>JALAZF010000016.1:4120000-9120000 GCA_022829125.1 Lathyrus tuberosus
GATTGTGCCTCCGTGGAATCTTATCTCCACTGGGTATAAACTAGAGCTCTCAAGCTGAGGATGCCTTACCCTCATCAAAGAGTTCTTCCGTTAAAGAAATCTGTCCTTTATTTCATGTCTGATACGGAAAAGCTTCAGGTTACTCTCAACAAAGTTCAACAGGAGAAGAAGTCTTGGAAGAACAAGTACCGCATTCTCAATGTGGAGTGTAACAAAATACAACAACTGTTAAAAGAAAAAGATGCTCTGATCGAGATTTTAGAACAACATGCGGTAGAAAATCAAGAAGACCAAAGGAATTTGCTCGCTCCTTTCACTTGGAAAAGGAATGACAACCCGACAACAGTTAAAGAGCCCCGGTCAAAGAAAAGGAAAGCACCAGCACCTGAGCCTTCCTCAGAGAGGACTCAGGATCCATAAGTTTAGACATTTCCTTTTACAGCACTTTGTAAATTACTGTATTTCCATTTCCGCAATCTTTGAATTCAATAAAACGGGGTTTCCCCACTGTATGATATTTGCAATCCAATTGTTGAAGTTTCTTTTGATTAAAAAAAATTAAAATAATTAATATAATATTTGCATATCATTCATCATTTTCACATAACGCATTCTTCTTACCTACGAATCTCGCGTTTGTACCTCAATTCTAGAGTTAAGTTATCTCATTCGTACAATACTCAGGCCAATCGACAAAAGAAAATGGATGATCTCGAGGAAGAGAACAGAGAGCTGAGAGAAGAAATCGATGCTCTGAAAGAAGATCTGATGAAGCTTCACATTGACATGCAAGCTCTGGCAACAACTCAGATGCAACAACAAAGGACTGTGATCTCAGAGATCACATCTACGCCCATAGTGGAAAAGTACGATCCTCGGTATAACATGCCTAAAGATCGTCCCTGGGGCATGCCACTTAACTATATCCCGGAAGGATATATTCCGCCGATCACGGAAGATCTAGAAACCGTAGCAGGAGCCGCTGGGCCTGAAGGTTACAAACTTCGGGAAAGCGTAGATGCAAGAGGCATGACAGCAACTCCTGAAGGTTACAAACTTCGGGAGAGGGAAGCACCAAGAGTCATTGCCGTAATGACTATACCACCACCCGTGGTACACACTATCCCGGAAGGGCAGATCCCACATATACCATCTGCTAAAAATGAAATTATGTACGACAGAATGAATGAGTTCCAAGAATTATCCCTGGAGATGCAGAAGGAACTGCAAGCCATTCGCGGCCAGGATCTATTTGGAAAGGACGCCGCAGACCTTTGTTTGGTCCCCAATGTGAAAGTTCCGCACAAATTCAAGGTACCCGAATTTGAAAAGTACAAGGGTAACTCTTGCCCTCAAAGCCATTTGGTGATATACACTCGGAAGATGTCAACTCAGACAGAGAACCAACTGCTATTGATCCACTATTTCCAAGATAGTTTAATCGGTGCCGCACTCAAATGATACATGGGTTTAAACCGCACCAAGATCGTCACTTTCAGATATCTTGGTGCTGCCTTTGTTCAGCAGTATAAGTATAACCTTGACATGGCACCGGACAGAGATTAACTCAGAGCCATGTCGCAGAAAGAAAAGGAAACCTTCAAGGAATACGCTCAGAGATGGCGTGAAGTTGCCGCCCAGATTTGTCCACCTCTTGAGGAAAAAGAGATGACAAAGATCTTCTTGAAAACCTTGAGCTCATTTTACTAAGACAGAATGGTTGGCAGTGCACCCAGTGACTTTACTGAGATGGTAGGCATGGGAGTTCGTCTTGAGGAAGCAGTCCGAGAAGGACGTTTAGTTAAAGACACTTGATCATCAAGTAGTACCAAAAGATACGGTAGTGCTTTCCCTAAGAAAAAAGAGCAAGATATTGGTAATATCTATCTCGGAAAGCAAAGGCGACGGTACCAACCAGTAGCAGCTGTAACCCCTGCTATCAACCCTGCGCCTGTTCCCGCGTATCAACCTCAGGTTGCTCAGAGCCAATCGAATCAACAACAATATCAGCAAAGGACACAACAGCCTCTTCAGCAGGCTCGTCCTCAGCACAACAACAATCGTACAACGCGACCGCCAGGGTTTGACCCTATACTAATATTGTACGCAGAACTGTTTCTGTTACTACTGGTCAAAGGGTACGTCCAAACCAGGTCTCCTCTTACAGTACCGGAAAATCTGCCTTTTTGGTCCAAAGAGGATCAGACTTGCCCTTACCATCGAGGAGGACCGAGGTATAACATAGAAAACTATCTCAGCTTCAAATCTGATGTACAGAAGCTTGTCAGGAGCGGGATCTTATCCTTCAAGGATACAAATCCAAATGTTCAGACGAACCCGCTGCCTCAACACGAGAAAGCTGCGATAAATTTGATAGAAGAGTTTAAGCACAGCTATCAAATTCATGATGTACTCTTATTGGGAACTAACCTAGTCAAGATGCATTACAAATAGGGTGGATACGGGCATGTACCATCTCACAGCTATCACCAGTGTGATATCTGTTCTAAAAACAATCAAGGATGTTCTGTGGTGCAATCAGCTCTACAGGAACAGATGGATCTCAGATGGATCCAAGATCACCGAATTCGTGAGGTCAACATGACTTATACGAATTCCAACGTCATTCAGAACCATGACATCCGTGCAATGAATGTCAACTTGGTGGCAATGCACTCAAGGCAAAGCCAACATCATAATCTGCCACGACACGATTACGATTCCTGTCTGATTTGCTCGGTAAACAATCAGGGATTCTCTTTTGTACAAGAGGCCATCCAGCGTCAGATGGATCTTGGATGGATTCAGGATTACTGCGATAGAATTCATTATCAAGTGAATATGATTCAAATCTTTGATATTCGCTTGATGGCAACCTATTTCAAACCACTACACCAGACCTGCAATAAGCCTCCAAAACCTGCACTCCACAAGACCTGCAAGCAACAATGACATTTCAACACCAATAACAGGAAACCTGCACAGAAAAGGATTTAACATCAACAACAAAACAAACCATCTGCAATATGAAAACAACAACCTTCCAAGACCAAGCCTGCGCATCATGAAAGCGACAATACTACAACAAAAATTTCAAAATAAACGAATAAAAATAAGTTTGGAATGATTTAAAAAGAAGGAGAAGCAAGAGAAATGGAGGGAGAGAGAAATCATGGCAGCGAAAATAAAATAGCAAACCTTGAATCATTTTGAACACTTCTACCTCTTTCATTTTTCTTCTTCAACCGGACCTGCATCATTATTAACACAAAAAGAAAAACCCCACAACTAAGGTCTCTCCCACGTTCAACCCACTCTTCTTCACCTTACTACCTCAAACATAAAACCTTTTTAACCTTCCAAAACAAAACCTGCATAAGTACCATAAATCAACAACAACATTTTCAAAAGTAGAAAAATAGATCGAACTACAAAACCAAGTTCTTGCATCATCACCATAAACACCATTACCGTGTGGATCCCTCAACAGTTTGCAACCTTCATCTTCTCACCAAGAAACAAGTTTCTTTCAAATCTGGAAAAAAAAACTCCATGTTCTCCCTTCAAGATTTTTCGCCCCACTCAACACATACTTTCCACATCTTTTCCTTTCAAAACCTCCATTGAAAACACCTCTCTAACCGCCGCGACCCTTCCATTGTCGCCCTTCATTCACCCCTCCTTCAACTCATGAACACAACACCTTCAACAATTTATTCGCATCCACTGAGTGCCACCGCCACATTCGCAACAACTTTGTTCTTGTTTCCGGAACACCACTAAACTCTCCCTCTATTTTCCTCAACCACCATCACCGATCGAGCAACAACCCAAACATCTCGATGCCGCTACAAAACTAAAATTCATTGCAAGATTGAGGAAGGAAGGAGATAGATCAAATCGCGGCCGAGAAAGCAGAGAGGAAATGTTAAAAGCGAGCCAAGAGAGAAAGGTTGAGAACCGCCGCCGCGGCTTGGGTCGAAAATCCGTGAGAAGAGTAAGAATATTCATTGTGAAGAAGAGGATATGTGTTTCCCGTTTGTTTTTTCTTTCCATTTTCTTTTGAATTCTTTTTTTAAAGAAAAAGTTTGTTTTTTTTTGTTGTTGTTAGCTTAGGCTTCAAAAGCCCATCAGTTTTCTTTTTCACACCATGTTTTTGCTAGTACACCCCTCAGATTCATGGACAAGTATTTGGGCCCCATGAACCAATGCTGCCACACTCCCAATTTCTTACTGCACCTCCCTTGTTTTGACCTTTTTATGATTTATTTTGACTTTCTTTTATGTTTGTTTTGGATAATTATTTTGCTTTTTTTTTAATTAAGTATCAAAATACTCAAAATATTTTCTCAATTAATTTTGTAGATTAACCTTTTCCATTTTAATTTGTGTTTAGATTTTAAATATCTAGATTTTCAATCTTTGATTTCTAATTTTTATTAACTTATCTTTTAACTTTGTGAGCTTGACTTGATTCCTTTACTTAGCGTTTGCGATTTCGATCTTATCTTGACTATTTTCTTGCTCATTATTTCGTGTATATCATTTATCTATTTCATGCACCTTCGGTCATATCATGTTATTCCTCTTTTCTTTTGATTCAATTTTGTGGTTATTCGTTTCCATGTTTGGTTTCGTATTCACTTGTTAATTCATTCTTGATGCCATAAAATTCTCAGTGCCTTGAGTAATTCTTGATAGCTAGGTTGTGCTTAACTCTTGTTTAATCCTGATGATTGCCTTGTGCTTGTTACTTTGACGTGACACAGATTTCTCTTTGTGCTTGAGTCTTGCTTGGCTATTATCTTAACCATCTTCTCGTGCTTATCACCCACTCATTCCATTCCTTATTCCATTTCTCACTCTTATCATCTTCATCTTCTTCTTACGTCTTACAACCTTGGTTTTGTACCAAGTGCATTTTCAAAACCTTTTCTTAATAAACTTAGATGGTCGTGGAGTGGTTAGGTGAAGACCTTCTCCTATCCCGAGTGCTTGACATTACCTTTAGGGTTCGCTGTCGTAAAGCACTTACCATCTAAAATCAAAACACTTCCTTAATAAGAGAATAAGGTTCTCTTTGTATTGAACAAAAGAAAGAGGATTAGGTGAAGACTTCTTCTTCTTCGAGTATTACGATGCTCACTTTAGAGTGTGTGGTCTCGATACTCATCTTTCAATACGAAGACGTCACTATATTTGCTACACAATTTTCATAATAAATATTTTGAGATAAATAATTGGGTACTACCAGTAGGGGTTCCTATTTGAGGACTTATTTCACCCCTAAAATCAACCTCAGAAATCAAATGTGACATCTTGCCTTGATGGCGAAAACTCCTTCTTCCCAAAAAGGACATGTTACTTCCGTTCTACCGCAAATAGGTAACGCATAAGACTCCACTAGCGAGCCACAATACACGTAACTGCTAGAATGTGAAAGTTAGCATCGTCCATAAAAAACAAACTTACCATTTTCTTACCCATAGTCCCACGAACTACAGACCTTTGATTCTTCGCTTTCTTAAGTGAAGATACATAGGCATAGGATTGCGAGATCCTAGCGAGCACCCTTCCATTTTCCTCACCCGTAGTCCTCTGAACTACGTTGACTCTGACTTTTCCATTGCACGAGGGAATATGTAGGCATAGGACCGCGAAGTTCCATCGAGTCTCCTTTTTGTTTCCACCCTTTTCCTTTATCTTCACTTTCTTTCATTTTTGTTCCTAAACCCCTATCTCTCCCTCTTGGAACACTCTTTAGAAAGCAATATCCTTTAGCAAACATCCTTACACATAAGACAAGCGAATGGTTCCCATCGAGTACGATGGATGTGGAGGGTATTAATACATTCCCTTCGCATAACCGGCTTCCGAACCCATAATTTGGTTGCGAGACCATCTTATCCTTTTCTCTTGGGGTTTTCTCGATGTTTTCCCTTCCGCTTTTGGGATAAATAAAGTTCGATGGCGACTCTCTGTTTCTTCCTTTTTCGCCTCACGTCATCTATTTTTTGAGTAGCGACACATGTAATACTAACCTACGAGACCTTTGGACTCGTTGGGTTAGTACGAAAGCCCCAATCAGATGAGATCCCTTAAACGTGTTACTAGTTGACAGTAATGGGTTCAACCTCGATCTATGACACTGAGAACCTTGTTTTAGAAACCTTGTGTCGATGGTTGTGTAGTAAAAGCCCACGAGGAATCTTTTTCGTTGGGTCTATACAGAGACCTCACCTAGAGAAGATCGTTTCGAAGGTATTATTGTCTGATGATCCTTCGTCATGGTAATAATTTCTTTGATAGGGATCCATGACTCTAGGTACCTACCTGTTTAGATCCTACCCACGAGGTTCCTTTGATTGATGATACCGGTCACTTACCCATTTTAGAGCCTAGCTAGGGGGTTCCTTTAATCAGAGATATTCGTTATATACCATTATTTTGACTGACCTAAGAACATGATGAACTTGTGACCCTGAACAACATCATTGCATTCATATGCATATCATTGCATTTGCATCTCATTTGCATTGCATATTATTCTCCCAACAGAAACTCATTCCATCCTCTGTTCATGGCCAGCCAGTTGATTCCCCGACACTCATACTGAACCCGTGGTAGCTGTAAAGAATTTAAAGTTAGATCAAGCAGAAATAAAAGGAGTATAGAAGAATTGAAAGGCCAGTCAAAGCAACCAAGGTGGAAGCTGTCGTAACTATGTCAAAAAACAACTTTCAACATGTTAAGGTGAAGAATCTTGATCCCTAATTAGGTTTCACTGTGTCGACCAATCCACTGTACAATCTTCTGCCTGATGATAACCTTCTGCAAGTGAACATCCCTACTCAGTCTCAGATGATGCCACTGACTGATTCTATGAAGGAAATATTTTATGCCCTTGAGAAGAAAGTCTGAGCTTTGAAAGTGCATGATGCGCCTGTGCTCGATGTTGTTGATATGTGCCTAGTGCCAGACTTGGTAATCCCTCTGAGATTCAAAGTACCCAATTTTGAGAAGTACATTGGTCTCAGTTGCCCAAAGCGTCATTTGGTGATGTTCTGTCAGAAGATGACTTCCTATATCCACAATGATAAGTTGATGATTCACTATTTTCAAGACAGTTTGAATGGAGCATCTTTGTGTTGGTACATGGATTTAGAAAAAAGCTTTATCTAGTCATGGAGAGACTTATCCAACACCTTTCTGAAATAGTACAAGTTCAACTTAGACATGACTCCAGACCGTATGCAATTGCAAAGCCTATCTCAAAAGAGCAATAAATCATCCAGAGGATATGCACAACGATGGAGAGAATTGGCAACCCAAGTGCAACCGCCACTCTTCTGAAGGAATTGGTTGAGCTATTCATAAATAACTTGCAGAACCTGTACTTCGAAAGGTTGATGAGCAATGCGATATCAGACTTTGCCCACCTAGTAACAATTGGTGAACGCATCGAGGGTGGCCTAAAAAATGGAAGAATCCAAGGTGCTTCAAGCAGCCAAGCTAGTGGGACTGAGTCCCTCAGTAATTCCTAAGAAGAAGAAGAGGATGAAGTCGATGTAATCATAGCAAATGTCGAATATTCTCATGAGGCACCAGTAAAACCTTATGGTCCCTCATCTTCTCAGCAGTCATCATTCCCGGTGCCATGCTATCCTTATAGGCAAACAACAATGCCTAGAGCGCCATACCAGAAACCTTGGACCGTTTCTCATGCAAATCAACGAGCTCATGGCCGAGGACATCAGAATCAGCATAGGCCTCGCAACAATCTGGAAAGAAGGAATGCTCCTCTTCATCCGGTTCCTATGGCATACACTCAGCTTCTGCCATATTTGGTTTGAAACTCACTGATAGAGCCTAAGTCTCTCAATCCGTTGTCAGAACCATACCTGCCTGGGTACAATCCCAATGTACGACGTGGATATCATGCGGGATCAATGGGGTACTCAACAGAAGACTGCAAACCTTTCCAAGCCAAAGTACAACAGTTGATCGACAAGAAGTACATATCCTTTCCAGAAGGAAACTTGGTTATACACGTTGACTTCTCGCCTGAATGAGTTTGAAGACTTCAAAGGGCATCCCCTAAGGCCAGTGGTTCAGACAAGAAGACATTCTCCTTAGAACTAGGCAATCATTGGATCACTTTTATCCTTTGTATTTGTAGTTTCTTGCTTGTTAAATGCTACTTGTTTTTAAACATTGTTGTTTTTAATGGTAATATTAATGAAGTGATCATGCATTTTTGAATTAATCATGTCGCATTCGCTCAATTTTCTTAACTTATATAAAATATAATACAAAAAAATATACATCCATACACCTCTCGTCCATTTTCATTATCTAGTTGTTGTTTTAGCAAAGCTTGGAGAGAGGATGATGAAAACGAAATACCCATAATTGCTGATAGTGTACTTTCGGATAAAATCCTGCTGCTGATGTATATGCATTGTTTCAAATCCCCAAACACTGGAGAAATAAAGAGTTAATCCCTAGTCAACCACTTCGAGCCTAGAAGTGGGAGTTTCCTTTGGATTTCTAAACCCTTACACTTAACTTGGGGCATGGGTAGTCTTTAGTTGATCTGAATACGCATTCAAATTACCAAGTGAAACAGCCCGTCTGAGGATCAGTCATATGATATTCTTCGCACACATCTTGACGTGTCGAAGGAGCCATGCGAAATTCAAAAGTTATAACGATTGTTCATGAATGACCAATAACTTGGTAGTCGCAAGCCTTCCAAAACAAAGAGAGAAAAAAGAGGAGTCTGCTAAGTCGAACACCCTAAAAGGCGACTTAGGCAAAAATTAGGGCAATCTCGGTGGACTAAGAGCTTCAAAAAGCGGTCCATGCAAAAATTAGGGATCAAAAGAAAAAATCAATCAAAGAGGTCCTCAAATACTCAGCAAAAAAAAATAAAGTAAGATTCAGTGACCACCATATCTAAATCAAAAGGTCACTGACATCCATGACAAAAAAAAATAAGGTGACTGTCGTTTCAAGCAAATCTTGAATAATCATCTTCACTCTTACACCATCGAGCTCTCTTGAAAGACGAATGTATGTTAAATTAACTGAACGTAGGACTGGAGTTCATCATGAAGAAGGGGTGGGTTAAAATCAAATTTTGAGCCTTAGATCCTTTGTTTCAAATAACCGTGAACCAGACCACGTTTCACCCCTTAAAATACCTAATTGAGGCAGGGTTGATTATGAAATCATACTATAGCAAGGTTGCATAAACTGACTCCTAAAGATTTTCTAATCTCCTTCTTTCATACTAGTTAAATCAACACTGCGTTTGGACTAATGGTCCATTCGTCACACATTATCACATCATTCCAATAAATGATTTTTTCAAAACCTGCATGAACATTGCATTAAAATTACCATTTCTGAATAAAAAAATTTAATTGCAAGTAAGTACTTGACATCAGGGAAATTCCAACAAGGAGCAATTGAAGAGGACTTGATGATTCATCAAAGTGGATAAAAATCAAGAACACCTCATAATCCTATGGATCTGGGGAATTGATATCCAATGATTGTGGAATCAGTCTAGTCTAAAGCAAATCTCCAAGCATTAGTTGATCAAAGGGAAAATCAACTCAAGACTCTACCAATCAGGGGCAGGCCACCTATAATTTCTTTTTTTTTTCTGGTACTCAATCAACACAAGTTAAGTCACTTCAACGTTCATTCTGGGGAAATCTACCTCAAGAGTACATCGAAGACAACCACTCCAAGAGTTGGTTAATCAAAGACAAATCCTTTCATGCCTCAAAATTTTGGGGCAATCCATCTCCAAGACCAAGTCATGGCAAGCTGCTTCCAATTTCCTTTCAAGAGAAACAATTACTTCCCAAACTCAACAGACTAGGGCAAGATGAGCCACAGAGGGGCAAATCCTCTCCATACCTTCAAGCCACTCAAGAAAACTTCGTCAGTAACCTTTGAGTTCAAGACGAGTGTCGGGGAATCATGTTATCACCCTCATCCAATAACCTTTCGCCTTCTAACAAACAAGAAGCCTTGCTGCAAAAGAATTCTTTTTCCATTACCCTCTACAGGGGCATTTTTGGAAGCCTCCATATCATTGCATAAATCATTCACATGCATCAGTCATGTCGCTTCGCTCAAGCATCGAGCCATGCATATCATATCATTCATTGAGCCTAACCCCACAACTTGAATATGACATTTCAAAGAACCTTGACACCCAAAGTCCACGTCGCTTGGCATTTTAAAGTCCAGTTCCCGTCTGGCAAGCCCTTTCAAAGTCCAGTTCCCGTTTGGCGAATACCTTTCCTCAAAGTCCAGTTCCCGTCTGGCAAGTCATTTCTATGAGGGCAAGGTTCCTTTTTACTATGTTTTTAATGATGTCAAAACTAGGATATTAAGTAATTGTGTATTTTGGATGATATCACCTTGTCTAAGCCATGCATTCATCTCTTGCAAATGAGCATAAAGATCCTTATATATGTATTAGACATATAGGATCATACACACTGTCAAAAATGGGTTTTTGGGTAATTTTTAGAGTCATAGGTCGACTCACACTGAAGGGAAAAGGTTTTGAAACTCTCTGCCTTGCATGCGCCTACCCTGGGCCGACACATGGGCTTCTACAGGTCGACTCATACTGTAGGAAATTTTTTTGAAACTTTTCTGCCTTGCATGCGTCGACGCATGACCTCTTGTAGGTCGGCACATGAGCCAATTTTTATGCAGTTAGGCCATTGCCTTGTTCAGTCCGACTCATAGATACCAGAGATCGACGTCTCGCACGTGTTTACCCATTTTTCTGTGTCTTTGTGTTCTCAAACTCAGTTTTTTGTTACTCATTCATGTGTGTGTATATATATATATATATATATATATATATATATATATATATATATACTCATATGCATTACTTTGAAAAACAAGAAGAAAATTGAAAGAAACATTGTCTTGCTCTTCATCTTCACTCTCACAATTGCATTCACCAATAATCACACATAATCATTTTTATTGATTATGCTTTGTCAAGAGTGATAACGTCCAAATGAAGGATTTGTTAGTCAAGTTTGGGTAGAGATTCAGTGAGATTTTCTTTGATAAAACCATTGGGGTTTTATCCTCTGAGATCTTGATAGATTTGGGGGTTTTGTACAAATCTCCGCATCACATATTCAGCCGAGTGAAAGCCTTGAAGAACGGTGGGTTTGGTCAAGGGAGTAACGGTAACCGGAGGATTGTTTTGGAAGATTTGTGGCCAAGCATCTTGCGATCGAAATCAGACGAGTGAAAGACTTGAAGAACAGAAGGTCGGTCAAGTGAGTAGTGGTAACCGAAGGTTTGTTCGAAGTGTTTGATGCACTTGATTCAGCTGGAATCAAGGGGAGAGAAATGGTTAAATTCAACCTCAATAATTGGGTTAGATTGTTGGTTAGCTAGGACTTCTCTTGTACTGAATATTGCATACAAATATTATACATATCTCAATTCAATTTTAGAATTGAGGGCAGACGTACCCTAAGCGAGGACGAAAGGGGAACTTCCTAAACAAATTAGGCCTCTCTCTCTCTCTCTCTATCTATCTATCTATCTATCTATTTACTTTTATATTGTTGAAGTTTGTGTGAAATCAATTGTTAGCAATATTTTGATTGATTTGTAGTGTTTCAAACAGCTGTGTAAAACCATTGCAATCACTTTGATTGCAAGTGAGAAAAATTCTTCACTACAAATTCAAAGGAAATTTGACTTGGTGTCTTTCGCACGCCAAATGTTTGATATATTGATAACATACAAACTGTTTGATAAATTGTCAATTCACATTTTATCCTCAATTAAGCATTGGAAACTGGTTCACCTTAAGTGGCTTTTACTTGAATTATTGACTGGGAACCTTATTGATTCTACTCTCTCATCAAGATCATTCCATTCAGTTTCTCATATCCGATCTTTCCAATAAAGGTTCGTATAGACGAGTTTTGATCCGAGGCCGCTTTTGCATATTTTAGAACAATTTTTGAAGCGTAAATTATTAAAAATAGATGATTTATTCAACCCCCTTCTAGATCAGTGCCCTCGTCTAACAAGTGGTATCAGAGCACGAGTTCATCTAGTGCTTCGTATATAGCTTATTAGAAAATGGCTAACAAACCTAAATGGGCGTATAATAGAGCGCCGATTTTTAATGGTGAGAATTACGATTATTAGAAAGACTGTATGTGGGTGCATATCAATTCCATTAAAATACCTAACTGTATTCAAATACTGCTTTTATTAAAAGATAAAAAAGAAGGAGTTCGAGTCTTCGATTCTTCTCCTCATTGGTTTGAGGGCGGGATGCCTTTCTCGTGTTCAAACGAATATTTCCTTAAAACATCTAATTATATCTTAAACACTATTTCTCTAAAGATGAAACAAGAAGGGAGTGTAATCTTTCACTTTTCTCTTTCAATCGACTGGGTACAAGATGTCTTTCTCGTGTTCGAGCAGTTGACATCTATAAAAAACACAAACAACCTAATTACTCGCTCCTGTGGGATCAAACACTTTTTCTTAAAGGAACATTATTTAGTCCCTTCTATCGCGCATATAAACTAGTGCTTCAGCCTCCCCTAGTGAGCAGACAAGCCAATGTTTAGCTGTTAGAATGTGATCTAAACACTCGTACATTAAAAGACACAAACCAACAACCCGTAGTCCCCCAAACTACGGACGCTCTGATTTCTCATTCTTGTTGAGAATGCGTAGGCACAAGGATCACATTCCTTGGCGAGTCCACTAACAACTAACCAACCTTTTCTCTCACCCTCGTGTGATCGACACCATTTTTAACAAACCGTAGCCAAACTACGATTGCTCTGGTTCCTCATTCCCAAATGAGAATACGTAGGCACGGTGGCCCTAATCCTTAGCGAGCACTCTAATAATAAAATCAATATTTTTTCCTCAAACCCTAATTAACTATTTTGCAAGTATCTTTATTATTCGAAGAAGACAAATAAGCATAAGTTAAACACTCGAAATCACTAATTAGACTAAGAGGTTCTCGTTGGGTACAACGGATGCGAGGGGGTGCTAATACCTTCCCCTCATGTAACTGAATCCCGTATCTGGATATGGTTTCGACGACCATTTTCCTTTCCTTAAAAGGTTTTCTCGATATTTTCCTATTCCTTCGTTGATATAAATTAAATTCGGTGACGACTTTATTCAAAAAACGTTTTACGTGTCCTTCGCATGGATCGTATTTTTTAAAGTATGACAGAAGTGAAAAAATGTTACATAGTGGGGCATGAATTTAAAAAAAAAAACTCTATTTTGGTAACATTCTAACCTAACCGATCAATAATATATTCACCCTTAACTGATTAAAATAAAACAAGGAATATACAAGTATAAAGAAGTCTCTTCATAAAACTTAGCAAAATGTTTTTGGTTTATTTTATTAGAATTTTATCTCAAGATTTTTTCCTTAAAATTAAAGTTACTTGCTGATAAGTGCAAAATGTACCTATTTTTGTATATAAGTTTTGTTGCACTTATCATTACTTTGTGTTAAAATTGGTTGAATAAACCCCACTTTGTTCGTAAATACGTTTACTTTACGTTTTCGGTCTATAGTGCAGTACTGTGTAAATATCATTGAGTTTAATTGATTTTCATTTATTTTTACAGGTGTTCCAGCAATGGTATTTTTCCATATTCATAAAGAGCATTGAATAAGCTTTCCAACGCTTCAAACCGTGCGTCAATCGGACTTACGGTTCATGAGTTATGATCAAAACAAATTCTGGTTTGCTGTCATGTTCGCACTGCGAACCCCCGTGGCGAGCACTCGCTAGCGAGTTCGTACTGCGAACCCGGGGCGAATAAAAAGTGCCTGGAAGCATAAAAAACACCATTCTGGAGGAATTTAAGGCGGCATATGTTCGCAGTGCGAACGGGGGTTCGCAGTGCGAACCTGGGCAGCAAATTTTGCCTATAAACTTCATTTTTCAGCATTTTTTAGGTTATGGTTTTGGGGATTCTTGCTCCAACTCCATCAAACTTCATTTTTTCAGTAGATTAGCTTAGAAAACATCATGGAAGCTTGCATGTGGATGATCCGAGGTGGATTTCTCATCGATCGGCTCCGACAATCCGTGAAGTGTTTGGTTCATTTCTGATTTTCTTCATGTCTTTCTTCTTTGTTGGGTTGTGTATATGTATTGACTATGATCTCATGTATATTTTTCGCCCATGGCGTTGTATAAAACTTGCTTTACAAATCTTTATTGGTGATTGTCTCTGATTTTTGCTTTATGCGCGGGGTTTGGGTTGCGTTAGAGATAACTGTCGCAAACTTCGATTAGGGATGATTGTCTGTTAGTTTCTGGATTCTAGAGATAGATTTAGAGCTAACAATCTTCAATAGGCGTCGAAGCTTAATGCCTTCCGTGTTTCGAGGCTTCGCTCGCGAGAGTGACGAAGAGAGTGACACGGTTGTTATCTCAACTGTACGTTAGACATAACCTTTGTTGTGAGCGATGATGGGTGATATTGAGGAGTATTGTAGGTGGAGTATAACTGGTCGGTAAGTTTAAGTTTGTGAGGAGTGATTTATATGCATTGTCGGATGAGTTTTTCTCTCTGAAGAATGAATTTGTTTTATGTTTTAATGTTTACTTTTCTGTTTTCTTGTTTGAAACCATTCAAAACCAAACTCATAAACGCGAGAGACTGTCGAACGGCATTCTTTCCCTCGAACCGATCTCTGTGGATACGACATAAATCCCTGAGGGAATTCTTCCGAAAATAAATATTTTTGCTTGCTTGCCCTATTCTGCATTCAACAAAATGGCGCTGTTGCCGGGGATTGGTTTTGATATTGAATCGCATTGCGATAGTTTCTTTATTTTTGAGTGTTGTATATATCGTATATATTGTCTATTTCCATTATGTTTGTTCAAGTGTTATATACGTTTTGTTCCCATAACGTTTGCTTAAGTGTTTGGTTAGGACGCTTGCTTTTGGTTGCGCGGTGAGACATCGCCATGGCATGAATGAAGGAAGTTTCTAATTAAGCACCGTAAAGGCGTCGAGCTTACGACGTAAAACAAGCATATTTTATAGTTTTTCTTTTCGAATGTTTTTGGTTGTGGTTTGCTCAAAAATTTTGATTGACTTATTTGAGGATGCTTTTGTGATTTTCCAATTTGGTTCGTTTCAACTTGCGGATGTTTGGTAATGATATTGTTAAGTTTTGTACACATCCGAGGTATGTATTTATCGCTTTCTATACTTTAGCATATTCATGATACTTAGGCATTTTACAAACTTCCATGCCATCCATTCTTTTGTATACTTGTTCTATTGTGAATCACTTTAGTTCCCAACCTTTTTGTGAGGTGGCTTTCCATTGTTCATATATGCGCGGAGAACCAACATTCTTATTCTAACTGGATTTTATTATGTTGAATCTTTTGTTTGTGTTGATTATATGAATGCATGAAAAGGATCAAGGCAATTGTTTCATTTTGAGCACAACCACCCTAGCCAAATAGTCAATTCACCTTGTGAATGTGTGAGAATTCGTAACCCCTTTGAGCTTTTTTATCCATGTTTCTATTTGAACTTAATGCTTGTCTATGAGTATTTAGTTCACTTATTTTTGAATGGATTTTGTTTTTTCTTGGACCTCAACTTTGTGTTGTTGTATGGATTTTTTCCTTGCCTTAGAAAGTAGGGAGTATTCACATGATGGTGCGGTTGAATTCAAGTTGGGGAGAGAATGATTGTGTACTCATTGGTTGGATTCTATGCGGATTGAAAAAGAAAAGAAAAAAGAGAAAATTTTGTGAAAAAGAAAAGAAAGAAAAAAGGAAGAAAAAGAAAAATCCTTGAAAAAGGAAACAAAAAGAGTTTCAATAATTGTGCTAAATAAGTATTGTGTGTTGTGTAGCACTTGGGATTTTGGAAGAAGTTGGTTGAAATTTTGTGTGTGAATCTTTGTGAGTTTTCACTCCCTTAGGTTTAGGCAAATTTTTGTTTCAATTACCTTTAGAAATTGCCCCTTGTTCGTTTACCCGACCACGTTACAACCTTGAAAGTCCTTGTGATTCTTGCCTTTGTATGTTCAATATGAATTTGTGGATGTATGCATAATTTAGTCCTTTGTTTGCATGAGTGTTGTGTGAGTGTAAAGTACTTTATTGTGTGTTTTTCATCTACCGATGATTGTTTTTACTAGGTGTGATTCACTTTGGAACTTGTGTTATTTTAGAATTTTTGGCATGATTTTTGTATTTTGTATTTGTTTCGTGACTATGTTGTCGTCGTAGTTTAGTGATAAGTATTTACTTTTTGTGTGTACCGTTTTCATTTGAACCATTCATTCGTTTCTGTTTTTCAAAACCTATTGATTCGTCATTCTTTGGATATTGTTTGTCCATTTTCAAGTTTGTTTGATTCTTGTTTGTGGACAAACAATTATGTAAGTTGGGGAGAGTTTGATAAGTACAAAATGTACCTATTTTTGTATATAAGTTTTGTTGCATTTATCATTACTTTGTGTTAAAATTGGTTGAATAAACCTCGCTTTGTTCGTAAATATGTTTACTTTACGTTTTCGGTGTATAGTGCGGTACCGTGTAAATATCATTGAGTTTAATTGATTTTTATTTATTTTTACAGGTATTCCAGCAATGGGATTTTTCCATATTCATAAAGAGCATTGAATAAGCTTTCCAACGCTTCAAACCGTGCGTCAATCGGACTTACGGTTCATGAGTTATGATCAAAACAAATTCTGGTTTGCTATCATGTTCGCACTGCGAACCCCCGTGGCGAGCACTCGCTAGCGAGTTCGCACTGCGAACCCGAGGCAAATAAAAAGTGCCTGGAAGCATAAAAAACACCATTCTGGAGGAAGTTAAGGTGGCATATGTTCACAGTGCGAACGGGGGTTCGCAGTGCGAACCTGGGCAGCAAATTTTGCCTATAAACTTCATTTTTCAGCATTTTTTAGGTTATGGTTTTGGGGATTCTTACTCCAACTCCATCAAACTTCATTTTTTCAGTAATTAGCTTAGTAAACATCATGGAAGCTTGCATGTGGATGATCCGAGGTGGATTTCTCATCGATCGGCTCCGACAATCCGTGAAGTGTTTGGTTCATTTCTGATTTTCTTCATGTCTTTCTTCTTTGTTGGGTTGTGTATATGTATTGACTATGATCTCATGTATATTTGTCGCCCATGGCGTTGTATAAAACTTGCTTTACAAATCTTTATTGGTGATTGTCTCTGATTTTTGCTTTATGCGCGGGGTTTGGGTTGCGTTAGAGATAACCGTCGCAAACTTCGATTAGGGATGATTGTCTGTTAGTTTCTGGATTCTAGAGATAGATTTAGAGCTAACAATCTTCAATAGGCGTCGAAGCTTAATGCCTTCCGTGTTTCAAGGCTTCGCTCGCGAGAGTGATGAAGAGAGTGACACGGTTGTTATCTCAACTGTGCGTTAGACATAACCTTTGTTGTGAGCGATGCTGGGTGATATTGAGGAGTATTGTAGGTGGAGTATAACTGGTCGGTAAGTTTAAGTTTGTGAGGAGTGATTTATATGCATTGTCGGATGAGTTTTTCTCTCTGAAGAATGAATTTGTTTTATGTTTTAATGTTTACTTTTCTGTTTTCTTGTTTGAAACCATTCAAAACCAAACTCATAAACGCGAGAGACTGTCGAACGGAATTCTTTCCCTCGAACCGATCTCCGTGGACACGACATAAATCCCGGAGGAAATTCTTCCGAAAATAAATATTTTTGCTTGCTTGCCCTATTCTGCATTCAACACTTGCATAATAAAAAAGTGATTAGAATTTCAAGATTGAAATATATAAAATATTATTTTGATCAAAATTATTTTCAATATATTGTCTTGATTCTAAACATAGAACATGATAATGCCAAAACGACAAAGCTTAATCTAAAATATTACCATTACTATTAAAGATTTGTTATAGAAATTATTATAAAACCCCACAACCATTATGATAAAATTGATTACACTTTTATCTCCACGCTAAATTGTCTTTAGGTGGACTTTTATCTCCACTAGATGTCTAATTTAAGTAAGGGTGTGAAAAAAACCGATTATACTTAATCAAATTAGTATTTAAATTATTTTATTTTTGAAAATTTAAATCAAATACTAAAATATAAATATGGATATCTATTTTGTTATCCAAATATAAATTAGTACCCATAATAAAAATATGGTTTAATTATTGAATATCTAAATTTTATTATATATTAAATTTATATCTTTGTCTCTTTTATGTTTATATATATATATATATATATATATAGGGTTATGCTAATACACACCCATGTAGGTGTGCATTAGCAACATACACCTTAGTGTATTTTTATGTAGGGTCCACCAATTTTGGGTGTATGTTAGCATTTCTCATATATATATATATATATATATATATATATATATATATATATATATATATATATATATATATATATATATATATATAGGGTTCATATCTTATGAGAATGTCATTTTTATATAAGAATATAATAATTAATCTGAATCATTAGATTTTAAAACAAATTGTGTTGATTATGTGTGGTTTTTGTTTTTCTCTCTCCTCCATTATTAAAATAAATGATGGAGGAGAGAGAAAAAAAACTAACACATAATCTCCACATTTTATTTTAAAATCCAATGGTTCAAATTCATTCTCATGTTCTTACATAAAAATATCATTCTCATATGATACGTTTCCTATATCTATATATATATATATATATATATATATATATGTTTATATTTTAAACTTAATTTTTTTGAATTTTTTTAAAAAATTATTTTAAAAATGTAATTAGATGTGGCTTCTGTAAGATTAAATATTTTAACGTGAACTAGTCGAATACCCGTGCTCGCGCACGGGTAAAATTAACTTGTAATAACAGAGATAAATTATTTTCATATACTTGTATAATGCTTAAATGAATAGAGAAAGCATAACCAAGATCAATGAAATAGAAATTATAAGATAAAAGAATTGCATTGCATTTCAAAAAAATCAATTGTAAAGTTGACAACATACACTAATATCTTAGTTATGATCAAAAGAATTACATTCTTTCAAACAATAAATATAAAAACAATTATTCATTATTTTGATATACCGATGAGAAGAAAATTTAGTTGTCTAGATTACTATATAATATTCTTCTTCATGCCACCCAAGGGAGCTTTGAGCTTGAAAGACCATAGGAAGTTGTTTGCCTCTCTGAAGTGAAGTCCAACAGTCAAAGATCTCGTGAATTAGATCTTCAATGCAAATTATCCCGTGCTTCCTAAAAACCAGGCAATGAATAGCATGTCAGGAGAAAAATAGAGAAGAAAATAGTGAGGCAACAAAAACAGTTAACAACAACTATGATAGCAACACCATAACATGGGACATCGAAATTTGATTAGTAAAGAAAACACATTAGACACTGTCAAGCAACCAGGACTGCCTTTTAAATCATAAACAACTTACATTCTGACTTGGTCAAATTGGATAAAACATTAGGAAAACATGAGGTCCAATCTCATTTAGGCCATACAATGCAGATTAACTACTGTGAGATTGAAGCGGTGAAAGGAATCTAATTCAAACACAGACATGTTTGATGATTAAGTTGTCAGTCAAAACAATTCTCTGATTGTCAACCTTTCCATAGCCCCTCTTGTAGATCAATTCCCTGACACTCTTCAGATTAGGATACCTGAAATAAATTCATAAATTAAGAACCTGCACTGAGTAAAAAATAAAGGACTAATGCATACATTAAATAGTGAGTTTTCGCATACCCATATGTGACATAAGCTCTATCCCGTGGAGCATGTTCATGGTGGCTTTGTTAACTTTGAGAAAGACACAATTAAATATTTGCATCCAAATGAAATGAAAGTATAAGTCAAAGTTTCATAAAACATTGACATTATCAACTCATTTTCAAATATCATAGGACATTGGCCAATCAGAAAGAAATATGCTAAAGGAGATGAAATATTTGTGGTACCTTTTATCTCTATAACCAAGTTAAAATTTCAATATTTTTTGTTCAATCAATTTCAATCGATTTCTCGATTATTGCAACATTAACAAACTCGTCTACAATATGTTTTTAATGAGGATATGGAAATTTAGTAGATAAAAGTTAATACAAAAACATCATTAGAGAAACTAAACTTAAAACAGAGTTAATTCATTGCAATTGTATGCAAATTTGTTTCACAAGTTATGGACTTCACATCTTCTCAGAGATTAAAGACTAAAAATAAAATAAAAAATACCTCTCTAAATCACAAGTTCAAACATGACTCAAAGTGCATTAAATAAAAAACTTTGTTTCTCTCTAAAATGATGTAAATTGATGTAAACTTAGAGCCTAGAAAGTAAGCACCTTGTGTCATCTTCTTTGACTTGGAAATTTTTTAAAACTAAGACAACTCAATCAAATAGAGAGTAAGCCCCTATTCATTTGCATCACATAATTGCATACCTTTTAGACAGTTTATTATAACTTCACACACCTACTCTGCATGCCATGTCTCACACTAAAACATTAACAATTCTTTAAGCACATATACATGCGAGTTAATCAGTATTTCGGAATGGACTTGTCAAATCTGCAAGTCTAACAGAGTAAGTTAATCAATATTTTACCATTTCCATTTTCATGAATTTCATGAATATTTAGAAAAATACATATAATGAGATTTTGCATCAAAGTAGAAGCAAACCTTGAAAAACAAAGGAACCATATAATGCTTGTCCAAAATCTCCAGTTTACTTGCAACCATGAATTGTTGTTAATTTTGTTCCATCGAGAAAGATAGCTTTGACCTGTTACCTATATTAAATTTTAAACATAATAGTAAATAATAATAAAAAATTTACTGGATTTACAAGCATCAAAGAAAAAGAATAACAGTTCCTTAAATTGAAATAAACTATTAACAACCAATAAAGAATAAGAAGAATGTGTGAATCATTTGAATCAAGAAACAAAATACAATCAAGAAATCTTAACAAACTAAGAAGAAACCAAATAACTAAAAAATTTACAATATAGCCATCATATAGATAGTAAATCTATCTTTTTAGTCACAGCAGGGTGGCTGACATGACAATATAGCCTTTATCGAGACTGAGTATTCATGTTTTAATAATACAAAATAAATACACATAATATTGAGTATGACTAAAAAATGCTGAATTGGCTCACCTAACGTGTTTTTTTTACGGGAACACTATCTTCTTTATTGAAATCCATACAACATAAGAAATCATGATCCATTGGGAACACTTTTGAGAAAGACAAGTTGTACTGTTTGGGATCATCGATAGTATGAAATTTTATTCATATTTTCATGTTCAAAAAGTTTAAATGACTGGTTATGTCATGATGATTTTAATTCAAAATATTTTCACATAGAATACACTTTTCAAAAGTGGACAAATAACATAACATGTTGTTTATACATAATATGTTTTTTTGCCCAGAAAAAGACAACCCACGTATTAATTTAAACATTAGAATTCAATTTTCATAAAATTGTTCAACGGATTGTAACAAATCATAAAAGGGAAACTGAAATTTGAAGAAAAGAAAAGAATTTTTAGGACATTCCTCTGAAGATTTTATCTGCTTACAAATATTCATTTTGTTTATTAACTAAATTTACTGGACCTTCAACTTCTAAGATTTAAATTTCTCACCTTCAAAATATTCTACATTCCTCTAAAATTACAAAACCTAAAAGAAGTGGATATGTTTGGCTAACTAAAGTTAAACAATGATATAGGCTCTGTAACCTGCAAACACTGCTAGATATAAAAAAAATGGATAAAGATACAGGTAAGACCAGTCATAAAACAGAAATAAATTTCTTTTCTTCAAAGAAAGAACTATCAAAACACAACACAAAACATGTAACCAAACAAAACACAAACCATAAAAGAAAAATATTAAAATGATTATCATAGAACTATAACACAAAGTGTATTTGATATAAAAAAACATTCATTTCGGTGTATAAAAAACACAACCCTAACTTGAAACATCTTTTGGTAGCCATTAAAATTTCATAAACAACCATTAAAAGTGAGTATTAGCTAATAATGAATAATTAAATACAAATTTGGTATTGAAAATGAAAACTATTTGTAGAAACAAAATCGATTCCAGCCCAAGCAAAATTTAAAGTTTTCGGGTTCGACAAGCGTTTTTGATAAATATACAAAACTACTAATGAAAATGAAAAGGAAATCATTTAAAAAAATTTATATTTTGGAATAAATAAACACGCTAGAGCATTCGAAATCAAAAAATTGGAAACACAGTAAAAAAACCCTTTTCAAATAGAGGAACCTTTTAACAACACAAATACAAACAAAGAATATTTCAACTTCCATTTTGTCTAAAAGATTGAACTCTTACCTGTTCATCAGAAAGCTTGAACAACACATAAATATAGAGAATTCTTTAACCGGTTCGATTTGGGTGAGATACATGGAAAGTTAATGCAACAAAATAGCATACAAACTCATTAAACAATTTTTTTCCACAAATAAAGTTACATCAACAAACCCAAAAATATAATCTTGAGCTTTTTTAGTTCAACAAACCACAAAAAAGGAACAAACTTTCATAATAGAAGAAATGAGAATAGAAAGAACCTTGGACTCAAATGAGGTGATGGTGATCATAGACGGTGGCAGTGCAAGGTTTGAGGGAAAATATACAGGAGGGTAGATGAGAGAAAACGGGAGGGAGAGAGAGAGAGGGGGCGGCGGAATTAGGGTTTATGGGAGAAAGACAGAGAAAATTGGATAGAGAAAATGGGAGAGAGAAGAAGAGTGTTATGTGAAATGGTTTTGGTGGGAAGGGTGAAGCTTATAATGTACCAACGAACGACTGGTTGACACTTGGCAAGGATGTAGAGGTTTGTTTGAATTAATGGTTAGACATTAGTTGATTACGAATTTGCCCATTTGTTAGTGTATTTTTCAAAATGTTAAAGGGTAAATAAGGCAAAACATGCAATTAATTTTTGATATGTTGATAGTAGAAGCTCATTTTATAATATTAAAATATGATCAAATGTGGCTCAAAGGATTTAGATAAAACCAAAAATTAAGCTCAGGTAAATGGAAGTAAGCGAAAGTGTTTATGTTAACATTTAGATCGGGTTTGAGATAATAAAAAATATATATTTAAAGATAAAATTATTTGTTGTTGAACTCCGTTTCGTATAATTAATTAGTTAATTTTTATCTAATTTAATTTAATTTCCTGCTATTTAAATAAAAATTATTTTTTAATATCCAAATTATTAATGGTAAATGTTTTTATTAATATTAATATTATAAAAATATACTAAAACAATATTTTTATCGTAGTAAATAATATGATAAATGTTGGAACTTTGAACCACATGAATATTTTAAAATTTATATTTGGAAAAAAAAATTCGAAAAAAATTATTATTTTTTTCTGTATAAAAAATATTTTTTCAAAATGCTTAAGTTTGATTTTAGAAAAAAAGTTTTTATTAAAAAAAATTTAGAATTTTTTTAAAATAATTGTTTTCTTCTAAAATTTTTTTATTTTTGGAAAATTTTTATTTTTAATATTTTAAGAATAAAAATAAAATTATCTTAAAAAACATTTTTATTAGTCAGATGTGATAAAAAAATATTTTCAATACATGTCAATTTAAAACTGTTCTGGACTGGGCCCAAGGATGACCCACGGTCGAGCAGGCCCAATCTAGTGGCTCGTCGGCAACAACCCAATTCAAATGCCTAATCCTCTATAGCCGTTGGAGGCCGTGTCCTCCACGTGCTCCTCACGCGAGGACACATCACCAACTGAACACACGCCTTTAGCGTGGCAGTTTCGCCCTCAGAAACGGGCAAATCCACTCCGAAGTTCGTGGGGCAGTTGACCCAGGATGAAGATCACGTGTTGGTCTTCCCTACTTTCACGTAGGATCCAGCTCACAACAGATGACCTTTGGCCCAGTGCTGGGGACACTATAAATACCCTCCTCCGTAGGAGGGTCAGGTATTCTGAATTCATTCTCACTATCCTGTACTTGATCTTTCTCCTTTCACTCTGAACCTTACTTTGACATCGGAGTGTCTTGCAGGTACACCCCTCTCTTATTCTCCGTCACCGACGAATTTGGAGTCCACGACATGTTGTTAGCCGCTGATTGAATCTCTGATCCCTGTAAGATCAGTGGCGCCGTCTGTGGGAATCTTTGCTCCCCCTTCTTTTCTTTCCCTGAAACCTAAAGACCAAAGCAAACTTTCAAAAACCTACCGATCATCATGGCAAATCAACACGCCGACAATAACATTCGCGAAACTGCCTTCACTGCCAGCGATGACCACAACAACAATGGGACGACCGTTACTGAAGAGGGTGACCCTAGGGACCGACTCACCGCCTCTCCCTCCTCCAAAAATGCGGCCTACAACGGAGTCCATCATTTTGAGAATCCGAGGGTTTTTCAACCAATTCCTGTACCACCCAACACCGATCCTATCATGGTGGCCCTGTTCGCGGCAATTAACCAGACCAACTTCATAATTTTTTAGCAGAATAAACGGATTGGAATATGGGAGAAAGACCGTCGATCACGCTCTCCCCCGTGGAGACATCGATAGTCTGAATCTCGTAGCCCGTCCATGCAACTAAGAGACACCTGTCCACGCTCTCCCCCGCGGAGACACCAACAGAATGAGTCTCAAAGCCTTTCTTCGCGACAACCCAGACGTCGCCCGCGGCTAGAAAGGCCACAACCTACGATTACCAAGCGTGGTCATACTCCTCCCCGCAGGGAGCGACGATCCCCCATTCCCAAGAGGAGCAAAGCCGGTGGGCAACTAGACAAGTCGAGGGGTCGACCAAAAAACTCACCGCCCCACGATAGAAACCCTCGGCACGACACCTCCCCGTCGCGCTCACCGGTCAAAAGCGACGAGGACGACCCCTGAGGTCCACTGTCTTGGGCGATTATGGAGACTCCCCTCCCCGTCGGATGGAAAAATCGCCAAGCCTGGAAACTAATGATGGCACGACGGACCCCAGACGATCACATTGTAAACATCGATGTGATGCTCGACTACAGCAACATCAGAGGCCCCATCAAGTGCAGACTCTTCCCCACAACTCTTAGGAAGAGTATCATGACATGGTACAAAAGCCTTGCCTCGGAGTCCATCACTTCCTAGAAGGATCTGAAAGCGCAGTTCACCAGGCATTTCACAGCCTCTCGACGACATCCAAAATCTGAGGTGTCACTAGAGTCCATCATATAGGGGAAGGACGAATCTCTCCGAGCCTACATAGAGAGGTTTAATCGAGAGGCCTTCCAAATTACCACAACTGACCATATGAAAAAATTCCTGCTCGAGCGAAGGATGCGCCCCCACAGTGACTTTGCCAAAGCAGTTAGCATCAAAATGCACTGTTCGCTGGATGACCTCTTCCTCAAAGCCTAGGCCTATATCCAGTACGAGGAGAAGGAGGCCACCAATAATGCCCACGACTCACGGAACCAAGAGAGCACCAAAGTCTCGAAGTATGACGACCCTGTGGCTCCTCGACGAGGCGGGGTGAAAAAAAGAGATGATAAGCCCCACGATTGCCACGGGCATAGGGACCAGTATGTCGTTTCTCTGAGTACACGCTGCTAATCGCTCCCTACGAGCGCATCCTTGCCGAGTGTATAAACTCGAAATTCAAACAGAGTGAGGTTTGTTTTCCCAGACCGACACCCCTAAGCCAAACGTCGACAAATCCAAATATTGTCGGTTCCATAGGAGTCACAGGCACGTCACCAAAGACTTCATCCACCTCAAGGATACAATTGAGATCCTCATCAAGGAAGAACGCCTGAAACAGTACACCAAGAGAAGCGAGGCTCCTCGACAGGACGTCCGCGAGACGAAGAAGGTCGAGGAGGAAACACCACCCTCTCACAACGTTGGCTTACAGGTCGCATTGTGCGTCTCTCGGCCTGAGGACTTCTACGTCCCCGCCGAGGCAGACACGCCCTTGTCTACTCACAGCGCATGGGAAAACTTCCCCTCCGCTATGGTCATATCCGGTGGAGGATTCAACAAGCTCACTATTGGGTCAGTGAAAAGGAAATTCGATGAGCTGATTGATGTAAGCTTGAACCAGAACGCAACCCTCGATAGGTTCTAGGGAAAATCAAATCTCATCACCTTCTACCTCGAGGAGCTGCCAGACGGTTCTCCCAACTCCAACATTTCTTTGCTCGTGAGAGCACAAATGGTGAACTTCGACGTCCGCAGCATTCTGGTCGACCAAGGGAGCTCCATCGACATTATGTACGCTCATCTGTTCACCACTCTTCAGCTCGACGAGAGGCATTTGACACTGTATGTAGGCTTTGACCTGTAAGGCTTCAATGGCATGGCCACTAAGCCATAGAGCTATCTCGAGCTGCTCGTCACCTTCGGGGCAGAAGAAACCGCCAGACAAGTCAAAGTCCATTTCTTGGTCATTGAGTGCCAATCTCTGTACCAGTGTATCCTAGGAAGACCAACTCTGGCCGAGCTGACCACCGTGCCATCCACAATCCATTTGAAGATGAAGTAATATACGACCAGGGGTCGCGTCGTCACTCTACACGGGGATATTGAAGCCGCGAGAAGATGCTTCGAAGCAGCCAGAATGGGGCAGAACTCGATCAATATAACACCCAAGACTGTCAACAAGCTAGCTAGATCCGAGGAGCAGAAGTCGTTGCCTCGCATCAACTCAGTCGACCTTGACAACCGCTTCACCAACGAGCAGAAGCAGAACGAAGTAGCATCAGGCGCTTCTCCAACATCTGGTAACGATGGGAAACCCCTCCATCCTATGCACCCCATTCCAGATGGAGAGTTTGAGCTCATTCTCCTCGGCAACGATCCGGACAAAGGCGTGAAGATCGGCACGGGACTCCCCGACATTGCAAGGAAACAACTGAAGGCCTGCCTAAGGGAAAACGCTGACTTGTTCGCATGGAGCACTGTAGAGATGCCCGGGCTGGACCCCGACGTTGCCTGCCATCAGCTGACCATATATCCTGCCGCTATGGTCGTAGTTCAACGTAGGTGTAAGCAGTCTCTGGAGAAAGCGGAGGCTGCTGAAAAGGCTGTAAAAGACCTCCTAATGGCTAATTTTATTTCTGAAGCCCAGTACACAACCTAGTTGTCTAACGTTGTACTAGTTAAAAAATCTAATGGAAAATAGAGAATGTATGTTGACTATACGATCTTAACAGGGCTTTCCCCAAAGATGCATATCATTTACCTAACATAGATAGGCTGGTAGAAAATTCAGCGGGTTATAAACTTTTATCATTCATGGATGCATATTCAGGTTATAATCAAATCCCTATGGCGAGGAGCGACAAACAATGCACGCCTTCATGACCGAGTCGGGCAACTACTACTACAACGTAATGCCTTTCGGCCTGAAGAACGTCGGTGCTACTTACCAACGAATGATGAACAAAGTTTTCCTAGGTGAGATTAGGGATATGCTCAAAGTCTACATGGACGACATGATCGCGAAGTCTCAGGAGGAATCTGACCATACCTCCCACCTGAAGAGAGTCTTCGACCAGGTGAGGAGATGCAAGATGAGGTTCAATATGGAGAAATGTACTTTCGGCGTACGGGCGGGCAAGTTCATCAGTTTCCATCTAATAGAACGAGGAGTCGAAGCCAGCCCCAATAAGTACAAAGCCTTCTCCGATTTCCCGACACCGAACTCGAAGAAGTCGATCCAATCCCTAAACGGGATGCTCGCCTCTCTGTCTCGCTTCGTGGAAAAATCTGCTAAACACGCACTCCCATTTTTCAAACTTCTGTGTAAACAAGAAATGCTCGAGTGGACAGAGGAGTGCGAGCAAACCCTCCCCCACCTAAAACGAGCTTTTTCGCAACCACCGATTCTCTTGCGGCCAGATAACTAGGAGACTTTGTACCTCTACCTTGTCGTCGCAACCGAGGCTATCAATTCGGCTCTCATTCGCGAAACCCCCGAAGGGCAGAAACTTATATACTTCACAAGCAAAGCCTTGAAAGGCCCAGAGCTTATATACCAGCAGATCAAAAAAGTGGCTCTGCCCTCATCAATGCAAACAGAAGGTTACAACATTACTTCCTGGCTCACACGATCGTGGTACGAAGTTACCAGCCCGTAAAGCAACTATTCGGCCGTCCCGACATGGCCAGTAGAATGCTCAAATGGTCCTTGGAACTCTATGAGTTCGACATCCAGTACGAGAGCATGCAGGCCCTCAAAGCTCAAGTACTAGCCGACATCATGACAGAAATGACCGCGTCGGTCTCTCCAACAAGCGGAGCCCACAGGTGGACCATCTTCGTGGACGGGGCATCCAACTCGATAGGAAGCGGTGCTGGCATCATTCTTGAGAACAAGGAAGGCATCCTAATCGAAGTTTCCCTCGCTTTATCCTTCACGACCTCGAACAACCAAGTCGAGTACGAAGCCTTCCTCACAGGGCTACGCTTAGTTGAGGATCTAGGCGCGAAAGAGGTAAAGATCTTCACCGATTCTCAGCTCATTGACTCTCAAGTATAGGGAGAATACCATGCCCAAAACAACAATCTCGTTAAGTACTTAACCCTTGTCAAAGAAAGGATGAAAAGGTTCGACTTCGCAGAAGTAAAGCACGTTCCTCGCGAGCACAACACCCGGGCAGACATCCTGTCAAAACTCGCGAGCACGAGGAAAAAAGGCGGAAACAAGTCTATCATCCAAGAGATACTCTCTCGCCCAAGCATCGAAAAACCCTCCACACCGCTCGATGTGAACACCATCGGGGACAACGACTACTGAATAACCCCGGTGTACAATTACCTCACTACAGGAGAACAACCCTCCGACCAAAACAAATGCCAGTGTAACAAAATGCAGAGCCTGTTCCTACGTCTTAATAGAAGACAAACTCTACAGGCGAGGATTCTTCATCCCCCTCCTAAAGTGTGTCGAGGAAACCAAGGTCCCCCACGTGCCACAGGAAATCCATGAAGGAATCAACACTTAACACCTTGGAGGAAGATCCCTCGCCCGAAAGGCCCTGCGAGCAGGATACTACATGCCCACCATGCAGCATGATGCGAAAGAGCATATCAAAAAATGCAATAAGTGCCAACGCCACAAGGACATTCACTTGGCACCGCCCAACGACCTTAAAAATCTGTCGTCCCCATGGCCCTTCGCCTGGTTGGGGACGGATATCCTCGACCCCTTCACCATGGGGTCGTACCAGAATAAGTACCTGATAGTCGGTCGACTATTTCACGAAGTGGAGAGAGGCTGAGGACCTCCCCAAAATCACAACACATAACATACTTCGTTTCTACAATAGAAACATACTTTCCCGGTTCGACGTACAACAAGCACTCGTCACCGACAACGGGACGCATTTCACAGACAAAAATTTCCAAGAGTTTGTCGCAAAAATGGGCACCAAGCAACATTTCACATTTTTCGAGCACCCGCAAACAAATGGGCAAGCTGAAGTCGCGACCAGAGTGATCCTACGAGGCCTAAAACGAAGATTAGGCAAAACAAAAAGGAGGTGGATTGAGGAGCTACACAGCGTACTCTAGGCCTATAGAATGATACCACACTCGAGACTTCATTCTGACAAACCTACGGAACCGAGGCTATTATTCTAGTGGAAATCAGAGAGCCCTAGGCGGAACGAATCTCCCCTCAACGGGGAGATGAACGATGAGGAGCTAAGGGAGAAACTCGATCTGGTCGAAGAGACTTAGTCGGGGAAGCCCTCGCGAAGCCTCATTGAAACAAAAAATAACTTTACGATGTGACGCAAAAGTCATAAAGTGCGAATTCCAAATTGGCATCCTAATCCTGTGGAGAAATCAGAAAGATTCACGCAAGAGAAAAGTTGCTGCTAACTGGGAAGGCCCCTATCGTGTCCAAGCGAAAATGAACAACAGGGCCTATTACCTCGAAAACTTGCACGTGGAAGAATTTTCTCGACCATGGAATGCTGAAAAGCTTAAACAGTATTATGGCTAGACATCGCAGTCGGCATACTTGGTTCGACGACAACGAAGTACATCCCGACCATGGAGGCATGCTCAGGTACAAGCACGGCTCAACCGAGTATGGTTCTTGACTCGACGGGGACACCTCAACCGAGCTCTACTGCCGTCGTACCAAGAAGGCAGAACACCCAGCTCGCGATGGGAAGTTCACGCCGCGAAGCAAAGACCTCGACCGAGATCTTATCTCCGTCGTCAATCGGAAGTCAACTCCGATCACTTGACCAGTTCCCCACACGGTCGAGCACCAACGTTGTCGATCAAGGGCCCTAGACACTTAGTAAAAACAATGTTACAAACATAAATATCGACGAGGAAAATAAATACTCGACAAGCAAAATATACAGTGGCAAACACGAGCATAATAGAAAACAGAAAATGGGTCATATTGAAGTGACGACCACAAAGGCTGATAGCGTCAAAACATTACAATATAAAGCGGGCAAAGGCCCAATATTCATATATTACAAGTCTTGGTACGCAGACCGAACAAATTCCAAATCAAGATACAAAAATATGGCAAGCAGGCCAAACAACTACTAAACACCTTCTTCCTCCTCGGGCTGAGACTCCTCATCGGCATGGTCAGCATCGCCGTCGAGACCCGCTGGAGTGACTATCTAGTCGTCGACCACCTGGTGCAAAGGCCCAGTCCCCTCAGTGACGAGCTGAATCCCGGGGTTGGCAACTTGGAGCTGCTCCACTGCATTGTTGAAACCCAGCTCGACGGTTTCTAAGCAGTCCTGTTCGAGCTCCCAGATTTGGAAAAGTAGCTCACCCTGAGTCGACAAGGCTTTCTCCTCATCTGTCTCGTCCGTGGAAGTCGCCGCAGCAGTCTCCATTTCAGTGACCTTCACCTTGAGGCGTTTGTTCTCCTTGGCTGCCTTGGCCAGTGCCTCCTTCATTTGATCCATCTCACGATAAAGCTCGACCTAAATCTGATACTTCTCCCTGTATTTAAAGAAGTCATTCTCCAGCTTGATCTTCGATGCCTCAAGGATCTTATTCACGGTCTGCACCATCCTTAGCTCGGTGAGAGGGCAGTTCTCTGCATCGTTGAGGGCCAGGGCAATCTCCAGAACCCTCATCATAGCAGCCGCGTCCTCAGATATCGTTTTTCTCCTGGTCACTTTGTCGACGGCCAAAATTGCCTTCGAATCCAATTCAGGCACAACCAGAGAGTTGTCCCTACCGAAGAGCCCCCTGTGAAGATAACATGGGGGTAACATGAACTTCTCCCCGACAACCCCCTCTGTGAGATCGATGGTCTCAGGGTCTTTTCCACGCCTCCTCTTCTTGGATGGATCCTCCTGAGAAGCAGGAGACTGGCTGCTGCCCTGGGGCGAATAGGAAGAACCGCCAAATATGTGGTCAAGCTTCGACTACTTTTGGACTTGGGAAACACGGTCCTTGGGGGTTTTCTTGGGACCCCAGGATGCCGCTATCTTGAGCATGCGCTCCTGGAGGCTCGACATTTGACATGCAACAAAGGAAAGAACACAAGTTAATATAATAAGGAAAAATAAGCAGACACACAATGTGGGAACATGCTCGCTACCTAAAAATCATAAGGCTTCCCCGACGGAACCACACTCGAGGAGCGCCTTAGTGTTGATTAGTCGGGCCTCATAAGCAACCTCCCCATCCTCGGTAAGGATGAAACTTCCATCCTTGTTCACACACTTGGCGGGGGTGAAGCCATCAACATACGCCACGAGCTTCTCATAGGCAAGCTGATCCTCAACGTTTACCTCATTGGGCTTCATAATGTAATGATCCATCCCTTTGTCAAAATGGACCCTCTGCCACTCAAGAGGAAACTTCGCTTCTAGCCTCGCTACCTCTTGCCCATCCTTGAGCTCGACTGTAACACCTTAAAACCCACGCGTTAAATTATAATAAAATATCAGAGTAAAATAAAACATACGACATCTAGGATGTCACATTCACCATAAACCTACTCATACATTATGATATGTAACACATGTTACCTATTAAAAATTACTAACGGTAATAATAATAATAATAATAATAATAATAATAATAATAATAATAATAAAACATGTCTAAAAATTCAACTCTTATTGCAGCGGAACATCAACAACTAGAGAGTTTAATGATTCAAAGCATAATCACGTTTTAAAGTAATTGTAAGAAACGTCATATGAAAAGATATCCAAACAAACATAAATGACATAAAAACGTTACATATCCCCAGTGTTACACATCAGAGCAGACGCCGACTCTAAACATAAAGTGAAGGACTTCGTCTTCACTAACCGCAACTTCGTACTATTCTTGATTATCTGCACGTTACCCACGTGGAGGCAACATTCAAACAGAAGGGGTGAGATTCTAAATCAACAAAAGAAATGCATAATATAAATATAAAAGCATATAATCATTATACAATTTACCCTATCATCAAATCATCAACACGATTACAATTTCCACACAAGCAGACAATCATATAATCAACTACATAATATAACACAATGCAATACAATGAGACTCACAACTCGACTCAATGCATGTGGTACCAATTCAATCCCTTTTTCATGATCATAATTCCCGTAGGAATTTCCATATGAGTCGCTCACACCCCACATGGGCACACGCCATCCGTGATCGCTCACACCCCACATGAGCACACGAACACCCGTAATCGCTCACACCCCACATGGGCACACGATTACCTCAACAACAACAACCACAATACAATTCCATTTCAAAGAATCCGGATAAGGCGCTCATACCCCACATGGGCACACGACTTATCATATAACTTATGCAAACATGTTATGCATCAACGACAATATACAACGACGACCAATGCATATGACTATCATACAGCCAATACATCACACCACAAATGTCCAACACACAACATATATCTGCCAAAACATGCAACAATTAAAATCCACAGCTACAACACACAATTGCACAATCGAACATAACATTTCGACGTTCAACACATCACAACGTACATGGAAACATAATTAACGCGTTGAATAGTTGGAATTCGGGCATTGAAAATAATTTTAACCAAAAGTACACGCAACCAGCTTTCCAACATTCGAACGACGACTGAAACGGACCTACGGATCAAAAGATATGAATTTTTAAAGTTTTAGAAAATTCTGTTCGTTCCAGTGGCAGTCGACACTGTTTCTGCTCACCTGATGTTCGCCCAGTGAGACGCCAGCGAACTCCCCTTCTCCGGGCGAAACTCCATATTCGCGCGGCGAATATCCCTTTCGCCCAAGACTCGCCCGGCGAAGCCGAAGCGAAAGTCCTCCCCCATACAAATTCCAGTAGCACCTAATTTCTACCCTTCGCTCGCCTCTCAAATTCTCCCGGTGACCTCCAAGCGAGGTCGCTTCGCCCGACGAATTTCTGCGAACTACAACTCTGCAGTTGTGTTCTCTACATAACTCAGACCCCAAAATTCTTACAATTTCAATAACATACAGTCCAGAATGCACATAAATTACATGGTTATCACACAACAACAACACTTGCAACACAAAATCACAATTCAACCAATCAATTTGTATAATTTACATATTATTAGAACCACCGACACGCAAAACCTCAACTTCGCACTAAAACAACCAACACAACAAGAGAAACACATAGATATGAACCTAATGATTTATCTACCCTTATACATACATTATTTATCCCTTAAGTGATCAAAGAACCCCACCCTTACCTTAGATGTAGATTCTTCAGATGCCCCCTAAGCCTTAGCTCTGCTTCCCTCTTCTGTTCCTCTTTTCTCCAGAATACGATCGATCACAAAATTATTCTCTCTTTCTAATTTTCTTCTTTTTCCTACTATAACCCTTAGACCCCTAATATGCTTTTCCTTCTTTACATTTACTAATCCTCGTGAATGAACCACCTTGCCCTTACTATTTCTCTACTCCTATTATCCAATTTTCAACTAAATAAAATAATTAAACGGATTATTTTAAATCTATATAATTCTAACTGGTTTATTTAAATTAATAATTATCTCATTATTATTTCCCATATAATATTATTCCAATAAATAATTACAAACTAATATTTATAATTACTTACTAACCACACCACTCATCTCTACACAATTGGTCACACACCGCCAATACCTTATTCTCTATAATTCTAAGTTCACTACCCCATACTAAGGGCAACCCAAACACAACCAAAACACACATAATCACACACATATACACAACATCATATAATTTTAGTTACGAAAAATAAATAAAATAAATCGGAGAGTTACAACTCTCCCCCACTTAGAATATTTTCGTCCTCGAAAATTTACCTCATACGAATAACTCCGGATACGACTCTCGCATCCTGCTCTCTAACTCCCAAGTCATATTTCCACCGGCAGCGCCTCCCCACACTACCTTCTCAAGAGTGATCTCTTTACCTCTTAATTGCTTCACTTCGCGGTCTTTAATCCGTATTGGTAAAGCCTCAACCGTAAGGTTAACCCTTACCTCCACTTCATCCATCGGAATCACGTGTGACGGATCTGGAACATACTTCCGAAGCTATGACACATGGAACACATCATGCAAGTTCGACAAATTGGGTGGCAACGCCACTCTGTAGGCAACAGGTCCAACTCTTGCAGAAATCTGATATGGACCAATAAACCGAGGAGTAAGTTTCCTCGACTTCAATGCACGTCCAACACCGGACACCAGAGTGACTCTCAAGAACACATGGTCTCCTTCTTGAAACTCAAGATATTTCCTCCTCTTATCATGGTAGCTCTTCTACCTATTCTACGAAGCTCTCATCTTTTCCCGAATCAGCTTCACCTTTTCAGTAGTCTGCTGAACAATTTCAGGTCCAAGTACTATACTCTTACCAGATTCATGTCAACACAACGGCGTCTGACACCTCCGACCATACAAAGCTTCAAAAGGCGCCATTTCAATACTGGAATGATAACTTTTATTATAAGTGAACTCAATCAACGACAAGTGGCTATCCCAAGCACCTCCATGTTCCAGCATACAAGCCCTCAACAAATCCTCCAAAGATTGTATAGTTCTCTCCGTCTGTCCATCCGTCTGCGGGTGATAAGCCGAACTCAATCTCAGTTTCGATCCCAAAGCTTCTTGAAAACTCTCCCAAAATCTGGAAGTGAACCTTGGATCTCTATCCGACACAATACTCAACGGAACTCCATGCAACTTCACAATCACCTGATTATAAATCTCCGCCAGCCTCCGTAAAGGAAAACTGATATTAATCAGAATAAAATGCGCCGACTTCGTCTGTTTATACACCACTATCTAAATGGCATCATGCCCTCTTGGAGTATTAGGCAACCCAATCACAAAATCCATAGAAATGTTGTCCCACTTCCACTCTGGAATATCTAACGGTTGCATCAAACGAGCAGGTTTCTGATGTTCTACCTTCTCCTTCTGGCAAGTCAAACAAGCATATACAAACTTAGCCACATCACGCTTCAATCCAGGCCACCAAAATATCTTCTTTAAGTCTTTATACATCTTTGTAGCTCCTGGATGGATACTCAAGCTACTCCTATGACTTTCTTCTAGAATCATTCTTTTCAACTCATAATCATCAGGAATACAAATCCTCTCATAAACCTCAACACACCTTGTTCATCCACTCTGAATTCGTTACTTTATGTCTGTTCATTTGAAATCATCAAATCCACCAGTTTCACATCCAACTTCTGACCCTCTCTGATACTACTAAGAAATTCGTTGTTGATCTTCAGCATACCCAACATCACACTATGCGGTGTCTGTTCGCAAACTAAACTCATATCTCTGAACTTCTCAAACAATTCCAACTCTTTAACCATCATAGCATACATATGCAAAGACTTCTAACTCAGAGCGTCAACCACGACATTAGCTTTACCGGGATGATAGTTCAAGCCGAAATCATAATCCTTTAAGAATTCTAACCACCTTCTTTGTCTCATATTCAACTTCTTCTTATCAAACAGATACCTCAAGCTCTTATGATCACTATACACTTCAAATCTGGAACCATAAAGATAGTGCCTCCAAATTTTCAATACGAATACCACTGCAGCTAATTCCAAATCATGGGTTGGATAATTCCTCTCATGGTCCCTTAACTTTCGTGAATCATAAGCCACAACCTTACCATCATACATTAACACACCTCCTAAACCCAACAAAGAAGCGTCGCAATACACCAGAAATGGTTCATTTGGTTCGGGTAGAATCAAAATTAGAGTTGTAGTCAATCTCTTCTTCAGCTCAATGAAACTCTTCTCGCAGTGAACATCCCACACAAACGCTTTACCTTTGCAAGTCAATTGAGTCAACGGAAGTGCCAACTTTGAAAAGCCTTCAATAAACCTACAGTAATAACCAGCCAAGCCCAAAAAGCTTCTAATCTCAGTTACCGACTTCGGAGTCTTCCACTGTAGAAATGCATCTACCTTGGAGGGATCCACATCAATACCATCACCTGAAATAACATGACCAAGAAAACTTACCTCTCTCAACCAGAATTCGCACTTAGATAACTTAGCATAGAGCTTCTTTTCTTTTAACACTTGCAGCACGATCCGCAAATGGTCAGCATGTTCTTCTTCTGACTAAGAATAGATTAGGATGTCGTCAATAAAGACAACCACAAATTGATCCAAGTAAGCATGAAAAATTCGATTCATATACTCCATGAATACACCAGGTGCATTAGTAACTCCGAACGGCATCACTACATACTCATAATGTCCATATCGGGTCCTAAAAGTCGTCTTCTAAATATCTTCATCCTTTACTTGTATCTGATGATAACCCGACCTCAATTCAATCTTGCTAAACACACGGGCACCCACTAAATGATCCATCAAGTCATCTATTCTTGGAAGTGGATACTTGTTCTTAATCATCACTTTATTCAGCTGTCTGTAATCGATACATAACCTCATACTGCCATATTTTTTCTTCACCAACAACACCGGAGCTCCCCAAGGTGATACACTTGGTTTCATAAATTTCTTTTCTAACAACTCTTCCAGTTGCTTCTTCAGCTCTGTTAATTCTGATGCCGACATCCTGTATGGTGCCATAGAAATAAGTTTGGTATCAGGGACAAGATCAATAGTAAACTCCACTTCTCTCTCTGGCGGTACATCCGCAATATCATCCGGAAACACTTCTGGAAATTCGCACACTACTTGCAATTCATTAATCACCGACTCACTCTCCACTGACAAGGATGTAAACAATGCAAACACTTGAGCTTCCTCTTCTAAGAGCTCTCTCAACTCTCTAGCAGATAGAAAACCATCTTCTTCCTCTTCCTCAGGAGCAAGAAATCGCACCGACTTGTTAAAACAGTTAATATGAACATGATTGAACTCCAACCAGTTCATACCCAAGATCACATCAAGATTTCCCAACGGCAAGCAAATAATATCCACACCAAAGTCCTTATCAAAGATTGATAGTGGACAATTCAAACAAACTAGGGAAGTGGTCACCGATCCCTTTGCAGGAGTTTCAACAACCATCTTTCCCTTCATAGGAGAAACAACAAGGCCTAGACTTCTCACATAATCAGCAGCAATAAAAGAGTGAGTAGCACCAGTATCAATAATAGCAATCAAAGGCGTATTATTAATGTAACATGTACCTCTGACCAGTCTGTCATCACTGGAAGTCTGACTCCCTGTCAAAGCGAACACCTTTCCTCCAATTGAAGCTTGCTTTGGCTTCTGGCAATGAGTACTAATATGGCCCTGTTCTCCACAGTTGTAACAAGTCACCACCTTAACCTTGCAGTCAGCAATCAGATGTCCTGCCTGCCCACACTTGAAGCATTTCTTCACATCACTCGTGCACTCACTGACACGATGACCTAGCTCACCACACCTGTAACACTTAAGAGGAGCAGGGGAACCTCCCCTACTCGGCTTCTTGCCATCAGCATATTTCTGTTTATCTTTTTTAGCTGGAGCTGCATAAGGCTTCCCACGGCTCATCGGTTGTTTTCCCCTCATCTCAGCCAACCCTTTATAGTGAGCCGATTGAGCCTTGCTATCTTCCTCAAATATCCTACAACAATCCACCAAATCTGGAAACCTTCTGATTCACTGATAAACAATCGCCTACTTGATCTCAGGTCTCGGTCCATTCTCAAACTTGACACATTTCGAGAACTCAGCAGTTGCTGCACTGTAGTGAGGGTAAAACTTATCCAGATCTGCGAATTTGGCAGCATACTCCGTAACCGTCATGTTACCCTGCTTCAATTCCATAAACTCAATCTCTTTCTTCCCTCGGACATCTTCAGGAAAATACTTCCTCAAGAACTCCCTGCTGAACACAGCCCAAGTGATTACCTCTCCTGTTGCTCCCAACAATTGACGAGTGCTAACCCACTAGTCGGCAGACTCCTCAGCCAGTATGTGACTACCTAACCGCACCTTCTGTGCCTCAGGATATTCCATAACCCGGAAGATTCTCTCGATCTCTTTGAGCCAAGCCTGCGCTCCACCCGGATCATATCTTCCCTTGAAGGTAGGCAGTCTGTTCTTCCGAAACTCATCATTCTCACCAGCATGAGGCGGGTTCTGTACCGCCTGAGCAACAGCCTGCAAAGCAGCAGCAATAGCAGCATTGTTCCTTCCATCCATTCTAAAGTTGTTACGCATCAACAATAGAACACAATGGTTAAGGAAACGACATCGATGATAATCAACCATCACACAACAACGACTCGACAACTTGGCTGCCGCATTTCATCGAGAGCACGTTCTCGCGAAGATAAGACATTATGTCATCAAGCACGATCGACAACATTCACATTCTTATGCGAATATAGCCTCGAAGCAGAGCTACGGGTAAATCTACGTCGCCGAGCGCAAGCAACAAATTGAAACAATCTCACATTGGCGATCACACGCGACGACTTCTAGTGAATCCCTCGTGAGCACGTCCTTGGGGAAAACCAAATGCGAGCCCGCAGGCGTAGCTGCGTCCTTGAGTATCCGGAACCACAAACATGGGACCCCCATAGTGAACACCATCCCCAACGATTTGGCTCTTAAGTCATTACTCTTTCACCTAGGAGCAACGACTTGGGGGGCTCCTGTTCTAGACTGGGCCCAAGGATGACCCACGGTTGAGCAGGCCCAATCCAGTGGCTCGTCGAGGACAACCCAATTCAAAGGCCCAATCCTCCATAGCCGTTGGAGGTCATTGTTAGACGATGGCTAGGATATAGAAGGGGGGTTGAATAGATCCCACGAGTTTTACACGCAAATGGCTTTCCAAAAATTTGGTTTTAAAAGTTTTTATGGAAGCGACCACTGAATCACGTCTACAACGAACCTCTACTAAAAGGATCGGATACGCGTATCTGTTTAAGGAATGAAAAGATGGATGAGAAAGTTTACAACTAATTCAACAAACGCACAGCGTAATCAACAAAATTATTTTACTTGACTTTTATCCAAATTCCAACGAGATAGTATTAACAAAAATTAATCACAAAGTACTCTCGATTTTGCGCTTAGTTAATTTATCGAACACTTGGAGTGCGCGACACACCAAGTGAGAATTTTCGATTAATGTGAATATCGAGCCTACATCGTTTTAGCAAAGTAATTTTTCAGCTCTCGATTACACTAAAACAGAAAATTCAGATCAATTGATACTTCGCAAATTCGAATATTGTCAAAACGTAATAGAGTAATGGAAGAGAGAACATACACGATTTGATTAGGAAGTTCCCCAATCGTCCTCGCTTTGGGTACCTCTGCCCCCAATTCCACAATTGGAATTGAGATATATATATATATATATATATATATATGTTGCTGTTTGCAAATTGTTTATATAAGAGAAGAACTATGAACATCCAAACCCTCAAACGTCTTTGATTGTTGATGCAGAGTCTTCTCTCCCCTTGATTCAAGACGAATTAAGTGCCTCAAATTCGGCTGAACAAATCACCGTCTCACGCTACTAGACAGCAAGAACCCACCGTTCTTCAGTCACCTTCACTCGGTCGATTTCGATCTTCTGCAATTTGATCCCCAGACCTTTCTTCTACGATCCTTTGACTGTAGCTACTAAACTGAACAAATACTCTGCTCTTCGGTTACCTTCGTACGGCTGAATCCCTGTAGAACGAAACGATTTTTGCCAAAAACCCCCCAAAATCACCGTCCCACGCTTCTAGATTGTAAGAGCCCGCAACTCTTCAATCTCCTTCACTCGGCCAATTCTTGGAGGACAAAACCTGAGGTTTTATTCAAGAAACACCTACCAATTCTCAACTCAGAAATGAAGATCACACACTTCCTAATTCTGAACATTATCACTTCAAAACAATGGGCGACACAAACAAAAATGATTATGTGTAATTGTTTGTTTACTCAAGGTTGAAGATGAAGATGAAGAGAAAGATTGGTATAAATTTTCACGTTTCTTGTTTTTGTGAAATGTGAGCTGACCCAACTATTTATAATGAGTAATGTGACCCACAATATGAAGTAACATAAATAACAGAAAAAATTAATGCAGAAAAATCAGCTCAGGCAAAGTTGGGTCGACCGCCCTTTTAATGAGGGTCGGCTTGAGCTATCCCGCAGGGTTGTCTGTGCAGATTTGGAAGCCATGCGTCGACCCATCCACACCTTGCGTCGACGCAAGTCTGCAGATTTTGCAGAAAATCAAATTTCCAACCGGATCCCACGTATAACCCATCATGGTGAGAGTCTTTTGTTGAAATCGATGCTCAGATGAAATATGGACATAGCGAATATTTGGAACAGAGATACCAGCCTTGTTCAAGATATTTTGAATACATGATGCATAACCCAAACTCGTACCTTTTGTGGAGTCGCGAAGGGAAAACATACGGTATGTGAAATAGTATGACCAATTGATTTTGATCTTGTTCTTCAGAATGTAGATAAGATGAACCTCAGCTTTATCCACTCTAGAAAAACCTCCTTTCTTTGGTCGCAAAATGCGAGAGACAATCCACTGCAGAACGCGATCAACAAATTTTAGATGACCTGTTGTGACATTTTTTGAAAATAGCTCGCTTGCAACAACATCATCTGAGTATGGTTCACGCAACATAGAGTTCAAAGCAGTCTTAAACTCATAGTTAGGAACAAATTTGGTGTCCGTCACTTGAGGAAGATTTTCATCAGTTTCCAAACATAACAAAGTAGTCCAAACAACATTGTTCATGGAATGAGGCGCGTTATTCATAGAATAAGTAAAATCAGTACCTTCAAAGTTTCCCTCAATCCCACAATAGAACAAGCGAACCAGATCACAGTTGAACTTATCATCACATTCAAGAAATTCATTAAAATTCTGAGCATTTAGCATGTCAATTACCTCGGTGAGATGATATTCGGGAGCCATCAAGGGGTAGAATGCATGTTGTCGAATGACAGTACGGTTGTGGAAATCATCATTGAAAGACTCAGACAGAGCATCGGAGAGTAGAGACATAGCATTTACCGGAGTTGAAGAAGTTTCGGCTCTTGAAGTTAAAGTTCTTGTAGACCGTTTACCAGTTACACGTCGAGAAGCCATTGTTGAGATACTAGGAAAATGATGAATAGTGTGCGGTGAACAGTGATCAAATGATGAACAATTGATAGAGTGCTTGCTTCCAAATACCTTGTGAAACCCCTTCTTATAAACCTTGTGAATTCAAACTTTGTGGGTTTTGAGTTTTAGGGTTTTAATGGAGCTTTGATGGATTTTGAATGGGAATTTGGAAGAGAAAGAGAGAAGAAGACCAAGAAAGATCAAATTTATGACATGCAATGAAGAAATATTAAGTGCATTGAAAGTATGTAGTGAATTTTAGAAACACTAGGTCGGCGCGCGCGTTCCCAATAAAAGGGATTCAGAAGTCGTCAGGTGTGTATTGACCCATGCAACAGGGGGGTCAGCGTGCGTTTTCCCGAACTTTTCACAAAACTGGTTCAAACCAGCATGAGCCGACTCATGCTCACCTTGGGTCGACTCAAGACATGCAGATTTTCGAAAACTCATTTTTCTATATGTTTTTGCTGACCAAGACTCGAAACAAGTATACCAAACATCAATATTATGATCATGCACAAGTAGAAACTATGTAGACTTCTTCCTATATGTTTAGACACATGAACATTGATGGTTAGATGCAATTTGCCCGATAATAAAGTGATACCGCTCAAATTACAATCTAATGACTATCTTATTTGTTGACATCATTAAAACCAAAATAGATGAGAGACCTTAGCCCTCACATACTCCCCCTTTTTGATGATGGCAACCCTGTATGTCTTTCTCTTGATTTGTAATTTGATGACGGAAAAACTCCCCCTATCTTTAACACTTTAACATCTGTTGCTTTAATATTTTTCTGCTGCTAGTATCCTTCTCCCCCTTTGACAACATCAAAAAGAGTAAAAGAAGGTGGTCAAAGAGATATCATCATATCAAGTAATGGTTCATTCACCAATTTGCAAAATAGCGACATTAACAAGCATCCATATATGATATAGTTAATGCAATACGGTAAACGGATAAATATGGAACACAAGAAGCAAACACAATTCATTCCATAGTTTAAAACATAGATTCAATAACAAACTGAAACATAGTTTAAAGTAAAACAAACGGAAATAACATGCAATCCAAAGAGTAAATCATAGAATCAAAAGCACAAACAATAATGCACTAATAATGATGTTAATCTCTAAGGTCTCCTCCCCTTAAATGGGTGACCTTGTCCCCTGTAATGGTAGACTGGTGGTGGCAAGTCCTCTAGGGAACGGTTCAATTCTATCAGCGTGCTGTTGAGAATGCCTAGACTGTTGGTCAAATTTTGAGTCTGAATTGTCATGGAATTTTCCAAGTGGGTGAATCTGATCATGGAGGCATCAGCAAACCTAGTGAAATCGTGTGTATGAGCAGAAAACTGATTTGACAGTGTAGTGAGCCTCTCCTGCTGAGCAGTGTACCTCTGATCTTGTAGTTCCCAGAATTGCTCTTGTTCGAGGTTCATCTGGTTCAGCATGGCCAGAATTTCTTCAGAGGCCTGGAAATCTTGTTGTGGCTGCGGAGTCAGAGGTGTAGAATATTCAGGCTGTTGCCAGTCATATTCGTCACTTTGTTGCCAACCATAGTTTGAAGGGACATAAGCATCCCCAAGAGCAGTCAAACTATTGTTTTGCCATTGACCCCAGCCTTGATCATCAGAATTCTCCTCTGGTTGAGAATTACCCATCCATGCTTCATTTTCTTCGTCCACTATATTCACATCAGGATTGTTACCCATCCATGCCGCATTATCTTGGTTTTCATTAACATGTCCTTCCGCAATGTCGTCAGGAACATTAGGAAAAGGGTGAGTTGATCTAAATTTGTACGTGTACACATTTTCAACCGGATCCCAAGTATAACCCATCATGGTGAGAGTCTTTTGTTGAAATCGATGCTCAGATGAAATGTGGACATAGCGAATGTTTGGAACAGAGATACCAGCCTTGTTTAAGATATTTTGAATTCATGATGCATAACCCAAAGACGTACCTTTAGTGGAGTCGCGAAGGGAAAACATACGGTATGTGAAATAGTATGGCCAATTGATTTTGATCTTGTTCTTCAGAATGTAGATAAGATGAACCTCAGCTTTATCCACTCTAGAAAAACCTCCTTTCTTTGGTCGCAAAATGCGAGAGACAATCCACTGCAGAACGCGATCAACAAATTTCAGATGACCTGTTGTGACATTTTTCGGAAACAACTCGCTTGCAACAACATCATCTGAGTATGGTTCACGCAACATAGAGTTCAAAGCAGTCTTAAACTCATAGTTGGGAACAAATTTGGTGTCCGTCACTTGAGGAAGATTTTCATCAGTTTCCAAACCGAACAAACTAGTCCAAACAGCATTGTTCATGGAATGAGGCGCGTTATTCATAGAATAAGTAAAGTCTATACCTTCATAGTTTCCCTCAATCCCGCAATAGAACAAGCGAACCAGATCACAGTTGAACTTATCATCACACTCAAGAAAGTCATTAAAATTCTGAGCATTTAGCATGTCAATTACCTCGGTGAGATGATATTTGGGAGCCATCAAGGGGTAGAATGCATGTTGTCGAATGACAGTACGGTTGCGGAAATCATCATTGAAAGACTCGGATAGAGCATCGGAGAGTAGAGACATAGCATTTACCAGAGTTGAAGCAGTTCCAGCTCTTGAAATTGAAGTTCTTGTAGACCGTTTACCAGTTACACGTCGAGAAGCCATTGTTGAAGATACTAGGAAGATGATGAATAGTGTGTGGTGAATAGTAATCAAATGATGAACAATTGATAGAGTGCTTGCTTCCAAATACCATGTGAAACCCCTTCTTATAAACCTTGTGAATTCAAACTTTGTGGGTTTTGAGTTTTAGGGTTTTAATGGAGCTTTGATGGATTTTGAATGGGAATTTGGAAGAGAAAGAGAGGAGAAGACCAAGAAAGATCAAATTTATGACATGCAATGAAGAAATATTAAGTGCATTGAAAGTATGTAGTGAATTTTAGAAACACTAGGTCGGCGCGCGCGTTCCCAATAAAAGGGATTCAGAATTCGTCAGGTGTGCGTCGACCTAAGCACTGGATACATCGGCGCAAGCTGACATGTTTTTGAAAAATTTTAAAAATTTGAGATGCGCCGTCCACAGGTAGGCGCGCGCTAACCCGATTATTTTTCTTAAGAAAAATTTCAGTTCATGAGTCGACCCATGGCATTCTTTGGTCGACTCATCCAAGTGAAACATGGAAAAATTTAAATTTTTGCCTACAAATGTTCCAAAATAAGATAAATAAACATGCAAACACATAGATCAAACATCCAAATGAATAATATATGCTAAAATATGTAATAAACATTAATTTTTAAAGCACTTATCATGGTACACAAAAAATTTATGAAGCGGAACGATATTACCTTGATCATGATGAATGATGAGAGACCTCACATATAGTTCAATGACTCTCGATACTTCTTTACCTCTACATCCTTACCATTTTCGTCACGATCAAGATTGGCACAAGTAGGCATATGGGTATCTATTGCCTTGCAGTTTAGCATGTCGAAGCGTTTGAGAAGCTCAAGACAATATTTTGTTTGACTCACAAACGTACCCTCTTTGAGTTGTTTGATTTGCAATCTGAGGAAATAGTTGAGCTCCCCCATCATGCTCATTTCAAACTCCCCCTGCATCAAGCTAGAAAACTCCTTGACCAAGGTCATGTTAGTAGACCCAAAGATAATATCATCAACATAAATTTGTACCAAGATTAAATGTTTTCCTTGACGTTTAATAAAGAGTGTTGTGTCAACCTTCCCTCTTGAATACCCTTGATCAAGTAAAAATTTTCTTAGACGTTCATATCAAGCCCTAAGGGCTTGTTTGAGTCCGTACAAAGCACGTTTGAGTTTATAGACATGATCGGGATATTCATGGGACTCAAAACCCAGAGGTTGGGCAACGTAAACCTCTTCATTTATATATATCCATTAAGGAAAGCACTTTTAACATCCATTTGAATAATTTGAAGTTCTTAGTTTAAGCATAAGCAAGTAAAAGGCGTATTACCTCGAGTCGGGGAACCAGCGCATAAGTTTCCTCATAGTCGATTCCTTCCTCTTAGTTATAGCCTTGCGCTACAAGCCGCGCTTTGTTTCATGTTAACTCCATTTTCATCAAGTTTATTCCTAAACACCCATCGGGTGCCGATTACTCGATGACCTCGCAGAGGGGGGACAAGGTCCCAAACCTCATTTCTCCTGAATTGATTTAGTTCATCTTGCATTGATAAAAACTAATGCTCATCGAGTAACGCCTCTTTTTCATTTTTAGGTTTAACTTGTGACACAAAAGTGGAGTAATAACAAAAGTTACTAAGTTTAGAGCAGGTGGTTACTCCCTTAGAGATGTCACTGATGATATTGTTGATTTGATGGTCTTTGGAAGACTTCCATGCTGGAGGAAGGTCATCTTTATTAGTTGGATGATCCTCCTCACTCTTCATAGGTTGGTGATCCTTTTCCTCCTCAATACGCACTGCTTCGGGCTGATCAGTTCCTTTATCAGTGTCCTTGAGTATGTCTTCTGAAGATACACCTGCACCATGAAAAGAACTACCTTCTCCGACATTTTTCGGATGAGACTCATCAAAAGTAACTTGTACCGACTCTTCAATAATACGTAACCTCTTTTCTGACATTTGTCCCTTATTTTTGCCTCTGTAGGTAACAAACCCCTTTTTCTTAGCCACACAGTCACTGAAAAGAGATATGTCTCCTGTCATATATCTTGAGCAGCCACTATCCAGAACCCATCTTCTTTCAGTGGTCTCAAGACGTTGTACCTACATAGTCAATCAAGGGAAAGTAGATACCCAATTCTCATTGGGTCCTTTGTGGTAAGTGAAACCAAGACCGCACTTGGGCAACCATTGATAAATGCCTTTTGGAACAAGAAATCTTCTAAAATGACATTTAGCAATAGTATGACCAAGCTTGCGACGATATAGGCAATCACGGTTCATTTGGAATTTACCTTTGCTATCTCTATCTCGAATCACATACGTATACTTTTGATACGGATTGTTCATACTTTCTCGATAATGTGATCGATCAATAGCAAACGTAACTTTAGGCTTAAGAGCCTTGTCTAATTTGGCCTTAAGAGTTCTCACCTCTTTTTTCCAAATATGACAAGTATCACAGCCCCCAAACTTGAACCATGGAGACTTATTCTCATCAATCTTAGTTTTTGATGCATCCACCATGGAGTTTTTAAGAGCTTCTAATTCCTTTTCGGAATCGGAAACCTTTCTCTCCAAGTATTTAAAAATCTTTTTGTTCGAGGCTAAGCGTTGAAAAGCTTCCTTGGCCTCGTGGTGCAACATATCAAAAGCCTTTTGTAATTCTAAATGAGACATACTTTTAGAGTGATCATATTTAGAGTGGTTTACCTCTTTCTTCTTGTTTGGATGTGCCGTAAGACATAGATTAATGGATTCACTTTCGTCACTTGAGATGTCATCTTTTTCCGACTCGCTATCGCTCTCCTAAGCAATGTATACTCGTCTAGACTTGTTTGACTTTTTGTGTTGACGATTCTTATCCTTATCCTCATCCTTGTCTTTCTTGAGTGATGGACAATCTGGCTTGTAATGCCCAGATTTTCCACAGTTGTAACACGTTCCTTTAACCTTGCCATTCTTATTGCCTTCATTTCTAGATTGCCTCCTAAATTTGACTAGATTTTTATCCGAGTGTTGAATCTCATTCTTCCGAACATACCTATTGTATCTCTTCACAAATAGACTCATATCATCATCGGAGTCATCATCTTCGTCATTATTGGTTTCATCATCACTTTGCTCTTTAGATGTGGACTTTAAACAAGAAGCCTTAAGAGCAATCGACTTCTTTTCCGTATCTTTTGTTTTCTCCTTCTTTATACTCTTCTCATGTTTTTCATGGCTAATGAGCACTTGCTCATGCTCATCGAGTTTGCCAAATAATGTGGTATGATCTAGAGTAGCTAGATTATTGGCCTCCTTGATCGCGGTGACTTTTGGCTGCCATTCCCTGTTAAGACACCTCAAAATCTTATTAGTAGCAACCTCGTTTGGAATTGGTTTACCAAGTACATGCAATTTGTTGATAATATGAGTAAATCGTTTTTGCATATCCGCAATGGTTTCCCCTTGCTTCATGTAAAAAAAGATCAAACTCTTGCATTAGTGTGTTGATACAGGCCATTTTAACATCATTAGTGCCTCCGTGGGCTACTTGTAAAGCATCCCACATGGCTTTGGCCGTTTCACAATGAGAGACTCGATAATACTCGTCAACTCCCAAAGAGGAGATCAGCATATTTTAAGCCTTCCAGTCATAGCTGTACTTTTTCTCGTCCTCCTCATTCCATTGAGCTTCGGGTTTAGGAACGACAATGCCTTCAGCATTGGTCATTGTAATTTCCATGGGACCGTTTAAAAATAATGTTTCAAACCTTCCGATCTATGGAATTTATATGGACGCGCATACAATCCTTCCAGTAGCTGTAATTCTCGCCTGTAAAAACTGGAGCTCTATGATAAGCCCCTTTAGGTTCGTTCGCCATATTCCAAGAAGTTTTACCGAAGCACCAGATAAACCGGAGCTCTTGATACCACTTGTTAGATGATGTCTAGGATCTAGAAGGGGGGGGGGGTTGAATAGATCCCATGAGTTTTACACGCAAATGGCTTTCCAAAAATTTGGTTCTAAAAGTTTTTATGGAAGCGACCACTGAATCACGTCTACAATGAACCTCTACTAAAAGGATCGGATATGCGTATCGTGTTTAAGGAATGAAAAGACAGATGAGAAAGTTTACAACTAATTTAACAAATGCACAGCGTAATCAACAGAATTATTTTACTTGACTTTTATCCAAATTCCAACAAGATAGTATTAACAAAAATTAATCACAAAGTATTCTCGATTTTGCGCTTAATCAATTTATCGAACACTTGGAGTGCGCGGAACACCAAGTGAGAATTTTCGATTAATGTGAATATCGAGCCTACACAAGATACAATCCAAGGGATTGTATCGTTTTAGCAAAGTAATTTTTCAGCTCTCGATTACACTAAAACAGAAAATTCAGATCAATTGATACTTCGCAAATTCGAATATTGTCAAAACGTAATAGAGTAAGGGAAGAGAGAACAAACACGATTTGATTAGGCAGTTCCCCAATCATCCTCGCTTTGGGTACCTCTGCCCCCAATTCCACAATTGGAATTGAGATATATATATATATGTTGTTGTTTGCAAATTATTTATACAAGAGAAGAACTATGAACATCCAAACCCTCAAACGCCTTTGATTGTTGATGCAGAGTCTTCTCTCCCCTTGATTCAAGACGAATCAAGTGCCTCGAATTCGGTTGAACAAATCACTGTCTCACGCTACTAGACTGCAAGAAACCACCGTTCTTCAGTCACCTTCACTCGGTCGATTTCGATCTTCCGTAATTCGATCCCCAAACCTTTCTTCTACGATCCTTCGACTGTAGATACTAAACCAAACAAATACTCTTCTCTTCGGTTACCTTCGCACGGCTGAATCCCTGTAGAACGAAACAGTTTGTGCCAAAAACCCCCAAAATCATCGTCCCACGCTACTAGATTGTAAGAGCCCGCAGCTCTTCAATCACCTTCACTCGGCCGATTCTTGGAGGACAAAACCTGAGGTTTTATTCAAGAAACACCTACCAATTCTCAACCCAGAAATGAAGATCACACACTTCCTAATTGTGAACGTTATCACTTCAAAACAATGGGCGACACAAACAAAAATGATTATGTGTAATTGTTTGTTTACTCAAGGTTGAAGATGAAGATGAAGAGAAAGATTGGTATAAATTTTCACGTTTCTTGTTTTTGTGAAATGTGAGCTGACCCAACTATTTATAATGAGTAATGTGACCCACAATATGAAGTAAGAGAAATAACAGAAAAAATTAATGCAGAAAAATCAGCTCAGGTAAAGTTGGGTCGACCGCCCTTTTAATGAGGGTCGGCTTGAGCTATCCCGCAGGATTGTCTGTGCAGATTTGGAAGCCATGCGTCGACCCATCCACACCTTGCGTCGACGCAAGTCTGCAGATTTTGCAGAAAATCAAATTTCCAACCGGATCCCAAGTATAACCCATCATGGTGAGAGTCTTTTGTTGAAATCGATGCTCAGATGAAATGTGGACATAGCGAATGTTTGGAACAGAGATACCAGCCTTGTTCAAGATATTTTGAATACATTATGCATAACTCAAAGTTGTACCTTTTGTGGAGTCGCGAAGGGCAAACATACGGTATGTGAAATAGTACGGCCAATTGATTTTGATCTTGTTCTTCAGAATGTAAATAAGATGAACCTCAGCTTTATCCACTCTAGAAAAACCTCCTTTCTTTGGTCGTAAAATGCGAGAGACAATCCACTGCAGAACGCAATCAGCAAATTTCAGATGACCTGTTGTGACATTTTTCGAAAACAGCTCGCTTGCAACAACATCATCTGAGTATGGTTCACGCAACATAGAGTTCAAAGCAGTCTTAAACTCATAGTTGGGAACAAATTTGGTGTCCGTCACTTGAGGAAGATTTTCATCAGTTTCCAAACAGAACAAACTAGTCCAAACAGCATTGTTCATGGAATGAGGTGCGTTATTCATAGAATAAGTAAAATCAGTACCTTCAAAGTTTCCCTCAATCCCACAATAGAACAAGCGAACCAGATCACAGTTGAACTTATCATCACATTCAAGAAATTCATTAAAATTCTGAGCATTTAGCATGTCAATTACCTCGGTGAGATGATATTCGGGAGCCATCAAGGGGTAGAATGCATGTTGTCGAATGACAGTACGGTTGCGGAAATCATCATTGAAAGACTCAGACAGAGCATCGGAGAGTAGAGACATAGCATTTACCGGAGTTGAAGAAGTTTAGGCTCTTGAAGTTGAAGTTCTTGTAGACCGTTTACCAGTTACACGTCGAGAAGCCATTGTTGAAGATACTAGGAAGATGATGAATAGTGTGCGGTGAACAGTGATCAAATGATGAACAATTGATAGAGTGCTTGCTTCCAAATACCTTGTGAAACCCCTTCTTATAAACCTTGTGAATTCAAACTTTGTGGGTTTTGAGTTTTAGGGTTTTAATGGAGCTTTGATGGATTTTGAATGGGAATTTAGAAGAGAAAGAGAGAAGAAGACCAAGAAAGATCAAATTTATGACATGCAATGAAGAAATATTAAGTGCATTGAAAGTATGTAGTGAATTTTAGAAACACTAGGTCGGCGCGCGCGTTCCCAATAAAAGGGATTCAGAATTCGTCAGGTGTGCGTCGACCTAAGCACTGGATGTGTCGGCGCAAGCTGACGTGTTTTTGAAATTTTTTAAAAATTTGAGATGCGCCGACTGCAGGTAGGCGTGCGCTAACCCAATTGTTTTTCTTAAGAAAAATTTCAGTTCATGAGTCGACCCATGGCATCCTTTGGTCGACTCATCCAAGTGAAACATGGAAAAATTTAAATTTTTGCATACAAATGTTCCAAAATAAGATAAATAAACATGCAAACACATAGATCAAACATCCAAATGAATAATATATGCTAAAATATGTAATAAACATCAATTTTAAAGCACTTATCATGGTACACAAAAAATTTACGAAGCCGAACGATATTACCTTGATCATGATGAATGATGAGAGCCCTCACATATAGCTCAATGACTCTCGATACTTCTTTACCTCTACATCCTTACCATTTTCGTCACGATCAAGATTGGCACAAGTAGGCATAGGAGTATCTATTGCCTTGCAATTTAGCATGTCGAAGCTATATGTGAAGGAAAAAGAGTACAATATCCTTTCATTTCTCCCCCTCAGCTGAACGATCATTTCTTCGATGAAGATCAATCTTTTGTACTAGTTGATTAAAAATTCTACTTGGGAGCGACTTTGTGAAAAGGTCTGCAAAATTATCACATGAACAGATTTGTTGGATGCTTATATCACCACTCTTTTGAAGATCATGAGTAATAAAGAACTTTGGAGAAATGTGTTTTGTCTGGTCCCCTTTAATGTAACCATCTTTCAATTTAGCAATGCATGCAGTATTATCTTTATATATGGTTGTTGTATTTAATGTCTCAGAAGATAAACCATAAATATTTTGGATGTGCTGAATTAAGGATCTCAACCAAACGCATTCTCAACTTGCCACATGTAATGCTAAAAGTTATGCATGATTAGATGATATTGCTACTATGGTTTGTTTCACTGATCTCCATGAAATAGTTATACCCTCACATGTAAACAAATAACCTCTTTGTGATCTACCATTATGAGGATCTGGCAAGCAATCTGCATTTGCATAACCTGTTAATTTGAATCTGGATACTTTGGTATAAAACAAACTCATGTCTATTGTACCTCTAAGGTAACGAAGTATATGTTTGACTCAGTTCCAATGTCTTTGTGTAGGTGAAGAAATGTATCTTGCTAATAGATTGACAGCAAATGATATATCAGGACGTGTATAATTAGCAAGGTACATTAGTGCTCCAATTGCACTCGGATATGATACTTCAGGGCCAAGCAATTCTTCATCCTTTTCTCGAGGTCTAAAAGGATCTTTCTCCACATCTAATGATCTAAAAACCATTGGAGCAGATAACAGGTGACATTTATCCATATAGAAGCATTTTAACACCTTTTGTATATAGCCTTCTTGATGTACAAATATTCCTTTGTCCAAATGTTCAATTTGCAAACCTAGACATAATTTGGTCTTTCCTAGATCCTTCATCTCAAACTCTTTCTTTAAACAATTCATAACTTTTGGAAGCTCTTCAGGAGTTCCAATAATATTTATGTCATCCACATAGACAACTATTATTGCAAATTCCTTTCCCGATCTTTTTATAAAAATACAAGGACAAATAGAGTTATTTGTATATCCCTCTCTAAGCAAATATTCATTGAGATGATTATACCACATTCGTCCAGATTGTTTCAGCCCAGGGATTTATTCAATCTTATGGAGTAACTTTCTCAAGATTCAGAGTTGTGTGCATCTGATATATTGAACCCTTCAGGGAGTTTCATGTAAATTTTACTATCAAGTGAACTATACATATAAGCTATTACAACATCCATCATGTGCAAATTAATCCCATCATGTGCTACAAACTTAATTAAATATCAAAAATTGAATTGCATCCACTGCAGGTGGACATGTTTCATCAAAATAAATCTTAGGTCTTTGTGAAGATTATTAAACAACAACTCAAGCTTTGTATCTCACAGCTTCACCATTCTTATTTTACTTTTTCACAAAAATTCATTTATATCCAATTAGTTTTACACCTTGAGGTGTTCAGAATATTAGTCCAAAAATCGAGTCACTTGTAAAGTGAGTTTAATTTTTCTTCAATTGAATATGTTCATATTGGCCAATTCTCACTTTGTCTACAATCTTTGATAGACTTTGACTTACGATCCTCATTATTTTTTATCATCTTTAGTGTTATATTGTATACAAAGACATTGCCAACATTGACTTTATTTTGGTTCCATCATATTCCATTCATGACATAATTTATCGAGATCTCTTAATTTTCATAAATTTCAGGTACCTGGTTAGTTCTTCTGGAACTCAAAATTAAATTATATCAAAGTGCTCTTAAGGTTTTCATATCCTCATTTGGGTCATTTTAACTTTAGTTTCTTTTCTTGAGGACTTTTAACCTCGGAACCGGCTTTTCTACCACGCTTGAGGCGCAGTTATAACTCATTTGCAATATTATATTATCCAATATAAGAATCAACTTTGAGTGGAATATTAGCAGCTAATAATTTGTTTCATAACTTTGCAAATGAATTTTGTTTTGAACTTCGAGGATCAAAAGGATATAATAATATTTTATTTTAAATTGTTCATTTGAACTTCTAGTTCACACTTTGTGCTGCTTGTTCTCTCTCCCTAGTATTGAGAAAATTAATTTATAAATGATAATCAGTCTACTGGACTTCAAACAAGTATCCAATTATTGGACCAAGATAAAACCTCAAATACGAGATTCATATAAAATGCATTTTCTCAACATTCTTCCAAAACTCATCTTAGCGTACTATATTGGAGCAATTGAATAATCACAATACATCCAAAATTTTACTTAAATGAGAAGTATTAGATTATGAACCTAAAATAATTTGTAAGTTAAAGGGATAATTATCATGTACTAACTTGTTGGCTTAATGTGAATAAATATCTTAATACCATACTTTGTATGTTTCAAATATCTAATTTAGAATTGATGATCTCATAAGTATCAACTATATAACTAACTTTAGACGTCTAAAGAATTGATCATCAAGTCCTTTTTTTTATGAGCATGTGCTTCAAGATGTTCAATATTAATTTTAGTAATATATGTAATATTTATCAAGAAATTTCTGAAATCCAGAAAACATGATCTTAGTCTTATTAGTTGAGAAAATAATTTCACAAACTTCTGGCTATGAATAGACATATGCACGATCTTTTAGTCGATGCAAAAATTAATGTCATAAAAACTCAATTTCTCAAATTTTCCTTTAGGGTAAATAGAGGGGAGGGGAGGGGAGGAAATATTTAATAGTTTACGTGTTTGGTTCAAATTTTAAGAGGGGGAGGGAAGGTAGATGGAGGGGACCAAAATCCCTCCTGAACCATTTTTTACTTTCCTCCAATTTGGGGGAATTTGGAGGGGAGGGGAGATATTTCATTTTAATTATAATTATATTTACATATTTACCCTTATTTATTTATTAAAATATAAATTTAATTTATTAAAATGTAAAAAGTTCTATTTTGAACAAATTTTATCTTCTTTTTTATATTTCTTGTATTTTTATATCTTCATCTTATTATTATTATTATTATTATTATTATTATTATTATTATTATTATTATTATTGTTGTTGTTGTTATTATTGTTGTTGTATTTGTTTAAATATTTTTATTTTATTTTTTATATTTTAATGTTACTTTTTAATTATCGTAATGTTTTTTTTATAATAATTTTTTGTTAGATTTTATTGTATTCGATAATCTTTTTAAAATTATATATTATAATCGTTACGTTTTTATAAAAATATTCATGATGTTCTCTGTTTGAATACTTATATTTTGTCAATGAATTTCTATTTGAATTATAAACGGTAAATATCATGAGTTTTATGGTAAAGTTACAAGGATAAAATAATAAATTAGTTTTAAAATACCTCATCTTCCCCTTCTGAACCAAACATATTGGTAAATAAAATTCCTCCCCTTTTATATTTTGAACCAAACATATATGTAATTAAAATTCCTCCTCTCCCTTCCCCTCCCCTCCCAACGCCTTGATAAAAATCTCTCTCCTCCCCTCCCCACGATTGAACCAAACAAACCCTTAGGAACACACAAATTTTATTAGACTGAAGAAACTTCTTGTTTTTCAAAACTAATTCTCACATCATAATACATCTAATATGACCTAACCGATTTTGCCAACAACACACTTAAGTATGATTTGTAAACATCTGGTTTACCATAATACATATGATTCTATTCTTATAATTTGTTTCAATCTCTAGTAAATATAAAATAATTTGTATAAAATATATATTTTTCAATCTTAATAAATTTACAATTATTAATATTATTCATGCAATCCTTCTGTGATTGTCAATTTTTCTAAGATCCATGAAAATCGTCATTGATACTTTTCTGATCAATGGAGATAGAATAATCTTTTTTTTTATCATTCATCAAGGGATAACCCTTCTTTGATGAATGAATAAAAATAATTCATTTTTTGAACAATCCTCTATGGATTCTTTATAATATATATAATTTTTTCGAGAGGTAGATCATAGATCTTCAAACAATGATAAAGATAAATACTTTTCGTGCAATCTTCCGGGGATGCAATATAATTTCTTCAAGAACTATATAAATTATTATTTTTCTATCATTCAGGGGTCTTGATTAGTTCTTTAAGAACTCTATAATAAATTATTATTTTGCTATCATTCGACGATGCTTGATAAATTCTTCAGGAATAATATAATAAATTATTATGTTGCTCTACTTCAGGGATGTTTGATAAGTTCTTCAGGAACTATATAATAAATTATTATTTTTCTATTTTTCAAAGATATTTGTTAAATTCTTCAAGAACTATATAACAAACACATTATTTTATAGTCTTTCAGAGATATTTTAACATTATTCATCCAATCCTTCTAGGATTCATGAAAATCATTATTGATTTTTTTCTTCTAATCAATATATCAATACATAACAGGTAGAATTAGAAATATATATTATGAAACAAAAAATAATAATGTTACCTTCTAAATCTTGGAGCTTCCTATAGTTACAATTAGTTAACATTCATATAGTAGAGTTTTGTGCGGATAACGTGTTATAAAACTAAATAAATTTATATAGAGATCAAAGAGAGGAATAGAAAAGAGAAAGTAATATTATATTATCTTCTTCAAAAATACTTTTTACATTACAATATGGATCTAATTTATAAGACCTAAGAAGGGATGTGAGACTCTAACAATGTGTTTGGTTTTAGAGAAATACGGGCGAGAGAGATAGCGACGAGAGAGTGATGCGAGAAATGGGAATTTTTTCTGTTTGAAGCATCAATGAAATACAGAAGAGAGACAAAATTATGGTGGGCCCTACCACCTTTTTGTTTCTTCGCAAACTAGCGAAGAAAGCAGCATAATCTGAATCTTTTTAAATCTTTTCATTTCCGCCCTTTGTTTTTTAATTAGAAAGTTCATGGTTAATGTTGAATGTTGACACATTAGTATTTTATTATTGCATTTATTTTCAATTTTATAAGAATAATAATAATAATAACAATTAAATAATTAATTTACATTAAAATATATGAATACAGTAAATATTTAAATAAAGAATGCAGTAAATTAGTTAGGGATTTAATTAATTCAAATAAAAAACATAATCGATTAATATTTTATTTGATAACTTTTATAAGGTTATTTTTGTCACTTAAAAATTTATGCTACTTCTCTCTTCTCTATTTCTCTTTTCTTTCTACTATACCAAACAACAACCTAAATCCACTTTATTTCTTATCTATTGCTCTCTTCTCTTACTCTCTCTTATCTATTTCTCTCTTCACAACTTCTTCTCATGGCCAAACAAAGCATAAATAAATGCGAGAACATGATTAACAAGCTTGGTTTGTTCCCTACCAATGAAACCAAAGAGGATATCTACACCACCAATCTCAAGTATATTTTGGCACTTGTTCTTCTGCTTATTATTATCCTTCTTTATCTCTTCTCTAATAGATATTTAGGGGTTCTCTCATTCCTAAAACTTCTTCTTCTCAAATCCTCATACAAATCCCACCTTATCTCTCTCGCAATTGAATCATAACAAAATAGTAAGAGGGTTTAATTTTAGTGGGAAATAGATTTGAGGTTTGATTTAGGAATTTAGGGTTCAATAGTTATGTGTATAAACATTAATGTTCATTTCTTTTAGGGTTTTTCCATCCAATGTTGTTTTTGAATTTTAACTGAATACAGTGAAGTTGAGTATTGTAAAATTGTTACTGATAAAGGTTTCTGGGAAATCTAAGAGTGTGTTTGGATAAAGGATTTTAATGAGGGAAAGTAATTTTTTGAGAGAATTTGAAATGAATTGATCAAAATCCATTGTTTGGATAAAAAATATGGAGAATGGTTAAAATTATGTAAATTTATGGAGTATTTTATTCATGTTAAATTTAAAGAATTTAAAATGACACCAAAAAGTAAAGAATTTCAAATTACTTCTCAACTCTATATAATATGAATGTTAAATTGTTTATTATTAATTTTTCAAAATTTGCAAGATGGTTCTCATATTTTATGAAAATTTTAAATTCACCCCCAAAATTTTCAAAAAATTGCAAATTAGTCCCTAATAATTTTTAAATTTTACAAATTGGTCCCTTCAAATTTTCAAAAATTACAATTTGGTCCCTATTTTTCATATTTTAAATTTGACCCAAAAGCTTTAAAAATTATAAAAATGACCCCAAATTTTTTAAATTGAATCATTTTAATACTCTATCCAAACAAAAGAATTTAAAAATGAATGAGTTTCAATTGAATCATTTGAATTACTTAGAATTTTAAATTCTCTAAAAATTCTCAAATTCCTCATCCAAACACACTCTAAGGGTTATGGGTTCATTCTTTTAAAGAATCAGAGTAGGGCGAGAAATTCTTTGAAAGAGTTGTAGAAGTAGATTGGGAACCTTATGATGGCATGTCAGCTGGCATCTATTGGTCATGTGCAACAAACTCCGCCATCAACGGCTCAATTAATACTGCAAGGCTCGAAGTATACGAGTGGGAGATTTATATCAGCAATGTTGGTCCGGAATTGGATCCATGGAAGTTGTTTGCTTATTTCTTGAGGTTTGGAGAAATTGAGGAAGGGTCGTTAGGTGTTAGGGAGTCTTTGAACAAATAACACTCTTGATCATGGTGGTGTTCCTACTGCAGGTCATGGAGTTCATAGTGGGTACAGTTCTCAGCCTAGTATAAGTCCATGAGTTATCATGTGTTTGTGTTTAGAGCTATGATATTAGTCAAACTAGAGCTATGATATTAGTCAAACTATCACACAATTGCTCTTTTGAACATGTTGTGCTTAATGGTAATGAATTTATCGAATCGTGGCAAGCTCTTGCTCTTTTAGTACTGATTTTATTCAATCTAAGATATGTTGATTTGAGAATATGTGCATTTATGGATTTTGTAGGCATAAATGTTCTTTGTGGAGTAGGTATCTTTTCAACCCCTTATGCTGCTAAAGAAGGTGGATGGGTAGGACTTTCCATCTTATTCATTTTCAGAATTCATTCCTTTTATGTTAGAAGTAATTCAAGTTCTCTGTCGAAGTTGAAGTCAGAGTCTTTATAGGTTTGTGTAGATGTCGAATTACTTGTAGTGTTGTGTAGTCAGTTGTATTCAACAGAGTCGAATATAGCTGTTAAGGAGTTAGTCGAAATGTTTGTTTGGGCCTGGGCTTTGATAGCCTATATATAAAGGGCGTTGTAATTTGTAATTACATACAGCATTTAACACAATAAAGTTTAGAAAGTTTTGCAAACCCTAATCTCTTCTCTTCTCTCTCTCCTTCTTCTTCTTCTTCTTTTTCTTAAACATTCATCTTTCTTAGAACATAGTTCCAACAATTGGTATAACAGAGCACGGTTGCGATTCATAGAGAATCTAATGGCAAACTGAACAACAACATCCACACAATTCCCAGCGAGTCTACTGGTTTTCAAAGGGGAAAACTACCAACGGTGGGTTGCGCAGATGAGGGTTATTTTCAGATTTCAAGATGTGGTTGAAATCGTGAATGATGGTGTAACTGAATTGGGGACGAATGCGACTGATGAACAGAAAGCTGTGTACAAGGATCAACAGAAGAAAGATGGCAAAGAGTTGTTCTTGATTTACCAGTGTATGGATCCGAATGTGTTTGAGAAAATTATTGAAGAAGAATCTGCAAAAGGAGCGTGGGACAAGTTAAAGAACTTGTATGAAGTGATGAGAAACTGAAGAGGGTGAAGCTGCAAACCTTGAGAAAGCAATACGAAATGATTCAAATGAAGGAAGATGAATTAGTTTCGGAGTTCTTTTCAAGATTGGTGATGTTGTTGAACCAGATAAAGTCTTGTGGAGAAACAATCACAGATTTGCAGAAAATTGAGAAGGTACTAAGATCTCTGACTGAAAATTTTGATTACATTGTAGTGTCCATTGAAGAGTCCAAGAATCTTACTGAGATGAAGGTTGAAGAGCTACAAGCTTCTTTGGAAGCTCATGAGATGAGATTGAAGCAAAGAGATTCAGAAAGAGAAAAGGTATCGGACCAAGCACTACAAGCGAAAATCACCAAGAAGTCTGGGAAGGTGAAGCAGGGAAGGAATCTTGCTAGTGATGAGAAGTCAAGCAAGAGTTCAAAGAATCATGATGATCAATAAAGAAAGGCATGGGCAACAAGTATTCTGGGAAGAAAGTTGACATGAAAGACGTGCAGTGTTACAATTGTCAAGGTTTTGGTCACTATGCTCGAGACTGTCGAAAGAAGAAGGAAGCACGAGCAAAAGAAAGTGACAAAGCGCAGTATGCACAGGCAGAAGATAGTGATTATGATGATGTGCTACTAATGGCAGATACTCAGTCAAACGCTGATGAAACAGATTTGTGGTATCTTGATTCAGGTTGCAGCAACCACAGGACCGGTAACAAGACCTGGTTCACCAGGCTTGATGAATCAGTTAAGAAGGTGATAATGTTTGCAGATGGTAGACATATCACATCAGGTGGAAGAGGAAACATATCTGTAATGAGAAGAGATGGTAGAAAAGCCAGCATTACTGATGTGTTGTATGTGCCTTCTATGACAAGTAACTTGATAAGTATAGGTCAATTACTTGCCAAAGGACATAATATAAAGCTGGAGAAGAACCAAATGAAGGTGTATCATGCTGATGGTAGGTTGGTACTGAAAGCACCATTGGCTGATAACAAGACCTTCAAAGTTCAGATTAACATGATTGATCATCAATGTCTTGCGTCAACTACAAAAGAGGAAAAAAATTTGCTATGGCATCATAGATATGGGCATCTAAACTTCAGGAGTTTGGGTATGCTCAATCAGAAGAAGATGGTTTATGGTTTACCTCATGTGAAGGAACCAAATCATGTTTGTGAAGAATGCTGCAAAGCAAAGCAGGCTAGAAAAGCATTCAAGCATGATCTGCCAATTAAGTCAAAAGGAAAGTTGGAGCTTGTTCATTCTGACGTATGTGGACCTTTTGAAGTTAGGTCGAATGGTGGCAAGCGTTACTTCTTAACTTTCATCGATGAATTCACCAGATATATGTGGATTTATATGATCGAAAGTAAGAGTGAAGTATTCACAAAGTTCAAGAAGTTTAAGTTGCTTGTCGAAAAGCAAAGTGGATGCAAGCTAAAGAAACTGAGAACTGATGGTGGTGGTGAATACATCTCTCGAGAGTTTGCTAGATTTTGTGAAGAGGAAGGTATAGAGCATGAGGTTATTGCACCCTATACACCTCAACATAATGGGATATCTAAGAGGAAGAATAGAAGTATACTGAATATGACGAGAAGTATGTTGAAGGCTAAAGAAGTGCCAAAGAGATTTTAGGCTGAAGCAGCTTTGACAACAGTATACATTCTGAATAGATGTCCAACGAAGAAGCTAGTCAAGAAGACTCCTTATGAAGCATGGACATGTGAGAAGCCAAATGTAAGTCATCTTAGAGTTTTTGGATCAATATGTTTTAGGCATGTTCCTGAGCAATTGAGAACAAAACTAGATGATCGAAGTCAAACCATGGTGCTCATAGGTTATCATTCAACTGGTGTATATCGACTATATTCACCAGAAGATGATAAAGCTGTGACCAGTCGAGATGTTCTGGTAGATGAAAATCAAAAATAGGAGTGGAGTCATGGGTCAGTTCGACAGGAAACTGGTCGACAAATGGAAGAGACAGTTCCGACGGTATTTAAAGAAGACCGATAAACTGAGGCCACGACAATTCGAAATGAAGAACCTCCTGAGAAGAATGTCAGAAGATCAACTAGAACAAGAGCTGAGTCGATAAGGTTAGCTGGATATGAGAGATTTCCAGATAATGCAACCGATGCAGATGGTGACTTAATAGAAGAAGTAATGATGATGGCTGAAGCAGAACCAATTAACTTGGATGAAGCCATGAATGATTCGAATTGGTGTGAAGCCATGAAGGAAGAACTCAGGGCAATCGAGAAGAACAATACCTGGGAACTTGTCGAAAAAGCCAGCAAGAAGCCTATTGATGTGAAATGGGTTTACAAGCTGAAACGAAGGCCAAATGGTGAAATTTCCAAGCATAAGGCAAGACTAGTGGCAAGAGGTTTTCTGCAGAAACCTGGTATTGATTTCGACGAAGTCTATGCGCCAGTGGCTAGGTTGGAAACAATCAGGATTATTGTTTCGACAGCAGCATATAGAGGATGGAAGATACATCAGTTGGATGTAAAATTAGCATTTTTGAATGGACCTTTGGAGGAAGAAGTTTATGTCAGTCAACCACCAGGATTTGAGATCAAAGGGCATGAGTCGAAAGTGTACAGATTGAGGAAGGCTCTCTATGGATTGAAGCAAGCCCCGAGGACTTGGAACAAAAGAATAGATAGTTTCCTAATCGAAGCAGGTTTCACAAAGTGTGTGTCTGAGAATGGAGTTTATGTAAATGATGTCGACAATGATAGTCAAATCATTTTATGCTTGTACGTCGATGATTTGCTAATTACAGGTGCAAATGAAGCTGAGATAAGAAAAGTTAAGTCGAAGCTAATGCCAGAGTTCGAAATATTCGACCTAGGGAATTTGTCATATTTCTTAGGGATGGAATTCAAAGACACAGCTGAAGGGGTGTTCCTGCACCAGAAGAAGTATGCTCAAGACATCTTGAATAGGTTCAAGATGACTGACTGTAAAGCTGCAACAACTCCATTGGAAACAGGAGCAAAGTTGAAGAAGGTAACTGATGATGAGTTTGTAAGTTCGACACTGTACAAACAAATTATTGGATCCTTGAGGTATCTTTGCAATACAAGGTCGAACATTTGTCAGAGTGTCGGATTGTTAAGTCGATTCATGGAGAAACCCCAAGAATGTCATCTCATTGCAGTAAAGAGAGTACTGAGATACATTAAGGGTACGATTGATCATGGTGTGCTGATGCCATGTCAAAATAGGTCCAAGTCGAAAGATGCGGAGGTATATGGTTACACTGATTCAGATTTCAGTGGAGACCAAGATAAGAAGAAGAGTACTGCAGGCTACATTTTCATGATAGAAGGAGCTCGAATCTCTTGGAGTTCGAGAAAACAAAGGATTGTGGCTTTGTCATCATGTGAAGCGGAGTACGTAGCTGCATCGTATGCAGCATGTCAGGCAGCATGAATAGATATGTTGCTCGAAGAACTCAAGATCAAGGAACCTGGGAAGATGAAGTTGTTTGTAGACAACAAGTCAGTTATTGATCTTGCCAATCATCCTATGTGTCATGGTCGAAGTAAGCACATAGAAAGAAGGTATCATTTTCTCGGGGATCAAGTGAACAGAGGGAAGCTTGATCTTGAATATTGCAAGACTGAATTTCAACTAGCCGACATACTTACCAAACCTTTGAAGAAAGTCAGATTCGACGAGTTAAAGAAGAGCATTGGGATGAGAAGTCTCGAGAACATGAATTAGGTGGTGTGTTAGAAGTAATTCAAGTTCTCTGTCGAAGTCGAAGTCAGAGTCTTTATAGGTTTTTGTCGATGTCGAATTAGTTGTAGTGTTGTGTAGTCAGCTGTATTCAACAGAGTCGAATATAGTTGTTAAGGAGTTAGTCGAAATGTTTGGGCCTGGGCTTTGATAGCCTATATATAAAGGGCGTTGTAATTTGTAATTACATACAACATTTAACACAATAAAGTTTAGAAAGTTTTGCAAACCCTAATCTCTTCTCTTCTCTCTCTCCTTCTTCTTCTTCTTCTTTTTCTTAAACATTCATCTTTCTTGGAACATAGTTCCAACATTTTATACCGGATTTCTCTTGCGTGCTTGCTTGGACAGTGAACCTGGTCTTGAGACATATCTTGACATTGACGAAGCTGCTTTTAGTACTGCTGGATGTATTGCCATTTCAGTAAGTCTATATTCACGCTATCTTTATGCTATTTTCTTGTATGTATTTAGTGGTTGAAGTGGTGTCTAATCTCAATTTCCTTTGATTCCTCCTTTTTAGGGTTGCAGATAGATAGTAATCCATGATACCTTTTTCTATGTTTCAGTCTTAAATTTTGAGCTTGTAAAATTTGAAGTTGACTAATTTTTCACATACCTTGGATAATAAGTTTTGTTCATAAAAATTATGTTGTCATGTAGGGCTGTTGCATTGAGTATATGATTTTGGAAGGTGACAACTTGGCTTCCTTGTTTCCAAATGCATACTTAAATTTAGGTGTAATTGAGTTGAATCCGTAAACACTCTTTGTTGTGATTGCCACATTGGTTGTTCTTCCTACTGTTTGGCTTCGCGACCTTAGTATTCTTAGTTATATTTCAGGTAACACTTATTTTGCACCAATAATTACTTAACTTTTGTTTAACATTTGAGCTTAATATAACCATTTATTACCATGTCTGAGATAGCTAATGGAGTTATTGCATCTATTTTCGTAATTCTGTGTTTGTTATGGGTCGGCGTTGAAGATGTTGGCTTTCAACGCTCGGGAAAATGCTCAATCTTGCAACTCTACCTGTTGAAATTGGTCTTTACGGCTATTGTTATTCTGGACATGCTGTGTTCTCAAACATTTATACATCAATGGCAAATCCAAACCAATTCCACGCAGTACTAATAGCACGAGCACGGTAAACCAAAGATCCTCTTTAGCCATGGTTTATAATTCTGAACGATTGTGTTATGAATAATTCTCCTTTAGGAACTGAACCCCAGAGAGATTGATATTTTAGAGACTCAATTGATAGTTTATTCTATATCAGCATATTCTCGTTGTTTTATATAAACCATATAAATTGCTAACATTATTTTCTGCTACTTTTATTTTGCTGGTGGTTAATCCATTTACCAAATGTCCTTTATACGCGCTGTGTGAATACATATATGCATGCATATAGAATGAAAACAATTCATCATGAGATGTTTCATTTCTTTTCAATTCTCTTCATAGAGTATTCTTACAAATACATGATGAAATATGATTTTTCTTAACTAGCATCGATACATATGCATTGACTATATCTCCAATGGCAACGAGTCTTGAAGAGTTAATACCATCAAACCATTCCAAGTCTTACCTGTTTTCTGTTTTCATCATAACAGGCCTTGTATTTTCTACCCTTGTTATTGGTCTTTCAGTTCCCTTTTTCGATAAGTATTAATCAGTCTTTGCAATTGTAATGTGACATAGTCGTACTATGTTATAAATATGACGTGTCTGATGATTTTTTGCAGGTTTGGTTATGTCGTTGATGGGATCATTACTTACAATGCTTGTAGTAAGTTCCCTTCCTTTTTTCGGTTATTGCTCATAGTGTTATTGATCACATCATTTTAATGATTAATATCAACCTTGTTGACATACTTTGATTCTACCATGTGCTTGTTACCTAAGAATCTTGCGAGGTAAAGTCACACGATTAAGAAGGATATTAGACTGTAAAAGAGTTTTGCTTGTTTTTATTCATGATAAGTTCTTTGAACATAGTTAAGAAGGATATTGGATTGTTAAAGAGTTATGTTTGTTTTTATTCATGACAAGTTCTTTGAACATAGTTAAATACATATAAGGAATTATTATGTAGAAAATTCTAATATATTTTTTTGGCTTAATACATTTTTTAGTCCCTTACCTATACCCTTGGGTCAATTTTTAGGTCAATTTTGGTCATCTTTCTTTTAAAAGTTCCAATTTGATCCTTTACGTTGTCAAACAGAATCAAACAAGTCCTTTCCGTCAAATATTGATAAACGGCGTTAGAAATTAGGGACGTGGCAGCTGAGGTGGTGACAGACAAGACGTGACAGCTGAGGTGGCAGAATAATTTTTTATTATTACATTTAATAATTAATTTTCACACACTTGAATATAAAATAATTGGGCTTAAGCCCAAGTTCTTTAAAGCACTAGCCCAATTATTAAGTTTTATTATTATGGTGTTAAAAGTGCTTTATAAACACTTGAAATTATTACTACACATTCAATGTGGGACTTCAATGCAAACACCATTCACTTTTAAGCAATATGAATGACATAATTTATTAATTCACTCGTTAAAAACTCAGAACTCGAAAGGCTCCATGGCTCATCATCATAAACCAATAACTAACAGTGCACATAATAGCATTGTAGGAGAAATTCAAAACCGTTCGGCTCATCTGTTAGCAGTAAGCATTGCATTTAATTGTGTTAACGAACTTTCAAAATTGTTCAAAATTGTTCTGTTGGTCAATGAGTGAGGGCTGATAAGACTGACCATTGTTTCTAGATAAGGTTGGACATTCTGCTATAATTCCAGCACTGCATCCCATACCTGATAAATTGAAGCTCATGAAACTCTCAACAGAATGTTGGTAAGGTATGCACCTTCTGGGTATGATGGATCAATAGGATGATCACAAGCAGCTTCAGCATCTCTTTGAACAGTTATTTTTCTCTTTTCCATAGATGCTGCACCCTAATAAAACCAAAAACATATGTAATAACAACATGGATTAGGAAGGATACTCAAAATATCAAATCAATGAAGTGGGAAATGCATGGGCTCCAATATAAAGTGTATCTTCATCAACATTCTCCTACTACCTTGAAATTTGCTGCACTGTCACTCACCACCTAGACCACATACTTGTCTCCTATAAACATGATTGCATCATCCAACATTTACTAATTCTTATATCAATCCAATTTGTTTGTTTGTGTGTAATGTATGACAAGAATTTTGATAAATATAAGTTTTCCAACTCATACTGTATTTCTATAACTAGATAACTATATTTGCAACCTTATAAGTTTTTAAAAGAGAATAACAATATTAGTATGTATGCTGGAAATCCAGCCACTTGTTTTCTACATGACCATCATATTAATTACTTTAATCAATTGTCTTTTTTCATATTTTCTCTTCACTAATGAACTTTATGTTATTTGTTATGTGCAATAAACAGAAGATAAAATATTCATCAACTTACCAAATCCAAGCCAATGGTTTGGCCAAATAAACATAGCACAATGGTATCATATTTTCATTGTCAAGTGTACTAAAACGAGGGTGGAAAATATTTCTGATATATTTTGAAGTTAAATAGAATACAAATATTAATTCTTTAAGTAGATTTTTATAAACCTTATGAGCCAAATATGATTATTAAAAAATAAATACAAATGTATGTTATTTACAACAGCAAGGACAAGAAGCGTGATTGTTAAACTTATGACATGTAAGAAATTCTTTATACTAATAATATAAATTTGTGTGATTCAGATGCACAGTTAAGCACCACGACATGACTGTTCTTCAACAGCATTGTGCTTTTTTTGATCAAGATGGTAATGGAATCATTTACCGTTGGGAAACTTACATGGGTAAGATCAGTTTTATTTTTCAACCTTTGTTCAAATTGAGTCTAGTTTTCAAGTTCCAAAGAGATGAATAATGGGATGCCACCATCGGACTGTTCTGGTATATACTATGTGAATACTGCTACTGCACCAAAGCATCAAGAACACGGTTATGTCAAAAGTTGAGCTCACAAAAGTTTCTACCACATGACTTGCAGGTACTTTAATATTTGCTTTTGTTGAGTCCCACATCGAAATTGTAGTAATAAGCATTAGTGTTTATAAACAACTTGTTCACACATTACCAATAAAGCTTGACTAATGGGTTGCTATTACAAAGAATATGGGCTTTAGGCCCAAATATTTTATATTAAAGTTTGTGAAAATCAAATATCAATAAAATATTTAATTATTAAATATAATAATATAAACGGTGCCACATCCCCGTTCAGGAACATACACATCAGCACATCCATGCCATGTCATCAACATTTTAAGTGAAATTTTAACTTTTCTAACGGCGAGGACAAACGTGGACCTATTTAAAAACGTATGGGACCAATTTGAAACTTTTAAAAGAAAGAGGACCTAATTGGACCTACCCCTATAGTTAGAAGACCAAAAAGGGTATTACGCCTATTTTTTTATAGTGTTTAATGGATGCAAATTCTTTCATATTCCAAATACATGGATAATTCTTGGAATAGTTTTGCAATATCAATTTTGGCAAAGGTACACATTTGATAAATTGATTTCAGGATTTTAACTACATTATATTTTATATCCATGTAGGGTATATTTTTCAAAACACTGAAAGTCCTCGTTTTCTTGTTAGGCATGATTTTTTCTAGAATGGCATATTAATCTTATTAGTTTTTCTCCTCATTGGTTAATTTTTTATAACATTCAACAGTGCAAATTTTGCTTTGATAACAATGGAACTTATAAAGGGGACAACTTCTCTACCCATCACCAAAAGGTGGGTAATGTACCTTCAACCAATCACATGATACCATCTAAATTTAACATATTTAATTATTTATTAAATAGTACAATTGTTTGTTGTTTTCAAAGCATTTTACATTGAAGGTAACCTTACCCAACTTTTTGAGTTGGGTAGATAAGAATTCACCACTTATAAACTACAAGAAAACCTCCCTTGAGGAGAAACACCCCCCCCCCCCCCCCCCCAATATCCTCAATTAACAACTCCTCCATAAAGCTTGGAGCAACAGAATAGCAGATCATATCCCTATCTAAACGACACCCAGATTTAGCTAGAGCATCTGCACATCAGATAGATTCTCTGAACATGTGCTTCACATAGGCATTCTTAAACCTACTTAAAAGACTCCCAATCTTCCTAAGCATCTCCACTCCTTCACTTCTCCTAGTCTTCCCTTGGTTAATATCCAACATAATCTCAAAAGAATCAACATTCACTTCCACCCTCTTGAGACCAAGGTCTAATACTAGAATCGATAACAATGGAACTTTGCATACACAACCTTTTTAAATTATTTCACAGGTAATTATATATATAAACTCTGGAGAAAATTTGATGCATACGCTATGTAACATAACAGTGGCAGCAATTAATCGTATTGAGACCAAGGTGTCTTTGTTGTGTATGGTTCTTGATAACTGGTTTTTATATGAGCCACTCTCATTTTTTGCACATTTTAAATTATAAATTCTTGGAAGTGTTAAATGTAATTCATAGTGTCGAAGTCGAAACATTCATGTGTCGAATAGTTTCGACAGATTCATTTTAGATTTGATTGGATTCTATTTTGATTAGATTAGATTTTATATAATTTAGATTAGATTTGATATTTTGGGCTTTTGGAGTTTTGGGCCTTTGTAAATCTAACTCTATAAATAGGGAGTTACCCTTGTACATTGTAACACAATTGCATTCACAGTTTGCAGATTAACAAGTGAATAATAGCAATAGAAGAAATCCCACAGTTCGTGGGTAGAAACACTTCTCTTCAAATACTTCTCTTCTCTCTCTTTTTTCTTTCTTGCTGTTAGTTTTTTTCTTCTTCTTTCTTTGTTCTTCATTATCATTACGTATTGTTTGTGGGTTGGTGATCAATCTTGAGATCAAGATTGAAGCGAAATCATCATAGGATGTGGTGAATTTCCAACATCTGGTATCTAGAGCTCCGGTTGCGATTCAAGGAGGAAAATCGTGATGGCTATGAATCATTCAAATGGGCACTTTCCGGCGACCCTACCAATTCTCAAGAAAGATAATTATGAGAATTGGTGCAAGCAGATCAAGGTGGTTTTCTGTTATCAAGATCAGTTGGATCTTGTGAAGGAAGGAGTAACACCGCTTGGGGAGAACGCGATGGATCAAGAAAAGGCTGCACTCAAAGACTTGAAGAAGAAAGATTATAAAGCGCTGTTTATAATCCATCAATGTGTTGATCCAGATAACTTTGAAAAAGTTAGCGATGCATAATCAGCAAAGGAAACATGGGAGATTCTTGAAAAGTCATTTGGAGGCGCAGAAAAGGTGAAAGAGGTGAGGTTACAAACTCACAAGAGAACCTATGAGTTGCTTCAGATGGAAGACAACGAAAGTATTACAGATTTCTTCACCAGAGTTACAAAACTGGTGAATCAAATCAAAGTATGTGGAGAAACGCTGACGACGAAAGCAGTAGTCTCAAAGATTTTGAGATCGTTGGCTCCTAAGTTCGACCACGTGGTAGTAGCCATAGAAGAGTCGAAAGACTTGTCAGTATTGACGAAGGAAGAGCTTCAAGGGACGCTTGAGTCTCATGAATAAAGGATGGCTGAGAGAGCTGCAGCAAAGTCGAAGAGTGATATGGCTTTGCAGGCGCAATCAGAAAAGGAAAGGAAAGACAAAGGAAACGTGAATGGCAACAAAGATAGAGGAGGCAGTAATTCGACTCTGAAGAAACCTTGGAACCAAGGCAACCAAAGAAGTGGTGCTGCAGGTAGAGGAAGAGGTGGTGGTCGAAAGCCAGACAAAAGTCACATTCAATGTTTCAATTGTCAGAAGTATGGCCATTATGTTAGTAACTGTCCAGAAAAGAAGAAAAATCAAGAAACTGATGCAAATCTGGCAAAACATGAAGAAGAAGAGACGTTGCTGATGGTCACAACGAAAGATAAAGAGAGATTCCAAGATTAGTGATACTTGGACTCAGGATGCTCATCACACATGACTGGAAGGAAAGATTGGTTTGTCAACATGAAGCCCTCGTCGAAGAACACGGTGAAGTTTGCGAATGACAACACTCTAGCAGCTGAAGGTGTTGGTGATGATCTGATTATGAGGAAAGATGGCAAAAGGTCAACAATTTCCAATGTGTTGTACATACCAGGCATGAAGAGTAATTTGCTCAGTCTAGGGCAGCTTGTCGAAAAGAACTACAAGGTAGTTGTCGAAGACAAGATAATGAGAATTCTCGACGCATGTGGTAGGTTGATCTTGAAGGCTCCAATGTCTCAGAATAGGACCTTCAAGATTGAACTCAATGTGATGGAGCACAAGTGTCTAGCAGCAGCAGCCAGCAGAGATGAGTGGTTATGGCACTTTTGACTAGGCCATCTCAACTTCAATGACATCAGAGAACTGAAGAGAAGAAATATGGTTTCAGGATTGCCAGAAATCGACATTCCAAGTGAAGTCTGTGAAGAGTGTGTTCAGTCGAAACAACACAAGAATAGCTTTAGCAAGGATGCAGGAAGGAAGTCGAAGGCAATACTTGAAGTCAGATACTCTGATGTATGTGGTCCAATCCAGGTGGATTCGATTGGTGGCAACAGATATATTGTCACGTTTATAGATGATTTTAGTCGAAAGTTATGGACCTACCTCATCAAGAAGAAAAGTGATGTGTTTGAGGTATTTGTCAGATTCAAATCCATGGTCGAAAGATAGAGTGGTCGAAGGTTGAAAACTCTGAGAACTGATGGTGGTGGAGAATATGTGTCGAAAGAGTTCGATGCATTGTGTAGAAAAGAAGGGATTGTGCATGAGGTGGTGCCACCCTACACTCCACAGCAGAATGGGATTGCAGAACGCAAGAACAGAACCATCATGAACATGGTAAGAAGTATGTTGAATGGAAAGCATCTACCCAAAGAATTATGGGGAGAAGCAGTTTCGACAGCAACATATATTTTGAACAGATGTCCGACGAAGAAGCTTGAAGGAGTCACACTAGAAGAATGTTGGTCTGGTGACAAGCCTAGTCTCAGTCACTTGAAAGTGTTTGGATCTATAGCACATAGACATGTGCCAGATCAGTTGAGAAGGAAACTTGATGACAAGTTGGATCAGATGATCTTGATAGGATATCATTCGACTGGAGGTTACAAGTTGTTCGACCCAGTGAATAAGCAGGTAGTGATCAGCAGGGATGTGATCATAGATGAGCTTAAAGAATGGGATTGGAAAGAGAAAGCCAAGAAGGATTCAGTGAGAATCTCTTGTGAAGAACCAGTCACTGAAGTCGAAAGAGAAGTTCGACAGGAACCAGTTACAGATGAAGCGGGTTCAAGCAGACCTCGACGAACAAGACACATGCCTGCAAGGTTGCAAGAATGTGTAATTACATCAGATGATGTGGTCGATGAAGAAGGTGAGCTGGTACATTATGCTTTCTACGCAGATGTCGAACCAGTCAATGCAGCTGAGGCATTGAAAGATTTGAAGTGGGTGAAAGCAATGAATGAAGAGTTAGAATCCATCGAAGTCAACAACACCTGGTCACTTGTCGAATTTCCTCAAGGCAAGAAGGCAATTGATGTGAAGTGGGTTTACAAGGTGAAGGTAAATCCTAGAGGGGATGTACCTCGACACAAGGCGAGACTTGTGGCGAAAGGATTTCTTCAGAAGGAAGGAATCGACTTCGATGAAGTGTCCGCACCTGTTGCTAGGATCGAAACAATCAGGTTGGTTGTTGGTCTAGCAAATATGAACAATTGGCACACATGTCAGATGGACGTGAAGTGTGCATTCCTTAATGGTCCTCTAGATGAAGAAGTTTATGTCGCACAACCAGCTGGGTATGTGAAACGAGACGAAGAAGGAAAGGAGTACAGGTTGCATAAAGCCCTGTATGGACTTAAGCAAGCTCCAAGAGCTTGAAATAAGAAAATCGATAGCTTCTTAAGGGAAACGGAATTTGTGAAGTGTACAACTGAGCATGGAGTATATGTAAGAAGAAGCAATGGCGAATTACTTATACTATGTCTCTATGTCGATGATTTGTTGATAGCAGGAAGTTGCAAGAAGGAGATCGAAGATTTCAAACATGATCTAAGCAAGGAGTTTGAAATGTCAGACTTGGGAGATCTCTCATATTTCCATGGCATCGAATTCTACAAGACTAGTAGAGGTTTGATGATGCACCAACGAAGATATGCAGGCGAAATACTCAAGAGATTTGAGATGCAAGATTGCAACTCAACTTCGACTCCAGCTGAGACCAGACTGCAACTATCGAAGGATCCAGACGAAGATGATGTCGACCCAACCCAATACAGAAGACTTATTGGGTCACTTAGATACCTTTGTCACACAAGGCCTGACTTAGCATACAGTGTTGGTATGGTAAGTAGATTCATGCAGAAGCCAAAGGTATCACACCTAACAGCGACGAAGAGGATACTGAGGTATCTGAAAGGGACTCTCGACTATGGAATTTTATTTTCTGCATCTGATGAAGGGAAAGAATGCAAATTAGTGGGATACAAAGACTCTAGCTGGTGTAGTGATGCAGAGGATAGAAAATCCACAGCTGGATACGTGTTTATGTTAGGTGGTGCACCAGTTGCTTGGAGTTCGAGAAAGGAGCCAGTAGTGACATTATCATCATGCGAAGCAGAATATATAGCTGCTTCTCTTTGTACATGTCAAGCAACTTGGATGGTGAACTTGGTCGAAGAGATTACAGGGAAGAATCATGGAGCAATTACCATGAAGATCGACAGCATGTCAGCTATCAACTTGGCGAAGAATCCAATAGCTCACGGTCGAAGCAAACACATCGAAATGAGGTTCCATTATCTTCGAGAGCAGGTAGCAGAAGGGAAGATGAATTTGGAACACTGCAGAACTGAGAATCAGATTGCAGGTATCATGACGAAGGGAGTGCAGGTCGAAGTATTCAAGAAGTTAAGATCGATGATGAATGTAGATAGTTTAGACACAATGAATTAGGTGGTGTGTTAAATGTAATTCATAGTGTCGAAGTCGAAGTCGAAGCATTCATGTGTCGAATAGTTTCGACAGATTCATTTTAGATTTGATTGGATTCTGTTTTGATTAGATTAGATTTTATATGATTTAGATTAGATTTGATATTTTGGGCTTTTAGAGTTTTGGGCCTTTGTAAATCTAAATCTATAAATAGGGAGTTACCCTTGTACATTGTAACACAATTGCATTCACAGTTTGCAGATTAGCAAGTGAATAATAGCAATAGAAGAAATCCCACAGTTCGTGGGTAGAAACACTTTTCTCCAAATATTTCTCTTCTCTCTTTTTTTGCTTTCTTGCTGTTAATTTTTTTCTTCTTCTTTCTTTGTTCTTCATTGTCATTACATATTGTTTGCGGGTTGGTGATCAATCTTGAGATCAAGATTGAAGCGAAATCATCATAGGGTGTGGTGAATTTCCATCAGAAAGTCATGGTGCAATTTTTTATTACTGACTTGCTCTGATTATGATTACTCAAGACGACCCAGCATCCAAAATCAATGGTTGCATTAGTTTTAGTTGGCTACAAGTGTGTGTAAGGAGGCTTCATCATAGGTTTACTTATCAGAAGCTATTGATATGATCAACTCTACAATACCTTTGTTAAAGAGAATAAATGATGGTGAGCTATTTTAGTCCAAGCCAGATTTATCCATATGCAGACTTCCCACCTGGTGAAAAATAAAATTTGATTCATTCAACAATTTAACTGAGGGAGTTATTCTCAATTTTATTTTGTATATGAGGTTGTGCTTGATGATACATTTAGTTTGTCATGGTAGATGATTCTACCATGTGTTTGTTACCTTAGAATCTTGCGAGGAAAAGTCACGCGATTACAGGTATGGTAGTTCGACTAATATCACACCATTAGTTATCACAGTATTTGTGAACTTTTTTTAGCTTAATTGATACTTAATGAGTTGTCCAAAAAATTGTACTAAAATCTTTGAAAACATTTGAATATCGTAAATTTTGTTGCTGTTATAGGTTGTCATCACCAGTTTATCACAAGAGATCATTGAAGATGAGAGCTTCCAATCAATAGGGAAGTTAAGTAGCTTCATAGTGTCACTAGTTTAAATTGAAAACATTTGTTATGAAACTCAATTTAAAGTTTTCCTCATGTAACTGCAATGGAAGATGATTTTGTTTTTTAGTTAGATTTAGTGTTGCTACTTGTGAATTGGTCTTTTGATTCATTTTGATTGTTGTTGTTATTAGTTGGTTAACAGAGTAAGGTTGAAACATATTTTATTTAGAGTAAATTGATGTTGGTAAGGTTGGTTGTGTATAGAAAATAAATTTACTTTTGAAGTTTTATTTCTAATTCCAATTCTGATAAGGTAAATTGATGAACTGGAATAGATATTAACCTTAGATTAAGAAATAATTGATGTATAAGAATATTTAATTTGATAGTTTGCACGAAGGCTGAATTTCATTAATTAAAAATATCCAACTTGTTAGATTAGTTAATTATATCCGATTTAATAAATAAACTTTTTAGGTCGGATACAAAAAGTATTAGTATTTCAGAAAGCATGTATTTATTAAATCGGATGCTGTTTAACAAACTTAATAATCGTTTTGGCAATTTTTAGGCCAAGTTTAGAACCGACTTAACAAGTTATTTTTTACCGATTTAATAAGTGTTTTTTTCTACTAGTGTCCTTTGATCAATATTGAATTAGATCACCATGGTGAGAAAGTATCTCTCATCCCTACAATTTAAATTTTTAATAGGGGTGAGACCTCAAATGTAGAGCTATGTGATAGTGGTTTGGAGCAATTCCATCTTTGAAAGTTATTATATGTATATTTTATTTAAAGGTGATATTGATTAATATTTAACAATATCTCTGCATTTTATTTTTCTTTGGTTACCCTGGTATGGGTTTTATCCATATAATTCTAGAGACTCAGACAACCTTAGAAGTACTTTTATATTAGAAATATTATATTATATTCTAGACATAAGAGAGTTACAAAAATGATTTCATTTTCAACTTAGTATTAATTATATTCTAATTAAATCTAAAATTTATTAGTAATAAATTTTAATTTTTATACATTGTTAGTGTAAAATATCTGTTATGCGATTAACACATAACAATTATATATGAGCAATTTTATGTGTAGTTATAATAAAACTCAAATATTTTCAAATATCTAACGGCTTTAATTTATTGATTGTGTAAATATTATATACTCTTTTAGTGTATATGAACTAAATTATTAATGATGTGCCTAAATTGAAATCCACTGTGATATATCAAAAATTAAGAGAGAATAAGACAATATAATTTTAATATTTTTAGTGTCTTATTTCATTTTATTTCTAGTATTGTAGAATACAAAGTCATAATTTCAAGATCCAGGAATTTAGCATATAAAAAATAAATAAACATACAATTATTTGGTGCCATCGTAAAACATAAACGACCACTTACGGAATATTTTATTTTAAGGTTTATAGGATAAATTTTTTGTTATTGTAAGAAGGGTTAAATAAGTTTTAAGTTCCTATAAATATATGATTTCAATTTTGGTCCCTCAAAAATTTTTCATTAAGAATTGAGCCCTATAAAATTTTTCGTCTCAATTATGAGTCTCTAACGTCAAATGGGGTTAACAGAAGCTGATGTGTCTACTTTGATGGACTAAATATTTAATTTATTTTGGATTATATTAAGTGACTGTCTCTCCATAGTTTCTCTCTCCTCCGTACCCTTCTCAATTTCATCTCCTCCAACCCTTGCTCTTGCTCCCAAGCCATTTTCTCTTGCCTCAAAACTGAATCCATTTTCCGTTTTGCAATTCATGCTTACTGTAAAGCTTCCAAATTTGATGACGCTCTTTTTGTGTTTAACTGTATGAAGAGGTTAATCGATGGAAAACCGAGTGTTTCTCTTTGTAATATTTTGATTCACAGGTTTATTAAATCTGGTAGGTTTGATAGAGCTTTTATTCATAGATATGAAGAAGCATTTATTCATAGATATCCTACCTCATTTTTACTCTACCAATATCAAGTTTATCTTCTGTAATTGTCCGCTCATATTTTTGTTTTGTTTTGTTTCTTTGTTAACTTTCACCCAACTTCCACCGTTGGATTAATCCTACGTTTCACATAAAGCCATGTGTTTATCATAAAAAATACATATATTTCTTTTTCTCTGTTTCATGTTTCAGATTAACTTCAATTTCATCACCGTCGGCACCAACATGCATTACGTCACAGTGTCGCCTTGCTGACACCATATTGCTCGCTGTATTTGTTTAGTCTCGCCGCCATATCATAATTAACTTCAATTTCGTTTGAATTTGCATGTTGTTACCACCACACCAATGGGTTTTAATATTTGAAGAGTCACTTGACTCAAAATAGAATGTGAGGATTTATAGCTCAATCAAAGCATAAGTGCATGTTGTTAGAAATGAGACAGTGGTGTTGCTGATGTTGTTACAATGTTCAGAAATAAGACATTGACGATGGTTTGAGTCTTTAGCGATGATCGGGTCCGGCGGTGTTCTGATGGTTGGCTTGCAAGTGAACTTCAACCATATGTTTTAAAAGAATTTTGACAGGATTTATAATTTCTCATCCAACGTTATGGAGTCCAAATTTTGCCTATCAAAACCACTAAAGAAGGGTAAGATTAAAATCAATCGCCTCTATTAAGAACTTGTGGTGTTGACCGGTGAATGTGGCTGTCGATGGTTGGCAAAGGAGAGTAGGTGGCTAAACACAATGCTTAAAACAAAAACTAACACAAAACAAAAAGTTCTTGGTGGATAAAGTTCTTGGGGGAGAAAGAGAGGCCGAGAAGGAAAAATAGAAAAGAAAATGAGAATGAGAAACATAGAAAATAAAAGGAGAACAAAATTAAGAATATGTTTTTTCAGTATGGGTGGATCAACGATGAAGATTGAAAAAGGAAAAAGTGAATGTTCAAAATACGTGGCTTGATTAAAAAGTTAATTATTTAATCCACCCAGACGACACGTCAGTTTCCGTTAGCTTCATTAGACGTCAGAGACTCATAATTGAGACGGAAAATTTTATAGGGACCAATTCTTAATGAAAAATTTTGGAGAAACCAAAATTGAAAATCGCTATATTTATAAGGATTTAAAACTTATTTAACCCTTGTAAGAATTTGTTATTTCATGTGTTTGGAGTATGTATTATTACGAGGTATCATACTCATACAATAAGTGGCTACCCTCTATCATTCTGATCCCCTCTATCAAGTATACAAATGTTGTTCAAGCACCTATAAATTATAGGGTGTAAATCCGGAATTTGTGGGCAGTCAGTGTCAGTTTCACATTGCAATGCTACATTGAAAAAAGATAATAATATAATGTCACTAAAATATATAAAATATTGTGTAAGAATTTAAAAGTAAAGAAGAATATTTGAAAAGGAAAAAAAATGACTTACCATAAACATTCTTTGCAACAACAAATAACGAAATAAATAAAAGTATAGAATAAACACACATATGAGTTTTATCCATATTTTTTTTATATTTTGCTTTCCATTTAAGATATAATTTGATCACTTTATAATGTATAAAGCTTATACAATATTTAAAACAAATACTTTAGCACGTATTTTGTTTGTCCCTTCAGCATATTTACTAAAAGGGTAACACGCAAAATTTAATAATCATTACAATTCACAATTTTTATTAACTTATTGACCTTTCATGATAGAAAAGATATTTTTTTTTATAAAATTTTTTTAATTAACCTTGAGAAATCTATTAATAGGAATAACTCATATCGGCATGACAACATAGTTATACACATAAATATATTGTTTGATATTTTTGTATAAAATAATTTGATTATGAGATACGAGTATGAAATTTATTAGTTTTTTTAATCTCTTAACATCACTTCTTTGATTCTAAATATATTAGTGATTCTCTTAAATAGTTAACATTGAATTTTAATCCATCTACAATTTTCTTTAAGAATGATTTTTGCAAAAAAATTCGTTTTTGAAATTGGTCTCTCCCGTTAGTTTCTACTAAAGAAGACTTGCGTGATATGTCATGTGAAATCTTTTTAATGATGTGGCATATATGTAGCAATACCAGCGTGACAAAAAAGTTGACATGAATGACACGGGTTAATTATTTTGATTTTAAATTTTTTATATTAACACATACCTAAACCTAATTTCTAATTAATTTAAATATAAGTGTAAAAGTAGTTTCTCTATTCAAACATATCAGAAGGCTAATTAGGAGACAAGCCAATCGTGTCGTTCACACTCAATCTCAGGTGTCACCTTTTATGTTAGTGTCCAACTTTTTGATCACAGTATTCCTTGAATTGATATTTTAGTTCATATGAAAATGTCATTCTCTCTTCTTCATTTATTCTCTTTTTCTTAATCTGTGTGAAAAGTCAACTGAGTCACTCATTGTGGGACGGAGCGTTCCCATACGGACCTTTGATAATCAGCGTTCGTACATTTCTCCTAAAATACACTAGTGTGCATAAATTATGAAATGAGCACAAATGTAATGTGAAAGCAAAAGCCAACCCAATCTACTAACATATATATTATAAAATGAGCACAAATGTAATGTGAAAACTAAAGTTAAACCAATCTACTCCAAACATATATTATAAAATGAGCACAAATGCAAATGTCAATAAATTAGTAGTTGTGTTAGTTTTTAGAGTTTGTGTTAGAAATAATTTATATTTTACAAAATTTAGTGACTAAGTTTTGTTAGAGGGTAATTAAGTACTTGAGTATGTTGTCTATGTGGTTTTAGTTTTTCTGTGCATAAATAGACTAGTGGTAGATGTCATTTAATGTAATTCTTTCTTACAACTTTGTAGCCGTCATTTGCAGAGTATAAATATATTCTTCCATTCTATTCATCTCTTTTAACCTTGTGCACTAATAATTGGTATCTAGAGCTCCGGTTCGGATCCACGGGGAAACACGAGAAACATGAGTGAAACTGTGAGGTGTTGTGTGGTTGATTTCGTTTCTTGAATTCGTGTTGAATATTGAACGGAATTGTAACAGAATCACATTTTCTAATTATGCGGGATTGGGAAACACTGTGTTTGGTGAGATCTGAGTGATTGCACAAGATTAAAGATGAACGTAAACGATGGTCTGAGCACCAAGCTTCTAGTGTTTGATGGAAAAAACTAGACTCGTTGGATGATTCAAATGTGTGTACTGTTTGGTGCTCAAGATGTGCTTGATCTTGTAATTGAAGGTGACGTTCCAGTAGCAGCAAATGCAACGGAGGAACAAAAGAACGCGCTGAAAGATACGTGGAAGAAAGATCAGAAAGCATTGTTCTACATCCATCAGTGTGTGGATGCAAATGTGTTTGGGAAAATCACTGATTCAACGACAACGAAGGCTGCGTGGGATACACTAGTCAGGTGCTATGGTGGTCACGCATCAGTGAAGAAGGTGAAGCTTCAGTCCCTACGAACGCAGTATGAGAATCTCAACATGAAGAACAATGAGAAGGTATCTGAGTACGTCTCCAGAGTGATTTTGATCACTAATGAGATGAAAGCTTGTGGAGAAACCCTTTCTGAACAAGTAATCATTGAGAAGGTATTGAGACCGTTTACCCCTCAGTTTGATTACATTGTGGTAGCAATAGAATATTCTAAAGATCTGAGCACCATGAGAATTGAAGAGTTGCAAAGTAGTCTAGAGGCACAAGAGTTGTGTCTGACTAAGAGAACTCCTGAAAGGGAAGTAGAGCAGCAGGCTCTGAAAACAGTTTCTGGTAAGAAGCATCAGAAATAGTCTTGGTCAGAAGCCAAGAGAAAATCTGATGGTGTTCAGAAGTCAGAAACCTCAACTTCTGATAGGCAGAAGAATACTCAGAAGGGAAAAGAGAGGTATGACAAGAAGAAGATCCAGTGCTACTGTTGTAAGAAGTTTGGCCATTTTGCTGCTGATTGCTGGTCAAACAAGGAAAAGAAGTCAGAAGAAGCAAATATAGCCAGAAGTTATGATGATGAATCTGTGCTACTGATGGCTTCTAAATTTGATGATACGGATTTAACAGACTGGTGGTATATAGACACTGGCTGCTCAAATCATCTTACTGGAAATAAGAAATGGCTGGTTAACTTTGACTCTAGAAATAGGACAAAGCTTAGATGTCCTGATGATAAATACCTCAACGCTGAAGGTATGGGAAATGTCAGAGTCGTTCTGAACAATGGGAAAACAACATTAATTCAAAAAGTGTGGTATGTACCTGGCATGAAAAACAATTTGATGAGTGTGGGGCAACTAATTGAGAAAGGTTTTTCAATTACCATGAAGCACAATCTTCTGAAGCTGTATGACTGTAATCAGAAGTTGATTATGGAGTCAGAACAGGGAAGGAATAGAACATTCAAGGTGAATGTAAGAACTACAAACTCTGAATGTCTTACTGCAACAAATGTTGTGAAGGAAAGTGAGCTGTGGCACAGAAGATTTGGTCAAATGAATTTCAGAAGCTTATGGCATCTAAATTCGAAGAAGCTGGTACATGGAATTCCTACAATTAAGAAGCCTGAGAAGTCATGCAAAGTGTGCATGGAAGGAAAGCAACCAAGATTTCCATTTACGTCAGAAGTAGCTCCAAGAGCAAAGCATGCCTTGGGAGTAGTGCATTCTGATGTGTGTGGTCCATTTCCAATAGCATCGATTGGAGGGAATAAATACTTCGTGTCATTTGTTGATGAATTCACAAGAATGACATAGGTATCCCTTATAAAGTTCAAACACGAGGTGTTTGCTGAATTCAAGAAGTTAAGAATGAAGGCTGAGAATCAGAGTGGTCAGACTCTGAAGATTCTCAGAAGCGATGGTGGAGGTGAGTATAACTCCACTGAGTTCAGAAAGTTCTGTGAGGAGAATGGAATTGAGCATGAGGTTACTGCTCCTTATACTCCTCAACACAATGGTATTGCTGAGAGAAGAAATCATACTTTACTTGATATGGCGAGAAGCATGCTGGAGGAGAAGACGCTTCCTCATACCTTATGGGGAGAAGTTGTTGCCACCGCAACATATGTGCTCAAGAGATGTCCAACGAAGAAGCTGAAGGAAATAGTTCCTATTCAGAAGTGGACTGGAGATAAGCAAAATGTTAGCCATCTGAAGGTATTTGGTTCTGTGTGTTACAAATATGTTCCAGAAGCCAGAAGACAGAAGCTGGATGATAGAACCAAAGTAATGTTACTAGTGGGGTACCACAGTACAGGTGCGTACAAGCTCTATTGTCCAGAAACTAATAAAGTTGAATTCAGCAGAGACGTCATTGTAAAGGAATCAGAAACTTGAAATTGGAACAAGTCTCAATCGAACTCTGATGGGAGAACTTCTGAAGAAATTGCAGAATTAGAAGTTTCTGAAGATGAGTCAGAAACTGGAGAAGATTCTGAAGCTGGAGTAGACTCTAATGGTGATTCTGACTCTGAAGAAGACTCAGAAGGTGGAGATGATTCTGATCCAGATTCTGGTGGTGATTCATATTCTGGTGGTGATTCGGATTCTGGGAATATTCCGGACTCTGAAGGTGGTCAAGGTTCTGGAGGAGGTCAAACTTCTGAAGCAAGAGCTTCTGAAGGAGAAGCTTCTGAAGATAGAACATCTGGAGTTCAAGCATCTGAAGGAGATTCTGAATGAGGTCAGATGCCACTGAGAATCAGAAATGTTTCAAGAATATTTGCAGAGTTCGACATGCTACAAGACACTGAAGTAGATTCTGAAGGAAAAGTTATTCAGTGTGCCATGTTAGTATACTCTAAACCCATAAGCACGAAAAAGGCTTTTGAGCAGAAAGTCTGGATGAAGGCCATGAAAGAAGAACTTGATACCATAGAGAGGAACAAGACTTGGAAGCTGATAGAACTTCTAAAGGACAAGAAAGCCATCAACGTCAGATGGGTTTTCAAGCAGAAACTAAATCCAGATGGATCACTTGGCAAACACAAAGCGAGGTTAGTAGCAAGAGGATTTCTGCAGAAACCTGGGCTAGATTATTCTGAAGTGTTTGCACTTGTAGCGAGACATGAAACAATCACACTGGTGATTAGAATAGCTGCTAACAGGAATTGGCCTCTGATGCATTTAGATGTGAAATCTGCATTTTTGAATGGTCCATTACAAGAAGAGGTATACGTGTCACAACCTCCTGGATTTGTTAAAAAAGAATCAGGAAGGGATGGTGTACAGATTACATAAAGCTTTGTATGGATTGAAGCAAGCGCCCAGAGCCTAGAATCTGAAGATTGATTCATTTTTTAAGGAGCAGGGGTTTCAGAAATGTGAGATGGAGTACAGTGTTTATGTTCAGCATACTTCTGAAGGCACTATGATTCTGGTGTGTTTGTATGTTGATGACATACTGCTGACAGGGAGTTCTGAAAAAGAGATAACTAAGTTCAAGAAGGTGCTGATGAATGAGTTTGAAATGACTGATCTCGGGAAAATGACATATTTTCTAGAGATGAAGTTTATATAGTCTGAGAAGGGTATCATTTTGCATCAGCTGAAGTATGAACTTGAGCTTCTGAAGAGATTTAAGCTGCAGAATTGTAAGGCTGCTATCACACCTGCAAATACAAATCAGAAACTAGATTCTGATTTTGATGGTGAGGGTGTGGATGCTACAACCTTTAAATAATTTGTTGGTTCTCTGAGGTATCTGTGTAATACCAGACCTGATATCTACTATGCAGTTGGAATGGTTAGTAGGTTCATGAGTAAACCTAAGTGGTCCCATTACCAAACTTTTGTCAAAATTCAGAGGTATATCAAGGGAACTCTAAAGTATGGAGTGTTATTCCCTTCTGGAAGAAAGATTGAATCAGAACTTCTGAGTTATTCATATTCTGATTGGTGTGGAGACAGAGTTGACAGAAAAAGTACTTCTGGGTACTTGTTTAAGTTTCTGGGAGGTCCAATTTCTTGGTGTTCCAAGAAACAACCTGTTGTTGCGCTGTCAACTTGTGAAGCTGAATATATCGCAGGCGCTGTGACTGCATGTCAAGTTGTGTGGATTCTGAACTTACTGCTGGATCTGAAGATCAAAGTTAACAAGCCTCTAAAGCTGATGATTGATAACAATTCTGCAATCAATCTTGCCAGAAACCCAGTGCTGCATGAGAGAAGCAAGCATATTGGGACTAAGTATCAGTTTCTGGGAAATCAGGTTTATAATGGAATGCTAGAAGTTGTACACTGTAGCACCCAAAAGCAATTGGCAGATGTTCTGACGAAGACTATCAAGACCGATTAATTTCTTCGCTTAAGGGATGAAATTGGTGTTGTCAGTTTTTGGTAAATATAAATTAAGGGATGGTGTTAGAAATAATTTATATTTTACAAAACTTAGTGACTAAGCTTTGTTAGAGGGTAATTTAGTACTTTAGTATGTTGCCTATGTGGCCCTAGTTTTCTGTACATAAATAGACTAGTGGTAGATGTCATTTAATGTAATTCTTTCTTACAAATTTGTAGCCGTCATTTGCAGAGTATAAATATATTCTCTCATTCTATTCATCTCTTTTAACCTTGTGCATTATCGTGGTGCTGCTGCTATTGTTGCATTTGACATTACAAGCATGGTAACCAAATAATTGAACATTTTGCATTTTTAATACCCAAAATCACAATGAAAACTAGCGTGCATATTGCATTCGTTCTAAATTATTTTTGAGCCACTCAATCTTAGCACATCAGTCCCTTCATTACCTCATAGTCATTACACAAATTGTGAACTCCAAGGGGCATGCATGTGATGGGAGTGCATGAACATGGAAAGAAGGTCACGTGTGAAGCAGTTCTATTAATAAATAACCAGTTAAAACTTTTGGCGTTGTAAAATTGTATAGAAACATTTTATTCTCATAATATGTTTTTTTTAATCTCATTAGTAGAAGTTATTATTCATATAAAAATGGTGTTTAAAGTTGCATTATAGCGGTATTACTTTCTCCACTTGCAGACTCCACTTTCAGAAGTATATATTACTTTAGTTAACACGTGACCTTGGGGAATTGAAATCTCATAACAACCAGTTCCAGAACAAGCTTCATTAGCCACGATATCATCAAACATGTTGTTCCTATAATCATGTAGTGTGAGTGCTTCCACCATGTCAAAGTTGACTGTGGCCAACCTGTCTCGAGTTGATGACATGCAAAAATGGTTTATATTAAAATCCTAATATGTTTGTATACCACCCCACCCCTGAACTTTTGTTTCTATCTAGATGAGAAATATTATAAATGGTGACTCAATGAAAATCATCAACGAATAATAAATAAGGGTTATGCTAATGCACACCCATGTAGGTGTGCATTAGCAACATACACCTTAGTGTATTTTTGTGTGGGGCCCACCAATTTTAGGTGGGACCCACATTAGAAAAATGAAGAAAAAAATAGAAAGAAAATAGATGTAGTGTATTTTTGTGTGGGGCCCACCAATTTTAGGTGTATGTTAGCATTTCCCAATAAATAAAATTGAATATATTTCTGGTTTTTGAATTTGCTACAAATTAGCTATGATTTTAGCTACCAATTAGCTACAAATTTTTTTAGATTCAAGTATGGTGTTGACCTTAGCCATGTGACATGCCACGTTAGCATCTTTGCCACGTTGGCACTGCCATGTGTGCGTCCAATCACCAAAAAAACTTCCATGTGGCGTGTCACACCAGCTTCTGTTAACGGACGTTCACAGGAGGGACCAAAAATGTGTACGAAAAGTATAAGGAGGACCATTCTTTAAAGAAAATTTTTTGAGACTAAAAGTGAAAATCGCGATATTTATAAGGATCAAAAACATATTTAACCCTAAAATATATTAGGATTCCAGAGGCCCTACTCAATTGTTACAAATTATTATTCAACCCCAAAACAAGTATATTATTTGAAAAATTTAATTTGGTATTGATTACAAACAAAAAAAAATTAAAAAGTGGAAAGGCATATTTATATCTCAACTATGTTAGCATCCTAGCAAACAAAAAATCATTTATATCACCCTAAAAAATATATTAACAATAAGAAGAAAAGTCTAAACAATTGGAAGCAATCTTTAAGAAAATTGTCTCGGCGCAAAAAATACCACGGGCGCTTGCAGGCCCAAATGGTAGCAGAGTCGCCGTCGAAGTTTATTTTTTCCAAAAGAAAAGGGAAAATATCGAAAAAAACCCTTAAAGAAAAAAGAAAATGGTCGTCTTAACCAAATTCGGGTTCGGGAGTCGATTATGCGAAAGGAAGGTATTAGCACCCCTCACATCCATTTTACTCAACGGAAACCATTTAGTTATATTTACGAATAAAATGTTAGCTTACGTTATTTGATTTCTTCTACTTATTAAAAATGAAAAGAGAAAGACTAAAAATAAGTTTTTTATTAAGGTGTTTGACAAGATTGCGAGTCTTGCTCCTACGTATCCTCAGGTGCGATGAAGAATGAAAGCTTCATAGTTCTAGGCAGGACAAAGATATTTTAGGATTTTTCGTTATAGTGCTTGACGAGACGATGAATCTCGATTCTACATATCCCGACCCCAGGTACGATGGTGAACTCAAATCTATATAGTTCTTGGTAGCAAATGAGCATTTGTTTGTTGATTTTAGTGAAAGAATGTTTAGGTTGCATTCTAGAGGTTAAACGTTAATGGTATACTCACGCGGGGGTGGCTAAGTGCTTGTTTAAATCGCGATAGAATGGATAAAACATTGTTCGTTTGTGAAAAAGTTTTCGATCGCGCGCGATGAGAAAATATGTTTTGATTGGTTGGATTGTTTTTAGGAGGATGACGAATACTCGAATGGTCGAACTATACAGCTCATATCCAAATATTCAGAAAGGGTAGAGGTATACACCTAATTAATCCTTTTTCATCCGATTTTATTATAAAATTTGTGAGACGAGTTAAGCCATGTTCCCTTAACGGAAGACAAGCATCTGAATGGTCAAGTTATACGGCTCGTATCCAAATACTTGGGGGAAGAAAGAAGCATGCACCCAATTAACTTTTTCATCCACCAATGGGTGAACTAAACTCGGTTAATTGTTGCATTTTGAATGGAAGACGAATACTTGAATGGTCAAGCTATACGACTTGTATTCTAATACTCTGGGAAGAAAGAGGCATGCGCTAAATTAATCATTTTTTGACCGATTTGTTTGTGAAATAAAGATTCCTTAAGTTTTTTGTTGTAAAAGGGGTTTGGTACGAATCGGCTCAAGAGTCTTCAAAGATGAAGAGCACTTGAATTGGACCGATTTATTAAATTTTAAGTGAATGATGAATATTTGAATGGTCAAGCTATACGACTCGTATCCAAACATTTGGGGAAAAGAGTGGTATGCACTAAACTAGGCCTTTTTCATCCAATTTATTAAAAAATGTTTGAAATGATTAAGTTGGATGACTTTGATTTGATTTGAAAATGAACTTGATTACGATCAAGTGTTTGGTTCACGTCGTTTTGAAAAATGGTTTGATTTTGGTATTGAAAAGGTTTTGAATTTGATTTTGAAAATGACTTGATGTTAATCAAGGGATTTTATTTGGAAAAAGTTGATTTTATTTATTAAAATTATTTTTATGATTAATCACACAATAAAATAAAACAAATAAGAAAATAAAAACCAAGAGAGGGGTGCATGCATCAATTGGTGTGATGAATACACAAAAAGAGAGTGGGATAGACTCACAAACTGAAAGCCAACAAAATAAAATAAAAATAAAAAAACTCAAAAAAAATAAATAAAAGAAAGGGGGCGTGAATAGAAGTCTGGCCCAGGGCACTTGGCCCAGTTCAATGGTCAAGGGAGTAAAAATCATTGACTCAATCTTCGATGTTTGATTAGAATACTAGGGATTTCGTAACAATCCAAGGGATGTGGACTAGAGCGCATGGTGCTGAGGTGGGGGTCCCTGTACAGGGACCCCTGGTCAAGGATCAAGTCAATTGATCCAAAGGACATTAGGATGCCACATTCGGCCTCAACAATTGGAGATGATGTGGTCAAAATTGGGAAAGAGGAGCACATGATCCTCATTTCCTTCTCTCTCATTAGAATATATTCTTTCTTTTCCTCTCATTAATAAACACGAAAAATAACCAATCACATACGTTTTTAAGATTAAACACGGTCGTCCTGAAGAACAAAGGATGAACAAGGAAGAACTTATGCATCCTATTTTCCAGAATCCATCAAAACTCAATGAAACCAACATCTGTAAAAACAAACCCTAACCCATTTTCTCTCTTGGTCAAGAATTCGTCATCCAAAATATCAAACAATTCATAAAGAAACCAAATCGACCCTTTCCCCAAACAAACCCTTAAAAACACTTTTTTAATAATTTGTGAAATTACAAGTTGATTACATCAATGGAAGGCGGGAGAATGAAAAATATGCAAGGAGCAATGTAAATTGACTTGAAAAAATAAAGGAAGTTGAGGAAAAATACTACGCAAGAACCTAGAATTTCTAGGTTTCCGGCGAGTACTTCGGCAAGCAAACAACCTTCAGGTAAGTGAGTTTCACTCTTATCCTTGTTTCCTTTGTTCTTTGCTTCTTCATCATTCTATTGTTTCTAAACAATGGCTATCTCTTCTAGATGTGCTAGGGGATGATGAGGCCAAGCTCGAAGTATGTTTAAGCTTCGAGGAGAAGTTCTGAACACTCTATTAAGGGAGCCTTTGGTGAGGTTGTTTGGAGGTTTTAACAGTGAAATTTGCAAGTGATTTTGCAGAGTGCGTTGAGGTTTTAGAATCTCTCCATAGAAGTGAGATGAGGGCCTGTTTAGGAGCAACTGAGGGAGTGAGATACTCGTGTGAAGAAGGAATTGGAATTTTTTTAATGTATTTTAAAAAGACTTCTAGATTCTAAATGATGGCAAAATGATAATGCAATAAGATGAAGAAATAGATTGGCTACGATTTTCAATGTCTGTTTCTTTCTTTTCTTCATTGGAAAAGTTTTCAACATTTAGTTTTTTCTCACTTTTTCTTTTCAAGATTTGATCTTGATCATTTTCTTTTGGAGAAAGAACAATTTGATGACTTTTAAATAAAAATGAGTATGTATTGGTGAGAGGATCATGCTTTGGCCGATTTTGTTTATGCCATGGAAGCATGAGTAACAATTCCCTCATTTTTTAAGGCACCGCATTACACAAAATCTCACCTTCATATTCTTCAAGCATGAATGACACTCGTACTTGTTTGGTCACCAAAATGCCAACCATATCTTTAAATTCTAGATCCTTGAGGCTATAAAGTATATATGGCTCTGGATGCTCAAGAACTGGAAGTCCCAGTTTCTCCACCATAGTTGTACTTGCCATGTCGATCCAATATTTTTTATCAATGAATAAGTCACAAACTTTATAATTCACAAGACATCTTGTAACAAAATTTTTCTTTTTTTGTTTGTCTTCCGTAATGAACCACTAAAAGAAATTAAAGTTTGGCATACAATTACTAAGAAAAAAAATAAAAATTGAAACTTTGGATTTTTTTCCTTTTTTTTGTATTTTCGATTTATTTATCAATCTTTTTTTTTTCTATACAAAATGAAGAACACAAGTAAGAAGAAAGAAGAAAAAAATCAAATTGAAACTTTACCAAAGTTTGACCCTTTTTAAAACCTTGCTCTGATACCACTTGATGGCTAATCAATTTGATAGTCTGCCATTTTTATCATACTTTGTTATATTTTTGAAAGTTATGATTTTAATGGGATACGATTGAATATGGACACGAATTTTAAACTATTATTTTAGTTGGGGCAAAATTGAAATAAAATGAAATGAAGAAATAAATTGATGGTAAAGAATTGAAATGGGGCGCCACACTCTTTTTATGATTTATAAAGGATGATAAGCCTAAGTGAAGATCACCATAAGAAACTTGGTTTCTTGATAAGATCAAAGTATGGTCCAATCTAGAATCAAAGGAGAAAAACTCACAAATTCACACAATGTGTTTGTTTAACAAAAATCAACTTTATTTTTCATTCATGATTCACTCCCTATTTATAGGTAAAGGGCAGCTTACAATAATAACTCAAGAAACTCTACAACTCCATCCCAGTAACCTATTATAGCCACTTTTATTATTGCATCCCACCTTTCTCTTCCTCATTCTTATTGATGAAGATTGTTTATCCATAAAGAAGAAGATTTTTATCTTGTCCCCAACATATGAATTGTAGATTATTTTCTAAGTTTTCCAACGCATTCAAAATCATGTCAGTCTGTCACCTAGAACTTTAGATATGGCCAAAACAAGGCAGGTGGACCAACAAATACAAAAATATTTAGTTATTGTAAAATAAAACCATAAATAAAATACAATATTCATTTTATTTGGAGCATTTTTTGTATGTTTCCTTCCACATGCTTAGTGAACTCTTAATATATGATTACCATATAATTTTCCTACAATTTATTATGTTTAAGATCACCACATAAGCCTAAAGTATGATTAGGAATCCTAAAATAAGGTTTACTACTTTTAAATAATTCATTATTTCCAATCTACCATGTGTGAGTTGATTCAGAAAAACGTGGGAATCAACTCATTTAGTCAGAATTGAATTTGGGGTTGTGTGAATTGATTCACACCCGATAGTGATTTGGTTCACTTTCATAAATTTCCCTCGAAAATAGATGGAATCTATTCATATCCAAGAAAATCAATTCCTCATGCGAAAAAATCCATATTTTAATATTCTCTCATCCTAAAATCTTACCTAAACATACTACAACTTCCCGCGTTACTACTAGGTTATTCCTTATTCTTACTATAGGTTAAAACTCGATATAAATAGTAGATAATCAAAGGTTGAAATAATGTAACCTAGGGTTCATAGTTTCACCCTAAAATTATTCATTCTAGGTTTATTACTAACTTAACCCTTAAAACCTAATCCTATATTTTTCTATAAATGAAAGGCATGTGAGTATATCATACTATTTAAATTTAACTAAATATTAAAGTCTAAAAACACTCACCTTGATGATTAAAGATGAACTCTTCCTGCTAGTTGATGAAATGATTAAATCTTCTCTCACTAGTTAAAGTTAAGAATCAAGCTACTTCCTCCAAATCCATCTTCACATTTCTCCCCCCAAACTCTTCAATCTTCTCATTGCATTGCAACCTCCACTTGATCCCATTAATGGATGTTTCTTCTTTGAATTGATGAGGGAGGCGGGAGATAAACATTGCATATGAGTGAAGGGAACTTTCATAGAAGTTTATTAGTCATTTTTTATCTCTATCCCAAGCCTTATGCACCTTAAGTGATAAAATACAAAAAAAAACCTTCAATAATCTTAGTGAAATCAATTTGCTCCTTTTCCTTAATCTTGGAATACTCTAAGGAGGAATGAAGGAATGTGGGGTGTTACATTTTTACCCCATTAATTATTGTGTCCTTCAAACTCATAGTTCCCCTTTAAAAACACATAACCCAAATGTATTACGGTTTTCAACTCTCACACACCTTCTCTTGTATTTACATTTAAGCTTTACTCCCGAACTGCAAGATCTCTTCACTTCACACTTTCTGAGTTTTCACTCTATTTGATTCTTTTCTCTAATTATTAGTCAATTTTTGTATATGCTTTTTGCTTTCTTGAAGCAATTTTTTATTTAAACGTAACTAGCATTTCTCTTCTTAACTTAGTGGTCACCTGTTATGAATTTTAACTATTAGTTTCCTTAACTCCATCCTCTGTTTGTTTATCTCTCTTGTTTTCTACAGGTATATTTCACATGTATCCCCTTGGGTGTATAACAAAAACTTCTTGATTCAAGAATTTTCAATCCCCATACCTTGATCCAATAAACAACATCCCATACTTTTCGTTGAGATGCTCCTTACGATACCACATATGCTATGATGCACTCTTCACAGTTGGTAACAAATTTGTAAACTATCACTCTTCATTCCACCTTCTCCTTCTCTTAATGTAAATTCAAAAAGTTGCTTCTAATATTACCATGAAGCTTTGTGACTAATAGTGTCAAAATTTCAACATCAGGAATTCTACAAAAACAATAATCTAATTAAAACTATAAGCTTACTTATTTATCTAATTATTGGTAATCCATAGAACTAAAGAAGTAGAAACATGGGTTTCATACTTGACTTGTATGTCTCCATGTTTTTTACAAACATTCTTGTCTTGCATCATTGAGCTTCTAAAAATTTCTTCATCCTTCTCCTTAAATATATCCTACCGCTACACTATCTAATCTCAACAATATATTGTTAGTTTCAAAGTAGCGTTATGGTTCCACTTAGTTTTTGTTCTGTACTAGAACTCGAATTGTGATTTATTGGTGATGATGGACTCATGATGCAGTGATGTTGATCCTAGATACGATAGTGCGGGTTGGACCTACAAGGTTATCACTCTAACTCCCAAGTCAGTTACAAAGTCCAAGATGAGTGAAGTGAAATATGAGATCATAAAAAGCACCTTAAGTCTTACGTGGGCCCATTGTATATGATGGATAATTCTACTTGGGCTTTGCAATGTTAGGCTTGATATCTAGACCTCACCCGTATAGGGTGTAACACCCCACTTCTCGACTCGACAAATAATCAAATAAAGCATATATGTCATATAAAATCCTTCAAGTAGAATGCTACTCACACATCACCAAAACATACAGGAACCATATAATTGAAAATTGAATCATTTGATAAGCAGCAGAGATTATAAAATAGTCGGCATAAAATGCATCAACAACAATAAGTTTAAAAAGTGGTTCAATATCCAAATTAAGAAAAGATATGCAATATAAGAAAAACAAATAAAAGAACAACGTGATCCCCTCACGTTACATATCAGAGCGGCTTCAGTTATAGACTAGATTGACATGCAACTAAAGATGAACAAACCATCCTCTACCTTAAGCTCCTATTCAGGTACCTGATTGTCTGTACTCCTGAGGAGCAAATACGCAACAACACAAAAGGGGGTGAGAATATGATGGCTAACAAATTTGATATTCAACCATTTTTATCATACTTTGTTATATTTGTGAAAGTTATGATCTTAATGGGATAAGATTGGTCAAAATTGAAACAAAATGAAATGAAGAAAGAAATTTATGGAAACGAGTATAAATGGGGTGCCACACTCTTTCTATGATTTAGAAAGAATGATAGCCTTAGTGAAGATCACCACAAGAAACTTAGTTTCTTGATAAGATCAAATTATGGTCCAATCCAGACCCAAAGGAGCAAAGCTCTCAAATTCACACAATGTGTTTGTTTAACAAAATTCAACTTCATTTTTCATTCATGATTAGCTCCCTATTTATATGTAAAGGGTAGCTTACAATAATAACTCAAGAAATTATACAAATTTAGCCCACTATTCTATTAATAATGACATGTGAATGAAAGTCACACACTTAAAGGTAGTGGAGAAAGTAGATATTCATTGCCTTTCCTTCATCTTCTTATTCTTATTGATGAAGATTTTCGTGCCATAATGAAGCATAATTTCATCTTAACCCCAACATATGAATTGTAGAATAGCTTACAAGATTTCCAACACATTAAAGATCATGTAAATTGGAAACCTAGAATTTAAGATATGGTCAAAACAAGGCAGGTGGACCAACAAATACAAAAATACTTGGTTATTAAAAAATAAAACCATAAATAAAATAAAATATTCATTTTATTTGAATCATTTTTTGTATGTTTCCTTCCATATGCTTAGTGAACTCTTGATCTTATCATTCTCCTATTTTTTATGAGGATTTGTTCTCAAATCCAAACCTGCATAAATAATTAGTTGATTGAAAAAAAATCTCTTCTTTTTCTCTTTTCTTTATTTTTGAAATTTTTTTATTTTTTCTTCCATATTTCAAAGAGATATTTTTTCTTAATCTTCTGTTCTTTTCTCTCAAATATAAATTTATTTTCAACTCTTTCTGGTTTCTTTTCTCGGTCCTCTTTTTTTCTCTTGAAATTTTCCTTTTCTTGACTTCTTTATGAATTTATTTTCTCTCCACTTCTTTACTATTTCTCTCTATTTTTTCAATGATTGTTTCTTTCTTTTCTTCATTGACAAAACTTTCAACATTTATTTTTCTCTCACTTTCTCTTTTCAAGATTTGATCTTGATCATTTTCTTTTGGAACAAAAACAATTTGATAAATTTTAAATAAAAATGAGTATGTATTGGTGAGATGATCATGCTTTGGCGTATTTTGCTTATGCCATGGAAGCCCGAGTAATAATTCCTTCGTTTTTAAAGGCACCACATCACATGACACTTCACCTTCATATTCTGCAAGCATGAATGACACTCGTACTTGTTTAGTCACCAAAATGTCAGTCATATCATTAAATTATGGATCCTCGAGGCTATAAAGTATATATGGCTCTGGATGCTCAAGAACTGAAAGTCCCAATTTCTCCACCAAAGTTGTACTTGCCATGTTGATCCAATATTTTCTATCAATGAATAAGTCACAAACCTTATAATTCACAAGATATCTTGTAACACATTTTTTCTTTTTTTGTTTGTCTTCCATAATGAACCACTAACAGAAATTAAAATTTGGCACACAACTACCAAGACAAAAAGAACAAAAATTGAAACTTTGGATTTTTTTCCTTTTTTCCTTTTTTTCTTGTATTTTTTATTTATTCTCTCTCTTTCTCTCTCTCTCTCTCTCTCTCTCTATCTATCTCCCTCTCTCTCTCTCTCTCTCTCTCTCTCTCTCTCTCTCTCTCTCCCCAATACAAAATGAAGAACAACAGTAAGAAGAAAGAAGAAAAAAAATCACATTGAAACTTTACCAAAGTTTGACCCTTTTTAAAACCTTGCTCTGAAACCACTTGATGGCTAACCAATTTGATATTTGGCCATTTTTATCATACTTTGTTATATTTATGAAAGTTATGATCTTAATGGTATAAGACTGAACATGGACACAGACTTTAAACTATTATTTTAGTTGGGGGAAAATTGAAACAAGATGAAATGAAGAAAGAAATTGATGGAAAAAAGTAGAAATGGGGCGCCACACTCTTTCTATGATTTAGAAAGGATGATAAGTTTAAGTGAAGATCACCACAAGAAACTTGGTTTCTTGATAAAATCAAAGTATGGTCCAATCCAGAACCAAAGGAGCAAAGCTCTCAAATTCACACAATGTGTTTGTTTAACAAAAATTAACGTTATTTTTCATACATGATTATCTCCCTCTTTATAAGTAAAGGGTAGCTTACAATAATAACTCAAGAAATTCTACCCTTTCAGCCCACTAACCTATTAATAATGGCCTAGTAATTAAAGGTCACAGACTTTAAGGTTGTGGAGAATGTGGATACTCATTGCCTTTCCTTCATCTTCTCATTCTTATTGATGAAGATTTTCGAGCGATAAAGAAGTATAGTTTTGTCTTGACCCCAACAGATTAATTGTAGCTTATTTTCTAAGCTTTCCAACATATTAAAAATCATGTCAATTGGAAACCTAGAACTTAAGATATGGTCAAAATAAAGTAGGCGGGCCAACAAATACGAAAATGCTTAGTTATTATAAATAAAACCATAAATAAAACAAAATATTCATTTTATTTGGAGCATTTTTTGTATGTTTCCTTCCACATGCTTAGTGAACTCTTGATCTCATTAGAATACATTCAAATAATAATCAGTGCACAAAACATCAGGGTAGATTCACACATCACTAATCATGAACATATCAAACATGCACCACAATATCACATATTAATATTTCACCCACATCACAATCAATCACCAATCACAATGTTATTCATCTCATTCAAAATCACACAAATCCATACAAGAGTATTCAACAACACTCAAACATCTCATCTACACAACCATTTTATAATGCGATGCAACATCAACTTAACTCATGCATGTGGTACCGACTCAACAAATGGTTCTTAGTACGAGTTGGGTCCCCTCTATGAACCCCGAGTCCCTACTCTGTCCTCCAAGCCCCACTCTGAGCTTAAGACAAGTCACTAGTCCTCTCTCTGAAAGTCTTGACTCGCCTCTTTTACAACAACGAAAACATATGATGTATGGCATGTAATAATGCAATAAAAACAACACAGCAAATGAATACATCCATACTTCTGATTATAAATAATCATGCAACAACAAGAACATATCAATGAAATACAACCTCACTCTAATTGTAAATAATCATGCACTCAATGCATCGCCAGTAGTTCTCACTCCAAACTACTCATCTTCTTAATCATCCGCAAACATGTACAATAATTCACATAATTAAACTTGTATATCACAACATATACTCACACATTGAACATACATCCATGCATCATTCAAACATATCAGTTTATCTCATTAAACGCATGAACGCAACCAAACAGCAACCCACAGTTGCTTGAATCATAAAATAGACACACAAATCAACACACAAAAAAAACAACCTTGTGTTGTCACCCTTGCCAGGCGAGCACAACAGCTCATTGGGCAAAATCATCCAAACCTGCGAACCAGAAATGCGATTCTGCCATTGCAGTAGCTCTATGAATTAAAACTCCAATCTAAAAATAGCCAAACAATCCATAATTAATACATACACATTTACCATATGTTGAGTCTCATTGATTTAACATGTTATTCCATAATTTAATCACAAAAATTCAGATTCATGATAATACACAAAAAAACCTCAATTTTAACACAGACACTTCATCCATGAGCAATTCAACATGAACAACAGGTCATGCCATATCAATTACAAATTTTTTTGGACTATTTCATGGCAAAAAACAGAATCACATTAATGTAACTCATCAATCAATCAATCAAAAGAGAAAGAAGAAAATCTTATTGAAGGTTAAGGGAAACTTCTATACCGTTTCATGATTAAGGCATCCTCAAATGAATAATCCCCCCTTACCTTGTGAATTCAACAAGAAAAGAAAGAAATCTTTTATGATCTCCTCTCCCTAAAGTCCTAGATCTCCAAGACTCTTGGTCTCTTTTCTTTGTTTTTCACGTTACTGCAAAATACTCTAAAACCTTTCTCTCTTCTCTCTCTCTCTCTCTCTATAACCTAATTTAATTATAATATAGGTCCGACTAAACATAAGCCTCTCTCCACTTAGCCACCTAATCTCCATTATTTACACATCCAACCTAACTCTTAATATTTTCCCAATTTATCATTATTCAATTAATTGAATTCCACTAAAAATCTAATTAATCACGCACAATTCACAACAAGTTCCATCATCGTCCAAACACGTCATAAATCACATAAATCAATATTTAAATTCATTAATTAATTTAATCAAGAAATAATTAAATAAACAACTAATTAAACCATGGTGTTACATGAGGCCTTTGGTTGGCTTAAAACAGTTCCCCCTTAGGCTTGTCGGGTGTTTTATTAGTAGGGAAGTCTTTCAAAGGTTGCGGTCAGCATCCCGCCACCGAACCATCTACAAGAAAAAGTGGAATGTCCATGAGGATTTTTCAAAAGTAATTGGAAACAAGCTCATTAAATGCATTTCCCATCATTGAGGTGTTTCACCAATTTACCAGGCACGTGGCTTTAGGCTCGTAGGTTAGGGCATGACATTCTTTTCTAAGGCATTCGAGTGTAGTTGAGTTTGCTTATGTTCTCAAGGTGAAATCCGATTGTTGATTTTTAACTTTGCTTTTCTCTTTGATCTGACTCGTTGCACGTTTTCCCATATATACATGGTTTTTTGTCTTGTTCGGAGATTTTTTTTGTCATTCTTAAGAGGCAACTTCCCTTTTGTAAGACCAGTTTCCTTTCTTTCCAAGAGCTTTTGCTTAAGCATTTGTTTTCTTTGGAACAAATTTTCTGCTGGACAAGTGACTCCCAACACAATAGGGTGAGTGAATTAATAGCCTAATTGTTGAGGCCTAAAATGGAAGATTTTATTCTAGAGCCATTAACAATCATTAAGAGACTGTCATAATCGATTATTTACTCAATTAAGCATCATTTACTCGATTAGGAAAAATATATAATAAATTAGACTGTTATACAAGTCTCTTAATCAAGGAGGCACTCCTCTAATTAACTGGGTAGGCCTTAAAATCATTTTTAGGAGATTTTGTTAAGTAAAGAGTGCCCTTAAAAGTTTTTCAAGTGTGTATGTGAGTTGCCTTAGTATCTTAGAAATTACTTTCCTACTTTGACATGACTCTGGTCATTCAGCAGACATGGCCAAGAAAGATTTCACACTTTCTCTCTTTCACAACTTTGAAGATTTCAAGTTCCTTTGACAGATATACCAATCTTATAAGCACTTAATTGGAACCTTGAATCTTCCACTTGATAAGACTTGAGATATCTTCAAGTTAATCGCCATTATCATAGAGTTGGAAAGATATCACCAGCAACTTCGATATTCATTAGTGTTGTCGTCAAAAAACATCAAGAAGGGTCTCAGCATCAGGATCATCAGCTTCATACGTGCAAGCACATAGATTAAAACTTTCCCATTCTACATTTGATCTCTACCCTCTTTGCCATATTCCATTCTTTCCAGTTACCTTATTACCCTGAGCTTATTTCCTTGTACCCAATATTTATTTTCACTATAGCTCATATAAATGATCATCTTATAAATTTGTCTAGTGATTTTGGAAATAATGATTCCTCTCATTCAGTTAGAATATAAACATCTACTAGTTCAGACTCCAACCTTTTAATTAATATCCACTCTGCCCCAATCATTATAAATATGTTTTATAGTTCCAAGTTGAATAGGTTTTCTATAATTTCTCTTGATATAGAAAATTCCCTTGATAAATATTCCTTCGACGCCCTCCTTTCTGATGGCAATGCTAGAATTGATCACGCAGTCAGTTCCACGCATACTTCCTCTACAACATTATGGGATTCAACTTCTTATGCTATGACATCACCAGAGGTGGAAGTTACTGCCTTAAACAGGGAAGAGGCTCGAACTTTCATAAGAACTTACCAAAACATCTTTGGTCAGAGTCCAAGTGATGTCGAGATTAGGGATCATCTTGCACGTGGAAACGAGTTTATTGGTGTCAATTGGCTTAGGCCATAAGATATCTTTTAGTATGACGAGATACCTTGAAGAAGTATCGATCTTGTAGAGCTGACCAATACAAGAAAATATAGTTGGGTAGATTTTAAAATATTGGGAACCCCATCTACTTTTGATGTCTTGTAGTTGTGAGAGAGGCTAATATAGAAGTAAGTCGTTCCACTAATTGATATATTCTCCTTGTGGAATTAGAAAAAAGAATATGTAGCATTTTCAGGGAATGCTATATTCCTTTCTATGAGTGCCTATTTAGTCAAATAAATTTGCAGCTATCTTTGTTCGATGTTAAATATAGGTGTTAAAGTTCTTGATGATTACCCCCTCGCAGCTTCATCCCATGGCTGGGTCCTTAATGAAGGAGTTTCAACTATGGGCTAATTACCGTCTCTAGAAGCCTTCCGACCGGTTATTTTCCATCTTTTTTCTATGTTACACCATAAAATAACGTTCGAGATTAGGGGCTCATCTCACTACGCCAGGTTGTTTCTCAGTTTTGAACTTACATTGAGAATTGTGATGATTTACGGAATCATTTCAAGTTGGTAAAGCCTCGTACCTTTGGATCTCACTCCACCTTCTTCCAGGTTCCCAACGAGCTTCCTCTCCCTACTTGTTTCTAATACTTGCCTCCCAGTACATGTACATATAGGTTTTGGAAGTATCGGGCATGGATTCACTTTAAATGTGAGCCTCACAAGTATGTCTTTCCCTTGGATTCTCTTAAGATGAAGGATAATTTAAATTCTTTAAATGAGGGTCTTGACTATGAAGAGTGCTTCGTCCCATCCGAGCTCAAGTCATTCTTGTAAAAAAAAGAAACTGATTGAGACACTTGTTATTGTGGGGAGCGATCAATATTATTTAAAGAAGAAATATTTTTTGTTAGGATAGAGAGTCGTCCCCGCATTGGCCCCCTTTTTTACAAAGTGGGATATTTTCTTATTTGTAGATAAAATTAATTCCTTGAAGAAGGTTTTTGATATTTCTAAAGAATGAGAGGCTAAAACGTCCATCACCACTTTTTCAGCTTGAGCTCCCACTCCTCCTTCAGTTGGTCGTGGTCTATTTGGTGCTGTTGAAACCTCTATTCTCTTCTGGTCGAGACCACCCTTCTGTTGGGGCTGCTGTTAAAGGTGTTGAAGAGTGGGCTTTCTCTCCTCTTGTAACACCCTGATTTATTTTATTATTTTCGTAATTGGAATTATATGTTGTGGTGCATTTGTATGTGTAGTTGTGTTTGGGGTTGTCCTTAGTATGGGGTAGTGACCTTAGAATTATAGGGATTAAAATGTCGGGAGTGTGTGACCATTTAGGTAGAACTTGGTGGTGTGGTGAGAGTGGTTATTTGATTAATATTATTATTTTAAATTATTTAAGAATATTGTTATTGTTATTTGATTAGTAAAAGAATAATAATAATAATAATAATAGTAATAATAATATTGAAATAATAATAAAAATAATAATAATAATATTAATAATAAAAGGATATTAGAAGAGAAAATATAAAAGGGGGAATTAGAGGAGAGAAGCCAATCAGTACGTGTTTTTGGGAAAAAGGAGAAAAAGGGGAGCTAGGGCAGAAGAGAAGAGAAAGGCCATCGTTGAGGCCGATGCTTTTGTCCAAGAACTCTAAGGTAAGGGTGGGGTTCTTTAATCTCTTAAGGGTTGTATAATGTTAGTATGAGGGTAGATAAACCTTTAGGATCATCCTTACGCGTAGTTTGTATTGATTTGGGGTTTTGCATGTCGGAGATTTTGATAAGAGGAAAAGTGCATAAATTTATCGGTTAAATTGTGGTCTATGTATTCCTAATTGTATGTATGATAATCTGTGATTATATGTGCGTTTTAGGGCTGTTTGGGAGTAAAATCAGAGGAGAATTGGGGTGGAATGGTGCTGAAATCGCAACTGCAGAACTTGCAGAATCGCGTAGTTCGCAATGCGAACAAAAGTCCGCTGGGCGAATGTTCGCCCCAGATTCGCTAAGAAAATAAGGCAGCGAACGAAGGGAAGGAAGAGGAATCTTGGCAAACTCCAGTTCGCTGGGCGAATGTGTAGCGAACGAAGAGTAGAAAGAGTGAGTCTCTGGTTTTTTGTATGGGAGGAGTTGTTCGCTGGCAAGTTTGCTAGGCGAACTTCTAGCGAACGAGAGTTTGCTGAGCAAACTCGCAGCGAGCATGACAGTGCTGTTTGCTGCTGTTACGGACATAATTTTATCAAGCTTCAAAAATTCATAACTTTTAATCCGTATGTCCGTTTCAGTCGCCGTTCGAATCGTTGGGAATCTGGTTTCATATACTTTTTTATAAAATTAATTTCAATACCAGAATTCTAACTATTCGATGCAGTAGTCGGGTCCTAGTGTATATGTTATGTGTTGATCGTTGAAATGATGGATTTGGTTGCGTGTATGCGTGTTGTGGATGTGGATTGTTGTTGCTGTATGTGTTGGCAGGTATATGTTGTGTGTTGGATAATTGTAGTATGACGCATTGACGCATTGATAGTCATATGCATTTATTTATCTTTGTATGTTGTCGTTATATGTATGTCATGTTGCATAAGTTGTGCAATAAGTCGGGTGCTCATGTGGGGCGTGAGCGTCTTATCAGGATTCTTTGAAATAGAATCGTGTTGTTGTTGTTGTTGAGGTGGTCGTGTGTCCATGTGGGGTGTGATCAATCACTGATGTCGTGTGCCCATGTGGGGTGTGAGCGACTGATATGGAAATTCTGACGAGAATTATGATCATGAAAAAGGGATCGAATTGGTACCACATGCATTGAGTCGAGTCGTGAGTCTCATTGCATTGCATTATGTTATGTTGTATGGTGAATTGTACGGTTGTCTGCTTATGTGGAAGAGTGTGATTTCATTGATGCGGTAATGATAAGATGAATCGTATAATTGTTTAAATGCTTTTATATTTATATTATGCATTTCTTTTGTTGATTTGAGAATCTCACCCCTTCTGTTTGAATGTTACCTCCACGTGGGTAACGTGCAGATAAGCAGGATTAGTGCGGAGTTGAAGTTAGTGAAGATGGAGTCTTCTCTTTTATTTCGTGTGTCGGCGTCTGCTCTAATATGTAACACTAGGGTTTTGGAACGCTTGTAGTTATTTGTTTTATTATTTGTTACCACTTTATTTGTTTGATGATGGTTATGTGATATTACACATGTTATGTTTTAGTTAAATTCCACTGCTATATGAAGAGATTAATTAAGTATGGTTGAAATTGTGGTACCTATGTGTTACATATCGTATTGCATGAGCAGGTGTTTATTGAATGTAGCCTCCTGCACGTTGTATGTTCTATTTTACTTTGATTTTCTATTATTAAATGTCTCGGGGTTTAGGGTGTTTCATAGTGGTATCAGAGCAGGTCGGTCCGTCCGACCAAGTTGTCAAGTCGTTGTCGTGTGATGTCGTTTCCTTAACCATTGTGTTCTGTTGTTGATGTGTAATAGATTTAGAATGGCTGGAAAGAACGATGTTGCTATTGTTGCTGCTTTGCAGGCTGTTGCTCAGGCGGTACAGAACCCGCCTCATGCTAGTGAGAATGACAAGTTTTGGAAGAATAGCCCTCCTACCTTCAAGGGAAGATATGATCCGGATGGAGCGTATACTTGGCTCAAAAAGATCGAGAGAATCTTCTGGGTTATGGAATATCCTAAAGCACAGAAGGTACGGTTAGGTACTCACATGCTGGATGAGGAAGCTGATGATTGGTTGGTTAGCACTCGTCAACTGTTGGGAGCAACAGGACAGGCAATCACTTGGGCTGTGTTCAGTAGGGAGTTCTTGAGGAAATATTTTCCTGAAGATGTCAGAGGAAAGAAAGAGATCGAGTTTCTGGAACTGAAACAGGGTAACATGATGGTTATGGAGTATGCTGGCAAATTCTCAGATCTGGCTAAGTTTTACTCTCACTACAGTACGGCAACTGCTGAGTTCTCAAAGCGTGTCAAGTTTGAGAATGGATTGAGGCCTGAGATCAAACAGGCAATTGATTATCAGCGGATCAGAAGATTTCTAAGTTTGGTGGATTGTTGTAGGATCTTTGAAGAAGATAGCAAGGCTCGATCGACTCCCTATAAAGGGCTGGCCGAGAGGAGGGGAAAACAACCAATGAACTCCGGGAAGCCTTGTACAGCTCCAGCTGAGAAAGGTAAACCAAAACACGCTGATGGTAATAAGCCGAGTGGGGGAGGTGCCTCTACTCCTCTTAAGTGTTACAAGTGTGGTGAGTTAGGTCATCGTGTCAGTGAGTGCACGAGTGATGTGAAGAAATGCTTCAAGTGTGGATAGGCAGGACATTTGATTGCTGATTGCAAAGTCAATGTGGTGACTTGTTACAACTGTGGAGAACAGGGCCATATTAGTACTCGTTGCCAGAAACCAAAGTAAGCTTCGACTGGAGGAAAGGTGTTCGCTTTGACGGGGACTCAGACTTCCAGTGATGACGGACTAATCAGAGGTACATGTTATACTAATAATACACCTTTGATTGCTATTATTGATCAGGGTGCTACTCATTCTTTTATTGTTGCTGATTGTGTGAGAAGGCTATGCCTTGTCCCTTCTCCTATGAAGGGAGAGATTATTGTCGAAACTCCTGCAAAAGGATCGGTGACCACTTCCTTAGTCTGTTTGAATTGTCCACTATCAATCTTTGATAAGGACTTTGGTGTGGATCTGTCGCACCTCGAAAAAATCGCTTAATCGAAGACACGACCCTCGCGCGAAAGGCGCGGAAAACGGTTCGACAGAGTCACCACCGAACTTTATTTATCCCAAAAGAGGGAAAGGAAAATATCGAGAAAACCTTTTAGGAACGGATAAGAACATGGTCGTCGCAACCACATTCTGGGTTCGGGAGTCGGTTACGTGAGGGGAAGGTACGCGCACCCCCTTACGTCCGTTGTACTCAACGGGAACCTCTTGATTCGAATCGCGATACTCATTAGCTAAGTTTGTCTATTTTCTTCTCAAAAATAAATGCAGAAAGGTAAAGATAAAAGGAAAAGATGATAAGGGAAAATGGGGTGGTTTAAGGATAGGGTGCTCGGCAAGATCATCGCGACCTCGGGCCTACGTATGCTCATTCAGACGAGAATGAGAAATCAGAGCAATCGTAGTTCGACTACGGGGTTTGACGGAAAAAGATGGTAGTGTGGAAACGGGGGAAAAAGAAAAAAAGTGCGGATGCAAACGGGGAAAAAAGAAAAAGGTGTGGAAACGGGGGAAAAAGAAAAAGTGTGCTCGCCAAGATCATCGCAATCTTATGCCTATGTATCTTTACTCAGACGGGAATAAAGAATCAGAGCAGTCGTAGTTCATGGTACGCCCACGAAACAAAAGGGAGCTGGTTTGTTTTTAAGAGGCGTCAATTGTTCACACACGAGTAAGTGAACTCGCACCCAAACAATCGAAGAGAGATCAAAGACTTGAACCCCCATTTTTCACCTTGAAAAAAAATTACGATAGTTGTTAGTCATTTTGAGGTTTGATTATGAAAGTCCGCTTGACGTGGGATCAAGGGTTTATTGTATGCGCTTGGTTATTTTGAAAAGGATTTGATTTGTTAAAAGAAGAGGCGTCAATTGCTCACACACGAGTAAGAGAACTTGCACCCAAACAATCGAAGGAAGATCAAAGACTTGAACCCCCATTTTTCACCTTAAAAGAGTTGCAATAGTTGTTAGTTGTTTTTGAAGTTTGATTATGAAAATCCGCTTGACGTTGGATCAAGGGTTTATTGTTATGAAAACAGAGTTTGGTTTGAGAAAGGATTAGTTAGAGGTTGATTTGAAAATGGCTCGACGACGAATCGAGGGTTTGGTTGAAAAGGGTTCATTTTGAAAATGGCTCGACGACGAATCGAGAATTAGTTTGAAAATGGGTTGTCTATGCTAGTCCCTAGGGGTGCTCCTAGTAAACAAACCACAATCAAAAGAAAGCTAAATGCGTACATCGGAATGGGAGAGGGGTACATGTAAATTACAAGGGATGACATGAAATAAAGGGTCTCATTGTAAGGTAGCCCAAGAGAAAGCCGTGTGTGTGCAAAGGTGTCCTAAACTAACCCTTGAACCAAAATCGTCAAGCAACTAACAGTCCATCAATTATTGTTTTAGGGTTTCGATAATTGTTAGTGTTTTTTGATTAAGATATAAACAAAGAAAAATGGTTAGATAAATATGAATATAGATATGAACAAATGATAAGAGTGATAAGAGTATGAATAATATAATCGAGGTAATATGAACAAGGTATAATATTGACATAAAATAAAGTCGGTCTCGTCTTAATCGAAATTTAATCGAGAAATCGATAATCAATAATTTTGACTTTCATTGACCAAAAGTGAAAATAAAAGAAATATAAAGTGACAATTAAGAAATTAAATCGAAAATATGAAGACAAAGAATAAAGGTCTCACCTTTATCAAGATTTAATTGAGAAATCAGTAAATCATTGATGTTTTGTTCTCATTGACCCAAAATGAATTAAAATAATGACAAAATGACAAAAATGAAATTAAATCGAAATGGTATAGGAAAAAGAATAAAGGTCTCACCTTTATCGAGATTAAGTCGAGAAATCGACAAATCGTCGATGTTCGGTTTTCATTGACCCAAAATAAATGAATAAAAATAATGTAATGACAAAATAAATCGAAATAAATAAATAGTAAATAGGCCTCATATATATCAAAATTCCATCGGTTTGAAAAAACCAATTAAACCATGAGTATTGCTAGATCATTGGCCCAAAATCAAAATAAAATGGAGTTATCTAAACTAAACATATTAAGAACTAATAACTTTAAAGTTTAGAAAATAAAAGATTAAAAAGATTTTTAAACAAATTGGTTTAGTTTAAAAAAAACCAAAAATCAAGAGGGAGGGGGTGTAACGTATAAAACAGATAGTGAAGATATAGAAACAGGTGGATTGATGGAGAAAAACATAAACAGTGAAATACTTAAGAAAATAGTTAGCAAAGTTTATAAAATAATGAAACTAATTAACATAAGAAATGAGGGGTGTGCAAGAGAAATTAAAGGGGGTGAATCCGCGTGGGCCTCATGTAGAGTGGTTAGAATCACTATGGGTTATGAGCCCATTCATCTCATAAAAACCTAATTAGCACAAAAATATATAACAATAAAAAAAATAGTAACCATGAACCTGATGATTCCATCCCAACTCTATTACCTATTCTAGAAACAGATTAAAAATTAAATTAAAAAACAAAACTAGGTTAAAAAGCAAATCATGTCCTTTAAAAGACATCAACGAAACAAAGTCATCTCCCATTTTTCAAATCAAAAAACAAAAGTTGATTCCATGAAAAACGAAGGGGACGCAAGGTCAAGCATCATATCCAACCTTCTCGCGTAAACGGTGATCCTCGATTCGGTTCGCTCTTGATTCGGTTTGCTCAGGTTTGTTGGTTCTTGTCTGGATTTCGTTTATCTCGATTCACTCTTCTTCTTCGTCTCTGTTTCGATCTGGGTTGAAGAGGGTTTACGGGTTCAATTCATCTTCTTCTTTTCTGGTCCTGGGTTGCGATTTGGATTTTTCTGGTTATGGGTTTGGGTTCTATTTTAAACTCTCTTTCTACTTTCTGTTCTGTTTATGAAATGGTTTGGGTTTTGAGACTGGGTGTGGTTTGGCTGAGAGGGTTTTGGTTCCTGGTTTTGGGGTTGGAAGGTTGAGTGTGTTGGTTGAAGAATCTGCGTAGAGGGTTGAAGGTTTTGATGTTGGGTTGTTGTTGTTTGTGAGATTTGGATTGATTTAAGGTTGGAAAGGAGTAGATTGTGGTTTTGTGAAGAAGAATTGAAAGAAAGTTTTGGGGAAAGATTTATGCAGAGTTTCGTTGGCTCGGATGCCTCTCTCTTTGGAGTGAGGGAGGATTCTATTTATTGAAGGATTGAGGGGTAAAATGGGAAAAGAATTGAAGAATGTGAGCTGGGAATTGGTGAGGTATGGTTGAGGTTATACGCTGAGTTTTCTTTTGCAAATTGTGACGTTTCGTTCATTTTGTCGTACAAAATTAGTGGTTGTTTCGTAGGTTGTGGGGTCATGTGGAATTGTGGCTTGGCACTAATTATGTGAAAATTGTATGATTGCAGGTTATTGGCAAATTGCTCATGTCACGCGAATTGTTTTGCAGGTTAGTTTGAGGTGCAGGTTGGCAATTTTGAATCATACAGTTGAGGAAAGAGTGATGCGGTACAGGCTGGTGGAATGGTTTTGGTGGACATTTTGGAATAGTTTTGTCTGCTGTGATTTTTCAGGCTATGCGTGTTAAGCTGCTCGCAGGTAAGGACTGGTGTGACAGCTGATGATGGCGTACGAATTCATGGCTTGGCTGGTTGAGGCAAGGTTTTGGTGAGTCTCTTGAAATCGGTGGGGTCAGGCGATTTTTGTGCGAGGATTTGTATCATTTTGAAAAATGGTTGGGTACCATGTGAATAATTTTAATGAAGCTTAGGCTGGACTTGCTTTAAATCATAGATGCAACGTGGTGTAGTCATGTGCAGCTTGAGTTTGCGGCTTTGGAAAATGGCTTGATATCTTGGCATTTATATAATGGGCTTTTTTTTTTGAAGAATTTTGTAACTTAAGAATGTGTGAAAAACAAACTTTCTATTTGTTATTTTTTATTTTTGGTGTAATGAATAAACTTTTGGACTGAAATTTTCATGGGCCTCTGGTTATTGAATTGATTTTTTTTTTTGTATTTTATCATGAATTTGGGTTTAAATAGTAAAATGGAATTTGGATATGGATATTTATGGATTAGGAATGGTAATTTGAACACTAGATGGATAATGAATGATTTAGAAAAATGGATTAAAAATTTGAGAATGGATAATGAATTGGATGTTTGGAATAATTTTGGATATTAAATGGGTATTTGTTTTTTAAAGTGGATAATTGTGGAAAAAAATGGTTATTAAAAAAATGAATTATAAAAATGGGCTTAATGGATTTTTTTGTAGAAAAATGGTTTAAAAAATGGCTTAAGAGAAGATTATGGAAAAATGATTAATGAGGTATAGCAAGCAAAATGGATGGAGAGAAAGATAGAAATGGTTCATTATGTGGATGAATAGTGGTGATTGGGTTGTATAAAATGAGAATGGAAATGGATGAACTGCCCTTAAGAAACCATGAATCAATCTCAACCCTGATGGAACCTCACTGTGAATCACACATATGATTTGAATTGCCACGAACCCTAATCGAAGTTTAGACACCAATCACATGAATTAAAGCACCCTGACCTTGATTAGGAAACAAAACTTTGCGTAACTAATGAATTAGGTCAAGACCAATGAACCTCAATCACTACAACAAATAGAGACAACATTCTTTGATTTTCTGAATAATTGTCAGTAAATGGATGAACAAATGAAAATATATACAGGTAGGACAAATTTGGGGTATGACAGATGCCCCTATCTAATTGGCTTAAACCGAGTAAAATGAACTGCTGCGGCGTTCATTCTTTCGAGGTAGAAGTCAATCAAATATAAAAAAGACCACAAATTTGTCCGAAAGAAAGAAAAGGATTGAAAAGCTGGAATACAAGAAATCTGACACCAAAAGGATGACGAACCTATCACCAAAAGGATGATAGTAACACATGCACACAGAGCTTTCCACCAAAAGGATGAAAATGAGGTCATAGCCTGCTATTACCAAAAGGATAATAGGGCACACACACGCAGCCTGCTACTATCAAAAGGATAGTAGGGCACACACACACAGCCTGCTATTATCAAAAGGATAGTAGGGCACACACACAGCCTGCTACTATCAAAAGGATAGTAGGGCACACACAACCTGCTACTATCAAAAGGATAGTAGGGCACACACACAGCCTGCTACTATCAAAAGGATAGTAGGGCACACACACAACCTGCTACTATCAAAAGGATAGTAGGGCACACACACAGCCTGCTACTATCAAAAGGATAGTATGGCACACACACACAGCCTGCTACTATCAAAAGATAGTATGACACACAACACAGCCTGCTATTACCACAAGGATAATAGGGCACATATGCACACAGACCCTTCCACCAAAAGGATGGAAATAAGGTCACAGCCTGCTATTACCAAAAGGATAATAGGGCAAACACACACATACAGACCCTTCCACCAAAAGGATGGAAATGAGGTCAAAGCCTGCTATTACCAAAAGGATAATAGGGCACACACGCACACAGACCCTTCCACCAAAAGGATGGAAATGAGGTCAAAGTCTGCTATTACCAACAGGATAATAGGGCACACACGCACACAGACCCTTCCACCAAAAGGATGGAAATGAGGTCAAAGCCTGCTATTACCAAAAGGATAATAGGGCACACACACAGAGCCTGCTATTACCAAAAGGATAATAGGGCACACAACACAGCCTGCTATTACCAAAAGGATAATAGGGCACACAACACAGCCTGCTATTACCAAAAGGATAATAGGGCACACAATACAACCTACTATTACCAAAAGGATAATAGGGCACACAACACAGACTGCTACTACCAAAAGGATAGTATGGCACACAACACAGCCTGCTACTACCAAAAGGATAGTATGGCACACAACACAGCCTGCTACTACCAAAAGGATAGTATGGCACACAACACAGCCTGCTATTACCAAAAGGATAATAGGGAACACACACAAAGGCTGTCACTCACCAAAAGGATGACACACAGACCAAGGGTTTATGGATCGGCGACACCAAAAGGATGACGGATCAAAACAAGCTACTACCACCAAAAGAACGATAGGAACTTCTTATTTGTGAGGACCAACATCAAAAGGATGAAGGTTAAATTGAAGTGACATGGTTTAGGCTATCACCAAAAGGATGATAGAAAAGTTTTTATTTGAGGGTTACCAACACCAAAAGGATGCAGATTGAATTGAGTTGATTGAGTTTGGCTATCACCAAAAGGATGATAGAAAAGTTTTGATTTTGAGGGTTGCCGACACCAAAAGGATGCGGGTTGAATTGAATTAACAGGGTTTTGGCTATCACCAAAAGGATGATAGCAAGGCAATTGACAAAAGGTCAAGTTTGCTGGGGATGCGATGAGATTTATTTGGAGACATCAACAAAAGTAAAGAATTCAATGAGGAAAGCCCACGAAAAGGAAAGGGAAAACAGCGAAAAATGGAGAAGGTAACCCGCCAAGATCTACGCAATCTTGTGCCTACGTATCTTTACTCGGACGAGAATAAAGAATCAGGGCAGTCGTAGTTCGACTTGAAGAAAAGATTCAATGAGGAACGCCCACTAACTTGGAAGAATGGTTATTGGTTGGGGTGAGGATGACGACCTCAGCAACAAAAGGTTGAGGAACACAACCCAATGAGGAATGCACACTGACTTGCTTGGAGATCATAGCTTCATCTACAGAAGGTTGAAGACTTCATGAGGAACGCCCATGAACTTGACGGAGATGCCCCTGACTGGGCTGAAGATTGCTTGGAGTATTGTCTTGAGCTTGGTCAATAAAAGGTTGAACAACTTCGTGAGGAACGCTCACAGATTTGCTGGAGATGCCTCTGGCTGGGCTGGAGATCGTCTTGCAGTCTTAAGATTGATCCTGGATCTTGACTATGCACATGTAAATGCTTGATATTGTAATGATGTGCAATGCAAATGCTGACGCACGGAGATGCAAGTGCTGGGGAAGTATGATTTGGTTTTGGTATGCCTATGATGCAAATGATGTCGAATGCGATGCATATGATGCGTATGATGCAGACGGGTGACTGGATATGTCTGGAGGTGCCAGCATGGTGGACTTTTGGTAGTTGCCAATACGGATTGGACTTTCGGGCGGTGGAAGGGATTTGATTTCCTCGACACTCAGTTCGTTGAAGACGCCATGATTGAAGCAGACGAAGATGCTCTGGATGCCTCAAGTTTGATTGCTTGATGATGAATTGTGGGTTCACTCCTGAGAGATCCACAACTCCGTGCTTGACCATCTTGAAGATACAAAAGGGATCTGCCTGCTGCAATGGATCTTGCCCCAGTCTGAACATGGTAATGGTCTACCCCTGATTAACCAGTTCTGAAGCAGTCTGATCTTTGGAGGTTGAGATTTGATGTGCTTTGAGATGTCTTGCCCCTGATTGAGCTGTTGAAGAAGCTTACCCCAGCGTGTGGGTTTGAGGTAGTCTTGCTTCGGGTCGGTACCACTGAAAGTTCAAATTCCTCTTCGATTGCCCCTTGTTGGAATTGCTTTGATGTCTAGCATTGATTTGCAATTAAAATTGCACATTTACAAATGGTAATCTTAATACGATGCTCATGCAAGTTTTGAAAAAGTGTCGTTTATTGGAGTGTCGTGAAAGTGAGACAAATGGACCGTTAGCCCAAACGTGTGCTGATTTTGATGGTGCGAAAGATATAGCAAGGAGAATGACACCAATGTTGAAGATTAGCAAATATGGGGAGTCAGTTTACGCAACCTTGTGATAGTATGCTTTCAGAATAAACTTCGCCTCAATTAGGTCTTTTGAGGATTGTAACGTGGTCTGGTTCGCGGTTTATGAAACCGAGGATATTAGGCTCAAATTTGATTTGTACCCACCCCTTCTTGGTGATGAACTTCCAGTCCTACATTCAATTAATTTTGCACATGTTTGTCTTTCAAAAGGGTTGACGGTGTAAGCGTGATAATTCAAGGTATACTCGACATGGCAATCACCTTATTTTATTTTTGATGGGTGTCAGTGCCCCTTTGGTTTTGATATGGTGGTCACTGGACTTTATTTTGTTTTTGGTGAGGATTCGAGGACCTCTTTTGACTTTGTTTTTGATCCCTATCTTTTGCATGGACTAATTTCGTTTTTTCGGTCCATCAGGGTTGCTTTGATTTTTGCCTAAGTCTCCTTTGAGGTGTTTGACTTAGCAGGCTTTTGATTTTTTTTGTTGGATGATTATGACTGCCAAGTCATGGGTATTGATGAACAATCGTCATGTCTTTTGGATTTTGCTTTGTGATTTGAGTGCGTAATTGGGTTAAATGAACACTACCCTGCCCCAGGTTGAGTGTAAGGTTTTGTATATCCGAAGAAAACTACTTCTTCTTGGCTCGAAGTGGTTTACTAGGGATTAACTCCTTGTCTCTCCAGTGTAAGTGTTTGGGGATTGAAACAATGCCTGTACATCCTCGACGAGATTTTATCTGAAAGCATACATTTTGCAATTATGGGTATTTCATTTTCATCATCCTCCCTCCAATCATTGCTAACGACAGTTGATAAAGAGAGTGAAGCGGAAATAAATGTGTCGGTGTTTTGCAGTAAATGGAAAAAAATGAGTGAATACGACATAACTGATTCAAAACATGCATAGTCGATACATTAAGAAAACCAAATACAAATGGAAATGTTCAAAACATACAGTACTTAAACAAATAAAGACAAAAATACAAGAATGTAAATGATGGGATGGCAACATGACTGCCTTCTTCGGGGAATAAACTTGACTTGACTTGACTTGATGCTGGCACTAGTTTGGCGGTGGCAGTGGGTTTTTGATGACGTTTGGAGCCCTACCATTGAATGTGAGAAACTTTGAGTCGATCATGTCTTGAACCTTGTGTTTGAAAGCTCTGCAGTCCTCGATCGTATGCCCTGGAGCACCCATATGATACTCGCAGTGAGCATTAGCATCATAATCTGGGGGAATGACAGTTGGAGGAGCTAAGTCCCTCAGAGCGATTGCCTTCTTCTCCATTAATTGAGCAAAGATCTGAGCATATGATGTTGGCAGATGATCAAAGTCTCTATCATACCTCATTGTCCTTTGTTGATTAGGCTGACGTTGTTGAGCAGCTCTCTGTTGTTGATGTTGAGGAGGATACTGGTACCCTTGCTGATTGTAGGATTGTTGCTAAGGATCCTGTTGCTGAGGCATCGGAGCTTGAACAGCTTGAACAGTTGGCTGATAAGGCATCAGAGCATATTGCGCAGCAGCAACATACGGATACTGGAAGTATGGCATTTGAAAAGGCATTGGAAGGGGAGCTTGTGGAGCTTGCCTTTTCTGAGCAGAGACATTATTTGTTTCTCCCTCTTTCTTTTGTATCCATTGAAAGGCTTCTTGGCTTGAGACTGACTGCTAGATCCTCCTTGGAGCCTTCCGCTCTTTAGACCCTCTTCAATTCTTTCACCAACAATTACCAAATTAGTGAATCCAGTAGAAACATTACCAATCAGCTTCTCATAGTATTGGCCTTGCAAAGTGCCCATGAAGAGGTCAATCAGTTCACGATCAACAAGAGGTGGATGCACCCTTGCAGCTAGCTCTCTCCAGCATTGCGCGTACTCCTTAAAGGATTCGTTGTCCTTTTGAGCCATACTCTGAAGTTGAGTACGGTTTAGAGCAAGGTCAGTGTTGTACTTGTATTGCTTGACAAATGCATCAGCTAGATCATCCCAAGTGCGCACATTGCTATGCTCCAGCTGCATATACCACTCAAGAGATGCTCCAGACAGACTGTCTTGAAAGCAATGAATCATCGGTTTTTCGTCTTTGGCATGGGCAGCCATCTTGCGGCAGTACATCCTTAGATGCATGTGGGGACAACTGAGGCCTTTGTACTTCGGGAATTCTTGCACTTTAAATTTGGGAGGAATGACAACATCTGGCACCAAGCACATATCCAGAGCATACAAAGAAGTTGAGTTGCGTCCCTCCATGACTCGGAGTTTCTCAGCTAGATCACGACACATCTTGATGGCTTCAGAATCCTGAGCAGCAGTAGGATTGACAATCGGGATAGCAACATGGTAATTCTGGACCTCATCATACTGATCTACCAGATTTTCTTCAGCATGAGGAATAGGAATCTGAGTGACAACAGGTTAGGCTTGCGGAATGGCACTAACAGTAACTCTAGATGTTGAAGGTGGTTGAGATGTGGCAGGAGCAAAGTCCATTGGTATCCCATAAGTGATGGGGTTGGGAACAGGAACATAGAGCCTTGAGGTAGATGCTTGAACAGGAACAGTGTTACTGGCAGCAGCAGCTTCACGTAATTCTTCTTCTTTTCTGGCCATCATGATGGCTTCGAGAATCTGATCAATATTTCCTTTGATAGAGTCCAACTCTTCTCTAAAGGCGGCTTGCTCTTGTTGAATCTGCTCCATCATTCGTCTGGTATTGGCTCGAGTTGCGTACTGGTGTCGAGGAATCAACTTGATTTACTGGAGAAGGAAGGAAGTTGAAGTGAGATTCTGAGGTTAAAATGCAATGCAAGATGTATAACAGATGCAATGCAATGCAATGATATGAGATGCAATGCAAGATGCAAGATCCAGGATCGCAGAATCGAACAGCTTCAAACAGTTCTGAGGTTGGCCGGAGGAACGGGTCAAGAACCACAACTAGGATCAAGAAAACCCATGGGTAGGTTTCTAAGACGGGTAGGTGCCTAGAGTTATGGATATATTTCAAAAACATTATAACCAAGACGAAGAGACATCCGACTATAATATCCTCGAAATAATCTCGTCTAGGTGAGGTCTTCATTTCTTCCCCACGAGAAAGATTCCTCGGAGGCGTCCACTACACAACCATCGACACACGGGTTCTAAATAGGGTTCTCAGAATCCTAGATCGAGGTCGAAAATATTACTGTCAGGAAGTAATACGTTCGAGGGATCTCATCTGATTGGGGCGTTCGCATTAACTCACATAGAATTAATGCTACTAACCACCATGGGTAAATTGGGTTAATGGTCCTTGGGATAGACGACCCACCTCGAAAGTATTACCACCATGGCAAAGATTCAACACAACAATAATATCTCCAAGGGAATCTACTCCAAGCGGTGGTTTTCGCTTCAACTCACGCGGAAGAGACCACACAAGCCTACACTACACAACCACCATCCTAATCCTAGGGTTTTTCTCGACTCGGGTGTAGAGCCATCTCACAAAGTTCCCAATATAAAAACAGCCCAACAATGTTACAAAAGATAACACAAATAAGGAAACAGGAAAGCAAATAAACGAGAAGAAAATAAATAAACAAAGCTAAAGAGCTAGCGATTCGAATCAAGATAGGCTTGACTCTCTCTTGCATGGAGTAAATATTCCCCAGCAGAGTTGCCATCTGTCGTACCTCGAAAAAATCGCTTAATCGAAGACACGACCCTCGCGCGAAAGGCGCGGAAAACGGTTCGACAGAGTCGCCACCGAACTTTATTTATCCCAAAAGAGGGAAAGGAAAATATCGAGAAAACCTTTTAGGAACGGATAAGAACATGGTCGTCGCAACCACATTCTGGGTTCGGGAGTCGGTTACGTGAGGGGAAGGTACGAGCACCCCCTCACGTCCGTTGTACTCAACGGGAACCTCTTGATTCGAATCGCGATACTCGTTAGCTAAGTTTGTCTATTTTCTTCTCAAAAATAAATGCAGAAAGGTAAAGATAAAAGGAAAAGATGATAAGGGAAAATGGGGTGGTTTAAGGATAGGGTGCTCGGCAAGATCATCGCGACCTCGGGCCTACGTATGCTCATTCAGACGAGAATGAGAAATCAGAGCAATCGTAGTTCGACTACGGGGTTTGACGGAAAAAGATGGTAGTGTGGAAATGGGGGAAAAAGAAAAAAAGTGCAGACGCAAACGGGGAAAAAAGAAAAAGGTGTGGAAACGGGGGAAAAAGAAAAAGTGTGCTCGCAAGATCATCGCAATCTTATGCCTACGTATCTTTACTCAGACGGGAATAAAGAATCAGAGCAGTCGTAGTTCGTGGTACGCCCACGAAACAAAAGGGAGCTGGTTTGTTTTTAAGAGGCGTCAATTGCTCACACACGAGTAAGTGAACTCGCACCCAAACAATCGAAGAGAGATCAAAGACTTGAACCCCCATTTTTCACCTTGAAAAAGAATTATGATAGTTGTTAGTCGTTTAGAGGTTTGATTATGAAAGTCCGCTTGATGTGGGATCAAGGGTTTATTGTATGCGCTTGGTTATTTTGAAAAGGATTTTATTTGTTAAAAGAAGAGGCGTCAATTGCTCACACACGAGTAAGAGAACTCGCACCCAAACAATCGAAGGAAGATCAAAGACTTGAACCCCCATTTTTCACCTTAAATGAGTTGTGATAGTTGTTAGTTGTTTTTGAAGTTTGATTATGAAAATCCGCTTGACGTTGGATCACGGGTTTATTGTTATGAAAAGAGAGTTTGGTTTGAGAAAGGATTAGTTAGAGGTTGATTTGAAAATGGCTCGACGACGAATCGAGGGTTTGGTTGAAAAGGGTTCGTTTTGAAAATGGCTCGACGACGAATCGAGAATTAGTTTGAAAATGGGTTGTCTATGCTAGTCCCTAGGGGTGCTCCTAGTAAACAAACCACAATCAAAAGAAAGCTAAATGCGTACACCGGAATGGGAGAGGGGTACATGTAAATTACAAGGGATGACATGAAATAAAGGGTCTCATTGTAAGGTAGCCCAAGAGAAAGCTGTGTGTGTGCAAAGGTGTCCTAAATTAAGCCTTGAACCAAAATCACCAAGCAACCAACAGTCCATCAATTATTGTTTTAGGGTTTCGATAATTGTTAGTGTTTTTTTATTAAGATATAAACAAAGAAAAATGGTTAGATAAATATGAATATAGATATGAACAAATGATAAGAGTGATAAGAGTATGAATAATATAATCGAGATAATATGAACAAGGTATAATATTGACATAAAATAAAGTCGATCTCGTCTTAATTGGAATTTAATCGAGAAATCGATAATCAACAATTTTGACTTTCATTGACCAAAAGTGAAAATAAAAGAAATATAAAGTGACAATTAAGAAATTAAATCGAAAATATGAAGACAAAGAATAAAGGTCTCACCTTTATCAAGATTTAATCGAGAAATCGGTAAATCATTGATGTTTGGTTCTCATTGACCTAAAATGAATAAAAATAATGACAAAATGACAAAAATGAAATTAAATCGAAAAGGTATAGGAAAAAGAATAAAGGTCTCACCTTTATCGAGATTAAGTCGAGAAATCGACAAATCGTCGATGTTCGGTTTTCATTGACCCAAAATAAATGAATAAAAATAATGTAATGACAAAATAAATTGAAATAAATAAATAGTAAATAGGCCTCATATATATCAAAATTCCATCGGTTTGAAAAAACCAATTAAACCATGAGTATTGCTAGATCATTGGCCCAAAATCAAAATAAAATGGAGTTATCTAAACTAAACATATTAAGAACTAATAACTTTAAAGTTTAGAAAATAAAAGATTAAAAAGATTTTTAAACAAATTGGTTTAGTTTAAAAAAAACAAAAATCAAGAGGGAGGGGGGTGTAACGTATAAAACAGTGAGTGAAGATATAGAAACAGGTGGATTGATGGAGAAAAACATAAACAGTGAAATACTTAAGAAAATAGTTAGGAAAGTTTATAAAATAATGAAACTAATTAACATAAGAAATGAGGGGTGTGCAAGAGAAATTAAAGGGGGGAATCCGCGTGGGCCTCATGCAGAGTGGTTAGAATCACTATGGGTTATGAGCCCATTCATCTCATAAAAACCTAATTAGCACAAAAAAATATAACAATAAAAAAAAATAGTAACCATGAACCCGATGATTCCATCCCAACTCTATTACCTATTCTAGAAACAGATTAAAAATTAAATTAAAAAACAAAGCTAGGTTAAAAAGCAAATCATGCCCTTTAAAAGACATCAACGAAACAAAGTCATCTCCCATTTTTCAAATCAAAAAACAAAAGTCGATTCCATGAAAAACGAAGGGGACGCAAGGTCAAGCATCATATCCAACCTTCTCGCGTAAACGGTGATCCTCGATTCGGTTTGCTCTTGGTTCGGTTTGCTCAGGTTTGTTGGTTCATGTCTGGATTTCGTTTATCTCAATTCACTCTTCTTCTTCGTCTCTGTTTCGATCTGAGTTGAAGAGGGTTTACGGGTTCAATTCATCTTCTTCTTTTCTGGTCCTGGGTTGCGATTTGGATTTTTCTGGTTATGGGTTTGGGTTATATTTCAATCTCTCTTTCTACTCCTTCTGTTCTGTTTATGAAATGGTTTGAGTTTTGAGACTGGGTGTGGTATGGCTGAGAGGGTTTTGGTTCCTGGTTTTGGGGTTGGAAGGTTGAGTGTGTTGGTTGAAGAATCTGCGTAGAGGGTTGAAGGTTTTGATGTTGGGTTGTTGTTGTTTGTGAGATTTGGATTGATTTAAGGTTGGAAAGGAGTAGATTGTGGTTTCGTGAAGAAGAATTGAAAGAAAGTTTTGGGGAAAGATTTATGCAGAGTTTCGTTGGCTCGGTGCCTCTCTCTTTGGAGTGAGGGACGATTCTATTTATTGAAGGATTGAGGGGTAGAATGGGGAAAGAATTGAAGAATGTGAGCTGGGAATTGGTGAGGTATGGTTGAGGTTCCACGCTTAGTTTTTTTTTTTGCAAATTGTGACGTTTCGTTCATTTTGTCGTACAAAATTAGTGGTTGTTTCGTAGGTTGTGGGGTCATGTGGAATTGTGGGGTATTGTGGCTTGGCACGAATTACGTGAAAATTGTGTGATTGCAGGTTATTGGCAAATTGCTCATGTCACACGAATTGTTTTGCAGGTTGGTTTGAGGTGCAGGTTGGAAATTGTGAATCATACAGTTGAGGAAAGAGTGTTGCGGTACAGGCTGGTGGAATGGTTTTGTCTCCTGTGATTTTTCAGGCTGTGCGTGTTAAGCTGCTCGCAGGTAAGGAATGGTGTAACAGCTGATGATGGCATACGAATTCATGGCTTGGCTGGTTGAGGCAAGGTTTTGGTGAGTCTCTTGAAATCGGTGGGGTCGGGCGATTTTTGTGCGAGGATTTGTATCATTTTGAAAAAATGGTTGGGTACCATGTGAATAATTTTAATGAAGCTTAGGTTAGACTTGCTTTAAATATTAGATGCAACGTGGTGTAGTCATGTGCAGCTTGAGTTTGCGGCTTTGGAAAATGGCTTGATATCTTGGCATTTATATAATGGACTTTTTTTTTTTGAAGAATTTTGTAACTTAAGAATGTGTGAAAAACAAACTTTCTATTTGTTATTTTTTATTTTTGGTGTAATGAATAAACTTTTGGACTGAAATTTTCATGGGCCTCTGGTTATTGAATTGATTTTTTTTTTATTTTATCATGAATTTGGGTTTGAATAGTAAAATGGAATTTGGATATGGATATTTATGGATTAGGAATGGTAATTTGAACACTAGATGGATAATGAATGATTTAGAAAAATGGATTAAAAATTTGAGAATGGATAATGAATTGGATGTTTGGAATAATTTTGGATATTAAATGGGTATTTGTTTTTGAAAGTGGATAATTGTGGAAAAAAAATGGTTATTAAAAAAATGAATTATAAAAATGGGCTTAATGGATTTTTTTTGTAGAAAAATGGTTTAAAAAATGGCTTAAGAGAAGATTGTGGAAAAATGATTAATGAGGTATAGCAAGCAAAATGGATGGAGAGAAAGATAGAAATGGTTCATTATGTGGATGGATAATGGTGATTGGGTTGTATAAAATGAGAATGGAAATGGATGAACTTCCCTTAAGAAACCATGAATCAATCTTAACCCTGATGGAACCTCACTGTGAATCACACATATGATTTGAATTGCCACGAACCCTAATCGAAGCTTAGACACCAATCACATGAATTAAAGCACCCTGACCTTGATTAGGAAACAAAACTTTGCCTAACTAATGAATTAGGTCAAGACCAATGAACCTCAATCACTACAACAAACAGAGACAACATTCTTTGATTTTCTGAATAATTGTCAGTAAATGGATGTACAAATGAAAATATATACAGGTAGGACAAATTTGGGGTATGACAAGATCTCATTTGCTTACCGTTGGGTGGTCTCATCTTGGGTATGAACTGGTTAGAGTTCAATCATGTTCATATTATTGTTTTAGCAAGTCGGTGTGATTCCTTGCTCCTAAAGAAAGGGAAGAAGATGGTTTTCTATCTTCTAGGGAGTTGAGAAAGCACTTAGATGAAGAAGCTCAGGTGCTTGCATTGTTTGCATCCTTGTCAGTGGAGAGTGAGTCCGTGATTAATGAATTTCAGGTGGTGCGTGAATTTCTAGAAGTGTTTTTGGAGGATATTACCGACGTACCACCATAGAGAGAAGTGGAGTTTGCTATTGATCTTGTCCCTGGTACCAGACCTATTTCTATGGCACCATACAAAATGTCGGCATCAGAATTAATAGAGCTGAAGAAGCAACTGGAAGAGTTGTTAGAAAAGAAATTTGTGAGACCAAGTGTATCGCCTTGAGGAGCTTCAGTGTTGTTGGTAAAGAAAAAGGATGGTAGTATGAGGTTGTGTATCGATTACAGACAGCTGAATAAAGTAACGATTAAGAACAAGTATCCGCTTCCAAGAATAAATGACTTGATGGATCAATTAGTGGGTGCCCGGGTGTTTAGCAAGATTGATTTAAGGTCGGGTTATCATCAGATTCGGGTAAAAGACGAAGATATTCAGAAGACGGCCTTCAGAACTAGATATGGACATTATGAGTATGTGGTGATGTCGTTCGGAGTTACTAATGCACCTGGTGTATTCATGGAGTATATGAATCGAATCTTTCATGCTTACTTGGATCAATTTGTGGTTATTTTTATTGATGACATCCTTATCTATTCTAAGACAGAAGAGGAGCATGTTGAGCATTTGCGGATCGTGCTACAAGTGTTGAAGGAAAATAAGCTATATGCTAAGTTATCTAAGTACAAATTCTGGTTGAGAGAGGTAAATTTTCTTGGGCATGTTATTTTAGGTGATGGTATTGCTGTGGATCCATCCAAGGTAGATGCAGTTCTACAGTGGGGGGGCTCCGAAGTCAGTAACTGATATCAAAAGCTTTTTGGGCTTGGCTGGTTATTACTGAAGGTTTATCGAAGGCTTTTTGTAGTTGGAACTTCCATTGACTCAGTTGACTTGCAAAGGTAAAGCATTTGTGTGGGATGTTCACTGCGAGAAGAGTTTCATCAAGCTGAAGAAGAGATTGACTACGGCTCCAGTTTTAATTCTACCCGAACCAAGTGAACCATTTGTGGTGTATTGCAACGCTTCCTTGATGGGTTTAGGAGGTGTGTTAATGCAGAATAGAAAGGTTGTGGCTTATGCTTCATGACAGTTAAGGGTCCATGAGAGGAATTATCCAACTCATGATTTGGAATTGGCTGCAGTGGTGTTCGTATTAAAAATTTGGAGGCACTATCTTTATGGTTCCAGATTTGAGGTGTATAGTGATCATAAGAGCTTAAGGTATATGTTTGATCAGAAGGAATTGAATATGAGACAACGAAGGTGGTTAGAATTCTTAAAGGATTATGATTTTTGCTTGAACTATCACCCTGGTAAAGCTAATGTAGTGGCTGATGCTCTGAGTCGAAAGTCCTTGCATATGTCGGCTATGATGGTTAAAGAGTTGGAATTAATTGAACAGTTTAGAGATATGAGTTTGGTTTGTGAACAGACACCGCATAGCGTGATGCTGGGTATGCTGAAGATCAATAATGAATTTCTTAACAGTATTAGAGAGGGTCAGAAATTGGATGTGAAGCTGGTGGATTTGATGATTGGAAATGAACAGGTGGAAGGTAGCGAATTCAAAGGGGATGAACAAGGTGTGTTGAGGTTCCGTGATAGGATTTGTATTCCTGATGATCCTGAGTTGAAAAGAATGATCCTAGAAGAAAGTCATAGGAGTAGCTTGAGTATCCATCCAGGAGCTACAAAGATGTATCAAGACTTGAAGAAGATATTTTAGTGGCCTTGAAACGTGATGTGGCTAAGTTTGTGTATGCTTGTTTGACTTGTCAGAAGTCGAAGGTGGAACATCAGAAACCTGCTGGGTTGATGCAACCGTTAGATATTTCAGAGTGGAAGTGGGATAACATTTCTATGGATATTGTAACCGGGTTTCCTAATACGCCAAGAGGACATGATTCCATTTGGGTAGTGGTGGATAGACTGATGAAATCGGCACATTTCATTTCGATCAATATCAGTTTTCCTTTGCAGAGGATGGACAATGTGGACGTAAGGGATACCTTATGGTTGAGGCCTTACCAATACGGATTGAAGACCGTGAGGTGTTGAAAGTGTAATACAGCAGCAAGCAAAAACATTTAAGTAACCCAGTTTTGTCGTATCCACAGGGATCAGTGCGAAGGAAAAAATGTCGTTCGACGGTCTCTATGTTTCTAAGCTTATGGTTCAAAAGTTCTGGTTTAAAAGGGAACCAAAAGCAAAGACAGAAAATGTAAAGACTGAAAATATAAAGTAAAGACTCAATTATAAACGGAGCCTTGTTGGAATTGGATCTCATCAATTGATAACACATGCATTCTTCTGACCAATTTTATACATAAATCAAGCATTCGCTTAATATCATCATGTATCACTCACGACATACATATCCTCTCGGTCCCCGCATATTATGAGTGATTTTATACTGATCAATAATTGCTCTCGCACATCACCAATCAATACAAAGCATTTAAAGCCTACATGAATGTTAAGCCTAAATCCATTTCTGGCATCTAAACCCAACATATATTACTATAACATCAATATCACACCAATGAGTAATTCATATACAAGCCAATGATCAAAATACGTACACACGTTTAACCCTTTTTACATGCATTCAACTAATTTACCCCAAGGATGTGAACAAAGTTAGTCATCAATATTCTCACGCACCCTCACGATATTGTTCGTCAAACGCAATCGTGGTATCTTATTGCATTAATTACTAGAAGCTATTCAAACTAACAATCAACACAATACTAAAAAGCCGAGATGCAAATGAATATCAAATCACAAACATTGTCAAAAGTTTACTCATTGATAAATGAACATCTAAGATCAAGGATTTGAAATAGGTTTTGTCAAGACCAACAAATCAGCAATCAAAGACAACCAAAAATAGAGACTCAAAACTTGTTCACAAACATATATTAGAAGAAATACAATAGGTATCAAAAGATTACATCCTTTCCTAACAAGAAATCAAAGATCCTACCTTTTCTCCCTTGAAATGAAGAGATATAAGTTCTGATCTTCAAATTACAAGTTCTGATATTTCTCTCAAGTTTCTATGTTGATAATAACCTAAAAAGTGTGAAGAATCTATTTATACACATTCAGGAATTTCACAATTTGCAAAGCGAACCTTTCATTCGCATAGCGAATGGTGAAAATAGGCACCTGAGGTGCCTCTGAATAGTTAAACTGCCACATAATTTCTTCATGAGTTCGCAATGCGAAGGATTATTCGTAAAGCGAACACTCGCCTTCAAGTTTGCAAAGCGAACTTTAGTGCCTTTTTCCTCTGCCATAATTCTGGGAGCATTCGCTGGGACTTCGCCAGCCTTCGCAAAGCGAACCTTCGCTAGCTAGTTCGCAAAGCGAACTTCTTGAAGTTTTCCTCTGTTCTTTGGCAACTTGTACCATTTCTAGTGTCTTACAACTTTGATCAATTTATGCCTTTTTCTGCACAATAACAAACATATTACAAGCACCAAAGGTATATTCCCAATGTTAGAAGAATAACAACAATCATGAGTAAAACTAATGAAAACATGAGAATTGAGTAGAAAAAGTGCCAAGACAAATGGTTCATTTTTAGGTAAAATCTGCACCTAACAACTCTCCCCAACTAGATTTTTGCTTGTCCTCAAGCAAAGTATGCCCCTCATGAAAACAAGAGGATTTGCTCAAGCATAAGATTCAACCAAAGTCAAGCATGAAAATGCGTACAAGCAACGTTCACCATTCAATAGAATCGAACAATGACAAAGAATTAAGTTCTTAAACAAATATCATGGAATATTTCAAATGACAACTAAATTTTCATACTTGAATCACTCTAACACTCCTCTTCGGAATAAGAATGAAGAAATTAACGTGTTTGCAACCGCGGGGAAATTTCACTCACCTGACAAACAATGCTAAAACATGGAAGCAAAAAGATCACTAAGGGCTTCAAAGGTTGTAACTTGGTCGGGTTCACAACAAAGGGACATTTCTAAAGGCCATTGAATCGAAATTGCCGATGCAAAAGGAAACATTCACTATACATGGTATTTACACATCACAACTTCATTCACCATTTTCATTCCTTTATCACCAACCTTCTCAAACTTCCTTATGCACAATTATTTCATTCTCTATTTTTCTCACTCAAACAAGCATGATTTTTCTTTGTTTTTCACATTCATATTCACACTTTTTCTTTTCATGCTTGTTTGAAATTTTTCAAAAGTTTATAGCAACCTACCATTCTTCTTTTTCATTCTCCCCAATTTAAATTCAACCAAACCTCAAGTAAATGTTCCTTGATTTTTAAAGCAAGGAAATCAAATTAAAACAATGCTCAAAGGTTCAAGAAGAAATTTGTAGAACCTCACAAAATTCAATGATGAACTACACTTTCAAATTATGTACATAAACCGAGTTCATCACTAAAATGAGATCTAAACTGTTTAGGCTCAAAGGGGTTAATGAATTCTCTCTACTCACGCGTAAGGTACTTTCGGATACGGGTGTGCTCAATATAAACAAATTCCTTGATCATTTCTAATGCTTCCACAAAATCACAATAATCAAAAGATAAAGCATGAATCAAACGAATTAAACAACGCCATCAGTCATCCTAGCATATAGTAAACAATGGAGGTTTCTCACAATTTGTGGCTTTTGGACCTAAGTGAAACAAGCATTCAAACAAGTTGCAAAATGAAAAAAAATACACATTTGCACAAAGCACAAAATTCTTAAATCATTCTAACATTCTATAAAGCAGTACAATTTACCTCGTATACATTCAAATCTCACCATCCAGACTCGGTCGAAGCTTCATTGAATACTTTTATACAAATAGCAACCAATCTAGAAGGAGTTCTCATCATTCCTGATCACACTAGAGAAAACATAAAAGAAAAGAAATACATATAATATAAACAAATGTACAAAGCTCAAAAATATAGAAACTATCGCAATGCGATTCAATATCTAAACACTGATCCCCGGCAACAACACCATTTTGTTGAAACTATAATACAACAGCAAGCAAAAACATTTAAGTAACCCAGTTTTGTCGTATCCACAAGGATCAGTGCGAAGGAAAAAATGTCGTTCGACGGTCTCTATGTTTCTAAGCTTATGGTTCAAAAGTTCTGGTTTAAAAGGGAACCAAAAGCAAAGACAGAAAATGTAAAGACTGAAAATATAAAGTAAAGACTCAATTATAAACAGAGCCTTGTTGGAATTGGATCTCATCAATTGATAACACATGCATTCTTCTAACCAATTTCATACATAAATCAAGCATTCGCCTAATATCATCATGTATCACTCACGACATACATATCCTCTCGGTCCCGCATATTATGAGTGATTTTATACTGATCAATAATTGCTCTCGCACATCACCAATCAATACAAAGCATTTAAAGCCTACATGAATGTTAAGCCTAAATCCATTTTTGGCATCTAAACCCAACATATATTACTATAACATCAATATCACACCAATGAGTAATTCATATACAAGCCAATGATCAAAATACGTACACACGTTTAACCCTTTTTACATGCATTCAACTAATTTACCCCAAGGATGTGAACAAAGTTAGTCATCAATATTCTCACGCACCCTCACGATATTGTTCGTCAAACGCAATCGTGGTATCTTATTGCATTAATTACTAGAAGCTATTCAAACTAACAATCAACACAATGCTAAAAAGCCGAGATGCAAATGAATATCAAATCACAAACATTGTCAAAAGTTTACTCATTGATAAATAAACATCTAAGATCAAGGATTTGAAATAGGTTTTGTCAAGACCAACAAATCAGCAATCAAAGACAACCAAAAATAGAGACTCAAAACTTGTTCACAAACATATATTAGAAGAAATACAATAGGTATCAAAAGATTACATCCTTTCCCAACAAGAAATCAAAGATCCTACCTTTTCTCCCTTGAAATGAAGAGATATAAGTTCTGATCTTCAAATTACAAGTTCTGATATTTCTCTCAAGTTTCTATGTTTATAATAACCTAAAAAGTGTGAAGAATCTATTTATACACATTCAAGAATTTCACAGTTTGCAAAGCGAACCTTTCATTCGCATAGCGAATGGTGAAAATAGGCACCTGAGGTGCCTCTGAATAGTTAAACCGCCACATAATTTCTTCATGAGTTCGCAATGCGAAGGATTATTCGCAAAGCGAACACTCGCCTTTAAGTTCGCAAAGCGAACTTTAGTGCCTTTATCCTCTGCCATAATTCTGGGAGCATTCGCTGGGACTTCGCCAGCCTTCGCAAAGAGAACCTTCGCTAACTAGTTCGCAAAGCGAACTTCTTGAAGTTTTCCTCTGTTCTTTGGCAACTTGTACCATTTCTAGTGTCTTACAACTTTGATAAATTTATACCTTTTTCTGCACAATAACACACATATTACAAGCACCAAAGGTATATTCCCAATGTTAGAAGAACAACAACAATCATGAGTAAAACTAATGAAAACATGAGAATTGAGTAGAAAAAGTGCCAAGACAAATGGTTCATTTTTAGGCAAAATCTGTACCTAACACAAGGTAAAGCAATTGTGGGGCAAAGAGATCATCCTAGTGAAGGTAGTGTGGGGAGGCGCTGCTGGTGGAAATATGACTTGGGAGTTAGAGAGCAGGATGCGAGAGTCGCATCCGGAGTTGTTCGCATGAGGTAAATTTTTTAGGACGAAAATATTCTAAGTGGGGGAGAGTTGTAACACCCCGATTTATTTTATTATTTTCGTAATTGGAATTATATGTTGTGGTGCATTTGTGTGTGTAGTTGTGTTTGGGGTTGTCCTTAGTATGGGGTAGTGACCTTAGAATTATAGGGATTAAAATGTCGGGAGCGTGTGACCAAATTAGGTAGAACTTGGTGGTGTGGCGAGAGTGGTTATTTGATTAATATTATTATTTTAAATTATTTAAGAATATTGTTATTGTTATTTGATTAGTAAAATAATAATAATAATAATAATATTGAAATAATAATAAAAATAAAAATAATAATATTAATAATAAAAGGATATTAGAAGAGAAAATAGAAAAGGGGGAATTAGAGGAGAGAAGCCAATCAGTACGTGCTTTTGGGAAAAAAGGATAAAGAGGAGAGCTAGGGCAGAAGAGAAGAGAAAAACCATCGTTGAGGCCGAGGTTTTTGTCCATGAAATTTAAGGTAAGGGTGGGGTTCTTTAATCTCTTAAGAGCTGTATAATGTTTGTATGAGGGTAGATAAACCTTTAGGATCATCCCTACGTGTTGTTTATATTGATTTGGGATTGGGGATTTTGCATGTCGGAGGTTTTGATAAGAGGAAAAGTGCATAAATTGATCGGTTAAATTATGGTCTATGTATTCTTAATTGTATGTATGATAATCTTTGATTATATGTGCGTTTTGGGGATATTTGGGAGTAAAATCAGAGGAGAGTTGGAGTGGAATGGTGTTAAAATCGTAACTGCAGAACTTGCAGAATCGCGTAGTTCGCAATGCGAACAAAAGTTCGTTGGGAGAATGTTCGCCCCAGATTCACTAAGCGAATAAGGCAGGGAAAGAAGGGAAGGAAGAGGAATTCTGGAATGGGTGGTGGGGGAGTTCGTCCCAGGTTCGCTAGGCGAACTCCAGTTCGCTGGGCGAATGTGTAGCGAACGGAGAGGAGAAAGAGTGAGTCTCTGGTTTTTTGTATGGGAGGAGTTGTTCGCTGGCAAGTTCCCTAGGATAACTTCTAATGAACGAGAGTTCGTTGAGCGAACTCGCAGCGAGCATGACAGTGTTGTTTGCTGCTGTTACGGACAAAATTTTATCAAACTTAAAAAATTCATAACTTTTAATCTGTATGTCCGTTTCAGTCGCCGTTCGAATAATTGGGAATCTGGTTTCATATACTTTTTGATAAAATTAATTTCAATGCCATAATTCCAACTATTCAATGCAGTAGTCGGGTCCTAGTGTATGTGTTATGTGTTGAACGTTGAAATGATGGATTTGGTTGCGTGTATGCATGTTGTGGATGTGGAGTGTTGTTGCTATATGTGTTGGCAGGTATATGTTGCATGTTGGATAATTGTAGTATGACGTATTGACGCATTTATAGTCATATGCATTTATTTATCTTTGTATGTTGTCATTGTATGCATGCCATGTTGCATAAGTTGTGCGATAACTCGTTTGCCCATGTGGGGTGTGAGCGTCTTATCGGGATTCTTTGAAATAGAATCGTGTTGTTGTTGTTGTTGTTGAGGTGATCGTGTGTCCATGTGGGGTGTGAGCGATCACGGATGTTGTGTGCCCATGTGGGGTGTGAGCGACTGATATGGAAATTCTGACGGGAATTATGATCATGAAAAAGGGATCAAATTGGTATCACATGCATTGAGTCGAGTCGTGAGTCTCATTGCATTGCATTATGTTGTGTTGTATAGTGAATTGTACGGTTGTCTGCTTATGTGGAAGAGTGTGATTTCGTTGATTCGGTAATGATAGGATGAATCGTGTAATTGTTTAAATGCTTTTATATTTATATTATGCATTTCTTTTGTTGATTTGAGAATCTCACCCCTTCTGTTTGAATGTTACCTCCACGTGGGTAACGTGCAGATAAGCAGGATTAGTACGGAGTTAAAGTTAGTAAAGATGGAGTCTTCTCTTTTATTTCGTGTGTCGGCGTCTGCTCTGATGTGTAACGCTGGGGTTTCGGAACACTTGTAGTTATTTGTTTAATTATTTATTACCACTTTATTTGTTTGATGATGGTTATGTGATATTACACATGTTATGTTTTAGTTGAATTCCGCTGCTATATGAAGAGATTAATTAAGTATGGTTGAAATTGTGGTACCTATGTGTTACATATCGTATTGCATGAGCAGGTGCTTGTTGAATGTAGCATCCTACACGTTGTACGTTCTATTTTACTCTGATTTTCTATTATTAAATGTCTCGGGGGTTTAGGGTGTTACACCTCCTACCAATAACAAAAGGGACAAGGACCAGGATCAAAGTCCTTTTCTAGAAGGAGATTTGGTCAAATGGGTCCGATTGTTTGGGGGTGCTTCTGTCATGTCATCTATACCTTTGCTTAAGTTTTCGACCATTCTACCATCTCTGATTCCCCTTACTTCTCAAGAAGCACTTTTTTTCAATATTTGAGGAACATCTTGCATATCTCTAGAACCTTCTGAGACAGAGAAGATGGAACTCTTTTTCTAAGGCTACTTCTGACGACTTCTCTATTCTCATTGGCAGTTGTTGGTCAGGGTGATGTGTTCTAGCCATTGGTAACCCTCCAAGGAGAGATATACTTAGGTATGTTTTGTTGTTTTTAGCTTGTGTAGGAGCACTATGTGACAAAACCTGCAAAATATGCACAGTGAACGCACTGCTTGTCTCTATGCATAACAGGTCAGCGACAAGACGCTTTGTCCCCTGCATGCGTTACGTGTTATACCTAATACCGGTACAAGAGGACAAGATTATGGAATATGTTGATTTTCATGTGCCAAATCAATGGATAATCACGAGGCCCATGATCCAATGACTCAAGAAAACCCTAAAAGCTAGGAGGATATAAAAGGATCGCCTTGGAGAAATGAAAGAAGGTTCAGAAGTTGAGAGACTTGAGAAATAACTTAGAAAAATACATCTTGTGTGGAAAAGAAGAAGTCTAAACCAGAAGTGAAGAGAATCTCTCATCTTTCCTTTCTTGAAGAGTGTAGAGCTATCAGGAATGACAAGACTTACCTCTTGGTTGAATATTGAAAGAAGTCGAAGTGTTACACTTGCATTTTTATTTTCTTTCCATTAGTGTTTACAAATTTTAATGTTAAGAACATGTATTGATGTATTTATTTTGATCACTTTAGACAAGATGTGCATTGATATTATTGTGAGACTTAGAGATTTGTTTCTTAACTTAGTTGCATATGCGTTTATCTTGTAGACATACACCACTGGATCACATCCTGACCTCATTTGTCATGACAGAACTCAACATTCACACACAAAAGATGAACTTAATTAAAAGAATCATTGCCCCGCATGCCTTTCACTATTGATTTAACTTGTTAACTCTTACTCACTACTGCTCAATCTGAACCTATGAGAACCAATCATTATTATAATCCTTTGCTCGTGATTATTCACAAAGTTTTATCTTGAGAATCAATTTAAGTTAATACAATCTCTGTGGGATTGATACTCTTACTTTTATATCATTTGCTATTATTGTGCTTTGTATACTTGCCCATATAAGTAACACAATAAATTTTTGGCTCAATTCTTGGGGACTGTGTCATTAACACTTTGATTCTTGATGCGTCCGCAAGTGCACGGAAATATCGAAGTAATATAAAAGATTGTCGAACCCACAGAGACCAATGTCAACCTACCGTAATCTATCGTTACTTTGTAAAGCTAAGGCTAATGATAATTGATAAAAGGGAAACTACGACTAGAACTAAAACAAAACTAAGAAAATTTGATAATAAAGAGAGGCCGGAATATGGATTCCGCGTTCCTAAAGGACTTTGTAGAATTCGGGGTACTAATTACGACTATAACTTAGTTCCGTAGAATATACCAACTTAAAGACTTCGCCTCACGTTCTCGCGGTATTAACTAAAGTCATGTTCCCTAATCCCAAGATTTTGCTCTCGCTCGCCCGGTAACTAGGAAATATATTTTGAAAGCCAATAATATCCTAAACGTATCTAAAGCGCTCTCGCTGTATTTAGATATGTTGCCTAATTTCCACTATCCGGTTCGACCCCCACGCTCTCGCAGTGCCGGCTCTAACCTTAATTAATTTCTCACTCTCGTGACAAAATCGTGTTAAATAACCTCTCACTCTCGTGACAAAGCTACTTAAATTAGACTTGGAAATTAAAACCAAAATAGAATTTTAATCATAAGTTCGCACCTAATATTTTCTACCGAGTCCCGCCAGTAACGACGATCCTCATACGCCGGACTCTAAACTATTTAGACAAACATGAAATTAATTAAAAATGCATAAATCATTACGGTTACGATAAAGAACGGCATAATAATTAAATTTGGCAAATAAAGCTATTATAATAAATAATGCGATAAAAAGAAACCTGTAAAGAAACTGGAATTAACTTTGAAAATGGCGGCAAGCTTTTATCCAAGCGTTACAAGTTATAGGCCTAAATACTAATGGTGTAGTAGTTCCTCGATGTGAGAGAACTACCACTTTTACAATGGTAATTTCTGCCTAAATCTATGAACAGCGCTTTCGCGCACAAAACTTGGGTCCCTTGAAACTAAATGATAGGTCCTATATATAGTGATAACAGGTTGGAAGTTACTTAAGAATTCATGTGAAAAATAGTGGAGATAATGGGAAGTTGGAGAAGTAGTGGAGAGAATGGGAAGTTGGAGAAGCTGTGTTCGAGAGAATGTAGGAGAAAATGTTGATCGTGCGTGTGCATTGGTCTTCTTTGTCCAGTTCTGCGTTTCTGAACATAATAACCACTTTGTGCGTGTGACGGTCGTGGTGAGTGTGTGACGGGCGAGGCAGCCTTTGGAAGCGTGACGGTCGTGGTGGTTGTGTGACGGTCGTCACACACACCACTTTCCATTTTCTGTTTTTTTCTTAGTCATTTCTTCTTGTTTTCTTCTCATTTCTTCATGTTTTTCTACTTTGCTCCTTTTTAGCTTGGACAATGAAATACCTGCGAAAACACTAGAATACTCACGGAATAATCAGAACTTAAGCTGAAATAACGTAATTATTAGTCATAAATCAAGGTAAATATATGATACATTTTCATGTTATCAACACCCCCACACTTAAACCTTTGCTTGTCCTCAAGCAAAACATGACTCGTAAGACAAATAGTGCATACGGATACTCATCCTAGGATACCAACTCTACTTTGGTTAAGTTTGTGTCGATAGGTACTTGCTCACACACTAAGGATATCGTAACAACATAATTCCGCTTTTGCTGTCATCAACCTCCATCCTATACAAACCAATCTGAATAATGTCATTATACCTAAGCCTAACTCACTCATCCTTCTTTTATCCCTTTTCATTCTGACACAATCACATTAAGCCCGTTATCCTTTCACACTCATGGTAGGATGGCCTGTTAGCGACTATGATCTCATTATTATCATTTTTTTCTTTCTTTTGGCACATTGTCTTAAATATCACTAAAGAAGTTTGCACCGTTGGGCTAATGATCGGGTGAGGATCACCTAACTTAGAAGGAGCATTCATTTTTTTCTTTTCTTAATTTTCTTTTTAAGCCTGAGATCATACACTTATTTGCATCGGCTTCCTACTTAGTGCGTGCTTAGGATGGTGCTGACTGCTAAATAAACTACTTAGGGACTACTAAGGGGGTGAGAACTTAAGGCTATGGCATAACAAGTACTCAAATTGATTTCCATAATTTAGAGGCTCACGGTGTTAAGACGATACCGATCTTGCAGAATTTTCCCAAGTCTCACAGTCTAACCTCAATTTCGTCTGTAACCTAAGATTTTCAAAAGAAACACTATTTTTAACTCAAAAATTTTCAAAATATTTTGTGTGGCTTAAGGGAATTGGGAAATCGATAGACAACATAAAATCACCATAAAGACTCGATAGCACATGCACAGACGGACAAAACATTTAAAACAGAAAAAAATTTAAAATCATGCTGGAAAACAGTAAATCTAACTAGAAAGCGGTAAAATGAAAGCAGTAAAGTTCCTCCCCCACACTTAAACCAGACATTGTCCTCAATGTTTTGATAAATGGTGAAAAAGGAAAGATAGAACCTGTATGAATGCCATTGCATGCTACCACAGCCAAATTTGCGTTGATTCTTCCCTTGTTATCCCTGTCTTCGCTGGCCACTTCTACTCCGGCGTCTTGTACTACGAGTTATCTGAATTTGCTAAAACTTCATTTTCTTGAAGCCGCTCATTATATTGCCTATTTCCGAAGGAAGTATCTGCAAAAATTGTTAGAAAAATACGGTGCGGTGTGTGCAGGTGGAACCTGACCATACGAAAGGACAAGGAGGAGGTGAGTTATGAACTAGAGAGATATGCTCTCTCATATCATACTCATCATTGGCGTCACCACCACCAGCGACATTCGTAGGAATGTGCGTGGGCACCAACTCATCTTAAGGGATCGTCATCTAGAGATCTTTCGCCTAAATGCAGCTGAGACGTGACAAGCGATATGATTCTTTATTTTCTGCAAACACAAACAATAAAAGTAGAACATTAAATTAAAAGTTCGTGGGTTTCCACCCACGCAGGGCTTTGTTTAACGTCAATAGCTCGACGGTTATGAGTGTTAAGCTTCGGTTTCCAAGGCCATTTATCAAGCCATCTCACATATCCCTCACCTTTTCTTTTCTTCCTTCTGTGGGGTGGTTCATTCTTTTGAACTCGTGGTGGTGGTTCTGGATCTATCCTAAGTATTAGTTTTTCAAGTTTGGGCTTAGTTATTTCATCCATCACCTCAAAGTTTAACCTTACCCTCTTAGCAGTAATGATATCTCTAGTTTCATGGTCCTCGAATTTTCTCTTTTTATACAGGACCTCAGACAAAGGTGCATCGATGTGGGTATTTTCCAATACCTCCGCATAAGTTTTGGATTGGGATCCTACCTTAGCTTCCACAAACCTTTGCGGGAAAGGAATCGGTGGGGTATACGCATGAGGAAAAGCCTTAGGTGCTACTTTTTATACCTCTTTGACGACCTCCCTTTCAGGTGGTCCCAGTAAAATTTTCTCAATCTCTACTTCTTCCTTACCAGAACCCTCCTCAACCTCATTATCACTCTCCTTAGGATCTTTGATTTTTGTTTCACTACAGGTCACTACAACATCCACATGCTCCTCAGGGTAGGGACCTATAGGTGTCTGTGCAAGCAGGGAGATTTGAGTCTCCAATGCCTCAGTGTGTGTCACGAGGGACTCAACCATAGTATTTATCTGCCTAAGGGTTTCATAAGTATCGAGATGTTGTCTTATAAGCTCTTCATTATGGAGAGTTTGGGTCTCCACAAAGTGCTCCATCATAGATTCTAACCTTGAATCAGTTGTTGTTTCAATGAAATCCTTCATTAATCTTTCGAGGTTGGAATTGACGGATTCTTCCGGTTCCTCAAAATAATGGGAGTGGTAATCATAGGGAAATTTTGGTTGCGGTTCCTCAAAATATTGGGAGTCTTGCGGCTGGTAATAGAAAAAATTTGGGTACGGCTCCTCAAAATTTTGGGAGTGGCTCAGTGTCGCATTGAAATCCTGCATTAATATTTCTAGGTTGGAATTATGAGATTCTTGCGGCTCTTCAAAATGTTGGGATTGGTAGTTGCAGAGGAAATTTGGGTGAGAATGAGTTAGTGATGCATTGAAATTCTCCATTTGTATTTCAAGGTTGGAATTATGGGATTCTTGCGATTCCTCGAAATACTGGGAGTGGTGATTGTAGAAAAAATTTGGGTGATACATAGTAATGAGTGCCTTAGTCTATACGGTGCAACAATGGAATAACAATATTGACTGTTGGTCCCCGGCAACGGCGCCAAAAACTTGATGCGTCCGCAAGTGCACGGAAATATCGAAGTAATATAAAAGATTGTCGAACCCACAGAGACCAATGTCAACCTACCGTAATCTATCATTACTTTGTAAAGCTAAGGCTAATGATAATTGATAAAAGGGAAACTAAGACTAGAACTAAAATAAAACTAAGAAAATTTGATAATAAAGAGAGGCCGGAATATGGATTCTGCGTTCCTAAAGGACTTTGTAGAATTCGGGTACTAATTACGACTATAACTTAGTTCCGTAGAATATACCAACTTAAAGACTTCGCCTCACGCTCTCGCGGTATTAACTAAAGTCATGTTCCCTAATCCAGAGATTTTGCTCTCGCTCGCCCGGTAACTAGGAAATATATTTTGAAAGCCAATAATATCCTAAACGTATCTAAAGCGCTCTAGCTGTATTTAGATATGTTGCCTAATTTCCACTATCCGGTTCGACCCCCACGCTCCCGCAGTGCCGGCTCTAACCTTAATTAATTTCTCACTCTCGTGACAAAATCGTGTTAAATAACCTCTCACTCTCGTGACAAAGCTACTTAAATTAGACTTGGAAATTAAAACCAAAACAGAATTTTAATCATAAGTTCACACCTATTATTTTCTACCGAGTCCCGCCGGTAACAACGGTCCTCATACGCCGGACTCTAAACTATTTAGCCAAACATGGAATTAATTAAAAACGCATAAATCATTACGGTTACGATAAAGAACGACATAATAATTAAATTTGGCAAATAAAGCAATTATAATAAATAATGCGATAAAAAGAAACCTGTAAAGAAACTGGAATTAACTTTGAAAATGGCGGCAAGCTTTGATCCAAGCGTTACAAGTTATAGGCCTAAATACTAATGGTGTAGTAGTTCCTCGATGTGAGAGAGCTACCACTTTTACAATGGTAATTTCTGCCTAAATCTATGAACAGCGCTTTCGCGCACAAAACTTGGGTCCCTTGAAACTAAATGATAGGTCCTATATATAGTGATAACAGGTTGGAAGTTACTTAAGAATTCATGTGAAAAATAGTGGAGATAATGGGAAGTTGGAGAAGTAGTGGAGAGAATGGGAAGTTGGATAAGCTGTGTTCGAGAGAATGTAGGAGAAAATGCTGATCGTGCGTGTGCATTGGTCTTCTTTGTCCACGTATGCGTTTCTGAACATAATAACCACTTTGTGCGTGTGTCGGTCATGGTGAGTGCGTGACGGGCATGGCAGCCTTTGGAAGCGTGATGGTCGTGGTGGTTGTGTGACGGTCGTCACACACACCACTTTCCATTTTCTGTTTTTTTTCTTAGTCATTTCTTCCTGTTTTCTTCTCATTTCTTCATGTTTTTCTACTTTGCTCCTTTTTAGCTTGGAAAATGAAATACCTGCGAAAACACTAGAATACTCGCGGAATAATTGAAACTTAAGCTGAAATAACGTAATTATTAGTCGTAAATCAAGGCAAATATATGATACATTTTCGTGTTATCAATTCTCTAAATTTTTTTTGAAAAATACATTTGAGCTTTTGATGTTTTTCTCTTCCGATGACACAACAAGTTCATGGTTACTGCATGCGCATGTTGTTGACCCCAGTATACAGAGGAGAACCTAGACCTGAGAGGACATTCATACTACTAAGGAGATTTCAATCCACTGATCAACTACTAGGAAACACTCTTCATACTCCTTTATTTCAAGCCTTTGAATAACACTTTGAAGAACCATAACAAGAGCAAGAAGAACTCATGGCAGAAAATAACATTGTTGGCATTTCCAATGATAGAGAAAGAAAAATTAGGGATTATGCTGTGTTTGATCCTGATGCCATGAAGACATGAATCATACGACCAGAGATCACAATGGTACAATTTGAGTTTAAGCCAATGACGTTCCAAATTATACAAGCTATTGGCCAGTACTCAAAAGCTTCTACTGGGGATCTATATCTATATTTGAGGTAATTTCTAGAGGTTTCTAGTAACTTCAATATCCGTGGGATTTTTTATTATGTTTTTAGATTGATGTTGTTCCATATCCTTTAAGGGATACAGAAAAAAAGTTGGCTTAATTCCTTAGATCTTAATTCCATTTCCATATGGAATACCTTGGCTGAAAAGTATTTAGCTAAATACTTTCTTCTTATCAAGAATGAAATAAAAAAGAGAAATGAAATCACTTCATTTAGTCAAGTAGAAGACGAGTCTCAATTTGATGCGTGGGAAAGATTCAAAGAATCGTTGAGGTAATGTCCATGCCATGGAATCCCAATATGTACTCAGTTGGAAACATTTTATAATGGACTAGTGTGTCATCAAGGAACATGTTAGATGCATTATCTAGTGTTGCATTATCATCTGAATCATATGAAGAAAGGTACAAATTGATTGAAAACGTTACTGCCAACACCTACCAATGGCCAGTTACTCAAGCAACCACTATAGACATCTTAAGAAGTCAATTGGTGTCAATGAAGTCACTGAGACTACAACCTTAACTGCTTAAGTGGCCCAAATACACCAAATGATTAAAAAACCATGATGACAAGTTATTACGTGTCAGCTGCTGAGCTAGTCAAAGTTATAACTGATGACAATGAAGTTTCTTGTGTTTATTGTGAGGGAGCTCACTTGTTTGAAGAATGTTCAACAAACCCTATTTCTATTGATTATGTGGGCAACAACAAATACAACAATCCTCTATAGTAACACATACAACCCTAGATGGTGTAATCATCCCAACTTCTCGCGGAGTAACACCTAAAATCATATAAAGCCTCAAGTACAACACATTCTCCCTAGTTTTTCTGCACCAAACTATGTAGTGGCTACAAAAGGAAACAATAAGCTGGAAAATATTTAGAAGTCCTTCATACAAGAAACAAAGAATTAGTTTCAAGCTTAAGGTGTGAGCATAAAAAAATATAGAAAACCAAGTTGGGCTGATTGCTTATGCACTTAAGTTCTAATACCATGGAAGCACTCCCCAAGTTCCACCAAAACACCAGCATCCACCTTTGGTACCAAGAGCATTGAAACATGCAAAGTCATCTCTTTAAGGAGTGGAAAGGAATATGAATAACCAAGTCAATAGAATCATGAACAAACAAGGGATGATCTGAAGACGTCTGACACATTAGAAGAAGACTTAACTCCTACAACAATATTTCCCTTGGTTAAAGCATAATAAAAGGGTCTGCAAGCTACGCAACCCATTCGAAAGACTCTAGGAACGAATTCTACAAAATCAAAACCATCTTCTGATATGCTAGAAGCAACATAACACCCAAATTTATTCAATAAAGGATACCACAAACTTTTCTCTAAAAATCAGAAAGGCAAAACTAGAACAACAATTTGGAAAATTCATGGAGATTTTGAAGCAGCTTCACATCAATACCTTTGATTGAGGCAATTCAACATATGCAAAATTATTCAAAGTTCATGAAGGATATTTTAACAAAAAGGAAAAGAGTGGGAGAATTTTCTACTGTGAAATTGACCCAAGAACGTGTTCAAGTTGTTCAAGTAAAGTTGCTCCCCGAGTTGAAAGATCAAAGAAGTTTCACCTTACCTTACACCATGGGAGATTCCTTTTGTGGCAGGGCATTATGTGATGTTGGAGAAGGTATTAATCTTAAGCCCTTTTCTATTTTTAAGAACCTAGGTATTGGAGTTGTAAGGCCAACAACTATCACACTTCAACTAGATGGTTGAAGCATTTGATATCCTCAAGGGAAGATTGAAGATGTGTTAGTGAGAGTTGACAAGTTTGTATTTCTAGCTGATTTCATAATCATGGATTTCAGTGGTGATGAAGACACCCTTATTCTCTTTGGAAGACCATTCCTTGCAACAAGAAGAACTTTGATAGATATTGAAAAAAGAGAACTGACTGTGAGAGTAGACAGATAACAAGTGGTATTTAATGTCCTCAATGCATTGATATATTCTGAAGAAGATATAATTGATTTCTCATTGATCTCTATCAGAGATTCTCTTATTCACAAACATGTCATAAAGAGTAATGATGAGTTGAAGAAAGAATTAGGTGAGAATATGATTATTGCTACAGACCTGATAAACAGATAAAGGTGTCAACTTCTTGCACTTCTGAAAAGCCCAAGAAAGTTATTACTTGGAAAATATCTAACACTAAGGGAATTTGTCCTACTGTTTTCAAGCATATAATACTGATGGATAAAAATACCAAGAATAGTATAAAGAGTCGGAGAAAACTGAATCATATCATGAAGGATGTGGTGAAGAAGGAGATTATCAAGTGGTTAGATGTTGGGATTATCTATGCTATATATGATAGTGTGTGGGTGAGACCTATCTAATGTGTCCCAAAGAAAGGTGGCATGATTGTGATTGAAAATGAGAAGAATGAATTAAATCCTTCAAGATTTGTCATTGGTTGGTGGATATGTATGGATTATAGGAAGTAAAACAAGGCCACAAGAAAGGATCACTTCTCTCTTTCATTCATTGTTCAAATGTTAGATAGTCAGGATGGAAAGGAATTTTATTGTTTCCTTGATAGTTATTCAGGCTATAATAAAATTGCAGTAGCCCCTAAAGACCAATAGAAAACAAGCTTTACATGTCCCTATGGAACCTTTTAGAAGGATACCATTTGGATTATGTAACGCTCCAACAACCTTCCAAAGATGCATGATGGATATCTTCTTAGATCTTATTGAATTCTCCATAGAAGTGTTTATGAATTATTTTTTAGTATTTGGATAATCATTTTAAAGATGTTGGGTTAATCTGGAGCTGGCTCTAACAAGATGTGAGGAAAGTAACTTAGTGCTGAATTGGGAGAAGTGGCATTTCATGGTTAAAGAAGGAATAATCCTATGTCATAGAACTTCTAAGGAAGGATTTAAAGTAGATCAAGCCAAGATTAAGGTAATTGAAAAACTACCTCCCCCTCCAACATAAAAGGAATAAGAAGCTTTCTTGGTCATGTTGGATTCTATAGAAGGTTCATAAAAGTTTTTTCAAAGATCACAAAGCCTTTATGTCAACTATTGCAGCATGATGTGCCATATGTCTTTAGCGTTGAGTGTGATCAAGCTTTCAAATAAAATATTTGCCATCTGCCCATTGAGTTGCAACACAATCCTTTTGGATTGTTAAAAAGCTAAATTTCAACTTGCATGATGTTAGACAAGTAAGAACATTGATTATTTTGTTATGAGAATGGTGAGCTTTATAAGGAAAATACCAAAAAATGCCATGACAGAAAATGATAGTAAAGAGAGTTAGTGGAGGGTCAAAAGGTCCTTTTGTTCAACTCAAGGTTTAAACTATTTCTTGGGAAATTGAAATTAAGATGGTTCGACCTATTTAAGCTGTTAAAATTTATCTTCATGGGGTTGTGGACCTTCTTTATGAACAAACAAGGGAGGTGTTGAAAGTTAATGGTAAAAGAGTAAAAACCTACCTTGGTGATCCTTTGAGTAACACAGGGACCACCATTGAGTTGAATGATTGAAAATTTTGTTTTAAGTTAGGCTATAAGACTAAAAAATAGCGCTAATGGGAGATCGCCCAGAATAATTTAGTTTGTTGTGTTTTTTATGATGATAGGTTGAAGGAAAATGCGAGTTGTTGAAGACACGTGAAGTCTTATCTCACGACTGTCGCGGCTCAAAAAATACCCGAGCGCATCGCATGCTCGATGATACAACAGAGTTACCACCGAACTTTATTTATTCCAAAAGGAAAGGAAAAATATCGATAAAACCCAAGGGAAAGAGAAACGGGTAAGGGAGTCGGTTATGCGAGGGAAAGGTATTAGCATCCCTCACATCCGTTGTACTAAATGGGAACCGTTTTGATTGTTCTTTGTGCAGATGGGTGTTATCATCTAAAGGTCACTTGCGAAAGAGGAAAAAAATAAGTTTTTAATTAATGTGCTCTCCAAGGATTCAAACCCTAGTGCCTACGTATTCTCATAGTGCAATGAGAAAATCAGAGCTTCGTAGTTCATGGTAGAAAATATGGATGTGTTGGTTGTTTTTAGGGAACATTTATAATCGTATCCTAGAAGTGTATAGGTGTTAGCTGATTTGATCCTTGGTCGGATGCTCCAAGTTTTGGTCTGACTGCTAAGGAACGAATTATAACAGTTCTTTTATGAAAAGAGGAGAAAATTGTTTTGCAAAAGGTTCGTCTGGTAAAAGGAAAAGAAAGAGTTGCTTGAATTAAAAAAAGAGGAAAAGAGTTGCTTGAGTTTGGAAAAGAATTGTTTGGACCAAAGGTTGTGTTGTTGTATCCATATGGTAGGTGTATCTAAACCAAAATGCAGTGTCTAAACTAAGAATGAGGTATTTTAACTGATAAACGGTGACACTACTATGGAAAACCCATTTAACAACGGTTGGGAAAGATATATAATCACGCGGGTACATGCGTTGTTATGTAGAGTGTCGTTGTATATATGATACTTACAATCACGGCCTAGTAACCGTTGTAATAAATTGGAAAGTGCGCACCCTATCACAATGGGTTTTCCAAAAGACCGTTGTGATAAAAATAATGGTCATAGGTTCGATTCCCAGCTGCGCCATTTTGATATATTTGTTTTGGACAGCGCGCGAGACATTATAACGGTTATGATATATAACCGTTGTTACGTTTTCTGCAGAATTAACAAATATTATTCTGCTTTTATAATTAATCCCATTTTTTAACCTGTATTATTGTTCACCATATCACATCAGAAAATACAACTCACATTTATGATAAAGTTATCATAATAATATTAATTGTATCATATTCATATCACATGATTGTATCATATTCAATTATATAAGAATAAACATCCTACAATTTATCAGAACAAACAACCTACAGTTTACAAATTACATAACATCACATAATTGTAACTTGGTGTTTTGGTTTCTTGTCTCTTGGTGTCTTGACTCTAAAGACCTATGATTTCAAATAATTATACTTATTAGTAAAAATACTTAGAAACTATAACATACAATTAATATATTATGAATAAAGAATAAATTACGTACTTATTAATTTTCCCATATGCCTTCTTCATGATCGACTCAAATAGCATGCACGACATCTCCATCAACTTCATCATATGAGGTAGGAACTTGTGTTGTGTAAGAAGGTGTGGATGGAATATCAAGACTTTCATCACTAAGAGGAATGTGTTTTCCTTGTAGAAGGATTGGCCATTTCCCCATATGTCTGATGGGTCGGTAACATAGAAAACTTGTTTTTCTTGAGAATCCATAATGAATGGTTCGGTCATAAAAGATGCCTTGCCAAGGTCGACCCGGGTGAATTCTAAGTCATCAATGTGTACACCATTACTATTATTGGGAACCCACTTGTATTTAAATAAATCCACTTTGAAAATAACATAATCAATCTCCCAAATCTCATCAATGACACCATAAAACATGGTAGTTGCCAATACAGGATTCTTATCTTTCGAACTAGAGAAATACATCAATTCGACTTCAATGATAACCCCACTATTTTGCATTGTACTACGATCGTCTTTTGATTTTGTATAAAAGGTATAATGACTAATGTCGTATTTTGTCCAAGTAATGACACAAAATTTTGGCTCGTACGACTACCATTTAAGTATCTCGGATGCACTACGATCATTAGATACACTTTTATTAAACTAATCTATGAATCTCTCATTATGCTCTATCAACAATAACTTGTCACTCATTCGGGGATATTTTTTCCTCAAAAGTCTTTTGTGAGTATCTATGAAAGATTGAACTTCATCTATATTATTCAATATATAGAAATTCAATCTTTCATTTAAATGAAGTTCAATCTAGATAGTGGGGGGTCAAGATTGAACTTCTAAAAATGGGGGGCTTGAATAACTACATCCTGATCCATTGACTTAACATTTAGACCTTGAATACCTCGTCCGTCTGTGTCAGCATGACGAGACTTTGGAATTCCTATAGAATCTGCGTCCGACAAATAATTTGTACAAAACTCAATAGGTTCTTCTGTGATGTACCTTTCAACAATCGAAGCATCCGGTCGGTGATGATTCTTTGTATATCCTTTAAAGATCTTCATATATCGCTCTATTGGATACTTCTACCTTAAATAAACTGGACCACAAATTCTGATTTCTCTGACTAGATGAACAAGTAAGTGAACCATAATGTCAAAAAATGATGGAGGAAAATACATCTCCAATTGACACAAGAATATGACAACCTAATCTTCTAATTCATATAACTTTTTGAAATGAAGAACTTTATTAAATATGGCATTGAAGAATAAGCACAATCTTAATATAGTTACTCTCACATTTTTTGGTAGGATCCTACGGATAGCCACCGGTAGAAGTTATTACATCAATACATGACAATCATGAGATTTTAAACCAATTAACTTGAGATCTTTCATTGATACAAGTGTCTTGATGTTTGATGAGTAACCTTGCGGAACTTTAATACCTTACAAACACTCACAGAAAATTTTCTTTTCCTTTTTAGATAGTGTCATACCTTAAATTTTGACCCCCCATTTTAATTATTTTTCGTTCATCTGACTGCATTTTCACTTTGCATCATTTCAAATTGATCAAGCCCCAAGTTCATCAAATACATCAAATCAGGGTTTTTTTTACTGATTAAGGCTCGCAATTGACTTTTTCATCTGAGGATGATCCCATACTTCAAGACATGATTCAAGGGTATCAAATACATCTTTGAAGACGATTCACATGATCTAAAATGCCTAAAAAGTTTGATCCTTTGAAGATTGCAAATTCAAGTTCATCTGATACAAAGTCAACTGACACAGAAAGTCAAAGTTTTACTTTTGGTCAACTATGAGCTTCAGAAACCATTACTCAAGAAAATATGATGGATGATTGCATTTGATCAAATTTAAATCAAGAAATCATGCAAAGTTACAAAATTGATCAAATTGAAGGAAACTTGGAAATGTTTTCTAAGTTAAAATCATGTTCAAATGCACAACTTCTCAAGGTTATAACTATTGATCCAAGTATCCATTGATTTTGCTTAAGGGATACTTTTAAAGAGGGTATTTGATACTTCAACATTGTAGAAGGAATCAAATCAAAATATCATAAGGATTGAAAGATATAAGTGATCAAAGTTTGGAATTCTTAATGTTCAAAGTTGTCAGATGTTCCAACATTTCGTAGGACATCACTAAATATTTTTCCAGCAAGAAAGTCCCAACTTTAAGGACGTTTTTCTCCATGATCCAAGTTGATTCGAGCCAAACCTTGAACATCAAAGTTGAAGTATGTCATCCCAACTTTCCAAAAAGTCCTAGAACATCCATTTATCATACTCGAGCAGGAAGATATGATTTTTGCAAAAGGCATTGATAAAACAGATTTTTAAGACAGATTTTAGGACAAATTTGATTACACAAGTTCAAGATCATTTTTGATGACTTTGCAAGTATTATCTTCACACAAAATGAACATCAAAGTTGAAGAATGTCATCCAAACTTTCCAAAAAGTCCTAGAACATCTATTTATCTTACTTGAGCAAGAAGTTATGGATTTTACAATAAGGCTTGATGTAACTGATTTTTAGGACAGATTTTGTGCACTTTTCTTGTGTCACACGATTTTCAAGCCTTGTCATCATCCAAGATCAACATGAATATGATAGAATCACATAAAATATGCAAGAATATGCCAATGAGTCAAGGATCTATCCCTTAGCATGTGAGAATCATCATTACAAAGCCATGAAGTCAAGTTTGTTCTTATGTATTTATGTGAGACATTGAATTATCAAGAACTGAACTACACCAGTCAAAAACAACGAGTGATCAAGCATGCAAAATGAGGATTAAGTCAAGGATTATCTCTTTGGAAGTTAAAAAACATCATTACAAGGTTAAAACTTAAGTTTTGTTCTTAGGCATTTATGTGCAATAATGCTTTGTCAAAGAAACCTTTACCACCAGTCAAGATGCACTCTTGAGCAACAATAAAACCAATTGCAGAATGTGGAATTTGTCAAAAGTAGAGCTAGGCATGTGGAAGAGATAATGTACTTGTGTAAGAAGTAATGATGCATTGCCAAAACCATTGAACCAAAGGGTGATTCTTCTTCTACCATTATTCCTCCAAAACAAACTTATTCTCCTATAAATAGAGACCACATTGCATCATTCAAAGGACACCAAAACAAATACAACACTTATTTTATCTCATTTCTCTCTTCATTTCAAAATTTTAAAATTCAAAAGAGTGAGAATCAAAATTTCAAAACCATAAGGTTTCAATCCATTCCAAGCACATCAACACACTCCTGGAGGATCAAGGAAGCTCATAGGATCTTTCTCTTCCTTCTGTAACTACATTAAAGAGGCATTGGGCCTTGCTCCAATAGGTAAGTGTTCTTGCACTTTGAAACTCCATGTACATGCATCATTATTGATTGATTCTTGAAGCAAAAATGTAGTTCTTAACGTGTTTGTTGTGATCCTCCTACTGTTTGCACTTTAACATGTTTATATGTGAAGTTTATGTTGTTTAAAAACTAAGGTTCAGTTCTGTTTTTTTGCCTTGTGTGTTATGTACGTTGAGTTTTAGTATGTATGAGTGGTACCATTCGATTCCTTACGAAAAATCGGGCAAGTTAGGTTCTTACGATTTTATTTTTGTGAAAAATTGAGAGAGTTATGAGTGTTAGAAGATTGAGGAAAAAATAAAGAAATATGGAAGAGAGAGAGGACGCATGAGGGATGTCGAAGATGATGTTGTGATATTTTTTCCATTTTTCTCTTCAATTCTTTTCATAACTTTAACCATTCATTTCTCATAGCTCCTTTAACATTTTTAGCCATTCTTTTTCACACATGTCATTTATACTCCCTATTATTTTAATCCATGAAAAAAATCATAAAAGTAATATTTATTTTATATATTTTTATTAGGTGGAAAAGTAGTACTTTTTAAGTGTTTTATACATTTTTAATGACTTTCTTTTTATTCTTTTCTTAACCTAATCAATCATAAATGTTTATGTGAATAAAATTCCTTTATTTAAGTCTTGTTAGATGTACATAACATTTTACTTGACTTATTTGCTTTTCATACCATGATTAATTGATTTTTATTTGAAAATATCTTTAATTAAATGTTAAATTAGGGTTTTCTTAAATTAGGGTTTTCTTTTCAATTAAACCTTCAAAACATTTTGTACATAGTTAGGGCTTCCATTGGAGTATATGTCCCTTTACCTTTGATCCACCCATGTATACATATTTATTCATGTGATCACTTTAATCAAATGTTTAAAAACCATGTTTATTTCAAGATATTTTTCCGTGTATATCTTTATTTACACCACACGATGTTTTGCCGTGTATATTCCACGATGCTTTGCAGTGTATGTTTATTTATTCCGTGATGCTTTGCCACGTATGCATGTTCCCTTAGGATCTCTTAGTTCAAACTTAATTTTTGATTAGATTTGAAGTAAGATAGACATTAGGATATCCATCCAAGCATGATAACATTAGGGTAGAATTTCCCTTTCAAAACTCAACCTTAGGTCCATCTTTGCATGACAACATTAAGTTAGATTTCCCCTCTTATCAAACCTTTTCTCTCGCCACCGTGCGATCAAAACTTTCCTTTCTTTAGTTCGTGCCCCATAGGGGTGAACTACAACCGCTCTGATTTCTCAAGATCCCGTTGAGAATACGTAGGTATAAGATCGTGAGATCTTAGTGAGCAACCTTTTCTTTTTTTTACATCTTTCCTTCACATCCGATGTTTTCCCAGATATTCATCTCTTCACATCCGATGCTTTCCTAGATATTCCTACCTTTTCTTTCAATCCGATGCTTTCTCGGATATTCTCTCTTTCCGTCTGATGTTTTCCCAGATATTCAAGATCTTTTCTTTTCATCCGATGCTTTCTCAGATATTCATTTTTTTTATATTCTCTTCTCTTTCGACGTTTTCCCGGATATTCACATCTTCATCTTCTTTTCCGACGCTTTCCCGGATACTCATATTCACATTCATATCCACAGCCTCCTCTTGGGATTTATCTAAGCGTCATAGCATGATCCCTTTAGTTCAACCTTAGAACACCTCAACGAAGAGGAAGGTTTCCCGATGAAGCCCCTCTTAAACCCTCTTCACCTTTAGTTCATACAAGGACCCGTAGCCTCCTTTTGGGATTCATACAAAGACCCTTAGCCTCCTCTTGGGCTTCATACAAGGACCCTCAGGCTTCTTAAAAGCATCTCCCTTTACAAATCTTTCAACTCTTCATTCAAATCTCTTAACTCTTTTTTCAATCAATCCTTACAAGCTTCGCTTTCAATCTTTTCCATTTCGTTGTCTTGATTCTTAAAAACTAACAACTCGTAGTCCCCGAGCTACAAATTTCTTTCAAGCTTTTCCCGTATTTCAGAACTACGACTGCTCTGATTTCTCAGTTGAGAATACGTAGGCACAAGGTCTCAACCCTTAGTGAGTACTCTTTTTTTCTTTTTCATCCTCTTTTACAAATTCCCTTTTTCCATATATATTTCAAAAACAACAAAAACATTTCTCACTCTCTTAATCTCTCAAAAGCAATAAAACTGTTTCTGTAACACCCCCTTTCTATACCCCCAAATAATCGCAATACATCATTTAGGCACATACTAAATATTTCGTCAGAGTATAATTATAACCATGGTATGAAAAGAGGTACGTCACATTATACATTAAATTAAAACATACAACACCTGCTCAACATTGATATGCAACAGTGGAGTAACTTTGCAACAGAGGAACTTTGTCCTTACACCCACATCTCAATATTTAGAATAAAAGCGGAAAATCTAAACATTGAATAACATCAAACATATATACATATATATACATGCGTCATCGAGTATCATCCATCAACATAATTCATGTTTATTCATCAATGCACAAATACAAAGATGATAAATGCAAATCATAGAGACCGACTCACGACCCTATGCAAATGCAATGCGGTACCGACTCAATCATCATTAGTTCACTCAGGAACTCTACTGAAACCATCGTTCGTTACCAATGTACCTCCCTGTCGGGCCTACGATGTTCACCCATTGCTCACACCCCACATGGGCACACAATGTTTATGGATAGCTCACACCCCACACGGGCACACGACCCGATTGCTCACACCTCACCTAGGCACACAATCTGCTTGCTCACACCTCACCTAGGCACACAATCCGATTGCTCACACCTCACCTAGGCACACAATCGTTTGTAATCATCGCTCACACCTCACATAGGCACACGACGATACAACGGATTCTCATTAGAATCGCTCAACACAAGAATGTACTTCATTATGCTTCACATGCAAAATGACTCAAGACATTCTTGAAATGCATACATATTCACAATATATTCATGCATTCATCTCATACAATCACATACAATCTATATACATTCACATCAATGCACTATTGTATGATTCACATTCAAAACACACATTCGAAATGGGAAAAGTCGCAACAAGACACTATTCCCGACTTTCCGACATAATTAAATCGACTAATAATTTCCAAGTCATCAAAATAAGAAAGAACATTCCATAAGCTTTCTAATGCATCGAACCACGCCTCAAACCGAACTACAGATTAAAAGTTATGCAGAAAACAAAATTACACGAACAACACTGTTCGCTGGGCGAACCTCCCTCGCGAGCATTCGCTAGCTCCTTCGCTAGGCGAATGTTCCAGCGAACCAACTGTTAGATAAAAACAGACACAAAGTTCGCTAGGCGAACCCCTTGGCGAACCAAGGCAGCAACTACCAACATTCAAAACACCCAAACTTCGCTAGGCGAACACTCTAGCGAACCTTCACTCACGCCTTCGCTAGGCGAATACCCGTAGCGAACCTTCGCTACCCTTCGCTGAATGGTTCGCTAGGCGAACCTGCGAAAACTCAGAATCCTTCAGCACTGTTGAAAACCCAAAAACCCTATTTTTCAACCCAAAACATTTTCAAAACAACATACATCCATCAGAACTCAATCTAATCATGGCAACAAGCATTCTACCACATTTACGTCGATTTCCAACCGCGAAAACATCGATTTCTCATTATCGACCTAAAATGGAAAACTATGAAAACACCACAAACAATCTAATACACACATACACAATCATACATAATAATATACATTGATAAGATAATAAGATTTCACACCCTTACCCGATTAAATCGATTCCTAGAGGTTGATTTTCTTGGTTTTCCTCTTTTCTCCTCTTCCTCTTCCTTTCTCTCCTTTTTCTCTCTATTTTCCTTTTTATCTCTTTCTCTTCTATTTCCTCTTCTTATCTCTTTTTATTTTCTATTTTTCTTTTTACCCAAATTCAATTTAATTCATTTTCTCACACAATTATATTTCCACTAAATTTTCTAACTTAACATTAATTGAGAAATGTCTAAAATACCCTCCATCCTACTTTTCCCGAAAACTCTCAAAAACGGTAAAATAACATAACTGGTCAACATAACACATTAACACACCAATTCCACAAATAAAATAACTTATCACACAATTAAAATAAAAGACTCAACAAAATGGGAATAATTGGAATTGGGGCGTTACAACTCTCCCCCACTTTAGAAATTTTCGTCCTCGAAAATATTACCTGATTCAAACAACTCCGAATACGACCCTCGCATCCTACTCTCTAGTTCCCAAGTCATATTGCCTTCCGCAGCGCCTCCCCACGCTACTTTCACAAGCGCAATATCCTTGCCTCTTAGCTTCTTAACTTCACGATCCAAAATCCTAATCGGTAAAGCTTCAATCGTAAGGTTATCTCTCACTTCAACCTCGTCCATAAGAATAACATGTGACGGATCCGGAACATACTTTCGAAGTTGTGAAACATGGAATACATCATGCAATTTCGAAAGATTTGGAGGCAACGCCACACGGTAAGCCACGGCACTAACTCGTGTAGAAATCTGATACGGGCCAATAAAACGAGAAGTCAACTTCTTCGACTTCAAAGCACGACCCACACCCGTAACCGGCGTAACTCTCAAAAACACATGGTCGCCTTCTTGAAACTCAAGATCTTTCCTTCTCTTATCATGATAGCTCTTTTGTCTACTTTGAGAAGCTTTCATCTTCTCCCGAATAAACTTCACTTTCTCCGTCGTTTGTTGTACCATCTCCGGTCCAACTATCGTCCTCTCGCCGGTTTCATGCCAACACAAAGGTGATCGACATCTCCGACCATACAAAGCCTCAAATGGTGCCATACTTATACTTGAATGAAAACTATTATTGTAGGTGAACTCAATCAATGCCAAATAACTATCCCAAGCACCACCTTGCTCGAGCACACAAGCACGCAACAAATCCTCCAACGATTGAATTTTCCTCTCGGTTTGACCATCCGTTTGCGGATGATAAGCCGAACTTAATCTTAGCTTAGAACCCAAAGCCTTTTGTAAACTCTCCCAAAACCTTGATGTGAATCTAGGATCTCTATCCGATACAATACTCTTAGGAACCCCATGCAACTTCACAACCACAAGAACATAAATCTCGGCTAACCTCTCCAAAGGATAGCTAATATCAATTGGAATGAAGTGAGCAGATTTAGTAAGCCTATCAACAATTACCCAAATTGCATTATGACCTCTTTGCGTATTCGGCAACCCCGTAACAAAATCCATCGATATGTTATCCCATTTCCACTCCGGAATGTCCAACGGTTGCATTAATCCACTAGGCTTTTGATGTTCCACCTTAGATTTTTGACAAGTTAAGCACGCATACACAAATTGAGCCACATCTCTCTTTAACCCGGACCACCAAAAGATTTTCTTCAAATCTTGATACATTTTATTCGCTCCCGGATGAATACTTAAGTTACTTCGGTGTCCTTCTTCCAATATCATCTTTTTCAACTCCGCATCATCGGGAATACAAATACGACCACGGAATCTCAAAACTCCAAAATTATCAACCTTGAAATCCTCATTCTCATTCATCATCAATTCAACGAATTTCAAATCCAACTTTTGCTTTTCACATACGGTTGCAAGGAAATCATTCGTAACATGTAGCATACCAAGTCTTACACTTCTCGGCGTCATTTCGCAAACCAAACTCAAGTCTCTAAAATTCTCCAAAAGTTCCCATTCTCTCATCATCAATGTGGACATATGTAACGACTTCCGACTCAAAGCATCGGCCACCACGTTGGCCTTACCCGGATGGTAATTCAAACCAAAATCATAATCCTTCAAAAGCTCTAACCACCTTCTTTGTCTCATGTTCAATTCTTTTTGATCAAATAAATATTTCAAGCTCTTGTGATCACTAAAAACTTCAAATCTTGCACCATAAAGATAGTGTCTCCAAATTTTTAAAATAAACACCACGGCCGCTAACTCCAAGTCATGTGTAGGATAATTCTTTTCATGCACTCTCAATTGTCTAGAAGCATAAGCCACAACTTTTCCATCTTGCATCAAAACACCACCTAAACCAACCAATGAAGCATCACAATACACAACAAATGGTTCCGTCGGATTTGGCAAAATCAAGATCGGAGCCGTTGTCAACCTTCTTTTTAACTCATTGAAACTCTCTTCACAATGAATATCCCAAATGAAAGCCTTTTCCTTACAAGTCAATTGCGTTAACGGAAGTGCCAACTTCGAAAATCCTTCAATAAACCTCCGATAATAACCCGCCAAGCCTAAAAAGCTTCGAATCTCCGCAACTGATCTAGGAGCCTCCCATTGCATCACCGCATCAATCTTGGATGGATCAATAGTAATACCACTCCCGGAAATAACATGTCCAAGAAAACTTACTTCCGACAACCAAAATTCACATTTCGACAACTTAGCATACAATTGTTTCTCTTTCAAAATTTGTAACACAATTCTCAAATGCTCTTCATGCTCCTCTTGAGACTTAGAGTAAATCAAAATATCGTCGATGAACACAACCACAAAACGATCTAACTGTTCATGAAAAATACGATTCATGTATTCCATAAACACACCCGGCGCATTAGAAACCCCGAATGGCATCACAGAATATTCGTAATGGCCATACCGTGTCCTAAAGACCGTCTTTTGAATATCCTCTTCTTTCACACGGATCTGGTGATATCCCGATCTCAAATCAATCTTGCTAAAAACACGCGCACCAACTAATTGGTCCATCAAACCATCGATCCTTGGAAGCGGATACTTGTTCTTAATTGTCACCTTGTTCAATTGTCTATAATCAATGCATAACCGCATACTCCCATCCTTCTTCTTTACCAACAATACCGGAGCACCCCAAGGAGAAACACTTGGTCTTACAAATCTCTTGTCCAACAAGTCATTCAATTGCTTCTTCAATTCTACCAACTCCGATGCCGACATATGATACGGTGCCATCGAAACCGGTCTAGTACTCGGAACTAGATCAATAGAAAACTCAACTTCTCTTTCCGGCGGTACATCCGTAATATCCTCCGGAAACACTTCTGGAAAATCACACACCACTGGAAACACATTGAGCTCAACTTTACTCTCCACCGACAATGATGCAAACACACCGAACAATTGAGCTTCGTCCGCTAAAAGTTTCTTCAGTTCTTTAGTGGATAGGAAACTCTCATCTTCATCATCTTCCAAAGAAGGAAACCTCACTAACTTGTGATAGCAATCTATATGAACTCGATTAAATCGCAACCAGTTCATACCCAAGATTACGTCCAAACCTTCCAACGACAAACACACTAAATCCATCTCGAAGTCTTTACCATAAATGGTCAAAGGACAACTCAAACAAACCAACGAAGTAGTTATTGACCCCATTGCGGGAGTATCAATAACCATCTTACCATCCATCAGAGACAACACAAGATTCAAACGCTTCGCGCACTCAGACGAAACAAACGAATGAGTCGCTCCCGTATCAATAACAGCAACTAAAGGCGTACTATTAATAAAGCATGTACCTTTAATCAAACGGTCCGCACTAGTAGTGTCCTTCCCCACTAATGCAAACACCTTTCCGCCCGCTTGAGCTTGTTTCGGCTTAGTACACTTAGTACTAATGTGACCCACTTCTCCACAATTATAGCACTTCATCATATTCCTTCTACAATCGGTAGTAGCATGCCCAAGGCCTCCACGGTTAGAACATTTCACCACGGTCTTCCTACACTCAAATGATTTATGACCCATTTCACCACACTTGTAACACTTAATGGAACCGGAACCTCCTCCTCCAGATCTCTTCTCAAAGTTTCCCTTATGCTTGCCCTTATCAGCGGGTGTCACATAAGGTCCACTTCTAGCTTGTTGCTTCCCCTTCCTCTCATTCAAACTTTTATAATGTGTAGAACGAGCCTTGCTATCTTCCTCGAAGATTCTACAACATTCCGTCAAATCCGAAAACCTCCTTATCCTTTGATATCCCACAACCTGTTTAATCTCGGGACACAAACCATTCTCATACTTAATGCATTTTGAGAACTCAGCAGTGATCGCAGCATAATGAGGATGGAATTGAACCAACTCCACAAATTTAGCAGTATAGTCCACCACGGACATACTACCTTGTTTCAATTCAAGGAACTCCATTTCTTTCTTCCCTTTCACACTTTCAGGGTAATACTTCCTTAAGAACTCAGTACGAAATAAATCCCAAGTTACCTCTTCATCATCCACCTCAAGAATTTGACGCATACCGACCCACCAATCATCGGCTTCTTCCTTCAGCATGTGAGACCAAAGCCTCACCCTGTTCTCTTCCGCACAGTCCATGACTCTGAAGATCCTTTCAATCTCTTTCAACCAAAGTTGAGCACCATCGGGATCAAATCTTCCCTTGAAGACCGGTGGTTGATTCTTTCTGAACCCGTCATTAGCATTCACGTTAGGTGCACCTTGCACCGCCCTAGCCATTGCTTCCAAAGCAGCAGCCATCACATTGTCGTTTCTACCAGCCATATTCTGATCATTCCCAAAAATGAAAACAAAGTTAAACAACAGTTCAACCAACACAACAACAAGACAGACACAACTGACTCAACTCTGGCTCTGATACCACTTAATGTAACACCCCCTTTCTATACCCCCAAATAATCGCAATACATCATTTAGGCACATACTAAATATTTCGTCAGAGTATAATTATAACCATGGTATGAAAAGAGGTACGTCACATTATACATTAAATTAAAACATACAACACCTGCTCAACATTGATATGCAACAGTGGAGTAACTTTGCAACAGAGGAACTTTGTCCTTACACCCACATCTCAATATTTAGAATAAAAGCGGAAAATCTAAACATTGAATAACATCAAACATATATACATATATATACATGCGTCATCGAGTATCATCCATCAACATAATTCATGTTTATTCATCAATGCACAAATACAAAGATGATAAATGCAAATCATAGAGACCGACTCACGACCCTATGCAAATGCAATGCGGTACCGACTCAATCATCATTAGTTCACTCAGGAACTCTGCTGGAACCATCGTTCGTTACCAATGTACCTCCCCGTCGGGCCTACGATGTTCACCCATTGCTCACACCCCACATGGGCACACAATGTTTATGGATCGCTCACACCCCACACGGGCACACGACCCGATTGCTCACACCTCACCTAGGCACACAATCCGATTGCTCACACCTCACCTAGGCACACAATCCGATTGCTCACACCTCACCTAGGCACACAATCATTTGTAATCATCGCTCACACCTCACATAGGCACACGACGATACAACGGATTCTCATTAGAATCGCTCAACACAAGAATGTACTTCATTATGCTTCACATGCAAAATGACTCAAGACATTCTTGAAATGCATACATATTCACAATATATTCATGCATTCATCTCATACAATCACATACAATCTATATACATTCACATCAATGCACTATTGTATGATTCACATTCAAAACACACATTCAAAATGGGAAAAGTCGCAACAAGACACTATTCCCGACTTTTCAACATAATTAAATTGACTAACAATTTCCAAGTCATCAAAATAAGAAAGAACATTCCATAAGCTTTCTAATGCATCGAACCACGCCTCAAACCGAACCACAGATCAAAAGTTATGCAGAAAACAAAATTACACGAACAACACTGTTCGCTGGGCGAACCTCCCTCGCGAGTATTCGCTAGCTCCTTCGCTAGGCGAATGTTCCAGCAAACCAACTGTTAGATAAAAACAGACACAAAGTTCGCTAGGCGAACCCCTTGGCGAACCAAGGCAGCAACTACCAACATTCAAAACACCCAAACTTCGCTAGGCGAACACTCTAGCAAACCTTCGCTCACGCCTTCGCTAGGCGAATACCCGTAGCGAACCTTCGCTACCCTTCGCTGAATGGTTCGCTAGGCGAACCTGCGAAAACTCAGAATCCTTCAGCGCTGTTGAAAACCCAAAAACCCTATTTTTCAACCCAAAACATTTTCAAAACAACATACATCCATCAGAACTCAATCTAATCATGGCAACAAGCATTCTACCACATTTACGTCGATTTCCAACCGCGAAAACATCGATTTCTCATTATCGACCTAAAATGGAAAACTATGAAAACACCACAAACAATCTAATACACACATACACAATCATACATAATAATATACATTGATAAGATAATAAGATTTCACACCCTTACCCGATTAAATCAATTCCTAGAGGTTGATTTTCTTGGTTTTCCTCTTTTCTCCTCTTCCTCTTCCTTTCTCTCCTTTTTCTCTCTATTTTCCTTTTTATCTTTTTCTCTTCTATTTCCTCTTCTTATCTCTTTTTCTTTTCTATTTTTCTTTTTACCCAAATTCAATTTAATTCATTTTCTCACACAATTATATTTCCACTAAATTTTCTAACTTAACATTAATTGAGAAATGTCTAAAATACCCTTCATCCTACTTTTCCCGAAAACTCTCAAAAACGGTAAAATAACATAACTGGTCAACATAACACATTAACACACCAATTCCACAAATAAAATAACTTATCACACAATTAAAATAAAAGACTCAACAAAATGGGAATAATTGGAATCGGGGCGTTACAGTTTCCACAATTAATAATAGCAAATAATAATAATAGCACAGATATATACAAGAGGTTCCCGTAGAGTACTACGGATGCTTAGGGTGTTAGTAGCTTCCCTTAGTATAATCAACCCTCGATTCCAGTTCTCTTTATTTGCACTTTGTTTCTTTTAAAATTTGCATTTTTGCAGGGTTTATTTAGATTTTTCCCCTCCTTTAAAGCTTCATAGGATAAATATAAAAGTTCATATGTGGCACATTGCGGTTCACAAGAAATCCCAACCACAGACGGCGGTCACGAAAATCGCGCTACAGATAGAGTGTGACATGCTGGAGGCAGATAAGTTCTTTTTCCTTTCTCTATTGGAGCCAACTCTTTTCGTATACCCTTCTTCTCCATATCAAGCCGGGAAGTCTTACTATCTTTAACCTTTCCTAGAATGTCTAGAAGCGTGCCAATAAAACTATCACACACATTTTTCTCCACGTGCATTACATCAAGACATTATCTAACATCAAGACTTGACCAATATGGAAGATCAAAGAAGATGGACCTCTTTTTCCATATATTTTTCGCAACTGTCCATTTTTCTTTTTCTCTCATCCCAAAGACAACATTAATGTGTTCCTGTCGTTGATAAACTTCATCCTCGGTTAAAGGTTCAGGAGCCTCATCAAACTCTTGCTCTCCATTAAAAACCTTCCGCAATCTACGATAAGGATGACCGGGTTTTATAAATTTTCGATGCCCAAGGTAAACGGTATTTTTTCCAAACTCAAGTTGGTGATAACAAGTATCATCTTCACATATAGGACACACACTATGTCCTTTGACACTATATCCATCCAAGTTACCGTAAGCAGGAAAGTCGTTGATTGTGCAAAATAACATTGCACGCATCTTAAACTTTCCCCAGAATATGCATCATCAACTTCAATGCCTTCATCCCACAAGAGACGTAAATCATTAATTAATGGACTTAGATAAACATCTATGTCGTTACCAGGTTGTCGTGGTCCAGAAATTATCATACTTAACAGTATATACTTGCGCTTCATGCACAACCAAGGAGATAGGTTATAAATAGTGAGAAGAACAGACCACGAAGTATGATTAATGCTCAGATTACCAAAGGGGTTCATTCCATCGGTGGCAAGCCCAAGCCTAAGGTTTCTTGGATTAACTCCAAAATTCGGAAACAACGAATCAATTTTCTTCCATTGCAACGAATCAACTACAAGGCGAATGTTTCCATCACGAGCCATTTCATCTGCATGCCATCTAAGATTCTTTGCGTCATTCGAATTATCAAAAAGTCTCTTAAATCGTGAAATTATTGGCAAGTACCATAACACTTTAGCAGGAGGATGATTCCTACTAACATTGTCACAGTGATTGTCATAGTCATTGTAATCACCATTGTTGGCCTTCAGCTTGTAACGCGACACCCCACGTTTCAAACATTGATACAAGTCTTCATACTCTTTCCGATATAATATGCAATCATTAGGGCAAGCATGTATTTTGATATACTCCAGACCTATTGGACACAATATCTTCTTGGCCTCATAACAACGATCCGACAATTTGTTATCTTCTGGTAACATTTGCTTTAGCAATTCAAGTAATTCCGTGAAACTTTTATCCGACCATCCATTTTTTTCCTTCAGATTTAACAACTTTAACACCGCCGACAATCGTGTAAAAACCGTGCATCCCTTATATAAAGGGGTGTCTTTATCACTATATAAAGTATCATAAATATGGGCATTCTTAAAAGAAGATTCTCCAATATCACGGAATATATCCTCTAGTTGATCTTCCATATATTCATCTTCATCCACTCTTTGACTTTGTGACGCCCAATTTTCCTCTTTATCCACCTCACCATGCCACGCCCATATTATATAATTTTGACATATACCATCACAACAAAGGTGATGGAATATTTCTTTCTTTGTACCCTTTTTGTTATTCGCGCAAACAACACAAGGACAATAAAAGATACCATTATTGTCTAGAAGATGTTTATCAGCGTATTCAAGGAATTCAAGAACTCCATTCTCATAAATCGGACTTAATCTATCAGCTTTAATCCAACTACGATCCATAACAACTTCTGAAATTTATACACATATAATAATGTGAATGACACACCAAAATCTAATCCAAAAACTTAAGCATATCCATATGCAAATCTAAACCTAAAGCATATGAAACATGTACTCTCATACTGACTTGAGCATATACAACATAAACAAAGAAAAATGGAATGAAGAGTTGAAGAATATCGTACTTCAAAGCTAAAGAATCTTATGCACGTAAGGAATAAAGATGTTGAAGAGTACGGTACTTCGAAGCTGAAGAATCAAATGAACGGAGAGGGTGAATATTTGAGCATATACAACATAAAATAAGAAAAAAGGAATGAAGATGTTACTTCGAAGCTGAAGAATCAAATGAATGAAGATGGTGAAGATTTGAGCTCCAAATGAATGGATATGAAGAGGGTAAAGATTACGCCACCATTGTCTTCTCTGGCTCGCTTGTTCGCCTAGGGCGTCTTATGAAAGAAATACAGAATAATTTTTGTTTTAATTTATCAGTAAACCCTTTAATTGCGGTTGGACAACCCAACCGTAGTGGAATTGTAAGTCCTCTAACAACGGTTGGTTTACTTCACCGTTGTAAAATCATTTACAATTTATTTTTAAAGTAATGGACTTAAGTGACACACGCTTAATGTACTCTAAAAAATGGGAAAAATGTAGTTGCTGGGAATCGAAGCTTGCTACACATAATTTATTACTACGGTTTTTACGACAACCTTCATTAAATTACTGTTTATAAATCCAGCTACTCACTAGGCGCGAAAATTTTAACCTATTACAACGGTGTATATGAATTCGTTGTAAACCTGACGTTGTTATTTGCGCGTTTTGTAGTAGTGTGATTAACCATGCATGAGGGTATGTTAACCAAGAAGTGGTGATTAACCCAGGAATGAGAATGTGGTATTTTAACTGATAAACGGTGATTAACCAATGCAGAAGGTTTAGGATTTCTTAACCAAGAACTGGTGATTAACCCAAGAATGAGAATGTGATATTTTAACCGATAAACGGTGATTAACCAATGCAGAAGGTAGTCTGAGCATGGAGCTCACCGGACAATGCATGAAGGTTGCCTGAGCATGAAGCTCACATGGCAATGCATGAAAAAAGAAAAGGGTATTTTAACCATAAAAGGTGATTAACCCAAAGAGAGGGGTTTGGTTCAGAGATGGGTTTTTAACCATAAGATGATTAACCCAGAGAATTTATAGATGTCAAAGAGAATTATGTTTGGTCCAAAGAGAAGAGTATTGTTGATGTTGATTGTTGTAGTGTCGGTGGGGAAGAAGACTTGAAAGTTATTTAATTTGAATTTCACTAAATTCTATGAATGGAGGCAAATACTTTGAATAATTAGGGCCTACATCTCGTATTCAAAGATACTCAGAACATGGGTAGAAATAATCCCTCTCATCCTTCTTTATTGCTTAAGGTTGCACATAATTCACGTCATAATTGGCAAGTGTTGAAAGAAGAATCTTTTTATTGTGCTCGAAGGATGAATCACTGATCCAGTCTTGATGTCCAGAGTATTCAGAGTCTTGCATATGAATTCTTGACTTGAGTTGGGAGATCCAGTGCAGTACAAGTACCAAGGTCTAATCCCATCAAGTGATCAAGAGACTTATGATTACTTGACTGGATATGAGAAGCAGGCAAATACATGACAAATTTAAGACAAGTGTAATCAATTGACCAAACATGAACTTGATCAAGTAATTAAGGGGCAAAGATCATGCTAAGGACAATTTAAGCACAAGGAATTTATTTGAAACCTAAAAGCATTAAAAAGGAAATAACATGAATATCCTAATAAAATTAATTGAGAATTAAATCCAAAGACTAAACCCAATTAAATCCTAATTAAAACCAACCTGTATTGTACTATGATTATTTTTTAACTAAAAAAAGTGTATTGATGAGACTAAAATTCAATTAATTCCTAATTAAAACTCTAAGTACTAAACATTAATTTTTAAAATGCCATGATAATAAAATTTATGTATTAAAAAGGTGCTTTAATATGGATTAAAATGTGTACAAAAAACTAAGCACAAGCATTAAAAATAGGAAGCAAGATAAAGATTAAAAACAAAGCTACTGCAGGGGATGTATTGGCCCAGGGGTGTATGGTCTAGAAGAAGAGGCGTTGGGCCTACCCAAAGATGTTGCTAGTGTGTTAGTTCAGAGGGAGGTGTGTCAAGTAGAAGAAAGGTATGTATGGCGAAGCACCTGGGCCTAAGATTGAGCCCATTACGTAGCAAAGCCTGAGGGAGATATCATCAAACCAACCTCTCGTTCCTTTGTTTCACATGTTTCAGCTACTTCCTCCTTCTCTCAAGTATCTTACCGGAGTCGTGCTCCATCGCGCCGGAGGCGGCGGAGATGGTCCAAACTGACCATTAAGACCACCATCATGAACTTCTCAACCTCCTCCATCCTAATATAACCTCAAATATCCCCTAAATTCAACCAACTTCCTAAAATCGAAACTACAGATTATGAACCCTAGGATACAAATTCGAAAATTAAACGAACGTAGTGGTCAAAAAACGAACTCAAACCTTAGGGGTTTGGTTCATTCCCCTCAGTGCTACATCGTGGTAAGCGTTTTAAAGCAAAAAGGAGGAATTACCAACCTACAAGGCAGAGGTGGCCTAGGTAATCGTTGAAGCTCGATGACGATGAAAATGCAGCAAGAAAACCAGAGGTAATTCTTCAATCCTTTTCTTCTGTGCTGAAATTCTTCTTCTTCTTCTTTTTCTTTAGCCTGTAGGACTGATCCTTTGTTGTTTTTGTTGTTGAATACACGTGTGAGAGTGAGTAGAGTAGAGAGGAAGAGTGAGAACGAAATTGCAGAGAGAGAGCTTCAGAGGGAATTCTCAAAGTGATTGAGAGAGTGTGAAGTGAATTTCTGCATATCGATTTTGTGGAATTGGAATTGATTATGACTAAAGGTAAGGATGAGACCTATATAGGGTGAGATGTGTAACTAATTCGGTCAGAGTTTGGGGCAGGCTTGTTTACAATTTTGGGCACCGTTTCAGTTGGGTTAATTCAAGAGGAAGTTAGTTGTGAAGTGATAACACTGTTAATCCTTCTGTTAGCTGTAGTTAGAGTGTGAGGTTAGTAAAGAATTGAGATGAATTCTGTTAGAGCTGTTAGAGGTTGTTAGAAAGGAAATTGAATTAGTGAGGTTGTTAGTATTGAATTAGAGGTTAGTTATTAGAGTGAAACTATTAGGAAATTTTTTTAGAGTTGCTAGAGGTTAAACAAATTGAGATGGAAAATCGAAATGAAGTGGACTTGAAGTTGGTGAGGTAGTTGACTGTTAGTGATTGGTAGTGAACTGGATTGTGGTTAGTTATTGTTAAGTGAAGTTATATTCAATTTTAATTAGTCGAGTTAAAGTTAGTGTTAGTGAATTCGATTTGAGTTAGGAGTTTGAATGGAGTTAGTTATGAGCTTAATGTTGAATCGAGACTTGGCTTATAAAACAATTAATGAAGAAACGAAATGTAATATGTTAGTAAAGTGAGTTAGATTATTGAAATGAAGTGAAAATTGTTGAAGGTTAGGGAATTCAAAATTAGAAGCTATTAGAATTGTAAGTTAGTATAGTTAGTTTGTTGAAATGAAGTGTAGTAACTAACAGTTGGGAATTAAGAAAAATTTAAGAGCTATTAGAAATGATAGTTAGTTGTGTAGTTTATGTTAATTTGTTGAGATGTGAATTTGACTTTGAATCTCACTTGGTGTTGTGATGTTGTTAGGCTAATTACTTGACAATTAATGAAACTTGCTTGTTAAATTGAAATTTTTGAAGTTTAGAGTTAGTGCTTTGAGGACCATTTGTTGATCAATTTGAAGTTAGCATTGTTGTTCAAATTGGACTTGGTTATATGAGTGAATGAAATTAGTTTGAATTTGTGCAGTTAGCTTATGTGGTTAGTGCAGTTCTAATACAATGTAATGAGTTTTGAAAAAAGAAACGAGTGTTAGTTATATTGTTGGGTTGTGGTATGGATTTTTACTGTCTGGAATTAAATTGGAGATTAGTTCGAAGTTTAGAAAGATAGGAATTATTATGGAAATGCGTTAGTAAATTTGGTTATTTGATGGTAAGATTGGTTCATGTGAATTAATTGTTATGTTAGGAAAATGTTAGATTGAAATGGATGCTATGTTGATGTATTTTGCAAAAGTTAGTTTTGAATTGAACTTGTTAGAAGCATTGCAATGTCATGGAGTTTTTTTTTTGGTAAATCATGAATGTGTGTAGGTCATGTCATGTTGGATTATGTATGGTTTGAATTGAATTGTGTATATGGTTATGTGTTAATGTATGTCTATACATTGCTTGTGTATGGGTTCTAATTATGCATTGTATGGTGTGGTGTTGCAGGGATGGTACATGGCATGGATTTGATCAACATTGGCAAGGCATCGTGTGGATCATGAGGACACTTTGTGCAACACCAAGACTTATGAAGGATCTTGAACAAAAAGGAGATGGTTTATGAATGGAGAGAAGTAGGATTAGGATTAGGTGGTTGACTTTGCTCAACCGTTTGACAAAAAGTCAATAGTTGACCAAAAGTCAACTGTTGGTTAAAATGATGTAATTATGTATAGAATTTGAATTTTGGATGTTGTAATGGATGTTTGAATGTCTTGTAATGGAAAATGGCCTCTTGAATTATGTATATGTATAATTTTGTGTTTCAAGTAATGGGTTTTCCTTCCAAAAAAAAAATAAAAATAAGAATTTGAACTTGATCTTGTATTGACCTCTTGAATGAATCTTGACCATTGTCTTGAATTTGAAACACTTCTTGACTAAAAATGTCATGTCATGAATCAAACAACAATCCATGGTAACCATTGAGTAAGGCTTACCAAAAGTCAACTAAAAAGTAATCTTCAAAATCAACTCTTCCATGATGCAAACAAAGATCATAAACCAAAGATCAAGGTTCCACAAAGATTCTAGTCCAAGAGATGCACTTCCCAAGTTAGTTGTATCACCAAGATTCCATAGGCTGGATCCCTAGAGAAACCATATCTCAGTGTTAAGCATAAATAACTAGGACCTTTGAATCAATGATGCTTGTTTGAAAATGTAGTTGTGAATGAATGACATAAATGAATATGGCATGAGTATGCAGATATATTAAGGATTAAGAGTCAGACGAAAATTGAAAAGAGTAAGGTAAATTTTGGGGTATGACAACGACTATGACATGTTGTCGCTACTCGAAAAATAGTCGACCGGAGGCGAAAGATAAAGAAACAGAAGAGTCGCCATCGAACTTTATTTATCCCATGAGGGGAAAGGAAAACATCGAGAAAACCCAAAAAAGGAAGGATAATTAAGATAGTCTCGCAACCAAGTTATGGGTTCGGAAGCCGGTTATGCGGAGGGAAGGTATTAGCACCCCCCACATCCATCGTACTCGATGGGAACCATTTGCTTGTCTATGTGTAAGGATGTTTGCTAAGGAAATTGCTTTCTAAGAGTGTTCTAAAGAGGGTGAGAGGAAGGTGAAAACCGAAGAATGTGAAAGAAAAAGATAAAGGAAAAGGTGGGGAAAAGAAAAAGGAGACTCGATAGGACTTCACAGTCCTATGCCTACGTATTCCCTCGTGCAATGGGAAAGTCAGAGTCAACGTAGTTCGAAGGACTACGGGTGAAGAAAATGGAAGGGGGGTGGAAAACGGAAGATGGATAGAAGGTGGCTCGCCAAGATCATCACAATCTTGTGCCTACGTATCTTATATTCGGACAAGAATGAAGAATCAAAGCAATCATAGTTCGACCTATGATTTGTTGATGTTTTTTATGGACGATGCTAACGTGCGAGTTCTAGCAGTTAGGTGTTTGCGGCTCGCTCGTGGAGTCTTATGCGTTACCTGTTTGTGGTAGAACGGACGTAACATGTCCTTTTTGAAAAGGTTGATTTTCGCCATCAAGACAAGATGTCTCATTGATTTGTTGAGGTTGATTTTAAGGGGCGAAATAAGTCCTCAGATAGTAACCCCTTCGGGTGGTACCCAATTCTTTATCTCAAAAGATTTGTTTTGAAAAATGTGTGGCGAATATAGTCACGTCTTCGTATTGAAAGACGAGTACCGAGACCACACACTCTAAAGTGAGCATCCTAATACTCGAAGAGGAAGAGGTCTTCACCAAATCCCCTCTCTTTAGTTCAATACAAAGAGAACTTTATTCTCTTATTAAAGGTGTTTTGGTTTTAGATGGTAAGTGCTTTGCGACAGTGAACCCTAAAGATAATGTCAAGCACTCGGGATAGGAGAAGGCCTTCGCCTAACCACTCCGTGACCATCTAAGTTTATTAAGAAAATGTTTGAAAATGAGCACTCGGTACAAGACCAAGGTTTTTGACTTAAGAAGATAATGAAAATGAGAAATGAAATAGAAATCGAAATGAAATTGAAATGGTCTCGTCTTAATCAAGATTTTGAATCGATGATCTTTGATTTTAGACTTTCATTGACCTATAAAATAAAATCGAAAAGCAAGAAAGAAAGTGGTCTCATATTGATCAAGATTTTGCAATCCATGATCTTTTGTTATATCATCGACCAAAGAAAATCGAAGATGAAAATCAAGATAGAAATGAAAAGTGAAGATAAATCAAGACATAACATCTAAATAATATGATAACCAAAATGTTAAAAGTTTGAGAAAAATGAGATTGAAACTAGCATCAAGATCAAAATCAACATTAAAGTTAAAACAAATGAAATCTAAATCTAAATCATAATTTAACATCAAATATAAAATCAACATTTATTTAAAATTAACATAAGATTATTTAAAATCTAAATAAAAAATCAAGATAAAAATCTAAATCAAAACTTACCATTAAATTAAATCAAGTTAAATAATAGAAAGATTTTTTCATGAAATTAAATAACATTGAGAAATAAGAATTAGAAAACAAAATATGGGGTGCATAGAACAAAATGGGCCTTACGGCCCATTCCAATATTCACAACTTCCAAATGGAATCTAAACAAAAGGCTCAATGGGAGCCAAGGCACGGTCTGAGAAATAGGTTAGTTTCCATTTTTTCAATCAAATCACAATTTCTCAAACAAGGCACGGTGTTCATAGCACTAACTAGAGAAAGGAAAAAAAAAAACTCAGAAATGTTCAACCTTCATCATCTTGGAAGCAAGGTCAAACAAGAAAAGAAGAAAAAAGTAGAAGCATCTCGTGAAGAACGAAACCGCGCTGTTATCCCATGATTTTGACCTCAGTTCGCCGGAGAAGGAAGAACTCAGCCACTTTCGTGTCTCGTTCACTTTCACAAATCCGGTTTGTGTTTGATTCCTCCTGTTCTCACTTCGATCTCTCTCTCATCTTTCTATTCTGATTCTGGGTTGTTTTGGTCGGTGGTTGGTTTGTCCGAGAGAGGTTGAAGGTGAAACAGGGTCGGGGTTTGAAGGTGTTAGACGAGTTGAAGGGAGTTACGCAGTGGTTTGTGGTTCGAAGAAGAAGAAGAGATTTTTAGGGAGAAAGAAGGTTTGGGAAGAAAGAGGGTGGCCGAATATGTACGTTGGCGGACTTTTCGGAGGTGATTTGAAAATGAATTTGAGGTCTGTCTTGTGAAGTGGTTTTATGGTCACGACAGGGAGTGTCGTTGGTTCGGCGATGAAGAACGTTGGAAGGTTTCGTTGTGTTCTATTAATGGAGGTTGTAATGGTTATTGTTCAGTGTGTTGGGAGTTAAATGAGTTAAGGCTATGGTTCTCAGCATGAAGGTCCGTTTCATTGTCCCTCCTCTCTCTTTTTAAGTTCATTCTTTAATAAAATGTTTCCGTCCTGCAAAATTTTGGCCTGTTGCCTTTCTTGTTTTTCACTGCAATTGTCGGTTGATGTTGGCAGGTTTTACAGGTATAGCGTGGTTGTAGGTTTTGGCATGGATAGCGTATAATCATTGTAGCAGGATGCAGAGTTTTGTTGGGTGGAGCAGCGTGATGTTGCTGTTGCTTGTAGGTCATTTGTTTCGCAGGTTTTTGGTGGTTTTTGGCAGTAGTATTTTGGCTTCATATTGTAGTGTCTTCAGGCCTGAGGCTTATGTCGTTGTGATGTGCAGATTTTGTCTTGGAGTGGTTTTACGGAATTGGTGTAGCAGGTTGTGTCATTATGGAGAGTGGCACATTGTTATGTCATGGTCTTGAAGTTTGTACGAACAAATTACATTGTCACTTGCTTTTTGTTATTTTTTGTTTCAAAATGGACTTGGTGGGCCGTGTGAATTTTGAAATTGCAACTTGTTTCATTATTTATTCTTTTTGTGTAATTTGTAATATAAATCTTTAACTTGGAGATGAATGGCCTTCAAAAATGGTACTTAGAAAGTAAAAAGCCTTTTCTTTTTTGGATTTTTGTATAAAATGATAATGGGCTCTAAAAACTTGAATCATGGGCTCCTTATTTTTGTAGTAACATGGATATATACTTTTTTGTACTGAAACAGTTTTGTATCTTCATGAATCATGACTCGGCCCGATTGATATTTACACCTCCTTGAAGTTTCGATTTTATTGTAATGAACTTAATCATATGCACCTTCCACTTTGGTCTTGAATTTGCAATTATCTTGAATTCTTCGGTTCTTGATATGAACACAATTATTATTATAATTTGAATTTTCAAGTTAACTCCATATTCACATTTGAAACTGTTCTTGAATTTCCTCCTTGAATCAATTTGTGAGAAACGAGTCAAACATGAATCAATCACGCATCACCCTTGAATTTTGCCGCTTGCACATTAATGAACTCAAGACTTCACTGTGAGCCTTCTTGACTAAGAATCATGTCTTGAAATCAGAGGAATTGTGAAATGAGATATGAGCTTCCAGAATGCTTCATAAAACCCTAACTAACTCCTGATGATCCTCAGTCATAAAGTATTTGATTTAGCACCACCTGATAAACTGACCCATACACAACTAACTTATTCTGGCACAGGAACCCTAACTGAAAACACAATCACACACTACTCAAATTATGCGCCCTCTAGCCTGATTATGAAACTGATTCTTGCTCAACCAAGATTAGGTCACAACCAAATGAACTGAAACCTCACTGCACACACCATTGGCCTGACAGTCTTAAGTAAATATGAATTGAACGACACATGACCATCTTGAACACCGAGGAGTAAGAAACCCTAAACTCCATGCTTCAGGTGCATACTGATGAAGAAACAACCTGATACTTGATGAATCTTGGCAGAGGGGAACCTCGTAGCTGGATGAACTTGATACTTGACACTCATGATGCTGTGAGCTCAAACCTTTGCTTCAAACTTGCATGAAAGTATCTCAAAGCAGATATAAAATTCTGATTCAAAGAACCTCTTGATCTTATGCCTTAGGAGCTCGACGGAACACGTGATTGATTATGATCTAATGGGATGCACAAAGGATGAAAATGATATGATATGCAAGGCTAGGGTTTGGGTGAAAATGAGGGTGTGACAGATTCCCCTATTTAATCTTCTTGGACTTGAAGGTGTGAGTGACAGAGGTTTTCTTACAGTCAAGGTACAAGGAGATTAAATATAAGAATACCCGGAATTTTCAGCCGGAAAAGTAGGTGGAATGAAAGTGATGAATTGGTGGGATGGCTTGAAAAGGCATCTGTCAATAGGACGAGGTAATTGGTTGTGAGGGATATGATGATATGCTTGAGATGCAATGAGGAATGAATATGAGTGCTTTGCCAGTCTCGGAAGGGGAGGCATCCCTGTAGCATACTTGGGACATATAAAAAAAGGTCATGAGATATTCCTTCTACGAAAGGTAGAAAGGACTCAAGAAATAAAAGATGAGATATTCCTCCTACGAAAGGTAGAGCGGACTCGAGAATAAAGGATAGAAATTGGTTCTCCTCTTGCAAAAGGCAAAGAGGACCCCTGAACGAAAGGTTAGGAGAAAAAATAAATTCCTGCTACAACAAGTAGAGGAGACTCCCTTGGGAGAAGACGATCGTATTATTTTCTACAGAAGCAGAAACGACTCCAGAACACAAGGTTTAGAGAATAATTCCTCCTACAAAAGGTAGAGAGGACTCCAGAACAAAAGGCTTGGAGACAATTCCTTTCTACAAAAGGTAGATAGGAGACCTACAACAGATAAGCTGGGAAGAAATTATGCAAAAGGCACAGGAAGACTCTTACTAAAGGTAAGTTGGACACATTGCAAAAGGCAAGGAGGAGATACATCGTGAAAATGACACGAAACACTCACTAAAGGTAAGTTGGGGGCAATAACCATCTTCCTGCATAAGGCGGAGGGGACTTGCAAAGGGTATCAGAACATCATTTGACCTGATAGGCACAACGGCGGAGATGATATTCTCTGAGTTGCGACCATTCAGTTCTTGGCCACATAGGCATCAAGCGTCCAAATTGATCAAAGATACCTAATACAAAGTTTTGTCACGTGCGTAAGGCAGCGAGAACGCTTACGAAAGGAAAGGGAAAGAATAAGATTTCATGCGTAAGGCAATGAAATCCCCTACGAAAGGTAAGGTAAGGAAACACTCATGCGAAAGGCACGAAAGGAGTTGGAAGTAGCAAGTGATGGGGGGACAAAGTCCACAAGAATGCCCTACCCTCTACAGGAACTGGCTAAACAAGCGTGCAAATGATGCAGAAATGTATGCAAAATGCTGGGGATATGAGGAGGTGAGAGTCTGGAGTGACGGTCATGCCAAACGTGGTTGGGCTTTGGTTAAGGTGCCAAGGAATAGTTGGGCTTTTGTTGAAATGCTTGCTGGGGAAAAGGAGATGGGTAAGGTGAAGGATACCAACCAGAGATGACTTTTAAAAGGGTTACCAGACGAGAACTGGTTTTTAAGGGGTAGACTACCAGACGAGAACTGGTGGCAAAAGGTTAAGCTGTCAGACGAGAACTGACTTTATGGTTTTCGAGACGAGAACTGGACTTTGAAACTGTGTTTACCAGACGAGAACTGGTTTTAAAATGGGTAAAGAATAGGTGATCAGACGAGAACTGGCATATAAGTTGTTTACCAGACGAGAACTGGTGTTTTGTTTTGGTTTTCCAGACGGGAACTGGTTTTATGGTTTGCCAGACGAGAACTGGACTTTAAAGTTGTGCAATCAAGGTGGATTTTGTATCTGGTTAAGGGTGCCGAGTATGTTCGGGCTTATGGTGGGAGGTGCCAAGTATGGTTGGGCTTTGGTTGGTGTGCCAAGTATGATTGGGCTTTAGGTTGGATGAGGAATGAGCTTAACTTCCCGACACTCAAAACCTGGCGATGCTACGATCAGATGGTAGATGCGGATGCTTCTGATGCTCCAAGTTTGGTCCTTTGTAGAAGTTGTGCTTGCTCCTAAGAGAATCTCACTTCTAACTAAGATGCCATGATGGCTTTGCAACCGAAAATATGAGCATAGCGACTTGACTTATGCATGTTAGTTGCGCTTTTGCTCTGCCCCAAGGCTTTTTGTCACTTGTTGTGAACTCAACATTTACTAGTGCCTGACAGGGTCTGCTCGACCAATCTTGAAATTGTAGAGAAAATCTGCCCCTTTGCAATTCATCTGCCCCAGACTGTAGGGTTTTTGAATGAATCCTCCTCGAATAGAAACTTTGGGGATGGTTATACCATGACATGGTCTGAGATAACTTGCCCTGGATTCACAAGGTTATGAGAAGGTCTTGATTCGAGTCAGCACCAACAAATTATCAAGTTTCTCTCTGAATGCACTTTGTCAGAATCTTTTTGATGTCAAGTACTTTCTTGCAGTTAAAATTGTTCGCTTAGAAATGGTAATTTTAATGCGACATTCATGCAAGTTTTGAAAGAAATCGCTTATTGTAATGATGTGAAAGTCTGTGACGAATGAACCATTAGTCCAAACGCAGTGTTGATTTACTGGTGTGCGAAAGATATAGCAAGAATATGACACCAATGATGAAGATTAGTAAATATGTGGGGAGTCAGTTTACGCAGCCTTGCTTTAGTACGCTTTCAGAATAAACCCCGCCTCAATTAGGTCTTTCGAGGGTTGTAACATGGTCTGGTTCACGGTTATTTGAAACAAAGGATATTAGGCTCAAATTTTGATTTGTACCCACCCTTCTTCGTGATGAACTCCAGTCCTACGTTCAGTTATATTACACACATTTATCTTTCAAAAGGGTTGACGGTGTAAGGGCGAATTTGCTTGGAATGGCAGTCACCTTATTTTGTTTTTGGGGATGTCAGTGACCTTTCTAATCCATTTTGGTGGCCACTGAACCGAGTTTTGCTTTTGCTGAGGATTTGAGGGCCTCTTTTGCTTCATTTATTTTTTGATCCCTAACTTTTGCATGGACCGACTTCACTTTTCTAGTCCATCGGGATTGCCCTAATTTTACCTAAGTTTTCCCTTTGGGGTGGTGGACTTAGCGGGCTATCTTTTTTTTTTTTTAAGGTTCGTGACTGCCAAGTCTTTGGTCTTTGAAGAATAACCGCCATAACAAGAGGTTTCATCTTGAAATTCGAATGTGTAATCAGGATAACTGAACACTACCCATGCCCCAGGTTAAGCGTAAGGATTTAGAAATCCGAAGGAAACTCCTACTTCTAGGCTCGAAGGGGTTGACTAGGGACTAACTCCTTATCTCTCCAGTGTTTAGGGGATTTGAAACAATGCCTGTACATCATCAGCAGGATTTTATTCAAAAGCATACTATTAGCAATTATGAGTATTTCATTTTCATCATCCTCCCTCAAATCTTTACTAAGACAACAACTGATAAAGGGAGTGAAATGTGGGAAATTTTTTTTTTTGTGATTTTTTGCAATATATGAGAAAAAATGAGTGGATACGAATGAACTTGTTCAAAAAAACACGTTCATTACATTAACAAAACCATTAGTAAGCAACAATGTTTAAAAACAAGTAGCACTTAACAGAGAAGAAACTACAAATGCAAATAAATGACAAGATCTAAAAATTGCCAATCCTGGGGATGTCTTCTGTCTGACCCACTGGCTCGGGGAGATGACCCATGTAGTCTTTGAACTCAAACAGACGAGAGGTTGACGTGCATAACCAGGCTTCCTTCTGGAAAGGATATGTAACCTTTGTCAATCAGTTGGTGCACTTTGGCTTGGTAGGCTTTGCAATATTCAGTCGAATGGCCCATTGATCCAGCATGATAGGGGTATGGCTCTGGCAACGACTTGAGAGACTTGGAAACCACCAGCGAACTTTGAATCAGATGCAGCAAGAGTTGACTGTATGAAGAGGAGCATTCCTTCTTTCTAGATTGTTGTGAGGCCTACACTGACTCTGGCGTTGATTCTGATATCCTCGGCCATGGGCTCGTTGATTTACATGAGGAGCAATCCACGGTTTATGGGATGACGCTATAGGCATTATTGGTTATCCATAAGGATAGCATGGCGCTGGAAATGATGACTGTTGAGAAGACGAGGGACCAAAAGGTTTTGCTGGTACACCATGAGAATACTCAACATTTGCTATGATTGCATTGGTTTCATCCTCTTCCTCTTGGGAGTTGCTGAGGGCTTCAGTCTCACCGGCTTGGCTATTCGAGACGTTCTGGATTAGTCCACTCTTGAGGTAGCTCTCGATGCGTTCCCCTACCATCACAAGGTCAGAGAAGCTTGATGGCGTACTGCCAACCATTCTTTCAAGATAAGAGCCATGCAGACTGTTTATGAACATGTCAATCAATTCCCTGTCCAAGAGTGGTGGTTGCATTTTGGCTGCTAATTCTCTCCACCGCTGTGCATATTCCTTGAAGGATTCATCGCCATTCTGAGATAGGCTTTACAACTGCATGCGACTAGGAGCCACGTCTAGATTGTACTGATATCTCTTTAGAAAAGCGCTGGATAAGTCCTTCCATGATTGGATATGGCTTCTTTCTAAATCCATGTACCAACTTAAAGATGCCTCACTCAAACTATCTTGAAAACAGTGAATCATCAGCTTATCATCATGGGTATATATGGTCATTTTTCGGCAGGACATCACCAAATGACGCTTCGGGCAACTAAGGCCTGTGTACTTCTCGAAGTTGGGTTCCTTGAATTTCTGAGGGATTACCAAATCTGGCACTAGGCACATATCAGCAGCATCGAGCCCAGGCGTATCATGCACTTTCATAGCTTGGAGTTTTTCCTCAATGGCATGAATCTTTTCCTTAATGGGGTCAATCAATGGAATCCTTTGGGGTCGAGTAGGAACATTTACTCGTGGAGGACCATCATCAGGCAGAAGACCATACAGTGGATTAGTTGTCACAGTAAATCCTGGTGGGGGATCAACATTCTGACGGTTGCTCTCTGACATGGCTACCTTAGCTTCCAACTTGATTTGTCTAACTGGCCTTTCAAGTCGTCTATGTTCCACTAGCTTCAAATGCTTCACATTTACCACAGGTTCAATGCGAGTGTCGAGAAATCAACTGCGGGTTATGGACAAAGGACTGAATGAGCTTCCCGGTTTTTAGTTGGAGAATGATATGCAAAATGATGCAAAGATGCTTATGCAAATGCAATGTTATGAATGCAATAAGACATGGGATCAAAGATCACTGAATCCGAGGTTCACATTACAGGGGTCAAGGTCACAGATTCTGCAGGCCATAAAACAAGATATCCCTCACTTCGGGTAGGCAATCTATTGGTTTAAAATAGGGCATTCCAAGGGTTTTCAAACAAGGTCCCATGCACTAACCCTCAAAAGTTTTCCATCATAACGACGATTCGTAAGACGGTAATCCCTTCAAAGGACGAGCACAGAGTTATGCCTTAGTAACCTTTGGAATAGGGTTCTAAAGGTCCTCAGAATCACGGGCTCCCAGGTCGGAAATAAAGACTCCATTACGACTAATCATAAGACATAATCATTCCCAAAGGGGCCTCATCTGAGCGGTGGAAGTCAAACCGACTCGACGAGTCCTAAGTCTCACAAATCAGTAAGCAACCACCTCCTAGCTTAGTGTATACTCGAAAAGCTCGGGTAGAAAGCCTTTCTCCTCACAAACCATCCCCAATATACCCAACAGATAAGAGAAACACAAGATAATAAAGCAATAATAGAGCAAACAAAAATACACATATGATAAACAAACTAGGCTTGGCTTGCTAGGGTAAACCACATCCCCAGCAGAGTCGCCAGCTGTCGCTACTCGAAAAATAGTCGACCGGAGGCGAAAGAGAAAGAAACAGAAGAGTCGTCATCGAACTTTATTTATCCCATGAGGGGAAGGGAAAACATCGAGAAAACCCAAAGAAGGAAGGATAAGATGGTCTCGCAACCAAGTTATGGGTTCGGAAGCCGGTTATGCGGAGGGAAGGTATTAGCACCCCCCACATCCATCGTACTCGATGGGAACCATTTGCTTGTCTATGTGTATGGATGTTTGCTAAGGAAATTGCTTTCTAAGAGTGTTCTAAAGAGGGAGAGAGGAAGGTGAGAACCGAAGAATGTGAAAGAAAAAGATAAAGGAAAAGGTGGGGAAAAGAAAAAGGAGACTCGATAGGACTTCATAGTCCTATGCCTACGTATTCCCTCGTGCAATGGGAAAGTCAGAGTCAACATAGTTCGAAGGACTACGGGTGAAGAAAATGGAAGGGGGGTGGAAAACGGAAGATGGATAGAAGGTGGCTCGCCAAGATCATCACAATCTTGTGCCTACGTATCTTACATTCGGACAGGAATGAAGAATCAAAGCAATCGTAGTTCGACCTCCGATTTGTTGATGTTTTTTATGGACGATGCTAACGTGCGGGTTCTAGCAGTTAGGTGTTTTGCGGCTCGCTCGTGGAGTCTTATGCGTTACCTGTTTGCGGTAGAACGGACGTAACATGTCCTTTTTGAAAAGGTTGATTTTCGCCATCAAGGCAAGATGTCTCATTTGATTTGTTGAGGTTGATTTTAAGGGGCGAAATAAGTCCTCAGATAGTAACCCCTTCGGGTAGTACCCAATTCTTTATCTCAAAATATTTGTTTTGAAAAATGTGTGGCGAATATAGTCACGTCTTCGTATTGAAAGACGAGTACCGAGACCACACACTCTAAAGTGAGCATCCTAATACTCGAAGAGGAAGAGGTCTTCACCCAATCCCCTCTCTTTAGTTCAATACAAAGAGAACTTTATTCTCTTATTAAAGGTGTTTTGGTTTTAGATGGTAAGTGCTTTGCGACAGTGAACCCTAAAGGTAATGTCAAGCACTCGGGATAGGAGAAGGCCTTCGCCTAACCACTCTGCGACCATCTAAGTTTATTAAGAAAATGTTTGAAAATGAGCACTCGGTACAAGACCAAGGTTTTTGACTTAAGAAGATAATGAAAATGAGAAATGAAATAGAAATCGAAACGAAATCGAAATCGTCTCGTCTTAATCAAGATTTTGAATCGATAAATCGATGGTCTTTGATTTTAGACTTTCATTGACCTATAAAGTAAATTGAAAAGCAAGAAAGAAAGTGGTCTCATATTGATCAAGATTTTGCAATCCATGATCTTTTGTTATATCATCGACCAAAGAAAATCGAAGATGAAAATCAAGATAGAAATGAAAAGTGAAGATAAATCAAGACATAACATCTAAATAATATGATAACCAAAATGTAAAAAGTTTGAGAAAAATGAGATTGAAACTAGCATCAAGATCAAAATCAACATTAAAGTTAAAACAAATGAAATCTAAATCTAAATCATAATTTAACATCAAATATAAAATCAACATTTAATTAAAATTAACATAAGATTATTTAAAATCTAAAATAAAAAATCAAGATAAAAATCTAAATCAAAACTTACCATTAAATTAAATCAAGTTAAATAATAGAAAGATTTTTTCATGAAATTAAATAACATTGAGAAATAAGAATTAAAAAACAAAATATGAGGTGCATAGAACAAAACGGGCCTTACGGCCCATTCCAATATTCACAACTTCCAAATGGAATCTAAACAAAAGGCTCAATGGGAGCCAAGGCACGGTCTGAGAAATAGGTTAGTTTCCATTTTTTCAATCAAATCACAATTTCTCAAACAAGGCACGGTGTTCATAGCACTAACTAAAGAAAGGAAAAAAAACTCAGAAATGTTCAACCTTCATCATCTTGGAAGCAAGGTCAAACAAGAAAAGAAGAAAAAAGTAGAAGCATCTCGTGAAGAATGAAACCGCGCTGTTATCCCATGATTTTGACCTCAATTCGTCGGAGAAGGAAGAACTCAGCCACTTTCGTGTCTCGTTCACTTTCACCAATCCGGTTTGTGTTTGATTCCTCATGTTCTCACTTCGATATCTCTCTCATCTTTCTATTCTGATTCTGGGTTATTTTGGTCGGTGGTTGGTTTGTCCGAGAGAAGTTGAAGGTGAAACAGGGTCGGGGTTTGAAGGTGTTAGACGAGTTAAAGGGAGTTACGCGGTGGTTTGTGGTTCGAAGAAGAAGGAGAGATTTTTAGGGAGAAAGAAGGTTTGGGAAGAAAGAGGGGTGGCCGAATATGTACGTTGGCTGACTTTTCGGAGGTGATTTGAAAATGAATTGTAGGTTTGTCTTGTGAAGTGGTTTTATGGTCACGACAGGGAGTGTCGTTGGTTCGGCGATGAAGAACGTTGGAAGGTTTCGTTGTGTTCTATTAATGGAGGTTGTAATGGTTATTGTTCAGTGTGTTGGGGGAGTTAAATGAGTTAAGGCTATGGTTCTCAGCATGAAGGTCCGTTTCATTGTCCCTCCTCTCTCTTTTTAAGTTCATTCTTTAAAAAAATGTTTCTGTCCTGCAGAATTTTGCCTGTTGCCTTTCTTGTTTTTCACTGCAATTGTCGGTTGATGTTGGCAGGTTTTACAGGTATAGCGTGGTTGTAGGTTTTGGCATGGATAACGTATAGTCATTGTAGCAGGATGCAGAGTTTTGTTGGGTGGAGCAGCGTGATGTTGCTGTTGCTTGTAGGTAATTTGTTTCGCAGGTTTTTGGTGGGTTGTGGCAGTAGTATTTTGGCTTCATATTGCAGTGTCTTCAGGCCTGAGGCTTATGTCATTGTGATGTGCAGATTTTGTCTTGGAGTGGTTTTACAGAATTGGTGTAGCAGGTTGTGTCATTGTGGAGAGTGGCGCATTGTTATGTCATGGTCTTGAAGTTTGTTCGAACAAATTACATTGTCACTTGCTTTTTGTTATTTTTTGTTTCAAAATGGACTTGGTGGGCCGTGTGAATTTTGAAATTGCAACTTGTTTCATTATTTATTCTTTTTGTGTAATTTGTAATATAAATCTTGAACTTGGAGATGAATGGCGTTAAAAAATGGTACTAAGAAAGTAAAAAGCCTTTTCTTTTTTGGATTTTTGTATAAAATGATAATGGGCTCTAAAAACTTGAATCATGGGCTCCTTATTTTTGTAGTAACATGGATATATACATTTTTGTACTGAAACAATTTTGTATATTCATGAATCATGACTCGGCCCGATTGATATTTACACCTCCTTGAAGTTTCGATTTTATTGTAATGAAATTAATCATATGCACCTTCCACTTTGGTCTTGAATTTGCAATTATCTTGAATTCTTCGGTTCTTGATATGAACACAATGATTATTAAAATTTGAATTTTCAAGTTAACTCCATATTCACATTTGAAACTGTTCTTGAATTTCCTCCTTGAACCAATTTGTGAGAAACGAGTCAAACATGAATCAATCACGCATCACCGTTGAATTTTGCCGCTTGCACATTAATGAACTCAAGACTTCACTGTGAGCCTTCTTGACTAAGAATCATGTCTTGAAATCAGAGGAATTGTGAAATGAGATATGAGCTTCCAGAATGCTTCATAAAACCCTAACTGACTCCTGATGATCCTCAGTCATAAAGTATTTGATTTAGTACCACCTGATAAACTGACCCATACACAACTAACTTATTCTAGCACAAGAACCCTAACTGAAAACACAATCACACACTACTCAAATTATGCACCCTCTAGCCTGATTATGAAACTGATTCTTGCTCAACCAAGATTAGGTCACAACCAAATGAACTGAAACCTCACTGCACACACCATTGGCCTGACAGTCTCAAGTAAATATGAATTGAACGACACATGCCCATCTTGAACACCGAGGAGTAAGAAACCCTAAACTCCATGCTTCAGGTGCATACTGATGAAGAAACAACCTGATACTTGATGAATCTTGGCAGAGGGGAACCTTGTAGCTGGATGAACTTGATACTTGACACTCACGATGCTGTGAGCTCAAACCTTTGCTTCAAATTTGCATGAAAGTATCTCAAAGCAGATATAAAACTCTGATTCAAAGAACCTCTTGATCTTATGCCTTAGGAGCTCAACGGAACACGTGATTGATTATGATCTAATGGGATGCACAAAGGATGAAAATGATATGATATGCAAGGCTAGGGTTTGGGTGAAAATGAGGGTGTGACACATGTCAAGATAGTTTGAAGAAATCAAGAACAAAAGGAATTAAAGCAAAGTGGCATGTGTCAAGAGGGGCTGAATAAAATAAAAAGAAAAAGGAGGTTTAAAGGATGTGAGAGAATTTGTGAAAAGTACAAAACTTACCCATCCGCACACGTGACTCTGATGCGTCGCACAAAGGCTACATAATGACCACTTTGTATCCATCATAAAACTATGCATTTATAACCATTTTCACAAGTTATCTTTGCAATAATTAGGCAACAATTACTTTCCTCTCCAATTTCAAATTTCAAATTTTTTACCCCCTCTCACCAACTACTACTTAACGGTACAACCACTCATCACATAAATCGTTATCCCACTTTACAAAGAACCACCCTAATTCATTTCTCTCTTTCTAAAAAACAAAATCAATCCTCATAACTTAAAGCCCCACCAAATTCCCTGCTTATTATTTTAAAGACCTAATAATTGAGCCCAAAGAACCTGGAAAGCAAATTAAAACATGTACTCATAAAAATTCCACTCCTTAAGTGCTTTACTCAGACTCAAATTCTTCTGATGTTGAGTCCTTCATCAACAGTGACATACTTAATATATTTACAAAATTATTTTCTTCCAAGAACGTGCATTTAAAGAAGGGATTTATTTTTGGCTTAAAAGAAGAGTACTTTGGCCTTACTTGTTGTACATGTTGAAGGGGTGAGAAACACAAGAAATGGGGGGTTTGAATTGGGTTTCACCAACAATGGTATTTTCTACGGAATTAAATATCAATGCTAACAAGACAATAAAAATAAATTGACACAATTATTTTTATCCTGGTTCACTGTTAACAAAGTTACTTCAATCCACCCACCAAAGTGATTTTGCCTTAGATAAGGACTTAATCCAATAATCTCAATAGATTACAACCTCTAAGTGTTAGACAACCACTTATCCCTCTCAAGTATCCAGACTAACGACTTAGTCACTTGAGGAATCTACACTTTAAAAAGTGTTTACAAAGGTGTGTACATGGATTGCTTCTAAACAAGCAGGTGACACAATTGAAGTACAATAATACAAAAGTGTTTCTAGCAAGATATGAGCAACAAATCCTTGTTATTTTACAAGACTATGCTTCTCTCATTTCTTGTAGAGCAGCGCTCTAATTTGTTGAGTTTGAGCATCTTCTTCTTGAGCTTGTAATTTGGTGCATACTTCTGCCTTGCACACATACTGTTGTGTATTCTTCAACTCTTGAACTTCTTGTTCTTATTTCTCTCTCTTGATTTTTCTTTCCTGCCCTTGCAGAATTTTGTACTTCGGTATTTTGTATTTTTACTTGGCTCGAAGCAACTACAACATCAGCATTTCGCTTGGCACTTTTGTAGCTTGTAAGCAACTCAAATGTGCGCGTGCACGCACACACACACACACAAACACACACACACAAACACACACACACACACACACTCATACACACTATTCTAAACAACTTGGCTTTCACAACCTTCATGGCTTTCCGCAGCTTTTCGTAGCATTCTTCAAGTCTTCAAATCTTCAATAAATAGGACTTGAGAATAGATCCGTTGGAGGGTACAATTGAAAACATATTTCAACTGAAATATCCCAACGTTCACTTACAGGAATGGTCACATCATAATTCAAAAAGTTGTCCTTGCGCTACCTAATCTGGGTAGAGGTCACAGACTACTTTGTACTATTATATTCATTGACACACGTAAACTATTCTTTTGTCTTCTAATCTTCAGAGGCTTTAGATGTGAATTTGATGAAGCATGTAGAGAGATCAATACTTGTAACTTAAGAACCTAAGTCTTCAGAATCTCAGATATTCGTTCACCAGAACTATCTTAAGAGTCTTCAGCACTTGGTCTTTAGAAGGATATCTTTAGAGACTTCATAACTTTGTTCAACAGAACCTCGTCTTTAGAGTCTTCACAACTAGTTAAGCGCATATTTGTCTTCAGATTCTTCAGAACTATTTGAGCGCATATTTGTCTTCAGAGTCTTTAGAACTTCGTTCAACAGAACTTTGTCTTTAAAATCTTTAGAGCTTGATCTTCAGAAATAGTATCTTTGGAATCTTCAGAACTTCGTTCAACAGAACTTTGTCTTTAGAAACTTCATAGCTTGATCTTCAGAAATAGTGTCTTTAGAATCTTCAGAACTTCGTTCATCAGAACTTTTTCTTCAGAAACTTCAGAGATTGATCTTCAGAAATAATGTCTTTAGATTCTTCAGAACTTCGTTCAACAGAACTGTTGTATTAGAAAGCATTTCAAAATCATGACTTTAAATCTTGTACGCACAATATGTTTTCTTCCAGAGAAATTAGATAACGATCTAATGATGTCACACGCCTCTGGATTAGATTCATATCCTGTTTAGCAAAAGCTACACACTAGATAGAAACCATAAAGTACCGAATTGTTCTCTGAGATAACATGTGTAGTTATCATCAAAATTTAAGGCCAGATGCAGAACCACTCTTTTTCTTACAATCTCCCCTTTTTTGATGATGACAAACAATGTATTTTAATAGAGTAATTAGTACAGGGTAATCACCATAAAACTATAGAATCAGAGTTAAGCTCACCAACTCTCCCTGAATCTGTTACTCTCAAAATTCATTTATGCTTGTTCAGAGTCTCCCCCTGATCCAAAGACTTACAAAATAATTTTGAAGTACAAAGCATATGATCTGAGAAGGAATACTTCTTAGAGACATCTCATCAGAGTCTGACTAGAACTACCTGGTCTTCATCTCAGAACCTGGATTGCTATCAGAACGCGATTGACGTAATTGGAACCTGATTTATAAGCTCCTTGATGCTTCGCATCATGTATCTAAGATAGATTCTTTTAATATTTTGAGCATGTCACCAAGAGGTGCAGTAATCAAAATGTCAATGGAAAGTTCATATTTTGAACATTTTCAGAATGACCATTTAGATTATCCATAAGATCCACATTCTTGAAGTGCTAGAGTCTAGCTACCATGCTTTCAAAAAGTTCACAACTTTTGACAAGCCTTAGGTATCAGAGCACTCACATACATTCTTTCAGAGTGTTCTTTTGCTTCTGATTTATGAATGGTCAAGACCAATTTTGAATCATGTATTGTATCGAAGAACCTGTTCTAACATAGAGTGAACTTTTACAAAGTTCCTAATCAATTATTTAACAAAGGTTAGTGATAAAAACATATTGAAACATGTATTTGGGATCAAGAGACTTGGAATAGGTATATAAATATCATTTCACTTTCTCCCCCTTTGTCAGAAATAAAAAAGGTAACACAGATTTAATAGAAAGAATTGATAAAAAAAGATAAACAAATATGAGAAATTCATTATCAAAAGGAGAGTACAAGCGAACAGAGTAGTAATACAATAACTAAGAAAATAACAACATGACCAAAAACTTTCAGGGTCTGAGGTTTGTATGCTCCCCCTGTGTAAAATAGTCTTATAAAAGAGGTTTGTAAGCTCCTTCTAATTTCTATTCGAGAAGTTTTAAGATATGAAGTTAATTTCCCAAAAACATATACGAAACAAAATTTATAGGATACACAGAATGTAAGATAGTTAATAAACAGAGTGATAAAAAAATAAGGAAAAGAGAAACTTTCATTCAATTAATAAACAATTAATACAAAAGAAGAAAAAAAAGGTTAACCCTAATGTGCCTAAGGTAGGGAAAATGAGGATGTCCTAGAGATGAGCTGAGTGAGCAAGTTCTGAATATTTATGTTGAATTCTTCTTGCTTCTCAAGTCTAGTCCTTAGCAGATCCTGCTCTTTCTTAATATTTTCTAGAACATTCATCAACCGGGGAAGAAGATTAGTATCAGAATGGAGTGACTGATCATAATTAACAGCATGACCCCTAAAGGTTTCTGCAGATTCCTTTTCAGTGACAATAATTTCAACAAATTCTTTCTCCTTTTCTCTAGGCACAACAGTCATTGCAGTTTCTCTTTTTCTCTTTCTGGTTGAACCAGTTTCTAGGATCAGTCTTTCAGATGCCCCAAACGCATTTGTAATTAAGGACATATCTACCATGTCTTCTCCATGAAAAGGTTTCCCAAAAATGATTTCTGGTGCAGATCGAGGATTCAATATCTCTATAATCTTGCAATCAGTCAGAATTGCATAGATTAATCTACCAAAAGGAATCCATGTTCTCGGATTTTTGGAAACTCTCTTAGCATGGTTGACAGAAGAACAAAGATAAAAGAAAATACATGCTGGCAGGTTGATTTTGTCTCCTCTAGTCAACTGAAACAACATGAACTTGGTGTCTAAATCCACATGTTTGGAAGAATTGGTTGAGAACCTGTGATAGATGCAACCAATGATGATCCTGTGCCAAACCCTTATGTTATCAAAGAGATTAGATGCTGAAGAAGAGTCCTTTACATTTTTGAAAATGATAGGTGTGATCATTTCTAAAAATTCTTCAAGGTTCATTGAGGATTCAGCAAACCTAGCATACTGGTCATAACACCGAATGCTAAAGTTGTCATGAAGGAGTAATCTGGCAATGTCAGTTTCACTGATGCATATAACATTTCCCTTAATGTTTGAATGAACCTTGTTGTCATTCGAAACATATGCATTCTCTCAAAATTCTTTGAAAAGCTCCGGATATATTGGCCCTTTTAGAAGATCAAAGAAACTCTTCCATCCTTGGGTTTTTAGTGTTTCCGAGAGATCAAAGCCATTAACGGATAGATCCCTGAAGTCTATTGTTAACTCAGATTGAACAATCAAGAATTCTATATGGAGTGCTCAAGTTATTTGAGGAGAGTCATTATGTTGATGGTTTCCCAACCATTGTTTTTGTAGAGCCATGATTTATGCAGTGGACATGTACTCAGCCAATTGTTCAGGGATAGAGGAGAACACACTCTGGGTTTTTAGGGGTAGGAGAGCGAAAGGATTGAAAGATTAAACGTGTGGGAAGTTGTAGTGTAGGTGTGTGATGTGAAGTGAGTGAGTATTAATAAAATATTTTGTAATGATTACAAGGGATTAAAGAAATGGAAAACAATTTAACGAGGATAAAAATGAAGAGATTTTTCACATAATCCCAATAAAATCTCGATTCCCAAGGTGTCATGAAGAGCACGAAGCGACGTGAAAACTAAGCGTGGTTATCAAAAGACAACCGTCTTATAATGATATCACAAACTCTTCACTTTTCTTGACAACGTGTTAATGAAGTAAACTCTTCAGTTTCCAACAGTCAAAAACTTAATAGAGCACTCTAACCATGGATACTTCAGATACATGAGAACTTCACTGGTCAGAAGCTTCACATCTCAGAAGTAGAACATAATAAATCAAGCATCAGAAAACTATTTTTCTATGCTCGAGAATATATGTAATCTGAGATACTTCTTTTCATTCAGAACATAGAACAGAGTTCACATGTGGGAATGAGAACAAGTTTCTCTTTAGCAAGGAATTTGAAAAGATAACAGCCATAAGAAAAGACTGTATCAATAAGGTTTAAAAACAATAATTCCTTTCTGAACATAATCCTAAAATCTTAATCCTAGAATAAAAAATATATTCTTATATAATTTAAAAAGGTAAGAGTTTAGAAAATGTTACTCATTTATTTGGTAGACTTTCAACTTTTGTTTCTTGAGAACGTGCGCTTTTTTAGAATCACTGCTCAATTTGCTTCTGCTTTTGAGATTGTTGTTGATGATGTCTCTAGATGGACCTCTAGAGCAAAATTTTCTTAGAAATTGTCTTCACATAATCTTCTTTCCTTCTTGAATGAGATGCATAGAATGCCATGCTTTTCTAGAGTCTGAGTAGGATGCATAGGAGCCTTCATTGTCTTCTGCCAAGATAGGCTAGAATGTCTTCAAGGCTTCTTTGGTCTTCTCATTCTGATGGATGAAACATCTTTCCTGATGTTTGTTGCATCCATATCATTTGAAGGGTCTGAGTAATCCATTTGGCTTCTTGCTTCTAATCAACCGCTTCTGTCCTCACCATGACTTGTTTCCAGAAATTCAATTGATTCAATCAACTACTGCTTAATTCCAGATTAAGAAATCCAGAATCAACATGCTGAGAGGACTGGTTGAAATTTTCTTGCATCATTGGAGTACGATCTTTGATCAGACACTTTCCTTCTTCAGATGCAGATACCAATATGAACATCAAACCACGACATATTTCATCAGAGAGTTTGAGGGTTGATCTTGTTCTTAATGACTTAGTCTTATCACTCAGAATCAGTACTTTAGAAAGTAAAGGTTTATGCCTAAGCTTTCTCAGGTGAGTAAGAACTGCGACGACTTCTGATAAAGCAACTTCTGATTTCTTCATTTTGCACTCTTTCAGCAGCTCTAAAAGGTAATTTTCAAATTTAGGATCTTCCAATCAGTTTTGGTTTTCAACTACCAGGATTTATCATCAAATTTGACTTCAAATAGATTTGTCTGCATAAGTACTTTAACTCTAAGTACTTGTAGACATTGAGCAATATAATCACGATGCATCAGAAGTGATCTGAAAAGAGATCTTGTCTAGATTAGCGTGCTTCATCTCCTTAGAAATGCTCTGTCATGATAATCTCAAATATCATGAATTAGAAATTTATTCTTCAAGATCCCGTTCTTTCATTTACATCTGTATTAGGTTTTAAAGAACTAGGATATGAAGGATTCATTCTCAATAAATAGTTTCTTAAGCTATTTGTCCTTAATCTATTAACCAAGATTATTTCTAACCTTGAACATTCTCAGACAATCACTTTTGCACTTAGAGAGGAGAATATAGAAGGATTCATCCTTGTGTTAAGATCATGTTCCCCACGTTCTATTTTGTAGAAACTTAATAGTAACTGAATCAATACTTCATACCTTGGTATTTCATTGGTTCAAATATGTCAGTTGTACATAAATTTTGCAAAAAATCAGAATCCCGGTGTCAAGGCCAGAGCTTTAATTGAGCTACTGAGAACTTCTTCAACAGAGATAGTTTATGCTAAATCAGAGACAGAAACTACTTCATCTTCTGGAGGAATCTTCTTCATCAGAGGTTCTAACAGTCAACAAAAGGTGCTATGTTAGCACAATCTTCATTTTCATCATCTTCTGAGAACTCAGAATCATTTCGTGTTGATAACTGATTATCAAAGCATTTTGGATCTATTTCCATGAGATCTTTTTCCAAAGTGATCAACTTATCTGAGGAAGTGATAGTACAACTTCTTATGTACTGGTTGATCATTTAGACTTGAAACTGCTTTGATCTTCTTCTGTCAGAGATGTTGTTCAGATCTTCTGCAAGCTTGAGAGCAATCACCAAGAGTCTTTATCTGGTCCGCAAGCTTCTGATACCTTCTTTAAGTGATCTGACGAAGAGTAGCCTTAGTTCAGAACTCAGGGTTCTGCAAATGAAGTCTTAAAAGTTTGATAACATCATCTCAACAGTTTATGCATTCTTCATTTTTGAAGTCTTCAAGCTTCTAAATCAAAATAGGAGCAATTGTTTTCTTGACTTAAAAAAATTCTTAATGAGTTATTTTGAGAAAGTCAAATAGACATGGCAGTCCGGTTTTGAGAACATCTCAAACTCAGTAAGAATTAACTTTCAGCAATTAAGAAATTTCTTGCTTCTGATGATTCTTGTCATCCTTTTCCAATTTATCATTCAGATTTAGTTTCAGTCTTTTAGGCTTCATCTGAGGGATATATGTAGTTATCAACTACAATATTCAATTGATCAATATCACCTTTTAGAAAGAACTTTCTAAACAGCTTTCCAGTATTCAACCTTATCACCAACAATGGTGAAAGATAGAACTAAAAACTTTCGAGACTGGAGTAGCAGGTGATGGAGTGAAAAACCAACAAAGTGTTTCTCAAAGCTCGTCTGGATCTTTATCTAACACAGTTAAGTGTTTGATAAACATCAATAACAAAACTAGAGCTCTGATACCAATTGAAGGGGTGATAAACACAAAAAGGGGGGGTTGAATTGGGTTTCACCAACAATGGTATTTTCTGCAGAATTAAATACCAATGCTAACAAGATAATAAAAATAAATTGACACAATTATTTTTATCCTGGTTCACTGTTACCAAAGTTACTTCATTCCACCCACCAAGGTGATTTTGCCTTAGATAAGGACTTTTCCAATAATCTCTACAGATTATAACCTGTAAGTGTTAACAACAACTTATACCTCTCAAGTATCTAGACTAAGGACTTAGTCACTTGAGGAATCTACACTTTGAAAAGTGTTTACAAAGGTGTATACATGAATTTCTTCTAAACAAGCAGGTGACACAATTGAAGTACAATAACACAAAAGTGTTTCTAGCAAGATATGAGCAACAACTCCTTGCTATTTTACAAGACTATGCTTCTCTCATTTCTTGTAGAGCAGCGCTCTAATTTGTTGAGCTCGAGCATCTTCTTCTTGAGCTTGTAATTTGGTGCATGATTCCGCCTTGCACACATACTATCGTGTATTCTTCAGCTCTTGAACTTCTTGTTTGTATTTCTCTCTCTTGATTTTTCTTTCCTGCTCTTGCAACATTTTTCACTTTGTCATTTTATATTTTTACTTGGATCGTAGCAACTACAGCAACCACATTTCACTTGGCATTTTCGTAGCTTGTAAGAAACTCAAGCACACAGACTCATGCACATTATTGTAAGCAACTCAAGCACACACACTCGTGCTCATTATTGTAAGCAACTTGGCTTTCATGGCTTTCACAGCCTTCACGGCTTTCCGCAGCTTTTCCGGCTTTTCGCAGCATTCTTCAAGTCTTCAGATCTTCAATAAATAGGACTTGAGAATAGATCCGTTGGAGGGTATAATTTGAAACATATTCCAACTGTAATATCCCAACGTTCACTTACAGGAATTGTCACATCATAATTCAAAAAGCTGTCCTTGCGCCACCTAATCTAGGTAGAGGTCACATACTACTTTGTACTATTATATTCATTGACACACGTAAACCATTCTCCGGTCTTCTAATCTTAAGAGGCTTCAGATGTGAATTTGATGAAGCCTGTAGAGAGATCAATACTTGTAACTTTAGAACCTAAGTCTTCAAAATCTCAGATCTTCGTTCACCAGAACTATCTTAAGATTCTTCAGCACTTGGTCTTTAGAAGGATGTCTTCAGAGACTTCAGAACTTTGTTTAACAGAACCTCGTCTTTAGAGACTTCAGAACTAGTTGAGTGCATATTTGTCTTCAGAGTCTTCAGAAATTCGTTCAACAGAACTTTGTCTTTAAAATCTTCAGAGCTTGATCTTTAGAAATATTGTCTTTGGAATCTTCAGAACTTAGTTCACTAGAACTTTGTCTTCAGAAACTTCAGAGATTGATCTTCAGAAATAGTGTCTTTAGAATCTTCAGAACTTCGTTCAACAGAACTTTGTCTTTAGAAACTTCAGAGCTTGATCTTCAGAAATAGTGTCTTTAGAATCTTCAGAACTTCGTTCAACAGAACTGTTGTATTAGAAAGCATTTCAAAATCATGAGTTTAAATCTTGTACGCACAATTTGTTTTCTTCCAGAGTAATTAGATAACGATCTAATGATGTCACACGCCTTTGGATCAAATTCATATCCTGTTTAGCAAAAGCTACACACTAGATAGAAACCATAACGTACTGAATTATTCTCTAAGATAACATGTACAATTATAATCGAAACTTAAGGCCAGATGTCGAACCACTCTTGTTCTTACACATGTGACTTCACAAACAAGAGTAGGTGAATTGTGTGTTTCAGAAAAACTTAGATTTGAAAAACTTTGAGAATTAAAATCAGAGTTTTAAAATTTATTTAGACAACTTCTAGAGCTATACTGTGGAAATTAGATTTGCAGAATATGACCAGTAGTTATACAGGTTCAGTAAAAAAAATTAGTCATGTTCCTAAGAATTGATCTTGAGAGTATCCAATAAACTTAAGATCTTTTTGTAGGTTGAACTCTCGAACCCCCTTATACAAGGAAAAATGAAGTTTGTGGCTAACTTCCAACCAAACAACAAACACGAGAGAGAAGCGGCGAGTCTTCCTTCCAAACAATGGGTCAAAGTAGTTAGACTCCTTTCTATAAGAAACTTGGAGTAGTTAGTCTTCAAGCTTCAAAAAAACTTTGGGAGATTTTAACACCGGATAAGCTCACGAACCTAAACATGGTTTTATACTGGGCTAACCAATAATGTGTGAGATTTTACCACCAGACTTATCTCGAACTGAAACAAGCTTTTAACACCAGGTTGAGCACTAACCAAAACTTTGTTTTATACCAGGATAACCAAGAACCTATGAGATTTTACCACGGCCCCGCCAGGCCCCGGCCGCCCCCACCCCGAAATTAATGAAGAAAACCCGATTTATTTAGGGGCGGGTACATGGGAGGGGAAAACTCGATTTTTATTTGCGGGGGGCGGGTGCGAGGAAACCCGTTCTTCGATGGGGGAGGGGGAGAGGGACCAATTATTAGCCCCTACCGGATTTGAGGGCGGGGGTGAGTTTGGGTCTAGGAGGCGGGGTCGGGTCTGGGTCTGCTTAAACCCGCCCCACTCCGCCTTGTTTCCATTTATAGGGCTGATCTCTAACCTTTAAAGCTTTTGAACGGGCTGAACTTTCGAACCTAAATGGAGACTTAATCACATAATCCCCAAACCAAAGCTTTTTACGGGTTTAGCTTCAAACCCAAACAAATAATTCCTAAATGGATAAAATATTTAACCAAGTGTAAACAAAACTTCCTTTAAATTTGTGAACTTACAAAACCACTCTTCCAGAATTACGTCTTCCTCATTTGCGAAATGACTTTCTTGAAAAGCATTTCGGCTAAAGTTTTAGTGAGAGAAAGTAAACAAAGAGAATATTTAGAGAGAGAGGCTGGAAAGTGAGAATGAAATCACATTTTTTGGGTGATGAAAATTGTGGTAAAAGACTTCTATTTATAGTCTATAGATTGGCACAAAAAAGAAAAGCTTTATGGCTTTTTATGACTTGCCACTTGGCAACATACACTAATCGATTGGATGCCTTCAAATTATTTGATTACTAGGTTAAAAATAGAAAGGAAATACATTTAGTCACTACACCTCATTAAGATGTTGTCCTAATCACTTAGGACATATTTTTTTAATTTACCCAATCAATTGGGTTAAAGTGCCAATTGATTGGAAAAGATAAAATTTTGCCCAAAGCTTTCCTGACAGCTCCTAACTCATCTAGCACGACTTCAAGATATTTTTGAAAATGTTTTATTAAGAAAAAAATGTTTTAAAACAATTGTGTGTGTGTGTGTGTGATTTAGACATACACTTTTACTAGAATGCCCTTATAATGGACTTTTAAAAATATGTTTCACGATGTATTCACTCAGACGTATTGAGGCATACTTTATTATAATTCAAGACTTGTAAGATACTTTATACTTATAAACACTTAATTGAGTTTATTTTGAGATGACGAGGCTTGAGTTATATTCCACTTGGTTGCCATCATCTAATATTCAAGTCCTTTAAACCCTAATATCATAGTTTGCATCCTTAAACATTGAACCGCTTTATGCTTGACTTTTGTTGTTATCAATATGGCATGATCAACTTTAATAGTTGTCATCATCAAAAGCATGTACCATGACCTGAAAAACAAGGTTCCAAAATTTCCCCCTTTTTATGATGACAAAGTATCTCTCAGCGAAGTGGTAAAAGAAATAACAAATAATTGTTTGGAGTAATTAAACTCCTTCTTAATTAAGTAGAGTATACTCTACTCCCCCTGAGAGTATATTTCTCCACCTTTTTCAAAATCAAAAGTTGGGTAAATATGCTTTGCAATAATTTTAAATATCCAAACATAGGCAGTTAAACATTTAAGAAAGAGAAAACATTGTTTTTTATTAATAGAGATTACTAGGAATTCAAAGTACAAGAAGGGAAATTACTGAAATTGAAAATTACAGAAAACATGAAATAACATGATTAACTCAATGTTGAAGATAACGAGGAGCCTTGTGATAATTGGTCCATAAGGGAGTGTAATACCCCAAATTTTGACCACTTAGATTTCCCATCATTGTGAAAATCATCATCACAATATGGATGAACCATCATGCTTCATTAGTCTCCCCAAAGATGGGTGAGCATCCACTACAATCAAAATTAGGGTTTCAAGCCCTCTCTGAGTGCTTAGACAAAGGATCAATCAAGAAATGACATGATCTTCAACTTGTCTAATCTCTTAAACATCCACAATGGATCAAAAAGGACTCCCACTTCAAGGATTAAGCACAAGGCTGCTCCCTTCTAGGTGGATCAAGTCTCAAGATCGACAGTGTCACCAAATTAGGGTTTTGGTCGACCAGGGTCTCCAGATGGAAATTTTCATCTGGGCACAAGGTAAATGATCCAAAACATAACCTAATATGCTTCATGGAACCTCATGAACCCATGCATCAAGTCAATTTTGCCTCAGGGGATGCATTCATCAAAAATCAGGAATTAGGGTTTCTTGACCTAATTCACCCCTAAGTTGACTTTTGGGACAAACCATGAGCCAAGACCTCAAGAGATGATTTGAGGGTCTCTAATACACCATATTGATCCATTTGGAACAATGGATTGATCCAAGAAGCTTGAGCAACAAGTCTCATTTTCATCTGCACCACAATTAAGGTTTTAAGGGAAAAGTCAACTGTAACTTTGACTTTTGACCAAGACATGCTCCCAAACCCTAATATATGATTGAATATACCCTATGACACCCATGGAACATGTCCATCAAGTTTGATTTAGGTCAAGGACATGATTTCCTGAAGAATTGCACAGTTTGGAATTCATCTGATAAAAAGTCAACTGTGCACAAAAGTCAACTTTGACTTTTTGAGATTTTTCACCAAAATGGATTTTTAACCCTAAAATGATGTTAATGTATGATTTGAATCATCATTCATCAAGAAAAATCAAGAAAAGTGAGATAACTTGTAAAAGGGGTAACCATAAAACTTAGAAATTTTTCTAAGTTAAAAATAAAGTGGCAAAGGTACCAACTTTGGAGGACCATAACTCCTAAACCACAAGGCCATTTTTTCTCATCCAAAGATGGATTTGTAGCCCTCATTATCACCTACAAAAACTTCAACTACAAGTCATTCCAATTCATTAAGGATTTTGAGTTATGGAGTGATCAAAGTGGCTGAAAAGTGAAAATGTCACTTTTTCCAACACTTAGTGAAATTTTCACTAAGTCAGAATTTGCCTTCACTTTTTGCCAAATTTAGGGGGATTTTTCACTTGGAATCAAAAGAGATCAAAACCAAACTTGTTCAAACAGTTGTTGTATCATGTAAGAGCTTTCCAAAATGGCCAAGAACATTGCCAAATTCAACCTACATCATGAGATACAACATTGGCAAGTTGCCTTGCTGAAATCTGTCAAAGCAAGGCAGAATTTGCATTTTGGCTCGATTTTCCAAAATCAGCCAATTTCAATTGCTCCAATCCACTTGGACACCTCAGAGGATTGAATCCAAAGGGGACAATCACTGAGCCAAGCCTCCAAGGTCCAAGGAACAAGGAATAACATGTTGAACCTAAAGTTGCCAAAGTAGGGACAAGACTTCAAATTTGGAATGAGGCATTCAATGGAACCATCAAGGTGGCATGGACTGAGCCATTCTCATCTGAAATCAGTCAAGACTTATCCAAGACCAAGGGGACCAAAGCTCTGTGCCCTAACCTCTAGTCAATGGCTAGAGGAGACTTGGATTCTCATTGGACAACATTGGCCAAACCTACTTACCAGCTGCCATGGACTATTCCTTGCAAAACAAACTTGCTCTACTATAAATAGAGCTCAATTGTGGTCAGTTTGAGTACACCAAAGCCATCTAACAGATGCTTTCCTCAAAATCTCTTTCTCTTGGCAAAAATGCCTTTCTTAGCAAGGTAGCTATCGGGTTTTGAGTTTGAGAGCAATTCTGCACAAACCAATCACTCACACACCTCACATACATCACATATGAGCTGATCAAACACTCACATAACTTCTGAAACATCAATTTCATGAAATCACCAGCTGGTTGCTCAAGGTTTTAACCAAAGTGCAGCTGAGGTACCACAAAATGATCCAGCCAATTTCAATCAAGTCCAACCATCCAAACACAATCCATAGGGTGTAGGGAAGCTGTTCAGATCATCACCACTCATCTGTAACACCTCCAAATCAAAAATCACTCAGAACTTGCTGTCACGGCTTGGAGGTAAGCACATACTTGGTCATCTCTCAATCTATGCATATTTCCTCGCACAATAATTTGGCCATATGTTCATAATCATGCATGGAATGTTTTCCCTCAATTAATTGCATTGTTTGAATCGTGTATCAAAAATCCTAACCTTCATGCATAAATTAGGGTTCTTGAGGTTTCTTCGTGATTTCTTGTTGTATGTTTAATTTAAATGAAATTAAAGTACATAGACATGATCGTGAGGTTGAGACGAGCATAATGATATGTGGATTGCATGATATGATTACGTATTCATGGAGATTATTGGATAGAAAACGCAAATCTGAGAAACCAAGAACACGCGCGTGTTCTTCAGCTTGTTCTTGGCGCCTTTTTTTCCAAATTCAAATATTTGAATTTTGTGATTTTGTTTAATTGATTCAAAAATTAATTTCTCTCTGAGTTTTAATGATTTTGAGTTGATTAAAATGTTAAAATATTTTATTTTATCAAAAAATCCCAAAAATATTATTTATTTCATATAATTGATATTTTTGTAAAGAATTAATATTTTGATTGTTTTTGGCATTTTAAATATTTTTTCTACATTGATTTTGCAACTTTTAATGCTTTCTAATTATTTTGTAGGTCAATACTTAATTTTTGAAGCATTAATCCAAGATCACAATTTGTTTTCCATGTGTTAAACAATTTTTGATCATTTTAATTGAATTTTTATTCAATTAAATACATTTTGAAAACAAATTAGGGTTTTGGATTAATTCAACCCTCATAAATCATTTTCAAAACACTTTGGGCCTCTATTAGAGTGTAAGACCCAATCCTTTTTTTGACCAAATCATCTTTGGGCCTCACTTATTGTATAAGTCCCGATACCGTCAAAAAACAAACGGCGTGATTGTCGCCTTTTCAAAATCATCTGGGCCTACCCTCGAGTAGTAAGACCCATTTATTTTTCTTCAAAACTCTTTGGGCCTCTTGAGAGAGTGTAAGACCCATCCCCCCTTGTACAAAAATTTTTGGGCCTCACTCATTGTATAAGTCCCTCTGTACAAGTAAACGGTGCGATCGTCGCCCGTTTAAAAAATAAAAACCATCTGGGCCTACCCTCGAGTAGTAAGACCCATTTATTTTTCTTCAAAACTCTTTGGGCCTCTTGAGAGAGTGTAAGACCCATCCCCCCTTGTACAAAAAACTTTTTGGGCCTCACTCATTGTATAAGTCCCTCTGTACAAGTAAACGGCGCGATCGTCGGCCGTTTAAAAAATAAAAACCATCTGGGCCTACCCTCGAGTAGTAAGACCCATTTCTTTTTCTTTAAAAACACTTTGGGCCTCTATTAGAGTGTAAGACCCAATCCCCCTTTTAACCAAAACATTTTGGGCCTCACTTATTGTATAAGCCCCTCTGCGTTAAAAGAAAACCTCGGCGCCATCGCCATTTTTAAACGAAAAATCATTTGGGCCTACCCTCCTGTTATAAGCCCCTCTCTTTTCTTTAAACCTTTTTGGGCCTCTTGAGAGAGTGTAAGACCCATCCCTTTGTACAGAAAACCATTTTGGGCCCCAGTCACTTGTATAAGTCCCGCTGTACAAAGCCAAACAGTGCGCTCACTGATAAAACCCTGGGCCTCTCCTTGAGCTGTAAGCCCCAAATCTTTCTTTTTCAAAGCACTTTCTCCTTTAATTTTGAATATACTGTTGTTCTCAATCTTTCTTTGTTGAACAACTAACCAAACAGCATGGAAGCACTACAACCGAGTAAGTGGTTATCGCTTTCATTTACTGCTTTCATATTATAAACTGTATTGTGGGGCTGCTCACTGTAAGTCTCCTTTTATAAACTCATATCTGCTGTGTAATAATAGTATAGATATTTCGAGTTTCCCCGGCAACTACGTCTAGAACTAGGTGACGCCGTTTCACTTATTCGTAGAAATAGACGCCTAGATCCCCAATAGGAGCACCAGATACAGTCTTCTCTTCGGCTGTCCTCCTTAGGAATCGTCAAGAAGCTCTACTCCCCAAGATGAATGTATTCTCCGTGAATGGCATCTTTGAGTTTCTTCCCAATTCTCGAACTTTCCTGACTTGATATATTCCTTGTGGATAGCTTGCCTTGAATGTCTCGGGGTTTGGGTACCCACTACGGTCATAATCTTGGACCTTAACTAAGGAACCCTCTTTAAAAGCTAAAAGTCGCTGGATAGTAAACCTCGCACGTTTACCAGTGGTTTTCATCTTTAAAAGAGTTATCTCTCCTAATGGAAAGGAGATGATAGACCCACGGGCTTCTTAAAAGCATCGGCCTCCTCTTGGGCATTATTCAAGGACCCTACGGCTTCTTAGAAGTATTCACAGCCTCCTCTTAGGCTTCGTATAATGATCTCTTCCTCCGGGAATGATAGCCTCCTCTTGGGCTTCGTACAAGGACCCGTCGGCTTCTTAAAAGTTCCCAGCCTCCTCTTGGGCTTCGTACAAATTGTCCCGACGACCTCCTAGAGGTATAGGAACAGAACCTAGTCATCCTCATAGAACGGTCCTTTCATAGAGTCTACTACTGTTTCTCGAAGCATAGTACAAAAGATAAAACTCTAGACACGGACAGTCTAACTTCCTTGAGTCTCAAAGACATTCTCAAGCACCCTTCGTTAAATAGGAAGGAAACCCGCAGACTCGGATAGTCTCGATACCCTTGGGATTTCCCGTTTCCTCAAAGAGAAGGAAATATCCCTGATCCTCAAATTAAATCCCTGTGTACAGCGTTACTCATATAAGAACTGATTTTCTCTTTTAAATCAGTATATTGGATCTGTCACTCAACTGAAACAGCTACAATAGCCTCCATCTCGGGCTTCGTACGAGATACCAAAATTCTCCCCAGTGGAGTCAAAACAAACTTTTCGCCTCTCTCTCGGGCTTTGTACGAGATACAAAAACTCTCTTACTGAGTATAAAAGATTCTCCAACTGAGTCAACTCTTTGCTAGCCTCCTCTTAGGCTTTGTATAACGATATGCCCCACTGGGTCAAAAACTTTTAGCCTCTCTCTTGGGCTTTGTACGAGACACAAAATAGCCTCCTCTTAGGCTTTGTATAATGATTTTCCTAGCGGAAATTAGCCTCCTCTTAGGCTTTGTATAAGAAAACCACTGGTTGATCCAATCGACCTTTTAGCATCAAAGCTGTGCCTCGTTCGCAGTACAACTCCTTTCCCTTCATCTAATCGCTGTAAGCGGCAAGCCTCTGGATCATCTACATCCATGCCACTGTCCCTCTTTTAGCATGAGAAATTCCTAAGGAAAGATGGCATTGCTCTACACTGAGTTAAAGTCTTCTCCTTCAGGTTAAAACCCTTTCTTCGGAAATTATGGCATTGCTCGGATCCGCGTATCCCAGTTAAAGTAATTCTCCTTCTCCCCTCTTTAGAGATGACAAATTCTCTCTAAAGCCGAGGTTTTTCAGCTTCACGTCTTGGGCTTTGAACAAGACACAAATAGACCTTTTAGCTTCACATCTTGGGCTTTGAACAAGATACAAATCACCTTTCGCTTCACGTCTTGGGCTTTAAACAAGACACCAAAACACCCATTTCCTCCCATAGAATAGGAGGAACTACGAACGCTCTGATTTCCCTGTTTCGGTAAACGGGAATACGTAGGCATAAGATCGAAAGAAAAGATCTTAGCGAGCGCAATCAACGAAAAACCCAAATCCCATATCTTCGTCAATCAAAAGCAGTAATTCAAAAGCATCAGTCCTAACATCCTAATCCTTGTTCCCCACCAGAAACCTTTTGCCCAAGCCCTAGAAAGAAAGAACCTGTATTGGCGAAATACGAATAACCAGTACAAAGGCCCGCCCACATTGATAACATCCGTAACCTAACAGACCGCTGTTTAAACTCAGTATGCAAGCAGGGTTAATTGGAGACATCTATTTCCCTTCCTTATTCAGCTCACAATAGGATAAAAAATGAATCGACCTGTAGTTTAAGCTCAAACCGCAGAGAGCGACCAGCGCTTAAGAACCGCGTCCAAAATCGCTCGCTACAGAAAAGTGGCGCCCACCGTGGGACCAGTTCCTTTCTTTCTACTTCTCTTGTGTGAAAAATTACACAAATGGCGACTCTGCTGGGGAGTCTCCTTTTCTGCCTTAGGGCATCATCCCCGTTTTCTACGGAAAATGGGAACTCTACCGAAGAGAAAGATTGACCTATGCTGGTCCATCTCTTAGGCAGAGAACCACAGATTGGGGCTTCCGCCGGGGAACCCATTTCTGTCAGGAACTTAAGAATCGTAGCTTTATAAGTCTAGGATGATTAGGACAAATATATATACTGCTTTTCCTAATTGCTATACATGTTTATTTTTCTGCTAATGGGAATGCGTGTGATGCCGCATGTGGTGAGAATGAGTATACACCTAGAAAAGCCAAACCCTTTCGTAGTGCGGAAACTATCGAAAATAGTTGTTACGCGATACTACCCTCATTTGAGGCTGGTGATCTATTCTCGGTGAATGGCACTTACTCTAAGATTGCACACAACTCGCTGGCGATCCGCTTGTTGTTTTGCTTTCCTGGGAGGAGCTGATGATAATGAGTACAGGTACAAAAATCACCCTAGTATAAACCTTTGGGGATGGGTAGAGCCTTGACTTCATGACAACGACCCTTTGACCCCATGTTTTTTCTATGTTTTTGTGTGCTGCATTCATGCATTCATTTAATAAAACATTAAAACATTCAAAAAATTTCTCTTCTAGTCTCTCTGTTTTTCAAATTAAACTAAGATTGTGATTGCAAATATCAGAGAAAAAGATTGCATTAATGGATTTCGGTAGAAGGAGAGCTCACCAGTATACCTTCAAGGTTCCAAAACTAGGGGATTTGAGAAAGTTAGCGAGGATGATCGTTAACCCAGAGGCTTTCAGAGCCAAGCACGGTGGTTTGCTACCACTTTTAAGAGTCCATGTGATTAATGGGATCATGGACGCGCTCATTCAATTCTACGATCCGGTTTATCATTGTTTCACATTCCCGGATTACCAGCTATCACCAACGCTGGAGGAGTATTCTCATCTGACTGATTTACATATCACTGATCGAGCTCCATTTTCTGGACTGGAAGAAATTCCAAAGAATCAGACTATTGCAAGAGCAATTCATTTGGACGAGTCTGAGGTCCGGACTCACATGACCACTAAGGGTGGCACCCAAGGTTTGCCAGCCCAGTTCCTGACCAAGAAAGCTCTGTACTTCGCTAGTATAGGGAACGGGACTGCTTTTGAAAGCATCTTTGTCTTGCTCACCTACGGGTTATTTTTGTTTCCTAACATCAATAACTTCGTCGATATCAACGCTATTAAGGTTTTTCTCATTGGAAACCCTGTGCCGACTTTGCTCGCAGATGCGTATCATTCTGTACACTTAGGAAATTTGTACAGCGGAGGGGAGATCACATGCTGTGTACCTTTGCTTTACAAATGGTTTATCTCTCACTTGCCCAAGTCTGCCGCTTTTTGGGATTGCAAGAGTGTCTTACGTTGGTCGCAGAAGATCATGTCTCTCACCAACTCTTATATAGATTGGTGTAATAGGATTTATGAGGGAATCAGAATCATTGACCGTTGTGGAAACTTCCCCAGCGTACCCCTCATAGGAACTAAAGGAGGAATCAACTATCATCCGATATTAGTTCTTCGTCAATTTGGATACCCTATGAGACACATCCCACTGGGTGTTCATCTGGAAGGTCTTTTCTTCAAAGAAGGAGAAAACGACAGAGCACTAAAGATGGAAATAGTGCAAGCTTGGAAACATGTTCATAAGAAAGGACGAGAGTCTCTGGGAAAACCGGACTGTGTCTCGGTGGAGCCTTATCTCCATTGGGTACAAACTAGAGCTCTCAAGCTAAAGATGCCTTATCCTCGTTACAGAATTCTTCCGCCGAGGGAAATTGTCATGTACTTCATGACGGAAACTGAAAGGCTTCAGGTTACTCTCAACAAAGTTCAAAAGGAAAGAAGATCTTGGAAGAACAAGTACCGCACCCTCGACGTAGAGTGTATCCAAATACAGCAATTACTGAAAGAGAAAGATGCTCTGATTGAAATTTTGGAGCAGCATGCTGTAGAGAATCAAGATGACCAAAGGAATTTGCTCGCTCCTTTCACCTGGCAAAGGAATGACAACCCGACAACGGCCCAAGCGCCCCGGTCAAAGAAGAGGACTCGGGACCCATTAGTTTAGGTTTCTGTTTCTGCACTTTGTAATCTACTGTATTTCCAGTTCTGTAATCCTTTGGAATTCAATAAAAAGGGGTTTCCCCACTATTTGATATTTGCAATCTAATTGTCGAAGTTTATTTTAATTAAACCTAAAAACAATTAATATAATCATTGCATTCATCATTCTCACATTGCGTATTCTCCTTACCTACGAATCTCACGTTTGTGTCTCGATTCTAGAGTCAAACTGTCTCATTCGTATAATACTCGGGCCAATCGTCAGAAAAAGATGGATGATCTTGAGGAAGAAAACAGAGAGTTGAAAAAAGAGATCGACGCTCTGAGAGAGGATATGAGAAAGCTTTGTAACGACATGCAAGCCATGGCAGAAGCTCAGCTACAAAGAACTGTGATCTCAGAGATCACCTCAACGTCCATCATAGAAAAGTATGATCCTAGGTATCAGATGCCGAAAGATCGTCCTTGGGGCATGTCTGTTAACTATATCCCGGAAGGATATGTTTCGCCGATCACTGAAGATCAGGGAATCGTAACAGAAGCCGCTGGGCCTGAAGGTTACAAACTTCAGGAAAGCGAAGATGCCAGGGGCATACTCAAGACTCCTGAAGGTTACAAACTTCGGGAGGCGCCAAAACTTACTGCCGTAGTCACGGTACCACCCCCTGTGGTGCACACTGTCCCGGAAGGACAGATTCCACGGACACCTTCTGATAAGAAGGAAACTATGTTTGACAGAATGGATGAATTCCAGGAGCAGTTCTTGGAAATGCAGAAAGAGCTGTAAGCCATTCGTGGTCAGGATCTAATTGGAATGGACGCCGTAGACCTCTGCTTGGTCCCAAATGTAAAAGTCCCGCACAAGTTCCAAGTGCCCGACTTTGAAAAATACAAGGGTAACTCTTGCCCTCAGAGCCATCTGGTGATGTACGCTCGGCGGATATCAGCTCAGACGGAGAATCAGGACCTGCTGATTCACTACTTCCAGGATAGTTTAACCGGTGCCACACTCAAATGGTACATGGGTTTAAACCGTACTACGATCAGTACATTCAGAGATCTTGGTACTGCCTTCGTCCAACAATACAAGTACAATTTGGACATGGCACCCGACAGAGATCAACTCAGATCAATGTCGCAAAAGGACAAGGAAACCTTTAAGGAGTATGCTCAAAGGTGGCGTGAAATTGCCGCTCAAATTTGTCCACCTCTTGAGGAAAAAGAGATGACAAAGATCTTCTTAAAGACCTTAAGCTCATTTTACTATGACCGAATGGTTGCCAGTGCGCCCAGTGATTTCACCGAAATGGTCGGCATGGGTGTACGTCTTGAGGAAGCCGTCCGAGAAGGACGTTTGGTAAAAGACACTGGATCGACGAGCGGTACTAAAAAATATGGTAGTGCTCTCCCTAAGAAAAAAGAGAAAGATATTGGGAATATCTCTCTCGGAAAGCAAAGGCGACGTTATCAGCCAGTAGTAGCTGTTACTCCTGCTATCGGCCCCGCGCCTGTTCCTATGTATCAACCTCAGGTTGCGCAGAGCCAACCTGACCAACAAAGGACGCAACAGCCTCTTCAGCAGGCTCGTCCTCCATATAACAACAACCGTACAACACGGCCACCAGGATTTGATCCTATACCTGTAACGTACGCAGAATTATTTCCGTTACTGCTGGCTAAGGGGCACATTCAGACTAAGTCTCCCCTTTCAGTTCTGGAAAATCCGCCTTTTTGGTTTAAAGCGGATCAAACATGCCCTTATCATCAAGGAGGTTCAGGGCATAACATTGAGACTTATCTCAATTTCAAATCCGACGTGCAAAAGCTTGTTAGGAGCGGGCTCTTATCTTTCAAAGATATGAACCCTAATGTTCTCACGAACCCGCTGCCTCAACATGAGAAGGCTGCAGTCAATCTGATTGAGAAAGAGACTAACAATGTCTATCAAATTCACGATGTACTCTTATTGGGGACCAATATGGTCAAGATGCATTGTAGACAGAGTGGATATGGCCATGTGCCACCTCATAACTATCACCAGTGTGATGTCTGCTCTAAAGATAACCAAGGATGTTCTGTAGTGCAAGCAGCTCTACAGGAACAAATGGATCTCGGATGGATCCAGGAGCACCGAGTTTGTGGAGTTAACATGGTCTCTACGAATTCTAACGTCATTCAAAACCACGACATCCGTGTGATGAATGTCAACTTGGTGGCGATGCACTCAAGGCAAAGCCAGTATCATAATCTGCCGCGGCACGATTACAGTTCCTGTCTGATTTGGTCGGTAAACAAACAGGGATGCTCTTTCATACAAGAGGCCCTCCAGCGTCAGATGGATCTTGGATGGATCCAAGACTACCATGATAAGAACTCCTATCAAATCAACATGGTTCAGATCTTCGACATCCGCGTAATGGATACCAACCTGGTAGAGTTACATGCTGAGCAGGTCCGACTTGGATTCTTAATATCACATGACTATCAAAATTGTAAAGCGGGTTGCGAAAACGATCGAGGTTGTACCCTTGTCCAGGAGGCACTTCAGCACTTGTTAAATCACTGGTGGATGCCAATCTATATGGACGAAGATACTCAGCAGATTAGTATCAATAACAGGAATCCTACTCGTCGTCAAAGTCAGGATGTCCGATCAATGGAAGGTAACCTAGTGAGGTTACATTGTATTCAAAGTGGGCGTGGCCAGTTGCCACCACACGACTATTACAGTTGTAGCGTCTGTTCGGAAAGTAACCAAGGGTGTTACCTTGTGAGAGCAGCTCTTCAGGGTCAGATCGATCATGGAGAAATTCATCCATATCCAGGTTTAGGACCCATCATTTGGTCACCGAACTACCTTGCCGAGCAAGTTGAGGATGTTGTCACGATCTCTGGTCATCATAGGACCATGGATGTTTTTGCCATCATCCCTCTATTTGACGAATCTAGAGTTCCCAACTGGGAACGGATCGAGGTTACTTATGATGGTCAGAAAAATCAGAAGGTTCCCATAGTCATCTATCTATCGGGGCCACTACCGTATGAATCAGCTAAGGCAATCCCTTACAAATACGGTGCAACAATAATCGAGAATGGAAAGGAAATTCCATTACCCTCCGTCATGAATATTGCAGACGTCAGTCGTGTAACACGGAGTGGTAGAATCTTTAACCGAGGGGTTGGGGAAGCTAACAAAGAAAAGGAACTTCAGGCAGAAATTCCTGATCCACCAGTCGGTCAATCCAGTAATCCTGACTTTTCAAAAGACAAAGATGAGATGCTAAAGCTCATCCAAAGGAGTGAATATAACATTGTTGATCAACTGTTACAGACTCCTTCAAAGATCTCAGTATTATCACTGTTACTCAGTTCAGAAGCACACAGAGAGGCTCTACAGAAAGTCTTGGAGCAAGCCTTTGTGGAACAGGATGTAACAATCAGACAATTCGATAGCATTGTCTCTAACATCACTTCCTGCAATAATTTGGGATTTAGTGATGAGGAATTACCCGAAGAGGGTCGTCGTCATAACATGGCGCTCAACATTACAGTTAACTGTCAGGGCAATGCTTTAGCCAACGTACTGGTAGACACAGGGTCAGCCCTAAATGTTATGCCGAAGTCCACTTTGATGCAATTATCATTCAAGGGCCCTCCGATGAGAGTCAGCGAGGTCGTCGTTAAAGCATTTGACGGATCCAGAAAAATAGTTATCGGCGTAGTGGATCTTCCCATAACTATTGGTCCTCACACTTTCCAAATCACTTTCCAGGTCATGGACATCAGGGCAACGTACAGTTGTTTATTAGGAAGACCTTGGATACATCAGGCTGGAGCGGTCACTTCGACCCTCCACCAAAAGCTAAAGTTCGTCAAGAACGATCAACTTGTCACGGTTTGTGGGGAACAAGCCTTGCTTGTAAGCAACTTATCATCATCTACTTGTGTAGAACCCGAGGAGGTTATTGGAACTAAGTTCCAAGCACTATCAGTGAGCAAGAACGATCAATCCGAAGAAGGAACTTCAATTTCTTCATACAAAGATGCTATCAAAGCGGTCGAGAGTACCGATACGACAGGATGGGGACGGCTTGTCATTCCTATTGACAATAAAACAAAGAAGGGTCTTGGTTTTTCTGCAACCTGTACCCAGACAGCCGCCAACGATGAAAGTCTTCATCCCCTTCAAAACTTCTTCCACAGTGGAGGTTTTCTTCACCCAGTGTCTCAGACAGTTCATGCTATCAATGAGGAAGATTCCTCTGACACAGATGAAGAATGGAAGTCCTACCTTAACAAGGACGGCTATATGTCTCAGGAAGAGGTGCCTATGCCTTTTTGCTTTCCTACAGAAAGTCCGAGATTTATACCAAGATCAGATGTCGAAATAATCTACGGAGATTGTGATCCGGAAGGATGCCGTGCTCCGCCAAATTCATTAGAGGAGGACACTCTGATGAAAGACAACTTTGACCGCAATTACTATGGCCCGATGGATGGCCTGCCAATGTGGCAGCCTTACCCAGGAAACTTGGGGCAAGAAAGTCAGCCGAGTAATGAAACTCAGCTGAGCGTCATTGAATAGAATACCTGTGTCCCCGCCATGTCATGGGATCAACATTCAGGTCATTCGGAAACTACTCAACATGAAGATGAATTCGCAACGTTTGCAGGACTAGAATTCATCAACTACGCTTTTCCCGAGGTCAACGTCATCGAGAGGGATGCCTTCTCCAATTCTAAAGAAGTGTGGGATACCTTGGGACAACCAAGTGGAAAGTACGACTTTATGGTCAAGTACACTGCTCCCGAAAGCTCTCGTATCAGGCTCGAAGACATCCAGCCAACTGGATGGGGAGATACAGCTGAGAGCACCAATGCTATGCAAAATGCAATAGAGGAATCCTCCTACGGCAATTCTGCTTGGGAGACAGATTCCAATGATCCTGCTCCACCAGAAATCAGCGTAATTTCTGAAGACAAATCAAGGAAGGTGCCAGACTTTGTGATTCACCGAGGAGTTCGCCTCCAATGGGTTGCCATCGAGGTTCCGAAGGTCGTTCATCAGTCAAAGTAATTGCCATCTTTAAACCTTTCACCCTGCCCAGGTGAAACGGATGTTTTGATAGGGCTCACTTTTTGTAAATTTCCCTCTTCGCTTTGCCCAAAGCGACAGAGTTTTGTTTTATAAGGCTGTAGTTTCAAGAGTCGACTTGTTCATTAATAAAATAACGTCGTTCTGTAATTTCCGCATTAATTGCTGTTTTCTCTTTTTGCTTTTTCAGAAAATGGTAATCCTAAAAAACAATTCAATAATAAAAACAAGCAGTAAAATCAAAACACTGCACACACTTGCATTTTCTCTATCTCTTCTAAACACGAATCATCACGTCATGCAGATTGCTTATTTTATACCCCGTTGAAACATACGATCCGATGCCTTCTTCCAACTTTGAGTTCCCGGTATTCGAGGCTGAAGAAGAAAATGACAACGAAATTCCAGAAGAGATCTCCCGACTACTCAGACAAGAGGAAAGGTCCATTGAACCTCACAAAGAACCGTTGGAAACGGTAAACTTGGGTTCAGAAAAAGAGAGAAAAGAAATCAGGATCGGAGCATTGCTCAGTCCAACTGCCAGAGAGGGTTTGATAAAGCTTCTCAAAGAATTCCCCGATGTGTTCGCTTGGTCCTATCAGGATATGCCAGGGTTGGATACCAGCATCGTGGAACATCACTTACCGTTGAGATCGGAATGTCCGCCAGTAAAACAAAGGTTGAGACGCACTCACCCGGACATGGCCATCAAAATCAAAGAGGAGGTACAAAAACAGATCGACGCGGGTTTCCTCGCTACATCTGAATATCCTCAATGGTTAGCCAACATCGTACCCCTTCCCAAAAAGGACGGAAGGGTCAGAATGTGTGTTGATTACAGAGATCTGAACAAGGCAAGTCCAAAGGACGACTTTCCTTTACCACACATTGACATGCTGGTTGACAGCACAACAATGTTCAAAGTATTCTCCTTCATGGATGGATTCTCGGGCTATAACCAGATCAAAATGGCGCCGAAAGACATGGAGAAAACTTCGTTCATTACCCCATGGGGTACCTTTTGTTACAAGGTAATGCCGTTCGGTTTGAAGAATGCCGAGGCAACCTATCAAAGGGCCATGACTACTCTGTTTCATGACATGATACACAAAGAAATCTAGGTATATGTCGATGATTTGATTGCAAAATCAAGAACAGAGGATGAGCACGTTGAACACCTGTCAAAGTTGTTCGAACGTCTAAGAAAATTCAAGCTCCGCTTGAATCCCAACAAGTGCACCTTCGGTGTCTGTTCAGGGAAACTACTAGGGTTCATCGTCAGCCAGAAAGGGATTGAGGTTGATCCTGACAAGGTCAAGGCCATTCAAGAAATTCCTTCTCCGAAAACTGAAAAACAAGTCAGAGGATTCCTGGGACGTTTGAACTACATCTCCAGATTCATATTCCTTATGACCGCCACGTGTGCGCCGATTTTCAAATTACTAAAAAATAACCAGGATTGCGTTTGGTCAGAAGACTGCCAAACTGCCTTCGACAGTATTAAGGAATATCTGTTGAATCCTCCGATCCTATCACCTCCAGTGGAAGGAAGACCACTGATCATTTACCTCACAGTCCTAGAGGACTCAATGGGATGTGTACTTGGCCAACAAGACGAAACTAAAAGGAAAGAGTCTGCCATCTACTATCTAAGCAAGAAATTCACCGACTGTGAAACTCGGTACACGATGCTCGAGAAAACTTGTTGCGCTTTGGCTTGGGCAGCCAAGCGTCTTCGCCAGTACATGATTCGTCATACTACTTGGTTGGTCTCCGAAATGGATCCAATCAAGTACGTTTTCAAAAAACCTGCTCTCACGGGAAGGATTGCCCGTTGGCAGATGTTACTATCAGAATATGACATAGAGTACCACGCTCAGAAAGCCGTTAAAGGAAGTATTTTAGTCGATCATTTGGCTCATCAACCGATTGACAATCAAGAATCAATCAGGTTTGACTTCCCAGACGAAGATGTCATGTATCTAAAGATGAAAGATTGCGATGAACCGCTACCCAGTGAAGGGCCAGAACCAGGTTCCCAGTGGGGACTTATCTTTGACGGAGCAGTTAATCATTATGGAAACGGAATTGGGGCAATCATTGTTACCCCTCAGGGTTCCCACATTCCTTTCACTGCCAGACTTACGTTCAAACGTACGAACAACGAGGCCGAATACGAAGCATGTATCATGGGTCTCGAAGAAGCGATTGATTTAAGGATCAAAAACTTGGACGTATATGGCGATTCAGCCCTGGTTATTAACCAAATAAAAGGAGATTGGAACACATACCAATCAAGATTGATTCCTTACAAGGACTATGCAAGAAGGTTGTTACCCTTCTTCAACAAAGTCGACTTTCATCACATCCCTCGTGATGAGAATCACATGGCTGACGCATTAGCCACTCTCTCTTCCATGATTAGTGTAGGTCGATAGAATGACATACCTAAGATCGACATAATGCGCCTTGAACGGCCCGCTTACATCTTCACAATTGAAGCAGTCATAGACGACAGACCTTGGTATCACGATATCAAATGCTTCCTTCAGAAACAAGAGTACCCATCTGGGGCACTCAGAAAAGATAGAAAGACCCTCAGAAGATTGGCTGGAAACTTCTTCCTGGGCGGTGACACTCTTTATAAGAGAAATTTTGACATGGTCTTGCTCCGATGCGTCGACAGACCAGAAGCAGACGTGCTCATGAAAGAAATTCATGAAGGATTCTTTGGCACTCATGCCAACGGACACACATGAGGAGGTGTCACAAGTGTCAGATATACTTCGACAAAATTCATGTACCGCCATCACATCTCAAAGTTCTTTCTTCCCCGTGGCCTTTTTCCATATGGGGAATCGACATGATTGGCATGATTGAGCCCAAGGCTTCAAACGGACATCGGTTCATCCTGGTAGCCATTGACTATTTCACCAAGTGGGTCGAAGCAGCGTCATTCGCCAATGTAACCCGACAAGTGGTGGTCCGATTTATCAAAAACAATATCATCTGCCGTTATGGTGTTCCAAGCGAGATCATTACTGATAATGGATCTAACTTGAACAATAAGATGATGAAAGAGTTATGCGTAGAGTTCAAGATAGAACACCATAACTCATCTCCCTACCGACCCAAGATGAACGGAGCGGTAGAAGCGGCTAACAAGAACATCAAGAAGATCGTTCAAAAGATGGTTGTAACCTATAAAGATTGGCACGAGATGCTACCCTTTGCTCTTCATGGTTATCGCACATCTGTCCGCACTTCAACAGGGGCTACCCCTTTCTCTCTAGTATATGGCATGGAGGCAGTGCTTCCCATAGAAGTAGAGATCCCGTCAATCAGGGTATTGATGGAAGCTCAGCTCACCGAAGCTGAATGGTGTCAAAGTCGACACGACGAACTGAACCTGATCGAGGAAAAACGAGTCACGGCACTATGCCACGGTCAGTTGTATCAACAAAGAATGAAGAGGGCGTTCGACAAAAAGGTTCGGCCTCGTGTCTTCAGGAAAGGAGACCTCGTGCTCAAGAAGATACAATCATTTCTCACTGATTCTCGGGGCAAATGGACCCCAAATTATGATGGCCCCTATGTGGTCACGAAAGCTTTCTCAGGCGGCGCCTTGAGACTTGCAACCATGGACGGAGAGGAATTTTCCTACCCCACGAATGTTGATGTAGTCAAGAAATACTTCGCCTAAACTAAAAAAAAAAAAACGTCTCGGTGGATTGAAAACCCGAAAGGGCGGTCCAGGCAAAAGTTAGAGACATGAAAAAAAAAAGAATCATCCCGATGGATTGGAAATCTCATAGTACAATCCAGGCAAAAGTTAGGGATAATGGCAAGTAACTATGTTCAACAGAGGCAAGTCCCTCAGCAGTAGTTACATCATCTATCGGAGGAAATCTCCAGTCAAAGGTCATCTTTGACAGAAGCTCAGGATGCCCCGAATTCAAAGTTGGTAGAAGGATAGTGGTCGTTATGTTTCAACATAGCCCTTTTCCCTGTAAATTACCATTTTCTAACTTTGTATATACTCTTTGGAATCACGCGTTTGGCTGATCTCCATCTTATTAATAAAATTTGAGCCCTTGTGCTTTTGTTTGTAATTCTTACTTGTTTTAGCTTTACAGAACGACATTTAAACTTAATCAGCGATTCTTGAAATAAAACAAAAATGAATTTACTTGTTAAAATTTTTTCTGCTTTTAAAATAAAGATGGCAATTTCTTTTGACTGTTGAACATCAGAAGAACATCGATCGCTTCTCCCGAAGTAAGCGAACTTCAAAGTGCAGAATCAAAGTACTCCTTCTAAGCCAGTATGCCTGAATGAAGGGATCAACTGTGTCAGAGACCTTGTTTTGTCTGACATCCTCGGCCGAGTTCTCATCTCCTAAGCCCGATCAACATAGCTCCCAACGGGACTATCTCTCCTAAGCAAGGTGGAATTGCTATTTTGAATCAACGGTACTTCTTCACCCCGCGATGGCCGAGTATCCAATTGTGTTCATCCATTAGTCTGTATGTCGCGTCTGTTTTGTCAGCATATACATACATACATCATGCATTTTTGATTTGCATTTACATTTCATATTGCATCGTTATCACTCTAGCCGGTCTTGTCCCCTAGTGGTAGCAATTTTCTCAACCGAGTTTGTCAGTTCTTGCCTCGTCAGGAAATACTGTGTCTGAACAACCTCGCTTCCGATTTAATTCTGGAAAGAAGTTGGTCCTTGACCACTTTGATAACTTGAACCTCTGAAAAGCTAGAGAAAACTCTCAATAAACATCACTCTTCGCCATTGAAGATGATATCCTTGCTTTCCCGGATTAAGGAAAATCCACAGAGAAAGCCTCGTGATCAGAGATTCGGCAGCATGCCAGTTTTGCTCCGAAAGGACCGCTGATGAAAAGGTCATTGGCACCTCAAAATTGGACCCCATCATATGGCGTTTCTCCGGGAAGATCCCGAGAAAAGTATGATGAAAGATCCCAAATGAAAACAGTCTCTCAAGAGACTCGCTTTCCCTAGTAGAATCAACAAATGGCGTCTCCAACAGAGAAGTTTGTGTACCTCTACAACTCAGACGAATGGGTTCCCCAGCAAGTCTGACATCAAAACTTTTTCCACTCAAATGGCATCTCCCCAGGAAAATTCGGCGAGAAGTTTGAAGGAAAACCGCTACACATAGCGTCCCTTGTCAGTAAAGTTTATTGACAAAAGAAACTAAGGCCAGTTCCTTGGTAGGAAACCAGGATCGAGGGGAAGTTTATTTCAAAAGAAACTAAGACCAGTTCTTGGTAGGAAACCAGGATCGAGGGGAAGTTTAAATCAGAAACAAAGACCAGTTCTTGGTAGGAAACCAGGATCGAGGGGAAGTTTAAATCAGAAACTAAGACCAGTTCTTGGTAGGAAACCAGGATCGAGGGGAAGTTTAAATCAGAAACTAAGACCAGTTCCTTGGTAGGAAACCAGGATCGAGGGGAAGTTTACCTTTTCTAAGCATCATCGCTCAGCTAAAGAAGATGAATGCGTAAGCTACCATTCATAACCACCATCAAAATTTCGGATATTCCGATATTTAATCCTCTTGCACTCCGAATGCTCGAATACCTTCGTCATTCATACCTTCGGGTCCAAGAAGATTAAATAGGGGCATCTGTAATACCCCAAATTTTGACCACTTAGATTTCCCATCATTGTGAAAATCATCATCACAATATGGATGAACCATCATGCTTCATTAGTCTCCCCAAAGATGGGTGAGCATCCACTACAATCAAAATTAGGGTTTCAAGCCCTCTCTGAGTGCTTAGACAAAGGATCAATCAAGAAATGACATGATCTTCAACTTGTCTAATCTCTTAAACATCCACAATGGATCAAAGAGGACTCCCACTTCAAGGATTAAGCACAAGGCTGCTCCCTTCTAGGTGAATCAAGTCTCAAGATCGACAGTGTCACCAAATTAGGGTTTTGGTCGACCAGGGTCTCCAGATGGAAATTTTCATCTGGGCACAAGGAAAATGATCCAAAACACAACCTAATATGCTTCATGGAACCTCATGAACCCATGCATCAAGTCAATTTTGCCTCAGGGGATGCATTCATCAAAAATCAGGAATTAGGGTTTCTTGACCTAATTCACCCTTAAGTTGACTTTTGGGACAAACCATGAGCCAAGACCTCAAGAGATGATTTGAGGGTCTCTAATACACCATATTGATCCATTTGGAACAATGGATTGATCCAAGAAGCTTGAGCAACAAGTCTCATTTTCATCTGCACCACAATTAGGGTTTTAAGGGAAAAGTCAACTGTAACTTTGACTTTTGACCAAGACATACTCCCAAACCCTAATACATGATTGAATATACCCTATGACACCCATGGAACATGTCCATCAAGTTTGATTTAGGTCAAGGACATGATTTCCTGAAGAATTGCACAGTTTGGAATTCATCTGATAAAAAGTCAACTGTGCACAAAAGTCAACTTTGACTTTTTGAGATTTTTCACCAAAATGGATTTTTAACCCTAAAATGATGTTAATGTATGATTTGAATCATCATTCATCATGAAAAATCAAGAAAAGTGAGATAACTTGTAAAAGGGGTAACCATAAAACTTAGAAAATTTTCTAAGTTAAAAATAAAGTGGCAAAGGTACCAACTTTGGAGGACCATAACTCCTAAACCACAAGGCCATTTTTTCTCATCTAAAGATGGATTTGTAGCCCTCATTATCACCTACAAAAACTTCAACTACAAGTCATTCCAATTCATTAAGGATTTTGAGTTATGGAGTGATCAAAGTGGCTGAAAAGTGAAAATGTCACTTTTTCCAACACTTAGTGAAATTTTCACTAAGTCAGAATTTGCCTTCACTTTTTGCCAAATGTAGGGATTTTTCACTTGGAATCAAAAGAGATCAAAACCAAACTTGTTCAAACAGTTGTTGTATCATGTAAGAGCTTTCCAAAATGGCCAAGAACATTGCCAAATTCAACCTACATCATGAGATACAACATTGGCAAGTTGCCTTGCTGAAATCTGTCAAAGCAAGGCAGAATTTGTATTTTGGCTCGATTTGCCAAAATCAGCCAATTTAAATTGCTCCAATCCACTTGGACACCTCAGAGGATTGAATCCAAAGGGGACAATCACTGAGCCAAGCCTCCAAGGTCCAAGGAACAAGGAATAGCATGTTGAACCTAGAGTTGCCAAAGTAGGGACAAGACTTCAAATTTGGAATGAGGCATTCAATGGAACCATCAAGGTGGCATGGACTGAGCCATTCTCATCTGAAATCAGACAAGACTTATCCAAGACTAAGGGGACCAAAGCTCTGTGCCCTAACCTCTAGTCAATGGCTAGAGGAGACTTGGATTCTCATTGGACAACATTGGCCAAACCTACTTACCAGCTGCCATGCACTATTCCTTGCAAAACAAATTTGCTCTACTATAAATAGAGCTCAATTGTGGTCAGTTTGAGTACACCAAAGCCATCTAACAGATGCTTTCCTCAAAATCTCTTTCTCTTGGCAAAAATGCCTTTCTTAGCAAGGTAGCTATCGGGTTTTGAGTTTGAGAGCAATTCTGCACAAACCAATCACTCACACACCTCACATACATCACATATGAGCTGATCAAACACTCACATAACTTCTGAAACATCAATTTCATGAAATCACCAGCTGGTTGCTCAAGGTTTTAACCAAAGTGCAGCTGAGGTACCACAAAATGATCCAGCCAATTTCAATCAAGTCCAACCATCCAAACACAATCCATAGGGTGTAGGGAAGCTGTTCAGATCATCACCACTCATCTGTAACACCTCCAAATCAAAAATCACTCTGAACTTGCTGTCACGGCTTGGAGGTAAGCACATACTTGGTCATCTCTTAATCTATGCATATTTCCTCGCACAATAATTTGGCCATATGTTCATAATCATGCATGGAATGTTTTCCCTCAATTAATTGCATTGTTTGAATCGTGTATCAAAAATCCTAGCCTTCATGCAGAAATTAGGGTTCTTGAGGTTTCTTCGTGATTTCTTGTTGTATGTTTAATTTAAATGAAATTAAAGTACATAGACATGATCGTGAGGTTGAGACGAGCATAATGATATGTGGATTGCATGATATGATTACGTATTCATGGAGATTGGATAGAAAACGCAAATCTGAGAAACCAAGAACACGCGCGTGTTCTTCAGCTTGTTCTTGGCGCCTTTTTTTCCAAATTCAAATATTTGAATTTTGTGATTTTGTTTAATTGATTCAAAAATTAATTTCTCTCTGAGTTTTAATGATTTTGAGTTGATTCTTTTTTTAATAATTCACAAAAATGTTAAAATATTTTATTTTATCAAAAAATCCCAAAAATATTATTTATTTCATATAATTGATATTTTTGTAAAGAATTAATATTTTGATTGTTTTTGGCATTTTAAATATTTTTTCTACATTGATTTTGCAACTTTTAATGCTTTCTAATTATTTTGTAGGTCAATACTTAATTTTTGAAGCATTAATCCAAAATCACAATTTGTTTTCCATGTGTTAAACAATTTTTGATCATTTTAATTGAATTTTTATTCAATTAAATACATTTTGAAAACAAATTAGGGTTTTGGATTAATTCAACCCTCATAAATCATTTTCAAAACACTTTGGGCCTCTATTAGAGTGTAAGACCCAATCCTTTTTTTGACCAAATCATCTTTGGGCCTCACTTATTGTATAAGTCCCGATACCGTCAAAAAATAAACGGCGCGATCGTCGCCTTTTCAAAATCATCTGGGCCTACCCTCGAGTAGTAAGACCCATTTATTTTTCTTCAAAACTCTTTGGGCCTCTTGAGAGAGTGTAAGACCTATCCCCCTTTGTACAAAAACTTTTTGGGCCTCACTCATTGTATAAGTCCCTCTGTACAAGTAAACGGCGCGATCGTCGCCCGTTTAAAAAATAAAAACCATCTGGGCCTACCCTCGAGTAGTAAGACCCATTTATTTTTCTTCAAAACTCTTTGGGCCTCTTGAGAGAGTGTAAGACCCATCCCCCCTTGTACAAAAAACTTTTTGGGCCTCACTCATTGTATAAGTCCCTCTGTACAAGTAAACGGCGCGATCGTCGCCCGTTTAAAAAATAAAAACCATCTGGGCCTACCCTCGAGTAGTAAGACCCATTTCTTTTTCTTTAAAAACACTTTGGCCCTCTATTAGAGTGTAAGACCCAATCCCCCTTTTAACCAAAACATTTTGGGCCTCACTTATTGTATAAGTCCCTCTGCGTTAAAAGAAAACCTCGGCGCGATCGCCATTTTTAAACGAAAAATCATTTGGGCCTACCTTCGTGTTATAAGCCCCTCTCTTTTTTTTAAACCTTTTTGGGCCTCTTGATAGAGTGTAAGACCCATCCCTTTGTACAGAAAACCATTTTGGGCCCCAGTCACTTGTATAAGTCCCGCTGTACAAAGTCAAACAGTGCGCTCATTGATAAAACCCTGGGCCTCTCCTTGAGCTGTAAGCCCCAAATCTTTCTTTTTCAAAGTACTTTCTCCTTTGATTTTGAATATACTGTTGTTTTCAATCTTTCTTTGTTGAACAACTAACCAAACAGCATGGAAGCACTACAACCGAGTAAGTGGTTATTGCTTTCATTTACTGCTTTCATATTATAAACTGTATTGTGGGGCTGCTCACTGTAAGTCTCCTTTTATAAACTCATATCTACTGTGTAATAATAGTATAGATATTTTGAGTTTCCCCGGCAACTACGTCTAGAACTAGGTGACGCCGTTTCACTTATTCGTAGAAATAGACGCCTAGATCCCCAATAGGAGCACCAGATACAGTCTTCTCTTCGGCTGTCCTCCTTAGGAATCGTCAAGAAGCTCTACTCCCCAAGATGAATGTATTCTCCGTGAATGGCATCTTTGAGTTTCTTCCCAATTCTCGAACTTTCCTGACTTGATCTATTCCTTGTGGATAGCTTGCCTTGAATGTCTCGGGGTTTGGGTACCCACTACGGTCATAATCTTGGACCTTAACTAAGGAACCCTCTTTAAAAGCTAAAAGTCGCTGGATAGTAAACCTCGCACGTTTACCAGTGGTTTTCATCTTTAAAAGAGTTATCTCTCCTAATGGAAAAGAGATGATAGACCCACGGGCTTCTTAAAAGCATCGGCCTCCTCTTGGGCATTATTCAAGGACCCTACGGCTTCTTAGAAGTATTCACAGCCTCCTCTTAGGCTTCGTATAATGATCTCTTCCTCCGGGAATGATAGCCTCCTCTTGGGCTTCGTACAAGGACCCGTCGGCTTCTTAAAAGTTCCCAGCCTCCTCTTGGGCTTCGTACAAATTGTCCCGACGACCTCCTAGAAGTATAGGAACAGAACCTAGTCATCCTCATAGAACGGTCCTTTCATAGAGTCTACTACTGTTTCTCGAAGCATAGTACAAAAGATAAAACTCTAGACACGGACAGTCTAACTTCCTTGAGTCTCAAAGACATTCTCAAGCACCCTTCGTTAAATAGGAAGGAAACCCGCAGACTCGGATAGTCTCGATACCCTTTGGATTTCCCGTTTCCTCAAAGAGAAGGAAATATCCCTGATCCTCAAATTAAATCCCTGTGTACAGCATTACTCATATAATAACTGATTTTCTCTTTTAAATCAGTATATTGGATCTGTCACTCAACTGAAACAGCTACAATAGCCTCCATCTCGGGCTTCGTACGAGATACCAAAATTCTCCCCAGTGGAGTCAAAACAACCTTTTCGCCTCTCTCTCGGGCTTTGTACGAGATACAAAAACTCTCTTACTGAGTATAAAAGATTCTCCAACTGAGTCAACTCTTTGCTAGCCTCCTCTTAGGCTTTGTATAACGATATGCCCCACTGGGTCAAAAACTTTTAGCCTCTCTCCCGGGCTTTGTACGAGACACAAAATAGCCTCCTCTTAGGCTTTGTATAATGATTTTCCTAGCGGAAATTAGCCTCCTCTTAGGCTTTGTATAAGAAAACCACTGGTTGATCCAATCGACCTTTTAGCATCAAAGTTGTGCCTCGTTCACAGTACAACTCCTTTCCCTTCATCTAATCGCTGTAAGCGGCAAGCCTCTGGATCATCTACATCCATGCCACTGTCCCTCTTTTAGCATGAGAAATTCCTAAGGAAAGATGGCATTGCTCTACACTGAGTTAAAGTCTTCTCCTTCAGGTTAAAACCCTTTATTCGGAAATTATGGCATTGCTCGGATCCGCGTATCCCAGTTAAAGTAACTCTCCTTCTCCCCTCTTTAGAGATGACAAATTCTCTCTAAAGCCGAGGTCTTTCAGCTTCACGTCTTGGGCTTTGAACAAGACACAAATAGACCTTTTAGCTTCACATCTTGGGGTTTGAACAAGATACAAATCACCTTTCGCTTCACGTCTTGGGCTTTAAACAAGACACCAAAACACCCATTTCCTCCCATAGAATAGGGAATACGTAGGCATAAGACCGAAAGAAAAGATCTTAGCGAGCGCAATCAACGAAAAACCCAAATCCCATATCTTCGTCAATCAAAAGCAGTAATTCAAAAGCATCAGTCCTAACATCCTAATCCTTGTTCCCCACCAGAAACCTTTTGCCCAAGCCCTAGAAAGAAAGAACCTGTATTGGCGAAATACGAATAACCAGTACAAAGGTCCCCCCACATTGATAGCATCCGTAACCTAATAGACCGCTGTTTAAACTCAGTATGCAAGCAGGGTTAATTGGAGACATCTATTTCCCTTCCTTATTCATCTCACAATAGGATAAAAAATGAATCCACCTGTAGTTTAAGCTCAAACCGCAGAGAGCGACCAACGCTTAAGAACCGCGTCCAAAATCGCTCGCTACAGGGAGCCCTGCTGAAGGGATCTCTTTGTACCATATTATGTGGTTAAAAATTTCATATACCCAATTAGTTGTAATTTCTTGGGTCAGGAGCTACATGGGTAATACATCTTCCTTAATGACATAGTTATGGTTTATGCTCCTTGGAAATAGGATACTAGTCCAAAGGCAGTGAAGGATCCTAATATTTGGTTTTAAGTGGCTGGATCTGAAAGGGAATCTCTTCTTTTCCATAGGGTTGACGACAATAGTATTAATAGATGTGGAGCATTTGAAGTTTCTAAGACTTAGGGGTCTATCAATGGTGAAGTATGTTCCTAGAGTAGGCAACTCAAAGATTATCCCAAAGTGGTCTTTGTGAAGGTCAATTTCCGCTCCCTTTATAGATGTACTCAACAAGGTTCCTACAAGTCTGAGGTTTATGTATAACTCTGTTACTAGAATTCGAAAGGATTTGTCCAGTATTTGGGTGAAAAAATATTTGATGGAAGCTTGACGTATTTGATGATAAGGTTTGTGACTTTTGAAGAGGCTTGGCTCCATGTACCAATAATGAGTTACCTTTTTGGGTAGAATTGTCATTTTCTCTTCTTGCTTGTGATTAATCAATCTCGTAGCTAAACATTCATTCTTGGTGTTTATCTGGGTTTTTGGCTTGAGGAGGTCATGGTGATGCTTATGACAAAAGAACTCACACAAGAAAGAAACTAGAAGGGATGAATTTTGAGATGCAAGAAATATTGGGAGAGCATGCCTATTTATAGTACATGTTTTGAGAATTTTCTCGTGTACTTCTAGCAAGTAATCAATGGAGATTAAGTTGATTGAAAATCAAGGAGAAATCCTTCCAAATTGGTACGACCAGTCGATTTGCTAATGGCCCTGATCGATTGGTTAATCAAATCTTCTAGGATTTTGAGATATCTTAATTAATTTTGACATTTGATTGACTTTACCTTGGATTTGATCTAAAAATAAGCGAGCAAAGCCACTTCAATCGATTACCATGAGGTGCCAATCGATTAGGCTTTCGTTGTTCAACCTCCTTGGTGGATTTTGGGTCTTGTGCTAGATTTCTTTACTTTTCTACATTTCTATCCAGCCTTATTGAACCTCCTTCCTATTAAACACTTAGAAGCTCATCTTTTTGGTTAGTCGAAATATTTTATTGAGATGAGCAAAATTAAACCACTATTTTAAAGGATTAATCAGAGTTTTTCAATCATTTCAACCTTGAAATATTGTACTACAGTTTATATTAAAAGGCTTTGATAAAAACTTCCCTTAAAGGGAAACACCATGTGTCCTTCTTTAACATTATTGGATGCGAGAGTTGGTAAAAGCAATGAGATGAACCATTCCATTACAGACATATCTATTCAACTAATCACTTAGGATCATAAATTTGATATATTCTCAAGAGCACTTGCTTTGATCACTATGATTAATATTTTCCATCATCGTACATTCTTGGATCAGGCTTAAAAAATTGTATACTTGGAAGTATAATTTTGCTTTGCACAGTCCATTGATAATCGTTAAAACTTTGAGCTACAAAGTATACTTGAAAAAAACTTATGTTTCACCTTTTGTACCCATGTCTTCTTGGGACCAGGTGCATTCGTTCTAGAAGATCTAAGGTTGTTACCTTTAGATCTTTTCAATTTGTCAAAATAAAAAAGCTCTAAATGACTAACTCTTTTAAAGTGTGTGTGCATTTATAAACTGGATGATTCTTTTTCATGTGATCTATGCCTTTACTAGGTTTTCTATTCTTTTTAAATCCCAGTCCATTTTTGTTTAAGAAAGGCCTTTCACTTGATAATATTAAGTTAAGTTTTTTTTCCTTTGGGTAAACATACCTAGGGTTTCATGCAAATCGTTGACTTCCTTTTTTAGAGAGACACAAGTCTCACATGATTCTCTTGAATTTCTGAGTTTAGTAATTTCTATTTTGAAGGGTTTATTGATTTCCTCAATATATCTTAAGGAATATTTAAGACCTAAGTTGTTTCATCTCAGTTTATCATTTTCTTCCACTAAATGACCATTCATTCTAAACAGTTGTTAGTAAGATGGTTTAGTTACCTGAAAAATATCTACCTCGTAGGATGCCTTTAAGAAAACTTCATATTCTTCATTGGAAGAAGGTTCTTTTATGTTTCTCCTCGAGGTTTATGTCTCTCTTCCTTTTCTTTTTTCAAATATTTCATTTGAAGATACTTCTTCTTCACAATTTATCGAACATGAGGTTCCTTCATTTGATGTTGAATCTTTTAAAGAACATTCAACTACAAAGTATGTTCTTTTTAAGGATTCCACTGAATTTGCCTTATAGGAGTATGATAAAGTTGATAATTCTTCGTCGGTTTCTTCATCTTTGAGCAATTGAACTAGTTTGTTTAATTTCTCAATGATTTCCTTCTTTCTTGATTTTTCCTGAAATTCATGAAGGTTCCCATCGTTTGATTTAAGGATTGGATCGAACTTACAATTCTTAACTCTTAGACATTGGTTAGTGACAAATATTCCAATGTAATTTTTAATATTTCTAAATTTTGAAAAGCAATTTAGAGCAATATCTTCATCTTCTTCGCCTCGTGTGTTCATTTCATCATTCTTAATACTTAGAGAAACTCTGTATTTCATTTCAAGAGTATCCTACATTTCTTTGGAGGCTTCGTAACAATGAACATAGAAAATTTTACTATCATCTAAAGACATTGTTATAAAACTCTTAGTTTTGAAATATATCTCAAACTTTCTCTTTTCCTTTTTAGTCCAAAGGGAATCGGGTTTATCTACTACTTTTTCATTTACTTAGTATGTAGGGATAAACAGACCATTGATTGTAGTTTTCCATAATTCATGATTTATACTTTGAAAAATTTCTAAACCTAGTTTTCCATATATCAAATATACTACTATTAAAAAGTGATGGTATGTTTAGAAAGTAACTCTTGTTGGAAGTCATCTTTCTCTTGAGACGATTAGTCCTTAAACAGAAGTTAGGCTCATATACCACTTGTTAGACATGTGACTTAAGAACTTAGACTTGGACTTGTTAGTAATATGTGTTTTAGAAAAACTTGGACTTGAAAAACTTTGAGATTTAAAATCAGAGTTAGAAAACATTTTTAGAGAAGTTCTAGAGCTATGCACGGAAAGCAGATTTGAAGAATATGAAATGTGTAATACCTCATATTATCTTAAATGGTAATTTCCTTATTAATTGGGACAAACTGAGAAATTAATGAGTTAAGAATAGAATAAGTTCTTAATCATTTCTCTAAATCCTTAATAATTAGTAAGCAAGGGTATTTTGGTGATTGAGAAGAATGGAAATTTGGAGTAAGAAATTGGCAAGGGCAACATGGTAATTTCTCAATTAAGTCAACTAAAGGCCAAAACACTTTACTACATATCATCCAAACTCTTATTTCTTCATTCATTTTCATTAGTTAGTAATAAAAGAGAAAGAAGAGAAAAAAGAAAGAAGAGAGAAAAAAGAAAGAAGAGAGAAAGAAGAAGAAGAGGATAAGTGCTTGGAGCAAAGGAAATGGAAGAATCATCATCAAAATCTTCATCTCATCTCATCTCAATTCATCAGCTTCTTCTTGATTAAGGTGGGTTCTTAGTTAGTATAACTTTGGGGGAAAGTTACATGAAAATTGGGTTTAGTTTTTTTTTTTGTGAATTCATGCCTTGTATGTGAAATTTGGAAGCATGATTATTGCTATGTCTTATGTTGTTGTGCTAATCCATGATGTTATGTTGTGTCGTAGTTTCTTGATTAATAACTTGACGACACGATTATGTGTTGTCATGGTTAGAAATTAATGATGTTAAGAAAGGATGAAGACATTATTGTATATATGTTCTTATATGATGTTGAATTCATGGTATGAAAGGCTTGGATATGTTGGAATATTATTAGATATCGTTTAGAATGGTTAAAGTTTGAAGAAAATGTGCTTAGAAGTGTGATTTTTAAAGGCATTGCAGAGAGAAATTGATTGCCTTGAAAAAAACAACCGATTGTATGCATTGAATTATAAATATTCATTTTTTGATGATTCTAAGCTATCGTGGATCTCCTATAACTTATACTATGTTATGCGTCAAATTCCATGTAAATGAAAGTGTTTTAAAATATGATTTTGGTTATGTTAAAATGATTAGAAATGATAAACTTAGGTTATGATGATTAACCTAAGTTATGATGCTCAGCGAGTAGTCACTTGAAGTGAATCGTCCTATCTACGTGAGTGTTCCCGAATGGCATGGATGGAAAATGATAGCCTAGTTGCGAGTTAATTGGCCTAGTATGGAGAGATATTATGATATTTTAATTGATGAGAATAATCACGTAGTGATGGTTGAGAGTAATCACATATTCAGGAATAACCCATATGGGTGGTTGTCCCGAGTTTGAGACTCATGTAGAGTAATAACCGGGAAAGAGGAATCATCTAGATACCTTTTGATGTCATAGAACCAAGGTTTATCATTATATTCTGCCTCGGTTTCTAGACAATATACTGGTTCATCCAGGTGTTCAATGTTAATGAAGGGTGCTTCGTTAGCCCACTTAACTTTGAACATGGATGCCAAGGTAGCCAAAGCGTCTACTAGTTGATTTTCTTCCCTAGGGATATGATGAAAAGTGATTTCATCAAAGTAGGGAATCAACTTCAAACATGTTTCTTGTTTGGAGTCAACTTACGATCATGAGTTTCCCGATCCCTTTTGATCTGACTGATTACCAGAGCTAAATCTTTGTATACATCGAGGATTTTGATTCTCAGATCAATGGCTGCTTCAATTTCGAAGATACATGCTTCGTATTCTGCCATATTGTTGGTGTAGTCGAAACATAACCTTGCAATGAAAGGAAGATGAAAGCCTTTTGGAGAGGTAATGATTGCCCCAATCCCATGACCTTGTGCATTTGAAGCACCGTCGAACACGAGCGTCCATCGCGATCCTGGTTCTGATCCTTCAACAGGTCCTGGGATTTCATAGTCTTTGATAAACAAGATGTCTTTATCCGAAAATTCAAACCTCATTGGTTGATAACCCACCACAAGTTGATGTGCAAGATAATTTGATAACACACCCCCTTTGATAGCTTTTTGGGTGACATACTGGATATCACATTCAGTTAGTAACATTTGCCACCGAGCTATTCTTCTAGTGATAGCAGGCTTTTAAAATATGTACTTTATTGGATCCATTTTGGATATCAACCAAGTAGTGTGGTAGACCATGTATTGTCTTAGACATCGAGCAGGCTAAGCTAGAGCATAGTAAGTCTTCTCTAAGAGTGAGTATCTGGTCTCATAATCAATGAATTTCTTGCTCAAATAGTAGATGGAATGTTCTTTTCTGCTTGTGTCGTCATGTTGACCAAGTACACAACCCATTGATTCATCCAATACGGTGGGATACATGATTAGTGGCCTACCCAGAACTGGTGGTATTAGGATCGGTGGTTCTTGCAAGTATTTCTTTATTTTGTCGAATTCCCCTTGGCAATTGTCATTCCACTTGATCGTTTGATTTTTTATCAATAATTTGAATATTGGTTCACAGGTAGCCATTAGATGGGAGATGAACCTTGAGATGTAATTTAGTCTACCTAGGAAGCCTCAGGCTTCATTTTCTATTTTAGGAGGTGGCATGTCTTGAATAGCTCGAACCTTGTCAGGACCAACTCTAATGCCTCTTTGATTGATAATGAAACCCAGAAGTTTATCAGATCTGACCCCAAAGGTGCACTTTGCATGATTCAACCGCAGCTTGTACTTTCGGAGTTTGGCAAAAAAGGTTCCTTAGATGGTCTAAATGCTCATATTCAGTTTTGGATTTGGCAATCATGTCGTACACGTTAACCTCTATCTCTTTATGGATCATATCATGAAAGAGGGTTACCATGGCTCTTTGATATGTTGCCCCTGAATTTTTCAAACCAAAAGGCATAACTTTACAATAGAAAGTTCCCCACTGAGCGATAAAAGTAGTTTTTTCCATATCATTCATACCCCAAATTTTGACCAGACTTTTTTTGAGCTTGCATTCATCAGTCTTTATTTGCGCGTTGCATCATCCGCATAACATGCCTTTCACATCATAACCTTTTTATCATTTGTGCATCATATCCATTATTCATATCATCTAACCACCGTGCATACAAAATAAGTGCCTTTTGCTTATGGTGTAAGCTCAGGTCAGACAAGTTTTGTTTCAAGATCAAGGTCTGGGTGTGATTGATTCAAGTGGTTGTGTCTGAAGTTTCAGTCGGGGTTTCTGTGCCAATTCTGGCTATCTGTGTGTGGATCAAGTTATCAAGTTGTGTAAGTCAGGTGTTTCATGGTTGAAGATTACCAAGGATCAGATCATTGCCATTTAGGATTCTGTGCAGTGCATTGAGGTTCAAGACATGTTCATTGAGGTCCATATTGTTGTCCAAAGAGATTTCACAGTAAAGATTCATCATGATTCATTCAGAATTCAAGGATTGATTCATTGTTCATTCAAGGCACTGACCATTCAAAGTGCGAGATTGGTTTAGGGTTGATTTTATTTCTCAAGAAACCGATTCAAGATTCTATTTTAAGTGGGAAGCCAAAAGTATAGGCATTTGGTTCTAATTGGAAATTCAAATTTTAATTCTAATAGTCCAGGAATTACAAGTGTCATTCATCATTATCATTCAATATTAGAGAATCAAGGTTGGTTTCAAATGTTGTTCATATGGAAAATGCAAATGAAGTTCTCAAGTGTGTCTAAATAAGTAATAGAGGGTGCGAATAATGACCAATTTCAAGTGATGATTCAAATCCAATTTGCAAATTTTGACAAAGTCAACAAAATTCAAAAGCTCATGTTACAACAAAATTTTACCAAATCCAATTGCAAGCTTACAAAGTTCATTATTACACCAAAGGTCCATACAAGTTTCAAAAGCCCATACAAAATTCAGCAAGTTCAAAAATAATGGCCCAATCCAATTTTCTTTCCTATAGGCCCACATAAATATTACAAAATACAAATTAAAAAAAATGATGATGAAAGAAAAGTACAGAGTCTGCACTGTGAAACAAGAATCAAAACTATACTGCTTCAACAGACCCTGTGCAAGCCTATAACAAAATTCCAAAAAAACTCCATCAACCAAACCTGTTACACATAAAGAACAACACAACCATCCAAAAAACTTATGAACCGTACAACCTGCTCTAGACAACCAACATACCACCTAAAAACAAAACAAATTCTGCAGTTACTCTACACTCCAAAACAAACAACCTGCTACCACACCAAAGCGACACCCACAAAACTCCAAAACCTCTGCCTCCGTACTGCTGCCTGCAAACCTGGCCAACAAAACAAACACTCCACACCAAGCTTATTCCATCAATGGTACAAGCCCTGCTGCACAAGCAGAACCTAGAATATGAAGACAAGGTCCAACGTACACAACAACGGTAACTCAAGATCAACAACAAACTGCATCAAAAGGGACAACACAATGGAAATACTGAGACGAATTCAGAATTTGAAAAAGAAACAGGTTTTGAAATTGACTTTAAACGGAGAAAGGGAGGACACACAGGAAAAAAGGAACGAGAACCTTGCCTTACATCCATCACACTTCAATCTACAGAAAGCTCACAAATAAAGAAAAATCACAAACTCACCTCCTTGAAACTGCATGAAGCCATAAACCTCGCCTCCCCATTTCCAACCACAACAAATTCTATATCAGTTAGAAACATCTGCCTACTGCTACCACGATTTTCATCGTCCAACCATTACCAACCACAGTGAATCAACACTGCTTTCATCTTCGTTTTCCACCTTTCCTTCCTTCCAACTCACCGGCCAAGTGAAACATCGTTCTCCACAACCACAAATCTCGACGCTAACTCCTCCACTCCTCAAATCGAAGTATCCTTCGATACCATCTCCGAACCATTCACCATCAACGATTCAATAATAACTACCCACTATCACAGGCCACAAATCAAGTCATCAACAACTCACCATCTTCCATCAGCCGCCGCCTCTAGTGCGAATTGAGAGTGAGCACGACGAGGAGCCACCACGGACGGAGAGAGTAAACCGCAATCAAAACAGAGACGCCGAGGAGAAGAGAGGACGAAACCATCGCGATTGAAAAGAAAACGGCGAGATTGAGGGCGAGAAATTCAAACGCGAGTGACAGTAGAGAGAGAGTCGTGTTTATAGAAGAGGAACGACATTGCTCTGGTTTTGGTGTGATGCTAATTTTTTTTTTGAATCCATTGGTTTGTGTTGACCATGGGCCTAGCCCATTTCTCTTGATTTACTAATATACACTACATCTGTCCAATGCACCCTTCTCCTTTTTAAAAAAAAAATATTTTATTTAATTTATCTTGTTTTCTTAGAAAAAAAGCTCATACTTCATATTCATTTCTTTTTTAAAATTTTGTTGGTTATTTTCTCTAATTCTTTTTCTTTTATTACACTTTTGATTAATAACTCATGATTATTTTACTCTTTGTTATTATTCTTTCTCATTTCGATTTTTATTCTTCATTTTGGTCAATGAAAGTCTAAATATCATGGATGGTTGATTAGTCAAAGACGTTGAACCTTCGTTGTTTCAAATCTGAGGTAGAATGATCATTCAGATCATTCTCCACACTTTGGAATAATGATAGGTTACCTTTGATTAATCATCAGAAATTCATGATCAAAGACGAGACTGTTATCCTCTTCATTAATCCATCATTTATACCCTCATCATTTATGACATGATTTTTCTCTTTTGGTTTGATTCTATTATATGCATGTTACTTCCATGACATGATTCTGATTTCTCTTGTTAATTCATCTTGATATTTGAGTTGTGTTTCTTTTATTTTCCTGCTTTTGAATTCCTATGTTCTCTTAGAATCTCCTAGTTCAACTTAATTTTCGATTAAGATTGAAGTAGGATAGATTTTAGGTTCTTCATCCGAGCATGACAACATTAGGGTTAGATTTCCTTCATCCTCAATCTTAGGACAATCATTGCATGATAACATTAGGATCCAGTCTCCCATAGTTCTTCCTCTTGTATTCATTTCTTTTCTTAATCAAACTATAAAAACACTTAATAAACACGATGCATGTAGTACGTGGTGGAGAACGAGTGAGAATTGAGCTTCCTTACACTCACTCCGAGTATTTTGAACACAAGACGCTCGGCTTGGTAGTTCAAAATATTCACCTCTATCCATAAACTTTAGTATAATACACATCTCAAACTTCTTTTCAAAACTTTAACAAAAAACACCTCAACAAATCCAAATCTTTTCATACTTCGGGATTCCCTTCAAAACTATTTTCAAAAAAGGACATGCTATTTTTGTTCTACCGCAAACAGGTAACGCGTAAGACTCCAGACAACGAGCGGCTAAACACTTAACTGCTAGAACGCGAACATTAACATTGTCCATAAAAAACACCAACCAACCGTAGTCCGAACTACGGATGCTCTGATTTCTCATACTTGTTGAGAATACGTAGGCATAGGATTGCAAGATCCTAGCGAGCAAACTTCCTTTTTTTCCACCGTAGTCCCACGAACTACAGACGCTCTGATTCTTCACTTCTTTCAAGTGTGGATACGTAGGCACAAGGGCCCGAATCCTTGGCGAGCACCCTAATAAAAACCAACCCTCTTCCATTTAGCAAGTTAGACTTTTAGATTAAAACACCCATTTGAGCTAGACAACTTAGATGGTTCCCATCGAGTACGATGGATGTGAGTGGGTGCTAATACCTTCCCCTCACATAACCGACTTCCGAACCCAGAATGTGGTTGCGATGACCACGTTCTTTCCCTAAAGGTTTTATCGATATTTCCGTTTCCCTCTTTGGGATAAACAAAATTCGGTGGCGACTCTGTGTCATTTTTCACGTAGCGACAGCTGGAGACTCTGCTGGGGACTTCCCTAAGCAAGTCAAGCCTAATCTAGGTTGTTTTCGCATGTTTGGGTATTTTTTCTTTATTCTTTACTAGCTTTATCGCTTTCCCTTTTTGTTTATATATTTGTATCTTATCTTGTGCAGCTCTTAATGCTGTGGTATGGATTGGGTACTTTGGTGACAAACTATGAGGGAAAAACTCTACACCCGAGTCTAGAGTGTAAAATTGAGATATGAGAGGTTGAGTAGTATGGGCTTCCGAGATGCTCATCTCGTGAAATTCGATACGAGAACCTCGCTTAGAGTAGATTCCATTGAGGATGTTGACAACCGTCAAGCTCTTAGCGTGTTTGATCAATGTTTTTTTGGGAATCCATGACCCTAAGGACCTTTTTAGAACCCTGAACCATTGGCCAACTAAGATTGATGGTCACTTAGTGTGGGTCCCCGAGAAGCTCTTCTCGCGAGGATCGATATGAAGATCTCATTCAGAAGAGACTTTCTCGACGGAGTTGTTGCCTGTCAATAACTGACATACGTAACAAACAGTTGAGAAAGTCCATGACTCTGAAACCCTTGTATAGAACCCAGTGTTGACGGTCCCGTAGTATGGGTCCCCGAGAAGCTCTTCTTACGAGGTTCGATACGAAGATCTCACTCAAAAGAGGTTCATGTGATGGAGTTATCAACCGACATTCTCATGTCGTATGTGATAAACATTTGTGTGAACTTATGACTTTGGGTTTCCTATTAACCTTAAACCACACCTGGTGAGAACCTTGTTTAGAAAGTAGTCAGTTTTATCCTTCATCCTGTACTAAAATAAAAAATATACGCATTGCATCCATTCTTTCCATTGCATCTCATCAGCATATATGCATACCATTTCCACCGAAAGCTCATTCCGCCTTTGTCCATGACCATCCAGTTGATTTCCTGACACCCCAACTACACTCGCAACAATCAACGGCTGATTATGGAGCAGCTACAAGTAGATTTGGTGGAGATGCGAGATCAGATGAGAACCCAGATGGGGCAATTCATGGACGTGATTCAAAACATGGCTCGTGGTCAGGGGGAGCTTGTGCAGAGGCCCACTGTTTTTGTTACTGAACATGGAGTTGAAGACCCAGGTCAATCTGCTACTGGTAATCCTCCAGTTGGAGATGTGAACCTACCACGTGTTGTTGAACCTCCTCGAAACAATATTGGTACAATCCCTACCCCTGAAGAGTTATTGGCGCAATAGAGAAAGAGGACCGTTGAGATTCCTACTCGTCAGTTGGAAGTCAATGATCATGATGAGGTGTTCTTTATGCACGATGCCGACATGGATTTTCCAACTGAAGCGGAAAGGATGTTTCGTATGCTCGAAGAAAGAATGAAGGCATGGGAGAATCAGAATACTTTAGGAATGGATGTTGCTGATCTAGGCTTGGTGCCTGGCGTGAAAATTCCCCCAAAGTTCAAAGTTCCCGACTTTGACAAATACAAGGGAACCACTTGCCCTAAGACCCACATCAGAGCCTACTACTAAAAGATGGCAGCGTATTCTGACGATGAGAAGTTGCTAATGCACTTATTCCAAGATAGCCTAGCTGGGGCATCTTTGGAGTGGTACATGCAACTCGAAAGGACCTCTATTCGTAGTTGGAGGGAATTGGCGGAGGCCTTCGTGCAGAATTATCAATATAACACTAACATGGCTCTAAACCAAACTTAGCTACAGAGTCTCACGCAGAAACTGAATGAGAGTTTCAAAGAATACGCCCAGAGGTGGCAGGTGTTAGCTGCCAGAGTTCAACCTCCGGTGATCGAGAGAGAACTTGTGGATATGTTCATGGGAACGCTTCACGGAACCTAGTATGATAGGATGGTCGGAAGTACCATTATGGGTTTTCCTGATTTGGTAAGGGCTGAAGAGAGAATTGAAAGCGGTATTAAGACGGGGAAAATTTAAGCCGTTGCTAGTCCCTCTGAAGATGCAAAGAAACGTTATGTTGGGTTCTCCAAGAGGAAGGAGGAGAAACTAATACTGTAACTATTCCAGTTGCTATTCAACAGCCGGTTCCATACCAACAACCCTATGCTCCTCAACAACAAAACTATCAGCAACAGAGACAACAGAGATCAAGAATGCCCGAGAGAAGGTTCGATCCAGTTCCTATTTCTCACAGTCAACTACTTGCTCATCTGTTTCAAGGTTCTTTGGTTCAACTAACAGAGGCCAAGCCTGTTCCAGACCCTATTCCTACTGGTTACGACATGAATGCTAGATGTGAGTATCACTCAGGAATACCAGGCCATTCAATTGAAAATTGTAACATGTTTATGCACAAAGTGCAAGATTTGATTGACTCGAAGGTCATCACGGTCACGCCAGACGGTCTGCACATAAATTTAAGTCTCCTTTCTTAAGTGAGGACTCAAACTGCAAAGAAGTTATCAGAAGCATTAAGTCCAGATGCAGTCAGGCCTCCTCGGTAGTGGCAATCAACAACTTCTTTACTGCATTTTCATTTGTAATCTTTTTGTTTGCTAAAACATTGTTTGCATGTATGAACTTGTTTGTTTTTGTATGATAATCATAATACAATGAGTATGTTTTTCTTGAAGTAATCCATTCATGTTCACTCATAAAATTATTTCTATGCATTGCAATACCAAGTTCTTATTTAAACTCTTGAAGGGAGGATGACGAAGTAAAAACGCAAAACTTTCGATAGTTTGCTTTCGGATAAAATCCTGCTGATGATGTACAAGCATTATTTCAAATCCCCTAAACACTAGAGAGATAAGGAGTTAATCCCGTCAACTGCTTCGAGCCTAGAAGTAGGAGTTTCCTTCGGATTTCAAAACCCTTACACTTAACCTGGGGCATGGGTAGTGTTCAGTTATCCTGATTACACATTCGAATTTCAAGATGAAACATCCTGTTATGGCGGTTGTTCTTCAATGACCAAAGACTTGGCAGTCACAAGCCTTTCTAAGAAAAAAGAGAGAAAAAGAGAGCCCTCTAATTCCACCACCCAAAGAGGAGACTTAGGCAAAAGTTAGGGATCAAAAGCAAACAAATATAAAGCAAAAGAGGCCCTCAAATCCTCAGCAAAAAAACAAAACCAGATTCAGTGACCACCATGTCAAAAATCAAAAGGGTCACTAACATCCATGGCCAAAGACAAAATAAGGTGATTTCCATTTCAAAAAATTTTCGAGACGACATCTTCACCCTTACACCATCAAACACTAGATGCGTGTGTCAATTTAACTGAACATTGGACTGGAGGTCATCACAAAGAAGGGGTGGGTTACAATTAAACTTTGAGCCATAAATCTTTTTTTCTCAAATCGTGAACCAGACCACATTACAAACCTCCAAAGTCCTAATTGAAGTAGGGTTTATTTTTGAGTCATACTTCAATAAGATAACGTTACTAACTCCCATGAGCTGTGCTAAAAGATCTTTGTTGGTATTGCATGTGCATGCTATCTTTCATTCAAAAACATCAATGTAGTAATTAGTGATTCGTTCACAAGGTTTTGCGACATCTTTTCAGTAAAAACTTCAAGATTAACATGTGTGTTGCATACATGTGCTTAAGCATCAAGGAAGCTTACATAATGAACATCAGTCGAGAAGCATGATCTTGCCAAAATGAAAGTGATAGTTCCTGGATTGGCTGGAATTTTGGTAAAACAATTGTTATTCAATGTTGATGTCAAGGTGTTGATGTTGTAATATTGAAGTCTTAACACTGGGCTGTGTTAAGTAGTTAAGTGCTGAAGATGGATGTCTGATGTCACACAGGTGATGTTGTAACATCAGTCTTGCAGAATTAATAACAGCAGGATATGTTATTAGGGCACGCGTATTAGCTGGAATTGTGGAGAGTGGTTAACTCATTGGATGAGAATATCTTGGGATAGATATTTTCTGTTACATGGGAGATTTGATTGCAGATCTGTTGGAGAATTAAAAGGTTGAAGATTTAAAAAGATTTTGGGGATAAAATCTGTTTTGAAGATTCAGTTTTAATTAACAAATCTGATCAAATATTGTGACAAGTCCAAGCCCAATTCAGGAGCTATATAAAGCGCACAAGACCAAAGGAAAAAGTACAGAAAACATTCAGAAGATCAAGAGCAGAAGGCTTAGTGTCTAGATTTTGTTTAAAGTGCTTGTATTTACACTATTCTAGGGTTTGAATAGGTGTTAAGTTTCTGTCCTCTCTAAAGCTGTGAAGCAAAGATAGTTGTGTGATTTGATCGAAACTGTGAAGTAAGATCAAGGGTACTCAAAGTGGGTTCTTTGAGTGTTTGTAAGGGATTGAGTGGTGTTCTCATACCTAAGTGGTTTCTTAGGTAGGAAGTCATTAGTAGAGTATAAGTTTAGGAGATTGTCAATGGGTCGTTGAGTCTGTAAATTATATCTACAAGTAGTGAATTCCATCCCTGGCTTGGTAGCCCCCAGAGTAGGTTGGTTGTAACTAAACTGGGTCAACAATTCTTGGTGTTATTTTACTGTTATTGCTGTCCATAGTGCAGAGTGTGTTGTTGTGACATCACACCTTAACATCACACGTCTGATACCAGAATTTCAACTGGTATCAGAGCAGGCATCCTGTCTGTCTCTGGGTGAGATCTAGGGAATTTACTTTCTGGTGTAAAGATGGACAAAGAAGTTGGAGGATTTGTCAACAGACCCCCTATTTTGGATGAATCCAATTATGACTATTGGAAGCCAAGGATGACCACCTTCTTAAAATCCTTGGACAGTAGGGCTTGGAAGGCTGTTATTAAAGAGTGGAAAGCACCTGTCATGTGTGAGAAGGATGATGCTGGCAAAGATAAAGAAGGCACCTCTAAGCCAAAGCCTGAAGAAGAGTGGACCAAGGAGGAAGATGAGCTTGCCCTTGGAAATTCCAAAGCTCTGAATGCTATCTTCAATGGAGTGGATAAGAACATCTTCAGGTTAATCAATACCTGTGAAGTTGCTAAAGAAGCATGGGATATCTTGCAGGCTACTCATGAAGGAACATCTAGAGTCAAGATGTCAAGACTTCAGATTTTAACATCAAAATTTGAAAGCCTGAAGATGAAGGAAGATGAGACTATTCATGATTTCCACATGAGTGTTCTTGAGCTGGCCAATGCATCCAGTGCTCTTGGAGAGAAGATGTCAGATGAAAGGCTTGTGAGGAAGATCCTTAGGTCCCTACCTAAGAAGTATAAGATGAAAGTGACTGCTATTAAAGAAGCTCAAGACATCAGCAAGATGAGAGTAGATGAGCTCATTGGATCTCTTCAGACTTTTGAACTTGGTTTAAATGAAGAAGAACCAGAAAAGAAGCCCAAGGGTATTGCCTTGGTCTCCACTCCTGCAGAAGATAAGGTTGTCAAAGATTCTCAGGAAGATTTGTCACAAGCCATTGCAATGTTGGGAAGGCAGTTCAACAAAGTGTTAAAAAGATGGAACAATAACTACAAGCCTAGTGTCAAGAACAGTTCCTCTGACATCACCAATTCAAAAGAGAAAGATGAAGAGAAGACTGCTCAGGATAAAGGTGTTCAGTGCTTTGAATGTGAAGGGTATGAACATGTCAAGAAAGAATATCCCACATTCTTGAAGAAGCAGAAGAAGGGCATGTCAGTTTCCTGGTCTGAATCTAATAGTGAAAGTGATGGTGAGTCAGCAAAGCATGCTAGAGCCTTAACAGGAACTGTTGTGTCTGATGATGGTAGTGATGAAGAAATAACTTATGAAGAGCTAGCTTCTACTTATCGAGAGCTGTGTTTGAAAAGTGCTGAGATTTGTCAAGAAAACAAGTATCATAAGCAACAGATTGCTCAGCTTGAAAATGAAAAAGCTGATCGGGAAAACGAAGTTGTGCTAGTTAAGTCCCAACTGGATCAGATGACTAAATTCATTAGGATGATGAACTGTGGTACTGCTGATCTTGATAAAATTCTTCAGTTAGAGAAATCTGCTGGAGATAAATCAGGCATAGGATATGTGGCTAGCACTTCAGGAACAAAAAGGGAGATGTCTCAACTGTTGTCTCAACATCAACCTACGAAACAGAGCCCTTCCCCAAAGAAGATTGTTCAGCCCCAAAATGCTGAGAAGAAGAATGGCCCTCATCAGAGGAAGATACAGCCCCAAGGAGCTAGTCAGTATATGCCTCCCCAATTTCACCAGAATATGCAAGCTGTCAAGTTCAAGAAGAACATGTTTCAGCAGAGACATCAACATCAGGAAAAATGGTATGGTTATGCGTACAACAATGCTGTGACTTATGGAAGAAGGAAACCTCATCACCATAGAAGACAGCCTAAGAGACAGCATCATCAATACAGCAGAAGACAATTCAACTATGGAATAAGGAGACAACAGTATGGGTGGCAGCCACTGAATTATCAAAGTGGGAGAAGATTTAACCACTTTAGAAACAGCAGAGTCAGATGCTTCTACTGTGGCAGGATGGGTCATATGCAGTCCTCGTGCTTCAAGCTTCACGGATATCCCAAACAGCAAGAGGTTAGGCCTAAGGTGATGAAGAAATGGATACCTAAAGTTACCAGCTTGATAGCTCACACGTCCTTGAGGGTTTCTACCAAAAATGACTGGTATTTTGACAGTGGGTGTTCAAGACACATGACTGGAGTAAAGAATCTGCTTGTTGATTTGAAACCTCAATCTTCTGGCTATGTTACATTTGGTGATGGGATCAAAGGAGAGATAAAGGGAATTGGAAGACTAAACTGTGACAGTACTCCCAAGCTAGAGAATGTTCTTCTTGTTAAAGGACTAGCAGCTAATTTGATTAGTATTAGTCAACTTTGTGATCAAGGATTCAAAGTAGACTTCACAAAGTCCGAATGTAATGTGAAAGATGACAAAGGAGAAGTCATTATGAAGGGAGCCAGATCTAAGGACAACTGTTATCTTTGGGTGCCGCAAAATTCAAATTCCTCCACGTGTATGCTTGCTAAAGAAGATGATGTCAAAATATGGCATCAGAAGCTGGGACATCTTCACCTTAAGGGAATGAAGAGAATTATCTCCTCAGAAGCAGTCAGAGGGATTCCCAAGCTTAGTATTGAGGAAGGAAAGGTGTGTGGAGACTGTCAAAAAGGAAAGCAGACAAAGATGTCTCATCCGAAGCTTCAACATGACACCACCTCCAAAGTATTGGAACTCCTTCATATGGATTTGATGGGACCTATGCAGGTTGAAAGTCTGGGTGGAAAGAAATATGCTTATGTAGTTGTGGATGACTACTCAAGATACACCTGGGTGAATTTCATCAAAGACAAATCTGAGGTGTTTGATGTCTTTAAAGAGCTCTGTCTTAAACTCCAAAGAGAAAAGGAGAGTAAGGTCATCAGAATTAGAAGTGATCATGGAAGAGAGTTTGAAAATAGTAAGTTTGAAGAATTTTGCTCGTCTGAAGGTATAAGTCATGAGTTTTCATCTCCTATCACCCCTCAGCAAAATGGAGTTGTTGAGAGGAAGAACATAACTATACAAGAGTCGGATAGAGCAATCATTCATGCCAAGAAACTACCTTATCACTTCTGGGCTGAAACCATGAACACTGCCTGCTACATTCACAACAGAGTCACCCTAAGAAGAGGCACTTCATCCACTCTATATGAACTATGGAAGGGAAGAAAACCTAATGTTAAGTACTTCCATGTGTTTGGTAGTAAATGTTACATTCTGACAGATAGAGAGCAGAGAAGGAAATTAGATTCCAAAAGCGATGAAGGGATATTTTTGGGGTACTCCATCAACAGCAGAGCTTATCGGGTCTTCAACTCCAGGACCAAAGTGATGATGGAGTCAATCAATGTTGTGATTGATGATGAAGAAAAGCATGAAGTTGAGGATGTCATAGAAGATGTTGGAACATTAACTGAGGAGGTAGCTGTTGAAGTTGAAGAAAGAAATCCATCCCCAAGTACTGCTGACACTGAGCCTGAGCAACCTCAGAAGGATCCTTCTATCAGGATTCAGAAGGATCATCCTAAGGAGTTGATCATAGGTGATCCAAATTCTGGAGTAAGAACTAGGTCCAGAGAAATCATAGCCAGCTCGTGCTTCGTATCCAAAATTGAGCCAAAAAATGTCAAGGAAGCTCTGACAGATGAATTTTGGATAAATGCTATGCAAGAGGAACTGGAGCAGTTCAAGAGAAATGAAGTCTGGGAGCTTGTGCCAAGACCAGAAGGGGTGAATGTTATTGGAACAAAGTGGATCTACAAGAACAAGTCAGACGAGCTTGGAGTAGTTACAAGAAACAAAGCGAGACTTGTTGCACAAGGTTATACTCAAGTGGAGGGAATCGACTTTGATGAGACGTTTGCTCCAGTGGCGAGACTAGAATCCATCAGACTACTTTTGGGTATGGCTTGTAACCTAAGATTCAAGCTGTTCCAAATGGATGTGAAGAGTGCCTTTCTAAATGGCTATCTGAATGAAGAAGTATATGTGGATCAACCTAAAGGATTCACTGATCCAAACTTCCCCAATCATGTGTTCAAATTGAGGAAGGCACTGTATGGCTTAAAACAAGCTCCAAGGGCCTGGTATGAGCGGTTGACAGAATTCTTAGTAGTAAATGGGTATAGAAAAGGAGGCATTGACAAAACCTTGTTTGTCAAGGAAGAAGGAGGAAAATTAATGGTAGCCCAAATTTATGTGGAGGACATTGTATTTGGGGGGATGTCAGATGCTATGGTAAAACAGTTTGTCCAACAAATGCAATCAGAATTTGAAATGAGTTTGGTTGGAGAACTTAGCTACTTCCTTGGGTTGCAAGTCAGACAAATGGAGGATTCTATCTTTATTTCTCAAAGCAAATATGCCAAGAGCATAGTAAAGAAGTTTGGCCTAGATAAAGCCAATCACAAAAGGACACTTGCTCCCACCCATTTGAAGCTATCCAAGGATGAGAATGGAGTGAGTGTGGATCACAGCTTGTACAGAAGTATGATTGGGAGTTTACTATATCTCACAGCAAGCAGGCCTGATATTTCCTTTGCTGTTGGAGTGTGTGCTAGATATCAGTCTGATCCTAAGGTAAGTCACTTGAATCAGGTGAAGAGGATTCTGAAATATGTAAATGGCACAAGTGACTATGGAATGTTATATAGCCGTGATTCTGGGACAGTCTTAAAAGGATACTGTGATGCTGATTGGGCTGGAAGTGCAGATGATAGAAAAAGCACTTCAGGAGGATGTTTCTTTCTAGGAACAATCTGATTTCCTGGTTCAGCAAGAAGCAGAATTGTGTATCTCTCTCAACTGCTGAAGCGGAGTATATAGCAGCAGGAAGTAGTTGCTCTCAGCTGGTATGGATGAAGCAGATGTTGAGTGAATACAATGTTAAACAAGATGTTATGACTTTGTACTGCGATAATCTGAGTGCAATTAATATATCTAAAAATCCTATACAACACAGTAGGACAAAACACATAGACATAAGGCATCATTTCATAAGGGATCTGGTAGAAGAAAAAGTTGTTACCTTGGAACATGTAGCCACAGAGAACCAGCTGGCTGACATATTTACTAAAGCCTTGGATGCAAACCAATTTGAAAGGTTAAGAAGCAAATTGGGAATCTGCATTTATGAAGACTAAATCTGCTAGAGGGGTTGTGGGCAGTTGGGGTGATTCTGAAAATGTGTAGTCAACTGCCAGGAGAAGTTTGCCTAATTATGGCTAAAAAGGGGGAGAAGATAGCCAAGATAGTCAAGAGGATTTATTGCCATATGCTGCTGATGTGATGCAGAGATTAAGGGGGAGATAGATTGATGCTGCTAAAAGGTGTTTAGTTGAAAAGTGGTAATGCAGTTATTGAGGGGGAGTATTGAAGATATCATGACATGTGTTGAGTGCAGCCAAGCAGACATCTAGGGGGAGTAAATTGTTGCACATTATGAGCTACTGAACAGCTGTGATGCTGGTTCATGTTTTCAAGGAGAAGCACCAATTGGCTGTTGTCAATAATGAAGATGGTGCTGTAGCAGATCAAGTGATGAAGACTATGCAAAGTGTCAAACTCTGCTAATGAGTTTCAAATTAATTGAAGAATATTCCGCAGCTGAAATCTCTGAAGGTGCAGAGTGCAGAAGTTGATTGCAGAGTGCGGAGATTGTTTTAGCCAAAATTAGCCAAAGGGGGAGATTGATAATTCCTGGATTGGCTGGAATTTTGGTAAAACAAAGGTTATTCAATGTTGATGTCAAGGTGCTGATGTTGTAACATTGAAATCTTAACACTAGGTTGTGTTAAGTAGTTAAGTGCTGAAGATGGATGTCTGATGTCACACAGGTGATGTTGTAACATCAGACCTGCAGAATTAATAACAGCAGGATATGTTATTAGGGCACGCGTATTAGCTGGAATTGTGGAGAGTGGTTAACTCATTGGATGAGAATATCTTGGGATAAATATTTTCTGTTACATGGGAGATTTGATTGCAGATCTGTTGGAGAATTAAAAGGTTGAAGATTTAAAAAGATTTTGGGGATAAAATCTGTTTTGAAGATTCAGTTTTAATTAACAAATCTGATCAAATATTGTGACAAGTCCAAGCCCAATTCAGGAGCTATATAAAGCGCACAAGACCACAGGAAAAAGTACAGAAAACATTCAGAAGATCAAGAGCAGAAGGCTTAGTGTCTAGAGTTTGTTTAAAGTGCTTGTATTTACACTATTCTAGGGTTTGAATAGGTGTTAAGTTTCTGTCCTCTCTAAAGCTGTGAAGCAAAGAGAGTTGTGTGATTTGATCGAAACTGTGAAGTAAGATCAAGGGTACTCAAAGTGGGTTCTTTGAGTGTTTGTAAGGGATTGAGTGGTGTTCTCATACCTAAGTGGTTTCTTAGGTAGGAAGTCATTAGTAGAGTATAAGTTTAGGAGATTGTCAACGGGTCGTTGAGTCTGTAAATTATATCTACAAGTAGTGAATTCCATCCCTGGCTTGGTAGCCCCCAGAGTAGGTTGGTTGTAACCGAACTGGGTCAACAATTCTTGGTGTTATTTTACTGTTATTGCTGTCCATAGTGCAGAGTGTGTTGTTGTGACATCACACCTTAACATCACACGTCTGATACCAGAATTTCAGAAAGGTTTGAAAGTTCCGAACGACAATCATGTCAAGGGACATGTGGCCAAGGGACTCTGTTGAGTAGCAGATTTCCCAGTAAATTGTGTTAAGATGAAGCCAATATGGGGCAGTCACGTCGATAAATCTCTTCAAAGTTCAGCCAATCTGGGGCAATCACGTCGATATTTAACAAGTCTCTCTAAGAGCATCCAGTCTGGAGCATTCACTCAAAGATCAATAGGTCAGGTCCAATGTCACTTCAAGGCTCGTACTAAGACAAGCTACCTCAAGAGCACGAGAAATTATCATCTTCAGAAGATGATTAATCAGAATCACCTCTCCAAGTTTCAAAATACTAGGGCAGAATATCTCAGATCGATATGATACAAGAAACTGTCATTCATTGATGAGTATCTGGTTATTTGCGCAAAATCGAGAGTCCCAAGATGGCGCTCGAGACAATATAGCCCATCCCTAGCAGATGCAAAGAGTTTTCCCCAAGCTGCAAAGAATCATCATCCAGCAGATGAGGTTTAACAACAATTCCTCTTAGGTTTTAAGCCCAATGGTTATTGGCATCTCCAGCAGTATCCGTTCTATTTATTCCCCTGTAGAGTCAATCATGCCAACGATTATCAACACCTTCAGCAGATTGAAACCCAATGGTTATTGGTATCCCCAGCAGCTAAAGCCCAATCGTTATTGGCATATCTTCTCGTCAGGAGTCACGTTTCCCCTACAGTTCTTGCAATAGCATCTGTGGAACTAACGGTTATTAACAATGGAGTTTTTATCTCTCCATAGAAGATTGGATCTTGACAATCCGTTACTCAACAGAGCTACCTGTTTCCAGAGCACTTCCCTAGCGAAGAGTCATCTCTTGGCATTCTAGCATACAGTGATCATCATTAACTTGCATCCTCAAAAAGCATAGCATTTCCATTTGAAATGGAGCATTACGCCATAGAAAAATTCAAACATGCATCGAAGCATAAGCCGGTTTTGGTACCTTATGAAAGCCCAAGTCAACCCTTAATTAAGACAATATTTCCATTCCTCCGAAGGAACATTACCCACAAATTCTCAGCTGATATTCCTCCAACCTCAGAGTTGAAGACCGATATCTTTCATATCCAACCTCAGAGTTGATGTCAGCCTTTTATCCAACCTCAGAGTTGACGCATATCCTTTTATCCCCAACCTCAGAGTTGACGCATATCCTTTGATCCCCAACCTCAGAGCTGACGCCTATCCTTTGATCACCGACCTCAGAGTTGATGTATATCCTTTTTTTCTCCAACCTCGGAGTTGACGCCTACCTTTTCTCCAACCTTAGAGTTGACACTTATCCTTTGATCCCCAACCTTAGCGTTGACGTTTATCCTTTTATCCCCAACCTCAGAGTTGACGCCTATCCTTTGATCCCCGACCTCAGAGTTGACACCTATCCTTTTATCCCTGACCTCAGAGTTGACGTTTACTTTTTCTCCAACCTCAGAGTTGACACCTACCTTTTCTCCAACCTCAGAGTTGACGTTCACCCTTTATCTCTAACATCAAAGTCGAGTTGATGCTTATTCTTTATACCTCCAGGTTCTGAGCTCATGTCCATCCCTATATTTCCAAACCTCAGAGTTGGTGTCATATTGTTGTAGTCAAACGCTCGATCAATCAAGTTGACATTTTAGTTGTCGTCCTCACACCATACAATGTATGTTCCCAGCCGCAGTGCTGACGACTTACCTTTCAATTAATCATGGTATCCCCACAGAGAAAGCCAAGCCCATTCTCCAGCAGATATTTCAATCAGTCCCCAGTGCCATAGATCCGTCGATCTTACCCTCTGTTTACACTTTGTTTCCCCAGTGGAGTCACCTTTCTATATACAGTTTCTTTGGATTATAAATCCATTGATTTTACTTCCTATTCATAGATCCGTTGATTTTTCTTCATCATCCTTTGGGTTGTAGATCCGTTGATCATACTTCCTGTTTATATTTTTCCTGAGTCGTAGACCCGTTGGTCTTACCTGGCCACTACCTTACCTTTCATTGTTTCTATTATCCAATTACCAGATCACCATTGTTTATGCCATACCAAAACCTTTCACAAGAAAACCAGAGAGTCTTTCATGCATTCATAACATTGCATATCATCCTAACAATTCTGCATCAGAGTATACTATCCATTTGCATATCTAGCATATCACTGCGTTTATCCTTTTTCCAATTGGTCAAAATTCTAGGTATTTTAGTATTTAATCCTCTTTTACCTCGAATGTATGAAAGCCGTTGCTATTTATACCTTCAGGTCCAAGAAGATTAAATAGGGGCAGTTGTCATACCCCAAATTTTGACCAGACTTTTTTTGAGCTTGCATTCATCAAACTTTATTTCCGCGTTGCATCATCCGCATAACATGCCTTTCATATCATAACCTTTTTATCATTTGTGCATCATATCCATTATTCATATCATCTAACCACTGTGCATACAAAATAAGTGCCTTTTGCTTGTGGTGTAAGCTCAGGTCAGACAAGTTTTGTTTCAAGATCAAGGCCTGGGTGTGATTGATTCAAGTGGTTGTGTCTGAAGTTTCAGTCAGGGTTTCTGTGCCAATTCAGGGTATCTGTGTGTGGATCAAGTTATCATGTTGTGTAAGTCAGGTGTTTCATGGTTGAAGATTACCAAGGATCATATCATTTCCATTTAGGATTCTGTGCAGTGTATTGAGGTTCAAGACATGTTCATTGAGGTCCATATTGTTGTCCAAAGAGATTTCACAGTAAAGATTCATCATGATTCATTCAGAATTCAAGGATTGATTCATTGTTCATTCAAGGCACTGACCCATTCAAAGTGCGAGATTGATTTAGGGTTGATTTTATTTCTCAAGAAACTGAGTCAAGATTCTATTTTAAGTGGGAAGCCAAAAGTATTGGAATTTGGTTCTAATTGGGAATTCAAATTTTAATTGTAATAGTCCAGGAATTACAAGTGTCATTCATCATTATCATTCAATATTAAAGAATCAAGGTTGGTTTCAAATGTTGTTCATATGGAAAATACAATTGAAGTTCTCAAGTGTGTCTAAATAAGTAATAAAGGGTGCGAATAATGACCAATTTCAAGTGATGATTCAAATCCAATTTGCAAATTTTGACAAATTCCACAAAATTCCAAAGCTCATGTTACAACAAAATTTTACCAAATCCAGTTGCAAGCTTACAAAGTTCATTATTACACCAAAGGTCCAGACAAGTTTCAAAAGCCCATACAAAATTCAGCAAGTTCAAAAATAATGGCCCAATCCAATTTTCTTTCCTATAGGCCCACATCAATATTACAAAATACAAACTCCCAAGGGTTGACCTAGTGGTGGAGGCTTAGGTCTTGAGAGTGTGCTCCTCTCAAGGTCTCAGGTTGGAATCCTACTAGGTGTAATCAACTCTTGTGTGAGCCAGTCCATACAGAGCTTTGCTCTGGCTTGAAACGGGGCCCCCGCTAGTGGACGGTGGGTATTGGTCCCTCTTGAATTAGTCGGTTGCAAGGCCGGATACCAAAATTTCCAAAAAAAAAAAAAAATTACAAAATAGAAATTAAAAAAAATGATGATGAAAGAAAAGTACAGAGTCTGCGCTGTGAAACTAGCATAAAAACCATACTGCTTCAACAGACCCTGCGCAAGCCTGTAACAAAATTCCAAAAAAACTCCATCAACCATACCTGTTACACATAAAGAACAACACAACCATCCAAAACTATTCTGAACCGTACAACCTGCTCTGGACAACCAACATACCACTCAAAAACAAAACAAATTCTGCAGCTACTCTACACTCCAAAACAAACAGCCTGCTACCACACCAAAGCGACACCCATAAAACTCCAAAACCTATGCCTCCGTACTGCTACCTGCGAACCATGCCAACAAAACAAACACTCCACGCCAAGCTTCTTCCGTCAATGGTACAAGCCCTGCTACACAAGCAGAACCTGCGATATGAAGACAACACAACTGCAACTCAAGATCAACAACGACCTGCATCAAAAGGGACAACACAATGGCAATCCTGAGACGAATTCAGAATTTGAAAAAGAAACAAGTTTTGAAATTGATTTTAAAAGGAGAACAGGAGGACACACAGGAAAAAAGGAACGAGAACCTTGCCTTACATCCATCACACTTCAATTTGCAGAAAGCTCACAAACAGAGAAAAATCACAAACTCAACTCCTTGAACCTCCATGAAGCCATAAACCTCGCTTCCCCGTTTCCAACCACAATAAATTCTCTATCAGATCGAAACATCCGCCTACTGCTACCACGGTTTTCATCGTCCAATCATTACCAAAAACCGTGAATCAACGCTGCTTTCATCTCCGTTTTCCACCTTTCCTTCCTTTCAACTCACCCGCCATGTGAAACATCGTTCTCCACAACCACAAATCGCGACGCTAACTCCTCCCCTCGGCCAATCGCATCATCCTTCGATAACCATTCACCATCAATGATTCAACAATAACCCACCACTATCACAGGCCACAAATCAAGTCATCAACAACTCACCATCTTCCACCAGCCGCCGCCTCCAGTGCGAATCGAGAGTGAGCACGACGAGAAGCCACCAAAGATGGAGAGAGTAAACTGCAATCAAAATAGAGACGCCGAGGAGAAGAGAGGACGAAACAGTCGCAATTGAAAATAAAACGACGAGATTGAGGGCGAGAAATTCCGCGAGTTACAGTAGAGAGAGAGAGTCGTGTTTATAGAAGAGGAATGACATTGCTTTGGTTTTGGTGTGATGCTAATTTTTTTAAAATCTATTGCTTTGTGTTGACCATGGGCCTAGCCCATTTCTCTTAATTTACTGATATACGCTACATCAACCCAATGCATCCTTCTCCTTTAAAAAAAAATCTTTTAATTAATTTCTCTTGTTTTCTTAGAAAAAAAGCTCATACTTCATATTGATTTCTTTTTTAAAATTTTGTTGGTTATTTTCTCTAATTCTTTTTCTTTTATTACACTTTTGATTAATAACTCATGATTATTTTACTCTTTGTTATTATTCTTTCTCATTTCGATTTTTATTCTTCATTTTAGTCAATGAAAGTCTAAATATCATAGATGGTTGATTAGTCAAAGACGTTGAACCTTCGTTGTTTCAAATCTGAGGTAGAATGATCATTCAGATCATTCTCCACACTTTGGAATAATGATAGGTTACCTTTGATTAATCAGGTGAAATTCTTGATCAAAGACGAGACCGTTATCCTCTTCATTGTTCCATCATTTATACCCTCATCATTTATGACATGATTTTTCTCTTTTTGTTTGATTCTATTATATGCATGTTACTTCCATGACTTGATTCTAATTTCTCTTGTTAATTCATCTTGATATTTGAGTTGTGTTTCTTTTATTTCCTGCTTTTGAATTCCTATGTTCTCTTAAAATCTCCTAGTTCAACTTAATTTTCGATTAAGATTAAAGTAGGGTAGATTTTAGGTTCTTTATCCGAGCACAACATTAGGGTTAGATTTCCTTCATCCTCAATCTTAGGACCATCATTGCATGATAACATTAGAATACAGTCTCCCTAGTTCTTCCTCTTGTATTCCTTTCTTTTCTTAATCAAACTACAAAAACACTTAATAAACACGATGCATGTAGTACGTGGTGGAGAACGAGTGAGAATGGAGCTTCCCTATACTCACTCCGAGTATTTTAAACACAAGACGCTCGACTTGGTAGTTTGAAATATTCACCTCTACCCATAAAATTTAGTACAATACGCATCTCAAACTTCTTTTCAAAACTTTAACAAAAAACACTTCAAAAAATCCAAATCTTTTCATCCTTCGTGATTCCCTTCAAAACCATTTTCAAAAAAGGACATGCTATTTCCGTTCTACCGCAAATAGGTAACGCGTAAGACTCTAGACAACAAGCAGATAAACACCTAACTGCTAGAACACGAACATTAGCATCGTCCATAAAAAACACCAACCAACCGTAGTCCAAACTACGGATGCTCTGATTTCTCATACCTGTTGAGAATACGTAGGCATAGGATTGCGAGATCCTAGCGAGCAAACTTCCTTTTTTTCACCGTAGTCCCACAAACCATGGACGCTCTGATTCTTCACTTCTTTCAAGTGAGGATACATAGGCACAAGGGCCCCAATCCTTGGCGAGCACCCTAATAAAAACCAACCCTCTTCCCCTTTAGCAAGTTAGACTTTTAGATTAAAACACCCATTCGAGCTAGACAGCTTAGATGGTTCCCATCGAGTACGATGGATGTGAGGGGGTGCTAATACCTTTCCCTCACATAACTGACTTTCGAACCCAGAATGTGGTTGTGATGACCACGTTCTTTCCCTAAAGGTTTTATCGATATTTCCCTTTCCCTCTTTGGGATAAATAAAATTCGGTGGCGACTCTGTGTCATTTTTCGCGTAGCGACAATCATCAAGAGACATTTTTATCTGATTATACCCAGATAGCCCATCCATGAACAAGAAGACTGAGAATTGAGTAGTTTTGTCGACCAAGACGTCAATATGAGGCAAAGGGAAATCATCCTTTGGGCACGCTTTATTGAGGTCTATGTAGTCTACGCATATTCTGACTTTACCATCCTTCTCCGGGACCGGTACGATATTTGCAACCCATTGAGGATATTCAAATATCGTTAAGAAGCCAACATGAAACTGTTTCTTAACCTCTTCTCTGATTTTTAGTACCATGTCTGGTCTTGTGTTTTTGAGGTTCTGCTTGACACAGGATAATCAGGCTTGAGTGGTAAGTGATGCTCGACGATGTTAGTGTCTAAACCGGGTATATCTTGATACGTCCAGGCAAAGATGTCTACATATTCTTGCAGTAACTTAACCAAATCTGTATGCACATGCTTTTCCAGAGATTCACCAACTTTCACTTCTTTTCTGGCTTCTTAGATATCGAGATTGATAACCTTTACTGACTTTTGATGCGGCTGAATCTCTTTTTGCTCTTTCTCAAGAAGCCTTGCAAGTTCAACTAACAATTCACAATCTTCCTCACGGTCGTCTTCGACATGGTTAATTGGGAGCCCCGAGTTACAAGGGATATTATCCATGTTGTTACCAATGAACTCATTTTTTTGTGCATGTTTATGAAGCTTTTTAGAATTATGAAAAAGGAAAATTTTGGAATTTATTTTATGAAAAATAAAAATAAAAGAAAGGAAAGGAACACGATTTTGAATGCAAAAATAGTTTTCATTGATTGACTATATAATGCTTTAAAAACATATGGAGGCCCTTACAAGCCATCCTCTTGTCTCGGGCGAGGACAAGGGATTGAGAAAATACAAAATGCATTACTTTGTAACAGAAAAGACTGTCGAGATCACAGAGGCTGTCCAGTTGTTTAATGTGAAGCCAGGTGGGCACCGACACACAAAGCTTGGAAACTCCTTGCTTGCATCATCTATGACTACCACGATGTCGTAGTGTTGAAAATCAACACTATTGAAGACTTCCTTGATAGGAAAGAACTTCTTCTAATCTTTTGGCTTGGGCAGGCGTGATGACGGATGATACCCAATATTGTTATTCTCAGCAACATCCAATACTTGCCCCCAACCAGGAGGATTACCCTTTTCAAGTGTTTCTTTGGCACTCTTCAGGGATGATAGAATAACTTTTAATGCCTAAGTAGACAACTGTAGGCCGGGTTAACATCCATCATTTGAAATGTGATGGTGAAAAGATGAGGTCTAACCCGAATAGGTAAATCAATTTCACCAATTACATGTCTTCTAGAGCCATCAAAATCTCTCACAACTAAAGTGCTTTCCCTCATCTCTACTCCTTCCACCAGTAACTGACTCAATGTGTTTTTAGGCATTACATTAGGAGAGGAACCGGTATCCACAAGGACTTGAGATAAGAGGCTATCCATGCATGTGACATACATGTGTAAGTCTTTATTATGGGAAGCTCCCCCAACTAGCAATTCAACGTCATTAAATCCTAAGTACTGGTTGGCCGTAATATTCGTGACTACCTTATCGAATTGGTCGAAGATGATGTCGTGCATTATGTGGAAGGCATTTACAACCTTTATCAAAGCTGTTCTGTGAACTTATGAGCTTAACAACAAGGATAAGATTGATATTTTGGATGCCGTTTGTCCCAATTGATCCATAATTTTGAAATCACTCTTCCAGATTAATCTGAGGATTCTTGGCTTTCCTCGGGAGAGACATTCTTCTTGTTGCTTTCAGTCTGGGCTTCTACATCCACTACTTCTTTTCCTTTGTAGAATGTAGCTTTTGTTGCTTTGTTTGTGACATCCTTCCCCACAGGTGGAACAGCCGTTGCAACCATATTGGTAGGTATGGATGTTGATGCCCCCTTCTCTTGAGGAGGGGTTCTTGGCATAATCTTTTCTTTAAAGAAAGTAGTTGTGGGTGAAACTGAATTTGGTGTAAAACTTAAGAGTGAACACACGACCACTCTGGGTCATGCCCCCAGTCCCAGCTATATTAACAATTTTTGCTTCATAGAATTATATAGATCTTCCTCCCACGCAGGCAGTGGTATCTTACCTCCAAGGCACAACCTTGGTACTCTGGAATGGAAATGGTCTGGGAACACAAATGTTTATTGGTTGTAACAACTTTTTCACAGGTACCTCAATTTGCTTCATTTTGTAAAAAATCGTAATTGGTTCAATGGTTGATAGTTCTTCTCTGACTTTCGCCTTGGTGAACTGAATCACCTCCTGACTCATCAGATCTTGTACATAACTTTTCAACTCATCACACTGATCAAGCTCCACTTAACAAATAGAACAATCATTGCGCAGATCTTTCAAGAAACCATGCTCTTGTAATTTCTTCATAATGACCATCATTGGGGTTTTAACTTCAGCAACCTCCTTGACTACTTTTGTATGCTCCTCTTCATCGATTGCATTAACTGCAGGCCCATTATGGCCAGATAAAGGATTATTTTTACATTTGGTTGCTCTTTAGAGAAAGACAATAACTTTTGATCAATAAGTTCTTGAACCTTAGTCTTGAAAAGAGGGAAATCTTCAGTAGAGTGCCCTATATACTCGGCATGGAATGCACATGAAACAATGGGATTATGCCTGAGACCATAGGGAAAAGTAGAAGGTATCTTCTTAGGCACAATTGCCCCTACATGAACGAGATAAGGTAGCAATTGGGTGTAAGGTACTGGAATTTTGTCAAATTGAGGATGTATGCCATCTTGATTATTATTCCATTATCTTTTCTGTCCATGCCCTTGACTTATGTTATTATGTGTTATTGCGGAGTCTAAGCTTAAGGAGGCTGTTGATACCCAGGTGGTGCTTGGTAATGAAATGGGGGGTTTTGATATTGAGTTGTGGCAACATATGGGAATGGAAAATATGGCATAGGAGCCATAGGTGCTTGATACTGAGAATGAACATTGGCCATAACAACACTTGTTTCTCCTTCTTTCTTCTTGTTGAAGCTATTTTGAGGTTTCTTAGGCCAAACCTGATTACTAGCAGCGCCTGAAATCCTTCTTGTTTATAATACATTCTTCGATATGTTCTCCAATTATGACTGCATCTGAGAAATTGGACGATATACTTCCCACCATATTTTCAAAATACATTCCTTGGAGTGTACCCATAAAGATTTCAACTAGTTCAGAGTCAGAAAAAGGAGGTCAAACACATGCCTCTATTTCTCTCCAACGTTGGGCGTACTCTTTGATAGTCTAATTACTTCTTTGGGTTTGATTCTGGAGTTGCAATCTGGTCGGAGCCATATCAAGGTTATACTTGTATTGCTTCAGGAAAACATCAAAGAGATCTTTCCAAGACCAGATCTTACTACGTTCGAACCCCATGTAACAATCTAGAGAAGCCCCAGACAAGTTGTCTTGGAAGAAATGAATTAGTAAACCATCGTTGTCGATGTAAGAACCCATCTTTCTAGAATACATTGTTATGTGGCTCCTCGGGCACCTCACTCCCTTGTACTTCTACAAATTAGGAACTTTGAACTTCTGAGGAAATACCACATTAGGTACTAGACACAACTCTTTAGCGTCCATACCATAAGCAGAGAATCCTTCGATGGCTCTAATACGTTCTTTAGCCGACTTGTTCAGATTTGTATCTTGAAGATTCTAATTGGCATACTGAGGACCTTGAGGAGGACCTTGAGAAGTAGCAAATTAAGTAGGAACTTAAGGAGTAGCTAACTGAGGAACTTGAGGAGTATTCTGAGTAGGTACTTGAGGAGTAGCAAATTAAGGAAGCACTTATGGAGGATACATCATATGATTAACAATGTACGCACCTGGATTGATAGCTTGAGCATATTGGAACCCGGGGGTGAATATATGGAGCACATGGTGCCCCAGGGTGAACATACTAAGGAGCAACATTGGCATAAGGTAACCCAAGGTGAGTAGGTGGCATTCCTGAATTTGCAGGCTGAATTCCTTGATAAGGATATTGCATACCAAGTTGAATGACCGGTGGAAGAATCTGTACGTGAATAGGAGGACCCCTATACTTATTCTCTATTTCAACAGGTGCTTCAAATGTCACAGACACATAATTATAGCGAGGTTGTTCTTGAGGAGCATCGTTGTTATCAACATCAATCATTGAAGGAGAGAACTAAATAGGTATTCCCCAAGGATGTATGGTAGCATTCCCATTAACTAGAGGCAAAGACCCACCATTAGCAACTTGAGGAGTGAAGTTCCGTGGCATCCCCCAGGGATAGGCAACAGCATGTCCACTAGGCCCAAGAAGAGAGCCTGACTAGTCGGGGATTGGCTGAGCAACAATTTTAATTTCAGTTGGAGACCCAACAGTAGTTGTAGCATTGTCCTTCTGGGTGCGAAGGTATTCCATAATTGTATCCACCGTCCCTTGGAATTGGTCCATCTTGCCTTGGAATTGGTCTAAAATCTCCTTGTAGGTGACATTCTCTTGCTCGATTTCTGCCATGATCTTCTGATGATTGGCTTGTATGAGATATCTTCGGAGGAGAATCATCATCTTTTCTAGACGGTGGAAAAGAGATGGTATGAGCATTTTGTATTTTTTTGAATGAAATGAATGAATGCATGAATGTATGAATGAATGCATGAATGTACAAATTCATGGGAAAAGATATTTTTAAAATTTCCAGGGAATCCGAAGATTGTCAATTGCATATAAATAGATATAAAATTGCAGAAAGTAAGACAAAAGATAAAGCCAGTAATGGAAAATACTCGTTTTATTCATTAAGGAAGAATAGGGAGTACAATTATTACAACTCAGGGATTTTCTCAATGAGCTACAAGAATTTTAGCTTTGAACCTCTCAAATACAACCTTACAAATAGTAACAAAATGAAAGACAACCCTAGGAGTATTATGTGGAAACATGTCCGCATAAGCTTCCTTTAACAATCCCGGGAGGTCTTCAATTGCATGGTCAACAAACTTAGCCAAACATGCATGTCTTTCCCTCCAATATTACGCATCATTGAGGAGATTATGCAATAAAGTGGGGTTAGGTACATGCAAGAGGCTTTGTAAAAATTCTTCTTTCTCATCAATAAGAACTTTGAGATGACATCAATGTCATTCCCATTGAGAAACTTCTTGAGTGAGTTGATTAGCAACTTCCTGAATTTGATGTGCTTGCCCTTTCAACCCTCTGATTTCTTCAAAAACCTTTTCAAGATCACATTGACGTTGAGAGAGAGAAGCCTCAAGCTTTTCAGTATGACTTTGTTCTTTCTTCAACTGATCTTTGCAATCTATCATTTTATCTTGAAGTTCTTCGAGTTGGGCTTTTTAGCTCTCCTCCATCTCTTTAAGAGAAACGCAGAGTGCAGAACCAGTCTTACCCCTACAATACAGTTATTGTAATAGATTGTATTTTGGGAAATTTCATAATGGGATCGTGAAGATGTTATTGATGCCAAGATAAGGGGCATGCAATATATGATTTTTCAAATATGAAGATTCCTCGAGTACAAGGTGGAGCTGAGAGAGCTATACCTTGGTACTGTGATAGTAGAATTTTGGTCATAAGTATGTATGTTTGATTATCTTATGTTATGGTAGTTGTGGATTATCACACTCCTTTCTTCGAGAATACACATTTTTTGTCTAGAGATTTCGAGTATGGTACGAGTAATTGAGAGCTAGCCATGTTTGGGTACGGGACTAAGCGTAGATCATGAAAGGGACTAAGTCGTATGAACTTCTAAGTAGGTGGCAAGGGTTGTCAAGCATGAGTAATTCAAATATGTAACCTTTGTGTGATAAAATGTATTCGGGATGCAAAGTTTGGAAGGGAATCCAAGTTGGTAAGTATGTGGGAATGTCAAGATTCATCGTGAGTATGTATTAATTGGTTGTCAAGATTAGAAGATGTTTATTTAAAGTCCTTTTGTTTTTTATCTTCGACGTAGTATTTGGGTTGCATGAACCCGGAGCATGTCATTCACATATTGTTGAAATCAAGTGAATTATGAATCCCATTTTTTGTGTCGTCGTAGATGTGTGAGATTGAGAATAGAGTTTCAAGATTAATGCAAGTCGGATCCAAAAATTTGAAATTGAAATTACTAAATGTGTATTGTGTAGTTGAGCATGTATAGAGATACTAAGGAAGTTAGACGCTTGGGGAGCCAGCCTATATGAACTATATCCAGTGTGAGTAAGTCTTTGGCATATCACTCTAATGACTAATGAGAGCCATAGGGAATGAACCTGGAAGAGACTTACCGAGTGATGATATTGAAGAGATGAGGTAGTATCTTGATGGTGTGTGCCACACCCTAAATTTCCCCCCAAAGTTTTTTCGCTTGCTAACTACATCTAGTTCATATGCATCATCATCGTATTATGACCATTTCATTTGGTCATTAAGTATCATTTGCATTGTTTGTTTGGTGATCGTTTAGGTGTCATTTTAGAATAAAAAGGAAGAGTCATTTGTTTGTTTTCATTTATTTTTTGACATTGTACATTTGTATTTTATTACACCATACGACACCAAAATCATTAGTCTATCATTCACCTTCATCATATGATCATCATTTTCTTTTTGAAAAAAGTTATTGTTGAATTTTAATCAATTCCCGTTGGTTTTCACAATATCATTAGCTTCATCATGGTATCATCCCCTAATTTGAAAACAATGTTATGTTGAGTTTAACCACATTTCATTGCTTGTTTTTAATAAACACTAACTTTGCATAAGCAATAGTACTGTACATCCATTTGAATAAATTTGATTTTTGAATTAAAAAATAAGTTTCAAAGTAAAATAAATTTGTCATTTACTTAGAATCATTACAATATTCACCAACCTCCTATAAGAATCTCCATACATGGTACATACATGAAGATTTAAAACCAAAATAATTGTATTGACACTAAAAGTAAATTTGTTTACTACATACATATCAGTAATATGTTTACAAGCAATGGATGTCATCAACAACAATGTACACTAACACCACAATCCATGAGTAATTGAAATAAAATTGAAAAAAAGAAAATAAAACAACAAACTTCAAATTGAATTGAAAAAATCGGTTCACCAAAGAAGAAGAAGCAACATGTGAATTGCAAAGCAACAACATCATACATTCATTACCCTATACATGTGTTTATCCTCATCACCATACGCAAATTACAATTTAATTGAAGGCAAAATGAAAAATGAATAAATTTGTTATTGATTTTCAATATGGTACATGAGAAGTTTGCACTGAGTCATGATAACATAAGTACAACATAAATACATGACCATCACCCTCACATACATCATCGTTGACGCACTTGTTGCTTAAAGAACCACACATTTTCTTTATCTTTACTCACGAAATCCATCCCCACCTCTCACACTCACTTTTTCCCTCTCAAATTTCCCACACTAGTCTTACATTTACTCCCCTAATCTCCTATATAATTGGTGCCCTAAAATCACTTATGTGGGACACTAAAAAAATCCTATTAAACTTTGCTACGCCACCACCTTCAACACCTAAAAAACTCTCTGTAAAGCCTCTACAGTAACTTTGAGTTTAATCTCAAACCACATACATCATCACACTGCTACACCAGAATGAGTAAGAAGATTCATGGGATAAGAGCTTTGAAGAAGAAAGAGGTCCAGAAAAGCAGAAAGAGAAGTGGAAGTGAGCTTACCAGAGTTTTTGATATCGCCAAAAACCGTCGTGTTGGAGGTGGCTGATTGTTGACGGAGTTTGCTTTTGGTAGTTTTCTTGTTGTTTCTCTGTTACTTTTTGTACGTTTCACGTTTCCTCTTTGCCAATTTGTACATAATCCTATGTAATATGAAAAATCTAATGGATTGGGGTAAGGGATTGTGGGGGTTAGGGTTTATGATCCGTGGATTGACTTGCATTTTTGTTGTGTTCGCTTATTGATTTTGTATCAGGGCTGAATTTTAATGGGGGATGGTATTTGTGACTTTTGATTTTTGTGAGTAATGGGGGAAATTTGGAAAACTCATACGATGAACATTCAAGTGTTCATTATTTGTTCTTGCGGGCTTCTGACAAAAAACCCCATTCGATCCAATTTTCAGTTAAAAAGGAATATAATTTTGTTTTTTAAGAGAAATAGTAGCTTGTTGAGAGAGAGAGAGAGAAAGAGAGAGAGAGAGAGGAGAGAATGAAATAATTGTCACATGAGCTGTTCCACACCTTTTGATCCATTCCCTTTCATTTTCATTGGTAACACGTGGCCTTTTATGGGCCACTGGATCAGTTGACTATGACCATTGACTAGGGGTCCCACACAGGCACCCCCACCACATTATAGTGTTATGTCTTGCATTTGTCCTTGGATCTCCTGGTAAGCTGATGGACGCCCAAGATTGAGTCAATCTGGTTGACTCTCTTGGCTCCCTTTTGGAAGTTGGGTCAGCACCCTCTTAGGCCCTTTGTACCCTGGGCCTGCTACGCACACACCTTCCTTTGTTTATTTTGTTGAGCTTCCTTTTTTAATTTATTGTTTTTTTAGGGACCTAGACCATTTCTTTTATTTACCACACCAATCCCAAGCCATGCACCCCTTTTTTTTTTTGCCAAATTTTCTTTTATTATTTGATTAAATCATTAAAAATGTTTTAATAAATAACAATTAATATTTCAAAAAAATAAGAAACTCTTGATTAATATCAAGCCCTTGTCAAAAATCAAATCAAACCTTTTTCCATATCAAATATTTTTTTAACGCAAATCAAACGCTTGATCTCATCAAATTCTTTTTCCAAATTATTCGCTTCAAAAATCTTTTTCGCAATAATTAATTGGATGAAAAAGGATTTAGCTGGACGTACTTGTCCCTCTTAGTCCACGAGTATTTGGATGATGGTCGTACTTTACCTACCGTTCGAGTACTCATCCTCCGTTTTAAAATACGTTAAATAGCTGAATCTAGTTCATTCTTTCATGGACAAAAATATTAGTTAGACGTAATTGTCCTCCTTAGTCCGGTGTATTTGTGTGATGGTTGTACTTAGCCTCCCGCGCGAATACTCGTCTTTTGTTAAAGATATGTGACTTAATTTGCCTCACAAATTTCATAAATAACTTGGACGAAAAAGGACTATTTGGATGTACTTGTTCCTCCTAGTCCCCGAGTATTTGGATGATGGTCGTACTTAGCCTCCCGTTAGAGCATTCGTCATCCACCTAAATTAAACTAAACCCATCAAATCTTTTCTGCCCTAGCGCAATGTCAAAAAAATTTCATAAACGAAAGATGCTACATCCATTCTGAGATGATGCAAACAACACTTTGTTTCTACCATGTGCAAGAAGTAATAACGTTTTCCACTCGAATAAGATGATAACATAACTCTGTGAGATTCCAAGTTATGTTGTCCATTCTGACGCGATGCTAATGTTCACTTCTCCATGTTTTGGATAGCAAGCAATGTTTTCCACTCGAATGAAAACTGAGTACCTTTCGCTAAAATTGACCAACCAACAAACATTGGCTACCCAAAACTATGTAGCCTTGAGTTCCCCATCGCACCTAGGGATACGTAGGAGCGTGATTCAACGTCTTGTCAGGTACCCTAATAAAAAAAACTTATTTTTAATCCTTTCCTCTCTTCTCTCAAACATTTCAATAACTAGAAGAAAGCAAACAAATGAAAGTTAACATTCTATTCGAAAATCTAACTAAATGGTTCTCGTCGAGTACAACGAATGTGAGGGGTGATAATAACCTTCCCTCGCATAATCGAATCCCGAACCCGAATTTGGTTGTGACGACCATTTTCTTTTTCTTTTAAAGGGTTTTATCAATATTTTCCCTTTCTTTTTGGAATAAATAAACTTTGGTGGCGACTCTGTTATCATCTCGAGCGTGCTAGCGCTTGTGGTCATTTTTCGTGTTACGACAGCTGGAGACTACCTCCTGTAAGAGAGTTAAGTCATGTTTAATTTGATTTACAATGAATGTTGGCCTTGTTTACTTGCTTTAATCTAACCTTATTTTCTTTATCTCTTTTGTGTTATTATTTATGCTTATCTACTTTTGGTTCTCATGGTACTATAGTGGATGATCTGGTTGCTTGAAACACATTGCGAGATATGATCTACACCTGAGTCTCAAGAAGAAACATAAGATATGATGTTGGTTGCGTAGTGTCATCCTACTGGAAGTACTTATCTTGTTGGGTGGCATGAAAACCACACTTAGAATAGATCATCTTGATGATGTTGTTGTCTGGAAAGTAATTTGTCGTAATTGGCAATATTTTCCTGTTGGGCATGTGACTCTAAGAAGCTTTTAGAACATGGAACACCGATGGTTGCATAGTGTTGTCATACTGGGAGTGTTTTTCTTGTTAGGTTAACACAAAGACCTCACCTAGAGTAGATCCTCTTGAGGTTATTGCCGTCTAGCAAGTAATTTTGCTAATGGGGGCAATGTTCTCATGCAAAATCCATGACTTTAGGAACCTTTGAACCCTAGAGCCACCTTGATCAATGTGTGGAAAGCAATCCTGAGAATATGTACCTGGACATGATTGGAATCAGCTGGCTCCATAAACTATTCATATAATTGCATTTGCATAGCAAAAAACTTAGCATATGTTTTCATTTGAAGCTAAAATGGCTTTAGAAAGAAGAAGCACACTGCCACTCAAGTTCAAAGTGCCTAGTTGACCACTATCAGTGAAGAAGCCTCTGAAGGTATGGAAAGTACACAATAATGGGGGGGGGGTTGAATTTTGTTTCACGTTTTCTTTAATTTAACTTCTGATAAGAGTTTCAGAATCACAACTGATGTTCAGATTCTGTTTTAATTCATTGGCAGCAGATATAACAGAAGTAAACAAATAGCAGCAGTCGACACAAAAGATTTATCCTGGTTCCTCCCTTAACTGAGAGTACTTCAGTCCCCTTGCCTCACAAGAGATTTTCATTTAACCACTTCATGATTACAATCGCTTATTCTTCTGCATAAGTCTTTTACACTTGCCCAGACCAACTGTCTGAGACTTTCTTGCTTAGAGCACATGTCTAAGACTTTCCCTGCTCACACCCTCTGACCGAGCTAACTGCTCCAAAGGTCCTCTAGTTGAGACTTACCCTTGCTTAGAGCACAAGTCTAAGACTTCTGCTCACATCGTCTGACCAAGCCACCTGCCCTTCTGGCCGTCCAGACTGATACTTCCTTGCTCAAGTAGCATTTGAGACTTCCTGCTCACGCCCCTCAGACGGAGAGTTTCCTTTGCTCAATCAGCCTAGCTGAATAAGACTTTCACAGCTCAAGCACATAGCGGGAGACTTACGTGGGTCAAGCATCTTGGCTCAAGACTTCTTTCTTGAATCCCAATGAGGCAATACTTTTGCTCAAGCACATTGCAAGAGACTTGATCTAAACTACTGAAGGCTCAACATAATAGAGAACAAGGTGTACATGATACAAGCATCAGAGGTACATGAAATCACCATAACAAATACCTAAAGTTCTTAAGATTTCTAAGATATTAAATGGTAAGAAATATTAAGGATTTTATAATTACAACCTACAACAGAAAATCTGCATATTACATTAGAGTTGATAATTGCTTGATCTTGCTACTCCTTCATCTGGAGAATTCTTGTTAAGATTCAAACTTGAATCTTCAGCCATATTTATAGCCTTTGTAGAAACTAGCCGTTGAAGAGGTAACTTGATCAAGTGTCTTTTCCTTTACTCCATAACACAAGAGTCGTTGAAGATGGATACACAACAGATTCTGAATCCAGTGTGTAACATGTTTAACCTTTGAGTCTTCAAGAGGTTCTGTACTGATAGAGCCGTTGAGAGCAGATATCTGTAGAGCATACCAACCTTTCTTGAGACTTGCAATCTTGTAGACTCTAGCTGACAAGATGATAAGACAATATAACTTGCTTTCTGCAGTACAGAGAACCACAACTTTATCACCAACTCTGAATGGTACTAGATGCTGATATACAATTACCAAGTGTAGTAACTCGTCTGAATGCTGAGGCCTTCAGCTCAGAGTCTGCGCTAAGCCACACTAGCAATTGTTCTTCAGACTCTGCCACCAGAAGCTAGCAATGAAGCAACTCCCAAGTGTGTCTAACTAAAACAGATTCTGATTATTCATGTACAAGAACAAGAACCTGCATAAATAAAACACACATCAAATAAACCATTGTTGTTTCAATACTTTTGTTATCATCAAAACTAAAAGAGAATATGTCATGAACAAATCGTGTTCTAACAATCTCCCCCTTTTTGATGATGACAAACACAAGTATTTAAAGGACAATGTTAGGCATTTTATTTTCTCTACAAGAATAGGATATGAGGTTTGTAAGCTCCCCCTAAGTCTGATAGTCCACAGCTGAGTTCTATTGACTCTAACACCAAGAACTATTTTTCAAGAAAAAACAAATCAGCCTTCTTAGTAACATCAGGGTCTGAGGTTTGCAAGCTCCCTCTGAGTCAAATAGTTCCAAGGCTGAGGTTTGTAAGCTCCCCCTTAGTTCCATATTTAAGAAAACCAAAATAACAACACTTTAACTTCCTTTAGCAACAATAGAATATGAGGTTTGTAAGCTCTTTCTGAGTCTAAATAGGCTAAGTCAGAGGTTTGTAAGCTCTTACTTAACACTATGTATAAGAGAGTTAAAATATGTTGCCCTTTTAACTTTCTTTGGCAACACCAGAATACGAGATTTGCAAGCTCCTTCTAGGTCTGATAGGCTAAGTCTGAGGTTTGAAAGCTTTTCCTTAGACCTATGTACAAGAAAGTTAAAATATGCCCTGTGCAAGGTAACCATAAAAATAGAAAATAAATGACAATAAAATAAATGACCAATATGTACAACTGAATAGGTACTCAATGGGTTCAGTTTCCACTTAAATATTTACTTTAATTTCTCCCCTTTTTGTAACATCAAAAAGAAAAAAATAAAAGAAGGAAAAAGAAGAAAAGAAGGAAAGGAAAAATAATTTCCACTAATTAATGCAATTCAGATCATCATTACTTGACCAGTTTCCAAGAAAGAAAAGTAATCAAGTAGCAAGGGTCATTGAGGATTGTGCAAACCAATTAATGGTAAAAAACAGTCTTAAAAATCAGGCAAGAGATCTTATTCCAACAATTAGGATACTCAGAAACTACAATAAAAAGGACCAACACCTAGTTCATTTTAAACAACATCTTCAAGAGTAATGGAGTCATCAGTTGAGAGCAACAAGAAATCCGTGGTAACAGAGATCTCAAAGCGTCCAACAAGACGAAAATTCCAAAAACGTCAAAAACAAGTTGTTTCGGCATCATCCACTACTGACTCTGTGCTTCTTGAAAAACCTACTTCAGATGAGGCAACATTAGCAGCTCCAAAATAGCCCTACAAGAAGGATCCTTCAGAAGCTGCTATGAGACCATAGAGAAAGATCACGAAGAGAACAGGAAGGAAGCAACTCAATGAGATGTTTGACCAGCTTGCGGTTCCAGAGCCAGAAATGGAAGATATTGTAGAATACGAACCAAATATTGATTATGGTAGCTACTGATTTTGTAGAAAAAGAATGACATAGAACCATATGTTACTAGGTCCATCCATTTTCCTTTTAAGAATATTTTGTAATCCATTGACAAGATTAATGAAAAATGTTTTGAGCAAATTATTTATTTAGATAGTATGCAACAATCATCCAGTTAACCTTGAGACATTCTGAAAAAGCATTAACAAAGTGAAACTGACAACAAAAACATCAGCAAAAATAATCAAACATGAACTCATAGCTATTTAGAGAATCTTAAATAGGTTAGACTGCTAGATAACATTTCCAAGAGTTATTTTTAAAGTACTGATAAGACTTATCCAATACTTAAATAATATTAAACTCAAGACAATGTATGTAACACGTCTATACAAATGACTCAAGTAAGCTTTCTTCCATCATCACTTAATCCCTAAAACACCAAGATCTACAAGCAAAAGCAAATATGGGTTCCAAAGAGAGATTTTAGGAAGACAACATTACTGAATACAGTAACTCAAGCAAACTAAGGAAAAGCAGTAGCTGAAGGATCTGCAAGCAAGCAGACAACTTCAGAAGTGCTCTCCTCTTCAGCATCCTTTTTGAAGACACACAGAAGAAGAAGATCTTCTGGATCTAGATGCAGAAACCAACTAAAAAAGGAGGCTTTGGAGTTTGCTAAGGAAGAATGACAAGATTTCTTAGATAATCTGGACATGTCAGATGATCCTAGGGAATTCCTTAGGGCCAATCCAACAGACTAGGAAATCCAATTGGCTTATAATAACTTCCTCTTTAATAATGAAATGAAATTCTGGCCTATGCAAACAGGAGATGTCCTAACACATGTTAAGACATTGTGCTACATAATCATTTAAGCTCAGAGGCGCAACAACAGACTGATACCTTGAATATCAGAACTGCACACTCACAGATGTCACGACATCTGATCCAACATGTTTAGCATGAACCCTAACAGAAAACATAAATCTGCAGAATGATAAAGAACACTGTAATTATTAATACAGAATTGTCGCGGTTTCTTGACCTCCAAGTTATCTTGGACTTGCTTCAAAGCTTCGTCCAAGAACAATACAACAACCATTACCTACTGGCTTCTGGTTGTGTCCCTGTACCTATGCCTTCCACTATGCATCCCATATTACAGAGTGGAGACTTACAACTCCTAAGAGAGCCAACGACTCTCAAACCCTAAACCCTTATTCAACACAAGAGAACTAGGTTACAAAGTTACAAGTGATACAAAAGGTACTGTCATTTAACCCTAGGTCTAAGTCTCCTTATATAGTCTTCTGTTGTCTCGGGCTTTCAATCTTCAGTCATGTGATTCCTTGATCCATTCCTTAATTCTTGCAGCAGATTAAAACCTGCGTAACTTAGTAAGTCAGGATGTCGAGTCACCATGTTGTGACATCTCCTTCGACATCTTTTCCTCCTGCAGATTCTTCAATTATATCATCAGAATGTTTTAGCCAAAATGTAGTCAAACAACAGGTGCTTTCAATCTCCCCCTTTTGACAAATTTTGGCTAAAACATTTTCTTCTACTTTCTTTTGTCAGCAAGACTCCTATATCAAGAATCATCTTGAGAATTGATTGGAGCTAAGGTCTGAGAGAGTCTCCCCCTCAACACATTCTTGAGAACCAGAAGACTCCTCCAGAAAAGAAACAGTAGTTGTAGACTCTGCTTTCTACTGTCAGCAAGACTCCTACATCAAGACTCATCTTGAGAATTGATTGGAGCTAAGGTCTGAGAGAGTCTCCCCCTCAACACATTCTCGAGAACCAGAAGACTCCTCCATAAAAGAAATAGCAGTTGTAGACTTCATGACACTGAGAGCATAGATTGCGTAACTCAGGTCACAAGACACAACCTGCTTCACAACTCAGATCACAAGATACAAGACAAAAAATTGTTAAGATGTCAGAACATCTTAACCAACATTCTTGCAAAACAACTACAGGAATATACCCAATCTTAGACATCATCAGAAAACCATTGTCCCCCTTTTTAGCCAAAACTTGGCAAAAGTGACCAAGACAGCTCCAAACCCAGACACAACGTACCCAGATTTTGAAGAATCCCATCTGTCACCAACCCAAAGAGAGTATTGAGACAAAAACTAACAAATCAATCCTATTTATAGTCGAGCCATTTCCTTAGGAAGTAACGAACCTAGGAAAATAACGCTGGTCAATTCAAAGGACCATTAATCGAAGGTAATAACTCCACTAATAGCGTTTTGACCAAGACTGCTTTGACAGTTTCTTCTTTTGAGAACGCCGACCAAAGAACCCATTACATGCAAACATGTTTTATAACAATGTCCTGACATCATGTTAGACATTGTCTATTCTTCCTAGATTCTTCTTCTGATTTGACAATACAAAGACTTCTTCACAAGATTATGATCACAGTCTGCAGAGAAAAATAAATTCTCCCAAACTTAATCAATGATTCTTAAGCATCCAATAAGAACCATTTAACTTGCACTGCCAAGTTTCCCACAACTTGAAACAATACAAAAATGTCAAGACACCCTCCTTGACATCTCAGCTTGCTTGACGCACAAATGCAAACTGGAACTTCAACTGCATCCTCGCAGTAATTTATCTTAGATCAAGGGGAATCTCCCCCTATCTAAGGTAACTGGTGCTCCTCCACAGAACACCTAAGCTAATGAATGAAAAAGATAAGACGCATCTTCATGTCTTCAAGAGCGTACCCTCTGTTCAACACACCTGCTGAACGCAATCATCAACTCTCTTATTGCTCCCTCTGACAAGATACAATAATCACTCACACATGATCATTATCATGTTACCCGTGAGGAAGTGCATACCAGCCATAACAAACTCTTGGCTTGAGATCAAAGTCCCATTGATCCCCCCATCCTGCAACCATCTACACACCACACGAACTCCTCCTGAATTCTCATGTATAGACCTCTAGCTGCTTGAGGCACAAACCAATTGAATCAGAATGCTTCACATTCCTCAAAGAGACGCACAGGGCCCCTTAGTTTGTTATAACGATGTCAGCTATCATATGCATGCTCCAGAACTTCACAGCTGCTAAACTGATCCACTACTAGCATGACTTGTAGCCAGGGGCAACATCCCCTTCGCAAGATTTTCCACTGACCTTACCCAGCCAGCAATAGAGATAGACACCCCACAATCCAAGACAGTAATTCCTTATCATTCTCCCATATGATAACCTGGAATACTTCTGATTTTCTGGTGAATATCCACTTCTGAACGCATCAGAAATTAGACCTTCATGCAATCAACATATGATCCACGCCAGTCTTCCAAAACACTTACATCAATCTTCCAAGACAATTCTTCTACTTCATCATTCTCCCATATGACAATGTAGAAACTTCTTAGACACAATGCAAGTACCCAGTTTCACACAGAACCTAAAATCCTTCACCAAGGATAACTAACCCAAAGATGCTCTAACATCAGTTAGGACATCTTCCACACATCACAAACACCACACACCATGGTTCTTGATATGTTCCACCACTGGACTTACTATCAGCATAGTAATCCACACTGAAGATCTTCACACAACACTGCGCCACCAGTTTGAACAAAGAAAACTTCAGAAACCCAGAGAGAAATAAACTCTCATCCACCAAAAGAAGGTATGCTTCCATTCTTAACCCAGAACTTCTGCCACAAGCTCCCAGAGAACCAGAACCTCCTTACAATTTCAACTAACTACTCTTCTGTACAAGAGAAATCAGTTTCAAGCATCCTGCTTGAATGCACACAATGAAACCAACCAAATGCCACTTTTTGATTGATCTCAATCTTCTTCAGAACTCCCACAAGATAGACTGATCCACTAATGAAATCAGACCTTCAAGTCACATGAACTACTTGCCCCATAGCAAGACATCTTGGATCCACCAAGCCTCTTAGTCATGTAACATCTTCCCATCCACAGCTCCCGCAAACTGCATGAGATATACCTTTTTGAAGAATCTATAACTTTCATTCTCCTGTAGATCACCTTATCTTAAGCTGATGTGCCACATCACCAGCTGAGACCTCTGATGTTAAGCTAGATGTCAGAACATTTTGATATGACATCCAACTGTTGAATTCAGCTCCTTCTTCTGCCACTTAGAAGAACCTCCTCCCTTCGTAGAGCAAGAGTTCCAAGCTCTCATAGACTTGATTCAACAACCAAGTTTGAGTAGACAACCTCCATCCTGCTTTAAAACTCCAAAGACTTCAAACCTGCCACGTCTGAATCTTTAGAAAATAAGTAGTCCAAGACTACCCATAGCCATACCAAAGAATGCCACTTTCCTCAGTAGAGCCGTCAGTAGAAAGCTAGAGATAACTGCCACTTATCCCCGACCTTCATAAACAGAGCAAGATCCATGTTCCAAAGTACCTATATCAGAAATAAACTGATCCAAGCTATAACCATCAAGATTATGATGTCTTAATATTCATTTTCAACAGCATCAAAGTCCAAACTAGTTTCTTGCCAGGAAACTTTCTAGAGAACACATGCTTCTGTCACACCCGACTGAAGCCACTTCTTAGGTCACCACCTAAGAATAAAACAGATGCTAAAGCGTATGCAGTACCCCTCCCATGATTCTGCACAAACTCTGATGATGAGATGTTCCAACATCTTGTTGAACATCAGCAATCTTGACTTTTAAGGATAATCAATTAAATACTTGTGGATTCCACAAATAGAAATTGATCTTAAATCCTTGTCCAATAACCCTTCTTCACTGCTGTAGCTGAGCTCCACCAGATCATGTCATGAACACTTATAAAGTATTCAATCTTTTTGCAAATATCTTCTTCAAAAGACAATGTTGAGATACCAAGGTTGCCACCCTTGACACAAGTAACTAAGACTTTCTCCTAACAAACCTTATTTACCTCAATAATTCTTCAATCAGATTGGATCCACTCTTAGGGTCAAGAGAGATGAATCCTTCCTTGCTGTTTTTGGATGGTGAAAATAAATCACCTCCACTTTCTTGAGACTGTGTTTCAAAGAAACACCTTTTAGTCAGAAGAGTAACTAGAAGACTCCAGATACACGACTGAGATGCCTTTATAAGTGGACTTGAGAGAATTCTCAAGTATCTTTGACAACCTAGCCGACCAATAGTTTATCAAACTCTTAGAGCAAGAACCTGATAAACTTAAACTCAACTCCTCTCCCCTTCAACTGACTTCAACTGCACCAAGAAACCAAGCTTCCAAGTACCAAGTCATCATACCAGATATCTAACCATAATTCCTTTCACTCCATCGCTCCTGACTTTGGAATAAAAGAATGCAGATATCTTCAAATATAGAGGCCGAAGATTGAGACCTTCCACCAACTGTCTTCAGTAACAACTCCAGAATCCCATAATTCTAGAGCTCTTCCATCAGAAACACATACAGCGGAACCACCAAGGAACAGATCCTGCTTGCCCTAATAAGATGTCACAACATCCTATAAGACACACCAACAAGAGAACTAGCCACTTCTCCTGTAGTTGTTGTAGAATCTCCTCAGCAACATGAAGAACCTCCGGGTTGCACCCTTCGATCCAGAACATCCATCTCATCCATTAATACCCTTGAGTATGTCTGAGTTGATTGATCTAATCTTCAAAACTCCTCCTTGTTTAAATGCCAGAAAGTATCTCTCAAAGATCTCATCCAGAACCAGACAGGATGCCTGTTCTGATACCAATTGAAATTCTGGCCTATGCTGATAGCAGATGTCCTAACATATGTCAAGACATTGTGCTACATAATCATTTAAACTCAGAGGCGCAATAGCATACTGATACCTTGAATATCAGAAATGCACACTCACAGATGTCACGACATCTGATCCAACATGTTTATCATGAACCCTAATAGAAAACATAAATCTGCAGAATGATAAAGAACATAGTAATTGTTAACCTAGTTTGGTGCAACTCACCTACATCTGGGGGATACCAATCCAGGAAGAAGACTCCACTATCTGTAGACTGTTACAAAGTTAAACTCCCCCGTTTACAACTTCATACCTAACATCTACCCAATGAACATCTTTACCAAGGATAAACTCAAACGTTTACAACCCTGATATGAGATACCGCACTCACATCCTAATCATAACCTGTGATATCTATATCTTTTGCCAATACAGAACTGTCGCAGTTTTTTGACCTCCAAGTTATCTTGGACTTACTTTAAAGCTTCGTCCAAGAACAATACAACAACCATTACCTACAGGCTTCTGGTTGTGTCCCTGTACCCATGCCTTCCACTCTGCATCCCATATTATAGAGTGGAGACTTACAACTCCTAAGAGAGCCAACGACTCTCAAACCCTAAACCCTTATTCAACACAAGAGAACTAGGTTACAAAGTTACAAGGGATACAAAAGGTACTGTCATTTAACCCTAGGTCTAAGTCTCCTTATATAGTCTTCTGTTGTCTAGGGCTTTCAATCTTCAGTTCTGTGATTCCTTGATTCATTCCTTAATTCTTGCAGTAGATTAAAACCTGCATAACTTAGTAAGTCAGGATGTCGAGTCACCATGCTGTGACATCTCCTTCGACATCTTTTCCTCCTGCAGATTCTTCAATTATATCATCAGAATGTTTTAGCCAAAATGTAGTAAGACAATAGGTGATTTCAATGAAATAAGTTGCAAACATTGAGTTCTTTTACCTATTTATTTTAGATTCTCATGAACAACATAGAATAAATATTCAACAATTTAAAACTGAACACAAGCATGAACAAACTCTAAATTAATAATAAGAGGCTTAATACAAATATTTCAACAAAATACAAAGCATAACTATGCAGAAATCTAACATCAGAATCTTTCATAGATAGCTTCAAACTTGTCTCTCCAAATCTTAGAAGAACTAGCCTCAGAACTTATGTTAACCCCCTGCTGAACAAGTATTTCAGAAATAACTCATCCATGAGGAATGGAGAAGGTCTTTCCCTTTTGAAAAGAAGAAAGAGACCTCTTAAGATGGTCAAACATAACTTGAGGAAGATCAATCTTCCAATCTGAATTAAGAAGTTGAAGCAGATCTTTTTCAATAGGGTCCACTTGGTCTAAATCCTTATCCTTAGGAAATAAATTTGAATTTAGAATCTGATTCCAAACAACAACATTTGGAAGAAGATTTGAGACCACTGATGTGTTAGATGGATCTACAAAGACACGCCATGTAGGAAGATAGTGTTCCCAAATAAGAGTTCTTTGGATTTCTCCAATCTCCTCACAATTGATCACATTTGCAATTAATTTAGTGGTTACTGTAATAGAAACACCAGTTACTCTAGACAGAATAGCATACTCAGAATTCAACTCAATAATGGAGGCATTAATCGAAAACTCTTTGACAATACTTGGATAAGTGAAACCATAGAGCATCTCAAAGTAGCCACTCCAACCTTGTTTAGACACAGTCTTCCAGAAGTTGAAACCAATCTTAAGCAACTCATAAAAATCCACAAACTTTTCATTGATGACAACCAGCTGATTCAAAGGAGAACTAACTGAAGAACTCATCTCAGGTTTGGTTTGATCAACACACAAACAAGAAGAAAAGAAGAAGAAGAAGATGAAAAACTGAACAAGAATCCTACAAGAATAAGAATCTTTCCCGAAAAAGGACACAATGATGTTTCACAAGACAAGGAATAGTAACAACAAGTACCAAAAGAGAAAACATCATTACCTAAAGGTTCGTTATCCAGCAAATATTTCAATTCCACTAGATGAGTTTCACCTTTATGAAAATTTAAGTATTTATAAAAGTTTTTGGAAAACTTTTTACTTAAACTGCTATATCAGAAGTAATAAATCTTCTTCTGAATCTCATAACCTGGCAGCTTTCAGAAGCTATTATCCATCAGAGTCTAGTAGATCTAGACTTAGACAGAGATATCATCTGTCAGTCATAAGTCTCTAAAATTCTATTCAGAACTAGCACTTTATCTTGAAACAAGAGTCATGAGTGATAGATGAATATTGAATTGTCTTCTTTAGATAGCTAACAAGCAATAATATCAACTCAAAAAGTGAGAAAACTGTTTCCTTAAATATGATCATCATCTGGCTTAATAAGACATTTAATACAGACAAATACAACATATTTTTCTCTTAAAGATTTCTAAAGTTCTCTTTTTCAAAAGAACTTCTCTAGAAGTCTAACAGAAACTTTGTATTTATATCTATACAAATGTTTCATTGAATCAAAAGATAAACCAGAAAAGAACAAGCATGCCCCTTTTTTTTGTTGGCCAGACTCGATTCAGTATTCAGACTTGACCAATAGAGTCTGAACACAACTATGAGTGGATTCTGATTCAATAGCTGTCTAGCCATTGATTCCACTACTCTCACCAAATTCAGTACCACCAGTACTTGAATCTATGCTGTTGGATCTTCCTCCAATAAATTTTGTAAACAACTTTATGGAAGATGCCTCTGCTTCTTTCCTTGATATTTGTAGCAGATACATTATGATACTCATATTTCTATAAGACCATACATGTAAGTACAAATGGACCCTTCTTTACCTTATGTCTCAATCTAATAGCAAAATCATAAGTCACTCCAGAGTATAAGTCTAGGATTAGATATGATAGGAATAGAATCTTGTTTTAAGTAGAGTCACTAATCTCATTGTCTAGGATTAAATTTTTTACTTTGAAATCATTGACAAGCTCAGAACCAGATGGTGTTAGCTATCAGAAATTGACACAAAGCAAATCAAAATACCGCCTTAGTACAGTTCACAGAACTCAAAGAGAAATTGAAGACTTCTCACAGAAATGTCTTTTAAAACAACTTCCATGATGATCCTCAATCAAGAAGCAATGAAGTTTCTTAAGATATCATCTTAAAGAACGGACTCCACATTATCAAGTATTTTGAAGCAAGATAGATTTAACAACATCTCTTGCTCTTCAATACTTGGTTTTTATTTCCGAACATAGATGCTTCTTTTCATCTGTATCCTGCACTAATATCAGCTTCAAAAGTTTAGACGTTGAAGAGCATCTGATATTAGGTTCTGGTAGAGTTTCTTATTGCTTTCAGATATGGGAAATCAGTTGAAATACAAGTATTTCAGAAGCTTTTGAAGTTACTCTTCTATCAGCAGATATCACAATCCATTCAGCCAGTATGTAAGTTCTTCTGACAAGAAACCTAAGTTTCTTATCATTAGTCATTCTAAAGAACTTGAGCTAAATTGAGAAGGTGATCTGTTGATTAGTTTTTCATCATCTAACTCCATTTTTTCCTTTGAAGACTGCAAGACAAACCTTCAGAACACAACAGATTCAAGATGTAAACATCATGAATAACTGTGATCTTAGATTTAAGTTTCAAAGCAATCTTCTGAGAATTTGCTTGAAAAGATTAGATGAAGTGTAACTGTTCAAGCTTCAAAAACTGATCCCTAAAAATCCAATCACAAGAATTCAAGATTGTCCAAGCATCAGACACATCAATGATGTTGATAGACTCAGAAGTGGGATAGAGCATCTACCAGAATGCAACTACCTCTGAAGATATTCAATATGCATCTTCTGAGCTGGTGAAAGACATTTTCAAGATGATCATCTTTACACCATCAACCTCTATAGTAATACCTCTTTCAAAGATATTCTATAGACCTTCAACAACCCTTTATCAAGACCAATGAGTTAAAAATATGTCTAGCTTTTCCATAATTTAAATTCTGTGGAATCATCCTTTGAATATGGTAGGAAAAGCCGTATGATATTTTTCATGTGGCACTTGATTCCTTCGTGAAGAAGAATTATACTTTTCTTATTGGATCATTATCTGCGCCACTATTAAGTGTTAAGCACAAATCATGCTCTGATACCAATTAAAGATGTGAAAAGTACACAAGAAGAGGGGTTGAATTGTGTTTCGCATTTTCTTTAATTTAACTTCTGATCAGAGTTTCAAAATTAGAACTGGTGTTCAGATTCTGTTTTAATTAATTGGTAGTGGATATAACAGAAGTAAACAAATAACAGCAGAAGACACAAAAGATTTATTCTGGTTCCTCCCCTAACTGAGAGTACTCCAGTCCCCTTGCCTCACAAGAGATTTTCATTATAACCACTTCATAATTACAATCTCTTATGCTTCTGTAAGTCTTTTACACTTTCTCAGACCAACTATCTGAGACTTTCTTGCTTATAGCACATGTCTAAGACTTTCCTTGATCACACCCTCTGACCGAGCCAACTGCTCCAAATGTCTTCTGGTTGAGACTTACCCTTGCTTAGAGCACATGTCTAAGACTTCTGCTCACATCCTCTGACCGAGCCATCTGCTCTTCTCGCAATCCAGACTGAGACTTCCTTGCTCAAGCAGCACTTGAGACTTACTGCTCACGCCCCTCAAATGGAGACTTTCCCTTTACTCAACCATCCTAGTTGAATAAGACTTTCACAGCTCAAGCACATAGCAGGAGACTTACGTGGCTCAAGCATCTTGTCTCGAGACTTGTTGCTTGAATCCCAATGAGACAATACTTTCGCTCAAGCACAACAAGAGACTTGATCTAAACTACTGAAGGCTCAGCAGAATAGAGAACAAGGTGTACATGATACAAGCATCATAGGTATGGGAAATCACCATCACAAAGACCTAAAGCTCTTAAGATTTCTAAGATATTCAATGGTAAGAAATCTTAAGGCTTTTACAATTACATCCTACAATAGAAAATCTGCATATTACATTAGAGTTGATAATTGCTTGATCTTGCTACTCCTTCATCTGGAGAATCCTTGTTAAGATTCAAACTTGAATCTTCAACCATATTTATAGCCTTTGCAGAAACTAGCCGTTGAAGAGGTAACTTGATCAAGTGTCTTTGCCTTTACTCCATAGTACAAGAGCCGTTGAAGATGGATACACAATAGATTCTGAATCTAGTGTGTAACATGTTTAACCTTTGAGTCTTCAAGAGGTTCTGTACTGATAGAGCCGTTGAGAGCAGATATCCGTAGAGCATGCCAACCTTTCTTGAGCCTTGCAATCTTGTAGACTCTAGTTGGCAAGCTGATAAGACAATACAACTTACTTTCTACAGTACAGACAACCACAACTTTATCACCAACTCTAAATGGTACCAGATGTTGATATACAATTACCAAGTGTAGTAACTCGTCTGAATGCTAAGGCCTTCAGCTCAGAGTCTGCGCCAAGCCACACTAGCAATTGTTCTTCAGAATCTGCCACCAGAAGCTAGCAATGAAGCAACTCCCAAGTGTGTCTAAGTAAAACATATTATGATTATTTATGTACAAGAACAAGAACCTGCATTAATAAAACACACATCAAATAAACCATTGTTCTTTCAATACTTTTGTTATAATTAAAACTAAAAGAGAATATGTCATGAACAAATCTTGTTCTAACAACCTCCATAAAAGACTATAGGAAGATACTTGGCTTACTAACAATAAATGTGAATGTAGGAGTTCTTGCCTCTTTGGCTCAATATTATGATCCTTCTCTTTGATGCTTCACCTTTCAATATTGCCAAATGGCCCCGACCATATAAGATTTTGAAAGAATCTTGGGTCGCTATCTGAAAGACCACAACCCATTCACCAGTTTGGAAGAAACTCCTTCACCAAATATGATAGCCTTAGCTCTAAATCTCACCGTGAAAGATGTGGAAGAAAATCTTGAAGGTAAAGGAGCGGTGCAAGGTTTTTCAAGGAAATTATTGGAAGCCAAAGCCTTAGCACACGAGAAAGACAAAAACTGGAAAGCATTCAATACTGTTATAGCCTTGCTCATTTATAGAATTGTCTTGTTTCTAAACATCGATGATTTTGTAGATTTCCCAGCTATCAATATCTTCCTGGCCAAGAACCCTGGTCCATATTTTCTCGCCGATGTGTATTACTACCTCCACGTCAAACACGAGAAAAAGAAATGCATGGTCATGTGTTGTTCTCCCGTACTATACACATGGCTCCTATCTCACATCCCTTAAGAAGGCCCATTCACTGCAGAAAATCTTAAATGGACTCAAAAACTGGCATCCCTTTCTTCCAAGTTGTCATCTGGCATAAATGGGATTGAGAAGTAGAAAGCATTATTTTGAGCTACGTAGACTTTCCTAATGTACATCTCATTGGATCCCGGGGGTGCATCTACTATAACCTGGTCTTATATCTAAGGAAACTCGAGTATCCAATGGAAGGCCCACCTGAAGCCTGTTTGTTGAAGCCTTCATCCTACATGACATGGGAGCAGAGGACCGAGTCATGTTGGGAAGGATCAAAAGAGCTTGGGGAAAAATCAGTCGTAAAGGGTAGAATAAGCTGGGTAAAAGGAACCGTGTGGCTAAGTGTCATAACCCAAATTTTGGCCACTAATATTCCTATCATTGTGCAAATCATCATCACAATATAGATGAACCATCATACCCCATTAGTCTCCCCCAAAGATGGGTGAGCATCCACTACAATCAAACTTAGGGTTTCAAGCCCTCTCAGAGCTCTTAGACAAAGGATCAATCAAGAAATGACATGATCTTCAACTTGTCTAAACCTCTCAAACATCCACAATAGATCAAGAGGACTCCCACATCAAGGATCAAGCACAAGGCTGCAACATTCCAAGTGGATTAAGCCTCAAGATTGCCAGTGTCACCAAATTAGGGTTTTGGTCGACCAAGGCCTCCAGTTGGAATTTTTCCTCTGGGCATGAGCCAATGCTTCAAAGTATAACCCAAAATACTTTAAGGGACCTTATAAACCCAATCATCAAGTCAATTTAGCCTCAGGGGATGCAGAAAATCAGGAATTAGGGTTTCTTGACCTAATTCACCCCTAAGTTGACTTTTGGGACAAAACACGAGCCAAGGCCTCAAGACATGGTCTGAGGGTCTCTAATAAACCACATTGATCGATTTGCAACAATGGATTGATCCAAGAAACTTGGTTCACAAGTTTCAAGTTCATAAGGACCACAATTAGGATTATGAGGAAAAAGTCAACTGTACCTTTGACTTTTGACCAAGACATGCTCCCAAACCTTGGGACATGATTCAATACACCCTATAATACCTATGAAATTAATCCATCAAGTTTGATTTAGGTCAAGGACTTGATTTCATAGAGGATCGCACAGTTTGGAATTCATCTGATAAAAAGTCAACTGTACCCAAAAGTCAAAGTTTGACTTTTTGATTTTTGATCAATTATGGTCCCCTAACCCTAAAATGATGTTAATGTGTGATTGGAATCATCATTCATCAAGAAGAACCAAGAAAAGTGAGATAACTAGTAAAAGGGGTAACCATAAAAAAACTTAGAAATTTTCTAAGTTATGGAACAAAGTGGCTAGGGTACCAACTTCCAAGGATCATAACTTGAGATCCAAGCAACCATTTAGGCTGATCCAAAGATGGATTTGTAGCTCTCATGGCATACTTTAAAAGTGTCAACTACACCTCATTCCAATTCATCATGGATTTTGAGTTATGGTTGGATCAAAATGGCTGAAAACATGAAATGTCACTTTTTCCAACACTTAGTGAAATTTTCACTAAGTCAGAATCTGTTTCACTTTTTGCCAAATGTAAGGGCATTTTCACTTGGATCCAAAAAGTGTCAAGACAAACTATGATCACACACATGTTGTATCATATGAGGGCTTTCGAAAATGGCCAAGAACCCCATGAAACTCCACTTAAGCCATGAGATATGACAATGGCAATGTCCCTTGCTGCAAACTGTCATGGCAAGGCAGATTTGTGCATTTTACTCGATTTGAGCAAATTTTACAAATGACAAACAAGTTTATCCATCTGAACACCTCAGGGAGAGACCAAGGAGGGACAAACACTGATCCATAAACCTCCCAAGTCTTTGGAACTAAAAATAGCATGCCAAACCTAAAAAACCCTAAAGAGGGGACAAGACTTCAATTTTGTTTTCAAGCATTCAATGGATGCACCAAGGTGGCATGAACTGAGCCATTTCCAACTGAATGAGTCAAGGATGATTGTAGCGAGCGATTTTGGACGTGGTTCTTAAGCATTGTCGCTCTTTTGGGGTACTACAGGTCGATTCAATTTTTGTCCTATTGAAGCTGATGAAGGAAGGGAAATAGATGTCTCCAACTAACCCTGCTTGCATATTGAGTTTAAAAAGCGGTCTGTTAGGTTACGTATGCTATATGGTAATGGGGCCTCTTTCTTCTTACTTTGTTCAGAGTGAAAAATACGGGGACTGTTCATGGTAGGATGTTAAGACTGATGCTTTTCGGTTGATGGGTGAAGGTACGGGATTTTGGTTTTTTGATTAGTGTGCTCGCTAAGATTTTTCTTTCAATCTTATGCCTACGTATTCCCGTTTACCGAAACAGGGAAATCAGAGCGATCGTAGTTCCTCCTATTCTATGGGAGGAAAAAGGTCGTTTTGGTGTCTTGTTCGAAGCCCAAGACGTGAAGCTAAAAGTGTTTTGTATCTTGTTCAAAGCCCAAGATGTGAAGCTGAAAGTGATTTGTATCTTGTTCAAAGCCCAAGATGTGAAGCTGAAAGTGATTTGTATCTTATTCAAAGCCCAAGATGTGAAGCTGAAGAGTCTATTTGTATCTTGTTCAAAGCCCAAGATATGAAGCTAAAGGGTTTTGACTTTAGAGTGAACTTGTCATCTCTAAAGTGGTCTATTTGTCAGGGGTGACTGATTATAAAGGATAATTACTTTAACTGGGATATGTGAATCCAACAATGGCATAATTTCCTTTATAGAGGATTTTTAACCTGGAGGGGAAGACTTTAACTCAGTTTAGAGCAATGCCATCTTTCCTTAGGAATTTCTCATGCTAAAAGAGGGACAGTGGCGTGGATGTAAATAATCCAGAGGCTTGCCACTTACAGCAATTAGATGGAGGGAAATGAGTTGTTGATGTTTTTATACTGTGAACGAGGCACATATTTTGATGCTAAAAGGTTGATTGTCTCAAACTGGGGTTTTCCTTATACAAAGCCTAAGAGGAGGCTAAAAGGTTGACTTTTCCGGGGAAAATGTTCTTTCTGTCTTGTACAAAGCCCAAGATTGAGGCTAAAAGGGTTTGACTCAACAAGAGAGTCTGTTGGTGTGTCTTGTACGAAGCCCAAGACAGAGGCCAGAGGTTTTATACTCAACAAGAGAGTGATTTATGTCTTGTACAAAGCCCAAGACGGAGGCTGAAGAGGGTTGACTCTACAAGAGTCTTTTATACTCAACAAGAGAGTGTTTTTGTATCTCGTACGAAGCCTGAGATAGAGGCAAAAGGAGGTTTTGACTCAACAAGAGAGTCTTTTTGTATCTCGTACGAAGCCCGAGATAGAGGCTAAAGGTTGTTTGACTCAACAAGAGAGTCTTTTTGTATCTCGTACGAAGCTCGAGATAGAGGCTAAAGGAGGTTGTGACCCAAGAGGATCTTTTATACTCAATAAGAGAGTGATTTTGAATCTCGTACGAAGCCCGAGATGAAGGCTAAAGGATGGTTGTTTCAGTTGAGTGACAGGTCCAGTATGTTGGTTAAAAAAGAGAAAATCAGTTCTTATAAAGAGACTGATTAAAAGCAAGGCTATGCTTTGGGATTTGATCAGAGGATCAGAGTTATTTCCTGTTCTTTAAGGAAATGGGAAATCCAGAGGGGTGTTGAGACTGTCCAAGTCTACTGGTGTTTTTCCCTTCTTGAGAATGCCTTCGAGACTCAAGGAGATTAGACTATCCACGTCTAGAGTTTTATCTTTTATACTACGTGTAGAGAAATAGTAGTGGTAGGATCTAGACTCTTTGAAAGACTGTTCTATTAAGATGACAAATTTCTGTTCCTATACCTTTAGGAGGTCGTCGGGACAATTTGTACGAAGCCCAAGAGGAGGCTGGAAACTTTTAAGAAGCCGAGGGACAATTTGTACGAAGCCCAAGAGGAGGCTCTCTTCCCAAAGGAAGAATCCTTATACAAAGCCTAAGAGGAGGCTATGGATACTTCTAAGAAGCCTTTGGGGTCCTTGTACAACGCCCAAGAGGAGGCGGGGATGCTTTTAGGAAGCCTGTGAGTCCCCAAACCCCGAGAAGTTCAAGACATGCCATTCACCGAGAATGGATCAAGCCAGGAAAGTTCGAGAATTTGGAAGAAACTCAAGAGATGCCATTCACGGAGAAAAGATCATCTATGGGGAGTAGAGTTTCTTTGACAACTTCTAAAGGTGACAGTCTGAGAAAGGGTTAAAAAAGAATCTTCCTTTCACATCTCCATATTGTTTAACCCCAAGAGGAGGGAAAAGTGTATCTGGTAATCCTATGGGGATCTAGTTTAGTTTATTTAAGAGTGATCAACAGGGCTTAGTGCTAGACGTAGTTGCCGGAGAAACTCTAAATATCTATACTAGTATTACACAGTTGATATGAGTTTATGAAAGAAGACTTACAGTGAAACAGCCCCACAATACAATTATATGTATATGAAAGCGGTAAATGAAAGTGGGTAAACACTTACTCGGTTGTAGAGCTTCCATGATGTATTGTTATTTGTTTAACAAAGAAAGGTTTGATAACAATATTATATACAAAATCAAAGGAGAAAGTACTGTGAAAAGATTTTGGGGCTTACCGCTCAAGGAGAGGCCCAAGGTTTTATCAGTGATTGCACTGTGGTTTTGAATTTGTACAGGGACTTATACAAGGGATTGAGGCCCAAGAAAGGTTTTTTCTGTACAAAGGGATCGGTCTTACACTCTCTCAAGAGGCCCAAGTGTTTAAAGAAAAGAAATGGGGCTTATAACACGAGGGTAGGCCCAGGGTTGATTTTTTAACTAGAGATCATGCTGAGGTTTTCTTTTAACGCAGAGGGACTTATATAATGTCTGAGGCCCAAAATTGTTTTGGTTAAAAGGGGATTGGGTCTTACACTCTATTAGAGGCCCAAATTTTGAATGGGTCTTATAGCTCGAGGAGAGGCCCAAATGGTTTGTTTTAAACGGGTGGTGATCGCGCCGAAGTTTTGGAAACACCGTGGGTCTTATACAATGACTGAGGCCCAAAAAGTTTGGTTTTTAAAAGGGGTTGGGTCTTACACTCTATTAGAGGCCCAAAAGTGTTTGAAAAAGTTTTATGAGGGTTGAATTAATCAAAAACCCTAATTTGTTTTCAAAATGCATTTTAATTGAATAATAAATTCAATTAAAATGATAAAAAATTGTTTAACATGTGGAAAACAAATTGTGATCTTGGATTAATGTTTAAAAAATCATGCTTTGACCTACAAAATGATTAGAAGTCATTAAAATTTACAAAATCAAGAAGGAAAAAATATTTTAAATGTCAAAAACAATTAAAATATTAATTCTTGGCAAAAATATCAATTATATGAAATAAATAATATTTTTGGGATTTTTTTGTAAAATAAAATATTTTAACATTTTTGTGAATTATTAAAAAAAGAATCAACTCAAAATCATTAAAACTCAGAGAGAAATTAATTTTTGAATCAATTAAATAAAATCACAAAATTCAAATATTCAAACTTTCAAAAAATGGCGCTGTCGCACCTCAAAAATTCACTTGATCGAAGACACGACCTTCGCGCGAAAGGCGCGGAATGGTTCGACAGAGTCGCCACCGAACTTTATTTATCCTAAAAAGAAGGAAAGGAAAATATCGAGAAAACCTTTAAGAGATAAGAACATGGTCATCGCAACCACATTCTGGGTTCGGGTGTTGGTTACGTGAGAGGAAGGTACACACACCCCCTCACGTCCGTTGTACTCAACAGGAACCTCTTAGTTCGAATTGTGATGAACGTTATCTAAGCTTGTTTGTTTTCTTCTCAACGATATATGCGAAAAGGTAAAGTAAAAGGTTTCGATTACTAAGGGAAATGGGGTGGTTTTAGGATAGGGTGCTCGGCAAGATCATCGCGACCTCGGGCCTACGTATGCTCATTCGGACGAGAATGAGGAATCAGAGCAATCGTAGTTCGACTACAGGAAGGGATAGAGGGAAGACGGAAGATGGAGGGAAGGTAGCTCGCCAAGATCATCATAATCTTATGCCTACGTATCTTTACTCAGACAAGAATAAAGAATCAGAGTGGTCGTAGTTCGTGGTACACCCACAAAAAGAATGGGGTTAGTGTTTTTAGGAGACGAAAGATTGAATGACAAACAACCCAAGAGGCGTGCCTCGAGAGCAGTCACTCAAGAATCTAAGGAATGCGAGACTCAAAGAACTCAGTTCTTTCATGAGTTGATTGCAAAAATGTTTGATAATGGTTAAGTGTTTTAAGACAAAAGGGTGAATGAATAACAACCAAAGGGCGTGCCTTAAGAGCCATTCATTTGAAGACCCAAGGAATGCTAGATTCCAAGAATCTCCTCCTTTCGTTAGTTGATAAAAAAATGGTTTGAAGAAAAGATCGAATCGGACTGGTTGAGAAAAGAGGTGAGGATCGATACTAGTCCCTAGGGGTGCTCCTAGTAACGAAACCACGAGATGTGCAAGTGTGCGTTTGATGTCGAGGCAAAAGGCGCTCGACTTACGAGAATGTTTTGAGAAGTAGCTCGATGGCGAATCGAGGATTGGTTTTGGAATGGTTTGATTTGAAAAGGGTCTAAAGGTTAAATGAACGACAACTCAAGGGGCGCGCCTTAAGAGCCATCCATTCGAAGATCCAAGGAATGCTAGATTCCAAGAATCTCCTTCTTTCAAAGTTTGATCGAGAAAATGTTTGGTTGCGTGTTTGAATCGAATTAAGGTATGCAAAGAGTTTTATTTGTACAAAAACGAGGAGGTTTAATTTGTTAAGTGTTTTGATTAAGTGTATAAACAAAGAAAATGGTTAGATGAATCAGATATGAATATGATAAGAATAATGTGAATAGTAATATAATATGAACAATAATATAATCAAGATAATATGAGCAAGATATAATATTGGCATAAAAGTAAATCAAAATAACATTGACGGAAATGTAAAGTTAGTGGTTAATTAGATGAATCGGGTCCAATGTAGCACTGAGCCATCGTAGCACAATCTATGAAGAAGATCGTACTATAGGAGGATGCGCAATTTGATCTTTGTGCTAAAACACGATGGAGAAATGATATTGAGGATCATTCTACAATTGAATCATGCCACACGAAAAGAAAAGGTGAAGATCTTGTCTTAATCACAAACTTTCGTCGATTAATCGAAGGTAACCTATCACGATCCCAAAGTATAGAAAGAGATCTCGATGATCACTCACTACAGTTTTGAAATAATGAAGGTTAATCGCTTCAACAATCAACATTCATGAATAGAAAGACTTCATAAATCAAAAATGAAAAGGAAGATAGAAGATGCGAAAAGAAAAAATGAAATGGAAATAGAAAATAAATCGAAGTGGTCTCGTCTTAATCAAGATTTAATTGAGAAATCGATAATCAACGATATTTGACTTTCATTAACCAAAAATGAAAAGAAAAAGATAGAAATTGAAAATGAAAAGATATAATCGAAAATAAGATGGAAAAGAAAGAAAGGTCTCATATTTACCAAGATCTTAAATTGATAAATCGACAATCAATGGTTTTAGATTTTCATTGACAGATAAAAAAGAAAAATAAATAAATAGAATATGAAATGAAAAGGAAATCGAAATTAAAATAAAACCGGTCTCATCTTAATCAAGATCTTAAATCGATAATCGATAAGCTATGATTTTTGACTTTCATCGACCGATAAAAAAAGAAAAATAAATAGGCCTCATATTAATCAAGATTTTGAATCTATTTTAAGAAAATCAACTAAATCATGAGTGTTGTTATATCATTGACCCATAAAATAAATAAAAGTGGAAGTGGAATAGAAACAAGAAGAACTAAAATAGTGGTCTCGTCTTAATCACAAATTTATCAATAAAATCGACAATGATGATATTAGAATTTTTCATTGACCAAAACTAAAATCGAGAATGAAAATGGAAATCAAATTAATTGCAAAACATTAAAAATAAATGGAAAGAAAAACTAAAAGTTATTATCTAAGAAATAAATAAAAAGTAAAATATGAAATGAGAGTGATGGGGGTGCGGATCAGATAGTATGTGTGAAGGAAATAAGATGAATCATTATGGGCCTCACGACCCATTCATCATAAAATGGTAAGTGCAAAAAATACACAATAAAAAACTGGAAAAGTGATCCAAGCGAGCTCAGTCAGAAACAAACAACATTAAGTTGGAAAAGCCAAACAAGGTTAACACATTAGGTAGAACACAACCTTATTTTTGTTTTGAAAGCCACAATCAGATTAGATCAAAAACAGCAACATCAACGTTCGGGAAAGGCAAAAGTGAAATCGTCATCATCAAGGAAAAACAACACGACGATGCCTTCTCTGTCGCAACTCGATTCTATTAGCCTCTCTTTCGTTCATGTTTGAGTCAAGGTTTGTGAGGTTCCTATTTCGTTCTCGATCTGGGTTTGATCTCAACCTGACCTTCTTCTTCTTCTTTATGCGTTTCACGATTTGGTTTGTAATGGTTGTTTAGGAATTAGAAAGGTTTGAGATTATGGTTGGGTTGCTGTTTGATTGAAGGTGATTTGGGTTTGATTTGCGGTTGAAGAAGATTTACGGTTGTTGTCGAAAATAAAGAGGGATGACGAATGAAGGTGAGGTCTGAGAGGCTTGAGGGAGATGTAGGTAGAGTTAGGATTTGAGGGCCAGATTTTGAATGGTTGAAGAAAAGTTGGAGAGATTGGAGAGAGTTTGCAGAGAGTTTTTTTTATTTAAAAGAAAGTTTCGTTGAAGAACAGGCCGTTGTTGTTGTGTTGTTTTTGGTTGAGGTTTATGGAAGAGGAATTTGAGGGTTGTGTGATTAAGGTTGAAGTTTGGTTTCAGCAGGTTTTTTTGGCTCAACAGAACATGAAGGAGAGGAGTGAGGGAGAATGCTGTTATATAGAGTGAAATGAGGGTAAAATTGGAACTAGTAAATTGAGACGTTGGTCATTTCATTTCGTTCTGTACTACACAATTGTTGTTGTTTCCAAGGAGTTGAATGCGTTGCGGTTTGTGTTACTTGGTAGTGGGTGTATGCAGAATTGTTGTCGTTTTCATGCTCAGGTTTGGTTGGTTCTTGGTGTTGAAATGTCACTCTCAATGTTGTAGTTTTTGACTTATTTGGAATTGCTGCTGTAAATACTTTCTTGCTGCAGTTTTTTTCCTTTGTAAAAATGAGGAAAAGTGGTGTGGGTCGTGTAGAACAAGCCAAGACATTTATTTTTGTAATATTTTTAATGTAATGAGCTTTATTGTGTTGTGTAAACACTTGTATCATTTTTTTGAATAATGGGCTTAAGAAAAGCGATGGGCTTCCAGAATAGTTTGTGAATGAAAATGGGAAATGGATACTAAAATGGAAAAGATAATAAAAGATGGATTTATTAGAAAATGGATGACTAATGGTTTTAATGGATAACAAAAAGTTTTTTTTTGAAGTGGATATGGTTTAATTGAGATAAAAATAAAAGGAAAATGGATTGTGGACTTGAATCATGAGGACGAATTCTTGGCTTAGATCCACAAATGCACACTTATTGAACTTAAACCAGCACCACACTTGAATTGAATCCACAAAATGCACAAAAACTCTGAATTGGAAATGATCTGGTCCTTGACAACCTCTAAACCGTGAAACTATTGAATTCAACACAGCCAGATAACCTGATCAACACACAGGTGAATTGCTTGATACAAACCCTAATTGGAGCTTCAATCACATCCAGACTTGATCATGAAACACTCTCTTGTCTAACCATTTAACCTCAATAACTTCAACAAACAGAAACAACACATTTTTTTGAATTTTCAGAATGATAGTTAGTGGGTGGATGTACAGATGAAAACTATAAACGGGTAGGACAAATTTCGGGTATGACAGGCGCCAAGAACACGCGCCACCCTCTGTTTCTGCAGATTTGCATTTTCTATCCAATCTCACTGAATACTTGATTATATCATGCAATCTACATATCAATCTACTCGTTTTAACCTCACGATTATGTCTATGGTCTTTAATTTCATTTATTTTTAACATGGAATAAGAAATCAAAGAGAAACCTCAAGAACCCTAATTTCTGCATGAAGGTTCAGAAATTCTACACACGATTTAAACAATTCAATTGATTGAGGGAAAACATTCCATGCATGATTATGAACATATGGCCAAATTATTGTGCAGCAAAAATTGCATGGATCCTAGAGTTAGAAGAGCTCATACTTACCTCTTGCAGCTGGTGATTGTGTTTTGTGTTAGAGGTGTTACAGCTAGGTTCCAATGATCTGGATAGCTTCCCTAGGTGCCATGGAGTGTGTCTGGATGCTTGGAATGGATTGAAATGATCTGGAACTTGAGATGGCACCCCAAATGCAAATATGTCAAGAACTTGAGCAACTGGATGGTGATTTTGTGAAATCAGTGTTCCAGATGTTGTTTAAGTGTTTGGATCACTTCTATATGATGTTTATGAGGTGTGTGAGTGATTGGTTTGATGGGAAAAGCTCTCAAACTCAAAACCCGATAGTGACTTGCCTTAGAAGGCAAAATTGGAGTGAAAGAAGAGATTTTGAGGAAAGCATCTATTTGATGGCTTTGGTGTACTCAAACTGATCACAAATGAGCTCTATTTATAGTAGAGCAAGTTTGTTTTGCAAGCAATAGTGAATGGCAACTGGAGGGAGAATCCAAGTCTCCTCTAGCCATTGACTAGAGGTTAGGGCACAGGGCTGTGGTTCCCTTGGTCTTGGATAAGTCTTGACTGAATTCAGTTGCAAATGCCTCAGTCCATGCCACCTTGATGTATGCATTGAATGCTCCAATCCAAAATTGGAGTCTTGTCCCTCTTTTAGTGATTTCTAGGTTTGGCATGCTACTTCTTGTTCCAAGGACTTTGGAGGCTTGGCTCAGTGTTTGTCCCCTTTAGATTTGATCCTCAGATGTGTCCAAGATGATGACAAGGCTTGGAATTAGCTGATTTTTCCAAATCGAGCCAAAATGCAATATTCTGCCTAGCCTTGGCAGTTTTCAGCAAGGCATATTGCCCTTGTCATATCTCATGGCTCAAGTGGAATTTGGTGATGTTCTTGGTCACTTTGGAAAGTCCTCATATGATACAACAACTATTTGATCATATTTGGTTTTGATACCTTTTGGATCCAAGTGAAAAATCCCCCTACATTTGGGAAAAAGTGAAGGCAGATTATGACTTAGTGAAAATTTCACTAAGTGTTGGAAAAATGTGACATTTTCACTTTTTGTGATTTTGATCATTCCATAACTCAAAATCCATGGGGAATTTGGAGGGAGGTCAGTTTTAAGCTTTTGTAGAGGGTAATGAGATCTACAAATCTAGCTTTGGATGGGAAAAAATGGCCTTGTGGTTTAGGAGTTATGATCCTCCAAAGTTGGTACCCTAGCCACTTTGTTCATAACTTAGAAAATTTTCTAAGTTTTTATGGTTACCCCTTTTACAAGTTATCCCACTTTTCTTGATTATTCTTGATGAATGATGATTCCAATCATACATTAACATCATTTTAGGGTTAAAAAACCATTTTTATGAAAAATCTCAAAAAGTCAAGGTTGACTTTTGTGCACAGTTGACTTTTTATTAGATGAATCCAAACTGTGCAATCCTTTAGGAAATCATGTCCTTGACCTAAATCAAACTTGATGGACATGTTCCATGGGTGTTATAGGGTATAATGATCAATGTACTAGGGTTTGGGAGCATGTCCTGGTCAAAAGTCAAAGCTACAGTTGACTTTTCTCGTGAAACCCTAATTGTGGTTCTGATGAAATTGAGACTTGTTGCTCAAGCTTCTTGGATTAATTCATTGTTGCAAATGGATCAATGTGGTGCATTAGAGACCCTCAAATCTTCTCTTAAGGTCTTGGCTCATGAATTGTCCCAAAAGTCAACTTAGGGGTGAATTAGGTCAAGAAACCCTAATTCCTGATTTTTAATGAATGCATCCCCTGAGGCTAAATTGACTTGATGATTGGGTTTATGATGTCCCTTGGAGCATCATAGGTTATGATTTGAAGCATTGGCTCATGCCCAGAGGAAAATTTCCATCTGGAGGCCCTGGTCGACCAAAACCCTAATTTGGTGACACTATTGATTTTGAGGCTTGATCCACTTAGAAAGGAGTAGTCTTGTGCTTAATCCTTGAAGTGGGAGTCCTATTGATCCTTTGTAGATGTTTGAGATGTTAGAAAAGTTGAAGATCATGTCATTCCTTGATTGATCCTTTGTCTAAGAACTCTGAGAGGGCCTGAAACCCTAATTATGATTGCAGTGAATGCTCAACAATTCCTTGAGGAGACTGATGAGACATAAAGGTACATCAATATTGTGATGATGATTTTCACAATGATGGGAATCTTAGTGTTCAAAATTTGGGGTATGACAGATGCCCCTATTTAATCTTCTTGGATCCGAAGGCGTGAATGGCGAAGGTATTCGGGCATTCGGGGTGCAAGAGGATTAAATATCAGAATACCCAAAATTTTGATGTGGTTATGAATGGTAGCTGATGCATTCATCCTTTTTTGCTAAGCAATGATGCTTAGAAAAGGTAAACTTCCCCTCGATCCTGGTTTCCTACCAAGGAACTGGTCTAAGTTGTTGAAATAAACTTCCCCTCGATCCTGGTTTCCTACCAAGGAACTGGTCTAAGTTTCTAAAATAAACTTCCCCTCGTTCTTGGTTTCCTACCAAGGAACCGGTCTCAGTTGCTGAAATAAACTTCCCCTCGTTCTTGTTTTCCTACCAAGGAGCTGGTCTCAGTTTCTGAAATAAACTTCCCCTCGTTCTTGGTTTCTTACCAAGGAACTTGTCTCAGTTTCTGAAATAAACTTCCCCTCGTTGTTGGTTTCCTACCAAGGAACTGGTCTCAGTTTCTGAAATAAACTTCCCCTCGTTCTTGGTTTCCTACCAAGGAACTGGTCTCAGTTTCTTTTGTCAATAAACTTTATTGACAAGGGACGCTACGCGTAGCGGTTTTCATCAAACTTCTCGCCGAATTTTCCTGGGGAGATGCCATTTGATAGAAAAATTTTGATGTCAGAGTTGCTGGGGAACCTAGTCGTCTGAGTTGTAGAGGTGCACAAACTTCTCTGTTGGAGACGCTATTTGCCGAATCTACTGGGGAGAGCGAGTCTCTTGAGAGACTGCTATCTGCTTGGGGAACATTACACCATAATTTTCTCGAGATCTTCTCAGATAAATGCCATATGATGTACCCCAATTTTGAGGTGCCGATGACTTTTTTGACATTGACTCTCTGGAGAGAAAAAATCAATGTGTTGCTAAAAGTCTTTAATTGTGAGGCTTTCTCTGGGGATTTTCCTTAATCCGGGAAAGCGAAGATATCATCTTCAATGGCGAAGAGTGACATTTGTCTAAGGGTTCTCTGGTTTTTCAGAGGTTCAAGTTATCAAAGTGGTCAAGGGCTAACTCTGATCCAGAAATAAACTGGAGGAGAGAGATAATTCTGACGCGACATTTCCTGACGAGGAAAGAACTTGACAACTCGATTGAGAAGACTGTTACCACTACGGGACAATACCGACTGGAGTGATAGTGATGCAATGTGAATGCAAATCAATAATGCATGATGTATGTATGTATATGCTGACAAAACTGATGCGACATACAAACTAACGGATGAACACGACTGGATACTCGGCCAAAGCGGGGCATGTAGAAATATCACTGGTTCAAGATAGCAATTCTGCCTTGCTTAGGAGAAGTAGTCCTCGTGGGGAGCTACGTTGGTCGGGCTTAGGAGATAAGAACTCGGCCGAGGCGTGTCAGATGAAACAAGGTCTCTGACACAGTTGATCCTTCGTTCAGACGTACTGGTTTAGAAGGAGCACTTTGATTCTGCACTTTGAAGCTCGCTTACTTCTGGAGAAGCGATTGATGTTCTTTCGATGTTCAACAGTCAAAAGAGTTGCCATCTTTTTATTTTAAAAGCAGAAAATGTTTTACAAGTAAATTCATTTTTTGTTTTATTTCAAGAATCGTTAATCATATTAAAATGTCATTCTGTAAAGCTAAAACAAATGAGAATTGCAAACAAAAGCACTAGGGCTCAAATTTTATTGATAGGATGGAAATCAGCCAAGCGCGTGATTCCATAGAGTATTTACAAAGTTAGAAAATGGTAATTTACAGGGAAAAGGGCTACGTTGAAACATAACGGCCATTATCCTTCTACCAACTTTGAATTCGGGGCATCCTGAGCTTCTGTCGAAGATGACCTTGTGTGGAGTTTTTCCTGATGGTATAACTGCCGTTGAGGGACTTGCCCCTGATGAACGTAGTTACTTGCCATTATCCCTAACTTTTGCCTGGATTGTACTTTGAGATTTCCAATCCATCGGGATGATTTTTGATTATGTCTCTAATTTTTGCCTGGACCGCCCTTTCGAGTTTTCAATCCACCGAGACGTTTTTTTTTTAGTTTAGGCGAAGTATTTCTTGACTACGTCAACATTCGTGGGGTAGGCAAATTCCTCTCCGTCCATGGTTGCAAGTCTCAAGGCACCTCCTGAGAAAGCTTTCTTGACCACATAAGGGCCGTCATAGTTTGGGGTCCATTTGCCTCGGGAATCAGTGAGAAATGATTGTATCTTCTTGAGCACGAGGTCTCCTTTCTTGAAGACACGAGGTCGGACCTTTTTGTCAAACGCCTTCTTCATTCTTTGCTGATACAACTGACCGTGGCATATTGTCGTTATTCTCTTTTCTTCGATCAAATTTAGTTCATCGTGTCGACTTTGACACCATTCAGCTTCTGTTAGCTTAGCTTCCATCAATACCCGAATTGATGGGATCTCTACTTCTATGGGGAGAACTGCTTCCATGCCATATACTAGAGAGAAAGGGGTAGCCCCTGTTGAAGTGCGGACAGATGTACGATAACTGTGAAGAGCAAAGGGTAGCATCTCGTGCCAGTCTTTGTAGGTTACAACCATCTTCTGAACAATCCTCTTGATGTTCTTGTTAGCCGCTTCTACCGCTCCGTTCATCTTTGGTCGGTAGGGAGATGAGTTATGGTGTTCGATCTTGAACTCTGCGCACAACTCTTTCATCATCTTATTGTTCAAGTTAGATCTATTATCTGTAATGATCTGGCTTGGAACACCATAACGGCAGATGAGATTGTTTTTGATAAATCGGACCACCACTTGTCAGGTTACCTTGGCGTATGACGCTGCTTCGACCCACTTGGTGAAGTAATCAATGGCTACTAGGATGAACCGATGCCCGTTCGAAGCCTTGGGCTTAATCAAGCCAATCATGTCGATTCCCCATATGGAAAAAGGCCATGGGGAAGAAAGAACTTTGAGATGCATTGGTGGTACATGGATTTTGTCTGAGTATATCTGACACTTGTGACACTTCCTCATGTACTTGTAGCAGTCGGACTCCATGGTTAACCAGTAGAACCCTGCTCTGAGAATTTTTCTCGCCATTGCGTGTCCGTTGGCATGAGTGCTAAAAGATCCTTCATGAATTTCTTTTATCAGCATGTCTGCTTCTGGTCTGTCTAGGCATCGGAGCAAGACCGTGTCAAAATTTCTCTTATAGAGAGTATCACCGCTCAGGAAGAAACTGCCAACCAGCCTTCTGAGGGTTTTCCTGTCCTTCCTTAGTGCCCCAGGTGGGTACTCTTGTTTCTGAAGGAAGCATTTGATATTGTGATACCAAGGTTTGTCATCTATGACGACTTCGATCGTGAAGACGTAAGCGGGCCTTTCAAGGCGCATCATGTCGATCTTAGGTAGGTCAGTCCATTGACCTATGCTAATCATGGAAGAGGAGTGGCTAATGCATCAGCCATGTGATTCTCATTACGAGGGATGTGATGAAACTCGATTCTGTTGAAGAAAGGTAGCAACCTTCTTGCATAATCTTTGTAAGGGATCAATCCTGATTGGTATGTGTTCCAATCTCCTTTAATCTGATTGATAACCAGGGCTGAGTCACCATACATGTCCAAGTTTTTGATCCTTAAGTTGATTGCTTCTTCGAGACCCATGATACAAGCTTCGTATTCGACCTCGTTGTTTGTACATTTGAACATAAGTCTAGCGGTGAAAGGAATGTGGGTACCCTGAGGTGTTATGATAATTGCCCCAATTCCGTTTCCGTAATGATTGACAGCTCCGTCAAAGATTAGTCCCCATTGGGAACCTGGTTCTGGCCCTTCACTGGGTAGCGGTTCATCGCAATCTTTCATTTTCAAATACATGACATCTTCGTCTGGGAAGTCAAACCCGGTTGATTCCTGATTGTCAATCGGTTGATGAGCCAAATGATCAGCTAAAATACTTCCCTTAACGGCTTTCTGAGTGTGGTATTCGATGTCGTATTCTAATAGTAGCATCTGCCAACGGGCAATCCTTCCCGTGAGAGCAGGTTTTTCAAATACATACTTGATTAGATCCATTTCAGAGATTAACCAAGTAGTGTAACGAATCATGTACTGGCGAAGACGTTTGGCTGCCCAAGCCAAAGCACAACAAGTTTTCTCAAGCATAGTGTACCGAGTCTCACAGTCGGTGAACTTCTTGCTTAGATAGTAGATGGCAGACTCTTTCCTTTTCGTTTCATCTTGTTGACCAAGCACACAGCCCATGGAGTCTTCCAAGACTATTAAGTAGATGATCAGCGGTCTTCCTTCCACTGGAGGTGATAGAATCAGTGGATTCAATAGGTATTCCTTAATACTGTCGAAGGCGGTTTGGCAATCTTCTGTCCAAACGCAGTCCTGGTTCTTTTTGAGTAACTTGAAAATCGGCGCACATGACGCGGTCATGAGGAATATGAATCTAGAAATATAGTTTAAATGTCCCAGGAATCCTCTGACTTATTTTTCAGTGTTCGGAGAAGGCATTTCTTGAATGGCCTTGACCTTGTCAGGATCAACCTCAATTCCTTTCTGGCTGACAATGAACCCTAAGAGTTTCCCTGAACGGACACCGAAGGTGCACTTGTTGGGATTCAAGCAGAGTTTGTACTTTCTCAAATGCTCGAATAGTTTTGACAGGTGGGTCACATGCTCCTCTTCTGTCTTAAATTTTGCAATCATATCATCGACATATACCTCGATTTCCTCGCGTATCATGTCATGAAACAGAGTAGTCATGGCCCTTTGATAGGTTGCCCCAGCGTTCTTCAAACCGAACGGCATTACCTTGTAACAGAAGGTACCCCAGGGGGTAATGAACGAAGTTTTCTCCATGTCTTTCGGCGCCATTTTGATCTGGTTATAGCCCGAGAATCCATCCATGAAGGAGAAAAATTTGAACTTTGTTGTACTGTCTACCAGCATGTCAATGTGTGGTAAGGGAAAGTCGTCCTTTGGACTAGCCTTGTTTAGATCTTTGTAATCGACACACATTCTGACCTTTCCGTCCTTTTTGGGAACATGTACGATGTTGGCTAACCATTGAGGATATTCTGATATGGCGAGGAAACCCGCGTCAATCTGCTTTTGTACCTCCTCTTTGATTTTAATGGCCATGTCCGGATGAGTCCGTCTCAACCTTTACTTTACTGGCGGACATTCTGACCGTAACGGTAAGTGATGTTCCACGATGCTGGTATCCAACCCTGACATATCCTGATAGGACCAAGCAAACACATCGGGAAACTCTTTGAGAAGCTTTGTCAAACTCTCTTTGGCAGTTGGACTGAGCAGTGCCCCAATCCTGATTTCTTTTCTCTCTTTTTCCGATCCCAAGTTTACCGTTTCCAACGGCTCTTTGTGAGGTTCAATGAACCTTTCCTTCTGTCTGAGTAGTTGGGAGATCTCCTCTGGAATTTCGTCGTTAACTTCTTCTTCAGCCCCAAATACCGGGAACTCAAAGTTGGGAGAAGGCATTAGATAGTATGTTTCAACGGGGTTTAAAACAAGCAAGCTACATGACGTGATGATTCGTTTTAGAAGAGATAGAGAGAATGCAAGAGTGGGTGCAGTGTATTTCTTTTACTGCTTGTTTTTATTATTTGTTGTTTTTTAGGATTACCATTTTCTAATAAAAGCAAAAGAGAAAACAACAATTAATGCGGAAATTACAGAACGACGTTATTTTATTAATGAACAAGTCGATTCTTGAAACTACAGCCCTATAAAACAAAAACTCTATCGCTTTGGGTGAAGCGAAGAGGGAAAATTTACAGAAAGCAAGCCCTATCAAAACATCCGTTTCACCTGGGCAGGGTGAAAGGTTAAAGACGATAATTACTTTGACTTATGAACAATCTCCGGGACATCGACAACAACCCATTGGCGGCGAACTCCTCGGTGAATCACAAAGTCTAGTACCTTCCTTGATTTGTCTTCAGAAACAACGCTGATTTCTGGCGGAGTAGGATCATTGGAATCTGTCTCCCAGGCAGAGTTGTCGTAGGAGGATTCCTCAATTGTATTTTGCATAGTATTTGTGCTCTCAATTGTATCTCCCCATCCAGTTGGCTGGATGTCTTCGAGCCTGATACGAGAGCTTTCAGGAGCGGTGTATTTGACCATGAAGTCGAATTTTCCACTCGGTTGTCCTAAGGTGTCCCACACTTCTTTGGAACTGGAGGAGTCATCTCTCTCGATGACGTTGACCTCAGGAAAAGCATAGTTGATGAATTCTAGTCCTGCAAACGTTGCGAATTCATCATCGTACTGGATAGGTTCTTAATGACCTAAATGCTGGTCCCATGACATGGTGGGGATGCAGGTATTCTGTTCAATGATGCTCAACTGACTTTCATCGTTTGGCTGATTTTCTTGCCCCAAGTCTCCTGGGTAAGGCTGCCACATTGGCAGGCCATCCATCGGGCCATAGTAGCTGGAGTTAAGGTTGTCCTTCATCAGAGTGTCCTCCTCTAATGAGTTTGGCGGAGCACGACATCCTTCTGGATCACAATCTCCGTACATCATTTCGATGTCTAACCTTGGTATAAATCTCGGACTCTGCGTAGGAAAGCAAAAGGGAGTCTGCATCTCGTCCTGAGACGTATAACCATCCTTGTTGAGACAGGACTTCCATTCTTCCTCCGTATCAGATGAATCATCTTTATTGATGGTATGCACTTCTTGAGTCACTGGTTGAAGGAAGCCTCCGCTGTGGAAGAAGTTCTGAATGGGATGAAAACTTTTATCGTTAGTAGCTGTCCAGGTACAGGCTGAAGAAAACCCAAAACCCTTCATTGTTTTATCGTCAGTAGGAATGACAAGCTGTCCCCACCCTGTTGTATTGGTACTTTTGACCGCTTTGATAGCATCTTTGTATGAGGAAATCGAGGTTCCCCCCTCAGATTGATTGTCCTTGTGTAGCGAAAGCGCTTGGATCTGAGTTCCGATTACCCATTCTGGCTCTACATAAGTGGATGATGATAAATTACTTACGAGCAAGGCCTGTTCTCCACAGACTGTGGCGAGTTGGTCGTTCTGGATGAACTTTAGCTTTTGGTGGAGGGTTGAAGTGACCGCCCCAGCCTGATGTATCCAAGGTCTTCCCAATAAACAACTGTATGTTTCCCGGATGTCCATGACCTGGAAAGTGACTTGGAAAGTGTGAGGACCGATAGTTATGGGAAGGTCGACTTCGCCAATAACCATTTTTCTGGATCCGAAAAATGCTTTGACGACAACTTCGCTGGTTCTCATCTGAGGGCCTTTGAATGATAATTGCATCAAAGTGGATTTCGGCATAACATTCAGGGCTGACCCTGTGTCTACCAGTACGCTGAATAAAGCATCGCCCTGGCAGCTGACTATGATATTGAGTGCCATATTGTGACGGTGTCATACCCTAATTTTTGACCACAAGATTCCATCATCTTTGTGCATCATCCTGCATAGCATATCACACATTTTATCATGCATAGCTAACCAATTTATCAGATTGTGTTTGTTGGTTTTCGTTTGTGCAATTAGGGCTGCTGCGGAAGATTCCAAGGTCATGGAGACTGTGTGTATGCCCATTGAAATTTTGATTCCTTACAAGTTGTGTTGAATTTCTGTGGAGAATCATTGTTGAAAGCCAGATTATCATGATCAAGTGGATTAGGGTTAAAAGATCATATAGTTGAGATCTCATATTTCCTCAAGAACTCTTTCAAGGGATTCATTATGTCCGATACATCATTTTCTTATTTCCTGTGGTACAAGTTATTTGGGGATGGAGGAGTGGAATTCAAAGGGTCTTAATATAAAGCGTGACAAGATTCAAAATTCAAATTCATCACATATGTTTTAAAGCAAAATGAAGTTGGGAACTCGTTGTTGATGGTTTGAAGTTGCGAGTTTGGATTGAAGTTTTGAATCAAGTTCAAGAAGTGATTCATGAGAAGATCAAATTCATTATGGGATTAAGTACTTAAGTTCAAGAAGATTCAAATTTGTGAAAGCTCAAGGTGATTCTATTGTTGCATTTGATTTAATGGAAGTGAAACTTTCATATATACACGTAGCATACAAAGTCCATTATAAAAAAAATGGTCATTGTTCAGAATTGCAAGATTTCATTACAAAGAGGAACAAGTACAAGCCCAAGCCATTACACCATTTTCTAGAAATGATATTGATAAAGTAATTTGAAACAAGATTAGCCTTTCCAAGTCACACACTGTTCATGCAGCTAAAAATAAAAAGAAAGATTTGGATCCTGTTGAGATCGTGGAAGTTATCGCCGACACATCTTAAGGATGTAGCTATTTTTCTAATCTTCACAAAGGTGCTGATCACTTGGTTCTTGTTTACCCGCCAACTTTCCAAAAGTTTCTGAAGAGAGGCAAGTCCCTTTACAACATCAAATGCGGAAATCTTCAAAAAATAGAAAGTGAATGAAATTGTCATGAGAATCAGAAACATAAAAGGCCATGAACATCACGAATCATTGAGTTTCAAACATTTCCAGATCAGAAGCAGTAAATGAACTAATTATTCAGTATAAAATCGATACAGTTTTGGCAAGACATTGAAAACACAATCCGGAGCGAAAACGACAAAAATCTGTAACATTCATGACACGAATCACAAAAGCAAGAAAAATCAGAACAAATACAAGATATGTTTTCAAAGTTTTTGAATTAAAAAACAACATAATCAACATGTTCAGTCAATTTTGGAAAGCTTTTCAAGAGGTGCATTCATGGAAATCACAACAGGGAATTCAGCTATAACTCGTTTCCAAAACAACATCCGACAAGGATCCCACACATTCATTTCAAAATCAAAATCTTTGATTATAAAAGAGCAGCACCACAAACATACACGATACCAACAATTTTCACATTCACACGAGCAAGAAGAACTTACAGTGAAAAAAATCATCACACACTCACAGTCCTACAAAGAAAAGATATTCACACCATACACATTCTCGCAGCAGAAAATTCATACACCAGATTCAGAAATTCACAAACCATCATACACTCACACATAGCGGTTCACAGAGCAAATCACATTCAGAAAAATCCACAACACACCACAAAGAATCAGCGACATATACGTACCTTCGTCATGAATTAAGAGTCACCTCGTGCCACCGGAAGTCACCTTCAGAGTTACACCACCCCAATCGCGTGCACCGTGGAGCCACCGTAAGTCCGTTGTCGCCGTTATCGTTTCCGGATCCTCCACTCGTACATTACGCAATTCTTCGCCCGCAATTTGTTGTCGGTAACCCTCTCTTTACTTTGCTTATACTAATTCGGCTTGCTGTTAGTTTAATCGTTGAATTTATGTTCTTCTGAGTGAATGTGGTGAAAAGAAATTTAAGAATAGAGAGGAAGATGAACAGGGGAAAGGCGGTTTAGCGAGAGAATGAGAGATACAGGTTGTGTAAGAAAGAGAGATATGGGTTTGTGTGAGGGTTTCTTGACCCTTTCCTTTTCTAAGAACCGAACCGGGTTTGGTGTTAACCCAACCCAACCTTTCACCTCCATTTGTTGGGCTCCAACTTGGCCCACTAAGGCAATTTCTGATTTGTTTTTTATTTTTATTGTTTTTTTGAACCCAAGTTAATTATTAGATTAGATTTTTAAATTTAGCTTTTAATGTTATTTGAAGTTTAATTTATTTAATTTTAATTAGACTTTATATTAATTAGTTTTCCTTTATAAATTTTTGTGTTTTTTTTAAGTATATTTTCCTATTTATTCCACTTTCTTTTTTTTATTAACACAAAAACTCAAAAAATATTTTCTTCTTAATTTTGAATTAATTTTAGAACTTAATCATTTAAGATTTCTCCTTTTATATTTTTGTTAATTTATTCAAATTACTGTTTTGTTTAGAATTTTTTATATATATTTATCTAGATTGATTTCTTTTCAATATTTAAACATAAAAAAAAAAATATTTAGTTTTTTTTTAGTTAAAAATAAAATTTCTACTCTTATTTCGATCTTTGTTCTTCGCCTGTATATTCAAACCATTTTTTCAAAATAAACTCTCGATTCACATCGAGCCATTTTTCCCTTGTAAGTCGATTGCTGTTTAAGCATCGCCATCAACCTTTAGGTTCTTTTCTTTAGCACATACCTTTAGCAAGCGAGCAATAAATAACATAAATAATAACAAGAGGTTCCCGTAGAGTACTACGGACATTTAGGATGCTAATACCTTCCCTAGGCGTAACCAACCCCCGAACCTTAGATCTCTTAGGTTTTTTCGTTCTTTAAACCTTTCCTTTGGATAAAATAAAGACCGGTGGTGAATTAAAAAAATTGTGATTCAAATTAACATAATAGCTTGGCATCCGATTCTCACCGCGACAGAAATGGCGACTTCACTGGGGATTTTTTGAGGGTTTCCCCTAACTTGTTTATATCTATGTTATTTATTTGCTTGTTTGCCTATATATCTTTATATCTGTATATATACCTGTTTTTCTTGGTTTTCTGTGTGCAGGGTACTATTTGTGTGGTGAGACAAAGTCCTACACCCGGACTAGAGTGAAATTAAGATAGGAAAACGGTGAGACTTCAATGATACTTTGAGGGAGTCGATTCCTGAAAAAGTAAATTGAGACTTCACCACTCAGTCTAGGCCCTCTCGAATAAAATATTTGTCCAACGAGTTCATTCGTGAAGACGATATGGTTTCGATCTAAAGGCCCTCGGGACTGGGGACCGTAGTTACCTTTAACCCAACTTGGCCTATTAGGATGTAGTGCGGGGACAATGCGGGAGTCTATTTCTGCAATAGTTGCTACGCGATACTACACTCAGACGAGATTCTCTTGAGAATATTATTGACTACCAAGTGATTTGGAAAATCGATAATATCCGAAAGATGGATTGTAGACTCTGGGAACTTTGTAGAACCCGTTCGGCAGGTACAAATAAACCTCTAGTACATACCTTGGGAAGAGTAGACCATGGCTCCATGCTCGTGATCTTCAAGCCTAGGCCTTTGTTTGCCTGTATATGTGTATACCTGTGCTTATGCATCCATTCATGCATTCATGCATAACCATTCGGTTTCAAGAAACTCAATTGTTCCTTCATTTGTAAAATCAATAAAAAAATCCTGGATTATAAAATGAAACTTTTTTCAGCATTTCTGAAATGTTTGCAACCTACTCTTGAGTTCCTTGAAACCATTACATTGCATTGCATATCATTTGCATGATTCATTGCATACATCCGTTTGTCCAGCAACTCATTTCCAGCTATCTTTATCTTCAGTGTCACCTGTGAGTCGTCAAGCTGATTCCTCGACATCGATACCAGACTAGAGCTAACTACAGACGCATAATGGCAGAGCAAGAAGCACACAATGCTGAGATGCGAATGGAGATCGACGACCTTAAGTCAAGCATGGCAAAGCTCACTGAAATGCTCCAAGTTTTGATTGCTAGAGGAGAGTCACCTCTAAGGACTGTCATTCAGGAAGTTTCAAATGCAGATTCTCATCCTGTTCAGGTGCAACCTTTAACTTGGCCAGAGTTTGGTTTACCTTCCAACTACTCACCACCTCTTGCATCTACTGGTATGATTGGTCAGACTGCTGGACCAGTTTTTCAAGCTCCTATTTTTTCCGAGCCTCAACCTATAGTTCAGAATACTCGGGCTCCTTTTGAGAACCCTCTCTATGAGTATAATGCCGCCGGTGCTCAGGGTGAAGACCGTGAAGACTTTGTTGAACCTGAGGTTGTCCGTGAACAGTTTCAGACTATAGACAAGAGACTTAAAGCTGTAGAGGGTACTGATTTCTTCAACATTGATGCAGAAAACATGGGTTTAGTTTCTGACCTTGTTATGCCTGCTAAGTTCAAGGCTATCGATTTTGTGAAGTACAAAGGTGATTCTTGTCCAAGAGCTCATTTGGTCATGTATACCCGAAAGATGGCTGCTCATGCCAAGAATCAGAAGTTGCTTATCCACTATTTTCAAGATAGTCTGAGTGGAGCTTCTTTCAAATGGTATATGAATCTTGAACAGAACAGCATTCACTGTTTCCAGGATCTTATTAATGCCTTCATGAAGCAATACAAGTATAACCTCGACATGGCTCCTGATCGCCGTCAGCTGCAAAACATGTCTCAGAAGGATAAAGAGTCTTTCAAGGAATATGCTCAGCGCTGGAGAGAGTTGGCTTCCCAAGTTGAACCTCCTTTGGCAGAGAAAGAATTAACTGGACTGTTTATGGACACCTTGTCTCCATTCTACTGGGAGAAGATGATTGGTAGTGTTTCCTCCAGCTTCACTGATTTGGTTACTATTGGTCAAAGACTCGAGGAAGGACTTAAGAATGGTAAAGTGTCAAAGACTGCTGAATCTTCTAATGGTGCGAAGAAATCCTATGGGAACTTCCAGAAGAAGAGAGAAGATCAGACTAATGCTGTCATATTTGAAACAAGAGGGCCTCGACCCCAACATTCTGATCACCCTGTTGTTGCTGCTGTTACTCCCGTGATTACTGCTCCCCGACCGACTCAAGCTGCCCAACGTCCGGCTATTAGACAGAATCAGTACCGTGATAGGAGTCATTTTGATCCTATTCCAATGACGTACACCGAATTATATCCTGGTCTGGTTCAGAAAGGTTTGATTACTACTAAGGCTTTGCCTCCTCCTCCAGATCCACTTCCACCTGGATTCAGATCTGATCTCCACTGTGCATTCCATGAAGGTGCCGCCGGCCAATGACTTGGAACATTGCTATGCACTAAAGGCTAGAGTGCGTGACTTGATTAAGGTCGGAATCATCAACTTTCGTGACACCAATCCTAATGTCCAGACGAATCCTCTGCCAGAGCATGCCAAGTGAAGCTTCAATTGACTTCAGCAGACCTCAGTGTTTCAGACAGGACAACTCACTCTTGTTTCTGAATAGTCACTAGACCATGTTTCTTATCGTTTGCATTTTCCTTATTTGTATTGGTTGTTTGCTTTCAATTTATATTTGTACTTTCATAATTAATAAAATGAGCATTGCAACTTTTAATTCAATTCATTTGTGTTTGCTATTTTACGCTTTATATTTCGAAAAAAAAACAAAAACAAAAACAAAAAATTATCTCTTTTCCACTTTCCTTCTGATTATGCTAAGATTGGAGGGAGGATGATGAAAACATTATACTCATAATTGTTGTTGGTATGCTTTCAAATCAAAACTTTGCTGACGATGTAAGGCATTGTTTCAATTCCTAAACACTGGAGAAATAAGGAAGATAAACCCTCGTCATCCCCTTTGAGCCTTGAAGTAGGAGTTTCTTTTCTTTACAAATAAAAACCTGCAATCTTAACCTGGGGTAGGGTAGTTCTCAGTTAACTTGATTATGCATTCAAATACGAGAGCTTCATGCAAGACACCTTTCAACAAAAGTTTGCATTCACAAATTTTCCTTCGCACGCAACAAGCAAGTGTCGAAGATGTCTTTCCAGTCAAAAGTCGATGATGGTTCTCCGTAATCATTAAGCCAAGCAGTCACTTTCTTTAAAAAAAAAAAGATAAAAAAATCAAAAAAGGAAAAAGCCCGCTAAGTCGAAACCTGTGAAGGAGACTTAGGCAGACAGAAAATTGGGGCATCCCGCTGACTGTAAGATTCACGAGAAACAGTTCAAGCAAAAGTTAGGGATAATAAAAAGAGGAACCTTTAAATCCTTACCATGAAAGTCCTCAATGAAAAAAATAACTAAATGTTATAAGGAAGTAGTGACCGCCATCTCAAGAGTCCATTGACTTCTGAACCGTCAACATCATTATCATCGGCGCAATTCCTAACCTATGGGAACTTGAGTGCATAGCCTAAGTTAACTGAGCGTAGGACTGAAGATCATCACGAAGATTGGGTGGGTACAAATAAACTTTGAGCCTTTATCCTTTGTTTCTTAAACCTTGAACCAGGCCACGTTATAACCCTCAAAAGACCTAATTGAAGCAAGGTTATTTTGAAAGCATACTACAACAAGGTTGCGTAAACTGACTCCTAAAGATCTTTGCAGATCATTTTTTGGCATCACACCTTTTTGCTTTATCTTTCACTTTTAAACATCTTGAACCACCGTGTTCTGACCAGTGACCCTATTGTTTTACCTCTTTCCAAAAATAATTTTGATTTCAAAAGTTGCATGAACTTTACATTTACTATGTTTGTATGAACACTTTTGTTTGCAATCTGGCTTCCGCTTAAGGAATTTTCAAACATTTGAGAAACTTGGTCAGTGATCCAATCAGGGGCAAGTTCCTTTCAGATCCTATTGAGAATCAGTTCAAGATTTGTTCAGTGCAAGTCCTTCTCAGAAGTGGTTTATACAGAAGATTTTTCAAGACTCAGACTGGGGCAAGCTTTCCAAAAGCACAGTAATTCAGTCATTTACAGAATCATTCCAGCTGAAGCCATTATCAGATATTGTGAGTGTACCTTTCGTTCAAAGCCATTATTGGATGATTGGTTTTCTTTGTATTCAATGCCATTCTTGAATGCAATCTTTGTTCACAATCATCTAAAGCCATTATTAGATATTGTGATTATACCTTTCATTCAAATCCATTATTGGATGACTGGTTTCTTTACCATATGATGTTCTTCCGGATGTATCTCTCTTTCTGATGTTCTTCCAGATCGAATCTTTGTTCACAATCATCTAAAGCCATTATTAGATATTGTGATTATACCTTTCATTCAAATCCATTATTGGATGACTGGTTTCATTACCATCTGATGTTCTTCCGAATGTATCTCTCTTTCTGATGTTCTTCCAGATCGAGTCTTTGTTCACAATCATCTAAAGCCATTATTAGATATTGTGATTATACCTTTCATTCAAAGCCATTATTGAATGACTGGTTTCTTTACCATCTGATGTTCTTTCGGATGTATTTCTCTTTCTGATGTTCTTCCAGATCGAGTCTTTGTTCACATTCATCTAAAGCCATTATTAGATATTATGATTGTACCTTTCATTCAAAGCCATTATTGGATGTCTGGTTTCTTTACCATCTGATGTTGTTCCGGATGGGTCCCTCTTTCTGATGTTCTTCCAGATCGAGTCTTTGTTCACATTCATCTAAAGCCATTATTAGATATTGTGATTGTACCTTTCATTCAAAGCCATTATTAGATGTCTGGTTTCTTTACCATCTGATGTTGTTCCGGATGGGTCCCTCTTTCTGATGTTCTTCCAGATCGAGTCTTTGTTCACATTCGTCTAAAGCCATTATTAGATATTGTGATTATACCTTTCGTTCAAAGCCATTATTGGATGTCTGGTTTCTTTAGTCTTTATCTCAAATTCATCTGAAGCCATTATTAGATATTGTGATTGTACCTTTCATTCAAAGCCATTATTGGATGTCTGGTTTCTTTACCTTGTTCACTTTCATCTGAAGCCATTATCAGATATTGTGAGTGTACCTTTCGTTCAAAGCCATTATTGGATGACTGGTTTCTTTGCGTCCGATGCCTTCTCGGATTACATTATTTTGTCTCATTCTCATCTTTTTCCCTCTTAGATATTGTGAGTTTACCTTTCATCCAAAGCCATTATTGGATGTTTGGTGCTTTTTTTCATCCAATTCCATTCTTGGATGATGTTTTCCAGATACTGTGGTTTGTTTCATTTCGTTTCTGACACAACTGTAACACCTCTTCCCCCTGTGGCACCATTTCCCATAGGGTTCTTGTCTTTGCATCTCATATCACATCATTTCATGTCATATCATATGCATTTGTGGCATCTTAGGGCCAAAAATTGTGCATGTTTGTATTTAAGTCCCTTATATCTCGTCGAGACAAAGATTTCAATCTCCATATCTCCGGATAGAAGAAACTTAAATAGGGGCATCTGTCATACCCTAATTTTTGACCACAAGATTCCATCATCTTTGTGCATCATCCCGCATAGCATATCACGCATTTTATCATGCATAGCTAACCAATTTATCAGATTGTGTTTGTTGGTTTTCGTTTGTGCAATTAGGGCTGCTGCGGAAGATTCCAAGGTCACGGAGACTGTGTGTATGCCCATTGAAATTTTGATTCCTTACAAGTTGTGTTGAATTTATGTGGAGAATCATTGTTGAAAGCCAGATTATCATGATCAAGTGGATTAGGGTTAAAAGATCATATAGTTGAGATCTCATATTTCCTCAAGAACTCTTTCAAGGGATTCATTATGTCCGATACATCATTTTCTTATTTCCTGTGGTACAAGTTATTTGGGGATGGAGGAGTGGAATTCAAAGGGTCTTAATATAAAGCGTGACAAGATTCAAAATTCAAATTCATCACTTATGTTTTAAAGCAAAATGAAGTTGGGAACTTGTTGTTGATGGTTTGAAGTTGCGAGTTTGGATTGAAGTTTTGAATTAAGTTCAAGAAGTGATTCATGAGAAGATCAAATTCATTATGGGATTAAGTACTTAAGTTCAAGAAGATTCAAATTTGTGAAAGCTCAAGGTGATGCTATTGTTGCATTTGATTTAATGGAAGTGAAACTTTCATATATACACGTAGCATACAAAGTCCATTATAAAAAAAATGGTCATTGTTCAGAATTGCAAGATTTCATTACAAAGAGGAACAAGTACAAGCCCAAGCCATTACACCATTTTCTAGAAATGATATTGATAAAGTAATTTGAAACAAGATAAGCCTTTCCAAGTCACACCCTGTTCATGCAGCTAAAAATAAAAAGAAAGATTTGTATCCTGTTGAGATCGTGGAAGTTATCGCCGACACATCTTAAGGATGCAGCTATTTTTCTAATCTTCACAAAGGTGCTGATCACTTGGTTCTTATTTACCCGCCAACTTTCCAAAAGTTTCTGAAGAGAGGCAAGTCCCTTTACAACATCAAACGCGGAAATCTTCAAAAAATAGAAAGTGAATGAAATTGTCATGAGAATCAGAAACATAAAAGGCCATGAACATCAAGAATCATTGAGTTTCAAACATTTCCAGATTAGAAGCAGTAAATGAACTAGTTATTCAGTACAAAATCGGTACAGTTTTGGCAAGACATTGAAAACACAATCCGGAGCGAAAACGACAAAAATATGCAACATTCATGACACGAATCACAAAAGCAAGAAAAATCAAAACAAATACAAGATATGTTTTCAAAGTTTTTGAATTAAAAAACAACATAATCAGCATGTTCAGTCAATTTTGGAAAGCTTTTCAAGAGGTGCATTCATGGAAATCACAACAGGGAATTCAGCTATAACTCGTTTCCAAAACAACATCCGACAAGGATCCCAAACATTCATTTCAAAATCAAAATCTTTGATTATAAAAGAGCAGCACCACAAACATACACGATACCAACAATTTTCACATTCACACGAGCAAGAAGAACTTACAGTGAAAAAAATCATCACACACTCACAGTCATACAAAGAAAAGATATTCACACCATACACATTCTCGCAGCAGAAAATTCATACACCAGATTCAGAAATTCACAAACCATCATACACTCACACATAGCGGTTCACAGAGCAAATCACATTCAGAAAAATCCACAACACACCACAAAGAATCAGCGACATATGCGTACCTTCGTCATGAATTAAGGGTCACCTCGTGCCACCGGAAGTCACCTTCAGAGTTACACCACCCCAATCGCGTGCACCGTGGAGCCACCGTAAGTTCGTTGTCGTCGTTATCATTTCCGAATCCTCCACTCGCGCATTACACAGTTCTTCGCCCGCAATTTGTTGTCGGTAACCCTCTCTTTACTTTGCTTATACTAATTCGGCTTGCTGTTAGTTTAATCGTTGAATTTATGTTCTTCTGAGTGAATGTGGTGAAAAGAAATTGAAGAATAGAGAGGAAGATGAACAGGGGAAGGGCGGTTTAGCGAGAGAATGAGAGATACAGGTTGTGTGAGAAAGAGAGATACGGGTTTGTGTGAGGGGTTCTTGACCCTTTCCTTTTCTAAGAACCGAACCGGGTTTGGTGTTAACCCAACCCAACCTTTCACCTCCATTTGTTGGGCTCCAACTTGGCCCACTAAGGCAATTTCTGATTTGTTTTTTATTTTTATTGTTTTTTTTTAACCCAAGTTAATTATTAGATTAGATTTTTAAATTTAGCTTTTAATGTTATTTGAAGTTTAATTTATTTAATTTTAATTAGACTTTATATTAATTAGTTTTCCTTTATAAATTTTTGTGTTTTTTTTTAAGTATATTTTCCTATTTATTCCACTTTCTTTTTTTTATTAACACAAAAACTCAAAAAATATTTTCTTCTTAATTTTGAATTAATTTTAGAACTTAATCATTTAAGATTTCTCCTTTTATATTTTTGTTAATTTATTCAAATTACTGTTTGTTTAGAATTTTTTATATATCTAGATTAATTTCTTTTCAATATTTAAACATAAAAAAAAATATTTAGTTTTTGTTTTAGTTAAAAATAAAATTTCTACTCTTATTTCGATCTTTGTTCTTCGCCTGTATATTCAAACCATTTTTTCAAAATAAACTCTCGATTCACATCGAGCCATTTTTCCCTTGTAAGTCGATTGCTGTTTAAGCATCGCCATCAACCTTTAGGTTCTTTTCTTTAGCACATACCTTTAGCAAGCGAGCAATAAATAACATAAATAATAACAAGAGGTTCCCGTAGAGTACTACGGACGTTTAGGATGCTAATACCTTCCCTAGGCGTAACCAACCCCCGAACCTTAGATCTCTTAGGTTTTTTCGTTCTTTAAACCTTTCCTTTGGATAAAATAAAGATCGGTGGTGAATTAAAAAAATTGTGATTCAAATTAACATAATAGCTTGGCATCCGATTCTCACCGCGACAGACGGCGACCCTTTTTAGGTAATTCTTCATCACTAAATCCCAAGTTATTGCAGGAGGTGATGTTAGAGACAATGCTATCGAATTGTCTGATTGTTACATCCTGTTCCACAAAGGCCTGCTCTAAGACTTTCTGTAGAGCCTCCCTGTGCGCTTCTGAACTAAGCAAAAGTGATAATACCGAAATCTTTGAAGGAGTTTGTAACAGTTGATCAACAATGTTGTATTCACTCCTTTGGATGAGCTTCAGCATCTCATCATCGTTTTTTGAAAGGTCAGGATTACTGGATTGACCGATTGGTGGATTGGGAACTTCTGTTTGAGGTTCCTTTTCTTTGCTGGGTTCTCCAACTCCTCTGTTGAAGATTCTACCACTCCGTGTTACTCGACTGATGTCTGCAATATTCACGATGGAGGGTAACGGAATTTCCTTCCCGTTCTCGACTATGGTTGCACCGTACTTGTAAGGGATAGCCCTAGTTGATTCATACAGTAGTGGTCCTGGCAGATAGATGACTATAGGAACCTTCTGATTTTTCTGACCATCGTACGTAATTTCGATCCGTTCCCGATTGGGAACTCTCGATTCGTCAAGTAGGGGGATGATGGCACAAATATCCCTAGCCCTCTGATGATCGGAGATTATGACAACATCCTCGATTTGATTAGTTAGATAGTTGACTGATCCAGAACTTAAGCATGGTTGAACCTCTTTGTGGTCCAACTGAATTTGAAGGGCTGCTTGCACGAGGTAGCATCCTTGGATATTTACTGAACAAACTCCACACCGCTCATAGTTGTGTAGTGGTACCTGACCACGTCCGCTTTGAATACAGTGTAACCTGACGAGGTCCGTTTCCATCGACCGAACATCCTGACTTTGATATCTAGTAAGATTTCTGTTAGTGATACTAATTTGATGGGTGTCTTCATCCATATAGATTGGAAGCCACCAGTGGTTCAACAGGTGCTGAAGTGTTTCCTGGACAAGGGCACAACCTTGATCATTTTCGCAACCCGTTTTGCAGTTCTGATAATCATGTGAAGTGAGAAAACCGAGTTGGACCTGCGTAGCGTGTAACTCTACCAGGCTGACATTCATCAAGCGAATATCGAAGATTTGAATCATGTTGATTTGATAATGATTCCTATCATGGTAGTCCTGGATCCATCCAAGATCCATCTGACGCTGGAGGGCCTCTTGTACAAAAGAGCATCCCTGTTTGTTCACCGAGCAAGTCAGACAAGAATTGTACTCATGTCGCGGAAGATTATGATACTGGCTTTGCCTTGAGTGCATCGCCACCAAGTTGACATTCATCGCACGGATGTCGTGGTTTTGAATGACGTTGGAATTCGTGTAAACCATGTTAACTCCATGAACTTGGTGCTCTTGGATCCATCCGAGATCCATCTGTTCCTGTAGAGCTGATTGCACCATAAAACATCCTTGGTTGCTTTTAGAGCAGATATCACACTGGTGATAATTATGAGGTGGAACATGACCATATCCACTCTGTCTACAATGCATCTTAACCAAGTTGGTTTTTAATAAGAGTACATCGTGAATTTGATAGAGGTTGTTAGACTCTCCCTCTATCAAATTGACTGCAGCTTTCTCTTGTTGAGGCAGCGGGTTCGTGAGAACCTTCGGATTCGTATCTTTGAAAGATAAGACCCCGCTCCTAACAAGCTTTTGCACGTCGGATTTAAAATTGAGACAGTTCTCTATGTTATGCCCTGATCCTCCTTGATGATAAGGGCAAGTCTGATGCACCTTAAACCAGAAAGGCAGATTTTCCGGTACTGTAAGAGGAGACTTAGTCTGGACATGCCCCTTGGCCAGTAACAATGGAAATAGTTCTACGTACGATACGGGTATAGGATCAAATCCTGGTGGCCGCGTTGCAAGGTTGTTGTATGAAGGACGAGCCTGCTGAAGAGGCTGTTGTGTCTTTTGCTGAAATTGCTATTGATTAGGTTGGCTCTGTGCAACCTGAGGTTGATACCTAGGCGCGGGGTTGATAGCAGGAGTTAGAGCTCTACCAGTTGGTACCGACACCTTTGCTTTCCGAGAGAGATATTCCCAATATCTTGCTCTTTTTTCTTAGGGAGAGCACTACCGTATTTCTTAGTACTGCTTGTCAATCCAGTGTCTTTGACTAGACGTCCTTCTCGAACGACTTCCTCGAGACGCACTCCCATAACGACCATTTCGGTGAAGTCGCTGGGCGCACTAGCAACCATTCTGTCATAATAAAATGAGCTCAAGGTCTTTAAGAAAATCTTTGTCATCTCTTTCTCCTCAAGAGGTGCATAAATTTGAGCGGCAATTTCATGCCATCTCTGAGCGTACTCTTTAAAGGTTTCCTTTTCCTTTTGTGACATTGATCTGAGTTGATCTCTGTCTGGTGCCATGTCCAAATTATACTTATATTGTTGGACGAAGGCAGTGCCAAGATATCTGAAAGTGCTGATCGTAGCGCGGTTTAAACCCATGTACTATTTTAAGGCGGCACCGGTTAAACTATCCTGAAAGTAGTGAATTAGTAAACCCTGATTCTCTGTCTGAGCCGACATTCGCCGAGCGTATATCACCAAATGGCCTTGAGGGCAAGAGTTACCCTTGTACTTTTCAAAGTCCAGCACTTGGAACTTGTGCGGAACTTTCACATTGGGGACCAAGCAGAGGTCCGCGGCGTCCTTTCCAAATAAATCCTGACCGCGAAGGGCCTGCAGTTCTTTCTTCATTCCCATGAACTGTTCCTGGAACTCATTCATTCTTTCGAACATGTTGTCATTTCCACCAGGAGGTATTTGTAGAATCTGTCCTTCCGGGACAGTGTGCACCACAGGGGGTGGTACCGTTACTACGGCAGTGAATCTTGGCGCTTCCTAAAGTTTGTAACCTTCAGGAGTTATTGGTATGCCCCTGACATCTTCGCTTTCCCGAAGTTTGTAACCTTCAGGCCCAGCGGCTTCTGCTATGATTCCCTGATCTTCAGTGATCGACGGAACATATCCTCCCGGGATATAGTTGACAGGCATGCCCCAGGGACGATCTTTCGGCATTTGATACCTAGGATCATACTTCTCTACTATGGGCGTTGAGGTGATCTCTGAGATCACAGTTCTTTGTAGCCGAGCTTCTGCCATGGCTTGCATATCGTTATGAAGCTTTCTCATATCCTCTCTTAGAGCGTCGATCTCTTCTTTCAACTCTCTGTTCTCTTCCTCGAGATCATCCATCTTTTTTTGACGATTGGCCAGAGTGTTGTACGAATGAGACATTTTGACTCTAGAACTGAGACACAAACGTGAGATTCGTAGGTAAGAAGAATACGTTACGCGAGAATAATGAATGCAATGATTATATTAATTGTTTTTTGGTTTAATCAAAATAAACTTCGACAATTAGATTGCAAATATCAATCAGTGGGGAAACCCCGTTTTATTGAATTCAAAGGATTGCGGAAATGGAAATATAGTAAATTACAAGATGCAGAAACAAAAACCTAAGCTAATGGGTCCCGAGTCCTCTCTGAGGAGAACTCGGGTGCTGATTCTGGTACTTTCCTTTTCTTGGACCGGGGCTCTTGGGCCGTTGTCGGGTTGTCATTCCTTTGCCAAGTGAAAGGAGTGAGCAAATTCCTTTGGTCATCCTGATTATCCACAGCATGTTGCTCCAAAATCTCGATCAGAGCATCCTTATCTTTTCAGCAGTTGCTGTATTTTGATACACTCCACATTGAGAACGCGATACTTGTTCTTCCAAGACCTCCTCTCCTGTTGAACTTTGTTGAGAGTAACCTGAAGTTTTTCCATTTCGGTCATGAAGTACATGACAGATTCCTTTGGCGAAAGAACTCCGTGACGAGGATAAGGCATCTTTAGCTTGAGAGCTCTAGTTTGTACCCAGTGGAGATAAGGCTCCACCGAGACACAGTCCGGTTTTCCTAGAGACTCTCATCCTTTCTTATGAACATGTTTCCAAGCGTGCACTATTTCCATCTTTAGTGCTCTGTCATTTTCTCCTTCTTTGAAGAAAAGACCTTCCAGATGAGCATTACGTGGGACATGCCTCATCGGGTATCCGAATACGAATAAGAATTGGATTATAATTGATTCCTCTCTTAGTTCCTATGAGGGGTACGTTGGGGAAGTTTCAACAATGGTCAATGAACCTGATCCCATCATAAATCCTACTGCACCAATCTATGTCAGAGTTGGTAAGGGACATGATTTTCCGCGACCAACGTAAAGCACTCTTATGATCCCAAAAAGTGGCAGACTTATGAAAATAGGAGATAAACCATTTGTATAGCAGGGGTAAACAGCATGTGATCATTCCTCCGCTATACAAATTTCCTAAGTGTACAGAATGATACGCATCTGCGAGCAGAGTTGGTACAGGGTTTCTAATGAGAAAAACCTTAATGGAGTTGATATCTACAAAGTTATCGATCTTGGGAAACAAAAATAACCCGTAGGTGAGCAAAACAAATATGCTTTCAAAAGCGGCCACGTTCCCTATACTGGAAAAGTATAGGGCCTTCTCTATCAAGAATTGGGCTGGCAAACCTTGGATGCCACCCTTAGTGGTAATGTGAGTCCTGACTTCTGACTTGTCCAAATAAATAGCTCTTGCAATGGTCTGATCCTTTAAAATTTCTTCCAGTCCAGAAAATGGAGCTCGATCAGTGATATGTAAATCAGTTAGATGAGAATACTCCTCCAGCGTTGGTGCAAGCGGGTAATCCGGGAATGTGAAACAGTGATAAACCGGATCGTAAAACTGAATGAGTGCATCATGATTCTTTCAATTACTTGGACTCTTAACAGAGGTAGCAGACCTCCGTACTTGGCTCTGAAAGCGTTAGGTTTAGTGATCATTCTTGCTAATCCTCTCAAATCCTCTAGTTTTGGAACCTTGAAGGTATACTTGTGAGTTCTCCTTCTACCGAAATCCATGAGCGCAATCTTTTTCTCTGACATTTGCAACATTGTCTTAGTTTAATTTGAAAAAGAGAGACTAGAAGAGAAGGTTTTTCTTTGTTTAATGTTTTTTTAAAATGAATGCATGAATGTAGCACACAAAAACATAGAAAAAACATGGGGTCAAAGGGTCGTTTTCATGAGGTCAAGGCTCTACCCATCCCAAAGGTTTACTAGTGATTTTTGTACCTGTCTCTCAAAATCATCAATTCTTGTCGAGAAAACACCAGCGGGCCGGGAACCGTGCTAGGTGATGTTTTTTGAAGAATCATTAGAAGAGGGTAGTATTGCGTGACAACCATTTTCGATAGCTTCCGCACTACTAAAAGAGGTTTTTCCTAGGTGTATACTCAATCTTTCCACATGCGGCATCACATGCATTCCAATTAGCAGAAAAATAAACACAGATATCAATTAGGAAAAGCAGTATATATATTTGTCCTAATGTCCTAGACTTTTAAAAGCTATGAATCTTATGTTCCTGACAAAAAATGGCTCCCCGACGGAGTCGCCATTCTGTGGTACCTTCCCAACTTTAAAGGTTTTTGACCTAAGATCCTAGTGAAGTCAACAAAAAGTCATATCCCAGTGAAATTCCAAAGAAAGAAAGAAGGGTCCCACGGTGGGTGCCACTTTTCTATGGTGGCCACCGCCATGAAAATGACTGGTCCAGGGATTCTACCTAAAACTGTAAGAAAGAACGAGAGGGCCCCACGGTGGGCGCCACTTTTCTGTAGCGAGCGATTTTGGACGTGGTTCTTAAGAACTGTCGCTCTTTTGGGGTACTACAGGTTGATTCATTTTTTTATCATATTGAAGCTGATGAAAGAAGGGAAATAGATGTCTCTAACTAACCCTGCTTCCATACTAAGTTTAAACAGTGGTCTGTTAGGTTACGTATGCTATATGGTAATGAGGCCTCTTTCTTCTTACTTTGTTTAGAGTGAAAAATACTGGGACTGTTCATGGTAGGATGTTAGGACTGATGCTTTTCGGTTGATGGGTGAAGGTACGGGATTTTGGTTTTTTGATTAGTGTGCTCGCTAAGATTTTTCTTTCAATCTTATGCCTACGTATTCCCGTTTATAGAAACAGGGAAATCAGAGCGATCGTAGTTTCTCCTATTCTATGGGAGGAAAAAGGTCATTTTGGTGTCTTGTTCAAAGCCCAAGACGTGAAGCTAAAAGTGATTTGTATCTTGTTTAAAGCCCAAGATGTGAAGCTGAAAGTGATTCGTATCTTGTTCAAAGCCCAAGATGTGAAGCTGAAAGTCATTTGTATCTTGTTCAAAGCCCAAGATGTGAAGCTGAAGAGTCTATTTGTATCTCGTTCAAAGCCCAAGATATGAAGCTAAAGGGTTTTGACTTTAGAGCGAACTTGTCATCTCTAAAGTGGTCTGTTTGTCAGGGGTGACTGATTATAAAGGAGAATTACTTTAACTGGGATATGTGAATCTAGCAATGCCATAATTTCCTTGATAGGGGATTTTTAAACTGGAGGGGAAGACTTTAACTCAGTTTAGAGCAATGCCATCTTTCCTTAGGAATTTCTCATGCCAAAAGAGGGACAATGGCGTGGATGTAAATAATCCAGAGGCTTGCCGCTTACAGCGATTAGATGGAGGGAAAGGAGTTGTTGATGTTTTTATACTGTGAACGAGGCACAAATTTTGATGCTAAAAGGCTGATTGTCTCAAACCGGGGTTTTCCTTATACAAAGCCTAAGAGGAGGCTAAAAGGTTGACTTTTTCGGGGAAAATGTTCTTTCTGTCTTGTACAAACCCCAAGATTGAGGCTAAAAGGGTTTGACTCAACAAGAGAGTCTGTTGGTGTGTCTTGTACGAAGCCCGAGACGGAGGCCAGAGGTTTTATACTCAACAAGAGAGTGATTTGTGTCTTGTACAAAGCCCAAGACGGAGGATGAAGAGGGTTGACTCTACAAGAGAGTCTTTTATACTCAACAAGAGAGTGTTTTTGTATCTCGTACGAAGCCCGAGATAGAGGCAAAATGAGGTTTTGACTCAACAAGAGAGTCTTTTTGTATCTCGTACGAAGCCCGAGATAGAGGCTAAAGGTTGTTTGACTCAACAAGAGAGTCTTTTGTATCTCGTACGAAGCCCGAGATAGAGGCTAAAGGAGGTTGTGACCCAAGAAGATCTTTTATACTCAACAAGAGAGTGATTTTGTATCTCGTATGAAGCCCGAGATGGAGGCTAAAGGATGGCTGTTTCAGTTGAGTGACAGGTCTAGTATGTTGGTTAAAAAAGAGAAAATCAGTTCTTATAAAGAGACTGATTAAAAGCAAGGCTATGCTTTGGAATTGGATCAGAGGATCAGGGTTATTTCCTGTTCTTTAAGGAAATGGGAAATCCAGAGGGGTGTTGAGACTGTCCAAGTCTACTGGTGTTTTTCCCTTCTTGAGAATTCCTTCGAGACTCAAGGAGATTAGACTGTCCACGTCTAGAGTTTTGTCTTTTGTACTATGTGTAGAGAAACAGTAGTGGTAGGATCTAGACTCTTTGAAAGATTGTTCTATTAAGATGACTAATTTATGTTCCTATACCTTTAGGAGGTCGTCGGGACAATTTGTACGAAGCCCAAGAGGAGGCTGGAAACTTTTAAGAAGCCGAGGGATAATTTGTACGAAGCCCAAGAGGAGGCTCTCTTCCCGAAGGAAGAATCCTTATACGAAGCCTAAGAGGAGGTTGTGGATACTTCTAAGAAGCCGTTGGGTCCTTGTAGAACGCCCAAGAGGAGGCAGGGATGCTTTTAGGAAGCCTGTGGGTCCCCAAACCCCGAGAAGTTCAAGACATGCCATTCACTGAGAATGGATCAAGCCAGGAAAGTTCGAGAATTTGGGAGAAACTCAAGAGATGCCATTCACGAGGAAAAGATCATCTCTGGGGAGTAGAGTTTCTTTGACAACTTCTAAAGGTGACAGTCTGAGAAATGGTTCAAAAAGAATCTGCCTATCACATCTCCATATTGTTTAACCCCAAGAGGAGGGAAGACTGTATCTGGTAATCCTATGGGGATCTAGTTTAGTCTATTTAAGAGTGATCAACAGGGCTTAGTGATAGACGTAGTTGTCGGGGAAACTCTAAATATCCATACTAGTATTACACAGTTGATATGAGTTTATGAAAAAAGACTTACAGTGAAACAGCCCCACAATACAGTTATATGTATATGAAAGTGGGTAAACACTTACTCGGTTGTAGAGCTTCCATGCTGTATTGTTAGTTGTTCAACAAAGAAAGCTTTGATAACAATATTATATACAAAATCAAAAGAGAAATTACTTTGAAAAGATGTTGGGGCTTACAGCTCAAGGAGAGGCCCAAGGTTTTATCAGTGATTGCACTGTGGTTTTGAATTTGTACAGGGACTTATACAAGTGACTGAGGCCCAAGAAAGGTTTTTCTGTACAAAGGGATGGGTCTTACACTCTCTCAAGAGGCCCAAGTTTTTAAAGAAAAGAAATGGGGCTTATAACACGAGGGTAGGCCCAGGGTTGATTTTTTAACTGGCGATCGTGCCGAGGTTTTCTTTTAACGCAGAGGGACTTATACAATGTCTGAGACCCAAAATTGTTTTAGTTAAAAGGGGATTGGGTCTTACACTCTATTAGAGGCCCAAATTTTGAATGGGTCTTATAGCTCGAGGAGAGGCCCAGATGGTTTGTTTTAAACAGGCGGTGATCTCGCCGAAGTTTTGAAAACACCGTGGGTCTTATACAATGACTGAGACCCAAAAAGTTTGGTTTTCAAAAGGGGTTGGGTCTTACACTCTATTAGAGGCCCAAAAGTGTTTGAAAAAGTTGTATGAGGGTTGAATTAATCAAAAACCCTAATTTGTTTTCAAAATGCATTTTAATTGAATAATAAATTCAATTAAAATGATCAAAAATTGTTTAACATGTGGAAAACAAATTGTGATCTTGGATTAATGTTTCAAAAATCATGTTTTGACCTACAAAATGATTAGAAGTCATTAAAATTTACAAAATCAAGAAGGAAAAAATATTTTAAATGTCAAAAATAATTAAAATATTAATTCTTGGTAAAAATATCAATTATATGAAATAAATAATATTTTTGGGATTTTTTGGTAAAATAAAATATTTTAACATTTTTGTGAATTATTAAAAAAAGAATCAACACAAAATCATTAAAACTAAGAGAGAAATTAATTTTTGAATCAATTAAATAAAATCACAAAATTCAAATATTCAAACTTTCAAAAAATGGCGCCAAGAACAAGGGCAAGAACATGCGCCACCCTCTGTTTCTGTAGATTTGCGTTTTTTATCCAATCTCACTGAATACTTGATTATATAATGCAATCTACATATCAATCTACTCGTTTTAACCTCACGATCATGTCTATGGTCTTTAATTTCATTTATTTTTAACATGGAATAAGAAATCAAAGAGAAACCTCAAGAACCCTAATTTCTGCATGAAGGTTCAGAAATTTTAGACACGATTCAAACAATGGAATTGATTGAGGGAAAACATTCCATGCATGATTATGAACATATGGCCAAATTATTGTGCAGCAAAAATTGCATGGATCATAGAGTTAGAAGAGCTCATGCTTACCTCTTGCAGCTGGTGATCGTGTTTTGTGTTAGAGTTGTTACAGCTAGGTTCCAATGATCTGGATAGCTTCCCTACGTGCCATGGAGTGTGTTTGGATGCTTGGAATGGATTGAAATGATTTTGAGGAAAGCATCTGTTTGATGGCTTTGGTGTACTCAAACTGATCACAAATGAGCTCTATTTATAGTAGATCAAGTTTGTTTTGCAAGCAATAGTGAATGACAACTGCAGCAGAGGTTTGACCAATGCTGGCAAATGAGAATCCAAGTCTCCTATAGCCATTGACTAGAGGTTAGGGCACATGGCTGTGGTTCCCTTGGTCTTGGATAAGTCTTGACTGAATTCAATTGTAAATGGCTCAGTCCATGCCACCTTGATGTATGCATTGAATGCTTCAATCCAAAATTGGAGTCTTGTCCCTCTTTTAGGGATTTCTAGGTTTGGCATGCTACTTCTTGTTCCAAGGACTTTGGAGGCTTGGCTCAGTGTTTGTCCCCTTTAGATTTGATCATCAAATGTGTCCAAGATGATGACAAGGCTTGGAATTAGATGATTTTTCCAAATCGAGCCAAAATGCAAAATTCTGCCTAGCCTTGGCAGTTTTCAGCAAGGCATATTGCCCTTGTCATATCTCATGGCTCAAGTGGAATTTGGTGATGTTCTTGGTCACTTTGGAAAGTCCTCATATGATACAACAACTATTTGATCATATTTGGTTTTGATACCTTTTGGATCCAAGTGAAAAATCTCCCTACATTTGGAACAAAGTGAAGGCAGATTCTGACTTAGTGAAAATTTCACTAAGTGTTGGAAAAAAGTGACATTTTCACTTTTTGTGATTTTGATCATTCCATAACTCAAAATCCATGGGGAATTTGGAGGGAGGTTAGTTTTAAGCTTTTGTAGAGGGTAATGAGATCTACAAATATAGCGTTGGATGGAAAAAAATGGCCTTGTGGTTTAGGAGTTATGATCCTCCAAAGTTGGTACCCTAGCCACTTTGTTCATAACTTAGAAAAATTTCTAAGTTTTTATGGTTACCCATTTTACAAGTTATCCCACTTTTCTTGATTTTTCTTAATGAATGATGATTCCAATCATACATTAACATCATTTTAGGGTTAAAAAACCATTTTTATGAAAAATCTCAAAAAGTCAAGGTTGACTTTTGTGCACGGTTGACTTTTTATCAGATGAATTCCAAACTATGCAATCCTTTAGGAAATCATGTCCTTGACCTAAATCAAACTTGATGGAAATGTTCCATGGGTGTTATAGGGTATATTGATCAATGTCCTAGGGTTTGGGAGCATGTCCTGGTCAAAAGTCAAAGCTACAGTTGACTTTTCTCGTGAAACCCTAATTGTGGCTCTGATGAAATTGAGACTTGTTGCTCAAGCTTCTTGGATCAATCCATTGTTGCAAATGGATCAATGTGGTGCATTAGAGACCCTCAAATCTTCTCTTGAGGTCTTGGCTCATGAATTGTCCCAAAAGTCAACTTAGGGGTGAATTAGGTCAAGAAACCCTAATTCCTGATTTTTAATGAATGCATACCCTGAGGCTAAATTGACTTGATGAATGGGTTTATGATGTCCCTTGGAGCATCATAGGTTATAATTTGAAGAATTGGCTCATGCCCAGAGGAAAATTTCCATCTGGAGGCCCTGGTCGACCAAAACCCTAATTTGGTGACACTGTTGATTTTGAGGCTTGATCCACTTAGAAAGGAGCAGCCTTGTGCTTAATCCTTGAAGTGGGAGTCCTCTTGATCCTTTGTAGATGTTTGAGAGGTTAGAAAAGTTGAAGATAATGCCATTCCTTGATTGATCCTTTGTCTAAGAACTTTGAGAGGGCCTGAAACCCTAATTATGATTGCAGTGAATGCTCAACAATTCCTTGAGGAGACTGATGAGACATAAAGGTACATCCATATTGTGATGATGATTTGCACAATAATGGGAATCTTAGTGGTCAAAATTTGGGGTATGACAATGATCTCTGAACTAGGGAACCAGCAGCCTGTGCTCTAACCTCTAGTCAATGGCTAGAGAAGACTTGGATTCCTATTGATCAACATTTGCCAAACCTCTGCTGCAGTTGCCATTCCCTATTCCTTGCAAAACAAACTTGCTCTACTATAAATAGAGCTCATTTGTGCTCAGTTTAAGTACACCAAAGCCATCAAACAGATGCTTTCCTCAAAATCACCTTCTCACTTCCAAATTTGCCTTCCAAAGCAAGTCACTATTGGGTTTTGAGTTTGAGAGCTATTCCAACCAAACCAATCACACACACACACACACACCCCTCATAAACATCATATAGAAGTGATCCAAACACTTAAACAACAACTGTAACACTGATTTATCATAATCACCAGCCAGTTGCTCAAGGTTTTAACCAAGTTGCAGCTGAGATGCCATGAAGTGATCCAGCCATTTCCAATCAATTCCAAGCATTCAAACTCATTCCATATGGTGTATGGAAGCTGTTCAGATCATCACAACTCATCTGTAACACCTCCAACTCAAAAATCACTTTGCTCTTGCTATCACGACCTTCAAGTAAGCCTAAACTTAGTCATCTCTTAATCTATGCATATTTCCTCGCACATTAATTTTGCCAAATGTTCATAATCATGCATAGAATGTTTCCCCTCAATTAATTGATTTGTTTGAATTGTGTATCAAAATTCTCAGCCTTCATGCAAATTTTAGGGTTCTTGAGGTTTTGTCTTGATTTCTTATTCCATGCTTAAAATAAATGAAATTAAAGACCATAGACATGATCGTGAGGTGAAAACGAGCAGATTGATATGTGGATTATGTGATTTCATCAAGTATTCAGTGGGATTGGATAGAAAATGCAAATCCGGCCAAACTCAAAACACACACGTGTTCTTGCCATGTTCTTGGCGCCTTTTTCACAAATTCAAATATTTGAATTTTGTGATTTTATTTAATTGATTCAAAAATTAATTTCTCTCTGAGTTTTAATGATTTTGAGTTGATTCATATTTTAATAATTCAAAAAAATGTTAAAATATTTTCTTTTGCCAAAAATTCCCCAAAATATTATTTATTTCATATACTTGATATTTTTGCAAAGAATTAATCTTTTATTTGTTTTTAACATTTAAAATATTTTTTCCTCCTTGATTTTCCAAATTTAATTGGTTTCCAATCATTTTGTGGATATAAACATGATTTTTCAAACATTAATCCAAGATCACAACTTGTTTTTCACACATGTTTGATAATTTTAATTAAATTTTTATTTAATTAAAATCCTTTTTGAAATTAATTTAGGGTTTTGATTTTGATCACCCTAAACAAATCATTTTCAAACACTTATGGGCCTCTAATAGAGTGTAAGACCCAATCCCCTTTTAACCAAAACAATTTTGGGCCTCAGATATTATATAAGTCTCTCTGCGTTAAAAGAAAAATCTCGGCGCAATCGCCAGTTCAAAAGTCAAATCATTTGGGCCTACCCGCGTGTTATATGCCCCATTTCTTTTTCTTTAAACTTCTTTGGGCCTCTAATAGAGTGTAAGACCCAACCCCTTTGTAAATAATGCCTTTGGGCCTCTAAGTTCCTCTGTATATTTTCAAACGTTCGGCGCGATCATCGCCTTTTTAAACAAAGTCAACTGGGCTTCTCCTTGAGCTATAAGACCCATCTTTATTCATTTTCAAACTCTTTGGGTCTCTAATAGAGTGTAAGACCCAACCCCTTTTTGAAACCAAAATGATTTGGGCCTCAGATATGTATAAGACCCACTGTGTTTTCAAAAACCTCGGCGCGATCGCCGTTGCCAAACAAATCACCCGAGCCTCTTCTTGAGTTGTAAGCCCCATCTCTTGTACAAAAACAAATCACCCTGGGCCTCTAATAGAGTGTAAGACCCATCCCCTTGTACATAAAAACTTTTTGGGCCTCACATATTGTATAAGTCCCTCTGTACAGTTTTCAAAACAACGGTGCGATTATCGTTAAAACTTGGGCCTCTCCTTGAGCTGTAAGCCCCAACCATCTTTTCAAAGCACTTTCTCCTTTGATTTTGAATTAAAATATATGTTGTCATCAAAACTTTCTTTAATTTCTTTGTTGAACAACTAACCAAATAGCATGGAAGCTCTACAACGGGTAAGTGTTTATCCGCTTTCATTTACCGCTTTCATATGTATATAACTGTATTGTGGGGCTGCTTCACTGTAAGTCTTCTTTCACATCCTTTTATATACTTGTCACATATCCACTGTGTAATACTAGTATAATTATTTAGAGTTTTCCCCGGTAACTACGTCTAGCACTAGGTAAAGCCCGTTGGTCACTCTTGAATACAAACAAAACTAGATCCCCCTAGGATTCCAGATGCAGTCTTCCCTTCTTTTGGGGTTAAATAATATGGAACAAAGAGAAAGGCAGTATTCTTGGTGAACCTTTTCTCAGACTGTCATCCTTAGAAATTGTCAAAGAACTCTACTCCCCAGAGTTGATCTATTCTTCGTGAATAACATCTCTTGAGTTTCTTCCAAATTCTCGAACTTTCCTGGAATGATCTCTTCTCCGTGAATTGCATTTCTTGAACTTCTCTTGGTTTGGGGACCCAGAGGCTTCCTAAAAGCATCCCCGCCTCCTCTTGGGCATTGTACAAAGACCCTTCGGCTTCTTAGAAGTTCTCATGCCTTCTCTTGGGCTTAATACAAGGACCCTGACGACCTCTTAAAGGTATAAGACAGAGCTTAGTCATCCTTTGCTAGAGCAGTCTTTCCAGCATCAAAACTCCAACCATTTTAGGGTTGGTACTCATCCCTTAATGCCCGCGCCTCCTCTTGGGCATTATACAAAAGATAAAACTCTAGAATTGGACAGTCTAAACCTCTTGAGTCTTAAAGACATTCTCAAGTTCCTTTCAAACATAGGAAAAAACACCGATCACTCTGGATCAATCTCCAGTTGAAACCCGGTCTCTCTCATGAGAATTCCCCACACTTGGACCCGCTTCAGGATCTCAATAATCCTCAGCAGTAAGTCAGCCTCCTCTTGGGATTTGTACAAATGATTCTCCCCAGCGGAGCTAACCTTTTCAGACTCTCTTGTTGAGTCAACCACCTTTAGCCTCCATCTTAGGCTTTATACAAGACATATAAAAACCCACTCTCTTGTTGAGTATAAAAGAATCTCTTGTTGATTCAATCCCTTTTAGCCTCCATCTTGGGCTTTGTACAAGACATATAAAACACTCTCTTATTGAGTATAAAAGACTCTCTTATTGAGTCAACCACTTTTAGCCTCCGTCTTGGGCTTTGTACAAGAGATATAAATCACTCTCTTGTTGAGTATAAAAGTCTCTCTTATTGAGTCAACCACTTTTAGCCTCCGTCTTGGGCTTTGTACAAGACATATAAATCACTCTCTTATTGAGTATAAAAGACTCTCCTGTTGAGTCAATCAACCTTCAGACTCTCTTGTTGAGTCAATCACCTGTTCAAGGCTCTCTTGTTGAGTCAACCTTTTTTAGCCTCCGTCTTGGGCTTTATACAGGACAGATAAAAGTACTCTCTTGTTGAGTCAAACCATCTCAGCCTCCATCTTGGGCTTTATACAAGATACATTCTCCCCAACGGAGTCAAAATTCCTTTTAGCCTCAATCTTGGGCTTTGTACAAGACAGAAAGAACATTTTCCCAGGAAAAGTCAAGCTTCCCGCCTCCTCTTAGGCTTTGAATAAAGAAAACCCCGGTTGAGTCAATCAACCTTTTAGCATCAAATTTGTGCCTTGCTCACAGCATACAAACATCAACAACTCCTCTTTAGAGATGACAAATTCTCTCTCAGTCAAAACCCTTTAGCTTCACATCTTGGGCTTTGAACAAGATACAAACCACCTTTAGCTTCATGTCTTGGGCTTTGAACAAGACACCAAAACAACCTTTTTCCTCCCATAAAATAGGAGGAACTACGATCGCTCTGATTTCCCTGTTTCGTTAAACGGGAATACGTAGGCATAAGATTACAAAATCTTAGCGAGCACACTAATCAAAAACCCAAAATCCCGTACCTTCATACAAAGCATCAGACCTAACACCTTACCAGAAGCCTCACGGATAATCCAGACACTTGTATTCTTAAGAAAATAACCCTAAGAAGGACCCCCTATTTTGATAGCATCTGTAAACCAACATTTTTTACTGTTTAACCTCAGTACGCAAGCAGGGTTAATTGGAGACATCTATTTCCCTTCCTTAATTAGCTCAACAGGATAAAAAAATGAATCGAACTGTAGTACCAAAGCGATAGTGATTCAAAACCACAAAAATCGTGCTACACTAAGGAACCTTACTGGTAGTGGGTGAAGGAAAGGGTCTAGCAAATCAAGTTATCCTTTACTTTGAAATCCCTATTCCACCTCATACACCTGACACTACACACCTTCCTATAGAAAAAGCTGAGGAACTCAAAGTTGTTATTTCCAATCTTGCAAGGTAAAACAAAGAGTTACATCTGAGACTCAACTGGGTTACCCTTGAGAGAAATGAGATCAAATGTAATCTCAACTAGAGAGAAGAACAACTTGGTAAGAGCGAGGAAACGATTGAAGATGAAAGGAGAAAGCGGAAGAGAGTTGGTGACTGCCCAGCAGGGGTCGGATTGGATCTTGATCATCAAAACCAACAACTCAAGGAGGCTTAACAAAGAAATGGGGAGTGGAGAAACCTTTGATAGAAGACCTTGAAAGACCAAAGGGCAATGAGAGAAGGATTTGAGACATGAACCCATGAGCTCTCCAAGATACTCAAAGAAGCCCAAGCTCATGCATCTTACGAGTCTCATCTTCGAGAAGAAGTTGGACGAATGCCCCAGAATCTCTTAATGGGAATGTGTGTGATGCCGCATGTGGAAAGATTGAGTATACACCTAAGATAGGGGATGGCATCATACGGGTAATCTTACGGGGAGTGAATCCCAGTTAAGAGTTCTCGGTCGACCATTAAACTCAGTGGAGACTCCCTTTACATATACATTACCTATACGACTTCGGTTGTTGAAAGTAGTATGGTCGATTGGGTTATCTGAGAAGCTGAGGTTTTTAGTATACTGAAACCATTTTGTAATGCAGAAGCTATCGGGAATAGTTCTCACGCGATACTACCCTCATCTGAGATCACTCTAAGATACATCAGCTCGCTGGCGATCCGCTTGCTGTTGTTATCCCAAGAGGGGTCAATGATTTTGTGGACAGACAAAAATCACCAGTATAAATCTTTGGGGATGGGTAGAGCCTTGACTTCATGATACCGACCTTTGACCCTATGTTTTTTCTATGTTTTTGTGTGCTGCATTCATACATTCATTTAAAAAACATTAAAAAACAAAGAAAAATCTTCTCTTCAAGTCTCTCTTTTTCAAATTAAACTAAGACAATGATTGCAAATGTCAGATAAAGAGATTGCTAATGGATTTTGGTAGAAGGAAAACTCACAAGTACACCTTCAAGGTTCCAAAACTAGAGAATTTGAGAGGGTTGGCAGGGATGATAACCAACCCTGAGGCTTTCAGAGCCACGTATGGGGGACTCCTATCTCTATTAAGGGTCCATGTAATCGAAGGAATCCTGTCCACGCTAATCCAGTTCTACGATCCGGTCTATCACTGTTTCACATTCCCGGATTATCAACTAGCACCAACACTGGAGGAGTACTCTCACCTGACTGATTTACATATTACTGATCAAGCCCCCTTTTCTAGACTGGAAGAAATTCCAAGGGATCAAACCATTGCAAGGGCAATTTATTTGGACGAGTCAGAAGTCAGGACTCACATAACCACTAAGGGTGGAATCCAGGGTTTGCCAGCCCAATTCTTAATAAAGAAAGCTCTATACTTTGCTAGTATAGGGAACGTGGCCACTTTCGAAAGCATCTTTGTTTTGCTTACCTACGGGTTATTTTTGTTTCCCAACATCGATAACTTCGTTGATATCAACACCATTAAGATTTTTCTGATTGGAAACCCTGTACCGACCTTGCTCGTAGATGCTTATCATTCTATACACTTAAGGAATTTGTACAACGGAGGAATGATCACATGTTGTGTACCCCTTCTGTGCAAATGGTTCATTTCCCACTTACCCAAGTCAGCTGCATTTTAGGATAAAAAAAGTACTTTACGTTGGTTACAGAGAATCATGTTTCTTACCAACTCTGACATCGATTGGTACAATCGAATCTATGACGGGATCAGAATCATTGACCGTTGTGGAAACTTCCCAAATGTACCCCTTATAGGAACTAAATGAGGAATTAATTATCATCCAGTTTTAGTTCATCGTCAACTCGGATACCCGATGAGGCAAGTCCTGCGAAATGCTCATCTGGAAGGTCTTTTCTTCAAGGAAGGAGAAAATGACAGAGCACTAAAGACAGAAATAGTGCATGCCTGGAAACACGTTCATAGAAAAGGATGAGAGTCTCTAGGAAAACTGGACTGTGTCTTGGTGGAACCTTATCTCCATTGGGTACAAACTAGAGCTCTCAAGCTGAGGATGCCTTACCCTCGTCAAGAAGTTCTTCCATTAAGGGACTCTGTCCTTTACTTTATGTCTGATACGGAAAAACTTCAGGTTATTCTCAACAAAGTTCAACAGGAGAGAAGGTATTGGAGGAACAAGTACCGTATTCTCAATGTGGAATGTAAGAAATTACAGCAACTATTGAAAGATAAAGATGCTCTGATTGAGATTTTAGAGCAACACGCTGTAGAAAATCAGGATGACCAAAGGAATTTGCTCGCTCCTTTCACTAGGCAAAGGAATGACAACCCAACAACGGCTCAAGAGCCCCGATCAAAGAAAAGGAAAGTACCAGAACCAGCACCTGAGATCGCTTCAGAGAGGACCCAGGACCCATAAGTTTAGATTTCCTTTTGCAGCACTATGTAAATTACTGTATTTCCATTATGCAATCTTTGAATTCAATAAAACGGGGTCTCCCCACTATTTGATATTTGCAATCCAATTGTCGAAGTTTACTTTGAATAAACAAAAAAATATATACAATTAATATAATCATTGCATATCATTTGTAACGCATTCTTCTTACCTACGAATCTCACGTTTGCGTCTCGATTCTAGAGTCAAACTGTCTCATTCGTACAATACTCGGGCCAATCGACAGAAAAAGATGGATGATCTCGAGGAAGAGAACAGAGAGTTGAGGGAAGAGATCGACACTCTGAAAGAGGATCTGAGAAAGCTTCACAACGATATGCAAGCTCTGGCAGAAGCTCAGATGCAACAACAAAGGACTGTGATCTCCGAGATCACATCAACGCCCATAGTGGAAAAGTACGATCCTAGGTACAAAATGCCGAAAGATCGTCCCTGGGGCATGCCTATTGAAATTCTGGTATCAGATATGTGATGTTAAGTGTGATGTCACAACATCAATATCTGCAGTATGAACAAGACAAAAAAAAACACAGAATTGCACACCAGGATTGTTCACCCAGTTCGGTCTAACAACCTACATCTGGGGGTAGACCAAGCCAGGAAGGAAGTCCACTATTTGTAGTATAAAATTATAGACTCAACAAACCAGTTGACAATCTACCTAATTTAATCACTACCCAATTACCCTTCTATCTAAGTCCTCCCTAGATAAGAGACTCCATCTCACTTCCAATCATCGCAATGATGTCTAGCAGTCAACATCTCAGCCACTGCTTCAACAGCTTAATTTCCAACAACTCTTCAAACACAGAAAAGTAGAAGTCACACTTCCATGACACACCTTGGAGTTGCTTCAAAGCTTCCTCCAAGAACAATACAAAACTCATTACCTACAGGTTTCTGAGTCAGAACACAGTGACTATCTCACAACCCGAGTGGTCCACTTAGACAAATCCCTAATGATCTACATCTTGGACCCGTGCCTATTCTAGATTACAAGCATTCTATTTATAACTATTTCCCAACTGAATTTGGGCCTTCAAATCTTCTGCCCTAAGTCTGCAAAAGATTCTGCTTCTAAATAGATCTTCAATTAAATCTTCATCATTAATTCTGATTATTCTCCATATCTTTTTGCATTAAATTAGCAACAAACTAATCTTCTTCATAAATGATTGCACCAGAATATATCTAACCCATGAAATTCGCCTGCAATCTCTGATTCTCTTCAGCAGAATATCCAGCAACACGCGCAGCCCTAATAAATCATCTCTGACTGATGTTAACAATTGATGTCAAGACACCGGGTTTAACATCAGCACCCAACTGCAACCCTTACACCCTTACCACACCGGAATGTTAAATAAACATAACAATAATGTTAGAAGCTCATGTTGAAACATCAACCATGACATTAACATTGTTTTACCAAAATTTCAACCAATCACAAGAACTAACAATCTCCCCCTTTGGCTAATTTTGGCTAAAACAAATATATAAACATTACAGCTCAAATTTCAGCAGCAATTACAACCCTATACTACTGTTAGTAGTCATCAGCAACTACCGAACCTAACATTGACCATCAGTAGCTACTGTGTACAGCAACCATGAAGCATTATCTTCTTGGCTAATTTTGAATGATGTTAGGACATCATGTTGGACATAACATCACCACAACACAACAACTCCAGGCAGCACATTAGGACCTAAGAAGTAGAAAGTCCTGAAGTATTGGTGCACATGAGGAAGAAGATATCTGACACTCCCCCTCAATCCAACACATTTCTTTTTCCTTCCAGGACATACCCAGAACAAATGTAGAAGACTCCTCCAGAAAAGAAATGTTTGTCTATACATCAAAGACCAATGGTGGCATAAGAGAATTATGCACACCTTCTTTGATCAGACACCAGGTTTAATCTGTGGCATAAGATGAAACTTAAGAAGTGCCATTCTGCCAACCCAGGTAACTCAGAACACAAGTCACAACTGTGTTCATAACTTAGGACACAAGTCACAAAGACTCAACACCAACTTAAGGATAGGACATCCTCTTTGACATCTCTGAATCACATCTGAAACTGCAGACTCCAGACATAGCATCTGCGCAAACCATTTAGCAACACCCTTTGCTTTCTCCCCCTTTTTAGCCACAAATTGCCAAATGAAGCCCTCACAGAACCAGACCTAAGTAGTGCTCACCCAAAAACGAACAAACGCCATAAGACTTATGAAACAAGAACACTCACTGGCTGAAGGAGCAAAGAACAACCTCTATAAATAGCTGACGAGTTACTTTGGAATTAACGAGCCTTGAATAGTCAAAGTTCTTGGTCATAGAAACGCTATTTTAGGAACTAAAAACTCCATCCAAATTCAATGTCTACCATCCAAAACAGTCTTGACCGCCTTTATTGCTCCTAAACTGATTCTTACCATAAATTGTGCCAAAACAGTTCCATGCATAGTCGAAGACACGTGTTTCACCTTATCCTAACACCACCGTCCAAAATAATTCCTTGTTTTGTTCAAGAAAAACATGTCCTGTACCATGTTCTGACATCTTATCAGACAATGTCTGCTTTCTCACAGTATTATTAACCCAAGACTCCACAGAAGATTATACATTCCAATAAAATTATCTTCAGACTTCTCCTCAGAAGTATGTGCACACATGATTCAAATACTTAGCTTCACATGGCTAGAACCATCCAATGCCAACCAACAGCCTAATGTCATAACATGTTATCTAACATTATATCCTCATAAGAGGCAACCAGTCTCCACAAGCTTGATCATCATGCAAGCTTCACAATATATGCACCTTTGCAGCAAGATCCATAGACACGTACTCCCCATGTCATGGTTAACTAATGCTCTAGATGGAGATAAACATTTAAGCACACTTGCTGAGCACCTGCATTTTGGTACCACTGTCCCTTTCTCCAAAGGCAGTCATTCCCTATCATACTCTTCATCTTCTGACTTCCAATCACTCAATACCTGATCTACTTCAGTCTTCTCTACATTATCCATCCAAGGCAGACCTTCTACTTCATCATTCTCCCGTATGACTATGTAGATGTTCCTTAGACATAATGTATGCACCAAACTCCTGAACCAGAGCATAACCATCCTTCACCAAGGATATTCAACCAGATAATGTCCCAACACAAGTTAGAACATCTGCCACACACCAAGATATCATCACCATGATTCTTGATATTCTCCACCAACTGGACTTACTATTGCATAGTAATCCAAAGAACTAGAGAATTAACCTCTCATCCACCTTCAAGAAGAATAATCTCCTTGAGTCTTCAACTCATCACCCTTCTGCCCAAGAGTAACTTGTTCCAAGACAATCCTCAATAATAACCAGCTGCCACACTCTGATTATCTTGATTCTTCGAATCCACTTCTAAGATCAACCAAATGCCACATTTTGATCACCTCATTCATGAATCCTCATGTGAAAACAACCAAATTCCACATTTTAACCTTTTTCACGTTTGTAAGAACTCTCACAAAGATATCTTGATCCACCAAGGGAACTTGATCTTCAAGTCACATGTTCCACTTGCTCAACAGCAAACACACTTAGACTCCCTAAGCCATGGTCATGTAACATCTTCTCCTTCCTGCAGCTCCCGCAAACTGCCATGAGAACGATCTTTTTGAAGCATCCTATTGTTCATTCCTATAGATCACCCTATCATTAGCTGATGTGCCACATCACCAGCTGAGACTCCTGATGTTAAGCTAGATGTCAGAACATTATGTCATCCAACTGTTGAATTCAGCTCTACCTTCTGCCACTCAGAAGAATCTCCTCCCTTTGCAGAAACAGATTTCCATGCTCTCATAGACTTGATTCAACAATCAAGTTTGAGTAGACAACCTCCATCCTGCTTAGAAACTCCAAAGACTTCAAACCTACCACATCTGAATCTTCAGAAAATAAGTAGTCCAAGACTACCCCATAGCAATACTAAAGAAAGTCACTTCCCTTAATAGATCCGTCAGTAGAAAGCCAGAGATAACTGCCACTTATCCTCGACCTTCACAACCAGAGCAAACACCATGCTCCAAACCACTTAGATCAGAAATAAACTGATCCAAGCTGAAACCAACAAGATTATGATGTCTTCATAGTCTTCCATCTTCATCTTCAACAGCACCACCATCTGGACAAGTCATTCACAATACTTTCTAGGAACAGATGCTAAGAAATAATCCCAGGTCAACACCTAGGCGACTTGTGAGCGAATGTAGAACCCCTCCCATGATTCTCCAAACCTCTGATGAAAAGATGTTAAAACAATTGACAGCACATCCTTAATCTTGTCTTTCAAGGATAATCAATTAAATACTTGTGAATTTCACAAATAGTAATTGATCTTAAATCCCTGTGGTTTAACCCTTCTTCAGATTCCAGCATCTTCTGAATCTTCTTCATGACAAACCATCATGACCACCATTCACACCACAAAAGCATTCTAGGTTAGGTCAGTGTCTTGACCTTTCACTCCTCCCTGAGCAAAGAACTGAAATGATGTTTCAACATTAGTTCCGACATCAGCAATCATCACACTAAACATCTACAATGGCTTTGGAGACAACAACCATAGTAATCCACACACATCTCTTGCAAGGGACACAAGAGGACATATCAACATCTGATCAACTTCCAAGATCAGACCAACAAAATGGCAGTAACTTGCATAACACACTCTTCCAGAAGCTTCTTCTTATAAGCACAAGGTTCAGACCTCTTGTCTAACTTAAGAGTGATAACAGCCATCCTTCTGCATACCATAGACAATCTGCTACTTCTAATCCTACAAGCCACAAAACTGAAAGAGCTCATGCAAACACTAATTGACCACAGGCTGATTTACACTGCTACTGCACACAAACTCTTGGATGCATTTTCCCTATAAACTTGTCCTCAGACATTTTAGTTTAAACACTGATCATTTCCCTCTCTTCTGCTATCAAGATAACTACCTTTTCTTCAACCAGCTCCACTGAAATGCTATAGCATCTCAAAAATTGTTCAGCTTCATAGCTTCAGTGATCCTTCAAGACAACTACAATCTAATAGGTCTTTGACTTAGCATTTACCATTAACTGCTAATGTGTAGCACGATGTCGGGACATTAGAATTGACATATTAAGCTCAGCTTCTTTCTTGATGAAACTTCCTCCAGTTCATGATCAGAAACATGTATCTTATCATAACCAGGATGGTCCTCCTTATTAGGTCACCACAACTAAGCTTAAGAGATAACTTATCAAGATCTTCACTCCCGCATGAAAGATTTGACAGTGATCTCTTTTGCTTTGGCTCTACCCTCTTCTTTCACCATTAAGAAAAATGTTAAAGAAGGAATCATTGTTCTGGATAGATTGGTCTTCAATGCCTTTTAATCACTTCTTTCCCAACGATATGAGAAAATCCTCAAGTATCTTTGGCATCTCTAACCAAATGGTTGAAGCTGTCTTGCATAACCTACAACATCATAAAGTATCCTGCTGAGGAAACCAAACCCTAATGTCTTTCCAAGAGACTACCTTCCTAGAATCTCACCACCAGAGAAACAAGAACCAACCAGGGTTACATCAGATACCATGCAGCAGAACACACACCAACCCTCAAAAACCTCCAGGCACTACTCAATAATCCTTGCACACCATCACCATAAACCAAGTGCCAACAAATCAAACTCACAACAGCAGTTCTCCTGATAACCACAGACAGGTCCAATACCTACCATGTCATGAATAGTCCATCCTTCACTTCAGGGGATCATACAAACAACTATATGAACTGACCAAGTCCATAACTCAGGAAAACTATCTTCCTTGCTCATGAACCAGAAAGTATCTTCCCAAGATCTCATCCAGAAATAGACAGGATGTCTGCTCTGATACCAATTGAAATTCTGGTATCAGATATGTGATGTTAAGTGTGATGTCACAACATCAATATCTGCAGTATGAACAAGACAAAAAAAACACAGAATTGCACACCAGGATTGTTCACCCAGTTTGGTCTAACAACCTACATCTGGGGGCATACCAAGTCAGGAAGGAAGTCCACTATTTGTAGTATCAAACTCCAGACTCAACAAACCAGTTGCCAATCTACCTAATTTAATCACTACCCAATGACCCTTCTATCTAAGTCCTCCCTAGATAAGAGACTCCATCTCACTTCCAATCATCGCAATGATGTCTAGCAGTCAACATCTCAGCCACTGCTTCAACAACTTGATTTCCAAAAACTCTTCAATCACAAAAAAGTAGAAGTCACACTTCCATGACACACCTTGGAGTTGCTTCAAAGCTTCCTCCAAGAACAATACAAAACTCATTACCTACAGGTTTCTGAGTTAGAACACAGTAACCATCTCACAACCCGAGTGGTCCACTTAGACAAAGCCCTAATGATCTACATCTTGGACCCGTGCCTATTCTAGATTACAAGCATTCTATTTATAACTATTTCCCAACTGGATTTGGGCCTTCAAATCTTCTGCTCTAAGTCTGCAAAAGATTCTGCTTCTAAATAGATCTTCAATTAAATCTTCATCATTAATTATGATTATTCTCCATATCTTTTTGCATTAAATTAGCAACAAACTAATCTTCTTCATAAATGATTGCACCAGAATATATCTAACCCATGAAATTCGCCTGCAATCTCTGATTCTCTTCAGCAGAATATCCAGCAACACGCGCAGCCCTAATAAATCATCTCTGACGGATGTTCACAACTGATGTCAAGATTTCGGGTTAAACATCAGCACCCAACTGCAACCCTTACCACACCAGAATGTTAAATAAACATAACAATAATGTTAGAAGCTCATGTTGAAACATCAACCATGACATTAACATTGTTTTACCAAAATTTCAGCCAATCACAAGAACTAACACCTATTAACTATATCCCGAAAGGATATGTTCCGCCAATCACTGAAGATCAGGGAACCGCAGCAGGAGCCGCTGGGCCTGATGGTTACAAACTTTGGGAAAGCGAAGATGCCCGGGGCATGGCAGCAACTCTTGAAGGTTACAAACTTCGGGAGAGGGAAGTACCTAGAGTCACTGCCATGATGACTATACCACCACCCGTGGTACACATTGTCCCGGAAGGACAAATTCCATAGATACCTTCGGGTGGAAATGAAAGTATGTTCGACAGAATGAATGAGTTCCAAGAACAGTTCCTGGAGATGCAGAAGGAACTGCAAGCCATTCGCGGTCAGGATTTATTTGGAAAAGATGTCGCGGACCTTTGTTTGGTCCCCAATGTGAAAGTTTCGCACAAATTCAAGGTGCCCGAATTTGAAAAATACAAGGGTAACTCTTGCCCTCAAAGTCACTTGGTGATGTATGCTCGGAGGATGTCAACTCAAATAGAGAACCAACAGCTACTGATCCATTATTTCCAAGATAGTTTAACCAGTGCCACACTCAAATGGTACATGGGTTTAAACCGCACTAAGATCGACACTTTCAGAGATCTTGGCGCTGCCTTCATTCAACAATATAAGTATAACCTGGACATGGCACGGGACAGAGATCAACTCAGATCGATGTCACAAAAGGACAAGGAAACCTTTAAGGAGTATGCTCAGAGATGGCGTGAAATTGTCGCCCAGATTTGTCCACCTCTTGAGGAAAAAGAGATGACAAAGATCTTCTTGAAAAGCTTAAGCTCATTTTACTACAATAGAATGGTTGCCAGTGCGCCCAGTGACTTCACCGAGATGGTGGGCATGGGAGTTCGTCTTGAGGAAGTAGTCCGAGAGGGGCGTTTAGTTAAAGACGTTGGATCATCAAGTAATACAAAATGATACGGTAGTGCTCTCCCTAAGAAAAAAGAGCAGGATATTGGGAATATCTCTCTCGGAAAGCAAAGGTGACGGTATCAACCAGTAGCAGCTGTAACTCCTGCTATCAACTCTGTGCCTGTTCCTACGTATCAACCTTAGGTTGCTTAGAGCCAATTGAATCAACAACAATTTTAGCAAAGGACATAACAGCCTCTTCAGCAGGCTCGTCCTCCATATAACAACAATCGTACGACACGACCTCCCGGGTTCGACCCTATACTAATGTTGTACGCAGAACTGTTTCCACTACTACTGGTCAAGGGGCATGTCCAAACCAGGTCTCCTCTTACAATACCAGAAAATCTGCCTTTTTGGTTCAAAGAGGAGCAGACTTGCCCTTACCATCAAGGAGGACCGGGGCATAACATAGAAAACTGTCTCAGTTTCAAATCCGATGTGCAAAATATTGTTAGGAGTGGGGTTTTATCTTTCAAAGATACGAATCCGAATGTTCTCACAAACCCGCTGCCTCAACACGAGAAAGCAACGGTAAATTTGATAGAAGGAGAGTCTAGCAACAACTATCAAATTCATGATGTACTCTTATTGAGGGCCAACTTGGTCAAGATGAATTGTAGACATAGTGGATACGACCATGTTCCACCTCATAACTATCACCAGTGTGATATCTGCTCTAAGAACAATCAAGGATGTTCTATGGTGCAATAAGCTCTACAGGAACAATTAGATCTCGGATGGATCCAAGAGCATCAAGTTCGTGGAGTTAACATGAATTATACAAGTTCCAACATCATTCAGAGCCATGACATCCGTGCAATGAATGTCAACTTGGTGGAAATGCACTCAAGGCCAAGCCAACATCATAATCTGCCACGGCACGACTACGATTCTTGTCCTATCTGCTCAATAAACGATCAGGGATGCTCTTTTGTACAAGAGGCCCTCCAGCGTCAGATGGATCTTGGATGGATTCAGGATTACCGCGATAGAAATCAGTATCAAGTGAATATGATTCAAATCTTCGATATTCGTTTGATGAATACCAGCTTGGTGGAGTTACATGCTACACAAGTCTAGCTCAGTTTTTTGACTTCGCATAATTATCAGAACTGTACAGTATGCAGTGAGAGTAACCAAGGGTGCGCTCTCGTGCAAAGAACTTTACAACACTTGTTAAACCACTGGTGGCTTCCGATCTATATGGATGAAGACACGCAATAAATCAGTGTGGTTAATGGAAACCCTACTAGGCATCAAAGTCAGGATGTTCGATCAATGGAAACAGATCTAGTGAGGTTGCACTACATTCAAAGCGGACGTGGCCAGGTGCCACCACATAACAATGAACACTGTAGGGTCTGCTCGGAAAATAATCAAGGATGTTACCTCGTGCGAGTAGCCCTTCAAAGTCAGTTGGACCATAAGGAGATTCAACTGTGTCAAAGTTCTGGATCAATCAGTTGAACGCTAGACTATTTCACTGATCAGATTAAGGATGTTATTGTGATCTCTGATCGCGAAAGGACCAAAGATGTTTGTACCATCATCCCTCTACTTGGCGAATCGAAGGTTCTTAACCAGGAATTGATTGAAGTTACTTATGACAGCCAGAAACATCAGAAGGCCCCTGTAGTTATCTATCTACCGGGACCGTTACCATATGAATCAACTAAGGTGATCCCTTACAAATACGGCGCAACAACAATTAAGAATGGAAAGGAAATTCCATTACCCACCATCGTGAATATTGCAGACATCAGTCGAGTAACACAGAGCGGTCGAATCTTAAACAGAGGAGTTGGAGAACCTAACAGAGAAAAGGAACCTCACACAGAAGTTCCTAATCCACCAGTCGGTCAATCCAGCGATCCCGACCTTTCAAAGAACGATGAGGAGATGCTAAAGCTCATCCAAAAGAGTGAATATAACATTGTTGATCAGCTGTTACAAACCTCTTCAAAGATCTCAGCGTTATCGCTTTTGCTCAATTCCGAAGCCCACAGAGAGGCTCTACAAAAAGTCTTAGAACAAGCATTTGTGGAACAGGATGTGTCAATACGACAGTTCGATAGCATCATCGCTAACATCACTTCCTGCAACAACTTGGGGTTTAGTGATGAGGAATTGCCAGAAGAGGGCCTAAGTCACAACATGGCGCTCAATATCACAGTCAACTGCCAGGACGATGCTTTAGCCAGCGTACTGGTAGACACTGGATCGGCTCTCAACGTTATGCTGAAGTCCACTCTAATGCGACTATCATTCAAAGGATCTCCGATGAGAGGCAGTGAGGTCGTCGTCAAAGCATTTAACGGGTCCAGAAAAACAGTTATCGACGAAGTCGACCTTCCCATAACTATCGGTCCTCACACTTTCCTAGTCACTTTCTAAGTCATGGACATCCGGGCAACATACAGTTGCTTATTAGGAAGACCTTGGATACACCAGGTTGGGGCAGTCACTTTGACACTTCACCAGAAGCTGAAGTTCGTCAAGAATGACCAACTTATCACGGTCTGCGGAGAACAAGCCTTGATCGTGAGTAACCTTTCATTGTCCACTTGTGTAGAACCCGAGGAGGTTGTTGGAACTCAGTTCCAGGCACTTTCGGTGAGCAATGAGAATTAACTAGAGAAGGGAACATCAATATCCTCGTATAAAGATGCTCTTGAGGTGATCAAAAGTAACAATGCAAAGGGATGGGGATAACTTGTCATCCCTAATGATAACAAAACAAAGAAAGGCCTTGGTTTTTCGTCAACCAGTACCCAGACTGCTACTAACGATGAAAGTTTTCATCCCATTTAGAATTTCTTCCACAGTGGAGGTTTCCTTCACCCAGTGTCTCAAGAAGTACATACCATCAACGAGGAAGATTCCTCCGACACCGATGAAGAATAGAAGTCCTATCTTAACAAGGACAGTTATATGTCTCAGGAAGAGGTGCCTACGCCCTTTTGCTATCCCACACAGAGTCCGAGATTTATACCGAGGTCAGATGTCGAAATGATATACGGAGATTGTGATCTGGAAGGATGCCGTGCTCCTCCAAACTCATTAGAGGAAGACACTCTAATGAAACACTACTTTGACCACGACTATTATGGCCCGATGGATGGTCTGCCTATTTGGCAGCCGTACCAAGGAGACTTGGGGCAAGAAAATCAGCCGAACAATGAAGATCAGCTGAGCGTCATTGGAAAAATACCTGCGTCCCCACCATGTCATGGGATCAACACTCAGGTCATCCATAAAATGTCTAGCACGACGATGAATTTGCAAAGTTTGCAGGACTAGAATTCATTAACTATGCTTTTCCCGAGGTCAACGTCATCGAAAGGGATGACTCCTCCAGTTCCAAAGAAGTGTGGGACACCCTAGGACAACCAAGTGGTAAATACGACTTCATGGTCAATTATACCGCTCACGAAAGCTCTCGTATCAGGCTCGAAGACATCCAGCCAACTGGATGGGGAGATATACCTGAGAGCACAAATACTATGCAAAATACAACTGAGGAATCCTCCTACGAAAACTCTGCCTGGGAGACAGATTCCAATGATCCTGCTCCACCAGAAATCAACGTCATTTCTGAAGACAAATCAAGAAGGAAGGTACCAGACTTTGTGATTCACCGAGGAATTCGCCGCCAATGGGTTGCATTCGATGTTCCGAAGATCGTTCATAAGTCTAAGTAATTGTCGTCTTTATCTTAACCTTTCACCATGACCAGGTGAAACAGATGTTTTGATAGGGCTCACTTTTCTGTAAATACCTCTTCGCTTTGCCCAAAGCGACAGAGTTTTGTTTTACAGGGTTGTAGTTTCAAGAATCGACAAGATCATAAATAAAATAACATCGTTCTGTAGTTTCCACATTAATTGTTGTTTTCTCTTTTTTCTTTTTCAGAAAATGGTAATCCTAAGAAACAACAAATAATAAAAACAAGCAGTTTTCAGAAAAACACTGCACACACTCTTGAATTTCTCTCTATCTCTTCTAAACAAAAATCATCACGTCATGCAGATTGCTTGTTTTAATCCCCGTTGAAACATACGATCCAATGCCTTCTCCCAACTTTGAATTCCCGATATTTGAGGCTGAAGAAGAAGAGGACAAAGAAATCCTAGAGGAGATCTCCTGATTACTCAGACAAGAGGAAAGGTCCATTAAACCTCACAAAGAGCCGTTGGAAACGGTCAACTTGGGCTCAGAGGAAGAAAGAAAAGAGGTCAAGATTGGGGCACTACTCAGTCCAACTGTCAAAGAAAGTTTGACAAAGCTTCTCAAAGAGTTTCCCGATGTATTCGCTTGGTCCTATCAGGACATGCCAGGGTTGGATACCAACATCGTGGAACATCATCTACCATTAAGGTCAGAATGTCCACCAGCAAAATAAAGGTTGAGACGGACTCATCCAGACATGGCCATCAAAATCAAAGAAGAGGTACAGAAACAGATTGACGCGGGTTTCCTCACCACATCAGAATATCCTCAATGGTTAGCCAACATAGTACCAGTTCCGAAAAAGGACGAAAAGGTCAGAATGTGTGTAGACTACAGGGATCTGAACAAAGCAAGTCCAAAGGACGACTTTCCCTTACCACACATTGACATGCTGGTAGACAGTACAACAAAGTTCAAAGTATTCTCCTTCATGGATGGATTCTCGGGCTATAATCAAATCAAAATGGCACCGAAAGACATGGAGAAAACTTCGTTCATTACCCCATGGGGTACCTTTTGTTACAAGGTAATGTCGTTCGGTTTGAAGAATGCCGGGGAAACCTATCAAAGGGCCATGACTACTCTTTTTCATGACATGATACACAAATAAATCGAGGTATATGTCGATGATATGATTGCAAAATATAAAATAGAAGAGGAGCATATGACCCACCTGTCAAAACTATTTGAGCGGTTGAGAAAGTTCAGACCCATCTTGAATCCCAATAAGTGCACATTCGGTGTCCGTTCTGGTAAACTTCTAGGGTTCATCGTCAGCCAGAAAGGAATTGAGGTTGATCCTGACAAGGTCAAGGCCATTCAAGAAATACCTTCTCCAAAGACTGAAAAACAAGTCAGGGGATTCCTGGGACGTCTGAATTACATTTCCAGATTTATAGTCCTCATGACCGCTACATGCGCGCCAATTTTCAAATTACTAAAAAAGAATCAGGACTGCGTTTGAATAGAGGAATGCCAAACCGCCTTCGACATTATCAAGGAATACCTGTTGAACCCACCGATTCTATCACCACCAGTGGAGGCAAGACCACTGATTATCTACCTAACAGTCTTGGAAGACTCGATGGGTTGTGTACTTAGCCAACAAGACAAAACAAAAAGGAAAGAGTCTGCCATTTACTATTTGAGCAAGAAGTTTACGGACTGTGAAACTCGGTATACTATGCTCGAGAAAACTTGTTGTGCTCTGGCATGGGCAGCCAAACGTCTTCGCCAATATATGATTCGTCACACTACTTGGTTAATCTCCAAAATGGATCCAATCAAGTATGTCTTTGAAAAGCATGCTCTCACGGGAAGGATCGCCCGTTGGCAGATGTTGTTATCAGAATACGACATCGAGTACCATGCTCAGAAAGCCGTAAAAGGAAGTGTTTTAGCCAATCATTTGGCTCATCAACCGATTGACGATCAGGAATCAGTCAGATTTTACTTCCCAGACGAAGATGTCATTTATCTAAAAATGAAAGAGTGCGATGAACCGCTACCCAGTGAAGGGCCAGAACCAGGTTCCCAATGGTGACTAATCTTTGACGGAGCTGTCAATCATTACAGAAATGGAATTGGGGAAATCATCATAACACCTCAGGGTACCCACATTTCTTTCACCGCTAGACTTTCGTTCAAATGCACAAACAACGAGGCCGAATACGAAGCTTGTATCATGGGTCTTGAAGAAGCGATCGACTTAAGGATCAAGAACTTGGACGTATATGTCGAATCAGCCCTGGTTATCAATCAGATCAAAGGAGATTAGAACATATACCAATTAGGGTTGATTCCTTACAAAGATTACGCGAGAAGGTTGTTACCATTCTTCAACAGAATCGAGTTTCATCATATCCCTCGTGAAGAGAATCACATGGCTGATGCATTAGCCACTCTCTCTTCCGTGATTAGTGTAAGTCAATGGAACGATGTACCTAAGATTGACATAATGCGCCTTGAATGGCCCGCTTACATCTTCATGATCGAAGCAGTCATAGACGACAAACCTTGGTACCACGATATCAAATGCTTCCTTCAGAAATAAGAGTACCCACCTGGGGCATCCAGAAAAGATAGAAAGACTCTCAGAAGATTTGTAGGCAACTTCTTCTTGAGCGATGATACACTCTATAAGAGAAATTTTGACATGGTCTTGCTCCGATGTGTAGACAAACCAGAAGCAGACATGCTGATGAAGGAAATTCACGAAGGATCCTTTGGCACTCATGCCAACGGACACACAATGGCGAGAAAAATTCTAAGAGCATGGTACTATTGGTTGACAATGGAGTCCGATTGCTACAAGTACATGAAGAAGTGTCACAAGTGTCAGATATACTCAGATAAAATCCATGTACCGCCAACGCATCTCAAAATTCTTTCTTCCCCATGGCCTTTTTCCATATGGGGAATCGACATGATTGGCATGATTGAACCCAAAGCTTCAAACGGACATCGGTTTATCCTGGTAGCCATTGATTACTTCACCAAGTGGGTCGAAGCAGCCTCGTACGCCAATGTAACCCGACAAGTGGTGGTCCGATTTATCAAAAACAATATCATTTTCCGTTATGGTGTTCCTAGCCAGATCATTACTGATAATGGATCTAACTTGAACAACAAGATTATAAAAGAATTGTGCGCAGAGTTCAAGATCGAACACCATAACTCATCTCCCTACCGACCTAAGATGAATGGAGCGGTAAAGGCGGCTAATAAGAACATCAAGAAGATAATTCAAAAATGGTTGTAACCTACAAAGACTGGCATGAGATACTACCATTTGCTCTACACGGTTATCGTACATCTTTCCGTACTTCAACAGGGGCAACCCCTTTCTCTCTAGTATATGGCATGGAGGCAGTGCTCCCCATAGAAGTAGAGATCCCATCAATCCGGGTATTGATGGAAGCTAAGATAACAGAAGCTGAATGGTGTCAAAGTCGACACGACGAACTGAACCTAATCGAAGAAATGCGAATAGCGGCACTATGCCACGGTCAGTTGTATCAACAAAGGATGAAGAAGGCGTTTGACAAAAAGGTCCGACCTCGCTACTTCAGAAAAGGAGACCTTATGCTCAAGAAGATACAATCATTTCTCACTAATTCTTGGGGCAAATGGACTCCGAATTATGACGGCCCCTATGTGGTCAAGAAAGCCTTCTCAGGCGGCGCCCTGAGACTCGCAGCCATGGGTGGAGAAGAGTTTGCTTACCCCACGAATGCTGACATAGCCAAGAAATACTTCGCCTAAATAAATTAAAAAAAATTGTCTCGGTGGATTGAAAACCCGAAAGGGCGGTCCAGGCAAAAATTAGAGACATAATAAAAAATCATCCCGATGGATTGGAAATCATCACAGTACAATCCAGGTAGAAGTTAGGGATAATGGCAATTAACTACGTCTGACAAGGTTGAATCCCTCAGCAGTCATGCCATCCATCAGGAAAACTCCAGTCAAGGTCATCTTCGACCGAAGCTCAGGATGTCTAGAATTCAAAGTTGGTAGAAGGATAGCGGTTGTAGCCCTTTTCCCTTAAATTACCATTTTCTAACTTTGTAAATACTTTATGGAATCACGCACTTGGCTGATTTCCATCCTATCAATAAAATTTGAGCCCTAATGCTGTTGTTTGCAATTCTTATTTGTTTTAGATTTACAGAACGACATTTTAACATGATAAATGATTCTTGAAATAAAACAAAAATGAATTTACTTGTCAAACTTTTTCTGCTTTTAAAATAAAGATGGCAATTTATTTTAACTGTTGAACATTGAAAGAACATCGATCACTTCTCCGGAAGTAATCGAGCTTCAAAATGCAGAATCGAAGTACTCCTTCTAAACTAGTGCACCTGAATGAAGGATCAACTGTGTCAGAGACCGTGTTTCATCTGACACACCCCCCGACAGAGTTCTTATCTCCTAAGCCTGACCAACGGTTGTCCCCCACAGGGACTATCTTTCCTAAGCAAGGCAGAATTACTACTTTTGGGACCAGTGATACTTTTCATCCCCCGCGGTGGTCGAGTATCCCGTCGTGTTCATCTATCAGTCTGTATGTCGTGTCAGTTTTGTCAGCATATACATACATACATCATGCATTATTGATTCATTCATAGTCATATTGCATCAATATCACTCTAGTCGGTCTTGTTCCCAAGTGATAAAAGTCATCTCAATTGAGTTGTCAGTTCTTTCCTCGTCAGGAAATGTTGGGTCTGAACACTCTCGTCCAGGTTACTTCTGGATTGAAGTTGGTCCCTTGACCACTTGATAACTTGAACCTCTAAAAGACAAAAAAGACCTTCGACAAACATCACTCTTCGCCATTGAAGATGATATATTCACTTTCCCAGATTAAGGAAAATCCCCTACAATAGTTTTTCTCCAAAAAATCCGCTAACGAAAAGGTCATCAACACCTCAAAATTGGATCACATCATATGGCATTTCTCCGAGAAGATCCCGAGAAAAGTATGACGTAGTAACCCCAAGCGAAAGCAGTCTCTCAAGAGACTCGTTTTCCCCCAGTAGAGTCAACAAATGGAATCTCCAACAGAGAAGTTTGTGCACCTCTAAAATCAGAATTTTTTCCATCAAATGGCATCTCCCCAGGAAAATTCGGCGAGAAGTTTGAGGAAAACAGCTACGAACAGCGTCCCTTGTAAAGAAAGTTTATTGACAAAAGAAACTGAGACCAGTTCCTTGGCTGAAGGCCAGGATCGAGGGGAAGTTTATATCAGAAACTGAGACCAGTTCCTTGGTAGGAAACCAGGATCGAGGGGAAGTTTATTTGAGAAACTGAGACCAGTTCTTTGGTAGGAAACCAGGATCGAGGGGAAGTTTATTGCAGCAACTAAGACCAGTTCCTTGGTAGGAAACCAGGATCGAGGGGAAGTTTTACCTTTTCTAAGCATCATTTCTTAGCAAAAGAAGATGAATGCGTAAGCTACCATTCATAACCACCGTCAAAATTTCGGGTATTCCGATATTTAATCCTCTTGCACCCCGAATGCCCGAATACCTTCGACATTCACACCTTCGGGTCCATGAAGATTAAATAGGGGCATCTGTCATACCCCAAATTTTGACCACTAAGATTCCCATCATTGTGCAAATCATCATCACAATATGGATGAACCATCATACCTCATTAGTCTCCCCCAAAGATGGGTGAGCATCCACTACAATCAAACTTAGGGTTTCAAGCCCTCTCAGAGCTCTTAGACAAAGGATCAATCAAGAAATGACATGATCTTCAACTTGTCTAAACCTCTCAAACATCCAAAATGGATCAAGAGGACTCCCACATCAAGGATCAAGCACAAGGCTGCAACATTCCAAGTGGATTAAGCCTCAAGATCGCCAGTGTCACCAAATTAGGGTTTTGGTCGACCAAGGCCTCCAGTTGGAATTTTTCCTCTGGGCATGAGCCAATGCTTCAAAGCATAACCCAAAATACTTTAAGGGACCTTATAAACCCAATCATCAAGTCAATTTAGCCTCAGGGGATGCATTCATAAAAAATCAGGAATTAGGGTTTCTTGACCTAATTCACCCCTAAGTTGACTTTTGGGACAAAACACGAGCCAAGGCCTCAAGAATAGTTTGAGAGTCTCTAATAAACCAGATTGATCCATTTGCAACAATGGATTGATCCAAGAAGCTTGGTTCACAAGTTTCAAGTTCATCAGGACCACAATTAGGATTATGAGGAAAAAGTCAACAATACCTTTGACTTTTGACCAAGACATGCTCCCAAACCTTGGGACATGATTCAATACACCTTATAACACCTATGAAATCAATCCATTGATTTAGGTCAAGGACTTGATTTCATAGAGGATCGCACAATTTGGAATTCATCTGATAAAAAGTCAACTGTGCCCAAAAGTCAAAGTTTGACTTTTTAATTTTTGATCAATTATGGTCCCCTAACCCTAAAATGATGTTAATGTGTGATTGAAATCATCATTCATCAAGAAGAACCAAGAAAAGTGAGATAACTTGTAAAAGGGGTAACCATAAAAAAAACTTAGAAATTTTCTAAGTTATGGAACAAAGTGGCTAGGGTACCAACTTCCAAGGATCATAACTTGAGATCCAAGCAACCATTTGGGCTGATCCAAAGATGGATTTGTAGCTCTCATGGCATACTTTAAAAGTGTCAACTACACCTCATTCCAATTCATCATGGATTTTGAGTTATGGTTGGATCAAAATGGCTGAAAACATGAAATGTCACTTTTTCCAACACTTTAGTGAAATTTTCACTAAGTCAGAATCTGTTTCACTTTTTACCAAATGTAAGGGCATTTTTCACTTGGATCAAAAAAGTGTCAAGACAAACTATGATCACACACATGTTGTATCATAGGAGGGATTTCCAAAATGGCCAAGAACCCCATGAAACTCCCCTTAAGCCATGATTTATGACAATGGCAATGTGCCTTGCTGTAAACTGTCATGGCAAGGCAGATTTGTGCATTTTGCTCGATTTGAGAAAATTTTGCAAATGAAAAGCAAGTTTATCCATTTGAACACCTCAGGGAGAGACCAAGGAGGGGCAAACACTGATCCATAAGCCTCCCAAGTCTTTGGAACTAAAAATAGCAAGCCAAACCTAAAAAACCCTAAAGAGGGGACAAGACTCCAATTTTGTTTTGGAGCATTCAGTGGATGCACCAAGGTGGCATGAACTGAGCCATTTCAAACTGAATGAGTCAAGGATGATCTCTGAACTAGGGAACCAGCAGCCTGTGCTCTAACCTCTAGTCAATGGCTAGAGGAGACTTGGATTCTTATTGATAAACATTTGCCAAACCTCTGCTGCAATTGTCATTCCTTATTCCTTGCAAAATAAATTTGCTCTACTATAAATAGAGCTCATTTGTGCTCAGTTTAAGTACACCAAATCCATCAAACAAATGCTTTCCTTAAAATCACCTTCTCATTTCCAAATTTGCCTTCCAAAGCAAGTCAATATCGGGTTTTGAGTTTGAGAGCTATTCCAACCAAACCAATCACACACACACACACACACACACACACACCTCATAAACATCATATAGAAGTGATCCAAACACTTAAACAACAACTGTAACACTGATTTCTCAGAATCACCAGCCAGTTGCTCAAGGTTTTAACCAAGTTGCAGCTGAGATGCCATGAAGTGATCCAGCCATTTCCAATCAAGTCCAAGCATTCAAACATATTCCATATGGTGTAGAGAAGCTGTTCAGATCATCACAACTCATCTATAACACCTCTAACTCAAAAATCACATTGCTCTTGCTGTCACGACCTTCAAGTAAGCCTAAACTTGGTCATCTCTTAATCTATGCATATTTCCTCGCACAATACTTTTTCCAAATGTTCATAATCATGCATAGAATGTTTCCCCTCAATTAATTGCTTTGTTTGAATTGTGTATCAAAATTCTCAGCCTTTATGCAAATTTTAGGGTTCTTGAGGTTTTGTCTTGATTTCTTATTCCATGCTTAAAATAAATGAAATTAAAGACCATAGACATGATCGTGAGGTGAAAACGAGCAGATTGATATGTGGATTGTGTGATTTCATCAAGTATTCAGTGAGATTGGATAGAAAATGCAAATCAGGCCAAACTCAGAACACGCGCGTGTTCTTGCCATGTTCTTGGCGCCTTTTTCACAAATTCAAATATTTGAATTTTGTGATTTTATTTAATTGATTCAAAAATTAATTTCTCTCCGAGTTTTAATGATTTTGAGTTGATTCTTTTTTTTAATAATTCACAAAAATGTTAAAATATTTTATTTTTCCAAAAATTCCCAAAAATATTTTTTATTTCATATACTTGATATTTTTGCAAAGAATTAATCTTTTATTTGTTTTTAACATTTAAAATATTTTTTCCTCCTTGATTTTCCAAATTTAATTAGTTTCCAATCATTTTGTGGATATAAACATGATTTTTCAAACATTAATCCAAGATCACAACTTGTTTTTCACACATGTTTGATAATTTTGATAATTTTAATTAAATTTTAATTTAATTAAAATCCTTTTTGAAATTAATTTAGGGTTTTGATTTTGATCACCCTAAACAAATCATTTTCAAACACTTATGGGCCTCTAATAGAGTGTAAGACCCAATCCCCATTTAACCAAAACAATTTTGGGCCTCAGATATTGTATATGTCCCTCTGCGTTAAAAGAAAAATCTCGGCGCAATCATCAGTTCAAAAATCAAATCATCTGGGCCTACCCTCGTGTTATAAGCCCCATTTCTTTTCTTTAAATTTATTTGGGCCTCTAATAGAGTGTAAGACCCAACCCCTTTGTAAATAATACCTTTGGGCCTCTAAGTTCCTCTGTATATTTTATAATGTTCAGCGCGATCATCGCCTTTTTAAACAAAGTCAACTGGGCTTCTCCTTGAGCTATAAGACCCATATTTATTCATTTTCAAACTCTTTGGGCCTCTAATAGAGTGTAAGACCCAACCCCTTTTTGAAACCAAAATGATTTGGGCCTCAGATATTGTATAAGACCCACTATGTTTTCAAAAACCTCAGCGCGATCGCCGTTGCCAAACAAGTCACCCCGGGCCTCTTCTTGAGTTGTAAGCCCCATCTCTTGTACAAAAACAAATCACTCTGGGCCTCTAATAGAGTGTAAGACCCATCCCCTTCTACATAAAAACTTTTTGGGCCTCACATATTGTATAAGTCTTTTTGTACAGTTTTCAAAACAACGGTGCGATCATCGTTAAAACTTGGGCCTCTTCTTGAGCTGTAAGCCCCAACCATCTTTTCAAAGCACTTTCTCCTTTAATTTTGAATTAAAATATATGTTGTCATCAAAACTTTCTTTAATTTCTTTGTTGAACAACTAACCAAACAACATGGAAGCTCTACAACGGGTAAGTGTTTATCCGCTTTCATTTACCGCTTTCATATGTATATAACTGTATTGTGGGGCTGCTTCACTGTAAGTCTTCTTTCACATCCTTTTATATACTTGTCACATATCCACTGTGTAATACTAGTATAGTTATTTAGAGTTTTCCCTGGCAACTACATCTAGCACTAGCTAAAGCTTGTTGGTCACTCTTGAATACAAACAAAACTAAATCCCCCTAGGATTCCAGATACAGTCTTCCCTTCTCTTGGGGTTAAACAATATGGAACAAAGAGAAAGGCAGTATTCTCGGTGAACCTTTTCTCAGACTGTCACCCTTAGAAATTGTCAAAGAAACTCTACTCCCCAGAGTTGATCTATTCTCTGTGAATAGCATCTCTTGAGTTGCTTCCAAATTATCGAACTTTCCTGGAATGATTTCTTCTCTGTGAATTGCATTTCTTGAACTTCTCTTGGTTTGGGGACCCAGAGGCTTCCTAAAAGCATCCCCGCCTCCTCTTGGGTATTGTACAAGGACCCTTCGGCTTCTTAGAAGTTCTCATGCCTTCTCTTGGGCTTAATACAAGGACCCTGACGACCTCTTAAAGGTATAAGATAGAACTTAGTCATCCTTTGCTAGAGCAGTCTTTCCAGCGTCAAAACTCCGGCCATTTTAGGGTTGGTACTTATCCCTTAATGCCCGCGCCTCCTCTTGGGCATTATACAAAAGATAAAACTCTAGACTTGGACAGTCTAAACCTCTTGAGTCTAAAAGACATTCTAAAGTTCCTTTCAAACATAGGAAAAAACACCGATCACTCTGGATCAATCTCCAGTAGAAACCCGGTCTCTCTCATGAGAGTTCCACACACTTGGACCCACTTCAGGATCTCAATAATCCTCAACAGTAAGTCAGCCTCCTCTTGGGCTTTGTACAAATGATTCTCCCCAGCGGAGCTAACCTTTTCAGACTCTCTTGTTGAGTCAACCACCTTTAGCCTCCGTCTTGGGCTTTGTACAAGACATATAAAAACCCACTCTCTTGTTGAGTATAAAAGAATCTCTTGTTGAGTCAATCCCTTTTAGCCTACGTCTTGGGCTTTGTACAAGACATGTAAAACACTCTCTTGTTGAGTATAAAACACTCTCTTGTTGAGTCAACCACTTTTAGCCTCCGTCTTGGGCTTTGTACAAGACATATAAATCACTCTCTTGTTGAGTATAAAAGACTCTCTTGTTGAGTCAACCACTTTTAGCCTCCGTCTTGGGCTTTGTACAAGACATATAAATCACTCTCTTGTTGAGTATAAAAGACTCTCCTATTGAGTCAATCAACCTTCAGACTCTCTTATTGAGTTAATCACCTGTTCAAGACTCTCTTGTTGAGTCAACCGTTTTTAGCCTCCGTCTTGGGTTTATACAAGACAGATAAAAGTACTCTCTTGTTGAGTCAAACCATCTCAGCCTCCATCTTGGGCTTTATACAAGATACATTCTCCCCAACGGAGTTAAAATCCCTTTTAGCCTCAATTTTGGGCTTTGTACAAGACAAAAAGAACATTTTCCCGGGAAAAGTCAAGCTTCCCGCCTCCTCTTAGGCTTTGAATAAAGAAAACCCCCGTTGAGTCAATCAACCTTTTAGAATCAAATTTGTTCCTTGCTCACAGTATACAAACATCAACAACTCCTCTTTAGAGATGACAAATTCTCTCTCAGTCAAAACCCTTTAGCTTCACATCTTGGGCTTTGAACAAGATACAAACCACCATTAGCTTCATGTCTTGGGCTTTGAACAAGACACCAAAACAACCTTTTTCCTCCCATAGAATAGGAGGAACTACGATCGCTCTGATTTCCTTGTTTCGTTAAACGGGAATACATAGGCATAAGATTGTAAAATCTTAGCGAGCACACTAATCAAAAACCCAAAATCCCGTACCTTCATACAAAGCATCAGACCTAACACCTTGCCAGAAGCCTCACAGATAATCCAGACACTTGTATTCTTAAGAAAATAACCCTAAGAAGGACCCCCTATTTTGATAGCATCTGTAAACCAATAGTTTTGACTATTTAACCTCAGTACGCAAGCAGATTTAATTGGAGACATCTATTTCCCTTCCTTAATCAGCTCAACAGGATAAAAAAATGAATTGAACTGTAGTATCAAAGCGATAGTGATTCGAAACCACAAAAATCTTGCTACACTAAGGAACCTTACTGGTAGTGGGTGAAGGAAAGGGTCTAGCAAATCAAGTTATCCTTTACTTTGAAATCCCTATTCCACCTCATACACCTGACACTACACACCTTCCTATAGAAAAAGCTGAGGAACTCAAAGTTGTTATTTCCAATCTTGCAAGGTAAAACAAAGAGTTACATCTGAGACTCAACTGGGTTACCCTTGAGAGAAATGAGATCAAATGTAATCTCAACTGTAGAGAAGAACAACTTGGTAAGAGCGAGGAAACGATTGAAGATGAAAGGAGAAAGCGGAAGAGAGTTGGTGACTGCCCAGCAGGGGCCGGATTGGATCTTGATCATCAAAACCAACAACTCAAGGAGGCTTAAGAAAGAAATGGGGAGTGGAGAAACCTTTGGTAGAAGACCTTGAAAGACCAAAGGGCAATGAGAGAAGGATTTGAGACATGAACCCATGAGCTCTCCAAGCTACTCAAAGAAGCCCAAGCTCATGCATCTTACGAGTCTCATCTTCGAGAAGAAGTTGGACGAATGCCCCAGAATCTCCTTGCCAACTTAAGGAAAACCCAAGAGGAACCCATAAATCTCAAAGCCTACAATCAACGCTTGAAAAAAGCTTGTGAGACTTTGAGGAATGAGGGTAAACAGGTTGAAGCTAAGGTTGAACATATGGATAGTCTCGTACAACAAGACAAAGACACTATATGAAATATCCGTCAAGAGTCCAAGATGTGGTATGGGAAGTGCGTCCAAGTGGTCGTACTCGCTAATGGCCTGCTGCAAGACATGCCCGGGAAGTTGAGAGATGCCTTCAAAGACATGATGCCCAAAAATACTCCTCCGAATGTCTTTGACTTTATCGTATTTTGCAGAATTATGATAAAGAAGCTCCCGACCGAGTTAGGGTTACTCAAGAAAGCTCGAGCCGATAATATAGATTGATCTTGTACTCTTTTTCTCAGAGCATTGTATTCATTTTCACTTATGAATGAATGAGATAGTTGATGTTGCATTAATTATGGTTGCTTTCAATTTATGTTCTCATGCTTCTAAAATGCTCGCAAATGAACGACAAAATCTCTAGATTCCCATGAAAATAAAAATGAATTTTTTTCACATACATGCATCTACATTCATATGCATGAATACATTTTAGAAAAAAAATCAAAAACTCATTTCATATTTTTCTCATTGTCATACCCCAAATTTTGACTACTAAGATTTCCCATCATTGTGCAAATCATCATCACAATATGGATGAACCATTATACCTCATTAGTCTCCCCAAAGATGGGTGAGCATCCACTACAATCAAACTTAGGGTTTCAAGCCCTCTCTGAGCTCTTAGAAAAAGTATCAATCAAGGAATGACATGATCTTCAACTTGTCTAAGCCTATCAAACACCTACAATGGATCAAGAGGACTCCCACAGTAAGAATCAAGCATAAGGTTGCAGCATTTTGAGTGGATTAAGCCTCAAGATCGCCAGTGTCACCAAATTAGGGTTTTGGTCGACCAGGGCCTGCAGATGGGAATTTTCCTCTGGGAATGAGCCAATGCTTCAAAGCATAACCTAAGATGTTCCAAGGGACATCATAAACCCAATCATCAAGTCAATTTTACCTCAGGGGAAACATTCATCAAAAATCAGAAATTAGGGTTTCTTGACCTAATTCACCCCTAAGTTGACTTTTGGGACAAAACATGAGCCAAGACCTCAAGACATGATTTGAGGGACCCTAATGCACTACATTGATCCATTTACAACAATGGATTGACCCAAGAAGCTTGATTCACAAGTTTCTAGTTCATCAGAACCACAGTTAGGGTTTTGCGGAAAAAGTCAACCGTGCCTTTGACTTTTGACCAGGACATGCTCCCAAACTTTGGGACATGATTCAATACACCCTATAACACCTATGAAATCAATCCATCAAGTTTGATTTAGGTTAAGGACTTGATTTCATAGAGGATCGCACAGTTTGGAATTCACCTGACAAAAAGTCAACTGTGCACAAAGGTCAACTTTGACTTTTTGAGATTTTTCACAATTATGGTTCTTTGACCCTAAAATGATGTTAATGTATGATTGGAATCATCATTCATAAATAAAAATCAAGAAAAGTGGATAACTTGTAAAAGGGGTAACCTTAAAAACTTAGAAATTTTTCTAAGTTATGGAACAAAGTGGCTAGGGTACCAACTTTGGAGGATCATAACTCCTAAACCACAAGGCCATTTTTCCCCATCCAAAGATGGATTTATAGCTCTCATGGCACTCTACAAAATCTTCAAACACAACTCATTCCAATTCCTCATGGATTTTAAGGTATGGAATGATCAAAATCACAAAAAGTGAAAATGTCACTTTTTTCCAACACTTGGTGAAATTTTCACTAAGTCAGAATCTTCCTTCACTTTTTTCCAAATGTAGGGGAATTTTTCACTTGGATCCAAAAAGTATCAAAACCAACTATGATTAAATAGTTGTTGTATCATATGAGGGCTTTCCAAAATGGCCAAGAACTCCATCAAATTCCACTTGAGCCATGAGATATGACAATGGCAATATGCCTTGCTGAAAACTGTCAAAGCAAGGAAGATTTGTGCATTTTGCTCGATTTGCCAAATTTGTGCAAATGACAAACACACTTATCCATCTGAACACCTCAGGGGGAGACCAAGGAGGGACAAACACTGATCCATAAGCCTCCCAAGTCTTTGGAACCAAAAGTAGCATGCCAAACCTAGAAATGCCTAAAAGAGGGACAAGACTCCAATTTTGGTTTGGAGCATTTAATGGATGCACCAAGGTGGCATGGACTGAGCCATTTCCAATTGAATTCAGTCAAGACATATCCAAGACCAAGGGAACTAGCAGCCTATGCCTTAACCTCTAGTCAATGGCTAGAGGAGACTTGGATTCTCATTGATCAACATTGGCCAAACCTCTACAGCTGTTGCCATTCACTATTGCTTGCAAAAAAAACTTGCTCCACTATAAATAGAGCTCGTTTGTGATCAGTTTGAGTACACCAAAGCCATCAAACAGATGCTTTCCTCAAAATCTCCTTCTCACTTCCAAATTTACCTTCCAAAGCAAGTCACTATCGGGTTTTGAGTTTGAGAGCAATTCCAACCAAACCAATCACACACACAACCTCATAAACATCATATAGAAGTGATCCAAACACTTAAACAACATCTGGAACACTGATTTCTCAGAATCACCATCCAACTGCTCAAGGTTTTAACCAAGTTGCAGTTGAGATACCATCTTCAGTTCCAACTTATTTCAAACCATTCCAAGCACTCAAGCACATCACTTGGCACCTAGGGAAGTTATCCACATCATTGGAACCTAGCTGTAACACATCTAACATAAAACACGATCACCAGCTGTATAAGGTAAGCATGAGCTCTTCTAACTCTATGATCCATGCATTTTTTGCTGCACAATAATTTGGTCATATGTTCATAATCATGCATGGAGTATTTTCCCTCAATCAATTGCTTTGTTTGAATCATGTATGGAATTTTTGAGCCTTCATGCAAATTTTAGGGTTCTTGAGGTTTCTCTTTGATTTCTTATTCCATGCTTAAAATAAATGAAATTAAAGACCATAGACATGATCGTGAGGTGAAAACGAGTAGATTGATATGTGGATTATGTGATTTCATCAAGTATTCAGTGAGATTGATGAGAAAACACAAATCTGGGTAAAACAGAGCACACGGGCAAGGCCAAGATGTTCTTGGCGCCCCTTTTCAAATATTTGAATATTTGAATTTTTGTGATTTTATTTAATTGATTCAAAAATTAATTTCTCTCTGAGTTTTAATGATTTTGAGTTGATTCTTTTTTTAATAATTCACAAAAATGTTAAGATATTTTATTTTACCAAAAAATCCCAAAAATATTACTTATTTCATATATTTGATATTTTTGCAAAGAATTAATGTTTTATTTGTTTTTAACATTTGAAATATTTTTTCTCCCTTGATTTTCCAAACTTAATTGATTTCCAATTATTTTGTTGGTATAAACATGATTTTTCAAACATTAATCCAATACCACAATTTTTTTTTTCACACATGTTTAACAATTTTGATCATTTTAATTGAATTTTTATTCAATTAAAATATATTTTGAAAACAAATTAGGGTTTTGATCAATTCAACACTCATCAAACTTTTTTCAAACACCTTTGGGCCCCTAATAGAGTGTAAGACCCATCCCTTGTAAATAAAACCTTTTTGGGCCTCAGTGCATTGTATAAGTGTCATACCTCAAATTTGTCCTACCTGTATAGTTTTCATCTGTGCATTCACCCACTAACCGTCATTCAGAAAATTCAAAAAAAGTGCGTTGTTTCTGGTTGTCGAAATGATTGAGGTTCAATGGTCAAAGGTTTGTTGCTTGATCAAGGCCAGGTATGCATGATTTCAGTGGTGTGGGTCTGAGCTTCATGGTTGATAGTCATCAAAATCTAGTTCACTTTTCAATTAAGGCATTGTGCAGTGCAATTCATTTCAAGTCATAATCCTCTGATTGTAAAGCATATCTCTGATCATCTAGTTTATAATGAAGGCTTTTTTTGCTACAAGATCAAGGTGGATTCATTTTTTCAAGGCCCTAATTCATTTAAAGATCAAAGTTGGTTTACGGATTAATCCAAGGTCACATTCAAATGAACAAGTCAAGATTGTTGGAATTTGATTCTAATTGGGATTTCAATTTTAATAGTCTTGATTTTTAATCAAAAGCCAATAATTGCAAGTTTCACTCATGGCCAAATTTTCTCAACACAATTTAAAAGTGGCATATGGAAGGTGCAATCAACAAAACCATAAACCCATTACCTTTTCTTCTTTTTACCCATTATCATTTTTTATATATAAGCCTGTTGTTTTACAAGCACAACAATAAGGAGCCCATGTTCCAATTTATTTTAGAAAAAAGTCCATTACATAGAAAGAACCATTACAAGAATTAAAACAAAGGCAATTGGAAATCATAGCATGAGGACCCACACGCCATAGTTTCATAAAACACACATATGTGATTCCAAATGAACCAGCTGCTATGTACGAAAACCAGCCAAGCCACAAATTGCTACAGCCACCACGATTTCACAAGCCATTCCGCAACGATTGCTACTGACCTGTACCTACACATATCAATGGCGCACCAACCATGATCCACACCCACTCAACCATCACGCATCTAAAAAAAATAAAAAATAAAGCCAAAGAATTAAACCAATAAACAAATCACAATGTTGTTGTACTACGAGGAACTTTTGCGCAATAACAAGAAAAAATGACACAACAACCCTGCCTTCACCCATTGTAAAACTCAAGCATCACCACATATGACAAAAAGTGTATAACCTGCCAATACGCAGCAACCACAATGAAACGTACAAAACAATTTCAGCGAATTTCTAGCTCATTGTCTCCTCTCATTTCTTCCCCAAATACCCTTTAAATCTCTCCCCATTTCACCCTCGTATCCCTCTATAAAAGCAACCACAAATCCTCTCAGATGGAAAGCTTTTCAAGCCAACTAACCCACTGCTTCTCCTTCGTTCACATCCTCAACCACAAATCCAATCATCATTCACAACTCAACCCAAAAAATCGTTTCAAACCAAACCCATCTCAGAACCAGAATAAAAAAATTAGAAAGAGACGAAGAGAAGGAATCGTAACCGTTCGAAACCAAACCGAAACAGAATGATGAAATGAACAAAGGTGAAGAAATACAAACCTGTAGAAAAAGAGACGGAACGAGACAATACAAGACGATAGAGACTTCTTCGATTCCGTCGCAAGGTGGTCAATTGCGTTTTTATTAGTTCTTTCTGGTTTGCGTTGTTTTTGAGACCCATTGGTGTTGCTTCTGACAAGGAATGTTATGATCTATCTTTTATTCATACGGATTGAGTCAGTTCCTTTCAATGTGTTTTACTTTTTTTATTAAAAAAACTGATGGTGTTTTGGGTTTAAAGGGATGGGATAAGAAGTCTGGCGGTGAAACATTGACCATAGGTTTTTCTTTGTTTTGTTTTTGTGGTTTTAAGTATTTCTTGGGCCTTAGAGCCCGTATGGGATAGATTTCTACATGTAACACCCATATTCACATTCACCTCCTGGTTTTTGGTCCGCAACATATTTTGGAGGATTGGGTGATGGGCCTTAAGACCAAGTGATCCCATATCCTTATAAACCCATGGCTTACTTGTTCCCTCCTCCCTATTTTATTTAAATGTTTTTTTTTAATATTTATTTTGTAAATAGGTTCTTATGCTAAGCTAACCTTTAATCTTTTTCATTTCTCTTCATTTCAATTTCCATTCCGATTTCATTTTGATTGTAGTTTTTTGGGCCAATGATACAACAATATTCATGATTTAGTCAAACCGATTAAATTTTGATTTATTTGAGGCCTACTATTTATTATTTACTTTTTATTTCGAATTATCTTTCATTCTTTTATTTCTATTAATTTTGGGTCAATGAAAACCAAAATATCAATGATTTATCGATTTTCGGTTTAAAATCTTGATAAAGGTGAGACCTTTATTCTTTTTCCCTTTTTGATTTTATTTCATTATTTTTTATTCACTTTGGGTCAATGAAAACCAAAATATCAATGATTTATCGATTTTCGATTTAAAATCTTGATAAAGGTGAGACCTTTATTCTTTTTCTCTTTTCGATTTTATTTCATTATTTTCTATTAACTTTGGGTCAATGAAAACCAAAATATCAATGATTTATCGATTATCGATTTAAAATCTTGATAAAGGTGAGACCTTTCTTATTTTTCTTACCTCTTTTTGATTTTATTTCATTTTTATTATCCTTTCATTATCTTTATTCATTTTGGGTCAATGAAAATCAAATACAAGAGATTATCGATTTTTCGATTTAAAATCTTAGTAAAGATGAGACTTTTCTTAGTTTTCCGATTTTATTTCTATTTCAATTTATTTTTCATTACCTCATATTCTTTTATTTTCACTTTTGGTCAAGGAAAGTCAAAAATCGTTGATTATCGATTTCTCGATTAAATCTTGATTAAGACGAGACCAACTTTATTTTTATGTCAATATTATATCTTGTTCATATATCTTGCTTATATCTTGTTCACATTATTATTCATATTATTTATATCATATTCATATCTTATTCATCTAACCATTTTCTTTGTTTATACACTTAATCAAAACACACAAAAATTATCGAAACGCTTAAACATTTAATTTTTTATTAAAATACTTAAGACACCTAATCAATCATTTTTCTTAATTCAATTGCGAAAGAATTGAATTCTTGAAGTCTAGCACTTCTTGGGTTCTTGAGTGACCGCTATTGAGGCGCACGCCTTAGGTGGTGATCATTCGACCTTTCGCTCCTAAAACACTCGTCTTAACTATTTGGACAAAGGAATGCCATTGGAGTCTAGCATTCCATGTGGTACTTTCATTGTTCATCAAATAATATTTCATAAATCAATCGAATGAAAAAGGTGTCGTTGGGATCTAGCATCCCAATCATGCCCCGATTAATTGGTTGCGAGGCCGACATCTCGTTTATCGAATAATCGTCATTCTCCCTAAAACACTTAACAAATCAAACCATTTCCAAACCAATTTTTGACTCGTCGTCGAGCCACTCTTCAAAACATTCTCGTAAGTCGAGTGCCTTTCGCCTCGTCTTCAAATGCACACTTGTACATTTCGTAGGTTTTGTTACTAGGAGCACCCCTAGAGATTAGTATCGATCCTCACCTCTTTTCTCAACCAATTCGACTCAATCTTTTTCAAACGCTTTCTTAATCACCTTACGAAAGGAGGAGATTCTTGGGATCTAGCATTCCTTGGATCTTCGAATGAATGGCTCTCGAGGCGCGCCCTTGGGTTGTTGTTCATTCACCTTTTCGTCTTAAAACACTTAATCCTTATCAAACATTTTCGCAATCAATTCACGAAAGAACTGAGTTCTTGGAGTCTAGCATTCCTGGGATTCTTGAGTGACTGCTCTTGAGGCACGCCCCTTGGGTTGTATGTCATTCAATCTTTCGTCTCCTAAAATTCAAACCCTAACCCTTGTTTCGTGGGCGTACCACGAACTACGACCGCTCTGATTCTTTATTCTCGTCGAGTAAAGATACGTAGGCACAAGATTGCGATGATTTTGGCGAGCTACCTTCCCTCCATCTCCTGTCTTCCCTCTATCCCTTCCCGTAGTCGAACTACGATTGCTCTGATTCCTCATTCTCGTCCGAATGAGCATACGTAGGCCCGAGGTCGCGATGATCTTGCTGAGCACCCTATCCTAAAACCACCCCATTTCCCCTTAGCATCTTTTCCCTTTATCTTATCGTTTCGCGTTTACCATTGAGAAGAAAACAAACAAGCTTAGCTAACGTTCATCACAAATCGAACTAAGAGGTTCCTGTTGAGTACAACGGACGTGAGGGGGTGCGCGTACCTTCCCCTCACGTAACCGACTCCCGAACCCAGAATGTGGTTGCGACGACCATGTTCTTATCTCTTAAAAGGTTTTCTCAATATTTTCCTTTCCCTCTTTTGGGATAAATAAAGTTCGGTGGCGACTCTGTCGAACCGTTTTCCGCGCCTTTCGTGCGAAGGGTCGTGTCTTCGATGAATTTTTTGAGGTGCGACAGCTGGCGACTCTGCTGGGGATTAATTGCTCCATGCAAGAGAGAGTCGAGCCTAACTTAGAGCGATTTGTGAGGAGCGTTATCTTTGTTTGCTTGTTTTCTTCTCGTTTACGTATTTTTTCTCTTATTGCTTTCTCTTATGTACTTATTATCCTGTTTGGCTGTTGGATCATGGGTCAATATCATGAGTAAAGCTCTACACCCGAGCTTTGGTAAAAGCAGAGAGAACACATAGTTTAGAATTGGACGTCGAGTAGTGTTAGTCCCCAAGGACTCGCTCCTTGCGTGCCTAGCATGAAAGCTCCCCTAGAGTAGACCTTTTCGTAGATCTTGTTGTAACGCAGCTAGCCTGTTGCATGACTTGATTCATGAAGGGTCCGTGACTCTATGAACCACTCTTAGAACCAAGTTCTATATTGGTGGTCGTGTAGTGTTAGTCTCCAAGGACTCGCTCCTTGTGCGCCTAGCACGAGGACCCCACTCAGGAAAGACCTTGTCGTCATTATCATCGATTTGCGTCCGTAATCCTGAGAACCTTATCCGTCAACATATAAACCATCCCGTGAGTGGGTTTATGGGTAAAGAATCTAGAACTCTCCTCATAGAGCCTACCTATAAGGTTTCTTTGATCAGAGACTTTGGTCATCTACCCGTGAACGACCAACCTCAGAAATGTTTGAACCTGTGATCTGCGATCCTGGATCTTGCATCTTGCATTACATCTCATGTCATTGCATTGCATTGCATATGTTATGCATCTTGCATTGCATTTTCAACCTCAGAATCTCACTTCAACTTCCTTCCTTCTCCAGTAAATCAAACTGATTCCTCGATACCGGTACGCAACTCGAGCCAATACCAGACGAATAATGGAGCAGATTCAACAAAAGCAAGCCGCCTTCAGAGAAGAATTGGATTCTATAAAGGGAAAGATTGACCAGATTCTCGAAGCCATCATGATGGCCAGAAAAGAAGAAGAACTGCGTGAAGCCACTGCTGCCAACAACACTGTGCCTGTACAAGGGTCACCCTCAAGGCTCTCAGTTCCTGTTCCCACCCCTATCAATTATGGGATACCAATGAACTTCACTCCCGCCGCTGAAGGAGTCATGTCTCAACCACTTCCAGCCCCTGGAGTCACTGTTGGTGCCATTCCGCAAGCCCAACCTATTGTCGCTCAGATTCCTATTCCTCATGCTGAAGAAAATCTGCTAGATCAGTATGATGAGGTACAGAACTATCATGCTGCTATCCCTATTGTCAATCCTACTGCTGCTCAGGATTCTGAAGCTATCAAGATGCGTCGTAATCTAGCTGAGAAACTCCGAGTCATGGAGGGATGCAACTCAACTTCTTTGAATGCTCTGGATATGTGCTTGGTGCCAAATGTTGTCATTCCTCCCAAATTTAAAGTGCAAGAATTCCCAAAGTACAAAGGTCTCAGTTGTCCTCACATCCATCTGAAGACGTATTGCCGCAAGATAGCTGCCTATGCTAAAGACGAAAAGCTGATGATCCATTGCTTCTAAGACAGCTTGTCTGTGGCATCTCTTGAGTGGTATATGCAGCTGGAGCGTAGCAATGTGCGCACTTGGGATGAGCTAGCTGATGCATTTATCAAGCAATACAAATACAACACTGACCTTGCTCCAAATCGTACTCAACTTCAGAGTATGGCTCAAAAGGACAACAAATCATTTAAGGAGTACGCGCAACGCTGGAGAGAGATAGCTGCAAGAGTGCATCCACCTCTAGTTAACCGTGAACTGATTGACATCTTCATGGGTACTTTGCAAGGCCAATACTATGAGAAGCTGATTGGTAGTGTTTCAGCTGGATTCTCTGATTTGGTAATCATCGGTGAGAGAATCGAAGAAGGTCTAAAGAGCGGAAGGATCCAAGGAGGATCTAGCAGTCAGTCTCAAGCCAAGAAGCCCTTCAATGGATACAAGAAAAAAGAGGGTGAAACAAATGTTGTCTCTGCTCAGAAAGGGCAAGCTCAACAACAAACTCCTGCTCTAATGCCTTATCAAATCCCATACTTCCTGTATCCGTATGTTGCTACTGCGCAATATGCTCCAATGCCTTATCAGCCAACAGTTCAAGCTGTTCAAGCTCCAATGCCTCAACAACACGTTCCTCAGCAACAATCCTACAACCAGCAAGGGTATCAGTATCCTCCTCAATATCAACAACAGAGAGCTGCTCAACAACGTCAGTCTAATCAATAAAGGACAAGGAGGTCTGATAGAGACTTTGATCATCTGCCAACATCATATGCTCAGATCTTTGTTCAATTGATGGAGAAGAGGGCAATTGCTCTGAGGGACCTAGCTCCTCCAAATGTCATCCCTCCAGACTATGATGCTAATGCCCATTGCAAGTTTCATAAGGGTGCCCCAGGGCATTCGATTGAGGACTGCAGAGCTTTCAAACACAAGGTTCAAGACATGATTGACTCAAAGTTTCTCACGTTTAATGGGAGGGCTCCAAACGTCATCAAAAACCCTATGCCGCCGCCAAACTAGTGTCAGCATCAAGTCAAGTCAAGTCAAGTCAAGTCAAGTCAAGTTAAGTCAAGTTTATTCCCCGAAGAAGGCAGTCACGTTTCCATCCCATCATTTGCATTCTTGTATTTTCGTCCTTATTTGTTTAAGTACTGTATGCTTTGAACATTGTCGTTTGTATTTGGTTTTCTTAATGTATTGACTATGCATGTTTTGAATTAGTTATGTCATATTCACTCATTTTTTCCATTTACTGTAAAACACTGACACATTTATCCATTTCACTTTCTATATCAAACTGTTGTTAGCAATGATTGGAGGGAGGATGATGACAACGAAATACCCATAATTGCAAAATGTATGCTTTCGGATAGAACCCCGCCGATGATGTACAGGCATTGTTTCAACCCCCAAACACTGGAGAGATAAGGAGATAATCCCTAGTTAACCACTTTGAGCCAAGAAGTAGCAAGTTTCCTTTGGATATTCAAACCCTTACACTCAACCTGGGACAGGGTAGTGTTCAGTTACGCACTCAAATCACTAAGCAAAATCCAAAAGACATTTGTTCATCAATACCCATGACTTGGCAGTCACCACCCTCCAACAAAATTAAAAAAAAAAAAAAAAAGTCAAAAGCCTGCTAAGTCGAACACCTCAAAGGAGACTTAGGCAAAAATCAAGGCAATCTCGATGGACTCGACAAGCGAAATCAGTCCATGCAAAAGATGGGATAAAAAACAAAGTCAAAAGAGGCCCTCGAATCCTCACCAAAAACAAAATAAGACTCAATGACCACCAAATCAAAACCATAGGGTCACTGATACCCATCAAAAACAAAATAAGGTGACAGCTAATTCTAGCAAACCTTGAGTCATCACTCTTACACCGTCAACCCTTTTGGAATATAAACATGTGCAGATTTAACTGAACGTAGGACTGGAGATCATCACGAAGAAGGGGTGGGTACAAATCATACTTTGAGCCTAATATCCTTTATTTCATAAACCGTAAACCAGACCACGTTACAACCCTCAAAAGACCTAATTGAGGTGAGGTTTATTCTGAAAGCATATTATTGCAAGGTTGAGTAAATTGACTCCCCACATATTTGCTAATCTTCAGCATTAGTGTCATTCTCCTTGCTATGTCTTTCACACCACCAAAATCAATGCACTTTTGGGCTAACGGTCCATTCGTCTCACTATCACGACACTCCAATAAACGACTCTTTTTCAAAACTTGCATGAGTATTGCATTAAGATTACCATTTGTAAATGAGCAATTTTAACTGCAAATCAGCGCTTGACATCAAGACAACTCTAACAAGGGGCAATCGAAGAGGAACTTGAACTTCCAGTGGTGTCAACTCGAAGTAAGAATACCTCAAACCCTCAATCTGGGGAAAATCCTTCAACAACTCAATCAGGGGCAAGACATCTCAAAGCATATCAAAGTTCAGCATTCAAAGGTCAAATAACTTCAGAATTGGTTAATTAGGGGCAGACTATTACCATTTTCAGACTGGGGCAAGACCCATTGCAGTAGGCAAATCCCTTCTATACCTTCAAATTGGACAAGCATACCTCGCCAGACACTAGCAATCATCAAGTTCAGAGCAAAGGCATGGTCTTCATGAGTTGATCATGTCGCTACGCTCAGTTTTAGGCCATCCTGACCCTCAAGCACAGAGTCATGGGCTTCTCAGAAATGACCTATCAATCATGTGATCAGATTTGAGACATCAAGAGCATCTTCGTCTGCTTCGATCATGGCGTCTTCAACGAACTGAGTGTCGAGGAAACCAAATCCCTCCCACCGCCCAAAGTCTAATCCGCATTGGCAACTACCAAAAGTCCACCACGATGGCGCCTCTCCAAACATATCCAATCACCCGTCTGCAATCATATGCATCATACGCGTCATACGCATCGCATTCAATATCATGTGTATCATATGCATACCAAAACCAAATCATACTTCCCCGGCACTTGTATCTCCGTGTGTCAGCATTTGCCTTTGCATTTCCATTCGTCATGGAACAACATTACAAAATCAAGAATTCGTGCATGCATGATCAAGATCCAGGATCAATTTCAAGATTTTCAAGACGATCTTCAGCCCAGCCAGGCGCATCATCTTCAGCAAATCTGTGGGCGTTCCTCAAGAAGTTGTTTTAACCTTTTGTTGATCAAGCTCAAGCAATCTTCAGCCCAGTCAGGGGCATCTCCTTCAGTTCATGGGCGTTCCTCATGAAGTTCCTCAACCTTTTGTTGATAAAGTTGTCATCCTCAACTCAACTAATAAACATTCCTCCAACGATGGTCTTCCTCAGTGACTTCTTTGCTTCAACCTTTTGTTGATGTCTCCAAATAAGCCTCACCTATCATATCCCCAGTAAACTTGACCTTTTGTCAATTGCCTTACTATCATCCTTTTGGTGATAGCCGAACCCTGTCAATTAAACCTAACCTACATCCTTTTGGTGTTGGTCCTCGCAAGTGGGAAGTTCCTATCAGCCTTTTAGTGGTAGTAGCTTGTATTGATCTGTCATCATTTTGGTGTCGCCGATACGTAAACCCTTGGTATGTGTATCATCCTTTTGGTGAATAACAACCTCTAACATTGTGTGTGCCCTATTATCCTTTTGGTAATAGCAGGCTTTGACCTCATTTTCATCCTTTTGGTGGAAGGGTCTGTGTGCGTGTGTGCCCTATTATCCTTTTGGTAATAGCAGGCTTTGACCTCATTTTTATCCTTTTGGTGGAAGGGTCTCTGTGTGCGTGTGTGCCCTATTATCCTTTTGGTAATAGAAGGCTTTGACCCCATTTTCATCCTTTTGGTGGAAGGGTCTTTGTGTGTGTGTGTGCCCTATTATCCTTTCGGTAATAGCAGGCTTTGACCTCATTTTCATCCTTTTGTTGGAAGGGCCTGTGTGTGTGTGCCCTATTATCCTTATGGTAATAGCAAGCTTTGACCTCATTTTCATCCTTTTGGTGGAAGGGTCTGTGTGCGTGTGTGCCCTATTATCCTTTTGGTAATAGCAGGCTTTGACCTCATTTTCATCCTTTTGGTGGAAGGGTCTCTGTGTGCATGTGTGCCCTATTATCCTTTTGGTAATAGCAAGCTTTGACCTCATTTTCATCCTTTTGGTGGAAGGGTCAGTGTGTGTGTGTGTGCCCTATTATCCTTTTGGTAATAGCAGACTTTGACCTCATTTTCATCCTTTTGGTGGAAGGGTCTGTGTGTGTGTGTGCCCTATTATCCTTTTGATAATAGCAGGCTTTGACCTCATTTTCATCCTTTTGGTGGAAGGGTTTGTGTGCGTGTATGCCCTATTATCCTTTTGGTAATAGCAGGCTTTGACCTCATTTTCATCCTTTGGGTGGAAGGGTCTGTGTGTGTGTGTCCTATTATCCTTTTGGTAATAGAAAGCTTTGACCTCATTTTCATCCTTTTGGTGGAAGGGTCTGTGTGTGTATGCCCTATTATCCTTTTGATAATAGCAGGCTTTGACCTCATTTTCATCCTTTTGGTGGAAGGGTCTGTGTGCGTGTGTGCCCTATTATCCTTTTGGTAATAGCAGACTTTGACCTCATTTTCATCCTTTGGGTGGAAGGGTCTGTGTGCGTGCCCTATTATCCTTTTGGTAATAGCAGGCTGTGACCTCATTTTCATCCTTTTGGTGGAAGGGTCTTTGTGTGTGTGCCCTATTATCCTTTTGGTAATAGCAGGCTGTGACCTCATTTCCATCCTTTTGGTGGAAGGGTTTGTGTGTGTGTGCCCTATTATCCTTTTGGTAATAGCAGGCTTTGACCTCATTTTCATCCTTTTGGTGGAAGGGTCTGTGTGTGTGTGCCCTATTATCCTTTTGGTAATTGCAGGCTTTGACCTCATTTTCATCGTTTTGGTTGAAGGGTCAGTGTGTGTGTGTGCCCTATTATCCTTTTGGTAGTAGGAGGCTTTGACCTCATTTTCATCCTTTTGGTGGAAGGGTCTGTGTGTGTTACTATCATCCTTTTGGTGATAGGACTGTCATCCTTTTGGTGTCAGTTACCTTTGTGTGCGTGTGTTTACTATCATCCTTTTGGTGATAGGTCTATCATCCTTTTGGTGTCAGATTCTCCTGTTATCATCCTTTGGTGATAACGACATTTGCAAGTTATTCAGTATTCCACCTCCCAAGCATCTTTTTTCTCTTCGGACAAATTTTTGGTTTTCTTCATATCTAATTGTCTTCTACCTCGAAAGAACGAACGCCGTAGCAGTTCATCTTACTCGGTTTAAGCCAATTAGATAGGGGCATCTGTCAAACCTCCAATTTGTCCTACCTGTATAGTTTTCATCTGTGCATTCACCCACTAACCGTCATTCAGAAAATTCAAAAAAAGTGTGTTGTTTCTGGTTGTCGAAATGATTGAGATTCAATGGTCAGACAAAGTTTTATTGCTTGATCAAGGCCAGGTATGCATGATTTCAGTGGTGTGGGTCTGAGCTTCATGGTTGATAGTCATTAAAATCTAGTTCACTTTTCAATTAAGGCATTGTGCAGTGCAATTCATTTCAAGTCATAATCCTCTGATTGTAAAGAATATCTCTGATCATCTAGTTTATAATGAAGGCTTTTTTTGCAACAAGATCAAGGTGGATTCATTTTTTCAAGGCCCTAATTCATTTAAAGATCAAAGTTAGTTTACAGATTAATCCAAGGCCACATTCAAATGAACAAGTCAAGATTGTTGGAATTTGATTCTAATTGGGATTCAATTTTAATAGTCTTGATTTTTAATCAAAAGCCAATAATTGCAAGTTTCACTCATGGCCAAATTTTCTCAACACAATTTAAAAGTGGCATATGGAAGGTGCAATCAACAAAACCATAAACCCATTACCTTTTCTTCTTTTTACCCATTATCATTTTTTATATATAAGCCCGTTGTTTTTTAAGCACAACAATAAGGAGCCCATTGCCCAATTTATTTTAGAAAAAAGTCAATTACATAGAAAGAACCATTACAAGAATTAAAACAAAGGCAATTGGAAATCATAGCATGAGGACCCACATGCCATAGTTTCATAAAACACACATATGTGATTCCAAATGAACCAGCTACTATGTACGAAAACCAGCCAAGCCACAAATTGCTACAACCACCACGATTTCACAAGCCATTCCGCAACGATTGCTACTGACCTGTACCTACGCATATCAATGGTGCACCAACCATGATCCACACCCACTCAGCCATCACGCATCTAAAAAAAATAAAAAATAAAGCCAAAGAATTAAACCAATAAACAAATCACAATGTTGTTGTACTACGAGGAACTTTTGCGCAATAACAAGAAAAAATGACACAACAACCCTGCCTTCACCCATTGTAAAACGCAAGCATCACCACATACGACAAAAAAGTGTACAACCTGCCAATACGCAGCAACCACAATGAAACGTACAAAACAATTTCAGCGAATTTCTAGCTCATTGTCTCCTCTCATTTCTTCCCTAAATACCCTTCAAATCTCTCCCCATTTCACCCTCGTATCCCTCTATAAAAGCAACCACAAATCCTCTCAGATGGAAAGCTCTTCAAGCCAACTAACCCACTGCTTCTCCTTCATTCACATCCTCAACCACAAATCCAATCATCATTCACAACTAAACCCAAAAAATCGTTTCAAACCAAACCCATCTCAGAACTAGAATAAAAAAATTAGAAAGATACGAAGAGAAGGAATCGTAACTGTTCGAAACCAAACCGAAACAGAATGATGAAATGAACAAAGGCGAAGAAATACAAACCTGTAGCAAAAGAGACGGGACGAGACAATACAAGAAGAGAGAGACTTCTTCGATTCCGTCGCAAGGTGGTCAATTGCGTATTTATTAGTTCTTTCTGGTTTGCGTTGTTTTTTAGACCCATTGGTGTTGCTTCTGACAAGGAATGTTGTGATCTATCTTTTATTCATACAGATTAAGTCAGTTCCTTTCAATTTGTTTTACTTTTTTTACTAAAAAAACTGATGGTGTTTTGGGTTTAAAGGGATGGGATAAGAAGTCTGGCGGTGAAACATTGACCATAGGTCTTTCTTTGTTTTGCTTTTGTGGTTTTAAGTATTTCTTGGGCCTTAGAGCCCGTATGGGATAGATTTCTACATGTAACACCCATATTCACATTCACCTCCTGGTTTTTGGTCCGCAACGTATTTTGGAGGATTGGGTGATGGGCCTTAAGACCAAGTGATCCCATATCCTTATAAACCCATGGCTTACTTGTTCCCTCCTCCCTATTTTATTTAAATGTTTTTTTTTTAATATTTATTTTGTAAATAGGTTCTTATGCTAAGCTAACCTTTAATCTTTTTCATTTCTCTTCATTTCAATTTCCATTCCGATTTCATTTTGATTGTAGTTTTTTGGGCTAATGATACAACAATATTCATGATTTAGTCAAACCGATTAAATTTTGATTTATTTGAGGTCTACTATTTATTTATTTACTTTTCATTTCGAATTATGTTTCATTATTTTATTTCTATTAATTTTGGGTCAATGAAAAGCAAAATATCAATGATTTATCGATTTTCGGTTTAAAATCTTGATAAAGGTGAGACCTTTATTCTTTTTCCCTTTTCGATTTTATTTCATTATTTTTTATTCACTTTGGGTCAATGAAAACCAAAATATCAATGATTTATCGATTTTCGATTTAAAATCTTGATAAAGGTGAGACCTTTATTCTTTTTCTCTTTTCGATTTTATTTCATTATTTTCTATTAACTTTGGGTCAATGAAAACCAAAATATCAATGATTTATCGATTATCGATTTAAAATCTTGATAAAGGTGAGACCTTTCTTATTTTTCTTACCTCTTTTCAATTTTATTTCATTTTTATTATCCTTTCATTATCTTTATTCATTTTTGGTCAATGAAAATCAAATACAAGAGATTATCGATTTTTCGATTTAAAATCTTAGTAAAGATGAGACTTTTCTTAATTTTCCAATTTTATTTCTATTTCAATTTATTTTTCATTACCTCATATTCTTTTATTTTCACTTTTGGTCAAGGAAAGTCAAAAATCGCTGATTATCGATTTCTCGATTAAATCTTGATTAAGACGAGACCAACTTTATTTTTATGTCAATATTATATCTTGTTCATATATCTTGCTTATATCTTGTTCACATTATTATTCATATTATTTATATCATATTCATATCTTATTCATCTAACCATTTTCTTTGTTTATACACTTAATCAAAACACACTAAAATTATCGAAACGCTTAAACACTTAATTTTTGATTAAAATACTTAACACACCTAATCAATCATTTTTCTTAATTAAATTGCGAAATAATTGAATTCTTGAGGTCTAGCACGTCTTAGGTTCTTGAGTGACCGCTATTGAGGCGCACGCCTTAGGTGGTGATCATTCGACCTTTCGCTCCTAAAACACTCGTCTTAACTATTTGGACAAAGGAATGCCATTGGAGTCTAGCATTCCATGTGGTACTTTCGTTGTTCATCAAACAATATTTCGTAAATCAATCGAATGAAAAAGGTGTCGTTGGGATCTAGCATCCCAATAATGCCCCGATTAATTGGTTGCGAGACCGACGTCTCGTTTATCGAATAATCATCATTCTCCCTAAAACACTTAACAAATCAAACCATTTCCAAACCAATTTTTGACTCGTCGTCGAGCCACTCTTCAAAACATTCTCGTAAGTCGAGTGCCTTTCGCCTCGTCTTCAAATGCACACTTGCACATTTCGTAGGTTTTGTTACTAGGAGCACCCCTAGGGACTAGTATCGATCCTCACCTCTTTTCTCAACCAATTCGACTCAATCTTTTTTAAACGCTTTCTTAATCACCTTACGAAAGGAGGAGATTCTTGGGATCTAGCATTCCTTGGATCTTCGAATGAATGGCTCTCGAGGCGCGCCCTTGGGTTGTTGTTCATTCACCTTTTCGTCTTAAAACACTTAATCCTTATCAAACATTTTCGCAATCAATTCACGAAAGAACTGAGTTCTTGGAGTCTAGCATTCCTGGGATTCTTGAGTGACTGCTCTCGAGGCACGCCCCTTGGGTTGTATGTCATTCAATCTTTCGTCTCCTAAAATTCAAACCCAAACCCTTGTTTCGTGGGCGTACCACGAACTACGACCGCTCTGATTCTTTATTCTCGTCCGAGTAAAGATACGTAGGCACAAGATTGCGATGATCTTGGCAAGCTACCTTCCCTCCATCTCTCGTCTTCCCTCTATCCCTTCCCGTAGTCGAACTACGATTGCTCTGATTCCTCATTCTCGTCCGAATGGACATACGTAGGCCCGAGGTCGTGATGATCTTGCCGAGCACCCTATCCTAAAACCACCCTATTTCCCCTTAGCATCTTTTCCCTTTATCTTATCGTTTCACGTTTACCATTGAGAAGAAAACAAACAAGCTTAGCTAACGTTCATCACAAATCTAACTAAGAGGTTCCCGTTGAGTACAACAGACGTGAGGGGGTGCGCGTACCTTCCCCTCACGTAACCGACTCCCGAACCCAGAATGTGGTTGCGACGACCATGTTCTTATCTCTTAAAGGTTTTGTCGATATTTTCCTTTCCCTCTTTTGGGATAAATAAAGTTCGGTGGAGACTCTGTCGAACCGTTTTTCCTTTCGCACGAAGGGTCGTGTCTTCGATGAATTTTTCGAGGTGCGACAATAAGTCCCAATACGCTAAAGAAATCTCGGCGCGATCGCAATTTTTCAAACAAAACCCTTGGGCCTCTCCTTGAGTTGTAAGCCCCATCTTTTATTTTAAAATCATTTTTGGGCCTCTAATAGAGTGTAAGACCCAACCCTCTTTTAACCAAAACTTTTCGGGCCTCAGACATTGTATAAGTCCCTCCGCGTTAAAAAAAAATCTCGGTACAATCGCCAGTTTAAAAATCAAATCATCTGGGCCTACCCTCCTGTTATAAGCCCCATTTATTTTCTTTAAACACCTTTGGGCCTCTTGAGAGAGTGTAAGACCCATCCCTTTGTACAGAAAACCTTTTTTGGGCCTCAGTCACTTGTATAAGTCCATGTACAATTTCAAAACAACAGTACAATCACTGATAAAACCTTGGGCCTCTCCTGGAGCTGTAAGCCCCAACAATCTTTTCAAAGCACTTTCTCCTTTGATTTAGAATTTAATATTGTTATCAAAGCTTTCTTTGTTGAACAACTAACAAAATAACATGGAAGCTCCACAACCGAGTAAGTGTTTACCCGCTTTCTTTATCCGCTTTCATATATATATATATATATATAACTGTAGTGTGATGCTGCTCGCTGTAAGTCTTCTTTCACAACCTTTTATATACTTGTCAAATATCAACTGTGTAATACTAGTATAGTTATTTAGAGTTTTTCCCGACAACTACGTCTAGAACTAGGTAAAGCCCTGTTGGTCACTCTTAAATACAAACAAAACTACATCCCCATAGGATTACCAGACATAGTCTTCCCTCCTCTTGGGGTTAAACAATATGGAAACGTGAAAGGCAGCATTCTCAGTGAACCCTTTCTCAGACTGTCACCCTTAGAAATTGTCAAAGAAACTCTTACTCCCCAGAGATGATATTTTCTCCGTGAATGGCATCTCTTGAGTTTCTTCCAAATTCTCGAACTTTCCTGGCTTGATCTATTCTCGGTGAATGGAATGTCTTGAACTTCTCGGGGTTTGGGGACCCACAGGCTTCCTAAAAGCATCCCCGTCTCCTCTTGGGCGTTGTACAAGGACCCTTCGGCTTCTTAAAAGCTCTCATGCCTTCTCTTGGGCTTAGTACAAGGACCCAGAGACCTCTACAGGTATAGGAATAGAACCTAGTCATCGATTTGCTAGAGCTATCTTTCTGAGTCAAGTGTCAGACCTGTTAATGGGTTGACCTTCATCCCTTAACATACTAACCTTCTCTTGGGCATCATACAAAGATCACTCACTATCTGAGAATCGATTTCTCAAAACATCAGTAGACTTGGACAGTCTCAATACCCTTTGGATTTTCCATTTCCTTAAAGAACAGGAAATAACCTTGATCCTCTGATCAATACCAAAGCACAACAATACCTTTAATCTTTCCTTCATAAGAACTGGTTTTCTCTTTTATCCAACATACTGGACCTGTCACTAAACTGAAGCAGTCACCAGTACAGTTAGCCTCCTCTTGGGCTTTGTACAATGATTCTCCCCAGTGGAGTTAACCTTTTCAGACTCTCTTGTTGAGTCAAACTTTTAGCCTCCATCTCGGGCTTCGTACGAGATAGAAAAACACTCTCTTGTTGAGTATAAAAGACTCTCTTGTTGAGTCAAATCACTCTTTAGCCTCCATCTCAGGCTTCGTACGAGATAAAAAAACACTCTCTTGTTGAGTATAAAAGACTCTCTTGTTGAGTCAAACCTCCTTTTAGCCTCCATCTCAGGCTTCGTACGAGATATAAATCACTCTCTTGTTGAGTATAAAAGACTCTCTTGTTGAGTCAATCACCTGGTCAAGACTCTCTTGTTGAGTCAAACCTCTTTAGCCTCCATCTCGGGCTTCATACGAGATAGAAAACACTCTCTTATTGAGTATAAAAGACTCTCTCATTGAGTCAAACAACCTTCAGACTCTCTTGTTGTGTGAATCACCTGTTCAAGACTCTCTTGTTGAGTCAACACCTTTCTCCTCCGCCTTAGGCTTCAAACGAGACACCCTCTTGTTGGGTCAATAGCCTTCTCTTAGGCTTTGTATAAAGAAAACCCCGGTTGAGTCAATCAACCTTTTAGCATCAAAGTTGTGCCTTGCTCACAGCATACAAACATCAACAACTCCTCTTTAGAGATGAAAACCTCTCTCTAACCCTTTAGCTTCACATCTTGGGATTTGAACAAGATACAAACCACCTTTAGCTTCACGTCTTGAGCTTTGAACAAGACACCAAAACAACCTTTTTTCTCCCATAGAATAGGAGGAACTATGATCACTCTGATTTCCTTGTTTCGTCAAACGGGAATACGTAGGCATAAGATTGAAAAATCTTAGCGAGCACACTAATCAAAAACCCAAAATCCAGTACCCCCCCAGATATCAACCAAAAAGCATCAAATTTAAACACATCATCGAAAACCTCACAAATAATCTAGACATTGTGTTCTTAGCAAAATAACCAAAGATTGGGCTCCACATCCACATAGCATATGTAACCTAACAGACCGCTGTTCAAACTCAGTATGCAAGCAGGGTTAATTGGAGACATCTATTTCCCTTCCTTAATCAGCTCAACAGGATAAAAAATGAATCGAACTGTAGTACCCAAGCGATCGTGCCTTAGGACCACAAAAACAGCGCTACAGAAAAAATGGCGCCCACCGTGGGGCCCTTTCCTCTTTCTTACAATCTTAGGTAGAAAACCCTGAGTTCACAAAATGTCATAGAAATGGCGACTTTGCTGGGGAGTCATTGTCTGTATAGGTTCATAAGGCTAGAGGTCTAGGATGATTAAGACAAATATATATACTGCTTTTCCTAATTGATATCTGTGTTTATTTTTCTGTTAATGGGAATGCTTGTGATGCCGCATGTGGAAAGATTGAGTATACACCTAAGATAGGTGATGGAAATGCGGGTAATCTTGTGAGGAGTGAATCCCAGTTAAGAGCCCCCGATCGACCATCAAACTCAGTGGAGACTCCCTTTGCAGATACATTGCCTATACGACTTCGGTTGTTGAAAGTAGTGTGGTCGACTGGGTTATCTGAGAAGCTGAGGTTTTTAGTAGACTAAAACCATTTTGTAGTGCGGAAGCTATCAGAAATAGTTGTCACGCGATACTACCCTCATCTGAGATCACTCTAAGATACATCAGCTCGCTGGCGATCGGCTTGCTATTGTTATCCCAAGAGGGGTCAATGATTTTGCGGACAGGTACAAAAAATACCACTATAAACCTTTGGGGGGGGGGGGGGGAGGGGTAGAGCCTTGACTTCATGACACCGACCCTTTGAACCCATGTTTTTTCTATGTTTTTGTGTGCTGCATTCATACATTCATCTAAAAAACATTAAAACAAAGAAAAATCTTCTCTTCTAGTCTCTCTTTTTCAAATTAAACTAAGACAATGATTGCAAATGTCAGAGAAAGGAGATTGCGCTAATGGATTTTGGTAGAAGGAAAACTCATAAGCACACCTTCAAGGTTCCAAAGTTAGAGGATTTAAGAGGTCTGGCAAGAATGATCACCAACCACGAGGCTTTCAGAGCCAAATATGGGGGACTACTGTCTCTATTAAGGGTTCATGTAATCGAAGGAATCCTGTCCACACTAATCCAGTTCTACGATCCGGTCTATCACTATTTCACATTCCCGGATTATCAACTAGCACCAACATTGGAGGAGTACTCTCACCTGACTGATCTGCACATTATTGACATGGCTCCCTTTTCTGGACTGGAAGAAATTCCAAAGGATCAAACCATTGCAAGAGCAATTTATCTGGACGAGTCAGAAGACAGGACTCATATAACCACTAGGGGTGACATCCAAGGTTTGCCAGCCCAATTCTTGATGAAGAAAGCCCTGTACTTTGCTAGTATAGGGAACGTGGCCGCTTTCGGGAGCATCTTTGTCTTGCTCACTTACGGGTTATTTTTGTTTCCCAACATTGATAACTTCGTAGATGTCAACGCCATTAATATTTTTCTGATTGGAAACCCTGTACTGACCTTACTCACCGATGCATATCATTCGGTACACTTAAGGAATTTATGCAGCGGAGGAATAATCACGTACTGTGTACCCCTGCTCTACAAGTGGTTCACTTCTCACTTACCCAAGTCTGCTGCATTTTGGGATAAAAAGAATACTTTACGTTGGTCGCAGAGAATCATGTCTCTTACCAACTCTGACATCGATTGGTACAATTGAATCTATGACGGTATCATGATCATTGACCGTTGTGGAAATTTCCCGAACGTACCCCTTATAGGAACTAAGGGAGGAATCAATTATCATCCAATTTTAGTTCATCGTCAATTTGGATACCCAATGAGGCATGTCCTGCGTAATGCTCATCTGGAAGATCTTTTCTTCAAGGAAGGAGAAAATGACAGGGCACTAAAGACGGAAATAGTGCACGCCTAGAAACACGTTCACAGGAAAGGACGAGAGTCTCTAGGAAAACCAGACTGTGTCTCGGTGGAATCTTATCTCCACTGGGTACAAACTAGAGCTCTCAAGCTGAGGATGTCTTACCCTCGTCAGGAAGTTCTTCCATTAAGGGACTCTGCCCTTTATTTCATGTCAGACACGGAAAAACTTCAAGTGACTCTCACCAAATTTCAACAGGAGAGGAGGTCTTGGAGGAACAAGTACTATATTCTCAAAGTGGAGTGCAAGAAAATACAACAGCTATTAAAAGAAAAAGATGCTCTGATTGAAATTTTAGAGCAACATGTTGTAGAAAATCAGGATGACCAAAGGAATTTGCTCGCTCCTTTCACTTGGCAAAGGAATGACAACCCGACAACGGCTGAAGAGCCCCGGTCAAAGAAAAGGAAAGCACCAGAACCATCACTTGAGCTCTCCTCAGAGAGGACTCAGGATCCATTAGTTTAGATTTCCTTTTACAACACTTTGTAGTCTACTGTATTTTCGTTTCCGCAATCTTTGAATTCAATAAAACGGGTTCTTCCCCACTGTTTGATATTTGCAATCTAATTGTCGAAGTTTACTTTGAATAAACAAAAACATATAATTAATATAATCATTGCATATTATTCATCATAAACGCATTCTTCTTCCGTACTAATCTTACGTTTGTGTCTCGATTCTAGAGTCAAAGTGTCTCATTCGTACAATACTCGGGCCAATCGTCAGAAAAAGATGGATGATCTCGAGGAAGAGAACAGAGAGTTGAGAGAAGAGATCGACACTCTGAAAGAGGATCTGAGAAAGCTTCATAACGACATGCAAGCTCTAGTAGAGGCTCAAATGCAACAACAAAGGACTGTGATCTCAGAGATCACATCAACGCCTATAGTGGAAATGTATGATCCTAGGTACAAAATGCCGAAAGATCATCCCTGGGGCATGCCACTCAACTATATCCCGGAAGGATATGTTCTGCCGATCACTGAGGATCAAGGAACCGCAGCAGGAGCCGCTGGGCCTGAAGGTTACAAACTTTGGGAAAGCGAAGATGCCAGGGGCAAGACAATAACTCCTGAAGGTTACAAACTTCGGGAGGCACCGAGAGTCTCGACCATAATGACTATGCCACCGCCCGTGGTACACACTATCCCAGAAGAACAGATTCCACAAATAACTTCTGGTGGAAACGAAAGTATGTTCGACAGAATGAATGAGTTCCAGGAACAATTCCTGGAGATGCAAAAAGAACTACAAGCCCTTCGCGGTCAGGACTTATTTGGAAAGGACGCAGCAGACCTTTGTTTAGTTCCCAACGTGAAAGTTCCACATAAGTTCCAGGTACCCGACTTTGAAAAGTACAAGGGTAACTCTTGCCCTCAAAGCCACTTGGTGATGTACGCTCGGTGAATGTCAGCTCAAACAAAGAACCAGGAGCTACTAATTCACTACTTTCAGGATAGTTTAACCGGTGCTGCATTAAAATGGTACATGGGTTTAAACTGCGCTACGATCGACACGTTCAGAGATCTTGGCGCTGCTTTCATCCAACAATATAAATACAATTTGGACATGGCACCGGACAGAGATAAACTCAGATCGATGTCACACAAGGACAAGGAAACCTTTAAGGAGTACGCTCAGAGATGGCGTGAAAGTGCCGCTCAGATTTGTCCACCTCTTGAGGAAAAAGAGATGACAAAGATCTTCTTGAAAACCTTAAGCTCATTTTACTACGACAGAATGGTTGCCAGTGCGCCCAGTGACTTCACCGAAATGGTAGGCATGGGAGTTCGTCTTGAGGAAGCGGTCCAGGAAGGACATTTATTTAAAGATGCTGGATCAGCGAGTAGTACAAAAAGATACGGTAGTGCTCTCCCTAAGAAAAAAGAGCAGGATATTGGGAATATCTCTCTTGGAAAGCTAAGGCGACATTACCAACCAGTAGCAGCTGTAACTCCTGCTATCAACCCTGCGCCTGTTCCTACGTATCAACCTCAGGTTGCTTAGAGCCAGCCGAATCAACAGCAATATCAGCAAAGGACACAACAACCTCTTCAGCAGGCTCGTCCTTCGTACAATAACAACCATACAACGCGACCACTAGGGTTTGACCCTATACCTATGTTGTACGCAGAACTATTTCCACTGTTACTGGTCAAGGGGCACGTCCAGACTAAGTCTCCTCTTACAGTATCGGAAAATCCGTCTTTTTGGTTTAAAACGGATCAGACTTGTCCTTACCATCAAGGAGGACCAGGGCATATCATAGAAAACTGTCTCAGTTTCAAGTCCGATGTGCAAAAGCTTGTTAGGAGCAGGGTCTTATCTTTCAAAGATACGAATCCTAAGGTTCTCACAAACCTGATACCTCAACATGAGAAAGCTACAGTCAATTTGATAGAGGGAGAGTCTAACAACATCTATCAAATTCATGATGTACTCTTATTAAGGGCCAATTTGGTCAAGATACATTGTAGACAGAGCGGATACGGCCATGTGCCACCTCATAACTATCACCAGTGTGATATCTACTCTAAATACAATCAAGGATGTTTTGTGGTGCAGTCAGCTCTACAGGAACAATTGGATCTCGGGTGGATCCAAGAGCATCAAGTTCATTGAGTCAACATGACCTACGCAAGTTCCAACATCATTCAGAACCACGACATCCGTGCAATGAATGCCAACTTGGTGGAAATGCACTCAAGACAAAGCTAGTATCATAATCTGCCGCGGCACGATTACAATTCATGTCTGACTTGCTTGGTAAACAAATAGGGATGCCCTTTCGTACAAGAGGCCCTCCAGCGTCAGATGGATTTTGGGTGGATCCAGGACTACCATGATAGAAATCCTTATCAAATCAACATGATCCAAATCTTTGATATTCGTGTGATGAATACCCGCTTGGTGGAGTTACACGCCAGGCAAGTCCAACTCGGTTTTCTCACTTCTCACGATTATCTGAGCTGTAAAGGATGTTGTGAGAGTAACCAAGGGTGCGCTCTCATTTAAAGAACTTTACAACACTTGTTAAACCACTGGTGGCTTCCGATCTATATGGATGAAAACAGCAACAAATTAGTGTGCTTAACTGGAACCCTACTCGGCATCAAAGTCAGGATGTCCGATCTATGGAAACTGACCTAGTGAGGTTACACTGTATTCAAAGCGGACGTGGCCAGGTGCCACCACATAATTACGAGCGCTGTAGAATCTGCTCAGAAAATAATCAAGGATGTTACCTCGTGCGAGCAGCCCTTCAAGGTCTGTTGGACCGAAAAGACATTCTCCCATGTCCGAGTTCCGAGCCAATCAACTGGACGCCGGACTATTTTGTTGATCAAATCAAAGACGTTGTCATAATATCTGATCATCAACAGAACAAGGATGTTTGTACCATCATCCCGCTACTTGACGAGTCAAAAGTTCCTAGCCAGGAACTGATTGAAGTTACTTACGACAGTCAGAAAAATCAAAAGGCTCCTGTAGTTATATATTTACCAGGATCAGTGTCGTATGAATCAGCTAAGGCGATCCCTTACAAATACGGTGCAACAATAATTGAAAATGGAAAGGAAATTACATTACCCTCCGTCGTGAATATTGCAGACATCAGTCGAGTAACACGGAGCGGTCGAATCTTCAACAGAGGAGTTGGAGAACCTAACAAAGAAAAGGAACTTCAGACAGAAGCTCCCAATCCACCAGTCGGTCAATCCAGTAATCCCGGCCTTTCGAAAAACAATGATGAGATGCTGAAGCTCATCCAAAGGAGTGAATGCAACATTATTGATCAACTGTTACAAACTCCTTCAAAGATCTCTGTGCTATCACTTTTACTCAGTTCTGAAGCCCACAGAGAGGCTCTACAAAAAGTCTTAGAGCAGGTCTTTATGGAACAGGATGTGTCAATACGACAGTTCGATAGCATCATCTCTAACATCACTTCCTGCAACAACTTAGGATTTAGTGATGAGGATTTGCCAGAGGAGGGCAAAAGCCACAACATGGCGCTCAATATCACAGTCAACTGCCAGGACGATGCTTTAGCCAGCGTACTGGTAAATACAGGATCGGCCATCAACGTTATGCCGAAGTCCACTTTAATGCGACTATCATTCAAAAGGTCCCCGATGAGGGGCAGTGAGGTCATAGTCAAAGCCTTTGACGGATCTCAGAAAGCAGTTATCAGCGAAGTCGACCTTCCTATAACTATCGGTCCTCACACTTTCCTAATCACTTTCCAGGTCATGGACGTTCGGGTAGCATACAGTTGCTTATTAGGAAGACCTTGGATACGCCAGGCTGGGGCAGTCACTTTGACACTGCACCAGAAACTAAAGTTCTTCAAGAACGATCAACTCGTCACGGTCTGTGGAGAATAAGCTTTGATCGTGAGTAACCTGTCATTATCTACTTGTATAGAACCCGAGGAGGTTGTTGGAACTCAGTTCCAAGCACTTTCGGTGATGCTCTTCGTACAAAGATGCTCTTAAGGAAATTGAAAGTAACAATACGAAAGGATGGGGACAGCTTGGCATTCCTACTGATAATAAAATAAAGAAGGGTCTTGGTTTTTCTGCGATCTGTACCCAGACAGCTGCTAACGATGAAAGTTTTCATCCTATTCAGAACTTCTTCCATAGTGGAGGTTTCCTTCATCCAGTGTCCCAAGAAGTACACACTATCAACGAGGAAGACTCCTCCGACACATATGAGTGTAGCGAGCAATTTTGGACGTGGTTGCGAAGCACTATCGCTTTAGTACTACAGTTCGATTAATTTTTTATCCTATTGAAGCTGATGAAGAAAGGGAAATAGATGTCTCCAATTAACTCTGCTTGCAAACTGAGTTTGAACAGATGACTGTTGGTTTACAGATGCTACAACGATTGTGGGTCTCTCTTAGGTTATTTTGTTAAAATAGTGCTAGGGCGATTGGTGGGAGATTAAGACTGATGTTTTTGACATGTGAGGGTACGGGATTTGGGTTTTGGATTAGCGTGCTCGCTAAGATTCTTCTTTCAATCTTATGCCTACGTATTCCTGTTTACCGAAACAGGGAAATCAGAGCGATCGTAGTTACTCCTATTCTATCGGAGGAAATAGTGTTTTGGTGTCTTGTTCAAAGCCCAAGACGTGAAGCTAAAGGTGGTTTATATCTTATTCAAAGCCCAAGATGTGAAACTGAAGGGTCTATTTGTGTCTTGTTCGAAGCCCAAGATGTGAAGCTAAAGGGTTTTGACTTTAGGGAGAATTTGTCATCTCTAAAGAGGGGTCTGTCTGTCACAACTGTTGGGTGACTGATTACAAAGGAGAATTACTTTAACCGGGATATGTGAATCCGGCAATGCCATAATTTCCATCATAGTGGAATTCCAACCTGAAGGAGAAGACTTTAACTCAGTGTAGAGCAATGCCATCTTTCCTTAGGAATTTCTCATGCTAAAAGAGGGACAGTGGCATGGATGTAAATGATCCAGAGGCTTGCCGCTTACAGCAATTAGATGAAGGGAAAGGAGTTATTGATGTTTGTATACTGTGAACGAGGCATAGCTTTTGATGCTAAAAGGTTGATTGGCTCAACCGGGATTTCCTTATACAAAGCCTAAGAGGAGGCTATTGGCCCAACAAGTGGGTGTTTTTGTGTGTCTCGTACGAAGCCCGAGAAAAAGGCTAAAAGGGTTGACTCAACAAGAGGGTGCTTTGGTATCTCATATAAAGCCCGAGATAGAGGTTGTTTGACTCAACAAGAGAGTCTTTTATACTCAACAAGAGAGTGTTTTAGTATCTCGTACGAAGCCCGAGAGAGAGGCTAAAAGGGATTGACTCAAAAAGAGAGTCTTTGTATCTTGCACGACGCCCGAGATGGAGGCTAAAGAGTTTGACTCAACAAGAGAGTCTTTTTGTATGTGTCTTGTACGAAGCCCAAGACGGAGGCTAAAGGTTGACTCAACAAGAGAGTCTTTTATACTCAACAAGAGAGTGATTTGTATCTCATACAAAGCCCGAGATGGAGGCTAAAGGGGTGACTCAACAAGAGAGTCTTTTATACTCAAGAAGAGAGTGTTTTGTATCTCGTACAAAGCCCGAGATGGAGGCTAAAGGTTTGGACTCAACAAGAGAGTCTGCAAAGGTTAACTCTGCTGGGGAGAATCATTGTACAAAGCCTAAGAGGAGGCTAGGGTTACTGTTTCAGTTGAGTGACAGGTCCAGTATGCTGATTTAAAGAGAAAATCAGTTCTTATATGAGTACTGTTTGCCCTCAGGGATTTGATTCGAGGATCAGGGTTATTTCCTGTTCTTTAAGGAAATGGGAAATCCAAAGGGTATTGAGACTGTCCAAGTCTACGGGTTTCATCTCCTAGTTTTGAGAGGAACTTGAGAATGTCTTTGAGACTCAAGGGAATTAGACTGCCCAGGTCTAGAGTTTCATCTTTTGTACTATGTTTTTGAAACAGCAGTAGTAAGATCTAGACTTTTTGAAAGACTGTTCTATTAAGATGACTAATTTCTGTTCCTATACCTCTAAGAGGTCGTCGGGACAATTTGTACGAAGCCCAAGAGGAGGCTGGAAACTTTTAAGAAGCCGAGGGACAATTTGTACGAAGCCCAAGAGAAGGCTATCATTCTCGGAGGAAGAAATCATTTATACGAAGCCTAAGAGGAGGCTGTGAATACTTCTAAGAAGCCGATGGGTCCTTGTACAATGCCCAAGAGGAGGCGGGGATGCTTTTAAAAAGCCTGTGGGTCCCCAAACCCTGAGAAATTCAAGACAGGCTATTCACAGAGAATAGATCAAGCCAGGAAAGTTCGAGAATTTGGAAGAAACTCAAGAGATGCCATTCACGGAGAAAAAATCATCTCTGGGGAGTAGAGTTTCTTTGACAAATTCTAAAGGTGACAGTCTGTGAAAGGGTTCACTGAGAATGCTGCCTTTCACGTCTCCATATTGTTTAACCCCAAGAGGAGGGAAAACTGTATCTGGTAATCCTATGGGGATCTAGTTTTGTCTATTTTAAGAGTAATCAATAGGGCTTAGTACTAGACGTAGTTGTCGGGGAAGCTCTAAATATCTATACTATTATTACACAATCGGTATGAGTTTATGAAAGAAGACTTACAGTGAAATAGCCCCACAATACAGTTATATGTATATGAAAGCGGTAAATGAAAGCAGGTAAACACTTACTCGGTTGTAGAGCTTCCATTCTATTTGGTTAGTTGTTCAACAAAGAAAGATTGAAAACAACAGTATATTCAAAATCAAAGGAGAAAGTGTTTTGAAAAGGTGTTAGGGCTTACAGCTCAAGGAAAGGCCCAGGGTTTTTATCAGTAATCGCACTGTCGTTTTGTACAGAGGGACTTATTCCAGTGACTGAGGCCCAAGAAGGTTTTCTGTACAAAAGGGTGAGTCTTACACTCTCTCAAGAGGCCCAAAAGGTTTAAAGAAAAAGAGTGGGGCTTATAACACGAGGGTAGGCCCAGATGATTTTTCGTTTGAAATGGCGATTGCGCTGAGATTTTGAAAACGCAGTGGGTCTTATACAAAGGCTGAGGCCCAAAATGGTTTGGTTTTCAAAGGGGGTTGGGTCTTACACTCTAATAGAGGCCCAAAAGATTTTCGAATGGGTCTTATAGCTCGAGGAGAGGCCCAAGGTTTGTTTTTCAACGGACGATGATCGCATTGAACTTTTTGAAATACAACGGGACTTATACAATAAGTGAGGCCTAAAATAGGTTTGTATTTACAAAGGATTGGGTCATACACTCTATTAGAGGCCCAAAAGATGTTTGAAATTGTTTGATGAGGGTCGAATTAATCAAAAACCCTAATTTGTTTCCAAAATGTATTTTAATTGAATAAAAAATTCAATTAAAATGGTCAAAATTGTTTAATATACGGAAAACAAATTGTGATCTTGGATTAATGTTTCAACAATCATGTTCTGACCTACAAAATGGTTAGAAATCATAAAAATTTGTAAAATCAAGAAGGAAAAAATATTTTAAATGTCAAAAACAATTAAAATATTAATTCTTGGCAAAAATATCAATTATATGAATTAAATAAAATTTTTGGGATTTTTTGGTAAAATAAAATATTTTAACATTTTTGTGAATTATTAAAAAAAGAATCAATTCAAAATCATTAAAACTCAGAGATAAATTAATTTTTGAATCAATTAAATAAAATCACAAAATTCAAATATTTGAATTTTCAAAAAAAGGGAGCCAAGAACATCCAAGAACACGCGCGTGTTCTGAGTTTTGCCCAGATTTGCATTTTCTCACCAATCTCACTAAATACTTGATTATATCATGCAATCCACATATCAATCTGCTCGTTTCAACCTCACGATCATGTCTATGGTCTTTAATTTCATTTATTTTTAACATGGAATAAGAAATCAAGACAAAACCTCAAGAACCCTAAACATTGCATGAAGGCTGAGAATTTTGATACATGATTCAAACAAAGCAATTAATTGAGGGGAAACATTCCATGCATGATTATGAACATTTGGCAAAAGTATTGTGCGAGGAAATATGCATAGATTAAGAGATGACCAAGTTTAGGCTTACTTGAAGGTCGTGACAGCAAGTGCAATGTGATTTTTGAGTTGGAGGTGTTACAGATGAGTTGTGATGATCTGAACAGCTTCCCTACACCCTATGGAGTGTGTTTGAATGCTTGGACTTGACTAGAAATGGCTGGATCACTTCATGGCATCTCAGCTGCAACTTGGTTAAAACCTTGAGCAAATGGCTGGTGATTCTGAGAAATCAGTGTTCCAGATGTTGTTTAAGTGTTTGGATCACTTCTATATGATGTTTATGAGGTGTGTGTGTGATTGGTTTGATTGGAAAAGCTCTCAAACTCAAAACCCGATAGTGACTTGCCTTAGAAGGAAAAATTGGAGTGAAAGAAGAGATTTTGAGGAAAGCATCTGTTTGATGGATTTGGTGTACTCAAACTGATCACAAATGAGCTCTATTTATAGTAGAGCAAGTTTGTTTTGCAAGGAATAGTGAATGGCAACTGCAGCAGAGGTTTGGCCAATGTTGGCAAATGAAAATCCAAGTCTCCTTTAGCCATTGACTAGAGGTTAGAGCACAGAGCTTTGGTTCCCTACTTGTTGGAAGAATCTTGACTGAATTCAGTTGCAAATGTGTCAGTCCAAGCCACCTCTAAGCATCTATTAAATGCTTCAATCCAAAATTGGAGTCTTGTCCCTCTTTTAGGTAATTCTAGGTTTGGCATGCTACTTCGTGTTCCAAGGACTTTAGAGGCTTGGCTCAGTGATTGTCCCCTTTAGATTTGATCCTCAGATATGTCCAAGATGATGACAAGGCTTGGAATTGGCTGATTTTGGCAAATCGACCAAAATGCAAAATTCTGCCTTGCCTTGGTAGTTTTCAGCAAGGCATTTTTCCACTACCATAACTCTTAGCTCAAATTGAATTTGGTGATGTTCTTGGCCATTTTGGAAAGCCCTTATATGATACAACAACTGTTTGATCATATTTGGTTTTGATACTTTTTGGATCCAAGTGAAAAATGTCCCTACATTTGGAAAAAAGTGAAGGCAGATTCTGACTTAGTGAAAATTTCACTAAGTGTTGGAAAAAAGTGACATTTTCACTTTTTGTGATTTTGATCAATCCATAACTCAAAATCCATGAAGAATTGGAATGAGGTCTAGTTGAAGTTTTTGTAGAGGGCCATGAGATCTACAAATCAAGCTTTGGATGGGGAAAAATGGCTTTGTGGTTTAGGAGTTATGATCCTCCAAAGTTGGTACCCTTGCCACTTTGTTTATAACTTAGAAATTTTTTTAAGTTTTTATGGTTACCCCTTTTGCAAGTTATCCCATTTTCTTTGATTTTTCTTAATGAATGATGATTCAAATCATACGTTAACATCATTTTAGGGTTAAAAATCCATTTTTGTGAAAAATCTCAAAAAGTCACAGTTGACTTTTGTGCACAGTTGATTTCTTATCCGATGAATTTCAAACTGTGCAATCCTTTAGGAATTCATGTCCTTGACCTAAATCAAACATGATGGATATGTTACATGGGTGTTATAGGGTATATTGAATCATGTCCTAGGGTTTGGGAGCATGTCCTGGTCAAAAGTCAAAGCTACAGATGACTTTTCTCGCGAAACCTTAACTGTGGTTCAGATGAAATTGAGACTTGTTGCTCAAGCTTCTTGGATTAATCCATTGTTGCAAATGGATCAATATAGTGTATTAGAGACCCTCAAATCCTCTCTTGAGGTCTTGGCTCATGATTTGTCCCAAAAGTCAACTTAGGGGTGAATTAGGTCAAGAAACCCTAATTCCTGATTTTTGATGTATGCATCCCCTAAGGCAAAATTGACTTGATAATTGGGTCCATGAGATTACATGGAGCATATTAGGACATGCTTTGAAGTATTGGCTCATGCCCAGAGGAAAATTTCCAACTGCAGGCCCTGGTCGACCAAAACCCTAATTTGGTGACACTGGCGATCTTGAGGCTTGATCCACCTAGAAGGGAGCATCCTGGTGCTTAATTCTTAAAGTGGGAGTCCTCTTGATCCCTTGTGGATATTTGAGAGGCTAGACAAGTTGAAGATCATGTCATTCCTTGATTGATCCTTTGTCTAAGAACTCAGAGAGGGCTTGAAACCCTAAATTTGATTGTAGTGGATGCTCACCCATCTTTGGGGAGACTGATGAGGTATGATGGTTCCTCCATATTGTGATGATGATTTTATCACAATGATGGGAATCTTGGTGGTCAAAATTTGGGGTATGACAGATGCCCCTATTTAATCTTCTTGGACCCGAAGGTGCGAATGACGAAGGTGTTCGGGCATTCGGGGTGCAAGAGGATTAAATATCAGAATACCCGAAATTTTGATGGTGGTTATGAATGGTAGCTTACGTATTCATTTTCTTTTGCTAAGCAATGATGCTTACAAAAGGTAAACTTCCCTTTGATCATGGTTGTCTACCAAGGACCTGGTCTTAGTTGCTGAATTGAACTTCCTCTCGATCCTGGTTTCCTACCAAGGAACTGGTCTCAGTTTCTAAAATAAACTTCCCCTCGATCTTGGTTTCCTACCAAGGAACTGGTCTCAGTTTCTAAAATAAACTTCCCCTCGATCTTGGTTTCCTACCAAGGAACTGGTCTCAGTTTCTGAAATAAACTTCCCCTCGATCTTGGTTTCCTACCAAGGAACTGGTCTCAGTTTCTGAAATAAACTTCCCCTCGATCTTGGTTTCCTACCAAGGAACTGCTCTCAGTTTCTTTTGTCAATAAAATTTATTGACAAGAGATACTATTCCTAGCGGCTTTCCTCAAACTTCTCGCCGAATTTTCCTGGGGAGATGCCATTTGATGGGAAAAAGAATGATGTCAAACTTGCTGGGGAACCCAGTCATCTGAGCTGTAGAAGTGTACAAACTTCTCGGTTGGAGATGCCATTTGTTGACTATCTGGGGAAAGTGAGTTACTTAAGAGACTGCTTCCGTTTGGGTATTACATCATACTTTTCTCAGGATCTTCCTGGAGAAACGTGATATGATGTGATCCAATTTTGAGGTACTGATGACCTTTTCATCAGCGGGTTTTTTCAGAGAAAAACTGCTGTATTACCAAATCTCTGCTTAAAAGGCTTCCTCTGGGGATTTTTCCTTAATCCGGGAAAGCGAAGATATCATCTTCAATGGTGAAGAGTGACATTGGTTGAAGGTCCTCTGGTCTTTCAGAGGTTCAAGTTATCAAAGTGGTCAAGGGCCAATTCTAATCCAGAAATAAACTGAGGGAGAGAGATTGTTCAGACGCAACCTTTCCTGACTAGGAAAGAACTGACAACTCAATTGTGGAGACTTTTATCACTAGGGGACAAGGCCGACTAAAGTGATAGTGATGCAATATAAATGTGAATGCAAACCAATAATGCATGATGCATGTATGTATATGCTGACAAAACCGACGCAACATAGAGACTAAAAGATGAACATGACGGGATGCTCGGCCATCGCGGGGCGAAGAAGTACCGCTGGTTCAAGATAGCAATTCTGCCTTGCTTAGGAGAAACTGTCCCTGTTGGGAGCGACACTGGTCGGGCTTAGGAGATGGGAACTCGGCCGAGGGTATTAGATGGGAAAACTGCATCCAATCCAATTGATCCCTCATTCAGGCGCACTGGCTTAGAAGGAGTACTTTGATTATGCACTTTTGAAGTTTAACTGCCTTCGGAGAAGCGATCGACGTTCTTTCGATGCTCAAAAGTCAAAAGAAATTGCCATCTTTATTTTTAAAAGCAGAACAAGTTTTACAAGTAAATTCATTTTTGTTTTATTTCAAGAATCGTTGATCATATTTAAAATGTCGTTCTGTAAAGCTAAAACAAATATGAATTGCAAATAAAAGCACAAGGGCTCAACTTTTATTGATAGGATGGAAATCAGCCAAGCGCGTGATTCCATAGAGTATTTAAAAAGTTAGAAAAATGGTAATTTACAGGGAAAAGAGCTACATTGAAACATGATGACCACTATCCTTCTACCAACTTTGAATTCGGGGCATCCTGAGCTTCTGTCGAAGACGACCCTGACTGGAGTTCTCTGATGGATGACGTAACTGCTGCTGAGGGATTTACCCCTTTGTTGAACGTAGTTACTTGCCATTATCCATAATTTTTGTCTGGATTGTACTTCGAGATTTCCAATCCATCGGGATGATTTTTTTTATTATGTCTCTAATTTTGCCTGGACCGCCCTTTCGGGTTTTCAATCCACCGAGACGTTTTTTTTAGGTGAAGTATTTCTTGACTACATCAACATTCGTGGGGTAGGCAAATTCCTCTCCGTCCATGGTTGCAAGTCTCAAGGCGCCGCCTGAGAAAGCTTTCTTTACCACATAGGGGCCGTCATAATTCGGAGTCCACTTGCCCCGAGAATCAGTGAGAAATGATTGTATCTTCTTGAGCACGAGGTCTCCCTTCCTGAAGACGCGAGGTCTGACCTTTTTGTCAAACTCCATCTTCATTCTTTGCTGATACAACTGACCGTGGCATAGTGCCATTATTCGCTTTTCCTCAATCATATTTAGTTCATCGTGTCGACTTTGACACCATTCAGCTTCAGTAAGCTTAGCTTCCATCAATACCCGGATTGACGGGATCTCTACTTCTATGGGAAGCACTGCTTCCATGCCATATACTAGAGAGAAAGGGGTTGCCCTTGTTGAAGTCCGGACAACCATCTTTGTAGGTTACAACCATCTTTTGAACAATCTTCTTGATATTCTTGTTAGCCGCTTCTACCGCTCCGTTCATCTTAGGTCGGTAGGGAGATGAGTTATGGTGTTCGATCTTGAACTCAGCGTATAACTCTTTCATCATCTTATTGTTCAAGTTGGATCCGTTATCGGTAATGATCTGGCCCGGAACACCATAACGACAGATGAGATTATTTTTTATAAAGCGGACCACCACTTGTCGGGTTACATTAGCGTATGACGCTGCTTTAACCCACTTGGTGAAGTAATCAATGGCTACCAGGATGAACTGATGTCCGTTTGAAGCCTTAGGTTCAATCATGACAATCATGTCGATTCCCCATATGGAAAAAGGCCATGGGGAAGAGAGAACTTTGAGATGCGTTGGCGGTACATGGATTTTGTCGGAGTATATCTAACACTTGTGACACTTCCTCATGTACTTGTAGCAGTCGGATTCCATGGTCAACCAATAGTACCCTGCTCTTAGAATTTTTCTCGCCATTGTATGTCCGTTGGCATGAGTGCCAAAGGACCCTTCGTGAATTTCTTTCATCAGCATGTCTGCTTCTGGTTTATCTACGCATCGGAGCAAGACCATATCAAAATTCCGCTTAAAAAGTGTATCACCGCTCAGAAAAAAGCTGCCAGCCAGTCTTCTGAGGGTTTTTCTGTCCTTTTTGGATGCCCCATGTGGGCACTCTTGTTTCTGAAGGAAGCATTTGATATCGTGATAACAAGGTTTGTCTTCTATGACTGCTTCAATCGCGAAGATGTAAGCGGGCCGCTCAAGGCGCATTATGTCGATCTTAGACAGGTCGTTCCATTGACCTACACTAATCATGGAAGAGAGAGTGGCTAAAGCATCAACCATGTGATTCTCCTCACGAGGGATGTGGTGAAACTCGACTCTGTTGAAGAAGGGTAACAACCTTCTTGCATAATCTTTGTAAGGGATCAATCCTGATTGGTATGTGTTCCAATCTCTTTTGATCTGATTGACAATCAAAGCTGAGTCACCATATACGTCCAAGTTCTTGATCCTTAAGTCGATCGCTTCTTCGAGACCCATAATACAAGCTTCGTATTTGGCCTCGTTGTTTGTGCACTTGAACGTAAGTCTGGCAGTGAAAGGAATGTGTGTAGCCTGAGGTGTTATGATAATTGCCCCAATTCCATTTCTGTAATGATTGACAGCTCCGTCAAAAATAAGTCCCCATTGTGAATCTAGTTCTGGCCCTTCATTGAGTAGCGGTTCATCGCAGTCTTTCATTTTTAGATACATGACATCTTTGTCTGGGAAGTCAAACCCAATTAATTCCTGATCTTCAATCGGTTGATGAGCCAAATGATCGGCTAAAATACTTCCTTTAACAGCTTTTTGAGCATGGTACTCTATGTCATATTCTGATAGCAACATCTGCCAACGGGCAATCCTTCCCATAAGAGCAGGCTTTTCGAAGACGTACTTGATTGGATCCATTTTGAAGATTAACCAAGTAGTGTGACGAATCATGTACTGGCGCAGACGTTTGGCTGCCCAAGCCAAAGCGCAACAAGTTTTCTCGAGCATCGTGTACCGAGTTTCATAGTCGGTGAATTTCTTGCTCAAATAGTAGATGGCAGACTCTTTCCTTTTGGTTTCGTCTTGTTGGCCAAGTACACAACCCATTGAGTCTTCCAAGACTGTGAGGTAGATGATCAGTGGTTTTCCTTCCACTGGAGGTGATAGAATCGGTGGGTTCAACAGGTATTCCTTGATACTGTCAAAGGCGGTTTGACAGTCTTCTGTCCAAATGCAGTCCTGATTCTTTTTAAGTAATTTGAAAATCGGTGCGCAGGTCGCGTTCATGAGGAATATGAACCTGGAAATGTAGTTCAAACGTCCCAAGAATCCCCTGACTTGTTTTTTAGTGTTCGGAGAAGGCATTTCTTGAATGGCCTTGACCTTGTCAGGATCAACCTTAATTCCTTTCTGGCAGACGATGAACCCTAAAAGTTTCCCTGAACGGACACCAAAGGTGCACTTGTTGGGATTCAAGCGGAGTTTTTACTTTCTCAATCGCTCGAATAGTTTTGAAAGATGGGTCACATGCTCCTCTTCTGTCTTAGATTTTGCAATCATATCATCGACATATACCTCGATTTCTTTGTGTATCATGTCATGAAACAGAGTAGTCATGGCCCTTTGATAGGTTTCCCCGGTGTTCTTCAAACCGAACGGCATTACCTTGTAACAAAAGGTACCCCATGGGGTGATGAAAGAAGTTTTCTCCATGTCTTTCGGCGCCATTTTGATTTGATTATAGCCCTATAATCCATCCATGAAGGAGAAAACTTTGAACTTTGCTGTACTGTCTACCAACATGTCAATGTGCGGTATAGATAAATCGTCCTTTGGATTAGCCTTGTTTAAATCTCTGTAATTGACACACATTCTGACCTTTCCGTCCTTTTTCGGAACTGGTATGATGTTGGCTAACCATTGAGGATATTTTGATGTGGCAAGGAAACCCGCGTCAATCTGTTTCTGTACCTCCTCTTTGATTTTGATGGCCATGTCTGGGTGAGTCCGTCTTAACCTTTGTTTTACTGGCGGACATTCCGATCTCAAAGGTAAATGGTGTTCCACGATGCTGGTATCCAACCCTGGCATGTCCTGATAGGACCAAGCGAATACATCGGGGAATTCTTTGAGAAGCTTTAACAAATTCTCTTTGGCAGTTGGACTGAGCAGTGCCCCAATCCTGATTTATTTCCTCTCTTTTTCCAAACCTAAGTTTACCATTTCCAACGAATCTTTATGAGGTTCAATGGACCTTTCCTCTTGTCTGAGTAGTCGGGAGATCTCTTCTGGAATTTCGTCGTTATTTTCTTCTTCAGCCCCAAATACCGGGAACTCAAAATTGGGAGAAGGCATCAGATCGTATGTTTCAACTGGGTTTAAAACAAGTAATCTGCAAGACGTGATGATTTGTGTTTAGAAGAGATAGGGAGAATGCAAGTGTGTGCAGTGTATTTCTTTTACTGCTTGTTTTTATTATTTGAGATGTTTTTTAGGATTACCATTTTCTGGGAAAAGCAAAAAGAGAAAACAACAATAACTGCAAAAATTACAGAACGACGTTATTTTATTAATGAACAAGTCGATTCTTGAAACTACAGCCCTATAAAACAAAACTCTATCGCTTTGGGAGAAGCGAAGAGGGAAAATTTACAGAAAGCGAGCCCTATCAAAACATCCGTTTCACCTGGGCAGGGTGAAAGGTTAAAGATGGCAATTACTTTGACTTATGAACAATCTTCGGAACATCGACAGCAACCCATTGGCGGCGAACTCCTTGGTGAATCACAAAGTTTGGTACTTTCCTTGATTTGTCTTCAGAAATGACGCTGATTTCTGGTGGAGCAGGATCATTGGAATCTGTCTCCCAGGCAGAGTTGTCGTAGGAGGATTCCTCAGTTGTATTTCGCATAACATATTTGCCCTCAGCTGTATCTCCCCATCCAGTTGGCTGGATGTCTTCGAGCCTGATACGAGAGCTTTCAGGAGCGGTGTACTTGACGAAGTAGTCGAACTTACCACTCGGTTGTCCCAAGGTGTCCCATACTTCTTTGGAACTGGAGGAGTCATCTCTCTTGATGATGTTGACCTCGGGAAACGCATAGTTGATGAACTCTAATCCTGCGAACATTGTGAATTCATCGTCATGCTGGGTATTTTCAGGATACCCTGGGTGTTGTTCAATGATGCTTAGCTGATTTTCATTGTTCGGCTGATTCTCTTGCCCCAAGTTTCTTGGATAAGGTTGCCACATTGGTAGGCCATCCATCGGGCCATAGTAGTTGTGGTCAAAGCTGTCTTTCATCAGAGTGTCCTCCTCTAACGAATTTGGTGGGGCACGACATCCTTCCGGATCACAATCTCCATACATCTTTTTGACATCCGACCTTGGTATAAATCTCAGACTCTGTGCGGGAAAGCAGAATGGAGTCTGCGTTTCTTCCTTGTTAAGATAGGACTCCCATTCTTCCTCCATGTCAGAGGAATCATCTTTATTGATGGTATGCACCTCTTGAGGCACTGGGTGAAGGAAACCTCCACTGTGGAAGAAGTCTCGAATGGGATAAAGACTTTCATTGCTGGTAGCAGTTGTCTGGGTACAGGTTACAGAAAAACCAAGACCATTCTTTGTTTTATTGTCAGTAGGAATGACTAGCTGTCCCCATCCTATTGTATTGGTACTCTCGACCGCTTTGATAGCCTCTTTGTATGAGGAAATGGAAGTTCCCTCTTTGGATTGATTGTCCTTGCTCACCGAAAGCGCTTGGAACTGAGTCCCAATAACCTCTTCGGGTTCTACACAAGCAGATGATGATAAGTTACTCACGAGCAAGGTTTGTTCTCCACAGACTGTGACGAGTTAGCCGTTCTGGACAAACTTTAACTTTTGGTGGAGGGTCGAGGTGACCGCCCCAGCCTGATGTATCCAAGGTCTTCCTAATAAACAACTGTATGTTTCTCGGATATCCATGACCTGGAAAGTGACTTGGAAAGTGTGAGGACCGATGGTTATGAGAAGATCGACTTTGCCAATGACCGTTTTTCTGGATCTGTCAAATGCTTTGATGACGACCTCGATGGTTCTCATCGGAGGGCCCTTGAATGATAATTGCATCCAAGTGGACTTCGGCATAACATTCAAGGATGACCCTGTGTCTACCAGTATGCTGGCTAAAGCAACGCCCTGGCAGCTGACTGTGATATTGAGTGCCATGTTATGACGACGACCTTCTTCAGGTAATTCCTCATCGTTAAATCCCAAATTATTGCAGGAAGTGATGTTAGAGACAATGTTATCGAACTGTCTGATTGTTACATCCGGTTCCACAAAGGCTTGCTCCAAGACTTTCTGTAGAGCCTCCCTGTGTGCTTCTGAACTGAGTAAAAGTGACAACACAGAGATCTTTGAAGGAGTTTGTAATAGCTGATCAACAATGTTGTATTCACTCCTTTGGATGAGCTTCATCATCTCATCATTGTTTTTCGAAAGGTCTGGATTACTGAATTGACCGACCGGTGGATTGGGAACTGCTTTCTGAGGTTCCTTTTCTTTACTGGACTCTCCAACTCCTCTGTTGAAGATTCTACCACTCCATGTTACACGACTGATGTCTGCAATATTCACGACGGAGGGTAATGGAATTTCCTTTCCATTTTCAATTATCGTCGCACCGTATTTGTAAGGGATTACCCTAGTTGATTCATACGGTAGTGGTCATGGTAGATAGATGACTATGGGAACCTTCTGATTTTTCTGACCATCGTAAGTAATCTAAATCTGTTCCTGGTTGGGAACTCTCGATTCGTCAAGTAGAGGAATGATGGCACAAACATCCTTGTTTCTCTCATGATCAGAGATTACGACAACATCCTCAATTTGATCAGCTAGGTAGTCCGGCGCCCAGTTAATTGGTCCAGAACCCAGATATGGGCGAATCTCTCTACGATCCACCTGACCCTGAAGAGCTGCTCGCACAAGGTAGCACCCTTGGTTATTTTTTGAACAGATTCTACAACATTCGTAGTTGTGTGGTGGCACCTGGCCACGTCCGCTTTGAATGCAATGTAACCTCACTAGGTTAGCTTCCAGAGATCGGACATCCTGATTTTGACGTCGAGTAAGGTTCCTATTATTGATACTAATTTGCTGAGTATCTTCATCCATATAGATTGGCATTCACCAGTGATTTAACAAGTGCTGAAGTGCCTCCTGGACAAGGGCACAACCTTGATCGTTTTCGCAACCCGCCTTACAACTCTGGTAATCATGTGATACCAGGAATCCAAGGCGGACCTGCTCAGCATGTAACTCTACCAGGTTGGTATTCATTAAACGAATGTCGAAGATCTGAACCATGTTGATCTGATAGTGGTTCCTATCATGGTAGTCCTGGATCCACCCAAGATCCATATGACGCTGGAGGGCCTCCTGTACAAAAGATCATCCCTGTTTGTTTACCAGCAAGTCAGACAGGAACTGTAATCGTGCCGCGGCAGATTATGATACTGGCTTTGCCTAGAATGCATTGCCACCAAGTTGGCATTCATCTCACGGATGTCGTGGTTCTGAATGACGTTGGAATTCGTGTAAACCATGTTAACTCCACGAACTCAGTGCTCTTGGATCCATCCGAGATCCATCTGTTCTTGTAGAGCTGATTGCACCACATAACATCCCTGATTATTTTTAGAGCAGATATTACACCGGTGATAATTATGAGGTGGCACATGGCCATACCCGCTCTGTTTACAATGCATCTTGACCAAGTTGGCCCTCAATAAGAGTACATCATGAATTTGATAGACGTTGTTAGACTCTCCCTCTATCAGGTTGACTGCAGCTTTCTCATGTTGAGACAGCGGGTTCGTGAGAATATTCGGATTCGTATCTTTGAAAGATAAGACCCCGCTCCTAACAAGTTTTTGCACGTCAGATTTAAAGCTGAGACAGTTCTCTATGTTATACCCTGATCCTCCTTGATGGTAAGGACAAGTCTGGTCCACCTTAAACCAAAAAGGCGGATTTCCGGTACTGCAAGAGGGGATTTAGTCTAGATGTGCCCCTTGGCTAGTAGTAACGGAAATAGTTATGCGTACGATATGGGTATAGGATCAAATCCTGGCAGCCGCATTATACAGTTGTTATTATACGGAGGACGAGCCTGCTGAAGAGGCTATTGTGTCCTTTGTTGAAATTGCTATTGATTAGGTTGGCTCTGCGTAACCTGAGGTTGATACGTAGGTGCAGGATTGATAGTAGGAGTCATAGCTGCTACTGGTTGATAACGTCGCCTTTGCTTTCCGAGAGAGATATTCCCAATATCTTGCTCTTTTTTCTTAGGGAGAGCACTACCATATCGTTTTGTACTACTTGATGATCCAACGTCTTTTACTAGACGTCCTTATTGAACAGCTTCCTCAAGACGTACCCCCATACCGACCATTTCGGTGAAATCACTAGGCGCACTGGCAACCATTCTGTCATAGTAAAATGAGCTTAAGATTTTTAAGAAGATTTTTGTCATCTCTTTTTCCTCAAGAGGTGGACAAATTTGAGCGGCAATTTCACGCCATCTCTGAGCGTACTCCTTAAAGGTTTCCTTGTCCTTTTGTGACATTGATCTGAGTTGATCTCTGTTCGGTGCCATGTCCAGATTGTATTTATATTGTTGGACAAAGGCAGTGCCAAGATCTCTGAATGTGCTGATTGTAGCGCGGTTTAAACGCATGTACCATTTTAATGCGGCACCGGTTAAATTATCCTGAAAGTAATGAATCAGTAGGTCCTGATTCTCCGTCTGAGCTAACATTCGCCGAGCGTACATCACCAAGTGACTCTGAGGGCAAGCATTACCTTTGTATTTTTCAAAATCGGGCACATGGAACTTGTGCAGAATTTTCACATTGGGGACCAGACAAAGGTCTGCGGCGTCCTTTCCAAATAAATCCTGACTGCGAATAGCTTGCAGTTCCTTCTGCATTTCCAGGAACTATTCCTGGAACTCTTCCATCCTGTCGAACATAGTTTCGTTTCCACCAGAAGGTATCTGCGGAATCTGTCCTTCCGGGACAGTGTGTACCACGGTGGTGGTACCGTGACTACGGCTGTGAGTCTTGGCGTTTCCCGAAGTTTGTAACCTCTAGGAGTCCTCAGTATGCCTCTGGCATCTTCGTTTTCCTAAAGTTTGTAACCTTCAGGCCCAGCGGCTTCTGCTGAAGTTTCTGGATCTTCAGTGATCGGCGGAACATATCCTTCCGGGATATAGTTAACAGGCATGCCCCAGGGACGATCTTTCGACGTTTTGTACCTAGGATCATACTTCTCCACTATGGGCGTTGAGGTGATCTCTGAGATCACAGTTCTTTGTAGCTGAGCTTCTGCCATGGCTTGCATGTCGTTACGAAGCTTTCTCATATCCTCTCTTAGAGCGTCGATCTCTTCTTTCAACTCTCTGTTCTCTTCCTCAAGATCATCCATCTTTTTCTGACGATTGACCCGAGTATTGTACGAATGAGACAGCTTGACTCTAGAATCGAGACACAAACGTGAGACTCATAGGTAAGGAGAATACGTGATGTGAGAATGATGAATGCAATGATTATATTAATTTTTTTTTGTTTAATGAAAAATAAACTTCGACAATTAGATTGCAAATATCAAACAGTGGGGAAACCCCGTTTTATTGAATTCAAAGGATTGCAGAAATAGAAATACAGTAGATTACAAGGTGCGGAAACAGAAACCTAAGCTAAGGGGTCCCGTGTCCTCTCTGAGGAGAAATCAGGTGCTGATTCTGGTACCTTCCTTTTCTTGGACCGGGGCTCTTGGGCCGTTGTCGGGTTGTCATTCCTTTGCCAGGTGAAAGGAGTGAACAAATTCCTTTGCTCATCCCGATTTTCTATAGCATGCTGCTCCAAGATTTCAATCAGAGCATCTTTATCCTTCAGTAGTTGTTGTATTTTGATACACTCCACATTGAGAATGCGGTACTTGTTCTTCCAAGACCTTCTCTCCCGCTGAACTTTGTTGAGAGTAACCTGGAGTTTTTCCATTTCAGTCATGAAGTACATGACAGACTCCCTTGGCGGAAGAACTCCGTGACGAGGATAAGGCATTTTTAGTTTGAGAGCTCTAGTTTGTACCCAGTGAAGGTAAGGCTCCACCGAGACACAGTCCGGTTTTCCTAGAGACTCTCTTTCTTTCTTATGAACATGTTTCCAAGCGTGCACTATTTCCATTTTTAGTGCTCTATCATTTTCCCCTTCTTTGAAGAAAAGACCTTCCAGATAAGCATTCCGCGGGACATGCCTCATTGGGTATCCAAATTGATGACGAACGAACACTGGATGGTAATTGATTCCTCCCTTAGTTCCTATGAGGGGTACGTTGGGGAAGTTTCCACAACGGTCGATGATCCTGATTCCATCATAAATCCTATTGCACCAATCTATGTCAGAGTTGGTAAGAGACATGATTCTCTGCGACCAACGTAAAGTATTCTTATGATCCCAAAAAGCAGCAGACTTAGGCAAATGGGAGATAGACCAATTGTATAGCAGAGGTACACAACATGTGATCTCCCCTCCGCTGTACAAATTCCCTAAGTGTATAGAATGATATGCGTCTACGAGTAAAGTCGGCACAGGGTTTCCAATGAGAAAAACCTTAATGGATTTGATATCAACGAAGTTATTGATGTTGGGAAACAAAAATAACCCGTAGGTGAGTAAAACAAAGATGCTTTCAAAAGTAGTCATGTTCCCTATACTAGCAAAGTACAGAGCCTTCTTTGTCAAGAACTGGGCTGACAAACCTTGCATGTCACCCTTAGTGGTCATGTGAGTCCTGACCTCTGACTCGTCCAAATAAATTACTCTCGCAATGGTCTGATCCTTTGGAATTTCTTCCAGTCCAGAAAATGGAGCTAGATCAGTGATGTGTAAATCGATCAGATGAGAATATTCCTCTAGCGTTGGTGCTAGTTGATAATCCGGGAATGTGAAACAGTGATAAACCGGATCGTAAAATTGAACGAGTGCATCCATGATTCTTTCAATTACTTAGATCCTTAACAGAGTTAGAAGACCTCCGTACTTGGCTTTGAAAGCTTCAGGGTTAGTAACCATTCTCGCCAAACCTCTTAAATCCTCTAACTTTGGAACCCGGAAGGTATACTTATGAGTTCTCCTCCTACCGAAATCCATGAGCGCAATCCTTTTCTCTGACATTTGCAATCATTGTCTTAGTTTAATTTGAAAAAAGGAGAGACTAGAAGAGAAGATTTTCTTTGATGTAATGTTTTTTAAATGAATGCATGAATGCAGCACACAAAAACATAGAAAAAACATGGGGTCAAAGGGTCGGTGTCATGGAGTCAAGGCTCTACCCGTCCCAAAGATTTATACTAGTGATTTTTGTACCTGTCTCTCAACATCATCAACTCTTGTCGAGAAAAACACCAGCGGGCCAGGAACCGTGCTAGGTGATGTTTTTTCGAAGAGTCCTCAGAAGAGGGTGGTATTGTGTGACAACCATTTTCGATAGCTTCCGCACCACTAAAGGGGTTTTTCCTAGGTGTATACTCAATCTTTCCACATGCGGCATCACACGCATTACCATTAGCAGAAAAATAAACACATATATCAATTAGGAAAAGCAGTATATATATTTGTCCTAATGTCCTAGACTTTTAAGAGCTATGAATCCTATGTTCCTGACACAAAATGGCTCCCCGGCAGAGGCGTCACTCTGTGGTTCCTTCCTAATTTCAAGGTTTTGACCTAAGATCCTAGTGAAGTCAAAAAGGTCCTATCCCAGTGAAATCCCCAAAAAAAGAAAGAAAAGAAAAGATCCCTACGATGGGCGCCACTTCTGTGACACTTTTTAAGGTTTCTACCTAAGAGATGGGAAGAGAACAAGATCCCGAGCTTCCCTAGTGAAGTCGCCATTTTTCTGTAGCGAGCGATTTTGGATGTGGTTGCGAAGCACTATCGCTTTGGTATTACAGTTTGATTCATTTTTTATCCTATTGAAGCTGATGAAGGAATGGAAATAGATGTCTCCAATTAACCCTGCTTGCAAACTGAGTTTGAACAGATGACTGTTGGTTTACAGATGCTACAAAGATTGTGGGTCTCTCTTAGGTTATTTTGTTAAAATAGTGCTAGGGCGATTGGTGGGAGATGAAGACTGATGTTTTTGACATGTGAGGGTACGGGATTTGGGTTTTGGATTAGTGTTCTCGCTAAGATTTTTCTTTCAATCTTATGCCTACGTATTCCCGTTTACCGAAACAGGGAAATTAGAGCGATCGTAGTTCCTCCTATTCTATGGGAGGAAATGGTGTTTTGGTGTCTTGTTAAAGCCCAAGACTTGAAGCTAAAGGTGGTTTATATCTTGTTCAAAGCCCAAGATATGAAGCTGAAGGGTCTTTTTGTATCTTGTTCGAAGCCCAAGATGTGAAGCTAAAGGGTTTTGACTTTAGGGAGAATTTGTCATCTCTAAAGAGGAGTCTGTCTGTCACAACTGTTGGGTGACTGATTATAAAGGAGAATTACTTTAACCGGGATATGTGAATCCGGAAATGCCATAATTTCCATCATAGGGGAATTCCAACCTGAAGGAGAAGACTTTAACTCAGTGTAGAGTAATGCCATCTTTCCTTAGGAATTTCTCATGCTAAAAGAGGGACAGTGGCATGAATGTAAATGATCCAGAGGCTTGTCGCTTACAGCAATTAGATGAAGGGAAAGGAGTTGTTGATGTTTGTATACTATGAACGAGGCATAGGTTTTGATGTTAAAAGGTTGATTGGCTCAACCGGGATTTCCTTATACAAAGCCTAATAGGAGGCTATTGGCCCAACAAGTGGGTGTTTTTGTGTGTCTCGTACGAAGCCCGAGAAAAAGGCTAAAAGGGTTGACTCAACAAGAGAGTGTTTTGGTATCTCGTATAAAGCCTGAGATAGAGGCTATTTGGCTCAAAAAAGTGAGTCTTTTATACTCAACAAGAGAGTGTTTTAGTATCTCGTACGAAGCCCGAGAGAGAGGCTAAAAGGGATTGACTCAACAAGAGAGTCTTTGTATCTCGCACGAAGCCCGAGATGGAGGCTAAAGAGTTTGACTCAACAAGAGAGTCTTTTTGTATGTGTCTTGTACGAAGCCCAATACGGAGGCTAAAGGTTGACTCAACAAGAGAGTCTTTTATACTCAACAAGAGAGTGATTTGTATCTCGTACAAAGCCCGAGATGGAGGCTAAAGGGGTGACTCAACAAGAGAGTCTTTTATACTCAACAAGAGAGTGTTTTGTATCTCGTACAAAGCCCGAGATGGAAGCTAAAGGTTTGGACTCAACAAGAGAGTCTGCAAAGGTTAACTCTGTTGGGGAGAATCATTGTACAAAGCCTAAGAGGAGGCTAGGGTTACTGTTTCAGTTGAGTGACAGGTCCAGTATGCTGATTTAAAGAGAAAATCAGTTCTTATATGAGTACTGTTTGCCCTCAGGGATTTGATTCGAGGATCAGGGTTATTTCCTGTTCTTTAAGGAAATGGGAAATCCAAAGGGTATTGAGACTGTATGAGTCTACGGGTTTCATCTCCTAGTTTTGAGAGGAACTTGAGAATGTCTTTGAGACTCAAGGGAATTAGGCTGCCCAGGTCTAGAGTTTCATCTTTTGTACTATGTTTGTGAAACAGCAGTAGTAAGATCTAGACTTTTTGAAAGACTGTTCTATTAAGATGACTAATTTCTGTTCCTATACCTCAAAGAGGTCGTCGGGACAATTTGTACGAAGCCCAAGAGGAGGCTGGAAACTTTTAAGAAGCCGAGGGACAATTTTTACAAAGCCCAAGAGGAGGCTATCATTCCCGGAGGAAGAAATCATTTATACAAAGCCTAAGAGGAGGCTGTGAATACTTCTAAGAAGCCGATGGGTCCTTGTATAATGCCCAAGAGGAGGCGGTGATGCTTTTAAGAAGCCTGTGGGTCCCCAAAGCTCGAGAAATTCAAGACAGGCTATTCACAGAGAATAGATCAAGCCAGGAAAGTTCGAGAATTTGGAAGAAACTCAAGAGATGCCATTCACGGAGAAAAGATCATCTCGGGGGAGTAGAGTTTCTTTGACGATTTCTAAAGGTGATAATCTATGAAATGGTTCACCGAGAATGCTGCCTTTCACGTCTCCATATTGTTTAACCCCAAGAGGAGGGAAGACTGTATCTGGTAATCCTATGGGGATCTAGTTTTGTCTATTTTAAGAGTAATCAACAGGGCTTAGTACTAGACGTAGTTGCCGGGGAAACTCTAAATATCTATACTATTATTACACAGTTGGTATGAGTTTATGAAAGAAGACTTACATGAAACAACCCCACAATACAGTTATATGTATATGAAAGCGGTAAATGAAAGCAGGTAAACACTTACTCGGTTGTAGAGCTTCCATGCTGTTTGGTTAGTTGTTCAACAAAGAAAGATTGAAAACAACAGTATATTCAAAATCAAAGGAGAAAGTATTTTGAAAAGGTGTTGGGGCTTACAGCTCAAGGAGAGGCCTAGGGTTTTTATCAGTAATCGCACTGTCGTTTTGTACAGAGGGACTTATACTAGTGACTGAGGCCCAATAAGGTTTTCTGTACAAAGGGGTGGGTCTTACACTCTCTCAAGAGGCCCAAAAGGTTTAAAGAAAAAGAGTGGGGCTTATAACACGAGGGTAGGCCCAGATGATTTTTCGTTTGAAATGGCGATCGCGCCGAGATTTTGAAAACGCAGTGGGTCTTATAAAAAGACTGAGGCCCAAAATGGTTTGGTTTTCAAAGGGGGTTGGGTCTTAGACTCTAATAGAGGCCCAAAAGATTTTTGAATGGGTCTTATAGCTCTAGGAGAGACCCAAGGTTTGTTTTTCAACGGACGATGATCGCGTTGAACTTTTTGAAATACAACGGGACTTATACAATAAGTGAGGCCCAAAATAGGTTTCTATTTACAAAGGATTGGGTCTTACACTCTATTAGAGGCCCAAAAGATGTTTGAAATTGTTTGATGAGGGTTGAATTAATCAAAAACCCTAATTTGTTTCCAAAATGTATTTTAATTGAATAAAAAATTCAATTAAAATGGTCAAAACTGTTTAATATGTGGAAAACAAATTGTGATCTTGGATTAATTTTTCAACAATCATGTTTTGACCTACAAAATGATTAGAAATCATAAAAATTTGTAAAATCAAGAAGGAAAAAATATTTTAAATGTCAAAAACAATTAAAATATTAATTCTTGGCAAAAATATCAATTATATGAAATAAATAATATTTTTGGGATTTTTTGGTAAAATAAAATATTTTAACATTTTTGTGAATTATTAAAAAAAGAATCAACTCAAAATCATTAAAACTCGGAGAGAAATTAATTTTTGAATCAATTAAATAAAATCACAAAATTCAAATATTTGAATTTTCAAAAAAAGGGCGCCAAGAACATCCAAGAACACGCGCGTGTTATGAGTTTTGCCCAGATTTTCATTTTCTCTCCAATCTCACTGAATACTTGATTATATCATGCAATCCACATATCAATCTGCTCGTTTCAACCTCACGATCATGTCTATGGTCTTTAATTTCATTTATTTTTAAAATGGAATAAGAAATCAAGACAAAACCTCAAGAACCCTAAAAATTGCATGAAGACTGAGAATTTTGATACACGATTCAAACAAAGCAATTAATTGAGGGGAAACATTCTATGCATGATTATGAACATTTGGCAAAAGTATTGTGCGAGGAAATATGCATAGATTAAGAGATGACCAAGTTTAGGCTTACTTGAAGGTCGTGACAGCAAGTGCAATGTGATTTTTGAGTTGGAGGTGTTACAGATGAGTTGTGATGATCTGAACAGCTTCCCTACACCCTATGGAGTGTGTTTGAATGCTTGGACTTGACTGGAAATGGCTGGATCACTTCATGGCATCTCAGCTGCAACTTGGTTAAATCCTTGAGCAAATGGCTGGTGATTATGAGAAATCAGTGTTCTAGATGTTGTTTAAGTATTTGGATCACTTCTATATGATGTTTATGAGGTGTGTGTGTGATTGGTTTGATTGGAAAAGCTCTCAAACTCAAAACCCGATAGTGACTTGCCTTAGAAGGCAAAATTAGAGTGAAAGAAGAGATTTTGAGGAAAGCATCTGTTTGATGGCTTTGGTGTACTCAAACTGATCACAAATGAGCTCTATTTATAGTAGAGCAAGTTTGTTTTGCAAGGAATAGTGAATGGCAACTGCAGCAGAGGTTTGGCCAATGTTGGCAAATGAAAATCCAAGTCTCCTCTAGCCATTGACTAGAGGTTAGAGCACAGAGCTTTGGTTCCCTACTTGTTGGAAGAATCTTGACTGAATTTAGTTGCAAATATGTCAGTCCATGCTACCTCTAAGCATCTATTAAATGCTTCAATTCAAAATTGGAGTCTTGTCCCTCTTTTAGGCAATTCTAGGTTTGGCATGCTACTTCTTGTTCCAAGGACTTTGGAGGCTTGGCTTAGTGATTGTCCCCTTTAGATTTGATCCTCAGATGTGTCCAAGATGATGACAAGGCTTGGAATTGGCTGATTTTGGTAAATCGACCAAAAATGCAAAATTCTGCCTTGCCTTGGCAGTTTTCAACAAGGCATTTTGCCACTACCATAACTCTTAGCTCAAATTGAATTTGGTGATGTTCTTGGCCATTTTGGAAACCCCTTATATGATACAACAACTGTTGGATCATATTTGGTTTTGATAATTTTTGGATGCAAGTGAAAAATGTCCCTACATTTGGAAAAAAGTGAAGGCAGATTCTGACTTAGTGAAAATTTCACTAAGTGTTGGAAAAAAGTGACATTTTCACTTTTTGTGATTTTGATCAATCCATAACTCAAAATCCATGAAGAATTGGAATGAGGTCTAGTTGAAGTTTTTGTAGAGGGCCATGAGATCTACAAATCAAGCTTTGGATAGGGAGAAATGACTTTGTGGTTTAGGAGTTATGATCCTCCAAATTTGGTACCCTTGCCACTTTGTTCATAACTTAGAAAATTTTCTAAGTTTTTATGGTTACCCCTTTTACAAGTTATCCCATTTTCTTTGATTTTTATTGATGAATGATGATTCAAATCATACATTAACATCATTTTAGGGTTAAAAATCCATTTTTGTGAAAAATCTCAAAAAGTCAAAGTTGACTTTTGTGCACAGTTGACTTTTTATCCGATGAATTTCAAACTGTGCGATCCTTTAGGAAATCATGTCCTTGACCTAAATCAAACTTGATGGACATGTTCCATGGGTGTTATAGGGTATATTGAATCATGTCCTAGGGTTTGGAGCATGTCCTGGTTAAAAGTCAAAGCTACAGTTGACTTTTCTCGCGAAACCTTAATTGTGGTTTAGATGAAATTGAGACTTGTTGCTCAAGCTTCTTGGATTAATCCATTGTTGCAAATGGATCAATATAGTGTATTAGATACCCTCAAATCCTCTCTTGAGGTATTGGCTCATGATTTGTCCCAAAAGTCACCTTAGGGGTGAATTAGGTCAAGAAACCCTAATTCCTGATTTTTGATGTATGCATCCCCTGAGGCAAAATTGACTTGATAATTGGGTCCATGAGGTTCCATGGAGCATATTAGGACATGCTTTAAAGTATTGGCTCATGCTTAGAGGAAAATTTCCAACTGGAGGCCCTGGTCAACCAAAACCCTAATTTGGTGACACTGGCGATCTTGAGGCTTGATCCACCTAGAAGAGAGCATCCTGGTGCTTAATCCTTAAAGTGGGGGTCCTCTTGATCCCTTGTGGATATTTGAGAGGCTAGACAAGTTAAAGATCATGTCATTCCTTGATTGATCCTTTGTCTAAGAACTCAGAGAGGGCTTGAAACCCTAAATTTGATTGTAGTGGATGCTCACCCATCTTTGGGGAGACTGATGAAGTATGATAGTTCCTCCATATTGTGATGATGATTTTCTCACAATGATGGGAATCTTGGTGGTCAAAATTTGGGGTATGACAATGAGGAATGGAAGTCCTATCTTAACAAGGACGGTTATATGTCTTAGGAAGTGGTGCCTAAGCCATTTTGCTATCCCGCACAGAGTCCGAGATTTATACCAAGATCAGACGTCGAAATGAAATACGGAGGTTGTGATCCGGAAGGATGTCGTGCTCCGCCAAATTCATTAGAGGAAGACACTTCGATGAAATACAACTTTGACCACGACTATTATAGCCCAATGGATGGCTTGCCTATGTGGCAGCCGTACCCCGGAGACTCGGGGCAAGAGAACCAGCCGAACAATGAAAATCAGCTGAGCATCATTGAAAGGAATACCTGCGTTCCCACCATGTCATGGGATCAACACTCAGGTCATTCAGAAAATATCAAGCACGACGATGAATTCACACAGTTTGTAGGACTAGAATTCATCAACTATGCTTTTCCTGAGGTCAACATCATCGAAAGAGATGACTCCTTGTTGCCTACTTTTTACCTAATCAACTATACTCTAATTGTTTTATAATATGTTTCTTTTGAATAATAGGGCAAAGGTGTCACATGCAAGTATACATGCTTGGTAATGTAGCAAGTGATAAAATAAAGGTCGGACCCACAGGGAAGTGTAAAGTATTTGAACTACTAATATTAACTTTCTTTGTTTAAGAAAAGTATGAGCAAGGTAACAGAAATATGAGAATAAGGAACAAGAGCACACACAAACAACTAAAATAACTTAAAACTAAAAGGAGTTAAAGATACCAGAGAGAATAGTTGATGAGCTAAATCCATTAGTATATATTGCTTGAAATGTCTTTATGATGTGAAGTGTCGTGCCTCAAAAGGTCAGAACGTGATCTAGGGGTGTATCTCTACAACATCAAAAACATGTATAACTAGGGCAAGGGAACAAATCTCTAAGTCTCACTTGTAACCCTAAAATACGTATGGTTTTAATTCTGATAAGTCTTTGTGGTCTCAACTTCTTATTTCTAAGCAAGTTGAATTAAGTGAATATCTCTATCCTACTTTACTAACCACTTTTGTTATGAAATCCACTTGTTTATTGGATCTCTCTCAACAACAAGCTTGTACTTTTTTCCTAGTTGATCACTCTAAGAACCAAGTTTATAGCATAAAAACACATAACAAAATAAGACACTAGCCAACACATCATATCAACATAAAAACACTTTTATACTAACTTCATTAGTCTCATCAAACAAAGATTTAACTCATAGTGAGCTGAGTACAAACTACTGGAATGAAATTAGGAGGGAACATCATCTTACAAAGTGTAGTAAAGAAATGCAACCTACTAATAACTTGGAGATCTCTTGCGTTGGATAAACAACAACAACTTTCTTCAGTCACGACAGTTCTCAGCAGAGTGTACAGGTCTGGAGAGAAAAAGAATACTCTCTACTAATACTTAAACTCTAGAACTGAGAATACTAAAAACACTGAAAATAAAATATTGTTGTGTGTGGAATTTCTTGTCTCTTTTTTTTCGCTTTCAATGCACAAGCTCTCTTTAAATAGTGATGAGTGGAAGTGGTGGTTCCTCCTTTCTTGGATCGTGGGTCTCTTGAGGAAAATAAGGTTAGGCCCAAATCAAATCCTTAATGTGGGACAGTTGTCCATCAATCCTTCCTTTACAAGTAATCTGGTACAGATGTTGGTGGGAGAGACATTTGCTTTAAGCAGACGGCTGGAGCAGGCTGGTGGAGCAGAGCAGACGGCTGGTGCTGTAGAGCAGACGGCTGGTGATGCTGGTGCTGGGCGTCCTCTGCTGAGTGGTCCCCACCGTACTACCTTTTGTCCTCTAGCTTGCTTGATCTTATCCCTTCCTTTTGCTCCAACGCTCTTCATAGTGCTGCCACGTGAGCCTTGGTCACTCGTGGTTTTTTTATCATTAATTCTCCAAATCTCTTGGTTAATGGCTGATTAAACCATCAGTCATCCAAATAGCTCCTAATGCTGCTCTAGACTCTGGCAACTGGGGTCATGCCTCTTCTCATCATCATCTATCTTCATTTTAAAGCACAAACACAATGAAAACGTAAAAGAAACACATAAAGTGCTTAAAGCTTTAATAGTGCAAAAACATCTTAAAATCATGCTGTAAAAATGAAATCATGAACTAGAATTGTCACAAAAATTGGTTAAGAGTAACACACTAAAATAGTGTTATCACTCCCCCAAACTTGAATGATCGCCTGTCCTCAGGTGATGTGACAGCGGAAGACATAGGGAAGTGTAATTGGTTTTTAACAACTTCAGTCAGGCTTTAGCAGAGTAATGAGGTTTCAAGCTTTGGAAAGGTAAAGAAGCGGTATTGGTGCAAGTTGCTCAGTTTTGAAATTGTCCCAAAGTTTTGCTATCCCAAAGGGGAACTGAGGTCTCATGTCACGACCTTACTCTTCCAGAAAACAAGCCACAATTTCCTCCTTTTGATCATTCTTTGTGTACTTTCTTGAGTGGGGTCTATTCTTTTGGTTTCACTAGGGAATTCTGTCCTGATTCTCATTTGATATTTTTGACTAACACATCTGGGATCACACTTCTTTCACTTATTTGTTTTCTTTTCTTTTTTTTTTCTTTTTTTTTTTGGCAACACGTCTCATCTCAGAATCTTCTCATGCGAGTTCAACTATTTTTTATGATGAGGACTTGCTGTTCCTCCAGTTTCGGGCACATGAACTTTATTGGTGGTCTTTGCCATCTCTTTGCACACTTTTGTGTGTCTTTGTGTGAAGTGTGTCCCTTCTATGGTCGTCTCAATCATTGTTTAAATCTTCTTGTCCTTCCCTTTGTGATTCCTAGGATTTCAACCTTACCCTTGATTTTCACACTTCAGTTTCTTTTGGAAAAAAATTTCAGGCTGGTTTAAGAGACTAGTGCCGTCGTGACTGAGAACATCACTCTCCTCTTGTCAAACTCATTTGGTGAAACTCCCACACCTTGCTTCCCTAACACATAACAACTTCATAACCCTTGCACCCAGAAATTAAAAGTTTTCGCTCCTGACTTAGTTGGATCTCCACATTCCCTGGTTCTTCCTTATTCTAGGCTATGATTCTCACTATTTTCACACCATTTTAACATGAAAGAAATAATCACCAAAAAGTGCCATGCACATCATTCAAATAAAACATTCAAACAAAACATCAAACTGCAGGTCAATATGTTCTGGGAGCGCTACAGCATTCGCACAAGAAAATTAAAAACATTTGGCTCAAAACATGGCCAACCAAACACAATATCCAAACTTAAACATAAAACATCAGTCATAGGCAGAAACATCAGTAAAAGACAGAAACAGGGTTAGATTAAGTGAAAATAGGCTGAGTACTGATGCCCTCCCCCAAACTTAGTAAGGACAGTGTCCTCACTGTTTAGCAATGAGAGGAGGCAAGTCAGTGCTCGCCTATTTACACTTTTACCAATTTAGGCCCTTAGCCTGGAGATTTTCCTTGGAGCCTGCAGATGTTGCTTCTTCTTTTTCTTCTTGCTCCCCTACACTCATGGGTCTTTGTCATTTCTCTCTTCAGTTGTAGCAGCAGCAACCTTCTTCCCAGTAGTCTTCTCAGGACTCTTTGCCTTGTGTTATGGCTGTTCTCCACCTTCCTTTGACTGCTCCGCCAGGACATTGTCTTCTTTAACTGCTTCGGGTTCCACGACAGGGAGAGGTTCTGGCTCAGTTCCTATTTTTTCTACTTGATCACTATCAGCTTCGTCGTCTTCTTTTGCAGTTTCCTCTTTCTTAGTTTCTGTAGAGGAGTAATATCTCCTTATTCCTTCCAAATCCTTCTCCTCAGCCCCTCCTTCGGATTGCACCTCTTCAACATTCTCCTTTTTCTTACTTCCTTCTTCCTCCTCAGTAGCTCCCCCCTTGTTCAAGTCCTCAACATCTTTTTCTGCTTCTGATAACATGGTTTCTAATACTTCATCCTTCTCTGTTCCTTCTTCCTCCTGGTCTGATTTATTTAGGTCGAATTTGTTGGTGTTTGTCATATGGCTAGCAGGCGGTGTCATGGCTACAACCGGCTCCTTCTTCTTCCACTCAGCCTTGAGCTTCTTCTTTGGTGTTTCCTCCATTTCTGGAGGTGGAGACGGATAAGCCTTTCTCAGCTTTTTCTTCTTCTTCACACGGCTTTGACTGGTGTCTACTGACACGCCCTTGCTAGTCTCACCAACATCTTTTTTCTTTTCCTCTTTTTCCTTCTTCTTCTTCTTTCCCTTCTCTTTTTTCATAGATTTCTTTTCTCCTTCAGCAGCAACCATTGGTTCCATTTTTCCCAAGATATGGTCTGGAAACTCTGGAGCCTTCAACACATGAGATAGGGTTTGTATAGTCCACATTGCTTCCAACCACTGTGTCTTGGCCTTTTGATAGGCGAAAAATTCCTGTTGATCCCTACGCATCTGCTTCAACATTTCTAATGCAGGGTCTGGCTGCTCTTCGGTTGCATATGAGGTTTGACTAGTAGCTTCTCTTTTCCTTACTCTTTTAGGCTTCATGAGTGTCATGATGAGTGTCTTGTCCAGCGGCTGTTGAGGGGCTCCAAAATTGTCTGAGTCATACTCAGACACACCATGTCTTCGGCACAGAGTTGTGATTAAACACGGGAAGAAGAGCATCCCTTTCTTTTTCTTTGAACATGCATGGATTTCCTGCACTATTATTTTTCCTACATTGATGGGTCTTAAGTCGGTGATACAGTGTAAGAGTACCAAGTTAGCCCTTGAAACCGTCTCATTGTGAGCGGTTGGCTTGATGGAATGTTTTAAGAATTGGTACCAAACTTTTACCTCCGGCCTGAGGTCCATCCTCTTCACAGCTTTGTCCACCCATTTTGCTCCCGGTACACACAATGACTCCAGATAGACGTCATACTCATCTTCCTGAGATTGTAACACCAAGTTTTGGTAGTCATCTTCAGCAGCATCCAGTTTGAAGTAATAGTTGATATTTGCTTCATTGTACACAGGCTTTGTACCTCTGATGATCACCTCCAACCGTTTATGACCGGGATCAGTGAGGTTAGCATAGAACTCCTTTACTAGGTTGGCGTTGTAAGCACCAGGTTGTTTACACAAAATCTCCTATTTCAACTTCGATATTGTGGTTCCAATGCCTCCTGGTAGTCCCAGACCTTCCTTAGTAGAATCCATAACAAAACCACGCTCAGAAAAAAGATTCATCTTGCTAAAATACTCCGTAAAACATCTGTGAGCTTCCACATTCATGAAGGTTTCATCTTCGTCCTGGCTAGAGATATCAATGGTGGGGTTAGTGTTTTTCGTGGCAGTGGTTTTGTAACCGCGGCCGGTTTGGTCACAAGTCATTTTTATGAAGTGAAAGAAGAGAGAAAGGGTTGAGAAGTTCTTTAGGGTTTCAGAGAAAAATGGTTGAATGAAAAATGAAGAGGTCTTTGTCGGACTGTTTGGGTATAGGCAAAAGTGGGGGAGTTGTAAGGATGGTTGCAAAAAGTTTTAAGAAAATATTAAAAACAAAACGTTTCTTTGAAGTGGAGAGAGAAATTTTTCTATTTTGGTGTTTCGTAGGGCAAGGAGTGAAAACCCTAGGGTTGACACTTGAAAAGACACGTTTAATTGGGGTTGCGTGTTTAGGTGGCTATGGTGTCTGACGTGGCAGACTTGGCCATCATAACTCTGCTCCTTCACTCCGTCCAATGCGCTTTCTCCCTATGTTATGCTTTCTTTCTCTCTCTTCCTTCCAAGATGAACGATTCAAATTCTTTTCTGATTATTCAAGAGAAAAATAATCAACGCCAACTCAGCTTGATCATTAATCTCCTTGGACTTAGGAAAATTTTTGCTTCCTTCAGTTTTTGTGATTCCTCCCCTTCCACTGTTCATGCGTCTGTTGTTGGCATGTCTGGTCTTGTTATGTGCTGACACTAGTAGAACATATCATGATCCTGTACAAAGTAAAACAAAGAAAAAAAATTGCATGAAGCTGGGCTGCCTCCCAGTAGCGCTATTTTAAGGTCTTATCGCCTAACCAACACAAAAATCCATTAATCAATAAAATGGAGAGCATCCCTTGTGTTACATGAGGACTCTCCAAGGTAAGCCTTGACCCTTTGGCCGTTGACCTTAAATTTCTCCCCATTCTTCTCATTTAACAATTCCACTGCACCATGGGGGTAAATCTCCTCTAAGATAAAGGGTCCAGACCATCTAGATTTCAATATCCCAGGGAATAGCTTCAGCCTTGAGTTGAAAAGTAAAACTTTTTGGCCTTTCACTAATTCCCTCTTCTGGAATTTCTTGTCATGCCACCTCTTGGTCTTTTCCTTATACAATTCAGCATTCTCGTATGAGAACAACCTATGCTCATCTAACTCATTTAATTGGAGCATTCTAGCTTGGCCAGCACTTTGAATATTAAAATTTAATTGCTTCACAGCTGTAACACCCCAAAATTTTCCCTCTTGTTATTACATAGCTTATGTTTCATAGCATTGCATTTATATCTCATTTCATCTTATATATCATACATGTTGCATTGGGGCATGTGATAAGTTGATTTCAGAGCATTGACTATTCAAAGCTAGAGAGCTAGAGCCAAGGGTCTTCAAGCAAGCCTCAAGAGTCTATTATGTCCCATATGATCTCAATTGATCCCACAAGTCATTGGAAGAAGAGAATTCATCAAGAAGTTGGACAGTTCATCATCTCCTAGCAAAAACAGTCCAAATTAGGGTTTGTGATTCAAGCAGTCTCCTGATGAAATTTTGGTTCAAACTTGATCTCAATGTTTTCTACATGATATCAAGTATCTAAGGATGGAAGATTGCCCATTGGTTCATTTCAGAAGAGGTTCAATTGGTCAGTTACTTGAGAATCAAGAAATTTGGGGAAAAGTCAATTGTGCAGTGAAAAAAGTCAACTCCTGAATTTTTAAGGTCAAATTCATGGTCCTCAAGTCAAATATGTCTAATGGTGAAGATTTGATCAAGAAATATCAAGAGATTCATCATAAATCAAGAATTGTACCAAGTTTCCATTTTTAGAAATTTAGGGTTTCCAAAAATGGCAAGTTTGGATCATTTTGCACTACACTTCAAGGCATTATTTCTTCAAGATAAAAGCTTCAAACTTCAGGCCTAAGTTGAGCCAATTAAAGATCACATTTCAAGCTTTAAATCTATACCAAGAACTCTTCCATTGTATCAAAATTGAGAGAGTTATGATCAATCAAAGTTTGACAAAATCAAGGCAAGAACCAGGTCATGACAAGGTAATCTCAAGGCACCCGGCCATAATTTCATCAAACATGTGGTGTGCCAAATGGAAAGCTAGTTTTCTCCATCAAGAAGGCTTCAAATGAAAAATTGTTGAACATCAAAGTTGTTCATCTCCATGTCCTCTTTAACTTTGATGTTGGGAATTTTATCATTTGAACAAGTTATGAAGGTCATATAAGGGTTCAAAGAGAGAGGTTTCACACTGAAAAATCCTTAGGTCCATGACTAGGTATGCAGGCAGCTTGGCACGCATATGAGGCAGTCTTACATCCTTGTGTTCTAAGAAACTTTTCACTACATTAGAGGTTCCAATTCCACTTGAGATGAACATCAACATTGTTCTATGAGGCATTCTCTTTTCAATGACACCATAACCTTTCCATTTCATGTCTCATGCTTAGAGAAATTCTTCTGCAAACATCACTATTTGCATTGATGCCTTGATTGTCTTGAATAGCAGTTCATGCATTGTGTTTGGTTCAGTTTTACTACAAATGCTCTCATGTAATGGTGTACTTTTGTTTACTCCATTTGGCCAGACATTTCCACATGCCATCATGCACATACATAGAGCCATACACCAAAGAGGAAAATGAGAAACTTGTATTGCAAGGCAAGGCTGCAGCATATGTACATCATCACCATCCTTCATCATCCTCACCATAGCTATCATGAGCTCTCTCCACACATGATCATAAGCTGCATACGAGCTTCTCTTCACCCTTATTTTAGATTGCTTTGCACACCCTCTCTTTGCTTCAATCACCATTTTAACTCAACCTTAGTTCTAACTATCAACTAAGACAGTTAGAAACTTACCTTGCATATAAATAGAAAGCTCTAACTAACTTTGGAAGAGGACTTTCTCATTCTTCACATTTCACAAACCAGAGCTCTCAAATTTCTCTCTGAATCCTCTCTCTCTCTGCATGAATTCATCATAGTTCATCTCCAATCTTCATCATCAAGCACCTTTGAAGCTTTGAAGCATTGAATAGTGGAAGCACCTTCAAGTTCCAGATCTCAATTCCTCTGCAAGATCAAGCTTCTATAAGCCTTTATTTGGCCAGATTAAGCTCAAAGTTCATCTTGAAGCATCTCTGGTTTTCTGAAGACTCAAGTTACTTCAAATTTCCAGGTTTCAATTCAAACTTCCTTTGCACGTTTTTACTGATTTTAGCTTTTTATTGTTGTGATTTGAGCTTAATAGAAGATGTGGAAACTCTGGCTAGTTGATAGAGCTTGTTAGAAGCTTAGATGAAATTTTAGGGCAAACTTTCTCCCTTCGATTCTCTTGATGTGTGCATGATTTGTGAATTCCATTACTAGATTCGTGTTGTGCTTGAGCTCATCTTTCGTTTGATATACATTTTATGCATTTCTGGAAACATGTGAGTGTTGCAGGTCGCCGGAGATGGCCAGAGAAGATGGTCGAAGGTCCTTCTCCAGCCGGTGAGATTCACAGCTAGGGTTTTGTAACTTTAAAACACATCCATTGATTTGTTTTTTATCTAACGTTTCAAAACATGCCAGCACATAAATGAATACCCTCCCCATCACGTGCCATTTTTTTTACCTGTTGACTTGCATGTGCGTGCATGTATGATTGTTATCACGTGCTTCTCATCTGATGCGTGCATCTTATTTACTTTTCATGATTGATCTGATTGACTTGCATCATGTGGCTAAGATTGAGTCAACTGTTGACTGAAGGAAAACCTTAATTCTGCGAACACGCGTGTTATTGGACCTAACTCATTATTGCTATCTGAACCCCCCTACTTTTTAAGCCCAAACGTTGTGAACGTGTATTTTACTTTTTCTACACCCCTTGTATATTTTCTTTCTCTTTCTAATTTCTTTTTTCATATTGTTTTCATTTTCTTTTATTAAAAATACCAAATGACCTCCAAAAATTCCAAATAAATTCACTTAGCATTATAACACATTTAACTAATTTCCATGTTTTTTAATTCTGATTTTAATACTTTTTGCATATTATTTCACAATTTCCTTTTAATTTCTTTTTCAATGTTCATCCTTCTTAATACATGTTCATTTGTGAATTAATTGACATAGTTAGAATCTGATTTGTGGCATGAACTTTGATATGTGTGTTCATGACATCTTAATGTGTTTAATTCATATTTTTTTCAAATTTTAAAAGCATTCCATATTAGGTATTGACATGCACCTTTGTGCATCATTCCATTTTACCTAAAGTGACTTTGTGAATTTGTTTGAATTTGTTTATTAATGAAACTTGACATGAGCTTTTGATGCTTGATTTGATTCTGACTTAGTTGATTTTTGTTCCATTATCATATTTTTTTTAAAGTCATTTGCTATTTATTTGTGCTTGCTAGATTAGGAGACCTTTTGTGAACTTTGTTAACACCTAAACTCTATTTTTAGGTAGGCATTTATGCCTTCCTATTAGGACTTGTTTGTGCATTTTTATAGGTCATTTCTTTGACATTATAGGTCATCTTAAACCATGGTTATAGATCATTTACTTTCATCTCTCATAACTTGTACATAATTGTTTCAACTTGCATCATTACTTGAACGTGTTTGACCTAAACTTGTTTATCTCTTCTTGTACTCAACATGATTTGTTTGTGAATCATCAATGCCTATTCATGCATTCTAATTGCGTCTCATATTTGGTATGCTACTGACCCATAATAATCTCATGCATTTAAATGTTCATTTATATCATCTTGCATACTTGTTTATGTTTGACCTTATTCATCTTTCTTTCTTAACTAGTTTTAATGTGGTTTGCATATGCATCTTGTATGATTAATTCTAGCATTATAATTACATCTTAAATGTCATTTGGTACTGATCTATGATCCATGTTCATCCATTTTTGGTTTGCCACTTTAACTTGTGTTCCATGTTACTTCTTTTCTTTAAGTGAAACTTGTTTCTTCTCTTCTCACTTCTTCTTCATCTAACTTCTTATACTTGATCATTCATTTTCATAACTTGTATGCCCATTCATATGCATTATAGGACATTCATATATGATGTATGATTCTGACTTTGACATTTCATTAGGCATTAGTGCATGTTCATCTTGCATAATCATTCATCTTTCATCAATTACTTTTATGGTGCATTTCTTTGTTGTTTAAGACATTGTTAGTGCATAGTTTGTTTATGTTTGATCTCTTAACCTTAGAGGACTTTCTTAGGGTATAAGTTCTGACCTATAAGCTTTCTCAACCTTTAGGATCTTTCTTCTTTTGTTCCTAACTTGTTTGATTCTAACTTGTTCTTCTATCCTTATTTCTTCACTTGTAAATTGTTTTGCTAACATTTTCAGGGGCTAATGGTAAGTCAAGTGTGTGGGAGAGCACCCACATACAACCTCTTTTCTTATCTCTTTTAAGCTTTCCAGTTGTGATTGTGATAAGCATCTTATGCTTCTTTGACATTTCATTGCTTTCATCCCTTTGAGTTCTTAACTTAACTTCAATCTTTGAAGTAAGTTAGAACTCACTCTTCTTCTCTTTTCTTTTAGACTTAGGTTTCTAAACCACACTTAACCATTAGGAACATCCAAGCATGATAACTCTTAGGATTATTAGTCTCCCTTCAGACTTTTACCTTTCTTAACCTTTGAGTCTCTCTTCTCCTCACCTCAAAACAAAAAGCAAAACATCTAATAAATGCATAACATATATTGTATTTGAGCCTTTCATGTGAGAATAAGATAGTGAGGGGTCTTCTCTCACTTTTTTAGAATGTTTATCATACGTCCCGTCTTGGGTCAATATGCGAGGCATTCGATCCTACGTGAAAGACTTAAATACAATATGCGTTGTAAACACAAAATAATCAAAACACTTCTTTTCAAAATACAAAAATAAACAAACAATTCTCTTCTCATCTCCTTCATTCCATTCTTAAGGACTCGTCATGTCCGTTCTACTGTAAACAGGTAACGCCTAAGTCTCCCTATAGCGAGCTGCAACACCTAACTGCTGGAATGCGCACTCTGACGTTTCCATTAAAAAACACAAACAAAGCAACCCTTGTTGAGCTGAACTACGTTTGCTCTGATTCTTCTTTCTCGTCTGATTGAAGATACGTAAGCACGAGATGCGATATCTCGACAAGCAACCTTTCCCCGTAGTCCGTCGAACTACGTTGACTCTGACTTTCCCATTGCACCGAGGGAATACGTAGGCCTAGGACAACGACAATGTCCTATCGAGTCACTTCTTTCTCCTTTCCCTTCTCCTTTCTATCTTTCATTTCCAGTTTTCCTGTTAGCAGTTGATTTCCAGTTCCTTACACCCTTTGATCGAGACAACAAGCGTGGATCCCATCGAGTACGATGGACGCGTGGGGGGTGCTAATACCTTCCCCTCGCGTAACCGACTCCCTTACCCATTTCTCTTGGTCACGAGACCTCGTTCTTTCCTTCCTTCAGGTTTACGCAGTGTTTCCTTTCCCTCTCTTGGTATAAATACACATTGCTGACGACTCTGTTTCCGTGCCACTTTCGCGTTTGTACTTGGATGAAAATCCCGGGAGTGACAGCTGGCCACTCTCCTGGGGACAGGTTGACCTCTTGCTGGTCCATCCCCTTTTGCGAGTCAATCCTAGCGCTTGTTTGTTTTTCTTTCATTGGGTGTTTACTTTGATATTGTTTTTGCTGTTTTACTGTTTTATGGATTTACTGTACATTATTGTATTTACCGTATTTACTGCATCATATTTCATTATTATACTGGACTGTGATGTGCTGGTTTTCTGTTTGGCGGGATGGGTATTCTGAGAGATAAGCCCAATACACAGGCTTGAGTACATGCATAGGATTAGAGTGGAAAGTAGTGTGGCCTACGTAGCATCTTGTTATGTATGGTTTATACGAAATCCACAACCAGACGAGGTTTTCTTGGGAGATGTTCTGATTTGCGCGTCTTGTGCATTTCGGGGTGTTAACCTAGGAAGCTGTTGACTCTGGTGACCGATCATTGAGGACCTTAGTGGAAACATCCCTTTCTAGTGGTGACAGTGGCAGACCACATTCTGTGGCAAACCCATTCGCACCCGAGGGCCCACTTTGGAACTTGCATAGGATGGCCTTTATTTTGTGGTGAATCAGATGACTATCTCTTTGTTTGGCGATAACATTGTATCCTACAGGCTGAATGTGCTATTGTTTCTCATTCCAGGATATGAGTCTGAGGATCCTACCTTTTAGAACACACATGTGAGATTGGGGGCTTGTTTACAGGTTTGCAGGTAACCTTGACCTTCTACATACCTTTTTGTGTGGTTCTCCTATGATCAGTGATAGTGGTACTTTCGTTCTGGTATTATTGATATGATTTTATGCCGGCACTCGGTTTGGCATTCCGGATATGGTTCTATTCAGACCTTGGCTCATGGTTTTACACTGACATGGCAGATTCATGGAAAGTATGACCATCAACCTACAGGGGTTCTTCTGGCTTTCTGGTTTTCTTGTTGGACCTTTGATCCTACATACTAGACCGATTATTGTTCAGCCAGATCGGTTCAACACAGTTTTATTCAGGATATTTATGGAAACCCTAATCACATGTTTGTACATATGCAACGTCATAGCATTTCAGCAAACATGTTATGTTATTTCCAAGGATCTTATATCTGAATTTTGCTATTGAGCAGTTTCTCCCTTTCTTGTGGATTATTCTATATAAAATTTGAATCAAAGCAGATAGATTCCTTGGAAATAACCGAACATGGCATTTACATACATTCATGCACCCATGCATTCATAACAGGTACCCGAATCTGAGGGTGTGGATTATCATTCTGACTGGGTATTCTCTGCAGAATGGCCAACATGACTTCTTCCAACTACTTGATTCACCACAATCAGGGTTCAGATATGGAACAACTCCGAGCAGAAGTGATTGAGATGAAGGTCCAGCTGGGGCATTTTATGACGGACATTCAGGCATTGTCCAGAGGTCAGGAACTGCTAAGAGAAGAAGTCAATCGGATGAAGACTCATATGGGCCGGGTTACAGAAATTTTGAATGCAGTGTTAAAGAAGGAAAACAATCAGGTGCCCGCTTCTGCAGCAGAGGTTCTCATTTCTCCTATCTCTTTGGGGTCTCATCTAGACCATGGATTGCCTCGTGAATCTCCTTCACGACCAAAATTTTCCTATCGGCAATCACTTCCTGTTCTCCAAGAGGATCCTAATCCAGAAAAGCTTGAAAAGAAGTTTGATCCGATTCTGATGCCATACCCTCAGTTGCTTCAACGCTTGCTTAAGCTTCGGTTAATTGAGTTGATTGCCGCGGGACCTCCACACACCAAGTTTCGTATGGGTTCCAATGTCCATGATAGGTGTGAATTCCATTCAGGGGTACTTGGTCATGATGTTGAAAATTGTAAGATGCTCAAGTATAAGGTCCAAAGGTTTATTGATTCAGGGGCAATCGAGTTTGCACCCATCAGCACTGTCAAGCAAAGAGATGTTCCTCCAACAGTTGCTAAAGAGGTAGATATTCTTCCCCCATCTTAGGGACATTCCTCAATCCATAAGCCTCAGGTTCCGAAACCACCGCATCAGCAAATCACAGCTGGGACTCTCCCGGTTGCATCCCTTCATCATCAACAGAAGCAAGAAATGTTTTTTGATCCTCTACCGATGTGTCATGCCGAATTACTTTAGCAACTGCTTCAGTTAAGATTGATTGAGCTCCGAAAGTTGACTCCTCCTCCTGCTGAGCTTCCAAAAAGATGGGATGCTAATGCTCATTGTGATTTCCATTCAGGGGCACCAGGCCATAATATTGAGGGGTGTAGAGCATTTCAGCACCAAGTGCAAGACTTAATTGACTCCAAAGCAATCGAGTTCGGACCAAATGGCATGAAGGTATCAGGTGATCTTACACCAGTAGCTGCAAAGGAAGTGAGTATTCCTTCCCCTTGTCTAGGGTCTACCTCAGGTCACGGGTGTATTCCTCAGCTTCAGGTTTCAAAGTTGTCACGTCAGCAACCTTTGTTTGTTCCTCGGCCAAATGTGGAAAGAAAAGTACAGGGGCAGACTAGGCACCCTAATCAACATTGGCAGCAAAACCGTCAGCAACAGAGGCAACAAGGACTTAGGAGGTCTGAGAGAGTGTCTGATCCAGTTCCTATTTCTCAAAGCCGGCTTCTTGCTCGCCTTCTCCAAGGCTCTTTGATTCAGCTGGACAATGCCAGCCAGTGTCGTTTCCTTTTCCTCTGGATTATGACATGAATGCCAGGTGCGAGTTTCACTCGGGAACGTTTGGACATACAATTGACAATTGCAGAGTGTTCAAACATAAGGTGCAAGACTTGATTGACTCAAAGATTATCACACCAGACGGGTGGCCCATAAATTGAACTTTCTTCATCAGATTGAGCACCCAGTTTGCAAAGATATCTTCAGAATCAATAAGTCCAGACGGAGTCAAGCCTCCTCAACAAGGACAATCATGTAGCTTCTTTACTGCATTCTCATGTGTAGCTTTTTATGTTTGCCAAAACATTTGTATGCATGCATGAAATTTGTTTTTCTTTTTAATGTTAATCCTAATAAAGCGCGCATGTTTTTCCTGCAGTAATCCATTCGTATTCACTCATAATTTTGTATATGTGCAATGCAATACCAACTGTCGTACTTAAACTCTTGAGGGAGGATGATGAGTTGAAAACGTAAAAATCTCTAATTTTGTGCTCTTGGATAAAACCCTTTTGACGATGTACAGGCATTGTTTCAAATCCCAAACACTGGAGATATAAGGAGATAAACCCTTGCCAAAATAGGAGCCCTAAAGTAAGAGTTTCTTTTAGCAAAAAAAAACCCTAACATTTAACCCCGGGGCAGGGTAGGCGTCAGTTAGTTTGACCAACCGTTCAAACCTCAAAAGGAGTGTACATCTGAGGATCCATTACTTTTCACTCCACCGCATCAAGAGGTCCAAAGATCGGAAACCACAATGGTTATCCCTCATCAACTGAGAAGTGAAATAGTCACAACCCTTCCAAAGAAATCAAGACAGCCGGTGTCACACAATGTGTTCAAAAAAAAATAGAATAAAAAAAAAAAGAAATGAAAAAGCCCGCTAAGTCAAAACTTGAAAACAAGCAACTTAGGCGAAAGTTAGGGCATCCCGCTGGACTCCAAAATCGAAGATTCAAAAGAATCTGTCCAGGAAAAAGTTAGGGATAAGCAAAAGAATGTGAAACCGAAATGCGAATAGGATTACCCAAGAAAGATCCTCAATTGAAAGAACAAAGTCGTGTGACACAGACACAAAGACGAAAAGGGATGACTGTTACTCCAACAACCTGATTGGTGCTTAAACCGTTAAAAGTCAATGGTTCCTCAACCATCACAAAGGCTTCTTTTGAGAGGTGAATGCTAGTGCCGAACTAGCTGAACGTAGGACTGGAGGACATCACGAAGAGTGGGTGGGCACTAATAAATTTTGAGCCTTATATCCTTTGTTTCAATAACCGTGAACCAGGCCCCGTTACAAAACCAAAAGTCCTAAATTGAAACAAGGTTATTTCGAAAGTGTATTACCAAGAGATAGCGTTCCTGACTCCTATGAGTTGTGCTAAAAGATCTTTGTTGGTGTTGCATGTGCATTGCATTCTTTCATCCAAAAATTAATGTCGTATCCTAAACCGTGATCCGCTCACAAAGGGTTTGCGACATCTTTTCAATAAAACTTCAAGATTAACATGTGTGTTGCGTTAGAATTTTCATTACTCAGAATAAAACATTTTCTGCTTGCATACATTTGTTTGACATCAAAAGAAGTTTACATATGAAAATTCGGTCCAGAAGCTTAATCTTGCCGAGTTAAGAATCCTGAAACTCCCGAAGGACAGCCACATCCAGTGGTACTTCCTCAGGAAACTTTGTTGAGCGGGAGCTTTCCCAACAAGTTGTGTTAAGACGTAGCCGATCTGGGGCAATCACGTCGAATCATCTCTTTAAGTTGTAGCCAATCTGGGCCAATCACATCGATAAATCTCTTCAAAGTTAAGCCAAACTGGGGCATTTACTTCGAGATTCAAATCTCTCCAACGGAAGGTATTCTGGGTCTTCCTTCGAAGATCAGTAGTCAGGGAAAAACCACTTCAAGGTTCATATTAGGGCAGGCCATCCCAAGAGCACGAGAAGTTAGTCCATCCAGAAGACTGATCAGCCTATCCAGGGTTCAGAATACTGGGGAAGAATATCTCACGGTGATATGAGATTGTTCATGAATCTTCTCGAGGCGAATTCCTTTGTAGACCATACAGTCTGAGGCAGTTACTTCGAGATCCGACAAATCTCTCCAAGAGTTTGAAGACATTGAGGTGTTTCGGATGTCAAGTCTTCTGTAAAATCCTCTTGAGACAATTTCTTCTGGTGGACCGTGTTGGTCTGGGGCAAGTGGAAAATTGTAAAAACTGTTGTTCACGCATATGCAGTCAATTAGCCAAAAGGCTTGAAATAAAGGGGAATTCCAACCCAAGGCATTTGTGGTCCCCCGTCTTCAGCAGGCTTCATTAATCATGTTCCCAGCAAGAGATGCATCAAAACCTTTCTCCCCAACAAGTGGTGGTTCAGAGTTAGATTTTTTTCAATTGCAGAAGTCATATCCAGCACGGGGCATATGTGCATATCTTTTGCTTGTAGGTAGCAGCCTCGTATTAGGCTCAAAAGCAAGATTGAAACGGTTTCAAAAACACGTGAGCATGGACCGTGTCTTCCAAACGAGTAATCACTTATCCCTATGCAGAATACCAGGGCAATCATGTTCAGGAAAGGGTTCACATGTCACCCTTTTGTCACAACTTTTACTGATTGAGTCAATCATTCGGCCGACGGTCACTCACGACGATTCAATATAGACAAGTTAATTTCCACTAGGTATCATTGTATCTTATTAAGTCGATTCTCCCATTCAGTACTTCCAACAGCTACAAGCTTTTCTGTGTCGATAATAGTGGCTGATTCCCGAGCTGAGTCAGAAGGCTGATTATCTCTAGCAAAGGATCTTGGGTTTGATAGATCTCCAAGCAGAGTTTTAATGACATTTTTCCTCAGCAGAACGTCATTCAGAAAGTTCTCATCCCCAGCGAAGTTCCATGAGCAGAATAATCTCTCTCTAGGGCAGAGTCATTCCAGTGGAAGCTTCTTCAATAGGATCATCACACCTCAGGGCATCTGCAAGCAAATTTATTTTTGGCAATTTGTGGCAAGCGTTATCCCCGGCAGAAGGGTTAATTCCCACAGAGCAATTGAAGGATCGAACAATGATCTTTTCCCCGCGGAGTTGGATTCCTTGTCCGGAGTCTCTTTTGCATTTGCATATATCATGACATTTGCATTCTCTGAAGCGTAGCATTCCATTGATATGGAGCATTACGGCAAAACTCAAACATACGCATACGAAACATAAGCCAGGTTCAACCGTTTACCTGCAAGCCAGAGTAATTCACAGACAAAACATTGTCATGTAACCCCAGCAAAGGTTACCACAACACTTGATCGTACAATGTTAATTCAATACTCGTCCGTATTGACCTTGGACATCCGTCCATGTCCTTTCAACGCTCGTCCGTGCTCGAACCCCTTATTCTCAATATCCGTCTGTATTGACCTCTTAGACACTCGTCCGTGTCCTTTTTAGCGTTTTAATCCCCAGTGAGATCACTTTACAAACTTTCATTTTTCAATACCCGTCCGTATTGCCTTTGAGACACCCGTTCGTGTTCTTTCAGCACCCGTCCGTGTTTGAGTCCTTTATTTTCAATACCTGTTCGTATTGAACCTTTTCAACACCCGTTCGTGTTTGAACTTTTAAGCCAATACTCATCCGTATTGACCTTTGAGATACTCGTCCGTATTTTATTAATCATCGTCCGATACTCGTTCGTACCGTTGACTTGGTCACTCGTCGTGTTCCTTTGACGATTGTCCAATGCTCGTTCATATTGTTGACCCGAACACTTGTGTGTGTTCCCTTCTTAATCATCATCCGATACTCGTTTGTATCGTCGACTTGGTCACTCGTCGTGTTCCTTTGATGATTGTCCGATGCTCGTTCGTATCATTGACCCGAACACTTGTGTGTGTTCCCTTCTTAATCATCGTCTGATACTCGGTCGTATCGTCGACTTGGTCACTCGTCGTGTTCCTTTGATGATTTTTCGATGCTCGTTCGTATCGTTGACCCGAACACTTGTGTGTGTTCCCTTCTTAATCATCGTCTGATACTCGTTCGTATCGTCGACTTGGTCACTCGTCGTGTTCCTTTGATGATTGTCTGATGCTCATTCGTATCGTTGACCTGAACACTTGTGTGTGTTCCTTTTCTTAATCATCTTCCGATACTCGTTCATATCGTCGACCTGGTCACTTGTCGTGTTCCTCTGATGATAGTCCGTTGCTCGTTCGCATCGTTAACCTAAACACCCATCTGTGATTTCTTTCCGTACTCATCCGTATGATCATTTATAATCATCTTATCCCTATTTCGATACATGTCGTATCAACCTATGCAGTTATTTGCTGATACTTCCAGAAGGGTTTATGTCCCTTTTCTTCTTCATTCAGTGTGCAAATTTTCTGGTTATTTTGGTATTCAATCACAATTCACCTTGATTGTCTGAATAGTCGTTGCTTTCATCCTTCTCGGGTTCACAGATGATTGAATAGGGGCAGCTGTAACACCCCAAAATTTGCCCTCTTGTTATTACATAGCTTATGTTTCATTGCATTGCATTTATATCTCATTTCATCTTATATCTCAAACATGTTGCATTGGGGCATGTGATCAGTTGATTTCAGAGCATTGACTATTCAAAGCTAGAGAGCTAGAGCCAAGGGTCTTCAAGCAAGCCTCAAGAGTCTCTTATGTCTCATATTATCTCAATTGATCCCACAACTCATTGGAAGAAGAGAATTCATCAAGAAGTTGGACAGTTCATCATCTCCTAGCAAAAACAGTCCAAATTAGGGTTTATGATTCAAGCAGTCTCCTGATGAAATTTTGGTTCAAACTTGATCTCAATGTTTTCTACATGATATCAAGTATCTAAGGATGGAATATTGCCCATTGGTTCATTTCAGAAGAGGTTCAATTGGTCAGTTGCTTGAGAATCAAGAAATTTGGGGAAAAGTCAATTGTGCAGTGAAAAAAGTCAACTCCTGAATTTTTAAGGTCAAATTCATGGTCCTCAAGTCAAATATTTATAATGGTGAAGATTTGATCAAGAAATGTCAAGAGATTCATCATAAATCAAGAATTGTACCAAGTTTCCATTTTTAGAAATTTAGGGTTTCCAAAAATGGCAAGTTTGGATCATTTTGCACTACACTTCAAGGCATTCTTTCTTCAAGATAAAAGCTTCAAACTTCAGGCCTAAGTTGAACCAATTAAATATCACATTCCAAGCTTCAAATCCATACCAAGAACTCTTCCATTGGATCAAAATTGAGAGAGTTATGATCAATCAAAGTTTGACAAAATGAAGGCAAGAACCAGGTCATGACAAGGTAATCTCAAGGCACCCGGCCATAATTTCATCAAACATGTGGTGTGCCAAATGCAAGCTAGTTTTCTCCATCAATAAGGCTTCAAATGAAAAATTGTTGAAAATCAAAGTTGTTCATCTCCATGTCCTCTTTAACTTTGATGTTGGGCTTTTTCTCATTTGAACAAGTTATGGAGGTCATATATGGGTTCAAAGAGAGAGGTTTCACACTGAAAAATCCTTAGGTCCATGACTAGGTCTGCAGGCAGCTTGGCGCGCATATGAGGCAGTCTTACATCCTTGTGTTCTAAGCAACTTTTCACTACATTAGAGGTTCCAATTCCACTTGAGATGAACATCAACATTGTTCTATGATGCATTCTCTTTTCAATGACACCAGAACCTTTCCATTTCATGTCTCATGCTTAAAGAAATTCTTTTGCAAACATCACTATTTGCATTGATGCCTTGATTGTCTTGAATATCAGTTTATGCATTGTGTTTGGTTCAGTTTTACTACAAATGCTCTCATGTAATGGTGTACTTTTGTTTACTCCATTTGGCCAGACATTTCCATATGCCATCATGCACATACATAGAGCCATGCACCAAAGAGGAAAATGAGAAACTTGTATTACAAGGCAAGGCTGCAGCATCTATACATCATCATCATCCTTCATCATCCTCATCATAACTATCATGAGCTCTCTCCACACATGATCATAAGCTGCACACGAGCTTCTCTTCACCCTCATTTCAGATTGCTTTGCACACCCTCTCTTTGCTTCAATCACCATTTTAACTCAACCATAGTTCTAACTGTCAACTAAGACAGTTAGAAACTAACCTTGCATATAAATAGAAAGCTCTAACTAACTTTGGAAGAGGACTTTCTCATTCTTCACATTTCACAAACCAGAGCTCTCAAATTTCTCTCTGAATCCTCTCTCTCTCTGCACGAATTCATCATAGTTCATCTCCAATCTTCATCATCAAGCACCTTTGAAGCTTTGAAGCATTGAATAGTGGAAGCACCTTCAAGTTCCAGATCTCAATTCCTCTGCAAGATCAAGCTTCTATAAGCCTTTATTTGGCCAGATTAAGCTCAAAGTTCATCTTGAAGCATCTCTGGTTTTCTGAAGATTCAAGTTACTTCAAATTTCCAGGTTTCAGTTCAAACTTCCTTTGCACGTTTTTACTACTTTTAGCTCATTGTTGTTGTGATTTGAGCTTAATAGAAGTTGTGGAAACTCTGGCTAGTTGATAGAGCTTGTTAGAAGCTTAGATGAATTTTTAGGGCAAACTTTCTCCCTTCGATTCTCTTGATGTGTCCATGATTTGTGAATTCCATTGCTAGATTCGTGTTGTGCTTGAGCCCAGCTTTCGTTTGATATACATTTTATGCATTTATGGAAACATCTGAGTGTTGGAGGTCGCCGAAGATGGCCGGAGAAGATGACCGGAGGTCCTTCTCCAGCCTTTGAGATTCACAGCTAGGGTTTTGTTACTTTAAAACACATCCGTTAATTTGTTTTTAATCTAACGTTTCAGAACATACCAGCACATAAATGAATACCCTCCCCATCACTTGCCATTTTTTTTACCTGTTGACTTGCATATGCGTGCATGTATGATTGTTATCATGTGCTTGTCATCTGATGCGTGCATCTTGTTTACTTTTCATGATATATCTGATTGACTTGCATCATGTGGCTAAGATTGAGTCAACTGTTGACTGAAGGCACACCTTAATTCTGTGAACCACGCGTGTTATTGGACCTAACTCATTATTGCTATCTGAACCCCCCTACTTTTTAAGCCCAAACGTTGTGAACGTGTATTTTACTTTTTCTACACCCCTTGTATATTTTCTTTCTCTTTCTAATTTCTTTTTTCATATTGTTTTCATTTTCTTTTATTAAAAATACCAAATGACCTCCAAAAATTCCAAATAAATTCACTTAGAATTATAACACATTTAACTAATTTTCCATGTTTTTTAATTCTGATTTTAATACATTTTGCATATTATTTCACAATTTCCTTTTAATTTCTTTTTCACTGTTCATCTTTCTTAATACATGTTCATTTGTGAATTAATTGACATAGTTAGATTCTGATTTTTGGCATGAGGTTTGATATGTGTGTTCATGACATCTTAATGTGTTTAATTCATATTTTTGTCAAATTTTAGAAGCATTCCATATTAGGTTTTTACATGTACCTTTGTGCATCATTCCATTTTACCTAAAGTGACTTTGTGAATTTGTTTGAATTTGTTTCTTAATGAAACTTGACATGAGCTTTTGATGCTTGATTTGATTCTAACTTAGTTGACTTGTGTTATATTTTCATATTTTTTTTAAAGTCATTTGCTATTCATTTGTGCTTGCTAGATTAGGAGACCTTTTGTGAACTTTGTTAACACCTAAACTCTATTTTTAGGTAGGCATTTATGCCATCCTATTAGGACTTGTTTGTGCATTTTTATAGGTCATTTCTTTGACATTATAGGTCATCTTAAACCATGATTATAGATCATTTACTTTCATCTCTCATAACTTGTACATAATTATTTCAACTTGCATCATTACTTGAACTTGTTTGACCTAAACTTGTTTATCTCTTCTTGTACTCAACATGATTTGTTTGTGAATTATCAATGCCTATTCATGCATTCTAATTGCATCTCATATTTGGTATCCTATTGGCCCATAATCATCTCATGCATTTAAATGTTCATTTATATCATCTTGTATACTTGTTTATGTTTAACCTTATTCATCTTTCTTTCTTAACTAGTTTTAATGTGGTTTGCATATGCATCTGGTATGATTAATTCTTGCATTATGATTACATCTTAAATGTCATTTGGTACTGATCTATGATCCATGTTCATCCATTTTTGGTTTTCCACTTTAACTTGTGTTCCATGTTACTTCTTTTCTTTAAGTGAAACTTGTTTCTTCTCTTCTCACTTCTTCTTCATCTAACTTCTTATACTTGATCATTCATTTTCATAACTTGTATGCTATTCATATGCATTAAAGGACATTCATATATGATGTATGATTCTGACTTTGACATTTCATTAGGCATTAGTGCATGTTCATCTTGCATAATCATTCATCTTTCATCAATTACTTTTATGGTGCATTTCTTTGTTGTTTAAGACAATGTTAGTGCATAGTTTGTTTATGTTTGATCTCTTAACCTTAGAGGACTTTCTCAGGGTATAAGTTCTGACCTAGAAGCTTTCTCAACCTTTAGGATCTTTCTTCTTTAGTTCCTAACTTGTTTGATTCTTACTTGTTCTTCTCTCCTTATTTCTTCACTTGTAAATTGTTTTGCTAACATTTTCAGGGGCTAATGGTAAGTCAAGTGTGTGGGAGAGCACCCACATACAACCTATTTTCTTATCTCTTTTAAGCTTTCAAGTTGTGATTGTGATAAGCATCTTATGCTTCTTTGACATTTCATTGCTTTCATCCCTTTGAGTCCTTAACTTAACTTCAATCTTTGAAGTAAGTTAGAACTCACTCTTCTTCTCTTTTCTTTTAGACTTAGGTTTCTAAACCACACTTAACCATTAGGAACATCCAAGCATGATAACTCTTAGGATTATTAGTCTCCCTTTATACTTTTACCTTTCTTAACCTTTGAGTCTCTCTTCTCCTCACCTCAAAACAAAAAGCAAAACATCTAATAAAAGCATAACATATATTGTATTTGAGCCTTTCATGTGAGAATAAGATAGTGAGGGGTCTTCTCTCACTTTTTTAGAATGTTTATCATACGCCCCGTCTTGGGTCGATATGCGAGGCATTCGATCCTACGTGAAAGACTTAAATACAATATGTCTTGTAAACACAAAATAATCAAAACACTTCTTTTCAAAATACAAAAACAAACAAACAATTCTCTTCTTATATCCTTCATTCCATTCTTAAGGACTCGTCATGTTCGTTCTACCGCAAATAGGTAACGCCTAAGTCTCCCTACAGCGAGCTGCAACACCTAACTGCTGGAATGCGCACTCTGACGTTTTGATTAAAAAACATAAACAAAACAACCCTTGTTGAGCCGAACTATGTTTGCTCTGATTCTTCTTTCTCGTCTGATTGAAGATACGTAAGCACGAGATGCGATATCTCGACGAGCAACCTTTCCCCGTAGTCCGTCGAACTACGTTGACTCTGACTTTCCCATTGCACCGAGGGAATACGTAGGCCTAGGACAACGACAATGTCCTATCGAGTCACTTCTTTCTCCCCTCCCTTCTCCTTTCTATCTTTCATTTCCAGTTCTCCTATTAGCAGTTGATTTCCAGTTCCTTACACCCTTTGATCGAGACAACACGCGTGGATCCCATCGAGTACGATGGATTCGTGGGGGGTGCTAATACCTTCCCCTCACGTAACCGAATCCCTTACCCATTTCTCTTGGTCAAGAGACCTCGTTCTTTCCTTCCCTCAGGTTTACGTAGTGTTTCCTTTCCCTCTCTTGGGATAAATACACATTGCTGGCGACTCTATTTCCGTGCCACTTTCGCGTTTGTACTTGGATGAAAATCCTGGGAGCGACAATAGCCCAAAATGCCTTGTGTTCCAATTCAATGGGTAGATGACAAGCTTTCCCATAGACAAGTCTATATGGAGACATATCTAGAGGGGTTTTATAGGCAGTCCTATACGCCCATAGTGCTTCGTCCAAATGATTGGACCAATCCTTCCTTGTTGGATTAACAACCTTTTCCAAGATTCTTTTGATTTCTCTATTGGACAACTCCACTTGTCCACTAGTTTGGGGATGGTAAGTTGTAGCAACTTTGTGCTTAATCCCATATTTTGCCATTAGGTTTTCAAAAAGTTTATTGCAAAAATGAGATCCACCATCGTTGATGATAGCTCTAGGCGTGCCATGTCGTGTCGAGATGTTCTTGAGCAAGAACTTAGTCACAACCTTGGCATCATTGGATGGTGTTGCTACTGCCTCAATCCACTTGGACACGTAGTCCACAGCCACAAGAATGTAAAGATTTCCAAAAGAGGGAGGAAATTGTCCCATGAAATCAATGCCCCACACATCAAAAATTTCTACTTCAAGAATACTAGTTAGTGGCATCTCTTGTCTCATGGACACATTTCCAACCCTTTGGCATCTATCACATCTCTTAGCAAATTCATGAGAATATTTAAAAATAGAGGGCCAGAAATAACCTGATTGCAGCACCTTGGCTGCAGTTCTTACTCCTCCAAAATGTCCACCATATGGGGCTTTGTGACATGCTGATAAGATATGGCGTGCCTCCTCATAGTCAACACATCTTCTTAGCAACTGATCTGCACACTTCTTGTATAGGTATGGATAATCCCAGAAATAGCTCTTTATAGTGTGAAAGAACCTCTTTCTCTGTTGGTAGTTGAATTCTGGTGGTACAACCCTACTGACTAAGTAATTCACAATGTTAGCGTACCAAGGAGTCATGCCATCAGTAATCACTAACAGCTTCTCATCCGGAAAACTTTCCTTAATCTCTCCACTGTTTTAAGGTTTCACTTCTTCAGGGAGTCTTGAGAGATGATTAGCAACTGAGTTCTCTACTCCCTTTTTGTCTCTTATTTCCAAGTCAAACTCTTGTAGAAGGAGCACCCAACGTATAAGCCGTGGCTTTGCATCTTTTTTGGCAATCAAATATTTAATTGCAGCATGGTCCGTATACACAATGACCTTAGTTCCTACCAAGTAAGGTCTGAACTTATCAAAAGTAAAAACTACTGCCAGCAGCTCTTTCTCTGTGGTTGTGTAGTTGATTTGTGCTTCTATCAACGTTATACTTGCATAGTAAATAGTATGAAACACTTTGCTATGCCTTTGGCCTAAAACAGCGCCAATGGCAAAATCACTAGCATCACACATCAACTCAAATGGCTTGGACCAATCTGGAACTTTGACTACAGGTGCAGAAATGAGGGCCTTCTTCAAAAGATTGAAAGATTCAAGGCACTCTTTACTGAAGACGAATGGCGTATCATGCTGCAGCAGCTGGCACAGTGGTTTAGAAATTTTTGAAAAATATTTTATAAACCTTCTATAAAATCCAGCATGCCCCAAGAAACTCCTAATGCCCTTGATATTTACTGGTGGAGGTAGTTTTTCAATTACCTCCACCTTTGCTTGATCTACCTCCAACCCTTCTTTAGAAATTCTATGACCAAGAACAATTCCTTCTTTTACCATAAAATGGCATTTTTCCCAATTGAGGACTAAGTTGTTCTCTTTACACCTGATCAGTACCAATTCCAAATTCTTTAGGCAATCTTGAAATGATTCTCCAAAAACTGAAAAATCATCCATGAACACCTCCATGGAATTTTCTATGATATCCGAGAAAATAGCCATCATGCAACGTTGGAAAGTGGCTGGTGCATTGTACAGTCCAAACGACATTCTTCTAAAAGCAAAGGTGCCATAAGGGCATGTGAATGTCGTTTTCTCTTGATCTTCCGGGGCTATGGCAATTTGGTTGTAGCCTGAATATCCATCTAAGAAGCAATAATACTCCTTTCCAGCCAGCCTATCCAGCATCTGGTCAATGAAAGGCAAGGGAAAATGGTCCTTCCTTGTTGCCTTGTTCAGCTTCCTATAATCCATGCAAATTCTCCAACCAGAAACTGTTCTAGTAGGAATGAGCTCATTCTTTTCGTTGACTATTACTGTCATTCCTCCCTTCTTCGGTATGCACTGAATTGGACTTACCCACACACTATTTGAGATAGGGTAGATAATTCCTGCGTCTAACCACTTGATAACCTCCTTTTTTACAACCTCTTTCATGATGGGGTTCATCCTTCGTTGGCTCTCAATGCTATTCTTGGCATTTTCTTCCAACAGAATTTTTTGCATGCATATTGCTGGGCTAATTCCCTTAATATCAGAAATCTGCCATGCAATTGCCTTTTTATGTCTTTTCAGTAGTGAAATCAGTTGCTCTTTTTGCTCCTCTTGCAGATCTGTAGCTATGATGACTGGCAGCTTCTGTCTTGCCTCCAGATATGCATATTGTAAATGCTCCGGAAGTTGCTTAAGCTCCAATTCAGGGGGTTCTTCAATGGAAGTTAGCTGCTGTTTATGAGTAACAGTGGTGGATTCTAATACTTTTGCATACTCTTCCTCTTGCTTTGGCATTGGACCATAGATGACTCCATCTTTTAGTCCTTCGTCTTCCACTTTTCCTAACTTAATTTTCAACACATCATTAGCCTTAAGAAGGTTTTTATGAATTAAACCTTCCCAACTAGAAATCATAGAACACTCAGCCATCTCCTCTTCTGGGTATTGCAAATCATTAAGTATGTTGAACACTACTTGCTGCCCATTCACCCTCATGGTGAGTTCTCCTCTTTCAACATCAATTAAGGTTCTACCCGTTGCTAGGAATGGCCTTCCCAACAAAATGGGTGTCTCCTCATCAGCTTCAAAATCCATAATGATAAAGTCAGCTGGGAAGACAAACTTATCAACCCTTACCAACACATCCTCAATCTTCCCTTGTGGGTAGCAAATACTCATATCAGCCAGCTGCAGGGTGATGGTTGTAGGCCTGGCAGCACCTATCCCTAGCTTCTTGAATATGGAGAGAGGCATGAGATTAATGCTGGCCCCTAAGTCACATAACGCCTTTCCACAAAAGGTGTCTCCAATGGTGCATGGGATAGTGAAACTTCTAGGGTCCTTCAACTTGGGAGGGAGTTTTCCTTGAACTAATTGACTACATTCTTGTGTAAGTGCAACCGTAGCAAACTCTCCCACCCTTTTACGTTTGGTAAGCACATCCTTCATGAATTTTGAATAATTCGGCATTTGTTGAATGGCTTCAATCAAGGGTATGTTGATGTGAAGCTGCTTCAAGATCTCCATGAACTTTGAAAATTGTTGCTCTTCTTTTGCTTTTTTGATTCTTTGTGGAAAAGGGGGTGGTGGTCTTTCTTGTACAAGTTTTTGCTTCTTGTTGGCTTCAGTGATGACTCTTTGATCTTATGGAGGAAGGTATTCTTCAGTGAGTACAGTATCTTGGTGCTTTTTCTATTTGGATGAAGAAGGTTCTCCATCATTGTCTTTTGCTCCAGTACTGTCTGGTTAGACACAGCTGTACTTGACTCCTTGTTCTTTGTAATTGTTTCGTCAACTTCCTTGCCACTTCTCAACTTAAGAGCTTGGCAAGTCTCAATATTCTTCACTCCAGTTTGTGTGCTAGGAGTCTCAGTAGAGCTGGGAAGATTTCCCAAGTTTCTTGAACTTAGAGCCATAGCAATTTGGCCCACTTGGTTCTCCAAGTTCTTGATACTTACTCCTTGTGCTTGAAATTGATTCTTTGCTTCTTGAATAAAGGACTTGAGCACATTCTCTAGATGGTTGTTTCCCTGGTTAACCCCAACATAGTTAGGGTTAGAAAATCCTGGTGGAACTTGAGGTGTGGTTGCTTGCGGTTTAGGTTGATTTTGATTGTTACTCCAAGAAAAATTAGGATGATTGCGCCATCCTGAGTTGTAAGTGTTGCTGTAGGGATTATTGTATCTGTTGTTGTTGGGATTGCCAACGTAGTTAACTGAAACGGGATTGGCAGAACATTCTTCAAATAGATGTGGTCCTCCACAGTAAACACAGGCGACCTCAGAAGCGTCAGTAACCACCTTAACAGGGTCAGGTTTTGGCACTTCAGGCTTCATTAAATTCTTCATCATTTGGTGGATCTGAGCCACTTGAGCAGCAAGATTTGTGGTCTCAGTGACTTCATGAACTCCAACAGGCTTCTTTTGAGTTGAACTTGAAGTGGCCCTTGTGACTGGCCATTGATAAGTGTTGGCCGTAATGCTTTCAATCAACTTGTAACCATCGTCATAGAATTTAGACAATAGAGCTCCACCACTGGATGCATCTAACATATTTCTTGAGGATGGAATTAATCCATTATAGAAGGTCTCAAGTTGTATGCAGATAGGAATTCCATGATGTGGACATTGTCTCAACAGCTCCTTAAATCTTTCCTATGCGTCAAACAATGTCTCGTCATCTTCTTGCCTAAATGATGTGATTTCATTTCTCATTTTTGCATTTTTGGAAGGAGGAAAATATTTGGCCAGAAACTTTTCTGCCAAGGCATTCCATGTAGTAATGGAATTTGGTTCCAAAGAATTAAGCCAGCCCTTGGCTTGATCTCTTTGAGAATATGGAAACAGCCTCAACCTAAAGGTATCCACGGGCACATCAAGGATCTTGAAGTTGTCAGAAACATCCAGAAATTGTTTTAAGTGCAAATGAGGATCTTCATGAGGAGAGCCTGAATATTGACAGCAGCTTGCAACATTTGAAACATCATAGGCTTGAACTCGAACTGTGGTGCCGTGATAGCTGGCCTAGCAATGCATGTATTCATAGCATTTGGATCAAACACAGCATAATCCCTGATGCTACGCGCTCGGTCATTGCCAATGCCAATGATATCTGGCTCTGCCATGGTTGTCTCTTGTAATGATTCATCTGAAGACGATGATGAACTTTCCTCTTCTGTGTCCTCTTCGTACACTACTACTTCAGGCTCAGCCATAGCTGAAGTTGAAGAATCTCCAGATATTTGCTGAGTACGTACAAATCTTCTTCGTGCCTTGAGAATTCTTTCAGGTTCAGGATAACCACTGTGAACTGGTTGTAACGACCTGCGCATGCAAGAGCTTAAGCCTGTCATATCACCAAATCACAGCAAACATTAAAAGCTCAAATACAGTCTTAAACAAAAAAAAAATATAGTTTTTCAAACTTTTTCTACAACATCAAAAACATGTATAACTAAGGCAAGGGAACAAATCTCTAAGTCTCACTTGTAACCCTAAAATACGTCTGGTTTTAATTCTGATAAGTCTTTGTGGTCTCAACTTCTTATTTCTAAGCAATTTGAATTAAGTGAATATCTCTATCCTACTTTACTAACCACTTTTGTTATGAAATCCACTTGTTTATTGGATCTCTCTCAACAACAAGCTTGTACTTTTTTCCTAGTTGATCACTCTAAGAACCAAGTTTATAGCATAAAAACACATAACAAAATAAGACACTAGCCAACACATCTTATCAACATAAAAAACACTTTTATACTAACTTCATTAGTCTCATCAAACAAAGATTTAGCTCATAGTGAGCTGAGTACAAACTACTAGAATGAAATTAGGAGGGAACATCTTCTTACAAAGTGTAGTAAAGAAATGCAACCTACTAATAACTTGGAGATCTCTTGCGTTGGATAAATAGCAATAGCTCTCTTCAGTCACAACAGTTCTCAGCAGAGTGTACAGGTCTGGAGAGAAAAAGAATACTCTCTACTAATACTTAAACTCTAGAACTGAGAATACTAAAAACACTGAAAATAAAATATTGTTGTGTGTGGAATTTCTTGTCTTTTTTTTTCCGCTTTCAATGCACAAGCTCTCTTTAAATAGTGATGAGTGGAAGTGGTGGTTCCTCCTTTCTTGGATCGTGGGTATCTTGAGGAAAATAAGGTTAGGCCCAAATCAAATCCTTCATGTGGGACAGTTGTCCATCAATCCTTCCTTTACAAGTAATCTGGTACAGATGTTGGTGGAAGACACATTTACTTTAAGCAGGCGGCTGGAGTAGGCTGGTGGAGCAGACCAAATGGCTGGTGCTACAGAGCAGACGGCTGGTGATGCTGGTGCTGGGCATCCTCTACTGAGTGGTCCCCACTGTACTACCTTTTGTCCTCTAGCTTGCTTGATCTTATCCCTTCCTTTTGCTCCATCGCTCTTCATAGTGCTGCCACGTAAGCCCTAGTCATTCATGGTTTTTTTATCATTAATTCTCCAAATCTCTTGGTGAAATGGCTGATTAAACCACCGGTCATCAAAATAGCTCCTAATGCTGCTCCAGACTCTGGCAACTGGGGTCATGCCTCTTCTCATCATCATCTATCTTCCTTTTAAAGCACAAACACAATGAAAACGTAAGAGAAACACATAAAGTGCTTAAAGCTTTAATAGTGCAAAAACATCTTAAAATCATGCTGTAAAAATGAAATCATGAACTAGAATTGTCACAAAAATTGGTTAAGAGTAACACACTAAAATAGTGTTATCACTCCTCCAGTTCCAAAGAAGTGTGGGACACCATAGGACAACCAAGTGGAAAATACGACTATATAGTCAAGTACACCGCTCCGGAGAGCTCTCGTATCAGGCTCAATGACATTCAGCCAACTGGATAGGGAGATTTTCCTGAGAGCACAAATGCTATGCAAAATACAATAGAAGAATCCTCCTACGACAACTCTGCCTGGGAGACAGATTCCAATGATCCTGCTCCGCCAGAAATCAGCGTCATTTATGAGGACAAGCCAAGAAAGAAGGTACCAGACTTTGTGATTCACCGAGGAGTTCGCCGCCAATGGGTTGCTGTCGATGTTTCGAAGATCGTTCATAAGTCAAGGTAATTGTCGTCTTTACTTTAACCTTTCACCCTGCCAAGGTGAAACGAATGTTTTGATAGGGCTCACTTTCTGTAAATATCCCTGTTCGCTTCACCCAAAGCGACAGAGTTTTGTTTTATAGGGCTGTAGTTTCAAGAATCGACTTGTTCATAAATAAAATAACGTCGTTCTGTAATTTCTACATTAATTGTTGTTTTCTATTTTCGCTTTTCTCAGAAAATGGTAATCCTAAAAAACAACTCAATAATAAAAACAAGCAGTTTTCCAAAGAAAAACACTGCACACACTCTTGCATTTTCTCTCTATCTCTTCTAAACACAAATCATCACGTCATGCAGATTGCTTATTTTAAACCCCGTTGAAACACGCGATCAAATGCCTTCTCCTAACTTTGAATTCCCGGTATTTGAGGCTGAAGAAGAAAATGACGAAGAAATTCCAGAAGAGATCTCCCGATTACTCAGACAAGAGGAAAGGTCCATTGAACTTCACAAAGAGCCGTTGGAAACGGTCAACTTGGGCTCAGAGGAAGAGAGAAAAGAAGTCAAGATTGGGGCACTGCTCAGTCCAATTGTCAAAGAAAGTTTGATAAAGCTTCTCAAAGAGTTTTCCGATGTATTCGCTTGGTCCTATCAGGATATGCCAGGGTTGGATACCAGCATCGTGGAACATCATCTACCGTTAAGATCAGAATGTTCGCCAGTAAAACAGAGGTTGAGATGGACTCACCCGGACATGGCCATCAAAATCAAAGAGGAAGTACAGAAACAGATTGACGCGGGTTTCCTCACTACGTCAGAGTATCCTCAATGGCTAGGCAACATCATGCCAGTACCGAAAAAAGACGGAAAGGTCAGAATGTGTGTAGACTACAGGGATCTGAACAAAGCAAGTCCAAAGGATGACTTTCCTTTACCACACATTGACATGTTGGTAGACAGTACAACAAAGTTCAAAGTCTTCTCCTTCATGAATGGATTCTCGGGCTATAATCAGATAAAAATGGCGCCGAAAGATATGGAGAAAACTTCATTCATCACCCCATGGGGCACCTTTTGTTACAAGGTAGTGTCGTTCGGTTTGAAGAATGCCGGGGCAACCTATCAACGGGCCATGACTACTCTTTTTCATGACATGATACACAAGGAAATCGAGGTATATGTCGATGATATGATTGCCAAATCTAAAACAGAAGAGGAGCATGTGACCCACCTGTCAAAATTATTCGAGCGTTTGACGAGATACAAACTCCGCTTGAATCCCAACAAGTGCACCTTCGGTGTCCGTTTGGGGAAACTCTTAGGGTTCATCGTCAGCCAGAAAGGAATTGAGGTTGATCCTGACAAGGTCAAGGCCATTCAAGAAATGCCTTCTCCAAAGACTGTAAAACAAGTCAGAGGATTCCTGGGACGTTTGAACTACATCTCCAGATTCATTCCTTATGACCACGACATGCACACCAATGTTCAAATTACTCAAAAAGAATCAAGACTGCGTTTGGACAGAAGACTGTCAAACCACCTTCGACAGTATCAAGGAATATCTGTTGAACCCACCGATTCTATCACCTCCAATGGAAGGAAGGCCACTGATTATCTACTTAACAGTCTTGGAAGACTCCATGGGTTGTGTACTTGGCCAACAAGACGAAACCAAAAGGAAAGAGTCTGCCATCTACTATTTAAGCAAGAAATTCACCGACTGCGAGACTCGGTACACTATGCTTGAGAAAACTTGTTGTGCTTTGGCTTGGGCAGCCAAACGTCTTCGCCAGTATATGATTCATCACACTACTTGGTTAATCTCAGAAATGGATCCTATCAAGTACGTCTTTGAAAAGCCTGCTCTCACGGGAAGGATTGCCCGTTGGCAGATGTTGTTATCAGAATATGACATAGAATACCACGCTCAAAAAGCCGTTAAGGGAAGTATTTTAGCCGATCATTTGGCTCATCAATCGATTGACGATCAAGAATCAATCGGGTTTGACTTCCTAGACGAATATGTCATGTATCAAAAAATGAAAGATTGCGATGAAGCGCTACCCAGTGAAGGGCCAGAACCAGGTTCCCAATGGGGACTAATCTTTGACGGAGCTGTCAATCATTACGGAAACGGAATTGGGTGTAATACCCCAAATTTTGACCACTAGATTTTCCCATCATTGTGCAAATCATCATCACAATATGGATGAATCATCATGCCTCATTAGTCTCCCCAAAGATGGGTGAGCATCCACTACAATCAAAATTAGGGTTTCAAGCCCTCTCTGAGCTTTAGACAAAGGCTCAATCAAGAAATGACTTGATCTTCAACTTGTCTAATCTCTTAAACATCCACAATGGATAAAAAAGGACTCCCACTTCAAGGATTAAGCACAAGGCTGCTCCCTTCTAGGTGGATCAAGCCTCAAGATCGACAGTGTCACCAAATTAGGGTTTTGGTCGACCAGGGCCTCCAGATGGAAATTTTCATCTGGGCACAAGGCAATGATCCAAAACATAACCTAATATACTTCATGGAACCTCATGAACCCATGCATCAAGTCAATTTTACCTCAGGGGATGCATTCATCAAAAATCAGGAATTAGGGTTTCTTGACCTAATTCACCCCTAAGTTGACTTTTGGGACAAATCATGAGCCAAGACCTCAAGAGAGGATTTGATCCATTTGGAACAATGGATTGATCCAAGAAGCTTGAGCAACAAGTCTCAATTTCATCTGCACCACAATTAGGGTTTCGCGAGAAAAGTCAACTGTAACTTTGACTTTTGACCTAGACATGCTCCCAAACCCTAATACATGATTGAATATACCCTATGACACCCATGGAACATGTCCATCAAGTTTGATTTAGGTCAAGGGCATGATTTCCTGAAGAATTGCACAGTTTGGAATTCATCTGATAAAAAGTCAACTGTGCACAAAAGTCAACTTTGACTTTTTGAGATTTTTCACCAAAATGGATTTTTAACCCTAAAATGATGTTAATGTATGATTTGAATCATCATTCATCAAGAAAAATCAAGAAAAGTGAGATAACTTGTAAAAGGGGTAACCATAAAACTTAGAAATTTTTCTAAGTTAAAAATAAAGTGGCAAGGGTACCAACTTTGGAGGACCATAACTCCTAAACCACAAGGCCATTTTTTCTCATCCAAAGATGGATTTGTAGCCCTCATTATCACCTACAAAAACTTCAACTACAAGTCATTCCAATTCATTAAGGATTTTGAGTTATGGAGTGATCAAAGTGGCTGAAAAGTGAAAATGTCACTTTTTCCAACACTTAGTGAAATTTTCACTAAGTCAGATTCTGCCTCACTTTTTGCCAAATGTAGGGGGATTTTTCACTTGGAATCAAAAGAGATCAAAACCAAACTTGTTCAAACAGTTGTTGTATCATGTAAGAGCTTTCCAAAATGGCCAAGAACATTGCCAAATTCAACCTACACCATGAGATACAACATTGCCAAGTTGCCTTGCTGAAATCTGTCAAGGCAAGGCAGAATTTGCAACTTTGGTCGATTTTCCAAAATCAGCCAAATCCAATTGCTCCTATCCACTTGGACACCTCAGAGGATTGAATCTAAAGGGGACAATCACTGAGCCAAGCCTCCAAAGTCCATGGAACAAGAAATAGCATGTTGAACCTAGAATGGCCAAAATAGGGACAAGACTTCAAATTTGGAATGAGGCATTCAATGGAACCATCAAGGTGGCATTGACTGAGCCATTCTTGTCTGAAATCAGTCAAGACTTATCCAAGACCAAGGGAACCAAAGCTCTGTGCCCTAACCTCTAGTCAATGGCTAGAGGAGACTTGAAATTCCATTGGACAACATTGGCCAAACCTACTTACCAGATGCCGTGCACTATTCCTTGCAAAACAAACTTGCTCTACTATAAATAGAGCTCAATTATGGTCAGTTTGAGTACACCAAAGCCATCTAACAGATGCTTTCCTCAAAATCTCTTCTTTCACTCCAATTTTTCCTTCTAAGGCAAGTCACTATCAGGTTTTGAGTTTGAGAGCAATTCCAATCAAACCAATCACTCACACACATCACATACATCACATATGAGCTGATCAAACACTTAGATTACTTCTGAAACATCAATTTCACAAAATCACCAGCTGGTTGCTCAAGGTTTTAACCGAAGTGCAGCTGAGGTACCACAATATGATCCAGCCAATTTCAATCAAGTCCAACCATCCAAACACAATCCATAGGGTGTAGGGAAGCTGTTCAGATCATCACAACTCATCTGTAACACCTCCAAATCAAAAATCACTTTGAACTTGCTGTCACGGCCTAGAGGTAAGCACATGCTTGGTCATCTCTCAATCTATGCATATTTCCTCGCACAATAATTTGGCCATATGTTCATAATCATGCATGGAATGTTTTCCCTCAATTAATTGCATTGTTTGAATCATGTTTCAAAAATCCTAGCCTTCATGCAGAAATTAGGGTTCTTGAGGTCTCTTCGTGATTTCTTGTTGTATGTTTGATTTAAATGAAATTAAAGTACATAGACATGATCGTGAGGTTGAGACGAGCATAATGATATGTGGATTGCATGATATGATTTCGTATTCATGGAGATTGGATAGAAAATGCAAATCTGAGAAACCAAGAACACGCGCGTGTTCTTCAGCTGTTCTTGGCGCCATTTTTCATATATTCAAATATTTGAATTTTGTGATTTTGTTTAATTGATTCAAAAATTAATTTCTCTCTGAGTTTTAATGATTTTTAGTTGATTCTTTTTTTAATAATTCACAAAAATGTTAAAATATTTTATTTTCACAAAAAATCCCAAAAATATTATTTATTTCATATAATTGATATTTTTGTAAAGAATTAATATTTTGATTGTTTTTGGCATTTTAAATATTTTTTCTACATTGATTTTGCAACTTTTAATGCTTTCTAATTATTTTGTAGGTCAATACTTAATTTTTGAAGCATTAATCCAAGATCACAATTTGTTTTCCATGTGTTAAATAATTTTTGATCATTTTAATTGAATTTTTATTCAATTAAATACATTTTGAAAACAAATTAGGGTTTTGGATTAATTCAACCCTCATAAATCATTTTCAAAACATTTTTGGGCCTCTTGAGAGAGTGTAAGACCCATCCCCCCTTGTACAAAGACTTTTTGGGCCTCACTCATTGTATAAGTCCCTCTGTACAAGTAAACGGCGCGATCGTCGCCCGTTTAAAAATAAAAATCATCTGGGCCTCTCCTTGAGCTATAAGACCCATTTAAAACACTTTGGGCCTCTATTAGAGTGTAAGACCCAATCCCCCTTTTAACCAAAACATTTGGGCCTCACTTATTGTATAAGTCCCTCTGCGTTAAAAGAAAACCTCGGCGCGATCGCCATTTTTAAACGAAAAACCAACTGGGCCTACCCTCGTGTTATAAGCCCCACTTTTTTTTCTTTTTGGGCCTCTTGAGAGAGTGTAAGACCCATCCCTTTGTACAGAAAACCATTTTTGGGCCCCAGTGACTTGTATAAGTCCCTCTGTACAAAGTCAAACAGTGCGCCCACTGATAAAACCCTGGGCCTCTCCTTGAGCTGTAAGCCCCAAATCTTTCTTTTTCAAAGCACTTTCTCCTTTGATTTTGAATATACTATTGTTTTCAATATTTCTTTGTTGAAAAACTAACCAAACAGCATGGAAGCACTACAACCGAGTAAGTGTTTATCGCTTTCGTTTACTGCTTTCATATTATAAACTGTGTTGTGGGGCTGCTCACTATAAGTCTCCTTTCATAAACTCATATCTACTGTGTAATAATAGTATAGATATTTCGAGTTTCCCCGGCAACTACATCTAGAACTAGGTGACGCCGTTTCATTTATTCGTAGAAATAGACGCCTAGATCCCCAATAGGAGCACCAGATACAGTCTTCTCTTCGGCTGTCCTCCTTAGGAATCGTCAAGAAGCTCTACTCCCCAAGATGAATGTATTCTCCGTGAATGGCATCTTTGAGTTTCTTCCAAGTTCTCGAACTTTCCTGACTTGATCTATTACTTGTGGATAGCTTGCCTTGAATGTCTCGAGGTTTGGGTACCCACTACGGTCATAATCTTGGACCTTAACTAAGGAACCCTCTTTAAAAGCTAAAAGTCGCTGGATAGTAAACCTCGCACGTTTACCAGTGGTTTTCATCTTTAAAAGAGTTATCTCTCCTAATGGAAAGGAGATGATAGACCCACGGGCTTCTTAAAAGCATCGGCCTCCTCTTGGGCATTATTCAAGGACACTACGGCTTCTTAGAAGTATTCACAGCCTCCTCTTAGGCTTCGTATAATGATCTCTTCCTTCGGGAATGATAGCCTCCTCTTGGGCTTCGTACAAGGACCCGTCGGCTTCTTAAAAGTTTCCAGCCTCCTCTGGGGCTTCTTACAAATTATCCCGACGACCTCCTAGAGGTATAGGAATAGAACTTAGTCATCCTCATAGAACAATCCTTTCATAGAGTCTACTACTGTTTCTCAAAGCATAGTACAAAAGATAAAACTCTAGACACGGACAGTCTAACCTCCTTGAGTCTCAAAGACATTCTCAAGCACCCTTCGTTAAATAGGAAGGAAACCCGCAGACTCGGACAGTCTCAACACCCTTTGGATTTCCAGTTTCCATAAAAAAAGGAAACAACCCCGATCCTCAGATCTAACCCATGAGTACAGTGTTGCTCATATAAGAACTGATTTTCTCTTTTAAAATCAGTATATTGGATCTGTCACTCAACTGAAACAGTTACAATAGCCTCCATCTCGGGCTTTGTACGAGATACCAAAATTCTCCCCAGGGGAGTCAAACAACGTTTAGCCTCTCTCTCGGGCTTTGTACGAGACACATAAGAGACTCCCTCGTTGAGTCAAACAATAGCCTCTATCTCGGGCTTCGTACGAGACACATAGACTCTATCATCGGGTCAAAACCTTTTAGCCTCTCTCTCGGGCTTTGTACGAGACACAAATTAGCCTCCTCTTAGGATTTGTATAATGATTTTCCTAGCGGAAATTAGCCTCCTCTTAGGTTTTGTATAAGAAAACCACTGGTTAATCCAATTAACCTTTTAGCATCAAAGTTGTACCTCGTTCACAGTACACAAACATCAACAACTCCTTTCCCTTCATCTAATCGCTGTAAGCGGCAAGCCTCTGGATCATCTATATCCACGCCAATGTCCCTCTTTTAGCATGAGAAATTCCTAAGGAAAGATGGCATTGTTCTACACTGAGTTAAAGTCTTCTCCTTTAGGTTAAAACCCTTTCTTCGGAAATTATGGCATTGCTCGGATCCGCGTATCCCAGTTAAAGTAATTCTCCTTCTCCCCTCTTTAGAGATGACAAATTCTCTCTAAAGCCGAGGTCTTTCAGCTTCACGTCTTGGGCTTTGAACAAAACACAAATAGACCTTTCAGCTTCACATCTTGGGCTTTGAACAAGATACAAATCACCTTTCGCTTCACGTCTTGGGCTTTGAACAAGACACCAAAACACCCATTTCCTCCCATAGAATAGGAGGAACTACGAACGCTCTGATTTCCCTGTTTCGGTAAACGGGAATACGTAGGCATAAGATCGAAAGAAAAGATCTTAGAGAGCACAATCAACAAAAAACCCAAATCCCATATCTCCATCAATCAAAAAGCAGTAATTCAAAAGCATCAGTCCTAAACATCCTAATCCTCGTTCCCCGCCAGAAACCTTCTGCCTAGATAAAAATAAAGAAAAACGTATTGGCGAAAATACAAATAACCAGTACAAAGGCCCCCCACATTGATAGCATCCGTAACCTAACAGACCGCTGTTTAAACTCAGTATGCAAGCAGGGTTAATTGGAGACATCTATTTCCCTTCCTTATTCAGCTCACAATAGGATAAAAAATGAATCGACCTGTAGTCAAAGCTCAAACCGCAGAGAGCGACCAGCGCTTAAGAACCGTGTCCAAAATCGCTCGCTACAGAAAAGTGGCACCCACCGTGGGGCCTATCAAAGTTAGATCTAGGCACGGTCTACCTTTTCACCTCTTGTGTGAATACCACAGATTGGGGCTTCCACCGGGGAACCCATTTCTGTCAGGAACTTAGGAATCATAGCTTTATAAGTCTAGGATGATTAGGACAAATATATATACTGCTTTTCCTAATTGCTATACGTGTTTATTTTTCTGCTACTGGGAATGCGTGTGATGCCGCATGTGGTGAGAATGAGTATACACTTAAGATAAGTGATGGCGACGGGGTCGACCATCAACCTCAGTGGAGGCTGACCAACGCAACCCATTCACTCTTCTAGTCAATGGGCCGGTTGTTAAGTCTGAGAAGCTGAGGAGCCAAACCCTTTCGTAGTGCGGAAACTATCGGAAATACTTGTTACGCGATACTACCCTCATTTGAGGCTGGTGATCTATTATCGGTGAATGGCACTTACTCTAAGATTGCTTTACAACTCGCTGGCGATCCGCTTGTTGTCTTGCTTTCCTGGGAGGAGCTGATGATAATGAGTACAGGTACAAAAATCACCCTAGTATAAACCTTTGGGGATGGGTAGAGCCTTGACTTCATGACAACGACCCTTTGACCCCATGTTTTTTCTATGTTTTTGTGTGCTGCATTCATGCATCCATTTAATAAAACATTAAAACATCCAAAAAAATTTCTCTTCTAGTCTCTCTATTTTTTCAAAATAAACTAAGACTGTGATTGCAAATATCAGAGAAAAAGATTGCATTGATGGATTTCGGTAGAAGGAGAACTCACCAGTATACCTTCAAGGTTCCAAAGCTAGCGGATTTGAGAAAGTTAGCAAGGATGATCGTTAACCCAGAGGCTTTCAGAGCCAAGCACGGTGGTTTGCTACCACTGTTAAGAGTCCATGTGATTAAGGGGATCATGGACGCGCTCATTCAGTTCTACGATCCGGTTTATCATTGTTTCACATTCCCGGATTACCAGCTATCACCAACGCTGGAGGAGTATTCTCATCTGACTGATTTACATATCACTGATCGAGCTCCATTTTCTGGACTGGAAGAAATTCCAAAGAATCAGAATATTGCAATAGCAATTCATTTGGACGAGTCTGAGGTCAGGACTCACATGACTACTAAGGGTGGCATCCAAGGTTTTCCAGCCCAGTTCTTGACAAAGAAAGCTCTGTACTTTGCTAGTATAGGGAACATGACTGCTTTTGAAAGCATCTTTGTCTTGCTCACCTACGGGTTATTTTTGTTTCCTAACATCAATAACTTCGTCGATATCAACGCTATTAAGGTTTTTCTCATTGGAAACCCTGTGCCGACTTTGCTCGCAGATGCGTATCATTCTGTACACTTGGGAAATTTGTACAGCGGAGGGGAGATCACATGCTGTGTACCTTTGCTCTACAAATGGTTTATCTCTCACTTGCCCAAGTCTGCTGCTTTTTGGGATTGCAAGAGTGTCTTACGTTGGTTGCAGAAGATCATGTCTCTCACCAATTCCGATATAGATTGGTGTAATAGGATTTATGAGGGAATCAGAATCATTGACCGTTGTGGAAACTTCCCCAGCGTACCCCTCATAGGAACTAAGGGAGGAATCAACTATCATCCGACATTGGTTCTTCGTCAATTTGGATACCCGATGAGACACATCCCACTGGGTGTTCATCTGGAAGGTCTTTTCTTCAAAGAAGGAGAAAGTGACAGAGCACTAAAGATGGAAATAGTGCAAGCTTGGAAACATGTTCATAAGAAAGGACGAGAGTTTCTGGGAAAACCGGACTGTGTCTCGGTGGAGCCTTATCTCCATTGGGTACAAACTAGAGCTCTCAAGCTAAAGATGCCTTATCCTCGTTACGGAATTCTTCTGCCGGGGGAATCTGTCATGTACTTCATGACGGAAACTGAAAAGCTTCAGGTTACTCTCAACAAAGTTCAAAAGGAGAGAAGATCTTGGAAGAACAAGTACCGCACCCTCGACGTAGAGTGTATCTAAATACAGCAATTACTGAAAGAGAAAGATGCTCTGATTGAAATTTTGGAGCAGCATTCTGTAGAGAATCAAGATGACCAAAGAAATTTGCTCGCTCCTTTCACCTGGCAAAGGAATGGCAACCCGACAACGGCCCAAGCACCCCGGTCAAAGAAGAGGACTCGGGACCCATTAGTTTAGGTTTCTGTTTCTACACTTTGTAATCTATTGTATTTCCATTTCTGTAATTCTTTGAATTAAATAAAAAGGGGTTTCCCCACTATTTGATATTTGCAATCTAATTGTCGAAGTTTATTTTGATTAAACCAAAAAACAACAATTAATATAATCATTGCATTCATCATTCTCACATCGCGTATTCTCCTTACCTACGAATCTCACGTTTGTGTCTCGATTCTAGAGTCAAACTGTCTCATTCGTATAATACTCGGGCCAATCGTCAGAAAAAGATGGATGATCTTGAGGGAGAAAACAGAGAGTTGAAAGAAGAGATCGACGCTCTGAGAGAGGATATGAGAAAGCTTCGTAACGACATGCAAGCCATGGCAGAAGCTCAGCTACAAAGAACTGTGATCTCAGAGATCACCTCAACGCCCATCATAGAAAAGTATGATCCTAGGTATCAGATGCCGAGAGATCGTCCTTGGGGCATGCCTGTTAACTATATCCCAGAAGGATATGTTCCGCCGATCACTGAAGATCAGGGAATCACAACAGAAGCCGTTGGGCCTGAAGGTTACAAACTTCGGGAAAGCGAAGATGCCAGGGGCATACTCAAGACTCCTGAAGGTTACAAACTTCGGGAAACGCCAAGACTTACTGTCGTAGTCACGGTACCACCCCCTGTGGTGCACACTGTCCCGGAAGGACAGATTCCACAGACACCTTCTGGTAAGAAGGAAACTATGTTTGACAGAATGGATGAATTCCAGGAGCAGTTCTTGGAAATACAGAAAGAGCTGCAGGCCATTCGCGGTCAGGATCTATTTGGAAAGGACGCCGCAGACCTCTGCTTGGTCCCAAATGTGAAAGTCCCGCACAAGTTCCAAGTGCTCGACTTTGAAAAATACAAGGGTAACTCTTGCCCTCAGAGCCATCTGGTGATGTACGCTCGGCGCATGTCAGCTCATACGGAGAATCAGGACCTGCTGATTCACTACTTCCAGGATAGTTTAACCGGTGCCACACTCAAATGGTACATGGGTTTAAACCGTACTACGATCAGTACATTCAGAGATCTTGGTACTGCCTTCGTCCAACAATACAAATACAATTTGGACATGGCACCCGACAGAGATCAACTCAGATCAATGTCACAAAAGGACAAGGAAACCTTTAAGGAGTATGCTCAAAGGTGGCGTGAAATTGCCGCTCAAATTTGTCCACCTCTTGAGGAAAAAGAGATGACAAAAATATTCTTAAAGACCTTAAGCTCATTTTACTATGACCGAATGGTTGCCAGTACGCCCAGTGATTTCACCGAGATGGTCGGCATGGGTGTACGTCTTGAGGAAGCCGTCCGAGAAGGACGTTTGGTAAAAGACACTGGATCGACGAGCGGTACTAAAAAATATGGTAGTGCTCTCCCTAAGAAAAAAGAGCAAGATATTGGGAATATCTCTCTCGGAAAGCAAAGGCGACGTTATCAGCCGGTAGCAGCTGTAACTCCTGCTATCAGCCCTGCTCCTATTCCTATGTATCAACCTCAAGTTGCGCAGAGCCAGCCTGATCAGCAAAGGACACAACAGCCTCTTCAGCAGGCTCGTCCTCCATATAACAACAACCGTACAACACGGCCACCAGGATTTGATCCTATACCCGTATCGTACACTGAATTGTTTCCGTTACTGCTGGCTAAGGGGAACATTCAGACTAAGTCTCCTCTTACAGTTCTGGAAAATCCGCCTTTTTGGTTTAAAGCGGATCAAACATGCCCTTATCATCAAGGAGGTTCAGGGGATAACATTGAGACTTGTCTTAATTTCAAATCCGACGTGCAAAAGCTTGTTAGGAGCGGGCTCTTATCTTTCAAAGATATGAATCCCAATGTTCTCACGAACCCGCTGCCTCAACATGAGAAAGCTGCAGTCAATCTGATTGAGAAAGAGACCAACGATGTCTATCAAATTCACGATGTACTCTTGTTGAAAACCAATCTGGTCAAGATGCATTGTAGACAGAGTGGATATGGCCATGTGCCACCTCATAATTATCACCAGTGTGATATCTGCTCTAAAAACAATCAAGGATGTTCGGTAGTGCAAGCAGCTCTACAGGAACAAATGGATCTTGGATGGATCCAAGAGCACCGAGTTCGTGGAGTTAACATGGTTTACACGAATTCCAACGTCATTCAAAACCACGACATCCGTGCGATGAATGTCAACTTGGTGGCGATGCACTCAAGGCAAAGCCGGTATCATAATCTGCCACGGCACGATTACAGTTCCTGTCTGATTTGCTCGGTAAACAAACAGGGATGCTCTTTCATACAAGAGGCCCTCCAGCGTCAGATGGATCTTGGATGGATCCAAGACTACCATGATAGGAACTCCTATCAAATCAACATGGTTCAGATCTTCGATATCCGCGTAATGAATACCAACCTGGTAGAGTTATATGCTGAGCAGGTTCGACTCGGATTCTTGATATCACATGACTATCAAAATTGTAAAGCGGGTTGCGAAAACGATCGAGGTTGTACCCTTGTCCAGGAGGCACTTCAGCACTTGTTAAATCACTGGTGGATGCCAATCTACATGGATGAAGATACTCAGCAGATTAGTGTCAATAACAGGAATCCTACTCGTCGTCAAAGTCAGGATGTCCGATCAATGGAAGGTAACCTAGTGAGGTTACATTGTATTCAAAGTGGGCGTGGCCAGGTGCCACCACACAACTATGACAGTTGTAACGTCTGTTTGGAAAGTAACCAAGGGTGTTACCTTGTGAGAGCAGCTCTTCAGGGTCAGGTCGATCATGGAGAAATTCGTCCATATCCGGGTTCTGGACCCATCAACTGGACGCCGAATTACCTTGCCGATCAAGTTGAGGATGTTGTCACCATCTCTGGTCGTCACCAGACCAGGGATGTTTTTGCCACCATCCCTCTATTTGATGAATCTAAAGTTCCCAACCGGGAACGGATCAAGGTTACTTATGATGGTCAGAAAAATCAGAAGGTTCCCATAGTCATCTATCTACCAGGGCCACTACCGTATGAATCAGCTAAGGCAATCCCTTACAAATACGGTGCAACAATAATCGAGAATGGAAAGGAAATTCCATTACCCTCTGTTGTGAACATTGCAGACATCAGTCGAGTAACACGGAGTGGTCGAATCTTCAACCGAGGGTTTGCAAAGAAAAGGAACTTCAGGCAGAAATTCCTGATCCGCCAGTCGGTCAATCTAGTAATTCCGACTTTTCAAAAGACAAAGATGAGATGCTAAAACTCATCCAAAGGAGTGAATATAACATTGTTGATCAACTGTTGCAGACTCCTTCAAAGATCTCAGTATTATCACTGTTACTCAGTTCAGAAGCACATAGAGAGGCTCTACAGAAAGTCTTGGAGCAAGCCTTTGTGGAACAGGATGTAACAATTAGACAGTTCGATAGCATTGTCTCTAACATCACTTCCTGCAATAATTTGGGATTTAGTGATGAAGAATTACCTGAAGAGGGTCGCCGTCATAACATGGCGCTCAACATTACAGTCAACTGCCAGGGCGATGCTTTAGCCAACGTACTGGTTGACACAAGGTCAGCCCTGAATGTTATGCCGAAGTCCACTTTGATGCAATTATCATTTAAGGGCCCTCAGATGAGAGTCAGCGAGGTCGTCGTCAAAGCATTCTACGGATCCAGAAAAACGGTTGTCGGCGAAGTTGATCTTCCAATAACTATTGGTCCTCACACTTTCCAAATCACTTTCCAGGTCATGGACATCCGGGCAACATACAGTTGTTTATTAGGAAGACCTTGGATACATCAGGCGGGAGCGGTTACTTCAACCCTCCACCAAAAGCTAAAGTTCATTCGGAACGATCAACTTGTCACAGTTTGTGGGGAATAAGCCTTGCTTGTAAGCAACTTATCATCATCTACTTGTGTGGAACCCGAGGAGGTTATTGGAACTCAGTTCCAAGCACTATCGGTGAGCAAGAACGATCAATCTGAAGGAGGAACCTCGATTTCATCATACAATGATGCTATCAAAGCGGTCGAGAGTACCGATACGACAGGATGGGGACAGCTTGTCATTCCCACTGACAATAAAACAAAGAAGGGTCTTGGTTTTTCTGCAACCTATACCCAGACAGTTGCCAATGATGAAAGTCTTCATCCCCTTCAAAACTTCTTCCACAGTGGAGGTTTTCTCCACCCAGTGTCTCAGACGGTTCATGCTATCAATGAGAAAGATCCCTCTGACACAGATGAAGAATGGAAGTCCTACCTTAACAAGGACGGCTACATGTCTCAAGAAGAGGTGCCTATGCCTTTTTGCTTTCCTACAGAAAGTCCAAGATTTATACCAAGATCAGATGTCGAAATGATCTACGGAGATTGTGATCCGGAAGGATGCCGTGCTCCGCCAAATTCATTAGAGGAGGACACTCTGATGAAAGACAACTTTGACCACAATTACTATGGCCCGATGGATGGCCTGCCAATGTGGCAGCCTTACCCAGGAAATTTAGGGCAAGAGAGTCAGCCAAACAATGAAAATCAGGTGACTGTCGTTGAACAGAATACCTGTGTCCCCACCATGTCATGGGATCAACACTCAGGTCATTCAGAAAGTACTCAACATGAAGATAAATTCGCAACATTTGCAGGACTTGAATTCATCAACTATGCTTTTCCCAAGGTTAACGTCATCGAGAGAAATGACTCCTCCAGTTCCACAGAAGTGTGGGACACCCTGGGACAACCAAGTGGAAAATACGACTTTATGGTCAAGTACACTGCTCCCGAAAGCTCTCATATCAAGCTCGAAGATATCCAGCCAACTGGATGGGGAGATACAGCTGAGAGCACCAATGTTATGCAAAATGTAATAGAGGAATCCTCCTACGACAATTCTACTTGGGAGACAGATTCCAATGATCCTACTCCACCAAAAATCAGCATTATTTCTGAAGACAAATCAAGGAAGGTACCAGACTTTGTGATTCACCGAGGAGTCCGCCGCCAATGGGTTGTTGTCGATGTTCCGAAGGTCGTTCGCCAGTCAAAGTAATTGCCATCTTTAAGCCTTTCACCCTGCCCAGGTGAAACGGATGTTTTGATAGGGATCGCTTTCTGTAAATTTCCCTCTTCGCCTTGCCCAAAGCGAGTGAGTTTTGTTTTATAGGGCTGTAGTTTCAAGAGTCGACTTGTTCATTAATAAAATAACGTCGTTCTGTAATTTCCGCATTAATTGTTGTTTTCTCTTTTTGCTTTTTCAGAAAATGGTAATCCTAAAAAACAATTCAAAAATAAAAACAAGCAGTAAAACAAAAACACTGCACACACTTGCATTTTCTCTATCTCTTCTAAACACGAATCATCACGTCATGCAGATTGCTTGTTTTAAACCCCATTGAAACATACGATCCGATGCCTTCTCCCAACTTTGAGTTCCCGGTATTCGAGACTGAAGAAGAAGTTGACGACGAAATTCCAGAAGAGATCTCCCGACTACTCAGACAAGAGGAAAGGTCCATTGAACCTCATAAAGAGCCGTTGGAAACGGTAAACTTGGGTTCAGAAAAAGAGAGAAAAGAAATCAGGATCGGAGCACTGCTCAGTCCAACTGCCAGAGAAGATCTGATAAAGCTTCTCAAAGAATTCCCCGATGTGTTTGTTTGGTCCTATCAGGATATGCCAGGGTTGGATACCAGCATCGTGGAACATCACTTACCGTTAAGATCGGAATGTCCGCCAGTAAAGCAAAGGTTGAGACGGACTCACCCGGACATGGCCATCAAAATCAAGGAGGAGGTACAGAAACAGATCGACGCGGGTTTCCTCGCTACATCTGAATATCCTCAATGGTTAGCCAACATCGTACCCATTCCCAAAAAGGATGGAAAGGTTAGAATGTGTGTCGATTACAGAGATCTAAACAGGGCAAGTCCAAAGGACGACTTTCCTTTACCACACATTGACATGTTGGTTGACAGCACAGCAAAGTTCAAAGTATTCTCCTTCATGGATGGATTCTCGGGCTATAACCAGATCAAAATGGCGCCGAAAGACATGGAGAAAACTTTGTTCATTACCCCATGGGGTACCTTTTGTTACAAGGTAATGCCGTTCGGTTTGAAGAATGTCGGGGCAACCTATCAAAGGGCCATGACTACTCTGTTTCATGACATGATACACAAGGAAATCGAAGTATATGTCGATGATATGATTGTAAAATCAAGAATAGAGGATGAGCACGTTGAACATCTATCAAAACTGTTCAAACGTCTAAGAAAATTCAAGCTCCGCTTGAATCCTAACAAGTGCACCTTCGGTGTCCGTTCAGGGAAACTACTAGGGTTCATCGTCAGCCAGAAAGGAATTGAAGTTGATCCTGACAAGGTCAAGGCCATTCAAGAAATGCCTTCTCCGAAAACTGAAAAACAAGTCAGAGGATTCCTGGGACGTTTGAACTACATCTCCAGATTCATATTCCTTATGACCGCGACGTGTGCGCCGATTTTCAAATTACTCAAAAAGAACCAGGATTGCGTTTGGTCAGAAGATTGCCAAACTGCCTTCGACAGTATCAAGGAATATCTGTTGAATCCTCCAATTCTATCACCTCCAGTGGAAGGGAGACCACTGATCATTTACCTCACAGCCCTAGAGGACTCAATGGGATGTGTACTTGGCCAACAAGACGAAACTAAACAGAAAGAGTCTGCCATTTACTATCTAAGTAAGAAGTTCACCGACTGCGAGACTCGGTACACAATGCTTGAGAAAACTTGTTGCGCTTTGGCTTGGGTAGCCAAACGTCTTCGCCAGTACATGATTCGTCATACTACTTGGTTGGTCTCCGAAATGGATCCAATCAAGTACGTTTTCAAAAAACCTGCTCTCACGGGAAGGATTGCCCGTTGGCAGATGTTACTATCAGAATATGACATAGAGTACCATGCTCGAAAAGCCGTTAAAGGAAGTATTTTAGCCGATCATTTGGCTCATCAACCGATTGACGATCAAGAATCAATCGGGTTTGACTTCCCAGACGAAGATGTCATGTATCTAAAGATGAAAGATTGCGATGAACCGCTACCCAGTGAAGGGCCAGAACCAGGTTCCCATTGGGGACTTATCTTTGACGGAGCAGTCAATCATTATGGAAACGGAATTGGGGCAATCATTGTTACCCCTCAGGGTTCCCACATTCCTTTCACTGCCAGACTTAGGTTCAAGTGTACAAACAACGAGGCCGAATACGAAGCATGTATCATGGGTCTCGAAGAAGCGATTGATTTAAGGATCAAAAACTTGGACGTATATGGTGACTCAGCCTTGGTTATCAATTAGATAAAAGGAGATTAGAACACATTCCAATCAGGATTGATTCCATACAAAGATTACACAAGAAGGTTGCTGCCTTTCTTCAACAAAGTTGAGTTTCATCATATCCCTCGTGAGGAGAATCACATGGCTGACGCATTAGCCACTCTCTCTTCCATGATTAGTGTAGGTCGATGGAATGACATACCTAAGATCGACATCATGCGCCTTGAACGGCCCGCTTACATCTTCGCAATTAAAGCAGTCATAGATGACAGACCTTGGTATCACGATATCAAATGCTTCCTTCAGAAACAAGAGTACCCATCTGTGGCACTCAGAAAAGACAGGAAAACCCTCAGAAGATTGGCTGGAAACTTCTTCCTGAGCGGTGACACCCTTTATAAGAGAAATTTTGACATGGTTTTGCTCCGATGCGTCGACAGACCAGAAGCAGACATGCTCATGAAAGAAATTCATGAAGGATCCTTTGGCATTAATGCAAACGGACACACAATGGCGAGGAAAATCCTCAGGGCCGGGTATTATTGGTTGACCATGGAATCCGACTGCTACAAGTACATGAGGAGGTGTCACAAGTGTCAGATATACTCCGACAAAATTCATGTACCGCCATCACATCTCAAAGTTCTTTCTTCCCCGTGGCCATTTTCCATATGGGGAATCAATATGATTGGTATGATTGAGCCCAAGGCTTCAAACGGACATCGGTTCATCCTGGTAGCCATTGACTATTTCACCAAGTGGGTCGAAGCAACGTCATTCGCCAATGTAACCCGACAAGTGATGGTCCGATTTATCAAAAACAATATCATCTGCCGTTATGGTGTTCCAAGCGAGATCATTACTGATAATGGATCTAACTTGAACAATAAGATGATGAAAGAGTTGTGTGCAGAATTCAAAATCGAACACCATAACTCATCTCCCTACCGACCCAAGATGAACGGAGCAGTAGAAGCGGCTAACAAGAACATCAAGAGGAATGTTTAGAAGATGGTTGTAACCTACAAAGATTGGCACGAAATGCTACCCTTTTCCCTTCATGGTTATCGAACATCTGTCCGCACTTCAACAGGAGCAACCCCTTTCTCTCTAGTATATGGCATGGAGGCAGTGCTCCCCATAGAAGTAGAGATCCCATCAATCTGGGTATTGATGGAAGCTAAGCTCACCGAAGCTGAATGGTGTCAAAGTCGACACGATGAATTGAATCTGATCGAAGAAAAGCGAATCACGGCACTATGCCATGGTCAGTTGTATCAACAGAGAATGAAAAAGGCATTCGACAAAAAGGTCCGACCTCGTATCTTCAGAAAAGGAGACCTTGTGCTCAAGAAGATACAATCATTTCTCACTGATTCTCGGGGCAAATGGACCCCAAATTATGATGGCCCCTATGTGGTCACGAAAGCTTTCTCAGGCGGCGCCTTGAGACTTGCAACCATGGACGAAGAGGAATTTGCCTACCCCACGAATGTTGATGTAGTCAAGAAATACTTCGCCTAAAACTAAAAAAAAAAAAAACGTCTCGGTGGATTGAAAACCCGAAAGGGCAGTCCAGGCAAAAGTTAGAGACATGAAAAAAAATCATCCCGATGGATTGGAAACATCAAAGTACAATCCAGGCAAAAATTAGGGATAATGGCAAGTAACTATGTTCAACAGAGGCAAGTCCCTCAGCAGCAGTTACAGCATCCATCGGAGGAAATCTCCAGTCAAAGGTCATCTTCGACGGAAGCTCAGGATGTCCCGAACTCAAAGTTGGTAGAAGGATAGTGGTCGTTATGTTTCAACGTAGCCCTTTTCCCTGTAAATTACCATTTTCTAACTTTGTATATACTCTCTGGAATCACGCGTTTGGCTGATCTCCATCTTATCAATAAAATTTGATCCCTTGTGCTTTTGTTTGTAATTCTTTATTTGTTTTAGCTTTACAGAACGACGTTGTTTAAACTTAATCAGCGATTCTTGAAATAAAACAAAAATAAATTTACTTGCTAAACTTTTTCTGCTTTTAAATTAAAGATGGCATTCCTTTTGACTATTAAACATCAGAAGAACATCGATCACTTCTCCCGAAGTAAGCGAACTTCAAAGTGCAGAATCAAAGTACTCCTTCTAGACCAGTACTCCTGAATGAAGGATCAATAATGTCAGAGACCATGTTTCGTCTGACATCCTCGGCCGAGTTCTCATCTCCTAAGCCTGATCAACATAGCTCCCAACGGGACTATCTCTCCTAAGCAAGGTGGAATTGCTATTTTGAATCAACGGTACTTCTTCGCCCCGCGATGGCCGAGTATCCAATTGTGTTCATCCATTAGTCTGTATGTCGCGTCTGTTTTGTCAGCATATACATACATACATCATGCATTATTGATTTGCATTCACATTTCATATTGCATCACTATCACTCTAGTCGGTCTTGTCCCCTAGTGGTAGAAGTCCTCTCAATCGAGTTGTCAGTTCTTGCCTCGTCAGGAAATACTGTGCCTGAACAACCTCGCTTCCAGTTTAATTCTGGAAAGAAGTTGGTCCTTGGCCACTTTGATAATTTGAACCTCTGAAAGATCAGAGAAACTTCAATAAACATCACTCTTCGCCATTGAAGATGATATCCTTGCTTTCCCAAATTAAGGAAAATCCACAGAGAAAGCCTCGTGATCAGAGATTCGGCAGCACGCCAGTTTTGCTCCAAAAAAAACCACTGATGAGAAGGTCATTGGCACCTCAAAATTGGATCCCATCATATGGCATTTCTCCGGGAGGATCCCGAGAAAAGTATGATGTAACCCCAAACGGAAGCAGTTTCTCAAGGGACTCGCTTTCCCCAGTAGAATCGACAAATGGCGTCTCCAACAGAGAAGTTTGTGTACCTCTACAATTCAGACGAATGGGTTCCCCAGCAAGTCTGACATCAAAACTTTTTCCACTCAAATGGCATCTCCCCAGGAAAATTCGGCGAGAAGTTTGAAGGAAAACCGCTACTAACAGCGTTCCTTGTCAGTAAAGTTTATTGACAAAAGAAACTGAGACCAGTTCCTTGGTAGGAAACCAGGATCGAGGGGAAGTTTAAATCAACTAAGACCAGTTCCTTGGTAGAAAACCAAGATCGAGGGGAAGTTTAAATTAGAAACTAAGACCAGTTCCTTGGTAGGAAACCAAGAACGAGGGGAAGTTTATAAAAGAAACTAAGACCAGTTCCTTGGTAGGAAACCAAGAGCGAGGGGAAGTTGACAAGAGAAGACTGAGACCAGTTCTTGGTAGGAGACCAGGATCGAGGGGAAGTTTACCTTTTCTAAGCATCATTGCTTAGCTAAAGAAGATGAATGCGTAAGCTACCATTCATAACCACCATCAAAATTTCGGATATTCCGATATTTAATCCTCTTGCACCCCGAATGCTCGAATACTTTCGTCATTCACACCTTCGGGTCCAAGAAGATTAAATAGGGGCATCTGTAATACCCCAAATTTTGACCACTAGAGTTTCCCATCATTGTGCAAATCATCATCACAATATGGATGAATCATCATGCCTCATTAGTCTCCCCAAAGATGGGTGAGCATCCACTACAATCAAAATTAGGGTTTCAAGCCCTCTCTGAGCTTTAGACAAAGGCTCAATCAAGAAATGACTTGATCTTCAACTTGTCTAATCTCTTAAACATCCACAATGGATCAAAAAGGACTCCCACTTCAAGGATTAAGCACAAGGCTGCTCCCTTCTAGGTGGATCAAGCCTCAAGATCGACAGTGTCACCAAATTAGGGTTTTGGTCGACCAGGGCCTCCAGATGGAAATTTTCATCTAGGCACAAGGCAATGATCCAAAACATAACCTAATATACTTCATGGAACCTCATGAACCCATGCATCAAGTCAATTTTGCCTCAGGGGATGCATTCACCAAAAATCAGGAATTAGGGTTTCTTGACCTAATTCACCCCTAAGTTGACTTTTGGGACAAATCATGAGCCAAGACCTCAAGAGAGGATTTGAGGGTCTCTAATATATCATATTGATCCATTTGGAACAATGGATTGATCCAAGAAGCTTGGGCAACAAGTCTCAATTTCATCTGCACCACAATTAGGGTTTTGCGAGAAAAGTCAACTGTAACTTTGACTTTTGACCTAGACATGCTCCCAAACCCTAATACATGATTGAATATACCCTATGACACCCATGGAACATGTCCATCAAGTTTGATTTAGGTCAAGGACATGATTTCCTGAAGAATTGCACAGTTTGGAATTCATCTGATAAAAAGTCAACTGTGCACAAAAGTCAACTTTGACTTTTTGAGATTTTTCACCAAAATGGATTTTTAACCCTAAAATGATGTTAATGTATGATTTGAATCATCATTCATCAAGAAAAATCAAGAAAAGTGAGATAACTTGTAAAAGGGGTAACCATAAAACTTAGAAATTTTTCTAAGTTAAAAATAAAGTGGCAAGGGTACCAACTTTGGAGGACCATAACTCCTAAACCACAAGGCCATTTTTTCTCATCCAAAGATGGATTTGTAGCCCTCATTATCACCTACAAAAACTTCAACTACAAGTCATTCCAATTCATTAAGGATTTTGAGTTATAGAGTGATCAAAGTGGCTGAAAAGTGAAAATGTCACTTTTTCCAACACTTAGTGAAATTTTCACTAAGTCAGATTCTGCCTCACTTTTTGCCAAATGTAGGGGGATTTTTCACTTGGAATCAAAAGAGATCAAAACCAAACTTGTTCAAACAGTTGTTGTATCATGTAAGAGCTTTCCAAAATGGCCAAGAACATTGCGAAATTCAACCTACACCATGAGATACAACATTGCCAAGTTGCCTTGCTGAAATCTGTCAAGGCAAGGCAGAATTTGCAACTTTGGTCGATTTGCCAAAATCAGCCAAATCCAATTGCTCCTATCCACTTGGACACCTCAGAGGATTGAATCTAAAGGGGACAATCACTGAGCCAAGCCTCCAAAGTCCATGGAACAAGAAATAGCATGTTGAACCTAGAATGGCCAAAATAGGGACAAGACTTCAAATTTGGAATGAGGCATTCAATGGAACCATCAAGGTGGCATGGACTGACCCATTCTCGTCTGAAACCAGTCAAAACTTATCCAAGACCAAGGGAACCAAAGCTCTGTGCCCTAACCTCTAGTCAATGGCTAGAGGAGACTTGAAATTCCATTGGACAACATTGGCCAAACCTACTTACCAGCTGCCATGCACTATTCCTTGCAAAACAAACTTGCTCTACTATAAATAGAGCTCAATTGTGGTCAGTTTGAGTACACCAAAGCCATCTAACAGATGCTTTCCTCAAAATCTCTTCTTTCACTCCAATTTTGCCTTCTAAGGCAAGTCACTATCAGGTTTTGAGTTTGAGAGCAATTCCAATCAAACCAATCACTCACACACCTCACATACATCACATATGAGCTGATCAAACACTTAGATTACTTCTGAAACATCAATTTCACAAAATCACCAGCTGGTTGCTCAAGGTTTTAACCAAAGTGCAGCTGAGGTACCACAAAATGATCCAGCCAATTTCAATCAAGTCCAACCATCCAAACACAATCCATAGGGTGTAGGGAAGCTGTTCAGATCATCACAACTCATCTGTAACACCTCCAAATCAAAAATCACTTTGAACTTGTTGTCACGGCCTAGAGGTAAGCACATGCTTGGTCATCTCTCAATCTATGCATATTTCCTCGCACAATAATTTGGCCATATGTTCATAATCATGCATGGATTGTTTTCCCTCAATTAATTGCATTGTTTGAATCGTGTATCAAAAATCCTAGCCTTCATGCAGAAATTAGGGTTCTTGAGGTCTCTTCGTGATTTCTTGTTGTATGTTTAATTTAAATGAAATTAAAGTACATAGACATGATCGTGAGGTTGAGACGAGCATAATGATATGTGGATTGCATGATATGATTTCGTATTCATGGAGATTGGATAGAAAATACAAATCTCAGAAACCAAGAACACGCGCGTGTTCTTCAGCTGTTCTTGGCGCCATTTTTCATATATTCAAATATTTGAATTTTGTGATTTTGTTTAATTGATTCAAAAATTAATTTCTCTCTGAGTTTTAATGATTTTGAGTTGATTCTTTTTTTAATAATTCACAAAAATGTTAAAATATTTTATTTTCCCAAAAATATTATTTATTTCATATAATTGATATTTTTGTAAAGAATTAATATTTTGATTGTTTTTGGCATTTTAAATATTTTTTCTACATTGATTTTGCAACTTTTAATGCTTTCTAATTATTTTGCAGGTCAATACTTAATTTTTGAAGCATTAATCCAAGATCACAATTTGTTTTCCATGTGTTAAACAATTTTTGATCATTTTAATTGAATTTTTATTCAATTAAATACATTTTGAAAACAAATTAGGGTTTTGGATTAATTCAACCCTCATAAATCATTTTCAAAACATTTTTGGGCCTCTTGAGAGAGTGTAAGACCCATCCCCCCTTGTACAAAGACTTTTTGGGCCCCACTCATTGTATAAGTCCCTCTGTACAAGTAAACGGCGCGATCGTCGCCCGTTTAAAAATAAAAATCATCTGGGCCTCTCCTTGAGCTATAAGACCCATTCAAAACACTTTGGGCCTCTATTAGAGTGTAAGACCCAATCCCCCTTTTAACCAAAACATTTGGGCCTCACTTATTGTATAAGTCCCTCTGCGTTAAAAGAAAACCTCGGCGCGATCGCCATTTTTAAACGAAAAACCAACTGGGCCTACCCTCGTGTTATAAGACCCACTCTTTTTTCTTTTTGGGCCTCTTGAGAGAGTGTAAGACCCATCCCTTTGTACAGAAAACCATTTTTGGGCCCCAGTCACTTGTATAAGCCCCTCTGTACAAATTCAAACAGTGCGCTCACTGATAAAACCCTGGGCCTCTCCTTGAGCTGTAAGCCCCAAATCTTTCTTTTTCAAAGCACTTTCTCCTTTGGTTTTGAATATACTGTTTTTTTCAATATTTCTTTGTTGAACAACTAACCAAACAGCATGGAAGCACTACAACCGAGTAAGTGTTTATCGCTTTCGTTTACTGCTTTCATATTATAAACTGTGTTGTGGGGCTGCTCACTGTAAGTCTCCTTTCATAAACTCATATCTACTGTGTAATAATAGTATAGATATTTCGAGTTTCCCCGGAAACTACGTCTAGAACTAGGTGACGCCGTTTCATTTATTCGTAGAAATAGACGCCTAGATCCCCAATAGGAGCACCAGATACAGTCTTCTCTTCGGCTGTCCTCCTTAGGAATCGTCAAGAAGCTCTACTCCCCAAGATGAATGTATTCTCCGTGAATGGCATCTTTGAGTTTCTTCCAAGTTCTCGAACTTTCCTGACTTGATCTATTCCTTGTGGATAGCTTGCCTTGAATGTCTCGAGGTTTGGGTACCCACTACGGTCATAATCTTGGACCTTAACTAAGGAACCCTCTTTAAAAGCTAAAAGTCGCTGGATAGTAAACCTCGCACGTTTACCAGTGGTTTTCATCTTTAAAAGAGTTATCTCTCCTAATGGAAAGGAGATGATAGACCCACGGGCTTCTTAAAAGCATCGGCCTCCTCTTGGGCATTATTCAAGGACACTACGGCTTCTTAGAAGTATTCACAGCCTCCTCTTAGGCTTCGTATAATGATCTCTTCCTTCGGGAATGATAGCCTCCTCTTGGGCTTCGTACAAGGACCCGTCGGCTTCTTAAAAGTTTCCAGCCTCCTCTGGGGCTTCGTACAAATTGTCCCGACGACCTCCTAGAGGTATAGGAACAGAACTTAGTCATCCTCATAGAACAATCCTTTCATAGAGTCTACTACTGTTTCTCAAAGCATAGTACAAAAGATAAAACTCTAGACACGGACAGTTTAACCTCCTTGAGTCTCAAAGACATTCTCAAGCACCCTTCGTTAAATTGGAAGGAAACCCGCAGACTCGGACAGTCTCAACACCCTTTGGATTTCCAGTTTCCCCAAAAAAAAGGAAACAACCCCGATCCTCAGATCTAACCCATGAGTACAGTGTTGCTCATATAAGAACTGATTTTCTCTTTTAAAATTAGTATATTGGATCTGTCACTTAACTGAAACAGTTACAATAGCCTCCATCTCGGGCTTTGTACGAGATACCAAAATTCTCCCCAGGGGAGTCAAACAACGTTTAGCCTCTCTCTCGGGCTTTGTACGAGACACATAAGAGACTCCCTCGTTGAGTCAAACAATAGCCTCCATCTCGGGCTTCGTACGAGACACAGAGACTCTATCATCGGGTCAAAACCTTTTAGCCTCTCTCTCGGGCTTTGTACGAGACACAAATTAGCCTCCTCTTAGGCTTTGTATAATGATTTTCCTAGCAGAAATTAGCCTCCTCTTAGGCTTTATATAAGAAAACCACTGGTTAATCCAATTAACCTTTTAGCATCAAAGCTGTACCTCGTTCACAGTACACAAACATCAACAACTCCTTTCCCTTCATCTAATCGCTGTAAGTGGCAAGCCTCTGGATCATCTATATCCACGCCAATGTCCCTCTTTTAGCATGAGAAATTCCTAAGGAAAGATGGCATTGCTCTACACTGAGTTAAAGTCTTCTCCTTCAGGTTAAAACCCTTTCTTCAGAAATTATGGCATTGCTCAGATCCACGTATCCCAGTTAAAGTAATTCTTCTTCTCCCCTCTTTAGAGATGACAAATTCTCTCTAAAGCCGAGGTCTTTCAGCTTCACGTCTTGGGCTTTGAACAAGACACAAATAGACCTTTCAACTTCACATCTTGGGCTTTGAACAAGATACAAATCACCTTTCGCTTCACGTCTTGGGCTTTGAACAAGACACCAAAACACCCATTTCCTCCCATAGATTAGGAGGAACTACGAACGCTCTGATTTCCCTGTTTCGGTAAACGGGAATACGTAGGCATAAGATCGAAAGAAAAGATCTTAGCGAGCACAATCAACAAAAAACCCAAATCCCATATCTCCATCAATCAAAAAGCAGTAATTCAAAAGCATCAGTCCTAAACATTCTAATCCTCGTTCCCCGCCAGAAACCTTCTGCCTAGATAAAAAGAAAGAAAACCGTATTGGCGAAAATACAAATAACCAGTACAAAGGCCCCCCACATTGATAGCATCCGTAACCTAACAGACCGCTGTTTAAACTCAGTATGCAAGCAGGGTTAATTGGAGACATCTATTTCCCTTCCTTATTCAGCTCACAATAGAATAAAAAATGAATCGACCTGTAGTCAAAGCTCAAACCGCAGAGAGCGACCAGCGCTTAAGAACCGCATCCAAAATCGCTCGCTACATTGGGGCAATCATCATAACCCCTCAGGGTACCCACATTCCTTTCACTTCCAGACTTACGTTCAAGTGCACAAACAACGAGGCCGAATACGAAGCTTGTATCATGGGCCTCGAAGAAGCGATTGACTTAAGGATCAAGATCTTGGACGTATATGACGACTCAGCCCTAGTTATCAATCAGATCAAAGAAGATTGGAACACATACCAATCAGGACTGATTCCTTACAAAGATTACGCGAGAAGGTTGTTACCCTTCTCCAACAGAATCGAGTTTCATCATATCCCTCGTGAAGAGAATCACATGGCTGATGCATTAGCCACCCTCTCTTCCATGATTAGTGTAGGTCAATGGAACGACTTACCTAAGATTGACATAATTCGCCTTGAACGGCCCGCTTACATCTTCATGATTGAAGTAGTCATAGACGACAAACCTTGGTATCACGATATCAAATGCTTCCTTCAGAAACAAGAGTACCCTCATGGGGCATCCAGATAGGACCGAAAGACCCTCAGAAGGTTGGCAGGCAACTTCTTCCTGAGCGGTGATACACTCTATAAGAGAATTTTTGACATGGTCTTGCTCCGATGCGTAGACAGACCAGAAGCAAACATGCTGATAAAAGAAATTCATGAAGGATCCTTTGGCACCCATGCCAACAGACACACAATGGCGAGGAAAATTCTGAGAGTAGGGTACTACGGTTGACCATGGAATCTGATTGCTACAAGTACATGAGGAGGTGTCACAAGTGTCAGATATACTCCGACAAGATCCATGTACCGCCAACGCATCTCAAAGTTTTCTCTTCCCCGTGGCCTTTTTCCATATGGGGAATCGACATGATCGAACGTAAAGCTTCAAACGGACATCGGTTCATCCTGGTAACCATTGATTACTTCACCAAGTGGGTCGAAGCAGCGTCATACACCAATGTAACCCGACAGGTAGTGGTCCAATTTATCAAAAATAATATCATATGTCGTTATGGTGTTCCAAGCCAGATCATTACTGATAATGGATCTAACTTGAACAATAAGATGATGAAAGAGTTGTGCGCAGAGTTCAAGATCGAACACCATAACTCATCTCCCTACCGACCTAAGATGAACGGAGCGGTAGAAGCGGCTAATAAGAACATCAAGAAGATCGTTCAAAAGATGGTTGTAACCTACAAAGACTGGCACGAGATGCTACCCTTTGCTCTTCATGGTTATCGTATATCTGTCCGCACTTCAACAGGGGCAACCCCTTTCTCTCTAGTATATGGCATGGAAGCAGGGCTCCCCATAGAAGCAGATATCCCATCAATTCGGTTATTGATGGAAGCTAAGCTAACATAAGCTGAATGGTGTCAAAGTCGACACGAAGAACTGAACCTAATCAAAGAAAAGCGAATAACGGCTCTATGCCATGGTCAGTTATATCAGCAAAGAATGAAGAAAGCGTTTGACAAAAAGGTCCGACCTCACGTCTTCAAAAAAGGAGACCTTATGCTCAAGGAGATACAATCATTTCTCACTGATTCCAGGGGCAAATGGACTCCGAATTACGATGGCCCCTATGTGGTCAAGAAAGCCTTCTAAGGCGGCGCCTTGAGACTCGCAACCATGGATGGAGAGGAGTTTGCCTACCCCACGAATGTTGATGTAGTCAAGAAATACTTTGCCTAAAAAAAATAAAAGAAAAAAAACTTCTCGGTGGATTGAAAACCCGAAAGGGCGGTCCAGGCAAAAATTAGAGACATAATCAAAAATCATCCCGATGGATTGGAAATCTCAAAGTACAATCCATGCAAAAATTAGGGATTAATGGCAAGTAACTATGTCTGATCAGTTTAACTCCTCAGCAGTCATGCCATCCATCAGGAAAACGCCAGTCAAGGTCATCTTCGACAAAAGCTCAGGATGCCCCGAATTCAAAGTTGGTAGAAGGATAGTGGTCGTTATGTTACAATGTAGCCCTTTCCCTTAAATTACCATTTTCTAACTTTGTAAATACTCTATGGAATCACGCGCTTGGCTGATTTCCATCCTATCAATAAAATTTGAGCCTTAGTGTTATTGTTTGCAATTCTTATTTGATTTAGCTTTACAGAACGATATTTTAACATGATCAACGATTCTTGAAACAAAACAAAAATGAATTTACTTGTCAAACTTCTTTTCTGCTTTTAAAATAAAGATGGCAATTTCTTTTGACTGTTGAACATCGAAAGAACATCGATCGCTTCTCCAGAAGTAATCGAGCTTCAAAGTGCAGAATCAAAGTACTCCTTCTAAGCCAGTGCGCCTGAATGAAGGATCCGCCGTGTCAGATGCGAATATTCCATCTGACATCCCCGACAGAGTTCTTACCTCCTAAGTCCGACCAACGGTTGTCCCCCACAAGGACTATCTCTCCTAAGCAAGGCATAATTGCTACTTTTGAACCAGTGATACTTTTCATCCCCCGCGGTGGCCGAGTATCCAGTCATGTTCATCTATCAGTCTGTATGTCGCGTCAGTTTTGTCAGCATATACATACATACATCATGCATTATTGATTTACATTCATGATCATATTGCATCACTATCACTCTGGTCAGTCTTATCCCCAAGTGGTAAAAGTCCTCTCAATTGAGTTGTTAGTTTGTTCCTCATCAGGAAATGTTGCGTCTGAACACTCTCGTCCATTTTATTTATGGATTAAAGTTGGTTCTTTGATCACTTTGATAACTTGAACCTCTGAAAAGCAAGACCATCGACAAACATCACTCTTCACCATTGAAGATGATATATTCGCTTTCCCGAATTAAGGAAAATCCCCAGAGAAAGCCTCTTAACCGGAGATTTCCACAATACAGTAGTTTTTCTCCAAAAAATCCGCTGACGAAAAGGTCATCAGCACCTCAAAATTGGATCACATCATATGGCATTTCTCCGAGAAGATCCCGAGAAAATTATGATGTAATACCCCAAGCGGAAAGTAGTCTTTCGAGAGACTCATTTTCCCTAGTAGAGTTGACAAATGGCGTCTCCAACAAAGAAGTTTGTGCACCTCTACAACTCAGACGACTGGGTTCAAATTTTTTTTCTATCAAATGGCATCTCCCCAGGAAAATTCGGCCAGAAGTTTGAGGAAAATCGCTACACATTGCGTCTCTGTCAAGAAAGTTTATTGACAAAAGAAACTAAGACCATTTCCTTGGTAGGAAACCAGGATCGAGGGGAAGTTTATATCAGAAACTGAGACCAGTTCCTTGGTAGGAAACCAGGATCGAGGGGAAGTTTACTTCAGAAACTGAGACCAGTTCCTTGGTAGGAAACCAGGATCGAGGGGAAGTTTACCTTTTCTAAGCATCATTGCTTAGCAAAAGAAGAAGGATGCGTGAACGGCCGTTCTTAACCACCATCAAAATTTTGGGTATTCCGATATTTAATCCTCTTGCACCCCGAATGCTCGAATACCTTCGTCATTCACACCTTCGGGTCCAAGAAGATTAAATAGGGGCATCTGCCATACCCCAAATTTTGACCACTAAGATTTCCCATCATTGTGCAAATCGTCATCATAATATGGATGAACCATCATACCTCATTAGTCTCCCCAAAGATGGGTGAGCATCCACTACAATCAAACTTAGGGTTTCAAGCCCTCTCTGAGCTCTTAGACAAAGGATCAATCAAGGAATGACATGATCTTCAACTTGTCTAAGCCTCTCAAACACCTACAATGGATCAAGAGGACTCCCACTGCAAGAATCAAGAACAAGGTTGCAGCATTCTGAGTGGATTAAGCCTCAAGATCGCCAGTGTCACCAAATTAGGGTTTTGGTCGACCAGAGCCTCCAGATGGGAATTTTCCTCTAGGCATGAGCCAATACTTCAAAGCATAACCTAAGATGCTCCAAGGGACATCATAAACCCAATCATCAAGTCAATTTTACCTCAGGGGAAGCATTCATAAAAAATCAGGAATTAGGGTTTCTTGACCTAATTCACCCCTAAGTTGACTTTTGGGACAAAACATGAGCCAAGAAGCTTGATTCACAAGTTTCAAGTTCATCAGAACCACAGTTGGGGTTTCGCGGAAAAAGTCAACTGTGCCTTTGACTTTTGACCAGGACATGCTCCCAAACTTTGGGACATGATTCAATACACCCTATAACACCTATGAAATCAATCCATCAAGTTTGATTTAGGTCAAGGACTTGATTTCATAGAGGATCGCACAGTTTGGTATTCATCTGACAAAAAGTCAACTGTGCACAAAGGTCAACTTTGACTTTTTGAGATTTTTCACAATTATGGTTCTTTGACCCTAAAATGATGTTAATGTATGATTGGATTCATCATTCATCAAGAAAAATCAAGAAAAGTGGGATAACTTGTAAAAGGGGTAACCATAAAAACTTAGAAATTTTTCTAAGTTATGGAACAAAGTGGCTAGGGTACCAACTTTGGAGGATCATAACTCCTAAACCACAAGGCCATTTTCCCCATCCAAAGATGGATTTGTAGCTCTCATGGCACTCTACAAAAGCTTCAAACACAACTCATTCCAATTCCTCATGGATTTTAAGTTATGGAATGATCAAAATCACAAAAAGTGAAAATGTCACTTTTTTCCAACACAGTGAAATTTTCACGAAGTCAGAATCCGCCTTCACTTTTTTCCAAATGTAGGGGCATTTTTCACTTGGATCCAAAAAGTATCAAAACCAACTATGATCAAACAGTTGTTGTATCATATGAGGGCTTTCCAAAATGGCCAAGAACTCCATCAAATTCCACTTGAGCCATGAGATATGACAATGGCAATATGTCTTGCTGAAAACTGTCAAAGCAAGGCAGATTTGTGCATTTTGCTCAATTTACCAAATTTGTGCAAATGACAAACACACTTATCCATCTGAACACCTCAGGGGGAGACCAAGGAGGGACAAACACTGATTCATAAGCCTCCCAAGTCTTTGGAACCAAAAGTAGCATGCCAAACCTAGAAATGCCTAAAAGAGGGACAAGACTCCAATTTTGGTTTGGAGCATTTAATGGATGCACCAAGGTGGCATGGACTGAGCCATTTCCAACTGAATTCAGTCAAGACATATCCAAGACCAAGGGAACCAGCAGCCTGTGCCCTAACCTCTAGTCAATGGCTAAAGGAGACTTGGATTCTCATTGATCATCATTGGCCAAACCTCTGCAGTAGTTGCCATTCACTATTGCCTACAAAACAAACTTGTTCCACTATAAATAGAGCTCGTTTATGATCAGTTTGAGTACACCAAAGCCATCAAACAGATGCTTTCCTCAAAATCTCCTTCTCACTTCCAAATTTGCCTTCCAAAGCAAGTCACTATCGGGTTTTGAGTTTGAGAGCAATTCCAACTAAACCAATCACACACACACCTCATAAACATCATATAGAAGTGATCCAAACACTTAAACAACATCTGGAACACTGATTTATTAGAATCACCATCCAACTGCTTAAGGTTTTAACCAAGTTGTAGTTGAGATACCATCTTCAGTTCCAACTTGTTTCAAACCATTCCATGCACTCAGGCACATCACTTGGCACCTAGGGAAGCTATCCACATCATTGGAACCTAGCTGTAACACCTCTAACATAAAACACGATCACCAGCTGCAAGAGGTAAGCATGAGCTCTTCTAACTCTATGATCCATGCATTTTTTGCTGCACAATAATCTGGTCATATGTTCATTATCATGCATGGAGTGTTTTCCCTCAATCAATTGCTTTGTTTGAATCGTGTATGGAATTTCTGAGCCTTCATGCAAATTTTAGGGTTCTTGAGGTTTCTATTTGATTTCTTATTCCATGCTTAAAATAAATGAAATTAAAGACCATAGACATGATCGTGAGGTGAAAACGAGTAGATTGATATGTGGATTGTGTGATTTCATCAAGTATTCAGTGAGATTGATGAGAAAACGCAAATCTGGGTGAAACAGAGCACGCGGGCAAGGCCAAGATGTTCTTGGCGCCCTTTTTCAAATATTTGAATATTTGAATTTTTGTGATTTTATTTAATTGATTCAAAAATTAATTTCTCTCTGAGTTTTAATGATTTTGAGTTGATTCTTTTTTTTAATAATTCACAAAAATGTTAAAATATTTTATTTTACCAAAAATCCCAAAAATATTACTTATTTCATATTTTTCATATTTTTCCAAAGAATTAATGTTTTATTTGTTTTTAACATTTGAAATATTTTTTCTCCCTTGATTTTCCAAACTTAATTGATTTCCAATTATTTTGTGGGTATAAACATGATCTTTCAAACATTAATCCAATACCAAAATTTGTTTTTCACACATGTTTAACAATTTTGATCATTTTAATTGAATTTTTATTCAATTAAAATATATTTTGAAAACAAATTAGGGTTTTGATCAATTCAACCCTCATCAAACTTTTTTCAAGCACCTTTGGGCCTCTAATAGAGTGTAAGACCCATCCCTTGTAAATAAAATATTTTTGGGCCTCAGTGCATTGTATAAGTCCCAATACGCTAAATAAATCTCGTCGCGATCGCCATTTTTCAAACAAAACCCTTGGGCCTCTCCTTGAGTTATAAGCCCCATCTTTTCTTTTAAAATCATTTTTGGGCCTCTAATAGAGTGTAAGACCCATCCCCCTTTTAACCAAAACTTTTTGGGCCTCAGACATTGTATAAGTCCCTCCGCGTTTAAAGAAAAATCTCGGCACAATCGCCCGTTCAAAAATCAAATCATCTGGGCCTACCCTCATGTTATAAGCCTCATTCCTTTTCTTTAAACACCTTTGGGCCTCTTGAGAGAGTGTAATACCCATCCCTTTGTACAGAAAACCTTTTTTGGGCCTCAGTCACTTGTATAAGTCCCTATACAATTTCAAAACAACAGTGCAATCACTGATAAAACCTTGGGCCTCTCCTGGAGCTGTAAGCCCCAACAATCTTTTCAAAGCATTTTCTCCTTTGATTTAGAATATAATATTGTTATCAAAGCTTTCTTTGTTGAACAACTAACAAAACAGCATGGAAGCTCTACAACCGAGTAAGTGTTTACCCGCTTTCATATATATATATATAACTGTATTGTGGGGCTGCTCGCTGTAAGTCTTCTTTCACAATCTTTTATATACTTGTCAAATATCAACTGTGTAATACTAGTATAATTATTTAGAGTTTTCCCCGGCAACTACGTCTAGAACTAGGTAAAGCCCTGTTGGTCACTCTTAAATAGAAACAAAACTAGATCCCCATAGGATTACCAGACACAGTCTTCCCTCCTCTTGGGGTTAAACAATATGGAAACGTGAAAAGAAGCATTCTCAGTGAACCCTTTCTCTGACTGTCACCCTTAGAAATTGTCAAAGAAACTCTAACTCCCCAGAGATGATCTTTTCTCCGTGAATGGCATCTCTTGAGTTTCTTCCAAATTCTCGGACTTTCCTGGCTTGATCTATTCTCGATGAATGGAATGTCTTGAACTTCTCGGGGTTTGGGGACCCACAGGATTCCTAAAAGCATCCCCGCCTCCTCTTGGGCGTTGTACAAGGACCCTTCGGCTTCTTAAAAGCTCCCATGCCTTCTCTTGGGCTTAGTACAAGGACCCGGAGACCTCTACAGGTATAGGAACAGAACCTAGTCATCGATTTTCTAGAGTTGTCTTTCTGAGTCAAGTGTCAGACCTTTTAATGGGTTGACCTTCATCCCTTAACATACAAGTCTTCTCTTGGGCATCATACAAAGATCACTCACTATCTGAGAAATGATTTCTCAAAACACCAGTAGACTTGGATAGTCTCAATACCCTTTGGATTTTCCATTTCCTTAAAGAACAGGAAATAACCCTGATCCTCTGATCAATACCAAAGCACAACAATACCTTTAATCTTTCCTTCATAAGAACTAATTTTCTCTTTTATCCAACATACTGGACCTGTCACTAAACTGAAACAGTCACCAGTACAATTAGCCTCCTCTTGGGCTTTGTACAATGATTCTCCCCAGTGGAGCTAACCTTTTCAGACTCTCTTGTTGAGTCAAACTTTTAGCCTCCATCTCGGGCTTCGTACGAGATAGAAAAACACTCTCTTGTTGAGTATAAAAAACTCTTTTGTTGAGTCAAATCACTCTTTAGCCTCCATCTCGGGCTTCGTACGAGATAGAAAAAACACTCTCTTGTTGAGTATAAAAGAATCTCTTGTTGAGTCAAACCTCCTTTTAGCCTCCATCTCGGGATTCGTACGAGATATAAATCACTCTCTTGTTGAGTATAAAAGACTCTCTTGTTGAGTCAATCACCTGGTCAAGACTCTCTTGTTGAGTCAAACCTCTTTAGCCTCCATCTCGGGCTTCATACAAGATAGAAAAGACTCTCTCATTTAGTCAAACAACCTCCAGACTCTCTAGTTGAGTCAATCACATGTTTAAGACTCTCTTGTTGAGTCAACACCTTTCTCCTCCACCTTAGGCTTTGAACGAGACACCCTCTTGTTGGGTCAATAGCCTTCTCTTAGGCTTTGTATAAATAAAACCCCGGTTGAGTCAATCAACCTTTTAGCATCAAAGTTGTGCCTTGCTCACAGCATACAAACATCAACAACTCCTCTTTAGAGATGACAACCTCTCTCTAATCCTTTAGCTTCACATCTTGGGCTTTAAACAAGATACAAACCACCTTTAGCTTCACGTTTTGAGCTTTGAACAAGACACCAAAATAGCCTTTTTCCTCCCATAGAATAGGAGGAATTACGATCGCTCTAATTTCCCTATTTCATCAAACGGGAATACGTAGGCATAAGATTGAAAAATCTTAGCGAGCACACTAATCAAAAACCCGAAATCCAGTAACCCCCAGATATCAACCGAAAAGCATCCAATTTAAACACATCATCGAAAACCTCACAAATAATCTAGACATTGTGTTCTTAGCAAAATAACCAAAGATTGGGCCCCACATCCACATAGCATCTATAACCTAACAGACTGCTGTTCAAACTCAGTATGCAAGCAGAGTTAATTGGAGACATCTATTTCCCTTCCTTAATCAGCTCAACAGGATAAAAAATGAATCAAACTGTAGTACCCAAGCGATCGTGACTCAGGACCACAAAAATCACGCTACACTCATCATCGGAAACACCAAACCGGTCAGTCCTTAAACTGATTCCCCGACGCATTATGGGACGAGAGCTAACTTGAAAAACAAGATGGAAGGACTAGAGAAAGGTCAAGAAAAAATGAAAGGAGACATCGACGATCTCTAGGGAGCGATGAGTAAAATGATGGAAATGTTGCAAGCACTGACTACCAAGGAAGATCCACCTCAATGCACAATGATTTCTGAGATCACTAGCCTCTCAATAGAGCTGTGACATCCCCAGAGAATCAATACTAAATGGCCAAAATTTGATCTGCCACCTAACTAATCTCCACCATTTTCCGATGCTTCAAGAATAAGGCTGTCTACTCAACATGTGGTCCAGATTCTAATGATTACTAAATCTCCATCACCACCTGTGGTCCACACTATTGCTCAGGGTCCTTTTGGTGATCCATGTTATGCATACCACAGTGTTGTTTCCCATAACAATGATCAAGAAGAGAAGGAAGAACTCAACGAAGTGAAGGAAAATACTAAATCATAGAGAGGTGGATGAAGGCTATGAAAGGTAACAATATTTTTGGAGTAGCTTCCATGGATATGTACTTAGTCTCAAACTTAGTCTTTCCAACTAAATTCAGAACTCCATATTTTGAGAAGTACAAAGATCACCCTTGCACGAGGAGTCATTTATTCATGTACCATTGAAAGATGGTTGCCTACACCAAGAACGATAAACTACAAATACATTGTTTCTAGAACAGTTTGAGTGGGGCATCTCTGAAATGGTATATGGCCTTAGAGAAGAGTCGTATAGAAAGCTGGCAAGACTTGGCCGACGCTTTGCATTGGGGCATCCAGTGCTACAAGAAAATTCTATGGAACTTTCCAGAAAAAGAAAAAGGGGGAGACAAATGTCATTTTTGCAAGAAGAGGGTGATTTGGACAAAGGAAGCCACAACAACCTTTGGTGTACCAACAACCGACCATGCCAATGCGATACTATGCACAACCCTGTGTAGCCGCTGTCACTCCTACTTACCAACAAGTCGTCCCTCCTACTTATTAGCAGTCATTTGCTCCAGGGTACCAACAAACCACGGTTGCTCATACATATCGACAAGTGCCTGATTCTCAGGATTATTAGCAACCTAGGCCCCAGACCCCACAACATCACAATGCTTTGTCAAACTAAAATCGTAATCAAAGGAATATGGTTTAGTTCGATCTTATTCCTATGAATTATAGCCATTTATGCCCTTCATTGATCCATAAGGGTTTAGTAGTCCCTAGGTCACTTCCTCCTCTACCAGAGTTGTATTCCCATTAGTATTGCCCTAATGCCCATTGCAAATAGCTTGAAGGTGCACATGGGCACTCGCTAGATATTTGTATGGCAGTGAAGGCCAAGGTTCTAGACCTGATAAACACCAAGTTCCTGTCTTTCAAAGAGGCAGGACCAAACATCGAAAACAACCCTTTGTCAGCCCATGGGGGAACCACAATCAATGTTATTGAAGAAGCTTCTAATAGTCGGTGGATCAGGGATGTAAAGGAAGCGAAAATTCCATTAAAATATTTCCATGCACGACTGGTGGTGTCTAGCTTAATCAGAGAAAGGAACGATGAATGCATTGAATGTTCTACTCAATTTGGAGGGTGTTGAATGGTGCAAAGAAATATACATTGCTTGATGGACCAAGGGGTCATCCAGATTAGTCGCGCAGAAAATGCCAAAGACGTATATGTAATAGAGCCTCACATCGAGTTATCGACCCCTGTAGAGATTATATACCAGAGCATAGATAATGCCCAGTTGAGGGCGAATCAGATATCTCTAGTGGTCATTTGAAAGTCGTCCCCTTTTCCATTTGAGAGTACCAAGTTGGTGCCGCGGCGTTATGATATCATAGTTATTCAAAATGGTCGAGAGGAGCGCATCGAGGACAGGTCCACAGAAGTTGTCAAGTTTGATGTTACTAACATCACATGAGCTAGTAGAATGACTCGCAGTGGTTGTATTTTTGCACCTGCATAACCACAAACGGTAACTGAAGAAGTTTATAGAGGCCCGATGATTGAAGCGTCAAATCCTAGTAAAGAACTGAACATGACTAAGGAAGCATATGATTTTTTAAAGTTGATTAAAAGGAGTGATTATAAAGTGGTTGATTAACTCCACCAAACTCCTTCAAATATTTTTATCTTGTCATTGCTACTAAACTCAAAGGCTCACAGGGAAGTCCTGCTGAAAGTGCTTACTCAAGCCTATGTGGCGCAAAGTATCACAGTGGATCAAATCGATGGAGTTGTATCCAACATCTTAGTATGATGCATCCTGAGTTTTAACGATGAGGATCTCTCAAAGGAAGGAACAAAACATAATCTAGATCTCCATATCTCTATGAAGTGTCTAGACGACATGCTAGCTCGAGTTTTGGTGGATACTGGCTCATCATTCAATGTCATGCCAAAGTCTACTTTGGCGAAGCTTTCCTGTAAAGAGACATTGATGAGACCCAGTGTTATGGTTGTTAAGGCTTTCGATGGGTCAAGAAAAACCGTCATCAGTGAGGTGGAACTACCCATACAAATAGGCCCACATGTATTCAAGATTATTTTTCAGGTTATGGATATTAATCCAACTTATAGCTGTTTATCGGAAAGACTGTGGATCCACACCGCTGGTGGTGTTACATCCACTTTACACCAGAAGACGAAGTTCGTGATAAAGGGCAAGTTGATCATAGTGTCTGGTGTGGAAGACTAGTTGATCAGCCATATTTCATCATTCTGGTACATATAGGTCGGTGAGTAAGCGTTGGAAACTTCATTCCAAACCCTCGAGATCGCCAATGGTGTGTGTAATACCCCAATTCTTGATTTATCAAATTATTTGAATTATTATAATTTAATTTAATTATTATGTGTGATAATTGAATTAATATGGGTGTCTGGGGTGTGTGACCTTGATTGAGGTGGGAGTGTGGGGAGTGATTAGAAATTAGTAGAGGTTAAGTAGAGTTATTAGAGTCTATATTTAATAATTAAATAATAGTATTTTATTTGAATTATTTAGTTAAAATGAGAAAATAGAATAATAAAAAAAATCAGGGGTAATAGTAGTATTTTTATTAAAATAAAATTAGAGATGATAAAGGCATTTTGGTGAATAGGAGGATAAGTTAGGGTAATGTTGGAAGTCTCTAATTGAGGGATTAGGTTACTAACAAAAAGGTTAGTAAGGAGTGGTGAGAGTTTTTCTATGTGAAAATAGAATTTGGTGGAAAGAGGAAGAGGCAAGGGTCGGGGCATAGGGAGAGCATCCATTGAAAGGGCTTTGAAGAATTTTGCTGGAAAAATCTAAGGTAAGGGGGGATAATAACCTTCAATAAGGGCTTATATGCATGAGGAGTAGGGTATAAGAGTCCTTAACCTCTAATAGGGATGATCATTGTGATGAATTTTTGTGTTTGTTGTTGAGGAGTTTATATTCTCCTGGTTTCATTGATATAAAATTCGTTTAAATTGATGTTTGAAATTTTGTACTGTGTATATATGCGTGTTTTCCACCATTATTGCAATGATGAAGGTTTTAGAGATGTGATTTGATGAATTGGTGATTGAATTGGTATGTTAATAGGTAGAAGTAGGGCTTAATAAGAGTGGGGTTGGGGCTAGAAAGATAGACATCAACTTTGAGGTTAGGGCTAGGAAGATAGGCATCAACTCTGAGGTTGGGGCTAGAAAGATAGACATCAACTATGAGGTTGGGGCTAAAAAGATAAACATCAACTCCGAGGTTGGGGCTAGAAAGATAGAAATCAACTCTGAGGTTGGGGCTAGAAAGATAGACATGAACTCTGAGGTTTGGACTAGAAAGATAGACATCAACTCTGAGGTTGGGGCTAGAATGATAGACATCATCTCTGAGGTTGGAGCTAGAAAGATAGACATCAACTCTAAGGTTGGGGCTAAAAAGATAGACATCAACTCTGAGGTTAGGGCTAGGAAGATAGACATCAACTCTGAGGTTAGGGCTAGGAAGATAGACACCAACTCTGAGGTTGGGGCTAGAATGATTGACATCAACTCTAAGGTTGGGGCTAGAAAGATAGTAATGAACTCTGAGGTTGGGGATAGAAAGACATATATCAACTCTGAGGTTGGAGCTAGAAAGATAAACATCAACTCTGAGGTTAGGGATATAATGATTGTCATAAACTCTATAGATGGAGATATAAATATTGTCATTAACTCTGAGGTTAGGGATAACAGTATAATCGATATCAGTTATATAATTGAGGTCACAAATGATAGACATCAACTCAGCGGTAGGAGCGATAAACTAGATAAATGTCAACACGACGACTGGGAAGCACACTGGTTAAACACGGCAGACATCGGCATGGGGGCGGTAAAGCAAGAGAGAGAATTTGACAGATCTCAGCATGGTGGCTAGAAAAGATAACTGTTTAAACGTCAACACGAAAACTGGAAAGTAAATGGATTTCATCAACACGGTGGCTGGGAAGAATTTGAATAACACCAGCATTGTGGCAGGAAAATTGGAAAAATGGCAAGAGAACGACATGATACTTCACAAGCACAATGACGGAGATGTAGTTCTCGAAATGTGACAATCACTTGTATTGCCAAACATGCTTCAGGTGTCCAAAATGATCGAGAAAGGAGTAGGTCATTCGTCCAGTCCCTTATTTTGTACTCAGGATGCAAGGTTTTAACAAGAATAACCTTCTCGTGCGAAAGGAAGCGAGGACTTATAAAGGGTAAGAGAAATTATCCATGCAAAAGGCAAGGGGAACTTACGAAAGTCAAGACGTCACCGGGAAGTAGGAAGAAATACTCTGAGGGGAACCCTGCTGGGGGTATCATAAGGAGTTTTATGAGGATAATGTTCTCTTCGGAGAAATATATTGTCTCAACTAAGAATTTGTTTGTGTTCTTGAGGAAGGCTCGACTTTGGAATGTTTGATTGATGTAATGCTCCATCTTGATGGATATGCTACACATTTTAATGATGCAATGTTATATAATGATGATTAAAGTATGCAAGATGTCGTTGTATAGTCGGTCTTGGGTTTTGTATGATTGGGCTTTTGTTATGAGTAAGGTAGGTAAGACCAGATGGTGGTTGGATTTCTTAGAGGTGCCAATAGAGGTTGGGCTTTGATTTCTCTTGGAGGTGCTGATAAAGGAAGGGCTTTGAAGGTTCCAATAAACATTGGGCTTTGAGAGATGGCAAGCGAGGCTAGACTTTATTGAGGTACCAAGCATGGTTGGGCTTTCAAACAAGTGGTGCTTTATGGGAGGCCAAGAGAGGTTGGACTTTCGAGCTTTGGCTATTCTTGTCTAGGTTACAAGGATTCGTGTTCTGGTAGATGGATGATATGCCTGAGAGACATGATTAATTCATGCTAATGGCTTATGTAATGGTTTTAACGATTCAATAAGTACCCATGAGATGGATCAAGTATGGTTGAAGCTAGGAAGTGTCGTGCTCGGATACAAGACTTCTTGTTGAAAGGTTATGAGATTTTCTCAGCGTGACTTTCTAACATTCATCTTGAACTCAGCGTGAATTAGGTACTTTGATCGATTTTTGGTTTATTGAAATTAAACTTTTAACTTTCTGGTTTGGTGATGATTTAGAAAGCAGTAAAGTGCGGAAAAGTAAAGAACACCGAGAGTTATCCTGGTCTCCCTCACAATCCGAGAGTACTCCAGTCCCCTTACCACATGTAAGAGATTTTAATATTGTTAGATCTTATGGACAAGACAATCCTAGTCTTCCTATATAAGACTCTAACACAATCACCAAGAACTATCCTCTTGTGATTTACAACACACTTATTTCCAACAATCCAGGACAATAAGTAAAGGGCTCTACAAGAAGATACAATCCACCTTCCTATAGATCCCTCCTAGTACGAAACAATCCTTGATACTTGGGAATTTGTAACAATTACAATAGATAGAAATAAATGAAGTTTGTAGAATGGTCAAGATTTATTCAAAAGAATAAAGTCTTCTTCTCTTTCAAATATGAAGATTCAATAACACATACTCTCTAAGTGCTCAATGATGCTTTTGGAATGATATGAAAGTTTTCTCAAAAAGCGTCGAACTATGAAAGTTCTGTTGAAAAATAATGCATAGAGCGTTTGTGTAAATTTTGAAAGAGATTATTTTGAATGATGAAAAATTCTGATTTTATAGTTGTCGTAACCCGAAATTTGACCTCCCCTTTTTGCCTTTTGCATAAGCATGTGCATTCGCATCGCTGGCATACGCATTCCCACTTTTCTCTATATGTTTCTTGTTACAGGATTTTCAGGTTTTTTAAAGCCCGATTAATCGAATCTTCACAAGGTCATCACATCATCAAAACAAGCACAAAATAAAGGTTTCCATGCCTACTCATCAAAACAAGAGGTGGAAAATCGAACCGGGACTTCAGCACTTGTTCTTGAGCAATCTAGGAAAATTTTGCCTAGAGTAACCGGTTACTCAATATAGGATAACCGGTTACTCTGCACAGATTTGCAATTTCTGCTGCATTTTTGGGACAACAACTCTGCACTCTCTTTGTTCTTGAATTCTACATAGTTCTAGCAGCATTTGGAATATTCTAGACTCTTCAAGTAGTTCATTGGTCTTTGCTACAATGTTTCCTTTCCATTCAAGACTACCATGCACCCTACTTTCATCGATTGAGAACCATTCGATGTGAAGCTTACATTGGGATTGCTATCGAGTTAACCTCCTAACTAACCGAGTTAAACGCTTGACTCGGTGAGTCAAGTGTAACTAACTCCTAGCCTAATTCAAAACCACCCAAAGCTAGTTCCTAGCCTAAGTCCAAACCTCTCACACTCCAAACCAAAACTCTATATAAACAAAGCTCCACTATTTTCACAAGGACCTCAACAATTCTCTACCATTTCACAACACTTCACTTTCAATTCTTTCACATTGTCTCTGAATTTTTCTGCAACTTCTTCATCTTCATCTACATTCTCTTCCCAAACCTCACCATAGCTCTTCACCGTTGAAGAATAATCACTTTTCATCTTGAAAGTGATTATTTCTTGAGCTTAACCTTCATCATCTTGCAATTATACTTGATTTTCTGGATTTTTATTAGGTTTTAGATTCATCTCAAGTGTTTGCTTCAAGATTCAACGGTTCGAATTCGTATTTCGGAGTTTCGTCGCAATTTGCTCGATTTCGATACGTTCCGGCTACAATTGAAGATTCCTCTGGTTTTCTTTGATTATATCTTCATCAAAATTACTTTACAACAACATCAAAGGCATATCTCAGCCTTGTAGGTTGGTAGATCTCACTCATTTTATCGTTTCGAACGTTTTCGTATCATTCGCGATGTAGTTTCAATGCTTTTTGTGTGTGAATTGATTATGCCATTGCTTGATCCATGATCTTGATGTGTTAATTGATTCCATTGCTGCTTAATTGTTGTTTTTAAGCTTGATTTTCGTGCACAAAATCATACCCTAGCATGTGGTAATTTGAACAAGTGATTTGATTGCTTTAAGTGCTTTTTCAAAAGCTATTTTTGCCACTGTTACAGTGGTAACCGGTTACTCAATATAGGATAACCGGTTACTCTTCACAAATTTACACCAGCACTGCTTTTTTTAACAGAGTAACCGGTTACTCAATATAGAATAACCAGTTACTCTGCACAAATTTCACAAGATTTGCCTTTTCAAGCAACTAACCTGTTACTCACTTTAGAGTAACCGATCACCACTGTAACAGAGTGCCATTTTTTAGTGTTTTTCAAGCTTTTTTGCCATGCCCTCTCCTTCTAACTTCCATGGATTGATATGATCGATTTTTATGGATGTTTTAGGTGCTGTTTCACTTTAGTTTAAAGCATGATGGTGAATTTTTCGATGCTCGATCTTTCGATTTCATAATTGTGCACATTTTTAGCATTGTATGAACATGATCATTTTTTGCACTTTCTTTGATCACAAGATACATGATTTGTAATGCATACTAAATGTCATTTGCTATTGTTTTGAATTTTCATTCATGTTTGAATTAGGTTTATTCTTCAAAGGATAAGCTTAATCTTGTACAATCAATAATGCACTCTTTGCTTTAATAATTTTTCAATTCATTTTGGAAAATTATTAGCATATTCCTCCCTTGTGATTAATCAATCGAAACTTCGTTTCAATTATTGATCTCCCCTTTGGCGCTTCTCTTTAGGCTTCCTTTAGAGCTTTCTCTCTCTTCCCCCCGCAGAGTTGGAGTTTCGTACGACACTGGAGCATTGTACAACTTGGAGCTGTTATCCTGTCTGTTTCAACTTCTGCACTACACACTGTGTGTTAGAGAAGGAATGAGAATTGAGAATTCCTACTCTCATTCTGACTACGTCAGGTAGGGGAAGAATGAACCTGTGCCTGGCTTAGTCACCTCTATCCCCAGGAGGTAGTGTATCTCCTTCCCTAGTCGAGTCGATCCCTGGTCACTCTTACCTCTTTCAATCTCTCTTTTGATCGATCACCACCTTCTTGGGTAAGATCATTAACTTGAACCAACACCTATCTCTTGTATCATTTGCCTTTCTTGTGGTCAATCGTTGCTTTTTGATTCCCCAGAAGAGTATCAACCCATTTTCTTCGGTTAATCACAGCCTTTCTGTTAAAACCGAATCCCCAGGAGTTCGCAACCTTCTCTTGGTTCTTCTCCCTTTGTTTGGTTAATCACTGCCTGTCAATTAAAACACCAATTTACACTTCTTCTCAGTTAACCACAGTCTATCTGTTAACATACCGAGCTTCTTCTTGGGTTAATCACCTTCCCTTGGTTAGTCACCCAATTCTTTTTAGTTAATCACAACCTGTCTGTTAAAACACTGAGCCCCTATCGAGTTAATCACCTTCTCTTAGTTAATCACTCGTTTTCTTTTCGGTCAATCACAGTTTTTCTGTTAACACCGAATCCTAAGCGGTTAGCAACCTCTTTTGGTTCATTACCCTTTTTCGTTGGTCAAGTACCGTTTGTTCGGTCAATACCAACATCCCCAGTGGGTCACAACTTTTGCTTGGTTCCACACCCGTCCTTTGGGTTACAACCTTTGCTTGGTTCTATACCCGTTCTTTTGGTTGATCATAGTTTATCTGTTAAAACCTCTCTCTCCCCCAGAGTTGCAATCTTTGCTTTTCTCGGTTAACCACTATTTATCAGTTAATATACTGAAATCCCTTCAGAGTCAAACACCTTCTCTTGGTTCAGTACTCTATCTTTTTGGTTCATCACAGCCTGCCTGTTGACACCAAACCCTTGCTCTCCACAGAGTCTTAATTTCTTCTTCTTCAGTTAACCACTACCAGCCAGTTAACATACCGAACCCTTATTCTTTTGTTCCCCAGTAGGGTTGTTATCCTTCTGATCCCCAGCACTTTCTTTGTTCTCTTACCTCCCTAGTGGAGTCTCTATTATTCTTTTGCTCCTTTATCTTCTTGATTTCGACACCACTCTTGCACATTATCCTCAGCACAGTTATCGTCTTTCCTTCACACTTATTTCTTGGTTTTGACACCATTTCTTTGGAATCCCCAGCGGAGTTTCCGTCTTTCCTTTGTTCTTGGTTTTGACACCACCTCTCTCTTTTCTTTCTTTTTCCGTCTTAGTTCCCCGAACTACGGAAGCTCTGATTCTTCATTCACTCGAATGTAAGATACATAGGCACGAGATCGCGATGATCTTGGCGAGCACACTTCCACACTTCTTCCATTCCTTATCTTTTTCCCTGGTTCCATGAACTACGGAGCTTTGATTTCCTCATTGCACTATAAGGGTACGTAGGTACGAGGGCCCTAATTCTCCGCGAGCACTTTCTTTCTTTTTCCTTTTCTTTGTCTTTTCTCCTCTCTCTCTCTCTCTCTCTCTCTCTCTCCTTTTTTTAGCTAGAAGACTTTAGACAGATAATGCATCCAAGCATAGAAGCAAGCGAAATGGTTCCTGTCGAGTACGACGGATGCATAAGGTGCTAGTACCTTCCTTTCGCATAACTGACCCGCGTTCCCGTTTCTCTTCCCCTTGGGTTTTATCGATATTTTCCCTATCCTTTAGGACTAAATAAAGTTTGGTGGTGACTCTGTTGTATCTTTGAGTGTGTGATTCACTCAGGTATAAACCAACCATCTTCAGCTGGCGACTCTGCTGGGGAGTCCTTGCGCTTGCGAGTTGGGGTCTCGCCTAGTTTTGTTTGTTTTTCTTGCTTGCTTGGGTGTTTATCTTTTGCGCTTTACTTACATTATCTTTATGCTTTAGCTTTATGTTTATTTACTGCATTTCTTTACTTCTTTGAATATTCATATGCTGTATATTCTGGGTATCTGCTATATTTTCTGCTGTTGTTGGGATGGGTAGATATTATTGGAGAGAAAAGTCCTAACACCGGACTTAGCATACACATAAGCTAGAACGTGGATAGTCGTGAGGCCTGTGTTTTGCGCGTTGGGTTACCACGAGAGCCACATCCCAGATCGTGATTCGCTTGAGAATACTTCTGTCCAGCGAGAATTCGCTACGGTGAGGAGTTTTCACTCTGAGTCCTATGGTTTGGGCGACCTTTCTAGGGACCACCTTGTTGTGTCTAGATCACACTGTGAGAGGGATGGGTTTTTACAGGAAAACAAGCCACTTCATACCTTTGTTCTCTCACACACATCAGATTATGTTGCATCGACACAGAATTATATGCAGATATCTAGATTGTTCAGATATGATTGTTCAGACAGTGCTGGCTTGTTCTTGTGTTGCATATCATTTCATCATGTAAATTAATTTTTGCATGTGCATGTCCAGGTTATTCGAAGACTTATTCTTTGTTGACATTATCATAGAGATGAGTATTGGTTGCCGCAACATCTTTAGCTACAAGTTTGTGGAGCCTAAGCTGAGTTCTTTGAGAGGTTTAGCATCCCGTGTGGTTGAAGATAACAAAGGGGTATTCAAAGACAGTTATGGTAATCTGTTGGCCATCCTCAACACTGAAGTCAACATCACTGCCATTCATACACTGGTTCATTTCTATGACCCGCCACTTAGGTGCTTCATATTTAAGGATTATCAGCTAGCACCGACACTCGAGGAGTATGCTTATATCTTGGGGGTTGAGATCAAGAGGCAGGTTCCTTTTGTTTACACTAGCGGTCGTCCGAAGTTTCCCCTTATTGTTGATGCTCTTTGCATTAGTAAGAAGGATGTGGAAGCTAATCTCAAGACCAAAGGGAAAGGTATTCGAGGGTTTGCTTCAAAGTTTCTGGTTGACAAGTCCACTTCTTTTGCTACGGACGGAAACAAGAAGGCTTTCAACGCCGTTCTTGCTTTGTTAATATATGGGATTGTCTTGTTTCCGAACATGGAGGATTTCGTAGATCAGGCTGCCATCAGTATCTTCTTGTCCAAGAACCTTGTTCCGACACTTCTTACTGATACCTATCATTCTATTCATTCGAGGAATGAAAAGAAGAAAGGAACCATTGTCTGTTGTGCTCCTCTGCTGTACCGATGGTTCATGTCTCACCTTCCATAGAAGGGTCCCTTTGTTGAGAATAAGGGTAATCTCAAGTGGTCTCAACGAATCATGTCTTTTACTGCTGATGACATTTCTTGGTATTCTCGAGTCTTCGACGATACTAAGATTATTCTTCATTGTGGGAAATTCTCTAATGTGCCTCTCTTGGGTACAAGGGGTGGAATTAACTATAATCTGAGACTTGCCTTCCGTCAGTTGGGATATCCTATGGTTGCCAAGCCAGATCCCGAGGTAGTGGAAGAGTTCATCTTTCATGAAGGGGTTGATGACATGGGTTTGCTGAAGAGGTTTAATGCAGCTTGGTCTCAGATTCACTTCGAAGGAAGAGACGATTTGGGTAAGAAGAATTGTATAGCCAGGGAAGCTTACATACTTTGGGTCAAAGAGCGTGTCAAAGAGATTTTGTTGCAATTTTCTTCCGAGCCTTCCATGAATGCCAAGCTTCCTGAACTTGCCATTGCTCCTCCATCTGAAGTCGACCAACTCAAGCTGACTATCGAGATGCTGAAGAAGGAGAATGCTAATCTTCGTCTCAACCTTGGTAGGGTCACATCCGAGAAGGAAAACTTATAGATTGAGCTCCACCAGAAGCGCGAGCGCATGCTCAAAGAGGTGGAGGTTGAACAGAACAAGCGAAGGAAAGTGGGTGATGCTTTGAAGAGTACCTATGATGGACTTACTTCAAAGAAGAGACAACTCACCGATACTCAGTATCAAGCCTACAAGGATGAGTTGAGCTTCAAAAAGCAACTTGAGCAAGACCTTGCTAACAAGTTGGTAAAGGACTTTTCTCAGTGTCAAGCTAAGCTTGACAAAGCCTTCGGCGAGATTTAGAAGTTGCAAGATCAAGCACATCAGAGCACAGAGAAGATTAGTCAGCTCAACACGGAGAGTACTCATTGGGAGCAACAAATCCGTCATCTGCAAAACCTCTTGGATCAGAAAAAGGCCTTTCTTCAGGATATGCTTCAGGGACCTAACCATTCTTTGTTGTGCAACCTCATGAAGGATGCGAAGTATTGGAGTGAGAGATATGGCCGTCTAGCCAGATTTGCTGAGCACACACTTGAGGACTTTCCTGGGTTGTTGAGGGATGCATATGCTGATGTATTGCCGTACAAGACTCCTTGGGCTGTTTTCCACTTCTTGTCTGTTTGTAAGGTGGTCTTTGATAGGATCCATGCTGATCTTGTTGTAGCCCAAAAGGCAAATATTTGATTTGTACTCGACTTGTACTTCTTTTTTTCTATTGTTGAATGAATGAAGTTTCTTGCCAGCTTTATCTTTGCATCTTTACTTATATGCTTTATGATTATTGTCAACAAAGATAAATTTAAGAATTCCTGGAATTTAAAACTTTATTTTTGCATGCATAACATACATTCATTTGCACATATATGCACATCCCTTCATCCAGAAAATCGTTGCTTATCCTTGTCCGTCTCTCGCTTGTAGCAAGACGATGACTCGACATCGGTATTTCACTCGCTCAAGCAAATCCAAGATCATGGCTGACTTCGAAGCTGAGAACACTGTAGCGTGCAATTTTTCTTGGTGACGCGACCACCTTATCGCAGGAATTGGGTTTTCTCCTCAATGAAGAGAAGGGGGTGCTACTTTCTGATTTCTTATTTATCCCGTGAAGCTGGAAGGGAAAGGGAAGCTATCTCAAACTAACCTTGCACGCGAATGTTTAACTGAACAAACGCTTAAAGAGATTTGGGGAGTTCGGGGTCACGTTATACAATGGGGAGTTGTCAATTACCCATCCTATATGTGGTTATCCACAAATTGTTAGCTTTAGGTTCTACTTTGTACTTGATGGTGTTTATCCGTTAATGGGTTGGGAAAGTTTCTTGGGAAATTTGAGAGAGAGAGTGAGTTTTTGTTGATGTTCGGGTTTTTTCCGTTTAAACGAAACAGGGAAATCCGAGCAATCGTAGTTCCTCCTATTTTAAGGGAGGAAAAAAGATATTTTGGTGTCTTGTTCAAAGCCCAAGATTGAAGCTAAAAGGTTGAGTATTTGTGTCTAGTTCAAAGCCCAAGATTGAAGCTAAAAGGTTTGACTGAGAGAGAATTTGTCATCTCTACAGGGAGACATCTCGTCTGTTTATCACAACTGTTGGATGACTGTTTATAAAGGAGGGTTACTTTAACTAGGAAATGAGAATCCAGCAATGCCATAATAAATCCTTTATAGGGGATTTGTCCTGAAGGAGAAAACTTTAACTCAGTGTTGAGTAATGCCATTTTTTCTTAGGAATTTCTCATGCTAAGAGAGGGACAGTGGCATGGATGTAAATAATCCAGAGGCTTGCCGCTTACATCAATTAAATGAATGAGAGGATTTACCAGGATAAAAGATGGACGACAGCTTGGATATTTGAATCAACAAGTGTGCCACTTATAGCAATTATCGAGGATTAAGGTTTATTTTGAATGTCGGTTTTGATAAGTGATCAACAGAGAAGTATCTTCCTACAGAGAGCTTTTGATTTCCTCTGAGAGGATGTTGATTTTTTTGTGCCTTGATCAAAGCCCAAGGTTGAAGCTAATAGGTTGATTGACTCCACTGGGGAAGTCCTTATACAAAGCCTAAGAGGAGGCTAGAAAAAGACTGACTCAACAAGAGAGTGTTTATCTGTCTTGTACAATGCCCAAGGTTGAGGCTAAAAGAGACTGTCTCTTTTGGGGATATCGTTATATAAATCCTAAGAGGAGGCTACAAGTTTGACTTTTCTGGGGAAAATGTTCTGTCTGTCTTGTATAAAGCCCAAGATTGAGGCTAAAAGGGATTTGGACTTCGTTGGGGAGGGTTTGTATGTGTCTTGTACAAAGCCCAAGATTGAGGCTGAAAAGAAGACTGACTCGATGGGAAAGAAATCTTTATCTGTCTTGTACAAAGCCCAAGATTGAGGCTAAAGTGAGACTTTACTGACTCAGCTGAGGGTATTATAGGTGTCTTGTACAAAGCCCAAGATTGAGGCTGAAATGAGTTTGGCTCTGCTGGAGAGTATTATCTGTCTTGTACAAAGTCCAAGATTGAGGCTGAAAAGGAGGATGACTCTGCTTAGGAAATTTATATGGTGTCTTGTACAAAGCCCAAGATTAAGGCTGGAAAGGGTTTGACTTAACAAGAGAGTGCTTTTATCTGTCCTGTACAAAGCCCAGGATTGTGGCTGAACAAGCTGGAGAAATCATTATACAAAGCCTAAGAGGAGGCTAGCTTCTTCTAGGGGAAATATTTATACCAAACCTAAGAGGAGGCTGGAAAAGATTGACTCAACAAGAGAGGGTTTTTATCTGTCTTGTACAAAGCCCAAGATTGAGGCTAAAAGGGTTGACTCAACAAGAGAGTCTTGAAAGGTGATTGACTCAACAAGAGAGTCTGAAAAGGTTAGCTCCGCTGGGGGAGAATCATTGTACAAAGCCCAAGAGGAGGCTGACTATGCTAAGGAAATAAAAGATCATTATACAAAGCCTAAGAGGAGGCTATCTTTGCTGGGAAAGAAAAAAGAAAGGAACCTTTATACAAAGCCTAAGAGGAGGTTGTCTTCGGCTGATGATTTTTGAGATCCAGAGGTGGGTCCAAATGGGGAATCAACTCTTGCTGAAGGTTACAGAAGAGTTGAGGTATCAGATGCCTAGAGATTCTAATTTGGGATAATGTTATACTGATGATAAGCTAACCCTGGCTGGGGAATTTTAGGAGAGAGATTGGGTTTTAAAACCCATAGGTTTTAACTCTATTGGAGATTGATCCAGAATGACCAGGGTTTCTCTATGTTTGTAGGGAACTTGAGAATGTCTTTGAGATCTGAGAGGGGATTAGACTGTCCAAGTCTACTGGTATGGAAGAGTTTACCTTTATACAATGCCCAAGAGGAGGCAGATGTTTTAAGGGATGAGAATCAACCCTCAATTGGTCTGAGATTTGACAATGGAAAGACTGCTCTAGCAAAGGATGACTAATTTCTGTCTTATACCTTTAAGAGGTCGTCGGGTCCTTGTATTAAGCCCAAGAGAAGGCATGAGAACTTCTAAGAAGCCGGAGGGTCCTTGTACAAAGCCCAAGAGGAGGCAAGGATGCTTTTAGGAAGCCTGTGGGTCCATACATAAGAATAGTTCAAGAAAAGTTTCACCGGGAATAATCTTTTCTTTAGTGAACAGTTCTAGGGTTTGAAGAAATTCAAGAGAAGTTTCACCGAGAATTAATCCTCTCTGGGGAAACTAAATTTCCTTGACAAGTTCTAATAGTGACAGTCTGAGAAAAGGCTCACTAAGAATACTGCCTTTCTCTTTGTTTCATATTGTTTAAGCTCAAGAGAAGGCAAGACTGTATTTGGAAATCCTATGGGGATCTAGTTTTGACTATATTTAGGAGTGACCAACTGGCTTTACCTAGGTCTAGACCTAGTTGCTGGGGAAAACTCTAAGCAAATATACTAGTATATATACAGTTGATATATGACAAGTATTTAAAAGGATATGAAAGAAGGACTTACAGGGGAGCAGCTTCCCACAATACAGTTATATATATATATATATATATATGAAAGCAAGTAAATGAAAGCAGATAAAAACTTACAGGTGAGCAAGCTTCCATGTTGTTCAAACAAATATATACATGTATATGTGCCAGTAAGTAAAAGAAAGCGGATAAAAACTTACAGGCGAGCTAGCTTCCATAGCTGTATTGTTAGTCTTAAAGAAATTAAAGAAAGTTTTGATAACAACTGTATATTTGAACCTAAATCAAAAGAGAAGTTATTTTTGAAAAGATTGTTGGGCCTTATACTCAAGGAGAGGCCCAAATGAAAAACAGTAATTTTACTATTGTTTGTAAGCTGTACTGGGGCTTATACAATGACTGAGGCCCAAAATTATTTATGTACAAAGAGGGTTGGGTCTTATACTCTATTAGAGGAACAAAGATTATTTTTGTACAAGTGATGGGGCTTACAACTCAAGGAGAGGCCCACGGTAAAACAGTGATCGCACCGTTGTTTTGAAAATTGTACTGGGACTTATACAATGACTGAGGCCCAAAATTATTTTGTGTACAAAAGATGGTTGGGTCTTACACTCTATTAGAAGCCCAAAAAAAGGTTTTAAGAAAACGAAATGGGACTTATAGCTCAAGGAGAGGCCCAAAGATTTGATTTTTGAACTGGCGATCGCGCCGAGGTTTTTGAAAATGTGTTGGGACTTATAAAATGTCTGAGGCCCAAAATGGTTTTAGTTAAGAAAAAGATAGAGTCTTACACTCTATTATAGGCCCATGAGTGTTTTGAAATATTTGATAAGGATCAAAAATCAAAGAAACCCTAATTTCATTTTCTTTTAAAAGTAATTCTTTAAAGAAAATCAATAAAAATGATAAAAATACCAAATAAGTTTAAATAAACTACTTATGATTTTTGGTTAAGGTTTGAAAAATGAGGTTTTAATCACAAGATGATTTAGAACTCATTTGGTTTTTATTTTCACGATAAACATTCACTCTTAAAATGTTTAAAAATAATAAAAATGAATTTATTCACAAAAATACCAACTATATTAAATAAATAATACAAATCTGATTTTTTTGTAGAATAAAATACTTTAATATTTTTGTGATTTTTCAGAAAAAGAATCAATAAAAAATGATTAAAATTGAAAGAGAAATTAATTTTTCAAATCATTAAAAATAATATAAAAATAAAATAAAAATGGAACAAGTGATTAAAAAGAGGTCTGGGGCGAGGGGGATTCGAACCCCAGGCCTCTCACTCCCTCAATACACACAAACCACTTGATCAACCACTGGGGCACAATGCCAATTCATTTAATATATGGCAAACAATAAATATATAACAAACTTGGTTGGATTTCTGAAGCATGGCGCCATGGCCATCTTCATCCTTAAGCTCAGATACGTGAAGCCTCCTATCTCACTCATCTCTCAACCATTTCACACGATCCAAATATGAAAATCGTACGTTTTTCAGATGAGGAACACATTGGCAATACCCAATTTTATTTAAATCAAGTGAATCAAAACATAATATGATAAAACCTAAAGAACCCTAAAATTGTCATGAACTCAATGAAATCCTATACACAAGTTGTAAACAACAATTGATTGAGGGTAAATGATCTATAAACATCTAGAAACACAATGGTAACAAGAAAACATGTTTATGATGCATGATTCATTGAGTTTGAGAGTTCAAGTTTTACCTCTGCAAGTGAGAATCGAATTCTGGTTTGGAGGTGTTACAGATGAGTTCCAATGATTTGAACATCTTCCTTGTACCTCAATGGATGTGTTTGAGTGCTTAGGTTGATTGGAAAAACTATGGATTGATCAACCTGATTCCTTCTACAGCAAGTCATGAGTCTTGTGCAATTGGGTGGCCATTTGGTGATTTTGATGTTACAGATGTTTTGTAAGAGTTTGGATCACCTCTATATGTTATATGTGAGGTGTGCGAACCATTGGTTTGGTTGGAATCACTCTCAAATACAAAACCCGATAGTGACTTGAAAGAGAAGGTATTTTTGGAGTGAAAGTGGTGATTTTGAGAAAGGCATCTGTTTAGGACCTTTGGTGTACTCAAACTGATCACAATTTAGGCCTATTTATAGTGTGTCAAGTTTGTTTTGCAAGCAACAGTGTATGGCAACTGCAGCAGGCCTTTGGCCAATGTGGATCAAATGGAATCTCAAGTCTCCTCTAGCCATTGACTTGAGATTAGAGCACAGGCCTATGGTCCTCTATTGTATGAGCTTATCTTGACTCATTTGGTTGATCATGGACTGATACATGTCAGCTCTATGCATCCATTGAATGTCTCAAAACAAAATTGGAGTCTTGAGGCATCTTTAGCTTTTAGGGATGGCACACCTACATGTAGTTCCAAAGACTTGGAAGGCTTATGGATAAGTTTTTGTTACTCCTTGGTCTCCTCCTGAGGTGTGAAGATGGATAAACATGTCTTTGATGACTCATAATATGCAAATTCGACCAAATGCACAATTCTGACTTAGTGAAAAATCAGATTTTGGAGCTGACTTAGAGAGACTTCTTGTACGTTTTGAAAAGCTTGAATGATGTACTAAAACATTGAAGTTTGAAGATTTCATTGATTCATCTTGGATCAATGTGAAAAATGCCTTGGAAGTTTGATGTTTCATGCTGAAATTACAAGGCAGAATTTTCACTAAGTGTTTTTTTAACATATTTTGGTTTTTTCACCACTTTGATCCACTACTAACTAAAAATACATGAAGAATTGGAGCTTGATGTAGTTGAAGCTTTTGTAGAGTGTAGTAAGACCTACAAATCCAGCTTTGGATCACCCAAAATGGTTGCTTGGATCTTAAGTTATGGTCCTTGGAAGTTGGTACCCTGTCCACTTTGTTCCATAACTTAGAAAAATTCTAAGTTTTTTTATGGTTACACCTTTTGCAAGAAACCTCGCTTTTCTTGATTTTTCTTGATGGATGATGATCAATATCATACATTAACATTGTTTTAGGGTTAAGGGGCCTTGGTTGACTAAAAATCCAAAAAGTCAAATTTGGACTTTTGTACAGTTGACTTTTTCGTCAGATGAAATTTTCACTTTGTGATCCTTTTGTGAAATCAATCCTTGGGTTCAGTTAAAATTCATGGATGGCCTCCAAAGGTATTTAGGAATGTCTTGAACCCATCCCCAAGGTTTTAGATCAAGGGTAGGCCAACAGGCAAAGATAGGGTTTGACTTTTTCTATCAGAAACCCTAATTTGTGATCAGATGGTTTTGAGCTCTTGTGGCTTATGATTTGAGCTCTTTGAGTCAATCAAATCTTGTAAACATGTCATTATAATGTATTTGAGGTCTTCTAAGTTCATTTTGAAGCTTCAACCCATGCCTCACTTCACAAGATAACTTAAGGGTTGAATTAGGTCAAAACCCTAATTCCTGATTTTTTGATAGATGGATCTCCAAGGTGATTTTGCCATTGTGGACGGGCTCTTGAGATCCTTTTGAGCTTATAGGACCACACATTAAGGTATTGGCTCATGCCCAGATGGAAATTTTCATTTGGAGGCCTCAGTCGACCAAAACCCTAATTTGGTGACACAGGCAATCCTGAGGCTTGATCCTCTTGGAATGCTGCAACCTTGTGCTTGATTCTTGATGTAGGAGTACTCTTGATCCTTTTTGGGTGTTTTGAGAGGGCTCAAACCATAATCTTTGATTGTAGTGAATGCTCAACCATCTTTGAGGAGATTGATGAGGCATGATGGTTCATCCATATTGTGATGATGATTTGCACAATGATGGGAAATCTTGGTGGTCAAAATTTGGGGTATGACATATGCCCCTATTTAATCTTCTTGGACTCGAAGGCGTGAATGTCGAAGGTATTCGGACATTCCGAGTGCAAGAGGATTAAATATCGGAATACCCGAAATTTTAATGGTGGTTATGAATGGCAGCTTGCTCATCCATCTTCTTTTGCTAAGCAATGATACTTAGAAAAGGTAAAAACTTCCCCTCGATCCTGGTCTTCAGCCAAGGAACTGGTCTTAGTTTCTTTTGTCCATAAATTTCCCCTCGATCCTGGTCTTTAGCCACGGAACTGGTCTCAGTTTCTGAAATAAACTTCCCCTCGATCCTGGTCTTCAGCCAGGGAACTGGTCTCAGTTTCTTTTGTCAATAAACTTTCTTGATAAGGGACGCTATTTGTAGCGGTTTTCCTCAAACTTCTCGCCGAATTTTCCTGGGGAGATGCCATTTGATGCGAAAAAGTTTTGATGTCAGACTTGCTGGGGAAACCCATTCGTCTGAGTTGTAGAGGTGTTCAAACTTCTCTGTTGGAGACGCCATTTGTTGACTCTACTGGGGAAAACGAGTCTCTTGAGAGGCTGTTTCCTACTTGGAGATATTACATCATACTTTTCCTCGAGATCATCTCGGAGAAATGCCATGTGATGCAATCCAATTTTGAGGTGCTGATGACTTCATTATCATTGACTCTCTTGGGGAGAAAAATCAATGTGTTATTGAGAGTCTTTGGTTGTGAGGCTTTCTCTGGGAATTTTCCTTAATCCGGGAAAGCGAAGATATCATCTTCAATGGAGAAGAGTGACTTTTATCGAATGTCTTCTTGCCTTTCAGAGGTTCAAGTTATCAAAGTGGTCGGGGACCGTCTCAAATCCAGAAATAAACTTGGGAGAAATTGTTCAGACAAAACATTTCCTGATGAGGAAAGAACTTACAACTCGATTGATAAGAGGACTTTTATCACTTGGGGATAAGACTGGCCAGAGTGATAGTAATGCAATATGAATATGAGTATGAATTAATAATGCATGATGTATGTATGTTTATGCTGACAAAACTGACACGGCATACAAACTAGTGGATGAACATGACTGGATACTCGGCCACTGCAGGGAATAAAAAGTATCACTGGTTCTAGATAGCAATTCTGCCTTGCTTAGGAGAAACGTCCCTGTGGGGAAAAAGAATTGTTCAATCGGTCTTAGGAGGTATGTACTCTGCCGGGGGTATCAGATGGGACATTTCCATCTGACACAGTTGATATTTCGTTCAGGTGTACTAGTTTTAGAAGGAGTACTTTGATTCTGCACTTTGAGGTTCAACCACCTTCGGAGAAGCGATCGATATTCTTTGAATGTTCAACAGTCAAAAGGAATTGCCATCTTTGTTTTAAAAGTAGAAAAATTTTGACAAGTAAATTCATTTTTTTGTTTTATTTTAAGAATCGTTGATCATGTTAAAAAACATCATTCTGTAAAGCTAAAACAAATAAGAATTACAAACAAAAGCACTAGGTCTCAAATTTTATTGATAGGATGGAAACCAGTCAAGCGCGTGATCCCATAGAGTATTTACAAAGTTTAGAAAATGGTAATTTAAGGGAAAAGGGCTACATTGAAACATAACGACCGTTATCCTTCTACCAACTTTGAATTCTGGACATCCTGAGCTTCTGTCGAAGATGACCTTGACTGGAGTTTTCCTGACGGATGACATTACTGCTGAGGGATTCAACCTTGTCAAACGTAGTTACTTGCCATTAATCCCTAATTTTTACCTGGATTGTACTTTGAGATTTCCAATCCATCAGGATGATTTTTTTTTTGCTTATTGTCTATAATTTTTTCCTGGACCGCCGTTTCGGGTTTTCAATCCACCGAGATGTTTTTTTTTATTTAGGCGAAGTATTTCTTGACCACGTCAACCTTCGTGGGGTAGGCAAATTCCTCTCCATCCATGGTTGCAAGTCTCAAGGCGCCGCCTGAGAAGGCTTTCTTGACCACATAGGGGCCGTCATAATTCGGATTCCATTTGCCCCGAGAATCAGTGAAAAATGATTGTATATTTTTTAGCACAAGGTCTCCTTTCCTGAAGACTCGGGGTTGAACCTTTTGTTAAACGGCTTCTTCATTCTTTGCTGATACAACTGACCATGGCACAAAGCTGCCATTCATTTTTCTTCGATCATATTCAGTTCATCGTGTCGACTTTGATACCATTCAGCTTCTGTTAGCTTAGCTTCTATCAATACCCGAATTAATGGGATCTCTACTTCTATGGGAAGCACTGCCTCTATGCCATATACTCGAGAGAAAGGGGTTGCCCCTGTTGAAGTGTGGACAGATGTGCGATAACCGTGAAGATAAAAGGGTAGCATCTCATGCCAGTCTTTGTAGGTTACAACCATATTTTGAATGATCTTTTTGATGTTCTTGTTAGCTGCTTCTATCGCTCCGTTCATCTTAGGTCGGTAGGGAGATGAATTATGGTGTTCGATCTTGAACTCAACACATAATTATTTCATCATCTTATTGTTCAAGTTAGATCCATTATCAGTAATGATCTGGATTGGAACACCATAACGACAGATGAAATTGTTTTTGATAAATCGGACCACGACTTATCGGGTTACATTGGGTTATGATGCTGCTTCGACCCATTTGGTGAAGTAATCAATGGCTACCAGGATGAACCGATGTCCGTTTGAAGCTTTGGGTTCGATCATGCCAATCATGTCGATTCCCCATATAGAAAAAGGCCATGGGGAAGAGATAACTTTGATATGCGTTGGCGGTATATGAATTTTGTCTGAGTATATCTGACACTTGTGACATCTCCTCGTGTACTTGTAGCAGTCGGATTCCATGGTCAACCAATAGTACCCGACTCTTAGAATTTTTCTCGCCATTGTATGTCCATTGGCATGAGTTCCAAAGGAGCCTTCGTGAATTTCTTTTATCAACATGTTTTCCTCTGGTCTGTCTACCCATCAGAGCAAGACCATGTCAAAGTTTCTCTTATAGATTGTATCACCGCTCAGAAAGAAGATGCCTGCCAATCTTCTGAGGGTTTTTCTGTCTTTTCTTAATGCCCAAGGTGGGTACTCTTGTTTCTGAAGGAAGCATTTGATATTGTGATACCAAGGTTTGTCGTCTATGACTACTTCAATCGTGAAGATGTAGGCGGGCCGTTCAAGGCGCATTATGCCAATCTTAGGTACGTCGTTCTATTGACCTACACTAATCATGAAGGAGAGAATGGCTAGTGCATCAGCCATGTGATTCTCTTCACGAGAGATGTGATGAAACTCAATTCTGTTGAAGAATGGTAACAACCTTCTCGCGTAATCTTTGTAAGGAATCAATCCTGATTGGTATGTGTTCCAATCTCCTTTGATCTGATTGATAACCAGGGCTGAGTCTCTATATACATCCAAGTTCTTTATCCTTAAGTCGATCAGTTCTTCGAGACCCAAGATACAAGCTTCGTATTCGGCCTCATTGTTTGTACACTTGAACGTCAGTCGGGCAGTGAAAGGAATGTGGGTATCATGAGGTGTTATGATGATTGCCCCAATTATGTTTCCATAATGATTGACAGCTCCGTCAAAGATTAATCCCCATTGGGAACTTGGTTTTGGCCCTTCGCTGGGTAGCGGTTCATCACAATCTTTCATTTTCAAGTACATGAAATCTTCGTCTGGGAAGTCAAATCTGACTGATTCCTGATCGTCAATCGGTTGATGAGCCAAATGATCGGCTAAAATACTTCCTTTGACGGCTTTCTGAGCGTGGTATTCAATGTCGTATTCTGATAACAACATCTACCAACGGGCAATCTGTCCCGTGAGAGCAGGCTTTTCAAAGACGTACTTGATTGGATCCATTACGGAGATTAACCAAATAGTGTGACAAATCATATACTGGCGAAGACTTTTGGCTGCCCAAGCCAGAGCACAACAAGTTTTCTCAAGCATAGTGTACCGAGTTTCACATTCGGTAAATTTCTTGCTCAAATAGTAAATGGCAGACTCTTTCCTTTTTATTTCGTCTTGTTGGCCAAGTACACAACCCATGCAGCCTTCCAAGACTGTTAAATAAATGATAAGTGGTATTCCCTCCACGGGAGGTGACAGGATAGGTGGATTCAACAGGTATTCCTTGATACTGTCGAAGGCGGTTTGGCAGTCTTCTGTCCATACGCAGTCCTGATTCTTTTTTAGTAATATAAATCTGGAAATGTAATTCAAACGTCCTAGGAATCCTCTGGCTTATTTTTCAGTCTTTGGAGAAGGCATTTCTTGAATGGCTTGTTCTTGTCAGGATCAACCTCAATTCCTTTCTGGATGACGATGAACCCTAAAAGTTTCCCTGAGCGGACACCGAATAAGCATTTATTGGGATTCAAGCGGAGTTTGTATTTCTTCAGACGCTCGAAAAGTTTTGACAGGTGGGTCACATGTTCCTCCTCTGTTTTAGATTTGGCAATCATATCATCGACATACACTTTTATTTCTTTGTGTATCATGTCATGAAACAGAGTAGTCATGGCCCTTTGATAGGTTGCCCCGACGTTCTTCAAACTGAACGGCATTACCTTGTAACAAAAGGTACCCCATGGGGTGATAAAGGAAGTTTTCTCCATGTCTTCTGGCGCCATTTTGATCTGATTATAGCCCGAGAATCCATCCATGAAGGAGAATACTTTGAACTTTGTTGTACTGTCTACCAGCATGTCAATGTGTGGGAAGGGAAAGTCATCCTTCAGACTGGCTTTGTTCAGATCCCTGTAGTCTACACACATTCTGACCTTTCCGTCATTTTTCAGAACTGGTACTATGTTGGCTAACCATTGAGAATATTCTAATGTGGCGAGGAAACCCGCGTTAATCTGTTTCTGTACTTCCTCTTTGATTTTGATGGCCATGTCTGGATGAGTCCGTCTTAGTCTTTATTTTACCGGCGGACATTCTGATCTTAAAGGTAGACGATGTTCCACGTTGTTGGTATCCAACCCTGACATATCCTGATATGACCAAGCGAATACATCGGGAAATTCTTTGAGAAGCTTTATCAAACCTTCTTTGATAGTTGGACTGAGCAGTGCCCTAATCTTGACTTATTTTCTCTCTCCTTATGAACCCAAGTTGACCGTTTCCAACGGCTCTTTGTGAGGTTCAATGGACCTTTCCTCTTGTCTGAGTAATCGGGAGATCTCTTCTGGAATTTCTTCATCATTTTCTTCTTCATCCTCAAATACCGGGAATTCAAAGTTGGGAGAAGGCATTGGATCATATGTTTCAATGGGGGTTAAAACAAGCAATCTGCATGATGTGGTGGTTGATTTTTAGAAGAGATAGAGAGAATTTAAGAGTGTGTGCAGTGTATTTTCTAAAAAATGCTTGTTTTTATTATTTGAGTTGTTTTTTAGGATTACCATTTTCTGAAAAAGCGAAAAGCGAAAACAGCAATAAAATGTGGAAATTACAGAACGACATTATTTTATTTATGATTTGGTCGATTCTTGAAACTACAACCCTATAAAACAAAACTCTGTCGCTTTAGGCAAAGCGAAGAGGGACAATTACAGAAAAGTGAGCCCTATAAAAACATTCGTTTCACCTGGGCAGGGTGAAAGGTTAAAACAAAGATGGCAATTACTTAGACTTATGGACGACTTTCAGAACATTGACAGCAACCCATTGGCGGCGAACTCCTCGGTGAATCACAAAGTCTGGTACCTTCCTTCTTGGTTTGTCTTCAGAAATGACGCTGATTTTTGGTGGAGCAGGATTGTTGGAGTCTGTCTCCCAGGCAGAATTGTCGTAGACGAATTCTTCTATTGTACCTTGCACAATATTTGTACTCTCGGGTGGATCTCCCCATCCAGTGGGTTGGATGTCTTCGAGCCTGATACGAGAGCTTTCAGGAGTGGTGTACTTAACCAAGTAGTCGTATTTGCCACTTGGTTGTCTTAAAGTGTCCCATACTTCCGTGGAACTAGAGGAGTTATCCATCTCGATGACGTTGACCTCAGGAAAAATGTAGTTAAGGAACTCTTATCCTGCAATCTTTGCAAATTCATCATCGTGCTGGACGTTTTCTGAATGCCTTGAGTAATGATCCCATGATTTGGTGGGGACACAGGCATTCTTTTCAATGATGCTCAGCTGATATACATCGTTGGGCCGACTTTTTTGCCCCAAGTCTCCTGGGTACGGCTGCCAGATAGGCAGGCCACCCATTGGGCCATAATAGTCATAGTCAAAGTTGTCTTTCATCAGAGTGTCCTCCTCTAATGAGTTGGGTGGAGCACGACATCCTTCCAGATCACAATCTCCGTCAAATGCTTTGACGATGACCTCACTGCCTCTCATCGGAGATCCTTGAAATGATAGTCGCATTAGAGTAGATTTTGGCATAACATTCAGACTGATCCAGTATCTACCAGTACGCTGGCTAAAGCATCGTCCTGGAAGTTGACTGTAATGTTGAGTGCCATGTTGTGATTTTTGCCTTCTTCCGGCAGTTCTTCATCACTGAATCCCAAACTGTTGCAGAAAGTGATGTTGGAGATGATGCTGTCAAATTGTCTCATTGTTACATCTTGTTCCACAAAGGCTTGCTCCAAGACTTTATGTAGAGCTTCCCTATGAACTTCAGAACTGAGTAAAAGAGATAGTACAGAGATTTTTGGAGGAGTTTGCAACAGTTGATCAACAATGTTGTATTCACTCTTCAGGATGAGCTTCAGCATCTCATCGTTGTTCTTTAAAAGGTTAGGATCACTGGATTGACCGACTGGTTGATTAGGAACTTCTGTTGGAGGTTCCTTTTCTCTGGTGGCTTATCCAACTCCTCGGTTGTAGATCCGACCGCTCCGTGTTACTCGACTGATGTCTGCAATATTTATGACGGAGGGTAATGGAGTTTCCTTTCCATTTTCAATTGTTGTTGCACCGTATTTGTAAGGGATAACCTTATCGGATTTGTACGGTACTGGTCCCAGCATATAGATAACTACAGGGCCTTTTGATTTTTCTAACCATCGTAGCCGGCCTCAATTGGTTCAAGGTTGAGAATCTTTCCACCATCAAGAGGAACTCTTGATTCATGGAGTAAAGGGATTATGGCGCATACATCTTTGGCCACTTCTCGTTTAGGGAGTAAGACAACTTCTTTGCCTCGATTGGGAAGAGTCTGACATTATGTTAGTCGAACCAGAGCTTGAAAATGGTCAAACCTCTTTGTGGTCCAACTGACTTTGAAGGGCTGCTCACACGAGGTAGCATCCTTGGTTATCGTCTGAGCAAACTCTGTAGCGCTCATATTGTGTGGTGGCACTCAGCCACATCCACTTTGTATGCAGTGCAACCTCACTAGATCTGTTTCCATTGATCAAACATACTGACTTTGATGCCTAGTAGAGTTCCCGTTAGTCATACTGACTTGTTGTGTGTCTTCATCTAGATAGATCGGAAGCCACCAGGGGTTCAACAAGTGTTGCAGTGTTCTTTGAATGAGTACACATCCTTGGTCACTCTCACGACATACTTTACAGTTATGATAATCATGGGAAGTCAGAAAACCAAGCTGGACTTGCTTAGTGTGTAATTCCACCAGACTGGTATTCATCAAGCGAATATCAAAGATTTGAATCATATTAACTTGATAATGACTTCTATCCCTGTAGTCTTGGATCCATCCAAGATCCATCTGACGCTGGAGGGCCTCTTGTACAAAAGAGCACCCCTGATTATTTACCGAGCAGATCAGACAAGAATCGTAATCGTGCCATGGCAGATCATGATGTTGGCTTTTCCTTGAGTGCATTGCCACCAAGTTGACATTCATTGCACAAATGTCGTGGTTTTGAATGATGTTGGAATTTGTATAATTCATGTTGACTTCCTAGATTCGGTGATCTTAGATCCATCCGAGATCCATCTGTTCTTGTAGAGCTGATTGCACCACAGAACATCCTTGATTGTATTTAAAGCAGATATAACACTGGTGATAATTATGAGACGGGCATGGCCGTATCCACTCTGTCTAAAATGCATCTTGACCAGGTTGGTTCCCAATAAGAGTACATCGTGTATTTGATAGCTGTGGTTATACTCTTCCTCTATCAAATTTACTGCAGCTTTCTCGTGTTGAGGCAACGGGTTCGTTCGAACATTTGGATTTGTATCTTTGAAAGATAGGACTCTGCTCCTAACAAGCTTCTGCACATCGGACTTGAAGCTGAGACAATTTTCTATGTTATGCCCTGGTCCTTCTTGATGGTAAGGGCAAGTCTGATCCGCTTTGAACCAAAATGGAGGATTTTCCGGTACTGTAAGAGGAGACCTGGTTTGGACAGCCCCTTGACCAGTAGTAGTGGAAACAGTTTTGCGTACAACATTGGTATAGGGTTAAACCCTGGTGGTCGCGTTGTATGGTTGTTTTGGTATGGAGGACGAGCCTGCTGAAGAGGTTGTTGTGTCCTTTGCTGATATTGTTGTTGATTCGGTTGGCTCTGAGTAACCTGAGGTTGATACGTTGGAACAGGCATAGGATTGATAGTAGGAGTTACAGCTCCTACGAGTTGGTATCTTCGCCTTTACTTTTCGAGAGAGATATTACCAATATCTTGCTCTTTTTTCTTAGGGAAATCACTACTGTATCTTTTGGTACTGCTTGATGGTCCTGTATCTTTGACCAGATGTCCTTCTCGGACTGCTTCTTCAAGACGTACTCCCATATTCATCATTTCAGTAAAGTCGCTGGGCGCACTGGCGAACATTAGGTCGTAGTAGAATGAGCTCAAGGTTTTCAAAAAGATCTTTGTCATCTCTTTCTCCTCAAGAGGTGGAAAAATCTGGGCGGAAATTTCACGCCATCTCTGAGCATATTCCTTAAAGGTTTCTTTGTCCTTCTGCGACATGGCTCTGAGTTGATCTCTGTCTGGTGCCATGTCCAGGTTATACTTATACTGCTGAACGAAGGCAACGCCAAGATCTCTGAAAGTGATGATCTTAGTGTGGTTTAAACCCTTGTACCATTTGAGTGCGGCACCGGTTAAACTATCTTGAAAATAATGGATCAGTAGCTGTTGGTTCTCTGTCTGAGTTGACATCTTTCAAGTGTACATCACTAAATGACTTTGAGGGCAAGAGTTGCCCTTGTATTTCTCAAATTCGGGCACCTTGAATTTGTGCATAATTTTCACATTGGGGACCAAACAAAGGTCTGCGGCGTCCTTTTTGAATAGACCCTGACCGGGAATGGCATGCAGTTTCTTCTACATCTCCAGGAATTGTTCCTGGAACTCATTCATTCTATCATACATACTTTCATTTCCACCAGAGGGTATCTGTGGGATCTGTCCTTCTGGGACAGTGTGTACCATGGGTGGTGGTATAGTCATTACGGCTGTGACTCTTGGTGCTTTCCTATCCCGAAGTTTGTAACCTTCAGGAGTTGTTGTCACGCCCCTTGTATCTTCGCTTTCCCGAAGTTTGTAACCTTTAGGCCCAGCGGTTCCTGCTGCAGTTTTCAGATCTTTCGTGTTCGGCAGAATATATCCTTCCGGGATATAGTTGAGTGACATGCCCCAAGGACGATCTTTAGGCTTGTTGTACTGAGGATCATACTTTTCCACTATAGGCGTAGATGTGATCTCTGAGATCACAGTCCTTTGTTGTTGTATCTGAGCTGCTGCCAAAGATTGCATGTCACTGTGAAGTTTTCTCAAATCTTCCTTCAGAGCGTCGATTTCTTCTCTCAGCTCTCTGTTCTCTTCCTCGAGATCATCCATTTTCTTTTGTCGACTGATAGAATCGAGACACAGACGTGAGATTCGTAGGTAAGAAGAATGCGTTATGTGAGAATGGTGAATGATATGCAATAATTATATTTTTATTAATTTTTTGTTTTAATCAAAAGAAACTTCAACAATTGGATTGCAAATATCACACAGTGGGGAAACCCCGTTTTATTGAATTCAAAGATTGCGGAAATGGAAATACAGTAATTTACAAAGTGCTGTAAAAAGAAAAGTCTAAGCTTATGGATCCTGAGTCTTCTCTGAGGAGAGCTCAGGTGTTGGTTCTGGTATTTTCCTTTTCTTTGACTGGGGCTCTTGAGCCGTTGTCGGGTTGTCATTCCTTTGCAAAGTGAAAGAAGCAAGCGAATTCCTTCGGTCTTCTTGACTTTCAACAATATGTTGCTCTAAAATCTCGATCAGAGCATCTTTTTCTTTTGATAATTGCTGTATTTTGGTACACTCCATATTGAGAATGTGGTACTTGTTCTTCCAAGACTTCCTTTCCCGTTGAACTTTGTTGAGAGCGACCTGGAGTTTTTCTGTATCAGACATAAAATAAAGGACATATTCCTTTAACGAAAGAACTTCTTGATGAGGGTAAGGCATCCTCAGCTTGAGAGCTCTAGCTTGTACCCAGTGGAGATAAGGTTCCACAGAGATACAATCTGGTTTTCCTAGAGACTCTCTTCCTTTTCGGTGAACACGTTTCCAGGAATGCACTATTTCTATCTTTAGTGCCCTATCAGTTTCTCCTTCCTTGAAGAAAAGACCTTCCAGATGAACATTACGCGAGATATGTCTCATCGGGTATCCGAATTGACGACGAACTAAAACTAGATGATAATTGATTCATCCTTTAGTTCCTATGAGGGGTACATTAGGAAAGTTTCCACAACGGTTAATGATTCTTATCCCGTCATAGATCCGATTGTACCAATCGATGTCAGAGTTGGTAAGAGACATGATTCTCTGTGACCAACATAGAGTACTCTTATGATCCCAAAAAGCGGCTGACTTGGGTAAGTGGGAAGTGAACCATTTGTATAGCAGGGGTACACAGCAGGTGATCATTCCTCCGCTGTACAAATTCCTTAAGTGTACAGAATGATAAGCATCTGCGAGCAAGGTCGGTACGGGGTTTCCAATCAGAAATATCTTAATGGAATTGATATCAATGAAGTTATCAATGTTGGGAAAAAGGAACAACCCATAGGTGAGTAGAACAAAGATCTCTTTGAAAGCAGTAACGTTTCCTATACTGGCAAAGTACAGGGCTTTCTCCATCAAAAACTTGGCCAGTAAACCTTGGATTCCATCCTTAGCGGTCATGTGAGTCCTGACTTCTGACTCGTCCAAATAGATTGCTCTTGCAATGGTTTAATCCTTTAGAATTTCTTCCAGTCCAGAAAAGGGAGCTTGGTGAGTAATGGGTAAATCAGTCAGGTGAGAGTACTCCTCCAGTGTTGGTGCTAGTTGATAATTCGGGAATGTGAAATAGTGATAAACCGAATCTTAAAACTGAATCAGAGTAGACATTATTCCTTCAACTACATGAACCCTTAATAGAGACATTAGTCCTCCGTACTTAGCTCTGAAAGCATCAGGGTTGTGATCATCCTTGCCAACCCTCTCAAATCCTCTAATTTTGGAACCTTTAAGGTGTACTTGTGAGTCTTCCTTCTACCGAAATCCATAACGCGATCTTTCTCTCTAATATTTGCAATCATTGTCTTAGTTTAATTTGAAAAAGAGAGACTAGAAGAGAAGATTTTTTCTTTGTTTAAAAGTTTTTTAAATGAAATAAATGCATGAATGCAGCACATAAAAACATAGAAACAACATGGGTTCAAAGGTTCAGCGTCACAAGCATGGAGTCATGGCTCTACTGTAGCGCGAATTTTTGCGTGGTTGCGAAGCACTATCACTTTGGGGGTACTACATTTCAATTCATTTCTTATCCTATTGAAGCTGATTAAGGAAGGGAAATAGATGTCTCAAATTAACCCTACTTGCATAGTGAGTTTAAACAGATGACTGTTGGTTTACAGATGCTATTAAGATTGTGGGTCTCTCTTAGGTTATTTTGTTAAGAACACAGTGTCTGGATTATTTGTGAGGTTTTTGGTAATGTATTTAGATTTGATGCTTTTGGGTTAATTTGGTGGAGATGCTGGATTTTGGCTTTTTTGATTAGTACGCTAGCTAAGATTTTTCAATCTTATGCCTATGTATTCCCGTTCAGGGAAATCAGAGCGATCGTAGTTCCTCCTATTCTATGGGAGGAAAAAGGTTGTTTTGGTGTCTTGTTCAAAGCCCAAGACGTGAAGCTAAAAGGTGATTTGTATCTTGTTCAAAGCCCAAGATGTGAAGCTGAAGGGTTTTGGCTTGGGAGAGAATTTGTCATCTCTAAAGAGGAGTTATTGATGTTTGTATGCTATGAGCAAGGCATATCTTTGATGCTAAAAGGTTGATTGACTCAACCGGGGTTTTCTTTGTACAAAGCCTAAGAGGAGGCTATTGACCCAACAAGAGGGTGTTTTTATATGTCTCGTACAAAGCCCAAGACGGAGGCTAAAGTGGTTGTGACCCAATAAGAGGGTCATTTATACTCAACAAGAGAGTGTTTTGTTGTCTTGTACGAAGCCCGAGATAGAGGCTGAAAGTGAGTTGATTCAACAAGAAAGTCTTTTATACTCAACAAGAGTGTGATTTATATCTCGTACGAAGCCCGAGATGGAGGCTAAAAGAGGGGTTTGACTAAATAAGAGAGTCTTGTATACTCAACAAGAGAGTGATTTGTATCTCGTACAAAGTCCGAGATGTAGGCTAAAAAGTGTTTGACCCAACAAGAGAGTCTTTTATACTCAACAAGAGAGTGTTTTGTATCTCGTACAAAGCCCGAGATGGAGGCTAAAGGTTGACTCAACAAGAGAGTCTTTTATACTAAACAAGAGAGTGTTTTGTATATCGTACAAATCCCGAGATGGAGGCTAAAGGTTGACTCAACAAGATAGTCTTTTATACTCAACAAGAGAGTGGTTTATATGTGCCTTGTATGAAGCCCAAGACGGAGGCTAAAGGTGTTTGACTCAACAAGAGAGTCTTTTATCTCAACAAGAGAGTGTTTTCTATCTCGTACGAAGCCCGAGATGGAGGCTAAAGGTTGACTCAACAAGAGAGTCTTTTATACTCAACAAGAGAGTCTGAAAAGGTTAACTCCACTGGGGAGAATCATTGTACAAGGCTCAAGAGGAGGCTGTGCTGGTGACTGTTTTAGTTTAGTGATAGGTCCAGTTGTTGAGAAAATCAGTTCTTATAAAGATTAAAGGTATGTTTGGGATTGATCAGAGGATCAGGGTTATTTCCTGTTCTTTAAGGAAATGGGAAATCCAAAGGGTATTGAGACTGTCCAAGTCTACTGGTGTTTCGAGAAATTGATTCTCGGATAAGTGAATAATCTTTGTATGATGCCCAAGAGAAGGCTGGTATGTTAAGGGATGAAGGTCAACCCATTAACTGGTCTGACACTTGACTCAGAAAGACAGCTCTAGGAAATTGATGACTAGGTTTTGTTCCTATACCTGTAGAGGTCTCTGGGTCCTTGTACTAAGCCCAAGAAAAGGTATGAGAGCTTTTAAGAAGCCGAAGGGTCCTTGTACAATGCCCAAGAGGAGGCGGGGATGCTTTTAGGAAGCCTGTGGGTCCCAAACCAAGAGATGTTCGAGAAATGCAATTCACTGAGAAGAGATCATTTCATGAAAGTTCGAGGTTTGAAGAAACTCAAGAGATGCCATTCACCGAGAAAAGATCATCTCTGGGAGTAGAGTTTCTTTGACAATGTCTAAGGGTGAGAGTCTGAGAAAGGATTCACTGAGAATGCTGCCTTTCACGTCTCCATATTGTTTAACCCCAAGAGGAGGGAAGACTGTGTCTGGTAATCCTATGGGGATCTAGTTTTGTTTGTATTTAAGAGTGACCAACAGGGCTTTACCTAGTGCTAGACTTAGTTGCCGGGGAAAACTCTAAATAACTTTACTAGTATTACACAGTTGATATTTGACAAGTATATAAAAGTTTGTGAAAGAAGACTTACAGTGAGCAGCCCCACAATATAGTTATATGAAAGCGGATAAAGAAAGCGGGTAAACACTTACTCGGTTGTAGAGCTTCCATGCTGTTTTATTAGTTGTTCAACAAAGAAAGCTTTGATAATAATATTATATTCTAAATCAAAGGAGAAAGTGCTTTGAAAAGATTGTTGGGGCTTACAGCTCAAGGAGAGGCCCCAGGTTTTATCAGTGGTTGCACTGTTGTTTTGAATTTGTATAAAGACTTATACAAGTGACTAAGGCCCAAAAAGGTTTTCTATACAAAGGGATGGGTCTTACACTCTCTCAAGAGGCCTAAAGGTGTTTAAAGAAAAGGAATGAGGCTTATAACACGAGGGTTGGCCTAGATGATTTTGTTTAAAAGATTACGACCGTGCCAAGATTTCTTTAACGTACTGGGTCTTATACAATGCATTGAGGCCCAAAAAGGTTTTATCTACAAGGGATGGGTCTTACACTCTGTTAGAGGCCCAATGATTTATTTTTGTACAAGTGGTGGGGCTTACACTCAAGGAGAGGCCCAAGGTTTATTTTGAACTGGCAATCGTGCCGAGGTTTTTTTCTTTTAACACAGAGGGACTTATACAATATGTGAGGCTCAAAAAGGTTTTGGTTAAAAGGGGATTGGGTCTTACACTCTATTAGAGGCCCAAAAATGATTAAAAGAAAAGATGGGGCGTACAACTCAAGGAGAGGCCCAAGGTTTATTTTGAATTGGCGATCGTGCCGAGGTTTTTTTCTTTTAACACAGAGGGACTTATACAATATGTGAGGCCCAAAAAGGTGTTGGTTAAAAGGGGATTGGGTCTTACACTCTATTAGAGGCCCAAAAATGATTAAAAGAAAAGATGGGGCTTACAACACAAGGAGAGGCCCAATGATTTTATTTGAAAAATGACGATCGCACCGAGATTTCATTTGCGTATCGGGACTTATACAATGCACTGAGGCCCAAAAAGTTTTTATTTACAAGGGATGGGTCTTACACTCTCTCAAGAGGCCCAAAAGTGTTTGAAAAAAGATTTGATGAGGGTTGAATTGATCAAAACACTAATTTGTTTTCAAAATATATTTTAATTGAATAAAAATTCAATTAAAATAATCAAATTTGTTAAACATGTGTGAAAAACAAATTGTAATCTTGGATTAATGTTTGAAAAGTCATGTTCATACCCACAAAATAATTGAAAATCAATTAAGTTTGGAAAATCAAGGGAGAAAAAATATTTCAAATGTTAAAAACAAATAAAATATTAATTCTTTGCAAAAATATCAAATAAGTAATATTTTTGGGATTTTTTGGTAAAATAACATATTTTAACATTTTTGTGAATTATTAAAAAAAAATCAACTCAGAATCATTAAAACTCAGAGAGAAATTAATTTTTGAATCAATTAAATAAAATCACTGATGTGATGTTATCCGCAAGTATACGGAGTACGTCAGAGTAATATAAAAGATTTATCGTTCCCACAGAGACCAATGTCAAATCTATTGATTACTATTGTTACGGTGCTTATCTAAGGCTAATAGAAATCTGAGTACAAGTTTAGACTGAACGAAAATAGAAATAAATCAGATAAATAAATATGCTGGAATGTAATTCACATCAATCAAACAATACTCCTATCTTCTAAATAGTAACACTTACGGGGCAATGTTTCTTTCTTTGAAATAGAGTTAATTAAAAAGGATCCGCCGCGTTAGCGTGATCGGAAACAGACCAAACCTTTAATCTATACCAGCCGCTCACGCTGCACCAGTCGCTCCTTGCGTTAAAGTGTTGAAAGTCCTTTTTTATATAATTACCTCTAAGACTTAGTTAAAAAGTGTTTTCGATTGAAAATATTTTATACCAAAGGGTTTCCGGCATATGCTCGGCCAACCGGATCCTAAATCTATAAACGCATCCGAAAATAGTTTTAAAACCTCTTTCTAATAATATAAAACTTTCCTAGTTAGTTAATAAAGTGCTTCCGCTGTATTTATCAACTAACAACTAACAAACTCTTTTCTAAAATGTCGGACGGCTTTCGATCTTACCCGATCTAGTCATAGTCATTACACAAACAAAAACACGGTCTTGTTTACGTAATGACCGATCAATTTAAGTTCAGAAGAGTTTAATTAAAATAAAAAACAACCCCTAAAGTATTTCTAAAGAGAAGACATGTGGAGTATCGTCGGAATGACGATCCTCACATTCTAGCACCAGGAATTTAGCTAGACATGGCAATTAAAGACATAATTATAAATTGGTTTGTTAAAGGAAACATTTATAATATGAAAAATGTGCGAGGTGTGATAGTGTACTTTAAGAGTGTGAACACAAGTGTCACGCTTAAGTTCAGGTCCAAAATACAACAGATCACACAGATAAATAAATTAACAAAGTAAAGCAGAGACAGAAAATAAATGAATTTAAAGCAGTGCGAGAAAATAAATAATATAAAGGCAATGCGGAATAAAATAAAATACGATTTATAAATAAACCTGCTCCAAAGCGGAGACTGAATCTGGTACAAGGCTGGAAAGTAAATTGCGAGAAATATAAATCTTCTAACTACAGTGCTCCAATCGAACCAACAACTATAGTGCAATAACCCCTCGATGTGACGGATTATTGCTTTACAAGAGAACTCTATGCCTAAGGTTGAAACTAAGATTGGATGAAATGAAAGTGAAAATACAAGTCCTATTTATACAAAATTCAAAGCTGTAACTGCCCTTAATCATAATGAAAAAACGTTTTATAAACTAAATTCTTCAGATGTAACTGCCTTGAGCGTTTCAAACCGTTCCCTTTTTATAACTCTCGGCGCTCGCCGACCCCTGCTCCGCGCCCTCCGAGTGTTGTTTTGGAGGTGAAACGCCTTTTGTGACCGTTGGCGTGAGGGTGAAGTCATTAGGCCTATGGCGTCCTCCTTGGCGTTCGCTGAGTGAAACGGCTAGTGTACGTTTTCACAAGAAATTCCCGTTTTTGTTCCGTTTTGCTTTGTTTTCTCACTGTGGGCTCAAATAAGGCAATAAACCTGAAAGTAAAACAAAATATCGTAATAGCAAAGGAAAATAACAAATAAACGACTAAAATTATGTAAAATCAGAGCCAAATATACAGTGTATTTCAGTGTTATCAAATTCTCCCACACTTAAACCTTTGCTTGTCCTCAAGGAAACTCTGATAAGTAAACAAAGGAAAACAGCAAACATGCACTAAACTGATCTGGTCTAGGGACTTGAGTTTGATCAATAATGCATCAGTAGGTACTAACTCATGAACCAAGGGTATCGTAATGACACTTTCTGCGATTTGCGGGCATAAGTTTCTCTCCTACACAAACTAATCCAAACTGTGATATTATACTTATGCCTATCTTACTCATCCCTTTCTTACCCCTTTTCATTCAAGCGCAATCACATTAAGCCCGTTATCTTTCACTCGCATGGTGAACATAACCTGTGGTAATCCAGATCCTTTTTTGCCAATTCTTGTACTTTTTCTTGCGAATTTTTTCTGAAGATACTTGAACATCTTCTTGAAATTATTATTATTATTTTTTTCTTTCTTTTTCTTTTTTTTTTCTTTGGCAGGATCTTACCTATTTGCATCGGTTTGTCACTTAGCGGTGATTAAGATGGTGTTGACTGCTCAAATAAACTACTTAAGGGTTAGAGATGGAGGGTGAGATTTTAAGGCCACTGTATAATAAAAATCTAGATAATCTCCTATAATTGAGAAACTTACGGTGTAAAAACGATATCGATTTTTCAAATAGTTTTCCCAAGCCTTTGCAATTGATCTTACTTGTCCTAATAGCCCAAATAATCGAAAATAATGATGTTTCTTTGTTAAAAAATTTTGTTAAGGCTCAAGAATTTGAAGAATTGATAAACTACACAAAATGACTCGTAAATCACATTTTTTAAAATAAACTAAACTACACTAGAAAATAGTAAATAAATAAATACTAAAAACAGTAAATATCTCCTCCCACACTTAAACCGAACATTGTCCTCAATGTTTCGATAAAAGTGAGAAAGGGATAGGTGAAACCTGGTACTTAATCGTGTCGGCCACTGGGGCCTTCTCCACCATGCTCTGGGCGTCTGGGACGACGGCTCCTACTGCGGTGTCGGATAGTAGGTGACAGCCCATCTGCTCAATCCTCTCGATTAGAGAGGCATTTTGATCTCTAAGTGCTTGGAAACTCTCAAGAGTGGATTGCTGTGACTCCCGCATAAAGTCCATCATCTCCCGCTACTGTTGGTACATGGCATAAAATAGGCCATCACGCTCTTCTTCTCTGGCTTGTTGTGCTTGCCACATTTCTTGAGTGATGTAAAATCCGGAAGAGGTACCTGCAGGATGGTTAGTAACAGGTGGGGTGTGTGCAGGTGATACAGGAATGGGAGACTGCTCCATATGCTCATATTCGTCATCTGTCTCATTTCCTTCGTCCTCAGGGACGTTTGGAAGCAATGGGCCTAAAACAGGAGCAGCCTTTAAATCATAGAGCCAGTTTTCTCTTTTGCGCACATCTGTGCGTGCTGAACAAGGTAGTGCGACACTCGGGATGGCAGCATTGCGAACCATGAGGATATATCCTCCTTCCGGCCTCGTTTTGCATAAATGCATATCTCGCAAAAATTTTAAATCAATAGTGCGAGACGAAAGTGGTTCTAATGTGGCCAACTCAGCGTCCAGGTGTAGGGCTCGTGCAATGAAGGTAATCAACCCTCCAAATGACACGGTGCTTCCCTTTTTCTCAACCGCCCTCATATGCGATAACATAAATGGTACATGATTTAATCTTCTCTTGAGTAAAGCAGCCTGTAAAAATATGAATTCTTTGGAATTCATTTTGTTAGAGTTTTCACGGGCAAAAGTAGTATCAGCTACTAAAAGGCGGAATACCCGTATGGCCGGGTTATGAATGTCAGAAGCTAAATTTCCATCAAAGGAGCTAGTGGTTTAGCCTGATATGCTTCTCCACATTTGAAAAGCCTCAATTGACCAACTAGTGTCTATGGGCGCTTCACAGGCCGCACCATTCCCGAAATGGAATCCTAATAACTCAGCAAGTGCATCAGTGGTATAAATGTATTCAACATTAAACATCCTAAATCTCACTGTGCCTACTGTGCTGGCAGTGTTCTCTCTGACAGTATACTCCAAAGAACTCAAAAATTCGCGGGTTAGCCTTTCGTAGGTAGGCTCCTTGCGAATAAAAATATTCTCTAATTTCAAATTTTGTAATAAATAAAATACGCTAAATCTTATACCTAGGCTATAGAGACAAGTATTATTAACGTACCTGGTCGCAAGAATGTTGCGTGTCCGAAGCCGGTCCCATTTTTCCCATTGCTTGACTCCATCCTCTCCATCCCGAAAGATGATATTTTCTTGGTTTCCCGCTGCCATTATTGAAGAAAAATGAAGGTTTGGTGATGGAAAATGGGTATTTTTGTTTTTGTAGATTTTGGTGAAATCTATGGATTTTATAGATATAATGGAAAATGGAATGTGTAATGGTAATGGGGGAGTTATGAAATGATGGATTTTAAGGGTTTAATGGGGATTTATGGTGGTTAAATTCGAAGTTTATGGAGGTAGGAGATGAAGAGAGTTGGGGAAAAATGGGTTTTCTAATTCTGGTTCGTTTTAGAACCCAGAACGCTTCCGCGTCCGCCGAGTGGGGGTCCGCGTCCACGGACTGTGAAAAATGGGCTGGCCCGGATTGGGCCTTGGCTGGTTCGATGTTCTTCCCTGGGGGTGTCTATAGTACACTGGTACATGAAAGAAACAAAGAGAATATTTTATTTATTTATATTTTATATATTTATAAATGTTTTATTTAAATAACAGTTATTTTTATTACTATTATTAATTTTTTATTTTATTATTTTTATAATAAAATGAATAAACAGAAATTAAATATAGACAATATATTATACTGGAGTAGATATTTATTATAATTCGAAATGAAATGACACTCTAAAAAACATAAGGTTGCCATAATTCTAATAGCCATGAAAAATAAAATCCACTAATAGTCTGATAAAAATCACAATAACAAATAAAGATAGTAGTGCAGTAAAGGTAAAAATAAACGATCTAAACAAGCATGAGGTAAATCTTCTCCACACAAAGTATGAGCTATGCTCCAGAGCTCCTGAATGTCTCCTAAGAAGACTGATGACGGACACCCTGTGTTCGTGCCTCTGCAAGCTGGCGCTTGAGGTCGTAAATCTCCTGCTCCAAAAGATTATATGATGAAGCGTTCGTAGCGTCTGAGATCTCTATCTGCAAGGTGAGCTCGGCGCATTCCTCGCGAAGAGAAATGATCTCCTTGAACATAGCGTCAAACTCTGAATATAAGTTCCTGCGTTGCAGATTAACGTTAGAGGAATAAACGGTAGTCCTTTCAGGATAGGGTGAAGGGTGGTACTCTGGCACAGGGTGGTTTCTTGGTTTGACTGGTGTCTCGTCCTGGCCTTCCAAAGCATATGACCAGTTAGCTCTATCATGGACACTTGTTCGGGTATGGTTTGGTAGTCCAAAGTGGTGAATGACTTCGTTTTCTATTAGGAGCTTAAAGTTATCTGCACTAAAGAATGCTCTCCTAATAAGACCACGGTCAAGACAGTGAGGAATGTCAATCAAGGTATAGCCACAATGGGATGTAAGGTGAGTCAGCTTGTTGGCTAGACCTAGAGCATGAGCTATGTGTGTGATCGTACCGCCCACATGGATGGGTCCTTTGGAAGATGCAGCAATCAAATACAGGTTATATATCATAAAATTTCCACTGGCTAATGGTCGTGACTCAGCAGTACAAAAGAGCATCAGAATCTCTTCTGCAGTAACTTGGTTCTCAGTATCACTCCTACCAAAGAAGGTCTCAGCTAGGATCATTTGGAAATAACGGAAAGCTGGGTTATGGATTTTGCTTGCCAATTGGGTGGAAGGATCAGGTCCTCCTCCACCGGTGATTTTGCTCCAGAATAAGTCAATTTCATCTTGCATAACATTGGTTTCATGCATAAAGTGGATTGCATCCAGGCCACACTGAAAACCAAGTATTCTAGCAAAATATCTGTGGTTCAGGGCATACTCATTCCAAATAGTCTAAACTTTATGCTTCCACTGTTATAACCTCTTCCACTATAAGGTTCATAAATGAGTGAGCTGAGGAACTCTAAGGTCAGATGCTTATAGGTTACATTCATAGCTTCAGAATACTCATCCCACTGGAGCTGGTGACAAAGGTACCTCACACTGGCCTCAATACCTAAGGCTGATAGACAGTTTGGGTCAGGGTACCTAGTGGGTAGGATTGGTTGCTCAGAAAGGACTACGTATTTCTTCCTCTGTTCGTCATCTCTGAACATAATGTGCATGTCATCATAGCTCTGCATCCTGCAAAGAAAGTTAGTGTGGAATGTCTGAGATGATGTGATCTGTAACCTGTAAACATAGACATTGCATAAGTTAATCACGAAAAAAAATACTATTATAATATAATTAATAAAATATATTTTCTTATTTTTTTTTCGAAATAAATTCTATTCAAAAATAAAAATAACGAAAATAAAATCGTGGGTTGCCTCCCACGCAGCGCTTGTTTAACGTCGTTAGCTTGACGACTGAAAGACTTACGTTGTATATGTTGCTATAGGTGGGTCTATCAGAGTGTGACCTGAGTAGTAAGTAGGGATGTCCCCTCCATAGTAGGGTTTCAATCTTTGTCCATTCACTAGAAAGGGACTACATGAATGATTTGCAATTTCAAATGCTCCTGATTTCAGGACTTTGGTGACCTCATAGGGTCCAGTCCATCTTGAGCGTAGTTTACCTGGAAACAATCGTAATCTAGAATTGAAAAGAAGTACAGGATCGCCTACGTTGAACTCTTTTCGGATAATCTTTTTGTCATGCCATGCTTTGGTTCTTTCTTTATATATGATGGCATTTTCATAAGCATCCCGGCGTAGTTCTTCTAATTTATGAATATCTAGAATTCGTTTATCTCCGGCTGTTAAGTAATCCATATTAAGGGTTTTTATGGCCCAGTAGGCCTTATGTTCAAGTTCAAAGGGTAAATGGCAAGATTTTCCGTAGACTAGTTGATAAGGGGTTGTTCCTATAGGGGTTTTGAAAGCGGTCCTATAAGCCCACAAGGCTTCTTGTAGTTTTAAGGACCAGTCTTTTCTAGAGGTTGATACGGTTTTTTCTAAGATTTGTTTTATTTCCCTATTTGAGACTTCAACTTGTCCACTTGTCTGTGGATGGTAAGGTGTGGCTACTCGGTGTTTCACTCCGTATTTCTTTAATAGTTTCTCAAATATCCTAGATATGAAGTGCGACCCTCCATCGCTTATAACCAATCGAGGTATTCCAAACCTAGGGAAAATATAGTTTTTAAATAGTTTAATGACTACACGAGTATCGTTGGTGGGTGCAGTTATGGCTTCAATCCATTTGGATACATAATCAACGGCTACTAAGATATACTTGTTTCCCATTGAAGATGGAAATGGTCCCATAAAATCTATACCCCAAACATCGAAGAGTTCTACTTCTTGAATATTTTTCAAAGGCATTTCGTCTCTCCTTGAGACGTTCCCAGTGCGTTGGCATTTGTCACATTTTACAATGTAGGTATGAACATTGCGCCATAATGTTGGCCAGAAAAGACCTGCTTGAAGAATTTTAGCGCATGTTTTGGATGAGCCTAAATGTCCACCATATGGTGAAGAGTGACAATGCTTAATTATATTTTCAACTTCTTCTTCAGGGACACAGCGACGGAAAATGCCATCTGCGCCCCTCTTGAATAGAAGGGGTTCATCCCAATAGAAGTGTTTTACGTCATGAAAGAACTTCTTCTTCTGTTGGTAATTTAAATCAGGGGGTATGATATCGGCTGCTAGATAATTAACAAAATCTGCATACCAAGGTACGGTTGTAACTGCGAGTGTTTTTTCAATTTCTACTTCTGAATAAGGGTTAGGGTCATCATCCTGGATGGTTCTAACTACCCCTACTAATTTGTCGTATGCGAAATCATCATTGATAGGTACAAGATCTGGTTTTAGATATTCAAGCCTTGAGAGGTGGTCAGCGACCACATTCTCAGTGCCTTTCTTATCACGGATTTCCAAATCGAATTCTTGAAGTAAAAGGATCTAGCGTAGTAATCTAGGCTTAGCGTCCTTTTTGCTTAATAGATATCTTATCGCAGCGTGATCAGTGTAGACTATGATTTTTGCTCCTACTAAATAGGATCGGAATTTGTCGATTGTAAAGACTACTGCCAGGAGTTCCTTCTCGGTTGTGGCATAATTCAGCTGAGCCGCATCCAAGGTTCTACTGGCGTAGTAAATTACATGGAGTTTCTTATCTTTCCTTTGCCCTAAAACAGCACCTATAGCGTAATCGCTAGCATCACACATAATTTCAAAAGGTTGATTCCAATCAGGTGGTTGATTATAGGTGCAGAAATCAGTGCATGTTTCAGGTATTTAAAGGCTTCAAGACATTTATCATCGAATTTGAATTCGGCATCCTTCATAAGTAGATTGGTTAATGGTTTAGTTATCTTGGAGAAATCTTTAATGAAGCGTCGGTAGAAACCGGCGTGTCCAAGAAAACTTCGGATTTCTCTAATGGTTTTGGGTGGTTGAAGGTTTTCTATCACTTCTATTTTAGCTTTATCAACCTCAATGCCTCTCTCGGACACTATGTGTCCTAGTACTATGCCTTCAGTTACCATAAAGTGGCATTTTTCCCAATTTAGGACAAGGTTGACTTCTACGCATCTTTCCAGGATTTTCTCAAGGTTTGTTAAACAGATTTTAAAACTGGATCCACATACCGAGAAATCTTCCATAAATACCTCCATGATCTCATCAAGGAAGTCTGCGAAGATTGACATCATACAGCGTTGGAAAGTGGCTGGGGCATTGCATAGTCCAAATGGCATTCGTCTGTAAGCAAATGTTCCATAGGGACATGTAAAGGTTGTTTTCTCCTGATCGTCAGGGTGAATGGGTATTTGGAAAAATCCTGAGTATCCATCTAAATAACAAAAGTAAGAATGCCTAGCTAATCGTTCGAGCATTTGGTCAATGAATGGGAGTGGGAAGTGATCTTTCCTAGTCACCTTATTAAGTTTTCTGTAATCGATACACATCCGCCAACCATTTTCTACACATTTGGCTATTTGTTCTCCTTTTTCGTTTTGTACAACGGTGACACCTCCTTTCTTAGGTACCACATGTACGGGGCTTACCCATTTACTATCAGATATTTGGTATATTATTCCAGCCTCTAATAACTTTAGCACTTCCTTTTTTACTACTTCACTCATTATAGGATTTATCCTTCGTTGATGTTCCCTGGAGGGTTTAGTATCTTCCTCTAGCATAATTCGGTGCATACACACAGAAGGACTTATTCCTTTGAGATCGGAAATTTTATAACCTAGAGCTGAGGGATATCTTCGTAAAACATCTAAGAGTTGATTGGTTTCAGGACCATCTAACGTGGCACTGACTATGACTGGGCGATTTAATTCTTCATCTAAGAACTCATATCTTAAATTCTTAGGTAGCTCCTTAAGCTCTATTGATGGTTTTTTCTGACATGGCATATGATCTGGGGTAAGTGCCAAGCATTCATAAAGACTGTTATCTATATAAGGTTTAGGTAAATGTTCGCATTCATCGTCCTCCATTATGGGGATGGAAGGTAGTTTGATGATTTCTACTGGATCTTCTTCATCTAATTCTCTTATGCATTCATCAATTATATCAATGACATAACATAAGTCATCTATGGCTGGTGCATTTAAGAATTGGGATAGTATAAATTCTACTTTTTCATTACCCACTTCGAATGTCATTCTTCCTTTCTTAACATCAATTATAGCTCCGGCCGTTGATAAGAAGGGTCTACCTAAAAGAGTCGGGATCTCATCGTCTTCTTTAATGTCCATTACTACGAAATCGGTTGGAATAGAAAGTTGACCAAGTCTAACTGGGACGTCTTCCAAAATGCCAATTGGATATTTAACTGATCTGTCAGCTAATTGGAGAGACATCCTAGTTGGTTGTAATTCTCCTAGGTTTAACCTTTTACAAACAGCTAAAGGCATTAAGCTTACACTTGCTCCTAAGTCCAGTAGTGCTTCATCTATAACTTGGTTTCCTAAAACACAAGGTATAGAAAAACTTCCTGGGTCTTTCTCTTTCTTAGCAAGCTTATTCTCAGCAATTGAATTACATTTTATAGGTTTAGGATCTTCTAATCTTCGTTTATTGGTTAGAATGTCTTTAAGGAATTTGGAATAGGATGGTATTTGGGTAATAGCTTCGGTGAATGGGATCTCTACATGGAGTTTCTCAATCACTTTTATGAATTTCTTATATTGGTTATCCAATTTGGTTTGTTTAAGTCTTTGTGGGTATGGAATCGGAGGTTTATAAGGAGGAGGTGGTACATAAACTTGTTCTTTTTCCTTCTCCTTAACTTCCGTATCTTTAGATTTCTCTGGTTCCATAGATTTCTCAACCTCTTTCTCAGGTGTGGTCACAACTTTTCTAGGAGGTTCTGGATTATTCAACCTGGGGTTTATTGGCCCATTGTAAGTGGTTCCGCTCCTTAGGGCTATAGCATTAGCATGCCCTTTAGGGTTAGGTTGAGGTTGTCCAGGAAATTGTCCTCCTGGGGTAGTATGAGTAGATTGTTGTTGTGCCACTTGAGAGATTTGGGTTTCCAGCATTTTGTTATGGGTAATTACAGAATCGAGTTTAGTACCCAATTGAGTAATTAGTCCATTAATGTGAACGTTTTGGTTCATGAACTCCTTGTTCTGCTGTAATTGAGCTGAGATGAATTCGTCCATCTTCTTCTCAAGATTTGACTTCTGAGGAGCATAAGTTGTAGGTTGGTTGGGTCTTTGAGGTTGGAAACCGGGTGGTCTTTGAGGTGTTGAATTTTGAGTAGGGTTATTATTCTTATATGAAAAGTTTGGGTGATTCCTCCATCCAGGGTTATATGTGTTTGAATACGGGTTTCCTTGGGCGTAATTGACCTGATCTGTGGGACTTTCGGCTAACAGGTTGCATTCAGCCATTGTATATCCTAAGGTTCCACAGATTTCACATCCGGGTTGTATTGCTGCTACAGTTGCTGTGGGGTTTATAGTTAGGTTTTCTACTTTTTGGGCTATAGCGTCCATTTTTGCATTCATATGGTCAAAACAACTTACCTCATACACACCTCCTTTGGTCTCTTTCTTCTCTACTTGTGCTCGTTCGGTCCTCCATTGGTAATGGTTTTGTGCCATATCCTCAATGAGAGCGCTAGCTTCGGCGTAGGGTTTGTTCATTAGAGCGCCACCAGCGGCAGCGTCTATGGTCATCTTGGTGTTGTACATGAGTCCATTATAAAAGGTATGGATTATGAGCCATTGTTCTAAGCCATGATGTGGACATGCTCTTAATAGTTCCTTATATCTCTCCCAAGCGTCGAAAAGTGATTCTCCCTCGCTTTGGGTAAATCGGGTTATTTGGTTTCGTAAGACAACAGTTTTACTCGGTGGGAAGTATCTAGCAAGGAATACTTTCTTTAGGTCATTCCAAGTGGTTATAGAGTTGGCTGGAAGGGAATCTAACCACGATCGGGCTCTATCTCTGAGAGAAAATGGGAATAGTCTTAGACGTATTGCCTCAGGAGGAGCTCCGTTCGCTTTTAAGGTATCTGCTAGTTGAATAAAAACTTTAAGATGTTGGTTCGGGTTTTCCGTAGGAAGACCTGCGAACTGGTTCTGTTGAACTATTTGTAATAGAGATGGTTTTAATTCAAAGTTATTGGCTGGTATAGTTGGGTTGACTATACTAGAATGGGGTTCTTCGTTAGAGGGTAGGGCGAAATACTTAAGAGGTTTAGCGTTTTCTTCTTCTGCCATTGCTCTTTTGAGTTTTCGAAATAGAAGACGAGCTCGGGCGTAACGTTCAGGCTCTTCTAAAGGATCAACTAGGTTTCCGGTACTGCGAGTTCTTCGCATTTACCTGCTAAGGGATGCCTTAGTCTAGACGGTGTAACAACAGGGTACGAAATTTTGACGTAATTGGTCCCCGGCAACGGCGCCAAAAACTTGATGTGATGTTATCCGCAAGTATACGGAGTACGTCAAAGTAATATAAAAGATTTATCGTTCCCACAGAGACCAATGTCAAATCTATCGATTACTATTGTTACGGTGCTTATCTAAGGCTAATAGAAATCTGAGTACAAGTTTAGACTGAACGAAAATAGAAATAAATCAGATAAATAAATATGCTGGAATGTAATTCACATCAATCAAACAATACTCCTATCTTCTAAATAGTAACACTTACGGGGCAATGTTTCTTTCTTTGAAATAGAGTTAATTAAAAAGGATCCACCGCGTTAGCGTGATCAGAAATAGACCTAACCTTTAATCTATACCAGCCGCTCACGCTGCACCGGTCGCTCCTTGCGTTAAAGTGTTGAAAGTCCTTTTTTATATAATTACCTCTAAGACTTAGTTAAAAAGTGTTTTCAATTGAAAATATTTTATACCAAAGGGTTTCCGGCATATGCTCGGCCAACCGGATCCTAAATCTATAAACGCGTCCGAAAATAGTTTTAAAACCTCTTTCTAATAATATAAAACTTTCCTAGTTAGTTAATAAAGTGCTTCCGCTGTATTTATCAACTAACAACTAACAAACTCTTTTCTAAAATGTCGGACGGCTTTCGATCTTACCCGATCTAGTCACAGTCATTACACAAACAAAAACACGGTCTTGTTTACGTAATGACCGATCAATTTAAGTTCAGAAGAGTTTAATTAAAATCAAAAACAGCCCCTAAAGTATTTCTAAAGAGAAGACATGTGGAGTATCGTCGGAATGACGATCCTCACATTCTAGCACCAGGAATTTAGCTAGACATGGCAATTAAAGACATAATTATAAATTGGTTTGTTAAAGGAAACATTTATAATATGAAAAATGTGCGATGTGTGATAGTGTACTTTAAGAGTGTGAACACAAGTGTCACGCTTAAGTTCAGGTCCAAAATACAACAGATCACACAGATAAAAAAATTAACAAAGTAAAGCAGAGACAGAAAATAAATGAATTTAAAGCAGTGCGAGAAAATAAATAATATAAAGGCAATGCGGAATAAAATAAAATGCGATTTATAAATAAACCTGCTCCAAAGCGGAGACTGAATCTGGTACAAGGCTGGAAAGTAAATTGTGAGAAATATAAATCTTCTAACTACAGTGCTCCAATCGAACCAACAACTATAGTGCAATAACCCCTCGATGTGATGGATTATTGCTTTACAAGAGAACTCTATGCCTAAGGTTGAAACTAAGATTGGATGAAATGAAAGTGAAAATACAAGTCCTATTTATAGGAAATTCGAAGCTGTAACTACCCCTAATCATAATGAAAAAACGTTTTATAAACTAAATTCTTCAGATGTAACTGCCTTGAGCGTTTCAAACCGTTCCCTTTTTATAACTCTCGGCGCCCGCCGACCCCTGCTCCGCGCCCGCCGAGTGTTGTTTTGGAGGTGAAACGCCTTTTGTGACCGTTGGCGTGGGGGTGAAGTCATTAGGCCTATGGCGTCCTCCTTGGCGTTCGCTGAGTGAAACGGCTAGTGTACGTTTTCACAAGAAATTCCCGTTTTTGTTCCGTTTTGCTTTGTTTTCTCACTGTGGGCTCAAATAAGGCAATAAACCTGAAAGTAAAACAAAATACCGTAATAGCAAAGGAAAATAACAAATAAACGACTAAAATTATGTAAAATCAGAGCCAAATATACAGTGTATTTCAGTGTTATCAATCACAAAATTCAAATATTCAAATTTTGAAAAAGGGCGCCAAGAACAATGGCAAGAACACGCGCCACCCTCTGTTTCTGCAGATTTGCATTTTCTATCCAATCTCATTGAATACTTGATTATATCATGCAATCTACATATCAATTTGCTCGTTTTCACCTCACGATCATGTCTATGGTCTTTAATTTCATTTATTTTAAGCATGGAATAAGAAATCAAAGAGAAACCTTAAGAAACCTAAAACTTGCATGAAGGTTCAGAAATTCCATACACGATTCAAACAAAGCAATTGATTGAGGGTAAACACTCTATGCACGATTATGAACATATGGCCAAATTATTGTGCAGCAAAAAATGCATGGATCATAGAGTTAGAAGATCTCATGCTTACCTCTTGCAACTGGTGATCATGTTTTATGTTAGAGGTGTTACAACTAGGTTCCAATGATGTGGATAGCTTCCCTAGGTGCCAAGTGATGTACTTGAGTGCTTGGAATGGTTTGAAACAAGCTGGAACTGAAGATGATATCTCAACTGTAACTTGGTTAAAACATTGAGCAGCTGGCTGGTGATTCTGAGAAATCAGTGTTCCAGATGTTGTTTAAGTGTTTAGATCACTCCTATATGATGTTTATGACGTGTGTGTATGATTGGTTTGGTTGGAATAGCTCTCAAACTCAAAACCCGATAGTGACTTGCCTTAGAAGGCAAAATTAGAAGTGAGAAGGTGATTTTGAGAAAAACATCTGTTTGATGGCTTTGGTGTACTCAAACTGATCACAAATGAGCTCTATTTATAGTGGAGCAAGTTTGTTTTGCAAGCAATAATGAATGGCAACTGCTGCAGAGGTTTGGCCAATGTTGATCAATGAGAATCCAAGTCTCATCTAGCCATTGACTAGAGGTTAGGGCACAGGCTACTGGTTCCCTTGGTCTTGGATATGTCTTGACTGAATTCAGTTAGAAATGACTCAGTCCATGTGTGACGCCCCCAATCTAAACCCCCAAACAGTTAAAGCAATGAAAGAAAAATTCAAAATTTCGTCAGAGTATATCTAAAAACACGGCATAGACTGAAGGGGTCACATCAATAGAAAACAAAATACAGATAACATACAACACCTGCTCATAAAGATATGCAACAGTGGGGTAGCAATCAAACAGAGGAAACTCAGTTCCTTACACCCACTTTTCAGAAATTAGAATTAAAGCGGAAAATCTAAAATCTGAATAACATATATACATATATCATATAAAAAGTATGTCTGTATCATACATCCATTCATATATGTACAAATCCAAAATATAACATCACATATACAAAATAATCACCAACGGCTACCCTAGCTACCCGGTGTCACATATCAGAGCCGACCGACAAAAGAATGAAGACGCGAAGCTTCACAAAAAGAATACCTCCAGCAACTCTAATCTGCAATGCCTCATAGAGCATTATAAAACATCAGAAGGGTGAGAAAAACAACCATAATATGCTTGCATAAAATTATATATATTAACACAAAAATACTCAAGTAGGCATATTCTCACCACCATTGCACAACAATCAAACATAACACAATACGGTACAATTTTCACGTATTAAATACCACTGCACTTCAATCATTCACAATTCAATTACACATATTCCATCTCATCAATCACAATCACAAATCCATGCACAATTAATTCATGATTTATGCAAATGCACAGAGACCGACACAACGACTCTATGCACATGCTATGCGGTACCGACTTCCAATGTCTCATCATCAGTTCACTCAGGAACTACTGGAACCATCGCTCGTTACTGAGGATCGCTCAATAACTCCCCGTCGGGCCTACGATGTTCACCCGTCGCTTTAGGTCTCCACATGAGCACACGACGTTATGGATTGCTTTAGGTCTCCACATGAGCACACAATCCGATCGCTTTAGGTCCCCACATGGGCACACGATCGTCTATAACCATCGTTTTAGGTCCTCACATAGGCACACGATGTTATAGCGGATTCCCTCTGGAACCAAACCGTCACTCAGGACGTCACAACAATGCATATCATGATGCTTGGCATACAATGACTCATGACATTTAGTATGCACACATATATGCAATCATCACACTTATCATAACTCATGTTTGCAATTTAATCCCAAAACAATACATTTTTGTACCATACAATAGCACGCAATCATATGCACACATATATACAATCATACCATATCCACATTAACAGCACATTGCATAAAACACACCAATTGTACACAATCATAACCACAAAAGTTGACAAAACGACACTATTCCGATTTCTCGACAAAATAAAATCGGCTAATAAATTCCAAAAACCATTTTAATAAGAAAGAGCATTTTAGTAGCTTCCCAACGCTTCGAACGGCGACCAAAACGGACTTACGGTTTGAAAATTATGAAGAAAACAAAATAGAAAATATGCCACATTCGCTCCAGTGTTCGCTAGGCGAACCCTAGCGAGCCGAGGCAGTAGAAACCAGGTAAAAAGTTCGCTAAGCGAGCCTTTGAGCGAACATTCGCCTTCCGCTCGCCCCGGGGTTCGCTAGGCGAACCCTCGACCAAACCTTCCCTTTCGCATTCGCCAGGTTCGCTAGGCGAACAAAGCAGAATTTTGAAATTCGCAGCTGTGCGAACCTAGAAACATTTGGGTCCAAAAACCCAATTCTTCACCCAAAACACTTCCAAACAGCACAACCAAGCATAATCAATGATCATATGCATAATACGATTGCACTACGCCATTTATATCGATTTTCAACCGCAAAAACATCGATTTCTCACAAGCCGACCTAAAATCAAAAGCTATAAAACACCACCAAAACACACACACACACACATACATAACCATACACAAGTATAATATAATCGAGTTTCGCACCCTTACCCGATTAAATCGATTCTAGAAGTTGTTTTCCTTGATTTTCCAAACTTTCTTACTATTTCTCTTCTTCTTCTCTTTTCTCCTCTTTTTCTTTCTTCTCCTTTCCTTTCTCTCTATTTTCTCTCTTTCCAATTCTATCTGACTAACTTAATTAAAAAAATATTATGAAATGATCAAAATACCCCCACACTCAAATATCTCGCAAACGATCCCAAAACCCGATAAAATATCACAACAATGAAAAATGACATATTTTCACATAAAAGTCAAAAATAAAATAATATAATAATAAAATAATAAAAAACGACTCAATTAAATAAAAATACAAAAACTGGGGCGTTACAACTCTCCCCCACTTAGAAATTTTCGTCCTCGAAAATATTACCTGAGACGAACAACTCTGGATACGACTCCCGCATCCTACTCTCCAACTCCCACGTCAAATTGCCCTCAGCAGCGCCTCCCCACACCACTTTCACAAGTGCAATATCTTTGCCCCTCAACCGCTTCACCTCGCAATATCGGCGGTAACGCCACCCGATACGCCACAACACCCACTCTCGTAGATATCTGGTAAGGAACAATAAATCGAGAAGTAAGCTTCTTAGATTTCAATGGACGACCAACACCCGTTACCGGCGTAACTCTCAAAAATACATGGTCACCCTCTTGAAACTCAAGATCCTTCCGTCTCCGATCATGATAACTCTTTTGTCTACTCTGAGAAGCCTTCATTTTCTCACGAATAAACTTTACCTTTTCCGTCGTCTGTTGCACCAACTCCGGGCCAACCACCGAACTCTCACCCGTTTCGTGCCAACACAACGGCGTTCGACATCTCCGTCCATATAAAGCCTCAAAAGGTGCCATTCCAATACTAGAATGAAAACTGTTATTATACGTGAATTCAACCAATGCAAGATAACTATCCTATGCACCACCTTGTTCAAGAACACAAGCCCTCAACAAATCTTCCAACGACTGAATGGTTCTTTCGGTCCGACCATCCGTCTGCGGATGATAAGCCGAACTCAACCTTAATCTAGAACCCAAAGCCTTCTGTAAACTTTCCCAAAATCTCGAAGTAAACCTCGGATCACGATCTGAAACAATACTCAATGGAACACCATGTAACTTCACAATCACACTGATATAAATATCAGCCAATCTCTCTAAAGAAAAACTGATGTCAATCGGAATGAAATGCGCCGATTTAGTCAGCCTATCCACAACCACCCAAATAGCATTATGTCCCCGCTGAGTATTTGGCAACCCTGTCACAAAATCCATAGAAATGCTATCCCATTTCCACTCCGGAATATCCAACGGTTGCAACAAACCACTAGGCCTCAGATGTTCCACCTTCGACTTCTGACAAGTCAAACATGCATACACAAACTGAGCCACATCTCTTTTCAAACCAGACCACCAGAAAATCTTCTTCAAATCTTGGTATATCTTATTCGCTCCCGGATGTATACTCAAATTACTCTGGTGTCCTTCCTCCAAAATCATTCTTTTCAACTCCGCATCATCAGGAATGCAAATTCTACCTCGGAACCTCAAAACACCATTAACATCCACTTTAAAATCCTCATTCACACTTTTCTCTCCCACCGTCATCAAGTCCACAAATTTCGCATCCAACTTTTGTTTCTCACTAACCGTCAACAAAAATTCATTAGTAACCTTCAACATTCCAAGCCTTACACTATCCGACGTCACTTCACATACCAAACTCAAATCTCTAAACGATTCCAAAAGTTCCCACTCCTTAACCATCAATGCGGACATATGCAAAGATCTCCGGCTCAATGCATCGGCTACCACATTAGCTTTACCAGGATGGTAATTCAAGCCAAAGTCGTAGTCTTTCAAAAATTCCAACCATCTCCGTTGCCTCATGTTCAACTCTTTATGATAAAATAAATATTTCAAGCTTTTATGATCACTAAAGACTTTGAACCTTGCACCATAGAGATAATGCCTCCAAATATTCAACACAAAAACCACAGCCGCTAATTCCAGATCATGAGTAGGATAATTTTTCTCATGAACCCTTAATTGCCTTGAAGCATAAGCCACAACCTTACCTTCCTGCATCAGCACACCACCTAGACCAATTAAAGACGCATCACAATACACCACAAATGGTTCATTAGGATTCGGTAAAATCAGAATCGGAGCTGTCGTCAATCTTCTCTTCAGCTCACAAAAACTTTCTTCACACTGAATATCCCAAATGAGCGCTTTGCCCTTACAAGTCAACCGAGTCAAAGGAAGAGCCAACTTAGAAAAACCTTCAATGAACCTCCGATAATAACCAGCCAAACCCAAAAAGCTTCGAATTTCAGTAACGGATCTAGGAGCCTCCCATTGTAGAACTGCTTCTACTTTAGATGGACCCACAGCAATACCATTACCTGAAATTACGTGCCCAAGAAAACTCACCTCCGACAACCAGAATTCACACTTGGACAATTTGGCAAAAAGCTTCCTTTCCTTCAAAACCTGCAAAACAATACGCAAATGCTCTGCATGCTCCTCACGAGACTTAGAATAAATTAAAATGTCATCAATAAACACCACGACAAAACGATCCAAATGCTCGTGGAAAATACGATTCATGTATTCCATAAACACACCAGGCGCGTTAGAAACCCCGAACAGCATCACAGAATATTCATAATGACCGTAACGTGTTCTAAAGGCCGTCTTCTGAATATCCTCTTCTTTCACTCTTATCTGATGATACCCCGATCTCAAATCAATCTTACTAAATACACAAGCACCAACCAACTGATCCATCAGATCATCAATCCTTGGAAGCGGATACTTATTCTTAATCGTCACCTTATTCAACTGGCGATAATCAATACATAATCGCATACTCCCATCCTTCTTTTTCACTAACAAAACTGGAGCACCCCAAGGAGAAACACTTGGCCTCACAAACCTCTTTTCCAATAAGTCATTCAACTGCTTTTTCAACTCCACCAACTCAGATGCCGACATTCGATAAGGTGCCATAGATACAGGTCTAGTACCAAGAACTAGATCTATAGAAAACTCCACCTCTCTCTCTGGCGGTACATCTGAAATATCCTCAGGAAACACTTCAGGAAAATCACACACAACAGGAAACACATCAAGTGAAACTTGACTATCCACCGTCAATGATGCAAACAAACCAAACAACTGAGCTTCATCCGCCAAAAGTTTCTTCAACTCTTTGGTAGATAAGAAACTCGAGTCTTCGTCTTCCTCAAGAGAAGAAAACCTTACTAGCTTATGATAACAATCAATGTGAACCCGATTGAATTGCAACCAATTCATTCCCAAAACCACATCTAAACCTTCCAACGGTAAACACACCAAATCCATCACAAAGTCTTTACCATAAATGGTCAAAGGACAACTTAGACAAACCAAAGAAGTAGTTACTGACCCCATTGCTGGAGTATCAATAACCATCTCAAAACCCATCACAGACAACACAAGATTCAAACGCTTCGCGCACTCAGACGAAATAAATGAATGAGTCGCTCCAGTATCAATAATAGCAATTAAAGGCGTATTATTAATAAAGCAAGTACCTCTGATTAGACGGTCTGCACTTGAAGTCTGAGTTCCTGCCAATGAAAACACTTTCCCACTAGTCGGAGCTTTCTTCGGATTAGGACACTTCGTGCTAATGTGACCAGGTTCCCCACAACTGTAACACTTCACCACATTCTTCCTTTTACAATCAGCTAAGACATGTCCGATACCACCACAATTAGAACACTTATCCAACTTCTTCCTACATTCAGTCTGGCGATGACCCAATTCACCACACCTAAAACACCTAGGAGAATTAGACATACCTCCTCCACCTGACCTTCGATCAAAAGTACCCCTTTGTTTACCTTTATCAGCTGGTGTCACATACGGACCACCACGGAACTGTTGCTTCCCTTTCCTATCACTTACACTTTTATAGTGAGCAGAACGAGCCTTACTATCTTCATCATAAATCCTACCGCATTCCACCAAATCAGCAAACCTCCTTATCCTTTGATAACCGATAGCCTGCTTAATCTCAGGACGTAATCCACTTTCATACTTCACACACTTAGAAAATTCAGCAGTCGCTTCCGTATAATGAGGATAAAACTGTACAAGTTCCACAAACTTAGCAGTATAGTCAACAACAGACATATTACCTTGTTTTAGTTCCAAAAACTCAATCTCCTTCTTTCCTCAGACATCCTCGGGAAAATACTTCCTTAGAAACTCTCGGCTAAACACTTCCCAAGTGATCTCTTCTTCCTCCGCAGCTTCCAACATCTGACGAGTACCGACCCACCAGTCATCAGCCTCTTCGTGTAACATGTGAGTACCCAGTCTCACTTTATGATCATCTTCACAATCCATTACTCGGAAAATCCTTTCAATCTCTTTCAACCAAATTTGTGCACCATCCGGATCATGTTTCCCTTTAAAGACCGGCGGCTTATTCTTTTTGAACTCATCATTTCCTGCAGCATTCGGTGCACCCTGCACAGCTCGTGCCATAGCTTGCATCGTAGCAGCCAAAGCAGCATCATTTCGACCAGCCATATTCTGTTCGTCCAAATACAGAGACTATGGTTAAACAAACAACTCACCAGAACACAACTGCCGCACAACGACAACTCACCCAAAACGACAGACACAACAGACACAAACGACACAACTGACACGGACTGGCTCTAATACCACTTAATGTGACGCCCCCAATCTAAACCCCCAAACAGTTAAAGCAATGAAAGAAAAATTCAAAATTTCGTCAGAGTATATCTAAAAACACGGCATAGACCGAAGGGGTCACATCAATAGAAAACAAAATACAGATAACATACAACACCTGCTCATAAAGATATGCAACAGTGGGGTAGCAATCAAACAGAGGAAACTCAGTTCCTTACACCCACTTTTCAGAAATTAGAATAAAAGCGGAAAATCTAAAATCTGAATAACATATATACATATATCATATAAAAAGTCTGTATGTATCATACATCCATTCATATATGTACAAATCCAAAATATAACATCACATATACAAAATAATCACCAACGGCCACCCTAGCTATCCAGTGTCACATATCAGAGCCGACCGACAAAAGAATGAAGACGCGAAGCTTCACAAAAAGAATACCTCCAGCAACTCTAATCTGCAATGCCTCATAGAGCATTATAAAACAGCAGAAGGGTGAGAAAAACAACCATAATATGCTTGAATAAAATTATATATATTAACACAAAAATACTCAAGTAGGCATATTCTCACCACCATTGCACAACAATCAAACATAACACAATACGGTACAATTTTCACGTATTAAATACCACTGCACTTCAATCATTCACAATTCAATTACACATATTCCATCTCATCAATCACAATCACAAATCCATGCACAATTAATTCATGATTTATGCAAATGCACAGAGACCGACACAACGACTCTATGCACATGCTATGCGGTACCGACTTCCAATGTCTCATCATCAGTTCACTCAGGAACTATTGGAACCATCGCTCGTTACTGAGGATCGCTCAATAACTCCCCGTCGGGCCTACGATGTTCACCCGTCGCTTTAGGTCTCCACATGAGCACACGATGTTATGGATTGCTTTAGGTCTCCACATGAGCACACAATCTGATCGCTTTAGGTCCCCACATGGGCACACGATCGTCTATAACCATCACTTTAGGTCCTCACATAGGCACACGATGTTATAGCGGATTCCCTCTGGAACCAAACTGTCACTCAGGACGTCACAACAATGCATATCATGATGCTTGGCATACAATGACTCATGACATTTAGTATGCACACATATATGCAATCATCACACTTATCATAACTCATGTTTGCAATTTAATCCCAAAACAAAACATTTTTGTACCATACAACAACACGCAATCATATGCACACATATATGCAATCATACCATATCCACATTAACAGCACATTGCATAAAACACACCAATTGCACACAATCCTAACCACAAAAGTCAACAAAACGATACTATTCCGATTTCCCGACAAAATAAAATCGGCTAATAAATTCCAAAAACCATTTTAATAAGTAAGAGCATTTTAGTAGCTTCCCAACGCTTCAAACGGCGACCAAAACGGACTTACGGTTTGAAAATTATGAAGAAAACAAAATAGAAAATATGCCATGTTCGCTCCAGTGTTCGCTAGGCGAACCCTAGCGAACCGAGGCAGTAGAAACCAGGTAAAAAGTTCGCTAAGCGAGCCTTTGAGCGAACATTCGCCTTCCGCTCGCCCCGGGGTTCGCTAGGCGAACCCTCGACCAAACCTTCGCTTTCGCATTCGCCAGGTTCACTAGGCGAACAAAGCAGAATTTTGAAATTCGCAGCTGTGCGAACCTAGAAACATTTGGGTCCAAAAACCCAATTCTTCACCCAAAACACTTCCAAATAGCACAACCAAGCATAATCAATGATCATATGCATAATACGATTACACTACGCCATTTATATCGATTTTCAATCGCAAAAACATCGATTTCTCACAATCTGACCTAAAATCAAAAGCTATAAAACACCACCAAAACACACACACACACATACATAACCATACACAAGTATAATATAATCGAGTTTCTCACCCTTACCCAATTAAATCGATTCTAGAAGTTGTTTTCCTTGATTTTCCAAACTTTCTTACTATTTCTCTTCTTCTTCTCTTTTCTCCTCTTTTTCTTTCTTCTCCTTTCCTTTCTCTCTATTTTCTCTCTTTCCAATTCTATCTTACTAACTTAATTAAAAAAATATTATGAAATGACCAAAATACCCCCACACTCAAATATCTCGCAAACGATCCCAAAACCCGATAAAATATCACAACAATGAAAAATGACATATTTTCACATAAAAGTCGAAAATAAAATAATATAATAATAAAATAATAAAAAACAACTCAATTAAATAAAAATACAAAAATTGGGGCGTTACACCATGCCACCTTGGTGCATCCATTGAATGCTCCAAAACAAAATTGGAGTCTCGTCCCCTCTTTAGGGATTTCTAGGTTTGGCATGCTATTTTTAGTTCCAAGGACTTGGGAGGTTTATGCATCAGTGTTTGTCCCTCCTTGGTCTCCCCCTGAGGTGTTCAGATAGATAAGTGTGTTTGTCATTTGCACAAATTTGGTAAATCGAGCAAAATGCACAAATCTGCCTTGCTTTGGCAGTTTTCAGCAAGGCATATTGCCATTGTCCTATCTCATGGCTCAGGTGGAATTTGATGGTGTTCTTGGCCATTTTGGAAAGCCCTCACATGATACAACAACTGTTTAATCATAGTTGGTTTTGATACCTTTTGGATCCAAGTGAAAAATGCCCCTGCATTTGGAAAAAAGTGAACGCAGATTCTGACTTAGTGAAAACTTCACTAAGTGTTGGAAAAAAGTGACATTTTCACTTTTTGTGATTTTGATCATTCCATAACTTAAAATCCATGAGGAATTGGAATGAGTTGTGTTTGAAGCTTTTGTAGAGGGCCATGAGAGCTACAAATCCAGCTTTGAATGGGGAAAAATGGCCTTGTGGTTTAGGAGTTATGATCCTCCAAAGTTGGTACCCTAACCACTTTGTTCCATAACTTAGAAAATTTCTAAGATTTTTATGGTTACCCCTTTTATAAGTTATCCCACTTTTCTTAATTTTTCTTGATGAATGATGATTCCAATCACACATTAACATCATTTTAGGGTTAAAGAACCATAATTGTGAAAAATCTCAAAAAGTCAAAGTTAACTTTTGTGCACAGTTGACTTTTTGTCAGATGAATTCCAAATTGTGTGATCCTCTATGAAATCAAGTCCTTGACCTAAATCAAACTTGATGGACATGTTCCATGGGTGCTATATGGTGTATTGAATCATTTCCCAAGGTTTGGGAGCATGCCTGGGTCAAAAGTCAAAGGCACAGTTGACTTTTCCTGCGAAACCCTAACTGTGGTTCTGATGAAATTGAAACTTGTTGCTCAAGCTTCTTGGATTAATCCATTGTTGCAAATGGATCAATGTAGTGCATTAGAGACCCTTAAATCCTCTCTTGAGGTCCTGGCTCATGTTTTGTCCTAAAAGTCAACTTAGGGGTGAATTAGGTCAAGAAACCCTAATTCCTGATTTTTTATGAATGCATCCCCTGAGGCAAAATTGACTTGGTGATTGGGTCCATGAGGTCCCTTAGAGTATTTTAGGTTGTGCTTTGAAGCATTGGCTCATTCCCAGAGGAAAATTTCCATCTGGAGGCCCTGGTGGACCAAACCCTAATTTGATGACACTGGAGATCTTGAGGCTTGATCCACCTGGAATGCTGCAACATTGTGCTTGATTCTGGCTGTGGGAGTCCTCTTGATCCATTTTGGATGTTTGAGAGGTTAGACAAGTTGAAGATCATGTCATTCCTTGATTGATCCTTTGTCTAATGAGGCATGATGGATTACCCATATTGTGGTGATGATTTGCCCAATGATGGGAAATCTTAGTGGTCAAAATTTGGGGTATGACAGATGCCCCTATTTAATCTTCTTGGACCCGAAGGTGTGAATGGCGAAGGTATTTGGGAATTCGGGGTGTAAGAGGATTAAATATCGGAATACCCGAAATTTTGATGGCGGTTAGGAATGATAGTTCATGCATCCTTCTTCTTTTGCTAAGCAATGATGCCTAGAAAAGGTAAACTTCCCCTCGATCCTGGTCTTCAGCCAAGGAACTAGTCTCAGTTTTCTTTTGAAATAAACTTCCCCTCGATCCTGGTTTTCTACCAAGGAACTGGTCTATGTTTCTGAAATAAACTTCCCCTCGATCCTGGTTTCCTACCAAGGAACTGGTCTAAGTTTCTAAAATGAGTTTCCCCTCGATCCTGGATTCCTACCAAGGAACTAGTCTAAGTTTCTGAAATGAACTTCCCCTCGATCCTGGTTTCCTACCAAGGAACTGGTCTTAGTTGCTGAAATAAACTTCCCCTCGATCCTGGTTTCCTACCAAGGAACTGGTCTAAGTTTCTGATGTAAACTTCCCCTCAATCCTTGTTTCCTACCAAGGAACTGGTCTCAGTTTCTTTTGTCAATAAACTTTCTTGACAAGGGACGTTGTTCGTAGCGGTTTTCCTCAAACTTCTCGCCGAATTTTCCTGGGTAGATGCCATTTGATGGAAAAAGATTTGATGTCAGACTTGTTGGGGACCCCATCTGTCTGAGTTGTAGAGGTGTACAAACTTCTCTGTTGGAGACGCCATTTGTTGATTATACTGGGGTAAACGAGTCTTTTGAGAGATTGCTTCCAGCTTGGGGATATTACATCATACTTTCCTCGGAGATCTTCTCGGAGAAATGCCATCTGATGTGATCCAATTTTGAGGTGCTGATGACCTTTTCGTCAGCAGATTTTTTCGGAGAAAAACTGCTGTACTGTCGAATTTCTGACTAAGAGGCTTTCTCTGGGGATTTTCCTTAATCCGGGAAAGCGAAGATATCATCTTCAATGGCGAAGAGTGATGTTGGCTGAAGGTTCTCAGGCCTTTCAGAGGTTTAAGTTATCAAAGTGGTCAAGGGACCCACTTCAATTCAGCAGCAAAGTGGAAGAGCGGTTGTTCAGACACAATGTTTCCTGACAAGGAAAGAACTGACAACTCGATTGAGAGGACTTTTATCACTAGGGGATAAGACTGACCAGAGTGATAGTGATGCAATATGAATGTGAATGTAAATCACTAATGCATGATGTATGTATGTTTATGCTGACAAAACTGACGCGACATACAGACTAGTAGATGAACACGACTGGATACTCGGCCACAGTGGGGGATGAAAAGTATCACTGGTTCATGATAGCAATTCTTCCTTGCTTAGGAGAAATAGTCCCTGCGGGGAACAACCGTTGGTCGGGCTTAGGAGCTGAGAACTCTACCGGGGGTGTCAGATGACACATGGTCTCTGACACAGTTGATCCTTCATTCAGGTGCACTGATTTAGAAGGAGTACTTTGATTCTGCACTTTGAAGTTCGATTGCTTCTGGAGCAACGATCGATGTTCTTTCGATGTTCAACAGTCAAAAGAAATTGCCATCTTTATTTTAAAGCAGAAAAAATTTTAACGAGTAAATTCATTTTTGTTTCGTTTCAAGAATCGTTAGTCATGTTAAAAATGTCGTTCTGTAAAGCTAAAAGAAATAAGAATTGCAAACAAAAGCACAAGGGCTCAAATTTTATTGATAGGATGGAAATCAGCCAAACGCGTGATTCCATAGAGTATTCACAAAGTTTAGAAAATGGTAATTTAAGGGAAAAGGGCTACATTGAAACATAACGACCACTATCCTTCCACCGCCTTTGAATTCGGGGCATCCTGAGCTTCTGTCGAAGATGACCTTGACTGGAGTTTTTCTCGGATGGTGTAACTGTTGCGGAGCTGAACTGATCAGACGTAGTTACTTGCCATTATCCCTAATTTTTGCCTGGATTGTACTGTGATGTTTCCAATCCACCGGGATGATTTTTGATCATGTCCCTAATTTTTTCCTGGTCCGCCCTTTCGGATTTTCAATCTACCGAGACGTTTTTTTTTTGTTTAGGCGAAGTATTTCTTGACTACATCAACATTCGTGGGGTAGGCAAATTCTTCTCCATCCATGGTTGCAAGCCTCAAGGCGCCGCCTGAGAAAGCTTTCTTGACCACATAGGGGTCGTCATAATTCGGAGTCCATTTTCCCCGAGAGTCAGTGAGAAATGATTGTATCTTCTTGAGCACGAGGTCTCCTTTCCTGAAGACGCGAGGTCGGACCTTTTTGTCAAACGCCCTCTTCATTCTTTGCTGATACAACTGACCATGGCATAGTGCCGTTATTATTTTTTCTTCGATCAGGTTCAGTTCATCGTTTCGACTTTGACACCATTCAGCTTTTGTTACCTTAGCTTCCATCAATACCCATATTGATGGGATCTCTACTTCTATTGGGAGCACTGCTTCCATGCCATATACTAGAGAGAAATGGGTTTCCCCTGTTGAAGTGCGGACAAATGTGCGATAACCGTGAAGAGCAAAGGGTAGCATCTCGTGCCAGTCTCTATAGGTTACAACCATCTTCTGAACAATCTTCTTGATGTTCTTGTTAGCCGCTTCTACCGCTCCATTCATCTTGGGTCGGTAGGGAAATGAGTTATGGTGTTCGATCTTGAACTCAGCGCACAACTCTTTCATCATCTTATTGTTCAAGTTGGATCCACTATCAGTAATGATCTAGCTTGGAACACCATAACGACAGATGATATTGCTTTTGATGAATCGTACCACCACTTGTCTGGTTACATTGGCGTATGATGCTGCTTCGACCCACTTGGTGAAGTAATCAATGGCTACTAGGATGAACCGGTGTCCGTTCGAAGCTTTAGGTTTGATCATGCCAATCATGTCGATTTCTCATATGGAAAAAGGCCATGGGGAAGAAAGAACTTTGAGATTTGTTGGCGGTACATGGAGTTTGTCGGAGTATATCTGACACTTATGACACTTCCTCATGTACTTGTAGCAGTCGGATTCCATGGTCAACCAGTAGTACCCTGCTTCTAGAATTTTTCTCCCCGTTGTGTGTCCATTGGCATGAGTGCCAAAGGATCCTTCGTGAATTTCTTTTATCAGCATGTCTGCTTCTGGTCTGTCTACACATCGGAGCAAGACCATGTCAAAGTTTCTCTTATAGAGACTATCGTCGCTCAGGAAGAAGTTTCCTGCTAGCCTTCTGAGGGTTTTTCTGTCCTTCCTTAGTGCCCCAGGTGGGTACTCTTGTTTATGAAGGAAGCATTTGATATCGTGGTACCAAGGTTTGTCGTCTATGACTGCTTCTATCGTGAAGATATAAGTGGGTTGTTCTAGGCGCATTATGTCAATCTTCGGTAGGTCGTTCCATTGACCCACACTAATCATGGAAGAGAGGGTGGCTAATGCATCAACCATGTGATTCTCCTCATGAGGGATATGATGAAACTCGATTCTGTTGAAGAACGGTAACAACCTTCTCGCATAATCTTTGTAAGGAATTAGTCATGATTGGTATATGTTCCAATCTCCTTTGATCTGATTAATAACCAGGGCTGAGTCGCCATATACATCCAAGTTCTTGATCCTTAAGTCGATTGCTTCTTCGAGACCCATGATACAAGCTTCGTATTCGGCCTCGTTGTTTGTACACTTGAATGTAAGTCTGGCGGTGAAAGGAATGTGGGTACCCTGAGGTGTTATAATGATTGCCCCAATTCCGTTTCCGTAATGATTGACAACTTCGTCAAAGATAAGTCCACATTGGGAACCTGGTTCTGGCCCTTCACTGGGTAGTGGTTCATCGCAATCTTTCATTTTTACATACATGACATCTTCGTCTGGGAAGTCAAACCCGATTGATTCTTGATTGTCAATTGGTTGATGAGCTAAATGATCAGCTAAAATACTTCCTTTAACGACTTTTCGAGCGTGGTACTCAATGTCATATTCTGATAACAACATCTGCCAACGTGAAATCATTCCCGTGAGAGCAAGTTTTTCAAAGACATACTTGATTGGATCCATTTCGGAGATTAACCAAGTAGAGTGACGAATCATATACTGGCAAAGACGTTTGGCTGCCCAAGCCAAAGCACATCAAGTTTTCTCAAGCATAGTGTACCGAGTCTCGCAGTCGGTGAACTTCTTGCTCAAATAGTAGATGGTAGACTCTTTCCTTTTGGTTTCGTCTTGTTGGCCAAGTACACAACCCATCGAGTCCTCTAGGACTGTTAAGTAAATGATTAGTGGCCTTCCTTCCACTGGAGGTGATAGAATCGGTGGGTCCAACAGGTATTCCTTAATGCTGTTGAAGGTGGTTTGGCAGTCTTCTGTCCAAACCCAGTCCTGGTTTTTTTTTAGTAATTTTAAAATCGGCGCACATGTCGCGGTCATGAGGAATATGAATCTGGAAATGCAATTCAAATGTCCCAGGAATCCCCTGACTTGTTTTTCAGTCTTTGTAGAAGGCATTTCTTGAATGGCCTTGACCTTGTCAGGATCAACCTCGATTCTCTAAACGGACACCGAAGGCGCATTTGTTGGGATTCAAGCGGAGTTTATACTTCCTCAACCGCTCAAATAGTTTTGACAGGTGGGTCACATGCTCCTCTTCTGTTTTAGATTTGGCAATCATATCATCAACATATACCTCGATTTCTTTGTGTATCATGTCATGAAACAGAGTAGTCATGGCCCTTTGATAGGTTGCCCCGACATTCTTCAAACCGAACGGCATTACCTTATAACAAAAGGTACCCCATGGGGTGATGAGCTAAGTTTTCTCCATGTCTTCAGGCACCATTTTTATCTGATTATAGCCCGAGAATCCATCCATGAACGAGAAAATTTTGAACTTTGTTGTACTGTCAACCAACATGTCAATGTGCGGTAAACGAAAGTCATCCTATGGACTTACCTTGTTTAGATCCCTGTAATCCACACACATTCTGACCTTCTCGTCCTTTTTTGGAACGGGTACGATGTTGGCTAACCATTGAGGATATTCTAATGTGGCGAGGAAACCCGCGTCAATCTGTTTTTGTACTTACTCCTTGATTTTGATGGCCATGTCCAGGTGAGTCCGTCTCAACCTTTGTTTTACTGGCGGGCATTCTGACCTTAATGGTAGATGATGTTCCACGATGCTGGTATCTAACCCTGGCATATCTTGATAGGACCAAGCGAATACATCGGGAAACTCTTTGAGAAGCTTTGTCAAACCTTCTTTAGCAGTTAAACTGAACAGTGCCCCAATCCTGACCTCTTTTCTCTCTTTTTTTGAACCCAAGTTGACCGTTTCCAACGGCTCTTTATGAGGTTCGATGGACCTTTCCTCTTGTCTGAGTAATCGGGAGATCTCTTCTGGAATTTCATCGTCAGCTTCTTCTTCAGCCCCAAATACCGGAGATTCAAAGTTGGGAGAAGGCATCGGATCGTATGTTTCAACAGGGTTTAAAACAAGAAATTTGCACGACGTGATGATTTGTGTTTTAGAAGAGATAGAGAGAAATGCAAGAGTGCGTGCAGTGTATTTTTTTTTTAAAACTTCTTGTTTTTATTATTGAATTGTTTTTTAGGATTACCATTTTCTGAAAAAAAAATGAAAATAGAAAACAACAATTAATGCGGAAATTACAGAACGGCGTTATTTTATTTATGATCAAGTCGAGTCTTGAAACTACAGCCCTATAAAACAAAACTCTGTCGCTTTGGGCGAAGCGAAGAGGGATATTTACAGAAAGTGAGCCCTATCAAAACATCCGTTTCACCTGGGCAGGGTGAAAGGTTAAGATAAAGACGACAATTACTTTGACTTATGAACGATCTTCAGAACATCGACAGCAACCCATTGGCGGCGAACTCCTCGATGAATCACAAAGTCTAGTACCTTCCTTGATTTGTCTTCAGAAATAACGCTGATTTCTGCTGAGCAGGATCATTGGAATCTGTCTCCAAGGTAGAGTTGTCGTAGGAGGATTCCTCAGTTTTATTTTGCATAGCATTTGTGCTCTCAGGCAAATCTCCCCATCCAGTTGGCTGGATGTCTTCGAGCCTGATACAAGAGCTTTTAGGAGCGGTGTATTTGGCCATATAGTTGTATTTGCCACTCGGTTGTCCCAAGGTGTCCCACACTTCTTTGGAACTGGAGGAGTCATCCCTTTCGATGACGTTGACCTTGGGAAAAGCATAGTTAATGAATTCTAGTCCTGCAAACTTTGCAAATTCATCGTCGCGCTGGACGTTTTCTGAATGCTCTGAGTAATGATCCCATGACATGGTGGGGACGCAGGTATTCTGTTTAATGAGGCTCAGCTAAGATTCATTGTTCGGCTGATTTTCTTGCCCCAAGTCTCCTGGGTACGGCTGCCAGATAGGCAGGCCATCCATCGGGCCATAATAGTCGTGGTCAAAGTTGTCTTTCATTAGAGTGTCCTCCTCTAATGAGTTTGGTGGAGCACGACATCCTTCCGGATCACAATCTCCGTATATCATTCTGACATCTGACCTGGGTATAAATCTCGGACTCTGTGCCAGAAAGAAAAATGGCGTAGGAACCTCTTCCTGAGAGATATAACCGTCCTCGTTAAGATAGGACTTTCATTGCTCATCTGTGTCGGAGGAATCTTCCTCATTGATAGTGTGTACTTCTTGTGACACTGGGTGAAGGAAACCTCCACTGTGGAAGAAGTTCTGAATGGGATGAAGACTTTCATCGTTAGCAGCAGTCTGGGTACAGTTTAAAGAAAAACCGAGACCCTTCTTTGTTTTGTTATCGGTAGGAATGACAAGTTGTCCCCATCCTTTCGTATTGTTGCTTTCAATTTCCTCGAGGGCATCTTTGTATGAGAAAATAGAGGTTCCTTTCTCTGATTGATTCTCATTGTTCACAGAAAGTGCTTGGAACTGAGTCCCAATAACCTCCTCGGGTTCTATACAAGTAGATAATGACAGGTTACTCACGAGTAAGGCATGTTCTCCATATACCGTGACGATTTGATCGTTCTTGAAGAACTTCAGTATCTGGTGCAGTGTCGAAGTGACTGCCCCAGCCTGGTGTATCCAAGGTCTTCCTAATAAGCAACTGTATGTTGCTCGGATGTCCATGACCTGGAAAGTGATTTGGAAAGTGTGAGGACCTATAGTTATGGGAAGGTCGACTTCGCCAATAACTGCTTTCCGAGATCCATCAAAAGCTTTGACGATAACCTCATTGCCCCTCATCGGGGATCCTTTGAATGATAGTTGCATTAAGCTGGACTTCAGCATAACGTTGATGGCTGATCCAGTATCTACCAGTACGCTGGCTAAAGCATCGTCCTGGCAGTTAACTGTGATATTGAGCGCCATGTTGTGGCTTTTGCCCTCCTCTGGCAAATCCTCATCACTGAATCCTAAGTTGTTGTAGGAAGTGATGTTAGAGATGATGTTATCGAATTGCTGTATTGACACATCCTGTTCCACAAAGTCCTGCTCTAAGACTTTCTGTAGAGCCTCCCTGTGGGCTTCGGAACTGAGCATAAGTGATAGCACAGAGATCTTTGAAGGAGTTTGTAACAGCTGATCAATAATGTTGTATTCACTCCTTTGGATGAGCTTTAGCATCTCATCATCGTTTTTCGAAAGGTCGGGATCACCAGATTGACCGACTGGTGGATTAGGAACTTCTGTTTGTGGTTCCTTTTCTTTGTTGGGTTCTCCAACTCCTCTGTTGAAGATTAGACCACTCCGTGTTACTCGACTGATGCCTGCAATATTCACGACGGAGGGTAATGGAGTTTCCTTTCCATTCTCGATTATTGTTGCACCGTATTTGTAAGGGATCGCCTTAGTTGATTCATACGGTAACGGTCCCGGTAGATAGGCAACTACAGGAGCCTTCTGATTTTTCTGACTGTCGTAGGTAACTTCAATTAGTTCCTGGTTAAGAACTTTTGATTCGTCCAGTAGAGGGACGATGGTACAAACATCCTTGTTCTGTTGATGATCAGAGATTTTGACAACGTCTCTGATTTGATCCGCGAAGTAGTCCGGCGTCCAATTGATTGGCTCGAAACTCGGACATGGGTGAATCTCTTTACGATCCAACTGACCTTGAAGAGCTTCCCACACAAGATAGCATCCTTGCTTATTCTCCGAGCAGATTCTACAGCGTTCATAGTTGTGTGGTGGCACTTGGCCACACCCGCTTTGAATGCAGTGCAACCTTACCAGGTCAGTTTCCATAGATCAGACATCCTGACTTTGACGTCGAGTAGGGTTTTCATTAAGCACACTGATTTGTTGCGTGTCTTCATCCATATAGATCGAAAGCCACCAGTGGTCTAACAAGTGTTGTAAAGTCCTTTGAACGAGAGTGCACCCCTGGTTACTCTCACAACATCCTTTACAGTTCTGATAATTATGCGAAGTGAGAAAACCGAGTTGGACTTGCTTGGCATGTAACTCCACCAAGCTGGTATTCATCAAACAGATATCAAAGATTTGGATCATGTTAATCTGATAAGGATCTCTATCATGGTAGTTCTGGATCCACCCAAGATCTATCTGACGCTGGAGGGCCTCTTGTACAAAAGAGCATCCCTGTTTGTAAACCGAGCAAGTCAGACAGGAATTGTAATCGTGCCACTGCATATTATGATACTAGCTTTGCCTTGAGTGCATCGCCACCAAGTTGACATTCATTGCACGGATGTCGTGGTTCTGAATGATGTTGGAATTTGTATAGGTCATGTTGACTGCACGAACTCGATGCTCTTGGATCCACCCGAGATCCAATTGTTCCTGTAGAGCTGATTGCACCACAGAACATTCCTGATTGTCTTTAGAGCAGATATTACACTGGTGATGATTATGAGGTGGCACATGGCCATATCCACTCTGTCTACAATGCATCTTGACTAAATTGGCCCTTAATAAGAGTACATCATGAATTTGATAGATGTTGTTAGACTCTCCCTCTATCAAATTGACTGCGGCTTTCTCGTGTTGAGGCAACGGGTTCGTGAGAACATTAGGATTCGTATCTTTGAAAGATAAGACCCTGCTCCTGACAAGCTTTTACACATCGGATTTGAAACTGAGACAGTTTTCTATGTTATGCCCTGGTCCTCCTTGATGGTAAGGGCAAGTCTGATCCGCCTTGAACCAAAAAGGCAGATTTTCCAGTACTGTAAGAGGAGACTTGGTTTGGACATTCCCCTTGACCAGTAATAATGGAAACAGTTCTGCATACAACATGGGTATAAGATCGAACCCTGGTGGCCGCGTTGTATGGTTATTGTTATATGGAGGACGAGCCTGCTGAAGAGGCTGCTGGGTCCTTTGCTGATATTGTTGTTGATTAGGTTGGCTCTGAGCAACCTGAGGTTGATACGTAGGAACAGGCGCAGGGTTGATAGCAGGAGTTATAATTGCTACTGGTCGGTAACGTCGCCTTTGCTTTCCGAGAGAGATATTCCTAATATCTTGCTCTTTTTTCTTAGGGAGGCTACCGTATCATTTTGTACTACTTGCTGATTCTGCGTCTTTAACTAATCTTCCTTCTCGGACCGCCTCCTCAAGACGAACTCCCATGCCCACCATCTCGTTGAAGTCACTGGGCGCACTGGCAACCATCCTGTCGTAGTAGAACGAGCTCAAGGTCTTTAAGAAGATCTTTGTCATCTCTTTTTCCTCCAGAGGTGGAGAAATCTGAGCGGCAATTTCATGCCATCTCTGAGCGTATTCTTTAAACGTTTCCTTGTCCTTTTGTGACATCGATCTGAGTTGATCTCTGCCCGGTGCCATGTCCAAGTTATACTTATATTGTTGAACAAAAGTAGTGCCAAGATCTCTGAAAGTACCGATCTTAGTGCGATTTAAACCCATGTACCATTTAAGTGCGGCACCAATTAAACTATCCTGAAAGTAGTGAATTAGTAGCTCCTGGTTCTTTGTCTGAGCTGACATTCGCCTAGCGTACACCACCAAATGGCTATCAGGGCAAGAGTTTCCCTTGTACTTTTCAAAGTCGGGTACCTGGAACTTGTGTGGAACTTTCACATTGGGGACCAAATAAAGATCCGCGGCGTCCTTTCCAAATAAATCGTGACCGCGAAGGGCTTGCAGCTCTTTCTGCATTTCCAGGAACTGTTCCTGGAACTCATTCATTCTGTCGAACATGCTGTCATTTCCACCATAAGGTATTTGTGGAATCTGTCCTTCCAGGACAGTGTATACCACGGGCGGTGGTATAGTTATTATGGCCGAGACTCTCGGTGCCTCCCGAAGTTTGTAACCTACAGGAGTTGCTGTCATGCCCCTGGCATCTTCGCTTTCACAAAGTTTGTAACCTTCAGGCCCAGCGGTTCCCTGATCCTCAGCGATCGGCGGAACATATCCTTCCGGGATATAGTTGGGTGGCATGCCCCAGGGACGATCTTTCGACATTTTATACCTAGGATCATACTTTTCTACTATGGGCGTTGAGGTGATCTCTGAGATCACAATCCTTTGTTGCTGCATCTGAGCTTCTGCTAGAGCTTGCATGTCATTGTGAAGCTTTCTCAGATCCTCTTTCAGAGTGTCGATCTCTTCTCTCAACTCTCTGTTCTCTTCCTCGAGATCATCCATCTTTTTCTAACGATTGGCCCGAGTATTGTACGAATGAGACACTTTGACTCTAGAATCGAGACACAAATGTGAGATTCGTAGGTAAGAAGAATGCATTGTGCGAGAATGATGAATGATTATGCAATGATTATATTAATTGTATGTTTTTGTTTATTCAAAGTAAACTTCAACAATTAGATTGCAAATATCAAACAGTGGGGAAGATCCCGTTTTATTGAATTCAAAGAATTGCGGAAATGGAAATACAGTAATTTACATAGTGCTGAAATAGGAATCTAAACTAATGGATCCTGAGTCCTCTCTGAGGAGAGCTCAAGTGCTAGTTCTGGTACTTTTCTTTTCTTTGACCGGGGCTCTTCAGCCATTGTCGGGTTGTCATTCCTTTGCCAAGTGAAAGGAGCGAGCAAATTCCTTTGGTCATCCTGATTCTCCATAACATGTTGCTCTAAAATCTCAATCAGAGCATCTTTTTCTCTTAATAGCTGCTGTATTTTCTTGCACTCCACATTAAGAATACGGTACTTGTTCCTCCAAGACCTCTTCTCTTGCTGAACTTTGCTGAGAGTAACCTGAAGCTTTTCCGTCTCAGACATAAAATAAAGGGCAGAGTCCCTTAATGGAAGAACTTCCTGGCGATGGTAAGGCATCCTCAGCTTGAGAGCTCTAGTTTATACCCAGTGGAGATAAGGCTCCACCGAGACACAGTCTGGTTTTCCTAGAGACTCTCTTCCTTTCCTGTGAACGTGTTTCCAAGCATGCACTGTTTCTGTCTTTAATGCCCTGTCATTTTCTCCTTCCTTGAAGAAAAGACCTTCCAGATGAGCATTGCGCGGGACATGCCTCATTGGGTACCCAAATTGACGACGAACTAACACCGAATGATAGTTGATTCCCCCTTAGTTCCTATAAGGGGTATATTTAGGAAATTTCCGTAACGGTCAATGATCCTGATTTCGTCGTAGATTCGATTGTACCAATCGGTGTCAGAGTTGGTAAGAGACATGATTCTCTACGACCAACGTAAAGTATTCTTTTGATCCCAAAATGCAGCAGACTTAGGCAAATGGGAAGTGAACCATTTGTAAAGCAAGGGTACACAGCACGTGATCATTCCTCCACTGTATAAATTCCTTAAGTGTACCGAATGATACGCATCTGTGAGTAAGGTCGGTACGGGGTTTCCAATCAGGAAAATATTAATGGCGTTGATATCTACGAAATTATCAATGTTGGGCAACAAAAATAACCCGTAGGTGAGCAAAACAAAGATGCTCTCGAAAGCGGCCATGTTCCCTATACTAGCAAAGTACAGAGCTTTCTTTATCAAGAACTGGGCTGGCAAACCCTGGATTCCACCCTTAATGGTTATGTGAGTCCTGACTTCTGACTCGTCCAAATAAATTGCTCTTGCAATGGTTTGATCCTTTGGAATTTCTTCCAATCCAGAAAAGGGAGTCTGGTCAGTAATATGTAGGTCAGTCAGGTGAAAGTACTCCTCCAGTGTTGGTGCTAGCTGATAATCCGGGAATGTGAAATAGTGATAAACCGGATCGTAGAACTGGATTAGTGTGGACAGGATTCCTTCGATTACATGGACCCTTAATAGAGATAGCAGTCCTCCATAATTGGCTCTGAAAGCCTCGTGGTTGGTGATCATTCTCGCCAAACCTCTCAAATCCTCTAGTTTTGGAACCTTGAAGGTGTACTTATGAGCTTTCCTTCTACCGAAATCCATTAGCACAATCTCCTTTCTCTGACATTTGCAATCATTGTCTTAGTTTAATTTGAAAAAGAGAGACTAGAAGAGAAGATTTTTTCTTTTTGAATGTTGTTTAAATGAATGTATGAATGCAGCACACAAAAACATAGAAAAAACATGGGGTCAAAGGGTCGGTGTCATGAAGTCAAGGCTCTACCCCCCCCCCCCCCAAAGGTTTATACTGGTGATTTTTTGTACCTATCCCCAAAATCATTGACCCCTCTTGGGATGACAACAACAAGCGGAACGCCAGCGAGCTAATGTATCCTAGAGTGATCTCAAATGAGGGTAGTATCGCATGACAACTATTTTCGATAGCTTTCGCACTACAAAATGGTTTCAACCTACTAAAAACCTCAGCTTCTTAGATAACCCAGTCGACCACACTACTTTCAACAACCAAAGTCGTATAGGCAATGTATCTGCAAAGGGAGTCTCCACTGAGTTTGATGGTCGATCGGGGGCTCTTAACTGGGATTCACTCCCCGCAAGATTACCCGCATTGCCATCACATATCTTAGGTGAATACTCAATCTTTCCACATGCAGCATCACACGCATTCCCATTAGCAGATAAATAAACACAGATATCAATTAGAAATAAACAGTATATATATTTGTCTTAATGATCTTAGACCTCTAGTCTTATGATCCTATACAGACAATGACTCCCCAGCAGAGTTTCCATTTCTGTGATATTTTGTGAACTCAAGGTTTTCTTCCTAAGAGATGGGAAGAGAACACGATCTCGCCGTCCCCAGTGGAGTCGCCATCTTTCTGTAGCGCAAATTTTTGCATGGTTGCGAAGCACTATCGCTTTGGGGGTACTACAATTCAATTCATTTTTTATCCTATTGAAGCTGATTAAGGAAGGGAAATAGATGTCTTCATTTAACCATGCTTGCATACTGAGTTTAAACAGATGACTATTGGTTTACAGATGCTATTAAGATTGTGGGTCTCTCTTAGGTTATTTTGTTAAGAACACAGTGTCTGGATTATTTGTGAGGTTTTTGGTAATGTGTTTAGATTTGATGCTTTTGGTTGATTTGGTGGAGATACTGGATTTTGAGATTTTTGATTAGTACGCTAGCTAAGATTTTTCAATCTTATGCCTACGTATTCCCGTTCAGGGAAATCAGAGCGATCGTAGTTCCTCCTATTCTATGGGAGGAAAAAGGTTGTTTTGGTGTCTTGTTCAAAGCCCAAGACGTGAATCTAAAAGGTGATTTGTATCTTGATCAAAGCCCAAGATGTGAAGCTGAAGGGTTTTGGCTTGGGAGAAAATTTGTTATCTCTAAATAGGAGTTGTTGATGTTTGTATGCTATGAGCAAGGCACAACTTTGATGAAAAAAGGTTGGTTGACTCAACCGGGGTTTTCTTTATACAAAGCCTAAGAGGAGGTTATTGACCCAACAAGGGAGTGTTTTTATATGTCTCATACAAAGCCCAAGACGGAGGCTAAAGGGGTTGTGACCTAACAAGAGGGTCTTTTATACTCAACAAGAGATTGCTTTGCTGTCTCGTACGAAGCCCGAGATAGAGGCTGAAAGTGAATTGACTCAACAAGAGAGTCTTTTATACTCAACAAGAGAGTGATTTATATCTCGTACAAAGCCCGAGATGGAGGCTAAAAGAGGGGTTTGACTCAACAAGAGAGTCTTGTATACTCAACAAGAGAGTGATTTATATCTCGTACAAAGTCCGAGATGGAGGCTAAAAAGAGTTTGACTCAACAAGAGAGTCTTTTATACTCAACAAGAGAGTTTTTTGTATCTCGTACAGAGCCCAAGATGGAGGCTAGAGGTTGACTCAACAAGAGAGTCTTTTATACTCAACAAGAGAGTGTTTTGTATCTCGTACAAAGCCCGAGATGGAGGCTAAAGGTTGACTCAACAAGAGAGTCATTTATACTCAACAAGAGAGTGGTTTATATGTGCCTTGTATGAAGCCCAGGACGGAGGCTAAAGGTGTTTGACACAACAAGAGAGTCTTTTATACTCAACAAGAGAGTGTTTTCTATCTCGTACGAAGCCTGAGATGGAGGCTAAAGGTTGACTCAATAAGAGAGTCTTTTATACTCAACAAGAGAGTCTAAAAAGGTTAACTCCATTGGGGAGAATCATTGTACAAGGCCCAAGAAGAGGCTGTGCTGGTGACTGTTTCAGTTTAGTGACAGGTCCAGTTGTTAGATAAAAGAGAAAATTAGTTCTTATAAAGATTAAAGTATGTTTGGGATTGATCAAAGGATCAGGGTTATTTCCTGTTCTTTAAGGAAATGGGAAATCCAAAGGGTATTGAGACTGTCCAAGTCTACTGGTGTTTCAAGAAATAGATTCTCAGATAAGTGAATGATCATTGTATGATGCCCAAGAGAAGGCTGGTATGTTAAGGGATGAAGGTCAACCCATTAACTAGTCTGACACTTGACTCAGAAAGAAAGCTCTACTAAATTGATGACTAGGTTATGTTCCTATACCTGTAGAGGTCTCTGGGTCCTTGTACTAAGCCCAAGAGAAGGCATGAGTGCTTTTAAGAAGCCGAAGGGTCCTTGTACAATGCCCAAGAGGAGGCGGGGATGCTTTTAGGAAGCCTGTGGGTCCCAAACCAAGAGAAGTTCAAGAAATGCAATTCACCGAGAAGAGATCATTTCATGAAAGTTCGAGGTTTGAAGAAACTCAAGAGATGCCATTCACCGAGAAAAGATCATCTCTGGGGAGTAGAGTTTCTTTGACAATGTCTAAGGGTGACAGTCTGAGAAAGGGTTCACTGAGAATGCTGCCTTTCACATCTCCATATTGTTTAACCCCAAGAGGAGGGAAGATTGTGTCTGGTAATCCTATGGGGATCTAGTTTTGTTTGTATTTAAGAGTGACCAACAGGGCTTTACCTAGTGCTAAACGTAGTTTCCGGGGAAAACTCTGAATAACTATACTAGTATTACACAGTTGATATTTGACAAGTATATAAAATTTTGTGAAAGAAGACTTATAGTGAGCAGCCCCACAATATAGTTATATGAAAGCGGATAAAGAAAGCGGGTAAACACTTACTCGGTTGTAGAGCTTCCATGCTGTTTTGTTAGTTGTTCAACAAAGAAAGCTTTGATAACAATATTATATTCTAAATCAAAGGAGAAAGTGCTTTGAAAAGATTGTTGGGGCTTACAGCTCAAGGAGAGGCCCAAGGTTTTATCAGTGGTTGCATTGTTGTTTTGAATTTGTACAGGGACTTATACAAGTGATTGAGGCCCAAAAAGGTTTTCTGTATAAAGGGATGGGTCTTACACTCTCTCTAGAGGCCCAAAGGTGTTTAAAGAAAAGGAATGAGGCTTATAACACGAGGGTAGGCCCAGATGATTTTGTTTGAAAGATGACGATCGCGCCAAGATTTCTTTAACGTACTGGGTCTTATATAATGCATTGAGGCCCAAAAAGGTTTTATCTACAAGGGATGGGTCTTACACTCTATTAGAGGCCCAATGATTTATTTTTGTACAAGTGGTGGGGCTTACAGCTCAAGGAGAAGCCCAAGGTTTATTTTGAGCTGGCGATCGTGCCGAGGTTTTTTTCTTTTAACACAGAGGGACTTATACAATATGTGAGGCTCAAAAAGGTTTTGGTTAAAAGGGGACTGGGTCTTACACTCTATTAGAGGCCCAAAAATGATTAAAAGAAAAGATGGGGCGTACAACTCAAGGAGAGGCCCAAGGTTTATTTTGAACTGGCGATCATGCCGAGGTTTTTTTCTTTTAACACAGAGGGACTTATACAATATGTGAGGCCCAAAAAGGTGTTGGTTAAAAGGGGATTGGGTCTTACACTCTATTAGAGGCCCAAAAATGATTAAAAGAAAAGATGGGGCTTACAACACAAGGAGAGGCCCAATGATTTTATTTGAAAAATGACGATCGCGCAGAGATTTCATTTGTGTATCGGGACTTATACAATGCACTGAGGCCCAAAATGTTTTTATTTACAAGGGATGGGCCTTACACTCTCTCAAGAGGCCCTAAAGTGTTTGAAAAAAGATTTGATGAGGGTTGAATTGATCAAAACCCTAATTTGTTTTCAAAATATATTTTAATTGAATAAAAATTCAATTAAAATAATCAAATTTGTTAAACATGTGTGAAAAACAAATTGTGATCTTGGATTAATGTTTGAAAAGTCATGTTCATACCCACAAAATAATTGAAAATCAATTAAGTTTGGAAAATCAAGGGAGAAAAAATATTTCAAATGTTAAAAACAAATAAAACATTAATTCTTTACAAAAATATCAAATATATGAAATAAGTAATATTTTTGGGATTTTTTGGTAAAATAAAATATTTTAACATTTTTGTGAATTATTAAAAAAAAAATCAACTCAGAATCATTAAAACTCAGAGAGAAATTAATTTTTGAATCAATTAAATAAAATCACAAAATTCAAATATTCAAATTTTGAAAAAGGGCCCCAAGAACAATGGCAAGAACACGCGCCACCCTCTGTTTCTGCAGATTTGCATTTTCTATCCAATCTCACTGAATACTTGATTATATCATGCAATCTACATATCAATTTGCTCGTTTTCACCTCACGATCATGTCTATGGTCTTTAATTTCATTTATTTTAAGCATGGAATAAGAAATCAAAGAGAAACCTCAAGAAACCTAAAACTTTCATGAAGGTTCAGAAATTCCATACACAATTCAAACAAAGCAATTGATTGAGGGTAAACACTCTATGCACGATTATGAACATATGGCCAAATTATTGTACAGCAAAAAATGCATGGATCATAGAGTTAGAAGAGCTCATGCTTACCTCTTGCAGCTGGTGATCGTGTTTTATGTTAGAGGTGTTACAGCTAGGTTCCAATGATGTGGATAGCTTCCCTAGGTGGCAAGTGATGTGCCTGAGTGCTTGGAATGGTTTGAAACAAGCTGGAACTGAAGATGGTATCTCAACTGTAACTTGGTTAAAACATTGAGCAGCTGGCTGGTGATTCTGAGAAATCAGTGTTCTAGATGTTGTTTAAGTGTTTGGATGACTCCTATATGATGTTTATGAGGTGTGTGTGTGATTGGTTTGGTTGGAATAGCTCTCAAACTCAAAACCCGATAGTGACTTGCCTTAGAAGGCAAAATTGGAAGTGAGAAGGTGATTTTGAGGAAAACATCTGTTTGATGGCTTTGGTGTACTCAAACTGATCACAAATGAGCTCTATTTATAGTGGAGCAAGTTTGTTTTGCAAGCAATAATGAATGGCAACTGCTGCAGAGGTTTGGTCAATGTTGATCAATGAGAATCCAAGTCTCCTATAGAGGTTAGGGCACAGGCTGCTGGTTCCCTTGGTTTTGGATATGTCTTGACTAAATTCAGTTGGAAATGACTCAGTCCATGCCACCTTGGTGCATCCATTGAATGCTCCAAAACAAAATTGGAGTCTTGTCCCCTCTTTAGTGATTTCTAGGTTTGGCATGCTATTTTTAGTTCCAAGGACTTGGGAGGTTTATGGATCAGTGTTTGTCCCTCCTTAGTCTCCCCATGAGGTGTTCAGATGGATAAGTGTGTTTGTCATTTGTACAAATTTGGAAAATCGAGCAAAATGCACAAATCTGCATTGCTTTGGCAGTTTTCAGCAAGGCATATTGCCATTGTCCTATCTCATGGCTCAGGTGGAATTTGATGGTGTTCTTGGCCATTTTGGAAAGCCCTCATATGATACAACAACTGTTTGATCATAGTTGGTTTTGATACCTTTTGGATCCAAGTGAAAAATGCCCCTACATTTGGAAAAAAGTGAAGGCAGATTCTGACTTAGTGAAAATTTCACTAAGTGTTGGAAAAAAGTGACATTTTCACTTTTTGTGATTTTGATCATTCCATAACTTAAAATCCATGAGGAATTGGAATGAGTTGTGTTTGAAGCTTTTGTAGAGGGCCATGAGAGCTACAAATCCAGCTTTGAATGGGGGAAAATGGCCTTGTGGTTTAGGAGTTATGATCCTCCAAAGTTGGTACCCTAGCCACTTTGTTCCATAACTTAGAAAATTTTTAAGTTTTTTATGGTTACCCTTTTTACAAGTTATCCCACTTTTCTTGATTTTTCTTGATGAATGATGATTCCAATCACACATTAACATCATTTTAGGGTTAAAGAACCATAACTGTGAAAAAGCTTAAAAAGTCAAAGTTGACTTTTGTGCACAGTTGACTTTTTGTCAGATGAATCCCAAACTGTGCGATCCTCTATGAAATCAAGTCCTTGGCCTAAATCAAACTTTATGGACATGTTCCATGGGTGTTATAGGGTGTATTGAATCATGTCCCAAGGTTTGGGAGCATGCCTGGGTCAAAAGTCAAAGGCACAGTTGACTTTTCCCACGAAACCCTAACTATGGTTCTGATTAAATTGAAAGTTGTTGCTCAAGCTTCTTGGATCAATCCATTGTTGCAAATGGATCAATGTAGTGTATTAGAGACCCTCAAATCCTCTCTTGAGGTCTTGGCTCATGTTTTGTCCCAAAAGTCAACTTAGGGGTGAATTAGGTCAAGAAACCCTAATTCCTGATTTTTTATGAATGCATCCCCTGAGGAAAAATTGACTTGGTGATTGGGTCCATGAGGTCCCTTAGAGTATTTTAGGTTGTGCTTTGAAGCATTGGCTCATGCCCAGAGGAAAATTTCCATCTGGAGGCCCTGGTCGACCAAACCCTAATTTGGTGACATTGGCGATCTTGAGGCTTGATCCACCTGGAATGCTGCAACATTTTGCTTGATTCTGGATATGGGAGTCCCCTTGATCCATTGTGGATGTTTGAGAGGTTAGACAAGTTTAATATCATGTCATTTCTTGATTGATCCTTTGTCTAAGAATTCTGATAGGGCGTGAAACCCTAATTTTGATTGTAGTGGATGCTCACCCATCCTTGAGGAGACTAATGAGGCATGATGGATTACCCATATTGTGGTGATAATTTGTCCAATGATGGGAAATTTTAGTGGTAAAAATTTGGGGTATGACATCTACCCATTCCCAAAGGTTGTACTATGGTGAATTTTGTACCTGTCCTCAAAATCATTGACCCCTCTTGGGATAACAACAGCAAGCTGGTTCACCCGAGCGAGCTGTAGTATCTTAGAGTAATCTTAATTGAGGGTAGTATCTCGTGACAACTATTTTTGATAGCTTCCGCACTACAAAATAGTCACATGGTCTCAGTCTACTAAATCCTCAGTTTCATGGATACCACAATTGAACAATCTGCTTTTACAACCGAAGTCACTAGATATTGAATCCGCAAAGGGTATCTCCACTGATTCGATGGTCTATCGGGATCACTTATTCGAGAATCACTTCCTGTAAGACCACCCGTCTATGCCATCACTTATCTTAGGTATCACTCAAACTTTCCACATGCGGCATCACTGGCAGTCCCATTAGCAGAAAAATAAACACGGGTATCAAGTAGGAAAAGCGATATATATATTCATTCCTAAAACTAACCTCCTAGACCTCTTAAGAATTCTAGTCTATAGTCCTATACAAACAAAATGACTCCCCAGCAGAGTCTCCATTTTACTGTAGCGTGCGATTTTTGTCGGTGACACGACCACATTATCGCAGAAATTGGGTTTTCTCCTCAATGAAGAGAAGGGGGTGCTACTTTCTGATTTCTTATTTATCCCGTGAAGCTGGAAGGGAAAGGGAAGCTATCTCAAACTAACCTTGCACGTGAATGTTTAACTGAACAAACGCTTAAAGTGATTCGGGGAGTTCGGGGTCAGGTTATACAATGGGGAGTTGTCAATTACCCATCCTATATGTGGTTATCCACAGGTTGTTAGCTTTAGGTTCTACTTTGTACTTGATGGTGTTTATCCGTTAATGGGTTGGGAAAGTTTCTTGGGAAATATGAGAGAGAGAGTGAGTTTTTATTGATGTTCGGGTTTAAGAAGACTGGATCGATGGGAAAGAAATCTTTATCTATCTTGTACAAAGCCCAAGATTGAGGCTAAAGTGAGACTTTAGTGACTCAGCTGAGGGTATTATAGGTGTCTTGTACATAGCCCAAGATTGAGGCTGAAATGAGTTTGACTCTGCTGGAGAGTATTATCTGTCTTGTATAAAACCCAAGATTAAGGCTGAAAAGGAGGATGACTCTGCTTAGGAAATTTATATGGTGTCTTGTACAAAGCCCAAGATTGAAGCTGGAAAGGGTTTGACTCAACAAGAGAGTGCTTTTATCTGTCATGTACAAAGCCCAGGATTGTGGCTGAACAAGCTGGAGAAATCATTATACAGAGCCTAAGAGGAGGCTAGCTTCTGCTAGGGGAAATCTTTATACCAAACCTAAGAGGAGGCTGGAAAAGATTGACTCAACAAGAGAGGGTTTTTATCTATCTTGTAAAAAGCCCAAGATTGAGGCTAAAAGGGTTGACTCAACAAGAGAGTCTTGAAAGGTGATTGACTCAACAAGAGAGTCTGAAAAGGTTAGCTCAGATGGGGGAGAATCATTGTACAAAGCCCAAGACGAGGCTGACTATGCTGAGGAAATAAAAGATCATTATACAAAGCCTAAGAAGAGGCTATCTTTGTTGGGAAAGAACAAAGAAATGAACCTTTATACAAAGCCTAAGAGGAGGCTGTCTTCTGCTGAGGATTTTTGAGATCCAGAGGCAGGTCCAAATGGGGAATCAACTATTGATGAAGGTTACAGAAGAGTTGAGGTATCAGATGCCTTGAGGTTCTGATTTGGGATAGTGTTATACTAATGATAAGCTGACCCTGGCTGGGTAATTTTAGGAGAGAGACTGGGTTTTAGAATCCATAGGTTTTAACTCTATTGGAGATTGATCTAGAATGACCAAGGTTTCTCCTATGTTTGTAGGGAACTTGAGAATCTCTTTGAGATCCGAGAGGGGATTAGACTGTCCAGGTCTAATGGTATGGAAGAGTTTACCTTTGTACGATGCCCAATAGGAGGCAGTTGTTTTAAGGGATGAGAATCAACCCTCAATTGGTCTGAGATTTGACAATGGAAAGACTGCTCTAGCAAAGGATGACTAAGTTCTATTTTATACCTTTAAGAGGTCGTCGGGTCCTTGTATTAAGCCCAAGAGAAGGCATGAGAACTTCTAAGAAGCCGAAGGGTCCTTGTACATAGCCCAAGAGGAGGCGGGGATGCTTTTAGGAAGCCTGTGGGTCGAAACTTAAGAATAGTTCAAGAAACGTTTCACCAGGAATAATCTTTTCTTTAGTGAACAGTTCTAGGGTTTGAAGAAATTCAAGAGAAGTTTCACCGGGAATTAATCCTCTCTGGGGAAACTGAATTTCCTTGAGAAGTTCTAATAGTGACAGTCGAAGAAAAGGTTCACCGAGAATACTGCCTTTCTCTTTGTTCCATATTGTTTAAGCCCAAGAGAAGGCAATAATGTATCTGGAAATCCTATGGGGATCTAGTTTTGACTGTATTTAGGAGTGACCAACTGGCTTTACCTAGGTCTAGACCTAGTTGTCGGGGAAAACTCTAACCAAATATACTAGTATATATACATTTGATATATGACAAGTATTTAAAAGGATATGAAAGAAGGACTTACAGGGGAGCAGCTTCCCACAATACAGTTATATATATATATATATATATATATATATATATATGAAAGCAAGTAAATGAAAGTAGATAAAAACTTACAGGTGAGCAAGCTTCCATGTTGTTCAAACAAATATATACATGTATATGTGCCATTAAGTAAAAGAAAGCGGATAAAACTTACAGGCGAGCTAGCTTCCATAGCTGTATTGTTAGTCTTAAAGAAATTAAAGAAAGTTTTGATAACAACTGTATATTTGAACCTAAATCAAAAGAGAAGTTGTTTTTGAAAAGATTGTTGGGGCTTATACTCAAGGAGAGGCCCAGATGAAAAACAGTAATTTTACTATTGTTTGTAAGCTGTACTGGGGCTTATACAATGACTGAGGCCCAAAATTATTTATGTACAAAGGGGGTTGGGTCGTATACTCTATTAGAGGCCCAAAGATTATTTTTGTATAAGTGATGGGGCTTACAACTCAAGGAGAGACCCATGGTAAAACAGTGATCGCACCGTTATTTTGAAAATTGTACTGGGTCTTATACAATGACTGAGGCCCAAAATTATTTTATGTAGAAAAGATGGTTGGGTCTTACACTCTATTAGAAGCCCAAAAAAAGGTTTTAAGAAAAATAAATGGGACTTATAGCTCAAGGAGAGGCCCAAAGATTTGATTTTTGAACTGGCGATCGTGCCGAGGTTTTTGAAAATGTGTTGGGACTTATACAATGTCTGAGGCCCAAAATGGTTTAGGTTAAGAAAAGGATTGAGTCTTACACTCTATTAGAGGCTCATGAGTGTTTTGAAATATTTGATAAGGATCAAAAATCAAAGAAACCCTAATTTCATTTTCTTTTAAAAGTAATTCTTTAAAGAAAATCAATAAAAATGATAAAAATACCAAATAAGTTTAAATAAACTACTTGTGATTTTATGTTTAGGTTTGAAAAATGAGGTTTTAATCACAAAATGATTTAGAACTCATTTGGTTTTGATTTTCAAGATAAACATTCACTCTTAAAATGTTTAAAAATAATAAAAATGAATTTATTCACAAAAATACCAACTATATTAAATAAATAATATAAATATGATTTTTTGTAGAATAAAATACTTTAATATTTTTGTGATTTTTCAGAAAAAGAATCAATAAAAAATAATTAAAATTGAAAGAGAAATTAATATTTCAAATCATTAAAAATAATATGAAAAATAAAATAAAAATGGAACAAGTGATAAAAAAGAGGTCTGGGGCGAGGGGGATTCGAACCCCAGACCTCTCGCTCGCTCAATACACACAAACCAGTTGATCAACCACTGGGGCGCAATGCCAAATCATTTAATATATGGCAAACAATAAATATATAACAAACTTGGTTGGATTTCTGAAGCATGGCGCCATGGCCATCTTCATCCTCAAGCTCAGATACGTGAAGCCTCCTATCTCACTCGTCTCTCAACCATTTCATATGATCCAAATATGAAAATCGTTCGTTTTCAGATGAGGAACACAATGGCAATACCCAATTTTATTTAAATCAAGTGAATCAAAACATAATCTGATAAAACCTGAAGAACTCTAAAATTTCCATGAACTCAATGAAATCTTATACACGAGTTGTAAATAATAATTGATTGAGGGTAAATGATCTACAAACATCCAGAAACACACTGGTAACAAGAAAACATGTTTATGATGCATGATTCATTGAGTTTGAGAGTTCAAGTTTTACCTCTGCAAGTGAGAATCGAATTCTGGTTTGGAGGTGTTAAAGATGAGTTCCAATGATTTGAACAACTTCCTTGTACCTCAATGGATGTGTTTGAGTGCTTAGGTTGATTGAAAAACCTCTGCATTGATCAACCTGATTCCTTCTACAGCAAGCCATGAGTCTTGTGAAATTGGGTGGCCATTTGGTGATTTTGATGTTACAGATGTTTTGTAAGAGTTTGGATCACCTCTATATGTTATATGTGAGGTGTGTGAACCATTGGTTTGGTTGGAATCACTCTCAAATGCAAAACCCGATAGTGACTTGCAAGAGAAGGTGTTTTTGGAGTGAAAGTGGTGATTTAGAGAAAGGCATCTGTTTAGGACCTTTGTGTCATACCCCAAATTTTGACCACTAAGATTTCCCATCATTGTGCAAATCATCATCACAATATGGATGGATCGTTAGTCTCCCCAAAGATGGGTGAGCCTCCACTACAATCAAACTTAGGGTTTCAAGCCCTCTCAGAGCTCTTAGACAAAGGATTAATCAAGGAATGACATGATATTCAACTTGTCTAACCTCTCAAACATCTACAATGGATCAAAAGGACTCCCACATCAAGAATCAAGCACAATGTTGCAGCATTCCAGGTGGATCAAGCCTCACGATCGCCAGTGTCACCAAATTAGGGTTTTGGTCAACCAGGGCCTCCAGATGGGAATTTTCCTCTGGGCATGAGCCAATGCTTCAAAGCATAACCTATGATGCTCCAAGGGACATCATAAACCCAATCACTAAGTCAATTTAACCTCAGGGGATGCATTCACAAAAAAAATCAGGAATTAGGGTTTCTTGACCTAATTCACCCCTAAGTTGACTTTTGGGGCAAAACAGGAGCCAAGACCTCAAGCCATGATTTGAGGGTCTCTAATACACCACATTGATCCATTTACAATAATGGATTGATCCAAGAAACTTTAGCAATAAGTTTCAATTTCATCTGAACCACAATTAGGGTTTTGCGGGAAAAGTCAACTGTAGCTTTGACTTTTGACCAGGACATGCTCCCTAAACCTAGGACATGATTCAATACTCCCTATAACACCTATGAAATCAATCCATCAAGTTTGATTTAGGTCAAGGACTTGATTTCATAGAGGATTGCACAGTTTGGAATTCATCCGATAAAAAGTCAACTGTGCACAAAAGTCAACTTTGACTTTTTGAGATTTTTCACAATTATGGTTTTTAAACCCTAAAATGATGTAATGTATAATTGGAATCATCATTCATCAAGAAAAAACAAGAAAAGTGGGATAACTTGTAAAAGGGGTAACCATAAAAAAACTTAGAAATTTTCTAAGTTATGGAACAAAGTGGCTAGGGTACCACCTTTGGAGGATCATAACTCCTAAACCACAAGGCCATTTTTTCTCATCCAAAGCTGGATTTGTAGCCCTCATGGCCCTCTACAAAAGCTTCAACTACACCTCATTCCAATTCATCATGGATTTTGAGTTATGGAATGATCAAAATTGCTGAAAACATGAAATGTCACTTTTTCTAACACTTAGTGAAATTTTCACTAAGTCAGAATCTGCCTTACTTTTTTCCTAATGTAGGGGCATTTTTCACTTGGATCCCAAAAGTTTAAAAACCAATTATGATCAAATAGTTGTTGTATCATATGAGGGCTTTCCAAAATAGCCAAGAACATCACCAAACTCCACTTGAGTCATGAGATATGACAATGGCAATATACCTTGCTGAAAACTGCCAAGGCTAGGCAGAATTTTGCACTTTTGCTCGATTTGGAAAAATCAGATAATTCCAAGCCTTGTCATCACTTTGGACACATCTGAGGATCAAATCTAAAGGGAACAAACACTGATCCAAGCCTCCAAAGTCTTTGGAACAAGAAGTAGCATGCCAAACCTAGAAATCCCTAAAAGAGGGACAAGACTCCAATTTTGGATTGGAGCATTTAATGGATGCTTAGAGGTGGCATGGACTGACACATTTGCAACTGAATTCAGTCAAGAATGATCCAACAACTAGGGAACCAAAGGCCTGTGCTCTAACCTATAGTCAATGGCTAGAGGAGACTTGGATTCTCATTGATCAACATTGGCCAAACCTCTGCTGTGGTTGCCATTCACTATTGATCCCAAAACAAACTTGCTCTACTATAAATAGAGCTCATTTGTGCTCAGTTTAAGTACACCAAAGCCATCAAACAGATGCTTTCCTCAAAATCCCTCTCTTTAGGCCAAAATGCCTTCTTTAGCAAGGTAACTCTGAGTTTTTGAGTTAGAGAGCATTTCCATCACAGTACATGATCCTAACACATCCAATATGTCATATCTAAGCTGTCTAAACTCACACAAGTGACCTGTAATCCTTAAATCACAAAGTCACCTCTCAAAACCTCAAAATAGTCCTTTTATGCATTTTTCAAGCCATGACTTGATTCATTCACTTCCCAAACTAGATAAAACCTCAAACACACTCCAAATATCATCCTTAAACTGTCCTAAATGGTTCCCCCCATCTGGAACACCATTTGAGGAAGTTGCTATTTTGGCCATTTTAACCCCTTTTGCAAGAAAGGGGCCAGTTTGTGTTTTTGCAGGTTCCAGCTAATTCCACTCATCCTAAAAGCTTCTAAGGGATCATTTGATAGTGTCCAAAGCATCAAATCATTTCTGGAATAAGTGGCTTGGCAGATTGCATAGAAAACTCCAAAAGCTCAAAAAAAGGTGAGCATCATGACTTGAACTTCCCAAAATATGCATTGCTTTGAGGTCCACTGATTATGCACATCTTATACATGTTATATATGTTGTGTTTGAACCAATTCATCATGTAATTCATGCCTGTACCAAAGTGTAGCATAGAAAATGCAATTATAGGCCTATTTCAAAACCACTATCGTATTTTGAGGAGGGAGCATGATCTGGAAAAAACACCACCACCATTGGATTCCTTGTGAAATTCTAGGCCAGATGCATATAAATTTTGTCCCCAACCATGGAGAAATGAGAAAGTTATGGACCTTCCCGTTTCTTGCCAAAACTTGCCTTGCCTTGCCTTGGCCAGGCCTAGAAAACAAGGCAAGCCTTGTATATTTGTTAGTTTGTTTTAATCAAAGGATGTATCACCACCCCAGTGGTAAAGCGCGTGCCCTATAACCTTGAGGTCGTGGGTTCAAACCCCACCCATGCCATTTTGTGTTTTTTTTCACATTTTGCTATTTTTTCCCATATTTTCATGTTTTTATTAATTAATTGGAAAATTAATAACTCTTTCAATTTTAATTATTTTTTATTGGTTCTTTTTGCAAAAAATCACAAAAATATTAAAATATTTTATTCCACAAAAAAAATTGAGTTTATATTAGTTATTTAATATAATTAGTATTTTTGTGAATAAATTCCTTTTTTAATTGTTTTTAAACATTTAAAAGTGAATATTTACTTTGAAAATCAAAACCAAATGAGTTCTAAATCATCTTGTGATTAAAACCTCATTTTTCAAACCTAAAACAAAAATCACAAGTGGTTTATTCAAATTTATTTGGTATTTTTATCATTTTTATTTGATTTTCTTTAAATATTTACTTTTAAAGAAGACAAAATTAGGGTTTCTTTGATTTTCACCCTCACAAATCATTTTCAAACACTCATGGGCCTCTAATAGAGTGTAAGACCCAACCCTTTGTAAATACAACCTATTTTGGGCCTCACTTATTGTATAAGTCCCGTTGTATTTCAAAAGTTCGGCGCGATTATCGCCCATATAAAACAAACCCTAGGCCTCTCCTTGAGCTATAAGACCCATCTTTGTTCACTTTCAACCATTTTTGGGCCTCTTGAGAGAGTGTAAGACCCACCCCCTTTGTACAGAAAACCTTTCTTGGGCCTCAGTCACTTGTATAAGTCCCTGTACAAAACCACAGTGCAATCACTGATAAAACCTTGGGCCTCTCCTTGAGTTGTAAGCCCCAACAATCTTTTCAAAGCACTTTCTCCTTTGATTTTATATTGTTATCAAAGCTTCCTTTGTTGAACAACTAACAATACATCATGGAAGCTCTACAACCGAGTAAGTGTTTACCCGCTTTCATATATATATATATAACTGGAATTGTGGGGCTGCTCACTGTAAGTCTTCTTTCACATACTTTATATACCATGTAATACTAGTATAGCTATTTAGAGTTTTCCTCGGCAACTACGTCTAGTACTAGGTAAAGCCCCGCCGATCACTCTTAGAAATAGACAAGACTAGATCCCCAATAGGAACACCAGATACAGTCTTCTCTTCGGCTGTCCTCCTTAGAAATTGTCAAAGAAACTCTAATTCACCAGAGATGATCTTTTCTCCGTGAATGGCATCTCTTGAGTTTCTTCCAAATTCTCAAACTTTTCTGGCTTGATGTATTCTCTGTGAATAGCCTTCTTGAACTTCTCGGGATTTGGGGACCCACAGGCTTCTTAAAAGCATCCCCGCCTCCTCTTGGGCGTTGTACAAGGACCCATCGGCTTCTTAGAAGTTTTCACAGCCTCCTCTTAGGCTTTGTATAATGATTCTTTCTCCGGGAAGATAGCCTCCTCTTGGGCTTAGTACAAATTGTCCCTCGACTTCTTAAAAGTTTTTCTCGCCTCCTCTTGGGCTTCGTACAAATTGTCCCGACGACCTCCTAGAGGTATAGGAATTGAAATTAGTCATCTTAATAGAATAGTCTTTCAAAGAGTCTAGATCTCACTACTACTGTTTCTTAAGCATAGTACAAAAGATAAAACCCGTAGACTCGGACAGTCTAAAGCTCCTTTGGATTCCCCGTTTCCTTAGAGAACATGAAATAATCCCGATCCTCTGATCAAATCCATGAGTATAACATTACCCATATAAGAACTGATTTCCTCTTTTAACCAACATGCTGAACCTGTTGTCCCTCCCGGGATTTTCATCCTAGTACAAACGAGAAAGTGTCACGGAAACAGAGTCGCCAGCAATGTGTATTTATCCCAAGAGAGGGAAAGGAAACACTACATAAACCTGAGAGGAAGGATAGAGCATGGTCTTGCGACCAAGAGATCTGGGTTCGGGAGTCGGTTACCCGTGAGGAAGGTATTAGCACCCCCACGCGTCCATCGTACCCGATGGGATCCACGCTTGCTTGTCTCGATCAAAGGGTGTTGTCATCCGGAGCTCCACTACTACTGGAAAGGAAAAAGGAACAGGTACGGAAAATAATGAAGAAACGGGAAAGAAAAAGAAAAGAAAAGACTCGATAGGACGTCCTCGGAGTCCTAGGCCTACGTATACCCTCGGGAACGGGAAAATCAGAGTCAATGTATTTCGGACGCGAACTAAAGGGGAAGGTTGCTCGCCAAGACATCGCCGTCTCGTGCCTACGTATCCTCAATCTAACCAGAAGGAGGAATTCAGAGCAGTTGTAGTTTGACCTACGGGTCAAAAGGAGACAAAGGGGTGATAAAGAAAGGTTGTGCTCGGAGAGATCTCACACGATCTCCTGCCTACGTATCTTCATTAACCAATGAAGAATCAGAGTGACGTAGTTCCCCTCAACGGGTGTTGCTTTGTTTGTGTTTTTTAGTGGAAACGTCATAGTGCGCATTCTAGCAGTTAGGTCTTGCAGCTCGCTGTATGGAGACTTAGGCGTTACCTGTTTCCGGTAGAACGGACATGACGAATCCTTAGGGAAAGAGTGAAGGAGATGAGGAAAGAATTTATTTGTTTGTTTTTGTCTTTTAAGAAAGAAGTGTTTTGTTTATTTGGTGTTTTGCAACACATATTATATTTAAGTCCCTCATGTAAGATCGAATGCCTCGCATATCGACCCAAGACGGGACGTACGCTAAACATTCTAAGAAAATGAGAGAAACCATTCCCTCACCTCCTTATTCTCACATGAAAGGCTCAAATACAATATTTGTTATGCCTTTATTAAGTGTTTTTACTTTTTTGTTTGAAGATGAGAAAGAGACTCAAATGGTGTAAAGAAAAAACTAAGGGGAAACTAGGTCCTAATGTTATCATACAATGATGGCCCTATGGTTGAGGTAAGAAAGGTAATTCTACCTAATGTTAACATACATGGATTGCAATCCTAATGTCTCTCCTACCTCCGACTTAATCAAAAATTAAGTGGAGCGAGGAATCCTAAGGGATCATGACATCAGACAAGTAAACACAGGATAAATCAATCACAAAATGAATTAAAAGCAACAAAGGAGTAAACAATGTCAACAAACAGTAATGTCACATAGTCAAAATAAGAAAAAGAGGAAGCTTTAGCCAAGGCGTCATATCAACCGAGGCAAACAAGCTAGCCATGGGAAGTAGGTACTCATCCAATGGTATTGAGAACCATGGAGAGCAGAGTAAGAAAGGGGAAGATGTGAATCAGATCACATAAGCATCAGCATTGGTCAATGCGAGTTATAGACACGGCGTGAGGGTTTGATTACTAAACCCTCATTCCACTGACGGACTCGATAACACGAGCAAGATATGTTCAAAGCTTCAATCATGTAATGAGAGCTAAGAACGACTCAACTAGAATAATGGGGGTCGATTGTGAACCCTAACTTCCGTCAATTGCCTTCTTGGAGGTCTTACCAGGGGAAATGGGAATGAGATGCCTCATAGAGGTCTTCAGGCACAATATTAAACAATCACAAACAGAGCCTCCTTTGAGGACTTCCATCATTGCCGGCCAAGTAGCACGGACTCCCAATCCTACTTCTCATGGCATAAAAAAGGAAAAATGCGGAATTAGTAAAAGAGAAGAGAAGTAATACCGAACGGATATCAATCCGTAGCAATGTAAGCAAAGTGTAAGCCAACCGGCAAGCTTCTAGTAACCTAGCATAAATGAACAAAGGTGTTAGAAAGTGGAATGGATCCGTGAAAGGCATGAAACCAAATGCTCTTCAAAAAACAATAAAACAAAACAATAAATCATAAACAACAATAACAACAGCGCTCCAGCACCTGCATGGCTGTAAAAAAAATAGCAACAAGTAAAAACAGTCTATAACAGCTACTATTTCCAGAACAGGACAGGTATGTATGCAGCCAGACAAAATAACACCATTTTACAGCGCACTTTGTCCATTACAACAGTGTATGTTACAGCAACTTCTACACTTAAACCACTTATCAAATCAAATGAGAATCACTACAAAACAAACTCAAAAGTTAGCCAAAATAATCAAATGGAAATTGTCAATAAGAAGTAAGTGAAATCAATACTAAAATGTAAGAAACAATTAGTCAAAATCTATTTAAAAACCATCAACAAAACTAACAAATGAAACCACTAAAGATTAGTCAATGTTGATATCAAAGTTAAAGTAAAATCAATGTTAGAACAAAATCAAATCCAACTATGTCAATGCAAATTAGTTCAAAGTTAATTCTAATGGACAATTAGGGGACAATTAAGCTAAGAACAATTAGTGAGCAATTAAGCTAAAAACAATTAATGCCATTAAGCAAAAAAATAAGGCAATTAAGCAACAAATCAAATAGCGCGATTAAGCAAAAAAGATTATCAAGCGATTAAGCTAAAAATTAGTGAACCATTAGGCAAAAACATCAATTAGGATATGATGAAGCAATATCAATTAACGAACACTTAAGTCTAAAATTCGATTAGTGTGATTAAGCAAAACAATTAGTAAGATCTAATCTAATTGGTCAATATCAATTCAAAGTTAAAGCCTAAACCAAATTGAAATAAACTCCTAAATGAAAATTAATCACAATTAAACTACACTTAATCCACTTACTAAACCATGTTAAAATGTTAGTTAAAGTCAATACTAATCTCAAATTGAGACCAAAATCTAATTAGGCCAAGATTAATTCCTAAGTCCTAATTCTAATTATCTAATCTAATATCCGAAAAACAATCCAAACAAATAGTCAAAGAATCATTTCTAAAATGTAAACCTAATTCTGTTCTCAAATTCAAACCTAATTAATTAAGGTTAAGTGTTAATCTTCCTACATCAATGGCAAAGTAAAAACCGGATAAACTCTAATTAACCTCTAATCCAATTAATTCCTAAAAAACAAAAATATAAAAAGAAAGAGAAAAGGAAAAGGTTACCGTGAGGGTTGCATTGGTGTGTTGTGAGTACAGGGGTGTGGAATAGCATTTCCATGGAGGAAAGGCCCAAGAACTATTCTCTATCAATACCAGGGGGTGCAGTATTGTGTTGGGAGTGTTAAAATGAGAACACACGGGCAAAACAAACCCGGTCCATGGCCATGAGAGCTCAACCTTGGTTTTCTCTGTAAAAACCCTAGAGATCCTAATTCTTCTTCATTATCTCTTCCTTTGAGCGCCGTAACCTAGCTTTCTCTACCAAAACCTCACCGCCGGCGACTCTCTCCTCTTCTCCTTTCCAAGATAACCGCCTACCTCAATGTTCATCGCTTCAACCTCACTCGCTCTCTTCTCTAAGTCCCGGCAAATGGCATTTTCCGGATGCTGAACCATTTGAAGAAGCTTTAACGCCATTGTTATCGGTTCTTGTACCGTCGGTGGCTGAGAGATAAGCATCACGAGGAACGGCTTAAACGGCTCCGATTCCGGCGGCTTTGACGAAGCTTTCAATGATGCGGTTAACGAGAGGATGGCCGAGATAAAATAATCCTTTCCGAATCGGCCTCGACTCCTCAGGTAATGACTCGATCTCCTCCTTCCTCGCGTATCTTCTTCGTTCTCACTCTTCGCCATCTCCGCCGTTCGCAAATCATTCCTCCGTCTCGCCTCACATTAGATCGCACTGTTGGAAACGTCATTGGAAACGTAATCTCCGTTGCAACAAATCGCGAACTCCAGAATACATATCACAAACACAAGTACAAATAAATTGCACAAGATTGAAGTTCATAGCTGGATTACCGGATTTGCGCGACGTTTCCATCCTAACGGTGGAGAAAGACGTTTCAATTTGATACGATTCTCCGAGCTTGTGGCTACAATTCGGCAAAGATGATGACGACGACACTTTCGGTATGAATTAATGTTCATTTACTCTTGCTTCTTTCACGTGATCCAATTTTCTTCTTCTTTCTCAATTTGTGCGAGTTCCGTTGATGTGCGTTGAATTTGTTGCAGGTCGTTGTGGTGTGGAGATGATGAAGATTGATCAGAGAATTGATGAAGTGGCTAACGGTTTCAAGTGAGGGTGAATTCAGAGATTGAAGATGATGATTGAATCTGGAGAGTGAAGATTGAAGGAGATTAGTGATGGTTATTTTTGTTGGAGAGGTTCTGATTGCGTTGAAAGATGTTTGCAGGTTTTTGAATTTGATGGAGGATATCATTACCAGCGCAAACACCATGGTGCATATCAATTTCTTTTTGTAGCGCTCCAAACTGTAATGTCAACACAACTTGGCAGATTGGATGTTTATAATTTTGAATGAACATGAATGACATTGCATGGAAATTCGGTGAAATTGGCATTATGTCATTGGATGAATATGAGCCTTTGGATCTAGTGTTTGTAATAGAAAATGAATTTTGGGCAACAACAATGGATATTAAAAATGGTTATTTGGAATGACATAGAAGAAAAATGGATTTAAATTCTAAAATTGAATATAGTTTGAAAATGTGTTGAAACGAATGGATTTTAGAATGGGTACGATAACGGTATATGGATCCAAAACTGGATACTTGAAATTGGATAATGGATATAAGCTTTGAAAATGGTTAAGAGATGAAACAATAAAAAAAATGGATGGGTTTGGATATGGATTTAAGAGTTAATAAATGGATTGTAATAATTGGATACAAATGAATTATAAGGAAAAATTGGTTTATGAAGTTGGTATTAAAATGGACAAAGAAAAGTGGTTTTGGATATTTGAATATGGATATTAACATGGCAATGGTTAATTGGTATTCAAAAATGGGTTTGGGGCCTAACTTCTAAGTAATCCCCTTGACTGATCCTAACACGTCCAATTCATATCAAGCTTCAAAATACCCGCCAAACTCATATCTTCAATGAATCTTAAAAACTCAATCAATAAGCTCAGTCGACTATGACCCAATGATTTGTAATTCAATCCCCAGATATCCTGTCTTTATAACCAAGAATCTCAATACAAGAACAATTCCCCAAGGATAACTTGAAAATGAAGACAAGTCATGAAGCAGATAGAAACATTATCAACCAGAGGTCCCTGATGCTCACTGATAATTAACCAAAGGTCCCTGATGCTCACTGATAATCTTCTGAATACGGAAAGCTCAAACCAAAGGACGATGCCTTGATCACATGTCCTGTGCTGAATGCAATGCTTTATGTTTTATTTTTCTATGCTTGAATGCAATGCAATGAAATGAAAGCACATGCTAAATGATATGAAAAATGAGAGGGAAAATTTTGGGGTATTACAGCTGCCCCTATTCAATCACTGTAGACCTGAATGGATGATAGAGATTGCTGTCAGACGTTCAAGGTATGGAGGGATTGAATACTGAAAATAACCAGAAAATTTGCACTCTGTGGAGAAGAAGAAAAGGGATATAAACCACACCAAATGAATTATGCTCGTATAAGAACTCCGATGACAAGAATAATACTGAAGGGTTGCCTTTTGGAATGACGCCAGATGACTACTGGCTCGCCACGCTACTGGTGGACTTTAATAATGCCTTTTGTACAATGCCAGACGACTACTGGCTCGCCACGCTGCTGGTGGACTTTACCACTGTCTTTTTGCACGACGCCAGACGACTACTGGCTCGCCACGCTGCTGGTGGACTTTAATAATGTCTTTTTGCATGACGCCAGATAACTACTGGCTCGCCACGCTGTTGGTGGACTTTAATAATGTCTTTTTGCACGACGCCAGATGACTACTGGCTCGCCACGCTGTTGGTGGACTTTAACAATGTCTTTTTGCACGATGCCAGACGACTACTGGCTCGCCACGTTGCTGGTGGACTTTAATAATGTCTTTTTGCACGACGCCAGACGACTACTGGCTCGCCATGCTGCTGGTGGACTTTAATGATTTGCCACCCGAAGACGGACTTTTGCCAATCTGCTATTGGACTTTGAGGATTCGCCACCCGAAGACGGACTTTTTCCAATCTGCTATTGGACTTTGAGGACTCGCCACCCGAAGACGGAGTTTTGCCAATCTACTGTTGGACTTTGAGGATTTGCCACCCGAAGACGGACTTTTGCCAATCTGCTGTTGGACTTTAATGATTTGCCACCTGAAGACGGACTTTTGCCAATCTGCTGTTGGACTTTGGGATATGAGGGAAGTGATGATTCTTCCAGGAATATACTTCATTTTCTTGGGGATGAATTCTGGTCATAGCAACTCTGCTGGGGATGAGAATTCTTTTGAATGACGTTCTGCTGGGGAAACAAGTCATTAAAACTCTGCTTGGGGATCTACCAACCTCGAGATCCTTTGCGGGGAGAATCAACCTTCTAACCCGGCTGGGGAAAGAATGTACTATCACCTTGCTGGGGAATAGATTTTGTTGATCAATAAGCCTCTTGTGGGGAGAAGACCAACAACTCAGCTAGGGATTATTGTTGATAAGACTCAATACTGAACTCTGTGGGGAATACAATTACCAGAGATACGATTTTGCTGGGGGATCAGGGCTACTCTGCCGGGGATATACAAATCCTGGTTATAACATTCCACTGCAACTTGTTGGGAAAGTGTCCTTAGAGATCTGCTGGGAAACACAAGCAAATGTACGGTAGTCTGCTGAGGAACAAAAACCGTCGAGCTTAAGATAAGTGCCACAATGCCCTATATTACGCGAACTTCCCGTTTGACGATCCCGTTGGGGATGATGAGTTTATAACAAACTCTGCTGGGGAAAACCGCTTTGCAGCGTCTCGCGCTGGGGAATGCTCTTGAGAGGATTTTACAGAAGACCAAACATCTTCAAAATCTACTGGGGATAATAGATTTGGAACATCTTTTGCCGGGGAAATTCAATATGTCCCATGTTTGAACGCATCAACGACTTGCTTTTTCCCCATGATACCGGACTGAACTGAAGAAAACGTCATGAGAGGATTTTACAGAAGATTAAGCATCTTCAAACTCCTGGTGACTTCACTGGGGATTGACCATTAACTTTGGTGCCTGCGAAGCAACTCTATTGGGGAATTTGCAACCGTTATCGACACAGAAAAGCTTGTAGCTGTTGGAAATACTGAATGAGAGAATCGACTTAATAAGATACAACATTATCCAGTTGAACTCCATTCAACGATATCGAATCGTCGTGAACGACCGTTGACCGAATGATGGACTCAATTGGTAAACGTTGTGACAAAAGGGTGACAAGTGAACCCTTCCCTGAATATGATTGTCCCAGTCTTCTGCGTGGGAATAAGTGATTACTCATCTAAGAGAGATGACTCTTGTGCTTGAAATCGTCTGGATCTGTCACCTGCAACAAAAGAATATGCACACATGCTCCAGGATATGACTTCTGCAATTGAGAAAATCTAACGCTGAACCACCACTTATTGGGAGAAATGTTTCGATGCGTCTCTTGCTGGGAACATTATTAATGAAGCCTGTTGAAGACGGGGGACCACAAATGCCTTGGATTGGAATGTCCCTTTTGTTTCGAATCTTCTGGCTGATTGGCTGCATATGCGTGAACAACAGTTCTTCTTTCATTTGCCCCAGACCAACATGGTCCACCAAAAGAAATTGTCTCAAGAGGATTTTACAGAAGACTTGACATCCAAAATGCCTCAATGTCTTCAAACTCTTGGAGAAATTCGTTGGGTCTCGAAGTAACTGCCTCAGACCGTATGGTCTGCATAGAAATTCGCCTCGAGAAGATTCATGAACGATCTCATATCCCTGTGAGATATTCTGCCCCAATACTCTGAACCCTGGATAGGCTGATTAGCCGTCTAGATGGACTAACTTCTCCTGCTCTTGGGATGGCCTGCCCCAGTATGAACCTTGAAGTGATTTTGCCCCTAACTACTAATCTTCGAAGGAAGATCCAGAATACCTGCCTTTGGAGAGATTTGAATCTCGAAGTGATTGCCCCAGTTTAACTGAACTCTGAAGATATTTCTCAACGTGATTGGCTCAGATTGGCTACCCCTTAAAGAGAGGATTCGACGCGACTACCCCAGATCGGCTACGTCTTAACACAACTTGTTGGGAAAGGTCCCTCTCAACAAAGTTTCCTGCGGAAGTAACACTGGATGGGGCTATCCTTCGGGAGTTTTTGGATTCTCAACTCGGCAAGATTAAGCTTCTGGACTGAATTTCCATATGTAAACTTCTTTTGATGTCAAACAAATGTATGCTAGCAGAAAATGTTTTATTCTGAGAACGAAAATTCTAATGCAACACACACGTTAATCTTGAAGTTTTACTGAAAAGATGTCGCAAACCCTTTGTGAGCGGATCACAGGTTAGAATACGACATTAATTTTTGAGCGAAAGAATGCAAAGCACATGCAACACCAACAAAGATCTTTTAGCATCACTTATAGGAGTCAGGAACGTTATCTCATCGAAGTACTCTCTCGAAATAAACCCTGTTTCAATTAGGACTTTTGAGGGTTGTATCGTGGCCTGGTTCACGGTTTTGAGAAAAATGGTTTATGGCTCAAAGTTTATTGGTGCCCACCCACTCTTCGTGATGTTCTCGAGTCCTACGTTCAGCCAATTTGCCCAAGCGTTCGCCGCTCAAAAGGATTTTGTGATCTTTAAGGAACCCATGCATCTGATGGTTTGACACCTAATGAGGTTTTGGAGTAACAGTCACCCCTTTTGTCTTTTGTTCGTAGTCACACAACTTTGTTCTTGCTCGAGGATTTTCTTTTGTAATCCTTTTGTTTTTCGCTTTCGCATTCTTTTGCCTTTTTTTCCCTAATTTTTGCCTGGACTGATTCATTTAAATCTTTAGATTTTGAAGTCCAGCGGGATGCCCTAACTTTTGCCTAAGTCGCTTATTTTCAAGTTTCGACTTAGCGGGCTTTTTCTTTTTTTTAATTCTTTTTTCCAGAACAAATCGTGTGACACTGGCTTGTCTTGACTTTGTTAAAAGGGTTGCGACTGCCTCACTCCTTGATGGTTGATGGATAACCATTATGGTTTCACATCTCTTGACCTCTTGACGGTGGAATAAAAGGTAATGGATCCTCAGATGCATACTCCTTTTGAAATTTGAACGCTCGGTCAAATTAACTGACGCATACCCTGCCTCTGGGTTAAATGTGAGGGTTTTTTCATACGAAAAGAAAACTCCTACTTCAAGGCTCAAAGGGGTTAACGAGGGTCTATCTCCCTTATAAATCCAGTGTTTAGGGGTTCGAAACAATGCCTGTACATCCTCAACAAGGTTTTATCCAAGAGCACACAATTGGAGATTTTTGCGTTTTCACTTCATCATCCCTCCTCAAGAGTTTAGGCAAGAAAATTGGTATTCCAATGCACATATACAAAATTATGATTGAATACGAATGGATTACTTCAGGAAAAACAGGCGCACTTTATTAGGATTAACATAAAAAGAAAAACAGATTTCATGCATGCATACAAATGTTTTGACAAACATAAAAAGCTACACATGAGAATGCAGTAAAGAAGCTAAATGATTGTCCTTATTGAGGAGGCTTGGCTCCGTCTGGACTTATTGATTCTGAAGATGTCTTTGCAACCTGGGTGCTCAATCTGATGAAGAAAGTTCAATTTATGGGCCACCCGTCTGGTGTGATAATCTTTGAGTCAATTAAGTCTTGCACCTTATGTCTGAACACTCTGCAATTGTCAATTGTATGTCCAAACGTTCCCGAGTGAAACTCGCACCTGGAATTCATGTCATAGTCCGGGGGAAAAAGGAAACGGCACTGGTGTGACATTGTCCAACTGAATCAAAGAGCCTTGGAGAAGGCGAGCAAGAAACTAGCTTTGAGAAATAGGAACTGGAGCAAACACTCTCTCAAACCTCCTAAGTCCTCGTTGCCTCTGTTGCTGACGGTTTTGCTGCCAATGTTGACTAGGGTGCCTAGTCTGCCCCTGTACTTTTCTTTCCACATTTGGCCGAGAAACAAACAAAGGTTGCTGACGTGTTGACTTTGAAACCTGAAGTTGAGGAATACACCCGTGACCTGAGTTAGCCCCTAGAGAAGGGGAAGGAGTACTCACTTCCTTTGCAGCTACTGGCGTAAAAATCACCTAATACCTTCATGCCATCCGGTCTGAATTCGATTGCTTTAGAGTCAATTAAGTCTTGCACTTGGTGCTGGAATGCTCTACACCCCTCAATAGCATGGCCTGGTGCCCCTGAGTGAAAATCACAATGAGCATTAATATTCCATCCTTTTGGAAGCTTTACAGGAGGAAGAGTCAACTTCTGGAGCTCAATCAATCTTAACTGAAGCAGTTGCTGAAGTAATTCGGTATGACACATCGGTAGAGGATCAAAAAACCTTCCTTGCTTCTGTTGATGATAAAAGGATGCAACCGGGAGGGTCCCAGCTATGATTTGCTGATGCGGTAGTTTCGGAACCCAAGGTTTATGGATTGAGGAATGTCCCTGAGAGGGAGGAAGAATATCCACCTCTTTAGCACCAGTTGGAGGAACATCTCTTCGCTTGACAGTGCTAATGGGTGCAAACTCGATTGCCCCTGAATCAATAAGCTCTTGGACCTTATACTTGGGCATCTTACAATTTTCAACATTATGGCCAAGTACCCCTGAATGGAATTCACACCTATCATGGACATTGGAACCCATACGAAACTTGGTGTGTGGAGGTCCTGCATCAACCAAATTAATTAGCCGAAGCTTGAGCAAGTGTTTAAGCAACTGAGCGTATGGCATCGGGATTAGATCAAACTTCTTCTCAGTCTTCTCTGGCTTAAGACCCTCAAGAAATAGCTGTTGGTGAAAAAGCTCTGACGGTGGAGAGGATTCACGAGGAAAACCATGGTCTAGAGGATACCCCAAAGAAATAGGAGGAGTGAGAACCTCTGCTGCGGAAGCGGGCACTTGATTGTCTTCCTTTCTTAACACTTCATTCGGAATTTCCATAACCCAGCCCATCTGAGTCTTTATCTGGTTGACTTCTTCTCTCAGCAGCTCCTGACCTCGTGACAACGCTTAAATGTCCACCATAAAATGCCCCAGTTGGGCCTTCATCTCAGTCACCTCCGCTTGGAGTTGTTCCATACCTGAACCTTGATTGTGGCGATTCGAGTAGTTGGAAGAAGTCATATTGGCCGTTTCTGAAGAGAATACCCAGTCAGAATGAGAAATCCGCTCTAGGACACCTGTTATGCATATGAGTATGAGAATGCCTTGCAGAATACCATGTTTGAATATTTCCAAGGAATCATTATGCTTTGATTCAAAATTTGTTTCACAGACGAACCACAAGAAATAGATGGAAATGCTCAGTAGCTGATCTCAAAGTTAATATCCCTTGGAAATACACGAACATGTATGCAAAAATGACGATGCAGAAGCAACAGACATGGGATCAAAGCTTCCATATAATCTGGATAATTGCTGTGCTGGTGACCGAATAAGTTCATAGGTCAGCTCTGAAGAGAACACCGGAGTACCAGAATATCCGACTAATCAGAATACCAGGATGCCGGGATATCGGCATAATCAGAATACCAGAATAAACAGAACACCGGCGTGATTAGAATACGGGGATGCCATAATATCGGCATAATCAGGGTGTCGGAGTAATCGGAATACCATAATACCAGGATGATGAGTCCACACTGATAAGAGAACTAGAATACCAGGTAGGATGAAAGTCAAGGTTACCTGCAAACCTGTAAACAACCCGCCCCTCTCACATGTGGGTACTAAGATCCTCAGTATCCCGGGCTCTCAGGTCGAGAAATGATGATACGTTCACCATTTCTGGTTTGGCATCATCATCAATCGAGGAGGCCTCAACTGATTCTCCAAAACGAAAGGTCCTCAGCTTTTGGCACTGAGGTCGAGAAGTAATAGTACATTCATCCCTCGGGGTACAGTACTATCGCCAATCGAGGAGTGCCTCCACTGATTCTCTTTCAAAAGGGATATCCTATAGCGAGTTCCCAGTATTGGGTCCTCGGATCGAGAATGTGCAATGGGTTTGCCACATAACGTGGTCTGCCACTGTCACATCTCGGGAGGAGTGCCGCAACTGAGTCCTCGGGAATGGTCACCAGAGTCGACAGTTCCTCGAGAGAATAACTACTGGCCTGCATAACATACACTAGCAGAAAGCTCCCGATAGAACCTCGTCTGGTTGTGGGTCTCATGAACAACAATACGTGGTCACCACCACGCAAGCGTCACGACTATCCACTCTAATACCTATGTGTGTACTCAAGCCTGGGGAGTGGGCTTATCTCTCAGAAATCCCATCCCGCCAAACAGAAAACAGCACAGTCCAGCACAACAGTAATAATATGATATGTAATGCTAAAATGCAGTAAATACAATAATGTACAGTAAAGCAATAAATAACCATACAATAAAATGGTAAATACAGCACAACAATAAACACCCAATGAAAGAAAAACAGATAAGCGCTAGGGTTGACTCGCTAAGGAAACCAGAGGTTCTGGGTTCGTTCCCCAGCAGAGTCACTAGTTGTCGCTTCCGGGATTTTCATCCTAGTACAAACGCGAAAGTGGCACAGAAACAGAGTTGCCAGCAATGTGTATTTATCCCAAGAGAGGGAAAGGAAACACTGCATAACCCTGAGAGGAAGGATAGAGCATGGTCTTGCGACCAAGAGATCTGGGTTCGGGAGTCGGTTACGCGTGAGGAAGGTATTAGCACCCCCACGCGTCCATCGTACCCGATGGGATCCACGCTTGCTTGTCTCGATTAAAAGGTGTCGTCATCTGGAGCTCCACTGCTACTGGAAAGGAAAAGGAACAGGTACGGAAAAGAATGAAGAAACGGGAAAGAAAAAGAAAATAAAAGACTCAATAGGACGTCCTCAGAGTCCTAGGCCTACGTATTCCCTCGGGAACGGGAAAATCAGAGTCAACGTAGTTCAGACGCGAACTAAAGGGGAAGGTTGCTCGCCAAGACATCGCCGTCTCGTGCCTACGTATCCTCAATCTAACCAGAAGGAGGAAATCAGAGCAGTCGTAGTTCGACCTACGGGTCAAAAGGAGACAAAGGGGTGATAAAGAAAGGTTGTGCTCGGAGAGATCTCGCACGATCTCCTGCCTACGTATCTTCATTAACCAATGAAGAATCAGAGCGACGTAGTTCCCCTCAACGGGTGTCGCTTTATTTGTGTTTTTTAGTGGAAACGTCATAGTGTGCATTCTAGCAGTTAGGTGTTGCAGCTCGCTGTATTGTGACTTAGGCGTTACCTGTTTGCGGTAGAACGGACATGACAAATCCTTAGGGAAGGAGTGAAGGAGATGAGGAAAGAATTTGTTTATTTGTTTTTGTCTTTTAAGAAAGAAGTGTTTTGTTTATTTGGTGTTTTGCAACACATATTGTATTTAAGTCCCTCATGTAAGATCGAATGCCTCGCATATCGACCCAAGACGGGACGTACGCTAAACATTCTAAGAAAATGAGAGAAGACCATTCCCTCACCTCCTTATTCTCACATGAAAGGCTCAAATACAATATTTGTTATGCCTTTATTAAGTGTTTTTTACTTTTTTGTTTGAAGATGAGAAATAGACTCAAATGGTGTAAAGAAAAAACTAAGGGGAAACTAGGTCCTAATGTTATCATACAATGATGGTCCTATGGTTGAGGTAAGAAAGGGAATTCTACCTAATGTTAGCATACATGGATTGCTATCCTAATGTCTCTCCTACCTCCGACTTAATCAAAAATTAAGTGGAGCGAGGAATCCTAAGGGATCATGTCATCAGACAAGTAAACACAGGATAAATCAATCACAAAATGAATTAAAAGCAACAAAGGAGTAAACAATGTCAACAAACAATAATGTCACATAGTCAAAATAAGAAAAAGAGGAAGCTTTAGCCAAGGGGTCATATCAACCGAGGCAAACAAGCTAGCCGTGGGAAGTAGGTACTCATCCAATGGTATTGAGAACCATGGAGAGCAGAGTAAAAAAGCGGAAGATGTGAATCAGATCACATAAGCATCAGCATTGGTCAATGCGAGCTATAGACACGGCGTGGGGGTTTGATTACTAAACCCTCATTCCACTGACAGACTCGATAACACGAGCAAGATATGTTCAAAGCTTCAATCATGTAATGAGAGCTAAGAACGACTCAACTAGAATAACGGGGGTCGATTGTGAACCCTAACTTTCGTCAATTGCCTTCTTGGAGGTCTTACCAGGGGAAATGGGAATGAGATGCCTCATAGAGGTCTTCAGGCACAATATTAAACAATCACAAACAGAGCCTCCTTTGAGGACTTCCATCATTGCCAGCCAAGTAGCACGGACTCCCAATCCTACTTCTCATGGCATAAAAAAGGAAAAATGCGGAATTAGTAAAAGAGAAGAGAAGTAATACCGAACGGATATCAATCCATAGCAACGTAAGCAAAGTGTAAGCCAACCGGCAAGCTTCTAGTAACCTAGCATAAATGAACAAAGGTGTTAGAAAGTGGAATGGATCCGTGAAAGGCATGAAACCAAATGCTCTTCAAAAAACAATAAAACAAAACAATAAATCATAAACAACAACAACAACAACAACAGCGCTCCAGCACCTGCATGGCTGTAAAAAAATAGCAACAAGTAAAAACAGTCTATAACAGCTACTATTTCCAGAACAGGACAGGTATGTATGCAGCCAGACAAAATAACACCATTTTACAGCGCACTTTGTCCATTACAACAATGTATGTTACAGCAACTTCTACACTTAAACCACTTATCAAATCAAATGAGAATCACTACAAAACAAACTCAAAAGTTAGCCAAAATAATCAAATGGAAATTGTCAATAAGAAGTAAGTGAAATCAATACTAAAATGTAAGTAACAATTAGTCAAAATCTATTTAAAAACCATCAACAAAACTAACAAATGAAACCACTAAAGATTAGTCAATGTTGATATCAAAGTCAAAGTAAAATCAATGTTAGAACAAAATCAAATCCAACTATGTCAATGCAAATTAGTTCAAAGTTAATTCTAATGGACAATTAGGGGACAATTAAGCTAAGAACAATTAGTGAGCAATTAAGCTAAAAACAATTAATGCCATTAAGCAAAAAAATAAGGCAATTAAGCAACAAATCAAATAGCGCGATTAAGCAAAAAAGATTATCAAGCGATTAAGCTAAAAATTAGTGAACCATTAGGCAAAAACATCAATTAGGATATGATGAAGCAATATCAATTAACGAACAATTAAGTCTAAAATTCGATTAGTGTGATTAAGCAAAACAATTAGTAAGATGGTCAATATCAATTCAAAGTTAAAGCCTAAACCAAATTGAAATAAACTCCTAAACGAAAATTAATCACAATTAAACTACACTTAATCCACTTACTAAACCATGTTAAAATGTTAGTTAAAGTCAATACTAATCTCAAATGGAGACCAAAATCAAATTAGGCCAAGATTAATTCCTAAGTCCTAATTCTAATTATCTAATCTAATATCCGAAAAAAAATCCAAACAAATAGTCAAAGAATCATTTCTAAAATGTAAACCTAATTCTATTCTCAAATTCAAACCTAATTAATTAAGGTTAAGTGTTAATCTTCCTACATCAATGGCAAAGTAAAAACCGGATAAACTCTAATTAACCTCTAATCCAATTAATTCCTAAAAAACAAAAATATAAAAAGAAAGAGAAAAGGAAAAGGTTACTGTGAGGGGTGCAGTGGTGTGTTGTGAGTACAGGGGTGTGGAATAGCATTTCCATGGAGGAAAGGCCCAAGAACTATTCTCTATCAATACCAGGGGGTGCAGTATTGTGTTGGGAGTGTTAAAATGAGAACACACGGGCCAAACAAACCCGGCCCATGGCCATGAGAGCTTAACCTTGATTTTCTCTGTAAAAACCCTAGAGATCCTAATTCTTCTTCATTATCTCTTCCTTTGAGCGCCGTAACCTAGCTTTCTCTTCCAAAACCTCACCGCCGGCGATTCTCTCCTCTTCTCCTTTCCAAGATAACCACCTACCTCAATGTTCATCGCTTCAACCTCACTCGCTCTCTTCTCTAAGTCCCGGCAAACGGCGTTTTCCGGATGCTGAACCATTTGAAAAAGCTTTAACGCCATTGTTATCGGTTCTTGTACCGTCGGTGGCTGAGAGATAAGCATCACGAGGAACGGCTTGAACGACTCCGATTCTGGCGGCTATGACGAAGCTTTCAACGATGCGGTTAACGAGAGGAGGGCCGAGATAAAATAATCCTTTCTGAATCGGCCTCGACTCCTCAGGTAATGACTCGATCTCCTCCTTCCTCGCGTATCTTCTTCGTTCTCACTCTTCGCCATCTCCGCCGTTCACAAATCATTCCTCCGTCTCGCCTCACATTAGATCGCACTGTTGGAAACGTCATTGGAAATGTAATCTCCGTTGCGACAAATCGCGCACTCCAGAATATAGATCACAAACACAAGTATAAATAAATTGCACAAGATTGAAGTTCATAGCTGGATTATTGGATTCGCGCGACGTTTCCATCCTAACGGCGGAGAAAGATGTTTCAATTTGATACGATTCTCCGAGCTTGTGGCTACAATTCGGCGAAGATGATGACGACGACACTTTCGGTATGAATTAATGTTCATTTCCTCTTGGTTCTTTCACCTGATCCAATTTTCTTCTTCTTTCTCAATTTGTGCGAATTCCGTTGATGTGCGTTGAATTTATTGCAGGTCGTTGTGGTGCGGAGATGATGAAGATTGATCGGAGAATTGATGAAGTGGATTACGATTTCAAGTGAGGGTGAATTCAGAGATTGAAGATGATGATTGAATCTGGAGAGTGAAGATTGAAGGAGATTAGTGATGGTTATTTTTGTTGGAGAGGTTCCGATTGTGTTGAAAAATGTTTGCAGGTTTTTGAATTTGATGGAGGATTGAAGTTAATCGAAGATGGTGATGAAGAGTAAGTTTTTCATAATTGAGAAGAAGCAGAAGATTGAAGATGAGGTGGAAAGAATGGAGAAGCTTGGAGGTTAGGAATCTGTTATCAGTTAGTTCTGTTATCAATTGGTTAAGTTTGTTAGAGATTCTGTTAGGAAAAATCAGAGGAAATTGGATTCGTCCAAAAAGGTTAGTTAGAACTGGTTATGAATTTATTTGCTTCTATGTACTTCTTCTTTTTTCTTTTCTGCTATGTACGTTGCTGGTGTAGCTTTTGTCCTGTTGGAAAGGTGGTGTAGTTGGGTTCTGCTATGGACATTTGTGGTTATGTGCTACCATTTTTTCTTCCGGCTACTATAACTTCAAGATTTGTAAGATTTCCAGTTCATTACATTCCCTTAAGGCATCTTCATGATTACCATTAGTCTCCCCATCATCATTACCAGCGCAAACACCATGGTGCATATCAATTTCTTTTTGTAGCGCTCCAAACTGTAATGTCAACACAACTTGGCAGATTGGATGTTTATAATTTTGAATGAACATGAATGACATTGGATGGAAATTCGGTGAAATTGGCATTATGTCATTGGATGAATATGAGCCTTTGGATCTAGTGTTTGTAATAGAAAATGAATTTTGGGCAACAACAATGGATATTAAAAATGGTTATTTGGAATGACATAGAAGAAAAATGAATTTAAATTCTAAAATTGGATATAGTTTGAAAATGTGTTGAAACGAATGGATTTTAGAATGGGTGCGATAACGGTATATGGATCCAAAAATGGATACTTGAAATTGGATAATGGATATGGGCTTTGAAAATGGTTAAGAGATGAAACAATAAAAAAAAATGGATGGGTTTGGATATGGATTTAAGAGTTAATAAATGGATTGTAATAATTGGATACAAATGAATTATAAGGAAAAATTGGTTTATGAAGTTGGTATTAAAATGGATAAAGAAAAGTGGTTTTGGATATTTGAATATGGATATTAACATGGCAATGGTTAATTGGTATTCAAAAATGGGTTTGGGGCCTAACTTCTAAGTAATCCCCTTGACTGATCCTAACACGTCCAATTCATATCAAGCTTCAAAATCCCCGCCAAACTCATATCTTCAATGAATCTTAAAAACTCAATCAATAAGCTCAGTCGACTATGACCCAATGATTTGCAATTCAATCCCCAGATATCCTGTCTTTATAACCAAGAATCTCAATACAAGAACAATTCCCCGAGGATAACTTGAAAATGAAGACAAGTCATGAAGCAGAAAGAAACATGATCAACCAGAGGTCCCTGATGCTCACTGATAATCTTCTGAATACGGAAAGCTCAAACCAAAGGACGATGCCTTGATCACATGTCCTATGCTGAATGCAATGCTTTATGTTTTATTTTTCTATGCTTGAATGCAATGCAATGAAATGAAAGCACATGCAAAATGATATGAAAAATGAGAGGGAAAATTTTGGGGTATTACACCTGTCACTCAACTGAAATAGTTACCCTAGCCTCCTCTTGGGCTTTGTACAATGATCCTCCCCCAGTGGAGCAACCCTTTTCACACTCTCTTGTTGAGTATAAAAGACTCTCTTGTTGAGTCAATCTCCTTTTAGCCTCCATCTCGGGCTTCGTACGAGATACAAAACACTCTCTTGTTGAGTATAAAAGACCCTCTTGTTGGTTCACAAACCTTTTAGCCTCCATCTCGGGCTTCGTACGAGATACAAAACACTCTCTTGTTGAGTATAAAAGACTCTCTTGTTGAGTCAAACATCTTTAGCCTCCATCTCGGGCTTCGTACGAGATACAAAAACACTCTCTTGATGAGTATAAAAGACTCTCTTGTTGAGTCAAACATCTTTAGCCTCCATCTCGGGCTTCGTACGAGATACAAAAATACTCTCTTGTTGAGTATAAAAGACTCTCATGTTGAGTCAAACATCTTTAGCCTCCATCTCGGGCTTTGTACGAGATACAAAAACACTCTCTTGTTGAGTATAAAAGACTCGCTTGTTGAGGCAAACATCTTCAGCCTCCATCTCGGGCTTCGTACGAGATACAAAAATACTCTCTTGTTGAGTATAAAAGACTCTCTTGTTGAGTCAAACATCTTCAGCCTCCATCTCGGGCTTCGCACGAGATACAAAAACACTCTCTTGTTGAGTATAAAAGACTCTCTTGTTGAGTCAAACATCTTTAGCCTCTGCCTCGGGCTTCATACGAGACACCAAATCACTCCTTGTTGAGTATAAAAGACTCTCTTGCTGAGTCAAATCAATTTTAGCTTCCGTCTTGGGCTTTGTACAAGACACACAAAAAGACTCTCTTGTCGAGTCAAACCCCTTTAGCCTCAATCTTGGGCTTTGTACAAGACAGAAATAACATTTTCCCCAGAAACGTCAACCTTTTAGCCTCCTCTTAGGCTTTGTATAAGGAATCCCCGGTTAAGACAATCAACCTTTTAGCCTCAAAATCTGTGTCTGGCTCACAGTATACAAACATCAACCACTCCTTTCCCCCCATCTAATTACTATAAGCGGCAAGCCTCTGGATTATTTACATCCACGCCACTGTTGATCGCTTTATTTAGTGTGCCTAAATAAATCTAACTGCAAGTATACAGTCGTATCGCGTAGTTTTAAAAGATTATCGATCCCACAGAGACTAGAAATTGAACGCACCGTTATCTATCGTTACTATGTTTATCTAAGGCTAATCAGAATTGGTTTTTAAGTACAAACGAGAAATTAAAGAGAAATTAAAATTTAGGAATACTAGTTATGAATAAGATATCGGTATATAATTCGGTAAACCTACGTGGAATTAATTAAACCTAAGCGTATAAAGATTTATCACCCTATGCATCTGTAGGAAAAACCAGTTTAAAAGACCTCACCTCACACTCTCGTGGTTATAGCTTCGGACTATACTCTTAAGTCAATATGTTTGCTCTCGCTAGCCCATATGAGGTTAAAAATACTTTTTGAAAACTAATAAGACCTAATTAACTTTAAAGCACTTCCGCTGTTTTTAAAACTAATGCCCGATTTCAGCTATCCGGGTAAAGCCTCACACTCCCGTGGTCTTGACCTTAACCTTTGTTACCTTTTTACTCTCGTAATAAAAGTTGGGTTTAAAATTAAGAAATCGAAGCCAGAAGAAGAGTTAATTATTGATTTTAGCTTAGAGTTATTTAATCCACTTGGTTACTTCATTACATACCGATAAGATCGGTTTAGCTTGACATAATTACGAACTTAAACGTAAAAGCGAAAAAAGAATTAATCAAAGACATAATTAAAGGGAAATAAATGATACTATAAATTTAATAATGGAAACCTGGTAAATGCAGTAGCAGCAATCCCTCCACAGACTGGTAGGTTCTTGCTTGGATAAAATTAAAACGGCAAATGATGAAGGCAATGAAAAAAATCTAAATCTAAAGTGTAATAGTTCCTCAATGTGAGAAACTATTACTTTGTTCGGTAATGGTTGACAAGGAAAAGTAAACAAAACCAAAACGAAACAAAAACTCTGAATAAAATTTGGCAGCAAAACGGTACTTCAGAATGCAGAAAAAAGGTCTCTCTTTTTTCTTCGTAATCACATGTATTTATAGCCTCAGTTGATGTAGTGGTTGCAGAAAAAGTAGAAATCTCCTCTTGGCAGTGAAGTGGCTTTGGAACCTAGATTTGTTCGGAGAAAATAAGGTCGTGTGAAACTGCTCCTCTGAAAACTCGTAACCACGTCACTGTTAACGGATTAAACACATTTTGGACGCATGACGATCGTAATGGATTGTGATGGTCATGGTGGATTTCGCAACTGCCACGGTCGTGGTGGACTGTGACGATCGTCACAACAGCAGTTTTTGAATTCTGCTATTTTGCTTCACTTTTCTGCTCTTTTCTTGCATGTTTTGGTTCTTTTCCACACTTAGCATACTTTGACTTGGAAAATGGGATTACCTGCAAAAACACTTAAATAATCTCGAGAAAATTGGATATTAGACGAAAACGGAATAAGAAAATAACATAAATCAAAGTAAAAACATGATATATTTTCGTGTTATCAAACTCTCCCACACTTGAATCTTTGCTTGTCCTCAAGCAATCAATCTATTAAAACGGACAAACTTCATTAAATGCACATACCTGGTATACCAATGGATTTGAAAAGGAGTTTCTTGTTAGTAAGACAGGTACTAGTGTAAAACACTAAGGATACAATAATGACACAAAGCAACAAGCTTGTCATAGACCTCTCTTTTGTACAATCCAGTTCTAATAATTCTACTATAGTTCAACCAAAAGTTTTCGTGTCTATTTCACCCGACTTCATTCCAATGCAATCACATTAAGCCCTTTGCCTTATTCATGCCCGTAGTGGAGTAACTGGTTAGTGACTTTGATCCCTTTTTCTCACGGGGCCTGATACACAAGTGCGGTAACCCTTTATACATCCCGTTCGTAGATTGCGGGGGATCGAACCGTAGTTCGCCCTACCAAGTCCAGAATCAGGTACCTCTGAACCAATCGACAACGAATTTTCTTTCTTTACTTACACATTTTCACAACTGGAGAGTTGTTGCATATTCTATTTTTTTTGGCATATGGATAAGAAAGATGTTTATCTTTTCATGATTGGGCATCAAACACTTATATTCATCGGCTCCCCACGTGGTTTGTGATTTAGATGGTGCTGACTGCTGATATAAACTACTAGGGGTTACTTTAGGACTGAACTCAAGGTATCGTATAATAAGTATCGAAACTGATATCGCATACGCAAGAGGTCTAAGGTGTCAAGACGGTATCGATCTTGTTAGCACTTTCCCAGCTTCCTAACATAGTTTAAAGCTTGGTATCTCACGATGTGCATTAATCGTAAAAAAATTTCGTTATGGCAGAATAAAATGGGGAAATTGGAATACTGAACGAAAATACTCATATATTAACTTTGATAAGGAAAAAGAAAGTACAAGAAAGGGAAATAAAACAGAAATAAACTAACTCTCCTACACTATATCGGACATTGTCCTCAATGTTGCGATATAAAGGGGACTAACAAGAAAAACTGAAAAGGAAAAACAAAATAAAATCAGGGAGCTCCACGTCCTCTGCCTCTGGAGAGTCCTCTTCCATGCTGCGCTACATGATCAGGAATGTCCACGTGATGGATGTACTCATGTAGGCTCTGCACTCGCAGTGTCAATGCACCCATCTCATCGATGACACCGTCAAGCCTCTGACCTTGGTCAACTTGCCCTTGCTGGATTTGACGCATAAGAGTCATCATTTCATTGTGTTGCGTCTGTTGCTGTGCTTCTCTCTGTTCAGCCAGCTGGTTTTGTTGCCATATAGCCCTCAAGATTTTTTCATTAGTAACAGGGTCTTGGTCAGGGCGGCGACGACGTCTGGAGGTCGAAGGAGCATCATTGGCAGGCGGTGGTTGGTTTTCTGGGGAGTTATCCATCTCTTGCTCCATCTCATCAACAGGGTCCTGATTTTGATCATCAGGGGCAGGCGCATTTTGCTCAGGAGCATTCAGATCAAAAATCCAATTGGCCATATTCTGAGGGTCAATGCGGCTCCTGCAAGGCATAATGATACTTCTAACAGTTCTGGCGCAAACCATAGGATGGTATTTCCCATCTCGTCGTGACTTGATGAGGTGTAAGCTGCGGCAGTAATCTATGTCGAGCAGCACTGGAGGCATGGAGGGTAATCTGTTAAGTGCGTCCCCCAAGTCCAGACTTAGAGCAATAGAAGTGACAATCCCCCCAAAATAGAAGGGTTTGGAACCTCTAGCACAGTTAGCCTGGATGTGTGCTAACAGAAATGGTGCAGCGTTGATCGGCTCGGGGTGAAACATACAATGGAGGAAGAAAAGCTCCGTAGAGTTTACCTTGTGGTTGCTATCTCGTTCAAAAATAGTGCTTCCTAATGTGCGGTGAACATATCTGATGGCTGGGTTGTGGATATATGTTGCGTTGAGGCTATCCCAGCTGTCGACTGTTGTTCCTGTCAACCGATTCCATAATTGAAATGCTGCTTGAAAGAAGGTTTCCTGTGGTACTCGGCGGTGCACATCCTCACCATGGTGGAAACCAAACATTCCGGTAAGTTGCTCTTGGCCGATTGAGTACTCGGTACCAAACATGCGGAATTTAGCGATACCGGTTAATTGATTCGTCTCGCCCGGAGGAGTAATGTAAGTGAATGAACTGAGAAATTCGAGTGTTAGGGCTTCGTAAGTAGGCCGGCTCTGAGTGCAGAGCTGCCATAGACCTGCCTTTTGTAGCATCCATTTAACTCCCTCAAGCATTCCGACAAGTTCTTCTAGACATGCAACGTCTACGTAACGGGTTGGTTGCACGGAACGTTGGTAGTAATCGATGTACCTAGCCCTTTGACGTTCTCCTGGTTCGCCATCTCTAAAGTTCAATGTTGATAGGTCTAGAATTTGTCGTGCCATTGGTGGGTAACAGAGAAATTAGGAAAGAAAATGGGTTGTGGAGAATTGAGGGTTTGTGAAAAGGAAGGGTACACGGTATGAATATATAGTGAATGAGGAAGACGAATGGTCAAGGAAAATGTTGAATTGGGGTCAAATGGTAATGGTGGGACGGTTATGGAATTGGAAAAGAAAGTGGGACGGCCGTGTTTTGAATGAGGGAAAGAAGAGGGAGACAAATGGAGCAGTTCTGTTTTAACGCAGAATCTGTTCCAAACCCGCGTGACGGTCGTCACGGGGTCGTCACGATCGTGACGCTCACAATTTCTGGGTGGTGAAATAGTTTATGATAGAAATAATTCCAAACATAATATTTTAGTAACAGGCAATGGTAAGCATATAGAAACAACATTATATTGCATACACAGAGATAAGTAACATGACAACATAAACTAAAACAGAATTAGAAGTATGAACAGGAATGAAATTGAAATCATAAAGAGTCAACATTAGCAGCAAATGAAATTATCCTTTAAAACCAAAGAGGTGCTAGTAAAATACTAGCAATGTATCAAAACTGTATGAAGATCAAATTATTCCCGACATGAAAAATGAAAACTGAAATAATGTAAAATTGTTCTAAAGTAAATGCATAAAAATTTTGAAAATAAGGTGCTTCATAAATCTAGCCAAGGCGTTTCTTCAAAGATGCGATGGCTTGATTTAAATGATCAAATTGTTCGACGGTCAAATCCATGAGTCCAACAATGTTTTGTCGCATAGTGTTTAGCTCATCCTTTACTGAAGTGATTTCTTTATGGTACTCATCCATAGTCTTTAGAATAGAATTCAGATTAGCAGCATAGTTAGTGGCATCAACTTTAGGAATGTCAATGTCTTCTTGGGATTCTATATAATCAAGATCATGATAATGAGGGGGTGTTTTGGGTCAATCTCAGGTTCAGGAAAGGTTTCTTCTGGTTCAAGCACGGGTTCATCAAGGTCATATAGCCAATTATGTTGATTGTGCACACTTGTGCGTTCATGATTTGGAAGTGTTAAGTGTGGTACGACAACATTGTTAATCAAAAGCTGAAAATGGTCCAGACCTTGGTTCCTAATCATAGCCCTATTGAAACAAAAAGTGATATTCATGGGTCTATATTCTCCAAAGGGGTTAATCTTAGAAAGTCGGGTTCTGAATCCCATAGCATCAGCTATTTTTGTAACTAGGCTACCTATCAGAATTGGACTGTTATCATTATTAATAAGTTTGCAAAAGTTGTTCAACATAAAAGTGAGTCCATTGACCTCTCTAGACTGAGAAGCACAAAACATAATGAAAAGCTCATCGATCGAAACAGTGTTATCATTCTCAGGTTTACCAAATAAAGTATAGGCCAGGATCATATGAAAGTAACGGAAAGCGGGGTTATGTATTTCTATTGAAAGCATAGGGTCCATGTCAAAATCAGGTTTCCCTGAAATTCTACCCCAAAAATCACTCAGCTCTCCAACCAACATTAAGTCCTCTTGAAGCACAGAGAAAACATTAGGTCCTTCAGGAAATCCTAAAAGATCCAACAGTTCCTTTATGGTGAACTGGCAGCTGTATCCAAATAGTCTAAAGGTAATTCTTCCCCTAGTTAAACCTTTTCCACAGTAAGGGTTATAGCTTAAAGAGCTCAGGAATTCTAAAGTCAACCTACAGTAGCATTTATGTTTCTTGTTGGCAAAACCCTCCCAACCTAATTGGTTAAATAGAAAGTCTACGCTCTCACCTACACCTAAGGCGGTCATGGTGGGTCTGTGGTAAATTTTGTCAAGGAAAATGGTATAAGGGACAAAGCCTCATAGCGATGCCACTGTGCTCCATCTCTGAATTCTACTAACAAGTTATCCTCGTTTGCCATTAATTAGTACTTTTTGCAAAAAAATGTAAGCAGAAGAGGAGAACAGAAAGAGCAGAGAGACTTTATAATCCTGTAGTTTTTTCAATTTTAAGATCAGCACAACATTTTCAAATTAAATTTAAAATGATATAAATGAAACTAAAAGTTTGCAAAATAAAAGTAAAACATAGGAAACGTAAAGAAATAACAAATATAAAGCAAGAAAAACAAAAATCATGGGTTGCCTCCCATTAAGCACTGTTTTTAACGTCGAAAGCCCGACGAATTCAATTAGATGCTTAGTTAGGGGGTTCGGTGGGCAACTCTAAAAGTCTTAGGCAGTTCAAATAATCTATATTTTCAATTATGTGATAGTGTTTTAGATGTTGTCCATTAACTAAAAATGGATTACTATTCCTCTCCTTTATTTCTATCGCTCCACTTTGTAGAATTTTTGTAATCTCAAAAGGACCGGACCATCTAGACCTTAATTTCCAAGGAAAGAGTTTTAATCTTGAGTTAAATAGGAGTACAACGTCTCCCACACTAAATTATTTTCTAGATAAGCGCTTATCATGCCATTTTTTAGTTCGTTCTTTATATATTTTAGCATTTTCGTAAGCGTCTAATCTTAACTCTTCTAGTTCATGCAGATCTAGGATACGTTTTTCACCCGCGGAATCATACCTTAAGTTCAATGTTTTAATAGCCCAATAGGCTTTATGTTCTAATTCCACTGGTAGATGGCAAGATTTACCATAGACCAGCTTGAAAGGTGTAGTTCCGATTGGTGTTTTGTAGGCCGTCCTATATGCCCATAAAGCTTCGTTGAGTTTTGATGACCAGTCTTTCCTAGAGGTGGCTACGGTCTTTTCTAGAATTTGTTTTATTTCTCGATTCGAGACCTCAACCTGTCCACTTGTTTGTGGATGATATGGTGTTGCTATGCAGTGTCTTACTCCATACTTCGATAGTAATTTGTCAAATATTTTTGATATGAAATGAGAGCCACCGTCACTTATGACAAGTCTCGGCACGCCAAATCTAGGAAAGATTGTGTTTTTAAAGAGCTTTATAACTACTCGTGCGTCATTTGTAGGAGAAGCTATTGCCTCAATCCATTTTGAAACATAATCAACAGCTACGAGTATATATTTATTTCCAAAGGATGATGGGAAAGGTCCCATAAAATCAATTCCCCATACATCAAAGACTTCTACTTCTAATATACCTTTTTGAGGCATCTCATCGTGTTTTGATATGTTACCAGTGCGTTGGCACCGGTCGCAGTTTAGTATTGCAATGTGGACATCCTTCCAAAGGTTGGGCCAGAATAGGCCGGATTGCAAGATCTTAGCACATGTCTTTGAGGTACTAGCATGTCCTCCATAAGGAGCAGAATGACATTGAGAGATGATGTTTTCTATTTCTTCTTCGGGGATGTAACGACGGAAGATACCGTCGGCTCCTCTCTTAAACAGCAAAGGTTCATCCCAATAATAATGTTTTAGATCATGAAAGAATTTTTTCTTTTGTTGATAAGATAAGTCTGGTGGAAGTACTCCAGCTGCTAAGTAGTTGACTATGTCAGCATACCATGGCAGGGTTGTGTGTATGTTAATTTCTTCCACGACTTCTTCCATCTTTGGGTCATTCAACTGTAGAGTAGATATATCACTTTCTAGTTGGGCTATGAGTCGTTCATATGGGAAATCCTCATTGATGGGTACTGGCTCTGGTTTAATGTCCTCTAATCGGGATAAGTGGTCTGCTACTACGTTTTCAGTTTCTTTCTTATCTTTGATTTCTGAATCAAATTCTTGTAAAAGTAGGATCCACCTTAGCAGTCTAGGTTTTGCATCTTTTTTGTTAAGTAAATATCTAATAGCTGCGTGGTCTGTATAAATGATGATCTTAGCTCCCACTAGGTAGGAACGGAATTTGTCAAGGGCGAAAACCACGGCTAAAAGTTCTTTTTCTGTGGTAGCGTAGTTCATTTGAGCAGAATCTAAGGTTCTACTTGCATAGTAAAAGGCATGAAGTTTTCTATCCCTCCTCTGTCCTAAAACTGCACCTACAACATAATCACTTGCATCACACATGATTTTGAAAGGTAATCTCCAATCTGGTGGTTGCATGATAGGTGCGGTAATAAGAGCTGTTTTCAGCTGTTCAAATGCTTTCAAACATTTCTCATCAAAGATAAATTCAGCGTCTTTCATTAATAGACCGGTAAGAGGTTAAGAAATTTTCGAGAAATCCTTTATGAATCGTCGGTAGAAACCGGCATGTCCTAAGAAACTTCGTATTTCTCGTACGGTTTTCGGAGTTTGAAGATTTTTTATAATTTCTATCTTAGCTTTATCGACTTCAATTCCTCTATCGGACACAACGTGTCTAAGTACGATTCCTTGATTTACCATAAAATGGCATTTCTCCCAGTTTAATACGAGATTGACTTTTACGCATCTTTCCAGTACCATTTCTAGGTTCAATAGACATCCTTCAAAGCTCTGCCCACAAACAGAAAAGTCATCCATAAACACTTTCATAATGTCATCTATAAAATCAGCAAAGATTGACATCATGCATCTTTGGAATGTGGCAGGTGCGTTACATAGTCCAAACGGCATTCGTCGATAAGCAAATGTACCATAGGGACATGTGAAGGTCGTCTTTTCTTGGTCATCAGGATGAATAGGAATTTGAAAGAATCCTGAATAACTGTCTAAATAGCAGAAGTATGAGTGTTTAGCCAATCGTTCCAACATTTGGTCAATAAAAGGCAATGGGAAATGGTCTTTACGAGTGGATTTATTTAACTTTCTATAATTGATGCACATTCTACTTCCAGTCATAACCCTTTTTGTTATAGATTCACCTTTTTCGTTCTTAACAACTGTAACACCTCCTTTCTTTGGAACGACATGTACTGGGCTAACCCATTTACTGTCCGATATCAGGTATATAATTCCTGCTTCTAAAAGTTTTTTCACTTCGTCTTTGAATACAGTGCTCAAGATCGGGTTAATCCTTCTCTGATGTTCCCTAGAGGATTTACAGTCTTCCTCCAGCATAATGCGATACATACAAATAGAAGGACTTATTCCTTTAAGGTCAGCGATGTTATAGCCTAACGCAGTTGGGTATTTTCTTAAGACGTCTAATAGTTTCTTGGTTTCGGTCTGTCCTAAGTCTGCATTAACTATTACAGGTCGTTCGAGATTTTCGTCTAGGAATTCATACCTTAAATTTTTGGGTAATGTTTTCAGTTCTAGGGCTGGTTTCTTCGAGCAAGGTAGATGATCTGGTGTAAGTGCTAAGCATTCGCTTAGGCTATCGTCTTGATAAGGTTCACGCCAGTTATCATCTTCGAAAATTAGAGGTATTGGAATTTTTAGAATATCTGAATATGTGGTTGGTTCCATCTCTATTTCTCTTACGCACTCATCTATGACATCTAGTAGATAACATGTGTCGTATATAGCTGGAGCTTGTAAGAATTGTGTCAAAATGAATTCAACCTTCTCTTCACCAACTTCAAAAGTTAGCCTGCCTCTCTTTACATCTATAATTGCTCCAGCAGTAGCTAAGAATGGTCTTCCTAATATGATAGGAGTAGTGGAGTCTTCTGTAATATCCATGATTATGAAATCGGTAGGGATATAGAATTGTCCTATAGGAACTGGAACATTTTCTAGTATACCAACTGGGTATTTAACAGAGCGGTCAGCTAGTTGAACAGACATCTTAGTTGGTCTTAATTCTCCCATATCAAGCTTCTTTCATATGGATAAGGGCATAACACTAATACTGGCTCCTAAGTCGCATAGAGCTTTGTCTATGACGAACTTCCCAATTACACAAGGTATGGAGAAACTACCTGGGTCTTTCAGCTTAGGAGGCATTTTGTTTTGAATTATTGCGCTACACTTAGCAGTAAGTGTAACTGTTTCGTTTTCCTCAATCTTTTTCTTATTGGATAAGATTTCTTTTAGGAACTTAGCATATGAGGGCATCTGAGTGATAGCTTCTGTAAAAGGTATAGTGATGTTCAATTGTTTCTGAAGTTCAACAAATTTTTTAAATTGCCCTGCGATTTTGGAATTTGTCAATCTTTGAGGATACAGAATAGGTGGTGGAGGCACATAAGGTGTTTCTTTGTTGACAACCTCTTGGTCATTATCTTCCTTTTCCTTGGGTTCATTCTCCTTCTCAGTTGTTGGGTCGTTAGCAGATTTTTGGTACATGGCTGGATTTTGAAGTCTTGGATCAATGGGTTCATCTAATTCTTTTCCACTTCTCAGTATAACAGCATTTGCATGTCCTTTAGGATTAGGTTGTGGCTGTCCAGGAAATGTTCCAGCAGGAGCAGCAGTAGGTACTTGTTGTTGGGCCACTTGGGAAATTTGTGTTTCAAGCATTTTGTTGTGAGTGGCCAAAGCATTTACTTTGTTTGCTAACTGCTTAATCTGTTCACTAGTGTGTACATTTTGATTCAGGAACTCTTTGTTTGTCTGAGTCTGGGTAGCTATGAAGTTCTCTATCATCAGTTCAAGGTTAGACTTCCTAGGAACATTTGGAGCAGCTGTTGCAGCCTTTTAGTAACCTGGTGGTGCAGCAGGTGCTTGACCAGGTGCATACAGTGCATTGTTGTTTTTGTAAGAGAAGTTTGGGTGATTCTTCCAACCAGGATTGTAGGTATTTGCATAAGGGTTTGCTTGAGCATAATTCACTTGGTCTGTAGAGGCTCCTGCTAAAACTTGGCATTCAGGGGCAGCGTGTCCAGCTGTTCCACATAATTCGCAGTTTGGCGCTACAGCAGCCACGGTGGCTGTGGGTGTTATGGTCAAATTGTCTATCTTTTGAGCTATTGCATCTACCTTAGCACGGACATGATCTAGGCTAGAAACTTCGTACATTCCTCCTTTTGGCTGGGATTTCTCCACTTGAGTTCTTTCACCTCCCCATTGGTAGTGATTCTGAGTCATACTCTCGATGAGTTGTTGGGCTTCATCATAGGGTTTATCCATCAGTGTACCACCAGCGGCGGCATCTATTGTCAATCTTGTATTGTACAAGAGACCATTGTAAAACGTGTGGATAAATTAACTAATCCTCGAGACCATGATGCGGGCATATCCTCCTCATATCTTTGTATCTTTCCCAAGCATCATATAAAGACTCGTTGTCTTTTTGTCTGAAGTTGTTGATTTGGGCTCTCAGCATAGCTGTTTTGCTTGGTGGAAAATATCGTGCCAGAAAGACCTTCTTTAAATCCTCCCAAGAAGTAATAGAGTTCGATGGCAAGGATTTCAACCAAGCCCAAGCTCTATCTCTTAATGAGAAAGGAAAAAGATGTAGTCTTATGGCGTCTGCGGTTACACCATTTGCTTTCACTGTGTCTGCGTACTGCACAAACTTGGTCAGATGTTCGTTCGGATCTTCTGTTGGGTTTCCAGAAAATTGATTTTGTTGCACAGTAGATAACAGTGAGGGTTTCAACTCGAAATCGTTTCGGTTGATAGCTGGAGCGACAATGTTGTTGTGAGGTTCTTGTTGAGATGAGGCAGCATAATACTTAAGAGGTCGGTTTTGTGGTAAGTCAGCCATGTTTATTTCTGATTCGGAATCTGATTCAGATTCAAGTTCAGGATCTGATTGAGATTCAGGTTTTGATAAAGGAAAAGGGATATCGTGAGCTAAGCAGTATTCTTGGATACGTCTTTTTACGGTAAGAAGACGTTCAGGTTTGTTTGTCGGTCGTATGAGGTCTTCGCTAGACGAGCGAGTACTGGGCATACAATCGACAGAAAGGGAATTTTGGTTTTTGCCTTAGTCTATACGACGTAACAAAGGAATTACGATGTCGACTTAATTAGTCCCCGGCAACGGCGCCAAAAAATTTGATCACTCTATTTAGTGTGCCTAAATAAATCTAACTGCAAGTATACAGTCGTATCGCGTAGTTTTAAAAGATTATCAATCCCACAGAGACTAGAAATCGAACGCACCGTTATCTATCGTTACTATGTTTATCTAAGGCTAATCAGAATTGGTTTTTAAGTACAAACGAGAAATTAAAGAGAAATTAAAATTTGGGAATACTAGTTATGAATAAGATATCAGTATATAATTCGGTAAACCTACGTGGAATTAATTAAACCTAAGCGTATAAAGATTTATCACCCTATGCATCTGTAGGAAAAACCAGTTTAAAAGCCCTCACCTCACACTCCCGTGGTTATTGCTTCGGACTATACTCTTAAGTCAATATGTCTGCTCTCGCTAGCCCATATGAGGTTAAAAATACTTTTTGAAAACTAATAAGACCTAAATAACTTAAAAGCGCTTCTGCTGTTTTTAAAACTAATGCCCGATTTCAGCTATCCGGGTAAAGCCTTACACTCCCGTGGTCTTGACCTTAACCTTTGTTACCTTTTTACTCTCGTAATAAAAGTTAGGTTTAAAATTAAGAAATCGAAGCCAGAAGAAGAGTTAATTATTGATTTTAGAATAGAGTTATTTAATTCACTTGGTTACTTCATTACATACCGATAAGATCGGTTTAGCTTGACATAATTACGAACTTAAACGTAAAAGAGAAAAAACAATTAATCAAAGACATAATTAAAGGGAAATAAACGATACTATAAATTTAATAATGGAAACCTGGTAAATGCAGTAGCAGCAATCCCTCCACAGTCTGGTAGGTTCTTGCTTGGATAAAATTAAAACGGCAAATGATGAAGGCAATGAAAAAAATCTAAATCTAAAGTGTAATAGTTCCTCAATGTGAGAAACTATTACTTTGTTCGGTAATGGTTGACAAGGAAAAGTAAACAAAAACAAAACGAAACAAAAACTCTGAATAAAATTTGGCAGCAAAACAGTACTTCAGAATGCAGAAAAAAGGTCTCTCTTTTTTCTTCGTAATCACATGTATTTATAGCCTCAGCTGATGTAGTGGTTGCAGAAAAAGTAGGCATCTCCTCTTGGCAGTTAAGTGGCTTTGGAACCTAGATTTGTTCGGAGAAAATAAGGTCGTGTGAAACTGCTCCTCTGAAAACTCGTAACCACGTCTCTGTTAACGGATTAAACACATTTTGGACGCATGACAATCGTAATGGATTGTGACGGTCGTGGTGGATTTCGCAACTGCCACGGTCGTGGTGGACTGTGACGATCGTCACATCAGCAGTTTTTGAATTATGCTGTTTTGCTTCACTTTTCTGCTCTTTTCTTGCATGTTTTGGTTCTTTTCCACACTTAGCATACTTTGACTTGGAAAATGGGATTACCTGCAAAAATACTTAAATAATCTCGAGAAAATCGGATATTAGACGAAAACGGAATAAGAAAATAACATAAATCAAAGTAAAAACATGATATATTTTCGTGTTATCAACTGTCCCTCTTTTAGCATGAGAAATTCCTAAGGAAAGATGGCGTTATTCTAAACTGAGTTAAAGTCTTCTCCTTCAGACCAAAAATCCCCTCTTTAGAGATAACAAATTCTCTCTAAGGTCAAAACCCTTTAGCTTCACATCTTGGGCTTTAAACAAGATACAAATAGACCCTTCAGCTTCACATCTTGGGCTTCGAACAAGATACAAATCACTTTTAGCTTCACGTCTTGGGCTTTGAACAAGACACCAAAACACCATTTCCTCCCATAGAATAGGAGGAACTACGATCGCACTGATTTCCCTGTTTCGGTAAACGGGAATACATAGGCATAAGATTGAAAGAAAAATCTTAGCGAGCACACTAATCAAAAACCCAAAATCCCGTACCTTCATACATCAATCGAAAAACATTAGTCCTAACATCCTACCAATAGCATAGTCCCGTCATTTCAGTCTTAAATAAGCAGAAATAGGCCCCACTTCCATATAGCATCAGTAACCTAACAGACCGCTGTTTAAACTCAGTATGCAAGCAGGGTTAGTTGGAGACATTTATTTCCCTTCCTTCATCAGCTTCAATAGGATAAAAAATGAATCGACCTGTAGTCCCCCAAGAGCGACAGTGCTTAAGAACCACGTCCAAAATCGCTCGCTACAGAAAAGTGGCGCCCACCGCGGGGCCCTTCTTTTTTTCTTACAATTTAAGGTGAAAACCTTGGATAAGATATTCTCATGACGGTTCCATCGGGGAATGTCATTATGGCTAGGATTGGCCCTCACTAGGATCTTAGGTCAAAACCTTTAAGTTGGGAAGGTACCACAGAATGGCGACTCCGCCGGGGAGCCATTTTCTGTCAGGAACATAGGATTCATAGCCCTTAAAAGTCTAGGACATTAGGACAAATATATATATTGCTTTTCCTAATTGATATCTGTGTTTATTTTTCTTCTAATGGGAATGTGTGTGATGCCGCATGTGGAAAGATTGAGTATACACCTAGGAAAAACCTCTTTTAGTAGTGCGGAAGCTATCGGAAATAGTTGTCACGCGATACTACCCTCTTCTGAGATTCTTCAAAATACATCACCTAGCACGGTTCCCGGCCCGCTGATGTTATCTCAACAAGAATCAATGATTTTGAGAGACAGGTACAAAAATCACTAGTATAAACCTTTGGGATGGGTAGAGCCTTGACTTCATGACACCGACCCCCTTGACCCCATGTTTTTTCTATGTTTTTGTGTGCTGCATTCATGTATTCATTTAAAAAAAACATTAAGCAAAGAAAAATTTTCTCTTCTAGTCTCTCTTTTTCAAACTAAACTAAGTATACCTTCAAGGTTCCAAAACTAAAGGATTTAAGAGGATTAGCAAGGATGATCACTAACCCTGACACTTTCAGAGCCAAGTACGGAGGTCTGCTACCTCTGTTAAGGGTCCATGTAATTGAAGGAATCCTGGAGGCACTCATTCAGTTTTACGATCCGGTCTATCACTGTTTCACATTCCTGGATTACCAGCTCGCACCAACGCTGGAGGAGTATTCCCATCTGATTGATCTACCCATTACTGATCAAGCTCCCTTTTTTGGACTGGAAGAAATTCCAAAGGATCAGACCATTGCAAGAGCAATTTATTTGGATGAGTCATAAGTCAAGACTCACAAGACCACCAAAGGAGGAATCCCGGGTTTACCAACCAAGTTTCTGGTAAAGAAGGCTCTATACTTTGCTAGTATAGGGAACGTGGCCGCTTTCGAGAGCATCTTTGTTTTGCTCACCTACGGGTTATTTTTGTTTCCCAACATCGATAACTTTGTAGATATCAACGCCATTAAGTTTTTTTTCATTGGAAACCCTGTACCAACCTTGCTCGCAGATGCATATCATTCTGTACACTTAAGGAATTTATACAGCGAAGGAATGATCACGTACTGTGTACCCCTGCTATATAAATGGTTTATCTCCCATTTGCCTAAGTCTGCCGCTTTTTGGGATCATAAGAGTGCCTTACGTTGGTCGCAGAAAATCACGTCTCTTACCAACTCTGACATAGATTGGTGCAATAGGATTTATGACGGGATCAGGATCATTGACCATTGTGGAAACTTCCCCAACGTACCCCTCATAGGAACTAAGGGAGGAATCAATTACTATCTAGTTTTAGTTCGTCGTCAATTTGGATACCCGATGAGGCATGTCCCGCGTAATGCTCATCTGGAAGGTCTTTTCTTCAAAGAAGGAGAAAATGACAGGGCACTAAAGATGGAAATAGTGTACGCTTGGAAACATGTTCATAAGAAAGGACGGGAGTCTCTAGGAAAACCTGACTATGTCTCGGTGGAGCCTTATCTCCACTGGGTACAAACTAGAGCTCTCAAGCTAAAGATGCCTTATCCTCGTCACGGAGTTCTTCCACCAAGGGAATCTGTTATGTACTTCATGACTGAAGCGGAAAAACTTCAGGTTACTCTCAACAAAGTTCAATAGGAGAGGAGGTCTTGGAAGAACAAGTACCGCATTCTCAATGTGGAGTGTACTAAAATACAGCAACTGCTGAAAGATAAGAATGCTCTAATTGAAATTTTGGAGCAACATGCTGTAGAAAATCAGGATGACCAAAGGAATTTGCTCGCTCCTTTCACTTGGCAAAGGAATGACAACCCAAAAACGGCCCAAGAGCCCCGGTCAAATAAAAGGAAAGTACCAGAACAAGCACCTGAGCTCGCTTCAGAGAGGACTCAGGACCCATAAGTTTAGATTTCATTTTTCAGCACCTTGTAATTTACTATATTTCCATTTCCGCAATCCTTTGAATTCAATAAAATGGGGATTTCCCCACTGTTTGATATTTGCAATCTAATTGTCAAAGTTAATTTGATTAAACCAAAAAAAACAATTAATATAATCATTGCATTCATCATTCTCACGACACGTATTCTTCTTACCTATGAATCTCACGTTTGTGTCTCGGTTCTAGAGTCAAACTGTCTCATTCGTACAATACTCGGGCCAATCGTCAGATAAAGATGGATGATCTCGAGGAAGAGAACAGAGAGTTGAAAGAAGAGATCGACGCTCTGAGAGAGGATATGAGAAAGCTTCGTAACGAAATGCAAGCCATGGCAGAAGCTCAGCTACAAAGAACTGTGATCTCAGAGATCACCTCAACGCCCATAGTGGAGAAGTAAGATCCTAGGTATCAAATCCCGAAAGATCGTCCCTGGGGCATGCCTATTAACTATATCCCGGAAGGATATGTTCCGCCGATCACTGAAGATCAGGGAATCATAGCAGAAGCCGCTGGGACTGAAGGTTACAAACTTCGGGAAAACGAAGATGCCAGAGGCATATTGAGGACTCCTGAAGGTTACAAACTTCGAGAAACACCAAGATTCACTGCCGTAGTAACGGTACCACCCCCTGTGGTGCACACTGTCCCGGAAGGACAGATTCCAGAGATACCTTTTGGTAGAAAGGAAACTATGTTCGACAGAATGAATGAATTCCAGGAGAAGTTCCTGGAAATGCAAAAGGAACTGTAAGCTATTCGCGGACAGGATTTATTTGGAAAGGACGACGCGGACCTTTGTTTGGTCCCCAATGTAAAAGTCCCGCACAAATTCCAAGTACCCGATTTTGAAAAATACAAGGGTAACTCTTGCCCTCAAAGCCATTTGGTGATGTACGCTCGGCGAATGTCTGCTCAGGCAGAGAATCAGGATCTACTGATTCACTACTTTCAAGATAGTTTAACCGATGCCGCATTAAAATGGTACATGGGTTTGAACCGCGCTACGATCATCACTTTTAGAGATCTTGGCGCTGCCTTCATCCAACAATATAAATACAATCTGGACATGGCACCAGACAGAGATCAACTCAGATCAATGTCGCAAAAGGACAATGAAACCTTTAAGGAGTACACGCAGAGATGGCGTGAAATTGCCGCTCAAATTTGTCCACCTCTTGAGGAAAAAGAGATGCCAAAGATTTTTTTAAAGACCTTGAGCTCATTTTACTATGACAGAATGGTTGCCAGTGCGCCCAACGACTTCACCGAAATGGTCGGTATGGGAGTGCATCTCGAGGAAGCCGTTCGAGAAGAACGTCTAGTCAAAGACACTGGGTCGACAATCGGTACTAAAAAATACGGTAGTGCTCTCCCTAAGAAAAAAGAGCAAGATATTGGGAATATCTCTCTCAGAAAGTAAAGGCGATGGTACCAACCAGTAGCAGCTGTAACTCCCGCTATCAACCCTGCGCCTACGTATCCACCTCAGGTTGCGCAGAGCCAACCTAATAAACAACAATTTCAGCAAAGGACACAACAGCATCTTCAGCAGGCTCGTCCTCAATACAACAACAACCGTACAATGCGGCCACCAGGGTTCGACCCTATACCCGTATCATACGTAAAACTATTTCCGTTACTACTGGTCAAAGGGCACATCCAGACCAAGGCTCCTCTTACAGTACTGGAAAATCCGCCTTTTTGGTTTAAGGTGGATCAGACTTGCCCTTACCATCAAGGAGGACCAGGGCATAACATAGAAAACTCTCTCAGTTTCAAATCCGACGTGCAAAAGCTTGTTAGGAGCGGGGTCTTATCTTTCAAAGATACGAATCCTAATGTTCTCACGAACCCGCTGCCTCAACACGAGAAAGCTGCAGTTAATTTGATAGAGGGGGAGTCTAACCACAACTATCAAATTCACGATGTACTCTTACTAAGGGCCAACTTGGTTAAGATGCATTGTAGACAGAGTGGATATGGCCATGTGCCACCTCATAATTATCACCAGTTTGATATCTGCTCTAAAAACAATCAAGGATGTTCTGTGGTGCAATCAGCTCTAGTGGAAAGATGGATCTCAGATGGATCCAAGAGCACCGAGTTCGTGGAGTTAACATGGTTTATACGAATTCCAACATCATTCAAAACCATGAAATCTGTGCGATGAATGTCAACTTGGTGGCAATGCACTCACGGCAAAGCCAGTATCATAATCTGCCGCGACATGAGTACAATTCCTGTCTGACTTGCTCGATAAACAAACAGGGATGCTCTTTAGTACAAGAGGCCCTCTAGCGTCAGATGGATCTTGGATGGATCCAAGACTACCACGATAGGAATCATTATCAAATCAACATGGTTCAAATCTTCGATATTCGCATGATGAATACCAGCCTGGTGGAGTTACATGCTAAACAGGTCCGACTCGGGTTCCTGCTATCACATGATTATCAGAACTATAAAACGGGTTGCGAAAATGATCAAGGTTGTGCCCTTGTCCAGGAAACACTTCAACACTTGTTGAACCACTGGTGGTTTCCAATCTATGTGGATGAAGACACCCAGCAAATTAGTATCACTAACGGGAATCCAACTAGATATCAAAGTCAGGATGTTCGGTCGATGGAAACGGACCTCGTAAGGTTACACTTTATTCAAAGCGGACGTGGTGAGGTGCAACTACAGAACTATAAGCGGTGTGGAGTTTGCTCAGTGGATAATCGAGGATGCTACTTCATGCGAGCAACCCTTCAAAGTCAGTTGGACCGCAAAGAGATTCAACCATGGTCAAGTTCTAGGTCAGTCAACTACCTCGCTGATCAAATCGAGGACGTTGTCATACTCTCCGATCATCAGAGGGCTAGGGATGTTTGTGCCATCATCCCTCTACTTGACGAATCGAGAGTTCCCAACCAGGAATGGATCGAAATTACTTATGATGGTAAGAAAAATCAAAAGGCTCCCATAGTCATCTATCTGCCAGGACCACTACCGTATGACTCAACTAAGGCTATCCCTTACAAATACGGTGCAACAACAATTGAGAATGGAAAGGAAATTATGTTACCCTCCGTTGTGAATATTGCAGACATCAGTCGAGTAACACGGAGTGGTAGAATCTTCAAAAGAGGAATTGGAGAACCTAACATAGAAAAGGAACCTCAGACAGAAGTTCCCAATCCACCAGTCGGTCAATCCAGTGATCCCGACCTTTCAAAAAACAATGATGAGATGCTGAAGCTCATCCAAAGGAGTGAATACAACATTGTTGATCAACTGTTACAGACTCCTTCAAAGATCTCGGTATTATCACTGTTACTTAGTTCAGAAGCGCACAGGGAGGCTCTACAGAAAGTCTTGGAGCAAGCCTTTGTAGAACAGGACGTAACAATCAGACAGTTCGATAGCATTGTCTCTAACATCACTTCCTGCAATAACTTGGGATTTAGTGGTGAGGAATTACCTGAAGAAGGTCGCCGTCATAACATGGCACTCAATATTATAGTCAACTGCCAGGACGATGCTTTAGCCAGCGTACTGGTAGACACAGGGTCAGCCCTGAATGTTATGCCAAAGTCCACTTTGATGTAGTTATCATTCAAAGGCTCTCCGATGAGAACCAGTGAGGTCATCGTCAAAGCATTTGACGGATCCAGAAAAACGGTTATCGGCGAAGTCGACCTCCCCATAACTATCGGTCCTCGCACTTTCCAAGTCACTTTCCAGGTCATGAACATCCGGACAACATACAGTTGTTTATTAGGAAGACCTTGGATACATCAGGCTGGGGCGATCACTTCGACCCTCCACCAAAAGCTAAAGTTCGTCCAGAACGACCAACTCGTCACAGTCTGTGGGGAACAGGCCTTGCTCGTAAGTAACTTATCGTCATCCACTTATGTAGAACCGGAGGGGGTAATCGGAACCCAGTTCCAAATGCTTTAGCTACACAAGGACGATCAATCTGAGGGGGGAACTTCGATTTCCTCGTACAAAGATGCTATCAAAGCGTTCGAAAGTGCCAATACAACAGGATGGGGGCGGCTTGTCATTCCTACTGACAATAAAACAAAGAAGGGTCTTGGTTTTTCTTCAACCTGTACCCAGACAGATGCGAACAATAAAAGTTTTCATCCCATTCAGAACTTCTTCCACAACGGAGGCTTCCTTCAACCCGTGACTCAAGAAGTACATACCATCAATAAAGATGATTCATCCGATACGGAGGAAGAGTGGAAGTCCTATCTCAACAAGGACGGTTATATGTCTCAGGACGAAATGCAGACTCCCTTTTGCTTTCCTACACAGAGCCCGAGATTTATACCCCGGTAAGATGTCGAAATGATATATGGAGATTGTGATCCGGAAGGATGTCGTGCTCCGCCAAACTCATTAGAGGAGGACACTCTAATGCAAGGTAACTTCGACCACAACTATTATGGCTCGATGGATGGTCTGCCAATGTGGCAGCCTTACCCAGGAAACTTGGGGCAAGAAAGTCAGCCGAACAATGAAAATCAGCTGAGCATCATTGAAAAGAATACATGCGTCCCCAACATATCATGGGATCAACACCCAGGTTATACTGAAAATACTCAGCACGACGATGAATTTGCAACATTTGCAGGACTAGAATTCATTAACTACGCTTTTCCCGAGGTCAACGTCATTGAGAGAGATGACTCCTCCAATTCCAAAGAACTGTGGGACACCTTGGGACAACCGAGTGGAAAATTCGACTTCATGGTCAATTACACCGCTCCTGAAAGCTCTCGTATCAGGCTCGAAGACATCTAGCCAACTGGATGGGGAGATACAACTAAGAGTACGAATACTATGCAAAATACAACTGAGGAATCTTCCTACGACAACTATGCCTGGGAGACAGATTCCAATGATCCAGCTCCACCAAAAATCAGCGTTATTTATAAAGACAAATCAAGGAAGGTACCTGACTTTGTAATTCACCGAGGAGTTCGCCGCCAATGGGTTGCTGTCAATTTCTCGAAGATTGTTCATAAGTCAAAGTAATTACCGTCTTTAACCTTTCACCTAACCCATGTGAAATAGATGTTTTGATAGGGCTCGCTTTCTGTAAATTATCCCTCTTCACTTTGCCCAAAGCGACTGAGTTTTGTTTTATAGGGCTATAGTTTCAAGAATCGGCTTGTTCATTAATAAAATAATGTCATTCTATAATTTCCGCATTTATTGTTGTTTTCTCTTTTCACTTTTTCAGAAAATGGTAATCCTAAAAAACAACTCTAAAAACAATAAACAAGCAGTAAACAAAAAAAAACACTGCACACACTCTCGCATTCTCTCTATCTCTTCTAAAACAAATCATCACGTCATGCAGATTGCTTGTTTTAAACCCCGTTGAAACATACGATCCAATGCCTTCTCCCAACTTTGAGTTCCCGGTATTTGGAGCTGAAGAAGAAGATGACAACGAAATTCCAGAAGATCTCCCGACTACTCAAACAAGAGGAAAGGTCCATTGAACCTCACAAAGAGCCATTGGAAACAGTAAACTAGGGTTCAGAAAAAGAGAGAAAAGAAATTAGGATTGGGGCACTGCTCAATCCAACTGCCAAAGAAAGTCTGACGAAACTTCTCAGAGAGTTTTCCGATGTATTCGCTTGGTCCTATCAGGATATGCTAGGGTTAGATACCAGCATTGTGGAACATCATCTACCGTTAAGATCAGAATGTCCATCAGTAAAATGGAGGTTGAGACGGACTCACCCAGACATGGCCATCAAAATCAAATAGGAGGTACAGAAACAGATTGACGCGGGTTTCCTCGCTACATCAGAATATCCTCAATGGTTAGCCAACATCATACCCGTTCCGAAAAAGGACGGAAAGGTCAGAATGTGTGTCGACTACAGAGATTTAAACAAGGCTAGTCCAAAGGACGACTTTCCCTTTCCACACATAGACATGCTGGTAGACAGTACAACAAAGTTCAAAGTTTTCTCCTTCATGGATGGATTCTCGGGCTATAATCAGATCAAAATGGCGCCGAAAGACATGGATAAAACTTCGTTTATTACCCCATGGGGTACCTTTTGTTACAAGGTAATGTCGTTCGGTTTAAAGAACGCTAGGGTAACCTATCAAAGGGCCATGACTACTCTGTTTCATGACATGATACACAAAGAAATTGAGGTATATGTCGATGATATGATTGCAAAATTTAAGACAGAAGATGAGCATATGACCCACCTGTTAAAACTATTCGAGCATTTGAGAAAGTACAAACTCCGCTTGAATCCCAATAAATGCACCTTCGGTGTCCGTTCAGGGAAACTTTTAGGGTTCATCATCAGCCAGAAAGGAATTGAGTTGATCCTGACAAGGTCAAGGCCATTCAAGAAATGCCTTCTTCGAAAACTGAAAAACAAGTTAGAGGATTCCTGGGACGTTTGAACTACATCTCCAAATTCATATTCCTCATGACCGCGACCTGCGCGCCGATTTTCAAATTACTGAAAAAGAACCAGGATTGCGTTTGGACAAAAGACTGTCAAACCACCTTCGACACTATCAAGGAATACCTGTTGAATCTGCCGATTCTATCACCTCCAGTGGAAGGAAGACCACTGATCATATACCTCACAGTCCTAGAGGACTCGATGGGTTGTGTACTTGGCCAACAAGACGAAACCAAAAGGAAAGAGTTTACCATTTACTATCTGAGCAAGAAATTCACCGACTGCGAAACTTAGTACACTGTGCTTGAGAAAACTTGTTGCGCTTTGGCTTGGGCAGCCAAACATCTTCGCCAGTACATGATTCGTCACACTACTTGGTTAATCTCAGAAATGGATCCAATCAAGTATGTATTTGAAAAACCTGCTCTCACGGGAAGGATTGCCCGTTGGCAGATGTTGCTATCAGAATATGACATAGAATACCACGCTCAGAAAGCCGTTAAGGGAAGTATTTTAGCCGATCATTTGGCTCATCAACCGATTGACGATTAATAATCAGTCGGGTTTGACTTCCCAGACGAAGATGTCATGTATTTGAAAATGAAAGACTGCGATGAACCGCTACCCAGTGAAGGGCCAGAACCAGGTTCCCAATGGGGACTAATCTTTGATGGAGCAGTTAATCATTACGGAAACGGAATTGGGGCAATTATCATAACACCTCAGGGTACCCACATTCCTTTCACCGACAGACTTACATTCAAGTGTACAAACAACGAGCTTGAATACGAAGCTTGTATCCTGGGTCTCGAGGAAGCGATCATTTTGAGGATCAAGAACTTGGACATATATGGCGACTCAGCCCTGGTTATTAATCAAATCAAAGGAGATTGGAATACATACCAATCAGGACTGATTCCTTACAAAGATTACGCAAGAAGGTTGTTACCCTTCTTCAACAGAATAGAGTTTCATCGTATCCCTCGTGATGAGAATCAGATGGCTGATGCATTAGCCACTCTCTCTTCCATGATTAGTGTAGGTCAATGGAATGACCTACCTAAGATCGACATAATGCGCCTTGAAAGGCCCGCTCACATCTTCACGATTGAAGCAGTCATTGACGATAAACCTTGGTATCACGCTATCAAATGCTTCCTTCAGAAATAAGAGTACCCACCTGGGGCATCCAGAAAGGATCGAAAGACCCTCAGAAGTTTGGCAAGCAGTTTCTTCCTGAGCAGTGATACACTCTATAAGAGGAACTTTGACATGGTCTTGCTTCGATGCATCGACAGACTAGAAGCAGACATACTGATAAAAGAAATTCATGAAGGATCCTTTGGCACTCATGCCAACGGATACACGATGGTGAGAAAAATTATGAGAGCAGGGTACTACTGGTTGACCATGGAATCTGATTGCTACAAGTACATAAGGAAGTGTCACAAGTGTCAGATATACTCAGACAAAATCCATGTACCGCCAACGCATCTCAAAGTTCTTTCTTCTCCATGGCCTTTTTCCATATGGGGAATCGACATGATCGGCATGATTGAGCCCAAGGCTTCAAACGGACATCGGTTCATTCTGGTCGTCATTGACTACTTCACCAAGTGGGTCGAAGCAGCGTCGTATGCTAATGTAACCCGACAAGTGGTGGTCCGATTTATCAAAAACAATATCATCTGCCGTTATGGTGTTCCGAGCCAGATCATTACTGGTAATGGATCTAACTTGAACAACAAGATGATGAAGGAGTTGTGTGCTGAATTCAAGATTGAACACCATAACTCATCTTCGTACCGACCCAAGATGAACGGAGCGGTAGAAGCGGCTAACAAGAACATCAAGAATATTGTTCAGAAGATGGTTGTAACCTACAAAGACTGGCCCGAGATGCTACCCTTTGCTCTTCATGATTATCGCACATCTGTTCGCACCTCAACAGGGGTAACCCCTTTCTCTCTAGTATATGGCATGGAAGCAGTGCTTCCCATAGAAGTAGAGATCCCATCAATCCGGGTATTAATGGAAGCTAAGCTTATAGAAGCTGAATGGTGTCAAAGTCGACACGACGAACTGAATCTGATCGAAGAAAAACGGATGTCGGCACTATACCATGGTCAGTTGTATCAGTAGAGAATGAAGAAGGCATTTGACAAAAAAGTCCGACCTCGCGTCTTCAGGAAAGGAGACCTCGTGCTCAAAAATATACAATCTTTTATCACTGATTCCCGGGGCAAATGGACTCCGAATTATGACGACCCCTATGTGGTCAAGAAAGCTTTCTCAAGCGGGGCCTTGAGACTTGCAACCATGGACGGAGAGGAATTTGCCTACCCCACGAATGTTGACGTAGTCAATAAATACTTCGCCTAAACTAAAAAAAAACAAAAAAAAACAAAAACGTCTTGGTGGATTGAAAACCCGAAAAGGCGGTCCAATAAAAAAGTAGAGACATAATAAAAAATCATTCTGGTGGATTGGAAATATCAAAGTACAGTCCAGGAAAAAATTAGGGATAATGGCAAGTAACTATGTCCAAAAGAGGCAAGTCCCTCAGCAACAGTTACGTCATCCATCAGAAAAACTCCACTCAGTGTCATCTTCGACAGAAGCTCGGGATGCCCCGAATTCAAATTTGGTAGAAGGATAGTGGTCGTTATGTTTCAACGTAGCACTTTTCCCTGTAAATTACCATTTTCTAACTTTGTAAATACTCTAGGGAATCACGCGTTTAGCTGATTTCCATCCTATCAATAAAATTTGAGCTCTTGCGCTTTTGTTTGCAATTCTTATTTGTTTTAGCTTTATAGAACGACATTTTTAACATGATCAACGATTCTTGAAATAAAACAAAAATGAATTCACTTGATAAAATTTTTCTGCTTTTAAAATAAAGATGGAAACTTCTTTTGACTGTTGAACATCGAAAGAACATCAATTGCGTCTCCAAAGGAGTTCGAGCCTCAAAGTACAAAATCAAAGTGCTCCTTCTAAACCAGTGCACCTAAACGAAGGATCAGTTATGTCAGATGCGAATACTCCGTCCGACATCTCCGGAAGAGTTCTTACCTCCTAAGCCCGACCAACGGTTGTTCCCCGCAGGGACTATTTCTCCTAAGCAAGGCAGAATTGCTATCATGAACCAGTGATACTTTTCGTCTCCCACCGTGGCCGAGTATCCAGTCATGTTCATCTATAAGTCTATATGTTGCGTCAGTTTTGTTAGCATAAACATACATACATCATGCATCATTGATTTACATTCGCATTCATATTGCATCACTATCACTCTAGTCGGTCTTGTCCCCATAAGTGATAGAAGTACTCTTCTCAATCGAGTTGTCGATTCTTTCCTCGTCAGGAAATGGTGCGCCTGCCCTACGTCTATCCTCCAGTTTATTTCTGGGATGAAGTCGGCCCTTGACCACTTTGATAACTTGAACCTCTGAAAGACCAGAGAAAACGTTCGACAAATGTCACTCTTCGCCATTGAAGATGATATCGTCGCTTTCCCAGATTAAGGAAAATCCCCTGAGAAAGCCACGCGACTAAAGACTCTCAGCAACGCATTGGTTTTTCTCTCTAGAAAGTCAATGTTAATGAAGTCATCGGCACCTCAAAATTGGATCACATCACATGGCATTCCTCCGAGAAGATCTCGAGAAAAGTATGATGTAATATCCCCAAGCGATAGTAGTCTCTCAAGAGACCTGCTTTCCCCAGTAGAGTCAATAAATGGCATTTCCCACAGAGAAGTTTGTACCACTCTACAACTCAGACGACTGGGTTCCCCAGCAGATCTGACGTCAAAACTTTTTCCCATCAAATGGCATCTCCCTAGGAAAATTCAGTGAGAAGTTTGAGGAAAACCGCTTCGCATAGCGTCCCTTGTCGATAAAGTTTATTGACAAAAGAAACTGAGACCAGTTCCTTGGTAGGAAACCAGGATCGAGGGGAAGTTTATTTCAGAAACTGAGACCAGTTCCTTGGTAGGAAACCAGGATCGAGGGGAAGTTTATTTCAGAAACTGAGACCAGTGCCTTGGTAGGAAACTAGGATCGAGGGGAAGTTTTACCTTTTCTGAGCATCATTGCTTAGCAAAAGAAGAAGGATGCGTGAACTACCATTCTTAACCATCATCAAAATTTCGGGTATTCCGATATTTAATCCTCTTGCACCCCAAATGCCCGAATACCTTCGCCATTCACTCCTTCGGGTCCAAGAAGATTAAATAGGGGCATCTGTCATAGCCCAAATTTTTACCACTAAGATTTCCCATCATTGTGCAAATCATCATCACAATATGGATGGATCATTAGTCTCCCCAAAGATGAGCCTCCACTACAATCAAACTTTGGGTTTCAAGCCCTCTCAGAGCTCTTAGACAAAGGATCAATCAAGGAATGACATGATATTCAACTTGTCTAACCTCTCAAACATCTACAATGGATCAAAAGGACTCCCACATCAAGAATCAAGCACAATGTTGCAGCATTCCAGGTGGATCAAGCCTCACGATCGCCAGTGTCACCAAATTAGGGTTTTGGTCGACCAGGGCCTCCAGATGGGAATTTTCCTCTAGAAATGAGCCAATGCTTCAAATCATAACCTATGATGCTCCAAGGGACATCATAAACCCAATCACCAAGTCAATTTAACCTCAAGGGATGCATTCACAAAAAAAAATCAGGAATTAGGGTTTCTTGACCTAATTCACCCCTAAGTTGACTTTTGGGGCAAAATAGGAGCCAAGACCTCAAGACATGATTTGAGGGTCTCTAATACACCACATTGATCCATTTACAACAATGGATTCATCCAAGAAGCTTGAGCAACAAGTTTCAATTTAATCTAAACCACAATTATGGTTTTGCAGGAAAAGTCAACTGTAGCTTTGACTTTTGACTAGGACATGCTCCCTAACCCTAGGACATGATTCAATACACCCTATAACACCTATGAAATCAATCCATCAAGTTTGATTTAGGTCAAGGACTTGATTTCATAGAGGATTGCACAGTTTGGAATTCATCTGATAAAAAGTCAACTGTGTACAAAAGTCAACTTTGACTTTTTGAGATTTTTCACAATTATGGTTTTTAAACCCTAAAATGATGTTAATGTATGATTGGAATCATCATTCATAAAAAAAAAATCAAGAAAAGTGGGATAACTTGTAAAAGGGGTAACCATAAAAAACTTAGAAATTTTCTAAGTTATGGAACAAAGTGGATAGGGTACCACCTTTGGAGGATCATAACTCCTAAACCACAAGGCCATTTTTTCTCATCCAAAGCTGGATTTGTAGCCCTCATGACCCTCTACAAAAGCTTCAACTACACCTCATTCCAATTTGTAATACCCCAAAATTTGCTCTCCCTCTTTGTCATCATAGCATGGCATTATCATTTATCATATCATATCCACCTCATTAACATTACATTGCATTTAACATAGAAAAATGAAGCATAGCATCCTTCTTACCATCAGGGCATGTGATCAGGTGGAGGATGGACAATCAAGAGATCATTCAAAGCACAAAAAGGTCAATCAAGTGCCTCAAGGCAAGCCAAGAGTTCTTTCATGTCTTATACCATCTCAATTGATCATCCACAACCTCAAGGATAAGAGATACAATGGGAGATTGAAGCATTACATCCTACTCTATGCAAGAGGTCCAAAAATTGAAGGAAAACCCTCAAAAGAGATAGCTCATTGATTCAAAATCATCCTCAAAAGGCATATATCATCATCCTTTAAGAAGGTACACAACATACTCTGAGGAATTTGGATTTGGAGGATGTGCAATTTCCTCCTAACCAGAGGAGGTCAAGATTAGGGTTTCCAATTAAATCAGGGTATTTCTGTTTTTTTGAACAAAACTTGATGTCATGGTATTCCATATGTCCCTAAGTGTATGTATGTGGAAAATTGCATCTCAATTGGTTTTAGAAGTGGTTCAATTGGAAGAAGGATCAAGAATCAGAGAAATTGGGGCAAAGTCAAATAATCAGAGGAAAAAGTCAACTCTTGACTTTTTGAGCCCAAAATCATGAAATTCATGTTACATATGTCCAATGTACAAAATTTGGTCAAGAAACTCCAAAGGAATCATGAAAAAATCAAGATGTGGAAAGTTGCCATTTTTGGGTGAAGTAGGGTTACTAAAAATAGCAAGTTTTGGCCATTTTGCATCAGAGTTTGAACCAAGGCCATTTAAAATTGAAGCACCAAATGAAAATTCCACTCGGCCACAACAAAAGATCTTGTTTTAAGCTTCAAATCCATGTGTGGAACATCTCCATTGGATAAAAATTGAGTGAGATATGATTGATCAAAGTCTGAGCAAAGTAGGTTCAAAACTAGGACATGACCAAGATTTTCAGGGCACGCGCGCAGTCATTTTAACAAATAGTTGGTGGGCCAAATGTACACCTATTTTTCGCATGGTTAGAGGCTTCATTCTCAAAACTTGTCAACATCAAAAATGTTCCTTGTAATGTCTTCTTCAAGTTTCATGTTGGACAAAATTTCATCTGATCAAGGTATGATGGAGAAATAGTGGCCTCAAGTTAGGGTGGTTATGCTGAAATTTTGTGCCATGCCAGCCTTGCCAACCGACCACCTGATGCTCCCATCATCCAGTCTTGTGTGCTTAAGTTTATAGTCATTTTGGAGCATGTTTGAAGTATCATATCAACTCCAATCTCAAACCAAACTTGTTGCATTATACTCCCTCTTTCCAATGAACCCAAAAACTCACCAAACTATTCATTGAGTAGAGAGAAAAACATTACCAAACCTCCTTATGTTTCACTGATACATTGATGGCTTTGCTGCATAACTTGGTTCAGACATCCATCAAACAATTCTTTCCCTTATTTGAGCACACCATGAACATCACATACACTGCTATAGCACGTGCCTTGCATGAAAATGGAAAGAGAAAACTTGCTGAGAAAGTTTCTAATACACAACCATGCCATTCATTTCACTTTCACCTCCACCATAGCATATCATGAGTTGCCATCACCATACCATTGCTTTCCCTAACTAACTTGACTCAGTCAAGTTAGGGATGACTCACCCAAAACCACCATGACTCAGCTGATTCACTCAGTTTAACCATGGTTAGATCACATTATAAATAGAAAACTCACACTCTAATTTCATTTCCAACTTCATTTTTCACATATTCACTTCAGAAACTTTCTCTTCTTCTCTCTCAATCTCACCATTTCAACTAATTCTCGAGCTTCACTTTGTCCTTTTCAATTCAACACTCTCTCTGATTCTATCTCAATTTCATCACATTGCAACTGGTTTTGAAGTTTGGTTCCATTTTCTTTCCACTGAATCATCATCAACCACTGCATCTAAGCCTTTATTTGGCCAAAAGTAGCTCAAAGAGGAAGCAGGATCTCTGGTTTTCTGAAGAATATCTCAAGGTCTCAAATCTTCAGGTACGAATTTCCACCATTATAGAGTTGATGTGAAGATGTTTTCAGGTTCTTGAAGCTTCTTATAAGCTCAAGAACTTGTCTGGCTAGTTGATAGGCCTTTAGAGGCATAGTTGAAAAGTTAGGGCAAATTTTCCTCTGTTCGATTCTCTCATTTCATGAACTTTTTGTGTGTTTTATCACTGGATCCATGTTCTCCTTTACTTCCTCTTCATTTTGGTATATCATTTGTGGAATTCTAGAGAATTGGAGGTTGCAGACGGTGGTAGTTCGCCGGAGAAGGTGACCGGAGGTCCCTCTCCGGCCGGTGTTCTTGTGTTAGGGTTTTGTTCTCAGTTTGAATGTGGACCATTGGATGTTCACCATCGTGTGGCTTATGTGATGACAGCACATTAAAATTCATGCGCATGTCACGTGTGATTTTCTGAAATTTTTTTAAACATTGTGTGGTATGGTACATGGTAGTGTGTATGGACATTCAAGTGTGCGCGTTGATCTTGATTACCTTGACCTAGATTTGACCTTGACCTGATCTGATGGTGGTGAATGGTTTGACTTAGTTTGACTGATAATGCATGGTAGTTAGTGTGTGCTACGCGTAATTGGACCTATGACAGATTGCTTTTCGCACCTCCTTTTTAAAAAGCCCAAACACTTTGAACTGTTGGTTTACTATATTTGCACCCCACTCTTGTTTTCTATTTCCTTTTATTTTCTTCATTTTATACACGTTTGCTTTTCAATTTTTAGAAATATCAAATGACATTAGAAAATTCCACAAAAATTCATGAACATCAATAAAACATTTAGGAAATTTTCCATGATTTTATTTCTTGATTTTATGACTTTTTACCCCTGGTCCATAATTTTCTTTGAATTTCCATTTAGATGCATTCTAAGCATGATACATGAATTTGTTTAATTTTGTTCTTGCTCATTACAAACTGTTTTGACATGATTCTTTTTGCATTGATTCACTAATACATTGAAGCATGCTAGATGATTTTTGTTTGATTTTTTAAGTCACCTTATGACATGTTTTGATGCCTATATTTGCACCACTTTGCATGATGTTTCAATTTGACCTAATTGCTTTGTTTGAAGTCATTTTGCTTTGAATTTTTACATGTTATCTTGATGTATGATACATTTCTGACCTAGGCATTCCAATAATATGCTGGCATAATTTTCATGAATCCATTTGGTCTTTGTTTGATGCATTACATTGGAAGTATAATCCATGGCATGTCATTACAACTTTAGTGCATGTTTACATGAATTCTTTTGTGCATATTTGTATGAGCATTTGCATATGTTATGAGCCATTCATATGATATTATAGGTCTTTGATACACATTATATGTCATCCTCACATGTTCATTTCAACTTGAACTTGGTGCATCCTAACATGTATTGTTTGCACCTTCTTTTTGAGTTTTCATCTCACTTCTTCTTCTATTACTTCTTGAATGTCTTGATGGTTGATTCATGGATACTTTTGAGATGTTCATAAACCTTTTTTTATTTAGTTTCAATTCTGGTTGTTGATGTACATGTTCCATTTATGCATGTCCTTTTCATTTCTTTCCATCTTTCATCTATTCCTTCTTCTTGTAACATGTTTAAATGCTAATGGGTGATGATTATTGCTTATTCACTTGCATTTGTATGATGATATTCACTTGTTATCCATATGATGCACATTCTGGTTATGATATTAAGATTTGATTTTTCATCTTATTCTTTTGAATTTTAATGTTCATTAAGTGCTTTTTATTCCTTATACATGCTTCTATTGTTTACTAACCATGTAGGGGCTTTGGTAAGTTTCAATTGAGTGTGGATAAGAAATCCACATTCAAATTCTATCCTTTCTCTTTTACAATTCCATTTTATGTTTTGTTAAGCATTTATGTGCTTTCTTTTAATAACTCTTTACTTTCCCTTTTTGAATTACAATTCATCTTCTACTTTAGAAGTGAATTGTTTAATTCTTTCTTTCTTTAGACTTTAGGTTGAAACCTCACAAACCTTTAGGATCACTCCCTTAAATCTTCAATTAGGATTGAGTCTTAGTCCATAGGTTTTACCTTTTCTCCTCTCTTGAGTCTCTCTTCTCATCTCTTAAAGAAAATTCAAAATATCTAATAAAGGTAGGCACTTATTGCATTTAGGCCTTTCATATAAAGAAAAGATTATAAGGGGTCTTCTCTTATAATCTTAAAATGTGTAGCATATGGCCCATCTTAGGTCAATGTGTTACATATTTGATCTTGTATGAGGGACTTAAATGCAATACTTGTTGAAGGTGCAAATAATAAAAAACACTTCTTCACTTCATAATTAACAAAAACACTTAATAAACACAAGTATGCTAGTGTGTTTGAACCTTGACAATTGGAGCTAAGTGTGGAGGTCTTCTTCACTCTTAGTGTGCTTTCTTACCCATTCCATCTTGGAATGTGAGAATGTACACATTCCAATGACTAAGATTCAGATACACTGTCATATGCAAACAAATGAAAAGACTCTTAAAAGACAAAAACAAACAATAACGTCTTTCCTTCGGGAATTCTTTTCTCACCTCATTCACTCTCAACGAACGAATGCGCTTCTACTCGTTCTCTTGCAAGATGGTAACGCACTCGGACCAGCGAGCCTGCAACACCTGAGCTAGAACGTAAGCCGTTCTCTAAAACACAAACAATTCATCCCTAGTGAGGGGAACTACGTCGCTCTGATTCTCATGTTCCCGATGAGATACGTAGGCAGTGGGGTAGGGCCCATGCGAGCACTTCTTTTATTTTCCCTACATTTGTTTCTCTCTCTTTTCCAGTTCTCCAGATAGCAGTTCCCTTTTCCAGTATCCTTTTCTATCACCCTTTGATTGAAGCAGCAAGCGTGGATCCCATCGGGTACGATGGACGTGAGGGGGTGCTAATACCTTCCTCTCGCGTAACCGACTCCCGAACCCATTTCTCTTGGTCGTAAGACCATGCTTTTCCTTTCTCTCAGGTTTACGCGGTGTTTCCTTTCCCTCTCTTGGGATAAATACACATTGCTGGCGACTCTGTTTCGGTGCCACTTTCGCGTTTGTACTAGGATGAAAATCCCGGGAGCGACAGCTGGCGACTCTGCTGGGGAAAGGTTGACCTATTGCTGGTCCATCCTAAGCGAGTCAGTTGTTTGCTTTTCTTTCATTGGGTGTTTACTGTTGTGCTTTATTTTGCTATTTATTTACTCTACTGTATTTACTACATTTTAGCATTACATATCATATTATTACTGTTGTGTTGGACTGTGCTATTTTCTGTTTGGCGGGATGGGATTTCTGAGAGATAAGCCCATTACACAGGCTTGAGTATACACTTAGAATTAGAGTGGAGAGTAGTGGGACCTACGTGCCGTTTGGAGTGCGTTGGGTGTTCACGAAATTCACAGCTAGACGAGGCTATCTTGGGACACGTCGTGGCATGCGCATCTTGCGTATTCCAGGATGTAGATCTAGAGAGCTGTCGACTCTAGTGACCGATCATGAGGACCTTAGTGGAAATATCCCTCTTTAGTGGTGACAATGGCAGACCACATTCTGTGGCAAACCCATTCGCACCCGAGGGCCCACTTTGGAACTTGCATAGGATGACTTTTATTTTCTAAGGGGAGTCAGTGGACGACCTCTTTGATTGGCATAGCATTGTATCCTACGGGCTGAATGTGCTATTGCTTCTCAAACCTCCGAAGCTGACAAGCCTTATTTTCTAAGAACCACATGTGAGTATGGGCGGGATGTTTACAGGTTTGCAGGAAACCCAGCCTCCTACCTACCTTACTTGTGATTCTATGACGATTTCAGACATTGTATCCTATGACAGTGATTTAAGTGTTCATCTCAGATATTGCCAGATTCAGTACAGAGACACAGTGCACACAGTTCAATACAGACACCGACACTTGATTACCTGATCACATGCCCTCTTGCATTGCATTATCATATCATAACAGTTATGTTTGTCATTTTCAGGTGCATAATACATTTCTGATTCCAATCCATGGGTTCAACAGAGATTGTTGCCGAGAGAAAGAACAATGTGTCTTACAAGTTTCCAGATCCTGTCTTGGATTCATTGCTCAAAGTTATAGATATGGCTGGTCCGGGTATTCTTGATAGGTTTCAGAAGAGCTACGGGAATTTGGTTGGGATGGTCCGTACAATCACCAAGTATGAACATGATGCCTTGCACACTCTGCTGCAGTTCTACGAGCCTTCGTTGAGGTGCTTTCTTTTTTCAGATTACATTTTGATGCCAACACTGGAAGAATTCTCATTTATTTTGGGAATTCCGATCACGTCGGCAATACCATTCTTCTCTGGTAGTTCTCCCAGCGTAAAAGAAATTGCTGCTGCTTTACAAATGGATCAGGCAGTGATAAAGAGTGGTGTGAGCAGTAAAAATGGAGTTAGCGGATTTCATTTAGAATTTCTGTCTGGACAGGCCCTAGAGGCTGCAAGTGCTAAAAATTGGACAGTTTACAATTCCATTCTGGCTCTCTGCATATATGGCCTAGTTTTCTTTCCCAATCAGCAAGACTTTGTGGATATGCAAGCGACAAGAGTTTTCGTTCTTAAAAATCCAGTCCCTACTTTGTTAGGAGATTTTTATCATTCTGTGCACTATAAGAATGAGAAAAGGAGGGGAGGATCTGTTAGTTGTTGCACTCCACTGCTGAGTCATTGGTTTTTCAAACATTTGCCTCAGACAGGTGCCTTTGTGGAAACCAAAGATGTGGCGAAATGGTCTAAACGATTGATGAGTTTAACTGCTGATAACATTGTATGGTTTGATCACCGGTTATTGAGAATAGAGCTTGTCACAAGATGCGGAAATTTTCCAAATGTGCCTTTGATTGGCAGAAAAGGAGGGATCAATTATAATCCAGTTTTGGCCATCCGACAGTTTGGGTATGCTTCCAGGGATCCTCCTACAGAGCAAGATGTGGAAGAATCTTTATTCTTTACAAGAACTAAAGATGCGAAGGTGGTAGAAGTAGTGAATGCTTGGAAAGATAAGCACAAAATTGGAAAAGCAGTTTTTGGAAAAGGAGATTGTAGATCTTATCCTGAATATGACAGGTGGATTGAGACGAAAGTAAAGGAATTGCTTTTACCCTTTTCAAGGGGACCTCTTTTATGTGCAGTACAGCCAGAACAACCCACTATGGTGGCTATTGAAGAATGTGAGAAGTGGAAGAAAATGGTCAGAGAGTTGCAGATAGAGAATTCTGGAATGAGCAGATGTCTTCAGAAAGCTCTAGCTGACAACAAAGAGTTGGAAAAGAGAGCCTTAAAAGCGGAAAAAACCTTGGCTGACAAAGAGGAAGATTTTGATGACCGAGCTCGGTACTTTCAGAAACTTACTTTGGGAGCAGATGACACTAGTCAGGCTCACAAGATTACAAAACAGGCTTTAGCCCGAAGCAAGGATTCATTAGCTCAACTTCGTCAAGCTTGGGATGAAGTCAGAATTGAAAATGCCGAGTTAAAGGATCAGTCGAAGACTAAAGACGAGGAGCTTAAAAAGGCACATGAGCAGAGGAGAAAGTATCGGGAAAGTCTCGATAAAAGTCAAGAACAGTTAGAAGAAGCTAGAAGCCAACTGAGGAATACCAAGAAAGAGCTTGAAGAAGTCATGATAGAAAGAGAGATACTTAAGACGCAAGCTGGCATAAAGAGACACAAAGGAGTGCATGATGACGAAGCTCTTATGCTGCATATGGGTTCTTTAACTGAAGCTCTTAAGAAAAGGGATGTCTTGATCAAAGAAATGATTGAAAAGCCGAATCACCAGCGTACCCGTATACTTTTTGAGGAAATCAAGTATTCAAGTGATAAGCTGAAGGATGTGGAATTGTCAGATTGATGTTCTTTTCCCTGTATTTTGTTGTTAATGGCTACCATCAGGCTTGTTGATGGATCCATTTTTTCCTTGTATTGCATTTGCGGTTGAACCTTTCTTAAATGTACTTGAATATTTTATTGAATGAGTATGAGCAGTTTTATTCAGGATTATTTCTTATCAGATAGCTGCACACAAGCACATGACCACGACACGTCTCTTTATATCACGATTTCTGGTCTTCAGATTTCTGTGGATTGGATTGGAATCAGGGTATAAAAGCACCTAGGAAATGACAAACATAGCATTGCATGGCATTGCATATCATTTTGCATTGTTGTTACTTGCTTTTCAGGTACTCGTTGCAGGGTCTCTAACCTTTATTTGGTTTCAGGCAGTATAGCGGAGAATCATATTCACCGATATTCGACGCGAAGAAATCAAGTAAGAATCATGGATCAAGTGCAAAGTGATTTGGCCAAAATGAGGGCGCGTATGGACCAGTTCATGACCCTCATGACTGGCATGGCGCAAAATCAGGAGAGGTTGAGGCTTCTGGTCGAGCGTCCAGACAATGGGCCCGAAGGTGATCAACATGACAATTCACAGGGACATGGCATCCCTCCTCCCGGTGGCAACCCTCCTCCTGGTGGTAACAATCGGGGTAATGGAAATGGTAGGCATGCTGGTGTTACTCTTGAAGATACTCTGGAAGACCAATTTACTCTACTAGATGCTGATGTGGGTAATCAAGGTGATCGAAGGTATGTGGAGTTAGCAGAAAAGATCAGGGCCATAGAATGCAAGAACTCTATGGGTATTGATGTTACCAGCTTGGGGCTGGTCTCAGGAGTCAGAATTCCCCCTAAATTCAAACCTCCTACTTTTGATAAGTATCACGGCAATGCGTGTCCCCAAACGCATCTTCAAGCTTACTTTGGGAAGATTTCAGCCCATACGGATGACGAGAAGCTATGGATGCACTATTTTCAGGACAGTCTGGCTGGGGCGTCCTTGACCTGGTATATGAAGTTGAATAGAGCTGCTGTGAAGAGTTGGAAAGATCTGGCAGAAGCATTCCTGAAGCAATACCAGTATAATATTGACATGGCGCCCAACCGCACTCAATTGCAGGGGTTGTCACAAAATGCCAAGGAGAGTTTCAAAGAATATGCACAGAGGTGGAGGGAAATGGCTGCCCAGGTTCAACCTCCCTTGTCAGACAGAGAAATGGCAGATATGTTCATGGGCACCTTGCAAGGGGCCTATCTGGATAGATTAGCTGCTTGTCCGTCAACTGGATTTGCTGATATTGTGATTGCGGGAGAAAGAATAGAAAGTCTGTTAAAGCTTGGAAAGATCCAGGATGTGAGTGGGGCTGGCTCTTCGGGGACGAAGAAGCCGTTTGCTAGTAACCAGAAAAGAAGAGAAGGTGATACGAATGCTGTGTTTAGAGGACGAGGCAGAGGGCGTTCTCGAGCTTATTATCAGGTAGATGCTGTAACAATCCCCACACCGTCTGTTCAGAAACAACAACCCCAACAACAAGTTCAACAGCAACAACCTTTTTTCCAGCAAAGGTCTAGACAGAGGGATCGTAAGATGGATCCTCTCCCTATGACTTATGCCGCGCTGTTGCCCCGGCTACTCGAGTTAAAGTTGGTAGAGCTCCGTACTATGAAAGCTCCGGTTGCTGGAAACCTGCCACCTAACTTCGATGCTAATGCTCGTTGTGAGTTCCACTCAGGTGCTCAGGGGCACTCCATTGAAAAATGCTGGGCTTTCCATCATAAAGTACAAGATTTGATTGATGCTAAAGCCATCAATTTCTCTCCCGCTCCTAATATTACTCAGCATCCCATGCCTGATCATAGTGCAGCAAATGTGTACGCTATTGAAGATGGGAGGAGATTGAATTTGGTGTTAGACGTTCATCAAGTGAAAACTTCTTTGTTGATTGTAAAAGATCGTTTATTGAAGGGACAGGTGTTCCCGGGCTGTAATCAGGATTGCTCTGAGTCTATGAATCAGGAGAACGGCTGTGATAAGTTGAAGATGGGTTTACAGAATCTGGTCGATGAAGGATGTCTACAGTTCGACAGAGTCGTGAAAGACACTGATGAGATATCAACCGTGACCATCTATTACACTCCCGCTGAGATTCAAATGCCGGTCAATGCAGTTCCCGTGGCGAGTGTTGCGCCAGAAGGGCCCAGTCCTGTCACTATCACGGTGCCAGGACCAATTCCGTTCACATCTACGAAAGCTATCCCATGGCACTATGGGGCAGATGTATATTACGAAGGTAAAAAGCAGGAAGTTGAGCCGTCAGTCAGCCCAAATATTGATAATGTAGGGGGTGTAGGGGGCTTTACAAGGAGTGGAAGGTTGTTCGCTCCCCAAACCTTGAGAAGTGATAAAGAGGCAGAAGCTGCAGCAAAGGCTAAGGGTAAACAGGTGGTTGAAAGTGCGCCTACACCTGAAGCAGAGACAAAGATTACTTTTGATAAGGAAATGGAAGAATTTATGAAGATAATCAAGAAAAGCGATTATAAGATTGTGGACCAACTAAATCAGACCCCTTCAAAGATTTCAATCTTGTCACTATTGATGTGCTCTGATGCGCACCGACAGGCGTTGTTGAAAGTGTTGAAGAGTGCGTACGTGCCACAAGAAATTACTGTTAATCAGCTCGAGGGCGTAATCTCCAATGTCAATGTTAGCCATGGCTTGGGCTTTACAAGTAGAGATTTGACGGTTGAAGGAAGAAACCATAATAAGGCTTTGCATATCACGATGGAGTGTAAGGGCGCAGTGTTATCTCATGTACTGGTAGACACTGGTTCATCACTCAATGTCTTGCCCAAGAAGGCATTAATGAAGCTGGAAGTTGATGGTTTGATCTTAAGGCCTAGTGAATTGGTGGTCAGAGCATTCGATGGAACTAGACGATCTGTGTTTGGTGAGGTGGAATTGCCCGTACAAATTGGACCACAGGTATTCAAATCCACGTTCCATGTAATGGACATACAACCTGCATATAGCTGCCTATTGGGGCGCCCTTGGATTCACGGAGCCGGGGCTGTTACTTCTACTCTACATCAAAAGCTGAAGTATGAGTTTGAAGGGCAGGTTGTGACAGTGTGTGGGGAAGAAGACATCTTTGTGAGTCACTTGTCTACGTTCAAGTACATTGAAATGGATGGGGAAATTCATGAGATGTTGTGCCAATCATTTGAAGCAGTCAATATTGACGATGCACCTGAGTCTTCTTCTGTACCAGCTGGGGCCGGTACCTCCATTTCATATTACAAACAAGCTGTCGAAGTCGTCAGGGCAGGCAACGCCCAAGGTTGGGGCAGGTTGATAGAGACCCCAATGAAGGAAGACAAATTTGGTATTGGTTATCATCCCTCTACAACTTCAGATACGGGGAGCAGGGGACCCATTACTTTCAATAGTGGGGGAATTATCTACACGGACCAGTCTTGTGCAGCCACAGAGGATAGTGTTGACAGTAATTGTGACCTGGACAACTGGGTGCGCCCTCATGTTCCGGGACAACAAGTGCAGAATTGGTCCGTTGAAGAAGTCATCCGGGTTACTCTTCAAACAGAGTAATTTTTCTTTGTTTTTTCTAACCATAATGCATGTCAAAATCTTGCGCTCTGCCCAAGGCGTATAGATTCATTTGTAGGGCCACCATGGTTGCATTTGCAATGTTTAATCATTAATAAAGGACGTTTTGCAATCAAATTTTGTTCTCTGTCTTTCAGTTTTTATTTTTGCACAAAGAAAATATAAAATGGCAATGTTTCATTTTCTTTTGTTTTGCTTAAAAATAAATTCTAAAATAAGGCATGAACCCGTTCATGCAGACTTGATCCTCCGGATACCACTGATAACGATTTTGATATGGCTATGTATGACTTTGACAATCCGATTTATCAAGCCGAAGAAGGGGATGAGAAAGATTGTGAACTCCCTGAAGAACTGGCCAGATTGTTGAAACAAGAGGAAAGGGTCATCCAGCCTCATCAGGAGACTGTAGAAATCATCAATATTGGTACCAAGGACGCCAAGAAAGAGATCAGGATTGGTGCCAGCTTGCAAGCAGATGTGAAGCAAACTTTGACGGAAATGTTGCGCGAGTATGTTGACATCTTCGCCTGGTCGTATCAAGACATGCCGGGGTTGGATACGGATATTGTCGTGCACAGGCTGCCATTAAGAGAAGAATGCCCGCCAGTCAAGCAGAAACTTCGTCGGACTCACCCCGACATGGCTTTAAAGATCAAGGAGGAAGTCCAGAAGCAGTGGGATGCTGGTTTTCTTGCTGTGACAAAGTATCCTCCATGGGTAGCCAACATCGTGCCAGTACCGAAGAAAGATGGAAAAGTGAGAATGTGTGTGGATTATCGAGATCTTAATAAAGCTAGCCCGAAAGATGATTTTCCACTACCTCATATTGATGTGCTGGTCGATAATACAGCTCAGTTTTCAGTGTTCTCATTTATGGACGGTTTCTCCGGGTACAACCAGATCAAGATGGCACCTGAAGATATGGAAAAGACCACGTTCATTACTCCGTGGGGTACTTATTGTTATAAAGTAATGCCTTTTGGTTTGAAAAACGCAGGGGCAACGTACCAGCGGGCGATGGTGACATTGTTTCATGACTTGATTCATAAGGAGATCGAATGTTATGTAGATGATATGATTGCCAAGTCGAGAACCGAAGAGGAACATCTGATTAACCTGAAAAAGCTGTTTGAAAGGTTGAGAAAGTTCCATCTGAGATTAAATCCAAACAAGTGCACGTTTGGGGTACGTTCTGGAAAGTTACTGGGTTTCATTGTGAGCGAAAGAGGAATCGAGGTTGATCCTGCCAAGGTGAAAGCAATACAAGAAATGCCTGAACCGAGAACAGAAAAAGAGGTTCGTGGTTTCTTGGGTAGATTGAACTACATTGCGAGGTTCATATCTCACCTAACAGCCACGTGTGAACCAATATTTAAATTGTTGAGGAAAGATCAAACGGTCAGGTGGAATGACGATTGCCAATTGGCATTCGATAAGATAAAAGAATACTTGCAGGAACCTCCGATTTTAATGCCTCCAGTTGAAGGGAGACCGCTGATAATGTATCTGACAGTGCTTGAAGGTTCCATGGGTTGTGTTCTCGGTCAACATGACGAGACAGGTAGGAAGGAGCATGCTATTTACTACCTGAGCAAAAAGTTCAATGATTGTGAGTCCCGATACTCAATGCTTGAAAAGACATGTTGTGCGCTTGCATGGGCCGCTAAGCGATTGAGGCAATATATGGTTAGGCACACAACCTTGTTGATTTCAAAAATGGATCCTATCAAGTACATTTTCGAGAAGCCAGCATTGACAGGCAGAGTTGCACGGTGGCAAATGGTCTTGACAGAGTATGACATTCAGTACACTTCACAAAAGGCCATCAAAGGAAGTATCTTGTCCGACTATCTCGCGCAACAGCCGATTGATGATTACCAACCCATGAAGTTTGACTTCCCTGATGAGGATATCATGTTTCTCAAAGCTAAAGACTGCGAGGAACCACTTCCGGAGGAGGGGCCAGACCCTGAATCCAAATGGAGTCTGATGTTTGATGGGGCTGTCAATATGAATGGGTGCGGAGTTGGAGCAGTTCTTATCACGCCGGAAGGTGTTCATGTGCCGTTCACTGCCCGAATAACTTTCGGATGCACCAACAATGAAGCAGAGTACGAAGCTTGTATAATGGGGATCGAGGAGGCGATTAATCTACGGATTAAAACCCTTGATATATTCGGTGATTCAGCTTTGGTAATCAATCAAGTGAAAGGGAGTTGGTACACGCACCAAGCAAATCTAGTGCCATATAGAGATTATACGAGGAGATTGCTGACATTTTTCACAACAGTGAAACTGTACCATATTCCTCGAGATGAGAATAGGTTCGCGGATGCCTTGGCCACTTTGTCTTCCATGATCAAAGTGCAAGGATGGAACCATGTACCTAAGATTGAGGTATCCCGCCTTGACAGACCAGCATTTGTGTTTGCGGTCGATGCAGCGTCTGATGACAAGCCATGGTTTTATGACATTAAGTGTTTCTTAAAAAGTCAAGAGTACCCGCCCGGGGCATCGTCCAAAGACAGGAAGACGTTGAGAAGGTTAGCTGGTAGTTTCTTCTTGAATAAAGATGGCGTGCTGTATAAAAGAAATTTTGACACGGTCCTGCTTAGATGTGTGGATAGACATGAAGCAGACTTGTTGATGATTGAAGTGCACGAAGGCTCTTTCGGTACCCATGCCGGAGGGCATGCAATGGCTAAAAAGTTGTTAAGATCGGGATATTATTGGTTGACTATGGAGTCAGATTGTTGCAAATATGCCCGCAAATGCCATAAATGCCAGATCTATGCAGACAAGGTGCATGTGCCTCCAAATCCGTTGAGTATCATGTCGTCGCCTTGGCCGTTTGCCATGTGGGGCATTGATATGATCGGAAAGATTGAGCCTACAGCTTCCAATGGTCATCGTTTCATCTTGGTGGCAATTGATTACTTCACCAAATGGGTTGAAGCCGCATCCTATGCCAATGTTACAGATCACAGGGGCAAGTGGACTCCCAACTATGAAGGTCCATTCGTGGTTAAAAAGGTCTTTTCAGGCGGAGCCTTATTGCTTACAACCATGGATGGCGAAGACTTTTCATCCCCTGTCAACTCGGACGTAGTCAAAAAATACTTCGCATGAATAGACCCGCTGGATAATAAGAACAAAAAAAATCCAGGCAAAAAAGGGCATCCCGGCGAACCAAAAACAGAATAAGGTTCGGGCAAAAATTAGGGATATAATTGAAAAAATCTTGTACACCCGGTAAGTTGAAAACCCGAAAGGGCAACTTAGGCAAAAAAGGGTATCCTGGTGGATCGAAAACCTGAAAGGGCGGTCCACACAAAAGAGGGATTTAAGCGAATGACTATGGTCTGAGTTATCTATCCCCCACTACCGTTTGAACAACTGACGTTCTGAAAGATAGGAATCGGTCTGATCATTCCTTAGAAGGCAAGGTCGGGGAGTTTTGAAGACATACTGGTCATAACAGAATGGAAACTCAGTGGAATTCCGTTTTCACATTGCCATTAGGATAGTTTCTTTTCTCAATTTTCAGCGATCACCTCTTTCCAGGGATTGCTTCCGGATGTAATTGCCTATTCTGGGCTCTCAGTCAATAAATTGAATTTCAATAAAAAGCTTTCTGTTTTTGTTTTATTGCTTTGTTTGCAAAAACGTCCTAATTTTTGATAAAACATGGCATTTGAAAACATGGCAGCCTTGCAATAACATGCGCAAAAAAAACATTTGAAATTACTTTGAATGTTGAATATTCCCGGATGATGGATTCTAGCCACACAATATTCGGGGCATGTGTGCATATTCTTTTGTTGCAGGTAGCAGGTGCAGATGATTTTAAGCACAAGACCAGCAATAAATCACCCCACGCAAAAGACTGGGGCAATTATGGGTAAGGAGATCGGTGTTCATCGTTCGGTCGACGATTGTGCATAACGGGTCGATATCAGTGAATTAAGTTCAACTGGGTACCGTTGCATCTTATTAAGTCGATTCTCTTATTCAGTCCTTCCAACGGCTACAAGCTTTTCTATGTCGGTAACGGTCACAGGTTCCCCAAAAGAAGGGTCTCGTCGACACCGAAACTGATGGTCATTATCCCCAGCGAAGTCACAAGAGTTTGAAGAGGCTAGATCTTCTGTAAAATCCTCTTATGACATCCTCTTCGGGGACGAATTGTTGTTTTGTCCAAGCATGGGGCATGTTTGTTTCCCCAGCATGAAGTGTTGATCATCCCCAGTAGAGTTTGAGGACAGTTGGTCTTCTGTAAAATCCTCTCAAAAGGCATTCTCCAGCACGAGACGTTTTAAAGCAGTTTCCTCCAGCAGAGTTTGTCATAAACTCGTCGTCCCTAACGGAATTGTCTAAAGGGAAGCTCGCCTAACATGGGGCATTGTGGTACTTATCCTAAGCTTGACAGTCATATTCTGCAGCAGATTACTGTGGATTTGCTTTGAGTTTCCCCAAAGGACTCTTTCCTAGCAAGTTGCAGGGGAATGTTCTAACCAGGATTTGCACATCCCTGGCAGAGTAGCCCTGATACCCAGCAAGATCGTATCTCTGGTCATGGTATCCCCACAAAGGTCAGCATCGAATCTTGTCAGCAATACTCCCCAGCTGAGTTGTTGTTCTCCCCGCAGAGGTTTATAAGATCGGCAGAATCTATTCCTCAACAAGGGTGGCACAGTCTTTCCCCAGCCGGGTCAAAAGGTGGATAACCCCTACAAAGGGTCTTGGATTGGATAGATCCTCAAGCAGAGTTTTTATGACTTTTCTTCCCTAGCAAGACGCCATGCAAAGAAATTCTCATTCCCAGCGGAATCGCTGTGACCAGAATTCATTCCCCCAGCAGATGAAGTGATTACTGGCAGATTTATTATTCTTCAAGTCCAATTTGTTTTTGGCAAACTTGACAATTCGAAGCAGGCGGATTGTTCATTCATTATCCAGCAGAGATACTATCCTCTCAGGAACCTTTAAAGTCAAGTCATTGATCATTGTTCCTCAGCAAAGTCGGCAGAGATGTCTGACACGGATGCAGAGTGTAATCCAGTATTGGAATTTTGCGAAAGTCCACCCGTAGTGTGGCAAGCCAGTAGTCGTCTGGCATTGTTAAAAGACGTTAGCAAAGTCCAACAGTGGATTGGCAAAAGTCCATCTTCGGGTGGCAAAGCAGCTAAAAGTCCAACAGTGGATTGGCAAAAGTCCGTCTTCGGGTGGCAAAAGTCCAACAGTGGATTGGCAAAAGTCCGTCTTCGGGTGGCAAAAGTCCAACAGTGGATTGGCAAAAGTCCGTCTTCGGGTGGCAAAAGTCCAACAGTGGATTGGCGAAAGGTCCATCTAAGGGTGGCATATTCTAAAAGTCCAACAGTGGATTGGCAAAAGTCCGTCTTCGGGTGGCAAAAGTCCAACAGTGGATTGGCAAAAGTCCATCTTCGGGTGGCACGAAGCTGCAAAGTCCACCCGTAGTGTGGCAAGCCAGTAGTCGTCCGGCGTCGTTCAAAAGACATTATCAAAGTCCACCAGTAGTGTGGCAGGCCAGTAGTCGTCTGGAGTTGCATAAAAGACGTTATTAAAGTCCACCAGCAGTGTGGCAAGCCAGTAGTCATCTGGCGTCGTTCAAAAGACGTTATTAAAGTCCACCAGCAGTGTGGCAAGCCAGTAGTCGTCTGGCGTCGTTCAAAAGACATTATCAAAGTCCACCAGTAGTGTGGCAGGCCAGTAGTCGTCTGGAGTTGCATAAAAGACGTTATTAAAGTCCACCAGCAGTGTGGCAAGCCAGTAGTCGTCTGGCGTCGTTCAAAAGACGTTATTAAAGTCCACCAGCAGTGTGGCAAGCCAGTAGTCGTCTGGCGTCGTTCAAAAGACGTTATCAAAGTCCACCAGTAGTGTGGCAGGCCAGTAGTCGTCTGGAATTGCATAAAAGACATTATTAAAGTCCACCAGCAGCGTGGCAAGCCAGTAGTCGTCTGGCATCGTTCAAAAAACAGATCTCTCCGACGTTTCGTCGAAGATTCAATCCAGCAGTCTCGTTGGGTTTATATCCCTTTTCTTCTTCACCATCCAGAGCAAATTTTTGGTTATATTTGGTATTCAATCACTATATACCTTGAAAGTCCGAAAGCAATCGCTTTCAGGCATTCAGGTCTACAGCGCTTGAATAGGGGCAGCTGTAATACCCCAAAATTTGCTCTCCCTCTTTGTCATCATAGCATGGCATTATCATTTATCATATCATATCCACCTCATTAACATTACATTGCATTTAACATAGAAAAATGAAGCATAGCATCCTTCTTACCATCAGGGCATGTGATCAGGTGGAGGATGGACAATCAAGAGATCATTCAAAGCACAAAAAGGTCAATCAAGTGCCTCAAGGCAAGCCAAGAGTTCTTTCATGTCTTATACCATCTCAATTGATCATCCACAACCTCAAGGATAAGAGATACAATGGGAGATTGAAGCATTACATCCTACTCTATGCAAGAGGTCCAAAAATTGAAGGAAAACCCTCAAAAGAGATAGCTCATTGATTCAAAATCATCCTCAAAAGGCATATATCATCATCCTTTAAGAAGGTACACAACATACTCTGAGGAATTTGGATTTGGAGGATGTGCAATTTCCTCCTAACCAGAGGAGGTCAAGATTAGGGTTTCCAATTAAATCAGGGTATTTCTGTTTTTTTGAACAAAACTTGATGTCATGGTATTCCATATGTCCCTAAGTGTATGTATGTGGAAAATTGCATCTCAATTGGTTTTAGAAGTGGTTCAATTGGAAGAAGGATCAAGAATCAGAGAAATTGGGGCAAAGTCAAATAATCAGAGGAAAAAGTCAACTCTTGACTTTTTGAGCCCAAAATCATGAAATTCATGTTACATATGTCCAATGTACAAAATTTGGTCAAGAAACTCCAAAGGAATCATGAAAAAATCAAGATGTGGAAAGTTGCCATTTTTGGGTGAAGTAGGGTTACTAAAAATAGCAAGTTTTGGCCATTTTGCATCAGAGTTTGAACCAAGGCCATTTAAAATTGAAGCACCAAATGAAAATTCCACTCGGCCACAACAAAAGATCTTGTTTTAAGCTTCAAATCCATGTGTGGAACATCTCCATTGGATAAAAATTGAGTGAGATATGATTGATCAAAGTCTGAGCAAAGTAGGTTCAAAACTAGGACATGACCAAGATTTTCAGGGCACGCGCGCAGTCATTTTAACAAATAGTTGGTGGGCCAAATGTACACCTATTTTTTGCATGGTTAGAGGCTTCATTCTCAAAACTTGTCAACATCAAAAATGTTCCTTGTAATGTCTTCTTCAAGTTTCATGTTGGACAAAATTTCATCTGATCAAGGTATGATGGAGAAATAGTGGCCTCAAGTTAGGGTGGTTATGCTGAAATTTTGTGCCATGCCAGCCTTGCCAACCGACCACCTGATGCGCCCATCATCCAGTCTTGTGTGCTTAAGTTTATAGTCATTTTGGAGCATGTTTGAAGTATCATATCAACTCCAATCTCAAACCAAACTTGTTGCATTATACTCCCTCTTTCCAATGAACCCAAAAACTCACCAAACTATTCATTGAGTAGAGAGAAAAACATTACCAAACCTCCCTATGTTTCACTGATACATTGATGGCTTTGCTGCATAACTTGGTTCAGACATCCATCAAACAATTCTTTCCCTTATTTGAGCACACCATGAACATCACATACACTGCTATAGCACGTGCCTTGCATGAAAATGGAAAGAGAAAACTTGCTGAGAAAGTTTCTAATACACAACCATGCCATTCATTTCACTTTCACCTCCACCATAGCATATCATGAGTTGCCATCACCATACCATTGCTTTCCCTAACTAACTTGACTCAGTTAGTTAGGGATGACTCACCCAAAACCACCATGACTCAGCTGATTCACTCAGTTTAACCATGGTTAGCTCACATTATAAATAGAAAACTCACACTCTAATTTCATTTCCAACTTCATTTTTCACATATTCACTTCAGAAACTTTCTCTTCTTCTCTCTCAATCTCACCATTTCAACTAATTCTCGAGCTTCACTTTGTCCTTTTCAATTCAACACTCTCTCTGATTCTATCTCAATTTCATCACATTGCAACTGGTTTTGAAGTTTGGTTCCATTTTCTTTCCACTGAATCATCATCAACCACTGCATCTAAGCCTTTATTTGGCCAAAAGTAGCTCAAAGAGGAAGCAGGATCTCTGGTTTTCTGAAGAATATCTCAAGGTCTCAAATCTTCAGGTACGAATTTCCACCATTATAGAGTTGATGTGAAGATGTTTTCAGGTTCTTGAAGCTTCTTATAAGCTCAAGAACTTGTCTGGCTAGTTGATAGGCCTTTAGAGGCATAGTTGAAAAGTTAGGGCAAATTTTCCTCTGTTCGATTCTCTCATTTCATGAACTTTTTGTGTGTTTTATCACTGGATCCATGTTCTCCTTTACTTCCTCTTCATTTTGGTATATCATTTGTGGAATTCTGGAGAATTGGAGGTTGCAGACGGTGGTAGTTCGCCGGAGAAGGTGACCGGAGGTCCCTCTCCGGCCGGTGTTCTTGTGTTAGGGTTTTGTTCTCAGTTTGAATGTGGACCATTGGATGTTCACCATCGTGTGGCTTATGTGATGACAGCACATTAAAATTCATGCGCATGTCACGTGTGATTTTCTGAAATTTTTTTAAACATTGTGTGGTATGGTACATGGTAGTGTGTATGGACATTCAAGTGTGCGCGTTGATCTTGATTACCTTGACCTAGATTTGACCTTGACCTGATCTGATGGTGGTGAATGGTTTGACTTAGTTTGACTGATAATGCATGGTAGTTAGTGTGTGCTACGCGTAATTGGACCTATGACAGATTGCTTTTCGCACCTCCTTTTTCAAAAGCCCAAACACTTTGAACTGTTGGTTTACTATATTTGCACCCCACTCTTGTTTTCTATTTCCTTTTATTTTCTTCATTTTATACACGTTTGCTTTTCAATTTTTAGAAATATCAAATGACATTAGAAAATTCCACAAAAATTCATGAACATCAATAAAACATTTAGGAAATTTTCCATGATTTTATTTCTTGATTTTATGACATTTTTACCCCTGGTCCATAATTTTATTTGAATTTCCATTTAGATGCATTCTAAGCATGATACATGAATTTGTTTAATTTTGTTCTTGCTCATTACAAACTGTTTTGACATGATTCTTTTTGCATTGATTCACTAATACATTGAAGCATGCTAGATGATTTTTGTTTGATTTTTTAAGTCACCTTATGACATGTTTTGATGCCTATATTTGCACCACTTTGCATGATGTTTCAATTTGACCTAATTGCTTTGTTTGAAGTCATTTTGCTCTGAATTTTTACATGCTATCTTGATGTATGATACATTTCTGACCTAGGCATTCCAATAATATGCTGGCATAATTTTCATGAATCCATTTGGTCTTTGTTTGATGCATTACATTGGAAGTATAATCCATGGCATGTCATTACAACTTTAGTGCATGTTTACATGAATTCTTTTGTGCATATTTGTATGAGCATTTGCATATGTTATGAGCCATTCATATGATATTATAGGTCTTTGATACACATTATATGTCATCCTCACATGTTCATTTCAACTTGAACTTGGTGCATCCTAACATGTATTGTTTGCACCTTCTTTTTGAGTTTTCATCTCACTTCTTCTTCTATTACTTCTTGAATGTCTTGATGGTTGATTCATGGATACTTTTGAGATGTTCATAAACCTTTTTTTATTTAGTTTCAATTCTGGTTGTTGATGTACATGTTCCATTTATGCATGTCCTTTTCATTTCTTTCCATCTTTCATCTATTCCTTCTTCTTGTAACATGTTTAAATGCTAATGGGTGATGATTATTGCTTATTCACTTGCATTTGTATGATGATATTCACTTGTTATCCATATGATGCACATTCTGGTTATGATATTAAGATTTGATTTTTCATCTTATTCTTTTGAATTTTAATGTTCATTAAGTGCTTTTTATTCCTTATACATGCTTCTATTGTTTACTAACCATGTAGGGGCTTTGGTAAGTTTCAATTGAGTGTGGATAAGAAATCCACATTCAAATTCTATCCTTTCTCTTTTACAATTCCATTTTATGTTTTGTTAAGCATTTATGTGCTTTCTTTTAATAACTCTTTACTTTCCCTTTTTGAATTACAATTCATCTTCTACTTTAGAAGTGAATTGTTTAATTCTTTCTTTCTTTAGACTTTAGGTTGAAACCTCACAAACCTTTAGGATCACTCCCTTAAATCTTCAATTAGGATTGAGTCTTAGTCCATAGGTTTTACCTTTTCTCCTCTCTTGAGTCTCTCTTCTCATCTCTTAAAGAAAATTCAAAATATCTAATAAAGGTAGGCACTTATTGCATTTAGGCCTTTCATATAAAGAAAAGATTATAAGGGGTCTTCTCTTATAATCTTAAAATGTGTAGCATATGGCCCATCTTAGGTCAATGTGTTACATATTTGATCTTGTATGAGGGACTTAAATGCAATACTTGTTGAAGGTGCAAATAATAAAAAACACTTCTTCACTTCATAATTAACAAAAACACTTAATAAACACAAGTATGCTAGTGTGTTTGAACCTTGACAATTGGAGCTAAGTGTGGAGGTCTTCTTCACTCTTAGTGTGCTTTCTTACCCATTCCATCTTGGAATGTGAGAATGTACACATTCCAATGACTAAGATTCAGATACACTGTCATATGCAAACAAATGAAAAGACTCTTAAAAGACAAAAACAAACAATAACGTCTTTCCTTCGGGAATTCTTTTCTCACCTCATTCACTCTCAACGAACGAATGCGCTTCTACTCGTTCTCTTGCAAGATGGTAACGCACTCGGACCAGCGAGCCTGCAACACCTGAGCTAGAACGTAAGCCGTTCTCTAAAACACAAACAATTCATCCCTAGTGAGGGGAACTACGTCGCTCTGATTCTCATGTTCCCGATGAGATACGTAGGCAGTGGGGTAGGGCCCATGCGAGCACTTCTTTTATTTTCCCTACATTTGTTTCTCTCTCTTTTCCAGTTCTCCAGATAGCAGTTCCCTTTTCCAGTATCCTTTTCTATCACCCTTTGATTGAAGCAGCAAGCGTGGATCCCATCGGGTACGATGGACGTGAGGGGGTGCTAATACCTTCCTCTCGCGTAACCGACTCCCGAACCCATTTCTCTTGGTCGTAAGACCATGCTTTTCCTTTCTCTCAGGTTTACGCGGTGTTTCCTTTCCCTCTCTTGGGATAAATACACATTGCTGGCGACTCTGTTTCGGTGCCACTTTCGCGTTTGTACTAGGATGAAAATCCCGGGAGCGACACAATTCATCATGGATTTTGAGTTATGGAATGATCAAAATGGCTGAAAACATGAAATGTCACTTTTTCTAACACTTAGTGAAATTTTCACTAAGTCAGAATCTGCCTTACTTTTTTCCAAATGTAGGGGCATTTTTCACTTGCATCCCAAAAGTGTCAAAACCAATTATGATCAAACAGTTGTTTTATCATATGAGGGCTTTCCAAAATGGCTAAGAACATCACCAAACTCCACTTGAGTCACGAGATATGACAATGGCAATATGCCTTGCTGAAAACTGCCAAGGCTAGGCAGAATTTTGCACTTTTGCTCGATTTGGAAAAATCAGATAATTCCAAGCTTTGTCATCACTTTGGACACATCCGAGGATCAAATCTAAAGGGAACAAACACTGATCCAAGCCTCCAAAGTCTTTGGAACAAGAAGTAGCATGCCAAACCTAGAAATCCCTAAAAGAGGGACAAGACTCCAATTTTGGATTGAAGCATTTAATGGATGCTTAGAGGTGGCATGGAGTGACACATTTGCAACTGAATTCAGCCAAGAATGATCCAACAACTAGGGAACCAAAGGCCTGTGCTCTAACCTCTAGTCAATGGCTAGAGGAGACTTGGATTCTCATTGATCAACATTGGCCAAACCTCTGCTGTGGTTGCCATTCACTATTGATCCCAAAACAAACTTCCTCTACTATAAATAGAGCTCATTTGTGCCCAGATTGAGTACACCACAGTGTAGCGAGCGATTTTGGGCATGGTTGCGAAGCACTACCGCTCTTTGGTATCTACAGCTCGATTCATTTTTTATCCTATTAAAGCTAATGAAGGAAGGGAAATAAATGTCTCCAATTAACCCTGCTTGCAAACTGAGTTTGAACAGATAACTGTTGGTTTACAGATGCTACAAAGATTGTGGGTCTCTTTTAGGTTTATTTTGGTAAAAATAGTGTCCGATCGATTGGTGGGAGGTTAAGACTGATGCTTTTCGATTGATATATGGAGGTATGGGATTTTGGGTTTTGGATTAGTGTGCTCGCTAAGATTTTTCTTTCAATCTTACGCCTACGTATTCCCATTTTTTTCGAAACAGGGAAATCAGAGCGACCGTAGTTCCTCCTATTCTACGGGAGGAAACGGTGTTTTGGTGTCTTGTTCAAAGCCCAAGACGTGAAGCGAAAGGTAGTTTGTATCTTGTTCAAAGCCCAAGATGTGAAGCTGAAGAGGTTTGACTTTAGAGAGAATTTTTCATCTCTAAAGAGGGGTTTGTATGTTACAACTGTTTATAAAGGAGAATTACTTTAACCGGGATTTGTGAATCCGACAATGCCATAATTTCCTTTATAGGGGATTTCCAACCTGAAGGAGAAGACTTTAACTCAGTGTAGAGCAATGCCATATTTCCTTAGGAATTTCTCATGCTAAAAGAGGGACAGTGGCATGGATGTAGATGATCCAGATGCTTGCCGCTTACAGCGATTAGATGAAGGGGAAGGAGTTGTTGATGTTTGTGTACTGTGAACGAGGCACAACTTTGATGCTAAAAGGTTGATTGGATCAACCAGTGGTTTTCTTATACAAAGCCTAAGAGGAGGCTAGTGGTTTTCCTTATACAAAGCCTAAGAGGAGGCTAGTGGCCCAACAAGAGGGTATTTTTGATCTGCCTCGTACAAAGCCCGAGATAGAGGCTAAAAGGGAAGTGACTCGACAAGAGAGTCCTCTATGGTATCTCGTATGAAGCCCGAGATGGAGGCCAAGGGTTTTATACTCAACAAGAGAGTGATTTGTGTCTTGTACAAAGCCCAAGACAGAGGCTAAAAGGTGTTTGACTCCGCTGGGGAGAATCATTGTATAAAGCCCAAGAGAGAGGCTATGGTGTTGTTTCAATTGAGTGACAGGTCCAGTATATTGGTTCAAAGAGAAAATTAGTTCTTATATGAGTAATGTTTGTACTCATGGATTTGTTCCAAGGATCGGGATTATTTCCTGCTCTTTAAGGAAATGGGAAATCCAATGGGTATTGAGACTGTCCGAGTCTACGGGGTTCCTTCCTATTCTTGAAGGGTGCTAGAGAATGTCTTTGAGACTCAAGGAAATTATCCTGTCCAAGTCTAGAGCTTCATCTTTTGTACTATGCTTTGAGAAACAGTAGTAGACTCTTAGAAAGGTTGTTCTATTAAGATGACTAATTTCTGTTCCTATACCTTTAGAAGGTCGTCGGGACAATTTGTACGAAGCCCAAGAGAAGGCTGGAAACTTTTAAGAAGTTGAGGGATAATTTGTACTAAGCCCAAGAGGAGGCTATCATTCCCGGAGGAAGAAATCATTTATACGAAGCCTAAGAGGAGGTTATGAATACTTCTAAGAAGCCGACGGGTCCTTGTACAACGCCCAAGAGGAGGCGGGGATGCTTTTAGGAAGCCTGTGGGTCCCCAAACCCAGAGAAATTCAAGACAGGCTATTCACAAAGAATAGATCAAGCCAGGAAAGTTCGAGAGTTTGGAAGAAACTCAAGAGATGCCATTCACGGAGAAAAGATCATCTCTGGGGAGTAGAGTTTCTTGACAATTCCTAAGGGTGCTTTTAAGAAGCCAGTGGGTCCCCAAACCCCGAGAAATTCAAGACAGGCTATTCACAAAGAATAGATTAAGCCAGGAAAGTTCGAGAATTTGGAAGAAACTCAAGATATGCCATTCACAAAGAAAAGATCATCTCTGGGGAATAGAGTTTCTTTGACAACTTCTACGAGTGACAGTTTGAGAAAGGGTTCATAAAGAATCTGCCTTTCATATCTCCATATTGTTTAACCCCAAGAGGAGGGAAGACTGTGTCTGGTAATCCTATGGGGATCTAGTTTTGACTATTTAAGAGTGATCAACAGGCTTAATGCTAGACGTAGTTGTCGGGGAAACTCTAAATATCTATACTATTATTACACAGTTGATATGAGTTTATGAAAGAAGACTTACAGCGAAACAGCCCCACAATACAGTTATATGTATATGAAAGCGGTAAATGAAAGCATATAAACACTTACTCGGTTGTAGAGCTTCCATGCTGTTTGGTTAGTTGTTCAACAAAGAAAAATTGAAAACAACAGTATATTTCAAAATCAAAGGAGAAAGTGTTTTGAAAAAAAAAGTTTTGGGGCTTACAGCTCAAGGAGAGTCCCAGGGTTTTATTAGTGAGCGCACTGTTGAATTTGTACAGAGGGACTTATACGAGTGACTGAGGCCCAAAAATTGTTTTCTGTATGAAGGGATGGGTCTTACACTCTCTCAAGAGGCCCAAAAGGTTTAAAGAATAAAGAGTGGGGCTTATAACACGAGGGTAGGCCCAGATGATTTTCGTTTGAAATGGCGATCGCGCCGAGATTTTCTTTTAACGCGAAGGGGCTTATACAATATCTGAGGCCCAAAGTTGTTTTGGTTAAAAGGGGATTGGGTCTTACACTCTATTAAGAGGCCCAAAAGTTTTGAATGGGTCTTATAGCTCGAGGATAGGCCCAATTGATTTTTTAAAAGGCGACGATCGCGCCATTCGCTTGTACAGAGGGGCTTATACAATAAGTGAGGCCCAAAATGGTTTGTACAAGGGGGTTTGGGTCTTACACTCTATTAAGAGGCCCAAAGAGTTTTAAAGAAAATAAATGGGTCTTACTACTCGAGGGTAGGCCCAAGGTTTGTTTTTCAACGGATGATGATCGCGTCGAACTTTTTGAAATACAACGAAACTTATACCATAAGTGGGGCCTAAAATAGGTTGTATTTACAAAGGGTTGGGTCTTACACTCTATTAGAGACCCAAAAGTTTTGAAAACTCATTGTGGAAAACAATGCGCAAAATTGTGATCTTGGATTAATGCTTCATAAATCAAGTTTTGCCATACAAAATGATTAGAAGTCAATAAAATCTAAAAAATCAAGAAGGAAAAAATAATTTAAATGTCAAAAACAATTAAAACGTTAATTCTTTGCAAAAATATCAATTATATGAAATAAATAATATTTTTGGGTTTTTTTCATAAAATAAAATATTTTAACATTTTTGTGAATTATTAAAAAAAGAAACAACTCAAAATCATTAAAACTCAGAGAAAAATTCATTTTTGAATCAATTAAATAAAATCACAAAACTCAAATATTTGAATTTGAGAGAAATGGCGCCAAGAACAGCTGAAGAACACGCGCGTTTTTCAGCTTTGCCCAGATTTGTATTTTCTATCCAATCTCACTGAATACTTGATTATATCATGCAATCCACATATCAATCTGCTCATTTTCACCTCACGATCATGTTTATGACAATTAATTTCATTTAAATTAAGCATAAAACAAGAAATCATGATAAACCCTCAAGAACCCTAAATTTTGCATGAAGGCTGGGATTTTTGATACACGATTCAAACAAAGCAATTACTTGAGGGGAAACATTCCATGCATGATTATGAACATTTGGCAAAAGTATTGTGCGAGGAAATTTGCATAGATTGAGAGATGACCAAGTTTAGGCTTACCTCTAGGTCGTGACAGCAAGAGCAAATTGATTTCTGAGTTGGAGGTGTTACAGATGAATTGTGATGATCTGAATAGTTTCCCTATACCTTATGGAGTGTGTTTGAATGCTTGGACTTGATGGAAATTGGCTGGATCACTTCATGGAATCTCAACTGCAACTTGGTTAAAACCTTGAGCAATTGACTGGTGATTCTGAGAAATCAGTGTTCCAGATGTTATTTAAGTGTTTGATCAGCTCACATATGATGTATATGAGGTGTGTGTGTGATTGGTTTGAGTGGAATTGCTCTCTAATGAAAAGTCCGATAGTGACTTGCTAAGAAAGGCATTTTTGAGAGTGAGAAGTGGATTTTGAGAAAGGCAAGTGTTGTAGGACTTTGGTGTACTTAAACTGATCACAATTGAGCTCTATTTATAGTAGAGCAAGTTTGTTTTGCAAGGAATAGTGAATGGAAACTGCTGAGTAGGGTTGGCCAATGTTGGCAAATGAAAATCCAAGTCTCCTCTAGCCATTGACTAGAGGTTAGGGCACAGGCTGCTGGTCCCCTTGGTCTTGGATAAGTCTTGACTGAATTCAGTTGCTAATAGCTCAGTCCATGCCACCTTTGTGCTTCCATTGAATGCTCCAATCCAAAATTGGAGTCTTGTCCCTATTTTGGGCAATTCTAGGTTTAGCATGCTATTTCTTGTTCCAAGGACTTTAGAGGCTTGGCTCAGTGATTGTCCCCTTTAGATTCAATCCTCAGATGTGTCCAAAGTGATGACAAGGCTTGGAATTGGCTGATTTTGGCAAATCGAGCAAAAGTACAAAAATCTGCCTTGCCTTGGCAGATTTCAGCAAGGCAACTTGCCAATGTCATATCTCATGGCCCAAATTGAATTTGGTGATGTTCTTGGCCATTTTGGAAAGCCCTTATATGATACAACAACTGTTTGATCAAATTTTGGTTTTGAAACCTTTGGGATCCAAGTGAAAAATCCCCCTACATTTGGAAAAAAATAAGGCAGATTCGGACTTAGTGAAATTTTCACTAAGTGTTGGAACAAAGTGACTTTTCTTGATTTTGATCACTCCATAACTCAAAATCCATGAGGAATTTGGACATAGGTCAGTATGAAGCTTTTGTAGAGGGCAATGAGATCTACAAATCAAGCTTTGGATGGGGAAAATTGGCTTTGTGGTTTAGGAGTTATGATCCTCCAAAGTTGGTACCTTTGTCACTTTATTTCATAACTTAGAAAATTTTCTAAGTTTTTATGGTTACCCCTTTTACAAGTTATCCCATTTTCTTTGATTTTTCTTGATGAATGATGATTCAAGTCATACATTAACATCATTTTAGGGTTAAAAATCCATTTTTGTGAAAAATCTCAAAAAGTCAAAGTTGACTTTTGCGCACAGTTGACTTTTTATCCGATGAATTCCAAACTGTGCAATCCTTTAGGAAATCATGTCCTTGACCTAAATAAAACTTGATGGACATGTTCCATGGGTGTTATAGGGTATACTGAATCATGTCTTAGGGTTTGGGAGCATGTCCTGGTCAAAAGTCAAAGTTACAGTTGACTTTTCTCGCAAAACCCTAATTGTGGTTCAGATGAAATTGAAACTTGTTGCTCAAGCTTCTTGGATCAATCCATTGTTCCAAATGGATCAATATGGTATATTAGAGACCCTCAAATCATGTCTTGAGGTCTTGGTTCATGATTTGTCCCAAAAGTCAACTTAGGGGTGAATTAGGTCAGGAAACCCTAATTCCTGATTTTTGATGTATGCATCCCTTGAGGTCAAATTGACTTGATGATTGGGTCCATAGGGTTCCATGGAGTATATTAGGATATGATTTGAAGCATTGGCTCATGCCCAGAGGAAAATTTCCAACTGGAGGCCCTGGTCGACCAAAACCCTAATTTGGCGACACTGGCGATCTTGAAGCTTAATCCACCTAGAAGGGAGCAACCTTGTGCTTAATCCTTGATGTGGGAGTACTCTTGATCCATTGTGGATGTTTGAGAGGTTAGACAAGTTAAAGATCATGTCATTCCTTGATTGATTCTTTGTCTAAGAACTCTGAGAGGGCTTGAAACCCTAATTTTGATGGCAGTGAATGCTCACCCATCTTTGGGGAGACTGATGAAGCATAATGATACACCCATATTGTGATGATGATTTGCACAATGATGGGAAATCTTAGTAGTCAAAATTTGGGGTATGACAAATGCCCCTATTTAATCTTCTTGGACACGAAGGTGTGAATGACGAAGGTATTCGGGCATTCGGGGTGCAAGAGGATTAAATATCGGAATACCCAAAATTTTGATGGTGGTTATGAATGGCAGATCGCATTCATCTTCTTTTGCTAAGCAATGATGCTTAGAAAAGGTAAACTTCCCCTCGATCCTGGTCTTCAGCCAAGGAACTGGTCTCAGTTTTCTTTTGAGATGAACTTCCCCTCGATCCTGGTTTCCTACCAAGGAACTGGTCTTAGTTTTCGATTTAAACCTCTCCTCGATCCTGGTTTCCTACCAAGGAACTGGTCTTAGTTTCTGATTTAAACTTCCCCTCATTCCTGGTTTCCTACCAAGGAACTGGTCTAAGTTTCTGATTTAAACTTCCCCTCGTTCTTGGTTTCCTACCAAGGAACTGCTCTAAGTTTCTTTCGTCAATAAAATTTATTGACAAGCGACGCTATTCATAGCAGTTTTCCTCAAACTTCTCGCCGAATCTTCCTGGGGAGATGTCATTTGACGGAAAAAGTTGACGTCAGACTTGCTGGGGAATCCAGTCGTCTGAGTTGTAGAGGTGCACAAACTTCTTTGTTGGAGACGCCATTTGTTTCTACTGGGGAAAACGAGTCTCCTGAAAGACTGCCTTCGTTTGGGGTCTTACAACATACTTTTCTCGGGATCTTCCTGGAGAAATGCCATATGATGGGATCCAATTTGAGGTGCTGATGACCTTTTCATCAGTGGTTTTTTCGGAGAAAAACTGCTGGACCACCGAATCTCTGATTAGGAGGCTTTCTCTCGGGATTTTCCTTAATCCGGGAAAGCAAGGATATCATCTTCAATGGAAAAGAGTGATGTTGACTGAAGGTTCTCTAGTTTTTCAGAGGTTCAAGTTATCAAAGTGGTCAAGGGCCAATTCTGATCCAGAAATAAATTGGAGGAGAGAGATTGTTCAGACGCAACCTTTCCTGACTAGGAAAGAACTGACAACTCTATTGTGGAGACTTTTATCACTAGGGGACAAGGCCTACTAAAGTGATAGTGATGCAATATGAATGTGAATACAAATCAATAATGCACGATGTATGTATGTATATGCTGACAAAACTGACGCGACATACAAACTAATGGATGAACACGACTGGATACTCGGCCGTCGCGGGGCGAAGAAGTACCGTTGGTCCAATAAGTAGCAATTCCACCTTGCTTAGGAGAAGTAGTCCTCGCGGGGAACTATGTTGGTCGGGCTTAGGAGATAAGAACTCGGCCGAGGCGTGTCAGAAGAAACAAGGTCCCTGACACAGTTGATCCCTTAATTCAGGCGTACTGGGTTAGAAGGAGTACTTTGATTCTGCACTTTGAAGCTCGCTTACTTCTGGAGAAGCGGTTGATGTTCTTTTGATGTTTAACAGTTAAAAGAAATTGCCATCTTTATTTTAAAGCAGAAAAATTTTTACAAGTAAATTCATTTTTGTTTTATTTCAAGAATCGTTGATCATGTTAAAATGTCGTTCTGTAAAGCTAAAACAAATGAGAATTACAATCAAAAGCACAAGGGCTCAAATTTTATTGATAAGATGGAGATCAGCCAAACGCGTGATTCCAAAGAGTATTTACAAAGTTAGAAAATGGTAATTTACAGGGAAAAGGGCTACGTTGAAACATAACGACCACTATCCTTCTACCAACTTTGAATTCGGGGCATCCTGAGCTTCTGTCGAAGATGGCCGTGAGTGGAGTTTTCCTCCGATGGATGGTGTAACTGTTGCTGAGGGACTTGCCTCTGTTGAACCTAGTTACTTGCCATTATCCCTAACTTTTGCCCAGAGTGTACTCTGATGTTTCCAATCCGTCGGGATGATTTTTTTTTATTTTGTCTCTAACTTTTGCCTGGACCGCCCTTTCGGGTTTTCAATCCACCGAGACATTTTTTTAGGCGAAGTATTTCTTGACTACATCAACATTCGTGGGGTAGGCAAATTCCTTTCCGTCCATGGTTGCAAGTCTCAAGGCGCCGCCTGAGAAAGTTTTCTTGACCACATAGGGGCCATCATAATTCGGAGTCCATTTGCCCCGAGAATTAGTGTGAAATGATTGTATCATCTTGAGCACAAGGTCTCCTTTTCTGAAGACGCGAGGTCAGACCTTTTTGTCGAACGTCCTCTTCATTCTTTGTTGATACAACTGACCGTGGCATAGTGCCGTGATTCGTTTCTCTTTAATCAGATTCAGTTCGTCGTGTCGACTTTGACACCATTCAACTTCTGTAAGCTTAGCTTCCATCAATACTCGGATTGATGGGATCTCTACTTCTACGGGGAGCACTGCCTCCATGCCATATACTAGAGAGAAAGGGGTTGCCCCTGTTGAAGTGCGGACATATGTGCGATAACCATGAGAGCAAAGGGTAGCATCTCATGCCAGTATTTGTAGGTTACAACCATCTTTTGAAAAATCTTCTTGACATTCTTGTTAGCCGCTTCTACCGCCCCGTTCATCTTAGGTCGGTAGGGAGATGAGTTATGGTGTTCGATCTTGAACTCTGTGCACAACACTTTCATCATCTTATTGTTCAAGTTAGATCCATTATCCGTAATGATCTGGCTAGGAACACCATAACGGCATATGATATTGTTTTTGATAAATCGGACCACCACTTGTCGGGTTACATTAGCGTATGACGCTGCTTCGACCCACTTGGTGAAGTAATCAATGGCTACCAGGATGAACCGATGTCCGTTTGAAGCCTTGGGCTCAATCATGCCAATCATGTCGATTCCCCATATGGAAAAAGGCCATGGGGAAGAAAGAACCTTGAGATGCGCTGGCGGTACATGAATTTTGTCGGAGTATATCTTACACTTGTGACACCTCCTCATGTACTTGTAGCAGTCGGATTCCATTATCAATCAATAGTACCCTGCTCTTAGAATTTTTCTCGCCATTGTGTGTCCATTGGCATGAGTGCCAAAGGACCCTTCGTGAATTTCTTTTGTCAGCATGTCTGCCTCTGGTTTGTCTACGCATCGGAGCAAGACCGTGTCAAAATTTCTCTTATAGAGAATATCGCCGCTCAGGAAGAAGCTGCTTGCTAGTCTTCTGAGGGTTTTTCTGTCCTTCCTTAGTGCCCCAGGTGGGTACTCTTATTTTTGAAGGAAGAATTTTATATCGTGATACCAAGGTTTGTCGTCTATGACTGCTTCAATCGTGAAGATGTAAGCGGGCCTTTCAAGGCGCATTATGTCGGTCTTAGGTAGGTCAGTCCATTGACTTACACTAATCATAGAAGAGAGAGTGGCTAAGGCGTCAGCCATGTGATTCTCATCACGAGGGATGTGATGAAACTCGATTCTGTTGAAGAAAGGTAACAACCTTCTTGCATAATCTTTGTAAGGAATCAGTCCTGATTGGTATGTGTTCCAATCTCCTTTTATCTGATTGATAACCAGAGCTGATTCGCCGTATACGTCCAAGTTTTTTATCCTTAAATCAATCGCTTCTTCGAGACCCATAATACAAGCTTCGTATTCGGCCTCGTTGTTTGTACATTTGAACGTAAGTCGAGCGGTGAAAGGAATGTGGGTACCCTGAGGGGTAACAATTATTGCCCCAATTCCGTTTCCATAATGATTAACTGCTCCGTCAAAGATTAGTTCCCACTGGGAACCTGGTTCTGGCCCCTCACTGGGTAGCGGTTCATCGCAGTCTTTCATTTTTAAATACATGACATCTTTGTCTGGGAAGTCGAACCCAATTGATTCTTGATCGTCAATCGGTTGATGAGCCAAATGATCGACTAAAATACTTCCTTTAACGGCTTTCTGAGCATGGTACTCTATGTCATATTCTGATAGCAACATCTGCCAACGAGCAATCCTTCCCATGAGAGAAGGTTTTTCAAATACATACTTGATTGGATCCATTTCGGAGATCAACCAAGTAGTGTGACGAATCATGTACTAACGAAGATGTTTGGCTGCCCAAGCCAAAGCACAACAAGTTTTCTCGAGCATGGTGTATCGAGTTTCACAGTCGGTGAACTTCTTGCTTAGATAGTAGATGGCAGACTCTTTCCGTTTGGTTTTGTCTTGTTGGCCAAGTACACACCCCATTAAGTCTTCCAAGACTGTGAGGTAGATGATCAGTGGTCTTCCTTCCACTGGAGGTGATAGAATCGGAGGATTCAACAGATATTCCTTAATAGAGTCGAAGGAAGTTTGGCAGTCTTCTGTCCAAACGCAATCCTGGTTCTTTTTCAGTAATTTGAAAATTGGCGCACATGTCGCGGTCATGAGGAATATCAATCTGGAGATGTAGTTCAAATGTCCCAGGAATCCTTTGACTTTTTTTTCAGTTTTCGGAGAAGGCATTTCTTGAATGGCCTTGACCTTGTCAGGATCAACCTCAATTCCTTTCTGGCTGACGATGAACCCTAAGAGTTTCCCTGAACCGACACCGAAGGTGCATTTGTTGGGATTCAAGCGGAGTTTGTATTTTCTCAAATGCTCGAAAAGTTTTGACAGGTGGGTCACATGCTCCTCCTCTGTCTTAGATTTTGCAATCATATCATCGACATATACCTCGATTTCCTTATGTATCATGTCATGAAACAGAGTAGTCATGGCCCTTTGATAGGCTGCCCCGACGTTCTTCAAACCGAACGACATTACCTTGTAACAAAAGGTACCCCATGGGGTAATGAACGAAGTTTTCTCCATGTCTTTCGGCGCCATTTTAATCTGATTATAGCCCGAGAATCCATCCATGAAGGAGAAAACTTTAAACTTTGTTGTACTGCCAACCAACATGTCAATATGTGTAAAGGAAAGTCGTCCTTTGGACTAGCCTTGTTTAGATCCCTGTAATCAACACACATTCTGACTTTTCCGTCCTTTTTTGGAACGGGTACGATATTGGCTAACCATTGAGGATATTCATATGTAGCGAGGAAACCTGCGTCAATTTGTTTTTGTACCTCCTCTTTGATTTTGATGGCCATGTCTGGGTGAGTGCGTCTCAATCTCTGCTTTACTAGCGGACATTCCAATCTTAACGGTAGGTGATGTTCCACGATGCTGGTATCCAACCCTGGCATATCCTGATAGGACCAAGTGAATACATCGGGGAATTCTTTGAGAAGCTTTGTCAAACTCTCTTTGGTAGTTGGACTGAGTAGTGCCCCAATCCTGATTTCTTTTCTCTTCTTTTCTGAACCTAAGTTTACCATTTCCAAAGGCTCTTTGTGAGGTTTAATGGACCTTTCCTCTTGTCTGAGTAGTCGGGAGATCTCTTCTGGAATTTCGTTGTCAACTTCTTCTTCAGCCCCAAATACCGGGAACTCAAAGTTGGGAGAATGCATCAGATCGTATGTTTCAACGGGGTTTAAAACAAGCAATTTGCATGACGTGATGATTCGTGTTTAGAAGAGACAGAGAGAATACAAAAGTGTGTGCAGTGTATTTTTTTTACTGCTTGTTTTTATTATTGAATTGTTTTTTAGGATTACCATTTTCTAAGAAAAGCAAAAAGAGAAAACAACAATTAATGCGGAAATTACAGAACGGCGTTATTTTATTAATGAACAAGTCGATTCTTGAAACTACAGCCCTATAAAACAAAACTCCATCACTTTGGGCAAAGCGAAGAGGGAAATTTACAGAAACCGAGCCCTATCAAACATCCGTTTCACCTGGGCAGGGTGAAAGGTTAAAGATGGCAATTACTTTGATTGGCGAACGACCTTCGGAACATCGACAACAACCCATTGGTAGCGAACTCCTTGGTGAATCACAAAGTCTGGCACCTTCCTTGATTTGTCTTCAGAAATGACGCTGATTTCTGGTGGAGCAGGATCATTGGAATCTGTCTCCCAGGCAGAGTTGTCGTAGGAGAATTCCTCTGTTGCATTTTGCATAGCATTTGTGCTCTTAGCTGTATCTCCCCATCTAGTTGGCTGGATATCTTCGAGCCTGATACGAGAGCTTTTGGGAGCGGTGTACTTGGCCATATAGTCGTATTTTCCACTCGGTTGTCCCAGGGTGTCCCACACTTCTTTGGAACTGGAGGAGTCATCCCTCTCGATGACGTTGACCTCGGAAAAAGTATAGTTGATGAATTCAAGTCCTGCAAACATTGCAAATTCATCATTATGTTGAGTAGTTTCTGAATGACCTGAGTGTTGATCCCATGACATGGTGGGGACACATGTATTTAGTTCATTGATGCTCAGCTGAGTTTCATTACTCGGTTGACTTTCTGGCCCCAAGTCTCCTGGGTAAGGCTGCCACATTGGCAGGCCATCCATTGGGCCATAATAATTGTGGTCAAAGTTGTCTTTCATCAGAGTGTCCTCCTCTAATGAATTTGGCGGAGCATGACATCCTTCAAGATCACAATCTCCGTATATCATTTCGACATCTGACCGTGGTATAAATCTCGGACTCTGTGTGGGATAGCAAAATGGCATAGGCACCTCTTCCTGAGACATATAACCGTCCTTGTTAAGATAGGGCTTTCATTCCTCAACTGTGTCGGAGGGATCCTCCTCATTGATAACATGGATTGCCTGAGGCACTGGGTGAAGGAATCCTCCACTGTGGAAGAAGTTCTGAATGGGATGAAGACTTTCATCGTTAGCAGCTGTCCGGGTACAGGTTGCAGAAAAACCAAGACCCTTCTTTGTTGTATTGCTAGTAGGAATGACAAGCTGTCCCCATCTTGTTGTATCGGTACTCTCGACTGCTTTAATAGCATCTTTGTATGAGGAAATCGAAGTTCCTCCTCTGGATTATTCATCCTTGTGTAGCGAAAGTGCTTGGAACTGGGTTCCGATTATCCCTTTTGGTTCCGCATAAGTGGATGACAATAAATTGCTGACGAGCAAGGCCTGTTCCCCACAGACTGTGATGAGTTGGCCATTCTAGATGAACTTTAGCTTTTGGTGGAGGGTTGAAGTGACCGCTCCAGCCTGATGTATCCAAGGTCTTCCTAATAAACAACTGTACGTTGCCCGGATGTCCATGACCTGGAAAGTGACTTGGAAAGTCTGAGGACCAATAGTTATGGGAAGATCGACTTCGCCGATAACCGTTTTTCTGGATCCGTCAAATGCTTTGACAACGACCTCGCTGGTTCTCATCGGAGGGCCTTTGAATGATAATTGCATCAAAGTAGACTTCGGCATAACATTCAGGGCTGACCCTCTGTCTACCAGTACGCTGGCTAAAGCATCGTCCTGGCAGTAGACTGTGATATTGAGCGCCATGTTATGACGGCGACCCTCTTCAGGTAATTCCTCATCACTAAATCCCAAGTTATTGCAAGAAGTGATGTTAGAGACAATACTATCGAACTGTCTGATTGTTATATCCTGTTCCACAAAGGCTTGCTCCAAGACTTTCTGTAGAGCCTCCCTGTGCGCTTCTGAACTGTGTAACAGTGATAATACCGAGATCTTTGAAGGAGTCTGTAATAGTTGATCGACAATGTTGTATTCACTCCTTTGGATGAGCTTCAGCATCTCATCATTGTTTTTCGAAAGGTCGGGATTACTGGACTGGCCGACTGATGGATCGGGAGCTTCTGTCTAAAGTTCCTTTTCTTTGTTAGACTCTCCAACTCCTCTGTTGAAGATTCTACCACTCCGTGTTACACGAATGATGTCTGCAATATTCATGACGGAGGGTAATGGAATTTATTTTCCATTTTCAATTATCGTTGCACTGTATTTGTAAGGGATCGCCTTAGCTGATTCATACGGTAGTGGTCCCGACAGATAGATGACTATAGGAACCTTCTGGTTTTTCTGACCATTGTACGCAATTTCGATCCGTTCTTGGTTGGGAATTCTTGATTCGTCAAGCAGAGGGATAATGGAAAAAACATTCCTGGTCCTCTGATGGTCAGAGATGACGACAACGTCCTCAATTTGATTGGCAAGGTAGTTTGGTGACCAATTGATGAGTCCGGAACCTGGATATGGGCGGATCTCTCCACGATCCACCTGCCCATGGAGAGCTTCTCGCACAAGGTAGCACCCTTGGTTACTTTCCGAACAGACTCCACAACATTCATAATTGAGTGGTGGCACCTGGCCACGCCCACTTTGAATACAATGTAACCTCACTAGGTTAACTTCCACGAGCCGGACATCCCGACTTTGACGCCGAGTAGGGTTTCTGTTATTGATACTAATTTGCTGAGTATCTTCATCCATGTAGATTGGCATCCACTAATGTTTTAACAAGTGCTGAAGTGCTTCCTGGACAAGGGCACATCCCTGATCGTTTTCGCAACCCGCTTTACAGCTGTGATAATTATGTGATATCAGGAATCCGAGTCGGACCTGCTCAGCATGCAGCTCTACCAAGTTGGTATTCATCAAGCGAATGTCAAAGATTTGAATCATATTAATCTGATAGGGATTCCTATCATGGTAGTCTTGGATCCATCCAAGATCCATCTGACGCTGGAGGGCCTCCTGTATGAAAGAGCACCCCTGTTTGTTTACTGATCAAGTTAGACAAGAACTATAATCGTGCCGCGGCAGATTATGATACTGGCTTTGCCTTAAATGCATTCCCACCAGGTTGACATTCATCGCACGAATGTTGTGGTTTTGAATGACATTGGAATTCATGTAAACCATGTTAACTCCACGAACTCGGTGCTCTCGGATCCATTCGAGATCCAACTATTCCTGTAGAGCTGCTTGCACCACAGAACATCCTTGATTACTTTTAGAGCAGATATTACATTGATGATAATTATGAGGTGGCACATGGCCGTACCCACTCTGTCTATAATGCATATTTACCAGATTGTCCCTCAACAAGAGTACATCGTGAATTTGATAGACATTGTTAAATTCTTTCTCAATCAGGTTGACTGCAGCTTTCTCATGTTGAGGCAGCGGGTTTGTGGGAACATTTGGATTCATATCTTTGAAAGATAAGAGCCCGCTCCTAACAAGCTTTTGCACGTCGGATTTGAAATTGAGACAGTTCTCTATGTTATGCCCTGATCCTCCTTGATGATAAGGGCATGTTTGATCCACCTTAAACCAAAAAGGCAGATTTTCCGGTACTGTAAGAGGAGACTTAGTCTGGATGTGCCCCTTAGCCAGTAGTAACAGAAATAGTTCTGCGTACAACATGGGTATAGGATCAAATCCTGGTGGTCGTGTTGTATGGTTGTTGTTATATGGTTGTTGCATAGATTCACATATGCATCACATAATCATAACACAACATACATTTATACGAATTCCTATGGGGTTAAGGACTCCCCACTACCCCCTCATGATTATACCACCAATATTAAACCCGTTCTCCCCCCTTACCTCGAATTTCCTGATCAAATTCCTGCGAAATTGATGAAGGTTCTAGCCCTAGCACTTTTGTTCTTCCTTTGTTCTTCTTTCTCTAACTTTGTCTCTTTTTCCCCAAAATCTGATTATAGTTAACCCCTCACTAGTTCTCACTAAAACCAGCTTAAAGACTAAACTGCCCTTCCTATTTTCCATCAGCCCATTATCTAATTAATTAAATTAGATTTTAATTTACTAATAATATTAATAATAATAATAATAGCCATAATAATAATATGAAATATACTATTAATAATAATAATAATAACAATAAGTTCCATATTACTATTAATGGACACACCCCCCACCTTATCACTATTAACATTACCCCTTCGCCCTCAGACACCCCCTAAAAAAGGCCAAACAATTGAGAATAAAACACGACAATTAAATAATTTAAATTGGGGTGTTACAGGGGGCATGTGATCGATGTAGTTGAAAAGCATAATCGTTTTGGATTGGGTTATCGTCCTGGTCGACACTCTAGTTCACATGGTCTGAAGCAGTGCAACTTGATCAAGTTCAGTAGCCCAGGTTTTCAAAAGGGTGACATCGTGGCAACTATTGATGATGCTGGTCATAGCAACCAGATTTCAAGCTTTGTACGCAAGTGCCCGCCGGGTTTCAAGCTCTACAATTGGACATCTACCGTGATTTCGGTGGTTTTTCCAATAAACATGTAATGCATTTTGCTTTCTCATTCCCTCGTCCTCGTCCTCGCCCCAGACGAGTGGATAGCTTGTAAAGGGCCTCCCGCTTTTGCAATATTATGTGATCAATAAATAAAAGTTTTTTGCATTCAAAAATCATGCTCTATTTTCTTTCTTTATTTTACTTTTTCTCAAATAAATGACAAAAGTTTCTTTTATTTTCCACTTTTTCAAAAATAGCTCATTATAAACATATTCATAAACATGCAGAACAAATAAATACATTGATAACAACATGGCAAACATCCATTGTAATTCTGGGATTCCAATTAACCAAGCCGAAGAAGATGGTGAGTAAGATTGTGAATTACCGGTTAAATTGGCAAGGCTCCTTGAGCACGAGCTTAAAGAGATTCAGCCACACAAAGAGCCAGTGGAAGTTTTCAATCTTGGTAGTGATGAGGTCAGAAGAGAAGTCAAGGTTGGCGCGTCCCTCGCAAAGCATGTACACTCCGAGTTGGTCAAGTTATTGAAAGAGTATGTTGATATCTTCGCCTAGTCCTATTAAGATATGCCTGGATTGGATACCAACATCGTTGAACATTACTTGCCACTCAAGCTCGGATGTCATCCTGTCAAGCAGAAACTAAGGAAGACTAGACCCGACATGGCACTTAAAATCAGAGAAGAGGTAAAAAACAGCTTGATGGTGGGTTCCTAGCCACTTCCAAATATCCTGAATGGGTTGCCAACATCGTCCCAGTTCCAAAGAAAGATGGGTAAGTCAGAATGTGTGTGGATTATAGAGATCTCAATAAGGCAAGCCTGAAAGATAATTTTCTTTTGCCTCACATTGATGTCTTGATAGATAACACAACACATTTCTCTGTCTTTTTGTTTGTGGACGGTTTCTCAAGATATAATCAGATCAAAATGTCCCCAGCTGATATGGAAAAAAACTAATTTCATCATGCCATGGGGTGCATATTGTTACAAATTCATGCCATTCGGTTTGAAGAATGCAGGGGCAACATACCAATGCGCCATGACAACCCTCTTTCACGATATGATCCTGTCATACCCCAAATTTTGACCACTACAATTTCCCATCATTGTACAAATCATCACCACAATATGGATGAACCATCTTGCCTCATCAGTATCCCCGGAGATGGGTGAACACTTACTATAGTCAAAATTAGGGTTTCAAGCCCTCTCTGAGTTCTTAGACAAAGGATCAATCAAGAATTGACATGATTTCAACTTTTCTAACCTCTCAAACATCCATAATGGATCAAGAGGACTCCCACATCAAGAATTAAGCACAATGTTGCAGCATTCCAGTTGGATTAAGCCTCAAGATCGCCAGTGTCACCAAATTAGGGTTTGGTCGACCAGGGCCTCCAGATGGAAATTCTCCTCTGGGCATGAGCCCATGCTTCAAAGCATAACCTATGATGCCCCAAGGGACATCATGAACCCAATCATCAAGTCAATTTAGCCTCAGGGGATGCATTCACTAAAAATCAGGAATTAGGGTTTCTTGACCTAATTCACCCCTAAGTTGACTTTTGGGACAAATCATCAGCCAAGACCTCAAGACATAATTTGAGGGTCTCTGATAAACCACATTGATCCATTTACAACAAGGGATTGATCCAAGAAGCTTGAGCAACAAGTCTCAATTTCATCAGAGCCACAATTAGGGTTTCGCGAGAAAAGTCAACTGTAGCTTTGACTTTTGACCAGGACATGATTCAATACACCCTATAACACCTATGAAATCAATCCATCAAGTTTGATTTAGGTCAAGGACTTGATTTCATAAAGGATCGCACAGTTTGAAATTCATCTGGCAAAAAGTCAACTATACACAAAAGTCAAACTTTGACTTTTTGAGATTTTTCACAAAAATGGTTTTTTAACCCTAAAATGACGTTAATGTATGATTTGAATCATCATTCATCAAGAAAAATCAAGAAAAGTTGGATAACTTGTAAAAAGGGTAACCATAAAAACTTAGAAAATTTTCTAAGTTATGGAACAAAGTGGCAAGGGTACCAACTTTGGAGGATCATAACTCCTAAACCACAAGGCCATTTTTCCCCATCCAAAGCTTGATTTGTAGATCTCATTACCCTCTACAATAGCCTAAAACTGACCTCCCTCCAAATTCCTCATGGATTTTGAGTTATGGAATGATCAAAATCACAAAAAGTGAAAATGTCACTTTTTCCAACACTTAGTGATATTTTCACTAAGTCAGAATCTGCCTTCACTTTTTTCCAAATGTAGGGGGATTTCTCACTTAGATCTAAAAGGTATCAAAACCAAATATGATCAAACAGTTGTTGTATTATATGAGGGCTTTCTAAAATGACCAAGAACATCACCTAATTCCACTTGAGCCATGAGATATGACAAGGGCAATATGCCTTGCTAAAAACTGCCAAGGCTAGGCAGAATTTTGCATTTTTGCTCGATTTGGCAAAATCAGATAATTCCAAGCCTTGTCATCATCTTGGACACATCTGAGGATCAAATCTAAAGGGGACAAACACTGAGCCAAGCCTCCAAAGTCCTTGGAACAAGAAGTAGCATGTCAAACCTAGAATTGCCTAAAAGAGGGACAAGACTCCAATTTTGGATTGGAGCATTCAATGCATACACCAAGGTGGCATGGACTGAGCCATTTGCAACTGAATTCAGTCAAGACTTATCCAAGACCAAGGGAACCACAGCCCTGTGCCCTAACCTCTAGTCAATGGCTAGAGGAGACTTGGATTCCAAAATGCAACCATTGGCCAAACCTCTGCTGCAGTTGCCATTCACTATTGATCCCAAAACAAACTTGTTCTACTATAAATAGAGCTCATTTGTGCTCAGTTTGAGTACACCAAAGCTATCAAACAGATGCTTTCCTCAAAATCCCTCTCTTTAGGCAAAAATACCTTCTTTAGCAAGGTAACTATGAGTTTTTGAGTTAGAGAGAGTTTCCATCACAGCTCATGATCCTAACACCTCATAAACATCATATGTAGGTGATCCAAACTCACACAAGTGACCTATAAACCTTAAATCACAAAGTCACCTCTCAAAACCTCAAAATAGGCTTTTTGTACATTTTTCAAGCCATGTATTGAATCAGTCACTTTCCAAACCAGATAAAACCTCAAACACACTCCAAATATCATCCTTAAACTGTCCCAAATGGTTCCACACATCTGGAACACCATTTGAGAGAGTTGATATTTTGGTCATTTTAACCCCTTTTGCAAGAAAGGGCCAGTTTGTGTTTTTGCAGGTTCCAACTGATTCCAATCATCCTAAAAGCTTCCTAGGGATCATTTGAGAGTGTCCAAAGCATCAAACCATTTCTGGAACAAGAAGTTTGGCAGATTGCCCAGAAAACTCCAAAAGCTCAAAAAGAGGTCAGCCTCATGACTTGAACTTTCCAAAATATGCCTTGCTTTGAAGTCCACTGATCATACACACCTCATACATGTTATATATGTTGTGTTTGAACTAATTTATCATGTAATTCATGCCTGTATATAGGTGTAGCATAGAAAATGTAATTATAGGCCTTTTTCAAAACCACTATCGGGTTTTGAGGAGGGAGTATGATCTGAAAAAAATACCACCACCATTGGATTCCTTGTGAAATTCTAGGCCAGATGCATATAAATTTTGTCCCCAAACATGGAGAAATGAGAAAATTATGACCTTCACGTTTCTGAGCCAAAACTTGCCTTGCCTTGCCTTGGTCAGGCCTAGAAAACAAGGCAAGCCTTGTATATTTGTGGTTTCACTTCAAGCAATGGATGTATCACCACCCCAGTGGTAAGGCGCGCGCCCTATAACCTTGAGGTCGTGGGTTCAAACCCCACCCATGCCATTTTGTGTTTTCTCACATTTTTGCTATTTTTTCCAATATTTTCATGTTTTATTAATTAATTGGAAAATTAATAACTCTTTCAATTTTAATTATTTTTTATTGATTCTTTTTGCAAAAAATCACAAAAATGTTGAAATATTTGATTCCACAAAAAATTAAGTTTATATTATTTATTTAATATAATTAGTATTTTTGTGAATAAATTCCTTTTTAATGTTTTTTAAACATTTTAAAAGTGAATATTTACTTTGAAAATCAAAACCAAGTGAGTTTTAATATCCCTTATGATTAATCCCTCATTTTTCAAACCTTAAAAAAAGATCACAATTGGTTTATTCAAACTTATTTGGTATTTTATTTGATTTTCTTTAAATATTTACTTTTAAAGAATAACAAATTAGGGTTTCTATGGTTTTCACCCTCGCAAAACATTTTCAAACACTCATGGGCCTCTATTCCTCTATTAGAGTGTAAGACCCAACCCTTTTTGAAAGCCAAACATTTTTGGGCCTCACTTATTGTATAAGACCCACTGCATTTTCAAAAATCTCGGCGCGATTGCCATTTCAAACAAAGACAAACCTTGGGCCTCTCCTTGAGCTGTAAGCCCCAGCACTTGTACAAAACAATTTTGGGCCTCTAATAGAGTGTAAGACCCAATCCCCTTTTAACCAAAAAAATTTTTGGGCCTCAGACATTGTATAAGTCCCTCTGCGTTAAAAGAAAACCTCGACGCGTTCGCCAATTCAAAAACCAATCATCTGGGCCTACCCTCGTGTTATAAGCCCATTCTTGGGCCTCTTGAGAGAGTGTAAGACCCATCCCTTTGTACAGAGAAATCTTTCTTGGGACTCAGTCACTTGTATAAGTCCCTGTACAAATTCAAAAACACAGTGCAATCACTAACAAAACCTTGGGCCTCTCCTTGAGCTGTAAGCCCCAACATCTTTTCAAAGCACTTTCTCCTTTGATTTTGTATATAATATTGTTATCAAAGCTTTCTTTTTTGAACAACTAACAATACAGCATAGAAGCTTTACAATCGAGTAAGTGTTTACCCGCTTTCATTTACCGCTTTCATATGTAACTGTACTGTGGGGCTGTTTCACTGTAAGTCTTCTTTCATAAACTCATATCGACTTGTAATAATAGTATAGATATTTAGAGTTTCCCCGACAACTACGTCTAGCACTAAGCCCTGTTGATCACTTTTAAATAGACTAAACTAGATCCCCATAGGATTACCAGATACAGTCTTCCCTCCTCTTGGGGTTAAACAATATGGAGATGCGAAAGGCATATTCTTTCTGAACCCTTTCTCAGACTGTCACCTTTAGAAGTTGTCAAAGAAACTCTACTCCCCAGAGATGATCTTTTCTCCGTGAATGGCATCTCTTAAGTTTCTTCCAAATTCTCAAACTTTCCTGGCTTGATCCATTCTCGGTGAATGGCATGTCTTGAACTTCTCGGGGTTTGGGGACCCACAGGCTTCCTAAAAGCATCCCCGCCTCCTCTTGGGCGTTGTACAAGGACCCGACGACTTCTTAGAAGTATTCATAGCCTCCTCTTAGGCTTCGTATAAGGATTCTTCCTTATGGAAGAGAGCCTCCTCTTGGGCTTCGTACAAATTGTCCCTCGGCTTCTTAAAAGTTTCCAGCCTCCTCTTGGGCTTCGTACAAATTGTCCCGACGACCTCCTAGAGGTATAGGAACATAAATTAGTCATCTTAATAGAACAGTCTTTCAAAGAGTCTAGATCCTACTACTGTTTCTCTAAGCATAGTACAAAAGATAAAACTCTAGACTTGGACAGTCTACCTTCCTTTAGTCTCGAAGGCATTCTCAAGTCCCTTTCAAAGATAGGGAAAATACTCGCAGATTTGGACAGTCTCAACACCCCTTTGGATTTCCCATTTCCCTAAAGAACAGGAAATAACCCTGATCCTCTAATAAAATCCCAAAGTATAGCCTTAATTTTAATTAGTCTCTTTATAAGAACTGATTTTCTCTTTTAACCAACATACTGGACCTATCACTCAACTGAAACAGCTATCCTTTAGCCTCTATCTCGGGCTTCGTACGAGATACAAACACTCTCTTGTTGAGTCAAAACTCCTTCGCCTCCATCTCGGGCTTTGTATGAGATACAAAACACTCTCTTGTTGAGTATAAAAGACTCTCTTGTTGAGTCAACCCTTTTAGCCTCTATCTCGAACTTCGTATGAGATACAAAGACTCTCTTGTTGAGTCAAACCCTTTTCGCCTCCCTCTCGGACTTCGTACGAGACACACAAAAACACCCTCTTGTTGGGCCACTAGCCTCCTCTTAAGCTTTGTATAAGAAAACCCTGGTTGAGTCAATCAACCTTTTAGCATCAAATTTGTGCCTCGTTCACAATATATAAACATCAACAACTCCTTTTCTCCCATCTAAATGCTATAAGCGGCAAGCCTCTAGATTATTTACATCCACGCCAATGTCCCTCTTTTAGCATGAGAAATTCCTAAGGAAAGATATCATTGCTCTACACTGAGTTAAAGTCTTCTCCTCTAGGTTGAAAAGCCCCTATAAAGGAAATTATGGCATTGCCGGATTCACATATCCCAGTTAAAGTAATTCTCCTTTATAAACAGTTGTGACAAACATACCCCTCTTTAGAGATGACAAGTTCTCTCTAAAGTCAAAACCTTTCAGCTTCACATCTTGGGCTTCAAACAAGATACAAATAGACCCTCCAGCTTCATATATTGGGCTTTGAACAAGATACAAACCCCCTTTAGCTTCACGTCTTGGGCTTTGAACAAGACACCAAAACACCATTTCCTCCCATAGAATAGGAGGAACTACGATCGCTCTAATTTCCCTGTTTCAGTAAACGGGAATACGTAGGCATAAGATTGCAAGAAAAATCTTAGCGAGCACACTAATCCAAAACCCAAATTGCATACCTTCCTATATCAATCGAAAAGCATCAGTCCTAGCGTCCTACCCATGAACATTCCCGGTGTTTCGTTCTAAACAAAGTAAGAAGAGAGAGGCCCCATTACCATATAGCACCAGTAACCTAACAGACCGCTGTTTAAACTTAGTATGCAAGCAAGGTTAATTGGAGACATCTATTTCCCTTCCTTAGTCAGCTCAATAGGATAAAAAATGAATTGACCTGTAGTAACCACAAAGAGCAACAGTGCTTAAGAACCACGTCCAAAATCGCTCGCTACAGAAAAGTGGCGCCCACCGTGGGGCCCTATAAATCTTTCAATCTTACAATTTAGGGTGAAAACCTTGGACAAGTCATTTTCATGGCGGTGTTCGCCACAGAAAAGTGGCGCCTACCGTGGGGCACTATAAATCTTTCAATCTTACAATTTAGGGTGAAAACCTTGCACAAGTCATTTTTTATGGCGGTGTTCGCTACAGAAAAGTGGCGCCCACCGTGGGGCCCTGCTTTCTTTCTTTGGAATTTCACTGGGATAGGACTTTTTGTTGACTCCACTAGGATCTTAGGTCAAAACCTTTAAAGTTGGGAAGGAACCACAGAATGGCGACTCCGCCGGGGAGCCATTTTCTGTCAGGAACATAGGATTCATAGCTCTTTAAAGTCTAGGACTTTAGGAAAAATATATATACTGCTTTTCCTAATTGATATATGTGTTTATTTTTCTACTAATGGGAATGCGTGTGATGCCGCATGTGGAAAGATTGAGTATACACCTAGAAAAAACCTCTTTTAGTGGTGCGGAAACTATTGGAAATGGTTGTCACGCAATACCACCCTCTTCTGATGGTTCTTCGAAAAACATCACCTAGCACGGTTCCCGGCCCACTGGTGTTTTCTCGACAAGAACTGATGATTTTGAGAGACAGGTACAAAAATCACTAGTATAAACCTTTGGGATGGGTAGAGCCTTGACTCCATGACAACAACCCTTTGACCCCATGTTTTTTCTATGTTTTTGTGTGCTGTATTCATGCATTCATCTAAAAAACATTAAGCAAAGAAAAACTTCTCTTCTAGTCTCTCTCTTTTTCAAATTAAACTAAGACAATGATTGCAAATTTCAGAGAAAAAGATTACGCTCATGGATTTCGGTAGAAGGAGAACTCATAAGTACACCTTCAGGGTTCTAAAGCTAGAGGATTTGAGAGGGCTAGCAAGGAAGATCACTAACCCTGAAGCTTTCAGAGCCAAATACGGAGGTCTGCTACCTCTGTTAAGAGCCCATGTGATTGAAGGAATCATGGAGGCACTCATTTAGTTTTACGATCCGGTCTATCACTGTTTCACATTCCCGAATTACCAGCTCACACCAACGCTGGAGAAGTACTCTTACCTGACCAATTTCCACATTACTGATCGAGCTCCATTTTCTGGACTGGAAGAAATTCCAAAGGATCGGGCCATTGAAAGAGAAATTTATTTGGATGAGTCGGAAGTCAAGACTCACATGACCGCTAAGGGAGGGCTCCCAGGTTTACCAGCCCAGTTCCTGACAAAGAAGGCTCTGTACTTTGCTAGTATAGGAAACATGACTGCTTTTGAAAGCATATTTGTCTTACTCACCTATGGGTTATTTTTGTTTCCCAACATTAATAACTTCGTCGATATCAATGCCATTAGGGTTTTTCTCATTGGAAACCCTGTGCCAACTTTGCTCGCAGACGCGTATCATTCTGTACACTTAGGGAATTTGTACAGCGGAGGAATGATCACATGTTGTGTGCCCCTACTGTATAAATGGTTTATCTCCCATTTGCCCAAGTCTGCTGCTTTTTGGGATCACAAGAATGCCTTACGTTGGTCGCAGAAAATCATGTCCCTCACCAACTCTGACATAGATTGGTGCAATAGGATTTATGACGGGATCAGGATCATTGACCGTTGTGGAAATTTCCCCAACGTACCCCTTATAGGAACTAAAGGAGGAATTAATTACCATCCAGTTTTGCTTCGTCGTCAATTTGGATACCCAATGAGGCATATCCCGCGTAATTCTCATCTGGAAGGTCTTTTCTTCAAAGAAGGAGAAAGTGACAGGGCACTAAAGACGGAAATAGTGCACGCTTGGAAACATGTTCATAAGAAAGGACGGGAGTCTTTAGGAAAACTGGACTATGTCTCAGTGGAGCCTTATCTCCACTGGGTACAAACTAGAGCTCTCAAGCTAAAGATGCCTTATCCTCGTCACGGAGTTCTTCCGCCAAGGCAATCTGTCATGTACTTCATGACTGAAATGGAAAAATTTCAGGTTACTCTCAACAAAGTTCAACAGGAGAAGAGGTCTTGGAAGAACAAGTACCGCATTCTCAATGTGGAGTGTATCAAAATACAGCAACTACTGAAAGATAAGGATGCTCTAATTGAGATTTTGGAGCAACATGCTGTGGATAATCAGGATGACCAAAGGAATTTGCTCATTCCTTTCACTTGGCAAAAGAATGACAACCCGACAATGGCTCAAGAGCCCGGTCAAAGAAAAGGAATGTACCAGAATCAGCACCCGGGTTCTCCTCAGAGAGGACTCGGGGCCCATTAGCTTAGGTTTTTGTTTCCCCACCTTGTAATCTACTGTATTTCTATTTTCGTAATCCTTTGAATTCAATAAAACGGGGTTTCCCCACTGTTTGATATTTGCAATCTAATTGTCGAAGTTTATTTTGATTAAACAAAAAAAACAATTAATATAATCATTGCATTCATCATTCTCACGTCACGTATTCTTCTTACCTACGTATCTCACGTTTGCGTCTCGGTTCTAGAGTCAAACTGTCTCATTCGTACAATACTCGGGCCAATCGTCAGAAAAAGATGGATGATCTTGAGGAAGAGAAAAGAGAGTTGAGAGAAGAGATCGACACTCTGAGAGAGGATATGAGAAAGCTTCGTAATGACATGTAAGCCATGGCAGAAGCTCAGCTACAAAGGACTGTGATCTCGGAGATCACCTCAATGCCCATAGTGGAAAAGTCCGATCCTAGGTACAAAATGCCGAAAGATCGTCCCTGGGGCATGCCACTCAATTATATCCCGGAAGGATATACCCCATTGATCAATGAGGATCAGGGGACTGCAACAGGAACCGCTAGGCCTGAAGGTTACAAACTTCGGAAAAGCGAAGATGTCAGGGGCATGACAGCAACTCCTGAAGGTTACAAACTTTGGGAGACACCGAGAGTCTCGTCCATAATGACTGTACCACCGCCCGTGGTACACACTGTCCCGAAAGGACAGATTCCCTAGATACCTTCTGGTGGAAATGACAACATGTTCGAAAGAATGAATGAATTCCAGGAACAGTTCCTGGGAATGCAGAAAGAACTGCAGGCCCTTCGTGGTCAGGATCTATTTGGAAAGGACGTCGCGGATCTCTGCTTGGTCCCAAACGTGAAAGTCCCACACAAATTCCAGGTGCCTGACTTTGAAAAGTACAAGGGAAACTCTTGCCCTCAGAGTCACTTGGTGATGTACGCTCGGCGGATGTCAGCTCAGATAGAAAATTAGGACCTACTGATTCACTACTTTCAGTATAGTTTAACCGGTGCCGCACTAAAATGGTACATGGGTTTAAATCATGCTACGATTAGCACTTTTAGAGACCTTGGCACTGCCTTCGTCCAACAATATAAATACAATCTGGACATGGCACCAGACAGAGATCAACTCTGATCAATGTCACAAAAGGACACGGAAACTTTTAAGGAATACGCTCAGAGATGGCGTGAAATTGCCGCTCAAATTTGTCCACCACTTGAGGAAAAAGAGATGACAAAGATATTATTAAAGACCTTGAGCTCATTTAACTATGACAGAATGGTTTCCAGTGCGCCCAGCGACTTCACCGATATGGTCGGCATGGGAGTTCGTCTTGAGGAAGTCGTCCGAGAAGGACGTTTAGTAAAAGACGTCGGATCATCAAGTAGTGAAAAAAGATATGGTAGTGCTCTCCCTAAGAAAAAAGAACAAAATATTGGGAATATCTCTCTCGGAAAGCAAATGCGACGTTATCAACCAGTAGCAGCTGTAACTCCTGCTATCAATCCTGCGCCTATTCCTACGTATCAACCTCGGGTTGCACAGAGCCAACCTAATCAACAAAGAACTCAACAGCCTCTTCAGCAGGCTCGTCCTCCATACAATAACAACCATACAATGCGTCCACCAGGATATGATCCTATACCCATATCGTACGCAGAACTATTTCCGTTACTACTGGCTAAGGGGCATGTCCAGACTAAGTCCCCTCTTACGGTACCGGAAAATCCGCCTTTTTGGTTTAAGGTGGATCAGACTTGTCATTACCATCAAGGAGGACCAGGGCATAACATAGAGAACTGTCTCAATTTCAAATCTGACGTGCAAAAGCCGGGGTCTTATCTTTCAAGGATACGAATCCTAATGTTCTCACGAACCCGCTGCCTTAACATGAGAAAGCTGCAGTCAACCTGATAGAGGGAGAGACTAACAATGTGTATCAAATTCACGATGTACTCTTGTTGGGGACCAATTTGGTCAAGATGCATTGTAGACCGAGTGGATATGGCCATGTGCCACCTCATAATTATCATCAATGTGATGTCTGCTCTAAAAGCAATCGAGGATGTTCTGTGGTGCAATCAGCTCTACAGGAATAGATGGATCTCGGATGGATCCAAGAGCACCGAGTTTGTGGAGTTAACATGGTTTACATGAAGTCTAACGTCATTTAAACCAGGACATCCGTGCAATGAATGTCAATTTGGTGGCGATGCACTCCAGGCAAAGCCAGTATCATAATCTGTTGCGGCACGATTACAGTTCCTGTCTGACTTGCTCGGTAAACAAACAGGGATGCTCATTTGTACAAGAGGCCCTCCAGCGTCAGATGGATCTTGGATGGATTCAAGACTACCATGATAGGAATCCCCTATCAGATCAAGATGATCCAAATCTTCGACATTCGCCTGATAAATACCAGCCTGGTGAAGTTACATGCTAAACAGGTCCGGCTCAGGTTCCTGGTATCACATGATTATCAGAGCTGTAAGGCGGGTTGTGAAAATGATCAAGGTTGTGCCCTTGTCCAGGAAACACTTTAGCACTTGTTGAACCACTGGTGGCTTCCAATCTATATGGATGAAGACACCCAGCAAATTAGTATTGCCAACGGGAACCCCACTCGGCATCAAAGTCAGGATGTTCGATCTGTGGAAGCTGACCTAGTAAGGTTACATTGTATTCAAAGCGGGCGTGGCCAGGTGCCACCACACAACTGTGAATGTTGTAGAGTCTGTTCAGAAAGTAACCAAGGGTGTTACCTTGTGCGAGCAGCTCTTCAGGGTCAAGTGGATCGTAGAGAGACTCGCCCATATCTGGGTTTCGGATCAACTGGGCGCCGGACTACCTCGCTGATCAAATTGAGGACGTTGTCGTAATCTCTGATCATTAGAGGGCTAGGGATGTTAGTACCATCATTCCTCTACTTGACGAATCGAGAGTTCCTAACCAGGAACGGATCGAAATTGCTTACGATGGTCGGAAAAATCAGAAGGTTCCCATAGTCATCTATCTACCGGGACCATTACCATATGAATCAACTAAGGCTATCCCTTACAAATACGGTGCAACAACAATTGAGAACAGAAAGGAAATTCCGTTACCCTCCGTCGTGAATATTGCAGACATCAGTCGAGTAACACGGAGTGGTAGAATCTTCAACTGAGGAGTTTGAGAACCCAGCAGAGAAAAGGAACCTCAGACAGAAGTTCCCAATCCACCAGTCGATCAATCTAGTAATTCCGACCTTTCGAAAAATGATGATGAGATGCTGAAGCTCATCCAAAGGAGTGAATACAACATTGTTGATCAACTGTTATAAACTCCTTCAAAGATTTCGGTATTATCACTTTTGCTCAATTCAGAAGCGCACAGGGAGGCTCTACAGAAAGTCTTAGAGCAGGCCTTTGTGGAACAGGATGTAACAATCAGACAGTTCGATAGCATTGTCTCTAACATCACTTCCTGCAATAACTTGGGATTTAGTGATGAGGAATTACCTGAAGAGGGTCGCCGTCATAACATGGCGCTCAATATCACAGTCAGCTGCCAGGGCGATGCTTTAGCCAGCGTACTGGTAGACACAGGGTCAGCCCTGAATGTTATGCCGAAATCCACTTTGATGCAATTATCCTTCGAAGGACCTCCGATGAGAACCTGCGAGGACATCATCAAAGCATTTGACGGATCCAGAAAAGCAGTTTTCGGCGAAGTCGACCTTCCCATAACTATTGGTCCTCACACTTTCCCAGTCGCTTTCCAGGTCATGGATATCCGGGAAACGTACAGTTATTTATTAGGAAGACCTTGGATACATCAGGCTGGGGCGGTCACCTCAACCCTCCACCAAAAGTTAAAGTTCGCCCAGAACAACCAGCTCGTCACAGTCTGTGGAGAATAGGCCTTGGTCGTGAGTAACTTATCATCATCTACTGGTGTAGAACCCGAGGAGGTTATTGGAACTCAGTTCCAAGCATTGCCGGTGAGCAAGGACTATCAATCCGAAGAGGGAACTTCCATTTCCTCATACGAGGATGCTATCAAAGCAGTCGGGGGTGCCAATACAACAGGATGGGGACAACTTGTCATTCCTACTGACAATAAAACAAAGAAGGGTCTTGGTTTTTCTGCAACCTGTACCCAGACAGCTACTACCAGCAATGAAAGTCTTCATCCCATTCAGGACTTCTTCCACAGTGGAGGTTTCCTTCACTCAGTGCCTCAAGAAGTGCATACCATCAATAAAGACAATTTTTCTGATATGAAGGAAGAATGGGAATCCTATCCTAATGAGGATAGTTATATGTCTCAGGACGAAACGAAGATTCCCTTTTGCTTTCCTACACAGAGTCCGAGGTTTATACCCAGGTCAGACGTCGAAATGATATATGGAGATTGTGATTCAGAAGGATGCCGGGCTCCACCAAACTCATTAGAGGAGGACACTCTAATGAAAGACAACTTTTACCATGACTATTATGGCCCAATGGATGGCCTGCCTATCTGGCAGCCATATCCCGGAGACTTGGGGCAACGAAATCAGCCGAACAATGAAAATTAGCTGAGCATCATTGAACAGAATACCTGTGTCCCCGCCATACCATGGGATTAGCACCTAGGTTATCCTGAGAATACCTAGCACGACGATGAATTCGCAACGTTTGCAGGACTAGAATTCATCAACTATGCTTTTCCCGAGGTCAACGTCATCGAGAGAGATGACTCCTCCAGTTCCAAAGAAGTGTGGGACACCTTGGGACAACCAAGTGGAAAATTCAGTTTCATGGTCAAATACACCACTCTTGAAAGCTCTCGTATCAGGCTCGAAGACATCCAGCCAACTGGATGGGGAGATACAACTAAGAGCACAAATACTATGCAAAATACAACAGAGGAATCCTCCTACGACAACTCTGCGTGGGAGACAGATTCCAACGATCCTACTCCACCAGAAATCAGCGTTATTTCTGAAGACAATTCAAGGAAGGTACTAGACTTTGTGATTCACCGAGGAATTCGCCGCCAATGGGTTGCTGTCGATGTTCTGAAGATTGTGCATAAGTCAAAGTAATTGCCATCTTTAACCTTTCACCCTGCCCAGGTGAAACGGATGTTTTGATAGGGCTCGCTTTCTGTAAATTTCCCTCTTCGCTTCGCCTAAAGCGACAGAGTTTTGTTTTATAGGGTTGTAGTTTTAAGAATCGACTTGTTCATTAATAAAATAACATCGTTCTGTAATTTCCGCATTAATCGTTGTTCTCTCTTTTTGCTTTTTCTGAAAATGGTAATCCTAAAAAACAATTCAAATAAAAAAAACAAGCAGTTATCAGAAAATACACTGCACACACTCTTGCATTCTCTCTATCTTTTCTAAAAACAATCATCACGTCTTGTAGACTGCTTGTTTTAAACACCGTTGAAACAAACGATCCAATGCCTTCTCCCAACTTTGAGTTCCCGGTATTTGGGGCCGAAGAAGAAGATGACAAAGAAATTCCAGAAGAGATCTCCCGACTACTCAGACAAGAGGAAAGGTCCATTGAACCTCACAAAGAGCCGTTGGAAACGGTCAACTTAGGTTCGGAAAAAGAGAGAAAATAAATCAGGATTGGGGCACTGCTTAGTCCAACTGCCAAAGAGAATTTAACAAAGCTTCTCAAAGAGTTTCCCGATGTATTCGCTTGGTCCTATCAGGATATGCCAGGGTTGGATACCAGCATCGTGGAACATCACTTACCATTAAGATTGGAATGTCCGCCAGTAAAATAGAGGTTGAGACGAACTCATCCAGACATGGCCATCAAAATCAAGGAGGAGGTTCAGAAACAGATTGACGCGGGTTTCCTCGCCACATCAGAAAATCCTCAATGGTTAGCCAACATCGTACCTGTTCCCAAAAAGGATGGAAAGGTCAAAATGTGTGTCGACTACAGAGATCTAAACAAGGCTAGTCCAAAGGACGACTTTCCTTTACCACACATTGACATGCTGGTCGACAGTACAGCAAAGTTCAAAGTTTTCTCCTTTATGGATGGATTCTTGGGCTATAACTAGATCAAAATGGTGCCGAAAGACATGGAGAAAACTTCATTCATCACCCCATGGGGGACCTTTTGTTACAAGGTAATGTCATTCGGTTTGAAGAACGCCAGGGCAACCTATCAAAGGGCCATGACTACTCTGTTTCATGACATGATACACAAAGAAATCGAGGTATATGTCGATGATATAATTGCAAAATCTAAGACAGAAGAGGAGCATGTGACCCACCTGTCAAAACTATTTGAGCATTTGAGAAAGTACAAACTCCAATTGAATCCCAACAAGTGCACCTTCGGTGTCCGTTCAGGGAAACTCTTAGGGTTCATCGTCAGCCAGAAAGGAATCGAGGTTGTTCCCGACAAGGTCAAGGCCATTCAAGAAATGCCTTCTCCGAAAACTGAAAAACAAGTCATAGGATTCCTGGGACGTTTGAACTACATCTCCAGATTCATATTTCTCATGACCGCGACGTGTGCGCCAATCTTCAAATTACTCAAAAAGAATCAGGATTGCGTTTGGACAAAGGAGTGTCAAACCGCCTTCGACAGTATTAAGGAATACTTGTTGAATCTGTCGATTCTATCACCTCCAGTGGAAAGAAGACCACTAATCATCTATTTAACAGTCTTGGAAGACTCCATGGGCTGTGTACTTGGCCAACAAGACGAAAGTAAAAGGAAAGAGTCTGCCATCTACTATCTGAGCAAGAAGTTCACCGACTGCGAGACTCGGTACACTATGCTTAAGAAAACTTGCTGCGCTTTGGCTTGGGCAGCCAAATGTCTTCGCCAGTACATGATTCGTCGAACTACTTGGTTGGTCTCCAAAATGGATCCTATCAAGTATGTTTTTGAAAAGCCTGCTCTCACGGGAAGGATCGCCCGTTGGCAGATGTTGTTATCAGAATATGACATAGAGTACCATGCTCAAAAAGCCTTTAAAGGGAGTATTTTAGCCGATCATTTGGCTCATCAACTGATTGACAATTCGGAATCAATCGGGTTTGACTTCCCAGACGAAGATGTCATGTATCTAAAAATGAAATACTATGATGAACCGCTACCTAGTGAAGGGCCAGAATCAGATTCCCAATGGGGACTAATCTTTGACGGAGCTATCAATCATTACGGAAATGGAATTGGGGCAATCATTGTTACCCCTCAGGGTACCCACATTCCTTTCACCGCCAGACTTACGTCCGAGTGTACAAACAACGAGGCCGGATACGAAGCTTGTATTATGGGTCTCGAGGAAGCGATTGATTTAAGGATCAAAAACTTGGACGTATATGGCGACTCAGCTTTGGTCGTCAATCAGATTAAAGGGGATTGGAACACATACCAACCAGGATTGATTCCTTACAAAGATTATGCAAGAAGGTTGCTACCCTTCTTCAACAGAATTGAGTTTCATCACATCCCTCGTGAGGAGAATCACATGGCTGATGCATTAGCTACTCTCTCTTCCATGATTAGTGTAGTTCAATGGAACGACTTACCTAAGATCGACATAATGCGCCTTGAACGGCCCGCTTACATCTTCACAATTGAAGCAGTCATAGACGACAAACCTTGGTATCACGATATCAAGTGCTTCCTTCAGAAACAAGAGTACCCACCTGGGGCACTTAGGAAAAGCAGGAAAACCCTCAGAAGGCTGGCTGGAAGTTTCTTTCTAAGTGGTGATACTCTTTATAAGAGAAATTTTGACATGGTTTTGCTCCGATGTGTAGATAGACCAGAAGCAGACATGCTGATAAAAGAAATTCACGAAGGATCCTTTGGCACTCATGCCAACGGACACACAATGGAGAGAAAAATTCTAAGAGCTGGATACTATTGGTTGACCATGGAATCTGACTGCTACAAGTACATGAGGAAGTGTCACAAGTGTCAGATATACTCCGAAAAAATTCATGTACCGCCACCGCATCTCAAAGTTCTCTCTTCCCCTTGGCCTTTTTCATATGGGGAATCGACATAATTGGCTTGATTGAACCTAAGGCTTCAAACGAACATCGGTTTATCCTGGTAGCCATTGATTACTTCACCAAGTGGGTCGAAGCAGCGTCATACGCTAATGTAACCCGACAAGTGGTGGTCCGATTTATCAAAAACAATATCATCTGCCGTTATGGTGTTCCAAGCCAGATCATTACTGATAATGGATCTAACTTGAACAATAAGATGATGAAAGAGTTGTGCGCAGAGTTCAAGATCGAAGACCATAACTCATCTCCCTACCGACGCAAGATGAACGGAGCGGTAGAAGCGACTAACAAGAACATCAAGAAGATCGTTCAAAAGATGGTTGTAACCTACAAAGACTGGCACGAGATGATACCCTTTGCTCTTCACAGTTATCGAACATCTATCTGCACTTCAACAGGGGTAACCTCTTTCTCTCTAGTGTATGGCATGGAAGCAGTGCTTCCCATAGAAGTAGAGATCCCATCAATCTGGGTATTGATGGAAGCTAAGCTTACAGAAGCTGAATGGTGTCAAATTCAACACGACGAACTAAACCTGATCGAAGAGAAGGGAATCATGGCACTATACCACGGTCAGTTGTATCAGCAAAGAATGAAGAAGGCGTTCGACAAAAAGGTCCAACCTCGCGTCTTCAGGAAAGGAGACCTCGTGCTAAAAAAAATACAATCATTTTTCACTGATTCTCGGGGCAAATGGACTCCGAATTATGACGGCCCCTATGTGGTCAAGAAAGCTTTCTCAGGCGGTGCCTTGAGACTTGCAACCATGGACAGAGAGGAGTTTGCCTGCCCCACAAATGTTGATGTAGTCAAGAAATACTTTTCCTAAACTAAACAAAAAACGTCTCGGTGGATTGAAAACCCGAAAGGGAGGTCCAGGCAAAAATTAGAGACATGATCAAAAATCATCCTGGTGGATTGGAAATCTCCCAGTACAATTCATGCAAAAATTAGGGATAATGGCAAGTAACTATGTTCAACAGGGGCAAGTCCCTCAACAGCAGTCATGCCGTCCATCAGAAACTCTAGTCCAGGTCATCTTCGACGGAAGCTCAGGATGCCCCGAATTCAAAGTTAGTAGAAGGATAGTGGTCGTTATGTTTCAATGTAGCCTTTTTCCATTAAATTACCATTTTATAGACTTTGTAAATACTCTATGGAATCACGCGCTTGGTTGATTTACATCCTATCAATAAAATTTGAGCCCTTGTGCTTTTGTTTGCAATTCTTATTTGTTTTAGCTTTACAGAATGACATTTTAACATGATCAATGATTCTTGAAACGAAACAAAAACGAATTTACTTGTCAAACTTTTTTGCTTTTAAAATAAATATGGCAATTTCTTTTGACTGTTGGACATCGAAAGAACATCAATTGCGTCTCCAAAGGTGTTCGAGCCTCAAAGTGCAGAATCAAAGTACTCCTTCTAAACCAGTGCGCCTGAACGAAGGATCAATTATGTCAGATGTGAGTACTCCATTTGACATCTTCGACCGAGTTCTCATCTCCTAAGCCTGACCAGCGTCGCTCCCAACAGGGACCGTTTCTCCTAAGCAAGGCAGAATTTCTATCTTGAACCAGCGATATTTCTACATGCCCCACTGTGGTTGAGTATCCAGTCGTGTTCATCCATTAGTTTGCATGTCACGTCAGTTTTGTCAGCATATACATACATACATCATGCATTATTGATTTGCATTCGCATTCATATTGCATCACTATCACTCCAGTCGGTCTTGTCCCGTAGTGGTAATAGTCTTCTCAATCGAGTTGTCAAGTTCTTTCCTCGTTAGGAAATGTCGCGTCGGAATTATCTCTCTCCTCCAGTTTATTTCTGGATCAGAGTTGGCCCTTGACCACTTTGATAACTTGAACCTCTGAAAAACCAGAGAACCTTCAACCAACGTCACTCTTCGACATTGAAGATGATATCTTCGCTTTCCCAGATTAAGGAAAAATCCCCAGGGGAAGCCTCTTAAGCAGAGATCTGGTACTACAGCAGTTTTTCTCCAAAAAGACCGCGGATGAAAAGGTCATCGGCACCTCAAAATTGGATCACATCATATGGCGTTTCTCCGAGAAGATCTCGAGAAAAGTATGATGTAATAACCCCAAGCTAAAAGCAGTCTCTCAAGAGACTCGTTTTCCCCAGTAGAAACAAATGGCGTCTCCACCAGAGAAGTTTGTACACCTCTATAATTCAGACAGATGGGTTCCCCAGCAAGTCTGACATCAAATTTTTTCTATCAAATGGCATCTCCCCAGGAAAATTCGGCGAGAAGTTTGAGGAAAACTGCTATGAATAGCGTTCCTTGTCAATAAAGTTTATTGACAAAAGAAACTAAGACCAGTTCCTTGGTAGGAAACCAGGATCGAGGGAAAGTTTGACTCAGAGACTAAGACCAGTTCCTTGGTAGGAAACCAGGATCGAGGGGGAGTTTGAATCAGAAACTAAGACCAGTTCCTTGGTAAGAAACCAGGATCGAGGGGAAGTTTATTTCAGAAACTAAGACCAGTTCCTTGGTAGGAAACCAGGATCGAGGGGAAGTTTATTTCAGAAACTAAGACCAGTTCCTTGGTAGGAAACCAGGATCGAGGGGAAGTTTATATCAGAAAACTGAGACCAGTTCCTTGGCTGAAGACCAGGATCGAGGGGAAGTTTTTACCTTTTCTAAGCATCATTGCTTAGCAAAAGAGGATGAATGCGCAAATTATGGTTCATAGCAAACCATCAAAATTTCGGGTACTCCGATATTTAATCCTCTTGCACCCTGAATGCCCGAATACCTTCGCCATTCACACCTTCGGGTCCAAGAAGATTAAATAGGGGCATCTGTCATACCCAAAATTTTGACCACTAAGATTTCCCATCATTGTGCAAATCATCACCACAATATGGATGAACCATCTTGCCTCATCAGCATCCCCGGAGATGGGTGAACACTTACTACAGTCAAAATTAGGGTTTCAAGCCCTCTCTGAGTTCTTAGACAAAGGATCAATCAAGAATTGACATCATTTAAACTTTTCTAACCTCTCAAACATCTAAAATGGATCAAGGGGACTCCCACATCAAGAATCAAGCACAATGTTGCAGCATTCCAGTTGGATTAAGCCTCAAGATCGCCAGTGTCACCAAATTAGGGTTTGGTCGACCAGGGCCTCCAGATGGAAATTCTCCTCTGGGCATGATCCAATGCTTCAAAGCATAACCTATGATGCCCAAGGGACATCATGAACCCAATCATCAAGTCAATTTAGCCTCAGGGGATGCATTTACTAAAAATCGAGAATTAGGGTTTCTTGACCTAATTCACGCCTAAGTTGACTTTTGGGACAAATCATCAGCCAAGACCTCAAGACATGATTTGAGGGTCTCTGATAAACCACATTGATCCATTTACAACAAGGGATTTATCCAAGAAGCTTGAGCAACAAGTCTCAATTTCATCAGAGCCACAATTAGGGTTTTGCGAGAAAAGTCAACTGTAGCTTTGACTTTTGACCAGGACATGCTCCCAAACCCTAGGACATGATTCAATACACCCTATAACACCTATGAAATCAATCCATCAAGTTTGATTTAGGTCAAGGACTTGATTTCATAGAGGATCGCACAGCTTGGTTTAACTTTTTGAGATTTTTCACAAAAATGGTTTTTTAACCCTAAAATCATGTTAATGTATGATTTGAATCATCATTCATCAAGAAAAATCAAGAAAAGTTGGATAACTTGTAAAAAGGGTAACCATAAAAACTTAGAAAAATTTCTAAGTTATGGAACAAAGTGGCAAGGGTACCAACTTTGGAGGATCATAACTCCTAAACCACAAGGCCATTTTTCCCCATCCAAAGCTTGATTTGTAGATCTCATTACCCTCTACAAAAGCCTAAAACTGGCCTCCCTCCAAATTCCTCATGGATTTTGAGTTATGGAATGATCAAAATCACAAAAAGTGAACATGTCACTTTTTTCCAACACTTAGTGAAATTTTCACTAAGTCAGAATCTGCCTTCACTTTTTACCAAATGTAGGGGGATTTTTCACTTGGATCCAAAAGGTATCAAAACCAAATATGATCAAACAGTTGTTGTATTATATGAGGGCTTTCTAAAATGACCAAGAACATCACCAAATTCCACTTGAGCCATGAGATATGACAAGGGCAATATGCCTTGCTGAAAACTGCCAAGGCTAGGCAGAATTTTGCATTTCTGCTCGATTTGGCAAAATCAGATAATTCCAAGCCTTGTCATCATCTTGGACACATCTGAGGATCAAATTTAAAGGGGACAAACACTGAGCCAAACCTTCAAAGTCCTTGGAACAAGAAGTAGCATGCCAAACTTAGAATTGCCTAAAAGAGGGACAAGACTCCAATTTTGGATTGGAGCATTCAATGCATACACCAAGGTGGCATGGACTGAGCCATTTGTAACTCAATTCAGTCAAGACTTATCCAAGACCAAGGGAACCACAACCCTGTGCCCTAACCTCTAGTCAATGGCTAGAGGAGACTTGGATTCCAAAATGCAACCATTGGCCAAACCTCTATTGCAGTTGCCATACACTATTGATCCCAAAACAAACTTGCTCTACTATAAATAGAGCTTATTTGTGCTCAGTTTGAGTACACCAAAGCCATCAAACAGATGCTTTCCTCAAAATCCCTCTCTTTAGGCAAAAATACCTTCTTTAGCAAGGTAACTCTGAGTTTTTGAGTTAGAGAGCATTTCCATCATAGCTCATGATCATAACACCTCATAAACATCATATGTAGGTGATCCAAACTCACACAAGTGACCTGTAATCCTTAAATCACAAAGTCGCCTCTCAAAACCTCAAAATAGGTTTTTTGTGCATTTTTCAAGCCATGTCTTGAATCAGTCACTTTCCAAACTAGATAAAACCTTAAACACACTCCAAATATCATCCTTGAATTGTCCCAAATGGTTCCACACATCTAGAACACCATTTGAGAGAGTTTCTCTTTTGGCCATTTTAACTCCTTTTGCAAGAAAGGGCCAGTTTGTGTTTTTGCAGGTTCTAGCTGATTCCAATCATCCTAAAAGCTTCCAAGGGATCATTTGAGAGTTTCCAAAGCATCAAACCATTTCTGGAATAAGAAGTTTGGTAGATTGCCCAAAAAACTCCAAAAGCTCAAAAAGAGGTAAGCCTCATGACTTGAACTTTCCAAAATCTGCATTGCTTTGAAGTCCACTGATCATACACACCTCATACATGTTATATATGTTGTGTTTGAACCAATTTATCATGTAATTCATGCCTGTATCAAAGTGTTGCATAGAAAATGCAATTATAGGCCTTTATCAAAACCACTATCGGGTTTTGAGGAGGGAGTATGATCTGAAAAAATACCACCACCATTGGATCCCTTGTAAAATTCTAGGCCAGATGCATATAAATTTTGTCCCCAAACATGGAGAAATGAGAATGTTATGACCTTCACGTTTCTGAGCCAAAACTTGCCTTGCCTTGCCTTGGCCAGGCCTAGAAAACAAGGCAAGCCTTGTATATTTGTGGTTTCACTTCAAGCAATGGATGTATCAACACCCCAGTGGTAAGGCGCCGCCCTATAACCTTGAGGATGTGGGTTCAAACCCCACCCATGCCATTTTGTGTTTTCTCACATTTTTGCTATTTTTTCCAATATTTTCATGTTTTATTAATTAATTGGAAAATTAATAACTCTTTCAATTTTAATTACTTTTGATTGGTTCTTTTTGCAAAAAATCACAAAAATGTTGAAATATTTGATTCCACAAAAAAATTAAGTTTATACTATTTATTTAATATAATTAGTATTTTTGTGAATAAATTCCTTTTTAATGTTTTTTAAACATTTTAAAAGTGAATATTTACTTTGAAAATCAAAACCAAGTGAGTTTTAATATCCCTTGTGATTAATCCCTCATTTTTCAAACCTTAAACAAAGATCACAATTGGTTTATTCAAACTTATTTGGTATTTTATTTGATTCTCTTTAAATATTTACTTTTAAAGAATAACAAATTAGGGTTTCTTTGGTTTTCACCCTCGCAAAACATTTTCAAACACTCATGGGCCTTTATTAGAGTGTAAGACCCAACACTTTTTGAAAGCCAAACATTTTTGGGCCTCACTTATTGTATAAGACCCACTGCGTTTTCAAAAATCTCGACGCGATCGCCATTTGAAACAAAAACAAACCTTAGTCCTCTCCTTGAGTTGTAAGCCTCATCACTCGTACAAAACAATTTTGGGCCTCTAATAGAGTGTAAGACCCAATCCCCTTTTAACCAAAACAATTTTTGGGCCTCAGACATTGTATAAGTCCCTCTGCGTTAAAAGAAAACCTCGGCGCGATCGCCAATTCAAAAACCAATCATCTGGGCCTACCCTCGTGTTATAACCCTCATTCTTGGGCCTCTTGAGAGAGTGTAAGACCCATCCCTTTGTATAGAAAAACCTTTCTTGGGCCTCAGTCACTTGTATAAGTCCCTGTACAAATTCAAAAACACAGTGCAATCACTGACAAAACCTTGGGCCTCTCCTTGAGCTGTAAGTCCCAACATCTTTTCAAAGCACTTTCTCCTTTGATTTTGTATATAATATTGTTATCAAAGATTTCTTTGTTGAGCAACTAACAATACAGCATGGAAGCTCTATAACCGAGTAAGTGTTTACCAGCTTTCATTTACCGCTTTCATATGTAACTGTACTGTGGGGCTGTTTCACTGTAAGTCTTCTTTCATAAACCCATATCGACTGTGTAATAATAGTATAGATATTTAGAGTTTCCCCGGCAACTACGTCTAGCACTAAGCCCTGTTGATCACTCTTAAATAGACTAAACTAGATCCCCATAGGATTACCAGATACAGCCTTCCCTCCTCTTGGGGTTAAACAATATGAAGATGTGAAAGGAAGATTCTTTTTTAACCCTTTCTCAGACTGTCACATTTAGAATTTGTCAAAGAAACTCTACTCCCCAGAGATGATCTTTTCTCCGTGAATGGCATCTCTTGAGTTTCTTCCAAATTCTCAAACTTTCTTTGCTTGATCCATTCTCGGTGAATGGCATGTCTTGAACTTCTCGGGGTTTGGGGACCCACAGGCTTCCTAAAAGCATCCCCGCCTCCTCTTGGACGTTGTACAAAGACCCGACGACTTCTTAGAAGTATTCACAGCCTCCTCTTAGGCTTCGTATAAGGATTCTTCCTTCGGGAAGAGAGCCTTCTCTTGGGCTTCATACAAATTATCCCTCGGCTTCTTAAAAGTTTCCAGCCTCCTCTTGGGCTTCGTACAAATTGTCCCGACGACCTTCTAGAGGTATAGGAACAGAAATTAGTCATCTTAATAGAACAGTCTTTGAAAGAGTCTAGATCATACTACTGTTTCTCTAAGCATAGTACAAAAGATAAAACTCTAGACTTTGACAGTCTACCTTCCTTGAGTCTCGAAGGCATTCTCAAGTCCCTTTCAAAGATAGGGAAAACACTCGCAGACTTGGACAGTCTCAACACCCTCTAGATTTCCTGTTTCCCTAAAGAACAGGAAATAACCCTGATCCTCTGATCAAATCCCAAAGCATAGCCTTAATTTTAATTAGTCTCTTTATAAGAACTGATTTTTCTCTTTTAACCAACATACTGGACCTGTCACTCAACTGAAACAGCCATCCTTTAGCCTCTATCTCGGGCTTCGTACGAGATACAAACACTCTCTTGTTGAGTCAAAACTCCTTTCGCCTCCATCTCGGGCTTTGTACGAGATACAAAACACTCTCTTGTTGAGTATAAAAGACTCTCTTGTTGAGTCAACCCTTTTAGCCTCTATCTCGGGCTTCGTACGAGATACAAAGAATCTCTTGTTGAGTCAAACCCTTTTCGCCTCCCTCTCGGGCTTCGTACGAGACACACAAAAAACACCCTCTTGTTAGGCCACTAGCCTCCTCTTAGGCTTTGTATAAGAAAACACCGGTTGAGTCAATCAACCTTTTAGCATCAAAGTTGTGCCTCATTCACAGTATATAAACATCAACAACTCCTTTTCTCCCATCTAATTGCTGTAAGCGGCAAGCCTCTGGATTATTTACATCCACGCCATTGTCCCTCTTTTAGCATGAGAAATTCCTAAGGAAAGATAGCATTGCTTTACACTGAGTTAAAGTCTTCTCCTCTAGGTTGAAAAGCCCCTATAAAGGAAATTATGGCATTGCCGAATTCACATATCCCAGTGAAAGTAATTCTCCTTTATAAACAGTTGTGACAAACATACCCCTCTTTAGAGATGACAAATTCTCTCTAAAGTCAAAACCTTTCAGCTTCACATCTTGGGCTTCAAACAAGATACAAATAGACCCTTCAGCTTCATATCTTGGTCTTTGAACAAGATACAAACCCCCTTTAGCTTCATGTCTTGGGCTTTGAACAAGACACCAAAACACCATTTCCTCCCATAGAATAGGAGGAACTACGATCGCTCTGATTTCCCTGTTTCAGTAAACGGGAATACGTAGGCATAAGAATGCAAGAAAAATCTTAGCGAGCACACTAATCCAAAACCCAAATCCCATACCTTCCTATATCAATCGAAAAGCATCAGTCATAGCGTCCTACCCATGAACATTCCCGGTGTTTCATTCTAAACAAAGTAAGAAGAGAGAGGCCCCATTACCATATATCATCTGTAACCTGACAAACCGCTGTTTAAACTCATTATGCAAGCAGGGTTAATTGGAGACATTTATTTCCCTTCCTTAGTCATCTTAATAGGATAAAAAATGAATCGACCTGTAGTAACCCCAAAGAGCGACAGTGCTTAAGAACCACGTCCAAAATCGCTCGCTACAGATCCATAAAGAGATTGAGGTTTACGTGGACGATATGATTGCCAAGTCCAAAACTGAGGATGATCACCTGGTCCATCTGAAGAAACTGTTTGACAGACTCTGGAAGTTTAGAATACGGTTGAATCCTGCGAAGTGCACCTTCGGAGTTCAGTCTGGTAAACTCTTGGGCTTTATTGTGAGTCAAAAGGGCATTGAAGTTGATCCTGATAAGGTTCGAGCAATTCAGAACATGCCACCTCCCAAAACAAAAAAAGAAGTCTGTGGCTTTCTAGGAAGACTTAATTACATTTCAAGATTCATTTCTCACTTGATGACTACCTGTGAACCAATGTTTAAATTACTAAGAAAAAATCAATCGGTCGAATGGAACAATGATTGTCAAGAGGCATTTGACAAAATAAAACAATACTTGCAAGAACCACCGATCTTAGTACCGCCGGTTCCTGGTAGGCCTTTAATCATGTATCTCACTGTTCTCGATGAATCAATGGGATGTGTATTGGGTCAACATGACGACACTGGCAGAAAAGAACATGTAATTTACTATCTGAGCAAGAAGTTCACTGATTGTGAGACCAGATACTCACTTTTGGAGAAAACTTGTTGTGCTCTAGTCTGGCCTGCTCGACGCCTAAGACAATACATGATTTGCCACACTACTTTATTGATATCCAAAATGGATCCAATAAAGTACATATTCGAAAAGCCTGTTGTCTCTGGAAGAATTGCTCAGTGGCAAATGCTATTAACTGAGTATGATATCCAACATGTTACCCAAAAAGCAATAAAAGGGAGCGTCTTGTCTGACTACCTTGCTCATCAACCTGTGGAGGGTTATCAACAAATGAAGTTTGACTTTCCCGATAAGGATGTTCTGTTTATCAGAGATTACGAGACTCCAGACCCTGACATAGGACCCGAACCAGGGGCGCGATGGACGCTCGTGTTCGATGGTGCCTCTAATGCTAAAGGCCGTGGAATTGGTGCTATCCTCATCTCTCCAACAGGTTTTCACCTTCCCTTCACTGCCAGATTATGCTTTGTGTGTACCAAAAATATGGCTGAATACGAAGCATGTATCTATGGTATTGAAGCGGCAATTGACATGAGAATCAAGATTCTTGAGGTCTATGGAGATTATGCTTTGGTTATTGGCCAAGTCTGAGGGAACTTTGTGACTCGGGATTCCAAGCTGGTTCCGTACCAAAAGCACATCGCGAAATTGATTCCCTACTTTGATGAGATCTCTTTTCATCATATTCCCAGAAGGGAAAATCAACTAGCTGATGCTCTTACCACTCTGACATCCATGTTCAAAGTCAAATGGAAGAATGAAGCTCCTTCTATCCGTATTGATGATTGGAACGAACCAGCACACTGTTTAGCAATCGAGGATGAGTCTGATGACAAGCCTTAGTTCTACGACATTAAGAATATCTGGAAAAATAGGAATATCCTGAGGGTATTACTATCACTGACAAGAAAGCTCTTAGACGGATCTGTGCCAAATTCTTCTTAAGTGGTGGTGTACTGTACAAGAGGAATTATGATTCCGTGTTGCTCAGATGCGTGGATAGACAAGAAGCAAACATGATCATAAGGTTCATACATGAGGGCTGCGAGGGTGTACATGCTAAAGGTCCTGCCATGGCCAAGAAGATCCTTCGAGCTGGGTATTGCTGAACAACAATGGAAGTAGATTGTTACAACTTTGCCAAAAGATGTCACAAATGCCAAATCTACGGTGACAAGATTCATGTGCCCCCAACCCCGCTGAATGTTTTGACTTCACCTTGGCCTTTCTCTATGTGGGGCATATATATGATTGGAATGATAGAACCGAAGGCTTCCAACGATCATCGCTTCATTCTAGTTGCTATCGACTACTTCACCAAGTGGGTTGAAGCTGCTTCTTACACAAACGTGACACGACAAGTGGTTGCCAGATTTATCAAGAAAGAGATAATATGTCGTTATGGTATTCCTATCACCATTATCACTGATAATACAAGTAATCTAAACAACAAAATGATGAAAGAGTTGTGTCAAGAATTCAAGATCGAGCACCACAACTCTTCACCATATCAGCCCAAGATGAACGGTGTCGTCGAAGCAGCAAACAAAAACATCAAGAGGATTGTCCAGAAAATGGTTAAGACATACAAAGATTGGCATGAAATGCTTCCTTTTGCACTACATGGCTACAAAAATTCAGTTCGCACTTCTACTGGGGCAACTCCGTATTCGCTTGTGAATGGTATAGAGGTTGTTCTACCCATTGAAGTCGATATTCCTTCGCTCAGAGTCATTATGGAAGCAGATCTTGATGAAGCTGAATGGGTTCAATCCAGATATGACCAGCTGAATCTCATCGAAGAGAAGTGCCTTACAACCGTTTGTCATGGTCAATTGTATCAGAGACGCCTCAAGCGAGCTTTTGACAAGAAAGTTCTCCCTCGAGTGTTCCTTGAAGGCAAACTCGTGCTCAAGAGATATTCACCTGTTCACTCGGATCCACGCGGCAAGTGGACTCCCAATTACGAAGGACATTCTGTTGTCAAGAAGGCCTTCTTAGGCGGAGCCCTGATCCTCACCACCATGGATGGGGAGGAGTTGCCATCGCCCGTGAACTCCGATGCAGTCAAAAAATATTATGCCTGAAAGAAAAAATGGATCAAGAGCCCGCTATATTGACATTTGCAAGGATAATCTAGGCAAAAATGGGCGTCCTGATAGACCAAAAAAAGAAATGTCCATGCAAAAATTAGGGACAATAATAAAAAAAACAATAAGAGCCTGCTAAGTTGAAAACCCGAAAGGCGACTTAGGAAAAAATGGGTATCCCGGTGGACGAAAAAATAAAAAAAAAAGTCCAGGAAAAAATTAGGGATAAAGGCATTTGACTGTGGACATTTGAGCCTCTCTTCGTCATAGCTGGATTACAGACGGTAACAAAGCAGTCAAATCATCATCAACTGGTGCAAGACGCTGGAACCTAGACTTACAGTGGATGGTAGCCAATGTTGTAATCAATGCAAAACATGATTTCCCTTTGCCATTTACATTTGTTTTTCAATTTTATTGCAAACTTCCTCATCAAGGGGTTTGCATCCTTGTACACATCTTATGTACATGTTTCACATCTCAATAAAAATGCATCATTCAATTTCTCAATTATTTTCTTTCCTGTATTTTGTTTGTAAAAATAAAAGATTATTTGTGATCACATAATACTATAAAGCGTTGAGAACAATAAAAGACTAAATCGATGGAGAAAGCATTATGCATTGCATATTTTACTGGTAACTCATGCAGGATAATCGGTAATATCCATTGGCGAGTCTAATGCCCGACCAACACCGTGATGGTACTTTGAAGAAGTTGTTGTTTCCTCAGCAGAGCCATCATTTCCTCAGCAATCGCCATTATGGTTCTCCGGAAAGGTTGATTACATTCCATCTCCCCGACAGATCTGTAAGGTACCCAGTAAAGTTGTCATGATGTACCCCGAGGGGAGACGATTGTTCATTTCCCCAGCACAGATCATGCATTATTCCCAGCATGTCGAAACTTTCACGAACCAATAGCGGTACGACTTGGTTCCTCGTCTTCCCCAATCAGAGAAGATCCTCCAGACCTTGGTAATTCCCTACAACAGAGTCAGTGGTAGTTCTCTAGGTTCATTCCCTTGGCAAAGTCAGTCATGATGAAAGGATTGACCTGATTCTCTTATCCCCGGCAATGGTAGTGGTGATAGTCTAGAAGTTTGAGACTTCTCGGTTTCTTCCCCAGTGGAGTTGTCACCATTCAGGGGCCTTTCCCCAACAATTTCTGTCTTCATCTATGGGTTCTCTCCTCAACCGAGGATGTCGAGTTTGTTTTTCTACAATCTCCACCTAACCCACCGCACAATACATCCACCTGCACCTTTGCATCACATGATATCAAGCATCATGTAGAACACATACATGGCATATGCATCAAGCATACTCCCTTTCTTTTGGCCTGATTCATCTCCCCAACAGATATTCAACTAAACTTCAAACACTCTCAAAACCCTTTTTTTGTCGTCATCGGCCAAATTTTCGAGCTACTCTTTTATTTAATCCCCTTCTACCTCAAATCATCGAAAAGCTAGCGCAATTCGTACATTCATGTCCAAGAGGGTTAAATAGGGGCAGTTGTCGTAACCCGAAATTTGACCTCCCCTTTTTGCCTTTTGCATAAGCATGTGCATTCGCATCGCTGGCATACGCATTTGCACTTTTCTCTATATGTTTCTTGTTGCAGGATTTTCAGGTTTTTTAAAGCCTGATTAATCGAATTTCACAAGGTCATCACAACATCAAAACAAGCACAAAATAAAAGTTTCCATGCCTACTCATCAAAACAAGAGGTGGAAAATCAAAATCGGGACTTCAGCACTTGTTCTTGAGCAATCTAGGCAAATTTTTCCTAGAGTAACCGGTTACTCAATATAGGATAACCGGTTACTCTACACAGATTTGCAATTTCTGCTGCATTTTTGGGACAGCAACTCTGCACTCTCTTTGTTCTTGAATTCTACATAGTTCTAGCAGTATGTGGAATATTCTAGACTCTTCAAGTAGTTCATTGGCCTTTGCTACAATGTTTCGTCTCCATTCAAGACTACCATGCACCCTACTTTCATAGATTGTTAACCATTGGATGTGAAACTTACATTGGGATGGCTACCGAGTTAACCTCCTAATTAACCAAGTTAACCGCTTGACTCGATGAGTCAAGTGTAACTAACTCCTAGCCTAATTCCAAACCACCCAAAGCTAGATCCTAGCCTAAGTCCAAACCTCTCACACTCTAAACCAAAACTCAATATAAACAAAGCTCCACTATTTTCACAAGGACCTCAATAATTCTCAACCATTTCACAACATTTCACTCTTAATTCTCTCACATTCTCTCTGAATTTTTCTGCAACTTCTTCATCTTCATCTACATTCTCTTCCTAAACCTCACCATAGCTCTTCACCATTGAAGAATAATCACTTTTCACCTTGAAAGTGATTATTTCTTGAGCTTAACCTTCATCATCTTGGAATTATACTTGAGTTTCTGGAGTTTTATTTGCTTTTGGATTCATCTCAAGTGTTGCTTCAAGATTCAATGGTTCAAATTTGTATTTCGGAGTTTCGTCGCAATTTGCTCGATTTCGATACGTTTCGGCTACAATTGAAGATTCCTCTGGTTTTCTTTGATTATCTTCATCAAGATTACTTTGCAATAACATCCAAGGCACATCTCAGCCTTGTAGGTTGGTAGATCTCACTCATTTTATCGTTTCGAACGTTTTCGTATCATTTGCGGTGTAGTTTCGATGCTTTTGTGTGTGAATTGATTATGCCATTGCTTGATCCATGATCTTGATGTGTTAATTGATTCCATTACTGCTTAATTGTTGTTTTTAAGCTTGATTTTCGTGCACAAAATCATACCCTAGCATGTTGTAATACCCCGTATTATCTAAATGCTCAGTTGAGAATCAGATGAGATCAGATGAGTATCTATGTGCTCTATCTTTGGTTAATTGGATTAATGGAACCCTCTAAGTACTTTAAGTATTGACATTTGGGATTAATAGAGCAACTAATGAACTCTGAAGAGATTAATTATTTTATTAGAGAGACATATCACTATTTATTAGACCAAGAGAGTATATTAAGGTAACTCTAATAATTGATCAATTGGGTTGAGATGACAAAATATCAATTGGAGATATTTTATCCTGTTGGAATTATATTATATAATAATAGCATTATATATATATTTGTAAAGAGAAAGAAAAAGAAAGATAGAAAGAAGAAGAAAACAGAAGAAGAGAAAGGAAGAGAAGAGGAGAGGGAAGGAGGAAAAGCTTGGGAAGAAGAAGCAAGCTTGGATTCATCATCTTCTTTAACCTCCTCTTCGATTATCAGGTGGGTTCTAGTTAGACACTCTAAGTTCTAGAAATACAAGTTTAGAACTTAGGTTAGATTTGAGAGAAAATGATTAAAAGGATAAATCAATGAAATCTAACGGATGAAATGCGATATAAATGCATGGGAATACTTGTTGTTTATGTTGGAACATGTTTTGGTTGATATAATATGAATTGGAAGTGTTTTTGGTGAAGAAATGGTAGAGTTTGGCTTTTTGACCTATGGTTTACGCTGCTGGGAAATTCTGGGGTTTTCATTGTTCGCCTAGCGAACCTGGAGAAGTGCAAAGTGAATGGTTGGTCGAGGGTTCACCTAGCGAACCCGAAAGTGAAGGGAAGGCGAATGTTCGGCCAGAGCTCGCTTTGCAAACTTTATGCTGTTTTTTCTCTGCCATGTGTAGCACCCCAAAATTTGCCCTACTTTTTTTTTTGGCTTATGTTTCCTTTTTCATTGGCATTTTTATTAGGTCATAACTCATAATCATATCATTGCATTGGGTTCTTAAGACATGTGATCAAGGCATCTTCCTTTGGTTTGAGCTTTCCGTATTCAGAAGATTATCAGTGTGCATTCAAAATGGTTATTTCTCAGGCAGTGTATATTCAAGGTTAAATTATTGTGGGTGGAACTCATCAGGTCAATAAACAGTGGGCCATGTGAGGTGTAGGTTCAGAAAGTCAGATTTTGATCAGAAATTCAGAGGATGTTTGATTCAGATGTTTTATTTCGGTAGCATGATTGTTCAGTGGTAGCTGTGACCATTTTATCAGAGGCCTGTGAAGAAAGAGTCAAGATTGGTTTTTATCCCTAATCCATTTACTGTCCGTCATTATCCATTTAATCACCTTTTCCTAAATTCAATTTCATTTGTAAATCCAATTACCCAATATCCATTTCCAAATCTAGTTTTATCCAATTTCATCATCCATATTCAAAATAAGAAATAGAAGAAACAAGTTTGTCTAGTATCAAGCGCATGCTTGTGGACCCAAAAGGAAATTTCACAAAAAATATTGCAACAGCACAATTCCATATTGGTTACCCAAACTGGTCCCACGGCAGAAATTCTTAACAGGAAAAGTGAAAGGAAAATAGCAGCAATGCAGAAAAAGGTTCATAACAGGAAAAGCAAACTCATAATAGTTAATAAAAAGCAGTGAACTGAGAAATACACGCAGAAAACTCATAAACTAATTTCAATCAGTATCAAAATTACACAAATTCCAAAACAGAAAATTCACTCAATTTACAACAGAAAATCTATTCCTCTAACAAGATTCAATCTCAACTCTCCATTTCTTGTAACTAACTCTTGAATCAAAGGCCCTGATTAGTTGCTCTTGTAAAAAACTTTTGCTGCTATATAACTGAAGCACAATCATCTTCAAGAGGGGCTTCTTCATTTTTCTGCAGAATCACCTACAAATTCCTCCATTTCTCTTCACCTTCATTCACTCTGCAACTTCCTCCATCTCCTAAAACTGAATCTCTTCAAGCTCGTGGTTCTCTCCTTCTCTGAATTCTGTATCTGAGAATTCATTACGCAACAACCTTCAATGCAACCATCATCATCATTCTTCAGTTTCCGAAAAACTTTATCAATCTGTAGAAGTCATAACCGCAACAACAGTTCACGATTCGAAGTCGTTTCTTCAATAACCTGTAACAAAATTCAAGACAATTCAAGTTCTGTAACAACTTCAATTCAACAATCGATCCACAACTCTTTCGTAATTTCGATGCTACGTGAATTCGATACACGGTAGAATCAAGTAGGAGAAGAAGAAGATATGAGGATCGACAGAAGATTCGAAGAAGAATTAGAAGCAAAGTGGAATTAAAGTTTCCTCTGGTTTTCTATTCGTATTCTCCGATCTGAAGACGCAACGGACGGTTCTCCGGTAGGTACGTTAATCCTAATCCTATCCTTGATGTCGCCGTGTAATTTTGGATCGAATTGTTTTTGTGGTGAGTTTGCGGTCTGTTGATATGTTCTTCTGGCTTGGTTGTTTCTCGGCGAATCATGTCGATTTTGTGTGAGTGAGAGTGTGACGGAGAGTGAGGAGGATCGGCGACAAATTTTGAGGTGTGGAATGGAGTTGCCGGTGAGGTAATGAGTTGAAGAGATGAGATGCGAAGATGATGTTGTGTGATTGTCGCCGGCATAGAGAATGATCTCGGCGGCGTCTTGTTTTCTTTTATGGCATCAGAGAGGGAAGGTTATGGAAGAGGTTGAAGGTGACCGAGGTTGTGTGGATTTTTACGATGGCGAATGGAGAAGAGAGGATCATTGAGGAGAAGAGATTTGCATCGCCGAATATTTGAAGAAGAAGGTGAGAGCTGAGGATTAGGGCACGGTTTAGAGAAGTAAGTTGGGGGGCGAGGTTTGATGGTGGCCGGAGTAAAGAGGTTGATGGCATGATGAAAGGAGTGGAGGGAAGAGCGTGGAGAGGAAGTAGTTGCCGGTGATGGCGCAGCACAAGAATGGAGGAGACTGAGGGAAGGCCATGATGTGTGATATATTAAAACCCTAGAGCCAGTCGGATTGGATCTTATGCCATTGGTTTTTTTTTCTTTCTACACCCTCAGTACACTGCCAGTACTCCCCATGGCTTCACATTTTTTTCTAAATAAAAAAGACCTTGGGCCTAGCAATAAACCCACGAATTCCAACCGCACCCCCTGGTTTCTCTCGCGACCCCCCTTTGACTGAAGAAAGAAGCTTGGGCCATTAACTGCCAAGCCCAGCACCAGAATTACTGACCACACCTACGGAAACGCTGTCCACACCTCTTGGCTGAAAGAGAAAGCCATTAGGCCTTAACCTCAGGCCCATGCGCCTGGATTAATTCCTACACCCCCCTGGATCTCTCTGCACCCTTCTTTTGTTTTTTTTTTCTAATTATTTTGATAATTGTTTTAGCTAACTAATTGAATACTAATTTTTAGAATTAGTTTATAATTTGTTAGTTTTAGTTCTTAATTTTAGAATTAATTTTGATTATTTAGAATTAGATCTTTATTAGAAATTAATTGGAATTAATTCTAGGATTAATCTTAGTATTAGTTTTAATCTTAGATTAACTTTTTAACTAAGAATTTAATCTTCTTTTTTTTTTAATTAGTGTTGCTCCCGGGGTTTCCATCCAAGTACAAACGCGAAAGTGGCACAGAAATAGAGTTGCCAGCAATGTGTATTTATCCCAAGAGAGGGAAAGGAAACACTGCGTAAACCTGAGGGAAAGGAAAAAGCATGGTCTTGCGACCAAGTGAACTAGGTTCGGGAGTCGGTTATGCGAGAGGAAGGTATTAGCACCCCCACGCATCCATCATACCCGATGGGATCCACGCTTGCTTGTCTCGATCAAAGGGTGTCGTCGTCTGGAGCTCCGCTACTACTGGAAAGGAAAAGGAACGAGAACGGAAAGAAACAAAGAAACAAATGTAGGGAAAATAAAAGAAGTGCTCGAATGGGCCCTACCCCACTGCCTACGTATCTCATCGGGAGCATGAGAATCAGAGCGACGTAGTTCCCCTCAGCTAAGGGAAATTGTTTGTGTTTTTTAGTGGAATACGTCAACGTTCGCGTCCTAGCAGTTTAGGTGTTGCAGCTCGCTGTATGGAGACTTATGCGTTACCTGTTTCCGGTAAAACAGACATGACGAGTCCTTAAGGAGTAGAATGAAGAGATGAGAAGAAAATTGTTGTTTATTTCTGTCTTTTAAGAAAGAAGTGTTTTTGCAGTTATTTGTAACTTGCATTGCACCCAAGTCTACAACATAGGAACGAATACGTTGCGTATCGTCCCCAACAGGACGTACACTAGGTATCCTAGAAGAATGAAGGGAAACCCCCCCCCCCCCCCCCCCCCCCATTATTCACTTCCCACATTTAAGGCTCATGCGCAATACACGTTTAACCTTTATTAAGTGTTTTTTACTTTTGTTTTGAGATGAGAAGAAGAGAGACTCAAAAGGAGGAGTAAAGGTAAAAATCTAATGAGAGAGATTAAGACTCAATCTTAATGTTATCATACATGGTGATCCTATGGTTAATGAGGTTTAAGGAACCTAATCCTAAAAGAAAGGAGAAGAAGAAGATAGAAAGCAACTTACTTCCAAGATGGAAGTTAAGTTATTTCTAAGAGGGAAGAAATAAGATTATGAAAGCAAAGCACCATTAAATGCTTAAACAACACAAATTGAATGATTAAAAGATGAAGGAAGAAATTAGAATGTGGATGCACATCCACACTCAAGTGACTTACCATTAGCCCCTGAAATAGTTAGTACAATTATTCACAAGTGAAGAATCAAGTGAAGATGAACAAGTAAGGCTTAAACAAGTCAAGAACCAAATTAAAAGCATCTTAAAGGTTAAGGAAAGCATAAGGTCAGAATGCACATCATAAGAATGTTCTCTAATGCTATGAGATCAAACACAAATCAAATGCACACAAACAATGCCTTAAACCACAAAGAAATACATTATGAAAGAAGTAGATGAAGAATGAGTGGATATGCAAAGTGATCATGCATTAAGGCTTCATGAAAGGTTAAAGTCAGAACTAATGTCATTTAAGAATGGTTTTACAATGCTTATGAATCATCATGTAGTTCATGGATGAAATGATGTAAGAAGAAGAGATGAGAAAGAGAAAAGAATGAGAAACAAGTTTCACTAAGATGCACAAAGTTACATATCAAAGATGCATATCATTTAAAATGATTGATGAATGCACATGGGCAGTAGCATATCATTGGTGAAATGAAATTGAAACATGTAAGATGGCATACCAAATGCAAACACAATTCATGTTAAGCACAAGAGTAGATAAGATGTGAAAACATGTCAAAAAGGTAAGTCAAAATGCATAAACACAAACCAAATGCAAGTATAAACCAACATGACCTATAATTGAGTTAAGAAAGAACTATAATCTTCTAAATGAAACCTCTAATCTCACACAAAGCAAACAAGAAAGGGTGGCACAGGTGCCTCATTAAAAGTAAGCTAGAAGGAAGTATAAGAATATGCACAAAGATAGCTTCATATGTAAAGCTCTAAACAAATATCAAAAGTACATATTAGATTCATGTAAATTGGCTCTAAAAAACCTAAATCTGAAACAAATCAAGTATCAAAAACTCATGGCAAAATTCAAAATGAAACATGCTCAATCAAATCAACAAAGTCCTATTGAAACACATCACAAGAAGGTGCAAAGATGAACATCAAAAGGTATAATATAATGACTTTAAAAAACAAAAAAAAATTTTTGAGGCACTTTAAGATGTTATCTAATCAATACAAAAAGAATGAATCAAAAATATGATGTGAGATGAGAGAAAGAAATCATGCAAGTGCAAGTGTCAATGAATAAGAGCATTCAAAAAGAAATTGAAAAGAAAATATGAAATAATGTGTAAAAATTCATGAAATCAGAATTAAAAATTGTAAACAATTATTTAAACATGTTAAGATGTCACATGAATTATTTTGTAATTTTTAGAGATCATTTGGTATTTTTAAAATATGAAAATCAAACATATATGAAAAAGAAAATAAAAAATAAAAAGAAATGGGAAGGGGGGTGCAGCGTGAGTAAAATACATGTTCAAAAATAAATTGGGCTCAGACAATGGGGGTGCAGATATCAAAAATAAACCCAGTCCAACATGTGTGTGATTGTGTGTGATAGTGTGCATGATCAGTCAATGTGGGCAATCAATCATGGCCTTTGGATTAAATCATGATGAAAGGTAGTACAATCCAACGTGTATCAAAGCATGCCCACCATAATTAATAAGCACACACACATGCCATTATCTGAAACAAAAAGGAGAGAACACGTGCTAGACCACCATTTCATTAATGCGTTGGCAAAATAACAGACACTCAATCAAGTAAGCATGCACATCAAATGAATCAGAACTAAAGTCCACCATATGCAACGTATACGCACACACACTCAATCAATCTGAAGTCAAAAATAAAACACATGCAAGTCACGTGGATTTGGAAATTGTGGCACCTGAAACTTGCAGAACTTGGAGTTATTGAGAAAACCAGAGAACTTGAGCTCTTGAACTTGTTGAACTTCAACTTTTAAGCAAAATAAATGCTATTAATTCTTGAGTATAAGAAGAGAATTGATGACTGCAGTGATGTTGAGCTTGAAAAGATGAAGTTGTTCTTGAGTGTTCTTGATCAGAAATGAAACAATGATGATGATGATGATGAAATGTAGATGAAGATTGTTGAGGTCGTGTGAAATCAGAGAGAGAGAGAGCAGAGAGAATCTGAGTGAGTTTTCTCGAGTGAGAGTGGAAAATGAAAGTTAGAATGAATTTGTGAAGAGTTTTGAATTTATATGTTGAGTTTAGTAGCTTAAACCAAGGTTAATTGGGTGAGTTAAATGAGTTTAAGTTGAGTTAACTGAGCTGCCTCTAACTAACTGAGTCAAGTTAGTTAGGGCGAGTTAGCTTTGGTTGTGATATAGTGTGGTGTGTTCATGGTGCATATGGTGAGGTGGAGAAAAGAATGGTGATGATGTAGCTCTGACCTTTGCAGAAACTTACACAACAAGCTTTTATTTTTCTTTTTTTGTGTATGAAGCAACATAGCATGTCAAGTGTAAGAATGGTGTTTGGCTTAAAGAGGAAAATAACATGACTAGTGTATGCGTGTGAATGTTTAACAACATCAATGTTAAAACATTGCTATCTTTGGCAGCTTGAAACATGGAAGTTTGTGAAGGAATTTCTCCATGATTTGTGGATGGTTTGATGAGTTTTAGGTGTCAATGGAAAGAGGAAACATCATAGAGCAACTTTGATGTGAGAATTGACTTGAATGAAGGCTTGTAGAATGGTGTAAAATGGTTTGGAATGTCAAGGTTTGAAACTGGTACAAATGCGTGGCAAGTTGGTAGGTTGGCATGGCAACATGGTGCATGGAATTCAGCATGATCATACCAACTTTGAACCCTTATAACTCCATCATAACTTGCTCAAATGAAAATTTGTCCAACATCAAAGTTGAAGAGGACATTGAGATGAACAACTTTGATGTTCAACATTTTTTCATTTGGAGCATCCATCATTGAGAAAAGTGGCTGGACATTTGGCACACCAAGTGTTTGACAAAATTATGGTCGGTGGGCCTAAGCTTGCCTTACCATGACTTGGTTTTTGCCTTGATTTTACCAAACTTTGATTGATCATATCTCCCTCAATTTTGATCCAATGGAAGAGTTATTTATATGGATTTGAAGCTTAGAAAATGAACTTTAATTGGCTTAACTTGGGCCTGAAGTTTGGAGCTTTTATCTTGGAGAAAGAGAGCCTCAAAGTAAGGTGCAAAATGGTCCAAACTTGCCATTTTTGGAAACCCTAAAGTTTCTATTTTTGGCAATTTTGAAACTTCTTGATTTTTCATTATTCCTCCATTATTTCTTGATCAAATCTAGTCCAATGAACATATACAACTTGAATTTTATGATTTTGACCTTAAAAAGTCAGGAGTTGACTTTTTTCACTGCACAGTTGACTTTTTCCCCAATTTCTTGATTATCAAGCAACTGATCAATTGAACCTCTTCTGAAATGAACCAATGGCCAATCATCCATCCTTAGACACTTGATATTATGTAGAAAATATTGAGATCAAGTTTGAATCAAAATTTCCTCAGGAGACCACTTGAATTCAAAACCCTAATTTGGACGGTTTTTGTGATATGAGGTGATGCATTGCCCAATCTTCTTGATGATTTCCCATCTTTCAATGCCTTGTGAGATCAAATGGGGTGATATATGATGTAATAAACCCCTTAGGCTTGTTGAGAAACCCTTAGCTCTTGTCCTCTTGCTTTGTATGAACTACACCTTTGAGAAACAACTGATCCCATGCCCTTATGCAAGATGCCATGCTAAATGCTTAATGTTTTATTTTTTCTATGCTTGAATGCAATGCAGTGAAATGAAAGCTCGTGCTAAATGATATGAAGAAATGAGAGGGCAAATTTTGGGGTATTACAGCTGCCCTTATTCAATCACTGTAGACCTGAATGGATGATATTGATTGTTGTCAGACTTTCAAGGTATGGAGGGATTGAACACCAAAAATAACCAGAAAATTTGCACTCTGTGGAGAAGAAGAAAAGGGATATAAACCCAACCAAATGAACTCTGATTGAATAAAACTCTGATGAGAAGAATAACACTGGAGAGATGTCTTTTAGAACAACGCCAGACGACTACTGGCATGCCACACTGTGGGTGGACTTTAGCAACGTCTTTTAGAACAACGCCAGACGACTACTGGCCTGCCACGCTACGGGTGGACTTTAAGAATGTCTTTTATACGACGCCATATGACTACTGACTTGCCACGCTACGGGTGGGCTTTAAGAACGTCTTTTGGAATGACGCCAGGCGACTACTGGCTTGCCACGCTGCGGGTGGACTTTAAGAATGTCTTTTAAACGACGCCAGACGACTACTGGCTTGCCACGCTGCGGGTGGACTTTAACAATGTCTTTTGGAATGACGCCAGACGACTACTGGCTTGCCACGCTGCGGGTGGACTTTCGCCAATCTACGATTGGACTTACAACTGTCTTTTTGAATGGAGTCAGACGACTACTGACTTGCCACACTACGGGTGGACTTTTTCCAATCTACGGTTAGACTTACAACTGTCTTTTTTAAATGGAGTCAGACGACTACTGACCTGCCACACTACGGGTGGAATTTTGCCAATCTACGGTTGGACTTTGCCTTACTTTTCCACCCTTGGATGGACTTTTGCCAATCTATGGTTGGACTTACTGATTTGCCACCCTTGGATGAAATTTTGCCAACGGTTGGACTTTGACAAAATTCCAATGCTGGATTAAGTTCGGCATGCATATCAGACATCCCTGTTGACTCTGCTGAGGGATAGTGATCAATAATTTGACCTTAGAGACTCCTGGAAGGATGGTATCTCTGTTGGAGAATGAATGAACAATATGTTTGCTTAGAATTGTCACGCTTGCCAAAAATAAATTGGACTTTGGGATATGGAGAATGATGACTTTGCCAGGAACTACTTCATCTGCCTGGGGACGAATTCTGGTCATAGCAACTCTGCTGGGGATGAAAATTTTCTGACTTGGCTGAGGAAAGAATGTACTAACACTCTACTGAAGAAGACAAGTCATTAAAACTCTGCTTAGGGATCTATCAAACTCGAGGAGAATATGCTAACACTCTATTGAGGAAGAGATTCTGTTGACCTGCTAAACTTCTGCGGGGAAGAAAAACAACTCAGCTGGGGAGTATTGTTGACAAGATTCATTGCTGAACTCTGTGGGGAGTACAACTACTTAGAGATACGATCTTGCTGGGGACCGGAATTACTCTGTCAGGGATACACAAATCCTGGTTAGAAGACCTTCTGTCGTGACTTGCTGGGAAAGAGTCCTTAGATCTGCTAGGAGAACACACAGGAAATTCATTGTAATCTGTTGAGGAATAAAACTGTTAAGCTTAGAATAAGAGCCACAATGTCCCATGCTAGGCAAACCTTCTGCTTGACGACTCCATTGGGGATAATGAGTCGACAACAAACTCTGCTGGGGAGAACCGCTTCAAAGCATCTTTCACTGGGGAATGTCTCTTAAGAGGATTTTGCAGAAGACCACACATCTTCAAACTCTTGGGCAGATGCTGAGACTTGAGAGGTCACTCTACTGGAGATTATAGATCTAGGACTTCCCTTGTCGGGGAACTTCATGATGCCCCATGTTTGGGAGGTTCCATAAACTCGCTTTTTCCCCAGATCACGCGGTGTATCTGAAGAAAACATCCCAAGAGGATTTTACAGAAGACTTAGCATCTTCAAACTCCTGGACACTCATTGAGTCTTGAACATTAACTGCGAGGTCGGCGAAGCAACTCTACTGGGGAATTCATAACCGTTATCGACACAGAAAAGCTTGTAGTTGTTGGAAGTTATGAATAGGAGAATCGACTTAATAAGATACAACATTATCCAGTTGGAATAGACTTGTCGAGATCGAATCGTCGTGAGCGACCGTCGACCGAATGATGGGCTCGATCAGTAAACGTTGTGACAAAAGGTGACATGGGGACCCTTCTTGAACTTGACTGCCCCAGTATTCTGTATGGGAACAAGTGATTCCTCGCCTAAAAGACATGATCCATGCTCTTGGAATACTTGTACATGTTACCTGCAACAAAAGAATATGCACACGTGCCCTAGGATATTGCGTGGTTTGAATCCACCATCCAGGATTACTCAACATTCAAAGTGATTTTAAATGTTCTTCTGCGCATGTTATTTGTAAGGCCACAGTGTTTTCAAATGCAATGTTTTATAAAAAATTAGGACGTTTTTGCAAACAAAGCAATAAAAACAAAATAAGAAGCTTTTGACTGAAATTCAATTTATTGATTGAAAAGCCCAGAATAGGCAAGTACAATTGGGAAGCAAACCCTGGAAAGAGGAGATTGCTGAAAATTGAGAAAAGAAACTATCCTAATGGCAATGTGAAAACAGCATTCCACTGAGCTTCAATTCCGCTATGGCCAGTATGACTTCAAGACTCCCCGACCTTGCCTTCTGAGGAGTGATTAGGATGATTCCTACCCTTTAGAAAGTCAGTTGTCGAAATGGTGATGGAGTACAGATAACTCAGACCGTAATCATTCGCTAAAATCCCTCTTTTGCATGGACTGCCCTTTCGGGTTTTCAATCCATTGGGATACCCTTTTTTGCCTGAGTTGTCCTTGCGGATTTTCAACTCATCGGGTGTACCATTTTTTATTTTATATCCCTAATTTTTGCCCGAACCCTTTTGTTCTGTTTTTGTGGTTCGCCGGGATGCCCTTTTTTGCCTGGACTTTTCTTTTATTTTTGTCCAGCGGGTCTATTTATGCGAAGTATTTTTTGACTACGTCTGAGTTGACAGGGGATGAAAAGTCTTCACCGTCCATGGTTGTAAGTAACAAGGCTCCGTCCGAGAAGACCTTCTTAACCACGAATGGACCTTCATAGTTGGGAGTCCATTTGCCCCTGTGATCTGTACTAGGAGGAAGGATCCTTTTGAGTACCACATCTCCCACTTTGTAAACCCGAGGACGCACCTTTTGGTCAAATGCTTGCTTCATCCTCCGCTGGTATAACTGCCCATGACACACAGTTGCCAGTCGTTTCTCTTCAATGAGGCTCAACTGATTAAATCTGGCACGAACCCATTCAGCTTCGTCTAACTTGACATCCATCATGACTCTGAGGGATGGAATCTCAACTTCAACCGGTAGTACTGCCTCCATACCGTATACAAGTGAGAATGGTGTTGCCCCAGTGGACGTGCGTACTGGCGTCTGGTACCCATGCAAAGCAAATGGTAACATCTCTTGCCAATCTTTATACGTGACCACCATCTTCTGCACAATCTTCTTATTATTCTTGTTGGCCGCCTCCACAACGCCATTCATCTTCGGGCGATACGGAGAAGAATTGTGATGCTCAATTTTATAGTCCCAGCACAGCTTAACCATCATTTTGTTGTTCAGATTAGAACCATTATCAGTAATGATTCTCTCGGGCACTCCATAGCAACAAATGATATCCCGTTTCAGGAAACGAGCTACCACCTGCTTAGTGATATTGGCATAAGATGCTGCTTCAACCCATTTAGTGAAGTAATCAATGGCGACCAAGATGAAACAATGGCCGTTTGAAGCAGTAGGCTCAATCTTTCCAATCATGTCGATACCCCACATGGCAAAGGGCCAAGGAGAGGACATGACACTCAACGAATTTGGAGGAACATGCACTCTGTCTGCATAAATCTGGCATTTGTGACACTTACGGGCGTACTTGTAACAATCTGCCTCCATCGTCAACCAATAATATCCCGATCTCAATAATTTCTTTGCCATTGTGTGTCCTCCAGCATGAGTACCGAAAGAGCCTTCATGTACTTCCTGCATTAACAAGTCTGCTTCGTGTCTATCCACGCATCTGAGCAGAACCATGTCAAAATTCCGTTTGTACAGCACGTCATCCTGATTCAAGAAGAAGCTACCAGAAAACCTTCTCAACGTCTTCTTATCTTTAGTAGATGCCCCAGGCGGGTACTCTTGACTTTTTAAGAAACACTTGATGTCATGAAACCATGGCTTGTCATCATACGTTGCATCAACTGCAAACACAAATGCAGGTCTATCAAGACGAGACACTTCAATCTTAGGTACATGGTTCCATCTTTGCACTTTGATCATAGAAGACAATGTGGCCAAGGCATCAGCAAACTTATTCTCATCTCGAGGAATATGGTATAGCTTCACTGTTGTGAAAAATGTCAACAATCTCCTTGTATAATCTCTATACGGAACCAGATTCGCTTGGTGCGTGTACCAACTCCCTTTCACTTGATTGATTACCAAAGCTGAATCACTGAAGATATCAAGGGTCTTAATTAATAAATTAATCGCCTCCTCAATCCCCATTATACAAGCTTCATACTCTGCTTCATTGTTGGTGCATACGAAAGTTATTCGGGTAGTGAAAGGCATATGAACACCTTTCGGCGTAATAAGAACTGCTCTAACTCCGCATCCATTCATGTTGACAGCCCTATTAAACATCAAACTCCATTTAGATTCAGGGTCTGGCCCCTCCTCCGGGAGTGGTTCCTCGCAATCTTTAGCTTTGAGAAACATGATGTCCTCATCAGGGAAATCAAACTTCATGGGTTGGTAAACATCAATCGGCTGTTGTGCAAGATAGTCTGACAAGATGCTTCCATTGATGGCCTTTTGAGAAGTATACTGGATATCATATTCTATCAAAACCATTTGCCACTGTGCAACTCTGCCTGTTAGTGCTGGTTTCTCGAAAATGTATTTGATAGGATCCATTTTTGAAATCAACAAAGTTGTGTGCCTGATCATATACTGCCTTAATCGCTTAGCACCCCATGCAAGTGCATAGCATGTCTTCTCAAGCATTGAGTATCGGGACTCGCAATCATTGAACTTTTTGCTCAGGTAGTAGATAGCATGCTCCTTCCTACCTGTCTCATCATGTTGACCGAGAACACAACCCATAGAACCTTCAAGCACTCTCAAATACATTATCAAAGGTCTTCCCGAAACTGGAGGCATGAGAATTGGAGGTTCCTGCAAGTATTCTTTTATTTTATCAAACACCAATTGGCAATCGTCATTCCACCTGACCGTTTGATGTTTTCTTAGCAGTTTGAATATTGGTTCGCACGTGGCCGTTAGGTGAGATATGAACCTTGCAATGTAGTTCAATCTACCCAGAAAACCACAAACCTCTTTTTCTGTTCTCGGTTCAGGCATATCTTGTATTGCTTTCACTTTGGCAGGATCAACCTCAATCCCTTTTTCACTCACAATGAAACCCAGCAGCTTTCCAGAATGCACCCCAAAAGTGTACTTGTTCGGATTCAACCTTAAACGAAACTTTCTCAACCTTTCAAATAACTTTTTCAAGTTAATTAGATGTTCCTCTTCCGTTCGCGACTTGGCAATCATGTCATCCACATAACATTCAATCTCTTTGTGAATCAAGTCGTGGAACAATGTTACCATTGCCCGCTGATACGTTGCCCCTGCGTTTTTCAACCCAAAAGGCATCACCTTATAACAATATGTACCCCAGGGAGTAATGAACGTGGTCTTCTCCATATCCTCAGGTGCCATCTTAATCTGGTTGTACCCGGAGAAACCGTCCATAAATGAGAACACTGAAAATTGAGTTGTATTGTCAACCAGCACATCGATATGGGGTAGTGGAAAATCATCTTTCGGACTAGCTTTGTTAAGATCTCGATAATCCACGCACATTCTCACCTTTTCGTCTTTCTTTGGTACCGGCACGATGTTGGCTACCCAGGGAGGGTAATTAGTCACAGAAATAAATCCTGCATCCCACTGCTTCTGAACTTCTTCTTTGATCTTTATGGCCATATCGGGATGAGTCCGACGAAGTTTTTGCTTGACTGGCGGGCACTCTTCTCTCAATTGCAGCCTGTGTACAACAATATCAGTATCCAACCCTGGCATGTCTTGATACGACCAGGCGAAGATATCAACATATTCACACAACATTTCAGTCAAAGCTTTCTTCACATCTGCTCGCAGGCTGGCGCTAATCTTGATCTCTTTCTTAGCATCCTCGGTACCAATATTGATGATCTCTATGGTTTCTTGATGAGGCTGGATGACCCTTTCCTCTTGTTTTAACAATCTGGCCAGTTCCTCAGGGAGTTCACAACCCTTCTCATCCCTTTCTTCGGCTTGATAAATCATTTTGTCAAAGTCATACATAGCCATAGCAGAACCGTTATCAATGGAGTCCGGAGGATCAAGTCTGCACGAACGAGTTCATGCTTTATTTTAGAATTTATTTTTAAAACAGAAAGAAACAAAACATTGCCATTTTAATATTTTTATGCAAAAATAAAAATGAAAGACAGAGAACAAAATTTGAATGCAAAACGTCCTTTATTGATGATTAAAATTACAAATGCAAACACGTGGCCCTACAAATGAATCTATACGCCTTGGGCAGAGCGCAAGATTTTAACATGCATTATGGTTAGAAAAACAAAGAAAATTACTCTGTTTGAAGAGTAACTTGAATGACTTCTTCAACGGACCAATTCTGCAACTGTTGTCCCGGAGCACGTGGACATACCCAGTTGTCCAAGTCACAGTCACTATCAACACCATCTTCTGTAGCTGCACAAGACTGATCTGGGTAAATGATTCCCCCACTGCTGAAAGTGATGGGTCCACTGTTCTCCGCAACTGAAGTCATCGAGGGCTGATAGCCAATACCAAACTTGTCCTCCTTCATTGGTGTCTCTATCAGCTTGCCCCAGCCTTGGGCATTACCTGTTCTAACAACCTCAACAGCTTGCTTATAAGACGAAATGGATGTGCCGACTCTATCTGGTGTAAGGGAAGATTCAAGCAATTTATCAATATTCACCGCTTCAAACGACTGGCAAAGCATTTCATGGATTTCCCCATCCATCTCAACATACTTGAACGTGGACAAATGACTAACAAAAATGCCCTCTTCACCACACACTGTCACTACTTGTCCCTCGAACTCGTATTTCAGCTTTTGGTGTAATGTGGATGTAACAGCCCCGGCCGCATGAATCCAAGGGCGGCCTAATAAGCAGCTATAAGCAGGCTGTATATCCATCACGTGGAATGTAGATTTAAACACTTGCGGTCCAATTTGCACAGGTAATTCCACCTCACCAAATACATATCTTTTCGTCCCATCGAACGCTCTGACAACTAAATCACTTGGCCTTAAAATCAAACCATCAACCTCTAGCTTCATTAGCGCCTTCTTAGGCAAGACATTGAGCGAGGAACCTGTGTCTACCAACACGTTGTAATACCCCAAATTTTGACCACCTAGATTTCCCATCATTGTGAAAATCATCATCACAATATGGATGAACCATCATGCTTCATTAGTCTCCCCAAAGATGGGTGAGCATCCACTACAATCAAAATTAGGGTTTCAAGCCCTCTCTAAGTGCTTAGACAAAGGATCAATCAAGAAATGACATGATATTCAACTTGTCTAATCTCTTAAATATCCACAATGGATCAAAAAGGACTCCCACTTCAAGGATTAAGCACAAGGCTGCTCCCTTCTAGGTGGATCAAGTCTCAAGATCGACAGTGTCACCAAATTAGGGTTTTGGTCGACCAGGGCCTCCAGATGGAAATTTTCATCTGGGCACAAGGCAATGATCCAAAACATAACCTAATATACTTCATGGAACCTCATGAACCCATTCATCAAGTCAATTTTTCCTCAGGGGATGCATTCATCAAAAATCAGGAATTAGGGTTTCTTGACCTAATTCACCCCTAAGTTGACTTTTGGGACAAACCATGAGCCAAGACCTCAAGAGATGATTTGAGGGTCTCTAATATACCATATTTATCCATTTGGAACAATGGATTGATCCAAGAAGTTTGAGCAACAAGTCTCAATTTCATCTGCACCACAATTAGGGTTTTAAGAGAAAAGTCAACTGTAACTTTGACTTTTGACCTGGACATGCTCCCAAACCCTAATACATGATTGAATATACCCTATGGCACCCATGGAACATGTCCATCAAGTTTGATTTAGGTCAAGGACATGATTTCCTGAAGAATTGCACAGTTTGGAATTCATCTGATAAAAAGTCAACTGTGCACAAAAGTCAACTTTGACTTTTTGAGATTTTTCACCAAAATGGATTTTTAACCCTAAAATGATGTTAATGTATGATTTGAATCATCATTCATCAAGAAAAATCAAGAAAAGTGAGATAACTTGTAAAAGGGGTAACCATAAAACTTAGAAATTTTTCTAAGTTAAAAATAAAGTGGCAAAGGTACCAACTTTGGAGGACCATAACTCCTAAACCACAAGGCCATTTTTTCTCATCCAAAGATGGATTTGTAGCCCTCATTATCACCTACAAAAACTTCAACTACAAGTCATTCCAATTCATTAAGGATTTTGAGTTATGGAGTGATCAAAGTGGCTAAAAAGTGAAAATGTCACTTTTTCCAACACTTAGTGAAATTTTCACTAAGTCAGATTCTGCCTCACTTTTTGCCAAATGTAGGGGGATTTTTCACTTGGAATCAAAAGAGATCAAAACCAAACTTGTTCAAACAGTTGTTGTATCATGTAAGAGCTTTCCAAAATGGCCAAGAACATTGCCAAATTCAACCTACACCATGAGATACAACATTGCCAATTTGCCTTGCTGAAATTTGTCAAGGCAAGGCAGAATTTGCAACTTTGGTCGATTTGCCAAAATCAGCCAAATTCAATTGCTCCTATCCACTTGGACACCTCAGAGGATTGAATCTAAAGGGGACAATCACTGAGCCAAGCCTCCAAAGTCCATGGAACAAGAAATAGCATGTTGAACCTAGAATGGCCAAAATAGGGACAAGACTTCAAATTTGGAATGAGGCATTCAATGAAACCATCAAGGTGGCATGGACTGAGCCATTCTCATCTGAAATCAGTCAAGACTTATCCAAGACCAAGGGAACCAAAGCTTTGTGCCCTAACCTCTAGTCAATGGCTAGAGGAGACTTGGATTTTCATTGGACAACATTGGCCAAACCTACTTACCAGCTGCCATGCACTATTCCTTGCAAAACAAACTTACCAGCATTGGATTTTCATTGGACAACATTGGCCAAAACCTACTTACCAGCTCAATTGTGGTCAGTTTGAGTACACCAAATCCATCTAACAGATGCTTTCCTCAAAATCTCTTTCTCTTGGCAAAAATGCCTTTCTTAGCAAGGTAGCTATCGGGTTTTGAGTTTGAGAGCAATTCCAATCAAACCAATCGCTCACACACCTCACATACATCACATATGAGCTGATCAAACACTTAGATTACTTCTAAAACATCAATTTCATGAAATCACCAGCTGGTTGCTCAAGGTTTTAACCAAAGTGCAGCTGAGGTACCACAAAGTGATCCAGCCAATTTCAATCAAGTCCAACCATCCAAACACGATCCATAGGGTGTAGGGAAGCTGTTCAGATCATCACCACTCATCTGTAACACCTCCAAATCAAAAATCACTTTGAACTTGCTGTCACGACTTGGAGGTAAGCACATACTTGGTCATCTCTCAATCTATGCATATTTCCTCGCACAATAATTTGGCCATATGTTCATAATCATGCATGGAATGTTTTCCCTCAATTAATTGCATTGTTTGAATCGTGTATCAAAAATCCTAGCCTTCATGCAGAAATTAGGGTTCTTGAGGTCTCTTCGTGATTTCTTGTTGTATGTTTAATTTAAATGAAATTAAAGTACATAGACATGATCGTGAGGTTGAGGCGAGCATAATGATATGTGGATTGCATGATATGATTACGTATTCATGGAGATTGGATAGAAAATGCAAATCTGAGAATTCAAGAACACGCGCGTGTTCTTCAGCTTGTTCTTGGCGCCATTTTTCATAAATTCAAATATTTGAATTTTGTGATTTTGTTTAATTGATTCAAAAATTAATTTCTCTCTGAGTTTTAATGATTTTGAGTTGATTCTTTTTTTAATAATTCAAAAAAATGTTAAAATATTTTATTTTCACAAAAAATCCCAAAAATATTATTTATTTCATATAATTGATATTTTTGCAAAGAATTAATATTTTAATTGTTTTTGACATTTTAAATATTTTTTCTACATTGATTTTGCAACTTTTAATGCTTTCTAATTATTTTGTAGGTCAATACTTAATTTTTGAAGCATTAATCCAAGATCACAATTCGTTTTTCATGTGTAAAACAATTTTGATCATTTTTAATTGAACTTTTATTCAATTAAATACATTTTTTGAAAACAAATTAGGGTTTTGGATTAATTCAACCCTCATAAATCATTTTCAAAACTCTTTGGGCCTCTTGAGAGAGTGTAAGACCCATCCCCCCTTGTACAAAAAACTTTTTGGGCCTCACTCATTGTATAAGTCCCTCTGTACAAGTAAACGGCGCGATCGTCGCCTGTTTAAAAAATAAAACTCATCTGGGCCTCTCCTTGAGCTATAAGACCCATTCAAAACACTTTGGGCCTCTATTAGAGTGTAAGACCCAATCCCCCTTTTAACCAAAACATTTTGGGCCTCACTTATTGTATAAGTCCCTCTGCGTTAAAAGAAAACCTCAGCACGATCGCCATTTTTAAACGAAAAATCATTTGGGCCTACCCTCGTGTTATAAGCCCCACTCTTTTCTTTAAACCTTTTTTGGGCCTCTTGAGAGAGTGTAAGACCCATCCCTTTGTACAAAAATCCTTTTTGGGCCCCAGTCACTTGTATAAGTCCCGCTGTACAAAGTCAAATAGTGCGCTCACTGATAAAACCCTGGGCCTCTCCTTGAGCTGTAAGCCCCAAATCTTTCTTTTTCAAAGCACTTTCTCCTTTGTTTTTGAATATACTGTTGTTTTCAATCTTTCTTTGTTGAACAACTAACCAAACAGCATGGAAGCACTACAACCGAGTAAGTGGTTATCGCTTTCATTTACTGCTTTCATATTATAAACTGTATTGTGGGGCTGCTCACTGTAAGTCTCCTTTCATAAACTCATATCTACTGTGTAATAATAGTATAGATATTTTGAGTTTCCCCGGCAACTACGTCTAGAACTAGGTGACACCGTTTCATTTATTCGTAGAAATAGACGCCTAGATCCCCAATAGGAGCACCAGATATAGTCTTCTCTTCGGCTGTCCTCCTTAGGAATCGTCAAGAAGCTCTACTCCCCAAGATGAATGTATTCTCCGTGAATGGCATCTTTGAGTTTCTTCCAAATTCTCGAACTTTCCTGACTTGATCTATTCCTTGTGGATAGCTTGCCTTGAATGTCTCGGGGTTTGGGTACCCACTACGGTCATAATCTTGGACCTTAACTAAGGAACCCTCTTTAAAAGTTAAAAGTCGCTGGATAGTAAACCTCGCACATTTACCAGTGGTTTTTATCTTTAAAAGAGTTATCTCTCCTAATGGAAAGGAGATGATAAGACCCACGGGCTTCTTAAAAGCATCGGCCTCCTCTTGGGCATTATTCAAGGACCCTACGGCTTCTTAGAAGTATTCACAGCCTCTTCTTAGGCTTCGTATAATGATCTCTTCCTCCGGGAATGATAGCCTCCTCTTGGGCTTCGTACAAGGACCCGTCGGCTTCTTAAAAGTTTCCAGCCTCCTCTTGGGCTTCGTACAAATTGTCCCGACGACCTCCTAGAGGTATAGGAACGGAACCTAGTCATCCTCACAGAACAGTCCTTTCATAGAGTCTACTACTGTTTCTCAAAGCATAGTACAAAAGAAAAAAACTCTAGACACGGACAGTCTAACTTCCTTGAGTCTCAAAGACATTCTCAAGCACCCTTCGTTAAATAGGAAGGAAACCCGCAGACTCGGACAGTCTCAATACCCTTTGGATTTCCCGTTTCCTCAAAGAGAAGGAAATATCCCTGATCCTCAAATCAAATCCCTGGGTACAGTGTTGCTCATATAAGAACTGATTTTCTCTTTTAAAATTAGTATATTGGATCTGTCACTCAACTGAAACAAACCTTTAGCCTCCATCTCGGGCTTCGTACGAGATACAAAAACACTCTCTTGTTGAGTATCAAAGACTCTCTTGTAGAGTCAAACAAACAATCGCCTCCATCTCGGGCTTTGTACGAGATACAAAAAGGTTCTTATTGAGCCAAACAAACAATAGCCTCCATCTCGGGCTTTATACGAGATACCAAAAGACTCCATCGTCGGGTCAAAATCTTTTAGCCTCTCTCTCGGGCTTTGTACGAGACACAAAATAGCCTCCTCTTAGGCTTTGTATAATGATTTTCCTAGAGGAAATTAGCCTCCTCTTAGGCTTTGTATAAGAAAACCACTGGTTAATCCAATTAACCTTTTAGCATCAAAGTTGTGCCTCGTTCGCAGTACACAAACATCAACAACTCCTTTCCCTCCATCTAATCGCTGTAAGCGGCAAGCCTCTGGATCATCTATATCCATGCCACTGTCCCTCTTTTAGCATGAGAAATTCCTAAGGAAAGATGGCATTGCTCTACACTGAGTTAAAAGTCTTCTCCTTCAGGTTAAAACCCTTTCTTCGGAAATTATCGCATTGCTCGGATCCGCGTATCCCAGTTAAAGTAATTCTCCTTCCCCCTCTTTAGAGATGACAAATTCTCTCTAAAGTCGAGGTCCTTTCGCTTCACGTCTTGGGCTTTGAACAAGACACAAATAGACCATTCAGCTTCACATCTTGGGCTTTGAACAAGATACAAACTACCTTTTGCTTCACGTCTTGGGCTTTGAACAAGACACCAAAACAACCACTTCCTCCCATAGAATAGGAGGAACTACGAACGCTCTGATTTCCCTGTTTCGGTAAACGGGAATACGTAGGCATAAGATCGAAAGAAAAGATCTTAGCGAGCGCAATCAACAAAAAACCCAAATCCCATATCTCCATCAATCAAAAAGCAGTAATTCAAAAGCATCAGTCCTAACATCCTAATCCTTGTTCCCCGCCAGAAACCTTCTGCCTAGATAGAAAGAAAGAAAACAGTATTGGCGAAAATACAAATAACCAGTACAAAGGCCCCCCCACATTGATAGCATCCGTAACCTAACAGACTGCTGTTTAAACTCAGTATGCAAGCAGGGTTAATTGGAGACATCTATTTCCCTTCCTTATTCAGCTCACAATAGGATAAAAAATGAATCGACCTGTAGTTTAAGCTCAAACCGCAGAGAGCGACCAGCGCTTAAGAACCGCGTCCAAAATCGCTCACTACACACGTGAGACAACACTGTACCCCTACACTCCATTGCAATTTGCAAAGCTTTGTTGTGGTTTCTACCTTCAGACGTCAAATCTCTGCTTGTGAAACCCAATCCATGGCTGACATTAACATTAGAAATCACACCCTCAAGCTGATTGACGGTAATTTCCTGTGGAACATAGGCTCTCTTCAATACTTTCAGTAAAGCCTCCTAGTGTGCATCAGAACACATTAACAATGACAAAATTGAGATCTTTGAGGCTGTTTGGTTCAATTGATCGACAATCTTGTAATCACTTTTCTTTATTATCCTCATGAACTCTTCTACCTCGTTGTCAAAGGTAATCTTGGTCTCTATTTCAGGCACAGGCACACTCTCATCCACCTATTTTCCTTTAGCTTTTGCCGCAGCCTCAACTTCTTTATCACTTCGCAAAGTTTGGGGAGCAAACAACCTTCCGCTCCTAGTAAAGCCACCTACACCACCCACATTATCAATATTAGAACTGGCTGATGTCCCAACTTCCTGCTTTTTCCCTTCATAATACACGTCTGCCCCATAGTGCCATGGGATCGCTTTCGTAGATGTAAACGGAATTGGTCTTGGCACCGTGATGGTAACAGGACTGGATCTTTCTTACACAACACTTGCCACAGGAGCTGTACTTGCAGACACCTGAATTTCAGCGGGAGTATAATAAATGGTCACAGTTGACACCTCATCAGTATCTTTCATAACCCGGTCAAATTGTAGATGGCCCTCGTCAATCAGACTCTGCAAACCAATTCTCAACTTATCACAGCCATTCTCTTGGCCCATACATTCAGAACAATCTTGATCACAACCCGGGAACACCTGTCCCTTCAACAAACGATCCTTCACCACTAGCAATGAAGTTTTCACCTGACTGATATCTGCCACCAAGTTCAATCTCTTTCCACCCTCAATAGCGTGCACATCTGCCGCACCATGATTAGGCATGGGGTTCTGGATAACATTAGGAGGCAGAGAGAAATTGATTGCTTTAGCATCGATCAAGTCTTGCACCTTAATTTGAAATGCCCAACATTTTTCAGTGGTATGCCCCTAAGCACCTGAGTGGAAATCACAGCGAGCGTTAACATCAAAATTAGGTGGCAAGTTGCCAGCGGCAGGAGGTCTCATAGTACGGAGTTCAACCAACTTCAGTTGTAGTAAGTGAGGTAACAACGCTGAATAAGTCATAGGGAGAGGGTCAATCTTACGGTCCCTCTGCCTAGACCTTTGTTGAAAAGGAGGTTGCTGCTGTTGCTGCTGAGCTTGCTGTTGTGGTTGTGGTTGATGAATAGATGGTGCTGGGATCGTCACTGCACCTACCTGGTGATAAGCCTGAGAGCGTCCTCTTCCCCGTCCTCTATTCATAGCGTTTGTATCACCTTCTCTCCTTTTCTGACCATTAGCAAAAGGTTTCTTCGTTCCAGAAGAGCCAGTCCCACTTACATCTTGAATATTCCCAAGTTTCAACAGACTCTCGATCCTTTCTCCCGCAATCACGATATCAGAAAATCCGGTTGATGGAAAAGCAGCCAATCTTTCAAGAAATGCCCCTTGCAGGGTGCCCATAAACATATCTGCCATTTCTCTATCCAGCAAAGGAGGTTAAACTTGGGCAGCCATTTCCCTCCACCTTTGAGCGTATTCCTTGAAACTTTCCTTAGCATTCTGTGACAATCCTTGCAGTTGAGTGCAGTTGGGAGCCATGTCAATATTATACTGGTACTGCTTTAGGAACGCTTCAGCCAGATCCTTCCAGCTTCTCACAGCAGCTCTGTTCAATTTCATGTACCACGTCAGTGAAGCTCCGACCAAACTGTCTTGAAAGTAATGCATCCATAACTTCTCATCATCAGTGTGGGCTGAGATCCTCCCAAAATAAGCCTGAATATATGTCTAGGGACACGTATTGCCATGATATTTGTCAAAAGTAGGAGGCTTGAACTTCGGAGGAATTCTGACTCCAGGTACCAGGCCCAAACTAGTAACATCAATACCCATAGAATTCTTGCACTCTATAGCCCGGATCTTCTCAGCCAACTCATCATATCTTGTGTCACCAGGATTACCCATATCAGCATCCATCAGGGTGAATTTGTCTTCCTGAACATCTCCCTGAACACCGCCAACATTTCTGCCATTTCCATTACCCAGATTACCAACAGGAGGAGGATTGCCAACAGGAGGAGGAGGGCCCCTTGTCTGTAAATTGTCAACTTGATTACCTTCAGGCGTGGTTTCTGGATGCTCGACCAGAAGCCTCAATCTTTCTTGAGTCTGTGCCATACCAGTCATGAGAGTCATGAACTGGTCCATGCGTGCCCTCATTTCAGCCAAATCATTCTGCATTTGATCCATTATCCTTGCTTGATTTCTTCGAGTTGAGTATCGGTGAATGTGATTCTCAGCTATAATGCCTAAAACTGAATAAAGGTTAGAAAGACTGGAGCAAGTACCTGCTATGCAAAAATGCCTATGATTATGAGGATGTAAATGCAAAAATGCAAACAATCATATTTAAACATTTCCCGGGCATATCTGCTTTGATTCCAGCTTTGAAATCGGGCATGGGATCAGACACGATATCGAAAAATAAATCCGAATCCAGAAATATTACAGAATCAAACAAATGAAGACACCTTTCAAAAACTGAGAGCTGTAGAGACAGGTACGGCTGAACCAAATATTGTAATATCATATCATAAGACAACATACAGATAAGTTCAATACAATCAAAAGTGATTCCATCAACAATCCTGATGGTAATCATAGCAAAGTACAAACAACAGAATCACTACAAATCAATTCCAAACAAGCTGGCCTCAATCTCTTCAAGAAGGTTCACCGTGTCTAGATGAGTAGGTTTCTCTAGCAATCCCTTGATCAGTCTGTTTCTCTTCTCGACATCCTGATTCAGCCTAGCAATCTGTTCTTCAACCTCGTTGCCTTCGCGCCTTGACTTCTTGATTCCTGCTTGTAGCTTGAGCTCTTCAATTTCTTTCTGGGATTCCTTCCACTTACCAGAGAAGTAATTCTTGTCTTCCTTCATTCTTTGAAGCTCTTCTTTTAACTCCCCATTCTCAATCTTAAGCTCTTCCGACATCTCCTTATACGTGGCAAGCTTGTCTTCAGTTTTGGCCAAGAGCTTTTTGGTTTCCCTGTAGGCTTTGCCGGATGATTCAGCGGTCATACTGATCTTTCTACAGTGCTGAGCTCTGTCATCAAGATCCTTCTCCCTTTTTTCCAAACGCTCTGTCAAATCTTGGATCTTCCATTTCAACTCCAAGTTGTCATGTAAAGCGCCCTGAAGCCTACTACTCATACCAGCATTTTCCTCTCTCAAATCTTGCACCACTTTTTGCTGCTTATCGAATTCTTCAATTGGTACGTGATTCTTTCCTCTATCACTTTGGGATACAAGGGAGGCACCCAATCAAAAGGCAAATAGTACTCTTCGACCCTCTTCTTTATCCATTGCTCATATGGAGGGAAAGTTTAATTGTTAGGCAAACCCCAAATGGTTTTTCCTCTCTTCTGTTTACTGAGCCATGCTTTGGAAGCTTTCTGCGCCACATCTAATCCATCGTCAGCCATGTGAAAATACAGAGACTCTTCCAACTCCTTTTCAACTGGGGGGCTTATTAGGGCATACCCAAACTGCCGGATAGCCAAGGAAGGGTTATAGTTAATACCTCATTTTCTCCCTATAAATGGTACATTAGGGTATTCACCACAACTGTGCAGAATGTCTTTACCCAGCACTCCGTGATTCACCCAAACAATATCCTTAACATCTAGGCCCATTAGACGTTGACTCCATTTTAGGGAACCCTTATTATCCTTGAAAGCACCTGACTGGGGTAGACGATTGGTAAACCACTTATAGAAAAGAGGTGCACAACAATGAACTGTCCCACCTCGTTTCTTCTCGTTCCTATTGTATAAAGCATAATGAAGATCTCCTAATAAGGTCGGCACCGGATTCTGGGTTACAAATATCTTGATAGCATCCGTGTCAACAAAATCAGGCTCATTCGGGAACAAAACAATACCATATACACAGAGAGCCAACATTGTATTGAAGACATTCCACTTCTCTTCCTTTGCTGCCTCTTGAGCCTTGTTTGCCAAGTATGATAGGTGATAGCCATAAACCTTTCCCTTGCCATAAATATCAGCTTCCAAAGTCGACTTGTTCAAATAAAGAGCACCAGCCACAGCTTGGAAATCAAGATTTGCCTTCGACACACAGAAAGGAACACCTTCTTTGATGGAAATTCCCAGGATGTTAGAATACTCCTCCAGAGTGGGAACCAAAACATAATCTGTCAACACAAAGCATCTCAGGGACGGATCATAGAACTGCATCAAGGTGTGCAAGCCGCTATATTCATATTCACTGATGTTACGAACAAAGGATAGGATCCAACCATACATCTCTCCGAACATTCCTAACACTTCTGGACTGGCCATCTCTTATAATCTACAAATCTGACCCAGGATAATCTTCGGGAACTTGTACACAATTATATTCTTCCTACCCTTCTTGGTGTCCATCCCTATGACTTCCCTTTGACTGGAATCAAAATCAGATACTACCTGGAAAATGAAAAAAATATGAATGTTAGAGAAAAAAGATGCAATGCAGGGCATGTGATCAAAGTGCCACGTGTCTATGTTGGACTGTAATAGTTGCATAAATTCAAGGCTCGGGTTCTCCAGAATTCCAGAACAATAGAGTAACCACACAGATAAACCATACTGATAAGAAATCCAGTGTACCAGGTAGGTTGAAAGTCAAGGTTACCTGCAAACCTGTAAATAACCCGCCCCTCTCACATGTGGGTACTAGAAAGGTGAGGATCCTCAATATCACGGGCTCTCATGTCGAGAAAAGATGATACATTCACCATTTCTGGTTTGGCATCATCGTCAATCGAGGAGGCCTCAACTAATTCCCCTCAAAAGGATATCCTATAGCAAGTTCCCAGCATTGGGTCCTCGGATCGAAAATGTGCAATGGGTTCGCCACAAAGTGTGGTCTGCCACTGTCATAACTCGGGAGGAGTGCCGCAACTGAGCCCTCAAGAATGGTCACCAGAGTCGACAATTCCTCCAGAGAATATCTACTGGCCTGTATCAAACATACAGTAGCAGATAGCTCTGGATAGAACCTCGTCTGGTTGTAGGTCTCGTGAACACCCACATGTGGCCAAACACCACGGGAGCGACACGTCCACCCACACTAATACTTATGTGTATGCTCAAGCCTGGGTAGTGGGCTTATCTCTCAAAACACCCTGCCCGCCAAACAGACAACAACAACACAGTCCAGCATAATAGTGATATGTAATGCAGTGAATGCGATAAATACAGTAAAGCAGTAAACAACAATACAGTAAAATAGTAAATAATACTAAAGCACCACGGTAAACACCCAATGAAACAAAAACAGACAAGCGCTAGGATTGACTCGCTAAGGAAACCAGAGATTCTGGGTTCTTTCCCCAGCAGAGTCGCCAGTTGTCGCTCCCGGGATTTCCATCCAAGTACAAACGCGAAAGTGGCACGGAAACAGAGTCGCCAGCAATGTGTATTTATCCCAAGAGAGGGAAAGGAAACACTGCGTAAACCTGAAGGAAAGGAAAAATCATGGTCTTGCGACCAAGAAAACTGGGTTCGGGAGTCGGTTACGCGAGAGAAAGGTATTAGCACCCCCACGCGTCCATCGTACCCGATGGGATCCACGCTTGCTTGTCTCGATCAAAGGGTGTCGTCGTCTAGAGCTCCGCTGCTACTGGAAAGGAAAAGGAACGAGAACGGAAAGAAAGGAAGAAACAAATGTAGGGAAAATAAAAGAAGTGCTCGAATGGGCCCTACCCCACTGCCTACGTATCTCATCGGGAGCATGAGAATCAGAGCGACGTAGTTCCCCTCAGCTAAGGGAAATTGTTTGTGTTTTTTAGTGGAATACGTCAACGTTCGCGTCCTAGCAGTTTAGGTGTTGCAGCTCGCTGTATGGAGACTTATGCGTTACCTGTTTGCGGTAAAACGGACATGACGAGTCCTTAAGGAGTAGAATGAAGAGATGAGAAGAAAATTGTTGTTTGTTTTTGTCTTTTAAGAAAGAAGTGTTTTTGCAGTTATTTGTAACTTGCATTGCACCCAAGTCTACAACATAGGAACGAATACGTTGCGTATCGTCCCCAACAGGACGTACACTAGGTATCCTAGAAGAATGAAGGGAAACCCCCCCCCATTATTCACTTCCCACATTTAAGGCTCATGCGCAATACACGTTTAACCTTTATTAAGTGTTTTTTTACTTTTGTTTTGAGATGAGAAGAAGAGAGACTCAAAAGGAGGAGTAAAGGTAAAAATCTAATGAGGGAGATTAAGACTCAATCTTAATGTTATCATACATGGTGATCCTATTGTTAATGAGGTTTAAGGAACCTAATCCTAAAAGAAAGGAGAAGAAGAAGATAGAAAGCAACTTACTTCCAAGATGGAAGTTAAGTTATTTCTAAGAGGGAAGAAAGAAGATTATGAAAGCAAAGCACCATTAAATGCTTAAACAACACAAATTGAATGATTAAAAAATGTAGGAAGAAATTAGAATGTGGATGCACATCCACACTCAAGTGACTTACCATTAGCCCCTGAAATAGTTACTACAATTATTCACAAGTGAAGAAACAAGTGAAGATGAACAAGTAAGGCTTAAACAAGTCAAGAACCAAAGTAAAAGCATCTTAAAGGTTAAGGAAAGCATAAGGTTAGAATGCACATCATAATAATGTTCTCTAATGCTATGAGATCAAACACAAATCAAATGCACACAAACAATGCCTTAAACCACAAAGAAATACATTATGAAAGAAGTAGATGAAGAATGAGTGGATATGCAAAGTGATCATGCATTAAGGCTTCATGAAAGGTTAAAGTCAGAACCAATGTTATTTAAGAATGGTTTTACAATGCTTATGAATCATCATGTAGTTCATGGATGAAATGATGTAAGAAGAAGAGATGAGAAAGAGAAAAGAATGAGAAACAAGTTTCACTAAGATGCACAAAGTTACATATCAAAGATGCATATCATGTAAAATGATTGATGAATGCACATGGGCAGTAGCATATCATTGGTAAAATGCAATTGAAACATGTAATATGGCATACCAAATGCAAACACAATTCATGTTAATCACAAGAGTAGATAAGATGTGAAAACATGTCAAAAAGGTAAGTCAAAATGCATAAACACAAACCAAATGCAAGTATAAACCAACATGACCTATAATTGAGTTAAGAAAGAACTATAATCTTCTAAATTAAACCTCTAATCTCACACAAAGCAAACAAGAAAGGGTGGCACAAGTGCCTCATTAAAAGTAAGCTAGAAGGAAGTATAAGAATATGCACAAAGATAGCTTCATATGTAAAGCTCTAAAAAAATATCAAAAGTACATATTAAAATCATGAAAATTGGCTCTAAACAATCTAAATCAGAAACAAATCAAGTATCAAAAACTCATGGCAAAATTCAAAATGAAACATGCTCAATCAAATCAACAAAGTCCTATTGAAACACATCACAAGAAGGTGCAAAGATGAACATCAAAAGGTATGATATAATGACTTTAAAAATAAATAAAAAATTGTTTTAGGCACTTTGAGATGTTATATGATCAATAAAAAAATAATGAATCAAAAATATGATGTGATATGAGAGAAAGAAATCATGCAAGTGCAAGTGCCAATGAATAAGAACATTCAAAAAGAAATTGAAAAGAAAATATGAAATAATGTGTAAAAATTCATGAAATCAGAATTAAAAATTGTAAACAATTATTTAAACATGCTAAGATGTCACATGAATTATTTTTTAATTTTTAGAGATCATTTGGTATTTTTAAAATATGAAAATCAAACATATATGGAAAAGAAAATAAAAAATAAAAAGAAATGGGAAGGGGGTGCAGCGTGAGTAAAATACATGTTCAAAAATAAATTGGGCTCAGACAATGGGGGTGAAAATATTAAACATAAACCCAGTTCAACATGCGTGTGATTGTGTGTGATAGTGTGCATGATCAGTCAATGTGGGCAATCAATCATGGCCTTTGGATTAAATCATGATGAAAGGTAGTACAATCCAACGTGTATCAAAGCATGCCCACCATAATTAATACGCACACACACACATGCCATTATCTGAAACAAAAAGGAGAGAACACGTGCTAGACCACCATTTCATTAATGTGTTGGCAAAATAACAGACGTTGGATTAAAGTCAATATGAGATCATCAAGTAAGCATGCACATAAAATGAATCAGAACTAAAGTCCACCATATGCAACGTATACGCACACACACTCAATCAATCTGAAGTCAAAAATAAAACACATGCAAGTCACGTGGATTTTAATGCGCTGGCAAAATTAGGACCACACGATGCACAAGATCAACGACCAATATTAAAACTGAGGATTAAACCCTAAAACATCTCACCGGCCGGAGAAGGACCGTCGGTCATCTTCTCCGACCACTCTCCGGCCACCTGCAACCTCAAATATTCCAGAAATCAACAAACCGTATACCAATCAAAAGAGGAAGTTACAAGGATCACAAATCTAGGCTCAGTTTTCACAAACCACACTCACACGCAGAGAATCGAACACAATAAGTTTGCCCTAGGTTTTGCTCTACACCTCTAAGAGGTCTATCAACTAGCCAGAAATGTCAAGGTGCTTCTATTAAGCTCAAATCAATGCAAAAATGGCAAAACAGATTAGAAATCACGCAAGAAAGGTTTGGAAATTATGGCACCTGAAACTTGCAGAACTTGGAGTTATTGAGAAAACCAGAGAACTTGAGCTCTTGAACTTGTTAAACTTCAACTTTTAAGCAAAATAAAAGCTATTAATTCTTGAGTATAAGAAGAGAATTGATGACTGCAGTGATGTTGAGCTTGAAGAGATGAATTTGTTGTTGAGTGTTCTTGATCAGAAATGAAACAATGATGATGATGAAGATGAAGATTGTTGAGGTCGTGTGAAATCAGAGAGAGAGCAGAGAGAATCTGAGTGAGTTTTCTCGAGTGAGAGTGGAAAATGAAAGTTAGAATGAATTTGTGAAGAGTTTTGAATTTATATGTTGAGTTTAGTAGCTTGAACCAAGGTTAATTGGGTGATTTAAATGAGTTTAAGTTGAGTTAACTGAGCTGCCTCTAACTAACTGAGTCAAGTTAGTTAGGGCGAGTTAACTTTGGTTGTGATATAGTGTGGTGTGTTCATGGTACATATGGTGAGGTGGAGAAAATAATGGTGATGATGTAGCTCTGACCTTTGTAGAAACTTACACAACAAGCTTTTGTTTTTCTTCTTTTGTATATGAAGCAACATAGCATGTCAAGTGTAAGAATGGTGGTTGGCTTCAAGAGGAAAAGAACATGACTGGTGTATGCATGTGAATGTTTAATAAAATCAATGTTAAAACATTGCTATCTTTGGCAGCTTGAAACATGGAAGTTTGTGAAGTAATTTCTCCATGATTTGTGGATGGTTTGATGAGTTTTAGGTGTCAATGGAAAGAGGAAACATCATAGAGCAACTTTGATGTGAGAATTGACTTGAATGGAGGCTTGTAGAATGGTGTAAAATGGTTTGGAATGTCAAGGTTTGAAACTGGTACAAATGTATGGCAAGTTGGTAGGTTGGCATGGCAACATGGTGCATGGAATTCAGCATGATCATACCAACTTTGAACCCTTATAACTCCATCATAACTTGCTCAAATGAAAATTTGTCCAACATCAAAGTTGAAGAGGACATTGAGATGAACAACTTTGATGTTCAAAATTTTTTCATTTGGAGCTTCCATAATTGAGAAAAGTGGCTGGACATTTAGCACACCAAGTGTTTGACAAAATTATGGCTGGTGGGCCTAAGCTTGCCTTGCCATGACTTGGTTTTTGCCTTGATTTTACCAAACTTTAATTGATCATATCTCCCTCAATTTTGATCCAATGGAAGAGTTATTTATATGGATTTGAAGCTTAGAACATGAACTTTAATTGGCCCAACTTGGTCCTGAAGTTTGGAGCTTTTATGTTGGAGAAAGAGAGCCTCAAAGTAAGGTGCAAAATGGTCCAAACTTGCCATTTTTGGAAACCCTAAAGTTTCTATTTTTGGCAATTTTGTAACTTCTTGATTTTTCATTATTCCTCCATCATTTCTTGATAAAATCTTGTCCAATGAATATATATAACTTGAATTTTATGATTTTGACCTTAAAAAGTCAGGAGTTGACTTTTTTCACCGCACAGTTGAGTTTTTCCCCAATTTCTTGATTATCAAGCAACTGATCAATTGAACCTCTTTTGAAATGAACCAATGGCCAATCTTTCATCCTTAGACACTTGATATTATGTAGAAAACATTGAGATCAAGTTTGAATCAAAATTTCCTCAGGAGACCACTTGAATTCAAAACCCTAATTTGGACTGTTTTTGTTATAGGAGGTGATACATTGCCCAATCTTCTTGATGATTTCCCATCTTTCAATGCCTTGTGAGATAAAATGGGGTGATATATGATGTAATAGACCCCTGAGGCTTGTTGAGAAATCCTTATCTCTTGTCCTCTTGCTTTGTATGATCCACACCTTTGAGAAACAACTGATCACATGCCCTTATGCAAGATGCCATGCTAAATGCTTAATGTTTTATTTTTTCTATGCTTGAATGCAATGTAATGAAATGAAAGCTCATGCTAAATGATATGAAGAAATGAGAGGGCAAATTTTGGGGTATTACAATTAACATTTTAATTCTAACTTGGATTTTTTATGCTTATTCTGATAAATTTCTGATTAAATACTTGACTTGTCTTTTGCTTGATTTTCTTTTGTGATTGCGATGCTTTGTGTTTACTTGCTGATTTCGGATTAAGCTCGGAGTAGGATTGACATTAGGCTTGCAATCCAAGCATGATAACATAGGTAGTTGTTCCCCTTTGCATGGTAACTTGTAGGATTCAGTTCCCCATTAGACTTTCCGCGAGTCTCGACTCTTTTCTCTCGCACCCGTGCGATCGAGACTGATCCCTTTTTCCGTGGTCGTTACCACGAACTACGGACGCTATGATTTCCTCTCTCTGGATAGATTGAGGATACGTAGGCACGAGGATCCCTATCCTTGGCGAGCACACTAACAACTAACTTCCCCTCTTCTCTCGCACCCTTGCGATCGAGATCAACTTGTTAACTGAATCTTTTCTCTCACCCCCGATGCGATCGAGACCCTCTTTGTCTCTTTTCGACCCGTAGGTCGAACTACGACTGCTCTGATTTCCTCTCTCTTGTCTGATTAAGGATACGTAGGCAAAAGACAACAATGTCTTGGCGAGCAACCTCCCCCCTTAGTTCGTGTCTGAACTACGTTGACTCTGACTTTCCCATTGCACGAGGGAATGCGTAGGCATAGGACGAGCGATGTCCTATCGAGTCACTTCTTTTTCTTTTCTTCTTCGTTTTTCCGTTCTTTTCCGTTCCCGTTCCTGCTCTTTTCCAGTAGAAGTGGAGCTCCAGATGACGACACCCTTTGATCGAGACAACAAGCATAGATCCCATCGAGTATGATGGACGCTGGGGGTGCTAATACCTTCCCCTCGCATAACCGACTCCCTTACCCGTTTCTCTTGGTTGCGAGACCATGCTCTTTCCATTCCCTCAAGTTTACGCAGTGTTTCCTTTCCCTCTCTTGGGATAAATACACATTGTTGGTGACTCTGTTTCCGTGCCACTTTCGCGTTTGTACCAGGAAGAAAATCTCGGGAGCGACACCATGCTTCGCTGAGGGACTCGCCTAGCGAATACAGTAGCGAACGTTACAAATTTTCCATGTTGTTTCCTTCATAACTTTTGATCCGTAACTCGGATTGACGCACGGTCGGAAGCGTTGGAAAGTAATTTCAATGCTCTTTGTGATGGTGAGGTAGAAACATGGTTATATGTCATGGATTGATATGGCAGAGTTAATTATTGTGATGAATGTGAAAAGTCTGGTTTATGTTTCCACCGAAAAGGCATGAATCGGGAATCTGATTGTTATGGGACTTGAAGCCTTGGAAAGAGAATCCAATATGCTGTTAAATGGTATGTGAGACCAAGATTTAACCAAGGATGCTTGGTAGAGGATAGTAGTGGCTTGTATGCCTTAAAAAAATGTGTGTGAATTACTATGTGGTTATGTTTGACATATTATGCTATCATGTGTGTTTTATGATTGATATTGTAATATGCTTGTCTATTATTGTTGTTAAGTATGAATGAGAGAATATGCATGTTAAAATGAATTAGGAAGAGTGAGGAAACTTTACCCCAAAACAAATAGCATAGTTAAGATTGTTATAAATCTAGGTTGTGAATAGAATTGTGATAGAAACTCTAGATGGTAACGCTCGTGCATTCATTGACGAGTTCTGGCCTAGAGTAGATAACCTAGATGGCAAGGCTCGGGCACCTGATGTAGGAAGGTACATCCATGACGAGATTGGTCTAGGAGAGAGTGAAACACTAGTATGGAACATGTGTGAACTATTGTGATTATGAAAAAAGGCGAATGTGGCCTTAAGGCATTGTGGCCTTGTGATTGTTGAATATAATCATGTTTGTGTGTAAGATCATGTAATCGTAACCGTTTATCTTGAGATGCAGTTTCATGAGTCTCAAGCTCCTCTGAAACATAGGCATGACTACTTAGCAGGTTTGATTCCCACGTGGAGTACGAATGGTGCTCAGGGAGCGTATGCTTGTGACGGTTAATGGCCTATGTGAAGTGACGGTTCATAACGGTTAATGGCCCGTAGAACCCGAATCCATTCATATGTCAAGTAGGTTACAAGGATCCATGACTCGGGTCGACTTATAGACGTAGAAGCGGGTGGGAAAAGGGGATGCCTTGGTGTGGTTATCGATTAGTGATATTTTAAGTTGGTGAACTCATGAACATGTTTCCATATAGTGTGAGATTGTGAACTCAAGGTCATTTCCCTTCCCCTTGACTTTAGTTAGGATTGTTAGAACCCTGTAGAGCTGAGAGAATCCATAAGATAGGGAACTCACTGAGATTTGATGTATCTCACCCCACTATTGATTATTTTTAGGAGGTATTTGCAGGTTTGATTTACAAGTGGAGCTATGCTTGGATGTTTCAAGAGAAGCCCGACTTTAGTATTTCTGCTGTGTATTTGTTGTATACAAGTGAGGATATTGTGTATTGATCTTAGTTTTTATTGTTTTGGCTAGTTTCCATATCTTGTACCATATATTGTATTATGTTTTTAGAAATGGTCAAGTATGTGAATTATGCCATTAGGCACTTATGATTGTGTCAGTACCAAATAAAACACTTGTATGGTATTATTCTAGATAAATATTATACAGGGCGTTACAGTTGGTATCAGAGCAGGTCGTGTCCTCGACCTTGCCTTGGAACATCATAAGTAAATCTATTCCTGCCTCTTAAGTGTGTCTTGCCATCATGAAACTTAATATCTTACTCTGTAGTGTTGGGCCTGATCAACCTAATACTATGTATGTGATAGGTAGAATCATGGTTGAGCGACTACGAGGACTCCGAAGTGTTGTCAGAACTTGTGCTGTGAGAATAGGATCAAGCCAAGAGTTAGTAGTGAGGAGTTTTGGTCAGCTCAGTTGAGGTTTTAGTAGAAGTAGTGCTTTGAGTAGCATGGAGTTTAAGAGTGGTGTGTTGTTCAAGCAAATCCTTTGGATGAGTAGAGTCGGAAAGTTAAGGATCTCTATCGGACAATTGGTTAAGGTATTGAGGAATATGTAAAATCGCTAGTAAAGCTAGATCGACCGCTGATGTGGATAAGAATTTCAAGTAATCTCATTCTGTGGAAAAGAAAAGTTGTTTTGTGGAATGTGTGACGTAAGGTCCGGAAGTTAGATAAATATTGGGAGCTTCAGTTTCTAAGGTCACTATGGTATCTTGAATGGACGAGAGTACCTTAAGGAATGTGTTCGGAACAATATCTTCCAATTGGTTAAAAGTGAGAGTTAAGGACGTTCGCCTTTTATGGGAACCTAAAGTAGTAGTAGAGAAGTGTGTGAAAGGACACAAGGATGTGTTTACATACTTCAAGGGAAACAAGTGTGCGCCAGACGAAGAATAGGAGATGAATTGTGTATCTTCAATTATGAAGAGAGATTAAGTTCGAGATGATACATTAGGATTTCTGTTTTCAATAAGAGACCAATTTGGAATTGTTAAATTACCCAAGGGACAGTATAAGGTATTGTGTCGGAGAAAGTTTGGAATTTATTTAGTAATAGAAAGTGTAGTGATACGGACCGGAAGAAGTTTACATCAAGAAACAGAGTAAGTACCTTGGACTCAAGGAAATTCTAAAATGATGAGTTTATATTTGGGCCTAAGAGGGTTACAATGGAGGGTGAAGTAAATGTAGTGTGGGAAACGGTATTAACGGTATGTTAAGAGGAAGTGGCAAAGGAATGTATTTTAGACGAGTGTTTAATGGAGTTTTAAGGTGTTGATGAACCTATAGTTAAGGAAATGTAATCATGGATGGCTCACCCGTGAGGACCCTATTAGTATGACGTGGAATGGGAAAAGTTACACCTTGGTATTAAAAACAAGCGTAGTAGTAGCACCATGGTCACATGTGTACGTGATGGATTCTTATTCTTGAGACAAGTGTGAAGGGACGTACCTTGTGAAGCAGTGAGTATTGTATCCTAAGAAGTAAGATTACGGTAAACAACGAGAAGAAAAATAAGGCTTATTATGGACTAAGTGTAAATCATGGAATGATTTATACCGGAAGGGTTTTGTAAATGGTTGATGAAAATTGTCGGTTGCGGATTTTTTTTCCATTAAGTAATTTGATGTAAGTGGGATGTGTAATGGATAGTGAAGGATGAGAAATCCCGGATAGTGTGCACGTAATGATGGAAAGGTTCTTCAAGAGGATGCATTGCCCCGATTTAGTTGCAAGTATAGAGAACTTCTATAATTGTGGATAATCGGAATATTCGGAATCTACCTTTTGTTATACTAAGAATGTTGTTGTATTAATTCTCTCTAAGGAAATCCAAGTGAGAGAATAAGGTGGTATGCTTGATATGAGATGTCCATCAATTTTGTGGTACCGTATAATGGTTGTGTGTTGGATTTTGCTTAGGGACGAATCAAGTAAGAATTGTGGTTAAAACCCTACAATGTCGTCATTATTGACTTCCCACTAGCGTAGTTGTTTGAGCAGAAAATGAAGTATCCCGCTGAAGTTTTGTAGTGTGACCGTGTCAGAATTTGGAATTTTACCTTGTCATTTGGTTGGAGTGTGTCGTCGACTTTGTCGGTTTTACCTTGAGTGGATCATGGTTAGTGAATGAAATATAAGTTAAAAAGCCACGAGTTGAGAATGATATTATGGGTTAGAGCAAGCCGGATTGATGGGTTGAGTTGGGATGGCTTTGAATTAAAGGAAATTGGGTTTTCAGCTTCTATAGCAGTGTTAACCGATTGACACAGCGTGGTTAACCGATTAACACGTGCAAGGATGGTGCTTTACACTGAATTTTGAGGAGTTAACCGATTAGCTCAAATGTTTAATCGATTAACATGTGTGTAAATTGTGAAATCCCTTAGGAACCATCATCTGTGTTTTGTTACCTTATGTTGCTCCAATTGGAGAGTATTGTATGAATGGATAACGGGATTCCAAGTAAATGAAAGACGGACTTGTGTTCTTGGAATCGTAACTTTTGGAAAGGTGTTGCATAGTTGAACATTTGTTTAGACGACAAGGGAGTTTGACTTTTGGGAAAATAATCTTGTGAATTGTGTTGAACGTGAGAAAGTCTTAAGTGTATTGTTATCATTACTGTAGAGAATCTTAAGGACGAAGTTGGAAAATACTCACGCAATATTGATCTTGCAAGGAATATATCTCGGTGTGTAATTATGGTATTAGTAAGGTTCTAGAAGTTGGTCAGAGTTTAGTAATCATTAACTTCCGTGGGTTCATGGTATCGGACTTAGACCGTGAAAGTGGTACCAATTGTGTGCAGTTGTGTTTTACCAAGAGAATGAAATTTGAAAGTTATCCTTCCAAGTACGAGTAAGAATTGGTGAGTAGTATGGAGTCTCACAGTTGTGCCTTGAATGGTTTAAGTTTTAATAAGTGGGGACTCGCATATGATTGAAGTATCGTGATGGTGTTATGTAATATTGGTTGAGATCTCGTGTCAACAAGGAACCTGGAGTGAGTCGAAAAACTGTAAGAAGGATTGTTATATATGTGGTAACTAGAAACGAAAGTTGCTAAACTACTTTGGATGAATTGTTTCGAGTTTAGAATGAAATTGGAGTTGTATATGTTATGGTTGTAACACTATAACTCATGTACCTCTGCCGTCTGGAGAGTGTTGGGCCGATGTTATAATATTTTGTATCGACAAAGAAATTTTTCTACCATAGGACGTCAGTAAGTTTCTTGTACCGTTGGTTAGTAAGGACCCCAGTGGATAAGTGTGTTTCTCCGTGGACTGTTAGCTAACTGGTAGTGCTCAAGAATTCGTAGTGTTCTACTATTAGAATTTGGGTTATGCAGTAGAAGGTGACAGATGAAAGAGTTATGCCAGAATAATAAGAATTTAGAAGGATTATTGCTTGTAAGTATGCAAATAAAGAGATCTTGTTTTAAGTGTGTTACCTTTGGGGTGATACGAAAGAGATGAATTATCATATATAATGGTTACAATGTTTAGTATCAGACTAGATGGAACTGGTAAAGAAGTCGTTTGACTAGTTATGAAGTGGCTCGAATGTTAAAGGATTTATGAAAGGATAGTTGTTGGTAATTGTATAAAGTTAAGAAATCACTGTTTTACCTCACAAATATTTGATGAGTGTTTGTTATCCTAAACCAAGATAAGGTGTTACGGTTTTGTTGGGACTCAGTAGAGGAATATGGAATGGTACATTCTTGCCGAAAGTAAGATGTGACCAAGTCTCTTTGTATGAAACAACAGGTGAATTGAGGAAGCAAAGTTTGAAGTTAACCCAATATTGGAACAAAAGTATAACTAAGGACACGAAGTTTGATAAATTGTGAAAATACGGACTTTGGTCTGTGAAGTCAAGTTAGATTTTGGGCTATGTCAGAAATTCTAACGGAAGTAAAGTTAAGTGTGGATCTAAGACAAGGATATAAGTTGCAGTTGTTGTCTAGTAGAGGAAATTCGGGGGAGAATTTCAATTTAAGGGGGGAGAGTGTAATACCCCGTATTATCTAAATGCTCAGTCGGGAATCAGATGAGATCAGATGAGTATTTATGTGCTCTATCTTTGGTTAATTGGATTAATGGAATCCTCTAAGTACTTTAAGTATTGAAATTTGGGATCCATAGAGCAACTAATGAACTCTGAAGAGATCAATTATTTTATTAGAGAGATATATCACTATTTATTAGACCAAGAGAGTATATTAAGGTAACTCTAATAATTGATCAATTGGGTTGAGATGACAAAATATCAATTGGAGATATTTTATCCTGTTGGAATTATATTATATAATAATAGTATTATATATATATTTGTAAAGAGAAAGAAAAAGAAAGATAGAAAGAAGAAGAAAACAGATGAAGAGAAAGGGAGAGAAGAGAAGAGGGAAAGAGGAAAAGCTTGGGAAGAAGAAGGAAGCTTGGATTCATCATCTTCTTCAACCTCCTCTTCGATTATCAGGTGGGTTCTAGTTAGACACTCTAAGTTCTAGAAATACAAGTTTAGAACTTAGGTTAGATTTGAGAGAAAATGATTAAACGGATAAATCAATGAAATCTAACAGATGAAATGCGATATAAATGCATGGGAATACTTGTTGTTTATGTTGGAACATGTTTTGGTTGATATAATATGAATTGGAAGTGTTTTTGGTGAAGAAATGGTAGAGTTTGGCTTTTTGACCTATGGTTTACGCTGCTGGGAAATTTTGGGTTTTTCATTGTTCGTCTAGCGAACCTGGCGAAGGGCAAAGCGAATGGTTGGTCGAGGATTCGCCTAGCGAACCCGAAAGCGAAGGGAAGGCGAATGTTCCCCCAGAGCTCACTTTGCGAACTTTATGCTGTTTTTTCTCTGCCATGCTTCGCTGAGGGACTTGCCTAGCGAATATAGTAGCGAACGTGACAGATTTGCCATGTTGTTTCCTTCAGAACTTTTGATCCGTAACTCGGATTGATGCACGGTCGGAAGCGATGGAAAGCTATTTCAATCCTCTTTGTGATGGTGAGGTAGAAACATGGTTATATGTTAAAGATTTATATAGTAGAGTTAAATATTGTGATGAATGTGAAAAGTGTGGTTTATGTTTCCACCGGAAATGCATGAATCGGGAATCCGATTGTAATGGGACTTGAAGCCTTGGAAAGAGAATCCAATGTGTTGTTAAATGGTATGTGATACCATGATTTAACCAAGGATGCTTGGTAGAGGATAGTAGTGGCTTGTATGCCTTAAAAAATGTGTGTGAATTACTATGTGGTTATGTTTGACATATTATGCTATCATGTGTGTTTTATGATTGATATTGTAATATGCTTGTCTATTATTGTTGTTAAGTATGAATGAGAGAATATGCATGTTAAAATGAATTAGGAAGAGTGAGGAAACTTTACCCCAAAACAAATGGCATAGTTAAGATTGTTATAATTCTAGGTTGTGAATAGAATTGTGATAGAAACTCTGGATGGCGACCCTCCTGCATTCATTGGCGAGTTCTGGCTTGGAGTAGATAACCTATATGGCAAGGCTCGGGCACCTGATGTAGGAAGGTACATCCGTGACGAGATTGGTCTAGGAGAGAGTGAAACACTAGTATGGAACATGTGTGAACTATTGTGATTATGAGAAAAGGTGAATGTGGCCTTAAGGCATTGTGGCCTTGTGATTGTCGAATACAATCATGTTTGTGTGTGAGATCATGTAATCGTAACCATTTATCTTGAGTTGCAGTTTCATGAGTCTCGAGCTCCTCTGAAACATAGGCATGACTACTTGGCAGGTTTGATTCCCGCGTGAAGTACGAATGGCGCTCAAGGAGCGTATGCTTGTGACGGTTAATGGCCCGTGTGAAGTGACGGTTCATAACGGTTAATGGCCCATAGAACCTGAATCCATTTGTATGTCAAGTAGGTTACAAGGATCCATGACTCGGGTCGACTTCTAGACGTAGAAGCGGATGGGAAAAGGGGATGCCTTGGTGTGGTTATCGATTAGTGATATTTTGAGTTGGTGAACTCATGAACATGTTTCCATATAGTGTGAGATTGTGAAATCAAGGTCATTTCCCTTCCCCTTGACTTGAGTTAGGATTGTTAGAACCCTGTAGAGCCGAGAGAATCCATAAGATAAGGAACTCACTGAAATTTGATGTATCTCACCCCACAATTGTTGATTATTTTAAGGAGGTATTTGCAGGTTTGATTTACAAGTGGAGCTATGCTTGGATGTTTCAAGAGAAGCTCGGCTTTAGTATTTCCCCTGTGTATTTGTTGTATACAATTGAGGATATTGTATATTGATCTTAGTTTTTATTGTTTTGGCTAGTTTCCATATCTTGAACCATAGATTGTATTATGTTTTTAGAAATGGCCAAGTATGTGAATTATGCCATTAGGCACTTATGATTGTGTTAGTACCAAATAAAACACTTGTATGGTATTATTCTAGATAAATATTATACAGGGCGTTACACATGTGGTAATTTGAACAAGTGATTTGATTGCTTTAAGTGCTTTTTCAAAAGATATTTTTGCCACTATTACAGTGGTAACCGGTTACTCAATATAGGATAACCGGTTACTCTTCACAAATTTGCACCAGCACTGGTTTTTTTAACTGAGTAACCGGCTACTCTGCACAAATTTCACCAGATTTTCCTTTTTTCAAGCAAGTAATCGGTTACTCACTTTAGAGTAATTGATTACCACTGTAATAGAGTGCCATTTTTTAGGTTTTTTCAAGCTTGTTTGCCATGCCCACTCCTTCTAACTTCGATGGATTGATATTATTGATTTTTATGGATGTTTTAGGTGCTGTTTCACTTCAGTTTAAAGCATGATTGTGAATTTTCCGATGCTCGATCTTTCGATTTCATAATTGTGCACATTTTTAGCATTGTATAAACATGATCATTTTTTGCACTTTCTTTGATCACATGATACATGATTTGTAATGCATACTAAATGTCATTTGGTACTGTTTTGCATTTTCATTCATGTTTGAATTAGGTTTATTCTTCAAAGGATAAGCTTAATCTTGTACAACCAATAATGCACCCTTTGCTTTAATAATTTTTCAATTCATTTTGGAAAATTATTAGCATATTCCTCCCTTGTGATTAATCAATCGAAACTTCGTTTCTATTATTGATCTCCCCTTTGGCGCTTCTCTTTAGGCTTCCTTTAGAGCTTTCTCTCTCTTCCCCCCGCGGAGTTGGAGTTTCGCACGACACTGGAGCACTGTACAACTTGGAGCTGTTAGGATGTCTGTTTCAACTTTTACACTACACCCTATGTGTTAGAGAAGGAATGAGAATGGATAATCCCTACTCTCATTCTTACTACATTAGGTAGGGGACGAATGACCCTGTGCCTGGCTTAGTCACCTCTATCCTCAGGCGGTAGTGTATCTCCTTCCCCAGTCGAGTCGATTCCTGGTCACTCTTACCTCTTTTAATCTCTCTTTTGATCGATCACCACCTTCTTGGTTAAGATCATTGACTTGAACCAACACGTATCTCTTGTATCATTTTCCTTTCTTGTGGTCAATCATTGCTTTTTGATTCCCCAGAAGAGTATCAACCCATTTTCTTCGGTTAATCACAGTCTTTCTGTTAAAACCGAATCCCCAAAAGTTCGCAACCTTCTCTTGGTTCTTCTCCCTTCGTTTGGTAAACCACTGTCTGTCTGTTAAAACACCAATTTGCACTTCTTCTTAGTTAACCACAGTCTATCTATTAACATACTGAGCTTCTTCTTGGGTTAATAACCTTCTCTTGGTTAATCACCCAATTCTTTTCAGTTAATCACATCATGTTTATTAAAACAATGAGCCCCTGTCGAGTTAATCACCTTCTCTTGGTTAATCACTCGTTTTCTTTTCGGTCAATCACAGTTTTTCTATTAACACCGAATCCTCAGCGGTTAGCAACCTCTTTTGGTTCATTACCCTTTTTCGTTGGTCAAGTACCGTTTGTTCGGTCAATACCAACATCCCCAGTGGGTCACAACTTTTGCTTGGTTCCACACCCGTCCTTTGGGTTACAACCTTTGCTTGGTTCTATACCCGTTCTTTTGGTTGATCAGAGTTTATCTGTTAAAACCTCTCTCTCCCCCAGAGTTGCAATCTTTGCTTTTCTCAGTTAACCACTGTTTATCAGTTAATATACCGAAATCCCTTCAGAGTCAAACATCTTCTCTTGGTTCAGTACTCTATCTTTTTGGTTCATCACAGCCTGCCTGTTGACACCAAACCCTTGCTCCCCACAGAGTCTTAATTTCATTTTCTTCGGTTAACCACTACCAGCCAGTTAACATACCAAACCCTTATTCTTTTGTTCCCTAGTAGGGTCGTTATCCTTCTGTTCCCCATCACTTTCTTTGTTCTCTTACCTCCCCAGTGGAGTCTCTATTATTCTTTTGCTCTTTTATCTTCTTGATTTCGACACCACTCTTGCACGTTATCCTCAGCACAATTATCGTCTTTCCTTCACACTTCTTTCTTGATTTTGACACCATTTCTTTGGAATCCCCAGCGGAGTTTCCGTCTTTCCTTTCTTCTTGGTTTCGACACCACCTCTCTCTTTTCTTTCTTTTCCCGTCTTAGTTCCCCGGACTATGGAAGCTCTGATTCTTCACTCACTCGAATGTAAGATACGTAGGCACGAGATCGTGATGATCTTGGTGAGCACACTTCCACCCTTCTTCCATTCTTTCTCTTTTTCCCTGGTTCCATGAACTACAAAGCTCTGATTTCCTCATTGCACTATGAGGGTACGTAGGCACGAGGGCCCTAATCCTCCACAAGCACTTTCTTTCTTTTTCCTTTTCTTTGTCTTTTCTCCTCCCTCTCATTTTTTTATAGCTAGAAGCCTTTAGATAGATAACCCATCCAAGCCTAGAAGCAAGCGAAATGGTTCCCGTCGAGTACGACGGATGCGTAAGGTGCTAGTACCTTCCTTTCATATAACCGACCCCCATTCCCGTTTCTCTTCCCCTTGGGTTTTATCGATATTTTCCCTGTTCTTTGAGACTAAATAAAGTTCGGTGGCGACTCTGTTGTATCTTTGAGTGTGCGATTCACTCAGGTATAAACTAGCCATCTTCAACAGTGTTAATGATACCTCTAGAAATCATGACAACCTTTAGAAAATATTCATGATTAATTGACATTGATTTTGAAATGGTGTGACGAAAATGTGCAATGAAGAGGTGTAAAATTCGATTCAGAATTTTTCACAAAGTTGCAGGGGAAACACGCTTACCTTTAGAGGGAAACAGATTTCCCTATTTCTAACGAATAGAAAATTTGAAAAATGAAATAGTTAATCATGTTTACCAGAGAGGGAAACGAGTTTACCTTTTGCATTTCTTTAAAAACGATTTGGCAGAGAGGAAGGAAACAAATTTCCTCTAAAAGGGAAACGTATTTCCCTAGTCAAAAATACAAAATTTGACTAAGTTAAAATCCAAATTGAAAGTGAATCATGTAACACATTTTCAAAAGTTTTAAAAGGTATGAGATGAAAGTTGTGAGCACCTAATGATCATAAATAATGAAAAATCTTTTTCAATGAATGAATAAAAGAATTTGAGCACTAAAAGAATGTATATGATATGAAAGTTTCATATACCTTAAATGCTGAATAGAAACTTGATTGCTCTAGTCTTCAAGATTTAACTTCTTTTTGTTGATGTGTTTGTCTTCATTAAAATTATAAACAAGGACAAGATGAACTCTTCTTCACATTCTCCCCCTTTTAGACGACGGGAAAACATCCTTTGAAATTTTACTTGTTCATCAATAAGTTGCTTCAATATGTTAATTTTTAAAATGTTGAGTAACAACTAGAATCTCCCCCTATCTTGTATATCTCCCCCTTGCTTATGTAATTCAAGGCTTTCTCCCCTGGAAGTAATATGATTAAGAAAAAATTCAATACCTACTATTTCTCCCCCTTTTGATATCATCAAAAAGAAGACAAAGTAGAATAAAGTACAAAGCAAGATGATAACATAGGAAGGATATATTATTATAATTGAATATTAATAACACAAAATTAGACACTTACCTCATTCACAAGGATTTTATGACAAAGTTGATATCAATGTTAAAGCTTCTTCAAAACATCTTTTCATTTAATGAAACTTTTAAAACTACCATATCATATGATCTTGTGCCTTGAAGGATCAATATTTATTTGAAAATGCTAGCGTCTGATCTTCAAGTACCTACAAAATTATTATTTACACCAAGGTTCCCAATTTTCTTTGGGTCCTTTTAGGTTAGATACCTTCCTCGCCCATACATACCCACTATAAGGAATACCATAATTTCTTATGTAGCAAACATTAGTAGTATGTCCTTTTGCTTTATAATAGAAACAAGTAGGTCTAAAAATACGATTCTTATTATAAAACCTTTTATGATGATTTACAATATGTTATTTCTTTGATTCCACATTGTTGAATTCATTTTCATATTTCATAATTACTTCGTTTATTTCAACAATTTTAGACTCAAGAGATGAAAAATTATTGCATGCTGAATTTTTGATTAAGTCTAACTACACTTGAGTGTTATCAGCCTTACTTTCTAGATTTAAAATAGTTTTCTTTTGACTTGATCATTTTCTAGAAATTCTCAAAATTTCATCCTGTAATTCATGAAAAATGCTTTGTAATTCATCATAAGATGGAATATCACCAGTTTCAGAATCACTAACCTCATGTTCTTCATCACTTGAATGATGTGAGGCCATCAATGCCTTGTTTGTATGATCTTTATTTGAAGATAAACTTATTTCATTTTCATCCCATGCTACATATGCTCTCTTTTTTCCTTTTGTGATTCTTGCTTTTGAATATATCTTTCTTTTCAAGTGTAGGACATTCACTCCTGACATGTCCCCTTTTTCCACATACAAAACATGTAACTTTCCTTGTTGGTGCTTCTTTCTGAATGATCTATTTTTCCCTTTCTTTTCTCAAGAAATTTTCAAACTTTTTGATAAGGTCATCATCACTATCAGTGGATTCCTCCTCTTGATTGCTATCGTGAAATTCTACTCTTGTCGTTAATACAACTTTTTTTGAATCTTTTACTTATATTTCATGCTTCTCCAATCTTTCAAGTTCTAATTCGGGCTCTTGAAGTTTTCCGAACAAGGAAGCGGACGTCATGGTAGAAAGACTTGTTTTTTTTCTTATATCGCCATCATCTTTGGTTACCATTACATGTTTAAAGACCTAAGCACATTAAGATTTAATTCATCGTTAGTATAAGTCTTACCGAGAGTAATCAGGTGATGGCTTAAGTGAACAAATATCTCTTGTAGAATAAGGACTGATTCTCTGGGTTGCGTTATGAATAACTCGTACTCTTGACTGAAAGTATTCAATCTAGGTCTCTTTACTTCAGTGGTTCCTTCATGAGTTTCTACCAATAAATCCTAAATTTGCTTTGTCGGTGTACATTGAGAGACACGAAATAATTCATCCATGCTAAGTGCACTTTGGAGTATGTTGATTTCTTTCTTTTCATTAAGAAATTTCTTTTTATCATCTTCATCCCAAGAGGTTTTAATCTTTGGAGTACCAACACCATTCACAACACTAGTAGGTTCATGTGGACCATTTTGGACAGTTTCCCATATTCCTTCTCCTTACGCTTTCAAATAAGACTTCATGCGATTTTTCAAAAAATTAAAATATTCACTAGAAAATAGTGGAGGTTTATTGCTACTACCACCATCTTTGAAAACACGATTTGCGGAAGCCATTCTGGATCTTTAGGAACATGTTACCTAAAACTTGCTTTGATGCCAATTGTAAGTATTTGAGTGCACCTAAGAGGGGGGGAGGGGGTGAATTAAGTACTTTGATAGATTTTAAGTTTATTAAAATTATGATTTTAACTTTCTGGTTTGGTGATGATTTAAAAAGCAGTAAAGTGCGGAAAAGTAAAGAACACTGAGAGTTATCCTGGTTCACCTAACAATCTGAGAGTACTCCAGTCCCCTTACCACATGTAAGAGATTTTAATATTGTTAGATCTTACGGACAAGACAATCCTATACTTCCTATACAAGACTCTAACACAATCACCAAGAACAATCCTCTTGTGATTTACAACACACTTATTTCCAACAATCTTGGATAATAATTAAACTCCTCTACAAGAAGATACAATCCACCTTCCTCTAAATCCCTCATAGTACCAAACAATCCTTGATACTTGGGAATTTGTAACAATTACAATAGATAGAAATAAATGAAGTTTGTAGAATGTTTAAGATTTATTCAAAAGAATAAAGTCTTATTCTCTTTCAAATATCAAGATTCAATAGCATATACTCTCTAAGTGCTAAATGATGCTATTGGGATGATATGAAAGTTTTCTCAAAAAGCATCGAACTATGAAAGTTCAGTTGAAATATAATGCAGAGAGATTTTGTGAAAATTTTGAAACAGATTATTTTGAATGATGAAAAATTCTGATTTTATAGTGTTTATGATACCTCTAGAAATCATGACAACCTTTAGAAAATATTCATGATCAATTGGAATTGATTTGGAAAAGGTGTGATGAAAATGTGCAATGAAGAGGTGTAAAATTCGATTCAGACTTTTTCACAAAGTTGCAGGGGGAACAAGTTTACCTTTAGAGGGAACCAGATTTCCCTGTTTCTAACGAATAGAAATTTTGAAAAATGAACTAGGTAAACATGTTTACCAGAGAGGGAAACAGGTTTCCCTTTTGCATTTCTTTAAAAACGGTTTGGCAGAGAGGGAGGAAACAAATTTCCTTTAAAAGGGAAACCTATTTCCCTAGTCAAAAATACAAAATTTGACTAAGTTAAAATCCAAATTGAAAGTGAATTATGTAACACATTTTTCCAAACTTTTATAAGGTATGAGATGAAAGTTGTGAGTACCTAATGATTATAAACAATGAAAAATCTTTTTCAATGCATGAATAAAATAATTTGAGCACTAAAAGAATGTATATGATATGAAAGTTTCGTATACCTTAAATGATGAATAGAAACTTGATTGCTCTAGTCTTCAAGGTTTGACTTCTTTTTGATGATGTGTTTGTCTTCATTAAAATTATAAACAAGGACAAGAAGAACTCTTCATCACATTCTCCCCATTTTTGATGATGACAAAACATCCTTTAAAATTTTACTAGTTCATCAATAAGTTTCTTTAATATGTGAATTTTTGAAATGTTGAGTAGCAACTTGAATGTCCCCTATCTTGTATATCTCCCCGTTGATTATGCAATTCAAGGCTTTCTCCCTTGGAAGTAATATGAACAAGAACAAATACAATACCTACTATTTATCCCCCTTTTGACATCATAAAAAGAAGACAAAGTAGAATAAAGTACAAAGCAAGCTGATAACATAGGAAGGATATATTATTATAATTGAATATTAATAGCACAAAATTAGACACTTACCTCCTTCACAAGGATTTGATGACAAAGTTAATATCAATGTTGTTGCTTCTTCAAAACATATTTTCAATTAATGAAACCTTTAAAACTACCATATCATATGATCTTGTGCCTTGAAGGATCAATCTTTATTTGAAAATCCTAGCAATTGACCTTCAAGTACCTACAAAATTATTATATTCACCTTGGTACCCAATTTTCTTTGGGTCCTTTTGGGTTAGATACCTTCCTCGCCCATACATACTCACTATAAGGAATACCATAATTTCTTATGTAGCAAGCATTAGTAGTATGGCCTTTTGCTTTACAATAGAAACAAGTAGGTCTAAAATACGATTCTTATTTTAAAACCTTTTATGATGATTTACAACATGTTATTTCTTTAATTCCACATTGTTGAATTCATTTTCATATTTCATTATTACTTGGTTTAATTCAGCAATTTTAGACTCAAGAGATGAACAATTATTGCATGCTGAAATGTTGATTAAGTCTAACTCAACTTGAGTGTTATTATCCTTACTTTCTAGATTTAATCTATTTTTCTTTTGACTTGAGCATTTTCTTGAAATTTAAAAATGTTCATCATGTAATTCATGAAAAACACTTTGTAATTCATCATAAGATGGAATATAATCAGTTTCAGAATTACTAACCTCATGTTCTTCATCACTTGAATTATTTGAGCCCATCAATGCCTTGTTTGCATGATCTTCATTTGAAGATGAACTTATTTAATTGTCATCCCATGCTACATATGCTCTCTTTTTCCTTTTTTGATTCTTGCTTTTGAATATATCTTTCTTTTCAAGTGTAGGACATTCACTCCTGACATCTCCCTTTTTTCCACATTCAATACATGTAACTTTCCTTGTTGGTGTTTCTTTCTGAATGATCTCTTTTTTCCTTTCTTTTCTCAAGAAATTTTCAAACTTTTTGATAAGGTCATCATCTCCATCAGTGGATTCCTCCTCTTGATTGCTATCATGAAATTCTACTCTTGTCTTTAATACAACATCTTTTGAATCCTTTACTTGTATTTCATGTTTCTCCAATCTTTCATGTTCTAATTCGTGCTCTTGAAGTTTTCCGAACAAGGAAGCAAACGTCATGGTAGAAAGACTCTTTTTTCTTATATCACCGTCAGCTTTTGTTGCCATTCCATGTTTAAAGAACTAAGCACTTTAAGATTTAATTCATTGTTTGCAAAAGTCTTACCGAGAGTAATCAGGTGATTGGTTAAGTGAACAAATCTCTTTTGTTGAGCAAGGACTTATTATATGGGTTGCATTCTGAATAACTCGTACTCTTAACTGAAAGTATTCAATCTAGGTCTCTTTACTTCAGCGGCTCCTTCATGAGTTTCTACCAATGAATCCCAAATTTTCTTTGCCGATGTACATTCAGACACATGAAAGAATTCATCTATGCCAAGTGCACTTTGAAGTATGTTGATTACTTTCTTTTCATTAATTACTTTCTTCTTATCATCTTCATCCCAAGAGGTTTTAATATTTGAAGTACCAACACCATTCACAACACTAGTAGGTTCATGTGGACCATTTTGGACGGTTTCCCATATTTCTTCTCCTTGCGCTTCGAAATGAAACTTCATGCGAATTTTCCAAAAAACAAAATATTCACCAGAAAATAGTGGAGGTTTATTGCTACTACCACCATCTTTGAAAATACGATTTGCGGAAGCCATTATGGATCTTTAGGAACAGGTTACCTAAAACCTGCTCTGATGCCAATTGTAAGTATTTGAGTGCACCTAAGAGGGGGATGAATTAGGTACTTTGATCGATTTTTGGTTTATTGAAATTATGCTTTAAACTTTTTGGTTTGGTGATGATTTAGAAAGCAGTAAAGTGCGGAAAAGTAAAGAACACTGAAAGTTATCATGGTTCCCCTAACAATTCGAGAGTACTCTAGTCCCCTTACCACATGTAAGAGATTTTAATATTGTTAGATCTTATGGGCAAGAAAATCCCAGTCTTCATACACAAGAATTTAACACAATCACCAAGAACAATCCTCCTGTGATTTACAACACACTTATTTCCAACAATCTTGGACAATAAGTAAAGGCCTCTACAAGAAGATACAATCCACCTTCCTATAGATCCCTCCTTGTACCAAACAATCCTTGATACTTGGGAATTTTTAACAATTGCAATAGATAGAAATAAATGAACTTTGTAGAATGGTTAAGATTTATTCAAAAGAATAAAGTCTTCTTCTCTTTCAAATATCAAGATTCAATAATATATACTCTCTAAGTGCTCAATGATGTTTTTGGAATGATATGAAAGTTTTCTAAAAAAGCATCAATTTATGTAAGTTCTGTTGAAAAATAATGTAGAGATATTTTTTGAAAATTTTGAAAGAGATTATTTTGAATGATGAAAAATTCTGATTTTATAGTGTTTATGATACATCTAAAAATCATGACAACCTTTAGAAAATATTCATGATCAATTGTCATTGATTTGGAAAAGGTGTGATGAAAATGTGCAATGAAGAGGTGTAAAATTTGATTCAGAATTTTTCACAAAGTTGCTGGGGAAACACGTTTACCTTTAGAGGGAAACATATTTCCCTGTTTCTAACGAATAGAAAATTTGAAAAATGAACTAGGTAAACATGTTTACCAGAGAGGGAAATGGGTTTCCCTTTTGCATTTCTTAAAAATCGGTTTGGCAGAGAGGAAGGAAACATATTTCCTCTAAAAGGGAACCTATTTCCCTATTCAAAATTACAAAATTTGACTAAGTTAAAATATTGAAAGTGAATCATGTAACACATTTTGCCAAACTTTTAGAAAGTATGAGATGAAAGTTATGAGCACCTAATGATTATAAATAATGAAAAATCTTTTTCAATGCATGAATAAAAGAATTTGAGCACTAAAATAATGTATATGATATGGAAGTTTCATATGCCTTAAATGATAAATAGAAACTTGATTGCTCTAGTCTTCAAGCTTTGACTTCTTTTTGTTGATGTGTTTGTCTTCATTAAAACTATAAACAAGGACATGAAGAACTCTTCTTCACATAATGTTTATCTTCATAATGATAATTCTAATACAATGCTTATGTTAGTGTTTACATCCAAATATGTTCACTGAAATGATGTTGACATACAATGAATGAATCACTGGTTAGAATACCATATCGATACCAACATAAATGATAAGCAAAGCTTTAGGAGCCAGCTTTTACGCGATCTTATCGTAGTATGCTTTCGAAGTAAACCCTGCTTCAATTAGGTCTTTTGAGGTTTGTAAAGTGGCCTGATTCACAGTTTCATAATTAAAGGATTTATGGCTAAAAAATTTATTTTAACCCACCCGTTTTCCTTAATGTTCTGCAGTTCTACGTTCAGCTAATTCGACACAAGCATTCATTTTTCAAAAGGATTTTGAATGGTTGATGTGACGGTGAAAGAACAAACGAGGTTTTCAAAGTGGCAGTCACCCACCTTTTGTAGTCACACGAATTTGTTCTTGGTTGAGGACATTTTCTTTTGATCTGTTCTTTTTTCGTGTTTTTTTTGCTTTCCCTAATTTTTGGCTGGACTGATTTTTTGAGTTTGCATTCCACCGGGATGCCCTAGTTTTTTCCGAAGTCACTGGTTTTCAAGTTTTCGACTTAGAGGGCTTTCTTTTTCCTTTTTTTGATATTGAATTTCTCATTTTTCTTCTTTTTTGGAACAAATCACGTGACATTTGTTCGTTTGGTTTGTTGAAAGGGTTGTGACTGCCTCGTTCCTTTTGTTGGTGAGGGACAACCATTGCAGATTCATGATTTTTGACCTCTCGTGAGGGATAAGATGTGGTTGATCCTCAGATGGGATACTCCTTTTTTCTCCTTTTGAAAATTGAACGCAAGGTCAAATTGACTGAAGACTACCCTGCCCCTGGTTAAGATTGATGTTTTTTCATATTAGAAAGAAACTCCTACTTCTAGGCTCAAAGGGGTTGACTAGGGATTATCTTCCTTATATCTTCGGTGGTTAGGAGTTAAAACAATGAATTACATCATTAGCAAGGTTTTATTCAAAAGCATACAACTAGTAGTTTCGTGTATTTCGATTTCATCATCCTCCTTTTGGTTTTTGCTTGATCACGAAGTTGATATCGATGAATAAAAATATAAGTGAACACGAATGGATTAATTTGAAACATGCATATTCATTTCATTATTATTATCAATTGAAAACAAATGAGTCTTACAAGTGAGAGCACTTGACAAACAAGAAAATTACAAATGAAAATGATTGAACAGTCTAATGATCAGTTGCGGGACTAGCCTTATTTTTCATCCAAATACTAGAATTATTTTGCTTGTAAAAGTTGATGTGATAGTCCCCTATGAGGTTCTTCTTCAGACTCTTTCAACGGGCACGACCCGTTCGAATCTACCCTTGCTTCTACTTGCACTGGTTATGACATTGTAGTTGTGCCCACCTACGAGGGCATGGGATTGTTCAGTATGCTCAAGCCACTTGGTGTAAATGCAATAGCCTATGAATCTATCAAGTCTTGTACCTTGTACTTCAAAGCTCTAAAATCCTCGATCATGTGCCTAGGTGCCCCTTAGTGAAACTCACATATAGAATTTGCATCGTAGCTTGGAGGAAGAGGTGTTGGAGGAGGCCTAACCTCCTTTAACTAAACCAACAAGCTATTGAGCAAAAGAGGGATAAGTCAACCATATGAAATAGGAACTAGGTCAAACTTCTTTTCTGCCCTCCTTGGTCTTTTCTAGCCTTGTTAAGCATGGGGGTTTCGCTGCTGCGGGACATACGGCTGCTGATACTGCATTGATTACCGTTCGGAGGGAATTGCATAAGCTTGTTGTGGATGATATCCATGAGGCATCCCATGGTATGAAGTGGAACCAAGCAGATGTAGAGGTGTGACCATCCTTGTCATAACAATTGGTGTGGGATTGCCTTCCTTTCTCATCAATGTTTCCAAGATTTCCATAACCAGGTTCATCTGAGTTCTCAGTTGGTTGGCCTCCTCCCTTTATAGTTCTTGGCGTCTCTGAAGTTCTTCCACATTGATTTGAGACATGCTTCCAGTTTAAAACGTATGTCGGGCAATCAGCTAGCTGGTCAGAAACGAGAGGTGATATGAGGCTTTGTTTTTGTTTTATGAAATGCAAATGATGTATGAGTGCATGCAAAAAGGATTTTTGTTCCTGAGGGAATGCATATGCTAAATCAGTTTTTTTTATTGATGTGATGAAATGAGATGCAACATCACATATTCAAAGGTTCGATGATGCAATAATTCAGATTCAAAAGTTCAGTATATACATGATGATGCAATAATGATGCAGAATAATGTATGTTAAAAATACAACAGATTCTGGATAGTCTGCATATATTTCTTGATACGTGTTCAAAGATCCGTCGTATACATGAGAACAACGGTATTTAGGGTTTTGGTTTCCTGCAAAAACCCAATATCCCCCTCACAGGTATGTACTAGTTTTCTAAAGGTGGTCCCTAGAAGGTCTCCCAGAGTCATGGATCCAAATGAAAATACCTTGTCGTAGCGAATTCTCGTAGGACAAAGGTACTTCCAAGTGAATCTAGTTTGGGTGTGGGTCTCATGCCAACCCAAAGCGCAAAATGCAAGTCAACACGAATATCCACGAATCTATCATTTGTATGTACTTAAGCTCGGGTATAGAGCTTCTCTCCTATAACGTCATCCCAACCTAATAGCAGAGAATATACAGATATCCAGCATAAAATGAATATTTAAAACAATAAAAGAATGCAATAAATAACATAAATATAAAGCAAGTAATAGTAAAGAATAAACACCCAAACAGATAGGGAAACAACAAAACCAGGCTTGACTTACTTAAGGAAAGCCATATCCCCAACAGAGTCTCCCGCTGTCGCTATGCAAAACATATAGAGTCGCCACCGAACTTTATTTATTCCAGGGGAAAGGAAAAATATCGATAAAACTCCAAAACGTGAAGAAAATTCTCGTCGCAACCAAATTCGGGTTCGAAAGTCGGTTATGCAAGGGGAAGGTATTAGCACCCCTCACATCCGTTGTACTCAAAGGGAACCATTTTGATTGTTATTTACATGGATGGGTGCTATTTTCTAAAGGTTACTTGCGAAAGGGGAAAAAAAGAGTTTATAGTTAGTATAATCGCCAAGATCTCGCAATCTTGTGCCTATGTATCCTCATAGTGCAATAAGAAAATCAAAGCTCTGTAGTTCGTGAAAGAAAATAAGTGTTTGTTGATTGTTTTTATTGGAATGCGTTAACGTTCATGTTCTAGAAGTCAAACTTTGCTTTTATGCTCGCACGTTGGAGACTTAAGTGTTGTTTGTATTGCGGTAAAACAAAAATAACATGTTCTTTGTGAAAAGCTTTTTTTAAATGCCCTAAGGTGGAAAAATGGATTTTATGAGTTGAGATTGATTTTAGATTTGAAGAGGATTATCTTGATTTGAATTACACTAAAGTCTGTGAGTGGAGAAGAATACTCTGGACAACTAGATCAAGCGTCCCTTATCCAGAGATATTCATAACAAAGGTAGGAATATATCCCTCTCATTCCTTTTTCATTACTTAAGGCTCGTGGCGCACAATTCATATAATATTTTTAACTATTTTTTTAGTTTACTTACAAAATGGTTTTAGTCTTTAAAGATAAGAGAAAAGAGGAAATAAGAAGCCTCAAAGATCAAGGTCCCGATATCTAGTCCGCCTGTAGTGTCTGTGTAGAAAAAGACTTATCAGTTACTGGACTCGAATTGCTCTAAAGTCTATGAATGAAGGTTAATACTCTGGATAACTGGGCCATTCGTCACGTATCCAGAGATATTCAGAACAAGGGTAGCCTCTCATTCCTTCTCCACTACTTAAGGCTCGTGGCGCACAATTTGCGTTAGAATTGGCAAGCGTTGAAGAACCTTTGTTGTGCTTGAACAATAAATCAATCTCCAGTCTGCCTGCTATATGAATTGTATGGATTTGAAGTCTTGAATTGTCCAAAGCATCACTCTCCAAAAGGTTAAAAAGAAAGACGAAAATTTCTCATTCAAAAGGTAATGAGGACTCCTTTACAAAAGGTTAAGAAGAAACATAAAAGTGAATATGATTCTATACAGAACATAATGAGAACTCCTTAACTAAAGGTTAAGAAGAAAGGTGGATATGATTTCTCATACAAAAGGTAGCGAGAACTTCTTAACAAAAGGTTAGGAAGAAATAAGGATGATTTGATTTCTCATACAAAAGGTAGCGAGAACTCCTTACAAAAAGGTTAAGAAGAAAGATATGATTTCTCATACAAAAGGTAATGAGAACTCCTGAACAAAAGGTTAAGAAGAAAGACGACGATTTCTCATACAAAAGGTAATGAGAACTCCTTAACAAAAGGTTAAGAATAAAGATGAATTGAATTGGTTTTCTCCTGCAAAAGGAAAGGAGAATTCCTCATCAAAAGGCTGGGAAGATTTGTGAAAAATAAGTGAGTAGCAATTGCAATTCCCCATGCAAAAGGCAATAAAGAACTTTCCTCGCGCAAAAGGTAGAGAATACTTACAAAAGGTAAGTGGGGGAGTAACTTCCCATGCAAAAGGTAGGGGGTACTTACAAAAGGTAAGCAGGTTGGAAATAGAATTCCTCATGCAAAAGGCTGAGGGAACTTGCAAAAGGCAAGTATGAAATAAAAGGGGTTTCCTCTGCAAAAGGCAGAGGGTACTTACAAAAGGTAAGTTGAATCCCATGCAAAAGGCAGGGTGAACTTGCAAAAGGCAAGTATAAAGGAGATGGTAATCCTCGTGTAAAAGGCAGAGGGAACTTACAAAAGGCAAGGGAACGACATGATATCTCTATCGCTACGCAAAAAATACACAGAGTCACCACCGAATTTTATTTATTCCAAAGAAAGCGAAAATAACAATTAATTGCCCTAAAAGGTAAAGAAAATGGTCTCGCAACCAAATTCGGGTTCGGAAGTCGGTTATGCAAGGGGCAGGTATTAGCACCCCTCACATCCGTTGTACTCAACGGGAACTATCTAGATCGTCTAAGCGCGAATGGGTTTCGTTATCTAAAGGTTACTTGCTAAAGGGAAGATGGAGGGTTTCTTATTAGGGTGTTCACCAAGATCTCGCAATCTCGTGCCTACATATCCTCATAGTTCAATAAGGAAATCAAAGCTCCGAAGTTTGGGGTAGAAAATAAGTGTGTGTTGGTTGATTTTACCTTGAAAAAGTGTTTTCGAGATGATGCCCTAAGGTGCAAAAAGAGTTTGATGTGTTGATGTTAATTTTATGGTTTTGAAAAGAGATTGTTTTTTATTCGAATTGCACTAAAGACTATGGGTAGAGGCGAATATTTCAAACTACCAAGCCAAGCGTCTTGTGTCCAAAATACACAGAGTGAGGGTACGAAAGCTCCATTCTCACCCATTCTCCACCACTTAAGGCTCGTGGCGCGCAATCCTAATCGCATTTTAAGGTGTTTTTGAGTTTATTAAGAAAATGCCACTTGACGTTGGATCAAGGGTTTTATCAAGAAATAACCACTTGACGTTGGACCAAGGGTTTGAGAAAATGGTGAGATCGATCCTAGTCCCTAAGGATAGCTAGCAAGAAAAACCAAACCAAAGGAAAGCAAGAGATAAAGAAAGTACACAAAAGGGGGAGGGGTACATGAAAAATACAAGGGATGTGTGTAAGAGATAAAGGGGTCTCATTGTCAGGTAGCGCAAGAGAAAGCCATGTGTGTGCAAAGTGTCCAAAACTATGCAATGAAAATAAGAATCCAAGTCTAAGTCTCCTTTTGCTGGGGTCAAACACTAAGTCCAAAACTCCATGATGCTAGGGTCATTCAGAGTCCATGAGAGTCCATCCTTTACGTCACAAATTACATCTTTTTGGTCTTTTCACTTTATCATGTTTTTGTTCTTTTTAATTATATGAAACAACAAACAAAAGAAAATAAGATGACATAAAATGAAAGATGCATTAGTTAGATGGATGATGATGAGCATAAAAATTAATTGCAAGAATAATAAATGACAAGAAAGTAAATTGCACAAATTAAAGGGGCAATAAGTAAAGTCAATAGGTCAATAGTTAGTGATTAGGGTTAAGGACCGATTTACCGCATCGGGGAAATTTAGGGCTATGTTAAGCAATTGTAAGTAGGCTTATGTAGAAGCCATACCTATCTGAGGCCGATCAATAATAATTTATGTGCTGAACATGTTACATAACTAACACAAAGTTAGCCTCCTAAGACATGCAACACAAAAGTTAAAAACAAAAGAAGAAGATAAATGGAGAAGGAGATGATAGAAAGGATGAAATGAAAACTAAAGCAATCACATAGGGATCATTTATCAACAAATCAAAGGACTCAAAGCATGATCAAACAAGGGATAACCTATCTCATATACAAAGTGTCAAAAATGATTAGATGGTCATTTATCAACATGTTTGAATCAGAAAAGATTAAATTAATCAAAGAATCGTCCATCAAGGATTTGAAATGTTGAAAATATGTTCAACCAAGCAATCATCAAGATCCAAGATCAAGACATTCAAAAATTTGAACAGAAATAAAAATAAAATGATTTAAAAGGAAAATAAAAAGGAAAAATCAAAAGAAGCAACAAAAGGTAAAATCAATGGTTGAGAAAATTAGAGAAATTCAAGAATATTGCAAATAAGTGTATCTCAAAATTTGGATGCAAAAATATTTAAAAATGATTAAAAATAAAATTGAAATAAAAAATTAAAAAGAAAATAAATGAAAATATCAATTAAATGCAAAAATGATTTTAAAAGTTATGCAAAAAAATATATGTGATGTAAAATATTTTTATGGATTTTGTGTAAAAAAAATTGGTTGAAAATGAATTAAAAATCAGTCAAAATAAAATAAGAAAAGAAAAGGAAAATAAAAACAATTTAAAATAAAACGAGCCAATGGCTAGCAGCGTGTCAGGCTAGGATTGGCTGGAATTCAAATTTTGGCACCAAAGCGCGTGCATCCCAGCTTCGTCTTCAACCTTGAGTGATTTCTACAAATCCATGAGCTAGGTGTTTTTGGCCAGAATCAAACAAGGATTCAGCATCAACATCCCTCATCGTTCACGTCTCTTTGCATCAGAGTCATTGATTGGCCCTGAGTAAAGAGAATTTGCTCAAGAACACGAAGAACCATAGTTCTTCAAAGTAAAATTAAATGGCATATACACAATATAAATTCAAGGTGGTTGAGGGCTTTTAATCAATGAGTCAAGATGAAGAGTCTCGTAACTTGTTTGTTCAAGAATTTAACTCATATCTACCTTTTTAGTTGAAGCTTCAGAGGCCAGCAATGGTGGAAACGGTGAGCTTAATTTAGGAAGTTTTAGAGCACGACAATGGTTTATTTAGCTTCGGATGATGCCGATGAGTGATTCTGGGCAAAGATTTGAAGTAAAACAAGCTTGAATTGAGGGAATGGATTTCTGGTTTTGAAAGAGTATCGGGCTAAAGTGTTTTAGAGTTTCTTTGGATTTTCAAGCTTGGAAATGAAGGCATAATGATCTTCTATTTATAGGAAATGGAATAAGGTCATGGTACATGTTAATTAGAGGTAAACTCGTGTGAATTAGGGTTGAGTTTTTATGGTTTGCAAAGCGTGTGAGGTGGAGGATGAAAAGCATGAATTAGAACTTGAAACCAGACATTTTGTGTTTGTTCAGATGCGTTTTTGGTTCACAAATGAGTTGCACATGGGTTGGTGGTCCTAGATTAAAGCTTGGCCAGCTAAGACCTCTAAGTTCATGACATCATAATTTTTAATTCCCATGTGCATTTTGAGCCAAACTTGGACCAAATGATCCTTGCCATGAGCTTAACAAAAGGTACAAAGAAACTTGTTAATCGGATGTTTGAGCTAGAAATGGCATGTGAAGAAAGTAGGGGTCATGACAAGGTTTTGGACACTTTTGGCAACTCGATCACTTCCAAAATTGAAGTCCTTAGAGGATGAATTAACGTTTTAGCCTTGAAGCAAAGTTGTAGAGGAGTTCATTTGTGACATTTGGCTCAAAGTAGTTTGTATATTGGTTGAAAATTGGGAGAGTTATGGTGTTTGTACCAAATGACATGCCATACTTGAATTTTAGGCCACACAACTATGCGCCAACTTGTGATTTATAATATGATCTTGAATCCAAAGGCACAATGATGATAATGTGGGTATTAAATGAATAAAATTTGATTGAAACTTGAATGATTGGATGGTGACTTGTGAATTTGATGGAGATGACATGGAAACAAACACACGAACCATTCTTGAATCCATGAATCAACTTTGAATATTTCTTGACCATAATGAGAACCCTCATGCCATAGTGAGCATGCCTTGATCATGAGCTTCTTAATCTAATCTTGTACACCTAAATGAACACAAAGAAGAATAAACAAGTGCCATAATCTCTTAATGTTTTGGTTAGATGATGTAAAACCAATGCAAACCCTAATCCACAAGGGAACCAATGATCAAATGGCATGCTAATGAAATAATATGATGAGTGCATGATGCAAAAGCTAGGGTGAAAATAAGGGTATGAAAGTTGCCCCTATTTAATCTTCTTGGACCTGAAGGTATGAAAAGAAATAGCTTTCATACATTTGAGGTAGAAGAGGATTAAATACGAGAATGCCTAGAATTTTTGGCCGTGTAGAAAAGGAATGGATGTAGTGTAAGTGTATTGTGACTTTTTATTTTTCGGGATTTATGGGATAGTGATGTAAGTTTTTTTGTTGGGGATTTTAACAAGGTACTCTGTTATGGGAACATGTCAGTTATGAGGGTTACGATATGCATGATATGCAATGCATGGTATGCTTCAATGAATATGAGCTTTGCCAGTCTTGGTAGTGGAGACATCCCTGCAGGATTCCAATAGTAGACAAATGATGTATTCGCAAAAGGCCAACAATTATGGTGTAACTGTAATATGAATATTCTTCTGTAAAAGGCAGAGAGACATTTTGGAAAAGGCAAGCATGACTTGGTTGAGGAGTAATAAGATTTTTCACTACAAAAGGTAGAGGACACTTGCAAAAGGCAAGGAAGAGCAAAATATTTCCTCATGCAAAAGGCGACGAGAACTCCTTAACAAAGGGTTAAGAAGCAAGATGACAACTCGATTTCTCGTACAAAAGGTAGCGAGAACTTCTTAACAATAGGTTAAGAAGAAATAATGATGATTTGATTTCTCGTAAAAAAGGTAACGAGAACTCCTTAACAAAAGGTTTGAGAAGAAAGATTTGATTTCTCATACAAAAGGTAATGAAAACTCCTTAACAAAAGGTTAAGAAGGGATATAGGGTGTGATCTCTTATAAAAAAAGGTAGCCCTTAACAAAAGGTTAAAAAGGATCTTAACGAACATCACTCCACAGTTGATTTGGTTTCTCGTACAAAAGGTAGCGAGAACTTCTTAACAAAAGGTTAAGAAGAAATAAGGATGATTTGATTTCTCATACCAAAGGTAGCGAGAACTCCTTACAAAAAGGTTAAGAAGAAAGATCTGATTTCTCATACAAAAGGTAATGAGAACTCCTTAACAAAAGGTTAAGAAGAAATACAACTTGATTAGGTTGGTTTCCTTTTGTAAAAGGCAAGAAGGATCCAACAAAAGACTGGGGAAGTTTGTGAAAGGCGTATGAATAATAAATTTAATCCCTTATGCAAAAGGCGGTAAAGGATTTCACTCGGTAGTGTGGATACTCACAAAAGGTAACAAGAAATAGTTGTGCTTTTCCAATGCAAAAGGCTTAGGATACTTAACAAAGGTAAGCAAGAAGATCACACTTTGTGCAAAAGGCGACAAAAGGACATATAAAAGGCAAGTGAAGAGGGTAACCTCCCTATGCAAAAGGAAAGAGGGAACTTGCAAAAGGCAAGCAGAAGAGGAGGAAAATTCTGAGGGAACCCTGCCATGATGTCCAAGGGAGCCTCGTGCTTTCAAGAAGGACTGGCTAAGCATGCACGTGATGATGATTAATGTATGCAAAATGCCGATGTATGCTCGGGATGTCTGGTATATGAGGATATGTGTTCCTGGGTTATGAATGTGCCAAGTATGATTGGGCTTTGGTTTTGGAGTTGAGGAATAAGCTTGACTTCCCGACAACTTTTTTTTTTATGGTAGTGCAACAAGGTTTGGATTTTTCTAGAATCTCAAGCTGGTTTTGAGCATGCAAATCGTGTTAATTGCCCTAAGTTGGATTGTCCCTGTCTTGATCAGGTCTAGGTGACCCTTGTTATCTGATGGTGATTTTATGTATCAAGTAAGCCATTTGGATACTGTGGTTATCCTTCAGACACCTTTCTAGAAGATTAACTTCATGTTTTATTTCAATACTTTTATTGCTATCCCCAAAATTCCCAATGCATTGTTTATTAAGAATGAAAAATCGCATTTTGCAAACAAGTAGTAAAAGTAAAAAATGGAGCACATTTGAAGAAAGAGATTATATTGACGATAACCCGTAAATGGGTGATTTACATGAGGAAGCAATTCCTAAAAGAGGTAATTGCAAAAAATGGAAAAAAAATAATGGCAATGAGAAAAGCTCGGATTTCCATTGAGTTTCAATTTCGCTATAATCCTTATGTCCTCAGAGATCCTTGTGCTCTGCTTCTGAGTAAAGTAATTGGACCACTCCTTCCCATTTGGGGTTTCCATGATTGTGGAGAGGTATTCACAGATCTTTCGTAGACCGCAGCCTTTCGCCTTTTAAATCCATAACTTTTGCCTAGACTGCCCTTTCGGGTTTTCAGTCTATCAGGATACCCTTTTTTGCCTAAGTTGTCCCTAAGGGTTTTCAACTTAGCAGGTTATTTATTTCTTTTGATTTTATCATGTCATACCCTAATTTTTGATCCTGAGATTCTGTTTTTCGTTTCGCATCGTCTGCATAGCATAACATGTACTTCATCTTGCAGTGTCTGAAATGTCAGTCAGAATAAATTTGTTGGATTTACAGACAAACTGGTCTAAATTTATTTCAAAATCTGACCAAACGTTGTATTTTTCAAATATGTTTATTTCGCGCTGATTATTTTGGTGTGTTCATTTTATTTTTTTCGAGCACTTTTCTGCCCGACTTTTTATTTTGTTTTTTAATCATTTTTATTTATTTTTTGTTAAATAATCGTTTAATTTATTTAGATTTAATTAGATATTTAATTTAAATTTTTATTTTTATTAATTAAGTTTATTTTTAATTTGTTTATTAATATTTCCTATTCTTATAAAAAAAACACAATCAAACATCAGCAAGACAAATTCAATTTCTTTCCAAAACAGGTCTTAAGCACAATCCATACATGTCTAATTGAAAGGAGAAAGTTTTTTAAAATCACAAAACATGTCAAGACGAAAAAGGAAAGGTATTCATCAGATTTTCAAAACACCATCAAAACATGTTCCAACAGCTTTCATTTTTATGCCAAAACAAGAATTTTCCACTCATCAATGTGTCCCTAATGGTTCAAGCCTATAAAATAACAATCTTCATCATTCAAAAGGGGGACAAGTGGAAGCATAACAAAAAATCACTAACAACTTTTCCACTGATGCACACACGGTATATCCAGGTTCTACACACGAATTCTCCAAAATTCAACACCAAAAAAACACACTACCATCCATTAACAATACTTTCACACACATATACTCATAAATGTACTACACCACATTTACACACAAAAAATTCACTACTCACAAGAAACTCCCTTTGTACACGGAAACACCTACGAGTTGAAGGAGGTCATTCACCACTATTCCATACACACTTCACACGTACACAACATTCAATCACCATAATAAAATCCACCGCAAACAACCGCAGCCGAGCCTCCATTCACCGCCGTAGATCTAACACCACAGCCCGTATCACCAGATAGCTGCCGTGGACCTGCATATTTTTTTTTAGTTTGCGTTATTTTGCGAATCACTCCCTCTCTCTCCGCACGTGAAGAAGAAAAAGGTATGTGTGTTTCTGTTAAATTTTCATGTCTTCATTTTGTGTAGTAACATTTGTTTTAGTTAATTATATAATAGCTACATAGGCCATTTTATTTGTTTAATATTATTAGTATACATGCTCTTTTCTCCTGACAAATCACGTGCACATGATATTAGTAGCCATACCACATTTGTTTTTCATATAATATAAATTGCTTATTTATGTATAATAATCATAGAATGTTTTTGGACTTAAGTTTATTTATTATTATTTGATGTATTAAGCCAAATAAATTCATCTTTTGTAGATACACAAATTATCAAATATCATAAAAGCATAAAAAACATGTAACTCATTCAATTAGTTTTATTAGAATTTTAGTTTAATTAATTTTAACTAGATTTTAGTTTATTTAGTTTTAATTAGAATTTATTTTAATTAGTTTTAACCAGAATTTAGTTTAATTAGTTTAAATTAGATTTTAGTTTAATTAGTTAATTAGTTTTTAATTAGATTTTTTTATTTTGAATTTGGTTTAATTAGATTTTATTTAATTATTAAATTAATCTTGACATTCCTCGATTTTCTTTCTAGTTAATTCTTGATGTGTTTTTGAATTTATCTTCAAGATACTAATATTGTATATTCCCTCGTGGCCCGATTTTATTTCATGATTTGTCTACTTCCTTGTTTTGGCCTGATTTTCCTCGATTTATTCTTGATGCTTTGTCCTGATTCATTGATGATGTACATTCTTGTTGTCTCGCTTTTGTGAGCGGATTCTTGTTGTCTCGCTTTGTTCATGCTCTTAATTCTGTTGATTACTCATTGTATATTATCTTCATTATGCCAGTTTTGTTTGATATTCACTTATGGCTTTTGAATTTATATGATTGCTTATCTATGTTTGCGTCCAAGGGAAGAACTTGTGTTTGACTATCCTGTCATATGCATTGCATTTCATTTGCATTACTCTTCTCCCCTTATTGAGACTTACTTACCTTTCCCTTTATCCTAGCCTTAGGATTAAAGTCGTAGTACTCTATGTAGGTGTTCTGCGATAGAGATTTACTTCTCTTTTATCCAAGCCTTAGGATTGGAGTCGCCGCACTCCATGTAAGTGTCATGGTTATGAACACTTACTTCCCTCTGGAACCTTGACCACAATTAAGAGTTCCTCACCCTTATTGAGGGGAACTACGAATGCTCTGATTCCATTCCTGTCAGGATACGTAGGCACGAGATGTGATGTCTTGGCGAGCATACTTAGGACTAACACCTTAGGTCTCCTTTTTACCTTTTCACCCTTTGGCAGACAATTAACAAAATAACACAATAAAACAAGAGGTTCTTGTAGAATACTACAGATACTTAGGATGCTAGCACCTTTCCTAGGTATAACCAACCCCCGAACCTTAGATTCTCTTTTGCTTTGCATTGCATTGCATATTTTGGGTTATTCGTTCTTTTTCCCTTCCCTTGGATAAATTAAAGATCGGTGGTGAATTAAGATTTATGATTCAAGTTAATTCAATAGCTTGATATTCGATTCTCACCGAGACATAAATGATGACTTCACTGGGGACTACCTTAAGAGGGTTACCCCTAACTTATTTTGTATGTGTTATTGTATATTTGTATATATCTTTCTACTTGGGTTTTTCTGTATGCAGGGTGGTTACATAATGTTGTGAGATAAGTCCTAACCCGAACTTGAGTACACTTATGATATGAAAGTAAAATATTCAAGGAGGCTTATAGGGAGTTGATTCCCGACCAAGCTGACTTGAGAAATCACCACTCAGTTGAGGCCCTCTTGAGAGTAGTATTGTTGAACGAGTATTCATGAAAACATTACTACTTTCGACCTAGGAGCCCGTGACACTAAGGACCTTTAGTTACCTTTTATTCCCATTTGGCCTCTTAGGATGTAGTGCGGTGACTATGAGGGAGTAGTCCCGAAGTAGTTGATACATGATACTACACTCAGACAAGTTTATCCTGAGAATATTATCAGCCGCATGAGTAGTCGTGCAAGCCGATAATATCTAGAAGATTTATCGATGACTCTGGGAACTTTGTTAGAACCCGTTGTGCAGGTTCTTTACACCTAGTACACACCCTGTGGTTGGTTCTTTTCCCAGACCCCATGCTGTGATCTCGAACCTTTGATCATGTTGCCTGTGTTTTGCATCCTATGTTGCATTTCATTGCATATCATTTGCGTATTGGCATGATTCATTGCATACACCTGTTTGTCCAATAACTCATTTCCAGCTGTCTATATCCTCCAGTGTCATCTTTCGGTCGTCAAGCTGATTCCTCGGTAAAGATACCAGACTAGAGCTAACTACAGGCACAAAATGTCAGAGCAAGAAGCACATAATGCAGAGATGCGAATGGAGATCAATGATTTTAAGTCAAGCATGAAAAAGCTCACTGAAATGCTCCAGGTCTTGATTGCTAGAGGAGAGCAACCCCAAAGGAATGTTATCCAGGAGGTTTCAAATACTGATCCTCAGCCTGTTCAGGTGCCACCTTTAACTTGGCCAGAGTTTGGGTTACCCCACAACTTCTCTCCACCTATTGCATCTACTGCTATGATTGGTCAAACTATCATACCGACATTCCAAGCTCTAGTTTTCGCCGAGCCAGACCTGTGGTCCATGCTGTTACCCAAACTGTTCGAGCTTCCTTTGGGAATCCTCTCTATGAGTACAATGCTGTCAGTGCTCAAGGTGAAGACCGTGAAGACTTTGTTGAACCTGAGGTTGTCCGTGAACAGTTTCAGACCATAGACAAGAGACTCTGAGCCGTTGAGGGTACTTACTTCTTTAGTGTGGGCGCAGGCAACATGTGCCTAGTTTCTGACCTTGTTATGCCTGCCAAATTCAAAACTCTCGAGTTTATGAAATATAAGGGTCACTCTTGTCCAAGGGCTCATTTGGTCATGTACTTTCGAAAGATGGCTGCTTATACCAACAGCCATAATCTGCTTATCCACTATTTTCAAGACAGCTTGAGTGGAGCTTCTCTCAAATGATATATGAATCTTGAATAGAACAGTATCCACTACTTCCAGGATCTTGCTAATGCTTTTATGAAGCGGTACACGTACAACCTCGACATGGCTCCTGACCTCCGTCAACTTCAAAATATGTCTCAGAATGAGAAAGAGTCTTTCAAGGAATATTCTCAGCGTTGGAGAGAACTCGCTTCTCAAGTTGAACCCCCTATAGCAGAAAAGGAGCTGACTAGAATGTTCATGGACACCTTGTCTCCATTCTATTGGGAGAAGATGATTGGCAGTGTTTCTTCTAACTTCATTGATTTGGTAACCATTGGTCAAGGACTCGAGGAAGGAATCAAGAATGGTAAAGTGTCCAAGGATGCTGAATCTTCAAATGGTGCGAAGAAATCCTATGGGAACTTCTAGAAGAAGAGAGAAGATCAGATCAATGCTGTCATGATTGAGTCAAGAAGGCCTCGTCCCCGTCAGTATGTTGATCACCCTGCTGTTACTCCTGTGGTTGCTGCTCCACGACTAGCTCAAGCTCCCCAACGTCTGGCTGTAGAGCCGAACCAGTACCATAATAGGAATAAATTTTGTCCTATTCCCATGACGTACACTGAACTTTATCCTGGCCTGGTTCATAAAGGTTTAATTACCGCAAGGACTCTGCCTTCTCCTCCAAATCCTCTTCCAGCTGGATTCAGATCTGATCTCCACTATGCATTCCATGAAGGTGACGCATGCCCCGATCTTGAAAATTGCTATGCACTAAAGGCTAGAGTGCCTGATTTGATTAAGGTTGGAATCCTTAGTTTTCATGACAGCAATCCTAATGTTCAAAATAATCCTCTACTAGAGCACGCTAAGTGAAGCTTCGGTCGACTTCAGCCTAGCTACTTCCCCAAAGACAGGACAACTCATCCTTCTGGTTGATTAGTCACTAGGCCATGTTTCTTGTTGTTTGAACTTTCCTTATTCATATTAGTTGTTTGCTTTCAAATTATGTTTGTACTTTTGTAATTAATGAAATGAGCATTGCAACTTTTTGATTCAATTCATTTGTATTTGCTATTTACATCTTTATGCTTTCTCTTTAAAAAATATTTTATCTATTTTCCGCTTTCTTTTTTATTATGCAAAGATTGGAGGGAGGATGAAGAAAACGTTATACCCATAATTAGTGGTATGCTTTCAAATAAACTTTGCTGACGATGTAAGGCATTGTTTCAACCCCCCCCCCCCCCCCCCCCCCCACAAACACTGGAGAAATAAGGAAGTTATTCCCTTGTCAAACCCTTCGAGCCTGGAAATTGGAGTTTCTTTCTTTACAAAAAAACCTGCAATCTTAACCTTGGGATGGGTAGTTCTCAGTTAACTTGGTTGTGCGTTCATGCAAGACACCTTTCATATAAAGGTTGCATTCACAAATTTTCCTTCACACACAGCAAGTAAGTGTCGAAGATGTCCTTCAAGTCGAAAGCCGATGATGGTTCACCGTAATCATTAAGCCAGGTAGTCACTTTCTTTCTTTCTCAAAAAATAAAAAATCTAAAATCAAAATCAAAAAAGAAAAAGCCCGCTAGGTCAAAACTTATGAAGGAGACTTAGGCAAAACTAGGGCATCCCGCTGACTGTAAGCTTCAAAAGAAACAGTTCAGGAAAAAGTTAGGGATAATAAAAGAGGAAATCTTTGAATCCTTACCATGAAAGCCTTCAAGAAAAAACAATGACTCAATGTTGTAAGGAAGCAGTAACTGTCATCTCAAGAGTCCCTTGACTTCTGAACCATCATCACTATCATTAGTGCAATTTCCAACCTCTTGGGAACCTGAGTGCATAGTCTGAGTTAATTGAGCGTAGGGATGAAGGTCATCACGAAGATTGGGTGGGTACAAATAACCTTTGAGCCTTTATCCTTTTTTTCTTAAACCGTGAACCAGGCCACGTTACAACCCTCAAAAGACCTAACTGAAGCAAGGTTATTTTGAAAGCATACTATAGCAAGGTTGCATAAACTGACTCCAAAAGATCCTTGCAAATCATGTTGTTTTGGCATCACACATGTGCTTCACCTTTCACTTTAAATGTCTTGAACCGCCGTGTTCTGACTAATGGCTCATATGCTTTGCATCTTTAAAAAAAAAAAGAGATTTTGATTTTAAAATTTGCATGAACTTTGCATTAAGATTACCATGTTTGTATGAACACTTTTGTTTGCAAAATGGCTTTCCTCTCAAGGAATTTTCAAACAGTTGAGAAACTTGGTCGGTGATCCTATTAGGGGCAAGTCCCTATCATAATTGGTTTATCCAAGAGATCTTTCAAGACTCATACTGGGGCAAGTTTTCCAAGCGCACAGTAAAGCAGTCATTTCCAGCATCAATCCAGCTGAAGCAATGATCAATTCATCTACAACAGTCAGCTAATTTGGGGAAATTTACTTGAATAATCCCCAAGCAGCTCATTATCCTTCCTACAAGGATCATCAACTTGATACATTTTACCAGTGTGGCAGAGATGTGTACAATGACATCTTTAGTCCCCAAGTAGAATGATAATGATCTCCGTGTTGAGTAATCAGTCTTCCAGTATTGTCTTCTCCCCAAAAGAGTCAAGTCGTGTCGTCGATGTCTGCATTTGATCATATATCATAGGCATAATTCATGTACATATGCATAACATGAATGTAATATCCTCATTTACATTTCTCCAGGGGTCGTGTCGGTCAAAGTCCAACTTACTTGGCACCTACCAAATAGATAGTGTCCTAGCTATCTGACGTTCTTCCAGATATGACCTTTCTTATCTGATTGCTTTTTCAGATATGTCTGTTCTTCTTTTGCGTCCAATGCCATTCTTGGATGTCACATGTGTCTGTCTCTCTAATGCTTTACCAGATTGAGTCTTTTGTTCTGATGTTTTCCCAGAACCTATCTGATGTCTTTCCAGATATTTCCATTATGATTCTGATGCTTTTCCAGAATCTATCTGAGGTTTCACTGAATATGTTTATCTCTTTGATGTTCTCCCAGATTGAATCCTTTGTTCTGATGTTCTTCCAGAACCTATCTGATGTTTTTCCAGATATTCCCTTGTCCATCTGATGTTTTCCCAAATTTGAGTCTTTTGTTCTGATGTTCTTCCAGAACCTATCTAATGTTTTTCCAGATATTTCCATTGTGATTCTTATATCCTTCTAGAATTGGTTTTACTCCCCAGTAAGTTTCTAGATATATACCTTTGTAATTCTGATGCTTTTCCTGAATTTCATTTCTTTTACCATCTGACGTTTTTCCAGATGTGTCTGTAATTCTGATGCTTTTCCAGAATTTCATTTCTTTTGCCGTCTGATGTTTTTCTACATGTGTTCGTTGTTCTGACATTTTTCCAGAACTCCTCTATGTATATCTGATGTTCTTCCAGATGCGACTTTGTTCTGATGCTTTTCCAGAACTCCTTTATGTCTATCTGACGTTCTTCCAAATACGACCTTGTTTATCTGATGTTCTTCTAAATATGATGTTGCTTATCTGACGTTCTTCCAGACATGTCTTCAAAACCTTTTCGAGTACATTTAATGCTTTTCTAAATGTTTCAGTTGTATCTTCAGAATCATTGTCTTCATCTAATGCTCTTCTAGATGTCTTCAATTTATTTCTGGCTGTGGTTAACAGCTGTTGATTGTTTACAAGTCTATTTCCATTTTCCATCCAATGCTTTTCTGGATGTGTTCCGGAGTTTATTCGATGTTTTTCCGAATATCTCTGATGTTTTCTGAAGTTTATTCAACGCTCTTCTGAATATCTCTGATGTTTTTATAAGTCTATTCAATGCTTTTCTGGATGTCTCGGATGTTTGTTATATTTTCCAGAGTTTATTCAATGCTTTTCTGAATGCCTCTGGTGTCTGCTGGATTATCTCTCATGGATTTCTCAAAATTCTCCTCACCTCGTTCAATGATTTTCTGAATGTTGTGACTTTTTTCCATCCAGTTTCATTCATGGATGATGACTGTTGATTCCTCAGTGGAGCTTATTCAATGCTATTCTGAATATCTCTGATGGATGCCTGTTTATATTCCAAAGTTCATTCAATGCTCTCCGGAATGTCTTTGATGGTTGTTGTTGTACTTTCTCAGAGTTTTGTTCAATGCATTTCTGACAAAACCTCTGATGATTGTAACCTTTTCAGCATCTGATGCTTTCCCGGATGTCTGTGTCTCCATTCAGGTTTTGTCCCTCATTTATTTCAAGTATTATTATATACTCTTTGTCACCTTGGCAGATGTCCATAATATCTTGTATTCCTCAGTTGTGTCTTCTTGATACTTTTCCTCGTGGAATCTTTCTTTGTTTGCTAAGTTGTTCCTCGTTGGGTCTTTCATTCTTTAGTTGTGCTTTCAGCAGCATTTCTGTATACAATTATCCCCTGTGACATCATTCCTCACAGGATCTCTATCTTGCATTCATATCATTTCATATCATGTGCATCTTGTGGCATCTTAGGGCCAAAAATTGTGCATGTTTTTATTTAAGTCTCTCTTATCTCGTCGAGACGAAGATTTTAATCTTCATATCTCTGGATAGAAGAAACTTAAATAGGGGCATCTGTCATACCCTAAATTTTGACCCTAAGATTATGTTTTCCGTTTCGCATCGTCTGCATAGCATAGCAAAAGGTAGTGACAGCTCCTTAACAAAAGGTTAAAAAAGATCTTGACGAACATCACTACACAGTTGATTTGGTTTCTCGTAGAAAAGGTAGCAAGAACTTCTTAACAAAAGGTTAAGAAGAAGTAAGGATGATTTGATTTCTCATACAAAAGGTAGCGAGAACTCCTTAACAAAAGGTTAAGAAGAAAGATCAGATTTCTCATACAAAAGGTAATGAGAACTCCTTAACAAAAGGTTAAGAAGAAATACAACTTGATTAGGTTGGTTTCCTCTTGTAAAAGGCAAGGAGGATCCAACAAAAGACTAGGTAAGTTTATGAAAGGCGTATGAATAATAAATTTAATCCCTTATGCAAAAAGTGGTAAAGGATTTCACTCAGTGGTGTGGATACTTACAAAAGGTAAGCAGAAATAGTTGTGCTTTTCTAATACAAAAGGCTTAGGATACTTAAAAATGGTAAGCAAGAAGATCACACTTTGTGCAAAAGGCGACAAAAGGACCTATAAAAGGCATGTGAAGAGGGTAACCCCCCATGCAAAAGGCAAGAGGGAACTTGCAAAAGGCAAGCAGAAGAGGAGGAAAACTCTGAGGGAACCCTGCCAGGATGTCCAAGGTAGCCTCGTGCTTTCAAGAAGGACTGGCTAATCATGCACATAATGATGATTAATGTATGTAAAATGCCGATGTATGCTCGGGATGTCGGGTATATGAGGATATGTGTTTATGGGTTATGAATTTGCCAAGTATGCATGAGCTTTGGTTTCAGAGGTGCCAAGTGTAATACCCCAAAATTTTTCCTCTCATTTTTCATATTATTTAGCATGTGCTTTCATTTCATTGCATTACATTCAAGTCATAGAAAAATAAAACATTCAGTATTGGTTCATCATAGGGCATGTGATCAGTTGCCTTTCAGATATGGGTCCATCCAAAGCAAGAAAACAAGAGCCAAGGGTCTTCAAACAAGCCTAAAATGTCTCTTATATCTTATGTCATCTCATCTTGATCCCATAAGTCATTGGAAGAGGGGAATTCATCAGAAGGATTGGACAGTTCATCATCTCCTATCAAAAGCAGTCAAAATTAGGGTTTTGGATTCAAGCAGTCTCCTGATGAAATTTTGGTTCAAACTTGATCTCCATATTTTCTACATGATATTAAGTATCTAAGGATAGGAGATTGCCCATTGGTTCATTTCAGAAGAGGTTCAATGGATCAGTTGCTTGAGAATCAAGAAATTTGGGGAAAAGTCAATTGTGCAAAGGAAAAAGTCAACTCCTGACTTTTTAAGGTCAAATTCATGAAATTCAAGTCACATTTGTTCATTAGACAAGATTTGATCAAGAAATGTCAAGAGAATCATCAAAAATCAAGACTTGTACAAAACTGCCCAAAATAGAAACTTAGGGTTTCTAAAAGTGGCAAGTTTGGACCATTTTGCACTCTACTTCAAAGCCTTCTTTCTCCATAATAAAAGCATCAAACTTCAGGCCCAAGTTGAGCCAACTAAAGATCACATTCCAAGCTTCAAATCCATACCAAGAACTCTTCCATTGGATTAAAATTGAGGGAGTTATGATCAATCAAAGTTTGGTAAAATCAAGGCAAATTTCAAGTCATGGCAAGGCAGGTTCAGGCCTCCAGGCCATAATTTCATCAAACAGGTGGTGTACCAAATGTCAAGCTAATTTTCTCCATCATTAAGGCTTCAAATGAAAAATTGTTGAACATCAAAGTTGTTCATCTCCATGTCCTCTTTAACTTTGATGTTAGGCATTTTCTCATTTGAACAAGTTATGGAGATCATATGAGGGCTCAAACATGGTGGTCTCACACTGAAAATTCCATAGGTCCATGACCAGGCCTGCAGGTAACTTGCCACACCCATAGAGTCAGTCATGCTTGCTTGAGTTTTAAGTCATTTTTCATCATCTTCTAAGCTTCTACTCATTTTGATTTCAACTACAAACTTGTTATATTACATTTCCTCTTCCCATAGCCACCAAAACCTTGTCATTTTATCCATCAACCATTGAGATACAATGCTTCAAACTCACCATCTTGCCATTTGCTTTCTTACAGGCCAAATAAACAAAAATTAACACAACTCTATTTTCCATGCACCTCATGCGCATGTTTCATGTACAACATACACAATGTTGCTTCTTAAAACCGCACATGTACACCCCCCATGTTATAACATTTCCAACACAAATGAGAAGCTTGCATAGCAAGTTACTTTAAACTCAGTAGTATTACATCACCACCATCCATTCTAATCACCACCATAGCTGCCATGAGCTCACCCTCACCATAACAAAAACCACACAATTCGTGTCTAACAAGCTTCACTTACATTTGCATTACACTTTCAACTCAGTTAACTCACTCAGTTAAGTTGAGTTCTAACTGTTAACCATGATGGTTAACCTTTAACTCAAGGTATATAATCAATTCATAATGGAATTTGGAGGGGGATTGAAACATTTCCTCACATTTTCAAGTTTTGGACATTTTCTCTCTTTGAACGCGTGCTCTCTTCACAAGCTCTTTCTTTCCATTTTTCTTCAAGATCCTTCATCACCACAATGAACTGAAGCTTTTGTATGCATTAGATCCAATCTGTGTTAACTCTAACCTTGGATCCAAATTTCAGCATCATCTGCATCATCTATTTTTTTCAAGCATTTCAGAGCTTTTCAATTGCCTTTATTTGGCCAATAGCGATCTCAGGTGCGTGAGGATTGTAACGCCCCGATTTTGTTAGATTTATTTAATAGAGTAGATTTAATTGGTTTTGGTTTTATATTATTTTATTATTGACTTTTAATTGACAAAATGTTATTTTTCATCATTGTTTATGTTTTATCGCATTTTGAGAGCGTTTGGGAGATATTTGAGCTGAGGGGTATTTTGGTCTTTTGGGGGTTAGATATTTGTTTGTATAAGAAATAGAAAGAAAAGAGAGAAAAATAGAAAGAAAGAGAAGAGAAAGAAAGAAGGAAAAGAGAAAAGAAGAGGAAGAAGAGAGAAAAGAGGAGAAAGTGGAAAAAATCGCGGGAACTCCATTTCGAGCGCGAATAATCGGGTAAGGGTGAGAAGTTTCGATTATATCATGCTTGTATATGTATATGTATGTTTTGTTTGAATGTTTGGGTGAAAAATATATGTTTTTCTATTTGGTTGAATTTGTGAGCAATTGATAGAAATCGATGTTTTAACGGTTAGAATGCGGAATAGTTCGCGTAGAATAGTCGGGAAATGATAGGATTTAGTCGGGAATACTTGTCGGTATGATCGGGGGGTTTAAGGATGAGTTTGGGGGGTTTTTGCATCATAAAAATCTGGTTTTTTTGCTTCTGCGAAGCGAGTAATCGATTAACGATATGTGAGTAATCGATTACCACTGTAAGTTTCAGAAAAATAATATTTTCAAAAATTCATAACTTTTGAACCGTAAGTCCGTTTTGGTCCCCGTTCGAAGAGTTAGAAAGCTAACGAAATGTTATTTCTTTTAAAAATGGGTTGGAGGTCAGTAGATGATTTATTTAGGTGGTGATTTTGAAAAAGTGTTGGTTTGTCGGATTTTTACCGTCGTATTGGTGTGCGAATGTTGTGTTATCATGCTACATGTTTTTGAGATGTAACGTATAGCTTGTGTGCTGTTATATGATGTGAATACATGTAATGAAATGTTATGATAAGGTGTTGTGATGCGATGTTGTGATAATGTTGGTGTTGTGCGGTAAATGCATTGATTATGTGAAATTCAATGTATGTTGTGCGGTGGCCTTTATGGTTTGAAATGCATTGTTTGAATTGTTTTGCAATGCATGAATGTGATGATGTTGAATCATGTGACAAGTTGTTGTAATTGTTGTGGTTGTTGATTTGTGGCCTAAGGGCAAGAAAATGCGATATGTGGTAATTGTTGATTTATGCATGATTATGGATGTGTATGTGGGTGCAATGTGAATGTCATGAGTCATTGTATGCCAAACATCATAATATGCATTGTTGAAACGTCCTGAGTGGAGGTTTGATTCCAGAGGGAATCTGTTATATCATCGTGTGGCTCGAAAATATGAGGCGATGCCTGAGGACTGAAAGCGATGAATCTGCTATAACATCGTGTGCCTCGAAAATATGAGGCGATGCCTGAGGACCGAAAGCGATGGTTATAGACGATTGTGTGCTCCTTTGGAGACTTAAAGCAATCCTTAACATCGTGTGCCTCAAAAATATGAGGCGCTGCCTGAGGACCTAAAGCGACGGGTGAACATCGTAGGCCCGACAGGTAACGAGCGATGGTTCCAATAGTTCCTGAGTGAACTGATGATGAGACATGTGACATTGGAAGTCGGTACCGCATGGCATGTGCATAGAGTCGTTGTGTCGATCTATGTGCATTTGCATAAATCATGAATTAATTGTGCATGGAAATGTGATTGTGATTGATGAGATGAAATATTTGCAATTGTATTGAATGGTATATGTTTGATTGATTATGTGATTATGTGTGGGAAATTGTGAAATCATTGAATATGTGTTGAGAATTATGATTGGATTGGTAAATTGACGTGCATATGTGATAAATGCATTGGTTGTGAGTAATATGTTTTATGCATAGACATATGCTATGTGATGTGTGATGTGTTTCTAAATGCTATGACTTGGTATGCCTTATGTGCAATTACGTGATTATGTTGGTATAATCGTTATATGCTATGTGGTTGGATTGTTAGAAACATGTTATACGTCAGTGGCTTGCTATATGCTTTGGTATGTGATGTGTGAGGTGAGAATAACTGTGTATGTGATATTTATGTGTTTTTGCATATTATTATGCAATCTTGGTTTAGTTGTTATTTCTCACCCTTCTGCTGGAATATGCTTTTTATGGCATAGTGCAGATTGTCAGCTTTAGAGGCGTGGAGGCAAGTGGAAGAGTTAGATCTTCGTTTGCTTAGGTCTTGGTGTCTGCTCTGATACGTAGCACGGGAGTCGGGGAACGATTATGTCATATATGTATATAATTGTTGAATATATTTTGTATTACTTTTGTATTTATATTTTGATGTTCTAAAACCATTTATTTGTAAAACAAGTCGGTTATGGATCTTTCCGCTTTATTCCATAATTGACATTTCCTTTATATGGAAAAAGTTTCCCTTTGAGGGTACTCTATCTTATGCTATGTATCAAATTTATGAGCAGGGATTGTATTTTCTTTCTTTAAGTGTGACAACCCTGTTTCTATCGAAAAAATAAATTTTTAGTTACTCTGATTTTATTTATGTATTATTTATTCGCGATGGGAATTGGGGTGTTACAAGGATTCTCCCCTCTAGTTTTCTCTCGTCTTGAAGAAGCTTCACGTTCAGGTTCTTCTTCAACTTTTCTTGCATTGTTTTAGTTGAATTTCACTTGTTGTTGCATGATTTAGGCTCAATAGAAGCAAAGTAACCACCGGCTAGTTAATAGGCTCCATAGGAGCGTAGATCTCAAAACTTAGGGCAAAATGTTTCTCTTTGTTTCTCTCTTTGTGTGAGGTGTTGGTGAAATTTGAGGCTGGATTCGTGATATATGCAACCTGAGGATCATTTTGGTGTATCGTTTGTCAATTTCTAGTGACCTGCAGCTTGAACCACGGAGGAGGCTCGCCGGAGAAGACGACCGGAGTCTTCTCCGGCCGGTGATGCTCTGATCTTATAAAAACCCTAACTCACTATGCCAGGTGCAATCTGGACCGTTGATATGCTTTGATTGGACGATTGCGTTTTGTTTGATTTTACTTGATCATGTATGTGTGTTACATATTGCTTATCATGCGTGTGTATTCTGAACCACGTGATTAAGTTACTTTTGTGATCATCTTGTGTTGACTTTATCCAATGGTTGAGGATGAGTCATTTGTTTGACTGAAGCGCGTATCATGGACCTTATCTGAGAGGGCTTATTGGACTGGGCTCCATTTTCTGTTCGCACCCCTTTGTTTTGAGCCCAAGAATATTTGAACTATCACTTTACTTTCGCCACACCCCCTGACTATTTTCATTACAATTTTATTTCTTTTTTTATACATGTTTCCATTTTCTTTTATTAAAAATACTAAATGCTTTCTAAAAATTCCAAATAAATTCACATGTCATATTGGAACATTTAACTAATTTTCCATTATTTTTATTTCTGATTTTAGTACATCTTGCTCATATTTTTATGATTTACTTTTATTTTCTTTTTAAATGACTTTCTTCATGATACTTATGCATTATCCATTTTTTTTGCATAGTTCCAAAGTGTTTTTGCATCCAATCTTTTTACCATGTTTAGATAACATCTTAATGCATCTAAAAATATTTTCCTCATATTTTTAAAGTCATTTTTACATAGCATTGGAACCATATCTTTGTGCATTATTCATTGTTGACCTAATGTGACTTTGATGACTTGTTTGGATTAGTTTCTTCTTGAATTTTGGTATGACCTTTTGACATCTGTTTAGCTTCTGACTTAGGTAATTTGTGAATTAATTTCATATTTTCTCCAAGTTTCTTTCTATTTTTTCCTTATTGATTGTTATAAGTCACATTTGTGTGCTTTTGTTTGACTTCTAAACTTAGTTTGATTAGGAGGCACTTGTGCCATTGCATTAGGACTTGTGTGATCATTTTATAGGTCATTTCTTAGATATTATAGGTCATCCATGCTAGATTATAGGTCATTTGTCTTCATGTTTTGGTTCATAAATGTTTGGTGCTTATGTGAGCTACTTTGACCTAATTGTGTGCATCTTCTCCTACATGTCTCAACTTGTTTTGTGTGCATCTTTGTGACATAATTCATGCATTCTAATATGATCAAGCATATCATACATAACTGACTTGCATACCTTCTTATTCATGTTCATGTTTCATTCCTTATTCATAACTTGCATTACATGTTAAATCTTTTGAACTTGAACATTGTTTGAACTTCCTTTCATCTTGTCTTTTCTTTTGAATCATTGCACTCATGTCTTGTATGATACTTCCATGACCTTCATATGCATCCTTTAATGACTCTTAATTCTGACCTTGAGCTATGTTCTTGAATTTGTACATGTTTACATTTCTTATGCACCTAGTTTACATTAGTAGCACATTACTTCCATTTATGCAATTGTTTGGCACATAGTTAGATTTTATTTGATTTCATGAGACAATTATCCATTGGTATGTTTCCTTATGGTATGCATACTAACCTTGAGCTTTATCAACCTTTAGGACCTTTCCCCTTTAGTTCTTAACTTGTTCGATCTTTACTTGTTATTCTTTCCTTATTTCTTTACTTGTAAATTGTTCTTGCTAACATTTTCAGGGGCTAATGGTAAGTTGAGTATGTGGATATGCTCCCACACACATCTTCTTCCCCCATCTCTTTAATGCTTTCTCTTTTGTGTTTGTGCAAAGCATTTCAATGCTTTCTTTGTTCAATCTCTTTCTTCTCCCTCTTGGTTCATAACTCATCTCATATCTTAGAAGTGAGTTATGTTACCTCTTGCTCTTCTTCTCTCCTCTTTTAGATTAGAGTTCTCATACCACACTTAACCCCTAAGATCTCCAAGCATGATAACATTAGGGTGAGTCTTAGTCCCCTTTAGTCTTTACCTTTGTTTCTTTTGAGTCTCTTCTTTCTCATCTCAAAACAACTTCAAAATATCTTAATAAAGGTTGAAATATCATCATGTGTCATGAGCTTTATTCCATGGGGGGGGGGGGGCTTGCATACATTCCATCTTGGAATGTGTTGTAGGTTTTCTAGCATGATGTACAAGTCTTTAACATGAAGTGATTTCACAAACAAACTAAAAAACACTTCTTCATTTAAAAACAACAAAAAACATTTAATAAAGGGAATAGGCTAGTGTACTTAAGCCTTTAACCTTGGAATTAAGTTGAGGATCTTCCTCATACTTAGTGTACTTCATCATCATTTCATTTTGGAATGATGCATGAGATGCATATTCCATTGAAAAAGACTTAAGTACACTTACCTATGCAAAACACTTCAAATAAAAAACTTCTAAAACACTTCAAACAAATAATAACGTCTTTCCCTCGGGAATTCTCTTCTCATCTCACTCACTCTCAACGTACGAACGTGCTTCTCCTCGTTCTCTTGCAATACGGTAACGCACTCGATTCAGAAAGCCTGCAACACCTGAGCTAGAACATTAGCCGTTCCCTAAAAAACAAACAGTTTTCCCTTAGTCAGGGGAACTACGTTGCTTTGATTCTCATATTCCCGATGAGATACGTAAGCAGTGGGGTAGGGCCCATTCGAGCACTCCTTTTATTTTCCCTACATTTGTTTCTCGTTCTCTTTCCATTCCTTTTCTATCATCTTTTCTATCACCCTTTGAGCAGTACTTCAAGCATGGATCCCGTCGAGTACGACGGACGTGAAGGGGTGCTAATAACCTTCCCTTCACGTAACCGACTCCCTTACCTATTCTCTTTGGTTCGCGAGACCTCGTTCTTTCCTTTCTCCTAGGTTTGTGCAGCATTACCCTCCCCTTTCTTCGGGATAAAAATGCCTGGCTGGCGACTCTTCTTTCTTTCTTCCGCGCCACTTTCGCGTTTGTACCTGGATGAAAATCCCGGGAGCGACAGCTGCCGACTCTGCTGGGGATCGTTAACCTATTGCTAGTCCCTCCCCGATACGAGTTTCTCCTAGCGCTTGCTTGTTTCTGCTTATTGGGTGTTTTCTTTGTTTTACTTTAGTTTAGCTTTACTGCTTTTACTTACAGCTTTATCGCTTTACTTTACCGCCTTTATTGCATTATATTTATATCATGCATCATATATTCTGGACTGTCTGGTTTCCTTCGGCGGGATGGGATTGTCACTGTGAGATGAGCCCATTACCCAGGCTCGAGTATGCTTTAGGACTTAGAGTGGACAGTCACAGGGCTCTCATGGTATTTAGCCACGGGAGTAGTTGTGAGTTCCACAGCCAGAGTGCGACTTTCTTAGGATTATCTTGCTTTGAGGGTCTTCCTCATTCAGGGTATGACTTTGAGAGTTATGGCATCTGGTGACCGATCATTGAGGACCATAGTGGAAACATCCTTCTTTAGTGGTGATAGTGGCAGCCCACATTCTGTGGCAAACCCATTCACACCCGAGGGCCCACTCTGGAACTTGCATAGGATGGCCTTTATTTTGTGGTGAATCAGATAACGATCTCTTTGTTTGGCGATAGCATTGTATCCTACGGGCTAAATGTGCTATTACTTCTCATTCCGAGATCCGAATCTGAGGATCCTACCTTTCAGAACACACCTGTAAGATTGAGGGGAATGTTTACAGGTTTACAGGTAACCTTGACCTTCTACCTACCCTTTTGTGTGTTTCTCATATGATAAGTGATTTGGGTATTTTGTTCTGGTATTCTGGATCTGGTTCTTAACTGGTGCTTGGGTTTGATATTCTTGATATGATGCTACACAGACACTTGGCTCTTCACAGTTATTGCACCGACACTGCAGATTCTGGCTCTGATCACATGCCTAGCTGCATCTCATTGCATACATCATTAACATTTATGTTTTTTCTTTCCCAGGTCTCAGTATTGTTTCCAATTCCGGTGGGTATTTTCTCTACGTCAAATGGAAGGTCCTCCAAGAAAGAATAATGTGCATTACTAGTTTCCGAAGCCTAAAGTTGGACAGATCAAAGAATTGGCAGATTTAATGGACAATAACCAACTAGATAAATTCAGAAAGAGGTTTGGGGATATCTTGGGTTATGTGACCCTTCTTACTCCAGATCAACATGATACCCTGCACACTCTCTTGCAGTTTTATGACCCTCAGTTGCGTTGCTTCACATTCAATGATTATCTGCTGGTACCTACCTTGGAAGAGTTCTCTGATATTCTGAAGATTTCTGTCAAGGATACTTCTCCTCACTACAGTTCAAAGAATGTTATTCCTGACAATGTCATTGCAGAGGCTATTCACCTAAGGGTATCTGTGGTTAAAGATAATATTAAGGAAAAGGATGGCTATAAAGGGTTCCATCTAAACTTTCTGGTTGAAGAAGCAAAGAAGAGTTTTGCTGATGGTGATTTGGTTACCTCTAATGCAATCTTAGCTCTTTGTGTGTACGGAATTTGTCTGTTTTCGAATATAGCTGGATTTATTGACATGGATGCAATCAGTATCTTTGTCAAGAAGAATTCAATCCTAACTTTGTTGGGCGATGTATACCATTCTGTGCATTACAAGAATGAGAAAAAACGAGGAAGATTGGTAGTATGCTGTGCTCCCTTATTCCATGCTTGGTTTTATAGACATTTGCCAAAGACAGGAGCTTTTGCGGATCTCAGAGGAACTGTTAAGTGCTCCAAGAGGTTGATGGGTTTGACGGCTGAAGATATAGTCTGGTGGCATCGGAAAGATATGGTGGGTATACCTATTCTTATTAGTTGTGGAGCTTTTCCAAATGTGCCTCTGGTAGGAAGGAGGGGAGGAATCAACTACAATCATGTCCTCGCGCTGAAGCAGTTTGGATATGCACTAAAAGAACCTCCTTTGGAAAAAGATGTGGCTGAATCCTTGTATTATCTTGCTAAAGATGACGAATAGGTGTCATTTTCTATTGCTGAAGCCTGGAACACTCGGGTTAAGAAAGGTAAGATGGAGTTTGGGAGACCTGATCCTACGACTTATCCTTCTTATACAGAGTGCCTGAAGCGTCGGGTAGCCATTACATTGTTGCCATTCTCTATCGAGCCTCCGTTATATCCCAAGGTAGTGGAGCCGAGGATCTCAGTGTCAATTGAAGAATTCCAAAAGATGGAAGTTTTGGTTCACGAACTCAGGGTTGAGAATGTGGACATCACCAGCTTGTATCAGGAAGCTGCATCTGTTAATAGAGGGTTGGAAGAAAGAGTCCACATTGCTGAAAAGATGGCTGAAAGCAGGAAAGAAGAACTCGAAGGGAGGCTGATTTATTTCCAAATACGGGGCTTAATTGATAAGAATAACGCCAGAGAGCGCCAGAATCTCAAGAAGTCTTTGAAGGAAGCTAATGAGGCTATTGCCTTATGGCAACAAAAATGGGCCGATGAACAAAAGTGCCAAGCCAAGGTAGAGGAAGAGTTTAAAGCTAAGGTCAAAGAATTGGAAGCTAAGGCCAAGACCTTAGATGAAGAATTGAAGGCTACACATGCTCAACGACGGAGTTACCGGGATAGTTTGGAAGAAAGTCAGAAGCTATTACAGGAAGCTCAGGCTAAAATAGCTGATCTCAAGGTCTGGGCAAACGTGAAGAAGTCCAGGACAGAACCAGGCTATGGTAGTACTAATGGGGAAGAATTGTGTCAGAATATCAACACTTTGTACCAATCCTTCTATTTGAGAGAACGCTTGATCAGAGGCCTGATTGAGGCGCCTGAAGATCCCGAGAATACTGTGATATTTGAGGAGGTCAAGAGGCTCAGTCTAGGGTTGCAGGATGTGGTGTTTCGCCCGTTTTAGCTTTCATTATGTTGATGCTATCCGATTACCTACAGAATTGTTGTAGGAATCGCTGCTTTAATTTCTGAATTTGGGTTGTATGTTTTCAAATACTTGTTTAGACTCAGTTCCTTTGGGTTTTCTTCCAGTTATGATATGCTCAGTATTTTCTCCAGTGGCTTTCCTGATACTACATCGCTGTTCACTGACACTTGGTCATGACGCTGCTTCACATGGTTCTACACCTATCTGTGCACTTGTCTGAATGAATATTCATATCAGTTGCTGTATCTCGTGTGTTAACTGAATGCTGCGGACTTCTGAAATACCAGAATCGGGGCACGGAAAGGCCTGAGAATAAAAAACATAACATTGCATTGCATGCATTTCATTTTTGTTTTTTTTTGTTTTCAGGTACCCAAATCTGAGGGTGTGGATTATCATTCTGACTGGGTATTCTTTGAAGAACGGCCAACATGACTTCTTCCAACTACTCGATTCACCACAATCAAGGTTCAGATATGGAACAACTCCGAGCGGAGGTGACTGAGATGAAGGTCCAACTTGGGCATTTTATGGCGGACATTCAGGCGTTGTCCCAAGGTCAGGAATTGCTGAGAGAAGAAGTCAACCGGATAAAGACTCAGATGGGCTGGGTTATGGAAATTCTGAATGAAGTGTTAAGAAAGGAAAATAATCAGGTGTCCGCTTCCGCAGCAGAGGTTCTCACTCCTCCTATCTCTTTAGGGTCTCCTCTAGACCATGGATTGCCTTGTGAATCCTCTCCACTGTCAGAGCTTTTTCATCACCAACTGTTTCTTGAAGGTCTTAACCCAGAAAAGTTTGAAAAGAAGTTTGATCTGATTCCGATGCCATACGCTCAGTTGCTTCAACACTTGCTCAAGTTTCGGCTAATTGAATTGATTGCTCTGGGACCTCCACACACCAAGTTTAGTATGGGTTCCAATGTCCCTGATAGGTGTGAATTCCATTCAGGGGTACCTGGTCATAATGTTGAAAATTGTAAGATGATCAAGTATAAGGTCCAAGAGCTTATTGATTCAGGGGCAATCGTGTTTGCGCCCATCAGCACTGTCAAGCGAAGAGATGTTCCTCCAACTGCTGCTAAAGAGGTGGATATTCCTCCCTCCTCTCAGGGACCTTCCTCAATCCATAAACCTTGGGTTCCAAAATTACCGCATCAGCAAATCACAGTTGGGACCCTCCCGTTTGCATCCCTTCATCATCAACAGAAGCAAGAAAGGGTTTTTGATCCTCTACCGATGTGTCATCCTGAATTACTTCAGGAACTGCTTCAACTGAGAGTAATTGAGCTCCGGAAGTTGACTCCTCCTGTAAAGCTTCCAAAAGGATGGGATGCCAAGGCTTATTGTGATTTTCACTCAGGGGCACCAGGCCATGATATTGAGGGGTGTAGAGCATTCCAGCACCAAGTGCAAGACTTAATTGACTCTAAAGCAATCGAGTTTGGACCAGCTGGATTGAAGGTATCAGGTGATCTTGCGCCAGTAGCTGCAAAGGAAGTGAGTATTCCTTCCCCTTCTCTAGGGTCTACCTCAGGTCACAAATGTATTCTTCAGCTTCAGGTTTTAAAGTCATCACGTCAGTAACCTTTGTTTGTTCCTCGGCCAAATATGGAAAGAAAAGTACAGGGGCAGACTAGACACCCTAATCAACATTGGCAGCAAAACTGTCAGCAACACAGGCAACGAGGACTTAGGAGGTCTGAGAGAGTGTCTGCTCCAGTTCCTATTTCTCAAAGCCAGCTCCTTGCTCGCCTTCTCCAAGGCTCTTTGATTCAGCTGGGCAAGGTAGCGCCAGTGCCGTTTCCTTTTCCTCCAGATTATGACATGAATGCCAGGTGTGAGTTTCACTCGGGAACGTTTGGACATACAATTGACAATTGCAGAGTGTTCAGACATAAGGTACAAGACTTGATTGACTCAAATATTATCACACCAGATGGGTGGCCCTTAAGTTGAACTTTCTTCATCAGATTGAGCACCCAGTTTGCAAAGACATCTTCAGAATCAGTAAGTCCGGATGGAGTCAAGCCTCCTCAACAAGGACAATCATTTAGCTTCTTTACTGCATTCTCATGTGTAGCTTTTTATGTTTGTCAAAACATTTGTATGCATGCATGAAATCTGTTTTTCTTTTTAATGTTAATCCTAATAAAGCGCGCATGTTTTTCCTGAAGTAATCCATTCGTATTCACTCATAAGTTTGTATATGTGCATTGCAATACCAACTGTCGTGCTTAAACTCTTGAAGGAGGATGATGAGTTGAAAACATAAAAATCTCTAATTGTGTGCTTTTGGATAAAACCCTGTTGACGATGTGTAAAGGCATTGTTTTAAATCCCAAACACTGAAGATATAAGGGAGATAGACCCTCGCCCAAATAGGAGCCCTAAAGAAGGAGTTTTTTTTAGAAAAAATCCTAACATCTAACCCTGGGGCAGGGTAGGCGTTAGTTAGTTTGACCAAGTGTTCAAACCTCAAAAGGAGTGTGCATCTGAGGATCCATTACTTTTCACTCTACCGCATCAAGAGGTCCAAAGAGCGGAAACCACAATGGTTATCCCTCATCAACTGAGAAGTGAAACAGTCACAACCCTTCCAAAGAAATCAAGACAGTCGGTGTCATACGACGTGTTCAAGAAAAAAAAAGAATAAAAAAAAAAGAAATGAAAAAGCCCGCTAAGTTGAAACTTGAAAACAAGCAACTTAGGCAAAAATTAGGGCATCCCGCTGGACTCCGAAATCAAAGATTCAAAAGAATCTGTCCAGGCAAAAGTTAGGGATAAGCAAAATAATTTGAAAGCGAAATGCGAACATGATTACCCAAGAAAGATCCTCAAGCGAAAGAACAATGTCGTGTGACACAGACACAAAGACGAAAAAGGATGACTGTTACTCTAATAAACTAATTGGTGCTTAAACTATTAAAAGTCAATGGTTCCTCAACCATCACAAAGGTTTCTTTTGAGAGGTAAACGTTAGTGCCGAACTAACTGAACGTAGGACTGGAGGACATCACGAAGAATGGGTGGGAACTAATAAATTTTGAGCCTTCCCTTGTTTCAATAACCGTGAACCAGGCCCCGTTACAAAATCGGAAGTCCTCAATTGAAACAGGGTTAGTCCGAAAGCATACTACTAAGAGATAGCATTCCTGACTCCTGTGAGTTGTGCTAAAAGATCTTTGTTGGTGTTGCATGTGCATTGCATTCTTTCGTTCAAAAATTAATGTCGTATTCTAATCTGTGATCTGCTCACAAAGGGTTTGCGTCATCTTTTCAATAAAACTTCAAGATTAACATGTGTGTTGCATTAGAATTTTCATTCTCAGAATAAAACATTTTCTGCTTGCATACAGTTGTTGACATTAAAAGAAGTTTACATATGGAAATTCAGTCCAGAAGCTTAATCTTGCCGAGTTGAGAATCTTGAAACTCTCGAAGGACAGCCACATCCAGTGGTACTTCCTCGGGAAACTTTGTTGAGCAGGAGCTTTCCCAACAAGTTGTGTTAAGACGTAGTCGATTTGGGGCAACTACGTCGAATCATCTCTTTAAGGTGTAGCCAATTTGGGCCAATCACGTCGAGCAATCTCTTCAGAGTTCAGTTAAACTGGGGCAATTACTTCGAGATTCAAATCTCTCCAGAGGCAGGTATTCTGGGTCTTCCTTCGAAGATCAGTAGTCATGGGCAAAACCACTTCAAGGTTCATACTGGAGCAGGCCATCCCAAGAGCACGAGAAGTTAGTCCATCCAGACGATTGATCAGCCTATCCAGGGTTTAGAATATTGGGGCAGAATATCTCACGGTGATATGAGATTGTTCATGAATCTTCTCGAGGTGAATTCCTCTATAGACCATACAGTCTGAGGCAGTTACTTCAAGATCCGACGAATCTCTCCAAGAGTTTGAAGACATTGAGGCATTTTGGATGTCAAGTCTTCTGTAAAATCCTCTTGAGACAATTTCTTTTGGTGGACCATGTTGGTCTGGGGCAAACGGAAAATTGTAGAAAACTGTGGTTCATGCATATGCAGTCAATCAGCCAAAAGGTTTGAAACAAAGGGGCATTCCAACCAAGGAATTTGTGGTCCCCTGTCCTCAACAAGCTTCATTAATCATGTTCCCAGCAAGAGATGCATCAAAAACTTTCTCCCCAACAAGTGGTGGTTCAGAGTTGGATTTTCTCAGTTGCAGAAGTCATATCCGGCACGGGGCATACGTGCATATCCTTTTGCTTGCAGGTAATAGGTACAAGCCTTTCAAGAGCATGAGTCATTTCTTCTAGACAAGTAATCACTTATCCCTAAGTTCATGATACCGGGGCAATCATGTTCAGGAAAGGTTTCCCATATTACCTTTTTCTCACAACTTTTACTGATTGAGTCCATTAATCAGCTGACAGTCGCTCACGACGATTCGATATCGACAAATCAATTTCCACTGGGTACCGTTGTATCCTCTCAAGTCAATTCTCCCATTCGGAACTTCCAACAGTTACAAGCTTTTCTGTGTCGATAACGGTTGCAAATTCCCCAGTAGAGTTGCTTCGAAGACCTCACAGTCAATGTTCAAGACTCAGTGAGTGTCCAGGAGTTTGAAGATGCCAAATCTTCTGTAAAATCCTCTTGGGACGATTTCTTCAGATCAATCTTGTAATCTGGGGAAAAAACAAGTTTGTGATCCTTCCCAAGCATGGGGCATATTGAAATCCCTCCGGTAAGATGTGTTCCAGATCTATTGTCTCCAGTAGAGTGACATCCCGTTTAATACGTCTAGCACAAGTCTCAGTATTTGTCTAAGAGTTTGAAGATGCTTGGTCTTCTGTAAAATCCTCTCAAGGGGCATCTCTAGCACGAGACGCTTTGAAGTGGTTTTCCCCAGCAGAGTTTGTTGTAAACTCATTATCCCTAGTGGAGTCGTCAAGTGGAAGTTTTACCTAGCATGGAACATTGTGGCTCTTTTTATAAGCTTGACAGCTTTGTTCCTCAACAAATCACAGTGGATTTTCTTTGTGTGTTTCCCAGCAGATCTCTAGGGACTCTTTCCCAGCGAGTCGCAACAGGACGTATTCTAGCCAGGATCTGCGTACTCCCCGACGGAGTAGTTCCGGTCCCCAGCAAGATCGTATCTCTGGTAGTTGTATCCCCATAGAGTTTAGCATGGAATCTTGTTAGTGATAATCCCCAGCTGAGTTGTTTTTCTCCCCACAAAGGTTTAGCAGATCAGCAGAATCTCTTCCTCAGCAGAGTGTTAGTACATGCTTTCCCCAGCCAAGTCGGAAATTTGTCATTCCTCCAATGGAGTTGTTATGATTAGGATTCATCCTCAAGCAGATGAAATAATTCCTGGCAGAGTCATCACTCCCTTATATCTCTAAGTCCAATTTATTTTTGGCAAGCGTGACAATTCGAAGCAGACGGATTGTTCATTCATTCTCCAACAGAGATATCATCCTTTCAGGAGTCTCTGAGGTCAAATCATTGACCATTGTTCCTCAGCAGAGTCAGCAGGGATGTCTAACATGCATGCAGAGCGTAATCCAGTGTTGAATTTTTGCAAAAGTCCACCCACAGTGTGGTCAATCAATAGTCAACTGACTTCATCCAAAGGGCATCTTTCAAAAGTCCACCCGCAGCGTGGCCCGTCGGCATTTGTCCAGTTTTATTCGAAAGACAAAGCAATTTCAAGTCCAACCGCAGATTGGCAAAAGTCCATCTTAGGGTGGAAAAGAAAGAAGTTTCAAGTCCAACCGCAGATTGACAAAAGTCCATCTTAGGGTGGCAAATCAACAAAGTCCAACCGCAGATTGGCAAAAGTCCATTTGCAGATTTGCAAAAGTCCATCTTAGGGTGGCAAATCAGCAAAGTCCAACCGCAGATTGGCAAAAGTCCATTTTAGGGTGGCAAAGCAGAGCAAAGTCCAACTGCAGATTGGCAAAAGTCCATCTTAGGGTGGCAAATCAGCAAAGTCCAACCGCAGATTGGCAAAAGTCCATCTTAGGGTGGCAAAATAGGGTAAATTCCATCCGCAGCGTGGCAAGCCAGTAGTCGTCTGGCGTCGTACAAAAGACATTGTTAAAGTCCACCCGCAGTGTGGCAAGCCAGTAGTCATCTGGTGTCATATAAAAGACGTTGTTAAAGTCCACCCGCAGTGTGGCAAGCCAGTAGTCGTCTGGCGTCGTACAAAAGACATTGTTAAAGTCCACCCGCAGCGTGGCAAGTCAATAGTCGTCTGGCGTCATACAAAAGACATTGTTAAAGTCCACCCGCAGCATGGCAAGCCAGTAGTCATCTGGTGTCATACAAAAGACGTTCTTAAAGTCCACCCGTAGCGTGGCAAGCCAGTAGTAGTCTGGCGTCGTACAAAAGACATTGTTAAGGTCCATCCGCAGTATGGCAAGCCAGTAGTCGTCTGGCGTTGTTCAAAAGACATCTCTCCAGTGTTATTCTTCCCATCGAGTTTTATCCAAGCGAAGTTCATTTGGTTGGGTTTATATTCCTTTCTTCTTCTCCACAGAGTGCAAATTTTCTGGTTATTTTCGGTATTCAATCCCTCCATACCTTGAAAGTCTGAAAGCAACCGCTATCATCCATTCAGGTCTACAGTGATTGAATAGGGGCAGGTGTAATACCCCAAAATTTTCCCTCTCATTTTTCATATCATTTAGCATGTGCTTTCATTTCATTGCATTACATTCAAGTCATAAAAAAAGAAAACATTCAGCATTGGTTCATCATAGGGCATGTGATCAGTTGCCTTTCAGATATGGGTCCATCCAAAGCAAGAAAACAAGAGCCAAGGGTCTTCAAACAAGCCTCAAAGGTCTCTTATATCTCATGTCATCTCATTTTGACCCCACAAGTCATTGGAAGAGGGGAATTCATCAGAAGGATTGGACAGTTCATCATCTCATATCAAAAGCAGTCAAATTTAGGGTTTTGGATTCAAGCAGTCTCCTGATGAAATTTTGGTTCAAACTTGATCTCAATATTTTCTACATGATATTAAGTATCTAAGGATGGGAGATTGCCCATTGGTTCATTTCAGAGGAGGTTCAATGGATCAGTTGCTTGAGAATCAAGAAATTTGGGGGAAAGTTAACTATGCAAAGGAAAAAGTCAACTCCTAACTTTTTAAGGTCAAATTCATGAAATTCAAGTCACATTTGTTCATTAGACAAGATTTGATCAAGAAATGTCAAGAGAATCATCAAAAATCAAGACTTGTACAAAACTGCCCAAAATAGAAACTTAGGGTTTCTAAAAATGGCAAGTTTGGACCATTTTGCACTCTACTTTAAAGCATTCTTTCTCCAAAATAAAAGCTTCAAACTTCAGGCCCAAGTTGATCCAACTAAAGATCACATTCCAAGCTTCAAATCCATACCAAGAACTCTTCCATTGGATCAAAATTGAGGGAGTTATGATCAATCAAAGTTTGGTAAAATCAAGGCAAATTTCAAGTCATGGCAAGGCAGGTTCAGGCCTCCAGGCCATAATTTCATCAAACAGGTGGTGTGCCAAATGTCAAGCTAATTTTCTCCATCAAGAATGCTTCAAATGAAAAATTATTGAACATCAAAGTTGTTCATCTCCATGTCCTCTTTTACTTTGATGTTGGGCATTTTCTCATTTGAACAAGTTATGGAGATCATATGAGGACTCAAACATAGTGGTCTCACACTGAAAATTCCATAGGTCCATGACCAGGCCTGCAGGTAACTTGCCACGCCCATGGAGTCAGTCATGCTTGCTTGAGTTTTAAGTCATTTTTCATCATCTTCCAAGCTTCCACTCATTTTGATTTCAACTACAAACTTGTTCTATTACATTTCCTCTTCCTATAGCCACCAAAACCTCGTCATTTTATCCATCAACCATTGAGATAAAATGCTTCAAACTCACCATCTTGCCATTTGCTTTCTTACAGGCCAAATAAACAAAAATTAACACAACTCTATTTTCCATGCACCTCATGCGCATGTTTCATGTACAGCATACACAATGTTGCTTCTTAAAACCTTATCCACTCTTGCATACATCCCATGCACACGTACACCCCCCCCCCCCCCCATGTTATAACATTTCCAACACAAATGAGAAGCTTGCATAGCAAGTTGCTTTAAACTCAGCAGTATTACATCACCACCATCCATTCTAATCACCACCATAGCTGCCATGAGCTCACCCTCACCATAACAAAAACCACACAATTCGTGTCTAACAAGCTTCACTTACATTTGTATTACAGTTTCAACTCAGTTAACTCACTCAGTTAACTTGAGTTCTAACTGTTAACCATGATGGTTAACCTTTAACTCAAGGTATATAACCAATTCATAACGGAATTTGGAGGGGGATTGAATCATTTCCTCACATTTTCAAGTTTTGGACATTTTCTCTCTTTGAACGCGTGCTCTCTCCACAAGCTCTTTCTTTCCATTTTTCTTCAAGATCCTTCATCACCATGATGAACTGAAGCTTTTGTATGCATTAGATCCGATTTGTGTTAACTCTAACCTTGGATCCGAATTTCAGCATCATCTGCATCATCTGGTTTTTTAAGCATTTCAGAGCTTTTCAATTGCCTTTATTTGGCCAATAGCGATCTCAGGTGCGTGAGGATTCTCCCCTTTGGTTTTCTCTCATCTTGAAGAAGCTTCACGTTCAGGTTCTTCTTCAACTTTTCTTGCATTGTTTTAGTTGAATTTCACTTGTTGTTGCTTGATTTAGGCTCAATAGAAGCAAAGTAACCACCGGCTAGTTGATAGGCTCCATAGGAGCGTAGATCTCAAAACTTAGGGCAAAATGTTTCTCTTCGTTTCTCTCTTTGTGTGAGGTGTTAGTGAAATTTGAGGCTGGATTTGTGATCTATGTAACCTGAGGATCATTTTGGTGTATCGTTTGTCAATTTCTGGTGACCTGCAGCTTGAACCACGGCGGAGACTCGTCGGAGAAGACGACCGGAGTCTTCTCCGGCCGGTGATGCTCTGATCTTACAAAAACCCTAATTCACTATGTCAGGTGCAATCTGGACCATTGATATGATTTGATCGGACAGTTACGTTTTGTTTGATTTTACTTGATCATGTATGTGTGTTACATATTGCTTATCATGCGTGTGCATTCTGAACCACGTGATTAAGTTACTTTTGTGATCATCTTGTGTTGACTTTATCCAATGGTTGATGATGAGTCATTTGTTCGACTGAAGCGCGTATCATGGACCTTATTTGAGAGGGCTTATTGGAATGGGCTCCATTTGCTGTTCGCACCCCTTTGTTTTGAGCCCAAGAATATTTGAACTATCACTTTACTTTCGCCACACCCCCTAACTATTTTCATTACAATTTTATTTTCTTTTTTATACATGTTTCCATTTTCTTTTATTAAAAATACTAAATACTTTCTAAAAATTCCAAATAAATTCACATGTCATATTGGCACATTTAACTAATTTTCCATTATTTTTATTTCTGATTTTAATACATCTTGCTCATATTTTTATGATTTACTTTTATTTTCTTTTTAAATGACTTTCTTCATGATACTTATGCATTATCCATTTTCTTTTGCATAGTTCCAAAGTGATTTTGCATCCAATATTTTTTCCATGTTTAGATAACATCTTAATTCATCTAAAAATATTTTCCTCATATTTTTAAAGTTATTTTTGCATAGCATTGGAACCATATCTTTGTGCATTATTCATTGTTGACCTAATGTGAATTTGATGACTTGTTTGGATTAGTTTCTTCTTGAATTTTGGTATGAGGTTTTGACATGTGTTTAGTTTCTGACTTAGGTACTTTTCAAATTAATTTCATATTTTCTCCAAGTCTTTTTCTATTTTTTCCTTGTTGATTGTTATAAGTCACATTTGTGTGCTTTTGTTTGACTTCTAAACTTTGTTTGATTAGGAGGCACTTGTGACATTGCATTAGGACTTGTGTGATAATTTTATAGGTAATTTATTAGATATTATAGGTCATCCATGCTAGATTATAGGTCATTTGTCTTCATGTTTTGGTTCATAAATGTTTGGTGCTTATGTGAGCTACTTTGACCTAATTGTGTGCATCTTCTCCTACATGTCTCAACTTGTTTTGTGTGCATCTTTGTGACGTCATTCATGCATTCTAATATGATCAAGCATATCATACAGAACTTACTTGCATCCATTCTTATTCATGTTCATGTTTCATTCCTTATTCATAACTTGCATTACAAGTATGTCAAATCTTTTGAACTTGAACATTGTTTGAACTTCCTTTCATCTTGTCTTTTCTTCTTGAATCATTGCACTCATGTCTTGTATGATACTTCCATGACCTTCATATGCATCCTTTAATGACTCTTAATTCTGACCTTGAGCTATGTTCTTGAATTTGTACATGTTTACATTTCTTATGCAACTAGTTTACATTAGTCGCACATTACTTACATTTATGCAATTGTTTGGCACATAGTTAGCTTTTATTTGATTTCATGAGACAAGTATCCATTGGTATGTTTCCTTATGGTGTGCATACTGACCTTGAGCTTTATCAACCTTTAGGACCTTTCCCCTTTAGTTCTTAACTTGTTCGATCTTTACTTGTTATTCATTCCTTATTTCTTTACTTGTAAATTGTTCTTGCTAAAATTTTTAGGGGCTAATGGTAAGTTGAGTGTGTGGATATGCTCCCACACACATCTTCTTCCCTTATCTCTTTAATGCTTTCTCTATTGTGTTTGTGCAAAGCATTTCAATGCTTTCTTTGTTTAATCTCTTTCTTCTCCCTCTTGGTTCATAACTCATCTTCTATCTTAGAAGTGAGTTATGTTACCTCTTGCTCTTCTTCTCTCCTCTTTTAGATTAGAGTTCTCATACCACACTTAACCCCTAGGATCTCCAAGCATGATAACATTAGGGTGAGTCTTAGTCCCCTTTAGTCTTTACCTTTGTTTCTTTTGAGTCTCTTCTTTCTCATCTCAAAACAACTTCAAAATATCTTAATAAAGGTTGAAACATCTTCATGTGTCTTGAGCCTTATTCCATGGGGGGGCTTGCATACATTCCATCTTGGAATGTGTTGTAGGTTTTCTAGCATGATGTACAAGTCTTTAACATGAAGTGATTTCACAAACAAACTCAAAAACATTTCTTCATTTAAAAACAATAAAAAACATTTAATAAAGGGAATAGGCTAGTGTACTTAAGCCTTTAACCTTGGAAGTAAGTTGAGGATCTTCCTCATACTTAGTGTACTTCATCATCATTTCATTTTGGAATGATGCATGAGATGCACATTTAATTGAAAAAGACTTACGTACACCTACCTATGCAAAACACTTCAAATAAAAAACTTCTAAAACACTTCAAACAAATAATAACGTCTTTCCCTCGGGAATTCTCTTCTCATCTCACTCACTCTCAACGTACGAACGTGCTTCTCCTCGTACTCTTGCAATACGGTAACGTACTCGATTCAGCGAGCCTGCAACACTTGAGCTAGAACATTAGTCGTTCCCTAAAAAACAAATAGTTTTCCCTTAGTCAGGGGAACTACGTCGCTCTGATTCTCATATTCCCGATGAGATAAGTAGGCAGTGGGGTAGGGCCCATTCGAGCACTCCTTTTATTTTCCCTACATTTGTTTCTCGTTCTCTTTCCATTCCTTTTCTAGCATCTTTTCTATCACCCTTTGAGCAGTACTTCAAGCGTGGACCCCGTCGAGTACGACGGACGTGAAGGGGTGCTAATAACCTTCCCTTCACGTAACCGACTCCCTTACCCATTCTCTTTGGTTCGCGAGACCTCGTTCTTTCCTTTCTCCCGGGTTTGTGCAGCATTACCCTCCCCTTTCTTTGGGATAAAAATGCCTGGCTGGCGACTCTTCTTTCTTTCTTCCGCGCCACTTTCGCGTTTGTACCTGGATGAAAATCTCAGGAGCGACACCAAGTATGATTGGGCTTTGGTTTTGGAGTTGAGGAATAAGCTTGACTTCCCGACAACTTTTTTGTCTGATGGTAGTGCAACAAGGTTTGGATATTTCTAGAATCTCAAGCTGGTTTTGAACATGTAAATCATGCTAATTACCCTAAGTTGGATTGTCCCTGTCTTGATCAGGTCTAGGTGACCCTTGTTATCTGATGGTGATTTTGTGTATCAAGTAAGCCATTTAGATACTGTGGTTATCCTTCAGACGCCTTTCTAGAAAAGTAACTTTATGTTTTCTTTCAATACTTTTATTGTTATCCCCAAAATTCTCAATGCATTGTTTATTAAGAATGAAAAATCGCATTTTGCAAACAAGCAGTAAAGTAAAAAATGGAGCACATTTGACGAAAGAGATTATATTGATGATAACCCGTAAATGGGTGATTTACATGAGGAAGCAATTCCTAAAAAAGGTAATTGCGAAAAATGGAAAAAAACAATGGCAATGAGAAAAGCTCAGATTTCCATTGAGTTTCAATTTCGCTATAATCCTTATGTCCTCATAGATCCTTGTGCTCTGCTTCTGAGTAAAGTAATTGGACTGGTCTTTCCAATTTGGGGTTTCCATGATTGTGGAGAGGTATTCATAGATCTTTCGTAGACTGCAGCCTTTTGCCTTTTAAATCCATAACTTTTGCCTAGACTGCCCTTTCGGGTTTTCAGTCTATCGGGATACCCTTTTTTTCCTAAGTTGTCCCTAAGGGTTTTCAACTTAGAGGGTTCTTTATTTCTTTTGATTTTATCCTATCATACCCTAATTTTTGACACTGAGAATCTGTTTTTCGTTTCGCATCGTCTACATAGCATAGTGTCCAAAATGTCAGTCAGAATAAATTTGTTGGATTTAAAGACAAACTGGTCTAAATTTATTTCAAAATCTGACCAAACGTTGTATTTTTCCAATATGTTTATATCGCGCTGATTATTGTGGTGTGTTCATTTTATTTTTTTCGAGCACTTTTAGGCCCGACTTTTTATTTCATTTTTTAATCATTTTTATTTACTTTTAGTTAAATAATCATTTAATTTATTTAGATTTAATTATATATTTAATTTTTATTTTTATTTTTATTAATTAATTTTATTTTTAATTTGTTTATTAATATTTCGTTTTCTTATAAAAAAAACACAATCAAACATCAGCAAAACCAATTCAATTTCTTTCCAAAATAGGTCTTAAGCACCATCCATACACGTCTAATTGAAAGGAGAAAGTTTTTTAAAATCACAAAACATGTCAAGACGAAAAAGGAAACATATTCATTAGATTTTCAAAACACCATCAAAACATGTTCCAACAGCTTTCATTTTATTGCCAAAACAAAAATTTTCCACTCATCAATGTGTCCCTAATGGTTCAAGCCTATAAAAGAACAATCTTCATCATTCAAAAGGCGGACAAGTGGAAGCATAACAAAAAATCACTAACAACTTTTCCAATGATGCACACACGGTACATCCAGGTTCTACATACGAATTCTCCAAAATTCAACACCAAAAAAACACACTACCATCCATTAACAATACTTTCACACAAATATACTCATACATGTACTAAACCACTTTTACACAAAATAAATTCACTACTAACAAGAAACTCCCTTTGTACACGGCAACACATACGAATTGAAGGAGGTCATTCACCATTATCCCATACACACTTCACACGTACACAAAATTCAATCAGCATAATAAAATCCACCGTGAACAACCGCAACCAAGCCTCCTTACACCGCCGTAGATCTAACACCACAACCCGTATCACCAGATAGCTATCGTGCACCTGTATATTTTTTTTGTTTGAGTTGTTTTGCGAATCACACCCCTCTCTCCGCACGTGAAGAAGAAAAAGGTATGTGTGTTTCTGTCAACTTTTCATGTCTTCATTTTGTGTAGTAACATTTGTTTTAGTTAATTATATAATAGCTACATAGGCCATTTTATTTGTTTATATTATTAGTATACATGCTCTTTTCTCCTGACAAATCACGTGCACATGATATTGGTAGCCATACCACATTTGTTTTTCATATAATATAAATTGCTTCTTTATGTATAATAATCATAGAATGATTTTGGACTTAAGTTTATTTATTATTATTTGATGTATTAAGCCAAATAAATTCATCTTTTGTAGATACACAATTTATCAAATATCATAAAAGCATAAAAAACATGTAACTCATTCAATTAGTTTTATTAGAATTTTAGTTTAATTAATTTTAACTAGATTTTAGTTTATTTAGTTTTAATTAGAATTTATTTTAATTAGTTTTAACCAGAATTTAGTTTAATTAGTTTAAATTAGATTTTAGTTTAATTAGTTAATTAGTTTTTAATTAGATTTTGGTTTAATTAAAATTTGGTTTAATTAGATTTTATTTAATTCTTAAATTAATCTTGATAATCCTCGATTTTCTTTTTAGTTAATTCTTGATGTGCATGTTTTTGAATTCATCTTCATGATATTAATCTTGTATATTCCATCGTGGCCCGATTTTATTTCATGATTTGTCTACTTCCTTGTTTTTGGCCTGATTTTCCTCGATTAATTCTTGATGCTTTGTCCTGATTCATTGATGATGTACATTCTTGTTGTCTCGCTTTTGTGAGCGGATTCCATGCCTTGATCTATGTTTTGTACATATACTGTCATTTGTTCATGCTCTTAATTTTGCTGATTAGTCATTGTATATTATCTTCATTATGCCTGTCTTGTTTGATATTCACTCGTGGCTTTTGAATTTATATGATTGCTTATCTATGTTTGCGTCCAAGGGAAGGACTTGTGTTTGACTATCCTGTCATATGCATTGCATTTCATTTGCATTTCTCTTCTCCCCTTATCTTATGTCGCCGAGCGATCGAGTCTAACTTACCTTTCCCTTTATCCTAGCCTTAGGATTAGAGTCGCAGTACTCCATGTAGGTGTTCTGCCATAGATATTTACTTCTCTTTAATCCTAGCCTTAGGATTGTAGTCGCTGCACTCCATGTAAGTGTCATGGTTATGAACACTTACTTCCTTCTGGAACCTTGACCATAGTCAAGAGTTACTCACCCTTATTGAGGGGAACTACGAATGCTCTGGTTCCATTCCCGTCAGGATACGTAGGCACGAGATGCGATGTCTTGGCGAGCATACTTAGGACTAACACCTTAGGTATCCCTTTTACCTTTTCACCCTTTAGCAGAGAAATAACAAAATAACACAATAAAACAAGAGGTTCCTATAGAATACTACATATACTTAGGATGCTAGCATATTCGCTAGGTATAACCAACCCCCGAACCTTAGATTCTCTTTTGCTTTGCATTGTATTGCATATTTTGGGTTATTCGTTCTTTTTCCCTTCCCTTGGATAAATTAAAGATCGGTGGTGAATTAAGATTTGTGATTCAAGTTAATTCAATAGCTTGATATCTGATTCTCACCGTGACATATCCATAATTTTTTCCTGGACTTTCTCTTTTTGAGGTCCAGCAGAATGCCCATTTCTGCCTGGACCTTTTCTTTTTGTGGTCCATCGGGTCTATTTTTTAGGCGAAGTATTTTTTGACTGCACCTGCATTCACAGGGGATGAGAGATATTCACCATCCGTAGTTGAGAGTATCAAGGCTCCTTCAGAGAAAATCTTTTTCACAACGTGTGGTCCTTCATAGTTAGGTGTCCATTTTCCCCGGGGATTTGTGTGGATTGGCAGAATCTTTCTTAAAACCAAATCTCCTACTTCAATATGTTGAGGAAGAACTTTCTTGTCAAATTCCCTCTTCAACCACTTCTGGTATAGTTGGCCATGAAAAATGGTTGTCATACGTTTTTGATCAATGAGATTGAGCTAGTTAAGTCTTGCTTGCACGCATTCAGCTTCGTCGAGCTTGACGTATGTCCGTATTTTTGGGGAAGGAATCTCTACTTTGATAGGCAAGACTGTGAAGGTGAGAAAAATACACAAGGGGGGGTTAAATTATGTTTTCCGTTTCTTAACTTTGCCTCTGGTCATAGTTTAGAATCTAAACTGATGTTCAGATTATGATTAATGAGTTGTAGCAGAATGTTAATAGAATCAAATAAAAGATAAAGAACACACATATTTATCATGGTTCCTCCCAACTGAGATTAGTCCAGTCCCCTTATAGCGCAAGAGGTTTTTCACTATAATCAAATCATGATTACAATTTCTTATGCACTTAAGCATAAGACTTTTCTTTGCTCAGACCCTCAGCTCGAGACTTCCTGCTTAAACCCATCAGGTCCAAGACTTCAACTTATATTCGACGAATCCAAGACATCCTTGCTCAAGCCCCTCAGGCCTAAGACTTCTTGCTTAAACCCCTAAGGTTCAAGACTTCCTGCTTAGGTTCCACGAACCCAAAACTTTTGCTCAAGCCCCTCAGGCCTAAGACTTCATTGCTAAAGTTCCACAAACTCAAGACTTCAGCTCAAACTCACATTCTAAGACTTTATGCTCAATTAACAATTAATCAAGACATTCAATGCTCTAGCACATAGAAGGAGACTTACTTGGCTCAAGTTTCTCAGCAAGAGACTTCTATGCTCAAGCACATAGAAAGAGACTTTATCTAAACTACTAAACAACATGTTTAGCAGAATAAATAACAAGGTGTACTTGATACAAGATTAGAGGTGCATGGTAAACACCATAACAAAGACCTTAAGCACTTAATATTTCTAATATATTCAATGTTTAAGAAATCTTAAGACTTTATACAATTTACAACATATAACATAATTTATGCATATTCGATTGTGTTTCTTATTGTTGATCTTGTTATTCCTCCATCCAGATAGAAGTGTAACACACTCATATCCTTCTTGGCTTTCCTTCTCTGTTTGCTCCTTGTTCCTTGTTGAAGATTTAGTTTGAATCTTCAGCAGCTTATATAGCAGTTGTAGAAGACTAGCCATTGGAAGAGATAACTTGAGCAAATGTCTTTGTTTTTCCATAGTATAAGAGACGTTGAAGATAGATACACCAAAAGATCTTAATCTATTATGTAATATGTTTAACCATTGAGTCTTCCATGTAATCTTATACTATATATCCTTTGAGAGTAGATATCCTTAAAGCATGTCAACTCTTCTTGAGCATTGTGAACATAGACTCTAGCTGAAAAACTGATTTGACAATGCAGCTTGCTTTCTGCAGTTTAGATAACTTAAGCTTTATTACTAACTCTGAATGTTCACCAAAAGGTGATACATTAAATTAGTGTAGAGACAATATGTTGCTCTTCTGATGTTGAGGCCTTCAGCTTCAGAGTCTACGCCAGACATCACTTAGAGAAAGTTTTTCAGATTCTGATCCACCAGAAGCTAGTAACTCAGCTCCTCTCAAATGCGTCCTTATATCAGATTCTGAATGCATTCTTTTTAAGCTTTAGAACTTGGATACTTGGAACACACATTAGATAACACCATTTTTCTTTCAATACTTTATTATCATCAAAACCCAAGGGATATATGTCATGAACAAATCTTGTTCTAACAATCTCCCCCTTTTTTATGATGACAAACATATGTAATTAAAGAAAAATGTTGGTGTAGTTATAATTTTCTAGGCAACATCAGAGTATGAGTTTTGTAAGCTCCCCCTGAGTCTAATAGTCCATGGTTGAGTTCTGTAAACTCCCTCTAAACACTATATTCAAGAGAAAATATTTTAATTTTCTAGGCAACATCAAAGACTGAGGTTTGTAAGCTCGCTTTGAGTCTCATAGTCCAAGGTTGAGGTTTGTAAGCTCCACTTAGTTTTATATTCAAGAAAATTAAAATATATCACCCGGGAAAAATAACCAAAATAACAGAAATTTAAAAGTACATTAATTATAAATGAAAAACATTAAATCTGAAGGGTTCAGATTCTTTATTAAATACTAATATATATTTCTCCCCCTTTTGTCACGTAAAAAGGAATAAAAAATAAAAAGAAAAGAATTACAGTCATAAATGCGTAACAAAGCATCATTACGTGACAAGTTTTCAAGGAAGAGAAAACGATCAAGTAGCAGAGATCATTAAAGAGTTGTACGATGCATCTTTATTATTTATTGGTCGTAACAGTTCATAGAATCAAGAAAAGGATTTTATTCCGACGTTTGGGTAATCCATAATCCACTATAAAAGCAACCGAAGTATAGGTCATTTTCATCAACATCCTACAACACAATATGGAGGCAACAACAGAGAGCACCAACATCTCCATTTTAACAGAAGTTTTGAAGAGTGCTACTGATCTATAGACTCAAGGTCTTCAGAAGCCAGCAGACTCTAAAGCATATGTAACTGGTCCTTTGTCCACTACACCAAAATCTTCTAACGAGGCTTCATCCTCAGCTGCTCAGAGACCTACTAAAGAAGGTCCGTCAGCTACTGAGTTGAAACTAAGAAAGAAATCAATGAAGAAGAAAGAGAAAAAGAAGACTATAGATGAGACATTATATGAGCTGATTGTCTCAGGGCCAGAGGATGGTGATGTAGATGAAGATGAACCTGACGCCGACTTGGGAAATTGGATAGGTCGCAAGGCAATGGAGGAATTAGATTAGTTATAATCTTAGTACTTTCCAATCCCTTTTTGTAATCCTTTAAAATGATTAATGAAAAAAAATGTTTGGACCATTTTTATTTTGCATGTGCACTCTTTTTCTTTTCTTTAAGATTTTCTAATAAAATCATAAATGAAGTAAGAAGATGAATAGAAACAACAATTAACTTGTTAACATAACAATTACAGTAGTTAAGAGAATCTTAATAGGACTGAACACTATACATCATTTCCCAAGAGTCAGACGTTAAAAGATTGATTTGACTAATCAATATTAAAACAATAAATACTCAAGGTACTTGGATGAATAAACTATAAAACCATTAGCAGAGTAACTTTCTTAATCACTTAATCTTTTGAACACAAGAATGTATATGCAGAAACCAATTTGGGTTTCAAAGAGAGACTTCAGAAAGACATTAATGCTTAATGCAGCTGCTCAAGCAAACACAAAGAATGCAACAACAAAAGGATCTACAAGAAAGCAGACAACTTCAGAAGCACATACTTAAAGGTAGAGAAGAACACAAGAAAGCGGGGTTGAATTGGGGTTTTCAAAACTTTTTATGAGAAATGCTTTACACACAAAAAAAAGATTTATAAACCAAGAAGTAAAGTGAGACGCTTGGTTTATACAAATTTGCCTATAATGAGGACGTCTTGTCCACCCACTAAGGTGATTTCTCCTTCAATAAGGACTTAATCCACTAATCTTGAAAGATTACAAAAAGTTCGTCTAAGTGTTAGAAAACACCTTAGCCTTCTCAAGTATACAGACTAACACTTAGTCACTTGAGGAAAAATAAATATAAAAAAGATTACAATGAAAGTGTTTACACAAGTGCTACTAATAAGAAAATGAAACAATTTAAGAACAATGTTTACACAAATATGAGCAACAACTCTTTGTGTTTGAGAATATTAGACTTTTGAGACTTCTTTGTTTTCACTCTTGCAATGTTGTTCATTGTTCCGTCATTTTGTAATGATGTAATAACTCCTTTATATAGGCACAATGGTTGAATGTTGGAGGGTACAAGTGTCACTATCAGTGCCATATGCCATAACGGTAATGCAAAGATCGTGGGAGACAAGAGTAGTAAATTCTCACAACATTCCTTAACAATATTGGAGCACTATCAAATATTTCCAATTTGGGATTGCACTGTTGTACGAATTCTTTTAGCGCAAATTTCTTGATCTTATCTTCTAATGGAATATATATGATGTGAAGTGATGATGAGTGTCATACCTAAATTTTGACCACTAGATTCCCCGTCTTTGTGCAAATCATCATTACAATATGGATGTACCTTCATACCTCATCAATCTTCTCAAAGATTGTTGAGTGATCACTTTAGTCAAGGATTAGGGTTATCATGCCCTCTCGGAGCATTCAGGCAAAGGATCAATCAAGAATTGACATAATCTTCAACTTGTCAAATCTCTCAAACATCCATGAAGGATCAAGAGGTCTCCCACATCAAGAATCTAACACAAGAATGCAACATTTCAAGTTGATCAAGCCTCAAGATCATCAGTGTCACCAAATTAGGGTTTTGGTTGACCAAGGCCTCCAGAGAGAAATTTTCATCTGGGCATGAGCCAATACCTTAATATATGATTCAAGAAGCCCAAAAGAACCTCATGAGTCCATTCATAAGTTCAAAATAGCCTCAGGGGATGCATCTATCAAAAATCAGGAATTAGGGTTTCTTGACCTAATTCACCCCTAAGTTAACTTTTGGAGAAAGGCATGAGCCAAGACCTCAAGACATGATTTGAGGAATCCATCCATTAGGTTTAATTTAGCCCAAGGACTTGATTTCATAAAGGATCACAAATTTTGAAATTCATCTGATAAAAAGTCAACTGTGATCAAAACCAAGTTTGACTTTTGATATTTTTTAACGAACATGGCCTCTTCAAGTCAAGAACAATGTTAAATTGTGATTTGGATCATGATCAATCAAGAAAAATCAAGAAAAGTGAGGTTACTTGGTCAATTGGTGGAAATCAAAGTTAAAGTATGTCATGAGAGCTTTCTAACAAGTACCAGATCATCTCCAAATTCAATTTGAGCAGGGAGTTACAACCCTTGGAACATGGCACCAAAAACTGATTTCTTTCCAAGGCAGATTATATGTCATTTACTCGAATTGTCTAATTGGTGCAATTACAAGTCTTGTAATCCTTCTAGAAACATTAAGGATCAGATCAAGGCAAAAGATCTCTGAGCCACAAGCCTCTCAAGACAAAAGATCATCATGTATACATGTGATATCTAATGATGCAAAAGCCAAAAACTTCAAAGTTATCATGGAGCATTCAATGGATGCATCAAGGTGGCATAGACTGAAACAAATCCAACTGAATAAGTCAAGCCTTATCCCTGCAACAGAAGACCATAGGCCTGCAAGATTGACTCGAGTCAATGGCTAGAGGAGACTTGAGATTCCTTTTGAAAACCAATGGACAATGGACTGTACCAGCCACCATGCACTATTGCTGCCAAAACAAAGTTGACACGCTATAAATAGAGCTCATTTGTGGCCAGTTTGAGTACACCAAAGCACCATAACACATGTTTTCCTTAAAATCACTCTCAAAAAACCAGATTTTGCTTCTCATTCAAGCAATTTTCGAATTTTTCATTTGAGAACAATTCTATCAAAACCAATCATGCCAACACCTCACATACATCATATATGAGTGATCCATGACCTTAAAACTCATCTGGAACAACTGAATCACAAATTCACCCCCCATTTGCTCAAGCTTTTTGGCCTGTTTGCAATTGAGGTGCCACAACAAGTTCTGAGCTGATTCAATCCATTCCAAGCCTTCAAACACATTCCTTGAGGTCCATTGAAGCTGTCCAGATCATTACATAACATTTGTAACACCTCAAACATAGAATTCGATCACCAGCTACAAGAGGTAAGCCCGATACTCTCAAACTATATGATTCATGCATCACAAATGTGTTTTCAAGTTACAAACATGTTTCGGCACATATATAGAGTGTTTCCCCTCAATCAATTGCTATGTATGAATTAAGTATAAGATTTCATGGTGTTCTTGCAGAAATTAGGGTTCTTGAGTTCATCTTCTGATTTCTCACTCCACACTTGATATAAATGCAATTAATTTATATGGTTGTAATCCTTGTTCAAAAACAAGCAAGTTTCATGTTTACAAAAGTCATTTTATTGAGTAATCAGAGAGATATGCGAGGTTTTGCAAATTTAGGGAGGCAGGGCACGCGCGAGCAAGAACATGTGTTCTTGGCGCCATTTTTCAAAATTTTGAATATTTGAATATTTTGATATTTTTATTAATTGATTCAAAAATTAACTTCTCTCTGAATTTTAATGTTTTTGAATTGATTCTTTTTTTTCAAAATTCACAAAAATGTTAAAATATTTTATTCTACAAAAATTTCACAAAAGTATTATTTATTTTATATATTTAATATTTTTGTAAAGAATTTATTTTTATTTGTTTTTAACCATTTACAAATATTTCTTTCTCTTGATTTTTCAAATTCAAATGATTTTCAAATCATTCTATGGATAAAACATAATTTTTCAAACATTAATCCAAGATCACAACTTGTTTTTTATACATGTTTGATAATTTTGATAATTTTATTTGATTTTTATTCAAATTAAAATGCTTTTTTAAATCAAATTAGGGTTTTAAATGTTTTCACCCTCACAAACATTTTTCAAAACATTTTTGGGCCTCTTGATAGAGTGTAAGTCCCATCCCTTTGTAAATAAACCATTTTGGGCCTCAGTCATTGTATAAGTCCCGATATGATTTTAAAAATCTCGGTGCGGCCGCCATTTTCAAAACAATTTTCATCTGGGCCTCCCTTTGGTTGTAAGTCCCATTTTCCTGCTTTTTTCAAACACTTTTGGGCCTCTAATAGAGTGTACGACCCAACCCCTTGTTGTACATAAATAATTTGGGCCTCAGTCCTTGTATAAGGCCCTACGCGATTTTCAAAATAAACGGTGCGATCACTGTTTTCATCTGGGCCTCTCCTTGAGTTATAAGCCCTAACTCTTGTATAGAAATAAACTTTTGGGCCTCTAATAGAGTGTAATACCCATCCTTTTTTGTAAGTACAATAAATTTGGGCCTCAGTCATTGTATAAGCCCCTTTGTGGTTTTCAAAACTACGACGTGATCGTCGCCCTTTCAAAAGAATTCATCTGGGCCTCTCCTTGAGTATAAGCCAAAAATTTCATTTTAAAATAACTTTCATTTTGATTTAGATTCAAATTCAAAGTTTTATCAAAACTTTATACAAGAAACTCAATTCCCTAAAGAGGATTAATTCCCGGTGAAACCTCTTTTGAATTTCTTCAAACCCTAAGAACGGTTCTGTAAGGAAAGGACTTATTACCGGTGAAACCTTTCTTGAACTTTTCTCAGGTTTGGACCCACAGGCTTCCTAAAAGCATCCCCAGCCTCCTCTTGGGCTTAGTACAAGGACCCTCAGGCTTCTTAGAAGTTCTTAGCCTCCTCTTGGGCTTAATACAAGGAACAGAAGACCTCCTACAGGTATAGGACATAACTTAGTCATCTCTACTTGTTCAATCCTCTGAAGAGTCAGAGTTCTAAATCATTAAACCATTCTAGGGTTGTCTCTCATCCCTCAAAACCTAGCCTCCTCTTGGGCATCATACATAGATCATTCTCCAGTTAAGAGTCAACCTCTTCATACTAGTAGACTTGGAAAGTCTCATTTCCTCTTAGATTTCACAGAGACCCTCAAGTTTCCTAAAGGCACAGGAAAAACCCCGATCATCTCATCAAGACACTAATCTCCAGCAGAATTTGAAACCTCCATAGGTTTTCAAACTCAAGGTTTAAACCTTCACCTTAAAAAACCCTCAGCCATGGCCAATTTACCATCAATAAAACCCTAACAGAATCAGAGCCTCGTGGTCTCTGATATCTCAACACTTCTCCAATCCTTAGCAAGAGTTGATTCCCTAATACATATTGGACCTGTCTCTGGATTTCAATAATCCTCAGCAGAAGCCAGCATCCTTTTAGGCTTCATATAAGAACCTCCCCAACCAGCCTCCTCTTAGGCTTTGTATAATGATTTCCCTCAGTAGAGTCATCCTCAATGTTGGGCTTTGTACAAGACAAATAAAACCTCCCCTGTGGAGTCCATCCCTTTTCAGCCTCAATCTTGGGCCTTGTACAAGACAGATAAAACCTCCCCATTTGAGTCAATCCCTTTTTAGCCTCAATCTTGGGCTTTGTACAAGACAGATATAAAACTCCCCTAAACAAAGTCAACCTTCTAGCTTCAACCTTGGGCTTTGATCAAGGCACACAAAAATCAACATCCCCCAGAGAAAATCAAGAGTTCTCTCTGTAGGAAGACATTTCTATGTACAATCACATATCAAAACAGACAATAAAAACCCCTAATTCCAGATAACTGCTGTAAGTGGCACACTTGTTGATTCAAAAATCCAAGCTGTGGTCCCTCTTTTATCCTGATAAACTTCCTCTTTCATCTAATTGCTGTAAGTGGCAGACCTCTGGATTATTTACATCCAAGCCAATGTTCTTCTCTTAACATGAAAGACTCCTAAGGAAAAATGGCATTGCTCTACACTGAGTTAAAGTTTATTCCTTCAGGACAATTCCCTTATAAAGGAAATTATGGCATTGCTGGATTATCATATCCCAGTTAAAGCAATTTTCCTTTGTAATCAAGTACCCAACATTTTATGATGAACATGTGACATATCTCCCTTTAGAAACTTTCCTAACCCATAATAGATAAACACCAGAAAGTATTTAAACCAATAGAAAAACATGCCATAAAAGGTCTATGGATAACCTTATATACACTGGGTAATTGACAACTTTCCTTTGTATAACCTGACCCCGGACCCCCAAATATCTTAGCATTTGTTAAACAAAACATTTGCATGCAAGGTTAGTTTTGGATAGCTTCCTTTTCCTTTCTAGCTTCATAGGATAAATAAAAAATCAGAAAGTAGCACCCAATTCCAACCATTGTGGTAAGGTGGTCGCATCACCGACAAAAATCGTACGCTACAGAAAAATGGCGACTCTACTGGGGATTCTTTAGGATTAGAGTTCCTAAGAGGTCTAGGCTTTGCTTGGCATTTATTTTTCTATACTCTCTACTATATATATATATATATATATATATATATATATATATATATCATTTACTGTCAAACTACTTGATACCCGTGTTTAATTTTCTATTAACTGGGAATGCGATTAATACGCATGTGGAAAGTTTGAGAGAACATTCAGATAAGTGGTGGCATATCCGGGAACCGCTTATTGGGAGTGAATCTCGACCAAGCTAACTTGGCAGTCCACCGAATCAGGCGAGGTACCCGTGTGGAAATATTGATGTTGAACGACTGATTGTCGTGAAAGCATCGTTTATCCCAGTGTGGTACCCATGACTCTAAGGATTTAGTAGACATTTAACCATATGGCCATTTGGTAGTGTGGTGACTATCAGGAATAGTTGATACGCGATACTACACTCAAAAGAGATTCATCTTAGGATATTACAGCTCGCTCGAGTGAATTAGCTTGCTGTTGATATCCCTAGGAGGGGTCAATGACTTTGGGAACCTTTTAGAACCCATTCTACAGGTAGATAAATTGACCAAAATAGTACAACCTTTGGGTAGAGCCATGACTCCATGCTCGTGACGTTGAACCCCTAAACCCATGTTTTAAAATGTTTTTGTTTACTGCGCTCATGCATTCATTAAAAATCTCTTTTTAAACGAGAACAAATCTTTTTTTCAAAAGAACTAAAATAATAATTGCAAATATCACAGGTTGCGTTATGGATTTCGGTAGAAGAAAAACGCACAAGTACACTTCAAGGCTCCGAAACTAGAAGACTTAAGGAAATTGGGAAGGATGATTACCAATCCCGAGGCTTTCAGAGCTAAGCACAGAGGACTGTTGTCTCTGTTAAGGGTCAATGTGGTTGAAGGGATCCTGTCTACACTAGTACAATTCTACGATCCGGTTTACCAGTGCTTCACTTTCCCGGATTACTAACTTTCACCAACACTGGAAGAGTACTCCCACCTGATTGGTTTACCTATCACTAATCAAGCTCCATTTTCTGGACTGGAAGAAATTCCAAAGAATCAGGCCATTTCAAGAGCAATCTCTTTGGATGAGTCAGAAGTTAGAACTCACATAACCACTAAAGGAGGAATCCAGGGTTTACCGGCTAAATTCCTGATGGAGAAAGCTCTATACTTTGCTAGTGTAGGAAACATAACTTTCTTCGAAGAAGTCCTTGTTCTGCTCGTATATGGGTTATTTCTTTTTCCCATCATCGACAACTTCGTCGACACTAATGTTGTTAAGATATTCCTAATAGGAAACCCCGTACCAACCTTGCTCGCAGATGCTTACCATTTTGTACATTTAAGGAATTTGCACAATGGAGGAATGATCACATGCTACATACCTTTACTCTACAAATGGTTCATTTCCCATTTACCCAAGTTTGCTTCTTTTTGGGATCACAAGAGTACTCTACGTTGGTCACAGAGGATTATGTCTCTTACCAACTCTGACATAGAATGGTACAATAGGATTTACGAAGGGATAGAGATCATCGACAGATGTGGAAATTTCCCCAATGTACCCCTCATTGGAACTAAAGGAGGAATCAACTATCATCTAATTTTAGTTCGCCGTCAACTCGGATACCCGATGAAGAATATCCTACATAATGTTCATCTGGAAGGTTTTTTCTTTAAGGAAGGAGAAAATGACAGGGCACTAAAGAAAGAAATAATGCATGCCTGGAAACATATTCACAGGAAAGGGAGAGAGTCTCTAGGAAGAACAAATTGTACCTCCATGGAACCTTATCTCCACTGGGTGCAAACTAGAGCCCTCAAGCTGAGGATGCCTTACCCTCGTCAAGAAGTTTTTCCCTTAAAGGAATTTGTCCTTTATTTCATGTCTGATGCAGAAAAACTCTAGGTCGCTCTCAAGAAAGTTCAATGTGAGAGGAACTCTTGGAAGAACAAATACCAGATCCTTAATTTGGAATGTACCAAGATTCAGGAACTACTAAAGGAGAAGGATGCTCTTATTGAGATATTAGAGCAGCATGCTATAGAAAGTCAGGAAGACCGAAGAAATTTACTCACTCCTTTCACTTGGTAAAGGATCGTCGACCCGACAACAACTGAAGATGACTGATCAAAGAAAAGGAAAATACAGGAACCACCATCTGAGCTCTCTTCAGAGAGAACTTAGGATCCATAAGCTTAGACATTTTCCTTACAACACTTTGTAAAATACTGTACTTTTATTTGTAAAATTGTTAGCTCCTAATTCCGACGTTGCGTGATTTCAAATAGAGTTGGCTTTTAAAGAAGTTATTCTTTAAAATATAAGCTAAAGAAGAAGGTTTCGACCAAGATGTATTCGACCATATTTGTTGAAAGCCTGAGTCGAAGAGAATGATTTTAAGACTTCAAACATTTCCAAGTCCAAAGCGTCAACTCGACGGGATAAAAAGGCTATGGATAATGCGCTGCAGTTCCAACTGAATAGTGGAGGGAAGTTCTACTATTTGAATTTGAAAAGAGGACAAGTGGCGAATATCCAGAAGATTGAAGACATGCGAAGTGCCAAGTGGCGTGTTCTAGGAGCAAACCGTCAAAGGGTGGTTACTTTAGAGTATTATAAATAGGTTAGTTCTAGAGTTAGAATAGGTGTGAAAAAAATCATATTCGTACAAGTAACTCTATATTTACTAAAAGTATCCAGTGTGTCAAGAAACAAGTGAAGTGAGAATGTACGTGGTTGTAATCACAATTATCCTTTATTGCAATGCAATTTACTTTGAAGTTTCTGTTTTAGATTCTTTACTTTGAAGTCTTTTCACAAACTTTTACCTTTCAAGTCATTTACAGTACCGAGTCTTTACTTTGCAGTTTTACATTAAAAAGTCTTTACCTTCGAGCATTTACATTTCTGCATTTTAAGATCTTTATGCATTTCTTTCCAACATTTAACTCCAGTTTTTTTTATCAAACCTTTACATTCAGTTTTTCCTTTGACATGTTGTTAGACTTAAACCTTTCTTTGATTTTTATCACTTTCATTTACATTTCAAACACGTTCTTTTAGTTATATGCCTTGTCAAAGTATATACTTTACCTAATTGTGAGATATTCTAAATATACCCATAGCACATCTCCTAGGATCAATCTGATCATTCCTGTAAGTTACTAGAACTTTGTTGTTTTAGAAGATCAGCGGTTGCTTACCAATTTTCAAGGTAAAGAAATTGGCACGCCCAGTGGGACAGTGCTAAACGTGTATTTGGAAGTTTGTAGATTTTAAATAACTGTCAAAAGGAAGTTTTATAACTGCCTTTTTGAATCTTTTGTTTCATTGGTCGAGATTGTGGCAAACTTTATTGTATGTACTTGAGAAGTGGAAAGGTAGCCAATTCAAACGAATATAGACCAAAGAGAAGAAACCCGAGGAAAATGGCATCTGGCCAAGGGAATTCAAATCCTAGTTCTGCTGGGACTAATCCTCAACCAAGCAGTTCAAGCGTTCAGAACAGCACCATCAATCATCAAGAATTACCAAGAAGTACTGTGGCGCTAACTCCAGTTCCTTCGACAGGAGGAACAACAGTGTTAACCATGGTGACAGAGCCAACGCCTTCGACAGCAGGGCCAGGGGCGACATATGTGAGGCCTTACACTCAGCCAGTCTTAGAGTACATTGGCCCATCAGTGACAAATCCTCAGACTCCACCAGGAGGAAGTTCGACGTATAGGCAGTTTCCTCCCCTAAGATTTTCACAGCCTTTGCCTAGGAACCCAATCTATGGCATGCCAACGGCAATGATGCAGAATTTGCGTACTGCACCCCCAATATTTTTAGAGAATGTGATATCTTCCCCTTTGCAGGAGTCAGGCTCTGGGATTAACATGGGTCAAAACAGCCAGTCCATAGGTTTGGGATTTTCTGCTCAAGGACCCAACTTAACAAATGAATCTGCAGCATATTTGTGGCAACAGATGGATGAGAGCAACATGCAAATGGTACATAGTTTGTCTCAGACAATGGGAGAGATTTTCCAGCCATTAATCCAGAATACTACTCAAACCAATCAAATGATGACAGCCCAGATGGCGCGTATAGCAGAATTCATGGGAATGCCCGCTCCTGTTCAACACCAAAATCAAGGAGACGAGAGGAGGGAAAACGTTCAACAAGTGAATCTGGTGAATCCAGAGTTGGTCGAACCACCTAGGGAGGAGCCTCCTAGGAATCAAATACCTATATTAGAAGAGGAAGAACCAAGGATGGTGTTAGTAAACAGAAATCAAAACGCTGATCATGTGGTGAATCAGGTTCGACGCAATAATGTAGCAGCAGAGAACAATTTGGCAGCCATGGTCGAGAGAATAATGGCTCGAAATGGCCTGAATATGGGTTTTTCTAGGCCAAACTTCACTTCGCCTATAGTAGACTATATACTCCAAGCTGAACTGCCCCCCAGGACAAAAGTACCAAAGTTCACTAAGTTTTCAGGAGATACTACAGAATCTATCGTCGAACATGTGGCGCGCTACCTAATCAAAGCTGGTGAGATTGCAAATGATGAGAGTCTAAGGGTGAAGTATTTCCCTAGTTCCCTCACTAAAAATGCATTTACGTGGTTCACTATGTTACCATCTGGTTCGATTTGTAATTGGACCCAGTTAGAACGTTTGTTCCATGAGCAATTTTACATGGGGCAGACTAAAATTAGTTTGAAAGAATTGGCTAGCATAAAACAAAAGTTCAATGAGCCAATAGATGATTACTTGAATAGGTTTCGACTACTCAAGGCTAGGTGCTTTACACAAGTGCCTGAACATGAACTTGTCGAAATGGCCACTGGTGGCCTTGATTACTCTATCAGGAAAAAACTGGACACCCAGTATTTGAGGGATATGGCCCAGTTAGCTGACAGAGTTCGATAGCTAGAGCGTCTCAAAGATGAGAAAGCTAGGGTGAACAAAAACAAGAAGGTAGCTTATGTCGAATACCAGGAGGGCATCGAAGAATTATATGACGAGCCTGTTAGGTTCGACGAAAGTGAAATAGATCTTGTTGAACTTAAGCAAGGCCCTCCTTATTCTTGTAAATTATTAGTCCCTTCAAATGGGAAAAACCCTGTCGAAACCGAAAAGAATGATAAGTTCCCAAAGAAAACATACACTTTCGACATCACTAAATGTGACGAAATTTTTTATTTGTTAGTTAAGGATGGTCAAATACTAGTGCCTCCTGGTGCTAAAATACCACCTTTAGAGCAAAGAAAAAAGAGAGGCTTTTGTAAATACCATAATTATTTGGGTCATAAAACTTCTCAATGTTTTCTTTTCAGGGAACTGGTGCAGAATGCTATTCAGGAAGGCAGACTCAAATTTGGGGAGAAGACTAAGACCCAGATGAAAATTGATAACAACCCTCTTGAAGTAGCTGAAGCAAATTACACAGAGCCCGAAGAGGTTAACATGGTCAAACTAGTTGAGGAATCTGACAGTAGCTCAGATAGTGTTAACACCAACGAAGCTCTTGGTAGAAATGCCACAGTGGTGGAGGTTACTGAAGACCTTACCAATGATGTTGTGTTTATTAGAGAAGTCGAGGAAGTGGATGGCTGCCAGCTTGAGCATTTGATATGTATGGCTGCTGAACACTACTTTAGGACATCTTCTGAAGTTCAAAGGTTTGACGCTGAGGCTACAGTCGAGATCCAAGCCGAAGCTGAAGCATCAAAATTGCAGATGGTGACAAAAGAGACTGCTGACCATTTCAGACAGATGGACGAGGCTGCTGAGGGCCTTAATGTCAACTTCTCCAAAATGCGCTTAAAAGATGAAATTAACATAAACATGGTCGAAGTGACTAACGGACAGGCCATGGATATTGATGAACAGGTTCGTCAAGAAGACTGCAACAAGCTGGCTTATCCCAGAGAAGATGAAACCATTGTTGATTTTCTCCACAGGTGCCAAGGAAAGACCTCTGAGGTCATGTTGTGCCCTCGATGCAGTGCTATCTTCAACAGAGAAGCTGCTCATAGCCTCCAAGCGGGGAGAGAAGCCAAATCTAGACGTGAGAAAAGAGCTTCTCAAGGGCCAGGGCGTTTCGACCCAAGGAAGGCTACTCAAAAACAATATGGCCAAAGGCCACAAATGCCAAGGGCTAAGCAGGCTACTTTCAAGCCTAGCAGTGATGTACCAACTGGAAAATGGGTCAAACCAGTTGAAACAGCAGGAAAAGGGAAACAGAGATGGAAGAATTTCGACGTGGCTAGAGGTTCTTCAATGGAGTACCAGAAAGAATTCAAGTCCTCCAATAATACTGCCTATATTTCTGAGAATTACAAAGGAAAAAATCCTATGTCCAGGTCCTAGTGGAGAAGGGAACAGAGGCGAAGGAAGGCTTTGAGAGAGGCTCAGGCCAAAGATTTGACTAAGACTAGTAGCAATGTTATGCCTGCCAGCAATAAAGGTGTTAGGACGAAAATAAAAAACCAGCTCCCTGTGGGGCGAAGGTTGTTTTCTGACAAGAAAGAAGAAGCCGAGAGGTTTGCAGTCGTAGCAGCTGAGGACGAAGATTCAACTCATAATTTTGATTCAGACTCTGATTCCTCTTTAAACATCATTGTCAATGTAGTCTCAGTAATGCCAAGAGAATATGATAGGATAACTGAGGTAGAAAACTTGGATGCCAACGCTGAGGCTGAAATGGCAACGCACCAACCTGTGTACTATTATGTGATGAACAATGGCTGTGTCGAAGAACATAATGCTTTCTTTGAACGACCAACTGAGGCCATGAAAGGGCACTTGAAACCTCTGTACTTTATAGGGAAAGTGGAGAACGTGGTTGTGAATAAGATCTTGGTGGATTGTGGGGCTATTGTCAATTTAATGCCACATTTTCTGCTAAGTATGATTGGTAAATTCGACACTGATCTTAAGCCCCACAACATGGTCCTTTCTAACTATGAAGGGAAAATTGGGACCACTCTTGGTGTTCTACAAGTTGATTTAACTGTGGGAACGGTGACAAGGCCTACCTTGTTTATGGTAGTCGAAAGCAAAGCTAACTATAACCTTCTACTGGGGAGAGAATGAATCCATAGTGTTGGAGCAGTACCTTCGTCAATGCACCAGCGGATCACAATCTGGAGGCCTGATGGCATAGTTGAAAACATTGAAGCTGATCAAGGGTACTTTAAGGTGCCTGTTAATCATGTTGACGGTGTCGAGTTCGACAAAAACTTGGTACATATTGTGCCTTGTACTCCAGCAGAGTTTGATTTCACCCCAGATGACCATGCATTCTGCTCATTATACTTGCACCCAGTGGAGGGATTTCGATGGGACAGAGAGGTCATAAGGGAAGAAGGCAATGTCCCATACTATGGGCTGCCTGAAGTAGACCCCATAGGTTGGGGAAGTGAATTCAGTAACAATGACTGAATTTGACGCACTACAAAGAATTTCGGCCTATGTGGCCGAATCTAAACTACAAGCGGCCTTGGAGGCTGCACACAACCACATGGTTGTCGAAGCCACAACTCAAACTTGTGGAGTAGGCCCTGGTAAGGACTTTGAGCCTGTGCCACCTGATGGGTCTCAAATCGAAGACCAAAATCAAAGGCTTGATGCTATTTATGATAATGAGCCTTTGGGTTTCGAAAAGGATCCATTGTCAGACAACATTAAAATGCTGGCGCAAGATCCTTTGGAAGAAATTGACTTGGGTGAAGGGGGAGTAAAAAGGCCTACTTATGTTAGTGTTAATCTCGACCCACAACTCAAAGTCGAAATGGTCCAACTACTGAAGGAATTCAAGGATTGCTTCGCTTGGGACTATGATGAAATGCCTGGTTTGAGGAGAGAGCTTGTTGAACATAAGTTGCCAATCACACCTGGGAAAAAACCAGTCAAGCAAAATCCAAGACGGTTTGCCCCAACAATCCTTTCAAAGATCAAAGAGGAAATTGAGAGGTTACTTAGATGCAAGTTCATCTGTACAGCTAGGTATGTCGAATGGCTAGCTAATATTGTACCAGTCATTAAAAATAATGGTTCTTTAAGGGTCTGTATAGATTTTAGAGATCTAAATTCTGCAACCCCTAAGGACGAATATTCTATGCCTGTGGCAGAAATGTTGATTGATTCTGCTGCAGGACATGAATACTTGAGTATGTTGGATGGTTATTCTGGTTATAACCAAATATTCATTGCTGAGGAAGATGTCCCAAAAACTGCTTTTTGATGTCCAGGGGCATTAGGCACTTATGAATAAGTAGTAATGGCTTTTGGTCTAAAAAATGCTGGGGCAACTTACCAGCGAGCAATGAATTCGATCTTTCATGATTTTATTGAGACTTTTATGCAAATCTATATTGATGATATTGTTGTTAAGTCTTTTTTAGGAAAATATCATTTAAGCCATCTTCGACATTCCTTTAAAAGGATGAGAAAGCATGGTCTAAAAATGAATCCTCTCAAATGTGCTTTTTGTGTGCCAGCAGGGGATTTCTTAGGCTTTGTGGTCCACAAGAAGGGGATTGAAATTAACCAAAATAAAACCAAAGCCATTATGGAAGCAAAAGCGCCATCAACAAAGAAGGAATTGCAGTCTCTCTTGGGCAAAATAAATTTCTAGAGGAGGTTTATATCCAACTTGAGTGGGAAAACGCAAGCCTTTTCGCCATTGCTTCGAGCTAGCAAGGATGGGTTTGACTGGGGGCAAGCTCAACAGGAAGCCTTCGACAAGATTAAAGAGTACCTGAGTCACCCCCCGATTCTCTCACCACCTTGTGGCAATAAGTGTATGAGATTGTACATAGCTGCGTCAGATAGAACTTTAGGGAGCATGTTAGCTCAAGAGGATGATGATGGTGTCGAAAGGGCCGTCTATTACCTTAGTAGAGTTTTAAATGATGCAGAAACTAGATATAGCATGATTGAAAAATTATGTTTATGTTTGTATTATTCTTGTACAAAATTGAAGCATTATATAAAACCATTTGATGTTTATGTTTCTTCTCGTTATGACGTTATTAAACATATGTTGTCCAAACCTATTTTGCATAGTCGAATTGGAAAATGGGCATTAGCATTAACTGAATATTCTTTAACTTATAAGCGTTTAAAAGCTGTTGAAGGACAAGTAGTGGTAGACTTTATAGTTGACCATTCTACAAATGAGACCCCTCTGAACTATCTTGATGTGGAACCTTGGAATTTATATTTCGACGGGTCGAGCCACAAAGATGTGACAGGCATAGGAGTGCTCGTTATTTCTCCTAATAAAATTCTAACAACACTTAAGTATAAAATTGAAGGTCGTTGTTCTAACAACGAAGCTGAATATTAAGCTTTAATTGCTGGACTTGAAGTATTATTGGAATTGGGGACAACTCATGTCGAAATAATGGGAGATTCAGAACTGGTCATAAAACAAGTTACCAAAGAGTATAAGTGCATAAAAGAAAACTTGATTATGTACTTTGTAGTTGTGAATTGACTGTTGAAAAAGTTCGACGCAGTTAGTTTTCGACACATCCCTAGACTGGAAAACCAGGTAGCTAATGACTTGCCTCAGATTGCATCAGGGTATAAAGTTTCAAAAGATAAATTACAAGATGCAATCGAAGTCGAAGTCAGAGGAAGGGTGGTGTCAGTAGGATTAGCCCCATCAGATTTAGAAGAAACTAAGCTTGGATACACTGATGAAGATAATTTTGCAATCTTGGAAGTTGATAGCATAACTGACAAGGATTGGAGAAAACCTATAGTAGATTATCTAAAAAAATCCAATATCTTCGACAGAAAGGAAAATCAAGTATCAAGCTTTGAGTTATGTCTTGTTGGGTAATGAATTATTCAAAAAGACTCCTGAGGGAGTATTGCTTAAGTGCCTCAGTGAGGCAGAAGCATACTTAGCCCTTTCAACTGTCCATAGTGGGGCATGTGGGGCACATCAGGTAGGCCATAAAATGAAATGGTTGTTGTTTCGACAAGGCATGTATTGGCCTACCATGTTAAAAGATTGTATTGAATTTGCTAAGGGTTGTCAGGAATGTCAAGTCCATGCTGGCATCCAACACGTCCTTGCAAGTGAGTTACACTCTATAGTAAAACCTTGGCCTTTCAGAGGATGGGCTTTGGATTTGGTTGGAGAAATTCGACCAGCATCATCAAAAAATCATAAGTACATTTGGGTGGGTATTGATTATTTTACCAAATGGGTCGAAGCTATCCCATTACCAAATGTTGATCAAGAAGATGTGATTGAATTTATCCAGAAACACATCATCTATGGGTTTGGAATCCCAGAGACAATTACAACAGACCAAGGATCAGTCTTCACTGGTCGAAAAATGCAAGAGTTTTCTAAAGAAATGGGATTCAAGCTTTTAACATCCACACCTTATTATGCTCAAGCTAATGGCCAAGTCGAAGCGGCGAATAAAGTAGTTATTGGTTTGATAAAAAAGCATGTGGGAAAGAGGCCAAGAAATTGGCATAAGACATTGGACCAAATACTGTGGGCATGTCGAACGCCCCTAAAGAGGTAACTAATATTACCCCATTTCGACTGACCTTTGGTCATGACGCAGTTTTGCCTGTGGAAATTTATCTTCAGTCCATAAGGATTCAAAGGCATCATGAGATTCCATCTGAATCTTATTGGAATATGATGCTTGATGAATTAGTAGATTTAGATGAAGAAAGACTCCATGCATTAGAGTTGCTGAAAAGGAAAAAGAAAAAGGTGGAGAAGTCTTATAACAAAAAGGTCAAGATTAAAATCTTTTCAGCTGGAGATCTAGTGTGGAAAGTGATCTTGCCTATGGATCGAAAGACCAGATCTTTGGGGAAGTGGTCTCCTAAGTGGGAAGGTCCTTTTCAAATTATTAAGGCGTTCAGTAATAATTCTTATGAGATTCAAGAGATGGAGGGTGATCTAAGAGTCTTAAGGGTAAATGGGAAATATTTGAAAAAATATAAGCCTATTTTACAAGAGATTCATATTAAGACGTAAGTTTTATTCAGATTATAAAAGCCAAGATAGGCCATGTGAGGCCAAAATGGCATACAAAGGAAAGGAAACAAGTACAACAACATGAAACCTAGGAGAAAGATCATTCATAGTCTCTCCAATTAATAGAGTTGAGGAAGGCAACATAATCTTCGTCAGCTTCATCATCAGAGTTTTGTGCTTTGGAATGTCCTTTCTTGGGTACCTTCATCTTAGTTTCTCTCTTCTTGGAGCGATATGTTGCTCCAGTTGAAGTATCATTGAGGGCAGTAGTTATTGCCTCAACTTTCTTTGTCTCCTCAGCCACCTTCTTAGTCATTGCCTTCTTTGAGGAAGTTCTCATGCTTGCTTCAGTAGGTGCAAAATATGGCTCACGTGAAGAGGGTTTTATAGAGGTAAAGCCTTGTAAGGATTGGCCAGTCAACGATGGAAATACGTGAAATTACTCTTGGGAGTATACCCTAGGGTTGCGCTATTAATATTCCTTTATGGAATAGAAACTTGTGCCGTTGGAACACTAAGCTGTTAAAAGCTGCGTTATTTTCATGATTTCCAAGAAAAGAGGCAGAGTACTTTAATTACAAATATTAGCAAAGTTTAAGAGAAAATTTTGCAAGTCGGAGAGTTAATAGTAAACAGAATTATTTAGATAAATGCCATAGGGCATTGAGATTGTCTTTACATAGGGTCTCAAAGGGGCCATAAAACATGATGATCAAAAAAGGAACTACAAACAAGAAATCATAGGACAATCAGAAGGGGAGCTTCGACTTCAACTCAAGGAAGTTAACCTTGTGAGTCTTAAGGCGTTTCTCACACAGAGCCTTGTTGAGCTTAGCTGCTGAAAGTTCCTTTTCAAGCGTTTGGGCTTTATCGAGGAAGTCTATAGTGCGCTTTAGCTCCCTGGCCATTTCAGTATCGTCGAAGTCTTTCAGCTCGAGGTTGCGCGTTTCAGCATTAGAAATCTTATTTTGCAGTTCTTCAATTTGCTGCTTCCAGTCATCAATGTTCTTTTGGTTAGACGCTATCTCTGCCTGCCTTTTGTTTTGGTCAATCTCCAGACTTTCGACCTGAGCTTCTGATGTGTGTGCTTCATCCCAAGCTGAATGTTCCAATCCAGTTGTAACCTCAATGGTGTCTTGGATCTTGGGAAGAAGTTTCAAGTCCTTAGACATCTGATTTACTAAAGTAGTTAACTCCATAAGGAATTCAGACACATCTTTGCTAAGAGTCGAGAGGTCCAGTTTTTGGAGTCTATCTTTCAGGTAGAGAGGAGCAGTTCGATCCGAAAGTAAGACATTGTGGATGTCTCCTTTGAAGAATTTGTCTTTGATCTTTTGAAGGATAGGGCTGTCAAAGTCATCTGGAGCTGGACCCCCAGAACTGGTCGAAGTACTAAGGCTAGTACCTGAAGAGCTATACTTCTTCCCAAGTATCATTCTGGCATACTCTCGAGGATTCGACCATTTGAGGGCAACCAGTGGGTCTCCAGTGGGGGATCATCCAGTAGTCGAAGTGAATTTAGGCCCAGAAGTTGGATTATTGATAGGACCTGTTTCAGCCACATGTGTATGGGTTTGATCTTGCTTAGTCTTTTCCCTCTCTTCTTCTTGTTCTTCTTCATCTTCAACCTCCTCTTCTTCTGTTTCAGTTGGCCTTCCTTCTGCGTCCATGGCAATGGTCTCTGTTTGGTCGAGAGGTTGTTGATTAGAAACATCATCATCTTCATGTTCAGAGCCATCGGTTTGGGATTGTTGAGTGTTGGCCCTGGCAGGCGAATTTTTGTTTGTTTGATCTACTTCAGGAGGAGGAACTTTAAGAGGAATAGGTTGGTTAATTTCGCTCAGGGAACTATATCCAGAACAAAGGTCAGAGGTAGGGTGATAAGTTGGCTCACCTTGGCTATTCACGAGAGTTGTTGTAAAGATGAATGAAGTTTGTGGTGGGTTAGAACCACCTACATCAGCCTAAAGATCACAAGTAAAGAGAATAAGATTGAAAGAAATCTAAATAAGGAATGCAAATACTGAGTAAAAATAGTATGCATACCTGTACAGCTGTGGCGTCAGGACTTGAGTTTGCGCTCTCAGGATCACCAGCAGTCGTTTTCGACGCAATCCTGGAGAGTTGTTTCTTGACACCACTATCAGCAGGTGTCTTCTCAAGAAGTCTGACGGCCTTTGAGGAGGATTGGGTGGTGGTTCCAAAAGCTTTGGTAAGCTTCCTTTTCTTTTTAACTACTACCTCCTCAGGGGACTCATCATCAGTATCTGGAGGGACAACTGCTTGAGCACCTTTCTTGCCCTTTTTTGAAGGCGTTGGAGGTTTTCGAGCAGTCTAAAAGGTGATGCAAATATTAGAAGTTGGTTACATAAGAAGATGTAGGCAAGGGATATAAAATACCTTTGTGCCTTCAGTCTCTTTTTCGACTCCTGCAGCACCCTTCGATGAGCTGGTCTTCCTGGCCATAGCTGAAAAACAGATGATTATTACAAGATTAATAATTGAGTGGTTGGTTAAAAATCACAAATCGAGGGCCTCAAACCTTCATATATTTCAGATTTGACACGAACATCCTCGATCCCTATATGAAGGTGTCCTTTGAAACTGTCCAGTGTATGTTTAGTCGCAACCACCTGTTGGGCTTTCGGTCGAGACTGCTGTCGAAGGAGTTTTAGGGGCTCACCACAGACAAACCAGTCTGGAAATGGGGGGCAAGTGCCACTCCAAAATCAGCGTTAGGCAGTCGAGGGAACTTTGGAGGAAAGAGTTCAAAAGCCACCTCATAACGTTTCTCAAGAGGAACGTTTGAAGGGATTTTCAACTGATCCATTTTTTGTAGAAATTTCTCCTTCAAAGTGACAACAGCCTCACAAACAGTTCGACTAATATCATCTGGTCGATAGACAGTTTCAAAGTACTTTTGGAAGACCTGAATTTCTTTGACATGAATGAACTTACTCTTCTTGGTTTTCTCTTGCACATCAAGAAAAGCTTGGTCAATTAATGAAGAGAAGGCAGCAACATCAAGAAATTGTTCACTATAGTACTTCGACCACCAGTTGTGAAATGGTTTAGTGCACAAAAATGTGGGTCAAAAGTGCATAGGGGAAATAGTTGTTTTTCTCACGTTCCACCGGTCGAAAGTGACTGCAGCACTTCCCTCATCAAAATTGGCAGTATGAAGAACTACATGGCCTTTCTTCCCATACATACACTTTGGGAAAATTTGAGCTAACCCAAACTGTCGAGAGATAAGATTTGGTTGGTAAGCAATCAAGGCTGCCATATCACTAAGCTTCTCATCAGTGGGTTTAACATCAGCTAAGGGGCCACCTAAAGCAAAAGGTGTATCAGAAACAATGAGAGGGATCATTACCTGAGACTCGTAAATGCTCCTCGCTTCCGTAAGAAGGGGTTCTGGCATGAACTGTTGATTCTTCACCACCTTAAGTCCTGGAATGTTTGCAAATGGCGGAAGGGTTTGCTTGAACGGTGTGGCTTTACCTTTTTTACCTTTCGTTGCTTGGGGAATGGTTTGAGAAGACGCCATTGTTGGAAGTTGAAGAGAAAATGAGAGTGTGTTCTGGGTTTTTCTTGAGAGAGTTTGAAGAACGAGGAAATAAGTTGCAAGAAAGTCTGAGAATGCGAAAGTTTACAGGTTAGAGAAAAAGGGTATTTATAGGCGTTTGGAAGATAAAGGGACTGTGAATCCACCGTTAAAATAGATACGGTGGTGGGACGCATGTCTCCTTTTGAAATTGTTGGATGGTGGTGGTTATGATCAGACTACAAATGTCTAGTTCCAAGAAAGGTGATGATGAAAACTGACCACAAATACGGCTGAAAAGACGTTTGAAGATTCACCATCATGACATGACGTCATAAGCATGGTGGCGAGAAACTGAATGGTTTCTAGATCGTGGGTTGGTCAGTTATGTTTTTTTAGTCGAATGAGCAGGCGTCGAAAATTGTTTATCAAAAAATGACCTTCCTACCAATACTGGCGAAAGGACATTTTTGGGGGGCAATTTGTTAGCTCATAATTCCGACGCTGCGTGATTTCAAATAGATTTCGCTTTTAAAGAAGTTATTCTTTAAAATATAAGCTAAAGAAGAAGGTTTTGACCAAGATGTATTCGACCATATTTGTTGAAAGCCTGAGTCGAAGAGAATGATTTTAAGACTTCAAACATTTCCAAGTCCAAAGCGTCAACTCGACGGGGTAAAAAGGCTATGGATAATGCGCTGCAGTTACAACTGAATAGTGGAGGGAAGTTCTACTATTTGAATTTGAAAAGAGGACAAGTGGCGAATATCCAGAAGATTGAAGACATGCGAAGTGCCAAGTGACATGTTCTAGGAGTAAACCCTCAAAGGGTGGTTACTTTAGAGTATTATAAATAGGTTAGTTCTAGAGTTAGAATAGGTGTGAAAAAAATCATATTCGTACAAGTAACTCTATATTCACTCAAAGTATCCAGTGTGTCGAGAAACAAGTGAAGTGAGAATGTACGTGGTTGTAATCACCATTATCCTTTATTGCAATGCAATTTACTTTGAAGTTTCTGTTTTAGATTCTTTACTTTGAAGTCTTTTCACAAACTTTTACCTTTCAAGTCATTTACAGTACCGAGTCTTTACTTTGCAGTTTTACATTAAAAAGTCTTTACCTTCAAGCATTTACATTTCTGCATTTATAGATCTTTATGCATTTCTTTCCAACATTTAACTCCAGTTTTTTTTATCAAACCTTTACATTCAGTTTTTCCTTTGACGTGTTGTTCGACTTAAGCCTTTCTTTGATTTTTATCACTTTCAGTTACATTTCAAACACGTTCTTTTAGTTATATGCCTTGTCAAAGTATATACTTTACCTAATTGTGAAATATTCTAAATATACCCATAGCACATGTCCTAGGATCAATCTGATCGATCCTGTAAGCTACTAGAACTTTGTTGTTTTAGAAGATCAGCGGTTGTTTACCAATTTTCAAGGTAAACAAATTGGCACGCCCAGTGGGACAGTGCTAAACGTGTATTTGGAAGTTTGTAGATTTTAAATAACTGTCAAAAGGAATTTTTATAACTGCCTTTTTGAATCTTTTGTTTCATTGGTCGAGATTGTGGCAAACTTTATTGTATGTACTTGAGAAGTGGAAAGGTAGCCAATTCAAACGAATATAGACCAAAGAGAAGAAACCCGAGGAAAATGGCATCTGGCCAAGGGAATTCAAATCCTAGTTCTGCTGGGACTAATCCGTAACCAAGCAGTTCAAGCGTTCAGAACAACACCATCAATTCTCAAGAATTACCAAGAAGTACTGTGGCGCCAACACCAGTTCCTTCGACAGGAGGATCAAAAGTGTTAACCATGGTGACAGAGCCAGCGCCTTTGACAGCAGGGCCAGGGGCGACATATGTGAGGCCTTACACTCAGCCAGTCTTGGAATACATTGGCCCATCAGTGACAAATCCTCAGACTCCACCAGGAGGAAGTTCGACGTATAGGCAGTTTCCTCCCTCAAGATTTTCACAGCCTTTGCCTAGGAACCCAATCTATGGCATGCCAACGGCAATGATACTGAATTTGCGTACTGCACCCCCAATATTTTCAGAGAATGTGATATCTTCCCCTTTGCAGGAGTCAGGCTCTGGGATTAACATGGGTCGAAATAGCCGGTCCATAGGTTTGGGATTTTCTGCTCAAGGACCCAACTTAACAAATGAATCTGCAGCATATTTGAGGCAACAGATGGATGAGAGAAACATGCAAATGGTACATACTTTGTCTCAGACAATGGGAGAGATTTTCCAGCCATTAATCCAGAATACTACTCAAACCAATCAAATGATGACAGCCCAGATGACGCGTATAGCAGAATTCATGGGAATGCCCGCTCCTGTTAAACACCAAAATCAAGGAGTCGAGAGGAGGGAAAACGTTCAACAAGTGAATCTGGTGAATCCAGAGTTGGTCGAACCACCTAGGGAGGAGCCTCATAGGAATCAAATACCTATATTAGAAGAGGAAGAACCAAGGATGGTGTTAGTAAATAGAAATCAAAATGCTGATCATGTGGTGAATCAGGTTCGACGCAATAATGTAGCAGCAGAGAACAATTTGGCAGCCATGGTCGAGAGAATAATGGCTCGAAATGGCCTCCAGTTTTTTTTATCAAACCTTTACATTCAGTTTTTCCTTTGACGTGTTGTTCGACTTAAGCCTTTCTTTGATTTTTATCACTTTCATTTACATTTCAAACATGTTCTTTTAGTTATATTCCTTGTCAAAGTATATACTTTACCTAATTGTGAGATATTCTAAATATACCTATAGCACGTGTCCTAGGATCAATCTGATCGATCCTGTAAGTTACTAGAACTTTGTTGTTTTAGAAGATCAACGGTTGTTTACCAATTTTCAAGGCAAACAAAAATACTGCAATCTTTCGAATTCAATAAAAGGGGTCTTCCCCCACTGTGTGATATTTGCAATCTAATTGTTGAAGTTTCTTTTTGAAAAACAAAAACTAAAAAATATGTCTTTGCATATCATTCATCATTCTCACATAACGTATTTTTTATCTTTGAGTCTCATGTATGTGTCACAATCCTAGAGTCAAACTGTCTCACTCATACAATACTCGGGTCAATCGACAAAAGAAAATGGATGATCTCGAGGAAGATAACATAGAGCTGAGAGAAGAAATCGACGCTCTAAAGGAAAGTTTGGAAAAACTTCACAACAACCTGTAAACCCTGGCCGCAAGTCAGGAGCAGCAACATCAAAGGACTGTGATTTCAGAGATTACATCTACACCAATACTGGAGACACAGGAGAATCATCCTCGATACAACATGCCTAAAGGTCACCCCTGGGGCATGCCTTTCAACTTTATACCTGAAGGATATATCCCACCGGTCACTAAAGACCCAGAAACCGTAGCAAGAACCACCGGACCTGCAGGTTACAAACTTCAGGAAATGAAGATGCAAGGGTTACGACAGCAACTCCTGAAGGTTACAAACTTCAAGGAACTGAAGCACTAAGAGTCACCGCTATAATGTCTATACCACAACCAGTGGTACATACTGTCTCGGAAGGAAAGATTCCGTAAGCAATTTCTGGTGGAATGAAAGACATGTACGAAAGAATGAATAAGTTCCAAGAACAATTCTTGGAAATGCAGAAGGAACTGCATGCATTCGCGGTCAAGACATATTCAGAAAGGACGCCGTCGACCTCTGTTTGGTCCCTAATGTTAAGATACCGCACAAATTCAAGGTGCCTGACTTTGAAAAATACAAGGGCAACGCATAAATTCAAGGTGCCTGACTTTGAAAAATACAAAGGCAACTCTTGCCCTCAAATTCATTTAGTGATGTACGCTCGAAAAATGTCTACTCAGACAGACAATCAACAGCTACTGATCCATTACTTCCAAGACAGTTTAACCGGTGCCGCACTCAAATGGTACATGGGATTAAACCGCACCAAGATCAGTACTTTCAGAGATCTCGGGGCAGACTTTGTTCAGCAGTATAAATACAACTTGGAGATGGCACCGCATAGGGATCAGCTCAGAGCAATGTCACAAAAGGATAAAGAAACTTTCAAAGAATATGCTTAGAGATGGCATGAAATTGCAGCCCAGATCTGTCCCCCTCTTGAGGAAAAGGAAATGACAAAGATTTTCCTAAAAACGTTGATGTTGTACAACAACAACAACAATCGTACTACACGACCATCAGGGTTTGACCCTATACCGATGTTGTACGCAGAGTTATTTCCACTTCTACCGGACAAGGGGCATGTTTAAACCAGGACACCTCTCGTAGTACCCGAAAATCCACCTTTTTGGTTCAAAGCATATCAAACTTGCCCATACCATCAAGGGGGATCGGGACACAACATTGAGAATTGTCTCAGCTTCAAGTCTGATGTACAGAAGCTTGTCAGGAACGGGGTTTTATCTTTCAAGGATACAAATCCAAATGTCCAGACGAACCCATTACCGTAACACGAAAAGACTACAGTGAATTTGATAGAAGAAGAACCTGTCATCGGTTATCAAATTCACGGTGCACGCTTACTGGAAACCAACTTGGTAAAGATGCATTGCAAATAGAGCGGGTACGACCATGTGCCATCTCACAACTATCACCAGTGTGATATCTGCTCCAAGGACAATCAAGGGTGTACTGTAACACCCCAAAATAATTATAATATTTATTTAATTGAATTATTATGATTATTCGGTGTTTTGGTGCATTTTGATGAATATTGTGACGTTGTTGACTTTGTGTGGTGCTGTGGGGTATCCTTGGGTTAAGGAAATATTGAGGTCTCTTAGATGTAGAAATTTATTAGATTATTTTATTAGTAAATATTAGTAAGATAATTTTAATAACTATATTATTATTGTTATTATTATCATTATTATTATTATTATTATTTAAAATAATTAGGAGGACCATTAAGGGTAAGACAGTAACAATAAGGTGGTTAAGTGAGGATAATACGGTAAATCATGATTAAGGCCCAAAAGATAGGTTTAACAAAAAGGAAAATAGGGAATTATGAGAATTAGTCTGTGCAACCCTAAGAAGTGAATAAAGAGCTGAGAAAAGGAGGCTAGAACGAGGAATCGACCGTAGAACCCCGAAAATGAAGAATCTTTGCTGGAAAATTCGAGGTATGGAGGGTAATCTGGGTTCATATGTTTGATATGGGTTTAAGGTAGAGGTATTTTGTGTGTTTGCATTTTCTGGTGAATTTGTACCGAATCTGTGATGAATTTTCATAACTTTGTATGTGTACGATTTTTGTGATGAATTCTGTATGTAATTGCTGTGAAAGTCGTGTAGATATTTGACGTTGCTGTGATGAATGTAAAACTAACCATATCTGAAAACGAAAGTGGTGTGCATAGCATACGCACCTGTCCCCAGGGCCAGCACGACCCTCTGCCAGTACGCGTAGGAGATTGGGGGCCATACGAGTATGAGATGGAGATACGCGTATGGGAACTGGGAAGGAAGAGGCATACGTGTATGAGATTGCATTACGTGTATGGGTTCTGGGGAAAAGTGCCTTACGCGTATGGGCTAGCCATTATGCGTAAGGGGATTCTAAAGAGGATTTTGAGAGGGAAACCCTCTCTGTTGATATGCGTAATAGGTATGGCAATACGCGTAATGGAGGCTAGGGCAAGGCGCCCTACACGTATGATACGTATGCCAGGGGCGTGAAAGTGAGTCATACGCGTAACAGGATGGGCATTATGTGTATGGGTAGGGCTGTGGGCAGATTTTCCCGTTTTACGATTTCTGTCTCGATTTCGCTTGCGGTGCAGTTTCCTTGAGACGTAAGGCTACGGTGGGGGTAATAAAACAAGATTAAAATTAGTGATGAAGATGAATGGGATAAAATCAGGGATTTTTATTTGACGAGTATGATGTGACGAATTGTGAGGTATAATGACGAGTTTTGATGAGTGTGACTTGGTGTTATATAACGATGTTTGTTTGATGATGATGTAATTATGACGATTTTATGATGATGATTATTATGACGATTTGCATCATGCATTCATGGCATAGTTAGGACTTCGGTCCATTTAGTGGCTTCAATCCCATTGTGTGGATTAAGGTGTTTTTATGACGTGCTCCGGTTCTTGTGTAGAATCGATCCTATTGGTGGGGATCTTTGGAGGGTGATGGCCCAGTGTCTATCAATTATGACGAGTTGGTACCACATGCATGAGTCTATGATGTTGCATTGCATATTGTGTGGCATTGCATTATATTGGTGTGATTGATGTATTTGACATTTTGAATGACGTGATGATGTTTGTGCTTATGCTTTATCTTTTGCTTATATCTTATATATTGATTCGTGATTAATTACCCTGCCTGTTTGAATGTTGCCTCCACGTGGGTAACGTGCAGGTGATCAGGCTTAGCTTCCTTGGCGCATGAAGATTTAGCCTTTGAAGTATTTTGATTTCTCTGTCAATTAGAGGGTCTTGCTCTGATATGTAACATCGGGTCGGGACGTTTGAGTCGAACGATTTAAGTTCTTTTGTTTTGTTGGTTTTGTTGGCATGATGTTTTCATGAGTTTTATTTTGAGAAGTTTTTGGATTATAAAAGTATTCTTTTAAACTTGATTTCCGCTGCGTGGTGTTTAAATAAACTATGATGGTAAAACCCCTGTTACGGGACAGATGGTTATTTGATGTTTTGTGACGATATGTGATGCCATTTTTGGGACTATACTCTGATTAAATTGATGTTTTATCCGCGATGTTTGTTGGGTAGAAAAAGGGTGTTACATGTACCACAGTATAAACAGCTCTGCAAGAACAAATGGATCTGGGCTAGATTCAGAATTACCGGATTCGTGAAGTAAACATGGCCCATGCACATCCCAACATTGTTCAGAACCACGACATCCATGCAATGAACATCAATTTAGTGGCGATGCATTCAAGACAAAGTCAGTATTACAATCTGCCGCGGCACGATTACAGCACTTGTCCAGTCTGCTCAACGGATAATCAGGGATGCTCTTTTGTACAAGAGGCCCTCCAACGTCAGATGGATCTCGGATGGATCCAAGACTATCTTGAAAGGAATACCCATCAAGTCAATATGGTTCAGATCTTTGACATACACCTAATGAATACCGGTCTAATGGAACTGCATGTTAAACAGGTCAGACTCGGTTTTCTAGCTTCACATGATTATCTAGACTGTAAAGAATGTTATGAAGATGACCAAGGGTGTGCGCTTGTGCAAAGGACCCTTCAACATCTGTTGGACCACTGGTGGCTTCCAATCTACTTGGATGAAGACACACAATAAATTAGCATGACTGATGGGAATCCTGGTAGACATCAAAGTCATGATATCCGCTCAATAGAAACAGATATAGTAAAGATGCACTGCATACAAAGCGGATATGGTCGGGTACCACCGCATAATTATGAGCGCTGTAGAGTATGCTCAGAAAATAACCAAGGATGTTATCTCGTACAAGCAGCCCTCCAAAATCAATTGGACCGGAAGGAGATTCGACCATGTTTGAGTTCTGGGTCGATCAACATGATACAAGATTACCTCCCTGGTCAGAACAAAAGCACTGTCATAATCTCCGATCATGAAATAACCAAGGACGTTTGCACCATAATTCCTCTACTCAATGAATCAAAGATCCCTCTTGATACTAGAAAAGTTCCCAACCAGGAACTAATTGAGGCTGCCTATGATGGTCAGAAAAATCAAAAAGCTCCTGTGGTTATCTACCTGCCAGGTCCAATACCATATAAGTCAGAAAAGGCTATCCCTTACAAGTATGATGCAACGACCATAGAAAATGGAAAAGAAACTCCATTACCCTACGTCGTGAACATTGCCGACATCAGTCGAGTTACCCGGAGCGGTCGGATCTTCAACTGAGGAGTTGGAGAACCTGCCAAAGAAAAGGAACCTCAAATGGAAGTTCCTGATCAACAAGTTGGTCAATCCTGTAATCCAGAGCCTGTAAAGTGCAACGATGAGATGCTAAAGCTCACCCAGAAAAGCGAGTACAACATTGTGGATCAATTGTTGCAAACTCCGTCTCGAATCTCTGTACTTTCTCTCCTGATCAGTTCAGAATCTCACAGGGAAGCTCTACAGAGGGTCTTAGAACAAGCCTTTGTGGAACAAGATATGACGGTAGGATAATTTAACAACATCATCTCCAATATCACTTCCTAAAACAACTTAGGATTCAATGATGAAGAACTGCCGGAAGAAGGCAAGAATCATAATATGGCGCTCAACATTATAGTCAACTGCTAAGACGATGCTTTAGCCAGCGTACTGGTAGACACCGGTTCATCTTTAAATGTTATGCCAAAATCAACTTTGGTACAATTACCATTTCAAGGAGCTCCGATGAGGGACAGTGAAATCATCGTCAAAGCCTTTGACGGATCTAGAAAAACAGTTATCGACGAAGTCGATCTTCCCATAACCATCGATCCTCACACTTTCCAAGTCACTTTCCAAGTGATGGACATCCGAGCAGCATACAATTGTTTATTAGGGAGACCTTGGATACACAAAGCTGGGGAAGTCACTTCGACACTTCACCAGAAACTAAAGTTCGTCAAGAATGACAAATTAGTCACAGTATGCAGAGAGCAAGCTTTAATCGTGAGTAACTTATCATCATTCTCCTGTGTTGAACCAGAGGAGGTTGTTGGAACTCAGTTCCAAGCACTTTCGATGAGCAATGAGAATTGACCAGAAAGAGGGACGTCGATTTCCTAATACAAGGACGCTCTCAAAGTGATCAAGAGTAATGACATAAAAGGATGGGGACAGATTGTAACTCCTACGGATAACAAGACAAAGAAAGGCCTTGGTTTCTCTTCAACATGTACCCAGACTACAAAGAAGGACAAAAGTTTTTGTCCCATTCAGGATCTCTTCCATAGTGGAGGCTTCCTCCACCCAGTGTCTCAAGAAGTACACACCATCGATGGGAACGACTCCTCAGATATGGATGAAGAATGGAAATCTTACCTTAACCATGACGGTTATATGTCTCAGGAAGAAGCGCACTTGCCATTCTGTTTTCCAAAGCAGAGCACGAGATATATACCAAGATCAGACGTCAGGATGATCTATGGAGATTGTGATCCTGAAGGATGTCGTGCTCCACCTAATTCATTAGAGGAAGACAAGCTAATGAAAGGAAACCTTGACCATGATTATTATGATCCCCTGGATGACTTGCCTATCTGGAAGCCGTACACGGAAAACTTGGGGCAAAAGAGTTAGCCTGATAATTCCTATCAACTGAGTAATCTTGAAAAGAATACCCATGTCCCCACAGAGTCATGGAATCATTACTCAGGAAATTCCGAAAATGTTCAGCACCATGGTGATGAATTCGCAAAGATTGCAGGACAAGAATTCATTAACTATGCATTTCCTGAAATCAACGTCATTGAGGAAGATGACTCGTCCATTCCCACAGAAACATGGGACACTTTGGGACAGCCAAGCGACACGTATGACTTCTTAGTCAAATACACTGCTCCCGAAAGCTCTCATATCAGGCTTGAGGACATCCAGCCGACTGGGTGGAGAGATTCCCTCGAGAGTGAAAACACCATGGAAAATACAGCAGAAGAGTTCGTTTATGACAACTCTACATGGGAGGAAGACTCAAATGATCCTACTCCGCTAGAAATCAGCGTTGTTTCTTAAGACAAACCAAGAAGGAAAGTACCAGACTTTGTAATTCTCAGAGGAGTTCGTCGCCACTGGGTTGCTGTCGATGTCCCGAAAGTCGTCCATAAGTCTAAGTAATTACCATCTTTGTTTTGACCTTTCACCTTGCCCAAGTGAAATGGATGTTTTATAGGGCTCACTTTTCTGTAAATGTCCATCTTCGCTTCACCCAAAGCGACAGAGTTTAGTTTTATAGGGTTGTGTTTCAAGAATCGACAAATCATATAAATAATGTCATTCTGAATTCCCGCATTTATTGCTGTTTTCACTTTTCGTTTTTCAGAAAATGGTAATCCTAAAAACAACCCAAAATAAAAACAAGCATTTTTCAGAAAACACACTGCACACACTCTTGCATTCTCTTTGTCTCTTCTATAAAATGAATCATCACGTCATGCAGATTTCTTGTTTTAAACCCCATTGAAACATATGATCCAATGCCTTCTCCCAACTTTGAATTCCCGGTATTTGAAGCTGAAGAAGAAGAGGACGAAGAAATTCTAGAAGAGATCTCCTGACTACTCAGACAAGAGGAAAGGACTATTGAGCCTCACAAAGAGCCATTGGAAATGGTCAATTTAGGTTCAGAAGAAGAAAAGAAAGAAGTTAAGATTGGAGCACTGCTCAGTCCAACTGTCAGAGAAGGCTTGATAAAACTTCTTAAAGAGTTTCCAGATGTATTTGCTTGGTCCTATCAGGACATGCCAGGGTTGGATACCAGCATCGTGGAACATCACTTACCGTTGAAAACAAAATGTCCTCCAGTAAAACAAAGACTGAGAAGGACTCATCCGGATATGGCCATCAAGATAAAGGAGGAAGTGCAGAAGCAGATCGACGCAGGTTTCCTTGTCACCTCAGAATATCCTCAATGGTTAGCCAACATAGTTCCAGTTCTGAAAAAGGACGAAAAAGTCAGAATGTGTGTAGACTATAGGGATCTGAACAAAGCAAGTCCAAAGGATGACTTTCCCCTACAACACATTGACATGCTGGTAGACAGCACAGCAAAATTCAAAGTCTTCTCCTTCATGGATGGATTCTCGGGCTATAATCAAATCAAAATGGCACTGGAAGACATGGATAAAACTTCATTCATCACCCCATAGGGCACCTTTTGTTATAAGGTATTGTCGTTCGGCCTGAAGAACGCAGGGGCAACCTATCAAAGGGCCATGACAACTCTGTTTCACGACATGATGCACAAAGAGATTGAAGTGTACGTCGATGACATGATTGCTAAATCTAAAATAGAAGAAGAGCATGTGACATATCTGTCAAAGTTATTCGAGCGTCTAGGGAAATACAAACTCCGTTTGAATCCCAGTATGTCCACATTTGGTGTCCGCTCAGGAAAACTCTTAGGATTCATCGTCAGCAAAAAAGGAATTGAGGTTGATCCCGATAAGGTCAAGGCTATTTAAGAAATGCCTTCATCAAAGACTGAAAAATATGTTAGAGGATGTTTGGGACCTCTGAATTACATCTCAAGATTCGTATCCCTTATGACCGCGACATGCGCGCCGATCTTCAATCTACTCAGAAAGAACCAAAGCTGTGTATGGACGGAAGACTGCCAAAAAGCTTTCGACCGCATCAAAGAATATCTATTGAATCCACATATTCTGTCTCCTCCAGTGGAAGGAAGACCACTGATCATATACCTAACAGTCTTGGAAGACTCCATGGGTTGTGTACTTGGCCAACAAGACGAGACAAAAAGAAAATAGTCTGCCATTTACTACTTAAGCAAGAAGTTCACGGACTATGAGACTCGGTACACTATGCTCGAGAAAACTAGTTGCACTCTGGCTTGGACAGCCAAACATCTTCTCCAGTACATGATTTGTCACACTACTTGGTTAATCTCCGAAATAGATCCAATCAAGTACGTCTTTGAAAATCCTTCTCTCACAGAAAGGATTGCCCGTTGGCAGATGTTGTTATCAGAATACGACATCGAGTACCACGCTCAGAAAGTCGTCAAAGGAAGTATTTTAGCCGATCATTTGGCTCATCAACCGATTTGACGATCAAGAATCAGTCGAATTTCATTTCCCAGACGAAGACGTCATGTACTTGAAAATGAAAGATTGCGATGATCCGCTACCTAGCAAAGGGTCGGAACCAGGTTCCCAATGGGGACTAATATTCGGCGGGGCCATCAACACTTATGGAAATGGAATTGGGGCAATCATCATAACACCTCAGGGTACCCATATTCCTTTCACAACAAGACTAACATTCAAATGCACAAACAACGAGGTCGAATACGAAGCTTGTATCATGGGTCTTGAAGAAGCCATTGACTTAAGGATAAAAAACTTGGATGTGTATGGAGACTCAGCCCTGGTTATCAATCAGATCGAAAGAGAGTGGAATACATACCAATCATGATTGATTCCTTACAAAGATTGTGAGAGAAGGTTGTTACCATTCTTCAACAGAATCGAGTTTCATCATATCCCTCGTGAAGAAAATCACATGGCTGATGCACTGGCCACTCTCTCTTCCATGATTGTTGTAAATCATTGGAATGGCGTACATAAGATTGACATAACGCGCCTTGAAAGGCCCACTTACATCTTCATGATTGAAGCAATCATTGACGACAAACCATGGTATCACGATATCAAATGCTTCCTTTAAAGACAAGAATACCCGCCTGGGGCATCAAGAAAAGATAGGAAGACTCTCATAAGACTAGCTGGCAACTTCTTCCTGAACGGTGATACACTCTATAAGAGAAAATTCGACATGGTTTTGCTCAGATGCGTAGATATACAAGAAGCAAACATGTTGATAAAAGAAATTCACGAAGGATCCTTTGGCACTCATGCCAATGGACACACGATGGTGTGAAAAATTCTGAGAGCAGGATATTATTGGCTGACAATGGAATTCGATTGCTACTAGTACATGAGGAGATGCCACAAGTTTCAGATATACGCAGACAAAATCCATGTACTACCAACGCATCTCAAAGTTCTTTCTTCCCCATGGTCTTTTTCTATATGGGGAATCGACATGATTGGCATGATTGAACCCAAAGCTTCAAACAGGCATCGGTTTATCCTAGTAGCCATTGACTACTTCACCAAGTGGGTCGAAGCAGTATCATATACCAATGTGACCCGACAAGTGGTGGTCTGATTTATCAAGAACCATCTCCTCTGCCGTTATGGTGTTCTGAGCTAGATCATTATGGATAATGGATCTAATCTGAACAACAAGATGATGAAAGAGTTGTGTGCTGAGTTCAAGATCGAACACCATAACTCATCTCCCTACCGGCCTAAGATGAATGGAGTGGTAGAAGCGGCTAACAAGAACATCAAGAAGATCGTTCAAAAGATGGTTGTAACCTACAAAGACTGGCACGAGATGCTACCATTTTGCTCTTCAAGGTTATAGCACATCTGTCCGCACTTCAACAGGGGCAACCCCTTTCTCTCTAGTATATGTCATGGAAGCAGTGCTCCCCATAGAAGTAGAGATACCATCAATCAGGGTATTGATGGAAGCCAAGCTAACAGAAGTTGAATGGTGTCAAAGTCGACACAATGAGTTGAACCTAATCGAAGAAAAAAGAATGACAACTTTATGTCACGGTCAGTTTTATCAGCAAAGAATGAAGAAGGCGTTTGACAAAAAGGTCCGACCCCGTGTCTTCAGAAAAGGAGACCTCGTGCTCAAGAAGATACAATCATTTCTCACTGATTCCAAGGGCAAATGGACTCCAAATTACGATGGCCCTTATGTGGTCAAGAAATCCTTTCCAGAAGGCACCTTGAGACTCGTAACCATGGATGGAGAGGAGTTTACCTACCCCACATATGTTGACGTAGTCAAGAAATACTTCGCCTAAATAAAAAAAATGTCTCGGTGGATTGAAAACCCGAAAGGGCGGTCCAGGAAAAAATTAGAGACATAGGAAAAAACATCCCGATGGATTGAAGACCTCAAAAGGAAATCTAGGTAAAAATTAGGGATTCATGGCAAGTAACTATGTCCGACAAGGTTAAATCCTCAGCGGTAACACCATCTGTCGAAAGACTTCAGTCAAGGTCACCTTCGACAGAAGCTCAGAATGTCCAGAATTCAAAGTTGGTAGAAGGATAGTGGTCGTTATGTTTCAATGTAACCCCTTTCTCTTTAAACTACCATTTTTCTAAACTTTATAATACTCTATGGGATCACACGCTTGGATGATTACCATTCTATCAATAAAATTTGGGCCCTAGCACTTTTGTTTGCAATTCTCATTTATTTTGCTTTATAGAATGACATTTTTTAACATGATCAATGATTCTTGAAACAAAACGAAAATGAATTTACTTGTCAAATTTTTCTTCTGCTTTTTAAAATAAAGGTGGCAATTCCTTTTGATTACTGAACATAAAAAGGAACATCGATGGCTTCTCCAGAAGTGATTAAACCTCAAAACGCAGAATCGAAGTACTCCTTTTAAACCAGTGCACCTGAATGAAGGATCAACTATTTCAGATGTAATGTCCCATCTGATATCCCCGACAGAGTTCTTACCTCTGAGGACCAATTGATAGTTTTTTCTCCCCCAGTAGGGTCTACCTCTCCTAAACAAGGAAGGATTGAGATTTTGAACCAATGATACTTTTTATCCCCCATAGTGGCCGAGTATCCAGTCGTATTTATTCACTAGTCCATATGTTGTGTCTGTTTTGTCTGTATAAACATACAATGATACTTCTTATGTTGCATTAATATCACTCTGGTCACACTCACTCCCAAGTGATAAACGTCCTCCCACCGATAGAGTTGTCAGTTCTTTCCTCGTCTGGAAATGTATCGTCTGAGCAATCTCTCCCCAATTTATTTCTGGATTGGAGCATGTCCTCGATCACTTTGATAACTTGAACCTCTGAAAGGCGAGAAGAAGTTCGATAAATACCTTTGGAACATCACTCTTCATCATTGAAGATGATATTTTACTTTCCCAGATTAAGTAAAAATCCCCAGAGAAAGCCTCTCAATAGAAGACTCTCGGCAATACGGCAGTTTCTCTCGGAAAATTTTGCTTTCAATGGAGTCATCAGCACCTCAAAATTGGATCACATCACATGGAATTTCTCCGAGAAAGGTCTCGAAGCAAAGTATGATGTAACCTCACCAAGCAAAAAGCGGTCTCTCAAGAGACTCGTTTTCCCCAGTAGAATCGACAAATGGTATCTCTAACAGAGAAGTTTGCACACCTCTACAGCTCAGACTAATGGGTCTCCCAGCAAGTCTGACATCAAATCTTTTTCCATCAAATGGCGTCTCCCCAGTAAAACTCGGCGAGAAGTTTGATGAAGACCGCTACAAATAGCGTTCCTTATCGAGGAAGGAACTCGACAAGAAGAAACTAAGACTAGTTCCGTGGCTGAAGACCAGGATCGAGGGGAAGTTTATTTCAAAGAAACTTAGACCAGTTCCATGGCTGAAGACCAGGATCGAGGGGAAGTTTATTTCAAAGAAAACTGAGACCAGCTCCATGGCTGAAGACCAGGATCGAGGGGAAGTTTATTTCATAAAAAAAAACTGAGACCAATTCCATGGCTGAAGCCCAGGATCGAAGGGAAGTTTATTTTCAAAAGAAAACTAAGACTAGTTCCATGGATAAAGACCAGGATTGAGGGGAAGTTTATTTTCAAAAGAAAACTAAGACCATTTTCGTGGCCGAAGACCAGGATCGATGGGAAGTTTTACCCTTTTCCAAGTAACACTGCTTAGCAAAAGGAGATGGATGAACAAACTGCTATTCATAACGACAGTCAAAATTTTGGGTATTCCGATATTAAATCCTCTTGTACCCTGAATGTCTGAATACCTTCGCCATTCACACCTTCGGGTCCAAGAAGATTAAATAGGGGCATCTGTCATACCCCAAATTTTGACCACCAAGATTTCCCATCATTGTGCAAATCATCACCACAATATGGATGTACCTTCATGCCTATTCAATCTCCTCAAGGATTGTTGAGCATTCACTACAATCAAGAATTAGGGTTTTGAGCCCTCTCAGAGCACTTAGACAAAGGATCAATCAAGAAATGACATGATCTTCAACTTGTATAACCTCTCAAACACCCATGAAGGATCAATAGGTCTCCCATATCAAGAATCAAGTACAAGGTTGCAACATTCCAAGTGGATCAAGCCTCAAGATCGTCAGTGTCACCAAATTAGGGTTTTGGTCGACCAAGGCCTCCAGATGAACATTTTCCTCTGGGAATGAGCCAATACTTCAAAACATGATCCAAATTGCTCAAAGGGACCTCATGGACCCAATCATCAAGTCAAAATAGCATCAGAGGAAGCATTCATAAAAAATCAGGAATTACGGTTTCTTGACCTAATTCACCCCTAAGTTGACTTTTGAGGAAATACATGAGTCAAGACCTCAAGACATGGTTTGAGGGCCTCAAATACACCACATTGATCCATTTATAACAATGGATTGATCCAAGAAGCTTGATTCACAAGTTTCAATTTCATCTGGACCACAATTAGGGTTTTGAAGAAAAAGTGAACTGTACCTTTGACTTTGGACCAAGACATGTTCCCAAACCTTGGGACATGATTTAAGACACCCTAAAACACCTATGTAATCCATCTATTAGGTTTGAATTAGGTCAAAAACTTGATTGCATAGAAGATCACACAGTTTGGAATTCATCTGACAAAATGTCAACTGTGCCCAAAATCAAGTTTAACTTTTTGAATTTATTCACTAATGTGGCTCCCCTAAGTCAAAAAGCAATGTTAATGCATGGGTTTGATCATCATCCATCTAGAAAAATCAAGAAAAATAGGGTTACTTGCAAAAGGGGAAACCTTAAGAAACTTAAATTTTTCTAAGTTATGGAACAAAATGGATTTGGTACCAACTTTGCAAGGTCATAACTCCCAAACCCTAAGGCCCTTTTCTTCCGTCCAAAGCTCAAATGAAAGTTCACATGACATACTTCAAAAGTGTCAATAACAAGAGATTCCAAATCCTCATGGATTTTGAGTTATGGATTGATCAAAATCACAAAATCACAAAAGATCATCATGTATACATGTGATATCTAATTATGCAAAAGCCAAAAACTTCAAAGTTGTCATGGAGCATTAAATGGATGCATCAAGGTGGCATGGTCTGAAACAAATCCAACTGAATGAGTCAAGCCTTATCCCAGCCACCATGCACTATTGCTACCAAAACAAACTTGACACACTATAAATAGAGATCATTTTTGGTCAGTTTGAGTACACCAAAGCACCATAACACATGCTTTCCTCAAAATCACTCTCAAAAAACCAGATTTTGCTTCTCATTCAAGCAACTTTCGAATTTTTCATTTGAGAACAATTCTATCAAAACCAATCATGCCAACACCTCTCATACATCATATATGAGTGATCCATGACCTTAAAACTCATCTAGAACACCTGAATAACAAAGTCACCCCCCATTTGCTCAAGCTTTTTGGCCTGTTTGCAGTTGAGGTGCCACAACAAGTTCTGAGCTGATTCAATCCATTCCAAGCCTTCAAACACATTCCTTGAGATCCATTGAAGCTGTCCAGATCATTACACAACATCTGTAACACCTCCAACATAGAATTCGATCACCAACTACAAGAGGTAAGCCTGACACTCTCAAACTCTATGATTCATGCATCATAAATGTGTTTTCAAGTTACAAACATGTTTCTGCACATATATAGAGTGTTTCCCCTCAATCAATTGCTATGTATGAATTGTGTATAGGATTTCATGGTGTTCTTACAGAAATTAGGGTTCTTGAGTTCATCTTCTGATTTCTCACTCCACACTTAATATAAATGCAATTAATTTATATGGTTGTAATCCTTGTTCAAAAACGAGCAAGTTTCATGTTTACAAAAGTCATTTTCATGGAGTAATCAGAGAGATATGAGAGGTTTTACAAATCTGAGGAGGCAGAGCACGCGCGAGCAAGAACATGTGTTCTTGGAGCCATTTTTCAAATTTTTGAATATTTGAATATTTTGATATTTTTATTAATTGATTCAAAACTTAATTTCTCTCTGAATTTTAATGTTTTTGAATTGATTCTTTTTTTCAAAATTCAAAAAAATGTTAAAATAATTTATTCTACAAAAATTTCACAAAAATATTATTTATTTTATATATTTAATAATTTTGTAAAGAATTTATTTTTATTTGTTTTTAAGCATTTAAAAATATTTCTTTCTCTTGATTTTTCAAATTCAAATGATTTTCAAATCATTCTATGGATAAAACATAATTTTTCAAACATTAATCCAAGATCACAACTTGTTTTTTATACATGTTTGATAATTTTGATCATTTTATTTGATTTTTATTCAAATTAAAATGCTTTTTTAAATCAAATTAGGGTTTTAATTGTTTTCACCCTCACAAACATTTTTCAAAATATTTTTGGGCCTCTTGATAGAGTGTAAGTCCCATCCCTTTGTAAATAAACCATTTTGGGCCTCAGTCATTGCATAAGTCCCGATACAATTTTAAAAATCTCGGCGCGATCGCCATTTTCAAAACAATTTTCATCTGGGCCTCCCTTTTGTTGTAAGTCCCATTTTCCTTCTTTTTTCAAACACTTTTGGGCCTCTAATAGAGTGTAAGACCCAACCCCTTGTTGTACATAAATAATTTGGGCCTCAGTCCTTGTATAAGACCCTACGCGATTTTCAAAATAAACGGTGCGATCACTGTTTTCATCTGGGCCTCTCCTTGAGTTATAAGCCCCAAATCTTGTATAAAAATAAAATTTTGGGTCTCTAATAGAGCATAAGACCCATCCTTTTTTGTCAGTACAATAAATTTGGGCCTCAGTCATTGTATAAGCCCCTTGTGGTTTTCAAAACTACGATGTGATCGTCGCCCTTTCAAAAGAATTCATCTGGGCCTCTCCTTGAGTATAAGCCCCAAATTTCATTTTAAAACAACTTTCCTTTTGATTTAGATTCAAATTCAAAGTTTTATCAAAACTTTCTTCAATTTCTTGAATAACTAACCATACAGTTGTAGTTACTATGCTTGGGCTTGCACAACTGTAAGTTCCACTATCTTTTCAATATATGCTTGTTTATATATATTTCATCTGTATATGCTTGTATATATTTGCTTAGAGTTTTCCCCATCATTTAGGTCTAGGTCTAGATCAAACCAGTGGTTACTCTTTCAACACAGTCAAAACTAGTTCCCCATAGGAAATTCCATATACAGTCTTGCCTCCTCTTGGGCTTATACAACATGGAACAGAGAAAGGCATTATTCCCGGTGAAACTTTTCTCAAGACTGTCACAACTTAGAAATATATGTGTACAAGAAATTCAATTCCCCAAAGAGGATTAATTCCCGGTGAAACCTCTTTTGAATTTCTTCAAACCTTGAGAACTGTTCTGTAAGGAAAAGACTTATTCCCGGTGAAACCTTTCTTGAACTTTTCTCAGGTTTGGACTCACAGGCTTCCTAAAATCATCCCCAGCCTCCTCTTGGGCTTAGTACAAGGATCCTCTGGCTTCTTAGAAGTTCTCAGCCTCCTCTTGGGCTTAATACAAGGAGCCGAAGACCTCCTACAGGTATAGGACATAACTTAGTCATCTCTACTAGTTCAATCCGAGTCAGAGTTCCAAATCATCAAACCATTCTAGGGTTGTCTCGCATCCCTCAAAACCCAGCCTCCTCTTGGGCATCATACACAGATCATTCTCCAGTTAAGAGTCAACCTCTTTATACCAGTAGACTTGGAAAGTCTCATTTCCTCTTAGATTTCACAGAGACCCTCAAGTTTCCTAAAGGCACAGGAAAAACCACGACCATCTCATCAACACACTAATCTCCAGCAGAATTTGAAACCTCCATAGGTTTTCAAACTCAAGGTTTAAACCATCACCTTAAAAAACCCTCAGCCAGGGCCAATTTACCATCAATAAAACCCTAACAGAATCAGAGCCTCATGGTCTCTGATATCTCAACACTTCTCCAATCCTCAGCAAGAGTTGATTCCCTAATACATATTGGACCTATCTTTGGATTTCAATAATCCTCAGCAGAAGCCAGCCTCCTCTTAGGCTTCATATAAGAACCTCCCCAACCAGCCTCCTCTTAGGCTTTGTATAATGATTTCCCTCAGTAGAGTTAGCCTCAATCTTGGGCTTTGTACAAGACAGATAAAACCTCCCCAGTGGAGTCCATCCCTTTTCAGCCTCAATCTTGGGCCTTGTACAAGACAGATAAAACCTCCGCAGTGGAGTCAATCCCTTTTTAGCCTCAATCTTGGACTTTGTACAAGACATATATAAAACTCCCCTAAACAAAGTCAACCTTCTAGCTTCAACCTTGGGCTTTGATCAAGACACACAAAAATCAACATCCCCCCAGAGAAAATCAAGAGTTCTCTCTGTAGGAAGGCATTTCTCTGTACAATCACATATCAAAACAGGCAATCAAAATACCCTAATTCCAGATAACTGCTGTAAGTGGCACACTTGTTGATTCAAAAATCCAAGCTGTGGTTCCTCTTTTATCCTGGTAAACTTCCTCTTTCATCTAATTGCTATAAGTGGCAGGCCTCTAGATTACTTACATCCAAGCCAATGTCCCTCTCTTATCATGAAAGACTCCTAAGGAAAAATGGCATTGCTCTACACTGAGTTAAAGTTTATTCCTTCAGGACAATTCCCTTATAAAGGAAATTATGGCATTGCTGGATTATCATATCCCAGTTAAAGTAATTTTCCTTTGTAATCAAGTACCCAATGAAATTCGGGCATTGCAGACAGCAGATGTCCTAACACATGTCAAGACATTATTCTGCATAAACATTTAAACAAGGAATAGAATAGCAGACGGATACCTTGAATATCAGAACTGCAGAATCACAGATGTTACGACATCTGATCCAACATGTTAATCAAAACTGAACTGTAAATTGCAGAATGATAAACAACACAGAATATGATGACCCAGTTCAGTGCAACTCACCTACATCTTGGGGATACCAATCCAGGAAGAAGAATTCACTATCAGTAGTATAGTTTTATGTAAATAACCTCAGGTTTACAGAAAGCACCCATGCTAACCTATCACTACCCAATAAAGACTTTATCATTAGAAGTCACATATAATTGATAAGAGAAACCCATCTCACTCCCTAAATCACAACCTGTGATTATCAAATAGTTAATACCTCATAACTGTATCTACCCTATTGAAAGACACCCTTTCCAATACAAAGTTCGGTCAAACAACCTTGACTAACAAGTTAACTTGGATTTGCCTCTTGTTCTTCCTATTCAAGATGAGATCAATCAAGGTAATTTGAAGAAGCTGAAGGTTCTAATGAATGAAGATATCCATCAAGCCGAAATGGAGATCAACTCCCTTATGCGAGGCCCTGGGGAAAATTATGCTTCTGGGGAATTCAAGTTTTGGTCTAATGACTTTGATGGCTTCAGATTTCTGCGTGATCACCTCAATGCTACCGAGGATGTTAATAAAGTTAAATCCATTGGACAACAAAAGATTTGCCAGAACATTAGTTCCTATCTGATGAGATGTGTCATCCTCGCCCGTGGTTTATTTGAATTATCTGACGACTCTAAAAAGATTGAGTCGAAATTTAAGGATGAAATCGCTCAGTTGAAGAGTACCCAAGAATCTCAGTCTGAGAAGCTTTCCATCTTGGAGAAGGATTTGGCTAATGCGAGGAAGGAGAAAGAGACTTTGGAGTCGGATCACAAGTCAGCCTTAGCCTAACTTGTTGATCAATTGAAGCTATCTGAGGCCTCCAATGCCGAGCTCTTATTATCCAATAACGATCTTAGAAAATCTCTGAAGACAGCTCAGATCGACATTTTGTCTGCTGGTGATGAAGCTTTTGATAGAGCCAAAGATCAAATTTTCTATCTCCATCCTGACTTGGATTTGTCAGAGATGGATTACTTCAAGGTGGTGCAGGATTTCGGGCTTTGTAATGAACAAAATTGAACAAAATTTGGCCCTTTTGTGGCTTTCCTTTTGCTAATGTTATTTTCGTTTACCATCACTTTAATTCCTTTGTAAAATAATCATGTGCGTATATCCAGCCCCTCGAACACTAACTTAAAATAACTTATCCCGATTATAAAGTGTCGGGCATTATTTTGCCTTTTTGCTTTGCTTAGTTTGATTCCTAAGACTTTTTGGATAGCTCGTTTCTCGCCTATCTTTCATTAAAACCCATGTACGCTAAGCGTTTAAGGGTGACCTATGTACGTGGAACAAGTCAACACGTTTATAGGAGTTTAATCAACCCATGTACGCAGAGCGTTTATGGGCGACCTATGTACGCGGAGCAAGTCAAAACGTTTATAGGAGTTTAATCAACCCTTGTACGCGGAGCAAGTAAACACATTTATAGGAATTTAATCAACCCTTGTACGCAGAGAGTTTATGGGCGGCCTATGTACGCAGAGCAAGTCAACACCTTTATAGGAGTTTAATCAACCCTTAATCAACCCATGTATGCAGAGCGTTTATGGGCAACCTATGTACGCAGAGCAAGTCAACACGTTTATAGGAGTTTAATCAACCCTTGTACGCAGAGCGTTTATGGGCAACCTATGTACGCGGAGCAAGTCAGCACGCTTATAAGAGTTTAATCAACCCTTGTACGCGGAGGGTTTATGGGCGACCTATGTACGCGGAGCAAGTCAACACGTTTATAGGAGTTTAATCAACCCTTGTACACGGAGCGTTTATGGGCGACCTATGTACGCGGAGCAAGTCAACACGTTTATAGGAGTTTAATCAACCCTTGCACGCGGAGCGTTTATGGGCGACCTATGTACGCAGAGCAAGTCAACATGTTTATAGGAGTTTAATCAACCCTTGTACGCGGAGCGTTTATGGGCGACCTATTTACGCGGAGCAAGTAAACCCGTTTATAGGAGTTTAATCAACCTTTGTACGCGGAGCGTTTATGGGCGACCTATGTACGCGGAGCCAGTCAACACGTATATAGGAGTTTAATCAACCCTTATACGTAGTGTTTATGGACGACCTATGTACGCGGAGAAAGTCAACACGTTTATAGGAGTTTAATCAACCCTTGTACGCAGAGCATTTATGGGCGACCTATGTACGCGGAGCAAGTCAACACGTTTATATGAGTTTAATCAACCCTTATACACGGAGTGTTTATGGGTGACTTATGCCCCCACAGTGCCTTGTTGAGGTCCGTGAAGTCCACACACATTCGCCATTTCCTGAATTTCTTCTTTACCATCACCACGTTGGATGGCCAGGTCGGATACTTGATCTCTTTGATGACCCAGACTGTAACAGCTTCTCAACTTCCTCTGCAATTGCTTTCCTCTTTTCATCACCACCTTTTCTTTTCCTTTGGGAAACTGGCTTGATATTTGGATCGATTACTAAGTGATGCCACATGAAATTGGGATCTATCCCTGGCATGTCTGAAGTTTTCCAGGCGAAAAGATCCACATTGTCATTTAGTGTTTGAACGATCTCTTTCTCCTCTTCGGGGAACAAGTTGACTCCAATGTGTGTAACATGGGACGATTGGTGCCCAATCTGGACTTGCTTTGTTTCTTCATTGGGCATTATGTTGTCTTCAACTGAATCATCACATGGGTCTATGTCGATCAGGTGAACTTTGAGGGTATTCTTGGTATCTGCTTCTCCTGCGGGTTCCTTTCTTTTCAACTTTAGGCTATCCTTATAACACTTTCTCGCCAGCCCCTGGTCTCCTTTGACAATACCAACCTGGGCATCTCTGAGTGGGAATTTCATGGTCAAATACAGAGTTGAAAGTGAAGCTTCCAGGGTGTTGAATGATGGCCGACGTATAATGATGTTATAGGGTGAAGCAGCATTGACTATCTGGTACCTCACTAGGACGGTCTTCGCATTAGCCGTGTTGCCAAAGGTGGTCGGCAACGCTAGGTGCCCGAGCACTTGTACCTGTTCTCCCGAGAATCCTACTAGTCTGCCTTTGAATGGTAATAAATCGGTCGTATCGAGCCCCATTCCTCTGAAAGCATCCCAATGCAGTACATCGGCTGAGCTTCTGGGGTCTATCAATACCCTTTTCACGCTCCAGTCTCTTATTTGTACTTTAATAACCATGGGATCATTTTCATGAGCTAGGACTCCTATGGCGTCTCGTTTTGAGAATGTTACAGCATCTAAGTTCCCATCCGGTTTCTCTGGAGATCTCTGGTCGATATGCATGACTGCCCTAGCATATCTCTTTCTGGCAGAACTTGTTTCTCCACCACCAACAAACCCTCCAATGATGGCGTTTAGCGTGTGTCGAGTTGTCTTTGTCTCGTGACCCTCTTCGACATCTGTACTCTTCTTTCGGGCTGACTTTTCTGGTCTCGAGTCGTCTCGGCGGGGACTTCTCTTGTTATTTTGTGGTTGAGAGTCCTTCACATATGCCAAGAGATGACTGTAGCGAGCGATTTTGGACGTGGTTCTTAAGCACTGCCGCTCTTGGGTACTACAGGTCGATTCATTTTTTATCCTATTGAGCTGACTAAGGAAGGGAAATAGATGTCTCCAATTAACCCTACTTGCATAATGAGTTTAAACAGAGGTCTGTTAGGTTACAGGTGCTATGTGGATGTGGGGCCCAATCTTTGATTATTTTGTTAAGAATAGAATGTCGGGATTGTCTATGAGGTTTTTGGTAAGATGTTTAAGACTTGGTGTTTTTCGGTTGATATATGGGATTTTGGGTTTTTTGATTAGTATGCTCGCTAAGATTTTTCAATCTTATGCCTACGTATTCCCAGGATAGGGAAATCAGAGCGATCGTAGTTCCTCCTATTCTATGGGAGGAAAAAGTTGTTTTGGTGTCTTGTTCAAAGCCCAAGACGTGAAGCTGAAGGGTCTATTTGTATCTTGTTCAAAGCCCAAGATGTGAAGCTAAAAGGTCTATTTGACTGAGAGAGAATTTGTCATCTCTAAAGAGGAGTTGTTGATGTTTGTATACTGTGGTAAGGCACAACTTTGATGCTAAAAGGTTGATTGACTCAATCGGGGTTTTCTTTATACGAAGCCTAAGAGGAGGCTATTGACCCAACAAGAGGGTGGCTTTTATCTATCTCGTACGAAGCCCGAGATGGAGGCTAAAAGGTTTTGACTCAACAAGAGAGTCTTGAACAAATGATTGACTCAACAAGAGAGTCTAGAGGTTGTTTGACTCAATGAGAGAGTCTTTTATACTCAACAAGAGAGTGTTTTCGTATCTCGTACGAAGCCCGAGATGGAGGCAAAAAGTTTGATGACTCAACGAGAGAGTCTTTTATACTCAACAAGAGAGTGATTTATATCTCGTACGAAGCCCGAGATGGAGACTAAAAGATTGGTGACTCAACAAGAGAGTCTTTTATACTCAACAAGAGAGTGTTTTGGTGTCTTGTACGAAGCCCAAGACAGATGCTAAAGGATTGATGACTCAACAAGAGAGTCTTTTATACTCAACAAGAGAGTGATTTGTATCTCGTACGAAGCCCGAGATGGAGGATAAAGGTTGGACTAACTCAAAAAGAGAGTCTTTTATACTCAACAAGAGAGTGATTTGTATCTCGTACGAAGCCCGAGATGGAGGCTAAAGGGTTTTGACTCAACAAGAGAGTCTTTTATACTAAACAAGAGAGTGTAGGGAGAGTCATTGTACAAAGCCCAAAAGGAGGCTATTTATGCTGGTAACTGTTTCAGTTTAGTGACAGGTCCAGTATATTGGATAAAAGAGAAAATTAGTTCTTATGAAAAGAAAGATTATGAATAAGGTTGTGATCGGAGGATCAGGGTTATTTAATATTCTTTAAGGAAATAGGAAATCCCAAGGGTATTGAGACTGTTCAAGTCTACTGGCGTTTGAGAAGTATATTCTCAGATAGCGAAGGCATGTTGTATGATGCCTGAGTGAAGGCTGGAATGTTAAGGGGTAAAGGTCTATACTCTTTTGAAAGACTGCTCTATTAAGTTTACTAGTTTCTATTCCTATACCTTTAAGAGGCCGTCGGGATAAGTTGTACAAAGCCCAAGAGGGGGCTGGAAACTTTTAAAAAGCTGAAAGGGACAATTTGTACGAAGCCCAAGAGGAGGCTCTCTTTGCTGAGGAAGAATCATTATACGAAGCCTAAGACGAGGCTGTGAAAGCTTCTAAGAAGCCGACGGGTCCTTGTACAACGTCCAAGAGGAGGCGGGGGTGCTTTTAAGAAGCCTGTGGGTCCCCAAACCCCGAGAAATTCAAGACAGGCTATTCACAGAGAATAGATCAAGCCAGGAAAGTTCGAGAATTTGGAAGAAACTCATGAGATGCCATTCATGGAGAAAAGATCATCTCTGAGGAGTTAGAGTTTCTTTGACAATTTCTAAGGGTGACAGCCGAAGAGAAAATTGTATCTTGTGCTTCTATAGGGGATCTAGTTTTGTCTATTTTTAAGAGTGATCAACAGGGCTTTACCTAGTGCTAAACGTAGTTGCCGGGGAAAACTCTAAATATCTATACTAGTATTACACGGTATATAAAGTATGTGAAAGAAGACTTACAGTGACCAGTCCCACAATACAGTTATATATATATATATATATATATATATATATATATATATATATATATATATATATATATATATATGAAAGCGGATAAAGAAAGCGGGTAAACACTTACTCGATTGTAGAGCTTCCATGCTGTTGGGTTAGTTGTTCAACAAAGAAAAATTGAAAACAACAGTATATTCAAAATCAAAGGAGAAAGTGCTTTGAAAGGATTGTCGGGGCTTACAACTCAAGGAGAGGCCCGAGGTTTTATCAGTGATTGCACTGTGGTATGAATTTGTACAGTGAGACTTATACAAGTGTCTGAGGGCAAAAAGGTTTTCTGTACAAAGGGATGGGTCTTACACTCTCTCAAGAGGCCCAAAGGTTTATTTTTATACAAGTGGAAGGGCTTACAGCTCAAGGAGAAGCCCGGGGTTTTTGTTAAAAAGGCGACGATCGCGCCGAACTTTCTGATGGGGTCGGGACTTATACAATACACTGAGGCCCAAATTATTTTGGTTAAAAGGGGATTGGGTCTTACACTCTATTAGAGGCCCAAAGGTTTTGAATGGGTCTTATAGCTCGAGGAGAGGCCCAGATGATTTATTTTAAACGGGCGATGATCGCGCTGAACTTTTGAAATACAACGGGACTTATACAACATTTGAGGCCCCAAAAAGGTTTGTATTTACAAAGGATTGGGTCTTACACTCTATTAGAGGCCCAAAGTGTGTTTGAAAAAGTTTAATGAGGGTTAAATTAATCAAAACCCTAATTTGTTTTCAAAATGTATTTTAATTGAATAAAAATTCAATTAAAATGATCAAAATTGTTAAGCATGTGTGGAAACAAATTGTGATCTTGGATTAATGTTTCAAAAACCAAGTTTTTCCCTACAAAATGATTAGAAATCATTAAAATTTACAAAATCAAGAAGGAAAAAATATTTTAGATGTCAAAAATAATTAAAATATTAATTCTTTGCAAAAATATCAATTATATGAAATAAATAATATTTTTGGTATTTTTTGGTAAAATAAAATATTTTAACATTTTTGTGAATTATTAAAAAAAGAATCAACTCAAAATCATTAAAACTCAGAGAGAAATTAATTTTTGAATCAATTAAATAAAATCACAAAATTCAAATATTGAATTTTTGAAAAAGGGCGCCAAGAACATGGCAAGAACACGCGCCCTCCCTCTGTTTCTGTAGATTTGCGTTTTCTATCCAATCTCATTGAATACTTGATGATATCATGCAATCTACATATCAATCTACTAGTTTCAACCTCACGATCATGTCTGTGGTCTTTAATTTCATTTATTTTAAGCATGGAATAAGAAATAAAAGAGAAACCTCAAGAACCCTAAAATTTGCATGAAAGTTTAGAAATTCCACACACGATTCAAACAAAGCAATTGATTGAGGGAAAACACTCTATGCATGATTCTGAACATATGGCCAAATTATTGTGCAGCAAAAAATGCATGAATCATAGAGTTAGAAGAGCTCATGCTTACCTCTTGCAGCTGGTGATCGTGTTTTGTGTTAAGGATGTTACAGCTAGGTTCCAATGATTTGCACAGCTTCCTTAAGTGCCATAGAGTGTGTCTGGATGCTTGGAGTGGATTAAAATGATCGGGAACCTGAGATGGTACCACAACTGCAAATCTGTCAAGAACTTGAGCAATTGGCTAGTATTTTGTGATTTTGGTGTTCCAGATGTTATGTGAGTGTTTGGATCACTTCTATATGATGTTTATGAGGTGTGTGTGTGTGTGATTGGTTTGGTTGGAATAGCTCTCAAACTCAAAACCCGATAGTGACTTGCCTTAGAAGGCAAAATTGGAAGTGAGAAGGAGATTTTGAGGAAAGCATCTGTTTGATGGCTTTGGTGTACTCAAACTGAACACAAATGTGCTCTATTTATAGTAGAGCAAGTTTGTTTTGCAAGCAATAGTGAATGGCAATTGCTGCATAGGTTTGGCCAATGTTGAGCAATGAGAATCCAAGTCTCCTCTAGACATTGACTAGAGGTTAGGGCACAGGCTGCTGGTTCCCTTGGTCTTGGATAAGTCTTGACTGAATTCAGTTGCAAATAGCTCAGTTCATGCCACCTTGGTGCATCCATTAAATGCTCCAATCCAAAATTGGAGTCTTGTCCCTCTTTTAGGGGTTTCTAGGTTTGGCATGCTACTTTTGGTTCCAAAGACTTGGGAGGCTTGGGATCAGAGTTGGGTCCTCCCTGGTCCCCCCTTGAGGTGTTCAGATGGATAGAGTTGCTTGTCATTTGCAAAATTTGAGCAAATCGAGCAAAATGCACAAATCTGCCTTGCCATGACAGTTTTCAGCAAGGGATATTGCCATTGTCATATCTCATGGCTCAAGTGGAATTTGATGGAGTTCTTGGCCATTTTGGAAAGCCCTCATATGATACAATAACTGTTTGATCATAATTGGTTTTGATACTTTTTGGATCCAAGTGAAAAATGCCCCTACATTTGGAAAAAAGTGAAGGCAGATTCTGACTTAGTGAAAATTTCACTAAGTGTGGGAAAAAAGTGACATTTTCACTTTTTGTGATTTTGATCATTCCATAACTTAAAATCCATGAGGAATTGGAATGAGTTCTGTTTGAAGCTTTTGTAGAGGGAAATGAGAGCTACAAATCCAGCTTTGGATGGGGAAAAATGGCCTTGTGGTTTAGGAGTTATGATCCTCCAAAGTTGGTACCCTAGCCACTTTATTCCATAACTTAGAAAATTTCTAAGTTTTTTATGGTTACCCCTTTTACAAGTTATCCCACTTTTCTTGATTTTTCTTGATGAATGATGATTCCAATCATACATTAACATCATTTTGGGGTCAAAGAACCATATTTGTGAAAATTCTCAAAAAGTCAAAGTTTGACTTTTATGCACAGTTGACTTTTTGTCAGATGAATTCCAAACTGTGTAATCTTTTATGAAATCATGTCCTTGACCTAAATCAAACTTGATGGACATGTTCCATGGGTGTTATAGGGTGTATTGAATCATGTCCCAAGGTTTGGGAGCATGTCTGGGTCAAAAGTCAAAGGTACAGTTGACTTTTCCTGCGAAATCCTAACTGTGGTTCTGATGAAATTGAAACTTATTGGTCAAGCTTCTGGGATTAATCCATTGTTACAATCAATGTAGTGTGTTAGAGACCCTCAAATCCTCTCTTGAGGTCTTGGCTCATTTTTTGTCCCAAAAGTCAAATTAGGGGTGAATTAGGTCAAGAAACCCTAATTCATGATTTTTGATGTATGCATCCTCCGAGGCCAAATTGACATGATGATTGGGTTTATGATGTCCCTTGGAGCATCTTAGGTTGTATTGTGAAGCATTGGCTCATGCCCAGAGGGAAATTTCCATCTGGAGGCCCTGGTCGACCAAAACCCCTAATTTGGTGACACTGGCGGTCTTGAGGCTTAATCCACTTGGAGTGCTGCAGCCTTGTGCGTGACCCTTGAGGTGAGAGTCCTCTTGATCCATTGTGGAGGTTTGAGAGGTCTAGACAAGTTGAAGATCATGTCCTTCCTTGATTGATCATTTGCCTAAGAACTCTGAGAGGGCTTGAAACCCTAATTTTGATTGTAGTGGATACTCACCATCTTTGGGGAGACTAGGGAGTATGAAGGCTCCTCCATATTGTGATTATGATTTGCACAATGATGGATAAACTTAGTGGTCAAAATTTGGGATATGACAGATGCCCCTATTTAATCTTCTTGGACCCGAAGGTGTGAATGGCGAAGGTATTCGGGCATTCGGGGTGCAAGAGGATTAAATATCGGAATACCCAAAATTTTGATGGTGGTTAAGAATGGTAGTTCACGCATCCTTCTTCTTTTGCTAAGCAATGATGCTCAGAAAAGGTAAACTTCCCCCTCGATCCTGGTTTCCTACCAAGGAACTGGTCTTAGTTTCTGAAATGAACTTCCCCTCGATCCTGGTTTCCTACCAAGGAACTGGTCTCAGTTACTGAAATGAACTTCCCCTCGATTCTGGTTTCCTACCAAGGAACTGGTCTCAGTTTCTTTTGTCAATAAAATTTCTTGACAAGGGACGTTATTCGTAACGGTTTTCCTCAAACTTCTCACCGAATTTTCCTGGGGAGATGCCATTTAACGGAAAAAGATTTTGATGTCATACTTACTGGGGAAACCCGTCTGTCTGAGCTGCAGAGGTGTATAAACTTCTCCGTTGGAGATGCCATTTGTTGACTCTACTGGGGGGAAAACGAGTCTCTTGAGAGACTGTTTCTGCTTAGGGATGTTACATCATACTTTTCTTGGAATCTTCTTGGAGAAACGCCATATGATGTGATCCAATTTTGAGGTGCTGATGACCTTTTCATCAGTGGATTTTTTGGAGAACAGCCGCTGTATTGCCGAATCTTCGATTACGAGGCTTTCTCTGGGGATTTTCCTTAATCCGGGAAAGTGAGGACATCATCTTCAATGGCGAAGAGTGACATTGGCTAAAGGTTCTCTGGCTTTTCAGAGGTTCAAGTTATCAAAGTGGTCAAGGGCCAGTTTCACTCCAGAAATAAACTGGAGGCGAGGCCGTTTGGATGATCTATTTCCTGACGAGGAAAGAACTGACAACTCGATTGAGAGGACGGTTATCACGACGGGACAAGACCGACTAGAGTGATAGTGATGCAATATGAATACGAATGTAAATCAATAATGCATGATGTATGTATGTTTATGCTGACAAGACTGACACGACATACAGACTAGTAGATGAACACGACTGGATACTCGGCCACTGCGGGGGACGAAGAGGTACCACTGGTCCAAAGGTAGCAATTCGGCCTTGCTTAGGAGAGATAGTCCTTGTTGGGAGCTATGTTGGTTGGGCTTAGAAGATAAGGACTCTGTCGGGGGTGTCAGATGAAACTCAGTCTCTGACACCGTTGATCCTTCATTCAGGTGCTCTAATTTAGAAGGAATACTTTGATTCTGCACCTTGAGGCTCGATTACTTCTGGAGGAGCGATCGATGTTCTTTTGATGTTCAATTAGTCGAAAGAAATTGCCATCTTTATTTTAAAAGCAGAAAAAGTTTGACAAGTAAATTCATTTTTGTTTTATTTCAAGAATCATTAATCATATTAAAATGTCGTTCTGTAAAGCTAAAACAAATAAGAATTGCAAACAAAAGCACAAGGGCTCAAATTTATTGATGGGATGGAAATCAGCCAAGGGCGTGATTCCATAGAGTATTTACAAAGTTAAAAAATGGTAGTTTAAGGAAAGAGGGTTGCATTGAAACATAACGACCACTATCCTTCTACCAACTTTGAATTCTGGACATCCTGAGCTTCTGTCGAAGATGACCTTGACTGGAGTTTTTCTTGATGGTGTAACTGCTGCTGAGGGACTTGCCCTTGTTAAACGTAGTTACTTGCCATTATCCCTAACTTTTGCCTGGATCGTACAGTGATGATTTCCAATCCAACGGGGTGATTTTTGATTATGTCTCTAAGTTTTGCCTGGACCGCCCTTTCGGGTTTTCAATCCACCGAGACATTTTTTTTTAGTTTAGGCGAAGTATTTCTTGACTACGTCAACATTCGTGGGGTAGGAAAATTCTTCTCCATCCATGGTCGCGAGTCTCAAGGCGCCGCCTGAGAAAGCTTTCTTGACCACATAGGGGCCGTCATAGTTTAGGGTCCATTTGCCCCAGGAATCCGTGAGAAATGATTGTATCTTTTTGAGCACGAGGTCTCCTTTCCTGAAGACGCGAGGTCGGACCTTTTGTTGAACGCCTTCTTCGTTCTTTGTTGATACAGTTGACCGTGGCATAGTGCCGTTATTCGTTTTTCTTCGATCAGATTCAGTTCGTCGTGTCGACTTTGACACCATTCAGCCTCTGTTAACTTAGCTTCCATCAATACCCAGATTGATGGGATCTCTACTTCTATGGGAAGTACTGCTTCCATGCCATATACTAGAGAGAAAGGGGTTGCCCCTGTTGAAGTGCGGACAGATGTACGATAACCATGAAGAGCAAAGGACAACATCTCGTGCCAATCTTTGTAGCTTACAACCATCTTTTGAACGATCTTCTTGATGTTCTCGTTAGCCGCTTATACCGCTCCGTTCATCTTGGGTCGGTAGGGAGATGAATTATGGTGTTCGATCTTGAACTCAGCGCATAACTCCTTCATCATCTTGTTGTTCAAGTTAGATCCATTATCAATAATGATCTGACTCGGAATACCATAACGACAGATGAGATTGTTTTTGATAAAGCAGACTACCACCTATCGGGTTACATTGGCGTATGACGCTGCTTCGACCCACTTTGTGAAGTAATCAATGGCTACCAGAATGAACCGATGTCCGTTTGAAGCCTTAGGTTCAATCATGCCAATCATGTCGATTCCCCATATGGAAAAAGGCCATGGGGAAGAAAGAATTTTGAGATGTGTTGGCGGTACATGAATTTTGTCTGAGTATGTCTGACACTTGTGACACTTTCTCATGTATTTGTAGCAGTCGGATTCCATGGTCAACCAGTAGTACCCTGCTCTTAGAATTTTTCTCGCCATTGTATGTCCATTGGAATGAGTGCCAAAGGATCCTTCGTGAATTTCTTTTATCAGCATGTCTGCTTCTGGTCTGTCTACGCATCGGAGCAAGACCATGTCAAAATTTCTCTTATAGAGTGTATCAACGCTCAGGAAGAAACTGCTTGCCAACCTTCTGAGGGTTTTTCTGTCCTTCCTTAGTGCCCCAGGTGGGTACTCTTGTTTCTGAAGGAAGCATTTGATATCATGATACCAAGGTTTGTCGTCTATGACTGCTTCAATCGTGAAGATGTAAGCGGGCCGTTCAAGGCGCATTATGTCAATCTTAGGTAAGTCGTTCCATTGACCTATACTAATTATGGAAGAGAGAGTCGCTAAGGCATCAGCCATGTGATTCTCTTCACGAGGGATATGATGAAACTCGATTCTGTTGAAAAAGGGTAACAACCTTCTTGCGTAGTCTTTGTAAGGAATCAATCCTGATTGGTATGTGTTCCAATCTCCTTTGATCTGATTGATAACCAGGGCTGAGTCGCCATATACATCCAAGTTCTTGATCCTTAAATCGATCGCTTCTTCGAGACCCATGATACAAGCTTCGTATTCGGCCTCGTTGTTTGTATACTTGAATGTAAGTCTGGCGGTGAAAGGAATGTGGGTACCCTGAGGTGTTATGATGATTGCCCTAATTCCATTTCCGTAATGATTGACAGCTCCGTCAAAGATTAGTCCCCATTAGTAACCTGGTTCTGGCCCTTCACTGGGTGGCGGTTCATCGCAATCTTTTATTTTTAGATACATGAAATCTTAGTCTGGGAAGTCAAACCCAATTGATTCTTGATCGTCAATCGGTTGATGAGCCAAATGATCGGCTAAAATACTCCCTTTAACGACTTTTTGAGCTTGGTACTCTATGTCATATTCTGATAACAACATCTATCAACGGGCAATCCTTCCCGTGAGAGCAGGTTTTTCAAAGACATACTTGATTGGATCCATTTCGGAGATTAACCAAGTAGTGTGACGAATCATGTACTGGCGAAGACGTTTGGCTGCCCAAGCCAAAGCGCAGCAAGTTTTCTCAAGCATAGTGTACCGAGTCTCGCAGTCGGTGAATTTCTTGCTCAGATAGTAGATGGCAGACTCTTTCCTTTTGGTTTCATCTTGTTGGCCAAGTACACAGCCCATCGAGTCCTCTAGGACTATTAAGTAGATGATCAGTGGTCTTCCTTCCACTGGAGGTGACAAAATCGGCGGGTTCAACAGATATTCCTTGATATTGTCGAAGGCGGTTTGGCAGTCTTCTGTCCAAACGCAGTCCTGATCTTTTTTTAGTAATTTGAAGATCGGCGCGCACGTCACGGTCATGAGGAATATGAATTTGGAAATATAATTCAAACGTCCCAGGAATCCCCTGACTTGTTTTTCAGTTTTCGGAGAAGACATTTCTCGAATGGCCTTGACCTTGTCAGGATCAACCTCAATTCCTTTCTGGCTGACGATGAACCCTAGGAGTTTCCCTGGACGGACACCGAAGGTGCACTTGTTGGGATTAAAGCAGAGTTTGTACTTTCTCAGACGCTCGAATAGTTTTGACAGGTGGGTCACATGCTCCTCTTCCGTTTTAGATTTGGCAATCATGTTATCAACATATACCTCGATTTCCTTGTGTATCATGTCATGAAACAGAGTAGTCATGGCCCGTTGATAGGTTGCCCCGGCGTTCTTCAAACTGAACGGCATTACCTTGTAACAAAAGGTACCCCATGGGGTGATGAACGAAGTTTTATCCATGTCTTTGGGCGCCATTTTTATTTGATTATAGCCTGAGAATCCATCCATGAAGGAGAAAACTTTGAATTTTGATGTACTATCAACCAGCATGTCAATGTGTGGTAAAGGAAAGTCGTCCTTCGGACTGGCCTTGTTTAGATCTCTGTAATCGACACACATTCTGACTTTTCCGTCCTTTTTCGGAACTGGGACTATGTTGGCCAGCCATTGAGGATATTCTGATGTGGCGAGGAAACCTGCGTCAATCTGTTTCTGTACTTCCTCTTTGATTTTGATGGCCATGTCCGCGTGAGTCCGTCTCAACCTCTGTTTTACTGACGGACATTCTGACCTTAACGGTAAATGATGTGCCACGATGCTAGTATCCAACAATGGCATATCCTGATAGGACCAAGCGAATACATCGGGAAACTCTTTGAGAAGCTTTGTCAAACTCTCTTTGGCAGTTGGACTGAGCAGTGCCCCAATCCTGATTTCTTTTCTCTCTTTTTTTGAACCCAAGTTGACCATTTCCAACGGCTATTTGTGAGGTTCAATGGACCTTTCCTCTTGTCTGAGTAATCGGGAGATCTCTTCAGGAATTTCTTCGTCCCCTTCTTCTTCAGCCCCAAATACCGGGAATTCAAAGTTGGGAGAAGGCATCGGATCGTATGTTTCAATGGGGTTTAAAACAAGCAATCTGCATGACGTAATGATTTGTGTTTAGAAGAGATAGAGAGAATGCAAGAGTGTGTGCAGTGTATTTTTTTTGAAAACTGCTTGTTTTTATTATTGATTTGTTTTTTAGGATTACCATTTTCTTGAAAAAGAAAAAAGAGAAAACAACAATAAAATGCAGAAATTACAGAACGACGTTATTTTATTTATGAACAAGTCGATTCTTGAAACTACAGCCCTATAAAACAAAACTTTGTCACTTTGGGCGAAGCGAAGAGGGAAATTTACTGAAAACGAGCCCTATCAAAACATCTGTTTCACTTGGGCAGGGTGAAAGGTTAAAGACGACAATTACTTTGACTTATGAACAATCTTCGGAACATCGACTGCGACCCATTGGCGGCGAACTCTTTGGTGAATCACAAAGTCTGGTACCTTCCTTCTTGATTTGTCCTCAGAAATGACGCTGATTTCTGGCGGAGCCGTGTCATTGGAATCTGTCTCCCAGGCAGAGTTATCGTAGGAGGATTCCTCTGTTGTATTTTTCATAGTATTTGTACTCTCAGGTAAATCTCCGCATCCAGTTGGCTGGATGTCTTCGAACCTGATACGAGAGCTTTCAGGAGCGGTGTACTTGACCAAGCAGTCGAATTTGCCACTCGGTTGTCCTAAGGTGTCCCACACTTCTGTGGAACTGGAGGAGTCATCCTTCTCGATGACGTTGACCTCGGGAAAAGCATAGTTAATGAATTCTAGTCCTTCAAACTTGCAAATTCATCGTCGTACTGGGTATTTTCTGAATGACATGAGCGATGATCCCATGACACGGTGGGGACGCAGGTATTCTGTTCAATGATGCTCAGCCGATTTTTAATGTTCGGCTGATTTTCTTGCCCCAAGTTTCTTGGGTACGGCTGCCAGATATGCAGGTCATCCATCGGGCCGTAATAGTCGTGGTCAAAGTTGTATTTCATCAGAGTGTCTTCCTCTAATGAATTTGGCGGAGCACGGCATCCTTCCGGATCACAATCTCCGTACATCATTTCGACATCTGACCTTGGTATAAATCTCGGACTCTGTGCGGGATAGCAAAATGGCGCAGACACCTCTTCCTGAGACAAATAACCGTCCTTGTTAAGATAGGACTCCCATTCTTCATCCATGTCGGAGGAATCTCCCTTGTTGATAGTATGTACTTCTTAAGACACTGGGTAAAGGAAACCTCCACTGTGGAAGAAGTCTTGAATGGGATGAAAACTTTCACCGTTAGCAGTTGTCTGGGTACAGGTTGCAGAAAAACCAAGACCCTTCTTTGTTTTATTATCGGTAGGAATGACAAGCTGTCCCCATCCTTTTGTGATGTTGCTCTCGATTATCTTGAGAGCATCTTTGTATGAGGAAATCGATGTTCCTTTCTCTAGTTGACCCTCATTGCTCCTCGAAAGCACTTGGAACTGAGTCCCAACAACCTCCTCGGGTTCTACACGTGTGGATAATGAAAGGTTACTCACGATCAGGGCCTGTTCTCTGCAGATCGTGATGAGTTGGTCATTCTTGACAAACTTCAGCTTCTGGTGAAGTGTCGAAGTGACTGCCCCAGCCTGGTGTATCCAAGGTCTTCCTAATAAGCAACTGTGTGTTGCCCGGATGTCCATGACCTGGAAAGTGACTAGGAAAGTGTGAGGACTGATGGTTATGGGAAGGTCGACTTCGCCAATAACTATTTTTCTGGACCCGTCGAATGCTTTGACAACGACCTCACTGCCTCTCATCGGAGGTCCTTTGAATGATATTTGCATTAGAGTAGACTTTGGCATAACGTTGAGAGTCGATCTGGTGTCTACCAGAACGCTGGCTAAGGCATCGTCCTAGCAGTTGACTGTGATATTGAGCGCCATGTTATGGCTTTTGCCCTCTTCTGGCAATTCCTCATCACTAAACCCCAAGTAGTTGTAGGAAGTGATGTTAGAGATGATGCTATCGAACTGTCGTATTGACACATCCCATTCCACAAAGGCCTACTCTAAGACTTTCTGTAGAGCCTCTCTGTGGGCTTTGGAACTGAGTAAGAGTGATAGCACCAAGATCTTCAAAGGAGTTTGTAACAGCTGATCAACAATGTTGTATTCACTCCTTTGGATGAGCTTCAGCATCTCATCATCGTTCTTTGAAAGGCCGGAATTACTGGATTGACCGACTGGTGGATTAGGAACTTCTGTTTGAGGTTCCTTTTCTCTGTTGGGTTCTCCAACTCCTCTGTTGAAGATTCTACCACTCCATGTTACTCGACTGATGTCTGCAATATTCATGACGGAGGGTAATGGAATTTCCTTTCCATTTTCAACTGTTGTTGCACCGTATTTGTAAGGGATAACCTTAGTTGATTCATACGGTAATGGTCCCGGTAGATAGATAACTACAGGATCCTTCTGACTTCTATGACTGTCGTAAGTAACTTCAATCAATTCCCAGTTAGGAACCTTTAATTTGTCAAGTAGGGGGATGATGGCACAAACATCCTCGTTCCTTTGATGATCGGAGATCACAATAACGTATTTGATTTGATCAGTGAAATAGTCTGGCGTCCAGTTGATGGACCCAGAACTTGGATATTGTTGAATCTCTTTGCGGTCCAACTGACCCTGAAGAGCTGCTCGCACGAGGTAGCATCCTTGATTATTTTCCAAGCATACCCTACAACGTTCGTAGTTATGCGGTGGCACCTGGCCACATCCGCTCTGAATGCAGTGTAACCTTACTAGGTCTGTTTCTGTTGATCGGACATCCTGGCTTTGATGCCGAGTAGGGTTCCCGTCAACCACACTGATTTGTTGCGTGTCTTCATCCATATAGATTGGAAGCCACCAGTGGTTCAACAAGTGTTGCAAAGTTCTTTGAATGAGAGCGCACCCTTGGTTACTCTCATAACATGCTTTACAGTTCAAATAATCATGCAAAGTGAGAAAACCGAGTTGGACCTGCCTGGTGTGTAACTCTACCAAGCTAGTATTCATCAAACGAATATCGAAGATTTGAACCATGTCAATCTGATAGGGATTTCTATCATGGTAGTCCTGGATCCACCCAAGATCCATCTGACGCTGGAGGGCCTCTTGTATGAAAGAGCATCCCTGTTTGTTTACCGAGCAAGTCAGACAGGAATTGTAATCGTGTCGTGGGAAATTATGGTATTGCCTTTGCCTTGAGTGTATTGCCGCCATGTTGGCATTCATTGCTAGAATATTGTGATTTTGAACGATGTTGGAATTCGTATAAACCATGTTGACCCCACGAATTCGGTGTTGTTGGATCCATCCGAGATCCAATTGTTCATGCAGAGCGGATTGCACTACAGAACATCCTTGATTCTCTTTAGAGCAGATATCACACTGGTGATAGTTATGAGGTGGCACGTGGCCGTATCCGCTCTGTCTACAATGCATCTTGCCTAAGTTGGCCCTTAATAAGAGTACATCATGAATTTGATAGCTGTCGCTAGACTCTCCTTCTATCAAATTAACTGTAGCTTTCTCGTCTTGAGGCAGCGGGTTCGTGAGAACATTAGGATTCATATCTTTTAAAGATAAGACCCCGCTCCTAACAAGCTTTTGCACGCCGGATTTGAAACTGAGACAGTTTTCTATGTTATGCCCTGGTCCTCCTTGATGATAAGGGCAAGTCTAATCCGCTTTGAACCAAAAAGGCGGATTTTCCGGTATTGTAAGAGGAGCCTTGGTTTGGACATGCCCCTTGACCAGTAATAAAGAAAACAGTTCGGCGTACAACACTGGTATAGGATCGAATCCTGGTGGTCGAGTTGTATGGTTGTTGTTGTACGGAGGACGAGCCTGCTGAAGAGGTTGTTGTGTCCTTTGCTGAAATTGTTGTAGATTTGGTTGGCTCTGAGCAACCTGAGGTTGATACGTAGGAAGAGGCACAGAGTTAATAGCAGGAGTTACAGCTGCTACTGGTTGATACCGCCGACTTTGCTTTCCGAGAGAGATATTCCCGATAACCTGCTCTTTTTTCTTAGGGAGAGCACTACCGTATCATTTTGTACTACTTGATGATCCAGCGTCTTTAACTAAAAGTCCTTCTCGGACGGCTTCCTCAAGACGCACCCCCATGCCGGCCATTTCGGTAAAGTCACTGGGCGCACTGGCAACCATTCTGTCGTAGTAAAATGAGCTCAAGGTCTTTAAGAAGATCTTTGTCATCTCTTTTTCCTCAAGAGGTGGAGAAATCTGAGCGGCAATTTCACGCCATCTCTGAGCGTATTCTTTAAAGGTTTCCTTGTCTTTTTATGACATTGATCTGAGTTGATCTCTGTCTGGTGCCATGTCCAAATTGTATTTATATTGTTGAACAAAGGCAGCGCCAAGATCTATGAATGTGCCGATCGTGGCGCGGTTTAAACCCATGTACCATTTGAGTGTGGCACCGGTTAAACTATCCTGAAAGTAGTGAATCAGTAGCTCCCGGTTCTTTGTCTGAGCTGACATTCGCTGAGCATACATCACCAAGTGGCTTTGAGGGTAAGAGTTACCCTTGTACTTTTCAAAGTCAGGTACCTGGAATTTGTGTGGAACTTTCACATTAGGGACCAAACAAAGGTCTGCGGCATCCTTTCCAAATAAATCCTGACCGCGAAGGGCCTTCAGTTTTTTCTGCATTTCCAGGAACTGTTCCTGGAACTCATCCATTCTGTCGAACATACTTTCCCTCATTCCAGAAGGTATTGGTGGAACTTGTCCTTCCGGGACAGTGTGCACCACAGGGGGTGGTACCGTTACTATGGCAGCGAATCTTGGTGCCTTCCGAAGTTTGTAACCTTCAGGAGTTGTTGGTATGACCCTGGCATCTTCGCTTTCCCGAAGTTTGTAACCTTCAGGCCCAGCGGCTCCTGCTGAAGTTTCCGGATCTCCAGTGATCGGCGGAATATATCCTTCCGGGATATAGTTAAGTGGCATGCCCCAGGGACGATCTTTTGGCATTCTGTACCTAGGATCATACTTCTCCACTATGGGCGTCGATGTGATCTCTGAGATCACAGTCCTTTGTTGTTGCATCTGAGCTTCTACTAGAGCTTGCATGTCATTATGAAGCTTTCTCAGATCCTCTTTCAGAGTGTTGAACTCTTCTCTCAACTCTTTGTTCTCTTCCTCGAGATCATCCATCTTTTTCTGATGATTGACCTGTGTATTGTACGAATGAGACAATTTGACTCTAGAATCGAGACGCAAACGTGAGATTCGTAGGTAAGAAGAATGCGTTATGCGAGAATGATGAATGATATGCAATGGTTATATTAACTGTACATTTTTTGTTTATTCAAAGTAAACTTCGACAATTAGATTGCAAATATCAAACAGTGGGGAAACCCCCTTTTTATTGAATTCAAAGGATTACGGAAATGGAAATACAGTAGATTACAAAGTGCTGGAAAAGAAAATCTAAGCTTATGGATCCTGAGTCCTCTCTGAGGGAAGTTCAGGTGCTGATTCTGGTACTTTTCTTTTCTTTGACCTGGGCTCTTCAGTCGTTGTTGGGTTGTCATTCCTTTGCCAAGTGAAATGAGCGAGCAAGGTCCTTTGGTCTTCTTGATTCTCCAACGCATGCTGCTCTAAAATCTCAATCAGAGCATCCTTTTCCTTTAATAGCTGCTGTAGTTTCTTGTATTCCACATTGAGAATACGGTACTTGTTCCTCCAATACCTCTTCTCCTGCTGAACTTTGCTGAGAATAACCTGAAGTTTTTTCGTCTCAGACATAAAATAAAGGGCAGAGTCCCTTAATGGAAGAACTTCCTGGCGAGGGTAAGGCATCCTCAGCTTGAGAGCTCTAGTTTATACCCAGTGGAGATAAGGTTCCACCGAGATGCAGTCTGGTTTTCACAGAGACTCTCGTCCTTTTCTATGAACGTGTTTCCAAGCATGCACTATTTCTGTCTTTAGTGCCCTGTCACTTTCTCCTTCCTTGAAGAAAAGACCTTTCAGATGAGCATTACGCGGGACATGCCTCATCGGCTATCCCAATTGACGACGAACCAAAATTGGATCGTAGTTGATTCCTCCCTTAGTTCATATAAGGGGTACATTTGGGAAATTTCCACAACGGTCGATGATTCGGATACAGTCATAGATTCGATTGTACCAATCGATGTCAAAGTTGGTAAGAGACATGATCCTCTGCGACCAACGTAAAGTATTCTTTTAATCCCAAAATGCAGCAGAGTTGGGCAAATGAGAGGTGAACCATTTGTAAAGCAAGGGTACACAGCACATGATCATTCCTCCGCTGTATAAATTCCTTAAGTGTACTGAATGATACGCATCCGCGAGTAAGGTCGATACAGGGTTTCCAATTAGGAAAATCTTAATGGCGTTGATATTTACGAAGTTATCAATGTTGGGAAACAAAAATAACCCGTAGGTGAGCAAAACAAAGATGCTCTCGAAAGCGGCCATGTTCCCTATACTAGCAAAGTATAGAGCTTTCTTTGTCAAGAACTGGGCTGGCAAACCTTGGATACCACCCTTAGTGGTCATGTGAGTCCTGACTTCTGACTTGTCCAAATGAATTTCCCTTGCAATGGTTTGATCCTTTGGAATTTCTTCCAGTCCAGAAAATGGAGCTTGATCAGTAATGTGCAGATCAGTCAGGTGAGAGTATTCCTCCAGCGTTGGTGCTAGCTGATAATCCGGGAATGTGAAACAGTGATAAATCGGATCATAGAACTGGATTAGTGTGGACAGGATCCCTTGAATAACATGGACCCTTAACAAGGACAGCAGTCCTCCGTACTTGGCTCTGAAAGCTTCGTGGTTGGTTATCATCCTCGCCAAACTCTTAAATCCTCTAACTTTGGAACCTTGAAAGTGTACTTATGAGTTTTCCTCCTACCGAAATCCATTAGCGCAATATTTTTATCTGACATTTGCAATCATTGTCTTAATTTTGTTTGAAAAAGAAGGACTAGAAGAGAAGATTTTTTCTGTTTTAATGTTTTTTAAATGAATGCATGAATGCAGCACACAAAAACATAGAAAAAACATGGGGTCAAAGGGTCGGTGTCATGAAGTCAAGGCTCTACCCCCCCCCCCCCCCCCCCCCCCCACCCCAAAGGTTTATACTAGTATTTTTTGTACCTGTCCGCAAAAACATTGACCCCTCTGGGATAACAACAGATGTCTCTAATTAACCCTGCTTGCATACTGAGTTTAAACAGCGGTTTGTTAGGTTACAGATGCTATGTGGATGTGGGGCCCAATCTTTGATTATTTTGTTAAGAATAGAATGTCGAGATTGTCTATGAGGTTTTTGGTAAGATGTTTAAGACTTGGTGTTTTTGGGTTGATATATGGGATTTTGGGTTTTTTGATTAGTATGCTCGCTAAGATTTTTCAATCTTATGCTTACGTATTCCCGGGATAGGGAAATTAGAGCGATCGTAGTTCCTCCTATTCTATGGGAGGAAAAAGTTTTTTTGGTGTCTTGTTCAAAGCCCAAGACGTGAAGTTGAAGGGTCTATTTGTATCTTGTTCAAAGCCCAAGATGTGAAGCTAAAAGGTCTATTTGAATGAGAGAGAATTTGTCATCTCTAAAGAGGAGTTGTTGATGTTTGTATACTGTGGCGAGGCACAACTTTGATGCTAAAAGGTTGATTGACTCAACCGGGGTTTTCTTTATACGAAGCCTAAGAGGAGGCTATTGACCCAACAAGAGGGTGGTTTTTATCTATCTCGTACGAAGCCCAAGATGGAGGCTAAAAGGTTTTGACTCAACAAGAGAGTCTTGAATAGATGATTGACTCAACAAGAGAGTCTGTAGGTTGTTCGACTCAATGAGAGAGTCTTTTATACTCAACAAGAGAGTGTTTTCGTATCTCGTACGAAACCCGAGATGGAGGCAAAAAGTTTGGTGACTCAACGAGAGAGTCTTTTATACTCATCAAGAGAGTGATTTATATCTCGTACGAAACCCGAGATGGAGGCTAAAAGATTGGTGACTCAACAAGAGAGTCTTTTATACTCAACAAGAGAGTGTTTTGGTGTCTTGTACGAAGCCCAAGACGGAGGCTAAAGGATTGATGACTCAACAAGAGAGTCTTTTATACTCAACAAGAGAGTGATTTGTATCTCGTACGAAGCCCGAGATGGAGGCTAAAGGTTGGACTAACTCAACAAGAGAGTCTTTTATACTCAACAAGAGAGTGATTTGTATCTCGTATGAAGCCCGAGATGGAGGCTAAAGGGGTTTGACTCAAAAAGAGAGTCTTTTATACTCAACAAGAGAGTGTGGGGAGAATCATTATACAAAGCCCAAGAGGAGGCCATTTATGCTGGTAACTGTTTCAGTTTAGTGACAGGTCCAGTATATTGGATAAAAGAGAAAACCAGTTCTTATGAAAAGGAAGATTATGAATAAGGTTGTGATCGGAGGATCAGGGTTATTTCCTGTTCTTTAAGGAAATGGGAAATCCCAAGGGTATTGAGACTGTTCAAGTCTACTGGCGTTTGAGAAGTATATTCTCAGATAGCGAAGGCATGTTGTATGATGCCTGACTGAAGGCTGGAACTTTAAGGGGTAAAGGTCTAGACTCTTTTGAAAGACTGCTCTATTAAGATGACTAGTTTCTGTTCCTATACCTTTAAGAGGCCGTCGGGACAATTTGTACAAAGCCCAAGAGGAGGCTGGAAACTTTTAAGAAGCCGAAAGGGACAATTTGTACGAAGCCCAAGAGGAGGCTCTCTTCGCTGAGGAAGAATCATTATACGAAGCCTAAGAGGAGGCTGTGAAAACTTCTAAGAAGCCGACGGGTCCTTGTACAACGCCCAAGAGGAGGCGAGGGTGCTTTTAAAAAGCCTGTGGATACCCAAACCCCGAGAAAATCAAGACAGGCTATTCACAGAGAATAGATCAAGCCAGGAAAATTCGAGAATTTGGAAGAAACTCAAGAGATGCCATTCACAGAGAATAGATCAAGCCAGGAAAGTTAGTGTTTCTTTGACAATTTCTAAGGGTGACAGCCGAAGAGAAGACTGTATCTGGTGCTCCTATAGGGGATCTAGTTTTGTCTATTTTTAAGAGTGATCAATAGGGCTTTACCTAGTGCTAGACGTAGTTGCTAGGGAAAACTCTAAATATCTATACTAGTATTACACGGTATATAAAGTATGTGAAAGAAGACTTACAGTGAGCAGCCCCACAATCCAGTTATATATATATATATATATATATATATATATATATATGAAAGCGGATAAAGAAAGCGGGTAAACACTTACTCGGTTGTAGAGCTTCCATGCTGTTGGGTTAGTTGTTCAAACAACAGTATATTCAAAATCAAAGGAGAAAGTGCTTTGAAAAGATTGTCGGGGCTTACAGCTCAAGGAGAGGCCCGAGGTTTTATCAATGATTGCACTGTGGTATGAATTTGTACAGTGGGACTTATACAAGTGACTGAGGCCAAAAAGGTTTTATGTACAAAGGGATGGCTCTTACACTCTCTCAAGAGGCCCAAAGGTTTATTTTTATACAAGTGGTGGGGCTTACAGCTCAAGGAGAGGCCCGGGGTTTTTGTTAAAAAGGCGACGATCGCGCCGAACTTTCTGATGGGGTCGGGACTTATACAATACACTGAGGCCCAAATTATTTTGGTTAAATGGGGATTGGGTCTTATACTCTATTAGAGGCCCAAAGTTTTTGAATGGGTCTTATAGCTCGAGGAGAGGCCCAAATGATTTATTTTAAACGGGCGATGATCGCGCCGAACTTTTGAAATACAACGGGACTTATACAACATTTGAGGCCTAAAAAAGGTTTGTATTTACAAAGGATTGGGTCTTACACTCTATTAGAGGCCCAAAGTGTGTTTGAAAAAGTTTAATGAGGGTTAAATTAATCAAAACCCTAATTTGTTTTCAAAATGTATTTTAATTGAATAAAAATTCAATTAAAATGATCAAAATTGTTAAGCATGTGTGGAAACAAATTGTGATATTGGATTAATGTTTCAAAAATCAAGTTTTGCCCTACAAAATGATTAGAAATCATTAAAATTTACAAAATCAAGAAGGAAAAAATATTTTAAATGTCAAAAACAATTAAAATATTAATTCTTTGCAAAAATATCAATTATATGAAATAAATAATATTTTTGGGATTTTTTGGTAAAATAAAATATTTTAACATTTTTGCGAATTATTAAAAAAAGAATCAACTCAAAATCATTAAAACTCAGAGAGAAATTAATTTTTGAATCAATTAAATAAAATCACAAAATTCAAATATTTGAATTTTTGAAAAAGGGCGCCAAGAACATGGCAAGAACACGCGCCCTCCCTCTGTTTCTGCAGATTTGTGTTTTCTATCCAATCTCACTGAATACTTGATGATATCATGCAATCTACATATCAATCTACTCGTTTCTACCTCACGATCATGTCTATGGTCTATAATTTCATTTATTTTAAGCATGAAATAAGAAATCAAAGAGAAACCTCAAGAAACCTAAAATTTGCATGAAGGTTCAGAAATTCCACACACGATTCAAACAAAGCAATTGATTGAGGGAAAACACTCTATGCATGATTATGAACATATGGCCAAATTATTGTGCAGCAAAAAATGCATGGATCATAAAGTTAGAAGAGCTCATGATTACCTCTTGCAGCTGGTGATCGTGTTTTGTGTTAGAGGTGTTACAACTAGGTTCCAATGATTTGCACAGCTTCCTTAGGTGCCATGGAGTGTGTCTGGATGCTTGGAGTAGATTGAAATGATCTGGAACCTGAGATGGTACCCCAACTGCAAATCTATCAAGAACTTGAGCAATTGGCTAGTGATTTTGTGATTTTGGTGTTCTAGATGTTATTTGAGTGTTTGGATCACTTTTGTATGATGTTTCTGAGGTGTGTGTGTGATTGGTTTGGTTGGAATAGCTCTCAAACTCAAAACCTGATAGTGATTTGCCTTAGAAGGCAAAATTGGAAGTGAGAAGGAGATTTTGAGGAAAGCATATGTTTGATGGCTTTGGTGTACTCAAACTGATCACAGATGAGCTCTATTTATAGTAGAGCAAGTTTGTTTTGTAAGCAATAGTGAATGGTAACTGCTGCATAGGTTTGGCCAATGTTGAGCAATGAGAATCCAAGTCTCCTCTAGCCATTGACTAGAGGTTAGGGCACAGGTTGCTGGTTCCCTTGGTCTTGGATAAGTCTTGACTGAATTCAGTTATAAATAGCTCAGTCCATGCCACCTTGGTGCATCCATTAAATGCTCAAATCCAATATTGGAGTCTTGTCCCTCTTTTAGGGGTTTCTAGGTTTGGCATGCTACTTTTGGTTCCAAAGACTTGGGAGGCTTGGGATCAGAGTTGGTTCCTCCTTGGTCCCCCCTTGAGGTGTTCAGATGGATAGAGTTGCTTGTCATTTGCAAAATTTGAGCAAATCGAGCAAAATGCACAAATCTGCCTTGCCATGACAGTTTTCAGCAAGGGATATTGCCATTGTCATATCTCATGGCTAAAGTGGAATTTGATGGAGTTCTTGGCCATTTTGGAAAGCCCTCATATGATACAATAATTGTTTGATCATAATTGTTTTTGATAGTTTTTGGATCCAAGTGAAAAATGCCCCTACATTTGGAAAAAAGTGAAGGCAGATTCTGACTTAGTGAAAATTTCACTAAGTGTGGGAAAAAAGTGACATTTTCACTTTTTGTGATTTTGATCATTCCATAACTTAAAATCCATGAGGAATTGGAATGAGTTCTGTTTGAAGCTTTTGTAGAGAGCAATGAGAGCTACAAATCCAGCTTTGGATGGGGAAAATGGCCTTGTGGTTTAGGAGTTATGATCCTCCAAAGTTTGTACCCTAGCCACTTTATTCCATAACTTAGAAAATTTCTAAGTTTTTTATGGTTACCCCTTTTACAAGTTATCCCACTTTTCTTGATTTTTCTTGATGAATGATGATTCCAATCATACATTAACATCATTTTGGGGTCAAAGAACCATATTTGTGAAAAATCTCAAAAAGTCAAAGTTTGACTTTTATGCACAGTTGACTTTTTGTCAGATGAATTCCAAACTGTGTAATCTTTTATGAAATCATGTCCTTTACCTAAATCAAACTTGATGGACATGTTCCATAGGTGTTATAGGGTGTATTGAATCATGTCCCAAGGTTTGGGAGCATGCCTGGGTCAAAAGTCAAAGGTACAGTTGACTTTTCCCGCGAAATCCTAATTGTGGTTCTGATGAAATTAAAACTTGTTGGTCAAGCTTCTGGGATTAGTCCATTGTTACAAATGGATCAATGTAGTGTGTTAGAGACCCTCAAATCCTCTCTTGAGGTCTTGGCTCATGTTTTCTCCCAAAAGTCAACTTAGGGGTGAATTAGGTCAAGAAACCCTAATTCCTGATTTTTTATGTATGCATCCCCTGAGGCCAAATTGACATGATGATTGGGTTTATGATGTCCCTTGGAGCATCTTAGGTTGTATTATGAAGCATTGGCTCATGCCCACAGGAAAATTTCCATCTGGAGGCCCTGGTCGACCAAAACCCTAATTTGGTGACACTGGTGATCTTGAGGCTTAATCCACTTGGAGTGCTGCAGCCTTGTGCTTGACTCTTGAGGTGGGAGTCCTCTTGATCCATTGTGGAGGTTTGAGAGGTCTAGACAAGTTAAAGATCATGTCCTTCCTTGATTGATCCTTTGCCTAAGAACTCTGAGAGGGCTTGAAACCCTAATTTTGATTATAGTGGATGCTCACCCATCTTTGGGGAGACTAGGGAGTATGATGGCTCCTCCATATTGTGATTATGATTTGCACAATGATGGAGAATCTTAGTGGTCAAAATTTGGGGTATGACAATGACCTCTCTGGATTAGAGCTTCAATTTCTTTTTTCAGCTGTTGACAGTCCTCGGTGTGATGTCCTCGTATACGGTGGTAATTACACCAAGCCTCAGGTTGCCTTCCCATGATAGCGTTGGCTCTTTTGGGACGATGAGGCTCCGGTAATAGGTTCATATGGCCGACTTCTTTAAGGATATCTCCCATGCTTGCATTCAATGGGGTGTGGTCTCTGTCCAGCTCATATGACTGTTTGTATGGTCTGGGAGCATATCACTCGCGTATAGCTACCCGAGGATGCTCCTTTCTCTTGTTCGACGCCTCTTCCTTGCTCTTTGTCTTTTCACTGCTGTCTCGGGCTCTTTTCTCTTGTTTAATTTCTTCTCCTTTTATGTAACACTCAACCCGAGTAGTGATCTCCTCCATGCTGATAGCCAGCTTCCGAGCTAACGACTCATTGAACTATCTGGCTCGTAGTCCATGTTGAAAATCTCTCACAAATAGTTCCTGGTTTGGATGAGATACTTTGAGGGTTTCCTCATTGAATCGAGCCATGTACTCACGTGATTCTGACTGTTTCTGTCGAACACTGAACAGTGTGGTCGTGGACACCTTCCGACGCTTGCTTGCCGAGAAGTGTTGTACTAACTTCTTAGTCAAGTCTTGGTAGCTTACGATGGAGAGCTGAGGAAGGCTCATGTACCATCTTAGAGCTACATCCTTAAAGGTACCAGCCATGAGCTTGCACTTCAGTGAATCCGATGGGGCAACTATGGCCATCTGATTGTTAATGGCAATAACATGCTCCTGAGGAACCATCTTCCCATCATAAGAGGTTAGTGATGGTGCTTTAAAGTTTTCCAGGACGTGGTCGTCCCATATCTCTTGAGAAAGAGGTTGTGGCTCGAGAACCTCCTCCTCACGGTTGCTGTCAGCCTGACTTTGTTGTTGTAGAACTTGTATGCTGTCTTGCAGCGTCTCATTCTGCTGACGCATGGCCTCCACCATGGCTAGCAGTTGAGCCATGTCTGGAGGATCTCTTTCAAATGACATGTTGTTAGTGTAAGGTGTGGCCTGGGAGAGTTTTACCTAGGCCCCACGGTGGGCGCCAAATGTTCTAGCCAAAAATGGTTAGATACACCAAAGGTGCTAGTTTTCCTTGTGCTGGACAAGAAGAGCTACGTTGTCTATATTGTGAGGGATATTTGGGGATTTGAGAGCTATACTTGTGTTGTGTATTGTCTCAAGATGATTGTGTCTTGCTTAACCCTCATGTGGGAGCCCCTTTTATAGTCTTCCATTAAGATATGTCATTAAGAGAAGTCTCTTGGCCTTCTGACGTTACATGGCCATCATTGTTGTAACTCCCCTTCATGAATGTAGGCTTTGAAGCTCTGGTAACGTCCACATTGATGCGCCTCCACCGTTACAACTGTTGGTATGCCAGTTGAGCTCATGTCCGACGTAAGTACCTGGTTTATGGGGTCTGTACTCGACTTCGTAGGAGCTCGGCTGATGGGAGTCGGGTTATGTGACCGGTCTGGGTTATAGAAGATACTTACCTTGCTCTCTATATTGCTCGACCCTTCTTGGTATCGTAGTCTAGTTCATACTTAATCTTGTCCGACTACACAACTCGGCTTCAAATATATTTTGCATGTACAGAATCCTTAAAAAGAAAGAAAGAAAATACATATTTGCGAAAGAAAGAGAATTGTTAAAATATGAAGATGTTTTTTATCATAATCACTAACAGACCACCTACCATGTTGTATGAGAGATAAAAGACCTTAATGTGACTGTCATGAATGAAAAAGGATTAAAACGAATAGGGGAAATTAGACTTTTATTTAATGGTATGATTGGAACTAGGTTGCATAGGAGGGAAACTTGTGTCCATGAGAGTGGTTTGTGTTGTTGCAATACCCTTAGTGTTGCATTAGTACCTATTGATTTGATCCTATTCGAACTGATTTTCATCAGCCACGTATGATTTGTTTCAGTGTTGTGCTATATCCTTATGTCTTTTTGATCATGTTGCTGCATTTCATTGATTTTATGCTAGCTAAATTGCTTGAGGACAAGCAATGGTTCAAGTATGGGGAAGTTTGATAACACTGAAACACACAGTTATTTTTTACTCGATTCACATGCATATTTCATCTGTCTTATGTCTGTTTTATGTTTTTGTATGGTGTTATGTTGTTATTATTCATGTTTTGTAGGTTTATGGCAAGTTGAGGTTGAAGTAAGCAAATATGAGCAAATGTGGATAAAAAGCCCAAGAAACACGAAGGAAAGCCCACAAGGGACGAAGTCTGGGCTCAAGGCGTTCGCTATGGGCTTGTTGACCAAGTCCTTCTACTTTTCAAGAGTGTGGCGTTCGCCATGATCTGTGGTGGTCGCCATGACGCACGCATCCAAAAAGTCAATAATTGTCCAACAAGTTCTCCTCCAACTCTTCCCTTGATCTTCTCAACTTCCCTGCATACGAATTACAATTCAGTTTCAAGGCATTCCACTATATATAACTTAGGTTTTTAGAATTTTTGGTATCCAAGTTTCCTAGTTTTTGTTTAGGCATATACTTTACCGTAAAAAGTATTAATCGTTCACATCGAGGGATTCGTACACTGTTATTCCGAATTATTTGCATTGCTTGGATCTTTGAAGTTAATCTTGCCGCCATAGTTATTTAATAAGTTTTCCTTTACTCAAGTCTTCCACATTTATTTTCCACATTGTTTCAATTCCCGTAAGTTTTATACGCTTTCATTATTAGTTAGTAAATGTGCTTGTATGCTTGTGTTGCTGAATCTAAGTATAACTTACTTATATACCATCTCTATCATGTTTACGAGTTTTATGCCTAATTATAATAACATGAGTCATATGCACACTATGTCTAGCTAAATACTTTTGAGTTCGGTATGTGAGGATCGTCGTTCCGACGAGACTCAGTAAATCGTATTGGCAAAACTTTAACATAAAATTATTTTTCTGGTTCTGAATTTTAGTTTTAAGAGCAAAAAGGTTTTACGCGAGAGCGAGAACACTAAGGCTCAGGTCAATAGCACGACTGTGTGAGACTTGTGTGAGATAATAAAAATCGGATGTTAACTTCTAAAAACAATGACAACGCTTTAGGATTAATTAAGACTTGTTGGTTTTCAAAAATGGTTATGTGACTGTAAATGGGTGAGCGACAGCAAAACATTTGTGGTTTCGAAATATGACATGGGTCAATAGTACGACGGTGTGAGATTAATGTTTTTAAACTGATATTTTCTACCGAAAAGTAATTTTAAAACATAACATTCGCCAAAGATTTATTGAGTCCCAAAAGTACACTGGAAACCACATTTCGCTCTCTCTTATTTGATATTGCTTTTAAAAGTTGTTCTAGTTTTAATTTTAATTTTAATTTCTCTTTATTCAAAAGATTCATAGCCTTAAATTTGCATAGCATCACTAGATAACGATAAGGTTGATTATTAGTTCTTATGGATTCAATATCTTTTAAAATTACTATTGATTTCGTATACTTGCGGAATAGCACCCATCAATAAAAATTGTCATATAAAGTCCATGTCGACAATGCTCGGGGCTAGGTATAGCTCGGTCGTAGGTAGCAATAACATCTGTACAGATAAGTTTTTTAATAACAATCGATTGATTTTAAAATCCCGTAATGATTTTAAGAAATTAACAATGGAAATTGGCTCTGAAGCCAATCATAGTGTGCGTGAATGTGCGGTTTGTTTAACCGCAGGCGATCTGATCACCTCGGAATCAAAGAACAAATACCATGAATAATGGTGTATGGTATTGGCGCATTCCAATATTGTTTGGTCGCGACAGTTTTGGTATCGGCGCATAATATTGTTATGTCACAACAGTTTTGCAGTAAAAAATGGTTTTCGTTTTGTTTGCTGTGAAATTTAGCAATGATTTTTGTTTCTTCAAAGCTGAGGAATGTTATCGCATAAATTAGTTTCAATGGCAACGGTATGTTCACTTATGTGTTTGTCAACCCGCATGGAACCAATTGACACTATGCTATGATGAGACTTGACTACAACAATTAATTCCATATACCGCCGACGACAAGAAAAAGGCTCCATTGGTGAAACTATGGGATCTTTTAAACATAAAAAAGGGGCATATACTGTGAACAGCTCGGAGTCTAATATCAGCCAACAAATTTTTGATTTCAAGGTTACCAATTCATACTGTGATAGTGTGATTGCAGCAATAGAGTAACTCAACGAGAGGAGTAAGTTGAAGCTTCTCTTGCCTCGTTTTAACTCAAAGTTCTACCGACGCAGAGAGACTATGCTTCCGATATGTCCCTGATCATGATAGTGGCAATCATGCACCCAATAAAAGATAAGTGTTTCATATTTAGTTTACTAACTGAAATTGTATGTCGTCGTATGATTTGCATATTTGGGTTATCCTGAATATAGAACCTGATTACAAGATTCAGTCAAGCAGCTATTAGGGACAAAAAATTCAAACAATGTCAGAATAAAACATTCAAAAGATGGTTCAGATATTGGTGGTGCTCCATTGGCATGCTTCAAAATCTGAGGAATAAGCAAGATTGAACGTTTTGTTTAAACTAGAATATATGTACCGTTAAGCAAGCGACCAAAATATAGATGAAACCGCTACCTCTAAGTCCTACAAAGAAAAAACAAGGTTGATGTTTCGAGATGGTAGTTTTCGCGCCGCCATTAAAAAATAAGTAACAATTCCGTTATCACTCTAGTTGTTTGCAATATTGTCGTGTTCATTGAAGTTAATTCTATGACGTTCTGGCATTGTTCATACAGGTCGGAGTTCAATTTACTCCTAATAACGGTTCATGAACTTCAAGTATTTTCTGTGAACAAACATGTAATGTGCTTATATGCTGCTAAAGAACTTTGCCATACACTAGAAAGCTAATGACAGAAGATGAAGGAATCTGTGCGGATCGATAACATATTAAAGAAGGTCGTCATACAAATTCATCCTTGAGAATTGCCGGGAAGAGTAGTTATCCCATCAGCCCACTTTCCTTGATCAAACAATGCCGACATGCTCCTTACGAATCGGAAAGATAAAAAATTATATGAAGGTCCACGTTCATCTTCGAGATAGTGAGTGATTTTTACTAGGAAAAGTGTGAGGAATTGTGAAAATATTCTCTGCGGGAGATTTCTGAAACTGAATATAATTAAGTGATGTCAGTAACTGTCCCGTAAAATTGTTGGTTTTCACGAGAGGGATACTCAGTTTCTTGCGGATTGTATGGTTTATAGGCATTGGTAGCTTCAAATGTAAATCTCTCATCATAAAGCTTGGTTGACAAGGGTAGAAGTAGGGATGCTTACAGAAGGTGTTTTCCCGAGAGCAAGGAATTGACTGCGAAAAGTTTGAAATCCATCAGAAATTGTAATAAAGGAGATCACCTAAGAAGTAGAAATTGCAACGCATCATAATAACACAATGGCCTCAAAAATAACAAAAGCCATTGTCTCATATCTTGCCCGAATGATAGGTCACCGCAAGAGAAGTTTTTCTTTAGAGTGCTTGATATTATTTATCGGTTTATACATTCACAGATATTGGTTTGTGCATAAAACAATATTGGTGTAATGTCAGTTCGATTTATCCTGACACCCTGAGGTGCTGCACACTGCTAGACAGCGGTTAGCTCGTAAGCAGAAGTATTGCCCGTTTTTCACAAGATTTGGGAAATGTAACAAGGATGGAGGGAAATGTCCTTACATTCGCGATCCATCAAAAAATGGTTGTCTGTACTAAGTTCCTGAATGGTTTATGTTCTACTCCAAACTACAAATAGACTCATAAGGTTTTGTGATATGTGTGGGGTCCAACGAATTGAATGTGGTCGTTGCATTTGCTGATCTGCATAGTAAATTGTTAGGAAGAAAAATGCTAACCCTAACAAGGTATGAAACACCTATGATCTAAGAGAAAAATTAAGAAAAATAGAGATAAAGATAAATTGGATTTTTCATTGATTGATTCTCAAATAACACATTACACTTTAATATATAGAACTCTAAATACATAATAGCCATACATGTGGCATAATCTCAAAATTTTAAGAACATTCTAGAAATATTAAAATACTAAATAATATATTAAAACTACTAAATAAAATATCTAATATCACTCTCTATCACTACTTACCCCTTCAAAATCAACCTTGTCCTCAAGATTGTAACAATAATGCCATAATAGAAACTTTTCCAGGATCCCAGTGTAAAACAGTTGAAATAACGGTTGACATTAGTACCTCTCAAATCAACTTGACCACTGTGGCTACAAGCAGATAGAACACTAACAAATGTTACACTATTTGGTTGAACCATTTCATCTAACATTTCATAAAAGACTTCTAAAGCAGACTCATACTCTCCATTTCTTCCATTTTGCCAATTATGATTTTGTGTCCTCATAACAATATTGCAATTGACAGAAGACCTACCCTGAGCTACTTGTTGTTGCATCCCCCAAAAGTGTTGGTGCTCTTGCTTACTATTTGAGGCTGTTGAACTATATTGAGTTCCACGTAACTGGCTACCATAATAATGAGGTTGTTGCAACCGAAGCTGCGGTCCTACAACAGACAACTGATCAAGATAAACTGTCGAGGCGGCGTAACGACTCTGATGCGTAGGATTTGGCACGACCCTTTGTTGTTGTTGTTGTTGTTGTGCTAGTGACTGAAAATAAGGTACTTGCAAATTTGACAATGGTTCCAACCTACTTACAACTTTATTATAATTGTTGTTGTCGACCTTTAATCCACAACTTCCGGTTGACAAAGACAAGAAGTTGAAACTCTGCTTTTGAGGATCATATACTCCAGGTGTTGGAGTCGTCTGTGTTATCTCACCATAGTGGCATTGCTGCGAACGAATGCTACCCTTCTTACTTTCATTAGTATTCCTCACGGTAGCACACATAACTCTATTTCTCATTCCATTCACGTTGTGTACTTCTGAAAGAATTTCACGATTTGACCCATCGGGCACTCTTATTTCATTACATTCGTGAAGCTTGGACTCTTTGATAGCTCCTTGTTTTTGCAGCTCTAAACGCCGAATTGTATGACTGATGTAAACATGAGTCGCACACCTTTTCCGTAATCTTTTATGACTAACAGCAGATGACACTGAAGACAAGCCTGGCCACAATGCAAGACTTTCATTTTTCATATGTTCCTTAATCAAATGTTTTTTTTGCTTGTTATCAACATATCTGACCGAGTCTAATTCGACATTTGGTTTCTTCTTGTGTTGTGAAATCTGTGATTGTTGCGTTATGTTTAATCCCATTGCTAGACATAACTCAGAGTCGTGCAATGTAATTTTTTCGCAACATTCAAGCTTAACCATCTCAGGCATGCTCTGAAGATTTATCAATGGAGTACTGCTATGAGATGCCACGAATAAACTCGCCTTCTCAGAATGTTCTTGACCAGTAGTTTCATTTACAGAAGTAATTTTTGAAGCTTCTCCAGGTAAACAACTTTCAGGACAAAGACTTGCACCCTGATCGGTTACCGATGCTTCGAGAGCAGCATTAACATTCTCCTTCTTGTCCTGCAAAACTGAAGAGTTCTCTATCAAAGATTCTCCATATAGTTCCTTACTAACATGATCGGAGCCACTGTGAGGGAACATTGCAGTCAAAGCATATAGAGTCTCAGCTACCTCTTCCTCGTCTTTTGTGATGGAACCAAAACCTCCTTCTCTTTGGGACAAGTTTTGGCTAATTTCCTGTTTTTTTTACTTCTTTACAGTATCCTTTTCTGAAGATTCTATTCCATTGTTCTTATGGTTCACCTTTTCTGCATCAAGTAAGATGGATTCGCGACCGCGCTTCTTCATGGCAGAACATAGCTTCCTTGGAACAGAAGAACCATAACATCCATTCAAAAAATTATTAGGAATCTTTAATCTCTTTGGGTCTTGATGTTGTTGTTGTTTTTCACAACCCATTTGACTGACCACACTCAAGCTTCTAACTTTTTCTTCTTTCTTCGATTTCTTCAAGAATTTGATAGCAGCAGCACCGAAAACTCCAGAAACAGATTGGACCGATGACTCCTCGACATTGTCATCTGGTACGGCGTAACCCTCTTCTTCATCTTCTTCTTCTGGTCTATAATCCTCTTATTTATCAGGTGCAGAATCAGAGGCACTATCTTCATCCGAGTCAGGCATTAAATCAAACAGTTTACATGCATCCCCAAGTCTGCGGTTTCTTACATAGCCAGTAAGCATTCCATTCCACGAAAACAAGTCTCGTTCAGAAATTTGATCAAACAGCTCCCGTGCAAGGCTGGACTTGGAGTTTCTCAAGTAAGCAAAGGACTTGGAATGAGAATGAGAATGAGGCAGAGATTTAGATTTTTTTATAAAAGAGAGATGAAACACTTTCAAATGCTTCTTAAAATCACTTCTAATACTAGAATGGGTTTGATATTTGTGACTAATTATGGAGAAGTTGTTTGGTGAGTTTTGGAATTGATAGGAATTATTGTAGTAGTATGGATAATGAGATGTAGAATAGGATGAATATGGGTTAGGTGGAGGTGGTGTATATCCATGATTAAAATATAAATATGGGATTGTAACACATGGATTTGTGTAATAGGGTGAAAAGAGTTCCCATGGAAAAGATGGAAATGAAGATGTGGTAGGAGTGGTGTTTATGGTGGGATGATATTGGTATGCCATGGGAGGTTTTGGTGTTTAAGGATGAAAGCACCAATTGTTAGGAAGCAAAAATGCTAACCCTAACAAGGTATGAAACAACTATGAATCTAAGAGAAAAACTAAGAAAAATAGAGATAAAGATAAATTGGATTTTTCATTGATTGATTCTCAAATAACACATTACACTTTAATATATAGAACTCTAAATGCATAATAGCCATACATGTGGCATAATCTCAAAACCTTAAGAACATTCTAGAAATATTAAAATACTAAATAATATATTAAAACTACTAAATAAAATATCTAATATCACTCTCTATCATAAATATTGAGTTTAATTGATTTGTTGTACAGGTTCTTCCAGAAAGAGTGCCTGATTGCTCCTACTTCTTGCAAGGTTTATGCTCAAACAAAAGTTGTTCATATAAACATGTCAACGGGAACCCTAATGCATCTAGTTGTGAAGTATTTCGTAAGGGTTATGGTGCTGACAGGAATGAGTGTCGGAAGAAGCACAGCTACATCTATCCTAGATTTGAAGCAACAGGAACCTATACTCAAGGAACCAAATGCAGGCTTCACCACCACCAAGAACACCGTTCAAGATGCACAGTTCGTTGAATATATTGGGGTATATTGTGCGTACATAACCAAGCCCGACAACAACGACTTCAGAGTTCAAAACAGATTTATATTTTAATTCCTTATGTCCATTGTTGTATAAGATGAGTTAATGTCTCGACTGCTTTGTAACTCCTTTAAGAATTCTTTGAAATTTATCGCGAATAATGGTTGTCGCTCTTTTCTCCTGCGAGGGCGGGAGGAACCTCATCTTTTCTAAGCTCTAGAATTATGCAGGATAGTTGTAGGAACAAAAATGGAACTGAGACTTACCCTCCAATACAAATAGAGAATAAGAACGACGAACACCACCACAAAGATGGAACTAAGACTTACCCTCCAATAAAAATAGAGAATAAGAACGACGAACACCACCACAAGAGGCTAATCGGCTTCGTCTGGGTTATGCACACTTGAAGCTTCTGACCAAAGTCCAAGTTAATTTACTTCTGGAAAATCGGCTTCGTCCGAGTTATGCACACTTGAAGCCTCTGACCAAAGTCCAAGTTAACTTACCTCTGACAAATCGGCTTCGTCCGGGTTATGTACACTTGAAGCCTCTGACCAAAGTCCAAGTTAATTTACCTCTGGAAAATCGACTTTGTCCGGGTTATGCACACTTGAAGCCTCTGACCAAAGTCCAAGTTAATTTACCTCTGGAAAATCGGCTTCGTCCGGGCTATGCACACTTGAAACCTCTGACCAAAGTTCAAGTTAATTTATCTCTGGCAAATCGGCTTCGTCCGGGTTATCTACACTTGAAGTCTCTGACCAAAGTCCAAGTTAATTTACCTCTAGCAAATCGGCTTCGTCCGGGTTGTGCACACTTGAATTCTCTAACTAAAGTCCAAGTTAATTTACCTCTGGAAAATCGGCTTCGTCCGGGTTATGCACACTTGATGCCTCTGGCGTAATTGGTTTCGACCGGATCATGCAAAACAAAAGCATCTAACTTCCATTTAACGTCAAACCCGTGGGGCTCTGAACATTGATCATACGAAGTTGTCATATCTGGAACTTTAAAACGGTTTAGCTTACCACTAACCAAAATATCCAGCATGAATTACTCGGAGTTAGCTTATTTGCGTTCGAGATTAACGAGACCCCTTAAAATAGGTAAGGCCCGACGCTGAGGCTTCAAACCTATAAGGAACAAACTCCAGCTTATAAAGACAAGTTGACTTGCTCTGAGTCGACTAGTTTACCTAATTTTCATCAAACAAAAAAACTTGTTATCAAAGAGATAGAATATATTAGTATTGCATACCCAAAAGGATTAACAACGGTCACAACTAAAACGAACTCATAAGAGCTTAATTCGCATTCAAGATAGAATTGATGATTCGTTACATACCATTACCTATATATATTCCGTCCAGGGTATGTGAACTCGACTTCTATAGTCTGAGGCTGACCGAATCTTACTTAATCCGAGTACCATGAGGAAATTTGGTAATAAAGCCCGAATTACCACAATATTCAAAACCTACGTGAGATAACACAAATTAAAGACAAAACCAAGCATTTGAGTGATTAAAACGGAGCTTTAATAGATCGAGAACCACTAGGGCTCTCCGATTTCTCCATATACAAAACCCGTTGGATTCTAAAGACGACGCTATGTCAAGAATCTACTAGGGATTCCTGGTTTCTTTATTAAGGACGTAGTGTTCTCTGACATCATTAGTCTTAGACCTTCTCGAGATGCGCTCGAGCTTATCTTTCTCCTTAGCAAAACAAAAGTACACTTTGGGCTTAAGGACGAAGAAAATCAAAATACAACATTATTATAAATCCAAGGACCTTAATAAGATCCAAAACATATGGTGGGAGAAAGAAAGCCTGGCAAAAGACAGATTAGCCACGACCATTCACATCATTGTGCCAATTTGGAAAATTGAGGAAAGTAATAGTAGGCCAAGCTGTACCTTATCTGCAATGGTGAATAATGTTCCAGGCTTCTTTTTGTCCGGACATTTCACCCTTTCGGGAGGCCACTTATACACATCCCAAAAATTATTTGTGGGGCCAAGATATGAAACCGGAATTTCTAACTTGGCCTAGGTATCTACTATGCAATAATGGTCGAAATAATCATGTAGGAGTTTCAGACCAGCACACATAGGCCGACATCAGATGTCGGACGGTCGGGTCCTTAAATAGTTAAAAGGGGTCGACCAAAAATTCATGAAACTCTTATAGGTATTTATAAAAGACATTACAAACGGTTAATGACAAGTCCATTATTGTTATTTAATAAGGGTCGTTACAAGGTAATTATGAAACCATGACTCTTCAAAATCTAAGGGGAAGTCAGACTTGCATTTAAGTTGACCTAAGACCAAACAGAAAAAGGGGGAGAATGAATAACATAAAAAAGAGTAAACATTGAACAACCAACAATGGTGGCCACGAACCATCTACCTATATAGGCACTCCAACCATATTTTACGACCTTCCATGGCTAGCATCAGGGAGGTCAACCCGGTTTATGTTTTTTACACAAGAACACTCATCACCATATGCACATTACAATTTAACTGAAGACAAAAATAAAAATGAATAAATTTTGTTATTGATTTTGAATATGGTATACGAGAAGTTTGCATTGAGTCATAATAACAGAAGTAAAAAATACATACATGACCATCACCCTCACATACATCATCACTCACACACTTGTTGCAAACAGAATCACACATTTTCTTCATCTTCACTCACGAAATCCATCACCTCGTCACACACTCACTTTCCCCCCTCAAATTTCCCACACGGGTCTCACATTTACTCCTTTAATCTCCTATATAAGTAGCCCTAAAATCACTCATGAGGGACACTAAAAAAACCTATTAAAACTATGTTATGCCACCACCTTCAACACCCAAAAAACTCTATGCAAATCCTTTACAGCAACTTTGAGTTTAATCTCAAACCACCTGCATCATCACAGTGCTACACTAGAAGGAGGAACAAAAATCGTGGGAAAAGATATTTGAAGAAGAAAGAGGTTGAGATAATTAGAAGGAGAAGACGAAGTTTGCTTACTTGAGTTTTTTATCTTGCTGGAAACCGTTGTTCTAGAGGTGGTTGATTGTCGTCGGAGTTTGCTTTTGGTAGTTTCTTGTTGTTTCTCTGTCGCTTTTTGTACGATTCACGTTTCCCCTTTTCCAATTTGTACATAATCCTATGTAATCTGAAAAATCTAATGGATTGGGTTTAGGGATTGTGGGGGTTAGGGTTTCCGATCTATGGATTGGCCTTCATTTTTGTTGTGTTCGCTTATTGATTTAGGATTAAGGTTGAATTTTAATGGGGGTTGGTATTTGTAACTTGTGATTTTTGTGTGTAATGGGGGAAATCTGGAAAACTCATATGATGAACATTCAAGTGTTCATCATATGTTTTTGCAAGCTTCTGAACCCCCCCCCCCCCCCTCACTTTATCCAATTTTCAGTTAAAAAAGGAATACAATTTTGTTTGTTGTGAGAGAGTAACTTGATAATAGAGAGAGAGAGAGAGAGGGAGAGAGAGAGAGAGAATGGAATAATTTTCACATGAGGCATTCCACACCTTTTTATCCTTTCCCGTTCATTTTCATTGGTAACACATGGCCTTCTATGGGCCACTAGATCAGTTGACTCTGCCTATTGACTAGGGGATCCCACGTAAGAACCCCCACCACATTACTGTGTTCTGTCTTGCATTGGCCCTTGGATCTCCTGGTAAGCTGATAGACGCCCGAGATTGAGTTAACCTGGTTGACTCTCTTGGCTCCCTTTCGGAAGCTGAGCCAACCCCCTATTGGGCCCTTTGTGCCCTAGGCCTGCTACGCACACCCCTTCCTTTGTTTATTTTGTTGAGCTTCATTTTTTATTTATTGTTTGTTTTCTGATGGGCCTAGCCCATTTCTTTTATTTACCACACCAATCCCATGCCATTCACTCCTCTCCTTTTTTTCTTTTGCCAAATTTTATTTTATTATATGATTAAGTCATAAAAATGTTTTAATAAATAACAATTAGGCTTAAATACAGTTTTGGTCCCCATAGTATCATTTTTCTAAAGTTTTGATCCCCCTTTAAAAAAACCCAGGTTTTGGGTCTCTTGTTTTGATTTTTTTTTTGGATTATTTTGGTCCCCCGCCAGTTTAGAGTATGTGGCATTGTAGATTATGACATGGCAAAGCTTATAATTGCCAGCTGAATTGCCGCATCATTAAACTTAATTTTAATTTAAAAAAATCACAAAATAAAATAACTTTATGTTATTTTTATTATTCTGAATATTTAATATAAGTAGTTAGCTAACCCTAATTGCATTTCATCATAACATTGTTTAAGAGGCAATTTCCCAGAAACTTTGAACCCTAGACCAGCAAACGATTCAAACGCACCAAATACTGTGAAGCTTCCATGGAAAATCATGGTTTTTCCAAGACGAGCAAAGGCGTCAAGTTCTGCCTCAGGTATGTTGTCGTATTCTTTCCCCACGTTCTTCCTTTATTTCATTCTTAGTTTAATGTTAATGGTGGACCCCAAATGGTTTAGGGTTTTTTTCGTTGTATTTTACTGTACTTGGTGGTCCCTTTTGTGTTAGGGTTTAGAAATCCGTCTTTTAGGGTTTTGGGGTCCTACCGTTTCTTCATTATTTAAGTCTTGTTTGTGTGGACCCATTCTGACAATGATGTATGAATTAATACAGGCAAACCAAGTGTCAAACAATTAGGTTTAGGATTCACCATGGAGGTGCACTCGTTGAAACTCCTGTCAAAGTGTATGTTGGTGGATTTGTTTCAGAAATGGACTGGAAGTGGGATGTAGATTATCTGCCCTATATGGAGTTGTTGGAACTGATTAAGAAGGATAAATATGTAGACATTAAGTGTATCTGGTATTTGAACCCTAGGAAGAGTTTTACCCTTGGTCTTAGGCCACTGAACTGTGACAAAGATGTTTTGCAAATGATAAGGGATGTTGATGGCTATGAAATTGTTGACTTATATGTTGAACATAACATTAGTGAACCTGACATTGCTGTCTTATATAGGTCATGAAAATAACATGAGAACTTGCAAGGGGAAGAGAGCAGCTGATAGAGTGATGCCTAAGGGAGGGAACAAAAAGCAAAAAACTGTCAGTAAGCAGAAGAAGCATAAAGATGGAAAGGGTGCAAAGGCAAAGAAGGCAAAGAAGCAAAAGAAGCAAAAGGAGTCAACTCAAGAGATTGGATCATGTTCTCAGGCTCCACAACCTACCCAAGAATAGGATTATGTATTTTGCTGAATTATGTATTTTGCTGTCACGACCTAAGCTGTCATTTTGTAACTATCATGACATAAGCTGTCATTTTGGATTAAGTACTTTGTTATGCTGAATTAAGTATTTTGTAACTTTCATGACCTAAGTTTTATGTTGAATTATGTAGCCATTACTGGCTGTACTAATGTTTGATTAAGTATTTTGTTATGAAACTGTCATTTTGAAATTACAAAGCTGATACTGATATTTGCAATCCTTTTATCTGATATAGGTCACATTATCATTATAGGTCTACTTTATGCAACCAAAAATTATAGGTCTGCTATGTGCCTCCAAACATTATAGGTCTTGTATTAGCAAGATTTTAAAGTTCTATTAATTCAATCAAACATTATAGGTCATGTATTAAGAATATAGGCACCAAAGAAATAAGAACTAAAAACATAATAATCAAACACAAACAAATACACTACAGGTCTGGTTGCAACTTAACATTTTCATTATAACCAAATACATTACAGGTTTGAGATTACAAAGAAACACAAACAAACCTAACACTTAACCATTACAAACTACTTTGTTACATTAGATAAAACCCATCCAATCAACAACATTAATGTCATTCCTATAACAACTTTGTTCAACATCTTCAAATATTTGATCTCCAACTTGAGTTGTTCTTCTCTAATAGTAGCTTCATTAAACTTAACATTTTCTTGGTTCAATTTTTGATGCAGAGAAGATATAACTTCCTTGGCCCGTTGAGACATTTCTTCATCAAACCAGACAAAGTTAGAACATCTCTTGTATCCATGATTCTAGCAAAAGAGATGAAGAAATTAGGGATTTACTTGATTATACGACAAATAATGGAAGAAATTAGGGATTTTACGAAAAACCTTGTACATCCCACAGCCAAAAAAACAACGACCTGGGTTTTGATCCGTCCAGGTCGTCATCAATGGAGACGAAATCCCACACTTGCATTCAACATCAATGGAGCGAGTCACAGTGGCTTGCTTAACAAAGAATACGCAGACATCTTGGTGGGGGTTGAAGGGTGAGGATTGAAACGAAATTTGGGGGATCCAAGAGATATAGGGTTTCTGAAATTTTCAAATGGGGAAGAACAAGAGATTTAGGTTTCTGAGTTTTTCAAATGGGGAAGAAGACAAAGTTATATAAGTTCACGTGAAACATCTTGGTGAGGGTTTAAGCAATTACTTTAATTAAAATTGTTTTTTTATATTATAAATAATATTAACCATGTTTTTAATTGCTGACGTGGAACTTTATTTCCAACTAGGACAACAATTAATAGTCCACATCAGCGAGAAAAATGCCACATACCCTAATTTGGAGAGCGGACCAAAATAATCCCAAAAAAAATCAAAACAAGGGACCCAAAACCTGGGTTTTTTTAAAGGGGGGTCCAAAGTTTATAAAAATGATACTATGGAGACCAAAACTGCATTTAAGCCTAACAATTAATATTTAAAAGAAATAAGAAACTCTTGATTAATATCAAGCCCCTTGTCAAAAATCAAATTCAAACCTCTTTCCATATCAAATCTTTTTTTTTTTAACGAAAATCAAACGCTTGATATCATCAAATTCTTTTCCAAATTAATCTCTTTAAAAATATTTTTAGCATTAATTAATCGGATGAAAAAGGATTTAGATGGACATACTTGTCCCTCTTAATCCCTGAGTATTTGGATGATGGTCGTACATAGCCTACTATTCGAGTACTCGTCCCCTGTTTAAAAATACGTTAAATAACCGAATCTAGTTCATTCTTTCATGGATGAAAAATATTAGTTAGACGTAATTGTCCTCCTTAGTCCTGTGTATTTGTGTGATGGTCGTACTTAGCCTCCCGCGCGAATACTCGTCTTCCGTTAAAGAAACGTGACTTAATTTGCCTCACAAATTTCATAAATAACTTGGACGAAAAAGGATTAGTTGGACGTACTTATCCATTTTAGTCCCCGAGTATTGGGATGATGTTCGTACTTAACATCCCATTTGAGTATTTGTCATCTACCTAAAAAAACTCAACCTATCAAGTATTTTCTACCTTAGCACGATGTCAAAACCTTTTCATAAACGAAAGATGATGCAAAATATGCTTCGTTCCTACCATGCACAAGAAGTAAGAACGCTTTCTGCTCGAATGCAATGAAAACATAACTCTGTGAGATTCCAAGTTACGTTGTCCATTTTGACGCGACGCCAATGTTCACTTCTCCATGTTTTGGGTAGCAAGAAATGTTTTCTGCTCGAATGCGAACTTAGTACCTTTCACTAAAATTGACCAACTAACAAATATTTTCTACCCAGAACTACGTAGCCTTGAGTTCCCCATCACACCTGGGGATACGTAGGAGCGAGACTCATTGTCTCGTCAAACACCCTAATAAAAAAAACTTATTTTTAGTCCTTTTCTCTTCTCTCTTAAACATTTCAATAACTAGAAGAAAGCAAACGAATGAGAGCTAACATTCTATTCGCAAAGTTAACTAAATGGTTCCCATTGAGTACAACGAATGTGAGGGTGCTAATACCTTCCCCTCGCATAATCGACTCTGAAACCCGAATTTGGTTGCGAAGACCATTTTTTTCTTTTAAAGGGATTTATCGATATTTTCCCTTTCCTTTTGGAATAAATAAACTTCGGTGGCGACTTTGTTATCATCTCGAGCATGTGAGTGCCTATGGTCATTTTTTTACGCAGCGACAGTGTGTCAATAAGGTATGGGTGAATAATTGTACTATGGCATTTAGAAAGTTCACTCAGATACATGGCCTCAGAGATAGACCCCCATGTGAGTGGTACCAAATGTATAGAGTGTAACACCCCGATTTCTTTTAATTAATTTTTCGTAATTAAATTGAATGATGTTGTGTATTTGTGTATGATTATGCGTGTTTTGGGTGAGGTTGGGTTGCCTTAGTATGGAGTAGAGACCTTAGAATTATAGAAAATAAAGTATTTGAGGGTGTGTGACTATTGGGATGGAATATGTGGTGTGGTTAGTAAGTGATTATTAAAATAAATAAATTAGTGGGAATTAATTAAAATAAAAATAATTAGTTTAATTATTTTATTTAATTAAAATTGGATAATATGAGTGGAGAGATGACAAGGGCAAGGTGGTCCATTCATGAGGATTAGTAAGGATAAAGAGGGAAAAACATATTTGGGGTCTAAGGGTCATATTAGGAAAATGAGGAAATTAGAGAGGGAGAATCATTTGGTGATCGATCGAATTCTGAAGAAAAGAGAAAAGGGAACGAGAAGCATAGCTAGGGTTGGGGGAACCTCCATTAGAGAGCTTTAAGGAATCTTCACTTAAGGTAAGGGTGGGGTTCTTCGATCACTTAAGGGTTGTATAATATATGTATGAGGGTGGGTAAATTATTAGTATCCATATCTATGCATTTCGCTGTTGCTTTGGGTGATTCGGTGTGAACGGAAGGTTGCGTGTCGATGTTTGTTATTATGTGTAAATTATGTAAATTGCATGTTTGAGTTGTGTTTGTGGTGTTAGAATATGTTCTAATTGATATATAGTCTAGGTATGTTGGGGTCTTGTAGATGGGGTTTTGATTTGAGAATAATGTATGAAGAAATTGGGGATAAATTGATGTTGTGAGGCCATGAGATGAGGTAGATGACGTACAATATGATGATAGGACCTCTAAATAAGTGTTAAATGTTGTTATAAATGTCATACAATCGTAGGATTTTGAATTACGAAATCGGCACTTCTTACGGAATCGAAATCAGAGGTCCGGAAGGCATTTAACGATAAAAAACAGAAAATTTTTCTGTTTTTGCGCAATATGAGTCGACTCATTAGTCGACCTGTACGGACCCGTGTGTTGCACAATTTTTCCAAAATGTCAAATTTTGTTTTTTTCATAACTTTTGACTCGTAAGTCCGTTTTAGCCCCCGTTCAAAGCGTTAGAAAGCTAACGAAATATTCTTTCTATTAAACATGGTCTTGTTTCCAGTAGGATATTTTATTAATGCGTGGTTGGGTGATTTGGCATGTTATTAATCGTGGTCGCGCGTCTTGTCGCTTAATGGTGTTGTGGCATAACTTATAAATGTAATAGTTGTTGCTTATGAGGTTGTATGATGATGTTGTTGAGCCGTTATAGCATTTTTGTTGCATGGTGACTAGTAGTGGTGTGGTATAATGATTAATATAAATATCATTGTACGTGGTATTGTTATTGTCATTGTTGATGCTGTATTATTTTGTTGATTGTTACTTCCTATGTGGTATGATGATGTTGTTGGACTGTCATGGCATGTCGTGGTGTGACATGTAGTGGCGTGATACATTGATTTTATGAAAGTCATTGTATGTTGTTTTTGATATACATTACATGATTGCATGAGTTGTGAGATAAGTCGTGTGCCCATGTGGGGTGTGAGCGTCTTATCCGAATTCGATGTGGTAGAATCAAATTATTGTTGTTGTTGAGGTAGTCGTGTGCCCATGTGGGGTGTGAGCGATTATGGTAGTCGTGTGCCCGTGTGGGGTGTGAGCGATTACGGATGTCGTGTACCCATGTGGGGTGTGAGTGACGTTGTGGATATTCCGACGGGAATTATGATCATGAAAAAGGGATCGAAAGGTACCACATGCATTGAGTCTAGTGTGGAGTCTCATTGTATTGCATTATGTATCATGTTGTTTTATGGAAAATTATGACTATCTACTAGTGTGTGGAATGTGTGCGATGTGAATTGATGTTATGGTGGATTGCTTAATAATTATATGCTTTTATATATATTATGCATTTCTTTTGTTGATTTGAGAATCTCACCCCTTCTGTTTGAATGTTGCCTCTACGTGGGTAACGTGCAGATATTCTGCTGTAGGAGCTCAGGTGTGAGTGGAAGTTGAAGTCTTCCGGTTAATCTTTTAGTTTGGCGTCAGCTCTGATATGTAACATTGGGAGTCGGGAAGGCTTTTATATGATTTTATTTGTTGAAGAATTATTAGTTGTTTTTCTGATATGAAAACTAGTTTCTTTAGTTAATTGAAATCTTTATAATTTGTTGATTGAAATAAATAATTTTCCGCTGCGTAATAAAGGTTATTTTGTTGGATTAAAGTTGTGTGATTTCCGAAAATGTCATTTATATGTTACATGTCTATTTATGAGCAAATGATAAGTTTGAAGTAGCATCCTTTATTTCTGTTTCGTATTGTTTCACTCTGGTTAATTTAATTAAATAGCGCGGGGAAATTTAGGGTGTTACATAATGGTATCAGAGCAGGTCGGTCCGTCTGGCAAGATTGTCTAATTATGTTGTTCCCTAGTATGCGACATGTGTGTGAAAACACTGTCGGTGCTTGTTTTGTTTTCCATTTGCAGGTTGGGAATGAAACAAGTGGGGGAGAAGTGTCTGCTTCTCTTAGATATTCCAGTTGTTGAGGAATTGGATATCATGTTGCTACATGAGGGAGTGCAGTATTGGATTGTCCAACTATTTGAGAATGATGTGATCCTTGAGGGAAGACGGTCAGGTTTTCTCATTGTTCGTTTCCTTGTGAGGGGGAAGGCGATGTTGTGGCTAGAGATGGACCGGTGATGTGTGGAGTATCCTGACGTGTTTCCTAAGGATGGGCACAGGTTGTCTTTAGTCGGAACAAGATGATGTTATTTTTGGGACGAATTGGTGGAGTTAAACCATGTGTTTACCAATCATTTAGATGAGTGGTGTAGTGTGTTGTTGAGATAAGTGTAACTCCGGTGTTGTGAGTTAAGAAGAAATAAGGTAGTACGAGATTGTGTGTGGATTACCGACATTTGTCTAAGTTAATGATTGAGAATAAATATCCACTTCAACGGGATTGATGATTTGATGGACCAACTGTTATGCTAGTGTGTCTTCAGTATAATTGAATTGAGGTCGGATTACCTTCAGATTTGGGTGAAGAGTGAGAATATTTGGGGGATCTTAGAAGTAAGAGAAAAGGGTGGAACTCATGTTCACCATTTCCAATCTTCATTTTCGCACTTATGGAACAGTCTTCACTAAACAGGTGATAACTTTTCGCTGGTAACTCCGATGGGAGCAATTCTGGACTTTTTGGAAAGCTTGTGAAATTCCCTACATTTTGCATATAAACTTTGTCTTCTACATGTTTTTGATGAAAGAGAAAAACACATTTTAAGATTTGGGTCTGAAGCTGATTTTGGAGAAGGCATGTATACGGGATTTCTTGGCCAGCCTCCATTACACAGGTGATAACTTTTTACTCGTAACTCGGATTTAAGCGATTCTTAAATTTCTGGAATTTACAGGAAATTCCGTTCATTTTGGCATATAATTTTGTATCAAGAAGGTCTGTATTGAAGGAGATACTCGTGTTTGAAGTTGAGTGAGTCTTGCGGAAAATGGGTAAGATGAGGTCAGGTATAAAATGTTTAGTAATAGGACGGAGGTGAGGGTATCAGAGAAGCCTATGGAGGTGCGGCGTATGCCAATTGAGGGTGATTAGAGTGGAGAGATTCTTGAGGAAGGGAGAAGGTTAAAAAGTAAAGTGGATTGTGTGTCATTGATGACATGATGTCGACATGTGTCGGGAAGATTTTGGACAGTTTCTATTCCCACCCAGATGATGAGATGGTACTATTGAGATTGTGATTAGAATGAGACCCAAATGTGTAACTATATGGATCATCGAGATGATGAAATTAAAGGAAATACGAAGGATTTATTAGTGTTGTTAAATTCTCTACTTGGATAAATGTTTCATTTGGAGCGGACCGATTTGAATTGTACTTGGTGTAGTAGCATTTCCGGTATCGGGAGAATATTTAAAATTTGTGTTGTGCTACGAGTGGGTATAGGAGAATATGTAATGGACTTTGGGCACAAAGTAAGGACGCTATTGTAGTTAGGTAAGGATGATTTATGCTACCGATGTGGTTGCCAGCTACCTGTTGACAAATTGAGGAACTGATCACCCTTAATCTCTTGTTGATAGTAGACGGGATCATGTTGGATGGAATAGACGTGTCTTGCCAGATGGGATGGTATGTACAGTGAATTGTTTGGAGTTAAGCCAAGTGCTTACGGATTATTTTGATTAGTCGATGCAGATTCTTATATCTGAAGATGAGGCGGATTCGAGGTTTTTGTATGTCGATCAGATGTTGTTGATAGTTACTTATCAGGAGTAGAGAACCATGTGCTAACTAGTGATATGCCAAGGGTGTCGGCTTGGAGAGCTTTATTATTGTTGGTAAAGAAAAGGATGGTAGCATGAGGTTGCGTGTTTATCGGTGAGTAGTATAGAAACTCACAGTTGTGTTCTGGATAGCTTGAGTTTTGATTTGTGATGAATCGAGAATTCGATTGACATGGGACTTGAAGCATTAGAAAGATAATCCAAGGAGGAAGTAAATGGGAATGTGAAACCATGATTTGACCAAGGATGTCGGGGAGAGGATGGTAGTGGCTAGTACACCTTAAAGTGTATGTAGAGAGTATGAATCGTATCTTCCATGCTTATTTGGATAAGTTCGAAGTGGTGTTCGTTGTAGATGTTCTGACCTATTATAAAATCAGAAGAAGAACATGTAGAGTATTTGAGAATTGAGTTACAAGTATTGAAAGAGATAAAGTTATATGCTAAGTTATCAAAGTGTGACTTTTGGCTAGTAGAGGTGAGTTTGCTTGGTTATGTTAATTCAGACGAGGGTATTGTTGTGGATCCATCACAAGTAGATGTAGTTCTACAACGAGAACGCCCCGAAGTGGGTTAAGGAGATTATAATATTTTTGAACTTAGTTAGTTATTAGCGCAGGTTATGGAAGGTTTTTCCAAGTTAGCATTTCCGATATCTCAGTTGACTTGCGAAGGGTAAGTCGGTTGTTTGGGGATGTTTGTGGTGAGGAAAGTTATAGAGAGCTGAAGTAGAAGTTGACTACGGCTCCAGTTTTGATTCTGCCTGATCTTAATGAACCGCTTGTGGGGTATTAAGATGTGTTTAAGATGAGTTTAGACAGTGTGTTAATACAAGAGGGTAAAGTCGCAACTTATGCTTTACGGCCAATAAGGAGTCACGAAAGTATCTATCCCGTTCAAGATTTGGAATTGGCTGCGGTGGTATTTGTGTTGAACATCTGGAGGTATTATTTTTATGGATCTAGGTCCAAAGTGTTTAGTAATCACATGAGTGTAGAATACCTGTTGGGTCGGAAGGAATGGAGTATGAGACGATAAGGATGGTTGGAATTCTTGATGAGTTAAGTCGAAAGTCGTTTCATATGTCTGCTTCGATGGTCAGAGAATTAGATTTGAGTTAGCAGTTCAGAGATTGGTGTCTGGTGTGAGAGATAACGCAGTGGAGTGTAAGGTTAGGCATATTAAAAGTGAACAACGATTTTCTAGTGATTGTTAAAGGGAGTCAGAAGTTGGATGTGAGCTCGGTAAATTTGATAGTTGCGAGTAATCAGAGTGCGCAGGTGAAGCATGATGTAGCGCAGTTCTTACATGCCTGTGTATGACTTGTAAGAGTGCAAGGGTTGGACGATAGAGCCTGCAAAGGTGATGCAAACCATTGGACATTACAGGATAGAAGTGATAGGTGAAAGGTCTAAATATTGTTCATGTATTACTATATAGATGGATGTATTAGTTTACGTGTTTAATTGGTGGATCATAGCATTGTTGCATCAGTGTAATGTGACAGCGATGTTAGTAATAGGGTTATATTGATGTGGTTAAGACGATGTGTGTTATGGAACTTTATGTTCTTATCTTTGTTGTTGCCTGGGTACCTATAGTGATGATAACGATCATGTTATGTTCCAGTTCTAGAGTGAACCTGTGTGTTCGTAACTTGGTTATTCTTTGCGTCTAGAGTTGGCTGTCGAGTGCATTGCGTGAGCATTGCATCTTATTGTTGTTGTTGTCGTTGGTAAGGTGTATTGTTGCTTTGTGTTATTCGTGGTGTTGCCTTTCATGGCATGTGAGTTGGTTATTTGGATGCGAGAACGTATTCGGGGTAGTTCGTATCAGGTACATTTTCGAGGACGAAAATATTCTAAGTGGGGGAGAGTTGTAACACCCCGATTTATTTTAATTAATTTTTCATAATTAAATTGAATGATGTTATGTATTTGTGTATGATTATGCGTGTTTTGGGTGAGGTTGGGTTGTCTTAGTATGGAGTAGAGACCTTAGAATTATAGAAAATAAAGTATCGGAGGGTGTGTGACTATTGGGATGGAATATGTGGTGTGGTTAGTAAGTGATTATTAAATTAAATAAATTAGTGGGAATTAATTAAAATTAAAATAATTAGTTTAATTATTTTATTTAATTAAAATTGGATAATATGAGTGGAGAGATGACAAGGGCAAGGTGGTCCATTCATGAGGATTAGTAAGGATAAAGAGGGAAAAACATATTTGGGGTCTAAGGGTCATATTAGGAAAAGGATGAAATTAGAGAGGGAGAATCATTTGGTGATCGATCGAATTCTGAAGAAAAGAGAAAAGGGAACGAGAAGCATAGCTAGGGCTGGGAGAACCTCCATTATAGAGCTTTGAGGAATCTTCACATAAGGTAAGGGTTGGGTTCGATCACTTAAGGGCTGTATAATATATGTATGAGGGTGGGTAAATTATTAATATCCATATCTATGCATTTCTTTGTTGCTTTGGGTGATTCGGTGTGAAAGGAAGGTTACGTGTCGATGTTTGTTATTATGTGTAAATTATGTAAATTGCATGTTTGAGTTGTGTTTGTGGTGTTAGAATATGTTCTAATTGATATATAGTCTAGGTATGTTGGGGTCTTGTAGATGGGGTTTTGATTTGAGATGAATGTATGAAGAAATTGGTGATAAATTGATGTTGTGAGGCTATGAGATGAGGTAGATGACGTATAATATGATGATAGGACCTCTAAATAAGTGTTAAATGTTGTTATAAATGTCATACAATCGTAGGATTTTGAATTACGAAACCGGGTGTTGCGGTGAAAATCGGATAACAAGCTATTAATTAACTTGTATCATATTTCTTTTACAACCGACTTTGATTTATCCAAAGGAAAGGTTCAAGATCGTTAAAAAACCTAAAGGGAGGAGATCTAAAGTTCGGGGGTTGGTTATACAAAGGGAAGGTATTAGCACCCTAAGTATCTGTAGTACTCTACAGGAACCTCTTGTTTAAGTTTGTGCTAAGTTATGTTTGCTTGCTAAAGCATGTCTGCTAATGGTATGTACATTAAGTTTGCTCGCCAAGACGTCGCATCTTGTGCCTACGTATCTGACAAATGAATCAGAGCAACCGTAGTTCACCTAACTAAGGGTGAAAGAAAAGAAACATTGACTATAGCCAACGTTCCAAAGGGAAATGAGTCTGAGCTCATTTTAGAGTTCACGATAACTCTCTAAGTCTAAGTTACAGGGGGAAAGTGAGTTCTCATGATAGTGAGAATCACATAGAGTTCTCGATAACTCTATAAGTCTAAGTAAAGGAAAGTGAGTTCTCGTGATAGAGAATCACATAGAGTTCTCGATAACTCTATCCTATTACTAAACTATGATGAAAATGGCTCTTATGAGGCCAAGGATGAAAGGTACAAGGTTTGTGACTTAGGAGTCAAGATAGGAACTTTCCTTTGGAAGGAAGGGGGAGATAACAACTTCTTATGTACAAGAAAGTTACAAGGGATTGAAATTGTATGAACAAAATGAGTGTAAGAACTCAAGGAGATGTACAACAGTTAAGTATGAATAACATCACAAGAAATTAATGTAAACAATACTAAGATAAGGCAAAAGAAAAGTATATGACATTCAAGAGTGTGTGTGAAGTGTCATGCAAGTGTGGCAAAGATGATCCTCTCAACAATTGGTTTTTCAAGGTGAATACCACAAGTTTTAGGTTTAGAATCGAGGTTTGAATAGTGAATCAAAAACCTAAGCAAAAGGACCTCATTCAATGTCATCATTGGTCCTAAAATGTCCCTTAAGGGTGTCCTAAGACACTTGGGAAAATTAGTTTAAGAAAGTGAAGAGCAAAAGGATTTTTCAAAAGAGATTTAAAAAGTAGGTTCAAATTACTTCTATTTTTAGAAAATAAGAAATAAATGCTAGGATTAAATAAAAATGGAAATAAAAATATTAGAAAATTAAATTAAACAATGAAGCATTAACATAAATATTTTTGGTATTTTTGATCAACAAGAACTATTTTTAATAAACATAATTGAAAGAGGAAATAAAATGAAAACAATTGAAAATAAATAAAACAGGGGGTGTATTAGTAATTAGAAAATGAAAAGGAATTGTTTTGGTGCTGCATTGGGCCTGAAAACTGGGGGTGTGCGAACAGCAATTGGGGCGAGGCCCAAGTCCAAAAACAAGTGGAAAACAGAAAAATAAAAACAAAACATAGGGGACTGGGGCGAGGGAAATTCGAACCCCAGTCCCCTTGTTTACAAGGGCAAGACATGAACCACTGGGGTGGCGATACATCCGTTGTATCCGCCCCCCAGAATAATATATATATTTGCTGCATGAATGGAAAACTGAACGCATAAAAACGTTACGCACAAACATTTATCAATTGGTCACATATATTTAAGTTACAAAATGACAAACACACGCCCGACCAATCAAAACACGCCACGCCCTCTCTCTCTCCCATGCACGTAAATGAAACTGAAAAGAAAATCGTGGAAAAGAAAAAGAAAGAAAACGCAAGGTTTCCTCTCCTCTTCCCCAACCTGGTTCAAACTCATTACTTCGTCATTTTCATCAAAACAAAATCCTAAACTGATCAGCACAGATTAAGGAACAAAATCATGCCATTTGTTTTCTATGAGGTTAAACATACAACTCTTGCAATGGCCAAAAACCAGTGGGCACAAAATAAAGTTTAGAATCTGGAAAATCTAACATACGAGTCACATTAAGGATGAAATGGTTTACATGACTCATACACAATAATAAGCATATGGTAGCATCAAAGTACAAACAAAAACAACAGCATGCTTATGAGTTTCAAGAGTTTAGAGGCTTACCTCTTGGAGAGAGTCCAAGGCCTCTTGAATAACACTTGTAAATGCTGAGAATCACCCTATGGATCTTTGTTGGTCCTAGTAGGGAGTGTGCAGATGATGAGCAGCTTTGGAACGTGCCTGGATCTTTCAACCCGATTCCTTATGCAAGTAGAAGCTTGAGGAATGGCAGATGATGAAGGGCTTGTTACAGAATCTTTTTGAGGATCTAAACCAGCTTCATGGGGTGTTGATGGAATATTTATGTGATATATTTATGGTTTGCCCGAGTAACTTGAAGTTGGGTAGTGTTCTTGCAAATGGGAGTATGGAAATGGTAGGTAATGGTGGAGTGATTACAGCTAGGGTTTGGGTGCTTGGACCTTCTCTATGTGACGTTCAGAGAAGGTTTGTGAAGTTTGAGGACAAGTGCTCGAGGGAGATGGGAGTTTGAAGTGATCTTGCAGATTTGCAAGAAGAGGGAGATGGGAGAATTTGGCGAGTATCAGCCTTGGTTTTAAGATAATTCCGGTGTCCTTTTGAATGTAGATTGAGGTTCTATTTATAGGAAATGTTGAGGGTTCAAGGTATGGGGAAAAATCAGAAATGGCCACATTTGCCCTTTTGGAAAGTTTCCATCGTGTGAGCTGTGTTGGTTGAAGCAAAAGTCTTCTAAAATCACTGCTAGCTGATGTGGTTAGGTCTGAGCAAACTGGTGAGAAGTGATTGGTTCAAGGCTCTATGAATAAACAATGTATTGTTCTTTGAAAAGTTTCTCTCTCTTGCTACAAGTTGCACAAAGATGACATAACCTCATTATTTTAATGCAAGCACTTGAAAATTCGTGGCACAGCTTGGATTAAGTTTAAATCCATCACTAGAACTCAGAAACATGAGGTTTTGGTGATTAGAGAAGGTTTGGAGTCATTATGCTAAAGTTGGTAACTTGAAATTCAAGAAATGGACCTCTAACTTCATTAATTCGAAACTCCCAGCTCACTCCATGGATTGAGGAGTTCTTGTACTTTTTGGAAATCCCTCATTTCCCTCTACAACTTTCATGTTGGAAGATTTTTGATTTGAGCCTTGGAACCATGTGTAAAATCGGGTTAAAGTTGGAAGAAGGATAAGGTGAAAATGCTGAAATTTCACTAAGTCTTGGTCAATCTGGCTTGTAAGCTCCATAACTCAAAAACCATTCATTTTTAGGAGAAAAGTCATATTTAACACTTTGAAGATCTTGACAAGAGCTTCCATTTGGGCTTGGAGTCACTCCATTTGGATGTGTGGTTTGGTAGTTATGACCATTTCAAAATACCACAAGAGGGGGAATTTCCATATATGAAAAGTTTCATGATCATAAACTTACTTCCTTTGCAAGAAACCTCTTGAAACTTGCTCTTGACACTTTTCATCATCCATAAGACAAGTTATGATGATTGGAGGCAAAGGAAATGCCATTTGGATCAAAATCCTCAAAGATCAAAGTTTCAGAAAACCCTAAATATGACTGTGAATGCACTGAGGCAAACACTTGTGATCTTGCTTCTTTCTTCATATCTAAAGCTCATGGAAGACCTTTAGGGATGTTGGCTAACTCATGGAGCCATGGCTTAGGTTTTGAGAGCACCTTTTGATGAAGATCAAGGCCAATGATTCACATATTTTGATAGAAACCCTAATCTGGAGGCAGGGTGAAATTGTGGCTCAAACAAATCATGATGAGAGCCAGATGACCTTGAATTCTTGCTGAGTGAGACCTCTTGGATGTAGGTAACTCAAATGGTTTATGAACCAAGCACTTCTTGAATTGACAGGGCAAAATTCTTCATTAATTCCTCAGGTTAAAACCCTAATCCCATACTTTGGTCTGGTGATCCTTTTGGTGACTTGACTTGATTCAAAGTCTTGAGATCTTGATTTTAAACAACTAGTGAATCCTTGTGATGATTTCATGGCATTAGATGACACCTTAGGAGGCCTGGGATTTCTCTGTGCAAACCCTAGTTCCAGATATAAATGAACTAACTGCAAAATATGGGTTAGCTAAATAATGCATATATGATTGATTCTAAATGTATATGTAGGATGTTATGACATCTAAGAGGTAAAATTTGGGGTACAACATTTGCCCCTATTTAAATAGCTTTACCGGATGGCACGAGGGAAGAAAATCCTCGGGACATCAAGGTGAAAGGTATTTAAATATAGCAAACCAAAAATTTTGCCCTTAGATGGAATGCAGATGCTGACATGCCATGGACTTCTAGTATGATGAAATGATGATAGTGCAAAGATGCAGACAGACCAGACACCGAAGGTGAAGAGCAAACTACCACAGAGAGCTTACTGGGAAAGGATGAAGGTTAGTATCCATGAGGAAAACCCACTGGGGATACAGGTTGACCAACAAAAGAGACTCACTAGGGAGACTCTGAGGAAATACTGGGGATAGAAAGATAGAGCTAAAGGGGAAACCCTACAGATCCTCACTGGAGATAGGAGCCAGAAAGGTATTCTCCACTGGGGAAAGATCCAGGGAAATTGACGACAGGTTCAAAGGTGACCGGACGACACTGGGGAAAAAGTCATATTCTTACCGGGCATGAAACCAGAAAAAGGATATGATCTCCACTGGGGATTAGTTTAAAACAAAAGGATAAGCATCCAGCAAAATATTTTCTAGGGATTTCTTGTACTGAAGAGTTCAAACAGGATCTTCAAGAAAAGCCAGAAAAGGTAGAAATGAACTCGTGCGGCAGATAATATGACTGGACCTTTAGCTGAGGAATAAGGCTAAGGAAACAATATGAATTGGATAAGAAACGAGGTTCATAGTCGACCTGAGATTTTGGTTCATAGGTGGCCAAGGTTCGTATAGCGGGTTCATAGTAAACCTGAGGTTCTGGTTCATAGGTGACCTGAAAATCAACGCCAGCGATTACTGGACTTATGGTTCATATGTGACCAAAGGTTCTGGTTCATAGGTGACCAAAGTTTAGGTTCATAGGTGACCTGAAAATCAATGCCAGCGATTACTGGACTTAAGGTTCATAGGTGACTTGAGGTTCTGGTTCATAGGTGACCAAAGTTTAGGTTCATAGGTGACCAAGGTTCATAGGTGACCTGAAAATCAATGCCAGCGATTACTAGACTTAAGGTTCATAGGTGACTTGAGGTTCTGGTTCATAGGTGACCAAAGTTTAGGTTCATAGGTGACCAAGGTTCATAGGTGACCTGAAAATCAATGCCAGCGATTACTGGACTTATGGTTCATAGGTGACCAAGGTTCATAGTTGACCTGAAAATCAATTCCAGCGATTACTGGACTTATGGTTCATAGGTGACCAAAGGTTAGGTTCATAGGTGACCAAGGTTTAGGTTCATAGGTGACCAAGGGTTCTGGTTCATAGGTGACCAGAGGTTCTGGTTCATAGGTGACCAAAGTTTAGGTTCATAGGTGACCTGAAAATCAATGCCAGCGATTACTGGACTTATGGTTCATAGGTGACCAAGGTTCATAGTTGACCTGAAAATCAATTCCAGCGATTACTGGACTTATGGTTCTTAGGTGACCAAAGTTCTGGTTCATAGGTGACCAAGGTTCTGGTTCATAGGTGACCAAGGTTTAGGTTCATAGGTGACCAAGGTTCTGGTTCATAGGTGACCAAATTTTAGGTTCATAGGTGACCAAATTTTAGGTTCATAGGTGACCAAGGTTCATAGGTGACCTGAAAATCAATGCCAGCGATTACTGGACTTAAGGTGGGCGTCGACAGCTGGATTAAATATCAGATAGGTCAATACTGGGGTTGCATAAGCGAAGATTGGACTTCCTGGGGAATAACTGCATAAAGGGTCGAAATAGGGCGCATCGAGGTGAAGACCGGACGCGAGCAAGACATAGACGAAGGTCTGAAGACCAGACGCAAGAGACAAAGAGAGATAAAGACCCCACACGAGCGAAACATCAAAAGATGCAAAGATGCACAATGTTATGGTATGATGTGAATGTTTAATGATATGTAAGAGACGACTCTAACGAGAGATGACGGACTGGAATAGTGAGTGGAAGGATGACACATCCAACATACTGCAATATGACGGCCATGGGTTCAAAGTTAGTCCCTGGCAGCCTTCACTTCACTGGGGAAATAAAATTCACATTCTTACCAGGCATGAAACCAGAAATAAGACATGATATCCACTGGGGATCAATTTGAAATAAAGGGATAGACATCCAAATAGAAGATTTTCTGGGGATTTCTTATATTGAAGAGTTCAAACGGGACCTTCAAGAAAAGCCAGAAAGGACAGAGACGAACTCTGTGTGTGCCAAATGATGATCAATCACAAGGACTTTCAAAGAGATATTGATAATGACCGAACTTCTGCTGGGAACCAGATTAAAGTGCCAACAAGGATTGGACTCAGAAGTGACATGTCAGTATACATCAATTTAGGTTGGATAAGATACCAATATGAGTTGGGCTTTGGATACCAGTATGAGCTGGATTTTGGGTACCAGCATGAGCTGGATTTTAGGTGCATATTGTCAAGACTGGTTGACGGTAGGGAATAATAACATATCTGAAGGTACGGAACCTGAAATCGGAACACCTCATCAAACAGATTGACGGCAGGGAGTAATAACATATCCGAAGGTACGGAACCTGAAATCGGAACACCTCATCAAACAGATTGACAGCAGGGAATAACTGAAATAGGGATTACGTCAGACAGGTTGATGGAAAGTGACTGATTGAAGGTAACATCATTTGTAACTGTAAAAGTATGAATAAAACCAAGGACGAATAAGCTTCTCGTAAGAGAGATTGCCACTTATTGTTGTAGAGGTAATGATAGCAAAATAAGCTTCTCAAGGTGATTACCACTTGTTGATGGGTATAGATTCCAAAGAGATGTTGATATTACAACACTACCAGAGGAATAATTATCTTCAATGAGGATCTGTAGAAGATTCTTCTGCGAGACATAGTGCAAAATAAATGCATGTTCCAAATGGGCTTAGAAACCACACCGTCAGGGATCAAAGTTAAATCTAGGAACAAGCTAGAAAGAAACGGTCAAACGAACTCCAACCATTGAGGAATGAGCTCAAATGGGGATTATCTTATCTTATGCATGGAAAAAGATAACTGAGCTAACCATCATCCACGAGAACCAATCTCTGAGGGGAATTTAGAAAGGATAGGCACTTTATGCCTAGGGCTGACAACTCTATTGGAGAGAATAGACAAACCCAGTCACTTGGAGAGGTAAACGCCAAAGCGAACAAAAATCGGTAAACACCAAGATGGAAGCGGAAATGCTAAGATTCCATGCATAAGAATGCTTATGCCATGCTCGTGCTATGCTTATGCTGACAAAACAGACAAAAGGAAGCGAGACTGAAGATGAAATAAACATCTTGACAAGGATACCCAGCCAAACTTCATCAGTTTGGACCATTATTTGGGATGTACTTGCAGAATTGGTTGTTTTGCTTCAAGATTACACTTTCTATGGAGAAAAGAGTACTCCCTTCGGTACAGCATCATGACTTCGCTTAAGATTGCCATCATGAGATTGATTTCTTTATTGGATGAGGAAAACCCATGGAGATTTTCCATGGTCGACTGAAACAGCGATTTACTGGGGAGCTGGAAGAGAATACCACAAGAATAGGGTCATTCTGCGTCATGACATGCATGATGATCAACATAATGAACAACGGCTCTTGCAACAGGTACTCTTCAAACCTTCTCTGCCCCAGATTGCATGGTCTTTTGTGAGAAAATACCAAGAGGATTTTATAGAAGAATCGGCACACGAAATGCTTTAATATCTTCAAACTCTTGGAGAGATTCAGGGATTTTGACATAACTGCCCCAGATTAACTACGCTTGCACAATAAGGTCTTTGAACTTTTTCTTTAGACTGTGGGAGTAACAACAGGGAAACAAACTCGTCCCATGCTAAATAGATGCCCCAGACTAACTGACCTTTGAGAGATTTGTCTAATCTCAACCTGATCTCTTCTGATTAACTGGTCTGGGAGGATATGTCATCAAAAGGATTTTACAAAAGAATTGGTATAGCAGATGCTCCAATATCTTCAGACTCTTGAAGAGATTCATGGATCTTGACATATCTGCCCCAGTTTTATTGCATTTATACAACAAGGTCCTTGAACTTGTTCTTCAGACTGGTTGATCCGCGAAGGAATTGCCCTAGACTAATTGACTTTTTAGAGATTTATCGAATCTCGACCTGATTGCCCCTGATTAACGGTATTCGCGATACAAGGTCCTCGGACTGCGGTAGAAACAACTGGGGAACACACATGCCCCTGTTGGTAGGTCATTGGAGTCCAAACTTGTCGTAAGATGACCTCAAGAAGGCATGCCCCAACATCCTGAATTCGAAGAGTTCTGCCCCTGTTTTAGTAGCTCTTGAGATGCTGGATCTATGGAGGAGATGCCCCAGACTGAGCCCTTTATCAAGTCAAATTCCCTAGCTGGCTGCATTTGTTGGGATTCCCTTGATATTGAATTGTCTTGCAAACAAGTATTGTTCATTAAAAATTGTAAAATTCATGTAAACTTTTGAAATCAAAGTTTTATTGATGAAACACACACAGTGGAATGATCAAATAATTAACAACAAAGGTGGATTTATCCATTTACAAAATAACACACACACAATTCGCAAAGATCATTAGGAGTCAGGTTAATCAACCTTGTTGTAGTATGCCTTCAAAATAACCTTACCTCAATTAGGTCTTTTAGGGGTTGTAACGTGGCTTGGTTCACGGTTTTATGAAACAAAGATAAAGGCTCAAAGTTTGTTTGGTACCCACCCCATCTTCGTGATGAACTCCAATCCTAAGCTCAGTTAACTTAAGCCATACATTCAGGTTCCTCTAGGTTAGGAATGAATTAATGATAGTTGATGATGATTCAGACACCTTGGATAGTCAGTACTCCCTCGCAGAATTTTGGTTAATCTTTGAGACTTTGAGACTTCTCCTTGTCTTTGCTGGTTGAGGTCATGATACCTCTTCTTTTGATTTGATTGAGGTCACGATACCTCTCTTTGTTTGCGGTTAGGACCTCCTTTTTGTTTGATTGTTGCTTTGAAACTCCTTTTTTGGCTGTTGTACAAGTTCTTTTTGTATAAGGCAAAGTTCTGGGCTTCCTATCTTTCTTGGCTTTTGCCTTGAAAGGGACTCGGCTCATCCTTTGATTAAGGATTTTTCAGCTATCCTTCCTTATTGTTGCTTAGATGAACAACTTGTACAACGCTAACTCATTTGATTTGAGAGAGTTGATTGGTGTCTTGCATGAAGCGCTTGCGTTCGAATGCGTAACTAAGTTAAACTGAGAACTACCCTGCCCCAAGGTTTAGATTTTAAGGGGTTTTGTATAAAGAAATAAAACTCCTACTTCTAGGCTCGAAGGGTTAACGAGGGATTATCTTCCTTATTTCTCCAGTGTTTGGGAATTGAAACAATGCCTTACATCCTCGGCAAGGTTTAATCGAAAGCATACCACATCAATTATTGATAATATTTTCGTCATCCTCCCAAATCTTTGCTTGAACAAAAGAATTGATATGGGAAAAAAATTTTCTGTTTTTTTTTTATGAACACAAAAGTAAATGAGTGAAACGAATGGACTCAATCAAAAGATGCACAAACATTTCATTAATCTTGCCAATTTGAAAGTACAACAATGCTTATAAACAAATATAAATTCAAACATGCAAAGAAAAAGCAACAAAATGCTAAACAATCAAAAGGTTGCCAGCTTCAGGGAACTGGAATTTCCTTCTTGATCTGTCAAGCTGAGATAGTCATCTTCAGAGTTGATTGTCGAGATCCGTCTGAGAATCATCTTCACATATACTCTCAGAAAATTCTTCCCCCTCAGAGTTTGATGAACCTGCCTGACTAGGTGACATTTTGCTGATTTGGACGCCTTGAGGCGTGAATGAGAACATATCAGAGTTAAACAGAGTCTGAACTTGGCTTCTGAGTACCCTAAGTCTTCAGCTGAATGCCTCTGTGCCCCAGCATGGTGGTCACAACAGACGAGTCTGAAAAAGACAGCTTCAAAAGATACTTCAAGTCAAATGATGGCTTCAGGAAGCCGCCTGGGTTACAGACAAAGGATGGACAAGACTCAAGGCTGAGAAATGCAAATGCAATGCAAGTGACATGCAATGAGAATGCAATGCTAATACAAGCCAAATGGTTTCAAGGAACTCAAAGGCCAACTGCGAAAATTTTGGAAACTGAAGAGTTTTGTTTTAAAATCCGTGATCTCTAAGGATATTTGCAAAGAAAAGAACGTCTGAGTTCCTTGGAACCATCAACGGATGCGAGGAGATGCATGTAATGCATAAACGTATGTACACTGGTATTCACAGATATGCACAAACGAACATATACAGATATTTACAGATATGCACACACAAACAAGAGAAGGCCTAGGTTTGAAGATCACGAGGGTGGAGCCATGGTCTACCCATCTCAAAAGGTATGTACTATGGGTTTTCATCTGCAGAACAGGGTTCTAAAAGTTCCCAGAGTCTACGTAAATCCTTCAGATATCATCGGCCCATGTAACTACTTACACGAGTTAATAATATTCTCAAGATAAACTTGTCTGAGTGTAGTATCGCGTGACAACTACTCAGGACTGGCTCCCTCATAGTCACCGCACTACATCCTAAAAGGCCAAGTGGGGTAAAGGTAACTACGATCCTCAGAATCCCTGGCTCCCAATTGAAAAAGTAATATCAATGTGACTACTCACATCAGACATCAACAATCCCAAAGGGCCTCATCTGAGTGTGGTCATCATATGCCATAGATTATTGGTACTACTGCCAACAACCGACTATTGATTACACCACGATCCTATAATATGTGCTCTCAAGTCCGGGTTAGGACTTTATCTCACCACTCAATGGTACCAGCCAACAGGAGATCTCAAGCAAAGCATATATACAAGTAAACATACATGTATATACAAATATAGAAAACAAGCATAAATAACAAAAACAAGTTGGGTTTAACCCTCAAATATGGATATATTTTTCCCCAGTGAAGTCGCCATTTCTGTTGCGGTGAAAATCGGATAACAAGCTATTAATTAACTTGCATCATATTTCTTTTACAACCGACTTTGATTTATCCAAAGGAAAGGTTCAAGATCGTTAAAAAACCTAAAGGGATGAGATCTAAAGTTCGGGGGTTGGTTATACAAAGGGAAGGTATTAGCACCCTAAGTATCTGTAGTACTCTACAGGAACCTCTTGTTTAAGTTTGTGCTAAGTTATGTTTGCTTGCTAAAGGATGTCTGCTAATGGTATGTACATTAAGTTTGCTCGCCAAGACGTCGCATCTTGTGCCTACGTATCTGACAAATGAATCAGAGCAACCGTAGTTCACCTAACTAAGGGTGAAAGAAAAGAAACATTGACTATGGCCAACATTCCAAAGGGAAATGAGTCTGAGCTCATTTTAGAGTTCACGATAACTCTCTAAGTCTAAGTTACAGGGGGAAAGTGAGTTCTCATGATAGTGAGAATCACATAGAGTTCTCGATAACTCTATAAGTCTAAGTAAAGGAAAGTGAGTTCTCGTGATAGAGAATCACATAGAGTTCTCGATAACTCTATCATATTACTAAACTATGATGAAAATGGCTCTTATGAGGCCAAGGATGAAAGGTACAAGGTTTGTGACTTAGGAGTCAAGATAGGAACTTTCCTTTGGAAGGAAGGGGGAGATAACAACTTCTTATGTACAAGAAAGTTACAAGGGATTGAAATTGTATGAACAAAATGAGTGTAAGAACTCAAGGAGATGTACAACAGTTAAGTATGAATAACATCACAAGAAATTAATGTAAACAATACTAAGACAAGGCAAAAGAAAAGTATATGACATTCAAGAGTGTGTGTGAAGTGTCATGCAAGTGTGGCAAAGATAATCCTCTCAACAATTGGTTTTTCAAGGTGAATACCACAAGTTTTAGGTTTAGAATCGAGGTTTGAATAGTGAATCAAAAACCTAAGCAAAAGGACCTCATTCAATGTCATCATTGGTCCTAAAATGTCCCTTAAGGGTGTCCTAAGACACTTGGGAAAATTAGTTTAAGAAAGTGAAGAGCAAAAGGATTTTTCAAAAGAGATTTAAAAAGCAGGTTCAAATTACTTCTATTTTTAGAAAATAAGAAATAAATGCTAGGATTAAATAAAAATGGAAATAAAAATATTAGAAAATTAAATTAAACAATGAAGCATTAACATAAATATTTTTGGTATTTTTGATCAACAAGAACTATTTTTAATAAACATAATTGAAAGAGGAAATAAAATGAAAACAATTGAAAATAAATAAAACAGGGGGTGTATTAGTAATTAGAAAATGAAAAGGAATTGTTTTGGTGCTGCATTGGGCCTGAAAACTGGGGGTGTGCGAACAGCAATTGGGGCGAGGCCCAAGTCCAAAAACAAGTGGAAAACAGAAAAATAAAAACAAAACATAGGGGACTGGGGCGAGGGAGATTCGAACCCCAGTCCCCTTGTTTACAAGGGCAAGGCATGAACCACTGGGGTGGCGATACATCCGTTGTATCCGCCCCCCAGAATAATATATATTTGCTGCATGAATGGAAAACTGAACGCATAAAAACGTTACGCACACACATTTATCAATTGGTCACATATATTTAAGTTACAAAACGACAAACACACGCCCGGCCAATCAAAACACGCCACGCCCTCTCTCTCTCCCATGCACGTAAATGAAACTGAAAAGAAAATCGTGGAAAAGAAAAAGAAAGAAAACGCAAGGTTTCCTCTCCTCTTCCCCAACCTGGTTCAAACTCATTACTTCGTCATTTTCATCAAAACAAAATCCTAAACTGATCAGCACAGATTAAGGAACAAAATCATGCCATTTGTTTTCTATGAGGTTAAACATACAACTCTTGCAATGGCCAAAAACCAGTGGGCACAAAATAAAGTTTAGAATCTGGAAAATCTAACATACGAGTCACATTAAGGATGAAATGGTTTACATGACTCATACACAATAATAAGCATATGGTAGCATCAAAGTACAAACAAAAACAACAGCATGCTTATGAATTTCAAGAGTTTAGAGGCTTACCTCTTGGAGAGAGTCCAAGGCCTCTTGAATAACACTTGTAAATGCTGAGAATCACCCTATGGATCTTTGTTGGTCCTAGTAGGGAGTGTGCAGATGATGAGCAGCTTTGGAACGTGCCTGGATCTTTCAACCCGATTCCTTATGCAAGTAGAAGCTTGAGGAATGGCAGATGATGAAGGGCTTGTTACAGAATCTTTTTGAGGATCTAAACCAGCTTCATGGGGTGTTGATGGAATATTTATGTGATATATTTATGGTTTGCCCGAGTAACTTGAAGTTGGGTAGTGTTCTTGCAAATGGGAGTATGGAAATGGTAGGTAATGGTGGAGTGATTACAGCTAGGGTTTGGGTGCTTGGACCTTCTCTATGTGACGCTCAGAGAAGGTTTGTGAAGTTTGAGGACAAGTGCTCGAGGGAGATGGGAGTTTGAAGTGATCTTGCAGATTTGCAAGAAGAGGGAGATGGGAGAATTTGGCGAGTATCAGCCTTGGTTTTAAGATAATTCCGGTGTCCTTTTGAATGTAGATTGAGGTTCTATTTATAGGAAATGTTGAGGGTTCAAGGTATGGGTAAAAATCAGAAATGGCCACATTTGCCCTTTTGGAAAGTTTCCATCGTGTGAGCTGTGTTGGTTGAAGAAAAAGTCTTCTAAAATCACTGCTAGCTGATGTGGTTAGGTCTGAGCAAACTGGTGAGAAGTGATTGGTTCAAGGCTCTATGAATAAACAATGTATTGTTCTTTGAAAAGTTTCTCTCTCTTGCTACAAGTTGCACAAAGATGACATAACCTCATTATTTTAATGCAAGCACTTGAAAATTCGTGGCACAGCTTGGATTAAGTTTAAATCCATCACTAGAACTCAGAAACATGAGGTTTTGGTGATTAGAGAAGGTTTGGAGTCATTATGCTAAAGTTGGTAACTTGAAATTCAAGAAATGGACCTCTAACTTCATTAATTCGAAACTCCCAGCTCACTCCATGGATTGAGGAGTTCTTGTACTTTTTGGAAAGCCCTCATTGCCCTCTACAACTTTCATGTTGGAAGATTTTTGATTTGAGCCTTGGAACCATGTGTAAAATCGGGTTAAAGTTGGAAGAAGGATAAGGTGAAAATGCTGAAATTTCACTAAGTCTTGGTCAATCTGGCTTGTAAGCTCCATAACTCAAAAACCATTCATTTTTAGGAGAAAAGTCATATTTAACACTTTGAAGATCTTGACAAGATCTTCCATTTGGGCTTGGAGTCACTCCATTTGGATGTGTGGTTTGGTAGTTATGACCATTTCAAAATACCACAAGAGGGGGAATTTCCATATATGAAAAGTTTCATGATCATAAACTTACTTCCTTTGCAAGAAACCTCTTGAAACTTGCTCTTGACACTTTGCATCATCCATAAGACAAGTTATGATGATTGGAGGCAAAGGAAATGCCATTTGGATCAAAATCCTCAAAGATCAAAGTTTCAGAAAACCCTAAATTTGACTGTGAATGCACTGAGGCAAACACTTGTGATCTTGCTTCTTTCTTCATATCTAAAGCTCATGGAAGACCTTTAGGGATGTTGGCTAACTCATGGAGCCATGGCTTAGGTTTTGAGAGCACCTTTTGATGAAGATCAAGGCCAATGATTCACATATTTTGATAAAAACTCTAATCTGGAGGCAGGGTGAAATTGTGGCTCAAACAAATCATGATGAGAGCCAGATGACCTTGAATTCTTGCTGAGTGAGACCTCTTGGTTGTAGGTAACTCAAATGGTTTATGAACCAAGCACTTCTTGAATTGACAGGGCAAAATTCTTCATTAATTCCTCAGGTTAAAACCCTAATCCCATACTTTGGTCTGGTGATCCTTTTGGTGACTTGACTTGATTCAAAGTCTTGAGATCTTGATTTTAAACAACTAGTGAATCCTTGTGATGATTTCATGGCATTAGATGACACCTTAGGAGGCCTGGGATTTCTCTGTGCAAACCCTAGTTCCAGATATAAATGAACTAACTGCAAAATATGGGTTAGCTAAATAATGCATATATGATTGATTCTAAATGTATATGTAGGATGTTATGACATCTAAGAGGTAAAATTTGGGGTACAACATTTGCCCCTATTTAAATAGCTTTACCGGATGGCACGAGGGAAGAAAATCCTCGGGACATCAAGGTGAAAGGTATTTAAATATAGCAAACCAAAAATTTTGCCCTTAGATGAAATGCAGATGTTGACATGCCATGGACTTCTAGTATGATGAAATGATGATAGTGCAAAGATGCAGACAGACCAGACACCGAAGGTGAAGAGCAAACTACCACAGAGAGCTTACTGGGAAAGGATGAAGGTTAGTATCCATGAGGAAAACCCACTGGGGATACAGGTTGACCAACAAAAGAGACTCACTAGGGAGACTCTGAGGAAATACTGGGGATAGAAAGATAGAACTAAAGGGGAAACCCTACAGATCCTCACTGGAGATAGGAGCCAGAAAGGTATTCTCCACTGGGGAAAGATCCAGGGAAATTGACGACAGGTTCAAAGGCGACCGGACGACACTGGGGAAAAAGTCATATTCTTACCGGGCATGAAACCAGAAAAAGGATATGATCTCCACTGGGGATTAGTTTAAAACAAAAGGATAAGCATCCAGCAAAATATTTTCTAGGGATTTCTTGTACTGAAGAGTTCAAACAGGATCTTCAAGAAAAGCCAGAAAAGGTAGAAATGAACTCGTGCGGCAGATAATATGACTGGACCTTTAGCTGAGGAATAAGGCTAAGGAAACAATATGAATTGGATAAGAAATGAGGTTCAAAGTCGATCTGAGATTTTGGTTCATAGGTGGCCAAGGTTCGTATAGCGGGTTCATAGTAAACCTGAGGTTCTGGTTCATAGGTGACCAAGGTTCATAGGTGACCTGAAAATCAACGCCAGCGATTACTGGACTTATGGTTCATATGTGACCAAAGGTTCTGGTTCATAGGTGACCAAAGTTTAGGTTCATAGGTGACCTGAAAATCAATGCCAGCGATTACTGGACTTAAGGTTCATAGGTGACTTGAGGTTCTGGTTCATAGGTGACCAAAGTTTAGGTTCATAGGTGACCAAATTTTAGGTTCATAGGTGACCAAGGTTCATAGGTGACCTGAAAATCAATGCCAGCGATTACTGGACTTAAGGTGGGCGTCGACAGCTGGATTAAATATCAGATAGGTCAATACTGGGGTTGCATAAGCGAAGATTGGACTTCCTGGGGAATAACTGCATAAAGGGTCGAAATAGGGCGCATCGAGGTGAAGACCGGACGCGAGCAAGACATAGACGAAGGTCTGAAGACCAGACGCAAGAGACAAAGAGAGATAAAGACCCCACACGAGCGAAACATCAAAAGATGCAAAGATGCACAATGTTATGGTATGATGTGAATGTTTAATGATATGTAAGAGACGACTCTAACGAGAGATGACGGACTGGAATAGTGAGTGGAAGGATGACACATCCAACATACTGCAATATGACGGCCATGGGTTCAAAGTTAGTCCCTGGCAGCCTTCACTTCACTGGGGAAATAAAATTCACATTCTTACCGGGCATGAAACCAGAAATAAGACATGATATCCACTGGGGATCAATTTGAAATAAAGGGATAGACATCCAAATAGAAGATTTTCTGGGGATTTCTTATATTGAAGAGTTCAAACGGGACCTTCAAGAAAAGCCAGAAAGGACAGAGACGAACTCTGTGTGTGCCAAATGATGATCAATCACAAGGACTTTCAAAGAGATATTGATAATGACCGAACTTCTGCTGGGAACCAGATTAAAGTGCCAACAAGGATTGGACTCAGAAGTGACATGTCAGTATACATCAATTTAGGTTGGATAAGATACCAATATGAGTTGGGCTTTGGATACCAGTATGAGCTGGATTTTGGGTACCAGCATGAGCTGGATTTTAGGTGCATATTGTCAAGACTGGTTGACGGTAGGGAATAATAACATATCTGAAGGTACGGAACCTGAAATCGGAACACCTCATCAAACAGATTGACGGCAGGGAGTAATAACATATCCGAAGGTACGGAACCTGAAATCGGAACACCTCATCAAACAGATTGACAGCAGGGAATAACTGAAATAGGGATTACGTCAGACAGGTTGATGGAAAGTGACTGATTGAACGTAACATCATTTGTAACTGTAAAAGTATGAATAAAACCAAGGACGAATAAGCTTCTCGTAAGAGAGATTGCCACTTATTGTTGTAGAGGTAATGATAGCAAAATAAGCTTCTCAAGGTGATTACCACTTGTTGATGGGTATAGATTCCAAAGAGATGTTGATATTACAACACTACCAGAGGAATAATTATCTTCAATGAGGATCTGTAGAAGATTCTTCTGCGAGACATAGTGCAAAATAAATGCATGTTCCAAATGGGCTTAGAAACCACACCGTCAGGGATCAAAGTTAAATCTAGGAACAAGCTAGAAAGAAACGGTCAAACGAACTCCAACCATTGAGGAATGAGCTCAAATGGGGATTATCTTATCTTATGCATGGAAAAAGATAACTGAGCTAACCATCATCCACGAGAACCAATCTCTGAGGGGAATTTAGAAAGGATAGGCACTTTATGCCTAGGGCTGGCAACTCTATTGGAGAGAATAGACAAACCCAGTCACTTGGAGAGGTAAACGCCAAAGCGAACAAAAATCGGTAAACACCAAGATGGAAGCGGAAATGCTAAGATTCCATGCATAAGAATGCTTATGCCATGCTCGTGCTATGCTTATGCTGACAAAACAGACAAAAGGAAGCGAGACTGAAGATGAAATAAACATCTTGACAAGGATACCCAGCCAAACTTCATCAGTTTGGACCATTATTTGGGATGTACTTGCAGAATTGGTTGTTTTGCTTCAAGATTACACTTTCTATGGAGAAAAGAGTACTCCCTTCGGTACAGCATCATGACTTCGCTTAAGATTGCCATCATGAGATTGATTTCTTTATTGGATGAGGAAAACCCATGGAGATATTCCAAGGTCGACTGAAACAACGATTTACTGGGGAGCTGGAAGAGAATACCACAAGAATAGGGTCATTCTGCGTCATGACATGCATGATGATCAACATAATGAACAACGGCTCTTGCAACAGGTACTCTTCAAACCTTCTCTGCCCCAGATTGCATGGTCTTTTGTGAGAAAATACCAAGAGGATTTTATAGAAGAATCGGCACACGAAATGCTTTAATATCTTCAAACTCTTGGAGAGATTCAGGGATTTTGACATAACTGCCCCAGATTAACTACGCTTGCACAATAAGGTCTTTGAACTTTTTCTTTAGACTGTGGGAGTAACAACGGGGAAACAAACTCGTCCCATGCTAAATAGATGCCCCAGACTAACTGACCTTTGAGAGATTTGTCTAATCTCAACCTGATCTCTTCTGATTAACTGGTCTGGGAGGATATGTCATCAAAAGGATTTTACAAAAGAATTGGTATAGCAGATGCTCCAATATCTTCAGACTCTTGAAGAGATTCATGGATCTTGACATATCTGCCCCAGTTTTATTGCATTTATACAACAAGGTCCTTGAACTTGTTCTTCAGACTGGTTGATCCGCGAAGGAATTGCCCTAGACTAATTGACTTTTTAGAGATTTATCGAATCTCGACCTGATTGCCCCTGATTAACGGTATTCGCGATACAAGGTCCTCGGACTGCGGTAGAAACAACTGGGGAACACACATGCCCCTGTTGGTAGGTCATTGGAGTCCAAACTTGTCGTAAGATGACCTCAAGAAGGCATGCCCCAACATCCTGAATTCGAAGAGTTCTGCCCCTGTTTTAGTAGCTCTTGAGATGTTGGATCTATGGAGGAGATGCCCCAGACTGAGCCCTTTATCAAGTCAAATTCCCTAGCTGGCTGCATTTGTTGGGATTCCCTTGATATTGAATTATCTTGCAAACAAGTATTGTTCATTAAAAATTGTAAAATTCATGTAAACTTTTGAAATCAAAGTTTTATTGATGAAACACACACAGTGGAATGATCAAATAATTAACAACAAAGGTGGATTTATCCATTTACAAAATAACACACACACAATTCGCAAAGATCATTAGGAGTCAGGTTAATCAACCTTGCTGTAGTATGCCTTCAAAATAACCTTACCTCAATTAGGTCTTTTAGGGGTTGTAACGTGGCTTGGTTCACGGTTTTATGAAACAAAGATAAAGGCTCAAAGTTTGTTTGGTACCCACCCCATCTTCGTGATGAACTCCAATCCTAAGCTCAGTTAACTTAAGCCATACATTCAGGTTCCTCTAGGTTAGGAATGAATTAATGATAGTTGATGATGATTCAGACACCTTGGATAGTCAGTACTCCCTCGCAGAATTTTGGTTAATCTTTGAGACTTTGAGACTTCTCCTTGTCTTTGCTGGTTGAGGTCATGATACCTCTTCTTTTGATTTGATTGAGGTCACGATACCTCTCTTTGTTTGCGGTTAGGACCTCCTTTTTGTTTGATTGTTGCTTTGAAACTCCTTTTTTGGCTGTTGTACAAGTTCTTTTTGTATAAGGCAAAGTTCTGGGCTTCCTATCTTTCTTGGCTTTTGCCTTGAAAGGGACTCGGCTCATCCTTTGATTAAGGATTTTTTAGCTATCCTTCCTTATTGTTGCTTAGATGAACAACTTGTACAACGCTAACTCATTTGATTTGAGAGAGTTGACTGGTGTCTTGCATGAAGCGCTTGCGTTCGAATGCGTAACTAAGTTAAACTGAGAACTACCCTGCCCCAAGGTTTAGATTTGAAGGGGTTTTGTATAAAGAAATAAAACTCCTACTTCTAGGCTCGAAGGGTTAACGAGGGATTATCTTCCTTATTTCTCCAGTGTTTGGGAATTGAAACAATGCCTTACATCCTCGGCAAGGTTTAATCGAAAGCATACCACATCAATTATTGATAATATTTTCGTCATCCTCCCAAATCTTTGCTTGAACAAAAGAATTGATATGGGAAAAAATTTGTCTGTTTTTTTTTTTTTATGAACACAAAAGTAAATGAGTGAAACGAATGGACTCAATCAAAAGATGCACAAACATTTCATTAATCTTGCCAATTTGAAAGTACAACAATGCTTATAAACAAATATAAATTCAAACATGCAAAGAAAAAGCAACAAAATGCTAAACAATCAAAAGGTTGCCAGCTTCAGGGAACTGGAATTTCCTTCTTGATCTGTCAAGCTGAGATAGTCATCTTCAGAATTGATTGTCGAGATCCGTCTGAGAATCATCTTCACATATACTCTCAGAAAATTCTTCCCCCTCAGAGTTTGATGAACCTGCCTGACTAGGTGACATTTTGCTGATTTGGACGCCTTGAGGCGTGAATGAGAACATATCAGAGTTAAACAAAGTCTGAACTTGGCTTCTGAGTACCCTAAGTCTTCAGCTGAATGCCTCTGTGCCCCAGCATGGTGGTCACAACAGACGAGTCTGAAAAAGACAGCTTCAAAAGCTACTTCAAGTCAAATGATGGCTTCAGGAAGCCGCCTGGGTTACAGACAAAGGATGGACAAGACTCAAGGCTGAGAAATGCAAATACAATGCAAGTGACATGCAATGAGAATGCAATGCTAATACAAGCCAAATGGTTTCAAGGAACTCAAAGGCCAACTGCGAAAATTTTGGAAACTGAAGAGTTTTGTTTTAAAATCCGTGATCTCTAAGGATATTTGCAAAGAAAAGAACGTCTGAGTTCCTTGGAACCATCAACGGATGCGAGGAGATGCATGTAATGCATAAACGTATGTACACTGGTATTCACAGATATGCACAAACGAACATATACAGATATTCACAAATATGCACACACAAACAAGAGAAGGCCTGGGTTTGAAGATCACGAGGGTGGAGCCATGGTCTACCCATCTCAAAAGGTATGTACTATGGGTTTTCATCTGCAGAACAGGGTTCTAAAAGTTCCCAGAGTCTAAGTAAATCCTTCAGATATCATCGGCCCATGTAACTACTTACACGGGTTAATAATATTCTCAAGATAAACTTGTCTGAGTGTAGTATCGCGTGACAACTACTCAGGACTGGCTCCCTCATAGTCACCGCACTACATCCTAAAAGGCCAAGTGGGGTAAAGGTAACTACGATCCTCAGAATCCCTGGCTCCCAATTGAAAAAGTAATATCAACGTGACTACTCACATCAGACATCAACAATCCCAAAGGGCCTCATCTGAGTGTGGTCATCATATGCCATAGATTATTGGTACTACTGCCAATAACCGACTATTGATTACACCACGATCCTATAATATGTGCTCTCAAGTCCGGGTTAGGACTTTATCTCACCACTCAATGGTACCAGCCAACAGGAGATCTCAAGCAAAGCATATATACAAGTAAACATACAGGTATATACAAATATAGAAAACAAGCATAAATAACAAAAACAAGTTGGGTTTAACCCTCAAATATGGATATATTTTTCCCCAGTGAAGTCGCCATTTCTGTTGCGGTGAAAATCGGATAACAAGCTATTAATTAACTTGCATCATATTTCTTTTACAACCGACTTTGATTTATCCAAAGGAAAGGTTCAAGATCGTTAAAAAACCTAAAGGGAGGAGATCTAAAGTTCGGGGGTTGGTTATACAAAGGGAAGGTATTAGCACCCTAAGTATCTGTAGTACTCTACAGGAACCTCTTGTTTAAGTTTGTGCTAAGTTATGTTTGCTTGCTAAAGGATGTCTGTTAATGGTATGTACATTAAGTTTGCTCGCCAAGACGTCGCATCTTGTGCCTACGTATCTGACAAATGAATCAGAGCAACCGTAGTTCACCTAACTAAGGGTGAAAGAAAAGAAACATTGACTATGGCCAACGTTCCAAAGGGAAATGAGTCTGAGCTCATTTTAGAGTTCACGATAACTCTCTAAGTCTAAGTTACAGGGGGAAAGTGAGTTCTCATGATAGTGAGAATCACATAGAGTTCTCGATAACTCTATAAGTCTAAGTAAAGGAAAGTGAGTTCTCGTGATAGAGAATCACATAGAGTTCTCGATAACTCTATCCTATTACTAAACTATGATGAAAATGGCTCTTATGAGGCCAAGGATGAAAGGTACAAGGTTTGTGACTTAGGAGTCAAGATAGGAACTTTCCTTTGGAAGGAAGGGGGAGATAACAACTTCTTATGTACAAGAAAGTTACAAGGGATTGAAATTGTATGAACAAAATGAGTGTAAGAACTCAAGGAGATGTACAACAGTTAAGTATGAATAACATCACAAGAAATTAATGTAAACAATACTAAGACAAGGCAAAAGAAAAGTATATGACATTCAAGAGTGTGTGTGAAGTGTCATGCAAGTGTGGCAAAGATAATCCTCTCAACAATTGGTTTTTCAAGGTGAATACCACAAGTTTTAGGTTTAGAATCGAGGTTTGAATAGTGAATCAAAAACCTAAGCAAAAGGACCTCATTCAATGTCATCATTGGTCCTAAAATGTCCCTTAAGGGTGTCCTAAGACACTTGGGAAAATTAGTTTAAGAAAGTGAAGAGCAAAAGGATTTTTCAAAAGAGATTTAAAAAGTAGGTTCAAATTACTTCTATTTTTAGAAAATAAGAAATAAATGCTAGGATTAAATAAAAATGGAAATAAAAATATTAGAAAATTAAATTAAACAATGAAGCATTAACATAAATATTTTTGGTATTTTTGATCAACAAGAACTATTTTTAATAAACATAATTGAAAGAGGAAATAAAATGAAAACAATTGAAAATAAATAAAACAGGGGGTGTATTAGTAATTAGAAAATGAAAAGGAATTGTTTTGGTGCTGCATTGGGCCTGAAAACTGGGGGTGTGCGAACAGCAATTGGGGCGAGGCCCAAGTCCAAAAACAAGTGGAAAACAGAAAAATAAAAACAAAACATAGGGGACTGGGGCGAGGGAGATTCGAACCCCAGTCCCCTTGTTTACAAGGGCAAGGCATGAACCACTGGGGTGGCGATACATCCGTTGTATCCGCCCCCCAGAATAATATATATTTGCTGCATGAATGGAAAACTGAACGCATAAAAACGTTACACACACACATTTATCAATTGGTCACATATATTTAAGTTGCAAAACGACAAACACACGCCCGGCCAATCAAAACACGCCACGCCCTCTCTCTCTCCCATGCACGTAAATGAAACTGAAAAGAAAATCGTGGAAAAGAAAAAGAAAGAAAACGCAAGGTTTCCTCTCCTCTTCCCCAACCTGGTTCAAACTCATTACTTCGTCATTTTCATCAAAACAAAATCCTAAACTGATCAGCACAGATTAAGGAACAAAATCATGCCATTTGTTTTCTATGAGGTTAAACATACAACTCTTGCAATGGCCAAAAACCAGTGGGCACAAAATAAAATTTAGAATCTGGAAAATCTAACATACGAGTCACATTAAGGATGAAATGGTTTACATGACTCATACACAATAATAAGCATATGGTAGCATCAAAGTACAAACAAAAACAACAGCATGCTTATGAATTTCAAGAGTTTAGAGGCTTACCTCTTGGAGAGAGTCCAAGGCCTCTTGAATAACACTTGTAAATGCTGAGAATCACCCTATGGATCTTTGTTGGTCCTAGTAGGGAGTGTGCAGATGATGAGCAGCTTTGGAACGTGCCTGGATCTTTCAACCCGATTCCTTATGCAAGTAGAAGCTTGAGGAATGGCAGATGATGAAGGGCTTGTTATAGAATCTTTTTGAGGATCTAAACCAGCTTCATGGGGTGTTGATGGAATATTTATGTGATATATTTATGGTTTGCCCGAGTAACTTGAAGTTGGGTAGTGTTCTTGCAAATGGGAGTATGGAAATGGTAGGTAATGGTGGAGTGATTACAGCTAGGGTTTGGGTGCTTGGACCTTCTCTATGTGATGCTCAGAGAAGGTTTGTGAAGTTTGAGGACAAGTGCTCGAGGGAGATGGGAGTTTGAAGTGATCTTACAGATTTGCAAGAAGAGGGAGATGGGAGAATTTGGCGAGTATCAGCCTTGGTTTTAAGATAATTCCGGTGTCCTTTTGAATGTAGATTGAGGTTCTATGTATAGGAAATGTTGAGGGTTCAAGGTATGGGCAAAAATCAGAAATGGCCACATTTGCCCTTTTGGAAAGTTTCCATCGTGTGAGCTGTGTTGGTTGAAGCAAAAGTCTTCTAAAATCACTGCTAGCTGATGTGGTTAGGTCTGAGCAAACTGGTGAGAAGTGATTGGTTCAAGGCTCTATGAATAAACAATGTATTGTTCTTTGAAAAGTTTCTCTCTCTTGCTACAAGTTGCACAAAGATGACATAACCTCATTATTTTAATGCAAGCACTTGAAAATTCGTGGCACAGCTTGGATTAAGTTTAAATCCATCACTAGAACTCAGAAACATGAGGTTTTGGTGATTAGAGAAGGTTTGGAGTCATTATGCTAAAGTTGGTAACTTGAAATTCAAGAAATGGACCTCTAACTTCATTAATTCGAAACTCCCAGCTCACTCCATGGATTGAGGAGTTCTTGTACTTTTTGGAAAGCCCTCATTTCCCTCTACAACTTTCATGTTGGAAGATTTTTGATTTGAGCCTTTGAACCATGTGTAAAATCGGGTTAAAGTTGGAAGAAGGATAAGGTGAAAATGCTGAAATTTCACTAAGTCTTGGTCAATCTGGCTTGTAAGCTCCATAACTCAAAAACCATTCATTTTTAGGAGAAAAGTCATATTTAACACTTTGAAGATCTTGACAAGAGCTTCCATTTGAGCTTGGAGTCACTCCATTTGGATGTGTGGTTTGGTAGTTATGACCATTTCAAAATACCACAAGAGGGGGAATTTCCATATATGAAAAGTTTCATGATCATAAACTTACTTCCTTTGAAAGAAAACTCTTGAAACTTTCTCTTGACACTTTGAATCATCCATAAGACAAGTTATGATGATTGGAGGCACAGGAAATGCCATTTGGATCAAAATCCTCAAAGATCAAAGTTTCAGAAAACCCTAAATTTGACTGTGAATGCACTGAGGCAAACACTTGTGATCTTGCTTCTTTCTTCATATCTAAAGCTCATGGAAGACCTTTAGGGATGTTGGCTAACTCATGGAGCCATGTCTTAGGTTTTGAGAGCACCTTTTGATGAAGATCAAGGCCAATGATTCACATATTTTGATAGAAACCCTAATCTGGAGGCAGGGTGAAATTGTGGCTCAAACAAATCATGATGAGAGCCAGATGACCTTGAATTCTTGCTGAGTGAGACCTCTTGGTTGTAGGTAACTCAAATGGTTTATGAACCAAGCACTTCTTGAATTGACAGGGAAAAATTCTTCATTAATTCCTCAGGTTAAAACCCTAATCCCATACTTTGGTCTGGTGATCCTTTTGGTGACTTGACTTGATTCAAAGTCTTGAGATCTTGATTTTAAACAACTAGTGAATCCTTGTGATGATTTCATGGCTTTAGATGACACCTTAGGAGGCCTGGGATTTCTCTGTGCAAACCCTAGTTCCAGATATAAATGAACTAACTGCAAAATATGGGTTAGCTAAATAATGCATATATGATTGATTCTAAATGTATATGTAGGATGTTATGACATCTAAGAGGTAAAATTTGGGGTACAACACCGGGACTTTTTACGGAATCGAAATCGGAGGTCTGGAAGGCATTTAATGAGTAAAAGCAGAAAATTTTTCTGTTTTTGCGCAGTATGAGTCGACTCATGAGTCGACCTGTACGGACCCGTGTGTTGCATAATTTTTCCAAAATGTCAAATTTTGTTTTCTTCATAACTTTTGATCCGTACGTCCGTTTTGGCCTCCGTTCGAAGCGTTAGAAAGCTAACAAAATATTATTTCTATTAAACATGGTCTTGTTGCCAGTAGGATATTTTATTTATGCGTGGTTGGGTGATTTGGCATGTTATTTATCGTGGTCGCGCGTCTTGTCGCTTAATGGTGTTGTGGCATAACTTATAAATGTAATAGTTGTTGCTTATGAGGTTGTATGATGATGTTGTTGAGCCGTTATAGCATTTTTGTTGCATGGTGACTAGTAGTGGTGTGGTATAATGATTAATATAAATATCATTGTACGTGGTATTGTTGTTATCGTTGTTGATGCTATATTATTTTGTTGATTATTACTTGCTAAGTGGTATGATGATGTTGTTGGACTGTTATGGCATGTCGTGGTGTGACATGTAGTGGCGTGATACATTGATTTTATGAAAGTCATTGTATGTTGTTGGTGATATGCATTACATGATTGCATGAGTTGTGAGATAAGTCGTGTGCCCATATGGGGTGTGAGCGTCTTATCCAGATTCTATGTGGTAGAATCAAATTGTTATTGTTGTTGAGATAGTCATGTGCCCATGTGGGTGTGAGCGATTACGGTAGTGGTGTGCCCATGTGGGGTGTGAGCGATTACGGCTGTCGTGTGCCCATGTGGGGTGTGAGCGACGTTGTGGATATTCTGATGGGAATTATGGACATGAAAAAGGGATCGAATGGTACCACATGCATTGAGTCTAGTGTGGAGTCTCGTTGTATTGCATTATGTATCATGTTGTTTTATGGAAAATTATGACTATCTACTAGTGTGTGGAATGTGTGCGATGTGAATTGATGTTAGGGTGGATTTATTAATAATTATATGCTTTTATATATATATATATATATATATATATATATATATATATATATATATATATATATATATATATATAAACAGAAGGGGTGACGTGGGTAACGTGCAGATATTCCGCTGTAGGAGCTCAGGTGTGAGTGGAAGTTGAAGTCTTCCGGATAATCTTTTAGTTTGGCGTCAGCTCTGATATGTAACATTGGGAGTCGGGAACGCTTTTATCTAATTTTATTTGTTGAAGAATTATTAGTTGTTTTCTGATATGAAAACTAGTTTCTTTAGTTAATTGAAATCATTATAATTTGTTGATTGAAATGAATAATTTTCCGTTGCGTAATAAAGGTTATTTTGTTGGATTAAAGTTGTGTGATTTCCGAAAATGTCATTTATATGTTACATGTCTATTTATGAGCAAATTATAAGTTGGAAGTAACATCCTTTATTTTTGTTTCGTATTGTTTCACTCTGATTAATTTAATTAAATAGCGCGGGGAAATTTAGGGTGTTACATAGAGTGCTATCATACCCCATCGGCAGGATGCTTGAGTTGTCCTCCCAGAAAATAGTTGAAAAGGGATGTTCCTAAAGTTTAACGTATAAATTGGATTGAATTATCATAAGAACACAAGCTATATTTTCATGATATAGAGCATGACGATCAAAATAACTAATTACAGTTAGGAAGTGGGATGATATCTCAAGATGTGTAACCTAATTGTATGACTCTATGAGTAGTGTTAGAAACTCACATTTGGGTCCTTGATGGGTTAAAGTATCATGGAGCATTGTCTCGTTAATGGCTTGAATTTCATTAATGGTATTATTTTGTCAGTGGTTTGAAGTTTCATGTCAGTAGAACCTTGCAGTAGTTTAGAATTCCATAGAGGAGTACACCCCATGAGTGTGATAGAGTTTTATAGAGAACTTATAATAGAATATATCTAACCGTCGAGGCAAAGCTCTTATTCAAAATATCACCATGACCAAGCTTGTGAGTACAATCAGTATATGAGATGACAATGAGAACCAGGTATTGTTAGACCCATTTGTATTAATTGCAACTAGCATGGGAAAATCATGAATGTTTTACACTCTTATGGCCGCAGTCATGTAACTCCTACATATCGATCATTTTGACAGGTGTCAGTCCTATTCCTAACCTTTATGTGTCGGCGAGAAAGTTATTCTATTGATGGATGTCGATAAGGAGTTAGTGTTGTTCATGTGATACGAACTTTAGAGGGCATATGTAGATTTCTAATGGATGTTGTAAGCCAACCAGTAGTTCCTATGAGTCCAATGTGTTCTGTGCCAATTTAATAAGAGTAGAACAGTGGAAAGTGGTGGATGGAAGAGCTCAGTAAGGTCTTCATGGAAAATTTCAGAGATGGGTGCTTCTAGGAATGGGTGTAACACACTTTCGCACCAAGTAAGTGGCATCTTTTTAGAGTTGTACATAGGAGGTGAGGCACCGGGTGTGTGCATGTTATAATATGCAGTAGTAGGCTAAGTGAATTCTATTGATGTTATCAGTGTTTAGATTGTAAGGTCCATCACAAGAGTTGGAGAAGTCATAAAAAGATGGTTATCGGTATCACCGGTAGGTAAGGGATCAGTGTTCGACAACACAGAGATTTAGGGGTGTTAATAATGCAATCATAATTAGGTGCAATGATTATGGAATTTTGTTAACTTAATGCAAGAAAGCGGAAGTCGCAGACTCCGAGAAGATCCGTGACCAAGCAGTTCAGAGTGGCGCATCGGAAGAGGTAAGTTTTAAAAAGGTTAGAATCTAGTCCAGGATTGGAAATAGAAGGATGGTTAGATCAAGAAGCCGCGAAAGAATGAAGATTGCCAGTAAATAAAAAGTTAAAAGTTCTAGTATGTCAAGAAGTTGTTCAATTTGGAAAAGAGTTTATCCCAAGCAAAGTTGAGTTTTAGTTTACTTCAAAGATGTAAGAAGTGTTTTCACCCCGTTGTTTAGAAGAAATTCTAGGATGAATTTCAATTTAAGGGGGAGAATGTAATACCCCATATTCTCTTAAATGCTAGTTTTCTCATTAAGTGGGACAAATTGAGTAATTAGTGAGTTAAGAAGAAATTAAGTTCTTAATCAATTCTCTAAATCCTTAATATTTAGTAAGCAAGAGTAATTTGGTAGTTGTGAAGAGTGGCATTTTGGTAAATATAGAAATTGGTAAAGACGAGATGGCAATTTCTCAATTAAGTCCACTGTTCGAATTATAGTTATATGTGGGTTTTTATTATCGTCTCCACAGGGATTGTCCTGATATATGGATGCTTGTCGTTCAATAGTTTACCATTTCAATAAAATGGATTTCAAAGTTTGTTTCATAAATTGTCACGTTTTTAGTAGCAAAGCTTTTAAATTCTAAAGTGTTTGATTAAAAAAGTATATCAAAAGTATTTTTCATCTACCCTAACTTATACATATTCTTTCAATCTTGCATGTGAAGTCGGATCCGATTAATATCATCGTGTATTCTCTCAACACCGTCTATCTCTAGAGCGGCGTCGCGAGAAATATCGTATTCATCGCTACACGATCTCTCCATATAACAACCAATATAGTAAGCTTTAAATTCAATACAAAGAGAATATCAACCATAGACCGATCTCTCCAATCTATAAATCAAGATATTTTAGGTCAAGTTCCACAAAATCTATATCTAGAGTTTTACAAAATAAGAATGGATCATTAAGAACAAAAATATTCATCATATATTAATCATCACTTGTTCACATACAAGGCCAATCAAAAGAAATACATAAAGCTAAGGTAGACTACCTCTACCTTTGATACAAAGGAAATTAGCTACCTATAACCTTGGTAGCTTGATTTACAAGTCTTGAGAGAAGATGAATGAGCATCCATGTCGAAGAATCGAACTCAGATGCGAATCCAACTTCTATTTGCAAAATATCACTCTTTGGTGAAGAAATGCTGAAAAATGAGGTTTCTAGGTGAAAATGGGTTATGATCCCTAAAAAGTGTGAAAAGTACTTATATAGTACAACTAAAATCTGCCAAGTTCGCCCAAAGAACTCTGCTTTATGGAACTTGAAGTGCCTCTGAACAATTAAACCTCCCATGAAGAATTTACAAAGTTTGTTGTGCGAGCAATTCTTCGCCTTGCGAACTACTTCGCTCCAAGTTCGCACAAAGAACTTATGGTCCTTTAGCTACTGCCTCAAATCTGGGATGGTTCACTGGTCCTTCGCTACAACCTCGCCCAGCGAGCATTCCCTTCAAGTTTTCCCAGCGAACTTAGTTCCCTTTTCCTACTGCCATCATTCTGAGATAGTTCTTTGGGGCTTCGTCATAAGCTCGCCCAGCGAACGTTCGCTGCTACTCCTCGCTGGCTGTTCGCCCAACAAACATACTGAATCTCTTCTTTTCCTTTGGCTTCTTGTCCATTTACTTGTGTCTTATACTTTGATGTTTTATGCCTAATTCCTGCACAATAACACGCAAATCAAAGCAACCAAGGGAATTTGAAACATAATTGAAGAATAACATGAAAACATGGAGTAAATCCAACAAAACATAACAAATGAAATAAAAAATGCCAATAAATATGGATCAATTTAAAGCATTTTTGGCATTCAACAAACTCTCCCTAACTAGATCTTTACTTGTCCTCAAGAAAAGTATGTCTCTCATTGAAACAAGAGGAATTGCTCAAGCATTTAATTCAACCAAGAATGGATTTATGGCTCAAATAAACAAACAAATGCGCACAAGCAATGTTCACCACTTCCTAGAATCAAACAATGAAAAAGAATTTAGGTCTTAAACAAATATCATGCAATGTTTCAATTAACAACTAAATTCTCATGCTTGAATCACTCTAACACTCTTCTTCGAATAAGAATGAAGAAATTAACGCATTTACAACCGCATGGCAATTTCACTCACTTGACAAACAATGCAAGTACAATCCAATTCATACATTCATCTAATCAATCATCAAAGAATTCATGGAAGCAAACAGATTACTAAGATCTTTAAAGGTTGTAGCTTGGTTAGGTTCACAATAAAGGGACATTTATAAGGCCATGGATTCAAAGTTGCCAATGCAAAAGAAACATTCACTATAAAAGGTTATGTACACACGAAAACTTCATCCAACACTTTCTTTTCTCAATTGTTCCCCCTTCCAACATCCTTTATGTACATTATTCATTTTCTATTTTTTTCTCATTCAAACAAGCATGCTTTTTTCTTTTACTTTTTCACAATTATATTCACAATTTTCTTTTCAATGCTTGTTTGAAATTTTTCAAAATTTTTTAGTAACCTACCACTTTCTTTTCACTCTCCCCAACTTGAATGCAACCAAACCTAAAGTGAATACTCCTTGATTTTTGTGGCAAGTGTAATAGCCCAAAATTTGCCCTCTTATTTTTCTCAATAATTGGCTTATGCTTCACATTCATCTGCATCTCCATTAGGTCATAACATTCACGATCATACATTTGCATGTGCTCCTGAGGCGTGGGATAATGGTTTCTTATCTTCTGTGCGACTTGGTTGATATTCATCAATTGAAGATGGTGGTTAGGGTTCATGGCAAGGGCATCTTGACATGAGATCCAGTTGTGGATTTATATTGCGGTCAGGGCAGTGTTATTCTCTCAGTTGCTTATGATTCGTTGCTTGTAACACAAGTTAATGAGGGTTGATATGGAAGTCGATTGGAATTGGGAATTCGTTAAGTATTTGAGTTTTAATCTGGATGTGAATGTTGATTGATCAAGGTTTAAGCATGTTAAGTGTGGTCATGTGGATTTCTTATAACTCAAGATTCGAAGTTCATTTCAACTCATGTTCATGTCTATTTTTTATAACCATTTCAAATCACCAAAGTCCATAGTAATTTTCTCATCCAAAACCATATTCATTCAAAAAGACGTTCTTACCCACATTCTTATCCATTCATTAACCATATTATCCACTTTAAATCTATTGTTCTAAATAAACTACATCCATCCAAGGTCCATTTTCAACTCACCTTTGGGTCCATAAACCATTTTCTAATCCACATCTATTCTTTTCATCCAATTCAAACCAAATTTCTATTTCAAATTCATGTCCTTACTTCTAATTCCAAATGCCCAATCATCATTCTCGCAAACCGATATGTTGTTCCATGCGGGAAATTCAAAGCACTAGATTGTTAGAATGGATACACCTGTTGTTGGTGTTGTTATCAAAGTTCAGATTGTAGTTTAATATGCCCAAATTTTGGCCAAGGTTATTGGAAATGGAAAATAGACACAAAGGTGTTGGTATCATGTTTCTTGAAAAAAAACCAACGTTGGCTTTTGATTGATGAGGGTTGTGCACGTGAGTTAGCGCATTGTGAAAAGGTGTTTGTATCCTTGTTGTTGTAGCTGCGAAAGAATGGAGCCAAAGGAGTCACAATATATTTTGCTTGATGACGCTTGAAAGCTATGTCTCAAATGCCTTGACTCAGCAATAATGGATAGTCATGAATGCCAACCTTGAAATATCAAATTCTTGTGAAGGTTTAAATATGAAATTGGAACATCATGTTCCTATGCTCTTGGTCGAGAGATAACAGCAACAATATAATAATGGCAGAAAACTTTAGCAGCATAAAAAAGGGAAATTCAGCAGAAAGAATTACAAAAAAAAACTGACAGCAAAAACCAATTTTTATAGCAGCTTAATTTTCCAAATACATAAAATAGTAGCAGCAAGAATAAAAGAGGAGAGTTTTCATTCACGGACAAGGCTCACATAACAGTTCACAAACCACTCATAACCTATCCTAACCTCAGAAGAGAATTTTCTATTGAGGGAATTTCTAACAGAAACAAAAACAACTAACCATTTTTTCACATCCACCATAACCAACTTCTAACCAGAAAAAAACTCTCTAACAGAGAATTGATCACAGAAAAATCTAACAGAAATTCAGAACTCCCAAACTCTAGTAGAACTAACCATTCTAACGGTTTTTCACAATCCAACTACTAACAGATCCTAACCGAATTTCTAACTGTCATAACTACCTAACAGAAACTAACCAACTGGTATCAGAAATTCTCAACACAAAAAACTCTAACGGCCTCTAACCAGATTCATTCTCTACGATACTTTCACTTTTCTTCAATCTGCGATCTCGGGATCCTTCTCCATTATTTCCTTCTTCAATCCTCAGCCGTTTCTCCATCGTCTTTCCGTTGCACCTTCAAAAGCTTCGATTAGAATTCAACCAAGTTATTCGCCACCATCAAGAATCTTCTTCCACTTCAATCTCCTTTTTTTTTCAATCCTCAATTTCAATTTGAACCTTCATTATCACCAATCTTCAACCTACAGAAACCATAACCTGTAACAACAGATCAATCATGAAGCATTCAAAGCAATTCTGAACGACAATTCAACAACAAATCGAAGCATAGTATACAAGAAGAAGAATGTAGATTCGCAACGAAAAGAGAAAACACGCAAGCTCTGAGTTTACCTGAGCGGAGATCATCTTCGCGCTTAGTCACCATCTTCAACAATCTACAGAATTCGGCACCATCTGCTACGTCGAAGGTTCATCAATCCTCACTTTACGCAAATCACCTCCACGGAATCAAGTCATGAACCTACGATTGCTAAGAAAAGTTAACAAATGTGCCGTAGCGAACTCGCAACGATTGCGATTTCAAAGATAACATCAAACAGGGGTCGAAGAAGAAAGTCAAGAGAATGACGGAGATCACCGGTAATTAGACGTTAACGCAAGTTCATTTGTTTACGATACATTGAGAAGATGGAAGAAGGTTGAAGGAGATGTGGTTTACGGTTGTGGTGAGAAGAAGACGAAGAGGAGAATCAGACGGTGTTGTTTGGTGATTGTCGTTGTAGGATGGAGAAGGCGAGGGCATGTTGGCACGTCGACGGCGATGGATTCAAAGGTTACGCTGAGAAGATGACGAAGATGAGACGGCGAAATCGTGAGTCCGTATGAGAGGATTAAAAACGACATGGTTAGGGTTTTTTCTGCAATGTGGTTTGGGCCTCATCTCATACTCCATGGAACTTCTCTTGACACATATGTTTTCACTCTTACGCCCCCATCCGCGAAGTCCATACAACCCACATAGAACTTGGATTCGCACCACCTGTATCACTGACAGCACCCTACGGGTAACCCTTCCCTTCATTTTTTATTATTTTGTTTTAGAAATTAACTAGATTTTAATTATATGTTAGTGTTAGGATTAGGCTTTAAGTTTAGAATTAGATTCTAATTTGAGTAAGAATTTCCTTAGAATTAATATACAAATTTCAGAATTAGTCTTAACATTAGGTTTTTAAGAATTAATATGTAATTTTCGAATTAAAATAATTCTGGAATTAAATTTAGATTTAGATTTTGGATTTTAGTTAGTTTAACTTTAGAAGTTAACCTTGATTCTAATTGACTCTTAACATGGATTAGCGATTGATTAATTGTTTTAGTTCATTGGTTAGGTACTAATTGCTAGAATTAGCTCCATGACTTTAGAATTGTTTTCGAACTAATTTCAATTAGATTTCTTTTGATGTTAATTTTCAATTAGACGTTAATCTTGACTTTAATTCACATTCTAGAATTTGTTTTTTGAATTCGAACTTAACCTTGATATTTTAACATGGTTTAGTGTCGGACTAATTGTAGATTAATTTCGATTAGCTTTTGTGTAGAAATTAATTGATCTTGACTTTGTTGAATTAGTCTAGTTCTAACATTGACCAAACTTGGATTTTAATGCTAACGTAGATTAATTTTCATAGTGGTTTCATTTGTTAACTTTGTTAATAGTGCTTAATACTTGTTACATGTTAGTTTTGATTAATTGTTGTTCACATTTTAGTATTGATCTCCCTTACTTCTTGTTGACAATTTCCATTTGAATTTTGACTAACCTTTGAGTTTGTTTTGTAGTGATTCTCACTTGACTTGATAAGTGGTTTAAATGTAGAAGTTGTTGTAACATACACAGCTGTTGTGCACAAAGTGTGCTGTAAGATGTTGTTGTTCTGTCTGGCTGCATATACACCCATTCTGTTCTTAAATAGTAGCTGTTATAGACTGTTTTTACTTGTTGCTGGTTTTTACAGCTATGCAGGTGCTGGAGCACTGTTGTTGCTGCTGTTTATGATTTATTGCCTTGTTTTATTGTTTTTGAAGAGCATTTGGTTCCATGCCTTTCAAGGATCCATTCCACTTTCTAACACTTTTGCTCATTTATGCTAGATCACTAGAAGTTGGCCGGTTTGCCTATACTTTGCTTGCGTTGTTACAGATTGATATCTGTTCGGTATCACTTCTCTTCTCTTTTACTAATTCCGCATTTTTCCTTTTTATGCCATGAGAAGTAGGATTGGGAGTCCGTGCCACTTGGCCGGCAATGATGGAAGTCCTTAAAGGAGGCTCTGTTTGTGATTGTTTAATATTGTGCCTGAAGACCTCTATGAGGCATCCCATTCCCATTCCCCCTGGCAAGACCTCCAAGAAGGCAATTGACGGAAGTTAGGGTTCGCAATCGACCCCCGTTATTCTAGTCGAGTCGTTCTTAGCTCTCATTACATGATTGAAGCTTCGAACATTACCTGCTTCTGTTATCGAGTCGGTCAAGTGAAAGATAGGGTTCGCAACCAACCCTCACGCTTTGTCTTTAGCTCGCATTGACCAATGCTGATGCTTATGTGATCTGATTCACATCTTCCCCTTTTTTATTCTACTCTCCTTGGTTCTCGATACCATTGGGTGAGTACCCCTATTTCCCACAGCTAGCTTGTTTGCCTCGGTTGATATGACCCCTTGGCTAAAGCTGCCCCTTTTTTACTTTGATTGTTTGACATGACTGCTTATTGACAATGTTTACTCTTTCATTGCTTTTAGTTCATTTTGTGATTGATTTATCCTGTGTTTTCTTGTCTGATGACATGATCCCTTAGGATTCCTCGCTCCACTTAATTTTGGATTAAGTCGGAGGTAGGGGAGACATTAGGATAGCAATCCATGTATGCTAACATTAGGTAGAATTCCCTTTCTTACCTCAACCATAGGATCAATCTTTGCATGCTAACATCAGGACCTAGTTTCCCCTTAGCATTTTTCTTTCAAACCTTGAGTCTCTCTTTCTCATCATATAATAAAAGTAAAAACACTTAATAAAGGCATAACAAATATTGTATTTAGGCCTTTCATATGGAAACAAGGAGGTGAGGGGTCTTCTCTCATTTCCTTAGAATGTTTAGTGTACATCCCGTCTTGGGTCGATATGCGAGGCATTCGATCCTATGTGAAGGACTTAAATACAATACGAGTTACAAAACACAAAAACAATCAAAACATTTCTTTCTTAAAAGACAAAAACAAACAATAACGTCTTCCCTTCAGGAATTCTCTTCTCATCTCACTCTTTCTCGACGTACGAACGTGCTTCTCCTCGTTCTCTTGCAAGACGGTAACGCCTAAGTCTCCATACAGCGAGCTGCAACACCTGAGCTAGAATGTTAGCCATTCCCTAAAAAACACAAACAATCCATCCCTAGTGAGGGGAACTACGTCGCTCTGATTCTTCATTGGTTAATGGAGATACGTAGGCAAGAGATTGTGCGAGATCTCTCCGAGCACAACCTTTCTTTATCACCTCTTTGTCTCTTTTTGACCCGTAGGTCGAACTACGACTGCTCTGATTTCCTCCTTCTGGTTAGATTGAGGATACGTAGGCACGAGACGACGATGTCTTGGCGAGCAACCTTCCCCTTTAGTTCGCGTCCGAACTACGTTGACTCTGATTTTCCTGTTCCCGAGGGAATACGTAGGCCTAGGACTCCGAGGACGTCCTATCGAGTCTTTTCTTTTTCTCTTTTTCCCCTGTTTCTCCATTGCACCTTTTGTTTCTAGTTTCCATCCAGCAGCGGAGCTCCAGATGACGACACCTTCTAATCGAGACAAGCAAGCGTGGATCCCATCGGGTACGATGGACGCGTGGGGGTGCTAATACCTTCCTCGCGCGTAACCGACTCCCGAACCCAGTTCTCTCTGTCGCAAGACCATGCTCTATCCTTCCCTCGGGTTTATGCAGTGTTTCCTTTCCCTCTCTCGGGATAAATACACATTGCTGGCGACTCTGTTTCGGTGCCACTTTCGCGTCTGTACCAGGATGAAAATCCTGGGAGCGACAGCTGGCGACTTTGCTGGGGACCGAACCCAGAATCCCTGGTTCCTTAGCGAGTCAATCCTAGGGCTTGTCTGTTTTTTCTTTCATTGGGTGTTTACTGTTGTGATGTATTTACTGTTTTACTGTATTATTGCTTTACTGTATTATTATTTTTACCTCATTTACTGCATTTTCATTTCATTATTATATTGGACTGTGTTGTGCTGGTTTTTCTGTTTGGCGGGATGGGTGATCTGAGAGATAAGCCCATTACACAGGCTTGAGCACATACATAGGATTAGAGTGGATGGTAGTGTGGCCTACGTAGCGTCTTGCTATGTATGTTTTATACGAAATCCGCAATCAGACGAGGTTTTCTTGGGAGATGTTCTAATTTGCGCGTCTTGTGCATTTCAGGGTATTAACCTAGAAAGCTGTCGACTCTGGTGACCATTCCCGAGGACTCAGTTGCGGCACTCCTCCCGAGTTGTGACTGTGGCAGACCACGTTCTGTGGCAAACCCATTGCATATTCTCGATCCGAGGACCCAATGCTGGGAACTTGCTATAGGTGTTCCTTTTTGGAAAGAGAATCAGTGGAGGCACTCCTCGATTGGCGATAGTACTGTACCCCAAGGGATGAATGTACTATTGCTTCTCGACCAAAGTGCCAGAAGCTGAGGACCTTTCGTGTTGGAGAATCAGTTGAGGCCTCCTCGATTGGTGATGATGCCAAACCAGAAATGGTGAACGTATGATCATTTCTCGACCTGAGAGCCCGGGATACTGAACATCCTAGTACCCACATGTGAGAAGGGCGGGTTGTTTACAGGTTTGCAGGTAACCTTGACTTTCATCCTACCCGGTATTCTGGTTTTCCTGTCAGTGTGGGCTCATCAGCCTGGTATTATGGCATCATGATTGTTCGGATATCCTGGTATTCTGATTAGGTCGGTACTCTGATTATGCCGATATTCTGGCATTCTGATATTCTGACTATGTTGATATGCCGGCCTTCTGGTGTTCTGATTATGCGGGTATTCTGGTATTTCTCTTCAGAGCAGACCTGTGAACTTATTCACTCATCAGCAGTGCAACCCACTTATTCAGAATATATGGAAGCTTTGATCCCATGCCTTATTGCATTCATATTATTGCATTGCATTTGCATTTTTGCATCATTCTACATATCTTTCTCCAGGCCAGACCAGTGAGCTCATCCATCCGTTGCCTCGACTTGCAGTTGGTTTCCCGACTTTCGTATTGGACTGGAATTAACTTTTGGGAGCATCATAAACTCGGAAGAGCATAATCAGCTTGTGACTAGGGCCGATGTTGAATTGATGAAAACTCAGTTGGACCAACTAATGGAAGTTGTGGCCGCCATGACAAGGGGAGGGGCCAATATTTAGAGAATTTAGAATGTCATTCCACCCCCGGTGAACAATGTTACTCAAACTCAACCTGTACGAATTCCTGTTGAGAATCATGCTATACACGAGCGTACCATTGTCTGAGACGGACATTCTTCTTCTCTTGATGTTGCAGATTATCAGAGTTTTGTCTTCTCTGTGCCAGATGTCTAAGAGGTAGTTCCAAATATGAAGCCTAAGGATCCACGATCTGTTCAGTTTGATGAAAAATACCGTTGGTTGGAAGAAAAGATTACATCCATGGAGAGGCGTGATACTCTTGATTTGAGTGCTTCGAGCATGTGTCTGGTACCTGGCCTGGTGATTCCTCCAAAGTTTAAAATGCCGAAGTTTGAGCAATACAAAGGGGATAGCTGCCCAAAGCTACATTTGGTGATGTTTTGCCGAAGAATGACTTCACATGCCCACAATGACAAACTCATGATTCAATGTTTCCAAGACAGTCTGAGTGGGGAATCAGTGTATTGGTATATGCAGTTAAAGAGTGGTTGCATCCAGTCATGGTCAAATTTAGCCAACGCCTTCGTGAAGCAATACCACTATAATCTTGACATGGCTCACAGCCGAACGCATTTGCAAGACTAGTCTTAAGCAGATAATGAATCATTCAGAGGGTATGCTCAGAGATGGAGAGAGTTAGCTACTCGTGGTCAACCACCACTTTCGGATAGAGAATTGGTAGATTTGTTCATGGATGCCTTGCAAGGTGTGTACTTGGAAAAGATGATTGTCAATAGAGCGGCAAAATTGTTTGACCTGGTAATGGTGGGAGAACGTATCGAGAGCACGCTCAAGTATGCAAAGATGCAAGACGTCTCGAACTTCCAAGCTAATGAAAGTGCATCAGTTGTCAGTTCTCAAGAAGACTTCGATGAAGAAGGTAGTTTCATTCAGAAATCTTCACTTTCTCATTCTCAGCATTCGAGTATATCAACTGTCCAAAGTCAGCAATCTTTTGAGTCTCCGTATCAAGGAAAATATCCATCTCCAAATCAGGGACTTCCTCAGAATCAATAGTCATATTATCGTCATGAACGTCAGCACGCCCGACAAAGGCCAAGGAAGCCAGAGAGGCATTTCACTCAGTTGCCAATGTTGTACAGTCAGATACTGCTGGATTTGATCAGGGGTGGACTAATAGTGCCAAAGGAATTGAATCCAGTGCCTTTTCCGTACCCACCGGGTTTTGATGTCAACGGCCGTTGTGACTACCATGCTGGGGCACAGGGGCATTCAGCTGAAGACTGTAAGGTGTTCGAGAGTAAGTCGTGTGGGTCCATCAATCCAAGTTATGGAAGAAGGCACCGAGAGCAGTTGTGCGGATGGTTACCAGAGTGACTTCAAAGAGCAATTCTGAAGACGGCTAGCCCATTAGCGAATCATGCTTTGAGAATCCCAATTCCTTGAAGTTGGCAATCATTATATCATGTCATTTCTTTGCATTTGTAGTTTCTTTTCTGTTAAAGTGCAAACTCATTTGTAAAACTTGTCTGTTTTAATTGATAATGGTAATGAAATGAATATGCATGTTATGGTTAAATCAAGTCATGTTCACTCATACTTTTTTATCGATATCATATGCTTGTTTAAGCAGGAGCCTAGGGAGGATGACGAAATCAAAGACGCAAAAACTTCTGATTGTATGCTTTCGAACAAAAACCCTGTTGATGATGTACAGACATTGTTTCAAATCCCTAAACACCGGAGATATAAGGGGGTGAAACCTTTGGCAACCCCGTTGAGCCTAGTAGTAGGAGTTTATTTCTGAAAATGAAAAACCCTCAATCTTAACCTGGGGCAGGGTAGGTGTCAGTTAATTGGACCAAGCATTCAAATTTCAAAAGGAGTGTGCATCTGAGGATCCATTACCTTCTATTCCACCGTCAAGAGGTCAAGAGATGAGAAACCACAATGGTTATCCATCAACAATCAAGGAGTGAGGCAGTCACAACCCTTTCAACAAAGTCAAGACAAGCCAGTGTCACACGATTTGTTCCGAAAAAAAAAAAAAAAGAAAAAAAGCCCGCTAAGTCGAATCTTGAAAACAAGCGACTTAGGCAAAAGTCAGGGCATCCCGCTGGACTTCAAAATCAAAAGATTCAAAAATAAAAAGGGGAATCAGTCCAGGCAAAAATCAGGGAAATCAAAAAACAAAAGAACAAAAAGCGAAAAAGGATTACAAAAAGAAAAATCCTCGAGCAAAGAACAAGTCGTGTGACTACAGACGCCAAAGACAAAAGGGGTGACTGTCACTCTGAAAACCGGGTGGGTTCCTTTTATCCTCCTACCATGCAATAAGCTTTTTGAAAGGTGAGCGCTTGTGTCGAATTAGCTGAACGTAGGACTGGAGAAGATCAAGAAGAATGGGTGGGCACCAATAAAGTTTGAGCCTTATATCCCTTCTTTCTCAAACCGTGAACCAGACCACGTTACAACCTTTAAAAGACCTAATTGAAGCAGGGTTGTTTCGAAAGCATACTTCGGTTAATATCGCGTCAGTTCTGACTCCCAAGAGGATCTTTCTTACCATTCATAGTGGTATCGATGTGACGTTCGGATAAGTGATTCGTTCACTATATGTCACCATATTTTTCCAGTGAACAGACCTGGATTTCAAAACTGTCATATGCATTGCATTAAAATTGTCATTTTCAAAACGATCAGTTTTACTTACGAGTAAGTACAGGACATCAGGAAAGTTTCTACAATGGAAAGATTGATCAAGATGAGATGCAAACGCCAGAAGACTTCGTTGAGCAGGGGCAAGCCATTAAACGATCACGCCAAATGGGCAAGCCATTCCAAGATTCATCTAATCTGGGGTAATCACGTCGATAAATCTCTTCAAGGTGTAGCCAAGCTGGGGCAGTCATGTTGAGAAAGTCTTTTCAGAGAGTGGTCATTCATAGGCAGTCACGTCGAGAAATCTCTAAAAGTTCAGCCAAACTGGGGGCAACCACGTTGAGATCCATTGAATCTCTCCAAAAGCATTCAAACTGGGGCAATTATGCCGAGATCCGATAAATCTCTCCACAAACGGGTAATATGGGGCAATCAGCTCAATTTGACAAATCTCTCTAAGATCAGTCAGGGGCAAAATCACTTCAAGGATTATATTGAGGCAGACCACCTCAAGAGCACGAGAAGTTATCCTACTCCAAAAGATGGTTAATCAAAAGCACCTCTTCAAGATTCGATATACTGGGGCAGAGTATTTCAAGTCTTTACGAATCTTGTCGAGGCAAATCCTTTCATACATTATGCAGTCTGGGGCAATTACGTCGAGATCTATAAATCTCTCCAAGAGTTTGAATACCCTGGGGCATTTTGAATGCCAGGTTTTCTGTAAAATCCTCTTGAGATGATTTTTCCCAATAGACCATGTGGTATGAGGCATGTCGGGAGTTCGCTTGTGATATCTGGCATGTAGTCGATCAGTGGAAGTGTGAAGCGCCAAAGTAGTTCCCAACATGGGCTTTCTTTTCCTCGGCAAGGCGCCAGAGGGTATCGTTCCCCAATAAGGTATTAGCGTTGCTAGTTGCCCCCGACAGAGATAGCCAAGACGGCATTGTCCTCGGCAATGTGTCCTCCCTAGCGAGAGACATAAGGTTTGGTTTCCCCAACTGGAGTTGGATTTGCCTGTCCCCAGCAAGAGTTCGGGTCCCTAGGCAGGGTAGAGATGGTTTGATCTTCCCCTCCAAGCAGGTGGGCATCCTTTTACGAAGCTCCAATGATCGTTCCTCCCCAAGCAGGGACGGTTTCTCAGCAGGAAAGTACTTCCGGGAGGTGGTCATCCCCAACGTATTTACAGAGCTTCATGATCCCCAGCAATATCGTCAAATGGTAGTACTGTAGCCAGCATGTTCAAAAAAAGATTCTCATTTCACTCTTTTGTCACAACGTTTACTGATTGAATCCATCGTCTGGCCGACGGTCGTGCACGACGATTTGATATTAACAAGTCAAGGTTCAAATGGGCAGGGTTGTATCTTATTAAGTCGATTCTCCTATTCAGTACTTCCAACAGCTACAAGCTTTTCTGTGTCGATAACGGTTGCAAATTCCCCAACAGACTGGCCTTACAGTTAATGTTCAAGACTCAGTGAGTGTCCAGGAATTTGGAGATGCCGAATCTTCTGTAAAATCCTCTTGGGACGTTTTCTCCAGATCAGACTTGTATCTTAGGGAAAAATCAAGTGGTTGACCATCTCAAGCATGGAGCATCATGAAATTCCCCGGCAGGAGTATTCCAGATCTATTATCCCCAATAAAGTGGCCTCCAAACTATTGCATCCTAGCTCAAGTCTCGGTATTAGTTTAAGAGTTGGAAGATGTTGGATCTTCTGTAAAATTCTCTTAAGGAACATTCCCTGGCACGAGACGCCCTGCAGTGGTTCTCCCCAACAGAGTTTGTTGTAAGCTCATTTCCCCAGTAGAGTTTGAAGAGGTGTGGTCTTCTATAAAATCCTCTCAAGGGACATCTCCCCAGCAGAGTTTGTTGTAAGCTCATTAATCCCCAGCGGAGTTCTATGGTTATAGTTATTCCCCAAGTAGACTGATTCAGATGATGCTTCCCTAGCAAAGTTATCATTTCCTACAGAAGCCTTAACAGGTTTGTCAGGTCAGTGCCCAGATCAGGAGGTCAGGCCAATTTGTCTTCTCCAGTACGGTTTGCGACCGCGAAGTCAATCCAGCTTGTTATCCCCAGCGGAGTTGCCTACCTTTCCTCAACATTTATTTTGCTGAGGGCCTCCTTACATTTTGCATATAGTATGCATAGTATCCTCTAAAACGCGTAGCATTTCCATTGAGATGGAGCATTACGCCATGGAAAAATTCAAACATACGCATGTGAAGCATAAGCCAGTTTTGATAACTCGTGTGAGGGTCCAAAACTTTGCTCCTTACATCATTGACAAAGCCAGAAAGAATGCCTAGTTCATTCCCCGACAAACATGGCGAAACGGTACAAAGGGTTTCATCATTTTCTCCCCACAGGGTCATATCTCTCAGCTTACAAGTTCTTGGAACCATTCTTGATAGGATTCCTGCAGCCGTTCCCGACTGTTCCTTTGAGTTTTAACCATGCCAGTTTCCGATAGGCCTCGTTACCCATTCTTGATAGGTAAGCCTTGGTTATAAACTGCAGCCATTCCTAACCGCTCCTTTGAGTTTTAACCATGCCAGTTCCCGACAGGCCCCGTTACCCATTCCCGATAGGTAAGCCTTGGTTATAAACTGTAGCCGTTCCCGACAGCCCCCTTTGAGTTTTAACCATGCCAGTTCCCGACAGGTCCATTTACCCATTCCCGATAGGTAAGCCTTGGTTATAAACTGTAGCCGTTCCCGACAGCCCCCTTAGAGTTTTAACCATGCCAGTTCCCGACAGGTCCATTTACCCATCCCCGATAGGTAAGCCTTGGTTATAAACTGTAGCCGTCCCCGATAGCTCACTTTGGTTTGAACCTTGCCAGTTCCCGACAGGTATACTTGCCCATTCCCGATAGGCAAAACAGGTCCAAGCTCACCAGTTCCCGACAGGTATTGCACCAGTTCCCGACAGGTATTTCACCAGTTCCCGACAGGTAGTTCACCAGTTCCCGACAGGTTTCCTATGGGGTCCAATGGTTCCAAATTCTTTCTCACAAACTTTTCTTCCTTACCATTGCTTCATTTACAACATTTTTCTTTATCCACACAGTGCAAATTTTCTCGGTTATTTTTGTATTCAATCCCTATGTATCTCAAATTCCTGATAGCCGTTGCTTTCATCCATTCAAGTCCACAGTGATTGAATAGGGGCAGCTGTAATACCCCAAAATTTTCCCTCTTATTTTTCTCAATAATTGGCTTATGCTTCACATTCATCTGCATCTCCATTAGGTCATAACATTCACGATCATACATTTGCATGTGCTCCTGAGGCGTAGGATAATGGTTTCTTATCTTCTGTGCAACTTGGTTGATATTCATCAATTGAAGATAGTGGTTAGGGTTCATGGCAAGGGCATCTTAACATGAGATCCAGTTGTGGATTTATATTGTGGTCAGGGCAGTGTTATTCTCTCAGTTGCTTACGATTCGTTGCTTGTAACACAAGTTAATGAGGGTTGATATGGAAGTCGATTGGAATTGGGAATTCGTTAAGTATTTGAGTTTTAATCTGGATGTGAATGTTGATTGATCAAGGTTTAAGCATGTTAAGTGTGGTCATGTGGATTTCTTATAACTCAAGATTCGAAGTTCATTTCAACTCATGTTCATGTCTATTTTTTATAACCATTTCAAATCACCAAAGTCCATAGTAATTTTCTCATCCAAAACCATATTCATTCAAAAAGACGTTCTTACCCACATTCTTATCCATTCATTAACCGTATTATCCACTTTAAATCTATTGTTCTAAATAAACCACATCCATCCAAGGTCCATTTTCAACTCACCTTTGGGTCCATAAACCATTTTCTAATCCACATCTATTCTTTTCATCCAATTCAAACCAAATTTCTATTTCAAATTCATGTCCTTACTTCTAATTCCAAATGCCCAACCATCATTCTCGCAAACCGATATGTTGTTCCATACGGGAAATTCAAAGCACTAGATTGTTAGAATGGATACACCTGCTGTTGGTGTTGTTATCAAAGTTCAGATTGTAGGTTAAATATGCCCAAATTTTGGCCAAGGTTATTGGAAATGGAAAATAGACACAAAGGTGTTGGTATCATGTTTCTTGAAAAAAAAACCAACGTTGGCTTTTGATTGATGACGGTTGTGCACGTGAGTTAGCGCATTGTGAAAAGGTGTTTGTATCCTTGTTGTTGTAGCTGCGAAAGAATGGAGCCAAAGAAGTCACAATATATTTTGCTTAATGACGCTTGAAAGCTATGTCTCAAACGCCTTGACTCAGCAATAATGGATAGTCATGAATGCCAACCTTGAAATATCAAATTCTTGTGAAGGTTTAAATATGAAATTGGAACATCATGTTCCTATGCTCTTGGTCGAGAGATAACAGCAACAATATAATAATGGCAGAAAACTTTAGCAGCATAAAAAAAGGAAATTCAGCAGAAAGAATTACAAAAAAAGACTGACAGCAAAAACCAATTTTTATAGCAGCTTAATTTTCCAAATACATAAAATAGTAGCAGCAAGAATAAAAGATGAGAGTTTTCATTCACGGACAAGGCTCACATAACAGTTCACAAACCACTCCTAACCTATCCTAACCTCAGAAGAGAATTTTCTATCGAGGGAATTTCTAACAGAAACAAAAACAACTAACCGTTTTTTCACATCCACCATAACCAACTTCTAACCAGAAAAAAACTCTCTAACAGAGAATTGATCACAGAAAAATCTAACAGAAATTCAGAACTCCCAAACTCTAGCAGAACTAACCATTCTAACGGTTTTTCACAATCCAACTACTAACAGATCCTAACCGAATTTCTAACTGTCATAACTACCTAACAGAAACTAACCAACTGGTAGCAGAAATTCTCAACACAAAAAACTCTAACGGCCTCTAACCAGATTCATTCCTTAAGATACTTTCACTTTTCTTCAATCTGCGATCTCGGGATCCTTCTCCATTCTTTCCTTCTTCAATCCTCAGCCGTTTCTCCATAGTCTTTCTGTTACACCTTCAAAAGCTTCGATTAGAATTCAACCAAGTTATTCGCCACCATCAAGAATCTTCTTCCACTTCAATCTCCTTTTTTTTCAATCCTCAATTTCAATTTGAACCTTCATTATCACCAATCTTCAACCTACAGAAACCATAACCTGTAACAACAGATCAATCATGAAGCATTCAAAGCAATTCTGAACGACAATTCAACAACAAATCGAAGCGTAGCATACAAGAAGAAGAATGTAGATTCGCAACGAAAAGAGAAAACACGCAAGCTCTGAGTTTACCTGAGCGGAGATCATCTTCGTGCTTAGTCACCATCTTCAACAATCTACAGAATTCGGCACCATCTGCTACGTTGAAGGTTCATCAATCCTCACTTTACGCAAATCACCTCCACGGAATCAAGTCATGAACCTACGATTGCTAAGAAAAGTTAACAAATGTGCCATAGCGAACTCGCAACGATTGCGATTTCAAAGATAACATCAAACAGGGGTCGAAGAAGAAAGTCAAGAGAATGACGGAGATCACCGGTAATTAGACGTTAACGCAAGTTCATTTGTTTGCGATACATTGAGAAGATGGAAGAAGGTTGAAGGAGATGTGGTTTACGGTTATGGTGTGAAGAAGACGAAGAGGAGAATCAGACGGTGTTGTTTGGTGATTGTCATTGTAGGATGGAGAAGGCGAGGGCATGTTGGCGTGTCGACGGCGATGGATTCAAAGGTTACGCTGAGAAGATGATGAAGATGAGACGGCGAAATCGTGAGTCCGTAGGAGAGGATTAAAAAAGACATGGTTAGGGTTTCTTCTGCAATGTGGTTTGGGCCTCATCTCATACTCCATGGAACTTCTCTTGACACATATGTTTTCACTCTTACGCCCCCATCCGCGAAGTCCATACAACCCACATAGAACTTGGAATCGCACCACCTGTATCACTGACAGCACCCTACGGGTAACCCTTCCCTTCATTTTTTATTATTTTGTTTTAGAAATTAACTAGATTTTAATTATATGTTAGTGTTAGGATTAGGCTTTAAGTTTAGAATTAGATTCTAATTTGAGTAAGAATTTCCTTAGAATTAATATACAAATTTCAGAATTAGTCTTAACATTAGGTTTTTAAGAATTAATATGTAATTTTAGAATTAAAATAATTCTGGAATTAAATTTAGATTTAGATTTCGGATTTTAGTTAGTTTAACTTTAGAAGTTAACCTTGATTCTAATTGACTCTTAACATGGATTAGCGATTGATTAATTGTTTTAGTTCATTGGTTAGGTACTAATTGCTAGAATTAGCTCCATGACTTTAGAATTGTTTTCGAACTAATTTCAATTAGATTTCTTTTGATGTTAATTTTCAATTAGACGTTAATCTTGACTTTAATTCACATTCTAGAATTTGTTTTTTGAATTCGAACTTAACTTTGATATTTTAACATGGTTTAGTGTCGGACTAATTGTAGATTAATTTCGATTAGCTTTTGTGTAGAAATTAATTGATCTTGACTTTGTTGAATTAGTCTAGTTCTAACATTGACCAAACTTGGATTTTAATGCTAACGTAGATTAATTTTCATAGTGGTTTCATTTGTTAACTTTGTTAATAGTGCTTAATACTTGTTACATGTTAGTTTTGATTAATTATTGTTCACATTTTAGTATTGATCTCCCTTACTTGTTGACAATTTCCATTTGAATTTTGACTAACCTTTGAGTTTGTTTTGTAGTGATTCTCACTTGACTTGATAAGTGGTTTAAATGTAGAAGTTGTTGTAACATACACAGCTGTTGTGCATAAAGTGTGCTGTAAGATGTTGTTGTTCTGTCTGGCTGTATATACGCCCATTCTATTCTGTAAATAGTAGCTGTTATAGATTGTTTTTACTTGTTGCTGTTTTTTACAGCTATGCAGGTGCTGGAGCGCTTTGTTGCTGCTGTTTATGATTTGTTGGCCTGTTTTATTGTTTTTGAAGAGCATTTGGTTCCATGCCTTTCACGGATCCATTCCACTTTCTAACACTTTTGCTCATTTATGCTAGATCACTAGAAGTTGGCCGATTTGCCTATACTTTGCTTGCGTTGTTACGGATTGATATCTGTTCGGTATCACTTCTCTTCTCTTTTACTAATTCCGCATTTTTCCTTTTTATACCATGAGAAGTAGGATTGGGAGTCCATGCCACTTGGCCGGCAATGATGGAAGTCCTCAAAGGAGGCTTTGTTTGTGATTGTTTAATATTGTGCCTGAAGACCTCTATGAGGCATCCCATTCCCATTCCCCCCTGGCAAGACCTCCAAGAAGGTAATTGACGGAAGTTAGGGTTCGCAATCGACCCCCGTTATTCTAGTCGAGTCGTTCTTAGCTCTCATTACATGATTGAAGCTTCAAACATTACCTGCTTCTGTTATCGAGTCAGTCAAGTGGAAGATAGGGTTCGCAACCAACCCCCACGCTTTGTCTTTAGCTCGCATTGACCAATGCTGATGCTTATGTGATCTGATTCACATCTTCCCTTTTTTTTATTCTGCTCTCCTTGGTTCTCGATACCATTGGGTGAGTACCCCTATTTCCCACAGCTAGCTTGTTTGCCTCGGTTGATATGACCCCTTGGCTAAAGCTGCCCCTTTTTTACTTTGATTGTTTAACATGACTGCTTATTGACACTGTTTACTCTTTCATTACTTTTAGTTCATTTTGTGATTAATTTATCCTGTGTTTGCTTGTCTGACGACATGATCCCTTAGGATTCCTTGCTCCACTTAATTTTGGATTAAGTCGGAGGTAGGAGAGACGTTAGGATAGCAATCCATGTATGCTAACATTAGGTAGAATTCCCTTTCTTACCTCAACCATAGGATCAATCTTTGCATGCTAACATCAGGACCTAGTTTCCCCTTAGCATTTTTCTTTCAAACCTTGAGTCTCGCTTTCTCATCTTATAATAAAAGTAAAAACACTTAATAAAGGCATAACAAATATTGTATTTAGGCCTTTCATGTGGAAACAAGGAGGTGATGGGTCTTCTCTCATTTCCTTAGAATGTTTAGTGTACGTCCCGTCTTGGGTCGATATGCGAGGCATTCGATCCTATGTGAAGGACTTAAATACAATACGAGTTACAAAACACAAAAAAAATCAAAACATTTCTTTCTTAAAAGACAAAAACAAACAATAACGTCTTCCCTTCAGGAATTCTCTTCTCATCTCACTCTTTCTCGACATACGAACGTGCTTCTCCTCGTTCTCTTGCAAGACAGTAATGCCTAAGTCTCCATACAGCGAGCTGCAACACCTGAGCTAGAACGTTAGCCATTCCCTAAAAAACAAAAACAATCCATCCCTAGTGAGGGGAGCTACGTCGCTCTGATTCTTCATTGGTTAATGGAGATACCTAGGCAGGAGATCGTGCGAGATCTCTCCGAGCACAACCTTTCTTTATCACCTCTTTGTCTCTTTTTGACCTGTAGGTCAAACTACGACTACTCTGATTTCCTCCTTCTAGTTAGATTGAGGATACGTAGGCACGAGACGGCGATGTCTTGGCGAGCAACCTTCCCCTTTAGTTCGCGTCTGAACTACGTTGACTCTGATTTTCCCGTTCCCGAGGGAATACGTAGGCCTAGGACTCCGAGGATGTCCTATCGAGTCTTTTCTTTTTCTCTTTTTCCCCCGTTTCTCCATTGCACCTTTTGTTTCCAGTTTCCAGCCAGCAGCGGAGCTCCAGATGACGACACCCTTTGATCGAGACAAGCAAGCGTGGATCCCATCGGGTACGATGGATGCGTGGGGGTGCTAATACCTTCCTCGCGCGTAACCGACTCCCGAACCCAGTTCTCTTGGTCGCAAAACCATGCTCTATCCTTCCCTCGGGTTTATGTAGTGTTTCCTTTCCCTCTCTCGGGATAAATACACATTGCTTGCGACTCTGTTTCGGTGCCACTTTCGCGTCTGTACCAGGATAAAAACCCCGGGAGCGACAGCAAGGAAAACAATTTAGGACATTGTTCAAAGGTTCAAGAAAAAGTTTTGGAATCCTACACAATTCAATGATGAACTAACTTTTGATTTATGTACAAACACCAAGTTCATCACTAAATTAGGATCTAAACTATTAAGCTCAAAGGGTTAGCAAATTCTCACTACTCACTGGTAAGTTACTTTTTTGGGATATGGTTGTGCTCAATATCAACAATTGCCTTGATCATTTCTAATGCTTCCACAAAATTAAAATAATCACAAGATTAAGCATGAATCAAATGTATCAAACAAAGTTTATTAGTTATCATATGCATATAGTAAACAATGGAGGTTTCTCACAAATTTGTGGCTATTGGAACCTAAGTGAAACAAGCATTCAAACAATAGTTGCAAAATGAAACAAAATTACGTTTGCACAAAGAAAAAAATTCTTAAGCATTCTAACATCCTAGAAAGAGGTAACCATGTACCTTACTTGCATTTATATGATTAAATACTATCATCATCATCCAAACTTGGGAGAATCTTCATTGGATAATTTTAGCAAATAGCAACCAATCTAGAAGTTCCCACATTTAATCACCAAAGAAAGAAACATTAAATAGCAAAACAAACTACCAACAACCATAAAAACTATTACTAGAGTTGAACATTCGTGAACTGAAGAATTCAACTGAAATAACATTAAAATGTTATGGTATAAAAATAGCAACAAAAGTCAGGGTACCCAAAAGTGGTACAAACATACATTATCTAAAATAATCCACCAAGTGGATATTGTACAACACCAAATAAAAATACATTCAAAATAACACAAATATAGCAATGATCTAAGCTAAACATTAAACTTCACTTTGTAGAAACCAAAGGAAGTAGCCTTATACCATGCTCAAAATATCAAACAACAAAAACTAATCCTCATCGGACTCGGTCTCCTCATCCAAATCGACCTTCACATCAGATCCAAAACCGGCATCAGTACCAGTACCCTCGTCATCTCCTGCCTCCTCGGCGTCATCAGCTACACCTGCCCCCTCTCCAAAGTATGGTCTAGCCCCAGGACAACCAGCATGAGCTAGGAACTGCTCCATATTCATCATCGATCGCTCCACGAAAGGCTCGAGGTACTGTAGTTGTAACACCTACATAGAGTCATGTGTATATCAATCGTGGCACACTGAGTATCTGCCATCCACTCCCAGTTGTAGTTGTAGATCTCCCTCAGAAACAAGTCAAAGCCCTGGGAGCCTGCAACTCCAGAACCAGAAGCCTCTCCAGCTCCTGAACCTGTACCAGCACTAGCACCAGAAGTTTGTCCTCCTATCATGCTCTTGGGCCTGCAAAACTTATCCATATAATTGTCATCAATGGCAGCCGGGATGGTCACCTGATGGCAAGAGGGTAGCTTCACCCTCGAATGCACACACAAAGCCATGGTTAAACATGGTAAAACCAAGGGACAATTAGCTCGCAACCCTAGTTTAATTCCGCTCTCAACAACAACGTGTATCTCGTCAGCAATAATCCTAGCCACATCAATCTGTGTATTAATCAAGATGTTGTGGATCAATTATGCAACTGGAATGGGAACAGTGGAGGTATGCGACTTTGGCTTAATGTTTGTCAACACCAAGAGAAGCACCAGTTGTACTATAGGACGCATATTCTCTCTGTGGTATCTTCTTGGAACCCCATATGGGTTCAATTCCATCCATTTTCCTTCCAACAACAAGGCACCAGAAATAGCCTTAATGTCTCTGCTCAGCCTCAACGTCCTATGATACTCATCCAATTCATCTTCCCCCAAGGTGAGAGGTTTACCCAACACATGGTAAATCGTGTCTCGGTCAAATTTCACCTCTCTTCCCATTACTTGTGTAGTCCAAGAAAAGACCTCATTGTTGTCCGGAAGGGCATTAGCATAGAACTCCCTCATGATTTCCACGTTATAACTATTACCAGGTGTAATTAACTTGTCCCACTTTTCGCGTGAAGAATAGTAGCTATCGCCCGGTAGGAGCCTTGGGGGTTGATATTAAACCTTTTCTTAGGAAAAATGCTCCTTTTCTCCATAGTAACATATCTTGTAGCCTGCTTTTCCCCTTTGAATTGATCGGTATCATATGAGATTGGTTGCGGACAGGATGAAATTCTGACCTTTCTTTTCTTGGACAGAGTTGTTCTCTGAGGTGCCATCTGCACAATCACCAAAATAACCAGCAACAAAACAGATAACACATTAGTTATAAAGCAATGCACAAAAATCAAAACAAGAAATCTCAGCACAATTCTAAAATTTAAAATTGTTGTCATGATCGTCTTGGGTTCGCCTAACGAGACCTAGCGAATACTCGCTCCAGGTTCGTCCAGCAAACTCAAGGCGAACCCTGCGAATTTGAAAAATTCCCGGTTCTGCCTATTCAATATTAACCCAACAGTAATGCAATATTTGTCCAATCAACTAGTGTTATTCAATTTGTAAAACGAGTATCAATTAGACAGCAACAACCACCACATTGTTCATGCAAAGATTCAAAGTTCATAAACTTAATTCATACCAATCTCAACTTTAACCTAAGCAAGTTCAACTCTCAAAAATTCTTAAAGCTCAATACCCAAACAAGCATAGCAATGTAAACCAATACAAATGAACATGCATAACAGATTTACAAAGGCAAGAAGAAAGTTTCTAACAATTTCTCACATCAACCCTAACCACATGTTTATAATAAGAACAAGGAATGAATAAAAGAACTCAAACCTGATATGAGTTGGATAGAGAGAATGGACATTGAATTGAAACTTGGAAAAATCCTTCACTTGCACAGATACGGTTGAGAGAGAAGAGAATGTGTGTTTGTGTGTTTTTGAAAGTTAAAGAGATAAGAGGGAAATGGAAAGATAAAAGGAGAGTGGGGAAATGTTTCCCCACAAAATCAGTAAAAAGGGCTTGGGCCCACGAATTTTTGGCCCACATAAAAATATCACTTAAGTGATGGGGCAGAAAAATTGTCATTTTTCTCTGTGTCGCTCAGTTCACACAGTGAACTTCCAGCGAACATTCGCCCCAGGTTCACCCAGTGAACTCAAGGCGATTGAGACAGATTTTACAAAAAAAAAATTCTTCTCATTCTACCACAACACTTTCTATACTAAATTAACACTACAAAATCATTAAAGATGAAAAGGTATTTACAATGTTGGGGTGCCTCCCAACTAGCGCTTTATTTAACGTTGTTTGAGCTCGACGGTCTGACGGTTGAAACCTCGGAACTAAAAGCAATTAAATTAGCTTCCGGATGAACTCACTCTACCAAAAAAGTCATCAACCATTGTCATCACCAGTTCTTGATCCACTTTTCCTAAAAAATGAAAAATACAAACAAGGCTTCATCATAGCCTCCTTGGCCTCTTCATCCTTCTTTTTGAACACCGCTTCCATTTTTTCTTTGTCGTCCTTCTTTTTCATTGAAGCAACCCTAGCATTTTCGTCTTTCTTTTTCCTTATCGCAACTTTAGCATTTTCTTTTCTCACATGATCATCAACCTCCAATCGATTTGAATACACCACACCTTTGAAAATTGTAAAACACACTTCTTCATCATTAGTCCTCACCTTCATTATACCTTCATCAACATCGATTAACATCCTAGCAGTCTTCATGAATGGTCTTCCAAGGATTATTGGTGTATCCTCATCCTCTTCCATGTCCAATACTACGAAATCAACCGGAAATAAAAATTTTTCATCTTTCAATAACACGCCTTCAACAACACCATGAGGACGAGTCCTTGACTTGTTCGCAAGTTGCAACGTCACGTTGGTTGATTTCATCTCCATGTTCTCGAGTCTTTTGACCATGGATAAATGAATCAAATTAATACTAGCTCCCATATCAACCAAAGCATTGCATTTGAAATCACTACCTATAGTTATAGGTAGAGCTACTCTTCCTGTATCTCCTTCCTTCCGCGGAAGATTGCTTTGGACGATAGCACTACAGTTTGCATTGAGCTCAATGGTTTCTTTATATGTATACCTCTTCTTCTTTGTAAGTATGTTCTTCATGAATTTTGCATACTTTGGCATTTGCTCTAGAGCCGAAAATGAAATATTTATTTGCAACCGACTAAATATGTCCAAGAATCTAGCATAATGCTTCTCATTGTCTTTTTTCGTAGAAGCAATAGGATAAGGTAACTTTTTCATTGGAACTTCTCCTTCATGCTCCTTTCCTTTCTTACTTTTTTTCAACTTATCCTCTCTTAACTTCTTCTCTACTTCCTTCTTTTCAACTAACTCCTCATCATTAATTTTTTCAACTTCTTCCACAATTTCATCCTCTTTTTCAACTTCAACGTTTTTATCAACTCCCACGCCAATTGTTCTCCCACTCCTAGTAAAGATGGCTTTGCAAGATTCCTTCAGATTCACTTTAGTATTAGCTGGAAAGGTTTCTTTATGTTGATCGGGTAGTTGCTTGGACAATTGTCCAACTTGAGTTTCAAGGTTCCGAATTTCCGCATCAGTACTCTTTTGAGTGAAGATAGACATTTGCATGAATTGGTTGAAAGTTTCCTCAATCTTTGAGCTTCCACCTTGGTTTTGTTGTGGTTGGTTATAACTTTGGTAAGGTTGATGGTTTGAAGATCCCGGTTTTTGCATCCACCCTTGTTGGTAACCTTGTCTATTACCTCTCGGTTGGTAGCCTTGGTTATTGCTTTGATATGGTAGTCTTGGTTGATAGCCTTGATTTTGGTTTCCCACGTAGTTGGCTTCTTCAACGACCGGTGGACAATAGCCGATAGGATGATCACCTTTGCAAAGTTCACAACTTGCTACATATTAATTTTGGTTGGGAACTTCTTGCATCTCTTTGATTTGTTGTGGAAATTTTGACATTTGCTTTGTCAACAACTCCACTTGTTGCGAGAGTAATTTATTTTGAGCAAGAATAGCATCATTCGTTCCCAACTCGATAATTCCCAGTTTTCATTGCGAAGTACCACGGTTGTGTTGACCTTGATAATCATTTAGTGTCATCCTATCAATGATGGACACTTCATCTTCCGCGCTTTTTGACATTAGAGAACCATCCATTGTAGCATCCAAAAGAGTTTTATGAACGAGTTGAAGTTCGTTGCGGAAAATGTGAACTTGAGTCAAGTCATCAAAACCATGGCCCTTGCACTTCCTCAGCATAGATTTGAATCTCTCCCAAGCTTCGTTGAGAGATTCATTTTCTCCATGCGCAAATACTGAAATCATTGTTTTGGCCTCCATAAACCAATTTTGACTGAAGAATCGTTCAAGAAACTTCTCCTCCAATACATTCCAATCCATCATCACAAGAGTAGATTGGTCAAGATACCATTCCTTAGCCTTCCCAATTAAAGAATGCGGGAATAGTCTCTTGAACAAAGGTTCATCTTCGACTTCCGGAGCTCCAGTTGCACCTGCTATCTCATAAAACTTCGTGAGATGTGTGAACGGATCCTCATGGTTCATCCCTGCAAAGGGATTTGCATATAAAAGAGCTAGGATTCCCATCTTCATCTCAGAATGCCTCCCATTATGGACGTTGCACGCAAACTCAACGTTGTATCTTGGACTGTTAACACATAAGGTTGAAGTAGGGGGTGGTGGTGGTATTTCTGCCATGTTTGGCGTAACAGTGGGTGTAGATGAATAATTTTCTCTGCACTCTTATCTTTATTTGGCAAGTTGCCTCCTCTGCTTAGTTCTGCTATTGAGCCTACGAGCGGTTCTTTCAATCTCAGGATCAAAAAGAAGTTGGTCTGCAGGTATACTCTCTCGCATAAACATAATCTGCACACTTAACCAAACAAATTAAACAGCACAAGAAAAATAAACAGAGGTAAGAATAATAATACAAAGATCTTAAAATCAATAAACTATTGCAATGCTTGCAATATCAACAACAATCCTCGACAACGGCGCCATTTCGTTCGACTTGTAGTTATAGGTGGGTTTTTATTATCGTCTCCACAGAGATTGTCCTGATATTTGGATGCTTGTTGTTCAATAGATTACCGTTTCAAGAAAAAGGGTTTCAAAGTTTGTTTCACAAATTGTCACATTTTTAGTAGCAAAGCTTTTAAATTCTAAAGTGTTTGATTAACAAAGTATATCAAAAGTAGTTTTCATCTACCCTAACTTATACATATTATTTCAATCTTGAATGTGAAGTCGGATTCGATTAATATCATCGCGTATTCTCTCAACACCGTCTATCTCTAGAGCGGCGTCGTGAGAAATACCGTATTCATCGCTACACGATCTCTCCATATAACAACCAATATAGTAAGCTTTAAATTCAATACAAAATGAATATCAACCATAGACCGATCTCTCCAATCTATAAATCGATAGATGAATATTTTAGGTCAAGTTCCACAAAATCTATGTCTAGAGTTTTACAAAACAAGAATGGATCATTAAGAACAAAAATATTCATCATATATTAATCATCATTTGTTCACATACAAGGTCAATCAAAAGAAATACATAAAGGTAAGGTAGACTACCTCTACCTTTGATACAAAGGAAATTAGCTACCCATAACCATGATAGCTTGCTTTACAAGTCTTGATAGAAGATGAATGAGCATCCACGTCAAAGAATCGAACTCGGATGCGAATCCAGTTTCTATTTGCAAAATATCACTCTTTGGTGAAGAAATGTTGAAAAATGAGGTTTCTAGGTGAAAAATGGGTTATGATCCCCAAAAAGTGGGAAAAGTACTTATATAGTACAACTAAAATCTGCCAAGTTCTCCCAGTGAACTCATTCTTTGCCCAACGAACTCTGCTTTATGGAACCTGAAGTGTCTCTGAACTGTTAAACCGCCCATGGGGAATTTACAAAGTTCGCTGTGCGGGCAATTCTTCGCCCTGCGAACTACTTTGCTCCAAGTTCGCACAGCGAACTTATGGTCCTTTAGCTACTGCCTCAAATCTGGGATGGTTCGTTGGTCCTTCGCTCCAACCTCGCCTAGTGAACATTCGCTTCAAGTTCGCCCAACGAACTTAGTGCCCTTTTCCTACTGCCATCATTCTAAGATGGTTCGTTGGGGCTTCGTCATGAGCTCGCACAGCGAACATTCGATGCTACTTCTCGTTGGTTGTTCGCCTAGCGAACATGTTGAATCTCTTCTTTTCCTTTGACTTCCTTGTCCATTTACTTGTGTCTACACTTTGATGTTTAATGCCTAATTCCAGCACAATAACACACAAATCAAAGCAACCAAAGGAATTTGCAACATAATTGAAGAATAACATTAAAACATGGATTAAATCCAACAAAACGTAACAAATGAGATGAAAAATGCCAATAAATATAGATCAATTTAAAGCATGTTTGGCATTCAACATCCACTAAAGGATAAAACACTATATATATATATATATATATATATATATATATATATATCATTCCAACTCTAATTTCTTCATTCATTTCCATTAGTTAGTAAGAAAAGAGAGAAACAAGAGAAACAAGAAAGAAGATGAGAAGTGCTTGGAGCTAAGGAAATGGAATAATAATCTTTAAAATTTTGATTTCATCTCATCTCATCTCAATTAATCATCTTATTCTTGATTAAGGTGGGTTCTTAGTTAGTATAGCTCTAGGGGGAAATTACATGAAAATTGGGTTTAGGATTTTTTTTGAATTCTTGCCTTGTTTGTGAAATTTGTAAGCATGATTCTTGCTATGTCTTATGTTGTTGTGCTGCTCCATGATGTTATATTGTGTTGATGTTTTATGTTATGTTGTGTTGTTGTTTGTTGATGAATAACTTGTCTACATGAGTTTGTGTTGTCATTGTTAAGAATTAATGAGGTTAAGAAAGGATGAAGACATAGTTGTATATATGTTTTGTATGATGTTGAATTTATGGTATAAAAGGCTTCGATCTGTTGGACTATTATTAGATATGGTTTGGAATGGGTAAAGATTGAAGAAGATGTGTTTAGAAGTAATTTTTTTGAAGGAGTTGCAGAGAGCAATCGATTGTCATCATGAATCTATGAAGAAATCTGGAACTTTCCAGGTGACAATAGATTGTTACAATAGTTTGTCATAATGATACTATTGAAAAAATGTTAGATAGAATGTTTAGAACATTCGATTGTTCCTCAGATAATCTATTGTTTCCCCTATTTCATACCAAATATAATTTGTTTCATAATTCCAAGCTATCACGGATGCCCTATAACTTATACTATGATATGTATGCATTGAATTAATAATAAGTTATCACATTCCATGAGAATGAAAGTGTTTTAACCTAGGTTCTTTGTTAGATTAAAATGATTAGAAAGGATAAACTTAGGTTATGATGATTAACTTAGGTTGTGATGCTAGATTATGAAAGGTACCTCGGTGTGTACCCATGAGTGAGTAGTTACTTGAGGTGAATCGTCATATCCATGAGAGTGTGCTCGAATGGGATGGATGGTGAACGATAGCCTAGTTGGGAGTTAGTTACCTTTGTATGGAGATATATTATTATATTGTAATTGACGAGAATAATCACGTAGTGATTGATGAGAATAACTACGTAGTGATGGAGGAGAGTAATCATGTATTCGGGAATAACATTTATTTGTGCTTGTCTCAAGTTCGAGACTTATGTATAGTAGTAACCGGGAAAGACGAATCATCGAGATGGATAACGTGACTCGTGTCTTAAACCATGTAATAGGCGTTTGTCGAGGAAAGTTTTTCGACTGATGTAGGAAGACAGTGGTCCGTCTCTCAACCCATGTAAGAGGTGTTTGTAGGGGAAGTGTAACACCCTAAACCCCGAAACAGCTAAATCATAGAATAATTCAAGTATTACTCATAAAACACACGTTCAGGATGTTACTTATCATAAAATAACACATGTTCCACCATATATATCAATTAAGGCAAAACATTCTAATACGCCTATCATCGCATGCTCACCTTCACTTAGGGTATCATCGTAGCGGAAATCATCAAACTAAGCATGCTTCACAATAATTAAATTTCATTAAAAATAATTTATTGTAATTAAAGCAATGTGGTAAAAGTCTCCACCATAACTTAAGCTTAAAACATCAAGAGCATAACATACGACTCTCGAATTAGCAAAAAATAACCTGAATAAAATATTCAAACGTTCCCAACCCCGATGTTAAAGTATCAAACCAAGACTTCTAAACACCAATAAACTAAACGAAGTAACTCCATGAGCTAACTTCCAATTACTGCCGCAACTATACTCCTAAGTATCTGCAAGATGTCCATGGTGGACAACATCAAAGCAAAGGGGGTGAGAAATAACAAACCAATATTAACAGTACCACTCATGCACACTCAAATCCATCTCGCTCTCGATCCCCACCAGAGGACCAGAGCACACCAAATCGTTACCATCACCATAGGTAACACTTCACTGATTCCCACCTGAAACCAGTTACTCACTCCCGATCCCACCATAGGGTCAAAGCACACCAAATTTGTTACCATCACCATAGGTAACGCTTCACCGATCCATACATAGAACCGGCTACTCGCTATCGACACATACCATGATGCATGAGTCTCATCAACATGCATTATCACAAAAAGGTTCACCAAAAGGATCCTCATACATATCTCACCATTTATGCATCACATCATTCATCATACGCAACAAAAAATATACATCACAACATCAATAAACAACAACCAACAGTAACAACTTAACAAATGTACATTCATAAGCATATGTTCGTGTTACTTCACCAAAATAACAACACATCATGGTATAACCATAACGATTCGCTAACCGATCACACAAGTCAGCACAAACATTGCCACAGTAGGTACATAGTTATAATTCAAATAGTTCACCAAGCATCACCATATGCTAGCTTTACGCGTTAGCTTTCCAACGCTTCAAACTGTTCCTCAATCCGAGTTTCAAAACTAAAGTTAGGACGAAAACAGTTGGAAACAAAAATCAACATTTCAGTACTGTTTCTCTTCGCTGAGCGATACCATGTTCACTAAGTGAAATTTTTCTAAGCGAAGTATTTTCGCTAAGCAAATTCGTTCATACCTGCAAAACTGTAGAACACGATTTTCACTGTTGGAGACCTTCCGGACCTCCGATTTCGATTATGCAAAAACCTCTAATCTCAAAATTCGACATACTATAATTATTCAGTGATTAAAACAATAATTAACAATTTATCACATATTGCCATCAACAAAATCATCAAATATAATTAATTCAAGTTTACCCCAAACCTTCCAAACCCTCAAACATGGTGGAAAACATTTAACTTCTCAAAACAGAAAATAGTGCACATGTAGGCATACAAATTTCATCATCAAAACAGCCAATAACCTCAAAACATCATAGAAATTCAGAATCAATCACATCTCAATTTTTCTAAAGAGAGTAAGGACCTCTCATCTCTACCCCATCATGCAAAACACATAGATTGGTATCCCTTTCTCCCCCTTTACCTTATATTTTTAGCAATTGATGATGAATTGTACAACTTATATGACTTCCCTCTCCAATTTCCTAGCTTGCTCTTCCTCTCCTCTTTTTGCCTCTTTTCTACATATCTGATGTTTCTCTAAAAATCTAGCTTTTTCCCTACTTTTAGAATATATACTCCCCCAACACTTTGCTTAATTATGAAATTTTCCTAAATCATTACTAGCTCTCTACTTTTACCACTTATTTTCTCTAATCTTCACAAATGGCCCGATTCCATCATTTTACTATTTAAATCATTAATTCAAATAAAATACTATTTATTCTAATAATTAATTAAAATTCCAATTAATTATAAGCAACTATTCCAAACTCTTACTCTTTCTATACCTCTATTCCAAGGATACTTACTCCCCACAATCACACAACAAATAATTAAAACACCAATTAATTAAATAAAGTTCCAAATAATTTAATTAAATCAATTAATCAAATTTGGGGTGTTACAAATCTCCTCCACTTAGAAAAATTTATGCCCTCGAAAGTTACCTAAATGAAACAGAGTTGGATACAACTTCCTCCTCTGACTCTCAAGCTCCCAAGTTATGCTCCCACCAGCAGGTCCTCCCCACACTACCTTCACCAAGGCAATTTCCTTACCACGCAACTGTTTCACTTTCCGATCCTTTATTTGCATGGGTGATGCCTCAACAATTGGGTTCTCTATTGTCATACCCCAAATTTTGACAACTAAGATTTCCCATCATTGTACAAATCATCACCACAATATGGATGAACCATCTTGCCTCATTAGTCTCCCCAACGATGGGTGAGCATCCACTACAATCAAAATTAGGGTTTCAAGCCCTCTCAGAGTTCTTAGACAAAGGATCAATCAAGGAATGACATGATCTTCAACTTGTCTAACTTCTCAAACATCCACAAAGGATCAAGAGGACTCCCACTTCAAGGATTAAGCACAAGGTTGCTCCCTTCTAGGTGGATCAAGCCTCAAGATCGCCGGTGTCACTAAATTAGGGTTTTGGTCGACCAGGGCCTCCAGACGGAGATTTTCCCCTGGGCATGAGCCAATGCTTCAAAGCATAACCTATGATGCTCCAAGGGACATCATAAACCCAATCATCAAGTCAATTTAGCCTCAGGGGATGCATTCATTAAAAATCAGGAATTAGGGTTTCTTGACCTAATTCACCCATAAGTTGACTTTTGGGACAAATCATGAGCCAAGACCTCGAGACATGATTTGAGGGTCTCTAACATACCATGTTGATCCATTTGCAACAATGGATTGATCCAATAAGCTTGAGCAACAAGTTCCAATTTCATCAGTACCACAATTAGGGTTTCGTGAGAAAAGTCAACTGTAGCTTTGACTTTTGACCAGGACATGCTCCCAAACCCTAGGACATAGATCAATATACCCTATAACACCCATGGAACATGTCCATCAAGTTTGATTTAGGTCAAGGACATGATTTCATAAAGGATCGCACAGTTTAGAATTCATCTGATAAAAAAGTCAACTGTGCACAAAAGTCAACTTTGACTTTTTGAGAATTTTCACAAAAATGGTTTTTTAACCCTAAAATGATGTTAATGTATGATTTGAATCATCATTCATCAAGAAAAATCAAGAAAAGTGGGATAACTTGTAAAAGGGGTAACCATAAAAAACTTAGAAAATTTTCTAAGTTATGAACAAAGTGGCAAGGGTACCAACTTTGGAGGATCATAACTCCTAAACCACAAAGCCATTTTTCCCCATCCAAAGCTTGATTTGTAGATCTCATGGCCCTCTACAAAAGCTAAAAAATGACCCCCCCCCCCCCCCCTTCCAAATTCCTCATGGATTTTGAGTTATGGAAGGATCAAAATCACAAAAAGTGAAAATGTCACTTTTTTCCAACACTTAGTGAAATTTTCACTAAGTCAGAATCTGCCTTACTTTTTTCCAAATGTAGGGACATTTTTCACTTGGATCCAAAAAGTATCAAAACCACATATGATCAAACAGTTGTTGTATCATATGAGGGCTTTCCAAAATGGCCAAGAACATCACCAAACTCAACTTGAGCCATGAGTTATGACAATGGCAACATGCCTTGCTGAAAACTGCCAAGGCAAGGCAGATTTTGGGGTTTTGCTCGATTTGCCAAATTTGTGCAATTCCAAGCAACTCTATCCATCTGAACACCTCAAGGGGGGACCAAGGAGGAACTAACTCTGATCCCAAGCCTCCCAAGTCTTTGGAACCAAAAATAGCATGTCAAACCTAGAATTGCCTAAAATACGGACAAGACTACAATTTTGGATTGAAGCATTTAATGGATGCACCAAGGTGGCATGGACTGAGCTTCTTTCAACTGAATTCAGTCAAGACTTATCCAAGACCAAGAGAACCACAGCCCTGTGCCCTAACCTCTAGTCAATGGCTAGAGGAGACTTGGATTTCCATTGGACAACATTGGCCAAACCTCTGCTGCAGTTGCCATTCACTATTGCTTGTAAAACAAACTTGCTCTACTATAAATAGAGTTCAATTGTGATCAGTTTGAGTACACCAAAGCCATCAAACAGATGCTTTCCTCAAAATCTCTTCTTTCAATCCAATTTTGCCTTCTAAGGCAAGTCACTATCGGGTTTTGAGTTTGAGAGCTTTTCCAATCAAACCAATCACTCACACACCTCACATACATCATATAGAAGTGATCCAAACACTTAAACAACATCTGGAACACTGATTTCACAAAATCACCAGCCAGCTGCTCAAGGTTTTAACCAAGTTACAGTTGGGATACCATCTTCAGTTCCAGACCATTTCAATCCATTCCAATCATCCAGACACACTCCATGGCACCTACGGAAGTTATCCACGTCATTGGAACCAAGCTGTAACACCTCTAACACAAAACACGATCACCAGCTGCAAGAGGTAAGCATGGGCTCTTCTAACTCTATGATCCATGCAATTTTTGCTGCACAATAATTTGGCCATATGTTCATAATCATGCATGGAATGTTTTCCCTCAATCAATTGCATTGTTTGAATCGTGTGTAGAATTTCTGAACCTTCATGCAGAAATTAGGGTTCTTGAGGTTTCTCTTTGATTTCTTATTCCATGTTAAAAATAAATGAAATTAAAGACCATAGACATGATCGTGAGGTTAAAACGAGTAGATTAATATGTAGATTGCATGATATAATCAAGTATTCAGTGAGATTGGATAGAAAACACAAATCTGCAGAAACAGGGGTGGCGCGTGTTCTTGGCTTTGTTCTTGGCGCCATTTTTTTGAATATTTGAATATTTGAATTTTGTGATTTTATTTAATCGATTCAAAAATTAATTTCTCTCTGAGTTTTAATGATTTTGAGTTGGTTCTTTTTTTAATAATTCACAAAAATGTTAAAATATTTTATTTCACCAAAAAATCCCAAAAATATTATTTATTTCATATAATTGATATTTTTGCAAAGAATTAATATTTTAATTGTTTTTGACATTGGAAATATTTTTTTCCTCTTGATTTTGTAAAATTTAATGATTTCTAATCATTTTGTAGGTCAAAACATGATTTTTGAAACATTAATCCAAGATCACAATTTGTTTTCCACATGTTAAACAATTTTTGATCATTTTAATTGAATTTATTATTCAATTAAAATACATTTTGAAAACAAATTAGGGTTTTTGATTAATTCAACCCTCGTCAAACTTTTTCAAACACTTTTGGGCCTCTATTAGAGTGTAAGACCCAACCCTTTGTAAATACAAACCTTTTGGGCCTCACTTATTGTATAAGTCCCGTTGTATTTCAAAAAGTTCGACACGATCATCTTCGGTTGAAAAACCAACCTTGGGCCTCTCCTAGAGCTATAAGACCCATTAAAAACATTCTTGGGCCTCTATTAGAGTGTAAGACCCAACCCTTTTTGAAAACCAAACATTTTTGGGCCTCACTTATTGCATAAGACCCACGGCATTTTCAAAAATCTCAGCGCGATCGCCATTTCAAACAAAAAACAAACCTTGGGCCTCTCCTTGAGCTGTAAGCCCCATCACTTGTACAAAAATAAATTTTTGGGCCTCTAATAGAGTGTAAGACTCAATCCCCTTTTAACCAAAACTTCTTGGGCCTCTTGAGAGAGTATAAGACCCATCCCTTTGTACAAAAAAACCTTTCTTGGACCTCAGTCACTTGTATAAGTCCCTGTACAAATTCAAAACCACAGTGCAATCACTGATAAAACCTTGGGCCTCTCCTTGAGCTGTAAGCCCCACCATTTCTTTCAAAGCACTTTCTCCTTTGATTTTGAAATATATTGTTGTTTTCAATTTCTCTTTGTTGAACAACTAACAATACAGCATGGAAGCTCTACAACCGAGTAAGTGTTTATACGCTTTCATTTATCGCTTTCATATGTATGTAACTGTACTGTGGGGCTGTTTCATTGTAAGTCTTCTTTCATAAACTCATATCGATTGTGTAATAATAGTATAGATATTTAGAGTTTCCCCGGCAACTACGTCTAACATTAAGCCCTGTTGATCACTCTTAAATAGACTAAACTAGATCCCCATAGGATTACCAGATACAGTTTTCCCTCCTCTTGGGGTTAAACAATATGGAGATGTGAAAGGCAGATTCTTTTTTAACCCTTTCTCAAATTGTCACCTTTAAAAGTTGTCAAAGAAACTCTACTCCCCAGAGATGATCTTTTCTCCGTGAATGGCATCTCTTGAGTTTCTTCCAAATTCTTGAACTTTCCTGGCTTGATCCATTCTCGGTGAATGGCATTTCTTGAATTTCTCGGGGTTTGGGGACCCACAGGCTTCCTAAAATCATCCCCGCCTCCTCTTGGGCGTTGTACAAGGACCCGTCGGCTTCTTAGAAGTATTCACAGCCTTCGCTTAGGCTTCGTATAATTATTCTTCCTTCGGGAAGAGAGCCTCCTCTTGGGCTTCGTACAAATTGTCCCTCGGCTTCTTAAAAGTTTCCAGCCTCCTCTTGGGCTTCGTACAAATTGTCCCGACGACCTCCTAGAGGTATAGGAACAGAAATTAGTCATCTTAATAGAACGGTCTTTCAAAGAGTCTAGATCCTACTACTGTCTCTCTAAGCATAGTACAAAAGATAAAACTCTAGACTTGGACAGTCTAAGACCCTTGAGTCTCAAAGACATTCTCAAGCCCCTTTCAAATATAGGGAAAACACCCGAAGACTCAGACAGTCTCAATACCCTCTGGATTTCCCATTTCCTTAAAGAATAGGAAATAACCCTGATCCTCTGATCAAATCCCAAAGCATAGCCTTACTTTTAATCAGTCGCTTTATAAGAATTGATTTTCTCTTTTAAACCAACATACTGGACCTGTCACTCAACTGAAACAGTTACCGTGGCCTCCATCTCGGGCTTTGTACGAGATACAAAACACTCTCTTGTTGAGTATAAAAGACTCTCTTGTTGAGTCAACCTCTTTTCGCCTCCATCTCGGGCTTCGTACGAGACATATAAAAGACTCTCTTGTTGAGTCGATCACTTTTAGCCTCCATCACGGGCTTCGTACGAGATACAAAAAGACTCTCTTGTTGAGTCGATCACTTTTAGCCTCCATCTCGGGCTTCATACGAGATACAAAAAGACTCTCTTGTTGAGTCGATCACTTTTAGCCTCCATCTCGGGCTTCGTAAGAGATACAAAAAGACTCTCTTGTTGAGTCGATCACTTTTAGCCTCCATCTTGGGCTTTGTACGAGATACGAAAATACTCTCTTGTTGAGTCAAACCCTTTTAGCCTCAATTTTGGGCTTTGTACAAGACAGAAAGAACATTTTCCCCAGAAAAGTCAAACTTCTAGCCTCCGCTTAGGCTTTGTATAAGGAAAACCCCGGTTGAGACAATCAACCTTTTAGCATCAAAGTTATGCCTCGTTCACAGTATACAAACATCAATAACTCCTTTTCCCCCCATCTAATTGCTGTAAGCGGCAAGCCTCTGGATTATTTACATGCACGCCACTGTCCCTATTTTAGCATGAGAAATTCCTAAGGAAAGATAGCAATGCTCTACAGTGAGTTAAAGTCTTCTCCTCTAGGTTGAAAAGCCCCTATAAAAGAAATTATGGCATTGTCGGATTCACATATCCCGGTTAAAGTAATTCTCCTTTATAAACAGTTGTGACAAACATACCCCTCTTTAGAGATGACAAATTCTCTCTAAAGTCCACACCCTTTTAGCTTCACATCTTGGGCTTTAAACAAGATACAAATAGACCCTTCAGCTTTATATCTTGGGCTTTAAACAAGATACAAACCACCTTTTTAGCTTCACGTCTTGGGCTTTGAACAAGACACCAAAACACCATTATATGGGAGGAACTATGATCGCTCTGATTTCCCTGTTTCAGTAAACGGGAATACGTAGGCATAAGATTGCAAGAAAAATCTTAGCGAGCACACTAATCCAATACCCAAATCACGTACCTTCATACATCAATCGGAAAGCATCAGTTCAAAACCCTCGCCGATAGCCCAGGCATTCTATTCTTAACAAAATAACCGAAATGAGACCCACATCTTAACAGCATCTGTAAACCAACAGTCATCTATTTAAACTCAGTATGCAAGCAGGGTTAATTGGAGACATCTATTTCCCTTCCTTAATCAGCTTAACAGGATAAAAAATGAATCGAACTGTAGTACCCAAGCGATAGTGATTCGAAACCACAAAAACCGCGCTACAGAAGGATGGCGACCACAGTGGGAGGTTGAAAGATCTTGTTCTCTTCCCATCCTTTCGGAAGAAACTTTAAGTTTAGAGATTTTTCACACAAAAAAAAAGTGGCACTCACCATAGGGCCCTTCTTTCTTTCTTTGGAATTTCACTGGGATAGTACTTTTTGTTGACTCCACTAGGATCTTAGGTCAAAAACCTTTAAAGTTGGGAAGGAACCACAGGATGGCGATTCCGCCAGGGAGCCATTTTCTGTCAGGAACATAGGATTCATAGCTCTTTAAAGTCTAGGACTTTAGGACGAATATATATATTGTTTTTCCTAATTGATATCTGTGTTTATTTTTCTGCTAATGGGAATGCGTGTGATGCCGCATGTGGAAAGATTGAGTGTACACCTAGGAAAAACCTCTTTTAGTGGTGCGGAAACTATTGGAAATGGTTGTCACGCGATACCACCCTCTTCTGAGGGTCCTTCGAAAAACATCACCTAGCATGGTTCTCGATCCGCTGGTGTTTTCTCGACAAGGACTGATGATTTTGAGAGACAGGTACAAAAATCACTAGTATAAACCTTTGGGATGGGTAGAGCCTTGACTCCATGACAACGACCCTTTGACCCCATGTTTTTTCTATGTTTTTATGTGCTGCATTCATGCATTCATCTAAAAAAAATTAAAGCAAAGAAAAACTTCTCTTCTAGTCTCTCTTTTTCAAATTAAACTAAGACAGTGATTGCAAATGTCAGAGAAAAAGATTGCGCTCATGGATTTTGGTAGAAGGAGAACTCGTAAGTACACCTTCAGGGTTCTAAAGCTAGAGGATTTGAGAGGACTAGCAAGGATGATCACTAACCCTGAAGCTTTCAGAGCCAAATACGGAGGTCTGCTACCTCTGTTAAGAGTCCACGTGATTGAAGGAATCATGGAGGCACTCATTCAGTTTTACAATCCGGTCTACACTGTTTCACATTCCCGGATTACCAGCTCGCACCAACGCTGGAGGAGTATTCTCACCTGACTAATTTACACATTACTGATCGAGCTCCATTTTCTGGACTGGAAGAAATTCCAAAGGATCAGACCATTGCAAGAGCAATTTATTTGGATGAGTCGGAAGTCAAGACTCACATGACCACTAAGGGTGGTATCCAAGGTTTGCCAGCCCAATTCTTGATAAAGAAAGCTCTGTACTTTTCCAGTATAGGGAACGTGGCTGATTTTGAAAGCATCTTTGTCTTACTCGCCTACGGGTTATTTCTGTTTCCCAACATTAATAACTTCGTTGATATCAATGCCATTAAGGTTTTTCTCATTGCAAACCCTCTGCCAACTTTGCTCGTAGACGCGTATCACTCTGTACACTTAGGGAATTTGTACAACGGAGGAATGATCACATGTTGTATGCCCCTGCAGTATAAATGGTTTATCTCCCATTTGCCTAAATCTGCTGCTTTTTGGGATCACAGAAATGCCTTATGTTGGTCGCAGAAAATCATGTCCCTCACCAACTCTGACATAGATTGGTGCAATAGGATTTATGACGGGATCAGAATCATCGACCGTTGTGGAAATTTCCCCAACGTACCCCTCATAGGAACTAAGGGAGGAATCAATTACCATCCACTTTTGCTTCGTCGTCAATTTGGATACCCAATTAGGCATATCCCGCGAAATGCTCATCTGGAAGGTCTTTTCTTCAAGGAAGGAGAAAGTCACAGGGCACTAAAGACGGAAATAGTGCACGCTTGGAAACATGTTCATAGGAAAGGACGAGAGTCTCTAGGAAAACCAGACTGTGTCTCGGTGGAGCCTTATCTCCACTGGGTACAAACTAGAGCTCTCAAGCTAAAGATGCCTTATCCTCATCACGGAGTTCTTCCACCGAGGGAATCCGTCATGTACTTCATGACTGAAAAGGAAAAACTTCAGGTTACTCTCAACAAAGTTCAACAGGAGAGGAGATCTTGGAAGAACAAGTATTGCATTCTCAATGTGGAGTGTATCAAAATACAGCAACTACTGAAAGATAAGGATGCTCTAATTGAAATTTTGGAGCAACATGCTGTGGATAATCAGGATGGCCAATGGAATTTGCTCATTCCTTTCACTTGGCAAAAGAATGACAACCCGACAACGGCTCAAGAGCCCCGGTCAAAGAAAAGGAAAGTACCAGAATCAGCACCCGGGTTCTCCTCAGAGAGGACTCGAGACCCATTAGCTTAGGTTTCTATTTCCGCACCTTGTAATCTACTGTATTTCTATTTTCGTAATCCTTTGAATTCAATAAAAAGGGGTTTCCCCACTATTTGATATTTGCAATCTGATTGTCGAAGTTTACTTTGAATAAACAAAAAATAATATAATCATTGCATTCATCATTCTCACGTCACGTATTCTTCTTACTCACGAGTTTCACCTTTGTGTCTCGGTTCTAGTGTCAAATTGTCTCATTCGTACAATACTCGGGCCAATCGTCAGAAAAAGATGGATGATCTTGAGGAAGAGAACAGAGAGTTGAGAGAAGAGATTGATGCTCTGAGAGAGGATATGAGAAAGCTTTGTAATGACATGCAAGCCATGGCAGAAGCTCAGCTACAAAGGACTGTGATCTCGGAGATCACCTCAACGCCCATAGTGGAAAAGTCCGATCCTAGGTACAAATTGACGAAAGATCGTCCCTGGGGCATGCCACTCAATTATATCCCAGAAGGATATATCCCGTTGATCAATGAGGATCAGGGAATCGCAGCAGGAGCCGCTGGGCCTGAAGGTTACAAACTTCGGGAAAGCGAAGATGCCAGGGGCATGACAGCAACTCCTGAAGGTTACAAACTTCGGGAGACACTGAGAGTCTCGGTCATAATGACTGTACCACCGCCCGTGGTACACACTATCCCGGAAGGACAGATTCCCCAGATACCTTCTGGTGGAAACGACAACGTATTCGAAAGAATGAATGAATTCGAGGAACAGTTCCTAGGAATGCAAAAAAGAACTGCAGGCCCTTCGCGGTCATGATTTATTTGGAAAGGACGCCGTGGACCTCTGCTTGGTCCCAAACGTGAAAGTCCCGCACAAGTTTCAAGTGCCCAACTTTGAAAAGTACAAGGGTAACTCTTGCCCTCAGAGCCATTTGGTGATGTACGCTCGGCGAATGTCAGCTCAGATAGAAAATCAGGACCTACTGATTCACTACTTTCAGGATAGTTTAACCGGTGCCGCACTAAAATGGTACATGGGTTTAAACCGTGCCACGATCAGCATTTTCAGAGATCTTGGCACTGCCTTCATCCAACAATACAAATACAATCTGGACATGGCACCGGACAGAGATCAACTCAGATCCATGTCGCGGAAGGATAAGGAAACCTTTAAGGAGTATGCTCAGAGATGGCGTAAAATTTCCTCCCAGATTTGTCCACCTCTTGAGGAAAAAGAGATGACAAAGATCTTCTTAAAAACCTTGAGCTCATTTTACTACGATGGGATGGTTGCCAGTGCACCCAGTGACTACATCGAGATGGTGGACATGGGAGTTCGTCTTGAGGAAGCGGTCTGGGAAGGACGTTTAGTAAAAGACGCTGGATCATCAAGTAGTGCAAAACGATACGGTAGTGCTCTCCCTAAGAAAAAAGAGCAGGATATTGGGAATGTCTCTCTCAGAAAGCAAAGGCGACGTTATCAACCAGTAGCAGATGTAACTCCTGCTATCAATCCTACGCCTATTCCTAAGTATCAACCTCGGGTTGCGCAGAGCCAACCTAATCAACAAAGGACACAACAGCCTCTTCAGCAGGCTCGTCCTCAATACAACAACAATTATACAACGCGGCCACCAGGATTTGATCCTATACCCATATCGTACGCAGAACTATTTCCGTTACTACTAGCCTAGGGGCACATCCAGACTAAGTCCCCTCTTACAGTACCGTAAAATCTGCCTTTTTGGTTTAAGGTAGATCAAACTTGCCCTTACCATCAAGAAGGGCCAGGGCATAACATAGAGAACTGACTCAATTTCAAATCTGACGTACAAAAGCTTGTTAGGAGCGGGGTCTTATCTTTCAAGGATACGAATCCTAATGTTCTCACGAACCCGCTGCCTCAACATGAGAAGGCTACGGTCAATTTGATAGAGGGAGAGACTAGCAACGTCTATCAAATTCATGATGTACTCTTGTTAAGAGCCAATCTGGTCAAGATGCATTGTAGACAGAGTGGATATGGCCATGTGCCACCTTATAATTATCACCAGTGTGATATCTGCTCTAAAAACAATTAGGGATGTTTTGTGGTGCAATCAGCTCTACAGGAACAGATGGATTCAAGAGCACCGAGTTCTTGGAGTTAACATGGTTTATACGAATTCCAACGTCATTCAAAACCACGACATCCGTGCGATGAATGTCAATTTGGTGGCAATGCACTCAAGGCAAAGCCAGTATCATAATCTGCCGCGGCACGATTACAATTCCTGTCTGACTTGTTCGATAAACAAACAGGGATGCTCTTTTGTACAAGAGGCCCTCCAGCGTCAGATGGATCTTTGATGGATCCAGAACTACCATGACAAGAATCCCTATCAGATCAACATGATCCAAATCTTCGACATTCGCTTGATAAATACCAGCCTGGTGGAGTTGCATGCTAAACAGGTCCGACTCGGGTTCCTGGTATCACATGATTATCAGAGCTGTAAGGCGGGCTGTGAAAATGATCAAGGTTGTGCCCTTGTCCAGGAAACACTTCAGAACTTGTTGAACCACTGGTGGCTTCCGATCTATATGGATGAAGACACCTAGCAAATTAGTATTACCAACGGGAACCCCACTCGGCATCAAAGTCAGGATGTCCGATCTGTGGAAACTGACCTAGTGAGGTCACATTGTATTCAAAGCGGGCGTGTCCAGGTGCCACCACACAACTATGAACGTTGTAGAGTCTGTTCGAAAAGTAACCAAGGATGTTACCTTGTGCGAGCAGCTCTTCAGGGTCAAGTGGATCGTAGATAGATTCGCCCATATCCAGGTTCCAGACCAATCAATTGGGCGTCGGACTACCTCGCTGATCAAATCGAGGATGTTGTCATAATCTCTGATCATCAGAGGGCTAGGGATGTTTGTACCATCATTCCTCTACTTGACGAATCAAGAGTTCCCAACCAGGAATGGATCGAAATTGCTTACGATGGTCAGAAAAATCGGAAGGCTCCCATAGTCATCTATCTACCAGGACCACTATCGTATGAATCAACTAAGGCTATCCCTTACAAATACGGTGCAACAACAATTGAGAACGGAAAGGAAATTCCGTTACCCTCCGTCGTGAATATTGCAAACATCAGTCGAGTAACACGGAGTGGTAGAATCTTCAACCGAGGAGTTAGAGAACCCAACAAAGAAAAGGAACTTCCAACAGAAGCTCCTGGTCCACCAGTCGGTCAATCCAGTAATCCCGACCTTTCGAAAAACGATGACGAGATGTTGAAGCTCATCCAAAGGAGTGAATACAACATTGTTGATCAACTGTTACAAACTTCTTCAAAGATTCCGGTATTATCACTTTTGCTCAGTTCAGAAGCCACAGGGAGGCTCTACAGAAAGTCTTAGAGCAGGCCTTTGTGGAATAGGACGTAACCATCAGACAGTTTGATAGCATTGTCTCTAACATCACTTCCTGCAATAACTTGGGATTCAGTGATGAGGAATTACCTGAAGAGGGTCGCCGTCACAACATGGCACTCAATATCACGGTCAGCTTCCAGGGCGATGCTTTAGCCAGCGTACTGGTAGACACAGGTTCAGCCCTGAATGTTATGCCGAAATCCACTTTGATGCAATTATCCTTCGAAGGACCTCCGATGAGAACCAGCGAGATCATCGTCAAAGCATTTGATGGATCCATAAAAACAGTTATCGGTGAAGTCGACCTTCCCATAACTATTGGTCCTCACACTTTCCAAGTTACTTTCCAGGTCATGGACATCGGGGCAACATACAGTTGTTTATTAGGAAGACCTTGGATACATCAGGCTAGGGCAGTCACCTTGACCCTCCACCAAAAGTTAAAGTTCGTCCAGAACAACCAGCTCGTCATGGTCTGTGGGGAACAAGCCTTGCTCGTAAGCAACTTATCATCATCTACTGGTGTAGAACCCGAGGAGGTTATTGGAACTCAGTTCCAAGCACTGTCGGTGAGCAAGGACAATCAATCCGAAGAGGGAACTTCCATTTCCTCATACAAGGATGTTATCAAAGCCGTCAAAGGTGCCAATACAACAGGATGGGGACAACTTGTCATTCCTACTGACAATAAAACAAAGAAGGGTCTTGGTTTTTCTGCGACCTGTACCCAGACAGCTGCCAACGATGAAAGTCTTCATCCCATTCAGAACTTCTTCCACAGTGGAGGTTTCCTTCACCCAGTGTCTCAAGAAGTGCATACCATCAATAAAGATGATTCACCTGATATGGAGGAAGAATGGAAGTCCTATCTCAACGAGGACGACTACATGTCTCAGGAAGAAGAGCCTATGCCATTTTGCTTCCCTGCACAGAGCCCGAGATTTATACCCAGGTCAGATGTCGAAATGATATATGGAAATTATGATCCGGAAGGATGTCGTGCTCCACCAAACTAATTAGAGGAGGACACTCTAATGAAATACAACTTTGACCATGGATATTATGGCCCGATGGATGGCCTGCCAATGTGGCAGCCGTATCCAGGAGACTTGGGGCAAGAAAATCAGCCGAACAATGAAAATCGGCTGAGCATCATTGAACAGAATACCGGCGTCCCCACCGTGTCATGGGACCAACATTCAGGTCATTCAGAACCTATCTAGTACAACGATGAATTCGTAACGTTTGCAAGACTAGAATTCATCAACTACACTTTTCCCGAGGTCAACGTCATCGAGAGAGATTACTCCTCTAGTTCCAAAGAAGTGTGGGACACCCTGGGACAACCAAGTGGAAAATACGACTATATGGTCAAATACACTGCTCCTGAAAGCTCTCGTATCAGGCTCGGAGACATCCAGCCAACTAGATGGGGAGATTTACCTGAGAGCGCAAATACTATGCAAAATACAACAGGGGAATCCTCCTACGACAACTCTGCCTGGGAGACAGATTCCAACGATCCTGCTCCACTAGAAATCAGCGTTATTTCTAAAGACAAATCAAAGAAGGTACCATACTTTTTGATTCACCGAGGAGTTCGCCACCAATGGGTTGCTGTCGATGTTTCGAAGATCGTTCATCAGTCAAAGTAATTGTCATCTTTAACCTTTCACCCTGCCCAGGTGAAACGGATGTTTTGATAGGGCTTGCTTTCTGTAAATTTTCCCTCTTCGCTTCGCCCAAAGCGACACAGTTTTGTTTTATAGGGCTGTAGTTTCAGGAATCGACTTGTTCATTAATAAAATAATGTCGTTCTGTAATTTCCGCAGTTTTTGTTGTTTTCTCTTTTTGCTTTTCTTAGAAAATGGTAATCCTAAAAAAATAAGAAATGATAAAAACAAGCAGTAAAAGAAATACACTGCACACACTCTTGCATTCTCTCTATCTCTTCTAAAACGAATCATCACATCTGCAGATTGCTTGTTTTAAACCCCGTTGAAACATATGATCTGATGCCTTCTCCCGACTTTTAGTTCCCGGTATTTGGGGCCGAAGAAGTAGATGACAACGAAATTCTAGAAGAGATCTCTCGACTACTTAGACAAGAGGAAAGGTCCATTGAACCTCACAAAGAGCCGTTGGAAATGGTAAACTTGGGTTCAGAAAAAGAGAGAAAAGAAATCAGGATTGGGGCACTGCTCAGTCCAACTGCCAAAGAGAGTTTGATAAAGCTTCTCAAAAAATTCCCCGATGTGTTCGCTTGGTCCTATCAGGATATGCCAGGGTTGGATACCAGCATCGTGGAACATCACTTACCGTTAAGATCGGAATGTCCGCTAGTAAAACAGAGGTTGAGACGAACCCATCCGGACATGGCCATCAAAACCAAAGAGGAGGTACAGAAACAGATTGACGCAGATTTCCTCGCTACGTTAGAATATCCTCAATGGTTAGCCAACATCGTGCCTGTTCCCAAAAAGGACGGAAAGGTCAGAATGTGTGTCGATTACAGAGATCTAAACAAGGCTAGTCCAAAGGACGACTTTCCTTCACCACACATTGACATGCTGGTTGACAGTACAGCAAAGTTCAAAGTTTTCTCCTTCATGGATGGATTCTCGGGCTAAAATCAAATAAAAATGGCGCCGAAAGACATGGAGAAAACTTCGTTCATTACCCCATGGGGTACCTTTTGTTACAAGGTAATGTCGTTTGGTTTGAATAACGCCGGGGCAACCTATCAAAGGGCCATGACTACTCTTTTTCATGACATGATACACAAAGAAATCGAGGTATATGTCGATGATATGATTGCAAAATCTAAGACAGAAGAGGAGCATGTGACCCACCTGTCAAAACTATTCGAGCGTTTGAGAAAGTACAAACTCTGCTTGAATCCCAACAAGTGCACCTTCGGTGTCCGTTCAGGGAAACTCTAAGGGTTCATTGCCAGCCAGAAAGGAATTGAGGTTGATCCTGACAAGGTCAAGGCCATTCAAGAAATGCCTTCTCCAAAAACTGAAAAACAAGTCAAAGGATTCCTGGGACGTTTGAACTACATCTCCAGATTCATATTCCTCATGACCGCGACATGTGCGCCGATTTTCAAGTTACTAAAAAAGAACCAGGATTGCGTTTGGACAGAAGATTGCCAAACCGCCTTCGACAGTATTAAGGAATACCTATTGAATCCACCGATTCTATCACCTCCAGTGGAAGGAAGACCACTGATCATCTACCTAACAGTCTTGGAAGACTCCATGGGCTGTGTACTTGGCCAACAAGACGAAACTAAAATGAAAGAGTCTGTCATCTACTATCTGAGCAAGAAATTCACCGACTGCGAGACTCGGTACACTATGCTTGAGAAAACTTGTTGCGCTTAGGCTTGGGCAGCCAAACGTCTTCGCCAGTACATGATTCGTCACATTACTTGGTTGGTCTCTGAAATGGATCCTATCAAGTATGTTTTTGAAAAGCCTGCTCTCACGGGAAGGATCGCCCGTTGGTAGATGCTACTATCAGAATATGACATAGAGTACCATGCTCAAAAAGCCGTTAAAGGGAGTATTTTAGCCGATCATTTGGCTCATCAACCGATTGACGATCAGGAATCAGTCGGATTTGACTTCCCAGACGAAGATGTCATGTATCTAAAAATGAAAGATTGCGATGAACCGCTACCCAGTGAAGGGCCAGAACCAGGTTCCCAATGGGGATTTATCTTTGACGGAGCCATCAATCATTACGGAAACGGAATTGGGGCAATCATTGTTACCCCTCAGGGTACCCACATTCCTTTCATCGCCAGACTTACGTTCGAGTGCACGAACAACGAGGCCGAATACGAAGCTTGTATTATGGGTCTCGAGGAAGCGATTGATTTAAGGATAAAAAACTTGGACGTATATGGCGACTCAGCCCTGGTCGTCAATCAGATTAAAGGAGATTGGAACACATACCAATCGGAATTGATTCCTTACAAAGACTACGCAAGAAGGTTGCTACCCTTCTTCAACAGAGTTGAGTTTCATCACATCCCTCGTGAGGAGAATCACATGGTTAATGCATTAGCCACTCTCTCTTCCATGATTAGTGTAGGTCAATGGAACGACTTACCTAAGATCGACATAATGCGCCTAGAACAGCCCACTTACATCTTTGTGATTGAAGCAGTCATAGACGACAAACCTTGGTATCACGATATCAAGTGCTTCCTTCAGAAACAAGAGTACCCACCTGGGGTACTTAGGAAAGACAGGAAAACCCTCAGAAGGCTGGCTGGCAGTTTCTTTCTGAGCGGTGATACTCTTTATAAGAGAAATTTCGACATGGTTTTGCTCCGATGTGTAGACAGACCAGAAGCAGACATGCTGATAAAAGAAATTCATGAAGGATCCTTTGGCACTCATGCCAACGGACACACAATGGAGAGAAAAATTTTAAGAGCAGGGTACTATTGGTTGACAATGGAATCCGACTGCTACAAGTACATGAGGAAGTGTCAAAAGTGTCAGATATACTCTGACAAAATCCATGCACCGCCAACGCATCTCAAAGTTCTCTCTTCCCCATGGCCTTTTTCCATATGGGGGATCGACATAATTGGCTTGATTGAACCCAAAGCTTCGAACGGACATTGGTTCATCCTAGTCGCCATTGATTACTTCACCAAACGGGTCGAAGCAGCTTCATACACCAATGTGACCAGACAATTGGTGGCCCATTTTATCAAAAATAATCTCATCTGCCGTTATGGTGTTCCGAGCCAGATCATTACTGATAATGGATCTAACTTGAACAATAAGATGATGAAAGAGTTGTGTGCAGAGTTCAAGATCGAACACCATAACTCATCTCCCTACCGACCTAAGATGAACGGGGCGGTAGAAGCAGCTAACAAGAACATCAAGAAGGGGCAACCCCTTTCTCTCTAGTATATGGCATAGAGGCAGTGCTCCCCATAGAAGTAGAGATCCCATTAATCCGGGTATTGATGGAAGCTAAGCTTACAGAAGATGAATGGTGTCAAAGTCGACACGACGAACTGAATCTGATTGAAGAGAAGCGAATCACGGCACTATGCCACGGTCAGTTGTATCAGCAAAGAATGAAGAAGGCGTTCGACAAAAGGGTCTGACCTCGCGTCTTCAGGAAAGGAGACCTCGTGCTCAAAAAGATACAATCGTTTCTCACTAATTCCCGGGGCAAATGGGCTCTGAATTATGATGGCCCCTACGTGGTCAAGAAAGCTTTCTCAGGCGGTGCCTTGAGACTTGCAACCATGGACGGAGAGGAATTTTCCTACCCCACAAATGTTGATGTAGTCAAGAAATACTTCGCCTAAAAAAAACGTCTCGGTGGATTGAAAACCCGAAAGGGCGGTCCAGGCAAAAATTAGAGACATAATAAAAAATCATCCTGGTGGATTGGAAATCTCCAAGTACAATCCAGGCAAAAGTTAGGGATTAATGGCAAGTAACTATGTCCAACAGAGGCGAGTCCCTCAGCAGCAGTTACATCATCCGTCCGGAAAACTCCAGTCAAGGTCATCTTCGACAGAAGCTCAGGATGTCCCAAATTCAAAGTTGGTAGAAGGATAGTGGTCGTTATGTTTCAACGTAGCCCTTTTCCCTGTAAATTACCATTTTATAGCTTTGTAAATACTCTATGGAATCACGCGTTTGGCTAATTTCCATCCTATCAATAAAATTTGAGCCCCTGTGCTTTTGTTTGCAATTCTTATTTATTTTAGCTTTACAGAACGACATTTTAACATGATCAATGATTCTTGAAATAAAACAAAAACGAATTTACTTGTTAAAACTTTTTCCGCTTTTAAAATAAAGATGGCAATTCTTTTAACTGTTGAACATCAAAAGAACATCAATTGCGTCTCCGAAGGTGTTCGAGCCTCAAAGTACAGAATCAAAATACTCCTTTTAAACCAGTACGCTTGAATGAAGGATCAACTATGTCAGATGCGAATGCTCTGTCTGACATCTTCGACCGAGTTCTCATCTCCTAAGCCCGACCAGCGTCGCTCCCAACAGGGTCTGTTTCTCCTAAGCAAGGCAGAATTGCTATCTTGAACCAGTGATATTTCTACATGCCCCACTGTGGCCGAGTATCCAGTCGTGTTCATCCGTTAGTTTGTATGCCGCGTCAGTTTTGTCAGCGATATTTCTATCATGCATTATTGATTCATTCATATTCATATTGCATCACTATCACTCTAGTCGGTCTTGTCCCCTAGTGATAAAAGTCATCTCAATCGAGTTGTCAGTTCTTCCCTCATTAGGAAGTGAATCATCTAAACGATCTCTCCTCCAGTTTATTTCTGGATTAGAGTTGGCCTTTGACCACTTTGATAACTTGAACCTCTGAAAAACCAGAGAACCCTCAGACAAATGTCACTCTTCGCCATTGAAGATGATATCTTCACTTTCCCGAATTAAGGAAAATCCCAGAGAAAGCCTCACAATTAAAGACTTTTAGCAACACATTGATTTTTCTCTCCAGAGAGTCAATGTCAACAAAGTCATCGGCACCTCAAAATTGGGGTACATCATATGGCATTTCTCTTAGAAGATCTCAAGAAAAGTATGGTGTAATGTTCCCCAAGCTGAAAGCAGTCTCTCAAGAGACTCGTTTTCCCCAGTAGATCCGGTAAATGGCATCTCCAACAGGGAAGTTTGTACACCTCTACAACTCAGACGAATGAGTTCCCCATCAAGTCTGACATCAAAATGTTTTTATCAAATGGCATCTCCCCAGGAAAATTCGGCGAGAAGTTTGGTAAAAACCGCTACGCATAGCGTCCCTTGTCAATAAAGTTTATTGACAAAAGAAACTGAGACCAGTTCCTTAGTAGGAAACCAGGATCGAGGGGAAGTTTATATCAGAAACTGAGACCAGTTCCTTGGTAGGAAACCAGGATCGAGGGGAAGTTTATATCAGAAACTGAGACCAGTTCCTTGGTAGGAAACCAGGATAGAGGGGAAGTTTATATTAGAAACTTAGACCAGTTCCTTGGTAGGAAACCAGGATCGAGGGGAAGTTTATATCAAAAACTGAGACCAGTTCCTTGGTAGGAAGCCAAGAACGTGGGGAAGTTTATTTCAGCAACTTAGACCAGTTCCTTGGTAGGAAACCAGGATCGAGGGGAAGTTTTTGCCTTTTCTAAGCATCATTTCTTAGTAAAAGAAGATGAATGCGTACGCTACCATTCATAGACGCCATCAAAATTTTGGGTATTCTGAAATTTAATCCTCTTGAACCCCGAATGCCCGAATACCTTTGTCATTCACACCTTCGGGTCCAAGAAGATTAAATATGGACATCTGTCATACCCCAAATTTTGACCACTAAGATTTCCCATCATTGTGCAAATCATCACCATAATATGGATGAACCATCTTGCCTCATTAGTCTCCTCAAAGATGGGTGAGCATCCACTACAATCAAAATTAGGGTTTCAAGCCCTCTCAGAGTTCTTAGACAAAGGATCAATCAAGGAATGACATGATCTTCAACTTGTCTAACCTCTCAAACATCCACAAAGGATCAAGAGGACTCCCACTTCAAGGATTAAGCACAAGGCTGCTCCCTTCTAGGTGGATCAAGCCTCAAGATTGCCAGTGTCACCAAATTAGGGTTTTGGTCGACCAGGGCCTCCAGATGGAGATTTTCCCCTGGGCATGAGCCAATGCTTCAAAGCATAACCTATGATGCTCCAAGGGACATCATAAACCCAATCATCAAGTCAATTTATCCTCAGGGGATGCATTCATTAAAAATCAGGAATTAGGGTTTCTTGACCTAATTCACCCCTAAGTTGACTTTTGGGACAAATCATGAGCCAAGACCTCAAGACATGATTTGAGGGTCTCTAACATACCATGTTGATCCATTTGCAATAATGGATTGATCCAAGAAGCTTGAGCAACAAGTTCCAATTTCATCAGTACCACAATTAGGGTTTCGCGAGAAAAGTCAACTGTAGCTTTGACTTTTGACCAGGACATGCTCCCAAACCCTAGGACATGGATCAATATACCTCATAACACCCATGGAACATGTCCATCAAGTTTGATTTAGGTCAAGGACATTATTTCATAAAGGATCGCACAGTTTGGAATTCATTTGATAAAAAGTCAACTGTGCACAAAAGTCAACTTTGACTTTTTGAGATTTTTCACAAAAATGGTTTTTTAACCCTAAAATGATGTTAATGTATGATTTGAATCATCATTCATCAAGAAAAATCAAGAAAAGTGGGATAACTTGTAAAAGGGGTAACCATAAAAAACTTAGAAAATTTTCTAAGTTATGAACAAAGTGGCAAGGGTACCAACTTTGGAGGATCATAACTCCTAAACCACAAAGCCATTTTTCCCCATCCAAAGCTTGATTTGTAGATCTCATGGCCCTCTACAAAAGCTAAAAACTGACCCCCCCCCCCCTCCAAATTCCTCATGGATTTTGAGTTATGGAAGGATCAAAATCACAAAAAGTGAAAATGTCACTTTTTTCCAACACTTAGTGAAATTTTCACTAAGTCAGAATCTGCCTTACTTTTTTCCAAATGTAGGGACATTTTTCACTTGGATCCAAAAAGTATCAAAACCACATATGATAAAAAAGTTGTTGTATCATATGAGGGCTTTCCAAAATGGCCAAGAACATCACCAAACTCAACTTGAGCCATGAGTTATGACAATGGCAACATGCCTTGCTGAAAACTGCCAAGGCAAGGCAGATTTTGGAGTTTTGCTCGATTTTCCAAATTTGTGCAATTCCAAGTAACTCGATCCATCTGAATACCTCAAGTGGGGACCAAGGAGGAACCAACTCTGATCCCAAGCCTCCCAAGTCTTTGGAACCAAAAATAGCATGCCAAACCTAGAATTGCTTAAAATAGGGACAAGACTCCAATTTTGGATTGAAGCATTTAATGGATGCACCAAGGTGGCATGGACTGAGCTTTTTTTAACTGAATTCAGTCAAGACTTATCCAAGACCAAGGGAACCACAGCCCTGTGCCCTAACCTCTAGTCAATGGCTAGAGGAGTCTTGGATTTCCATTGGACAACATTGGCCAAACCTCTGCTGCAGTTGCCATTCACTATTGCTTGCAAAACAAACTTGCTCTACTATAAATATAGCTCAATTGTGATCAGTTTGAGTACACCAAAGCCATCAAACAGATGCTTTCCTCAAAATCTCTTCTTTCACTCCAATTTTGCCTTCTAAGGCAAGTCACTATCGGGTTTTGAGTTTGAGAGCTTTTCCAATCAAACCAATCACTCACACACCTCACATACATCATATAGAAGTGATCCAAACACTTAAACAACATCTGGAACACTGATTTCACAAAATCACCAGCCAGCTGCTCAAGGTTTTAACCAAGTTGCAGTTGGGATACCATCTTCAGTTCCAGATCATTTCAATCCATTCCAATCATCCAGACATACTCCATGGCACCTAGGGAAGCTATCCACATCATTGGAATCTAGCTGTAACACCTCTAACACAAAACACGATCACCAGCTGCAAGAGGTAAGCATGAGCTCTTCTAACTCTATGATCTATGCAATTTTTACTACACAATAATTTGGCCATATGTTCATAATCATGCATGGAATGTTTTCCCTCAATCAATTGCATTATTTGAATCGTGTGTAGAATTTCTGAACCTTCATGCAGAAATTAGAGTTCTTGAGGTTTCTCTTTGATTTCTTATTCCATGTTAAAAATAAATGAAATTAAAGACCATAGACATGACCGTGAGGTTAAAACGAGTAGATTGATATGTAGATTGCATGATATAATCAAGTATTCAGTGAGATTAGATAGAAAACGCAAATCTGCAGAAACAGGGGTGGCGCGTGTTCTTGCCTTTGTTCTTGGCGCCATTTTTTTGAATATTTGAATATTTGAATTTTGTGATTTTATTTAATTGATTCAAAAATTAATTTCTCTCTGAGTTTTAATGATTTTGAGTTGGCTCTTTTTTTAATAATTCACAAAAATGTTAAAATATTTTATTTCACCAAAAAATCCCAAAAATATTATTTATTTCATATAATTGATATTTTTGCAAAGAATTAATATTTTAATTGTTTTTGACATTTGAAATACTTTTTCCTCTTGATTTTGTAAATTTTAATGATTTCTAATCATTTTGTAGGTCAAAACATGATTTTTGAAACATTAATCCAGGATCACAATTTGTTTTCCACATGTTAAACAATTTTTGATCATTTTAATTGAATTTATTATTCAATTAAAATACATTTTGAAAACAAATTAGGGTTTTTGATTAATTCAACCCTCATCAAACTTTTTCAAACACTTTTGAGCCTCTATTAGAGTGTAAGACCCAACCCTTTGTAAATACAAACCTTTTGGGCCTCACTTATTGTATAAGTCCCGTTGTATTTCAAAAAGTTCGACGCGATCATCGTCCATTGAAAAACCAACCTTGGGCCTCTCCTCGAGCTATAAGACCCAATAAAAACATTCTTGGGCCTCTATTAGAGTGTAAGACCCAACCCTTTTTGAAAACCAAACGTTTTTGGGCCTCACTTATTGTATAAGACCCACGGCGTTTTCAAAAATCTCAGCACGATCGCCATTTCAAACAAAAAACAAACCTTGGGCCTCTCCTTGAGCTGTAAGCCCCATCACTTGTACAAAAATAAATCTTTGGGCCTCTAATAGAGTGTAAGACTCAATCCCCTTTTAACCAAAACTTCTTGGGCCTCTTGAGAGAGTATAAGACCCATCCTTTTGTACAGAAAAACCTTTCTTGGGCCTCAGTAACTTGTATAAGTCCCTGTACAAATTCAAAACAACAGTGCAATCACTGATAAAACCATGGGCCTCTCCTTGAGCTGTAAGCCCCACCATTTCTTTCAAAGCACTTTCTCCTTTGATTTTGAAATATATTGTTGTTTTCAATTTCTCTTTGTTGAACAACTAATAATACAGCATGAAAGCTCTACAACCGAGTAAGTGTTTATACGCTTTCATTTACCGCTTTCATATGTATATAACTGTATTGTGGGGCTGTTTCACTGTAAGTCTTCTTTCATAAACTCATATCGACTGTGTAATAATAGTATAGATATTTAGAGTTTCCCCGACAACTACGTCTAGCACTAAGCCCTGTTGATCACTCTTAAATAGACTAAACTAGATCCCCATAGGATTACCAGATACAGTCTTCCCTCCTCTTGGGGTTAAACAATATGGAGATGTGAAAGACAGATTCTTTTTTAACCCTTTCTCAGACTGTCACCTTTAAAAGTTGTCAAAGAAACTCTACTCCCCAGAGATGATATTTTCTCCGTGAATGGCATCTCTTGAGTTTCTTCCAAATTCTCGAACTTTCCTGGCTTGATCCATTTTCGGTGAATAGCATGTTTTGAAATTCTCGGGGTTTGGGACCCACAGGCTTCCTAAAAGCATCCCTGCCTTCTCTTGGGCGTTGTACAAGGACCCGTCGGCTTCTTAGAAGTATTCATAGCCTCCTCGTAGGCTTCGTATAAGGATTCTTCCTTCGGGAAGAGAGCCTCCTCTTGGGCTTCGTACAAATTGTCCCTCGGCTTCTTAAAAGTTTCTAGCCTCCTCTTGGGCTTCGTACAAATTATCCCGACGACCTCCTAGAGGTATAGGAACAGAAATTAGTCATCTTAATAGAACGGTTTTTCAAAGAGTCTAGATCCTACTACTGTCTCTCTAAGCATATTACAAAAGATAAAACTCTAGACTTGGACAGTCTAAGACCCTTGAGTCTCAAAGACATTCTCAAGCCCCTTTCAAAGATAGGGAAAACACCCGCAGACTCGGACAGTCTCAATACCCTCTGGATTTCCCATTTCCTTAAGGAACATGAAATAACCCTGATCCTCTGATCAAATCCCAAAGCATAGCCTTACTTTTAATTAGTCACTTTATAAGAACTGATTTTCTCTTTTAAACCAACATACTTGACCTGTCACTCAACTAAAACGGTTACCGTGGCCTCCATCTCGGGCTTTGTACGAGATACAAAACACTCTCTTGTTGAGTATAAAAGACTCTCTTGTTGAGTCAACCTCTTTTCGCCTCCATCTCTGGCTTCGTACGAGACATATAAAAGACTCTCTTGTTGAGTTGATCACTTTTAGCCTCCTTTTCGGGCTTCATACGAGATACAAAAAGACTCTCTTGTTGAGTCGATCACTTTTATCCTCCATCTCGGGCTTCGTACGAGATACAAAAAGACTCTCTTGTTGAGTCGATCACTTTTAGCCTCCATCTCGGGCTTCGTACGAGATACAAAAAGACTCTCTTGTTGAGTCGATCACTTTTAGCCTCCATCTCGGGCTTCGTACGAGATACAAAAAGACTCTCTTGTTGAGTCGATCACTTTTACCTTCCATCTCGGGCTTCGTACGAGATACGAAAATACTCTCTTATTGAGTCAAACCCTTTTAGCCTCAATCTTGGGCTTTGTACAAGACAGAAAGAACATTTTCCCCGGAAAAGTCAAACTTCTAGCCTCCACTTAGGCTTTGTATAAGGAAAACCCCGGTTGAGACAATCAGCCTTTTAGCATCAAAGATGTGCCTCGTTCATAGTATACAAACATCAACAACTCCTTTTCCCCCATCTAATTGCTGTAAGCGGCAAGCCTCTGGATTATTTACATCCACGCCACTGTCCCTCTTTTAGCATGAGAAATTCCTAAGGAAAGATAGCATTGCTCTACACTGAGTTAAAGTCTTCTCCTCTAGGTTGAAAAGCCCCTATAAAGGAAATTATGGCATTGCCGGATTCACATATCCCGGTTAAAGTAATTCTCCTTTATAAACAGTTATAACAAACGTACCCCTCTTTAGAGATGACAAATTCTCTCTAAAGTCCACACCCTTTTAGCTTCACATCTTGGGCTTTAAACAAGATACAAATAGACCCTTCAGCTTCATATCTTGGGCTTTGAACAAGATATATACCACCTTTTTAGCTTCACGTCTTGGGCTTTGAACAAGACACCAAAACACCATTATATGGGAGGAACTATGATCGCTCTGATTTCCCTGTTTCGGTAAACGGGAATACGTAGGCATAAGATTGCAAGAAAAATCTTAGCGAGTACACTAATCCAAAACCCAAATCCCGTACCTTCATACATCAATCGAAAAGCATCAGTCCAAAACCCTCACCGATAGCCCAGGCATTCTATTCTTAACAAAATAACCGAAAGGAGACCCACATCTTAACAGCATCTGTAAACCAACAGTCATCTATTTAAACTCAGTATGCAAGCAGGGTTAATTGGAGACATTTATTTCCCTTCCTTAATCAGCCTAACAAGATAAAAAATGAATCAAACTGTAGTACCCAAGCGATAGTGATTCGAAACCACAAAAATCGCGCTACATCTATCACATGTATATCATCCACTTGGATCACATGAGACAAATCTGGAATGTATCTCTTCAACTGAGACACATGAAACACGTCATGAAGATTAGCAAGAGGAGGTGGCAGGCAAATCCGATGGGCCACCTTTCCTATCCTCTTCAAGATTTGGTATGGACCAATAAAACATGGTGTGAGCTTTCGAGACTTCCAAGCTCGACCAACACCGGTTACTCGAGTAACCCTCAAAACACATGGTCTCCCTCTTAGAACTCAAGTGTTTTACTCCTCTTACCATGGTAAATTTTCTAGCGACTATGTGAAACTTTCATCTTCTCTTGGATCATCTTGATCTTCTCAAAAGTTTGTTGCACAATCTTAGGTCCAATCACCCCACTCTCACCAGATTCGTACCAACACATAGGTATCCTACACCTCTTACCATACAATGCCTCAAATAGGGACATCCCAATACTTGAATGGAAACTGTTATTGTAAGTGAACTCAAGTAGCGTCAAGTAGCCATCCCATACACCACATTGTTTTAGCACACACGCCCTCAACAAATCCTCCAAAGATTGGATAGTACACTCCGTTTGACCATCTATTTGTGGATAATAAGCGAAACTCAACTTTAGCTTGGTACCCAATGCCTCTTACAAACTCTTCCAAAACCTCGACGTGAACCTCTGATCTCTATCTGACACAATGCTCGATGGAATACCATGTAGACTAACAATCTTTTCAATGTACAACTCAGCCAATTTCTGCAAAGGATAACTGATCTTAATTGGTATAAGCCTATCAACAATCACCCTAATAGAATCACATCCTTTTGTCGTCTTCGACAAACTTGTTATGAAATCCATATAAATGTAATCCCACTTCCACTCCCGAATACTCAACGGTTGCATCAGACTCAACGACTTCTGATGTTCAACCTTCGACTTCTGACAAGTCAAACAAGCATAAACAAACTCGGCTACCTCTTTCTTCATTCCTAGCCACCAAAATAATTTCTTCAAGTCTTGACACATTTTAGTGGCACCGGGATGAATACTCAACCCACTCCCGTGACCTTCCTCCAGAATATTCTTCTTAAGCTCAGGTACATCTGGTACACAAATCTTGTCTCTAAATCTCACCAACCATTCTCGTTGATTCTGAAGTCACCACCCTTATCTTGATTGATTAACACAAGTTGGTCAACTAATCCTACATCGGTCTTCTGACCCTCTTTGATCTCTTCAAGAATACCACTTGTCAGCTTCAACATAGCTTCACACTATTAGGAGTCTCTTCACATACCAAACTCATGTCTTTGAACTACTCGATCAATTCAAATTCTCGAACCATCAACATCGACATATGCAAAGACTTCCTGCTCAATGCGTCAGCTACAACATTAGCCTTACCCGGGTTGTAACTCAACCCAAAATCATAATCTTTCAAAAATTTGAGCCATCTCCTCTACCTCATATTCAATTCCTTATAGACAAATAAATATTTCAGACTCTTGAGATCACTGAACACCTCGAATCTGGAGCCAAACAAATAATGTCTCCAAATTTTCAGCACGAATGTCACTGCTGCCAATTCAAGATCATGCGTAGGATAATTACTCTCATAAACTCTCAACTGTCTAGAAGCATAAGCTACAACCTTACCAATCTACATCAACACACCTCCCAAACCTATCTTCGAAGCATCACAATATAAAACAAAGGACTCACTTGGATTTGGAAAAATCAAAACTGGAGCAGACGTCAACTTCTTCTTGAGTTCTTGGAAACTCTCCTCACAATGCAAATCCCAAACATAGGCTTGACCTTTTAAGTCAACTGATTCAAAGGTGATGCTAACATCGAAAAGCCTTCCATGAACTTCCTGTAGTAACCAGCCAAACCAAGAAAACTTCTAATTTCAATAACAGACTTCAGAGTCTCCCATTGTAACATAACATATATCTTCGATGAATCCACAACTATACCACCATTAGAAATCACATAACCAAGGAAACTCACTTCTCTTAACCAGAACTCGCACTTGGACAACTTTGCATATAACTTATTCTCTTTCAATGTCTGCAATACAATTCTCTGATGTTCCACATGCTCTTCATCAGACTTCAAATATATCAAGATGTCATATATAAACATAACCATTAACTGGTCTAAAAATGGATGAAAGATCCTATTCATGTACTCCATGAATACTCCAGGCGCATTAAACACACCAAACGACGTTACCAAATACTCGTAATGACCATACCTCATTCTAAAAGCAATATTTGGAATATCTTCAGGCTTCACACAAATTTTATGATAACCTAAATTAAAATCTATCTTGCTAAACACATAAGCACCTACTAGTTGATCCATTAAACTCTAATCCTCGGAAGTGGATACTTGTTATTGCTAGTCACCTTATTCAGTTGTCAGTAGTCAACACATAGCCTCATACTACCATCCTTCTTCTTCACTAATAACATTGGCACATCCCACAACGAAACACTCAGACGAACAAACTTCTTTTTAAGCAGATCTTCCAGCTGCTTCTTCAGTTCACTCAAATATGAAGTAGACATTCTATAAGGAGCCATTGACGTTAGACTCGTACCTGGTACTAAGTCTATCGCAAACTCAACTTCACGCTCTGGAAGCAAATCACTGATGTCATCCGGAAACACCTATGGGAAATCATACACCACTGGTAACTCACCCAGCATAGTTTTACTTTCTGCCTTCATAGAACCTAATATCATAAACATTGTAGCATCATCCTTCACGAACTCATCCACTTGCTTCGCAAACACGAATAACTCATCACTTGCATCAAAATCTACAAATGACACAGACTTGTCAAAACAGTTGACATGAACTTTGAATCTTCATCTTCAACAAACTCATGAAACAACACTGACTTATTCAACAGCCGACACTCTTACAAACAGCGGCACGACAAACCAAATCTCCACACCTGAAACAACTTAGAGAAGTAGAAGCTTCTCCCCCATTTATTTCATTCCCACCCCTGCTAAAAGAGGTTAGAAAAACAAATGAGTACCGATAATGTTTCACACACATGTCGCATACCAGGGAATAAACATCATGAAACCTGGCCGGATGGATCGACCTGCTCTGATACCACTATGTAACACCCTAAACCCCGAAACCGCTAAATCATATAGTAATTCAAGTATTACTCATAAAACAACACATTTTCCACCACATATATCAATTAAGGTAAAACATTCTAATACACCTGTCATCGCATGCTCACCTTCACTTAGGGTATCATCGCAGCGGAAATCACCAAAGTAAGTATGCTTCAAAATGATTAAGTCTCATTAAAAATACTTTATTGGAATTAAAGCAATGTGGCAAAAGTCTCCACCATAACATAAGCTCAAAACGTCAAGAGCATAACATACGACTCTCGAATTAGCAAAACACAAACTGATGTTATAGGATCAGAGCAAGACTTCTAAACACCAATAAACTAAACAAAGTTAATCCAAGAATAACTCCCACTTAGTGTTGCGATTCTACTCCTGAGTATCTGCAAGATGTCCATGGTGGACAACATCAAAGCAAAGGGGATGAGAAACAACAAACCAATATAAACAGTGTAAAGAATGCTAAGGCAGATAATACACAACAAATACACATTCATTACACATCAATCAAGAACATGTTCTCACACCCAAATCATGACCAAATTTACATATTCACATCTAATAAACACATCATGAACAATCAACTACATATGCAATTATGTATGCAATGTACTCCACAACTGACTCATTATGTATGCGGTATTATTCAGGAAGACTCAGGTTCATCTCGATCTCGCTCCCCACCATAGGACCAGAGCACACAAAATCGTTACCATCACCATAGGTAACGCTTCACCGATTCCCATCTGAAATCGACTACTCGCTCCCGATTCCCAACATAGGACCAGAGTCCACCAAAGTTCGTTACCATCACCATAAGTAACACTTCACCGATCCCCACATAGAACCGACTACTCGCTCCCGATCCATACCACCGGACCAAAGCACACCAAAACTAGACTGAAGCTCATACAATATGATGCATGACTTTCATCAACATGCATTATCACAAAAAGGTTCACCAAAAGGATCCCCATATACATCTTACAATATATGCATCATATTATTCGTCATACACAATAAGCAATCCATGTCACGACATCAATAAACAACAACCAACAGTGGTAACTCAACAAATGTACATTCATAAGCATTTACTCATGTTACTTCACCAAAACAACAACACATCATCGTATAACCATAATGACTCACTAACCGATCACACAAGTCAACACAAACATTGCCATAGTAGGTACATAATTATAATCCAAATATTTTACTAAGCATCACCATATGATAGCTCTACGCGTTACCTTTCCTACGCTTTAAACTGTGCCTCAATCTGAGTCACGAAACTCAAGTTACGACAGTTGGAAACAAAAATCAGCATTTCAGTATTGTTTCTCTTCGCTGAGCAAATCCTTGTTCACTAAGCAAAGTATTTTCGCTATACGAACTTATCCAGATCTGCAAAAATGCAAAACGCAGTTTTCATTGTTGGAGGCCTTCCAGACCTCCGATTTTGATTACGTAAAAGTCCTGATCTCAGAATTCGACATAGTACAATTATTTAGAGATTAAAACAGCAAATTGATAATATATCACATATTGATATCAACAAAATCATTCAATATCATCAATTCATGTTTACCCCAAACCTTTCAAACCCTCAAACATGGTGGAAAATATTTAACATCTCAAAACAGAAAATAGTGCACATGTAGGCATACGAATTTCATCATAAAAAAAATACAATAACATCAAAACATCATAGAAATCATAATCAATCACATCTTAATTTACTTAAAGAGAGTAAGGACCTCGCATCTCTACTCCATCATGCAAAATACTTAGATTAGTAGCCTTTTCTCCCCCTTACCTTAGACTTTCAATAATTGATGATGAATTGTATAACTTCTGAGTTCCCTCTTCAATTTCCTAGCTTGCTTTTCCTCTCCTCTTTTTGCCTCTTTTCAATGTATCTGATGTTTCTCTAAAAACCTAGCTTTTTCCCTACTTTTAGAATATATACTCCCATAACACTTTGCTTAATTATGAAATTTTCCCAACTCATTACTAGCTCTCTATTTTTACCACTTATGTTCTCCAGTCTTCACAAATGACCAAATTTCATCATTTTACTATTTAAATCATTAGTTCAAATGAAAAACTATTTATTCTAATAATGAATTAAAATTCTACTTAATTATAAACAACTATACCAAACTTTTACTCTCTCTATACCTATATTCCAAGGATACTTACCCCCCACAATCCACAACAAATAATTAAAACACCAATTAATTAAATAAAGTTCAAGATAATTCAATTAAATTAATTAATCGAATTTGGGGTGTTATAGAAAGTACATTGATTATTATGGGAAGTTTGTGACTCGTGTTTCGACCTATATGAGAGGCGTTTGTTGGGGAAGAAGTCCCTTAGAGAGCGGACGTCAGTGACTCGTGTCCCATTTCCTTGACGTAGGATGGGCAGCGAAAAGATGTCTGACATGACAAAGACCCATGACTCGTGTACAGTCATAAACATGGGATCGGCCGAGGAACGGTAATTTGTTGTTTGCATTTCTGAATAATGATTTATTGGGTTATATGGACCCGAGTTTATATTTCTCCATTTGAAGCAGAAATCCCATAGATACTCAAGTTTCCATTTTATTGTGTGAAAGACTTGTGTTAGAGTATCATATAGTGGCCTTTAGATTCGAGTGTACCCGTGAGATATGAGAACCCACTGAGATTATTATCTCACCCCCATTATATTGTTTAATTTTTTAGGTAACTCAAGACAGGATAAAGGAAAAGGTAAATTGTGCGAATATGTTTCGAAGATTTTGATATTTCAAGATTGTTTCTAATGTATATATGTTAGTTTTTTGTTAGGAACTCATGTCTACAATGTTCCATATAATTTATTTTGGATATCTTGGACATGTATTTAATTATGCCATTAGGCACTTATATTTTATCAGTACCAATTAACACTTGTATGATATTTTTCTAGATTTATATTATATAGGGTATTCAAAATATGAAAATAAAGAGTTTAAGAGAAGAGAGAATAACACCAGGAGTTATACAGGTTTAGTCAAAAACAACATAGTCATGTCCCAAAGAATTGATCTTAAGATTATCCAATTAACTTAAGAGATTTTAGTAAGTTAAACTCTCGAACCCCCTTATGCCAAGAAAAATGAAGTTTGTGACTAACTTCCAACTAAACAGCAAACACGGGAGAGAGGCGGTGAGTCTTTCTTCCAAACGATGGATTGAAGCAGTTAGTCTTCTTTCCACAAGAAACTTGGAGAGGTTAGTCTTCAAGATTCAAACATACCATGGGAGCTTTTAAGAGCAGGATGAACTCACGAACCTAATTTTGGTTTTATATATGACTAACCAATAACTTGTGAGATTTTACCACTAGGTTAATCTCAAATCGAAACAAGCTTTTAAAAATGAGCTGAGCTTTAACCAAAACTTGGTTTTATACTGGGTTAACCAAGAACCTATCAGATTTTACCAAGGGTTGATCTATAACCTTGAAAGCTTTTGAACGGGATGAACTTTCAAAACTAAATGAAACTTAATCACACAATCCCCAAACCAAAGTTTTTACGAGTTTGGCTTCAAACCCAAACAAACAATTCCTGAATGGATAAAATATTAAACCAAGGTGTAAACAAAACTTCCTTGCTGAACTTACAAAACTACCCTTCCAAAATTACTGCTTCCTCAATTACAAAATTACTTTCTCGAAAAGCACTTCAGCTAAACTTTTAGTGAGAGAAAGTAAATAAAGGGAATTTTCAGAGAGAGAGTGAGAATTAGAAACGAAATCACGTTTTCTGGATAATGAAAATAGTGGGAAGGGACCTCTATTTATAGGCTAGAGGTTGACACAAAAAAGGAAAAAAGTTGTATGGCTTTTTACGACTTGTCAATTGATTGACAACATACACCAATCCACTGGTTGCCTTTAAATTAATTGATTACTTAGCTAAAAAAAGGAAATGACATACATTTAGCTGTTACACCTCATTAAGATGTTGTCCAAATCGCTTATGGTGAACTTTTGAATTTACCTAGTCAATTAGGTTAAGGTGCCAATAGATTGGTAAAGACAAATATATTCCTGGAACTTTTCTGACAACTCCTAACTCATCTGGCACGACTTCAAGGTATTTTTAGAAAAAAAACTTGAGAAAAATAAGTTTTAAAACATGTTTATGTGTGTGTGTGATTTATCCATACACTTTTACGAGAATACCCTTATGCTTTACAATGTATTCACTCAGACGTATTGAAGTCGGCTTTCTTATACTTTAAGACTTGTCACATGTTTCATCCTTATAGGCACTTGTTTGAGTTTACTTTGAGATGATAAGGCTTGAGTCATATTTCATTTGGTTGACATCATTAGATAGTCAAGTTTATGAAACCCTAATATCATGGATTGCATCTTTAACCGCTTAATCGATGTATGCTTGACTTTAGTTGTTATCACTAGGGTATGATCAACTTTAATAGTTGTCACCATCAAAAGCATATTTTATGACCTATACAACAATATCCCACATTACTGATGAGGTCGAGTTTATCATAACTGATCAAATATGGAAATGTGTTTGCAAACATCCTCTTAACTACAACATACAGATTGTCAAGGAAATTTACTACAACCTAATTAATACATCTCAAAAGAAGTTGGACTTACTTGTAAGAGGAAAGATCGTGCAATACTTAAAGAAAACTCTCAACATGATGTTAGGAGTAAAATATGTTAAAGATTTCTACCAAACCCTCTTTAAAAAGGTTGATGATGGTGACTTGGAAGTTATTAGAGAATTTATGTGTATCCCATACACCACATGGCTCGAGGCAGCAAAATTTGCTGAAAAAAATATGCTACAAATGGATTTAAGGCATGTGCCTAAAGTGTGGTACCAATTTATTAATCATTCTCTAATGCCCAGTGCACACAACAAATGGCCAACAAAACCAAGTTATTTTTACTCTACTATAGCACCACTTGCTCACCTATCAACATTGTCAAGACTATATGCCAAGAGATACATGTGTGCGCTAAAAGGAATGATGCAGTGTTATACTTTACATGTCAAATTACTTAATTATGCAAAAAGCATAAAGTCCTAGAGAAGCCCACAGATGAAGTCTCCAACTTTCAAGCAGGATTTGATAAGGCTTCCATTTTGAACCTGTTGAGGCCAAAAGGTAAAAAAAACAAACAAAAGATGTGTCAGAAGACGTTAGATCATGGTTCTTTGTGCAACAATGAAGAACTCTTGTAGGAAAATTTACAACAAATATAGAGGGACCGACGAGAGTTTTATTGATTTTTGAAAGATCAAAACACTTAGTATAAGAGATTGCATAGCCTTCACAAATGAAGAGTAATGAACAGACCTCTTGTGTTCCCAGATCACATTTTGGGCGATCCACCAAGTGAAGAGTAATAGTATCAGGATGAGAATCTTGCAAAGAAAGTTAAAGGATGTATGGAAAAGAAAAAGAAGAAAGAGAAAGTTCATAAAAAGAAGGTTTCTTTTGTGATGAAAGATGTTGTGCCAGAGGTGACCTCTGGCGTGACACCAGAAGAATCACCCACTTTGAAAAACAAAACAAAAAAGGCTACCAAGAAGGTGAAGAGCCCGTAAAAAAAGAGCAAGGTAGAATAGCATAAAGCAACCAAGAAATTTGATATCAATGAGCCAATAGAGGAGGGACAAGAGGAAGATATAGATGAAGAGATTATGGTAGAGAAAGAAAACAAAGAGACTAAGGAAGAGAAAATAATTGATAACTTGATTGAGGAAGCCAACAAGGATAGTGAAGAAATAAAAGACAATCCAATGAAGAAGATGGAGAACCTGGTGAAAAAGAAGTTGATGAAGACAATGATAAAGATGAAGATGAGGAGGATCGGGCTTAAGGAGAAAAGGAAGATGAACTTGCCAATGAGAAATAATTTTCTCTTGTGTAGGTACCTACTGAACCAGATCAAGAGGAGGAAGATGACCAAAGTGAAAAGGTGAAACCACAAGATATTGATGAGGAGGTTGAATATCATCTCCCTTGTAAACACGTAGCCTAGGGATAATACCAAATGAGCGGGCTAATGAAAAATGTTAACCCTCCTATGATGGCGACAAATATGCTAGCAAGCTACACGCAAGATGAAAGATTAATGCATCTCCAGAAGAGTTCTAATGTGCTAGAAAGTCCAACAAAAACAAGAGCCTAGAAAAGATAACAAGTACAACCAAAGAAAAAAACCAAAAGAAAACTAAACCTTCTTACGTGACATAAAGTGTTGCTTTAGGCGGTTATGTTTAGGAGTTTCAATCTATTTGGGATATCATTTTCATATTTTTCTCATACTTTCTCCAAAATAAAAATAATTAAATTGTTTTTTTACAAAAATAGTCATACCGTGCATTCCACACGTGCATGTCTATTTTCACGCGATTGTGCATTAGTCTTACAAATAAATTTATCACTATTAATTAATTTATAAAAAAACACATGTCCCTTTTCTTTTATGAAAGGTTGAGAAGTTAGTTAAAAATAATAATTTGTTATAATGATTATCAAATTTTGTAAGTTACCTTTTTACTACATATGTTGAAGGGACAAACACATTATGTGCTAAAAATATTTTTTTACATTACATAAGATTTTTACATTATAAAGTGATCAAATCATTTTATATTTGCTACATTCAAAAAGAAAAAAAATATGGATAAAACTCTCAAGTTTATTTATGTTATGCTGTTATTTCTTTCAATATTTTTGGCTGTAAAGAAAGTTGATGGTAAGCCATTTTTTCATCATTTTCAAAAGAATTATTTACTGGATACTTTTCATACAATCTTTTATCTCATATAGTCACATTATTTTATTCATTTTTTTATTGCAGCACTATATAAATGTGAAAATGTCGATGATTGTCCACAACTGTACGAATTTACTACTATAGATTATAAGTGCATACTTGGGACTTGTGTACCTTTAGGAGTGATACGCAAGAAGAGTGTACACAATAATCGGGCAGAAAAGAAAAAATTCTTGCACTAGAAAATATTCTCTTCAATAAACCTTTATATATAATATTCCATAAGTTGTCATTTATGTTTTATGATGACATCTAATAATTGTATGTTCATTTTTTTTGTTTTGTTTTGTAATTTCAGAGATCTTGAAATTATGGTTTTGTACTTTACTATGCTGGAAATGAAATTAAATAAGGCACCAAATAATATTTTAATTAGATTGGTTTATTCTTTCTTAATTTTAAATGTATCATGAATCATGATGATTCTAATTTAGAAATATCATTAATTAAAATTAGATTTTGATATGCTTGAGATCTCAAAATATCAATCCTTTATTCAATGAGAGAAAAAGTTATGTCAAAAAGTTTTTTATTTCATCTATATAAGAGCTTATACAGAGATAATTTGTTGATAAAAAAAGATTTTATTTGATGTGTAATGCAAGAAATTTATCTTAGTGAAATCTGTGATTTCTCTTAATGCATTTGGTTATATTTGTCCAACGTTTACATGTTGTTAGTGTTAGTCTGCCTAACGTTAAAATTAAGAAGAGAATTAAAAACATTTTTAACACTCTCTCGAACATTTTTTTTATAAAACACATGTGGTTCCATAATTTTAGAAATGAATTTTATATAAAATAGTATGACTCATATGTGTTTTATCTAATAAAAGAGTAAGAGTAAGAGAAAATATTTAAAAGAAGGTGTTTTTAACATTCTTCTAAAATTAATCATGACTCAATTCAATTTTAGATGACTAATTAATAAAATTTGATATGATAAAATAGTAATTATGATGTAGTATATAATATATCACATGCTAAAAATATAATATTACGAAATAATAACAATCTATTACTTTTTTTAAAAATAAATAGTAAAAACAAATTAAATTAAATTAATAAATATAAACAAGTTGTTAATATTATAAATCAATTATTGGTTTATGGTTCAATATCTTACGACAATATTTATTTATATTGTTATATTAATGTAATCAAATTGTTAATATTTATAAATTAATAATTAAAAAAATAAAGAATATTAAAACAAATTAATAATAGATTACTATGTATCGTGCTAATAAAAATAAACAATTAATAAAATATATATAATTTGCTTTAGAGTTGAAAAATTAATTTAAAAATCGTATTAATCCGAACATTTTTTATAAAATAACATTAAAATAATATTTGATTATGTATTTTTCATTTTTTTTAATTTATTTACAATTTTTTCATATTGATATAAATTTAAATATCCTAATTGAACATCATTTTTTTTATTGAATTAAGTGGTGACCAAAAAAAGAGTTATTGAACTAACTTCCCCGTTCTTTTTTCTAGATTAACTCATATTTTTTCTACTTTACTCTATCTAAATAAACCAAATTCTAATTAAGAAAAGGAATAAATTTTGGCATAATTCAAAAATTTTGTTCAGAAATTTAAGAGTGCGAATGAGAATAGATCAGATCAACTAACAGAAATCTACTGTCTAGTTTACATATGTATATATCATACCATATTTTTGTTTAAATAGAAAAGATATTGATTTTTTATGAGTTTATTTTGTTACAAATACTAAACTTCACGGGTCATAAAAAATTAATTTAAATCTATCATATTAACATATTTAAATAAATATAATTATTATTATTATTATTATTATTATTATTATTATTATTATTATTATTATTATTATTATTATTATTATTATTATTATTGTTATATTTTGTACTTTAAATTAAGATATAAAATAAAATGTAGGTATCTTGGATAACTTATGAAAATAAACTAAAAACACTTTAAGAATAATGTCATAAGTTGTTTTTCATAAGTTATTTTAAGTAATTAGTCTCACAAAACTTATAATAATAGATAAGCTCAGATAAATAAAGCAAACGAATTTTTAATCTCATTGATCTTTGAATTTGTTAATCTATTTAAACTTTATTTGAATTTTAATTTCTTATTTACATATGTCTATATGAAATAAGCTTTAAGTAGGTTAACATATCAACCAGACCTTTGCAAAAGTCAAACTCAAACCTAGAAATAAACTTATGACATACTATATGTCAGACTTAGGCTTTGGTTTTTTTTGACAAATCAGACTTAGGCGTAATAAAATCTAACTCAACCTAGCATATTCTCACATTTACTCGTTTTCTTTTTATACTTACTATTGTATATTTCTTTAATTTTCCTTTATTATTTTTTATTCAAATGAATTGTTGTAATTCCTATGTTAAGATTCTTAATTATGTCTTAACTCTAAGATCTATATCAAAATTGTAGCTAAATATTTTGGGATTTATTTTTAATTATCATACTCTTTTTAATATCATTGCATGAGATAGCTCTATACAAAAATATCCAATGACAAAAATGATATTTCATATGTAAATGTAGTTCTTACCGCAAAAAATTTGTCTTCCATTGAGCAACCACCTACAAATTTAAAATATGCATTTTTAGAATTGGATGAAAATTTTCATGTAATAACTTCATCTAAACTTGAATCGGAACATGAACAAAAACTGTTACAGGTATTGAGGAAACACAAAAAAAAGTAATTAGATGGACACTGGCTGACATTTCTGATATTAGTCTGTCAATGTGTATGCATCGGATACTACTTGAGAATGGGGAAAATAAATTAGGCAGACCCAAAGGCGACTTCATCCCTTGATATTTGATGTTGTGAAAAGAAGGTAACCAAACTCTTGCAATATGGTATCCTATACCCTATCTCTGATATCCTTTTTTTCCTGTCTTTATCTTTATCATCTACTCATCTTCTTAAAACAAACCTTAAAATTGATTTATTTTTTTAAATCTATAAAAACTTTTTATATCACAATTCACCCCTCTTGTATTTAAAGTCGCATAGGTAACAATACTAGTAGTATTATGTTTTTATATAGGGTTCAAAAACATAAATGAATTAAAGTATGTATAACTAATTTAAATGATATAATACATAGGTAGGTTTAAAAAGTTTTTAGAGACTTTAAAAAATAAATCAGTTTTAAGGTTGATTTTAAGAAGATGAGTAGATGAAAAAGATAAAGACAAGAAAACAAGATATCAGAGAAAAATACATCAAATTTTATTCTAACTCGGCCCAAAATCATAAGCTATATGCCCAGTCTCCAAAAATAAACCTGTGACATTTCCACTATCACATAAATTTTATAACAGGATCAACCAACAACCTTCTTACACCAAGTTTTTATTTTATATTCAGCTTGCAACCTTTATACCAATATATTAGAGTCCAAGAGAACATCCTTCTCTTGTTTTAATATTATATATCAGAAGTGGTTTACACAAGTAAACTCTACAGTGAATGTGAAAGTTCTAAGAGCGATAGAATAAGTAGAAGAAATATTATTTTTATATTTCTTGTGTGTTTTCAAATGATCACAAGTTCACCTTTTTAAGTAAAATATTTAACCATGAAAGGAAGTTTTTAAGGTTGGGTTTGCATCATAACCGATTAGGCAGTGACCATAATCATTTATAACCTATACAAATATGAAAGGTTTAGATGGATCTAAACCAAAATCGATTAGAAGGTTTCCTTAATCAGTTTATACACAAGTTTTCCCCATAATCGATTACACAAGTGCCATAATCGATTAAGGATAAATTTTTTGTTGTATAGTCTATTAAGTAAGAAGTATAATTAATTATACTTTGGTTTTCAAAAGATTCTCCCAAGCTAAGATACTTTAAAAGTAGTTTTGGAAATCAGATAAAGTTTGAAAATATGGTTTTATGTGATGTGCAAGTAATATCGTCAAATGGTATTGATGATGGCAACTATCAGATGTTTATCTTTATGACAATTGTCAAATGGTTTTAATCACAACAACTCTTTCAAAGGTTCTTGATGATGACATTTAAACAATAAAGAAATATCTCAAGCCTCGCCAATTAAATATGTCAAGTTCCATTTGAAAGTACTAGATATTATTGTTTAATCAAGTAAAGGAACCAGGAGGTGTAAAGTGGTGATCTTGTAGTTGTGATCTTGAAGATGTGAAAATGAAAGTTCGCCTAATATTGTACTTAGTGTTCTATCTAGTTTTAATAAGTTTAATTATAAAAGGAACAACAGTAAGTGTTGAGGTACTAAGGCAACACAACACACACACATGCACGCACACACACACACACGCGCGCACGCACGTAAGGGCACACACGCAGACGCGCGCACACATACACACACACACACACAACACACAGTGTTTTTAAACCCTTTCTCTTTTGATAAACTTCTTAAAATCAATAATGGCAAGTACTTAATTGATTAAAATTTGGTTTAATTAATTAGAAAGGTAAAATACATTATCGAAATGTAAAATTTTTTTTTAGCTTGGTTAAATCGATTACTACATGTTATTTTATTTGTTGTCATACACAGGTCAGAAACGTAATAGTAAAAATATAGTTTTGGGAAGTGACACCTGAGCCATGTCGCAAGGACTCCTAATTCAATTACCTAAATTTAAAATCAATAAGGTTATAAAGGGGTTTTCGAGTTTGGACAGTTTTAGGGAAATTCAATAAAAATGTGTATGAGTAAAAATCAATTGATCCGTAACATTGAAAACTTATATTCATGTTTGACTATATATTAAATTAATCAAGTGTATATAAGTTTTCAATTCTACAGATCGAGTGTATATATGTTTGACTATATATTAAACTTTTAAATTTCGATAATGTATTTTACCTTTAAATTTTTTAATTTCCGTAGAATTGACAAGATTAAAACATCCACACTTGAAATACATGCACATAAAATTCAAAAGAACTTTATTCAAGTTGTAACGTAGCCAAGGTAAGGGTGGGAAAAATCCAAAGGATACTAGGATAAAAGTCTAGGAAGTCGAAAGAGAATTGAAAGGAGAATATGAGGATTGAGCTCTACAACAATTAATTGACTTTCTACTTCTTTTGTACATTTTTTAATATTTTTTTATTACTTTTTTTACAATTTATTTTAAGAGATGGGAAGAAAAATATAATACTTTTTATGTATTTATTTATTTTTAAATATTCCTCTCTTCTTTTTTCTATGCCAACCTTTGAAATATAGTCTACATACTTAATAAATCTCACACAAACTCTAAAACAAAATTCCTCCATCCTCTAAAATAGGATTATAAAATTATTCTTCACTTTGTACTTGTAATGAACTATAACAAAAATAGGATAAATAAGTTCAAGGGGATTGAAAAAAGGTTAGTAATTAAACAAAATTCTTTGATCATATGAGTGTGCACATGCAAACAATAAGTTTCAACTGAATTAAGTCAAGAAAAAAGAGAATATCAATTATTTTTCCATCCACTATAATTATTATAGGAAAAATGATTTATCCCAATTGAGAAATTTAGTATCAACCCCTATTTATCATACTAAGACAGCTATAAAATAAGGGTAAGGAAAAAATGAGCTCCCTGTTTAAATTGTAGGGAAGGTAGATTTTTCTAAGGAAAACTTTCTATTGTTACATCTTCAAGTGGTGGCTAGCTCTCATGGAATAATTTCAAGTGTTGTCTATTGACTTTAAAATTTTTATGACTGCCTTAACTTTTTATTTCTACTGCACCATGAGGAAATATATTAGTAACAACAAAATGGCCAATCCACTTTAACCATAGTTTTTCAACCATAATTTTCAAATGGGAATTAAATAATAAAACCTGTTGGCCAATAGTGAACTCCTTCCTAGAAATCATCTTATTATGAAAATGCTTGATTTTCTTGTTATAGATTATGGAGTTCTCATTGTATGAACAAGATTTGGTTCTATATCTGGCCTTTTGAGTTTTGATGATAACTGCACATGTTATCTAAGAGAATAATTATATATGATATGGTTTCTGTCTAGTGTGTGACTGTTGTCAATATGATTCTGACTCTAATAAGAAGATGTATGACGTCATCAGACTCTGTTATCAACACTCTGGAAGAAAACATATGTGTGTACAAGATAAAATCAAGATTCATGAATGTTTCTAATACAACGGTTCTAATGAACGTTAGTTTTGGACATTCTAATTGAGACTTTATGAGAAAGGCCTATAAGGATTTCTAATGTGATGCACTTCTAATGTTACAAGTTATGAAGATTCTGAAGACGTGGTTCAGGTGAACATGGTTCTGAAGATTCTGAAGACACAATATCTGAAGGTCAAGTTCTGAAGAGATTCTGAAGACAAGGTTCAGGTGAACGAAGTACTTAAGACTCTGAAGACAAGAATGTGCTTAATGAATTCTGAAGACTCTGAAGACAAGGTTATGAAGGAACAGGTTTTGAAGACTCTAAAGATATTACATCTAAAAGAACAAGTGCTGAAGATTCTCAAGATAGATTCTGTTGAACAAAGATGTTGGAATTCAGAAGACTTGGTTTCTGAAGTTGCAAAGAATTGACTCTTCTACAACATGCTTCATCAATGTTTTATTTGAAGCCACTGAAGACATTAGAAAGACAGAAGATAAGAATGGTTTTAAGCTGAATATAATAGTACTAAAACTTTGTGACCTCTACCTCGATAAGGTGGCGCAAGGACAGCTTTTTGTACAGTGATGTTAACCATTCCTTCATATAAACGTTGGGATATTGTTGTTGGAATATGTTTCCAAGAATACCCCTCAACGGATCTATTCTCTCAAGCACTATAAAATTGAATATCAAGAAGCTTGAAGAATTACGAATTGCTGGAAGCAAAAGTGCCAAAGAAAAGCACAAGCCAAAGCGCTGAAGAAAATGCTACAAGCTAAAGCTTAAATGAAGAATGATCAATGAAGAAGAAGCTGAAGCAAACTACTGAAGTGTGTACAATGATGCAACATGCTAAAGCCATGTGTAACTAGTCAAGTGAAACATCAATAAGTGAAGCATAGTAACTTAGTTGATCTTGATGGTTAAGCTGGAAGAAGCATTATATTCTCAAGAAAAGAGTTCATCAAAAGAAGCTTAAAGCTCATGAAAAGAAGTTGTAGTGCTCAATAAGAAAGCTTTTAAGCAATACAGAAATAGTGTGTTTTATAATCTCTAAGAGATTTATTCTTAAGATAGTTTTGTATTAGAAAGCAAGGAGTTGTTGCTCATATCTTGCTAAGAAACACTTAGGTGTTCATGTAATTCATTTGTGTAATTAGCTTCTAAGAAGCATATTAGTGCACAAGAAAATCCTTGTAAAAGGTGTTGTACTTTAAGCGGTCAAGTGAAGACCAGAATTCTTGAGAAGACTAAGTGTGTTTCTAACATCGTAGTGGATGATGTTTCTTGAGTGGTTAAGTGAAGACCAGAATGCTTGAGAGGGCCAGGTCGTTTTCTAACGGCTTGGAGGTCAATTTCCTTGAGCGGCTAAGTGAAAGCCAGGATGCTTGAGAGGGCTAAGCGTGTTGTTTAACAACTTAGAGGTTGTAATCATTTTAATGATTATTGGATTAAGTCCTTGTGATAAGGCAAAATCACCTTGGTGGGTGGACTGGAGTAGCTTCGTTAATAGTGAACCAGGATAAAAATAATTGTGTTCATTTATTTTAATTTACTTGTTAATGTCATTAGTTTAAATTCCGCAAAAGGGGACAAAATGTGAAACTCAATTCAAACCCCCCCTTTCTTGTGTTTCTCAACCTTCAATTGGTATCAGAGCTCCGGTTCTGTTATTGATGTTTATCAAACACTTAACCGTGTCAGATAAAGATCCGGACAAGCTTTGAGAAATGCTTTGGCAAATCTCCTCCACCATCTACAGGTTGAGACTCATACAATGATGAAAAGATTGAGTACTGAAATGACAAACCAGAAAGGTTCTTTCTTGATTGTGTCACTAATTCTTGTAGCTGGTTGTTATTGACAGCATAATCTTCTCTTATGGAGCTTGCAAGAAGATTGAAAGCAAGATGAAGAATCAGCTGGTAAAAGGATAATAGACTCATCAGATAATTAGAAGAATCTGATGAATGCTATTCTTGGAATATGTTAGTTGAGAGCTATGTATCTCCTCAAGGTGATGCCTAGACAAGGCTTAAGAAGAATGATCTAGAAGAGATCAACAAGAATCATCAGAAAGCATGAAATCTTGTTTACTGAAGGTTAATTCTTTCTGAGTATGGGATGTTTTCAACAAATAGACTTGGTCTACCGTTAACTTTCTCAGTATTGCTCATTAGGATCTCTTTCATGTAAAGAAGAGAGAATGCTCGTGTCATGATTATAAAGCATTAAGACTTCAAGATGAAGTATGCTGAAGATGTTAGAAACCATGACTGCAGAACTTAAGATTCTAAACATTGGTTCCTTCTTCATAAGAATTCTTGAAGAAGATGATCAGAAGCTTGCTATTTAAATGGAAGCTTATGGGGTCAAGCATGCAGAAGATCTGTAGTAAAGCCTCTCATGAAGAACGAACTAAAATAGCATTCTTAGCTGATGTTAGAACGTCTGATGCAGAAGGTATCTCCAGAAGATAAAGTAGATTCTCATACAACTGAAACTATCTTTAATACATATGCTCTTAGTGGTGTAGTCAAAACACTAGCCATGTTATTATGATTCTGACAATCTGCACAGAATGAAGACAACTACTCCAATTCTGGAAAGCTTCGCAGATTTCTGAAGTGATCAGAAAGGAAGATTATCAAGTTGTCAGAAGTTTGGAAGAATAACACATGCAAGATCAGATTTTCTGAGTTCTTGACGTATGTATTTTCATTAAGAGAAATGGATTGACATAGACGATTAAGTCATGTTAGTTTGAGAATGGTATCTCAGCTGAACAAACATAAGTTTGTCAGAATGTCGTCCATAAGTTCTTTTCAGAAGCTCTTGATAAAGCACGTCAGAAAGACAATACATCTATTTCTGATGCTTCTACCTCAAGACATATTGGAACTTTTGTACCTTGATCTGCTTGAACAAGTGATAACTGCATCTATCACTGCTCAGAAGTAGTTTGTTGTTTACTACATCAGAAATACTTGAGTAAAGACTTCTGACACAAGAATGTTTCTTTCTGTGTTCACTCAAGTGATTAAGTGATTGTCTGTGATTGTTCAAAGCACAAATCTTGATCAAATAATATAAGAATAAATAGCTTGGGAACCTATCTGATAAGAAAGAGATTCTCGCGATTCTAGTTCTTCACAATCAGATAAAGATGTAGAAGATAGAACAAGCTCTTAAGAAGAAGTTATTAGTATCATGATTCTATCGTGAGAAAGATTTCTTAAGAAGCTAATGCATGATATATTCAGAACGAATTATGGTTCAAATATATATTGAATGCATTATGGCCAGAATGCTCTTAATGCTACATCATCTTGGTGTGGAAGTACTTCTACTGGTGAATCAATTCAATGTTAGATTTGATGATAAGCTTGGAAACTAGAAACCATAGCTTATTGAAAGATTGCAAATCCAGAAATTGCCTATTCAGAATGATAAAGGTAATAGAGCTGCTTAAGAAGTACAAGATGAAGATATCAAAGGATGCTCAATCAGAAGTCATCACAGTTCATACTCCCTTAAGAAAGGAAAGTCAAAAACTGTTACTTTCTAATGAACTGATTCTGGTTAATAAGACTAGACTTATAAGAACAAAATCAGTATTCAAACCCTCAGAAGATGCATCTCGTGGTTTGATGTTCATGATGATATCTGCATCCATTGAAGAAGAATGTCATGACAAGAAAATGACTTAGGCAATACAAGATTGACTTTAGCTAGTTTATGGTGTTTAGGATTTTACCTAAAACCTGAAAGTTAAACTGGATGAATCAAGAAGACATCTGGAAAGTATGCAAACAAAAAGACATGAAGCGCAAAAATAAAAGGAAACTCTCAAAGTTGTCTGATGATCCAGATGGAATAAACATCAAAAGAGATGTTTCATCATCAAAATGAGAAGTTCAAAGAAGAATTGAAGACAATCTTGTCGCAATACAAGATAAATAAGGCTAATGTGCATCCAACACACACTCTGAAGATGAGAATCGGAGAAAAAGAAGATAGATGATGAAAGAAGAAATTATTCTAGTGGTCCAGCTAGAAGAACTCATTAAACTACAGAAGCTAACGCATGGTGATTCTGAAGAAGCATCTACAGTCGCAGCTGGGATTCTACAAGAGTATTGAGTAATGTATTTCTAACCTCTCTGTTTAATTAAATAGTTTAGAAATATATTCTTATATTCTAGAACTATAATTTTTGAGAGTTCAGAAGGAAGTCATTTTTTTTATTATGGTTCTTTAGAATAGAAAATTATTTCTTTAAGAAATATATCTTGAGTGTTAAAGATCATGTAAACGGTTGAGGTCTTTGTAACCGTTGGGAACTAAGAAGTTAACCCTTTCAACACGTTGCCAAGGTATATGAAGAGGTTATGCCTCGTTTTAAGACATTTGTCTTTTTGCAATCCATGCTCAGTAATTATTACCTTAAATGACTAGACGTGTCTTGGGATTATATGTTAAATTTGATTTTACCTTCATCTATGTTTAATCGTTTCTTTTCCCTAGTATTCATAATCATCACAATTGTCTCTATTTATATTCACATCACATCACATCACACACCTACGCTACATCTTGTCACACTTTTATCTTTCAAACCTTCTTGTTCTCTCAACCCTAAATCGTGTGTGCCTTCATCCTCTTAGAATGGAAACCTACATGTCTGTGGATCAAAGCTTGGCTCTCCAAAAACAATGTTTGGAAAATCATCTGAACGATGATCCAAAAATCACATTGGCTCTACCAATTGAACTACTATCTGTTATCTCTGAATGTAATGTGGATTTTGGAGATCTCACCGCACATGGTTTTGACTTCTCTGAAACGCTTGAAATTCAAGGTTGGAATACATACTTTGACCTTCTTAAAGGACCAACCTATCCAGAACTTGTCAAGGAATTATGGGAAAACGCCTATGTTATGAATAACACTATGGTGTGCTCAAATATTAAAGGTCATGGCATAAACATTCAGTTGGATGACATTGCTAAACTTCTCTCTCTCATGACAACACTGGATTTCAATGCCACAACAAAAGGGAAGCTATGCTGAGTAACAGGCTATGTTTTTTTGAGCAGATTCGAATGATCACTCCTACCATATTCAAAGATGGTAAGGATTCTAACTTGGCCTCAAAACTGTATGATAACCTAAAAGTCTGGCTAAATATCATCTATGGCAGCATTTATCATTCACCAAAGGAAAATCCAACAAAATTGGATTTTGATCTAAAGTACATGTTATTCTATTTGGCCAAAAGAAAGAAGATCAATATATCGGCATTTCTCTTCAACTTTTTACGTGACTCTATCAATCGTTCAAAGAAAATACTATCAGCTCAAAGAACCTGGATTCCTTATGGAAGGTTAATCTCTGTTATTCTCATTGATAACAATATTATAGAATTGATAAACCCTCCAGTAGCACCAGAAATTAAACACAGGAAATACTTCCATAGTCTAGATTTGGTGAAACTGGGATTAGTCAGGACATCTACAGTGAGTAATCTAGAAACAGGCTCAAGCAGAAAAAGGAAGAGAGCAGTTGGTGAAAACAGTTCGACTAAGGAGAACGAAGTGACTGAAGAGGATGTCATTGAAAAGGATTTTGCATAAACCTCCTTGAATCAAGCAGCTCAATCTGATGAGCCACATTCCTCTGAAGCAAATTTGTTTTCTCAAGTATTAAATACTTTAATGGATGTGCAAAAAGAACAGAAGATACTCAAAGCAAAAATTGATGAGCGAGAAGAAGTCAACAAGAGTATTTTGGATATGGCCACTCAGCTATTTCAAAGAACCTTTTCTAACCCCAAACCTTAGGCACTATAGGATACCTTTTGCTTTATGTTCTATTTTGTTCTTTCAATCTAATGAATGATATTTTTTTGTCTTTAGCATGTCATCATTGTTTCTCTTTGTTATCTCTATTTAGTTTAATGAAAATTTCATTTTTTGCCTTATTTAATTCTTTGTCAATTTCTTTTCTATACCTTTTTTATTTCTGACAAAGGGGGAGAAAGTATAATGATTTTGATATGCCTATATCTAAGAATTTCAATCAAAGTATAATGATTTTGATATGCCTATATCTAAGAATTTCAATCCCAAATATAATTGAATATGTTTTACTTCTAACCTATGTTTTAGAATTGATCAGGAACTTCGCAAAAGTTCACTGAACGTTAGAACAGGCTATCAAAAGACAGAAGACAAGACATATAAGAATATATGATCTACTATCAGAAAACTGAAGAAGATTATATCAAAAGTAATTGTACAAGAGATCAGAAGACATAATCATCAGAAGTTGTTGAACAAGAAAGAAGAATGCTTAACAAGCTTGATCTGATAATATATGAATATCTAGTGTTGACCACTAAGTTATCAGAAACAAGGGATGTCCATGAGTTTCGCGCCGATACCCAAAACTTGTCAGAAGTTGTAAACTTTCTGAAAGTATGATTCAATTGGTATCTAAAATTCAGTTGGTATCTAAACTTCAAATGGTAACTAGACTCCAGCATTAAAAGAATTTAAATCTTTCGGAGATCAAATCAAGTCATGGTCATTAAAGAAAATATTCGGTTTTTGAACCATCAAATGACAAGAGGATATGTGCATCTGTTGGTGATCTGTGCTATGATATTGAAGATTTGGTTTTGATACATGATGTGTGGCATCTAAGAAAGTATCTACCGATTTCTGATATATAATGCAAGATATCAAGTCTGATAAGACAAATCAGGTTCTGATACTTCTACAGTATTCTAATAGCAAGCTAGGTTCTGAGATGAAGACCAGCCAGTTCTAGTCAGATTCTGATGAGACGTCATTGAGAAGTAATCCTTCTCTGTTGATATGATTCTACTTCAAAATTATTTTGTGAGTCCTGGGATCAGAGGGAGACTCGAAACAAGCATAAATGAATTTTGAGAGTAACAGAATCAGGGGGAGCCTGTTAAGCTTATCCCTAACTCTGTGGATCTATGGTGATTACCCTATACGAATTGTTTATCAATATGCATTATTTGTCATCATCAAAAATGGGGAGATTGTAAGAACAAGATTTGGTTCTACATCTGGCCTTTGAGTTTTGATGATAACTGCACATGTTATCTAAGAGAACAATTATGTATGATATGGTTTCTGTCTAGTGTGTGACTGTTGTCAATATGATTCTGACTCTGATAAGAAGACGTGTGACGTTATTAGACTCTGTTATCAATACTCTGGAAGAAAACATATGTGTGTGCAAGATAAAGTCAAGATTCATGAATGTTTCTAATACAACGGTTCTAATGAACATTAGTTCTGGACATTCTAATTGAGACTTTATGAGAAAGGCCTATAAAGCTTTCTAATGTGATGCGCATCTAATGTTACAAGTTCTGAAGATTCTGAAGACGTGGTTTAAGTGAACATGGTTCTGAAGATTCTGAAGACACAATATCTGAAGGTAAAGTTCTGATGAGTTTCTGAAGACAAGGTTCAAGTGAACAAAGTACTGAAGACTCTGAAGACAAGAATGTGCTTAATGAATTCTGAAGACTCTAAAGACAAGGTTCTGAAGGAACAGGTTCTGAAGACTCTAAAGATATTACTTCTAAAAGAACAAGTGCTGAAGATTCTCAAGATAAATTATGCTGAACAAAGACCTTGGAATTCTGAAGACTGGGTTTCTGAAATTGTAAAGAATTGACTCTTCTACAAATGCTTCATCAACGTTTTATTTGAAGCCACTGAAGACATTAGATAGACAGAAGATAAGAATGGTTTTGAGCTGAATATAATAGTACTAAAACTCTGTGACCTCTATCTCGATAAAGTGGCACAAGGACAACTTTTTGTACAGTGATGTTGACCATTCCTTCATATGAACGTTGGGATATTGTTGTTGGAATATGTTTCCAAGAATACCCCTCAACGGATCTATTCTCTCAAGCACTATAAATTGAAGTTCAAGAAGCTTGAAGAATTGCGAGTTGCTGGAAGCAAAAGTGCCAAAGAAAAGTGCAAGCCAAAGCGCTGAAGAAAATGCTACAAGCTAAAGCTTAAATGAAGAATGCTCAATGAAGAAGAAGCTGAAGCAAACTACTGAAATGTGTACAATGATGCAACATGCTAAAGCCATGTGTAACTAGTCAAGTGAAACATCAATAAGTGAAACATAGTAACTTAGTTGATCTTGATGGTTAAGCTGGAAGAAGCATTATATGCTCAAGAAAGGAGTTCATCAAAAGAAGCTTAAAGCTCATGAAAAGAAGTTGTAGTGCTCAACAAGAAAGCTTTTAAGAAATGTAGAACTAGTGTGTTTTATAATCTCTCAGAGATTTATTCTTAAGATAGTTTTGTATTAGAAAGCAAGGAGTTATTTCTCATATCTTGCTAAGAAACACTTAGGTGTTCATGTACTTCATTTGCGTAATCAGCTTGTAAGAAGCATATTAGTGCACAAGAAAACACTTGTAAGAGGTGTTGTTCCTTGAGCGGTCAAGTGAAGACCAGAATGCTTGAGAAGACTAAGCGTGTTTGTAACAGCTTAGTGGATAATGTTCCTTGAGCGGTCAAGTGAAGACCAAAATGCTTGAGAGGGCCAGGTCATTTTCTAATGGCTTGGAGGTTGATTTCCTTTAGTGGTTAAGTGAAAGCCAGGATGCTTGAGAGGGCTAAGGGTGTTGTTTAACAGCTTAGAGGTTGTAATCATTTTGATGATTATTGGATTAAGTCCTTGTGATCAGGCAAAATCACCTTGGTGGGCGGACTGGAGTGGCTTCGTTAACAGTGAACCAGGATAAAAATAATTGTGTTCATTTATTTTTATTTACTTGTTAATGTCATTAGTTTAAATTTCGCAAAAGGGGGCAAAATGTGAAACTAAATTCAAACCCCCCTTTCTTGTGTTTCTCAACCTTCACTCATAGGCTTCTAGCCTAAGCTCTCCAAGCCGTTGTAATTGAAGTTTTCTCTCCATACTAAACACAAGTCGACATGGATTCATGTTTTGTAGGTTGTTTTGTAATTATTATCAAATAAGAAATTTGCATCCTTTTGAAGAAAATTTTGACAATGGAAGAGTTATCCTACTGAAATCTTTGAAAAGTGTCGGTTGAAATCTGCATAACCAGGGAAAGAACAAATCTCGCGAATGCAAGATGGATAAGATAGATTCGAGATTATATCAACCTTATAATGATCTACCTAGATTCCATATTTAGTGATCATGTCTCCTAAAATAATGTCATGTTCAACCATAAAATGAAAATTTTCATAATTTAAAATAAGGTTAGTTTCATTGCATCTATGTAGACTTTATGCAAACTATTCAATGAACACTTCATAAAAAAGTTGCCACCGAACTTTATTTATTCCAAAAAGGAAAGGGAAAGTATCGATAAAACCCAAGGGAAAGAGAAATGGATAAGGGATTCGGTTATGCGAGGGGAAATTATTAGCATCCCTCACATCCGTTGTAGACAACGGGAACCATTTTGAATGTTCTTTACGTGGATGGGTTTTACTATCTAAAGGTTACCTGCGAAAGGAAAAAAAGGTTTTAAATTAATGTTGTTGGTTCTTGGATTGGCTAGAATTTTGGTAAAACAAAGTTGTGAAAATGTTGATGTCATATGGGTGATGTCTTAATATTGAGTCTTAACATTGGTTTATGTTAAGAATTTAAGTTGGATGTCTGATGTCACATGCGATGTTATGCCATCAGGTCTGCAGAAGATTAATAACATCAGGTTTAGTGATGTTGTTAGGGTTTGCATTTTAGCTGGATTTTGGGAGAGCTGTTAGTCTCATTGGTTGCGGATATCTTGGGATAGACATTTTCTGTTACAAACAGATTTGATGTAGATTTGTAGGAGGTTTAAAGGCTGAAGATTTAAGAAGATTTTGAGAGAGAAAATCGAAAATCTGTTTTGAAGATTCAGTTTTAAATAACAAATCAGGTCAGATATTGTAGCAGGTCCAAGCCCAATTCAGATGGCTATATAAAGCGCATCAACCAAAGGAAAAAAGGAGAGAAAGCAGACAGAAGATAGAGAGATTTGACTGGAGGTTAAGCATTGTCTTTGTTCGAGTATTGTGAGTGATTTCGTGAGTGTAATCTGTCCTCTCTAAAGCTGTGGAGCAAGAGAGTTTTGTAACTTGATCAAAGCTGTGAAGCAGGATCAAGGTGTTTCTCAAAGTGTTTGATCTTTGAGAGGTTTTAAGGATTGAGTAGTGTTCTCATACCTAAGTGGGCTCTTAGGTAGAAAGTTCATTAGTAGGAATTAAGTTTAGGAGATTGTCAACGAGGTTGTTGAGTCTGTAAATTAATTCTACAAGTAGTGAATTTCACCTGGCTTGGTCGCCCCCAGATTAAGTTGTTGAACTGAACTGGGTAAACAATTCTGTGTGTTTCTCTTGTTGTTTTACATTGTCCATTGCAGAGTGTGTTGTTGTGACATTACACGTAACATCACATATCTGGTACCAGGATTTCAATTGGTATCAGAGCAGGCATCCTGTCTGTCTCTGGGTGAGATCTAGGGAAGTTACTTTCTGGTGTAAAGATGGACAAAGAAGTTGGAGGATTTGTCAACAGGCCCCCTATTTTGGATGGCTCGAATTATGATTATTGGAATCCAAGGATGATCACCTTTTTGAAATCCTTGGACAATAGGGCTTGGAAGGCTGTCATTAAAGAATGGAAAGCACCTGTTGTGTTTGAAAAAGATGATGCTGGGAAAGATAAAGAGGGCACCTCAAAGCCGAAGCCTGAAGAAGAATGGACCAAGGAAGAAGATGAGTTTGCCCTTGGTAATTGCAAAGCTTTAAATGAAATTTTCAATGGAGTAGATAAGAACATATTCAGGTTGATCAATACCTGTGAATTTGCTAAGGAAGCTTGGGATATTTTAAAGGCTACACATGAAGGAACATCTAGAGTTAAGATGTCAAGACTTCAGCTTCTAACATCGAAGTTTGAAAGTCTGAAGATGAAGGAAGATGAGACTATCCATGACTTCCACACGAGTATTCTTGAGTTGTCCAATGCATCTAGTGCTCTTGGAGAAAAGATGTCAGAAGAAAAGCTTGTAAGGAAAATCCTTAGGTCCCTTCCTAAGAGGTACAAGATGAAGGTGACTGCAATTGAAGAAGCTCAAGACATCAGCAAGATGAGGGTTGATGAGCTCATTGGATCTCTTCAAACTTTTGAGCTTGGGTTGAATGAGGAAGAACCAGAAAAGAAGCCAAAGAGTATAGCCTTGGTTTCAAATGCTCAAGAAGAGAAAGGGAATAGTTCTGAATCCCAGGAGGATCTATCTCAGGCCATTGTTATGTTGGGAAGGCAGTTCAACAAGGTGTTCAAAAGAATGAACAAGAACTTCAAGCCTAATGTCAAGAACATCGCTTCTAACATCAGCAAGTCTAAGGAGAAGGATGAAGAGAAGACTGCTCAAGACAAGGGTGTTCAATGCTTTGAGTGTGAATGTCATGGACATATTAAGAAAGAATGTCCCACATTCCTGAAGAAGCAGAAGAAAGGAATGACAGTTTCTTGGTCAGACTCTGACAGTGAAAGTGAAGGAGAGTCAGCCAAACATGTCAAAGCTTTAACTGGAACAGTTGTTTCTGATGGTGATTCAAGTGATGAGGAACTGACTTTTGAGGAGTTAGCTTCCACTTATCAAGAGCTTTGTCTGAAGAGTGCAGAAATCTGTCAAGAAAGTGAAAAACAGAAGAAACAGATTGTTCAGCTTGAGACTGCTAAAGCTGATTTGGAAAATGAAGTCTTATTAGTCAAAGCTCATCTTGATCATATGACCAAATCTGTTAGGATGCTGAACAGTGGTACAGACACACTTGATAAGATCCTTCAGACAGAAAAGGTTGCTGGAGATAAGTCAGGCATAGGATTTGTGGTTGAGAAAAAGGTATCTGCTGAAGCAAGCACTTCAGGAACCAAGAAGGAGATGTCTCAACCAATGTCTCAACTTCAAACAAAGAGACAGGATCATAAACCTGGGCAGGCTGCTCATCCTCAACCTCAAAATGTTGGGAAGAGGCATGCTCATGGTCCTCATCAAAGGAAGGCACATGTTTCTGGAGCTAGGCAGTATATGCCTCCACAATATCATAAGAGCATGCAGGCTTCTAGGTTCAAACAGAACATGTTCCATCAGATGTCTCAACATCAGGGAAACATGTATGGCTATGGATATAATAATGTTGTGCCTTATTATTATGGAAGAAGGGAGCCTCATCACCATAGAAGACAGCCAAAAGGACAACATCCTTACCATAGAAGACAGTCAAACTATGGGAGAAGAAGACAACATTATGGGTGGCAGCCACAGCAATATCATCCTCAAGGTGGCAGAAGGTTCAACCACTTCAGAGAAGACAGAGTTAGGTGCTTTTACTATGGCAGATTTGGACACATGCAGTTTTCTTGTTTCAAACTACATGGTTATCCCAAGTCTAACCCTCAACCCAGACAGAAGGATAACAGGCCCAAGGTTGTTAAGCAGTGGGTTCCTAAAGAAGAGGTTAAGTGTCTATTGGCTCACTTTTCAGATAGACACTCTACTGAGGATGGTTGGTACTTTGACAGTGGCTGTTCAAAGCACATGATTGGTTTCAAAAACCAATTGGTGGATGTCAATTCTTGCTCCTCAATTGATGTTACTTTTGGAAACGGAGAGAAAGGGGTGGTACAAGGTGGTGGAAAGTGAAGTGTCATGAGGGACCTGATCTTGACAATGTACTTCTTATCAAAGGGTTGAGTGCTAATCTGATTAGCATAAGTTGGCTCTGTGATGATGGTTATAAGGTCAACTACACCAAAGATGAGTGTGTGGTGAAAAATGAGCAGAATGAGGTAGTGATGAAGGGAATAAGATCCAGAGATAACTGCTATCAATGGGTACCTCAAGTGGACAGTTTATCTGGTGATGTTAAGATTGATGTTGTAACATCAGAGTGTGACAACAAGTGTGAAAGTCTGCTGAAAGGTCAATTAGGGTTAATTACTCTTAATGTGAATCCTTTTAAATTTTTAAAAGGAAAGTTAATTTGGAGGGAGAAACTCATTAATTGGTCGTTAAGGGATACACAAAATCAGGCGCCATACCTTAGACCATCATTCTCTATTGTAGCAACATCACGTTTCATCAAAGATCATATCTCCCGACTGTTCGTCTCCTTCAACACGAAGAATCATCTGGCTCTGAACCTATACTGCTTCAAGGGAACCATGTCAAAACAGATGTCTTCTCCATCAAACAAATCTGCCTCACAATGTTCCTCACGAGATAAAGCTAGGGTTTCTACAGAAGAGGGGACTGCAGAAGAAGCGTTGAATGTAGAACCCATCTCTATGATGCTCCCAGAATCAGGTAAATCTAGACCTTTAAACTTGTTTCAAAAAGGGTTGGGACTATCTTTAGAGATAATGAAACAAAGAAGCTTGTTACTAGTGTTCTATTTAGTGATAAAACAGCACCTAGGTCATCCACTTCTCAAACTGTTAAAGAAAAGGTAGATGTTGACAAAAGCTTAAGTCAGATTGTCGATAAGGTCTTTGAGAAAGGGCTTCCTATAAAGGGTATATCTAGACCACTTAGGAAAATGCCTGCTGAAAGGGAAAAGGAGGACATGCAAAGTGCTGCTACAAATCTTCATAGACTTGCTATGTCTGTTATTGAAGATTCTGAAGTGGGAGTGGAAGAAGAGGATGTGCATGAGGAAGCTAATGTTAAGGGGGATGTTAGAATATCACATGTTGAAGCTACTCCTGGTGAAGAAAAGAATGAGGATGTGATCAATGTGGTTGATTTATCTGATGATGAAGTCATTGGTAAAGCTGTTCCAAGTATTGCTAAGAGACTAAAGACAAGGAAAGGAAAAACTGTTGAATCCTCTCCAAAGAAGTCTGCTGTTGTGGGTCCTACAAAACCTTGGAGCAAGGTTGCTACATTCTCCAAAAAGAGGAAGATCAGGGAAGATTCTGATTCTGACTTTGATGTTGAGGATGATGCTCATGACATCACACCTGTCAGAAGAATAATTTTGAAGAGAATCTCTGACAAAGTCCCTGAAGTACCAGTTGACAACATTTCCTTTCATTATGACAACAGTGCATCAATGTGGAAATTTGTATGTCAGAGAAGACTAGCCCTAGAGAGGGAGCTTGGGAAAGAAGCTTTAGAGATGAAGGATATTATGCAGCTGATTAATAAGGCTGGGTTGGTAAAGACTGTGACCAAATTTCCTAAGTGCTATGAGGGTCTTGTCAAAGAATTTGTTGTCAACATTTTTGGAAAAATTGCTGATAAAAAGAGCATTGATTACATGAAAGTTTATGTGAGAGGAAAGTGCATTACTTTCTCTCCTAGTACTATCAACAAGTATCTGGGAAGAGATGATGAAGAGTATAGTGAACTTGAGATGACTGACAATGAAATATGCAAAGAGATTACAGCTGGTCAGGTAAAGGTTTGGCCTTTGAAAGAGAAGTTGAAGGCTAGTAAACTTAGCATCAAGTATGCCATTCTTCACAGAATTGGAGCAGCCAACTGGGTGCCAACAAACCACAAGACAACAATAGCTGTTGGATTGGATAGGTTTATCTATGCTGTTGGGAAGAAGATCAAGTTTGACTTTGGAAGCTACATCTTTGAGCAAGTGGTGAAACATGCTGAAACAAATGCTATCAAGTTACCTATAGCATTCCCTTCCCTTGTTTGTGGAATCATCTTGGAGCAACATCCTGAAACTTTAACAAGTTCAGATATAGCTTGCAAGGGGGAGTCAGCCTTGTCCTTGCATCCTAAGTTGTTTGCTGGACATCATGTTCCAGACATTGTTGTAACATCAAGTTCTGGTGTTAAAAAGGCCAGGACTAAAGCTGAGTTGATTGAAGAATTGAGGGCAACATGCAAGGATCTTGATATGGTTATCAGTACTAGCACTGCTAGGAAGTTGAGAATTGAGCAGATGATCAAATCCTTGGAACAAGGTGATGATGATGTTGAAGAACCAGGTTCTGAAGAAAGTGGTCCTAGCACTAATGATGAAGATGGGGCCAGCTCTGATGAAGACTAGTTTCCTTGCTGCTTTTTCTAGATAGTAGTTTAGTTTTATTTTTTTTGCTGTTTTTGATTCTGCACTTGATGTGCCTAATATGTAATTTGAATATTGTGCCTGTTTATGCACTATTTATGTTTTTATGTTCTATGATTTGTCTTGTCTTGCTTGCTGACTTTAGACTGACAATGAGAGCCTGTTTAGGACTAACTGTAGTGAGTAGGACTTACATGTTGAGGTTTGTCCAATTGTGGCTAAAAAGGGGGAGAGTTAGCCAAGAGTTAGTCAAGGTGTTGCAATGCCAAGAAGAAGATTTAGTCATTGTGCAATGCTAAGGAGTGCAGCTAGTGTGATGCTGAAATGCAGATATTGAGGGGGAGAGCTGTTGAACAGTTACTGGTATGCTGATTCTTGCCTTGAGGGGGAGCTTGCCCTATGCTGCTACTAGTTAGTGCTGAAGTATGTAGCAGAGTATTGGAGTGTGTACAGCATGCTGAAAGCATTTTGAAAGAATTTTGAAGCTGATATGAAGAAATGCTGCTGCGAAGGTTGGTAAAATATATTTTTATCCACTGCTGAAGTCTCTGATGTTGCAGAGATTGTTTTAGCCAAAATTAGCCAAAGGGGGAGTTTGTTGGTTCTTGGATTGGCTAGAATTTTGGTAAAACAAAGTTGTGCAATGTTGATGTCATATGGGTGATGTCTTAATATTGAGTCTTAACATTGGTTTATGTTAAGAATTTAAATTGGATGTCTGATGTCACATGCGATGTTATGCCATCAGGTCTGCAGAAGATTAATAACATCAGGTTTAGTGATGTTGTTAGGGTTTGCGTTTTAGCTGGATTTTGGGAGAGTTGTTAGTCTCATTGGTTGCGGATATCTTGGGATAGATATTTTCTGTTACAAACAGATTTGATGTAGATTTGTAGGAGGTTTAAAGGCTGAAGATTTAAGAAGATTTTGAGAGAGAAAATCAAAAATCTGTTTTGAAGATTCAGTTTTAAATAACAAATCAGGTTAGATATTGTAGCAGGTCCAAGCCCAATTCAGATGGCTATATAAAGCGCATCAACCAAAGGAAGAAATGAGAGAAAGCAGACAGAAGATAGAGAGATTTGACTGGAGGTTACGCATTGTCTTTGTTCGAGTATTGTGAGTGATTTCGTGAGTGTAATCTGTCCTCTCTAGAGCTGTGAAGCAGGAGAGTTTTGTAACTTGATCAAAGCTGTGAAGCAGGATCAAGGTGTTTCTCAAAGTGTTTCATCTTTGAGAGGTTTTAGGGATTGAGTAGTGTTCTCATACCTAAGTGGGCTCTTAGGTAGAAAGTTCATTAGTAGGAATTAAGTTTAGGAGATTGTCAACGAGGTTGTTGAGTCTATAAATTAATTCTACAAGTAGTGAATTTCATCCCTGGCTTGGTCGCCCCCAGATTAAGTTGTTGAACTGAACTGGGTAAACAATTCTGTGTGTTTCTCTTGTTGTTTTACATTGTCCATTGCAGAGTGTGTTGTTGTGACATCACACGCAACATCAAATATCTGGTACCAGAATTTCAAATGTGCTCTCAGAGGATTAGGGCCCTCGTGCCTACGTATCCTCATAGTGCAATGAGGAAATTAGAGCTCCGTAGTTCAGAGTAGAAAATAAGTGTGGGTTGGTTGTTTTTAGGGAACAATTATAATCGTATCCTAGAAGTGTATAGACATTTTCATACCCCAAATTTGTCCTACCCTCTCATGAAAATCTTTTGGCTTATGCTCTTCATTTTCCTCATGTGCATACCCTCCATTAGGGAATATAAACACATTTAAACACATCATGCATTCATTACCAGCATAGGCTTGTTGCTTGGATCAGAGGTCTTAGAGATCCAATGTTTCATATTGTTTCACTTCTCCTGCAGGTTTATTTCAATGGAAGATGCATTAGGGTTATTTCCTTGATCATATGAATTTCAAGATGCTTCCTTGTGAAGATTGTGCATCTTATCATTCAAGGGATTCTGACTATTGTTTAAAGTGCAAGTTGCTGAGGAGATTTTGGTCAATTAGGGTTTGGATTTTATCAGGAATTGCAAAGATCATAAATGTCAACTATGGAAGTTTACATTTGGATTCATGAACTCCTTTAGGGGCTTTATTCCTTACATTTTGGCCTAGTTATTTGGTTTGGATCTAAAGCATCTCCAAGGTTCATTTAAGAATTAATGGAAAGCTCGTATTCAAGGTGGATTCATTCAAAGCATTCAAGATACGAGTTTAATTCAAGTTCAGGCATTTAAACCAAAAATGGGGGCATAGGAGTTTATTCTTGAGAATCAATATCCATTTTTAACTTCAATATCCACTTTTAAATCCACTATTAAGCCCATTATCCAAATTAAACCCAATATCCATTTTAGAGCCCAAAAAAAATTTCAAATACCCATTTTTCTTCTTATCCAATTAAGTTCAACTTCATCATCCAATTCAAAAAAATAATTTCACATTCCAAATCCATAATCATTTTGTCAAAAACAAATATTTGTTACCAAATCCACGTTTTAACCCATTTTATCCAACTCCAATCACATTCTAAATCAAAATCCACATTCAAAGTGCAATGCCAGCAAATTTTCCTTCCAATGGCGTGCCAACTAATTTAGAAGCATTAAACAATGTTGTTCTTATGAATCATCATAATGGTAATGCAAGTGTCTCGGAGTATAGCAGCATTGATTTACGGTCGTTTTTTGGTATGGAAGAGTTGATAGACAAGGAATTGGAGGAAGCTCAAGAGCACAAACATAATTGTGAAATTTAAGAGGGAAATGCACAGAGAGTTAATCTTAAGGCTCAGAGGTCTTTGCTTGAGGCTAATTCTCGATGCAACAATGTTTATCACTAAAGGGAGTTGTATTTAGCTAAGCAACGATCTTTGATTTTGAGTAACTCCAATTTTCTTGGTCTTTAGGACAGCGCCAGCAACATGATATATGTCTAAATTTCTTATCTAAACTTGGATATCAAATACCTGCATCAAGCTGTCTGAGGCAGGCTGAATATAATATTAATAATCCTTGTTTTGATTCTAATGATCAAGGCATCAATAATAGGCAATATGATAATTCCTATCACCGCACAGATGGAGCAAATAATTTAGGATCTGAGCATGCGTTGAACCAGATGCTAGTACATCTGAACCATTGCCTCAAAAGGGTAATCATGCCGCAGATGGAGTGTATTCTCCTAGGGATGAATTTGGTACATCAGACAATGAACATAGGAGAAAGATCTGTTGGAAATTGAATCGCCTTTTTTCTGTTTATCAGACAACGAAAAGGAGAGTATTTCATTTCATAACATACATCACTTTTACGCGTCATTATAGTGTAAGTTTGAAACACAAAGGTTCTTTTATTACTTTGATACAAAGGATAAAAAGGGAAAATGAAAAATAAGAATTTCTAAGTTGGTGGGAGTCTTTGGCCCTTATCTTTCTTCATGGCATAATTATTATCTCTATTATTCCTCATAGCCATCCTCATCATCAACAATACCAGCATCCTGCACAGTTCAAACATCATCTTTAGAGGGGTCACTTTTCCAACAATATTCATTCCCTCTTTCTTTCATTGTACCTGCTATAGATTCCCTGCTGCAGCATTGCTTGATTGGAGTCTATCAACATCCATTTGGTAAGTAACATCTATACATAGCATACAAAAACAACTAGTTCATCCAAGTTCAAAACCAAAAGCTTCACAAAACTAAAATTTAGTTTGTATTACATCATCATAACAATAATACACATCGGTTACAATTCAAGGCATTCACTCAAAAGGTAGCATCCATTCATTAGCAACCAAAGCTGACATCATGCATCAACAAGAACAAAGAGAATAAGAGATGCAAAAATACGCATAATGACAAAGCAACCAGTTCATAGAAGTATAGAGTCCATTGTTAATGGTAATAAGCATGTCGATATTGATTTTTTACCTGTCACATCTGATGATACAATTAAGAGGCGAGCCTATGTTACAATCAATGTTTCGGATCCCGATTTTTGCAATTTTGACTTGGATAGAGCTGAAAGTTCCTTTGCAGAGGGTCAGGTCTGGGTTGCTTGTAATTAAGATGATGGAATGCCTAGATATTATGCTAGTTATTTAACCGGTGGATCAAAATGGAGCGCCCAGAGAGCTTTGACTTTGAACGCCTTTGTTTCGAATACCCATGGGTAACTCGGGAGCCTTGTTCTCGCCCAATAGCAGCCCATCTGTTACAATCCCTGCAGATGAAAATAATCATGGAAACTATATCCTGCGGCGGTGCAATATTGACGATTATAGATGGACATATTCTACAGCCATGAGGACATTTAATGTCTTAGAAAGTAAAAAAGAAGCAAGGTATTCAATTAGATCGGCGGAATGTCCAGGCATTGACACAAACAGGAGTAAGGCTCATGAATCTAGTTGTCGGAATGCCTCGCGACATCAAGACACTTCAGTTCAACTTCACAAGCTAATTTCAACAAGCTTTAGCATAAGATTGACATTTTTTAAATAGCAGATTCCTAACATGCTACTAATAAGCTAATTTTACTAACAGGGCACGAGTAGGTTGAGCCTTGATTCACCACATTCTAACTAACTCATAATTGTAGCTAACTGTCAGTGCATAACAGAACAACTTCCTTCACAACTAACTTTCAATTCACTCTAACCGATTTCAGACTAACTTAAACTAACCTTAACTTCTCACTTCAAAAACCAATCAAAAGCTTGCAAGACAACTCATAACAGTTTATAACTTCACACTTAGAAACTCAATTCAGGACTAACTTCACTTCACAAACTAATTTTCATCAATAACAGAAATTCCATACCATTTTCACTAACAGTTTCACCCCAAACCCCAAAATCAAATTCACTAATCTAAAACCTCATGACAGTTCCGCCTCGCTTGTACTAGCAGAATTCACAAACCAATTTCATGACAAGTTAACCACTAACCACAGGCAATCTAATTCATACCAGCTTGGAAAATTAAACCAACTGTAATTTAATTTCAAACATCACAATTACCAAGCTAACCTAACCAAATGTACAACTGTCATAACAGAAATTTCAAAAAAACCAGAATTACAACTGTCCTAAAAGAATTTCACTCCATAACTAACCATAACCGAATTCATCCTCACCCTCCAATCTCTAACTAACTTCTCTCAATTCTAGGGCTGAGAGGAATTAAACCTTAACAAAATCTCATTACTATATAGTTCCTCATCTTCACAGGTTTCTTCCTTCACCATTCTTTTTCCTCCACTCTCATCTTCAACCAATCTTCATCTCTCAATCACTTTTCACTCTACCTCCCTCATCATCATTCACATTTTTTATCTTCCACTCTCCTTATCACTCATAATTCCTCCCTTTCACAATCACAGTTCAGAGATCACAAGAAAAGTAGAGAAAAAGACCCAGAGATTGAGAGAGAGAAGTTCATACCTACTTTGAAGATTTTTCTTCTTTTTGATCTTCTTCTTCAATCTTCCAATCAACCTCCACTGAATCCTCATTTCTTCACTTCTTCATTGAGCCTCAACGAACCAGAATCACCATGTCATGGAGTTATTGAGAGTTTCAATTTGAAGCTCTATCATCATTGCAGCATCACAGTCAAGCATCGCTCTGCATTATCACCACCATCAATTCCCAGCAAAGGCAGTCCAAATTGAAAGAAGAAGGTGAATTAGAGTCCAAAACGGAAGAACTTGAAGAATCAAATTGAAGCAATGAAACAGGATTTCAGAGCATCACAATACCCACACGCACTGAATCACAAGAATTGAAGAGGAAGTACCTGAAGTCTTTCACCAAAGTCGAGCAACAACCACGCTAGAACCCTAGAGTCTCCAATCAGGTGCTTGTTACAATCTTCTTGCTTAATTGATGTGCGTAATCATGTGCCATGAGATGTAGTCGAACATGGCTGATGTTGAGTTATCATGATTTTGTCTGAACTAGGGAAACATCAGAACTTAGGAATTTCTTTCTCTTTCGTCGATCCCAATAGGTGATGAGAGGTTTGTGAAATCCGTTGTTTGTATGGCTGAATGCTTGCATGCTTGTTAAAATAAATAAATAAACGAAAATGCTTAGAAAATGATTTCAAAAATAAAAGGAAAAATAAAGCTTAATTCAACGTCGAGCTATTTTCAAACTTATTAATTGGATTGTTTCTCTCACTTCATCCTAGGACTTTCCTACACCCTTCCATCAATAACAAGCAAGCCTTGCATGTACTAACCCTTGTAAGTCGATCGTCTTGTGCATCACTATCAACCTCTATCAATTTTTATCCCATCCATCATCTTTTTCTTATCTCACCTTTCATAATTCAAAAGCATCAAACACTTGGTCCAACGCCAAGTCACCTTTTTCAAACCATTTTCACAATAACTTAGGAAAAAAGTAATGGAGTGTACGTACTTGTGCACCCTGTTTCTCAAGTACTTGGGTTGTTGGCCCTGATTGGCTTGGGATCCGACGCTTGTCTTCCTTTCAAAACACTTAATAACGACAATAGTTTAATCTGGTCATCTTAGGGCGAAAAGGAGTGGTTGGGATGTCATTGTCCCCTCAACTCTCAAGTATTTGATTGTGGGTCGTACTTAGCCCATGGTTTAATACTTGTCTCCTTCTAAGTACCAACAATTAGACTCGCCTCACAAATTTCAAAACAAACTTTTTCCTTAAAAGCAAACTTCACAATCAAACGTGACATCTTGCCTCGAGGGCAAAATTCCAAAACCTTTTTCAAAAGGGCATGTTATTTCCATTCTATCGCAACACATGCTAAAGCATAAGTCTCCTTACGTGCGAGTGGCAAAACCTATTTTTAGGATGTGAACGTTAACATCGCCCACTAAAAAAACAAACCCACAATCATTTAGTTCCACGAACTACGAACGCTCTGATTCTTCGTTTCCGTCCAAATGAAGATACGTGTGTACAAGGGCCCTAATCCTTGGCGAGCTACCTTCTTTCACAACCTTCTTTCTTTCCCCCTAGTTCTCCGAACTACGGAAGCTCTGATTCTTCATTCCACGATGGGGATAAGTAGGCACGAGGGACCAAATCCTTGGCGAGCACACTAATTTAAAACCCCTCCATTTCTCATTTAGCAAGTAAACCTTCAGATAAACGACACCCATTCACACATAGAAAAACAAGATGGTTCCCATCGAGTATGATGGATGTGAGAGGTGTTAATGCCTTCCCCTTGCATAACCGACTTCCGAACCAGAATTTGGTTGCGAGACCATGTTCAACACCTTTTAGGGGTTTTATCGATATTTTCCATTTCTTCGAGATAAATAAAGTTCGGTGGCGACTTTGTATTTTTTATGTAGCAACAGACATTAGCTGATTTGATCCTAGGTCGAATGCTCCAAGCTTTTAGTCTGACTACTAAGAAACAGATTATAACACTTCTTTTATGCAAAGAAAAGTTGTTTTGCAAAAAGGTTTAAAGTGTCAAAAGGAAAAGAAAGAGTTGCTTGAATAAGGAAAGAACGTTGCTAGAGCATGAGGCTCCACAGGGAAAAAATAAAAGAAAAGGATTGCCAGATCATGAAGCTCCATAGGGAAAAATGACATTCGAAGGTTGCTAGAGCATGAAGCTCCACAGGGAAAAAGGAAAGTTAAAAGGTCGTCAGAGCATGAAGCTCCACAGGGCAAAAAGAAGATATAAAGTTGTTTGGAAAAAGTTGTGAAAGATGTTATGAAAGTATTGTTTGAACCAAGAGTGTATAGTTTGGATCCATAGAATGAAAGTATTGTTTGAACCAAGAGTGTATAGTTTGAATCCATAGAGTAGGTGTCTCTAAACCAAAGAGTATGGCTAATGTAGAAATGTAGGATTTTGCCTAGACCCAAGGATCAAGACCTACAAAAAAGGGGGGTTTCCAGAGCATGAGGCTCCGCATGGCAAGATATGAAGGTTTGCTGAACATGAGGCTCCACAGGGAAATGCATGAAAATTGCCAGAGCATGAGGCTCCACAGGGCAAAAATAAAAGAGAAGGGTTTGCCAGAGCACGAGGCTCCGCAGGGCAATGCATGAGGGTTGCCAGAGCATGAAGCTCCACAAGGCAATGTGTAACACCCCAAAATAATTATAAATGTTTATTTAATTGAATTATTATGATAATTCGGTATTTTGGTGCATTTTGATGGATTTTGTGACGTTGATGACTTTGTGTCGTACTGTGGGGTAGCCTTGGGTTAAGGGAACATTGAGGTCTCTTAGAAGTAGTAATTAATTAGATTATTTTATTAATAATAATATTAGAATAATTTGAATATTTAGAATATTATTTAGATTATTATTATTATTGTTAATTAAAATAATTAAGGGAACCATTAAGGGTAAGACGGTAATATTGAAGAGATTAATTGAGGACAATACGGGTAAACCATGATTAAGGCCCAAAAGATAGGTTTAACAAAAGAAAATAGGGAATTATGAGAATTAGTCTGTGCAACCCTAAGAAGCTAAGAGAGAGATGAGGAAAGGAGGCTAGAACGAGGAATCGACCGTAGAACCCCAAACGAAGAACCTTTTTGCTGGAAAATTCGAGGTATGGGGGTAATCCGGGTTCATATGTTTGATATGGGTTTAAGGTAGAGGTATTTTGTGTGCTTGCGTTTTCTGACGAATTTGTGCTGATATGTGACGAATCTGTGGTGAATTTTTGTAACTTTGTATGCGTACGATTTTCGTGATGAATTCTGTATGATTTGCTGTAATTGCTGTGAAATTCGTATGGATATTTGATGTTACTGTGATGGATGTAAAACAAACCAGATCTGAAATCGAAAGTGGAATTTACTAATTAGGACTTAATGATTAGGAAGAAATTGATGTAAACAATGAAGTAGGATAAAAACGTAGATCTGTGATGAATCGAAGCTGGTTTGACTTTGATTTTGGTGGATCGAAGGTGTTGGAATGAGGAGGTTTTCGTTTAGATGCGAGATCTGAGTTTTGGAGTGCTCTCTGGCAATACGCATAACAGGGGAGGCGTTACGCGTAATATGGGACTTTCCCAGGGTCGTACGCATAGCATACGCACCCGTCCCCAGGGTCAGCACGGCCCTCTGCCAGTACACGTATAATACGCGTAGGAGATTGGAGGCCATACGCGTATGAGATGGTAATACGCGTATGAGAAGCTGAGGAAGAAGGGCATACGCGTATGGGATGGGCATTACGCGTATGGGTTCTGGGGAAAGATGCCTTTCGCGTATGGGCTAACCATTACACGTAAGGGGGAATCTGAAAGGGAAATTGAGAGGGGAACCTCTCTGGTGATACGCATAACAAGAGTAGCATTACGCGTATTGAAGGCCTGGGTAAGGGACCCTACGTGTATGATACGCAGGTCAGGGGCGTAAAAGTGAGCCATACGCGTAACAGGGAGGGCATTATGCGTATGGGCAGGGTTGTGGGCAGATTTTCCCGTTTTTGCGATTTCTGTCCCGATTTCGCTTGCGGCACAGTTTCCTTGAGACGTAAGGCCATGGTGGGGTAATAAAACATGATTAAAATAGTAATGAAGATGAATGGGATAAAATCGAGGATTTTTATGTGACGAGTATCATATGACGAATTGTGAGGTATAGTGACGAATTTTGACGAGTGTGACTTGGTGTTATATAACGATGTTTGTTTGATGATGATTCGTGAATTATGATGCAATTATGACGATTTTATGATGATGATTATTATGACGATTTGCATCATGCATTCATGGCATAGTTAGGACTTCAGTCCATTTGGTGGCTTCAATCCCATTGTGTGGATTGAGGTGTTTTTGTGACATGCTCCGGTTCTTGTGTAGAATCGATCCTATTGGTGGAGATCTTTGGAGGGTGATGGCCCAGTGTCCATCAATTATGATGAGTTGGTACCACATGCATGAGTCTATGATGTTGCATTGCATAATGTGTGGCATTGCATTATATTGACGTGATTGATGTATTTTGACATTGTGAATGACATGATGATCTTTGTGTTGGTGCTTTATCTTTTGCTTATATCTTGTATATTGATTCATGATTACTCACCTTGCCTGTTTGAATGTTACCTCCACGTGGGTAACGTGCAGGTGATCAGGCTTAGCTTCCTTGGCGCATGAAGATTTAGCTTTTGAAGTATTTTGATTTCTCCGTCGATTAGAGGGTCTTGCTCTGATATCTAACATCGAGTCGGGACGTTTGAGTCGAACGATTTACGTTCTTTTGTTTGGTTGGCTTGATGTTTTCATGAGTTTTATTTTGAGAAGTTTTGGATTATAAAAGTGTTTCGTTAAATTTTGATTTCCGCTGCGTGATGTTTAAATGAATTCAAGATGGTAAAACCCGTGTTACGGGGCAGGTGGTTATTTGATGTTTTGTGACGAAATGTGGCGCCCTTTTGGGGCTTTACTCTGATTAAATTGTTGTTTTATTCGTGATGTTTGTTGGGTAGAAAAATGGTGTTACATTAGTGGTATCAGAGCAGGTCGGTCCGTCAGGCCAGGTTTTACATGATGTCAGTCGATGAGTGTGTGTGTACATTGTCGATGTTTTGTTTCTTCTAACCTTGTTGGTGGTATGCAGGATGGCTGGAAGAAATGATCGTGTTATCGCGGATGTGTTGGAGTCGCTTGCTCAAGCAATGGCTCAGAACAATCCGAATGGTGGAGTTCCAGATGAGTTTCGTGCTTCGGGGAAGTTTCAGAGGAACAATCCGTCGACTTTTGTGGGTACTCATGATCCAGCTAGTGCACACAAGTGGCTAAAGGCGATCGAGAAGATTCTATGGGTGATGGGGTGTACTGACGCGCAACAAGTTCAGTTTGGAACTCATATGCTGTCAGAAGAGGCTGAGAATTGGTGGGATAACACCCGCCAGAGACTGGAAGATGTTGGTACTGTGATAACCTGGGCGGTGTTCAAGCAGGAATTTCTGGGAAAGTATTTTCCAGAGGATGCTCGTGGCAAGAGAGAGGTGGAATTCCTTAAGCTGAAACAAGGAGACATGACTGTGGTGGAGTATGCTGCGAAGTTCAAGGCACTGGTGAAGTTCTGTCCTTAATGCAATTGTGCTGATGCCGAGATGTCTAAGTGTCTCAAGTTCGAGAATAGGCTGAGACCAGTAATCAAGCAGGGTATTGGGTACCAACAGATTCGCAAGTATGCTGACCTGGTGGATAAGAGTAGGATCTACGATGAGGATAGCCGAGCTCGATCTGCTCACTACAAGAAGCTGAGTGAGAATAAAGGGTAGTATAGGGGGAAACCTTATACGACTTCAGCTAAAAAAGGGAAGCAGAAGGCTTCAGATGGGAAAAAGTCAAGTGGGGGAGCAGCTCCCGCTTCTGGGAAGTGTTACAGGTGTGGCGAACAAGGCTACCGTGCTGATGTTTGCACCAATAGTGTGTTGAGGTGCTACAGATGTGGTAAGAAAGGTCATAGAGCTACTGATTGCAAAGACGATGGTCCAACGTGTTTCAATTGTGGTGAGAAGGGTCACATTAGTACCTAGTGTCAGAAACTGAAGAAGACTGCTACTGCTGCTCAGACCAGTGGCAGAGTGTTTGCTTTGAGTGATGCAGAAGTGCTAGAGAAGGACAACCTGATTCGAGGTACTTGTTTTATTAATAATGTTGAGTTGGTCGCTATTATTGATACTGGTGCTACTCATTCGTTTGTCTCGCTTGAATGTGCTAATAGATTGGGTTTGAAATTATCTGATATGAATGGTAATATGGTAACAGAAACTCCAGCTAATGGTTCTGTTACTACTACTTTTGTGTGTTTGAGATGTCCTTTGACGATTTTTGGGAGGAGTTTTGTGATGGATTTGGTGTGCTTACCCTTGCACCAAATCGATGTAATATTTTGAATGAACTGGTTGGAGTTCAACCATGTTCATATCAATTGTTATAACAAGACTATAGAGTTTTCTGAGTTTGGTGATGGTGGGGAGTTGATGTTCCTGTCTGCTAAGCAAGTAGGCGAACTTTTGGAAGACGGAGCCTTGGTGTTTGCAATGTTTGCATCGTTGCAGGTTGATCGCAAAGCTGCGAGTGTCGAATTACCTATTGTCTGTGAATTTCCAGATGTGTTTCCAGATGTCATAAGTGATTTGCCTCCAGAACGTGAAGTAGAGTTTGCAGTGGACTTAGTACAAGGTACGAGTCCAGTGTCAATGGCTCCTTACCGGATGTCCGCTTCTGAGTTAAGTGAATTGAAGAAATAGTTGGAAGAGTTTCTTGAGAAGAGGTTTGTTCTACCGAGTGTTTCTCCGTGGGGTGTTCCTGTGTTGTTAGTGAAGAAGAAGGACGGAAGTATGAGGTTGTGTGTTGATTATCGGCAGTTGAATAAAGTGACTATCAAGAATAAATACTCACTTCTGAGAATCGACAATTTGATGGATCAGTTAGTAGGCCCCTGTGTGTTTAGCAAGATTGATTTGAGGTCAGGTTATCATCAGATTCGTGTTAAGCCTGATGACATTCCGAAGACAGCTTTTAGGACGAGGTATGGTCACTATGAATACACTGTGATGCCGTTTGGAGTGTCCAACGCACCTGGTGTGTTCATGGAGTATATGAATCGATTTTTCATGAGTATTTGGATCAGTTTATTGTGGTTTTCATTGACGATATTCTGATATATTCTAAATCGGAAGAAGAGCATGCTGAGCATTTGAGGACTGTATTGCAAGTATTGAAGGAGAAGAAGTTGTATGCAAAGCTGTCAAAGTGTGAGTTTTGGTTGAAGGAAGTGAGTTTCCTTGGCCATGTGATTTCAAGTGGTGGAATTGTTGTTGATTCTTCTAAGATTGATGTTGTGTTACAGTGGGAGACTCTGAAGTTTGCTACTGAGATACGAAGTTTTCTGGGATTGGCGGGTTATTACCGCAAGTTTATCGAAGGCTTTTCTAAGTTGGCATTACCTTTGACTCAATTGACTCGAAATGGTCAAGCTTTTGTGTGGGATGTAGCTTGTGAAGAGAGTTTTGTGAAATTGAAGAAGAGGTTGACGACCGCTCTAGTGTTGATTTTTCCTAATCCGAATTAATTTTTGTAGTGTACTGTGATGCATCGAAGATGAGTCTTGGAGGAGTATTGATGCAGAATGGTCAAGTTGTTGCTTATGCTTCCAGGAAGTTGAGGGTTCATGAAGTGAATTACCCAACCCATGACTTAGAGTTGGCAGTTGTGGTATTTGTGTTGAAGATTTGGAGACATTATCTGTTTGGCTCTAAGTTCGAAGTGTTCAGCAATCATAAAAGCTTAAAGTACCTGTTTGATCAGAAAGAGTTGAATATGAGGCAGATGAGGTGGTTGGAATTGTTGAAGGATTATGACTTTGATTTGAATTACAATCCTGGTAAAGCAAATTTAGTGGCTGACGCATTGAGCAGGAAGTAATTGCATATGTCGATGCTTATGGTGAAAGAGTTGGAATTAATTGAGCAATTCTGAGATTTGAGTTTGGTATGTGAAGAGACTCCTGACAGTGTGAAGTTGGGAATGTTGAAGTTGACTAGTGGTATTCTGGAAGAGATCAGAGTGGGACAACGATCTGACTTAAAGTTGGTTGACCAGTTGACCTTGATCAACCAAGGTAACGGAGGTGAATTCCAAATTGGCGAGAATGGTGTGATGATGTTCAGAGACAGGGTGTGTGTTCCAGATGTTCCAGAAATTAAGAAGAGCATTCTCGAAGAAGGACATCGAAGTAGATTGAGTATTCATCCCGGTGCTACGAAGATGTACCAGGATTTGAAAAAGTTGTTTTGGTGGCCGGGTATGAATAAGGATATTGCGGAGTTTGTTTATGCGTGCTTGACTTGTCAGAAGTCGAAGATTGAGCATCAGAAGCCTTTAGGTACAATGCAGCTGTTGAATATTCCAGAATGGATATGGGATAGTATTTCAATGGATTTTGTGTCGGGGTTGCCGAGAACTGCTAAGGGAAATGATTCGATTTGGGTGATTGTGGATAGATTAACTAAATCGACTCATTTCTTACCGATGAAGATTAATCATTCTATGCAGAAGTTAGCCGAGATGTACATTGAAGAGATTGTGAAGTTACATGGGATACCTTCGAGTATTGTGTCGGATAGAGACCCGAGATTTACATTGAGATTCTGGAAGAGTTTGCAAGATGCTCTGGGTACTAAGTTGAGGATGAGTTCTGCATATCATCCGCAGACGGACGGTCAGATAGAAAGGACTATCCAATCTTTAGAGGATTTGCTGAGGGAATGTGTGTTGGATCATGGAGGATCTTGGGATAGCCATTTACCGTTGATTGAGTTCACGTACAATAATAGTTTTCATGCTAGTATTGGAATGACGCCGTATGAAGCTTTGTATGGGAGAAGATGTATGACTCCTTTGTGTTGGTATGAGTCAGGCGAGAGTTCTGTACTCGGACCTGAAATTGTGCAAGAGACGACTGAGAAGATTAAGATGATCCAAGAAAGGATGAGAGCTTCGCAGAGTCGCCAGAAGAGTTACCATAATAAGAGGAGGAAAGCACTTGAATTCCAAGAGGGAGATCACATGTTTTTGAGGGTGACGCTAGTGACTGGTGTGGGTCGAGCTTTGAAGTCTAGGAAGCTCACTTCACGTTTTGTGGGTCCATATCAGATCTTACGGAAGATAGGAGAGGTAGCCTATTTGGTTGCTTTACCGCCGTCACTTGCGAATTTGCACGACGTGTTCCATGTGTCTCAGTTGAGGAAGTACATTCCGGATCCGTCGCATGTGATTCAGATGGATGATGTACAAGTGAGAGATAATCTGACAGTGGAAGCATTACCGGTGCGGATTGATGGTCGTGAGATGAAGCAACTACGGGGTAAAGACATAGCTTTGGTGAAGGTGTTGTGGGGTGGACCAGCTGGCGAAAGTTGGACCTGGGAGCGTGAAGATCAGATGAAGGAGTCGTATCCGACTCTGTTCCCTTCAGGTAATTTTCGAGGGCGAAAATCCTTTAAGTGGGGGAGAGTTGTAACACCCCAAAATAATTATAATGTTTATTTAATTGAATTATTATGATTATTCGGTGTTTTGGTGCATTTTGATGGATTTTGTGACGTTGATGACTTTGTGTGGTACTGTGGGGGTAGCCTTGGGTTAAGGGAACATTGAGGTCTCTTAGAAGTAGTAATTAATTAGATTATTTTATTAATAATAATATTTGAATAATTTGAATATTTAGAATATTATTTAGATTATTATTATTATTGTTAATTAAAATAATTAAGGGAACCATTAAGGGTAAGACGATAATTTTGAGGAGATTAATTGAGGACAATACGGGTAAACCATGATTAAGGCCCAAAAGATAGGTTTAACAAAAGAAAATAGGGAATTATGAGAATTAGTCTGTGCAACCCTAAGAAGTGAAGAGAGAGATGAGGAAAGGAGGCTAGAACAAGAAATCGATCATAGAACCCCAAACGAAGAACCTTTTTGCTGGAAAATTCGAGGTATGGGGGGTAATCCGGGTTCATATGTTTGATATGGGTTTAAGGTAGAGGTATTTTTTGTGCTTGCGTTTTCTGAAGACTTTGTGCTGATATATGATGAATCTGTGGTGAATTTTCGTAACTTTGTATGTGTACGATTTTCGTGATGAATTCTGTATGACTTGTTGTAATTGCTTTGAAATTCGTATGGATATTTGATGCTGCTGTGATGGATGTAAAACAAACCAGATCTGAAATCAAAAGTGGAATTTACTAATTAGGACTTAATGATTAGGAAGAAATTGATGTAAACAATGAAGTAGGATAAAAACATAGATCTGTGATGAATCGAAGCTGGTTTAAGTCTGATTTTGGTGGATCCAAGGTGCTAGAATGAGGAGATTTTTGTTCAGATACGAGATCTAGGTTTTGGAGTACTCTCTAGCAATACGCGTAACAGGGGAGACGTTACGCGTAATAGGGGACTTTCCCAGGGTCGTACGCGTAGCATACGCACCCGTCCCCATGGCCAGCACGACCCTCTGCCAGTACGCATATGATACGCATAGGAGATTGCAGGCCATACGCGTATGAGATGGTAATACGCGCATGGGAAGCTGAGGAAGAAGGGCATACGCGTATGGGATGGGCACTACGCGTATGGGTTATGGGGAAAAGTGCCTTACGCGTATGGGCTACCCATTACGTGTAAGGGGGAATCTGAAGGGGAAATTAAGAGGGAAACCTCTCTGTTGATACGTGTAACAAGGGTAGCGCATTACGTGTATTGAAGGCCTGGGCAAGGGGCCCTACGCGTATGATACGCAGGCCAGGGGCGTGAAAGTGAGCCATACGCGTAACAAGGAGGGCATTACGCGTATGGGCAGGGCTGTGGGCAGATTTTTCTGTTTTTGCGATTTCTGTCCCGATTTCGCTTGCCGCGCAGTTTCCTTGAGACGTAAGGCCATGGTGGGGTAATAAAACATGATTAAACTAGTAATGAAGATGAATGGGATAAAATCGGAGATTTTTATGTGACGAGTATCATATGACGAATTGTGAGGTATAGTGACGAATTTTGACGAGTGTGACTTGGTGTTATATAACGATGTTTGTTTGATGATGATTCATGAATGATTATGCAATTATGATGATTTTATGATGGTGATTATTATGGCGATTTGCATCATGCATTCATGGCATAGTTAGAACTTCGGTCCATTTGGTGGCTTCAATCCCATTGTGTGGATTGAGGTATTTTTGTGACGTGCTCCGGTTCTTGTGTAGAATCGATCCTATTGGTGGGGATATTTGGAGGGTGATGGCCGAGTGTCCATCAATTATGACGAGTTGGTACCACATGGATGAGTCTATGATGTTGCATTGCATATTGTGTGGCATTGCATTATATTGACGTGATTGATGTATTTTGACGTTGTGAATGACGTGATGATCTTTGTGTTGGTGCTTTATCTTTTCCTTATATCTTATATATTGATTTGTGATTACTCACCCTGCCTGTTTGAATGTTGCCTCAACGTAGGTAACGTGAAGGTGATCAAGCTTAGCTTCCTTGGCGCATGAAGATTTAGATTTTGAAGTATTTTGATTTCGCCGTCGATTAAAGGGTCTTGCTCTGATATGTAACATCGGGTCGGGACGTTTGAGTCGAACGATTTACGTTCTTTTGTTTGGTTGACTTGATGTTTTCATGAGTTTTATTTTGAGAAGTTTTGGATTATAAAAGTGTTTCTTTAAATTTTGATTTCCACTGCGTGATGTTTAAAAGAATTCAAGATGGTAAAACCCATGTTACGGGGCAGGTGGTTATTTGATGTTTTGTGACGAAATGTGGCGCCCTTTTGGGACTTTACTCTGATTAAATTGCTATTTTATTCGTGATGTTTATTGGGTAGAAAAGGGTGTTACACAATGCATGAAAATTGCCATAGTATGAGGCTCCATAGGGCAATGCATAAAAGGGTATCATTTCAGAGATGGGTGCTTGACCATGAGGTGCTTGACCCAAAGAAGGTATGGATGCCAAAGAAGGTCGTGTTTGGTCCAAAGAGAAGAGTATTGTTGCAGTGTTGGGGTGTTGCATGTATTGTCTATTGAATATTGCATGTGGGGAAGAAGACTTGTCAATCATATGACTTGAATTGTGCTAAAGTCTATGAACGAAGCCAAATACTCTGAATAACTAGGGCCTACGCCCCGTACGCAGAGGTACTCTAGACAAGGGTAGGAATTATCCTTCTCATCCTTCTCGGTTGCTTAAGGATCGTGGCGTATAATTCGTATCGTAATCGACAAGTGTTGAAGAAGAACCCTTGTTGTCCTTGAATATAAATCCAGTCTCCAGTCTGCCTGTAATGTCTGTCTGACTTGTATTGATTTAAATGTGAAGTCTTGAGAGATTCAAAACAGCTTTAGTACGTGGAATAGTCTTTGTCAAGTGATCGAGTGACTTTGATCACTTGATAAGACATAGGGAATAAGCACAACCAAAGGATTTAGTTGATCAAAGAAACTTTGATCAACAATCAAAGTTCTTAGGGAATCCAAGTTCAGTTCTAAAATTAATCTAGAACCTAAGGGAACATAGTAATGTCATTGATTAGAAATTAACTACACAATGAGTCTAAAAAATCAGATCAAAATTCTAACAAATCACTATTTTGATTGAAATCCAATTAAAAGAATTAATCTTAGAAATTAATGTTCAAATTCTAATCAATTCACAAAATATGAATTAAGTACTAAACAAAAATCATGTTATTTAATTCCTAATTATTCTCTTACCAATAAATTTGCACTAAAAGTAAAAAAAAAAAAAACAAAAAGAAGAGGAAATTAAACTTTTAATAAAAAGAAGAGGAAAAAAAACAAGAAGCCAGGGGGTATGCACTCAGAGGGAGGTGAAAAAATAGAAGAGGAAATTCTGGTTGGGCTTGGCATTCCAAGCCCAAAGTGAATATGTACTCAGAGGGAGGTGAGAAATGAATTGCGGGGGGCGTTTGAGCAAAACTCTGGGCCTAAGGCCCAACCAGATCCAAGTCAAGGCTTAAGGAATGGGTCAGAGTTACACAATCCATTTCCTCATGTGTTCATGAAATTCAATGCATATTTCCCTTGCTCACAAAAAGCATGGCCAAAAAACAAACCGCTCCACCGCGCCAGAGTTCGCCACCGGCGGCGGTGGAGGCTCAAACCTCAAAATCCAAGCATCAATCAATTCGTTATGCTCCCCACTTCCTCAATATCACATCATTTCCCTCTAATTCCTACTCAAACTTCCAAACTGAAATAAAAATCAACAAAAACCTATGTTACGATTTCAACAATTAAATGCCTATGGATGCCTCAATCGAACTCAAACCCTGGGATTTTGGTTTGGTTACTCCTACACTACATTGTGGTGTGCTTAATGTGTCAAGAAAGAATGAAGATCGATAACCAACCTACAAAGTCGTTGTTCGCTTCGGTTGTTTACTGAAGAAGACGAAGACGGAGTTTGAAGAATCAAAAGCAACAAAAACCTCCACGTGAGTTCTGAGTCCTCTACTTCTTTTCAATGTTAAGTTCTTCTTCTTCTCTCTTCTTCCACACATGTGATTAGAGGTGTCAATTTAGGGGGCTGGGGCCTAAATTTCAAGGCCCAAAAAAATAGAAGGACTCAAAATTTTAAAAATAAATGAGCCCCAAAATATGTAGGCCCCTACATTAAGGGCCCCTAAAATTCAAATAGGACCTCAAAGTCCCAATATTTTCAAAACTTGACTTTTTTTTTTTTAAATAAATTTTTTCAATCAATTTTTAAAATTTTTTTTTTATTTCAATCAATATTTTCGAAAAAAATCAATTTTTTTTATTTTCGAAAAAAATCGGTTTTTTAATTTTCGGAAGAAATCAGTTTTTTTTATATTCGGAAAAAATCGAGTTTTTTCATTTTCAGAAAACATCGGTTTTTTAAATTCGAAAAAAATCGGTTTTTTAAATTTTCGGAAAAAATCGGTTTTTTCCATTTTCCCAAAAAATCAGTTTTTTTTTTATTTTCGGAAAAAGTCGGTTTTTATATTCGAAAAAAATCGGTTTTTTCATTTTCGGAAAAATCGGGTTTTTTTTATAAAAAATCGGTTTTTTCATTTTCGGAAAAAATCGGTTTTTTTATTTTTCGGAAAAAATCGAGTTTTTTATTTTAGGAAAAAATCGATTTTTTTTTTATTTTCGAAAAAAATCGTTTTTTTTTTTCATTTTCGGAAAAAATCGATTTTTTATTTTTTCGAAAAAAAATTTAGTTTTTTTTTCGGAAATAATTGGCTTTTTTTTTTCTTTTGAAAAAACCGATTTTTTTATTTTCGGAAAAAATTGATTTTTTTTATTTTTGAAAAAAATCATTTTTTTTTATTTTCAGAAAAAATCAGTTTTTTTTATTTTTTTGAAAAAATCGATTTTTTTTATTTTTGGAAAAAATCGGATTTAGAAAAAAATCAGTTTTAAGAAAAAATCGGTTTTAGAAAAAAATCGATTTTATAATATAAAATTTTTTATTTCAAATAAATTAGATTTTGAGCCCTTCACTTAAGCCCCCTTAAAGACAAAAATATAAAGGGGCTTAAAATTAAGGGGCCAAGAAAATATTCATTTAGCAAGGGGCCTAAAAAAATGGGGCCAACAAGGGGCCTAATTATTGAGGCTTTGACATTTAAGGCTTTTTGACACCTCTACATGGGATGTTGTGATTGTTGTTGTTGTTGGTTCAATGCATGAATACAGATAGGGATAATTGTGAGTGAGGAATAATTGTAGCAGAGAGAGAGTTGTGAATGATGAATCTGATTGTGATTTTGAGAAATGATTGGTGATCCTCAAATGATTGGGAACAAATTGAATTTATAGAGGGATGAGTTAACAGATTTAACTTCTTCAATCTTAGCTGTGCAATTCAGTTAGGAAATTCACACTGTTATATTTTTAGTTAGGGTTAGATGGGTAATTACATGATTAGTTAGTTAATTCTGTTAGTTGCTGAGATGGAAATGAGCTGTTAAGTTGGATGTTAAATTAATTACGTGATGTTATATTTATTCAAAACCAACGGAGGTTAGAGTTAGACTCGATGATGAAGTGTTATTAAGTATAAAAGTCTGTTGATCCTGTTAATTTAATTGTACCTGTTAGAGTTATGAAGTCAGTTTGCCTTTGTTAATTTCACTTTTGTTAGTTGTGTGGTGAAAGGTCCAGTTAATTAGTTGAATTAACAGAGTAAACCATTAGCTTGAGTTAGTTGGATGAATGAAACAGCTGTTGAAGGTGATTAGTTAACTGTTGATATGCAAGTTTGTTAGTTATGCCATGCTTTTGGGTTGATTCGAACTTAACTTATGAAGTTAGCTATGCTTCTAAGTTGGTTGTTGTTATTTATTTATGCAGTAAGATTTGAACGTGAATTATGTTATGGTAGATGTTAAGGCAATGCTTGTTATGGTGACATTAAAACTAAACGAAACTGCTAGTTTGTTAGGCTATTAGAAACTCTATTTTAGAACTTGTTACAGCTAGTAATGCATGAATTATGCAATGTTGGTAAAAGTTGGAGACATGTAACTTGGTTTCCTTTTTGTGTGGTTATGCATGTGTATGTAATTGGTTATGTGTGTCTATGCACGGGCATTGGTGTGTGGCTTGAATGTTATGTTGATGAGTTTGAAATTCTAAAACTTATGCCACTGAATCAATGCTTGTTTGGATGAATTTTGAAGACTATCTTGTATTGATATGAGTGCTTGGAATTGTTTGTAGGCCATTATGGTTCATGAAAGCATTATTCAAGAAGTTTACCATAGCTTGGGATGGCACCATGGCTAACATGGAATCAAGTCAGAGCTTAGTGAACAACTTCAAGAACTTGGATGCACAAAGAAATAATGGCTTGTACGAAAAAAGTGGGGACTAGGTATTAGGATTAGATAGTTGACTTTGGTCAACTGTTTGACCAAAAAGTCAACCTTAGGTCAAAAACATCTAAAATATGTGTAATTTTGTAATTTGGATTTTTGTAATGTGATTTGATGTTTTCTAATGAAAATTGGTTCTTGAATGGTATATGTGTGGATGGACTCTTAAGAAAGAATGATTCCCTCCAATCTTGAATTTGAAAATGAAACTTGAACTATGATGAATTTGAATCTTGAAATGAAGTATGAACCATAATGGCCTTAAATCCCAATCAAACAAACCAAAGGACTAATGCATAAACCCAACAAATTGAATTTTATCCACCAAAGCTGACTTAATGTAGATTATGATCAAAACTCAAACCTTTTCTCTATTGCAAATCAATGTAATCCATGCATACTAAAACCCAGGAATTGGGGTTTCAAGAAGTGGATAGCCCAAGTCAAAGTGTCAAGGACCTAATCCTTCTGTGATACATAGCAAGTGAATCCATGATTTGCTTCTTAATGCAAAATGGATGATGTGAAAGTACCATGAGGCTAATTACTATGCAGATAAATCATAAATCCAAAATTCAGATGAAAATGAAAAGGGGAGGGTAAATTTTGGGTATGACAGCTGCCCCTATTTAAACTCCTTTAACCTGAATGTATGAATGGCGACAACTCTTCGGGAATTCAAGATAGAAGAGGATTAAATACAAGAATAGCAAAACATTCTTCAGTTGAGAACAAATATGTATTGAAAGGAAAGTTGGTGTATTGATGGGAATTAGTTTATTGGGGGTATGGAATGGTGGGCTGGTCTAGCGTAGGTTCGTCTGCTTGGGATTGACTGAAACATTCTACTGGGGAAATGAATCAGTCGCAGGAGACATGCTTGATGCACATGATATATGATCTTACCGGATTAGAAAGAGGACTAGCGGCCAGCAACACGACGTGAGCTCCAAATTCGCCGGTGGTGGAGAAGAGGAGGGGGTGTACCTGCAAGACACTCTGATGCCAAAGTGAGGTTCAGAGCGAAAGAGAGCAAGTACAAAAAGTATGAGTTAAGAATACCTGACCCTCATCTGGAGGAGAGTATTTATAATGTGCCCACAGCGCTGGGCCAACAGTTATCTATAGTGGGTTGGATCATTAGGCCCAATATGGATAACTGTCAGGATCTACGTGGAGTAGGGAAGACCAGTACGTGGTCTTTGTCCTTGGTCAACTACCCCGTGGACTTCGGGAGGCGGAGGACCTATTCTCGAGGGCGAAACTGTCGCCCGAAAGTCGTGGGTAGTTAGCTGATGACGTGTCCCCGCGTGGAGAGCACGTGGAGAGTGTGGGGAAGACGCGTCAGGAGCGTTTCCTCGCGTGGGATGGTGGATTGGGCTTGTGTTGGGCCCTCCCCGACGTGGAGCTGGGTTGGGTTGTGCCCAACGGTGGACCAGCCCTTGGCCTAGTCCAGAACAGGAGCCGCCCAAGTCGTTGCTCTGAAGCATAGAAGTAATGACTTAAGAGTCAATTCTTATGTCGAAGAGGGGCATAGGGAACTTTCCTGGAGGAGCATCGCTCATGTTCGAGGTGATGAGCTCGCAGAACTATGCTCGTGAATAAGCGTAGAAGCTACTAGTCGTGCTCGACAGCGGGGTTTGCGTGTGGTCGACGACAAGGTCCAATCAGGCGTTTATCCCTAGGACAAATGCTCTCGTGGAGGCCTGACCACCACACATGTTCATAGCCTGTTTCCAACTTTCCCCGAGGAAGTGTTCGTGGCAGCGCGAGAGTCGCGCATTATGCTCAACGTATTGGGCGATGTGACAGAACTCATGAGTTTTCCAGAATCTTCCTTACACACGTAAGTTTTCTGTCTTTTCTGGCTAGCATGGTAGTTATGCATTTTTCGGCGCTGTCATGAACTTTTCGGCGAACTTCATGAGGCTCTTTTGAAGATTCCGGGGAGCTCATGAAGTTTCCGGTGAATTTTCCGGGGAGTCCATGAAGTTTCCGGCTGATTCATGAAGTTTTAGGTGGATTCATGAAGTTTCCGATGAAGATACTGGGGAACTCAATAGGATTCTGGGAAACTCATGAAGTTTCTGATGAAGGTCTCGGGGACCCCTGTCATACGCCAAATTTTGACCAGGTATTTTAAACTTGCACTTTGCATCATCTATAGCGTAATCATGCAATTCATTGGACTCCTAAGACATGGGATCATAGGTTTTCTATTAACCTGGATTTCCATTAGTCAGAGGTTATTTCATTTGGTTATTTTACTCTAGTTAGAGACAAAGTTGTTGGATTTTCAATCATTGTGAGTAGTTTTTTTATCAGAGGTTTATCAAAGCACAACGTCAACTTCTCTGAGTTTCCTCAAGGGTGTCGTTTGTTTAACGTTTCATCAGAGGCCTAACAGGGAAGACTTTGAATCATGGTTTTGGTTCTCATCAAGTCATTGTTTCATCAATGTGTACTCAAGGCCAAAAGATTAGGGTTTCTCACCCTTTGTGTTTAAGATGGGCACTGTAGCGAGTGATTTTTATCGGTGACGCGACCACCTTATCGTTGGTTATTCTCCTCACCGCAATGAGGAGGGATGGGTGCTACTTTCTGACTTCTTATTTATCCCGTGAAGCTGGAAGGGAAAGGGAAGTTATCTAAAACTAACCTTGCACGCAAATGTTTAACTGATCAAACCCTTTTAAAGAGATTGGGGGATCCGGGGTCAGGTTATACAATGGGGAGTTGTCAATTACCCATCCTATATGTGGTTATCCACAGGATGTTAGCTTTAGGTTTCGCTTTACAATTGATGGTGTTTATCTGTTAATGGGTTGGGAAAGTTTCTTGGGAAGTATGAGTGAATGAGTGAGTTTTTGTTGATGTTCGGGTGTTCCCGATGTTTTTGGTAAGGTACTAGACCTAAGTTTTGGGGTGAAGGTACTGGACCTAGAGTTTTTGATTAGTATGCTCGCTAAGATTTTGCAATCTTATGCCTACGTATTCCGGTTTAAACGAAACAGGGAAATCAGAGCAATCGTAGTTCCTCCTATTCTAAGGGAGGAAAAAGATGTTTTGGTGTCTTGTTCAAAGCCCAAGATTGAAGCTAAAAGGTTTTAGAGAGAATTGTCATCTCTAAAGAGGGATTGTTGATTTTTGTATGCCTTGATCAAAGCACAAGGTTGATGCTAAAAGGTTAATTGACTTGGTTAGGGGATTTCTTTATACAAAGCCTAAGAGGAGGCTGGATAAGACTGACTCAACAAAAGAGTGTATATATTGGTGTCTTGTACAAGACCCAAGATTGAGGCAAAAAAAGAGACTGACGCTTTAGGGATATCATTATACAAAGCCTAAGAGGAGGCTAAAAAGGGTTTTGACTCCGTCGGGGAGGTTTATATGTGTCTTGTACAAAACCCAAGATTGAGGCTGAAATGGGAAATTTAACTGACTCTGGTGAGGATATTTTGATGTGTCTTGTACAAAGCTCAAGATTGAGGCTGCAATGAGTTTGACTCTGCTTGGGAAATTGTTCCTCAAAGCCTAAACAAAGGCGGGGAGGAAATGACTCGGATGGGGAAGATATCTGTCCCCAGTTTAAGAGATGGAGATTTATGTCTTGTATAAAGCCCAAGATTGAGGCTAAAGGGTTCTGACTCAACAAGAGAGTGTTTTTATCTGTCCTGTACAAAGCTCAGGATTGTGGCTGAACAAGCTAGAGAACCTGAGAGGAGGCTAGCTCCTACTAGGGGGAATCCTTATAACAAGCTTTGGATAAAGATCGACTCAACAAGAGAGTATTTTTATCTGTCTTGTACAAAGCCCAAGATTGAGGCTAAAAGAGTTGACTCAACAAGTGGGTCTGAAAAGGTGATTGACTCAACAAGAGAGTCCGAAAGTTGATTGACTCAACAAGAGAGTCTTTTATACTCAACAAGAGAGTGATTTGTTGTCTCGTACGAAGCCCGAGATGGAGGCTACAAGGAGATTGACTCAACAAGAGAGTCTGAAAAGGTTAGCTCCGCTGGGGAGAATCATTGTACAAAGCCCAAGAGGAGGCTGACTGTGTTGAGGAAAGATCATTATACAAAGCCTAAGAGGAGGCTGTCTTTTGCTGGGGATAATTGAGATCCCGAGGCAGTTCCAAGTGGGGAGTCAACTCTTCCTGAGGCTTACAGAAGAGTTGAGGTATCAGATGCCTTGAGGTTCTGATTTGTGATAAGTTGACCCTGGTTGGGGAACTCTCATGAGAGAGACTGGGTTTCTGCTGGAGATTGATCCAGAGTGATCGAGGTTCTTCCTATATTTGTAAGGAACTTGAGAATATCTTTGAGACTCAAGGGGATTAGACTGTTCAAATCTACTAGTGTGGGAGAGTTTTATCTTTTGTATGATGCCCAAGAGGAGGCACGATCATTAAGGGATGAGAATCAACCCTAAAATGGCCAGAGTTTTGACATTGGAAAGACTGCTCTAGAAAAGGATGACTAAGTTCTGTCTTATACCTTTAATAGGTCGTCTGGGTCCTTGTATTAAGCCCAAGAGAAGGCATGAGAACTTTTAAGAAGTCGAAGGGTCCTTGTACAAAGCCCAAGAGGAGGCGGGGATGTTTTGAGGAAGCATGTGGGTCCTAAACCAAGAAAAGTTCAAGAAATGCTATTCACAGAGAATAAATCATTTAGTGAAAGTTCTGTGATTTAGAGAAACTCAAGAGATGCTATTCACAGAGAATAGATTAACTCCGGGGAGTAGAATTTCTTTGACAATTTCTAGGGGTGACAGTCTGAGAAAAGGTTCACCGAGAATACTGCCTTTCTCTTTGTTCCATATTGTTTAACCCCAAGAGAAGGGAAGATTGTATCTGGAAATCCTATGGGGATCTAGTTTTGTTTGTATTTAAGAGTGACCAACAGGGCTTTACCTAGTTCTAGACCTAGTTGTCGGGGAAACTCTAAATAACTATACTAGTATATATACAGTTGATATATGATAGGTATTTTAAAAGGGTATGAAAGAAGACTAACCATGCACAGCTTCCCACGATACAGTTATATATATCAAAGCATGTAAAGGAAAGTCGTTAAAACTTACAGGCGAGCAAGCTTCCATGCTGTGTGGTTAGTTGTTCAAAGAAATTAAAGAAATTTTTTATAACAACATATATCGTAAATCAAAAGGGAATTGTTTTGAAAAGATTGTGGGGCTTATACTCAAGGAGAGGCCCAAGGTTTAACAGTGATTGCACCGTTATTTTAAAGATCGTATCGGGACTTATACAACGACTAAGGCCCAAAAAGGTTTCTTTACAAAAGGGTTGGGTCTTACAACTCAAGGAGAGGCCCAAAAGATTATTAAAAGAAAAGAAATGGGACTTACAACATGAGGGTAGACCCAGTTGATTTTGTTAAAAAGGCGACGATCGCGCCAAACTTTTGAAAATATCGGGACTTATACAATACACTGAGACCCAAAAAAGGTTTTATTTACAAAGGGGTGGGACTTACACTCTATTAGAGGCCCAAAAATTTGTTTTTGTACAAGAGATGAGGCTTACAATTCAAGGAGAGGCCCAATTGTTTTTGTTTTAAACTGGCGATCGCGCCGAGATTTTTCTTTTAACGCAGAGGGACTTATACAATATCTGAGGCCCAAAAAGATTTTGGTTAAAGGGGATTGAGTCTTACACTCTATTAGAGGCCCAAAAGTTTGAAAATATTTGTTTAGGGTGATTAAGATCAAAAACCCTAATTTTGCTAAAAAATGGAATTAATTTTGTTTAAAAATTAATAAAAATTATTGAAAACATGTGAAAAATGAGTGGTGATCTTGGATCAATGTTTCAAAAATCATGTTTTTATCCACAAAATGATTGAAAACCAATTAAGTTTGAAAAATCAAGAAGGAAAAAATATTTTAAATGTTGAAAAACAAATAAAAATTAATTCTTTGCAAAAATATCAAGTATATGAAATAAATAATATTTTTGGGAAATTTTGGTAAAATAAAATATTTTAACATTTTTGTGAATTATTAAAAAAAGAATCAACTCAAAATCATTAAAATTCTGAGAGAAATTAATTTTTGAATCAATTAAATAAAATCACAAAATTCAAATATTTGAAAGTTTGAAAAAGGGCGCCAAGAACACCTTGGTTTTTCCTGCTTGCTCTGTTTTGCCCAGATTTGCATTTTCTCATCAATCTCACTGAATACTTGATGAAATCACACAATCCACATATCAATATACTCGTTTTCACCTCACAGTCATGTCTATGGTCTTTAAATTCATTTATTTTAAGCATGGAATAAGAAATCAAAGAGAAACCTCAAGAACCCTAAATTATGCATGAAGGCTCAGAAATTCCACACACGATTCATACATAGCAATTAATTGAGGGGAACCATTCCATACATGATTATGAACATATGGCAAAATTATTGTGCGAGGAAATATGCATGAATTATGAGATGACCAAGTTGAGGCTTACCTCTTACAGCTAGTGATCGTGTTTTGTGTTAGAGGTGTTACAGCTTGGTTCCAATGATGTAGACAGCTTCCCTAGGTGCTATGGAGTGTGTCTGAATGCTTGGAGTGGATGAAATTGAGCTGGAACTTGATTTGGCACCTCAACTGCAAATCTGTCAAAGGCTTGTGCAGATGGCTGGTGATTTTGAGAATCTGGTGTTCCATATGTTGTTTAAGTGTTTGGATCACTTCTATATGATGTTTATGAGGTGTGTATGTGTGTTGGTTTGGTTGGAATTGCTCTCAAACTCAAAACCCGATAGTGACTTGCTTTAGAAGGCAAATTTGGAAGTGAAGATGTGATTTTGAGAAAGGCAAGTGTTGTAGGCCTTTGGTGTACTCAAACTGATCAGAAATGAGTTCTATTTATAGTGTGTCAAGTTTGTTTTGCAAGGAATAAGGAATGACAACTGCAGCAGGCCTTTGGCCAATGTGGATCAAATGGAATCTCAAGTCTCCTCTAGCCATTGACTTGAGATTAGATCACAGGCCTATGTGTCTTTGGTTCAAGGATAAGGTGTAACACCCCAATTTTCATAAGCCTATGCGCCTATGTGCCTAGTGTCCATCTATTATGACGATTGGTACCACATGCATGCGTCTTGTTATGCATTTGCATTTAATTGGCACTGTTGTGTTTTATGATGTTGTTCGTGATGTTGATGTTTTCTTGTGATGACCCTGAAGATGTTGTATATGAAGATAATGCCATTTTATGTATATCTTTTTTTATAATGATTATTATGAATTGTGATTACTCACCCCGCCTGTTTGACTGTTGCCTCCACGTGGGTAACGTGCAGGGGATCAAGTTTAGCTGTGGATGCTTCGAGGACTTTGAAGTTTATTTGCTTTTGGTCGATTTAGAGGGTCTTGCTCTGATAGTGTAACATCGGGTCGGGGTCCTTTGAGTCGAACTATGTTTTCCCCTTATTTTGTTGTCATTTGATGATATGGTTTTATATGTTGAAAAACCTTTTTGGATTATTGCGATGTGTGTTGAAAATCTTTTAATTAAGAATTTTGAGTTCCGCTGCCATGTGAAGGCTTTTGAGTTATTTTGAGGAAATCCCTTTGTTTATAGGGCAAGTGTATTATTTTGATTTAAATGTGAAATGTGCACCCTTTGAGGGAATTTTTATGTTTTACTCTGATAATTGAGTTGTTTCTGCTGCAATATTTGTGGGGGTAGAAAAGGGTGTTACATTAGTGGTATCAGAGCAGGTCGGTCCGTCCGGCCAGGTTTTTACGTGATGTGAGTCCCATGTCGGTCGACGAGTGTGTGTACACTGTCGATGTTTTAGTTCTTCTAACCTTGTTGGTGGCGTGCAGGATGGCTGAAAGAAACGATCGTGCGATTACTGATGCGTTGGAATCGGTTGCTAATGTGGTGGTGCTGCTGAATCCAAATGGTGGATCTCCTGATGAGTTTCATGCTTTGGGGAAGTTTCAAAGGAATAATCCACCGACTTTTGTAGGTTAGCATGATCCAGCAAGTGCACACAAGTGGCTGAAGGCGATCGAGAAGATCTTCCGAGTGATGGGGTGTTCTGATGAGCAACAGGTTCAATTCGGAACGCATATGTTGGAAGAGGAGGCTGAGAACTGCTGGGATAACAACCGTCAGAGACTCACGGATGTTGGCACTGTGATAACTTGGGCTGTATTTAAGCAGGAATTTTTGGGGAAGTATTTTCTAGAGGATGCTCGTGGCAAGAGGGAAGTGGAATTCCTTGAGCTGAAGCAAGGAGATATGACTGTGGCAGAGTATGCCGCGAAGTTTGAGAAGCTAGTGAAGTTCTGTCCGCACTACAATCATGCTGATGCTGAGATGTCTAAGTGTCTCAAATTCGAGAATGGGCTGAGACCAGAGATTAAGCAGGGTATTGGGTATCAACAGATCCGCAGGTATGCTGAGTTGGTGGACAAGAGCAGAATCTACGATGAGGACAGCCGAGCTCGATCTGCTCACTACAAGCAGTTGAGTGAGAAGAAAGGGCAGTATAAGGGTAAGCCATATACAACTTCAGCTGACAAAGGGAAGCAGAAGGCTTCAGATGGGAAAAATTCAAGTGGGGGAGCAGCTCCCGCTTCTGGAAAGTGTCATAAGTGTGGCGAGCAAGGTCACTGTGCTGATGTGTCCACCAATAATGTGGTGAGGTGCTACAAATGTGGTAAGAAGGGGCATAGAGCTACTGACTGCAAAGATGAAAGTCCAACCTATTTCAATTGCGGTGAGAAAGGTCACATAAGTACTCAATGCCAGAAGTCAAAGAAGACTGCTACTACTTCCTAGACCAGTGGTCGTGTGTTTGCTTTGAGTGGTGCAGAGACGCCAGGGAAGGACAACCTGATTCGAGGTACTTGTTTTATTAATAATATTGAATTGGTTGCTCTTATTGATACTGGTGCTACTCATTCTTTTATCTCGCTTGAATGTGCTAATAGATTGGGTTTGAAGTTATCTGATATGAATGGTAATATGGTAATAGAAACTCCAGCTAATGGTTCTGTTACTACTACCCTTGTGTGTTTGAGATGTCCTGTGATGATTTTTGAGAAGAGCTTTATGATGTATTTGGTGTGCCTACCCTTGCACCAAATTGACGTGATCTTTGGAATGAATTGGTTAGAGTTCAACCGTGTTCATATCAATTGTTATAACAAGACTGTAGAGTTTCCTGAGATTGATGATAGTGGGGAGTTGATGTTCTTATCTGCTAAGCAAGTAGACGAACTTGTGGAAGACGAAGCTTTGGTGTTTGCAATGTTTGCATCGTTGTAAATTGATCGTGAAACTGCGAGTGTAGAGTTGCCAGTTATATGTGAATTTCCATATGTGTTTCCAGATGACATCAGTGATTTGCCTCCAGAGCGTGAAGTAGAGTTTGCAGTGGACTTAATACCAGGTACGAGTCCAGTGTCGATGGCTCTTTATCGGATGTTAGCTTCTGAGTTAAGTGAATTGAAGAAACAGTTGGAAGAATTGCTTGAGAAGAGGTTTGTTAGACCAAGTTTTTCTCCGTGGGGTGCTCCTGTGTTGTTAGTGAAGAAGAAAGATGGAAGTATGAGGTTGTGCGTTGATTATCGGCAGTTGAATAAAGTGACGATCAAGAATAAGTATCCATTTCCGAGAATCGACGATTTGATGGATCAGTTAGTAGGTGCTTGTGTGTTTAGCAAGATTGATTTGAGGTCTGGTTATCATCAGATTTGATTGAAGCCTGATGATATTCTGAAGACGGCTTTCAGAATGAGATATAGACACTATGAATACACTGTGATGCCGTTTGGTGTATCCAATGCACCTGGTGTGTTCATGGAGTATGTGAATCGGATTTCCATGAGTATTTGGATAAGTTTGTGGTGGTGTTTATCGATGATATCTTGATATATTCTAGATATGAAGAAGAGCATGCCGAGCATTTGAGAACTGTGTTGCAAGTCTTGAAGGAGAAGAAGTTGTATGCAAAGCTGTCGAAGTGTGAGTTCTGGTTGAAGGAAGTGAGTTTCCTTGGCCATGTAATTTCGAGTGGAGGGATTGTTGTTGATCCTTCTAAGATTGACGCGGTATTACAGTGGGAGACTCCGAAATCTGCTACTGAGATACGAAGTTTTCTGGGATTAGCGGGTTACTACCGCAAGTTTATTGAAGGCTTTTCTAAGTTGGCATTACCTTTGACTCAGTTGACTCGAAAGGGTCAGACTTTTGTGTGGGATGTAGCTTGTGAAGAGATTTTTGTGGAATTGAAGAAGAGATTGACTACTACTCCAGTGTTGATTTTGCCTAATCCAAGTGAATCTTTTGTGGTGTATTATGATGCGTCGAAGATGGGTCGTGGTGGAGTGTTGATGCAGAATGGACAAGTCGTTGCCTATGCTTCGAGACAATTGCGAGTTCATGAGAGAAATTATCCTACACATGACTTGGAGTTGGCCGCGGTGGTGTTTGTGTTTAAAATTTGGAGACATTATCTGTTTGGCTCTAAATTTGAAGTGTTCAGTGATCATAAGAGTCTGAAGTACTTATTTAATCAGAAGGAATTGAATATGAGGCAGAGAAGGTGGTTAGAGCCGTTGAGGATTCCAGAATGGAAATGGGATAATATTTCCATGGATTTTGTGGTGGGATTGCCGAAGACTGCTAAGGGAAATTATTCAATTTGGGTGATCATGGATAGATTAACTAAGTTGGCTCATTTCTTGCCGATGAAGATTAATCATTCTATACAGAAGCTAGCCGAGATGTACATTGAAGAGATTGTGAAGTTGCATGGGGTACCTTCGAGTATTGTGTTGGATAGAGATTCGAGGTTTACATCGAGGTTCTGGAAGAGTTTGCAAGATGCTTTGCGTACTAAGTTGAGGATGAGTTCTGCATATCATCCGCAGACCGACGGTCAGACAGAAATGACTATCCAATCTTTAGAGGATTTGTTGAGGGCTTGTGTGTTGGATCATGGCGGATCGTGGGATGGCCATTTACCGTTGATTGAGTTCACGTACAATAATAGTTTTCATGCTAGTATTGGGATGGCGCCCTATGAAGCTTTGTATGGGAGAAGGTGTAGGACTCCGTTGTGTTGGTATGAATCGAGCGAGAGTACTGTACTCGGACCTGAAATTATGCAAGAGATGACTGAGAAGATTAAGAAGATCCAAGAGAGGATGAAAGCTTCGCAGAGTCGTCAGAAGAGTTACCATGACAAGAGGAGGAAGGCGCTTGAATTCCAAGAGGGAGATCATGTGTTTTTAAGAGTGACTCCAGTGACTGGTGTGGGTCGAGCTTTGAAGTCTAGGAAGCTCACTCCACGTTTTGTTGGTCCATATCAGATATCGCAGAGGATAGGAGAGGTAGCCTATCGAATTGATTTACCGCTGTCACTTGCGAATTTGCATGACGTGTTCCATGTGTCTCAGTTGAGGAAGTACATTCTGGATCCGTCGCATGTGATCCAGATGGATGATGTACAAGTGAGGGATAATCTGACCGTGGAAGCATTGCCTATGCGTGTCGAGGGTCGAGAGACGAAGCAATTGCGGGGTAAAGACATAACTTTGGTGAAGGTGCTGTGGGGTGGACCAGCTGGAAAAAGTTGGACTTGGGAACGTGAAGATCAGATGAGGGAGTCTATCCGACTCTATTTCCTTGAGGTAATTTTCGAGGGCGAAAATCCTTTAAGTGGGGGAGAGTTGTAACACCCCGATTTTCGTAAGAATATTTATTTAATTTATTTAAATATTATATTTGTGGTTTTCTGTGATTTTTGGCGGATTGTGTCGATGTCGGTGTTTTTATGAAGTTTTGGTTATTTTAATTAAATAATAGTATGTAATATGGATATATTAGTATTATTATTAATTTAAAATAATATTAGAGGAATTAAGGGTAAGATGGACATTGGAGAGAATTAGTGAGGGTATTATGGAGAAAGCCCAATTTTGAGGCCCAAGAGTTAAATTAACCAAAAAGGAGGAATTGAGGAGAATTAGGATTCATTTGTGGAGATCGTGAAAATAAGGCGAAAGTGCAGAGCTCTGAGGAAAACAGGAAAAAGGTGAGGATTTTCGTGAAGGTTTCCAAAGGCTCAAGAGAGAACTCATCTGATCGACAATCTAAGGTATGGGGAGTAATTGCCTTTCATTGTTTTCATTATAGGATTTGATTGATTGAAGTGGATTTTGGGGTTTTTGAGGGTTTATGGGTTTTGAGGTAAACTGATGATTTTAAGGGCATTTTTGTGAATCGATCAATAACGTGGAATTGAACTGGTAAAGTAGACCTTGGGGCTGATTTCCCCGTCGTTGTGTAGCGATTGATTTTTGGATGTGGTTGCGAAGCACGATCGCTCTAGTACTACAGCTCGATTCATTTTTTATCCTATTGAAGCTGATGAAGGAAGGGAAATAGATGTCTCCAACTAACCCTGCTTGCATACTGAGGTTAAACAGTCAAAACTGTTGGTTTACAAATGCTACAAAGATTCGGGGTCTCTCCTAGGTTATTTTGTCAAAAAGGGGTGTTTTAGGCCATCGGTTGAGATGTTAGGACGGATGTATGAGAGTATGGGATTTTGGGTTTTTGTTTAGTGTGCTCGCTAAGATTTTTCTTTCAATCTTATGCCTACGTATTCCCGTTTTTTCCGAAACAGGGAAATCAGAGCGATCGTAGTTCCTCCTATTCTATGGGAGGAAATGGTGTTTTGGTGTCTTGTTCAAAGCCCAAGACGTGAAGCTAAAGGTGGTTTGTATCTTGTTCAAAGCCCAAGATGTGAAGCTGAAAGGTCTATTTGTATCTTGTTCGAAGCCCAAGATGTGAAGCTAAAAGGTGTTGTCTTTAGAGAGAATTTGTCATCTCTAAAGAGGTTTGTTTGTCACAACTGTCGAGTGACTGATTTATAAAGGAGGATTACTTTAACTGGGATATGTGAATCCAGCAATGCCATAATCTCCTTTATAAGGGTTTTTGACATGAAGGAGAAGACTTTAACTCAGTGTAGAGCAATGCCATCTTTCCTTAGGAATTTCTCATACTAAAAGAGGGACAGTGGCATGGATGTAGATGATCCAGAGGCTTGCCGCTTACAGCGATTAGATGAAGGGGAAGGCATTGTTGATGTTTATGTATTGTGAATGAGGCGCAACTTTGATGCTAAAAGGTTGATTGGATCAACCAGTGGTTTTCTTATATAAAGCCTAAGAGGAGGCTATTATGTGTCTCGTACAAAGCCCGAGAGAGAAGCTAAAAGGCTTTGACTTAATGAGGGAGTCTTTTAGTATCTCGTATAAAGCCCGAGATGGAGACTAAAAGGTTTTGACTCAACGAGGGAGTCTTTTAGTATCTCGTATAAAGCCCGAGATGGAGGCTAAAAGGTTTTGACTAAACAAGAGAGTCTTTTAGTATCTCGTATAAAGCCCGAGATGGAGGCTAAAATTGTTAGCTCCGCTGGGGAGAATCATTGTACAAAGCCCAAGAGGAGGCTATGGTGCTGTTTCAGTTGAGTGACAGGTCCAGTATATTGGTTCAAAGAGAAAATAAGTTCTTATATGAGTAATGTTTGCACTCAGGGATTTTGATTCGAGGATCAGGGATATTTCCTGTTTCTTTGAGGAAATGGGAAATCCAAAGGGTATTGAGACTATCCGAGTCTACAGATTTTCCTTCCTATTCTTTAAGGGTGCTTAAGAATGTCTTGGAGACTCAAGGAAATTAGACTGTCCAAGTCTAGAGTGTCATCTTTTGTACTATGCTTTCAGAAACAGTAGTAGACTCTTTTATTAAGATGACTGATTTCTGTTCCTATACCTCTAAGAGATCGTCGCGACAATTTGTACGAAGCCCAAGAGGAGGCTGGAAACTTTTAAGAAGCCGATAGGTCCTTGTATAAAGCCCAAGAGGAGGCTATCATTCCCGGAGGAAGAATCAATATACGAAGCCTAAGAGGAGGCTGTAAAAACTTCTAAGAAGCCGACAGGTCTTTGTACTAAGCCCAAGAGGAGGCGGTGATGCTTTTACCCAAACCCTGAGAAATTCAAGACAGGCTATTCACGAGGAATAGATCAAGCCAGGAAAGTTCGAGAATTTGGAAGAAACTCAAGAGATGCCATTCACGGAGAAAAGATCATCTCTGGGGAGTAGAGTTTCTTTGACAAGTGCTTTTAAGAAGCCCGTGGGTCCCCAAACCCAGAGAAATTCAAGACAGGTTATTCACAAAGAATAGATCAAGCCAGGAAAGTTCGAGAATTTGGAAGAAACACAAGAGATGCAATTCACGGAGAAGAGATCATCTCTGGGGAATAGAGTTTCTTTGACAACTTCTACGAGTGACAGTCAATGAAAGGGTTCACCGAGAATGCTGCCTTTCATGTCTCCATATTGTTTAACCCCAAGAGGAGGGAAGACTGTGTCTGGTAATCCTATGGGGATCTAGTTTTGACTATTTAAGAGTGATCAACGGGCTTAATGCTAGACGTAGTTGCCGGGGAAACTCTAAATATCTATACTATTATTACACAGTTGATATGAGTTTATGAAAGAAGACTTACAGCGAAACAACCCCACAATATAGTTATATGTATATGAAAGCGGTAAATGAAAGCATATAAACACTTACTCGGTCGTAGAGCTTCCACGCTGTTTGGTTAGTTGTTCAAAGGAGAAAATGCTTTGAAAAAGAAAGATTTGGGGCTTACAGCTCAAGGAGAGGCCCAAGGTTTTATCAGTGATTGCACTGTTGTTTGAAACTGTACAGAGGGACTTATACAAGTGACTGAGGCCCAAAAATGATTTGGTTTTCAAAAAGAGTTGGGTCTTACACTCTAATAGAGGCCCAAAAGTTTTGAATAGGTTTTATAGCTCGAGGAGAGGCCCAAAAGTTTTGAATGGGTCTTATAGCTCGAGGAGAGGCCCAAAAGTTTTAAACGGGCGACGATAGCGCCGAACTTTTTAAATACAACGGGACTTATACAATAAGTGAGGCCCAAGATAGGTTTGTATTTACAAAAGGGTTTTGGGTCTTACACTCTCTCAAGAGGCCCAAAAGAAAAAGAGTGGGGCTTATAACACGAGGGTAGGTCCAGATGATCTTTGGTTGAAATGGCGATTGCGCCGAGATTTTCTTTTAACGCGAAGGGGCTTATACAATATCTGAGGCCCAAAGTTGTTTTGGTTAAAAGGGGATTGGGTCTTACACTCTATTAGAGTCCCAAAAGTTTTGAAAATGATTTATGAGGGTTGAATTAATCCAAAAACCCTAATTTGTTTTCAAGATGTATTTTAATTGAATAAAAATTCAATTAAAATGATCAAAATTGTTTAACATATGGAAAACAAATTGTGATCTTGGATTAATGCTTCAAAAATTAATTATTGACCTACAAAATAATTAGAAGTCATTAAAAGTTGCAAAATCAAGGTGGAAAAAATATTCAAAATGTCAAAAACAATTAAAATATTAATTCTTTGCAAAAATATCAACTATATGAAATAAATAATATTTTTGGGATTTTTTGGGAAAATAAAATATTTTAAAATTTTTGTGAATTATTAAAAAAAGAATCAACTCAAAATCATTAAAACTCAGAGAGAAATTAATTTTTGAATCAATTAAATAAAATCACAAAATTCAAATATTTGAATTTGTGAAAATGGCGCCAAGAACAGCTGAAGAACACGCGCGTTTTTCAGCTTTGCCCAGATTTGCATTTTCTATCTAATCTCACTTAATACTTGATCATATCATGCAATCCACATACCAATCAACTCGTTTCAACCTCACGATCATGTCTATGGCAATTAATTTCATTTAAATTAAGCATAAAATAAGAAATCACGAAAAATCCTTAAGAACCCTAAATTCTGCATGAAGGCTGGGATTTTTGATACTCGATTCAAACAAAGCAATTACTTGAGGGGAAACATTCCATGCATGATTATGAACATTTGGCAAAAATATTGTGCGAGGAAATATGCATAGATTGAGAGAAGACCAAGTTTAGGCTTACCTCTAGGTCGTGACAGCAAGAGCAAATTGATTTCTGAGTTGGAGGTGTTACAGATGAATTGTGATGATCTGAACAACTTCCCTACACCCTATGGAGTGTGTTTGAATGCTTGGACTTGATGGAAATTGGCTGGATCACTTCATGGCATCTCAACTGCACCTTGGTTAGAACCTTGAGCAATTGACTGGTGATTCTGAGAAATCAGTGTTCCAGATGTTGTTTAAGTGTTTGATCAGCTCACATATGATGTATATGAGGTGTGTGTGTGTGATTGGTTTGAGTGGAATTGCTCTCTAATGAAAAACCCGATAGTGACTTGCTAAGAAAGGCATTTTTGAGAGTGAGAAATGGATTTTGAGAAAGGCAAGTGTTGTAGGCCTTTGGTGTACTTAAACTAATCACAATTGAGCTCTATTTATAGTAGAGCAAGTTTGTTTTGCAAGGAATAGTGAATGGCAACTGCTGAGTAGGGTTGGCCAATGTTGGCAAATGAAAATCCAAGTCTCCTCTAGCCATTGACTAGAGGTTAGGGCAAAGGCTGTTGGTCCCCTTGGTCTTGGATTAGTCTTAACTAAATTTAGTTGCAAATAGCTCAGTCCATGCCACCTTGATGCTTCCATTGAATGCTCCAATCCAAAATTGGAGTCTTGTCCCTATTTTAGGCAATTCTAGGTTTGACATGCTATTTCTTGTTCCAAGGACTTTAGAGGCTTGGCTCAATGATTGTCCCCTTTAGATTCAATCCTCGGATGTGTCCAAAGTAATGACAAGGCTTCGAATTGGCTGATTTTGGCAAATCGAGCAAAAGTGCAAAATTCTGCCTTTCCTTGGCAGATTTCAGCAAGGGAACTTGCCAATGTCATATCTCATGGCCTAAGTTGAATTTGGTGGTGTTCTTGGCCATTTTGGAAAGCTCTTATATGATACAACAACTGTTTGACCATATTTGGTTTTGATACTTTTTGGATCCAAGTGAAAAATGTCCCTACATTTGGAAAAAAGTAAGGCAAAATCTGACTTAGTGAAATTTTCACTAAGTGTTGGAACAAAGTGACTTTTCTTGATTTTGATCACTCCATAACTCAAAATCCATGAGGATTTTGGACATAGGTCAGTATGAAGCTTTTGTAGAGGGCAATGAGATCTACAAATCAAGCTTTGGATGGAAAAAATGGCTTTGTGGTTATGATCCTCCAAAGTTGGCACTTTTGTCACTTTTTTTCATAACTTAGAAAATTTTTCTAAGTTTTTATGGTTACCCCTTTTACAAGTTATCCCATTTTCTTTGATTTTTCTTGATGAATGATGATTCAAATCATACATAAAAATCATTTTAGGGTTAAAAATCCATTTTTGTGAAAAATCTCAAAAACTCAAAGTTTGACTTTTGTGGACAGTTGACTTTTGTCAGATGAATTCCAAACTGTGCAATTCTTCAGGAAATCATGTCCTTGACCTAAATCAAACTTGATGGACATGTTCCATGGGTGGTATAGAGGGTATTGAATCATGTCTTAAGGCTTGGGAGCATGTCCTGGTCAAAAGTCAAAGTTATAGTTGACTTTTCTCACAAAACCCTAATTGTGGTCCAGATGAAATTGAGACTTGTTGCTCAAGCTTCTTGGATCAATCCATTGTTCCAAATGGATCAATATGGCATATTAGAGACCCTCAAATCATGTATTGAGGTCTTGGTTCATGATTTGTCCCAAAAGTCAACTTAGGGGTGAATTAGGTCAAGAAACCCTAATTCCTGATTTTTGATGAATGCATCCCCTGAGGTAAAATTGACTTGATGATTGGGTTTATGAGGTTCCATGGAGCATATTAGGTTATGTTTTGGATCTTTGGCTCATGCCCAGAGAAAATTTTCCATCTGGAGGCCCTGGTCGACCCAAAACCCTAATTTGTTGACACTGGCGATCTTGAGGCTTGATCCACCTAGAAGGGAGCATCCTTGTGCTTAATCCTTGAAGTGGGAGTCCTTTTGATCCATTGTGTATGTTTGAGGGTGTTGATAAGTTGAAGATCATGTCATTCCTTGATTGATCCCTTGCCTAAGGCTCAGAGAGGGCCCGAAACCCTAATTCTGATTGCAGTGGATGCTCACCAATTCCTTGAGGAGATTGATGAGGTATAAAGGTACATCCATATTGTGATGATGATTTACACAATGATGGGAATCTTAATTGTCAAAATTTGGGGTATGACAGATGCCCCTATTTAATCTTCTTGGACCCGAAGGTGTGAATGACGAAGGTATTCGGGCATTCGGGGTGCAAGAGGATTAAATATCGGAATACCCAAAATTTTGATGGTGGTTATGAATGGCAGATCGCATTCATCTTCTTTTGCTAAGCAATGATGTCTAGAAAAGGTAAACTTCCCCTCGATCCTGGTCTTTAGCCAAGGAACTGGTCTCAGTTTTCTTTTGAGATGAACTTCCCCTCGATCCTGGTTTCCTGCCAAGGAACTAGTCTCAGTTTCTGATTTAAACTTCCCCTCGATCCTGGTTTCCTACCAAGGAACTAGTCTTAGTTTCTGATATAAACTTCCCCTCGATCCTGGTTTCCTACCAAGGAACTGGTCTTAGTTTCTGATATAAACTTCCCCTCGATCCTGGTTTCCTACCAAGGAACTGGTCTTAGTTTTTGATATAAACTTCCCCTCGATCCTGGTTTCCTACCAAGGAACCGGTCTTAGTTTCTTTTGTCAATAAACTTTCTTGACAAGGGACGCTATGCGTAGCGATTTTCCTCAAACTTCTCGCCGAATCTTCCTGGGGTGATTCCATTTGACGGAAAAAGTTGACGTCAGACTTGCTGGGGAAACCAGTCGTCTGAGTTGTAGAGGTGCACAAACTTCTCTGTTGGAGACGTCAACTTCTCTGTTGGAGACGCCATTTGTTTCTACTGGGGAAGACGAGTCTCCTGAAAGAGTGCCTTCGATTGGGGTCTTACATCATACTTTTCTCGGGATCTTCCTGGAGAAATGCCATATGATGGGATCCAATTTTGAGGTGCCGATGACCTTTTCATCAGTGGTTCTTTCGGAGAAAAACTGCCGTATTGCCGAAGCTCCGATTAAGGGGCTTTCTCTAGGGATTTTCCTTAATCCGGGAAAGCAAGGATATCATCATCAATGGCGAAGAGTGATATCTGTTGAAAGTTTCTTTGGTTTTTCAGAGGTCCAAGTTATCAAAGTGGTCCAGGACCTATCTTCAATTCAGAAATAACTGGAGGCGAGATTGTTCAGATGATTCACTTCCTAACGAGGAAAGAATCGACAACTCGATTGAGAGAACTTTTATCACTAGGGGATAAGACCGACTAGAGTGAAAGTGATGCAATATGAATGCGAATGCAAGTAAAATGCATGAGGTATGTATGTATATGCTGAAAAAGACTTGACACAACATACAGACTGACGGATGAACACGACTGGATACTCGGCCACAGCTGGAGATGAAAGGTATCCCTTGGTTCAAGATAGCAATTCTGCCTTGCTTAGGAGAGATAATCCCTGCGAGGAATACCGTTAATCGGGCTTAGGAGATAAGAGCTCTGCCGAAGAGGTCAGATGGAATAGTTGCATCTGACACTGTTGATCCTTCATTCAAGCGCACTGGCGTAGAAGGAGTACTTTGATTATGTACTTTGAGGTTCGCTTACTTCTGGAGAAGCGGTTGATGTTCTTTTGATGTTCAACAATCAAAAGAAATTGCCATCTTTATTTTAAAGCAGAAAAGTTTTACAAGTAAATTCATTTTTGTTTTATTTCAAGAATCATTAATCATATTAAAATGTCGTTATGTAAAGCTAAAACAAATGAGAATTACAAACAAAAGCGCAAGGGCTCAAATTTTATTGGTAAGATGGAGATCAGCCAAATGCGTGATTCCAAAGAGTATTTACAAAGTTAGAAAATGGTAATTTACAGGGAAAAGGGCTACGTTGAAACATAACGACCACTATCCTTCTACCAACTTTGAATTCCAGACATCCTGAGCTTCTGTCGAAGATGACCTTGACTGGAGATTTCTGATGGATGACGTAACTGCTGCTGAGGGATTCGCCTTGGTTGAACATAGTTACTTGCCATTATCCCTAATTTTTGCCTGGATTGTACTTTGAGATTTCCAATCCACCGGGACGATTATTGATCATGTCTCTAATTTTTGCCTGGACTGCTCTTTCGGGTTTTCAGTCCACCGAGACTTTTTTTTTAGGCGAAGTATTTCTTGACTACATCAACATTTGTGGGGTAGGCAAATTCTTCTCTGTCCATGGTTGCAAGTCTCAAGGCGCCGCCTGAGAAAGCTTTCGTGACCACGTAGGGGCCATCATAATTCGGAGTCCATTTACGTCGCGAATCAGTGAGAAACGATTGTATCTTCTTGATCACAAGGTCTCCTTTCTTGAAGATGCGAGGTCGGAACTTTTTGTCAAACGCCCTCTTCATTCTCTGTTGATACAACTGACCATGGCATAGTGCCGTGATTCGCTTCTCTTCGATCAGATTCAGTTCATTGTGTCGAATTTGACACCACTCAGCTTCAGTAAGCTTAGCTTCCATCAATACCCGGATTGATGGGATCTCTACTTCTATGGGAAGCACTGCTTCCATGCCATATACTAGAGAGAAAGGGGTTGCCCCTGTTGAAGTACGGACAGATGTGTGATAACCATGAAGAGCAAAGGGTATCATCTCGTGCCAATCTTTGTAGGTTACAACCATCTTTTGAACAATCTTCTTGATGTTCTTGTTAGCCGCTTCTACCGCTTCGTTCATCTTTGGTCGGTAGGGAGATGAGTTATGGTGTTCGATCTTGAACTCTGCGCACAACTCTTCCATCATTTTATTGTTCAAGTTAGATCCATTATCTGTAATGATCTGGTTCAGAACACCATAACGGTAGATGATATTATTTTTGATAAATCGGACCACCACTTGTCGGGTTACATTAGCGTACGACGCTGCTTCGACCCACTTAGTGAAATAGTCAATGGCTACCAGAATGAACCGATGTCCGTTTGAAGCTTTGGGTTCGATCATGCCAATCATGTCGATTCCCTATATGGAAAAAGGCCAAGGGGGAGATATAACTTTGAGATGTGATGGCGTTATATGAATTTTGTCGGAGTATATCTGACACTTGTGACACCCCCTCATGTACTTGTAGCAGTCAGATTCCATTGTCAACCAATAACCCTGCTCTTAGAATTTTTCTCGCCATTGTGTGTCAGTTGGCATGAGTGCCAAAGGATCCTTCATGAATTTCTTTCATCAGCAGGTCTGCCTCTGGTCTGTCGATGCATCGGAGCAAGACCATGTCGAAGTTTCTCTTATAGAGTGTATCACTGCTCAGGAAGAAGTTTCCAGCCAGTCTTCTGAGGGTCTTTCTATCCTTTTTGAATGCCCCAGGAGGGTACTCTTGTTTCTGAAGGAAGCATTTGATATCGTGATACCAAGGTTTGTCGTCTATGACTGCTTCAATCGTGAATATGTAAGCGGGCCGTTCAAGGTGCATTATGTCGATCTTAGGTAGGTCATTCCATTGACCCACACTAATCATAGAAGAGAGAGTGGCTAATGCATCAGCCATGTGATTCTCATCACGAGGGATGTGATGAAACTCGATTCTGTTGAAGAAGGGTAACAACCTTCTTGCATAGTCTTTGTAAGGAATCAATCCTGATCGGTATATGTTCCAATCTCCTTTGATTTAATTGATAACCAGGGCTGAGTCGCCGTATACGCCCAAGTTTTTGATCCTTAAATCAATCGCTTCTTTGAGACCCATAATACAAGCTTCGTATTCGGCCTCGTTGTCTGTACATTTGAACGTAATTCGAGCGGTGAAAGGAATGTGGGTACCCCGAGGGGTAACAATGATTGCCCCAATCCCGTTTCCATACTGATTAACTGCTCCGTCAAAGATTAACCCCCACTGGGAACCTGGTTCTGGCCCTTCACTGGGTAGCGGTTCGTCGCAGTCTTTCATTTTTAAATACATGACATCTTCGTCTGGGAAGTTGAACCCGATTGATTCCTGATTGTCAATCGGTTGATGAGCCAAATGATCGGCTAAAATACTCCCCTTAACAACTTTTTGAGCGTGATACTCTATGTCATATTCTGATAGCAACATTTGCCAACGGGCAATCTTTCCCGTGAGAGCAGGTTTTTCGAAGACGTACTTGATTGGATCCATTTCTGAGATTAACCAAGTAGTGTGACGAATCATGTACTGGCGAAGACGTTTGGCTGCCCAAGCCAGAGCACAACAAGTTTTCTCAAGCATAGTGTACCGAGTCTCGCAGTCGGTGAACTTCTTGCTTAGATAGTAAATGGCAGACTCTTTCCTTTTGGTTTCGTCTTGTTGGCCAAGTACACATCCCATTGAGTCCTCTAGGACTGTGAGGTAGATAATCAGTGGTCTTCCTTCCACTGGAGGTGATAGAATCAGAGGATTCAACATATATTCCTCAATACTGTCGAAGGCAGTTTGGCAATCTTTTGTCCAAACGCAGTCCTGGTTATTTTGGAGTAATTTGAAAAATCAGCGCACATGTGGCAGTCATGAGGAATATAAATCTGGAGATGTAGTTCAAACGTCCCAGGAATCCTCTAACTTGTTTTTTAGTTTTCGAAGAAGGCATTTCTTGAATGGCCTTGACCTTGCCAGGATCAACCTTAATTCCTTTCTGGCTGACGATGAACCCTAAGAGTTTTCCTGAACGGACACCGAAGGTGCACTTGTTGGGATTCAAGCGGAGTTTGTATTTTCTCAGATGCTCAAAAAGTTTTGACAGGTGGGTCACATGCTCTTCCTCTGTCTTAGATTTTGCAATCATATAATCGACATATACTTTAATTTCTTTGTGTATCATGTCATGAAACAGAGTAGTCATGGCCCTTTGATAGGTTGCCCCGACGTTCTTCAAACCGAACGACATTACCTTGTAACAAAAGGTACCCCATGGGGTAATGAACGAAGTTTTCTCCATGTCTTTCGGTGCCATTTTGATTTGGTTATAGCCCAAGAATCCATCCATGAAGGAGAAAACTTTGAACTTTACTGTACTGTCAACCAGCATGTTAATGTGTGGTAAAGGAAAGTCGTCATTTGGACTTGCCTTGTTTAGATCTCTGTAGTCGACACACATTCTGACCTTTCTGTCCTTTTTTGGAACGGGTACGATATTGGCTAACCATTGAGGATATTCTGATGTGGCGAGGAAACCTGCGTCAATCTGTTTCTGTACCTCCTTTTTGATTTTGATGGCCATGTCCGGGTGAGTCCGTCTTAATCTCTGCTTTACTGGCGGACATTCCGATCTTAATGGTAAGTGATGTTCCACGATGCTGGTAACCAACCCTGGCATATCCTGATAGGACCAAGCGAATACATCAGGGAATTCTTTGAGAAGCTTTGTCAAACTCTCTTTGGCAGTCGGACTGAGTAGTGCCCCAATCCTGATTTCTTTTCTCTCTTTTTCTGAACCCAAGTTTACCATTTTCAACGGCTCTTTGTGAGGTTCAATGGACCTTTCCTCTTGTCTGAGTAATCGGGAGATCTCTTCTGGAATTTCGTTGTCAACTTCTTCTACATCCCCAAATACCGGGAACTCAAAGCTGGGAGAAGGCATCAGATCGTATGTTTCAACAGGGTTTAAAACAAGCAATCTGCATGACGGTATGATTTGTGTTTAGAAGAGATAGAGAGAATGCAAGAGTGTGTGCAGTGTATTTCTTTGAAAAACTGCTTGTTTATTATTATTGATTTGTTTCTTAGGATTACCATTTTCTGAGAAAAAGCAAAAAGAGAAAACAACAATTAATGCGGAAATTACAAAACGACGTTATTTTATTAATGAACAAGTCGATCCTTGAAACTACAGCCCTATAAAACAAAATTCTGTCGCTTTGGGCTAAGGGAAGAGGGAAAATTTACAGAAAGCGAGCCCTATCAAAACATTCGTTTCACCTGGGTAGGGTGAAAGGTTAAAGATGGCAATTACTTTGACTGATGAACGATCTTCAGAACATCGACAATAACCCACTGGCGGCGAACTCCTCGGTGAATCACAAAGTCTGGCACCTTCCTTGATTTGTCTTCAGAAATGACGCTGATTTCTGGTGGAGCAGGATCATTGGAATCTGTCTCCCAGGCAGAGTTGTCGTAGGAGAATTCCTCTGTTGCATTTTACATAGCATTGGTGCTCTCAGCTGTATCTCCCCATCCAGTTGGCTGGATATCTTCGAGTCTGATACGAGAGTTTTCGGGAGCGGTGTATTTGACCATATAGCCGTATTTACCACTCGGTTGTCCCACACTTCTTTCGAACTGGAGGAGTCATCCCTCTCGATGATGTTGACCTCAGGAAAAGCATAGTTGATGAATTCTAGTCCTGCAAACGTTGTAAATTCATCGTCATGTTGAGTAGCTTCTGAATGACCTGAGTGTTAATCCCATGACATGGTGGGGACATAGGTATTCTGTTCAATGATGCTCAGCTGGGTTTCATTACTCGGCTGACTTTCTGGCCCCAAGTCTCCTGGGTAAGGCTGCCACATTGGCAAGCCATCCATCGGGCCATAGTAATTGTGGTCAAAGTTGTCTTTCATCAGAGTGTCCTCCTCTAATGAATTTGGCAGAGCACGACATCCTTCCGGATCACAACCTCCGTATATCATTTCGATATCTGACCATGGTATAAATCTTGGACTCTGTGCGGGATAGCAAAATGGCGTGTGCACCTCTTCTTGAGACATATAACCGTCCTAGTTAAGATAGGACTTCCATTCTTCCCCCGTGTCGGAGGAATCACCTTCGTTGATGGTATGCACTTCTTGAGTCACTGGTTGAAGGAAACCTCCACTGTGGAAGAAGTCCTGAATGGGATGAAGACTTTCATTGTTAGCAGCTGTCCGGGTACAGGTTGCAGAAAAACTAAGACCCTTCTTTGTTGTATTGCTAGTAGGAATGACAAGCTGCCCCCATACTATTGTATCGGTATTCTCGACTGCTTTAATAGCATCTTTGTAAGAGGAAATCGAAGTTCCTCCTCCGGATTGTTCGTCCTTGTGTAGTGAAAGCGCTTGGAACTGGGTTCCGATTATCCCTTCTGGTTCCACATAAGTGGATGACGATAAATTGCTGACGAGCAAGGCCTGTTCCCCACAGACTGTGATGGGTTGGCCGTTCTGGACGAACTTTAGCTTTTGGTGGAGGGTTGAAGTGACCACTCCAGCCTGATGTATCCAAGGTCTTCCTAATAAACAACTGTACATTGCCCGGATGTCCATGACCTGGAAGGCGACTTGGAAAGTGTGAGGACCAATAGTTATGGGAAGGTCAACTTCGCCGATAACCATTTTTCTGGATCCGTTGAACGCTTTGACGACGACCTCACTGGTTCTCATCGGAGGGCCTTTGAATGATAATTGCATCAAAGTGGACTTCGGCATAACATTCAGGGCTGACCCTGTGCCTACCAGTACGCTGGCTAAAGCATCGTCCTGACAGTTGACTGTGATATTGAGCGCCATGTTATGACGGCGACCCTCTTCAGGTAATTCCTCATCACTAATCCCCAAATTGTTACAGGAAGTGATGTTAGAGACAATACTATCAAACTGTCTGATGGTTACATCCTGTTCCACAAAGGCTTGCTCTAAGACTTTCTGTAGAGCCTCCCTGTGCACTTCTGAACTGAGTAACAGTGATAATACCGAGATCTTTGAAGGAGTCTGTAACAGTTGACCGACAATGTTGTATTTACTCCTTTGGATGAGCTTCAACATCTCATCATCATTTTTCGAAAGGTCGGGATTACTGGATTGACCGACTGGTGGATCGGGAAGTTCCGTCTGAAGTTCCTTTTCTTTTTTGGACTCTCCAACTCCTCTGTTGAAGATTCTACCACTCTGTGTTACACAACTGATGTCTGCAATATTCAAGACGGAGGGTAATGGAATTTCCTTTCCATTTTCAATTTTCGTTGCACCGTATTTGTAATGGATTGCTTTAGCAGATTCATACGGTAGTGGTCCCGACAGATATATGACTATGGGAACCTTCTGGTTTTTCTGACCATCGTACGTAATCTCGATCGGTTCCCAGTTGGGAACTCTTGATTCGTCAAGCAGAGGGATAATGGTGAAAACATCCCTAGTTCTTTGATGATCAAAGATTAAAACAACGTCCTCAATTTGATCGGCAAGGTAGTTCGGCGCCTAGTTGATGGGTCCAGAACCTGGATATGGGTGAATCTCTCCACGATCCACCTGCCTCTGGAGAGCTGCTCGCACAAGGTAGCACCTTTGGTTACTTTCCGAACAGACTCCACAATGTTCATAATTGTGTGGTGGCACCTGGCCACGCCCACTTTGAATACAATGTAACCTCACTAGGTTAGCTTCCACGAGTCGGACATCCTGACTTTGACTCCGAGTGGGGTTTCTGTTATTGATACTAATTTTCTGAGTATCTTCATCCATGTAGATTGGCATCCACCAATGATTTAACAAGTGCTAGAGTGCTTCCTGGACAAGGGCACATCCCTGATCGTTTTTGCAACCCGCTTTACAGCTGTGATAATTATGTGATATCAAGAATCTGAGTCGGACCTGCTCAGCATGCAACTCTACCAAGTTGGTATTCATCAAGCGAATGTCGAAGATTTGAACCATATTGATCTGATAGGAATTCCTATCATGGTAGTCCTGGATCTATCCAAGATCCATCTGACGCTAGAGGGCCTCCTATATGAAAGAGCATCCCTGTTTGTTTACTGAGCAAGTCAGACAAGAACTATAATCGTGCCGCGGCAGATTATGATACTGGCTTTGCCTTAAATGCATTGCCACCAAGTTGGCATTCATCGCACGGATGTCGTGGTTCTGAATGACATTGGAATTCGTGTAAACCATGTTAACTCCACGAACTCGGTGCTCTTGGATCCATCCGAGATCCAACTGTTCCTGTAGAGCTGCTTGCACCACAGAACATCCTTGATTGTTTTTAGAGCAGACATCACACTGGTGATAATTATGAGGTGGCACATGGCCATACCCACTCTGTCTACAATGCATCTTGACCAGATTGGTCCTCAACAAGAGTACATCGTGAATTTAATAGATATTGTTAAATTCTTTCTCAATTAGGTTGACTGCAGCTTTCTCATGTTGAGGCAGCGGGTTTGTGAGAACATTGGGATTCATATCTTTGAAAGATAAGAGCCCGCTCCTAACAAGCTTTTGCACGTCGAATTTGAAATTGAGACAATTCTCTATGTTATGCCCTGGTCCTCCTTGATGGTAAGGGCATGTCTGATCCACCTTAAACCAAAAAGGCAGATTTTCCGGTACTGTAAGAGGAGACTTAGTCTGGATGTGCCCCTTAGCCAGTAGTAACGGAAATAGTTCTGCGTACAACATGGGTATAGGATCAAACCCTGGTGGCCGTGTTGTACGGTTGTTATTGTATGGAGGACAAGCCTGCTGAAGAGGCTGTTGTGTCCTTTACTGATTAGGTTGGCTCTGCGCAACCTGAGGTTGATACGTAGAAATAGGCGCAGGGCTGATAGCAGGAGTTATAGCTGTTACCGATTGATAATGTCGCCTTTGCTTTCCAAGAGAGATATTCCCAATATCTTGCTTTTTTTCTTAGGGAGAGCACTACCGTATCTTTTTGTACTACTTGATGATCCAACGTCTTTTACCAAATGTCCTTCTCGGACGGCTTCCTCAAGACGAACTCCCATGTCCACCATCTCGGTGAAATCACTGGGTGCACTGGCAACCATTCTATCATAGTAAAATGAGCTTAAGGTCTTTAAGAAGATCTTTGTCATCTCTTTTTCCTCAAGAGGTGGACAAATCTTAGCGGCAATTTCACGCCATCTCTGAGCGTACTCCTTAAAGGTTTCCTTGTCCTTTTGTGACATTGATCTGAGTTGATCTCTGTCCAGTGCCATGTCCAAATTGTATTTGTATTATTGGGTGAAGGCAGTACCAAGATCTCTGAATGTACTAATCGTAGTACGGTTTAAACCCATGTACCATTTGAGTGCGGCACCGGTTAAACTATCCTGAAAGTAGTGAATCAATGGGTCCTGATTCTCCGTCTGAGCTGACATTCGCCGAGCGTACATTACCAAGTGACTTTGAGGGTAAGAGTTACCCTTGTATTTTTCAAAGTCGGACACTTGAAATTTGTGTGGAACTTTCACATTAGGGACCAGACAAAGGTCTGTGGCGTCCTTTCCAAATAAATCCTGACCGCGGATGGCCTGCACTTCCTTCTGTATTTCCAGAAACTGTTCCTGGAATTCATCCATTCTATCGAACATAGTTTCCTTCTTACCAGAAGGTATCGGCGGAATCTGTCCTTCTGGGACAGTGTGTACCACAGGGGGTGGGACCGTGACTACGGCAGTGAATCTTGGCATTTCCCGAAGTTTGTAACCTTCAGGAGTCTTTAGTATGCCCCTGACATCTTTGCTTTCCCGAAGTTTGTAACCTTCAGGCCCAGCGGCTTCTATTATGATTCCCTGATCTTCAGTGATCGGCGGAACATATCCTTCCGGGATATAGTTAACAGGCATGCCCCAAGGATGATCTTTCGGCATTTGATACCTAGTATCATACTTCTCCACTATGGGCTTTGAGGTGATCTCTGAGATCACAGTCCTTTGTAGCTGAGCTTCTGCCATGGCTTGCATGTCGTTACGAAGCTTTCTCATATCCTCTCTCAGAGCGTCGATCTCTTCTTTCAACTCTCTGTTTTCTTCCTCAAGATCATCCATCTTTTTCTAACAATTGGCCCGAGTATTGTACGAATGAGACAGTTTGACTCTAGAACCGAGACACAAACGTGAGATTCGTAGGTAAGAAGAATACGGGATGTGAGAATGATGAATGCAATGATTATATTAATTGTTTTTTGGGTTAATCAAAATAAACTTCGACAATTAGATTGCAAATATCAAACAGTGGGGAAACCCCTTTTTATTGAATTCAAAGGATTGCGGAAATGAAAATACAGTAGATTACAAGGTTCGGAAACAGAAACCTAAGATAATGGGTCCCGAGTCCTCTCTGAGGAGAACTCGGGTGCTGATTCTGGTACTTTCCTTTTCTTTGACCGGGGCTCTTGGGCCGTTGTCGGGTTGTCATTCCTTTGCCAAGTGAAAGGAGCGAGCAAATTCCTTTGGTCATCCTGATTATCCACAACATGTTGCTCTAAAATCTATATCAGAGCATCCTTTTCTTTTAGTAGCTGTTGTACTTTGATGCACTCTACGTTGAGGGTGCGGTACTTTTTCTTCCAAGACCTCCTCTCCCGTTGAACTTTGTTGAGAGTAACCTGAAGCTTTTCAGTCTCAGTCATGAAGTACATGACAGACTCCCTCGGTGGAAGAACTCCATGGCGAGGATAAGGCATCTTTAGCTTGAGAGCTTTAGTTTGCACACAGTGGAGATAAGGCTCCACCGAGACACAGTCGGGTTTTCCTAGAGACTCCCGTCCTTTCTTATGAACATGTTTCCAAGCGTGTACTATTTCCGTCTTTAGTGCTCTGTCACTTTCTCCTTCCTTGAAGAAAAGACCTTCCAGATGAACACTCCGTGGGACGTGCCTCATCGGGTATCCAAATTAACGACGAACAAGAACTGGATGATAATTGATTCCTCCCTTAGTTCCTATAAGGGGTACATTGGGGAAGTTTCCACAACGTTCAATGATCATGATTCCGTCATAAATCCTATTACACCAATCTATTTCAGAGTTGGTGAGACACGTGATTTTCTACGACCAACGTAAGGCACTCTTGTGATCCCAAAAAGCAGCAGACTTGGGCAAATGGGAGATAAACCATTTGTATAACAGAGGTACACAGAACGTTTCCCCTCCGCTGTACAAATTTCCCAAGTGTACAGAATGATACGCATCTGCGAGCAAAGTCAGCACAGGGTTTCCAATGAGAAAAACCTTAATGGAGTTGATATCGATGAAGTTATTAATGTTGGGGAACAGAAATAACCCGTAGGTGAGTAAAACAAAGATGCTTTCAAAAGCAGTCACGTTCCCGATACTGGCAAAGTACAGGACTTTCTTTGTCAAGAACTGGGCTGGCAAACCTTGTATGCCACCCTTAGTGGTCATGTGAGTCCTGACCTGAGACTCGTTCAAATGAATTGCTCTTGCAATGGTCTGATTCTTTGGAATTTCTTCTAGTCCAGAAAATGGAGCTCAATCAGTGATGTGTAAATTGATCAGATGAGAGTACTCCTCCAGCGTTGGTGTGAGCTGGTAATCCGGGAATGTGAAACAGTGATAGACCGGATCGTAGAACTGAATGAGCGCATCCATGATTCCCTCAATCACATGGACTCTTAGCAGAGATAGCAAACCTCCGTACTTGGCTCTAAAAGCCTCTTGGTTTGTGATCATCCTCGCCAAACCTCTTAAATCCTCTAGTTTTGGAATCCTGAAGGTGTACTTATGAGTTCTCCTTCTACCGAAATACATTAGCGCAATCCCTTTTCTCTGATATTTGCAATCACAATCTTAGTTTATTTTGAAAAAACAGAGAGACTAGAAGAGAAATTTTTTGAATGTTTTAATGTTTTTTAAATGAATGCATGAATGCAGCACACAAAAACATAGAAAAAACATGGGGTCAAAGGGTCGTTGTCATGAAGTCAAGGCTCTACCCATCCCCAAAGGTTTATACTAGGGTGATTTTTGTACCTGTACTCAAAATCATCAGCTCCTCCCAGGATGACAAACAGCAAGTGGATCGCCAGCGAGCTGTATGAAATCTTAGAGTAAATGCTATTCACTGAGAATAGATCATCAGCCTCAAATGAGGGTAGTATCGGGTGACAACTATTTCCGATAGCTTCCGCACTACAAAAGGGTTGGCTTCTCAGCTTCTCAGACGTCACAATCGGCCCATTGCCTATGAGAGGGAATGGGTTACATTGGGAAGCCTCCATTGAGGTTGATGGTCGACCTCGTCGCCATCACTTATCTTAAGTGTATACTCAATCTTTCCACATGCGGCATTACACGCATTCCCATTAGCAAAAAATAAAATCAGATATCAATTAGGAAAAGCAATATATATATTTGTCCTAATGTCCTAGACCTTTTAAATGAATCTTAAGTTCCTGACAGAAAATGGTTTCCCGGCGGAGTCACCATCCTGTGGTTTCATTCCAAATTAATGGCGTTTTGACCTAAGATCCTAGTGACGTCAGGGTTTCCAGAGATAAAAAGAACAGAATGCCTTGAAAGGCACCATTTTTGTGGTACCTCCTTTCAAGATTTCTACCTAGGAGACGAGAAGAGAACGAGATCCCTAAAGAGTCCCCAACAGAGTCGCCATTTTTCTGTAGCGAGTGATTTTTGGATGTGATTGCGAAGCACGGTCGCTCTAGTACTACAACTCGATTCATTTTTTATCCTATTGAAGCTGATGAAGGAAGGGAAATAGATGTCTCCAACTAACCCTGCTTGCATACTCAGGTTAAACAGTCAAAACTGTTGGTTTACAGATGCTACAAAGATCCGGGGTCTCTCCTAGGTTATTTTGTCAAAAAGGGGTGTTTTAGGCTATCGGTTGAGATGTTAGGACGGATGTATGAGAGTATGGGATTATGGGATTTTGGGTTTTTGTTTAGTGTGCTCGCTAAGACTTTTCTTTCAATCTTATGCCTACGTATTCCCGTTTTTTCCGAAACAGGGAAATTAGAGCAATCGTAGTTCCTCCTATTCTATGGGAGGAAATGGTGTTTTGGTGTCTTGTTCAAAGCCCAAGACGTGAAGCTAAAGGTGGTTTGTATCTTGTTCAAAGCCCAAGATGTGAAGCTGAAAGGTCTATTTGTATCTTGTTCGAAGCCCAAGATGTGAAGCTAAAATGTGTTGTCTTTAGAGAGAATTTGTCATCTCTAAAGAGGTCTGTTTGTCACAACTGTCGAGTGACTGATTTATAAAGGAGGATTACTTTAACTGGGATATGTGAATCCAGCAATGCCATAATCTCCTTTATAAGGGTTTTTGACCTGACGGAGAAGACTTTAACTCAGTGTAGAGCAATGCCATCTTTCCTTAGGAATTTCTCGTACTAAAAGAGGGACAGTGGCATGGATGTAGATGATCCAGAGGCTTGCCGCTTACAGCGATTAGATGAAGGGGAAGGAGTTGTTGATGTTTGTGTACTGTGACCGAGGCACAACTTTGATGCTAAAAGGTTGATTGGATCAACCAGTGGTTTTCTTATATAAAGCCTAAGAGGAGGCTATTATGTGTCTCGTACAAAGCCCGAGAGAGAAGCTAAAAGGTTTTGACTTAACGAGGGAGTCTTTTAGTATCTCGTATAAAACCCGGGATGGAGGCTAAAAGGTTTTGAGTCAACGAGGGAGTCTTTTAGTATCTCGTATAAAGCCCGAGATGGAGGCTAAAAGGTTTTGACTCAACAAGAGAGTCTTTTAGTATCTCGTATAAAGCCCGAGATGGAGGTTAAAATTGTTAGCTCGGCTGGGGAGAATCATTGTACAAAGCCCAAGAGGAGGCTATGGTGCTGTTTCAGTTGAGTAACAGGTCCAGTATATTCGTTCATAGAGAAAATCAGTTCTTATATGAGTAATGTTTGCACTCAGGGATTTTGATTCGAGGATCAGAGATATTTCCTGTTTCTTTGAGGAAATGGGAAATCCAAAGGGTATTGAGACTGTCCGAGTCTACGGGTTTTCCTTCCTATTCTTGAAGGGTGCTTGAGAATGTCTTGGAGACTCAAGGAAATTAGACTGTCGTCTAGAGTGTCATCTTTTGTACTATGCTTTCAGAAACAGTAGTAGACTCTTGGAAAGACTGTTCTATTAAGATGACTGATTTCTGTTCCTATACCTCTAAGAGGTCGTCGGGACAATTTGTACGAAGCCCAAGAGGAGGCTGGAAACTTTTAAGAAGCCAATAGGTCCTTGTATGAAGCCCAAGAGGAGGCTATCATTCCCGGAGGAAGAATCATTATACGAAGCCTAAGAGGAGGCTGTAAAAACGTCTAAGAAGCCGATGGGTCCTTGTACTAAGCCCAAGAGGAGGCGATGATGCTTTTAGGAAGCCTGTGGGTCCTTGAACAATGCCCAAGAGGAGGCCAATGCTTTGAAGAAGCTGATGGGTCCCCAAACCCTGAGAAATTCAAGACAGGCTATTCACGAGGAGTAGATCAAGCCAGGAAAGTTTGAGAATTTTGAAGAAACTCAAGAGATGCCATTCACGGAGAAAAGATTATCTCTGGGGAGTAGAGTTTCTTTGACAAGTGCTTTTAAGAAGCCTGTGGGTCCCCAAACCTCGAGAAATTCAAGGCAGACTATTCACAAAGAATAGATCAAGCCAGGAAAGTTCGAGAATTTGGAAGAAACTCAAGAGATGCAATTCACGGAGAAGAGATCATCTCTGGAATAGAGTTTCTTTGACAACTTCTACGAGTGATAGTCTATGAAAGGGTTCACCGAGAATACTGCCTTTCATGTCTCCATATTGTTTAACCCCAAGAGGAGGGAAGACTGTGTCTGGTAATCCTATGGGGATCTAGTTTTGACTATTTAAGAGTGATCAACGAGCTTAATGCTAGACGTAGTTTCCGGGGAAACTCTAAATATCTATACTATTATTACACAGTTGATATGAGTTTATGAAAGAAGACTTACAACGAAACAGCCCCACAATACAGTTATATGTATATGAAAGCGGTAAATGAAAACATATAAACACTTACTCGGTTGTAGAGCTTCCACGCTGTTTAGTTAGTATTTCAACATAGAAAGATTGAAAACAACAGTATATTAAAAATCAAAGGAGAAAGTGCTTTGAAAAAGAAAGATTTGGGGCTTACAGCTCAAGGAGAGGCCCAAGGTTTTATCAGTGATTGCACTGTTGTTTGAAACTGTACAAAGGGACTTATACAAGTGACTGAGGCCCAAAAATGATTTGGTTTTCAAAAAGAGTTGGGTCTTACACTCTAATTGAGGCCCAAAAGTTTTGAAAGGGTCTTATAGCTCGAGGAGAGGCCCAAAAGTTTTAAACGGGCGACGATAGCGCCGAACTTTTTAAATACAACGGGACTTATATAATAAGTGAGGCCCAAGATAGGTTTGTATTTACAAAGGGGTTTTGGGTCTTACACTCTTTCAAGAGGCCCAAAAGAAAAATAGTGGGGCTTATAACACGAGGGTAGGCCCAGATGATCTTTGGTTGAAATGGCGATCGCACCTAGATTTTCTTTTAACGCGAAGGGGCTTATACAATATCTGAGGCCCAAAGTTGTTTTGGTTAAAAGGGGATTGGGTCTTACACTCTATTAGCGGCCCAAAAGTTTTGAAAATGATTTATGAGGGTTGAATTAATCCAAAAACCCTAATTTGTTTTCAAGATGTATTTTAATTGAATAAAAATTCAATTAAAATGATCAAAATTGTTTAACATATGGAAAACAAATTGTGATCTTGGATTAATGCTTCAAAAATTAAGTATTGACCTACAAAATAATTAGAAGTCATTAAAAGTTGCAAAATCAAGGTGGAAAAAATATTCAAAATGTCAAAAACAATTAAAATATTAATTCTTTGCAAAAATATCCACTACATGAAATAAATAATATTTTTGGGATTTTTTGGGAAAATAAAATATTTTAACATTTTTGTGAATTATTAAAAAAAGAATCAACTCAAAATCATTAAAACTCAGAGAGAAATTAATTTTTGAATCAATTAAATAAAATCACAAAATTCAAATATTTGAATCTGTGAAAATGGCGCCAAGAACAGCTGAAGAACACACGCGTTTTTCAGCTTTGCCCAGATTTGCATTTTCTATCCAATCTCACTGAATACTTGATCATATCATGCAATCCACATGTCAATCAACTCGTTTCAACCTCACGATCATGTCTATGGCAATTAATTTCATTTAAATTAAGCATAAAACAAGAAATCACAACAAATCCTCAAGAACCCTAAATTATGCATGAAGGCTGGGATTTTTGATACACGATTCAAACAAAGCAATTACTTGAGGGGAAACATTCCATGCATGATTATGAACATTTGGAAAAAGTATTGTGCGAGGAAATATGCATAGATTGAGAGATGACCAAGTTTAGGCTTACCTCTAGGTCGTGACAGCAAGAGCAAATTGATTTCTGAGTTGGAGATGTTACAGATGAATTGTGGTGATCTGAACAGCTTCCCTACACCCTATGGAGTGTGTTTGAATGCTTGGACTTGATGGAAATTGGCTGGATCACTTCATGGCATCTCAACTGCACCTTAGTTAGAACTTTGAGCAATTGACTGGTGATTCTGAGAAATCAGTGTTCCAGATGTTTTTTAAGTGTTTGATCAGCTCACATATGATGTATATGAGGTGTGTGTGTGATTGGTGTGAGTGGAATTGCTCTCTAATAAAAAAACCCGATAGTGACTTGCTAAGAAAGGCATTTTTGAGAGTGAGAAGTGGATTTTGAGAAAGGCAAGTGTTATAGGCCTTTGGTGTACTTAAACTGGTCACAATTGAGCTCTATTTATAGTAGAGCAAGTTTGTTTTGCAAGGAATAGTGAATGGCAACTGCTGAGTAGGGTTGGGCAATGTTGGCAAATGAAAATCCAAGTCTCCTCTAGCCATTGACTAGAGGTTAGGGCACAGGCTGTTGGTCCCCTTGGTCTTGGATAAGTCTTGACTGAATTCAGTTGCAAATAGCTCAGTCCATGCCACCTTGTTGCTTCCATTGAATGCTCCAATCCAAAATTGGAGTCTTGTCCCTATTATAGGCAATTCTAGGTTTGGCATGCTATTTCTTGTTCCAAGGACTTTGGAGGCTTGGCTCATTGATTGTCCCCTTTAGATTCAATCCTCAGATGTGTCCAAAGTGATGAAAAGGCTTGGAATTGGCTGATTTTGTAAAATCAAGCAAAAATGCAAAATTCTACCTTGCCTTGGTAGATTTCAGCAAGGCAACTTGCCAATGTCATATCTCATGGCCCAAGTTGAATTTGGTGATGGTCTTGGCCGTTTTGGAAAGCTCTTATATGATACAACAACTGTTTGACCATATTTGGTTTTGATACTTTTTGGATCCAAGTGAAAAATGTCCCTACATTTGGAAAAAAGTAAGGCAAAATCTGACTTAGTGAAATTTTCACTAAGTGTTGGAACAAAGTGACTTTTCTTGATTTTGATCACTCCATAACTCAAAATCCATGAGGAATTTGGACATAGGTCAGTATGAAGCTTTTGTAGAGGGAAATGAGATCTACAAATCAACCTTTGGATGGAAAAAAATGGCTTTGTGGTTTAGGAGTTATGATCCTCCAAAGTTGGTACCTTTGTCACTTTTTTTCATAACTTAGAAAATTTTTCTAAGTTTTTATGGTTACCCCTTTTACAAGTTATCCCATTTTCTTTGATTTTTCTTGATGAATGATGATTCAAATTATACATAAACATCATTTTAGGGTTAAAATTCCATTTTTTTGAAAAATCTCAAAAAGTCAAAGTTTGACTTTTGTGCACAGTTGACTTTTGTCAGATGAATTTCAAACTGTGCAATTCTTCAGGAAATCATTTCCTTGACCTAAATCAAACTTGATGGACATGTTCCATGGGTGGTATAGAGGGTATTGAATCATGTCTTAAGGCTTGGGAGCATGTCCTGGTCAAAAGTCAAAGTTACAGTTGACTTTTCTCATAAAACCCTAATTGTGGTCCAGATGAAATTGAGACTTGTTGCTCAAGCTTCTTGGATCAATCCATTGTTCCAAATGGATCAATATGGCATATTAGAGACCCTCAAATCATGTCTTGAGGTCTTGGTTCATGATTTGTCCCAAAAGTCAACTTAGGGGTGAATTAGGTCAAGAAACCCTAATTCCTGATTTTTGATGAATGCATCCCCTGAGGCAAAATTGACTTGTTGATTGGGTTTATGAGGTTCCATGGAGAATATTAGGTTATGTTTTGGATCTTTGGCTCATGCCCAGAGAAAATTTTCCATCTGGAGGCCCTGGTCGACCCAAAACCCTAATTTGGTGACACTGGCGATCTTGAGGCTTGATCCACCTAGAAGGGAGCATCCTTGTGCTTAATCCTTGAAGTGAGAGTCCTTTTGGTCCATTGTGTATGTTTGAGGGTGTAGATAAGTTGAAGATCATGTCATTCCTTGATTGATCCCTTGCCTAAGGCTCAGAGAGGGCCCGAAACCCTAATTCTGATTGCAGTGGATGCTCACCAATTCCTTGAGGAGATTGATGAGGCATAAAGGTACATCCATATTGTGATGATGATTTACACAATGATGGGAATCTTAATGGTCAAAATTTGGGGTATGACACGTTGTTGTAGTTTTAACCTTGTGGGAAGGATCTATGGAGTTTATATGAAGTTTGAGAGTTTTGAAGGTTTAGGAGAAATTAAGGTTTCCCGTAGTGTCCTGAATCGACCTAACAGACGTAGATTTTAGGCCTTTAATTTCTGTGATATGTTAGGACTTTGTAGGGATGATTTTGGGTCATTTGAGACTGTAATCGCAGGTGCTTTGAAGGTTGGGGAGCTACTGATGCGTAGCAGCGATTTGCTGTAATCGCAGGTTTGCTAGGCGAACCGTTGCTTCCCTGCGCGAACGTTCGCCTAGGCTCTCTAGGCGAGCAGCGCAGCGAATGCGCAATAACGTGGGAGGGAGTACTGAGATGATTCTGGAGAGAAGAGGTGGGCTTCGCTGGGAGTTTCGCTAAGCAAAGGAATTAGCGAGTGGGTTCGCTAGGCGAGTTCACCAGCGAGTATGACAGATGGTTGGGTTTCTGGTGTTGAGGCTGGTGTCTGTGAGGTTCACTGGCTATTTCGCTAGGCGAAGGGCACAGCGAACAGGTTCGCTAGGCGAACCTTGAAGCGAACGTCTACCGTTTGTGAATTTTTGTTTGTGCTGCTGTGCGGTTGTGATGTTTCAATGCTGTGATTTTTATGATAATTTTTCATGATGTTACTGATGAGTATATGATGATGTTTTGGTGATTATTTGACGAATATGTGACGACATGATGTATATGAGAATTGATGAATGATGATGCATATTGTGATGTTTAATTGATGATGATGATTAATGATGTTGTGTATCATGCATTCATATGCATACTCTGTGATGACGCTTCATTCCCATTATGTGGATATGAAGTAATTATGATGTGCCCCAGTTCCAATTGCGGGATCGATCCTATTGACGGGGATCTTTGGAGGGTTGATGGCCTAGTGTCGATCTATTATGACGATTGGTACCACATGCATGAGTCTTGTTGTGCATTTGCATTTAATTGGCACTGCTGTGTTTTATGATGTTGTTCATGATTTTGATGTTTCCTTGTGACGACCCTGAAGATGTTGTATATGAAGATAATGCCATTTTATGTATATCTTATTTTATAATGATTATTATGAATTGTGATTACTCACCCTGCATGTTTGAATGTTGCCTCCACGTGGGAAACGTGTTGTGGATGCTTCGAGGACCTTGAAGTTTATTTGCTTTTAGTCGATTTAGAGGGTCTTGCTCTGATAGTGTAACATCGGGTTGGGGTCCTTTGAGTCGAACTATGTTTTCCCCTTATTTTGTTGTCATTTTATGATATGGTTTTATATGTTGAAAAACCTTTTTGGATTATTGCGATGTGTGTTTAAAACCTTTTAATTGAGAATTTTGAGTTCCACTGCCATGTGAAGGCTTTTGAGTTATTTTGAGGAAATCCCTTTGTTTACAGGGCAAGTGTATTATTTTGATTTAAATGTGAAATGTGCACCCTTTGAGGGAATTTTTATGTTTTACTCTGATAATTGAGTTGTTTGTGCTGCAATATTTGTGGGGGTAGAAAAGGCTGTTACATAAGGCTTGACTGAAGTGTTCATTTTTGCTCTGATACATGCCACCTCTAAGCATCCATTGAATGCTCCAAAACAAAATTGGAGTCTTAAGGCTTCTTTAACTTTTAGGGGTGCCAAACCTATATGTAGTTCCAAAGACTTGGAAGGCTTATGGATCAGTGTTTGTTCCTCCTTGGTCTCCCCCTAAGGTGTGCAGTTAGATAAACTTATTTGTTGTTTGCACAAATTGATCAAATTGAGCTATAATGCACAAATCTGTCTTGCAAGACAATTTGCATCAAGGAATATTGCAGTCATTATAACTCTTAGCTCAATTGGAATTTGATGGAGTTCTTGGACATTTTGGAAAGCTGATATATCCTATTTCAATATGATGTCCAACTTTGGTTTTGATCCAACTTGAATTACAATGAAAAATGCCTCTACTTTTGGGAAAAAATAAGGCTGATTCTGACTTAGTGAAAATTTCACTAAGTGTTGGAAAAATGTCACTTTTGTGTTTTCAGTCATTTTGGTCACTCCATAACTCAAAATCCATGAGGAATTGGAATGAGATGTAGTTGACACTTTTAAAGTATGCCATGGGAGCTACAAATCCAGCCTTGGACCATCCAAAATGGTTACTTGGATCTCAAGTTATGATCCTTGGGAGTTGGTACCCTAGCCATTTTGTTCCATAACTTAAAAAAATTCTAAGTTTTTATGGTTACCCCTTTTATAAGTTATCCCACTTTCTTTGATTTTTCTTGATGAATGATGATTAAAATCACATATTAACATTGTTTTAGGGTTGAGGAACCATAATTGTGAAAAATCTCAAAAAAGTCAAATTTGACTTTTGTGCACAGTTGACTTTTTATCAGATGAATTCCAAACTGTGCGACCCTTTGTGAAATCAAGTCCTTGACCTAAATCAAACCTAATGGATATGCTCCATAGGTGTTATAGGGTGTATTGAATCATGTCCCAGGGTTTGGGAGCATGTCTTGGTCAAAAGTCAAAGGTACAGTTGACTTTTTCTTTAAAACCCTAATGGTGGTCCTGAGGAAATTGAAACTTGTGGATCAAGTTTCTTGGATGAATCCATTCTTGCAAATGGATCAATATGGTTTATTAGAGACCCTCAAACCATGTCTTGAGGTCTTGGCTCATGTTTTGTCCCAAAAGTCCACTTAGGGGTGAATTAGGTCAAGAAACCCTAATTCCTGATTTTTTTGATGAATGCTTCCCCTGAGGTAAAATTGACTTGATGATTGGGTCCATGAGGTCCCTTGGAGTATCTTAAGTTATATTTTGAAGCATTGGCTCATGCCCAGATGAAGATTTTCATCTGGAGGCCCTGGTCGACCAAAACCATAATTTGGTGACACTGGCGATCTTGAGGCTTAATCCACTTGGAATACTGCAACCTTGTGCCTGATTCTTGATGTGAGAGTCCTCTTGATCATTTATGTGTGTTTGAGAGGTTAGACAAGTTGAATATCATGTCATTTATTTATTGATCCTTTGTGTAAGGCTCTAAGTGGGCTTAAAACCCTAATCCTTGATTGTAGGGAATGCTCAACAATCCTTGAGGAGATTAATGAGGCTTAAAGGTACATCCATATTATGATGATAATCTGCACAATGGTGGGAAATCTTAGTGGTCAAAATTTGGGGTATGACACATGCCCCTTGTAATACGGTGGAGAACTGACTTTTTAATTTTATTTTCGCAAAACATGTTGCGGTTAGCAAGAGTTGCCACCGACTTTTCTTTTATCCAATTTATTTAGGAAAGGTGAAAAGAACAGGAAAGACCTTTTTGAAAAGATTTTGAGTTCGGGGGGTAAGTAATGAAAAGGGAAGGTGTTAGCACCCCTTTTCATCCGTAGTTATCTACGGGCTCTTAATTGCTTGCTCACTTTAACTTGCTTTTTTTGAAATGTGGTGTGTGTTTAGAAAATATTTGTAAACAGTTGACTTTGTAATAATTCGTGTAAGAATGTATACAAGGTGTTTGTTTTTGAAAATATTTTTGTAAAGGTTTGACTTGTAATAATTCGCGTAAGAATGTATACAAAGTGTTTGTTTTAGAAAATATTTTTGAAAGTGTGAGATGTGGAAAGTATTTGTTTTTTTTTTAGTTGTGAGCAAGCATTTAAAAGTTACTTACCCTAAATTTATAAGGTCTTTCTTGTACTTATCCTTTTCCTTGAGAGATAGTATTATCCATGCCATTAGTGGGTAGGTAGTCCTATCTGTTGGATGTGAAGGGACGGCGAAGGGTCATCGAATGGTCATAGAAGGCAACATGTAAGGATACCTTAGAAATTTGAAGGGACTATCATCATTTTTCCGTAGGGTCATCGAGGGACAAGATCATCTTTTCGTAGGCAACTCGAAGGGTCATCGAGGGACTATGATCTTTATATCGAAGGGACTATGATGATATTATTCGTAAGCGTCTTTTGCTAAAGTATCCCTACGTTCGAGGGACATGACCATTATTTCGTAAGGCAAACGAAGAGAGGTTACCCTAGAGATGCATGTGTGTGCATTAGGTCGATGGCGATGCTAAAAAGCAGTCGACTTACAGGGTAAAAAAAGGGGCTCGATTATTGAATCGAGAATTGTTTGATATTTTTGAAAAAAAAAAGGTTTTAATATTGTGGCAAGATATGAGCAAAATAAAGGAAAGCAACAAAATTATTTTACACATCATGGGAATTGGGATACATTTTGCCAATGGGGATAAAATGAGCGATAAATATATAATTCAAACACGCAATAATTCAACAGTAATTAGCAAAAGTTTTAATCCAAACTTAATAACCAAATTAATAAGGGTTAATACCCATTTTGCCCCCTGCCATATAGGCGCTTTTCGAAAAACCTCCCTGTAAAAAAAAAACTTGCAAAAAAAACCCTAACATTTGAAGATTCTCTCAGTTTTGACCTTAATCACATCCAGTCACTAAAAATGCCAAAATGGCAGGGGTCAAAATAAAAACGCTGCCAAAATGGCAGGGGTCAAAATGAAAATGCTGCCAAAATGGCAGGGTCAAAATAAAAACGCTGCCAAAATGGCAGGGGTCAAAATGGCAGGTTTTTGGTGACTGAATGTGATGAAGGTCAAAATTGAGAGAATCTTCAAATGTTAGGGTTTTTTTTGCAAGTTTTTTTTTTACAGGGGGGTTTTTCAAAAAGCGCCTATATGGCAGGGGGCAAAATGGGTATTAACCCAATTAATAATAAAAGAATAACAATATTTAAATCTAAATTCAAACAAGATTAAGATTAAAATTGAAACAAAATTAACATCAAGACTTAAGAAAAACTGAAATCAAAATTATTCGAGAATTAATAAGAAAATATCGCTAACGCAAAAGATGCGATCATCGCAATCTGGATCCAAGTGATGTGGATCTATTTATAACAAAACGCATAGAAAAAGTAAATTTAACATGCTAGAAAAAAAATAATGTTGCTAACGCACAAATCCGATCATCGCAATCATGGATCCGAATTGTACAGATCAAAATATTATAAAAAGAAAAATAAAGTAAAAGAATTTTTAAAATTTGATAAAAACCAACAAATTTGCTAACGCGAAAGCGCGATCATCGTAATCGGATCCAAATCGGGCATATATGAATTTACAAAAAAGAAGCACAAATAAAAAGGAATTTTAAATGTAATAAAAACTCAATAATGTTGCTAACGCGAAATGCGATCATCGCAACCGGATCCAAATCGGGCAGATATAAATTTACAAAATAAGAAGCACAAATAAAAAGGAATTTTAAATGTAATAAAAACTCAATAATGTTGCTAACGCGAAATGCGATCATCGCAACGTGAATCCAAATGGTGCGGATCTAAAATTATAAAATAAAAAGTGCAAAAAAAATAAATTAAAAAAAAATTTTTTTAGAACAATAATGTTGCTACCGCGGAACTGGGATCATCGGAATCGGATCCAAATCGTGAGGATCTAAATTTTTTAGAGATAGAAAATGCATATAAAAAAAGTAAATTTAATGTGCTAAAAAAAATCAACAATATTGCTAATGCAAAAAAGTGCGATCATCGCAATCGGATCGAATAAAATAAATGTCACGCATTATACACGACTATATGTAAATAGCGTATCGACACGATTCAATCCAAATAATAAAAAAATTAAACTAATGCAATGACTCTATACATATATATATATATATATATATATATATATATATATATATATAAAGTGAAATATTAAGGTTTATATAAAAAAAATGTTAGAAATCAATAAAAAAAAAATTGTACGCACCAGTTGAAGTGTGTACCGCCATGAACAGTACCAGCGTAAACAATAGCATAGGTATATGAAATAATGGACAGTGCATCATATGTATATATTTATTAGTAAAGTGATTAGTAACATATGAATGTGATTAGTAACATATGAATGAAGCAATGGCATATATGTGTGTGATAAAAATCAAATACGCATGATACTGCTCGGAATAATGTCTTGATAGTTATAACAATAACATATAGTAGCAGGCGCAGCTTTTTATGTTTCTTCTTCCGGTCCCTGTTATGTGTAAAACAACCTGTATTTATAGGTCTAGAAAATTAGGTTAAAAAATTTAAAAAGGAAAATAATAATCAGTCTTAATTCCTATTGATCAAATAACATCTGAATAAAAATCAAATAGTATCTGATTTTTACTTGGTCACCAAGTAGACCAATGACATAAATTGACCAATAGGAAATGAGTACACAAAAAGAAAATATTTTTTGTATCTATTATGATTTTTGCACTCCCTTTTGGTAAAAAGTGCATAAAATCAAATAAATAACTATTTTTCAAAAATGTCTTAAAATTAAAAACGAAAATTAAAAACAAATAATAAAAAAAATACAATTTTTGTGATTTTTTGAAAATAATTTAAAATGGAAAGAAAGTTAGTAACAAATAACATAAACAAATTCAAAATGTAACATGTGAGTTTCGAACCCGCGACCTCATACTTGCAAGCCTTATCTCCTTTCCAATTGTGACAATTCATTTATTCAAAACAGAAATGCACTTGAAAGCATATGAAGGTCAAACAACAATTTGTTATTTAAACAGTTTAAAGTAAACTGTTACCTATTTTTTGAGTAAAACTTACTGTTTAAATGTTAGTAAAAATTGAACCAAAAAACTTATAAAATCAAAGTTAAAAAATAATTTAAATGTTAGAAAATAGGGCAGGCAAATTTTGGGGTACAACAGCTGCCCCTGTTCAATCTTCTTAAACCTGAAGAGTTAGATTGGCATGTCTGCCATTCGTGATCTGAAGGTGGAAGAGGATTGAACACTTAAGTGCCCAAAAATTTGCACTCACGGGTGCACGAAGTAGCGCTTGTTGGTTGATTGTATTGCTTGAATGGGCTTAAAGATGCCATTCGAAAAGATGACAGGATGAAGATGGTCTTATAGATGCCATCCAAAGTAACTGCTGATAGGAGTATCAGAATGAGTCTAGGTTTGACTGTATCTGAGGAATATACTAGAATGAGTCTGTGTCCAACTGTATCTAGCAGACGTGCTGGGGAGTGCCAGAATGATTCTTATGCCTTGATTGTATCTGTATGATGTTCTAGAATGAGTCTATGTCTTTACTGTATCTATAAGGAGATCAGAATGAGTCTTTGCCTGACTGTATCTGAGAGCCGTATTAGAATGGGTCTACGTCCGACTGTATCTGAAAAATTAGTATTAGAATGAGTCTTCGACCGACTGTATCTAAAAGGAGATCAGAATGAGTCTTTGCCTGACTGTATCGGAGAGTCGTATTAGAATGAGTCTACGCCTGACTGTATCTGAAAAATTAGTATTAGAATGAGTCTTCGACCGACTGTATCTAAAAGATTAGTATTAGAATGAGTCTTCGACCGACTGTATCTAAAAGATGTACTGGAATAAGTATCAGAATGAATCTGTGTCTTGATTGTATCTGAACTGTGTCTAGAAGATGTACTGGAATAAGTCTACTCCTGACTGTATCCAAAGGAATATCAGAATGAATCTTTGACTGATTGTATCTGAAGGATGATAAACTGTTGACAATATTTGTCCGTTCGAGAACTAATCTGAAAAAACCAAGTTAGTTTTATGCAATGTCATGATATATGTAATGCATTGCGTAATGATGCTATTAAAATAAATGAGAATGTTATATGCGTTTTGTATGCATATGCTATGATGTATTGTAAATGATGTATGGGTATGAAATGTCGCTGAAGGTAGCGGTGGCTTTGAATAGTAACGTCTGATTGGGGAAAATAAATCCCTGACTGTTGCTGGGGATGGAGAAAATAAATCTTCAGATCCTGTTTGGAATGACTCTACTGGAGATTCATACGTTCCGTTTGGGAATATTCCACTGGGGATCTTTGACTTCCGCTTGGGGATAGAAGTATTCTGTCATGAGAGTCGGTAGTTCGTTGTACTTTTTATTAAAGGATTTGATTCTTATGTACCCTAACTGGGGATAAAAGAGATGGATAATCCTCCGATGCACTATCTGACCAAGTTTCGGACATGGGTGACCACTCTTCTGGGAGTAGCAACCATGGACGAAATCCTGCTGGAGAAGAGAACTCTGTCGGGTAATTTGTAGTGTTGGAGAAGCAAACTCCGCTGGGGAATTGAATTTTGTATACTTCCAAGAGGGAATATTATCTGATGGGGATCAAAATTCCATAGGCTATGTTGAGGACATATCTGCAATAGGTTGGGGAATGATCAAATTCCTTTATCTGTTAGGGGATCTATTGGGGAAGATGATCATGTCAAGTCGTCCGTTGGGGAGGTTTCTTTATGTACTCTACTGGGGATGCAATCTCGAATAGACCTGGCTGAAGAGAGAAATTCTGTCGTGAAGGAGATGTTGGAGAAATAAACTCCGTTGGGGAACTCTCTGGAGCGTGTTGTGGAAAGAATCAAACCTCTGTCTTGTTGGGAAATCCTTGGGGGATATGGGAGTGAATTGCTGGAAAGTATCACAACTGTTGCTTCAGAGTATGTTAATTCTGCTGGGGAGTATATCTCTATTGAGGATGATCTCCACTGGGGAAGCAACGCTGCTGAGGAATAAACTCTATTGGGGACGAGCTTGTGAAAATAGCTCTGTAGAGATAGTTCCATAGAGATTGCTCTGTGGGGATATTACCATGACACCGGCTCCGTGGGGGTGATTCTGTTAAGATCTGTTGGATACAGGACTTGCTGGGGATTCCAACCTCCAAGAGTCTTTAGTAAATGCTGATTCTGTGACAGCAAACCGGGTGGAAAAGATCACTTCGGGCTTCAACTCTGCTATTGCCCCTATGTCTTCAAGTATTTCATCACTTGCTGTCGGTAGAAAATGATAAGATTGATATACGTTGTTTGGACGGAGTTGGCAATGAAAACTGGTACTGACTCGTAAGTGGATGGTCCAACGGGACATAGCCGTACGCTTTAATCCCTAACTTCTGCCTGGACCGCCTTTTTAGGTTTTTAGTCCACCGGGATACCCTTTCTTGCCCAAGCCGCATTTTCAGGTTTTCGACTTGCCGGGTGTACAATTCTTTTATATATGTCCCTAATTTTTTCCTGAACCTTTTTGGTTCGCCGGGATGCCCTTATTTTTGCCTAGGCTTGTCAACCTAGCGGGTCTTTTTCATGCGTAGTAATTTTTTGACTATGTCCGCGTTCACAGGGTGCGATAAATCTTCGTTGTCCATGGCAGTAATCCTCGTAGCGTCGTCAGAAAATATCTTCTTGATTACGAATGGCTCTTCGCACGTAAGAGTTTGTTTACCCCCGAGATCACCTGTATTTAGAACTTTTGATAGTCTCGACTTCCCCAAACAATTTCTAGGAATTATCATGACTGGATTCGAAGACATGATACTGACACCATCTGATACTATTGGCACAGACAAGTAACTCCCACAATGGCTCTTACTGAAACTCGGGATCAATGCCATGTAACAGGAGGAATGTGCTTCCAGACTGCGGTGGATCGTGTATTCCCTGGTTAATGGTTGAGGAGCTTGCAACTGAACTTGATCTGATCAGATTTGAAAAGAAAGCGTTGCCCCTAGCGGAGGATGATTTGCCCCAGAATGGAAGTATTTGAAAAGGGCAGCCTCAAAAGAAATAACCGGGATGCCCCATAATAATATGCCCCTTGATTGGAAGATAGTGACCATGCCCCTTGTATACATTGGCTTTTAACCAACTGAGTCAGCGCAGGAAATATTTCTGCTTTTCGATGCACCTCTGAAGCAACTTTGTCTGTCGGGAGGACTTTTGTTCATTGAATGTTCATCATGTGAACTTCTCTGCTGTCAAACACTTAGTTATATGCAAACAATGATATTCAAAATGCAACGTTTATGTCTGTCTTGAAGTTTTGAAAAAGAATTATTTAGCAAAACCATGTTTGTAAAAACTGTGATGTCAACTCAAGATTTATAACAAGCCCTAAAGGAGTCAGGATACCTTTTGGTAACAGTATGCCTTCGAACTAACCATGCTTGAGCTAGGACTTTTAAAGGGTTGTAACGTGGCCTGGTTCACGGTTTAAGAAACAAAGGATAAAGGCTCAAAGTTTATTTGTACCCAACCCATTCTCCGTGATGTTCTTCAGTCCTATACTCAGTTAACTATGCATTCAGATTCCTAGAGATTTTGGAATTTTAACACTGATGTTTGGTGATGGTTCAAAAACCGGAAGTTTATTTGAAAAGGCAGTCATTATTTTTTGTAACATTTTCTTTTGAGGGTTTGTAGTGACCTCTTTTTGACTTTGTTATCCCTAACTTTTGCCTGAACTGTTTATTTTGAGATCACACTCAGCGGGATGTCTCAATTTTTACTAAGTCTCCTTCATAGATTTTGACTTAGCAGGCTTTTCTTTTGATAGATATTGACTGCCTGACTTAATGATTACAGGGAACCGTCACTAATTGTGTACAAAAGATCAACTGGCATAATTGAGTTAACTGAGGAACTACCCTGCCCCAGGTTATGATTAAGGGTTTTAATTTGCATGAGAAGGAAAACTCCTACTTCTTAGGCTCAAAGGGGTTGACTAGGGATTAACTTCCTTATAACTCCACTGTTTAGGATTTGAAACAATGCCTGTACATCGTCAGCACGGTCTGTTCAAAAGCATACCGTATGAAATTATGGTATCGTTTTCGTCATCCTCCCTCTAAAGGCTTACAGCTTTAACGAGAGTTAAATATCACAAAAGAGAAGTAAGAAGCATAGTTTAAATATAGTGAAACGAATGGATAAATTCAAGACGAACATACGCAATGCATTAATGTGAAAAAACCAAAGTTTGACATAATAGTAAGTGCTTAAGCCAACAAAAGAAATTACAAATGAAAATTCAAATGATTTCAAAGCTTCCCTTCCTGAACCTGTCACTTCAGAAGATGTGTCTTGCAGCTTCGATATTAGATGGGCGATAGAAGAACTCAGTATGACCATCTGGTGTGAACTCGAGGACTCCTTCGTCAATTAGGTCTTGGATCCTATGTTTCAATGGACCACAGTCTTCAGTATCATGACCAGGACTATTCGAATGATAAGCACATCTTGCGTTAGGTTCGTAACCAGGAGTAGGGTTGGCTGGAGCTGAGTATGAAGGCAACAGAGTTATCAAGTTCTGATTGAGCAATTGTTGCAAAGCCTGAGACAGCGGCATGTGCAACGGGGTAAATGGTCGTTTAGATTTGGATTTCCAAGTACCTTGACCACCATGTTGCCTACGCTGATCTTTCTGTTGTTGAACTGGTGGTGCGACAACCCTATAAGGCCTTCTTCCTTCAATTGAAAGACTATCAGTAGTAACCTGTCTCTTTCCTTCTTTTATCCTCATCTTTTTCTCAACCAAGTTAGCTTGTTTCCTTGGAGGCTGACTGATGATCTGATCCCCGACTCTGTTGTCTTGAAGTTTATTGACGAGGACTCTTAGCTCTTCTTGCCCCCGAGCTAAGTTTTGGATAAGAGCCATCTGACCATACATCTGGATTCTCATCTCTGCCATCTCAGCTTGCAGTTGTTCCAATTGATCATCCTTGTTATCTTCAGGATTTTTCTTTTTCATGTCCTTAGTGAGGAGGGCTTTCAACTCTTCTTGCCCCTTGAATAAGCTCAGGATCATCTCTTGGAATTGGGTGTTCTGAGTCTGGAGATCCTTGACAGCTTGTTCTAATGCCATTTTCTGCTGAAATAAATAGCGAAGAGATGAGAAACCCATTGTGGAAACCTGTTATGATATGTATGTAAATGCATATGCAATGTTTTCAAGGATCTTTATGGAATCTGGTTTGCAACATTAGAAATTGAATTTGGTTGCAGCTTTGTCTAAAGAACTTTGACTTTTCATCTTTGAACGTTCTTCTATAAGAATCAAGCTCGCCATATCAAGTGGGTCATAGCCTCTGATTCAGGATACTGTTCTTTTGAGTTTGAAGGCATCTGGCTAGAGAAAAATAAATCCTCTTGCCCCTTGATAGAAATCTGGCTTTTGATAATCCTTCCATAATAGCACCTGCAAATTGTGCGCCATAAATCCCTAAGATCCTTGAAAAAGGTTAGTTAACATGCTATGTTATGATGGTATGTGGATACTATGCATTAAGTAAAAGCACGAGGACAAGTAAGTCCTGCAAAGAGTTCAAGTTGTTAGAGTACAAACAAATCCTGCAAGGAATTCAAGTTGTTAGATAGTGAATACAAACAAGTCACACAAGTAGCCTTAGGTTTTGAAGGCTTGCATGAAGTCCAAAGGTAAGTACTCTTCCCATACCAAGGTTTAGTTGGTTCAACCTATCCTAAAATAGTAACTGGGTTCTAGGAATCTCATATCACGGATCTTTCTCGCAGGTTTTATTTTGGTGCGACACTCGAGCGGCCGACCAAAACATCCCGAAAGTCCAATCTCAATGAGCGTAGTCTCGAGTATCAACCAACTTTGGAACATGCCAAACCGGCTATCTCACTACCTTCTAATGGCCAAGGCTAAGTTCAACTAGGGTTCTAAGGGCAAATTAGTGCTTAATAACACCACGCGGCAGCCTAATGTTATCCCCAATCCAAGCCTCGAGGAACATCAGTACAAACCAAAGTGTTACACTAACGATGGCTACCATATCAACCGTAGCGGTACATGCCGTACAGTCTCCTTGGTCTCTTGCCACTTACCTAAGGTCCTAGATCCGGGTGTAGGATCATTTACCCAAGTAATACCCCCCAAGACAAAACCCTTAAAAGTAAAGCACACAAACCAGATAACTAAAGCAGTTAAAGTGATCTAAGCCCTAAGGTAACCCCTCTTTTAAGTATTTCCCCAGCAGAGTCGCCAATTCTGTAATACGGTGGAGAACTGACTTTTTAATTTTATTTTTGCAAAACATGTTGCGGTTAGCAAGAGTCGCCACCGACTTTTGTTTTATCCAATTTATTTAGGAAAGGTGAAAAGAACAGGAAAGACCTTTTTGAAAAGATTTTGAGTTCGGGGGGTAAGTTATGAAAAGGGAAGGTGTTAGCACCCCTTTTCATCCGTAGTTATCTACGGGCTCTTAATTGCTTGCTCACTTTAACTTGCTTTTTTTGAAATGTGGTGTGTGTTTAGAAAATATTTGTAAACAATTGACTTTGTAATAATTCGTGTAAGAATGTATACAAGGTGTTTGTTTTTGAAAATATTTTTGTAAAGGTTTGACTTTGTAATAATTCGCGTAAGAATGTATACAAAGTGTTTGTTTTAGAAAATATTTTTGAAAGTGTGAGATGTGGAAAGTATTTGTTTTTTTTGAGTTGTGAGCAAGCATTTAAAAGTTACTTACCCTTAATTTATAAGGTCTTTCTTGTACTTATCCTTTTCCTTGAGAGATAGTACTATCCATACCATTAGTGGGTAGGTAGTCCTATCTGTTGGATGTGAAGGGACGACGAAGGGTCATCGAATGGTCATAGAAGGCAAAATGTAAGGATACCTTAGCAATTCGAAGGGACTATCATCATTTTTCCGTAGGGTCATCGAGGGACAAGATCATCTTTTCGTAGGCAACTCGAAGGGTCATCGAGGGACTATGATCTTTATATCGAAGGGACTATGATGATATTATTCGTAAGCGTCTTTTGCTAAAGTATCCCTACGTTCGAGGGACATGACCATTATTTCGTAAGGCAAACGAAAAGAGGTTACCCTAGAGGTGCATGTGTGTGCATTGGGTCGATGGCGATGCTAAAAAGCAGTCGACTTACAGGGTAAAAAAAGGGGCTCGATTATTGAATCGAGAATTGTTTGATATTTTTGAAAAAAAAAAGGTTTTAATATTGTGGCAAGATATGAGCAAAATAAAGGAAAGCAACAAAATTATTTTACACATCATGGGAATTGGGATACATTTTGCCAATGGGGATAAAATGAGCGATAAATATATAATTCAAACACGCAATAATTCAACAGTAATTAGCAAAAGTTTTAATCCAAACTTAATAACCAGATTAATAATAAAAGAATATCAATATTTAAATCTAAATTCAAACAAGATTAAGATTAAAATTGAAACAAAATTAACATCAAGACTTAAGAAAAACTGAAATCAAAATTATTCGAGAATTAATAAGAAAATATCGCTAACGCAAAAGATGCGATCATCGCAATCTAGATCCAAGTGATGTGGATCTATTTATAACAAAACGCATAGAAAAAGTAAATTTAACATGCTAGAAAAAAAATAATGTTGCTAACGCACAAATCCGATCATCGCAATCATGGATCCGAATTGTACAGATCTAAATATTATAAAACCAAAAATAAAGTAAAAGAATTTTTAAAATTTGATAAAAACCAACAAAGTTGCTAACGCGAAAGCGCGATCATCGCAACCGGATCCAAATCGGGCATATATGAATTTACAAAAAAGAAGCACAAATAAAAAGGAATTTTAAATGTAATAAAAACTCAATAATGTTGCTAACGCGAAATGCGATCATCGCAACCGGATCCAAATCGGGCAGATATGAAGTTACAAAAAAAGAAGCACAAATAAAAAGGAATTTTAAATGTAATAAAAACTCAATAATGTTGCTAACGCGAAATGCGATCATCGCAACGTGAATCCAAATGGTGCGGATCTAAAATTATAAAATAAAAAATGCAAAAAAAAAAAATTTAAAAAAAAAAATTTTAAAACAATAATGTTGCTACCGCGGAACTAGGATCATCGCAATCGGATCCAAATTGTGAGGATCTAAATTTTTTAGAGATAGAAAATGCATATAAAAAAAGTAAATTTAATGTGCTAAAAAAAATCAACAATATTACTAACGCAAAAAAGTGCGATCATCGCAATCGGATCGAATAAAATAAATGTCACGCATAATACACGACTGTATGTAAATAGCGTATCGACACGATTCAATCCAAATAATAAGAAAAATTAAACTAAAGCAATGACTCTATACATACATATATATATATATATATATATATATAAAGTGAAATATTAAGGTTTATATAAAAAAAATGTTATAAATTAATAAATAAAAAATTCTACGCACCAGTTAAAGTGCGTACCGCCATGAACAGTACCGGCGTAAACAATAGCATAGGTATATGAAATAATGGACAGTGCATCATATGTATATATTTATTAGTAAAGTGATTTGTAACATATGAATGTGATTAGTAACATAAGAATGAAGCAATGGCATATACGTGTGTGATAGAAATCAAATACGCACGATACTGCTTGGAATAATGTCTTGATAGTTATAACAATAACATATAGTTGCAGACGCAGCTTTTTATGTTTCTTCTTCCGGTCCCTGTTATGTGTAAAACAACCTGTATTTATAGGTCTAGAAAATTAGGTTAAAAAATTTAAAAAGGAAAATAATAATCAGTCTTAATTCCTATTGATCAAATAACATCTGAATAAAAATCAAATAGTATCTGATTTTTAATTGGTTACCAAGTAGACCAATGACATAAATTGACCAATAGGAAATGAGTACACAAAAAGAAAATATTTTTTGTATCTATTATGATTTTTGCACTCCTTTTTGGTAAAAAGTGCATAAAATCAAATAAATAACTATTTTTCAAAAATGCCTTAAAATTAAAAACGAAAATTAAAAACAAATAATAAAAAAATACAATTTTTGTGATTTTTTGAAAATAATTTAAAATGGAAAGAAAGTTAGTAACAAATAACAGAAACAAATTCAAAATGTAACATGTGAGATTCGAACCCGCGACCTCATACTTGCAAGCCTTATCTCCTTTCCAATTGTGCCAATTCATTTATTCGAAATAGAAATGCACTTGAAAGCATATGAAGGTCAAACAACTATTTGTTATTTAAACAGTTTAAAGTAAACTGTTACCTATTTTTTGAGTAAAACTTACTAGTTAAATGTTAGTAAAAATTGAACCAAAAAACTTATAAAATCAAAGTTAAAAAATAATTTAAATGTTAGAAAATAGGGCAGGCAAATTTTGGGGTACAACACCCCTATTTAATCTTCTTGGACCCGAAGGTGTGAATGGCGAAGGCGTTCGGGCATTCGGGGTGCAAGAGGATTAAATATCGGAATACCCGAAATTTTGATGGTGGTTATGAATGGCAGCTCACCCATCCATCTTCTTTTGCTAAGCAATGATGCTTAGAAAAGGGTGAAACTTCCCCTTGATCCTGGTCTTCAGCCAAGAAACTGGTCTCAGTTTTCTTTTGTAATAAACTTCCCCTCGATCCTGGTTTTCCTACCAAGGAACTGGTCTCAATTTCTTTTGTAATAAACTTCCCCTTGATTCTGGTTTTCCTACCAAGGAACTGGTCTCAGTTTCTGATGTAAACTTCCCCTCGATCCTGGTTTTCTACCAAGGAACTGGTCTTAATTTTCGATATAAACTTCCCCTCGATCCTGTTTGGAGACGCTATTTGTTGACTCTACTGGGGAAAACGAGTCTCTTGAGAGACTGCTTTCTATTTGGGGATATTACATCATACTTTTGTTCGAGATCTTCTCGGAGAACTGCCAAGTGATGTAATCTAATTTGGAGGTGCTGATGACCTTTTCATCAGCGAATCTTTCGGAGAAAAACTGCCGTATTGCCGAAGCTTTGATTAAGAGGCTTTCTCTGGGGATTTTCCTTAACCCGGGAAAGCAAAGATATCATCTTCAATGGCGAAGAGTGATGTTTGTCTAAAGTTTTCTTGCTTTTCAGAGGTTCAAGTTATCAAAGTGGTCAAAGACCGTCTCTAATCCAGAGATAAACTGGAGAGAGATTGCTTAGATGATTCACTTCCTGACGAGGAAAGAACTGACAACTCGACTGAGAGGACTTTTACCACTAGGGGATCAAACCGACTAGAGTGATAGTGATGCAATATGAATATGAATTTAAATCAATAATGCATGATGTATGTATGTGTATGCTGACAAAACTGACGCGACATACAGACTAACGGATGAACACAACTGGATACTCGGCCACTGCGGGGGACGAAGAAATACCATTTGTTCAAGATAGCAATTCTGCCTTGTTTAGGAGAAATAGTCCCTGTGGGGAAAACCGTTGGTCGGGCTTAGGAGATAAGAACTCTGCCGGGGATGTCGGACGAAATATTCGCATCCGACACAGCTGATCCTTCATTCAGGTGCACTGATTTAGAAAGAGTTATTTGATTATGCACTTTGAAGCTCGATTACTTCTGGAGAAGCGATCGATGTTCTTTCGATGTTCAACAGTAAAAAAAAATTGCCATCTTTATTTTAAAAGCAGAAAAAGTTTGACAAGTAAATTCATTTTTGTTTTATTTCAAGAATCGTTGATCATGTTAAAATGTCGTTCTGTAAAGCTAAAACAAATAAGAATTGCCAACAAAAGCACTAAGGCTCAAATTTTATTGATAGGATGGAAATCAGCCAAGCGCGTGATTCCATAGAGTATTTACAAAGTTAGAAAAATGGTAATTTTTAAGGGAAAAGGGCTGCATGGAAACATAACGACCGCTATCCTTCTACCAACTTTGAATTCTGGACATCCTGAGCTTCCGTCGAAGATGACCTTGACTGGAGTTTTCCTGATGGATGGCATGACTGCTGCCAGGGGATTTGCCCCTTTGTTGGGCGTAGTTACTTGCCATGAATCCCTAACTTTTGCCTGGATTGTACTTTGAGATTTCCAATCCATCGGGATGATTTTTTATTACTTATGTCTCTAATTTTTGCCTGGACCGCCCTTTCGGGTTTTCAATCCACCGAGACGTTTATTTTTTGTTTTTATTTTTATTTTTTAGGCAAAGCATTTCTTGACTACGTCAACATTTGTGGGGTAGGCAAATTCCTCTCCGTCCATGGTTGTGAGTCTCAAGGCGCCGCCTGAGAAGGATTTCTTGACCACATAGGGGCGGTCATAATTCGGAGTCCATTTTCCCCGGGAATCAGTGAGGAATGATTGTATCTTCTTGAGCACGAGGTCTCCTTTCCTAAAGACACGGGGTCGGACCTTTTTGTCAAACGCCTTCTTCATCCTTTGCTGATACAACTGACCATGGCATAGTGCCATTATTCGCTTCTCTTCGATCAGATTGAGTTTGTCATGTCTGCTTTGACACCATTCAGCCTCTGTCAGCTTAGCTTCCATTACCCGGATTGATGGGATCTCTACCTCTATGGGGAGCACTGATTCCATGCCATATATTAGAGAAAAAGGGGTTGCCCCTGTTGAAGTGCGGATAGATATGCGATAACCGTGAAGATCAAAGGGCAACATCTCGTGCCAGTCTTTGTAGGTTACAACCATCTTTTGAACAATCTTCTTGATGTTCTTGTTAGCTGCTCCTATCGCTCCGTTCATCTTAGGCTGGTAAGGAGATGAGTTATGGTGTTCGATTTGGAACTCAGCACAGAACTCCTTCATCATCTTGTTGTTCAAGTTGGATCCATTATCAGTAATTATCTGGCTTGGAATACCATAACGGAAGATGAGATTGTTTTTTATAAAGCGGACCACGACTTGTCGGGTTACATTGGTGTATGACGTTGCTTCGACCCACTTGGTGAAATAGTCAATGGCTACCAGGATGAACTGATGTTCGTTCGAAGCCTTGGGTTCGATCATGCCAATCATGTCGATTCCCCATATGGAAAAAGGCCATGGGGGAAGAGAGAACTTTGAGATGCATTGGCGGTACATGGATCTTGTCTGAGTATATCTGACATTTGTGACACCTCCTTATGTACTTTTAGCAATCAGATTCCATTGTCAACCAATAGTACCCTCCTCTCAGAATTTTTCTCACCATTGTGTGTCCGTTGGCATGAGTGCCAAAGGATCCTTCGTGAATTTCTTTTATCAGCATGTTTTCTTCTGGTCTGTCTATGCATCGGAGCAAGACCATGTCAAAGTTTCTCTTATAGAGTGTATCACCGCTCAGGAAGAAGTTTCCTGCCAACCTTCTGATGGTTTTCCTATCTTTTCTTGACGCCCTAGTCGGGTACTCTTGTTTCTGAAGGAAGCATTTGATATCGTGATACCAAGGTTTGTTATCTATGACTGCTTCAATTGTAAAGATGTAAGCGGGCTGTTCAAGGCGCATTATGTCAATCTTAGGTATGTCGTTCCATTGACCTACACTAATCATGGAAGAGAGAGTGGCTAATGCATCAGCCATGTGATTCTCTTCACGAGGGATGTGATGAAACTCGATTCTGTTGAAAAAGGGTAACAACCTTCTCGCGTAGTCTTTGTAAGGAATCAATCCTGATTGGTATGTGTTCCAATCTCCTTTGATCTGATTGATAACTAGGGTTGAGTCGCCGTATACGTCTAAGTTCTTGATCCTTAAGTTGATCGCTTCTTCGAGACCCATGATACAAGCTTCGTATTCGGCCTCGTTGTTTGTACACTTGAATGTCAGTCGGGCAGTGTGGGTACCCTGAGGTGTTATGATGATTGCCCCAATTCCATTTCCATAATGATTGACAGCACTGTCAAAGATAAGTCCCCATTGGGAACCTGGTTCTGGCCTTCACTGGGTAGTGGTTCATCGCAGTCTTTCATTTTTAAATACATGACATCTTCATCTGGGAAGTCAAACTCGACTGATTCTTGATCGTCAATTGGTTGATGAGCCAAATGATCGGCTAAAATACTTCCTTTGATGGCTTTTTGAGCATGTTACTCAATGTCGTATTCCGATAACAACATCTGCCAACGGGCTATCCTTCCCGTGAGAGCAGGCTTTTCAAAGATGTACTTGATCGGATCCATTTCGGAGATTAACCAAGTAGTGTGACGAATCATGTACTGGCGAAGACGTTTGGCTACCCAAGCCAAAGCACAACAAGTTTTCTCAAGCATAGTGTACCGAGTCTCGTAGTCGGTGAATTTCTTGCTTAGGTAGTAAATGACAGACTCTTTTCTTTTCGTTTCGTCTTGTTGGTCAAGTACACATCCCATTGAGTCCTCCAAGATTGTTAGGTAGATAATCAGTGGTCTTTCTTCCACTGGAGGTGATAGAATCGGTGGGTTCAACAGGTATTCCTTGATACTGTCGAAGGGAGTTTGACAGTCTTCTGTCTAAACGCAGTCCTGATTCTTTTTGAGTAATTTAAAGATTGGCGCACATGTTGCGGTCATAAGGAATATAAATCTGGAAATGTAATTCAAACATCCCAAGAATCCCCTGAGTTATTTTTCAGTCTTTGGAGAAGGCATTTTTTGAATGGCCTTGACCTTGTCAGGATCAAGCTCAATTCCTTTCTGGCTGACGATGAACCCTAGCAGTTTCCCTGAGCGAACACCAAATGTGCACTTATTAGGATTCAAGCGGAGTTTGTACTTTCTCAGACGCTCGAATAGTTTTGACAGGTGGGTCATATGTTCCTCTTCTATTTTAGATTTGGCAATCTTATCATCGACATATACCTCGATTTCTTTGTGTATCATGTCGTGAAACAGAGTAGTCATGGCCCTTTGATAGGTTGCCCCGGCGTTCTTCAAACCGAACGACATTACCTTGAAGAAAAAGGTGCCCCATGGGGTGATGAGTGGAGTTTTCTCCATGTCTTCCGGCACCATTTTTATCTGGTTATAGCCCGAGAATCCATCCATGAAGGAGAATACTTTGAACTTTGTTGTACTGTCTACCAGTATGTCAATGTACGGTAAGGGAAAGTCATCCTTTGGACTTGCTTTGTTCAAATCCTTGTAGTCTACACACATTCTGACTTTTCCGTCCTTTTTCGAAACTGGTACTATGTTGGCTAACCACTGAGGATATTCTGAGGTGGCGAGAAAACCCGCGTCAATCAGTTTCTGTACTTCCTCTTTGATTTTGATGGCCATGTTTGGATGAGTCCGTCTTAGTCTTTGTTTTACTGGCGGTCATTCTGATCTCAACGGTAGATGATGTTCCACGATGCTGGTATCCAACCCTGGCATATCCTGATAAGACCAAGCGAATACATCGGGAAACTCTTTGAGAAGCTTTGTCAGACTTTCTTTGACAGTTGGACTGAGCAGTGCCCTAATCTTGACCTATTTTCTCTCTTCTTCTGAACCCAAGTTGACTGTTTCCAATGGTTCTTTGTGAGGTTTAATGGACCTTTCCTCTTGTCTGAGTAGTCGGGAGATCTCTTCTGGGATTTCTTCATTATTTTCTTATTCAGCCTCAAATACCGGGAATTCAAAGTTGGGAGAAGGCATTGGATCGTATGTTTCAACGGGGTTTAAAACAAGCAATCTACATGACGTGATGATTTGTTTTAGAAGGGATAGAGAGAATGCAAGAGTGTGTGCAGTTTTTTTTCTTCTGAAAACTGCTTGTTTTTTATTATTTGAGTTATTTTTTAGGATTACCATTTTCTGAAAAAGCGAAAAGAGAAAACAACAATTGATGCGGAAATTAGAGAACGACGTTTAGTTATTTATGATTTTGTCGATTCTTGAAACTACAACCCTATAAAACAAAAACTCTGTCACTTTGGGCGAAGCGAAGAGGGATATTTATAGAAAGTGAGCCCTATCAAAACATCAGTTTCACCTGGGCAGGGTGAAAGATTAAGATAAAGACAGCAATTACTTAGACTTATGAACAATCTTCGGAACATCGACTGCAACCCATTGGCGGCGAACTCCTCGGTGAGTCACAAAGTCTGGTACCTTCGTTGATTTGTCTTCAGAAATGATGCTGATTTCTAGTGGAGCAGGATCGTTGGAATCTGTCTCCCAGGCAGAGTTGTCGTAGGAGGATTCCTCAGCTGTATCTTGCACAATGTTTGCACTCTCAGGTATATCTCCCCATCCAGTTGGCTGAATGTCTTCGAGCTCAATGCGAGAGCTTTCGGGAGCGGTGTACTTGACCATGAAGTCGTATTTGCCACTCGGCTGTCCTAATGTATCTCACACTTCTTTGGAATTGGAGGAGTCATCTTTCTCGATGACGTTGACCTCGGGAAAAGCATAGTTGATGAACTCTTGTCCTGCAATCTTTGCAAATTCATCGTCGTACTGGATATTTTCTGAATGCCCTGAGTAATGATCCCATGATTTGGTGGGGACGCATGTATTATTTTCAATGATTCTCAACTAATATGCATCGTTGGGCTGACTCTTTTGCCCCAAGTCTCCTGGGTACGGCTGCCAGATAGGCAGGCCATCCATTGGGCCATAATAGTCGTGGTCAAAGTTGTCTTTCATCAGAGTGTCTTCCTCTAATGAGTTCGGTGGAGCATGACATCCTTCTGGATCACAATCTCCGTATATCATTTCAACATCTGACCTCGGTATAAATCTCGGACTTTGTGCGAGATAGCAAAAAGGTGCAGGCACCTCTTCCTAAGACATATAACCATCCTCGTTGAGATAGGACTTTCACTCTTCATCTGTATCGGAGGAGTCACCCTCATTGATGGTATGCACTTCTTGAGACACTGGGTGAAGGAAACCTCCACTGTGGAAGAAGTTCTGAATGGGATGAAGACTTTCACCATTAGTAGCAGTCTGGGTACAGGTTGAAGAAAAACCAAGACCTTTCTTCACTTTGTTATCAGTAGGAATGACAAGTCGTCCCCATCCTTTTGCACTGTTACTTTTGATTACTTCTAGAGCATCTTTGTTCGAGGAAATCGACGTTCCTCTTTCTGATTGGTTGTCATTGCTCACCGAAAGTGCTTGGAACTGAGTTCAAACGACCTCCTCTGGTTCTAGACAAGTGGACGACGATAAGTTGCTCACGATCAAGGCTTTTTCTCCACAGACTGTGACGAGTTGGTCGTTCTTGACAAACTTCAGCTTTTGGTGAAGCGTCGAAGTGATTGCCCCAGCCTCGTATATCTAAGTTCTTCCTAACAAACAGCTGTATGCTGCCCGAATGTCCATGACCTAGAAAGTGACTAGGAAAGTGTGGGGGTTGATAGTTATGGGAAGGTCGACTTCGTCGATAACTGTTTTCCGGGATCCGTCAAATGCTTTGACGATGACCTCACTGCCTCTCATCAGAGATCCTTTGAATGATAGTCGCATTAGAGTGGACTTCGGCATAACATTAAGAGCTGATCCGGTGTCTACCAGTACACTGGCTAGAGCATCGTCCTGACAGTTGACTGTAATATTTAGCGCCAGGTTGTGACTTTTGCCTTCTTCCGGCAGTTCCTCATCACTAAACCCCAAGTTGTTGCAGGAAGTGATGTTGGAGATGATGCTGTCATATTGTCTTATTGTTACATCTTGTTCCATAAAGGCCTGCTCTAAGACTTTCTGTAGAGCCTCCCTGTGAGCTTCGGAACTGAGTAAAAGAGATAGCACAGAGATTTTTGAAGGAGTTTGCAACAGCTGATCAACAATGTTGTATTCACTCTTCTGGATGAGCTTTGGTATCTCATCACTGTTCTTTGAAAGGTTGGGATCGAAGGATTGACCGACTGGTTGATCTGGAACTTCTGTTTGAGGTTCCTTTTCTCTGGTAGGTTCTCCAACTCCTTGGTTGAAGATTCGACCGCTCCGTGTTACTCGACTGATGTCTGCAATATTCACAGCGGAGGGTAATGGAATTTCCTTTCCATTCTCAATTGTTGTTGCATCGTATTTGTAAGGGATAGCCTTAGTTTATTCATACGGTAATGGTCCCGGTAGATAGATAACTACATGAGCCTTCTGATTTTTCTGACCATTGTAAGTAATTTCAATCAGTTCTTGGTTGGGAACTTTCGATTCGTCAAGTAAAGGGATGATGGTACAAACATCCTTGGTCCTCTTATGATCAGAGATTACGACAACATCTTTGATTTAATCAGCGAAATAGTCTGGCATCCAGTTGATTGACCCAGAACTTGGACATGGTCGAATCTCTTTGTGGTTCAACTGACTTTGAAGGGTTGCTCACACGAGGTAAGATCCTTGATTATCTTCAGAGAAAACTCTACAGCGTTCATAGTTGTGTGGTGGCACCTGGCCAGGCCCACTCTATATGCAGTGCGACCTCACTAGATCTGTTTCCATTGACCGAACATCCTGACTTTGATGCCTAGTGGGGTTCCCATTAATCATGCTGACTTGTTGTGTGTCTTCGTCTAAATAGATCGGAAGCCACCAGTGGTTCAACAAATGTTGCAGTGTTCTTTGAACGAGAGCGCATCCTTGGTCGCTCTCACGACATCCCTTACAGTTCTGATAATTATGCGAAGTCAGAAAACTGAGCTGGACTTGCTTAGCATGTAACTCCACCAAGCTGGTATTCATCAAACGAATATCAAAGATTTGAATCATATTCACTTGATACTGATTTCTATTGCGGTAATCCTGAATCCATCCAAGATCCATCTGACGCTGGAGGGCCTCTTGTACAAAAGATCATCCCTGATTACTTACCGAGCAAATCAGACAGGAATCGTAATCGTGCCGTGGCAGATTATGATGTTGGCTTTGCCTTGAGTGCATTGCCACCAAGTTGACATTCATCGTACGTATGTCGTGGTTCTGAATGATGTTGGAATTCGTATAAGTCGTGTTGACCTCACGAATTCGCTGATCCTGGATCCATCCGAGATCCAACTGTTCTTGTAGAGCTGATTGCACCACATATCATCCTTGATTGTCTTTAAAGCAGATATCACACTGGTGATAGTTATGAGATGGTACATGCCCATATCCGCTCTGTCTACGATACATTTTGACCATGTTGGCCCTCAATAAGAGCACATCATGAATTTGATAGCTGTGGTTAGACTCTCCCTCTATCAAATTTACTGCAGCTTTATCATGTTGAGGCAGCGGGTTCGTCTGAACATTTGGATTTGTATCCTTAAAGGATAAGACCCCTCTCCTAACAAGCTTATGTACGTCGGATTTGAAGCTGAGACAGTTTTCTATGTTATGCCGTGGTCCTCTTTGATGGTAAGGGCAAGTCTGATCCGCCTTGAACCAAAAAGGCAGATTTTTTGGTACTGTAAGAGGAGATCTGGTTTGGACGTGCCCCTTGACCAGTAGTAGCAGAAACAGTTCTGCGTACAACATTGGTATAGGGTCGAACCCTGGTGGTTTGTACGGTTGTTGTTGTATTGAGGACGAGCCTGCTGAATAGGTTGTTGTGTCCTTTGCTGATATTGTTGTTGATTCGGTTGGCTCTGAGCAACCTGAGATTGATACGTAGGAACAGGCGCAGGGTTGATAGCAGGAGTTACAGCTGCTACTGGTTGGTACCATTGCCTTTGCTTTCTGAGAGAGATATTACCAATATCTTGCTCTTTTTTCTTAGGGAGAGCACTACCATATCTTTTGGTACTGCTTGATGGTCCAGCGTCTTTAACTAAACGTCCTTCTCAGACTGCTTCTTCCAGACGAACTCCCATGCCCACCATCTTAGTGAAGTCACTGGGCGCACTGGCGACGATTCGGTCGTAGTAAAATGAGCTCAAGGTTTTCAAGAAGATCTTTGTCATCTCTTTTTCCTCAAGAGGTGGACAAATCTGGGCGGCAATTTCACTCCATCTCTGAGCATATTCCTTAAAGGTTTCCTTATCCTTCTGCGACATGACTCTGAGTTGATCTCTATCCGGTGCCATGTCCAGGTTATACTTATACTGTTGAACGAAGGCAGCGCTAAGATCTCTGAAATTTACGATCTTAGTGCGGTTTAAACCCATGTACCATTTGAGTGCGGCACCGATTAAACTATCTTGGAAATAGTGGATCAGTAGCTATTGGTTCTCTGTCTGAGTTGACATCCTCCGAACGTACATCACCAAATGGCTTTGAGGGCAAGAGTTACCCTTGTACTTTTCAAATTCGGGCACTTTGAATTTGTGCGGAACTTTCACATTGGGGACAAGACAAAGGTCTTCGGCATCCTTTCCGAATAAATCCTGACTGCGAATGGCTTGCAGCTCCTTCTGCATCTCCAAGAACTGTTCCTGGAATTCCCTCATTCTCTCGTCCTTACTTTCGTTCCACCAGACGGTATCTGGGAAATCTGTCCTTCCGGGACAGTGTGTACCACAGGTGGTGGTATAGTCATTACGACAGTGACTCTTGGTGCTTCCCTCTCCCGAAGTTTGTAACCTTCAGGAGTTGCTGTCATGCCCCTTGCATCTTCGCTTTCCCGAAGTTTGTAACCTTCAGGCCTAGCAGTTCCTGCTGCAGTTTCTGGATCTTCCATGATCGGCGAAATATATCCTTCCGGGATATAGTTGAGTGGCATGCCCCAAGGACGATCTTTAAGCATGTTATACCGAGCATCATACTTTTCCATTATGGGCGTCGATGTGATCTCTGAGATCACAGTCCTTTGTTGTTGCATCTGAGCTGCTGCCAGAGCTTGCATATAGTTGTGAAGCTTTCTCAAGTCCTCTTTCAGAGCGTCGAGTTCTTCTCTCAACTCTCTGCTCTCTTCCTCGAGATTATCCATTTTCTTTTGTTGATTGGCCTGAGTATTGTACGAATGAGACAATTTGACTCTAGAATCGGGACACAGACGTGAGATTCAAAGGTGAGAAGAATGCGTTATGTGAGAATGATGAATGATATGCAATGATTATATTATATATTTTTTTGTTTAATCAAAAGAAACTTCAACAATTGGATTGCAAATATCAAACAATGGGGAAACCCCGTTTTATTGAATTCGAAGATTGCGAAAATGGAAATAGAGTAATTTACAAAGTGCTGTAAAAGGAAATATCTAAACTAATGGATCCTGAGTCCTCTCTGAGGAGGGCTCAGGTGCTGGTTCTGGTACTTTCCTTTTCTTTGACCGGGGCTCTTGAGCCATTGTCGGGTTGTCATTCCTTTGCCAAGTGAAAGGAGCGAGCAAATTCCTTTGGTCTTCTTGATTTTCTACAGCGTGTTGCTCTAAAATCTGGATCAGAGCATCTTTATCTTTCAATAGTTTATGTATTTTGTTACACTCTACACTGAGAATATGATACTTGTTCTTCCAAGACTTCTTCTCCTGTTGAACTCTGTTGAGAGTAACCTAAAGTTTTTCCGTATCAGACATAAAATAAAGGACAGACTCCTTTAATGGAAGAACTCCTTGAGGGTAAGGCATCCTTAGCTTGAGAGCTCTAGTCTGTACCCAGTGGAGATAAGGTTCCACAGAGACATAGTTCAGTTTTCCTAGAGACTCTTTTCCTTTCCTGTGAACATGTTTCCAGGCGTGCACTATTTCTGTCTTTAGTGCTCGGTCATTTTCTCCTTCCTTGAAGAAAAGACCTTCCAGGTGAACATTACGCGGGACATGTCTCATCGGGTATCCAAATTGACGACGAACTAAAACTGGATGATAATTGATTCCTCCTTTAATTCCTATGAGGGGTACATTAGGGAAATTTCCACAACAGTCAATGATTCTTATTCCGTCATAGATTCAATTGTACAAATCGATGTCAGAGTTGGTAAGAGACATGATTCTCTGCGACCAACGTAAAGTATTCTTAGGATCCCAAAATGCAGCAGACTTGGGCAAGTGGGAAATGAACCATTTGTACAGCAGGGGTACACAGCAGGTAATCATTCCTCCGCTGTACAAATTCCTTAAGTGTACAGAATGATAGGCGTCTGCGAGCAGGGTCGATACAGGGTTTCCAATCAGAAAAATATTAATGGCATTGATATCAACGAAGTCATCGATGTTGGGAAACAGAAATAACCCGTAGGTGAGCAACGCAAAGATGCTCTCGAAAGCGGTCACGTTCCCTATACTAGCAAAGTACATGGCTTTCTTTATAAAAAATAGGGCTTGCAAACCTTGGATTCCACCCTTAGTGGTTATGTGAGTCCTGACTTCTGACTCGTCCAAATAGATTGCTCTTGCAATGGTTTGATCTTTTGGAATTTCTTCCAGTCCAAAAAAGGGAGCTTGGTCAGTGATGGGTAAATCAGTCAGGTGAGAGTACTCCTCTAGTGTTGGTGCCAGTTGATAATCCGGGAATGTGAAACAGTGATAGACCGGATCCTAGAACTGAATGAGCGTAGCCAGTATTCCTTCAATTACATGGACCCTTAACAGAGACAGCAGTCCTCCGTACTTAGCTCTGAAAGCATCAGGGTTAGTGATCATCCTTGCCAACCCTCTCAATCCTCTAGTTTTGGAACCTTGGAGGTGTACTTGTGAGTCTTCCTTCTACCAAAATCCATAATGCAATCTCTTTCTCTGATATTTGCAATCATTGTCTTAGTTTAATTTGAAAAAGAGAGACTAGAAGAGAAAATTTTTCTTTGTTTAAAGTTTTTTAGTGAAATGAATGCATGGATGCAACACACAAAAACATAGAAAAAACATGGGGTCAAAGGTTCGGTGTCATGAAGTCATGGCTCTACCCGTCCCCAAAGGTTATACTGGTGATTTTTTGTACCTGTCCTCAAAATCATTGACCCCTCTTGGGATAACAACAGCATGCTGGTTCACCTGAGCGAGCTGCAGTATCTTAGAGTAATCTCAAATGAGGGTAGTGTCGCATGACAACTATTTCCGATAGCTTCTGCACTATAAAATAGTAACAAGGTTTCAGTCTACTAAAATCCTCAACTTCTCAGATAACCCAATCGAACAATCTGCTTTCAACAACAGAAGTCGTATAGGCATTGAATCCGCAAAGGGTATCTCCACTGATTCGTTGGTCGACTGGGATCTCTTATTTGGGAGTCACTCCCTGTAAGATTACCTGTCTAGTGCCATCACTTATCTTAGGTGTATACTCAATCTTTCCAGATGCGGCATCACCCGCAGTCCCATTAGTCAAAAAATAAACACGGATATCAATTAGGATAAGCGATATATATATATATATATTCATTCCTAACATCCTAGACCTCTATAATTCTATTCCTATATAGATAATGACTCCCCAGCAGAGTCACCATTTTACTGTAGCGAGCGATTTTTGTCGGTGACGCGACCACCTTATCGCTGGTTCTTCTCCTCACCACAATGAGGAGGGATGGGTGCTACTTTCTGATTTCTTATTTATCGCGTGAAGCTGGAAGGGAAAGGGAAGTTATCTAAAACTAACCTTGCACGCAAATGTTTAACTGAACAAATGCTTTTAAAGAGATTGGGGGGTCCGGGGTCAGGTTATACAATGGGGAGTTGTCAATTACCCATCCTATAACTGGTTATCCACAGGATGTTAGCTTTAGGTTTCTCTTTGCAATTGATGGTGTTTATCTATTAATGGGTTGGGAAAGTTTCTTGGGAAGTATGAGTGAGTGAGTTTTTGTTGATGTTCGGGTGTTCCCGATGTTTTTGGTAAGGTACTGACCTAAGTTTTGGGGTGAGGTACTGGACCTAGAGTTTTTGATTAGTATGCTTGCTAAGATTTCACAGTCTTATGCCTACGTATTTCGCAATCTTTTGTTGTCTTGTTCAAAGCCCAAGATTGAAGCTAAAAGGTTTTAGAGAGAATTTGTCATCTCTAAAGAGGGATTGTTGATTTTTGTATGCCTTGATCAAAGCACAAGGTTGATGCTAAAAGGTTAACTGTCTTGGCTAGGGGATTTCTTTATACAAAGCCTAAGAGGAGGCTGGATAAGACCGACTCAACAAGAAAGAGTATATATTGGGGCAGAAAAGAGACCGACTCTTTGGGGATATCATTATACAAAGCCTAAGAGGAGGCTAAAAAGGGTTTTGACTCCGTCAGAGAGGTTTATATGTGTCTTGTACAAAGCCCAAGATTGAGGCTAAAATGGGAAATTTAACTGACTCTGGTGAGGATATTTTTATGTGTCTTGTACAAAGCCCAAGATTGAGGCTGCAATGAGTTTGACTCTGCTTGGGAAATTGTTCCTCAAAGCCTAAACGAAGGCGTGGAGGAAATGACTCGGCTGGGGAAGATATCTGTCCCCAGTTTAAGAGATGGAGATTTATGTCTTGTATAAAGCCCAAGATTAAGGCTAAAGGGTTCTGACTCAACAAGAGAGTGTTTTTATCTGTCCTGTACAAAGCCCAGGATTGTGGCAGAACAAGCTGGAGAACCTGAGAGGAGGCTAGCTCCTACTAGGGGGAATCTTTATACCAAGCTTTGGATAAAGATCGAATCAACAAGAGAGTATTTTTATCTATCTTGTACAAAGCCCAAGATTGAGGCTAAAAGAGTTTACTCATCAAGAGGGTCTGAAAAGGTGATTGACTCAACAAGAGAGTCTGAAAGTTTATTGACTCAACAAGAGAGTCTTTTATACTCATCAAGAGAGTGATTTGTTGTCTCGTACGAAGCCCGAGATGGAAGCTACAAGGAGATTGACTCAACAAGAGAGTCTGAAAAGGTTAGCTCCATTGGGGAGAATCATTGTACAAAGCCCAAGAGGAGGCTGACTGTGTTGAGGAAAAAACATTTTACAAAGCCTAAGAGGAGGCTGTCTTTTTTCGGGGATAATTGAGATCCCGAGGCAGGTCCAAGTGGGGAGTCAACTCTTGCTGAGGCTTACAGAAGAGTTGAGGTATCATATGCCTTGAGGTTCTGATTTGGGATAAGCTGACCCTGGTTGGGGAACTCTCATGAGAGAGACTGGGTTTCTGCTGGAGATTGATCTAGAGTGACCGAGGTTCTTCCTATATTTGTAAGGAACTTGAGAATGTTTTTGAGACTCAAGGGGATTAGACTGTCCAAGTCTACTAGTGTGGGAGAGTTTTATCTTTTGTATGATGCCCAAGAGGAGGCAAGATCATTAAGGGATGAGAATCAACCCTAAAATGGTCGGAGTTTTGACACTGGAAAGACTGCTCTAGCAAAGGATGACTAAGTTATGTCTTATACCTTTAAGAGGTCGTCTGGGTCCTTGTATTAAGCCCAAGAGAAGGCATGAGAACTTTTAAGAAGTCGAAGGGTCCTTGTACAAAGCCCAAGAGGAGGCGGGGATGCTTTTAGGAAGCCTGTGGGTCCCAAACCAAGAAAAGTTCAAGAAATACTATTCACAGAGAATAGATCATTTAGTGAAAGTTCTATGATTTGGAGAAACTCAAGAGATGTTATTCACAGAGAATAGATCAACTCCGGGGAGTAGAATTTCTTTGACAATTTCTAGGGGTGACAGTCTGAGAAAAGGTTCACCGAGAATACTGCCTTTCTCTTTGTTCCATATTGTTTAACCCCAAGAGAAGGGAAGACTGTATCTGGAAATCCTATGGGGATCTAGTTTTGTTTGTATTTAAGAGTGACCAACAGGGCTTTACCTAGTTCTAGACCTAGTTGCCGGGGAAAACTCTAAATAACTATACTAGTATATATACAGTTGATATATGACAGGTATTTTAAAAGGGTATGAAAGAAGACTAACCATGCGCAGCTTCCCACGATACAATTATATATATCAAAGCATGTAAAGGAAAGCCGTTAAAACTTACAGGCGAGCAAGCTTCCATGCCATGTGGTTAGTTGTTCAAAGAAATTAAAGAAAGTTTTGATAACAACATATATATTGAATCTAAATCAAAAGGGAATTGTTTTGAAAAGATTGTGGGGCTTATAATCAAGGAGAGGCCCAAGGTTTAACAGTGATCACACCGTTATTTTAAAGATCGTATCGGGACTTATACAACGACTGAGGCCCAAAAAGGTTTATTTACAAAAGGGTTAGGTCTTACAACTCAAGGAGAGGCCCAAAAGATTATTAAAAGAAAATAAATGGGACTTACAACACGTGGGTAGGCCCAGTTGATTTTGGTAAAAAGGCGACGATCGCACCGAACTTTTGAAAATATCGGGACTTATACAATACACTGAGGCCCAAAAATGGTTTTATTTACAAAGGGGTGGGACATACACTCTATTAGAGGCCCAAAATTTTGTTTTTGTACAAGAGATGGGGTTTACAATTCAAGGAGAGGCCCAAGTGTTTTTGTTTTAAACTGGCGATCGCGCCGAGATTTTTCTTTTAACACAGAGGGACTTATACAATATCTGAGGCCCAAAAAGGTTTTGGTTAAAAGGGGATTGGGTCTTATACTCTATTAGAGGCCCAAAAGTTTGAAAATATTTGTTTAGGGTGATTAAGATCAAAAACCCTAATTTTGCTAAAAATGGAAGTAATTTTGTTTAAAAATTAATAAAAATTATTGAAAATATGTGTAAAATGAGTGGTGATCTTGGATCAATGTTTCAAAAATCATGTTTTTATCCACAAAATGATTGAAAACCAATTAAGTTTGGAAAATCAAGAAGGAAAAAATATTTTAAATGTTGAAAAACAAATAAAAATTAATTCTTTGCAAAAATATCAAGTATATGAAATAAATAATATTTTTGGGAAATTTTGGTAAAATAAAATATTTTAACATTTTTGTGAATTATTAAAAAAAGAATCAACTCAAAATCATTAAAATTCAGAGAGAAATTAATTTTTGAATCAATTAAATAAAATCACAAAATTCAAATATTTGAAAGTTTGAAAAAGGGCGCCAAGAACACGTTGGTTTTGTCCGCGTGCTCTGTTTTCCCCAGATTTTCATTTTCTCATCAATCTCACTGAATACTTGATGAAATCACACAATCCACATATCAATATACTCGTTTTCACCTCACGATCATGTATATGGTCTTTAATTTCATTTATTTTAAGCATGGAATAAGAAATCAAAGAGAAACCTCAAGAACCCTAAATTCTGCATGAAGACTCAGAAATTCCACACACGATTCATGCAAAGCAATTACTTGAGGGGAAACATTCCATACATGATTATGAACATATGGCAAAATTATTGTGCGAGGAAATATGCATGAATTATGAGATGACCAAGTTGAGGCTTACCTCTTGCAGCTGGTGATCGTGTTTTGAGTTAGAGGTGTTACAACTTGGTTCCAGTGATGTGGACAGCTTCCCTAGGTGCTATGGAGTGTGTCTGAATGCTTGGAGTGGATGAAATTGAGCTGGAACTTGATTTGGCACCTCAACTGCAAATCTGTCTAAGGCTTGTGCAGATGGATGGTGATTTTGAGAATCTGGTGTTCCAAATGTTGTTTAAGTGTTTGGATCACTTCTATATAATGTTTATGATGTGTGTGTGTGATTGGTTTGGTTGGAAATGCTCGCAAACTCAAAACCCGATAGTGACTTGCTTTAGAAGGCAAATTTGGAAGTGAAGATGTGATTTTGAGAAAGGCAAGTGTTCTAGGCCTTTGATGTACTCAAACTGATCAGAAATGAGGTCTATTTATAGTGTGTCAAGTTTGTTTTGCAAGGAATAGGGAATGGCAACTGCAGCAGGCCTTTGGCCAATGTGGATCAAATGGAATCTCAAGTCTCCTCTAGCCATTGACTTGAGATTAGAGCATAGGCCTATGTGTCTTTGGTTCAAGGATAAGGCTTGACTGAAGTGTTCATTTTTGCTCTGATACATGCCACCTCTAAGCATCCATTGAATGCTCCAAAACAAAATTGGAGTCTTGAGGCATCTTTAGCTTTTAGGGGTGCCAAACCTATATGTAGTTCCAAAGACTTGGGAGGCTTATGGATCAGTGTTTGTTCCTCCTTGGTCTCCCCCCGAGGTGTGCAGATGGATAAACTTGTTTGTTGTTTGCACAAATTAATCAAATCGAGCTATAATGCACAAATTTGTCTTGCAAGACAGTTTGCATCAAGGCATACTGCAGTCATCATAACTCTTAGCTCAGATGGAATTTGATGGAGTTCTTGGACATTTTCGAAAGCTGATATATCCTATTTCAATATGATGTCCAACTTTAGTTTTGATCCAACTTGAATTACAATGAAAAATGCCTCTACTTTTGGGAAAAAATAAGGCAGATTCAGACTTAGTGAAAATTTCACTAAGTGTTGGAAAAATGTCACTTTTGTGTTTTCAGCCATTTTGGTCACTCCATAACTCAAAATCCATGAGGAATTGGAATGAGGTGTAGTTGACACTTTTAAACTATGCCATGAGAGCTACAAATCCAGCCTTGGACCATCCAAAATAGTTGCTTGGATCTCAAGTTATGATCCTTGGAAGTTGGTACCCTAGCCATTTTGTTCCATAACTTAAAAAAAATTCTATGTTTTTATGGTTACCCCTTTTACAAGTTATCCCACTTTCTTTGATTTTTCTTGATGAATGATGATTCAAATCACATATTAACATTGTTTTAGGGATGAGGAACCATAATTGTGAAAAATCTCAAAAAGTCAAACTTGACTTTTGTGCACAGTTGACTTTTTATCAGGTGAATTCCAAACTGTGCGACCCTTTGTGAAATCAAGTCCTTGACCTAAATCAAACATAATGGATATGTTCCATAGGTGTTATAGGGTGTATTGAATCATGTCCCAGGGTTTGGGATCATGTCTTGGTCAAAAGTCAAAGGTACAGTTGACTTTTTCTTCAAAACCCTAATAGTGGTCCTGAGGAAATTGAAACTTGTGGATCAAGTTTCTTGGATCAATCCATTGTTGTAAATGGATCAATGTGGTTTATTAGAGACCCTCAAACCATGTCTTAAGGTCTTGGCTCATGTTTTGTCCCAAAAGTCCACTTAGGGGTGAGTTAGGTCAAGAAACCCTAATTCCTGATTTTTTTGATGAATGCTTCCCCTGAGGTAAAATTGACTTAATGATTGGGTCCATGAGGTCCCTTGGAGTATCTTGAGTTATATTTTGAAGCATTGGATCATGTCCAGATGAAGATTTTCATCTGGAGGCCCTGGTCGACCAAAACCTAATTTGGTGACACCGGCGATCTTGAGGCTTAATCCACTTGGAATACTGCAACCTTGTGCCTGATTCTTGATGTGGGAGTCCTCTTGATCATTTATGGGTATTTTAGAGGTTAGACAAGTTGAATATCATGTCATTTATTGATTGATCCTTTGTGTAAGGCTCTAAGTGGGCTTAAAACCCTAATCCTTGATTGTAGGGAATGCTCAACAATCCTTGAGGAGATTGATGAGGCATAAAGGTACATCCATATTGTGATGATGATTTGCACAATGATGGGAAATCTTAGTGGTCAAAATTTGGGGTATGACAGGTACGTGTTGTTCAATCCAGGTTCACTTGAGGCTAGCAGGTTAAATATGTGTGCAGTTTTGTTCAATTCAATTGAATGTGACTTGATCTTGGTTAAGAAAGAGGAGGTTTGTTTCATTCACAAGATGGATTTGTCATGGATCAGTACTTTATGTTTGGAGATGATTAGGTTAGGGTTTTTGTGCCAGTTCAAGTTCATCTAATGATTTTTATGGTGGTTTCCCTTTTCAATTTCCCATCCATTTCGTATCCAAACTTGTAAACAATTCCATTTTTGATTTCATATTCATTTTCAATTCACAATCCAATTCTTTTTATCCAATTATCCATTTCTTTTTAATCCATCTTCCATTTTAGTTGTAAAATTCATTTATAACAAATTTCATACTCCAATTCATTTTAATTGTCCATTTCATTTTTGAAATTCTGGCATAGCAGATAGTAGAAGTCCTAACAACATGTCACGACATTGTTCTCTGCATAACTTTAAAGCAAGGACAAAATAAACAAACTGATATTCTGAATATCAGCAACAAATTCACAACAGATGTTTCAACATCTGTTACGACATGATAATTAATACTGAACTATAAATTGCAGAATGATAAACAACACAGAATATGATGACCCATCTCGGTGCAAATCACCTACATTTGGGGGTTGCCAAGCCAGGAAGAAGAATCCACTATTAGTAGTGTAGTTTTATGTAAACAACCTCTGGTTTACAGTAAACAATCTCTGGTTTACCTATCACTACCCAATGAAAACTTTATCATTAGAAGTCACATCTAATTGATGAGAGAAACCCATCTCACTCATTAAATCACAACCTGTGATATCTAACAGTTATAGTCACAATAACTGTATCATCCTACTTGAAAGAATCCTCTTTCAATGCAAAGTTCAGCCAAGCATTCTCGACTAACAACTCAACTCATATTTGCTTCAAAGCTTCATCCAATAACAATATACAATTCATTACCTCAAGGCTTCTGAATCTGTATAAACATCTATGTCTACCACAATGCATCAAACCGATACAAATGGAGACTTACAACACAAGAAAGTCCTACGACTCTCAAAACCCTAAACCCTATTTTCTACTTCACAAAAGTATTACATAAGGATTAGTTGATCTTCCCTAGGTCTAGGTCTACCTTTTATAACCAAAAAAGAGACTGGATTTGGGCTTCAAAAATGCTGTAATTCTGTTCCTCAGAATCTGCAAGATATTCTCCTCAAGAATAGTTTCTTCAATCCTAAGTTTCCTAAAATGTTTCCACATTGTAGTACCCTAAATTTTGACCAGCAATCTACAGGCTTTTTTTAGAAAACTATTTTGATTTTGGGATTACATGCTATCAGGGGTGTTGTTTAGATGTGGGAGTCTCTAGCACATATCAGGATGGGCCTCTTAGCACTTTTAGGCCCATTTCAGATTTATTTGTGTATAAGGATTTTTACATAGGAGTTTGGATTTTTTTGAGGATATAATTCGTTTTGGGGTTAATTTGCCTTTTATTTTGGGAATTAACATTATTGGGTTTATCAGCAAATTTAATCATTTTAGTATTCATTAATTATTCTTTTTTTCTATTTATAGAGGGTGGATAGAATTTTTAGGTTTGGTTTTTAAATTAATTTTCTTTAGAAAATATATAGGATTATTTTTTTTATATATTTTTAGTAAGGGTTGAATTTTGTTAAGGTGTTAGGGATTAATTATATTAATGACAGATTATTATTATTTATTTATTATTTTAGCAGTTAGTTTAGTTAAGGGTTATTAGGATTAATTAGTTTTTTTTTATTTAAGGGTTTATTAGACATATTTTTGAATTTATTTATGAGTTTAGGAATTTGTTTTAGGAGATGTCTTGATTATTATTATTATATATTATTGCGTTTTATTTATTTTTATTTATTTATTTTATTTCATTTTTTGTGATTTACGGTTAAAGTGGTTGACCGATTGTGGGGTCTTCTTCCCCAATCCAAACCCTAATCACGCACAGGAATCAAACGGGATCAGATTTTGGACACAGACTCAATAACTAATCATTTTCATTAATTTTACAATCCAAAATTACAATATAAATCAAAACCCTAAAAATACAGTCAGATCACAAATTGTATGACGAAATCAAAATCAGAATAACATTAAAATCAAATCAAAATATGACCTAGAATTTCCTAAAACAAAATCAATCAATATAATTTCTAGACCTAATTTCAACCCTATATAAACTAAACTAAAATTCAGAAAATGGAGAGGACCCTAGGCTGACGGCTACTGCGAATCCCTTGAAACCTCCACTTAAAGCTCTTGCGAACAAAGGACTAGGGTTCATCACTAGAACCCTATAACCCTTGAGCTCGAACCACCTGCAAACAAAGAGAACAGAGGATTAGAAATCGGAAATAGAGAAAGAAGGGAAGGAAAGCAGCTTAGTATTGGACACGACAGGGGAGGTAAACACAAATCACTTAGCTTTTGGTTCGTGTACTATTATTATGTTGTTGTTGTGAATCTGTGATGTAGGTTGAATCCGTGTAGGTTTAGGAGAAATCTTGGTTTATTTTATGTTTAGGGTTAGGGTTCTTTGGGGTTAGGGTTAGGGCACAGAACCCTTAGGGTTCTTAGGGTTCTTGGGGTTCATGGGGTTTCTGGGTTTGGGATGAAGGTTTGGGGTTAGGGTTCTTAGGGTTCCTCGCGAACCCTAAAGAACTAGATGGGGGTTAGGGTTCATGAGGGTTTGAATTTTCCGGTTGAATATCAACAGGAATCTGGGGATTAGGGTGGTTTGGGTGGCGGCCGGAAGTTCACCGGCGGAGGAGAAGGTAGAGAGAGGAGAGAGCTCTTGGAGAGAGCGAGAGGGTTAGAGAGAGAAAGAAAGGATCAAATGATCCATTTCTGAAGGGTTTGGGGCTTTATACCCCCTCCCTCAGTGCGAAGGATCTCAACACGTGGCCTCTTGTTGGCCACCCAATCGTTTGACCTTGGTCATTCAGTAGGCGTAGGTTCACCGTACACCCTTCTTTGACCTCCATCACAACCGTCCGTGTAGCTTACTGTGACCAGGTATGTAGATCTAACGCTCTACATAGAACGTAGTCGAAGACCATTAGATGGATCCAACGCCCTAGAGAGAGTCAACTGGATGACTCTCTCCTGGACTCCCAGACTGAACTGTGGGCCCTTTAGCTGATGGGCCTTGCGCCCAGACCGCTATTAGCACCCCCACCCAATAGGCCCATTACTTTTTCAGTAGAAAATGCACCCCTTGGGGTTTAGTTTAATTAATTAAATTATTTCCATAATTTAATTATTAATTAGGAGTTAAGTGATTAATTAGGGTATATAAAATAGGATTTAGGGTTATTATTAGGGGAAATATGATTTGGGATTTTAGGATTTTATTTTGGATTTTTATATGGGATTTGGGGTTTTAATTGTTGGTTTTATATTTAAAATAACTTGTTTTTTAAAATAGGGATAAAAACTTTTATAAGTGAGATAATTAGGAATAAGAATTTTATTTAGGGTTTATTTGGGTGAAAAGATAATTAAGGATTTTAATTATTGGTTTGGGTTTTTTGGAATTGTTTTGGGATTTTAAAATTAATAAATTAAGTAATTTCTTTTGTTATAAAATGGATATTAAAAATAGAGGAGTTTTTTTTCTTGTTTAAATTAATTTGGATTTTTATGGAAAATATTTTGGATTGAAAATTATATGGTTAATTTTGATTATTAAAATATCAGGTTGGGATTAAATTATGTTGGTGGGTTTATTGTATTTTAGCATGGGATTAATATAAATAATAATAATTATTATGATTAATATAGAATAGGGAAAATACAAAAATAATTTAGGGATTTTAATTAAGGATTATTTTTATATTATTTATCTTAAATTAACTTTTTGGGATAAAAACTTAAGTTTTTTAGGATTTTTATAATTAATTTTTTTTTATTTAATACATTTAAAGGGATTATTTTCCATAATAAAAATAGGGATAAAGTTTGTGGTTTTATATATTTTTTAAAAAGGGATAATTTTTAGAAATAAATTTGGGATATTTTAGGAAAAATCCAAGGGATAACATGTGGTGTTTTTATAAACTATTGTGCTTGGTTTATTTTCTAAATAAATCAAGGGGATTTTAAGTTTGGTTTTTTTCTTTTTATTTTTTATATTTTAATTTATTTATTTTGTTAAATAAATTTAAAGGGATTTAAAGGACCTACGGGATTTAAGGGATATTATTAAGGTTTCAAGGGATATAAAAGGGATGTCTAAGGGATAAGAATTTGAAATATTAAGCGATAAAACTCTTCTTCCGAGAGTATAAATAATGGATGGGATTTAGGGATACAAACTCTTAGGTTCCAAGAGTATAAACATAGGCCAAGGGATAGGATTTAAGGGATAGAACTCTTCTTTTGAGAGTATAAATAATGGATAGGGATTTAAGGGATAAAACTCTTCATCCGAGAGTATAAATAATGGATAAGCTTTTTTGGGATAAGACTCTTGACATCCGAGAGTATAAATAAATGAATTAGGAAATGGGATAGAACTCTTCCTCCGAGAGTATAAATAATGATAAGTAAATGGGATAGAACTCTTCATCCGAGAGTATGAATAAGGGATAAGGACATGGGATACTCCAAGAGTATAAATAAGGGATAAGGACTTGGGATAGAACTCTTTATTCAAGAGTATAAATAAAGAATTAGGATTAGGATTAGGACTAGGAATGGGAATAGGAATAGGAATAGGAATAGGGGATAGGGGAGGTGAACTGCGATTACTCTTATCCTTCAAATTTGAAGGTACGTAGGCATAGGGTTATAAACCCTAGCGAGTATATTAATAATAAAACTTAGGATCCCCTCTTAGATTAACTTTTCTTCTTTGTATAATAATAAGGTTTTTTTTATAAATAAATAACAAGTCAAACATTAAAATAACAAACAAACATACCCTAGAACTTAAGGAGGAGCCCATTGAGTACAATGGAGGCGAGGGATGCCTAACACCTTACCCTCACTTAACCGACTCCCGAACCTTAGGAATCTCTACCCTTAGGATTAGGATTTTAGGTTTATCATTTATTTTCCTTAAAAAAATATGATGGCGACTCGAATATTTTTGTCGGCCGCGACACACACTTTAGAAAATGACACATCTTTAAATTCCAAGAGAATATTTGATTTCTTAATCTGGACGCCATCTAGGATACACAAACGATCTTCTGCAATCTGAATTTAAATTAATAGATTCAAACCAAATTTAAAAATTGTAACAGACAAAAATGTTGAATAACCCCGTTAGGACATCTTGTCAAAACATCTTGTTCTTCAAGTTCTGCTACATGTTAGGACATCTTGTCCAACGTGTTTCTGTCAGGTTTGTTTTACCAAAATTAATGCCAATCAAAAACTAAGGAGCCTTCAATCTCCCCCCTTGGCAGATTTTGTCTAAAACAAACCAAATAACCCTTGCATGCAAACACACAATAGTTAGAGGCAAAAATCAGTCAGCAGCAGAAATAACACAAAGCTAACAGCCTCCTCCTCTACTTAGAACTTCTTATGGTGCAGCAAGAGATTAAAAAATCTCTCCCCCTCAACAGTAGCCAACAACTAATGATTACTTAAGTTAGTACTACTCCCCCTTTTTAGCCATAATATGACAAAGGTAGATTACTAACTAAGCAACCACACAGAAGCAAATATGTAAAGTACAAGCAAGCACAATTCTCTGACCAAGGCCCATAGTATTGCCTCAATAGTCATTGACATACAGGTTTAAGAGATAATCACAATCTTCTTTACTTAACTCTAAATCAACTCTTTAATCTAGAATTAGTAGATTTGATCACGACATCTTCAACATATAAATAAAACACTTCCATTGATCTTCCAATCCGCAAAGAAAAATAAATTCTCCCAGATAAAAACAATGATTCTTAGGACACTCCCAAGAAGCTTGTATAATGCTGATTCAATCTATTGATACCCCAACGATAGAACCAAGTCTAAACTGTCAAGTTCAACATGAACTTTACCAGTAACACAATGTCACGACATCTTGTTTGACATTACACCGCACCAGAGAAACATAATCACAAACTGCTTGAAACCACAAACAATCTTGATAAATAATTGTACTACTGCAGCAACAGATCCTAGACAGAAGTCCAACTCCCCCTATCAAGGATAACCAGTGCTCTTTTTCAAGAAGAACACCTTAAAGTGAATGGAAAACATAAGACTCATCTTCATGTCTTCAAGAGCTCACTCCTTGTTCAACGCACATGCTAATCGCATTCACACACTGCTTGATCCACAAGAAATCTATGTACCACAATAGTACACCCATCAGACAGAAGTCCTCCTTCTATATTTCATAAATGATGCTCCTTCCAACAAGAAACACCCAAAATCACCACATGATATCACATGACCAACTTCATGCTCATATAGTGAGAAAGTACCAGGATCACATCCTTGTACCATAACTAACGAACTCTTGGATTGAGACCAAAATCACCATTGATCACTCTCATCCTGAACCCATCCATACCCTGTACAAATCCACCTTGGATTTTACAGCCATAAATATCCATGTTCCTTGAGAATAAATCCAATTGAACCTAGAATGCTTCACATTCCTCAAAGAGACATACAGAGTCTCTTAGTTTGTTAGCTATCCCAGATGTCCTTCACACTTGAAAGGCATCACATACATGCTCCAGAAATCCTCTGCTTACTTGCTTCACAAGCACCAAACAGATCCACTTCTTTCTAGAGTTACTTATAGTAGAAGAAACCACCTCTCCACAAGCATTCTGACCTCAATAAGAGTCAGACTACCAGATAGACACCCTATGATCCAAGACAGTCTTCACTTCATCATTCTCCCGTATGACAAGTTAGAACACTTCTGATTCAACTAGTGAATATCAGCTTCCACAATCTGAACTCCAAGTTCAGAGAACATGATGATGTTCTAACATCAGTTAGGACATCCAGATCATATCATAGACACCATACACTATGGTTCTTGATACAATTACCACTGGACTTACTATCTATATAGTAATCTAATTGAAGGTCTTCATAGAACACAACTCCTACCAGCTTGAACATCAAGAACTTCAGACAACTGTAGAGAGAAATAAACTCTCATACTCCCATCAAAGCAAGCTCCTTAAGCGAATATCCCTTCAACAATCAGCAAGTCAATATCAAAACTAGCTCCTCCACACATCCTGGGTTCAATTGTGGTTAAACACAGCCAAGTGTCACAACTTCCTCTAGATTTCCAGCCAAGAATTTGGGTCTTCAACAAGATATCTTAGATACACTAAGACTAGGAAATGTATCCTCTACTAGCTTCTGTAATTCCCATAAATTGCGTAGACTTTTGAAGCATCCATTCCAATCACATACTTGAGAAGACCAGCTTCTCTCAAGATGATATATCTCTACTTTAATCAGATCCCACAGAGGAAACAATCTGATGATCATCCTGATGTCAAAACATCTGTCATTAATGTTATGAATTCCATCTAATAGGCTCAAGTCTGTCTGAAACAGTCATGATCAACTCCCCCTCAGACAAACCAAGTTGAGAAACTTCTCCACTTCTACAGAACAAGAGTTCCATGCTCTCATAGACTTGATTAACATATCAAGTTTGAGTAGACAACCTCTATCCTGCGTTAGTGGTCCGTAACTAATTTTAAGACCAGGTACCTTGATGAGCACCAGCTTTAAGAACTCATCCTCCGAAGAACCAAACATGCCAAAGCCTGATTCTTTAAGAAAGAGTAGTCAACAGCTACAAGAAAACCAGCTTCCTTCAAGATGTCAGAGATAGTGTCCTAGACACTTATCCCGAACCTCCATTTTGAAAAGGATCACATGTTCTCTGCAGCTGTACTATAATTCACCTAGATCAGAAATAAATTGATCCAAGCAATATTCATCAAGAATAAGAAGTCTTCATCTTCACTTCCATCACTATCATATTCTAGACAAGTTTCCTGCCACAAAACTTCCTTGTCGGATTATGTGCCTATGCAGATCCAACTAGAAGAGCATTCCCAACACTTTATGTCAACACACACAAGTTTGGTTCCTAGGGTATATGCTAATCCCATTTCCTTGTTCTAAAGATTCACTCTTTGAATCAACAAGATTCTGCACAATCTCTGCTGATGGAATGTTTCAACATCTGGTTGAACATCATATCCTTGTAGAATCCCAGACAGATACTTGAACATTGATGATGCAGCAACTGATGAGACAACTAGGCTTCATCTTCCATGATCATCAACTAAGGATAATTCATTAAATACGTGTGAATATCACAAATAGTAATGAATCTTAAATCCTCATTCAGAAGGCCATACAACCAAAAGATATCAACACTTTAGGAATACCAATCAAGCATTCTATAGTGTAGGTACTTTCCTTCCCAAGCAGAATGTTGAGACACCAAGACTGACACCCTTGACTCATGTTGGCTTGTCTGTGTCATACCCTAAATTTTGACCACTAAGATTTCCCATCGTTGTGCAAATCATCATCATTATATGGAGGGACAATCATCCTCATTAGTCTCCCCAAAGATGGGTGAGCATGCACTACAATCAAACTTAGGGTTTCAAGCCCTTTCAGAGCTCTTAGACAAAGGATCAATCAAGAAATGACATGATCTTCAACTTGTTTAACCTCTCAAATATCCACAATGGATCAAGAGGACTCCCACATCAAGGATCAAGCACAAGGCTGCAACATTCCAAGTGGATTAAGCCTCAAGATCGCTAGTGTCACCAAATTAGGGTTTTGGTCGACCAGGGTCTCCAGTTGGAAATTTTCCTCTGGGCATGAGCCAACAATTCAAATCACAACTTAAGATACTTCAAGGGACATCATAAACCCCATCATCAAGTCAATTTAACCTCAGGGGATGCATTCATAAAAAATCAGGAATTAGGGTTTATTGACCTAATTCACCCCTAAGTTGACTTTTGGGACAAAGCATGAGCCAAAACCTCAAGACATGGTTTGAGGGTCTCTAATAAACCACATTGATCCATTTGCAACAATGGATTAATCCAATAAGCTTGATCCACAAGTTTCAATTTCATCAGAGCCACAGTTAGGGTTTTGCAGAAAAAGTCAACAGTGCCTTTGACTTTTGACCCAGACATGCCCCCAAGCCTTGGTATATGATTCAATACACCCTATAACACCTATGAAATCAATCCATCAAGTTTAATTTATGTCAAGGACTTGATTTCATAGAGGATCGCACAATTTGGAATTCATCTAATAAAAAGTCAACTATGCCCAAAAGTCAAAGTTTGACTTTTTGATTTTTTATCAATTATGGTTCCCTAACCCTAAAATGATGTTAATGTGTGATTGGAATCATCATTAATCAAGGAAAATCAAGAAAAGTGGGATAACTTGTAAAAGGGGTAACCATAAAAAACTTAGACATTTTCTAAGTTATGGAACAAAGTGGCTAGGGTGCCAACTTCCAAGGATCATAACTTGTGATCCAAGCAACCATTTTGGTTGATCCAAAGATGGATTTGTAGCTCTCATGGCTTACTTTAAAAGTGTCAACTACACCTCATTCCAATTCATCATGGATTTTGAGTTATGGTTGGATCAAAATGGTTGAAAACATGAAATGCCACTTTTTCCAACACTTAGTGAAATTTTCACTAAGTCGGAATCTGTTTCACTTTTTCCAAAATGTAAGGGCATTTTTCACTTGGATCCAAAAAGTATCAAGAAAAACTATGATCACCCATATGTTGTATCATATGAGAGCTTTCCAAAATGGCCAAGAACCCCATGAAACTCCACTTAAGCTATGAGATATGACAATGGCAATGTGCCTTGCTGCAAACTGTCATGGCAAGGCAGATTTGTGCATTTTGCTCGATTTGATCAAATTGTGCAAATGACAAACAAGTTTATCCATCTGAACACCTCAGGGGGAGACCAAGGAGGGGGAAACACTGATCCATAAGCCTCCCAAGTCTTTGGAACTAAAAATAGCAAGCCAAACCTAAAAAACCCTAAAGAGGGGACAAGACTCCAATTTTGTTTTGGAGCATTCAATGGATGCACCAAGGTGGAATGAACTGAGCCACTTTCAACTAAATGAGTGAAGGATGATCTCTGAACTAGGGAACCAGCAACCTGTGCTCTAACCTCTAGTCAATGGCTAGAGGAGACTTGGATTCCTATTGATCAACATTTGCCAAACCTCTGTTGCAGTTGCCATTCCCTATTCCTTGCAAAACAAACTTGCTCTACTATAAATAGAGCTCATTTGTGCTCAGTTTAAGTACACCAAAGCCATCAAACAGATGCTTTCCTCAAAATCACCTTCTCACTTCCAATTTTGCCTTCTAAGGCAAGTCACTATCGCGTTTTGAGTTTGAGAGCTATTCCAACCAAACCAATCACGCACACACACACACACACCACATAAACATCATATAGAAGTGATCCAAACACTTAAACAACAACTGTAACACTGATTTCTCATAATCACCAACCAGTTGCTCAAGGTTTTAACCAAGTTGCAGCTAAGATGCCATAAAGTGATCCAGCCATTTCCAATCAAGTCCAGGCATTCAAACACACTCCATATGGTGCAGGGAAGCTGTTCAGATCATCACAACTCATCTGTAACACCTCCAAATCCAAAATCACTTTGCTCTTGCTGTCACGACCTTCAAGTAAGCCTAAACTTGGTCATCTCTTAATCTATGCATATTTCCTCGCACAATACTTTTGCCAAATGTTCATAATCATGCATAGAATGTTTCCCCTCAATTAATTGCTTTGTTTGAACCGTGTATCAAAATTCTCAGCCTTCATGAAAATTTTAGGGTTCTTGAGGTTTTGTCTTGATTTCTTATTCCATGCTTAAAATAAATGAAATTAAAGACCTTATACATGATCGTGAGGTGAAAACGAGCAGATTGATATGTGGATTGTGTGATTTCATCAAGTATTCAGTGAGATTGGATAGAAAATGCAAATCAGGCCAAACTCAGAACACGCGCGTGTTCTTGCCATGTTATTGGCGCCCTTTTTCAAATATTTGAATATTTGAATTTTGTGATTTTATTTAATTGATTCAAAAATTAATTTCTCTCCGAGTTTTAATGATTTTGAGTTGATTCTTTTTTTAATAATTCACAAAAATGTTAAAATATTTTATTTTGCCAAAAATTCCCAAAAATATTATTTATTTCATATATTTGATACTTTTGCAAAGAATTAATCTTTTATTTGTTTTTTAACATTTAAAATATTTTTTCCTCCTTGATTTTCCAAATTTAATTGGTTTCCGATCATTTTGTGGATATAAACATGATTTTTCAAACATTAATCCAAGATCACAAATTATTTTTCACACATGTTTGATAATTTTGATCATTTTAATTGAATTTTTTATTTAATTAAAATACATTTTGAAACTAATTTAGGGTTTTTGATCTTAATCACCCTAAACAAATGATTTTCAAACACTCATGGACCTCTAATAGAGTGTAAGACCCAACCCCTTTTTGTAAATAAACATTTTTGGGCCTCACACATTGTATAAGTCCCTATGTATATTTATCAAACGTTCGGCGCGATCGTCGCCTTTTCAAAACAAATGGGCATCTCCTTGAGTTGTAAGCCCCATCTTTTATTTTAAAATAACACTTTTGGGCCTCTAATAGAGTGTAAGACCCAATCCTTTTTTCCAAAACAATTTTGGGCCTCAGTGTATTATATAAGTCCCGATACCGTCAAAAAGTTCGGCACGATCGTCGCCTTTTTTAACAAAAATCTTTGGGCTTCTCCTTGAGCTATAAGACTCATCTTTATTCATTTTCAAACTCTTGGGCCTCTAATAGAGTGTAAGACTCAATCCCTTTTTAACCAAAACAATTTTTGGGCCTCAGATATTGTATAAGTCCCTCTGGGGTAAAAGGAAAAAATCTCGGCGCGATCGCCAGTTCAAAAATCAAACAACCCTGGGCCTACCCTTGTGTTATAAGCCCCATTTATTTTCTTTAAGTTTCTTTGGCCCTCTAATAGAATGTAAGACCCATCCCCTTGTACATAAAAACAATTTTGGGCCTCACGTATTGTATAAGTCCCTCTGTACGGTTTTCAAAACAACGGTGCGATCATCGTTAAAACTTGGACCTCTATTTGAGCTGTAAGCCCCAACAATATTTTCAAAGCACTTTCTCCTTTGATTTTGAATTCAAATATATGTTGTTATCAAAACTTTCTTTGTTGAACAACTAACAAAACAACATGGAAGCTCTACAACGGGTAAGTGTTTATCCGCTTTCATTTACCGCTTTCATATGTATATAACTGTATTGTGGGGGTTGTTTCACTGTAAATCTTCTTTCACATCCTTTTATATACTCATCACATATCCATTGTGTAATACTAGTAAGTTATTTAGAGTTTTCCCCGGCAACTACGTCTAGCACTAGGTAAAGCCTGTTGGTCACTCTTAAATACAAACAAAACTAGATCCCCCGTAGGATTCCAGATACAGTCTTCCCTTCTCTTGGGGTTAAAAAATATGGAACAAAGAGAAAGACAGTATTCTCGGTGAACCTTTTCTCAGACTGTCACCCTTAGAAATTGTCAAAGAAACTCTAACTCCCTAGAGATGATCTTTTCTCCGTGAATGGCATCTCTTGAGTTTCTTCCAAATTCTCGAACTTTCCTGGAATAATCTCTTCTTTGTAAATTGCATTTCTTGAACTTCTCTTGGTTTGGGGACCCACAGGCTTTCTAAAAGCATCCCCGCCTCCTCTTGGGCGTTGTACAAGGACCCTTCGGCTTCCTAGAAGTTCTCATGCCTTCTCTTGAACTTAATACAAGGACCCTGATGACCTCTTAAAGGTATAAGATAGAACTTAGTCATCCTTTGCTAGAGCAGTCTTTCCCGCGTCAAAACTCCGGCCATTGTAGGGTTGATACTCATTCCTTAATGTCTGTGCCTCCTCTTGGGCATTGTACAAAAGATAAAACTCTAGACTTGGACAGTCTAAGCCTCTTGAGTCTCAAAGACATTCTCAAGTTCCTTTCAAACATAGGAGGAAACACCGATCACTCTGAAACCTAGTATCTCTCATGAGATTTCCCCACCCTTGGGCCTGCCTATAGATCTAATCCTCAGCAGTAAGATAGCCTCCTCTTGGGCTTTGTACAAATGATTCTCCCTAGCGGAGCTAACCTTTTTAGATTCTCTTGTTGAGTCAACTTTTAGCCTCCGTCTTGGGCTTCATACAAGACACACATAAACCACTCTCTTGTTGAGTATAAAAGACTCTCTTGTTGAGTCAATCACCTGCTCAAGACTCTCTTGTTGAGTCAAAATTTTTAGCCTCCGTCTTCGGCTTTATACAGAACAGATAAAAGTATTCTCTTATTGAGTCAAACCGTCTCAGCCTCCATCTTGGGCTTTATACAAGATACGTTCTCCCCAACGGAGTCAAAATCCCTTTTAGCCTCAATCTTGGGCGTTGAACAAGACAGAAAGAACATTTTCCTCAGAAAAGTCAAACTTCCAGCCTCCTCTTAGGCTTTGAATAAAGAAAACCCCGGTTGAGTCAATCAACCTTTTAGCATCAAATTTGTGCCTTGCTCACAGCATACAAACATCAACAATTCCTCTTTAGAGATGACCAATTCTCTCTCATCCAAAACCCTTTAGCTTCACATCTTGGCCTTTGAACAAGATACAAACCACCTTTAGCTTCACGTCTTAGGCTTTGAACAAGACACCAAAACATCTCTTTCCTCCCATAGAATAGGAGGAACTACGATCGCTCTGATTTCCCTGTTTCGGGAATACGTAGGCATAAGATTGCAAAATCTTAGCGAGCATACTAATCAAAAACCCAAAGTCCAGTACCTCCATACATCAACCAAAGGAAATCAGGTCTAGTATCCTAACCAAAAGCCTCACCAATAATCTAGACATTTGTGTTCTTAAGAAAATAACCCTAAGAAGGACCCCCCCTATTTTGATAGCATCTGTAAACCAACAATTTTGACTGTTTAACCTCAGTATGCAAGCAGGGTTAATTAGAGACATCTATTTCCCTTCCTTAATCAGCTCAACAGGATAAAAAATGAATCGAACTGTAGTACCAAAGCGATAGTGATTCGAAACCACAAATATCGCTCTACAGAAAAATGGCGACCACAGAGGGAGGCATTCTTTCTTGCATTCCCAAGGGACGAAACTTTAAGTTCTCGAAGTATCACAAAAATGGCGACTCTGCTGGGGAGTCATTGTCTGTATAGGATCATAAGACTAGAGGTCTAGGATATTAAGACAAATATATATACTGCTTTTCCTAATTTATATCCGTGTTTATTTTTCTGCTAATGGGAATGCGTGTGATGCCACATGTGGAAAGATTAAGTATACACCTAAGATAAGTGATGGCATTATACGGGTAATCTGACGGGGAGTAAATCCCAGTTAAGAGTTCCCGGTCGACCATCAAACTTAGTGGAGACTCCCTTTGCAGATGCATTACCTATACGACTTCGGTTGTTGAAAGTAGTGTGGTCGATTGGGTTATCTGAGAAGCTGAGGTTTTTAGTAGACTAAAACCATTTTGTAGTGCGGAAGCTATCAGAAATAGTTGTCACGCGATACTACCCTAATTTGAGATCACTCTAAGATACATCAGCTCGCTGGCGATCCGCTTGCTGTTGTTATCCCAAGAGGGGTCAGTGATTTTGAGGATAGGTACAAAAAATCACGAGTATAAACCTTTAGGGATGGCCAGAGCCTTGACTTCATGACACCAACCCTTTGACCCCATGTTTTTTCTATGTTTTTGTGTGCTTCATTCGTACATTCATTTAAAAAACATTAAAACAAAGAAAAATCTTCTCTTCTAGTCTCTCGTTTTCAAAATAAACTAAGGCAATGATTGCAAATATCAGATAAAGAGATTGCATAATGGATTTCGGTAGAAGGAAAACTCACAAATACACCTTCAAGGTTCCAAAACTAGAGGATTTGAGAGGGTTGGCTAAGATGATAACCAACCTTGAGGTTTTCAGAGCCAAGTATGGAGGACCGCTGTCTCTGTTAAGGGTCCATGTACTTGAAGGAATCCTGTCTATGCTCATTCAGTTCTACGATCCTGTCTATCACTGTTTCACATTCCCGGATTATCAACTAGCACCAACACTAGAGGAGTATTCTCACTAACTGATTTACATATCACTGATCAATCTCCCTTTTCTGGACTAGAAGAAATTCCAAAGGATCAAACCATTGCAAGAGCAATTTATTTGGATGAGTCAGAAGTCAGGACTCACGTGACCACTAAGGGTGGAATCCATGGTTTGCCAGCCCAGTTCTTGATAAAGAAAGCTCTGTACTTTACTAGTATAGGGAACGTGGCCGCTTTCGAAAGCATCTTTGTTTTGCTTACCTACGAGTTATTTTTGTTTCCCAACATCGATAACTTTGTAGATATCAACGCCATTAAGATTTTTCTGATTGGAAACCTTGTACCGACCTTGCTCGCAGATGCTTATCATTCTGTACACTTAAGGAATTTGTACAGCGGAGGAATAATCACATGTTGTGTACCCCTGCTGTACAAATGGTTCATTTCCCACTTACCCAAGTCTGTTGCATTTTGGGATAAAAAAAGTACTTTATGTTGGTCGCAGAGAATCGTGTCTCTTACCAACTCTGACATCGATTGGTACAATCGAATCTATGACGGGAACAGAATCATTGACCGTTATGGAAATTTCCCAAATGTACCCCTTATAGGAACTAAAGGAGGAATCAACTATCACCCAATTTTAGTTCGTCGTCAATTCGGATACCCGATGAGGCATGTCCCGCGTAATGCTCATCTGGAAGGTCTTTTCTTTAAGGAAGGAGAAAATGACAGAGCACTAAAGGCAGAAATAGTGCATGCCTGGAAACACGTTCATAAGAAAGGACGAGAGTCTCTAGGAAAACCAGACTGTGTCTCGGTGGAACCTTATCTCCACTGGGTACAAACTAGAGCTCTCAAGCTGAGGATGCCTTACCCTCGTCAAGAAGTTCTTCCATTAAGGGACCCTGTCCTTTATTTTATGTCTGATACGGAAAAACTTCAGGTTAATCTCAACAAAGTTCAACAGGAGAAGAGGTCTTGGAAGAATAAGTACCGTATTCTCAATGTGGAGTGCAAGAAAATACAGCAACTGTTAAAAGAAAAAGACACCCTGATCGAGATTTTAGAGCAACATGCTGTAGAAAATCAGGATGACCAAAGGAATTTGCTCGCTCCTTTCACTTGGCAAAGGAATGACAACCCGACAACGGCCCAAGAGCCCCGGTCAAAGAAAAGGAAAGTACCAGAACCAGCACCTGAGCTCTCCTCAGAGAGGACTCAGGATCCATTAGCTTAGAGATTTCCTTTTACAGCACTTTGTAATTACTGTATTTCCATTTCCGCGATCTTTGAATTCAATAAAACGGGGTTTCCCCACTGTTTAATATTTGCAATCCAATTGTTGAAGTTTATTTTGATTAAACAAAAATTAATCATTGCATATCATTCATCATTCTCACATAACGCATTCTTCTTACCTACGAATCTCACGTTTGCGTCTCGATTCTAGAGTCAAACTGTCTCATTCATACAATACTCGGGCCAATCGACAGAAAAAGATGGATGATCTCGAGGAAGAGAACAGAGAGTTGAGGGAAGAGATCAACACTCTGAAAAAGGATCTGAGAAAGCTTCATAATGATATGCAAGCTCTGGCAGCAGCCCAGATGCAACAACAAAGGACTGTGATCTCAGAGATCACATCTACGCCCATTGTGGAAAAGTATGAGCCTTGATATACCATGCATAAAGATCGTCCCTGGGGCATGCCTATTAACTATATCCCGGAAGGATATATTCCGCCGATCACTGAAGATTAGGGAAATGCAGCAGGAACCGCTGGGCCTGAAGGTTACAAACTTCGGGAAAGCGAAGATGCCCGGGGCATGACAGCAACTCCTGAAGGTTACAAACTTCGGGAGGCACCAAAAGTCACTGCCATGATGACTATACCACCACCCATGGTACACACTCTCCCGGAAGGACAGATTCCACAAATACCTTCTGGTGGAAACAAAAGTATGTTCAACAGAATGAATGAGTTCTAGGAACAGTTCCTGGAGATGCAGAAAGAGTTGCAAGCCCTTCGCGGTCAGGATCTATTTGGAAAAGACGCCGCAAACCTTTGTTTGGTCCCCAATGAGAAAGTTCCGCACAAATTCAAGGTGCCCGAATTTGAAAATTACAAGGGTAGCTCTTGCCCTCAAAGTCACTTGGTGATGTATGCCCAGCGAATGTCAACTCAGACAAAGAACCAAGAGCTACTGATTCACTACTTTCAAGATAGTTTAACTGGTGCCGCACTAAAATGGTACATGGGATTAAACCGCACTAAGATCGGCGCTTTCAGAGATCTTGGCGCTGCTTTCGTTCAACAATATAAGTATAACCTGGACATGGCACCAGATAGAGATTAACTCAGAGCCATGTCACAGAAGGACAAGGAAACCTTTAAGGAGTACGCTCAGAGATGGCGTGAAATTGCCGCCCAGATTTTTCCACCTCTTGAGGAAAAAGAGATGACAAAGATCTTCTTGAAAACCTTGAGCTTATTCTACTACGACAGAATGGTCGCCAGTGCACCGAGTGACTTCACTGAGAAGGTCGGTATGGGAGTTCGTCTTGAGGAAGCAGTCTGAGAAGGACGTTTAGTTAAAGACGCTGGATCATCAAGTAGTACAAAATGATACGGTAGTACTCTCCCTAAGAAAAAAGAGCAACATATTGGTAATATCTCTCTCGGAAAACAAAGGCGACGATATCGACCAGTAGCAGTTGTAACTCCTGCTATCAACCCTGCGCCTGTTCCCACGTATCAACCTCAGGTTGCTCAGAGCCAACCTAATAGACAACAATTTCAGTAAAGGACACAACAACCTCTTCAGCAGGCCCGTCCTCCATATAACAACAACCGTACAACTCAACCTCCAGGGTTCGAACCTATACCAATGTTGTACGCATAACTATTTCCATTACTACTGGTCAAGGGGCATGTCCAAACCAGGTCTCCTCTTACAGTACTGGAAAATCCACCTTTTTGGTTCAAAGCGGATCAGACTTGCCCTTATCACCAAGGAGGACCGGGGCATAACATAGAAAACTGTCTTAGTTTCAAATCCGATGTGCAAAAGCTTGTTAGGAGCGGGGTCTTATCTTTCAAAGATATGAATCCGAATGTTCTCACAAACCAGCTGCCTCAACACGAGAAAGCTGCGGTAAATTTGATAGAAGGAGAGTCTAACAACAGCCATCAAATTCATGATGTACTCTTATTGAGGGCCAACTTGGTCAAGATGCATTGTAGACAGAGTGGATACGGGCATGTCCCACCTCACAATTATCACCAGTGTAATATCTGCTCCAAAAACAATCAAGGATGTTCTGTGGTGCAATCAGCTCTACATGAACAATTGGATCTCAGATGGATCCAAGATCATCGAGTTCGTGGGGTCAACATGACTCATGCAAGTTCCAACATCATTCAGAACCACGACATCCATGCGATGGATTTCAACTTAGTGGCAATGCACTCAAGACAAAGTCGGTATCATAATCTGCCGCGGAACGATTACAATTCCTGTCTGACTTGCTCGGTAAATAAACAGGGATGCTCTTTTGTACAAGAAGCCCTCCGGCATCAAATGGATCTTGGGTGGATCCAGGACTACCATGATAGGACTCCTTATCAGATCAACATGGTTTAAATCTTCGATATTCGTTTGATGAATACCAGCTTGGTAGAGTTGCACGCCAAGCAAGTCCAACTCGGTTTTCTCACTGCACATGATTATCCGAGCTGTAAAGTATGTTATGAGAGTAACCAAGGGTGCACTCTCGTTCAAAGAACTTTACAACACTTGTTAAACCATTGGTGGCTTCCGATCTATCTAGACAAAGACACGCAACAAATCAGTATGACAAACGGGAACCCTACTAGGCATCAAAGTCAGGGTGTCCGATCTATGGAAATAGACCTAGTAGGGTTGCATTGCATTCAAAGTGGACATGGCCAGGTGCCACCACACAATTACGAGCGCTGTAGAGTCTGCTCTAAAAATAACCAAGGATGCTACCTCGTGCGAGCAGCTCTTCAGAGTCAGTTGGACCGCAAAGAGATTTAACCGGGTCCAAGTTCTGGATCAATCATTTGGACGCCAGGTTACTTCATTGATCAGATCAAGGATGGGGTTGTAATCTCTGATCCTGAGAAAACCAAGGATGTTTGTACCATCATCCCTCTACTTGACGAATCGAAGGTTCTTAACCAGGAATTGATTGAAGTTACTTACGATAGTCAGAGAAATCAAAAGGCTCCTGTAGTTATCTATCTGTCGGGACCAGTGCCATATAAATCAACTAAGGTTATCCCTTACAAATACGGTGCAACAATAATTGAGAATGGAAAGGAAATTCCATTACTCTCCGTCGTGAATATTGCAGAAATCAGTCGAGTAACACGGAGCGGTCGAATCTTCAACCGAGGAGTTGGAGAACCTACCAGAGAAAAGGAACCTCAAACAGAAGTTCCTAATCAGCCGGTCAGTCAGTCCAGTGATCCCAACCTTTCAAAGAACAATGATGAGATGCTGAAGCTCATCCAAAGGAGTGAATACAACATTGTTGATCAACTGTTACAAACTCCTTCAAAGATCTCTGTGTTATCTCTTTTACTCAGTTCCGAAGCCCACAGAGAGGCTCTACAAAAAGTCTTAGAGTAAGCCTTTGTGGAACAGGATGTGTCGATAAGACAATTCGACAGTATCATCTCTAACATCACTTCCAACAACAACTTAGGGTTTAGTGCTGAGGAATTGCCAGAAGAAGGCAAAAGCCACAACATGGCGCTCAATATTACAGTCAATTGCCAGGACGATGCTTTAGCCAGCATAATGGTAGACACTAGATCGGCTCTCAATGTTATGCCGAAGTCCACTCTAATGCGACTATCATTCAGAGGATCTCCGATGAGAGGCAATGAGGTCATCGTCAAAGCATTTGATGGGTCCAGAAAAACGGTTATCGGCAAAGTCGACCTTCCTATAACTATCGGTCCTCACACGTTCCAAGTCACTTTCCAGGTCATGGACATCCGAGCAACATACAGCTGTTTGTTGGGAAGACCTTGGATACACCAGGCTGGGGCAGTCACTTCGACACTTCACCAGAAGCTGAAGTTTGTCAAGAATGACCAACTCGTCACGGTCTGTGGAGAACAAGCCTTGATCGTGAGTAACCTATCATTGTCCATTTGTGTAGAACCCAATGAGGTTGTTGGAACTCAATTCCAGGAACTTTCGGTGAGCAATGAGAATCAACTAGAGAAGGGAACATCAATATCCTCGTACAAAGATGTTCTCGAGGTGATCAAAAGTAACAATGCAAAGCGATGGGGGCAGCTTGTCATCCCTACTGATAACAAAACAAAGAAGGGTCTTAGTTTTTCTTCAACCTGTACCCAGACTGCTACTAACGATGAAAATCTTCATCCCATTCAAGACTTCTTCCACAGTGGAGGTTTCCTTCACCCAGTGTCTCAAGAAGTACATACCATCAACGAAGGAGACTCCTCCGATACTGATGAAGAATGGAAGTCCTATCTTAACGAGGACGGTTATATGTCTCAGGAAGAAGTGCCTACGCCATTTTGCTATCCCGCACAGAGTCCGAGATTTATACCAAGGTCAGACGTCGAAATGATATACGGAGATTGTGATCCGGAAGGATGCCGTGCTCCACCAAACTCATTAGAGGAAGACACTCTGATGAAAGACCACTTTGACCACGACTATTACGGCCCGATGGATGGTCTGCCTATCTGGCAGCCGTACCCAGGAGACTCGGGGCAAGAAAGTTAGCCAAATAATGAAAATCAACTGAGCATCATTGAAAAGAATACCTGCGTCCCCACCATGTCATGGGATCAACAATCAGGTCATTCAGAAAGTATCCAGCACGACGATTGATTCGCAAAGTTTGCAGGGCTAGAATTCGTTAACTATGCTTTTCCTGAGGTCAACGTCATCGAGAGAGATGACTCCTCCAGTCCCAAAGAAGTGTGGGACACCTTAGGACAACCAAGGGGAAAATATGACTTTATGGTCAAATACACTGCTCCTGAAAGCTCTCGTATCAGGCTCGAAGACATCCAGCCAACTGGATGGGGAGATTTACCTGAGAGCACAAACACTATGCAAAATACAACTGAGGAATCCTCCTACGACAACTCTGCCTGGGAGACAGATTCCAATGATCCTGCTCCACCAGAAATAAGGGTCATTTCTGAAGACAAATCAAGGAAGGTACCAAACTTTGTGATTCACCGAGGAGTTCGCCGCCAATTGTAACGCCCGTTTATTTAATTAAGTATTTAATTAAATATAATTGTAGTATGTTGTGTTGATTCGCGTTGATTTGAGTATTTGTGTCGATTTAAGTTGATTTCGGAATATCGGAATATTATGTTGATGTTTCTATGTTGGTTCGAGTTGAATTGATTTAAGTTGTGGAAATAATATTGGATATTTTCCGTCTATGGTTAAATATGTTGATTTGGTGGGTTGGACGATTTATTTGATAGTCGGTAATTAGTCGATTTAGTCGAGAGAAATAATATTAGAATTAATATTATGGAATATAAGCGTATTTTATTTAAGTGGGCTTATTTTATGGTTGTGTGTAGTAAGATTGGGGGGTGAAGATAGTAGGCCCAATAAGAATAATAAAATAATAGTATTATTATTATTAGTATTATTATTAATTGGGTTGGTTGAGAAAAAAAGGGAATTAGGTTTTGATTAGTGGAGAAAAATAAGGGTTGAGAGAAGGAGTAAAACATGTTGTACGTGAAAAGTTGCAAGAGGAAGTTTTGGAGAAATTGATCGTGGAAGTTACAGAGGAAAAAGTCTTAGAGAAGAATAAGGGTTTTAGAGGAGAGAAAATAGCTTGGAAGCAAAGAAGGAGAAAGAAGAACTCATGATCATATCTCTATTTTCGCACTTATGGTACAACCTCCACTAAACAGGTGATAACTTTTTACTTGTAATTCCGATTAAAGCGATTCTTGAATTTCTGGAAAGCTTACGAAATTCCCTTCAATTTGATATATGATTTCGTGTCAATAAGTTCAGTATTAAAGGAGAAAAACGCATTTGAAGTTTGGGAGTTCATGCTGGAAATGAGTCAAATAGTAGTTACGGGATTGATGATGATGGAGGCTGAATTTTGGTCAAGATAGGAACTCAATGGCAGCATGTTCATATTTCTAATCTCCATGGATGCAAGAGGAGAGGAAAAGAGGCAGAGCGAAGAGAGAAGCAGTTAGGCTTGGAGTTTTGCAGAGGGGATACGGCAGAATTGCCGTCCGAGCCAAGTCGGAAAAGTCGATTGGAAATTCGAGCGGCCATTAATCTAAGGTAAGGGTGTGGTTCGAATTTTATAACTGGGTATATGATAATTGATACGTGGGATTGAGATTTATATAATTTTCTACTGAATGTGTTGAAGTGTATTGATGAATTGGTTTTGTTTTTTTGGAATTTGATGTTTGATAGATTGTTTGGTTATTGTTCTATAATGTTAAACTTAGGATGGAATTTGGTTAAATCGATAGAAACCGATGTTTTCGCGGACGAAAGTCAGAATAGATTGCGTATTTGTGTCGAGAAATATTAGGCCGTGATCGAGTATGCTTGTTTCATCGAATTTGGTTGATTTTGTAAGTTTTTGCATTTTTGGAGATTTGGGGGTTTAAGATTCGGATTGAAATTGAAAGTCGTAGAATTCACGTTTGATGGTTCCAAATCACTACTATATGTTTGGTATGAATGAGTAGGTGTTTGTTTCGAAGAAAATAATTGAATCGGTCAGATTTTCGGACGAAAATGCAAAATCCCGTAGGGCTGTTATGCAGAAAAATTCTGGTTTCGGAAAGTTTGGAAAATTCATATCTTTTGATCCGTAAGTCAGTTTTGACCCCCGTTCGAAGCGTTGGAAAGCTAACGAGATGTTCTTTCTAGGAAAAATAGTTTTGAGGTCTGTATCTAGTTCAATTATAGTAGAAAATTGAAACCGTGTCATTGTGTTGATTTTTACCGTCGTGAATGTGTGCGATTGAGGTGTTATCGTGCAATATGCCTCAACAATGTTAACCGATTAATAATGCAGTGGAAATTAGTAGCAATAATGGAGGTTGATGAAAATAGTACCGAATAGTGATATTAGTAGTTTTAACCGATATAATTGTTTAACCGAAATTAGTTGAAATTTTACAGAAGTAATTCGTAAGTGGTTGTAGTTATTTTTGGTTGGTTGATGTATGGAGTTAGTCGAATAAGTAGAATTAAGCGGAAAATTAGTTGTCCGGAATTTAATGAAAATTGGCGGGATAACTAATATAAATTAGTAGGTATTCTTGGTTGGTTTGTTTTGTGGTAATTATGTCGATTAAGTTGATTTGCAGGTACAGTTGAATAGGTTGAATTGTCCCGGTTTATGGGCACTGTTAAGTTGTAGGTCTTATGACCAATGTTTTATGTTGATGTTGAATACGTTGTTGATGTGGTGATGTGATGTTGAATATGTTGTTGATTAAGTTGTAGGTCGAACGACCAATGTTGGATTAAGTTGATGCAAGTGGTGCATGTTTAAGTTGTTGTTCTCGTTGTTGTTATTGCGTTGTTGTTGTTGTGACGTTGTGATTATTGTTGCATGCATACATTTGCATTGATTAAGTTGGCCTTGATGGAACCTGTTTAAGTTGGCCTTGATGGCATCCGATTAAGTTGAAAATGCCTCGATAACCTGACATATGTTTAAGTTGGGAGTTTACTCCAAATGGTACCACATGCATTTGCATAGTTGAGTCGCATTTGAGTTGCATGTTGAAGTTGTTAATATTATTATGTTGTTGTTGATTGTTGGTGTTGTTGATATAAGTTGTTATTGTTGTGAGTTATTGTTGTTATAAATTATTATTGCTGTAAGTTGTCGCTTGATACAGGTTGTTATTATAAGTTGTTGTTCGTTATAAGTTGTGGTTGCTCTTAAGTTGTTTACTAATAGTTGTTGTATGACTGTTGTATGAAGCGGTGAAATTTGTGTGATTCTAATCTAATATATTAATTATCATGCCTTTGATTATATTTTTCGATATCTCACCCCTTCTGTAATGATGTTACCTATTATGGGTAACTGAGCAGGTACTCAAGAATAGCTGTGAAGGTTTGAAGTCTTAGTCACTGTTAGTTCAAGTTGGTGTCATGCTCTGATATGTAGCACTCGGGGGGAAATGTTTTGTTTATGTTGTTGCTCCTAATTGTTGTTATTACAATAATTCTTGAATAATTATAAATTGAAGTTTTGATCTAGTTGAATAAAGTGAATATGATTTATAAGTTGTGAAGGCCGAATGCTATGTATCTATTTTAAAAAGAAATACAGGTTTATGTTATTGGTTTTGTTGTTCAAGTTGAAAATGTGACATCTCATTTGTTTTATGTTGAAAATTTTGCACTCTGATTTTTAATAAACGTTGGGTAGAAAATGGGGTGTTACACCAATGGGTTGCAGTCGATGAAACTGATGAAACTGATGTTTTGATAGGGCTCACTTTCTGTAAATATCCCTCTTTGCTTCGCCCAAAGTGACAGAGTTTTGTTTTATAGGGCTGTAGTTTCAAGAATTGACAAAATCATAAATAAATAAATAAACGCCGTTCTCTAATTTCCGCATCAATTGTTGTTTTCTCTTTTCGTTTTTTCAGAAAATGGTAATCCTAAAAAACAATTCAAATAATAAAAACAAGCATTTTAAAAAAAAAAATACACTGCACGCACTCTTGCATTCTCTCTATCTCTTCTAAAACAATCATCACGTCATGCAGATTACTTTTTTTAAACCCCGTTGAAACACGCGATCCAATGCCTTCTCCCAACTTTGAATTCCCGATATTTGAGGCTGAAGAAGAAGATAACAAAGAAATTCCAGAAGAGATCTCCCGATTACTCTGACAAGAGGAAAGGTCCATTAAACCTCACAAAGAGCCGTTGGAAACGGTCAACTTGGGCTCAGAAGAAGAGAGAAAAGAGGTCAAGGTTGGGGCACTGCTCAGTCCAACTATCAAAGAAAGTTTGACAAAGCTTTTCAAAGAATTTCCCGATGTATTTGCTTGGTCCCACCAGGACATGCCAGGGTTGGATACCAGCATCGCGGAACATCATCTACCGTTAAGGTCAAAATATCCGCCAGTAAAACAAAGGTTGAGACAGGCTCATCCAGACATGGCCATCAAAATCAAAGAGGAGGTACAGAAACAGATTGACGCGGGTTTCCTCGCCACATCAGAATATCCTCAATGGTTAGCCAACATAGTACCAGTTCCGAAAAAGGACGGAAAGGTTAAAATGTGTGTGGATTACAGAGATCTAAACAAGTCTAGTCCAAAGGACGACTTTCCTTTACCACACATTGACATGCTGGTAGACAGTACAACCAAGTTCAAAGTCTTCTCCTTCATGGATGGATTCTCGGGCTATAATCAGATAAAAATGGCGCCGAAAGACATGGAGAAAACTTCATTTATCACCCCATAGGGTACCTTTTGTTACAAGGTAATGCCTTCTTCGCAGACTGAAAAACAAGTCAGGGGATTCCTGGGACGTTTGAACTATATTTCCAGATTTATATTCCTCATGACCGTGACATGCGCGCCAATTTTCAAATTACTTAAAAAGAATCAGGATTGCGTTTGGACAGAAGACTGCCGAATCGCCTTCGACAGTATTGAGGAATACCTGTTGAACCCACCAATTCTATCACCTCCAGTGGAAGGAATACCACTGATCATCTACTTAACAGTCTTGGAAGACTCAATGGGCTGTGTACTTGGCCAACGAGACGAAACAAAAAGGAAAGAGTCTGCCATTTACTATTTGAGCAAGAAGTTCACCGACTGCGAGACTCGGTACACTATGCTCGAGAAAAATTGTTGCGCTTTGGCTTGGGCAGCCAAACGTCTCCGCCAGTACATGATTCGTCACACTACTTGGTTAATCTCCGAAATGGATCCGATCAAGTACGTCTTTTAAAAACTTGCTTTCACAGGAAGGATTTCCCGTTGGCAGATCTTGTTATCAGAATATGACATCGAATACCATGCTAAAAAAGTCGTTAAAGGAAGTGTTTTAGCCAATCATTTGGCTCATCAACCGATTGACGATCAGGAATCAGTCGGGTTTGACTTCCCAGACGAAGATGTCATGTACTTGAAAATGAAAGATTGCGATGAACCGCTACCCAGTGAAGGGCTAGAACTAGGTTCCCAATGGGGACTAATCTTTGACGAAGCTATCAATCATTATGGAAACGGAATTGGGGCAATCATCATAACACCTCAGGGTACCCACATTCCTTTCACCGCCCGACTGACATTCAAGTGTACAAATAACGAGGCCGAATACGAAGCTTGTATCATGGGTCTCAAGGAAGCGATCGACTTAAGGATCAAGAACTTGGATGTTTACGGTGACTCAGCCTTGGTTATCAATCAGATCAAAGGAGATTGGAACACTTAACAATCAGGACTGATTCCTTACAAAGATTACGCGAGAAGGTTGTTACCATTCTTTAACAGAATCGAGTTTCATCACATCCCTCGTGAGGAAAATCACATGGCTGATTCCTTAGCCACTCTCTCTTCCATGATTAGTGTAGGTCAATGGAACGACTTACCTAAGATTGACATAATGCGCCTTGAACGGCCCGCTTACATCTTCGCGATCGAAGCAGTCATGGACGACAAACATTGGTATCACGATATCAAATGCTTCCTTCGGAAACAAGAGTATCCACCTGGGGCATTAAGAAAGGACCGAAAAACCCTCAGAAGGCTGGCAGGCAGTTTCTTCCTGAGCGGTGATACACTCTATAAGCGGAACTTTGACATGGTCTTGCTTCGATGCGTAGACAGACCAGAAGCAAACATGCTGATAAAAGAAATTCACGAAGGATCCTTTGGCACTAATGCCAACGGACACACAATGGCGAGAAAAATTTTGAGAGCAGGGTACAATTGGCTGACAATGGAATCCGATTGCTACAAGTACATGAGGACGTGTCACAAGTGTCAGATATACTCAGACAGGATCCATGTACCGCCAACGCATCTCAAAATTCTCTCTCCCCCATGGCCTTTTTCAATATGGGGAATCGACGTGATTGGCATGATTGAACCTAAGGCTTCGAACGGACATCGGTTCATCCTGGTAGGCATTGACTACTTCACCAAGTGGGTCGAAGCAGCATCATACGCCAAGGTAACCCGACAAGTGGTAGTCCGATTTATCAAAAACAATATCATTTGCCGTTATGGTGTTCCAAGCCAGATCATTACTGATAATGGATCTAACTTGAACAATAAGATGATGAAGGAGTTGTGTGCTGAGTTCAAGATCGAACACCATAACTCATCTCCCTACCGACCCAAGATGAACAAAGCGGTAGAAACGGCTAACAAGAACATCAAGAGGGTCGTTCAGAAGATGGTTGTAACCTACAAAGACTGGCACGAGATGCTACCCTTTTCCCTTCATGGTTATCGCACATCTGTCCGCACTTCAACAGGGGCAACCCCTTTCTCTCTAGTATATGGCATGGAGGCAGTGCTCCCCATAGAAGTAGAAATCCCATTAATCCGGGTATTGATGGAAGCCAAGCTAACAGAGGCTGAATGGTGTCAAAGTCGGCACGAAGAACTGAATCTGATCGAATAAAAGCGAATAACGGCACTATGCCATGGTCAGTTGTATCAGCAAAGAATGAAAAAAGCGTTTGACAAAAAGGTATGACCTCGTGTCTTCAGGAAATGAGACCTCGTGCTTAAGAAGATACAATCATTTCTCACTGATTCCCGGGGCAAATGGACTCCGAATTACGATGGCCCCTATGTGGTCAAGAAAGCCTTCTCAGGCGGAGCCTTGAGACTCGCAACCATGGATGGAGGGGATTTTCCTACCCCACAAATGTTGATGTAGTCAAGAAATACTTCGCCTAAATAATAAAAAAAAACGTCTCGGTGGATTTAAAACCCGAAAGGGCGATCCAGGTAAAAATTAGAGACATGATCAAAAATCATCCCGGTGGATTGGAAATCACAAAGTACAATCCAAGAAAAAGTTAGGGATTAATGGCAAGTTACTACGTCCAACAGGGGCAAATCCCCCAGTAGCAGTGATGTCATCCATCAGAAAACTCCAATCAAGGTCATCTTCGACGGAAGCTCAGGATGCCCAGAATTCAAAGTTGGTAGAAGGATAGTGGTCGTTATGTTTCAATGTAGCCCTTTTCCCTTAAATTACCATTTTCTAACTTTGTAAATACTCTATGGAATCACGCGCTTGGCTGATTTCCATCCTATCAATAAAATTTGAGCCCTTGTGCTTTTGTTTGTAATTCTTATTTGTTTTAGCTTTACAGAAGGACATTTTAATATGATTAACGATTCTTGAAATAAAACAAAAAAGAATTTACTTGGTAAAATTTTTCCGCCTTTCAAAATAAAGATGGCAATTCTTTTGACTGTTAAACATCGAAAGAACATCGATCACTTCTCTCAAGGTGGTCGAGCTTCAAAGTGCAGAATCAAAGTACTCCTTCTAAACCAGTACACCTGAATGAAGGATCAGCTATGTCAGAGACCGTGTTTCCTGTGACACCCTCGGCAGAGTTCTTACCTCCTAAGCCCGACCAACGGTTGTTCCCCACGGGAACTATCTCTCCTAAGCAAGGCAGAATTGCTATCGTGAACCAGTGATACTTTTCATCTCCCACTGTGGCCGAGTATCCCGTCATGTTCATCTATTAGTCTGTATGTCGCGTCAGTTTTGTCAGCATAAACATACATACATCATGCATTATTGATTTACATTCATATTCATATTGAATCACTATCGCTCTAGTCGGTCTTGTTCCCTAGTGATAAAAGTCCTCACAATCGAGTTGTCAGTTCTTTCCTTGTCAGGAAACGTCGTGTTTGAACAACCTCTCCTCTAGTTTATTTCTAGATTGAAGGTGGTTCTTTGACCAATGTGATAACTTGAACCTCTGAAAAACAAGAGAGATTTTGACAAACGTCACTCTTCGCCATTGAAGATGATATCTTCGCTTTCCCGGATTAAGAAAAATCCCCAGAGAAAGCCTTTTAATCAAAGATTCGGCAATACAGCAGTTTTCCTTTGGAAAATTAGCTGACAAAAAAGGTCATCAGCACCTCAGGATTGGATTGCATCACATGGCATTCCTCCGAGAAGACCTCGAGGAAAAGTGTGATGTAATATCTCCAAGCGACAGCAGTCTCTCAAGAGACCTGCTTTCCCCAGTAGAGTCGACAAATGGCGTCTCCAACTGAGAAGTTTGTACACCTCTGCAGCTCAGACGAATGGGTTCCCCAGCTAGTCTGACATCAAAATTCTTTCCATCAAATGGCATCTCCCCAGGAAAATCCGGTGAGAAGTTTGAGGAAGACCACTACAAATAGCGTCCCTTGTCAAGAAAGTTTATTGAAAAAATAAACTGAGACCAGTTCCTTGGTAGGAAACCAGGATCGAGGGGAAGTTTACATCAGAAACTTAGACCAGTTCCTTGGTAGGAAACCAGGATCGAGGGGAAGTTTTACCTTTTCTAAACACCATCGCTTAGCAAAAGAAGATGAATGCATAAGCTACCATTCATAACCACCATCAAAATTTTGGGTATTCCGATATTTAATCCTCTTGCACCCCGAATGCCCGAATACCTTCGCCATTCACACCTTCGGGTCCAAGAAGATTAAATAGGGGTATCTGTCATACCCAAAATTTTGACCACTAAGATTTCCCATCATTGTGAAAATCATCACCACAATATGGAGGGACCATCATACCTCATTAGTCTCCCCAAAGATGGGTGAGCATGCACTACAATCAAACTTAGGGTTTCAAGCCCTCTCAGAGCTCTTAGACAAAGGATCAATCAAGAAATGACATGCTCTTTAACTTGTCTAACCTCTCAAACATCCACAATTGATTAATAGGACTCCCACATCAAGGATCAAGCACAAGGCTGCAACATTCCAAGTGGATTAAGCCTCAAGATCGCCAGTGTCACCAAATTAGGGTTTTGGTCGACCAGGGCCTCCAGTTGGAAATTTTCCTCTGGGCATGAGCCAAAACTTCAAATAACAACTTAAGATGCTCCAAGGGACATCATAAACCCCATCATCAAGTCAATTTAACCTCAGGGGATGCATTTATAAAAAATCAGGAATTAGGGTTTCTTGACCTAATTCACCCCTAAGTTGACTTTTGGGACAAAGCATGAGCCAAAACCTCAAGACATGGTTTGAGTGTCTCTAATAAACCACATTGATCCATTTGCAACAATGGATTAATCCAAGAAGCTTGATCCACAAGTTTCAATTTCATCAGAGCCACAGTTAGGGTTTCGCGGAAAAAGTCAACTGTGCCTTTGACTTTTGACCCAGACATGCCCCCAAGCCTTGGGACATGATTCAATACACCCTATAACACCTATGAAATCAATCCATCAAGTTTGATTTAGGTCAAGGACTTGATTTCATAGAGGATCGCACAGTTTGGAATTCATCTGATAAAAAGTCAACTGTGCCCAAAAGTCAAAGTTTGACTTTTTGATTTTTTGATCAATTATGGTTCCCTAACCCTAAAATGATGTTGATGTGTGATTGGAATCATCATTCATCAAGGAAAATTAAGAAAAGTGAGATAACTTGTAAAAGGGGTAACCATAAAAAACTTAGACATTTTCTAAGTTATGGAACAAAGTGGCTAGGGTACCAACTTCCAAGGATCATAACTTGTGATCCAAGCAACCATTTTGGCTGATCCAAAGATGGATTTGTAGCCCTCAAGGCATACTTTAAAAGTGTCAACTACACCTCATTCCAATTCATCATGGATTTTGAGTTATGGTTGGATCAAAATGGCTGAAAACATGAAATGCCACTTTTTCCAACACTTCTAGTGAAATTTTCCCTAAGTCGGAATCTGTTTCACTTTTTCCAAAATGTAAGGACATTTTTCACTTGGATCCAAAAAGTATCAAGACAAACTATAATCACCCATATGTTGTATCATATGAGAGCTTTCCGAAATGGCCAAGAACCCCATGAAACTCCACTTAAGCCATGAGATATGACAATGGTAATGTGCCTTGCTGCAAACTGTCATGGCAAGGCAGATTTGTGCATTTTGCTCGATTTGATCAAATTGTGCAAATGACAAACAGGTTTATCCATCTGAACACCTCAGGGGGAGACCAAGGAGGGGCAATCACTGATCTATAAACCTCCCAAGTCTTTGGAACTAAAAATAACATGCCAAACCTAAAAAAACCTAAAGAGGGGACAAGACTCCAATTTTGTTTTGGAGCATTCAATGGATGCACCAAGGTGGCATGAACTGAGCCACTCCCAACTGAATGAGTCAAGGATGATCTCTAAACTAGGGAACCAGCAGCATGTGCTCTAACCTCTAGTTAATGGCTAGAGGAGACTTGGATTCCTATTGATCAACATTTGGCAAACCTCTGCTCCAGTTGCCATTCCCTATTCCTTTTAAAACAAACTTGCTCTACTATAAATAGAGCTCATTTGTGCTCAGTTTAAGTACACCAAAGCCATCAAACATATTCTTTCCTCAAAATCACCTTCTCACTTCCAATTTTGCCTTCTAAGGCAAGTCACTATCGGGTTTTGAGTTTGAGAGCTATTCCAACCAAACCAATCACACACACACCCCTCATAAACATCATATAGAAGTGATCCAAACACTTAAACAACAACTGTAACACTGGTTTCTCAGAATCACCAGCCAGTTGCTCAAGGTTTTAACCAAGTTGCAGCTAAGATGCCATGAAGTGATCCAGCCATTTCCAATCAAGTCCAAGCATTCAAACACACTCCATATGGTGTAGGGAAGCTGTTCAGATCATCACAACTCATCTGTAACACCTCCAAATCCAAAATCACTTTGCTCTTGCTGTCACGACCTTTAAGTAAGCCTAAACTTGGTCATCTCTTAATCTATGCATATTTCCTCGCACAATACTTTTGCCAAATGTTCATAATCATGCATAGAATGTTTCCCCTCAATTAATTGCTTTGTTTGAATCGTGTATCAAAATTCTCAGCCTTCATGCAAATTTTAGGGTTCTTGAGGTTTTGTCTTGATTTCTTATTCCATGCTTAAAATAAATGAAATTAAAGACCATAGACATGATCGTGAGGTGAAAACGAGCAGATTGATATGTGGATTGTGTGATTTCATCAAGTATTCAGTGAGATTGGATAGAAAATGCAAATCAGGCCAAACTCAGAACACGCGCGTGTTCTTGCCATGTTCTTGGCACCCTTTTTCAAATATTTGAATATTTGAATTTTGTGATTTTATTTAATTGATTCAAAAATTAATTTCTCTCTGAGTTTTAATGATTTTGAGTTGATTCTTTTTTTAATAATTCACAAAAATGTTAAAATATTTTATTTTGCCAAAAATTCCCAAAAATATTATTTATTTCATATATTTGATATTTTTGCAAAGAATTAATCTTTTATTTGTTTTTTAACATTTAAAATATTTTTTCCTCCTTGATTTTCCAAATTTAATAGGTTTCCAATCATTTTGTGGATATAAACATGATTTTTCAAACATTAATCCAAGATCCCAACTTGTTTTTCACACATGTTTGATAATATTGATCATTTTAATTGAATTTTTTATTTAATTAAAATACATTTTGAAACTAATTTAGGGTTTTTGATCTTAATCACCCTAAACAAATGATTTTCAAACACTCATGGGTCTCTAGTAGAGTGTAAGACCCAACCCCTTTTTGTAAATAAACATTTTTGGGCCTCACACATTGTATAAGTCCCTATGTATATTTTCAAACGTTCGGCGCGATCATCGCCTTTTCAAAATAATTAGGCATCTGCTTGAGCTGTAAGCCCCATCTTTTATTTTAAAATAACACTTTTGGGCCTCTAATAGAGTGTAAGACCCAACCCTTTTTTCCAAAATAATTTTGGGCCTCAGTGTATTGTATAAGTCCCGATACCGTCAAAAAGTTCGGCACGATCGTCGCCTTTTTTAACAAAAATATTTGGGCTTCTCCTTGAGCTATAAGACCCATCTTTATTCATTTTCAAACTCTTGGGCCTCTAATAGAGTGCAAGACCCAATCCCCTTTTAACCAAAACAATTTTTGGGCCTCATATATTGTATAAGTCCCTCTGCGGTAAAAGGAAAAAATCTCGGCGCGATCGTCAGTTCAAAAATCAAACAACCCTGGGCCTACCCTCATGTTATAAGCCCCATTTATTTTCTTTAAGTTTCTTTGGCCATCTAATAGAATGTAAGACCCATCCCCTTGTACATAAAAACAATTTTGGGCCTCACGTATTGTATAAGTCCCTCTGTACGGTTTTCAAAACAACGGTGCGATCATCGTTAAAACTTGGGCCTCTCTTTGAGCTGTAAGCCCCAACAATCTTTTCAAAGCACTTTATCCTTTGATTTTGAATTCAAATATATGTTGTTATCAAAACTTTCTTTGTTGAACAACTAACAAAACAGCATAGAAGCTCTACAACGGGTAACTGTTTATCCGCTTTCATTTACCCCTTTCATATGTATATAACTGTATTGTGGGGGCTGTTTCACTGTAAGTCTTCTTTCACATCCTTTTATATACTCGTCACATATCCACAGTGTAATACTAGCATAGTTATTTAGAGTTTTCCTTGGCAACTACGTCTAGCACTAGGTAAAGCCTGTTGGTCACTCTTAAATACAAACAAAACTAGATCCCCCGTAGGATTCCAGATACAGCCTTCCCATCTCTTGGGGTTAAACAATATGGAACAAAGAGAAAGGCAGTATTCTCGGTGAACCTTTTCTCAGACTGTCACCCTTAGAAATTGTCAAAGAAACTCTAACTCCCCAGAGATGATCTTTTCTCCGTGAATGGCATCTCTTGAGTTACTTCCAAATTCTTGAACTTTCCTGGAATGATCTCTTCTCTGTGAATTGCATTTCTTGAACTTCTCTTGGTTTGGGGACCCACAGGCTTCCTAAAAGCATCCCCGCCTCCTCTTGGGCATTGTACAAGGACCCTTCGGCTTCCTAGAAGTTCTCATGCCTTCTCTTGGGCTTAATACAAGGACCCTGACGACCTCTTAAAGGTATAAGATAGAACTTAGTCATCCTTTGCTAGAGCAGTCTTTCCTGCGTCAAAACTCCGGTCATTGTAGGGTTGATACTCATTCCTTAATGATCGTGCCTCCTTTTGGGCATTATACAAAAGATAAAACTCTAGACTTGGACAGTCTAAGCCTCTTGAGTCTCAAAGACATTCTCAAGTTCCTTTCAAACATAGGAAGAAACACCGATCACTCTGAAACCCGGTCTCTCTCATGAGAGTTCCCTACCCTTGGGCCTGCCTATGGATCTAATCCTCAGCAGTAAGACAGCCTCCTCTTGGGCTTTGTACAAATGATTCTCCCCAGCGGAGCTAACCTTTTCAGATTCTCTTGTTAAGTCAACTTTTAGCCTCCGTCTTGGGCTTCATACAAGACACATATAAACCACTCTCTTGTTGAGTATAAAAGACTCTGTATCTAGTGCATTTTATGCCATAATATTTCTCTTTTTTGTCTGATTCTATTATATATTTTAAACTTGACTTCTCTTGATATCTCATCTTGATACTTGAGTCATATCTCGATTACTTGTTTGCTTATTGTTTCACATATTCTCATAGGATCTCCTAGTTCGATTTAATTTTCGATTAAGATCAAAGTAGGATAGATTTATGATTCTTAATCTTTTACATGACAACTTTAGGATAAAATTTCCCTCCATCCTCCGACTTTAGGATCCATCTTTACATGATCACATTAGGATAGTTTCATCCTTCGGGATTTCCTTCAAAAACCATTTTCAAGAGGGCACGTTATTTCCGTTTTACCACAAACAGGTAGCGCGTAAGACTCCAGACAACGAGCGACAATACACCTAACTGCTAGAACGCGAATGTTAGCATCGCCCAATAAAAACCTTTTCTCTCTCCCCAGTGCGATCGAGATCTTTTCTCCTGTAGTACCGTGAACTACGGATGCTCTGATTCCTCATTCCCTAATGAGGATACGTAGGCACAAGGATCCGTATCCTTGGCAAACTCATTAACAACTAACTCCCCTTTTCTCTCGCCCCTGTGCGATCGAGACCAATTAACCTAACCTTTTCTCTCGCCCCAGTGTGATCGAGACCGACTAACCCGTAGTCCTCCGAACTACGGACGCTCTAATTTCTCATACCTATTTAGAATATGTAGGCACAAGGGCCCCAATCCTTGGCGAGTAACCATCCTATTTTTCACTCGTAGTCCTCCGAACTACGTTGACTCTGACTTTCCCTTTACACGAGGGAATACGTAGGCATATGATTGCGAGATCCTATCGAGTCTCCTTTTATTTTATCTTCCCTTTTTGTTTCCGCATTCTCTTAGCAGATTAAGCTTTAGATATACACACCCTTAGATTAGAACAACAAGATTGGATCCCGTTGAGTACAGCGGACGCAAGGGGTGCTAACACCTTCCTCTTGCGTAATCGACTCCCGAACCCCCAAACTTGGTTGCGATGACCATGTTTTTTTCCCATCTAGAGGTTTTCTCAATGTTTTCCTTTCCCCGTTGGGATAAATAAAGTTCGATGACGACTCTGTGTCTTCGCAGGTTGTTTTTCGCGTAGTCTGTAACACCCTTTTCTACCCCCAAAAATGTTGCAGTAGAAACAACTCAAATATCAGAGTAAAGCATAAAAATAACCTCAAAAGGGTGCACATTTCTCATTAAATCAAAACAACACAATTGCCCTGTAAACAAAGGGGTTTTCCTCAAAATAAGTCAAAAAGCCTTCACATGGCAGCGGAACTCAATATTTCCAAATAAAAGGTTTTCAACAAAAGGCCCTCAGAAGTAGCAGCAGAACCACCATAACCACAAATAATCATAAAGGTTTTATGATAAACCATAACATTTAATAACAACAAATAAATCAACATGATTCGACTCGACGTCCCAACTCGATGTTACACTATCAGAGCAAGACCCTTTACATCGACCAAAAGCAAATAAACTTCAAGGTCCTAGAAAGCATCCACGGCTAAACCTGATCACCTGCACGTTACCCACGTGGAGGCAACATTCAAACAGACAGGGCGAGTAATCACAATTCATAATAATCATTATAAAACAAGATATACATAAAATGGCATTATCTTCAAATACAAAATCATCAGGGTCATCATCAAAGAAAACATCAGGAATCACTATATCACAAATCAAATCAACGTCACATAAAATGTAATGCACAACAAGACTCATGCATGTGGTATCAATCGTCATAATAGATGGACACTAGGCCATCAACCCCACAATTGGAACCGGAGCACGTCATAATTATCTCATATCTACACAATGGGAATGAAGCATCGTCACAGAGTATGCATATGAAAGCATGATACACAAACATCAATAATCATCATCGTCAAAACATCATTATGTGCATCATCATTCATCAAAACATCATGTTCATCATGTCGTCATTTATTCATCAAAACATCATGCGTCATCGTCTTATCATCATACATCATACATAAATAGCTCATGATCATCTATATTTTCATGAAATTCATATCATTAATTACTCGTCAAACATCAGGAAATCATCACATCATAATCATCATTATCGTCCCTAACATCATGGTAAAGCATCATAAAAATCAGAGCATCAAAACATCAAAACAACACAGTAACATAAACAGGATTTCGCGAACAGCAGACGTTCGCTCCAGGGTTCACTAGGCGAACCTGTTCGCTATAACCTTCACTTAGCGAAGCGGCCAGCGAACCCCACCGACCCCACACCAAGACCCCATAAATTCACCATCTGTTATATTCGCTAGTTTGTTCGCTTAGCGAACCCACTCGCTGACGCTTTCGCTTAGCGAGGTTCCCAGCGAATCCCCACTTCTACTCTAGAATCATCTCAGTCTCCACACTCAGGTTATTGCGCACTCGCCGCGCTGTTCGCTTGACAAACCGTGGCGAACATTCGCCTAGCGAAGCGATGGTTCTCTTAGCGAACCTGCGATTACAGCAAATCGCTGCTACGCATTAGTAGCTCTACAGCCTCAAAGGTACCTACGATTATAGCTCCAAATGACCCAAAAACATCCCTATAACAGTTCTAATGCATCACGGAGATCAACGGCATAAAACCTACGTCTATTAGGTCGATTTGGGACACTACGGGAACCTTAAATTCCCTAAACCTTCAAAACTCTCAAACTTCCTATAAACTCCATAAATCCCTTCACCACAAGATTAAAACTACAACAACGGGGAAATCTGCCCTAAAGGTCTATTTTTATCCGATTAAATTCAACCCTTAATAATCGATTCACAAAATACCTTCAAATCATCAATTCTTCACAAAAATCCCTTAAACCCTCAAACACAAAACAACCACTTCAATTACATCGAATCCTATAATGAAAACAATGAAAGGCAATTACTCCCCATACCTTAGATTGTCGAATCTGAGCTTTCTCTATCGATCCTGCGGAAACCTTCACGAATCCTCGCCGTTTCCCTTCTTTCCTCAGAGCTCTGCACCTTCTTTCCTTCTTTTCACGGTTAATCACAAATGAATCCTAATTCTCCTCAATTCCTCCTTTTTGGGTTAATTTAACTATTGGGCCTCAAATATGGGCCTTTTCCATAATACCCTCACTAAACCTCATCAAAAGTCCGTCTTACCCTTAATTCCTTTAATATTATTTAAAATAAATAATAATACATTATATATCATAATATATACTATTATTTAATTAAATAACCAAAACTTCACAAAATCACCGACATCAACCCGAATCACCAAAATTCACCAACTGGTCTTCACGTTCCCACGTCCAACTTTCGCCAGCTGGTCTACCCCACAACACCTTCACCAAAGTTATGTCTTTACCCCGCAGTTACTTTATCTCTCGACCATCGACACGCACAGGAAATGCTTTCACAGTATGATTAATCCTCACTTGTACATCGTCCATCTGAATCACATGCAACGAATCCGGAATGTACTTCCTCAACTGAGACACATGGAACACATCATGCAAATTCGCAAGTGACGGTGGTAAAGCAATTCGATAGGCTACCTCTCCTATCCTCTGTGATATCTAATATGGACCAACAAAACATGGAGTGAGCTTCCTAGACTTCAAAGCTCGACCCACACCAGTCACTGGCGTCACCCTCAAAAACACGTGATCTCTCTCTTGGAATTCAAATGCTTTCCTCCTCTCATCATGGTAGCTCTTCCGACGACTCTGCGAAGCTTTCATCCTTTCTTGGATCATCTTAATCTTCTTAGTCGTCTCTTGCACAATTTCAGGTCCGAGTACAACACTCTCGCCCGATTCATACCAACACAAAGGAGTCATACACCTTCTCCCATACAAAGCTTCATAGGGCGTCATCCCAATACTAGCATGAAAACTATTATTGTACATGAACTCAATCAACGGTAAATGGCTATCCCAAGATCTTCCATGATCCAATACACAAGCCCTCAGCAAATCCTCTAAAGATTGGATAGTCCTTTCTGTCTGACCATCCGTTTGCGGATGATAGGTAGAACTCATCCTCAACTTAGTGCCCAATGCATCTTACAAACTTTTATAGAACCTCGATGTAAATCTCGGATCTCTATCCGACACAATACTCAAAGGTACCCCATGTAACTTCACAATCTCCTCAATATACATCTTGGCTAGCTTCTACATAGTTTCGTACCCTAATTTTTGACCCTAATATCCCCGCCTTGTTCTTTGCATAACATATTAGGCTAATCATCTATGCATAACTAACCGCTTTATCTAGCTTTGCTTGTTTGTTGCTATTTTAAGGATAGGTGCTGCTGCAGAAGATTCAAGGTCCTAAAGGCAGTGTTGTGTATGTGATTGTGGAGGTTCTCTGGTCCTGTGAGATTCTGTCCTCACCATTTTCTGGTCCCTAAGCCACTACATAAGCCTTTATTCCCTCAGATTCCTCAGTTTTCCCCCCCACAAAGATACTAGGTCCTTATACCCCTTGATATGGAAAATGGTCCCTTGAAGATTGGTCACTGGTTGGGTGTAAAGTTATATTACAAAATGGCATCTCCCCCCTCTGAAAGCTCCTCAAGGATAAAAGATGTGTTTGCTCTATGTTCTTAAATAATGGTTCATCAATTCAAGCTTCGTGGGCATTTATCTTAGGTCAAGAATTCAAGTCAAGTATGCAGGAATTTCCATGGATTCAAGTGACAATTAGATCGTTCATCAATATTTACCACTTTCATATCCAAGCAATCCCTATCCATTTCCAATCCATTCAATATCTATTCCATTAGAATCATTATCCGCAACCCACATTCTAGAACCATTTGTTCCTCTTCCTAACCAATTCCAATCCGAAGTTCAAGTTTGGGATATCATTTCAAGATCCAAATTTCACCATGGAAATGAATTCCAAATCTAATGCAATTCCAATCTTGAGAAAACCAATTGCAAGAGGCAATTTATGATTTTTGCTAAAGGAGAGAGGCAGTTGATCTTCTACGTCAGTAGGACTACTATTGTCGTTGGCATGATTGAAGCAAGATAGGTTTTTGCCTTAATAATTAATATACTACAAGGATCACAAGATAGTGTGCATTGATGGTGTTAAATTATTACATTTTTGAACTATGATCTTGTGAATAAAGCAAGTTGTAATGTTATGAACAAAGACAATGGAGAGTTGTTATTTGGAGTAAGCTGGAGTATCCAAGATTTCATCATATTTTTAAGACCTCAAGATTCAAATAGAAATTCCAATTCAAGACATCGTGAAAATTTTAAAATGCAAAGAATAAGTTCAAGGTTTACAAATTATATTCAAAGGTGAGATTAAAAATCTCAAATTACATAAAGGGCTTTGTCCTTCAAATCACATAAGAAGATTTCAAGTTCTTTTCTTACATGAAAAGTCATGATTTGCTCTACACAAGACTTTAAGCTTTCTCGTACTCATTCAAAAGAAGAAAAAGAGAAACTTGCATGTAAGCATTGAAGAATAAGTCTACGTCTGAGCTGGAGAATTTTAAAGGAACTCCTTTGGTCCTAAATACGTAGCCAAGGTTATTGCAATAGGTATCCACATTTTGTGTGTAGTTCCAGCAGGTCCCACATGATCAAAATGCACCTAAGCTTTTCCCAGATAAGCTAGATCTGTATGCTGCATCATGCCGCTAAGCTCCCTTTGGTTCTGAAGGTAGAATTGAAAAAGAGACTACTGCTGTTGCTATTGTTGATCCTCCCTATGCTGGACTTCTACACGCATGCCAAAGTCATTCGTCACCTGGTTACAACACAACAATGGAACATGGTTTAAAACAAGCTTCAACAGTAAATTCAAAAAGACAAAACTTTATGTCCAGGTTATAACACCATGTTTGGCGGGGATTGAACGAAAGCTGAGAATGAGAATAAAATTATCAAAGAGCAGTCAGCAAAAAGACCTTGAACCAATGGCATTAAAACATTTAATATTTTGCCAAAATGGAGAACAGACACATTGGCGACATTACCAAACACAGTCCAATACTGTCCTGCTTCACTTTTGAAAAGATAGGATTTTGGTCCAATACAAGTGGTTGACATAAGGAAAGTGTTTAAGATAGTATCTTGGTTACCTTTTAGCCAATTCTCTTGGAAATCCCCGCACGGTTCTGAGACAGTCGAGTTTCCGCATGATCCTAAGTTCAAAAGCAGCACAGTCACGCGTAAGAGTTGGTCCGAACCAAAAGCGCATGTGAACCATGAATTCTCCATAACTTGCAATCACGGTAGAAACCCTTTAACCAAACATCTCAGAGTAGGCAACCGTGAAGAAGGAATTAGAAGCATTGTGTTTACTTCCTTTGGGATTGATAGAAAGGAAACTATTAAGAAAGACCAAGTAAACCAGTCGTCCGTTGAATCATGCTTGGATATTCCACAGGAAGTTGATATGTGTAGAGTAGGGAAACGTTAACTTACATACAGCTGAAGAAGCTTCCACCACTTGAAAGCGAAAACCAGTGAGGCCCATGAAGGATGTTGAATGGCAGGCCACAACGAGCAAGATGCCGCCTGGAATAAAACACATGAACATAGAAATCTTAGCCCCTCGCTAGAAGAAAATTACTTGAATATGTAACTCACATAATTGGGACAAGTGAAAAATGTGTGCACCGTGTTCATACTAACCAGTTCAAAAACATGTGAACTCTACAATCAAGAGAGTTATCAACCCGTCCTTCTAGCGCCAAAGAATAACGAATTTGAGTTTCAAGTATTAACTGTTCAAAGACGAAATGGGCAAGTTTCATCAATAACGACATATTCCAGATTCTGAGCGAACTAAAAAGTCAGGCACCTTATTAGTATTTCCAAGCCAACCCGTCAAAAACAACAAAGTACATCAAATACCAAGATTGTTGAATTGGGAAATCTTAAATACTATAATCATACCTTTCCAAAAAGCAAAGTACGATTGGTCCAAAAGCTAGAATAGGAAGCGGCGCAGCAGACAATTTCATTACTTTCTAAAATAAAAGGACCTTTGACAGCCATTTCAATGAAGGTTATAATTCAAATCATTTATCAGTATCAAACAAAAAAAACTTTCCAAAACCTAATCAGACCAGATCCGAGAACATTCCAAAGCAAGTTCTCAACGCATTGAAACAACAATATTTTGGTTTCCAAAGCAAAATTCAACATGATTAATTGAAAATCAATTCCTTTGTTTTCCAAAGGCCTATAAGAGGACAATACATAGACGAGAATAAAGGCGGTGAAAAATAAGCAATTTCCTATCAGTAAACCATCAAGCACATATCAATACACAAACCTTTCATATCAGCACAGAAAATCAACATAAACCAATCATCACAATCTACTCAAACATTTCATAAACTCATCGGTGTCATACCAGGAACCATTCATCAGATTCACGTCATCACAAACCAAGTCACAAATCCTACAATCACAGTCCCTCAACCACCAAACCATCCAATTTAAATCACACTAAAACAAATTCATAAAACCATCCACAAACATACACAAGAAATTCTCAGGATTCACAATCAACACTGCAGCGATCAGACACACACATCAAAAGAAGAAGAAGAACTCGTGTGAGTACCTGACTCAATTGACGCAATGACGGACGACCCCCCCTTTCCTTTACTTTTTTCGCATTCTTTGATATTCAATGTAAATGTAATCGCCATCAATATAATGAAACTGGGGCTGGGAATCATGGGGTGGGGTTTTATTTGCTTATTTGATCGAGAGAGGAAGAGTCGAAAATGGAGAAGATGAGAGCAACGACGATTTGAGGGTGCGGTGGCGATTTAGGGTTTCGCCAGCCCCCTTGTTTAGAGAGACGAGAGAAGAGAGAAAGGGATCGTGAGAGGTCTCTTGTGTTTTTCCTCTTCTGAGTTGTGCGAATCGATCACGTATACATGCACACCACACACATACCATTCGTGCACCTGCTCCATCATATCCGTTAGATCACAATTCACACACATCTAACGGTTGTGATCTGAGGGTCCGCGATGGACCCTCCCTCACCCGGAACACCAGATCCTTTCGTCTTAACTAATTAATTTTTCTGTTTATTTAATTTAAAATTCAAATAATACTTTTTCAAGATAATTAGAATTTATTTCTAACACAATTAATTCTTAAAAAAATAATAATAAGAATTTAGTTTCTTTTAAATAATCTTTTTTCTTAAAGTTAATAACATTAATTTTATTTCTAAATTATAAAAAAAACATAACCCCTTTTATATTAAAATATATTTTCTTAATAAAAATATAATCTTTTTATTATCTAGTATAACCTTTTTTATTCTAAAAAAAATCACTCTTAATAAAATATAACAAAAATAAATTAAGCTATTTGTTAAAACTCTTTTATTAGTAAGTTTTTTTAAAAACTATTATTCGTTAAAATACTAAAAATTAAAAATTCTTTTTTAATAAGAAAAACTTTATTTTTTTTAGTATAACTTTAAAATTAAGTAATAATAAAAAACTTTTATTTATAAAAATATTAAAATTAAAACCTTTTTCTAAATTAATATGAAAACTTTTGTTTTAATTAACTTTCTTAACATAACTTTAAAAAAAAAAAAAAAATCAAAACTTTAAAATAATTAAACGTTTAATAAGAAAACCTTTTTTATTTATTAATATAACTTTAAAACTTAAATAATAAAAATTTTAAGTAACTAAAAACTTTTTAAAATTAATTCTTCTTAATTAATAAGAAAATTTCTAACCTTTTAATAATAACCTCTAATATAATCCTCTAAAATAAAATAAACCTTTTAATTTCCCTTAAGAAAATCAAACTCTTTTCTTAATAAACCGTCCTCCGTTAGATTCCTCATCGCGCTTGATTGTACGCTTGTGTGTGAAATAGTTTAGCTTTTGATATCATGCCTTACATATACGCTTGTGTGTTTACTACTGCATGTAATGAATGTATGTTTTTTGTTCTAAACCTTTTCAAAACATTAAAACTCTCGATCCAACTTCGAGCCCATTTTCTACCCATGTAAGTCGATTGCCTTTAGGCGTCGCATTCAACCTTTTGGCCACTAGACACAAGACTAGCACCACTTTGCTAGCACTCTCGCTTAAATCTAAAATAATCAATCGCATTAATATCCAAGGGAAAATCCCATGCATGATAATCAAATTATTGTGCATGGTGCATTTCATTTGCATCATACCTCCCCATAGGTTTTACACCCTTAAGATAATATTATTAGACAACTCCAGGATAGACTTTCTAAGTTAGTCCCCCTAATTTTGATTCCACAATCAAAATTTAGCTTACCTAATTCTCCACACAAGAAAATTAGATGTGAATCATCTCAAAGAAGGGACATACAATCCCATACCCCACAAATACAAACAAATTTCAAAAAAAACTGTGGTGGTTTCTTAAGATGATGACTCATCTTCTCTCCTAAACCTTTAAAACAATTTTAGTATCCTTAATAAGGAACTACAAGTGCTCTGATTCCCTCCTGACAGGATATGTAGGCACAAGATGTGACATCTTGTTGAGCACACTTAGGAATAAAAATAATAAATCACCTACCCTTAAACTCTTAGCAAAACAAATAACAAATAACATAATAAAACAAGAGGTTCCTGTAGAGTACTACAGATATCTAGGGTGCTAACACCTTCCCTAGGTATAACCAACCCCCGAACTTTAGAATCTTAGTTTACATTTGCATTGCATACTGTGGGTATTCAATCTTTCTCCCTTCCCTTGGATAAATCAAAGACGGTGGTGAAATAAAAGAAATGCGATTCAAGTTAATATAATAGCTTGATATCCAATTCTCACCGCGACAGAAATGGCGACTTCACTGGGGATGCTCATAAGAGGGTCCCCCTAACTTGTTTAATTATGTTTTTTGTTATATATTTGTATTTGTTATGTTTGCTTGGGTTGTCACTTTGAGTGGTGAGACAAAGTCCTACACCCGGACTAGAGTGAAAATTATGATAGGAACGGTGAGAATTCAAGGATACTTTGAGGGAGTCGATTCCTGAAGAAGTTGAATTGAGACTTCACCACTCAGTCTAGGCCCTCTCGAATTTAATTTTGTCCAACGAGTCTATTCGTGAAGACGTTATTATTTCGAACTAAAGGTCATCGAGACTGGGGACCGTAGTTACCTTTAACCCAACTTGGCCTATTAGGATGTAGTGCGGGGACTATGCGGGAGTCTATTTCTGCAATAGTCGCTACGCGATACTACACTCAGATGAGATTCTCTTGAGAATATTATTGACCACCAAGTGATTTGGAAAATCGATAATATCCGAAAGATGGCTTGTAGACTCTGGGAACTTTGTAGAACCCGTTCGACAGGTACATTTGAAACCATAGTACACACCTATTGGGATGGTTAGACCTTGGCTCCACGCTCAACCTTTCAAACCTATGACCCTTTGTCTGTTTGATTGCTTGTGTGTGCTTTGTACTTTGTGCTTTTTGTGTTTGCATCCCTGCATTCATTAACATCATATCATAAAGATTCATGGAACTTAGTCTTGTTTATAAACATCATAAGGATATCATGGACTCTAAAAAAAAAGAGAAAATGTTGAAGTACACTTACAAGAGTTATAACCTGGACGATCTAAGGGGATTGGAGACCTTATTAACGGATAAAGAAAGGTTCAGGACCTTATATGGGGAAGCCCTTATTGATAAGGAAATACTATCTACTCTACTCCAGTCCATCACTATTGGTGACAACTCTTGAAGAATATTCTCAGCTGATGGAGTTACTTATTCAAGACGAGAATCCATTTACTATCTTCGGCAAGTGTCCGAGCTAATATGACTACAAAAGGAGAAATTTTGGAAATAAGTTACTCTAGTCCTTAATTGGAAGAAGAAGTCAAACGAAGACCGTTGGAAGAGTCTCCTTAGATCCATCATTATTAGCTTTTATTTAGCTTTTCCGTTATGACTCTTGGAAAGTGTACCGATGCATTGTAAACAATGTTGTAATAAATCAATCTTTTAATATTCCAATACTAATGGTTGTAACCGTTTTAATAAAAAAAAGCGTCTTTTGATATTTCTTGATGATTATAAATAGCTGAGTTCCATGAAACTTGCTGCATTCGCATTGCATCTTTAGCATTGCATCCTTTTTGCATACGTCTTTTCTCCACCTCAGCTCATTCGGTCTCCTATCCTTGTGTCGCTCAGCTGATCTTTTAGCATTCGTACCGAACTTGAAGCAATTACTGGGGATAATGGATGGAATAGAGAATATGGATCCCATGTCAGGTTTCAGAGTGATGACTAGCCCGATGTACGATTTTCCTATTGACGTCAACGTTTCACAAATGGAAGTTCCTACTCGATCTCAGCCTGTGCAAAATAACCTGGTTGGTCAAGTTAATGAAAGAGATTCCCATTTTCTAAGGTATATGCCAAATTCTCAGAACATCTATCCTGTGACAACTATGAATGATCCTAGATTGGGAGAAATTGAAAAAGGATTTCGTGACCTCCAAGAACAATTGAAGATGTTGAAAGGACCTAACGCATCTGGTCTTAAGGCTATGTCTCATCATATTTTAAGCTTATTCGCTGTTTTCATATGTAATTTTCTGCGTTCGTTAATGCACTTGTTTTTCGTGTGAGAACTTGTTAATTTTGAATAATTGATGCAATGAACAATGTTTGTCTTGAAGAAATCCATTCGTTTCACTCATTTTAATATGTTCTTTCTAATGCCAATGCTGCCCAATCTCTTGCCTCGGCAGAGAATTGAATGGAGGATGATGAAATTAAACGCTAGATCTCTTGTTGTATGCTTTTGAATAAAACTCTGCTAGTGATATAAGGCATTGTTTCAAAATCCTAAACACTAGAGGAATAAGGGAGATATACCCTAGTTAACCCTTTTGAACTTTTGAAGTATGAGTTTTCTTCTTCCAAAATAAAAAAAAAAACCCTCATTCTTAACCTGGGGCAGGGTAATTTTCAGTAAAAAATGGAGTGAACATTACGAAGATTGGGCTGGGCACAAACAAAATTTGAGCCTTATATCCTTTGTTTCTTAAACCGTGAACTAAGCCATTTTTCAACCCTTAAAAGACCTGATTGAAGCAGAGTTTATTTCAAAGGCATACTCATTGAGGTATCGTTTCCTGACTCTTACGAGCTATGCTCAAACTTGCGTTGGCATTATAAAATCGGTAGTTCAACCACCAAAATATTTTTAAATAACTTTTCAAGACAAACATACGTTGCATTATCTGTTTCAGAATTAACATTTCTACTTGCTAACATTGCTTGACATCGTAGAAATTAACATACGTGTGGCATTGATGAGCTAAAATTTAGTACTGTTTCAAGGAGATGATAGTATCCAGGGGCACGTCACCTGAAGACCTTGCTGAGCAGGGGCAAGTGGTTTCCCAGCTGTTTCTTTCGCCGTCTGACCTCAAGGAACAAAGTTTGAAGACTCAGAACACCGTCAATCTGGGGCAATTACGTCGAGATTTGGTAAATCTCTCAAAGAATTTGAAGACTCAGTTACAGAACACAGTTAATCCGGGACAATTACGTCGAGATTAGACACTCTCTCCAAGAGTTTGAAAACATTGGGACAGTTGGACGCCAAGTTTTCTGTAAAATCCTCTTGGGATGACCTCTTCTTATAAACCAAGTGATCTGGGGCATTTGAGAAGTAAAGATTGCTTCTCATCCACAACAATTGTTGTTCAAAATGGCGACCACTATGCAGGTTATCAATACAGAGTTACATCAGTCTCACGACTTTATTCACTCATACTCCCAAAGAGTTTTTAACCCAGATAATGTGGCAAATCCCCAGTAAGTTTTACTTCAGGTGGTCGCGACTATTCCCCGGTAAATCTTCACTTCAAGAAGTTATGGCACATTTGACGCAAGATTTCTCCAGTCGGCAACCTAAGAATCCCCGGTGGATCCTCTTACAAATTCAACCTTCCCCAGCGAAGCGAGTGTTTATTTCACTCCTCAATGGATTTTCTCACTATCTCAATCTTCTCCAGTGAAAGCGGATGTTTATTTCATCCCCTCGAAGTTTTATCTCCGACATTTCCAACTACTATTGACCCGAGCTTCCCCGATGAAGTGGATATTTATTTTATCCAGTTACAACTCTCATTCAGACTACTTCAGTTCGCAGTGGATATTTATTTTATCCCCCATGAAGTCTTTTCTATCATGAGTTTGATTCGTTCCCAGTGAATCTTTCTCATCCCCAGCAGAGTAGCAAGACTCATCTTGACAATTCCCTAAGTGAAGTCATGATGTTCATCCCCAAGAAGGGTACTCTCTTTTCCCCAGAGTTTGAAGCCTTGAAGTAGGACTATGATTCCATATATGGCTTTCCATTCATCCCCAGCGATGCTTCTTATATTGCGAAGATCAGCCGAGTATCCATATCGAGATGCTTGTTTTCATCCTCGGTTCTTTTCTTTTCGCCTGTTTTATCAGCATAAGCATAAGCATAACATACATTCATATAGATTCATGGCATGTGCGCATTTTGCATCTTGCATTTTTGTGTTTGTTTGTTTGATCTTTCACTTTGGTCGTGTTTATCCCCAAATGACTGGGTTTGTCTGCTCCCTCCAAGTAGAATCGTCGGCCCTAGGCAGAAAGAGCATATCCTTTCTAAACTCCCCACTAGGTTTGATCCTCGTGGAAGATGGTTGCTTTAGTTTTCTTTTCCATTTTTGGATAAAGGATAAAACCCCTTTGAGTTCATTCCTCAATGGATGAGTCTTGCTTGACCGTTTCTTTTCAGTTATTTCCTGAATTGAACTTTGGTCCCTGACAATCACAATTTTGAATTTCTCTAAGCTGTTGAACCTAGACTGAACGTACATTTATTTTGCACCCTATCTCCCCGCGAAGGATTTACTTGAATATCTCTATGGAAGACATAAATTATTTCTCCGGCAGTATTATTACAACATTTTCAAGGGATTTAAACCCAGACAACGAGTGGTAGCTCTTTATTTGAGCTCAGTTTTCTATCTGGATGACAAATGGCAGTCTCCTCAAGAAATTTCGTCTATCCCCGATGAAGTTATCAAGGTTATCAACTCATTTCTCCATCAGATGTTATCTCGCCAGAAATCCGTCAGAGAAGCCCATTGAAGACCTTCCAGGTGTTTCTCTTTATTTGAGAATCCCTATTACAAGAATTTTATTACTTCAACGAATTTTCAACTACAGCAATATTACTTCTCAGTGGTATTCTCCCCAGTGAGCCCACAGTTCAATTTGCTTCCGTTAAATGGCATCTCTTCGAGAAGTTTGATGAAGATTCAGATGATCTTTCTCTTTATTTGAGAAGACATGTTCTACGAGTCAGCTGACCCGCATCTCTTTTGAAGATCCCCGGTGAAATTTCCAAATCTCTAACAATTTATGGATTCTAGCTGAAGTCACAAGATCTCCAGTGAAATCCCAACCTCCCTGTGAAGTTACTTTCAAACAAGTATTCAACTTTCCAGGAGGAGTTCAAGACTTTGCTCGAGGCAGACAACCTCATAGCAGTTTATTTCAAGATTTGTGATAGAGGCAGACAACCTCGTAGCATCTTATTTCAAGATTTGTGATAGAGGCAGACAACCTCATAGCAGCTTATTTCAAGATTTGTGATAGAGGCAGACAACCTCGTAGCATCTTATTTCAAGATATGTGATAGAGGCAGACAACCTCATAGCAGTTTACTTCAAGATTTGTGTTAGAGGCAGACAACCTCATAGTAGTTTATTTCAAGATGTATGCGAGGCAGACAACCTCGTGGCAGTTTATTTCAAGATTTGAGGCAGACAACCTCACAGCAATGATTTATTTTCTACCCTTTCAAGTGGAGTACTTGATCGAAGACCTCGACAGTAGGTATTTCCCTGGTTATTCTCGGCAGAAGATTTCCAGAAGACCTCGACAGTAGGTATTTCCCTGGTTATTCTCGACAGTAGATTTCCAGAAGACCTCGGCAGTAGGTATTTCCCTGCTTATTCTCGGCAGTAGATTCCCTGGTTAACTCTCAACTTCGACAAACAGTCGTTTCTTTCCAGGATCTTGGCAGTAGATTCCCTGGTTAACTCTCAACTTCGATAAACAGTCGTTTCTCTCCAGGATCTAGGCAGTAGATTCTCTGGTTAATTTTAAAATTCGACAGACAGTCATTTCTTTTCTCCGCATATTCCCCAATATTTTGATAATAGACACATTCTTCAATAAAACCTTGGCAGAAGATATTCCCAAGTGAGGTCCTAAGTCTCAACAATAGACTCCTCCAGTTGATATTTCTCGAAGATTTCTCCAGTTGACCACTAAAGCAGGATCCTCAAATAGATTTTGTTAGAAGATTTCATCGCAAGTTCCTCGCCTGCTATTTAATATACCATGTGATTGTCAGTTGATAGTCTCTTTCCCCCAGTGGAGTTAGATTTTTCCCCGTGGAGTCTTGCTTTGCTAAGTCGTTCCTCGTCGGGTCTTCCATTCTTTAGCTGTGTTTCAGCATTTCAACTTCGGTCATCCCCTGTGACATCATTCCTCGTAGGTTTCTTTGTCTTGCATTTCATATCATTTCATACCATAGCATGTGCATTTTGCGGCATCTTAGGGCCAAAAATTCATGCATGTTTGTATTTAAGTCATTCCTATCTCGTCGAGACGAAGATTTCAATCTCCATATCTCCGAATAGGAGAAACTTAAATAGGGGCATCTGTCGCACCCTAATTTTTTACCCTAAGATCCCCGCCTTGTTCTTTGCATAACATATTAGGCTAATCATCCGTGCATAACTAACCGCTTTATCTAGCTTTGCCTGTTTGTTGCTATTTTAAGGACAGGTGTTGCTGCAGAAGATTCAAGGTCCTGAAGGCTGTGTTGTGTGTGTGATTCTGAAGGTTCTCTGGTCCTGTGAGATTGTGTCCTGACCCTTTTGTGGTCCCTAAGCCACTACCAAAGCCTTTATTCCCTCAGATTCCTCAGTTTCCCCCCCCCCCCCCCCCCAAAGATACTAGGTCCTTATACCCCTTGATATGGAAAATGGTCCCTTGAAGACTGGTCACTGGTTGGGTGTAAAGTTATATTACAAGATGGCATCTCCCCCCCTCTAAAAGCTCCTCAAGGATAAAAGATGTGTTTGCTCTATGTTCTTAAATAATGGTTCATCAATTCAAGCTTCGTGGGCATTTATCTTGGGTCAAGAATTCAAGTCAAGTATGCGGGAATTTCCATGGATTCAAGTGACAATTAGATCGTTCATCAATATTTACCACTTTCATATCCAAGCAATCCCTATCCATTTCCAATCCGTTCAATATCCATTCCATTAGAATCATTATCCGCAACCCACATTCTAGAACCATTTGTTCCTCTTCCTGAACCAATTCCAATCCGAAGTTCAAGTTTGGGATATCATTTCAAGATCCAAATTTCACCATGGAAATGAATTCCAAATCTAATGTAATTCCAATCTTGAGAAAACCAATTGCAAGAGGCAATTTATGATTTTTGTTAAAGGAGAGAGGCAACTGATCTTCTACGTCAGTAGGACTACTATTGTCGTTGGCATGATCAGAGCAAGATAGGTTTTTACCTTAATAATAAATATACTACAAGGATCACAAGATAGTGTGCATTGATGGTGTTAAATTATTACATTTTTGAACTATGATCTTGTGAATAAAGCAAGTTGTAATGTTATGAACAAAGACAATGGAGAGTGGTTATTTGGAGTCAGCTGGAGTATCCAAGATTTCATCATATTTTTAAGACCTCAAGATTCAAATTGAAATTCCAATTCAAGACATTTTGAAAATTTTAAAATGCAAAGAATAAGTTCAAGGTTTACAAATTATATTCAAAGGTGAGATTAAAAATCTCAAATTACATAAAGGGCTTTGTCCTTCAAATCACATAAGAAGATTTCAAGTTCTTTTCTTACATGAAAAGTCATGATTTTCTCTACACAAAACTTTAAGCTTTCTCGTACTCATTCAAAAGAAGAAAAAGAGAAACTTGCATGTAAGCATTGAAGAATAAGTCTACGTCTGAGCTGGAGAATTTTAAAGGAACTCCTTTGGTCCTAAATACGTAGCCAAGGTTATTGCAATAGGTATCCACATTTTGTGTGTAGTTCCAGCAGGTCTCACATGATCAAAATGCACCTAAGCTTTTCCCAGATAAGCTAGATCTGTATGTTGCGTCATGCCGCTAAGCTCCCTTTGGTTCAGAAGGTAGAATTGAAAAAGAGACTACTGTTGTTGCTATTATTGATCCTCCCTATGCTGGACTTCTACACGCATGCCAAAGCCATTCGTCACCTGGTTACAACACAGCAATGGAACATGGTTTAAAACAAGCTTTAACAGTAAATTCAAAAAGACAAAACTTTCTGTCCAGGTTATAACACCATGTTTGGCGGGGATTGAATGAAAGCTGAGAATAAGAATAAAATTTCAAAGAGCAGTCAGCAAAAAGACCTTGAACCAATGGCATTAAAACATTTAATATTTTGCCAAAACAGAGAACCGACACATTGGCGACATTAGCAAACACAATCCAATACTGTCCTGCTTCACTTTTGAAAAGATAGGATTTTGGTCCAATACAAGTGGTTGACATGAAGAAAGTGTTTATGATAGTATCTTGGTTACCTTTTAGCCCATTCTCTTGGAAATCCCCGCATGGTTCTGAGACAGTCGAGTTTCTGCAGGATCCTAAGTTCAAAAGCAGCACAGTCACGCGTAAGAGTTGGTCCGAACCCAAAGCGCATGCGAACCATGAATTCTCCATAACTTGCAATCACGGTAGAAACCCTTTAACCAAACATCTCAGAGTAGGCAACCGCGAAGAAGGAATTAGAAGTATTGTGTTTACTTCCTTTGTGATTGATAGAAAGGAAACTATTAAGAAAGACCAAGTAAACCAGCCGTCCGTTGAATCATGCTTGGATATTCCACATGAAGTTGATATGTGAAGAGTAGGGAAACATTAAGTTACATACAGCTGAAGAAGCTTCCACCACTTGAAAGCGAAAACCAGTGAGGCCCATGAAGGATGCTGAATGACAGGCCACAACGAGCAAGATGCCGCATGGAATAAAACACATGAACATAGAAATCTTAGCCCCTCGCTAGAAGAAAATTACTTGAATATGTAACTCACATAATTGGGACAAGTGAAAAATGTGTGCACCGTGTTCATACTAACCAGTTCAAAAACATGCGAATTCTACAATCAAGAGAGTTATCATCCCGTCCTTCTAGCGCCAAAGAATAACGAATTGGAGTTTCAAGTATTAACTGTTCAAAGACGGAATGGGCAAGTTTCATCAATAACGACATATTCCAGATTCTGAGCGAACTAAAAAGTCAGGCACCTTATTATTATTTCCAAGCCAACCTGTCAAAAACAACAAAGTACATCAAATACCAAGATTGATGAATTGGGAAATCTTAAATACTATAATCATACCTTTCCAAAAAGCAAAGTACGATTGGTCCAAAAGCTATAATAGGAAGCGGCGCAGCAGACAATTTCATTACTTTCTAAAATAAAAGGACCTTTGACAGCCATTTCAATGAAGGTTATAATTCAAATCATTTATCAGTATCAAACAAAAAAAACTTTCCAAAACCTAATCAGACCAGATCCGAAAACATTCCAAAGCAGGTTCTCAACGCATTGAAACAACAATATTTTGGTTTCCAAAGCAAAATTCAACATGATTAATTGAAAATCAATTCCTTTGTTTTCCAAAGGCCTATAAGAGGACAATACATACACGAGAACAAAGGCGGTGAAAAACAAGCAATTTCCTATCAGTAAACCATCAAGCACATATCAATACACAAACCCTTCATATCAGCACAAAAAATCAACATAAACCAATCATCACAATCTACTCAAACATTTCATAAACTCATCGGTGTCATACCAGGAACCATTCATCAGATTCACGTAATCACAAACCAAGTCGCAAATCCTACAATCACAGTCCCTCAACCACCAAACCATCCAATTTAAATCACACTAAAACAAATTCATAAAACCATCCACAAACATACACAAGAAATTCTCAGGATTCACAATCAACACTGCAGCGATCAGACACACACATCAATAGAAGAAGAAGAACTCGCGTGAGTACCTGACTCAATTGACGCAACGACAGACGGCCCCCATTTCCTTTACTTTTTTCGCATTCTTTGATATTCAATGTAAATGTAATCGCCATCAATATAATGAAACTAGGGTTGGGAATCATGGGGTGGGGTTTTATTTGCTTGTTTGACCGAGAGAGGAAGAGTCAAAAATGGAGAAGATGAAAGCAACGACGATTTGAGGGTGCGGCGGCGATCTAGGGTTTTGCCAGCCCCCTTGTTTAGAGAGACAAGAGAAGAGAGAAAGGGATCGTGAGAGGTCTCTTGTGTTTTTCCTCTTCTGAGTTGTGTGAATCGATCACGTATACATGCACACCACACACATACCATTCGTGCACCTGCTCCATCATATCCGTTAGATCACAATTCACACACATCTAACGGCTGTGATATGAGGGTCCGCGATGGACCCTCCCTCACCCAGAACACCAGATCCTTTCGTCTTAACTAATTAATTTTTCTGTTTATTTAATTTTAAATTCAAATAATCCTTTTTCAAGATAATTAGAATTTATTTCTAACACAATTAATTCTTAAAAAAATAATAATAAGGATTTAGTTTCTTTTAAATAATCTTTTTTCTTAAAGTTAATAACATTAATTTTATTTCTAAATTATAAAAAAAACATAACCCCTTATATATTAAAATATATTTTCTTAATAAAAATATAATCTTTTTATTATCTAGTATAACCTTTTTTATTCTAATAAAAATCACTCTTAATAAAATATAACAAAAATAAATTAAGCTATTTGTTAAAACTCTTTTATTAGTAAGTTTTTTTAAAAACTATTATTCGTTAAAATACTAAAAATTAAAAATTCTTTTTTAATAAGAAAAACTTTATTTTTTTTTAGTATAACTTTAAAATTAAGTAATAATAAAAAACTTTTATTTATAAAAATATTAAAATTAAAACCTTTTTCTAAATTAATATGAAAACTTTTGTTTTAATTAACTTTCTTAACATAACTTTAAAAAAAAATAATAATAATCAAAACTTTAAAATAATTAAACGTTTAATAAGAAAACCTTTTTTATTTATTAATATAACTTTAAAACTTAAATAATAAAAATTTTAAGTAACTAAAAACTTTTTAAAATTAATTCTTCTTAATTAATAAGAAAATTTCTAACCTTTTAATAATAACCTCTAATATAATCCTCTAAAATAAAATAAACCTTTTAATTTCCCTTAAGAAAATCAAACTCTTTTCTTAATAAACCGTCCTTCGTTAGATTCCTCATCGCGCTTGATTGTACGCTTCTGTGTGAAATAGTTTAGCTTTTGATATCATGCCTTACATATACGCTTGTGTGTTTACTACTGCATGTGATGAATGTATGTTTTTTGTTCTAAACCTTTTCAAAACATTAAAACTCTCGATCCAACGTCGAGCCCATTTTCTACCCATGTAAGTCGATTGCCTTTAGGCGTCGCATTTAACCTTTTGGTCACTAGACACAAGACTAGCACCACTTTGCTAGCACTCTCGCTTAAATCTAATATAATCAATCGCATTAATATCCAAGGGAAAATCCCATGCAAGATAATCAAATTATTGTGCATGGTGCATTTCATTTGCATCATACCTCCCCATAGGTTTTACACCCTTAAGATAATATTATTAGACAACTCTAGGATAGACTTCCTAAGTTAGTCCCCCTAATTTTGATTCCACAATCAAAATTTAGGTTACCTAATTCTCCACACAAGAGAATTAAATGTGAATCATCTCAAAGAAGGGACATACAATCCCATACCCCACAAATACAAACAAATTTAAAAAAAAACTATGGTGGTTTCTTAAGATGATGACTCATCTTCTCTCCTAAACCTTTAAAATAATTTTAGTATCCTTAATAAGGAACTATAAGTGCTCTGATTCCCTCCTGACAGGATATGTAGGCACAAGATGCGACATCTTGTCGAGCACACTTAGGAATAAAAATAATAAATCACCTACCCTTAAACTCTTAGCAAAACAAATAACAAATAACATAATAAAACAAGAGGTTCCTGTAGAGTACTACAGATATCTAGGGTGCTAACACCTTCCCTAGGTATAACCAACCCCCGAATTTTAGAATCTTAGTTTGCATTTACACTGCATACTGTGGGTATTCGATCTTTCTCCCTTCCCTTGGATAAATCAAAGACGGTGGTGAAATAAAAGAAATGCGATTCAAGTTAATATAATAGCTTGATATCCAATTCTCACCGCGACACATAGAATGATTAATCTTCATCGGCAAGAAGTGAGCCGACTTAGTTAATCTATCCACGACCACCCAAATTGAATCATTTTCCTTAGCAGTCTTCGGCAATCCCACCACAAAATCCATGGAAATACTATCCCATTTCCATTCTGGAATCCTCAATGGCTGCATCATACCTAAAGGCTTTCGATGCTCAACCTTCGACTTCTGACAAGTCAAACACACATAAACAAACTCCGCAATATCCTTCTTCATACCTAGCCACCAAAACAACTTTTTCAAATCTTGGTACATCTTCGTAGCACCAGAATGAATACTCAACCTACTTCAATGTCCTTCTTCAAGAATGCTCTTCTTAATATCTGGGACATCTGGAACACACACCCTATCTCTGAACATCATCACACCATTCTCATCAATCTGGAAGTCACCTCCGTTACCTTGGTTAATCAAAATCAATTGGTCAACCAACTTTAAATCAGATTGCTGTCCCACTCTGATTTCTTCCAGAATACTACTAGTCAACTTCAACATTCCCAACTTCACACTGTCAGGAGTCGCTTCACATACCAAACTCAAATCTCTAAATTGCTCAATCAACTCCAATTCTTTGACCATAAGCATCTACATATGCAATGACTTTCTGCTCAATGCATTGGCCACTACATTTGCTTTGCCCAGATGATAACTCAAATCAAAATCAAAATCCTTCAACAGCTCTAACCACCTTCTCTGCCTCATATTCAATTCCTTCTGATTAAATAAGTACTTCAGGCTCTTATGATCACTGAACACTTCAAATTTAGAACCAAACAGAGAATGTCTCCAAATTTTCAACAGAAACACCACCGTGGCCAACTCCAAGTCATGTGTAGGACAATTTCTCTCATGAACTCACAATTGTCTCGAAGCATAGGCAGCGACTTATCCATTCTGCATCAACACTCCACCAAGACCCATCTTCGACGCATCACAATACACCACAAAAGATTCACCTGGATTAGGCAAAATCAACACTGGAGCAGTAGTCAATCTCTTCTTCAATTCCACAAAACTCTCTTCACAAGCTACATCCCACACAAAATCTGACCCTTTCGAGTCAACTGAGTCAGAGGTAATGCCAACTTAGAAAAGCCTTCAATAAACTTGTGGTAATAACCGGCCAATCCCAGAAAACTTTGTATCTCAGTAGCAGACTTTGGAGTCTCCCACTGTAATACATCATCGATCTTAGAAGGATCACCAACAATACCACCACTTGAAATCACATGGCCAAGGAAACTCACTTCCTTCAACCAGAACTCACACTTGGATAACTTTGCGTACAACTTCTTCTCCTTCAATACTTGCAACACAATTCTCAAATGCTCACCATGCTCTTCTTCAGGCTTGGAGTATATCAGAATATCGTCAATAGAAACCACCCAACTTATCTAAACACTCAAGAAAATTCCGATTCATATACTCCATGAATACCAGGTGCATTAGACACACCAAACGACATCACAGTATACTCATAGTCACCATACCTCATCCTGAAAGCCGTCTTCGGAATATCATCAGGCTTAACACGAATCTGATGATAACCAGACCTCAATTCTATCTTGGTAAACACACAGGCATCTACTAACTGATCCATCAAGTCGTCGATTCTCAGTAGTGAATACTTATTCTTGATAGTCACTTTATTCAACTGCCGATAATCCACGCACAACCTCATACTTCCATCCTTCTTCTTTACTAACAACACAGGAGCACCTCATAGAAAACACTCGGTCGAACAACTTCCTCTCAAACTATTCTTCCATCTATTCCTTCAATTCACTTATTCAGAAATATACATTCTGTATGCCAACACCGACATCGAGCTTGCATCGAGTACCAGGTCAATAGCAAGTTACTCTCCACACTACAGTGGTAAATCACTGATATCTCATGGGAACACCTCCAAATAGTCACACACCACCGCATCCCTTATGCCTTCCAATAATCCAACATCATAACACCTTTGCACCATCTTTCACAGACTCACCCACTTGCTTCACAGAACAACAACTCTTCACCTTCGTCGAAATTAGATTCAGGTGATCGTCAGGAATTACACACCATCGGCATATCACTATCCACCACCATGTTCTCTATCCCTCAAAAGCAGACATCAACAATACCTGATTGTTCTCCTCAAGATATCCCAACTTGACCGACAGGCAAGAAACTCTAGTTCGCCTCCTCTTCAAATCTAATAGTCTGCATCGACTCAACAAAATAATCCGCAAGCACTCGGCTTAACCCCAACAATTCACTGCGCACACTACTCAAGTTTGCAAGACACATCTATCCCACCTAACATGATCCCGTCTATTATCAACAAGAGATTAAGGGTGATCAGTTCCTCAATTTCTCAATAACAACCGATATCATGAGGCGGTATAAACTATCTCCACCAACTATTGCAGCGTCCAACGTCACACTTAGCCAACGCTCCACGCTCGAAACACCTTGGAGAAACACCATCTTCTCCCCCACTTGTTTCATTCCCAACCTGCAAATGGAAAACAAAACAAGCATCAACAGTGTTTTTACGCACATGTCGCACACTAGGGAAACAAACAACATTAGACAACCTGGGCGGACGGACCGACCTGCTCTGATACCACTAATGTAACACCCTTTTCTACCCCAAAAAATGTTGCAGCAGAAACAACTCAAATATCAGAATAAAGCATAAAAATCACCTCAAAAGGGTGCACATTTCTCATTAAATCAAAACAACATAATTGCCCTGTAAACAAAGGGGTTTTCTTCAAAATAAGTCAAAAAGCCTTCACATGGCAGCGAAACTCAAAATTTCCAAATAAAAGGTTTTCAACAAAAGGCCCTCAGAAGTAGCAGCAGAACCACCATAACCACAAATAATAAAAAAGGTTTTATGATAAACCATAACATTAAATAACAACAAATAAATCAACATGATTCGACTCGACGACCCAACTCGATGTTACACTATCAGAGCAAGACCCTCTACATCGACCAAAAGTAAATAAACTTCAAGGTCCTCGAAAGCATCCACGGCTAAACCTGATCACCTGCACGTTACCCACGTGGAGGCAACATTCAAACAGGTAGGGTGAGTAATCACAATTCATAATAATCATTATAAAACAAGATATACATAAAATGGCATTATCTTCAAATACAACATCATCAGGGTCATCATCAAAGAAAACATCAGGAATCACTATATCACAAATCACATCAACGTCACATAAAATGCAATGCACAACAAGACTCATGCATGTGGTATCAATCGTCATAATAGATGGACACTAGGCCATCAACCCTCCAAATATCCCCGTCAATAGGATCGATTCCGCAATTGGAACCGAAGCACGTCATAATTACCTCATATCCGCACAATCAGAATGAAGCATCGTCACAGAGTATGCATATGAATGCATGATACACAAACATCAATAATCATCATCGTCAAAACATCATTATGTGCATCATCATTCATTAAAACATCATGTTCGTCATGTCGTCATTTATTCATCAAAACATCACGCGTCATCGTCTTATCATCATACATCATACATAAATAGCTCATGATCATCAATATTTTCATGAAATTCATATCATCAATTACTCGTCAAACATCACGAAATCATCACATCATAATCATCATTATCGCCCCTAACATCATGGTAAAGCATCATAAAAATCAGAGCATCAAAAGATCAAAACAACACAGCAACATAAACAGGATTTCGCGAACAGCAGACGTTCGTTCCAGGGTTCGCTAGGCGAACCTATTCGCTACAACCTTCGTTTAGCGAAGCGGCCATCGAACCCCACCGACCCCACACCAAGACACCAGAAATTCACCATATGTTATATTCGCTAGTTTGTTCGCTTAGCGAACCCACTCGCTGACGCCTTCGCTTAGTGAGGTTCTCAGCGAATCCCCACTTCTACTCCAGAATCATCTCAGTCTCCACACTCAGGTTATCGCGCACTCGCTGCGCTGTTCGCTTGGCGAACCATGGCGAACATTTGCCTAACGAAGCGATGGTTCGCTTAGAGAACCTGTGATTACAGCAAATCGCTGCTACGCATCAGTAGCTCTACAGCCTCAAAGGTACCTGCGATTACAGCTCCAAATGACCCCAAACATCCCTATAATAGTTCTAATGCATCACGGAGATCAACGGCATAAAACCTACGTCTATTAGGTCGATTTGGGACACTACGGGAACCTTAAATTCCCTAAACCTTCAAAACTCTCAAGCTTCCTATAAACTCCATAAATCCCTTCACCACAAGATTGAAACTACAACAACGGGGAAATCTGCCCCAAAGGTCTATTTTTATTCGATTAAATTCAACCCTTAATAATCGATTCACAAAATACCTTCAAATCATCAATTCGGCACAAAAATCCCATAAACCCTCAAACACAAAACAACCACTTCTATTACATCGAATCCTATAATGAAAGCAATGAAAGACAATTACTCCCCATACCTTAGATTGTCGAATCTAAGCTTTCTCTATTGATCCTGCGGAAACCTTCACGAATCCTCGTTGTTTCCCTTCTTTCCTCAGAGCTCTGCACCTTGTTTCCTTCTTTTCACGATTAATCACAAATGAATCCTAATTCTCCTCAATTCCTCCTTTTTGGGTTAATTTAACTCTTGGGCCTCAAATATGGGCCTTTTCCATAATACCCTCACTAAACCTCATCAAAAGTCCGTCTTACCCTTAATTCCTTTAATATTATTTAAAATAAATAATAATACATTATATCTCATAATATATACTATTATTTAATTAAATAACCAAAACTTCACAAAATCACCGACATCAACCCGAATCACCAAAATTCACCAAAATTCGCGAATATAATATTTAAATAAATTAAATAAATATTCTTACAAAATTTGGGGTGTTACATAGTCACAACTGGTGACTCTGCAGGGGAGTACCTAGGCAAGTCAATCCTAGCTCATATTTGTTTACTTTTCTTTGGGTGTTTTATCTTTATGCTATATTTGCTTTATTCATTGCATTCATTGTATATATGTCATTCATATTATCTTGGATATTGTTGTATTGTTGGGATGGGTGTTGTTACTGAGAGATAAGCTCACTACCCAGACTTGAGGATACACTTAGGATTAGAGTGGATAGTCGTGTTTGACTTGCGTGGTGCTTGACACATGTAGTCGGCACGAGACCCACATTCAGACGAGGTTTTCTTTGGGAGATATTTTGTCTTGTTTATACCATGCAGATGGCAGGGTATTCCCATTGGGAGCTCATAACTCTGAAGACCGTTCATTGGGAATCCGTGGAGGCCTCATTGAGGGGTAATAATGTCAAACCAGAAATGGTGAACGTATTATTGCTTCTTGACCTGAGAGCCAGAGAAACTGAGGACCTGCTAGGAATACCCATCCAAGATTAGAATCCACATGAAAGAGGGAATGAGATCTTTTGTAAGAAACCTCGACCTTCCATCCTACCCAGTTTTCTCGTGTTCCTCATGGAGGCAAACTTTTGAACCCTGTCCGTTATCAGTACAACAGTTATTCGTGGAAGCTTTGATCACATGTCTATTGCATAGCCTAAGCATCTATCCATCATTTTGCATATCATTCCTCAACCAAAACAATAGAATCTTATCCATCCTTTGTCCATAAACCACAGTTGATTTCCCGACTCTCGTATTGGACTTGAAGCAACTTTTGGAAAGATCATGAACTCAAGAGAGCAAAATGGATTTTTATGGTGGTTTCCCTTTTCAATTTCCCATCCATTTCATATTCAAACTCGCAAACAATTCTATTTTTGATTTCATATCCATTTTCAATTCACAATCCAATTCTTTTTATCCAATTACCCATTTCTTTTTAATCCATCTTCCATTTTAGTTGCAAAATCCATTCATAACCAATTTCACACTCCAATTCATTTTAATTGTCCATTTCATTTTTAAGCCATTAAACCCATCCATATTCCATTTTCTATTTTTATCCATTTATCCATTTCATTATTATCCACTTTTAATTTTATTTCATTATCCATGTAAAAATCCATTTTTTCTATTAATTTCCAAATCACAATCCATAAGTTCATTTCGATTACATAAATAAAGTGACCATAATTCACACTTTCATCCATACAAAAATCTTAAGCCCGTATCACAAGGCTACTACAATAAAGAGACATTCTTGTTCCAAGCCTATAAAAAAATGCCAAAACAAGTTACAAAATTGTACAAAAGTATTAAGCCCATTATTCAAAAAAACCATTGTTACACCAAGAAATTTCAAAAAAAAAAGAATAAAAATGACATGTGCATCAATATTACTACAATCTAAAACACATTTGCTGCCACTTCAACAAACTGTTGCTGCTACCATACAAAAACCTGCAACAGCATGCGCATCCATAACGACAATACAATTACACGAACCGTATTACCAGTGCAAAACAAATACACCAAGACAAAAATCAAGTCATGCCTCTACACAACACAGACCTGCGCAAGACCAAAAGCCTGCCAAAACAAAGATAACAATCTGCACCAATACGTCCAAAACCATATAGCACTGCTACAACAGCAAATAATACACACATCAATTGTACATCCAGAGTGCTACAAAGCTCAAAAACCTTCTGTAGTTGACAACAACAACACAAAAGTACAACTTCGAAATTAAAAAAAAAAGACAAATTTTCATGGATTTATAAGAAGATGATCAATAGAGAACAAAAAAGGGAGAGCAGAGAAAAAAGGTCATAAAAGAGAACAAAAGGAAACAAAACCTTCTTCTTGGTCGAACTATTCTTCATAATCCCTTATCCCTTCCAACAAGCATTCATCACCACAACAATCATGATTTTCATCCGGCTATCCTCCTCTTTCATATTCAACCCACAACCTTAAACCCCCCCTTCAAAAATCCTGCAGAATGATACCTCTTTCACCATCACCTTCATCATCAAACTCGTGTCCCTCATCCTCCATTAAAACTAAAAACAACCTGTTCCACCCAAAATCATCTCCACCGTGTAACAATAAGCTTCAACCGGCAACATACATTATCTCCTTTAACCACACCTATTTTTTCTTCCACCACTTCCCTCAAATCAGCAAACAGAAATTGCACAACAACTACGCACACAAGAACAGAGTAGACAGAGAGTTGAGTATAAGAAAAAAGACGTACCTGCGAAGTCGTCAACGTCGCTGGATTCTCTCAAACCAAAGCTCCAAATCGTGATTGATGGAGCGATACTTGAATCGTGTTTGAAGATCGAAAACATAGTGGAAACCGATTTGAGAAGAAAGTCGCTGCAAAAGTGAGAAGATTGAGGACCGTGCGAAGAAGCAGATCGAAATGAAAAGGTCGTGAGCAGAAATAAAGAGATTGATTCATTGAGAGAAGAAGGAATCTATATTGTGAAAGGACAGATTCGAAGGATGTGAACGATTACTGTTGTTTTGGGTTTTGTCTTGCTTCTACTTCTTTTCCATCCGCCCGTCTCCTCTTCTCATTTTCAATGGTAATAGCTGATGCAAGTCCCATGTGTGTTTGACTCACCACTAGACAGTTGTGGATCGGAACTGTTTCAAAGTGATAGGTTTTGTTTTTTTCTTTTAATTCCATTCCCATTTTATTAGCTGTCATATCTTTTTTTTTTCTAATTATATTATTTAGGTGTTTTTATTATTTTAATTTGACACATGGTAATGACTCACATAATTTGTTGCTAACTTTAAAAATTAAATTTTGATGTAGATTAAAGACCAAGTCCACCGCCTCACTTTCAGCATTTATTTCCCTTTTTTACTACTTTTATTATTTATCATTTTAATTGGATTTGATTGTTTGGGATTGAGCCCAGATTTTTCAAGAGGATAGTTTTATCTTTACATGATCACATTAGAATAGTTTCATCCTTTGGGATTCCCTTCAAAAACCATTTTCAAGATGGTACGTTATTCTCGTTCTACCGCAAACAGGTAACACGTAAGACTCCAGACAACGAGCGCCAATACACCTAACTGCTGGAACGCGAACGTTAGCGTTGCCCAATAAAAACCTTTTCTCTCGCCCTAATGCGATCAAGATTTTTTCTCTTGTAGTACCGTGAACTATGAATGCTCTGATTCTTCATTCCCTAATGAGGATACGTAGGCACAAGGATTCCTATCCTTGGCGAGATCACTAACAACTAACTTCTCTTTTCTCTCGCCCTTGTGCGATCGAGACCAATACACCTAACATTTTCTCTGGCCCCAGTGCGACCGAGACCGACTAACCCGTAGTCCTCTGAACTACGAACGCTCTGATTTCTCATACCTGTTGAGAATACGTAGGCACAAGGGCCCCAGTCCTTGGCGAGAAACCTTCCCATTTTCACCTGTATTCCTCCTAACTACGTTGACTCTGACTTTTACTTTACACGATGGAATACTAGGCATGGGATTGCGAGATCCTATCGAGTCTCCTTTTCTTTTGTCTTCCCTTTTCGTTTCCGCATTCCCTTAGCAGAATAAGCTTTAGATATACACGCCCTTAGATTAGAACAACAAGAGTGGATTCCGTTGAGTACAATGGACGCGAGGAGTGCTAACACCTTTCTCTTGCGTAATCGACTCCCGAACCCAGAACTTGGTTGCGATGACCGTGTTCTTTCCCATCTAGAGGTTTTCTCGATGTTTTCCTTTCCCCGTTGGGATAAATAAAGTTCGACGGCGACTCTGTGTCTTCGCCGGTTGCTTTTCGTGTAGTGACAACCCCATGAGGCTTTTAGCGTCCTCGTTGGGTTAACGTCGGGAGGACTTCCTCCCCGCGGGGGTCTAGAAAAATATCTTGCATCGAGGAGGTTTATAACCTTTGACAGTCATGATATGGAGTTTTTCTGTCGAGGAGCCCCACCCCCACGCAATAAGCTTCACGCCTTGTGTTGAGAAGTTCCTCATGACTACGCGCTTGTCGACGAGGGCTTTGTTCGAGGGTGTGTCCTCGCGCTTTCCTTTCACCCTTTCACTTGATTTGCGGTGGAAGTGTGGATTTGATTTTAAAGTTGAATTCACTGTTTTCCTCAACTTTTAAGGTTAAATGGCCGCAAAGTTCGAGGACGCCGCCACGGTCGACGAACACGTCGAAGTCGACTTGGTCGACATGGATGTTGAAGCCAGTGTGGCCGATTTAGATACCGAATCATCGCGAGATTGGGTCGGGCAGGAGCCCCGAAACACCGCCTCACACTTCATTTTTGATGACTCCGACGCCTTCATGACGGTCGAGGTCCGAGAGGCAGGAGCCCCCACGGGCTGGGGGGTATATAAGCCTAAAGAGATGGATCGCATCTGCTCGTCGTACGAGGGGATGCATTTCACTATCTATGAATTCATCTTTTGATAAGCAGGTCTCTGTCTGCCCTTTAGGACAGAGAAGCGCGTTGAGGCTTATAGAAGGGGAGGCCTTGAGGCTCTTAGTTATCAAGTGCGTTCCTAATTTACGTGTCTGCTTATCTTTCCTTGTTATATTAACTCGTTCTTTTATTTGTTTCAGGTCAAACGTCAGGCCTCCACGAGCACATGCTTAAGATCGCGTCGAACCGGGCGTCAAGAAGGCTCACAAGGGTCGCGTCTCCCACGTCCAGCAGATGTCTAAGGCCGACCAGCACCCTAGGGGTTCTTCGTCCTCTCCCCAGGAGAGCCAGTCTCCAGTTTCCCAGGATAATCTGGCTAAGAAGCAGCACATAGAGGAGTCTAGGCCCGTAGACCTTCTGGAGGGCGTTGTTGGGGAGAGGTTTGTCCTACCTCTCTGCCATCGTGCCCGAGGGCTCTTTGGCAGGGACAACTCCCTGATCGTGCCTGAGGCTGAATCCAAGGCAATCCTGGCGCTCGACAAAGATACCAGGAGAAAGGTGTTATCCAAGGACGCGGCCTCCGTGATGAGGGTTCTTGAGACAACTTTGGCTCTCAATGATTGGACCTGCCCCCTTGCCGAGCTGAAGAAGTTGTAGGCAGAGAATGTGACCCTCGGGACAGAGAAGCTCAAGGTGGAGAACGACTTCTTCGACTACAAGGAAAGGTATCATATCCAAATCAATCTTTACTGCGAGATGAACGAGATGCGGAAGAAGATAACCGAGGTTGACGAGGAGAAGGGACGACTTCAAGTGAGGGTCGATGAGTTGGATGCCGCCGCAAAGTCCGCCCAGGAGAAACTCTTGGTAACCTGGGGTGATTTGGTTTGTCAGATCTGGGAGCTCGAGCAGGATTGCTTGAGTACCCTCGAGCTGGGATTTAATACCGCGGTGGAGCAACTCCAAGTTGTTAACCCTGGGCTTCAGCTCCTCACCGAGGGGATAAGGCCTTTCCACAAAGTGGTCGACGGCCAGGTGGTCGCTCCAGCTGGGCTCAACGGCGGAGCCGATCAAACCTAAGGGGAGACCCATCCCGAAGAGGAAACTGATGTTTAGTTTACTTAGTTGTTTGGCCTGCGCACCACATTTTATGTTTTTACTTTGAGTTTTCCTGGCCTACGCGTCATGGCTTGTAATATTTGAATATTGGGCTCTGCCCGTTTATAATTGAATGTTTGATTTGCATTTCTAGTATGCTTGCTTTTTTGCTATGTGTGTATGCCATTGTATGTTGAGTACTTATTTTCCTCGTCGATATGTACGCAATATTGTGTTTTCTTGTTTTTACTAAGTGTCTGGGGCCTTTGTGTAATACCTTAATTTTCGCCCCTAAGATTCTTTGCTTTTCATGTGCATTCATACATACAAACAGGATCACACTTTGGTTTCCTCTTCTATAGGATTGTGCCTTGTAGGGATCTTTGGGGTTTGTGTGTTTGTTAGTTGTTTTATTGTTTAATTGTTTATATTTACTAACCTTTAATCAAAATCCAAAAATATTTTGTTTTCTTTCACTAACATTTTCAGGGGAAGAACAGGTTAAAAATACCAAAACATCAGTCCCTCAGCTCGAATGAATTTCATCTAAACAAAGTCAAAGTTGATCTGCAAACAATTCAAAAATTATTTGATCAAGAGTTTCCAAGATTTAATTGATTACTATTCAAGGGACTCCAAGGTTCATGTGTTTATTTCCATGCCTTCTTTGACAAGCAAGAAAATCGAGCCGAACCACAGCAGTACATTCAAAAAGAGCAATTTTTCAAAATTTGCACTGAGTAATCAGTTACTCAATTAAGGTAATCGATTACCCTCGTAGAAATTTGAAAAAAATGGCAGCAAATTCAAATTCAGTAATTGGCACCATTTTTCACCATTTTGATCACATGTGGAATATTCTAGACCATCCCATTTTAATTCCCTACATCATCATAATTAATTCCCACCATGTACCATCACTAATCACCACTCTTTTGTGATTTCCCTCCAAATTTGAATTCCAATCCTAATTTTGATCTTCCAATCCTAATTCCAAACCACCAAAATTTCCAAGCCTAAACTCTATAAATAGAGGCCTCTTTTAATTCATTCTTCAAGCTTTTGATAGCCAACAAACCTCTTGCAAATTCACTTCCCAACCATAAAATCCACCAAAGCTCACATTTCTTCCTTTGAAAGTTAACAAGAATTCACATTGAATCTTGTTCAACTTTGAGCTAAACCTTCATCCATTCTTGTTTTTGTTCATCAATTATAGTAGATCAAGGCTTTGGAGTGTAGATCTTGAAGCAATTTGAAGCAATTTTCAGATTTGGAGTGGTAATCTCATTTTCCACCATTGTTGTTCTTGATTCATCTTCCACAATGTAGATCCTTTGTTGATCTTGTTTGCTTGATCTTTGGATCTTGCAATTTGTATTGATTGCTGGTTTTTACTGTTGTTTTACTTGAAAATTCGTGCAAGTTCAAATGTATGATCATAAGGTGTTTGAAAAAGGTTTTGAAAGGGGATCATGCTGAATTTTGCATAAATTTTTGATTCTGCGCGCAGAGTAATCGATTACTCACTTAGGGTAATCAATTACTCAGTGTAATTTTCACCAGAAATTGTGTTTTTAAAGCTGGTAATCGATTACTCACTTTGAGTAACCGATTACTCTGAATCAGAACTGAGTTTTTAGCTTGTTTTTGGGACTATTTTGGTTTTTTTGCCATTTTCTTCCCTTTCCTTTGTTCTTAGCCTTATATCACATATTTTTGTGGTTTAATTTGGCCTTCTCTTCATCTATTTCTCTTTTCTTTTGATCGATGAAAGTCTTATGGATCTTAGAATTTCTTTGTTAAATTCTTGATCAATACTAGATCGTTAACTATTTTTTCTTTTCGTTCAGTATTGCTTTCGGATGACGATCTACATATCGTTCATCTAGCATGCATTAGCACAACGATCTATTGACCGACCTCATTGTAGGGTAATTACTCCATAAATTACTCGGCGATTGCTTAACATAGCGCAATATTTGTCCCTCTTTATCCAATTCGGAATTTGAACTTTTGTGGTCCGGACCTTGATTGGTCGCGTCAACCCAATGTTGATTAATTTTTTGCAATAGGTCCATAATCTTTGAATCTTGGCGTTGTAGAGGCTTTGGTTCTACCAATCTTCTGTCAAGTTCATTAACTTTGGCCTAAGCGCATTGTTTAATCGCTATAGTTCATAACGCGAAACTGAATAATCGGTGAAGGCTTATGGCACTAGAGCCTTGTGCTACTAACCACTAACTTCTAACTTCTTTACTTTTCCTTCTCGCTCCCTATCTCTCTTTATTTTTATGCTTTATGCCATTTATCATATCATGTTTATGTTTATGTCATTTTTCTTTTGTCCATTTGGACCTTTTTATCTTGTGCTTTGTTTTTCTTTTGTCCATTTTGGACTCAAAAATATTAATAAAGGATTAAACCACTAAAAGACTTGTGCTCTTAATTGTTGGACTATGGCCACTATCCTTTGCATTGGAGGACCTATGCTATTGATTATGGACTTATGGACTTAGAATTAGGATTCTCTCCCTTATGCTTTGGACCATTATGGAGTTTGATATTCAAGCCTTTATTTGGCTTGCTTATTGGTTCAAGATGATGAAATTCTATTCTTATTATGCTTTGAAGAGTGTCTCCATGTGGTTAGATCTTTCTTATCCTTAGCTTTTATTTTTATGCACTAGGATAGTCACTTCTTCTCCACCCCTTCTTCAATTTTCAAAACTTCCTCTCTTTTTCAAAACCTTCTTATTTTCGAACTTAAAACCGCTTTCATAATAAAACCTTGACTTTGGTCAATTGATTTTTAAACTTTGATTTTCTTTAATAAATGTCAATCAATATTAACCATATTTTGACCATTTCATAAAAACATAAAAAATACAAAAACTCATCAAACTCTTTCTTTGTGCTTTATGCACTTTTTCTTTTAAACTTTTTCATAAGTTTAGACATGATTCATTTCTTTAAGCGGAATTATTCACTTAGAAATGACGACTTGTCTTTACACTTAAAATCAACTAAAACAAACAATTTTTTTGTTCTTTGTACCACGAACTACGAGGTTTTAATCCTACATTGCACTTCGTGGGTACGTAGGCATGAGGCGATAAGTCTCTCCAAACACCAAAATATTAAAAAATAATTCTCCTCTCATCTCCTCAATCTCTTTACAAGCAAACCTTTTTAGACCAAAAAGCATGAATACATCAAAGGGCTCCTATAGAGTACTATAGATGTATTGGGTGCGTAAAACCTTCCCTTTACATAACCAACCCCCTTACCCATTTCTCTTTGTCTTTTTTAGCTTTTTCTTTTTTTAGACTTCTTAGGTTTTATTCGCTCTTTTTTTCCTTTTCCTTTGTGGAATAAATAAAAGCGTGGTGGCGACTCTGTTTACCTTGAGTTAAGTTAATCAATAGCTTACACTCATGATTTTTACCGCTACAGAAAAGTGGCGACTCTGCTGGGGATGATCTCCCTTGAGGGGTTTAGCCTACTTTGATTTATTTACTGTTTTTTGTCTGATTTGCTTGTTACTTGTTTGTTCTGTTTGGGAGTTCCTCTGTGTGTGAGATAGGTCCTATACCCGGACCAGAGTGAACTTTGAGATAGGAGGATAGTATAGTCAAGGGAACTTTGAAAGAGTCGAATCCTGAAAAAGAAGAACTTGAGAATCTATCCACTCGGTGGTTGCCTCTTTGGAATTACTGATGCCAATCGAGCGATCGAGAAGGCATTACTTTTTCCACAGAAGCCTATAACACTGAGAACCGTAGTAACCCTTAACCCATCCTAGCCTTTTAAGGATCGTAGCGCGGAAGCTATGAAGATGCAAATCTAACTTAGTTGTCACGCGATGCTACACTCAGGTTAGATTCTCTTGAGGATAACTACCAACCTCCGAGCAAATCGGTGTGCTGGTGTGTCTGATAGTGGATTGTGGACCCTGGGCACTTTGTTAGAACCACTGTTTTCTGCAGGTACAATGAAGACAAAACCTTAGTACATACCTTTGTGGGATTGGTTCTTACCCTTGGCTTCATGCTCGTGACTTGAACCTTGACGCGTGTGCTTTGTGTGATCTTGTTTGTGTTTGTTGCATTCATGCACTCATGCATTCATGAGCATTCTTTTGGAAGGTTTCAAGGAACTTAAAGCTGTTATTGCAAACATTGTAGGTACTGTTGTTATGGATTTTGGAAGGAGAAGTACAAAGAAGTACACTTTCAAGAGTCCTAAGTTAGGGGGTTTGAGAGAGCTAGGATCTTTGGTTGCTGATAACAAGAAGTTCGAGTCCAGATATGGAAGGCTTTTATCTCTCTTGAAGGTTGATATGGCTGAAGGATTGCTTGCTACTTTGGTTCAATTCTATGACCCTTTGCTGCATTGTTTCACCTTTCCTGATTATCAGTTGGTACCTACGCTAGAGGAGTATTCTCTCCTGCTTGGTTTGCCTGTTCATGGTCAGATTTTCTCTGGTTTGGATCCCGCTCCCGAGCATCATGTTATTGCAAAGGCTACTCACTTGAAGGTTTCCGAGATTAAGGCTCGTATGGATACCAAAGGAAAGATTCTTGGGTTACCCACTAAGTTCTTGATGGATAAAGCTCATCACTTTGCTAGTGTGAAGAACACAGCTGCTTTTGAGGCTATTCTTGCCTTGCTTATTTATGGACTGTTCCTCTTCCCAAATGTTGAGAACTTTGTTGACATCAACGCTATTCATATCTTCTTGATTGGGAATCCAATTCCCAATTTTCTTGCCAATGCTTACCATTCTATTCACCTCAGGAATTTCCATGGTGAAGGGATGATTATCTGTTGTGCACCTTTGCTTTACAAGTGGTTTATTTCTCACTTGCCGAAGTCTGCAGCTTTCTGTAATCTCAAGGATGGTTTATATTGGTCGCAGAAGATCATGTCTCTCACTCATTCTGATATTGATTGGTGGAGCCGTGTTCCTTCTGGAGCGATGATTATTGATAGTTGTGGTGATTTTCCCAACGTACCTCTTCTTGGTACAAAGGGAGGAATCAGCTACAATCCAGTTTTGGCTCATCGTCAGTTGGGATATCCTTTGCGAGAGGTACCGAAGAACATTCATTTGGCTGGTCTCTTTTTCAAGGAAGAAGAATCTCAGGTTGTTCTCAAGAGATAAATTGTGGAAGCTTGGTACAGCATTCGTAGAAAAGGAAAGGAAAGTTTGGGAAATCCGAATTGTGTCTCTTCGGAACCTTACCTCCAGTGGGTTAAAAATAGAGCTATTACTTTGAAGATGCCTTATGCGCGTCAAGGGCCTTTGTCTCTAACTGCTAAGAAGCCTATCCTCTACTTTATGAAAGACACAGAGAAGCTTCAGATCGCTTTGGCCGAGATGCAACAAGAGAGAGATGCTTGGAAGAACAAGTATCATATTGTCGAGTTAGAGAATGCAAGACATCAAGAGCACTTCAAGAAGAAGAATGAAGATGAAGTTGCCAACAAGAAGAGAAAGGCGCAAGAGGATTTATTTTCCTCTCGCATCCAGCCAGTTTTCGATATTCCGAAGAGTTCAGAATCTCCTTGGAAGTTGATCGTTGATCAGTTGCTGATTGAGAACACTTAGATGCAGGCCCACATCAAGAAGCTGGAAGATAGAGCTGGGACTTATTCTCATAGAATTTTCTAGGGATCTAGTTTTCTTTTTTCTCTATTGTTTTAGGATTCTTGAATCTGTACTTCCAAGATGTAATCTTTTCCATCATTAATGAATGAGATTTTGGTATTTCAAATAACAATGTTTGCAATATGCCTTATAATTCCTTGAAACTTTGCATTTGCATCTTGCACATCAAGCATCATTCTGCATTGTTTCTTGCCTTTTCAGGTGTCTTATGTTTCCTTTGGTCTTCATTCAGCCAAGCTATCCCACCAGTATAATACTCGGGCTAATCTGAAGAAAAAGATGGATCAATTGCAACAAGAGAACCGTGAGCTTCGTGAAGAAGTATCAACTCTAAAGGATGGTTTGGAGAGACTCACTACTATGATGGAAGCCCTGGTGGCTACTCAGAATCAGCCACCACCACCTCCTCCTCCGCTTTCAACTCATGTGCAAAGGACCGTCATTTCTGAGATTGTCTCTACGCCTATATCTGTGGCGCCTGCTAGTGTTCCTTAATACTCCATGTCTCCTGGTTTCCCCCGGGGCATGCCTCATAACTTTGTTCCTGAGGATTATCAACCACCACCACCTCCTGAAATTCCAGTTGTTCCTACCATTCAACCTGTGATGGCTGTGCCACCGCCTGTGGTTCATACGGTTCCTTTTGGTGAAGAACAGATTTTCCATACTGCTCCAAGTGAAAATGCCAGTGCTTATGATAGAATGGAAGAGATTCAAGACCAGTTTACTGAAATACAGAAAGAGATCAAAGCTCTGAGAGGTAAAGAGATGTTTGGAAAGAATGCTCATGAGTTATGCTTGGTTCCTAATGTGAAGATCCTGCATAAGTTCAAAGTCCCTGACTTTGAAAAGTATAAGGGTAACTCTTGTCCGATGAGTCATTTGACTATGTATGCTCGTAAGATGTCGGCTCAGAAGGATAATGATTAGCTGCTCATTCACTACTTTCAAGATAGTTTGTCTGGTGCAGTTTTGAAATGGTATATGGGACTCGACAGTACTCGAGTTCGCACTTTCGAAGATTTGGGTAAGGCGTTTGTGAAACAGTATAAGTATAATGTGGATATGGCTCCTGATCGTGACCAGCTTCGGGCAATGGCTCAGAAAGATAAGGAGACATTCAAAGAATACGCGCAAAGGTGGCGCGAGATTGCTGCTCATATCAACCCTCCTTTGGAAGAAAAAGAGATGACTAAGATTTTTCTTAAAAATCTGAGTCCTTTCTAGTATGAGCGTATGATTGCTAGTGCCCCGAGTGATTTCACTGAGATGGTTAATATGGGGATGAGATTAGAAGAAGGTGTCCGTGAGGGACGTTTGTCAAAAGATGGTAATTCTGCTGGTAATTCCATGAAGTATGGTGGAGGATTTACCAAAAAGAAAGAAGGTGAGACCATTGCTATTTCCCATGGAGGATGCAAGAAGAGCTACAGTAAGAATAATCAGTGTCAGCAACATGTTGCATCTGTCACTCTTATTATCAGTTCAGCTCCTGTGCAGCAACAACGTTTTAATCAGCAGAACAACCAAAGGGGTCGTTTTCAGAAAGATTTTGATCCAATTCCGATGACCTATACAGATTTGCTTCCTTGTTTAATTCAAAAGAATCTTGTTCAGACCCGTGCACCACCTGCTGTTCCAAAAGATTTACCATGGTGGTATAAGACTAAAGCTCATTGCGCTTTCCATCAGGGAGGAGCGGGACATGATACTGAGAACTGTTATCCATTGAAGATGGAAGTTCAAAGGTTGGCTAGGAGTGGTATTCTATCTTTTGAAGATTCCAATCCTAATTTCCAATCGATTCCGCTGCCTAATCACGGCAAGGCGTCTGCCAATATGGTTTATGGTTGTCGTGGTACATTCAAAATTTTTTATATCTGTTGGATCCGAAGATATCTTGTGGAAATGCATGCACTTTTGAGTGAATACCATGAAATTGATCATGACTATGCAGCTTGTTGTATCTGTTCCGTGAATCCACGTGGTTACGTGATAGTGAAGAGGGATATTTAAAGGATGATGGATGAAAATTTGATTGAGGTCACTGCTAAAAGGGATGAATATCAGAATGAGGTGAATGTTATTGCACCACGCTTTAACATTCCTGAAAGAGTTGTTATCTCTTATGACATTCAGAAGACCGCTGTTACACCCTTGGTCATTTGGTTGCCCGGTCCAGTACCCTATGAATTTGACAAGGCTGTTCCGTATAAGTACAATGCTAACATGGTAGAAGATGGTAAGGAAGTGCCTATTCCTTCTTTGTCTTCTGTGGTAAGCGTTGCTGATGTGAGTAGAGCGACCCAAAGTGGTCGTGTCTTTTCTCCTGAGTCTCCAAAGATTGTGGAGAGTGTTGTTGCTGGCAAACGTCATCAAGATGAGAGTAATGTCGATGTGTCTGGTCAGTCCAGTGGTTCGAAGGCTTTTGAGGATGAGGTTTTGAAATTGATCAAGAAGAGTGATTACAGTGTTGTGGATCAACTCTTGCACACCCCGTCCAAGATTTCAGTGTTGTCCTTACTGATGAATGCTGAAGCTCATAGGAAATCTTTGCATAAGGTATTGGAACAAGCATATGTTTAACACGATATGACTGTTAATCAGTTTGATGGCATTGTTTCCAACATCACAACATGTAATAATTTGAGTTTCTGTGATGAAGAGTTACCCGAGGAGGGGAGAAATCACAATTTGGCTTTACATATCTCCATGAACTGTCAAGAAGGTGCACTTTCCAATGTGTTGGTTGATACTGGCTCTTCTTTGAATGTGTTACCAAAATCTACTTTATCAAGGCTTTCTTACCAAGGTCCTCCCATGAGGTATAATGGGGTTATTGTTAAAGCTTTTGATGGATCTCGAAAGACTGTGATTGGAGAGGTTGATCTTCCGATCAAAATAGGACCGTGCTTCTTCCAGATTACTTTTCAAGTAATGGATATCCATCCTGCTTATAGTTGTTTGCTTGGCCGACCCTTGATTCATGAAGTTGGGGCAGTGACTTCGACTCTCCATCAGAAGTTGAAATTTGTTAAGAATGATAAGCTAGTAATTGTTGGAGGTGAGCAAGCGATGCTGGTGAGCCACCTTTCATCCTTTTCATATGTTGATGCTGATGAAACTGTTGGAACTTCGTTCCAAGCTCTTTTTGTTGATGACAAAGCTGTTAAGAAGAATGAGTTACCCATGTCTTCTTTGAAAGATGCTTTGCATGTGTTAGAAACTGGTCGGACCGACGGTTGGGGCCGAGTTAATGAAGTGGTTGATAACCTGGGTAAAACTGGTTTAGGCTTTACGCCTGGTACAGTCAGAAGAGATTTGAAGCGTATTAATGAGACTTTTCACAGCGCTGGATTCATCAACAAAGATCATTCTACAGCTATAATTCTTGAAGATGACTCTGTAGGCTACATCCCGTTTGGTTCTGAAGATGATGTCATTCCTGCTGAAGACTGGGAGCCTTATTTGGAAGACCTCGCGTATATGTCCCCGGAGGATGCATATGTGCCTTTTTATTCCCCTCAGAAGAAGTTTAAGGAACCTGAATATGAAGTCAGTGTCATCATTGAGGATGATGAAGAGGAAGAACTTCCCAATTTCGTGACAGATGGACAAGTCTGCCAGAATTGGATAGCTGTTGATGTTCATACTATTGTTCATATTTCAAAGTAATTTGTGTTTATTTCTTTCAAAATTCCTTTCACTCTGCCCAAGGTGAAAGTGAATTTGTGAGGGCTTTGTTTCAAATTTTATCATCATCAATAAAATGTTATTTTTTTTATCCATATTATGCTTTTCCCTTTTTGATTTATTTCTGAAAAATGGTAACATAAAAAACCACAAAAAAAAAATTAATGTGATAATCACTTTTATATGCATGATACTTGTACTTTTTGTTCATATTCTAAAATCAAACATAAATCATTATGCAGATTGATTGTTAAACCCATTGAAAACAATGACCCTATGCTATCTCCCAACTTTGAGTTCCCTGTGTTTAGAGCTGAAGAAGAGGATATTGAGGAGATTCCAGATGAAATTTCGCGGTTGCTTGAACACGAGGAAAAAGCCATTCAGCCTCATGAAGAGCCATTGGAATTGGTTAACTTGGGTTCAGATAATGATATAAAAGAATTCAAGATTGGGGCACTGCTTCAGTCAGATGTTAAGAAGAGGATTGTGGAGCTTCTTAGAGAATGTGTTGACGTGTATGCTTGGTCCTATCAAGACATGCCTGGTCTTGATACTGATATTGTGGAGCATAGATTTCCGTTAAAGCCTGAATGTCCAACGGTGAAACAGAAATTGAGGAGAACTCGTCCTGACATGGCTGTGAAGATCAAAGAGGAGGTTCAAAAGCAGATTGACGCTGGTTTTCTTGTGACTTCTGAATATGGGTGGCGAATATTGTGCCTGTTCCAAAGAAAGACGGAAAAGTCCAATTGTGCGTCGACTATAGAGATTTGAATAAAGCTAGTCCAAAAGATGATTTTACATTGCCACACATTGATATGTTGGTAGATAATACTGCTAAATTCAGTATCTTTTCTTTTATGGATGTATTTTCGGGTTATAATCAAATAAAGATGGCACCCGAGGATATGGAAAAAACAACATTCATTACACCTTGGGGAACATTCTGTTACAGAGTGATGCCCTTCGGTTTGAAAAATGCTGGTGCAACGTACCAGAGAGCTATGACTACTTTGTTCCATGATATGATGCATAAAAAATTGAGGTCTATGTGGATGATATGATTTGTAAGTCGAGGACTGAAGAAGATCATATTGAGTACTTATTGAAGCTGTTTCAATGTTTGAGAAAGTTTAAGCTCCGTTTGAATCCAAATAAATGCACTTTTGGTGTCCGTTATGGAAAATTGTTGGGCTTTATTGTCAGCCAAAAAGGCATTGAAGTTGATCCTGGTAAAGTTAAAGCTATTCAGGAAATGCCTGCGCCCAAAACAGAAAAACAAGTAAGAGGATTCTTGGGACGTTTGAATTTTATCTCCCGATTGATATCCAATATGACTGCCACATGTGCGCCGATCTTCAAGCTTCTTCGCAAAGATTAGGGTTGCGTCTGGACAGAGGATTGTCAGAAAGCTTTTGAAAGAATTAAAGAGTATTTGCTTGAACCTCCGATTTTGTCTCCTCCCGTGGAAGGAAGACCTTTGATAATGTATTTGACTGTGCTGGAAGAATCTATGGGTTGTGTTCTGGGTCAACAAGATGAATCTGGTCGAAAAGAATTTGCCATTTATTATTTGAGCAAGAAGTTCACCGATTGTGAGTCTCGGTACTCAATGCTTGAAAAGACATGTTGTGCTTTAGCTTGGGTTGCCAAGCGCCTCCGCCAGTATATGTTGACTCATACGACTTGGTTGATATCCAAAATGGATCCAATCAAGTATATCTTTGAAAAGCCTGCTCTAACTGGGAGGATTGCTCGTTGGCAAATGTTGTTGTCAGAATATGATGTCGAGTACCGAACTCAAAAAGGGATAAAAGGAAGTGTTTTGGCTGACCATTTGGTACACAACCCAATTGATGATTATCAACCTATCAAGTTTAATTTTCCTGATGAGGATGTGATGTATCTAAAGGTTAAAAATTGTGAGGAACCATTACCTGATGAAGGGCCTGAGCCTGGATCCTGTTGGGGTTTGATTTTTGACGGAGCTGTTAATGAGTATGGCAATGGTATTGGGGCAATAATTGTTACTCCTCATGGTTCTCATATTCCTTTCACTGCAAGGTTGATGTTCACTTGCACAAATAATGCGGCTGAGTATGAAGCATGTATTACGGGCTTGGAAGAAGCCATTGATTTAAGAATTAAGATTCTTGATGTATACGGAGATTCTGCCCTAGTGATTAATCAGATTAAAGGAGAATGAGAGACACGTTAACCTGATTTGATTCCTTATCGAGATTATGCAAGAAGGTTGTTAACTTTTTTCAATAAGGTTGAGTTTCACCTTGTACCCAGAGCAGCAAATCGAATGACGGATGCTTTAGCCACTATATCCTCCATGATTGTGGTGAATCGGTGGAATGATGCGCCCAAAATCGATGTTATGCGGCTTGATAGGCTAGCTCATGTATTTGTGGTTGAAGAGGTTGATGATAAACAGTGGTATTATGATATTAAATGCTTTCTTCAGAATCAAGAGTACCCGTTTGGGGCATCCAAGAAAGATAAGAAGACTTTGAGAAGATTGGCTGGTAGTTTCTTCTTGAATGATGATGTGCTGTATAAAAGAAATTATGACATGGTCTTGCTCAGATGCGTGGATAGACACGAAGCAGACATGTTGATGAAAGAAATTCATGAAGGATCTTTTGGTACCCATGCCAATGGGCATGCAATGGCTAAGAAGATGTTGAGGGCAGGTTACTATTAGCTGACAATGGAATCTGACTGTTGCAAATTTGTGAAGAAGTGCCAAAAGTACCAGGTTTATGCTGACAAAATTTATGTGCCTCCAACTCCTCTCAATGTTATCTCTTCTCCGTGGCCTTTCTCCATGTGGGGCATTGATATGATTGGAATGATTGAGCCCAAAGCGTCGAACGTACATTATTTCATATTGGTGGCTATTGACTATTTTACCAAGTGGGTTGAAGCGGCATCATATGCCAATGTGACCAAGCAAGTAGTGGTCCGGTTTATCAAGAACCAAATCATCTGTCGGTATAGTGTTCTGAGCAACATTATCACTAATAATGGGTCAAATCTGAATAACAAGATGATGAAGGAATTATGCGACGAGTTCAAGATTGAGCATCATAATTCTTCTCCTTACATACCTAAGATGAATGGGGTTGTTGAAGCTGCTAATAAGAATATCAAGAAGATTGTTCAGAAGATGGCTGTTACATACAAGGATTGGCATGAAATTCTCCCTTTTGCTTTGCATGGGTATCGTACATCCGTTCGCACTTCAACAGGGGCAACTCCTTTCTCTCTTGTTTAGGGTATGGAAGCAGTGCTCCCAGTAGAAGTTGAAATCCCTTCTATGAGAGTTTTGATGGAAGCTAAATTGTCTGAGGCTGAATTGTGTCAGAGTAGATACGATCAATTAAATTTGATTGAAGAAAAAAGAATGACGGTCTTGTGTCATGGCCAATTGTATCAACAGAGAATGAAGAAAGCTTTTGATAAGAAGGTTCGACCTCGTGTGTTCAGAGAAGGCGACCTCGTGCTCAAAAGGATCTTGACTTCTACCAATGATTCTAGGGGCAAGTGGACTCCTAATTATGAAGGCCCATATGTTGTTAAGAGAGCCTTCTCTGGCGGTGCATTACTTCTTGCAACTATGGATGGTGAAGAGTTCACTCATCCTGTGAATGCCGATGCAGTCAAGAAATACTTCGCTTAAAAATAAAAGAATAGCTCGCTATGTTGAAAACCCGAAAGGGCAGCTTAGGCAAAAATGAGCGTCTCGGTGGGCTGAAAACCCGAAAGGGCTGTCCAGGAAAAAATTAGAGACAAAAACAGAAATAATCATCCCGGTAGATTGAAAACCCGAAGGGGAAATCTAGGCAAAAGTTAGGGATTATGGCAAGTAACTGCATCTGGCCAGTCTTGATCAATTTGAAAGCAACATTGTCTATCGAGGATTCTGCTTCGGTCATCCACATCTGAAGTTTTGAGCGCAAGGGAATTCAAAGTTGTTAGGGAGAATAGTGGTCATTGTATTTCAATGTAACCCTTTCCATGTATTTACCATTTTTTCAAACTTTGTAATGATCCATGGAGTTACGCCATTTGCGGACTACCATTCCATTAATAAAATTTGGGCCTTTGTCCCTTTGTTTGCAATTCTTATTTTGTTTCTGTTCGCAGAATTTCATTTATTTTTTATGATGATTTTTGAAACAAAATGTGAATAATTGATTTAAGTTTTTGAAAATTATAAAAACATTTTCCTTTGATTTATTAATATAAAAAAAGAATGTCAACGGTTATTCCAAGAATGGTAGGATCAATGTTTTCCTCAGCAGGGTTCGTTCTCGCTCCTTTGGCAGAATTTATTGACAAATCCCCAGTAGAGTTTGTCGATATCTCCCCAGTAGAGTTTGTCGATATATCCCCAGTAGAGCTTGTTGATATTTCCTCGGCAGAGTTTTGATCATATAACCAGTTGATGGTGGGTTCCTTCAAAGGTTTGTTATGGTGTGTTGAATTCATAAGGTCCAATGCTGTTTGGTTTTTTCCCCAGCTAGGTCTTAATCCGGATCTTCTCCAGCTGATTATGGTATGGTCAGGTAGTCGAGTAGTTTTAACGGTCCGTCTTTCCTTGATGGTAGTCCTCAGGCGGAGATTCATTTTTACTGTCCCCGGGTATGAATCATATGAGGAATTTCCATCAGAGTTTTACCTTCTAGGTGTGTTGTTGTTGCTTTGGATATTCCCAAGCGCAGAGCGGCGTTATCCTCCCCGGAAAATCCAGGATGTATTTCTCTCCAGATTGATTGTGCGTCACTATTTCGGGTGTTCCCCAGTGAAATTGCCGATAATATCTATATTTAAGGAATACTGATATTGGTCACCTGTTGGGTTTTCTCTCATTTATGATGAATATCAATCTAAAATTCCCCACAATTTGACCTTGTTGCTGTTTTCCTCAGCAAGTCCAGGCTGTTTTGCTCAGAATTGGTTAATCCTTAGAGAGCTTTTCTATGTATCTCCAGCAGATCTGCCTTGTATTCCCAGTGGATTTTGCATAGATATTTATATGTCTACTATCCCCGGCGGATTCATTATTTTTCCGCATGCAGATCTCTTCATCCTTTTGAAATGGAAGTTTCTGTGAATTCTTTATGATCCCCAGGAAAGGTCAGAAAGATTTGGGTTGCTATGATTCCCCAACAGCGTTCCTTCCATCCCCAAAGTAGAGTTTATGTTTTATACTCTTTATGGATCATCAATGTTAGAATATTGATATTTGGGTTTCTCCCCAAGGAGTATCTTCTTTTCTCCAGCAAGATTTGAGCCTTGTAGTAGGATTTATTTTCCTTTGATGGCTTTTGTTTATCTCTTGTAGGATTTCTTCAGATGAATCCCTAGCAGATGTGGTAATGATATCTCTATCTTGTTGAGATTAGCCGAGTATTCAGTGGTGCTGTGATGTGCATTCCGCCCTCTGTTTATCCTTATGTCTATTTTGTCAGCATATTCATACTCATACGCATTGCATGCACATCCTTTTGTTGTACATAGCATGTTGTTGATGCATTGTGCATTTTGCATCTGTGTTGGTGTTTCTTTGGTCTCTGATGTTGTTATCCCCGCAGAGCATGTGTGTCCTCTCTCCATTTAGAGTGTCGACCCGTAAGCAGAAAATACCTATCTTTGTTAATTCCCCACTGAGTTTATGCCTCGTGGAACGTTATTTTGTTTTAATTTTCCTCCTCAATTCATTTGTCTAGATGGAATTAATCCCCAGTTAAGATATTCCCTCCTCGGGATGAGTCTTGTTTGACCGTTTCTCTCTGGTTTATTCCCGGATTGATTTTTGGTCCCTTTTGAGCTTATCACCTTTGTCGTCCTGCCCATTTAGTTGGTAGTAGGTGATATAGCTGGCTTATTACCTTTGTCGTACTGCCCATTTAGTTGGTAGTAGGTAATATAGCCGGGTTTGATTACCTCGTTGTAGCTGTCATTTGTTTGATAGTTGGTAATCTCTCATTTTCTCTTCGGGTTTATTACCTTTGTCGTCCTGCCCTTTGATGGTAGTAGGTAATATTTCTCGTACCCTTTTTTTTGGGTTGATTACCTCGTCGTAACTATCACTTGGTTGATAGTTGGTAATCCCTCTTTTTGAGCTTATTACCTTTGTCTTCCTGCCCATTTAGTTGGTAGTAGGTGATATAGCTGGCTTATTACCTTTGTCGTCCTGCCCATTTAGTTGGTAGTAGGTAATATAGTCGGGTTTGATTACCTTGTTGTAGCTATCACTTGTTTGATAGTTGGTAATCTCTCCCTTTGTTCGAGTTTATTACCTTTGTCGTCCTGCCCTGTGTTGGTAGTAGGTGTTATTTCTCGACCCCTTTGAGATCGTTACCTTTGTCGTCCTACCCTTTGTTGGTAGTAGGTAATCTTTCTCATATCCCTGGTTGATTACTTTGTTGTAACTGTCACTTGGTTGATGGTTGGTAATCTTTCTTTAGCTGGCTTATTACCTTTGTCGTACCTCCCTTTGTTGGTAGTAGGTAATTCTTCTCATATCCTTTTATTGACTGCCTTGTTGTAGCTATCACTTGCTTGGTAGTTGGCAATCTTTCCTTTTGATCATGCTATTACCGGATGTCTGGTATTAGACGATCTATTCCCCAGCGGAGTTTTTTCTCTCCATGTTGGGACGTGTTTTTCCTCTTTTATTTCTGGTGTCTGTAATTTCCCCTTAGTTGGAATCTTACTCTTTGCTCTTTCCCAGTGGAGTTTTGTTTCTTCCCCTATTGGGTTGTGTTTTCCCTCTTTTGTTTTCCCCCGCTGGAGTCTTTTCTCTTTGCTCCCCAGTTTTTGTTGGTCTCCCGTGGCGTTTCTCCCCACGGAGGTCTTGTGTCTGCATATCATTTGCATGATCATATCATTTTTGTGGTCTCTTAGGGCCAAAAATTGGTTAGTTGTTATATTTAAGTCTCTTCTATCTCGTCGAGATAAAGATGCCAATCTTCATATCTCCTAATAGAAGAAGCTTAAATAGGGGCAGCTGTAATACCCTAATTTTTTCCCCTAAGATTCTTTGCTTTTCATGTGCATTCATACATACAAACAGGATCACACTTTGGTTTCCTCTTCTATAGGATTGTGCCTTGTAGGGATCTTTGGGGTTTGTGTGTTTGTTAGTTGTTTTATTGTTTAATTGTTTATATTTACTAACCTTTAATCAAAATCCAAAAATATTTTGTTTTCTTTCACTAACATTTTCAGGGGAAGAACAGGTTAAAAATACCAAAACATCAGTCCCTCAGCTCGAATGAATTTCATCTAAACAAAGTCAAAGTTGATCTGCAAACAATTCAAAAATTATTTGATCAAGAGTTTCCAAGATTTAATTGATTACTATTCAAGGGACTCCAAGGTTCATGTGTTTATTTCCATGCCTTATTTGACAAGCAAGAAAATCGAGCCGAACCACAACAGTACATTCAAAAAGAGCAATTTTTCAAAATTTGCACTGAGTAATCAGTTACTCAATTAGGGTAATCGATTACCCTCGTAGAAATTTGAAAAAAAATGGCAGCAAATTCAAATTCAGTAATTGGCACCGTTTTTCACCATTTTGATCACATGTGGAATATTCTAGATCATCCCATTTTAATTCCCTACATCATCATAATTAATTCCCACCATGTACCATCACTAATCACCACTCTTTTGTGATTTCCCTCCAAATTTGAATTCTAATCCTAATTTTGATCTTCCAATCCTAATTCCAAACCACCAAATTTTCCAAGCCTAAACTCTATAAATAGAGGCCTCTTTTAATTCATTCTTCAAGCTTTTGATAGCCAACAAACCTCTTGCAAATTCACTTCCCAACCATAAAATCCACCAAAGCTCACATTTCTTCCTTTGAAAGTTAACAAGAATTCACATTGAATCTTGTTCAACTTTGAGCTAAACCTTCATCCATTCTTGTTTTTGTTCATCAATTATAGTAGATCAAGGCTTTGGAGTGTAGATCTTGAAGCAATTTGAAGCAATTTTCAGATTTGGAGTGGTAATCTCATTTTCCACCATTGTTGTTCTTGATTCATCTTCCACAATGTAGATCCTTTGTTGATCTTGTTTGCTTGATCTTTGGATCTTGCAATTTGTATTGATTGCTGGTTTTTGCTGTTGTTTTACTTGAAAATTCGTGCAAGTTCAAATGTATGATCATAAGGTGTTTGAAAAAGGTTTTGAAAGGGGATCATGCTGAATTTTGCATAAATTTTTGATTCTGCGCGCAGAGTAATCGATTACTCACTTAGGGTAATCAATTACTCAGTGTAATTTTCACCAGAAATTGTGTTTTTAAAGCTGGTAATCGATTACTCACTTTGAGTAACCGATTACTCTGAAACAGAACTGAGTTTTTAGCTTGTTTTTGGGACTGTTTTGGTTTTTTTGCCATTTTCTTCCCTTTTTTTTGTTCTTAGCCTTGGATCACATATTTTTGTGGTTTAATTTGGCCTTCTCTTCATCTATTTCTCTTTTCTTTTGATCGATGAAAGTCTTATGGATCTTAGAATTTCTTTGTTGAATTCTTGATCAAGACTAGATCGTTACCTATTTTTTCTTTTCGTGTGGTATTGCTTTCGGATGATGATCTATATATCGTTCATCTAGCATGCATTAGCACAAAGATCTATTGACCGGCCTCATTGTAGGGTAATTACTCCGTAAATTACTCGGCGATTGCTTAACATAGCGCAATATTTGTCCCTCTTTATCCAATTCGGAATTTGAACTTTCATGGTTCGGACCTTGATTGGTCGCGTCAACCCAATGCTGATTAATTTTTTGCATTAGGTCCATAATCTTTGAAACTTGCCATTGTAGAGGCTTTGGTTCTACCAATCTTCTGTCAAGTTCATTAACTTTGGCCTAAGTGCATTGTTTAATCGCTATAGTTCATAGCGCGAAACAGAATAATCGGTGAAGGCTTATGGCACTAGAGCCTTGTGCTACTAACCACTAACTTCTAACTTCTTTACTTTTCCTTCTCGCTCCCTATCTCTCTTTATTTTTATGCTTTATGCCATTTATCATATCATGTTTATGTTTATGTCATTTTTCTTTTGTCCATTTGGACCTTTTTATCTTGTGCTTTGTTTTTCTTTTGTCCATTTTGGACTCAAAAATATTAATAAAGGATTAAACCACTAAAAGACTTGTGCTCTTAATTGTTGGACTATGGCCACTATCCTTTGCATTGGAGGACCTATGCTATTGATTATGGACTTATGGACTTAGAATTAGGATTCTCTCCCTTATGCTTTGGACCATTATGTAGTTTGATATTCAAGCCTTTATTTGGCTTGCTTATTGGTTCAAGAGGATGAAATTCTATTCTTATTATGCTTTGAAGAGTGTCTCCATGTGGTTAGATCTTTCTTATCCTTAGCTTTTATTTTTATGCACTAGGATAGTCACTTCTTCTCCACCCCTTCTTCAATTTTCAAAACTTCCTCTCTTTTTCAAAACCTTCTTGTTTTCGAACTTAAAACCGCTTTCATAATAAAACCTTGACTTTGGTCAAGTGATTTTTAAACTTTTTTTTTTCTTTAATAAATGTCAATCAATATTAACCATATTTTGACCATTTCATAAAAACATAAAAAATACAAAAACTCATCAAACTCTTTCTTTGTGCTTTATGCACTTTTTCTTTTAAACTTTTTCATAAGTTTTGACATGATTCATTTCTTTAAGCGGAATTATTCGCTTAGAAATGACGACTTTTCTTTACACTTAAAATCAACCAAAACAAATAATTTGTTTGTTCTTTGTACCACGAACTACGAGGTTTTGATCCTACATTGCACTTCGTGGGTACGTAGGCATGAGGCGGTAAGTCTCTCCAAACACCAAAATATTAAAAAATAATTCTCCTCTCATCTCCTCAATCTCTTTACAAGTAAACCTTTTCAGACCAAAAAGCATGAATACATCAAAGGGCTCCTATAGAGTAATATAGATGTATTGGGTGCGTAAAATCTTTCCTTTACATAACCAACCCCCTTACCCATTTCTCTTTGTCTTTTTTAGCTTTTGCTTTTTTTAGACTTCATAGGTTTTATTCGCTCCTTTTTTCCTTTTCCTTTGTGGAATAAATAAAAGCGCGGTTGCGACTCTGTTTACCTTGAGTTAAGTTAATCAATAGCTTACACTCACGATTTTTACCGCTACACTTTGATCGACGTAATTGGTCCTCAATTGTTCAGGGAACTCGTCGAGTGATCGGAGTTGGCTTCCGATCAACAACGGTCGCGGTGTGAACTTCCCATCACTAGCTGGGTGTTCTGCCTTATTGGTACGACAACGACGGAGCTCGATTGAGGTGTCCCCATTGGACCAAAAGCCTTCCTGCGCACACAAAAGCGAGCTCCTGGCCTTTCGTTTCAATTCGGGAAGTCATGCTTGTACCTTAACTCGCTACTGTGGTTGGGACGTACTTTGTCATGGTCGAACCAAGTATGCCGACTATAGTGTTTAACTGTAATATTGTTTGAGCTTCTCAGCGTATTGGTCGATGTGACGGAACTCATGAGTTTTCCAGAATCTTCTTTACACACGTAAGTTTTCTGTCTTTTCTAGCTATCATGGTAGTTATGCATTTTGTGGCACTGTCATGAACTTTGTGACGAACTTTATGAGGCTCCGATGAAGATTCAAGGGAACTCATGACGTTTCCGGTGAAATTTCTGGGGAGTCTATGAAGTTTTTGGTGGATTCATGACGTTTCTGGTGGATTCATGAAGTTTTCGATGAAGATACCAGAGAACTCATGAGGATTTTGGGAAACTCATGAAGTTTCCAATGAAGGTCTCGGGGGCCCCATAAGACTTTTAGCGTCCTCGCTGGGTTAACGTCGGGGGGACTTCCTCCCTGCGGGGGTCTAGAAAAAATATCTCATCGAGGAGGTTTATCCCCTTTGACGGTCATGATATGGTGTTTTTCTGTCGAGGAGCCCCACCACACGCAGTAAGATTTGTGCCTTGTGTCGAGGAGAAGTTCCTCATGACTACGCGCTTGTCGACGAGGGCTTTGGCCGAGGGCGTGTCCTCGTGCTTTCCTATCTCCCATTCACTTGATTTGCGGTGAAAGTGTGGATTTGATCTTAATGTCAAATTCACTATTTTCCTCTGCTTTTCAGGTTAACTGGCCGCAAAGTCCGAGGACGCCGCCACGGTCGATGAACACGTCGATGTCGACATGGATGTCAAATCCTGTGTGGCCGATTTAGACGCCGAATCATCGCAGGATTGGGTCAGGCAGGAGCCCCGAAACATCGCCTCACACTTCAGTTTTAATGACTCTGACGCCTTCACGACAATCGAGGTTCGAGAGGCAGGAGCCCCCGCATGCTGGGGGATGGGGTCTATAAGCCTAAAGAGATTGACCGAATTTGCTTGTCGTACGAGGGGATGCGTTTCCCTATGTATGAATTCGTCTTTCGGGAGGTAGGTCTCCGTCTGCCCTTTAGCGACTTCCAGGTGGGGCTATTCCTGGGGCTGGACTTGGCGCCCTCGTAGCTTCATCTGAACACTATCGCGTTTGTGCGGGCATTCGAGCTCGTGTGTCAGCATCTTCGTATTGGAGCTACCCTCCCCTTGTTCTTTCGCCTTTTTCACCTTCAGCGGCAGTCTTTCTGTGGGCAACACAATTGGGTGTTGTTCAAACAGCCCCGAAAGATTTTTAAGGTGTACCTAGACTCTGTGCGGACCTTTAAGGATAGATATTTCCTTGTGAAACCGATCTTGTTCACCGTTGTTGACTCCTTGTTTGAACGCGTGGTTGAACGTGAGGATGGGCGGGAGGTGGAAAATCTGGAGTCGAAGTTTCCCCTCGAGTGGCAGAGGGTCCACTTTAACAGAGGGACAAAGCATTATATCACGAAGCCCCATGAGCTGGACGACGAGGATAAGCTTTCCTATGATAAGATCGTGGGTTTCATCAAAGGCTTCACTCCCGCCAAGTGTGTGAATAAGGATGGGAGCTTTGTTCTCAACGAGAACGGGGAAGTTGTTTTCAAGGCCCGTTTGATCAATACTAAGACGCTCCTCGAGTGCAATTCTGACGGGGAGGCCTTGAGGCTCTTAGGTATCAAACATGTTCCTAATTTGCATATCTGCTTATCTTTCCTTGTTATATTAACTTGTTTTTTTCTTTGTTTCAGGTCAAACGTAAGGCCTCCACGAGTGCATGCCTAAGATCGCGGTGAACTGGGGCGTCAAGAAGGCTCCCAAGGACCGCGTCTCCCAGGTCCAGCAGATGTCTAAGGCCGACCAGCACCCCGGGGGTTCTTCATCCTCTCCCCAGGAGAGCCAGTCTCCAGTTTCCCAGGATCATCTGTCCAAGAAGTAGCGCGTAGAGGAGTCTAGGCTCGTCAACCTTCTGGAGGACGTTGTCGGGGAGAGGTTTATGCTACCTCCATATCATCATGCCTGGGGGCTCTTTGGCAGGGACAACTCCTTGATCGTGTCCGAGGCTGAATCCAAGGCAATCCCGGAGCTCGACAAGGATACTAGGAGAAAGGTGTTATCCAAGGACGCGACCGTCGTGATGAGGGTTCTTGAGATAGCTTTGGCTCTCAATGATTGGACCTGCCCCCTTGTCGAGCTAAAGAAGTTGCAGGCAGAGAATGTGACCTTCAGGACAGAGAAGCTCAAGGTGGAGAACGACTTCTTCGACTACAAGGAGAGGTATCAGATCCAAATCAATCTTTACTGCGAGATGGATGAGATGCGGAAGAAGATGACCGAGGCTGGAGAGGAGAAGGGACGACTCCAAGTGAGGGTCGCTGAGTTGGAAGGCACCGCAAAGTCCGCCGAGGAGAAACTCTTGGTAACCCGGGATGATGTGGTTTGTCAGATTCAAGAGCTCGAGCAGGATTGCTTGAGTACCCTCGAGTTGGGCTTTAATACCGTGGTGGAGTAACTCCAAATTATTAACCCTGCTCTTCAGCTCCTCACCGAGGGGATAGGGCCTTTCCACAAAGTGGTCGACGGCCAGGTGGTCACTCCAGCTGGGCTCGACGGTGGAGCCGATCAAACCGAAGGGGAGACCCATTCCGAAGAGGAAACCGATGTTTAGTTTACTTAGTTGTTTGGTCTGCGTGCCACATTTTGTGTTTTTACTTTGAGTTTTCCTGGCCTACGCGCCATGGCTTGTAATATTTGAATATTGGGCTCTGCCCGTTTCTAATTGAATGTTTGATTTGCAATTCTGGTATGCTTGCTTTTTTGCTATTTGTGTAGGCCATTGTATGTCGAGTACTTATTTTCCTCGTCGATATGTACACAATATTGTGTTTGCTTTTTTTTACTAAGTGTCTGGGGCCTTTGATCGACGTAATTGGTCATCAACTGTTCAGGGAACTGGTCGAGTGATTGGACTTAGCTTCCGATCGACAACAGAGCTAAGATCTCGGTTGAGGTCTTTGCTTCGTGGCGTGAACTTCCCATCACGAGCTGGGTGTTCTGCCTTATTGGTGTCGTAACCCGAAATTTGACCTCCATTTTTGCCTTTTGCATGAGCATGAGCATGAGCATCGCCGGCATAAGCACTCACATTTTTTCTCTATGGCTTTTGTTGCAGGAATATTCAGGTTTCTAAGCCCGATTAATCACATCCTCATAAAGTCATCACATCATCAAAACAAGCACAAAATAAGGGTTTTTATGCCTATTCATCAAAGCAAGAGGTTGAAAATCGGAATCGTGGCCACAACACCATTTTTCAGGCAAATTTGGGCATTTTTGGCTTGGTTAATCGATTAACCATTTGCAGTGCAAATGTGTTAATCGATTAACACATGCAAATTTTGCAGAATTTGCTGCTTTTTCAAGTCAACAACTTTCCCTCCACATTTTGAACTTCTACATTGGTCTAGTAGCATGTGGAACATTCTGGAGTATTCAAGAATTCACTCAAATTTATTCCAATGTATCATTTCCAAGTAAGTGCACCATGCTCCTTGATTTCCAAGTATGTGGACCTTTGGATATTGGAGCTCACATTGGGATTGTTACCGAGTTGGTTCTAACTAACCGAGTTAACCGCTTGACTCGGTGAGTCAAGCCTAACTAACTCCTAGCCTAGTTCCAGACCACCCAAAGCTAAGTCCAAACCTAATTCCAAACCTCTCACACTCCAAACCTAAAGTCTATATAAACACACATTCACTCACTTTTCAAGGGATGAACCATTTTCACACAAATTGCTCACACTTCACTCTCAATTCTCTCACATTCTCTCTATTTTTTCTCTGCTACTTCTTCATCTTCATCTCAATTCTCTTCCAAAACCTCACCAAAGCTCTTAATTCTCCATTGAAGAAAAGCTACTTTCACCTTGAAAGTGCTTTTTCTTGAGCTTGACCTTCATCATCATTCCATTCTATTGGATTTTGTGGAGCTTCAGTAGCTTTTGGATTCATCTCAAGTGATTATTTCAAGTTTCTTCGGTGATAATTCTCATTTTGGAGTTTTCGTCGCAATTTGCTCGGTTTCGATACGTTTCGGCTATAGTTGAAGATTTATCTGGTTTTCTTTGATTATCTTTTCCAAGATCTCTTTGCAACAATCACCAAGCCAAATCTCCGGCTTGTAGGTTGGTAGATCTCACTCATTTTTCTGTTTCGAACATTTTCGTTCCATTTACGATGTAGTTTCATTGTTTTTGCGTGTGAATTGATTATACCATTGCTTGATCCATGATCTTGATGATTTAATTGATTCTATTGTTGATCATTTGTTGTTGTTAAACTTGATTTTTCGTGCATAATTGTTTGCCCTAGCATTGGAGTGGTTGCACAATCAATAAGTTGGCCAAAAGCACTTTTGAAAACTATTTTTCAGCCCCTGTGCCAGTGTTAATCGATTAACACTTTGTAGTGCAAAAGTGTTAATCGATTAACACTCTGTTTTTTCAGTTTTTTTTGTTGTTTTGCAAGTGTTAATCGATTAACACTTTGCAGTGCAAAAGTGTTAATCGATTAACACTGAACCAGAAGGCCATTTTCTTGCATTTTCAAGTGTGTTTGCCATGATTTCTTCCTTTTAACTTCCATTGATTGTCATGCTTGATTTTATGGATATTTTAAGTGTCATTTAACTTCTGTTTGAAGCTTATTCATGAACTTTTGTTGCACACTTTCGATTATTCGATTTAATCACGTTCTTGGCATTATGTGAATACATGCTTTCTTGCACTTTCTTTGGTCACTTGCTACATGTTTTTGTGTATCATTTGGCACTGTTTTGCACTTTCTTTTATTTCTTTGCATTAGGTTTGTTCTCAAGAGAATAAGCTTAATCTTGTACAATCAATAATACACCTTGTTGCTTTAATAGTTTTCCATTCATTTGGAAAATTGTTAGCATGTTCCCCTTTTTTATTAATTATTCGAAACTCCATTTCGATTATTGATCTCTTCCTTTCGCGTAACGCGGGAGTACTGTACAACTTGGAGCAGTTATGCTATCCATTTCAACTTCCGCACTACACCCTGTGTGTTAGGGAAGGAATGAGAAGGGAGAATTCCTACTCTCATTCTAACTACTTCAGGTAGGGGACGAATGACCCTGTGCTTGGCTTAGTCATCTCTATCCCCAGGCGGTAGTGTACCTTCTTCCCCATTCAGGTCGATCCTTGATCACTCCTATCTCTTCCAAACTCTCTTTTGATCAATCACCTTCTTGGTTAAAGATCTTTGCCCCTTTGGGTAGCAAACTCTCTTTTTTTCAATACCCTATCCTTTTCTTGTGGTCAATCATTGCTTTTTGATTCCCCTGAAGAGTCTCAATTCCTTTTTTCTTTGGTTAAACACAGTGTTCCTGTTACAACTGTATACCCCTGCGGAGTTCACAACCTTCTCTTGGTTCTTCTCCCTTTGTTTGGTTAACCACTACCTGTCAGTTAAAACACCAATTTGCGCGTCTTCCCAGTTAACCACAGTCTGTCTATTAAAATACCGAGCCTTTTGGGTTAATCACCTTCTCTTGGTTAATCACCCATTTCTTCAGTTAACCACAGTCTGTCTGTTAAAATATTGAGCCTTTTAAGTTAATCACCTTCTCTTGGTTAATCACTCGTTTCCTTCTCAGTTAATTACAGTTCTTCTGTTAAAACCGAATCCCCAGTAGTTAGCAACCTTTTCTTGGTTTGAATACTTGCACCCTTGGGTTAGTAACCTTCTTTTGGTTCAAATACCCCTTTTATTGGTCAAGTACTGTTTGTTCAGTCAGTATCGACATCCCCTTTGGGTCGCAACCTTCGCTTGGTTCTACAACCGTTCTTTTGGTTGATCACGGTTTATCTGTTAAAACCTTTACCCACGCAGAGTTGATCTTTTCTTTTCTCGGTTAATCACTGTTTATCAGTTAATATATCAAGATCCTCTCAGAGTCAAACATCTTCTCTTGGTTCAGCACTCTCCCCTTTTTTCCCCACCAGAGTCGTTATCTCTTTTCCTCTCCGGTTAACCACTGCCAGTTAGTTAATATACCGAATCCTTACTCCTTTGTTCCCCAGTAGGGTCGCTACCTTCTGGTACCCAACGCTTTTCTTTGTTCTCTTACTCCCCAGTAGAGTCTCTTCTATACCTTTTATTCCCTTCCTTTCTTGGTTTCGACACCAATTCATTTGTTATTCCCAGCGGATCTTTTTCTATTCCTTTTGCTCTTGGTTTTGACACCACTTTCCTTTCTTTGTTTAGTTTTCCGTCTTAGTTCCCCGAACTACGGAAGCTCTGATTCTGCATTCATTCGAATGTCAGATACGTAGGCACGAGATCGCGATGATCTTGGCGAGCACACTTCCACCCTTCCACCTTCTTCCTTTCCCCTTCTTTTCCCTGGTTCCTCTGAACTACGGCGCTCTGATTTCCTTATTGCACTATGAAGGTACGTAGGCACGAGGGCCCTAATCCTCAGCGAGCACTTTCTTTCTTTCTTTTCTTTTCTCTTTTCTCTTCTCTCTCCTCTTTCTTTTAGCTAGAAGCCTTTAGATAGATAACCCATCCAAGCCTAGAAGCAAGTAAAATGGTTCCTGTCGAGTACGACGGATGCGTAAGGTGCTAGTACCTTCCTTTAGCATAACCGACCCCCATTCCCGTTTCTCTTCCCCTTGGGTTTTATCGATATTTTCCTTGTCCTTTGGGACTAAATAAAGTTCGGTGGCGACTCTGTTGTATCTTTGAGTGTGCGATTCACTCAGGTATAAACCAGCCATCTTCAGTTGGCGACTCTGCTGGGGAGTCCTTGCGCTTGCAAGTTGGGGTCTCACCTAGTTTTGTTTGTTTTCTTGCTTGCTTGGGTGTTTATCTTTCGCGCTTTACTCGCTTTATTTTACTTGCTTTAGCTTTATGTTTACTTACTGCATTTTCTTTACTGCTTTGAATATTCATATGCTGTATATTCTGGATATCTGCTATTTTCTGCTGTTGTTGGGATGGGTAGATATTATTGGAGAGAAAAGTCCTAACAACGGGCTTAGCATACACATAGACTAGAACGTGGATAGTCGTGAGGCATGCGTTTTGCGCATTGTGTAACGACCCAGTTTTCGTGTGCGTTTTATTTAATCGAGTCGTTTGATTATTATATTATTATTTTATTTTATTTTTGACTTTTATCTGAAAATATGTTATTTTTCAATGTTGTGATATTTTATCGGGTTTTGGGATCGTTTGTGAGATATTTGAGTGTGGGGGTATTTTGGTCATTTTAGGATATTTTTGATTAAGTAAGAAAAATAGAAAATAGTAGAGAGAAAAAGAGAAAGAAAGAAAAGAGAAAGAAAGAAAAAGGAGAGAAAAGAGAAGAAGAAGAGAAATAGTGGAAAACTTGGAAAAATCAAGAGAAATCAACTTCTAGTATCGATTTAATCGGGTAAGGGTGCGAAATTCAATTATTGTATACTTGTATATGATTATGTATGTATATTGGTGATGTTTGTTGGATTGAAATGGAAATATTTTAGTAAACCCATTTTTGATAAAATTGATTAGAATTTGAGTAAATGTGTTAGAAATCATGTTTTTAGTACCCATGATTGTTAGTACATGATAGATACTTGCTGTTAGACATTGTATTGGCAATTTTCTGGTGTGTAGGTGAGATTTGGGGGAATTTTGGGTTGAACCCGTATGAACAATTATGCAGAAGAATTTTTCTGAGATTTCCAGGTCATACGCGTATGGGGCATGTTCATACGCGTATGGACCTTGGCAATACGCGTATGGTGGACGAGCCATGGGGTCAATACGCGTATGGGTTGCTTGTTTTCTCGGCCATCTGCCCATTTGCGTATGATACGCGTAGCTTTTTAGGTCATTACACGTACGGGCTTGGGCATTACGCGTACGGACATTTGCACGTGAACTTTGGGAAAATTGAGTCTCTGCTCATACGCGTATGGCTCATGGTGGTACGCGTATGGACAAGACTTTTGCAAAATGTGACTTGTCAAAATATCGTTTTTCGTTTTCGTTCGTAACTTTTGATCCGTTTATCCGATTTTTACATTCTTGGTATCGTTGCATAGCTATTGAGCTGTACTTTCTTATTATGATGATTTCGAAATTGTTAGCCGATTTAATTATGTCGGAAAGTCGGGAATAGTGTCGGTTGTCGACTTTTGTCGTTATACTTGTACGTAATTGACGTGTATTGTGCAAGGTGCTGTTGTATGATGTAAACATATGTGTTTAGATGATGTTGTGATGAGTTGTGGCCGTATGGAAATTAAATGCATTGTTTTGGGCATAAGTGCAAAGTGTGATTTTTGTTGATGTAAATGAATATGTGTGTGTGTGTGTGCATATTAAATGTCATGGGTCATTGTATGCCAAGCATCATGATATGCATTGTTGAAACGTCCTGAGTGACGGTTTGGATTCCAGAGGGAATTCGCTATAACTTCGTGTGCCCATGTGGGGTGTGAGCGATGATTATAGAAGATCGTGTGCCCATGTGGGGTGTGAGCGATCGGGTCGTGTGCCCGTGTGGGGTGTGAGCGATCCATAAATACCGTGTGCCCGTGTGGGGTGTGAGCGGTGGGGAACATTGTAGGCCCGACGGGGAGTTACAGTGATGTAACGAGCGATGGTTCCATCAGAGTTCCTGAGTGAACTAGTGATGAGAAACAATGGAAGTCGGTACCGCATGTGCATGTGCATAGAGTCGTTGTGTCGGTCTCTTGCATTTGCATAAATCATTTATGGTTGATTATGTGTGGATTTGTGGATAAATTGATATATGGATATGTGTTGGTGATGGAAATATGTATTGTGTTCTGTAATGCCTTGTGTTTGAATTATGGCGTGAGTTGTGGTGAGAACCGTATATATGTGTATTTTTTATTTATATATATAATTGTATGCAATTATATTATGGTTGTTTTTCTCACCCTTCTACTGTTTTATAATGCTCTATGAGGCATTGCAGATTAGAGTCGCTGGAGGTATTTTTGTGAAGCTTTACGTCTTCATTCTTTTGTCGGTCGGCTCTGATATGTGACACCGGGTAGTTAGGGAGGCCGTTTGTGATAATTGTATATTATGTATATGTATATCTTTTGGCTTGTGCATGTACAACTTGATGTATGACAAACTTTTCATGATATATATATATATATATATATATATATATATATATATATATATATGTGTATGTTATTCAGTTTTAGATTTTTCGCTTTTATTCTAAAGTCTGAAATGTGGGTGTAAGGAACTGAGTTCCTCTGTTGATTGCTACCCCACTGTTGCATATCTTTATGAGCAGGTGTTGTATGAATTGTTTTCAATTTGATGTGACCCTCCCGGTCTATGCCATGATAATTTAGATATACTCTGACAAAATTTCGAATTTTCTTTTACTGCTTTTATTATTTGGGGGTATAGATTAGGGGTGTTACACGTTGGGTTACCACGAGAGCCACATCCCAGATCGTGATTCGCTTGAGAATACTTCGGTCCTGTGAGAATTCACTACGGCGGGGGGTTTTCACTCTGAGTCCTATGGTTTGGGTGACCTTTCTTGGGACCACCTTGTTGTGTCTAGATCAAACCTCTGAGGGGGATGGATTTTTCCAGGAAACCAAGCCACTTCATACCTTTGTTCTCTCACACACGTCAGATTGTGCACACACAGCAGATTATGTTGCACCGACACAGAATTATATGCAGATATCCAAATTATTCAGATTTGATTATTCAGACAGTGTTGGCTTCCTGTTGCTTGTGTTACATATCATTTCATCATGTAAATTAATTTTTGCATGTGCATTTCCAAGTTTTCGAAGACTTATTCTTTGTTGACATTATCATAGAGATGAGTACTGGTTGCCCAGGTATTTTCAGTTACAAGTTTGTGGAGCCTAAGTTGGGTATTTTGAGAGGTCTAGCATCCCGTGTGGTTGAAGATAACAGAAGTGTTTTCAGGGATACCTATGGTAATCTGTTGTCCATCCTCAATACTGAAGTAAACATCACCGCCATTCATACTCTGGTTCAGTTCTATGATCCGCCATACAGGTGCTTCACATTTCAGGATTATCAGCTAGCACCTACACTCGAGGAGTATGCTTATATTCTGGGGGTTGAGATCAAGAAGCAGGTTCCTTATGTTTACACCAGTGGTTGTCCGAAGTTTCCTCTTATTGCTGATGCACTTTGCATTAGTAAGAAGGACGTGGAGGATAATCTCAAGACCAAAGGGAAAGGTATTCGAGGGTTTTCTTCGAAGTTCTTGGTCGATAAGGCCACTTCTTTTGCTAAGGATGGAAACTGGATGGCTTTCAACGCCATTCTTGCTTTGCTGATATATGGGATTGTCTTGTTTCTGAACTTGGAGGACTTCATAGATCAAGCTGCCATCAGTATCTTCTTGTCCAAGAACCCTGTTCCGACGCTTCTTGCTGATACCTACCATTCTATTCATTTGAGGAATGAAAAGAAGAAGGGAACCATTGTCTGTTGTGCTCCTCTGTTGTACCGATGGTTCATGTCTCATCTTCCACATAAGGGTCCCTTTGTTGAGAATAAGGGTAATCTTAAGTGGTCTCAATGAATCATGTCTCTTACTGCTGACGACATTTCTTGGTATTCTCGAGTCTTCGACGATATTAAGATCATTCTTCATTGTGGGAAATTCTCCAATGTGCCTCTCTTGGGTACAAAGGGTGGAATTAACTACAATTCGAGACTTGCTTTCCGACAGTTGGGATATCCTATGGTAGCTAAGCCTGATCCTGAGGTAGTGGAAGAGTTCATCTTTCATGAAGGGGTTGATGACATGGGTTTGCTGAAGAGGTTTAGTGCCACTTGGACTCAGATTCACTCCGAAGGAAGAGGGGATTTGGGTAAGAAGAATTGCGTAGCCAAGGAAGCTTACACACTTTGGGTCAAAGAGCGCGTCAAAGAGATCTTGTTGCCATTTTCCCCTGAGCCTTCCATGAATTCCAAGCCTCCTGAACTTGCCATTGTTCCTCCATCTGAGGTCGACCAGCTCAAGTTGATTATTGAGAAGTTGAGGAAGGAGAATGCTGATCTTCGTCTTAACCTTGATAGAGTCACTTCTGAGAAGGATAGCCTACAGATTGAGCTCCGCCAGAAGCGCGAGCGCATGCTCAAAGAGGTAGAGGTTGAATAGAACAAGCGAAGGAAAGTAGGTGATGCTTTGAAAAGCACCTATGAGGGACTTACTTCAAAGAAGAGATAACTCGCCGTTACCCAGTATCAAGCCTACAAGGATGAGTTGAGCTACAAAAAATAACTTGAAGAGCTTCGAGGGAAGTTATCCGAGTTTAAGACAAAGTGGCAAAGCGAGCAAGATCGTGCTAATCAATTAGCAAAGGACTTTTCTCAATGTCAAGCCCAGCTAGAAAAAGTCTTCGGTGAGATTCAGAAGCTGCAGGATCAAGCACATCAGAGCCATGAGCAGATTAGTCAGCTCAACACAGAGAGCACTCATTGGGAGCATCAAAGTCGTTATCTGCAAAATCTCCTGGATCAGAAAGAGGCCTTTCTTCAGGATTTGCTTCAGGGACCTAACCATTCTTTGCTGCGTAACCTCGTGAAGGATGCGAAGTATTGGAGTGAGTGGCATGGCCGTCTAGCCAGATTTGTTGAGCATGCACTGGAGGACCTACCTAGGTTGTTGAGGGATGCATATGCTGATGTATTGCCACACCAGCTTCCTTGGGCTATTTTCCACTTCTTGTCTGTTTGTAGGGTGGTATTTTATAGGATCCATGTAGATTTCGTAGTGGCCCAAAAGGCAGATATTTGATGTGTACTTGACTTGTACTTCTCTCTTTATTGTTGAATGAATGAATGAAGTTTCTTGCCAATCTTATCTTTCGCACCTTTACTTGTATGCTTTATGATTATTGTCAACAAAGATAAGTTTAAGAATTCCTGGAATTTAAAACTTTATTTTTGCATGCATAGCATACATCATATACACACATATGCACGTCCCTTCATCCGAAACCGTTGCTCATCCTTGTCCGCCTTCTTTATAGCAAGACGACGACTCGACATCGGTATGTCACTCACTTAAACAAATCCAGAATCATGGGTGATTTCGAAGCTGAGAACGCTGCTTATAAGGAAACTTTGTCTCAATTCCAAGGTTGGGTGGATCAGTTTTACACGAACATGGATGTCATTATGGAACTCTTTCGCGCTCAGAGGGACGCCGCTGCTGCTGCCACTGTTGTTGCAACCGATACTGACGCAACCGTTGTCACTCCTGTTGTGACTACTTCTCCCGTTATTACAACTACTCCTGTTGTTATTCCTTCTCCTGCTATTATTGAAGTGCCAGTTGAGCCTGTGAATCAGTCTGTTGTTCATTCGACAAATCCTCAATCCGGTTTGAACAAGATGCCCGCTGGTTTTCCTTGGGGCATGCCTCCGAATTACACTCCTCAGATTGCAAATAATGGTAGTGCCTTCATACCATATTAGCCTTTTGTTGTGCCCATGCCTAATGGGAATGCTGCTGCGTATCCATGGGGTATGCCTGTAGCGAGCGATTTTGGATGCGGTTCTTAAGCGCTGGTCGCTCTCTGCGGTTGAGCTTAAAACTACAGGTCGATTCATTTTTTATCCTATTAAAGCTGATGAAGGAAGGGAAATAGATGTCTCCAATTAACCCTGCTTTGCATACTGAGTTTAAACAGCGGTCTGTTAGGTTACGGATGCTATCAATGTGGGGGGGCCTTTGTACTGGATATTTGTATTTTCACCAATACTGGTTTTTATCTAGACGGGAGGTTTCTGGCGGGGAACAAGGATTAGGATGTTAGGACTGATGTTTTGAATTACTGCTTTTGATTGATGGAAATATGGGATTTGGGTTTTTTGTTTAGTGTGCTCGCTAAGATCTTTTCTTTCGATCTTATGCCTACATATTCCAGTTTACCGAAACAGGGAAATCAGAGCGTTCGTAGTTCCTCCTATTCTATGGGAGGAAATGGGTGTTTTGGTGTCTTGTTCAAAGCCCAAGACGTGAAACGAAAAGGTGGTTTGTATCTTGATCAAAGCCCAAGATATGAAGCTAAAAGTTCTTTTTGTATCTTGTTCAAAGCCCAAGATGTGAAGCTAAAAGGTCTCAACTTTAGAGAGAATTTGTTATCTCTAAAGAGGGAGTTGTATGTCACAACTATTTTATAAAGGAGAATTACTTTAACCAGGATTTGTGAATCCGGCAATGCCATAATTTCCTTTATAGGGGGTTTTAACCTGAAGGAGAAAACTTTAACTCAGTGTAGAGCAATGCTATCTTTCCTTAGGAATTGCTCATGCTAAAAGAGGGACAGTGGCATGGATGTAGATGATCCAGAGGCTTGCCGCTTACAGCGATTAGATGAAGAGGAAGGAGTTGTTGATGTTTGTGTACTGTGAACGAGGCACAACTTTGATGCTAAAAGGTTAATTGGATTAACCAGTGGTTTTCTTATACAAAGCCTAAGAGGAGGCTATTATGTGTCTCGTACAAAGCCCGAGAGAGAGGTTAAAAGGTTTTGACTCAACGATGGAATCTTTTGGTATCTCGTATAAAGCCCGAGATGGAGGCTATTTGACTCAACAAGAGAGTTTTGTTGTATCTCGTATGAAGCCCGAGGTGGAGGTTATTGTTTATTTGGCTCAATAAGAACCTTTTTGTATCTCGTATAAAGCCCGAGATGGAGGCGAAAGAGGTGATTGACTCAACGAGGGAGTCTCTTATGTGTCTCGTACAAAGCCCGAGAGAGAGGTTAAACGTTGTTTGACTCCGCTGAGGAGAATCATTGTACAAAGCCTAAGAGGAAGCTAGGGTGATTGTTTCAGTTGAGTGACAGGTCCAGTATACTGTTTTTGAAAGAGAAAATCAGTTCTTATATGAGCAACACTGTACTCATGGATTTGATTCAAGGATCCGGGTTATTCCCTTTCTTTAAGGAAGCGGGAAATCCGAAGGGTATTGAGATTGTCCAAGTCTACGGGTTTCCTTCCTATTTAACGAATGGGTCACTTGAGAATGTCTTTGAGACTCAAGGAAATTAGACTGTCCAAGTCTAGGGTTTTATCTTTTGTACTATGTTTTGAGAAACAGTAGTAGACTCTTTGAAAGGACTGTTCTATGAAGACAACTAAGTTCTGTTCCTATACCTGTAGGAGGTCGTCGGGACAATTTGTACGAAGCCCAAGAGGAGGCTAGAGACTTTTAAGAAGTCGACGGGTCCTTGTATTAAGCCCAAGAGAAGGCTATCATTCCTGGAGGAAGAGATCATTATACGAAGCCTAAGAGGAGGCTGTGAATACTTCTAAGAAGCCGTAGGGTCCTTGTACTAAGCCCAAGAGGAGGCTGGGTTGCTTTTAGGAAGCCTGTGGGTCCTTGTACGATGCCCAAGAGGAGGCCGATGCTTTTTAAGAAGCCCGTGTGTCCCCAAACCCCGAGAAATTCAAGGCAAGCTATTCACAAGGAATAGATCAAGTCAGGAAAGTTCGAGAATTTGGAAGAAACTCAAGAGATGCCATTCACGGAGAAAAGATCATCTCTGGGGAATAGAGTTTCTTGACAATTGCTTTTAAGAAGCCTGTGGGTCCCCAAACCCTGAGAAGTTCAAGACATGCCATTCACCAAGAATAGATCAAGCCAGGAAAGTCCGAGAATTTGGAAGAAACTCAAGAGATGCCATTCACGGAGAAAAGATCATCTCTAGGGAATAGAGTTTCTTGACAATTGCTTTTAAGAAGCCTGTGGGTCCCCAAACCCTGAGAAGTTCAAGACATGCCATTCACCGAGAATAGATCAAGCCAGGAAAGTCCGAGAATTTGGAAGAAACTCAAGAGATGCCATTCAAGGAGAAAATATCATCTCTGGGGAATAGAGTTTCTTTGACAACTTCTATGAGTGACAGTCTATGAAAGGGTTCACAGAGAATGCTGCCTTTCATGTCTCCATATTATTTAACCCCAAGAGGAGGGAAGACTGTGTCTGGTAATCCTATGGGGATCTAGTTTAGACTATTTCTAAGAGTGATCAACGGGCTTAATGCTAGACGTAGTTGCCGGGGAAACTCTAAATATCTATACTATTATTACACAGTTGATATGAGTTTATGAAAGAAGACTTACAGTGAAACAACCCCACAATACAGTTATATGTATATGAAAGCGGTAAATGAAAGCAATAACCACTTACTCGGTTGTAGAGCTTCCATGCTGTTTGGTTAGTTGGTCAACAAAGAAAGATTGAAAACAACAGTATATTCAAAATCAAAGGAGAAAGTGCTTTGAAAAAGAAAGATTTGGGGCTTACAGCTCAAGGAGAGGCCCAGGGTTTTAGCAGTGAGCGCACTGTTTGAATTTTGTACAGAGGGACTTATACAAGTGACTGTGGCCCAAAAAAAGTTTTATGTACAAAGGGATGGGTCTTACACTCTCTCAAGAGGGCCAAAGGGTTTAAAGAAAAAGAGTGGGGCTTATAACACGAGGGTAGGCCCAGATGATTTTTCCGTTTGAAATGGCGATCGCCCCGAGGTTTTCTTTTAACGCGGAGGGACTTATACAATAAGTGAGGCCCAAATGTTTTGGTTAAAAGGGGATTGGGTCTTACACTCTATTAGAGGCCCAAAGTGTTTTTGAATGGGTCTTATAGCTCAAGGAGAGGCCCAAGGTTATTTTTCAAAAGGCGATGATCGTGCCGTTTATTTGAAAATGTACAGAGGGACTTATACAACGAATGAGGCCCAAAATATTTCTGTACAAGTGGGTTGGGTCTTACACTCTCTCAAGAGGCCCAAAGGGTTTTGAAAATGATTTATGAGGGTTGAATTAATCCAAAAAACCCTAATTTGTTTTCAAAAATGTATTTAATTGAATAAAAATTCAATTAAAATGATCAAAATTGTTTAACATATGGAAAAACAAATTGTGATCTTGGATTAATGCTTCAAAAATTAAGTATTGATCTACAAAATAATTAGAAAGCATTAAAAGTTGCAAAATCAATGTGGAAAAAATATTTAAAATGTCAAAAACAATTAAAATATTAATTCTTTGAAAAAATATCAATTATGTGAAATAAATAATATTTTTGGGATTTTTTGGGAAAATAAAATATTTTAACATTTTTTTGAATTATTAAAAAAATAATCAACTCAAAATCATTAAAACTCAGAGAGAAATTAATTTTTGAATCAATTAAATAAAACCACAAAAGTCAAATATTTAAAAATTCAAAAAAGGCGCCAAGAACAGCTGAAGAACACGCGCGTGTTCTGGGTTTGGCTGATTTGCATTTCCTATCCAATCTCCCTGAATACTTGATTATAACATGTAATCCACATATCACTATGCTCGTCTCAACCTCACGATCATGTCTATGTCAATTAATTTCATTTAAATTAAACATATAACAAGAAATCATAAAAAATCCTCAAGAACCTTAATTTCTGCATGAAGGCTAGGATTTTTGATACACGATTCAAACAATGCAATTAATTGAGGGAAAACATTCCATGCATGATTATGAACATATGGCCAAATTATTGTGCAGCAAAAATTGCATGGATCATAGAGTTAGAAGAGCTCATGCTTACCACTTGCAGTTGGTGATCATGATTTGTGTTGGAGGTGTTGCAGCTAGGTTCCAATGATGTGGATAGCTTCCCTAGGTACCAAGTGATGTATCTGAGTGCTTGGAATGGATTGAAATGGTTTGGAGTTGAAGATGGCACCTCAACTGCAAAACTGTCAAGAACTTGAGCAATTGGCTGGTGATTTTGTGAAATCAATGTTCTAGATGTTATGTGAGTGTTTGGATCACTTCTATATGATGTATATGAGGTGTGTGAGTGATTGGTTTGATTGGAAAAGCTCTCAAACTCAAAACCCGATAGCTACCTTGCTAAGAAAGGCATTTTTGCCAAGAGAAAGAGATTTTGAGGAAAGCATCTGTTAGATGGCTTTGGTGTACTCAAACTGATCACAATTGAGCTCTATTTATAGTAGAGCAAGTTTTTTTGCAAGGAATAGTGAATGGTAACTGGTAAGTAGGTTTGGCCAATGTTGTCCAATGGAAATCCAAGTCTCCTCTAGCCATTGATTAGAGGTTAGGGCACAGAGCTTTGGTCCCCTTGGTCTTGGATAAGTCTTGACTGATTTCAGATGAGAATGGATCAGTCCATGCCACCTTGATGCTTCCATTGAATGCTCCAATCCAAATTTGGAGTCTTGTCCCTATTTTGGCCATTCTAGGTTCAACATGCTATTTCTTGTTCCATGGACTTTGGAAGCTTGGCTCAGTGATTGTCCCCTTTAGATTCAATCCTCAGATGTGTCCAAGTGGATAGGAGCATTTGAATTTGGCTGATTTTGGCAAATCGAGCAAAGTTGCAAATTCTGCCTTGCCTTTGACAGATTTCAGCAAGGCAACTTTCCAATGTCATATCTCATGACTCAAATGGAATTTGGCAATGTTCTTGGCCATTTTGGAAAGCCTTTACATGATATAACAACTGTTTGAACATATTTGGTTTTGATCTCTTTTGAATCTAAGTGAAAAATCCCCCTACATTTGGCAAAAAGTGAAGACAGATTCTGACTTAGTGAAAATTTCACTAAGTGTTGGAAAAAGTGACATTTTCACTTTTCAGCCACTTTGATCACTCCATAACTCAAAATCCTTAATGAATTGGACTTAGGTCTAGTTGAAGTTTTTGTAGAGGGTAATTAGGGCTACAAATCCATCTTTGGATGAGAAAAAATGGCTTTGTGGTTTAGGAGTTATGATCCTTCAAAGTTGGTACCCTTGTCACTTTATTTTTAACTTAGAAAATTTTCTAAGTTTTTATGGTTACCCCTTTTACAAGTTATCCCACTTTTCTTGATTTTTCTTGATGAATGATGATTCAAATCATACATTAACATCATTTTAGGGTTAAAAATCCATTTTGGTGAAAAATCTCAAAAAGTCAAAGTTGACTTTTGTGCACAATTGACTTTTTATCAGATGAATTCCAAACTGTGCAATTCTTCAGGAAATCATGTCCTTGACCTAAATCAAACTTGATGTACACGTTCCATGGGTGTCATAGGGTATATTGAGGCATGTCCTAGGGTTTGGGAGCATGTCCTGGTCAAAAGTCAAAGTTACAGTTGACTTTCCTCGCGAAACCCTAATTGTGGTGCAGATGAAATTGAGACTTGTTGCTCAAGCTTCTTAGATCAATACATTGTCCCAAATGGATCAATATAGTTCATTAGAGACCCTCATATCATGTCTTGAGGTCTTGGCTCATGGTTTGCCCTAAAAGTCAACTTAGGGGTGAATTAGGTCAAGAAACCCTAATTCCTGATTTTTGATGTATGCATCCCCTGAGGCAAAATTGACTTGATGAATGGGTCCATGAGGTTCCATGGAGTACATTAGGTTGTGTTTTGGATCTTTGGCCTGTGTCCAGATGAAATTTTTCATCTGGAGGCCCTGGTCGACCAAAACCCTAATTTGGTGATACTGACGATCTTGAGACTTCATCCACCTAGAAGGGAGCAACCTTATGCTTAATCCTTGAAGTGGGAGTCCTTTTGATCCATTGTGGATGTTTGAGAGGTTAGACAAGTTGAAGATCATGTCATTCCTTGATTGATCCTTTGTCTAAGCACTCAGAGAGGGCCTGAAACCCTAATTTTAATTGTAGTGAATGCTCAACAACCCTTGAGGCATTTGATGAGGCATGATGGTTCATCCACCTTGTGATGATGATTTGCACAATGATGGGAAATCTTAGTGGTCAAAATTTTGGGTATGACAGATGCCCCTATTTAATCTTCTTGGACCCGAAGGTGTGAATGACGAAGGTATTCGGGCATTCGGGGTGCAAGAGGATTAAATATCGGAATACCCGAAATTTTGATCGTAGTTATGAATGGTAGCTTGCACATTCATCTTCTTTTGCTAAGCAATGATGCTTAGAAAAGGTAAACTTCCCCTCGATCCTGGTCTTCAGCCAAGGAACTGGTCTTAGTTGCGGAAACAAACTTCCCCTCGATCCTGGTTTCCTACCAAGGAACTGGTCTCAGTTTCTGTTGTAAACTTCCCCTCGATCCCGGTTTCCTACCAAGGAACTGGTCTCAGTTGCTTATGTAAACTTCCCCTCGATCCTGGTTTCCTACCAAGGAACTGGTCTCAGTTGCTTATGTCAATAAACTTTCTTGACAAGGAACGCTATGTGTAGCGGTTTTCCTCAAACTTCTCGCCAAATTTTCCTGGGGAGATGCCATCTGACGGAAAAAGTTTTGACGTCAGACTTGCTGGAGAACCCAATCGTCTGAATTGTAGAGTTGCACAAACTTCTCTGTCGGAGACGCCATTTGTCGATTCTACTAGGGGAAAGCGAGTCTCTTGAGAGACTGTTTCCATTTGGGATCTTACAGCATACTTTTCTCGGGATCTTCCCGGAGAAATGCCATGTGATGGGGTCCAATGTTGAGGTGCCGATGACCTTTTCATCAGCGATCTTTTCGGAGAATGGCAACTGTACTGCCACATCTCTGCTTATGAGGCTTTCTCTGGGGGATTTTTCTTTAATCCGGGAAAGCAAGGATATCATCTTCAATGGCGAAGAGTGATGCTGACTGAAGGTTCCTCTGGTCTTTCAGAGGTTCAAGTTATCAAAGTGGTCGAGGAGCCAACTTCATTCCAGAAATAAACTGGAGGAGAGAGAATATTCAGACGCAGCGTTTCCTGACGAGGAAAGGGTTAACAACTCGATTGAGAGAACTTTTATCACTAGGGGACAAGACCGACTAAAGTGACAGTGATGCAATATGAAATGTGAATGCAAATCAATAATGCATGATGTGTGTATGTTTATGCTGACAAAACTGACGCAACATACAAACTGACAGGTGAACACGACTGGATACTCGGCCATCGCGGGGCGAAGAAGTACCGTTGGTTCAGAATAGCAATTCCACCTTGCTTAGGAGAGATAGTCCCTGTTGGGAACTATGTTGGTCGGGCTTAGGAGATAAGAACTCGGCCGAGGCGTGTCAGACGAAACAAGGTCTCTGACACAGTTGATCCCTTCATTCAGGCGTACTGGGTTAGAAGGAGTACTTTGATTCTGCACTTTGAAGTTTGCTTACTTCTGGAGAAGCGATTGATGTTCTTTTGATGTTCAATAGTCAAAAGAAATTGCCGTCTTTATTAAAAAGCAGAAAAAGTTTTAACAAGTAAATTCATTTTTGTTTTATTTCAAGAATCATTAGTCATGTTAACAATATCGTTCTGTAAAGCTAAAACAAATAAGAACTGCAAACAAAAGCACAAGGGCTCAAATTTTATTGATAGGATGGAGATCAGCCAAACGTGTGATTCCAAAGAGTATATACAAAGTTTGAAAATGGTAATTTACAGGGAAAAGGACTACGTTGAAATGTAACGACCACTATCCTTCTACCAACTTTGAATTCGGGACATCCTGAGCTTCCGTCGAAGATGACCTTGACTGGAGTTTTCCTCCAATGGATGGTGTAACTGTTGCTGCTGAGGGACTTGCCTCTGTTGAACATAGTTACTTGCCATTATCCCTAATTTTTGCCTGGATTGTACTATGATGTTTCCAATCCATCGGGATGATTTTTTTATATGTCTCTAACTTTTGCCTGGACCGCCCTTTCGGGTTTTCAATCCACCGAGACGTTTTTTTTTTTAGTTTAGGCGAAGTATTTCTTGACTACATCAACATTCGTGGGGTAGGCAAATTCCTCTCCGTCCATTGTTGCAAGTCTCAAGGCGCCGCCTGAGAAAGCTTTTGTGACCACATAGGGGCCATCATAATTCGGAGTCCACTTGCCCCAGGAATCAGTGAGAAAAGATTGTATCTTCTTGAGCACGAGGTCCCCTTTTCTGAAGACACGAGGTCGGACCTTTTTGTCGAATGCCTTCTTCATTCTCTGCTGATACAACTGACCGTGGCATAGTGCCGTGATTCATTTCTCTCCGATCAGGTTTAATTCGTCGTGTCGGCTTTGACACCATTCAACTTCGGTGAGCTTAGCTTCCATCAGTACTCGGATTGATGGGATCTCTACTTCTATGGGGAGAACTGCCTCCATGCCATACACTAGAGAGAAAGGGGTAGCCCCTGTTGAAGTGCGAACAGATGTGCGATAACCGTGAAGAGCAAAGGGTAGCATCTCATGCCAGTCTTTGTAGGTTACAACCATCTTTTGAACGATCTTCTTGATGTTCTTGTTAACAGCTTCTACCGCTCTGTTCATCTTTGGTCGGTAGGGAGATGAGTTATGATGTTCAATCTTGAACTCTGCGCACAACTCCTTCATCATCTTATTGTTTAAGTTAGATCCATTATCAGTAATGATCTCGCTTGGAACACCATAACGGCAGATGATATTGTTTTCGATAAATCGGACCACCACTTGTCGGGTTACATTGGCGTACGACGCTGCTTCGACCCACTTGGTGAAGTAATCAATGGCTACCAGGATGAATCGATGTCTGTTTGAAGCCTTAGGTTCGATCAAGCCGATCATGTTGATTCCCCATATGGAAAAAGGCCACGGGGAAGAGAGAACTTTGAGATGTGATGGCGGTACATGAATTTTGTCGGAGTATATCTGACACTTGTGACACTTCCTAATGTACTTGTAGCAGTCGGATTCCATTGTTAACCAATAGTACCCTGCTCTCAGAATTTTTCTCGCCATTGTGTGTCCGTTGGCATGAGTGCTAAAGGATCATTCATGAATTTCTTTCATAAGCATGTCTGCTTCTGGTCTGTCTACGCATTGGAGCAAGACCATGTCAAAATTTCTCTTATAGAGAGTGTCATCGCTCAGGAAGAAGTTTCCAGCCAATCTTCTGAGGGTTTTCCTATCTTTTCTGAGTGCCCCAGATGGGTACTCTTGTTTCTGAAGGAAGCATTTGATATTGTGATACCAAGGTCTGTCATCTATGACTGCTTCCATCGTGAAGACGTAAGCGGGCCGTTCAAGGCGCATTATGTCGATCTTAGGTATGTCATTCCATTGACCTACACTAATCATAGAAGAGAGAGTGGCTAATGCATCAGCCATGTGATTCTCATCACGAGGGATGTGATGAAACTCGATTCTGTTGAAGAAGGGTAACAACCTTCTTGCATAGTCTTTGTAAGGAATCAATCCTGATTGGTATGTGTTCCAATCTCCTTTTATCTGATTGATGACCAAGGCTGAGTCGCCATATACGTCCAAGTTTTTTATCCTTAAATCAATCGCTTCCTCGAGACCCATAATACAAGCTTCGTATTCGGCCTCGTTGTTCGTACACTTGAACGTAAGTCTAGCGGTGAAAGGAATGTGGGTACCCTGAGGGGTAACAGTGATTGCCCCAATTCCGTTTCCGTAGTGATTAACTGCTCCGTCAAAGATAAGTCCCCACTGGGAACCTGGTTCTGGCCCTTCACTAGGTAGCGGTTCATCGCAATCTTTCATTTTTAGATACATGACATCTTCGTCTGGGAAGTCAAACCCGATTGATTCTTAATCGTCAATCGGTTGATGAGTCAAATGATCGGCTAAAATACTTCCCTTAACGGCTTTTTGAGCGTGGTACTCTATGTCATATTCTGATAACAACATCTGCCAATGGGCAATTCTTCCCGTAAGAGCAGGTTTTTCGAAGACATACTTGATTGGATCCATTTCTGAGATCAACCAAGTAGTGTGACGAATCATGTACTGGCGAAGACGTTTGACTACCCAAGCCAAAGCGCAGCAAGTTTTCTCAAGCATCGTGTACCGAGTCTCGCAGTCGGTGAATTTCTTGCTCAAATAGTAAATGGCAGACTCTTTTCTTTTTGTTTCGTCTTGTTGGCCAAGTACACATCCCATTGAGTCCTCTAGGACTGTGAGGTAAATGATCAGTGGTCTTCCTTCCACTGGGGGTGATAGAATCGGAGGATTCAACAGATATTCCTTAATACTGTCGAAGGCAGTTTGGCAATCTTCTGTCCAAACGCAATCCTGGTTCTTTTTGAGTAACTTGAAAATCGGCGCACATGTGGCGGTCATAAGGAATATGAATCTGGAGATGTAGTTCAAACGTCCCAGGAATCCTCTGACTTGTTTTTCAGTTTTCAGAGAAGGCATTTCTTGAATGGCCTTGACCTTGTCAGGATCAACCTCAATTCCTTTTTGGCTGACGATGAACCCTAGTAGTTTCCCTGAACGGACACCAAAGGTGCACTTGTTGGGATTCAAGCGGAGCTTGAATTTTCTTAGACGTTTGAACAATTTTAACAAATGTTCAACGTGCTCACTCTCTGTTTTTGATTTTGCAATCATATCATCGACATATACCTCGATTTCCTTATGTATCATGTCATGAAACAGAGTAGTCATGGCCCTTTGATAGGTTGCCCCGGCGTTCTTCAAACCGAACGGCATTACCTTGTAACAAAAGGTGCCCCATGGGGTAATGAACGAAGTTTTCTCCATGTCTTTCGGCGCCATTTTGATCTGGTTATAGCCCGAGAATCCATCCATGAAGGAGAAAATTTTGAACTTTGCTGTGCTGTCTACCAGCATGTCAATGTGTGGTAAAGGAAAGTCGTCCTTTGGACTTGCCTTGTTCAGATCTCGGTAGTCGACACACATTCTGACCTTTCCGTCCTTTTTCGGAACAGGACAATGTTGGCTAACCATTGAGGATATTCTGATGTGGCGAGGAAACCCGTGTCAATCTGTTTCTGCACCTCCTCTTTGATTTTGATGGCCATGTCCGGGTGAGTGCGTCTCAACCTTTGCTTTACTGGAGGACATTCCGATCTCAACGGTAAGTGATGTTCCATGATGCTGGTATCCAACCCTGGCATATCCTGATAGGACCAAGCAAATACATCGGGAAATTCTTTGAGAAGCTTTATCAAACCCTCTCTGGCAGTTGGACTGAGCAGTGCCCCAATCCTGATTTCTTTTCTCTCTTGCTCTGAACCCAAGTTTACCATTTCCAACGGCTCTTTGTGAGGTTCAATGGACCTTTCCTCTTGTCTGAGTAATCGGGAGATCTCTTCTGGAATTTCGTTGTCATTTTCTTCTTCAGCCTCAAATACCGGGAACTCAAAGTTGGGAGAAGGCATCGGATCGTATGTTTCAACGGGGTTTAAAACAAGCAATCTGCATGACATGATGATTCGTGTTTAGAAGAGATAGAGGAAAATGCAAGTGTGTGCAGTGTATTTGTTTTACTGCTTGTTTTTATTTTTACATGTTTTTTTTAGGATTACCATTTTCTGAAAAAGCAAAAAGGGAAAACAGCAATTAATACGGAAATTACAGAATGACGTTATTTTATTAATGAACAAGTCGATCCTTGAAACTACAGCCCTATAAAACAAAACTCTGTCGCTTCGGGCAAAGCGAAGAGGGAAATTTACAGAAAGCGAGCCCTATCAAAACATCCGTTTCACCTGGGTAGGGTGAAAGGTTAAAGATGGCAATTACTTTGACTGATGAACGACCTTCGGAACCTCGACGGCAACCCATAGGCGGCGAACTCCTCGGTGAATCACAAAGTCTGGCATCTTCCTTGATTTGTCTTCAGAAATGACGCTGATTTCTGGTGGAGCAGGATCATTGGAATCTGTCTCCCAGATAGAATTGTCGTAGGAGAACTCCTCAGTTGCATTTTCCAGAGTAGTTGTGCTCTTAGCTGTATCTCCCCATCCAGTTGGCTGGATATCTTCGAGCCTGATACGAGAGCTTTCGGGAGCGGTGTACTTGACCATATAGTCATATTTTCCACTCGGTTGTCCCAAGGTGTCCCAAACTTCTTTGGAACTGGAGGAGTCATCTCTCTCGATGACGTTGACCTCGGGAAAAACATAGTTGATGAATTCAAGTCTTGCAAATGTTGCAAATTCATCTTCATGTTGAGTAGTTTCCTAATGACCTGAGTGTTGCTCCCATGACATGGTGGGGACACAGGTATTCTGTTCAATGACGGTCAGCTGATTTTCATTGTTCGGCTGACCCTCTTGCCCCAAGTTTCCCGGGTAAGGTTGCCACATTGGCAGACCATCTATTAGGCCATAGTAATCGTGGTCAAAGTTGTCTTTCATCAGAGTGTCCTCCTCTAATGAATTTGGCGGAGCACGGCATCTTTCCGGATCACAATCTCCATATGTCATTTTGACATCTGACCGTGGTATAATTCTCGGACTCTGTGCGGGATAGCAAAATGGTATAGGCACCTCTTCCTGAGACATATAACCGTCCTCATTCAAATAGGACTTCCATTCTTCATCCGTGTCAGAGGGATCTTCCTCGTTGATAGCATGAACTGCTTGAGACACTGGGTGAAGGAAACCTCCACTGTGGAAGAAGTTTTGAAGGGGATGAAAACTTTCATCTTTAGCAGCTGTCTGGGTACAGGTTACAGAAAAACCAAGACCCTTCTTTGTTTTATTGTCAATAGGAATGACAAGCTGTCCCCATCCAGTTGTGTCGGTACTCTCGACCGCTTTGATAGCATCTTTGTATGAGGAAATCGAGGTTCCTCCTTGGGATTGATTGTCCTTGCTCACCGACAATGCTTAGAACTGAGTTCCAATAACCTCCTCGGGTTTTATACCAGTAGATGATGACAAGTTGCTTACAAGCAAGGCTTGTTCCCCACAAACTGTGACAAGTTGATCGTTCTTGACGGACTTTAGCTTTTGGTGGAGGGTCGAAGTGACCGCTCCAGCCTGATGTATCCAAGGTCTTCCTAATAAACAACTGTATGTTGCCCGGATATCCATGACCTGGAAAGTTACTTGGAAAGTGTGAGGACCGATAGTTATAGGAAGATCAACTTTGCCAATAACTGTTTTTCTGGATCCGTCGAATACTTTGACGACAACCTCGCTGATTCTCATCGGTGGGCCTTTGAATGATAATTGCATCAAAGTGGACTTCGGCATAACATTCAGGGCTGACCCTGTGTCTACCAGTACACTGGCTAAAGCATCGTCCTGGCAGTTGACTGTAATGTTGAGCGCCATGTTATGACGGCGACCCTCTTCGGGTAATTCCTCATCACTAAATCCCAAATTGTTGCAGGAAGTGATGTTAGAGACAATGCTATCGAACTGTCTGATTGTTACATCCTGTTCCATAAAGGCGTGCTCCAAGATTTTCTGTAGAGCTTCCCTATGCGCTTCTGAACTGAGTAACAGTGATAATACCGAGATCTTTGAAGGAGTTTGTAACAGCTGATCAACAATGTTATATTGACTCCTTTGGATGAGCTTCAGCATCTCATCATTATTTTTCGAAAGGTCGGGATTACTGGATTGACCGACTAATAGATCGGGAGCTTTTGTCTAAAGTTCCTTTTCCTTGTTAACTTCCCCAACCCCTCGGTTGAAGATTCTACCACTTCGTGTTACTCGACTGATGTCTGCAATGTTCACAACGGAGGGTAATGGAATTTCCTTTCCATTTTCAACTGTCGTTGCACCGTATTTGTAAGGGATCGCCTTAGTTGATTCATACGGTAGTGGTCCCGGTAGATAGATGACTATGGGAACTTTCTGATTTTTCTGACCATCGTAAGCAATCTCAATTCGTTCCTGGTTGGGAACCTTAGACTGGTCAAGTAGAGGGATGATGGCAAAAACATCCCTGGTCCTGCGATGACCAGAGATTGGGACAACATCCTCGATTTGATCGGCAAGGTAGTTCGGCGTCCAGTTGATGGGTCCAGAACCCGGATATGGACGAATTTCTCCACGATCCGCCTGACCCTGAAGAGCTGCTCTCACAAGGTAACACCCTTGGTTGCTTTCCGAACAGACGCTACAACTGTCATAGTTGTGTGGTGGCACCTGGCCATGCCCACTTTGAATACAGTGTAACCTCACTAGGTTAGCTTCCACTGATCGGACATCCTGACTTTGACGCCGGGTAGGATTCCTGTTACTGATACTAATCTGTCGAGTATCTTCATCCATATAAATTGGCATCCACCAATGATTTAACAAGTGCTGAAGTTCCTCCTGGACAAGGGTACAACCCTGATCGTTTTCACAACCCACTTCACAGCTTTGATAGTCATGTGATATTAAGAATCCGAGTCGGACCTGCTCAGCATGTAACTCTACCAGGTTGGTATTTATCACGCGAATATCGAAGATCTGAACCATGTTGATTTGATAAGAGTTCCTATCATGGTAGTTTTGGATCCATCCAAGATCCATCTGACGCTGGAGGGCCTCTTGTATGAAAGAGCATCCCTGTTTGTTTACCGAGCAAATCAGACAGGAACTGTAATCGTGTCGCGGCAGATTATGATGTTGGGTTTGCCTTGAGTGCATCGCCACCAAGTTGGCATTCATCGCACGGATGTCGTGGTTCTGAATGACGTTGGAATTCATGTAAACCATGTTAACTCCACGAACTCGGTGCTCTTGGATCCATCCGAGATCCATCTGTTCCTGCAGAGCTGCTTGCACTACAGAACATCCTTGATTGTTTTTAGAGCAGATATCACACTGATGATAATTATGAGGTGGCACATGGCCATATCCACTCTGTCTACAATGCATCTTTACCAGATTGGTCTTTAACAAGAGTACATCGTGAATTCGATAGGCATTGTTAGATTCTCCTTCTATCAAATTGACTACAGCCTTCTCGTGTTGAGGCAGCGGGTTCGTGAGAACATTAGGATTCGTATCCTTGAAGGATAAGACCCTGCTCCTAACAAGCTTTTGTACATCGGACTTGAAATTGAGACAAGTCTCTATGTTATGCCTTGAACCACCTTGATGATAAGGGCATGTTTGATCCACCTTAAACCAAAAAGGCGGATTTTCTTGTACTGTAAGAGGAGATTTAGTCTGAATGCGCCCCTTAGCCAGTAGTAATGGAAACAGTTCTGCGTACGTCACGGGTATAGGATCAAATCCTGGTGGCCGTGTTGTACGGTTGTTGTTATATGGAGGACGAGCCTGCTGAAGAGGCTGTTGTGTCCTTTGTTGATCAGGCTGGCTCTGCGCAACCTGAGGTTGATACGTAGGAATAGACGCATGGTTGATAGCAAGAGTCACAGCTGCTACCGGTTGATAACGTCGCCTTTGCTTTCCGAGGGAGATATTCCCAATATCTTGCTCTTTTTTCTTAGGGAGAGCACTACCGTATTTTTTAGTACCGCTCGTTGATCCAGTGTCTTTTACCAAACGTCCTTCTCGGATGGCTTCCTCAAGACGTACGCCCATGCCGACCATTTCGGTGAAATCACTGGGCGCACTGGCAACCATTCGGTCATAGTAAAATGAGCTTAAGGTCTTTAAGAAGATCTTTGTCATCTCTTTTTCCTTAAGAGGTGGACAAATTTGAGCGGAAATTTCACGCCACCTTTGAGCATACTCCTTAAAGGTTTCCTTGTCCTTTTGCGACATTGATCTGAGTTGATCTCTGTCGGGTGCCATGTCCAAATTGTATTTATATTATTGGACGAAGGCAGTACCAAGATCTCTGAATGTGCTGATCATAGTACGGTTTAAACCCATGTACCATTTGAGTGCGGCACCGGTTAAACTATCCTGAAAGTAGTGAATCAGTATGTCCTGATTCTCCGTCTGAGCTGACATTCGCCGAGCGTACATCACCAGATGGCTTTGAGGGCAAGAGTTACCCTTGTACTTTTCAAAGTCGGGCACTTGGAATTTGTGTGGGACTTTTACATTGGGGACCAAGCAGAGGTCTGCGGCGTCCTTTCCAAATAGATCCTGACCGTGAATGGCTTGCAGTTCCTTCTGCATTTCCAAGAACTGCTCCTGGAATTCCTCCATTCTGTCAAACATAGTTTCCTTCTTACCAGAAGGTGTCTGTGGAATCTGTCCTTCTGGGACAGTGTGCACCACAGGGGGTGGTACCGTGACTACGGCAGTGAGTCTTGGCGTCTCCCGAAGTTTGTAACCTTCAGGAGTCTTCAGTATGCCCCTGGCATCTTCGCTTTCCCGAAGTTTGTAACCTTCAGGCCCAGCGGCTTCTGTTGTGATTCCCTGATCTTTAGTGATCGGCGGAACATATCCTCCCAGGATATAGTTAACAGGCATGCCCTAAGGACGATCTTTCAGCATCTGATACCTAGGATCATACTTCTCCACTATGGGCGTTGAGGTGATCTGTGAGATCACAGTTCTTTGTAGCTGAGCTTCTGCCATGGCTTGCATGTCGTTACGAAGCTTTCTGATATCTTCTCTTAGAGCGTCGATCTCTTCTTTCAACTCTTTGTTTTCTTCCTCAAGATCATCCATCTTTTTCTGACGATTGGCCCGAGTATTGTACGAATGGGACAGTTTGACTCTAGAACCGAGACACAAACGTGAGATTCGTAGGTAAGAAGAATACGCGATGTGAGAATGATGAATGCAATGATTATATTAATTGTTTTTTTTCTTTAATCAAAATAAACTTCGACAATTAGATTGCAAATATCAAACGGTGGGGAAACCCCTTTTTATTGAATTCAAAGGATTACAGAAATGGAAATACAGTAGATTACAAAGTGCAGAAACAGAAACCTAAGCTAATGGGTCCCGAGTCCTCTCTGAAGAGAAATCAGGTGCTGATTCTGGTATCTTCCTTTTCTTTGACTGGGGCTCTTGGGCCGTTGTTGGGTTGTCATTCCTTTGCCAAGTGAAAGGAGCGAGCAAATTCCTTTGGTCATCCTGATTATCTACAGCATGTTGCTCCAAAATTTCAATCAGAGCATCTTTTTCTTTCAGTAATTGCTGTATTTTGATGCACTCTACGTCGAGGGTGCGGTACTTGTTCTTCCAAGACCTTCTCTCCCGTTGAACTTTGTTGAGAGTAACCTGAAGCTTTTCAGTTTCCGTCATGAAGTACATGACAGATTCCCTCGGCGGAAGAGTTCCGTAACGAGGATAAGGCATCTTCAGCTTGAGAGCTCTAGTTTGTACCCAATGGAGATAAGGCTCCACCGAGACACAGTCTGGTTTTCCCAGAGACTCTCGTCCTTTCTTATGAATGTGTTTCCAAGCGTGCACTATTTCCGTTTTTAGTGCTCTGTCACTTTCTCCTTCCTTGAAGAAAAAGACCTTCCAGATTAACACCCAGTGGGATGTGTCTCATCGGGTATCCAAATTGACGAAGAACCAATACCGGATGGTAGTTGATTCCTCCCTTAGTTCCTATAAGGGGTACGTTGGGGAAGTTTCCACAACAATCAATGATCCTGATTCCATCATAAATCCTATTACACCAATCTATATCAGAGTTGGTAAGAGACATGATCTTCTGCGACCAACGTAAGGCACTCTTACAATCCCAAAAAGCAGCAGACTTGGGCAAGTGAGAGATAAACCATTTGTAAAGCAGAGGTACACAGCATGTGATCTCCCCTCCACTGTACAAATTTCCCAAGTGTACAGAATGTACGCATCTGCGAGCAAAGTCGGCACAGGATTTCCAATGAGAAAAACCTTAATAGAGTTAATATCGACGAAGTTATTAAAGTTGGGAAACAAAAATAACCCCGTAGGTGAGCAAGACAAAGATGCTTTCAAAAGCAGTCACGTTTCATATACTGGCAAAATACAGGGCCTTCTTTGTCAAGAACTGGGCTGGCAAACCTTGGATGCCACCCTTAGTGGTTAGGTGAGTCCTGACCTCAGACTCGTCCAAATGAATTGCTCTCGCAATGGTCTGATTCTTTGGAATTTCTTCCAGTCCAGAAAATGGAGCTCGATCTGTAATGTGTAAATCAATCAGGTGAGAATACTCCTCCAGCATTGGTGTGAGCTGGTAATCCGGGAATGTGAAACAGTGATAAACTGGATCATAAAACTGAATGAGCGCATCCATGATTCCCTCAATCACATGGACTCTTAACAGTGGTAGCAAACCTCCGTGCTTGGCTCTGAAAGCCTCTGGGTTAGTGATCATCCTCGCTAACCTTCTCAAATCCTCTAGTTTTGGAACCTTGAAGGTATACTGGTGAGTTCTCCTTCTACCGAAATCTATTAGTGCAATCCTTTTCTCTGATATTTGCAATCACAGTCTTAGTTTATTTTGAAAAAATAGAGAGACTAGAAGAGAAGATTTTTTTTTAATGTTTTTTTAAATGAATGCATGAATGCAGCACACAAAAACATAGAAAAAACATGGGGTCAAAGGGTCGTTGTCATGAAGTCAAGGCTCTACCCATCCCCAAAGGTTTATACTAGGGTGATTTTTGTACCTGTACTCATTATCATCAGTTCCTCCCAGGAAAGCAAAACAACAAGCGGATCGCCAGCGAGTTGTAGAGCAATCTTAGAGTAAGTGCCATTCACCGAGAATAGATCACCAGCCTCAAATGAGGGTAGTATCGTGTGACAACTATTCCCGATAGTTTCCGCACTACGAAAGGGTTTGGCTCCTCAGCTTCTCAGACTTAACAACCGGCCCATTGTCTAGGTGAGAGAATGGGTTGCGTTGGTCAGCCTCCACTGAGGTTGATGGTCGACCCCGTCGCCATCACTTATCTTAAGTGTATACTCAATCTTTCCACATACGGCATCACCCGCATTCCCATTAGCAGAAAAATAAACATGTATAGCAATTAGGAAAAGCAGTATATATATTTGTCCTAAACATCCTAGACCTTTAAAGCTATGAATCCTAAGTTCCTGACAGAAAATGGGTTCCCCGGCGGAAGCCCCAATCTGTGGTTTCCACACAAGAGGTGAAAAGGTAGTCTGTGCCTAGATCTAACTTTGAAGAGTGCCCCACGGTGGGCGCCATTTTTCTGTAGCGAGCGATTTTGGACGCGGTTCTTAAGCGTTGGTCGCTCTCTGCGATTGAGCTTAAAACTACAGGTCGATTCATTTTTTATCCTATTAAAGCTAATGAAGGAAGGGAAATAGATGTCTCCAATTAACCCTGCTTTGCATACTGAGTTTAAACAGCGGTCTGTTAGGTTACGGATGCTATCAATGTGGGGGGGCCTTTGTACTGGTTATTTGTATTTTCGCCAATACTGGTTTTTATCTAGACAGGAGGTTTCTGGCGGGGAACAAGGATTAGGATGTTAGGACTGATGTTTTGAATTACTGCTTTTGATTGATGGAAATATGGGATTTGGGTTTTTTGTTTAGTGTGCTCGCTAAGATCTTTTCTTTCGATCTTATGCCTACGTATTCCCGTTTACCGAAACAGGGAAATCAGAGCGTTCGTAGTTCCTCATATTCTATGGGAGGAAATGGGTGTTTTGGTGCCTTGTTCAAAGCCCAAGACGTGAAGCGAAAAGGTGGTTAGTATCTTGATCAAAGCCCAAGATATGAAGCTAAAAGGTCTATTTGTATCTTGTTAAAAGCCCAAGATGTGAAGCTAAAAGGTCTCAACTTTAGAGAGAATTTGTCATCTCTAAAGAGGGAGTTGTATGTCACAACTGTTTTATAAAGGAGAATTACTTTAACCAGGATTTGTGAATCCGGCAATGCCATAATTTCCTTTATAGGGGGTTTTAACCTGAAGGAGAAGACTTTAACTCAGTGTAGAGCAATGCTATCTTTCCTTAGGAATTGCTCGTACTAAAAGAGGGACAGTGGCATGGATGTAGATGATCCAGAGGCTTGCCGCTTACAGCGATTAGATGAAGAGGAAGGAGTTGTTGATGTTTGTGTACTGTGAACGAGGCACAGCTTTGATGCTAAAAGGTTAATTGGATTAACCAGTGGTTTTCTTATACAAAGCCTAAGAGGAGGCTATTATGTGTCTCGTACAAAGCCCGAGAGAGAGGCTAAAAGGTTTTGACTCAACGATGGAATCTTTTGGTATCTCGTATAAAGCCCGAGATGGAGGCTATTTGACTCAACAAGAGAGTTTTGTTGTATCTCATATGAAGCCCGAGGTGGAGGCTGTTGTTTATTTGGCTCAATAAGAACCTTTTTGTATCTCGTATAAAGCCCGAGATGGAGGCGAAAGAGGTGATTAACTCAACGAGGGAGTCTCTTATGTGTCTCGTACAAAGCCCGAGAGAGAGGCTAAACGTTGTTTGACTCCGCTGAGGAGAATCATTGTACAAAGCCCAAGAGGAGGCTAGGGTGACTGTTTCAGTTGAGTGACAGGTCCAGTATACTGTTTTTGAAAGAGAAAATCAGTTCTTATATGAGTAACACTGTACTCATGGATTTGATTCAAGGATCCGGGTTATTCCCTTTCTTTAAGGAAGCGGGAAATCCGAAGGGTATTGAGACTGTCCAAGTCTACGGGTTTCCTTCCTATTTAACGAATGGGTCACTTGAGAATGTCTTTGAGACTCAAGGAAATTAGACTGTCCAAGTCTAGGGTTTTATCTTTTGTACTATGTTTTGAGAAACAGTAGTAGACTCTTTAAAAGGACTGTTCTATGAAGAAGACTAAGTTCTGTTCCTATACCTGTAAGAGGTCGTCGGGACAATTTGTACGAAGCCCAAGAGGAGGCTAGAGACTTTTAAGAAGCTGACGGGTCCTTGTATTAAGCCCAAGAGAAGGCTATCATTCCCGGAGGAAGAGATCATTATACGAAGCCTAAGAGGAGGCTGTGAATACTTCTAAGAAGTCGTAGGGTCCTTGTACTAAGCCCAAGAGGAGGCTGGGTTGCTTTTAAGAAGCCTGTGGGTCCTTGTACGATGCCCAAGAGGAGGCCGATGCTTTTTAAGAAGCTCGTGGGTCCCCAAACCTCGAGAAATTCAAGGCAAGCTATTCACAAGGAATAGATCAAGTCAGGAAAGTTCGAGAATTTAGAAGAAACTCAAGAGATGCCATTCACAGAGAAAAGATCATCTCTGGGGAATAGAGTTTCTTGTCAATTGCTTTTAAGAAGCCTGTGGGTCCCAAAACCCTGAGAAGTTCAAGACATGCCATTCACCGAGAATAGATCAAGCCAGGAAAGTCCGAGAATTTGGAAGAAACTCAAGAGATGCCATTCACGGAGAAAAGATCATCTATGGGGAATAGAGTTTCTTGACAATTGCTTTTAAGAAGCATGTGGGTCCCCAAACCCTGAGAAGTTCAAGACATGCCATTCACCGAGAATAGATCAAGCCAGGAAAGTCCTAGAATTTGGATGAAACTCAAGAGATGCCATTCACGTAGAAAATATCATCTCTGGGGAATAGAGTTTCTTTGACAACTTCTATGAGTGACAGTCTATGAAAGGGTTCACAGAGAATGTTGCCTTTCATGTCTACATATTATTTAACCCCAAGAGGAGGGAAGACTGTGTCTGGTAATCCTATGGGGATCTAGTTTAGACTATTTCTAAGAGTGATCAACGGGCTTAATGCTAGACGTAGTTTCCGGGGAAACTCTAAATATCTATACTATTATTACACAGTTGATATCAGTTAATGAAAGAAGACTTACAGTGAAACAGCCCCACAATACAGTTATATGTATATGAAAGCGGTAAATGAAAGCAATAACCACTTACTCGGTTGTAGAGCTTCCATGATGTTTGGTTAGTTGTTCAACAAAGAAAGATTGAAAACAACAGTATATTCAAAATCAAAGGAGAAAGTGCTTTGAAAAAGAAAGATTTGGGGCTTACAGCTCAAGGAGAGGCCCAGGGCTTTATCAGTGAGCGCACTGTTTGAATTTTGTACAGAGGGACTTATACAAGTGACTGTGGCCCAAAAAAGGTTTTCTGTACAAAGGGATGGGTCTTACACTCTCTCAAGAGGGCCAAAGGGTTTAAAGAAAAAGAGTGGGGCTTATAACACGAGGGTAGGCCCAGATGATTTTTCCGTTTGAAATGGCGATCGCGCCGAGGTTTTCTTTTAACGCGGAGGGACTTATACAATAAGTGAGACCCAAAATGTTTTGGTTAAAAGGGGATTGGGTCTTACACTCTATTAGAGGCCCAAAGTGTTTTTGAATGGGTCTTATAGCTCAAGGAGAGGCCCAAGGTTATTTTTCAAAAGGCGATGATCGTGTCGTTTATTTGAAAATGTACAGAGGGACTTATACAACGAATGAGGCCCAAAATATTTCTGTACAAGTGGGTTGGGTCTTACACTCTCTCAAGAGGCCCAAAGGGTTTTGAAAATGATTTATGAGGGTTGAATTAATCCAAAAAACCCTAATTTGTTTTCAAAAATGTATTTAATTGAATAAAAATTCAATTAAAATGATCAAAATTGTTTAACATATGGAAAAACAAATTGTGATCTTGGATTAATGCTTCAAAAATTAAGTATTGTCCTACAAAATAATTAGAAAGCATTAAAAGTTGCAAAATCAATGTGGAAAAAAATATTTAAAATGTCAAAAACAATTAAAATATTAATTCTTTGCAAAAATATCAATTATATGAAATAAATAATATTTTTGGGATTTTTTGGGAAAATAAAATATTTTAACATTTTTGTGAATTATTAAAAAAAGAATCAACTCAAAATCATTAAAACTCAGAGAGAAATTAATTTTTGAATCAATTAAATAAAACCACAAAATTCAAATATTTGAAAATTCAAAAAAAGGCGCCAAGAACAGCTGAAGAACACGCGCGTGTTCTGGGTTTGGCTGATTTGCATTTTCTATCCAATCTCCCTGAATACTTGATTATAACATGCAATCCACATATCATTATGCTCGTCTCAACCTCACGATCATGTCTATGTCAATTAATTTCATTTAAATTAAACATATAACAAGAAATCATGAAAAATCCTCAAGAACCCTAATTTCTGCATGAAGGCTAGGATTTTTTATACACGATTCAAATAATGCAATTAATTGAGGGAAAACATTCCATGCATGATTATGAACATATGGCCAAATTATTGTGCAGCAAAAATTGCATGGATCATAGAGTTAGAAGAGCTCATGCTTACCACTTGCAGCTGGTGATCGTGATTTATGTTGGAGGTGTTGCAGCTAGGTTCCAATGATGTGGATAGCTTCCCTAGGTACCAAGTGATGTGTCTGAGTGCTTGGAATGGATTGAAATGGTTTGGAGTTGAAGATGGCACCTCAACTGCAAAACTGTCAAGAACTTGAGCAATTGGATGGTGATTTTGTGAAATCAGTGTTCCAGATGTTATGTGAGTGTTTGGATCACTTCTATATGATGTATGTGAGGTGTGTGAGTGATTGGTTTGATTGGAAAAGCTCTCAAACTCAAAACCCGATAGCTACCTTGCTAAGAAGGGCATTTTTGCCAAGAGAAAGAGATTTTGAGGAAAGCATCTATTAGATGGCTTTGGTGTACTCAAACTGATCATAATTGAGCTCTATTTATAGTAGAGCAATTTTGTTTTTCAAGGAATAGTGAATGGCAACTGGTAAGTAGGTTTGGCCAATGTTGTCCAATGGAAATCCAAGTCTCCTCTAGCCATTGACTAGAGGTTAGGGCACAGAGCTTTGGTCCCCTTGGTCTTGGATAAGTCTTGATTGATTTCAGATGAGAATGGCTCAGTCCATGCCACCTTAATGCTTCCATTGAATGCTCCAATCCAAATTTGGAGTCTTGTCCCTATTTTGGCCATTCTAGGTTCAACATGTTATTTCTTGTTCCATGGACTTTGGAGGCTTGGCTCAGTGATTGTCCCCTTTAGATTCAATCCTCAGATGTGTCCAAGTGGATAGGAGCATTTGAATTTGGCTGATTTTGGCAAATCGAGCAAAGTTGCAAATTCTGCCTTGCCTTTGACAGATTTCAGCAAGGCAACTTTCCAATGTCATATCTCATGACTCAAATGGAATTTGGCAATGTTCTTGGCCATTTTGGAAAGCCCTTACATGATATAACAACTGTTTGAACATATTTGGTTTTGATCTCTTTTGAATCCAAGTGAAAAATCCCCCTACATTTGGCAAAAAGTGAAGGCAAATCTGACTTAGTGAAAATTTCACTAAGTGTTGGAAAAAGTGACTTTTTCACTTTTCAGCCACTTTGATCACTCCATAACTCAAAATCCTTAATGAATTGGAATGACTTGTAGTTGAAGTTTTTGTAGGTGATAATGAGGGCTACAAATCCATCTTTGGATGAGAAAAAATGGCCTTGTGGTTTAGGAGTTATGGTCCTCCAAAGTTGGTACCTTTGCCACTTTATTTTTTAACTTAGAAAAATTTCTAAGTTTTATGGTTACCCCTTTTACAAGTTATCTCACTTTTCTTGATTTTTCTTGATGAATGATGATTCAAATCATACATTAACATCATTTTAGGGTTAAAAATCCATTTTGGTGAAAAATCTCAAAAAGTCAAAGTTGACTTTTGTCCACAGTTGACTTTTTATCAAATGAATTCCAAACTGTGCAATTCTTCAGGAAATCATGTCCTTGACCTAAATCAAACTTGATGGACATGTTCCATGGGTGTCATAGGGTATATTGAGGCATGTCCTAGGGTTTGGGAGCATGTCCTGGTCAAAAGTCAAAGTTAGAGTTGACTTTCCTCGCAAAACCCTAATTGTGGTGCAGATGAAATTGAGACTTGTTGCTCAAGCTTCTTAGATCAATACATTGTCCCAAATGGATCAATATAGTTCATTAGAGACCCTCATATCATGTCTTGAGGTCTTGGCTCATGGTTTTCCCTAAAAGTCAACTTAGGGGTGAATTAGGTCAAGAAACCCTAATTCCTGATTTTTGATGTATGCATCCCCTGAGGCAAAATTGACTTGATGAATGGGTCCATGAGGTTCCATGGAGTATATTAGGTTGTGTTTTGGATCTTTGGCCTATGTCCAGATGAAAGTTTTCATCTGGAGGCCCTGGTCGACCAAAACCCTAATTTGGTGATACTGGCGATCTTGAGACTTGATCCACCTAGAAGGGAGCAACCTTGTGCTTAATCCTTGAAGTGGGAGTCCTTTTGATCCATTGTGGATGTTTGAGAGGTTAGACAAGTTGAAGATCATGTAATTCCTTGATTGATCCTTTGTCTAAGCACTCAGAGAGGGCCTGAAACCCTAATTTTGATTGTAGTGAATGCTCAATAACCCTTGAGGCATTTGATGAGTCATGATGGTTCATCCACCTTGTGATGATGATTTGTACAATGATGGGAAATCTTAGTGGTCAAAATTTGGGGTATGACAATGCCTACTCCAGTCCCACCTCCAGTGGTGAATGAGGATCCTGAGAATCTTCAGGTTCAGACTCGTCAAAATTTTGGATTGGCTGACATCGAAACCCCTGATGAAGAAGAGCATGTGTATAGGGGTCCTCCTATTCGTGTTTCGGTCTCATCTCAAGCTGCTCAAACTGTTGTTCAGAATGTTCATCCTGGAATGTTCTATCCTGGGGCATCTTCCTCAGCTGCTGTGATACCTCCTCCGATTTATCTGTTTGGTGTTTAGATGGGTCAAAATGCTGGTCAGATGGTTAATCCAGGTTTGGTGTATCCTTCTCAGTTTGCTACTCTGCAAGTGCACGCTCCCGCCGCATCTCAGCTGCCAAATCCTCAGATTCTTGTCAGACCCACTAATCAAAGTAGACCTGCTGACTACAAATTATTGCAAGACCGTATCAGAGCTATTGAAGGGTTTTTCGCTTTTGGCATGGAGGCCAAGGACTTGTGTTTGGTTCCGAATGTTGTGTTACTGCAGAAATTCAAGATACCTGAGCTGCCAAAGTATAAAGGTCTGAGCTGCCCGCGTAGTCACATCACTATGTGCGGCAGGAAGATGGCATCCTATATTGATAACGATGACTTGCTTATTCATTGTTTTCAAGATAGTTTGTCTGGTGCTTCATTGGATTGGTACATGGGCTTGGAACGCAACAAGATCCGTACTTGGAGGGATTTGTCTGAAGCATTCTTGAAGCAATACAAATACAATCTTGATCTGGCACCTACTAGATTGCAGTTACAGAATCAGTATCAGCGCTCAGCTAAAACATTCAAAGAGTATGCACAGAGATGGCGTGAGATGGCATCTCGTGTGCGGCCTGCTCTCTCTGACAACGAGTTGGTTGACATCTTTATGGGTACATTGCAAGGTTCCTACTATGAGAAAATGGTGGGTAGTTCTTCATCAAACTTTTCTGACATTGTAACAATTGGTGAACGGATTGAGAACGGTTTGAAGACTGGAAAGATTCCTGGAGCAGCTTCCCAGCAGCCGGCCACTAGAAAATCTCAGAACGGCCAGTCCAAGAAAAAGGAAGGTGAAGCCAATGCTGTGACCGCTCAAGTTACTCCTCAGTATCAAGCTCCCATGGCACCCATGCCATATTACCCGTATCCGTACATTGCTGCTGCACAATATCAACAACATCCATATCAGTATCATCTGCAATAACCAGTTCAGAATGCTCAGAATCAGCAACAGACTCAACAGAACAACAAAAATCAGCAGAATCAAAACCGTCAGAACAACAATAGTCAAGGAAATCGTAAGCGCCCGAATTTCGACAGAATTCCAGTGTCATACACTGAATTGTTCCCTTACTTGGTTCACCAAGGGGCAATTGTTCCCAAATAGATCGCACCTGCAATTCCTCCATTTAGCCCGAAGCATAATCCAAATGCGTCATGTGCTTATCATGCTGGATACATAGGACATGCAACAGAGGACTGTTTTGTTTTCAAAACTAAGGTTCAGGAACTCATTGATAAGAAAATTCTGACTTTTGCTGAGGAAGGACCTAACATTCAGAATAATCTGTTGCCGAATCACAATGGACCTACGGTTAACATGATTGAGGATAATTCAAGGGCTGAATTGATCATGGATGTTGACGAGGTAAAGACCCCGATGACTGTGGTTTTCAAGAAATTAAATGAACATGGGCTGTTGAAAGGATTGCATGGTAAGTGTCATATTTGTGATGATAATCCTAACCAGTGTCGAAGGCTGAAGGGTTGTGTCCAGATCTTGATGAACCGAGGTGAAGTCCAATTTACCAGGTCTAAACTGGTTGAGGGAGTTGCTGCTATCGAGCCGTTCACCATCGTCTATAGGAAGGTTCCTATTGAATCCCATAAGCAGAAGAAGGTACAACCCATCATTGTTTGCCCGCCAAAGCAGTTTCCATATCGAAATTCTAAGGAGGTACCTTGGAGGTATGGGTCTACTATGTTTTCTGGAGACCAAGAGATAAGGTTTACAGAATTTGAGATCGTAAATGTTACAGCCGTTGGAGGTATGATTCCTAGTGGACGAGTGTTCACTCCGAAGGTCACTACAAAGCTTGTTCAGGTTCCAACTGTTGTTCCTCCCAAGGAGACACCTGCATCTGCAATCCCTGTTGTTCAACAAGGGGCATCTACTATTATACTAGTGCCGACTATCCCGTCTGAGGATATTTCAAAGAGAAAAGAGACACTTGATGATCAAGAGTTCCAAAAGTTGATCAAGAAAAGTGACTTTAAGATTGTGGATCAGTTAGGGCAAACACCCTCGAGGATCTCAATCTTGTCCTTACTCATGAGCTCGCCCGCGCAAAGATCAACTTTGTTGAAAGTTTTGAACACTACCTATGTTATGCATGATATATCCGTCGTTGAGTTCGATGACGTAGTGGCCAACATAACAGCAAGTCGGTATTTGGGTTTTAATGAATCAGAATTGCCTCCTGAAGGAGCTGCGTACAACAAAGCACTGCATATATCTATCACTTGTACATACATCCTCTTATATCGTGTCCTAGTGGATACCAGTTCTTCCCTCAATATGATGCCCAAGGGCACATCGAATTAATTACTGGTAGGAGGGAGCGAGATGAGGCCGAGCTCCTTAGTTGTCAGAGCCTTTGACGGTTCTCGAAGGCAGGTCATTGGAGAAGTGGACTTACCCATCAAAGTTGGGCCGCACTTGTTTACCATTACCTTCCAAGTGATGGATATCAATCTGGCATACAGTTGCCTATTGGGTCACCCGTGGATTCACGGTGCAGGCACAGTTACATCCACTTTACATCAGAAGTTAAAATTTATATTCGACGATCAGCTGGTCATCGTTTGTGGTGAAGAAGATCTGATTGTGAGCGAGTTATCATCTTTCCGATACGTCGAGACCGAAGAAGGCATAACTGAGGTGCCGTTGCAGTGTCTCGAGTTCGAAGATGTCAACTCTGCTTCAACTAGTCAAAGTAGATCACCGTAAATGACCTTAGCATCTGCTAAGAGTGCTAAAGCGACCATCGAGAGAGGTGTCTTGCCAGGCTGGGGGCATGTGATTGATGAGGTTGAGAAGCATAATTGTTTTGGATTGGGTTACCGTCCTGGTCAACAATCTAATCCACATGGTCCGAAGCAGTGCAACTTGATCAAGTTCAGCAGCGCAGGTTTTTAGATGGGTGACATCGTGGCAGCCCTTGATGATGCTGGACCCAGTAACCAGATTTCAAGCTTTGTGCGCAAGTGTCCGTCGGGTTTCAAGCTCAACAACTGGACATCTACCGTGATACCTATGGTTTTTCCATATAACATGTAATGCATTTTGCCTTCTCATTCCCTCGTCCTCGCCCGAGACGAGTGGATAGCTTGTAAAGGGCCTCACGCTTTTGCAATATTATGTGATCAATAAATAAAAGTTTTTTGCATTCAAAAGCATGCTCTATTTTCTTTCTTTATTTTTACTTTTTCATAAACAAATGGCAAAAGTTTCTTTTTTCTCACTTTCAAAATAGCTCATTCTAAACATATTCATAAACATGCAGAGCTAATAAACGCATTGATAACAACATGGCAAACATCCATTGTAATTCTGGAATTCTAATTAACCAAGCCAAAGAAGATGGTGAGGAAGATTGTGAATTAACGGCTGAACTAGCAAGGCTCCTTGAGCACGAGCATAGAGAGATTCAGCCGCACAAAGATCCAGTAGAAATTGTCAATCCTGGTACTGATGAGGTCAGAAGAGAAGTCAAGGTTGGCGCGTCTCTTGCAGAGCATGTACACTCCGAGTTGGTCAAGTTATTGAAAGAGTATATTGATATCTTCGCCTGGTCCTATCAAGATATGCCTGGGTTGGATACCAACATCGTTGAACATCACTTGCCACTCAAGCCCGGATGTCCTCCTGTCAAGCAGAAACTCAGGAAGACTAGACCTGACATGGCACTCAAAATCAGAGAAGAGGTAAAGAAACAGTTTGATGTTGGGTTCCTCGCCACTTCCGAATATCCTGAATGGATTGCCAACATTGTCCCGGTTCCAAAGAAAGATGGAAAAGTCAGAATGTGTGTGGATTATCAAGATCTTAACAAGGCAAGCCCGAAAGATGATTTTCCTTTGCCTCATATTGATGTCTTGGTAGACAACACAACGCAGTTCTCTGTCTTTTCGTTCATGGACGGGTTTTCAGGGTATAATCAGATCAAAATGTCCCCAGCTGATATGGAGAAGACTACTTTCATCACGCCATAGGGTACATATTGTTACAAAGTCATGTCATTCGGTCTGAAGAATGCTGGGGCAACATACCAATGTGCCATGACAACCCTCTTTCATGATACGATTCATAGAGAGATTGAGGTTTATGTCGACGATATGATTGCCAAGTCCAAAACTAAAGATGATCACCTAGTTCACCTGAAGAAATTGTTTGACAGACTCTAGAAGTTTAGACTGCGGTTGAATCCTGCGAAGTGTACCTTCAGAGTTCGATCTGGTAAACTGTTGGGCTTTATTGTGAGTCAGAAAGGCATTGAAGTTGATCCTGACAAGGTTAGGGCAATTCAGAACATGCCGCCTCCCAAAACAGAAAAAGAAGTCTGTGGCTTTTTGGGCAGACTTAATTACATCTCAAGGTTCATTTCCCATTTGACGGCTACTTATGAACCAATGTTCAAATTACTAAGAAAAAATCAATCGGTTGAATGGAACAATGATTGTCAAGAAGCATTTGACAAAATAAAACAATACTTGCAAGAACCACTGATCTTAGTACCGCCGGTTCCTGGTAGGCCTTTAATCATGTATCTCACCATTCTCGATGAATCAATGGGATGTGTATTAGGTCAACATGACGACACTGGCAGAAAAGAACATGCAATTTACTATCTGAGCAAGAAGTTCACTAATTGTGAGACTAGATACTCACTCTTGGAGAAAACTTGTTGTGCTCTGGTCTGGGTTGCTCGACGCCTACGACAATACATGATTTGCCATACTACTTTGTTGATATCCAAAATGGATCTGATAAAGTACATATTTGAAAAGCCTACTGTCTCTGGAAGGATTGCTCGGTGGCAGATGTTGTTAACTGAGTATGATATCCAACATGTTACCCAGAAAGCAATAAAAGGGAGCGTCTTGTCTGACTACCTTGCTCACCAACCTGTAGAGGGTTATCAACAAATGAAGTTTAACTTTCCCGATGAGGATGTTCTATTTATCAGAGATTATGAGACTCTAGACCCTGACATATGACCTGAAATAGGGGCGCGATGGATGCTCGTGTTCGATGGTGCCTCCAATTCTAGAGGTCGTGGAATCGGTGTTATCCTCATCTCTCCAACAGGTTTTCACCTTCCCTTCATTGCCAGATTATGCTTTGCATGCACCAACAATATGGTTGAATACGAAGTATGTATCTACGGTATTGAAGCGGCAATTGACATGAGAATTAAGATTCTTGAGGTCTATGGAGATTCTGCCTTGGTCATCGGTCAAGTCAGAGGGAACTTTGTGACTCGGGATTCCAAGCTAATTCAGTACCAACAACACATAGCGAAATTGATTCCTTAATTTGATGAGATTTCTTTTCATCATATCTCCAGAGAGGAGAATCAACTAGCTGATGCACTTACCACTTTAGCATCCATGTTCAAGGTCAAGTGGAAGAATGAAGCTCCTCATATCCGCATTGATCATTTGAACGAACCAGCACACTGTTTAGCAATCGAGGATGAGTCTGATGACAAGCCTTGGTTCTACGACATCAAAAGAAATCTGGAAAAACAGGAATATCCCGAGGGTATTACTATCACTGACAAAAAGGCTCTTAGGCGGCTTTGCGCCAAATCCTTCTTAAGTGGTGGTGTATTGTACAAGAGGAATTATGATTATGTGTTGCTCAAATGCGTGGATAGACACGAAGCAAACACGATCATAAGGTCCATACATGAGGGTTGCGAGGGTGTACATGCTAAAGGTCCTGCTATGGCCAAGAAGATCCTTCGGGCTGGATATTACTGGACAACAATGGAGGTAGATTGTTACAACTTTGACAAAAGGTGTCACAAGTGCCAAATCTACGGAGACAAGATCCATGTTCCTCCAACTCCATTGAACTTTTTGAGTTCACCTTGGCCATTCTCTATGTGGGGTATAGATATGATTGGAATGATCGAGCCGAAGGCTTCCAACGGTCATCGATTTATTCTGGTTGCTATCGATTACTTTACCAAGTGGTTTGAAGCTGCTTCTTACGCAAACGTTACATGACAAGTGGTTGCCATATTTATCAAGAAGGAGATAATCTGTCGTTATGGCATTCCTAGCAACATTATCACAGACAATGCAAGCAACCTGAACAACAAGATGATGAAGGAGTTGTGTCAAGAATTTAAGATCGAGCACCACAACTCTTCACCATATCGACCCAAGATGAATGGCGCCGTTGAAGCAGCAAATAAGAACATCAAGAGGATTGTCCAGAAAATGGTCAAGACTTACAAAGATTGGCATGAAATGCTTCCCTTTGCACTGCATGGCTACAGAACTTCAGTTTGCACTTCTACTGGGGCAACTCCGTATTCGCTTGTGTATGGTATGAAGGTTGTTCTACCCATTGAAGTCGAAATTACTTTGCTCAGAGTCATCATGGAAGCAGGTCTTGATGAAGCTGAATGGATCCAATCCAGATATGACCAGCTGAATCTCATCGAAGAGAAGCGCCTTACAGCCGTTTGTCATGGTCAATTGTATCAGAGACGTCTTAAGCGAGCTTTTGACAAGAAAGTTCTCCCTCGAACGTTCTGTAAAGGCGAACTCATGCTCAAGAGATATTCACCTGTTCACTCGGATTCACGAGGCAAGTGGACTCCCAATTACGAAGGACCTTTCGTTATCAAGAAGGCCTTCTCAAGCGGAGCCCTGATCCTCACCACCATGGATGGGGAGGAGTTGTCATCGCCCGTGAACTCCGATACAGTTAAAAAATATTATGCCTGAAAAAAATGGATAAGAGTCCGCTAGATTGACATCCTCAAGGGCAATTTAGGCAAAAATGGACGTCCCTGTAGCACCCCAAAATTTGCCCTACCTTTTTCAAATTTTTCTGGCTTTCGCTTCGCATTCATTCTGCATGTCACATTAGGTCATAACTGCATTAATCATTCATTTGAATTGGGCTCCTGAGGCGTGGGATCATGGTTTCTTATCTTCTGTGTGACTTGGTTGATATTCATCAATTGAAGATGGTGGTTAGGCTTCATGACAAAAACATCTTGACATGAGATCCAGTTGTGGATTTATATTGTGGTCGGGATAGAATTATTCTCTCAGTTGCTTATTGTTCATTACAAGTTAATGAGGGGGGAGATTGAAGTTGATTCAAGGTGGAGTTCATGGAGTATTTGAGTTTGAATTTGGATTGGGCAAGTGTTCTAAGATATTTGGAATTCAAGGTATAAGTTCGTAAATCTGTATCCACCTCATATCATAAACCATAATCCATTTTTGATATCCATTTCAACCGTAAACCATAATCCAAATTCCAAATATCCAATTCAATATCCACAATTAACCCATAACAATTTTGTCCATTTTGATATCCATGTCCAAATATTCAATTTTAAATCCATTCGAACTAAATTCGATCCATTTTACCAATTTCCAAAACCAATACCCAATTCTTAACCCAAAACCATTGTCTAAAATTCAAATTCAAACTAAATAAACTTGATTCATCTCCAATTGTTTTGAATAAGACAAACCATTATTCAAGGTCACTTTCATGTCCATGAATTTCATTTAAGTCAAGAATCACATCCAACCATCCATTCATATCCAATTTACTATATTTCTAAACCATATTTCCATTGCCAATTCACGAAGAAAGAATACATATAGCAGCTTTAGCAGCAAAACAAAGAAGATTCCAAAGCATTCCATATCAGTTCACCAACAAGGTTTCTAAACCGGTTTTCATTAATACATAGCAGCAGCAATTTATTTTGACAGAGAAAAATAAATACAGATAGCAGGGAGAAAATAACAACAACACTTCAGAAACCAAGTTTTACACCAGAAAAATACACTGGAATTTCTAACCAAAACTCACAGATCAACCTTCACAATTCATAACAGACAACAAAAACTTTCCTAACCGACTAATCCAACTTTCTCTAACAACTTCCAACTGACTTAACAGAATTCTAACAGTACCTCTTGATTCTTCCCTCCATTTTTCAATCTTCATTCTCCTCTCCCTTTCTCAATTCAGTTTCTTCACCCTCATTCTCCAATTTCACTCACCAATTCTCCAACGAAAAGCCTGCAACAACCTCAAGCTCTAATTAGTCTCCACCATCTTCAATACCAGTCCATCTCCCATTTCAATTTCTGCAACACGACTTTATCAACCTTCAGAATCACATAGCTTCAATTCTAACAACCTGCAATTCTCCTCTCAAACCTCAAACGATACCAATCATTACCTTCAATCTTAAGTTCATCATCTGGGTTCTCCACAACCTGTAAACCGGCAAAACCTTCAATCACTGTATTATCACCATCCTCGTTCTAAATCAATAACCTGCAGAATTCAAGAACAGAAGAAGAAGCAGAAAGGAGCCATGATTCAGAACACGCAAATCGTTGAAACTGCAGCAACCGAATTCAAATTCACATAGTAGAGAGAAGAAGATCGGAGAAGAATATTAATACACAATACCTGAAGAAGAAGATCCAATCTTGAGGAGCCGCCAGAAGATCGGTAAGCTTCACTTTGCCTCTCTTGCGATTCGCAATGAAACCTTGATGTAGCTCTTTCGGTGGGGAGCCAAACCTCTAGGGTTTGGCCTTCGCTTCGCCCTCCACCATTCCCATTGTTATCGGTTATTGTCCGGCAAAAGGAGGTTTCAACACGAATTTACAAGCAAGGTGAGGTTTCAGAGCCAATTTGCTCAACCTTGTGGTAACGCCGAACACCTTCTTTCTCTCCTCGTGTAACTGGTGGCGGTGATTGTGATAACGCTTTAAAGCGGAATCATCGTTCGTACTACTCATGAATTAGGAATTCCAACTTAGGGTTAGTGGAGGATTTTGTTTGAATTCATGAGTTTAAGTGAGAGCCGATGAAATTGATGATGGATTTGAGATGTGGAGGATGAAACGAACTTAGGAATGTAAGGTTTGTGTTGATCGACGCTCCGCCGTCGTCGGCGTTGAACTCTGGTATAGCGGATGCCTTTTTCCGGCGATGCAGATGGATATTATGAAGGGGATCTGCGTGAGAGAATTTGACGAAGAGGTTGGAGGAGAAGGTCACAGATGATGAAGAATACGGCTGATTAAAGTGTGGTTTGTTGTTATTTATTAGGTTATGTTCTATGCTCTTGGACCGAGCTTTTCAAAGAATTTCCAATCACCACACGCCCAATTCGCTTATCCACCCCTCTTGGCTGCATAATTTCCAAGGCCCATGTGTTGATAATTCTGACCACACCCTGATGTATTCACAGCACCCCTGTTGGTTAGACTTTTTTTTAATTCTTGCTAATTGTAATGAGATACTATGTTTAGAATTAAATTAGTTTAATATTAGAATTAAACTAGTTTTAATATTAGAATTGTAATTTGGCTGTAGATTTTCAATGGTAATTGTGTTTTGATTTTTAGATTTTAGTTTAGGAATTAATCTTGTTTTAACTCTCGATTTTTGATTTAGGATAACTAGTTTAGATTGGAAGTTTAATTTTGAATTAAAGTAGGATTAACTTTTGATCTTGATCTCGTTTTAATTGGATATTAACTAGACACTAAGCTTGGATTTAGTTTCAATTTTAGGATTAAGTATAACTTTGGGAAATTTGTTATTAGATATTAGATTAGAATTTTTAACATTAGAACTAACTAGTGTTAGAATTAGAAATAACTTTGAACTAATTGACGTTGACTTAGTTCTAACATTGACTAAACATAGGTTTTAGTGCTAATAGTTTCATAATAGTCTCATTCGATAACTTTGTTATTAATTCTTAATACTTGTTACATGTTAATTTTGACTAATCGTTGTTTACATTTTAGTATTGATTTCATTTACTTCTTATTTGACAATTTCCATTTGAATTTTGACAAACTTTTGAGTTGTTTTGTAGTGATTCACATTTGATTAGTTAATTGAATAAAGGTAGAAGTTGTTGTAGCATACACTGCTGCAATGGACAAAGTGTGCTGTAAAATTTGTTATTCTGTCTGGTTGCATATACACCTATTCTGTTCTGGAAATGGTAGCTGTTATAGACTATTTTTGCTTGTTGCTGGTTTTTATAGCTATACAGGTGCTGGAGCGCTGTTGTTGCTGCTGTGTATGGCTCATTGCCTTGTTTTATTGTTTTTATTCATGAATGGCGAAGAGCATTTAGTTTTCTGTCTTTCACAGATCCATTCCACTTTCTAACACTTTTGCTCATTTATACTAGGTTACTAGAAGTGTGCCGGTTGCTTATACCGCTTACGTTGCTATGGATTGATATCCGTTTAGTATTACTTCTCTTCTCTTTTACTAATTCCGCATTTTTTGTTTTTGATGCCATGAGAAGTAGGATTGGGAGTCCGTGTCACTTGGTCGGCGATTCTGGAAGTCCTCAAAGGAGGCCCTGTTTGTGATTGTTTAATATTGTGCCTAAGACCTCCAAAGAGGCATCCTATTCCCATTTCCCCTTGTAAAACCTCCGAGAAGGCAATTGACGAAAGATAGGGTTCGCAACCGACCCTCGTTATTCTAGTTGAGTCGTTCTTAGCTCTCATTACATGATTGAAGCTTTGAACATCACCCGTTCTTATTATCGAGTCCGTCAAGTGGAATGAGGGTGTAATACCCCAAATTTTGACCACTAAGATTTTCCATCATTGTGAAAATCATCATCACAATATGGATGAACCATCATGCTTCATCAGTCTCCCCAAAGATGGGTGAGCATCCAATACAAGCAAAATTAGGGTTTCAAGCCCTCTTTGAGTGCTTAGACAAAGGATCAATCAAGAAATGACATGATCTTCAACTTGTCTAATCTCTCAAACATCCACAAAGGATCAAAAGGACTCCCACTTCAAGGATTAAGCACAAGATTGCTCCCTTCTAGGTGGATCAAGTCTCAAGATCGACAGTGTCACTAAATTAGGGTTTTGGTCAACCAGGGCCTCCAGATGGAAATTTTCATCTGGGCACAAGGCAATGATCCAAAACATAACCTAATATACTTCATGGAACCTCATGAACCCATGCATCAAGTCAATTTTGCCTCAGGGGATGCATTCATCAAAAATCAGGAATTAGGGTTTCTTGACCTAATTCACCCCTAAGTTGACTTTTGGGACAAACCATGAGCCAAGACCTCAAGAGATGATTTGAGGGTCTCTAATATACCATATTGATCCATTTGGAACAATGGATTGATCCAAGAAGCTTGAGCAACAAGTCTCATTTTCATCTGCACCACAATTAGGGTTTTAAGGGAAAAGTCAACTGTAACTTTGACTTTTGACCAAGACATGCTCCCAAACCCTAATACATGATTGAATATACCCTATGACACCCATGGAACATGTCCATCAAGTTTGATTTAGGTCAAGGACATGATTTCCTGAAGAATTGCACAGTTTAGAATTCATCTGATAAAAAGTCAACTGTGCACAAAAGTCAACTTTGACTTTTTGAGATTTTTTACCAAAATGGATTTTTAACCCTAAAATGATGTTAATGTATGATTTGAATCATCATTCATCAAGAAAAATCAAGAAAAGTGAGATAACTTGTAATAGGGGTAACCATAAAACTTAGAAATTTTTCTAAGTTAAAAAATAAAGTGGCAAAGGTACCAACTTTGGAGGACCATAACTCCTAAACCACAAGGCCATTTTTTCTCATCCAAAGATGGATTTGTAGCCCTCATTATCACCTACAAAAACTTCAACTACAAGTCATTCCAATTCATTAAGGATTTTGAGTTATGGAGTGATCAAAGTGGCTGAAAAGTGAAAAAGTCACTTTTTCCAACACTTAGTGAAATTTTCACTAAGTCAGATTTGCCTTCACTTTTTGCCAAATGTAGGGGGATTTTTCACTTGGAATCAAAAGAGATCAAAACCAAACTTGTTCAAACAGTTGTTGTATCATGTTAGGGCTTTCCAAAATGGCCAAGAACATTGCCAAATTCAACCTACATCATGAGATACAACATTGGCAAGTTGCCTTGCTGAAATCTGTCAAGGCAAGGCAGAATTTGCATTTTGGCTCGATTTGCCAAAATCAGCCAATTGCAATTGCTCCAATCCACTTGGACACCTCAGAGGATTGAATCCAAAGGGGACAATCACTGAGCCAAGCCTCCAAGGTCCAAGGAACAAGGAATAGCATGTTGAACCTAGAGTTGCCAAAATAGGGACAAGACTTCAAATTTGGAATGAGGCATTCAATGGAACCATCAAGGTGGCATGGACTGAGCCATTCTCATCTGAAATCAGTCAAGACTTATCCAAGACCAAGGGGACCAAATCTCTGTGCCCTAACCTCTAGTCAATGGCTAGAGGAGACTTTCATTTCCATTGGCCAACATTGAGGAAACCTACTTACCAGCTGCCATGCACTATTCCTTGCAAAACAAACTTGCTTTACTATAAATAGAGCTCAATTGTGGTCAGTTTGAGTACACCAAAGCCATCTAACAGATGCTTTCCTCAAAATCTCTTTCTCTTGGCAAAAATGCCTTTCTTAGCAAGGTAGCTATCGGGTTTTGAGTTTGAGAGCAATTCTGCACAAACCAATCACTCACACACCTCACATACATCACATATGAGCTGATCAAACACTCACATAACTTCTGAAACATCAAAATCTCAAAATCACTTGCCATCCACACAAGTTTGAAGTGAAGTTGCAGCTGAGATGCCATAAACTGATCCAGTCCATTTCAATTCAATCCAAGTGTTCAAACACACTCCATATGGTGTAGGGAAGCTGTCCAGATCATCACCACTCATCTGTAACACCTCCAACTCAAAATCACATCTGCTCTTGCTGTCACGACTTGGAGGTAAGCCTAAACTTGGGCATCTCTCAATCTATGCATATTTCCTCGCGCAATAATTTGGCCATATGTTCATAATCATGCATGGAATGTTTTCCCTCAATTAATTGCATTGTTTGAATCGTGTATCAAAAATCCTAGCCTTCATGCAGAAATTAGGGTTCTTGAGGTTTCTTCGTGATTTCTTGTTGTATGTTTAATTTAAATGAAATTAAAGTACATAGACATGATCGTGAGGTTGAAACGAGTTGATTGATATGTGGATTGCATGTTATAATTACGTATTCAGTGAGATTGGATGGAAAATGCAAATCTGGGCAAACTGAAAAAACGCGCGTGTTCTTGGTGTTGTTCTTGGCGCCATTTTCATATATTTGAATATTTGAATTTTGTGATTTTGTTTAATTGATTCAAAAATTAATTTCTCTCTGAGTTTTAATGATTTTGAGTTGATTCTTTTTTTAATAATTCACAAAAATGTTAAAATATTTTATTTTATCAAAAAATCCCAAAAATATTATTTATTTCATATAATTGATATTTTTGTAAAGAATTAATATTTTGATTGTTTTTGGCATTTTAAATATTTTTTCTACATTGATTTTGCAACTTTTAATGCTTTCTAATTATTTTGTAGGTCAATACTTAATTTTTGAAGCATTAATCCAATATCACAATTTGTTTTCCATGTGTTAAACAATTTTTGATCATTTTAATTGAATTTTTATTCAATTAAATACATTTTGAAAACAAATTAGGGTTTTGGATTAATTCAAACCTCATAAATCATTTTCAAAACACTTTGGGCCTCTATTAGAGTGTAAGACCCAATCCTTTTTTTGACCAAAACATCTTGGGCCTCACTTATTGTATAAGTCCCGATACCGTAAAAAAAAACAAACGGCGCGATCGTCGCCTTTTTAAAAACCATTTGGGCCTACCCTCGAGTAGTAAGACCCATTTCTTTTTCTTTAAAACACTTTGGGCCTCTAATAGAGTGTAAGACCCAATCCCCCTTTTAACCAAAACATTTTGGGCCTCACTTACTGTATAAGTCCCTCTGTGTTAAAAGAAAACCTCGGCGCGATCGCCATTTTTAAACGAAAAATCATTTGGGCCTACCCTCGTGTTATAAGCCCCTCTCTTTTCTTTAAACCTTTTTGGGCCTCTTGAGAGAGTGTAAGACCCATCCCTTTGTACAGAAAACCTTTTTGGGCCCCAGTCACTTGTATAAGTCCCGCTGTACAAAGTCAAACAGTGCGCTCACTGATAAAACCTTGGGCCTCTCCTTGAGCTGTAAGCCCCAAATCTTTCTTTTTCAAAGCACTTTCTCCTTTGATTTTGAATATATTGTTGTTTTCAATCTTTCTTTGTTGAACAACTAACCAACCAGCATGGAAGCACTACAACCGAGTAAGTAGTTATCGCTTTCATTTACTGCTTTCATATTATAAACTGTATTGTGGGGCTGCTCACTGTAAGTCTCCTTTCATAAACTCATATCTACTGTGTAATAATAGTATAGATATTTTGAGTTTCCCCGGCAACTACGTCTAGAACTAGGTGACGCCGTTTCATTTATTCGTAGAAATAGACGCCTAGATCCCCAATAGGAGCACCAGATACAGTCTTCTCTTCGGCTGTCCTCCTTAGGAATTGTCAAGGAACTCTATTCCCAAAGATGAATGTATTCTCCGTGAATGGCATCTTTGAGTTTCTTCCAAATTCTCGAACTTTCCTGACTTGATCTATTCCTTGTGGATAGCTTGCCTTGAATGTCTCGGGGTTTGGGTACCCACTACGGTCATAATCTTGGACCTTAACTAAGGAACCCTCTTTAAAAGCTAAAAGTCGCTGGATAGTAAACCTCGCACGTTTACCAGTGGTTTTTATCTTTAAAAGAGTTATCTCTCCTAATGGAAAGGAGATGATAGACCCACGGGCTTCTTAAAAGCATCGGCCTCCTCTTGGGCATTATTCAAGGACCCTACGGCTTCTTAGAAGTATTCACAACCTCCTCTTAGGCTTCGTATAATGATCTCTTCCTCCGGGAATGATAGCCTCCTCTTGGGCTTCGTACAAGGACCCGTCGGCTTCTTAAAAGTTTCCAGCCTCCTCTTGGGCTTCGTACAAATTGTCCCGACGACCTCCTAGAGGTATAGGAACAGAACCTAGTCATTCTCATAGAACAGTCCTTTCATAGAGTCTACTACTGTTTCTCAAAGCATAGTACAAAAGATAAAACTCTAGACATGGACAGTCTAACTTCCTTGAGTCTCAAAGACATTCTTAAGCACCCTTCGTTAAATAGGAAGGAAACCCGCAGACTCAGATAGTCTCGATACCCTTTGGATTTCCCGTTTCCTCAAAGAGAAGGAAACATCCCGGATCCTTGAATCAAATCCTTGAGTACAGTGTTACTCATATAAGAACTGATTTTCTCTTTTAAATCAGTATATTGGATCTATCACTCAACTGAAACAGTTACAATAGCCTCCATCTCGGGCTTCGTACGAGATACCAAAATTCTCCCCAGTGGAGTCAAAATAACCTTTTAGCCTCTCTCTCAGGCTTTGTATGAGACACAAAAGATTCCCTCGTTGAGTCAATCACCCCTTTTTGCCTCCATCTCGGGCCTCGTACGAGATACAAATTCCTTAAGCAAGAGTCGAACTCTTTTAGCCTCCTCTTAGGCTTTGTATAATGATATGCCCCACTGGGTCAAAAACTTTTAGCCTCCTCTTAGGCTTTGTATAATGATTTTCCTAGCGGAAATTAGCCTCCTCTTAGGCTTTGTATAAGAAAACCATTGGTTGATCCAATCGACCTTTTAGCATCAAAACTGTGCCTCGTTCGCAGTACACAAACATCAACAACTCCTTTCCCTTCATCTAATCGCTGTAAGCGGCAAGCCTCTGGATCATCTATATCTATGCCACTGTCCCTCTTTTAGCATGAGAAATTCCTAAGGAAAGATGGCATTGCTCTACACTGAGTTAAAGTCTTCTCCTTCAGGTTAAAACCCTTTCTTCGGAAATTATGGCATTGCTCGGATCCGCGTATCCCAGTTAAAGTAATTCTCCTTCTCCCCTCTTTAGAGATGACAAATTCTCTCTAAAGTCGAGGTCTTTCAACTTCACGTCTTGGGCTTTGAACAAGACACAAATAGACCTTTTAGATTCACATCTTGGGCTTTGAACAAGATACAAACTACCTTTTGCTTCACGTCTTGGGCTTTGAACAAGACACCAAAACACCCATTTCCTCCCATAGAATAGGAGGAACTACGAACGCTCTGATTTCCCTGTTTCGGTAAACGGGAATACGTAGGCATAAGATCGAAAGAAAAGATCTTAGCGAGCGCAATCAACAGAAAAACCCAAATCCCATATCCCATCAATCAAAAGCAGTATTTCAAAAACATCAGTCCTAACATCCTAATCCTTATTCCCCGCCAGAAACCCTTTGCCTAGAAAAAAGAAAGAAAGAACCGTATTGGCGAAATACGAATAACCAGTACAAAAGCCCCCCCACATTGATAGCATCTGTAACCTAACAGATCGCTGTTTAAACTCAGTATGCAAGCAGGGTTAATTGGATACATCTATTTCCCTTCCTTATTCAGCTCACAATAGGATAAAAAATGAATCGACCTGTAGTCAAAGCTCAAACCGCAGAGAGCGACCAGCGCTTAAGAACCGCGTCCAAAATCGCTCGCTACAGAGGGTTTTGCAATCAAACCCCCACGCCTTGTCTCTAGCTCGCATCGACCGATGCTGATGATTATGTGATCTGATTCACATCTTCCCCTTTTTTACTCTGCTCTCCATGGTTTTCGATACCATTGGGTGGGTACCCCCATTTCCCACAGCTAGCTTGTTTTCCTCGGTTGATATGACCCCTTTGCTAAAGCTCCCCCTTTTCTTATTTTGATTATGTGACATTATTGTTGACTGACGCTGTTTATTCTTTCGCTGCTTTTAGTTCATTTTGTGATTGATTTATCCTGTGTTTACTTGTCTAATGACATGATCCCATAGGATTCCTCGCTCCACTTAATTTTTTATTAAGTCAAAGGTAGGAGAGATATTAGGATAACAATCCATGCATGACAACATTAGATAGATTCCCCTCTTGATCCTGACATTAGGACCACCTTGGCATGCTAACTTGTAGGACCGAGTTTCCCTTTAGCCTTCTGTAAGCCTTTTCTCTCGCCCTAGTGCTATCGAGACCGTTCCCGTTCACCCGTAGTAGCATGAACTACGAATGCTCTGATTCCTCCTTCTTTTCAGATTGAGGATATGTAGGCACGAGATGCGATATCTCGGCGAGCACACTAACAACTAACTTCCTTTTTCTTTACACTTGAGTCTCTCTTTTCTCATCTCAAAAACAAAATCTCAAAACACTTAATAATTAAGAGTGTGCTTCGTGTGCTATGAGCCTTAAGTACATAGTATACTTTGTTGCGCAAGGCGTGTGACTCGTTACGCAAAGTACTTACTACGTCATAGACTTTAGCATGAGGCATACTGCACAAAACATTCAAAACACTTCTTCTTAAAAGACAAAAACAAACAATTCTCCTCTCATCTCTTTCATTCCTTTCATAAAGGATGCGTCATTTCCGTTCTACCGCAAACAGGTAAATGCGTAAGACTCCCACGCTGAGCGGTAACACCTAAACTGCTGGAACGCGAACGTTGGCATATTCCACTTAAAAAACACAAACAAAGCAAAGTCATCCCTAGCGAGGGGAACTACGTCGCTCTGATTCTTCATTGGTTAATGAATACACGTAGGCAGGAGATCATGCGAGATCTCTGCGAGCACAACCTTATCAATCAAACCTTTCTCTCGCCCGTGTGCGATCGAGACATTAACAAATAAAACAACTGACCCGTAGGTCGAACTACGACTGCTCTGATTTCCTCTCTCTGGTTAGATTAAGGATACGTAGGCACAAGACGGCGATGTCTTGGCGAGCAACCTTCCTTCCAAATCTGTAGTCCGTCGAACTACGTTGACTCTGATTCTTCGTTCATCCACGAAGATACGTAGGCATAGGATTGCGACTATCCTTGCGAGTCCTCTTTTGGTTTTCACGTTTTCTTTTCTTTTCCTGTTTTCCCGTTTCTCCTGTTTCATTCCAGTAGCTGTTGAGCTTCAGATAACCTACACCCTTTGATCGAAAACAACAAGTGTGGATCCCATCGAGTACGATGGACGCGAACTGGTGCTAATACCTTCCTCTCACGTAACCGACTCCCAAACCCAGGTTATGGTTGCGACGACCATTCCTTTCCCTTTGTTGAGGTTTTCTTCGATCGTTTCCTTTCCCTGCGTTGGGATAAATAACGTTTAGTGGTGACTCTTCTGTTCCTTTCCACCGGTTGATTTTCGCATATGCGACAGCTAGCGACTCTGTTGGGGACTTTCCCATCCCTAAGCGAGTCAATCCTAGCGCTTGTTTATTTTCGATTTTAGGGTGTTTATCTGTTTACTTTACTCGCTTTATTTATGGCATTGTTACATGTTTACTATTTTATTGCATTTACATGCTTTTCATTTACTGTTGTCATATATTATACTGTGCTGGACTGTGCTGGATTTTTCTGTTTGGTGGGCAGGGTGTTCTGAGAGATAAGCCCACTTCCCAGGCTTGAGCATACACATAGGATTTAGAGTGGATAGTCGATCGCTTGCGTGGTGTTATCACGTTAAGTCTTCGGGATATCCACAGCCAGACGAGGCACATATAGGTGGTATCTGATACTGCATGTTATGCAGGCCATTAGATATCCCTGTATGAGCTGTCGACTCTGGTGACCATTCCCGAGGACTCAGTTGAGGCACTCCTTCAGGGAGCGATAATGGCAGACCAGAAATGGAAAACCCATTACGTATCCTGCCGAGGACCTGAAACTGGGAACTTGCTATAGGATGACCTTATTTTTGGGGGAATCAGTGGACGACCTATTTGTTTGGTGATAGTATTGTGCCCCGAGGGATGAATGTACTATTGCTTCTCAAATTGAGAATCTGAAACTAAGGATCCTTCGTTTTAAAACCTACATGTGAGAATGGGCGGGTGTTTACAGGTTTGCAAGTAACCGTAACCTTCAACCGACCCGGTATTATGGTTTTCCTATCAGTGTGGACTCATCAGCCTGGTATTATGGTATTCTGACATTCTGACTATCCCGGTATTTTGATTAGGTCGGTACTCTGATTATGCCTATATTCTGGCATTTTGGTATTCTGATTATGCCGATATTCTGGCATCCTGGTATTCTGATTATGTCGATATTCTGGCATTCTGGTATTCTGATTATTCGGATATTCTGGTATTCCGGTATTCCCTTCAGAGCAGACCTATGAACTTATTCAGTCATCAGCACAGCACAGTGATTATTCAGACATATGGAAGCTTTGATCCCATGTCTTATTGCCTCCATACATTTGCATTGCATTTGCATCTTGCATCATTTTGCATATCTTTCTCCGGTCAGAACAGTGAGCTCATCCATCCTTTGTCTGAACTGCAGTTTGATTTCCCTACTTTCGTATTGGACTTGAATTAGCTTCGGGAAGATCATGAACTCAGGAGAGCAGAATCAGTTTGTGACTAGGGTCGATGTTGACTTGATGAAGAATCAGTTGGATCAACTAATGGAAGCTATGGCCGCCATGACAAGGGGAGGGGCCAATATTCAGAGAATTGAGAATGTCATTCCACCTCCAATGAAAAATGTTGCTCAAGGTCAGCTGGTGTGAATCCCTGTTGAGAATCAAGTTATGCAAGGACGTCCTTTTGTCCGAGGCGGACATTCATCTTCTCTCGATGCTGCTGATTATAACAGTTTTGCATTCTCTGTGCCAGATGTCTAAGGGGTAGTTCCAAAGATGAAGCCTAAGGATCCACGATCTATTGATGACGAAAGATACCGTGTATTGGACGAGAAAATTGAAGCCCTAGAGAGGCGTGAGACTCTTGACCCGAATACTTCAAGCATGTGTTTGGTGTCTGGCCTTGTGTTGCCACCAAAGTTTAAGACACCGATGTTTGAGCAGTACAAAGGGGATGCTTGTCCAAAGCAACATTTGGTGATGTTTTTCCGAAGAATGACCTCTTATGTCCACAACGACAAACTCATGATTCAATTTTTCTAAGACAGTCTGAGTGGGGCATCAGTGTATTGGTATATGCAGTTAAAGAGTGGTTGCATCCAGTCATGGTCAGATTTAGCCAACGCCTTCGTGAAGCAATACCACTATAATCTTGACATGGCTCATAGCCGAATGCATTTGCAAGACTTGTCTCAAGCAGATAATGAATCATTCAGAGGGTATGCTCAGAGATGGGGAGAGTTAGCTACTCGTGTTCAACCACCACTTTCGGATAGAGAATTGGTAGATTTGTTCATGGATACCTTGCAAGGTTCGTACTTGGGAAACATGATTGTCAATAGGGCGGCAAAATTTTCTGACCTGGTAATGGTGGGAGAGCGTATTGAGAGCCTGCTCAAGTATGGAAAGATGCAAGACGTCTCGAACTTCCAAGCTAATGAAAGTGCATCAGTTGTCAGTTCTCAAGAAGAATTCGAGGAAGAAAATAGTTCCATTCAGGAATCTTTGCCACCTCATTCTCAACGTTGAGGCATATTAACTATTCAAAGTCAGCAATCTTCTGAGTCATGGACATCCTCAGAATCAACGGTCATATCGTCGTCAGTCGCGTCAGCACGCCCGACAAAGGCCAAGAAAGCCGAGAGGCATTTTACTCAGTTGCCAATGTCGTACAGTCGGATGTTGCCAGATTTGATCAAAGGTGGATTAATAGTGTCGAAGAAATTGAAGCCAGTTCCTTTTCCATTACCCATCAGGTTTTCATGTCAACGCCCGTTGTGACTGCCATACTGGGGCACAGGGGCATTCAACTGAAGGTTGTAAGGCAGGTGGGTCCATCAGTCCAAGTTATGGAAGAAGGCACCGAGAGCAGTTGTGCAGATGGTTATTAGAGTGACTTCAAAGGGCAATTCTGAAGACGGCTAGCTCATTAGCGAATCATGCTTGGAAAATCCCAGTTCCTCGAAGTTGGAAATCATTATATCATGTCACTTATTTGCATTTGTAGTTTCTTTCCTGTTAAAGTGCAAACTCATTTGTAAAACTTGTTTTTTTAAAATGATAATGATAATGAAGTGAATATGAATGTTTTGATTAACTCCATTTGTGTTCATTCATACTTTCTCATCGATATCATATGCTTGTTTACGCAGGATCCTAGGGAGGATGACGAAATCGAAGACGTAAAACTTCCGATTGTATGCTTTTGAACAAACACTCTGTTGATGATGTACAGGCATTGTTTCAAATCCCTAAACACCGGAGATATAAGGGAGTGAAACCTTTGTAAACCCCGTTGAGCCTAGTAGTAGGAGTTTATTTCTGAAAACGAAAAACCCTCAATCTTAACCCGGGACAGGGTAGATGTCAGTTAATTTGACCGTGCGTTCAAATTTCAAAAGGAGTGTCCTGTTCGAGGATCAATTACATCCATGGTTATCCCTCACAAACCGAAGAGTGAGACGATCGCAGCCCTTTACAAGTCAAGACAAACCTGTGTCACACGATTATTTCAAAAAAAAAGGAAAAAGCCCGCTAAGTCAAGACTTGAAAACAAGTGACTTAGGCAAAAGTTAGGGCATCCCGCTGGACTTCAAAATTGAAAAATTCAAAAAGAATCAGTCCAGGCAAAAATCAGGGAAATCAAAAATGAAAAAACGAAAAGCTAAAAGGATGACAAAAGAAAAGTCCTCAAGAAAAAAAAAACAAAAAACAAAACAAATCGTGTGAATACAGACACCAAAGACAAAAGGGGTGATTGTCACTCCGAAAACCGTGTGGGTTCTTTAACCATCCTCCTACCATTCATTAACCTTTTGAAAGGTGAGTGTATGTGTCGAGTTAACTGAATGTAGGACTGGAGAACATCAACGAGAATGGGTGGGTTAAAATAAAACTTTGAGCCTTATATCCTTTCTTTCTTAAACCGCGAACTAGACCACGTTACAACCTTCAAAAGACCTAATTGAAGTAGGGTTGTTTCGAAAGCATACTTCGGTTAAAATCGCGTCAGTTCTGACTCCTAAAAGGTTTTTCTTACCACTCATGTTGGTATCGATGTGACATCCTAATAAGTAATTCGTTCACTATATGTCATAATGTAACACTCTTTTCTACCCCACGAATGAACACAGTAAAATACACAAAATATCAGAGTAATAATCACCTCAAAGGGTGCACATTTCTCAATAAACTCAAAATAACAAAAATGCCCTATACACCAAGGGACTTCCATCAAATTTAAATTAAAAGCCTTCACATGGCAGCGGAATCCAAAACTTCCAATTAAAACGGTTTTCAACAAACGTCATAATAATTCAAATAAAACCACATCATCAAATAACACCAAAATAAAGAAACAACATAGTTCGACTTACCAACCCGATGTTACGCTATCGGAGCAAGACCCTCTAAATCGACCAAAGCAAATAAACTTTAAGTCCTCGAAAGCGTCCGCGGCTAAACCTGATCACCTGCACGTTACCCACGTGGAGGCAACATTCGAACAGGCAGGGCGAGTAATCATAATTCAATATAAATCATATAAAGAAAAGACATCAACAGGCAACAGTTGTTTTCATTCACATACTACAGCTTCTCGCCCTAAACATCATATAAAACATCACATAAAACATCACATCACCAATATCACTCATCTGCAATTATGCAATGCCACCAAGGATGAAATGCAACATCATAGAATGCATGTGGTACCAAATCGTCATAATAATGGACACTAGGCCATCAACCCTCCACAAGGGAGCACGTCACAAAATACTCCAATCCGCACAATGGGATTGAAGCCACCACTGGACCGAAGTCCTAAATTGTCACTGGAACGAAGTCCTATCATCATCAATAGACCGAAGTTTAAATGCTATGAATGCATGATGCACAACGTTATAATCATCATCATCAACAAAAGTTATTAAGTGCATCATCATTCATCAAATATCATGTTAATCCACATCGTCATTTAATCATCAAAACATCATAAATCGTGATCTCATAATCGTCAATATGCTCATGGTACTTCACATCATCATTTTATCATCAAACCTCACACACAAACATCTAATAAGCATCAATAATGTCACATCATCATATAATCATCCAAACATCATTTTCATCACATATAACACGTCAACACATAGCAGAAATTCACCACAACATCACAGCATCAATATAACACAAGACAGATATTTTTCATGAATTTTAATTCAATAAAAATAATATTTTCGGTTCCAGGTCGCGCTAAGCGCGCCCCACCCGTGCTAAGTGCGCTACTCACTGCCTCGAAGAGGCGAAATTTCTTCAGACCGCGCTAAGCGCACTAGACCGCGCTAAGCGGGCTCTGCGATTTCTGTAGAAAAACCCTGCGATAACAGCACTTCCCCATCTGCGATTCCACACTCCAAAACCCATATTTTTCCTCAAATCATCACAGATTATGTTATTATAACCTATAGCCATCATGTATACATCAATAACAATAATCATCACATAGTAAATCATCACAATTCATCATCCCTAACCTCAATTCCTAGGTTTTCCCACAAAACCCCAATTACCCACAACACCTAATCTTTATATCACAAATATTGTAAAGCGATACTTCCCATACCTTAGAGTTTTGCTTCTTTCGATCTTCTCTCGAAGTTTCGCCGGAAATCTTCTATGTCCTAGCCTCCTTCTCACTTGTTCTTCAGAGCACCTTTGCCTTTTCCTCAAAATAGTACGAATAATGAGTTCCTTTCATTATTCTCTCTTAATATACCCCAAAATGTGCTTTTCCCATTATATCCTCACTAATTCTCCTCAATTGTCCACTTCGCCCTTAATTCCTCTAATATTATTTAATTTAAATAATAATACATCATATTCCATAACATATGCTATTATTTAATTAAATAACCCAAAACTTCATAAAATCACCGACATCCACAAAAATCACCGAAATTCACGAATATAATATTTAAATTAATTAATTAAATATTCTTACAAATTTTGGGGCGTTATAACTCTCCCCCACTTAAAGAATTTTTGCCCTCGAAAATTACCTCAAGGGAATAGAGTCGGATACGACTCCCTCATCTGATCTTCATGTTCCCAAGTCCAACTTTCACCAGCTGGTCCACCCCACAACACCTTCACCAAAGTTATGTCTTTACCCCATAGTTGCTTCATCTCTCAACCATAAACACGCACCGACAATGCTTTCACAGTCAGATTATCCTTCACTTGTACATCATCCATCTGAATCACATGCGACGGATCCGGAATGTACTTCCTCAATTGAGACACATGGAACAAGTCTTGCAAATTTGCAAGTGACGGTGGTAAAGCAATTCGATAGGCTACCTCTCCTATCCTCTGTGATATTTGATATGGACCAACAAAACGTGGAGTGAGCTTCCTAGACTTCAAAGCTTTACCCACACCAGTCACTGGCGTCACTCTCAGAAACACGTGATCTCCCTCTTGGAATTCAAGTGCTTTCCTCCTCTTATCATGGTAACTCTTCTGACGACTCTGCGAAGCTTTCATTCTTTCTTGGATCTTCTCGGTCGTCTCTTGCACAATTTCAGGTCCGAGTACAACACTCTCGCCCGACTCATACCAACACAACGGAGTCCTACACCTTCTCCCATATAAAGCTTCATAAGGTGCCATTCCAATACTAGCATGAAAACTATTATTGTACGTGAACTCAATCAATGGCAAATGGCTATCCCACGATCCCCCATGATCCAACACACAAGCCCTCAGCAAATCTTCTAAAGATTGGATAGTCCTTTCTGTCTGACCGTCCGTCTGCGGATGGTAGGCAGAACTCATCCTCAACTTAGTACCCAAAGCATCTTGCAAACTCTTCCAAAATCTCGATGTAAACCTCGGATCTCTATCCGACATAATACTCGAAGGTACCCCATGTAACTTCACAATCCCCTCAATGTACACCTCGGCTAACTTCTGCATGGAATGATTAATCTTCATCGGTAAGAAATGAGCTGACTTAGTTAATCTATCCAAGATCACCCAAATTGAATCATTTCCCTTAGCAGTCTTCGACAATCCCACCACAAAATCCATGGAAATACTATCCCATTTCCATTATGGAATCCTCAATGGTTGCATCATACCTAAAGGCTTCTGATGCTCGACTTTCGACTTCTGGCAAGTCAAACACGCATAAACAAACTCTGCAACATCCTTCTTCATACTTGGCCACCAAAACAACTTCTTCAGATCCTGGTACATCTTCGTAGCACTGGAATGAATGCTCAACCTACTTCGATGTCCTTCTTCAAGAATGCTCTTCTTAATATCTGGGACATCTGGGACACACACCCTGTCTCTGAACATCATTACACCATTCTCGTCAATTTGGAAATCTCCTCCGTTACCTTGGTTTATTAAAGTCAATTAGTCAACCAACTTTAAATCAGATTGCTGTCCCACTCTGATTTCTTCCAGAATACTACTAGTCAACTTCAACATTCCCAACTTCACACTGTCAGGAGTCGCTTCACACACCAAACTTAAATCTCTGAATTGCTCAATTAATTCCAACTCTTTCACCATAAGCATCGACATATGCAATGACTTTCTGCTCAATGCATCAGCCACTACATTTGCTTTGGCCGGATGATAACTCAAATCAAAATCCTTCAACAGCTCTAACCACCTCCTCTGCCTCATATTCAATTCCTTCTGATCAAACAAGTACTTCAGACTCTTATGATCACTAAACACTTCAAATTTAGAGCCAAACAAATAATGTCTCCAAATCTTCAACACAAACACCACAGCAGCCAATTCCAAGTCATGGGTAGGATAATTCCTCTCATGAACTCGCAATTGTCTCGAAGCATAGGCAACAACTTGTCCATTCTGCATCAATACTCCACCAAGGCCCATCTTCGATGCATCACAATACACCAAAAAAGATTCGCTCGGATTAGGCAAAATCAACACGGGAGCAGTAGTCAATCTCTTCTTCAATTCCGTAAAACTCTCTTCACAAGCTACATCCCACACAAACGCTTGACCTTTTCGAGTCAACTGAGTCAAAGGTAATGCCAACTTAGAAAATCCGTCAATAAACTTGCGGTAATAACCCGCTAATCCCAGAAAACTTCGTATCTCAGTAGCAGACTTCGGAGTCTCCCACTGTAACAAGGCATCAATCTTAGAAGGATCGACAACAACACCACCACTTAAAATCACATGGCCAAGGAAACTCACTTCCTTCAACCAGAATTCACACTTTGAAAGCTTTGCATACAACTTCTTCTCTTTCAACACTTGCAACACAGTCCTCAAATGCTCAACATGCTCTTCTTCGGATCTAGAATATATCAAGATATCATCGATAAACACCACCACAAACTTATCCAAATACTCATGGAAAATCCGATTCATGTACTCCATGAACACACCAGGTGCATTAGATACACCAAACGGCATCACAGTGTATTCATAGTGTCCATATCTCATTCTGAAAGCCGTCTTCGGAATATCATCAGGCTTAACTCGGATCTGATGATAACCCGACCTCAAATCTATCTTGCTGAACACACAGCCACCTACTAGTTGATCCATCAAATCGTCAATTCTCGGTAGCGGATACTTATTTTTGATAGTCACTTTATTCAACTGCCGATAATCAACGCATAACCTCATACTTCCATCTTTCTTCTTCACTAACAACACAGGGGCACCCCACGGAGAAACACTTGGTCGAACAAACTGCTTCTCAAGCAACTCTTCCAACTGTTTCTTCAATTCACTTAGCTCAGAAGCTGACATCCTATAAGGAGCTATCGTCACTGGACTCGTGCCTGGTATTAAGTCCACTGCAAACTCTACTTCACGCTCTGGAGGCAAATCACTGATGTCATCTGGAAACACATCTGGAAATTCATAGACAACAGGAAACTCCACACTCGCAGCTTCACGATCAATTTGCAATGATGCAAACATTGCAAACGCCAATGCTTCGTCTTCCATCAGCTTGTCTACTTGCTTAGCAGACAAGAACATCAACTCCCCACTATCATCAAACTCGGGAAACTCTACAGTCTTGGTATAACAATTGATATGAACACGGTTGAACTCCAACTAGTTCCTTCCAAATATCACATCAATTTGGTGCAAGGGTAAGCATACCAAATCCATCACAAAGCTCTTCTCAAAAATCATCACAGGACATCTTAAACACACAAGGGTGGTAGTAACAGAACCATTAGCTGGAGTTTCTATTACCATATTACCATTCATATCAAATAACTTCAAACCCAATCTATTAGCACATTCAAGCGAGATAAAAGAATGAGTAGCACTAGTATCAATAATAGCAACCAACTCGATATTATTAATAAAACAAGTACCTCGAATCAGGTTGTCCTTCTCCGGCACGTCGGCACCACTCAAAGCAAACACCCTGCCACTGGTTTGGGCAGCAGTAGCAGTCTTCTTCGGCTTTTGGTATTGAGTACTGATATGACCTTTCTCACCACAATTGAAACAGGCCGGACCTTCATCTTTGTAATCAGTAGCTCGATGACCCTTCTTACCGTATCGATAGCGCCTCACCACATTATTGGTGCACGCATCAGCACGGTGACCTTGTTCGCCACACTTATGACACTTTCCAAAAGCGGGAGCTGCTCCCCCACTTGTCTTTTTCCCATCTGAAGCCTTCTGCTTCCCTTTGTCAGCTAAAGTAGTATAAGGCTTACCCCCTTTCTTCTCACTCAACTGCTTGTAATGAGCAGATCGAGCTCGGCTATCCTCATCGTAGATTCTGCTCTTGTTAACTAACTCAGCATACTTATGGATCTGCTGATACCCAATACCCTGCTTAATCTCTGGTCTCAGCCCATTCTCAAACTTGAGACACTTAGACATCTCCGCATCAGCACGATTGTAGTGCGGACAAAACTTCACCAACTTCTCAAACTTTGCGGCATACTCTGCCACAGTCATATCCCCTTGCTTCAGCTCAAGGAATTCCACTTCTCTCTTGCCACGAGCATCCTCTGGAAAATACTTCCCCAGAAACACCTGCTTAAACACAGCCCAAGTTATCACAGTGCCAACTTTTGTGAGTCTCTGACGGGTGTTATCCCACCAGTCCTCAGCCTCTTCTTCCAGAATATGCAATCCGAACTGAACCTGTTGCTCATCAGAACACCCCATCACTCGGAAAATCTTCTCGATCGCCTTCAGCCACTTGTGTGCACTTGCTGGATCATGCGTACCCACAAAATTTGGTGGATTGTTCCTTTAAAACTTCCCCAAAGCACGAAACTCATCAGGAGCTCCACCATTTGGATTCAGCTGCGCCACCACATTAGCAACTGATTCCATCGCATCAGCAATCGCCCGATCATTTCTTCCAGCCATCCTGCACACCACCAACAAGGTTAGAAGAACTAAAACATCGACAGTGTACACACACTCATCGACATACAGGGACAGACATCAAGTAAAAACCTGGCCGGACGGACCGACCTGCTATGATACCACTAATGTAACACCCTTTTCTACCCCACGAATGAACACGGCAAAATACACAAATTATCAGAGTAATAATCACCTCAAAGGGTGCACATTTCTTAATAAACTCAAAATAACACAAATGCCATATACACCAAGGGACTTCCATCAAATTTAAATTAAAAGCCTTCACATGGCAGCGGAATCCAAAACTTCCAATTAAAACGGTTTTCAACAAACGTCATAATAATTCAAATAAAACCGCATCATCAAATAACACCAAAATAAAGAAACAACATAGTTCGACTCAAAGGACCCCAACCCGATGTTACACTATCAGAGCAAGACCCTCTAAATCGACCAAAGCAAATAAACTTCAAGTCCTCGAAAGCGTCCGTGGCTAAACCTGATCACCTGCACGTTACCCATGTGGAGGCAACATTCGAACAGGCAGTGTGATTAATCACAATTCAATATAAATCATATAAAGAAAAGACATCAAGAGGCAACAGTTTATTTTCATTCACATACTATAGCTTTTCACCCTAAACATCATATAAAACATCACATAAAACATCACATCACCAATATCACTCATCTGTAATTATGCAATGCCACCAAGGATGAAATGCAACATCATAGAATGCATGTGGTACCAAATCGTCATAATAATGGACACTAGGCCATCAACCCTCCACAAGGGAGCACGTCACAAAATACTCCAATCCGCACAATGGGATTGAAGCCACCACTGGACCGAAGTCCTAAATCGTCACTGGAACGAAGTCCTATCATCATCAATAGACCGAAGTTTAAATGCTATGAATGCATGATGCACAACGTCATAATCATCATCAATAACAAAAGTTATTAAGTGCATCATCATTCATCAAATATCATGTTAATCCACATCGTCATTTAATCATCAAAACATCATGAATCGTCATCTCATAATCGTCAATATGCTCATGGTACTTCACATCATCATTTTATCATCAAACCTCACACACAAACATCTAATAAGCATCAATAATGTCACATCATCATATAATCATCAAAACATCATTTTCATCACATATAACACGTCAACACATAGCAGAAATTCACCGCAACATCACAGCATCAATATAACACAAGACAGATAATTTTCATGAATTTTAATTCAATAAAAATAATATTTTCGGTTCCAAGTTGCGCTAAGCGCGCCCCACCCTCACTAAGTGTAACGCCCCGTTTTGTCCGATTTATTTAATCGAGTCGATTTAATTGTTTTCATTTTTATATTATTTTATTCTTGACTTTTATTTGACAATATATTATTTTTCATTGTTATTATGTTTTATCGCGTTTTGAGAGCATTTGCGAGATATTTGAGCTGAGGGGTAAAATGGTCATTTTGAGGGGTTAGATATTTTAGAAAAATTAGATATTTTTATAAATAGAGATTTGAGAGAAAAAGAGAGAGAAAAAGAAAGAGAAAGAAAGAGAAAGGAAAACGTGGGAAAAGAGAAGAGAAGAAGAAACATGGATTCATCATCTTCTTCAAACTCCTCTTCGATTAATCGGGTAAGGGTGAGAAGTTTCGATTATATCTTGCTTGTATATGTATATGTATGTATGTGGTTGAATGTTTACTTGTTTTTCCATAGTTTTCATTTCTAGGTTGAAAATGAGCAATATGAGTAGAAATCGATGTTTTCACGGTTGGAATGCGGAATAAGTTGTGTAGTATAGTCGGGTGAGGATAGGAATTAATCGGGATTGGTTGTTTGTGTGTTTTCGAGTGGTTTTGATCGAGTTTGGAGTTGGGATAAATTGATAAAATTATGTTTCAAAATATTTCAAAATTGGAAAATGTGTTGGATGGCTTTTTAATGGTGAAAATATTGTAGTATGTTAAATTCTGAGACCGGGGCTTTTTACGGAATCGAAATCGGAGGTTCGGAAGGCATTTAACGGTCGAAAACTGAGTTTTTTAGCAAAATCTGCAACTATGCGTCAACCCCCTGCAACCATGCGTCGACTCATGATCTCGTGCTCTGACCCGGGCGAAATTTCCAGGTTTATGCGTCGACTCTTGATTCTATGCGTCGGCTCATGGTCACAGAATTTTTCAAAATGTCAGATTTTGTTTTCTTCATAACTTTTGAACCGTAAGTCCGTTTTGACCCCCGTTCGAAGCGTTGGAAAGCTAATGAAATATTCTTTCTATTAAAAATGGTTTGGAGGGCAGTAGATGATTTATTTAAGTCGTGGTTGTGTAAAATTGTTGGGTCATCGGGTTTTTATCGCGTTAAATGCGTGTGGTCGGTGTTTTACAGTGTGTTGTGCTATTGTTATATGACGTGGAGCTTTTATGTGGTTTGTATGATGTTGAAGCATGTGATAAGTTATTGTAATTGTTGTGGCCTTATGGAAAAATACTTTGTTGACTTGAATACAAATGTATGGTATTAATGTATGTTGTTGTGGGTAACCTTCGTGGCATGAATCCTAGTGTTGTGAGTATCATTGTATGATTGTAGGATTGTTGTGGTTGATGGTGAGTAATTCTTGATGTGAATTTTTATGAGTGTATATGCTAAAATTATAATTTTTGTGGTTTGTGGATTATGATGAAATGCATTGTTTATGTGAAATTCAATGTGTGTTATTTGGTGGCCTTATGGCAAGTAAATGCATTGTTTGAATTGATTTCCAATTCATGAATAATGACGATGAGATAATCCATATTGTTGATTTGTGAAGATGCATTTGATTGTCATGAGTCATTGTATGCCAAGCATCATGATATGCATCTTGTGATGTCGTGTGCCCTTGTGAGGTGTGAGCGACGAAACGATTCCAGAGGGAATCTGCTGTAACGGTCATGTGCCTTATACAAAGAGGACCTAAAGCGACGTTATAGACGATCGTGTGCCTTATACAAAGAGGACCTAAAGCGATCGGATCGTGTGCCTTATACAAAGAGGACCTAAAGCGATCCATAAACGTCGTGTGCCTTAATAAAGAGGACCTAAAGCGACAGGGAACATCATTTGCCCGACGGGAAGTTACACTAAGTAACAAGCGATGATTCCAATAATTCCTGAGTGAATTAATGATGATGAGAATGATGGATGGATTGGTACCGCATTGCATTGTATAGAGTCATTGTGTCGGTCTCTGTGCATTTTCATAAATCATGAATGGATTGATTATGTGTGGGAAATTGTGAATGGATTGATTATGTGTGAGAAATTGTGAATGGATTGCTTATGTGTGGGAAATTGTGAATTGATTGATTATGTGTTGAGCTCATGATAGCATTGGTGATTTGGTATGCTATATATGAATATATGTGATGTGGTGGTGTGTTTCCATATGTCATAACCTTGGTATGCCTTTTGTGTGCATATGGGATTATGTTGGTATAATTGATATATGTTATGTGGTTGGATTATTAGAAATATGTTATGTATCTGTGGCATGCTATATGTATTAGTATGTGATGCTTGTGGTGAGAATAATTATGCATGTGAATTTATATGTGTTTGCATATTATTATGCAATCTTGATTTAATTGTTATTTCTCACCCTTCTGTTGTGGTTTGTTGCTCTATGAGGCAATTACAGATTAGTATCTTGGAGGCTTTTGTGAATATTAGTTCTCCATCCTTTTGTCGGTCTTTCTGCTCTGATACGTAACACGGGAGTCGGGGAACGCTTTTGTTATATATGTATATTTTTGTTGGATCTATTTTGTATTACCTTTGTATGAATATGTTGATGTTATAAAATAATATTTTGTAAAACAAGTCAGTTATGGATCTTTCCGCTTTATTCCATAATTGAACTTTCCTTTTGTATGGAAAAAATTTCCCTTTTATGTTTATCCCATTTTGTGTTATGTATCAAATTTATGAGCAGGGATTGTGTTTTCTTTCTTTAAATGTGGCATCCTTGTTTCTGTCTAAGAATAAAAAATTTATTCACTCTAATTTATTTATGTATTATTTATTCGCGATGGGAATTGGGGTGTTACATTAGTGGAATCAGAGCAGGTCAGTCCGTCCGGCCAAGTTGTTGAGTCAGTTGGTGTGACAGTTGAATACTGTCGATGTTGTTTGTTCCTTAGTATGTGATATTTATGTGAAACACTGTCAGTACTTTCTGGTTTTCTAAACCTTTGTCTTCAGAATTGAGACTAAGATAAGTGGGGGTGAAGCTTGTGCTTCTCCAAGTTGCTTCAGGTGTGGAGCATTGGCTCAGTGTACCGTTGGTTGCAAGATTGTAAGTGTTGTTTGGACAGTGTTGTTCCCGAATTCCGGAGGAAATGCGGTGGTAAGGTTTATGTCAACTAAGGAATTGTGCCTTAGGTAGTTGTGCACAAGATGCAAGAAGTACTATTATGGTCTGGTAAAGATGGTCTATGCCCCATCATGATTGCCGGCAGTCTATTGACAAATTGAGGAACTGATCACCCTTAATCTCTTGTTGATAGTAGACGGAATTATGTTGGATGGAATAGACGTGTCTTTCTGGCTTTGATAGTGTGTGCAATGGATTGTTTGGAATTAAGTAAAGTGTTTACAGATTGTTTTGACTGGTCGATGAAGATTTTTATATCTGAAGGTGAGGCGGATTCGAGGTTTTTGTATGTTGGTCAAGTTGGAATGTCTCTGAGGGAGAATGATTGGGTATTATTAATGGCTGCTTCTCAGAGAGTAGAGAGTGACTTAAATTGGACGAAGGTGAATAGTTGAGGTTATATCTGCTAAGTAAGTAGAAAAACTCTTAGGAGATGAGACCAAGATGTTTGTTATGATTGTGATAATAGTGTTTTGGGATTGACAGGAAGGCCACAGTGATGGGCTTCTAGTTGTGCGTGATTTTCAGATGTATTTCCGGATGGAATACTGGATGTTAGCATTAGAAGTACCTGGACTGAAAGAGCGGTTGGAAGATTTACTGGAAAAGGAATTTGTGAGACCAAGTGTGTCGTCTTAGAGAGCTCCAGTAGTGTTAGTAACAAAAAGGAAGGATGATTGAGCGGAATGACAGGCATGATGTGTATAAGGGTATTGAGACTATGGAAAGTAAAACTTAGAGTTTTGGTGAGTTTTGGAGTTTTTAAAGTTTTACGGCATTAATGGAAATCTTGAGAAGACCCTTAGGTGTGGATGTAATATTTGAGAATTCTTTTTGGTTGGTTGTTGCTACATGTTGGGATTTATGGAATCTGGATTGTCACGAGAAGAAATTGTGTATGGATTACTGACAGTTGAATAAGGTAACGATTGAGAATAAGTGTCCACTTTCATGAATAGATGTCTGGAATGGTTTGGTTGAGTTTGAGTGAAATTAAAATTGTTTAGAATGTTTGATAAGAGTGGTGAATTGTGTGAGTTGAGGTTTTTATCGATTTAATGTGTCTGGTTATGTTTGTTATCATCGGGATAGGCTGTTATTTACTCGATTAAGCTTGTATGTGAGAAACCAGTTACCCAGTGAAAAATTTTGCTAAAGCTTTAAGAATTTATATCTTTTGGAATTTGGTTGGGCATTACAACGCACAGTGATGTTATTTGGTGTTAGTAATGCGTCTATAATGGTTATGGAGTATATGAATCGTATCTTCCATACTTGTTTGGATAAGTTCGTAGTGGTTTTGATGGAGGATATTCGGATCTGTTATAAACTCGGAGGAAGAACAGATAGAGTGTTTGAGATTTGAATTACAAGTGTTGAAAAGAGACAAAGTTTTATGCTAAGTTATTCGAGTGAGAATTTTGATTGAAAGAGGTTGGTTTCTTGGTTATTTATTTCTGATGATGGTATTGTTGTGTATCTATCCAAAATAGATGCAGTTCTACATTGAGAGGCTCCGAAGTCGGTTAAGGTGATTAGAAATTTTTTGGACTTTAGTTGGGTATTACCGAAGGTTATGGAAGGTTTTTCCAAGTTAGCAATTTCGTTACTTCAGTTGACTTGCAAAGGGTAAGTCGTTTGCTTTGGATGTTCCTTGTGAGGAAAGTTCGAGAGGGGTAAAGTAGAAATTGTCTACGGCTCCAATTTTGATTCTGCCTGATCCTAATAAACTGTTTTTGGAATATTGGGATGCGTCCTTGATGAGTTTAGTCAGTGTGTTAATGCAAGAGGGTAAAGTCGTGGCTTATGCTTTACGACAATTGAGGATTCATGATTTCAAGATGGTTGCGGTTACTTTTGTGTTGAGAATCTAGAGGAATTATTTTAGGGATGTGAAATTTGTTGAATTAATGACGGTTGGAGATAAAGGTGTAAATGGTGACTTTAAAGTGGATGACCAGGGTGTTTTGATATTCCATGGTAGAATTTGTATTCTTGATGGTTCGGAATTGTAACAGATGATTTTAGAGGAAGGACACCGGAGTAGTTTGAGTGTACATCCGGGAGCTAATCAAATGTATCAAGATTTTAAGAAGATCTTGTGATGGTCAGAGAATTAGAATTATTTGAGCAGTTCAGAGACTTGTGTCTAGTGTGTGAGATAACACAGTAAAGTGTGAGGTTAGGTATAGTAGAAATGAACTATGATTTTTCTGGTGAATATTAGAGAGAGTCAGAAGTTGGATATGAAATTGGTAGATTTGATTGTTGCGAGTAATCAGAGTGGCGCAGCGGAAGCGTGATGTGGCACAGCTCGTATATGCGTGTGTGACTTGATAGAGTTCAAAGGTTGAACAGTGGAAAACGGTAGGAATGATAAGACCGTGGGATGTTCTATAATGGAAGTGATCGGTGGAAGGTTTCAATATTAATCATGTACTAATATGTAAATGTATGTATTAGTTACATGTTTGATGGGTAAATCACAACGTTGTTGTATTGATGTTATGTTTAGTATTCTTGTTTTGTTGATGTTGTTGAGACAATGTTGTGTCGTGGGACTTTAGGTTCTTGTTTTTGTTGTTGCCTCGTTTCCATGGTGCTGGTTCGAGTGCGTGTGGTTAATCCCTTTGTGGGAGATTAGGGGAGTGTTACCTGGGTGTTGGTAACATGGTTTTCTTTGAGTCGTGAGTTAGTCGTCAAGTGCATTGTATAGGCTTTGCATCTTATCGTTGTAGTTATCGTCGTTGTCGTGTTGTTGTTGTAGTTGCTGTTAGCAAGGTGGTTTGTCAGTTTGTGTTATTCGTGGTGTGCCTAGTGTTGGCATGATAGTTGTCTAGTCGGATGCAAGAGTCGTGTCCGGAGTTGTTCGTCTCAGTATATTTTTGAGGACAAAAATGTCTAAGTGGGGGAGAATTGTAACGCCCCGTTTTGTCCGATTTATTTAATCGGGTCAATTTAATTATTTTCGTTTTTATATTATTTTATTCTTGAATTTTATTTGACAATATATTATTTTTCATCGTTATTATGTTTTATCGCGTTTTGAGAGCGTTTGCGAGATATTTGAGCTGAGGGGTAAAATGGTCATTTTGAGGGGTTAGATATTTTAGAAAAATTAGATAAATAGAGATTTGAGAGAAAAAGAGAGAAAAAGAAAGAGAAAGAAAGAGAAAGGAAAACGTGGGAAAAGAGAAGAGAAGAAGAAACATGGATTCATCATCTTCTTCAAACTCCTCTTCGATTAATCGGGTAAGGGTGAGAAGTTTCGATTATATCTTTCTTGTATATGTATATGTATGTATGTGGTTGAATGTTTACTTGTTTTTCCATAGTTTTCATTTCTAGGTTGAAAATGAGCAATATGAGTAGAAATCGATATTTTCACGGTTGTAATGTAGAATAAGTTGTGTAGTATAGTCGGGTGAGGATAGGAATTAATCGGGAATGGTTGTTTGTGTGTTTTCGAGTGGTTTTGATCGAGTTTGGAGTTGGGATAAATTGATAAAATTATGTTTCAAAATATTTCAAAAATGTAAAATGTGTTGGATGGCTTTTTAATGGTGAAAATATTGTAGTATGTTGAATTCTGAGACCGGGGCTTTTTACGGAATCGAAATCGGAGGTCCGGAAGGCATTTAACGGTCGAAAACTGAATTTTTTTAGCAAAATTTGCAACTATGCGTCAACCCCTTGCAACCATGCGTTGACTCATGATCTCGTGCGCTGACCCGGGCGAAATTTCCAGGTTTATGCGTCGACTCATGATTCTATGCGTCGGCTCATGGTCACCGAATTTTCCAAAATGTCAGATTTTGTTTTCTTCATAACTTTTGCACCGTAAGTCCATTTTGACCCCCATTCGAAGCGTTGGAAAGCTAATGAAATATTCTTTCTATTAAAAATGGTTTGGAGGGAATTAGATGATTTATTTAAGTCGTGGTTGTGTAAAAGTGTTGGGTCGTCGGGTTTTTATCGCGCTAAATGCGTGTGGTCGGTGTTTTACAGTGTGTTGTGCTATTGTTATATGACGTGGAGATTTTATGTGGTTTGTATGATGTTGAAACATGTGATAATTTGTAGTAATTTTTGTGGCCTTATGGCAAAATACTTTGTTGACTTGAATACAAATGTATGGTATTAATGTATGTTGTTGTGGGTAGCCTTCGTGGCGTGAATCCTAGTGTTGTGAGTATCATTGTAGGATTGTAGGATTGTTGTGGTTGATGGTGAGGAATTCTTGATGTGAATTGTTATGAGTGTATATGCTAAAATGCTAATTGTTGTGGTTTGTGGATTATGATGAAATGCATTGTTTATGTGAAATTCAATGTGTGTTATTTGGTGGCCTTATGGCAAGTAAATGCATTGTTTGAATTGATTTCCAATGCATGAATAATGACGATGTGATAATCCATATTGTTGATTTGTGAAGATGCATTTGATTTTCATGAGTCATTGTATGCCAAGCATCATGATATGCATCTTGTGATGTCGTGTGCCCTTGTGGGGTGTGAGCGACGAAACGATTCTAGAAGGAATATGCTGTAATGGTCGTGTGCCTTATACAAAGAGGACCTAAAGCGACGTTATAGACGATCGTGTGCCTTATACAAAGAGGTCCTAAAGCGATCGGATCATGTGCCTTATACAAAGAGGACCTAAAGCGATCCATAAACGTCGTGTGCCTTATACAAAGAGGACCTAAAGCGACGGGGAACATCGTTTGCCCGACAGGGAGTTACACTAAGTAACAAGCGATGATTCCAATAATTCCTAAGTGAATTAATGATGATGAGAATGATGGATGGATTGGTACCGCATTGCATTGCATAGAGTCGTTGTATCGGTCTCTGTGCATTTGCATAAATTATGAATGGATTGATTATGTGTGGGAAATTGTGAATGGATTGATTATGTGTGGGAAATTGTGAATGGATTGCTTATGTGTGGGAAATTGTGAATTGATTGATTATGTGTTGAGCTCATGATAACATTGGTGATTTGATATGCTATATATGAATATATGTGATGTGGTGGTGTGTTCCCATATGTCATAACCTTGGTATGCCTTATGTGTGAATATGGGATTATGTTGGTATAATTGATATATGTTATGTGGTTGGATTATTAGAAATATGTTATGTATCTGTGGCATGCTATATGTATTAGTATGTGATGCTTGTGGTGAGAATAATTATGCATGTGAATTTATATGTGTTTGCATATTATTATGCAATCTTGATTTAGTTGTTATTTCTCACCCTTATGCTGTGGTTTGTTGCTCTATGAGGCAATTGCAGGTTAGTATCTTGGAGGCTTTTGTGAAGATTAGTTCTCCATCCTTTTGTCGGTCTGTCTGCTCTGATACGTAACACGGGAGTCGGGGAACGCTTTTGTTATATATGTATACATTTGTTGGATCTATTTTGTATTACCTTTGTATGAATATGTTGATGTTATAAAATAATTTATTTTGTAAAACAAGTCAGTTATGGATCTTTCCGCTTTATTCCATAATTGAACTTTCCTTTTGTATGGAAAAAGTTTCCCTTTTATGTTTATCCCATTTTGTGTTATGTATCAAATTTATGAGCAGGGATTGTGTTTTCTTTCTTTAAATGTGGCATCCTTGTTTCTGTCTAAGAATAAAATTTTTATTCACTCTGATTTATTTATGTATTATTTATTCACGATGGGAATTGGGGTGTTACACTAAACGCGCTACTCACTGCCTCGAAGAGGCAAAATTTCTTCAGACCGCGCTAAGCGCGCTAGACCGCGCTAAGCGGGCTCTGCGATTTCTGCAGAAAAACCCTGCGATAACAGCACTTCCCCATCTGCGATTCCACACTCCAAAACCCATATTTTTCCTCAAATCATCATAGATTATGTTATTATAACCTATAACTATCATGTATACATCAATAACAACAATCATCACATAGTAAATCATCACAATTCATCATCCCTAACCTCAATTCCTAGGTTTTCCCACAAAACCCCAATTACCCACAACACCTAATCTTTATATCACAAATATTGTAAAGCGATACTCCTCATACCTTAGAGTTTTGCTTCTTTCGATCTTCTCTCGAAGTTTCGCCGGAAATCTTTTATGCTCTAGCCTCCTTCTCACTTGTTCTTCAGAGCACCTTTGTCTTTTCCTCAAAATAGTACGAATAATGAGTTCCTTTCATTATTCTCTCTTAATATAACCCTAAATGTGCTCTTCCCATTATATCCTCACTAATTCTCCTCAATTGTCCACTTCGCCCTTAATTCCTCTAATATTATTTAATTTAAATAATAATACATCATATTCCATAACATATGCTATTATTTAATTAAATAACCCAAAACTTCATAAAATCACCGACATCCACACAAATCACTGAAATTCACGAATATAATATTTAAATTAATTAATTAAATATTCTTACAAAATTTGGGGCGTTACACTTAACACTTTTCCAGTTAACAGACTTGGATCGCAAACTGTCATACGCATTGCATTAAAATTATCTTTTCAAAACGAATTGTTTTACTTGCCAGTAAGTACTTGACTCAGGAAAGTTTCTACAATGAAAAGATTGATCAATCTAAGATGCAAAGTGCCTGAGTACTCCGTTGAGCAGGGGCAGGTCATATCAAATGGGCAATACATTCCAAGATTCAGCCAATCTGGGGCAATTATGTTGAGAATCCGGGGTAATCAAGTCGAGACTTAGAAAATCTCTCGCAGATTAGTCATCCAGGAGCAAGATCATTTCAAGGCTGGGGCAGGCCACCCCAAAAGCAAGAAGTTATTTTCTCTGGAGGATGGTTAATCAAAGTCACGTCACTAGGGTACAACGTACTGGGGCAAGATATGTTAGATCTTCATGACACTTCTTGAAGACATGTTCATTTACACGTTATGCTGCATCAAGGCACCTCTTTTGACAAATCATGTTTGCAGGTTCATGGTGGTAGATAATGTGTGACGTCCCCAGTAGAGTTGCTCTCCTCGGCAGAGATAGCTGAAGTTTTATCACACAGCAGAGCATTATGGAGATGGTGATTATTCTCCCCAACAAGAATTCAGGAGTTAGTTATCCCCTATCCAGGTTGGTGAAGTTTACTGCTCGTCAGCAAGAGTTCATATTCCTGTACAGGATAAAAGTGTTGGGTTTGTGCTTCCCTGGTGTGGTAAAGTTTTTTCCGTCTCCCCAACAGAGTAAAGGTAAGAGATAGGTCTCCAACAGAGGAGTAAGTCCGATGTTGTCCCCTAATAGAGTTGATGTCATCAACCATTGTCCCCAAGCATATTTTTGGGTGGTGGTTAGCTTTCCCCAGCAAGTCAAAGATCGATTATCATTGGCACTTTTCTTCAGCAAGATTCCTGGGATGTTTCCTCCAGCAGAAGTTTGTTATTCATACTTTTCTGCCGAATGGAGGCTTAGTCAGGATCTCGAGTAGTTATGACCTTGAAGGCGGTTCAGTTTGTTATCCCCAACGGAGTTGGCCTAGTCTCTTCAGCATTTATTTTGCTGGAGTGGTCCTGTTGCATATCATATCATTGCATAATCATTACCATGCATATCATTAGCATAGCATTGCATGAAGCCTTGTAAAATCGAACAGAAAATCTAAAGCCCAACCTTGCTCGGCACCTTCTTCCACAGCCCACTTTGCTGGCACCTTTCAAAAACCTGAAGCCATATCCCTATTGGCGTCCCCTTTAAAGCAAAAGTCCAATCCCTATTGGCCCTTCATTCAAAATCCAATCCCCATTGGTACCCAGAAAGATTTCGCCTTTGAAAAAACAATCACCATCAGGTTTCTCCTGTCCTTGCCAGCAAAGTCCAATTGAACTTGGCACATTCTTCTTTCCCCAGTTGCCCGAGCATACATCGGAATTTTGCATATAGTAATCATTGCATCCTCAAATCGCGTAGCATTTCCATGTGATATGGAGCATTACGCCATAGAAAGAAAATTCAAACATATGCATGCGAAGCATAAGCCAGATTTGGTACCTTGTGCGAAAGCCCGAATCAATTTTCAGTCAAGACGGTGACAATCCCCAGCATACATTACAATCAACCCCTCTGCTTACCTTTCTTTTGGGTCGTAGATCATACGTCGATCTTACCCTCGACCAGTCATTGTCCCTCAACCCCTTGATGATGACATTTCGGTCAGGTTTCCTTTCCATCAAACCCCTTTGATGATGTGTTTCTTCGTATGGTTTTCTTTCCGTCAAACCCCTTTGACGATGTGCTCCCTAAGTCAGGTTTTCTTTCCGTCAAACTCCTTTGACGATGTGTCCTTTTCAGGTCCTCTTTTCGCCAAACACCTTTGACGATGTGTTTCCTCGGTCACGTTTTCTTCCCGTCAACCCTTTGACGACGTGCTTCCTTCGGTAGGTTTTCTTCCCGTCAACCCTTTAACGATGTGTTTCCTTCGTTCAGGTTTTCTTTCCGTCAAACCCCTTTGACGACGTGTTTTTCGGTGATAGTATTTCTTCCCATCAAACCCCTTTGACGATGTACTCCCTAAGTCAGGTTTTCTTTCCGTCAAACCCCTTTGACGATGTACTTCGTTTGGTCGAGTGTGCTTTCTGTCAAACCCCTTTGACAATGTGCTTCCTTTGGTCGAGTCATCTTTCCGTCCAACCCCTTTGACGATGTGCTTCGTTTGGTCGAGTCGTCTTTCCATCAAACCCCTTTGACGATGTGCTTCCTTCAGTCGCGTCTTCTTTCCGTCAAACCCCTTTGACGACGTGTTTCCTTCAGTTGAGTCTTCTTGCCGTCAAATTACTTTGACGATGTGGTTTTCGATCGGATTTTAGTTTTCTTTCCGTTAAACCCCTTTGACGATGTGCTTTCTTCGGTCAGGTTTTCTTTCCGTCAAACCCCTTTGACGATGTGTTTCCCTCGGTCAGGTCTTCTTTCCGTCAAACCCCTTTGACGATGTGGTTCTCTGGGTATGTTGTCTTTCCGTCAAATTCCTTTGACGAAGTGTGACTGGGCTCCAATAATATTTTTTCTCCTCGCAGTTTGCAAATTTTCGGGTTCTTTTTGTATTCAATCACCTTCTACCTTGAATGTCTGAAAGTCATTGCTATCATCCTTTCAGGTCCAAGTTGATTGAATAGGGGCAGTTGTAGCACCCCAAAATTTGCCCTACCTTTTTCAACTTTTTCTGTCTTTCGCTTCGCATTCATTCTGCATGTCACATTAGGTCATAACTGCATTAATCATTCATTTAAATTGGGCTCCTGAGGCGTGAGATCATGGTTTCTTATCTTCTGTGCGACTTGGTTGATATTCATCAATTGAAGATGGTGGTTAGGCTTCATGGCAAAAACATCTTGACATGAGATCCAGTTGTGGATTTATATTGTGGCCGGGACAGAATTATTCTCTCAGTTGATTATTGTTCATTACAAGTTAATGAGGGACGAGATTGAAGTTGATTCAAGGTGGAGTTCAAGGAGTATTTGAGTTTGAATTTGGATTGGGAAAGTGTTCTAAGATATTTGGAATTCAAGGTACAAGTTTGTAAATTCGTATCCACCTCATATCATAAACCATAATCCATTTTTGATATCCATTTCAACCGTAAACCATAATCCAAATTCCAAATATCCAATTCAATATCCACAGTTAACCCATAACAATTTTGACCATTTTGATATCCATGTCCAAATATTCAATTTTAAATCCATTCGAACTAAATTTGATCCATTTTACCAATTTCCAAAACCAATACCCAATTCTTAACCCAAAACCATTGTCTAAAATTCAAATTCAAACTAAATAAACTTGATTCATCTCCAATTGTTTTGAATAAGACAAACCATTGTTCAAGGTCACTTTTATGTCCATGAATTTCATTTAAGTCAAGAATCACATCCAACCATCCATTCATATCCAATTTACTATATTTCTAAACCACATTTCCATTGCCAATTCACGAAGAAAGAATACATATGGCAGTTTTAGCAGCAAAACAAAGAAGATTCCAAAGCATTCCATATCAGTTCACCAACAAGGTTTCTAAACCGGTTTTCATTAATACATAGCAGCAGCAATTTATTTTGACAGAGAAAAATAAATACAGATAGCAGTGAGAAAATAACAGCAACACTTCAGAAACCAAGTTTTACACCAGAAAAATACACTGGAATTTCTAACCAAAACTCACAGATCAACCTTCACAATTCATAACGGACTACAAAAACTTTCCTAACCGACTAATCCAACTTTCTCTAACAACTTCCAACTGACTAAACAGAATTCTAACAGAACCTCTTGATTCTTCCCTCCATTTTTCAATCTTCATTCTCCTCTCCCTTTCTCAATTCAGTTTCTTCACCCTCATTCTCCAATTTCACTCACCAATTCTCCAACGAAAAGCCTGCAACAACCTCAAGCTCTAACCAGTCTCCACCATCTTCAATACCAGTCCATCTCCCATTTCAATTTCTGCAACACGACTTTATCAACCTTCAGAATCACATAGCTTCAATTCTAACAACCTGCAATTCTCTTCTCAAACCTTCAAACGATACCAATCATTACCTTCAATCTAAAGTTCATCATATGGGTTCTCCACAACCTGTAAACCGGCAAAACCTTCAATCGCTGCATTATCACCATCCTCGTTCTAAATCAATAACCTGCAGAATTCAAGAACAAAAGAAGAAGCAGAAAGGAGCCATGGTTCAGAACACGCAAACCGTTGAAACTGCAGCAACCGAATTCAAATTCACATAGTAGAGAGAAGAAGATCGAAGAATAATATTAATACACAATACCTGAAGAAGAAGATCCAATCTTGAGGAGCAACCGGAAGATCGGTAAGCTTCACTTTGCCTCTCTTGTGATTCGCAATGAAACCTTGATGTAGCTCTTTCATTGGGGAGCCAAACTTCTAGGGTTTGGCCTTCGCTTCGCCCTCCACCATTCCCATTGTTATCGGTTATTGTACGGCAAAAGGAGGTTTCAACACGAATTTACGAGCAAGGTGAGGTTTCAGAGCCAATTTGCTCAACCTTGTGGTAACGCCGAACACCTTTTTTCTCTCCTCGTGTAACTGGTGGCGGTGATTGTGATAACGCTTCGAAGCGGAATCATCGTTCGTACTACTCATGAATTAGGAATTCCAACTTAGGGTTAGTGGAGGATTTTGTTCGAATTCATGAATTTAAGTGAGAGCCGGATGAAATTGATGATGGATTTGAGATGTGGAGGATGAAACGAACTTAGGAATGTAAGGTTTGTGTTGATCGGCGCTCCGCCGTCGCCGGCATTGAACTCTGGTATAGCGGATGCCTTTTTCTGGCGATGCAGATGGATATTATGAAGGGGAGCCGCGTGAGAGAATTTGACGAAGAGGTTGGAGGAGAAGGTCACAGATGATGGAGAATACGGCTGATTAAAGTGTGGTTTGTTGTTGTTTATTAGGTTATGTTCTATGCTCTTGGACCGGGCTTTTCAAAGAATTTCCAATCACCACACGCCCAATTGGCTTATCCACCCCTCTTGGCTGCATAATTTCCAAGGCCCATGTGTTGATAATTCTGACCACACCCTTGATGTATTCACAGCACCCCTGTTGGTTAGACTTTGTTTTAATTCTTGCTAATTGTAATGAGATATTATGTTTAAAGCTAAATTAGTTTAATATTAGAATTAAACTACTTTTAATATTAGAATTGTAATTTGGCTGTAGATTTTCAATGGTAATTGTGTTTTGATTTTTTAGATTTTAGTTTAGGAATTAATCTTGTTTTAACTCTCGATTTGTGATTTAGAATAACTAGTTTAGATTAGAAGTTTAATTTTGAATTAAAGTAGGATTAACTTTTGATCTTGATCTCGTTTTAATTGGATATTAACTAGACACTAAGCTTGGATTTAGTTTCAATTTTAGGATTAAGTATAACATTGGGACATTTGTTATTAGATATTAGATTAGAATTTTTAACATTAGAACTAACTAGTGTTAGAATTAGAAATAACTTTGAACTAATTGACGTTGACTTAGTTCTAACATTGACTAAACATAGGTTTTAGTGCTAAAAGTTTCATAATAGTCTCATTCGATAACTTTGTTAATAATTCTTAATACTTGTTACATGTTAATTTTAACTAATCGTTGTTTACATTTTAGTATTGATTTCATTTACTTCTTATTTGACAATTTCCATTTGAATTTTGACAAACTTTTGAGTTGTTTTGTAGTGATTCACATTTGATTAGTTAATTGAATAAAGGTAGAAGTTGTTGTAGCACACACTGCTGCAATGGACAAAGTGTGTTGTAAAATGTTGTTATTCTGTCTGGTTGCATATACACCTATTCTGTTTTGGAAATGGTAGCTGTTATAGGCTGTTTTTGCTTGTTGCTGGTTTTTATAGCTATGCAGGTGCTGGAGCGTTGTTGTTGCTGTTGTGTATGGCTCATTGCCTTGTTTTATTATTTTTATTCATGAATGGTGAAGAGCATTTGGTTCCATGTCTTTCACGGATCCATTCCATTTTCTAACACTTTTGCTCATTTATACTAGGTTACTAGAAGTGTGTCGGTTGCTTATACCGCTTACGTTGCTACGGATTGATATCCGTTCAGTATTACTTCTCTTCTCTTTTACTAATTCCACATTTTTTTCTTTTTGATGCCATGAGAAGTAGGATTGGGAGTCCGTGTCACTTGGCCGGCGATTCTGGAAGTCCTCAAAGGAGGCTCTATTTGTGATTGTTTAATATTGTGCCTAAGACCTCCAAAGAGGCATCCCATTCCCATTTACCCTTGTAAGACCTCCGAGAAGGCAATTGACGGAAGATAGGGCTCACAACCGACCCCCGTTATTCTAGTTGAGTCGTTCTTAGCTCTCATTACATGATTAAAGCTTTGAACATCACCCGTTCTTGTTATCAAGTCCGTCAAGTGGAAGGAGGGTTTCGCAATCAAACCCCCACGCCTTGTCTCTAGCTCGCATCGACTGATGCTGATGCTTATGTGATCTGATTCACATCTTCCTTTTTTTACTCTGCTCTCCATGGTTCTCGATACCATTGGGTGGGTACCCCCATTCCCACAGCTAGCTTGTTTTCCTCGGTTGATATGACCCCTTTTCTAAAGCTCCCCCTTTTCTTATTTTGATTATGTGACATTATTGTTGACTGACACTGTTTATTCTTTCACTGCTTTTAGTTTATTTTGTGATTGATTTATCATGTGTTTACTTGTCTAATGACATGATCCCGTAGGATTCCTCGCTCCACTTAATTTTTGATTAAGTCGGAGGTAGGAGAGACATTAGGATAGCAATCCATGCATGACAACATTAGATAGATTCCCCTCTTGATCCTGACATTAGGACCACCTTGGCATGCTAACTTGTAGGACCGAGTTTCCCTTTAGCCTTCTGTAAGCCTTTTCTCTCGCCCTAGTGCGATCGAGACCGTTCCCGTTCACCCATAGTAGTGTGAACTACGGATGCTCTGATTCCTCCTTCTTTTCAGATTGAGGATACGTAGGCACGAGATGCGATATCTCGGCGAGCACACTAACAACTAACTTCCTTTTTCTTTACACTTGAGTCTCTCTTTTCTCATCTCAAAACAAAATCTCAAAACACTTAATAATTAAGAGTGTGCTTCGTGTGCCATGACCCTTAAGTACATAGTATACTTTGTTGCGCGAGGCGTGTGACTCGTTACGCAAAGTACTTACTATGTCATAGACTTTAGCACGAGGCATACTGCACAAAACAATCAAAACACTTCTTCTTAAAAGACAAAAACAAACAATTCTCCTCTCATCTCTTTCATTCCTTTCATAAAGGATGCGTCATTTCCATTCTACCGCAAACAGGTAAACGCGTAAGACTCCCACGCTGAGCGGTAACACCTAAACTGCTGGAACGCGAACGTTGGCGTATTCCACTTAAAAAACACAAACAAAGCAAAGTCATCCCTAGCGAGGGGAACTATGTCGCTCTGATTCTTCATTGGTTAATGAAGATACGTAGGCAGGAGATCGTACGAGATCTCTGCGAGCACAACCTTATCAATCAAACCTTTCTCTCACCTGCGTGCGATCGAGACATTAACAAACAAAACAACCGACCTGTAGGTCGAACTACGACTGCTCTGACTTCCTCTCTCTGGTTAGATTGAGGATATGTAGGCACAAGAGGGCGATGTCTTGGCGAACAACCTTCCCTCCAAATCCGTAGTTCATCGAACTACGTTGACTCTGATTCTTCGTTCATCCACGAAGATATGTAGGCATAAGATTACGACGATCCTTGCGAGTCCTCTTTTGGTTTTCACCTTTTCTTTTCTTTTCTTTTCCTGTTTTCCCGTTTCTCCCGTTCCGTTCCAGTAGCAGTTGAGCTTCAGATAACCTACACCCTTTGATCGAAAACAACAAGCGTGGATCCCATCGAGTACGATGGACGCGAGGGGGTGCTAATACCTTCCTCTCGCATAACCGACTCCCGAACCCAGGCTATGGTTGCGACGACCATTCCTTTCCCTGCGTTGGGATAAATAACGTTCGGTGGAGACTCTTCTGTTCCTTTCCGCCGGTTGATTTTCGCAGATGCGACAGTCCCGATGGACCAAAAAAAGAAATGTCCATGCAAAAGTTAGGGACAATGGAAAAAAAACAATAACAACCCGCTAAGTTGAAAACCCAAAAGGGCGACTTAGGCAAAAATGGGTATCCCAGTGGACGAAAAAAATAGAAAAATGTCCAGGCAAAAATTAGGGATAAATGCATTTGGCTGTGAACACTTTAGCCTCTTTTCATCATATCTAGACCTCAGACGGTAACAGATCATTCAAATCATCATCAACTGGTGCAAGTCGTTGGAACCTAGACTTACAGTGGATGGTAGCCAATGTTGTAATCAATGCAAAACATGATTTCCCTTTGCCATTTACATTTGTTTTTCAAATTTTATTGCAAATTTCCTCATCCAAGATTTTTTGCATCCTTGTACACATCTTATGTACAAATTTTTCACATTCAATAAAATGCATCATTTGTTATCTCAATTGTTTTCATTCCAGTATTTTGTTTGCAAAATAAACAATTATTTGTGATCACATAATACTATAAAACGTTGAGAATAATAAAAAGCTAAATCAATCGAGAAAGCATTATGCATTGCATATGTTACTGGTAATTCTTGCAGGATAATCAGTAATGTTCATTGGTAAGCCTAAACGCCCGGCCGACAATATGTTGGTTCTTTGAAGAAGTTGATGTTTCCTCAGAGGTTCCTCAACAGAGTCATCATTTCCCCAGCAATCGCCATTATGGTTCTCCGGAGAGGTTAATTACCTTCTATTTCCCCAACAGATCCATAATGTCTCCAGCAAAGTTGCCATAATGTACCCTGAGAAGGGACGGGTTTATTCTTTTCCCCGACACGGGTCGTGCATCATCTCCAGCGTGGCAGTTTGTCACGCACCCGCAGCTGTACGATCTGGTTCCCCGTCTTCTCCAAGCAGATAAGATCCTCCGAGCCTTGTGAGTTCCTTGCAACAGAGTCAGTGGCAGCTTAGAAATCAGTTTTCCGATTTCATTTCACAAACAGATTAAGTCGTGATGGAAAGGTTGACCTGATTCTCTTTCCCCCTGCATTGTCAATGGTGATGGATGGAAGGTTTGAGCCTTCTCAGTTTCTTTCCCAGCGGAGTCTTCACCATTTTTTGGGTTTTTCTGCAGCAGAGTTATCGCCCTTTAGGGGCCCTTCCCCAGCAGGTCTTGGGTTCTCTCCCCAACCGAGGATGTCGAGTTCCTTTTTTCTACATTCTCTGTTTAACTCTCGCGCATCACCTTAACTCGCACCTTTGCATTACATGATTCAAGCATCATGTAGAACGCATACGTGGCATATGCAGTAAGCATACCCCCTTTCTTTTGTCTGATTCATCTCCCAGCAGATATTTAGCTAAATTTCGCACTTATCAACCTTCAAACACTCTCAAAACTCTTCTTTTGTCGCCGTCGGCCAAATTTTTGAGCTATTCTTTTACTTAATCCTCTTTTACCTCGAATCATCGAAAAGCTAGCGTAATTCGTACATTCAGGTCCAAGAGGATTAAATAGGGGCAGCTGTCGTAACCCGAAATTTGACCTCCCTTTTTGCCTTTTGCATGAGCATGAGCATTCACATCGCCGACACACGCACTCACATTTTTTCTCTGTGGTTTTTGTTGCAGGAATATTCAGGTTTCTAAGCCCGATTAATCACATCCTCACAAAGTCACCACATCATCAAAACAAGCACAAAATAAGGGTTTATATGCCTATTCATCAAAGCAAGAGGTTGAAAATCGGAGTCGTGGCCACAACACCATTTTTCAGGTAAATTTGGGCATTTTTGGCTTGGTTAATCGATTAACCATTTGCAGTGCAAATGTGTTAATCGATTAACACATGCAAATTTTGCAGAATTTGCTGCTTTTTCAAGTTAGCAACTTTCCCTCCATATTTTGAACTTCTACATTGGTCTAGTAGCATGTGGAACATTCTGGAGTATTCAAAAATTCACTCAAATTTATTCCAATGCATCATTTCCAAATAAGTGCACCATGTTCCTTGATTTCCAAGTATGTGGACCTTTGGATATTGGAGCTCACATTGGGATTGTTACCGAGTTGGTTCTAACTAACCGAGTTAACCGCTTGACTCGGTGAGTCAAGCCTAACTAACTCCTAGCCTAGTTCCAAACCACCCAAAGCTAAGTCCAAACCTAATTCCAAACCTCTCACACTCCAAACCTAAAGTCTATATAAACACACCTTCCCTCACTTTTCAAGGGATGAACCATTTTCACACAAATTGCTCACACTTCACTCTTAATTCTCTCACATTATCTCTGATTTTTCTCTGCTACTTCTTCATCTTAATCTCAATTCTCTTCCAAAACCTCACCAAAGCTCTTAATTCTCCATTGAAGAAAAGCTACTTTCACCTTGAAAGTGCTTTTTCTTGAGCTTGACCTTCATCATCATTCTATTCTATTGGATTTTGTGGAGCTTCAGTAGCTTTTGGATTCATCTTAAGTGATTATTTCAAGTTTCTTCAGTGATAATTCTCATTTTGGAGTTTTTGTCGCAATTTGCTCGGTTTCGATACGTTTCGGCTATAGTTGAAGATTCCTCTGGTTTTCTTTGATTATCTTTGCCAAGATCTCTTTGCAACAATCACCAAGCCAAATCTCCGGCTTGTAGGTTGGTAGATCTCACTCATTTTTCTGTTTCGAACGTTTTCGTTCCATTTGCGATGTAGTTTCATTATTTTTGCGTGTGAATTGATTATACCATTGCTTGATCCATGATCTTGATGATTTAATTGATTCTATTGTTGATCATTTGCTGTTGTTAAACTTGATTTTTCGTGCATAATTGTTTGCCCTAGCATTGGAGTGGCTGCACAATCAATAAGTTGGCCAAAAGCACTTTTGAAAACTATTTTTCAGCCCCTGTGCAAGTGTTAATCGATTAACACTTTGCAGTGCAAAAGTGTTAATCGATTAACACTCTATTTTTTCAGTTTTTTTGCTGTTTTGCAAGTGTTAATCGATTAACACTTTGCAGTGCAAAAGTGTTAGCGATTAACACTGAACCAGAAGGCCATTTTCTTGCATTTTCAAGTGTGTTTGCCATGCTTTCTTCCTTTTAACTTCCATTAATTGTCATGCTTGATTTTATGGATGTTTTAAGTGTCATTTAACTTCTGTTTGAAGCTTATTCATGAAATTTTGTTGCACACTTTTGATTATTTGATTTAATCACGTTCTTGGCATTATGTGAATACATGTTTTCTTGCACTTTCTTTGATCACTTGCTACATGTTTTGGTGTATCATTTGGCACTGTTTTGCACTTTCTTTTATTGCTTTGCATTAGGTTTGTTCTCAAGAGAATAAGCTTAATCTTGTATAATCAATAATACACCTTGTTGCTTTAATAGTTTTCCATTCATTTGGAAAATTGTTAGCATGTTCCCCCCTTTGATTAATTAGTCGAAACTCCATTTCGGTTATTGATCTCTTCCTTAGCGCTTCTCTTTAGGTTTCCTTTAGAATTTGCTTTCTCTTGGTACCCGGCTGAGTTGGAGTTTCGTGCAACGCGGGAGCACTGTACAACTTGGAGCTGTTATGCTGTCCGTTTCAACTTTCGCACTACACCCTATGTGTTAGGGAAGGAATGAGAAGGGAGAATTCCTACTCTCATTCTGACTACTTCAGGTAGGGGACGAATGACCCTGTGCTTGGCTTAGTCATTTTTATCCCCATGCGGTAGTGTACCTTCTTCCCCAGTCAGGTCGATCCTTGATCACTCCTATCTCTTTCAATCTCTCTTTTGATCAATCACCTTCTTGGTTAAAGATCTTTGCCCCTTTGGGTAGCAAACTCTCTTTGTTTCAATACCCTATCATTTTCTTGTGGTCAATCATTGCTTCTTGATTCCCCTGAAGAGTCTCAATTCATTTTTCTTTGGTTAAACACAGTATTCCTGTTACAACCGTATACCCCTGCGGAGTTCACAACCTTCTCTTGGTTCTTCTCCTTTTGTTTGGTTAACCACTGCCTGTCAGTTAAAACACCAATTTGCGCATCTTCTCAGTTAACCACAGTCTTTCTGTTAAAATACTGAGCCTTTCGGGTTAATCACCTTCTCTTGGTTAATCACCCATTTCTTCAGTTAACCACAGTCTGTCTGTTAAAATACTGAGCCTTTTGAGTTAATCACCTTCTCTTGGTTAATCACTCGTTTCCTTTTCGGTTAATCACAGTTCTTCTATTAAAACCGGGGAGTCCATGAAGTTTTTGGTGGATTCATGAAGTTTTCGGTGGATTCATGAAGTTTCCGATGAAGATACCGGGGAACTCATGAGGATTCTGGGAAACTCATGAAGTTTCCAATGAAGGTCTCGGGGACCCCATGAGGCTTTAATCGTCCTCACTGGGTTAACGTCGGGGAAACTTCCTCCCCGCGGGGGTCTAGAAAAATATCTCGCATCGAGGAGGTTTATTCCCTTTGACGGTCATGATATGGAGTTTTTCTGTCGAGGAGCCCTACCCCGCGCAGTAAGCTTCGCGCCTTATGTCGAGGAGAAGTTCCTCATGACTAAGCGCTTGTTGACGAGGGATTTGGTTGAGGGCGTGTCCTCGCGCTTTCCTTTCTCCCTTTCACTTGATTTACGGCGGAAGTGTGGATTTGATCTTAACGTAGAATTCACTGTTTTCCACTGCTTTTCAGGTTAAATGGGCGCAAATTCCGAGGACGCCGCCACGGTCGATGAACACGTCGAAGTCGACTCTGTCGACATGGATGTTGAAGCCAGTATGGCCGATTTAGACGCCTAATCATCGCGGGATTGGGTCAGGCAGGAGCCCCAAAACATCGCCTCACACTTCATTTTTGATGCCTCCGACGCCTTCATGAGGAACGAGGTACGAGAGGCAGGAGTCCCCCACGGGCTGGGGGTCTATAAGCCTAAAGAGATGGATCGCATATGCTCGTCGTACTAGGGGATGTGTTTCCCTATCTATGAATTCGTCTTTCGATAGGCAGGTCTCTGTCTGCCCTTTAGCGACTTCCAGGCGGGGCTATTCTGGTGGCTGGACTTGGCACCCTCGCAGCTTCATCTGAACTCGATCGCGTTCGTGCGGGCGTTCGAGCTCGTGGGTTAGCATCTTCGTATTGGAGCTACCCTCCCCTTGTTCTTTCGCCTTTTACACCTTCAGTGATAGTCTTTCGCGGGCAGCATAACTGGGTATCGTTCAAACAGCCCCAGAAGATTTTTAGGGCGTACCTAGACTCTGTGCGGACCTATAAGGATAGATATTTCCTTGTGAAACCTATCTCGCACGCCGCTGTTGACTCCTTGTTTGAACGCGTGGTTGAACGTGAGGATGGGCGGGAGGTGGAAAAGCTGGAGTCAAAGTTTCCCCTCGAGTGGCTGAGGGTCCACTTTAACAGAGGGACAAAGCATTATATCACGAAGCCCCATGAGCTAGACGATGAGGATAAGCTTACCTATGATAAGATCGGGGGTTTCGTCGACGGCTTCACTCCCGCCAAGTGTGTGAATAAGGATGGGAGCTTTGTTCGCAACAAGACGGGGAAGCTGTTTTCAAGGCCCGTTTGATCAATACTAAGGTGTTCCTCGAGTGCAGTTCTGACGGGGATTCCTTGAGGCTCTTAGGTATCAAGCGTGTGTCGTTACTCGAAAAATAGACGACGATGAGGCGAAAGAGGAAGAAACAGAGAGTCGTCATCGAACTTTATTTATCCCATGAGGGGAAGGGAAAACATTGATAAAACCCCAAGAGGAAGGATAAGATGGTCTCGCAACCAAATTATGGGTTCGGAAGCCGGTTATGCGAAGGGAAGGTATTAGCACCCCCTACATCCATCGTACTCGATGGGAACCATTCGCTTGTCTATGTGTAAGGATGTTTGCTAAAGGTATTACTTTCTAAGAGTGTTCTAAAAGGGAGAGAGATGGGGAAGAAACAAAGTTTGAAAAGAAAAGGATGAAGGAAAGGAAAAGAAAAGGGTGAAAACAAAAAGGAGTCTCGATAGAACTTCGTGGTCCTATGCCTATGTATTCCCTGCAATGAGAAAGTCAGAGTCAACGTAGTTCGGAGGACTACGAGTGAAGAAAATGGAAGGGTGTTCGCCAAGATCATCGCAATCTCGTGCCTACATATCTTCACTTAAGAAAGTGAAGAATCATAACGTCTGTAGTTCGGCCTACAGTTTGTTGGTGTTTTTTATGAGCAATGTTAAGTTCGCGTTCTAGCAGTTAGGGTCGATGTCTGTTTGCGGTATAACGGAAATAACGTGCCCTTTTTGAAAACAAGGAGTTTTTGCCATCAAGGCAAGATGTCACATTTGATTTGTTGAGGATTGATTTTAGGGGTGAAATAAGTCCTCGGATAGGAACCCCTGCGGGCAGTACCCAATTCTTTATCTCAAAAGATTTGTTTTGAAGATAGTGTGGCGAATATAGTCACGTCTTCGTATTGAAAGGAGAGTATCAATACCACACACTCTAAAGTGAGTATCCTAATACTTGGAGAGGAAGAAGTCTTCACTCAATCCTCTCTCTTTAGTTCAATACAAAGAGAACCTTATTCTCTTATTAAAGTGTTTTGATTTTAGATGGTAAGCACTTTACGACAGTGAACCCTAAAGTTAATGTCAAGCACTTAGGATAGGAGAAGGCCTTCGCCTAACCACTCCACGACCATCTAAGTTTATTAAGAAAAAGGTTTTGAAATGCACTTGCTACAAGACCAAGGTTTTTAGACTCAAGGAGACAAAAGAAAGAGAGAAAAGGTTTTGAAAGAATGGGTGGTGAATAGAGCAAGGTAGGTTGATGGCGTTGCGCAAGGCAATCGACTTACAAGGGTGAAATACATATAAGATTAGTATGGGGATTTAATGGAAGAGATAAAAGATGAGAATGAGGAGAGAAGAGAAGCCCTAAGGTGTGAACCAAGTTAATGAGTTTTTGAAAAAGGACTTGACGTTGGATCAAGTCTTATTTGTCTTTTATTACATTGTAATGGGGGAGGGATACATGTAAAGTACACGGGATTACGAGAAATAAATGGTCTCATTGTCAGGTAGCCCAAGAGGAAGCCGTGTGTGTACGAGGTGTCCTAAACTAAGCAATGAATAAGAATATGAACAAAAGCCTCCGGGCTAGGGTTTCTATGTGCAGAGTCTAAACTCCAATGATCAAGATCGTAACCACAGTCCACCAATTGATGTTTTTAGGGTTTCAATAGTTTTATTGTGTGTTTTGATTAAGAATGAGATATGAACAAGATGAGAGTATGAACAATGATAATAAGATGAATAAACAGTATGATAATAATATGAGCAAGAATAGTATGAGTAAGATATATTGACGAAGAAATAAAGCAAGAGTATATTGAACATAATTAAAGACTTTCAGCGACCAAATAACTAAATAGAATCGAAGTAAAATATAAGAATGAAAAGGAAATCAAAATGGAATGAAGTAGGATTCAAGAAAATAAATCAATAAATGAAATTCTAAAAAAAGGTAGTAAAATGTTAAAAATAGATAAAAGAAATTTGAGCAAGAAATAAGAAGAAGGGGTGTGAGATCAGCTATGTGTGTTCAAAATGGAATCATGTGAGCTAAACAAAAAGCCCATCAACCTAAAACAAAAAAAAACAAAGGGTGAATAGAAAATAAAACGGGACTTGCGACCCATTCCAATATGCATATAAACAAAAGCTCAATGGAGGCCATGGCACGGTTTCCTCATAACCGCATTGGGTCTCCTATCATAAATACAAACTAAGAATAAAATAAAAAACTACACTCAGAATTGCTTCATCATCATGTGCGATATCATCAGATTTTCTCTCTTTTTATATTAAAACAAAACCATCCCCAAAAATTAAGAAAGAAACAAATCACAAAAACAAACATGGAGAGAAACAGGGCACCGTCCATGAGAGGTAAACACAACAATCAAATTTTTTTTTTAAACAAACAAAATTAACATATCAGCTCATTTTCCTTCTTTGTAAAAAAAAAGAGACATTATCAAGAACAAAATAATGGAAAATGGGTAAGAAAAACCAAAACAACGCTCAGATGTCCGTCGTCATCATCATCGTGTCTCGCATCCAGAAAGAGAGAAGAGGAACAATCAACACCTTCATCGCAACATCAATTTTTCTTAACAGCATCAACATCTTATCTTAAAACAAGAGCGACACGAAAAAGAAGATTCAAGCTCGTACAAATTGAGGAAGGAATGAAAAATTTGCTCTCAGATATCATCATCATCATCATCGCGCCTTCGTAGCAAGATGGAAAGGCAAAAATAGAACACGGGTTGGGATCTCGCAGCAAAGCACAACGGCTCGATTCTTACCCCGTCTCGAACATCTCCATCTCAAGTGCGTGTTTGTTTCGTTCAGGTTCGATTCATTTTTGCTCACTCTCGTCTTCTTCTATTTCATCTCAATCTTCTGGTTCTCTTTCTGATTTGATTGGTTTGTGGTTGTGGAGAAAGGTTGGAGGTCGGGTTTTTGTTGAGTGATTTAATGGAGGGTTAATTGGAAGTTTGAAGGAGGAAAAAGGTTGAGGTTGGCAGGTTGAAGAGGGTTTGTTTGGATTGTTGAATAGAGGCTGCGGGAAGAATTTGGCAGAGGTTATTTGGCTCTGTTGAGATTGTCCAAGAGTGAAAGATTAGAGTCAATTTATAGAAAGGGATTAAGGGTAGAAGTGGGAAGAGTGGAAAGAATTGTGAGCTGGTAATTAGTGACAGGTTGTGAATGGTCGTACCATTGATTTGTGGCTTCAATCCGTTATTTTTCTGTCGTTTGTGTGGATGCGTTGCGAATCGTGGCATATTTCGTAGGAGGGGCATGGTACGGTTTGAAAAGGTGTGTTGGCTTGGGAATCATGTTGCTGTGATTTTGATTCGTGAATCATTAGTTGTGGATGCAAGCTGAAGGTGCCTGAAGGGAATTGGCTGTGTACGGTTTGAAGCTTTGCAGTGGGTTTTTTTTAATGATGCTGAATTGTAGTGGTTGCTTGTAATTGTGCAGGTTATGTGGACCATGCTTTAAGGTGATTGTTACGCAGCTAGTGTGTTGCAAGTGGTGACTTTTTATTCCAAAACTATATGCTGCTTGTAAGGTTTATGGAGCGAAAGGCCATGCTGGGCCATCAAATCATGGATGGTGTGAAGGCTTTTTGTTGTTTGCTGGCCTTTGAAAGTGGGACTTGAAAAATGGCTTGGAGGCTGCGTGTAGTTTTGGTCGCGTGGGATGGCTGTGTACGTATTTCTTGGAGCAGTATGTATGTTATGCTGCAAGGTGATTGATGCAGGTACATAGTGTGTAGTGGGGGCCTGGTGAAAGGTAGCTGTTGCGGTTTGAAAATTGCAAGTAAGGTTGCGTGTTGTGGTCCGTTAGGTTTGCGTAGAGACTTGGAGGGGTCACTTTGTGAGGTTTAGGGTCTGTTTGGTTGGGGGTAGATGGAGGGGAGGGGAGGGGATATTTATAAAATTATGTGTTTGGTTCATTTTTTATAAGGGGAAGGGAGGGGAGGGGAGCAAATTCCCTCTTAGACTCACTTTTTGCTCCCCTTCAAATTGGGGGAATTTGGAGGGGAGGGGAGATTTGTTATTTAAAACTTTATTATATTCCCTAATTTATCCTCAATTATTTATTTTAATTCCAAAATTGTCCTTATTGAATTATTAAAAATTAGGTTTAGGTTTTTCTTTGTAGTTTCTTTTTTTCTTCTATCGTGATGCTGCTACATGTCCATTGTTGCTCTCAGGCGAGTTTTTTTCCTTTTTATTTTGTTGAATTTTCCTATTTTGATTTTATGTTGTTTATACGTGTAACATATAACTATAATCGGTGATTGATCGGTTGCCGTTAACTAAAAATTATGATTCCAGTTAACTAAAAGTTTTGATTGTTTTGATTATAGTTATATATTATCAGACAAATTTCTTATTCCATGAACATTGAATATGTCACAGATGCTTTGAGAGTAATTATAAAATGAATTTCATATTCAATTTTCATATTCAAATAAAATTTATTTGATAATTTCCAAAGCAAACTTTAAAAATCTTTAAATTCAATATGGCTGTTTTTTTTTGTCTACACATAATGATGAGTTTATATGGATCACATTACAAATTGGACCTCTAATTTACATTGGTTCAATCATGTATTATAAAGCTTGATTTGATCATAATTGAACTTTTGATGCCGTAAGAGAAATAACATTCTCTTGTACTTCTGCGAATTTTGTGAAATTGCAATGAACAGTGAGTTAAAACACCTAGAACTCACTGTGAAGGAGTTTTTATTTGGTGATATTTACTCAACTATTTTTATTTGGTGATATTTACTCAACTATTTTTATTTAGAATTGTTTTTACTAAATACGAATGATAATATTTGTAAGGATAAAAAAGTAATTTAGTTTTAAAATCCCTCCCCTCCCTTGTGAACCAAGCATATATATAGTTAAAAATCTATCCCCTCCCCTCCCCTCCCCTTCTTTGAACCAAACATATATTTAGTTAAAATACCTCCCCTCCCTCCCCCTCCCCTCTATTAAATTCCCTCCCCTCCTCCTCCCTCCGTTGAACCAAAAGAAGTTTGTTTTGCCTATTGAATGTCTACTCACTGTACCTGGTTGGTTTGGAGTTGAAAAGAAGTTGGCACATGGCTTTTGTAATGACTTGTTCTTTTTCTTGTAAATTTTCTTGTAAAATATTTTTTTTTATGAGCCTTTTTAGAATTTGCTTGTAATGGACTTTGGGCTTTAGAATTGTATGAACTTTAATTTCCATTGCCTTGTAATGCTTGAGTTACAATTTTCTTCTACAACTTGTAATGGACCTTTAAATTTCTATTTTCACCTTTGGAATTTAATTGAAACATGCTTGATCTTGTAATTAATTTCGAACTTATTGAAATTCTCACTTGAAATAACTAAAACTTTGAATCAATTCCTTGAGAACTGACTAAAAGGTGAATCAAACTTGAAATGATCTTGAATAAATGGCACACTTGAATTGAATCAATACTAAGCATTTATTATCATTACTTGCAATATGGACCACATCTTTAATTAATCCCAGCCACTGAACTTACACAAAACTTCGACCTTAATCACTTGATGAGTTGAAAATCACGGTACAAACAATCTGTGAATGAAACCATCTGATCTTGACTCGCTCTACACAGACCAGATCAAACTCTTTTTGAATCAATCAATGAAGAATAACCACATAATCTTGACCAGATAGCCTACACCCTGAATGAATATCCTCCAAGCTTGATTCGCTTAGACGAATCTTTGAGAATAAATGAAAGAAGTTCTAAATCGCCTTGTCTTTGTCTGAAATAATTTCCAAGAAAACAAATTCACAGGTGAACACAACCTGGACTGATAAATTACTTGCACCGAAAGCAAAGGCCACCTGAATCAACCTGGGCCAGACTTCTTGATAATCTGATGAACTTCAATACAAGACATCTGGACCTTGGATGCACACTGTCCGAGAAATAAACCAGTGACATAGATAACTTGCACTTGAAACAAACTCATGATGGTTTGACCAAGATGAGGTCAAACTTCCATCTGATCTTGATCATAATTGAATAACCACACCTGACTTGAAACTATGAGCCTTAGTATATTGCACCAAACCCTAATTGGAAACACATATGGTCCTTGATGAAACTCTTGGGATTGTATCATATTCCTGCCTTCAAAACAACCCATGATAATGATGACCTGAGATATGAACTGCAGTGCTACTGCGCCAAAACCCTGATTAAAAATGAACTGATTTTTAATGATTCCTCCACCATGAAGCACTGATGAACTTAACTCAACCTGACCACTTGATAACGCAGCCAAACACTTGTCCGACCGAGATTAGCTCACTCTTTCATTGAACTCCAACCAACATTGTTCACACCCTTGACCTAATAACCTCAAGCAAATCTGAATTGAATGACACATGTCCATCTTGAACACAAAGGAGTAAGAAACCCTAAACTCCATACTTTGGGTGCATACTGACGAAGAAAATAGCCTGAGAGGTTGACAACCAATAAAACCCTAGTTCCTTAGTCTCCACGATGAAACCTTAATCGCTTGATGCCTCTTGAGAAATCCTGAAGCCGATAAACTTGATACTTGATGAATCTCGGCAAAGGGAAGCCTTGTAGCTGGATGAACTTTGATAACAAGATACTCATGATGCTGTGAGACCAAACCCTTGCTTCAAACTTTGATGAAAAAACCTCAAAGTAAATAAAAACCCTGATTCAAAGAACCTCCTGACCCCCATGTCTTAGGAGCCCGATGCAAATAAATGCAACGTTATGACCTAATGGAAGATGCAGAGATGATGAAAATGCTATGATATGCAAGGCTGGGGTTAGGGTGAAAATGAGGGTGTGACAGCGTGTTCTTAATTTACGTGTCTGCTTATCTTTCCTTGTTATATTAACTCGTTCTTTTCTTTACTTAAAGTCAAACTTCAGGCCTCCACGAGCGCAAGCTTAAGATCGCGGCGAACTGAGGTATCAAGAAGGCTCCCAAGGGTCGCGTCTCCCAGGTCCAGCAGATGTCTAAGGCTGACCAGCACCCCGGGGGTTCTTCCTCCTCTCCCTAGGAGAGTCATTCTCCAGTTTCATAGGATCTTCCAGCCAAGAAGCAACGCGTATAGGAGTCTGGGCTCGTCGACCTTCTGGAGGGCGTTGTTGGGGAGTGGTTTGTGCTACCTCTGTGCCATCGTTCCCGAGGGCTCTTTGGCAGGGACAACTCCCTGATCGTGCCCGAGGATGAATCCAAGGCAATCTTGGAGCTCAACAAGGATACCAGGAGAAAGGTGTTATCCGAGGAGGCGACTGCCGTGATGAGGGTTCTTGAGACAACTTTGGCTTTCAATGACGGGACCTGCCCCTTTGCCGAGCTGAAGAAGTTGCAGGAAGAAAATGTGACCCTCTGGACGGATAAGCTCAAGGTGGAGAACGACTTCTTCGACTGTAAGGAGAGGCATTAGATCCAAATCAATCTTTACCGTGATATAGATGAGATGCGGAAGAAGATGACCGAGGCTGACGAGGAGAAGGGACGACTCCAAGCGAGGGTCGCTGAGTTGGAGGCCGCCGCAAAGCCCGCCGAGGAGAAACTCTTGGTAACCCCGGGTGATTTGGTTTCCCAGATCCGGGAGCTCGAGAAAGATTGCTTGAGTACCCTCGAGTTGGGCTTTAATACTGCGGTGGAGCAACTCCAAGTTGTTAACCTTGGGCTTCAGCTCGTCACCAAGGGGATAGGGCATTTCCACCAAGTGGTCGACGGCCAGGTGGTCGCTCTAGCTGGGCTCGATGGCAGAGCCGATCAAACCAAAAGGGAGACCCAGCCCGAAGAAGAAACCGATGTTTAGTTTACTTAGTTGTTTGGCCTGCGCACCACATTTTGTGTTTTGACTTTGATTTTTCCTGGCCTACGTGCTATGGCTTGTAATATTTGAATATTGAGCTCTACCCATTTGTAATTAAATGTTTGATTTGTAATTCTAGTATGCTTGCTTTTTTGCTATGTGTGATGCCATTGTATGTCTAGTGCTTATGTTCCTCGTCGATATGTACGTAATATCGTGTTGGCTTGTTTTTACTAAGTGTCTGGGGCCTTTGCTCGACGCAATTGGTCCTTGACTATGCAGGGAACTGGCCGAGTGATCGGAGTTGGCTTCCGATTGACAACGGAGCTAAGATCTCGGTTGAGGTCTTTGCTTCGCGGCGTGAACTCCCCTTCGCGAGCTGGATGTTCTGCCTTATTGGTACGACAACGGCGGAGCTAGATTGAGGTGAGCTCGTTGGGCCAAAAGCCTGCCCGCACACACAAGAGCGGGCTCCTGGCCATTCGTTTCAAGTTGGGAAGTCATGCTTGTACCTTAACACACTCCTGTGGTCAAGACGTACTTCGTCATGGTCGAACCAAGTATGCTGACTGCCTTGTTTAACTGTAATATTGTTTGAGCTTCTCAGCGTATTGGACGATGTGACGAAACTCGTGAGTTTTCCACAATCTTAGTTACACGCGTAAGTTTTCTGTCTTTTCTGGCTAGCATGGTAGTTATTCATTTTCTAGCGCTGTCATGAACTTTCTGGCAAACTTCATGAGGCTCCGATGAAGATTACGTTGAGCTTATGACGTTTTCGGTGAAGTTTCAGGGAAGTCCATGAAGTTTCCAGTGGATTCATGAAGTTTCTGGTGGATTCATGAAGTTTTCGATGAAGATACCGGGGAACTCATGAGGATTCTGGGAAACTCATGAAGTTTCTGATGAAGGTCTCATGGACCCCATGAGGCTTTTAGCGTCCTCGCTGGGTTAACATACGGGGGACTTCCTCCCCTCGGGGGTCTAGAAAAATATCTCGCATCGAGGAGGTTTATTCCATTTGACGATCATGATATGGAGTTTTTCTATTGAGGAGCTCCACCCCGTGCAGTAAGCTTCGCGCCTTGTGTCAGGAGAAGTTCCTCATAACTACGCGTTTTTCGATGAGGGCTTTGGTCGAGGGCGTGTCCTCGCGCTTTCCTTTCACCCTTTCACTTGATTTGCGGTGGAAGGGTGGATTTGATCTTAACGTCGAATTCACTATTTTCCTTTGCTTTTCAGATTAAATGGCCATGAAGTCCGAGGACACTGCCATAGACGATGAACATGTTGAAGTCGACTTGGTCGACGCGGATGTCGAAGCCAGTGTGGTTGATTTAGACGTCAAATCATCAAGGCATTGGGTCGGGCAGGAGCCTCGAAACATCGCCTCGCGCTTCATTTTTGATGACTTCGGTGCCTTCACGATGGTTGAGGTCCGAAAGGCAGGAGCCCCCGCGAGTTGGGGGTCAATAACAGTAAAGAGATGGACCGCATCTGCTCGTCGTACGAGGGGATGCTTTTCCCTATGTATGAATTCATCTTTTGGGAGGCAGGTCTCCGTCTGCCCTTTAACAACTTCCAGGCGGGGCTATTCCGATGGATAGAGTTGGCGCCCTCGCAGCTTCATCCGAATGCAATCGCGTTTGTGCGGGTGTTCGAGCTTGTGTGTTAGCATCTTAGTATTGGAGCTACCCTCCCCTAGTTCTTTCGACTTTTCCATCTTCAGCGGCAGTCTTTCCGCGGGCAGCACAACTGGGTGTCGTTCAAACAACCCCGGAAGATTTTTAGGGCGTACCTAGACTCTGTGCGGACCTTTAAGGATAGATATTTCCTTGTGAAACCTATCTCGCACGCCGCCGTTGACTCCTTTTTTGAACGCGTGGTTGAACGTTAGGATGGGCGAGAGGTGGAAAAGCTGGAGTCGAAGTTTCCCCTCGAGCGGCAGGGGGACAGAGCATTATATCACGAAGCCCCAAGAGCTGGAAGACGAGGATAAGCTTGTCTATGATAATATCGAGGGTTTCGTCGACGGCTTCACTCCCGCCAAGTGTGTGAATAAGGATGGGAGCTTTGTTCGCAACGAGAATGAGGAAGTTGTTTTCAAGGCCCGTTTGATCAATACTAAGGCACTCCTCGAGTGTAGTTCTGACGGGGAGGCCTTGAGGCTCTTAGGTATCAAGCGTGTTCCTAATTTACGCGTCCGCTTATCTTTCCTTGTTACATTAACTCGTTCTTTTCTTTGTTTCAGGTCAAATGTCAGGCCTCCACGAGCGAATGCTTAAGATGCGGTGAACCGGGGCATCAAGAAGGCTCTCAAGGGTCATGTCTCCCAGGTCTAGCAGATGTCTAAGGCCGACCAGCACCCCGGGGGTTCTTCCTCCTCTCCCCAGGAGAATCACTCCAATTTCATAGGATCATCTGGCCAAGAAGCAATGTGTAGAGGAGTCTAGGCCCGTCAAACTTCTGGAGGGCGTTGTTAGGAAGAGGTTTGTGTTACCTCCCTGTCATCGTGCCCTAGGGCTCTTTGGCAGGGGCAACTCCCTGATCGTGCCCGAGGCTGAATCCAAGGCAATCCTGATGCTCGACAAGGATACCAGGAGAAAGGCATTGTCCGAGGACGCGGCCGTCGTGATGAGGGTTCTTGAGACAGCTTTGACTCTCAATTATGGGACCTCTCACTTTGCCGAGATGAAGCAGTTGCAGGCGGAGAATGTGACCCTCGGGATGGATAAGCTCAAGGTGGAGAACGACTTCTTCAACTACAAGGAGAGGTATCAGATCCAAATCAATCTTTACCGCGAAATGGACGAGATGCGGAAGAAGATGACCGAGGCTGACGAGGAGAAGGGACGGCTCCAAACGAGAGTCGCTGAGTTGGAGGCTGCTGCAAAGCTTGTCGAGGATGAAACCGCCGAGGAGAAACTCTTGGTAACCTAGGGTGATTTGGTTTCCCAGATCCATGAGCTCGAGCAGGATTGCTTGAGTACCCTCGAGATAGACTTTAATACCGCGGTTGAGCAACTCCAAGTTGTTAACCCTAGGCTTCAGCTCGTCACCGAGGGGATAGGGCCTTTCCACCAAGTGGTCGACAGCCAGGTGGTCGCTCCAGCTGGGCTCGACGGGAGAGCTGATCAAACCGAAGAAGAGACCCAACCCGAAGAGGAAAGCGAGGTTTAGTTTACTTAGTTGTTTGGCCTGCGCGCCACATTTTGTGTTTTGACTTTGATTTTTCCAGGTCTACACGCCATGGCTTGTAATATTTAAATATTGGTCTCTGCCCGTTTGTAATTGAATGTTTTATTTGCAATTCTAGTATTCTTGCTTTTTTGCTATGTGTGTATGCCATTGTATGTCGAGTACTTATTTTCCTCGTCGATATGTACGCAATATCGTGTTTGCTTGTTTTTACTAAGTGTATGGGGCCTTTGCTCAACGTCATTGGTCCTCGACTGTGCAGGGAATTGGTCGAGTGATCGGAGTTGGTATCTGATCTACAACGGAGCTAAGATATCGGTTGAGGTCTTTGCTTTGCAGTGTGAACTTCCCATCGCGAGCTGGGTGTTCTTCCTTATTGGTATGACAACGGCGGAGCTCGATTGAGGTGTGTCCGTTGGGGCAAAAGTCTACCCGCACACACAAGAGCTGGCTCCTGGCCTTTCGTTTCAAGTCAGGAAGTCATGCTTGTACCTTAGCACGCTCCTATGTTCGAGACGTACTTAGTCGTGGTCGAACCAAGTATGCCGGCTGCAATGTTTAGCTATAATATTGTTTGAGCTTTTCAGTGTTCCATGGTCGAGCAAGTTCCTCCCCGTGTAGGTTTTCAAGGTAATAGGCCTCGTTCTTCGTTTTCTCTCGGACACGATAGGGACCTTCCCTGTTCGCGAAAAGTTTTCCCTCGCGTGAATCTTTTTTAGTTCTTCGTGGAGGGCTGCCCTCGACTGAATTTCTTCGACCAGATCGAGTTCCTCCCTTAGTGACTCCTTGTTCATCTCCTCGTTGAGGGAAATTAATTTCGCCTAGAGGGCTCTCTAATTTCTACCAGAATAACTGCCTCGTTTTCGTAAATTAGTCGGAATAGGGTCTCCTCGTTAGTCGAGTGTGAGGTCATCCTGTAGGCCCAGAGAACAATATGTAGCTCCTCGACCCACCACTTTTTGGCTTCGCCAAGTCTTCATTTTACGCCTCATAGGATCACTTTGTTTGCGGCTTCAGCTTGGCCCTTTTTTTGCGGGTACTCGACAGACGTGAAATGTTGCTTTGTGCCCAGTTTGGTGACGAAGTCCTAGAAGTTTTTGTCAATGAACTGCGTCCCATTGTCGGTGACGATCGCCTGGGGTACACCAAACCGGGCAAGTATGTTCCTTTTGTAGAAACGGAGTATGTTGTGTGTCATGATTTTGGCAAGGGCCTTGGCCTCTATCCACTTTATGAAGTAGTCGACGCTGACTATCAAATATTTGTTCTAGTACGACCCCATGATGAAGGGGTCGAGGATGTCTATCCCTCACCACGCAGAAGGCCATGGGGACGATAGCGTTTTGAGCTCATTGAGAGGTGTCAGGTGTAAGTCCCTGTGTTGTCGGCACTTATCGTATTTCTTGACATGTTCTTTCGTGTCCAGTTGCATGGTTGGCCAGTAGTATCCTGCCCGCACGGCCTTTTGGGCGAGGGATCGCCCTCAGAGGTGCTGGACGTTGATTCCTTCGTGTATCTCCCAAAGTATATGGGGGACCTTGGACTCCTCGACACACTTGAGAAGACGGATGGAGAATCCTCGTCTGTATAGTTTGTCCTCGATCAAGACGTAAGAGCAAGCTCTACGCCTGACTATACTAGCCTTTTTCGAGTCAGGGGGCAGTTACCCCGTGGTGAGGTATGTGTACACCAGGATCATCCAGCAGTTGCTGTCGTCGATGGCGTTCACATCGACAGTCATGGTGGGTTTATCGATGCTTGGTCGGGAAAGTACCTCCTAGATGACGAACTTGTTTGCGCCCTTCTTCTTCGTGCTCGCGAGCCTTAACAGGATGTCTGCCCGAGTTTTGTGCTCGCAGGGGGCATGCTTTACCTCCGCGGAGTCGAACAACTTCATCTTCTCTTTCACCAGGGTTAAGTACTTGACGAGGTTGACATTTTTGTCCTGGTACTCTCCCCGTACCTGAGAGGCGACGAGCTGGGAATCGGTAAATATCTTTACCTCCTTCGCCCCAAGGTCCTTGGCTAAGTGTAGCCCGGCGAGGAAGGCCTCATATTCGGCTTGGTTGTTCGAGGTTAGGAAGGATAGAGCAAGGGAGACTTCAATCAGGATGCCCTCTTTGTTCTCGAGAATGATGCCCGCTCCACTCCCTGTCGAGCTGGACGCCCCGTCGATGTAGATGGTCCACTTGTGGGCTCCGCTTGTCAGGGAGATCGGAGTGGTCATCTCCGCCATGAAGTTGGCTAACACTTGAGCTTTGAGGGCCTTCTTACTCTCATACTGGACATCGAACTCAGAGAGCTCGAACGACCATTTGAGCATCCTACCCGCCATTTCAGGATGGCCGAGTAGTTGCTTTACGGGATGGTCCATCCTAACCATGATCGTGTGGGTCAGGAAGTAGTGTCGCAACCTTCTGGCTGCATTGATGAGGGCCAGAGCCACTTTTTTTATCTGCTAATATCTGAGTTCGGGGCCTTGCAAGGCTTTATTGGTGAAGTAAATAGGTTTCTGCCTTTCAGGGGTTTCGCAAATGAGGGCCGCACATATAGCCTCGGTTGCGACGGCGAGGTAAAGGTACAATGTCTCCCCTCTTTCAGGTCGCGAGAGGACCGGAGGCTGTGAAAGAACTTGAAATCTCCAATGTTTTGACTAAATTTTGGTAAAACATAATGGTGGAAAAGATGCTCCAACATGAAGATTTATGCCCCAGACCAAAGATGTCGAATAGAATGTCACAGCATGAAGATTCGACATCATGACTGTCACAACAGGTTTTGTTTAAATCTGTTCTAAGATTCAAGGCGCGATTGGCAGTGGATCAAGGATCAAAGATATGAAGCCTAACAGAGCAGAAGACTATAAAAATAAGACCAAGACCTAATGCAGAAGAGAGAGAGGATGACATAGACTTAGGAATCCTATTTTGTAAACTAGGGTTTAGGTTTTGAGAGTCGTAGGTTTCTCTTGTAAGTCTCCCTCTGTATCGATTTGATGCAGTGTGGTAGACATATGTACTTGTACAGATTCAGAAGCTCGTAGGCAATGAATCGTGTAGTGTTCTTGGATGAAGCTTTGAAGCAAATCCAAGTTAACTTGTTAGTCAGGGATGCTTGACTTAACTTTGTATTGGAAGGGGTGTCTTTCAATAGGGATGATACAGTTATGAGGTATTAACTATTAGATAATCACAAGTTGTGATTTAGGGAATGAGATGGGTTTCTCTTATCAATTAGATGTAACTTCTAATGATAAAGTCTTCATTGGGTAGTGATAGGTTAGCGTGGGTGCTTTCTGTAAACCGGAGGTTGTTTACATAGAACTATACTACTGATAGTGAATTCTTCTTCCTGGATTGGTATCCCACAGATGTAGGTGAGTTGCACCGAACTGGGTCATCATATTCTGTGTTGTTTATCATTCTGTAATTTACAGTTCAGTTTCGATTAACATGTTGGATCAGATGTCGTAACATCTGTATTTCTGTAGTTCTGATATTCAAGCTATCAGTCTGCTATTCTGTTATTTGTTTGAATATTTATGCAGAACAATGTCTTGACATGTGTTAGGACATCTGTTGTCTTCTATGCCAAAATTTCAATTGGTATCAGCGCAGGCTTATCGTCTCTTCTTTTCTCCCTGCCTCGTCGGGGAGCTACGGAGTCTTCATGCTTGGAGACTTTGGCACTCTCCTGGTTTCGCGAGTCACATGCGTTATTGGCGGCCTCTTTCTCCTCGTACTGGATGTAGGTCTGGGCTTTGAGGAGAAGGTTGTCCAGCGTGCGGGGCGTTTCTATGCCAACCACTTTGGCAAAATCGCTGCGGGGTCGCAGCCTTTGCTCGATCAAATATCTCTTCATGCGGTCCGTAGTGGATACTTAGATGACCTCTCGATTGAATCTCTCTATGTAGTCTCAGAGAGATTCATCTTTCCCCTGAATAATGGCCTCGAATGACACCTCTGACTTCAAATGTCGTCTAGAGGCGGTGAAATGCCTGGTGACCTGTGTCTTCAGCTCTTTCCAGGAGGTGATGGATTCAGGGTCGAGGCTCTTATACCACGCCATCGCGCCCTTCCTCATGGTCGTGGAGAAGAGTCGGTACTTTATGGCTCCCCTCACATTGCGGTAGTCGAGCATCGCATCGATGTTCTTAATGTGGTCTTCAGGGTCGATCGTGCCATCGTAGGTCGCCAGACTCAGCGGTTTCTTCATCCTGACAGGAAAGGGAGTCTCCATGATGTCTTGGGACAGTGGACCGCGGGGGTCGTCTTCGTCACTTCGGACTGGTGATTGCAATGGGGAAGGGTCGTACCAAGGGCTCTTGCCACGGCGTGACGAATTCCTTGGTCGACTCTTCGGTTTCTCCGTCTGCCCACCGACTTTGGTTCTCTTGGGAGCCGGGGAGTGTTGCTCTTTTCCGGGAGGAGTGGAGTCACGCTTCTGGGTAACCGCATACTGAGGCCTTTCTAGCCGCGGGCAACGTCTAGGTTATCGTGGGGAGAGGCTCTGAGACTCATCCCATTGGAATCTTCGCGGGTGAGAGGGAGGACGAGTCTCTCGTCGACTCGGGGACGGGCTACGAGAAATAGGGCGCCGATGTCTCCACTGGGGAGAGCGCGATTGTCATTCCTTATCCAGCATCCTGATCCATTCGTTCTGCTAGAAAATCATCATGTTTGTCTGGTTGTTTGTTGTGAACAAGGCTACCTTGGTAGGGTCTGCATTGGGCAGCACAGGAATTGGTTGGAAAATTGCTGGACTCTCGAAACGTTGGGCGACGTTGTAGGCCGCATCGTCGGGGGGGGGGGGGGGGGGAGGCGGTGAGCCCGTCCCTAGGGTCACCCTCTTCAAAGGGGACAATCATATTGTTATCATGGTCGTCGCCTCTAGTGAAGGTGGTGAAGGCAGCTTCGTGGACGTTATCGTCAACGTGTTGATTGAGCATGATCGAAGGAGGTTGAAGGTTTGCTTTGGTCTTTTGATTTCGGAGAGAGAAAAGACGTTGGATAAAAAGGTTCCCACAGACGGCTCCACTGATCTTACCGGATCAGAAAGATGAATAGTGGCAAAAAACACATCGTGAGCTCCAAATTCACCGGTGGTGGAGAAGAGGAAGGCGTGTACCTACAAGACACTCTGTTGCCAAAGTGAGGTTCAGAGCGAAAGAGAGCAAGTACAGAAAGTATGAGTTAAGAATACATGACCCTCCTCTAGAGGAGGGTATTTATAATGTGCCCTCAGCGTTGGGCCAACAGTTACCTGTAGTGGGTTGGATCATTAGGCCCAATACGAATAATTGTCAGGATCTACATGGAGTAGGGAAGACTGGCACATGGTCTTCGTCCTGGGTCAACTGCCCTGTGGACTTCGGGAGGCGGATGACCTGTTCTCGAGGGCGAAACCTCCACCCAAAAGTTATGGGTAGTTGGCTGATGATGTGTCCCCGCGTGGGGACCTTGTGGAGAGTGTGGGGGAAGACGTGTCAGGAGCGTTTCCTCAGGCGGGATGGTGGATTGGGCCTGTGTTGGGCCCTCCCTAACGAGGAGCTGAGTTGGGCTATGCCCGACGGTGGGCCAGCCCCTGGCCCATTCCAGAACAATGTATGTAATGTATGATTGATTTTGCATGATGCATGAAATTCTGTGTGCTATGCAGCGATGTGGGTTATTCTTGTGAGTGGATGAATGGTCTTTACCAAGGGAGAATCTTTTGGTATAGACCATAAAATTTGTACCTCTGAGAGAAGAGATAGTTATGAGTGTTTATGAATTTTTTCGTTTTGTCTCCACTGATGAGATTCGGCAAGTATTGGTAGTTGAGATATCTATGCGGGGTTCCACAAAGGTGAAGATTGATTGCATACTTGCAAAAGGTAAGCATAAAGAGTGTAGAGAAATTTTGTAAAAGGTCTTGCAAATGGTTTTCCAGACTGGCACTAGACTTTGACATGATTTGCCATATGGGAACTGAGCTTTGAAATGGTTTACCAGATAGGAACTGGGGTTTTAATCTGTTGGCCAGACGGGAACTAGAATTTGCAAGAATTAACCATACGGGAACTGGCTACCAGAAGGGAACTTAATTTTGTAAGGTTTAACCATATGCGAACTGGCTACCAGATGGGAATATGATTTTTGTAAGGATTAACCTGATGTGACTGGCTACTAAATGAGAACTGGATTTTGTAAGTTTTGACCAGACAGGAACTGGATTTTGCAAGGTTTGACCAGACAGAAACTGGATTTTGTAAGGTTTTCCCAGACGGTACCAGACAGGAACTGGATTTTGTAAGGTTTGACCAAACGGAAACTGGCTACCAGACGGAAACTGTATTTTGTAGGGTTTGGCCAAACGGGAATTGGCTACCAGACGGGAACTAGATTTTGAAAGGATTGACTAGACGAGAACTTTATACCAGACAGGAACTGGATTTTGTAAGGTTTAACTGGCTACCAAAGGGGAACTGGATTTTGTAAGGTTTGACCAAATGGGAACTAGATTTTGTAAGGTTTGACTAGACGGGAACTGGATTTTGAAAGGATTAACCAGACGAGAACTGATTACCAAAAAGGAACTGGATTTTGTAAGGATTAACCAGACGGTAACTGGCTACCAGACGGGAACTAGATTTTGTAATGTTTAACCTGGCTGGAATTGACTACCAGAAGGGAACTAGATTTTGAAATGAATGGCCATATGGGAACTAGCTACCAGGTGGAAAATATGTTTTGCAATGTTTGGTCAGACGGACACTGACTACCATGTGAGGGCTAAGGTCTTTCATCTATTTCGGTTTTAATGATGTCAACAAATAAGCTAAGTATTAGACTGTAATTTGAGCGGTATCACTTCATTTGTCGGGAAAATTGCATCTAATCATCGTTGTTCATGCGTATAAACATATAGGACTTTGTCTTACCCATAAATACATGTGCATGATCATTATATTGGTATCTAGTATGATTGTTCGGGTCTTGGTCAGTTAATATGTGCAGAAAAATACATTTCTTGAAAAATACAAGTGATGCGCCGACCCAACCTAAGCATGAGTTGACTCATGCTTGTTGGAACAAAGTTTGTGGAAAGGTCGGGAAAGCGCACACTGACCCCTGCAGGCTGTGGGTCGACGCATGATTCTGGGAATTTGAAAATATGCAAAAACTGCATACTTGCATCGACGCAAGATGCCAATAGGTCGACACATGATTGTGAAACTTGCATAGTGATTTCCATGGGTCAGCACACGCCGACCCTCATTAAAGGATGGGTTGACTCAAACACGCCTGAACTGAATTTTTTCACTTAAATTTTTCTGTTATTTCTGATACAAGTTTTAGTGGGTCAAATCATTCTCTATAAATAGTCTGGTCATCTCATTTTCTAAAAAAAACAAGAAACGTGAAAATTTATACCAATCTTTCTCTTCATCTTCATCTTCATCCTTGAGTCAACCAACAATTACACATAATCATTTTTGCTTGTGTTGTCCATTGTTTTGAAGTGATAACGTTCAGAATTAGGAAGTGTAGTGATCGTCATTTCTGGGTTGAGAATTGGTAGGTGTTTCTTGAATAAAACCTTAGGTTTTATCCTCCAAGAATCAAGGTGATTTTGGGGGTTTTTGGCACAAACCGTTTCATTCTACAGGGATTCAGCCGTGCGAAGGTAACTGAAAAATAGAGTTTTCTTTCGGTTTAGTAGCTACAGTCAGAGGATCGTAGAAGAAAGGTTTGGGGATCGAATTGCGGAGATTTGAAGTCGGCCGAGTGAAGGTGACTGAAGAACGGTGGTTTCTTACAGTCTAGTAGCGTGGGAAGGTGACTTGTTCAACCGAATTTGTGGCACTTGATTCGTCTTGAATCAAGGGAAGAGAAGGTTCTGCATCAACGATCAAAGACGTTTGGGAGTTTGGATGTTCATAGTTCTTCTCTTGTAATAAACAATTTGCAACAGCTATATATATATATATATATATATATATATATATATATATATATATATATATCAATTCCAATTGTGGAATTGGGGGCAGAGGTACCCAAAGCAAGGACGATTGGGGAACTGCCTAATCAAATCTCGTTTGTTCTCTCTTTCCCTTAACTCTTTACGTTTGATACCATTCGAATTTGCGAAGTTCAAAATTGATCGAAATTTCTGAGCTAGTGTTATATTGAGCTGTTGAATTATTTTGTAAATTTGATACAATCCTTTGGATTGTGTTTTAGGAGCATCTCAACATCACATTACTTTGAAATCTTCACTTTGTGTGCTAACGCACACCTAGTGTTCGATAATTTGTTTCAACTCAAAATTGAATGCATTTGCAATTTATTGTTTGTCAATTGATCTCATTGGATTGGATTAAACATCAAGTAAGTGATACTTTGTTGATTGCATTTTAAATTGTGTTAATCAAACTGAATTTTTCTCATCCATAATTCATTCCAAATATTGTCGTGCATATCCGATCCTTTTAGTAGAAGGTTCGTTGTAGACGCGTGATTCAGTGGTTGCTTCCGTCAAACTTTTAAAACCAAATTTTTGGTAACCATTTACGTGTAAAACTCAAGGGATCTATTCAACCCCCCCTTCTAGATCCATAGCCATCGTCTAACAAGTGGTATCACGAGCTCCGGTTTATCTGGTGCTTCGGTAAAACTTCTTGGAATATGGCGAATGAACCTAAATGGGCTTATAATAGAGCTCCGGTTTTTACAGTCAAGAATTACAGCTATTGGAAGGATTGTATGCGCATCCATATAAATTCCATAGATCGGAAGGTTTGGAATGTTATTTTAAATGGTCCCATGGAAATTACAATGACCAGTGCCGAAGGCATTGTCGTTCCCAAACCCGAAGACCAATGGAATGAGGAGGACGAGAAAAAGTACAGCTATGATTGGAAGGCTCGAAATATTTTGATCTCCTCTTTGGGAGTTGATGAATATTATCGTGTCTCTCATTGTGAAATGGCCAAAGCCATGTGGGATGCTTTACAAGTAGCCCACGAAGGCACTAATGATGTTAAAATGGCTCGTATTAACACACTAATGCAAGAGTTCGATCTTTTTTACATGAAGCAAGGGGAAACCATTGCGGATATGCAAAAATGATTTACTTACATTATCAACAAATTGCATGTACTTGGTAAACCAATTCCAAACGAGGTTGCTACTAATAAGATTTTGAGGTGTCTTAACAAGGAATGGCAGCCGAAGGTCACCGCGATCAAGGAGGCTAATAATCTAGCTACTCTAGACCTCACCACACTATTTGGCAAACTCGATGAGCATGAACAAGTGCTCATTAGCCTTGATAAACATGAAATGAGTATAAAGAAGGAGAAAAGGAAAGATACGAAAAAGAAGTCGATTGCTCTTAAGACTTCTTGTTTAAAGTCCACATCTAAAGAGCAAAGTGATGATGAAACCAATAATGACGAAGATGATGACTCCGATGATGATATGAGTCTATTTGTGAAGAGATACAATAGGTATGTTCGGAAGAATGAGATTCAACACTCGGATAAAAATCTTGTTAAATTTAAGAGGCAATCTAGAAATGAAGGAAATAAGAATGGCAAGGTTAAAGGGACGTGTTACAACTGTGGAAAATCCAGGCACTACAAGCCGGATTGTCCATCACTTAAGAAAGACAAGGATAAGGAAAAGGATAAGAGCCGCCAACATAAAAAGTCAACACAACTCTAGACGAGCATACATCGCTTGGGAAAGCGATAGCGAGTCGAAAAAAGAGGACAGCTCAAGTGATGAAAGTGAATCTGTTAATATATGTCTTATGGCACATCACAACAAGAAGAAAGAGGTAAAACACTCTAAATATGATCATTCTAATACTATGTTTCATTTAGAATTACAAAAGGCTTTTGATATGTTGCACCATGAGGCTAAGGAAGCTTTTCAACGCTTAGCCTCGAACAAACAGATTTTTAAATACTTGGAGAAAAAGGTTTCCGATTCCGAAAAGGAATTGAAAGATCTTAAAAACTCCATGGTGGATGCATCAAAAGCTAAGATTGATGAGAATGAGTCTCCATGGTTCAAGTTTGGGGGCTGTGATACTTGTCATATTTGGCAAAAAGAGGTGAGAACCCTTAAGGCCAAATTAGACAAGGCTCTTAAGCCTAAAATTACGTTTGCTATTGATCGATCACATTATCGAGAAAGTATGAACAATCCATATCAAAAGTATACGTATGTGATTCGAGATAGAGATAGCAAAGGTAAACTCCAAATGAACCGTGATTGCCTATATTGTTGCAAGCCTGGTCATAATATTGCTAAATGTCGTTTTAGAAGATTTCTTGTTCCAAAAGGCATTTATCAATGGTTGCCCAAATGTGATCTTGGTTTCACTTACTGCAAAGGACCCAATGAGAATTGGGTACCTACTCTCCCTTGATTGTTTTTGTAGGTACAAATTCTTGAGACCACCGAAAGATGATGGGTTCTGGATAGTGGCTGCTCAAGAAATATGACAGGAGACATATCTCTTTTCATCGACTTTGTGGCGAAGAAAAAGGGGTTTGTCACCTACGGAGATAACAATAAGGGACAGATTCTCGACAAAGGTAGTGTAGGTAACCCCTCATCTACTACTATCTTTGATGTGATGCTTATGGAAGGCGTTAGACACAATCTTTTAAGCATTAGCCAACTATGTGACAAGAATTATAAAGTATCGTTTTCAAAAGATTATTGCATAGTTGAAGATAGTGACAAAAAGAATGTGTTTAAGGGCTTGAGGGTGAACAACGTCAATATGCTAGACTTAAATGAGGTATCATTGAATGGAGACAAATGTCTAGTCACTATGAATGAAGATTCATGGTTGTGGCATAGACGGTTGGCGCACATCAACTTTGATTTGCTTAACAAAATAGTCTCTAAAGACCTAGTCATTGGTTTGCCCAAAATCAAATTCACAAAGGATCACTTTTGTGATGCTTGCCAAATGGGGAAGCAAACAAGGATCTCATTCAAATCTAAAAATATTGTTTCAACTATGAGACCCCTTGAGCTCCTCCATATGGACCTCTTTATGATTTTGTAATAGTCGATGATTTTTCTAGGTTTTGCTGGACCATTTTCTTTGCAAATAAGAGTGATACCTTTTTGGCCTTTGAGAGATTTGCTAAGTTATCTCAAAATAAGTTAAACACGAACATTGTGTCAATCAGAAGTGATCATGGGGGTGAGTTTGAAAACCATTTATTTGAAGCATTTTGTGAATCCCATGGAATTGATCATAATTTTTCCGCACCACGTACCCCTCAACAAAACGGAGTTGTGGAACGTAAAAATAGAATTTTGGAAGAATTAGGAAGGACTATGATCAATGAGAGTAAACTTCCAAAATACTTTTGGGCAGACGCCATAGGTGCGGCTTGTTATGTTTTGAATAGGGTGCTCATCCGACCTATTCTAAACAAGACACCGTATGAGCTTTTAAAAGGGCGTAAGCCAAATATCTCTCACCTTCATGTTTTTGGTTGCAAGTGTTTTGTGTTGAACAATGGAAAAAAGACACTTGGTAAGTTTGATGCCAAGGCCGACGAGGATATTTTTCTTGGATACTCTCAGTCAAGTAAAGCTTATAGAATATATAATAAAAGGTTGTGAATTGTTGAAGAGTCGGTACACGTTACTTTTGATGAGTCTTATCCGAGAAATGTCGGAGAAGGTAGTTCTTTTCATGGTGCAGGTGCATCTTCTGAAGACATACTCAAGGACACTGATAAGGAAACTGGTCAGCCTGAAGCAGTGCGTATTGAGGAGGAAAAGGATCACCAACCAATGAAGAGTAAGGAGGAACATTTTCTTAATGAAGATGACCTTCCTCCAGCATGGAAGTCTTCCAAAGACCATCCAATCGACAATATCATCGGTGACATCTCTAAGGGAGTAACCACTCGCTCTAAACTTAGTAACTTTTGTTATTACTCTGCTTTTGTGTCACAAGTTGAGCCTAAAAACGTAAAGGAGGCATTACTCGATGAGCATTGGTTCTTATCAGTTCAAGATGAACTAAATTAATTCAGGAGAAATGAGGTTTGGGACCTTGTCACCCCTCCGTGAGATCATCGAGTAATCGGCACCCGATGGGTATTTAGAAATAAACTTGATGAAAATGGAGTTATAACACGTAACAAAGCGCGGCTTGTAGCACAAGGCTATAACCAAGAGGAAGGAATCGACTATAAGGAAACTTATGCATCGGTTGCCCGACTCGAGGCTATACGCCTTTTACTTGTTTATGCTTGCACTAATAACTTTAAATTATTCCAAATGGATGTTAAAAGTGCTTTTCTTAACGGATATATCAATGAAGAGGTTTATGTTGCCCAACCTCCGGGTTTTGAATCACATGAATATCCTGATCATGTCTACAAACTTAAACGTGCTTTGTACGAACTTAAACAAGCCCCTAGGGCTTGGTATGAACGTCTAAGCAAATTTTTACTTGATCAAGGGTATTCAAGAGGGAAGGTTGACACAACCCTCTTTATTAAACGTCAAGGAAAACATTTAATCTTGGTACAAACTTATGTTGATGATATTATCTTTGGGTCTACTAACATGACTGTGGTCAAGGAGTTTTCTAGTTTGATGCAGGGGGAGTTTGAAATGAGCATGATGGGGGAGCTTAACTATTTCCTCGGATTGCAAATCAAACAACTCGAAGAGGGCACATTCGTGAGTCAAACAAAATATTGTCTTGAGCTTCTCAAACGTTTCGACATGCTAAACTACAAAGCAATAGATACTCCAATGCCTACTTGTGCCAATCTTGATCGTGACGAAAATGGTAAGGATGTAGAGGTAAAGAAGTATCGAGGTATGATTGGATCTCTTCTTTATCTTACGCATCACGGCCCGACATTATGTTCAGTGTATACATGTGTGCGAGATATCAAGCACATCCCAAGGAATCCCACTTAAAAGCAGTTAAGCGCATACTTCAATACCTTTCCGGTACTCCAAAGTATGGGCTATGGTATTCTAAAGGTAGTGTTTATTCCTTAGTTGGTTATTCCGATTCCGACTTTGCCGGGTGCAAATTGGATAGGAAAAGTACTAGTGGCACGTGTCACTTTTTCGCAAATTCCTTGGTGAGTTGGCATAGCAAGAAATAGGTTTCCGTTGCTTTGTCAACAGCCGAGGCGGAATACGTTGCCGCCGGTAGTTGTTGTGCTCAAGTCCTATGGCTTAAACAACAATTGCTTGATTTCAATTTAAAACTTGAGCGTATTCCCATTTTATGAGACAATATTAGTGCTATAAATCTAACTAAGAACCCCTTATTGCATTCACGCACCAAGCATATCGAAATTCGCCATCATTTTCTTAGGGATCATGTAGAGAAAGGTGATGTGATTTTTGAGCACGTTGACACTAAAAATCAACTTGCTGATATTTTTACAAAACCATTAGATACAGAGCCTTTCTTTCACATCCGTAGGGAACTTGGCATTCTCGATATCTCGGATCGTGTTTGATAATCCTTTAAGATAGTGATCTTCACATATATACATGCTTGTTTATTCTTTTAACTAACAATGCAAAGAGATATTTAGCTATATGTGAGGGCTCTTATCGTCAATAGTGATCAAGGTAATATTGTTCCGATTCATAGATGCTTAACATATTTTGTGCCATGTTAACTACTTTAAACTTGATGTTTATTACATTTTGTGCATATATTGTTCATTTGGATGTTTGTTCTATGTGTGTGCATGTTTATTTATCTTTTTGGAACTTATGCTTGCAAAAATTTCAATTTTTTTCATTTTTGACTTGGATGAGTCGACCGAACCATTTCATGGGTCGACTCATGAGCTGATGCATCTTTTAAGGGAAATGAACGGGTTAGCGCAGGATAACCTGCGGCTGGTGCATCTTATTTTTTTTAAAACAAAAAAATTTCAAGTCCTAGTAAGTGTGCGCCGACGCACCCTGTCCATGGGTCGACGCAAAACTGACGCGCTCAGAATCCCCTTTAATGGGAATGTGTGCGCCGACCTAGTGCTTTCTATTCCCACTACATATCTTCACTACTCTTTATTTCTTGTTCATTGCATGTAAACACATCAGATTTTATGGTCTTCTTCTCTCTATCTCTTCCATCAAACTCCATTAAATACCCATTAAACTCCATCAAATCCCCATTAAAACCCACACAAAAAAACAAAAAACCACAAAGTTTGAATCCTCAAGATTATAAGACAAGGGTTTCTAGCAGCAAGATCATCATTCTTCTTCAACCACCACACACTGTTCATCTTCTTCATCACCTTCATCAAAAATGGCTTCCCGGCGCACAACCGGTAAACGAACAACTAAAGCTTCATCTGCCGGAACTTCTTCAACACCGGTAACTATTAACTCTTTACTCTCTGATGAACTGTTTGGTCCTTTTGAGGTAGAGTTTAGTCATCGTGTTGTTATTCCACAACATGGTTTCTATGTTTTGATGGGTCCAGACTACAAAATTCCTGAGATAACTGAAATGCTTAGTGTTCAGAATTTTGGTGAGTTTCTTGAATGTGATGATAAGTTCAATAGTGATTTGATTCGATTATTCTATTGTGGAATTAAGGGAAAATTTAAGGGTGCTGAGTTTTCGTTTTCTATGAATAATGTACGTCATCCTGTAAACAATGAGTTATGAAATACTTTGTTTCATATGGATACTGATGAAAATATCCCCAAAGTAACCGACACCAAGTTTGTTCAAAACTATGAGTTTAAATTTGCTCTGAACTCTATGTTGCGTGAACCATATCCGGACGATGTTGTGGCAAGTGAATTCTTTCCGAAAAATGTTACCACCGGTCATTTGAAATTTGTTGACCGCGTTCTGCAGTGGATTGTTACTCGTATTTTGAGACCTAAGAAAGGCAGGTACTCAAGAGTTGAGAAGGCAGAAGTTCATCTCATTTACATACTTAAGAATTGGATCAAAATCAACTAGCCACACTATTTTGCATATCGGATGTTTGTTACCCGCGACTCCACCAAAAGTCTGGCTTTAGGTTATGCATCCTGCATTCAGAACATTTTGAACAAGGCTGGCATCTCAGTTCCAAATATTCTTTACATCCAGATTTCATCCGAACATCAATTTCAACCAAAAACACTCACCATGATGGGTTACACTTGGGATTCTGTTAAGGATGAGTTCAAGTACCGACACAGATCAACTCATCCTTTTCCACATGAACCTGAAGAACCTAATCATGACGAAGGAAATGATGATGAGGCAGTACATGATAGTGACAATCAAGATGTTAATAATGGTGATATGGTTATTGAAGAGGAAGACAACGAAGCATGGATGGGCTATCAACCTGAGGACAATTCTGATAATCAGGGCTGGGGAGATTGGCAAAACAACTGATGGACTGCTCTTGGAGACGCATATGTTCCTCCCACCTATGGCGAGGAGTATGATTAGCAGCAACCTGATTATTCTGCACCTCCAACTCCACAACCTCAGCATGATTTTCAGGCATTTGAAGAGATTATGGCAAAGTTGAACCAGATGAATCTTCAACATCAAGAATTCCAAGCATTGCAAGAAATCCTCTACAATGCTCAAGAAGAAAGGTTCACAAACTTATCCAACCAAGTCTCGACTCACATCACTAACTTCAACAGGTTTGCTGACGCCTCTATGACTCGCTTCACCCAAATGGACGAGAATTTGACTAAACAGAATCAGAATCTTGCAAACAGTCTTGGCTTGCTCAATCGCTTGCTAATCAAACTTAACTTGAACCTAGAGGATTTACCACCACCAGGCCAATACCATGGGGGAAGAGGTCATCCATCTAGGGGAAGGAGACCATAGAGATTAGTGCATCATATTACTTGTGTTTTGCATTTATGTTTTGCTGTTTGGATTGCATGTTCTTTCCTGTTGTTTAACTTTGAACTTTGTTTCAGTTTGTTTTGGTTCTTTGTTTTGAACTATGGAATGAATTGTCTTTGCTTCTTAAGTTCCGTATTTATCCGTTTCAAATTTTACATTAACTGTATCATATGTGGATGCGTGTTAGTGTTGCCATGTTGCAAATATGTGGATGAATCCTTACTTGTTATAGTGTTACTCTTTTGACCACCTTCTTCTCTTTTTTTTTTTATGTTGACAAAGGGGGAGAAGGATAGCAAGCAAAAATTAACCAAGAAATTAACCAAGTGTTAAAGACAGGGGGATCTTGTTCGTTCTCAAATTACAAATCAAGAGAAAGCTAAACAGTGTTGCCATCATCAAAAAGGGGGAGTATGTGAGGGCTAAGGTCTTTCATCTATTTCGGTTTTAATGATGTCAACAAATAAGCTAAGTATTAGATTGTAATTTGAGCGGTATCACTTCATTTGTCGGGCAAATTGAATCTAATCATCGTTGTTCATGCGTCTAAACATATAGAACTTTGTCTTACCCATAAATACATGTGCATGATCATTATATTGGTGTCTAGTATGTTTGTCCGGGTCTTGGTCAGTTAATATGTGCAAAAAAATACATTTCTTGAAAATTGCAAGTGATGCGCCGACCCAACCTAAGCATGAGCCGACTCATGCTTCTTGGAACAAAGTTTGTGGAAAGGCCGGGAAAGCGCACGCTGACCCCTGCAGGTTGTGGGTCGACGCATGATTCTGGGAATTTGAAAATATGCAAAAACTGCATACTTGCGTCGACGCAAGATGCCAATAGGTCGACACATGATTGTGAAACTTGCATAGTGATTTCCATGGGTCAGCGCACGCCGACCCTCATTAAAGGATGGGTCGACTCAAACACGCCTGAACTGAATTTTTTCACTTAAATTTTTCTGTTATTTCTGATACAAGTTTTAGTGGGTCAAATCATTCTCTATAAATAGTCTGGTCATCTCATTTTCTAAAAAAAACAAGAAACGTGAAAATTTATACCAATCTTTCTCTTCATCTTCATCTTCATCCTTGAGTCAACCAACAATTACACATAATCATTTTTGCTTGTGTTGTCCATTGTTTTGAAGTGATAACGTTCAGAATTAGGAAGTGTAGTGATCGTCATTTCTGGGTTGAGAATTGGTAGGTGTTTCTTGAATAAAACCTTAGGTTTTATCCTCCAAGAATCAAGGTGATTTTGGGGGTTTTTGGCATAAACCGTTTCATTCTACAGGGATTCAGCCGTGCGAAGGTAACTGAAAAATAGATTTTTCTTTCGGTTTAGTAGCTACAGTCAGAGGATCGTAGAAGAAAGGTTTGGGGATCGAATTGCGGAGATTTGAAGTCGGCCGAGTGAAGGTGACTGAAGAACGGTGGTTTCTTGCAGTCTAGTAGCGTGGGAAGGTGACTTGTTCAACCGAATTTGTGGCACTTGATTCGTCTTGAATCAAGGGAAGAGAAGGTTCTGCATCAACGATCAAAGACGTTTAGGAGTTTGGATGTTCATAGTTCTTCTCTTATAATAAACAATTTGCAACAGCTACATATATATATATATATATATATATATATATATATATATATATATCTCAATTCCAATTGTGGAATTGGGGGCAGAGGTACCCAAAGCGAGGACGATTAGGGAAATGCCTAATCAAATCTCGTTTGTTCTCTCTTTCCCTTAACTCTTTACGTTTGATATCATTCGAATTTGCGAAGTTCAAAATTGATCAAAATTTCTGAGCTAGTGTTATATTGAGCTGTTGAATTGTTTTGTAAATTTGATATAATCCTTTGGATTGTATTTTAGGAGCAGCTCAACATCACATTACTTTGAAATCTTCACTGTGTGCTAACGCACACCAAGTGTTCGATAATTTGTTTCAACTCAAAATTGAACGCATTTGCAATTTATTGTTTGTCAATTGATCTCATTGGATTGGATTAAACATCAAGCAAGTGATACTTTGTTGATTGCATTTTAAATTATGTTAATCAAACTGAATTTTTCTCATCCATAATTCATTCCCAATATTGTCGTGCATATCCGATCCTTTTAGTAGAAGGTTCGTTGTAGACGTGTGATTCAGTGGTTGCTTACGTCAAACTTTTAAAACCAAATTTTTGGTAACCATTTGCGTGTAAAACTCAAGGGATCTATTCAACCCCCCCCCCCCCTTCTAGATCCATAGCCATAGGTTTTGTAATGTTTGGTCAGACAGGCGGTGACCACCTGGCAGGAACTGGATTTTGTAAGGTTTGACCAGATGGTAACTTTAGCAAACCTTGGCTTTTCGAAGTTGAGGGCAACCTCACTTGGAGGAGATCCCCTTGGAAGTATCATTGGCTTTGTGAGTTATTTTTGCACTGATGAGGGTACTCTCAAGATGGATCTATGACTCTGAGAACCTTCATGAAAGTCTTAGTATTCACCCGTGAGGGGAAATGGGATTCTGTTTTTTAAGGAACCTAGAAAATTCTACCAACCCTTAGAATCACGTGCAAATTATCCAACGACATGTCAAACCTCTGACCCGAGAACATGCATAACATAGCATTGCATTCATTTGCACTCAGACCTTATTTTCAAGCATTCATGCATTCACTCATAATAAACATTTGCATTCATTTTTCAAAACAGGACTTATTGGGGACCCTCTGTGCAGAACAGATATCTGAGTTATCCAAGCTGACTTGCCTATAGCCATATCATACCAGAAACAACCAACAAAGACTCATGGATCAGCTAGAGCAAAACCATATTGCCATCCGTGCAGACTTGGAGAATATGGGGGCCAGAGTTAACCAGCTTCTCAAAACTCTCCACACTATCATTCAGGGACAAGAAGAGATCAGACAGAGTATCGCTAAGCTTGCCCAAGTTACTCCTAATTCGCAACAATATGTGACTCTTCCGCAAAATTATCAACAACAAAATCAGCGACCACAAGGTCAGCAAGGGCAACAAAAGCTTAGAGGGCCTGCAAGAAGGATTTATCATATTCCTATGCCCTATGCTTAACTCCTTCCTTAATAACTCGCCAGTCAGTTGGTCCAACTGTGTGAACTTGGTCCACCTCCAAATCTTCTCCTAAGGGGATATGATGTCAATGCATGATGCGAATTTCATTCTGGGGCCCCAGGCCATACAATCGAGAATTGTAGGGCATTGAAGTTCAAGGTTCAAGACCTCGTTGATGCTAAGATCATAGCCCTCTCACCCAATGGTCTACTTACTAAGAATAATCTGATGCCTTGGCGTACGAACACGTATGCAGTTCCATGACCAGTGCAAATGGTAAATTTGAGAAGAGCCTCCTAAGGGACCGTCATCATTTTCTGCAAGCAGAACTGAAATTCTGGCATAGCAGACATCAGATGTCCTAACACATGTCAAGACATTTTTCTGCACAATAATTAAACAAAGGAACATAACTGCATACTGATTTCCAAAAATATCAATAACTGCAGAAAGACAGATGTTTCGACATCTGTTCCAACATGTTTATCAAGAACACTAACAGAATAAGTAAATTTACAAAATGATAAAAGAACACGGAATATGTTAACCCAGTTCGGTGCAATTCACCTACTCTGGGGGATACCAATCTAGGAAGAAGACTCCACTATCTGTAGTATTACCATAAAGCTAAACTCCCCAGTTTACAACTTTATCTCTTAATCACTACCCAATGCAATCTTTATCAAAGACATCTTCTTTGATATGAGAACCACAACACACTTCCCTTAATCACAACCTGTGATATCTAAACCCTCCCTGTCAATACAGAATTCTGTCAGGCATAATTGACCACCAAATTAACTTGGACTTGGTTTAAAGCTTCATCCAAGAACGATACAAGATTCATTACCTAAAGGCTTCTGAATCTATACTGTACCTATGTCTTCCACAGTGTATCAAACCGATACAAAGGGAGACTTACAATCCTAAGAGCCAACGACTCTCAAAACCCTAAACCCTTATTTTTACACAAGAGAACTAGATTACAATAGTTACATTCAAGGTACACACCAAAAACCCTAGGACTAAGTCTTATTATATAGTATTCTGTCTTGGGCTTTCCATCTTTGGTCCTTGATCCACTCCTGCGATTTCTCCTTGAGGCTTGCAACAGATATAAAACAGATTTAAATCAATCTGTTATAATAGTTCAGGATGTCGAGTATACACGCTGGGACATCTCATTCGACATCTGTGATCTTTGGTAAAATTATTTACTTTGGTCTTCATGTTGGAACATCTTCTTTAGCATTGAGTTTTACTAAAATTTGTCCAAATCATTTGAGCTTTTAATCTCCCCCTTTTGGCAAATTTTGGCTAAAACTCCTTTTGTACAACAAAGCCAGGATGTTCCTTAAGTCTCTTTACGCTGAGTGTCGGCTATGATTGGAATGCTGATGTGACTCCCCCTTAACCAGTGAGGTATCTAGAAGTAAACACCCACATACACACCCAAGAGATTGGAGAATCTTGAAATTCCTAGGTGTATATCTTAACTCAGGACACCAGACACAAAAGAAGGACTTAAGAAAGAAAGAGACTGAGGCAGGCTCGAGCTCAAACCTTTCTCCCCCTTTTTGGCCAAAAATTGACAAAAATGTCCCAAGCAAACCCAGACACAACCAAGGATGAATTCTGAATAATGCCATGAGAACACACACATCTTGTGACAACAGAGACCAAGGTTTTCCTATAAATACCCGAGCAGTCTCTATAGGAAGTAACGAATTAAGGGTTAATTCAATAAAGACATTAATAGAGAATGAGATTTCTCTAACAACGAGAATGCACCGACCAAGAATGCTTTGACTATTTCTTCAGTACATAACACCGTCCAAAAATAAGCAAGTAACGAAGAACAAATTTTGCACGTGCATATTTTTCACTGTTCAAGGCACACCGTCCAAAGAACCTAATTACTTACAAGCATGTCCTTAACAAGGTCCTGACATCAGGTCAGACAAGCTTTTCTTCTGATTTGACCAAGGCTTCACAGCGTTGTCTTATCAATCACCACTAAACAACTGCTGAGAAAGATAAATTCTCCCAGTAAACAATGAATCTTAGGCCATACCTAAGAAACAAGTACACTTATGATTCAATCCAATGATACACCAATGAAAGAATCTACTTGTCAAGTCACCCACGACCTGCAACATCAGTAAAATGTCAAAACATCCTTCTTGACACTCATCTTTAAAATAATCACAGTTTCCTTGACCTCCAAACAAACTGGATTTAGAACTTTACCCCTGCAGTAATACTTCTTAGATCAAGGAGCAACTCCCCCTATCTAAGATAACCAGTGCTCCTCCAATGAACACTTATGTTGATGAATGGAAAACATAAGACGCATCTTTATGTCTTCAAGAGCACACCCTTTATTCAACACACCTACTAAACACATTCACCTAATGCTTGACCCTCAAGCAAACCATGTACCAAACTAGTACATTTAACAGACATAAGTTCTCCCCTATCTTTCTCAACTGATGCTTCTTCAGCAAGAAACGCCTCAAAATCACCAAATGATATCCCATGACAACTTCATGATCATATAGTGAGAGTACCAGGAACGCATCCTTGTACCATAACCAACAAACTCTTGGATTGAGACCAAATCTCCATTGATCCCTCTCGTCCAGAAACCATCTATACACCACACGAATTCCTCTTGAATTCTCTTGTATAGATCTCCTTGTTCCCTGAGATACAACCCAATTGAATCTGGAATACTTCACATTCCTCAAAGAGACATACAGAGCCCCTTAGTTTGCTAGCTCACCCAGACGTTCTTCACACTTGAAGGACATTAAACACATGCTCCAGAATTCTCAGCCCATTTGCTCCACAAGCACCAAACTGGTCCACTTCTAGCATGTAACATTCACATCAGACTTCCAAGATAGTCCTTTACCCATAATTCTCCCGTACGATAAGATAAATACCTCTTAGACTAGATGTGAACTAAGAATCCTACTCCAAGGATAACTCACCCAGAAGATGTTCTAACATAAGATAGGACATCCTTCTCATATCATAGACACCAACCAACATGGTTCTAGATATGCTCCACCACTGGACTTACTACCTGCATAGTAATCTAACTGAAGATTTTCAAACAACACTGCGCCATCAGCTTGATCAACAAGAACTCCAGATAACCATAGAGATAAATAAACTCTCATCCACCAAAAGAAGGTAATCTTCCATCATCAGCTTAGAACTTCTACCATAAGCTCCAAGATAGAACTGAACCAGAACCTCCTTACGTCTTCAACCAACTACCCTTCTACCCAAGAGTAATTAGTTCTAAGCACCCTGCTTGAATGCATACTAAAGATCAACCAAATGCCACTGTTTAGTTCATCTTAACTTTTCTTTAGAGTTTCAGATAATCTTCTGATCCACCAATGAAACCTAATCTTCAAGTTACATGAACTACTTGCTCCATAGCAAGCCATCTTGAATCCACCAAGCCTTAGACATGTAACATCTTCTCCTTCCACAGCTCCCGCAAACTGCATGAGATAGACCTTTTTGAAGTATTAATTCCATTTCTTTCTGAGAATATCAACTTATCTTACAATGATGCGCCACTACATCAACTAAGACCCTGAAGTTTCTGCTTGATGTCACGACACTTGATCAGGCATCCAGCTGAGGAATTCAGCCCTTCCTTCTGCCACTTAGAAGAACCTCCTCCCTATTACAAAACAAGAGTTCCATGCTCTCATTGACTTGATTCAATAACCAAGTTTGAGTAGACAACCTCCATCCTGCTTAATCATATCATGGGTATTCCATTCAAGCTCACACCTTGATGAATATCTGCTTCACAACTCCAAAGAACTCAACGTGCCAAGTCTGATTCTTCAGAAGAGAAGTAGTCATAGACTACACCATAGTTATACCAAAGGATGCCACTTTCCTTAAGTAGAGCGGATTGTAGAAAGCCAGAGATAACTGCCACTTAACCTTGACCTCCAAAATGAGCAAAATCACATGCTCCTATGTACCTAGATCAGAAATAAACTGACCCAAGTTGTGCCATCACCAGCACCATATTTTGGACAAGTCTCTTGCCAGGACATTTTCCAGATAAATATCAGATGCTTCTAGTAACAATTGGAATACACCTACTACACTTCAATACTCCTAGATCAGAAATAAACTGATCCAAGACTATTCATCAAGATTAAGATGTCTTCTTCTTCATCTTCAACATCACCACTATCTAGAACAGTTTCTTGCCAGGAAACTCTCCAGAGATCAGATGCTTCTGCCACACCACACTGAAGCAGATTCTTTGGTCAACACCCAAGAGAAATAGATCCAAAAGCTTATGCAGTACCCATCCCATGATTCTGCATAAACCAGATGAAGAGATGTTTCAACATCGTGTTAAACATCAGCAATCTTTAACTTCACATACAAGGATAATCAATTAAATACTTGTGAATATCACAAATAGAAATTGATCTTAAATCCTTGTTCAGTAACCCTGCTTCACTGTAGAAGCCATACTCCAACATATCACTCTATGAACACTTATCAAGTATTCAGTATTTTGCAAGTATCTTCTTTGACAAACAAAGTGGTGAGATACCAAGGCTGCCACCCTTGACTCAAGTAACTAAGATTCTCTCTGAACAAACCCTATTTACCTCAACAGTTCTGAAATCTCCAATCAGATTGGATCCACCCTTAGGGTTAAGAGCAATGAATCATTCCTTGCACTTTTGGACAATGAAAATAAATCACCTCCAATTTCTTCAGGTTTATGTTTCACAGAAACACCCTCTAGTCAGAAGAATAACTAGAAGACTCCAAACGCATGACTGATATGCCTTTATGAGTGGACTTGAGAGAATTCTCAAGTATCTTTGACACCTTAGCCGATCAATAATTTACCAAATTCCTAGAGCAAGAACTTGATAAAACTAATCTCAACTCCCCTTCTCTTCAACTGACTTCAAACTGCACAAAGGAACCAAGCTTCCAAGTACCAAGTCACCATAACAGACATCTTCCAACAACTCGCTTCATAACATCGCTCCCGGCTTTGGAATAAAAAGATGCAAATATCTTCAAATATAGAGGCCAACGATTGAGATCTTCCACCATCTGTCTTCAGCAAAAACTCCAGAATCCCATAAATTCCAAAGCTCTTCCATCAGAAACATATGCAGTGGAACCACCAAAGAACAAATTCAGCTTTCCCTAATAAGATGTCAGAACATCTTATAAGACACCTCAACAAGAGAACTAGCCATTTCTCCCGCAGTTGTTGTAGAACCTCCTCAGCAACATGAACAACCACCGGGTTGTTACCTTCGATCCAAAACATCCATCCCATCCATTAATACCCTTGAGTATGTATGAGTTGATTGATCTGATCTTCAAAACTCCTCCTTGTTTAAATGCCATAAAGTATCTCCCAAAGATCTCATCCAGAAACAGACAGGATGCCTGCTCTGATACCAATTGAAATTCTGGCATAGAGGACAACAGATGTCCTAACACATGTCAAGACATTGTTCTGCACAATAATAAAACAAAGGAACGTAACTACAGACTGATTTCCAAAAATATCAGTAACTGCAGAAAGACAGATGTTTTGACATCTGTTCCAACATGTTTATCAAGAACACTAACAGAAGAAGTAAATCTACAGAATGATAAAAGAACACATAGTATGTTAACCCAGTTCGGCGCAATTCACCTACTCTGGGGGATACCAATCCAGGAAGAAGACTTCACTATCTATAGTATTACCATAAAGCTAAACTCCCCTGTTTACAACTTTATCTCCTAATCACCACCCAATGAAATCTTTATCAAAGACATCTTCTTTTATATGAGAACCACAACTCACTTCCCTTAATCACAACCTGTGATATCTAAACCCTCCCTGTCAATAAAGAATTCTGTCAGGCATACTTGACCACCAAATTAACTTGGACTTGCTTTAATGCTTCATCCAAGAACGATACAAGATTCATTACCTAAAGGCTTATGAATCTGTATTGTACCTATGTCTTCCATGGTGTATCAAACCGATACAAAGGGAGACTTACAATCCTAAGAGCCAACGACTCTCAAAACCCTAAACCCTTATTTTTACACAAGAGAACTAGGTTACAAAAGTTACATTCAAGGTACACACCAAAAACCCTAGGACTAAGTCTTCTTATATAGTATTCTGTCTTGGGGTTTCCATCTTTGGTCCTTGATCCACTCTTGCGATTGCTCCTTGAGTCTTGCAACAGATATAAAACAGATTTAAATCAACCTGTTATAGCAGTCCAGGATGTCGAGTCTGCACGCTGGGACATCTCATTCGACATCTGTGATCTTTGGCAGAATTATTTACTTTGGTCTTCATATTGGAACATCTTCTTTAGCATTGAGTTTTACCAAAATTTGTCCAAATCATTTGAGCTTTCAAGAACAATCCTAATCTGTGGGTGGATAATAAGGACAATCACGCCATCATTTGTTTTGTAATTCGATCATTTCTGTTAAGTGAAAATTCATTTGTAAGACTTGTTCGTTTTTAATTGATAACGATAATGAAATAAATGTGCATGTTTTGAATAAATTCATCCGTGTTCACACATACTTTCTCATCGATATAAAACGCTTGTTCAAGTAAAATCAAATAGAGAATGATGAAATCAAAATACGCAAAATTATCGGTCATAATATTTGAAAAAAGCCATGTTGATTATGTACATGCATTGCTTCAAATCCCAAACACCGGAGATATAAGGAAGATAATCCCTCACCAACCTTGTTGAGCCTAGAAGTATGAGTTTCTTTCCAAAATGAAAAACCCCCAATCTTAACCTGGGGCAAGGTAGTCTCTAGTTAATTGGACCATGCGTTCAAATTTCAAGGGAAAAAAGGGAGTGTCTCATTCGAGGATCGACCATATCTTATCCCTCACAAGAGGTCGTACCTCACAATGGTTGTCCCTCGCTACTGACACAAGGAGTGAGGCAGTCAAAACCCTTACAAGCCAAACAAAAAAGTGTCACACGATTTGTTCCAAATGGAAAAAAAAAACAAGAATTCTAAAAGAAAAGAACAGAAAGGCCCGGTAAGTCGAAAGCTTGAAGGCGAGTGACTTAGGCAAAAATTAGGGCATCCCGCTGGACTACAAACTCAAAAGAAAATCAGTCCAGGAAAAAATCAGAGAACAAAAAGAAAAAGAAAGAATCTGAAAGAAAAATCCCCAATAAGAACAAATTCGTGTGACCACAAATGACAAAACAAAAGGTGAGTGACTGTCACTCCGAAAACCTCATTGGTTCATTAACCATCACTTCCACCATGCAACAACCCTATTGAAAGATGAACGCCTGTGTCGAATTAGTTGAACATAGGACTGGAGAACATCAAGGGGAATGGGTGGGTTAAAGTAAACTTTGACCCATAAATTCTTTTTTCTCAAACCGTGAACCAGGCCACGTTGCAACCCTCAAAAGACCTAATTGAAGCAGGGTTATTTCGAAAGCATACTTCGGTAAAATCGCGTCAAAACTGACTCCTAAAATGATTTGCTTACGATTCGTGTTTGTGTCGATGTGGCACTCTAAGTAGTGATCCATTCACTATATGTCATCATTTCAGTCATGCTTAGATTTCAAAAATGTCATATGCATTGCATTAAAATTATCACTTCCAAAATGAATTGTTTTACTTGCTGTCGCACCCTAATTTTTGACCCTAAGATGTCATCTTCATTTGTGCATCTTAGGTCAAGCATTTCTGCATTGTCTGAGCTAACCCATATCTTGTAGTTTGTTTCTTTGTGTTCAAATTAGGTTTACATATTACCGCGAAGCTCCCCGAGTTGCTTTAAAGCAGGTCAAATCAACGAAAGATCTCCAGTACAAGAACTTTGGAATTAGGATTTTGCTCCGAAGAAATTATTGAGAAATTGACTCTATCAAGTCAGAACTTGTGTGGTCCACCTATTACTTAAGGTCATTTACATTCAAGGGACTTCATTCAACAAGAATCTGAGCTTCATTGGTCCTTGACAAGAGGAGTTTGAGCCTCAGTCCCACTGTACCTCAAAATTAGGGTTTCTGTGATACTTGGCAGTCAATGGCCCAGATTCTCACCAAAAGGCCCATGTTACAAAAAACCTTATATTGATTATAAAAAAAATCGTTACCAAAAATATATTGCAAACTATATGGATTTAAATTTAATTGCCAAGAACCAATGAGGAGCAAGCATTACTTTGTTTGACTTTTCAACCTCATTTGCCAACCAATGAAAAAGTGACACGTGGCGTACAAGAAACCAAAACAATCCAAATTGTTCCTTCTTCCCCGTTCTTGTTCGCGGATTACAAGGGAGAGGAGGGAAATTCAAACTAGTGATTCAATTCATCAAATCCATCATCAATCCTTAGCGCGCCATTATTTCAATTCGAATTCCCCAAATCACTTGCCCATTGAGCTTCGACGGTTTGATTCATCCAAATGGCTCAGAAGATTGTTCGTTTCTGCACGCTACTTGCTCTCACTTCAACCGAGACCTAAATTAAAGCACCAAAATAGCCTATGCACGTTTCACTTGGCTCAAGATGAAATTCAGGCTATTGCTATGTGTGTAGTAGATTCAATTGATTGCCCTCTCTCCAAGATAAACTCATTTTGTCTGCTGAACTTTCAATGCGATTGACCAACTCGCTGCCTACAAAAGGAGCCTCCAACTTCATCAGGGGGGGATTCAAAAAGAGAAAAGAGGTAACCATTCAAATATTCTAAGAAAAACTCTTTAGTTTCGTTTTGGCACAAGAAAAAGAAAGATTCTACTTCGTAAGCTGCGGATTAGAGGTAAGAGCTTTTACCTTGCCCTTATGTGTTTGTATAATTGCGTCAATATTATTGCTCTTCATGGTCTGGAAGTGAGAATGTGAGAACTCTTGCCTGATAAACCCTCCTCACTTCACTTTTGATTAAAGTTGATAAGATCTATGTTAGCCTGATCTTTTACTTAAGCTGAGTTGCATTCTAGGTTGAATGGTTTTAGTCTCTGAATGTCGAGCTGCTAAACTTGAGTTGATCCATAAAATCACTGTCACTTATTAAGATGAAAGTCCTTAAATGCCTTATCATCTGTTGAACTTTATGATACCCTATTTTGGTCTGGCATATGTATGTTTAAGAGGTTGTATATTGAGGTGTTAATGTTTCACACTGAGCATGGGGTGTATTATCTACTGCCATTTTGTTTTACTTGTTGTCTCCAATAACGTGTGTGCTTGCAAATGTTAAGATTAGGAGGAATATTGATTATTGATCTGTTTGTATCCATGTAACCCTGGTTGATGTCAGATTCTAAAATCATGAGATATTTGTCCTGGTACCATGTGTTTAGTATCAAGGAATCATGTGCTTAATTATCCCTAAGATCACCTTGCTTTGACTTGAGTTTTTACTGTCCCTAACTGTCCAACTGTTTGAAGTTTACTGATTATACTTGCATCAGTATGATAAATATGCAGCCTGTGGTATATGTTTATATGTGGCACTCACACTTAGTTATTATTTACATCTGTTTACATCTTTGTTTTATGACAGCAATGCAAGCTTTCTCAATACACCCTTCCTGATAAGTGTAGTGTCAAATGTGTGCTTAAGCTGAATACCAATGTTCTGTCTTGATATGCTATTAGGTTGAGTATTTTACTTTGGAATTAGTAAGCTGCTAAGCATATTGCTTTTGATATGATTACTTTGTTAATATAACCGTAATATACATGTGGATGTCCTAAATGTTTGATCCATCCATGCATTCGTCTGCAATTTGGACTTTAGCATGATTTCAATGTTAAGACAAGATGATTTTTGTACTAAAGATTGGGATGTTGAAGTATACATGTGCGTGATAAAGCTTAAGGTTTAGACTCTTGATTTTCTTTGATTTCCTTTTCTGTCAAGTCAAAGTTGGTTTGTTTAGACAAGAGTGAAAGTTTCACGTGCAATGTACTGCCATGCCCATCCTATTTTTGCTTGCTAACTTTGGCATAAGGCACACCTTGTTCACCTGTTGATAAGCTGTATTACATTCATAGTTTTTCACGTGCTTAGGTCCTTAAATATTCAGTATAATGCCTTTGACTTCACTCAAACCAACTTTGCCATGTTTTTGATTAACTTACATTCTGGTCTTCTCAAAGTGCATTCGTGCCTCTTGAGGCACCATGAACCTAGAGATTTTCTCATTGTGAACAATCCTGTCTGGCCTTGGAAGGTGTTTGTTATCATGTTTTGAGCACATTTTGAGGTGTGCTTGCTTTTATTTAAATGCATTCTAATCATGTAATTTCTGGTACCTGTGAATTTAGTTTAGTTTGGTATATCATAAATGCTAATTGCCTTCAACTTACCTAGCTTATTACTTTCAATGTGAACCGTTCTTAACCTGTCTACTAACCACTATTTCTTCTGAAGTTCAACCTTGCTTTGCTATTATGGTTTCCAATTCATATGTTTGTGTGTTAGTTGTGTCATTCTATTGAACTCAGTCTAATGTGCTATATGCTGCTGCCAAGTTTTGAATCTTTAATTTGTAAGTTGTTTGCTTGCTGCTATGGCCATATGGAACTTTTGTTTGCATGATCTTGTTCTTACTTCATGTAATGCAATGGTCTTAAAGATTTGTTGCTACTAACTGCATCATGCTTTAATCCACCTGTCGTCTGTTCGCATCCTGAACTCCTAACCTTGTCAATCACATGTTTAAAACCTACAACCTCACTGCTGCCTGTCTTTAAGCATATTAAATCCTGAGTTTGTTTTGGTGCATGAACTAGAATCAATACCATGTTGCTGTTTGCTTCCATGTATGTTTATTGTATTCAAGTCACACCCTTGTAGAGTTTTCATTTGAATATCGCGTGTTGGTCGTATATTTATTACCATGAATATGTTTGAATCAATTGCTCCATACACTCAACTGTTCCATCATTTTTGAAATTCTGGTACCAGACGTGTGATGTTAAGGTGCGATGTTACAACAACATACTCTGCAATAATGGACAGAATAAGCAACCGGAAAACACAAGGAATTGTTCACCCAGTTCGGTCTAACTACCTACGTCTGGGGGCTACCAAGCCAGGGATGAAATTCACTACTTGTAGATATAATTTACAGACTCAACACACCAGTTGACAATCTCCTAAACTTATACTCTACTAGTGACTTTCTACCTAAGAAACCACTTAGATATGAGAACACTACTCAATCCCCTAAAACACTCAAAGAACAACCTCTTTGAGATCCCTTGATCTTGCTTCCTAGCTTCGATCAATCAACAACTCTCTATTGCTTCACAGCTTCTAGAGAGGACAGAAAATTCAACACCTATTCAACCTAGAATAGTGTGATTACAAGTACTCTAAACAAACCCTAGACTCTAAGCCTCCAGCTCTTGATCTTTAATCTGTTTTCTGTACCTTCTTCCTTGGTCTTGTGCGCTTTATATAGCTCCTTGAATTTGGATTGGATTTGTCACAATATTTGATCAGATTTGTTAATTAAAAACTGAATCTTTTAAAACAGATTTTATCCCCAAAATCTTTTTAAATCTTCCACCTTTTAATTCTCCAACAAACCTGCAATCAAATCTCCCATGTAACAGAAAATATCTAGCCCAAGATATTCTCATCCAACGAGTCAACACTCTCCACAATTCCAGCTAATACGCGACCCTAATAACAACAAGACCATGTTGTCATTAGCTTCAGTTCTGCAGGTTTGATGTTACAACATCACCTATGTGACATCAGACATCCACTTCAGCAACTAGCAACCTTAACACAGCCCAGTGTTAAGTGCAATGTTATGACATCAAACATAGTTAACCTTCACAACTTAGTACAGCCCAGTACTAAGACTCAATGCTGCAACATCAACACCATGACATCAGCATTGAACACCTTGTTGTTTTACCAAAATTCCAGCCAATCCAGGAACTTACAATCTCCCCCTTTGGCTAATTTTGGCTAAAACAATCTCTGCATCTTCAGAGACTTCAGCAGCGGAATATCTTCAATATTTTGAAACTTTAACTTGCAGCAGTTTGACAATCTTCATATAGTCTTCATTACTTGATCTGCTGCAGCACCATCTTCATTATTGACAACAGCCAATTGGTGCTCCCCCTCAAAAACTTGAACCAGCATCACAGCTGTTCAGTAGCTCACAATGTGCAGCACATCTCCCCCTTGATGTCTGCTTTGCTGAACTCTGCACTCTTCAATGCTATGAATTCTTCACTAGCAGCTCCACAACTATGCTGTTTATACTCCCCCTCCACAGCTGCATCATTACTTTTCAACTAAACACCTTTTATTTTTATTCTTTTAGCAGCAACTACTCTTCTCCTCATGGCATTTATTAACTCTCCCCCTTTTTAGCCATAATTGGACAAACCTCAACAAGTAATTCTTCTGTCAGCAATATCCACATTTTGGAAATCCAGACATATTCTTCATCCATCCAGTTACGAAGGCTTCACACAATCATTCACACAATGCCTTCCACTGAACTCTAAGTCAACTCCTCACACACCAAGACAAGTGTACAATCTATTTAAGACCATGATTCAATCTTGTCTTCAGACATCTCCTCAGAAGCATGTGCACACAAGATTCAAACAATTTGCTTCATATGACTAGAACCATTCAAGGCCACACCAATCAACAGCCTAATGTCATAACATGCTGTCTGACACTATATCCTCATAAGAGGCAACCAATCTCCACAAGCTTGATCAGCATGCAATCTTCACAATAAATGCACCTTTGCTGCAAAATCCATTGACAAGTACTCCCCCTGTCATGATTAACAAATGCTCTAGTTGGAGATGAACATTTTAGCACATTTTCTGAGTACATGCATTTTGGTACCACTGTCCCTTCCTCCAAAGGCTACAATTCATCTTCACCATCCAAGGCAAACCTTCTACTTCATCATTCTCCCGTATGACTATGTAGATGCTCCTTAGATATAATGTAAGCACTAAGCTTCAGATCCAGAACAAAGACATCCTTCACCAAGGATACTCTTGACACTCTTGACACCAGGGTATTACATATGCTCCACTACTGGATTTACTATCAGCAAAATAATCCAAACTCAACACTGTGTCACAAACTCCACAAATTCTCAGCTTACTTATAAGCTTTACTGAGATCCAGTCTCTTCAAAAGATCACAATTCCTCCATCCTTACATCCACCAGTAGTTGTTGAAGCTGGTGAAGTCTTCAAAGACAGTAGTCATGCTTTGCCAGAACAAGCTACTAAACACTTGACCATAATCTCCAAAAATGCTAAAGCATCCAACTCCACATGGCCAATCTTAATCATCTTCCAGATATAACCACCAGTAAACATGATGTTATAACATCTTTTGGGACATCAGCTTCTCATCACCATTCAAAGGACTCATTGCACAAAGAAGTCCTTCAAGAAGCTCCCAATAAAACACAGTCAGAGCAGCTTATTCAGGTTAACATACACACCTGAATACCATAAGTTCCCACACCCTCTCTGAACCATATCCTAGCAAACTCAACCATATCCAGAGTATCTTTGTTAAATTCTTTCTTCAGATTAAGCCCTTTTTGAAAGACAAACATCCACCTGTTTAAAGGAATGTTATCAAGCGAAGCCTTTTGAATTTTCTCAGAAGTTCTAACAACAGCTTTCTTCACATGAATGATGTCCTGAACATTACCATCAGACTTATCTCTGGTCTTCTTCTTTCTTGACACTTTACTCCAGGATCTTGTAGGACCAACCTCTGAGGTCTTCTGCTTATCAGTTCTCACCTTTGGCGGTGACTCAATAGCTTTCAGTCTTTTAGCAACCCCAGGAGACACTTTTGCAATCAGTTCATCATCATTCTTCTTTATTTTAAGGCTAAAAGTACCTTTCTTGACTTGAGATGTTTCAACATCTGTATCTTCCAACCCAAGGATTGTCAACCTGTGAACTTTTTCTTCTGAACTATAGAAGTCATTAGTCATGTTGTCATCCTTCTTGGCCTCACAAGTATTCAGCTCCCAACACTTCGTAAGGTCACAACTTTTGATCCTTCCATCAGCATTGTTGACTTCTTCATCTTGCTCACATAACTGACTACTCAATTTGGCTTTTAACACATCATCCAACTTAGGAGTAACAGCACCATAAGTTATTAACCCAGATTGACTTTTCACCATACTTTCACACTTGATGTCACCATCTGATTTTACCACATCACTAGATAAGCTGTCCACTTGAGGTATCCACTGATAGCAATTATCTTTGGATCTTACTCCCTTCATCACTACCTCATTCTGCTCATCAGCTACCACACATTCATCTTTGGTGTAGCTTATGTTGTAACCTTCATCACAAAGTTGACTTATGCTAATTAAATTAGCACTCAACCCTTGAACAAGGAGCACATTATCAAGAGTAAGGCCATCATGATTCTTCACTCTTCTAACTCCTTCTACTACTCTTTTTTCACCATTGCCAAAAATAACACCATTTGCATGGCAAGGATTGAACTCTACCAAATGCTTCTTGGATCCAGTCATGTGCTTTGAACATCCACTGTCAAAGTACCATGCATCCATAGCAAAATGTTCATCTGATGTGTGAGCCAATAGACACTTCACCTTCTCCCATTGTTTAACAACTTTGGGCCTGTACTCTCTCCATCTGTTTTGAGGCTGAGGGTATCCATGCAGCTTGTAGCAAGAGTACTGCATATGTCCAAACCTTCCACAATAAAAGCATCTCACCCTTTCATCTATGAATCTTCTGCCATGATGAGATTACTTAGGCTGCCATCCATAATGTGGTCTCCTCCTACCATAACTGGTCTTCCTTCTATTATGTTGGTATCTTCTTCCATAAGGAGGCTGAGAATGCTGTTTCCTGGATTATCTCCCATAATGGTGGGACTTTCTCCTTCCATAATGAGACACAGCATTAGTGTAACCATACCCCTGATGTTGAGACACCTGATGAGACACGTGCTGTTTGAACTGAGGATGTTGTCTTCTAGGCTGTCTCCCATGGTGATGAGGCTTCCTTCTTCCATAATTATACGACACAGCATTGTTGAGGCCAGGTCCATACCAGTTTTCCTGATGTTGAGACATCGGATGTGACCTGGTCTGCTTGACCCTTGTAGCTTCCATGCTCCTATGATATTGGGGGGGCATATTCTGGCTTGCTCCTTGTGGCTGCTTTCTCTTCTGATTATGACCAGTCTTCTTCTCAATCTTCTTAGGTTGTGAAACATCAGCTTCCTTGGGAGTAAGATTCTGCCTCTTTGGCTGATGTTGAGGCACAGTTTGTGACTCTTCCTTCTTTAGACCTGAAGTACTTGGTTCTGAGGTACCTTTGTCTTCGGCCACATATCCTATCCCAGCTTTGTTTACAGCAACCTGTTCTGACTAGAGTATCTTGTCAAGAGTGGCTGTACCACTGTTCAGCATCCTAACAGATTTTGTCATCTGATCAAGTTGAGATCTCACTAGAACAACTTCATATTCCATATCAGATTTTTCATTCTCAAGTTGAGCAATCTGTTCCTTGTGGCACTTGTTTTCTTGACAAACTTCAGCACTCTTTAAACACAACTCCTTGTAGGTTGAAGCTAGCTCATCATAGGTGACTTCTCCATCACTATCATCATCAAATTCAACAATTCCTGTCAAAGCTGTAACATGCTTTGCTGACTCACTTTCATCTTCGCTATCAGTGTCAGCCCAGGAAATTGTCAAGCCTTTATTCTGCTTCTTCAAGAATGTGGGACACTCTTTCTTGACATGTCCATACCCTTCACATTCAAAGCACTGAACTCCTTTATCTTGTGCAATCTTCTCTTCATATTTCTCTTTTGACTTGCTGATGTCAGAAGAGATGTTCTTGACACTAGGTCTATAGTTCATCTTCTTGAACACTTTATTGAACTGTCTTCCTAACATAACTATAGCCTGAGGCAGATCCTCCTGGGACTCATCATCTTTAGCTGCTGCAGGAGTGGAGACTAAAGCTATACTCTTAGGCTTCTTTTCTGGTTCTTCCTCATTCAGTCCAAGTTCAAATGTTTGAAGAGATCTAATAAGCTCATCAACTCTCATCTTGCTGATGTCTTGAGATTCTTCAATGGCTGTTACCTTCATCTTATACTTCTTAGGGAGGGACCTAAGAATCTTTCTTACCAGCTTCTCTTCTGTCATCTTCTCACCAAGAGCACTGGATGCATTTGACAGCTCAAGAACATTCATGTGGAAGTCATGAATGGTCTCCTCATCCTTCATCTTCAGACTTTCAAATTTTGATGTTAAAATCTGAAGTCTTGACATCTTGACTCTCGATGTTCCTTCATGTGTTGCTTGCAAAATACCCCAAGCTTCCTTAGAAACTTCACAGGTATTGATCAACCTGAAGATATTTTTATCCACTCCATTGAATATGGCATTTAGAGCTTTGGAATTTCCAAGGGCAAGCTCATCTTCCTCCTTGGTCCACTCTTCTTCAGGTTTTGGCTTTGAGGTGCCTTCTTTATCCTTGCCAGCCTCATCTTTCTCACATACCTCTGGAGATTTCCACTCTTTAATGACAGCCTTCCAAGCTCTGCTGTCTAATGACTTTAAAAAGGTAGTCATTCTAGGCTTCCAATACTCATAGTTTGAGCCATCCAAGATAGGGGGTTTGTTGACAAATCCTCCAACCTCTTTGTCCATCTTTCACCAGAAAGTAACTTCCCTAGATCTCACCCAGAGACAGACAGGATGCCTGCTCTGATACCAATTGAAATTCTGGTACCAGACGTGTGATGTTAAGGTGCGATGTTACAACAACACACTCTGCAATAATGGACAGAATAAGCAACAGGAAAACACAAGGAATTGTCACCCAGTTCGGTCTAACTACCTACGTCTGGGGGCTACCAAGCCAGGGATGAAATTCACTACTTGTAGATATAATTTACAGACTCAACACACCAGTTGACAATCTCCTAAACTTATACTCTACTAGTGACTTTCTACCTAAGAAACCACTTAGATATGAGAACACTACTCAATCCCCTAAAACACTCAAAGAACAACCTCTTTGAGATCCCTTGATCTTGCTTCCTAGCTTCGATCAATCAACAACTCTCTATTGCTTCACAACTTCTAGAGAGGACAGAAAATTCAACACCTATTCAACCTAGAATAGTGTGATTACAAGTACTCTAAACAAACCCTAGACTCTAAGCCTCCAGCTCTTGATCTTCAATCTGTTTTCTGTACCTTCTTCCTTGGTCTTGTGCGCTTTATATAGCTCCTTGAATTTGGATTGGATTTGTCACAATATTTGATCAGATTTGTTAATTAAAAACTGAATCTTTTAAAACAGATTTTATCCCCAAAATCATTTTAAATCTTCCACCTTTTAATTCTTCAACAAACCTGCAATCAAATCTCCCATGTAACAGAAAATATCTAGCCCAAGATATTCTCATCCAACGAGTCAACACTCTCCACAATTCCAGCTAATACGCGACCCTAATAACAACAAGCCCATGCTGTCATTAGCTTCAGTTCTGCAGGTCTGATGTTACAACATCACCTATGTGACATCAGACATCCACTTCAGCAACTAACAACCTTAACATAGCCCAGTGTTAAGTGCAATGTTATGACATCAAGCCCATGACATCAAACATAGTTAACCTTCACAACTTAGTACAGCCCAGTACTAAGACTCAATGCTGCAACATCAACACCATGACATCAGCATTGAACACCTTGTTGTTTTACCAAAATTCCAGCCAATCCAGGAACTTACAATTTTGTGGATTATTCATTAACATGATGAAAATCTTGTTGGTTTTTTTGTAATTCATAATTCTGTGATGATAATCATATATTTCTGTCTTATCTGGTTTGACAATGTGTTGGTGAATGGTATGTTGTAACAACCTAGCGTGGGTAGTTTGTGTTGGCTGATTTGTGTTATTTTGAAAATGCACACATAGGCAATGTTATATATTTACTAAGTGACATTTACCACCGGACGTATTCCCGCCCCAGCGGATGGACTTATGTGTGTGCTACTGTTTCTCTTCGTCGTACCTATGAGGACTGGGGTTCGATCCCCACCCAGTCCTTTTGTTTTTCTAATTTCCGCTGCTTCAAATATATATATATTCACGCCTACGCATTGTATTCAATACCCGTGTCTAGCACAACTGGCCAAGGTTTTGTGTTATTGAGCCCATGGACGTGGGTTCAAGCCCCTCATGTGACATTTCTTTCCCTCTTTGCTTGAAAACCATGTTCATTTATTTAGAGTTTGCTAAAATGCAAAAACAACTTACCTTACTTTATTTTGCCTAAAATATTTTTCTTCATTCCAAATTCCAATATTTATTTTAATTTTATGGTTTGTTTCTTATTTGTTTAATTAATTAATATGTGAGATGTTTCTATTTGTTAATTACTATGTTTTAATTGTTAATTGTTGTATTAACTTTTACCTTTTAAATTGTCAATTTGCATGTTGGTTGGTAATTGTTAAACCTTTGATTTAAATTGTTAACCTCTAATTTTTCAATTATCCTTATTTGTATTGTTATTTTTAATTATGTTGTCAATTTTTTTTTAATCATCGATTTATATTTTAATTGTTAGTTACTTTATTAGCTTTTAGTTTTAATTATCAAGTGCATTTTGAATTGCATTATTAGTTCTAACTGTGATTGTCATTTTCAATTAGGTTGTTAATTTTGAATTATCAAGTTTGTGTTTTAATTTTGATTGTCAATTTGTATGGTCAAATGCTTAATTTCTAAAGGTTAATTAGCCATGTGTAGTCAATTTTAATTACCTTATGTGTTATAATTGTTAACCTTAATTGTCTTGTCAATTAGTTATCAATTTTGGTTGAAATGTCATTCCACTATGACTTGTTTAAATCCTTGAATTAGTCCATCCATATTGACTTGTCATATCTTCGACCTTTTACATGAATGTCATTCCCCTTTATTATTACCTTTAATATCATTCTATACGTTTGTCTTCCTAAAGGTTGAAGCATATTGACATCATTTTTAATCATTCTATTTGAAGTATATTGACATACTCTTATGATCATATTCATCTTATCCATGCCTTATCATGAAACATATTGCCATCCTCATGCTTATGTTACTTCCATCATATTATCTCGTATCAAGGTTGTAACTTGTATCATGCCTTACCTTGTCATTTTATCGTGTATATTTATCATATCTTACTTCTATCTGCATGTTTATTTATCACTGTCTAAACCTTTTCAAAACAATATAAAATTTCTCGATCCAACGTCGAGCCCATTTTCTACCCATGTAAGTCGATCGCCTTCGTGCATCGCATTCAACCTTTTGGTCACAAGACACAAGTTAGCGTCACCTTGCTAGCGCCCTTGTCTAAACAACATAATTTAATCGCATTAATATCCAAAGGAAAATCCCATGCATAATAACCATGTTATTGTGCATGGTGCATATCATTTGCATCCATAATCGTCACCTTAAGATAAGGCAATTAGACAACTTAGGATAGATTTTCTAGGTTAGTCCCCCATAAACTTTGATTTCTGTAGTCAAACTTTAGCCTACCAAATTCTCCATACAAGAGAATTAGATGTTAATCATCTCAAAGAAAGGGACATACAATCCCATGCCCCACAACATACACACATTTTCAAAAAACTGTGGTGGTCTTTCTTAAGATGATGACTCATCTTCTTTTCCTAAACCTTTAAAACATTTAGTATCTTTAATGAAGAACTACAAGTGCTCTGATTCCCTCCTGACAGGATATGTAGGCATAAGATGCGATGTCTTGTCGAGCACACTTAGGAATTAAATTGTAAATCACCTACCCTTTAAACCCTTAGCAAAACAGATGACAAATAACATAAATGAATCAAGAGGTTCATGTAGAGTACTACAGATATCTAGGATGCTAACACCTTCCCTAGGTATAACCAACCCCCGAACTTAGAATCTTAGTGCATTTGCATTGCATTGTGGGAATTCGGTTTTTCTCCCTTCCTTTGGATAAAATCAAAGACCGGTGGTGACATTAAAAATACGATCCTAGTTAACCAATAACTATGGCATCCAATTTTCACCGCGACACTTGCAAACAAGCATTTGATAACGAGAAAGTTTCTACAATGGAAAGATTGATCAAACTAAGGTGTAAAACGCTCGAGGATTCCGTTGAGCAGGGGTAAGTCATCTCAAATGATTACACCAAGAAGCAAAATGCCTGAAGACTCTGTTGAGCAAAAGGATTGGCCACTTCAAGATTCAGTCAATCTAGGGCTATCACATCGAGATTCGACAATATCTCCAAGATTCAGTCAATTTGGAGCAATCATGTTGAGATTCGACAATCTCTCCAAAAATCACCTCAAATGATTACACCAAGGGGCAAAGCGCTTGAAGACTCTGTTGAGCAGAAGGGCAGGCCACTTCAAGGTTCAGTCAATTTGGGGCAATCACATTGAGATTCGATAATCTCTCCAAGATTCAGTCAATTTGGAGCAATCACGTCAAGATTCGACAATCTCTCCAAGATTCAGTCAATTTGGAGCAATCACGTCGACATTCGACAATCTCTCCAAGATTAAGTCAATCTGGGGCAATCACGTTGAGATTCGACTATCTCTCCAAGATTCAGTCAATCTGGTGAAATCACGTCGAGATTTGACAATCTCTCCAAGATTCATTAAATCTGGGGCAATCAGGTGAGGATTCGACAAATCTCTCAAAGATTAACCAGTTAGGGGAAAATCACTTCAAGGCTCGTACTGGGGCAAACCATCCCAAGAGCACAAAAAGTCACTCCCTTCAATGGATGGTTAATCATAAGCACCTCTCCAAGGTTCAGAATATTGGGGCAGCCTATCTTAAACAATCATGGTACAAGTGTCCCAAACTCAAGGGAAATCCCTATAGAAATCCCACAGACTGAGGCAAGAGTGGTTGTAGAGGAACGTCTCTTCTGCATAATCTTCAAGGCTACATCAATCAGGGTCTGTCATGTATTAATAACCACAGAGTTCAAGACGGATGTAGGGAAAGTCAGACCAAGTCACTTCTCCCACCAGAATTACAACTCAATCTTCAGTGGCATATCTGAAGTTCCACTTCGTCATCAACACACAAATGCAATGATCATTGGTGCCGCAAGCTTTCAAACATCAATCCATATTGGTATCTCAAGACAACAAGAAAATGGCTCCCCCAATGAGCCTATTTCCTTCTCCCTACCAGAGCCTAGTCTTTGGCTTTCTGCATGTAATAATCGTCATTACATTGCATCCTCAAATGAATAGCATGTCCATTTGAAATGGATCATTATGCCACATAAAATTCAAACACGCATACAAAGCATAAGCCAGACTATGTACCTTGTACCCTAGTTTTCTTCCAAACACTGGTCCACACTGACATATTTTCCAAACACTCGTCCATGTTGGCCGTTTGTAACACTCGTCTGTGTTGACCATATTTCTCTAACACTCGTTGGTGTTTTTACTAAAAAAAACCTTTTCAATACTCGTCTATATCGATTTCCAACACTCTTCTGTGTTGGTGCCTCCTTTTTTCAATGCTCGTCCATATTGATCTCAAACACTCGTCCGTGTTAATCTCTTTTTTCAATAATCGTCTGTATTGATTTCCGACACTCGTCCATGTTGATATCTCTTTTTTCAATACTCGTCCGTATTGATTTCTGACACTCTTCCGTGTTGATAATCTCTTTTTCAATACTCGTCCGTATTGATTTTCGACACTCGTCCATGTTGATATCTCTTTTTTTCAATACTCGTCCGTATTGATTTCCGATACTCGTCCGTGTTGATAATCTATTTTTTCAATACTCGTACGTGTTGATTTTCAACACTCGTTCGTGTTGATGTATTTTTTTTATACTCGTCCGTATTGATTCCAAACACTCGTCCCTGTTGACCATATCTTTTTTCGATACTCGTCCATATTGGTGTCCAACACTCGTCCGTGTTGACCATATTTTTTTTATTACTCGTCCGAATTGATTTCCAACAATCGTATGTGCTAATCTTCTTTTTTCAATACTCGTCCATATTGATTTGCGACACTCGTCCGTGTTAATCTCTTTTTTTTATACTCATCCGTATTGATTCCCAACACTCGTCCGTGTTGACCATATTTTTTTCGATACTCGTCCGTATTGGTGTCTAACACTCGTCCGTGTTGACCAATAATTTTTTTATTACTCGTCCGTATTGATTTCCAACAATCATATGTGATAATCTTCTTTTTTCAATACTCGTCCATATTGATTTGCGACACTCGTCCGTGTTAATCTCTTTTTTCAATACTCATCCGTATTGAGTTTCTACACTCGTCCGTGTTTATCTCTCTTTTCAATACTCGTCTGTATTGATTTCTGAGACTCGTCCGTGTTGATATCTCTTTTTTCAATGCTCGTCCGTATTGATCTTAAACACTCGTCCGTGTTGATATATCTTTTTTCAATAATCGTCCGTATTGATCTCAAACACTCGTCCGTGTTAATCTCTTTTTTCAATACTCGTTCATATTGATTTCCTACACTCGTCCGTGTTAATCTCTTTTTTCAATACTCGTCTGTATTGGTTTCTGACACTCGTCTGTGTTGATATCTCTTTTTTCAATACTCATTCGTATTGATCTCAAACACTCGTCCATGTTAATCTCCTTTTTCAATACTCGTCTGTATTGATTTCCGACACTCGTCCGTGTTGGTATCCCTTTTTTCAATGCCCGTCCGTATTAATCTCAAACACTCGTTCATGATGATATCTCTTTTTTCAATACTCGTCCGTATTGATTTCCGACACTCGTCTGTGTTGGTATCCCTTTTTTCAATGCCCGTCCGTATTGATCTCAAACACTCATCCACGCTGATATCTCTTTTTTCAATACTCGTCTGTATTGATTTCCAACACTCGTCCGTGTTGATATCTCTCTTTTCAATGCCCATCCGTGTTGATCTCAAACACCCGTCCGTGTTGATATCTCTTATTAAATACTCGTCCGTATTGATTTCTGACACTCGTCCGTGTTGATATTTCTTTTTTCAATACTCATCCATATTGATCTCAAACACTCGTTCGTGTTGATATCTCTTTTTTTAAATACTCGTCCGTATTGATTTTTGATACTCGTCTGTGTTAACGTTCCCCTTTTTACAATACTCGTCCGTATTGATTTCTAACACTCGTCTGTGTCTACCATACCATTTTCCATGCTCGTCCGTATCGATCTCAAACACTCGTCCGTGTTAATCTCTTTTTTCAATACTTGTCCGTATGAATTTCCGACACTCCTCCGTGTTGATACCTCTTTTTTTAATACTCGTCCGTATTGATCTCAAACGCTTGTCCGTGTTAATCTATTTTTCAATACTTGTCTGTATTGATAGCAAACACTCGTCCATGCTAATCTCTCCTTTTTTTATACTCGTCCGTAGTGATTCCTAACACTCGTCTGTGTTGACCTTTCTTTTCCAAACACTCGTCTGTGTTGACTATTTTAACACTCGTCTGTGTTGACCTTTCTTTTCCAAACACTCGTCTGTGTGACTGTTTTAACACTCGTTTGTGTTGACCCCTTACTCATCTATGTTGATCATATCTTTTTCGACACTCGTATGTGTTAATTGTTCTTCCACACTCAGTCGTGCCGACCCCACTCCCCAGAAGATATTTCAATCAATTCCCAACAGATGAACCTACGAAAGGCTTATCATCTCACACCCCAGTAGATCCCACAAGATATGTCACAGCACTATCATCGATCTTACTTTTTGTCACTGTGTCATCAACCGTATTACCAGTCATTATCTCCGCATCAACCATACCCACCGAGACCATTGTATTGGTACCGTTATCCCATTGCAAGTTATCATTGTCCAACCACACCAGTCCATCACAAACCTTTTCACTAGAAAAACAAAAAATATACCTGAGATATATCATCAATACTTACACCTTCTTCCTAGGACAAATTTCAGGTCTTGATATTTAATCTTCTTCAACCTCGAATGTCCGAAAGGTTAACGCCAATCGCATTATCATGTTTAAGGCGATTAAATAAGGGCAGCTGTCATACCCCAAATTTGTCCTACCCTCTCATGAAAATATTTTGGCTTATGCTCTTCATTTTCCTTATGTACATACCCTCCATTAGGGCATTTAAACACATCATGCATTCATTAACAACATAGGCTTGTTGGATCAGAGGTCTTAGAGAACCAGTGTTTCATATTGCACTAGGGTTTCAATTCTCCTGCAGGTTTGTTTCAATGAAAGATGCATTAGGGTTATTTCCCTAATCATATGGATTTCAAGAGGATTCCTTGTGAAGATTGTGCATCTTATCATTCAAGGGGTTCTGACTATTGTTTAAAGTGCAAGTTGCTGAGGAGGTTTTGGTCAATTAAGGTTTGGATTTTATCAGGAATTGCAAAGTTCATCAATGTCAACTATGAAATTTTACATTTGTATTCATGGACTCTTTTAGGGGCTTTATTCCTTACATTTTGGCCTAGTTATTTGATTTGGATCTAAAGCATCTTCAAGGTTCATTCAAGAATTAATGAAAAGTTCGTATTCAAGGTGGATTCATTCAAAGCATTCAAGATACAAGTTTAATTCAAGTTCAGGCATTTAAACCAAAAATGGGGGCAGAGGCATTTATTTTTTAGAATCAATATCCATTTTTAACTTCAATATCCACTTTTAAATCCATTATTAAGCCCATTATCTAAATTAAACCTGTTCTGGACTGGACCAATGGCTAGAATTGGCCCAATCCGCCTCTGCTCCAGAGCGGTCCAAATTGCCTAAGCCCAATCCACAGAGGGGCAATAACGACATTTTTGCCCCTCCAACCGGGCAAGGAACACAACGTCCTCCCCGGATTTTATGCCCGTTACGCACGACTTCCTCGCTGCCCGAACAGCAAGGGACAGGTGCCCGGAACTGCGTTTATGCCCGACATAACGGTTAGTTTCTGGCACCCTGCCCGACATAACGGCTAGTTTGGGCAGTTACCTATTCTTTGGGGAAAACGGTTATTTCACCCCGAAAATAGGACCGTTGGCCACACGCTGGGGGCTCTATATAAACCCTCTCGCTTGAGAGGGTCAGGTATCACATTTTCACCCTAAGAATACACTTTGTACTTGCCCCTTTTCTCTGACCTTTTCTTACTTAAGCGTCGGAGTGCCTTGCAGGTACACCCCCTCCTCTCCTCATTCACAAGCCGAACACCTTGCACGCCTGACGACCAGCATCCGTCCGAGCACCTTGCCATCTGACGACCAGCTTACATGGACCTGTTCGAATACCCCAGATCAGTGGCGCCGTCTGTGGGAACTCCTTGTTCTCCCCTTCTTTCTTTCCTCCTCGAAAACTAAAAGATCAAAACATACTTTCTTTGATCCGCCCACATATGGCCGCTCAGAACTCCACAAAAGGTGTTGACGCTACGGTTCTCGTTCCCGTCAACAAGATGGACGTTGACGGCAGTTCTTTGTTACTTTCTGATCCCCGTTTCCTTCAAGACGGGGCCACTGCGTCTCCAACTCCTCCTCCCACCGAGCAAGGAGGCAAACAGCTAACGTCGGGTGAACGACCAATTCCTGGCCCTCCCAGCGCCGACCTGGCCATTGCAGCTCTTCTGGAAGCTGTCAACCGCACAAACCTCCTTATCTTGCAGCAAGGAGAGAGAATAGGAGCTCTCGAGGAAGCATCTCTTCCAAGATCCTCTCCTCCGAAGAGTAAACACCAGAAATCAAGAAGCCCGCCACCTAGGCGCGGGGAATACCGTATGACGAGGCATGAGCCTGAATCTCAACGCATTCGCAAGCGCGACCAGATCTCCCCGCGAGATCGATCGTCACCAAGACACAAGAGAACGAGGCAGGATAGGCATTCTCTACTGGTCAGACCTCACGACCGACCACGTTCACCCTCACCTCGCAGAGACCGCCGCCGCGAGCGCAGACAACGGTCACCATCAACTCCAAGTTCGGACAGCGACGACGAGCCTCGCGGCCCATTGTCCCGCAGGATCCTGGCCACCCGTCTCCCTAGAGGACTAGAGAAGCCTCCGTCTCTAGGGACTTACGATGGAACCACTGACCCAGACGAGCACATAGAAAACATAGATGCTCTTTTGGACTACAGAGAGGTACGAGGAGCCATCAAATGCCGCCTGTTCCCGACCACGCTCCAGAAGGGAGCAATGACATGGTACAAGAAGCTGCCAGAAGAATCCATTACATCCTGGAGGCAGCTGGGGAGGATTTTCTCCCGTCACTTTACTGCATCGCGACGCCATCCGAAGACCGAGGCATCCCTCGGAGCTGTCGTACAGGGAAGAGATAAGCCCCTTCGGGCCTACATTGAGCGGTTCAACAAGGAGGCCGTCCAAGTGCCAACGACCGACGAGATGAAGAAATTCCTGCTCGAGCAGGGGTTACGTCCTGGCTCAGACTTCGCGAAAGCCATCGGCCTCGATCCACCAAGGAACCTTAACGCCCTTCTCCTCCAAGCCCAGTCACATATACAATACGAGGAAAAGGTTACTGCCCACTCTGTCCGAGCCTCTCGAAACCAAGAAGGTGCCCGGTCATCCAGAGCTGAAGAACCCTCGACATCCCGTCGAGGAGATAAAAGACGCGATGATCGGCCTCGCGATACACGCGAACATAAGGGACCTTCTAGGCGGTTCCATGATTATACCCCCCTCACGACCTCGAGGGAGAAAATCTTATCCGAATGTGCCAACTCAGAATTTAAGCAGGCGGGCGTCCGTTTCCCCAAACAGCTGCCGGCCAGACCGGGTGTAGACAAGTCCAAGTATTGTCGCTTCCATAAGAGCCACGGTCATACGACGGAAGAATGCATCCACCTCAGAGATGCCATAGAGATCCTCATTCGCGACGGCCACCTGAAGCAGTTCGCGAAAAGGAAAGAAACTCCCCGGCAAGAAACCCAGGAGAGCAAGAAGGCTGCAGAAGAGACTTCACCCTCCGATGACACCAACGTACAGGTCGCTATGTCCATATCTCGGCCAGAGGACTTCCGCATCCCTGAGGGTCTGCCCGTCTCCACGTACTTCGCTGCTCGAAGCCCGTGGGAGGCCTTCCCGTCGGCCATGGTCATCTCCGGTGGTGGATTCAACAAAATCACGGTCAGTTCAGTCAAAAGGAGATTCGATCAACTGATCAGCAAAATCTCCAATGAAGTCACCACGCTGGATACCACTCACAAAGGATCCGCTCTTATTTCCTTCTACAAGGAGAAGCTCCTCGGTAGGGCACCGAACTCGAGCATCCCGCTGCTTATCCGGGCAAGGATGGCGAACTTCGACGTTTGTAGAATACTCGTGGACCAGGGCAGTTCAGTTGATATAATGTACAACCACTTGTTTGAAACACTGCAGCTGGACGACTCTCACCTTACTCCATACGTTGGATCCGACCTGCAGGGATTCAATGGAGCAGTGACAAGGCCCCGGGGTTACGTAGAGCTCATCGTAACCTTCGGTTCAGGAAAGATAACCCGAGCAATTAAAGCACAGTTTCTGGTAATTGAATGCCCGTCACTATACCAGTGCATTTTTGGAAGGCCAACCCTGGCAGAGTTGATCGCAGTACCTTCCACCGTACATCTCAAGATGAAGTACTACACTTCTGAAGGGATGGTCGCCACCCTCCACGGCGATATCGAAGCTGCCCGTCGGTGCTTTGAAGCAGCATCAAAAGGACTAAGCACCATCTCAGCAAGACTGAGGACTTCTGGTCGTCCCCCTCTGCCCAGCAGCTCCGAGCAGCCAAAACCGCTCCCTCAGGTCGAATCTATCGACTTGGACAGCCGTTTCAGCGAGGAAGATCACGTCAAAGGCCCAACGACTTCAGGCAGCCAGTCCGACAACGACGGTCATCTCCTACGCCCCATCCCAGAAGGCAACTTCAAGATTGTTCCATTCGGGAAAGACCCCCAACGGGAAGTGAAGATCGGAGCAGACCTCCCCGACCTGGCCAGGAGACAACTAAAAGCATGCCTCCGGGAGAACGCAGACTTATTCGCGTGGAGCGCTGCTGAAATGCCAGGACTGGACCCATCTGTTGCTTTCCACCAGCTTACAATTGATCTGGCCGTCAAAGCCGTTGCCCAGCGCAGAAGGAAACAGTCCCCGGAGAAGATGGAAGCCGCGGAGAAAGCTGTCAAAGACCTTCTTGAAGCTAGGTTTATTTCTGAGGCCAAATACACTACATGGCTCTCAAATGTTGTACTTGTAAGAAAAAATAATGGCAAATGGAGGATGTGTGTTGATTATACCGATGTTAATAAGGCCTGTCTGAAGGACGCCTACCCCCTCCCCAATATAGATAAGCTCGTAGATAACTCAGCGGGTTTTAAACTTTTATCGTTCCTCGACGCCTACTCGGGCTACAACCAAATACCAATGGCCGCGAGCGATAAAACTTACACGGCCTTCATGACCGAATCGGGCAACTATTACTACAACGTAATGCCCTTCGGGCTGAAGAACGCCGACGCCACATACCAACGAATGATGAACAAAGTCTTCCAAGGACAAATAGGCGACATGCTCGAGGTATACATGGACGACATGATCGTCAAGTCCCACGAGGAACTAGATCATGTCGCCCATCTTCGCAAAATTTTCGAGCAAGCAAAAAAATATCAAGTGCGTTATAACCCAGAAAAGTGCACGTTCGGTGTACGGGCAGGTAAATTCCTTGGCTTCTACCTAACGGAACGAGGAATAGAAGCTAACCCTGACAAATGTCGGGCATTCTCTGAGTTTCCAACGCCCATGTCTAAGAAGAACATCCAGTCCCTCAACGGGGGTACTTACCTCGTTGTCCCGCTTCGTCGCAAAGTCCGCCCAACACGCCCTTCCTTTCTTCAAGCTCTTGCGAAAAGAATCAGCGTTTGAATGGACCGAAGAATGCGAAGCATCCCTCCTTCACTTGAAGCAAGCTCTGTCGAAACCGCCCGTATTATCACGGCCAGATACCGGGGAAGTCTTGTTCCTATACCTCGCCGTCACTGCCGAGGCCGTTAGCGCTGTTCTCATTCGCGAGAATCCTGGCGGGCAAAAGCCAGTATACTTCACGAGCAAAGCGTTGCAGGACGCGGAGTTGCGATATCAGCAGATAGAGAAGATAGCATTGGCCCTCGTTAACGCTGCCAGACGACTGAGACACTATTTCTTGGCCCACACAATCGTGGTAAGGATGGATCAGCCCATCAAGCAATTACTGGGACGACCAGACATGGCCGGGCGAATGCTCAAATGGTCATTGGAACTGTCCAAATTCGACGTCCAGTATGAAAGCAGAAAAGCTCTTAAAGCTCAGGCCCTAGCCGATTTCGTAGCGGAAGTAACCTTCTCAGACTCCTCGTCCCACATAGCAAACAGATGGACCATCTATGTGGACGGAGCATCCAGCTCGAGCGGCAGCGGGGAAGGAGTAATTCTGGAGAATGACGAAGGGACCATAGTCGAGGCTTCTCTCACATTGTCCTTTCCCACGTCGAACAACCAGGCCGAGTATGAAGCCTTCCTCGCCGGGTTGCGCCTAGCCGAAGACCTAGGGGCTGAAGAAATCGTCATCTGCACGGACTCTCAGCTCGTAGCCCACCAGATATCCGGGGAGTATCATGCGAAAAACGACAGTCTCTCTGAATACCTCACCCTAGTCAAGGAAAAAATGTCGAAGTTCAGAACGGTAGAAGTAAGACATGTTCCACGCGAACACAATGTGCAAGCAGACGTCTTGTCCAAACTAGCAAGCACTAAGAGGAAAGGCGGAAACAGGTCAGTCATCCAAGAGATACTTCCCCGGTCCAGCATCGATAAGGGATCCTCGACCCTACACGTGCACGCGATCGGGGACAGCGATTGCTGGATGACGCCCGTGTACAACTACCTCACCAGGGACGAACTTCCGGATGACCCCAAGGAAGTCAGCACCATCAGACGAAGAGCTTGCTCGTACGTCATCCTCGAAAACAAACTCTACCGACGGGGCTTCTCCATCCCACTACTCAAGTGCATAGAGGAGGAGGTTGTCCCCCACGTATTACAAGAAATCCATGAAGGCATTAACGCCCAGCACCTGGGAGGAAGGTCCCTTGCCCGCAAGGCCCTCCGGGCAGGGTATCATTGGCCAACCATGCAGCAAGACGCCAAGGAGCATGTGAAGAAATGCGACAAATGCCAACGGCACAGGGATATGCACCTAGCTCCACCTAACGAACTGAAGAGCATGACCTCCCCGTGGCCATTCGCCTGGTGGGGCCTAGACATCCTAGGACCCTTCGTGACGGGGTCCAGCCAAAACAAATACCTGACAGTGGGCGTAGATTATTTCACAAAATGGATAGAAGCAGAAGCCTTAGCAAAGATAACAGCACTTAACATTTTGCGCTTTTACAAGCGGAATATCCTTGCCCGTTTTGGGATTCCCCAAGCAATTGTCACGGACAATGGAACACAATTCACGGACAAGAAGTTCCAAGACTTTGTCGCCCATCTCGGAACAAAGCAACATTTCGCTTCGGTAGAACATCCCCAGACCAACGGGCAGGCAGAAGCGGCCAATCGTGTCATCTTGCGTGGCCTCAAGCGAAGACTGGATGAAACAAAGAAAGCCTGGGTCGAGGAGCTACACAGCGTCTTATGGGCATACCGCACTACTCCCCAGACCACCACCGGGGAAACACCTTTCCGCTTAGCATATGGCACGGAGGCTATTTTACCCATCGAAATCCACGTACCGTCCAGGAGGACCAAATCACCTCTAGACGAGGAAATGAATGACGAAGCGATAAGAGAGGAGCTCGACCTTGTCGAGGAAATCCGAACAGGAGCAGCCCTCCATGAAGCATCTCTTAAGCAAAAAATAGCAATCAGGCACAACGCCAAAGTCTTACGACGAGAGTTCGACGTGGGCATCCTTGTCCTGCGAAGAAACCACAAGGACTCTCGCGAAGGAAAACTAGCAGCCAACTGGGAAGGGCCATACAGAGTCCGTGCCAAAACGGGGAATGGTGCATACTTCCTCTAAAACCTCAACGGGGACGTAATCCCTTGACCGTGGAACGCTGAAAAACTTAAGCAATATTACAGCTAAAGTAACTATAGGCTTCCTCGCATCAAAGGACCACCTAACGGTCATCATGCTCGTCCAGGTACAAACGACGCATACGCACAAAGTAGAATCCCGCTCAAGTCAATGAGCCGGAGCTCTGCTCGACGGCGGTCCTCAACCGAGCATCGCCTTCGCCCAAGTACCATGATTGGCAGAACCCCAGCTCGCGATGGGACGTTCACGCCGCGACCTCAGGCCTCAATCGCGACCTGAGATCTGCAACCTCGCCGGGACCTTCCCCGGCTATTCAACCAGTTCTCCGCACTGACGAATCAACACACAACGAGCTATCTTTCAAAAAGAAAACTCCGTTAACAGACGCACCCTCTGACGGGCAGTCATACATGCACAACTAATGTAAAGTACAGCAATATGAACAAAAATCGTATAAATAACATAAACCGGGCATTAAATAAAAAAAAAGAGGCCACAAGGGCCAAAGATTGTGCGTATTACATAAAAAAGGGGGCCACGCCCCCCCCCCCCCCCCCCAAAAAAAATCAAATAAGATTACAGACAACTCAACGGCATGCAGGCCGGACAAAATACAACAACATCAGAATAACAAAACTCCTTATTCTTCCGCATGCTCGGTCGACGCGGGCTCAGGTCCCTGCTCCTCCACGGGCTGGTCCTCGGTCTGAACTTCGGGGCTATCAAGAACAAGGCCTGCGGGCAAGACGATGCGACCATCCTCCACTCGCGCAAGATAGTGGATACCCTTGGTCGAAATCTCAAGCCCAGGGTTCACCACCCGCAACTGGGCCACGGCACTTTCGAAGGACTCCACTGCCATGGCGATACCGTCATCCTCGGCCTGCAGAATGCTGGCGACCAGCTCAGCCCTAGTTTTCAACACTTTTATCTCATCCAGTTCATCAGCACCCGGGGCACTGGCCGCCATCAGCTCTTTGTTCGATTCCTCGGCAGCCTTTTTCTCCGCCTTCAGCTTGGTGACCTCCTCTTTCAGCTTGGTCGTCTCCTCTTCGGCCTTCTTCCTAGCCTCACGAGCACCCTTGACCTCCTCCTTCAAGGCCGTCTCAGAAGCCCGGGCAGCAGTAAGTTCAGCCTCAAGCGCAGTGTCCCCTTCCGCATAAACGGCCGCCATCTCCAGCATCCTCACAAGGGCAGAAGCATCCTGGGCTACCAGCGCCCTCTTACTCGGCCGGTCCATGCTCTCCAAGATAAGAGACTCTGCCCGAGGAACGACTAGGGTGTTGCCCTAAAAAAATCTCCTGTCGAGGATGCACGGGGGGAGCTCAAATTTCCCCTTCTCAGGCGCCCGAGTCAGGTCCACAGCATCTAACGTCCGTGGCCGCTTCGCCCGCCCGGTCAAAGGCAGTGGAGAGTCCCGTGGACCAGGAGAGGGTGTAGAAGAGGTCCCCGGGGCAGTTTGAACAAGGGAAGGAGCACGAGTACCAGCAGCAGTTCGGGTCTTAGGGGGAGCCGCTCCAGCCTTACCCCTCGCCATGGCGTTCCTCACCACACGATCACGATCTTGAGGCATCTCACCTGCACAAATGAAAACAAGCACGTTAGTTACGGGGAAAGGAAATAACACAAACAAAGTCTAAACAACTAAGACTACCGAGCAGCTTCTCGGCATCTGCGGGAGTCTTGCACTCCAGCAGTGCCTTCACATTGATAAACCTGCGCTCAACCCTCTGGCTACCATCCTCCTCGAAGATAGGGTTACCCTTGCTCGTCCAGCAGCTCGCAAGACTGAAGGAGTTGACCCACTTCACCAGCGTCTCATAAGACACGGCATCCTGCCCGCGTAGCGCGCTCAGCTCGAAGACGTAAGCACTGGGCTTCTTGGAGAAATGGTTAGGTGTCCAACGGATCGGGAACTTGTACAACCTCTCCCCGATATACTTCCCCTCCTCGTTGAGTAGCTCCTCTCCGTTCTCATCAACCTCTATCTCCCAGACATACATGTTGTCCTGGGCAGCTTCAGACACTGGCTCAACGATGAAGTACCGTCCCTTGAACGTTCGGATTGACTCCGAGAACGGCTTAAACAACTTCTTGGGATGCTTCAAGGAAACCCATCCGTACTTCTTCCCCGCCAGCTGCCGTTGAAGATGGAAAACAGCAAAAAACAGAGAGAGAGTGGTTCCCAGTGTGAGGTGCTCGCACACTAACTCAAATGCCCGTATAAAGGCCAACGAATTGGGGTGGAGTTGCGAGGGCGCCAGCTTGAGATGCTCAAATACCGACCGCTGGAAGTCAGTGAAGGGCAACCTCAGCCCCAACTCCTTGAAAGCGTACTCGTACATCGTGAAGCGGTCCCCGAACTCCGAGCAGACCCGCTCGTCCACGGTGGGAAAATGCACTCTCCAATCCCCCGGTGGGCCCACCTCTGTAAAGGCATCTGCCACAGATCTGGCGAACGTGGAAATATGTTCGGAAGGCTCGGCCACCTCCCACTCCTCCGGACAAAACCCTTCAACATCTTCCTCCATGACATCCAAATCCTCTTCCTCTTCAACTTCGCTCGGGAAGCTCGATGCCGCCGAGCTCGAAGACGCAGAACTCGAAGTTGTTGCGCTGCTATTCTCCTCGGAGACAGTTTCCTCCTCGGATGTGACTGGGATAACTTCTCTCTCTAGCTCCATCGCCATTACGATCACCTGAAAAAGCAGAGAAAGACAGTGAATTCGACAGAAAATCAAATCCACCCTTCCACTGCCAAGTCAAGTGAAAGGGCGCGCAAAAGGCTAAGGACAACGTCCCCGGCCTAAGCCCTAACATCAAACGAAAAACCTCCCCGCGAGGAGATGCCCGAGATATGCCATCTTCCTGCGAAGAACTTCCCCGCGCTCGTGCCCAGATTCCGTTTGAAGCTCCACCGGAAACTGCAAGGCTCCACCGGAATCTGGAAACGTTCTACCAAAAAATTCACCATTCCATCAGAAGATAATAAGACGTGGTGGTCACGACTCGCAACCAAGACGTGGACCACAACGCTCATCAAATGCGCTACCTACTCCGGCGAGATGCTTGAAGCAGCAGAAGGGTAGAACCACCGCCCCCCACCAACACTCGCCGGAAATCTACCTATTTTGTCACCTAAAACTAACCCTAGCCGCATGCAATCTACCACTAACAACAAGAGAAAGTAAAACAAGCTGGAAATCAAAAAACTTACTTGATTTGAGTAGAAGAGGGAGACTGCTCGAAGCTTGACACGGTGGTCGGTTGCTCTGAAGACGGCGACGGGCAAGAACGCTGATAACGGCGAAGAAAAATCAGAAGGGAAAAAGTGCAAAATGGGACAACCTTCCCCCTTTTATACTGAGGGGCACGTGCACACACGCGCCCGTAGGCAATAATGACTGCCCACTAGCCATAATTACCTATTAACTGCTACACAGGGCTCGATGCACACGTGGCGACCCAACGTTTCCCATTCTGTCTGATGCTTTATCTCCCCGAATACCGGGCAATAGGGTCACGACCACGAACATCACGGACACAGAGGGCCACGAGCACCTCGAGACAATCATCCTCGTCTCCGCGCTAGCTCCCCTGAGCGACGAGCAGTCCTTAAGTCATCACTCCCATGCTCGGGAGCAACGACTTGGGGGGCTCCTGTTCTGGACTGGACCAATGGCTAGAATTGGCCCAATCCGCCTCTGCTCCAGAGCGGCCCAAATTGCCTAAGCCCAATCCACAGAGGGGCAATAACGACATTTTTGCCCCTCCAACCGGGCAAGGAACGCAACGTCCTCCCCGGCTTTTATGCCCGTTACGCACGGCTTCCTCGCTGCCCGAACAGCAAGGGACAGGTGCCCGGAACTGCGTTTATGCCCGACATAACGGCTAGTTTCTGGCACCCTGCCCGACATAACGGCTAGTTTGGGCAGTTACCTATTCTTTGGGGAAAACGGTTATTTCGCCCCGAAAATAGGACCGTCGGCCACGCGCTGGGGGCTCTATATAAACCCTCTCGCTTGAGAGGGTCAGGTATCACATTTTCACCCTAAGAATACACTTTGTACTTGCCCCTTTTCTCTGACCTTTTCTTACTTGAGCGTCGGAGTACCTTGCAGGTACACCCCCTCCTCTCCTCATTCACAAGCCGAACACCCTGCACGCCTGACGACCAGCATCCGTCCGAGCACCTTGCCATCTGACGACCAGCTTACGTGGACCTGTTCGAATACCCCGGATCAAAACCCAATATCCATTTTAGAGCCCAAAACCAATTTCAAATACCCATTCTTCTTCATATCCAATTAAGTTCAGCTTCATCATCCAATTAAAAAAATAATTTCACATTCCAAATCCATAATCATTTTGTCAAAAACAAATATCCGTTACCAAATCCATGTTTTAACCCATTTTATCCAACTCCAATCACATTCTAAATCAAAATCCACATTCTCAATCAAAGTGCAATGCCAGCAAATTTGCCTTCCAATGGCGCGCCAACTAATTTAGAAGCATTAAACAATGTTGTTCTTATGAATCATCATAATGGTAATGCCAGCAAATTTGCCTTCCAATGGAGCGCCAACTAATTTAGAAGCATTAAACATGTTGCTCTTATGAATCATCATAATGGTAATGCAAGTGTCTCAAAGTATAGCAACATTAATTTACGGTCGTTTTTCGGTATGGAAGAGTTGATAGACTAGAAGAGTTGATAGACAAGGAACTGGAGGAAGCTCAAGAGCACAAACATAATTGTGAAATTGAAGAGGGAAATGTACAGAGAGTTTATCTTAAGGCTCAGAGGTCTTAGAGAGTTTATCTTAAGGCTCAGAGGTCTTTGCTTGAGGCTAATGCTCGATACAACAATCTTTATCACCAAAGGGAGTTGTATTTAGCTAAGCTACGATCTTTGATTTTGAGTAACTCCAGTTTTTCTTAGTCTTTAGGACAACACCAGCAACATGATATAGGTCTAAATTTCTTACCTAAACTTGGATATCAAATACCCGCATCAAGCTGTCTGAGGCAGGCTGAATATAATATTAATAATCCTAGTTTTGATTCTAATGATCAAGGCATCAACAATAGGCAATATGATACGTCCTATCACCGCACAGATGGGGCAAATAATTTAGGATCTGAACATTGCGTTGAACCAGATGCTAGTACATCTGAACCATTGCCTCAAAAGGGTAATCATGCCGCAGATGGAGTGTATTCTCCTATGGATGAATTTGATACATCAGACAATGAACATGGGAGAAAGATCTGCTGGACATTGAATCACCTTTTGTCAGTTTATCAGACAACGAAAAGGACAGTATTTCATTTCTCAACATACATCACTTTTACGCATCATTACAGTGTAAGTTTCAAACACAAAGGTTCTTTCATTACTTTGATACAAAGGATAAAAAGGAAAAACAAAAAATAAGAATGTCCAAGTTGGTGGGAGTCTTTGGCCCTTGTCTTTCTTCATGGAATAATTATTATCTCTATTGTTCCTCATAGCCATCCTCATCATCAACAATACCAGCATCCTGCACAGTCCAAACATCAACTTTAGAAAGGTCACTTTTCCAACAATCTGCATTCCCTCTTTCTTTCATTGTACCTGCTATAGATTCCCTGTTGCAGCATTGCTTGATTGGAGTCTATCAACATCCATTTGGTAGGTAGCATCTATACATAGCATACAAAAACAACTAGTTCATCCAAGTTCAAAACCAAAAGCTTCACAAAACTAAAATTCAGTTTGTATTACATCATCATAACAACAATACACAGTGGTTACAATTCAAGGCATTCACTCAAAACGTAACATCCATTCATTAGCAACCAAAGCCGACATCATGCATCAACAAGAACAAAGAGAATAAGAGACGCAAAAATACGCATAATGACAAAGCAACCCGTTCAGAGAAGTATAAAGTCCATTGTTAATGGTAATAAGCATGTTGATATTGATTCTTTACCTGTCACATCTGATGATACATTAAGAGGTGAGCCTATGTTACAATCAATGTTCCGGATCCCGATTTTTGCAATTTTGACTTGGATAGAGCTGAAAGTTCCTTGCAGAGGGTCAGGTCTGGGCTGCTTGTAATTATGATGATGGAATGCCTAGATATTATGCTAGCTATTCAACTGGTGGATCAAAAGGGAGCAGCCAGAGATCTTCGACTTTGAATGCCTCTGTTTCGAATACCCTTGGGTAACTCGGGAGCCTTGTTCTCGCCCAATAACAGCCTATCTATTACAATTCCTGCAGATGAAAACAATCATGGAAATTATATCCTGCGGCGGTGCAATATTGACGATTATAGATGGACATATTCTACATCTATGATTGCATTTAATGTCTCAGAAAGTAAAACAGAAGCAAAGTATTCAATTAGATCGGCAGAAAGTTCAGGCATTGACACAAATAGGAGTAAAGCACATGAATCCAGATGCCGGAACGGAATCCCTCGCGACATCAAGACACTTCAGTTCAACTTCACAAGCTAATTTCAACAAGCTTTAACAAAAGATTTACATTTTTTAAACAGCAGATTCCTAACATGCTACTAACAAGTTAATTTTACTAACAAGGCACGAGTAGGTTGAGCCTTGATTCACCACATTCTAACTAACTCGCAATTGTAGCTAACTGTTAGTGCATAACAGAACCACATCCTTCACAACTAACTTTCAATTCACTCTAACTGATTTCAAACTAACTTAAACTAACCTTAACTCCTCACTTCAAAAACCAATCAAAAGCTTGCAAGACAACTCATAACAGTTTATAACTTCACACTTAGAAACTCAATTCAGGACTAACTTCACTTCACAAACTAATTTTCATCAATAACAGAAATTCCATACCATTTTCACTAACAGTTTCACCCCAAACCCCAAAATCAAATTCACTAATCTAAAACTTCATGACAATTTTGCCTCGCTTGTACTAGAAGAATTCACAAACCAATTTCATGAAAAGTTAACCACTAACCACAGCCAATCTAATTCATACCAGCTTGGAAAATAAAACCAACTGTAATTGAATTTCAAACATCACAATTACCAAGCTAACCTAACCGAATGTACAACTGTTATAACAGAAATTAAAAAAAAAAAACAAAATTACAACTGTCCTAACAGAATTTCACTCTATAACTAACCATAACCGAATTCATCCTCACACTCCAATCTCTAACTAACTTCTCTCAATTCTAGGGATGAGAGGAATAAAACCTTAACAAACTCTCATTACTATATAGTTCCTCATCTTCAGAGATTTTTTCCTTCACCATTCTTCTTCCTCCACTCTCATCTTCAACCATTCTTCATCTCTCAATCACTTTTCACTCTACCTCCCTCATCACCATTCACATTTTTTATCTTCCACTCTCCCTATCACTCATAATTCTTCCCTCTCTCAATCACAGCTCAGAGATCACAGGAAAGGCAGAGAAAAAGACCCATAGATTGAGAGAGAGAGAGAAATGTTCATACCTACTTTGAAGAATTTTCTTCTTTTTGATCTTCTTCTTCAATCTTCCAATCAACCTCCACTGAATCCTCATTTCTTCACTTCTTCATTGAGCCTCAATGAACCAAAATCACCATGTCATGGAGTTATTGAGAGTTTTGATTCGAAGCTCCAACATCATTGCAGCATCACGGTCAAGCATCGCTCTACATTATCATCACCATCAATTCGCATCAAAGGCAGTCCAGATTGAAAGAAGAAGGTGAATTAGAGTCCAAAACGGAAGAACTTGAAGAATCAAATTGAAGCAGTGAAACAGGATTTCAGAGCATCACAATACCCACACGCACTGAATCACAAGAATTGAAGAGGAAGTACCTGGAGTCTTTCACCAAAGTCGAGAAACCACCACGCCGACCCTAGAGTCTCCAATCAGGTGCTTGTTACAATCTTCTTGCTTAATTGCTGTGCGTAATCATGTGCCTTGAGATGTAGTCGAACATGGCTGATGTTGAATTATCATGATTTTGTCTGAACTAGGGAAACATCAGAACTTAGGGATTTCTTTCTCTTTCGTCGATCCCAATAGGTGATGAGAGGTTTGCGAAATCCATTGTTGAATTCGTGCTTAGAAATTGGTTTCGGTTAGGGTAGGCTTTAGAATTTCATGGTTAGAGAGAGTTTACGGAGGACGATGGACGACGACGTCGTCACCGGAGATTGCAAGGGATGACTTACTGAGGCTCTCCCCCTCTTTCTCTTGAAACCGTATTTGGGCCTATTGCCCTTAGGCCCGTGGTTTCTTGACAACCACACACCACATAAGACATTGCACCCCCTGGTTGTGATACTGTAGGCCTGATTTAAAAGCCCACTGGTATTTCTTATAAGCACCACTATTTTCAGCCTGTACACCCCTACTGTGTTTTATTCTATGTCCTTATCTTTCTAATTGTTTAACTCTATTGGTTAATTATTTTAATGCTTTTGCCATAGAAAAAATAGGGATTAAAAAGAAGGATTAGCACTTAGAAATTATGGTGATGCATGTCTTGATTAGTTTTTAACTCCAATTAGGTTTTATTGATCGCTTTTTCAAAGTGATTTAAATAAAAATGATTAGTGGTTAAAGGTTTCAATATGATCTCATTGAATCTTTTGGTCTACGTTGTTGAATTTTTGGATATTATTTTTGGTAGATTTTTAGATCTATATTGGTGAATTTTGACTATTATTTTGTTAAGATTTCTGTGTTATTTTCTTGGTAAAATTTGGTTCCATCACTTGGTTGAATGTTTGTGTTTTCCTCTTGTTAAAATTATGTCAGCCACTTGTAAGATATTGTTGCATTTTCTTAGAATTTTTGTATTGAATTGTATGGCATTTGATTTGATGGATCTTGGCACGTAAGTATGGATTAAGCTTTGTTGAATACCTTGTTCTATGCATTCATTATTACATTTCATATACTAATCATTCTGCTTTGTTTTGTGAGGTAATGCTTGAAGAATTTACCATTTGGACATTTGGACATTTGGGCTCTAATCACTTTGTTGTACTTTTAGGAGTTTTCCCATTTATTTCCTTTATGGCTTAACTTAGGTCTCCCCCCTGGGTGGGTTTCTCATACTTCCCTCTCCCCACTTACAATGTAATAGCATAGAAACTTTTATTTCTCACCTTATGTTTGTATGGTTGAATGCTTGCATGTTTGTTAAAATAAATAAAAAACGAAAGCGCTTAGAAAACGATTTCAAAAATAAAAGGAAAAATAAAGCTCGATCCAACGTCGAGCCATTCTCAAACTTATTAATTGGATTGTTTCTCTCACTTCATCCTAGGACTTTCCTACACCCTCCCATCAATAACAAGCAAGCCTTGCATGTACTAAACCGTGTAAGTCGATCGCCTTGTGCGTCGTCATCAACCTCCATCAATTCTTATCTCCCATCCATCATCTCTTTCTTATCTCACCTTTCATAATTCAAAAGCATCAAACACTTGGTCCAACGCCAAGTCACCTTTTTCAAACCATTTTCACAATAACTTGAGAGAAAAAGGAGTGAGGTGTACATACCTGTGCACCCCGTTTCTCAAGTACTTGGGTTGTTGGCCCTGATTGGCTTGGGACTCGACGTTTGTCTTCCTTTCAAACATGGAGAGAGACTCGTACCTTCGTAGCCTATCTCTACCTCAGTCTATGGGAATTTGCATGAATTGCCCCAATTATAGGTTAAGAAGCTGCCTTGTTATAGGACGATCTTGATCTAACCTACCCTGGTGTCTTAAAATCGTATGCCCCTGATCGACCGTCTCTTGGAGAGGTTTGTGGAATCTCGACGCGATCGCCTCAGATTAACTGAATCTTGAAGTGTCTTGCCCTTTTTCTCAACGGAGTCTTCAGGCGTTTTGCCCCTTGGTGTGATCAAACTTCCCATTGTGGACACTTTCTTGACGTCAAGTGCTTGATCACGAATAAAAATGTTCATTTTGAAAATGATAATTCTAATGCAATGCTTATGTCAGTTTTGAAATCCAAGTATGTTCACTGAGATAATGTTATGACATACAATGAATGAATCACTCGCTAGAATGTCACATCGATACTAAAACAAATGACAAAAGATCTTACCGTAATATGCTTTTGAAATGAACCACGCTTCAATTATTGTAACGTGGTCTAGTTCACGGTTTCAGAATAAAAGGATTTATGGCTCAAAATTTATTTTAACCCACCTATTCTCCTTGATGTTCTCCAGTCTTACACTCAGCTAGTTCAACACAAGCATTCGTTTTTCAAAGGGATTTTGGATGGTAGAAGTGATAGTAAAGGAACCAATGAGATTTTCGAAGTGGAAGTCACCCACTTTTTGTTTTTATTTGTAGCCACATGAATTTGTTCTTGTTGAGGATTATTTCCTTTTATTCTTCTTTTTTTGTTTCTGCTTTCCCTACTTTTTGCGTAGACTGATTTTTCGAGTTTGTAGTCTACCGGGATGCCCTAATTTTTGCCTATGTCACTTGTTTTCAAGTTTCCGAATTAGCAGGCTTTTCTGTTTTTTTTATTTTTTGCTTTTTTTATTTTGGACTTCTTTTTGTTGGAACAAATCTTATGACATTTGTTTGTTTGATTTGTTGAAGGGGTTGTGACTACCTCGTTCCTTTAGTAGGTGAGGAACAACCATTGTGGATTTGTGGTTTTTGACCTCTTGTGAGGGATAAGATAAGGTTGATCCTCAGATGGGGTCCTCTTTTTTTTTTTTAATTTGAACGCACGGTTAAACTAACTGAAGACTACCCTGCCCTAGGTTAAGATTGATGGTTTTTCCGTATAGAAAAGAAACTCCTACTTCTATGCTCAAAGGGGTTGACTAGGGATTATCTTCCTTATATCTCTGGTGTTTGGGGATTTGAAACAATGTCTTACATCGTCATCAAGGTTTTATTCAAAAGCATACAACTAATAGTTTCGTGTATTTTGATTTCACCATTCTCCTTTCGAACTTTGCTTTCTCAAAAGTTTGATACCGATGAATAAAATATGAGTGAACACGAATGGATTAATTCGAAACACGCATATTCATTTCATTATTATTATCATTCGAAAACAAATGAGTTTTACAAGCAAATAGCATTTAACAAGCAAAAAGGTTACAAATGAAAATGAATGGGCAGTGTAATGATTGCTGGCATGATTAGCCTTTGTATACACCCATAGGTTGGGTTCATTGTGCTTGTATAAGTTGATGTGATAGCCCTCAACTTTATGGTTTCCTCTGTCTCTGCCCTTGATTTCTGTTACGTTGTGAAGTTCGTTGACTTTGTAGAATCTGAGCCTAAGAGGCCTGGTGATATTGGGCTGCAATATATTATGGGAATGGGTAGTATGGCATGGGAACCAGAGGTGCTTGGAACTAAGGATGAATCTGAGGAGTAGCACATTGTGGGAACATTTGAGAAGGGTACATCAAGCCAGGATAACCATCTGATTAGCAGTCAGACCAAATTAGATCCCATACGGAGTATAGGGTGCCCCAGGATAAGCATATAGGGGGACAACAACATGAGGTACCCCAGGATAGGAAAAAGTCATTCCCGAGTTAGCTGACTGATAGCCTTGGTAGGGTATTGCCAACAGGTTGAATGGCTGGAGGAATTTGCATATGAGTAGGAGGACCCCTATTTTGTGTTTCATCATGCGCTTTAGCAGTCATAGGTGCAGAGTTCTGGCAAGGTTTCTCTGTAAAGCATAGCAACTTCTGATCAAGGACCACTTGAAATTTGTTCTTGAAGATGGTGCACGCTTCTGTAGAATTTCCCACGTATCTAACATGGTACCCGCATGTGGCTTTAGGATCATGCCTAGGACGGTAGGGAAACCTCGCAGGCTTGATCTCTTTGGGCATAATTGTCGCAGCATGAATTAGAATAGGCAGTATATGCGTATAATAGATTGGAATTGGATTAAAGCGGGGACGTCTCCTCCCTTGATTGTTGTTCCAACAATTGCTTTACTTCTGCTTCTATTTCTGGTTTCCTTGAGCGGACTTCTGATTGGGTAGGGGTAAACCGAAAAATTGCCTGCAGTTGCATTCTGGATTTTATCCATCTTTAGTCCATTCTCAACGCATTCACCAATCACTACCTGATCTGAGAAGTTCGTTGTCATGCTGTCATACCCCAAAATTTACCCCTTAGATGTCATCATCATTTGCATAAGCATCTTAGGTCAATCATGCTTGCATAGTTAACCAGTTTATCAGACTTTTGTTTGTTTGGTTTCATTTGTGAAATTAGGGTTACTGCAAATGCTCAATGGATGGATCAATCCAGGTTTTAGATGGGTCCTCAACCAAGCAAATTCTTCAAAGCAAATCCATTTGGCCATGAATTTAGATTCATCATCATCATTGGATATATGAAGTAAATGGAGGGAATTAGAGTGTGAGTTACTGTAAGACTTGGGAATCAGGGAACCCAAGGCATCACTTGGCTTACCTCTTATCATTTGAAGGAATATGAACTTTAAGGAGTTTTCACCTATTGTTTGCCTTTTCATGTGATAGAGATTCAAAGGTATTGGGGCCTTTAGTCTTAAATTCAAAGGATGAACTCTTGTTGGCATATTCATGGTAATTCAAGTTTGAACCTAAGAACAAGAATTGTATACTTTAGAACTCCTAGGTACATTGTTAAAAGGCCCGTGCAGGAGTAATTCCTATTGTTGGTAAATTCCAAATGGTTTCAATTAAAACTTAAAATTTGCAAGTGAGGATGATATACAAGGAAAAGCACATGGTGCTAAGAATATTTTGTTTGCATTACAACAAAGGTCTCTTGAAACACCAACATGTAGAGCAAGTGTATTACAAAAATAATTCTTATGTTTGATGCCAAGAACAATATACTTGAACTCTTTTCAATAGTTACAAGTTTGTTTTGGTGCTAATTCAAGGGAAATTACAATTGTTCAACATGTTACAAATTCAGGAGTTTTGTTTTTGGATTTACAAGATAAGAAAGTGAGATTGCTTCGTGTTCACTATCATCATCTTCACGCCTCATATCTTCATCATCATGCTTAAGCCTTTCACTTCCACATATGCCACAATCTTGCCTCTCACACATCACCTTCTTCATGCCTCTTCCTCGCCAACCTACAAACCAAACCACCAAACCAAATCATGTCAATTTAAACCATGCCCTAAACTAAACAATTCAACCATTCATAAACCACAATTTCAAAATTATCATAAACAATTCCAATTCATAAACCAAAACCAAGTTCAATCATGTCAATTATTCAAACCATGACCTAAACTAAACAATTCAACCATTCCAATTCATAAACCAAACCAAAATCATGTCACATGTTCAAACCATCACTTGTAACATTTTACGTGTCACCAAAAAAATTCATCACATATTCAGAACAGTTTCTATACAAGACAATTTAGGATAGAAAAATGCAGCAGAATTTCAGATTGAAATAGACATTACAAGGTAATGTGCAGTGGTACAGGATACACAAAAGGGGAAAATTTTAGTGTATAAGAAATTCAACAGAATTAGCATTCAGAAATATTAACTTGAAAATGGAAAAGGGACAAAGGATTGCAATAGTAAAAAAAAACTCAGATTGTCCACCAAATCAAATTTGAATCAGCATAAGAAAAAGAGAGACCCTACGGATTCATTCTAACACAGCCACAACATAAGAAAAACCTAAACAACTATCGGGAAGAGGAAGAACGAGAGAGAGGATTCATACCTGCGATTTGGGAGCTCCAAGGGTAAGTCTTTTACTTTAGAGTTTGTTTCGTGTGAATGTTCTTTGGCTTGTTTGAAATACATCGTCCACTGTGCTTTCACTGTGTTTTGCTGAACTTTGGGTTTAGGGTTTTTTAAAAGAGGAACGGCTCCATTTGAGTGTTTTTATTATGATTTTGTTGAAATCAACCATGGATTCGGGTTCAGGAGAGAAAAAGGGTAGGGGTTTGTTTTGGTGTTGTGGCGAAATGAGAGATGTCTCGCCGGAGAAGACGGTAGTTTCCACCGTGGGTCTTCTTCTCCGACGACTTCATTAGGTTTTCTAATGAAGATCTTTTTTAGAGAGAGAGAGAGAGAGAGAGAGAGAGAAAGTTTGAGGACGTGAAGGATGTTTGATTTTCACTTTATGTTTTTTTTTCATTGTTTTTGATCACTTTGTTTCATTCTTCACAAGATCCACCATGCACGTGTCCTTTTTTATTGAGTTGGTTTGAAGGACGGTGACACGTGTCACCATCGTGGCCATTTAATCTTCATCATCCAGCCATCTAGCTGATCTAGTGTGTCTCCTTTTATTTACCTCACCGTATACCCTCCGTCCATAGCACGTGATGAATTGACTAAGTCAGATCTTTGGATCTGACACTTGTGGGTTAGGGTACATGAGAGAGTCTCAATAGACTCTACCCACTGAATCCTTGCGCCTTGCCTGAATTAGGCTTGGGAAGAATTGCTTTTGCCACCCCTCACTAAAGCCCATTAAGATTTTCTCTTTAGAAACGTTTGCTGGCTACACCCCCCTGCTCACCCTTCTTTTTATCCTTTTTTTTTTTAATTTTTGTCATTTCAATTTTATAGTTTATTTAATATTTTCCTAACATTCAAAAAATCCAAAAAAAAAAAAATTATTTTGATACATTACCGTCTTATTTGATTTTTCATGATTTTTATATATTTTTATTATTTGTATTTATATTTTATTTAAATTATTTGGTTTACTGTGTTTACTAAAACACCCTCAAATTATGGTTTTTATGTTAGATGCCTTCCACTCATTTTCTTGACCTGATTTTTTGTCAACTTGTGATATATGATCAAGGGATGTTTGAACATTTTTGTTGGCCATTGATGATGTTGTTTGAATAGTTTTTAGTTTGGTTTTGTTAGGCCTCAATCACTTTGGTACTATGAGCTTGCTAGTTGGTTTTGATGGAGTTTTTGTGCCAATCTTGTAATGATCTTTTGCACAAACATTCTTGAATACATGGACATGAACTAAAGCTTTGAGTTAATTTTACTTGGCCATTTTACTATTTTTGGTTGGTGCATCAAATTAGGGTTTGTATTGAACATATTTTGGTGTTTGTCTTGGCCTAGTTTTTAGGCAATGTTCTTTGAGTGAGTGTCTTGATGATTGTGTGTTTGTGTGTGGTTTTAAATGCATGGCTTGACTTCTGACTTCATGATTTCAAAGTGTTTGCTTTCCTATTTAATCTTCCATATATGTCTTGAATGTTTGAGTTCTTTTATGGATGATTTGGTATGATTCTTGCTTATGGCTTTGTTCATACCTTGATGTGATCTTTGCTCTTGCTTTTTCTTGACATCATGATGTTGAATATGAATTTTATATGGTGTCTATGCTACTTACCATTTGGTTTTTGAGTTGTGACTTTCATATTTTGAACCACCTTTGCACTTATCTTTGTGTGAGCTAGTTTATGACAAGTATGCTTATGTTTGGGTGTATGTTTGATATGTTTGTGATCTTTTCTTGATCATTTGAGTATGTTGAACATGACATGGTGTAGCTACTGACTTTCCTAGATTGTTATATCACTTGGACCATTTAGGCTTTGATACTTTGTTTATTGGTGTTGATTAGGGTTCCATATTCTTGCTTGACTGTGTTTTATCTGTTTACTACAAACTCTAGATATATCATAATGATTGATCCTTGCCATTTTCTTTACATCATGAGTTGATCATCCCCTTTAGCATATGCCTTGCTCATAATATCATTCCATCCTTGGTTGTAATTAATTGTGCTTAAGTTTCATCTTTTGGCTCCCTGTTGTTAAAAGTTGCATGTTCCCATGTTTCCCAAGGAAAGAGTCACTCTCGTTGATTGCCATGTCATGCTTAGGATAGCCTTGTCCACCATACTTAGGAAAATTTAGGTCCTTCCCTTTATCCTAGCCTTAGGATTAGAGTCGCCGTACTCTATGTGAGTGTCATGATTATGAACACTTACTTTACCCTTCCATCCTAGCCTTAGGATTAGAGTCGCCATACTCTATATAAGTTCCTGCCATGGACACTTACTCATTTTTCCCTTTTAACCTAGCCTTAGCTTTGGAGTCGCTGCACTCTATGTAGGTATCTTGCCATGGACTCTTACTTTCCCCTTTGGAACCTTGACCACAGTCAAGAGTTCCTCACCGGTAGTGAGGTGAACTACGAATGCTCTGATTCCATCCTAGTTAGGATACGTAGGCACGAGATACGATGTCTTGGCGAGCATACTTTGTATATACCCTTGGTCTTTACCTTAGCACTTTCATTAGCAAGCAAACAATAACATAACACAAATACTAACAAGAGGTTCATGTAGAGTACTACAGATACTTAGGATGCTAACACCTTCCCTAGGTATAACCAACCCCCAAACCTTAGATCTCTAGCTTTGTAATTACATAGCGCACTTAGGGTTTTCTTCAATCTTTACCCTTTCCTTTGGATAGACCAAAGCTTGGTGGTGAACTTCATGATTTGTGATTCAAGTTAATTAATAGCTTGATATCTAATTCTCACCGCAACAGAAATGACGACTTCACTGGGGAATCCCCTAAGAGGGTTAAGCCTACCTTGTTTGCATTTGTGTTATTTTATATGTTTGCTTGCTTGTTACTTGTATATTTGTAAATATCTGTATATATTTGTTGTGCTTGGATTTTTCTGTATGTAGGGTTGTTACCTTGAGTGGTGAGGATAAGTCCTATACCCATCTTGAGTGCACCTATGATAGGATGGTGGGTATAGTCAAGGAGACTTTGAGGGAGTGAATCCCGAAAAAGTTGACTTGAGATCCCCCGCTCTGTTGAGGCCCTCTTGAGAGTAGTATTGTTGAACGAGTAGTCGTGAAAGCAATACTACTTTCGACTTAGGATCACGTGACACTGAGGGCCTTTAGTTACCTTTCACCCCCATTTGGCCTCTTAGGACGTAGTGCAGTGTCTATGAGGGAGTAGTCCCGAAGTAGTTGATACGCGATACTACACTCAGACGAGACTCTCTTGAGAATATTATTAACTATCGAGTAATTGGGAAATTGATAATATCCAAAAGACGGGTCAATAACTTTGGGAACTGTTAAGAACCCTGTTCTACAGATACAAGAACCCTTATTACACACCTTTTGGGATGGTTAGATCGTGGCTCCTTACTCGTGATCTTCAAACCTAGGCCCTTGTTTATTTGCCTTTATATATGTATGAATATGTGAATATGTGAATATGTGTATACGTGTGTTTGTGCATACATTCATCCATACATTCATGCATTCATGAATAACCCTTTAGTCTCAAGGAATTTAGTTGTTCATTCGTTTGCAAAAGTTAATAGAGATCATGGATTATGAAATGAAACTTTTCAGTTTTTTCAAAATGTTTGCAACTTGCTTTTGAGTTCCTTGAAACCATTTGGCTTGCATTTGCATTGCATGAGCATGTCGTTACATTTGCATCTCGATTGCATTTCTCAGTCTTGAGTCTCATCTTCTTCCTATATCTCTATAAGGATACCTAGCACGCATTCTTGACAAATGGCGATGATGAATGAGCTTTTGAAAGGCCAGGATGCCCTGAAGGAGGAGATTAGAGTTCTCAAAGGTCAGATGAATTGGGTCTTGCAGACTTTACAGAATTTGATGAAGAAAGAGGGGCACTCTTGCCCTGTTGCATCCAGAGAAGTTATCACTTCATCATCTCCTGTGGTTTTTCCACATCAAGGACCTCATCAGTGTCAATGGTCATACCGCTGTCAGCCGCGTCAGCACGCTCGACAAAGGCCTAGGAAGCCAGAGATGCATTTCACTCTGTTACCAATGTCATACAATCAGGTATTTCCAAATTTAATCAAAGGTGGATTGATAGTGCCGAAGGAGATAGATCCAATGATCCCTCCATATCCACCAAGCTTTGATGCCAACGCTCGATGTGACTACCATGATGGGGTATAGAGGCATTCAACGGAGGACTGCAAGGTGCTCAAGAGCAAGGTTCAGACTCTGCTTGACTCTGAGATGTTCTCATTCACGCCTCAAGGCATTCAAGTCAACAATTCTTCACCCAATCAGGCGGGTCCATCAGTCCCGGTTATGGAAGAAATTGCTGAGAATAGATGTGAAAATGATTATCAGACTGATCTCGACAATCAACTTTGAATATAGTTAGCTCAGTGGCAAATCAAGAAAGGAAAGCCCATTCCTCGAAGCTGGCAATCTTTTGGCTGTTTCAGCATTTCCTGTTGTATTTTCTTTGCATGTTGAATTTGTATTTGTGAGAACAAGATTTGGTTCTGCAATATTATCTCTAAGTTTTGATGATAACAGATGAATATTTGTATGAACAATTTTGTGCCACTAATGTTGTTATTTGTGAAAACCTAGCAAACAGGTTCTACTTCCGTGAATTGGCGCAATGTTTAATGAAAGATGCTTCGAAGGGATGAACTCAATTCGAAGATAAGACAAGATTCACATAACTCTGATACGAAAGGAAAAGAGAATGAGTTCTGAAGATCAAAAGACAAAGGTCCTGATGGAACGAAGTCCAGATGCTGAAGCCTCACACTCTCTGATCAAGGTTCTGAAGACCTACCCAAAGTTGACTCGCATGCTTCAATCAAATATTATCATAAGCCTCTGAAGATATAAAGAAAGTGAATTAAGAGAACAAGGTTCTGAAGGCAAGTTCTGAAGATTCTGGAAGCGCAGAGCTGATGATTCGAAGACTTGATAATCTCAAGAACCAAGCAATGTTTTCCCTTCTAACTTATGCTCACAAAAAGCCTCTGCAGTTGAGAAGCTAAGAAAACCTACAACACTGTACAGCTGTACCACATTACAATGTTAAAATTCTTGAACACTGTGCGAAATACAAACTGATACATACAGGACGCGCAACATGCACAAGATTTTGTACCTGTCCTCACGCTTCTAACCGTAAGCCTACTTAGCTATCATGATTCCATCTCAACGGCTCTTTTCACTCGGCTATAAAAGAAAGCTCATGACTTGAAGAAAGATACACGCGCAACCTGCTACAATATCTTCTAACTCTGTTCTTTCTTAAGTCACTCTTGATCTAAAAACTAGTTTACATCATCAGCTTGATAAGAAGCAATTTTCTGTAAACCCATTGTATTTGAACTTAAAGTTGTATTCCTTAAGAGAGTCTTAGTGATTAGATCTCTTGAGAAGTCTAGGATGTGTGTCTTAGAGATTGTACCTTAAGTAAGACCTGTGTGGTTGGATTACTTGAGAAGTCTAGAACGTGTGAGTTCTAGAGGTTGTTGTTAGTCACCAGCTGTGTTAGCTCGTGCAGTTTACTATTTTGTTGAAATAGTGGATTAAGACCTCGTTGAGAGAGGCGAAATCACCTTGCCGGGTGGACTAGATTAACTTGAGAGATTCTCAAGTGAACTAGTATAAACATAACTTGTTTATATCTCTTTGTTTAACCAAGTTGTTTTTCTTTAGAAAAGGGGTAAAGATTTAAAAAGAAAGAAACGATTTATTTTGAAAAACCAATTCAAACCCCCTTTCTTGTGTTTTTCACTCCTTCAATTGGCATCAGAGCTCCGGTTCTGAGGTGATAAAAAGTTTGAATTTTTATCAAGCACTTAACAGTGTTCAATACCGATCCAAGCGTGAAAAACAATGACTACACCACCACCAACAACCTCTGAAATAAATGTTATTGAAAGAGAATCTTACACTGCAAAACCTCCTATCTTTGATGGCGAAAAGTTTGATTATTGGAAAGATAGAATTGAAAGTTATTTCTTATCATTTGATCTAGATCTATGGGATCTAGTACTTGATGGTTATAGTCATCCTGTAGATTCTGTAGGTAAAAAGATTGAAAGAAGTGAGTTTACAGATGCTCAGAAGAAAACTTACAAAAATCATCACAAAGCAATAAACATTCAGTTGAACGCAATTTCTTATACCGAGTATGAGAAAATCACAAACAAAGAAACTGCAAAGTCCATCTTTGACTCTCTTCGTATGACTCGCGAAGGAAATGCTCAAGTCAAGGAGACGAAGGCTCTTGCGCTAATCCAAAAATACGAAGCCTTCAAAATGGAAGATGATGAGTCTGTTGAAACCATGTTCTCAAGGTTATAAATGCTAGTTGTCGGACTCAAAGTTCTGAACAAAGGCTATTCTACTGCTGATCATGTTAAGAAAATCATCAGAAGTCTTCCGCCCAAATGGAGACCAATGGTGACTGCCTTGAAACTTGCAAAGGATTTGAATAATATCAGTCTTGAAGAACTTATCAGTTCTCTAAGAAGTCATGAAATAGAGCTTCAAGGAGATGAACCTCAGAAGAAAAACAAATCCATTGCACTAAAGGCAAAGCCAAAAAAGAATAAGGCGTATCAGGCAGAAGAAGAAATGGAAGAATCTAAAGAAGATTCAGAAGATGATGATATATCACTCATATCAAGAAAGATAAGTCAACTTTGGAAATACAAAAGGAACAAGTTCAAAGGACCAAGGAGAAGATTCGAATCTACATCTAGTCAAAGAAGAAACTATGGAAAAGATGTTACGTGCTTTGAATGCAAAGAACCTGGTGTCATACCCCAAATTTGTCCTACTTGTGTATGATTTTCATCTGTACATCCACCCATTGACAACTATTCAGAAAAAATCCAAAAGTATGTTGTTTTCACCTTCATCCCTCTTTTGTTTTTATCCATTTTCATTTTAAGTCATATCTATCTTTGTAACCATTTTAATCCTTCATCCAATTAAATATCCATTATCCAAATATCCATTTCTTAGCCAAATCCATGCTTCATTATCCATTCAAACCAAATATCCATAGATATCCATTTTTATGCAAATTCAACTCTTTTGTTTCAAGTTCAATTTTTTCAAATCCAATTTTTTTTATACATATTCATCCAACCCAATTATTCTTCCATAACCCATATTCATTTCCAATTTAAATCCATATACAACTATCCATTTCTAAATTCATAAATTAATTCACATTCCTTTAATCACAACGACTTTGTTTTTTTTTTCTTCACTTAGTTTTGTTTTCATTATCCAAACATAGTCTATGTACAAATTAATAAAGGTCCATTTCTATTTTATTCATTCTTACAAGCCCATTTCTAGTCTTCTTTAGTGTTACAAGCCTATTCAATAAAACCTAAAAAATCAATACCATTCCCAAAACCTATGAATCATTTTTATACACATCATAGTCCACAAAGTCCAGAAAAGCATTACAGTATTACAAAAAGATTACAAAAAAAATGAATTGTTTCTGATGTAGCCTGACAACGTACTGTAGTCCTTGATTCATAACACCCATTACACACAGCAAAACGATTCAAATTGGAAGATAAAGACGAAAAAATAACGTGGTAGCATAAGCCAAAATCGAGTCACATAAACACAAACGCACAACCAAGAGGACCCCACGCAACAGCAATTTGCAACCTCAAGCCACTATCACAATTCTATCAAAAACAAATTTCATCCTCTGCGCATCAGCAAAACCACTAACAGCAAAAATGAAGACACGCCATATTTTCATACCACCTACAAAAAATACAATTCATGAATAAATTTCAGTTACTTTCATACAAAGCCAACACACAAAACCCGTACCAGCCGACCATAAAACCTTGTACAACAACCGTACAACCACAACAACACACCACGCCACAAACCACGATCTGCATCGCACAAAACCTATACCTCAAAAACGCAGAACAATTCCAAAACGCAGCGCACAATCCAATTCTATTTCACCCTCCATTCTGTCTATAAAAGCAGTCTTAAATCCTCTCTAATTCCACGTTCAGGGGATCAAAAACACCCTGCCAAAATCAAATCCCACAACCTAAAAATCCTCATCAAATCTCCTCTTTCCAATTCCTCCTTCAAACCTCCATGGAATTTCCTTCAAATCAACCCAACTTCCCTTTTCATTATCTCCAACCTCAACCCTCTTTCATTTAACTTCCTTCTTCACCTTCTTCATCACAAAACCTCAAAATATCCTTTCACCACAACAAACCGTAACACCAAACCTTCAAACTTTCGCTCACAACCCAAACCCATATTTCAAAATAAAACCAGAATCCAGAACGAGTAGAAGAAGAAGAAGGAACTGAGATTGAAAAACAAACACAAACCTGGGTCGCGAATCAAGCGCAAGGTGAGACGTAGGAAAAGCGTCGCTGAGAACATCTTTGTTTCCTCGAATCGTCGGGGGTTTTCTTTTTTACAAGTTATTTTGGTTTTAATTTTGACCCGGTGTTTGAATATGAAGATGCGGTTTCTTTGACCTTTTAAATCTGGTTTGTGTTAAAATCTGATGTTAATGGCGTGTTGTTATGTAGCTCAGTTTCTTTATTTTTCTTTTTCACTTTTTATTATTATTACTAGTATTCTTTAAATCTGATGATGGTTTAAGAGAGATGAGGTTTTAGCCATTGGATTACATCACCCGTGTTTATATCCATGCCACCATTTCCTTGTTTCTACCGTGCTTTTGAATTGTTGGATGAATGGGCTTAAAGCCCGTAGTGATTCCACCGTCCCACTCCCCTTCGATTCATTCATACCCCCTCACAATTTCTATACCCCCTGTTTTTTATAATAAGTTCAATTTGTTTTTTTTTTTATTTTTGTTTTACTAATTCTCTTTCTATTTTGTTAATTTCTGTTGTTTTATTTAGTTTATTTATTTTTGATGTTTTCTCTCAAAATTAAGTTTATCCTAGTTCCTTTTCATTTCAATTCTCTTTAGGGCCAATGATCTAACAATACTCATGGTTTAATTGGTTTTTTCAAACCAATGGAATTTTGATATATATGAGGCCTATTTATTTTTTTATTTCAATGTGTTTCATTATTTTATTTTTGTTCATTTATTTTGGGTCAATGAAAACCATACATCAACGATTTATCGATTTCTCGATTAAATCTTGATAAAGGTGAGACCTTTATTCTTTTTCCTATTTATTTCGATTTTATTTTATTTTTATCTTTTTATTCATTTTGGGTCCATGAAAACTAAATATCGATTGATTTATCGATTTCTCGATTAAATCTCGATAAAGGTGAGACCTGAAATTCTGGTATCAGACGTGTGATGTTAAGGTGTGATGTCACAACAACACACTCTGCACAACGGACAGCAATAACAGTAAAATAACACCAAGAATTGTTGACCCAGTTCGGTTACAACCAACCTACTCTGGGGGCTACCAAGCCAGGGATGGAATTCACTACTTGTAGATATAATTTACAGACTCAACGACCCGTTGACAATCTCCTAAACTTATACTCTACTACTAATGACTTCCTACCTAAGAAACCACTTAGGTATGAGAACACCACTCAATCCCTTACAAACACTCAAAGAACCCACTTTGAGTACCCTTGATCTTACTTCACAGCTTCGATCAATTCAAACAACTCTCTTTGCTTCACAGCTTTAGAGAGGACAGAAACTTAACACCTATTCAAACCCTAGAATAGTGTAAATACAAGCACTTTAAACAAACTCTAGACACTAAGCCTTCTGCTCTTGATCTTCTGAATGTTTTCTGTACTTTTTCCTTTGGTCTTGTGCGCTTTATATAGCTCCTGAATTGGGCTTGGACTTGTCACAATATTTGATCAGATTTGTTAATTAAAACTGAATCTTCAAAACAGATTTTATCCCCAAAATCTTTTTAAATCTTCAACCTTTTAATTCTCCAACAGATCTGCAATCAAATCTCCCATGTAACAGAAAATATCTATCCTAAGATATTCTCATCCAATGAGTCAACCACTCTCCACAATTCCAGCTAATACGCGTGCCCTAATAACATATCCTGCTGTTATTAATTCTGCAGGTCTGATGTTACAACATCACCTGTGTGACATCAGACATCCATCTTCAGCATTTAACAACTTAACACAGCCCAGTGTTAAGAATTCAATGTTGCAACATCAGCACCTTGACATCAACATTGAATATACTTTGTTTTACCAAAATTCCAGCCAATCCAGGAACTATCAATCTCCCCCTTTGGCTAATTTTGGCTAAAACAATCTCTGCACTCTGCAATCAACTTCTGCACTCTGTACCTTCAGAGATTTCAGCAGCGGAATAATCTTCAATTAATTTGAACCTTATTAGCAGCAGTCTGACACTTTGCATAATCTTCATCACTAGATCTGCTGCAGCACCATCTTCATTATTGACAACAGCCAATTGGTGCTCCCCCTCTCAAAACATGAACCAGCATCACAGTTGTTCAATAGCTCACAATGTGCAGCAATTTACTCCCCCTAGATGTCTGCTTGGCTGAACTCTTCACATGTCATGATATCTTCAAGACTCCCCCTCAATCTCTGCATCACCACTTTTCAACTAAACACCTTTTAGCAGTATCAATCTATCTCCCCCTTAATCTCTGCATCACATCAGCAGCATATGGCAATAATCTTCTTGACTATCTTGGCTATCTTCTCCCCCTTTTTAGCCATAATTAGGCAAGCTTCTATAAGAAGCCCTATTAACTATAGTCAGTATACCCTAGCTCTCATTGTTAGCCTCTCAGTTAGTAAACAGGCAAACAAATCATAGAAGGAAACTAAAAACATAAACAGTGCATAAACCAGCACAATATTCAAATTACAAAACCAACATAGCAAAAAAAAACTAACACTACTAAAACTACTATAACAGGTAAGAGACGATAAGCTAGTCTTCTTCTGAGCTTGCTTGTTCTCCAGGATTCTCTTCCTCCTCCTCTGAGCTATCCCCACTGGCATTTCCATGCTTATCAACTTCAGAGCCATCAACATCATCATCACCACTGTTCTGTTCTAACAGCTGGATTAGCTTTTCAAGTTTCTCTTTTCTAACCAAACTGGTACTGATGACTTCATCAAGGTCTTTGCACATGTTCTTCAATTCTTCGATCAGTTCAGCCTTTGTAGTTTTCTTCTTGACTTCATCAGTTGATGTTAGAACAATGTCTGGAACATGATGTCCTAAAAACAGTTTAGGGTGTAGGGACAAGACTGTCTTCCTCTGGCACGCTATGTCTAAGCTTGTTAAGGTTTCAGGATGTTGCTCCAAGATGATACCACACACAAGAGATGGGAATGCTATGGGTAACTTGATAGCGTTTGTTCCAGCATGTTTCACCACTTGCTCAAAGATGTAGTTGCCATAGTCATACTTAATCTTCTTCCCAATAGTACAGATAAACCTGCCCAATCCAACAGCGATTGTTGTCTTGTGGTTTGTTGGCACCCAGTTGGCAGCACCAATTCTGTGAAGAATTGCATACTTGATGCTCAGTTTACTGGCTGGCAACTTCTTTTTCAATGGCCAAACCCTTATCTGACCAGCTGTAATCTCTTTACATATATCATTATCAGTCATCTCAAGTTCACTATATTCTTCATCATCTCTTCCTAGATACTTATTGATAGTACTGGAGAGAAATTAATGCACTTTCCTCTCACATAAACTTTCATGAAATCAGTGCTCTTTTTATCAGTAATATTTCCAGAAATGTTGACAACAAATTCTTTAACAAGACTTTCATAGCACTTAGGAAACTTGGTCACAGTCTTTACCAATCCAGCCTCCTTAATCAGCTCCATGATATCCTTCATTTCCAACGCTTCTTTCCCAAGCTCCCTCTTTAGGGCCAGTCTTCTCTGACAAACATATTTCCATAATGATGCACTGCTGGCATAATGAAAGGAAATGTTGTCGACTGGAACTTCAGGAACTTTGTCTGAGATTCTCTTCAAAATTGTCCTTCTGATAGGTGTGATGTTATGAACATCATCCTCACCATCACTGTCAGAACTAGAGTCCTCCCTTATTTTCCTTTTTTTGGATTTCACAGCCACTTTGCTCCATGGCTTGGTTGGACCAACAGCCATGTTCTTCTTGCCTTCAGACTTCTTTGGAGAGGGATCAACGGTCTTTCCTTTCCTTGTCTTTAGTCTCTTAGCAATACTTGGGACAGCTTTTCCAATAATTTCATCATCGGACAAGTCAACTACATTGATCACATCCTCATCCTTTTCTTCCCCAGCAGGTGAAGTTCCAACATCTTCCTTAACATTAGCTTCCTCCTGTGCATCATCTTCTTCTATTCTTACTTCAGAGTCTTCAACAACAGACATAGCAAGTCTATGAAGATTTGTAGCTGCACTTTGCATGTTGCTCTTTTCCCTTTCAGAATGTTCCTCAGGCATTTGTCTCAGTGGTCTAGATATACCTAAGCTTTTATCCACGTCTACCCTTTCCTCAACAGTTTGAGAAGTGGATAACCTAGGTGCTGTTTTATTACTAAATAGCACACTCGTAACAAGCTTTTTCGTTTCATTATCTCTAAAAATAGTCCCAGCCCTTTTTGGAACAAGTTTGGAAGGTCTAGATTTACCTGATTCAGGAAGAATGGTTGAGAGGGGCTCAATGTCCATGGGATTGAATGCTGAACCTTCGTCAGGGGAAACCCTAGCTCTTTCTTTTGTGGAACTCTGACACTCCGATTTCTTGAATGGAGACGCCATGACTCTTTTCAGTGAGAGTTGATTCTTGAAGTCGAAGGAGTTGATTCGTAGCGAGAGCAGAGCTTTGAAGACGAGTGATGTTGTAGTACCGAGAAAGGGGGTTCTGAGGCTAGGAGCTTGATTTGGAGTGTCAATGACTTTTTCCCTCCATAAAAACTTTCCTTTTAAAACACTCACATCAGAACTTGTTAACTTTGAGTGACCTTTCAGCATCCTGATGTCATAGTATGATGTTATAACATCAACTTGTACATCACTAGTTGAATCTCCTTCAAGAGAGGTCCACTGATAACAGTTGTCTTTGGTTCTGGTACCCTTCATAATAACCTGATTATGCTCATCAGAAACCACACACCCATCCTTAGTGTAGTTTACCCTGTAGCCTTCATCACACAACTGGCTTATGCTGATCAAATTTGCACTTAAGCCATTGACAAACATAACATTGTCAAGTTCAGGTCTACCATCACCTTGCACTTTCCCAACTCCTGCAACAACACCTTTTCCTCCATTGCCAAATATGACTTCATGAGAGGGACAAGGTCTAAGATCATCAAACATGGATCTACATCCAGACATGTGCTTGGAACACCCACTGTCAAAATACCATGTTCCTTCTTTATCACCCATGAGAGCCAATAAGCACTTCACCTTCTCCTTAGGTACCCATTATTTAGCAACTTTAGGCCTGTGCTCTCTCCATCTGTTTTGAGGCTGAGGGTATCCATGCAGCTTGTAGCAAGAGTACTGCATATGTCCAAATCTTCCACAATAATAGCATCTCACCCTTCCATTTCTGAATCTTCTGTCATGATGAGATTGCCTATGCTGCCATCCATGATGTGGTCTCCTCCTACCATAACTGCCCTGCCATCTATTCTGTTGATATCTTTTCCCATAAGTCGGTTGAGAATGCTGTTTCCTGGATTATCTCCCATGATGGTGTGGCTTTCTTCTTCCATATACATAAGGAACAACATTGGTGTATCCATAACCATAACCATACCAGTTGTCCTGACGTTGAGACATCTGATGAGACACGTGTTGTTTGAACTGAGCTGCTTGCATGCTCTCATGGTATTGTGGGGGCATATACTGACTAGCTCCCTGTGGCTGCTTTCTCTTCTGATAGGGACCAGTTTTCTTCTCAATCTTCTTAGGTTGTGAAACATCAGCTTTCTTAGGGGTAGGATCCTGCTTCTTTGGCTGTTGTTGAGATGAAAGTTATGACACTTCCTTCTTTGAACCTGAAGTGCTTCCTTCTGAAGTTCCCTTGTCCTCAGCCACATAACCTATCCCAGCTTTGTCTCCAGTAGCTTTTTCTGACTGAAGTATCTTGTCAAGTGTGTCTGTACCACAGCTCAGCATCCTAACAGACTTGGTCATTTGACCAAGGTGAGCTCTAACTAGCACCACTTCATTTTCCAGATCAGTCTTTTCATTCTCTAGCTGAGCAATCTGTTGCTTGTGGCACTTGTTTTCTTGACAAATCTCAGCACTCTTTAAACACAGCTCTTGATAGGTGGATGCCAACTCCTCATAAGTTACTTCTCCATCACTAGAATCATCATCAGAAACCACAGCTCCTGTTAAAGCTCTCACATGCTTTGCTGACTCGCCTTCACTTTCACTATCAGAGTCAGACCAGGAGACTGTCATGCCCTTCTTCTGCTTTTTCAAGAAGGTGGGACATTCTTTCTTGACATGCCCATACCCTTCACACTCAAAGCACTGCACTCTTTTATCTTGGGCAGTTTTCTCTTCATCCTTCTTGCTGGTGTCAGAAGTCATGTTCTTGACATTAGGCCTGGAGTTATTATTCATTCTCTTGAACACTTTGGTGAACTGTCTTCCCAACATCACTATGGCCTGAGACAGATCCTCTTGGGATTCAGATTTCTTCCCTTTCTCCTCTTCACCATTTGTCACCAGGGCTATACTCTTTGGTTTCTTTTCTGGTTCTTCCTCATTCAACCCAAGCTCAAAGGTTTGAAGAGATCCAATGAGCTCATCTACTCTCATCTTGCTGATGTCTTGTAATTCTTCAATGGCAGTAACCTTCATCTTATACTTCTTAGGTAGGGACCTAAGGATCTTCCTCACAAGCTTTTCATCTGACATCTTCTCTCCAAGAGCACTAGATGCATTGGCCAGCTCTAGAATACTCATGTGGAAATCATGAATAGTCTCATCTTCCTTCATCTTCAGGCTTTCAAATTTTGATGTTAAAATCTGAAGTCTTGACATCTTGACTCTAGATGTTCCTTCATGAGTAGCCTGCAAGATATCCCATGCTTCTTTAGCAACTTCACAGGTATTGATTAACCTGAAGATGTTCTTATCCACTCCATTGAAGATAGCATTCAGAGCTTTGGAATTTCCAAGGGCAAGCTCATCTTCCTCCTTGGTCCACTCTTCTCCAGGCTTTGGCTTAGAAGTGCCTTCTTTATCTTTGCCAGCATCATCCTTCTCACACATGACAGGTGCTTTCCACTCTTTAATAACAGCCTTCCAAGCCCTACTGTCCAAGGATTTTAAGAAGGTGGTCATCCTTGGCTTCCAATAGTCATAATTGGAACCATCCAAAATAGGGGGTCTGTTGACGAATCCTCCAACTTCTTTGTCCATCTTTTCACCAGAAAGTAACTTCCCTAGATCTCACCCAGAGACAGACAGGATGCCTGCTCTGATACCAATTGAAATTCTGGTATCAGACGTGTGATGTCACAACAACACACTCTGCATAATGGACATCAATAACAGTAAAATAACACCAAGAATTATTGACCCAGTTCGGTTACAACCAACCTACTCTGGGGGCTACCAAGCCAGGGATGGAATTCACTACTTGTAGATATAATTTACAGACTCAACGACCCGTTGACAATCTCCTAAACTTATACTCTACTAATGACTTCCTACCTAAGAAACCACTTAGGTATGAGAACACCACTCAATCCCTTACAAACACTCAAAGAACCCACTTTGAGTACCCTTGATCTTACTTCACAGCTTCGATCAATTCAAACAACTCTCTTTGCTTCACAGCTTTAGAGAGGACAGAAACTTAACACCTATTCAAACCCTAGAATAGTGTAAATACAAGCACTTTAAACAAACTCTAGACACTAAGCCTTCTGCTCTTGATCTTCTGAATGTTTTCTGTACTTTTTCCTTTGGTCTTGTGCGCTTTATATAGCTCCTGAATTGGGCTTGGACTTGTCACAATATTTGATCAGATTTGTTAATTAAAACTGAAGCTTCAAAACAGATTTTATCCCCAAAATCTTTTTAAATCTTCAACCTTTTAATTCTCCAACAGATCTGCAATCAAATCTCCCATGTAACAGAAAATATCTATCCCAAGATATTCTCATCCAATGAGTCAACCACTCTCCAAAATTCCAGCTAATACGCGTGCCCTAATAACATATCCTGCTGTTATTAATTCTGCAGGTCTGATGTTACAACATCACCTGTGTGACACCAGACATCCATCTTCAGCATTTAACAACTTAACACAGCCCAGTGTTAAGACTTCAATGTTGCAACATCAGCACCTTGACATCAACATTGAATATACTTTGTTTTACCAAAATTCCAGCCAATCCAGGAACTATCAAGACCTTTATTCTTTGTATTCATATTTTCGATTTAATTTCTTAATCGTCACTTTATATTTCTTTTATTTTCACTTTTGGTCAATGAAAGTTAAAAGTCGTCGATTATCAATTTATCGATTAAATCGTGATTAAGACGAGACCAACTTAATTTTATGTTAATACTATCTCTTGTCCATTTTATCTTGATTATCTTTGTTCATGTTATTCTTATTCATTTTGTCCATATCATATTCCTATTCATATTTATCTAACCATTTTCATTTGTTCATATCTTAATCGAAAAACACTAAAAATATCGAAACCTAAAAAACTAATTGATGAACTGTTGGTTATGATCATCCACTTGCTCGACGCTTTCGATCAACGTTTAGCTTAGGACACCTTGCACACACACGACTTTCTCTTGGGCTACCTTACAACGAGACCCTTTATTTCATGTCATCCCTTGTACTTTACATGTACCTCTCTCCCATTCCGATGTACGCATTTAATTTTCTTTTGACTGTGGTTTGTTTACTAGGAGCACCCCTAGGGACTAGCATAGGCAACCCATTTTCAAACTAATTCTCGATTCGTCGTCGAGACATTTTCAAACAAAATTTTTTCAACCAAACTCTCGACTCATCGTCGAGCTCATTTTCAAACAAACTTCCTTTCAACCAAACCCTCGATTCGTCGTCGAGCCATTTTCAAATCAACCTCAAACCAAAATCCATTTTCAAACCAAACTCTTTCCATTTACAAATAAACCCTTGATCCAACGTCAAGCGGATTTTCATAATCAAAACTCAAAAACAACTAACAATTATCGTAACTCTTTAAGGTGAAAAATGGGGGTTCAAGTCTTTGATCTTCCTTTGATTGTTTAGGTGCGAGTTCTCTGACTCGTGTGTAAATAATTGGCGCCTCTATTATTTAATAAATCAAACCCTTTTCAAAACAACCAAGCGCATACAATAAATCCTTGATCCCACGTCAAGCGGACTTTCATAATCAAACCTCAAAATGACTAACAACTATCAAAACCTTTTCAAGGTGAAAAATGGGGGTTCAAGTCTTTGATCTCTCTTCGATTGTTTGGGTACGAGTTCTCTTACTCGTGTGTGAGCAATTGGCGCCTCTTTAAAAAATCAACCAACTCCTCTTATTTCGTGGGCGTACCACGAACTACGACTGCTCTGATTCTTTATTCTCGTCCGAGTAAAGATACGTAGGCACAAGATTGCGATGATCTTGGCGAGCACTCTTTTTTCTTTTCCCCCGTTTGCATCCACACTTTTTCTTTTTCTACCATTTGTGTCTACCTTCACACTACCATCTTTTTCCGTCAAACCCCGTAGTCAAACTACGATTGCTCTGATTCCTCATTCTCGTCCGAATGAGCATACGTAGGCCCGAGATCGCGGTGATCTTGCCGAGCACCCTACCCTTAAACCACCCCTTTTCCCTAGTATCTTTCCCTTTCATCTTTACCTTTCCTTATTTTATCATAGAGAAGAAAACAAACAAACTTAGCTAACGAGTATCGCGATTCGAATCAAGAGATTCCCGTTGAGTACAACGGACATGAAGGGGTGCGCGTACCTTCCTCTCACATAACCGACTCCCGAACCCAGAATGTGGTTGCGACGACCATGTTCTTAACTTCATCCTTAGAGGTTTTCTCGATATTTTCCTTTCCCTCTTTTGGGATAAATAAAGTTCGGTGGCGACTCTGTCGAACCGTTTTCCGTGCCTTTCGCGCGAGGGTCGCGTCCTTCGATGATTTTTTTTCGAGGTGCGACAGATGGCGACTCTGCTGGGGAACATTTGCTCAATGCAAGAGAGAGTCAAGCCTATCTTGATTCCAATTGTCAGTTTTGTTTGTTTCTTTTCTTCTCGTTCGTTTATTTATTTGCTTTCCTGTTTCCTTATTTGTGTTACCCTTTGTAACATTGTTGGGTTGTTCTGATATTGGGAACTTTGTGAGATGGCTGTACACCTGAGTCTGAGTATAACCCTAGGATTAGGATGGTGATTGTGTAGTGTAGGCTTGCGTTGTCTCTTCCGCGTGAGTTGAAGCGAAAACCACCGCTTGGAGTAGATTCCCTTGGAGATATTATTGTTGTGGCGAATCTTTGCCATGGTGGTAATACTTTCGAGGTGGGTCGTTGATTCCAAGGACCATTAACCTAATTTACCCATGGTGGATGGTAGCGTAATTCTATGTGAGTTAATGCGAATGCCCCAATCAGATGAGATCCCTCGAATGTATTACTTCCTGACAGTAATATTTTCGACCTCGATCTAGGATTCTGAGAACCCTATTTAGAACCCGTGTGTCGATGGTTGTGTAGTGGGCGCCTCCGAGGAATCTTTCTCGTGGGGAAGAAACGAAGACCTCACCTAGACGAGATTATTTCGAGGATATTATAGTCGGATGTCTCTTCGTCTTGGTTATAATGTTTTCGAAATATATCCATAACTCTAGGTACCTACCCCGTTTTAGAAACCTACCCGTGGGCTTTCTTGATCCTAGCTATGGTTCTTGACCCGTCATCCCCGGCCAACCGCAGAACTGTTTGAAGCTGTTTGATTCTGCAATCCTGGATCTTGCATTGCATCTCATGTCATTGCATTGCATTGCATCTGTTATGCATCTTGCATTGCATTTTCAACCTTAGAATCTCACTTCAACTTCCTTCCTTCTCTAGTAAATCAAGTTGATTCCTCGACACCAGTACACAACTCGAGCCAATACCAGACGCATGATGGAACAGATTCAATAAGAGCAAGTCGCCTTCAGAGAAGAATTAGATTCTATCAAAGGAAAGATTGATCAGATTCTCGAAGCCATCATGATGGCCAGAAAAGAAGAAGAATTGCGTGAAGCCGCTGCTGCCTACAACACTGTGCCTATTCAAGCATCTACCTCAAGGGTCTCTGTTCCTGTTCCCAACCCCATCACTTATGGGATACCAATGGACTTCGCTCCTGCCACATCTCAACCACCTCCAACATCTGGAGTTACTGTTAGTGTCATTCCGCAAGCCCAACCTGTTGTCACTCAGATTCCTATTCCTCATGCTGAAGAAGGTCTGGTAGATCAGTATGATGAGGTCCAAAATTACCATGTTGCTATCCCGGTTGTCAATCCTACTGCTGCTCAGGATTCTGAAGCTATCAAGATGTGTCGTGATCTAGCTGAGAAACTCCGAGTCATGGAAGGGCGCAACTCAACTTCTTTGAATGCTCTGGATATGTGCTTGGTGCCAGATGTTGTCATTCCTCCCAAATTTAAAGTGCAAGAATTCCCAAAGTACAAAGGTCTCAGTTGTCCCCACATGCATCTAAGGATGTACTGCCGCAAGATTGCTACCCTCCATTGCTTCCAAGACAGTTTGTCTGGGGCATCTCTTAAGTGGTATATGCAGTTGGAGCGTAGCAATGTGTGCACTTGGGATGATCTAGCTAATGCATTTGTCAAGCAATACAAGTACAACACTGACCTTGCTCTGAATCGTACTCAACTTCAGAGTATGGCTCAAAAGGACAACGAATCTTTTAAGGAGTACGCGCAACGCTGGAGAGAGCTAGCTGCAAGGGTGCTTCCACCTCTGGTTGACCGTGAACTAATTGACATCTTCATGGGTACTTTGCAAGGCCAGTACTATGATAAGCTTATTGGTAATGTTTCTGCCGGATTCTCTGATTTGGTAATTATCGGTGAGAGAATTGAAGAGGGTCTGAAGAGCGGAAAGATCCAAGGAGGTTCTAGCAGTCAGTCTGCAGTCAAGAAGCCCTTCAGTGGATACAAAAAGAAAGAGGGTGAAACAAATATTGTCTCTGCTCAGAAAGGGCAAGCTCAACAAGCTCCTGCTCCAATGCCTTATCAAATCCCTTACTTCCTGTATCCGTATGTTGCTGCTGTGCAATATGCTCCGATGCCTTATCAGCCAACAGTTTAAGCTGTTCAAGCTCCAATGCCTCAACAACAGGTTCCTCAGCAACAGTCATACAACCAGCAAGGGTATCAATATCCTCCTCAACATCAATAACAGATAGCTGCTCAACAACGTCAACCTAATCAACAAAGGACAAGGAGGTCTGATAGAGACTTTGATCGTCTGCCAACATCATATGCTCAGATCTTTGCTCAATTAATGGAGAAGAAGGCAATCACTCTGAGGGACCTAGCTCCTCTAACTGTCATTCCCCCATACTATGATGCTAATGCTCATTGCGAGTTTCATAAGGGTGCTCCAGGGCATACGATCGAGGACTGCAGAGCTTTCAAACACAAGGTTCAAGACATGATCGACTCAAAGTTTCTCACGTTCAATGGGAGGGCTCCAAACGTCATCAAAAACCCTATGCTGCCGCCAAACTAGTGCCAGCAGCAAGCCAAGTCAAATCAAGTCAATCAAGTCAAGTCAAGTTTATTCCCCGAAGAAGGCAGTCATGTTGCCATCCCGTCATTTGCATTCTTGTATTTTCGTCTTTATTTGTTTAAGTACTGTATGCTTTGAACATTGCCGTTTGTATTTCGTTTTCTTAATGTATTGACAATGCATGTTTTGAATCAGTTATGTCGTATTCACTTTTTTTTTCTTCTTTCTTTTACTGCAAAACACTGACACATTTATCCACTTCACTCTTTATATCAACTGTCGCTTAGCAATGATTGGAGGGAGGATGATGAAAACGAAATACCCATAATTGCAAACCGTATGCTTTCAGACAGAATCCCGCCGACGATGTACAGGCATTGTTTCAATCCCCCTAAACACTGGAGATACAAGGAGTTAATCCCTAGTTAATCACTTCGAGCCTAGAAGTAGTAGTTTCCTTCGGATATTCAAACCTTTACACTCAACCTGGGGCAGGGTAGTGTTCAGTTAATCCAATTACACGCTCAAATCACAAAGCAAAATTCCACAAGATGTGACGGTTGTTCATCAATAACCATGACTTGGCAGTCACAATCGTCCAATAAAACCAAAAACAAAAACCTGCTAAGTCGAGCACTTCAAAAGGAGACTTAGGCAAAAATCAAGACAACCCTGATGGACTCGACAAGCGAAATCAGTCCATGCAAAATATAGGGATCAAAAAACAAAAGAGGCCCCCGAATCCTCAACAACAACAAAATAAGAGCCAGTGACCACCAAATCAAAACCAAAGGGCCACTGACATCCATCAAAAACAAAATAAAGGTGACTTCCATTTTGAGCATACCTTGAATCATCCCGCTTACACTGTCAACCCTTTTGGAAGACAAACATGTGTAGAATTAACTGAACGTAGAACTGGAGATCATCACGAAGAAGGGGTGGGTACAAACCAAAATTTGAGCCTTATATCCTTTGTTTCTTAAACCACGAACCAGACCACGTTACAACCCTCAAAAGACCTAATTGAGGCGAGGTTTATTCTGAGAGCATACTATCGCAAGGTTGCATAAACTGACTCCCCATATTTGCTAATTTTCAGCATTGGTGTCATTCTCCTTGCTATATCTTTCACACATCAAAATCTGCACAACGTCTGGACTAATGGTCCATTCGTCTCACTATCACGACACCCCAATAAACGAATCTTTTTCAAAACTTGCATGAGTATTACATTAAGATTATCATTTGTAAATGAGCAATTTTTAATTGCAAATCAGTGCTAAACATCCAAGAAATTCCAACAAGGGGCAATCGAAGAGGAATTTGAATTTTCAGTGGTGTCAACCCAGGGCAAAATCTTCAACAGCTCAATCAGGGGCAAGCTACCTCAAAGCACATCAAAGTTCATCTTCCAAAGATCAGACCACTTCAGAACTGGTTAATCAGGGGCAGACCATTACCATGTTCAAACTGGGGCAAGCCTTGTTGCAGAAGGTCATCCTAACCGACAAGCACAAATCAATAAGTGATCAAACTCGAGGCTTTAAGAGCATCTTCGTCCGCTTCAATCATGGCGTCTTCAACGAACTGAGTGTCGAGGAAATCAAATCCCTTCCACCGCCCAAAAGTCCAATCCTCATTGGCAACTACCAAAAGTCCACCATGCTGGCACCATCTCCAAATATATCCAATCACCCGTCTGCAATCATATGCATCATACGCATCATATGCATCGCATTCAACATCATAAACATCATCTGCATCATATGCATACCCAAAAAAATCAAATTATACTTCCCTAGCACTTGCATCTCCGTGCGTCAGCATTTGCATTGCACATCATTACAAAATCAAGCATTCATACATACGCAAGGTCCAGGATCAATCTCAAGACTCCAAGGCGATCTCCAGCCCAGCCAAGGGCATCTCCTGTAAATCTGTGGGCGTTCCTCACGGAGTTGGTTCAACCTTTTGTTGATCAAGAAAAGATCTCAAAGCAACCTTCTGCCCAGTCAGGGGCATCTTCTTCAAATTCATGGGCGTCCCCCATGAGGTCTTCAACCTTCTGTTGATGAAGATGTGATCTCCAAGCAAGTCAGTGTGCATTCCTCATTGGGTTGTGTTCCTCAACCTTTTGTTGCTGAGGTCGTCATCCTCATCCCAACCAATAAACATTCCTCCAAGTCAATGGGCGTTCCTCATTGAATCTTTTCTTCAGGTTGAACTACGACTACCCTGATTCTTTATTCTCGTCCGAGTAAAGATACGTAGGCACAAGATTGCGTAGATCTTGGCGGGTTACCTTCTCCTTTTTTCACTGTTTCCCTTTCCTTTTCGTGGGCTTTCCTCATTGAATTCTTTACTTCAACCTGTTGTTGATGTCTCCAAATAATCCTCACTCATCATATCCCCAGCAAACTTGACCTTTTGTCAATTTCCTTACTATCATCCTTTTGGTGGTAGTCAAACCCAGTCAACTCAATTTAACCTTCATCCTTTTGGTGTTGGTACCCCTCAAATCAGAAATTTCCTATCATCCTTTTGGTGGTAGCCATTCGTTTTGTCAACTAAACCTTCATCCTTTTGGTGTTGGTCCTCATAAGTGGGAAGTTCCTATCATCCTTTTGGTGGTAGTAGCTTGTTTTTGATCCGTCATCCTTTTGGTGTCGCCGATCTGTAAACCCTTGGTCTGTGTGTCATCCTTTTGGTAAGTGACAGCCTTTGTGTGTGTGTGTGTGCCCTATTATCCTTTTGGTAATAGCAGGCTGTGTTGTATGTGTGCCCTATTATCCTTTTGGTAATAGCAGGCTGTGTTGTGTGCCATACTATCCTTTTGGTAGTAGCAGGCTTTGACCTCATTTCCATCCTTTTGGTGGAAGGGTCTGTGTGTGTGTTCCCTATTATCCTTTTGATAATAGCAAGCTGTGTGTGTGTGCCCTATTATCCTTTTGGTAATAGCAGGCTGTGTGTGTGTATGCCCTATTATCCTTTTGGTAATAGCAGGTTGTGTTGTGTGTGTGCCCTATTATCCTTTTGGTAATAGCAGGCTGTGTTGTGTGCCATACTATCCTTTTGGTAGTAGCAGACTGTGTGTGTGTGTGCCCTATTATCCTTTTGGTAATAGCAGGCTTTGACCTCATTTTCATCCTTTTGGTGGAAGGGTCAGTGTGCGTGTGTTCCCTATTATCCTTTTGGTAATAGCAGGCTTTGACCTCATTTTCATCCTTTTGGTGGAAGGATCTGTATGTGTGTGTACCCTATTATCCCGTCGGTAATAGCAGGCTTTGACCTCATTTCCATCCTTTTGGTGGAAGGGTCTGTGTGCGTGTGTGCCCTATTATCCTTTTGGTAATAGCAGGCTTTGACCCCATTTTCATCCTTTTGGTGGGAGGATCGGCGTGTGTGTGTGCCCTGTTATCTCGTCGGTAATAGCAGGCTTTGACCTCATTTCCATCCTTTTGGTGGAAGGGTCTGTGTGCGTGTGTGCCCTATTATCCTTTTGGTAATAGCAGGCTTTGACCCCATTTTCATCCTTTTGGTGGAAAGGTCTGTGTGTGTGCCCTATTATCTCGTCGGTAATAGCAGGCTTTGACCTCATTTTCATCCTTTTGGTGGAAGGGTCTGTGTGCGTGTGTGCCCTATTATCCTTTTGGTAATAACAGACTTTGACCTCATTTTTATCCTTTTGGTGGAACGGTCTGTGTGCGTGTTCACTATCATCCTTTTGGTGATAGGTCTGTCATCCTTTTGGTGTCAGAATTCTTGTATTTCAACTTCTCAATCCCTTTTCTTTCTTTTCGGACAAATTTGTGGTCTTCTTTATATCTATTTGTCTTCTACCTCGAAAGACTGAACTCCGTAGCAGTTCATCCTACTCGGTTTAAGCCAATTAGATAGGGGCATCTGTCATACCCCAAATTTGTCCTACTTGTGTATGATTTTCATCTGTACATCCACCCACTGACAATTATTCAGAAAAAATCCAAAAGTATGTTGTCTTCACCTTCACCCCTCTTTTGTTTTTATCCATTTTCATTTTAAGTCATATCTATCTTTTTAACCATTTTTATCCTTCATCCAATTAAATATCCATTATCCAAATATCCATTTCTTAGCCAAATCCATGCTTCATTATCCATTCAAACCAAATATCCATAGATATCCATTTTTATGCAAATTCAACTCTTTTGTTTCAAGTTCAATTTTTTCAAATCCAATTTTTTTTATACTTATTCATCCAACCCAATTATTCTTCCATAACCCATATTCATTTCCAATTTAAATCCATATACAACTATCCATTTCTAAATTCCTAAATTAATTCACATTCCTTTAATCACAACCGCTTTGTTTTTTTTTCTTCACTTAGTTTTGTTTTCATTATCCAAACATAGTCTATGTACAAATTAATAAAGGTCCATTTCTATTTTATTCATTCTTACAAGCCCATTTCTAGTCTTCTTTAGTGTTACAAGCCTATTCAATAAAACCTAAAAAATCAATACCATTCCCAAAACCTATGAATCATTTTTATACACATCATAGTCCACAAAGTCCAGAAAAGCATTACAGTATTACAAAAAGATTACAAAAAAAATGAATTGTTTCTGATGCAGCCTGACAACGTACTATAGTCCTTGATTCATAACACCCATTACACACAGCAAAACGATTCAAATTGGAAGATAAAGACGAAAAACCAACGTGGCAGCACAAGCCAAAATCGAGTCACATAAACACAAACGCACAACCAAGAAGACCCCACGCAACAGCAATTTGCAACCTCAAGCCACTATCACAATTCTATCAAAAACGAATTTCATCCTCTGCGCATCAGCAAAACCACTAACAGCAAAATTGAAGACACACCATATTTTCATACCACCTGCAAAAAATACAATTCATGAATAAATTTCAGTTACTTTCATAAAAAAAAAAAAAACAAAACCTCCAAACAAAGCCAACACACAAAACCCGTACCAGCCGACCACAAAACCTTGTACAGCAACCGTACAACCACAACAACACACCACGCCACAAACCACGATCTGCATCGCACAAAACCTATACCTCAAAAACGTAGAACAATTCCAAAATGCAGCGCACAATCCAATTCTATTTCACCCTCCATTCTGTCTATAAAAGCAGCCTCAAATCATCTCTAATTCCAAGTTCTGGGGATCAAAAACACCCTGCCAAAATCAAATCCCACAACCTAAAAATCCTCATCAAATCTCCTCTTTCCAATTCCTCCTTCAAACCTCCATGGAATTTCCTTCAATATTCATTATCTCCAACCTCAACCCTCTTTCATTTAACTTCCTTCGTCACCTTCTTCATCACAAAACCTCAAAATACCCTTTCACCACAACAAACCGTAACACCAAACCTTCAAACTTTCGCTCACAACCCAAACCCATATTTCAAAACAAAACCAGAATCCAGAACGAGTAGAAGAAGAAGAAGGAACCGAGATTGAAAAACAAACACAAACCTGGGTCGCGAATCGAGCGCAAGGTGAGACGGAGGAAAAGCGTCGCTGAGAACATCTTTTTTTCCTCGAATCGTTGGGGATTTTCTTTTTTACAAGTTTTTTTTTGACCCGGTGTTTGAATATGAAGATGCGGTTTCTTTGACCTTTTAAATCTGGTTTGTGTTAAAATCTGATGTTAATGGCGTGTTGTTATGTAGCTCAGTTTCTTTATTTTTCTTTTTCACTTTTTTTTATTATTACTAGTATTCTTTAAATCTGATGATGGTTTAAGAGAGATGAGGTTTTAGCCGTTGGATTACATCACCCGTGTTTATATCCATGCCACCCTTTCCTTGTTTCTACCGTGCTTTTGAATCATTGGATGAATGGGCTTAAAGCCTGTAGTGATTCCACCGTCCCACTCCCCTTCGATTCATTCATACCCCCTCACAATTTCTATACCCCCTGTTTTTTATAATAAGTTCAATTTGTTTTTTTTTTAATTTTTGTTTTACTAATTCTCTTTCTATTTTGTTAATTTCTGTTGTTTTATTTAGTTTATTTATTTTTGATGTTTTCTCTCAAAATTAAGTTTATCCTAGTTCCTTTTCATTTCAATTCTCTTTAGGGCCAATGATCTAACAATACTCATTGTTTAATTGGTTTTTTCAAACCAATGGAATTTTGATATATATGAGGCCTATTTATTTTTTTATTACAACGTGTTTCATTATTTTATTTTTGTTCATTTATTTTGGGTCAATGAAAACCATACATCAACGATTTATCGATTTCTCGATTAAATCTTGATAAAGGTGAGACCTTTATTCTTTTTCCTATTTATTTCGTTTTTATTTCATTTTTATCTTTTTTATTCATTTTGGGTCCATGAAAACTAAATATCGATTGATTTATCGATTTCTCGATTAAATCTCGATAAAGGTGAGACCTTTATTCTTTGTATTCATATTTTTGATTTAATTTCTTAATTTTCACTTTATATTTCTTTTATTTCACTTTTGGTCAATGAAAGTCAAAAGTCGTCGATTATCAATTTATCGATTAAATCGTGATTAAGACGAGACCAACTTAATTTTATGTTAATACTATCTCTTGTCCATTTTATCTTGATTATCTTTGTTCATGTTATTCTTATTCATTTTGTCCATATCATATTCCTATTCATATTTATCTAACCATTTTAATTTGTTCATATCTTAATCAAAAAACACTAAAAATATCGAAACCTAAAAAACTAATTGATGGACTGTTGGTTATGATCATCCACTTGCTCGACGCTTTCGATCAAGGTTTAGCTTAGGACACCTTGCACACACACAGCTTTCTCTTGGGCTACCTTACAACGAGACCCTTTATTTCATGTCATCCCTTGTACTTTACATGTACCCCTCTCCCATTCTGATGTACGCATTTAATTTTCTTTTGATTATGGTTTGTTTACTATGAGCACCCCTAGGGACTAGCATAGGCAACCCATTTTCAAACTAATTCTCGATTCGTCGTCAAGCCATTTTCAAACAAACTCTTTTCAACCAAACTCTCGACTCGTCGTTGAGCTCATTTTCAAACAAACTTCCTTTCAACCAAACCCTCGATTCGTCGTCGAGCCGTTTTTAAATCAACCTCAAACCAAAATCCATTTTCAAACCAAACTCTTTCCATTTACAAATAAACCCTTGATCTAACGTCAAGCGGATTTTCATAATCAAAACTCAAAAACAACTAACAATTATCGTAACTCTTTAAGGTGAAAAATGGGGGTTCAAGTCTTTGATCTTCCTTCGATTGTTTAGGTGCGAGTTCTCTTACTCGTGTGTAAACAATTGGCACCTCTATTATTTAATAAATCAAACCCTTTTCAAAACAACCAAGCGCATACAATAAACCCTTGATCCCACGTCAAGTGGACTTTCATAATCAAACCTCAAAACGACTAACAACTATCGAAACTTTTTCAAGGTGAAAAATGGGGGTTCAAGTCTTTGATCTCTCTTCGATTGTTTGGGTGCGAGTTCTCTTACTCGTGTGTGAGCAATTGGCGCCTCTTTAAAAAATCAACCAACTCCTCTTGTTTCGTGGGCGTACCACGAACTTCGACTGCTCTGATTCTTTATTCTCGTCCAAGTAAAGATACGTAGGCACAAGATTACGATGATCTTGGCGAGCACTCTTTTTTCTTTTCCCCCGTTTGCGTCCACACTTTTTCTTTTTCTACCATTTGCGTCTACCTTCACACTACCATCTTTTTTCGTCAAACCCCGTAGTCGAACTACGATTGCTCTGATTCCTCATTCTCATCCGAATGAGCATACGTAGGCCCGAGATCGCGGTGATCTTGCCGAGCACCCTACCCTTAAACCACCCTTTTTCCCTAGTATCTTTCCCTTTCATCTTTACCTTTTCGCATTTTATCATAGAGAAGAAAACAAACAAACTTAGCTAACGAGTATCGCGATTCGAATCAAGAGGTTCCCGTTGAGTACAACGAACATGAGGGGGTTCCTGTACCTTCCCCTCACATAACCGACTCCCGAACCCAGAATGTGGTTGCGACGACCATGTTCTTATCTTCATCCTTAAAGGTTTTCTCGATATTTTCCTTTCCCTCTTTTGGGATAAATAAAGTTCAGTGGTGACTCTGTCGAACCGTTTTCCGCGCCTTTCGCGCGAGGGTCACGTCCTTCGATGATTTTTTTTCGAGGTGCAACACCTGGACATCTCAAAAATGACTGTCCAAAGGCCAAGAAAGAAGAAAGACCTAGGAAAACCAAAAAGGGTCTCATGGAAACCTGGGATGATTCAGAATCTGAAGATGATGCTGATGAAGGTCGGATCAACATGGCATTCATGGCAGAAACCAGAAGCGACTCGTCAGAGGAAGAACTATCAGACTCCAACGATGAAAGAGAGGTATTTTCCTCCTTATCACGATCTGAACTTGAATTAGGATTAACTGAACTTATAAAAAGATATCAAAACCTTCAAAGCAAATTCAAAATCTTGAAAAAGAGTTTTATAGTTTCTTCAGAAGATCTTGCTAAAAACAAGAAAACCATTTTTGAACAAAATGAGAAAATATTTGTCTTAGAAAACTCAAACACTGTCCTGAAATGTAAATTATCTAAGTTAGAAGAAGAAATTGTTTCAAACTCAACACACACTAGTAAAGAAGACAAATATGATAACGCATTTAAAAATTTTCTTGCCAAAAGCATAGATAGAAGCAAAATGGATTCACTAATCTATGGAGTCAATAGAAATGGCAGTAGAGGTCTAGGATATTCAGGACCATCTCAACCATATGATGAAACCAAAAACATCAAAATAATACCTCTGTCCAAACAGTTTATTCCCTCTGGTACTGGCCTTAAGTATTCAGAACCAAAAGGGTCAAACACTGGGATTACACAAACACACAGACTAAAGAAATATCCTAAACACGAACACTATGCACAAACTCCACACCGTTTCACTAATGTAAGGAAATCTAAAGGGATCAGAACCTTTAGAAAAACTAATGTGAAAGGACCCACAAAATGGGTACCTAAAAACAAGATAATCTATGTTGCAGATATCCTTAATAGCTCCATTGAAACACCAGTCATGGTACCTGGACAGTGGGTGCTCACGACACATGGCGGGAGAAAGGCTTATGTTCCAAGATCTGAAACTTAAGCCTGGAGGCGTCGCCGGTTTCGGAGGAAATCAGAAAGGAAGAATTATTGGCTCCGGAACTGTTGGAAATGGTAAGCTTCCTTCCATTAAGAATGTTTTATTAGTAGAAGGTCTAATGCATAATCTGTTATCAATAAGTCAACTTAGCGACAGCGGCTATGATCTTATTTTTAATCAAACGTCTTGTAAAGCTGTAAGTCAGAAGGATGGATCTGTCCTATTTAATGGAAAGAGGAAAAACAACACTTACAAGATTAAGTTATCTGATTTAAAACATTAAAATGTAAAATGTCTTTTTTTGTAAACGAAGAGCAATGGGTCTGGCACAGACGTCTTGGTCATGTTAGTTTGAGAAAAATCTCTCAGCTTAACAAGCTTGGTCTTGTTAGAGGCTTGCCAAATCTGAAATATTCGTCAGACGCTCTTTGTGAAGCATGTCAGAAGGAAAGTTTTCAAAAACCTCTTTCAAAGCTAAAAATGTTGTTTCTACCTCTAGACCATTGGAACTTCTTCACATTGATCTGTTTGGCCCTGTAAAAATGGTCACTCTCAATGGTAAGAAATATGGACTAGTCATCATTGATGACTACAGCAGATGGACATGGGTAAAATTCTTAAAACACAAGGATGAATCACACTCTGTGTTTGCTTCCTTCTGCACTCAAGTACAAAATGAGAAAAATTGTAAAATAGTCAGAGTCAGAAGTGATCATGGTGGAGAATCTTTTTGATTCACATGGAATATCTCACGATTTTTCTTGTCCTAGAACTCCACAACAAAACGGAGTTGTAGAAAGAAAGAATCAAACTTTACAAGAATTAGCTCGCACCATGATCCAAGAAACTGACATAGCTAAGCACTTTTGGGCAGAAGCAATTAACACAGCATGTTATATTCAAAATAGAATCTCTATAAGACCTATCTTGAATAAAACTCCATATGAATCGTGGAAGAATAAATTACCCAACATTTCTTATTTTCATCCATTTGGATGTATCTGTTTTATGCTTAACACTAAAGAGAATCTTAGCAAGTTTGATTCCAAAGCACAGAAATGTATGTTGTTGGGATACTCTGAATGCTCGAAAGGCTACAGAGTTTACAATACAAAATCAAGAATTGTGGAGGAATCTATTCATGTTAGATTCAATGACAAGCCTGACTCAAAAAAGTCAGAGCTAGTTGAGAAACTTGCAGATTTGGAGATCAGATTCTCCGAACCTAAGGACGGGACATATGAAGTTTAAGAACAGCAAGATCCTACACCAGAAATCAACGAAGTAACTCCAAATACCCCATCTCAATGAAGAAGAAGACTGTCCACATCCCATCCTGAGGAACTCATTCTGGGTAACAAAGATGCTCCTATCAGAACCAGATCAGCCTTTAGACCGTCAGAAGAGACACTTGTAGGACTAGTATCATTGATAGAACCAGCTACAATTGAAGAAGCCCTCATGGACAAAGACTGGGGTTTGGCTATGGAAGAAGAACTCAACCAGTTCTCCAAAAACGATGTTTGAGATCTAGTTCATAAACCTAAGAATGTTCATGTAATAGGAACCAAGTGGGTATTTAGGAACAAGCTTAATGAAAAGGGAGAAGTTGTCAGAAACAAAGCACGACTTGTTGCTCAAGGATACAGTCAACAAGAAGGAATTGACTACAACGAAACATTTGCTCCAGTTGCTAGACTTGAAGCAATACGTTTACTAATATCCTTTTCAGTAAATCATAACATCACCTTATATCAAATGGATGTTAAGAGTGCATTCTTAAATGGTTATATATCAGAAGAAGTTTATGTCAAACAACCTCCTGGTTTTGAAAATTCAGAAAAATCAGACTTTGTCTTTAAACTTAGAAAATCTCTCTACGGCTTAAAGCAAGCTCCCAGAGCTTGGTACGATAGATTGAGCAAATTTTTATTAGAAAACAATTTCACCAGAGGAAAGGTTGACACAACTCTTTTCTGCAAAACATATAAGAATGACATCCTTATTGTTCAAATATATGTTGATGACATTATTTTTGGTTCTGCTAACTCTTCTCTATGTGAAGAATTTTCAAAGCTAATGCAGGCTGAATTTGAAATGAGCCTCATGGGAGAACTGAAGTTCTTCCTTGGAATTCAGGTCGATCAAAGATCAGAGGCCACTTACATCCATCAAACCAAGTACACAAATGAACTTCTGAAGAAGTTCAATATGACGGATTGCAACATTGCTAAAACACCAATGCATCCAACTTGTGTCATGGGAAAAGAAGAAACAGGAGTTAAGGTTTGTCAAAAACTCTATCGTGGTATGATAGATTCTCTCTTATATCTAACTGCTTCTAGACCTGATATATTATTCAGCGTACATCTATGTGCTAGATTCCAATAAGATCCAAGAGAATCACATCTAACCGCTGTCAAGCGAATTCTAAGGTATCTGAAAGGAACTACTAACCTTGGCCTGATGTATAAGAAAACATCAGAGTATACTCTTTCTGGTTACTGCGATGCAAATTATGCCGGAGACAGATTAGAAAGAAAGAGCACATCGGGGAACTGTCAGTTCTTAGGAAGCAACCTAATCTCATGGTCAAGCAAAAGACAATCTACAATTGCTCTCTCAACAGCTGAAGCATAATACATATCAGCTTCCCTATGCAGTACTCAAATGCTATGGATGAAAAATCAGCTGGAAGACTATCAGATATATGAGAGTAACATTCCTATCTTCTGTGATAATACGGCTGCTATTTGCTTAAGTAAAAATCCAATTTTGCATTCTAGGGCTAAACACATTGAAATAAAACATCATTTTATTAGGGACAGTGTTCAGAAGGGAACTCTATGCTTAAAATTCATTGATACAGACCATCAGTGGGCTGACATTTTTACAAAACCCTTAGCTGAAGATAGATTTCTAATCATTTTAAAACATCTGAATATGAAGTACTGTTCAGAATAAAAACATTTTCAGAACCTCATGTGTTTAGTCAGAAGAAAAGTATTTTTCAAATCATCAGAACCTTTTTCTTAACGCATCTTAAGTTCTGATAAATATGTGACATGTCATATATTCGGAAAATTACTTTTGCACGTGATTTAAATAAAATTATGTCACTTTAACTATTCATATTAAACGAACAACACTTTTCTCGAGATTGACTCACAACTTTATTGCATTTATTAATTTCCCCCCTAAAAATGTCAATCCCTTAAGTTCTCTAGAACGTCTTGGCTCTCTTCTCTCTCTTTCTCACAAACCCTAAAAAGTTAATCGACTCTCATCTATTTCTCTCTCTCAATCTATCACTCCTACAAAATCAACTCAAAGTTCAATCCTCATTCTTTCTTACCACCGTAAGGATGAACACTCATCAACAAGATACTGTTCAAATCTCCCAAGAACTACCATCCCCATCCATCACACCCACTACTACTCTCTCAACGGCTGAACCAATTGTTTCAAATCCATTAACCGTTCCCTCAATTGATGCAAACCATGTCACCCAGAAAACTCGCTCTGTGACATGTGTGACACATGCAAATGATCTAACTGTTCTGAAAGAGCTAGATGTTGATTTCAACAACCTCTCTGATAATGGGTTTAACCTAATTGATCAATTGGGTGCTCAAGAATGGAAGAATTACTTTGATAGACTAAGAGGTCTATGCTTTGATGATCTAGTGAAAGAATTCCGGAGACATGCAGATACAGACGAATTCCATGTGGTATCTTTTGTTCTGGATCAGAAGATTATCATCACTGAGAGATCTATTTCAGAATTTCTAGGAATGAAGTTCTTGGAAGGGAAGAGAGTGTACGGAAAAACTGAAAAATCTGAGTCAGTCATCAACAAAGCTATCTTCAAAAGCTGTCAATCAGGAACAACGGACTACAAAAGCAAAAACTTGTGTGACAACCTAAGGATCTGGCACACGATCATTCTTGGATGCATCAATCCAAGACCGGCAAAGAGTGCCACAGATTTTGCTAACGCAAATCAAAAACACATACTGTACTACTTGCATAAACATGAGAAAATGTATCTTCCCTCCATTCTATTCTACTATTTAAGGGATATGGTGCGCAAAACAAGAACAACGGCCTCACCAGAAAAGAAGATTGTTAACTACATCCCTTTTGGAAGGATGATCTCTGACATTCTGGTCGAAAGCGGATTAGTGAATTATCTGACCAAGGAAGCAAAGTTCACGAAATATCTAAATGAAAAAGTTGGAGAAGCCTTCAATGCTGTAAATCTTAAGCATATGAAGATGATTGCAAGTGTCGAGGTAAAACCAACACCTATTTCTCCCGACACAGTGAAAAAGATCAGGAATCCAGTGGAAAACTATCCATTCTACCATAAAGAAGATAATCCAACCGTAATAGCCTCTTATATTGCCATAATGAGAGAACCAGAATCTAGAGTTGAAGAAGCTGTCCCTCAGTCAAAGCATATTACCAGGAGTAAGAGGAAGCTCGCTGAAGAGAATGCGGAGTGCAAAAAGAAGAAAAAGGACGAAACTAAAATCTCCAGAAAAGAAGCTCTTCTTCTCGAGAAAATCAATCAAGTTGATGCAAATTCATCTGTTGCTGCACCATCCTCATCACCAATCACCTCTACCTCCATTCCACAAGTAAGGTCTAAACCCCCATCTTTTTCTATTCCTTTACCAACCACTGATCAATCAACCAATAATCCATCAATAACTACTCCAATCTTGCCTGAGACTGTTTTTACCTATATTTCAACAACAACTACCTCAATAATTCAGTCAAATGAACTAGAACCAACAAATCAAATCTCTGAATCTCAAGCTCCCAATACTGAATCTAGTTCTGAGGGAACCTCCTATGAATATCTAGAAATTGTCTTACCTGAAAACCTCATGAGCTCCGACAATCTAGAAGTAATCTCTCCTACAGATCAACAACAACCACCTGAACCTGCTGCTATTAAGATTGACTTATCTTAGCAACCACCGCCTGAAACCAACTATGATATATCCAACCTTGCTCTAGTTATCTACAATGCTCCACCTCCAACATCTTTTGAAGAATGTACAAGTCAATTTCATGACAAAGCGCTTGAGATGTTTGCTAAGCTAAGAGCGGAACTTTGTACTAGCACGAAGCTCATGGAACTTGAGAGTGCCTGTCAAAGCTTTCAAAAATGGCTGGACATGGAACTTACAAGAATTGTAAGTTTCTCAAATACAACCATAAATGCTGAACTAGCAAAGGCTAAGGAGAGAGCAGAAGCTGAAGCAAGAGTCAAAGTACTCAAGTTCTTGGCTGCCAAGCAGAGAGAAGCTGAAGAAAAGGCTGCTAAAGAAGCAGAAGAGCAAGCTGCTAGGAAGGCACAAGAAGCTGCTGAAGCTGAAAGAGCTAAAGAAAGTGTTATGATTGCTTCCACTTCTGATCCTGCTATCAAGCGTCTGGGAGACGCCATTGATGAAATCAGAATTGAACAGAAGAACTTCAGAGAAAGGTTTGACAAGCAAGATACTGTCAATGAAAATCTTCAGATCACGATGAAGAAGATTTGGGACAAGATGACCTCTGACAGCAAATAAACCTCTGTTTTTCTTTTTAAGTTTTAGTTCTATGTTTTTCACCCTTGGACTACCCTGCGTTTATCCTTTTGATTCATGACAAAAAGGGGGAGAAAAAGTATATGAATGAGATAATTTTGATTCCATAGTCAATCTCCGAAAAACAATACTGCTCACATTCTAATAGATACATCTGTCACGTCTATTAGATTGTTTTTCTATTCTCTATTACAGATATATCAGAACTCTGCTGGTAAAGAGAGAATGAAAGCAGGGGGAGCCAAGCACAAAAATTCATCAAGTCTAACACTCAGGGGGAGCATTTCATAAAAAGGATAAGCTATCCTAAAAACCTTTTCATTTTCCCTGTGTTATATATATCAAAATTGTGTCATCAAAATATATAGTTTTGTCATCATCAAAAAGGGGGAGATTGTGAGAACAAGATTTTGTTCTGCAATATTATCTCTAAGTTTTGATGATAACAAATGAATATTTGTATGAACAATTTTGTGCAACTAATGTTGTTATTTGTGAGAACCTAGCAAATAAGTTCTAATTCCGTGAATTAGCACAATGTTTAATGAAAGATGCTTCGAAGGGCTGAACTCAATTCAAAGATAAGACAAGATTCACATAACTCTGATACGAAAGGAAAAGAGAATGAGTTATGAAGATCAAAAGACAAAGGTCCTGATGGAACGAAGTCCAGATGCTGAAGCCTCACACTCTCTGATCAAGGTTCTGAAGACCTACCCAAAGTCGACTCTCATGCTTCAATCAAATATTATCAGAAGCCTCTGAAGATATAAAGAAAGCGAATTAAGAGAACAAGGTTCTGAAGGCAAGTTCTGAAGATTCTGGAAGCGCAGAGCTGATGATTCGAAGACTTGATAATCTCAAGAACCAAGCAATGTTTTCCCTTCTAACTTATGCTCACAAAAAGCCTCTGCAGTTGAGAAGCCAAGAAAACATGCAACAATGTACAGCTATACCACATTACAACGTTAAAATTCTTGAAGACTGTGCGAAATACAAACTGACACAGACAAGACGCGCAACATGCAGAAGATTTTGTACCTGTCCTCACGCTTCTAGCCGTAAGCCTACTTAGCTATCAAGATTCCATCTCAACGGCTCTTTTCACTCGGCTATAAAAGAAAGCTCAAGACTTGAAGAAAGAGACACACGCAACCTGCTACAATATCTTCTAACTCTGTTCTTTCTTAAGTTACTCTTGATCTAAAAACTAGTTTACATCATCAGCTTGATAAGAAGCAATTTTCTGTAAACCCATTGTATTTGAACTTAAAGTTGTATTCCTTAAGAGAGTCTTAGTGATTAGATCTCTTGAGAAGTCTAGGACGTGTGTCTTAGAGATTGTACCTTAAGTAAGACCTGTGTGGTTGGATTACTTGAGAAGTCTAGAACGTGTGAGTTCTAGAGGTTGTTGTTAGTCACCAGCTGTGTTAGCTCGTGCAGTATACTATTTTGTTGAAATAGTGGATTAAGACCTCGTTGAGAGAGGCGAAATCACCTTGGCGGGTGGACTAGATTAACTTGAGAGATTCTCAAGTGAACTAGTATAAACATAACTTGTTTATATCTCTTTGTTTAACCGAGTTATTTTTCTTTAGAAAAGGGGTAAAGATTTAAAAAGAAAGAAACGATTTATTTTGAAAAACCAATTCAAACCCCCTTTCTTGCATTTTTCACTCCTTCAGTATTTGCTTGTAAGCTTTTTGAATTGGCAAGATTAATAAAATGTTTATGCAGCTTTTGGATCAATCCATTCGTATCCACTCATTTCCTTTTATTGTCATAAAAAAGCAAAAATATATCTTTTTCCATCCACTTATCTTTACCAAACTGTTGTTTAAACAAAGATTGGGGAGGATGACAAAAATATTATACCCATAACTGTTGTTGGTATGCTTTTAATTAAACTTTGCCGATGATGTAAGGCATTGTTTCAATCCCCAAACATTGGAGAAATAAGGAGTTAATCGTTAGTCAACCACTTTGAGCCTAGAAGTAGTTGTTATCTTTCGGAATTAAAAAACCCTTAAATCTTAAACCTGGGGCAGGGTAGTTATGGGTTTGAATGGTTATACATTCGAATGCAAGAGCTTCATGCAAGAAACCTGTCAACTCTCTTAAATCAAGTGAACACATGTTGTACAAGTTGTTCCCAAAGTGATAAATAAGGAATGATCGTTAAGATTTCCTTACTCGAAGAATGAGCCGAGTCCCTTTCAAGGCAAAAGCTAAGAAAGATGGGAAGATCATGACCTTGCCTTATAGAAACAGGTTTGCATGACAACCAAAAAGAAGTTGACCTTAAATCCTCACCATGAAAGCCCACGATTGTAAAAACAACCGAATGTTGTAAGGGAGTAGTGACTGCCCTAGGTGTCTGAACCATCAACAGTTGTCATCAGTTTAATTCCTAGCCTATAGGAACCTGAATGTATAACCAGAGTTAACTGAACGTAGGATTGAAGTTCATTATGAAGATTGGGTGAGGACAAACAAACTTTGAGCCTTTATCCTTTGTTTCATGAGACGTGAACCAAGCCACTTACAACCTTTAAAAGACCTAATTGAGGTAAGGTTATTATGAAAGCATACTACAACAAGGTTGGATAACCTGACTCCTAATGATCTTTGCTAATGGTTTGTGTTGAACACTTTATCTATCATTCTGTAAATGACTAGATCTACTTAGTTTTTTATCATTGGATCACTTCACTGTATGTTTTATCAATAAACTTTGATTTCAAAAGCTTACATGAATGTCGCATTAAAATTGCAAATTTTTAATGAACAACGATATTTGCAAGATAACGCAATATCAAAGAAATCCCAACAAATGCAGCCAGCTAGGGAATTTGACTTGGTAAAAGAAGCTCAGCCTGGGGCAACCGATTTAGAGGATTTATTAATCAACCATTCCAGGAGTTAGTGAATCAGGGGCAGAACTCTTCAAAGTTTAGAATATTGGGGCAAGTCGTCTTGAGGTCATCTTATGGCAAGTTGTTTCCCAGCTCCTTTCAAGGCAATGACTCTAAAGACCCACCAATGGGCAAGTCAGTTTCCCAGCTGTTACTCCCATAATTTGAAGGACAAGTTTGAGGACTTTGTTGTGCAAATGCAGTTAAACTAGGGCAGTTACGTCGAGATTTTTTTGAATCTCTCCAAGAGTTTGAAGACATTGAGACATCTTGTATACCAATTCTTCTTTAAAATCCTCTTGATGGCTTCTTCTCACAGACCATGTAGTCTGGGGCAGAGGGGATCTGAAGATTATTTGTTGCAAGAGTCGTTGCCCATTCGTGATGATCATTATGCAATTAAAGTGCAGAACTACATTGTTCTCATGATATCATTTGCTAGCTCCCCAGTAAGTTGTTACTTCTATTGATCTTGGCAATCTCCCACGGATCTCCCTCTTTCAATAAGGAAATCAGGCTCATGATGGCAACCCATAGTGAAGTCATGATGTTATGTCTCCAAGTGGAGTACTCTTTTCCCCAGAGAAGGTTGAAACCTTGGAGTAGGGCTGCTGATTCTACATGTTCATCCCTAGTGATGTTCCTATCTGGTGAAGTTGGCTGGGTATCCTTGTCGAGATATTTATTTTATCTCCTGTTTGCTTCCCTTGTCTGTTTTGTCAGTATAAGCATAAACACGGCATACATGCATTCATATATATGCATGTCATTTGAGCATTTTTGCTAACATTCTGGTGTTTACCTATTTCGTTCACTCTGGCGTTTATTCCCCAAGTGATTGGGTTTGTATTTTCTCTCCAATAGGGTCGTCAGCCTTAAGCATAAAGTGCCCACCCTTTCTAAATTCCCCACAGAGTTTGATCCTCATGGATGATGGCTGCTCCAGTTATCGTTTCCATGTTTGGATAAGATTAATCCCCATTTGAGTTCATTCCTGAATGGGTAGAGTCTTGTTTGACCGCTTCTTTCTAGTTTGTTCCTAAATTAAACTTTGGTCCCTGGCAAGTGTTGCCTTCGAATCTGATTAGGTCGCCATGCCTAGTTTGAGTATTCATTTATTTTGCACTGTGTCTCGCAAGAAGAATCTTTTATAGATCCTCATTGAAGACAAAATCCATGATCCAGCAGGGTTGTTATAACATCTCCTTGGACTTATACCCAACAACAAGTGGCAGTCTCCTTGAAAAGCTTGATATTTTTTGCGACGATAAGAGGTAATCTCTCCTGAGAAGCTTATTCATCTTTGGTGTTTTCCTCAACCTCTTGTAGATAATAAGTGGCAATCTCCTTGAGAAGCTCGTTTTGCTATGTTTTCTATGACGATAAGTGGTAGTCTCTCCCGAGAAGCTTGTCTGACTTGGGTCTTTCCTTCAACTTCTGCAACAATAAGCACCAATCTCTTTGAGAAGCTTGTTTTCTATGGCGATAAGTGGCAGTCTCTCCCGAGAAGCTTATCCGTCCTTGGTGTTATTTAACATGTTGTAATTATAATTGGTACCCCCTTGGAAGTCTATCAGAAGGATTTTGTCGAAGACCTTACAAATGGTTTCTCTCTATTTGAGTTACCATCTCCACAAGGATTTTATTGCAAGAGATGATTCCTCAGCAAATCCTTTATCCAGTTTACTTCTATCAAATGGCATCTCTTTGAGAAAGTTGATGAAGACTCTGATGGTTTTTCTCTTTATTTGAGAAAATTTGCTCATAAAGCAACCAACCTGCATCTCTTTTGTGAGATCTCCGGTAAGGTCCAGTTTGTTACTGACATGCCCATTGGAAGCCCAATTTATTGGTGTTGAAAATATTTTGTTCCCCAAGAGGCACTGTTAGATCATTTCAACAAAGTCCCCAATGAAGCATGAACCACACTCTTGGATTGATCCTTTGGTCGTGTGTAGTTACCAAGATTGAAGAGAATCTCTCTAGTGTCCTCCATGTGACACATTTTTTGCTGGTTAAGGATATACTCCCCAGTGGAGTTATCTTTTGTTCCTCACTAAAATTACCCTACTTCTCTAGTAAGCTTGCCTAGGCTTCATACTTCTCTAAGTGAAGTGGAGGTGTGTTTCCCAGTGATTTTTCTAGACACCTTTTTCCCAGGATTCAGTGTGGCTTTTTGTTTCCCCAACGAAGTGGATATGTTTATCTATTTCCCCTTAAGTCTCTGGTTTCTTTGTCTCTCTTTAGAGTCAGCTTTTGCATATCTTTGAGCATCTGCATCATGCCTTATCATGTGCATTTAGCATCTTTCCAAGTCTTTGGTTGTAGCCCTTTGACCCTAAGTCCAGTTGTGTCTGGCATCTTTATTGGGATCTTCCGTTGTCACCAATTTCTTCCCTAAGCCAAGTTGTAACTGGAACCTCTGATGAGATCGTTGGTCGTCACCAATTTCCCTTGAAGCCTAGTTATCACTAGCATCTTCGCTTTTAAATCTAATCGTCATTGGTATTGTTGATTCCTGTTGTTACCACATCTTCGAAGTCTAGTCGTTACTAGCAGTCTCTACTAAAAGTCTAATTGTTATTGGCACTCGTCGCAAATTCAATCGTTATTAATACTGTTTGTCTGGTTGTCACCAGTCTCCCCCTTTGAAGGTTAGTTGTTACTAGCTCCCTATTGATTTTGCTTGTCTGGTCGTCACCAGCTTCTCATGTGAAGTCTAGTTGTTACTAGTCTTCCTTTTGATATTGTTTGTATGGTTGTTACCAGTGTTCCCGTGAAGTTTAGTTGTTACTAACATTGCTGTTTGCAAGTCCAATTATCATTGGCATTTTCAAGTTTGCTGTCATCAGTTTTTGTCCATCTGGTTGGTACCAATATTCTTGTGAAGTCTAGTTGTTACTAGCATTGTTTAAAATCCAATTGTCATTGGTATCTAAAGTCCAGTTGTTACTGGCATTGTTTAAAATCCAATTGTCATTAGTATCTAAAGTCCAGTTGTTACTGGCATTATCTAAAATCCAATTGTTATTGGTATTGGAGTCTTTGGTTGTCACCAATTCTCTCTTTGAAGTCTAGTTGTTACTGGCGTTAGTTTAAAATCTAATTATTATTGGTATCTAAAGTCCAATTGTTACTAGCATTGTTTAAAATACAATTGTTATTGGTATTGGCAATCTAGTTGTCACCAGTCCCTTTTCAAAGTCCAGTCGTTACTGGCATTGTTTGAAATCCAATTGTTATTAGTATTGAAGTCTTTGGTTATCACTAATCCGCTCATTGAAGTCCAGTTTTTAGTGGTATTATTTAAAATCCAATTGTTATTGGTACCCAAAGTCCAGTTGTTACTGGCATTATTTAAAATCCAATTGTTATTGGTATATCCTAAAATCCAGTTGTCACTGGTATCGTTTCAGAAATCCATTTGTTATTGGTCTCTAAAGTCCAGTCGTTACTAGCATTGTTTGAAATCCAATTGTTATTGGTATGAGAGTCTTTTGGTTTTCCCCAATATTTTAATTGAAATCCAATGGTGATTGGTATTGGCAATCTAGTCGTCACCATTCCCTTTTCAAAGTCCAGTCGTTACTGGCATTGTTTGAAATCCAATCGTTATTGGTATTGGAGTCCTTGGTTGTCACCAATCCTCACATCGAAGTCCAGTTGTTACTAGAATTGTTTAAAAACCAATTGTTATTGGTATCTAAAATCCAATGGTTATTGGTACCTAAAGTCCAGTGGTTACTGGAATTGTCTAAAGTCCGGTGGTTACTGGCATTGTTTAAAATCCAATGGGTGTTGGTATCCAAAGTCCAGTGGTTACTGGTATTCCTTTAAAGTCCAGTGGTTACTGGCATTGTTTGAAATCCAATGGTTATTGGTACCTAAAGTCCAGTGGTTACTGGCATTGTTTAAAGTCCGATGGTTACTACCATTGTTTAAAATCCAATGGTTATTGGTATCCAAAGTCAAGTGGTTACTGGCATTCCTTTAAAGTCCAGTGGTTGCTAGGATTGTTTAAAATCCAATGGTTATTAGTATCCAAAGTCCAGTGGTTACTGGCATTCCTTTAAAGTCCATGGTTACTAGCATTGTTTGAAATCCAATGGTTATTGGTATCTAAAGTCCAGTGGTTACTGGCATTGTCTAAAGTCTGATGGTTACTGGCATTGTTTGAAATCCAATGGTTATTGGTATCCAAAGTCCAATGGTTTATGGCATTCCTTTAAAGTATGGTGGTTACTGCCATTGTTTAAATTCCAATGGTTATTGGTATCCAAAGTCCAGTGGTTACTGGTATTCCTTTAAAGTCCAGTGGTTACTGTCATTGCTTGAAATCCAATGGTTATTGGTACCTAAAGTCCAGTGGTTACTGACATTGTTTAAATTTCGGTGGTTACTGGCATTGTTTAAAATCCAATGGTTACTGGAATTCCTTTAAAGTCCAGTGGTTACTGGCATTGTTTAAAATCCAATGGTTATTGGTATCCAAAGTCCAGTGGTTACTGGCATTCTTTAAAAGTCCAGTGGTTACTGGAATTGTTTGAAATCCAATAATTATTGGTACCTAAAGTCCAGTGATTACTGGCATTGTCTATAGTCTGGTGGTTACTGGCATTGTTTAAAATCCAATGGTTATTGGTATCCAAAGTCCAGTGGTTACTGGCATTCCTTTAAAGTCCAGTGGTTACTGGCATTGTTTGAAATCCAATGGTTATTGGTACCTAAAATCCAGTGGTTACTGACACTGTCTAAAGTCTGGTGGTTACTGGCATTGTTTGAAATCCAATGGTTATTGGTATCCAAACTCAAGTGGTTACTGGAATTCCTTTAAAGACCAGTGGTTACTGGCATTGTTTAAAATCCAATGGTTATTGGTATCCAAAGTCCAGTGGTTACTGGCATTCCTTTACAGTCTAGTGGTTACTGTCATTGTTTGAAATCCAATGGTTATTAGTACCTAAAGTCCAGTGGTTAGTGGCATTGTCTAAAGTCCGGTGGTTACTGGCATTGTTTGAAATTCAATGGTTATTGGTATCCAAAGTCCAGTGGTTACCTGCACTACTTTAAAGTCCAGTGGTTACTAGCATTGTTTGAAATCCAATGGTTATTGGTACCTAAAGTCCAGTGGTTACTGGCATTATCTAAAGTCCGGTGGTTACTGGCATTGTTTGAAATTCAATGGTTATTGGTACCTAAAGTCCAGTGGTTACTGGCATTGTCTAAAGTCCTGTGGTTACTGGAATTGTTTGAAATCCAATGGTTATTGGTATCTAATGTCCAATTGTTATTGGCACTCTTATCCAACCTTGTCATTGGTATTGTATGATTGGCTATCACTAATACACCTTGGAAGTCCAGTAGTTACTGGCATCGACTTGTCAGAAGCCGGTTGTTACCCTTGCTTATGGTCTAAGTCCAACTCATTTGGCACGTACAGAGTTTATAATTTCCTTGTCGCTTTCTGCTATTTCCTGAAGATCCTGTTTGAACTCTTCATTTTAAGGAATTCTTAAAAATTTGGATGTTTATTCCCTTGTGAGGACTCCAATGTTTGTTTGATCTCTAATCAGAAAATCATCTCTCAGTTTCTTTGATCTCTTGTTAGAAGATTATTTTCTGTGTGTGATCTCTTGTTAGAAGATCATTTCTTATTTTGTTTGATTCTCTTATATGAAGATCAACCCTTTGTTTAAATTGATCCCCAGTGGAGATCATTCTCCTTTCTGGTTTTATCCCCAGTAAAGAGCTTGTTTGCTTGCCTTTTATTCTAGAGTGTCATCTGGTCATGTCTGAACCTGTTGATTAACTGCACTGAATATTCCCCAGTGAAGATTGTCTGTCTTATTTCTATCTCTAGTAAGGATCCTTGTTTCTAAAGTGTCGTTCGGTCACGTCTGAACCTGTTGGTAAAACACTTCCTCAGTTTGTTTCGGATCCCCAGTGTTTTCTTGGTCATCCCCAGTGTGTTGTTACCCCTTGGTTGTTGACCTTTATCCTTTTGTTTCCTGTTTTTGTCTGCATTTTGCATCAGCATAGCATCATATCACCATGCTAGAGTTCATAGCATGTTAACATTTGTATAGTTTCTCATGTCCTTAGCATAACATTGCATCTAAGGATAAAATTTTTGGTTTGCTATATTTAAATACCTTTCACCTAAATTTATGAGGATTATCATCACTCATGTCATTCGTTAAAGATATTTAAATAGGGGAAACTATCATACCCCAAATTTTACCCCATAGATGTCATCATCATTTGCATAAACATTGTTAGACGAAGGCAATTGATCTAGAAAGGGGGTTGAATAGATCACTTCCTTTTAAATGCGAGTCGGCGCTAAAATTTGTTTTTAAAAATATTTTGCGGAAGCGGCCGAGGATAATTCATCTACACAAACCGAGTTACTGAGAGGATTGGATATACGTAAGTCAAATGAAACGAAAGGCTCGAAGAGAAAAATTAGAATCACAACTTAACAATTAATCAATTTTCCAAAAGTACTTAACAAGATGCAATCTCTAATGAGCAGTCAAAAATTAAACCAAACTTGACAATATATCAAACACCTTGTATGCGTTCAATCTATCGAGCACTTGGAGTGCGTAAAACTCCAAGTTAAGCCTTCTATTATAGTTGATGCAAAATTTTCACTAAGCACAATCCAAAATGATTATGCAATGGTATTCAAATTAATTTTCTGCACAGAACTATACCAGAATTTTTGTTCAGCAATTGAACGATTACATGCATAAACAGTTCGAAATATAAATGAGATAAGGAAAAGGAAACGACACCAGGTTTGTTTAGGCAGTTCCCCTTTCGTCCTCGCTTCGGGTACGTCTGCCCCCAATTCTAAAAACTAGAATTGAGATATCTATAACTTGTTTGCAAATGTTTTTACAAGAGAAAACTTAGCTATCCCACACTCAAGAACACTTCATTGATGCATATACTTTGTCTTCTCTTCCCTTGATTCGAGTCAAATCAAGTGCCTCGAACTTGTTGGAAGAACCTCCGTTTACCGTTACTAGATTGCTAGAACACACAGATCTTCAATCACCTTCACTCGGCTGATTCTGATCCACACACAAATCGATCCTCAAACCTTGTTGCACAATCCTCCAGTTACCGCTACTAGGTCGAAAAAACCTTCCGTTTTTCGATCACCTTCGCTCGGCTGAATTCAATACACACAAGATCTGATCCAAAACCCCCCCAAATCTAATTGATCTTGGAGGACAAAACCCTAGAGGTTTTATTCAAGAACAAACCCACTGAAACACGCACCCCAAACCAAGATACAACTCTATGCTTTGGACGTTATCACTTCATGATGCAGAAAATCAACAAAAATGATTATGTGTATTTGTTCAAAAAGGTGCAAGATGAAGATGAAAGTGATGAGAGAAAAAGTTTCAATGTATTTCTTTCACTTGTTCTTGTTGATGTGTAAAAAATGAGGAACCAACTATACATATGATGCCAAGGACCAACAGAAAAAATAACAGCATTTTGAACAAAGAGAAAAACAGAAAAATTGACTACTTACAGTGAGCAGTCGACCGCTCCTTGAAGAGGGTCAGCCTGCGCTGACTCGTGGAGGAACCTGTGCAAATTGGACGACCATGCGTCGACCGCTGCAGGGACCATGCGTCGACGCATAGCTGCGAAAAGTGCACAATGAGAAATCCAGAAGTGTGCATCGACCGTAGGGTAGGCGTGCGCTTACTCGAGCGAGACACGCACATTTTCCATATAGTGTGAGTCGACCAGACCCAATCATAGGTCGACTCAAACCTAAAAAATACTCAAAGAAATGTTTTTCGACACAATTTTAACTATATAGGCACAGTTTATGCATTCCTAATACTAGTATCATGATCACTCATATTTAATGGATATGCAAGACTCCACCATGTATTTAGACTCATGATTATGCAATGCAAAATTGGAATGCCGACACCAATGAGATGACACCGTCCAAAATACAAACAACTAGCCCTCACATACATTTTGACATCATTAAAATAATGTTCAAATGAGAGGCACCTTGCCCTCACATAGTCCCCCTTTTTTATGATGGCAAAATCTTTAGCTTGTTTTGTAGTTTGAATCTCATCCTCCCCCTAAATGTGTGAATTCCTCTAATATTCAATATTTTGCTGCTTGTAAATGTCCTTCTCCCCCTTTGACAACATCAAAAAGAGAACAAGACAATGGTCAAAGAAACATATCATATACGTATGGATACACTCAACATGTTGCAAACAAGATACATTAACAAACATTCACATAGAATGATGATAATGCAAAACAAATAGATGGATAAATAAGGCACAAGAAATGCATACATATAGACTCAACATACATTCCATACTAGTTCAAATGTCAACATAATCCAAAAGCAAGCCAAGTACATAATCAAAATGCAGGCAAATAACAAGTCACACAAGCCAAAAACTAGATATAACATGCATCAAACTATGATCCTATCTCTTAGGGTCTCCTCCCCCTAAAGTGATGGCCACGTCCTCGGAAATAGGGGTTTTGAGGTGGAGGAAGAGGTTGTTCTTTCAACCACTCATTCAGTTCCAATACAACCCTATTTAGTATGTTGATACCATTCGTTACACAGCGTGTCTGAGCTTCGGCAGCAGTATCCAACTTATCAAAACAATTCATGACAGCAGTAGCAAACCTGTTGAAGTTTTGATTTTGTGCCTCCAGCTGGTTTGAGAGAGCAGTATACCTCTCTTATTGTGTGATCATGAACATCGCTTACTGCAGCTGCATTGAACTTAACATGTCGAGGATTTGCTCGTTGCTTTGTTGCGGTGGCTGTGTAGGTGTAGGAATCGAATATTCGGGCTGGTGCCATTCATATTCTTCATGTTGTTGCCAGTCATGATTTGGAGGAACATAGGATGACCCAAGGGTGGTCCATCCCTTGTGCTGCCATTCTCCCCAACCCTGATTTTCATATGGATCTCGAGGTGGGGAGTATCTCATCCATTCAACATTATCTTCTTCCACCGTATTTACCTCAGTTTGCATGTTGTTTCTGGCTTGTCCTTCCTGCACATTCTCTTCTGCTTCCGCTTGTTCATTTGGAACATTATACTGAAGATCTTGGTATGTTGCTCGGTGCTTGAATTTGAATTCCTCGTCTTCAGAATCCCAAAAGTAACCCATCATAGTCAGAGCTTCTGGTTAAATTCTTGATCAGGAGTAATGGTTACGTAAGGAATACCCGGGACTGTTACCCCAACCTTTTTCAAGAGACACTGAATAAAGGAGGCATAACACAAAGTCGTACCTCTAGTAGAATCCCGGAGTGCAAACATCCTATACGTGAAGTAGTGCGGCCAGTTAATGCGAATTTTCTTCTTCAGCAGATATATCAAATGGACTTCTGCTTGATCGACCCGAGAATAACCTCCTTTCTTTGGTCGTAATATGTGAGCGATAATCTATTGGAGAATACAATCAATTGGTTTCAACATTCCCATTGTGACCGTTTTAGGAAATAGGTAGTTGTTCACAACGCTCTCTGAGAAAGGGTCTCGTAGCATTGAGTTCAAAGCAGGCTTAAACTCATAGGCGTCAACAAATACAGTGTCCGTTACCTTAGGAAGACCTACAGTTTCTAGCTTAACCAGACTGTTCAAAACAGAAGCATTCACCGAGTAGTTCTTACCACCAATAGTATATTGAAAGTCCGTACCTTCAAATTTGTCCAAGATCCCAGTGTAAAACAGTTTCACCAAGTCTTCATTGTACTTGGTGTCACATTCTAGAAATTCGTCAAACTCTTGAACATTTAGAATTTCAATGATTTTAGAGAGGTGATAATCTTTCGCCCTCAATGGGCAGTACACAAACTGCTTAATCACAGAGCGGTTTCAGAAATCTTTGTTGAATATCTTAGATAAATCATCAGACAGTAATGAAAGAGCGTTTATCGGTGTTGTCGATGAACCAACCCTTGATGTTGAAGCCCTGGAGGACCTCTTTCATGTAACTCTTTGAGAAGCCATTGATGAGCAATCTGTGAATTCAGATGAACAATACTCACTTTGTAGAAGAAGATGAATAGTACGAAACCTTGATGATCAAGATGACTAGACTGAAAAACCTTGGTTATTATGTAGATAAAATCTTTGAACACCTCTTGGATTGAAAGATTTGTTGGATTTGAAGATAGTTGTTGCAATGGGTTTTTAGGGTTTGAGATTTTAAGGAGAGGAGAAGAGAGAGATGAGGAGACAATAGAGTTAAAGTTTTATGACATGCACTTGGAAAATGAAACAAGAAAAATTATGATGTAGTCAATTTACACACCAAATGAAACAGCGTGCGTCTTCCCAAGGAAAAAGAATCAGAATTCGTCAGCGATGCGTCGACTGAAATAGGTCATGCGTCAGCGCACGCTGAGCGAATTTTGACAATTTCAAAAGTTTAAAGGGATGCGTCGACCATAGGTCGGCGTGCGCTGATCCGTGCCCACATTTGAGAAAAATAACCTTACTTGAGTCGACTCATGCCAAGTTTTGGTCGACTCAAACTAGCATAAAATGGAAAAATGCATATTTTGAACTACTAATGCAACAAGTAATGATAAATAACACACCATACACATGCCAATACTCACAAATGGATCAAAAATACATTTAATCATGAATAAAACATCAATTTAAACCACATTTTCGCCATAATAATTCACAAACATAATTGATCAAGAATAGAATTTCTACGACGGAACGATATTACCTTCAACGATTGATGATGGATGCCCTCACATATAGCTTAATCTTATCAGTTATTGTTAGTTAAAAGAAATAAAGACAAGCATAGAATAGAGCATGCAATCATATAATTAAACTTGATCTGAGATATCGAGAACACCAAGTTCCCTACAGATATTAAAGAAAGGCTCCGTCGCAAGAGGTTTAGTGAAAATGTCCGCAAGTTGATTATTAGAAATAACATGCTCAAATACCACATCACCTTTCTCTACATGATCCCTAAGAAACTGATGCCTTACTTCTATATGTTTTGTGCGAGAATACAATACCGGGTTTTTGGTTAGGTTAATGGCACTTGTATCATCACACAAAATAGGAATACGTTCAAGTTGAACATTGTAGTCGAATAATTGTTGCTTAAGCAATAAGACTTAAGCGCAGCAACTACCGGCCGCAACGTATTCCGCCTCAGCTGTTGACAAAGCAACGAAACTTTCTTTTTGCTATGCCAAATCACTAAGGAATTCGAGAAAAAGTGACAAGTACCACTAGTAATTTTCCTATCCGATTTGCAACCGGCAAAGTCGGAATCAGAATAGCCAACCAAAGAGCAATTACTTCCTTTGGAGTACCAAAGCCCATACTTTGGAGTACGACATAGATACCTAAGTATGCGCTTTACGGCTTTTAAATGAGACTCCTTAGGACACGATTGGTACCTAGCACACATGCAGACACTAAACATAATATCTGGTCGTGATGCGATAAGGTAAAGTAGAGAGCCAATCATACCTCTATATCTCTTGACATCTACATCCTTATCCGTTTCATCTCGACTCAAGTTGACACACGCAGGCATCAGAGTGTCAATCGCCTTTGAGCTAGCAATGCCGAAGCGCTTGAGTAATTCAAGACAATACTTCGTCTAGCTCATAAACGTCCCTTCATCAAGTTGCTTGATTTGCAATTCGAGGAAATAGTTAAGCTCCCCCATCATGCTCATCCCGAACTCTCCCTACATTAACTTCGAAAACTCCTTGACCATATTTGTGTTAGTAGAACCAAATATAATATCGTCTACATATACTTGGACTAAAATTTGGTGTTTTCCTTGACGTTTAATAAAAAGAGTTGTGTCAACCTTTCCTCTAGAGTACCCTTGATCAAGTAGAAATTTGCTAAGATGCTCATACCAAGTCCCAGGGGCTTGTTTGAGACCGTACAAAGCACGTTTTAATTTGTAAACGTGATCGGGATACTCATGGGACTCAAATCTAGGAGGTTGGGTAACATAAACCTCTTCATTAATATAACCGTTAAGGAATGCACTCTTAACATCCATTTGAAATAATTTGAAGTTTTTAGCACATGCATAGGCAAGAAATAGACGTATAGCCTCGAGTAGGGAAACATGCACATAAGTTTCCTCATAGTCCATGCCTTCCTCTTGGTTATACCTTTGCGCAACCAAGCGCGCTTTATTTCTAGTTATAACTCCATTTTCGTCGAGCTTGTTCCTAAACACCCATCGGGTGTCAATTATTCGATGGCCTCGCGGAGGAGGGACAAGGTCCCGAACCTCATTTATTTTAAATTGATTCAACTCCTCTTGCATTGACAAAAGCCAATGTTCATCGAGTAAGGCCTCTTTTGAGTTTTTAGGCTCAACTTGTGAAACGAAAGCGGAGTAATAACAGAAGTTACTTAGCTTGGAACGAGTTGTTACTCCCTTTGAGATGCCACCGAGAATGTTGTCGATGGCATGGTCTTTGGAAGACTTCCAAGCTGGAGGAAGGTCATCTTTATTAGACAGATGATCCTCCTCACTCTTCACTGGTTGGTAATCTTTTTCCTCCTCAACATGCACTGCTTCAGGTTGATCAGTCCTTTTATCACTGTCCTTGAGTATGTCTTCAAAAGATACACCTGCACCATGAAAAGAACTACCTTTTCTGACATTTTTTGGATAAGACTCATCAAAAGTAACATGAACCAACTCCTCAACAGTAAGTAACCTCTTATTGTAAACCCTATATGCCTTACTTAACTAGAATATCCAAGAAAAATACCCTCGTCGGCCTTAACATCAAACTTACCAAGTGTCTCTTTACCATTATTCAACACGAAACACTTACAACCAAAAACGTGAAGGTGAGATACATTGGGCTTTCTCCCTTTTAAAAGCTCATATGGTGTCTTGTTTAGAATAGGACGAATGAGCACCCTATTCAAAATGTAACAAGCCGTACTTATGGCGTCCATCCAAAAGTATTTTGGAAGTCCACTCTCATTGATCACAGTCCTTCCTAATTCTTCTAAAATTCTATTTTTACGTTCGACAACCCCGTTTTGTTGAGGGGTATGTGGTGCGGAAAAATTATAATCAATCCCATGGCTTTCACAAAATGCTTCAAAAAGATGATTTTCGAACTCACCCCCCTGATCACTTCTAATTGATATAATGTTCGTGTTTAATTTATTTTGGGATAACTTGGCAAATCTTTCAAAGGCCGAAAAAGTATCACTCTTGTTTGCTAAGAAAATAGTCCAGCAAAACCGAGAAAAGTCATCGACTATCACAAAACCATAATAGTTACCACCTAGGCTTTTAATCCTAGATGGTCCAAAGAGGTCCATATGGAGGAGCTCAAGGGGTCTCGTAGTTGAAACAATGTTTTTAGATTTGAACGATATCCTTGTTTGCTTCCCCATTTGACACGCATCACATAAGTGATCCTTTGTGAATTTGATTTTGGGCAAGCTGATAACTAGGTCTTTAGAGACTATTTTATTAAGCAAATCAAAATTGACATGCGCCAACCGTCTATGCCATAACCATGAATCTTCATTCATGGTGACTAGACACTTGTCGCTACTCAACGACACCTCATTTAAGTCTAGCATATAGACGTTATTCACCCTCAAGCCCTTAAACACATCCTTTTTATCACTATTCTCAATTATGCAATAATCCTTGGAAAAAGATACTTTATTGTCCTTGTCACATAATTGAATAGTGCTTAAAAGGTTATGTTTAAGGCCCTCAACAAGAAGCACATCAGAGATAGTAGTAGATGAGGGGTTACCTACACTACCTTTGCCAAGTATTTGTCCCTTGTTGTTGTCTCCGTAGGTAACAAACCTATTTTTCTTCGCCATAAAGTCGATGAAAAGAGATATGTCTCCTATCATATGTCTTGAGCAACCACTATCCAGAACCCATCTTCTTTCCGTGGTCTCAAGACGTTGTACCTACATAGTCAATCAAGGGAAATAGGTACCCAATTCTTATTGGGTCCTTGGTTGTGAGTGAAAATAGGATTACATTTGGGCAACCATTGATAAACGCCTTTAGGAACCAAAAACCTCCTAAAGTGGCACTTAGCAATGGTATGACCCCTTTTGCAACAATATAAGCAAGTGAGGTTAACGTGAGAATCACTTTTGCTAGGTTGATTTCTAATCACATAAGTATATTTTTGATATGGATTAATCATGCTTTTCTTAAAGTGTGGTTGATCAATAGCAAAAGTCATTTTTGGTTTTAGAGCCTTGTCAAGCTTGTCCTTAAGAGTTCTAACCTCTTTTTGCCAAATGTGACAAGTATCGCAACCAAAATTTAACCATTTACTTTTGTCTTCCACAACATCTACCTTTGTTACTTCCCCCATGGACTTTTTAAGAGCCTCTAATTCCTTTTCGGAATCGGAGATCTTTTGCTCCAAATGAGAAAATATTTGTTTATTTGAAGCTAACCGTTTAAAGGCTTCCCTGGCCTTATGGTGTAGAGTATCAAACGCACGTTGTAGTTCAGAATAAGACATTGAATTAGAGTTATTGTACTTAGAGTGTCTTACCTTTTTGTTCTTTTTCCTTTGGTGAGCGGAAAGGCAAAGATTGACGGATTCTCCTTCGTCACTTGAACTTTCAGCACTAGATGATTCACTATCGCTTTCCCAAGCGATATAGGCTCTCCTAGGTTTTGATTGTTTCTTCCCGTGATGACTTTTGTCCTTACCTTTGTCCTTCTTCAACAATGGACAGTTCGGCTTATAGTGGCCGACTTTCCCACAGTTATAGCAAGAACCCTTAGTTTTTCCACTCTTTTTGTCTTCATTCTTGGAAGACTTTGATTATTCACGAAAGTTGATGAGGTTTTTCTCCGAATGTTGGATACCATTTTTCTTGATATAACTGTTATATCGCTTCTCAAATAATCCCATGTCTTCATTCGAATCCTCTTCCTTGTCATCACTGGATTCACTCTCGCTCGGCTCGTATGCGGAGGACTTTGAACTAGAAGTCTTTAGAGCTATCGACTTCTTTTCCGCTTCCTTGGTCTTGCTCTTTTCCTTCTTATCTCTTTTCCCAAATTGGTCTAAGCTTATGAGCATTTGCTCATGTTCTTCGAGCTTTCCAAACAACGTTGTGATGTCTAACATCATTAGGTCGTTGACTTCTTTGATGGCGGTCACCTTCGATTGCCAATCCCTAGTCAAACACCTCAAGATTTTGTTAGTAGAAACCTCATTGGAAATTGGCCTACCAAGTGAATGAAGTCTATTGATTAAATGAGTGAACCTCTTTTGCATGTCGGAAATGGTTTCCCCTTGCTTCATGTGAAAGAGGTCGAACTCTTGAGTCAATGTATTGATTCTAGCTAGCTTGACGTCGTTAGTACCCTCATGAGCAACTTGTAACGCGTCCCACATAGCTTTAGCACTCGTACAATGTGAAACTCGATAATATTCGTCAACTCCCAATGAGGAGATCAGAATATTTCTCCCCTTTCAATCGTAGTTGTACTTTTTCTCGTCTTCTTCATTCCATTGTGCTTCAGGCTTAGGTACTACCACGTTATTCGCATCGGTCATGGTTATTTCCATTGGACCGTTTTGGATAACGCTCCATACTTTCCTATCAATAGAATTAATATGAACACGCATACAATCCTTCCAGTAACTATAATTCTCATCATTAAAAATAGGTGCTCTATTATAAGCCCATTTCGGTTAGTTTGCCATTTTCTAAAAAGTTATACTTGAAACACTAGAATTAATCGGTGCTCCTGATACCACTTGTTAGACGAAGACAATTAATCTAGAAGGGGAGGGGTTGAATAGATCACTTCTTTTTAAATGCGAGTCGGCGCTAAAATTTGTTTTTAAAAATATTTTGTGGAAACAGACGGGGATAATTCATCTACACGAACCGAGTTACTGAGAGGATCGGATATACGTAAGCCAAATGGAACGAAAGGCTCGAAGAGAAAAATTAGAATCGCAACTTAACAATTAATCAATTTTCCAAAACCACTTAACAAGGTACAATCTCCAATGAGCAGTCAAAAATTAAACCAAACTTGACAATATATTAAACACCTTGTATGCGTTTAATCTATCGAGCACTTGGAGTGCGTAAAACTCCAAGTTAATCCTTTTATTATAGTTGATGCAGAATTTTCACTAAGCACAATCCAAAATGATTATGCAATGGTTTTCAAATTAATTTTCTGCACAGAACTATACCAGAATTTTTGTTGATCGATTGAACGATTACATGCGTAAACAGTTCGAAATATAAATGAGATAAAGAAAAGGAAACGACACCAGGTTTGTTAAGGCAGTTCCCCTTTCGTCCTCGCTTTGGGTACGTCTGCCCCCAATTCTAAAAACTAGAATTGAGATATCTATAACTTGTTTGCAAATGTTTTTACAAGAGAAAACTTAGCTATCCCACACTCAAGAACACTTCGTTGATGCATATACTTTGTCTTCTCTTCCCTTGATTCGAGTCGAATCAAGTACCTTGAACTTGTTAGAAGAACCTCCGTTTACCGTTACTAGATTGTAAGAATACACAGGTCTTCAATCACCTTCACTCAGTTGATTCTGATCCACACACAGTTCGATCCTCAAACCTTGTTGCACAATCCTCCGGTTACCGCTACTAGGTCGACAAAACCTTTCATTCTTCGATCACCTTCGCTAGGCTGAATTCAATGCACACAAGATTTGATCCAAAAACGCCCAAATCCAATTGATCTTGGAGGACAAAACCTAGAGGTTTTATTCAATAACAAACCCACTGAAACACTCACCCCAAACCAAGATACAACTCTATGCTTTGGACGCTATCACTTCATGATGCAGAAAATCAACAAAAATGATTATGTGTATTTGTTGAAAAAGGTGCAAGATGAAGATGAAAGTGATGAGAGAAAAAGTTTCAATGTATTTCTTTCACTTGTTCTTGTTGATGTGTAAAAAATGAGGAACCAACTATATATATGATGCCAAGGACCAACAGAAAAAATAACAGCATTTTGAACAAAGAGAAAAATAGAAAAATAGACTACTTACAGCGAGCGGTCGACCGCTCCTTGAAGAGGGTCAGCCTGCGCTGACCCGTGGAGGAACCTGCATAAATTGGACGACCATATGTTGACCGCTGCAGGGAACATGCGTCGACGCATGGCTGCGAAAAGTGCACAATGAGAAATCCAGAAGTGTGCGTCGAACGCAGGGTAGGCGTGCGCTTGCCCGAGTGAGACACACACATTTTCCACATAGTGTGAGTCGACCGGACCCAATCTTAGGTCGACTCAAACCTAAAAAATACTCAAAAAATGTTTTTCGACACAATTTTAACTATATAGGCACAGTTTATGCATTCCTAATACTAGTATCATGATCACCCATATTTAATGGATATGCAAGACTCCACCATGTATTTAGACTTATGATTAAGCAATGCAAAATTGGAATGCCGACACCAATGAGATGACACCGTCCAAAATACAAACTACTAGCCCTCACATACATTTTGACATCATTAAAATAAAGTTCAGATGAGAGGCACCTTGCCCTCACAAGCATCTTAGGTCAATCATCCTTGCATAGCTAATCAGTTTATCAGACTTTTGTTTGTTTGGTTTCATTTGTGAAATTAGGGTTACTGCAAAGGCTTAATGGATGGACCAATCCAGGTTTTAGATGGGTCCTCAACCAAGCAAATTCTTCAAAGCAAACCCATCTGGCCATGAATTTAGATTCATCATCATCATTGGATATATGAAGTAAATGGAGAGAATTAGGGTGTGAGTTACTGTAAGACTTGGGAATCAGGGAACCCAAGGCATCACTTGGCTTACCTCTGATCATTTGAGGGAATATGAACTTCAAGGAGTTTTCATCTATGCCTGGGGTAAAACATTGATCAAGATGAAACTGTGGAGTAATTGGGATATTTTGTTTGCCTTTTCATGTGATAGAGATTCAAAGTTATTGGGGCCTTTAGTCTTAAATTCAAAGGATGAACTCTTATTTGCAAATTCATGGTAATTCAAGTTTGAACCTAAGAATAAGACTTGTGTACTTTAGAACTCCTAGGTACATTGTTAAAAGGCCCGTGCAAGAGTAATTCCTATTGTTGGTAAATTCCAAATGGTTTCAATTAAGACTTAAAATTTGCAAGTGAGGATGATATACAAGGAAAACCACATGGTGCTAAGAATATTTTGTTTGCATTACAACAAAGGTCTCTTGAAACACCAACATGTAGAGCAAGTGTATTACAAAAATAATTCTCATGTTTGATGCCAAGACCAATATACTTGAACTCTTTTCAATAGTTACAAGTTGTTTTGGTGCTAATTCAAGGGAAATTACAATTGTTCAACATGTTACAAATTCAGGAGTTTTGTTTTTGGATTTACAAGATAAGAAAGTAAGATTGCTTCGTGTTCACTATCATTATCTTCATGCATCATGTCTTCATCATCATGCGTAAGCCTTTCACTTCCACACCACGCCACAATCTTGCCTCTCACGCATCACCTTCTTTATGCCTTTTCATCGCCAACCTACAAACAAAACCACCAAACCAAATCATGTCCATTCAAACCATGCCCTAAACTAAATAATTCAACCATTCATAAACTACAATTTCAAAATCATCATAAACCATTCCAATTCATAAACTAAAACCAAGTTCAATCATGTCAATTATTCAAACCATGCCCTAAACTAAACAATTAAACCATTCCAATTCATAAACCAAACCAAAATCATGCCACATGTTCAAACCATCACTTGTAACATTTTATGTGTCACCAAAATAATTCATCACATATTCAGAACAGTTTCTATACAAGACAATTTAGGACAGAATAATGCAACAGAATTTCAGATTGAAATAGACATTACAAGGCAATGTGCAGTGGTACAGGATACACGAAAGGGGAAAATTCCAGTGTATCATGAATTCAACAGAATTAGCATTCAGAAATATTAACTTGAAAATGGAAAAGGGACAAAGGATTGCAATAGTAAAAAAAAAACTCAGATTGTCCACCAAATCAAATTTGAATCAGCATAAGAACAAGAGAGACCCTACGGATTCATTCTAACACAACCACAACATAAGAAAAACCTAAACACCTATTGGGATAAGGAAGAATGAGATAGAGGATTCATACCTGCAATTTAGGAGCTCCAAGGGTAAGTCTTCTGCTTTAGAGTTTGTTTCGTGTGAATGTTCTTTGGCTTGTTTGAAATACATCGTCCACTGTGCTTTCATTGTGTTTTGCTGAACTTTGGGTTTAGGGTTTTTTAAAAGAGGAACGACTCGATTTGAGTGTTTTTATTAGGATTTTACTGAAATCAACCACGGATTTGGGTTCAGGAGAGAAAAAGGGTGGGTTTGTTTTGGTGTCGTGGCGAAATGAGAGATGTCTCACTGGAGAAGACGATAGTTTCCGTCGCGGGTCTTCTTCTCCGGCGACTTCATTAAGTTTTCTAATGAAGTTATTTTTCAGAGAGAGAGAAAGTTTGAGGACGTGAAGGATGTCTGATTTTCACTTTACGTTTTTTTTATTTTCATTATTTTTTATCACTTTGTTTCATTCTTCACAAGATCCACCGTGCACGTGTCCTTTTTTGTTGAGTTGGTTTGAAGGACGGTGACATGTGCTGTCGTGGCCATTTCATCTTCATCATCCAGCCATCTAGTTGATCCAGTGTGTCTCCTTTTATTTACCTCACCGTATACCGTCCATAGCATGTGATGAATTGACTAGGTCAGATCTTTGGATCTGACAATTGTGGGTTAGGGTACACAGGAGAGTCTCAATAGACTCTACTCACTGAATCCTTGCGCCTTTCCTGACTTAGGCTTGGGAAGAATTACTTTTGCCACCCCCACTAAAGCCCATTAAGATTTTCTCTTTAGAAACGTTTGTTGGCTACACCCCCTTGCTCACCCTTCTTTTTATCCTTTTTTTATTTATTTTTGTCATTTCAATTTTATAGTTTATTTAGTATTTTCATAACATTCAAAAAATCCACAAAAAATATATTTTGATACATTACTGTCTTATTTGATTTTTCATGATTTTTATTTATTTTTATTATTTGTATTTATATTTTATTTAAATTATTTGGTTTAATGTGTTTACTAAAACACCATCAAATTAGGGTTTTTATGTTAGATGCCTTCCACTCATTTTCTTGACCTGATTTTTTTGCCAACTTATGATATATGATCAAGGGATGTTTGAACATTTTTTTTGGCCATTGATGATGTTGTTTGAATAGTTTTTAGATTGGTTTTGTTAGGCCTCGATCACTTTGGTACTATGAGCTTGCTAGTTAGTTTTGATGGAGTTTTTGTGCCAATATTGTAATGATTTTTTGCACACATATTCTTGAATACATGGACATGAACTAAAGCTTTGAGTTAATTTTACTTGTCCATTTTACTATTTTTGGTTGGTGCATCAAATTAGGGTTTGTATTGAACATATTTTGGTGTTTGTCTTGACCTAGTTTTTAGGCAATGTTTTTTGAGTGAATGCCTTGATGACTGTGTGTTTGTGATTGGTTTGAAAGGCATGTCTTGACTTCTGACTTCATGATTTCAAAGTGTTTGCTTGCCTATTTAATCTTCCATATATGTCTTGAATGTTTGAGTCCTTTTATGGATGATTTGGTTTGATTCTTGCTTATAGCTTTGTTCATACCTTGATGTGATATTTGCTATTGCTTTTTGTTGACATCATGATGTTGAGTATGAGTTTTATATGGTGTCTATGCTACTTCTCATTTGGTTTTTGAGTTGTGACTTCCATATTTTGAACCGCCTTTGCACTTATCTTTGTGTGAGCTAGTTTATGACAAATATGCTTATGTTTGGGTGTATGTTTGATATGTTTGTGATATTTTCTTGATCATTTGATTATGTTGAACATGACATGGTCTAGCTACTGACTTTTCTAGATTGTTATCTCACTTGGACCTTTTGGGCTTTGATACTTTGTTTATTGTTGTTGATTAGGGTTCCATATTCTTGCTTGACTGTGTTTTATCTGTTTACTACAAACTCTTGATATGTCATAATGATTGATCTTTGCCATTTTGTTTACATCATGAGTTGATTATCCCCTTTAGCATATGCCTTGCTCATAATGTCAGTCCATCCTTGGTTGTAATTAATTGTGCTTAAGTTTCATCTTTTGGCTCCCTGTTGTTACAAGTTGCTTGTTCCCCTGTTTCCAAAGGAAAGGATCACTCTCGTTGACTGCCATTTCATGCTTAGGATTGCCTTGTCCACCATACTTAGGAAAATTTAGGTCCTTCCCTTTATCCTAGCCTTAGGATTAGAATCGTCGTACTCTATGTGAGTGTCATGGTTATGAACACTTACGTTACCCTTTCATCCAAGCCTTAGGATTAGAGTCGCCATACTCTATGTAAGTTCCTGCCATGGACACTTACTCATATTTCCCTTTTAACCTAGCCTTAGGTTTAGAGTCGCTGCACTCTATGTAGGTATCTTGCCATGGATACTTACTTTCCCATTTGGAACCTTGACCACAGTCAAGAGTTCCTCATCCGTAGTGAGGTGAACTACGAATGCTCTGATTCCATCCTAGTTAGGATACGTAGGCACGAGATGCATTGTCTTGGCGAGCATACTTTGTATATACCCTTGGTCTTTACCTTAGCACTTTCATTAGCAAGCAAACAATAACATAACACAAATACTAACAAGAGGTTCCTGTAGAGTACTACAGATACTTAGGATGCTAACACCTTCCCTAGGTATAACCAACCCCTGAAACTTAGATCTCTAGCTTTGTTGTTAAATAGCGCACTTAGGGTTTTCTTCGATCTTTACCATTTCCTTTGGATAAATCAAAGATCGGTGGTGAACTTTATGATTTGCGGTTCAAGTTAATTAATAGCTTGATATCCGATTCTCACCGTAACACATGCCGTCCAAGAATAGTTCCAAGATCATGTCAACCTTATCTTGGGGGCGATCCAAGCTTCCCTTGCACATTGTGTTATTATGCTTAACCTATTCCATGATTCTTTGGCTATCGGCGTCGGAGAATCATCGTCTTCTGGATTAGGAAGGGAAAAGGTGAGTTTTTTCTAGTTTGTAAACATGAAATTCAAATGTATGAGCAAGCATATTCATATGTTTTTTTATGCAAATAGATATGCAACATCCATTGATTCAAAGGCTTGGTGATGTAATAATTCAGGTTCAAAAGTTTGGTATATACATGATGACACAATAATAGTATGCAATAATGTAGGTTAAAAGTACAACATCTTTTGGATCGTCTACATATACTGGTTGATGCAGGTTCAAAGGTCCAACGTATACATGAGAACAAAGGTATGTAGGATCTTGGTTTCCTGCAGAAAACTTATATCCCCCTCATAGGTATGTACTAGTCTTCAAAGGTGATCCTAAAAGGGTCCCTAGAGTCATGAACCTATTTTAAGATGCCACTGCCTGAGACGACTAACTCGTCGGACAATGATGCTCCCAAAAGGATCTACTCTAGGTGTGGTGTCTCATGTCGACCCTGATCGAGGACTATCTCCGAGTATGTCAACACAATTCTAGCAACGATACTATCATGTGTTCATGCTCAAGCTCGAGTACAGAACTTTTCTCTCATGTAACATTATTCTAGCCCAACAACAGAGAATATAACAGATATCCAGAATATACAGAGTATGAATATTTAAAGCAATAAAGAATGCATTAAATAACAAAAAGATTAAGCAAGTAAAGCGATAAAGATAAACACCTAAAAAAATAAGGAAGCAGACAAAACTAGGCTTGACTCTCTCTTACAGGAGATATTAAATCCCCAACAGAGTCTCTACCTGTCGCGGTGCGAAAAAAACCCGAACGTGACGCACACTCGATGATACAACAGAGTCGCCGCAAACTTTATTTATTCTAAAAGGAAAGGGAAAATATTGATAAAAGCCAATGGAAAGAGAAATGGGTAAGGGAGTCAGTTATGCAAAGGGAAGGTATTAACATCCCTCACATCTGTCGTACTCGATGAGAACCATTTTGCCTGTTCTTTGCTTAGATGGGTGTTACTATCTAAAAGTTACTTGCAAAAGGGGGAAAATAAGTTTTAAATTAGTGTGCTCGCGGAGGATTCAGGCCGTCATGCCTACGTATCCTCATACTGCAATAAGGAAATCAGAGCTCTGTAGTTCACAGTAGAAAATAAGTGTGTGTTGGTTATATTTAGGGAACAATTATAATCGTATCCTAGAAGTGTGTAGGCGTTAGCTGACTTGATCCTAGTTCGGATGCTCTGAGCTTTTTGTCCGTCTGCTAAGGAACAAATTATAAAAGTTCTTTTCTAAAAAGTAAAGTTGTTTTGCAAAAGGTTTGAGTGACAAAAGGAAAAGAATGAGTTGATTGAATTGAAACAAAAAAGCTTGAATTGTAAAAGAGTTGTGAAATGATGAATGTGTGGTTGTATGAAAGTATTGTTTGGATCAAGAGTGTATAGTTTGGATTCATAGAGTAGGTGTCTCTGAACCAAGGAGGTGTGGCTTTAACCAATAGATGGTGATGAGCAAATGCAAAATTGCAGGATTTTGCCTAGATCCAAGGATCAAGACCTACAACAGGGGTGTTTGCCTAAGCACGAGGTCTGACAAGGCAAAAAATTCAAGAGAGGAGGGTTTGTCTAAGCACGGGGTCTACAAGACAAACATACATGAGAGGGAGGTTCGCCTAAGCACAAGGTCTGACAAGGAAAACATGCAAGGCAAAAAGTGTTTGTCTAAGCACAAGGTCTGAAAGAAAAATAATGCAAGAGAAAGAGGTTCGCCTAAGCACAGGGTCTGACAAGATAAACATGTAGGGAAAAGGTTTATATAAGCACAAGGTCTGACAAGACAAACACGTAATGAGAAGGTTTTATCCCAAAGAGAGGGCTTAGGTTCAGAGACCGGTATCCAAAGAGAACTGGGTTTGGTTCAAAAAGGAGAGTATTGTTGCAGTGTTAAGGTGTTGTCTGAGGGGAAAAAGACTTGTCAATTACTAATTTGAATTGCACTAAAGTGTATGAACGAAGGCGAATACTTTGAATAACTGGGGCCTATGCCCCGTACTTAAAGGTACTCAGAACAAGGATATGAATAATCCCTCTCATCCTTCTCCGTTACTTAAGACTCGTGGGACATAATTCAAATCGTAATTGATAAGTGTTGAAGAGTCTTTTTGTTGTGCTTGATATTCATAGTCTTCACAGTCTTGTATGACATCTTGAGCTTGTGTTTGACTTGAGTGTGAAGTCTTGAGTTGTCCAATGCAATGCCAGCACATAGGATCAATCCTATTAAGTGATCAAGAGCTTTCGATCACTTGATTGGACAGAGGCTCAGATAAGTGAATGAACTATTTGATTAAAGACAACTTTGATCATTCAGTCAATTGAGAATAATATCAGAAATTGAATCAAGCATTTAGATTTATAATACTAAAATCAAGAAGAAATTTCAATATTCACAAGCCTATTAATTCTATAAAATCTAATCTAAAAATAATATGAATATGTTTGTTAATTTCTAAAAATTATAATTTGAAAATTAATTATTAACTAAATCTAATTAATAGCTAATTAAAAATAAGGATCAACAAGTATTATTTTTAAATCTTTTTATGTATTTTCATGAATCAAAATATATGGAAAAATGACAAAAAAGAAATGAAGAAAATTAAAGCAAAAATAATCAAGAATGAAAAACTAGTTATGTTGGGGCGCAGTGGACCAGGAGAGTGTATGGAGCAAGAGGCATTGGGCCTGGTTGATTGAGGCCCAATGTTATAGTTGTGTTATTGTGGAGTTCAGAAAAGCGGGTGTATCAGCAAAAGAGGGCATGCATAGCAGCTGTGATGGGCCTACAACGACCTTAGTCCCATGCCACAGAACAAAGAGAGGAAGGACGGTTTCAGAATGCATTTCAAATCACACTTCACTCAGATTTGCCTCGCCACCAGAGTCCAGGACCTCGCCGCGCCGAAAATCTCCTCCGGCGGCGATGGAGGTCCAAACACCCTCAAACCTATATCATCTTACTTTTTTAGCTCTCTCTTTCACAATCTCAACCTAATTTTTCTCAATTCCTAGCCAAACTCCAAATCAAAGTGAAAAGCATGTGAACCCTAGAAAACAGAATCAGAAATTAAACAGTGCAGCGAAGCTAAAAGGAGTCCAAGCCTTAGGGGTTTGGCTCCTGGAAGGAAAATCGACATCTTAGAAATGGAAATTGACCAAGAAGCGAACGAAATCGGATGCAACAACAACGTTCAAGGCGGAGGTGTCCTTAGCAACGAGGAGAATGAAGATGATGGAGCAAGAAGTCCAGAGATAAACGAGCAAGTGCTTCAGACTCAAATTTCTTTTGGCTCACAATTCTTCTTCTCCTTCTTCTTGAGTAGCCTATAGGAATGCTCGCTTTTGCTCTGCGTTGTTGTTTTCCTTGAGCTTAGGGGAGAGCAGAGTGTGGAAAGGTTGAAGAGAGTGAGAAAATTCAGAGAGAACGGATTGAGTTGCAAAGAGAAATCTCAGAAGGATTGAGAGTGAAAATTTAGAGTGCAACTGTGGAATCTGATTCTATAGTGTGATCCCCCATGATTGAGTATAGAGCTTGAGTGTAACAAATTGGGACAGTTCGGATAGAATGGTTAACAGAGTTAGGGAAGAGTTAGTTATTAGTGAAAAATAGGAGGAAGTTAGTTAGAGATCTAACCCTGTTAAATGATTATGTTAATGTTAGTTAGAGATCTAACCCTGTTAAATGATTATGTTAATGTTAGTTACAGTTACATCCAGTTAGTGTTAACTTAGAGACTCTGAATTCAGTTTGTTCAGTTAGTTGTTAGGACTCTTTGTTATGTTGTGATGCCTAAATGATTATGTTAATGTTAGTTAGAGATCTAACCCTGTTAAATGATTAGGTTAATGTTAGTTACAGTTACATCCAGTTAGTGTTAACTTAGAGACTCTGAATTCAGTTTGTTCAGTTAGTTGTTAGGACTCTTTGTTATGTTGTGATGCCTTTGAATAGTTAGTGCAGTTTGGAATTAGAGTTAGCAAAATTACAGTTAGTTAATTTGGTTGGAAAGTTTGTTAGAGGTCAGTGGTACATAATATTGGATTGAATTAGTTGAGAGCTAGGCATTAGTGTTGGTTTTTAACAAAAAAAAAAAAGTTAGTTAGTGAAGTTTGAGATGGAGAACATTGATTGGAGATGTTTGTAAATTGAGATGATAGTTAGTATTAATTATGCTAGTGTTAGAAATGCTATTGTACTGTTAGAAATCACTAGGGAATGTTATGGTTTGTTAAGAAGAATATTATAATTTGTTAGAAATTTGGACTATGTTAGTGTGCTTTTTAATTTTGGACTGTTGCGTGAATTTGTAAAATCAATCACTGTGACATTGATTAGTGTAATGAGGAAATTTTTAGTGCGGAAGCTTGAATTGTTACAGTTAGATATTTTAACCAAAATTGTCTCATTGTTGATGCAATTGCTTTGACAATTATGGGTTGTTAGTGTTAATGATTGTAGTAAGTGAATTTGTTGCTGTGATTGGTTTTGAATATCACTTGGTGTTATGTTTGGATTTTTTTCAGGTTATGTCCGTAAATTGGAGAAATCCACATCTTTCGCCGGACAGAACCTTCACATGAACAAGTTCTCCATATTGCCCAAAGACTTGATCAAATTCCATTCTCATGAATACTAGTGATATGTTCTTCCAACTTCCGTGTTGCCGCCAATATGAGACCTAAAAACAAAGCACATCATCTCCTAGGCCGAGATTTGAATTCAGGATGAAACTGCACGCCAGCATAGAATGGGTGACTCAGATGCTCGAAGATCTCCATTCGTTTTCCCCTTTCATCCTTGCCGACAAATTTTAGCCTAGCTGCTTCTAAAATTCAATGACATTCGGATTTACCCACACATATGACGATGCCGCTCATACACATACTCGAAACTTCCGTATAGTTTGGATGTGATACAATCATGCGTATGTAAGAGTGTTCTTCGAGATCCAAGTCTCATAGTGCTTCCCATATGCGTCTGTGAACCCTCTGGCATGAGAATTACAACAGGATTCGATTTTTGGGGATCAACCTCTACGTTGTTCACAAAAATTTGCATTCCCAAGCAAATCCCCAAATACAGAACATTGCTCTCTCTATAAAATTTGGCAGCTAGCATCATACCCTCACCACGATCTCCAAATCCTCTAGGAACCTAAACCTAAGTTGCACTCCTCAGAGTCTTCCATGCTGCAGCATACGCTTCTGGTGCAGATTATGCACTGTCATCGTCAAGGTCAGGAGCTGCAATTCAATCAATTGATGGTCTCATTGAGCGTGCAACACAGTCATGCAGCAGGTTATCTCTCATATGTTTTCTAACTTTGCTAGCGTACTCACGGATAAACTGCAAGAGGTATGGGAAGGCAAAGTCTATCATATTGTGCATCTAAGCTAGTTCGAGAACGATATCTGCTCGTATTAAATCATAGCAAACACATAGACACGAGGAAAATAATTCTTTCTTTCCCTGATCAATGAAATAAACAAACACCTCACCATCTAGTTTACACTCGCCAGAATGTGAGGCTGCCTCCATGGCATCTTTGTAAAGGTTATCCTTCTTTGACAAAGCAATGAACTGCTTCCATCTATTTTCCTTCTTGTAAATATAAGCAGCAACCCGTCTTATCTCAATAAACTCATGCTTTTTAATCTTTTGTACAAAACCTACTTGATCAATGTTATCATGCAAATCAATTGATTCATGCAATCTACCATAATCTTCCTCCTCGATATATATCTCGTTCAGGGCTTTATTAACAGCAAACACATTACTGCCATGAACTGCAACCATATAAGCTCGCTTCATACAAGAATCTTTTATACTATTATAAACTATTTGCGAGTGTTAATTGGTTTTGTTTCGTGAAGTTAAGTTCAATATGAACATGATTTGAGTTGCAACTATGCAGAACCACAACCGGCTTACTCGGCACTTAGAGAAGCTAGCTTCGGACACACCACTTTTGACATAAAGAGCAGAACACCTACTTACTATACCTAGCAGAGAAAGTGAAGCTGTTAAGAGTGTTTCCCATTAGTTTTCAATAGGTTTTGGAAGCTGTCGTGGCGGGAAAATTTGAGATTAAGTTATTGATTAACTTAACTCGAAAAGCACCACCAGACTTTATTGTTTCCAAAGGGAAAAGGTAGAACAAAACCACAAAAAGAAAAAAGCTAAAAAAAAAAAAGAAATATGGATATGAGGGTTGATTATGCAAGGGGAATGTATTAACACCCCTCACATCCGTTGTATTCAAAGGGAACCACTTGCAAATCAGGGTTGATTGGTTTTAATTGAAAAGATATTTTGTCGTATTCGAGTGGAAAACTCAACTTACTACCCACAAGTATGAAGAAATGAGCATTTGCATCATCTTGATATGGAAAACTTTTACTTGGACTTTCTCTCAAGCACATCTCAACATTCAAGTGGAAAATGTCATTCATTTCTCAGCATCTTGTAGAAGTATAGTGGTTTACATCACTGCAAGAATAGACTAGTATATGATCTTTTGAAAAAAAAATGCTCTTAAAGAAAAGCGCACAAAGGCACAAAACGAAGTTTGATGAGGTTTTTCCTTTTTAGATTTTTGAAAAGTGTTTGAATATGTTTAAGTATTTTAGCGTTTATTGAGGAAAGATTTTTTGGACCACTTGACAAAGTCAACGTTTATTAAGAAAGATGTGGGAAATTTGGAAACAAGAAGATTTTGAAATAGGGTGAAGTTTTGAAAATTTAAGAAGCGGGAAGGAGAAGAAGAGACTATCCTAAAACATAAAGTAAATAGTCTCATTGTCACGTAACCCAAGAGAAAACCATTGTGTATGCAAGTGTACTGACCACAAGAAGAAGCAAGCATTTGACATAGGTCAAAACAAACATTCCTTTCCCTTTGGATTGAGCTACAAGGTGAGCAAGCATGGGCACAAATGAATATTAAAGAAAAACCAGATGGATAATGAAGGTCATAGAGGCATAGAGAAAGCATCCAAGTCTTGAATTTAGGATCATAAAGTCTCAGGTGTAGCACAATGTCTCAGATGAATCACAAGGTCTCAAATAAACTTCAAAGTCTCAGATACTACTCCAAGCAAAGGGAAGGCACTAGGTCCTAAGTCCATAGTCCAAAATTCTCCTCAAGCAAGAGATAGTAACACAAAGTCCAGAAGATTAAGTTTTTTAGGGTCTTAACAATTTTTTCATGTTTTTTGTTCTTTTTGAGATAAGAAAGCAAGAAATAAAAGGAAAAAGATAAAAGGAAAAAATAAAAGGCAAGAACGTAAATGCCATGAATGTAAATGACATAAAAGTAAATGACATAAATGTAAAGAGCATAAGGTAAATGTTAGATGTTAGCACAATTAATTTGCCAATGTTAGTATTAATTAGGATTTAATTGAGTCGGGACAATTTAGTGTTATGTTAAACAATCGTTAGTGGACTTATGTAGAAGTTACACCTATCTGAGGCCGGTCAATAACACTTTATGTGTTCAAACATGTTAGAGAAATGATACAAAATCATCCTCCTAAAGCAATGTAACACAAAAAATAAAACAAAGAATAAAGGAGATGGAGAAGAGAAGAAAGATGAGGAAGTGAAATGAAAGGCTCAAGCAATCACTAAGAATCATCTATCAACAAGTCAAAGGCCACAAAGCAATGATCATCAAGGGATAACATGTTTCTGATGCAAAGTGTCACAGATGATCCAAATGATCATCTATTAACATGTTTGATTCAAAAAGGGTTCAATTAGCCAAGGGATCATCGACCAAACACTTGAAGTGTTTAAATATGCTCAATTAAGCAATCATCAAGAGACAAGTTTAAAATCCTTCCCAAAATTGAAGAAAATCAAAATAAAAAGGACTTAAAACTAATTTTAAAATGGAAATTAAAAGAAAAATGCCAAAGATGTCTCAAAACCCCAAATAAATGGTGGAGAAAATAATGAGAAGTCACACATATTGAAAATATAAATATATCATAAGTTGGATGCAAAATGATTTGAAAATGATTAAAAATAAAAAACAAAATGAAAATTAAATGAAAATTAGAAGAAAATATGGATTAAATGACTTGTAATTGCACGCGTTTTGGTGTCACGAGTAAGGTTCACATGTGCAAGTGGTCCCAAAATGCAAAATGACTTGTAATTGCAAAATTTGGGCTTCGTGCAAAACAGAGTTCAAAGTGCCATGTTTGAAGTTAGGCCAAATGGAATTGCCTTGTGCGTTTTGAGATTTTATTTTTGACAAATTATCTTCTCATGGCAAAGAATCAAATGAAAAAAGAACCACATCAAAAGAATGTTTGGATTTAAAATGGCATTGATTCAAAGTTGGGATCGTGACCTGAAATTCTAGGCCATGCATTAGGTCGACCAGGTCTTGGGCCTACTTTTGTGCACACATGGGCAGCTGAGCAAATCCCAAAGTTGATGGACTTATAGGTTGAATTGATGTTTTACCCTTGAAGCAAAGTTGTAGAGGATTTCAAATGTGACATTTGTCTCAAAGAAGATTCCAAAAATGTTGAGAAATGAAGAAGTTATGGCGCTTGGACCAAATGACATGCCATATTTGATTTTCTTGCATCCTAAGGCTCAATGAAGAACATTTGAACAACAAATGAAAGAATCTTGATTGTCCCTTGGGTAATTTTGACGATGGCTTGAAGATTGGGTGATGATGGCATGGAAATAAACACATACACCATACTTGAATCAATTTTGAAATCAATGAACCAACTTGAACTTCTTTTGACCATTTGTTGACCATGACTTTAACTTTGGGCACCAAAACCCTAATTTAGAAACCAAGCTTGATCCATTGACTGCAAGTCCCTTCATTGCACAATAAGAAAGAGAAAACACAACATATTTGCATTTTGAATAAGGTTAGAAGTGTTAGCATATAAGCAAGTAAAAAAAACACAAAGGTGCCTGGTGATCTCTCCCCAAAGGCAAACCAAAAGAGAGAGGGTTAGGAGGATACCATGCTTGTGATTTTGATGAGATGCAAATGATATGATAAGTTGAATCTTAGGGGTAAAAATTAGGGTATGACAGGTGCCCCTATTTAAGTTTCTTCTATCCGAAGATATGAAGATACTTAAAAACAAAAGGCCCAATTCTTAACCCTAAGATGCCGCACAATGCTTATGATATGAATGTAAAAGATGCGAACTCCGCGGGGAATATGCAAAAGATGCGGACTCTGCGTAGACGGATTACAACTATGACACTGCTGGAGAAAACTTGAAGGGATCCCAATATGGAGACATAACTCACTGGGGAGCGACACAACATCGCAAGAGACCATACTGGGGAACAATCCAAAGTATAGCCAGAAGCGAGAGAACTAGCAAGCGACAATGGAGGACTCCACCAAGGAACATGTAGCACGGAAGAAGCACTGAGCTTACTGGGGAGTCAACCCTGAGTAGTCAGTTATAAAAAGCAAATTCAACAAACTCATAGTCGAAGATAACGAATATGATAATACTGACTCATAGACGACGGTAGAGAAACAGGTAATACCGACTGATGGACGATGATATACTACCAACTCATAGACAAAGGTAGTGACAGGATTTGAATTGATAATAAGTTTCCCATAACTTCTGGTCTTCCAGCTGGAACGGGTCTGAGCCTCTTCTTTAACCAAGTCTTCCACTTGGAAAGGGTAATAAACCTCCCATGACTTCCGGTCTTCGACCTGGAACGGGTCTCCGTTTCTTCTTTAACAAAGTCTTCCACTTGGAAAGGGTAATAAACCTCTCATGACTTCCGGTCTTCGACCTGGAACGGGTCACAGTTTCTTCTTTAACCAAGTCTTCACCTTGGAAATAGTGATAAACCTCCCATGACTTCCGGTCTTCAACCTGGAACGGGTCACAATTTCTTCTTTAACCAAGTCTTCCACTTGGAAAGGGTACCCAAACAAGCTTTCTTTGACTTCTAGTCCTCAACCCGAAATAGTTTTCACTTGATGGAGGCTGATATCTGGACTTTGATTGGGGATCGCAACAGGCTTCTTAAATAAATAGATGGCCACCTGTTGGGAAATGAAACAATATTAACTTTGGTTTTTTAAATAACAAGCTTCTCTGTTGGGAATGACTGTAGAGATTGCCACTTGCTGTTAAAGTACTAATTGATATTGTTGGAAATGAACAAGCTTCGCAAATAAAAAGACTATCACTTATTGTTGAATCGTCTCATAGATTACCAGGGCAATAACTGTTGAATCAAATTGGATTACACATCCACTGAATGAGCCTTCTCTGCTGAGGAGAACGGGATCCAAATGGTGCAAAACATGCCTTCTTCGTCATCTACGAGAAGTAAAAAATTGATGCAGGGGACCAAAGTTTAATCCATGAATAAACTGGAGAGAAACGGCCAAACATGACTCTACCCGCCGAGGAACAAACTCGATTGGGGATTTGTTCCATCCAGACAAATGAGCTGGGAAGGAAAACTGAAACAGTTCTTCCACGAGGCATAATCTCAGTGGGGAAACTAAAGATGAACTTTCTCTGGAGAAAACATCGACAAGAAAGTGAATTTGGAAATACTAAGGACATGTGAATGAGAACGAATCTGCGTTCAGCTATGCTTAAATGCTTTATGAAGGCTTGAATGCGCGCAATGTTATGCTTATGCTGACAAAATAACACATTGATCAAACTGGGAAACCAAAATCAACAAACTGGAAACTCGGTCAAATCTCGACTAGATGGAAACTCTGCTACAAATCTTATCTTCTATCCCACCTTGTAGGACGCAAAACCTTCCACTGGGGATAAAAAATCTACTGGGGAAAACATAAATGTTCATAAATCGACAATCTTTGAAGACATAGAAACTTGTTGGTTTCGCTGCGAGAGGAACCCAATATCAACATTGTAATACCAGAAACGTTTGGAAGAAACCTACTATTTTTCAACAACTCTGTTGGGGAAAACAAAATTATCATGCTGCGAATTACAATACTAGGGAATCTGAATCCCACACTTCGAGACTTTACCAATCTTGAACAACGGCCAACATTCCTTTTAGTTTATTCAAAAGTCAAAGGAAATCATTTGGTAATTTTCAAAACATGATGTTTATTATTAAACTTTGTTTCAAAATTTATTATAAAAAATAAATGACATTTTGCAAGAGAAACAAATATAAGAATCGAAATCAATTGGCAAGAAACCAGGATTTTATTGACGTGACTCCATGGATAATTACAAAGTTTGGAAAATGGTAAATGGAAAGACTAGATTGAAATACAATGACCATTATTCTCCCTAACAACTTTGAATCCCTGTAATCAAGCTTCCGTTGAGAGAGTTTGGACTGAGAATTCCTTGTTGATGATGCTGCTTCAAGTGATCAAGCCTTGCCTGATGTAGTTACTTGCCATAAAATCCCTAACTTTTGCCTAGATTTCCCTTTCAGGTTTTCATTCTACCGAGATGAATTATTTATGTTTATGTCTCTAGTTTTTGCCTGGACCGCCCTTTTGGGTTTCCAATCCACTAAGACACTCATTTTTTACTAAGCATCCCTTTCGGGTTTTCAACTTAGCGAGTTGTTCTTTTGATTATTTTAGGCGAAGTATTTCTTAAGTGCATCAGCGTTCACCGGACGTGGGAGCTCCTCACCATCCATAATTGTAAGAATTAATGCACCGCCAGAGAAGGCTCTCTTGACAACGTATTGACCTTCGTGATTGGGAGTCCACTTGCCACGGGAATCATTATGGATAGGCAAGATCTTTTTGAGCACGAGGTCGCCTTCTCTGAATTCACGAGGATAGACCTTCTTATCAAACGCTTTCTTCATCTTCTTTTGGTACAACTGACCATGACATAAGGCTGTCATTCTCTTCTCTTCAATTAGATTCAACTGGTCACATCTGTTCTAACACCATTCAGCTTCTGTCAACTTGGCTTCCGTCAAGACTCACATTTATGGGATCTCGACTTCTATAGGGAGCACTGCTTCCATGCCATAGACTAAATAGAAAGGGGTTGCCCCTGTTGAAGTGCGGACAGACGTTCAATATCTATGCAAAGCAAAAGGAAGTATTTCATGCCAATCCTTGTAGGTTACAACCATCTTCTGCATGATTTTCTTGATATTCTTATTTGCAGCTTCAACAACCCCATTCATCTTGGGTCTGTAAGGTAAAGAATTGTGATGTTCAATCTTGAAACTTTCATAGAGTTCTTTCATCATCTCATTGTTCAAGTTCAAACCATTGTTAGTAATAATCTTACTTGGAGTACCGTATCGGCAGATGATTTAATTCTTGATAAACCGAACCACCACTTGCTTGATCACATTAGCATAAGACGCCACTTCAACCTATTTGGTGAAATAATCAATAGCTACTAGAATGAACTGATCCTAGTTTGAAGCTTTGGGCTCAATCATGTCAATTCCCCACATAGAGAAAGGCCACGAATATGAAATAACATTGAGTAAAGTCGGAGGCCCATGAACTTTGTTCGCATAAATCTGACATTATGACATCTCTTAACAAATTGACAACAATCAGATTCCATTGTCAACCAATAGTAACCAGCTCTGAGCATCTTCTTGGCCATAGAATGTCCATTAGCATGAGTACCGAAGGAACCTTCATGGATTTCTTGCATTAACATGTCTGCTTCGTGTCTGTCCCCGCATCTGAGCAAGACCATGTCGTAATTTATTTTATATAACATATCTCCATTGAGAAATAAGTTGTACGCCAATCTTCTTAAAGTCTTTTTTATCTTTATGGGATGCCTCGGCTGGGTATTCTTGACCCTGGAGGAAACACTTGAAATCATGATTCCACAGCTTATCATCTATTTCTTCTTCTGCTACAAACACATGAGTAGGTCTATCTAGATGTCTGATTGTAATTTGAGGACAAAGTAGCCAAATCATCAGCCATTTGATTCTCCTCTCGAGGTACATGATGGAAATTAAATTTATCGGATTTGAATCCCCAAAGACATCAAGATTCTTGATTCTGAGATCAAAAGCTTCTTCCAGGCCAAGGATACATGCATTATATTTTTCCATATTATTCGTACAATCTAAATATATCCTTACAGTAAAAGGAATATGAGAACCTCGAGGAGTGATTATAATTGCTCAAATTCCATGACCGTATGCATTAGAGGCTCCATCAAACATCAAACCCCATCGGGATCCATGCTCTGGTCCTTCCTTAAGCCTTGATTCATCACAATCTTTAGCTCTAATGGCCATAACATCTTCATCAGGAAAATCAAACTGGATAGGTTGATAATCTTTAATCGATTGATGAGCCAAATGATCCGCCAACACGCTTCCTTTAATGGCTTTCTGAGTACGATATTCAATGTCATATTCTGATAACAACATCTGCCAACAGGCGATTCTTCATGTCAATGCAGGCTTCTCAAAAATATACTTGATAAGATCTATTTTGGATATCAACCAAGTAGTATGGTTCAACATATACTGTCGGAGACACCGGGATTCGCAATATGTGAATTTCTTACTCGGGTAATAAATTGCATGATCTTTTCTACCTGTCTCATCATGTTGTCCGAGGACATAACCCATCGATCCTTCCAAGACTATCAAGTACATAATCAGAGGCTTCTCTTCCAGAGGCATGATCATAATAGGAGGCTCAAACAAGTAATCTTTAATACTGTCAAAAGCCTTTTGACAATCTTTATTCCACACAACACTTTGATCTTTACGAAGCACTTTGAAGATTGGCTCACAAGTAGCAATCATGTGACAAATGAATCTGGAGATATAATTCAAACGTTCGAGGAACCCTCTGACTATTTTTTCTGTTGTAGGTACAGGCATGTCTCGAATGACCCTGACTTTGTATGGATCTACCTCTATATCTCTCTAGCTGACAATGAAACCCAAAAGCTTTCCAGAACAAATGCCGAAAGTGCATTTATTTGGATTCAAGCGGAGTATGTATTTTCTCAAACGCTGGAACAATTTCAGCAGATATTCCACATGATCTTCTTCAGTCTTGGACTTAGCAATCATGTCATCAACGTATACCTCGATTTCCTTGTGCATCATATCATGGAATAGGGTAGTCATAGCCCTCTGGTACGTAGCACCAGCGTTCTTCAGGCCGAAGGGCATCACTATGTAGCAGAATGTTCCCCATGGGGTGATGAACGCTGTTTTTTCCATGTCCTCGGGTTCCATCTTAATTTAATTATATCCAAAAAATCCATCTATAAAGGAGAAGACATTAAATTTAGATGTATTGTCTACCAACATATCAATATTTGGCAGAGGACAATCATATTTTGGACTTGCTTTATTCAGATCTCTGTAATCTACACACATTCTAACTTTTCCGTCTTTCTTTGAAACTGGCACAATATTGGCCACCCATCGAGGATAAATAGATGTGACAAGAAAACTGGCCTCAATTTGTTTCTGCACCTCTTCTCTAATCTTGACAGCCATCTCAGGATGAGTTATTCTTAACTTTTACTTCACTGGCGGACATTCCGGTTTAAGCGGCATTCGATGCTCTACAATATTAGTATCCAATCCTGGCATATCTTAATATGACCGAGAAAATACATCAACACACTCTTTCAACAACTCTATCAACCTCTTCTTGACGTCTTCACCAAGCAGTGCCCCAATCTTGACTTCTTTCTTGTTCTCTTCGGAACCCAAGTTGATCAGCTCGACAGGCTCTTTATACGACTAAATAGTCTTCTCCTCATGCTCAAGTAGCCGAGTAATTTCTTTTGGAATATCATTGTCTTCCTCACTCTCTTCTTCAGCTTCAAATACAGGGAATTCAAAGTTAGGAGAGGACGCAGGGTCATTGTTTTCAATGGGTTTATGGCTTGTTAATTTGCACGTGATTTAAGCTTTATTTCAGAAACAGACAAATGCGAATGTGATATGCAATAAAAATGAAATTGTTTTTAATAGGTTTTTTAGTTATCATTTTCCAGAAAAATGCAAAAAGAAAAAACACATTCGATAAAAAAGTGTATTTTATTAATGATCTTAAAATTTGAAACAAAGGTGCCCAAGCAAAGTCACTTTCACCTTGGGCAAAGTGAAAGGAAATATTTGAAAAACACAAAACAAATTACTTTGACAATTTAAAAACATTAGGAACATCCACGGCAATCCAATTTTGGCTAGTCTCTCCATGTGTCACAAAGCAAGGCCATTCAGGATCGGAATCATCTTCACTGATGGCAGCAACAACTTAACTTCTAGGATAAATAAAACCAACACTGTGAAATACCTCTTGAATAGGTCTGATAACAGCTTCATGATTCAATGATTTTCTAGCTGCATAAGGCGAGAACCCTAAACCTACTTTGTTCTTATTTTCGGGAAGCTCAACAATTTTTCCCCAACCTTCTGATTGACCACTCTTCATAACCTGTTGTGCATCTTTTAAAAAGCAATAGATGACCCGTCCTTCTAAACATCATTGATAATATCAAGAGTCTGTAACTGAGTCCCAACAGCTTCCTCATCTGCATCTATATATTAGAAAGAAAAAATGACTAGCAAGGCTTGCTCACCATAAACAATTACCAGCTTACCATTCTTAACTAACTTGAGTCTTTGACGAAGAGTTGATGTTATTGCCCCAGCATCATGTATCCATGGTCTTCCCAGTAAACAATTATATGTCGGGTAAATGTCATTACTTGAAAAGTAACTTGGAAAATCTGTGAACCTATCATCATCGGGAGATCTACTTCACCGATTACTGTCCTCTTGGAACCGTCAAAAGCTTTGACTACAACCCCACTGTTTCTCATAGGAGCACCTTGATAAGCCAACTTAGACAAAGTTGCTTTCAGCATAACATTAACGAAGAACCAGTATCAACCAAGACATTGGACATAGAGTCCTCTCAGCACCTGATAGATATATGCAAAGCATAATTCTGTTTCTTACCCTCCGACGGCAATTCTTCATCACCGAAGCTCAGAACATTATAGGCCATAATGTTTTCCACTACACTATCAAAGTGATCCACTGTCACATCATGATCTACATAAGCTTGTTCTAACACTTTCATCAAAGACTTCCGATGAGCCTCGGAATTCAACAACAAAGATAACACCGATATTTTAGACAGAGTCTGTAGGAGTTGATCTACCACCTTGTAGTCACTTCTTCGGATTAATATTAGAAGTTCTTCAGCATCATCATTCCTCTTAGATTCTTCATACGGACCAATAACTACATGCTCTTGATTAACCACAACATGATCTTTACCACACACTTCCTTACTTGTTGGCGCAGAATCAACCTTTCAGAGAGCTGCTGGAGTAAACATATGACCACTTCTAATCATACCACCGACATCTTCTATATTCTCAATTGATTGTGTTGATTTAATGATTACCTCTTTACCATTTTCCAATACAGTAGCATTGTACTTCCAAGGAACAACTTTGTCGGATTCATACGGAATCGGTCCAGGCAAACAAACCACCAAGGGAGTCACAACACTCTCTTTAATCTGATAAGTAATTTCCATAGGCTTTGGAACATAAAACTAAGGAACAATAACAACTACCTCATCATCTTTACGCTTAGCACTAACTTGCAGAATACCTTGGTCCATCAAACCCTGATATCTTTCTTCACCGACGCACACCCTTCAGAATTTTGCTCACACACCTGGAAATTTGAATGATCACTTTTGAACACACCAACCTTGCACAACTTGGCATGCACATCAACCAAAGGAGTCTTCACCAAGTTAACGTCAGAAATCACATACTCTTCTGGACAATTTTCTACCACACTGACAGAAGGTCCACCATGTTCTGGGAAAGGATTAGCTTATACGTTAGGTCCGACGTCTTGGAACTTCAACAAACCATTTCTAACAAGCTTCTGAACTTTTGCTTTCAAAGAAAAACAAGACTCAAAATCATGCCACAGTGCTCCTTGATGAAAAGCACAATGGGCTTCAGGTTTATACCACTATGGAATTGGTTTCGAAACAGTTGGTGGAGATCTAGTTTGAATCAACGCATTATGTATCAAAGCTAGATATAATTCTATATAATTCATGGTAATAGGATCGAACCGACCCTTCTTGAGAGCACGAGCTTGATGATTCTGATTAGATCTTTGATTTTGCTATTGAATAGTAGAAGCTGGACTAATCACCGGAGTTACTACGACAACATGAAGCTGTTGATAGTATTGTTGAGATTGGTCCTGCTGACCACTTTTGTTTCTGGATCTTATTTTCCTTCCTTCTTGAGAAATGGCATTAGAATCCCCTTCTTTCTTCTTATGGAAACTATTACCAGACTTATTCGTTCCACTTAACGAACTTGATTCTTTTGTCAGACGACCTTCTCTGATACCTTCTTCTAGTCTGACTCCCATACCCACCATTTCAGTGACATCATTTTGAGCGCTAGCAACCATCCTCTCATAGTAGAAAGAAATCAAAGTCTTGAGAAACATCTTCGTCATTTACTTCTCTTCTATCGGAGGCTTAATCTGAGCAGCAACTTCACGCCACCTCTGGGCATACTCTTTGAATGATTCCTTATCTTTCTATGAAATAGCACACAACTGGTCATGATCAGGAGCCATATCCAAATTATACTTATACTGACGCATGAATGCCTCTGCAAGGTCATTGAAAGAACTAACACGAGCACTGCCCAAACCCATATACCACTTCAAACTGCACCAATGAATCTGTCTTGAAAATAGTGGATCAATAACTTGTCATCATCAGTGTGAGTAGCCATCTTCCGACAATACATAGTCAAATGACTCTGAGGACAGGAATTACCCTTGTACTTTTAGAAGTCAGGGGCCTTGAATTTGACTGGGATCTTGACTTGGGAACCAAGCAAAAATCTTGAGCTTTCTTACCAAACAAATCTTTGCCCTTCATAGCTTTCAACTCTTTATGCAATTCTAGGAATTGATCCTGGAATAAATCTATTCTGTCATAAACATCCAGATTCTCACTAGGAGTAGTGTGGAAAACATGACCCTCTTGTGGTACATCATGCACAACGAGAGGAGCGGCGACCATCACAGGTTGAACTGGAGGAACTTGACTTACCATCGGAGCTTAAGTAGCAGGATGGGAATTTCCTGGCACATAATTTGGAGGAATATCCCAAGGATAACCAACATGCATCTAATTCTGACGCGAAGGTCCAAATGGCACAACAGTTGCAACAAGAGTAGTCGTAATTTCTGAGATAACAGTAACTTTAGGTTGAGACAGAGGTGGTGATTGATGTTGAGTTGCCACAAAGGATTCCAACAGAGCAGTCATTCTGTCCATTCCTGTCTTCAATGAATTCACTTCCTCACGAACTTCCCTTTACTCTTGCTCAATAGTATCCATCTTTTGTCTTGAGTTGGCCCGAGTACTGTACCGGTGTGTCAGCTTGTCTTCTACGAAGACGAAGGAAACAAATGAGACTCCGAAAGACTAGCCGAAAGCAAGACCAAATGATGCAAATGATGCTTGAAATGCATATGAAAATGATTATTTCCAAGGAACTATAAACATATTGCAAATATCATAAGTAATGACATATTAAGAAGAAAATCAAATTTTCATTTTATAAAAAAAATATGGAAGGATTACAATTTCAGTACATCATTTCAAAGAATTCCTAAACAAAATATATAAACTAAGGCCTAGGATCTGAGGTGACCACAACTGAAGAAGATCCATCTCCATGCTGTAACTTCCTCTTGAGCTTCCTAATCTGAACTTTAAAAACAATCTTCATCTCGGCCTTTTCTTTCAAGATCTTGTCAACAACACCCTTCCAAGCCTCAGACCTAGCTTCTTGCTCTCTCTTTCTTTTCTTTTTATGTTGCTCTAACAAATCATCTTTCTCTTTCAATTTCCTTTGCAACTCTAGCTTCTCTACATTAAAAACATAAAATTTGCTTTCCCAAGCATCTCTTTCCTGCTTCATCTGAGCTAAAGCAAATTGGAGCCCATATGTATCTTCAACTGGAACAATATTGGATTCTATGACTTTAGGGAACATAGGTTCTTCAAGAGGATAAGGCATCTTGATCTTAGCAGCCCTTGCTTGCACCCACTGAGTGTAAGGCTCCAAAGCAACACAATATTTTGTTCCTAATTCATCCTTTCCTTTCCTATGAATCTTATGCCAGGCATGGGCTATCTTCTCCCTCAAACCCCTGCTATCAACACCTTCTTGAATGAAGAAAGCTTCCAAATGAATGTTGCTTAGTTTATCCTTCATGGCATACCCAAGATGATGTCGAGCCAAAACCAGATTGTAGTTAATACCTTCTTTTGTACCAAGAAGAGGCACATTAGGGAATTCAACACAACTATCAATGATATTCACGTCATCATAAATTCTAGAATACCAAGTCAAATCTGCATTGGTGAGAGACATAATCCTATGAGACCACCTTAAACCCTTATTGTTATCCTTGAATAAGCTGGATTGTGGCAAGTACGAAATAAACCACTTGTACAGTAAAGGTGTATAATACATGATAATTCCTCTGTTCTTCTCCGTCCTGTGATGGATAGAATGGTAGGTATCTACGAGCAAAGTATGAACTAGATTCCAAATCAAAAAGATACGGATGGCATTGATATCCACAAAGTTGTCAAAGTTAGGGAACCTAACTATGCCATAGATAAGCAAAGTGAGAACAACTTCGAAAGCAACCATACTCCCCGCACTAGCAAGAGTAACATCCTTTTCCATCAAGAACTTATCAGGTAGACCAAGAATACCTCCTTTAGTCACAAGATTAGCATCAATCTCCCCTTTCCTCATGTCTACAGCTCCTCCAATGACATGAGACTTAGGAATCTCCTCCAAACCGCTAAACGGTATCTGATCTGATACAGACAAACCTATGAGATAAGAATACTCCTCGAAAGTAGGCGTAAGCTGATAATTATGGAAAGTGAAACACCTATATGCTGAATCATAGAACTGGACCAACGTGTTAAGAACTCTGTCTTTGGGATCAGTATTCAACACAGTTAGAAGTCTTCCATATCGGTCTTTGAAATCAGAATGACAAGTCACCAGAGATCCTAACATCCTCAGCTCTTTCAAATCAGGACACTTGAAATGGAACTGATGAGTGTTTCTCCTTCCAGAGTCCATGATCAAATTACCTACGATATTTGCAAGTAAAGTTCCTAAGTTCCTTAAAAACCATGTGAAAAAGAGATGTTTATGAATGCATGGATGCATGATTATGAAACAATCGCAAACATGGTGGGTTCAGAGGTTTGACGTCACAAGCATGGAGCCAGGTGGAAAGGGTAACAACCATCCCATAAGGTATGTTCTATGGATTTGAAATCCGGAACAGTAACCGTGTTCTAAAGAAGTTCCCAGAGTCGTAAATCCATCTTTCGAATATTACCGGTTTAATGACTTGCTCATAAACCAATACTATTCTCAAGAGAACCTTGTCTGAGTGTAGTATCGTGCATCAACCATACCAGGCCTACGCTAGGAAGGTCACCACACTACGTCCTAAAAGGCCAGAGGGGTTAAAAGTGTTCTAAAGGTCTCTCAGAATCCCATACTCCCAGGTCGAAAATAATAACGTTGTTACAACTACTCGCATGACATTAATACCTCCAAAGGGCCTCATCTGAGCGAGGTTCTCATTGTAACACCCCCAATCTATACCCCCAATTAAATAAAGCGGTAAAAGAAAATTCAAAATTTCATCAGAGTATATTTAAATTATCATGGCATAGACGGGGGAAATCACATTATATTGAAACAAACATACAACACCTGCTCATAAAGATATGCAACAGTGGGGTAGCAATCAACAGAGGAACGTAGTTCCTTACACCCACATTTCAGATTTTAGAATAAAAGCTGAAAATCTAAAACTGAATATCATATATATATATATCACATGAAAAGTTTGTCATACATCAAGTTATACATGCACAAGCCAAAAGATATATATATATATATATATATATATAATCACAAACGACCTCCCTAACTACCCGGTGTCACATATCAGAGCCGACCGACAAAAGAACGAAGTCCTAAGCTTCACAAAAAGACCTCCAACAACTCTAATCTGCAATGCCTCATAGAGCATTATAAAACAGCAGAAGGGTGAGAAAAACAATCATCATATAATTGCATACAATTATATATAACACAAAAATACACATATATACGGTTCTCACCATAACTCACACCATAATTCAAACACAATACAACACAAGGTACAATTCATATCTCCATCACCAAGGCATACCAACCGTACACATATCCATATATCAATTTATCAATTTATCCACAATTCCACACATAAACAAACCATAATGATTTATGCAAATGCAAGAGACCGACACAACGACTCTATGCATATGCACATGCGGGTACCGACTTCCAATATTTCTCATCACTAGTTCACTCAGGAACTATTGGAACCATCGCTCGTTACTTAGTGTAACTCCCCGTCGGGCATACGATGTTCCTCGTCGCTTTCGGTCCTCTTTGTATAAGGCTCACGACGTTTATGGATCGCTTTCGGTCCTCTTTGTATAAGGCTCACGATCCGATCGCTCACACCCCACATGGGCACACGATCGTCTATAACCATCGCTTTCGGTCCTCTTATTTTTAAGGCTATTCATACCTCTTATTTTTAAGGCTCACGATGTTATAGCAGATTCCCTCTGGAATCAAACCGTCACTCAGGACGTCACAACAATGCATATCATGATGCTTGGCATACAAGGACTCATGACATTCAAATACACACATATATGCATTCATCTCAATCAACAAAATCACACTTTGCACTTAAGCCCAAAACAATGCATTTAATTGCCATACGGCCACAATTCATCACAACACCATCTAAACACATGCATTTACATCATACAACAGCACCTTGCACAATACACATCAATTACGCACAGTTACCACGACAAAAGTCGACAAACCGACACAATTCCAAATTTCCGACATAATTAAATCGGCTAACAATTTCCAAATCATCATAATAAGAAAGTACAACTCAATAGCTTTCTAACGATACCAAGAATGTAAAAATCGGATAAACGGAACCCAAGTTACGAAAGAAAAACGAAAACGATGTTTTGAAAAGTCCCCTTTTACAATTATACTGACCATACGCGTATTGCCCTGAGCCATACGCGTATGGGCAGAGACTCATTTTCCCCAAAATTCACATGTAAAAGTCCATACGCGTAATGCCCAACACCGTACGCGTATGCCCTAAAATGTTACGCGTACCATACGTAAATGGGCAGATGGCCGAGAAAATTGAAGATCCATACGCGTATTAACATGCCCCATACGCGTATGACCTGGAAAAACCAGAAAAATTCTGCAGAACAAAGTTCTGCATTTTCCACCCCAAATCATCCCATTTTTCACCTACAACCCAGAAAATTGCCAATACAATGTCTAACCACATGTATCTATCATGTATCAACAATAATGAACACTAAAAACATGATTTCCAACACATTTAATCGATTTCTAATCAATTTTACATAATATGGGTTTTACTAAATTTTTCTATTTCAATCCAATAACAACCACAAACACACATACATAATCATATACAAGCATACAATAACTGAGTTTCACACCCTTACCCGATTAAATCGATTCTAGAAGTTGATTTCTTGAATTTCCCAAGTTTTTCTCACTTTTCTTCTCTTCTCCTCTTTTCTTCCCTTTTTCCTTCTTCTCTTTTTCTTTCTCTCTATTTTTCTCTCTTTCTATTTTCTATTTTTCTACTTAATGAAAAATATCATGAAATGACCAAAATACCCCCACACTCAAATATCTCGCAAACGTTCCCAAAACCCGATAAAATATCACAACATTGAAAAATAACATATTTTCAGATAAAATTCGACAATAAAATAATATAATAATAAAATAATCAAAACGACTCGATTAAATAAAAACTGACAAAACTGGGGCGTTACACTCATGCCATCCTAACAACACTTAATGCCCATAAGGTCAACATGACTATTAAGTGCACTCAAGTATGCGTAGGGGACTTATCTCACCACACAGAGATCATCAAGCACCCAAAAACAAAAACAACAAACAACAACAATAATATACAAAATCAAAAATAAACACAGATAAACAAGCTAGGCTTAACCCTCTTAGGGACTACTCCACATCAGAGTCTCCAGCTGTCGCAACAGAAAATTTTGAGATTAAGCTATTGAATAACTTAACTCGAAAAGCAAGAGTCGCCACCGAACTTTATTGTTTCCAAAAGGAAATGGGAAAAGGTAGAACAAAACCCACGAAAAGCAAAAAGCTAAAAAGAGAGATTTGGATACAGGGGTTGATTATGCAAGGGGAAGGTATTAGTACCCCTCACATCCGTTGTACTTAATGGGAACCACGTGAAAATCTGTGTTTACTTAAAGCTGGGTTGTTTTGTTGATTGATTTTAATTAAAAATATATTCTGTCGTATTCGAGTGGAAAACTCAACTTACTACCCACAAGTATGAGGAAATGAGCATTTGCATCATCTTGATATGGAGAACTTTTACTTGGACTTTCTCACAAGAACATCTCAACATTCAAGTGGAAAATGTCAATCATTTCTCAGCATCTTGTAGAAGTATAGTGGTTTGCATCACTGCAAGAATAGACTAATATCTGATCTTTTGAAAAAAATGGCTCTCAAAGAAAAGTGCACAAAGGCACAAAAAGAAGTTTGATGAGGTTTGTCCTTTTTAGAATTATGAAAAGTGTTTGAATATGTTTAAGTGCTTTAGCATTTATTGAGAAAATATTTACTAGACCACTTGACAAAGTCAAAGCTTATTAAGAAAGAGGTGAGAAATTTGAAAACAAGAAGGTTTTGAAATATGGAGAAGATTTGAAAATTTAAGAAGTGGGAAGGAGAAGAAGAGAATATCCTAAAGCATAAAGTAAATGGTCTCATTGTCAGGTATAGCCCAAGAGAAAGCCTTTGTGTGTGCAAGTGTACTAACCACAAGAAGAGGCAAGCATTTGACATAGGTCAAAATCAACATTCCTTTCCCTTTGGATTGAGCCATAAGGTGAGCAAGCACATGTACAGAAGAATATTAAAGAAAAACCAGATGGACAATTAAGGTCATAGAGCCACGGAGAAAGCATCCAAGTCTTGAATTGAGGATCATAAAGTCTCATGTGTAGCACTATGTCTCAGATGAATCATAAGGTCTCAGATGAACTCCAAAGTCTCAAATACTGCTCCGAGTAAAGGGAATGCACTAGGTCCTAAGTCCATAGTCCAAAATACTCCTCAAGCAAGGGATAGTAACACAAAGTCTAGAAAATTAAGTTTTTTTTAGTGTTTTAGCCACTTTATCATGTTTTTTGTTATTTTTGAGATAATAAAGCACGAAATAAAAGGAATAAAGATAAAAGGCAAAAATAAAAGGCAAGAATGTAAATGCCATGAATGTAAATGACATAAAAGTAAATGACATAAATGTAAAGAGCATAAGCTAAATGTTAGATGTTAGCACAATTAATATGTCAATGTTAGTATTAATGAGTATTTAATCGAGTCGGGACAATTTAGCGCTGTTAAGCAATCTTAATTGGACTTATGTAGAAGTCACACCTATTTGAGGCCGGTCAATAACACTTTATGTGTTCAAAATGTTAGATAAATGATACAAAATCCTCCTCCTAAAGCAATGTAACACAAAAAATAAAACAAAGAAGAAAGGAGATGGATAAGAGAAGAGAGACGAGGAAGTGAAATGAAAGGCTCAAGCAATCACTAAGAATCATCTATCAAGATGTCAAAGGCCACAAAGCAATAATCATCAAGGGATAACTTGTCTCTGATGTAAAGTGTCACAAATGATCCAAATGATCATCTATTAACATGTTTGAACAAAAGAGGGTTCAATCAACCAAGGGATCATCAAGCAAACACTTGAAATGTTGAAAATATGCTTAACTAAGCAATCATCAAGAGAAGAGTTCAAAAACCTTCCCAAAATTGAAGAAAATCAAAATAAAAAGGATTTAAAAATGATTTTAAATGGAAATTAAAAGAAAAATGCCAAAGATACCTCAAAACACCAAATAAATGGTGGAGAAAATTATGAGAAGTCACACATATTGCAAATAGAAAGATCACACAAGTTGGATGCAAAATGATTTGATAATGATTAAAAATAAAATACAAAATGAAAATTAGATGAAAATTAGAAGAAAATATGGATTAAATGCAAAATGATTTTTAAATATTATGCAAAAAATATATGTGGTAGAAAATATTTTTATGAAATTATGAAAAAAAATGGAATCAAAAAAGAGTTAGGAGCCCTTTTTAATGATTTTTGAAAGAAAAAGGAATTTAAAAACTAATTAAAACAAAATAATCAAAAGCAAAAAAACCTGAGCCATTAGATCTGATTACTAAGGTCCAAGTCATCATATCACATGGTCAGGACTTAAAGTCAAAGCACGCTCACCATAGGATCACTGCACAAAATTACAACAGACAAAAATTAAAAAAAAACACGCATCCTCATCTCATTAGACTAATTTAAAAGAAATTGGAGCGAAGTTCAGAATCACGCGCAAAGCATGTTCATCTTCAACCTCCATCCAATTTTTGTAAACTTTTGAAACTTGTGTTTAATGGATGGAAACAAGCTCGTTTCATGATCCTTACACATCATCGTTTCAGTCTCCATGCTTCAGAGCAATTGATTTGTTCTGAGCATGGAGAATTTGCTCAGCAACCTCAAAAACCCTAAAAGTTCAAAGTAAAATTAAATGCTAAAAAATGAATTTATATTCAAGGTAGGTTAGGGTTATTGATCAGTGATGCAAGACGAAGCTACTGGTAACTTGTTTGAAGTGTAATTTTACTGAAACTACCTTGTCCAAATCGAAGCTCGAGGTTGAATATGGTGAAAATGGTTAGAGCAATTAACTTGATCTCATGGCTTGATTTCAGTTGGAGAAGGTTCAAAGAATGCCAATGAAGCTTTCTGGGCGAAGAAATGAGATCAAACAAGCTTGGTTTAGTGCAACGGTTTACTGGTTTTGGAGTGAAGTTGCAAAGAAAATGGCAAGGTTTCTGTGGCTTTCTAAGTTTGTAAATGAGGGAAAAGGCTCCTTTATTTATATGGAATGAGAATGGGAAGCACACACGTGCCAAACAGATCTCAAATAGCATGAGCTAGGGTTCAAAATTTGTCAAATGGTGCTCGGGGGAGAATGGGTAAGGAAAGCATGACTTGCTAATGGAATGTGGTCGTTTGAAGCTTGTTTGCACGCTTTTTGGTGTCACGAGTAAGTTGCACATGTGCAAGTGGTCCCAAAATGCCAAATGACTTGTAATTGCAAAATCCTGGCTTTGTGTAAAACAAAGTTCAAAGTGCCATGTTTGAAGCTAGGCCAAATGGAATTGGCTCATGCGTTTTAAGATTTTATTTTTTTCTAAATGATCTCCTTATGGCAAAGAATCAAATGCAAAAATAATCACATCAAAAGGATGCTTGGATTGAAAATGTCATTGATTCAAAGTTGGGGTCATGACTTAAAATTCTAGGCCAGGCCTTAGGTCGACCAGGTTTTGGGGATACTTTTGTGCACACATGGGCAGCTGAGAAAATCCCAAAGTTGATGGACTTATAGGTTGAAGTGATGTTTTACCCTTGCAGCAAAGTTGTAGAGGATTTCAAATGTGACATTAAACTCAAAGAAGATTCCAAAAAAGTTGAGAAATGAAGAAGTTATGGTGCTTAGACAAAATGACATGTTAAACTTGATTTTCTTGCATCCTACGGCTCAATGATGAACATTTGAACACCAAATGAAAGAATCTTGATTGTCCCTTGGGTAATTTTGATGATGTCTTGAAGATTGGATGATGATGGCATGGAAATAAATACATGCACCATACTTGAATAAATTTTGAAATCAATGCACCGACTTGAACTTCTCTTGATCAAATGATGTTGAATGAAGCTTGACATGATTATGGCTTAAAAATATAGGTCATGCCTTAAAGAGAAAGCTTTTGTGGACCATTTGTTGACCAAGACTTTAACTTTGGGCACCGAAACCCTAATTTAGAAACCAAGCTTAATCCATTGACTGCAAGTCCCTACATTGCATAATAAGAAAGAGAAATCAAAACATATTTGCATTTGGAATAAGGTTAACCATGTTGGCATATAAGCAAGCAAATAAAACACAAATGTGCCTGGTGATCTCTCCCCAAAGACAAACCCAAAGAGGGCGGGGGGGGGGGGGGGGGGGGGGGGGGGGAGTTAGGAGGATACCATGCTTGTGATTTTGATGAAATGCAAGTGATATGATATGTGGAATCTTAAGGGTAAAAATTAGGGTATGACAGGAAGCACATTGTTTTGCTATATTTTCCAGATGAATATTCAATGAGATGTTAATCGATAAGGTCACGATTTTGAAAGCATCTTATGTTGGGTGTAACTTTTTTGTAATAATAATTGTAGGTACTAATAATGACATGAATCCATCACAAAATATCTGGAATGGATGACTCCTGAACTTTGCTGAATCAATAGTGATCATGTCCTTCTATTAAAAAAAGACACCACATCACCACAATGGCAATAGCACAGACGTCGACAAACAACAAACTGAGAATGAAGTTGTCCATGAAATCATGATGCAACTCAACACCTTCAGAGGGAACTTCAGCTGAAGGAAGGTTAGGTAGGAACAATGGTGTTCAGGTGACCCTGTTGGTCCTTGCGAGCAGATTAAGGATATTATAAATGACCAATAGATGTTGCCTCTGATTCCATACACCAGAAAACAACAGCAAAAGGTAGCGACGATGATCGATAAAAAATTTCAAACACTTGGTTTTAACAGGAGGAAAATATGTTGAATCTTGAAACATTTCAGTGGCATATTTAATATGCTATTGTTATTGACCAATAAAATCAGCTGCTTGTGTCAGTGCAGTATCAATCTTCTTTCTCCAAGGTAATACTCAGATCTTCTGCAATCTTCACATGATCCTAGTATGAAAATTTTCTAAGTAAGATCATGTTTAGCTACATGCTTTAAAAACCCAACACTTGGTTCAGCTTCCATTCACCCGGTTCTTGGAATTGTAAAATTCTCGCAACACTTTGGACTAACTTTCGACGATTGGACTTTGCAGGAACACTTATCCTGGATTGCCTATTTAATCCATTAACTGCCCTTGATGATGTCAACAGACTCTTCATGAACTCATATCCAAACTCTCGCCCTTGGGAGGTATCATAACTTCGACGCCACTCATGTACTTGATACTTCCCATATTTTTCTGCAATCTCTTTCTTATTATGACCCTGTAACTCCGTATACCTGTAGAAGTATACTAGAGAATTACGTTTGATTGTTTTTTTAGTTTATGAATAAATTTCCACGGAGGAAGTTATTGGCCGAGTCGCTGATCAGTACGCTTTCTTTAAGACGTTTCGTGGTACTGCCAAAATTTATGCAAAGCAGCTCTTAATAACCACGACGCCTCCAGGATAAAACAATTCGTTCAAAAAAAATGATTACGATTATCACTTGCACTATAATTAATTATTCAAATAAATACACCTTCAGATGGTGTTTAAACCACTCATAGTATCTAAAAAAATCCAGTCGTTAATGGCACAAAAAGCCACTCGAAAAATAAAGAAGAATAGAAATAGTTTGAGATAGAGGGAATAAAGAGGGAGAAGAGAGATTCCAAAAATTCAGAAATCTGGAGTAATATGCAACTAAACTGAGGCAACCCTATTTATGGGCAAGGGATTCAACCGAGTGGAGAGAAAATATTGGGAGGGAGTTACTCATTCAAAACTAGGTTAAAACTAGGTTTTGATAAGTGACACATTATAATTATTAATTAATAATGAATCAACATTAATTAATTTCCACATAATCAATTAGTAATTAACTTCCATTAATTAATACGGATGACCCTTTCAAATTCACATCAAGTTTTCTAACAACCCCCACTTGAATTTAAAAAGGTGATTTTAGAAGTAACGTCAAAGTTTATAAGATTGTGCATTAGCAAAGGTGTCTACGACTTGAACCTTTACGTAGCAAGTAGGATTCTGATTCAACTAGAGTGACACAAATGTCTTGAACTCTATCTCAGACATCAGACTCGCACACAACCTTTTCTTAAGGTGTATTCTAATAGCCCATGCCCTAATGGTCATGCACATGTATCCCAGTTTAGAGGAGGCTCTAGGAATTCAGTCTCAAAATTCCATAGGAAGCGACCTAAGTTCCACAATCACATAGGTGAGTTTATCAAGAGTACTCATGTAGCCTAGGTACTCCCTCATACAAAGTATAGATCTCATCAAGAGTTTTGATTATCTCATCCTCTCATCACTTCAGGAGTCATGCTTCACTTGCATGATCATCTTATATTACTCACAATTTGTTATTACCCATTGAACCTATTTCTTGGGATCTCTAGTCATTTAGGTCAGGTTACTATCATGAGCAACTCATTTCTATATAGGCATTAGTCCCATCTTTTTTGATGTATTGTGGACTTCCTCTCTAGCTAATCCTTTCGTCAAAGGATCTGCTAAATTTTCATCAATGCGTACATGATCCATTCTTACAGCTCCTTTAGAGATGCAATCTCTAACGGAGTTGTGTTTTCTTCTAATTTGATGTCTTTTACCATTATAATAACGATTCTTAATTTTTGCAATAGTCGCGGTACTATCGCAGTGGATCAACATAACTGGCATATGTTTCTCCCATAAAGGGATCTTAGTTAGTAAGCATATTAACCAACTTGCTTCTTCATTAGTAGTAGCTAATGCTATCATCTCAGGCTCCATCGTAGACTGAGCCAGATGTCATACCCCAAATTTGTCCTACTTGTACATTACCTTCATTTGTACTTCCATCCACTAACCATCATCCAAAAAATCCAAAAATATGTTGCTTTCATTTTCTAATCAAGGTCAGGGTGCATTGACTTAGGTGGTGAGTGTTGTGTTGGAACAAGATTTGGTTCTGAAAGGTATCTCTTTGTTTTGATAACAAAGTTGTATTTGTGTGAGAACAATTTTGGTACTCTAACGTTTGTTTTCTTAAGTATTGACAAACAAGTTCTGACTCTGATAAAGACAATTCTGACTCTGATAAAGATAGCTCTGACTCTGATAGAGATCATGTGAAACGTCACTCTCAAATTCTAAAAAGTCGCTTCTGCGTCAAAGAAGCAAGATTGCTTCTGATCTACTGTTCTTAAGAAAGAATCTAAGAAGACAATATGTAGCTGCTGCAATGTTCTCTTGGATTCTGGCTCTGAATATAACTCTGATACTTATCTTCTGAAGACTAAGTGCTAACGACTCTAAAGACAAGGTTCTGATGAACAAAGTTCTGAAGACTCTGAGGACTTAAGTTTCTGAAGACCAACTTCTGAAGACTCTAAAGGCAAGGTTCTGCTGAACAAGTTCTAAAGATTCTGAAGACTTATGTTTCTGATAACCAAGGGTTCTGAAGAAGGAGTGCTGAAGACTCTGAAGACAAGGTTCTACTGAACAAGTTCTGAATACTCTGAAGACTCAAGTCTCTGAAGACCCAGCGATTCATTCTTCTGATCATGCTTCAATCATATCAATTCAGAAGCCTCTGATGGATAGAAGAAGATGAAACGTTTGCGAGGAAAATAGTACATTGTTGTGAATCGGATACCTTGAAACAAAGTATTTACGGTTTCTTTATGATCAAGAAACACACAAGGGTTAGGGTTAACAAAGAAAACAAGGTAAAATAACAAGGATTGGTTATAAAACTGCTATTCTTTTTCTTTCTCCTTCAAACAAGGATTACAAGTATACAAGAATAACAAACTAACCACTCTCACCCTAATTAGGTTTTGTCACACACTAGAATGAGAGACTAGCATGCTATTTATAATAAAACCTAGCACACTAAACTAATGGGCTTTTAACAAAATACCCATTACAAGATAACTTAGGGTACAAGCTAACTTAAACAATTAGATCTTTAACACAAGGCCCAATTCAATATGCTAACAACCCTAGCAATATTAACTAATACATGTTAGAACAACCTTCGACTACAACATGTATTATTTTGATAGTATAACACTTCGACAACAGCATGCGAATGGACTTCGACCTCATGCTTAAAACTAGAGTTCGATCCAAATCTCACAAATCTCCACCTTGGATCTAACTTTACCATCAAGGAAATAGACTAACTTTCTTCATGCAGCTTTATCAACTGCATACAGTGGAAAAACTTGCAACTTGGCAACGTCTTGGTGATCATATCAACAACATTATGATCTGTCGAAACCTTCAGCACTTGGACTTCTCCATGCTCGATTACCCCTCTGACGAAATGCAGCCTCACATCAATGTGCTTGGTCCGCTCATGATAGGCTAAGTTCTTCGACAGGTGTATTGCACTTTGACTATCACATTTAACAGTGATAACTGGACCTTGAAGTTTCAGCTCCTTTGCAAAACCTTCAAGCCACAATGCTTCCTTCACAGCTTCAGTTAAAGCAATATATTCCGCTTCAGTGGTTGATAAAGCAACCACCTTCTGAAGTGTTGCTTTCCAACGGATTGCTGTCCCAAACATAGTGAACACATATCCAGAAATAGATTTTCTGGTATCCATACATCCTGCATAGTCACAGTCGACATATCCTTCGATTTCTGCTTTACTATATTCACCCAAGGCTCCACCATAAATTAAGACTCTATTCAGAGACCCATTTATGTACCTTAAAATCCACTTCAATGCTTGCCAGTGAGCCTTTCCAGGATTCGACATGTACCTGCTTACACGACTTACTGCATATGCTATGTCGGGTCTAGTACAGACCATAACATACATCAAAGAACCAACTATATTAGCATATGGAATGCTGTTCATATAAGTTCTTTCGACATCAGTACTGGGACACTGATCTATACTCAGCTTGAATTGATGGTTTGTCGGAGTTACAACAGGCTTTGAATTCAACATACCATACTTTTCGAGAATCTTCCGTAGGTATGCCTCTTGAGATAAGCATAATTTCGACTGCTTTCTATCTCTTCGGATGTCAATCCCAAGAATCCTGGACGCAGCTCCCAGATCCTTCATTTCGAACTCCTTACTGAGTTCAGCCTTCACCCTCCTTACCTCTTCGACATTGTTACTTGCTATTAGAATATCATCCACATAATGCAACAAAATAACAAATGAATTACCAGGTCGAAATCTGAAGTAAACACAGTGGTCGAACTGACTTCTGATGAAACTTATGCGTGCCATGAACTTGTCGAATCTCCTATTCCACTGTCGAGGAGATTGTTTCAGTCCATATAGAGATCTCTTCAGCTTGCACACATAATCTTCCTTCCCCTTTTCGACATACCCTTCAGGTTGCCTCATCAGGATTATTTCATCTAGATCACCATACAAGAACGCAGTCTTCACATCCATCTGTTCCAGTTCAAGATCCAACTGTGCCACCATGGCTAACAACATTAGAATGGATCTATGCTTTACAATAGGCGAGAACACATCATTGAAGTCGACACCTTCTTTCTGAGTGAATCCCCTAGCAACCAACCTTGTCTTGTATCTTTTCGACGCCACTTCTTCAATTCCTTCCTTGACTTTGAAAATCCATTTACAGCTGACTAACCTGGCTCCAGCAGGTTTCTTGATCAGTTCCCATGTGTCGTTGTCATGAAGAGATTTCATCTCATCATCCATGGCCTTCAGCCATTCAGTCTTCTTTCGACTCTTCATAACTTCCTTATAGTCTCTAGGTTCTTCGTCGAGAACCTCACTTGCAGAGATTAAGGCACAGGCTATAAGATCTGCATACCCAAGTCTCTGAGGTGGCTTGATGACTCTTCTCGACCTGTCTCTTGCCAACAGGTAGTCATTATCAGTCTCCTCATCTTCGACAACATCTTCTATTTCGTCTTCGACTTCATCTGGGGTATGCACTTCAGCATCAACATGCTCCACCTCAACAGAAATCTCTCCCTGTTCCAGCTTTTCGTCAGCAACATCAGTTTTCTTGAAAGCCATCTCAGCTTCATTGAAAACTACATCTCGACTGGTGATACACCTCCTGTGACCTGGCTCTAGGCACCATAGCCTATAAGCTTTGACTCCTTCAGGGTATCCCATGAACATGCACTTCAGAGCTCTAGGTTCGACCTTGTCTTGCCTAATGTGAGCATATGCCACACAACCAAATACTCTCAGTCTGTCAAGACTAGGTGGATTTCCCGACCAAAATTCTTCAGGTGTCTTCATATCTAATGGAGTCGAAGGACACCTATTTATCAGATATGCAGCTGTCGAAACAACTTCAGCCCAAAACATCTTCTTCAATCCAACACTAACCAACATGCATCTAAGCCTTTCAAGGATTGTTCGATTGAATCTCTCAGCTAAGCCATTTTGTTGAGGAGTACCTGCTACAGTCTTATGCCTTGCAATCCCAGACTCAACACAGTAACTGTCGAACGCTTTGTTGCAGAACTCAAGGCCATTGTCAGTTCTCAACCTCTTAACCTTTCTGCCAGTTTGAGTTTCGACCAGAATCTTCCAACTTTTGAAATTCTCAAAAGTTTCATCCTTCATCTTCTGAATGAATACCCATAGTTTTCTGGAATAGTCATCAACGATGGATAGAAAATACCTTGCACTTGAGTGTGAAGGATTCCTTGCAGGCCCTCAAAGATCAGCATGAATATAATCAAGGGATCCATGTGTTCTTTGCTTGCCTTTGTTAAACTTCGCCCTACAGGATTTACCAAATACACAAGATTCACAAAACTCCAACTTTTCAACTTTGTCACCACCTAGCAGGTTCTGCTTCCCCAATTCGACCATGCCTCTTTCGCTGACATGGCCCAATCTCATGTGCCATAAATCTGTCTTCGACACAAGTTTCATGGATACAGTATTTGTCGAACCACTTACAACCTCAGCCTCAAGGGTATACAAGCCTTGTTTCTTCACGCCTCTCAAGACTTCCTTCGACCCCTTCATGACTTTTAAGATACTTTTCTCTCCTTGGAAAACGTATCCCTTCCTGTCGAATTCACCAAGAGAAATTAAATTTCTCTTTAAGTCAGGTACATACCTGACTTCAGTCAATAACCTTATTGACTCATCATGGAGCTTGAATCTCACAGATCTAATACCTGTAATTTTGCAGGATTTGTTGTTTCCCAGCAGCACTGATCCACCATCTTGATCACATAGCTCTTCGAACAATTCTCTGTTTGGAGTCATGCGCCAAGTGCATCCTGAATCCATAATCCACTCTTTTCTTGAGTCGCTGCTTGAAACTACAAGAACATCTGATGAATCGAAGTCATCTTGAACAATGGCTGCATTGCCATTATCCTTTCCTCCATGATCTTTCAGGCGTTCAGGGGACACCTTTCTTATGTGACCCTCCTTCTTACAATGATAGCATCAAAAACCAGATGCTTTGCCACTATAAGACTTCTGCTGACTTTTACCTTTCTTCTTGTCGAACTTACCATCCTTTCGCAAGAATTTTCCCTTAACGGCCAAACCTTCACCAACCGTCAAAGTTTTATGCTCCTTTCGTTCGTTCAGGTCCTTAGAATACAAGGCTGATTGAACTTCTTCAAATGTCAGGGACTCCCTTCCATACAAGAGAGTTTCTTTGAAGTGAGCATGTGTTCTGGGTAAAGTACACAACATCAACAGTGCTTGATCTTCATCATCGATCTTCACATCAATATTTTCAAGATCAAGAATCAGCTTGTTGAACATATCCAACTGCTCAGCCAAAGCTTTGTCTTCACTCATCTTGAATGAATACAAAGCTTGCTTCAGGTAGAGTCGATTCACCAAAGATTTGGTCATGTACAAGCTTTCAAGCTTCACCCATAACCCCGATGCCGTCGTCTCCTTTGATACCTGTCGAAGAACCTTATCACCAAGGCTCAACAATATTGCGCTGTGTGCTTTCTCGATCATGGTAGTCTTTTCTTTTTCCGTTAACGCGGCATCCATGGCTGTCATTCCCTTCAATGCTTCCAAACAACCCTGCTGAACCAGTAGGGCTTTCATCTTCAAGCGCCACAGACCGAAGTCGTTCACTCTGGTGAACTTCTCGATCTCATACTTTGTTGAACACATCTTCTCCACGCTCACCGCACCAATTTGTTGTGAATCGGATACCTTGAAACAAAGTATTTACGGTTTCTTTATGATCAAGAAACACACAAGGGTTAGGGTTAACAAAGAAAACAAGGTAAAATAACAAGGATTGGTTATAAAACTGCTATTCTTTTTCTTTCTCCTTCAAACAAGGATTACAAGTATACAAGAATAACAAACTAACCATTCTCACCCTAATTAGGTTTTGTCACACACTAGAATGAGAGACTAGCATGCTATTTATAATAAAACCTAGCACACTAAACTAATGGGCTTTTAACAAAATACCCATTACAAGCTAACTTAGGGTACAAGCTAACTTAAATAATTGGATCCTTAACACAAGGCCCAATTCAATATGCTAACAACCCTAGCAATATTAACTAATACATGTTAGAACAACCTTCGACTAAAACATGTATTATTTTGATAGTATAACACTTCGACAACAGCATGCGAATGGACTTCGACCTCATGCTTAAAACTAGAGTTCGATCCAAATCTCACAAATCTCCACCTTGGATCTAACTTTACCATCAAGGAAACAGACTAGCTTTCTTCATGCAGCTTTATCAACTGCATACAGTGGAAAAACTTGCAACTTGGCAACGTCTTGGTGATCATATCAACAGCATTATGATCTATCGAAACCTTCAGCACTTGGACTTCTCCATGCTCGATTACCCCTCTGACGAAATGCAGCCTCACATCAATGTGCTTGGTCCGCTCATGATAGGCTGAGTTCTTCGACAGGTGTATTGCACTTTGACTATCACATTTAACAGTGATAACTGGACCTTGAAGTTTCAACTCCTTTGCAAAACCTTCAAGCCACAATGTTTCCTTCACAGCTTCAGTTAAAGCAATATATTCCGCTTCAGTGGTTGATAAAGCAACCACCTTCTGAAGTGTTGCTTTCCAACTGATTGCTGTCCCAAACATAGTGAACACATATCCAGAAATAGATTTTCTGGTATCCATACATCCTGCATAGTCACAGTCGACATATCCTTCGATTTCTGCTTTACTATATTCACCCAAGGCTCCACCATAAATTAAGACTCTATTCAGAGACCCATTTATGTACCTTAAAATCCACTTCAATGCTTGCCAGTGAGCCTTTCCAAGATTCGACATGTACCTGCTTACACGACTTACTGCATATGCTATGTCGGGTCTAGTACAGACCATAACATACATCAAAGAACCAACTATATTATCATATGGAATGCTATTCATATAAGTTCTTTCGACATCAGTACTGGGACACTGATCTATACTCAGCTTGAATTGATGGTTTGTCGGAGTTACAACAGGCTTTGAATTCGACATACCATACTTTTCGAGAATCTTCCGTAGGTATGCCTCTTGAGATAAGCATAATTTCGACTGCTTTCTATCTCTTCGGATGTCAATCCCAAGAATCCTGGACACAACTCCCAGATCCTTCATTTCGAACTCCTTACTGAGTTCAGCCTTCACCCTCCTTACCTCTTCGACATTGTTACTTGCTATTAGAATATCATCCACATAAAGCAACAAAATAACAAATGAATTACCAGGTCGAAATCTGAAGTAAACACAGTGGTCGAACTGACTTCTGATGAAACTTATGCGTGCCATGAACTTGTCGAATCTCCTATTCCACTGTCGAGGAGATTGTTTCAGTCCATATAGAGATCTCTTCAGCTTGCACACATAATCTTCCTTCCCCTTTTTGACATACCCTTCAGGTTGCCTCATCAGGATTATTTCATCTAGATCACCATACAAGAACGCAGTCTTCACATCCATCTGTTCCAGTTCAAGATCCAACTGTGCCACCATGGCTAACAACATTCGAATGGATCTATGCTTTACAATAGGCAAGAACACATCATTGAAGTCGACACCTTCTTTCTGAGTGAATCCCCTAGCAACCAACCTTGCCTTGTATCTTTTCGACGCCACTCCTTCGATTCCTTCCTTGACTTTGAAAATCCATTTACAGCTGACTAACCTGGCTCCAGCAGGTTTCTTGATCAGTTCCCATGTGTCGTTGTCATGAAGAGATTTCATCTCATCATCCATGGCCTTCAGCCATTCAGTCTTCTTTCGACTCTTCATAACTTCCTTATAGTCTCTAGGTTCTTCGTCGAGAACCTCACTTGCAGAGATTAAGGCATAGGCTATAAGATCTGCATACCCAAGTCTCTGAGGTGGCTTGATGACTCTTCTCGACCTGTCTCTTGCCAACAGGTAGTCATTATCAGTCTCCTCATCTTCGACAACATCTTCTATTTCGTCTTCGACTTCATCTGGGGTACGCACTTCAGCATCAACATGCTCCACCTCAATAGGAATCTCTCCCTGTTCCAACTTTTCGTCAGCAACATCAGTTTTCTTGAAAGCCATCTCAGCTTCATTGAAAACTATATCTCGACTGGTGATACACCTCCTGTGACCTGGCTCTAGGCACCATAGCCTATAAGCTTTGACTCCTTCAGGGTATCCCATGAACATGCACTTCAGAGCTCTAGGTTCGACCTTGTCTTGCCTAATGTGAGCATATGCCACACAACCAAATACTCTCAGTCTGTCAAGACTAGGTGGATTTCCCGACCAAAATTCTTCAGGTGTCTTCATATCTAATGGAGTCGAAGGACACCTATTTATCAGATATGCAGCTGTCGAAACAGCTTCAGCCCAAAACATCTTCTTCAATCCAACACTAACCAACATGCATCTAACCCTTTCAAGGATTGTTCGATTGAATCTCTCAGCTAAGCCATTTTGTTGAGGAGTACCTGCTACAGTCTTATGCCTTGCAATCCCAGACTCAACACAGTAACTGTCGAACGCTTTGTTGCAGAACTCAAGGCCATTGTCAGTTCTCAACCTCTTAACCTTTCTGCCAGTTTGAGTTTCGACCAGAATCTTCCAACTTTTGAAATTCTCAAAAGTTTCATCCTTCATCTTCTGAATGAATACCCATAGTTTTCTGGAATAGTCATCAACGATGGATAGAAAATACCTTGCACCTGAGTGTGAAGGATTCCTTGCAGGCCCTCAAAGATCAGCATGAATATAATCAAGGGATCCATGTGTTCTTTGCTTGCCTTTGTTAAACTTCTCCCTACAGGATTTACCAAATACACAAGATTCACAAAACTCCAACTTTTCAACTTTGTCACCACCTAGCAGGTTCTGCTTCCCCAATTCGACCAGGCCTCTTTCGCTGACATGGCCCAATCTCATGTGCCATAAATCTGTCTTCGACATAAGTTTCATGGATACAGTATTTGTCGAACCACTTACAACCTTAACCTCAAGGGTATACAAGCCTTGTTTCTTCACGCCTCTCAAGACTTCCTTCAACCCCTTCATGACTTTTAGGATACTTTTCTCTCCTTGGAAAACGTATCCCTTCCTGTCGAATTCACCAAGAGAAATTAAATTTCTCTTTAAGTCAGGTACATACCTGACTTCAGTCAATAACCTTATTGACTCATCATGGAGCTTGAATCTCACAGATCTAATACCTGCAATTTTGCAGGATTTGTTGTTTCCCAGCAGCACCGATCCACCATCTTGATCACATAGCTCTTCGAACAATTCTCTGTTTGGAGTCATGTGCCAAGTGCATCCTGAATCCATAATCCACTCTTTTCTTGAGTCGCTGCTTGAAACTACAAGAACATCTGATGAATCGAAGTCATCTTGAACAATGGCTGCGTTGCCATTATCCTTTCCTCCATGATCTTTCAGGCGTTCAGGGCACACCTTTCTTGTGTGACCCTCCTTCTTACAATGATAGCATCAAAAACCAAATGCTTCGCCACTATAAGACTTCTGCTGACTTTTACCTTTCTTCTTGTCGAACTTACCATCCTTTCGCAAGAATTTTCCCTTAACGGCCAAACCTTCACCAACCGTCAAAGTTTTATGCTCCTTTCGTTCGTTCAGGTCCTTAGAATACAAGACTGATTGAACTTCTTCAAATGTCAGGGACTCCCTTCCATACAAGAGAGTTTCTTTGAAGTGAGCATGTGTTCTGGGTAAAGCACACAACAACAACAGTGCTTGATCTTCATCATCGATCTTCACATCAATATTTTCAAGATCAAGAATCAGCTTATTGAACATATCCAACTGCTCAGCCAAAGCTTTGTCTTCACTCATCTTGAATGAATACAAATCTTGCTTCAGGTAGAGTCGATTCACCAAAGATTTGGTCATGTACAAGCTTTCAAGCTTCACCCATAACCCCGATGCCGTCGTCTCCTTTGATACCCGTCGAAGAACCTTATCACCAAGGCTCAACAATATTTCGCTGTGTGCTTTCTCGATCATGGTAGTCTTTTCTTTTTCCGTTAACGCGGCATCCATGGCTGTCATTCCCTTCAATGCTTCCAAACAATCCTGCTGAACCAGTAGGGCTTTCATCTTCAAGCGCCACAGACCGAAGTCGTTCACTCTGGTGAACTTCTCGATCTCATACTTTGTTGAAGGCATCTTCTCCACGCTCACCGCACTAATTTGTTGTGAATCGGATACCTTGAAACAAAGTATTTACGGTTTCTTTATGATCAAGAAACACACAAGGGTTAGGGTTAATAAAGAAAACAAGGTAAAATAACAAGGATTGGTTATAAAACTGCTATTCTTTTTCTTTCTCCTTCAAACAAGGATTACAAGTATACAAGAATAACAAACTAACCACTCTCACCCTAATTAGGTTTTGTCACACACTAGAATGAGAGACTAGCATGCTATTTATAATAAAACCTAGCACACTAAACTAATGGGCTTTTAACAAAATACCCATTACAAGCTAACTTAGGGTACAAGCTAACTTAAACAATTGGATCCTTAACACAAGGCCCAATTCAATATGCTAACAACCCAAGCAATATTAACTAATACATGTTAGAACAACCTTCGACTACAACATGTATTATTTCGACAGTATAACACTTCGACAGCAGCATCCGAACGGACTTCGACCTCATGCTTAAAACTAGAGTTCGATCCAAATCTCACATACATCATACAGATCAAACACGTTCTTTTCCACTACCATTCCACTACACTGATTTGGTGGTACAAAGGATAATTTCAGTGTACGATTTTCATTCCAGCATAACGACATTATTTCAAGTCGCCAGTATTTTACTGATATTCCTGATCTGCCCCTCAACGGATCTTTTTCTGGCTATATAAAGACTTGATCATCAAAGAATCATGTGTGACACCAAGTGTGAAAAAGATATATACAAAAACACTAATTCATACAAGAAAGAACTCAGAAATAGAGAAATCTATGAGTGAACAGTAAAGCACCACAATACAAAGAAGAAGATTGTTCTTACTGTATAGATTCTCTCTAAGTTAGTTTGAGCTAGAAATTGTGTTTATATCAACTTATGTAAGAAGCACTTTATTGTAAACATTTTATTTGATCAAACATTTGTTTGAATTCCTTAAGGGGCCAGTTGGGTCAGAATCTTTAAGAAGTGATAGTTAGTTTGTATATGTTAGTCACCAGCAGTTGCTAGTGCAGTTGTAATCAGTTTGGTTATAGTGGATTAAGTCCTTGTGTATAAGGCGAAATCACCTTGGCGGGTGGACAGGATTAACTTGATAGTTTTCAAGTGAACCAGGATATATCGTGTGTCTTTCTCTATTGTCAGTCTATTTGTGATCTTTGTTTGAGTTTCACAAAAAGCTTTCATTTTGAAAACCCAATTCAAACCCCCCTTTCTTGTGTTTTTCTCACACCTTCAATTGGCATCAGAGATTCGGTTCTGATCGAGATAAAATGATTTATCAATGCTTCATTGTGTTCAGTACCGATCTAGTATTTGTGTGAGATATCATGGCTACTGCAACTAATGTTAATCCTGATGTAGAAGAGAAAGATCATTACAGTGCCAAACCACTAGTCTTTGATGGTGAAAAGTTTGACTACTGGAAAGACAGAATAGAAAGTTTCTTTCTTGGTTATGATGTAGATCTTTGGGATCTGGTAGTCGATGGCTACACTCACCCAGTTGATGCTACAGGTGCTAAAATATCCATAAGTGACATGACCAACCAACAGAAGAAAGATTATATGAATCATCACAAGGCAAGAACCATATTGCTAAATGCTATCTCTTATACTAAGTATGAGAAGATAATAAATAGAGATACTGCCAAATCCATTTTTGATTCTCTGAGAATGACTCATGAAGGAAATGCTCAAGTTAAGGAGACAAAGGCGCTCGCCCTAATCCAAAAATATGAGGCATTCAGAATAAAGGATGATGAAACAGTTGAGACCATGTTTTCAAGGTTTCAAATGCTAGTCGCAGGACTTAAAGTTCTGGACAAAGGTTACTCAACTGTTGATCATGTTAAAAAGATCATCAGAAGTCTTCCCAAGAAATGGATACCTATGGTAACAACTTTAAAGCTATCCAAGGATCTTAACAGCATAAGTCTTGAAGAGCTTGTTAGTTCTTTAAGAAGTCATGAGATAGAGTTGGAAGAAGATGAACCTCAGAAGATAAGTAAATCTATCGCTCTTAAGTCTAAACTTGAAAAGGCAAAGCCTTATCAAGATGAGGAAGAATCAGAAGATGAGTTGTCACTAATCTCCAGAAGGATCAACAAACTCTAGAAGCACAGGCAAGGAAACTTCAGAGGATCAAGAAGAAAAAAGGCATCTCTGAGTCATCATCTGGACATAAGAAGCAGAACTCTGGAAAGGAAGTCATCTGCTATCAGTGTAATGAGCCAGGTCATTACAAGAAAGAGTGTCCAAAGCTCAAGAAAGACAAGAAGCCTAAGAAGAACTTCTCCAAAGCGAAGAAAGGACTGATGGAAACTTGGGACAACTCTGATTCTGAAGAAGAAGACTCTGATGAAGAACAAGCAAATGGTGCATTAGTAGCAATAATTGATGATGAAGTTTCTGGAGAACCAGAAGACAGAATACCATCAGAACCAGAATCAGACTCAGACTCTGACTCAGAGGTATTATCTAAACTCTCTCGTTGTGAATTAGAGTCATGTGTTTTGGAAATGCTGGAAAAGTATCAAACTCTTCAGAGTAAATACAAAGATCTTAAAAGATCACATGTAATTGCTTCTGAGGAAAAAGATAAGCTTGAGTAGAATAATTCTTCTCTAAATGAAAACATTTTTTCCTTAAAAAATAGTAATTATGCCCTGAAAAGTAAAGTTGCTAAGTTAGAAGAAGAATAATCTCCAATGTCTCTGACACAAGCTGTATCAACAAGTATGATAGAGCATTCCAGTATTGTCTAGCTAAAAGCATAGATAGAAGCAGAATAGCTTCCATGATCTATGGAGTTACCAGAAATGGTAAGAAAGGTTTGGGATGTACAAAATCATATGAAATTGACAAAAGTCAAACTGTTAAACCAAAACCTCTCTATGACCATTTTGTGCCTTCTGGCACTGAGATTGTGTGCTCTGAGCTTGCACAAGAACCCCCACTGACACATAAATCTGTTTCTAAAGTTAAATATCATGCACAAATTCCACTTGATTATCCTGTTGCACAAAAGCCCAAAGTTGTGAAACACTCTGAGAAAGCTAACAAGAGAGGACCCAGAAAATGGGTACCTAAGGACAAGATAATCTATGTTGCAGATATCCTTAGCAGCTCAGTTGAAACACCACTCATGGTACCTGGACAGTGGTTGCTCGTGACACATGACGGGAAAAAGGCATATGTTCCAAAGTCTGGAACTTAAGCCTGGAGGCTTCGTCGGTTTCGGAGGAAACCAGAAAGGAAAAATCACTAGCTCTGGAACCGTTGGTAATGGTAACCTTCCTTCTATTACTGATGTTCTTTTAGTCGATGGTTTAATGCATAACTTGTTGTCAATTAGTCAACTTAGTGACAATGGTTATGATATCATCTTTAATCAAAAGTCCTGTAAGGCTGTAAGTCAGAAAGATGGTTCAATCCTATTTTTCGGAAAGAGGAAAAACAACATTTATAAAATTAGATTTTCTGATCTTCATGAACAGAATGTCAAATGCTTAATGTTTGTTAATGAAGTGCAATGGGCATGGCATAGACGTTTAGCCCATATTAGCATGAGAAGGATTTCTTAACTAAATAAGCTTGAACTTATTAGAGGCTTGCCAAATCTGAAGTATTCTTCAGATGCTCTTTGTGAAGCATGTCAGAAAGGAAAGTTTTCTAAAACTTCCTTTAAAGCAAAGAATGTTGTGTCCACCTCTAGACCGTTAGAACTTCTACACATTGATTTGTTTGGACCAGTGACAACTGCCTCAATTAGTGGAAAGAAGTATGGATTAGTAATCGTTGATGATTATATTCGTTGGACATGGGTAAAATTCTTGAAACACAAGGATGAGTCTCATTCTGTGTTCTCTACCTTTTGCTCTCAAGTGCTAACAGAGAAGGATTGAAAAATAGTCAGAGTCAGAAGTGATCATGGCAGAGAATTTGAGAACAGATACTTTGAGAATCTTTTTGATTCCCATGGCATTTCCCATGATTTCTCCTGTCCCAGAACTTCATAACAAAATGGAGTAGTGGAAAGGAATAATAGGACTTTGCAAGAAATGGCCCGTACCATGATCCAAGAAACTGACATGGCTAAGCACTTCTGGGCAGAGGCAGTAAATAAAGGATGTTACATTCAGAACAGGGTTTCAATAAGACCTATTCTGGGTAAGACTCCTTAAGAATTGTGGAAGAATATAAAACCCAACATTTCATATTTTCATCCTTTTGGCTGTATTTGTTTTATGTTGAACACTAAAGAGAATCTTGGCAAGTTTGACTCCAAATCTCAAAAGTGTTTATTGTTAGGATACTCTGAACGCTCTAAAGGCTACATAATCTATAACACAGAAACACGAATTGTTGAGGAATAAATTCATGTCAGATTCAATGATAAGCTTGACCTTGAAAAGTCAAAGCTAGTTGAAAAGTTTGCAGATCTAAAGATCACCTTATCAGAATCTAAAGAAGAAGAAGATTCAAGAGAAGCAGACAAAGATGCAGATTCTCCAGAATCAAATACAACCTTACCAGAAACTGAAAATAACCTATCTCATCAGAAGAAGAATAGATTAAAGACTTCTCATTTTGAAGAATTGATTTTGGGAGATAAAGCTGATCCAGTCAGAACTCGTTCATCATTTAGACATTCTGAAGAAACCCTTCTAGGTTTGGTGTCTCTAATAGAACCAACATCAGTTGATGAAGCTCTCAAGGAAAATGAGTGGATTCCGGCCATGCAAGAAGAACTGAATCAATTCACCAGAAATGATGTCTGGGATATTGTTCAGAAATCCAAAGGTGTCCACGTCATTGGAACTAAATGGATATTCAGAAACAAGTTAGATGAGAAAGGTGAGGTCGTAAGAAACAAAGCACGACTGGTTGCACAAGGTTATAGTCAACAAGAAGGGATAGACTATACATAAACCTTTGCACTAGTTGCCAGGTTAGAATCTATTCGCATTTTAATCTCATTCATTGTGAATCATGACATTACTTTATATCAGATGGATGTAAAGAGTGCATTTTTAAATGGGTATATTTCTGAAGAAGTGTATGTGCACCAAACTTCTTGTTTTGAGAGTTCTGAAAACCCAGATTTTGTTTTCAAACTTAAAAAAATGTTATATGGTCTGAAACAGGCTCCCAGAGCTTGGTATGAAAGGCTAAGTAACTTTCTTTTGGAAAATGACTTTACCAGAGGAATAATGGATACAACACTCTTTTGTAAAACCTTTAAAAATGACATTCTGATTATTCAAATCTACGTTGATGATGTTATATTTGGTTCTGCTAATATTTCCTTGTGCAAGGAATTTTCCAAGTTAATGCAGGCTGAATTTGAAATGAGTCTGATGGGAGAACTCAGATTCTTTCTGGGAATTCAAATTGATCAACGATTAGAAGGAACGTACATTCATCAGAGCAAGTATGCAAAAGAACTTCTGAAGAAATTCAATATGTCAGAAAGTAAACCTACTAAGACTCCTATGTAGCCGACATGCATTCTGGAGAAATAAGAAGTAAGTAAAAAGGTCTGTCAGAAGCTCTATCGTGGTATGATAGGCTCTCTTCTGTATTTGACAGCTTCTCGTCCAGATATTCTGTTCAGCGTATGTCTTTGTGCTCGTTTCAAATTAGATCCAAGGGAAACTCACTTAATTGCTGTTAAGAGAATCCTAAGGTATCTAAAAGGAACAACTAACCATGGCTTGATGTATAAGAAAACATCAGAGTACAAGCTTTCTGGTTACTGTGATGCAGATTATGCTGGAGACAGGTTGGAAAGGAAAAGCACTTCTGGAAACTGTCAGTTTCTGGGAAGTAACCTCGTCTCCTGGGCAAGCAAAAGACAATCAACAATTGCTATCTCAACTGCAGAAGCAGAATACATATCAGCATCTCTGTACAGTACTCAGATACTCTGAATGAAGAATCAACTTGAAGATTATCAGATACAAGAGTGTAACATTCCTATCTTCTGTGATAATACTTATGCCATTTGTTTATCTAAGAATCATATTCTGCATTCTAGGGAAAAACATATTGAAATAAAACATCACTTTTTACGTGACTATGTTCAGAAGGGTACTTTTCAGTTAAAATTTGTGGATACAGATCACCAGTGTGCTGATATTTTCACAAAACCCCTTGCTGAAGATATATTCATATTCATTTTGGAAAACCTATCTATTAAACCTTGTCCAGAATAAGATGATAATATTTTAATGTGTCAGGCTACTAGAACGTTTGATATAAGATTCTGATGTTAAGCAAAGTGTGTTAATTATTTTTATTGACCTTCTGATTCATGATACTTCTACAAGTTAGAAAATGTCCTGATCATAAATTAGTCCAGTCAGATACCTCTTGGTATTCTTGACATTGGGAACATCAAACGTGCTCTCTTGAGAACAAAAGGCTATGATTATTTGTGACACGTGTCCAAAATCAAATCATACCTACTGTTAAAGAGACACCTAGAGCGTTGTGATTTCGTGAGACTAGGTTTCAAGTAATTATTTCCTATTACTCCTTAATATCTTCATAATCATGTTTAACACATTGGATTTGAAAATTTAATTGATAACTATTTAAATCTTTACGTCTTCCTCCCTTATTATGCATTCTTAAAGTTGTGTGTAAGACAAAGATTTCTTGGAACTAAACACTTTTCTTCCTTCCTTTATTCTTTGTCAGATTCTGCCCTCCCACTTTCGAGTATACATTTATTTGTATTTATTGACTGAAGTCGTAATTTGAATAACGTATACCTGATATGTGATCTTTTGGAGACTGATACACTCCTTTATCATTCTTTGTTCTTGTTTGTATCCCTTGTATTATAAATGATGAATTCCTCACCTCAATTCATCTAGTCTTTATTGCTATTTATTGCTATCTCTCTTTGTTCTCTTTATATACCACACTTCTCATAACTTTTCATCCGTTTCTAAACTTACCTTTCACTCCTATCCTTCTCATTTCACCATGTCTTCTAAAACAATTAAGGGAGAAATCTCTGACTTAGATCTCTTGAAAGAATACTCTATTGATTTCAAGGATCTTGTAGACAATGGTCATACCAACATTCTCTTAGACATCATATACCAAAACTGGGATAAATATCTTGAAATTCTCAATGGCCCTATCTATCCAGTTCTTGTAAAAGAGTTCTGGGTAAATGCTCGTATCCTTGCATATGTGTCTAATACTTGTTACATTCTGTCTATTGTGTCTAGCTTTCCCATCATGATTAACTCCACAATCATCTCTCAAGCTATTGAATGTAAAGAGGATGGTGAATGTGTTGAATACTACAGAGGAAACTACTGGTTTGCTAAACACATTCACATCATGTATCTTCACGAAGGACCTGCTGACAGTCCCTCTTCTCTCACTCCCGAGGCTAAAGTCTGGTACCAAATCATGGGAACGAATCTTAGACCCAGAGAAAAGGGAACAGGAAGGCTCTCTGCAATGGATAGGCTCTTCATTTTCTTCTTAATCTCCAAGATTAAGATCAATCTGCCTCAATCCATATTCAACTTCTTGAAAGGAGAAATTCTTTCATCGAGAGCAGAGTTATCATTTCAGAATCCCTACAGTATAGTTATTTCTCACATTCTTGATCTTCAAGGAGTTGTTGCTCACTTAAAACAAATCGGAATGAATGAGAAACTTGTTACTGATTGGTGTTCTCCCATGAATTATTCTGAAACCATCATCAGGGAATGAGATAGCTGGTTGGTGGGTGTTTCTGTTGGTCTCTTGGTTGCTTGGTCTCTCCTTCTTTCATCATTGCTGTTTCTGTTCGTTGTCGTTGTTGTTTGTTTATTTTCCTATTTTGTGTTCTGCTCCTGTACTGCGCCCTTGGCGTTTTGTTTTTATCAAAGAAGAATTTTCCTTATTTGCATTTATCTTATCTTACTGCATTCCATTGTTTTCCATAAAAGGAGAAGAAGTACTAATTTTAACTTATCTAAATTCTCTCAAATCAAAATGCTTAAGTTAATCATTGATTTCCCTTTTTGATTATGACAAAAAGGGGGGGGGGGGCATTAATATGTAAAGCTATTTTGATAAATATCTTGTCTCTAATCATAGCTCTAACATTCTAACACTTTAATTGTATATCCTTTAGAATGTTTTTCAGGAAAAATATTTATATTGGCAAAATGACTCTGATATCAATCAGGCTCTGATTTACTTAATCAAGCTCTGTTATCATAATGAATCACCACTATAATCAAGCTCTGATATTATGGATCTGTCTATATCTTTGCAATCAGGCTTTGTATCCCAAATCTTATAAGATTTTGTTAAGTCTTAGATTCAGGGGGAGCTTGATAAAGGGAAGTTTACTTTGAACTTATTTTAGTCAATTCTTATTATCTTTGTACAAAATTGTGTTATCAAAATACATTGTTACGTCATTATCAAAAAGGGGGAGATTGTTAGAACAAGATTTGGTTCTACAAGGTATCTCTTTGTTTTGATAATAACAAAGTTGTATTTGTGTGAGAATAATTTTGGTACTATAACGTTTGTTTTCTTAAGTATTGACAAACATGTTCTGACTCTGATAAAGACAATTCTGACTCTGATAAAGATAGCCCTGACTCTAATAGAAATCATGTGAAACATCACTCTCAAATTCTCAAAAGTCGCTTCTGCGTCAAAGAAGCAAGATTGCTTATGATCTACTGTTCTTCAGAAAGACTCTAAGAAGACAATATGTTGCTGCTGCAATGTTCTCTTGGATTCTGGCTCTGAATATAACTCTGATACTTATTTTCTGAAGACTAAGTGCTAACGACTCTGAAGACAAGGTTCTGATGAACAACATTCTGAAGACTCTGAAGACTTAAGTTTCTGAAGAATAAGTTCTGAAGACTCTGAAGACAAGGTTCTACTGAACAATTTCTAAAGATTCTGAAGACTTATGTTTCTGATAACCAAGGGTTCTGAAGAAGGAGTGCTGAAGACTCTGAAGACAAGGTTCTGTTGAACAAGTTCTGAAGACTCTGAAGACTCAAGTCTTTAAAGACCAAGTTATTCATTCTTCTGATCATGCTTCAATCATATCAATTCAGAAGCCTCTGATAGATAGAAGAAGATGAAACATTTGCGAGGAAAATAGTACATAGTACATATCAAACACGTTCTTTTCCACTACCATTCCACTACCCTGATTTGGTGATACAAAGGACAATTTCAGTGTACGATTTTCATCCCAGCATAACGACATTATTTCAAGTCGCCAGTATTTTACTGATATTTTTTCTGGCTATATAAAGACTTGATCATCAAAGAATCATGTGTGACACCAAGTGTGAAAAAGATATATACAAAAACACTAATTCATACGAGAAAGAACTCAGAAATAGAGAAATCCATGAGTGAACAATAAATCACCACAATACAAAGAAGAAGGTTGTTCTTACTGTATAGATTCTCTCTAAGTTAGTTTGAGCTAGAAATTGTGTTTATATTAGCTTATGTAAGAAGCATTTTATTGTAAACATTTTATTTGATCAAACAGTTGTTTGAATTCCTTAAGGGACCAGTTGGGTCAGAATCCTTAAGAAGAGATAGTTAGTCTGTGTATGTTAGTCACCAACAGTTGCTAGTGCAATTGTAATCAGTTTGGTTATAGTGGATTAAGTCCTTGTGTATAAGGCGAAATCACCTTGGCGGGTGGACGAGATTAACTTGATAGTTTTCAAGTGAACCAGGATATATCGTGTGTCTTTCTCTATTGTCAGTCTATTTGTGATCTTTGTTTGAGTTTCACAAAAAGCTTTCATTTTGAAAACCCAATTCAAACCCCCCATTTCTTGTGTTTTTCTCACACCTTCATGTTGTAGATTTCAATTAGGGTTTTATGTCAATTCAAGTCAGTTGTATTTAGGTCAGGTTGTCAGGTAGTGTCAATTCATATGTGCTTCATGATTAAAAATCATCAGATATCAGGGCATTTTCAAGTTTGGGTTTCATGTATTGCAACTCATACTTCAAGTCATGTTCCTCTGATTTCAAGGCAGTTTCTTGCTCGTTCGGTTCATAATAAAGGGTTTGGTTTATCAATATTCAAGTGGCCGGGTTCAGATGAATTTATTGATTCCATTGCTCACGTTTGACTTTTAAAGCCTGATTCATTTGGTTTCGAGTTCAAAATGCAAGTGATTTCCATTCTTATTTCCATCTACAGACAAACAGAGTGTTGTTTAACTTTAAACAGGAATTTCAGAAGTTAATTGTCATCACAGTTCAAGTTTATATCCTCACGATTAAATGTTTTCAAGCATGATTCAATAATTGGAATGGAAGGTGCAAGGATCAAATTTCACATTACCATGTTAAAACCCATTGCCATTTTTTATCCAATAGCTTATTACAATAAATGTTTCTTCAAAAAGAATATGCATTGGATCATGAATAAAATAATTAAAGCCCATATCCAAGAGCTCATTGTTACAACAAAAATCCCACCAAACAAAAATCCATTACAAGCCCATATCCCAGAGCCCATTGTTACAACAAAAATCCCACCAAACAAAAATCCATTACATGCCCACATCCCATAAGCCCATTTCAATCAAGGCTTGCAAGGAAAGTTATTACAACATAAAAATGAACCACCACTTGTGACTACATCATTCTACACATATCAACCATACACTATAAGCCAAAAGCAATGTTTTTTTACTCTACAAGAATTTCCTGCAGCCGTCACGGTACGCGCATCATCACCAATTGTTCACACCCTTTGCACAACAATACCTGCATCACACAAGAAGCAACATGATTCACATCCTTCACAATGCCACACAACAAAATAAAATGGGTGTTTCACATCATACCCTAAGCCATGATTTACACAACCAATAACAACAACAAAACTGTTATGCAACACACCACCATAACGCAATCCGTCATTACTCATTCTACACACTAACCAACACACTCATTTGCCAAACCTCACAACCTACAACATAATGCAACAATTCACGTGACCAAAGCAAAATCACAATGACACAAACCTACGTGTACGACAATTTCACACAACGTCACAACTTGTACGACGTCACTGCAAAACGGCAACGCGAAAACAAAAAATCGCCACAACATTCCAAATTATTCTCTCCACTCTCTACTATACATGCAACATCACCCCACTCTAATTCCTAAGTCTGAAGACCAAATAAACTCTGCTCAAATCCCTCTCCAATCACTCTTTCTTCAACAATAACAAATACAAACCTCATACTCAAAATCCCTCTTCGCTTTCAACTCAACCAAACCTTCATTAAACCATCCTAATCCTCATCTAACACCCTTCCCCAACAACAACAACTCAACAACCCTCTTCAAAACCACACCTCACATACACAAACCGAATCAGAGAAGAGAAGAAAAGAGTTAAAAAAATGAAACGAACATGTAAAGAAGAAATTCGAACCGAGCGAAGCGATTGAAGGTGAGCGAATGAAGCAAAGGTTGAATCGAGCTAGGAGTAGCAAGCGTTTTGTTTTTTCTCTATTACTGATGATGTTGTTGTTGTTTCAAACGTGTTCCTTTTGACTTTTTCTTTTCCATTTTTAAAATAACCTGATGATGTATTTGACACTGTTGTTGTTTTATTTGTTCCACCTTAAAAAAATGGGTTGGGTACTGTTGTGGTTTCCCAAGTGAAACCTGATGTGCATTGCCTTGTTTAGGAATGGGCTTCGTGGCCCACAATCTTTTATTCTGCCACCCTTTTGTTTTTTTCTACCACCCGTGCCATGTTTTTATGAAAAGGTGGTGGGCTTCTGAGCTCATATGATCCTCATTTGATTTCACACCATCCTTTACGGTTCACCCCCTTCACTTGTTTTCTCTTGTTTTTAGAAAATTATTTTAACATTATTTTACTATTTGACTTTTCTTCAAAATCTTTAAATACTAGTTTTTAGTATTTTGCTTTGATCTCTTTTGTGTTTTTCTTCATCTATCTTGTTCATTTCGATTTTATTTCGATTTTCTTTTGGTCAATGAAGTCTTGGACATCATGAATGTTGGTTGTTGAGGTTGTTTAACCTTCATTATTTCAAATCTATAGGGATTGATCTTTTGGATCATTTTCTATACTTTGGGATCGTGATAGGTTACCTTCAATTAATCAATGAAAGTTTGTGATTAAGACGAGACCGCTCTCTTTTTCTTTTCGTGTGGCATGATTCTTTGAGAATGATCTACATATCATTTCTCTATCGTGTTTTAGCACAAACATCGTTGTTGACCAACCTCTAATAACATGATCTTCCTCATAGATCGTGTTACGATTGCTTAGTGCTAAAGTGGACCCAATTCATCCAATCAATGACAATTAACGACTAACAACTGACTTTAATTTATGTTCATTCTTAGCTTGCTTTATCTTTCTGTCAATATATCATTATTCATAATATATTGCTCATCTCTTATTATCATATTCATCTTATCATCTTGTCATATTATCCATATCTTGTTCATCTTATTCAAAAACACAAAAACATGATAAAACTATCGAAACCCTAAAAAACATTTGTGGATTATGGTTACTATCCCGAGCATTGGAGTTTGGACCTTGTACAGAAACTCTTGCATGGAGATTTTGTCTGAACTCTTGTTCATTGCTTAGTTTAGGACACCTTGCACACACACAACTTCCTCTTGGGCTACTTGACAATGACCCCATTTATTTCTCGCAATCCTGTGTACTTTACATGTACCCCGTTCCCTTTCCGATGTACGCACTTTACTTGCTTTTCTTTGATTGTGGTTTTGTTTACTAGGAGCACCCTTAAGGACTAGCATAGACTAAACCATTTTCAAACTAATTCTCGATTCAAGGTCGAGCCACTTTTCAAAACACCCTTGTAAGTCGAATGCTTTTTAGCATCGCCATCAACCTAATGCACACACTCACACCTTTTCGTGGTTTCGTTACTAGGAGCACCCTTAGGGACTAGGATCGATCCAAACCATTTCGCAAACCCTTGATCCAACGTTAAGTGGCATTTTCTTCAAACTTTTAAGTCGAGTGCCTTTTTCCTCGCCATCAACCTCTTTTCGCAACCTAGACGCCTTTCTTAACACACCCTTGATCCAACATCAAGTGGGTTTTCTCAATCAAACTTCAAAAACATATAACAACTATCAAAACTCTTTTCAAGGTGAAAGAGGGGGGTTTGGAGCCTTCGATTCCTCTCCTCGATTGTTTGGGTGCGTGTTGTCTTTCTCGTGGTTGAACAATTATCACCTCTAAAGCAAATCACCAAGTCGTAGTTCCACGAACTACGAACGTTTTGATTCTTCATTCTCGCCCGAATGAAGATACGTAGGCACAAGGGCCCCAATCCTTGGCGAGCTACCTTTTCTTTTCCTTATCTAAACCTTTCTCCCCATAGTTCCATGAACTACGGATGCTCTGATTCTTCATTCTCGTCCGAATGAAGATACATAGGCATAAGGGCCCAATCCTTGGCGAGCTACCTTTTTTTTTCACCTTTTTCTACCTTCCGTTTTCTCTACCTTTTTTCTACCTTCTGTTTCTTCTACTTTTTTTTTCTTTTCTCACTTTTCGCTACCTTCCGTTTTTTCTTACTTTTTTCTTTTTCCGCCTTTCGTTACCTTTTCCTTTTCCACCTTTCGCTTCTACCTTCCCTTTTCCCTATCCAAACCTTTTTCTGTAGTCCGAACTATGAGCGCTCTAATTCTTCATTCTCGTCCGAGTGAAAATACGTAGGCACAAGGGCCCCAATCCTTGGCGAGCACCCTAATATCAAAACCACCCATTTCTACTTAGCAATCGAAACCTTTCTCAAACCTTTCCACATTACTCGCTTAGAAGAAAACAAATAACATTGACTAGCATTCATCACAAATCAAACTAAGAGGTTCCCGTTGAGTACAACAGACGTGAGGGGGTGCTAATACCTTCCTCTCACGTAACCGACTCCCGAACCCAGAATGTGGTTGCGATGACCATGTTCTTATCTCTTAAAGGTTTTCTCGATATTTTCCTATTCCTTCATTGGAATGAATAAAGTTCAGTGGCGACTCTGTCGAACAACTTTTTCCGCGGCCCATCGCGAAGGTCGTATCGTTTTCCGAGGTGCGACACCAGAATAGTATATTTCTTTGATTTCCAAGATACAACTCCTCCAACTATACTAAATACATAGCCACTAGTTACTTTGGAATCATCTGATAATGTGTTCCAATCTGCATCATTGTATCCTTCGAGTACGGCAGGAAATCTCTGATAGTGCAACCTGAGATTCATGGTATTTTTTAGGTACCACATGACTCGCTCAACAACTTGCCAATGCTCATTACTCGGTCTACTAGTAAATCTGCACAACAATCCTACGATATATGCAATGTTGGGTCTAGTGCAATCAGTGGCATACCTAAGACTACAATGATGCTAGCATATTCTGTTTGTCTGACACTTTCATCTGTATTTTTAATTAGTTTCATACTTGGATCATATGATGTGCTTGCAGATTTATAGTTAAAGTAATTATATTTCTTTAAGATATTCTCCACATAGTGTGATTAATCCAAAGAAATTCCATGCTCGGATCTCGTGATCTTAATACCAAGAATCACACTCGCTTCTCCGAGGTCTTTCATATCAAAGTTGTTGCACAACAATGATTTCACCTCATTAATGTTGTGAATGTTTGACCCGAATATGAGTAGATCGTCTACATAAAGACATATGATAGTACAAATACGATTCTCAGATTTATAATAAACGCATTTGTAACTTTCATTCACTTTGTACCTGTAATACCCTAATTTTTACCCCTAGGATCCCACATATCATTTGCATCTCATACCACAAGCAAGATCACAAGCTTTGGTTCTCTTGCCTTCCTTTGCAGGTTTGTTTTCGAGGGAGATCACCGAGCACCCCTGTTTTCTTGTTTGCTTGATGTTTGTTTATGTTTATGTTTACTAACCCCTAATTAAAATCCAAAAATATGTTTTTTTCCTTTACTAACTTTTCAGGAAGAGGTTGGGACCAATAATATCAAATATCAATTCCTCAGCTCGAGTGAAATTTATCTGAACAAAGTCAAAGTTGATCTGCAAACAATTCAAAATCATCTGATCAAGAGTTTCCAAGATTTAATTGATCATTATTCAAGAGACTCAAAGGTTCATGTGTTTATTTCTATGCCTTCTTTGACAAGCAAAAAGAATCGAGCCAGAGCCACAACAGTGCAATAAAAAGCAAATTTTCACAATTTTTGCTGTGTTAATCGGTTAACACTATATGGTTAATTGATTAACCAGTGCGTTTTTGTAAAAAATGAGCCAAATTCAAATTCTGCATCATTTTGGCACCAAATTCACTTTGTTTTATCATGAGAATATTCTAGATCACCTCATTCTCATCATAATTAATTCCCACCATACACCCTCATTAATCACCACTTGATTTTGATTTTGCCTCCAAATTCAAATTCCAAGCCTAATTTTGGTTCCAAACCAAACTCCAATCCACCAAAATTTCCAAGCCTAAATTCTATAAATAGAGGTCTCATTTCATTCATTTCACAAGCTTTTGATAGCCAAATTCACCTTGCAAAAAATTCTCTCAATTCTTCATCTACCCAAATTCACTAAAGCTCATTCTTCCATTGAAAGTTAGTAAGTTCTACATTGGAGCTTACTAATCTTTGAGCTAAACCTCCATCCAATTACTTTTTCATCATTAATTTCTGTAGATCAAGGCTTTGGAGTGTGGTTCTTGGAGTTAATTTGAAGAATTTTCATATTTGAAGTGGTAAACTCTTGTTCCACCATTATTGTGCTTGATCCATCTTCCACAATGTGATCTATTGTTGATTCTTGTTGCTTGATCTTTGGATCTTGCAAATTTTGTTTTATTGGTGTTATTTCCTGTTGTTTTACTTGTATTTTTGTGCTAATTTGCATCCATGACCATGAGGTGTTTGAAGAAATGATTTGATCATGAATGCTGAATTTTTTCAAATTTTTTTGCTGTTCTGTCAAGGTTAATCAATTAGCCAAATGCAGTTCATTTTGGTTAATTGGACAGTAGCAGAATTATGATTTTGGTTCTGTTTTGGGAATGTTTTGGTTCCTTTCTCTTCTTCTTCCATTTCCATTTGATTTTTGCCTTGGTTTGCACTTTTAAAGGTCCTATCCCTCTTTAAATTCATTGGACTTAGGGTGTAGATGAAGTTGGATAAACATTCACTAATTTAAATATATCTTTAAAGTGAATTGTTCAATTCATTTCAGGTGCTTTGAGTTAATGATATGTTTAGTGCTTTAATCCACCAAGATGAGTGGATGAACTTAAAGATGGAATGATCTTGAAATTGTAATTCAATTTGGCTTCCCCTCTCCTCTTCTCCTTTTTCTTTTGATCGATGAAAATCTTCAATATCATTGGAACTTGTTTTAAGTTCATGATGAAGATGAGATTGTTACCATTTTTCTTTTCGTGCGGTATTGCTTTCGGAGAGTGATCTACATATCACTTCTCTGGCATACATTAACACTAACATTGTTATTGATCGGCCTCAGATAGTCGTGGCTTCTACATAAGTCTGATTACGATTGCTTAACATAGCGCTAAATTGTCCCAAAATCGGAAAACTGTTGTGATTTGTAAGCGAATTACCAGTCTCCTATTCGTCCATGGAGTAATTTGAATTAGATTGGCTTTCTCTTGTTACCCGTGGGGGTAAGTTGGCATACTAGTTGATTTTGTCCGAGTTGGAACCCTCCCCATGGTAATGTACGAGACCAGGTTTTCATTCTCATGGATGTTTAGTCGAGCATTTCCGAAAACACAATAAAACTTGTGCTCTTATTTTGGATGATTTTTGCTCTATTGTTATATTAATTGTGCTATGTTTATGCTTCCTTCTGGATCCTTATCTCTCTTTATTTTTATATGCTTTATGTTATCATATCATATCATATCATTTGTTTATGTTTCCTCCATTTTTCCTATGTCCACTTGGACCATTTGTTTATGTTTATGCTCTTTTTCTTTTGTCCATTTGGACCAAAAAACATTAATAAAGGATTAAACCCCCAAAAAACTAGTTCTCTTAATTTTGGACTATGGTTACTATCCTTTGCATTGGACATGGAACTTTAGACTTAGAATTAGGATCCTAACCTATGCTTGGAAGTTTGCAATGGAAAACCTTGGATTTTGGGTACTTGGAGTTCTCTTTTGAAGACCTATTTTGATCAAGACCAAATCTAAAGAAAAGAATGCTTATGCTATGGAGCTTTCTTGTGTGGTTAGACCGTTCTTATCCTTAGCTTTTATCTTTATGCAATAGGATAGTCACTTCTTCTCCACCCCCTTCTTTAATTTTCAAAATCTCATATCTTTTTCAAAATCTTCTTGTTTTCGAAAGTTAAACCGCTTTCATAATAAAACCTTGACTTTTGGTCAAGTGACTTTCAAACTTTGTTTTCTTTAATAAATGTCAATCAATGTTAATCATACTTTGACCATTTCAAAAAGACATAAAAAATACAAAACTCATTCAAACTTTTTGTGCTTTTGTGCACTTTTTCTTTTAAAACTTTTCAAAAAGATTAGACATGAGTCATCTTCTTTGATGAGATGTAAAGCTCCTAACCATGACATTTTTTGTAAAGTATAGTCATTTTCCACTTAGATGTTGAAGTGATTAGTCTTGTTGATTTTAATCCAAGCAAATCCTCCATCTTAATATGATGCAAATGCCTCTTTCACATACTTTTGGATAATTAGTTGAGTATTCTCTCTTGAGAATGACAGGTTGTCTTTTCAAGTTAAAAATGAACCATAACCAATAATTTTTTTATTTGTGCCATGAACTACGAGGTTTTGATCCTATATTGCACTTTGTGGTTATGTAGGCATGAGGCGATAAGTCTCTCCAAACACAAAAATAAAAGTGCGGTGGCGACTCTTGCATTTTTTGAATTAAGATAATCAATAGCTTACACTAATAAATTTCCACGCTACAGAAAAGTGGCGCCTCTGCTGGGGACTCCGGTTCTTAGTGGGTTCAGCCTACTTTGATTTATTTGCGCTTATTTGTTTGATTTGTTTGTTATTGCTTGTTCTGTTTGGGTGCTTGGTGATCTGTGTGGTGAAATAGATCATATACCTGGACCTGAGAGCTCTTTTGATAGGAGGGTGGTATAGTCAAGGATGCTTCTAGGGAGTAATCCCGAACAAGCTGAATTGAGAATCCATCTGCTTAATCGAGGCTTCCTCGGAATTACTGATGTCTAGCGAGTAATCGCGAAAAACATTACTTTTTCCGGCCTCTGGCCCATGACACTGAGGACTTTAGAACCCTTTAACCCATCTTGGCCAATTAGGATGTAGTGCGGTGGCTATGAAGGTGTAAACCTGAAATAGTTGATACATGATACTACACTCAGACGAGGTTCTCTTGAGGATATTACTGATTACCGAGTAATCGGCGTGCTAGTAATATCCGAAAGAGGATTGAGGACTCTGGGAACTTTTTTAGAACCTTGTTCTACAGGTGCCAAAAACCTTAGTACATACCATTGTGGGTTGGTTCTTGTCCCTTGACTCCATGCTCATGACTCGAACCTTTGAACTTGTGTGTTTTGTGTGATCTTGCTTGTGGGAGTTGCATCCATGCATTCGTGCATTCATAAGCATCATTTTGACCAAGTCATCAAGGAACTTAAAGATGTTTGTTGCAAACTGTAGCGGTAAAAATTGTGAGTGTAAGCTATTGATTAACTTAACTCATAAATCAAGAGTTACTCCCACACTTTTATTTTATCCAAAAGGAAAGGAAAAAGAGCGAACAAAACCAAAACAAGTTCTAAAACAAGAATAAACAGAGAATGGGTAAGGGAGGTTGGTTACGCAATGGGAAGGTGTTAGCACCCAAAACGTCTATAGTACTCTATAGGAGCCCTTTGAAATATCTACGTTTTTTAGTTTGAAAAGAGACTGGGGAGATGAGAAGAGAAGCATTTTTTAGATTTTTGTGTTTGGAGAGACTTATCGCCTCATGCCTACGTACCCACGAAGTACAATGTAGGATCAAAACCTTGTAGTTCGTGGTACAAAGAATGAAATTTGTTTGTTTTGATTGATTTTAAGTGTAAAAACAAATCATCATTTCCAAGCAAATAATTCGCTTAAAGAAATGAATCATGTCTAAACTTATGAAAAAGTTTTAAAGGAAAAGTGCATAAGGCACAAAAAGAGTTTGATGAGTTTGGGTGTTTTTTTATGTTTTGTATGAAATGGTCAAAATATGATTAACATGGATTGACATTTATTAAAGAAAATAAAGTTTAAAAATCACTTGACCAAAGTCAAGGTTTTATTATGAAAGCGGTTTTAGGTTTGAAAACAAGAAAGTTTTGAAAAAAGGGAGAAGGTTTTGAAAATTTATGAAGGGGTGGAGAAGAAGTGACTATCCTAGTGCATAAAAATAAAAGCTAAGGATAAGAAAGATCTAACCACATGAAGACACTCTTCAAAGCATAATAAGAATAGAATTCCATCCTCTTGAGCCAATAAGTAAGCCAAATAAAGGCTAGAATATCAAACTCCATAACGGTCCAAAGCATAAGGGAGAGAATCCTAATTCTAAGTCCATAAGTCCATAATCAAGAATATAGGTCCTCCAATGCAAAGGATAGTGGCCATAGTCCAACAATTAAGAGCACAAGTCTTTTAGTGGTTTAATCCTTTATTAATGTTTTTGAGTCCAAAATGGACAAAAGAAAAAAAAAACAAAGCGCAAGATAATATGGTCCAAGTGGACAAAAGAAAAATGACATAAACATAAACATGATATGATAAAATGAGCAATAAAAATAAAGAGAGGTAGGGAGCGAGAAGGAAGCATAAAAAAAAGGTTAGAAGTTAGTAATTAGTAGCACAAGGCTCTAGTGCCATAAGCCTTCACCGATTATTCCATTTCGTATCTTGAACTATAGTGATTAAACAATGTACTTAGGTCAAGGTTAATGAAGACTTGTTAGAAGATTGATAGAGTCAAAGTCTCTACAACAACAAGCTTCAAAGATTTTGAACCTAATACAAAAGATCAATTACCATTGGGTTGACGCGACCAATCAAGGTCCGGACCACGAAAGTTCAAATTCCGAATTGGATAAAGAGGGACAAATGTTGCGCTATGTTAAGCAATCGTCGAGTAATTTACGGAGTAATTACCCTACAATGAGGCCGGTCAATAGATCTTTGTGCTAATGCATGCTAGATGAATGATATGTAAATCGTCATCCGAAAGCAATTCCGCACGAAAAGAAAATAGGTAACGATCTAGTCTTGATCAAGAATTCAACAAAGAAATTCTAAGATCCATAAGACTTTCATCGATCAAAATAAAAAGAAATAGAAAGAGGTCAAGAACAAAATAAGAATTCAAAAATAAAATCAAGAACAAAGTATTTTCAAATAATTTGTTTCAAGAGATTTTTAAAATAAAATTCAAAGTGAAAATCTACCAAAATAGTAAATCAAAATAAAAAAACTATCAAAAGATTAAGAAGAAATAATAAAAAAAAGAGTTAAAAGAAATTGTGAGAAAAAACATTTAAAAAAGACAGAGGGAGGTCTGTAGTAGAAGATAATGGTGGTGTCAGTAGAAAAATGCCAATAGTCCGACCCACATATCATTGAAAACAAATCTCTTAAAAAAACAAAAAAAAAATGAGGATCAGAGAATGAAACTCGTCATTTCCTCTCACACGGTGCCGGTCCACTAAAAAAATGATACAAATCTTACAAAAAAGAAAAAAAAATAAAATGGAATCAGAAACAGAGTTTCATCATCTTCCTCGTTTTACAACGCGTTAGCTACTATTCATGCCATAGCCAGCACTTCAAATCTCTCTCAAATCAGAGCGGCGGGATGCGAAACATACGCGGTTGTGATCAGAATCAAAATCCCTACTCAACCGTATCAACAAATCAAAGAATCTCAACGAAAAATGTCAGATAAAAAATGACGGTGAAGCTTCAAACTACCTTCAAATTCTGGTTATTGGTGAAATTGAACTTCCTTCTTCTTTCTTCTAATCTTCTTGCTGATTTTTGATCCAATTTGAAATGAATTTGAAGAGAAGAAAGTAGGAGAAGAATTGAGATGAAAACGGTTTTGCAGTGAGAAACGGGAGAAAAATTAACAAAGTTTTAGTGGCTTGAAAAGCTTCAGAGAAATGAGTGAGGTATGTGTTGTATTTATAGCTGAAGATAATGAAAACGATTTGCCGTTTTTGAAAATTTTATGCGTTTTGAATCCATACGTATTACGCATGACTTGGGGCTGAACTTTGATGTCGTTCTTTAATTTATTTCGCAGCTTGTAATTTCAATTGTGTAGTTTACATTTTGAATTCGTTTTGCTCGCCTCTTGCTGCGTTTTGTTCACGTTTGTAACGCATTTGCAAATGAAGGTTTCATGACGTAATCATTGTGGGGTCACAGTTCTGGCGTAGTAGCAGCTTGAAGGTTAGCTTGGAATAACATTAGGCTGGCTTGCGTTTTGGATAGTGTAGCAGCTTAGTGTGTGCATTTCGTTTAGCTTTGAAGTCATGCTGAAGTCGTTTTGATTTTGGGCGTAGCAGCTGCCGTTTTGCACTTCGCTTGATGCCGTTTTGGAATTCATGTGCGCATGGTGTTTTGTTGCAACTTTTCAACATTGCGGCTTATGGCTTGGAATTGTATGGCTGGGCTATTGGCATGAGCTTGGAAATGTTGTTTTGAGTAACATGTTGGAAAATGTATATTTGCAATGTGGATCTTGAAATGAGTTATTAGAAATTGGATAATAAATGGATTTTGGATAATGAAAAGAAATTTGGCATATGGACATAAATGGATAATTGGATAGTAAATGGATAAAATGGAATTTGAATATGGAATTGGGTGTGGGTAGAAAATGATTTAGAAAATGATTTTAAAATTGGAAATGGATAATTGGAACTTGGATTAGAAAATGTGGATAAGATAAAATGGATATAGAAATTGGTTTTAAAAAGAAAAATGGTTTATGAAGTGGACATGAACTCTCATCAATATTTCCCACAATCGGCCATGAAACCTCAATTTTAATCCAAAGCCAACTTAAAATTTTCCACAAAGCATCTGATTGAAATGCACACAACCACTACAAAACAATTGAAACAAAACATCTGAATCAAACATCCTCTGAATCTCTGATAATAAATTCTGAATCACTTCAAAATTCGTCTGAATCAGTTATCTGGGAAAGTAAATCCACAGTTTTGAACACAGCTGAACTTAGACTGATGAACTCGATAGATATCTCCACACAACAACTTGACAAGCACTGCTTGAGAAATAAACCACTGCTACAAACAATTCGTACTTGAAGCAATTTCTTGATAGTTTGATCAAAATTAGGTCAAACATCCATCTGAACTGGATCAAGAACAAACAACCACATCTGACCTGAAATCACTTCATTGCTTGATAACCCTGCAAAACCCTGGAAGCATAGAGAGAGAAGAACAGGCAAACTGCAACATATTTTTGGTATTTTAGTCAGAGGTTAGTAAATATAAACAAACATAAAGCAATTAAGAAACACACAGATGATTGGTGATCTCCCTCAGAAGCAAACCCAAAGATGAGAGCAGGGGAAACAATGTTTGTGATCTTGTTTGTGATATGAGATGCAAATGACATGTGGAATCTTAGGGGTAAAAATTAGGGTATTACACAAACATTGTAGGGATTTTTCAACATGGATTTTGGAAGAAGGAAAACTCAAAAGTACACTTTCAAGAGTCCTATATTAGAAGGTCTGCGAGAGCTAGGGTCTTTGGTTGCTGATCCTGATGCTTTCAAAGATAGATATAGGAGTTTGCTATCTCTTCTGAAGATCGATATGGTAAATGGAGTTCTGGCTACTTTGACTCAGTTCTATGATCTAGTATACCACTGTTTTACATTCCCTGATTACCAACTCATGCCCACACTTGAGGAGTATTCTGGTCTACTTGGGTTGCCTATCTCTGATCGAATCCCATTTCTGGTTTGGAAGAGACTCCTAAGTATCAAGATATTGCTGAAGCTACTCATTTGAAGGTATCTGAGATTAAAGCTCACATGGCTACCAAGGGATGTATTCTTGGGTTACCTGCTAAGTTTCTGATGGATAAGGCCCGTTACTTAGCTAGCATGTTGAGTGTGGACGCCTTCGAGGCTATCTTTGCCTTGCATATTTATGAATTGTTCCTCTTTCCTAATGTTGACAACTTTGTCGACATTAATGTTATTAAGATCTTCTTGATTGGAAATCCAGTTCCCACCCTACTCGCTGGCGCTTATCATTTCGTTCATCTCAGGAATTCTTATGGTGGAGGGATGATTACTTGTTGTGTACCGTTGTTATACAAGTGGTTTATTATGGTCGCGGAAAATCATGTCGCTTACTCATTCAGATATTGTTTGGTACAGTTGTGATTATGATGAAGTGAAGATTATTGATAGTTGTGGCGGATTTCCGAGTGTACCTCTTCTTAGTACAAAGGGGGGTATTAGCTACAACCCAGTTTTGGCCCGTCGTTAGTTGGGGTATCCTATGACAGACAAACCAAGTAACATCCATTTGGAGGGTTTCTTCTTCAAGGAAGGTGAAGACAACAAAGCATTCAAGGAAAAGATTGCGCAAGCTTGGCGTCACATCCATAGAAAAGGAAGGGAAGATTTGGCGAAACCAAATTGTGTTTCTTTGGAGCCTTATCTCCAATGGGTACAAGCTAAAGCTATCATATTGAAGATGCCTTATCCACGTCAAGAGCCTTTATCTCTAGCTGCTAGAACACCCGTTCTTATTTTCATGAATGATGCAGAGAAACTTCAGATTGCTTTGAATGAGATGCGACAAGAGAGGGATGCTTGGAGGAACAAGTACTAGATTGTTGACATGGAGAATGCAGAGCTTCAAAAGCAATTGAAGCAAAGGAATGAAGAAGAAATGGCTAACAAGAAGAGAAAAGTGAAAGAGGATTTATTTTCCTCTAGCATTTAGAGCTCAGACGCTCACTCTACCTCAGTTGCTTGGAAGTTGGTTGTCGACAAGCTCATAGTAGAGAAGACTTAGATGAAGAACCAAATCAAAGAGCTTGATAAGAAGCTGCGAGGAGGATTTTCTTCTCATGGGATTTCTTTAGATTTCTAGTTCTAGCTTTCTATTATCTTTTAGAATTCTTGAAATTGTACTCCAAAAGTTGTAATCCTTTTCCATTATCAATAAAATGAGAATTTCAGTACTTCAAATGTGTTATTTCAATATAATGTTTGCAATTTACTTTGTATCTTTGAAGTTCCTTGAAGGCTTTGCATTTTCATATTACACATCAAGCATCATATCTTGCATTGTTTCTTGCCTTTGCCAGGTGTCTTATGTTTCTCTTGGTCTTCATTCAGCCAAGATGTCGCACCGATATAATACTCGAGCTAATCTAAAGAAAAATATGGATCAATTGCAACAAGAGAACCGTGAGCTTCATGAGGAAGTGACAACTCTGAAGGACAGTTTAGAAAGACTCGCTGCTATGATGGAAGTGAAGGTGTGAAAAACACAAGAAAGGGGGGGTTTGAATTGGGTTTTTACACTAAAAACGATTCTTTAAAAATAATCCCCTTTACAAATAACTTCCACTTCTAGATAATAAAGCAAGAGAAACTGAAAAGAAAGAACACGGTATGTTTATACTAGTTCACTTGAGAAACCCTCAAAGCTAGTCTAGTCCACCCGTCAAGGTGATTTTGCCTCTCTCAAGCGAGGTCTTAATCCACTAATCAAACTGATTAATACAATGCACAAGCCAAACTGCAAGTGACTAACAACAATCTCTAAGACACACTAGTCCTAGACTTCTCAAGAATTCTGACTTAACCGGTCTCTCAAGGAAATAATCTCTATGACACACTAATCCTAGACTTCTCAAGAATTCTGACCTAACCGGTCTCTTAAGGAAATCAAACAACTGTTTGAAAATACAATGCACAAGCCAAACTGTAAGTGACTAACAACACTAAAACTCACTGTCTTAGTGTTCCTAAAGCTTCTGACCCACCCGGTCCTTTAGGGAACACAAATCTTCCTAAAGCTTCAGACCTAACCGGTCCTTTAGGAATCACAAACAACTATTTGTTACAAAGGTTTGTTTACAATAATGATGCTTTTACACAAGCAGAGTAAACACAGTTTCTAGCTTAATCTAACTTAGAGCGAATCTACACAGTAAAAACAATCTTCTTCTTTGTATTGTGGTGCTTTACTGTTCACTCATAAATTTCTCTATTTCTTGAGTTCTTTCTTCATATGAATCAGTGTTTTAATATTTCTCTTTTTCACACTGAGTGTTACATATGTTATCACTGCTGATTCGTTGAATGATCAAGTCTATATATAGCCAGAAAAAGATCCGTTGAAGGGAAAATCAGTAATATCAGAAAATTACTGGTGACTTGAAATAATGTCGTTATGCTGGGGTGAAAATCGTACGCTGAAATTGTCCTTTGTACCACCAAATCAGGGTAGTGGAATGGTAGTGGAAAAGAACGTGTTTGATCTGTACTATGTAATATTTTCCCTCGCAAACATTTCATCTTATTCTATCCATCAGAGGCTTTTGAGTTGATATGATTGAAGCATGATCAGAAGAATGAATCATTGGGTCTTCAGAGTCTTGAGTCTACAGAACTTGTTCAACAGAACCTTGTCATCAGAGTCTTTAGCACTCCTTCTTCAGAACCCTTGGTTATCAGAAACATAAGTCTTTAGAAGATAAGTATCAGAGTTAAATTCAGAGCCAGAATCCAAGAGAACATTGCAGCAGCAACATAGTGTCTTCTTAGAGTCTTTCTGACGCACAGTAGATCAGAAGCAATCTTGCTTCTTTACGCAGAAGCGACCATTTAGAATTTCAGAGTGACGTAGCACATGATCTTTATCAGAGTCAGAACCTGTTTGTCAAAACCATCAGAATAACAAATGTTAGAGTACCAAATTTTTTCTCACACAAATACTCCATTGTTATCATCAAAACATAGAGATAAGATGCAAAACCAAATCTTGTTCTTACAATCTCCCCCTTTTTGATGATGACAAAACCATGTATTTTGATAGAATAATTTATACATGGTAATCACCATAGCCGACAAATTCATAGTTTAAGCTCTCAGCTCCCCCTGAATCTATTAATCTCAAAATTTCATTTATGCTTGTTCAGAGTCTCCCCCTGATCCCAAGACTCACAAAATAAAATTTGAGTTCTTCAGAACATAACAATAGAGAAGGAATACTTCCCTACAACAACTCATCAGAGTCTGACTAGAACACTAGGTCTTCATCTCAGAACCTAGTTACTATCAGAACTTTGATGAAAAATCAAAACTTGATTTTGAGTATGATTGGATGATGCCACACATCTCGTATCAGAACATCTTATCAGATCTTGATGAAGAATCACAACTTATTAAGTATCAGAGTTTGATTAGAATTGACTTCTCTTTTGTTAATCTTTTCTTAGATTCACCAATCTTATCAGATTCAGAGCCTGATTGATTTTATTAGAATATCATCCGTTGCAGAGCGTATCTTCTGAATAGTATCTTTGAATCAGAGAATTGACTTGACTTGTTTTCAAAGATATTTCTGCTTCTGACGCTTTGAATCTGAAGTTCATATTTTCAGGAAGTTTATAATTTCTGAATACTATGATATCAATCAAGACTTCTTGACTTTCAGAAAGTTCATAACTTTTGAACAGTATTGGAACATCTGTTTGAATAAACATATATTCTTGAAGTGTACAACTTCTTAACCAAGAATTATCAGAGTTGAAATTATCCATAAGATTTTCAATCTTTAGAGAGTAGGATATTCAACCTGTCTAGAATTCTAAGTGAACTTTTTCTAAGTTCCTTAATTGAAACATCAAACAAACGGTTAGTTGCAAAAGCATTATGTAATGTTTGAGTTCGAGATTCTGAGAATGAGTACTATCAAAATCATTTTACTTTCTCCCCCTTTTTGTCATAATCAAAAAGGGTAATCAAACTTTTAACTAAATCATTTTGATTTGAAAGAATTTAGATAAGTTAAATTTAGTCATTTTCTTCCTTTTTATGGTAATCATTATGGAACGCAGTAAGACAAGATAAAGAAAATAAGGAAAGTACTTCATTGATAGAACAACAAAATGCCGGAGCGCAGTACATGAACAGAATCATAAAACAGGAAAACAAACAACAACAAGGACAACAAATAGGAAAAACAATGATAAACGGAAGAAAGACCAACCAACCAGCAACCAAAAGATCAAACAATGATGAAACGCACGCCAACCAGCTATCAGAAATCCTCCACCTCATCAACCCTTTCACACCTTTCTTCAATAGTGGCATCTTCTGGTCCAAGTATTCTGGCTAAAGAGATGATTTCAGCCTTGTAGAATAACTCAGACAGAATTCGTCCATAAGGTATGAAGGACTTATGTTGATTTCTGGAAATTTCAACACAGTTCTTCAGATGATTGAAGATGGTTTGTGGAAGATTCACCCTAACGTTGTATATCATGAAATAGATAAATAGTTTATCATCATGAGTCAATGTGTTTTTGGCCAATCCTCTGGGGTGAAAGCTGGTAAGCAGGAGTTGAAACCACAACTTTCCATCAGGGAGAAGTCCTTCGGGATTATAGGGTTCATAGCTGTTTCGAGACACATCATGAATTCTAATGAGATCCTCAACAAAAGAGTAGTTCAGATGGAAATCTTCAACAGTGACTCCAGATTGAACATAATTAATGGCTTGAGCAATGGAGGTAGGTGTTATGATGACCAGAACACCGAAAATAGAAGACCAAACAGAATTGTTATCTTCCCCAATTCGTGCATATTTCTAGAATTCTTTCACCAGGACAGGATAAATGGGTCCATGCAAGATTGCATAGTATCCTGACCATCCTTGAATTTGCATGCTGGTGGATAGGAAAACACCTGAGTCTCTTAATCTTGGAAGATTTGGCCTTTTCTCATTAATGACCTCCATAACTTCATCATTGCCAGCAAAAGTTTTGATAGACATAGTGAAGTAAGAAGGATAGGAATGAAAAGCAAATTTAGAAGCAGATGAATAGTTATGAGGAGAAGTGTGGTATATAAAGAGAACAATGAGTGATAGTAATAAATAGCAATAAATACTGGATGAATTGAGACGAGAAATTCATCATTTCCAATACACAGGATACAAACAAGAACAAAGAATGATGAAAGAGTGTATCAGTCTCCAAAAGATTATGGAATAGTATACGTTATAAATATTATGACATCAGCCAATAAATATGAATAAATGTATACTAAAAAATTAGAGGATATAATCTGACAAAGAATAAAAGAAGGAAGACAAGTGTTAAGTCCCTAGAAATATTTGTCTTACATACATCTTTATGAATGCCTAAAGAGGAAGAAAGACGTAAAGATTTAAACAATTATCAAGTAAATTTTCAAATCCAATGTGTTAAACATGATATTAAGGAGTCATAGGTAATAATGACTTGAAACCTAGTCTCAAGAAATCACAACGCTCGAGGCGTCTCTTCAACCGTAAATATGATTTGATTTTGGACACGTTTTGATATCCTCAGAGTCTGGAAAACAAAAAGGTTTTCGTCTAATCAGAGTCGCTTCTAACAAAGGCATCTTCTGATGACTAAGGTTAAAGACAAATGCTTCTTAGTTTAAATGAAAATCTGATTTCTTCAGACTCTGACTAAACACATCTGATTCTGATGAAATCTTACTCTGGACAGTAGTCCATTTTCAGATGCTTCAGAATAAATAGAAATCTATCTTTAGTCAAGGGTTTTGTAAAAATATCAGCCCATTGATGGTCTGTATCTATAAATTTTAAACATAAGATTTCCTTCTTAACATAATCTCTAATAAAATGATGTTTAATTTCTATGTGCTTAACCCTAGAATGTAAGATTGGATTTTTACTTAAACAGATAGCAGCAGTATTATGACAAAAGATAGGAATGTTACTCTCATGTATCTGATAATCTTCTAGCTGGCTCTTCATCCACAGCATCTGCGTACTGCATAGAGACACAGATATGTACTCTGCTTCTGCTGTTGAGAGAGTAATTGTTGATTGTCTCTTGCTTGACCATGAGATCAGATTCTTCCCGAGAAACTGACAGTTTCCAGAGGTGTTTTTTCTTTCCAATTTGTCTCCTGCGTAATTTGTATCACAATAACCAGAAGGAGAGTACTCTGATGTTTTCTCATACATCAAGCCAAGGTTAGTAGTTCCTTTCAGATACCTTAGAATCCTTTTAACAGCAGTTAAATGAGATTTTCTAGGATCTGATTGAAATCTAGCACACAAATAAACACTGAAAAGAATATCAGGTCTAGAAGCAGTTAAGTACAGAAGAGAGCCTATCATACCACGATAGAGCTTCTGACAAACCTTTCCACTTACCTCTTCCCTTTCCAGAATACATGTTGGATGCATTGGAATCTTAACTGGTGTACAATCCATCATGTTGAATTTCTTCAGAAGTTCTTTGGTGTACTTACTTTGATGAATGTAAGTAGCCTCTGATTTTTGGTCAATTTGAATTCCCAGAAAGAACTTCAATTCACCCATCAGACTCATCTCGAATTCTGCCTTCATTAGCTTAGAAAACTCTTCACAAAGAGAGGAATTAGCAGAACCAAAAATAATATCATCAACGTAAATATGAACTATAAGCATATCATTTTTTGAACATTTTACAGAAGAGGGTGGTGTCAACCTTGCCTCTGGTGAAGTTATTTTCTAAAATAAAATTACTCAATTTGTCATACCAAGCTCTGGGAGCTTGTTTCAGACCATAGAGAGATTTTTTAAGTTTAAAAACAAAATCTAACTTCTCAGAATTTTCAAATCCAGGAGGTTGTTTGATATAAACTTCTTCTGAAATATAACCATTCAAAAATGCACTCTTAACATCCATCTGATATAAGATGATGTTATGATTTACAGAAAAGGAAATTAACAGGCGTATGGCTTCTAACCTGGCGACTGGAGCAAAGGTTTCTGTATAGTCTATTCCTTCTTGTTGACTATAACCTTGTGCAACCAGTCATGCCTTGTTTTTGAAAACCTCACCATTCTCATTGAGCTTGTTTCTGAATACCCATTTGGTTCCAATAACATGGACACCTTTAGGCTTCTGAACAAGATCCCAAACATCGTTCTTTGAAAATGGTTAAGTTCTTCTTCCATCGCCAGAATCTAGTCTTTGTCCATTAGAGCTTCATCAACAAATCTTGGCTCGATCAAGGACCCCAAACCTAGAAGTATTTCTTTAGAAGGTTTGAAGGCTGATCTGGTTTTGATAGGAGCGTCCTTATTTCCCAGAATCAATTCTTCAGGGTGTGAAGGTGCAACTCTGCTTTTCTTCTGTTGTGAAGGATCAATGGGAGCAACAACAATATCAGAAGTAGGAGCTTCTGAATCTTTGATTTCTTCTGCCTTTTCCTTAGGTTCTGAAAAACCGATCTCCAAATCTGCAAACATTACCAACAGTTCCAGAGCCAATGATCTTTCGCTTTTGGTTTCCTCCGAAACCAACGACAACTCCAGACTTAAGTTCCAAATCTAGGAACATATGCCTTTCTCCCGTCATGTGTCGCGAGCATGCACTGTCCAGGTACCATGACTGGTGTTTCAGTGGCGCCATCAAGGATGTCTGCAACATAGATTATCTCACTCTTAGGTACCCATTTTCTAGGTCCTTTCTTGTTAGTCTTTCCAGAGGTTCTTACACCTTTGTATTTCTGTGCAACAGGATGATCAAGTGGAATTTGTGCATGATATTTAGGCTTAGAAGTTTCCTTCTGTGTCTGTGATTGTGGTGCAACAGAATCAGAACCTTCTAGTTCTGAACATTTCAGTTCGGTGCCAGCAGGCATAAAATGTTCAGACAGAGGTTTTAGTTTAATACTCAGAGTCTCATCAATTGGTTTTGATGGTCCTGAATATCCCAGACCTCTACTTCCGTTTCTGCTAACTCCATAGATCATTGAAGCCATCTTGCTTCTATCTATGCTTTTAATAAGGAAGTGCTGAAAAGTTCTATCATATCTGATTACTTCATCAGTAACAGATATGTTAGAAGTAATCTCTTCTTCTAGCTTAGAGACTTTACTTTTTAGAGCAACATTAGATTTTTCTAAATAATTTTTTCTTCCATTTAAATCAGAAATATTTGGCTCGCTCTTAGAAGAATTTGATACCTTTTCCAAAGTTCTGATAAACCTATTTCAAGTTCAGAACGAGATAAGGAAGAAAGTACCTCTTTGTCATCATTAGAGTCTGATTCTTCATCAAGTGTCAGTTCATCCTCTGATAAAGCTTCGCTCATGCTGGTCTTTGCCATGAGTGCCACGTTGACATGTTCTTCATCAGAATCTTCTTATTCTGACTCTGAATCATCCCATGTTACCATAAGACCCTTTTTAGCTTTGAAAACCTTCTTATGTTTTCTATCTTTCTTGAGCTTTGGACACTCGTTCTTATAATGTCCAGGCTCCTTGCATTCGTAACAAGTAGCTTCTTTTTCAGAAGTTTTCCTTTGACCAGATGTAGACTCAGGTCTACCTTTTCTTCTTGGCCCTCTGAACTTACTCTTTCCGTGTTTCCATAGCTGATTTATCTTTCTTGATATGAGAGACAGTTCATCTTCGTCTGAATCTTCTTCAGATTCTTCTGAGTTCTCCTCTGCTTGGTAAACCTTTGTCTTTTCAGACTTAGACTTCAGAGCAATAGACTTACCTCTTCTTTGAGGTTCATCTTCTTGAAGTTCTATCTCATGACTTCTTAAAGAACTAATCAGTTCCTCAAGACTCGTGTTGTTCAGATCCTTTCCCAATTTCAAAGCAGTTACCATTGGTCTCTATTTTACAGGCAAACTCCTGATAATCTTCTTGACATGATCAGCAGTAGAATAAACTTTGTCCATAACTTTGATTCCTGCAACAAGCATCTGGAATCTTGAAAACATAGTTTCCACAGATTTGTTGTCTTCCATTCTGAAGGCGTCATACTTCTGGATTAGGTCCAGAGCCTTTGTCTACTTGACTTGAGCGTTGCCTTCATGAGTCATCTGAAGAGAGTCAAAGACAGAATTTACAGTCTCTCTATCTGTAATCTTTTCATACTCTGTATATGAAATAACATTTAGCAGAATCGTTCTCGCTCTATTCTTGTAGGTTTTCTTTTGAGCCTCTGTAAATGAGCTTCTGGCAATCTTTTTGCCTTCAGAGTCTACTAGATATTTGTAGCCATCAACTACCAGATCCCATAGATCCAAATCAAATCCCAGAAAGTAACTTTCGATTCTTTCTTTCCAATAGTCAAATTTCTCGCCATCAAAGATAGGAGGTTTTGCACTATTTGAGTCTCTTTCATTATTATCAGAAGTGACATTAGAAGTACTTGCGACATCCATTGTTTTTCACACTTTGGATCGGTAGTGAACACTGTTAGGTGCTTGATAAAAATTCAAACGTTTTATCTTCTCAGAACCGGAGCTCTGATGCCAATTAAAGGTGTGAAAAACACAAGAAATGGGGGGTTTGAATTGGGTTTTTACACTAAAAACAATTCTTTAAAAATAATCCCCTTTACAAATAACTTCCACTTCTAGATAATAAAGCAAGAGAAACTGAAAAGAAAGAACACAATATGTTTATACTAGTTCACTTGAGAAACCCTCAAGCTAGTCTAGTCCATCCGCCAAGGTAATTTTGCCTCTCTCAAGCGAGGTCTTAATCCACTAATCAAACTGATTAATACAATGCACAAGCCAAACTACAAGTGACTAACAACAATCTCTAAGACACACTAGTCCTAGACTTCTCAAGAATTCTGACCTAACCGGTCTCTCAAGGAAACAATCTCTAAGACACACTAGTCCTAGACTTCTCAAGAATTCTGACCTAACCGGTCTCTTAAGGAAATCAAACAACTGTTTGAAAATACAATGCACAAGCCAAACTACAAGTGACTAACAACACTAAAACTCACTGTCTTAGTCTTCCTAAAGCTTCTGACCCACCCGGTCCTTTAGGGAACACAAATCTTCCTAAAGCTTCAGACCTAACCGGTCCTTCAGGAATCACAAACAACTGTTTGTTACAAAGGTTTGTTTACAATAATGATGCTTCTATACAAGCAGAGTAAACACATTTTCTAGCTCAATTTAACTTAGAGCGAATCTACACAGTAAGAACAATCTTCTTCTTTGTATTGTGGTGCTTTACTGTTCACTCATAAATTTCTCTATTTCTTGAGTTCTTTCTTCATATGAATCAGTGTTTTTAATATTTCTCTTTTTCACACTGAGTGTTACACTTGTTATCACTGCTGATTCGTTGAATGATCAAGTCTATATATAGCCAGAAAAAGATCCGTTGAAGGGCAGATCAGTAATATCAGAAAAGTACTAGCGACTTAAAATAATGTCGTTATGCTGGGGTGAAAATCGTACGCTGAAATTATCCTTTGTACCACCAAATTAGGGTAGTGGAATGGTAGTGGAAAAGAATGTGTTTGATCTGTACTATGTACTATTTTCCCTCGCAAACGTTTCATCTTATTCTATCCATCAGAGGCTTCTGAGTTGATATGATTGAAGCATGATCAGAAGAATGAATCATTGGGTCTTCAGAGTCTTCAGAACTTGTTCAGCAGAACCTTGTCATCAGAGTCTTCAGAACTTATTCAGCAGAACCTTGTCATCAGAGTCTTCAGCACTCCTTCTTCAGAACCCTTGGTTATCAGAAACATAAGTCTTCAGAAGATAAGTATCAGAGTTAAATTCAGAGCCAGAATCCAAGAGAACATTGAAGCAACAACATAGTGTCTTCTTAGAGTCTTTCTGACGCACAGTAGATCAGAAGCAATCTTGTTTCTTTACGCAGAAGCGACCGTTTAGAATTTCAGAGTGACGTATCACATGATCTTTATCAGAGTCAGAACTTTCTTTATCAGAGTCAGAACCTATTTGTCAAAACCATCAGAATAACAAATGTTAGAGTACCAAAATTGTTATCACATAAATACTCCATTGTTATCATCAAAACATAGAGATAAGATGCAGAACCAAATCTTGTTCTTACAGGAAGCATTGGTGGCTGCTCAAAATCAGCCACCCCCACCCCCTTCTCCTCCGTCTTTGACTCCTGTACAAAGGACAATCATTTTTGAGATTGTCTCTACGCCCATCTCTGTGGCGCCTGCTAGTGTTCCTCAACACTCCATGCCTCCTGGCTTCCCCTGGGGCATGCCTCTTAACGTTGTTCCTGAGGGTTATCAATCGCCACCACCTTTTAAAGTTCCAGTTGTTCCTACTGTCCAGTCTGTGATGTTTGTATCGCAGCCTGTGGTTCATACTGTTCCTTTTGAAGAACCAATTTTCCACACTGCTCTGAGTGAGAATGTCAGTGCTTATGAGAAAATGGAAGAGATTCAAGATCAATTGCTGAAATGCAGAAAGAAATCAAAGCTTTGAGGGGTAAAAAACTGTTTGGGAAGAATGCCCATGAGTTATGCCTAGTTCCTAATGCGAAAATCCCACATAAATTCAAGGTCCCTGACTTTGAAAAGTATAAGGTTAATTCTTGCTCTTTGAGCCATTTGACTATGTATACTCGCAAGGTGTCGACTCAGACTAATAATCATCAGCTTCTCATTCACTACTTTCAAGATAGTTTGTCTGGTGCAGCTTTGAAATGGTATATGGGACTCGACAGCACTCGAATTTGCACTTTCGAAGATTTGGGTGAGGCTTTTGTAAAGCAGTATAAGTATAATATGGATATGCCTCCCGGTCGTGATCATCTTCGAGCAATGGATCAAAAAGATAAAGATACATTCAAACAATACGCACAGAGGTGGCGCGAGATTGCCGCTCAGATTAATCCTCCTTTGGAAGAAAAAGAGATGACCAAAATCTTCTTGAAAACTCTGAGTCCTTTCTATTATGAGCATATGATTGCTAGTTCCCCAAGTGACTTCACTGAGATGGTGAATATAGGGATGAGATTGGAAGAAGGTGTCCGTGAAGGAAGTTTGTCAAAAGATAGCAATTCTGCTGGAAGTTCCAAGAAATATGGTGGAGGACTTGCCAAGAAGAAAAAAGGTGAGACCAATGTTATTTCCCGTGGAGGACGCAGAAAGAATTATGGTAAGAATAATCAATGTTAGCAACATGTTGCATATGTTATGCGTATTATCAATTCAAATCCTGTTCTTCAAGCAACTTCTGCCCAACAACGCTCTCACCAACAGAATAGTCAACGAGGGCATTATCAGAAGGATTTTGATCCAATTCTAATGACCTACATAGAATTGCTTCTTGTTTTAATTCAGAAGAATCTCGTTCAGACCCGTGCACCACTTGCTGCTCCAAAAGATTCGTCGTGGTGGTATAGGCCTGAGGCTCATTGCGCTTTCCATCAGGGTGGAGTTGAGCATGACACCGAGAACTGTTATCCATTGAATATGGAAGTGCAAAGGTTGGTTAGAAGTGGTATTTTGACCTTCAAAGACACCAATCTTAATGTCCAATCGAACCCGTTGCCCAATCATGGTAAGACGTCTATCAATATGGTTCATGGTTGTCCTGGTACATTCAAGATTTATGATATCTGTTGGATTTGAAGATCGCTTGTGGAAATGCATGCAATTTTGAGTGAATACCATGATATTGATCATGATTATGCAGGTTGTTGCATCTGTTCCGTGAACCCGGGTGGTTGAGTGATAGTGAAGAAGGATATTCAAGAGATGATGGATCAAAATTTGATTGAGGTCACTACAAAGAGAGATGAATATGAGAATGAGGTGAATGTTATTATGCCACACTTTAATATTCCTGAATGAGTTGTTATCTCTTATGATAGTCGGAAGTTCGCTGTTACGACTTTGGTTATTCGATTACCTGGTGCAGTACCGTATGAATCTGATAAGGCTATTCTGTATAAGTAAAATGCTACCATGGTTGAAGATGGTATGGAAGTACCCATTCCTTCCTTGTCTTTTGTAGTAAGCATTGCTGATGTTAGCAGAGTGACCCGGAGTGGTCGTGTTTTTGCTTCTGAGCCTCCGAAGATTGTGGAGAATGTTGTTGCTGGCAAACTACCTCAAGATGAGAATAATGTCGATACTTCCGGTCAGTCCAGTGGTTTGAATAAGAAGGCTTCTAAGGATGAGGTATTAAAATTAATCAAGAATAGTGAGTACAGTGTGGTAGATCAACTCTTGCACACCCCGTCCAAGATTTCAGTGTTGTCCCTATTGATGAATTCTGAAGCCCATAGGGAATCTTTGCAGAAGGTACTGGAACAAGCGTATTTTGAGCATGATGTGACTGTTAATCAGTTTGATGGCATTGTTGCAAACTAATCATTGCATGCAAAAATTTGAGTTTATGTGATGAAGAGTTACCCGAGGAGGAGAGAAATCACAATTTGGCTTTACATATTTCTATGAACTGTCAAAAAGATGCATTTTCCAATGTGCTGGTTGATACAGGCTCTTCTTTGAATGTGTTGCCAAAATATACTTTGTCGAAGCTTTCGTACCAAGGTACTCCCATGAGGTATAGTGGGGTTGTGGTTAAAGCTTTTGATGGATCTAGAAAAACTGTGATTTAAGAGGTTGATCTTCCAATCAAAATAGGACTATGCTTATTCCAAATTACTTTTCAAGTAATGGATATTCGTCCTACTTATAGTTGTCTGCTTGGCCGACCTTGGACTCATGAAGCTGGGGCAATGACTTCGACTCTTCATCAGAAATTGAAATTTGTTCAGAATGACAAGCTGGTAATTGTTGGACGAGAAAAAACACTTTTAGTGAGCCATCTTTCATCCTTTTCGTATGTTGATGCCGACTAAATTTTTGGAACTCCGTTCCAAGCTCTTTCCGTCGATGATAAAGCTGTTAAGAAGAATTGGTTGCCCATGTATTCTTTGAAGGATGCTCTGCATGTATTAGAGACTGGTCGGGGTGACGGTTGGGGCCGAGTTATTGATGTGGTTGATAATAAAGATAGAACTGGTTTAGGCTTTGCGTCTGGTACAGTTAGAAGAGATTTGAAGCATATTAATGAGGCCTTTCACAGCACCGGATTCATCAACAAAGATCATTCTACGGCTGCAATTCTTGAAGATGACTCTGAAGATTACATCTCAGACGGCTCTGAAGATGATTCCATTCCTGCTCAAGATTGGGAGCCTTATTTTGAAGATCCTGGATATGGTTCTGAGACAGAAGTCAATGCCATCATAGAAGATGGCGAGGAGGAAGAACTTCCCAATTTCGTGACACATGGACAGATCTGCCAGAATTGGATAGCTGTTGATGTTCTCACTATTATTCATATTTCAAAGTAATTTGTTTTTTTTCTTTCAAAAATCCTTTCACTCTGCCCAAGGTAAAAGTGAATTTGTGAGGGCTTTGTTTCAACTTTTATTATCATCAATAAAATGTTATTTTGTTTATCCATATTATGTTTTCCATTTTTGCTTTATTTCTGAAAAATGGTAACATAAAAAACCCAAAAAAATAATAATGTGATGATCATTTTTATCTGCATGATACTTGCACCTCTTGTTCATATTCTAAAATCAAACATAAATCATTGTGCATATTGATTTTTAAACACATTGAAAACAATTACCCTATGCCCTCTCCCAACTTTGAGTTCCCTGTGTTTGGAGCGGAAGAAGTGGATATTGAGGAGATTCCAGATGAAATTGCTTGGTTGCTTGAGCACGAGGAAAAAGCCATTTAGCCTCATGAAGAGCCGTAGAATTGGTTAATTTGGGTTCAGATGAAGATAGAAAAGAAGTCAAGATTGGGGCACTGTTTCAGCCAAATGCTAAGAAGAGGATGGTAGAGCTTGTTAGAGAATATGTTGACGTGTTTGCTTGGTCCTATCAAGACATGCCTGGTCTTGATGCTGATATTGTGGAGCATAGATTGCCGTTGAAGCCTAAATGTCCACCTGTGAAGCAGAAGTTGAGAAGGACTCACCCTGATATGGCTGTGAAGATTAAATAGGAGGTTCAGAAGCAGATTGATGCTGGTTTTCTTGTGACTGTTGAATATCCTCAATGGGTGGCCAATATTGTGCTTGTTCTGAAGAAAGACGGAAAAGCCCGAATGTGCGTTGACTTAGAGATTTGAATAAAGCAAGCCCGAAAGATGATTTTACATTACCACACATTGATATGTTGGTAGATAATACTGCTAAGTTCAATATCTTTTGTTTTATAGACGGATTTCCCAGTTATAATCAGATAAAGATGGCACCCGAGGATATGGAAAGACAACATTCATTACACTCTGGGGAACATTCTGTTACAGAGTAATGTCCTTCGGTTTGAAAAATGCTGGTGCAACGTACCAGAGAGCTATGACCACTTTGTTCCATGATATGATGCATAAAGAAATAGAGGTCTATGTGGATGATATGAGTTGTAAGTCGAAAACTGAAGAAGATCATATTGAGTATTTGCTAAAGCCTTGAGAAAGTTTAAGCTCCATTTGAATCCTAATAAATGCACTTTTGATGTCCGTTCTGGAAAGTTGTTGGGCTTTATTGTCAGCCAGAAAGGCATTAAAGTTGATCCTGGTAAAGTTAAAGCTATTCAGGAAATGCTTGTGCCCAAAACAGGAAAAACAAGTAAGAGGATTCTTGGGATGTTTGAATTATATCTCCCGATTTATATCCAACATGACTGCCACATGTGCACTGATCTTCAAGCTTCTCCGCAAAGATCAGGGTTGTGTATGGACAATGGACTATCAGAAAGCTTTTGAAAGTATTAAAGAATATCAGCTTGAACCTCTGATTTTGTCTCCTCCTGTGGAAGGAAGACCTTTGATTATGTATTTGACTATGCTGGAAGAGTCTATGGGCTGTGTTCTGGGTCAGCGAGGTGAATCTGGTCGAAAAGAATTTTCCATTTATTATTTGAGTAAGAAGTTTACTGATTGTGAGTCTCGGTATTCCATGCTTGAAAAGACATGTTATGCTTTAGTTTGGGCTGCTAAGCGCCTCCTCTAGTATATGTTGAATTATACAACTTGGTTGATATCCAAAATGGATCCGATCAAGTATATTTTTTAAAAGCCTTCTTTGACAGGGAGGATTGCTCGTTGGCAAATGTTGTTTTCAGAATATGATATCGAGTACCGAACTCAAAAAGCGATAAAAGGAAGTGTTTTGCCTGACCACTTGGTACTCCAGCCAATTGATGATTATCAACCTATCAGGTTTGATTTCCCTGATAAGGATGTGATGTATCTAAAGGTTAAAGATTGTGATGAACCATTACCTGAAGAGGGGTCTGAGCCTGGATCCCGATGGGGTTTGATCTTTGACGGAGCTGTTAATGAGTATGGCAATGGTATTGGGGCAATAATTGCTACTCCTCATGGTTCTCATATTCCTTTCACTGTAAGGTTGATGTTGTCTTGCACAAATAATGCGGCAGAGTATAAAGCATGTATTATGGGCTTGGAAGAAGCTATTGATTTAAGAATCAAGATTCTTGATGTATACGGAGATTAAGCCCTAGTGGTTAATCATATTAAAGGGGAATGGGAGACACGTCAACCTGATTTGATTCCTTATCGTGATTATGCAAGAAGGTTGTCAACTTTCTTCAATAAGGTTGAGTTTCACCATATACCCATAATAGAGAATCGAATGGCAGATGCTTTAGCAACATTATCCTCCATGATTGTGGTGAATCGGTGGAATAATGTGTCGAGAATCAATGTTATGCGTCTTAATAGACCAGGTCATGTGTTTGCAGCTGAAGAGGTCGTTGATGATAAGCCTTGGTATTTTGATATTAAATGCTTTCTTCAAAATCAAGAGTACCCACTTGGGGCATCGAAGAAAGATAAGAAAACTTTGAGAAGACTGGCTGGTAGTTTCTGCTTGAATGATGATGTGCTGTATAAGAGAAATTATGACATGGTCTTGCTCAGATGCATGGATAGACACGAAGTAGACATGTTGATGAAAGAAATTCATGAAGGATCCTTTGGTACCCATGCCAATGGACATGCAATGGCTAAGAAAATGTTAAGAGCAGGTTACTATTGTCTGACAATGGAATCTGACTGTTGCAAATATGTGAAAAAGTGCCATAAGTGCCAGATTTTTGCTGAAAAAATTCATGTGTCTCCAACTCCTCTCTATGTTATCTCTTCTCCATCGCCTTTCTCCATGTGGGGCATTAATATGATTGGAATGATTGAGCCTAAAGCGTCGAACAGACATCGTTTCATTTTGGTTGCTATTGACTATTTTACCAAGTAGGTTGAAGCGACATCATATGCCAATGTGACCAAGCAAGTAGTGGTCTAGTTGTAACACCCCAAAAATTGCCTTCTTGCTTTTAACTCTAGCTGGCTTATATTTTTTTCATTTTGCATTATCATTTGTGCATATCATTGGTTCTAAGCATGGGATCAAGGTATCTTGATTAGCTCAAGAGGAGAAGTTCTCAGAGGTTCAAGCAAGAGACTATATTCAAGATAAGGATTTTTTGGTTCAAGGCAATAAAGGGAGAGATGCTCTCAATGTCACCATCACTCAAGCTACAAAGGCTTCTTATACCTCAAGGCATCCTAATATGTCCATCACCTCATCAAATGATTGAAATTGGAAAGAGGTTTGAAGTGGATCACCTCCTCCTATCTTTGGTCATCAATCTAGGGTTTTTGGATATTTGGGTATGTGGCACCCTCATGGGCAAGAATTTTGAAGCCTCATCATCATCTTGTTACACAAATCATCTTTGATCAAGGGATTCTCCAGGTTATTCAAGGGAATTAGGGTTTTGAAGATGTGCATCCATCTCCTATCTTTTTGGACTAAAATTAGGGTTTGTGATAAAATCAGTTTATTTCTGATTCTTTGAGCAAAACTTGATGCCATGGTCTTATATGGGTCCTAAAGTGTCTAGAGGTGGAATATTGGAAATCAATTTGAATCAGAGGGCCTTCAATTGATCAGATGATTGTGAATCAGTAGAATTGGGGACAAAGTCAATTGTGCAAGGAAAAAGTCAACTCCTGACTTTTTGAGGTAAATTTTGTGTTTGTCATGATAAATATGACCAAATGGTGGAATTTGATCAAGAAATGTCAAGGGAATCATGAAAAATAAAAAATTGGGGAAGGTTGCCAAATTTGGAAATTAGGGTTTTAGAGACTTACTATTTTGGGAAAGTTCTCATGGTTGTGTAGCTACTTTCATGGCCAAATTTCTCCATTTTCAAGACTGCATTTCATTTTTTGTCAAACATGAAAGTTGTAGTGTTCATTTCAAGCTTTCCAACTATATAAAATTCATCTCCATTGGATCATTTTTGAGCAAGTTATGATTGTTGGAAGTTGGGCATTTTAAACTTTCATTTTCCAACACTTAGAAATTTTTCTAAGTGTTAAGGATCAGCTTTTGTACGAGTTTTCAAGCTTGTTTTTTAGTGGCTTCTAAGCTTCATTTTGAGATCATGTTCACATGAAAGTTGTAGATTGCAATCCCACCTTTCCAAAAAAGTCCAAGAATGCCCCATTTGGATGTGTGAATCAAGAGTTATGATGTTTTAAAGTCATGGTCATCAAAGTTTTAAATTTAGTAACTTAGTGGAATTATGCTAAGTATGATGAGCCAGATTTTGAACCAACTTCAAGTCACATTCTCACATAGATTCAAGCTTCCATTCAACCACTTTCCAACATAAAAGTTGAAGATCATGCTTCAAACTTTCCTTGAAGCTCAAGAACTCGTCATTTGGTGTAGAATCCATCAAGCTGATTAGTGTAAATGGCTTGTATAAAGTTGTTGTAGGGCATGTCATTTTGCTTTTGGTCTTGCGCATTGGTGAGCTTTCTTTCCAGCATTTTACACCATCATAATCATACACATTTTATGTGCCAAAATAGGCCATACATGTACCTTATTCTCATGCATACATCATGTACCTTTTTTTCAAAGAAATAAAAAAAAGGAGAATTTGCAACAAAAACTCTGCTCACACTTCCTCTCCCACGTGCCACCTTTCTAACACCAATTCCATGCTTCATTCTATGCCCAAAAGAATTACAAAATCACCACCCCATGTGCTAACCCGTATGCATTCTTTTCACCCTTCAAAATTTTCAAATTCTCAAACCACTATAACAAACTCTCTCTCACGTGCCAGTCACATATAAAACCCACTCAAACCCTAGAAAATCACTCTCCATTTCATTCTACACGAAAATCAGATTAAACAAGCTCTCTCTCTCACTCAGAATTTTCAAATTTGAGTTGCACAATTTCTTCAAGTTTTATCTGGATTTTCACTTAATCTATACTCTTTGGAGGTTGCTGAAGAAGGTAGAAGGGTTTTCTGAAGCTTTTGAGCAAGAACAAGAAGCAACAGACTTACTTCATTGAGTAAGATTTCTTCAATCTCTTTCTTTCTGTTATTGCATGTTTTTGGCTCATTATTGATTGATTTGGTACCTTATGCCATGGTAGATTGTGATTGATGCATTGTTGTGTTGATTTAAGTAACTTTAAGTTTGTGCATCAAGTTTTCATGTTGAATTTTCATGATGTTATAGGTGTTTTAAATGGAAACAAATGGTATATTCTTAATCCTTGCGAGTTCCTCTTCATTTTGATATGAGGTTTTGGCTGTTTTGGTGGATTTTACAGACAGATCCGGTGTGTGTAGCAGGAGAAGATGACCGGAGCTAGGGCTCTGGCAACTTCGTGTCTGGATGATGTGTCAAGGTGGACTGTTTGACTGGCTTACATGTTTGCTGGTGTGGCGTGACATGGATCCACCTGGATTAATGAAACATCGTGTTTTGTATTTTTTGATGGTTTTGTGTGTTTGTTGATTCAAATGGACTGGGCTTTGCGCATTATTAATATTCATACTCCCCCATTTCTGCGCCCAATGCATGTTTGAATTGATTCCTTTGTATCTGTTTATTGCTAAGGCACCTCCCTTGGCTTCATTTCTTTTTTAATTTCTTTTTCTTTTTGTTTTCAATTTGATTTTTGTTTTAATTGTTTAAATCATGATAAAAATTTATAAAAATGCATTTCTAATTGTTTAACATGTTGAGATATTTTCCATGATTTTTATTTTATTTTTTCCATTTATTTTTCTATTTTATTTGGAATTATTTGTGAGGTGCTTTTACAAAATTGACCATGAGCTTGGGTTTCATTGTTTAGTGGCTTTGATATTCTTTCTTGACCTAATCTTTTTGCCATGTTTTTACATATGAATGAATATTTTTTGAGTGTCATTATGCTTCTTTGGTGATCATTTCTTGATTGTGTTTAATTTGGATTTTGTTGACCCTCGATTATTGCTCGATTATCTTGCTATGTGAGATTGTTTGATCTAATTTGTGGTGTAATTATGCAATTCTTGTTGATATATTTTGTACATGTGTTCTTAATGGATATAACATAAGTTTGAGCATTTATTTGGATTTTTATAATCCATGTTTCTATTTTTGGTTGGTGCTTATATGTGACTTGAGTTTGAATGGAACATGCTTGATACTTGACCTAGTTTGGTTTATTTTTGACCACTTGTGCTTAAGTGAAGATGGAAATGATTAATTGGTGTGATCACATGTTGTCTTAACTTGATTGGAGCTTTGGATTCACTTTCATTTGACTATTTTCCTATTTGTGGTTGAATTTCCAAATTGACAATTTTTGGCCTTGCTCCTTTGATGTTCTTGATCTATTTCTTTGAGGTGATTTCTTGTATGATCTAATGGATGTCTGTGGATTATTGTATGATTTTAATTACATGTTTAAGATGCTGATCCTCTTGATATTATATCCACTGTTTGATCATTTCTCATCTCTTTCCATACTTGATCTTCTTTGTTCTTGTTATGAGAAGTGTGAATGGTGTTTGTCTAGCATGATGCTTGTGAATGTGATTTGATATTCTTGAGTTGGATATGATGTGATATATTTAAATGTGGTTGTGACCTTGATGCTATGGTGTGACTTAATTGATCATATTTGCCTTGTGCTTTACTTCAAAATTCTTTTCTTTGAAAATAATGATGGTGTATGTTTGCCTAGTTGTGATGCATGTTTTGAACTTGATCCTTAGTGTTTCTTCTTGCTATCCATGAGTTAATGTTTAGAATGATATACATGATCATGCTTCTTCCCTACTTGCATTCATGCCTTAATATCACATGTTTGCTCTTTTGAAGTGTGTCTTACATAAGCTTTTTGTTGACAAATGTTTGAATATTGTTAAGACGCATGCTTTCAATCTTCTTGCTCATTCTTTGATCATTAACATGAGATGAATGTAATGTGACTTATCTACTGCCTCATCTTGGTTCCCATCTCATATGAATTCACTTCACCTTGTTTGATCGTTGACAATACTTCTTGTTTTGTTTTAAGTCACTTGTGTGTTCATTGATGCATTGTTTTGCCTAATTGTTTTGACTTCCATTCTTGGAGTTCATTTGAAGTGTATGTACTTGGTGTTGGTGATTGTCTTGAATGATTGGATATGATGCTTGCATTGTTAGTGCTTATGTCAATTTGTTTGAACCTCATTGTTTGAGTTACTTGTTATTGCATCTTCTCCTTCATCTCTGTCGCTCCCGAAAGATTCGCATCCAACGGTACAAACGCGAGAGTGGCGCAGAAAACACAGAGTCGCCAGCAATGTGTATTTATCCCAAGAGAGGGAAAGGAAACACTGCATAAACCTGAAGAGAAAGGGGGAAAGACATGGTCATCGCAACCATAGTCCGGGTTCGGGAGTCGGTTATGCGAGGGGAAGGTGTTACCACCCCACGCATCCATCGTACTCGATGGGATCCACGCTTGTTGTCTAAACGGAGGGTGAGTTGTCCTACTATCTATGGCTGAACAAAAGAAAACGGGGATGGGGGTGACTAAGACGGACTCGGTAGGACATATTCGATGCCCTAGGCCTACGTACTCCCTCAGTGCAATGGGAAAGTCAGAGTCAACGTAGTTCGGACGGGAACTGTGGGGGAAGGTTGCTCGCCAAGACAATTGTTGTCTTGTGCCTACATATCCTCAATCGGACGAGAGAGAGGAATCAAAGCTAATGTAGTTCGTGGGTACGACCACGGATGGGTAAGTGTTTTTTATGAGTGACGTTAGATTCGCGTCCGGCAGTTAGGGTCGATGCCTGTTTGCGACTTAGACGGAAGGTAACGTGCTCTTTTCTGAAAATGGTCTGGAACCAAACAATCCCAAAGGATAAAAAGATTTGAATTTGTTTTTGTGTTTTTTAGACAGAAGTGTTTTAAGTTAGTTCATAACTTGCATTGCACCAAAGTCTAGGGCACAGGGACGAATACTTAACGAATTTTCCCAAGACAGGACGCCCGCTAAGCACTCTAGAAAGATGAGAGGAAGCCCCTCATTTCTCATTCCCCACACTTAAGGCTCATGCGCAATACACTTTATCTTTATTAAGTGTTTTCAAGAAGTTTTGAGATGAGAAGAGAGAAGACACAAAGGAAACTCTAAAGGGAAACTAAGAGTCCTAATGTTATCATGCATGGGTAACCTATGGTTAGTGAGGCTTAGGAGAGACAACTACCTAAAGCCTAATGCTAATCCTACTCCAAGCTTAATCAAAGATTAAGTTGGACTAGGTAGCTCTAAAGGGAGAGAATCCAAGACTTAAACAAGTCTTGAGATTCATGGGAGGAAGAAAGTGAAAGAGAAGAATGAGAAAGAGAAGGAGAAGATGAGATACAATAAATGGCAGCAAGCACATCACATCATAAATGTCCAACTTAAATCATAAAAAATGTTTCAAAGATCAATGCAAAACAATCTCAAGTAAGCATGCAAAGATAAACATGAAAAAAGGCAAGCATACTTGTATGGAATGCACAATTAAGCATACATGGACTTCATATCAAAATGAAATGAGAAAGATATATGAAGATGAGTGCAAGTCAGAACCAAAATCATATTATTATCAACAATTCTCATGTGCAAAAGGAAATCAAAGCATGAAACATTATGCACCAAAGAAAGCTACAAAAAAGAGGACAAAGTTCCAACACTTAAGCATACTCAAACATGATTCAAACATGATCCATAAATGGAAAAACTTGGTCACAAGGGACCTCAACCAAGGGTAAACATCATATCAAATTCACATACAAATAATCAAGAATAAACTCAAGCAAATAGGCATGGCAAGTCAACTTGTGTAAAGAGGTGTCAAGATATAGTCATGCATAAGTCATTTAAGCACAAATAAACAAACATATATCAAATGACACTAAAAAATTGTGAGATTAAAACTCAAATGACCTAAGTCAGAAACCAATCACATGTCAAAAGATCTCACAAAACTTCACAAGTTAAGCACCTCAAACAAATGAGCAAAGATCACATAAGAAACATGACATCAATATGCAAAAGAGAGGGACTAAAATGCAATATGAAATGATTTTAAAAATATGAGAAAATTTTTTTTAAGGACCTCAAGATGTCCTTTGAAAAATGCAAAAGGAATGAGATGCAAATCATGTATAGATGATGAGAATAAAAATCAACAAGGCAGGGTGTGCATATATGAAACAATCCAAAAAGAAATTAATTAAACAATTAATTCAGATTCACAAAATAGAATAAAAATGAAAAATAAAATTTGAAATTTTTTTATAAAAACCTAAACATGCTTCATGAATTTTTTTGGGGTTTTTGGATGCATAAAACTAATTTTAAAAATTAAAAATGGAAATGCAACAATTAAGGAAATAACAAGAAAGAAATAAACATGGGGGTTCAGATAGTAGCCCAAACACGTTCAAAACCAAATTGGGCTCAAGGGGGAGGTGTGGATATCAAGCCCAGGTCAAAAAACCCATCAGCGAAGTCAACACACCCCCACATAGAACTCAGTCATCAAATAGGACTCACACAAGCCATCTGATTGATCCAACGTACGAAAACAAGTCAACGAATCAGCAAGGTAATTCAAACGAACACTCAAGACTAAGAGGCCCATGATAAGGAGAGTACACATGCGCACACATTGTTCAAACTGAATTAAAAAAAACACGTGACATGCACACCTAATTTTAATGTGTTGTCACGTCACCGACCGTTGGATTGAAAAAATGGAGGGTGGAGATTACGTCTTCCACCTCCAAACCCTCGCCGGACTGAACATGAACCAGGTGCCAGAGCCCTAGCTCCGGTCACCTTCTCCGGTGAGCCTCAACCAAAATTTTTCCAGGAATCACATATGACTACATCATTCAAACCAGAATTTCACAAGGATGCTAAATGTCAAATCCATTTCATCAAATAACAAACACACAGTGCAAATCGAAGGAAAACATAAATGGATCTAAAACTTCAACTTCAAAATACACACATGTTACACGTCCAAACTCACAAAAAAATACATCAGCATCATCAGTGAAGCATGAGGATCATTTTGCACACCAAAAAAAATGAGTTCTATGATGGTGAAAATCACACTAACCTGAAACTTGTAGAGCTCGAAATACACCAAGAACTCCTTCCAAAAGCTGCAGATCTTCCTCTTTTGAGCTCTATTTGCAAAATAAATGCAAATGGAGACATGAAATAGGCTGGATCTAAGACTTTGAACTTGAACCAACTTGAAATGCACTTATGAAAAACCTCACTCTCAGCTCAAAACAGTGGTAGGTTCTTACTCTACCAAGTGTGTAGGTCACAAATATGAAAAAAATTCTTCAGAAACCCTTGTAATGAATGAGTTTCGAAGAGAGAAAGTTTGGGTGAGAAAAATGAGATTCTGAACAAAATAGAGTGCATGACCTAATTGTGAAGGCATGAGTAAGCTTATATACATCCCATTAGAGCTCTGATCATAATTAAAACTTGATTAATCCCTTGGTTAATGAAATTGGATGGTTTATGCCAAAATGCACTTTGTGTTGTACCCACTAATCCACACGTGCACATCCATCCTCTTCATGATGGATCATTCACATTTATCATGCTGATCAAAATTCAAATTAACTTGGGCCTTGCACTTGCTTGGACAATGAGATTTGATCGATTATGCATTTTGGTCATTTGATGAATACCATATGAATAAGGCACGGGTAGACATGAAGTAAGGGTAAAAAATGCTCCTCTTGACTTGTACTTTGATGATATAACATGACTTGAAGCAAATGGAAACATTACAAGTCCTTTTGAGTGAAAACGCAAATGATGTAAAGTTGGTACATGTGGAAAGCCCTAAAACACACCTTGCCTTGCCTTAGCCATAACCTGAGTTTCACAAATGCTATGGAGATGTTCTAGTACTTGTTGGAAAGGGGAGAAAAAGATCTTCAACTTTCACGTTTTGAGGAAAATTCATTTGAAGCTTCTTTGATGATGAAAAGTTAAGTTGAATGTGGTGGAAAAACTGCCAAAAATGGAAAGTTTCAAATTATAGGTCATTTCCATATTTAGTAACTTTTGCACAAACTCTTGATTCTTGACGAATGACACGAATCTTGACATTTGAGGACCATATGAGGGCATAAGACCTTAAAAATCATGAAGAGGACCTCAAAATTCCATGGTTGACTTTCCTCCTTACAGTTGACTTTTGCTTACTTCACAAGTAACTGATCCACTGAACATCTTCCACAATGAACCACTAGCCAAGCCTTCCTCTATGAGCGTTTGTGATCAAATGGAAACCATGAGAGCATGCTTGAATCCACAAAGCCCTTCAAGAAGTCCTTTGGGTCAAAAACCCTAATTTGGTCCCTCTGGTTAGGAGGGAAAGATTCACTTGAAATCCTTTGCCATTCTTGACCTTATGAAGATATGATGAACTCCTCAAACCACCTTGAGGCTTGAGACTCCTTTGAGATGAACCAAGTACCTTTATCCCATGCCAAGAACCAATGCTATGCACAAATTTTAATGCAAGAAATGCAAAGAAACATAAGCCAGTTAGCTAAAAGTAAGAGGGCAAATTTTGGGGTGTTACAATCTCCTTCTTCTTTCTTTTCTTTTGAACCTTGAGACTTGTTTAAGTCTTGAGTTTGCTTTTGTTTGGGATTGATTAGTATAATGTTTAATTGTGTTTGTTCATATGATACCTTAGGATTCCTAGCTCAATTTAATTTCTGATTAAGTTTGAGGTAGGAGAGACATTAGGCTTTCAATCCTTTGCATGATAACAATTAGGATAGTCCCTCTTAAACCTTAACCTTAGATTCATCTCTTTGCATGCTAACATTAGATAGAGTTCCCTTCTATCTCAACTTTAGGACCATTGTGCATGACAACATTAAGATCTAGTTCCCCTTAGTTGTTTTCTTTTCAACCTTTGAGTCCTCTCTCTTCTCATCTCAAAAACAGATCAAAAACACTTAATAAATACAATGAGTATTGTGCGCATCGAGCCTTAAGTACATGGAAAGTGATAAGTGGGAGTCCCTCCTCAGCTTGTCTAGGGTGTTTTGCATACGTCCCGTTTTGGGCCGATCTTGCAACGCATTCGATCCTATGTCATTGACTTTAGTGCAACACGAGTTCCAAACTAACTTAACTCACTTCTGTCTAAAAAACACAAATCAAATGCAAATAATTTTATCCTTCGGGATGGGTCTCAAATCATTTTCAAAAAATAGCACGTTATTTCCGTTCTACTGCAAACAGGCATCGACCCTAACTGCTGGAACGCGAACCTAACGTCACTCATAAAAACACTTAGCCAATCTGTGGTTTCATAGGTCGAACTATGACTGCTCTGACTTCCTCATTCTTGTCTAAATGAGGATACATAGGCACAAGACAGCGATGTCTTAGCGAGCAACCATCCCCATTCACCCGTAGTCCTCCGAACTACGTTGACTCTGATTTTCCCATTGCACGAGGGAATACGTAGGCCTAGGATGAAGATGTCCTATCGACCCTCCTTTTGTTTTCCGTTTCTGTTTAGCAGTAGGCTTTAGATAAATCATCCTTTGATTAGACAACAAGCTTGGATCCCGTTGAGTACAACGGACGCGAGGGGGTGCTAATACCTTCCCCTCGCGTAACCGACTCCCGAACCCAGACTATAGTTGTGATGACTATGTCTTCTCCCTTCTTAAGGTTTCTTCGATCATTTCCTTTCCCTCCGTTGGGATAAATAACGTTCGGTGGCGACTCTTTTGTTTTTTCCACAGGTTGTTTTTCGCAGTTGCAACACCGGTTTATCAAGAACCAAATCATCTGTCAGTATGGTGTTCAGAGCAAGATTATCACTGATAATGGGTCGAATCTGAATAACAAGATGATGAAGGAATTATGTGATGAGTTTAATATTGAGCATCATAATTCTTCTTCTTACAGACCTAAGATGAATGGGGTTGTTGAAGCTGCTAATAAGAACATTAAGAAGATCATTCAGAAGATGGTTGTTACATACAAGGATTGGCATGAAATGCTCCCTTTTTCTTTACATGGGTATCGTACATCCGTCGGCACTTTAATAGGGGCAACCCCTTTCTCTCTTGTTTATGGTATGGAATCAGTGCTCCCAGTAGAAGTTGAAATCCCTTCTATGAGAATTTTGATGGAAACTAAATTGTCTGAGGCTGAATGGTGCCAAAGAAGATACGATCAGTTGAATTTGATTGAAGATAAAATAATGACGACCTTGTGTCATGGTCAGTTATATCAACAAAGAATGAAGAAAGCATTTGATAAGAAGGTTCGACCTCGTGTGTTCATAGAAGGCGACCTCGTGCTAAAAAAGATCTCGACTTTTACCAATGATTCTAGGGGCAAGTGGACTCCTAACTATAAAGGCTCGTATGTTGTTAAGAGAGCCTTCTCTGGCGGTGCATTAATCCTTAACACTATGGATGGTTAAGAATTCACTCGTCCTGTGAATGCCAATGCAGTCAAGAAATACTTTGCCTAAAAATAATAAAAAGAACAGCTCGCTAAGTTGAAAACCCGAAAGGGCGGCTTAGGAAAAAATGAGTGTCTTGGTGGACTGAAAACCCGAAAGGGAAATCTAGGCAAAAGTTAGGAATTATGGCAAGTAACTGCATCTGGCTAGTCTTGATCATTGGAAGCAACATTGTCTATCAAGGATTTTGCTTCAATCATCCTTAGCTAAAATTTTGAGCACAATGGAGTTCAAAGTTGTTAGGGAGAATAATGGCCATTGTATTTCAATGTAACCCTTTCCATGTATTTACCATTTTTCAAACTTTGTAATGATCCATGGAGTTACGCCATTTGTGGACTACCATTCTATTAATAAAATTCGGGCCTTTGTCCCTTTATTTGCAATTCTTACTTTGTTTCTGTTTGCAAAATTTCATTTATTGTTGATGATGATTTTTGAAACAAAATGTGAATAATTGATTTAAAATTTTTGAAAATTATAAAAACATTTTCCTTTTGATTTATGAATATAAAAAGGAATGTCAACGATTATTCCAAGAATGGTAAGATCAATGTTTTCCTCAGCAGGGTTCGTTCTTACTCCGCTGGTAGAATTTATTGACAGCTCCCTAGTAGAGTCTACTGATACTTCCCCAGTAAAGCTTGTTGATATTTCCTCAGCAGAGTTTGTTCCTATGAATATAACCGGTTGTTGACAAGATGATGGGTTCCTTCAGAGATTTCTTATGATGTGTTGGACTCATAAGATCCAGTATTTCTTAGTGGAATACTGGTTTGAGTTTTTTTTCTCCAGACGAGTGTTGTTCGGATTTTCCCCAGCTAAGTCTCGATCCAGATTTTCTCCAGATGATTATGTTATGATCAGGCAGTTGAGCAGTATTGAGGACCACCTCTCCCTAGTGTCAATCCCCACACAGAGATTCATCTTTTTCTATCCCCAACAGAAGTTATATGAGGAATTCTTGCTCAAGGTTTTACCCTCTGGATGTGTTGTTTTTGCTTTGGATGTCCCCAAACAGAAAGCAATGTTATTTCTCTCTAAGGAGTATTGATATATTGGCCGCTTGTCGGGTTTTATCTTGTCCAGGATGTATTTCTCTCTAGGTTGTTCTACCCAGAGATTTATCCTTGCTGATTCCCCAGCGGAGGCAGTGCATTTGTTTCAAATGTTTCCCAAGCATAGAGCAATAATGTTAACTTCTCATTTCCCCTGGCAAGTCCAGGATGTATTTCTCTCTAGTTTGTTTTATTCAGAGATTTATCTAGTGAAGATTGTGCATCATTATTGCGGCTATTCCCCAGCAAAGACGTTGATGACGTTTCCATTTAAGGAGTATTGATATATTAGTCACCTGTTGGGTTTTCTCTCATTTATGATGAATATTGATCTAAAATCCCCACAGCTTGACCTTTTGCTGTTTTCCTCAACAATTCCAGGATGTTTTGCTCAGAATTGGTTAATCCTCAGAATGCTTTTCTCTTGTATTTCCAGCAGATCTGCCTTGTTTTCACAGTGGATTTTGTGTAAATGTTTATATATTCACAATCCCCAGCGGATTCATTATTTTTCTGCAGCAGATATCCTCATCTTATTGAAGTGGAAGTTCCTGTGATTTTTTATTATCCCCAGGAGGAGTCAGAAGGATTTAGGTTGTTATAATTCCCCAACAACTTTCCTGCCATCCTCAAAGTAGAGTTTATGTTGATTCCTCTTTATGGGTCGTTGATGTTAGAAGATTGATATTTGGGTTTCTCCCCAAGGAGTATCTTCCTTTCTCCAGCAGGATTTGAGCCTTGTAGTAGGATTTATTTTCCTTTGACGGCTTTTGGTTATCTCTTGCAGGGTTCCTTCATCTAAATCCCTAGCAGAGTTTCTAATGATATCTCCATCTTGTTGAGATTAGCCGAGTATTTCAATGGTCTTGTGGTGTTTATTCACCCTCAGTTCATCTTTATGTCTGTTTTGTCAGCATATTTATACTCATACGCATTGCATGCACATTCATTTGTTGGGTATAACATGTTGTTGTTGCATTGTGCATCTTGCATTTGTGTTAGTGCACATTAATTTGTTGTGTATAACATGTTGTTTCATGCATTGTGCATCTTGCATTTGTGTTAGTGCTTCTTTGCTCTATGGTGTTGTTATCCTCTCAGAGCGTGTGCATCCTCTCTCCAATAGAGTGTCGGCCCGTAAGCAGAAAATACTTATCTTTGTTGATTCCCCACTGAGTTTATGCTTCGTGGAAGATATTTATTTCAGTTTCCTCCCCAGTGTATTTGTCTGGATGGAATTTAATCCCCAGTTGAGATATTTCCTCACCGGGTAGAGTCTTGTTTGGCCGTTTCTCTCTGGTTTATTCCCGAATTGAACTTTGGTCCTTTTATCTGACAACAGAGACTTGTTACCTTTTGGTTGATTACCTCGTCGTAGCTATCGCTTGGTTGATAGTTGGTAATCCCTCTTTTTGAGCTTATCACCTTTGTCATCCTGCCCATTTAGTTGGTAGTAGGTGATATAGATGGCTTATTACCTTTGTCGTCTTGCCCATTTAGTTGGTAGTAGGTAATATAGTCGGGTTTGGTTACCTTGTCGTAGCTATCACTTGTTTGATAGTTGGTAATCTCTCCCTTTTTTCGAGTTTATTACCTTTGTCGTCCTGCCCTTTAGTTGGTAGTAGGTAATATTTCCCATATCCCTTTGGTTGATTGCCTCATCATAGCTATCACTTGGTTGATAGTTGGTAATCCCTCTTTTTGAGCTTATCACCTTTGTCGTCCTACCCATTTAGTTGGTAGTAGGTGATATAGCTGGCTTATTACCTTTATCGTCCTACCCTTTGTTGGTAGTAGGTAATGTAGTCGGGTTTGGTTACCTTGTTGTAGCTATCACTTGGTTGATAGTTGGTAATCTCTCCCTATTCGAGTTTATCGCCTTTGTCGTCCTGCCCATTTAGTTGGTAGTAGGTGATATTTCTCGGATCTTTTTGAGATTATTACCTTTGTCGTCCTGCCCTTTGTTGGTAGTAGGTAATATTTCTCATATCCTTTTGGTTGATTGCCTTGTCGTAGCTGCCACTTTGTTAGTAGTTGGCAATCTTTCCTTTTGGTCATGCTATTACTGGATGTCTGGTAGTAGATGATCTTTCCCCAGTGGAGATTTTTCCCTCCCTGTTGGGACGAGTTATCCCTCTTTTATTTCTGGTGTTGGTAATTTTCCCTCAGTGGATTCTTACTCTTTAGTTTTCCCCTGCGGAGTCTTTTCTCTTTGCTCCCCAGCTTTTGTTTGTCTCATGTGGCGTTTTCTCCCCACAGAGGTCTTGTGTCTGCACATCATCTGCATAATCATATCATTTTGTGGTCTCTTATGGCCAAAAATTTGGTTTATTGTTATATTTAAGTGTCTTCTATCTCGCCGAGACAAATATGCCCATCTTTGTATCTCCAGATAGAAGAAACTTAAATAGGGACAACTGTAATACCCTAATTTTTACCCCTAAGATCCCACATATCATTTGCATCTCATACCACAAGCAAGATCACAAGCTTTAGTTCTCTTGCCTTCCTTTGCAGGTTTGTTTTCGAGGGAGATCACCGAGCACCCCTGTTTTCTTGTTTGCTTGATGTTTGTTTATGTTTATGTTTACTAACCCCTAATTAAAATCCAAAAATATGTTTGTTTTTTTTCCTTTACTAACTTTTTCAGGAAGAGGTTGGGACCAAGAATATCAAATATCAGTTCCTCAGCTCAAGTGAAATTTATCTGAGCAAAGTCAAAGTTGATCTGCAAACAATTCAAAATCATCTGATCAAGAGTTTTCAATATTTAATTGATCATTATTCAAGAGACTCCAAGGTTTATGTGTTTATTTCCATGCCTTCTTTGACAAGCAAAAAGAATCGAGCCAGAGCCACAACAGTGCAATAAAAAGAAAATTTTCACAAATTTTGCTATGTTAATCGATTAACACTATATTATTAATCGATTAACTAGTGCGTTTTTGTGAAAAATGAGCCAAATTCAAATTCTATAGCATTTTTGCACCAAATTCACTTTGTTTCATCATGAGAATATTCTAGATCACCTCATTTTAATTCCCCTACCTCATCATAATTAATTTCCACCATACACCCTAATTAATCACCACTTGATTTTGATTTTGCCTCCAAATTCAAATTCCAAGTCTAATTTTGGTTCCAAACCAAACTCCAATCCACCAAAATTTCCAAGCCCAAATTCTATAAATAGAGGCCTCATTTCATTCATTTCATAAGCTTCTAATAGCCAAATTCACCTTGCAAAATTTTTTCTCAATTTTTCATCTACCTAAATTCACCAAAGCTCTTTCTTCCATTGAAAGTTAGTAGAGCTTACTAATCTTTGAGCTAAACCTCCATCCAGTTACTTTTTCATCATCAATTTCTGTAGATCAAGGCTTTGGAGTGTGATTCTTGGAGTTGATTTGAAGAATTTTCATATTTGAAGTGGTAAACTCTTGTTCCACTATTGTTGTGCTTGATCCATCTTCCACAATGTGATCTATTATTGATTCTTGTTGCTTGATCTTTGGATCTTGGAAATTGTGTTTTATTGGTGTATTTGTTGTTGTTTTACTTGAATTTTCGTGCTAATTTGCATCCATGATCATGAGGTGTTTGAAGAAATGATTGGATCATGAATGCTGAATTTTTTCAATTTTTTTTGCTGTTTTGTTAGGGTTAATCGATTAACCAAATGTAGTTCATTTTGGTTAATCAGTTAACCAATAGCAGAATTATGATTTTGGTTCTGTTTTGGGACTGTTTTGGTTCCTTTCTCTTCTTCTTCCATTTCCTTTTGATTTTTGCCTTGGTTTGCACTTTTAAAGGTCCTATTCCTCTTTAAATTCATTGGACTTAGGGTGTAGATGAAGTTGGATAAACATTCACTAATTCAAATCTATCTTTAAAGTGAATTGTTCAATTCATTTCAGGTGCTTTGAGTTAATGATATGTTTAGTGCTTTAATCCACCAAGATGAGTGGATGAACTTAAAGATGGAATGATCTTGAAATTGTAATTCAATTTAGCTTCCCCTATCCTCTTCTCCTTTTTCTTTTGATCGATGAAAATCTTTAATATCATTGGAACTTGTTTTAAGTTCTCGATGAAGATGAGATCGTTGCCATTTTTCTTTTCGTGCGGTAATGCTTTCGGAGAGTGATCTACATATCACTTCTCTAGCATGCATTAACACTAACATTGTTATTGACCGACCTCAGATAGTCGTGGCTTCTACATAAGTCCGATTACGATTGCTTAACATAGCGTTAAATTGTCCCGAAATCGGAAAACCATTGTGATTTGTAAGGGAATTATCAGTCTCCTATTCGTCCATGGCGTAGTTTGAAATAGATTGACTTTCTCTTGTTACCCGTGGGGGTTAGTTGGTATACTCGTTGATTTTGTCCGAGTTGGAGCCCTCCCCATGGTAATGTACGAGACCAGGTTTTCATTCTCATGGATGTTTAGTCGAGCATTTCCGAAAAAACAACAAAACTTGTGCTCTCAATTCGAATTATTTTTTCTCTATTGTTATATTAATTGTGCTATGTTTATGCTTCCTTATGGCTCCCTATCTCTCTTTATTTCTTTTATGCTTTATGTTATCATATCATATCATATCATTTGTTTATGTTTCCGCCATTTTTACTTTGTCCACTTGGACCATTTGTTTATGTTTATGCTCTTTTTCTTTTGTCCATTTGGACCAAAAAACATTAATAAATGATTAAACCCCCAAAAAACTTGTTCTCTTAATTTTGGACTATGGTTACTATCCTTTGTATTGGACATGGAACTTTGGACATAGAATTAGGATCCTAACCTATGCTTGGAAGTTTGTAATGGAAAACCTTGGATTTTGGGTACTCGGAGTTCTCTTTTGAAGACCTATTTTGATCAAGACCAAATCTAAAATAAAGAATGCTTATGCTATGGAGCTTGCTTGTGTGGTAAGACCGTTCTTATCCTTAGCTTTTATCTTTATGCAATAGGATAGTCACTTCTTCTCCACCCCTTCTTTAATTTTCAAAATCTCCTCTCGTTTTCAAAATCTTCTTGTTTTCGAAACTTAAACCGCTTTCATAATAAAACCTTGACTTTGGTCAAGTGACTTTCAAACTTTGTTTTCTTTAACAAATGTCAATCAAAGTTAATCATACTTTGACCATTTCAAAAAGACATAAAAAAATACAAAACTCATTCAAACTTTTTGTGCTTTTGTGCACTTTTTCTTTTAAAACTTTTCAAAAAGATTAGACATGAGTCATCTTCTTTGATGAGATGTAAAGCTTCTAACCATTGTATTTTGTGTAAAGTATGGTCATTTTCCACTTAGATGTTGAAGTGATTAGTCTTGTTGATTTTAATCCAAGCAAATCCTCCATCTTAATGTGATGCAAATGCCTCTTTCACATACTCTTGGGTAATTAGTTGAGTATTCTCTCTTGAGAATGACAGGTTGTCTTTTCAAGTTAAAACTGAATCATAGCCAATAATTTTTTTTATTTGTACCATGAACTACGAGGTTTTGATCCTATATTTCACTTTGTGGGTACGTAGGCATGAGGCGATAAGTCTCTCCAAACACAAAAACCTTAAAAAAATATTTCTCTTCTCATCTCCCTAATCTCTTTTCAAATAAACCTTTTTAAACCAAAAAGCGTAGGTATTTCAAAGGGTTCCTATAGAGTACTATAGACGTTTTGGGTGCTAACACCTTCCCTTAGCGTAACCAACCCCCTTACCCATTCTCTGTCTGTTCTTGTTTTAGAACTCTTTAGGTTTTGTTCGCTCTTTTTCCTTTCCTTTTTTGGGACAAATAAAAGCGCGGTGGCGACTCTTGCATTTTTTGAGTTAAGTTAATCAATAGCTTACACTCACAAATTTCCCCGCTACAACATCCATTTGATATAATTAAGTTATCAAACTTTCCATTCCATTGCAAAGATTTATCTTGAATCACAAACCCTTATGGTTTTCTCAGTCACCGTTTAAAAAAGTTATTTTAACATCCATTTGGTGTACTATTAAGTTATAAATAGAAGCTATTAAAATGAATATCCTAATGGATGTAATCCTAGTGACAAGAGAAAAGATGTAGAAAAAATCTATATTTTCTCTTTGTCTAAAACCCTTGGCTACAAAGAGAGTCTTGTATTTATCAATAGTTCCATCAAGTATTAGTTTCTTTTTCAAAACCCATTTACAACCGATGGTTTGCAACCAGGAGGCAAGTCTACTAAGTGCCAAGTCTTGTTAGATTCTAGAGATTCTATTTCATCATTAATAGCTTCTTGCCATAAATCTACATCCATAGATGACAAGGCTTCTTGAAGATTTATTAGATCTTCTTCTACATTATAAGTCTCATAGTCGGGCCTATAGTCTTTGGTAACTCTTACTCTTTTACTTTGTCGAAGTTCTGTTTCTATATTAATGTTGCTTTCTGTGCCTCTTATCATAGGAATGTGACTCGATTGAGTGCCCCTACTATTTCTCAATTTGAAAGGAAGTTTGTCTTCATAGAATTCACCATTATTTGATCTATGACCACTTTTGTATTTAGGCCATAAAACCTATATGCCTTACTGTTTGCTGCATACCCAATAAATACACATTCGTAGGCTCTACTAGCGAGTTTAACTCGTTTAGGATCCGAAATTCTTACATAAGCCTGACAACCCCAAGTTCTCAAATAAGATAAGTTTTGTTGTCTTTTCTTTAGTATCTCATAAGGAGAGATCTTACTTTTTTACTTAGGAACTCTATTCAGGACATAGCAACAGTCAATAACCCCCCCAACCAGTGAGGAGCAGCACCAGAATTTGACATAATTGCAACAAGTTCAGTAAGAGTTTTATTCTTTCTTTCTACTTTACCATTCATTTCAGGAGAGTATAGTGCAATTGTTTCATGTACAATTTCATGTTCAATATAAAAATCATTAAATAACCCATAATTGTATTTTGTTTCTCTATCACTACGAAGTCTCTTAATCTTCTTACTAAGTTGATTCTCAATTTCAGTTACATACATCTTAAACATGTCAAGTGTTTCAATTTTATTCTTCATTAAGTATACATAAGTGTAATCAGAGCAATCGTCAATAAAAGTGATAAAATAACGTTTACTATTTCTAGTTAAAGTTCCATCTAATTCACATCTATCAGAGTGTATAAGATCTAAGGGATCAAATTCTTTAATAATTGATTTATGAGAAGTCTTAGTAATTTTAGCTTGACTACAATATTCACATTTATTTGTATCATTGACATTTAATTTAGGGAATAAGCCTAAGTTGTTTTCATTAGATATAACTCACTTATTAACGTGACAAAGTCTAGCATGCCAAATATTAAAATCACACAAAGAGTAAACAGAAGGAGAACTTTTATTCAAATCAACATTCAACTTAAACGTGCCATCAGTGGGGTACCCTTTCCCAAAGAGAATACCATTCTTAGTGATGGTGTACAAATCTGCCCCAATAGACTGACTAAACCCTACCTTATTCAAAAGAAAACTAGAAACAAGATTCTTCCTAAGTTCAGGAACATGCATGACGTCCTTCAAGATTAAAGTCTTTCCTGAGGTGAAGTTCAGCTCAACGTCTCCAATTCTAACAACATCAGTGGCGTGAGCATCTGCCAACAACACCTTCTTATATTCAGTATTCGTGTATGTCTTGAACATAGCATGATCATAGAAGACATGACAAGAGGCGCTAGTGTCTACCCACCAACCATCACTTCCACCAACCATGTTGATTTCAATGATCATAGCAATGATTTCTCATCAGTTATGTTAACCTGTGCATTAGAGACAACAAGTTTGGGCCTGCTCTTACATCTCTTAGCCATATGACCCGATTTTCCACATCTAAAGCAAGTGAAAATCAGAGTGTCATTTCTTTGAGTTGGTGGTTGCTGTCTAGCAATCGGAGTAGATGAGCCCCTTGAGGAATTCCCATTCTTAATTTGGTTCACAACATTACGGTTCTGATTCTTTAATGGTTTGCGCGTAGGCTTCAGAACCGCACCGGATCTCTTTTTGTTGTTATAAATAACTAAGACTTCATCCTTCTGATCTTGTCTTCTAGCTTCCTCTTTAATTTGGAGGCGAGTGATCAGACTCTCGATTGAAAACTCTTTTGTTTTATGTCGAAGCACATTTTTGAAATCTCTCCAACCAGGGAGCTGTTTGTCAATTATAACAGCAATCTGAAATTGTTCATCGAGGGGCATACCTTCAGTTATGATTTCATGAACGATCTTCTGAATTTTGCGGCTTTGAGCTTCCACTGACTTTTCATCCACCATCTTATAGTTCAAGTAGCAGCTGACTGCATATTTCTTTGCAACTACTTCCTTAGTGTAGCGCGAATTTTTGCGTGGTTGCGAAGCACTATCGCTTTGGGGGTACTACAGTTCGATTCATTTTATATCCTATTGAAGCTAATTAAGGAAGGGAAATAGATGTCTCTAATTAACCCTGCTCGCATATTGAGTTTAAACAGATGACTGTTGGTTTATAGATGCTATTAAGATTGTGGGTCTCTCTTAGGTTATTTTGTTAAAATAGAGTGTCGGGACTATTTGTGAGGTTTTAAGTAATGTGTTTAGATTTGATGCTTTTGTGTTGATTTGGTGGAGATACTAGATTTTGGGTTTTTGATTAGTATGCTCGCTAAGATTTTTCAATCTTATGCCTACATATTCCCGTTCAGGGAAATCAGAGCGATCGTAGTTCCTCCTATTCTATGGGAGGAAAAAGGTGTTTTGGTGTCTTGTTCAAAGCCCAAGACATGAAGCTAAAGGTGGTTTGTATCTTTTTCAAAGCCCAAGATGTGAAGCTGAAGGGTTTAGGATTAGAGAGAATTTGTCATCTCTAAAGAGGAGTTGTTGATGTTTGCATGCTGTGAGCAAGGCACAGCTTTGATGCTAAAAGGTTGATTGACTCAACCGAGAATTTCCTTATACAAAGCCTAAGAGGAGGCTATTGACCCAACAAGAGGGTGTCTTTTATTTGTCTCGTACAAAGCCCGAGATAGAGGCTAAAAGGTTTGTGACCCAACAAGAGGGTCTTTTATACTCAACAAGAGAGTGTTTTAGTGTCTCGTACGAAGCCCGAGATAGAAGCTAAAAGGGAAGTGACTCAACAAGAGAGTCTTTTATACTCAACAAAAGAGTGTTTTATATGTCTTATTCAAAGCCCAAGATGGGGGCTAAAGGTTTGATTCAACAAGAGAGTCTTTTATACTCAACAAGAGAGTGTTTTTCTATCTCGTACGAAGCCCGAGATGGAGGCTAAAGAGGTTGACTCAACAAGAGAGTCTTTTATACTCAACAAGAGAGTGATTTATATGTGCCTTGTATGAAGCCCAAGGCGGAGGCTAAAAGTGTTTGACTCAACAAGAATCTTTTATACTCAACAAGAGAGTATTTTCTATCTCGTACGAAGCCCGAGAGGGAGGCTAAAGGGGTTTGACTCAACAAGAGAGTCTTTTATACTCAACAAGAGAATGATTTATATCTCGTACGAAGCCCGAGATGGAGGCTAAAGGAGTGACTCAACAAGAGAGTCTAAAAAGGCGAGCTCCATTGGGGAGAATCATTGTACAAAGCCCAAAAGGAGGCCATCTGTGCTGGGGAATGAATCATTATACAAAGCCTAAGAGGAGGCTAAAAGATGGTGACTATTTCAGTTTAGTCACAGGTCTAGTATATTGGATAAAAGAGAAATCAGTTCTTATAAAGGGAACGATTAAAGGTGTGGTTGTACTTTGGTACTGATCGGGAGATCAGGGTTATTTCCTGTTCTTTAAGGAAATGGGAAATCCAAAGGGTATTGAGACTATACAAGTCTACTGATATTTTGAGAAATCGATTCTCAGATAATGAATGATCTTTGTATGATGCCCAAGAGAAGGCTGGTATGTTAAGGGATGAAGGTCAACCCATTAACTGGTCTGACACTTGACTCAGAAAGACAGCTCTAGCAAATTGATGACTAGGTTCTGTTCGTATAACTGTAGAGGTCTCTGGGTCCTTGTACTAAGCCCAAGAGAAGGCATGAGAGCTTGTAAGAAGCCGAAGGGTCCTTGTACAACGCACAAGAGGAGGCTGGGATGCTTTTAAGAAGCCCGTGGGTCATCAAACCAAGAGAAGTTCAAGAAATGCAATTCACCGAGAAGAGATCATTCCAGGAAAGTTCAAGGATTTGGAAGAAACTCAAGAGATGCCATTCACTGAGAAAAGATCATCTCTGGGGAGTAAAGTTTCTTTGACAATTTCTAAGAGTGACAGTCTGAGAAAGGGTTCACAGAGAATGCTGCCTTTCACGTCTCCATATTGTTTAACCCTAAGAGGAGGGAAGTCTGTATCTGGTAATCCTATGGGGGATCAAGTTTTGTTTGTATTTAAGAGTGACAAACAGGCTTTACCTAGTTCTAGAAGTAGTTGCCGGGGAAAACTCTAAATAACTATACTAGTATTACACAGTTGATATTTGACAAGTATATAAACGTTTGTGAAAGAAGACTTACAGTGAGCAGCCCCACAATACAGTTATATATATATATATATGAAAGCGGATAAAGAAAGCGGGTAAACACTTACTCGGTTGTAGAGCTTCCATGCTGTTTTGTTTGTTGTTCAAAAAAGAAAGCTTTGATAACAATATTATATTCTAAATCAAAGGAGAAAGTACTTTGAAAGGATTTTTGGGGCTTATAGCTCAAGGAGAGGCCCAAGGTTTTATTAGTGATTGCACTGTTGTTTTGAAATTGTACAGGGACTTATACAAGTGACTGAGGCCCAAAAAGGTTTTCTGTACAAAGGGATGGGTCTTACACTCTTTCAAGAGGCCCAAAGGTGTTTAAAGAAAAGGAATGGGGCTTATAACAGGAGGGTAGGCCCAAAGGGTTTTGTTTGAAAAATGACGATCGCGCCGAGATTTCTTTAACATACTGGGTCTTATACAATGCATTGAGGCCCAAATCATTTTGGTTTTCAAAAAGGGTTGGGTCTTAAACTCTACTAGAGGCCCAAATGTTTTTGTGTCAGTGATGGGGCTTACAGCTCAAGGAGAGGCCCAAAGTTTTATTTTGAACTGGCGATCGTGCCGAGGTTTTTTTTCTTTTAACACAGAGGGACTTATACAATATGTGAGGCCCAAAAAGGTTTTGGTTAAAAGGGGATTGGGTCTTACACTCTATTAGAGGCCCAAATGTTTGAAAAAGATTTGTGATGGTTGAATTAATCAAAAACCCTAATTTGTTTTCAAAATATATTTTAATTGAATAAAAATTCAATTAAAATGATCAAAATTGTTAAACATGTGTGAAAAACAAATTGTGGTATTGGATTAATGTTTGAAAAATCATGTTTATACCCACAAAATAATTGGAAATCAATTAAGTTTGGAAAATCAAGGGAGAAAAAATATTTCAAATGTTAAAAACAAATAAAACATTAATTCTTTGCAAAAATATCAAATATATGAAATAAGTAATATTTTTGGGAATTTTTGGTAAAATAAAATATTTTAACATTTTTGTGAATTATTAAAAAAAGAATCAACTCAAAATCATTAAAACTCAGAGAGAAATTAATTTTTGAATCAATTAAATAAAATCACAAATATTCAAATATTTGAATTTTCAAAAAGGGCGCCAAGAACATGGCAAGAACACGCGCCACCCTCTGTTTCTGCAGATTTTCATTTTCTATCCAATCTCACTGAATACTTGATTATATCATGCAATCTACACATCAATCTACTCGTTTTCATCTCACGATCATGTCTATGGTCTTTAATTTCATTTATTTTAAGCATGGAATAAGAAATCAAAGAGAAATCTCAAGAACCCTAAAATTTGCATGAAGGTTCAGAAATTCCATACACGATTCAAACAAAACAATTGATTGAGGGTAAACACTCTATGCATGATTATGAACATAGGGCCAAATTATTGTGCAGCAAAAAATGCATTGGTCGTAGAGTTAGAAGAGCTCATGCTTACCTCTTGTAGCTGGTGATCGTGTTTTGTGTTAGAGGTGTTACAACTAGGTTCCAATGATATGGATAGCTTCCCTAGGTGCCAAGTGATGTGCCTGAGTGCTTGGAATTGTTTGAAACAAGCTGGAACTGAATATGGTATCCCAACTGTAACTTGGTTAAAACCTTGAGCAGTTGGCTGGTGATTTTGAGAAATCAGTGTTCCAGGTGTTGTTTAAGTGTTTGGATCACTTCTATATGATGTTTATGAGGGGTGTGTGTGATTGGTTTGGTTGGAATTGCTCTCAAACTCAAAACCCGATGGTGACTTGCTTTGGAAGGTAAATTTGGAAGTGAGAGGGAGATTTTGAGGAAAACATCTGTTTGATGGCTTTGGTGTACTCAAACTGATCACAAATGAACTCTATTTATAGTGGAGCAAGTTTGTTTTACAAGCAATAGTGAATGACAACTGCTGCAGAGGTTTGGCCAATGGTTGCATTTTGGAATCTCAAGTCTCCTCTAGCCATTGACTAGAGGTTAGAGCACAGGCTGCTGGTTCCCTTGGTCTTGGATATGTCTTGACTGAATTCAGTTGGAAATGGATTAGTCCATGCCACCTTGGTGCATCCATTGAATGCTCCAAAACAAAATTGGAGTCTTGTCCCCTCTTTAGGGATTTCTAGGTTTGGTATGCTATTTTTAGTTCCAAGGACTTGGGAGGCTTATGGATCAGTGTTTGTCCCTCCTTGGTCTCCCCCGAAGATATTCAGATGGATAATTGTGTTTGTCATTTGCACAAATTTGGCAAATCGAGCAAAATGCACAAATCTGCCTTGCTTTGATAGTTTTCAGCAAGGCATATTGTCATTGTCATATCTCATGGCTCAAGTGGAATTTGATGGAGTTCTTGGCCATTTTGGAAAGCCATCATATGATACAACAGATGTTTGATCATAGTTGGTTTTGATACCTTTTGGATCCAAGTGAAAAATTCCCCTACATTTGGAAAAAAGTGAAGGCAGATTCTGACTTAGTGAAAATTTCCTCAGTTGACTTTTTCCTCGAAACCCTAACTGTGGTTCTGATGAAATTGAAACTTGTTGCTCAAGCTTCTTGAATCAATCCATTGTTGCAAATGGATCAATGTGGTGCATTAGAGACCCTCAAATCCTCTCTTGAGGTCTTGGCTCATGTTTTGTTCCAAAAGTCAACTTAGGGGTGAATTAGGTCGAGAAACCCTAATTCCTGATTTTTTTTAATGCATCCCCTGAGGCAAAGTTGACTTGATGATTGGGTCCATGAGGTTCCTTGGAGCATCTTAGGTTATGCTTTGAAGCATTGGCTCATGCCCAGAGGAAAATTTCCATCTGGAGGCCCTGGTCAACCAAAACCCTAATTTGGTGACACTGGCGATCTTGAGGCTTGATCAACCTGGAATGTTGCAGCCTTGTGCCTGATTCTTGCAGTGGGAGTCCTCTTGATCCATTGTGGATGTTTGAGAGGTTAGACAAGTTGAAGATCATGTCATTCCTTGATTGATCCTTTGTCTAAGAGCTCTGAGAGGGCTTGAAACCCTAATTTTGATTGTAGTGGATGCTCACCCGTCTTTGGGGAGACTAATGAGGCATAATGGTCCATCCATATTGTGATGATGATTTGCACAATGATGGGGAATCTTAGTGGTCAAAATTTGGGGTATGACAGATGCCCCTATTTAATCTACTTGGACCTGAAGGTGTGAATGGCGAAGGTATTCGGGCATTCGGGGTACAAGAGGATTAAATATCGGAATACCCGAAATTTTGATGGTGGTTATGAATGGTAATTCACGCATTCATCTTCTTTTACTAAACGATGATACTTAGAAAAGGTAAACTTCCCCTCGATCCTGGTCTTCAGCCAAGGAACTGGTCTAAGTTTCTGAAATAACCTTCCCCTCGATCCTGGTTTCCTACCAAGGAAGTGGTCTTAGTTTCTGAACTAAACTTCCCCTCGGTCTTGGTTTCCTACCAAGGAACTGGTCTTAGTTTCTAAAATAAACTTCCCCTCGATCCTAGTTTCCTACCAAGGAACTGGTCTTAGTTTCTGGACTAAACTTCCCCTCGATCCTGGTTTCCTACCAAGGAACTGGTCTTAGTTTCTGATATAAACTTCCCCTCGATCCTGGTTTCCTACCAAGGAATTGGTCTCAGTTTCTTTTGTCAATAAACTTCTTGACAAGGGACGCTATTCGTAGCGGTTTTCCTCAAACTTCTCGCCGAATTTTCCTGGGGAGATGCCATTTGATGGAAAAGGTTTGATGTCAGAGTTGCTGGGGAACCCAATCATCTGAGTTGTAGAGGTGTACAAACTTCTCTGTTGGATACGCCATTTGTCGGCTCTATTGGGGAAAACGAGTCTCTTGAGAGACTGCTTCCAGCTTGGGGATATTACATCATACTTTTCTCGGAGATCTTCTCGGAGAAATGCCATATGATATGATCCAATTTTGAGGTGCCGATGACCTCATTTGATAGCAAATTTTCAGAGAGAAACTGCTGCATTACCGTGCGTCGGCGGTTGAGAGGCTTTCTCTGGGGATTTTCCTTAAATCCAGGAAAGCGAAGATATCATCTTCAATGGCGAAGAGTGACGTTTATCGAAAGTTCTCTTGCTTTTCAGAGGTTCAAGTTATCAAAGTGGTCAAAGATCGGACATTTCCTGACGAGGAAAAAACTGACAACTCGATTGAGAGGAGTTTTATCACTAGGGGATAAGACCGACTAGAGTGATAGTGATGCAATATGAACGTGAATGCAAATCAATAATGCATGATGTATGTATGTTTATGCTGACAAAAGTGACGCGACATACAAACTAGTAGATGAATACGACTGGATACTCGGCCACGGTGGGGGATGAAAAGTATCACTGGTTCACGATAGCAATTCTGCCTTGCTTAGGAGAAATAGTCCCTGTTGGGAGCTATGTTGGTCGGGCTTAGGAGATAAGAACTCTGTCGGGGATGTCAGATGGAATATTCGCATCTGACATAGCTGATCCTTCATTCAGGCGCATTGATTTAGAAGGAGTACTTTGATTATGCACTTTAAAGCTCAACCATCTTTGGAGAAGCGATTGACGTTCTTTCGATGTTCAACAGTCAAAAGAAATTTCCATCTTTATTTTAAAGCAGAAAAAGGTTTAACGAGTAAATTCATTTTTGTTTCGTTTCAAGAATCGTTAATCATGTTAAAATGTCGTTCTGTAAAGTTAAAACAAATAAGAATTGCAAACAAAAGCACAAGGGCTCAAATTTTATTGATAGGATGGAAATCAGCCAAACACGTGATTCCATAGAGTATTCACAAAGTTTAGAAAATGGTAATTTAAGGGAAAAAGGCTACATTGAAACATGACGACCGTTATACTTCTACCAACTTTGAATTCTGAACATCTTGAGCTTCTATCGAAGATGACCTTGATCGAGATTTCTTTCGATGGATGGTGTAACTGCTGCTGAGGGACTTGCCCCTTTGTTGAACATAGTTACTTGCCATTATCCCTAATTTTTGTCTGGATTGTACTTTGAGATTTCCAATCCACCAGGATTATTTTTGATCATGTCTCTAATTTTTGCCTGGACCGCCCTTTCGGGTTTTCAATCCACCGAGACGTTTTTTTTGTTTAGGCGAAGTATTTCTTGACTACATCAACATTTGTGGGGTAGGCAAATTCCTCTCCATCCATGGTTGCGAGTCTCAAGGCGTCGCCTGAGAAAGCTTTCTTGACCACATAGGGGCCGTCATAATTCGGGGTCCATTTGCCCTGGGAATCAGTGAGGAATGATTGTATCTTCTTGAACACAAGGTCTCCTTTCCTGAAGACGCGAGGTCGGACCTTTTTGTCGAACGCCTTCTTCATTCTTTGCTGATACAATTGACCATGGCATAGTGCCGTTATTCACTTCTCTTTGATCAAATTCAGTTCGTCGTGTCGACTTTGAAACCATTCAGCTTCTATTAGCTTTGCTTCCATCAATACCCAGATTGAAGGGATCTCTACTTCTATGGGAAGCACTGCCTCCATGCCATATACTAGAGAGAAAGGGGTTGCCCCTGTTGAAGTGCAGTCAGATGTGCAATAACCGTGAAGAGCAAAGGGTAGCATCTCGTGCCAGTCTTTGTAGGTTACAACCATCTTTTGAACGATCTTCTTGATGTTCTTGTTAGCCGTTTCTACTGCTCCGTTCATCTTAGGTCGGTAGGGAGATGAGTTATGGTGTTCGATCTTGAACTCTGCGCACAACTCTTTCATCATCTTATTGTTCAAGTTAGATCCATTATCAGTAATGATCTGGCTCGGAACACCATAACGGCAGATGATATTTTTTTTGATAAATCGGATCACCACTTGTCAGGTTACATTGGCGTATGACACTGCTTCGACCCACTTGGTGAAATGATCAATGGCTACCAGGATGAACCGATGTCCATTTGAAGCCTTAGGTTCAATCATGCCGATCATGTCGATTCCCCATATGAAAAAAGGCCATGGGGAAGAAAGAACTTTGAGATGTGTTGGCGGTACATGGATTTTGTCTGAGTATATCTGACACTTGTGACACTTCCTCATGTACTTGTAGCATTCAGATTGGTCAACCAATAGTACCCTTCTCTTAGGATTTTTCTCGCATTGTGTGTCCGTTGGCATGAGTGCCAAAGGATCCTTCGTGAATTTCTTTTATCAGCATGTCTGCTTCTGGTCTGTCAACGCATCGGAGCAAGACCATGTCAAAGTTTCTCTTATAGAGTGTATCACCACTCAGAAAGAAGCTGCCTGCTAGCCTTCTGAGGGTTTTTCTGTCTTTCCTTAGTGCCCTAGGTGGGTACTCTTGTTTCTGAAGGAAGCATTTGATATCGTAATACCAAGGTTTGTCGTTTATGACTGCTTTAATCGTGAAGATGTAAGCGGGCCTTTCAAGGCGCATTATGTCGATCTTCGGTAGGTCGTTCCATTGACCCACACTAATCATGGAAGAGAGAGTGGCTAATGCATCAGCCATGTGATTCTCCTCACGAGGGATATGATGAAACTCGATTCTATTGAAGAAGGGTAACAACCTTCCCGCGTAATCTTTGTAAGGAATCAATCCTGATTGGTATGTGTTCCAATCTCCTTTGATCTGATTGATAACCAGGGCTGAGTCTCCATATACATCCAAGTTCTTGATCCTTAAGTCGATCGCTTCTTCGAGACCCATGATACAAGCTTCGTATTCGGCCTCGTTGCTCGTACACTTGAATGTTAGTCTGGCAGTGAAAGGAATGTAGGTACCCTGAGGGGTAACAATGATTGCCCCAATTCTATTTCCATAATGATTGACAGGTCCATAAAAAATAAGTCCCCATTGGGAACCTGGTTCTGGCCCTTCACTGGGTAGCGGTTCATCACAGTCTTTCATCTTTAAATACATGACATCTTCGTTTGGGAAGTCGAATCCGACTGATTCTTGTTCCTCAATCGGTTGATGAGCCAAATAATCAGCTAAAATACTTCCTTTAACAGCTTTCTGAGCATGGTATTCTATGTCATATTCTGATAACAACATCTGCCAACGGGCGATTCTTCCCGTGAGAGCAAGTTTTTCAAAGACATACTTGATTGGATCCATTTCTTAGATTAACCAAGTAGTGTGACGAATCATATACTGGCGAAGACGTTTGGCTGCCCAAGCCAAAGCACAACAGGTTTTCTCAAGCATATTGTACCGAGTTTCACAGTCTGTAAACTTCTTACTCAGATAGTAGATGGCAGACTCTTTCCTTTTTGTTTCGTCTTGTTGGCCAAGTGCACAACCCATGGAGTCCTCCAAGACTGTTAAGTAGATGATCAGTGGTCTTCCTTCCACTGGAGGTGATAGAATTGGTGGGTTCAACAGGTATTCCTTAATACTGTTGAAGGTCGTTTGACATTTTTCTGTCCAAACGCAATCCTGGTTCTTTTTGAGTAATTTGAAAATCGGCGCACATGTGGCGGTCATGAGGAATATGAATCGGGAAATGTAATTCAAACGTCCCAGGAATCCCCTGACTTGTTTTTCAGTTTTCAGAGAAGGATTTTCTTGAATTGCCTTGACTTTGTCAGGATCAACCTCAATTCCTTTTTGGCTGACGATGAACCCTAAGAGTTTCCCTGAACGGACATCAAAGGTACATTTATTGGGATTCAAGTGGAGTTTGTACTTTCTCAGCCACTCGAATAGTTTTGACAAGTGGGTCACATGCTCCTCTTTCGTTTTAGATTTGGCAATCATATCATCGACATATACCTCAATTTCTTTGTGTATCATGTCATGAAACAGAGTAGTCATGGCCCTTTGATAGGTTGCCCCGACGTTCTTCAAACCGAACGACATTACCTTATAACAAAAGGTACCCCATGGGGTGATGAACGAAGTTTTATCCATGTCTTTCAGCGCCATTTTGATTTGATTATAGCCCGAGAATCCATCCATGAAGGAGAAGACGTTGAACTTTGTTGTACTGTCTACCAGCATGTCTATGTGCGGTAAGGGAAAGTCGTCCTTCGGACTGGCTTTGTTCAGATCCCTGTAGTCTACACACATTCTGACCTTTCTGTCCTTTTTCGGAACTGGTACTATGTTGGCTAGCCATTGAGGATATTCTGATGTGGCGAGGAAACCTGCGTCAATCTGTTTCCGTACTTCCTCTTTGATTTTGATGGCCATATCTAGGTGAGTCCGTCTCAACCTTTGTTTTACTGGCGGACATTCTGATCTTAATGGTAGATGATGTTCCACGATGCTGGTATCTAACCCTGGCATATCCTGATAGGACCAAGCGAATACATCGGGAAACTCTTTGAGAAGCTTCGTCAAACTTTATTTGGTAGTTAGACTGAGCAGTGCCCCAATCCTGACCTCTTTTCTCTCTTTTTCTGAACCCAAGTTGACCGTTTCCAACAGCTCTTTGTGAGGTTCGATGGACATTTCCTCTTGGCTGAGTAGTCGGGAGATCTCTTCTGGAATTTCGTCGTAAACTTCTTCTTCAGCCCCAAATACCGAGAATTCAAAGTTGGGAGAAGGCATTGGATCGTATGTTTCAAAGGGGTTTAAAACAAGCAATATGCATGACGTGATGATTGGGTTTATAAGAGATAGAGAGAAATGCAAGAGCGCGTGCAGTGTATTTCTTTGGAAAACTGCTTGTTTTTATTATTGAGTTATTTTTTAGGATTACCATTTTCTGAAAAAGAGAAAAGAGAAAACAACAATTAACGTGGAAATTACAGGACGACATTTATTTATTTATGACTTTGTCAATTCCTGAAACTACAGCCCTATAAAACAAACTCTGTCGCTTTGGGTGAAGCGAAGAGAGACATTTACAGAAAGTGAGCCCTATCAAAACATTTGTTTCACCTGGGCAGGGTGAAAGGTTAAAGACGACAATTACTTTGACTTATGAACAATCTTCGGAACATCGAAAGCAACCCATTGGCGCCGAACTCCTCGGTGAATCACAAAGTCTGGTACCTTCCTTGATTTGTCTTCAGAAATAACGCTGATTTCTGGTGGAGCAGGATCATTGGAATCTGTCTCCCAGGCAGAGTTGTCGTAGGAGGATTCCTCAGTTGTATTTTGCATAGTATTTGTGCTCTCAGGCAAATCTCCCCCATCCAGTTGGTTGGATGTCTTCGAGCCTGATACGAGAGCTCTCAGGAGCGGTGTACTTGACCATATAGTCATATTTTCTACTTGGTTGTCCCAGGGTATCCCACACTTCTTTGAAACTGGAGGAGTCACTTCTCTCGATGACGTTGACCTCGGGAAAAGCGTAGTTGATGAATTCTAGTCTGGTAAGCTTTGCTAATTCATCGTCATACTGGATATTTTTTGAATGACCTGAGTGTTGATCCCATGACATGGTGGGGACGCAGGTATTCTATTCAATGATGCTCAGCTGATTTTCATTGTTCGGCTGATTTTCTTGTCCCAAGTCTCCTGGGTACGGCTTCCAGATAGGCAGGCCATCCATTGGACCATAATAATCGTGGTCGTGTCTTCCTCTAATGAGTTTGGCGGAGCACGACATCCTTCCGGATCACAACCTCCGTATATCATTTCGACATCTGTCCTAGGTATAAATCTCGGACTCTGTGCGGGATAGCAAAATGGCGTAGGCACCTCTTCCTGAGACATATAATCGTTCTTGTTAAGATAGGACTTCCATTCCTCATCTGTGTCGGAGGAGTCTCCTACGTTGATGGTATGAACTGCTTGAGTCACTGGGTGAAGGAAACCTCCACTATGGAAGAAGTTCTGAATGGGATGAAGATTTTCATCGTTAGTAGCAGTCTGGGTACAGGTTGCAGAAAAACTAAGACCCTTCTTTGTTTTGTTATCAGTAGGAATGACAAGCTGTCCCCTTCCCTTCGTATTATTGCTTTCAATTGCCTCGAGGGCATCTTTGTATGAGAAAATAGAGGTTCCTTTCTCTGATTGATTCTCATTGCTTACCGAAAGTGCTTGGAACTGAGTCCCAATAACCTCCTCGGGTTCTATACAAGTAGATAATGACAGGTTACTCACGAGCAAGGCTTGTTCTCCACAGACCGTGACAAGTTGATCGTTCTTGATGAACTTCAATTTTTGGTGCAGTGTCGAAGTGACTGCCCCAGCCTGGTGTATCCACGGTCTTCCTAATAAGCAACTGTATGTTGCCCGGATGTCCATGACCTGGAAAGTGATTAGGAAAGTGTGAGGACCGATAGTTATGGGAAGGTCGACTTCGCCAATAACTGTTTTTCTAGACCCGTAAAATGCTTTGACAACGACCTCATTGCCTCTCATCAGGGATCCTTTGAATGATAGTCGAATTAGAGTGGGCTTCGGCATGACGTTGATGGCCGATCCTGTGTCTACCAATACGCTGGCTAAAGCATCGTCTTGGCAGTTGACTGTGATATTGAGCGCCATGTTGTGACTTTTGCCCTCCTCTGGCAAATCCTCATCACTGAATCCTAAGTTGTTGCAGGAAGTGATGTTAGAGATGATGCTACCGAACTGTCGTATTGACACATCCTGTTCCACAAAAGCCTGTTCTAAGACTTTCTGTAGAGCCTCTTTGTGGGCTTCGGAACTGAGTAAAAGTGATAGCACAGAGATCTTTGAAGGAGTTTGTAACAGCTGATCAACAATGTTGTATTCACTCTTTTGGATGAGTTTCAGCATCTCATCATCGTTCTTTGAAAGGTCGGGATTACTGGATTGACCGACTGGTGGATCAGGAGCTTCTGTCTGAAGTTCCTTTTCTTTGTTAGGTTCTCCAACTCCTCGGTTGAAGATTCGACCGCTCCGTGTTACTCGACTGATGTCTGCAATATTCACGATGGAGGGTAATGGAATTTCCTTTCCATTCTCAATTATTGTTGCACCATATTTGTAATGGATAGCCTTAGTTGATTCATACGGTAATGGTCCCGGTAGATAGACAACTACAAGAGCCTTCTGATTTTTCTGACTGTCGTAGGTAACTTTAATCAGTTCCTGGTTAAGAACTTTTGATTCGTCCAGTAGAGGGATGATGGTACAAACATCCTTGTTCTGTTGATGATTAGAGATTATGACAACGTCTCTGATTTAATCAACGAAGTAATCTGGCATCCAGTTGATTGGCTCGTAATTCGGACATGAGTGAATCTCTTTACGATCCAACTGGCCTTGAAGAGCTGCCCGTACAAGATAGCATCCTTAGTTATTCTCCGAGTAGACTCTACAGCGTTCATAGTTGTGTGGTGGCACTTGGCCATGCCCGCTTTGAATGCAGTGCAACCTTACCAGGTCAGTTTCCATAGATCGGACATCCTGACTTTGACGTCGAGTAGGGTTCTCATTAAGCACACTGATTTGTTGTGTGGCTTCATCCATATAAATCGGAAGTCACCAGTGGTTTAACAAGTGTTGTAAAGTTCTTTGAACGAGAGCGCACCCTTGGTTACTCTCACAACATCCTTTACAGTTCAGATAATAATGTGAAGTGAGAAAACCGAGTTGGACTTGCTTAGCGTGTAACTCCACCAAGCTGGTATTCATCAAATGGATATCAAAGATTTGGATCATGTTGATATGATAAGGATTTCTATCATGGTAGTCCTGGATCCACCCAAGATCCATCTGACGCTGGAGGGCCTCTTGTACGAAAGAGTATCCCTGTTTGTTTACCGAGCAAGTCAGACAGGAATTATAATCATGCCACGGCAGATTATGGTACTGGCTTTGCCTTGAGTGCATCGCCACCAAGTTGACATTCATTGCACGGATGTCGTGATTTTGAATGATGCTAGAATTCGTATAGGTCATGTTGACTCCACGAACTCGATGCTCCTGGATCCACCCGAGATCCAATTGTTCCGGTAGAGCTGATTGCACCACAGAACATCCTTAATTGTCTTTAGAGAAGATATCACACTGGTGATAATTATGAGGTGGCACATGGCCATATCCACTCTGTCTACAATGCATCTTGACCAAGTTGGCCCTTAATAAGAGTACATCATGAATTTGATAGCTGTTGTTAGCCTCTCCTTCTATCAAATTTACTGCAGCTTTCTCGTGTTGAGGCAGCGGGTTTGTGAGAATATTCGGATTCGTATCTTTGAAAGATAAGACCCCGCTCCTAACAAGCTTTTGTACATCAGATTTGAAACTGAGACAATTTTCTATGTTATGCCCTGGTCCTCCTTGATGGTAAGGACAAGTCTGATCCGCTTTGAACCAAAAAGGCAAATTTTCCGGTACTATAAGAGGAGACTTGGTTTGGACATGCCCCTTGACCAGTAGTAATGGAAACAGTTCTACGTACAACATGGGTATAGGATCGAACCCTGGTGGTCGTGTTGTACGGTTATTGTTATATGGAGGACGAGCCTGCTGAAGAGGTTGCTGGGTCCTTTGCTGATATTGTTGTTGATTAGGTTGGCTCTGAGCAACCTGAGGTTGATACGTAGGAACAGGCGTAGGGTTGATAGTAGGAGTTACAGCTGCTACTGGTTGGTAACGCCACCTTTGCTTTCCGAGAGAGATATTCCCAATATCTTGCTCTTTTTTCTTAGGGAGAGCACTACCGTATCGGTTTGTACTACTTGATGGTCCAACGTCTTTAACTAAACGTCCTTCTCGGACCGCTTCCTCAAGACGAACTCCCATGCCCACCATCTCGGTGAAGTCACTGGGTGCACTGGCAACCATTCTGTCATAGTAAAATGAGCTCAAGGTCTTTAAGAAGATCTTTGTCATCTCTTTTTCCTCCAGAGGTGGAGAAATCTGAGTGGCAATTTCACACCATCTTTAAGCGTACTCCTTAAAGGTTTCCTTGTCCTTTTGTGACATCGATATGAGCTGATCTCTGTCTGGTGCCATGTCCAGATTGTACTTATATTGTTGGATGAAAGCAACGCCAAGATCTCTGAATGTGCCGATCGTAGCGCGGTTTAAACCCATGTACCATTTTAATGCGGCACTGGTTAAACTATCCTGAAAATAGTGAATTAATAGCTCCTGGTTCTTTGTCTGAGCTGACATTCTCCGAGTGTACATCACCAAATGGCTCTGAGGGCAAGAGTTACCCTTGTACTTTTCAAAGTCGGGTACCTGGAACTTGTGTGGAACTTTCACATTAGGGACTAAACAAAGGTCTGCGGCGTCCTTCCCAAATAAATCCTGACCGCGAAGGGCTTGTAGCTCTTTTTACATTTCAAGGAACTGTTCCTGGAACTCATTCATTCTATCAAACATGCTGTCGTTTCCACCAGAAGGTATCTGTGGAATCTGTCCTTCCGGGACAGTGTATACCACGCGTGGTGGTATAGTCATTATGGCCTATACTCTCGGTGCCTCCCGAAGTTTGTAACCTTCAGGAGTTGCTGTCATGCCCCTGGCATCTTCGTTTTCCTGAAGTTTGTAACCTTCAGGCCCAGCGGTTCCTGCTGCGGTTCCCTGATCCTCAGTGATCGGCGGAACATATCCTTCCGGGATATAGTTAAGTGGCATGCCCCAGGGACGATCTTTCGGCATTTTATACCTAGGATCATACTTTTCCACTATGGGCGTTGATGTGATCTTTGAGATCACAGTCCTTTGTTGCTGCATCTGAGCATCTGCTAGAGCTTGCATGTCGCTATGAAGCTTTCTTAGATCCTCTTTTAGAGTGTCGATCTCTTCCCTCAACTCTCTGTTCTCTTCCTCGAGATCATCCATCTTTTTCTGACGATTGGCCCGAGTATTGTATGAATGATTGACTCTAGAATCGAGACACAAACGTGAGATTCATAGGTAAGAAGAATGCGTTGTGCGAGAATGATGAATGATATGAAATGATTATATTAATTGTATGTTTTTGTTTATTCAAAGTAAACTTTCACAATTAGGTTACAAATATCAAATAGTGGGGAAACCCCGTTTTATTGAATTCAAAGGATTGCGGAAATGGAAATACAGTAATTTACATAGTGCTGAAATCGGAATCTAAACTAATGGATCCTGAGTCCTCTCTGAGGAGAGCTCAAGTGCTGGTTCTGGTACTTTCCTTTTCTTTGACTGGGGCTCTTCAGCCGTTGTCGGGTTGTCATTCCTTTGCCAAGTGAAAGGAGCGAGCAAACTCCTTTGGTCATCCTGATTCTCCACAGCATGTTGCTCTAAAATCTCAATCAGAGCATCTTTTTCTCTTAATAGCTGCTGTATTTTCTTACACTCCACATTGAGAATACGGTACTTGTTCCTCAAAGACCTCTTCTCTTGCTGAACTTTGCTGAGAGTAACCTGAAGCTTTTCCGTCTCAGACATAAAATAAAGGGTAGAGTCCCTTAATGGAAGAACTTCCTGACGAGGGTAAGACATCCTCAGCTTGAGAGCTCTAGTTTGTACCCAGTGGAGATAAGGCTCCATCGAGACACAATCTGGTTTTCCTAGAGACTCTCGTCCTTTCCTATGAACGTGTTTCCAAGCGTGCACTATTTCAGTCTTTAGTGCCCTGTCATTTTCTCCTTCCTTGAAGAAAAGACCTTCCAGATGAGCATTGCGCGGGACATGCCTCATTGGGTACCCAAATTGACAATGAACTAACACCGGATGATAGTTGATTCCCCCCTTAGTTCATATAAAGGGGTACATTTGGGAAATTTCCGCAACGGTCAATGATTCTGATCCCGTTGTAGATTCGATTGTACCAATTGATGTCGGAGTTGGTAAGAAACATGATTCTCTGCGACCAACGTAAAGTATTCTTTTGATCCCAAAATGCAGCAGACTTTGGCAAATGGGAAGTGAACCATTTGTAAATCAAGGGTACACAACACGTGATCATTCCTCCGCTGTATAAATTCCTTAAGTGTACCGAATGATACACATCTGCGAGTAAGGTCGGTACAGGGTTTCTGATCAGGAAAATCTTAATGGCGTTGACATCTACGAAGTTATCAATGTTGGGAAATAAAAATAACCCGTAGGTGAGCAAAACAAAGATGCTCTCGAAAGCGGCCACGTTCCCTATACTAGCAAAGTATAGAGATTTCTTTATCAAGAATTGGGCTGGCAAACCTTGAATGCCACCCTTAGTGGTCATGTGATTCCTGACTTCTGACTCGTCCAAATAAATTGCTCTTGCAATGGTTTGATCCTTTGGAATCTCTTCCAGTCCAGAAAAGGGAGCTTGATCAGTGATATGCAGATCAGTCATGTGAGAGTACTCCCCCAGCGTTGGTGCTAGCTGATAATCCGGGAATGTGAAACAGTGATAGACTGGATCGTAGAACTGGATTAGTGTGGACAGGATTTCTTCGATTACATGGACCCTTAATAGAGATAGCAGTCCTCCATACTTGGCTCTGAAAGCCTCGTGGTTGGTGATCATTCTCGTCAAACCTCTTAAATCCTCTAACTTTGGAACCTTGAAGGTGTACTTATGAGTTTTCCTTCTACCGAAATCCATTAGCGCAACCTCCTTTCTCTGACATTTGCAATCATTGTCTTAGTTTAATTTGAAAAAGAGAGACTAGAAGAGAAGATTTTTTTTGTTTTAATGTTTTTTAAATGAATGTATGAATGCAGCACACAAAAACATAGAAAAAACATGGGGTCAAAGGGTCGGTGTCATGAAGTCAAGGCTCTACCCCCCCCCCCCCCCCCCGAAAGGTTTATACTGGTATTTTTTTGTACCTGTCCGCAAAATCATTGACCCCTCTTGGATGACAACAGCAAGCGGATCGCCAGCGAGCTGATGTATCCTAGAGTGATCTCAAATGAGGGTAGTATCGCGTGACAACTATTTCCAATAGCTTCCGCACTACAAAATGGTTTCAGCCTACTAAAAACCTCAGCTTCTCAGATAACCCAGTCGACCACACTACTTTCAACAACCGAAGTCGTATCGGCAATGTATCTGCAAAGGGAGTCTCCACTGAGTTTGATGGTCGATCAGAGACTCTTAACTGGGATTCACTCCCCGCAAGATTACCCGCATTGCCATCACCTATCTTAGGTGTATACTCAATCTTTCCACATGCGACATCACACGCATTCCCATTAGCAGAAAAATAAACACAGATATTAATTATGAAAAGCAGTATATATATTTGTCTTAATCATCTTAGACCTCTAGTCTTATGATCCTATACAGACAATGACTCCCCAGCAGAGTCGCCATTTCTGTGACATTTTGTAAACTCAGGGTTTTCTACTGAAGATGGTAAGAAAGTGAAGACGGGCCCCACGGTGGGTGCCATTTTTTCTGTTGCACTTCTTAAGGTTTCTACCTAAGAGATGGGAAGAGAACACGATCTCGCAGTCCCCAATGAAGTCGCCATTTTTCTGTAGCGCGAATTTTTGCGTGGTTGCGAAGCACTATCGCTTTGGGGGTACTATAGTTCGATTTTTTTTATCCTATTGAAGCTGATTAAGGAAGGGAAATAGATGTCTCCAATTAACCCTGCTATTAAGATTGTGGGTCTCTCTTAGGTTATTTTGTTAAAATAGAGTGTCGGGACTCTTTGTGAGGTTTTAAGTAATGTGTTTAGATTTGATGCTTTTGGGTTGATTTGGTGGAGATACTGGATTTTGGGTTTTTGATTAGTATGCTCTCTAAGATTTTTCAATCTTATGCCTACGTATTCCCGTTCAGGGAAATCAGAGCGATCGTAGTTCCTCCTATTCTATGGGAGGAAAAAGGTGTTTTGGTGTCTTGTTCAAAGCCCAAGACATGAAGCTAAAGGTGGTTTGTATCTTGTTCAAAACCCAAGATGTGAAGCTGAAGGGTTTAGGATTAGAGAGAATTTGTCATCTCTAAAGAGGAGTTGTTGATGTTTGCATGCTGTGAGCAAGGCACAACTTTGATGTTAAAAGGTTTATTGACTCAACCGGGATTTTCCTTATACAAAGCCTAAGAGGAGGCTATTGACCCAACAAGAGGGTGTCTTTTATTTGTCTCGTACGAAGCCCGAGATAAAGGCTAAAAGGTTTGAGACCCAACAAGAGGGTCTTTTATACTCAACAAGAGAGTGTTTTAGTGTCTCGTACGAAGCCCGAGATAGAAGCTAAAAGGAAAGTGACTCAACAAGAGAGTCAGTTTGACAGGTGATTGACTCAATAAGAGAGTCTTTTATACACAACAAGAGAGTGTTTTATATGTCTTGTTCAAAGCCCAAGACGGGGGCTAAAGGTTTGACTCAACAAGAGAGTCTTTTATACTCAACAAGAGAGTGTTTTTCTATCTCGTACGAAGCCCGAGATGGAGGCTAAAGAGGTTGACTCAACAAGAGAGTCTTTTATACTCAACAAGAGAGTGATTTATATGTGCCTTGTATGAAGCCCAAGGCGGAGGCTAAAAGTGTTTAACTCAACAAGAGAGTCTTTTATACTCAACAAGAGAGTGTTTTCTATCTCGTACGAAGTCCGAGAGGGAGGCTAAAGGGGTTTGACTCAACAAGAGAGTCTTTTATACTCAACAAGAGAGTGATTTGTATCTCGTACGAAGCCCGAGATGAAGGCTAAAGGAGTGACTCAACAAGAGAGTCTGAAAAGGTGAGCTCCACTAGGGAGAATCATTGTACAAAGCCCAAGAGGAGGCCATCCGTGCTGGGGAAGGAATCATTATACAAAGCCTAAGAGGAGGCTAAAAGATGGATAGTGTTTTAGTTTAGTGACAGGTCCAGTATGTTGGATAAAATAGAAAATCAGTTCTTATAAAGGGAACGATTAAAGGTGTGGTTGTACTTTGGTACTGATCGGGAGATCAGGGTTATTTCCTGTTCTTTAAGGAAATGGGAAATCCAAAGGGTATTGAGACTGTCCAAGTCTACCGGTATTTTGAGAAATCGATTCTCAGATAATGAATGATCTTTGTATGATGCCCAAGAGAAGGCTGGTATGTTAAAGGATGAAGGTCAACCCATTAACTGGTCTGACACTTGACTCAGAAAGACAGCTCTAGCAAATTGATGACTAGGTTCTGTTCGTATAACTGTAGAGGTCTCTGGGTCCTTGTACTAAGCCCAAGAGAAGGCATGAGAGCTTGTAAGAAGCCGAAGGGTCCTTGTACAACGCACAAGAGGAGGCTGGGATGCTTTTAAGAAGCCCGTGGGTCATCAAACCAAGAGAAGTTCAAGAAATGCAATTCACCGAGAAGAGATCATTCCAGGAAAGTTCAAGGATTTGGAAGAAACTCAAGAGATGCCATTCACTGAGAAAAGATCATCTCTGGGGAGTAAAGTTTCTTTGACAATTTCTAAGAGTGACAGTCTGAGAAAGGGTTCATAGAGAATGTTGCCTTTCACGTCTCCATATTGTTTAACCCCAAGAGGAGGGAAGACTGTATCTGGTAATCCTATGGGGGATCTAGTTTTGTTTGTATTTAAGAGTGACCAACAGGCTTTACCTAGTTCTAGACGTAGTTGTCGGGGAAAACTCTAAATAACTATACTAGTATTACACAATTGATATTTGACAAGTATATAATAGTTTGTGAAAGAAGACTTACAGTGAGCAGCCCCACAATACAGTTATATATATATATATATATATATATATATATGAAAGCGGATAAAGAAAGCGGGTAAACACTTACTCGGTTGTAGAGCTTCCATGTTGTTTTGTTAGTTGTTCAATAAAGAAAGCTTTGATAACAATATTATATTCTAAATCAAAGGAGAAAGTACTTTGAAAAGATTGTTGAGGCTTATAGCTCAAGGAGAGGCCCAAGGTTTTATCAGTGATTGCACTGTTGTTTTGAAATTGTACAGGGACTTATACAAGTGACCGAGGCCCAAAAAGGTTTTCTGTACAAAGGGATGGGTCTTACACTCTCTCAAGAGGCCCAAAGGTGTTTAAAGAAAAGGAATGAGGCTTATAACACGAGGGTAGGCCCAAAGGGTTTTGTTTGAAAAATGACGATTGCGCTGAGATTTCTTTAATGTAGTGGGTCTTATACAATGCATTGAGGCCCAAATCATTTTGGTTTTCAAAAAGGGTTGGGTCTTACACTCTACTAGAGGCCCAAATGTTTTTGTGTTAGTGATGGGGCTTACAGCTCAAGGAGAGGCCCAAAGTTTTATTTTGAACTGACGATCGTGCCGAGGTTTTTTCCTCTTAACACAGAGGGACTTATACAATATGTGAGGCCCAAAAAGGTTTTGGATAAAAGGGGATTGGGTCTTACACTCTATTAAAGGCCCAAATGTTTGAAAAAGATTTGTGATGGTTGAATTGATCAAAAACCCTAATTTGTTTTCAAAATGATTTTAATTGAATAAAAATTCAAGTAAAATGATCAAAATTGTTAAACATGTGCGAAAAACAAATTGTGGTATTGGATTAATGTTTGAAAAATCATGTTTATACCCACAAAATAATTGGAAATCAATTAAGTTTGGAAAATCAAGGGAGAAAAAATATTTCAAATGTTAAAAACAAATAAAACATTAATTCTTTGCAAAAATATCAAATATATGAAATAAGTAATATTTTTGGGATTTTTTGGTAAAATAAAATATTTTAACATTTTTGTGAATTATTAAAAAAAAGAATCAAATCAAAATCATTAAAACTCAGAGAGAAATTAATTTTTGAATCAATTAAATAAAATCACAAAAATTCAAATATTTGAATTTTCAAAAAGGGCGCCAAGAACATGGCAAGAACACGCGCCACCCTCTGTTTCTGCAGATTTGCATTTTCTATCCAATCTCACTGAATACTTGATTATATCATACAATCTACATATCAATCTACTCGTTTTCACCTCACGATCATGTCTATGGTTTTTAATTTCATTTATTTTAAGCATGGAATAAGAAATCAAAGAGAAACCTCAAGAACCCTAAAATTTGCATGAAGGTTCAGAAATTCCATACACGATTCAAACAATACAATTGATTGAGGGTAAACACTCTATGCATTATTATGAACATATGGCCAAATTATTATGCAGCAAAAAAATGCATGGATCATAGAGTTAGAAGAGCTCATGCTTACCTCTTGCAGCTGGTGATCGTGTTTTGTGTTAGAGGTGTTACAACTAGGTTCCAATGATATGGATAGCTTCCCTAGGTGCTAAGTGATGTGCCTGAGTGCTTGGAATGGTTTGAAACAAGCTGAAACTGAAAATGGTATCCCAACTGCAACTTAGTTAAAACCTTGAGCAGTTGGCTGGTGATTTTGAGAAATCAGTGTTCCAGATGTTGCTTAAGTGTTTGGATCACTTCTATATGATGTTTATGAGGTGTGTGTGTGATTGGTTTGGTTGGAATTGCTCTCAAACTCAAAACCCGATGGTGACTTGCTTTGGAAGGCAAATTTGAAAGTGAGAAGGAGATTTTGAGGAAAGCATCTGTTTGATGGCTTTGGTGTACTCAAAATGATCACAGATGAGCTCTATTTATAGTGGAGCAAGTTTGTTTTGTAAGCAATAGTGAATGGCAACTGCTGCAGAGGTTTGGCCAATGGTTGTATTTTGCAATCTCAAGTCTCCTCGAGCCATTGACTAGAGGTTATAGCACAGGCTGCTGGTTCTCTTGGTCTTGGATATGTCTTGACTGAATTCAGTTGGAAATGGCTCAGTCCATGCCACCTTGGTGCATCCATTGAATGCTCCAAAACAAAATTGGAGTCTTGTCCCCTCTTTAGGGATTTCTAGGTTTGGCATGCTATTTTTAGTTCCAAGGACTTGGGAGGCTTATGGATAAGCGTTTGTCCCTCCTTGGTCTCCCCCTGAGGTGTTCAGATGGATAAGTGTGTTTGTCATTTGCACAAATTTGGCAAATCGAGCAAAATGCACAAATCTGCCTTGCTTCGATAGTTTTTAGCAAGGCATATTGTCATTGTCATATCTCATGGCTCAAGTGGAATTTGATGGAGTTCTTGGCCATTTTGGAAAGCCCTCATATGATACAACACTGTTTGATCATAGTTGGTTTTGATACCTTTTGGATCCAAGTGAAAAATTCCCCTACATTTGGAAAAAAGTGAAGGCAGATTCTGACTTAGTGAAAATTTCACTAAGTGTTGGAAAAAAGTGACATTTTCACTTTTTGTGATTTTGATCATTCCATAACTTAAAATCCATGAGGAATTGGAATGAGTTGTGTTTGAAGCTTTTGTAGAGGGCCATGAGAGCTACAAATCCAGCTTTGAATGGGGAAAAATGGCCTTGTAGTTTAGGAGTTATGATCCTCCAAAGTTTGTACCCTAGCCACTTTGTTCCATAACTTAGAAAATTTCTAAGTTTTTATGGTTACCCCTTTTACAAGTTATCCCACTTTTCTTGATTTTTCTTGATGAATGATGATTCAAATCACACATTAACATCATTTTAGGGTCAAAGAACCATAATTGTGAAAAATCTCAATAAGTCAAAGTTGACTTTTGTGCACAGTTGACTTTTTGTCAGATGAATTCCAAACTGTGCGATCGTGTATGAAACCAAGTCCTTGACCTAAACCAAACTTGATGGATTGATTTCATAGGTGTTATAGGGTGTATTGAATCATGTCCCAAGGTTTGGGAGCATGCCCGGGTCAAAAGTCAAAGGCACAGTTGACTTTTTCCTCGAAACCCTAATTGTGGTTCTGATGAAATTGAAACTTGTTGCTCAAGCTTCTTGAATCAATCCATTGTTGCAAATGGATTAATGTGGTGCATTAGAGACCCTCAAATACTCTCTTGAGGTCTTGGCTCATGTTTTGTTCCAAAAGTCAACTTAGGGGTGAATTAGGTCGAGAAACCCTAATTCCTGATTTTTTTTAATGCATCCCCTGAGGCAAAATTGACTTGATGATTGGGCCCATGAGGTTTATTGGAGCATCTTAGGTTATGCTTTGAAGCATTGGCTCATGCCCAGAGGAAAATTTCTATCTGGAGGCCCTGGTCAACCAAAACCCTAATTTGGTGACATTGGCGATCTTGAGGCTTGATCCACTTGGAATGTTGCAGCCTTGTGCCTGATTCTTGCTGTGAGAGTCCTCTTGATCCATTGTGGATGTTTGAGAGGTTAGACAAGTTGAAGATCATGTCATTCCTTGATTGATCCTTTGTCTAAGAGCTCTGTGAGGGCTTGAAACCCTAATTTTGATTGTAGTGGATGCTCACCCATCTTTGGGGAGACTAATGAGGCATAATGGTCCATCCATATTGTGATGATGATTTGCACAATGATGGGAAATCTTAGTGGTCAAATTTTGGGGTATGACACTTAGTATCATATTTTTTTTTGCAGAGCTTCCCATACATGCTTAACAGTCTCATAATTACCATAGTAATCATACAGGTCATCAGAGAGACTATTCAGAATGTGGTTTTTGCAAAGACAATCATTATCTTGCCATATGAGTATTTCCTTTTTGAAATGTAAATCATCTGCTTTAGCTTTCGTAGAAGGAAGTGATTCAAAAGTAGTATCATTTGAACTCACAACAATCTTACCACTAGTTTGTTCGGTTGATCCAAAAGGAGCAACAGGCTTATCCTCATTCAGAACGTGGGCAACTCTAGGGTCAAGAAAAATTTCATATTTGCTTGTTAATGTTTAAAGTGAGAGCCTTCAAACTTAAATGGTTTATCCGAGACAGCAGCGGCCGTAGTAGTACCGATAATTTCCTCAGTAGCCATGACAGTTAAAGAAAATGTCTTAAAATTATTGTTTTTTTGGTTTATGAATAAATTGCCACGAAGGAAGTTATCTGTTGAGTCGCAGATCGGTACACTTTCTTTAAGACGTTTTGCGGTACTGCCAATTTTTTTGCAAAGCAGCTCTTAATAACCATGACGCCTCCAGAATAAAACATCTCGTTCAAAAAAAGATTACGATTATCACTTGCACTGTAATGAATCGTTCGAAGAAATACACCTTTAGATGGTGTTTAAACTACTCGTAGTATCTGAAAAAATTCAGTCGTTGATGGCACAAAAAGCCACTCGAAAAATAAAGAAGAATGGAAATAATTTAAGATGTAGAGAATAAAGAGGGAGAAGAGAGATTCCAAAAATTCATAAATCTAAGTAATATACAACTGAACTGAGGAACCTTATTTGTGGATAAAGGAATCAACTGAGTGGAGAGAATATAGTGGGAAGAAATTACTCAGTCAAAACTAAGTTAAAACTAAATTAAAATTAGGTTTTGATGAGTGGCACATTATAATTATTAATTAATTAATTTTCACATAATCAATTAGTAATTAACTTCCATTAATTAATACCAACCACGATTTCACATTCACATCAAGTTTTCCAACATATTCTATCCTTCTGAAACACTTTGAAACATACTATGGACATGAACGAAGGCATAGCCATGTACATTCTTTCATTCAACTTCCAAGTTGTTATAACTAGAATGGATTGCTTCGTGGTTTTTTTCACTGTATACTCCACTCCACATGCATAAATTAACACTAGCGCTGCCTTTTTCAAGCAAGTAACTGATTACTCAAAAGAGAGTAACCGATTACTCTGCACAATTTTCACCAGTTCTGCCTTTTTCAAGTAAGTAACTGATTACCTGCTTTAAGGTAATTGATTACCACTGTAACAGAGTGCCATTTTTGGTGTTTTTCAAGCTTGTTTGCCATGCTTTCCTCATCTAACTTCCATTGCTGTTTCATTTCAGTTTAAAGCATGATTGTGAATTTTCCGACACTCGATCTTTCGATTTTATGATTGCGCACATTCTTGGCATTCTATTGAGCATGATCATTCTTGCACGATTTTATCCACATAAATAACATGAGTTGTGATGTATTTTTGATTATCATGTGGCACTGTTTTACACTTTCCATTCATGTTTGAATTAAGTTTGTTCTTCAAAGAATAAGCTTAATCTTGTATAACCAATAATGCACCATTTGCTTTAATAAATTTTCAATTCATTTTGGAAAATTATTAGCATTCTCCTCCCTTTTGGTTAATTAATCGAAACTGCGTTTCGATTATTAATCTTCCCCTCGGCGCTTCTCTTTAGGCTTCCTTTAGATCTTTCTCTCTCTCTTCCCCCCGCGGAGTCGGAGTTTCGTGTGACACTGGAGCACTGTACAACTTGGAGCTGTTACGCTGTCCGTTTCATTTTCTGCGCTACACCCTGTGTGTTAGAGAATGAATGAGAATGGAGAATTCCTACTCTCATTTTGACTACTTCAGGTAGGGGACGAATGACCCTGTGCTTGGCTTAGTCACCTCTATCTCCAGGAAGTAGCGTATCTCCGTCCTAGTTGAGTCAATCCCTGATCACTCTTGCCTCTTTCAATCTCTCCTTGCTCAATCACCATCCTCTTGGTTAAAGATCATAGTCTCTTGGGTTAACACCCGTCTCTTTTTTCCAATATTCTTTTCTTGCGGTCAATCATCGTCTTTTTGATTCCCCAGAAGAGTCTCAATTCCTTTTCCTTCGGGTAAACACAGTCTTCCTGTTAAACACCGAAGCTTTTGCGGAATTCGTAACCTTCTCTTGGTTCTTCTCCCTTTGATTGGTTAACCATTGCCTGTTAGTTAAAACACCAATTTACACTTTTTCTCAGTTAACCACAATCAATCTGTTAACACACTGAGTTCCTCTTGGGTTAATCACCTTATCTTGGTTAGTCACCCATTTTTCAGTTAACCACAACCTATCTGTTAAAATAGCCTCTTTCGAGTTAATCACCTTCTCATGGTTAATCACTCATTTCTTTTTCGATTAGTCACAATTTCTCTGTTAATACCGAATCCTCAGCGGTTAGCAACCTCTTTTGGTTCAATACCCCTTCTTCGTTGGTCAAGTACTATTTGTTCAGTCAGCACCAACACCAGTTCTTTGGGTCACAACCTTCGCTTGGTTCTACACCCGTTATTCTGGTTGATCACAGTCTATCTGTTAAAACCTTTATCCCCTCAGAGTCAAACACCTTCTCTTGGTTCAGTACTCTCTATTTTGGTTCATCACAGCCTGTCTGTTGACACCAACTTCTTTCTCCCCTCCAGAGTCGTTATCTCTTTTTCTTCGGTTAACCACTGCCAGTCAGTTAACACTCTGAACCCTTATTCTTTTGTTTTGGATCCCCAACAGGGCGTTCACCCTCCGATCCCTATCACAATTCTTTATTCACTTACTCCCCTAGTGGAGTCCTTTCTACTTCTTTTTGCTCCTTTATCTTCTTAGTTTCGACACCATTCTTGCACTTTATTCTCCACACAGTTATTATCTTTACCTTTGTATTCCTTTCTTAGTTTTGATGCCAATTCTTTTGCATCCCCAGCGGGATTTTCTCTATTTCTTTCGCTCTTGGTTTTGACACCACCTTTCCTTTTCCTTTTCCGTCTTAGCTCCCCGAACTACGGAAACTCTGATTCTACATTCATTCGAATGTATGATACATAGGCACGAGATCGCGATGATCTTGGCGAGCACACTTCCACCTTCTTCCTTCTTCTTCTCTTTCCCTGGTTCCATGAACTATGACACTTTGATTTCCTCATTGCACTATGAGGGTACGTAGGCACGAGGGCCCAATCCTTTGCGAGCACTTTCCTTCTTTTTATTTCTTTCCTCTTCTTCTCTCTCCTTCTTTTAGCTAGAAGCCTTTAGATAGATAACCCATTCAAGCCTAGAAGCAAGCGAAATGGTTCTCGTCGAGTACGACAGATGTGTGAGGTGCTAGTACCTTCCTTTCGCATAACCGACCCCCTGACCCATTTCTCTTCCCCTTGGGTTTTATCGATATTTTCCCTGTCCTCTGGGACTAAATAAAGTTCGGCGGCGACTCTATTTTATCTTTGAGTGTGCGATTCACTCAGGTATAATCCAGCCATCTTCACCTAGTATGAGAAAGACGCCCTGGACAATGTTATTACTCAATGGACAAAAATCTTAATCAGTTTCATCCTCCAACGTCTCTCTTGGTTTATTTCTAAAAAAAAAAAATCTTATGCAAGTCTCTTTTCAACGACTCTTTTTCTGCCTCTATAAAAGGGAGCTAAAGATTTTAAAGAAGGTTATAACACCGCGTCATAACAACTTTGAGCATAACTTTGAGCTAAGGTTTTCAATTGTTATTGCATGAGCTCTTAAGATTTCTTATCTTTGTATATCATAGAAATCTTCAGTGTTAAGAACCTTTGTGGTTATTGTACAACTGCTATACTTCTGATTGAACATCAAATATAGTTGTTATCTTTTATATTAAATTGTTTGTTTAAAGTAGATGAAGTCTCTTGCAAGGTTGCTTGAGCAATGGAGTCTCTTGCCTATGTGCTTGAGCAGTGAAGTCTCTTTCTAGTGTGATTGAGAAGAAATCTGGTAATACCCCATATTCCCTTAAACACTCAATTGAGTGTCAGTTGAGATCAACTGAGTTCCTATGTACTCTATCTTTTGTCAGTTAGAACAATTGGAGCTTCTAAGTGCTCTAAATGTTGTCAATTGGGACCAATAGAGTAACTAGTGAACTATAAAGAGATTAATGATTAATAAAAGAGACAGACCAATATTAATAAGTATAAGAGGGGCATTTTTGGTAACATTAAATATTGGTCAATTGGTACTAGAAGACAAAATATCAATTGGGTTATTTTATATCAATACCTAATATTATAATATATATTAATAATATGTTATATATATATATATATATATATATATATATATATATATATTTATGTGGTGGAAAGAAAAGAAGAGAAAGATACAAAGGAAAGAAAGAAGAGAAGAAAGGGAGAAAGAGAAGAGGAAAAGAAGAAGAATTCATGAGGAAGCATCATCTTCATCAATTTCTTCATCCATCTTCATCCTCTTCATCATCAATTCATCTTCTTCTTCAACAAGGTGAGTTCCATTAGTTAGGAACTTGGGGTAGGAAATTGGGGAAAAAATTGTATGATGCTGGGATTAGATTGAGAGAAATGTGTTAACATGATGATTTTGATGATTTGCATGCCTATATATGTTAAACCATGCTAATTTGCGTTATTGGGTGCATTGTGATCATATAGGTTGAAGGACTTTGGCCATTTACATCTTCCAAACACGTTTTTAGGAATTCTGGTTTTTCCCGTCTTGCTGGGCGAGCCAGCTCGCTTTCAGGTCGTCGGGCGACCATGACAGCAAACAGAAAAATAATTATTTTCTTGTTTCCCCTATAACTTGAGAACCGTAAGTCGGAATGAGGCACGGTCAGAAGCATTGGAAATTTATTCCCATGATCTATGTGATAGTGAAGTAGGAGCGTGGATTTATGCCATTTGATTGATAGGATATAGGTGAAGTTGAAGTGAATGTGAAAATTGTGGTTCGTGATTCCACCATAATTCATGAATCAAAAGTCTGATTGATATGGGACTTGAAGCATTGGAAAAATAATCCAATGGGATATTAAATGGTGATGTGATACCATGAAATAACCAAGAATTATTGGTAGAGGTAGTAGTGGCTAGTATGCCTAAATGTGTATATGAACTACTATGGTTGGTTGTGTTTGACATGTTGTGCTACTATATGTGTTTCATGTATGACATTGTGTTATGATATTATGTATGATATACATGCTTGATTGTGAAATGAAATGCTTAAAACATTATGAAGATGAGAGAGGAAACCCAGGTTTATAACTAGGTAAATGGATTAAAAAGATAACTAGGTTACAAGTATGATTTAGATAACACTAGAAGGTGACATTCATGCAATATGATACCTAGGAGAGTGTCATGGATGAATGGTTACCATAGTTGTAAGTGAGATGCATTGTATGGAACATGTATTGTTTTGTGTGATTAAGGTGAATGTGATCACCTTGTGATTGTTGAATACGATCACATTATGTTATTTTATCACGTAGTCGAGAACAACCCCTTGAGGGTGTCGTCCCAAGTCATGATACTTATATAGAGTAAGATTGAGATGTACGCACTGATACCTGAATGACCTGGGCTTAGTCCCAAAAGCAGTGGAATAATTCCATGCGTATGTCAAGGTATACTTATGACCTGGGTTTAAGTCCCAAAAGCGGTGGATCTCATGGTGGGTGAAAATCCCATATGGGTAAAAGGCTTGAAATGGGTAAAGAGTCCCATAGGAAGCGACGATTCTTAAGGTTAAGGAGTCCCTTAGAATTCGAAGTCCATGCGTATGTCAAATTATGAGATACAAGGATTTGTGACCTGTGTCGAGAATCCTATACGTAGGATTGGTTGGGGAAAGATGCCTTTGTATGGTTTCCGAGCTAGTGATTATTTGAGTTGGTGAACTCAAAAGACATGTTTCCATACATTGTGAGTTTTGTGAACTCAAGTCTTGTCCCCTTTTTCCCCTTGACTTGAGTTAGAATTTGATTAGAACCTTGTAGAGCCGAGTGAACCCATAGAATAGGGGAACTCACTAAGATTATTATCTCACCCCATTATTGTTGTTATTTTTTAGGTGTTGTTTGTAGGTTTAGTATACAAGAAGGGTTATGCATGAATGTTTCAAGGGAAGCTTATATTTTGGTTTTTCCGTTGTGTATCATGTACAATGACAGATATTGTACTTAGATCTTAAATTTTTATTTTTGGCATGTTCCATATCTTGTGCCATATGATGTATTTTACTTTGTATAATTGGTCAAGTATGCAAATGATGCCAATAGGCACTGATGATTGTGTCTGTATCAAATAATAACACTTGTATGATATTATTCTAGATATATGTTATACGGGTTGTTATAGTTGGTATCAGAGCAGGTCGATTCTTGACCTAGCCTTGAAACATCATAAGTAAATCTATTTCTGCCTCATATGTGTGTTATGCCAATATGATTCTTAATGTCATGTTATGTAGTATTGGACCTGATCAACCTAATGTTATGTGCGTGGTAGGTAGGATCATGGTTGAGCGACCACGAGGACTCCGAAGTGTTGAGGGGAGCTTGTAATTCGAGGGTGGACTCAAGCCAAAAATTAGCAAGTAAGGAGAATCGGTCGACTCAGTTGAAGTCATAGTAGGAGTCGATTCTGGAAACATGGAATTGAAGGGAGTTTCGGTTGAAGAGTAGTAAGAGTTGGGCATCAGGTAGTGTGGAAGTGCAAGATGGTGTTTGGGTTAAGAAATCTTATGGTGCTAGAGGAGTTAGAAATTGGGCAAAAATATTGTCTAGGTCCTTTAAGTTATTTTAAAATAACAAGTTAGTCTTTTAAGTTTTTTTTTTGTAACGATTTGGTCCTTTATGTTAAGTAACGTTTGCATTGTTAACCTTTTTCAGAATCTCCATTCCAAAAACGCTTATGTGTCACAAATGGAGACGATGTGTCATTTAACAACGATGATGTGTCATTTTATTTTATTTTATATTTATTTTTTAATTACACATGGATTTTAATTAATTTTTATTTTATTTTTTTAATTATTTTTTTACACGTGGATTTTTTATTTTTTTAAATAAAAATCAGAATTTAAATATATTAAAAACAAATTAAAACAACATTAAGAAAATATGAAAATAATAATTAAAAAATTAAAATCCACGTGTAATTAAAAAAAATAATAAAATAAAATGATACATCATCACTGTTAAATGACACATCATTTACGTTTGTGACACGTAAGCGTTTTTGGAACGGAGGTTCTGAAAAAGGTTAACGATGCAAACATTACTTAACATAAAGGACCAAATCGTTACAAAAAAAACTTAAAGGACTAACTTGTTATTTTAAAATAACTTAAAGGACCTAGACAATAATTTTGCCTAGAAATTAAGGATTTCTATCGGATAAATTTGTCTAGGTTTGAGAAATGAATGAGCCTGTTGTGGAACTGGATTGACCACTGGTATGCACAAGAATTTCAAGCAATCTCATGCAGTGAGGAAGAAATGATGTTTTGTTGAGCGTATGACCTAAAGTTTGAAAGTGAGGTAGTTTATCTGTGTTTTAGTTCCTAAGGTCACTATGGCACCTTGGAAGAACGGGAGTACTTCAGGGAGTATGTTTAGAATAATTCACCAGAGATGCAATGTTAGTAAGAAGACGTTGTGGGAAGTGTTGGGTTACCCAATGATTAGCTAAAAAATATTTGTGTTGACGAGAGGAAACAAGCATTTTATGGTAACAGAAGTTCTAACAGTATGGGTGAAAGAGGTTTGTGTTGAGAGATAGAGTAAGTAATCTGGATTCAAGGAAACTTTAGTAAGATGGTTTTATGATTGGAATTAAGATAAATACTATGGGGAGAGAAGCAAGCGCAGAGGGGAGAGCGGTGTAAACATTATTATATGAAAGTGGTAACGGGATGTATTTTGGACGAAGGCACAATGGAGTTATTAAGATTTCGTGAAGACTAAGATAAAGGCGTGTCATTAATGGTTGTTCACTTATGAAGATTTTTTAAAGTGTGAAGTGGAGTGGAAGAAGTTATACATTGGTATGATGAAATACATGGTAGTAGTATTTGTGGTCACAAGTGTACGCAATGGATTCCTAGCCTTGGGACGGATGCGAAGTAACACACCTTTTGCTGAGTAGTGAGTACTGTGTTCTGAGAAGTTGAGTCTGTGGTAAACAACGGAAGACAATCCAAGCTTGAGTACGGGAACTAAGTGTGGAACATGAAATGGAATACATTGTGTAGACTCGCATGTTGTTGGCAAGATTCATCGGTTGTAAGTCGTCTATATATGTAACCAGTGTGTGACGAAGGGTATAGTGAGTGTTAAGTTCAGAAGGAAATCCAAGTGAATTAGTGTGTGAGAATGCCACGGTTATATTGAGTGTTAATTTCCTGGTTGACAAGAGTGAGAGTAGTTTATTAGAAGTCCTGTTGTGTTTTCCTTCAGAAGTGGTATTTGGATTGACTGAGGAATGAGTGAAATGCTCGCACCTTATTGGATGTGCCATCAAACCTTTATTGTGTTTGTGCAGAAAATGACGCTCTTGTCAAGCGAGCTTTGGCGAGCCTGTGGCGATCTGTTTTCCTGCTAGCATCATCGAGCGAACTGTGGTGAACAGAAGGCGGGTAAGCTCGCTGGTTGCTCGTCGGGCGACCACAAAGCAATTTTGGTTCTGTCTAGGCCTCGCCTGGAGTTCGTTGGGAGAACTAAAAACGAGCCAGCCTCGCTGGCTGCTTGCCTGGCGACCATGACAGAACTTTGGGAAATTGCTTTGTCTCTTGTTTGGAGTGTTTCATGTGCATGTTTTAGCCTTATTTTATGTTACCTTATGTTAAGTATTATGGTTGGTGAGTATTGTGCGAGTTAAGGATGAAAATGCAAGTTAACGCAAGCCAGATTAATAGTTTTGAAATTGGAATTTCTGGGAGGGTATTGGATAGTTGACCATCTGTATAGATGTCAAGGGAGTTTTACATTTGGGAAAACAATCTAGTGAATCATACTCAATGTGAGTAAGACTTAGGTGTATCATTATTTTTACTAATGAGAACCATAAGGACTGAAGCTGGAAAAGACTGGCTAAGTGGTGATCTTGCGGAGATCAACTTAGTATTTTGCATATGTCTTAGTAAGGTGGGAGTGGTTAATCATTGTATTAAATTTGAGGATTTCTTGGATTTTTGGATTCGGATGTAGACCCCCAGGAGGGTAGTACTTGTTGTATACAATGATACTTTACCTTATTGGAAGAACTTGTGAGTTATACTTATAGGAGATAGCGGGAGTCAAATGTTCCTAAAGTTGAACATGTAACTCAGACTATATATTAGTAAGATCATGAGCTATGATTATGGAAGATGGAACATGACGACTGAGAGGAATGGATTTAGACGTGAGGTGAAATGTTATCTCCATATATGTGTGAAGTGTGGTGTGTGACTCTGTGAATTGTATGGACACTCACAGTCACGTTCTAGATTGCTTAAGTCCTTTGAATGTGGTGTCTCGTGGATAATTTTAAGTTCCTTGATGGTGGTGTTATGTTGATATTGGTTGAGGTCTCATGTCAGCAGAAACTTTGAATGAATCAGAACCCTATAAGAGGATTCAATATGCGACATTGTAACCGAAATCGGAGGCTGTAAAACTAATTTGGATAATTGATTCGAGTTTAGGGTAAATCTGAAGGTTGTACACTTTTATGGTTTTAGTTGTGTGAATCCTACGTAACTATTTTCTAAAAAGTATTGGTTCTATTCTAAACCTTGGTGTGTCAGTAAGAAAGTTATTCCATTAAGGGGTATCAGTAAGGTTCTAGTACCGTTTTGGATGGTGGTCACTTGAAGGATAAGTGTGATTTTCTATGCATACTGTTGGCTAACCGGTAGTACCTAGGAATTCGAGGTTTTCCACTGTTGCAATCAGAGTAGAGTAATGGAAGGCAACGAATAGAAGAGTTCAACAAAATGGGGATCAAAGGGATAATTATTCATAAGGATGGAAGTAAGACAATCTAGTGCTAAAAGGTATTATCTTATTGGGGTAGTACGAGAGAAGTGAAGCATCAGGTGTAGATGTTCACGGTATATAATATCAGGACGAGTGAAGTTAATGAGGATATCAATATATGGTTTATAAAATTTGTCGCAGTTGCTAAAGGATTTGTAAGGGAAGAGTCGACAATATTGTGTATAGTCGAGGAATCAGTAAATTATCTCGTGAAGATTTGATGAATATTGATTTTCCAAATTAGGATAAGGTGTCGTGGTTATGTTTCGTGTAACTTAGTGCAAGGAAAGGAAGTCGTGATTTTCGGAGAGGGTTGTGATCAGGTGATTTAGAATGGTATGACAGAGTTAAATATCAATGTTGGTTCCATTGATAGAGTAGCATGACAGATGAACTATGTAGAAGCTAGTATAGAAGTTTATCAAAAATGAGAATGTGGTTAAGATCAGGAAGCTTCGGGAGTTTGTGAACGAAGGAGATTGCCAATAAATACAAGTTGGAAGATTACGTATGACTGGATTTAACTAAAGCAAAGTCGAGAGTTGACCTAAGACGATGATGCAAGGAGTGGTTATTATTGAGTAGAGGAAATTCGGGGGAAATTTTCTATTTAAAGAGGGGAGAATGTAATACCCCATATTCCCTTAAACGCTCAATTGGGTGTCAGTTAAGGTCAACTAAGTTCCTATGTACTCTATCTTTTGTCAGTTAGAACAATTGGAGTTCCTAAGTGCTCTAAATGTTGTCAATTAGGACCAATAGAGTAACCAGTGAACTCTAAAGAGATTAATGATTAATAAAAGAGATAGTCCAATATTAATAAGTGCAAGAGGGTACATTTTTGCTAACATTCAATATTGGTCAATTGGTACTAGAAGATAAAATATCAATTGGTATATTTTATATTAATACCTAGTATTATAATATATATTAATTATATGTTATATATATTTATGTGGTGGAAAGAAAAGAAGAGAAAGATATAAAGGAAAGAAAGAACAGAAGAAAGGGAGAAAGAGAAGAGGAAAAGAGGAAAAGAAGAAGAATTCATGAGGAAGCATCATCTTCATCAATTTCTTCGTCCATCTTCATCCCCTCCATCATCAATTCATCTTCTTCTTCAACAAGGTAAGTTCCAATAGTTAGGAACTTGGGGGGAAAATTGTATGATGCTGGGATTAGATTGAGAGAAATGTGTTAACATGGTGATTTTGATGATTTGCATGCCTATATATGTTAAACCATGCTAATTTGCGTTATTGGGTGCATTGTGATCATATGGGTTGAAGTATTTTATCCATTTGCATCTTCCAAACACGTTTTTAGGAATTCTGGTTTTTCCACTGTGTATCATGTACAGTGACAAATATTGTACTTAGATCTTAAATTTTTATTTTTGGCATGTTCGATATCTTGTACCATATGATGTATTTTACTTTGTATAGTTGGTCAAGTATGTAAATGATGCCAATAAGCACTTATGATCGTGTCAGTACCAAATAATAACACTTGTATGATATTATTCTAGATATATGTTATACGAGTTATTACAAATCTCTTGCTAGGTTGCTTAAGTAGAAGTCTCTTTCTAGTGTGATTGAGTAGTTGAAGTCTTTTTCTGGTTTGATTGAGCAAAGTTGTAATCAGTTTTGATTATAGTGAAAAGCTCTTGTTAAGGCAAGGGGACTGGACTACTCTCAGTTTAGGAGAGGAACCAGGATAAACTCTGAGTGTTGATTTATTTATTACTTCTGAACTTTATTATTCCGCTGCTACCATTATTCTGAGTTCAGACTCTAAACTTGTTCAGATTCTGAAGTTGGATTTTTTTTAGAAGTGAAAAAGAAATATAATACACAATTCAACCTCCCCCCTTCTTGTGTATTTTCTCATCTTCAATTAGCATCAGAGCACGATCTGTACTATAACAGTTAACAATTGTGTAGAAAAGATCTTGATAAAAATACATCATTCATCATGCCTGATAGTCCTGAAGTGACTAGCCCTGTTGGAGGTTCTCCTCGTGGTTATAATATCTATGATCAAAGTACATATGGTCAAAACAACTATATATCTAGACTACCAACATTCAATGGAGACTCTACTAAATTTGAATTGTGGAAGAGTAGGATATACACTCACATCATTGGTATGGATGATGAGTTATGGGATATCTTGGAAGATGGAAATTACATTCAAGTCAGTGGTGTTAAAATGGTTTCTAACAGAAAGTCTCTCACTCCTGCTCAGAAAATAAATATAAGAAACATCATAGAGTGAGAGGCATTCTTGTTGATGCCTTGCCTCATTCTGAGTACATAAAGATTATTGATAAATCTATTGCCAAAATTATCTTTAAATCTTTATGTGCTACCTATGAAGGTAATCAACAAGTTTAAGAAGCTAAAGCAAATATTCTGGTTCAGTAGTATGAGTTGTTCAAAATGAAATATGATGAGAACATTTAAACTATGTTCTCCAGATTTCAAAGTCTTTTGTCTGGACTTGAGGTCTTAAACAAGAGCTACTACATTGGATCATGTCAAGAAGATTCTTAGGAGTCTTCCTGCCAAATACAGACTCAAAGTTATAGTTATTCAAGAGGCTTAAGACTTAAACACATTAAGTATTGAACGTTTTATTAGCAATCTCCAAAGCCATAAGATGGAGCTAAATGGAGATGAACCTGTAATGTAATTTAAAACACTGGATTTAAATTCTGTTGGGAGATATAAGAAATATTCTCATACCAAAAGTCATAAAGGAGCCACTCATGATGAAGCTTCTGGTGATGAATCTGATGATGATGAAATGGCTTTCATCATCAAAAGATTTCAACACTTGGCCAAGAAGAAGAACAAATTCTCGGGTATAAGAGGTGGCTTCAAAGGGTCAAGTTTTGGAAGTGATAAACATGATCATAATGGTTGTTTCAACTGTAAGAAACCTGATCATTTCATTGTTGAATGTCCTGATCTTCAAATTGACAAAAACAAAAAGGAAAGCTTCCAAAGGAATAGCTGTACAAGCAAGTTCAAGAAAAGTCTCATGGAAACGTGGGGAAAATTTGACAATGAAAAAGAAGCTGATAAAGAAGAAGTCAATCTTGCTTTAATGGCCTCAACACTTTCAGACTCAAAATTTGAAGTTGGATCTGACTCAAACTCAAAGGATACAGAAAAAGTATTTTTTGAACTCTCTAAATCTGATTTAATTACTCTCTGTCAAGATGTTATGGAAAGATTTAAGCAGAAAGCCAGACATATGAAAATTTTAAAGATGCAATATGGTATTATAAGAGATGAACTAAACTTCCCTAAGGATAAGACTGAAAATATTGAAAGAGATCAAATTGCTTTAATAAAGGATATTTCTGACAAATCTCTGAATAAATATGAATTAGCTCTTCAAGAGTTTATCATATGTGGGTTTGAAAGAACCAAAATTGCTCCCATGATCTATGGAGTAAGTAAGAGGAAAGGAGAAAGTCTTGGTTATCATTAGAAACCTTATAATCCAAGGACTGGTATCTTGATGAAACCACCAGATCCTTCTTATTCAAGCATTGCTCAAAAAGGACTAAATGATTACTTTATGCCTGCTACTGAAAATGGTAAAGTTCTGAACCAATCAGAATATGTGATGAATGACTCACAAGTTCTGAAGGAATCATAATCTCAGACTCAAAGGTCAAAAGTTCTAAGTAAACTAGAACCTAAGACTCCCAAGTCAGAGGTTCTGAAGAATTCAAAACTCGAGGTTATTGAATCAAAGGTTGGTTTAGGAGTCAAGGTCAAGACTTTTCCAAGATAACATTTGTAAAAACAAAATGTCTGGAATAAGTCTAGACCCTACTATAAGGCAAAAGCTCAAAGAAAGAGGAAGTCTTGTAAAACTAACCTCAAAGGACCCATAAGAGTATGGGTACCAAAGAATGAGATTATTTTTGCTGCAGGTATACTAAAGGGAAAGAGAAAAGTAATAGTTGTTGTTCCAAAACAGTGGTTTCTAACAACTTACAACTAGAAGAATGCCTATATTCCAAATCTTAACTCTAGAGGAGGAAGGAAATGTTTTATCTAGAAGAAATCAGTAAGACAAGATCACTAGTACTGGGAAGACTGATGTTTTCCTATAAGGAACTAGTGCTTCAGACTCTTGGTTATATCTCTGGAGTTAATCGAGTTGTTTTAAGAAGCCTAAGAAGACTTTTGTTGGCTTTCAAAAGAGCATTATTGGAACAATATTGTTCCTTAAGGATAATTTCAAAAGATTGATCTGAAACTGCTCAAAGGAAGGTATGACTATCTCTGTGTTTTTATGCAACAATTTCTAATCCTAACATTTTATATGTTTGTCAAAAGAAATTCATGTTTAATAAAGAAGAATTCCACTTCACTGTGATAATTCTACTTCTATTAGTTGTGCAAAGAATCTTTCTCTATATAAGAAGCTAATGATGTCCTGAAGCTACTTTAATCAAAAGCTCTTCATCAGCTTCTGATGATTAAGTAACCTCTAAAGCATCTTAGCCTCTGATACTAAGAATAAAATTAACTGCCTCTGATATGCACACAATTGGACACATCGTGGTTTCTGCCTGTGGCAAGCTATCCTCCTACGTGTTATAAATTTGAAACGTCTTCTGACACGTGGATTATAACCGTTGAGTAAAAACTCTCCAGTTCTTGGTTATTTGACTTTATCACTCGACTTCAGGTTTCTTTTTGTCTTTATGTTTTGTTTTGATTAAAATTCTCCTTTCACTCAAAACACTCTATTTATATCAAACGCACACACTTAACTCTCTCACTTCCTACACTTTTGTCTTCTCAAACCTGCTCTAAAAAATACCTTTTCAAGAAAGTCCTAGAGACCCTAAAAGCTCCTTCTACAATGGTGTCTTCTACATCTGCTCAACGTGTACACATGATCATTGAGTCTGGCAAAAGTATGACTATCAAGCCCAAAACCATGGATTTAAATCAGGGTGATCTGAAGCTTTTGATGGAACAAATTATTGACTTTGACTCATTCAATCCAAAGAAAAGTGAAATGGTGGGTTCAAAAGTGCCTCTCTTTGTTATATGTACTAATTTTGATTATCTTGAGGATTATCCTGCCATCGCTAAGATAGACATCCCTGAAGTAATTAGATTATACATTGAACAGGCATTTAAAGAAGAAGTAGTTATTAGATACAAATATCTACCCAATAGTCCTTCTGAACTGATCAATCCTTCTTAAAGGAAAAAGCAAGATACTTCATAATCCAAGAAGGTGATTCATAAGCCCTCTAAGAAAAGGAAAGAGATTGAGGAAAAGATTGAAGAGTCATTACATCCACTGAGTTAATGCCCTCTAAGACTAGAAGTGGAAGAACTCCTTAGAAGGTGTCATCTTCCTCAGTCTCATCTGATACACCTTTAAGGAGGAAGAAGTTGTTTGAAATTAAAGAGGAAGAAGAGGAATAGGGTGTTAAGGCGTCCTTGGTAAGAAGGAAGAAAGTTACTAATGTTTTTGCTCAGAAGAATGTTGTTGATCCTGCCTTCATAAGAGCTCAACTGTTAGCTTCTGTTTTTTTTAACATGCAAAAAAGCATCTAGTAACCTCAGATGCTATGGTGGAAGAAGCTACTGTTATTGGAGTTGATCTGGAGACTGAAGAAGTCTAAGATGCTGAAGTGATTAATGGGTTTGTATATATGTGAATATGTGTATATGTGTGTTTGTGCATACATTCATCCATATATGCATTGATGAATAACCTTTTGGTTTCAAGGAACTCAGTTGTTCACTTCTTTGCAAAAAAAATCAATAGAGGTCATGGATTATGAAATGAAACTTTTTCGATTTTTTTCCAAAATGTTACAACTTACTTTTGAGTTCCATGAAACCATTAAGCTTGCATTTGCATTGCATGCGCATGTCATCACATTTGCATCTCATTTGAATTTCTCAGACATAATACTAGGCCATCCTCTTCCAGTAATTCCAAGAGGTGATTCCTAGCACGTGTTTGGAACGTATGGCAATGATGAGCGGACTAATGAAGGGTTAAGAAGCATTGGAGGTGGAAATCAGGATTCTGAAGAACCAGATGAGTTGGGTCTTGGAAACCATGCAAGCCTTGATGAAGAGGGAAGGGCACCTTGTGACAACCAAGGAAGTCATCACTCCACATTCATCCAATGTTCCCCCACACCAAGGGCATTTCTATGAGGAAACTTCTCATCCACCAGTGTTTCGCTCTCCCTCAAGATGCCATCCTCATCATTTGGCTTCCAAGATAGCACATCAACATCCTTTGGCTGTTTCTCCTCAAAGTCGTCAAAATAAGAATAGGAACAAGAGGAAGAATTATAACAAAAGGAACAAAGCTCTCGATAAGTCAATTCCTGTGCCACTTAGTAAGCTCTACCGGCTGCTAATTCAAAATTCATTGGTGACTCCTCGACCTCTCACTCCTGTACTAGGGTTGTGGCACAATGCAAATGTAACATGTGAATTCTATAATGGGGTTGAAGGACATGATCTAGATACTTGCTTGGCGTTGAGAGCTTTGGTGCAAGAGTTGATCCATGATCAAAGCTTGATCTTGGAGGAAGACCATCCAGAGATTGAATGTGGATACCTTACCAGAACAATGGGGCATCCTGTTGAAGAGTGCAAGGATTTCAAACTCAGATTGCTAAGTTTGTTAAAGTTACTAAAACCTCAAGAAGGAAGGCCAGATGCAATGTCTTGATTTTCGATCCAGATGGCAAAAGGCCTATGAAACCTCTCAAGGTCTTGTACCACAAGGAACAATTCACCAATGATGGAAGTGACCCCCTCTCTGGACCTAGAAATTGAAGCATACATCAAGTTTCTTGAAGTGAATTTCCTAAAAGTTGGCCATCTTTTGGTTGTTTCATAATTTTCCGTTGTAATTTCTTTGCATGTTGATTTTATATTTTCTTGTAAGCATTGTTGTTTTTTGAGTTGGTAAGATTAATGAAATGTTTATAAATCTTTTGAATTAATCCATTCATATTCACTCATTTTCTTTCATTGTTATCTTAAAAAGCAAAAGATATATTTTTCCCATCCACTTATCTTTATCAAACTGTTGTTTTAACAAATATTAGAGGGAGAATGATGAAAAACAGATGCCTGAAATTGTTGTGGTATGCTTTCAATTAAGAACCTTGCCGATGATGTAAGGCATTGTTTCAAATCCCCAAACACTGGAGAAATAAGGAAGGTATTCCCTTGTCAACCCCTTCGAGCCTAGAAGTTGGAGTTTCTTTCTATACAAAAACCCGCAATCTTAACCTTGGGATGGGTAGTTCTCAGTTAACTTGGTTGTGCATTCCTGCAAGACACCTTTCATATAAAGGTTTCATTCACAAGTTTTCCTTCGCACATAACAAGCAATTGTCGAAGAAGTCTTTCAAGCCAAAAAGCCGATGATGGTTCACCGGAATCATTAAGCCTGGCAGTCACATTCCTTCTAAAAAAAAATAGAAAAGAAAATTCAAAAGAAAAAGCCCGCTAAGTCAGAACCTGTGAAGGAGACTTAGTCAAAACTGGGGCATCCCGCTAACTGTAAGCGTCAAAAGAAACAGTTCAGGCAAAAGTTATGGATAATAAAAGAGGCGATCTTTAAATCCTTACCCTGAAAGTCTTCAATAACCAAATACAACTATATGTTGTAAGGAAGCAGTGACTGCCATATCAAAAGTCCCTTGACTTCTGAACCATCGTCATCACTATCATAAGTAAAGTTCCCAACCCTTGGGAACCTGAGCGCACAGTCTGAGTTAATTGAGCATAGGATTGGAAGTTCATCACGAAGATTGGGTGGGCATAAATAAAATTTTAGCCTTTATCCTTTGTTTCATAAATCGTGAACCATGCCATGTTACAACCCTTAAAAGACCTAATTGAGGTAGGGCTTGTTTTGAAAGCATACTACAGCAAGGTTGTGTTAACCTGACTCCTAATGATCTTTGCTAATTGTTTGTGTTGATCACCTCATCTGTCATTCTGTAAATGGCTAGATCCACTTTGTTTTTTGATCATTGACTCATTCCACTATATTTCATATCAATAAAGTTTTATTTCAAAAGCTTGCATGAATGTTGCATTAAAATCACCAATTTTTAATGAACAATACCATTTGCAAGACAACCCAACATCCAAGGATTTCCAACAAATACAGCCAGTTAGGGAATTTGACTTGGTAAAAGAAGTTCAGCCAGAGGGGAACCAATTTGAGAATCTTTCAATCTGAATCAACCACTTCAAGGGTCGGCTAATCAAAGATTGAATCTTCTCAAGACTCAGACTAGAGCGAGCTGTCACAAAGAGCACAGTGAGCCCGTTCTCCAAAAGGAAACCATCCCATGAATTGGTCAATCAGGGGCAGACCTTTTCAAAGTTCAGAATATTGGGGTAAGCCATCTTGAAATCATCTCATGGCATGTTGCTTCTCAACTCCTTTCAAGGTAACAACTTCAAGGACCCACTAACAGGGGCAAGATAAGCCACAAAGGGGCATGTTGCTTAAATACTTTGCTAAGTAGGGAAAAACTGTTTCCCATTCTTTACTGGCGTTGTTTGATGGAATCTAATTATTATTGGTATACAAAGCCCAGTCGTCACTGACTCCCTTGTTCAAGCTGCTTCCCAGTTGTTTCTCACAGTCTGACCATACCTAAAGGACAAGTTCGAAGACTTTGTTGTGCAGAATATAGTCAATCTGGGGCAGTTACGTCGAGATTCGATAAATCTCTCCAAGAGTTTGAAGACACCAAGGTAGTTGTAACGCCAAGTTTTCTGTAAAATCCTCTTGAGATGACTTCTTCTCGTAGACCATGTGATATGAGGCAGTTGAGAATTGAAGCTAGTTTTGATCACAAGAGTTGTTGTTGTCCACCATGCAGTTCTTCAGTGCAGAATTAAGTGTTCTCCTAAGCAAGTGTGTTCTTATGATTTGCCTTACACATACCCCCATTGAGTCCCTACCCTTGGTAGCTTTGACGGGTTTTGGTGATTCCCCAGTAAGTATCTACTTCAGGTGGTCTTGGTAACCCCCGGTGAGCATCCACTTCAAGCACTTATGACATGTTTGATACAAGACTTCCCCAGTTGGTGACCTAATAATTCCCATTGAATTTCCTTAGCTTCATACTTCCTCAGTGAAGCGGATGTTTATCTCATCCATTAGTGAATGTTTATTCCATTCCCCATGGAGTTTCAAATCTGACAACTACAACTACGACTTTGGTCCGAGCTTCCCCAATGTAGTGGATATTTATTTTATCCCCTATGAAGTCTCTCTAATCATGGATGATCTTTTCCTAGTGGATTTTTCCTATCCCCATCAGGGAAACTGTAACGCCCCGAATTAATTAAAATATTTATTTAATTAATTTTTATTATAGAATTGTGTGAACATTATGATTTTGGATGGCTTTAATGAAAAGTTATAATCTAAGTGAAGTTAGAATTATTTTGAGAATTTTGGAACAATTTAGATTAATTAAATTAGATTTGTTTAAATAGAAAAATAGAGTAGAATTGAAGTTGGATGAGAGTAAGGGTATTTTAGTCAAATGTGGAGGTTTATTGAGGACAATAGAGGAAAATCATAAAAGAGACTTAAGGGTTTATACGGAGGAATAAGGGTTTGGAAATTTCACTGTTGCATTGCGTTTGGAAAAGAGGCAGAGAGAAGCAATTAGGCTTTGAGAATTTGCAGTGGAAGGATCGAAAAACACGAAGAGGATTCAAGGCTAAGGAATCATATCAGGTATAGGGAGTAAAATTGTGTTATTATAATTGATTTAAGTATTAGGTAATTGTAGGGTGATGGACGATTAATCAGTGATGAATTGTGATGAGGGTAATTGATGTTCCAGACATAAGGAATAGAGAAAGAAAGAAAAAAAAAAGAAATTGTGGAAAGTGGTGCCAGCCACTCACTTTATATGTGGCGCCAGCCACAAGGTGTATAAAGGGTGGCGCAAGCCACCAAAAGGCATGGCAGGGGTGGCGCAAGCCACCATTTAAGTGGGGGGATTGTATTTTCAGTTTTTCTTCTAAAAATCGTAACTTTTGTTTTATGAATCCATTTTTGATGTCGTTTGAAGCTATGGAAAGGTAATGAAATAATATATAACATGGTAAAATAAAATAAATCATATAGTTTAATCCTCCAATTGAAATTGATAGACTAAATGATGAGTGTCCTGTGTTGATATACCAGTAGGTTGCATGTCTGTGAGAAATTGTAGGATTTTATCTAGCAGTGATTTAGTTGATATTGGTGATAATGAAATGATGATATTATGATGATTATGGTGATATTATGAGGTTATTATGTTATTGCAATGTGATGATATTTTGTGACAAAACTGATAGTAAGTGTGTAAACTGTGTGAAATTGGTGTGCTTATGACAGGAAATGAATTGTCTGGTATTGGATATAATCACATGATGTTGTTTTGAGTATGATGAATGTGTGGGAAGTAAGTGAAGTGAATATTATGATGAGGATGTAATGCTGATGCATTTTGACTAGCCGTGGTCGCATTTTATGATTTTTTGCATCATGCATTCATAGCATATTTTTAGGACGAATTGTCCAGTGAAGTTTGCAGGATGATATCCAGTGAAGTTGTAGGACTTATAGTCCAGTGATGGCCTTAATCCCATAGTGTAGATTAAGTACAATTTATGAAGTGCTCTGTGTCGCTCCCGAGATTTTCATCCAAGTACAAACGCGAAAGTGGCGCGGAAACAGAGTCGCCGGCAATGTGTATTTATCCTAAGAGAGGGAAAGGAAACACTACCTAAACCTGAGGGAAAGGAAAAGCGTGGTCTCACGACCAAGAGAAATGGGTAAGGGAGTCGGTTATGCGAAGGGAAGATATTAGCACCCCACGCGTCCAGCGTACTCGATGGGATCCACGCTTGTTATCTCGATCAAAAGGTGCCGTCGTTTAGAGCTCCACTGCTAATGGAAAGGAACAGGAGCGGGAACGGAAGAGAACGGAGAAACAAAGAAGAAAAGAAAAAGAAGTGACTCGGTAAGACGTCCTCAGAGTCCTAGGCCTACGTATTCCCTCGGGAGCGGGAAAGTCAGAGTCAACGTAGTTCAGACACGAACTAGGGGGGAGGTTGCTCGCCAAGACATCGTCGTCTTGTGCCTACGTATCCTCAATCTAACCAGAAGGAGGAAATCAGAGCAGTCGTAGTTCGACCTAACAAGGTCGGTGTTTTTTATGAGTGACATTAAGTTCGCGTCCGGCAGTTAGGGTCTATGCATGTTTGCGACGAGACGGAAGTAACGTGCCCTTTTCTGAAAATGAGGTTTGAAACTTAACGATCCCGAAGGATAAAAAGGTTTGAATTTGTTTTATGTGTTTTAGACAGAAGTCGATTGAAGTTAGTTCATAACTTGCATTGCACCCAAGTCTACAACATAGGAACAAATACGTCGCGTATCGTCCCCAACAGGACGTACACTAAGTACCCTAGAAGAATGAAGGGAAACCCCCCATACCTCACTTCCCATATATAAGGCTCATGCGCAATACACGTTTAACCTTTATTAAGTGTTTTTGAAAGGTTATGAGATGAGAAGAGAAGACTCAAGTTGAAAGAGAAAACACTAAGGGGAATTCTATCCTAACGTTGTCATGCAAAAGATGGCCCTAAAGTTGAGTTTAGAAATGGGAGGCTACCTATGTTAGCATGCATGGATTGCTATCCTAATGTCTCTCCTACCCCCGACTTAATCGGAAATTAAGTGGAGCTAGGAATCCTACGGGATCATGTCATCGGACAAGTAAACACATGATGAATCAATCACAAAATGAAATAAAAGCAACTAAGGAGTGAACAGTGTCAGTTAACAATAATATTACACAATCACAATAAGAAAGAGGGAGCTTTAGCCAAGGGGTCATATCAACCGAGGCAAACAAGCTAGGTGTGGGAAGTAGGGGTGCTCACCCAATGGTATCAAGAACCATGGGGAGCAGAGTAAGAAAGGGGAAGATGTGAATCAGATCACATAAGCATCAGCATTGGTCAATGCGAGCTATAGACAAGGCGTGGGGGTTTGATTACTAAACCCTCCTTCCACTGATGGACTCGATAATATAAGCAAGATATATTCAAAGCTTCAATCATGTAATGAGAGCTAAGAATGACTCAACTAGAATAACGGGGGTCGATTGCGAACCCTACCCTTCGTCAATTGCATTCTTGGAGGTCTTACAAGGGTAAAGGGGGAAAGGGATGCCTCTTTGGAGGTCATTAGGCACAATATTAAACAAGCACAATCATGGCCTCACTTGAGGGCTTTCCATACAGTCCTACTTATCATGGCATCGACTATTCCTACTTCTCATGGCATTTGAAAGCATTAAAGAGAAGTGAAGAGATAAGAAGTCCTACCAAATGGATATGAATCCGTAGCAAAGCAACGAAATCAAGTCACACAAGAACCTATAAACAAATATCAAACCAAGTTAGAAACAAGTTTTTATTTACAAACTGAAATGGTCAAACCACCTTTGGAATGTCTCCTTTATGCACCTTGCACATGTGAACCAAAGACATTAGTAATAACAAGAGAGTGTATGTTCAACATGAAAACCTAAGTCTAATGACTATGTACATTTGAGTCACATTAGTCAAAGTGAAAGACCTAAAAGGATTATGAAATTACAAGTCAAGTTGTAACTAAGCTACAAGACTAATCTACTTTGAAGTTAAAGGTAAACCAACAAAAGAAAGCCATTGAAAGTTAGATGAATTGAATTAAAACGTGAAAATGGACCAAGGTCAGAAGTTAAACAACTTATACGCATGCTTAAAACCAATCTCAAAGTGTCACAAAGGTTTGCATTAAACTCTCTTTCCAAAGTCAATTCATTCCATGATCAAAATCACATTTAAACTTCTCATACAAGTATGTAAAATTGTCACTCAAGTAAGGTAAATGAAATGACATGGTAAGGCAATGTTAAAGCTCACACACCAGAGGCAAATGACCTATAAAATGTCCTAATTGAATCCCAAAAACATACATGAACATGGCATACAAGTGGCATCAAAAGAAGTGGCCAAAGTGAAACACAAATTCAAGTTCACATACACACAAAGTAGGCATCATTTAAGGCATGTGAAATGATCAAATGCAATACTCAAACATGTCTCAATTGTGCATCAAAATACACTTAATAATGTGCTAAAACTCATATTCAAAGTTGGCTCAAAGTGCCCTCATACAAGTCCTAAACATATCCTATCTCTATGCAAGCTTACACATAATATGTTCACATTGGAAAATTTGTGAAGAATAGCAAAATGCCTTTGAAAATTATGGATAATCAACCAAGTCATTCCAAGTCCAGTAGGTAATCACATGAAAAAGATAGGGTCCATATCATGCACCAAACATACTCAATCAATTGCAAACATGGATCAATTATCAATGATGCTCTTACAAGATAAGGCACAAAGATGATGCTCAAAAGCAATTCAATAGTCACGGCCAAGGTACCAATCTAACATCATTAGGTCATATAGTCAGAGGCTAAATGCACAACAAAAATTAGCTCCAAATGGTCAAGGGAAGATCACATTCTAGAACTTGCATCACAAGATACACCATTAAGAACACATTCCTTTTCAAAACTCTGGAAAAATATCAAAACACACCAAACATGAAATTAAAATTCACCAAAACTTAATTAAGACCCTCAAGAACTCCCATGAATTTTCTTAGAATTTTATGACCATTTCTACTATTTTTAGAATTCAGATTTGATGTGTGTACCAAAATATAAACCAAAAAGAAACATGGAAAGAAAAAGGGTGCACCCAAGTAAAAATCTAGTTTCAACCTCCCCTTGGGCCACATTCAAGGGGTGCGCATAGCAATGGCAATTAGGCCCAAGAAAATCAAGGCCTGAGGGTGCATGGTGATCCTTCGTGGACTAGGGGTTAACCTGAGACATCTGATCTATCTCTAGGGATCAATCAAAGGGACTGGACACGTGGGTGCACGGTAACAACCATGGGGGAACACGCATGGTATAATGGAGGGAATCACCGGACGGTGACACATGTCCACAGCTGGCGACACCTGTCACCGCCGGAGAGGGCCATAAGCACCACCTTATCTCTTCATTAATCAAGCATGGAGGATAAAAATATAACACAATGCAATGCGAATTCATTTTCAATCACACATAACCTTCTCTCCTAACACCTTATTTCTCTGCAAATTAATTCCAAGAACCGTAAACACGCCGGCGAAGGTGGTGGCGCGCGGTGGCCGCCGTCGTCCCTCTCCGGCCTAACACCTCTAAATACAAGAATTCCCTACACGAACCTCATCCAAATTTTACCCTCGTTACGAATCCGGAGCTCATTTTCACCAAAGCTCACTCAAATCACAGGATCGAAGCACAAACAAAGAGGAATCAGATGACACAAGGTAAGATAAACCACGATGAACTTCTAAGTTCAAAGCCACAGCTACGAGAGGGTATCGAAATTTACGTACCTACCGGAGACAAGTCCGGTGCCTCTTCGAATCTGCGACGATAAAAGAAAGCCTGAGGTGAGATAATAGTGATTCTACTTCTCCTTTGCTCTGTTGCGTTCAATTTGTCATAATCGTCGTGTCTCGAATCTTTGAAATCATTCTTCGCCTCGCGTTCTTCTTCTTGTGTTGTCGAAATCGCGAATCGGATTGTGTGAAATTGATGCACGAGTTCTTGAATTTTGTTGTCGATGCAGGTGCGAGAGTTGCGCGATTGAGATGTTGATTCGCAGAGATTTTTGATGATTTGTTGATGCCGCGAATCTTCCAAATTCTCGGTTGTTGTAGGTTCTGCTAAAGGAAGATGATGACGTTGAGGATTGAAGTTGGTGGGGAAGTGAATAAGAATGCGGAAAGTTTGAATTGGTTACGAAATTGACGAAGAATTCGAAGTTGAAGCTTGATGAAATTGGATTGTAGAAGAATTGGTTGAAAACTTCTGTCAGAAGCTCTGTTAGTTTTCGGTTAGGGAGTTATGGGATTCTGTTAGAGTCAGTTGGAGGTTAAGAGAATTGTTAGAGGTTAGGATGATTCAAAAATCGGTTAGAGTTTCTCTGTTAGAATCTGGTTAATTCTGTTATCTCTTTTATTTTCTGGTGTGTGATGATGTTGAATTGGAAATGCATTTCTGTTACTATTTTTCTGCTGTAATGAGATAGCGTGCTGCTATATACCTTCTTCTTTTGTATGTTGCTATAAACTCTCACTGCCGTATACTTTTTCCTGCTATGTGCTTGGTGTTGCTATTTTCTTGCTATTGTGATAATTTGTGATGAATGTACTTATTGAGCTGAGCTGGAAATCCTTTTCTGTCCGCGTACATATCAATGAGTTATGTACTTTTTCATTTTTTTTATCCATGAACAAAACCAAGTTAGAAACTTCCCAAAGCCATCTGGTAGTGAGATTATTCACGCGCCTTGCAATATTATTGTCCTATTTCAGAATACGCTGCTTATTGTCGGTTATGTAGGACTTTGGTTTAAGATGAGATTGAGTTTTGCAATGGATTTTGTGGACTTAAAAAGAGGGATTTGGGAATGGATATGTAGAAAGATATGAATCAAGAATTAAAAACGGATATGGGAAAATGGTTAAAAATGGATATAGAATTGAAACATGACAATGGATCTAAAAAATAGATATTGAACTTGAAGAAATTGATTTGGACTACATTGATATTGGACATTGGAAAAATATGGACAAATGGATTGAAAGGTGGATGTTAAGGCTTGAACGAGTATTGAATTGAAATAGTTTGGAAGAATGATGTTTTGAACAGTTAGAACTTGAATGATGCCATGAACATGTAATTTGGATTCCAAATGACCCCATCGAATGAACTTGAAATTGGATTGTACCTTGAACTTATCACTTGTAACTTGTATTCCAAGTAAACCATAAGCATGAGCTTTCCATCCTTACTTGACCCAAATCTTTGAACAAAGTCACCTCTTAAGAATTTTGATGAACTTTTATTAATCCTGAATCAATGCTCCATAAGAAATGAGACCTAACCAACTTGTGTTATAGCAACAGGTAAAGGTCTTGACCCTAACCACCCACTTCAATTGATTAATATCAACCAAGTCGCACAGAAAATAAGAAACCATGATCCCACGCCTCATGAGCCCAGTGCAAAAGAATGAATGAGTTATGACCTAATGGATATGTAGATGAATGCGAAGCGTAAGCCAGAAAAAGGTTGAGAAAAGTCAGGGCAAATTTTGGGGTGTTACAGCTGCCCCTATTCAAGCTTCTTGGATCCGAGATTATGGAAGCAAAGGCTTCCAGATGATCGGGATACACGGAGATTGAATACCAACATAACCTGGAAATTTGCAACCTGTGGGTATAATGAAATATAATGATAAATGAGTACGACCGAAAGCGGACTAGAAAAGAAAGACCGACTGAAAGCGGAGTTTCAACAACAAACGAGTACGACTGAAAGCCGACACGAAAAGAAAGACCGACCGAAAACGGAGTTTCAACAATAAACGAGTACGACCAAAAGCGGACTCGAAAAGAAAGACCGACCGAAAGCGGAGTTTCAACAACAAACGAGTACGACCAAAAGTGGACTCGAAAAGAAAGACCGACCGAAAGCGGAGTTTCAACAACAAATGGGTACGACCGAAAGCGGACTTGAAAAGAAAGACCAACCGAAAGCGGAGTTTCAACAACAAACGAGTACAACTGAAAGCGGACTCGAAAAGATAGACCGACCGAAAGCGGAGTTTCAACAACAAACGAGTACGACCGAAAGCGGACTCGAAAAGAAAGACCGACCAAAAGTGGAGTTTAAACAACAAACGAGTACGACCGAAAGCGGACACAAAAAGAAAGACCGACCGAAAGTGGACTCAAAAATAAAGACTGACCGAAAGCAGAGTTTCAACAACAAACGAGTACGACCGAAAGCGGACTCAAAAAGAAAGACCGGCCGAAAGCGGAGTTTCAACAACAAACGAGTAGGACCAAAAGCGGACTCGAAAAGAAAGACCGACCGAAAGCAGAGTTTTCACAACAAACGAGTACGACGGAAAGCGGACTCGAAAAGAAAGACCGACCAAAAGCGAACTCGAAAAGAAAGACCGACCGAAAGCGGAGTTTTAACAACAAACGAGTACGACAGAAAGCGGACTCGAAAAGAAAGACCAAGCGAAAGCGGAGTTTCAACAACAAACGAGTACGACCGAAAGTGGACTCGAAAAGAAAGACCGACCAAAAGTGGAGTTTCAACAACAAACGAGTACGACCGAAAGCGGACTCAAAAAGAAAGACCGACCGAAAGCGGACTCGAAAAGAAAGACCGACCGAAAGCGGAGTTTCAACAACAAATGAGTACGACCGAAAGCGGACTCGAAAAGAAAGACCGACCAAAAGCGGACTCGAAAAGAAAGACCGACCGAAAGCGGAGTTTCAACAACAAACGAGTACGACCGAAAGCGGACTCGAAAAGAAAGACCGACCGAAAACGGAGTTTCAACAACAAACGAGTATGACCGAAAGCGGACTCGAAAAGAAAGACCGACCGAAAGCGGACTCGAAAAGAAAGATCAACCGAAAGCGGAGTTTCAACAACAAACGAGTATGACCGAAAGCGGACTCGAAAAGAAAGACCGACCGAAAGTGGAGTTTCAACAACAAACGAGTACGACCAAAAGCGGACTCGAAAAGAAAGACCGACCGAAAGCAGAGTTTCAACAACAAACGAGTATGACCGAAAGCGGACTCGAAAAGAAAGACCGACCGAAAGCGGAGGTTCAACAATAAACGAGTACGACCAAAAGCAGACTCGAAAAGAAAGACCGACCGAAAGCGGAGTTTCAACAACAAACGAGTACATTCGAAAGCGGACTCGAAAAGAAAGACCGACCTAAAGCAGAGTTTCAACAATAAACGAGTATGACCGAAAGCGGACTCAAAAAGAAAGACCGACCGAAAGCGGTCTCGAAAAGAAAGACCGGCCGAAAGCGGAGTTTCAATAACAAACGAGTACGACCGAAAGCGGACTCGAAAAGAAAGACCGACCGAATGCGGAGTTTCAACAACAAACGATTAGGACCAAAAGCGGACTCAAAAAGAAAGACCGACCGAAAGCGGAGTTTCAACAACAAACAAGTATGACCGAAAGCGGACTCAAAAAGAAAGACCGACCGAAAGCGGAGTTTCAAAAACAAACGGGTACAACCGAAAGCGGACTCGAAAAGAAAGACCGACCAAAAGCGGAGTTTCAACAACAAATGGGTACGACCGAAAGCAGACTTGAAAAGAAAGACCAACCGAAAGCGGAGTTTCAACAACAAACAAATACGACTGAAAGCGTACTCGAAAAGAAAGACCGACCGAAAGCGGAGTTTCAACAACAAACGAGTACGACCGAAAGCGGACTCGAAAAGAAAGACCGACCGAAAGCGGAGTTTCAACAACAAATGGGTACGACCGAAAGCGGACTTGAAAAGAAAGACCAACCGAAAGCAGAGTTTCAACAACAAACGAATACGACTGAAAGAGGACTCGAAAATACAGACCGACCGAAAGCGGAGTTTCAACAATAAATGGGTACGACCGAAAGCAGACTTGAAAAGAAAGACCAACCGAAAGCGGAGTTTCAACAACAAACGAGTACGACTGAAAGCGGACTCGAAAAGATAGACCGACCGAAAGCGGAGTTTCAACAACAAAGGAGTACGACCGAAAGCGGACTCGAAAAGAAAGATCGACCAAAAGTGGAGTTTCAACAATAAATGGGTATGACCGAAAGCGGACTTGAAAAGAAAGACCAACCGAAAGCGGAGTTTCAACAACAAACGAGTACGACCGAAAGAGGACTCAAAAAGATAGACCGACCGAAAGCGGAGTTTCAACAACAAACGGGTACAACCGAAAGCGGACTCGAAAAGAAAGACCGACCGAAAGAGGAGTTTCAACAACAAATGGGTACGACCGAAAGCAGACTTGAAAAGAAAGACCAACCAAAAGCGGAGTTTCAACAACAAACGAGTACGACTGAAAGCGTACTCGAAAAGAAAGACCGACCGAAAGCGGAGTTTCAACAACAAACGAGTACGACCGAAAGCGGACTTGTAAAGAAAGACCGACCGAAAGCATTGTTTAAACAACAAATGGGTACGACCGAAAGCGGACTTGAAAAAAAGACCAACCGAAAGCGGAGTTTCAACAACAAACGAGTACGACTGAAAGCGGACTCAAAAAGATAGACCGACCGAAAGCGAAGTTTCAATAACAAATGGGTACGACCGAAAGCGGACTTGAAAAGAAAGACCAACCGAAAGCGGAGTTTCAACAACAAACAAGTACGACCAAAAGCGGACTCGAAAAGATAGACCGACCGAAAGCGGAGTTTCAACAACAAACGGGTACAACCGAAAGCGGACTCGAAAAGAAAGACCGACCAAAGCGGAGTTTCAACAACAAATGGGTACGACCAAAAGCAGACTTGAAAAGAAAGACCAACCGAAAGCGGAGTTTCAACAACAAACGAGTACGACTGAAAGCGTACTCGAAAAGAAAGACCGACCGAAAGCGGAGATTCAACAACAAACGAGTACGACCGAAAGCGGACTCGAAAAGAAAGACCGACCGAAAGTGGAGTTTCAACAACAAATGGGTACGACCGAAAGCGGACTTGAAAAGAAAGACCAACCGAAAGCGGAGTTTCAACAACAAACGAGTACGACTGAAAGCGGACTCGAAAAGATAGACCGACCGAAAGAGGAGTTTCAACAACAAATGGGTACGACCGAAAGCGGACTTGAAAAGAAAGACCAACCGAAAGCGGAGTTTCAACAACAAACGAGTACGACTGAAAGCGGACTCGAAAAGAAAGACCGACCGAAAGCGGAGTTTCAACAACAAACGAGTATGACCGAAAGCGGACTCGAAAAGAAAGACCGACCGAAAGCGGAGTTTCAACAACAAATGGTTACGACCGAAAGCAGACTTGAAAAGAAAGACCAACCAAAAGCGGAGTTTCAACAACAAACGAGTACGACTGAAAGCGGACTCGAAAAGAAAGACCGACCGAAAGCGGAGTTTCAACAACAAATGGGTACGACCGAAAGCAGACTTGAAAAGAAAGACCAACCAAAAGCGGAGTTTCAACAACAAACGAGTACGACTGAAAGCGTACTCGAAAAGAAAGACCGACCGAAAGCGGAGTTTCAACAACAAACGAGTACGACCGAAAGCGGACTCGAAAAGAAAGACCGACCGAAAGCGGAGTTTCAACAACAAACGGGTACAACCGAAAGCGGACTCCAAAAGAAAGACCGACCGAAAGTGGAGTTTCAACAACAAATGGGTACGACCGAAAGCAGACTTGAAAAGAAAGACCAACCAAACGCGGAGTTTCAACAACAAACGAGTACGACTGAAAGCGTACTCGAAAAGAAAGACCGACCGAAAGCGGAGTTTCAACAACAAACGAGTACGACCGAAAGCGGACTCGAAAAGATAGACCGACCGAAAGCGGAGATTCAACAACAAATGGGTACGACCGAAAGCGGATTTGAAAAGAAAGACCAACCGAAAGCGGAGTTTCAACAACAAAGAAGTACGACCAAAAGCGGACTCGAAAAGATAGACCGACCGAAAGCGGAGTTTCAACTACAAACGGGTACAACCGAAAGCGGACTCGAAAAGAAAGACCGACCGAAAGCGGAGTTTCAACAACAAATGGGTACGACCAAAAGCAGACTTGAAAAGAAAGACCAACCGAAAGCGGAGTTTCAACAACAAACGAGTACGACTGAAAGCGTACTCGAAAAGAAAGACCGACCGAAAGCGGAGTTTCAACAACAAACGAGTACGACCGAAAGCAGACTCGAAAAGAAAGACCGACCGAAAGCGGAGTTTCAACAACAAATGGGTACGACCGAAAGCGGACTTGAAAAGAAAGACCAACCGAAAGCGGAGTTTCAACAACAAACGAGTACGACTGAAAGCGTACTCGAAAAGATAGACCGACCGAAAGAGGAGTTTCAACAACAAATGGGTACGACCGAAAGCGGACTTGAAAAGAAAGACCAACCGAAAGCGGAGTTTCAACAACAAACAAGTACGACCAAAAGCGGACTCGAAAAGATAGACCGACCGAAAGCGGAGTTTCAACTACAAACGGGTACAACCGAAAGCGGACTCGAAAAGAAAGACCGACCGAAAGCAGAGTTTCAACAACAAATGGGTACGACCAAAAGCAGACTTGAAAAGAAAGACCAACCGAAAGCGGAGTTTCAACAACAAACGAGTACGACTGAAAGCGTACTCGAAAAGAAAGACCGACCGAAAGCGGAGTTTCAACAATAAACGAGTACGACCGAAAGCGGACTCGAAAAGAAAGTCCGACCGAAAGCGGAGTTTCAACAACAAATGGGTACGACCGAAAGCGGACTTGAAAAGAAAGACCAACCGAAAGCGGAGTTTCAATAACAAACGAGTACGACTGAAAGCGGACTCGAAAAGATAGACCGACCGAAAGAGGAGTTTCAACAACAAATGGGTACGACCGAAAGCGGACTTGAAAAGAAAGACCAACCGAAAGCGGAGTTTCAACAACAAACGAGTACGACTGAAAGCGGACTCGAAAAGATAGACCGACCGAAAGCAGAGTTTCAACAATAAACGAGTATGACCGAAAGCGGACTCGAAAAGAAAGACCGACCGAATGCGGAGTTTGAACAATAAACGAGTACGACCAAAAGCGGACTCGAAAAGAAAGACCGACCGAAAGCGGAGTTTCAACAACAAACGAGTACGACCAAAAGTGGACTCGAAAAGAAAGACCGACCGAAAGCGGAGTTTCAACAACAAATGGGTACGACCGAAAGCGGACTTGAAAAGAAAGACCAACCGAAAGCGGGATTTCAACAACAAACGAGTACGACTGAAAACGGACTCGAAAAATAGACCGACCGAAAGCGGAGTTTTAACAACAAACAAGTACGACCGAAAGCGGACTCGAAAAGAAAGACCGACCAAAAGCGGAGTTTCAACAACAAACGAGTACGACCGAAAGCGGACTCGTAAAGAAAGACCGACCGAAAGCGTTGTTTAAACAACAAATGGGTACGACCGAAAGCGGACTTGAAAAAAAGACCAACCGAAAGCGGAGTTTCAACAACAAACGAGTACGACTGAAAGTGGACTCGAAAAGATAGACCGACCGAAAGCGGAGATTCAACAACAAATGGGTACGACCGAAAGCGGACTTGAAAAGAAAGACCAACCGAAAGCGGAGTTTCAACAACAAACAAGTACGACCAAAAGCGGACTCGAAAAGATAGACCGACCGAAAGCGGAGTTTCAACTACAAACGGGTACAACCGAAAGCGGACTCGAAAAGAAAGACCCACCGAAAGCGGAGTTTCAACAACAAATGGGTACGACCAAAAGCAGACTTGAAAAGAAAGACCAACCGAAAGCGGAGTTTCAACAACAAACGAGTACGACTGAAAGCGTACTCGAAAAGAAAGACCGACCGAAAGCGGAGTTTCAACAACAAACGAGTACGACCGAAAGCAGACTCGAAAAGAAAGACCGACCGAAAGCGGAGTTTCAACAACAAATGGGTACGACCGAAAGCGGACTTGAAAAGAAAGACCAACCGAAAGCGGAGTTTCAACAACAAACGAGTACGACTGAAAGCGGACTCGAAAAGATAGACCGACCGAAAGAGGAGTTTCAACAACAAATGGGTACGACCGAAAGTGGACTTGAAAAGAAAGACCAACCGAAAGCGGAGTTTCAACAACAAACGAGTACGACTGAAAGCGGACTCGAAAAGATAGACCGACCGAAAGCGGAGTTTCAACAACAAACGAGTATGACCGAAAGCGGACTCGAAAAGAAAGACCGACCGAAAGCGGAGTTTCAACAACAAATGGGTATGACCGAAAGTAGACTTGAAAAGAAAGACCAACCAAAAGCGGAGTTTCAACAACAAACGAGTACGACTGAAAGCGTACTCGAAAAGAAAGACCGACCGAAAGCGGAGATTCAACAACAAACGAGTACGACCGAAAGCGGACTCGAAAAGAAAGACCGACCGAAAGTGGAGTTTCAACAACAAATGGGTACGACCGAAAGCGGACTTGAAAAGAAAGACCAACCGAAAGCGGAGTTTCAACAACAAACGAGTACGACTGAAAGCGGACTCGAAAAGATAGACCGACCGAAAGAGGAGTTTCAACAACAAATGGGTACGACCGAAAGCGGACTCGAAAAGAAAGACCGACCGAAAGTGGAGTTTCAACAACAAATGGGTACGACCGAAAGCGGACTTGAAAAGAAAGACCAACCGAAAGCGGAGTTTCAACAACAAACGAGTACGACTGAAAGCGGACTCGAAAAGATAGACCGACCGAAAGAGGAGTTTCAACAACAAATGGGTACGACCGAAAGCGGACTTGAAAAGAAAGACCAACCGAAAGCGGAGTTTCAACAACAAACGAGTACGACTGAAAGCGGACTCGAAAAGAAAGACCGACCGAAAGCGGAGTTTCAACAACAAACGAGTATGACCGAAAGCGGACTCGAAAAGAAAGACCAACCAAAAGCGGAGTTTCAACAACAAACGAGTACGACTGAAAGCGTACTCGAAAAGAAAGACCGACCGAAAGCGGAGTTTCAACAACAAACGAGTACGACCGAAAGCGGACTCGAAAAGAAAGACCGACCGAAAGCGGAGTTTCAACAACAAACGGGTACAACCGAAAGCGGACTCCAAAAGAAAGACCGACCGAAAGTGGAGTTTCAACAACAAATGGGTACGACCGAAAGCAGACTTGAAAAGAAAGACCAACCAAACGCGGAGTTTCAACAACAAACGAGTACGACTGAAAGCGTACTCGAAAAGAAAGACCGACCGAAAGCGGAGTTTCAACAACAAACGAGTACGACCGAAAGCGGACTCGAAAAGATAGACCGACCGAAAGCGGAGATTCAACAACAAATGGGTACGACCGAAAGCGGATTTGAAAAGAAAGACCAACCGAAAGCGGAGTTTCAACAACAAAGAAGTACGACCAAAAGCGGACTCGAAAAGATAGACCGACCGAAAGCGGAGTTTCAACTACAAACGGGTACAACCGAAAGCGGACTCGAAAAGAAAGACCGACCGAAAGCGGAGTTTCAACAACAAATGGGTACGACCAAAAGCAGACTTGAAAAGAAAGACCAACCGAAAGCGGAGTTTCAACAACAAACGAGTACGACTGAAAGCGTACTCGAAAAGAAAGACCGACCGAAAGCGGAGTTTCAACAACAAACGAGTACGACCGAAAGCAGACTCGAAAAGAAAGACCGACCGAAAGCGGAGTTTCAACAACAAATGGGTACGACCGAAAGCGGACTTGAAAAGAAAGACCAACCGAAAGCGGAGTTTCAACAACAAACGAGTACGACTGAAAGCGTACTCGAAAAGATAGACCGACCGAAAGAGGAGTTTCAACAACAAATGGGTACGACCGAAAGCGGACTTGAAAAGAAAGACCAACCGAAAGCGGAGTTTCAACAACAAACAAGTACGACCAAAAGCGGACTCGAAAAGATAGACCGACCGAAAGCGGAGTTTCAACTACAAACGGGTACAACCGAAAGCGGACTCGAAAAGAAAGACCGACCGAAAGCAGAGTTTCAACAACAAATGGGTACGACCAAAAGCAGACTTGAAAAGAAAGACCAACCGAAAGCGGAGTTTCAACAACAAACGAGTACGACTGAAAGCGTACTCGAAAAGAAAGACCGACCGAAAGCGGAGTTTCAACAATAAACGAGTACGACCGAAAGCGGACTCGAAAAGAAAGTCCGACCGAAAGCGGAGTTTCAACAACAAATGGGTACGACCGAAAGCGGACTTGAAAAGAAAGACCAACCGAAAGCGGAGTTTCAATAACAAACGAGTACGACTGAAAGCGGACTCGAAAAGACAGACCGACCGAAAGAGGAGTTTCAACAACAAATGGGTACGACCGAAAGCGGACTTGAAAAGAAAGACCAACCGAAAGCGGAGTTTCAACAACAAACGAGTACGACTGAAAGCGGACTCGAAAAGATAGACCGACCGAAAGCAGAGTTTCAACAATAAACGAGTATGACCGAAAGCGGACTCGAAAAGAAAGACCGACCGAATGCGGAGTTTGAACAATAAACGAGTACGACCAAAAGCGGACTCGAAAAGAAAGACCGACCGAAAGCGGAGTTTCAACAACAAACGAGTACGACCAAAAGTGGACTCGAAAAGAAAGACCGACCGAAAGCGGAGTTTCAACAACAAATGGGTACGACCGAAAGCGGACTTGAAAAGAAAGACCAACCGAAAGCGGGATTTCAACAACAAACGAGTACGACTGAAAACGGACTCGAAAAATAGACCGACCGAAAGCGGAGTTTTAACAACAAACAAGTACGACCGAAAGCGGACTCGAAAAGAAAGACCGACCAAAAGCGGAGTTTCAACAACAAACGAGTACGACCGAAAGCGGACTCGTAAAGAAAGACCGACCGAAAGCGTTGTTTAAACAACAAATGGGTACGACCGAAAGCGGACTTGAAAAAAAGACCAACCGAAAGCGGAGTTTCAACAACAAACGAGTACGACTGAAAGTGGACTCGAAAAGATAGACCGACCGAAAGCGGAGATTCAACAACAAATGGGTACGACCGAAAGCGGACTTGAAAAGAAAGACCAACCGAAAGCGGAGTTTCAACAACAAACAAGTACGACCAAAAGCGGACTCGAAAAGATAGACCGACCGAAAGCGGAGTTTCAACTACAAACGGGTACAACCGAAAGCGGACTCGAAAAGAAAGACCCACCGAAAGCGGAGTTTCAACAACAAATGGGTACGACCAAAAGCAGACTTGAAAAGAAAGACCAACCGAAAGCGGAGTTTCAACAACAAACGAGTACGACTGAAAGCGTACTCGAAAAGAAAGACCGACCGAAAGCGGAGTTTCAACAACAAACGAGTACGACCGAAAGCAGACTCGAAAAGAAAGACCGACCGAAAGCGGAGTTTCAACAACAAATGGGTACGACCGAAAGCGGACTTGAAAAGAAAGACCAACCGAAAGCGGAGTTTCAACAACAAACGAGTACGACTGAAAGCGGACTCGAAAAGATAGACCGACCGAAAGAGGAGTTTCAACAACAAATGGGTACGACCGAAAGTGGACTTGAAAAGAAAGACCAACCGAAAGCGGAGTTTCAACAACAAACGAGTACGACTGAAAGCGGACTCGAAAAGATAGACCGACCGAAAGCGGAGTTTCAACAACAAACGAGTATGACCGAAAGCGGACTCGAAAAGAAAGACCGACCGAAAGCGGAGTTTCAACAACAAATGGGTATGACCGAAAGTAGACTTGAAAAGAAAGACCAACCAAAAGCGGAGTTTCAACAACAAACGAGTACGACTGAAAGCGGACTCGAAAAGAAAGACCGACCGAAAGCGGAGTTTCAACAACAAATGGGTACGACCGAAAGCAGACTTGAAAAGAAAGACCAACCAAAAGCAGAGTTTTAACAACAAACGAGTGCGGGTGAAAGCGTACTCGAAAAGAAAGACCGACCGAAAGCGGAGTTTCAACAATAAACGAGTACGACCGAAAGCGGACTCGAAAAGAAAGACCGACCGAAAGCGGAGTTTCAACAATAAATGGGTACTACCGAAAGCGGACTTGAAAAGAAAGACCAACCGAAAGCGGAGTTTCAATAACAAACGAGTACGACTGAAAGCGGACTCGAAAAGATAGACCGACCGAAAGAGGAGTTTCAACAACAAATGGGTACGACTGAAAGCGGACTTGAAAAGAAAGACCAACCGAAAGCGGAGTTTCAACAACAAACGAGTACGACTGAAAGCGGACTCGAAAAGATAGACCGACCGAAAGCGGAGTTTCAACAACAAACGAGTATGACCGAAAGCGGACTCGAAAAGAAAGACCGACCGAAAGCGGAGTTTGAACAATAAACGAATACGACCAAAAGCGGACTCGAAAAGAAAGACCGACCGAAAGCGGAGTTTCAACAACAAACGAGTACGACCAAAAGTGGACTCGAAAAGAAAGACCGACCGAAAGCGGAGTTTCAACAACAAATGGGTACGACCGAAAGCGGACTTGAAAAGAAAGACCAACCGAAAGCGGGATTTCAACAACAAACGAGTACGACTGAAAGCGGACTCGAAAAATAGACCGACCGAAAGCGGAGTTTTAACAACAAACAAGTACGACCGAAAGCGGACTCGAAAAGAAAGACCGACCAAAAGCGGTGTTTCAACAACAAATGGGTACGACCGAAAGCAGACTTGAAAAGAAAGACCAACCGAAAGCGGAGTTTCAACAACAAACAAGTACGACTGAAAGCGTACTCGAAAAGAAAGACCGACCGAAAGCGGAGTTTCAACAACAAACGAGTACGACCGAAAGCGGACTCGTAAAGAAAGACCGACCAAAAGCGTTGTTTAAACAACAAATGGGTACGACCGAAAGCGGACTTGAAAAAAAGACCAACCGAAAGCGGAGTTTCAACAACAAACGAGTACGACTGAAAGCGGACTCGAAAAGATAGACCGACCGAAAGCGGAGATTCAACAACAAATGGGTACGACCGAAAGCGGACTTGAAAAGAAAGACCAACCGAAAGCGGGATTTCAACAACAAACGAGTACGACTGAAAACGGACTCGAAAAATAGACCGACCGAAAGCGGAGTTTTAACAACAAACAAGTACGACCGAAAGCGGACTCGAAAAGAAAGACCGACCAAAAGCGGAGTTTCAACAACAAATGGGTACGACCGAAAGCAGACTTGAAAAGAAAGACCAACCGAAAGCGGAGTTTCAACAACAAACAAGTACGACTGAAAGCGTACTCGAAAAGAAAGACCGACCGAAAGCGGAGTTTCAACAACAAACGAGTACGACAGAAAGCGGACTCGAAAAGAAAGACCGACCGAAAGCGGAGTTTCAACAGCAAATGGGTACGACCGAAAGCGGACTTGAAAAGAAAGACCAACCGAAAGCAGAGTTTCAACAACAAACGAGTACGACTGAAAGAGGACTCGAAAATACAGACCGACCGAAAGTGGAGTTTCAACAACAAATGGGTACGACCGAAAGCAGACTTGAAAAGAAAGACCAACCGAAAGCGGAGTTTCAACAACAAACGAGTACGACTGAAAGCGGACTCGAAAAGATAGACCGACCGAAAGCGGAGTTTCAACAACAAACGAGTACAACCGAAAGCGGACTCGAAAAGAAAGATCGACCAAAAGTGGAGTTTCAACAATAAATGGGTATGACCGAAAGCGGACTTGAAAAGAAAGACCAACCGAAAGCGGAGTTTCAACAACAAACGAGTACGACCGAAAGAGGACTCAAAAAGATAGACCGACCGAAAGCGGAGTTTCAATAACAAACGGGTATAACCGAAAGAGGACTCGAAAAGAAAGACCGACCGAAAGAGGAGTTTCAACAACAAATGGGTACGACCGAAAGCAGACTTGAAAAGAAATACCAACCAAAACGGAGTTTCAACAACAAACGAGTACAACTGAAAGCGTACTCGAAAAGAAAGACCGACCGAAAGCGGAGTTTCAACAACAAACGAGTACGACCGAAAGCGGACTCGTAAAGAAAGACCGACCGAAAGCGTTGTTTAAACAACAAATGGGTACGACCGAAAGCGGACTTGAAAAAAAGACCAACCGAAAGCGGAGTTTCAACAACAAACGAGTACGACTGAAAGCGGACTCGAAAAGATAGACCGACCGAAAGCGGAGATTCAACAACAAATGGGTACGACCGAAAGCGGACTTGAAAAGAAAGACCAACCGAAAGCGGAGTTTCAACAACAAACAAGTACGACCAAAAGCGGACTCGAAAAGATAGACCAACCGAAAGCGGAGTTTCAACAACAAACGGGTACAACCGAAAGCGGACTCGAAAAGAAAGACCGACCGAAAGCGGAGTTTCAAGAACAAATGGGTACGACCAAAAGCAGACTTGAAAAGAAAGACCAACCGAAAGCGGAGTTTCAACAACAAACGAGTACGACTGAAAGCGTACTCGAAAAGAAAGACCGACCGAAAGCGGAGTTTCAACAACAAACGAGTACGACCGAAAGCAGACTCGAAAAGAAAGACCGACCAAAAGCGGAGTTTCAACAACAAATGGGTACGACCGAAAGCGGACTTGAAAAGAAAGACCAACCGAAAGCGGAGTTTCAACAACAAACGAGTACGACTGAAAGCGGACTCGAAAAGATAGACCGACCGAAAGAGGAGTTTCAACAACAAATGGGTACGACCGAAAGCGGACTTGAAAAGAAAGACCAACCGAAAGCGGAGTTTCAACAACAAACGAGTACGACTGAAAGCGGACTCGAAAAGATAGACCGACCGAAAGCGGAGTTTCAACAACAAACGAGTATGACCGAAAGCGGACTCGAAAAGAAAGACCGACCGAAAGCAGAGTTTCAACAACAAATGGGTACGACCGAAAGCAGACTTGAAAAGAAAGACCAACCAAAAGCGGAGTTTCAACAACAAACGAGTACGACTGAAAGCGGACTCGAAAAGAAAGACCGACCGAAAGCGGAGTTTCAAGAACAAATGGGTACGACCAAAAGCAGACTTGAAAAGAAAGACCAACCGAAAGCGGAGTTTCAACAACAAACGAGTACGACTGAAAGCGTACTCGAAAAGAAAGACCGACCGAAAGCGGAGTTTCAACAACAAACGAGTACGACCGAAAGCAGACTCGAAAAGAAAGACCGACCAAAAGCGGAGTTTCAACAACAAATGGGTACGACCGAAAGCGGACTTGAAAAGAAAGACCAACCGAAAGCGGAGTTTCAACAACAAACGAGTACGACTGAAAGCGGACTCGAAAAGATAGACCGACCGAAAGAGGAGTTTCAACAACAAATGGGTACGACCGAAAGCGGACTTGAAAAGAAAGACCAACCGAAAGCGGAGTTTCAACAACAAACGAGTACGACTGAAAGCGGACTCGAAAAGATAGACCGACCGAAAGCGGAGTTTCAACAACAAACGAGTATGACCGAAAGCGGACTCGAAAAGAAAGACCGACCGAAAGCGGAGTTTCAACAACAAATGGGTACGACCGAAAGCAGACTTGAAAAGAAAGACCAACCAAAAGCGGAGTTTCAACAACAAACGAGTACGACTGAAAGCGGACTCGAAAAGAAAGACCGACCGAAAGCGGAGTTTCAACAACAAATGGGTACGACCGAAAGCAGACTTGAAAAGAAAGACCAACCAAAAGCAGAGTTTCAACAACAAACGAGTACGAGTGAAAGCGTACTCGAAAAGAAAGACCGACCGAAAGCGGAGTTTCAACAATAAACGAGTACGACCGAAAGCGGACTCGAAAAGAAAGACCGACCGAAAGCGGAGTTTCAACAACAAATGGGTACTACCGAAAGCGGACTTGAAAAGAAAGACTAACCGAAAGCGGAGTTTCAATAACAAACGAGTACGACTGAAAGCGGACTCGAAAAGATAGACCGACCGAAAGAGGAGTTTCAACAACAAATGGGTACGACCGAAAGCGGACTTGAAAAGAAAGACCAACCGAAAGCGGAGTTTCAACAACAAACGAGTACGACTAAAAGCGGACTCGAAAAGATAGACCGACCGAAAGCGGAGTTTCAACAACAAACGAGTATGACCGAAAGCGGACTCGAAAAGAAAGACCGACCGAAAGCGGAGTTTGAACAATAAACGAGTACGACCAAAAGTGGACTCGAAAAGAAAGACCGACCGAAAGCGGAGTTTCAACAACAAATGGGTACGACCGAAAGCGGACTTGAAAAGAAAGACCAACCGAAAGCGGGATTTCAACAACAAACGAGTACGACTGAAAGCGGACTCGAAAAGAAAGACCGACCAAAAGCGGAGTTTCAACAACAAATGGGTACGACCGAAAGCAGACTTGAAAAGAAAGACCAACCGAAAGCGGAGTTTCAACAACAAACAAGTACGACTGAAAGCGTACTCGAAAAGAAAGACCGACCGAAAGCGGAGTATCAACAACAAACGAGTACGACCGAAAGCGGACTCGAAAAGAAAGACCGACCGAAAGCGGAGTTTCAACAACAAATGGGTACGACCGAAAGCGGACTTGAAAAGAAAGACCAACCGAAAGCGGAGTTTCAACAACAAACGAGTACGACTGAAAGAGGACTCGAAAATACAGACCGACCGAAAGCGGAGTTTCAACAACAAATGGGTACGACCGAAAGCAGACTTGAAAAGAAAGACCAACCGAAAGCGAAGTTTCAACAACAAACGAGTACGACTGAAAGCGGACTCGAAAAGATAGACCGACCGAAAGCGGAGTTTCAACAACAAACGATTACGATCGAAAGCGGACTCGAAAAGAAAGATCGACCAAAAGTGGAGTTTCAACAATAAATGGGTATGACCGAAAGCGGACTTGAAAAGAAAGACCAACCGAAAGCGGAGTTTCAACAACAAACGAGTACGACCGAAAGAGGACTCAAAAAGATAGACCGACCGAAAGCGGAGTTTCAACAACAAACGGGTACAACCGAAAGCGGACTCGAAAAGAAAGACCGATCGAAAGAGGAGTTTCAACAACAAATGGGTACGACCGAAAGCAGACTTGAAAAGAAAGACCAACCAAAAGCGGAGTTTCAATAACAAACGAGTACGACTGAAAGCGTACTCGAAAAGAAAGACCGACCGAAAGCGGAGTTTCAACAACAAACGAGTACGACCGAAAGCGGACTCGTAAAGAAAGACCGACCAAAAGCGTTGTTTAAACAACAAATGGGTACGACCGAAAGCGGACTTGAAAAGAAAGACCAACCGAAAGCGGAGTTTCAACAACAAACAAGTACGACTGAAAGCGTACTCGAAAAGAAAGACCGACCGAAAGCGGAGTTTCAACAACAAATGGGTACGACCGAAAGCGGACTTGAAAAGAAAGACCAACCGAAAGCGGGATTTCAACAACAAACGAGTACGACTGAAAGCGGACTCGAAAAATAGACCGACCGAAAGCGGAGTTTTAACAACAAACAAGTACGACCGAAAGCGGACTCGAAAAGAAAGACCGACCAAAAGCGGTGTTTCAACAACAAATGGGTACGACCGAAAGCAGACTTGAAAAGAAAGACCAACCGAAAGCGGAGTTTCAACAACAAACAAGTACGACTGAAAGCGTACTCGAAAAGAAAGACCGACCGAAAGCGGAGTTTCAACAACAAACGAGTACGACCGAAAGCGGACTCGTAAAGAAAGACCGACCAAAAGCGTTGTTTAAACAACAAATGGGTACGACCGAAAGCGGACTTGAAAAAAAGACCAACCGAAAGCGGAGTTTCAACAACAAACGAGTACGACTGAAAGCGGACTCGAAAAGATAGACCGACCGAAAGCGGAGATTCAACAACAAATGGGTACGACCGAAAGCGGACTTGAAAAGAAAGACGAACCGAAAGCGGGATTTCAACAACAAACGAGTACGACTGAAAACGGACTCGAAAAATAGACCGACCGAAAGCGGAGTTTTAACAACAAACAAGTACGACCGAAAGCGGACTCGAAAAGAAAGACCGACCAAAAGCGGAGTTTCAACAACAAATGGGTACGACCGAAAGCAGACTTGAAAAGAAAGACCAACCGAAAGCGGAGTTTCAACAACAAACAAGTACGACTGAAAGCGTACTCGAAAAGAAAGACCGACCGAAAGCGGAGTTTCAACAACAAACGAGTACGACAGAAAGCGGACTCGAAAAGAAAGACCGACCGAAAGCGGAGTTTCAACAGCAAATGGGTACGACCGAAAGCGGACTTGAAAAGAAAGACCAACCGAAAGCAGAGTTTCAACAACAAACGAGTACGACTGAAAGAGGACTCGAAAATACAGACCGACCGAAAGTGGAGTTTCAACAACAAATGGGTACGACTGAAAGCATACTTGAAAAGAAAGACCAACCGAAAGCGGAGTTTCAACAACAAACGAGTACGACTGAAAGCGGACTCGAAAAGATAGTCCGACCGAAAGCGGAGTTTCAACAACAAACGAGTACAACCGAAAGCGGACTCGAAAAGAAAGATCGACCAAAAGTGGAGTTTCAACAATAAATGGGTATGACCGAAAGCGGACTTGAAAAGAAAGACCAACCGAAAGCGGAGTTTCAACAACAAACGAGTACGACCGAAAGAGGACTCAAAAAGATAGACCGACCGAAAGCGGAGTTTCAATAACAAACGGGTATAACCGAAAGAGGACTCGAAAAGAAAGACCGACCGAAAGAGGAGTTTCAACAACAAATGGGTACGACCGAAAGCAGACTTGAAAAGAAATACCAACCAAAACGGAGTTTCAACAACAAACGAGTACAACTGAAAGCGTACTCGAAAAGAAAGACCGACCGAAAGCGGAGTTTCAACAACAAACGAGTACGACCGAAAGCGGACTCGTAAAGAAAGACCGACCGAAAGCGTTGTTTAAACAACAAATGGGTACGACCGAAAGCGGACTTGAAAAAAAGACCAACCGAAAGCGGAGTTTCAACAACAAACGAGTACGACTGAAAGCGGACTCGAAAAGATAGACCGACCGAAAGCGGAGATTCAACAACAAATGGGTACGACCGAAAGCGGACTTGAAAAGAAAGACCAACCGAAAGCGGAGTTTCAACAACAAACAAGTACGACCAAAAGCGGACTCGAAAAGATAGACCAACCGAAAGCGGAGTTTCAACAACAAACGGGTACAACCGAAAGCGGACTCGAAAAGAAAGACCGACCGAAAGCGGAGTTTCAAGAACAAATGGGTACGACCAAAAGCAGACTTGAAAAGAAAGACCAACCGAAAGCGGAGTTTCAACAACAAACGAGTACGACTGAAAGCGTACTCGAAAAGAAAGACCGACCGAAAGCGGAGTTTCAACAACAAACGAGTACGACCGAAAGCAGACTCGAAAAGAAAGACCGACCAAAAGCGGAGTTTCAACAACAAATGGGTACGACCGAAAGCGGACTTGAAAAGAAAGACCAACCGAAAGCGGAGTTTCAACAACAAACGAGTACGACTGAAAGCGGACTCGAAAAGATAGACCGACCGAAAGAGGAGTTTCAACAACAAATGGGTACGACCGAAAGCGGACTTGAAAAGAAAGACCAACCGAAAGCGGAGTTTCAACAACAAACGAGTACGACTGAAAGCGGACTCGAAAAGATAGACCGACCGAAAGCGGAGTTTCAACAACAAACGAGTATGACCGAAAGCGGACTCGAAAAGAAAGACCGACCGAAAGCAGAGTTTCAACAACAAATGGGTACGACCGAAAGCAGACTTGAAAAGAAAGACCAACCAAAAGCGGAGTTTCAACAACAAACGAGTACGACTGAAAGCGGACTCGAAAAGAAAGACCGACCGAAAGCGGAGTTTCAAGAACAAATGGGTACGACCAAAAGCAGACTTGAAAAGAAAGACCAACCGAAAGCGGAGTTTCAACAACAAACGAGTACGACTGAAAGCGTACTCGAAAAGAAAGACCGACCGAAAGCGGAGTTTCAACAACAAACGAGTACGACCGAAAGCAGACTCGAAAAGAAAGACCGACCAAAAGCGGAGTTTCAACAACAAATGGGTACGACCGAAAGCGGACTTGAAAAGAAAGACCAACCGAAAGCGGAGTTTCAACAACAAACGAGTACGACTGAAAGCGGACTCGAAAAGATAGACCGACCGAAAGAGGAGTTTCAACAACAAATGGGTACGACCGAAAGCGGACTTGAAAAGAAAGACCAACCGAAAGCGGAGTTTCAACAACAAACGAGTACGACTGAAAGCGGACTCGAAAAGATAGACCGACCGAAAGCGGAGTTTCAACAACAAACGAGTATGACCGAAAGCGGACTCGAAAAGAAAGACCGACCGAAAGCGGAGTTTCAACAACAAATGGGTACGACCGAAAGCAGACTTGAAAAGAAAGACCAACCAAAAGCGGAGTTTCAACAACAAACGAGTACGACTGAAAGCGGACTCGAAAAGAAAGACCGACCGAAAGCGGAGTTTCAACAACAAATGGGTACGACCGAAAGCAGACTTGAAAAGAAAGACCAACCAAAAGCAGAGTTTCAACAACAAACGAGTACGAGTGAAAGCGTACTCGAAAAGAAAGACCGACCGAAAGCGGAGTTTCAACAATAAACGAGTACGACCGAAAGCGGACTCGAAAAGAAAGACCGACCGAAAGCGGAGTTTCAACAACAAATGGGTACTACCGAAAGCGGACTTGAAAAGAAAGACTAACCGAAAGCGGAGTTTCAATAACAAACGAGTACGACTGAAAGCGGACTCGAAAAGATAGACCGACCGAAAGAGGAGTTTCAACAACAAATGGGTACGACCGAAAGCGGACTTGAAAAGAAAGACCAACCGAAAGCGGAGTTTCAACAACAAACGAGTACGACTAAAAGCGGACTCGAAAAGATAGACCGACCGAAAGCGGAGTTTCAACAACAAACGAGTATGACCGAAAGCGGACTCGAAAAGAAAGACCGACCGAAAGCGGAGTTTGAACAATAAACGAGTACGACCAAAAGTGGACTCGAAAAGAAAGACCGACCGAAAGCGGAGTTTCAACAACAAATGGGTACGACCGAAAGCGGACTTGAAAAGAAAGACCAACCGAAAGCGGGATTTCAACAACAAACGAGTACGACTGAAAGCGGACTCGAAAAGAAAGACCGACCAAAAGCGGAGTTTCAACAACAAATGGGTACGACCGAAAGCAGACTTGAAAAGAAAGACCAACCGAAAGCGGAGTTTCAACAACAAACAAGTACGACTGAAAGCGTACTCGAAAAGAAAGACCGACCGAAAGCGGAGTATCAACAACAAACGAGTACGACCGAAAGCGGACTCGAAAAGAAAGACCGACCGAAAGCGGAGTTTCAACAACAAATGGGTACGACCGAAAGCGGACTTGAAAAGAAAGACCAACCGAAAGCGGAGTTTCAACAACAAACGAGTACGACTGAAAGAGGACTCGAAAATACAGACCGACCGAAAGCGGAGTTTCAACAACAAATGGGTACGACCGAAAGCAGACTTGAAAAGAAAGACCAACCGAAAGCGAAGTTTCAACAACAAACGAGTACGACTGAAAGCGGACTCGAAAAGATAGACCGACCGAAAGCGGAGTTTCAACAACAAACGAGTACGATCGAAAGCGGACTCGAAAAGAAAGATCGACCAAAAGTGGAGTTTCAACAATAAATGGGTATGACCGAAAGCGGACTTGAAAAGAAAGACCAACCGAAAGCGGAGTTTCAACAACAAACGAGTACGACCGAAAGAGGACTCAAAAAGATAGACCGACCGAAAGCGGAGTTTCAACAACAAACGGGTACAACCGAAAGCGGACTCGAAAAGAAAGACCGATCGAAAGAGGAGTTTCAACAACAAATGGGTACGACCGAAAGCAGACTTGAAAAGAAAGACCAACCAAAAGCGGAGTTTCAATAACAAACGAGTACGACTGAAAGCGTACTCGAAAAGAAAGACCGACCGAAAGCGGAGTTTCAACAACAAACGAGTACGACCGAAAGCGGACTCGTAAAGAAAGACCGACCAAAAGCGTTGTTTAAACAACAAATGGGTACGACCGAAAGCGGACTTGAAAAAAAGACCAACCGAAAGCGGAGTTTCAACAACAAACGAGTACGACTGAAAGCGGACTCGAAAAGATAGACCGACCGAAAGCGGAGATTCAACAACAAATGGGTACGACCGAAAGCGGACTTGAAAAGAAAGACCAACCGAAAGCGGAGTTTCAACAACAAACAAGTACGACCAAAAGCAGACTCGAAAAGATAGACCGACTGAAAGCGGAGTTTCAACAACAAACGGGTACAACCGAAAGCGGACTCGAAAAGAAAGACCGACCGAAAGCGGAGTTTCAACAACAAATGGGTACGACCAAAAGCAGACTTGAAAAGAAAGACCAACCGAAAGCGGAGTTTCAACAACAAACGAGTACGACTGAAAGCGTACTCGAAAAGAAAGACCGACCGAAAGCGGAGTTTCAACAACAAACGAGTACGACCGAAAGCGGACTCGAAAAGAAAGACCGACCGAAAGCGGAGTTTCAACAACAAATGGGTACGACCGAAAGCGGACTTGAAAAGAAAGACCAACCGAAAGCGGAGTTTCAACAACAAACGAGTCCGACTGAAAGCGGACTCGAAAAGATAGACCGACCGAAAGAGGAGTTTCAACAACAAATGGGTACGACCGAAAGCGGACTTGAAAACAAAGACCAACCGAAAGCGGAGTTTCAACAACAAACGAGTACGACTGAAAGCGGACTCGAAAAGATAGACCGACCGAAAGCGGAGTTTCAACAACAAACGAGTACAACCGAAAGCGGACTCGAAAAGAAAGATCGACCAAAAGTGGAGTTTCAACAATAAATGGGTATAACCGAAAGCGGACTTGAAAAGAAAGACCAACCGAAAGCGGAGTTTCAACAACAAACGAGTACGACCGAAAGAGGACTCAAAAAGATAGACCGACCGAAAGCGGAGTTTCAATAACAAACGGGTACAACCGAAAGAGGACTCGAAAAGAAAGACCGACCGAAAGAGGAGTTTCAACAACAAATGGGTACGACCGAAAGCAGACTTGAAAAGAAATACCAACCAAAAGCGGAGTTTCAACAACAAACGAGTACAACTGAAAGCGTACTCGAAAAGAAAGACCGACCGAAAGCGGAGTTTCAACAACAAACGAGTACGACCGAAAGCGGACTCGTAAAGAAAGACCGACCGAAAGCGTTGTTTAAACAACAAATGGGTACGACCGAAAGCGGACTTGAAAAAAAGACCAACCGAAAGCGGAGTTTCAACAACAAACGAGTACGACTGAAAGCGGACTCGAAAAGATAGACCGACCGAAAGCGGAGATTCAACAACAAATGGGTACGACCGAAAGCGGACTTGAAAAGAAAGACCAACCGAAAGCGGAGTTTCAACAACAAACAAGTACGACCAAAAGCGGACTCGAAAAGATAGACCGACCGAAAGCGGAGTTTCAACAACAAACGGGTACAACCGAAAGCGAACTCGAAAAGAAAGACCGACCGAAAGCGGAGTTTCAACAACAAATGGGTACGACCAAAAGCAGACTTGAAAAGAAAGACCAACCGAAAGCGGAGTTTCAACAACAAACGAGTACGACTGAAAGCGTACTCGAAAAGAAAGACCGACCGAAAGCGGAGTTTCAACAACAAACGAGTACGACCGAAAGCAGACTCGAAAAGAAAGACCGACCGAAAGCGGAGTTTCAACAACAAATGGGTACGACCGAAAGCGGACTTGAAAAGAAAGACCAACCGAAAGCGGAGTTTCAACAACAAACGAGTACGACTGAAAGCGGACTCGAAAAGATAGACCGACCGAAAGAGGAGTTTCAACAACAAATGGGTACGACCGAAAGCGAACTTGAAAAGAAAGACCAACCGAAAGCGGAGTTTCAACAACAAACGAGTACGACTGAAAGCGGACTCGAAAAGATAGACCGACCGAAAGCGGAGTTTCAACAACAAACGAGTATGACCGAAAGCGGACTCGAAAAGAAAGACCGACCGAAAGCGGAGTTTCAACAACAAATGGGTACGACCGAAAGCAGACTTGAAAAGAAAGACCAACCAAAAGCGGAGTTTCAACAACAAACGAGTACGACTGAAAGCGTACTCGAAAAGAAAGACCGACCGAAAGCGAAGTTTCAACAACAAACGAGTACGACCGAAAGCAGACTCGAAAAGAAAGACCGACCGAAAGCGGAGTTTCAACAACAAATGGGTACGACCGAAAGCGGACTTGAAAAGAAAGACCAACCGAAAGCGGAGTTTCAACAACAAACGAGTACGACTGAAAGCGGACTCGAAAAGATAGACCGACCGAAAGAGGAGTTTCAACAACAAATGGGTACGACCGAAAGCGGACTTGAAAAGAAAGACCAACCGAAAGCGGAGTTTCAACAACAAACGAGTACGACTGAAAGCGGACTCGAAAAGATAGACCGACCGAAAGCGGAGTTTCAACAACAAACGAGTATGACCGAAAGCGGACTCGAAAAGAAAGACCGACCGAAAGCGGAGTTTCAACAACAAATGGGTACGACCGAAAGCAGACTTGAAAAGAAAGACCAACCAAAAGCGGAGTTTCAACAACAAACGAGTACGACTGAAAGCGGACTCGAAAAGAAAGACCGACCGAAAGCGGAGTTTCAACCACAAATGGGTACGACCGAAAGCAGACTTGAAAAGAAAGATCAACCAAAAGCAGAGTTTCAACAACAAACGAGTACGAGTGAAAGCGTACTAAAAAAGAAAGACCTACCGAAAGCGGAGTTTCAACAATAAACGAGTACGACCGAAAGCGGACTCGAAAAGAAAGACCGACCGAAAGCGGAGTTTCAACAACAAATGGGTACTACCGAAAGCGGACTTGAAAAGAAAGACTAACCGAAAACGGAGTTTCAATAACAAACGAGTACGACTGAAAGCGGACTCGAAAAGATAGACCGACCGAAAGAGGAGTTTCAACAACAAATGGGTACGACCGAAAGCGGACTTGAAAAGAAAGACCAACCGAAAGCGGAGTTTCAACAACAAACGAGTACGACTGAAAGCGGACTCGAAAAGATAGACCGACCGAAAGCGGAGTTTCAACAACAAACGAGTATGACCGAAAGCGGACTCGAAAAGAAAGACCGACCGAAAGCGGAGTTTGAACAATAAACGAGTACGACCAAAAGTGGACTCGAAAACAAAAAACCGACCGAAAGCGGAGTTTCAACAACAAATGGGTACGACCGAAAGCGGACTTGAAAAGAAAGACCAACCGAAAGCGGGATTTCAACAACAAACGAGTACGACTGAAAGCGGACTCGAAAAATAGACCGACCGAAAGCGGAGTTTTAACAACAAACAAGTACGACCGAAAGCGGACTCGAAAAGAAAGACCGACCAAAAGCGGAGTTTCAACAACAAATGGGTACGACCGAAAGCAGACTTGAAAAGAAAGACCAACCGAAAGCGGAGTTTCAACAACAAACAAGTACGACTGAAAGCGTACTCGAAAAGAAAGACCGACCGAAAGCGGAGTTTCAACAACAAACGAGTACGACCGAAAGCGGACTCGAAAAGAAAGACCGACCGAAAGCGGAGTTTCAACAACAAATGGGTACGACCGAAAGCGGACTTGAAAAGAAAGACCAACCGAAAGCGGAGTTTCAACAACAAACGAGTACGACTGAAAGAGGACTCGAAAATACAGACCGACCGAAAGCGGAGTTTCAACAACAAATGGGTACGACCGAAAGCAGACTTGAAAAGAATGACCAACCGAAAGCGGAGTTTCAACAACAAACGAGTACGACTGAAAGCGGACTCGAAAAGATAGACCGACCGAAAGCGGAGTTTCAACAACAAACGAGTACGATCGAAAGCGGACTCGAAAAGAAAGATCGACCAAAAGTGGAGTTTCAACAATAAATGGGTATGACCGAAAGCGGACTTGAAAAGAAAGACCAACCGAAAGCGGAGTTTCAACAACAAACGAGTACGACCGAAAGAGGACTCAAAAAGATAGACCGACCGAAAGCGGAGTTTCAACAACAAACGGGTACAACCGAAAGCGGACTCGAAAAGAAAGACCGACCGAAAGAGGAGTTTCAACAACAAATGGGTACGACCGAAAGCAGACTTGAAAAGAAAGACCAACCAAAAGCGGAGTTTCAATAACAAACGAGTACGACTGAAAGCGTACTCGAAAAGAAAGACCGACCGAAAGCGGAGTTTCAACAACAAACGAGTACGACCGAAAGCGGACTCGTAAAGAAAGACCGACCAAAAGCGTTGTTTAAACAACAAATGGGTACGACCGAAAGCGGACTTGAAAAAAAGACCAACCGAAAGCGGAGTTTCAACAACAAACGAGTACGACTGAAAGCGGACTCAAAAAGATAGACCGACCGAAAGCGGAGATTCAACAACAAATGGGTACGACCGAAAGCGGACTTGAAAAGAAAGACCAACCGAAAGCGGAGTTTCAACAACAAACAAGTACGAGCAAAAGCAGACTCGAAAAGATAGACCGACTGAAAGCGGAGTTTCAACAACAAACGGGTACAACCGAAAGCGGACTCGAAAAGAAAGACCGACCGAAAGCGGAGTTTCAACAACAAATGGGTACGACCAAAAGCAGACTTGAAAAGAAAGACCAACCGAAAGCGGAGTTTCAACAACAAACGAGTACGACTGAAAGCGTACTCGAAAAGAAAGACCGACCGAAAGCGGAGTTTCAACAACAAACGAGTACGACCGAAAGCGGACTCGAAAAGAAAGACCGACCGAAAGCGGAGTTTCAACAACAAATGGGTACGACCGAAAGCGGACTTGAAAAGAAAGACCAACCGAAAGCGGAGTTTCAACAACAAACGAGTCCGACTGAAAGCGGACTCGAAAAGATAGACCGACCGAAAGAGGAGTTTCAACAACAAATGGGTACGACCAAAAGCAGACTTGAAAAGAAAGACCAACCGAAAGCGGAGTTTCAACAACAAACGAGTACGACTGAAAGCGGACTCGAAAAGATAGACCGACCGAAAGCGGAGTTTCAACAACAAACGAGTATGACCGAAAGCGGACTCGAAAAGAAAGACCGACCGAAAGCGGAGTTTCAACAACAAATGGGTACGACCGAAAGCAGACTTGAAAAGAAAGACCAACCAAAAGCGGAGTTTCAACAACAAACGAGTACGACTGAAAGCGTACTCGAAAAGAAAGACCGACCGAAAGCGAAGTTTCAACAACAAACGAGTACGACCGAAAGCAGACTCGAAAAGAAAGACCGACCGAAAGCGGAGTTTCAACAACAAATGGGTACGACCGAAAGCGGACTTGAAAAGAAAGACCAACCGAAAGCGGAGTTTCAACAACAAACGAGTACGACTGAAAGCGGACTCGAAAAGATAGACCGACCGAAAGAGGAGTTTCAACAACAAATGGGTACGACCGAAAGCGGACTTGAAAAGAAAGACCAACCGAAAGCGGAGTTTCAACAACAAACGAGTACGACTGAAAGCGGACTCGAAAAGATAGACCGACCGAAAGCGGAGTTTCAACAACAAACGAGTATGACCGAAAGCGGACTCGAAAAGAAAGACCGACCGAAAGCGGAGTTTCAACAACAAATGGGTACGACCGAAAGCAGACTTGAAAAGAAAGACCAACCAAAAGCGGAGTTTCAACAACAAACGAGTACGACTGAAAGCGGACTCGAAAAGAAAGACCGACCGAAAGCGGAGTTTCAACCACAAATGGGTACGACCGAAAGCAGACTTGAAAAGAAAGATCAACCAAAAGCAGAGTTTCAACAACAAACGAGTACGAGTGAAAGCGTACTCAAAAAGAAAGACCGACCGAAAGCGGAGTTTCAACAATAAACGAGTACGACCGAAAGCGGACTCGAAAAGAAAGACCGACCGAAAGCGGAGTTTCAACAACAAATGGGTACTACCGAAAGCGGACTTGAAAAGAAAGACTAACCGAAAACGGAGTTTCAATAACAAACGAGTACGACTGAAAGCGGACTCGAAAAGATAGACCGACCGAAAGAGGAGTTTCAACAACAAATGGGTACGACCGAAAGCGGACTTGAAAAGAAAGACCAACCGAAAGCGGAGTTTCAACAACAAACGAGTACGACTGAAAGCGGACTCGAAAAGATAGACCGACCGAAAGCGGAGTTTCAACAACAAACGAGTATGACCGAAAGCGGACTCGAAAAGAAAGACCGACCGAAAGCGGAGTTTGAACAATAAACGAGTACGACCAAAAGTGGACTCGAAAAGAAAGACCGACCGAAAGCGGAGTTTCAACAACAAATGGGTACGACCGAAAGCGGACTTGAAAAGAAAGACCAACCGAAAGCGGGATTTCAACAACAAACGAGTACGACTGAAAGCGGACTCGAAAAATAGACCGACCGAAAGCGGAGTTTTAACAACAAACAAGTACGACCGAAAGCGGACTCGAAAAGAAAGACCGACCAAAAGCGGAGTTTCAACAACAAATGGGTACGACCGAAAGCAGACTTGAAAAGAAAGACCAACCGAAAGCGGAGTTTCAACAACAAACAAGTACGACTGAAAGCGTACTCGAAAAGAAAGACCGACCGAAAGCGGAGTTTCAACAACAAACGAGTACGACCGAAAGCGGACTCGAAAAGAAAGACCGACCGAAAGCGGAGTTTCAACAACAAATGGGTACGACCGAAAGCGGACTTGAAAAGAAAGACCAACCGAAAGCGGAGTTTCAACAACAAACGAGTACGACTGAAAGAGGACTCGAAAATACAGACCGACCGAAAGCGGAGTTTCAACAACAAATGGGTACGACCGAAAGCAGACTTGAAAAGAATGACCAACCGAAAGCGGAGTTTCAACAACAAACGAGTACGACTGAAAGCGGACTCGAAAAGATAGACCGACCGAAAGCGGAGTTTCAACAACAAACGAGTACGATCGAAAGCGGACTCGAAAAGAAAGATCGACCAAAAGTGGAGTTTCAACAACAAATGGGTATGACCGAAAGCGGACTTGAAAAGAAAGACCAACCAAAAGCGGAGTTTCAACAATAAACGAGTACGACCGAAAGAGGACTCAAAAAGATAGACCGACCGAAAGCGGAGTTTCAACAACAAACGGGTACAACCGAAAGCGGACTCGAAAAGAAAGACCGACCGAAAGAGGAGTTTCAACAACAAATGGGTACGACCGAAAGCAGACTTGAAAAGAAAGACCAACCAAAAGCGGAGTTTCAATAACAAACGAGTACGACTGAAAGCGTACTCGAAAAGAAAGACCGACCGAAAGCGGAGTTTCAACAACAAACGAGTACGACCGAAAGCGGACTCGTAAAGAAAGACCGACCAAAAGCGTTGTTTAAACAACAAATGGGTACGACCGAAAGCGGACTTGAAAAAAAGACCAACCGAAAGCGGAGTTTCAACAACAAACGAGTACGACTGAAAGCGGACTCAAAAAGATAGACCGACCGAAAGCGGAGATTCAACAACAAATGGGTACGACCGAAAGCGGACTTGAAAAGAAAGACCAACCGAAAGCGGAGTTTCAACAACAAACAAGTACGACCAAAAGCAGACTCGAAAAGATAGACCGACTGAAAGCGGAGTTTCAACAACAAACGGGTACAACCGAAAGCGGACTCGAAAAGAAAGACCGACCGAAAGCGGAGTTTCAACAACAAATGGGTACGACCAAAAGCAGACTTGAAAAGAAAGACCAACCGAAAGCGGAGTTTCAACAACAAACGAGTACGACTGAAAGCGGACTCGAAAAGATAGACCGACCGAAAGCGGAGTTTCAACAACAAACGAGTATGACCGAAAGCGGACTCGAAAAGAAAGACCGACCGAAAGCGGAGTTTCAACAACAAATGGGTACGACCGAAAGCAGACTTGAAAAGAAAGACCAACCAAAAGCGGAGTTTCAACAACAAACGAGTACGACTGAAAGCGGACTCGAAAAGAAAGACCGACCGAAAGCGGAGTTTCAACCACAAATGGGTACGACCGAAAGCAGACTTGAAAAGAAAGATCAACCAAAAGCAGAGTTTCAACAACAAACGAGTACGAGTGAAAGCGTACTCAAAAAGAAAGACCGACCGAAAGCGGAGTTTCAACAATAAACGAGTACGACCGAAAGCGGACTCGAAAAGAAAGACCGACCGAAAGCGGAGTTTCAACAACAAATGGGTACTACCGAAAGCGGACTTGAAAAGAAAGACTAACCGAAAACGGAGTTTCAATAACAAACGAGTACGACTGAAAGCGGACTCGAAAAGATAGACCGACCGAAAGAGGAGTTTCAACAACAAATGGGTACGACCGAAAGCGGACTTGAAAAGAAAGACCAACCGAAAGCGGAGTTTCAACAACAAACGAGTACGACTGAAAGCGGACTCGAAAAGATAGACCGACCGAAAGCGGAGTTTCAACAACAAACGAGTATGACCGAAAGCGGACTCGAAAAGAAAGACCGACCGAAAGCGGAGTTTGAACAATAAACGAGTACGACCAAAAGTGGACTCGAAAAGAAAGACCGACCGAAAGCGGAGTTTCAACAACAAATGGGTACGACCGAAAGCGGACTTGAAAAGAAAGACCAACCGAAAGCGGGATTTCAACAACAAACGAGTACGACTGAAAGCGGACTCGAAAAATAGACCGACCGAAAGCGGAGTTTTAACAACAAACAAGTACGACCGAAAGCGGACTCGAAAAGAAAGACCGACCAAAAGCGGAGTTTCAACAACAAATGGGTACGACCGAAAGCAGACTTGAAAAGAAAGACCAACCGAAAGCGGAGTTTCAACAACAATCAAGTACGACTGAAAGCGTACTCGAAGAGAAAGACCGACCGAAAGCGGAGTTTCAACAACAAACGAGTACGACCGAAAGCGGACTCGAAAAGAAAGACCGACCGAAAGCGGAGTTTCAACAACAAATGGGTACGACCGAAAGCGGACTTGAAAAGAAAGACCAACCGAAAGCGGAGTTTCAACAACAAACGAGTACGACTGAAAGAGGACTCGAAAATACAGACCGACCGAAAGCGGAGTTTCAACAACAAATGGGTACGACCGAAAGCAGACTTGAAAAGAATGACCAACCGAAAGCGGAGTTTCAACAACAAACGAGTACGACTGAAAGCGGACTCGAAAAGATAGACCGACCGAAAGCGGAGTTTCAACAACAAACGAGTACGATCGAAAGCGGACTCGAAAAGAAAGATCGACCAAAAGTGGAGTTTCAACAATAAATGGGTATGACCGAAAGCGGACTTGAAAAGAAAGACCAACCAAAAGCGGAGTTTCAACAATAAACGAGTACGACCGAAAGAGGACTCAAAAAGATAGACCGACCGAAAGCGGAGTTTCAACAACAAACGGGTACAACCGAAAGCGGACTCGAAAAGAAAGACCGACCGAAAGAGGAGTTTCAACAACAAATGGGTACGACCGAAAGCAGACTTGAAAAGAAAGACCAACCAAAAGCGGAGTTTCAATAACAAACGAGTACGACTGAAAGCGTACTCGAAAAGAAAGACCGACCGAAAGCGGAGTTTCAACAACAAACGAGTACGACCGAAAGCGGACTCGTAAAGAAAGACCGACCAAAAGCGTTGTTTAAACAACAAATGGGTACGACCGAAAGCGGACTTGAAAAAAAGACCAACCGAAAGCGGAGTTTCAACAACAAACGAGTACGACTGAAAGCGGACTCAAAAAGATAGACCGACCGAAAGCGGAGATTCAACAACAAATGGGTACGACCGAAAGCGGACTTGAAAAGAAAGACCAACCGAAAGCGGAGTTTCAACAACAAACAAGTACGACCAAAAGCAGACTCGAAAAGATAGACCGACTGAAAGCGGAGTTTCAACAACAAACGGGTACAACCGAAAGCGGACTCGAAAAGAAAGACCGACCGAAAGCGGAGGTTCAACAACAAATGGGTACGACCAAAAGCAGACTTGAAAAGAAAGACCAACCGAAAGCGGAGTTTCAACAACAAACGAGTACGACTGAAAGCGTACTCGAAAAGAAAGACCGACCGAAAGCGGAGTTTCAACAACGAACGAGTACGACCGAAAGCGGACTCGAAAAGAAAGACCGACCGAAAGCGGAGTTTCAACAACAAATGGGTACGACCGAAAGCGGACTTGAAAAGAAAGACCAACCGAAAGCGGAGTTTCAACAACAAACGAGTCCGACTGAAAGCGGACTCGAAAAGATAGACCGACCGAAAGAGGAGTTTCAACAACAAATGGGTACGACCAAAAGCAGACTTGAAAAGAAAGACCAACCGAAAGCGGAGTTTCAACAACAAACGAGTACGACTGAAAGCGGACTCGAAAAGATAGACCGACCGAAAGCGGAGTTTCAACAACAAACGAGTATGACCGAAAGCGGACTCGAAAAGAAAGACCGACCGAAAGCGGAGTTTCAACAACAAATGGGTACGACCGAAAGCAGACTTGAAAAGAAAGACCAACCAAAAGCGGAGTTTCAACAACAAACGAGTACGACTGAAAGCGTACTCGAAAAGAAAGACCGACCGAAAGCGAAGTTTCAACAACAAACGAGTACGACCGAAAGCAGACTCGAAAAGAAAGACCGACCGAAAGCGGAGTTTCAACAACAAATGGGTACGACCGAAAGCGGACTTGAAAAGAAAGACCAACCGAAAGCGGAGTTTCAACAACAAACGTGTACGACTGAAAGCGGACTCGAAAAGATAGACCGACCGAAAGAGGAGTTTCAACAACAAATGGGTACGACCGAAAGCGGACTTGAAAAGAAAGACAAACCGAAAGCGGAGTTTCAACAACAAACGAGTACGACTGAAAGCGGACTCGAAAAGATAGACCGACCGAAAGCGGAGTTTCAACAACAAACGAGTATGACCGAAAGCGGACTCGAAAAGAAAGACCGACCGAAAGCGGAGTTTCAACAACAAATGGGTACGACCGAAAGCAGACTTGAAAAGAAAGACCAACCAAAAGCGGAGTTTCAACAACAAACGAGTACGACTGAAAGCGGACTCGAAAAGAAAGACCGACCGAAAGCGGAGTTTCAACCACAAATGGGTACGACCGAAAGCAGACTTGAAAAGAAAGATCAACCAAAAGCAGAGTTTCAACAACAAACGAGTACGAGTGAAAGCGTACTCAAAAAGAAAGACCGACCGAAAGCGGAGTTTCAACAATAAACGAGTACGACCGAAAGCGGACTCGAAAAGAAAGACCGACCGAAAGCGGAGTTTCAATAACAAATGGGTACTACCGAAAGCGGACTTGAAAAGAAAGACTAACCGAAAACGGAGTTTCAATAACAAACGAGTACGACTGAAAGCGGACTCGAAAAGATAGACCGACCGAAAGAGGAGTTTCAACAACAAATGGGTACGACCGAAAGCGGACTTGAAAAGAAAGACCAACCGAAAGCGGAGTTTCAACAACAAACGAGTACGACTGAAAGCGGACTCGAAAAGATAGACCGACCGAAAGCGGAGTTTCAACAACAAATGAGTATGACCGAAAGCGGACTCGAAAAGAAAGACCGACCGAAAGCGGAGTTTGAACAATAAACGAGTACGACCAAAAGTGGACTCGAAAAGAAAGACCGACCGAAAGCGGAGTTTCAACAACAAATGGGTACGACCGAAAGCGGACTTGAAAAGAAAGACCAACCGAAAGCGGGATTTCAACAACAAACGAGTACGACTGAAAGCGGACTCGAAAAATAGACCGACCGAAAGCGGAGTTTTAACAACAAACAAGTACGACCGAAAGCGGACTCGAAAAGAAAGACCGACCAAAAGCGGAGTTTCAACAACAAATGGGTACGACCGAAAGCAGACTTGAAAAGAAAGACCAACCGAAAGCGGAGTTTCAACAACAAACAAGTACGACTGAAAGCGTACTCGAAAAGAAAGACCGACCGAAAGCGGAGTTTCAACAACAAACGAGTACGACCGAAAGCGGACTCGAAAAGAAAGACCGACCGAAAGCGGAGTTTCAACAACAAATGGGTACGACCGAAAGCGGACTTGAAAAGAAAGACCAACCGAAAGCGGAGTTTCAACAACAAACGAGTACGACTGAAAGAGGACTCGAAAATACAGACCGACCGAAAGCGGAGTTTCAACAACAAATGGGTACGACCGAAAGCAGACTTGAAAAGAATGACCAACCGAAAGCGGAGTTTCAACAACAAACGAGTACGATCGAAAGCGGACTCGAAAAGAAAGATCGACCAAAAGTGGAGTTTCAACAATAAATGGGTATGACCGAAAGCGGACTTGAAAAGAAAGACCAACCGAAAGCGGAGTTTCAACAACAAACGAGTACGACCGAAAGAGGACTCAAAAAGATAGACCGACCGAAAGCGGAGTTTCAACAACAAACGGGTACAACCGAAAGCGGACTCGAAAAGAAAGACCGACCGAAAGAGGAGTTTCAACAACAAATGGGTACGACCGAAAGCAGACTTGAAAAGAAAGACCAACCAAAAGCGGAGTTTCAATAACAAACGAGTACGACTGAAAGCGTACTCGAAAAGAAAGACCGACCGAAAGCGGAGTTTCAACAACAAACGAGTACGACCGAAAGCGGACTCGTAAAGAAAGACCGACCAAAAGCGTTGTTTAAACAACAAATGGGTACGACCGAAAGCGGACTTGAAAAAAAGACCAACCGAAAGCGGAGTTTCAACAACAAACGAGTACGACTGAAAGCGGACTCAAAAAGATAGACCGACCGAAAGCGGAGATTCAACAACAAATGGGTACGACCGAAAGCGGACTTGAAAAGAAAGACCAACCGAAAGCGGAGTTTCAACAACAAACAAGTACGACCAAAAGCAAACTCGAAAAGATAGACCGACTGAAAGCGGAGTTTCAACAACAAACGGGTACAACCGAAAGCGGACTCGAAAAGAAAGACCGACCGAAAGCGGAGTTTCAACAACAAATGGGTACGACCAAAAGCAGACTTGAAAAGAAAGACCAACCGAAAGCGGAGTTTCAACAACAAACGAGTACGACTGAAAGCGTACTCGAAAAGAAAGACCGACCGAAAGCGGAGTTTCAACAACAAACGAGTACGACCGAAAGCGGACTCGAAAAGAAAGACCGACCGAAAGCGGAGTTTCAACAACAAATGGGTACGACCGAAAGCGGACTTGAAAAGAAAGACCAACCGAAAGCGGAGTTTCAACAACAAACGAGTCCGACTGAAAGCGGACTCGAAAAGATAGACCGACCGAAAGAGGAGTTTCAACAACAAATGGGTACGACCGAAAGCGGACTTGAAAACAAAGACCAACCGAAAGCGGAGTTTCAACAACAAACGAGTACGACTGAAAGCGGACTCGAAAAGATAGACCGACCGAAAGCGGAGTTTCAACAACAAACGAGTATGACCGAAAGCGGACTCGAAAAGAAAGACCGACCGAAAGCGGAGTTTCAACAACAAATGGGTACGACCGAAAGCAGACTTGAAAAGAAAGACCAACCAAAAGCGGAGTTTCAACAACAAACGAGTACGACTGAAAGCGGACTCGAAAAGAAAGACCGGCCGAAAGCGGAGTTTCAACAACAAATGGGTACGACCGAAAGCAGACTTGAAAAGAAAGACCAACCAAAAGCGGAGTTTCAACAACAAAAGAGTACGACTGAAAGCGTACTCGAAAAGAAAGACCGACCAAAAGCGGAGTTTCAACAACAAACGAGTACGACCGAAAGCGGACTCGAAAAGAAAGACCGACCGAAAGCGGAGTTTCAACAACAAACGGGTACAACCGAAAGCGGACTTGAAAAGAAAGACCGACCGAAAGCGGAGTTTCAACAACAAATGGGTACGACCGAAAGCAGACTTGAAAAGAAAGACCAACCAAAAGCGGAGTTTCAACAACAAACGAGTACGACTGAAAGCGTACTCGAAAAGAAAGACCGACCGAAAGCGGAGTTTCAACAATAAACGAGTACGACCGAAAGCGGACTCGAAAAGAAAGACCGACCGAAAGCGGAGTTTCAACAACAAATGGGTACGACCGAAAGCGGACTTGAAAAGAAAGACCAACCGAAAGCGGAGTTTCAATAACAAACGAGTACGACTGAAAGCGGACTCGAAAAGATAGACCGACCGAAAGAGGAGTTTCAACAACAAATGGGTACGACCGAAAGCGGACTTGAAAAGAAAGACCAACCGAAAGCGGAGTTTCAACAACAAATGAGTACGACTGAAAGCGGACTCGAAAAGATAGACCGACCGAAAGCGGAGTTTCAACAACAAACGAGTATGACCGAAAGTGGACTTGAAAAGAAAGACCGACCGAAAGCGGAGTTTGAACAATAAACGAGTACGACCAAAAGCGGACTCGAAAAGAAAGACCGACCGAAAGCGGAGTTTCAACAACAAACGAGTACGACCAAAAGTGGACTCGAAAAGAAAGACCGACCGAAAGCGGAGTTTCAACAACAAATGGGTACGACCGAAAGCGGACTTGAAAAGAAAGACCAACCGAAAGCGGGATTTCAACAACAAACGAGTACGACTGAAAGCGGACTCGAAAAATAGACCGACCGAAAGCGGAGTTTTAACAACAAACAAGTACGACCGAAAGCGGACTCGAAAACAAAGACCGACCAAAAGCGGAGTTTCAACAACAAACGACTACGACCGAAAGCGGACTCAAAAAGAAAGACCGACCGAAAGCGGACTCAAAAATAAAGACCGACCGAAAGCAGAGTTTCAACAACAAACGAGTACGACCGAAAGCGGACTCGAAAAGAAAGACCGACCAAAAGCGGAGTTTTAACAACAAATGAGTAGGACCAAAAGCGGACTCGAAAAGAAAGACCGACCGAAAGCGGAGTTTTCACAACAAATGAGTACGACCGAAAGCGGACTCGAAAAGAAAGACCGACCAAAAGCGAACTTGAAAAGAAAGACCGACCGAAAGCGAAGTTTCAACAACAAACGAGTACGACCGAAAGCGGGCTCGAAAAGAAAGACCAACCGAAAGCGAAGTTTCAACAACAAACGAGTACGACCGAAAGCGGACTCGGAAAGAAAGACCGACCAAAAGCGGAGTTTCAACAACAAACGAGTACGACCGAAAGCGGACTCGAAGAGAAAGACCGACCGAAAGCGGAGTTTCAACAACAAACGAGTAGGACCAAAAGCGGACTCGAAAAGAAAGACCGACCGAAAGCGGAGTTTCCACAATAAACGAGTATGACCGTAAGCGGACTCGAAAAGAAAGACCGACCAAAAGCGGACTCGAAAAGAAAGACCGACCGAAAGCGGAGTTTCAACAACAAACGAGTACGACCGAAAGCGGACTCGAAAAGAAAGACCGACAGAAAGCGGAGTTTCAACAACAAACGAGTACGACCGAAAGCGGACTCGAAAAGAAAGACCGACCGAAAGCGGACTCGAAAAGAAAGACCGACCGAAAGCGGAGGTTCAACAATAAACGAGTACGGCCGAAAGCGAACTCGAAAAGAAAGACCGACCGAAAGCGGAGTTTCAACAACAAATGGGTACGACCGAAAGCAGACTTGAAAAGAAAGACCAACCGAAAGCGGAGTTTCAACAACAAACGAGTACGACTGAAAGCGGACTCGAAAAGATAGACCGACCGAAAGCGGAGTTTCAACAACAAACGGGTACAACCGAAAGCGGACTCGAAAAGAAAGACCGACCGAAAGCGGAGTTTCAACAACAAATGGGTACGACAGAAAGCAGACTTGAAAAGAAAGACCAACCAAAAGCGGAGTTTCAACAACAAACGAGTACGACTGAAAGCGTACTCGAAAAGAAAGACCGACAGAAACCGGAGTTTCAACAATAAACGAGTACGACCGAAAGCGGACTCGAAAAGAAAGACCGACCGAAAGCGGAGTTTCAACAACAAATGGGTACGACCGAAAGCAGACTTGAAAAGAAAGACCAACCGAAAGCGGAGTTTCAACAACAAACGAGAACGACTGAAAGCGGACTCGAAAAGATAGACCGACCGAAAGCGGAGTTTCAACAACAAACGAGTACGACCGAAAGCGGACTCGAAGAGAAAGACCGACCGAAATCGGAGTTTCAACAACAAACGAGTAGGACCAAAAGCGGACTCGAAAAGAAAGACCGACCGAAAGCGGAGTTTCCACAACAAACGAGTACGACCAAAAGTGGACTCGAAAAGAAAGATCGACCGAAAGCGGAGTTTCAACAACAAATGGGTACGACCGAAAGTGGACTTGAAAATAAAGACCAACCGAAAGCGGAGTTTCAACAACAAACGAGTACGACCAAAAGCGGACTCGAAAAGAAAGACCGACCGAAAGCGGAGTTTCAACAACAAACGGGTATGACCGAAAGCGGACTCGAAAAGAAAGGCCGACCGAAAGCGGAGGTTCAACAATAAACGAGTACGACCGAAAGCGGACTCGAAAAGAAAGACCGACCAAAAGTGGAGTTTCAACAATAAATGGGTATGACCGATAGCGGACTTGAAAAGAAAGACCAACCGAAAGCGGAGTTTCAACAACAAACGAGTACGACCGAAAGCGGACTCGAAAAGATAGATCGACCGAAAGCGGAATTTCAACAACAAACGGGTACAACCGAAAGCGGACTCGAAAAGAAAGACCGACCGAAAGCGGAGTTTCAACAACCAATGGGTACGACCGAAAGCAGACTTGAAAAGAAAGACCAACCGAAAGCGGAGTTTCAACAACAAACGAGTACGACTGATAGCGGACTCGAAAAGATAGACCGACCGAAAGCGGAGTTTCAACAACAAACAGGTACAACCGAAAGCGGACTCGAAAAGAAAGATCGACCGAAAGCGGAGTTTCAACAACAAATGGGTACGACAGAAAGCAGACTTGAAAAGAAAGACCAACCAAAAGCGGAGTTTCAACAACAAACGAGTACGACTGAAAGCGTACTCGAAAAGAAAGACCGACCGAAAGCGGAGTTTCAATAATAAACGAGTACGACCGAAAGCGGACTCGAAAAGAAAGACCGACCGAAAGCGGAGTTTCAACAACAAATGGGTACGACCGAAAGCAGACTTGAAAAGAAAGACCAACCGAAAGCGGAGTTTCAACAACAAACGAGTACGACTGAAAGCGGACTCGAAAAGATAGACCGACCAAAAGCGGAGTTTCAACAACAAATGGGTACGACAGAAAGCGGACTTGAAAAGAAAGACCAACCGAAAGCGGAGTTTCAACAACAAACGAGTACGACTGAAAGCGGACTCGAAAAGATAGACCGACCGAAAGCGGAGTTTCAACAACAAACGAGTACAACCGAAAGCGGACTCGAAAAGAAAGACCGACCGAAAGCGGAGTTTGAACAATAAACGAGAAAGACCAAAAGCGGACTCGAGAAGAAAGACCGACCGAAAGCGGAGTTTCAATAATAAACGAGTACGACCGAAAGCGGACTCGAAAAGAAAGACCGACCAAAAGCAGAGTTTCAACAACAAATGGGTACGACCGAAAGCAGACTTGAAAAGAAAGACCAACCGAAAGCGGAGTTTTAACAACAAACAAGTACGACCGAAAGTGGACTCGAAAAGAAAGACCGACCAAAAGCGGAGTTTCAACAACAAATGGGTACGACTGAAAGCAGACTTGAAAAGAAAGGCCAACCGAAAGCGGAGTTTCAACAACAAACAAGTACGACTGAAAGCGTACTCGAAAAGAAAGACCGACCGAAAGCGGAGTTTCAACAACAAACGAGTACGACCGAAAGCGGACTCGAAAAGAAAGACCGACTGAAAGCGGAGTTTCAACAACAAATGGGTACGACCGAAAGCGGACTTGAAAAGAAAGACCAACCGAAAGCGGAGTTTCAACAACAAACGAGTACGTCTGAAAGAGGACTCGAAAATACAGACCGACCGAAAGCGGAGTTTCAACAACAAATGGGTACGACCGAAAGCAGACTTGAAAAGAAAGACCAACCGGAAGCGGAGTTTCAACAACAAACGAGTACGACTGAAAGCGGACTCGAAAAGATAGACCGACCGAAAGCGGAGTTTCAACAACAAACGAGTACGACCGAAAGCGGACTGGAAAAGAAAGATCGACCAAAAGTGGAGTTTCAACAATAAATGGGTATGACCGAAAGCGGACTTGAAAAGAAAGACCAACCGAAAGCGGAGTTTCAACAACAAAAGAGTACGACCGAAAAAGGACTCCAAAAGATAGACCGACCGAAAGCGGAGTTTCAACAACAAACGGGTACAACCGAAAGCGGACTCGAAAAGAAAGACCGACCGAAAGAGGAGTTTCAACAACAAATGGGTACGACCGAAAGCAGACTTGAAAAGAAAGACCAACCAAAAGCGGAGTTTCAACAACAAACGAGTACGACTGAAAGCGTACTCGAAAAGAAAGACCGACCGAAAGCGGAGTTTCAACAAGAAACGAGTACGACCGAAAGCGGACTTGTAAAGAAAGACCGACCGAAAGCATTGTTTACACAACAAATGGGTACGACCGAAAGCGGACTTGAAAAAAAGACCAACCGAAAGCGGAGTTTCAACAACAAACGAGTACGACTGAAAGCGGACTTGAAAAGATAGACCGACCGAAAGCGGAGTTTCAACAACAAATGGGTACGACCGAAAGCGGACTTGAAAAGAAAGACCAACCGAAAGCCGAGTTTCAACAACAAACAAGTACGACCAAAAGCGGACTCGAAAAGATAGACCGACCGAAAGCGGAGTTTCAACAACAAACGGGTACAACCGAAAGCGGACTCGAAAAGAAAGATCGACCGAAAGCGGAGTTTCAACAACAAATGGGTACGACCAAAAGCAGACTTGAAAAGAAAGACCAACCGAAAGCGGAGTTTCAACAACAAACGAGTACGACTGAAAGCGTACTCGAAAAGAAAGACCGACCGAAAGCGGAGTTTCAACAACAAACGAGTACGACCGAAAGCGGACTCGAAAAGAAAGACCGACCGAAAGCGGAGTTTCAACAACAAATGGGTACGACCGAAAGCGGACTTGAAAAGAAAGACCAACCGAAAGCGGAGTTTCAACAACAAACGAGTACGACTGAAAGCGGACTCGAAAAGATAGACCGACCGAAAGCGGAGTTTCAACAACAAACGGGTACAACCAAAAGCGGACTCGAAAAGAAAGACCGACCGAAAGCGGAGTTTCAACAACAAATGGGTACGACCTAAAGCAGACTTGAAAAGAAAGACCAACCGAAAGCAGAGTTTCAACAACAAACGAGTACGACTGAAAGCGTACTCGAAAAGATAGACCGACCGAAAGAGGAGTTTCAACAACAAATGGGTACGACCGAAAGCGGACTTGAAAAGAAAGACCAACCGAAAGCGGAGTTTCAACAACAAACAAGTATGACCAAAAGCGGACTCGAAAAGATAGACCGACCGAAAGCGGAGTTTCAACAACAAATGGGTACGACCAAAAGCAGACTTGAAAAGAAAGACCAACCAAAAGCGGAGTTTCAACAACAAACGAGTACGACTGAAAGCGTACTCGAAAAGAAAGACCGACCGAAAGCGGAGTTTCAACAACAAACGAGTACGACCGAAAGCGGACTTGTAAAGAAAGACCGACCGAAAGCGTTGTTTACACAACAAATGGGTACGACCGAAAGCGGACTTGAAAAAAAGACCAACCGAAAGCGAAGTTTCAACAACAAACGAGTACGACTGAAAGCGGACTCGAAAAGATAGACCGACCGAAAGCGTAGTTTCAACAACAAATGGGTACGACCGAAAGCGGACTTGAAAAGAAAGACCAACCGAAAGCCGAGTTTCAACAACAAACAAGTACGACCAAAAGCGGACTCGAAAAGATAGACCGACCGAAAGCGGAGTTTCAACAACAAACGGGTACAACCGAAAGCGGACTCGAAAAGAAAGACCGACCGAAAGCGGAGTTTCAACAACAAATGGGTACGACCAAAAGCAGACTTGAAAAGAAAGACCAACCGAAAGCGGAGTTTCAACAACAAACGAGTACGACTGAAAGCGTACTCGAAAAGAAAGACCGACCGAAAGCGGAGTTTCAACAACAAACGAGTACGACCGAAAGCGGACTTGTAAAGAAAGACCGACCGAAAGCGTTGTTTACACAACAAATGGGTACGACCGAAAGCGGACTTGAAAAAAAGACCAACCGAAAGCGGAGTTTCAACAACAAACGAGTACGACTGAAAGCGGACTCGAAAAGATAGACCGACCGAAAGCGTAGTTTCAACAACAAATGGGTACGACCGAAAGCGGACTTGAAAAGAAAGACCAACCGAAAGCGGAGTTTCAACAACAAACAAGTACGACCAAAAGCGGACTCGAAAAGATAGACCGACCGAAAGCGGAGTTTCAACAACAAATGGGTACGACCAAAAGCAGACTTGAAAAGAAAGACCAACCAAAAGCGGAGTTTCAACAACAAACGAGTACGACTGAAAGCGTACTCGAAAAGAAAGACCGACCGAAAGCGGAGTTTCAACAACAAACGAGTACGACCGAAAGCGGACTCGAAAAGAAAGACCGACCGAAAGCGGAGTTTCAACAACAAATGGGTACGACCGAAAGCGGACTTGAAAAGAAAGACCAACCGAAAGCGGAGTTTCAACAACAAACGAGTACGACTGAAAGCGGACTCGAAAAGATAGACCGACCGAAAGAGGAGTTTCAACAACAAATGGGTACGACCGAAAGCAGACTTGAAAAGAAAGACCAACCAAAAGCGGAGTTTCAACAACAAACGAGTACGACTGAAAGCGTACTCGAAAAGAAAGACCGACCGAAAGCGGAGTTTCAACAACAAACGAGTACGACCGAAAGCGGACTTGTAAAGAAAGACCGACCGAAAGCGTTGTTTACACAACAAATGGGTACGACCGAAAGCGGACTTGAAAAAAAGACCAACCGAAAGCGGAGTTTCAACAACAAACGAGTACGACTGAAAGCGGACTCGAAAAGATAGACCGACCGAAAGCGTAGTTTCAACAACAAATGGGTACGACCGAAAGTGGACTTGAAAATAAAGACCAACCGAAAGCGGAGTTTCAACAACAAACGAGTACGACCAAAAGCGGATTCGAAAAGAAAGACCGACCGAAAGCGGAGTTTCAACAACAAACGGGTACAACCAAAAGCGGACTCGAAAAGAAAGACCGACCGAAAGCGGAGTTTCAACAACAAATGGGTACGACCTAAAGCAGACTTGAAAAGAAAGACCAACCGAAAGCAGAGTTTCAACAACAAACGAGTACGACTGAAAGCGTACTCGAAAAGATAGACCGACCGAAAGAGGAGTTTCAACAACAAATGGGTACGACCGAAAGCAGACTTGAAAAGAAAGACCAACCAAAAGCGGAGTTTCAACAACAAACGAGTACGACTGAAAGCGTACTCGAAAAGAAAGACCGACCGAAAGCGGAGTTTCAACAACAAACGAGTACGACCGAAAGCGGACTTGTAAAGAAAGACCGACCGAAAGCGTTGTTTACACAACAAATGGGTACGACCGAAAGCGGACTTGAAAAAAAGACCAACCGAAAGCGGAGTTTCAACAACAAACGAGTACGACTGAAAGCGGACTCGAAAAGATAGACCGACCGAAAGCGTAGTTTCAACAACAAATGGGTACGACCGAAAGCGGACTTGAAAAGAAAGACCAACCGAAAGCCGAGTTTCAACAACAAACAAGTACGACCAAAAGCGGACTCGAAAAGATAGACCGACCGAAAGTGGAGTTTCAACAACAAACGGGTACAACCGAAAGCGGACTCGAAAAGAAAGACCGACCGAAAGCGGAGTTTCAACAACAAATGGGTACGACCAAAAGCAGACTTGAAAAGAAAGACCAACCGAAAACGGAGTTTCAACAACAAACGAGTACGACTGAAAGCGTACTCGAAAAGAAAGACCGACCGAAAGCGGAGTTTCAACAACAAACGAGTACGACCGAAAGCGGACTTGTAAAGAAAGACCGACCGAAAGCGTTGTTTACACAACAAATGGGTACGACCGAAAGCGGACTTGAAAAAAAGACCAACCGAAAGCGGAGTTTCAACAACAAACGAGTACGACTGAAAGCGGACTCGAAAAGATAGACCGACCGAAAGCGTAGTTTCAACAACAAATGGGTACGACCGAAAGCGGACTTGAAAAGAAAGACCAACCGAAAGCGGAGTTTCAACAACAAACAAGTACGACCAAAAGCGGACTCGAAAAGATAGACCGACCGAAAGCAGAGTTTCAACAACAAATGGGTACGACCAAAAGCAGACTTGAAAAGAAAGACCAACCAAAAGCGGAGTTTCAACAACAAACGAGTACGACTGAAAGCGTACTCGAAAAGAAAGACCGACCGAAAGCGGAGTTTCAACAACAAACGAGTACGACCGAAAGCGGACTCGAAAAGAAAGACCGACCGAAAGCGGAGTTTCAACAACAAATGGGTACGACCGAAAGCGGACTTGAAAAGAAAGACCAACCGAAAGCGGAGTTTCAACAACAAACGAGTACGACTGAAAGCGGACTCGAAAAGATAGACCGACCGAAAGAGGAGTTTCAACAACAAATGGGTACGACCGAAAGCAGACTTGAAAAGAAAGACCAACCAAAAGCGGAGTTTCAACAACAAACGAGTACGACTGAAAGCGTACTCGAAAAGAAAGACCGACCGAAAGCGGAGTTTCAACAACAAACGAGTACGACCGAAAGCGGACTTGTAAAGAAAGACCGACCGAAAGCGTTGTTTACACAACAAATGGGTACGACCGAAAGCGGACTTGAAAAAAAGACCAACCGAAAGCGGAGTTTCAACAACAAACGAGTACGACTGAAAGCGGACTCGAAAAGATAGACCGACCGAAAGCGTAGTTTCAACAACAAATGGGTACGACCGAAAGCGGACTTGAAAAGAAAGACCAACCGAAAGCGGAGTTTCAACAACAAACAAGTACGACCAAAAGCGGACTCGAAAAGATAGACCGACCGAAAGCGGAGTTTCAACAACAAATGGGTACGACCAAAAGCAGACTTGAAAAGAAAGACCAACCAAAAGCGGAGTTTCAACAACAAACGAGTACGACTGAAAGCGTACTCGAAAAGAAAGACCGACCGAAAGCGGAGTTTCAACAACAAACGAGTACGACCGAAAGCGGACTCGAAAAGAAAGACCGACCGAAAGCGGAGTTTCAACAACAAATGGGTACGACCGAAAGCGGACTTGAAAAGAAAGACCAACCGAAAGCGGAGTTTCAACAACAAACGAGTACGACTGAAAGCGGACTCGAAAAGATAGACCGACCGAAAGAGGAGTTTCAACAACAAATGGGTACGACCGAAAGCGGACTTGAAAAGAAAGACCAACCGAAAGCGGAGTTTCAACAACAAACGAGTACGACTGAAAGCGGACTCGAAAATATAGACCGACCGAAAGCGGAGTTTCAACAACAAACGAGTATGACCGAAAGCGGACTCGAAAAGAAAGACCGACCGAAAGCGGAGTTTTAACAACAAATGGGTACGACCGAAAGCAGACTTGAAAAGAAAGACCAACCAAAAGCGGAGTTTCAACAACAAACGAGTACGACTGAAAGCGGACTCGAAAAGAAAGACCGACCGAAAGCGGAGTTTCAACAACAAATGGGTACGACCGAAAGCAGACTTGAAAAGAAAGACCGACCAAAAGCGGAGTTTCAACAACAAACGAGAACGACTGAAAGCGTACTCGAAAAGAAAGACCGACCGAAAGCGGAGTTTCAACAACAAACGAGTACGACCGAAAGCGGACTCGAAAAGAAAGACCGACCGAAAGCGGAGTTTAAACAACAAACGGGTACAACCGAAAGCGGACTCGAAAAGAAAGACCGACCGAAAGCGGAGTTTCAACAACAAATGGGTACGACCGAAAGCAGACTTGAAAAGAAAGACCAACCGAAAGCGGAGTTTCAACAACAAACGAGAACGACAGAAAGCGGACTCGAAAAGATAGACCGACCGAAAGCGGAGTTTCAACAACAAACGAGTACAACCGAAAGCGGACTCGAAAAGAAAGACCGACCGAAAGCGGAGTTTGAACAATAAACGAGAATGACCAAAAGCGGACTCGAAAAGAAAGACCGACCGAAGGCGGAGTTTCAACAACAAACGAGTACGACCAAAAGTGGACTCGAAAAGAAAGATCGACCGAAAGCGGAGTTTCAACAACAAATGGGTACGACCGAAAGTGGACTTGAAAATAAAGACCAACCGAAAGCGGAGTTTCAACAACAAACGAGTACGACCAAAAGCGGACTCGAAAAGAAAGACCGACCGAAAGCGGAGTTTCAACAACAAACGGGTACAACCGAAAGCGGACTCGAAAAGAAAGACCGACCGAAAGCGGAGTTTCAACAACAAATGGGTACGACCAAAAGCAGACTTGAAAAGAAATACCAACCGAAGGCGGAGTTTCAACAACAAACGAGTACGACTGAAAGCGTACTCGAAAAGATAGACCGACCGAAAGCAGAGTTTCAACAACAAACGAGTACAACCGAAAGCGGACTCGAAAAGAAAGACCGACCGAAAGCGGAGTTTGAACAATAAACGAGAATGACCAAAAGCGGACTCGAAAAGAAAGACCGACCGAAGGCGGAGTTTCAACAACAAACGAGTACGACCAAAAGTGGACTCGAAAAGAAAGATCGACCGAAAGCGGAGTTTCAACAACAAATGGGTACGACCGAGAGTGGACTTGAAAATAAAGACCAACCGAAAGCGGAGTTTCAACAACAAACGAGTACGACCGAAAGCGGACTCGAAAAGAAAGACCGACCGAAAGCGGAGTTTCAACAACAAACGGGTACAACCGAAAGCGGACTCGAAAAGAAAGACCGACCGAAAGCGGAGTTTCAACAACAAATGGGTACGACCGAAAGCAGACTTGAAAAGAAAGACCGACCAAAAGCGGAGTTTCAACAACAAACGAGAACGACTGAAAGCGTACTCGAAAAGAAAGACCGACCGAAAGCGGAGTTTCAACAACAAACGGGTACAACCGAAAGCGGACTCGAAAAGAAAGACCGACCGAAAGCGGAGTTTCAACAACAAATGGGTACGACCGAAAGCAGACTTGAAAAGAAAGACCAACCAAAAGCGGAGTTTCAACAACAAACGAGTACGACTGAAAGCGTACTCGAAAAGAAAGACCGACCGAAAGCGGAGTTTCAACAACAAACGAGTACGACCGAAAGCGGACTCGAAAAGAAAGACCGACCGAAAGCGGAGTTTCAACAACAAATGGGTACGACCGAAAGCGGACTTGAAAAGAAAGACCAACCGAAAGCGGAGTTTCAACAACAAACGAGTACGACTGAAAGCGGACTCGAAAAGATAGACCGACCGAAAGAGGAGTTTCAACAACAAATGGGTACGACCGAAAGCGGACTTGAAAAGAAAGACCAACCGAAAGCGGAGTTTCAACAACAAACGAGTACGACTGAAAGCGGACTCGAAAAGATAGACCGACCGAAAGCGGAGTTTCAACAACAAACGAGTATGACCGAAAGCGGACTCGAAAAGAAAGACCGACCGAAAGCGGAGTTTTAACAACAAATGGGTACGACCGAAAGCAGACTTGAAAAGAAAGACCAACCAAAAGCGGAGTTTCAACAACAAACGAGTACGACTGAAAGCGGACTCGAAAAGAAAGACCGACCGAAAGCGGAGTTTCAACAACAAATGGGTACGACCGAAAGCAGACTTGAAAAGAAAGACCGACCAAAAGCGGAGTTTCAACAACAAATGAGAACGACTGAAAGCGTACTCGAAAAGAAAGACCGACCGAAAGCGGAGTTTCAACAACAAACGAGTACGACCGAAAGCGGACTCGAAAAGAAAGACCGACCGAAAGCGGAGTTTCAACAACAAATGGGTACGACCGAAAGCAGACTTGAAAAGAAAGACCAACCGAAAGCGGAGTTTCAACAACAAACGAGAACGACTGAAAGCGGACTCAAAAAGATAGACCGACCGAAAGCGGAGTTTCAACAACAAACGAGTACAACCGAAAGCAGACTCGAAAAGAAAGACCGACCGAAAGCGGAGTTTGAACAATAAACGAGAATGACCAAAAGCGGACTCGAAAAGAAAGACCGACCGAAGGCGGAGTTTCAACAACAAACGAGTACGACCAAAAGTGGACTCGAAAAGAAAGATCGACCGAAAGCGGAGTTTCAACAACAAATGGGTACGACCGAAAGTGGACTTGAAAATAAAGACCAACCGAAAGCGGAGTTTCAACAACAAACGAGTACGACCAAAAGCGGACTCGAAAAGAAAGACCGACCGAAAGCGGAGTTTCAACAACAAACGGGTACAACCGAAAGCGGACTCGAAAAGAAAGACCGACCGAAAGCGGAGTTTCAACAACAAATGGGTACGACCAAAAGCAGACTTGAAAAGAAAGACCAACCGAAGGCGGAGTTTCAACAACAAACGAGTACGACTGAAAGCGTACTCGAAAAGATAGACCGACCGAAAGCGGAGTTTCAACAACAAACGAGTACAACCGAAAGCGGACTCGAAAAGAAAGACCGACCGAAAGCGGAGTTTGAACAATAAACGAGAATGACCAAAAGCGGACTCGAAAAGAAAGACCGACCGAAGGCGGAGTTTCAACAACAAACGAATACGACCAAAAGTGGACTCGAAAAGAAAGATCGACCGAAAGCGGAGTTTCAACAACAAATGGGTACGACCGAAAGTGGACTTGAAAATAAAGACCAACCGAAAGCGGAGTTTCAACAACAAACGAGTACGACCGAAAGCGGACTCGAAAAGAAAGACCGACCGAAAGCGGAGTTTCAACAACAAACGGGTACAACCGAAAGCGGACTCGAAAAGAAAGACCGACCGAAAGCGGAGTTTCAACAACAAATGGGTACGACCGAAAGCAGACTTGAAAAGAAAGACCGACCAAAAGCGGAGTTTCAACAACAAACGAGAACGACTGAAAGCGTACTCGAAAAGAAAGACCAACCGAAAGCGGAGTTTCAACAACAAACGGGTACAACCGAAAGCGGACTCGAAAAGAAAGACCGACCGAAAGCGGAGTTTCAACAACAAATGGGTACGACCGAAAGCAGACTTGAAAAGAAAGACCAACCAAAAGCGGAGTTTCAACAACAAACGAGTACGACTGAAAGCGTACTCGAAAAGAAAGACCGACCGAAAGCGGAGTTTCAACAACAAACGAGTACGACCGAAAGCGGACTCGAAAAGAAAGACCGACCGAAAGCGGAGTTTCAACAACAAATGGGTACGACCGAAAGCGGACTTGAAAAGAAAGACCAACCGAAAGCGGAGTTTCAACAACAAACGAGTACGACTGAAAGCGGACTCGAAAAGATAGACCGACCGAAAGAGGAGTTTCAACAACAAATGGGTACGACCGAAAGCGGACTTGAAAAGAAAGACCAACCGAAAGCGGAGTTTCAACAACAAACGAGTACGACTGAAAGCGGACTCGAAAAGATAGACCGACCGAAAGCGGAGTTTCAACAACAAACGAGTATGACCGAAAGCGGACTCGAAAAGAAAGACCGACCGAAAGCGGAGTTTTAACAACAAATGGGTACGACCGAAAGCAGACTTGAAAAGAAAGACCAACCAAAAGCGGAGTTTCAACAACAAACGAGTACGACTGAAAGCAGACTCGAAAAGAAAGACCGACCGAAAGCGGAGTTTCAACAACAAATGGGTACGACCGAAAGCAGACTTGAAAAGAAAGACCGACCAAAAGCGGAGTTTCAACAACAAATGAGAACGACTGAAAGCGTACTCGAAAAGAAAGACCGACCGAAAGCGGAGTTTCAACAACAAACGAGTACGACCGAAAGCGGACTCGAAAAGAAAGACCGACCGAAAGCGGAGTTTCAACAACAAACGAGTACGACCAAAAGCGGACTCGAAAAGAAAGACCGACCGAAAGCGGAGTTTCAACAACAAACGGGTACAACCGAAAGCGGACTCGAAAAGAAAGACCGACCGAAAGCGGAGTTTCAACAACAAATGGGTACGACCAAAAGCAGACTTGAAAAGAAAGACCAACCGAAGGCGGAGTTTCAACAACAAACGAGTACGACTGAAAGCGTACTCGAAAAGATAGACCGACCGAAAGCGGAGTTTCAACAACAAACGAGTACAACCGAAAGCGGACTCGAAAAGAAAGACCGACCGAAAGCGGAGTTTGAACAATAAACGAGAATGACCAAAAGCGGACTCGAAAAGAAAGACCGACCGAAGGCGGAGTTTCAACAACAAACGAATACGACCAAAAGTGGACTCGAAAAGAAAGATCGACCGAAAGCGGAGTTTCAACAACAAATGGGTACGACCGAAAGTGGACTTGAAAATAAAGACCAACCGAAAGCGGAGTTTCAACAACAAACGAGTACGACCGAAAGCGGACTCGAAAAGAAAGACCGACCGAAAGCGGAGTTTCAACAACAAACGGGTACAACCGAAAGCGGACTCGAAAAGAAAGACCGACCGAAAGCGGAGTTTCAACAACAAATGGGTACGACCGAAAGCAGACTTGAAAAGAAAGACCGACCAAAAGCGGAGTTTCAACAACAAACGAGAACGACTGAAAGCGTACTCGAAAAGAAAGACCGACCGAAAGCGGAGTTTCAACAACAAACGGGTACAACCGAAAGCGGACTCGAAAAGAAAGACCGACCGAAAGCGGAGTTTCAACAACAAATGGGTACGACCGAAAGCAGACTTGAAAAGAAAGACCAACCAAAAGCGGAGTTTCAACAACAAACGAGTACGACTGAAAGCGTACTCGAAAAGAAAGACCGACCGAAAGCGGAGTTTCAACAACAAACGAGTACGACCGAAAGCGGACTCGAAAAGAAAGACCGACCGAAAGCGGAGTTTCAACAACAAATGGGTACGACCGAAAGCGGACTTGAAAAGAAAGACCAACCGAAAGCGGAGTTTCAACAACAAACGTGTACGACTGAAAGCGGACTCGAAAAGATAGACCGACCGAAAGAGGAGTTTCAACAACAAATGGGTACGACCGAAAGCGGACTTGAAAAGAAAGACCAACCGAAAGCGGAGTTTCAACAACAAACGAGTACGACTGAAAGCGGACTCGAAAAGATAGACCGACCGAAAGCGGAGTTTCAACAACAAACGAGTATGACCGAAAGCGGACTCGAAAAGAAAGACCGACCGAAAGCGGAGTTTTAACAACAAATGGGTACGACCGAAAGCAGACTTGAAAAGAAAGACCAACCAAAAGCGGAGTTTCAACAACAAACGAGTACGACTGAAAGCAGACTCAAAAAGAAAGACCGACCGAAAGCGGAGTTTCAACAACAAATGGGTACGACCGAAAGCAGACTTGAAAAGAAAGACCGACCAAAAGCGGAGTTTCAACAACAAATGAGAACGACTGAAAGCGTACTCGAAAAGAAAGACCGACCGAAAGCGGAGTTTCAACAACAAACGAGTACGACCGAAAGCGGACTCGAAAAGAAAGACCGACCGAAAGCGGAGTTTCAACAACAAACGGGTACAACCGAAAGCGGACTCGAAAAGAAAGACCGACCGAAAGCGGAGTTTCAACAACAAATGGGTACGACCGAAAGCAGACTTGAATAGAAAGACCAACCGAAAGCGGAGTTTCAACAACAAACGAGAACGACTGAAAGCGGACTCGAAAAGATAGACCGACCGAAAGCGGAGTTTCAACAACAAACGAGTACAACCGAAAGCAGACTCGAAAAGAAAGACCGACCGAAAGCGGAGTTTGAACAATAAACGAGAATGACCAAAAGCGGACTCGAAAAGAAAGACCGACCGAAGGCGGAGTTTCAACAACAAACGAGTACGACCAAAAGTGGACTCGAAAAGAAAGATCGACCGAAAGCGGAGTTTCAACAACAAATGGGTACGACCGAAAGTGGACTTGAAAATAAAGACCAACCGAAAGCGGAGTTTCAACAACAAACGAGTACGACCAAAAGCGGACTCGAAAAGAAAGACCGACCGAAAGCGGAGTTTCAACAACAAACGGGTACAACCGAAAGCGGACTCGAAAAGAAAGACCGACCGAAAGCGGAGTTTCAACAACAAATGGGTACGACCAAAAGCAGACTTGAAAAGAAAGACCAACCGAAAGCGGAGTTTCAACAACAAACGAGTACGACTGAAAGCGTACTCGAAAAGATAGACCGACCGAAAGCGGAGTTTCAACAACAAACGAGTACAACCGAAAGCGGACTCGAAAAGAAAGACCGACCGAAAGCGGAGTTTGAACAATAAACGAGAATGACCAAAAGCGGACTCGAAAAGAAAGACCGACCGAAGGCGGAGTTTCAACAACAAACGAGTACGACCAAAAGTGGACTCGAAAAGAAAGATCGACCGAAAGCGGAGTTTCAACAACAAATGGGTACGACCGAAAGTGGACTCGAAAATAAAGACCAACCGAAAGCGGAGTTTCAACAACAAACGAGTACGACCGAAAGCGGACTCGAAAAGAAAGACCGACCGAAAGCGGAGTTTCAACAACAAACGGGTACAACCGAAAGCGGACTCGAAAAGAAAGACCGACCGAAAGCGGAGTTTCAACAACAAATGGGTACGACCGAAAGCAGACTTGAAAAGAAAGACCGACCAAAAGCGGAGTTTCAACAACAAACGAGAACGACTGAAAGCGTACTCGAAAAGAAAGACCGACCGAAAGCGGAGTTTCAACAACAAACGAGTACGACCGAAAGCGGACTCGAAAAGAAAGACCGACCGAAAGCGGAGTTTCAACAACAAACGGGTACAACCGAAAGCGGACTCGAAAAGAAAGACCGACCGAAAGCGGAGTTTCAACAACAAATGGGTACGACCGAAAGCAGACTTGAAAAGAAAGACCAACCGAAAGCGGAGTTTCAACAACAAATGAGAACGACGGAAAGCGGACTCGAAAAGAAAGACCGACCGAAAGCGGAGTTTCAACAACAAATGGGTACGACCGAAAGCAGACTTGAAAAGAAAGACCAACCGAAAGCGGAGTTTCAACAACAAACGAGAACGACTGAAAGCGTACTCGAAAAGATAGACCGACCGAAAGAGGAGTTTCAACAACAAATGGGTACGACCGAAAGCAGACTTGAAAAGAAAGACCAACCAAAAGCGGAGTTTCAACAACAAACGAGTACGACTGAAAGCGTACTCGAAAAGAAAGACCGACCGAAAGCGGAGTTTCAACAACAAACGAGTACGACCGAAAGCGGACTTGTAAAGAAAGACCGACCAAAAGCGTTGTTTACACAACAAATGGGTACGACCGAAAGCGGACTTGAAAAAAAGACCAACCGAAAGCGGAGTTTCAACAACAAACGAGTACGACTGAAAGCGGACTCGAAAAGATAGACCGACCGAAAGCGTAGTTTCAACAACAAATGGGTACGACCGAAAGCGGACTTGAAAAGAAAGACCAACCGAAAGCGGAGTTTCAACAACAAACAAGTACGACCAAAAGCGGACTCGAAAAGATAGACCGACCGAAAGCGGAGTTTCAACAACAAATGGGTACGACCAAAAGCAGACTTGAAAAGAAAGACCAACCAAAAGCGGAGTTTCAACAACAAACGAGTACGACTGAAAGCGTACTCGAAAAGAAAGACCGACCGAAAGCGGAGTTTCAACAACAAACGAGTACGACCGAAAGCGGACTCGAAAAGAAAGACCGACCGAAAGCGGAGTTTCAACAACAAATGGGTACGACCGAAAGCGGACTAGAAAAGAAAGACCAACCGAAAGCGGAGTTTCAACAACAAACGAGAACGACTGAAAGCGTACTCGAAAAGATAGACCGACCGAAAGAGGAGTTTCAACAACAAATGGGTACGACCGAAAGCAGACTTGAAAAGAAAGACCAACCAAAAGCGGAGTTTCAACAACAAACGAGTACGACTGAAAGCGTACTCGAAAAGAAAGACCGACCGAAAGCGGAGTTTCAACAACAAACGAGTACGACCGAAAGCGGACTTGTAAAGAAAGACCGACCGAAAGCGTTGTTTACACAACAAATGGGTACGACTGAAAGCGGACTTGAAAAAAAGACCAACCGAAAGCGGAGTTTCAACAACAAACGAGTACGACTGAAAGCGGACTCGAAAAGATAGACCGACCGAAAGCGTAGTTTCAACAACAAATGGGTACGACCGAAAGCGGACTTGAAAAGAAAGACCAACCGAAAGCGGAGTTTCAACAACAAACAAGTACGACCAAAAGCGGACTCGAAAAGATAGACCGACCGAAAGCGGAGTTTCAACAACAAATGGGTACGACCAAAAGCAGACTTGAAAAGAAAGACCAACCAAAAGCGGAGTTTCAACAACAAACGAGTACGACTGAAAGCGTACTCGAAAAGAAAGACCGACCGAAAGCGGAGTTTCAACAACAAACGAGTACGACCGAAAGCGGACTCGAAAAGAAAGACCGACCGAAAGCGGAGTTTCAACAACAAATGGGTACGACCGAAAGCGGACTTGAAAAGAAAGACCAACCGAAAGCGGAGTTTCAACAACAAACGAGTACGACTGAAAGCGGACTCGAAAAGATAGACCGACCGAAAGAGGAGTTTCAACAACAAATGGGTACGACCGAAAGCAGACTTGAAAAGAAAGACCAACCAAAAGCGGAGTTTCAACAACAAACGAGTACGACTGAAAGCGTACTCGAAAAGAAAGACCGACCGAAAGCGGAGTTTCAACAACAAACGAGTACGACCGAAAGCGGACTTGTAAAGAAAGACCGACCGAAAGCGTTGTTTACACAACAAATGGGTACGACCGAAAGCGGACTTGAAAAAAAGACCAACCGAAAGCGGAGTTTCAACAACAAACGAGTACGACTGAAAGCGGACTCGAAAAGATAGACCGACCGAAAGCGTAGTTTCAACAACAAATGGGTACGACCGAAAGTGGACTTGAAAATAAAGACCAACCGAAAGCGGAGTTTCAACAACAAACGAGTACGACCAAAAGCGGACTCGAAAAGAAAGACCGACCGAAAGCGGAGTTTCAACAACAAACGGGTACAACCAAAAGCGGACTCGAAAAGAAAGACCGACCGAAAGCGGAGTTTCAACAACAAATGGGTACGACCTAAAGCAGACTTGAAAAGAAAGACCAACCGAAAGCAGAGTTTCAACAACAAACGAGTACGACTGAAAGCGTACTCGAAAAGATAGACCGACCGAAAGAGGAGTTTCAACAACAAATGGGTACGACCGAAAGCAGACTTGAAAAGAAAGACCAACCAAAAGCGGAGTTTCAACAACAAACGAGTACGACTGAAAGCGTACTCGAAAAGAAAGACCGACCGAAAGCGGAGTTTCAACAACAAACGAGTACGACCGAAAGCGGACTTGTAAAGAAAGACCGACCGAAAGCGTTGTTTACACAACAAATGGGTACGACCGAAAGCGGACTTGAAAAAAAGACCAACCGAAAGCGGAGTTTCAACAACAAACGAGTACGACTGAAAGCGGACTCGAAAAGATAGACCGACCGAAAGCGTAGTTTCAACAACAAATGGGTACGACCGAAAGCGGACTTGAAAAGAAAGACCAACCGAAAGCGGAGTTTCAACAACAAACAAGTACGACCAAAAGCGGACTCGAAAATATAGACCGACCGAAAGCGGAGTTTCAACAACAAATGGGTACGACCAAAAGCAGACTTGAAAAGAAAGACCAACCAAAAGCGGAGTTTCAACAACAAACGAGTACGACTGAAAGCGTACTCGAAAAGAAAGACCGACCGAAAGCGGAGTTTCAACAACAAACGAGTACGACCGAAAGCGGACTCGAAAAGAAAGACCGACCGAAAGCGGAGTTTCAACAACAAATGGGTACGACCGAAAGCGGACTTGAAATGAAAGACCAACCGAAAGCGGAGTTTCAACAACAAACGAGTACGACTGAAAGCGGACTCGAAAAGATAGACCGACCGAAAGAGGAGTTTCAACAACAAATGGGTACGACCGAAAGCGGACTTGAAAAGAAAGACCAACCGAAAGCGGAGTTTCAACAACAAACGAGTACGACTGAAAGCGGACTCGAAAAGATAGACCGACCGAAAGCGGAGTTTCAACAACAAACGAGTATGACCGAAAGCGGACTCGAAAAGAAAGACCGACCGAAAGCGGAGTTTTAACAACAAATGGGTACGACCGAAAGCAGACTTGAAAAGAAAGACCAACCAAAAGCGGAGTTTCAACAACAAACGAGTACGACTGAAAGCGGACTCGAAAAGAAAGACCGACCGAAAGCGGAGTTTCAACAACAAATGGGTACGACCGAAAGCAGACTTGAAAAGAAAGACCGACCAAAAGCGGAGTTTCAACAACAAACGAGAACGACTGAAAGCGTACTCGAAAAGAAAGACCGACCGAAAGCGGAGTTTCAACAACAAACGAGTACGACCGAAAGCGGACTAGAAAAGAAAGACCGACCGAAAGCGGAGTTTAAACAACAAACGGGTACAACCGAAAGCGGACTCGAAAAGAAAGACCGACCGAAAGCGGAGTTTCAACAACAAATGGGTACGACCGAAAGCAGACTTGAAAAGAAAGACCAACCGAAAGCGGAGTTTCAACAACAAACGAGAACGACTGAAAGCGGACTCGAAAAGATAGACCGACCGAAAGCGGAGTTTCAACAACAAACGAGTACGACCGAAAGCGGACTTGTAAAGAAAGACCGACCGAAAGCGTTGTTTACACAACAAATGGGTACGACCGAAAGCGGACTTGAAAAAAAGACCAACCGAAAGCGGAGTTTCAACAACAAACGAGTACGACTGAAAGCGGACTCGAAAAGATAGACCGACCGAAAGCGTAGTTTCAACAACAAATGGGTACGACCGAAAGCGGACTTGAAAAGAAAGACCAACCGAAAGCGGAGTTTCAACAACAAACAAGTACGACCAAAAGCGGACTCGAAAATATAGACCGACCGAAAGCGGAGTTTCAACAACAAATGGGTACGACCAAAAGCAGACTTGAAAAGAAAGACCAACCAAAAGCGGAGTTTCAACAACAAACGAGTACGACTGAAAGCGTACTCGAAAAGAAAGACCGACCGAAAGCGGAGTTTCAACAACAAACGAGTACGACCGAAAGCGGACTCGAAAAGAAAGACCGACCGAAAGCGGAGTTTCAACAACAAATGGGTACGACCGAAAGCGGACTTGAAATGAAAGACCAACCGAAAGCGGAGTTTCAACAACAAACGAGTACGACTGAAAGCGGACTCGAAAAGATAGACCGACCGAAAGAGGAGTTTCAACAACAAATGGGTACGACCGAAAGCGGACTTGAAAAGAAAGACCAACCGAAAGCGGAGTTTCAACAACAAACGAGTACGACTGAAAGCGGACTCGAAAAGATAGACCGACCGAAAGCGGAGTTTCAACAACAAACGAGTATGACCGAAAGCGGACTCGAAAAGAAAGACCGACCGAAAGCGGAGTTTTAACAACAAATGGGTACGACCGAAAGCAGACTTGAAAAGAAAGACCAACCAAAAGCGGAGTTTCAACAACAAACGAGTACGACTGAAAGCGGACTCGAAAAGAAAGACCGACCGAAAGCGGAGTTTCAACAACAAATGGGTACGACCGAAAGCAGACTTGAAAAGAAAGACCGACCAAAAGCGGAGTTTCAACAACAAACGAGAACGACTGAAAGCGTACTCGAAAAGAAAGACCGACCGAAAGCGGAGTTTCAACAACAAACGAGTACGACCGAAAGCGGACTAGAAAAGAAAGACCGACCGAAAGCGGAGTTTAAACAACAAACGGGTACAACCGAAAGCGGACTCGAAAAGAAAGACCGACCGAAAGCGGAGTTTCAACAACAAATGGGTACGACCGAAAGCAGACTTGAAAAGAAAGACCAACCGAAAGCGGAGTTTCAACAACAAACGAGAACGACTGAAAGCGGACTCGAAAAGATAGACCGACCGAAAGCGGAGTTTCAACAACAAACGAGTACAACCGAAAGCGGACTCGAAAAGAAAGACCGACCGAAAGCGGAGTTTGAACAATAAACGAGAATGACCAAAAGCGGACTCGAAAAGAAAGACCGACCGAAGGCGGAGTTTCAACAACAAACGAGTACGACCAAAAGTGGACTCGAAAAGAAAGATCAACCGAAAGCGGAGTTTCAACAACAAATGGGTACGACCGAAAGTGGACTTGAAAATAAAGACCAACCGAAAGCGGAGTTTCAACAACAAACGAGTACGACCAAAAGCGGACTCGAAAAGAAAGACCGACCGAAAGCGGAGTTTCAACAACAAACGGGTACAACCGAAAGCGGACTCGAAAAGAAAGACCGACCGAAAGCGGAGTTTCAACAACAAATGGGTACGACCAAAAGCAGACTTGAAAAGAAAGACCAACCGAAGGCGGAGTTTCAACAACAAACGAGTACGACTGAAAGCGTACTCGAAAAGATAGACCGACCGAAAGCGGAGTTTCAACAACAAACGAGTACAACCGAAAGCGGACTCGAAAAGAAAGACCGACCGAAAGCGGAGTTTGAACAATAAACGAGAATGACCAAAAGCGGACTCGAAAAGAAAGACCGACCGAAGGCGGAGTTTCAACAACAAACGAGTACGACCAAAAGTGGACTCGAAAAGAAAGATCGACCGAAAGCGGAGTTTCAACAACAAATGGGTACGACCGAAAGTGGACTTGAAAATAAAGACCAACCGAAAGCGGAGTTTCAACAACAAACGAGTACGACCGAAAGCGGACTCGAAAAGAAAGACCGACCGAAAGCGGAGTTTCAACAACAAACGGGTACAACCGAAAGCGGACTCGAAAAGAAAGACCGACCGAAAGCGGAGTTTCAACAACAAATGGGTACGACCGAAAGCAGACTTGAAAAGAAAGACCGACCAAAAGCGGAGTTTCAACAACAAACGAGAACGACTGAAAGCGTACTCGAAAAGAAAGACCGACCGAAAGCGGAGTTTCAACAACAAACGAGTACGACCGAAAGCGGACTCGAAAAGAAAGACCGACCGAAAGCGGAGTTTCAACAACAAACGGGTACAACCGAAAGCGGACTCGAAAAGAAAGACCGACCGAAAGCGGAGTTTCAACAACAAATGGGTACGACCAAAAGCAGACTTGAAAAGAAAGACCAACCAAAAGCGGAGTTTCAACAACAAACGAGTACGACTGAAAGCGTACTCGAAAAGAAAGACCGACCGAAAGCGGAGTTTCAACAACAAACGAGTACGACCGAAAGCGGACTCGAAAAGAAAGACCGACCGAAAGCGGAGTTTCAACAACAAATGGGTACGACCGAAAGCGGACTTGAAAAGAAAGACCAACCGAAAGCGGAGTTTCAACAACAAACGAGTACGACTGAAAGCGGATTCGAAAAGATAGACCGACCGAAAGAGGAGTTTCAACAACAAATGGGTACGACCGAAAGCGGACTTGAAAAGAAAGACCAACCGAAAGCGGAGTTTCAACAACAAACGAGTACGACTGAAAGCGGACTCGAAAAGATAGACCGACCGAAAGCGGAGTTTCAACAACAAACGAGTATGACCGAAAGCGGACTCGAAAAGAAAGACCGACCGAAAGCGGAGTTTTAACAACAAATGGGTACGACCGAAAGCAGACTTGAAAAGAAAGACCAACCAAAAGCGGAGTTTCAACAACAAACGAGTACGACTGAAAGCGGACTCGAAAAGAAAGACCGACCGAAAGCGGAGTTTCAACAACAAATGGGTACGACCGAAAGCAGACTTGAAAAGAAAGACCGACCAAAAGCGGAGTTTCAACAACAAACGAGAACGACTGAAAGCGTACTCGAAAAGAAAGACCGACCGAAAGCGGAGTTTCAACAACAAACGAGTACGACCGAAAGCGGACTCGAAAAGAAAGACCGACCGAAAGCGGAGTTTCAACAACAAACGGGTACAACCGAAAGCGGACTCGAAAAGAAAGACCGACCGAAAGCGGAGTTTCAACAACAAATGGGTACGACCGAAAGCAGACTTGAAAAGAAAGACCAACCGAAAGCGGAGTTTCAACAACAAACGAGAACGACTGAAAGCGGACTTGAAAAGATAGACCGACCGAAAGCGGAGTTTCAACAACAAACGAGTACAACCGAAAGCAGACTCGAAAAGAAAGACCGACCAAAAGCGGAGTTTGAACAATAAACGAGAATGACCAAAAGCGGACTCGAAAAGAAAGACCGACCGAAGGCGGAGTTTCAACAACAAACGAGTACGACCAAAAGTGGACTCGAAAAGAAAGATCGACCGAAAGCGGAGTTTCAACAACAAATGGGTACGACCGAAAGTGGACTTGAAAATAAAGACCAACCGAAAGCGGAGTTTCAACAACAAACGAGTACGACCAAAAGCGGACTCGAAAAGAAAGACCGACCGAAAGCGGAGTTTCAACAACAAACGGGTACAACCGAAAGCGGACTCGAAAAGAAAGACCGACCGAAAGCGGAGTTTCAACAACAAATGGGTACGACCAAAAGCAGACTTGAAAAGAAAGACCAACCGAAAGCGGAGTTTCAACAACAAACGAGTACGACTGAAAGCGTACTCGAAAAGATAGACCGACCGAAAGCGGAGTTTCAACAACAAACGAGTACAACCGAAAGCGGACTCGAAAAGAAAGACCGACCGAAAGCGGAGTTTGAACAATAAACGAGAATGACCAAAAGCGGACTCGAAAAGAAAGACCGACCGAAGGCGGAGTTTCAACAACAAACGAGTACGACCAAAAGTGGACTGGAAAAGAAAGATCGACCGAAAGCGGAGTTTCAACAACAAATGGGTACGACCGAAAGTGGACTTGAAAATAAAGACCAACCGAAAGCGGAGTTTCAACAACAAACGAGTACGACCGAAAGCGGACTCGAAAAGAAAGACCGACCGAAAGCGGAGTTTCAACAACAAACGGGTACAACCGAAAGCGGACCCGAAAAGAAAGACCGACCGAAAGCGGAGTTTCAACAACAAATGGGTACGACCGAAAGCAGACTTGAAAAGAAAGACCGACCAAAAGCGGAGTTTCAACAACAAACGAGAACGACTGAAAGCGTACTCGAAAAGAAAGACCGACCGAAAGCGGAGTTTCAACAACAAACGAGTACGACCGAAAGCGGACTCGAAAAGAAAGACCGACCGAAAGCGGAGTTTCAACAACAAACGGGTACAACCGAAAGCGGACTCGAAAAGAAAGACCGACCGAAAGCGGAGTTTCAACAACAAATGGGTACGACCGAAAGCAGACTTGAAAAGAAAGACCAACCGAAAGCGGAGTTTCAACAACAAACGAGAACGACTGAAAGCGGACTCGAAAAGATAGACCGACCGAAAGCGGAGTTTCAACAACAAACGAGTACAACCGAAAGCGGACTCGAAAAGAAAGACCGACTGAAAGCGGAGTTTGAACAATAAACGAGAATGACCAAAAGCGGACTCGAAAAGAAAGACCGACCGAAGGTGGAGTTTCAACAACAAACGAGTATGACCAAAAGTGGACTCGAAAAGAAAGATCGACCGAAAGCGGAGTTTCAACAACAAATGGGTACGACCGAAAGTGGACTTGAAAATAAAGACCAACCGAAAGCGGAGTTTCAACAACAAACGAGTACGACCGAAAGCGGACTCGAAAAGAAAGACCGACCGAAAGCGGAGTTTCAACAACAAACGGGTACAACCGAAAGCGGACTCGAAAAGAAAGACCGACCGAAAGCGGAGTTTCAACAACAAATGGGTACGACCGAAAGCAGACTTGAAAAGAAAGACCAACCGAAAGCGGAGTTTCAACAACAAACGAGAACGACTGAAAGCGGACTCGAAAAGATAGACCGACCGAAAGCGGAGTTTCAACAACAAACGAGTACAACCGAAAGCGGACTCGAAAAGAAAGACCGACCGAAAGCGGAGTTTGAACAATAAACGAGAATGACCAAAAACGGACTCGAAAAGAAAGACCGACCGAAGGCGGAGTTTCAACAACAAACGAGTACGACCAAAAGTGGACTCGAAAAGAAAGATCGACCGAAAGCGGAGTTTCAACAACAAATGGGTACGACCGAAAGTGGACTTGAAAATAAAGACCAACCGAAAGCGGAGTTTCAACAACAAACGAGTACGACCAAAAGCGGACTCGAAAAGAAAGACCGACCGAAAGCGGAGTTTCAACAACAAACGGGTACAACCGAAAGCGGACTCGAAAAGAAAGACCGACCGAAAGCGGAGTTTCAACAACAAATGGGTACGACCAAAAGCAGACTTGAAAAGAAAGACCAACCGAAAGCGGAGTTTCAACAACAAACGAGTACGACTGAAAGCGTACTCGAAAAGATAGACCGACCGAAAGCGGAGTTTCAACAACAAACGAGTACAACCGAAAGCGGACTCGAAAAGAAAGACCGACCGAAAGCGGAGTTTGAACAATAAACGAGAATGACCAAAAGCGGACTCGAAAAGAAAGACCGACCGAAGGCGGAGTTTCAACAACAAACGAGTACGACCAAAAGTGGACTGGAAAAGAAAGATCGACCGAAAGCGGAGTTTCAACAACAAATGGGTACGACCGAAAGTGGACTTGAAAATAAAGACCAACCGAAAGCGGAGTTTCAACAACAAACGAGTACGACCGAAAGCGGACTCGAAAAGAAAGACCGACCGAAAGCGGAGTTTCAACAACAAACGGGTACAACCGAAAGCGGACCCGAAAAGAAAGACCGACCGAAAGCGGAGTTTCAACAACAAATGGGTACGACCGAAAGCAGACTTGAAAAGAAAGACCGACCAAAAGCGGAGTTTCAACAACAAACGAGAACGACTGAAAGCGTACTCGAAAAGAAAGACCGACCGAAAGCGGAGTTTCAACAACAAACGAGTACGACCGAAAGCGGACTCGAAAAGAAAGACCGACCGAAAGCGGAGTTTCAACAACAAACGGGTACAACCGAAAGCGGACTCGAAAAGAAAGACCGACCGAAAGCGGAGTTTCAACAACAAATGGGTACGACCGAAAGCAGACTTGAAAAGAAAGACCAACCGAAAGCGGAGTTTCAACAACAAACGAGAACGACTGAAAGCGGACTCGAAAAGATAGACCGACCGAAAGCGGAGTTTCAACAACAAACGAGTACAACCGAAAGCGGACTCGAAAAGAAAGACCGACTGAAAGCGGAGTTTGAACAATAAACGAGAATGACCAAAAGCGGACTCGAAAAGAAAGACCGACCGAAGGTGGAGTTTCAACAACAAACGAGTATGACCAAAAGTGGACTCGAAAAGAAAGATCGACCGAAAGCGGAGTTTCAACAACAAATGGGTACGACCGAAAGTGGACTTGAAAATAAAGACCAACCGAAAGCGGAGTTTCAACAACAAACGAGTACGACCGAAAGCGGACTCGAAAAGAAAGACCGACCGAAAGCGGAGTTTCAACAACAAACGGGTACAACCGAAAGCGGACTCGAAAAGAAAGACCGACCGAAAGCGGAGTTTCAACAACAAATGGGTACGACCGAAAGCAGACTTGAAAAGAAAGACCAACCGAAAGCGGAGTTTCAACAACAAACGAGAACGACTGAAAGCGGACTCGAAAAGATAGACCGACCGAAAGCGGAGTTTCAACAACAAACGAGTACAACCGAAAGCGGACTCGAAAAGAAAGACCGACCGAAAGCGGAGTTTGAACAATAAACGAGAATGACCAAAAACGGACTCGAAAAGAAAGACCGACCGAAGGCGGAGTTTCAACAACAAACGAGTACGACCAAAAGTGGACTCGAAAAGAAAGATCGACCGAAAGCGGAGTTTCAACAACAAATGGGTACGACCGAAAGTGGACTTGAAAATAAAGACCAACCGAAAGCGGAGTTTCAACAACAAACGAGTACGACCAAAAGCGGACTCGAAAAGAAAGACCGACCGAAAGCGGAGTTTCAACAACAAACGGGTACAACCGAAAGCGGACTCGAAAAGAAAGACCGACCGAAAGCGGAGTTTCAACAACAAATGGGTACGACCAAAAGCAGACTTGAAAAGAAAGACCAACCGAAAGCGGAGTTTCAACAACAAACGAGTACGACTGAAAGCGTACTCGAAAAGATAGACCGACCGAAAGCGGAGTTTCAACAACAAACGAGTACAACCGAAAGCGGACTCGAAAAGAAAGACCGACCGAAAGCGGAGTTTGAACAATAAACGAGAATGACCAAAAGCGGACTCGAAAAGAAAGACCGACCGAAGGCGGAGTTTCAACAACAAACGAGTACGACCAAAAGTGGACTCGAAAAGAAAGATCGACCGAAAGCGGAGTTTCAACAACAAATGGGTACGACCGAAAGTGGACTTGAAAATAAAGACCAACCGAAAGCGGAGTTTCAACAACAAACGAGTACGACCGAAAGCGGACTCGAAAAGAAAGACCGACCGAAAGCGGAGTTTCAACAACAAACGGGTACAACCGAAAGCGGACTCGAAAAGAAAGACCGACCGAAAGCGGAGTTTCAACAACAAATGGGTACGACCGAAAGCAGACTTGAAAAGAAAGACCGACCAAAAGCGGAGTTTCAACAACAAACGAGAACGACAGAAAGCGTACTCGAAAAGAAAGACCGACCGAAAGCGGAGTTTCAACAACAAACGAGTACGACCGAAAGCGGACTCGAAAAGAAAGACCGACCGAAAGCGGAGTTTCAACAACAAACGGGTACAACCGAAAGCGGACTCGAAAAGAAAGACCGACCGAAAGCGGAGTTTCAACAACAAATGGGTACGACCGAAAGCAGACTTGAAAAGAAAGACCAACCGAAAGTGGAGTTTCAACAACAAACGAGAACGACTGAAAGCGGACTCGAAAAGATAGACCGACCGAAAGCGGAGTTTCAACAACAAACGAGTACAACCGAAAGCGGACTCGAAAAGAAAGACCGACTGAAAGCGGAGTTTGAACAATAAACGAGAATGACCAAAAGCGGACTCGAAAAGAAAGACCGACCGAAGGCGGAGTTTCAACAACAAACGAGTACGACCAAAAGTGGACTCGAAAAGAAAGATCGACCGAAAGCGGAGTTTCAACAACAAATGGGTACGACCGAAAGTGGACTTGAAAATAAAGACCAACCGAAAGCGGAGTTTCAACAACAAACGAGTACGACCAAAAGCGGACTCGAAAAGAAAGACCGACCGAAAGCGGAGTTTCAACAACAAACGGGTACAACCGAAAGCGGACTCGAAAAGAAAGACCGACCGAAAGCGGAGTTTCAACAACAAATGGGTACGACCAAAAGCAGACTTGAAAAGAAAGACCAACCGAAAGCGGAGTTTCAACAACAAACGAGTACGACTGAAAGCGTACTCGAAAAGATAGACCGACCGAAAGCGGAGTTTCAACAACAAACGAGTACAACCGAAAGCGGACTCGAAAAGAAAGACCGACCGAAAGCGGAGTTTGAACAATAAACGAGAATGACCAAAAACGGACTCGAAAAGAAAGACCGACCGAAGGCGGAGTTTCAACAACAAACGAGTACGACCAAAAGTGGACTCGAAAAGAAAGATCGACCGAAAGCGGAGTTTCAACAACAAATGGGTACGACCGAAAGTGGACTTGAAAATAAAGACCAACCGAAAGCGGAGTTTCAACAACAAACGAGTACGACCAAAAGCGGACTCGAAAAGAAAGACCGACCGAAAGCGGAGTTTCAACAACAAACGGGTACAACCGAAAGCGGACTCGAAAAGAAAGACCGACCGAAAGCGGAGTTTCAACAACAAATGGGTACGACCAAAAGCAGACTTGAAAAGAAAGACCAACCGAAAGCGGAGTTTCAACAACAAACGAGTACGACTGAAAGCGTACTCGAAAAGATAGACCGACCGAAAGCGGAGTTTCAACAACAAACGAGTACAACCGAAAGCGGACTTGAAAAGAAAGACCGACCGAAAGCGGAGTTTGAACAATAAACGAGAATGACCAAAAGCGGACTCGAAAAGAAAGACCGACCGAAGGCGGAGTTTCAACAACAAACGAGTACGACCAAAAGTGGACTCGAAAAGAAAGATCGACCGAAAGCGGAGTTTCAACAACAAATGGGTACGACCGAAAGTGGACTTGAAAATAAAGACCAACCGAAAGCGGAGTTTCAACAACAAACGAGTACGACCGAAAGCGGACTCGAAAAGAAAGACCGACCGAAAGCGGAGTTTCAACAACAAACGGGTACAACCGAAAGCGGACTCGAAAAGAAAGACCGACCGAAAGCGGAGTTTCAACAACAAATGGGTACGACCGAAAGCAGACTTGAAAAGAAAGACCGACCAAAAGCGGAGTTTCAACAACAAACGAGAACGACTGAAAGCGTACTCGAAAAGAAAGACCGACCGAAAGCGGAGTTTCAACAACAAACGAGTACGACCGAAAGCGGACTCGAAAAGAAAGACCGACCGAAAGCGGAGTTTCAACAACAAACGGGTACAACCGAAAGCGGACTCGAAAAGAAAGACCGACCGAAAGCGGAGTTTCAACAACAAATGGGTACGACCGAAAGCAGACTTGAAAAGAAAGACCAACCGAAAGCGGAGTTTCAACAACAAACGAGAACGACTGAAAGCGGACTCGAAAAGATAGACCGACCGAAAGCGGAGTTTCAACAACAAACGAGTACAACCGAAAGCGGACTCGAAAAGAAAGACCGACTGAAAGCGGAGTTTGAACAATAAACGAGAATGACCAAAAGCGGACTCGAAAAGAAAGACCGACCGAAGGCGGAGTTTCAACAACAAACGAGTACGACCAAAAGTGGACTCGAAAAGAAAGATCGACCGAAAGCGGAGTTTCAACAACAAATGGGTACGACCGAAAGTGGACTTGAAAATAAAGACCAACCGAAAGCGGAGTTTCAACAACAAACGAGTACGACCAAAAGCGGACTCGAAAAGAAAGACCGACCGAAAGCGGAGTTTCAACAACAAACGGGTACAACCGAAAGCGGACTCGAAAAGAAAGACCGACCGAAAGCGGAGTTTCAACAACAAATGGGTACGACCAAAAGCAGACTTGAAAAGAAAGACCAACCGAAAGCGGAGTTTCAACAACAAACGAGTACGACTGAAAGCGTACTCGAAAAGATAGACCGACCGAAAGCGGAGTTTCAACAACAAACGAGTACAACCGAAAGCGGACTCAAAAAGAAAGACCGACCGAAAGCGGAGTTTGAACAATAAACGAGAATGACCAAAAGCGGACTCGAAAAGAAAGACCGACCGAAGGCGGAGTTTCAACAACAAACGAGTACGACCAAAAGTGGACTCGAAAAGAAAGATCGACCGAAAGCGGAGTTTCAACAACAAATGGGTACGACCGAAAGTGGACTTGAAAATAAAGACCAACCGAAAGCGGAGTTTCAACAACAAACGAGTACGACCGAAAGCGGACTCGAAAAGAAAGACCGACCGAAAGCGGAGTTTCAACAACAAACGGGTACAACCGAAAGCGGACTCGAAAAGAAAGACCGACCGAAAGCGGAGTTTCAACAACAAATGGGTACGACCGAAAGTAGACTTGAAAAGAAAGACCGACCAAAAGCGGAGTTTCATCAACAAACGAGAACGACTGAAAGCGTACTCGAAAAGAAAGACCGACCGAAAGCGGAGTTTCAACAACAAACGAGTACGACCGAAAGCGGACTCGAAAAGAAAGACCGACCGAAAGCGGAGTTTCAACAACAAACGGGTACAACCGAAAGCGGACTCGAAAAGAAAGACCGACCGAAAGCGGAGTTTCAACAACAAATGGGTACGACCGAAAGCAGACTTGAAAAGAAAGACCAACCGAAAGCGGAGTTTCAACAACAAACGAGAACGACTGAAAGCGGACTCGAAAAGATAGACCGACCGAAAGCGGAGTTTCAACAACAAACGAGTACAACCGAAAGCGGACTCGAAAAGAAAGACCGACTGAAAGCGGAGTTTGAACAATAAACGAGAATGACCAAAAGCGGACTCGAAAAGAAAGACCGACCGAAGGCGGAGTTTCAACAACAAACGAGTACGACCAAAAGTGGACTCGAAAAGAAAGATCGACCGAAAGCGGAGTTTCAACAACAAATGGGTACGACCGAAAGTGGACTTGAAAATAAAGACCAACCGAAAGCGGAGTTTCAACAACAAACGAGTACGACCAAAAGCGGACTCGAAAAGAAAGACCGACCGAAAGCGGAGTTTCAACAACAAACGGGTACAACCGAAAGCGGACTCGAAAAGAAAGACCGACCGAAAGCGGAGTTTCAACAACAAATGGGTACGACCAAAAGCAGACTTGAAAAGAAAGACCAACCGAAAGCGGAGTTTCAACAACAAACGAGTACGACTGAAAGCGTACTCGAAAAGATAGACCGACCGAAAGCGGAGTTTCAACAACAAACGAGTACAACCGAAAGCGGACTCGAAAAGAAAGACCGACCGAAAGCGGAGTTTGAACAATAAACGAGAATGACCAAAAGCGGACTCGAAAAGAAAGACCGACCGAAGGCGGAGTTTCAACAACAAACGAGTACGACCAAAAGTGGACTCGAAAAGAAAGATCGACCGAAAGCGGAGTTTCAACAACAAATGGGTACGACCGAAAGTGGACTTGAAAATAAAGACCAACCGAAAGCGGAGTTTCAACAACAAACGAGTACGACCGAAAGCGGACTCGAAAAGAAAGACCGACCGAAAGCGGAGTTTCAACAACAAACGGGTACAACCGAAAGCGGACTCGAAAAGAAAGACCGACCGAAAGCGGAGTTTCAACAACAAATGGGTACGACCGAAAGCAGACTTGAAAAGAAAGACCAACCGAAAGCGGAGTTTCAACGACAAACGAGAACGACTGAAAGCGGACTCGAAAAGATAGACCGACCGAAAGCGGAGTTTCAACAACAAACGAGTACAACCGAAAGCGGACTCGAAAAGAAAGACCGACCGAAAGCGGAGTTTGAACAATAAACGAGAATGACCAAAAACGGACTCGAAAAGAAAGACCGACCGAAGGCGGAGTTTCAATAACAAACGAGTACGACCAAAAGTGGACTCGAAAAGAAAGATCGACCGAAAGCGGAGTTTCAACAACAAATGGGTACGACCGAAAGTGGACTTGAAAATAAAGACCAACCGAAAGCGGAGTTTCAACAACAAACGAGTACGACCAAAAGCGGACTCGAAAAGAAAGACCCACCGAAAGCGGAGTTTCAACAACAAACGGGTACAACCGAAAGCGGACTCGAAAAGAAAGACCGACCGAAAGCGGAGTTTCAACAACAAATGGGTACGACCAAAAGCAGACTTGAAAAGAAAGACCAACCGAAAGCGGAGTTTCAACAACAAACGAGTACGATTGAAAGCGGACTCGAAAAGATAGACCGACCGAAAGCGGAGTTTCAACAACAAATGGGTACGACCGAAAGCGGACTTGAAAAGAAAGACCAACCGAAAGCGGAGTTTCAACAACAAACAAGTACGACCAAAAGCGGACTCGAAAAGATAGACCGACCGAAAGCGGAGTTTCAACAACAAACGGGTACAACCGAAAGCGGACTCGAAAAGAAAGACCGACCGAAAGCGGAGTTACAACAACAAATGGGTACGACCAAAAGCAGACTTGAAAAGAAAGACCAACCGAAAGCGGAGTTTCAACAACAAACGAGTACGACTGAAAGCGTACTCGAAAAGAAAGACCGACCGAAAGCGGAGTTTCAACAACAAACGAGTACGACCGAAAGCGGACTCGAAAAGAAAGACCGACCGAAAGCGGAGTTTCAACAACAAATGGGTACGACCGAAAGCGGACTTGAAAAGAAAGACCAACCGAAAGCGGAGTTTCAAAAACAAACGAGTACGACTGAAAGCGGACTCGAAAAGATAGACCGACCGAAAGAGGAGTTTCAACAACAAATGGGTACGACCGAAAGCGGACTTGAAAAAAAGACCAACCGAAAGCGGAGTTTCAACAACAAACGAGTACGACTGAAAGCGGACTCGAAAAGATAGACCGACCGAAAGCGGAGTTTCAACAACAAATGGGTACGACCGAAAGCGGACTTGAAAAGAAAGACCAACCGAAAGCAGAGTTTCAACAACAAACAAGTACGACCAAAAGCGGACTCGAAAAGATAGACCGACCGAAAGCGGAGTTTCAACAACAAACGGGTACAACCAAAAGCGGACTCGAAAAAAAAGACCGACCGAAAGCGGAGTTTCAACAACAAATGGGTACGACCAAAAGCAGACTTGAAAAGAAAGACCAACCGAAAGCGGAGTTTCAACAACAAACGAGAACGACTGAAAGCGGACTCGAAAAGATAGACCGACCGAAAGCGGAGTTTCAACAACAAACGAGTACAACCGAAAGCGGACTCGAAAAGAAAGACCGACTGAAAGCGGAGTTTGAACAATAAACGAGAATGACCAAAAGCGGACTCGAAAAGAAAGACCGACCGAAGGCGGAGTTTCAACAACAAACGAGTACGACCAAAAGTGGACTCGAAAAGAAAGATCGACCGAAAGCGGAGTTTCAACAACAAATGGGTACGACCGAAAGTGGACTTGAAAATAAAGACCAACCGAAAGCGGAGTTTCAACAACAAACGAGTACGACCAAAAGCGGACTCGAAAAGAAAGACCGACCGAAAGCGGAGTTTCAACAACAAACGGGTACAACCGAAAGCGGACTCGAAAAGAAAGACCGACCGAAAGCGGAGTTTCAACAACAAATGGGTACGACCAAAAGCAGACTTGAAAAGAAAGACCAACCGAAAGCGGAGTTTCAACAACAAACGAGTACGACTGAAAGCGTACTCGAAAAGATAGACCGACCGAAAGCGGAGTTTCAACAACAAACGAGTACAACCGAAAGCGGACTCGAAAAGAAAGACCGACCGAAAGCGGAGTTTGAACAATAAACGAGAATGACCAAAAGCGGACTCGAAAAGAAAGACCGACCGAAGGCGGAGTTTCAACAACAAACGAGTACGACCAAAAGTGGACTCGAAAAGAAAGATCGACCGAAAGCGGAGTTTCAACAACAAATGGGTACGACCGAAAGTGGACTTGAAAATAAAGACCAACCGAAAGCGGAGTTTCAACAACAAACGAGTACGACCGAAAGCGGACTCGAAAAGAAAGACCGACCGAAAGCGGAGTTTCAACAACAAACGGGTACAACCGAAAGCGGACTCGAAAAGAAAGACCGACCGAAAGCGGAGTTTCAACAACAAATGGGTACGACCGAAAGCAGACTTGAAAAGAAAGACCAACCGAAAGCGGAGTTTCAACGACAAACGAGAACGACTGAAAGCGGACTCGAAAAGATAGACCGACCGAAAGCGGAGTTTCAACAACAAACGAGTACAACCGAAAGCGGACTCGAAAAGAAAGACCGACCGAAAGCGGAGTTTGAACAATAAACGAGAATGACCAAAAACGGACTCGAAAAGAAAGACCGACCGAAGGCGGAGTTTCAATAACAAACGAGTACGACCAAAAGTGGACTCGAAAAGAAAGATCGACCGAAAGCGGAGTTTCAACAACAAATGGGTACGACCGAAAGTGGACTTGAAAATAAAGACCAACCGAAAGCGGAGTTTCAACAACAAACGAGTACGACCAAAAGCGGACTCGAAAAGAAAGACCCACCGAAAGCGGAGTTTCAACAACAAACGGGTACAACCGAAAGCGGACTCGAAAAGAAAGACCGACCGAAAGCGGAGTTTCAACAACAAATGGGTACGACCGAAAGCGGACTTGAAAAGAAAGACCAACCGAAAGCGGAGTTTCAACAACAAACAAGTACGACCAAAAGCGGACTCGAAAAGATAGACCGACCGAAAGCGGAGTTTCAACAACAAACGGGTACAACCGAAAGCGGACTCGAAAAGAAAGACCGACCGAAAGCGGAGTTACAACAACAAATGGGTACGACCAAAAGCAGACTTGAAAAGAAAGACCAACCGAAAGCGGAGTTTCAACAACAAACGAGTACGACTGAAAGCGTACTCGAAAAGAAAGACCGACCGAAAGCGGAGTTTCAACAACAAACGAGTACGACCGAAAGCGGACTCGAAAAGAAAGACCGACCGAAAGCGGAGTTTCAACAACAAATGGGTACGACCGAAAGCGGACTTGAAAAGAAAGACCAACCGAAAGCGGAGTTTCAAAAACAAACGAGTACGACTGAAAGCGGACTCGAAAAGATAGACCGACCGAAAGAGGAGTTTCAACAACAAATGGGTACGACCGAAAGCGGACTTGAAAAAAAGACCAACCGAAAGCGGAGTTTCAACAACAAACGAGTACGACTGAAAGCGGACTCGAAAAGATAGACCGACCGAAAGCGGAGTTTCAACAACAAATGGGTACGACCGAAAGCGGACTTGAAAAGAAAGACCAACCGAAAGCGGAGTTTCAACAACAAACAAGTACGACCAAAAGCGGACTCGAAAAGATAGACCGACCGAAAGCGGAGTTTCAACAACAAACGGGTACAACCGAAAGCGGACTCGAAAAGAAAGACCGACCGAAAGCGGAGTTACAACAACAAATGGGTACGACCAAAAGCAGACTTGAAAAGAAAGACCAACCGAAAGCGGAGTTTCAACAACAAACGAGTACGACTGAAAGCGTACTCGAAAAGAAAGACCGACCGAAAGCGGAGTTTCAACAACAAACGAGTACGACCGAAAGCGGACTCGAAAAGAAAGACCGACCGAAAGCGGAGTTTCAACAACAAATGGGTACGACCGAAAGCGGACTTGAAAAGAAAGACCAACCGAAAGCGGAGTTTCAAAAACAAACGAGTACGACTGAAAGCGGACTCGAAAAGATAGACCGACCGAAAGAGGAGTTTCAACAACAAATGGGTACGACCGAAAGCGGACTTGAAAAAAAGACCAACCGAAAGCGGAGTTTCAACAACAAACGAGTACGACTGAAAGCGGACTCGAAAAGATAGACCGACCGAAAGCGGAGTTTCAACAACAAATGGGTACGACCGAAAGCGGACTTGAAAAGAAAGACCAACCGAAAGCAGAGTTTCAACAACAAACAAGTACGACCAAAAGCGGACTCGAAAAGATAGACCGACCGAAAGCGGAGTTTCAACAACAAACGGGTACAACCAAAAGCGGACTCGAAAAAAAAGACCGACCGAAAGCGGAGTTTCAACAACAAATGGGTACGACCAAAAGCAGACTTGAAAAGAAAGACCAACCGAAAGCGGAGTTTCAACAACAAACGAGTACGACTGAAAGCGTACTCGAAAAGAAAGACCGACCGAAAGCGGAGTTTCAACAACAAACGAGTACGACCGAAAGCGGACTCGAAAAGAAAGACCGACCGAAAGCGGAGTTTCAACAACAAATGGGTACGACCGAAAGCGGACTTGAAAAGAAAGACCAACCGAAAGCGGAGTTTCAACAACAAACGAGTACGACTGAAAGCGGACTCGAAAAGATAGACCGACCGAAAGAGGAGTTTCAACAACAAATGGGTACGACAGAAAGCGGACTTGAAAAGAAAGACCGACCGAAAGCGGAGTTTCAACAACAAACGAGAACGACTGAAAGCGTACTCGAAAAGAAAGACCGACCGAAAGCGGAGTTTCAACAACAAACGAGTACGACCGAAAGCGGACTCGAAAAGAAAGACCGACCGAAAGCGGAGTTTCAACAACAAATGGGTACGACCGAAAGCAGACTTGAAAAGAAAGACCGACCAAAAGCGGAGTTTCAACAACAAACGAGAACGACTGAAAGCGTACTCGAAAAGAAAGACCGACCGAAAGCGGAGTTTCAACAACAAACGAGTACGACCGAAAGCGGACTCGAAAAGAAAGACCGACCGAAAGCGGAGTTTCAACAACAAACGGGTACAACCGAAAGCGGACTCGAAAAGAAAGACCGACCGAAAGCGGAGTTTCAACAACAAATGGGTACGACCGAAAGCAGACTTGAAAAGAAAGACCAACCGAAAGCGGAGTTTCAACAACAAACGAGAACGACTGAAAGCGGACTCGAAAAGATAGACCGACCGAAAGCGGAGTTTCAACAACAAACGAGTACAACCGAAAGCGGACTCGAAAAGAAAGACCGACTGAAAGCGGAGTTTGAACAATAAACGAGAATGACCAAAAGCGGACTCGAAAAGAAAGACCGACCGAAGGCGGAGTTTCAACAACAAACGAGTACGACCAAAAGTGGACTCGAAAAGAAAGATCGACCGAAAGCGGAGTTTCAACAACAAATGGGTACGACCGAAAGTGGACTTGAAAATAAAGACCAACCGAAAGCGGAGTTTCAACAACAAACGAGTACGACCAAAAGCGGACTCGAAAAGAAAGACCGACCGAAAGCGGAGTTTCAACAACAAACGGGTACAACCGAAAGAGGACTCGAAAAGAAAGACCGACCGAAAGCGGAGTTTCAACAACAAATGGGTACGACCAAAAGCAGACTTGAAAAGAAAGACCAACCGAAAGCGGAGTTTCAACAACAAACGAGTACGACTGAAAGCGTACTCGAAAAGATAGACCGACCGAAAGCGGAGTTTCAACAACAAACGAGTACAACCGAAAGCGGACTCGAAAAGAAAGACCGACCGAAAGCGGAGTTTGAACAATAAACGAGAATGACCAAAAGCGGACTCGAAAAGAAAGACCGACCGAAGGCGGAGTTTCAACAACAAACGAGTACGACCAAAAGTGGACTCGAAAAGAAAGATCGACCGAAAGCGGAGTTTCAACAACAAATGGGTACGACCGAAAGTGGACTTGAAAATAAAGACCAACCGAAAGCGGAGTTTCAACAACAAACGAGTACGACCGAAAGCGGACTCGAAAAGAAAGACCGGCCGAAAGCGGAGTTTCAACAACAAACGGGTACAACCGAAAGCGGACTCGAAAAGAAAGACCGACCGAAAGCGGAGTTTCAACAACAAATGGGTACGACCGAAAGCAGACTTGAAAAGAAAGACCAACCGAAAGCGGAGTTTCAACGACAAACGAGAACGACTGAAAGCGGACTCGAAAAGATAGACCGACCGAAAGCGGAGTTTCAACAACAAACGAGTACAACCGAAAGCGGACTCGAAAAGAAAGACCGACCGAAAGCGGAGTTTGAACAATAAACGAGAATGACCAAAAACGGACTCGAAAAGAAAGACCGATCGAAGGCGGAGTTTCAACAACAAACGAGTACGACCAAAAGTGGACTCGAAAAGAAAGATCGACCGAAAGCGGAGTTTCAACAACAAATGGGTACGACCGAAAGTGGACTTGAAAATAAAGACCAACCGAAAGCGGAGTTTCAACAACAAACGAGTACGACCAAAAGCGGACTCGAAAAGAAAGACCGACCGAAAGCGGAGTTTCAACAACAAACGGGTACAACCGAAAGCGGACTCGAAAAGAAAGACCGACCGAAAGCGGAGTTTCAACAACAAATGGGTACGACCAAAAGCAGACTTGAAAAGAAAGACCAACCGAAAGCGGAGTTTCAACAACAAACGAGTACGACTGAAAGCGGACTCGAAAAGATAGACCGACCGAAAGCGGAGTTTCAACAACAAATGGGTACGACCGAAAGCGGACTTGAAAAGAAAGACCAACCGAAAGCGGAGTTTCAACAACAAACAAGTACGACCAAAAGCGGACTCGAAAAGATAGACCGACCGAAAGCAGAGTTTCAACAACAAACGGGTACAACCGAAAGCGGACTCGAAAAGAAAGACCGACCGAAAGCGGAGTTACAACAACAAATGGGTACGACCAAAAGCAGACTTGAAAAGAAAGACCAACCGAAAGCGGAGTTTCAACAACAAACGAGTACGACTGAAAGCGTACTCGAAAAGAAAGACCGACCGAAAGCGGAGTTTCAACAACAAACGAGTACGACCGAAAGCGGACTCGAAAAGAAAGACCGACCGAAAGCGGAGTTTCAACAACAAATGGGTACGACCGAAAGCGGACTTGAAAAGAAAGACCAACCGAAAGCGGAGTTTCAACAACAAACGAGTACGACTGAAAGCGGACTCGAAAAGATAGACCGACCGAAAGAGGAGTTTCAACAACAAATGGGTACGACCGAAAGCGGACTTGAAAAAAAGACCAACCGAAAGCGGAGTTTCAACAACAAACGAGTACGACTGAAAGCGGACTCGAAAAGATAGACCGACCGAAAGCGGAGTTTCAACAACAAATGGGTACGACGGAAAGCGGACTTGAAAAGAAAGACCAACCGAAAGCAGAGTTTCAACAACAAACAAGTACGACCAAAAGCGGACTCGAAAAGATAGACCGACCGAAAGCGGAGTTTCAACAACAAACGGGTACAACCGAAAGCGGACTCGAAAAGAAAGACCGACCGAAAGCGGAGTTTCAACAACAAATGGGTACGACCAAAAGCAGACTTGAAAAGAAAGACCAACCGAAAGCGGAGTTTCAACAACAAACGAGTACGACTGAAAGCGTACTCGAAAAGAAAGACCGACCGAAAGCGGAGTTTCAACAACAAACGAGTACGACCGAAAGCGGACTCGAAAAGAAAGACCGACCGAAAGCGGAGTTTCAACAACAAATGGGTACGACCGAAAGCGGACTTGAAAAGAAAGACCAACCGAAAGCGGAGTTTCAACAACAAACGAGTACGACTGAAAGCGGACTCGAAAAGATAGACCGACCGAAAGAGGAGTTTCAACAACAAATGGGTACGACAGAAAGCGGACTTGAAAAGAAAGACCAACCGAAAGCGGAGTTTCAACAACAAACGAGTACGACTGAAAGCGGACTCGAAAAGATAGACCGACCGAAAGCGGAGTTTCAACAACAAACGAGTACAACCGAAAGCGGACTCGAAAAGAAAGACCGACCGAAAGCGGAGTTTGAACAATAAACGAGAAAGACCAAAAGCGGACTCGAAAAGAAAGACCGACCGAAAGCGGAGTTTCAATAATAAACGAGTACGACCGAAAGCGGACTCGAAAAGAAAGACCGACCGAAAGCGGAGTTTCAACAACAAATGGGTACGACCGAAAGCAGACTTGAAAAGAAAGACCAACCGAAAGCGGAGTTTTAACAACAAACAAGTACGACCGAAAGTGGACTCGAAAAGAAAGACCGACCAAAAGCGGAGTTTCAACAACAAATGGGTACGACTGAAAGCAGACTTGAAAAGAAAGGCCAACCGAAAGCGGAGTTTCAACAACAAACAAGTACGACTGAAAGCGTACTCGAAAAGAAAGACCGACCGAAAGCGGAGTTTCAACAACAAACGAGTACGACCGAAAGCAGACTCGAAAAGAAAGACCGACCGAAAGCGGAGTTTCAACAACAAATGGGTACGACCGAAAGCGGACTTGAAAAGAAAGACAAACCGAAAGCGGAGTTTCAACAACAAACGCGTACGACTGAAAGAGGACTAGAAAATACAGACCGACCGAAAGCGGAGTTTCAACAACAAATGGGTACGACCGAAAGCAGACTTGAAAAGAAAGACCAACCGGAAGCGAAGTTTCAACAACAAACGAGTACGACTGAAAGCGGACTCGAAAAGATAGACCGACCGAAAGCGGAGTTTCAACAACAAACGAGTACGACCGAAAGCGGACTCGAAAAGAAAGATCGACCAAAAGTGGAGTTTCAACAATAAATGGGTATGACCGAAAGCGGACTTGAAAAGAAAGACCAACCGAAAGCGGAGTTTCAACAACAAAAGAGTACGACCGAAAAAGGACTCAAAAAGATAGACCGACCGAAAGCGGAGTTTCAACAACAAACGGGTACAACCGAAAGCGGACTCGAAAAGAAAGACCGACCGAAAGAGGAGTTTCAACAACAAATGGGTACGACCGAAAGCAGACTTGAAAAGAAAGACCAACCAAAAGCGGAGTTTCAACAACAAACGAGTACGACTGAAAGCGTACTCGAAAAGAAAGACCGACCGAAAGCGGAGTTTCAACAACAAACTAGTACGACCGAAAGCGGACTTGTAAAGAAAGACCGACCGAAAGCGTTGTTTACACAACAAATGGGTACGACCGAAAGCGGACTTGAAAAAAAGACCAACCGAAAGCGGAGTTTCAACAACAAACGAGTACGACTGAAAGCGGACTCGAAAAGATAGACCGACCGAAAGCAGAGTTTCAACAACAAATGGGTACGACCGAAAGCGGACTTGAAAAGAAAGACCAACCGAAAGCGGAGTTTCAACAACAAACAAGTACGACCAAAAGCGGACTCGAAAAGATAGACCGACCGAAAGCGGAGTTTCAACAACAAACGGGTACAACCGAAAGCGGACTCGAAAAGAAAGACCGGCCGAAAGCGGAGTTTCAACAACAAATGGGTACGACCAAAAGCAGACTTGAAAAGAAAGGCCAACCGAAAGCGGAGTTTCAACCACAAACGAGTACGACTGAAAGCGTACTCGAAAAGAAAGACCGACCGAAAGCGGAGTTTCAACAACAAACGAGTACGACCGAAAGCGGACTCGAAAAGAAAGACCGACCGAAAGCGGAGTTTCAACAACAAATGGGTACGACCGAAAGCGGACTTGAAAAGAAAGACCAACCGAAAGCGGAGTTTCAACAACAAACGAGTACGACTGAAAGCGGACTCGAAAAGATAGACCGACCGAAAGCGGAGTTTCAACAACAAACGAGTATGACCGAAAGCGGACTCGAAAAGAAAGACCGACCGAAAGCGGAGTTTCAACAACAAATGGGTACGACCGAAAGCAGACTTGAAAAGAAAGACCAACCAAAAGCGGAGTTTCAACAACAAACGAGTACGACTGAAAGCGGACTCGAAAAGAAAGACCGACCGAAAGCGGAGTTTCAACAACAAATGGGTACGACCGAAAGCTGACTTGAAAAGAAAGACCGACCAAAAGCGGAGTTTCAACAACAAACGAGTACGACCGAAAGCGGACTCGAAAAGATAGACCGACCGAAAGCAGAGTTTCAACAACAAACGGGTACAACCGAAAGCGGACTCGAAAAGAAAGACCGACCGAAAGCGGAGTTACAACAACAAATGGGTACGACCAAAAGCAGACTTGAAAAGAAAGACCAACCGAAAGCGGAGTTTCAACAACAAACGAGTACGACTGAAAGCGTACTCGAAAAGAAAGACCGACCGAAAGCGGAGTTTCAACAACAAACGAGTACGACCGAAAGCGGACTCGAAAAGAAAGACCGACCGAAAGCGGAGTTTCAACAACAAATGGGTACGACCGAAAGCGGACTTGAAAAGAAAGACCAACCGAAAGCAGAGTTTCAACAACAAACGAGTACGACTGAAAGCGGACTCGAAAAGATAGACCGACCGAAAGAGGAGTTTCAACAACAAATGGGTACGACCGAAAGCGGACTTGAAAAAAAGACCAACCGAAAGCGGAGTTTCAACAACAAACGAGTACGACTGAAAGCGGACTCGAAAAGATATACCGACCGAAAGCGGAGTTTCAACAACAAATGGGTACGACCGAAAGCGGACTTGAAAAGAAAGACCAACCGAAAGCAGAGTTTCAACAACAAACAAGTACGACCAAAAGCGGACTCGAAAAGATAGACCGACCGAAAGCGGAGTTTCAACAACAAACGGGTACAACCGAAAGCGGACTCGAAAAGAAAGACCGACCGAAAGCGGAGTTTCAACAACAAATGGGTACGACCAAAAGCAGACTTGAAAAGAAAGACCAACCGAAAGCGGAGTTTCAACAACAAACGAGTACGACTGAAAGCGTACTCGAAAAGAAAGACCGACCGAAAGCGGAGTTTCAACAACAAACGAGTACGACCGAAAGCGGACTCGAAAAGAAAGACCGACCGAAAGCGGAGTTTCAACAACAAATGGGTACGACCGAAAGCGGACTTGAAAAGAAAGACCAACCGAAAGCGGAGTTTCAACAACAAACGAGTACGACTGAAAGCGGACTCGAAAAGATAGACCGACCGAAAGAGGAGTTTCAACAACAAATGGGTACGACAGAAAGCGGACTTGAAAAGAAAGACCAACCGAAAGCGGAGTTTCAACAACAAACGAGTACGACTGAAAGCGAACTCGAAAAGATAGACCGACCGAAAGCGGAGTTTCAACAACAAACGAGTACAACCGAAAGCGGACTCGAAAAGAAAGACCGACCGAAAGCGGAGTTTGAACAATAAACGAGAAAGACCAAAAGCGGACTCGAAAAGAAAGACCGACCGAAAGCGGAGTTTCAATAATAAACGAGTACGACCGAAAGCGGACTCGAAAAGAAAGACCGACCGAAAGCGGAGTTTCAACAACAAATGGGTACGACCGAAAGCAGACTTGAAAAGAAAGACCAACCGAAAGCGGAGTTTTAACAACAAACAAGTACGACCGAAAGTGGACTCGAAAAGAAAGACCGACCAAAAGCGGAGTTTCAACAACAAATGGGTACGACTGAAAGCAGACTTGAAAAGAAAGGCCAACCGAAAGCGGAGTTTCAACAACAAACAAGTACGACTGAAAGCGTACTCGAAAAGAAAGACCGACCGAAAGCGGAGTTTCAACAACAAACGAGTACGACCGAAAGCGGACTCGAAAAGAAAGACCGACCGAAAGCGGAGTTTCAACAACAAATGGGTACGACCGAAAGCGGACTTGAAAAGAAAGACAAACCGAAAGCGGAGTTTCAACAACAAACGCGTACGACTGAAAGAGGACTAGAAAATACAGACCGACCGAAAGCGGAGTTTCAACAACAAATGGGTACGACCGAAAGCAGACTTGAAAAGAAAGACCAACCGGAAGCGAAGTTTCAACAACAAACGAGTACGACTGAAAGCGGACTCGAAAAGATAGACCGACCGAAAGCGGAGTTTCAACAACAAACGAGTACGACCGAAAGCGGACTCGAAAAGAAAGATCGACCAAAAGTGGAGTTTCAACAATAAATGGGTATGACCGAAAGCGGACTTGAAAAGAAAGACCAACCGAAAGCGGAGTTTCAACAACAAAAGAGTACGACCGAAAAAGGACTCAAAAAGATAGACCGACCGAAAGCGGAGTTTCAACAACAAACGGGTACAACCGAAAGCGGACTCGAAAAGAAAGACCGACCGAAAGAGGAGTTTCAACAACAAATGGGTACGACCGAAAGCAGACTTGAAAAGAAAGACCAACCAAAAGCGGAGTTTCAACAACAAACGAGTACGACTGAAAGCGTACTCGAAAAGAAAGACCGACCGAAAGCGGAGTTTCAACAACAAACTAGTACGACCGAAAGCGGACTTGTAAAGAAAGACCGACCGAAAGCGTTGTTTACACAACAAATGGGTACGACCGAAAGCGGACTTGAAAAAAAGACCAACCGAAAGCGGAGTTTCAACAACAAACGAGTACGACTGAAAGCGGACTCGAAAAGATAGACCGACCGAAAGCAGAGTTTCAACAACAAATGGGTACGACCGAAAGCGGACTTGAAAAGAAAGACCAACCGAAAGCGGAGTTTCAACAACAAACAAGTACGACCAAAAGCGGACTCGAACTCGAAAAGATAGACCGACCGAAAGCGGAGTTTCAACAACAAACGGGTACAACCGAAAGCGAACTCGAAAAGAAAGACCGGCCGAAAGCGGAGTTTCAACAACAAATGGGTACGACCAAAAGCAGACTTGAAAAGAAAGGCCAACCGAAAGCGGAGTTTCAACCACAAACGAGTACGACTGAAAGCGTACTCGAAAAGAAAGACCGACCGAAAGCGGAGTTTCAACAACAAACGAGTACGACCGAAAGCGGACTCGAAAAGAAAGACCGACCGAAAGCGGAGTTTCAACAACAAATGGGTACGACCGAAAGCGGACTTGAAAAGAAAGACCAACCGAAAGCGGAGTTTCAACAACAAACGAGTACGACTGAAAGCGGACTCGAAAAGATAGACCGACCGAAAGCGGAGTTTCAACAACAAACGAGTATGACCGAAAGCGGACTCGAAAAGAAAGACCGACCGAAAGCGGAGTTTCAACAACAAATGGGTACGACCGAAAGCAGACTTGAAAAGAAAGACCAACCAAAAGCGGAGTTTCAACAACAAACGAGTACGACTGAAAGCGGACTCGAAAAGAAAGACCGACCGAAAGCGGAGTTTCAACAACAAATGGGTACGACCGAAAGCTGACTTGAAAAGAAAGACCGACCAAAAGCGGAGTTTCAACAACAAACGAGTACGACTGAAAGCGTACTCGAAAAGAAAGACCGACCGAAAGCGGAGTTTCAACAACAAACGAGTACGACCGAAAGCGGACTCGAAAAGAAAGACCGACCGAAAGCGGAGTTTCAACAACAAACGGGTACAACCGAAAGCGGACTCGAAAAGAAAGACCGACCGAAAGCGGAGTTTCAACAACAAATGGGTACGACCGAAAGCAGACTTGAAAAGAAAGACCAACCGAAAGCGGAGTTTCAACAACAAACGAGTACGACTGAAAGCGGACTCGAAAAGATAGACCGACCGAAAGCGGAGTTTCAACAACAAACGAGTACAACCGAAAGCGGACTCGAAAAGAAAGACCGACCGAAAGTGGAGTTTGAACAATAAACGAGAATGACCAAAAGCGGACTCGAAAAGAAAGACCGACCGAAGGCGGAGTTTCAACAACAAACGAGTACGACCAAAAGTGGACTCGAAAAGAAAGATCGACCGAAAGCGGAGTTTCAACAACAAATGGGTACGACCGAAAGTGGACTTGAAAATAAAGACCAACCGAAAGCGGAGTTTCAACAACAAACGAGTACGACCGAAAGCAGACTCGAAAAGAAAGACCGACCGAAAGCGGAGTTTCAACAACAAACGGGTATGACCGAAAGCGGACTCGAAAAGAAAGGCCGACCGAAAGCGGAGGTTCAACAATAAACGAGTACGACCGAAAGCGGACTCGAAAAGAAAGACCGACCAAAAGTGGAGTTTCAACAATAAAAGGGTATGACCGAAAGCGGACTTGAAAAGAAAGACCGACCGAAAGCGGATTTTCAACAACAAACGAGTACGACCGAAAGCGGACTCGAAAAGATAGACCGACCGAAAGCGGAGTTTCAACAACAAACGGGTACGACCAAAAGCAGACTTGAAAAGAAAGACCAACCGAAAGCGGAGTTTCAACAACAAACGAGTACGACTGAAAGCGGACTCGAAAAGATAGACCGACCGAAAGCGGAGTTTCAACAACAAATGGGTACGACCGAAAGCGGACTTGAAAAGAAAGACCAACCGAAAGCAGAGTTTCAACAACAAACAAGTACGACCAAAAGCGGACTCGAAAAGATAGACCGACCGAAAGCGGAGTTTCAACAACAAACGGGTACAACCGAAAGCGGACTCGAAAAGAAAGACCGACCGAAAGCGGAGTTACAACAACAAATGGGTACGACCAAAAGCAGACTTGAAAAGAAAGACCAACCGAAAGCGGAGTTTCAACAACAAACGAGTACGACTGAAAGCGTACTCGAAAAGAAAGACCGACCGAAAGCGGAGTTTCAACAACAAACGAGTACGACCGAAAGCGGACTCGAAAAGAAAGACCGACCGAAAGCGGAGTTTCAACAACAAATGGGTACGACCGAAAGCGGACTTGAAAAGAAAGACCAACCGAAAGCGGAGTTTCAACAACAAACGAGTACGACTGAAAGCGGACTCGAAAAGATAGACCGACCGAAAGAGGAGTTTCAACAACAAATGGGTACGACCGAAAGCGGACTTGATAAAAAGACCAACCGAAAGCGGAGTTTCAACAACAAACGAGTACGACTGAAAGCGGACTCGAAAAGATAGACCGACCGAAAGCGGAGTTTCAACAACAAATGGGTACGACCGAAAGCGGACTTGAAAAGAAAGACCAACCGAAAGCAGAGTTTCAACAACAAACAAGTACGACCAAAAGCGGACTCGAAAAGATAGACCGACCGAAAGCGGAGTTTCAATAACAAACGGGTACAACCGAAAGTGGACTCGAAAAGAAAGACCGACCGAAAGCGGAGTTTCAACAACAAATGGGTACGACCAAAAGCAGACTTGAAAAGAAAGACCAACCGAAAGCGGAGTTTCAACAACAAACGAGTACGACTGAAAGCGTGCTCGAAAAGAAAGACCGACCGAAAGCGGAGTTTCAACAACAAACGAGTACGACCGAAAGCGGACTCGAAAAGAAAGACCGACCGAAAGCGGAGTTTCAACAACAAATGGGTACGACCGAAAGCGGGCTTGAAAAGAAAGACCAACCGAAAGCGGAGTTTCAACAACAAACGAGTACGACTGAAAGCGGACTCGAAAAGATAGACCGACCGAAAGAGGAGTTTCAACAACAAATGGGTACGACAGAAAGCGGACTTGAAAAGAAAGACCAACCGAAAGCAGAGTTTCAACAACAAACGAGTACAACTGAAAGCGGACTCGAAAAGATAGACCGACCGAAAGCGGAGTTTCAACAACAAACGAGTACAACCGAAAGCGGACTCGAAAAGAAAGACCGACCGAAAGCGGAGTTTGAACAATAAACGAGAAAGACCAAAAGCGGACTCGAAAAGAAAGACCGACCGAAGGCGGAGTTTCAACAACAAACGAGTACGACCAAAAGTGGACTCGAAAAGAAAGACCGACCAAAAGTGGAGTTTCAACAACAAATGGGTACGACCGAAAGCAGACTTGAAAAGAAAGACCAACCGAAAGCGGAGTTTTAACAACAAACAAGTACGACCGAAAGTGGACTCGAAAAGAAAGACCGACCAAAAGCGGAGTTTCAACAACAAATGGGTACGACTGAAAGCAGACTTGAAAAGAAAGGCCAACCGAAAGCGGAGTTTCAACAACAAACAAGTACGACTGAAAGCGTACTCGAAAAGAAAGACCGACCGAAAGCGGAGTTTCAACAACAAACGAGTACGACCGAAAGCGGACTCGAAAAGAAAGACCGACCGAAAGCGGAGTTTCAACAACAAATGGGTACGACCGAAAGCGGACTTGAAAAGAAAGACAAACCGAAAGCGGAGTTTCAACAACAAACGCGTACGACTGAAAGAGGACTCGAAAATACAGACCGACCGAAAGCGGAGTTTCAACAATAAATGGGTACGACCGAAAGCAGACTTGAAAAGAAAGACCAACCGGAAGCGAAGTTTCAACAACAAACGAGTACGACTGAAAGCGGACTCGAAAAGATAGACCGACCGAAAGCGGAGTTTCAACAACAAACGAGTACGACCGAAAGCGGACTCGAAAAGAAAGATCGACCAAAAGTGGAGTTTCAACAATAAATGGGTATGACCGAAAGCGGACTTGAAAAGAAAGACCAACCGAAAGCGGAGTTTCAACAACAAAAGAGTACGACCAAAAAAGGACTCAAAAAGATAGACCGACCGAAAGCGGAGTTTCAACAACAAACGGGTACAACCGAAAGCGGACTCGAAAAGAAAGACCGACCGAAAGAGGAGTTTCAACAACAAATGGGTACGACCGAAAGCAGACTTGAAAAGAAAGACCAACCAAAAGCGGAGTTTCAACAACAAACGAGTACGACTGAAAGCGTACTCGAAAAGAAAGACCGACCGAAAGCGGAGTTTCAACAACAAACTAGTACGACCGAAAGCGGACTTGTAAAGAAAGACCGACCGAAAGCGTTGTTTACACAACAAATGGGTACGACCGAAAGCGGACTTGAAAAAAAGACCAACCGAAAGCGGAGTTTCAACAACAAACGAGTACGACTGAAAGCGGACTCGAAAAGATAGACCGACCGAAAGCAGAGTTTCAACAACAAATGGGTACGACCGAAAGCGGACTTGAAAAGAAAGACCAACCGAAAGCGGAGTTTCAACAACAAACAAGTACGACCAAAAGCGGACTCGAAAAGATAGACCGACCGAAAGCGGAGTTTCAACAACAAACGGGTACAACCGAAAGCGGACTCGAAAAGAAAGACCGGCCGAAAGCGGAGTTTCAACAACAAATGGGTACGACCAAAAGCAGACTTGAAAAGAAAGACCAACCGAAAGCGGAGTTTCAACAACAAACGAGTACGACTGAAAGCGTACTCGAAAAGAAAGACCGACCGAAAGCGGAGTTTCAACAACAAACGAGTACGACCGAAAGCGGACTCGAAAAGAAAGACCGACCGAAAGCGGAGTTTCAACAACAAATGGGTACGACCGAAAGCGGACTTGAAAAGAAAGACCAACCGAAAGCGGAGTTTCAACAACAAACGAGTACGACTGAAAGCGGACTCGAAAAGATAGACCGACCGAAAGCGGAGTTTCAACAACAAACGAGTATGACCGAAAGCAGACTCGAAAAGAAAGACCGACCGAAAGCGGAGTTTCAACAACAAATGGGTACGACCGAAAGCAGACTAGAAAAGAAAGACCAACCAAAAGTGGAGTTTCAACAACAAACGAGTACGACTGAAAGCGGACTCGAAAAGAAAGACCGACCGAAAGCGGAGTTTCAACAACAAATGGGTACGACCGAAAGCAGACTTGAAAAGAAAGACCGACCAAAAGCGGAGTTTCAACAACAAACGAGTACGACTGAAAGCGTACTCGAAAAGAAAGACCGACCGAAAGCGGAGTTTCAACAACAAACGAGTACGACCGAAAGCGGACTCGAAAAGAAAGACCGGCCGAAAGCGGAGTTTCAACAACAAACGAGTACGACCGAAAGCGGACTTGAAAAGAAAGACCAACCGAAAGCGGAGTTTCAACAACAAACGAGTACGACTGAAAGCGGACTCGAAAAGATAGACCGACCGAAAGAGGCGTTTCAACAACAAATGGGTACGACAGAAAGCGGACTTGAAAAGAAAGACCAACCGAAAGCGGAGTTTCAACAACAAACGAGTACGACTGAAAGCGGACTCGAAAAGATAGACCGACCGAAAGCGGAGTTTCAACAACAAACGAGTACAACCGAAAGCGGACTCGAAAAGAAAGACCGACCGAAAGCGGAGTTTGAACAATAAACGAGAAAGACCAAAAGCGGACTCGAAAAGAAAGACCGACCGAAAGCGGAGTTTCAATAATAAACGAGTACGACCGAAAGCGGACTCGAAAAGAAAGACCGACCGAAAGCGGAGTTTCAACAACAAATGGGTACGACCGAAAGCAGACTAGAAAAGAAAGACCAACCGAAAGCGGAGTTTTAACAACAAACAAGTACGACCGAAAGTGGACTCGAAAAGAAAGACCGACCAAAAGCGGAGTTTCAACAACAAATGGGTACGACTGAAAGCAGACTTGAAAAGAAAGGCCAACCGAAAGCGGAGTTTCAACAACAAACAAGTACGACTGAAAGCGTACTCGAAAAGAAAGACCGACCGAAAGCGGAGTTTCAACAACAAACGAGTACGACCGAAAGCGGACTCGAAAAGAAAGACCGACCGAAAGCGGAGTTTCAACAACAAATGGGTACGACCGAAAGCGGACTTGAAAAGAAAGACAAACCGAAAGCGGAGTTTCAACAACAAACGCGTACGACTGAAAGAGGACTCGAAAATACAGACCGACCGAAAGCGGAGTTTCAACAACAAATGGGTACGACCGAAAGCAGACTTGAAAAGAAAGACCAACCGGAAGCGAAGTTTCAACAACAAACGAGTACGACTGAAAGCGGACTCGAAAAGATAGACCGACCGAAAGCGGAGTTTCAACAACAAACGAGTACGACCGAAAGCGGACTCGAAAAGAAAGATCGACCAAAAGTGGAGTTTCAACAATAAATGGGTATGACCGAAAGCGGACTTGAAAAGAAAGACCAACCGAAAGCGGAGTTTCAACAACAAAAGAGTACGACCGAAAAAGGACTCAAAAAGATAGACCGACCGAAAGCGGAGTTTCAACAACAAACGGGTACAACCGAAAGTGGACACGAAAAGAAAGACCGACCGAAAGAGGAGTTTCAACAACAAATGGGTACGACCGAAAGCAGACTTGAAAAGAAAGACCAACCAAAAGCGGAGTTTCAACAACAAACGAGTACGACTGAAAGCGTACTCGAAAAGAAAGACCGACCGAAAGCGGAGTTTCAACAACAAACTAGTACGACCGAAAGCGGACTTGTAAAGAAAGACCGACCGAAAGCGTTGTTTACACAACAAATGGGTACGACCGAAAGCGGACTTGAAAAAAAGACCAACCGAAAGCGGAGTTTCAACAACAAACGAGTACGACTGAAAGCGGACTCGAAAAGATAGACCGACCGAAAGCAGAGTTTCAACAACAAATGGGTACGACCGAAAGCGGACTTGAAAAGAAAGACCAACCGAAAGCGGAGTTTCAACAACAAACAAGTACGACCAAAAGCGGACTCGAAAAGATAGACCGACCGAAAGCGGAGTTTCAACAACAAACGGGTACAACCGAAAGCGGACTCGAAAAGAAAGACCGGCCGAAAGCGGAGTTTCAACAACAAATGGGTACGACCAAAAGCAGACTTGAAAAGAAAGACCAACCGAAAGCGGAGTTTCAACAACAAACGAGTACGACTGAAAGCGTACTCGAAAAGAAAGACCGACCGAAAGCGGAGTTTCAACAACAAACGAGTACGACCGAAAGCGGACTCGAAAAGAAAGACCGACCGAAAGCGGAGTTTCAACAACAAATGGGTACGACCGAAAGCGGACTTGAAAAGAAAGACCAACCGAAAGCGGAGTTTCAACAACAAACGAGTACGACTGAAAGCGGACTCGAAAAGATAGACCGACCGAAAGCGGAGTTTCAACAACAAACGAGTATGACCGAAAGCGGACTCGAAAAGAAAGACCGACCGAAAGCGGAGTTTCAACAACAAATGGGTACGACCGAAAGCAGACTTGAAAAGAAAGACCAACCAAAAGCGGAGTTTCAACAACAAACGAGTACGACTGAAAGCGGACTCGAAAAGAAAGACCGACCGAAAGCCGAGTTTCAACAACAAATGGGTACGACCGAAAGCAGACTTGAAAAGAAAGACCGACCAAAAGCGGAGTTTCAACAACAAACGAGTACGACTGAAAGCGTACTCGAAAAGAAAGACCGACCGAAAGCGGAGTTTCAACAACAAACGAGTACGACCGAAAGCGGACTCGAAAAGAAAGACCGGCCGAAAGCGGAGTTTCAACAACAAACGGGTACAACCGAAAGCGGACTCGAAAAGAAAGACCGACCGAAAGCGGAGTTTCAACAACAAATGGGTACGACCGAAAGCAGACTTGAAAAGAAAGACCAACCGAAAGCGGAGTTTCAACAACAAACGAGTACGACTGAAAGCGGACTCGAAAAGATAGACCGACCGAAAGCGGAGTTTCAACAACAAACGAGTACAACCGAAAGCGGACTCGAAAAGAAAGACCGACCGAAAGTGGAGTTTGAACAATAAACGAGAATGACCAAAAGCGGACTCGAAAAGAAAGACCGACCGAAGGCGGAGTTTCAACAACAAACGAGTACGACCAAAAGTGGACTCGAAAAGAAAGATCGACCGAAAGCGGAGTTTCAACAACAAATGGGTACGACCGAAAGTGTACTTGAAAATAAAGACCAACCGAAAGCGGAGTTTCAACAACAAACGAGTACGACCGAAAGCGGACTCGAAAAGAAAGACCGACCGAAAGCGGAGTTTCAACAACAAACGGGTATGACCGAAAGCGGACTCGAAAAGAAAGGCCGACCGAAAGCGGAGGTTCAACAATAAACGAGTACGACCGAAAGCGGACTCGAAAAGAAAGACCGACCAAAAGTGGAGTTTCAACAATAAATGGGTATGACCGAAAGCGGACTTGAAAAGAAAGACCGACCGAAAGCGGATTTTCAACAACAAATGAGTACGACCGAAAGCGGACTCGAAAAGATAGATCGACCGAAAGCGGAATTTCAACAACAAACGGGTACGACCGAAAGCGGACTCGAAAAGAAAGACCGACCGGAAGCGGAGTTTCAACAACCAATGGGTACGACCGAAAGCAGACTTGAAAAGAAAGACCAACCGAAAGCGGAGTTTCAACAACAAACGAGAACGACTGAAAGCGGACTCGAAAAGATAGACCGACCGAAAGCGGAGTTTCAACAACAAACGAGTACGACCGAAAGCGGACTCGAAAAGAAAGACCGACCGAAAGCGGAGTTTCAACAACAAACGGGTACAACCGAAAGCGGACTCGAAAAGAAAGACCGACCGAAAGCGGAGTTTCAACAACAAATGGGTACGACCGAAAGCAGACTTGAAAAGAAAGACCAACCGAAAGCGGAGTTTCAACAACAAACGAGTACGACTGAAAGCGGACTCGAAAAGATAGACCGACCGAAAGCGGAGTTTCAACAACAAACGAGTACAACCGAAAGCGGACTCGAAAAGAAAGACCGACCGAAAGTGGAGTTTGAACAATAAACGAGAATGACCAAAAGCGGACTCGAAAAGAAAGACCGACCGAAGGCGGAGTTTCAACAACAAACGAGTACGACCAAAAGTGGACTCGAAAAGAAAGATCGACCGAAAGCGGAGTTTCAACAACAAATGGGTACGACCGAAAGTGGACTTGAAAATAAAGACCAACCGAAAGCGGAGTTTCAACAACAAACGAGTACGACCGAAAGCGGACTCGAAAAGAAAGACCGACCGAAAGCGGAGTTTCAACAACAAACGGGTATGACCGAAAGCGGACTCGAAAAGAAAGGCCGACCGAAAGCGGAGGTTCAACAATAAACGAGTACGACCGAAAGCGGACTCGAAAAGAAAGACCGACCAAAAGTGGAGTTTCAATAATAAATGGGTATGACCGAAAGCGGACTTGAAAAGAAAGACCGACCGAAAGCGGATTTTCAACAACAAATGAGTACGACCGAAAGCGGACTCGAAAAGATAGATCGACCGAAAGCGGAATTTCAACAACAAACGGGTACGACCGGAAGCGGACTCGAAAAGAAAGACCGACCGAAAGCGGAGTTTCAACAACAAACGAGTATGACCGAAAGCGGACTCGAAAAGAAAGACCGACCGAAAGCGGAGTTTCAACAACAAATGGGTACGACCGAAAGCAGACTTGAAAAGAAAGACCAACCAAAAGCGGAGTTTCAACAACAAACGAGTACGACTGAAAGCGGACTCGAAAAGAAAGACCGACCGAAAGCGGAGTTTCAACAACAAATGGGTACGACCGAAAGCAGACTTGAAAAGAAAGACCGACCAAAAGCGGAGTTTCAACAACAAACGAGTACGACTGAAAGCGTACTCGAAAAGAAAGACCGACCGAAAGCGGAGTTTCAACAACAAACGAGTACGACCGAAAGCGGACTCGAAAAGAAAGACCGGCCGAAAGCGGAGTTTCAACAACAAACGGGTACAACCGAAAGCGGACTCGAAAAGAATGACCGACCGAAAGCGGAGTTTCAACAACAAATGGGTACGACCGAAAGCAGACTTGAAAAGAAAGACCAACCGAAAGCGGAGTTTCAACAACAAACGAGTACGACTGAAAGCGGACTCGAAAAGATAGACCGACCGAAAGCGGAGTTTCAACAACAAACGAGTACAACCGAAAGCGGACTCGAAAAGAAAGACCGACCGAAAGTGGAGTTTGAACAATAAACGAGAATGACCAAAAGCGGACTCGAAAAGAAAGACCGACCGAAGGCGGAGTTTCAACAACAAACGAGTACGACCAAAAGTGGACTCGAAAAGAAAGACCGACCAAAAGTGGAGTTTCAATAATAAATGGGTATGACCGAAAGCGGACTTGAAAAGAAAGACCGACCGAAAGCGGATTTTCAACAACAAATGAGTACGACCGAAAGCGGACTCGAAAAGATAGATCGACCGAAAGCGGAATTTCAACAACAAACGGGTACGACCGGAAGCGGACTCGAAAAGATAGACCGACCGAAAGCGGAGTTTCAACAACAAACGAGTAGGACCGAAAGCGGACTCGAAAAGAAAGACCGACCGAAAGCGGAGTTTCAACAACAAATGGGTACGACCGAAAGCAGACTTGAAAAGAAAGACCAACCAAAAGCGGAGTTTCAACAACAAACGAGTACGACTGAAAGCGGACTCGAAAAGAAAGACCGACCGAAAGCGGAGTTTCAACAACAAATGGGTACGACCGAAAGCAGACTTGAAAAGAAAGACCGACCAAAAGCGGAGTTTCAACAACAAACGAGTACGACTGAAAGCGTACTCGAAAAGAAAGACCGACCGAAAGCGGAGTTTCAACAACAAACGAGTACGAGCGAAAGCGGACTCGAAAAGAAAGACCGGCCGAAAGCGGAGTTTCAACAACAAACGGGTACAACCGAAAGCGGACTCGAAAAGAAAGACCGACCGAAAGCGGAGTTTCAATAATAAATGGGTATGACCGAAAGCAGACTTGAAAAGAAAGACCAACCGAAAGCGGAGTTTCAACAACAAACGAGTACGACTGAAAGCGGACTCGAAAAGATAGACCGACCGAAAGCGGAGTTTCAACAACAAACGAGTACAACCGAAAGCGGACTCGAAAAGAAAGACCGACCGAAAGTGGAGTTTGAACAATAAACGAGAATGACCAAAAGCGGACTCGAAAAGAAAGACCGACCGAAGGCGGAGTTTCAACAACAAACGAGTACGACCAAAAGTGGACTCGAAAAGAAAGATCGACCGAAAGCGGAGTTTCAACAACAAATGGGTACGACCGAAAGTGGACTTGAAAATAAAGACCAACCGAAAGCGGAGTTTCAACAACAAACGAGTACGACCGAAAGCGGACTCGAAAAGAAAGACCGACCGAAAGCGGAGTTTCAACAACAAACGGGTATGACCGAAAGCGGACTCGAAAAGAAAGGCCGACCGAAAGCGGAGGTTCAACAATAAACGAGTACGACCGAAAGCGGACTCGAAAAGAAAGACCGACCAAAAGTGGAGTTTCAATAATAAATGGGTATGACCGAAAGCGGACTTGAAAAGAAAGACCGACCGAAAGCGGATTTTCAACAACAAATGAGTACGACCGAAAGCGGACTCGAAAAGATAGATCGACCGAAAGCGGAATTTCAACAACAAACGGGTACGACCGGAAGCGGACTCGAAAAGATAGACCGACCGAAAGCGGAGTTTCAACAACAAACGAGTATGACCGAAAGCGGACTCGAAAAGAAAGACCGACCGAAAGCGGAGTTTCAACAACAAATGGGTACGACCGAAAGCAGACTTGAAAAGAAAGACCAACCAAAAGCGGAGTTTCAACAACAAACGAGTACGACTGAAAGCGGACTCGAAAAGAAAGACCGACCGAAAGCGGAGTTTCAACAACAAATGGGTACGACCGAAAGCAGACTTGAAAAGAAAGACCGACCAAAAGCGGAGTTTCAACAACAAACGAGTACGACTGAAAGCGTACTCGAAAAGAAAGACCGACCGAAAGCGGAGTTTCAACAACAAACGAGTACGACCGAAAGCGGACTCGAAAAGAAAGACCGGCCGAAAGCGGAGTTTCAACAACAAACGGGTACAACCGAAAGCGGACTCGAAAAGAAAGACCGACCGAAAGCGCAGTTTCAACAACAAATGGGTACGACCGAAAGCAGACTTGAAAAGAAAGACCAACCGAAAGCGGAGTTTCAACAACAAACGAGTACGACTGAAAGCGGACTCGAAAAGATAGACCGACCGAAAGCGGAGTTTCAACAACAAACGAGTACAACCGAAAGCGGACTCGAAAAGAAAGACCGACCGAAAGTGGAGTTTGAACAATAAATGAGAATGACCAAAAGCGGACTCGAAAAGAAAGACCGACCGAAGGCGGAGTTTCAACAACAAACGAGTACGACCAAAAGTGGACTCGAAAAGAAAGATCGACCGAAAGCGGAGTTTCAACAACAAATGGGTACGACCGAAAGTGGACTTGAAAATAAAGACCAACCGAAAGCGGAGTTTCAACAACAAACGAGTACGACCGAAAGCAGACTCGAAAAGAAAGACCGACCGAAAGCGGAGTTTCAACAACAAACGGGTATGACCGAAAGCGGACTCGAAAAGAAAGGCCGACCGAAAGCGGAGGTTCAACAATAAACGAGTACGACCGAAAGCGGACTCGAAAAGAAAGACCGACCAAAAGTGGAGTTTCAACAATAAATGGGTATGACCGAAAGCGGACTTGAAAAGAAAGACCGACCGAAAGCGGATTTTCAACAACAAATGAGTACGACCGAAAGCGGACTCGAAAAGATAGATCGACCGAAAGCGGGATTTCAACAACAAACGGGTACGACCGAAAGCGGACTCGAAAAGAAAGACCGACCGGAAGCGGAGTTTCAACAACCAATGGGTACGACCGAAAGCAGACTTGAAAAGAAAGACCAACCGAAAGCGGAGTTTCAACAACAAACGAGAACGACTGAAAGCGGACTCGAAAAGATAGACCGACCGAAAGCGGAGTTTCAACAACAAACGAGTACGACCGAAAGCGGACTCGAAAAGAAAGACCGACCGAAAGCGGAGTTTCAACAACAAACGGGTACAACCGAAAGCGGACTCGAAAAGAAAGACCGACCGAAAGTGGAGTTTGAACAATAAACGAGAATGACCAAAAGCGGACTCGAAAAGAAAGACCGACCGAAGGCGGAGTTTCAACAACAAACGAGTACGACCAAAAGTGGACTCGAAAAGAAAGATCGACCGAAAGCGGAGTTTCAACAACAAATGGGTACGACCGAAAGTGGACTTGAAAATAAAGACCAACCGAAAGCGGAGTTTCAACAACAAACGAGTACGAGCGAAAGCGGACTCGAAAAGAAAGACCGACCGAAAGCGGAGTTTCAACAACAAACGGGTATGACCGAAAGCGGACTCGAAAAGAAAGGCCGACCGAAAGCGGAGGTTCAACAATAAACGAGTACGACCGAAAGCGGACTCGAAAAGAAAGACCGACCAAAAGTGGAGTTTCAACAATAAATGGGTATGACCGAAAGCGGACTTGAAAAGAAAGACCGACCGAAAGCGGATTTTCAACAACAAATGAGTACGACCGAAAGCGGACTCGAAAAGATAGATCGACCGAAAGCGGGATTTCAACAACAAACGGGTACGACCGAAAGCGGACTCGAAAAGAAAGACCGACCGGAAGCGGAGTTTCAACAACCAATGGGTACGACCGAAAGCAGACTTGAAAAGAAAGACCAACCGAAAGCGGAGTTTCAACAACAAACGAGAACGACTGAAAGCGGACTCGAAAAGATAGACCGACCGAAAGCGGAGTTTCAACAACAAACGAGTACGACCGAAAGCGGACTCGAAAAGAAAGACCGACCGAAAGCGGAGTTTCAACAACAAACGGGTACAACCGAAAGCGGACTCGAAAAGAAAGACCGACCGAAAGTGGAGTTTGAACAATAAACGAGAATGACCAAAAGCGGACTCGAAAAGAAAGACCGACCGAAGGCGGAGTTTCAACAACAAACGAGTACGACCAAAAGTGGACTCGAAAAGAAAGATCGACCGAAAGCGGAGTTTCAACAACAAATGGGTACGACCGAAAGTGGACTTGAAAATAAAGACCAACCGAAAGCGGAGTTTCAACAACAAACGAGTACGAGCGAAAGCGGACTCGAAAAGAAAGACCGACCGAAAGCGGAGTTTCAACAACAAACGGGTATGACCGAAAGCGGACTCGAAAAGAAAGGCCGACCGAAAGCGGAGGTTCAACAATAAACGAGTACGACCGAAAGCGGACTCGAAAAGAAAGACCGACCAAAAGTGGAGTTTCAACAATAAATGGGTATGACCGAAAGCGGACTTGAAAAGAAAGACCGACCGAAAGCGGATTTTCAACAACAAATGAGTACGACCGAAAGCGGACTCGAAAAGATAGATCGACCGAAAGCGGGATTTCAACAACAAACGGGTACGACCGAAAGCGGACTCGAAAAGAAAGACCGACCGGAAGCGGAGTTTCAACAACCAATGGGTACGACCGAAAGCAGACTTGAAAAGAAAGACCAACCGAAAGCGGAGTTTCAACAACAAACGAGAACAACTGAAAGCGGACTCGAAAAGATAGACCGACCGAAAGCGGAGTTTCAACAACAAACGAGTACGACCGAAAGCGGACTCGAAAAGAAAGACCGACCGAAAGCGGAGTTTCAACAACAAACGGGTACAACCGAAAGCGGACTCGAAAAGAAAGACCGACCGAAAGCGGAGTTTCAACAACAAATGGGTACGACCGAAAGCAGACTTGAAAAGAAAGACCAACCGAAAGCGGAGTTTCAACAACAAACGAGTACGACTGAAAGCGGACTCGAAAAGATAGACCGACCGAAAGCGGAGTTTCAACAACAAACGAGTACAACCGAAAGCGGACTCGAAAAGAAAGACCGACCGAAAGTGGAGTTTGAACAATAAACGAGAATGACCAAAAGCGGACTCGAAAAGAAAGACCGACCGAAGGCGGAGTTTCAACAACAAACGAGTACGACCAAAAGTGGACTCGAAAAGAAAGATCGACCGAAAGCGGAGTTTCAACAACAAATGGGTACGACCGAAAGTGGACTTGAAAATAAAGACCAACCGAAAGCGGAGTTTCAACAACAAACGAGTACGACCGAAAGCGGACTCGAAAAGAAAGACCGACCGAAAGCGGAGTTTCAACAACAAACGGGTATGACCGAAAGCGGACTCGAAAAGAAAGGCCGACCGAAAGCGGAGGTTCAACAATAAACGAGTACGACCGAAAGCGGACTCGAAAAGAAAGACCGACCAAAAGTGGAGTTTCAATAATAAATGGGTATGACCGAAAGCGGACTTGAAAAGAAAGACCGACCGAAAGCGGATTTTCAACAACAAATGAGTACGACCGAAAGCGGACTCGAAAAGATAGATCGACCGAAAGCGGAATTTCAACAACAAACGGGTACGACCGGAAGCGGACTCGAAAAGAAAGACCGACCGAAAGCGGAGTTTCAACAACCAATGGGTACGACCGAAAGCAGACTTGAAAAGAAAGACCAACCGAAAGCGGAGTTTCAACAACAAACGAGAACGACTGAAAGCGGACTCGAAAAGATAGACCGACCGAAAGCGGAGTTTCAACAACAAACGAGTACGACCGAAAGCGGACTCGAAAAGAAAGACCGACCGAAAGTGGAGTTTGAACAATAAACGAGAATGACCAAAAGCGGACTCGAAAAGAAAGACCGACCAAAGGCGGAGTTTCAACAACAAACGAGTACGACCAAAAGTGGACTCGAAAAGAAAGATCGACCGAAAGCGGAGTTTCAACAACAAATGGGTACGACCGAAAGTGGACTTGAAAATAAAGACCAACCGAAAGCGGAGTTTCAACAACAAACGAGTACGACCAAAAGCGGACTCGAAAAGAAAGACCGACCGAAAGCGGAGTTTCAACAACAAACGGGTACAACCGAAAGCGGACTCGAAAAGAAAGACCGACCGAAAGAGGAGTTTCAACAACAAATGGGTACGACCGAAAGCAGACTTGAAAAGAAAGACCAACCAAAAGCGGAGTTTCAACAACAAACGAGTACGACTGAAAGCGTACTCGAAAAGAAAGACCGACCGAAAGCGGAGTTTCAACAACAAACGAGTACGACCGAAAGCGGACTTGTAAAGAAAGACCGACCGAAAGCGTTGTTTACACAACAAATGGGTACGACCGAAAGCGGACTTGAAAAAAAGACCAACCGAAAGCGGAGTTTCAACAACAAACGAGTACGACTGAAACCGGACTCGAAAAGATAGACCGACCGAAAGCGGAGTTTCAACAACAAATGGGTACGACCGAAAGCGGACTTGAAAAGAAAGACCAACCGAAAGCGGAGTTTCAACAACAAACAAGTACGACCAAAAGCGGACTCGAAAAGATAGACCGACCGAAAGTGGAGTTTCAACAACAAACGGGTACAACCGAAAGCGGACTCGAAAAGAAAGACCGACCGAAAGCGGAGTTTCAACAACAAATGGGTACGACCAAAAGTGGACTCGAAAAGAAAGATCGACCGAAAGCGGAGTTTCAACAATAAATGGGTATGACCGAAAGCGGTCTTGAAAAGAAAGACCAACCGAAAGCGGATTTTCAACAACAAACGAGTACGACCGAAAGCCGACTCGAAAAGATAGATCGACCGAAAGCGGAATTTCAACAACAAACGGGTACAACCGAAAGCGGACTCGAAAAGAAAGACCGACCGAAAGCGGAGTTTCAACAACCAATGGGTACGACCGAAAGCAGACTTGAAAAGAAAGACCAACCGAAAGCGGAGTTTCAACAACAAACGAGAACGACTGAAAGCGGACTCGAAAAGATAGACCGACCGAAAGCGGAGTTTCAACAACAAACGAGTACAACCGAAAGCGGACTCGAAAAGAAAGACCGACCGAAAGCGGAGTTTGAACAATAAACGAGAATGACCGAAAGCGGACTCGAAAAGAAAGACCGACCGAAGGCGGAGTTTCAACAACAAACGAGTACGACCAAAAGTGGACTCGAAAAGAAAGATCGACCGAAAGCGGAGTTTCAACAACCAATGGGTACGACCGAAAGCAGACTTGAAAAGAAAGACCAACCGAAAGCGGAGTTTCAACAACAAACGAGAACGACTGAAAGCGGACTCGAAAAGATAGACCGACCGAAAGTGGAGTTTCAACAACAAACGAGTACGACCGAAAGCGGACTCGAAAAGAAAGACCGGCCGAAAGCGGAGTTTGAACAATAAACGAGAATGACCAAAAGCGGACTCGAAAAGAAAGACCGACCGAAGGCGGAGTTTCAACAACAAACGAGTACGACCAAAAGTGGACTCGAAAAGAAAGATCGACCGAAAGCGGAGTTTCAACAACAAATGGGTACGACCAAAAGTGGACTTGAAAATAAAGACCAACCGAAAGCGGAGTTTCAACAACAAACGAGTACGACCAAAAGCGGACTCGAAAAGAAAGACCGACCGAAAGCGGAGTTTCAACAACAAACGGGTACAACCGAAAGCGGACTCGAAAAGAAAGACCGACCGAAAGAGGAGTTTCAACAACAAATGGGTACGACCGAAAGCAGACTTGAAAAGAAAGACCAACCAAAAGCGGAGTTTCAACAACAAACGAGTACGACTGAAAGCGTACTCGAAAAGAAAGACCGACCGAAAGCGGAGTTTCAACAACAAACGAGTACGACCGAAAGCGGACTTGTAAAGAAAGACCGACCGAAAGCGTTGTTTACACAACAAATGGGTACGACCGAAAGCGGACTTGAAAAAAAGACCAACCGAAAGCGGAGTTTCAACAACAAACGAGTACGACTGAAAGCGGACTCGAAAAGATAGACCGACCGAAAGCGGAGTTTCAACAACAAATGGGTACGACCGAAAGCGGACTTGAAAAGAAAGACCAACCGAAAGCGGAGTTTCAACAACAAACAAGTAAGACCAAAAGCGGACTCGAAAAGATAGACCGACCGAAAGTGGAGTTTCAACAACAAACGAGTACAATCGAAAGCGGACTCGAAAAGAAAGACCGACCGAAAGCGGAGTTTCAACAACAAATGGGTACGACCAAAAGTGGACTCGAAAAGAAAGATCGACCGAAAGCGGAGTTTCAACAATAAATGGGTATGACCGAAAGCGGTCTTGAAAAGAAAGACCAACCGAAAGCGGATTTTCAACAACAAACGAGTACGACCGAAAGCCGACTCGAAAAGATAGATCGACCGAAAGCGGAATTTCAACAACAAACGGGTACAACCGAAAGCGGACTCGAAAAGAAAGACCGACCGAAAGAGGAGTTTCAACAACCAATGGGTACGACCGAAAGCAGACTTGAAAAGAAAGACCAACCGAAAGCGGAGTTTCAACCACAAACGAGAACGACTGAAAGCGGACTCGAAAAGATAGACCGACCGAAAGCGGAGTTTCAACAACAAACGAGTACAACCGAAAGCGGACTCGAAAAGAAAGACCGACCGAAAGCGGAGTTTGAACAATAAACGAGAATGACCGAAAGCGGACTCGAAAAGAAAGACCGACCGAAGGCGGAGTTTCAACAACAAACGAGTACGACCAAAAGTGGACTCGAAAAGAAAGATCGACCGAAAGCGGAGTTTCAACAACCAATGGGTACGACCGAAAGCAGACTTGAAAAGAAAGACCAACCGAAAGCGGAGTTTCAACAACAAACGAGAACGACTGAAAGCGGACTCGAAAAGATAGACCGACCGAAAGTGGAGTTTCAACAACAAACGAGTACGACCGAAAGCGGACTCGAAAAGAAAGACCGACCGAAAGCGGAGTTTGAACAATAAACGAGAATGACCAAAAGCGGACTCGAAAAGAAAGACCGACCGAAGGCGGAGTTTCAACAACAAACGAGTACGACCAAAAGTGGACTCGAAAAGAAAGATCGACCGAAAGCGGAGTTTCAACAACAAATGGGTACGACCGAAAGTGGACTTGAAAATAAAGACCAACCGAAAGCGGAGTTTCAACAACAAACGAGTACGACCAAAAGCGGACTCGAAAAGAAAGACCGACCGAAAGCGGAGTTTCAACAACAAACGGGTACAACCGAAAGCGGACTCGAAAAGAAAGACCGACCGAAAGAGGAGTTTAAACAACAAATGGGTACGACCGAAAGCAGACTTGAAAAGAAAGACCAACCAAAAGCGGAGTTTCAACAACAAACGAGTACGACTGAAAGCGTACTCGAAAAGAAAGACCGACCGAAAGCGGAGTTTCAACAACAAACGAGTACGACCGAAAGCGGACTTGTAAAGAAAGACCGACCGAAAGCGTTGTTTACACAACAAATGGGTACGACCGAAAGCGGACTTGAAAAAAAGACCAACCGAAAGCGGAGTTTCAACAACAAACGAGTACGACTGAAAGCGGACTCGAAAAGATAGACCGACCGAAAGCGGAGTTTCAACAACAAATGGGTACGACCGAAAGCGGACTTGAAAAGAAAGACCAACCGAAAGCGGAGTTTCAACCACAAACAAGTACGACCAAAAGCGGACTCGAAAAGATAGACCGACCGAAAGTGGAGTTTCAACAACAAACGGGTACAACCGAAAGCGGACTCGAAAAGAAAGACCGACCGAAAGCGGAGTTTCAACAACAAATGGGTACGACCAAAAGTGGACTCGAAAAGAAAGATCGACCGAAAGCGGAGTTTCAACAATAAATGGGTATGACCGAAAGCGGACTTGAAAAGAAAGACCAACCGAAAGCGGATTTTCAACAACAAACGAGTACGACCGAAAGCGGACTCGAAAAGATAGATCGACCGAAAGCGGAATTTCAACAACAAACGGGTACAACCGAAAGCGGACTCGAAAAGAAAGACCGACCGAAAGCGGAGTTTCAACAACCAATGGGTACGACCGAAAGCAGACTTGAAAAGAAAGACCAACCAAAAGCGGAGTTTCAACAACAAACGAGAACGACTGAAAGCGGACTCGAAAAGATAGACCGACCGAAAGCGGAGTTTCAACAACAAACGAGTACAACCGAAAGCGGACTCGAAAAGAAAGACCGACCGAAAGCGGAGTTTGAACAATAAACGAGAATGACCAAAAGCGGACTCGAAAAGAAAGACCGACCGAAGGCGGAGTTTCAACAACAAACGAGTACGACCAAAAGTGGACTCGAAAAGAAAGATCGACCGAAAGCGGAGTTTCAACAACCAATGGGTACGACCGAAAGCAGACTTGAAAAGAAAGACCAACCGAAAGCGGAGTTTCAACAACAAACGAGAACGACTGAAAGCGGACTCGAAAAGATAGACCGACCGAAAGCGGAGTTTCAACAACAAACGAGTACGACCGAAAGCGGACTCGAAAAGAAAGACCGACCGAAAGCGGAGTTTGAACAATAAACGAGAATGACCAAAAGCGGACTCGAAAAGAAAGACCGACCGAAGGCGGAGTTTCAACAACAAACGAGTACGACCAAAAGTGGACTCGAAAAGAAAGATCGACCGAAAGCGGAGTTTCAACAACAAATGGGTACGACCGAAAGTGGACTTGAAAATAAAGACCAACCGAAAGCGGAGTTTCAACAACAAACGAGTACGACCAAAAGCGGACTCGAAAAGAAAGACCGACCGAAGGCGGAGTTTCAACAACAAACGGGTATGACCGAAAGCGGACTCGAAAAGAAAGGCCGACCGAAAGCGGAGGTTCAACAATAAACGAGTACGACCGAAAGCGGACTCGAAAAGAAAGACCGACCAAAAGTGGAGTTTCAACAATAAATGGGTATGACCGAAAGCGGACTTGAAAAGAAAGACCAACCGAAAGCGGATTTTCAACAACAAACGAGTACGACCGAAAGCGGACTCGAAAAGATAGATCGACCGAAAGCGGAATTTCAACAACAAACGGGTACAACCGAAAGCGGACTCGAAAAGAAAGACCGACCGAAAGCGGAGTTTCAACAACCATTGGGTACGACCGAAAGCAGACTTGAAAAGAAAGACCAACCGAAAGCGGAGTTTCAACAACAAACGAGAACGACTGAAAGCGGACTCGAAAAGATAGACCGACCGAAAGCGGAGTTTCAACAACAAACGAGTACAACCGAAAGCGGACTCGAAAAGAAAGACCGACCGAAAGCGGAGTTTGAACAATAAACGAGAATGACCAAAAGCGGACTCGAAAAGAAAGACCGACCGAAGGCGGAGTTTCAACAACAAACGAGTACGGCCAAAAGTGGACTCGAAAAGAAAGATCGACCGAAAGCGGAGTTTCAACAACAAATGGGTACGACCGAAAGTGGACTTGAAAATAAAGACCAACCGAAAGCGGAGTTTCAACAACAAACGAGTACGACCAAAAGCGGACTCGAAAAGAAAGACCGACCGAAAGCGGAGTTTCAACAACAAACGGGTACAACCGAAAGCGGACTCGAAAAGAAAGACCGACCGAAAGAGGAGTTTCAACAACAAATGGGTACGACCGAAAGCAGACTTGAAAAGAAAGACCAACCAAAAGCGGAGTTTCAACAACAAACGAGTACGACTGAAAGCGTACTCGAAAAGAAAGACCGACCGAAAGCGGAGTTTCAACAACAAACGAGTACGACCGAAAGCGGACTTGTAAAGAAAGACCGACCGAAAGCGTTGTTTACACAACAAATGGGTACGACCGAAAGCGGACTTGAAAAAAAGACCAACCGAAAGCGGAGTTTCAACAACAAACGAGTACGACTGAAAGCGGACTCGAAAAGATAGACCGACCGAAAGCGGAGTTTCAACAACAAATGGGTACGACCGAAAGCGGACTTGAAAAGAAAGACCAACCGAAAGCGGAGTTTCAACAACAAACAAGTACGACCAAAAGCGGACTCGAAAAGATAGACCGACCGAAAGTGGAGTTTCAACAACAAACGGGTACAACCGAAAGCGGACTCGAAAAGAAAGACCGACCGAAAGCGGAGTTTCAACAACAAATGGGTACGACCAAAAGCAGACTTGAAAAGAAAGACCAACCGAAAGCGGAGTTTCAACAACAAACGAGTACGACTGAAAGCGGACTCGAAAAGATAGACCGACCGAAAGAGGAGTTTCAATAACAAATGGGTACGACAGAAAGCGGACTCGAAAAGAAAGACCAACCGAAAGCGGAGTTTCAACAACAAACGAGTACGACTGAAAGCGGACTCGAAAAGATAGACCGACCGAAAGCGGAGTTTCAACAACAAACGAGTACAACCGAAAGCGGACTCGAAAAGAAAGACCGACCGAAAGCGGAGTTTGAACAATAAACGAGAAAGACCAAAAGCGGACTCGAAAAGAAAGACCGACCGAAAGCGGAGTTTCAATAATAAACGAGTACGACCGAAAGCGGACTCGAAAAGAAAGACCGACCGAAAGAGGAGTTTCAACAACAAATGGGTACGACCGAAAGCAGACTTGAAAAGAAAGAACAACCGAAAGCGGAGTTTTAACAACAAACAAGTACGACCGAAAGTGGACTCGAAAAGAAAGACCGACCAAAAGCGGAGTTTAAACAACAAATGGGTACGACTGAAAGCAGACTTGAAAAGAAAGGCCAACCGAAAGCGGAGTTTCAACAACAAACAAGTACTACTGAAAGCGTACTCGAAAAGAAAGACCGACCGAAAGCGGAGTTTCAACAACAAACGAGTACGACCGAAAGCGGACTCGAAAAGAAAGACCGACCGAAAGCGGAGTTTCAACAACAAATGGGTACGACCGAAAGCGGACTTGAAAAGAAAGACAAACCGAAAGCGGAGTTTCAACAACAAACGAGTACGACTGAAAGAGGACTCGAAAATACAGACCGACCGAAAGCGGAGTTTCAACAACAAATGGGTACGACCGAAAGCAGACTTGAAAAGAAAGACCAACCGGAAGCGAAGTTTCAACAACAAACGAGTACGACTGAAAGCGGACTCGAAAAGATAGACCGACCGAAAGCGGAGTTTCAACAACAAACGAGTACGACCGAAAGCGGACTCGAAAAGAAAGATCGACCAAAAGTGGAGTTTCAACAATAAATGGGTATGACCGAAAGCGGACTTGAAAAGAAAGACCAACCGAAAGCGGAGTTTCAACAACAAAAGAGTACGACCGAAAAAGGACTCAAAAAGATAGACCGACCGAAAGCGGAGTTTCAACAACAAACGGGTACAACCGAAAGCGGACTCGAAAAGAAAGACCGACCGAAAGAGGAGTTTCAACAACAAATGGGTACGACCGAAAGCAGACTTGAAAAGAAAGACCAACCAAAAGCGGAGTTTCAACAACAAACGAGTACGACTGAAAGCGTACTCGAAAAGAAAGACCGACCGAAAGCGGAGTTTCAACAACAAACGAGTACGACCGAAAGCGGACTTGTAAAGAAAGACCGACCGAAAGCGTTGTTTACACAACAAATGGGTACGACCGAAAGCGGACTTGAAAAAAAGACCAACCGAAAGCGGAGTTTCAACAACAAACGAGTACGACTGAAAGCGGACTCGAAAAGATAGACCGACCGAAAGCGGAGTTTCAACAACAAATGGGTACGACCGAAAGCGGACTTGAAAAGAAAGACCAACCGAAAGCGGAGTTTCAACAACAAACAAGTACGACCAAAAGCGGACTCGAAAAGATAGACCGACCGAAAGCGGAGTTTCAACAACAAATGGGTACAACCGAAAGCAGACTCGAAAAGAAAGACCGACCGAAAGCGGAGTTTCAACAACAAATGGGTACGACCAAAAGCAGACTTGAAAAGAAAGACCAACCAAAAGCGGAGTTTCAACAACAAACGAGTACGACTGAAAGCGTACTCGAAAAGAAAGACCGACCGAAAGCGGAGTTTCAACAACAAACGAGTACGACCGAAAGCGGACTCGAAAAGAAAGACCGACCGAAAGCGGAGTTTCAACAACAAATGGGTACGACCGAAAGCGGACTTGAAAAGAAAGACCAACCGAAAGCGGAGTTTCAACAACAAACGAGTACGACTGAAAGCGGACTCGAAAAGATAGACCGACCGAAAGCGGAGTTTCAACAACAAACGAGTATGACCGAAAGCGGACTCGAAAAGAAAGACCGACCGAAAGCGGAGTTTCAACAACAAATGGGTACGACCGAAAGCAGACTTGAAAAGAAAGACCAACCAAAAGCGGAGTTTCAACAACAAACGAGTAAGACTGAAAGCGTATTCGAAAAGAAAGACCGACCGAAAGCGGAGTTTCAACAACAAACGAGTACGACCGAAAGCGGACTTGTAAAGAAAGACCGACCGAAAGCGTTGTTTACACAACAAATGGGTACGACATAAAGCGGACTTGAAAAAAAGACCAACCGGAAGCGAAGTTTCAACAACAAACGAGTACGACTTAAAGCGGACTCGAAAAGATAGACCGACCGAAAGCGGAGTTTCAACAACAAACGAGTACGACCGAAAGCGGACTCGAAAAGAAAGATCGACCAAAAGTGGAGTTTCAACAATAAATGGGTATGACCGAAAGCGGACTTGAAAAGAAAGACCAACCGAAAGCGGAGTTTCAACAACAAAAGAGTACGACCAAAAAAGGACTCAAAAAGATAGACCGACCGAAAGCGGAGTTTCAACAACAAACGGGTACAACCGAAAGCGGACTCGAAAAGAAAGACCGACCGAAAGAGGAGTTTCAACAACAAATGGGTACGACCGAAAGCAGACTTGAAAAGAAAGACCAACCAAAAGCGGAGTTTCAACAACAAACGAGTACGACTGAAAGCGTACTCGAAAAGAAAGACCGACCGAAAGCGGAGTTTCAACAACAAACGAGTACGACCGAAAGCGGACTTGTAAAGAAAGACCGACCGAAAGCGTTGTTTACACAACAAATGGGTACGACCGAAAGCGGACTTGAAAAAAAGACCAACCGAAAGCGGAGTTTCAACAACAAACGAGTACGACTGAAAGCGGACTCGAAAAGATAGACCGACCGAAAGCGGAGTTTCAACAACAAATGGGTACGACCGAAAGCGGACTTGAAAAGAAAGACCAACCGAAAGCGGAGTTTCAACAACAAACAAGTACGACCAAAAGCGGACTCGAAAAGATAGACCGACCGAAAGCGGAGTTTCAACAACAAATGGGTACAACCGAAAGCAGACTCGAAAAGAAAGACCGACCGAAAGCGGAGTTTCAACAACAAATGGGTACGACCAAAAGCAGACTTGAAAAGAAAGACCAACCGAAAGCGGAGTTTCAACAACAAACGAGTACGACTGAAAGCGTACTCGAAAAGAAAGACCGACCGAAAGCGGAGTTTCAACAACAAACGAGTACGACCGAAAGCGGACTCGAAAAGAAAGACCGACCGAAAGCGGAGTTTCAACAACAAATGGGTACGACCGAAAGCGGACTTGAAAAGAAAGACCAACCGAAAGCGGAGTTTCAACAACAAACGAGTACGACTGAAAGCGGACTCGAAAAGATAGACCGACCGAAAGCGGAGTTTCAACAACAAACGAGTATGACCGAAAGCGGACTCGAAAAGAAAGACCGACCGAAAGCGGAGTTTCAACAACAAATGGGTACGACCGAAAGCAGACTTGAAAAGAAAGACCAACCAAAAGCGGAGTTTCAACAACAAACGAGTACGACTGAAAGCGGACTCGAAAAGAAAGACCGACCGAAAGCGGAGTTTCAACAACAAATGGGTACGACCGAAAGCAGACTTGAAAAGAAAGACCGACCAAAAGCGGAGTTTCAACAACAAACGAGTACGACTGAAAGCGTACTCGAAAAGAAAGACCGACCGAAAGCGGAGTTTCAACAACAAACGAGTACGACCGAAAGCGGACTCGAAAAGAAAGACCGACCGAAAACGGAGTTTCAACAACAAACGGGTACAACCGAAAGCGTACTCGAAAAGAAAGACCGACCGAAAGCGGAGTTTCAACAACAAATGGGTACGACCGAAAGCAGACTTGAAAAGAAAGACCAACCGAAAGCGGAGTTTCAATAACAAACGAGTACGACTGAAAGCGGACTCGAAAAGATAGACCGACCGAAAGCGGAGTTTCAACAACAAACGAGTACAACCGAAAGCGGACTCGAAAAGAAAGACCGACCGAAAGTGGAGTTTGAACAATAAACGAGAATGACCAAAAGCGGACTCGAAAAGAAAGACCGACCGAAGGCGGAGTTTCAACAACAAACGAGTACGACCAAAAGCGGACTCGAAAAGAAAGACCGACCGAAAGCGGAGTTTCAACAACAAACGGGTATGACCGAAAGCGGACTCGAAAAGAAAGGCCGACCGAAAGCGGAGGTTCAACAATAAACGAGTACGACCGAAAGCGGACTCGAAAAGAAAGACCGACCAAAAGTGGAGTTTCAACAATAAATGGGTATGACCGAAAGCGGACTTGAAAAGAAAGACCAACCGAAAGCGGATTTTCAACAACAAACGAGTACGACCGAAAGCGGACTCGAAAAGATAGATCGACCGAAAGCGGAGTTTCAACAACAAATGGGTACAACCGAAAGCAGACTCGAAAAGAAAGACCGACCGAAAGCGGAGTTTCAACAACAAATGGGTACGACCAAAAGCAGACTTGAAAAGAAAGACCAACCGAAAGCGGAGTTTCAACAACAAACGAGTACGACTGAAAGCGTACTCGAAAAGAAAGACCGACCGAAAGCGGAGTTTCAACAACAAACGAGTACGACCGAAAGCGGACTCGAAAAGAAAGACCGACCGAAAGCGGAGTTTGAACAATAAACGAGAATGACCAAAAGCGGACTCGAAAAGAAAGACCGACCGAAGGCGGAGTTTCAACAACAAACGAGTACGACCAAAAGTGGACTCGAAAAGGAAGATCGACCGAAAGCGGAGTTTCAACAACAAATGGGTACGACCGAAAGTGGACTTGAAAATAAAGACCAACCGAAAGCGGAGTTTCAACAACAAACGAGTACGACCAAAAGCGGACTCGAAAAGAAAGACCGACCGAAAGCGGAGTTTCAACAACAAACGGGTACAACCGAAAGCGGACTCGAAAAGAAAGACCGACCGAAAGAGGAGTTTCAACAACAAATGGGTACGACCGAAAGCAGACTTGAAAAGAAAGACCAACCGAAAGCGGAGTTTCAACAACAAACGAGTACGACTGAAAGCGTACTCGAAAAGAAAGACCGACCGAAAGCGGAGTTTCAACAACAAACGAGTACGACTGAAAGCGTACTCGAAAAGAAAGACCGACCGAAAGCGGAGTTTCAACAACAAACGAGTACGACCGAAAGCGGACTCGAAAAGAAAGACCGACCGAAAGCGGAGTTTGAACAATAAACGAGAATGACCAAAAGCGGACTCGAAAAGAAAGACCGACCGAAGGCGGAGTTTCAACAACAAACGAGTACGACCAAAAGTGGACTCGAAAAGGAAGATCGACCGAAAGCGGAGTTTCAACAACAAATGGGTACGACCGAAAGTGGACTTGAAAATAAAGACCAACCGAAAGCGGAGTTTCAACAACAAACGAGTACGACCAAAAGCGGACTCGAAAAGAAAGACCGACCGAAAGCGGAGTTTCAACAACAAACGGGTACAACCGAAAGCGGACTCGAAAAGAAAGACCGACCGAAAGAGGAGTTTCAACAACAAATGGGTACGACCGAAAGCAGACTTGAAAAGAAAGACCAACCGAAAGCGGAGTTTCAACAACAAACGAGTACGACTGAAAGCGTACTCGAAAAGAAAGACCGACCGAAAGCGGAGTTTCAACAACAAACGGGTATGACCGAAAGCGGACTCGAAAAGAAAGGCCGACCGAAAGCGGAGGTTCAACAATAAACGAGTACGACCGAAAGCGGACTCGAAAAGAAAGACCGACCGAAAGCGGAGTTTCAACAACAAATGGGTACGACCGAAAGCGGACTTGAAAAGAAAGACCAACCGAAAGCGGAGTTTCAACAACAAACAAGTACGACCAAAAGCGGACTCGAAAAGATAGACCGACCGAAAGCGGAGTTTCAACAACAAATGGGTACAACCGAAAGCAGACTCGAAAAGAAAGACCGACCGAAAGCGGAGTTTCAACAACAAATGGGTACGACCAAAAGCAGACTTGAAAAGAAAGACCAACCGAAAGCGGAGTTTCAACAACAAACGAGTACGACTGAAAGCGTACTCGAAAAGAAAGACCGACCGAAAGCGGAGTTTCAACAACAAACGAGTACGACCGAAAGCGGACTCGAAAAGAAAGACCGACCGAAAGCGGAGTTTCAACAACAAATGGGTACGACCGAAAGCGGACTTGAAAAGAAAGACCAACCGAAAGCGGAGTTTCAACAACAAACGAGTACGACTGAAAGCGGACTCGAAAAGATAGACCGACCGAAAGCGGAGTTTCAACAACAAACGAGTATGACCGAAAGCGGACTCGAAAAGAAAGACCGACCGAAAGCGGAGTTTCAACAACAAATGGGTACGACCGAAAGCAGACTTGAAAAGAAAGACCAACCAAAAGCGGAGTTTCAACAACAAACGAGTACGACTGAAAGCGGACTCGAAAAGAAAGACCGACCGAAAGCGGAGTTTCAACAACAAATGGGTACGACCGAAAGCAGACTTGAAAAGAAAGACCGACCAAAAGCGGAGTTTCAACAACAAACGAGTACGACTGAAAGCGTACTCGAAAAGAAAGACCGACCGAAAGCGGAGTTTCAACAACAAACGAGTACGACCGAAAGCGGACTCGAAAAGAAAGACCGACCGAAAACGGAGTTTCAACAACAAACGGGTACAACCGAAAGCGTACTCGAAAAGAAAGACCGACCGAAAGCGGAGTTTCAACAACAAATGGGTACGACCGAAAGCAGACTTGAAAAGAAAGACCAACCGAAAGCGGAGTTTCAATAACAAACGAGTACGACTGAAAGCGGACTCGAAAAGATAGACCGACCGAAAGCGGAGTTTCAACAACAAACGAGTACAACCGAAAGCGGACTCGAAAAGAAAGACCGACCGAAAGTGGAGTTTGAACAATAAACGAGAATGACCAAAAGCGGACTCGAAAAGAAAGACCGACCGAAGGCGGAGTTTCAACAACAAACGAGTACGACCAAAAGCGGACTCGAAAAGAAAGACCGACCGAAAGCGGAGTTTCAACAACAAACGGGTATGACCGAAAGCGGACTCGAAAAGAAAGGCCGACCGAAAGCGGAGGTTCAACAATAAACGAGTACGACCGAAAGCGGACTCGAAAAGAAAGACCGACCAAAAGTGGAGTTTCAACAATAAATGGGTATGACCGAAAGCGGACTTGAAAAGAAAGACCAACCGAAAGCGGATTTTCAACAACAAACGAGTACGACCGAAAGCGGACTCGAAAAGATAGATCGACCGAAAGCGGAATTTCAACAACAAACGGGTACAACCGAAAGCGGACTCGAAAAGAAAGACCGACCGAAAGCGGAGTTTCAACAACCAATGGGTACGACCGAAAGCAGACTTGAAAAGAAAGACCAACCGAAAGCGGAGTTTCAACAACAAACGAGAACGACTGAAAGCGGACTCGAAAAGATAGACCGACCGAAAGCGGAGTTTCATCAACAAACGAGTACAACCGAAAGCGGACTCGAAAAGAAAGACCGACCGAAAGCGGAGTTTGAACAATAAACGAGAATGACCAAAAGCGGACTCGAAAAGAAAGACCGACCGAAGGCGGAGTTTCAACAACAAACGAGTACGACCAAAAGTGGACTCGAAAAGGAAGATCGACCGAAAGCGGAGTTTCAACAACAAATGGGTACGACCGAAAGTGGACTTGAAAATAAAGACCAACCGAAAGCGGAGTTTCAACAACAAACGAGTACGACCAAAAGCGGACTCGAAAAGAAAGACCGACCGAAAGCGGAGTTTCAACAACAAACGGGTACAACCGAAAGCGGACTCGAAAAGAAAGACCGACCGAAAGAGGAGTTTCAACAACAAATGGGTACGACCGAAAGCAGACTTGAAAAGAAAGACCAACCAAAAGCGGAGTTTCAACAACAAACGAGTACGACTGAAAGCGTATTCGAAAAGAAAGACCGACCGAAAGCGGAGTTTCAACAACAAACGAGTACGACCGAAAGCGGACTTGTAAAGAAAGACCGACCGAAAGCGTTGTTTACACAACAAATGGGTACGACATAAAGCGGACTTGAAAAAAAGACCAACCGAAAGCGGAGTTTCAACAACAAACGAGTACGACTGAAAGCGGACTCGAAAAGATAGACCGACCGAAAGCGGAGTTTCAACAACAAATGGGTACGACCGAAAGCGGACTTGAAAAGAAAGACCAACCGAAAGCGGAGTTTCAACAACAAACAAGTACGACCAAAAGCGGACTCGAAAAGATAGACCGACCGAAAGCGGAGTTTCAACAACAAACGGGTACAACCGAAAGCGGATTCGAAAAGAAAGACCGACCGAAAGCGGAGTTTCAACAACAAATGGGTACGACCAAAAGCAGACTTGAAAAGAAAGACCAACCGAAAGCGGAGTTTCAACAACAAACGAGTACGACTGAAAGCGTACTCGAAAAGAAAGACCGACCGAAAGCGGAGTTTCAACAACAAACGAGTACGACCGAAAGCGGACTCGAAAAGAAAGACCGACCGAAAGCGGAGTTTCAACAACAAATGGGTACGACCGAAAGCGGACTTGAAAAGAAAGACCAACCGAAAGCGGAGTTTCAACAACAAACGAGTACGACTGAAAGCGGACTCGAAAAGATAGACCGACCGAAAGAGGAGTTTCAACAACAAATGGGTACGACCGAATGCGGACTTGAAAAGAAAGACCAACCGAAAGCGGAGTTTCAACAACAAACGAGTACGACTGAAAGCGGACTCGAAAAGATAGACCGACCGAAAGCGGAGTTTCAACAACAAACGAGTATGACCGAAAGCGGACTCGAAAAGAAAGACCGACCGAAAGCGGAGTTTCAACAACAAATGGGTACGACCGAAAGCAGACTTGAAAAGAAAGACCAACCAAAAGCGGAGTTTCAACAACAAACGAGTACGACTGAAAGCGGACTCGAAAAGAAAGCCCGACCGAAAGCGGAGTTTCAACAACAAATGGGTACGACCGAAAGCAGACTTGAAAAGAAAGACCGACCAAAAGCGGAGTTTCAACAACAAACGAGTACGACTGAAAGCGTACTCGAAAAGAAAGACCGACCGAAAGCGGAGTTTCAACAACAAACGAGTACGACCGAAAGCGGACTCGAAAAGAAAGACCGACCGAAAGCGGAGTTTCAACAACAAACGGGTACAACCGAAAGCGGACTCGAAAAGAAAGACCGACCGAAAGCGGAGTTTCAACAACAAATGGGTACGACCGAAAGCAGACTTGAAAAGAAAGACCAACCGAAAGCGGAGTTTCAACTACAAACGAGTACGACTGAAAGCGGACTCGAAAAGATAGACCGACCGAAAGCGGAGTTTCAACAACAAACGAGTACAACCGAAAGCGGACTCGAAAAGAAAGACCGACCGAAAGTGGAGTTTGAACAATAAACGAGAATGACCAAAAGCGGACTCGAAAAGAAAGACCGACCGAAGGCGGAGTTTCAACAACAAACGAGTACGACCAAAAGTGGACTCGAAAAGAAAGATCGACCGAAAGCGGAGTTTCAACAACAAATGGGTACGACCGAAAGTGGACTTGAAAATAAAGACCAACCGAAAGCGGAGTTTCAACAACAAACGAGTACGACCAAAAGCGGACTCGAAAAGAAAGACCGACCGAAAGCGGAGTTTCAACAACAAACGGGTATGACCGAAAGCGGACTCGAAAAGAAAGGCCGACCGAAAGCGGAGGTTCAACAATAAACGAGTACGACCGAAAGCGGACTCGAAAAGAAAGACCGACCAAAAGTGGAGTTTCAACAATAAATGGGTATGACCGAAAGCGGACTTGAAAAGAAAGACCAACCGAAAGCGGATTTTCAACAACAAACGAGTACGACCGAAAGCGGACTCGAAAAGATAGATCGACCGAAAGCGGAATTTCAACAACAAACGGGTACAACCGAAAGCGGACTCGAAAAGAAAGACCGACCGAAAGCGGAGTTTCAACAACCAATGGGTACGACCGAAAGCAGACTTGAAAAGAAAGACCAACCGAAAGCGGAGTTTCAACAACAAACGAGAACGACTGAAAGCGGACTCGAAAAGATAGACCGACCGAAAGCGGAGTTTCAACAATAAACGAGTACAACCGAAAGCGGACTCGAAAAGAAAGACCGACCGAAAGCGGAGTTTGAACAATAAACGAGAATGACCAAAAACGGACTCGAAAAGAAAGACCGACCGAAGGCGGAGTTTCAACAACAAACGAGTACGACCAAAAGTGGACTCGAAAAGAAAGATCGACCGAAAGCGGAGTTTCAACAACAAATGGGTACGACCGAAAGTGGACTTGAAAATAAAGACCAACCGAAAGCGGAGTTTCAACAACAAACGAGTACGACCAAAAGCGGACTCGAAAAGAAAGACCGACCGAAAGCGGAGTTTCAACAACAAACGGGTACAACCGAAAGCGGACTCGAAAAGAAAGACCGACCGAAAGCGGAGTTTCAACAACAAATGGGTACGACCAAAAGCAGACTTGAAAAGAAAGACCAACCGAAAGCGGAGTTTCAACAACAAACGAGTACGACTGAAAGCGGACTCGAAAAGATAGACCGACCGAAAGCGGAGTTTCAACAACAAATGGGTACGACCAAAAGCGGACTTGAAAAGAAAGACCAACCGAAAGCGGAGTTTCAACAACAAACAAGTACGACCAAAAGCGGACTCGAAAAGATAGACCGACCGAAAGCGGAGTTTCAACAACAAACGGGTACAACCGAAAGCGGACTCGAAAAGAAAGACCGACCGAAAGCGGAGTTTCAACAACAAATGGGTACGACCAAAAGCAGACTTGAAAAGAAAGACCAACCGAAAGCGGAGTTTCAACAACAAACGAGTACGACTGAAAGCGTACTCGAAAAGAAAGACCGACCGAAAGCGGAGTTTCAACAACAAACGAGTACGACCGAAAGCGGACTCGAAAAGAAAGACCGACCGAAAGCGGACTCGAAAAGAAAGACCGACCGAAAGCGGAGTTTCAACAACAAATGGGTACGACCGAAAGCGGACTTGAAAAGAAAGACCAACCGAAAGCGGAGTTTCAACAACAAACGAGTACGACTGAAAGCGGACTCGAAAAGATAGACCGACCGAAAGAGGAGTTTCAACAACAAATGGGTACGACAGAAAGTGGACTTGAAAAGAAAGACCAACCGAAAGCGGAGTTTCAACAACAAACGAGTACGACTGAAAGCGGACTCGAAAAGATAGACCGACCGAAAGCGGAGTTTCAACAACAAACGAGTACAACCGAAAGCGGACTCGAAAAGAAAGACCGACCGAAAGCTGAGTTTGAACAATAAACGAGAAAGACCAAAAGCGGACTCGAAAAGAAAGACCGACCGAAAGCGGAGTTTCAATAATAAACGAGTACGACCGAAAGCGGACTCGAAAAGAAAGACCGACCGAAAGCGGAGTTTCAACAACAAATGGGTACGACCGAAAGCGGACTTGAAAAGAAAGACCAACCGAAAGCGGAGTTTTAACAACAAACAAGTACGACCGAAAGTGGACTCGAAAAGAAAGACCGACCAAAAGCGGAGTTTCAACAACAAATGGGTACGACTGAAACCAGACTTGAAAAGAAAGGCCAACCGAAAGCGGAGTTTCAACAACAAACAAGTACGACTGAAAGCGTACTCGAAAAGAAAGACCGACCGAAAGCGGAGTTTCAACAACAAACGAGTACGACCGAAAGCGGACTCGAAAAGAAAGACCGACCGAAAGCGGAGTTTCAACAACAAATGGGTACGACCGAAAGCGGACTTGAAAAGAAAGACCAACCGAAAGCGGAGTTTCAACAACAAACGAGTACGACTGAAAGAGGACTCGAAAATACAGACCGACCGAAAGCGGAGTTTCAACAACAAATGGGTACGACCGAAAGCAGACTTGAAAAGAAAGACCAACCGGAAGCGGAGTTTCAACAACAAACGAGTACGACTGAAAGCGGACTCGAAAAGATAGACCGACCGAAAGCGGAGTTTCAACAACAAATGAGTACGACCGAAAGCGGACTCGAAAAGAAAGATCGACCAAAAGTGGAGTTTCAACAATAAATGGGTATGACCGAAAGCGGACTTGAAAAGAAAGACCAACCGAAAGCGGAGTTTCAACAACAAAAGAGTACGACCGAAAAAGGACTCAAAAAGATAGACCGACCGAAAGCGGAGTTTCAACAACAAACGGGTACAACCGAAAGCGGACTCGAAAAGAAAGACCGACCGAAAGAGGAGTTTCAACAACAAATAGGTACGACCGAAAGCAGACTTGAAAAGAAAGACCAACCAAAAGCGGAGTTTCAACAACAAACGAGTACGACTGAAAGCGTACTCGAAAAGAAAGACCGACCGAAAGCGGAGTTTCAACAACAAACGAGTACGACCGAAAGCGGACTTGTAAAGAAAGACCGACCGAAAGCGTTGTTTACACAACAAATGGGTACGACCGAAAGCGGACTTGAAAAAAAGACCAACCGAAAGCGGAGTTTCAACAACAAACGAGTACGACTGAAAGCGGACTCGAAAAGATAGACCGACCGAAAGCGGAGTTTCAACAACAAATGGGTACGACCGAAAGCGGACTTGAAAAGAAAGACCAACCGAAAGCGGAGTTTCAACAACAAACAAGTACGACCAAAAGCGGACTCGAAAAGATAGACCGACCGAAAGCGGAGTTTCAACAACAAACGGGTACAACCGAAAGCGGACTCGAAAAGAAAGACCGACCGAAAGCGGAGTTTCAACAACAAATGGGTACGACCAAAAGCAGACTTGAAAAGAAAGACCAACCGAAAGCGGAGTTTCAACAACAAACGAGTACGACTGAAAGCGTACTCGAAAAGAAAGACCGACCGAAAGCGGAGTTTCAACAACAAACGAGTACGACCGAAAGCGGACTCGAAAAGAAAGACCGACCGAAAGCGGAGTTTCAACAACAAATGGGTACGACCGAAAGCGGACTTGAAAAGAAAGACCAACCGAAAGCGGAGTTTCAACAACAAACGAGTACGACTGAAAGCGGACTCGAAAAGATAGACCGACCGAAAGAGGAGTTTCAACAACAAATGGGTACGACCGAATGCGGACTTGAAAAGAAAGACCAACCGAAAGCGGAGTTTCAACAACAAACGAGTACGACTGAAAGCGGACTCGAAAAGATAGACCGACCGAAAGCGGAGTTTCAACAACAAACGAGTATGACCGAAAGCGGACTCGAAAAGAAAGACCGACCGAAAGCGGAGTTTCAACAACAAATGGGTACGACCGAAAGCAGACTTGAAAAGAAAGACCAACCAAAAGCGGAGTTTCAACAACAAACGAGTACGACTGAAAGCGGACTCGAAAAGAAAGACCGACCGAAAGCGGAGTTTCAACAACAAATGTGTACGACCGAAAGCAGACTTGAAAAGAAAGACCGACCAAAAGCGGAGTTTCAACAACAAACGAGTACGACTGAAAGCGTACTCGAAAAGAAAGACCGACCGAAAGCGGAGTTTCAACAACAAACGAGTACGACCGAAAGCGGACTCGAAAAGAAAGACCGACCGAAAGCAGAGTTTCAACAACAAACGGGTACAACCGAAAGCGGACTCGAAAAGAAAGACCGACCGAAAGCGGAGTTTCAACAACAAATGGGTACGACCGAAAGCAGACTTGAAAAGAAAGACCAACCGAAAGCGGAGTTTCAACAACAAACGAGAACGACTGAAAGCGGACTCGAAAAGATAGACCGACCGAAAGCGGTGTTTCAACAACAAACGAGTACAACCGAAAGCGGACTCGAAAAGAAAGACCGACCGAAAGCGGAGTTTGAACAATAAACGAGAATGACCAAAAGCGGACTCGAAAAGAAAGACCGACCGAAGGCGGAGTTTCAACAACAAACGAGTACGACCAAAAGTGGACTCGAAAAGAAAGATCGACCGAAAGCGGAGTTTCAACAACAAACGAGTACGACCGAAAGCGGACTCGAAAAGAAAGATCGACCAAAAGTGGAGTTTCAACAATAAATGGGTATGACCGAAAGCGGACTTGAAAAGAAAGACCAACCGAAAGCGGAGTTTCAACAACAAAAGAGTACGACCGAAAAAGGACTCAAAAAGATAGACCGACCGAAAGCGGAGTTTCAACAACAAACGGGTACAACCGAAAGCGGACTCGAAAAGAAAGACCGACCGAAAGAGGAGTTTCAACAACAAATAGGTACGACCGAAAGCAGACTTGAAAAGAAAGACCAACCAAAAGCGGAGTTTCAACAACAAACGAGTACGACTGAAAGCGTACTCGAAAAGAAAGACCGACCGAAAGCGGAGTTTCAACAACAAACGAGTACGACCGAAAGCGGACTTGTAAAGAAAGACCGACCGAAAGCGTTGTTTACACAACAAATGGGTACGACCGAAAGCGGACTTGAAAAAAAGACCAACCGAAAGCGGAGTTTCAACAACAAACGAGTACGACTGAAAGCGGACTCGAAAAGATAGACCGACCGAAAGCGGAGTTTCAACAACAAATGGGTACGACCGAAAGCGGACTTGAAAAGAAAGACCAACCGAAAGCGGAGTTTCAACAACAAACAAGTACGACCAAAAGCGGACTCGAAAAGATAGACCGACCGAAAGCGGAGTTTCAACAACAAACGGGTACAACCGAAAGCGGACTCGAAAAGAAAGACCGACCGAAAGCGGAGTTTCAACAACAAATGGGTACGACCAAAAGCAGACTTGAAAAGAAAGACCAACCGAAAGCGGAGTTTCAACAACAAACGAGTACGACTGAAAGCGTACTCGAAAAGAAAGACCGACCGAAAGCGGAGTTTCAACAACAAACGAGTACGACCGAAAGCGGACTCGAAAAGAAAGACCGACCGAAAGCGGAGTTTCAACAACAAATGGGTACGACCGAAAGCGGACTTGAAAAGAAAGACCAACCGAAAGCGGAGTTTCAACAACAAACGAGTACGACTGAAAGCGGACTCGAAAAGATAGACCGACCGAAAGAGGAGTTTCAACAACAAATGGGTACGACCGAATGCGGACTTGAAAAGAAAGACCAACCGAAAGCGGAGTTTCAACAACAAATGAGTACGACTGAAAGCGGACTCGAAAAGATAGACCGACCGAAAGCGGAGTTTCAACAACAAACGAGTATGACCGAAAGCGGACTCGAAAAGAAAGACCGACCGAAAGCGGAGTTTCAACAACAAATGGGTACGACCGAAAGCAGACTTGAAAAGAAAGACCAACCAAAAGCGGAGTTTCAACAACAAACGAGTACGACTGAAAGCGGACTCGAAAAGAAAGACCGACCGAAAGCGGAGTTTCAACAACAAATGTGTACGACCGAAAGCAGACTTGAAAAGAAAGACCGACCAAAAGCGGAGTTTCAACAACAAACGAGTACGACTGAAAGCGTACTCGAAAAGAAAGACCGACCGAAAGCGGAGTTTCAACAACAAACGAGTACGACCGAAAGCGGACTCGAAAAGAAAGACCGACCGAAAGCAGAGTTTCAACAACAAACGGGTACAACCGAAAGCGGACTCGAAAAGAAAGACCGACCGAAAGCGGAGTTTCAACAACAAATGGGTACGACCGAAAGCAGACTTGAAAAGAAAGACCAACCGAAAGCGGAGTTTCAACAACAAACGAGAACGACTGAAAGCGGACTCGAAAAGATAGACCGACCGAAAGCGGTGTTTCAACAACAAACGAGTACAACCGAAAGCGGACTCGAAAAGAAAGACCGACCGAAAGCGGAGTTTGAACAATAAACGAGAATGACCAAAAGCGGACTCGAAAAGAAAGACCGACCGAAGGCGGAGTTTCAACAACAAACGAGTACGACCAAAAGTGGACTCGAAAAGAAAGATCGACCGAAAGCGGAGTTTCAACAACAAACGAGTACGACCGAAAGCGGACTCGAAAAGAAAGATCGACCAAAAGTGGAGTTTCAACAATAAATGGGTATGACCGAAAGCGGACTTGAAAAGAAAGACCAACCGAAAGCGGAGTTTCAACAACAAAAGAGTACGACCGAAAAAGGACTCAAAAAGATAGACCGACCGAAAGCGGAGTTTCAACAACAAACGGGTACAACCGAAAGCGGACTCGAAAAGAAAGACCGACCGAAAGAGGAGTTTCAACAACAAATGGGTACGACCGAAAGCAGACTTGAAAAGAAAGACCAACCAAAAGCGGAGTTTCAACAACAAACGAGTACGACTGAAAGCGTACTCGAAAAGAAAGACCGACCGAAACCGGAGTTTCAACAACAAACGAGTACGACCGAAAGCAAACTTGTAAAGAAAGACCGACCAAAAGCGTTGTTTACACAACAAATGGGTACGACCGAAAGCGGACTTGAAAAAAAGACCAACCGAAAGCGGAGTTTCAACAACAAACGAGTACGACTGAAAGCGGACTCGAAAAGATAGACCGACCGAAAGCGGAGTTTCAACAACAAATGGGTACGACCGAAAGCGGACTTGAAAAGAAAGACCAACCGAAAGCGGAGTTTCAACAACAAACAAGTAGGACCAAAAGCGGACTCGAAAAGATAGACCGACCGAAAGCGGAGTTTCAACAACAAACGGGTACAACCGAAAGCGGACTCGAAAAGAAAGACCGACCGAAAGCGGAGTTTCAACAACAAATGGGTACGACCAAAAGCAGACTTGAAAAGAAAGACCAACCGAAAGCGGAGTTTCAACAACAAACGAGTACGACTGAAAGCGTACTCGAAAAGAAAGACCGACCGAAAGCGGAGTTTCAACAACAAACGAGTACGACCGAAAGCGGACTCGAAAAGAAAGACCGACCGAAAGCGGAGTTTCAACAACAAATGGGTACGACCGAAAGCGGACTTGAAAAGAAAGACCAACCGAAAGCGGAGTTTCAACAACAAACGAGTACGACTGAAAGCGGACTCGAAAAGATAGACCGACCGAAAGAGGAGTTTCAACAACAAATGGGTACGACCGAATGCGGACTTGAAAAGAAAGACCAACCGAAAGCGGAGTTTCAACAACAAACGAGTACGACTGAAAGCGGACTCGAAAAGATAGACCGACCGAAAGCGGAGTTTCAACAACAAACGAGTATGACCGAAAGCGGACTCGAAAAGAAAGACCGACCGAAAGCGGAGTTTCAACAACAAATGGGTACGACCGAAAGCAGACTTGAAAAGAAAGACCAACCAAAAGCGGAGTTTCAACAACAAACGAGTACGACTGAAAGCGGACTCGAAAAGAAAGACCGACCGAAAGCGGAGTTTCAACAACAAATGGGTACGACCGAAAGCAGACTTGAAAAGAAAGACCGACCAAAAGCGGAGTTTCAACAACAAACGAGTACGACTGAAAGCGTACTCGAAAAGAAAGACCGACCGAAAGCGGAGTTTCAACAACAAACGAGTACGACCGAAAGCGGACTCGAAAAGAAAGACCGACCGAAAGCGGAGTTTCAACAACAAACGGGTACAACCGAAAGCGGACTCGAAAAGAAAGACCGACCAAAAGCGGAGTTTCAACAACAAATGGGTACGACCGAAAGCGGACTTGAAAAGAAAGACCAACCGAAAGCGGAGTTTCAACAACAAACGAGAACGACTGAAAGCGGACTCGAAAAGATAGACCGACCGAAAGCGGTGTTTCAACAACAAACGAGTACAACCGAAAGCGGACTCGAAAAGAAAGACCGACCGAAAGCGGAGTTTGAACAATAAACGAGAATGACCAAAAGCGGACTCGAAAAGAAAGACCGACCGAAGGCGGAGTTTCAACAACAAACGAGTACGACCAAAAGTGGACTCGAAAAGAAAGATCGACCGAAAGCGGAGTTTCAACAACAAACGAGTACGACCGAAAGCGGACTCGAAAAGAAAGATCGACCAAAAGTGGAGTTTCAACAATAAATGGGTATGACCGAAAGCGGACTTGAAAAGAAAGACCAACCGAAAGCGGAGTTTCAACAACAAAAGAGTACGACCGAAAAAGGACTCAAAAAGATAGACCGACCGAAAGCGGAGTTTCAACAACAAACGGGTACAACCGAAAGCGGACTCGAAAAGAAAGACCGACCGAAAGAGGAGTTTCAACAACAAATGGGTACGACCGAAAGCAGACTTGAAAAGAAAGACCAACCAAAAGCGGAGTTTCAACAACAAACGAGTACGACTGAAAGCGTACTCGAAAAGAAAGACCGACCGAAACCGGAGTTTCAACAACAAACGAGTACGACCGAAAGCAAACTTGTAAAGAAAGACCGACCAAAAGCGTTGTTTACACAACAAATGGGTACGACCGAAAGCGGACTTGAAAAAAAGACCAACCGAAAGCGGAGTTTCAACAACAAACGAGTACGACTGAAAGCGGACTCGAAAAGATAGACCGACCGAAAGCGGAGTTTCAACAACAAATGGGTACGACCGAAAGCGGACTTGAAAAGAAAGACCAACCGAAAGCGGAGTTTCAACAACAAACAAGTAGGACCAAAAGCGGACTCGAAAAGATAGACCGACCGAAAGCGGAGTTTCAACAACAAACGGGTACAACCGAAAGCGGACTCGAAAAGAAAGACCGACCGAAAGCGGAGTTTCAACAACAAATGGGTACGACCAAAAGCAGACTTGAAAAGAAAGACCAACCGAAAGCGGAGTTTCAACAACAAACGAGTACGACTGAAAGCGTACTCGAAAAGAAAGACCGACCGAAAGCGGAGTTTCAACAACAAACGAGTACGACCGAAAGCGGACTCGAAAAGAAAGACCGACCGAAAGCGGAGTTTCAACAACAAATGGGTACGACCGAAAGCGGACTTGAAAAGAAAGACCAACCGAAAGCGGAGTTTCAACAACAAACGAGTACGACTGAAAGCGGACTCGAAAAGATAGACCGACCGAAAGAGGAGTTTCAACAACAAATGGGTACGACCGAATGCGGACTTGAAAAGAAAGACCAACCGAAAGCGGAGTTTCAACAACAAACGAGTACGACTGAAAGCGGACTCGAAAAGATAGACCGACCGAAAGCGGAGTTTCAACAACAAACGAGTATGACCGAAAGCGGACTCGAAAAGAAAGACCGACCGAAAGCGGAGTTTCAACAACAAATGGGTACGACCGAAAGCAGACTTGAAAAGAAAGACCAACCAAAAGCGGAGTTTCAACAACAAACGAGTACGACTGAAAGCGGACTCGAAAAGAAAGACCGACCGAAAGCGGAGTTTCAACAACAAATGGGTACGACCGAAAGCAGACTTGAAAAGAAAGACCGACCAAAAGCGGAGTTTCAACAACAAACGAGTACGACTGAAAGCGTACTCGAAAAGAAAGACCGACCGAAAGCGGAGTTTCAACAACAAACGAGTACGACCGAAAGCGGACTCGAAAAGAAAGACCGACCGAAAGCGGAGTTTCAACAACAAACGGGTACAACCGAAAGCGGACTCGAAAAGAAAGACCGACCAAAAGCGGAGTTTCAACAACAAATGGGTACGACCGAAAGCGGACTTGAAAAGAAAGACCAACCGAAAGCGGAGTTTCAACAACAAACGAGAACGACTGAAAGCGGACTCGAAAAGATAGACCGACCGAAAGCGGAGTTTCAACAACAAACGAGTACAACCGAATGCGGACTTGAAAAGAAAGACCAACCGAAAGCGGAGTTTCAACAACAAACGAGTACGACTGAAAGCGGACTCGAAAAGATAGACCGACCGAAAGCGGAGTTTCAACAGCAAACGAGTATGACCGAAAGCGGACTCGAAAAGAAAGACCGACCGAAAGCGGAGTTTCAACAACAAATGGGTACGACCGAAAGCAGACTTGAAAAGAAAGACCAACCAAAAGCGGAGTTTCAACAACAAACGAGTACGACTGAAAGCGGACTCGAAAAGAAAGACCGACCGAAAGCGGAGTTTCAACAACAAACGGGTACAACCGAAAGCGGACTCGAAAAGAAAGACCGACCGAAAGAGGAGTTTCAACAACAAATGGGTACGACCGAAAGCAGACTTGAAAAGAAAGACCAACCAAAAGCGGAGTTTCAACAACAAACGAGTACGACTGAAAGCGTACTCGAAAAGAAAGACCGACCGAAAGCGGAGTTTCAACAACAAACGAGTACGACCGAAAGCAAACTTGTAAAGAAAGACCGACCGAAAGCGTTGTTTACACAACAAATGGGTACGACCGAAAGCGGACTTGAAAAAAAGACCAACCGAAAGCGGAGTTTCAACAACAAACGAGTATGACTGAAAGCGGACTCGAAAAGATAGACCGACCGAAAGCGGAGTTTCAACAACAAATGGGTACGACCGAAAGCGGACTTGAAAAGAAAGACCAACCGAAAGCGGAGTTTCAACAACAAACAAGTACGACCAAAAGCGGACTCGAAAAGATAGACCGACCGAAAGCGGAGTTTCAACAACAAACGGGTACAACCGAAAGCGGACTCGAAAAGAAAGACCGACCGAAAGCGGAGTTTCAACAACAAATGGGTACGACCAAAAGCAGACTTGAAAAGAAAGACCAACCGAAAGCGGAGTTTCAACAACAAACGAGTACGACTGAAAGCGTACTCGAAAAGAAAGACCGACCGAAAGCGGAGTTTCAACAACAAACGAGTACGACCGAAAGCGGACTCGAAAAGAAAGACCGACCGAAAGCGGAGTTTCAACAACAAATGGGTACGACCGAAAGCGGACTTGAAAAGAAAGACCAACCGAAAGCGGAGTTTCAACAACAAACGAGTACGACTGAAAGCGGACTCGAAAAGATAGACCGACCGAAAGAGGAGTTTCAACAACAAATGGGTACGACCGAATGCGGACTTGAAAAGAAAGACCAACCGAAAGCGGAGTTTCAACAACAAACGAGTACGACTGAAAGCGGACTCGAAAAGATAGACCGACCGAAAGCGGAGTTTCAACAACAAACGAGTATGACCGAAAGCGGACTCGAAAAGAAAGACCGACCGAAAGCGGAGTTTCAACAACAAATGGGTACGACCGAAAGCAGACTTGAAAAGAAAGACCAACCAAAAGCGGAGTTTCAACAACAAACGAGTACGACTGAAAGCGGACTCGAAAAGAAAGACCGACCGAAAGCGGAGTTTCAACAACAAATGGGTACGACCGAAAGCAGACTTGAAAAGAAAGACCGACCAAAAGCGGAGTTTCAACAACAAACGAGTACGACTGAAAGCGTACTCGAAAAGAAAGACCGACCGAAAGCGGAGTTTCAACAACAAACGGGTACAACCGAAAGCGGACTCGAAAAGAAAGACCGACCAAAAGCGGAGTTTCAACAACAAATGGGTACGACCGAAAGCGGACTTGAAAAGAAAGACCAACCGAAAGCGGAGTTTCAACAACAAACGAGAACGACTGAAAGCGGACTCGAAAAGATAGACCGACCGAAAGCGGAGTTTCAACAACAAACGAGTACAACCGAATGCGGACTTGAAAAGAAAGACCAACCGAAAGCGGAGTTTCAACAACAAACGAGTACGACTGAAAGCGGACTCGAAAAGATAGACCGACCGAAAGCGGAGTTTCAACAGCAAACGAGTATGACCGAAAGCGGACTCGAAAAGAAAGACCGACCGAAAGCGGAGTTTCAACAACAAATGGGTACGACCGAAAGCAGACTTGAAAAGAAAGACCAACCAAAAGCGGAGTTTCAACAACAAACGAGTACGACTGAAAGCGGACTCGAAAAGAAAGACCGACCGAAAGCGGAGTTTCAACAACAAACGGGTACAACCGAAAGCGGACTCGAAAAGAAAGACCGACCGAAAGAGGAGTTTCAACAACAAATGGGTACGACCGAAAGCAGACTTGAAAAGAAAGACCAACCAAAAGCGGAGTTTCAACAACAAACGAGTACGACTGAAAGCGTACTCGAAAAGAAAGACCGACCGAAAGCGGAGTTTCAACAACAAACGAGTACGACCGAAAGCAAACTTGTAAAGAAAGACCGACCGAAAGCGTTGTTTACACAACAAATGGGTACGACCGAAAGCGGACTTGAAAAAAAGACCAACCGAAAGCGGAGTTTCAACAACAAACGAGTATGACTGAAAGCGGACTCGAAAAGATAGACCGACCGAAAGCGGAGTTTCAACAACAAATGGGTACGACCGAAAGCGGACTTGAAAAGAAAGACCAACCGAAAGCGGAGTTTCAACAACAAACAAGTACGACCAAAAGCGGACTCGAAAAGATAGACCGACCGAAAGCGGAGTTTCAACAACAAACGGGTACAACCGAAAGCGGACTCGAAAAGAAAGACCGACCGAAAGCGGAGTTTCAACAACAAATGGGTACGACCAAAAGCAGACTTGAAAAGAAAGACCAACCGAAAGCGGAGTTTCAACAACAAACGAGTACGACTGAAAGCGTACTCGAAAAGAAAGACCGACCGAAAGCGGAGTTTCAACAACAAACGAGTACGACCGAAAGCGGACTCGAAAAGAAAGACCGACCGAAAGCGGAGTTTCAACAACAAATGGGTACGACCGAAAGCGGACTTGAAAAGAAAGACCAACCGAAAGCGGAGTTTCAACAACAAACGAGTACGACTGAAAGCGGACTCGAAAAGATAGACCGACCGAAAGAGGAGTTTCAACAACAAATGGGTACGACCGAATGCGGACTTGAAAAGAAAGACCAACCGAAAGCGGAGTTTCAACAACAAACGAGTACGACTGAAAGCGGACTCGAAAAGATAGACCGACCGAAAGCGGAGTTTCAACAACAAACGAGTATGACCGAAAGCGGACTCGAAAAGAAAGACCGACCGAAAGCGGAGTTTCAACAACAAATGGGTACGACCGAAAGCAGACTTGAAAAGAAAGACCAACCAAAAGCGGAGTTTCAACAACAAACGAGTACGACTGAAAGCGGACTCGAAAAGAAAGACCGACCGAAAGCGGAGTTTCAACAACAAATGGGTACGACCGAAAGCAGACTTGAAAAGAAAGACCGACCAAAAGCGGAGTTTCAACAACAAACGAGTACGACTGAAAGCGTACTCGAAAAGAAAGACCGACCGAAAGCGGAGTTTCAACAACAAACGAGTACGACCGAAAGCGGACTCGAAAAGAAAGACCGACCGAAAGCGGAGTTTCAACAACAAACGGGTACAACCGAAAGCGGACTCGAAAAGAAAGACCGACCAAAAGCGGAGTTTCAACAACAAATGGGTACGACCGAAAGCGGACTTGAAAAGAAAGACCGACCGAAAGCGGAGTTTCAACAACAAACGAGAACGACTGAAAGCGGACTCGAAAAGATAGACCGACCGAAAGCGGAGTTTCAACAACAAACGAGTACAACCGAATGCGGACTTGAAAAGAAAGACCAACCGAAAGCGGAGTTTCAACAACAAACGAGTACGACTGAAAGTGGACTCGAAAAGATAGACCGACCGAAAGCGGAGTTTCAACAGCAAACGAGTATGACCGAAAGCGGACTCGAAAAGAAAGACCGACCGAAAGCGGAGTTTCAACAACAAATGGGTACGACCGAAAGCAGACTTGAAAAGAAAGACCAACCAAAAGCGGAGTTTCAACAACAAACGAGTACGACTGAAAGCGGACTCGAAAAGAAAGACCGACCGAAAGCGGAGTTTCAACAACAAACGGGTACAACCGAAAGCGGACTCGAAAAGAAAGACCGACCGAAAGAGGAGTTTCAACAACAAATGGGTACGACCGAAAGCAGACTTGAAAAGAAAGACCAACCAAAAGCGGAGTTTCAACAACAAACGAGTACGACTGAAAGCGTACTCGAAAAGAAAGACCGACCGAAAGCGGAGTTTCAACAACAAACGAGTACGACCGAAAGCAAACTTGTAAAGAAAGACCGACCGAAAGCGTTGTTTACACAACAAATGGGTACGACCGAAAGCGGACTTGAAAAAAAGACCAACCGAAAGCGGAGTTTCAACAACAAACGAGTATGACTGAAAGCGGACTCGAAAAGATAGACCGACCGAAAGCGGAGTTTCAACAACAAATGGGTACGACCGAAAGCGGACTTGAAAAGAAAGACCAACCGAAAGCGGAGTTTCAACAACAAACAAGTACGACCAAAAGCGGACTCGAAAAGATAGACCGACCGAAAGCGGAGTTTCAACAACAAACGGGTACAACCGAAAGCGGACTCGAAAAGAAAGACCGACCGAAAGCGGAGTTTCAACAACAAATGGGTACGACCAAAAGCAGACTTGAAAAGAAAGACCAACCGAAAGCGGAGTTTCAACAACAAACGAGTACGACTGAAAGCGTACTCGAAAAGAAAGACCGACCGAAAGCGGAGTTTCAACAACAAACGAGTACGACCGAAAGCGGACTCGAAAAGAAAGACCGACCGAAAGCGGAGTTTCAACAACAAATGGGTACGACCGAAAGCGGACTTGAAAAGAAAGACCAACCGAAAGCGGAGTTTCAACAACAAACGAGTACGACTGAAAGCGGACTCGAAAAGATAGACCGACCGAAAGAGGAGTTTCAACAACAAATGGGTACGACCGAATGCGGACTTGAAAAGAAAGACCAACCGAAAGCGGAGTTTCAACAACAAACGAGTACGACTGAAAGCGGACTCGAAAAGATAGACCGACCGAAAGCGGAGTTTCAACAACAAACGAGTATGACCGAAAGCGGACTCGAAAAGAAAGACCGACCGAAAGCGGAGTTTCAACAACAAATGGGTACGACCGAAAGCAGACTTGAAAAGAAAGACCAACCAAAAGCGGAGTTTCAACAACAAACGAGTACGACTGAAAGCGGACTCGAAAAGAAAGACCGACCGAAAGCGGAGTTTCAACAACAAATGGGTACGACCGAAAGCAGACTTGAAAAGAAAGACCGACCAAAAGCGGAGTTTCAACAACAAACGAGTACGACTGAAAGCGTACTCGAAAAGAAAGACCGACCGAAAGCGGAGTTTCAACAACAAACGAGTACGACCGAAAGCGGACTCGAAAAGAAAGACCGACCGAAAGCGGAGTTTCAACAACAAACGGGTACAACCGAAAGCGGACTCGAAAAGAAAGACCGACCAAAAGCGGAGTTTCAACAACAAATGGGTACGACCGAAAGCGGACTTGAAAAGAAAGACCAACCGAAAACGGAGTTTCAACAACAAACGAGAACGACTGAAAGCGGACTCGAAAAGATAGACCGACCGAAAGCGGAGTTTCAACAACAAACGAGTACAACCGAATGCGGACTTGAAAAGAAAGACCAACCGAAAGCGGAGTTTCAACAACAAACGAGTACGACTGAAAGCGGACTCGAAAAGATAGACCGACCGAAAGCGGAGTTTCAACAACAAACGAGTATGACCGAAAGCGGACTCGAAAAGAAAGACCGACCGAAAGCGGAGTTTCAACAACAAATGGGTACGACCGAAAGCAGACTTGAAAAGAAAGACCAACCAAAAGCGGAGTTTCAACAACAAACGAGTACGACTGAAAGCGGACTCGAAAAGAAAGACCGACCGAAAGCGGAGTTTCAACAACAAATGGGTACGACCGAAAGCAGACTTGAAAAGAAAGACCGACCAAAAGCGGAGTTTCAACAACAAACGAGTACGACTGAAAGCGTACTCGAAAAGAAAGACCGACCGAAAGCGGAGTTTCAACAACAAACGAGTACGACCGAAAGCGGACTCGAAAAGAAAGACCGACCGAAAGCAGAGTTTCAACAACAAACGGGTACAACCGAAAGCGGACTCGAAAAGAAAGACCGACCGAAAGCGGAGTTTCAACAACAAATGGGTACGACCGAAAGCAGACTTGAAAAGAAAGACCAACCGAAAGCGGAGTTTCAACAACAAACGAGAACGACTGAAAGCGGACTCGAAAAGATAGACCGACCGAAAGCGGAGTTTCAACAACAAACGAGTACAACCGAAAGCGGACTCGAAAAGAAAGACCGACCGAAAGCGGAGTTTGAACAATAAACGAGAATGACCAAAAGCGGACTCGAAAAGAAAGACCGACCGAAGGCGGAGTTTCAACAACAAACGAGTACGACCAAAAGTGGACTCGAAAAGAAAGATCGACCGAAAGCGGAGTTTCAACAACAAACGAGTACGACCGAAAGCGGACTCGAAAAGAAAGATCGACCAAAAGTGGAGTTTCAACAATAAATGGGTATGACCGAAAGCGGACTTGAAAAGAAAGACCAACCGAAAGCGGAGTTTCAACAACAAAAGAGTACGACCGAAAAAGGACTCAAAAAGATAGACCGACCGAAAGCGGAGTTTCAACAACAAACGGGTACAACCGAAAGCGGACTCGAAAAGAAAGACCGACCGAAAGAGGAGTTTCAACAACAAATGGGTACGACCGAAAGCAGACTTGAAAAGAAAGACCAACCAAAAGCGGAGTTTCAACAACAAACGAGTACGACTGAAAGCGTACTCGAAAAGAAAGACCGACCGAAAGCGGAGTTTCAACAACAAACGAGTACGACCGAAAGCAAACTTGTAAAGAAAGACCGACCGAAAGCGTTGTTTACACAACAAATGGGTACGACCGAAAGCGGACTTGAAAAAAAGACCAACCGAAAGCGGAGTTTCAACAACAAACGAGTACGACTGAAAGCGGACTCGAAAAGATAGACCGACCGAAAGCGGAGTTTCAACAACAAATGGGTACGACCGAAAGCGGACTTGAAAAGAAAGACCAACCGAAAGCGGAGTTTCAACAACAAACAAGTACGACCAAAAGCGGACTCGAAAAGATAGACCGACCGAAAGCGGAGTTTCAACAACAAACGGGTACAACCGAAAGCGGACTAGAAAAGAAAGACCGACCGAAAGCGGAGTTTCAACAACAAATGGGTACGACCAAAAGCAGACTTGAAAAGAAAGACCAACCGAAAGCGGAGTTTCAACAACAAACGAGTACGACTGAAAGCGTACTCGAAAAGAAAGACCGACCGAAAGCGGAGTTTCAACAACAAACGAGTACGACCGAAAGCGGACTCGAAAAGAAAGACCGACCGAAAGCGGAGTTTCAACAACAAATGGGTACGACCGAAAGCGGACTTGAAAAGAAAGACCAACCGAAAGCGGAGTTTCAACAACAAACGAGTACGACTGAAAGCGGACTCGAAAAGATAGACCGACCGAAAGAGGAGTTTCAACAACAAATGGGTACGACCGAATGCGGACTTGAAAAGAAAGACCAACCGAAAGCGGAGTTTCAACAACAAACGAGTACGACTGAAAGCGGACTCGAAAAGATAGACCGACCGAAAGCGGAGTTTCAACAACAAACGAGTATGACCGAAAGCGGACTCGAAAAGAAAGACCGACCGAAAGCGGAGTTTCAACAACAAATGGGTACGACCGAAAGCAGACTTGAAAAGAAAGACCAACCAAAAGCAGAGTTTCAACAACAAACGAGTACGACTGAAAGCGGACTCGAAAAGAAAGACCGACCGAAAGCGGAGTTTCAACAACAAATGGGTACGACCGAAAGCAGACTTGAAAAGAAAGACCGACCAAAAGTGGAGTTTCAACAACAAACGAGTACGACTGAAAGCGTACTCGAAAAGAAAGACCGACCGAAAGCGGAGTTTCAACAACAAACGAGTACGACCGAAAGCGGACTCGAAAAGAAAGACCGACCGAAAGCGGAGTTTCAACAACAAACGGGTACAACCGAAAGCGGACTCGAAAAGAAAGACCGACCAAAAGCGGAGTTTCAACAACAAATGGGTACGACCGAAAGCGGACTTGAAAAGAAAGACCAACCGAAAACGGAGTTTCAACAACAAACGAGAACGACTGAAAGCGGACTCGAAAAGATAGACCGACCGAAAGCGGAGTTTCAACAACAAACGAGTACAACCGAATGCGGACTTGAAAAGAAAGACCAACCGAAAGCGGAGTTTCAACAACAAACGAGTACGACTGAAAGCGGACTCGAAAAGATAGACCGACCGAAAGCGGAGTTTCAACAACAAACGAGTATGACCGAAAGCGGACTCGAAAAGAAAGACCGACCGAAAGCGGAGTTTCAACAACAAATGGGTACGACCGAAAGCAGACTTGAAAAGAAAGACCAACCAAAAGCGGAGTTTCAACAACAAACGAGTACGACTGAAAGCGGACTCGAAAAGAAAGACCGACCGAAAGCGGAGTTTCAACAACAAATGGGTACGACCGAAAGCAGACTTGAAAAGAAAGACCGACCAAAAGCGGAGTTTCAACAACAAACGAGTACGACTGAAAGCGTACTCGAAAAGAAAGACCGACCGAAAGCGGAGTTTCAACAACAAACGAGTACGACCGAAAGCGGACTCGAAAAGAAAGACCGACCGAAAGCAGAGTTTCAACAACAAACGGGTACAACCGAAAGCGGACTCGAAAAGAAAGACCGACCGAAAGCGGAGTTTCAACAACAAATGGGTACGACCGAAAGCAGACTTGAAAAGAAAGACCAACCGAAAGCGGAGTTTCAACAACAAACGAGAACGACTGAAAGCGGACTCGAAAAGATAGACCGACCGAAAGCGGAGTTTCAACAACAAACGAGTACAACCGAAAGCGGACTCGAAAAGAAAGACCGACCGAAAGCGGAGTTTGAACAATAAACGAGAATGACCAAAAGCGGACTCGAAAAGAAAGACCGACCGAAGGCGGAGTTTCAACAACAAACGAGTACGACCAAAAGTGGACTCGAAAAGAAAGATCGACCGAAAGCGGAGTTTCAACAACAAACGAGTACGACCGAAAGCGGACTCGAAAAGAAAGATCGACCAAAAGTGGAGTTTCAACAATAAATGGGTATGACCGAAAGCGGACTTGAAAAGAAAGACCAACCGAAAGCGGAGTTTCAACAACAAAAGAGTACGACCGAAAAAGGACTCAAAAAGATAGACCGACCGAAAGCGGAGTTTCAACAACAAACGGGTACAACCGAAAGCGGACTCGAAAAGAAAGACCGACCGAAAGAGGAGTTTCAACAACAAATGGGTACGACCGAAAGCAGACTTGAAAAGAAAGACCAACCAAAAGCGGAGTTTCAACAACAAACGAGTACGACTGAAAGCGTACTCGAAAAGAAAGACCGACCGAAAGCGGAGTTTCAACAACAAACGAGTACGACCGAAAGCAAACTTGTAGAGAAAGACCGACCGAAAGCGTTGTTTACACAACAAATGGGTACGACCGAAAGCGGACTTGAAAAAAAGACCAACCGAAAGCGGAGTTTCAACAACAAACGAGTACGACTGAAAGCGGACTCGAAAAGATAGACCGACCGAAAGCGGAGTTTCAACAACAAATGGGTACGACCGAAAGCGGACTTGAAAAGAAAGACCAACCGAAAGCGGAGTTTCAACAACAAACAAGTACGACCAAAAGCGGACTCGAAAAGATAGACCGACCGAAAGCGGAGTTTCAACAACAAACGGGTACAACCGAAAGCGGACTCGAAAAGAAAGACCGACCGAAAGCGGAGTTTCAACAACAAATGGGTACGACCAAAAGCAGACTTGAAAAGAAAGACCAACCGAAAGCGGAGTTTCAACAACAAACGAGTACGACTGAAAGCGTACTCGAAAAGAAAGACCGACCGAAAGCGGAGTTTCAACAACAAACGAGTACGACCGAAAGCGGACTCGAAAAGAAAGACCGACCGAAAGCGGAGTTTCAACAACAAATGGGTACGACCGAAAGCGGACTTGAAAAGAAAGACCAACCGAAAGCGGAGTTTCAACAACAAACGAGTACGACTGAAAGCGGACTCGAAAAGATAGACCGACCGAAAGAGGAGTTTCAACAACAAATGGGTACGACCGAATGCGGACTTGAAAAGAAAGACCAACCGAAAGCGGAGTTTCAACAACAAACGAGTACGACTGAAAGCGGACTCGAAAAGATAGACCGACCGAAAGCGGAGTTTCAACAACAAACGAGTATGACAGAAAGCGGACTCGAAAAGAAAGACCAACCAAAAGCTGAGTTTCAACAACAAACGAGTACGACTGAAAGCGGACTCGAAAAGAAAGACCGACCGAAAGCGGAGTTTCAACAACAAATGGGTACGACCGAAAGCAGACTTGAAAAGAAAGACCGACCAAAAGCGGAGTTTCAACAACAAACGAGTACGACTGAAAGCGTACTCGAAAAGAAAGACCGACCGAAAGCGGAGTTTCAACAACAAACGAGTACGACCGAAAGCGGACTCGAAAAGAAAGACCGACCGAAAGCGGAGTTTCAACAACAAACGGGTACAACCGAAAGCGGACTCGAAAAGAAAGACCGACCAAAAGCGGAGTTTCAACAACAAATGGGTACGACCGAAAGCAGACTTGAAAAGAAAGACCAACCGAAAGCGGAGTTTCAACAACAAACGAGAACGACTGAAAGCGGACTCGAAAAGATAGACCGACCGAAAGCGGAGTTTCAACAACAAACGAGTACAACCGAAAGCGGACTCGAAAAGAAAGACCGACCGAAAGCGGAGTTTCAACAACAAATGGGTACGACCGAAAGCGGACTTGAAAAGAAAGACCAACCGAAAGCGGAGTTTCAACAACAAACGAGTATGACCGAAAGCGGACTCGAAAAGAAAGACCGACCGAAAGCGGAGTTTCAACAACAAATGGGTACGACCGAAAGCAGACTTGAAAAGAAAGACCAACCAAAAGCGGAGTTTCAACAACAAACGAGTACGACTGAAAGCGGACTCGAAAAGAAAGACCGACCGAAAGCGGAGTTTCAACAACAAATGGGTACGACCGAAAGCAGACTTGAAAAGAAAGACCGACCAAAAGCGGAGTTTCAACAACAAACGAGTACGACTGAAAGCGTACTCGAAAAGAAAGACCGACCGAAAGCGGAGTTTCAACAACAAACGAGTACGACCGAAAGCGGACTCGAAAAGAAAGACCTACCGAAAGCAGAGTTTCAACAACAAACGGGTACAACCGAAAGCGGACTCGAAAAGAAAGACCGACCGAAAGCGGAGTTTCAACAACAAATGGGTACGACCGAAAGCAGACTTGAAAAGAAAGACCAACCGAAAGCGGAGTTTCAACAACTAACGAGAACGACTGAAAGCGGACTCGAAAAGATAGACCGACCGAAAGCGGAGTTTCAACAACAAACGAGTACAACCGAAAGCGGACTCGAAAAGAAAGACCGACCGAAAGCGGAGTTTGAACAATAAACGAGAATGACCAAAAGCGGACTCGAAAAGAAAGACCGACCGAAGGCGGAGTTTCAACAACAAACGAGTACGACCAAAAGTGGACTCGAAAAGAAAGATCGACCGAAAGCGGAGTTTCAACAACAAACGAGTACGACCGAAAGCGGACTCGAAAAGAAAGATCGACCAAAAGTGGAGTTTCAACAATAAATGGGTATGACCGAAAGCGGACTTGAAAAGAAAGACCAACCGAAAGCGGAGTTTCAACAACAAAAGAGTACGACCGAAAAAGGACTCAAAAAGATAGACCGACCGAAAGCGGAGTTTCAACAACAAACGGGTACAACCGAAAACGGACTCGAAAAGAAAGACCGACCGAAAGAGGAGTTTCAACAACAAATGGGTACGACCGAAAGCAGACTTGAAAAGAAAGACCAACCAAAAGCGGAGTTTCAACAACAAACGAGTACGACTGAAAGCGTACTCGAAAAGAAAGACCGACCGAAAGCGGAGTTTCAACAACAAACGAGTACGACCGAAAGCAAACTTGTAAAGAAAGACCGACCGAAAGCGTTGTTTACACAACAAATGGGTACGACCGAAAGCGGACTTGAAAAAAAGACCAACCAAAATCGGAGTTTCAACAACAAACGAGTACGACTGAAAGCGGACTCGAAAAGATAGACCGACCGAAAGCGGAGTTTCAACAACAAATGGGTACGACCGAAAGCGGACTTGAAAAGAAAGACCAACCGAAAGCGGAGTTTCAACAACAAACAAGTACGACCAAAAGCGGACTCGAAAAGATAGACCGACCGAAAGCGGAGTTTCAACAACAAACGGGTACAACCGAAAGCGGACTCGAAAAGAAAGACCGACCGAAAGCGGAGTTTCAACAACAAATGGGTACGACCAAAAGCAGACTTGAAAAGAAAGACCAACCGAAAGCGGAGTTTCAACAACAAACGAGTACGACTGAAAGCGTACTCGAAAAGAAAGACCGACCGAAAGCGGAGTTTCAACAACAAACGAGTACGACCGAAAGCGGACTCGAAAAGAAAGACCGACCGAAAGCGGAGTTTCAACAACAAATGGGTACGACCGAAAGCGGACTTGAAAAGAAAGACCAACCGAAAGCGGAGTTTCAACAACAAACGAGTACGACTGAAAGCGGACTCGAAAAGATAGACCGACCGAAAGAGGAGTTTCAACAACAAATGGGTACGACCGAATGCGGACTTGAAAAGAAAGACCAACCGAAAGCGGAGTTTCAACAACAAACGAGTACGACTGAAAGCGGACTCGAAAAGATAGACCGACCGAAAGCGGAGTTTCAACAACAAACGAGTATGACCGAAAGCGGACTCGAAAAGAAAGACCGACCGAAAGCGGAGTTTCAACAACAAATGGGTACGACCGAAAGCAGACTTGAAAAGAAAGACCAACCAAAAGCGGAGTTTCAACAACAAACGAGTACGACTGAAAGCGGACTCGAAAAGAAAGACCGACCGAAAGCGGAGTTTCAACAACAAATGGGTACGACCGAAAGCAGACTTGAAAAGAAAGACCGACCAAAAGCGGAGTTTCAACAACAAACGAGTACGACTGAAAGCGTACTCGAAAAGAAAGACCGACCGAAAGCGGAGTTTCAACAACAAACGAGTACGACCGAAAGCGGACTCGAAAAGAAAGACCGACCGAAAGCGGAGTTTCAACAACAAACGGGTACAACCGAAAGCGGACTCGAAAAGAAAGACCGACCAAAAGCGGAGTTTCAACAACAAATGGGTACGACCGAAAGCAGACTTGAAAAGAAAGACCAACCGAAAGCGGAGTTTCAACAACAAACGAGAACGACTGAAAGCGGACTCGAAAAGATAGACCGACCGAAAGCGGAGTTTCAACAACAAACGAGTACAACCGAAAGCGGACTCGAAAAGAAAGACCGACCGAAAGCGGAGTTTCAACAACAAATGGGTACGACCGAAAGCGGACTTGAAAAGAAAGACCAACCGAAAGCGGAGTTTCAACAACAAACGAGTACGACTGAAAGCGGACTCGAAAAGATAGACCGACCGAAAGAGGAGTTTCAACAACAAATGGGTACGACCGAATGCGGACTTGAAAAGAAAGACCAACCGAAAGCGGAGTTTCAACAACAAACGAGTACGACTGAAAGCGGACTCGAAAAGATAGACCGACCGAAAGCGGAGTTTCAACAACAAACGAGTATGACCGAAAGCGGACTCAAAAAGAAAGACCGACCGAAAGCGGAGTTTCAACAACAAATGGGTACGACCGAAAGCAGACTTGAAAAGAAAGACCAACCAAAAGCGGAGTTTCAACAACAAACGAGTACGACTGAAAGCGGACTCGAAAAGAAAGACCGACCGAAAGCGGAGTTTCAACAACAAATGGGTACGACCGAAAGCAGACTTGAAAAGAAAGACCAACCGAAAGCGGAGTTTCAACAACAAACGAGAACGACTGAAAGCGGACTCGAAAAGATAGACCGACCGAAAGCGGAGTTTCAACAACAAACGAGTACAACCGAAAGCGGACTCGAAAAGAAAGACCGACCGAAAGCGGAGTTTGAACAATAAACGAGAATGACCAAAAGCGGACTCGAAAAGAAAGACCGACCGAAGGCGGAGTTTCAACAACAAACGAGTACGACCAAAAGTGGACTCGAAAAGAAAGATCGACCGAAAGCGGACTCGAAAAGAAAGATCGACCAAAAGTGGAGTTTCAACAATAAATGGGTATGACCGAAAGCGGACTTGAAAAGAAAGACCAACCGAAAGCGGAGTTTCAACAACAAAAGAGTACGACCGAAAAAGGACTCAAAAAGATAGACCGACCGAAAGCGGAGTTTCAACAACAAACGGGTACAACCGAAAGCGGACTCGAAAAGAAAGACCGACCGAAAGAGGAGTTTCAACAACAAATGGGTACGACCGAAAGCAGACTTGAAAAGAAAGACCAACCAAAAGCGGAGTTTCAACAACAAACGAGTACGACTGAAAGCGTACTCGAAAAGAAAGACCGACCGAAAGCGGAGTTTCAACAACAAACGAGTACGACCGAAAGCAAACTTGTAAAGAAAGACCGACCGAAAGCGTTGTTTACACAACAAATGGGTACGACAGAAAGCGGACTTGAAAAAAAGACCAACCAAAAGCGGAGTTTCAACAACAAACGAGTACGACTGAAAGCGGACTCGAAAAGATAGACCGACCGAAAGCGGAGTTTCAACAACAAATGGGTACGACCGAAAGCGGACTTGAAAAGAAAGACCAACCGAAAGCGGAGTTTCAACAACAAACAAGTACGACCAAAAGCGGACTCGAAAAGATAGACCGACCGAAAGCGGAGTTTCAACAACAAACGGGTACAACCGAAAGCGGACTCGAAAAGAAAGACCGACCGAAAGCGGAGTTTCAACAACAAATGGGTACGACCAAAAGCAGACTTGAAAAGAAAGACCAACCGAAAGCGGAGTTTCAACAACAAACGAGTACGACTGAAAGCGTACTCGAAAAGAAAGACCGACCGAAAGCGGAGTTTCAACAACAAACGAGTACGACCGAAAGCGGACTCGAAAAGAAAGACCGACCGAAAGCGGAGTTTCAACAACAAATGGGTACGACCGAAAGCGGACTTGAAAAGAAAGACCAACCGAAAGCGGAGTTTCAACAACAAACGAGTACGACTGAAAGCGGACTCGAAAAGATAGACCGACCGAAAGAGGAGTTTCAACAACAAATGGGTACGACCGAATGCGGACTTGAAAAGAAAGACCAACCGAAAGCGGAGTTTCAACAACAAACGAGTACGACTGAAAGCGGACTCGAAAAGATAGACCGACCGAAAGCGGAGTTTCAACAACAAACGAGTATGACCGAAAGCGGACTCGAAAAGAAAGACCGACCGAAAGCGGAGTTTCAACAACAAATGGGTACGACCGAAAGCAGACTTGAAAAGAAAGACCAACCAAAAGCGGAGTTTCAACAACAAACGAGTACGACTGAAAGCGGACTCGAAAAGAAAGACCGACCGAAAGCGGAGTTTCAACAACAAATGGGTACGACCGAAAGCAGACTTGAAAAGAAAGACCGACCAAAAGCGGAGTTTCAACAACAAACGAGTACGACTGAAAGCGTACTCGAAAAGAAAGACCGACCGAAAGCGGAGTTTCAACAACAAACGAGTACGACCGAAAGCGGACTCGAAAAGAAAGACCGACCGAAAGCGGAGTTTCAACAACAAACGGGTACAACCGAAAGCGGACTCGAAAAGAAAGACCGACCAAAAGCGGAGTTTCAACAACAAATGGGTACGACCGAAAGCAGACTTGAAAAGAAAGACCAACCGAAAGCGGAGTTTCAACAACAAACGAGAACGACTGAAAGCGGACTCGAAAAGATAGACCGACCGAAAGCGGAGTTTCAACAACAAACGAGTACAACCGAAAGCGGACTCGAAAAGAAAGACCGACCGAAAGCGGAGTTTCAACAACAAATGGGTACGACCGAAAGCGGACTTGAAAAGAAAGACCAACCGAAAGCGGAGTTTCAACAACAAACGAGTACGACTGAAAGCGGACTCGAAAAGATAGACCGACCGAAAGAGGAGTTTCAACAACAAATGGGTACGACCGAATGCGGACTTGAAAAGAAAGACCAACCGAAAGCGGAGTTTCAACAACAAACGAGTACGACTGAAAGCGGACTCGAAAAGATAGACCGACCGAAAGCGGAGTTTCAACAACAAACGAGTATGACCGAAAGCGGACTCGAAAAGAAAGACCGACCGAAAGCGGAGTTTCAACAACAAATGGGTACGACCGAAAGCGGACTTGAAAAGAAAGACCAACCGAAAGCGGAGTTTCAACAACAAACGAGTACGACTGAAAGCGGACTCGAAAAGATAGACCGACCGAAAGAGGAGTTTCAACAACAAATGGGTACGACCGAATGCGGACTTGAAAAGAAAGACCAACCGAAAGCGGAGTTTCAACAACAAACGAGTACGACTGAAAGCGGACTCGAAAAGATAGACCGACCGAAAGCGGAGTTTCAACAACAAACGAGTACGACTGAAAGCGGACTCGAAAAGATAGACCGACCGAAAGAGGAGTTTCAACAACAAATGGGTACGACCGAATGCGGACTTGAAAAGAAAGACCAACCGAAAGCGGAGTTTCAACAACAAACGAGTACGACTGAAAGCGGACTCGAAAAGATAGACCGACCGAAAGCGGAGTTTCAACAACAAACGAGTATGACCGAAAGCGGACTCGAAAAGAAAGACCGACCGAAAGCGGAGTTTCAACAACAAATGGGTACGACCGAAAGCAGACTTGAAAAGAAAGACCAACCAAAAGCGGAGTTTCAACAACAAACGAGTACGACTGAAAGCGGACTCGAAAAGAAAGACCGACCGAAAGCGGAGTTTCAACAACAAATGGGTACGACCGAAAGCAGACTTGAAAAGAAAGACCGACCAAAAGCGGAGTTTCAACAACAAACGAGTACGACTGAAAGCGTACTCGAAAAGAAAGACCGACCGAAAGCGGAGTTTCAACAACAAACGAGTACGACCGAAAGCGGACTCGAAAAGAAAGACCGACCGAAAGCGGAGTTTCAACAACAAACGGGTACAACCGAAAGCGGACTCGAAAAGAAAGACCGACCGAAAGCGGAGTTTCAACAACAAATGGGTACGACCGAAAGCAGACTTGAAAAGAAAGACCAACCGAAAGCGGAGTTTCAACAACAAACGAGAACGACTGAAAGCGGACTCGAAAAGATAGACCGACCGAAAGCGGAGTATCAACAACAAACGAGTACAACCGAAAGCGGACTCGAAAAGAAAGACCGACCGAAAGCGGAGTTTGAACAATAAACGAGAATGACCAAAAGCGGACTCGAAAAGAAAGACCGACCGAAGGCGGAGTTTCAACAACAAACGAGTACGACCAAAAGTGGACTCGAAAAGAAAGATCGACCGAAAGCGGAGTTTCAACAACAAACGAGTACGACCGAAAGCGGACTCGAAAAGAAAGATCGACCAAAAGTGGAGTTTCAACAATAAATGGGTATGACCGAAAGCGGACTTGAAAAGAAAGACCAACCGAAAGCGGAGTTTCAACAACAAAAGAGTACGACCGAAAAAGGACTCAAAAAGATAGACCGACCGAAAGCGGAGTTTCAACAACAAACGGGTACAACCGAAAGCGGACTCGAAAAGAAAGACTGACCGAAAGAGGAGTTTCAACAACAAATGGGTACGACCGAAAGCAGACTTGAAAAGAAACACCAACCAAAAGCGGAGTTTCAACAACAAACGAGTACGACTGAAAGCGTACTCGAAAAGAAAGACCGACCAAAAGCGGAGTTTCAACAACAAACGAGTACGACCGAAAGCGGACTTGTAAAGAAAGACCGACCGAAAGCGTTGTTTACACAACAAATGGGTACGACCGAAAGCGGAGTTTCAACAACAAACGAGTACGACTGAAAGCGGACTCGAAAAGATAGACCGACCGAAAGCGGAGTTTCAACAACAAATGGGTACGACCGAAAGCGGACTTGAAAAGAAAGACCAACCGAAAGCGGAGTTTCAACAACAAACAAGTACGACTAAAAGCGGACTCGAAAAGATAGACCGACCGAAAGCGGAGTTTCAACAACAAACGGGTACAACCGAAAGCGGACTCGAAAAGAAAGACCGACCGAAAGCGGAGTTTCAACAACAAATGGGTACGACCAAAAGCAGACTTGAAAAGAAAGACCAACCGAAAGCGGAGTTTCAACAACAAACGAGTACGACTGAAAGCGTACTCGAAAAGAAAGACCGACCGAAAGCGGAGTTTCAACAAAAACGAGTACGACCGAAAGCGGACTCGAAAAGAAAGACCGACCGAAAGCGGAGTTTCAACAACAAATGGGTACGACCGAAAGCGGACTTGAAAAGAAAGACCAACCGAAAGCGGAGTTTCAACAACAAACGAGTACGACTGAAAGCGGACTCGAAAAGATAGACCGACCGAAAGAGGAGTTTCAACAACAAATGGGTACGACCGAATGCGGACTTGAAAAGAAAGACCAACCGAAAGCGGAGTTTCAACAACAAACGAGTACGACTGAAAGCGGACTCGAAAAGATAGACCGACCGAAAGCGGAGTTTCAACAACAAACGAGTATGACCGAAAGCGGACTCGAAAAGAAAGACCGACCGAAAGCGGAGTTTCAACAACAAATGGGTACGACCGAAAGCAGACTTGAAAAGAAAGACCAACCAAAAGCGGAGTTTCAACAACAAACGAGTACGACTGAAAGCGGACTCGAAAAGAAAGACCGACCGAAAGCGGAGTTTCAACAACAAATGGGTACGACCGAAAGCAGACTTGAAAAGAAAGACCGACCAAAAACGGAGTTTCAACAACAAACGAGTACGACTGAAAGCGTACTCGAAAAGAAAGACCGACCGAAAGCGGAGTTTCAACAACAAACGAGTACGACCGAAAGCGGACTCGAAAAGAAAGACCGGCCGAAAGCAGAGTTTCAACAACAAACGGGTACAACCGAAAGCGGACTCGAAAAGAAAGACCGACCGAAAGCGGAGTTTCAACAACAAATGGGTACGACCGAAAGCAGACTTGAAAAGAAAGACCAACCGAAAGCGGAGTTTCAACAACAAACGAGAACGACTGAAAGCGGACTCGAAAAGATAGACCGACCGAAAGCGGAGTTTCAACAACAAACGAGTACAACCGAAAGCGGACTCGAAAAGAAAGACCGACCGAAAGCGGAGTTTGAACAATAAACGAGAATGACCAAAAGTGGACTCGAAAAGAAAGATCGACCGAAAGCGGAGTTTCAACAACAAATGGGTACGACCGAAAGTGGACTTGAAAATAAAGACCAACCGAAAACGGAGTTTCAACAACAAACGAGTACGACCGAAAGCGGACTCGAAAAGAAAGACCGACCGAAAGCGGAGTTTCAACAACAAACGGGTACAACCGAAAGCGGACTCGAAAAGAAAGACCGACCGAAAGCGGAGTTTCAACAACAAATGGGTACGACCGAAAGCAGACTTGAAAGAAAGACCAACCGAAAGCGGAGTTTCAACAACAAACGAGAACGACTGAAAGCGGACTCGAAAAGATAGACCGACCGAAAGCGGAGTTTCAACAACAAACGAGTACAACCGAAAGCGGACTCGAAAAGAAAGACCGACCGAAAGCGGAGTTTGAACAATAAACGAGAATGACCAAAAGCGGACTCGAAAAGAAAGACCGACCGAAGGCGGAGTTTCAACAACAAACGAGTACGACCAAAAGTGGACTCGAAAAGAAAGATCGACCGAAAGCGGAGTTTCAACAACAAATGGGTACGACCGAAAGTGGACTTGAAAATAAAGACCAACCGAAAGCGGAGTTTCAACAACAAACGAGTACGACCAAAAGCGGACTCGAAAAGAAAGACCGACCGAAAGCGGAGTTTCAACAACAAACGGGTACAACCGAAAGCGGACTCGAAAAGAAAGACCGACCGAAAGCGGAGTTTCAACAACAAATGGGTACGACCAAAAGCAGACTTGAAAAGAAAGACCAACCGAAAGTGGAGTTTCAACAACAAACGAGTACGACTGAAAGCGGACTCGAAAAGATAGACCGACCGAAAGCGGAGTTTCAACAACAAATGGGTACGACCGAAAGCGGACTTGAAAAGAAAGACCAACCGAAAGCGGAGTTTCAACAACAAACAAGTACGACCAAAAGCGGACTCGAAAAGATAGACCGACCGAAAGCGGAGTTTCAACAACAAACGGGTACAACCGAAAGCGGACTCGAAAAGAAAGACCGACCGAAAGCCGAGTTTCAACAACAAATGGGTACGACCAAAAGCAGACTTGAAAAGAAAGACCAACCGAAAGCGGAGTTTCAACAACAAACGAGTACGACTGAAAGCGTACTCGAAAAGAAAGACCGACCGAAAGCGGAGTTTCAACAACAAACGAGTACGACCGAAAGCGGACTCGAAAAGAAAGACCGACCGAAAGCGGAGTTTCAACAACAAATGGGTACGACCGAAAGCGGACTTTAAAAGAAAGACCAACCGAAAGCGGAGTTTCAACAACAAACGAGTACGACTGAAAGCGGACTCGAAAAGATAGACCGACCGAAAGAGGAGTTTCAACAACAAATGGGTACGACCGAAAGCGGACTTGAAAAAAAGACCAACCGAAAGCGGAGTTTCAACAACAAACGAGTACGACTGAAAGCGGACTCGAAAAGATAGACCGACCGAAAGCGGAGTTTCAACAACAAATGGGTACGACCGAAAGCGGACTTGAAAAGAAAGACCAACCGAAAGCAGAGTTTCAACAACAAACAAGTACGACCAAAAGCGGACTCGAAAAGATAGACCGACCGAAAGCGGAGTTTCAACAACAAACGGGTACGACCAAAAGCAGACTTGAAAAGAAAGACCAACCGAAAACGGAGTTTCAACAACAAACGAGTACGACTGAAAGCGTACTCGAAAAGATAGACCGACCGAAAGCGGAGTTTCAACAACAAATGGGTACGACCGAAAGCGGACTTGAAAAGAAAGACCAACCGAAAGCGGAGTTTCAACAACAAACGAGTACGACTGAAAGCGGACTCGAAAAGATAGACCGACCGAAAGAGGAGTTTCAACAACAAATGGGTACGACCGAAAGTGGACTTGAAAATAAAGACCAACCGAAAGCGGAGTTTCAACAACAAACGAGTACGACCAAAAGCGGACTCGAAAAGAAAGACCGACCGAAAGCGGAGTTTCAACAACAAACGGGTACAACCGAAAGCGGACTCGAAAAGAAAGACCGACCGAAAGCGGAGTTTCAACAACAAATGGGTACGACCAAAAGCAGACTTGAAAAGAAAGACCAACCGAAAGCGGAGTTTCAACAACAAACGAGTACGACTGAAAGCGGACTCGAAAAGATAGACCGACCGAAAGCGGAGTTTCAACAACAAATGGGTACGACCGAAAGCGGACTTGAAAAGAAAGACCAACCGAAAGCGGAGTTTCAACAACAAACAAGTACGACCAAAAGCGGACTCGAAAAGATAGACCGACCGAAAGCGGAGTTTCAACAACAAACGGGTACAACCGAAAGCGGACTCGAAAAGAAAGACCGACCGAAAGCGGAGTTTCAACAACAAATGGGTACGACCAAAAGCAGACTTGAAAAGAAAGACCAACCGAAAGCGGAGTTTCAACAACAAACGAGTACGACTGAAAGCTTACTCGAAAAGAAAGACCGACCGAAAGCGGAGTTTCAACAACAAACGAGTACGACCGAAAGCGGACTCGAAAAGAAAGACCGACCGAAAGCGGAGTTTCAACAATAAATGGGTACGACCGAAAGCGGACTTGAAAAGAAAGACCAACCGAAAGCGGAGTTTCAACAACAAACGAGTACGACTGAAAGCGGACTCGAAAAGATAGACCGACCGAAAGCGGAGTTTCAACAACAAACGAGTATGACCGAAAGCGGACTCGAAAAGAAAGACCGACCGAAAGCGGAGTTTCAACAACAAATGGGTACGACCGAAAGCAGACTTGAAAAGAAAGACCAACCAAAAGCGGAGTTTCAACAACAAACGAGTACGACTGAAAGCGGACTCGAAAAGAAAGACCGACCGAAAGCGGAGTTTGAACAATAAACGAGAATGACCAAAAGCGGACTCGAAAAGAAAGACCGACCGAAGGCGGAGTTTCAACAACAAACGAGTACGACCAAAAGTGGACTCGAAAAGAAAGATCGACCGAAAGCGGAGTTTCAACAACAAATGGGTACGACCGAAAGTGGACTTGAAAATAAAGACCAACCGAAAGCGGAGTTTCAACAACAAACGAGTACGACCAAAAGCGGACTCGAAAAGAAAGACCGACCGAAAGCGGAGTTTCAACAACAAACGGGTACAACCGAAAGCGGACTCGAAAAGAAAGACCGACCGAAAGCGGAGTTTCAACAACAAATGGGTACGACCGAAAGCGGACTTGAAAAGAAAGACCAACCGAAAGCGGAGTTTCAACAACAAACGAGTACGACTGAAAGCGGACTCGAAAAGATAGACCGACCGAAAGCGGAGTTTCAACAACAAATGGGTACGACCGAAAGCGGACTTGAAAAGAAAGACCAACCGAAAGCGGAGTTTCAACAACAAACGAGTACGACCAAAAGCGGACTCGAAAAGAAAGACCGACCGAAAGCGGAGTTTCAACAACAAACGGGTACAACCGAAAGCGGACTCGAAAAGAAAGACCGACCGAAAGCGGAGTTTCAACAACAAATGGGTACGACCAAAAGCAGACTTGAAAAGAAAGACCAACCGAAAGCGGAGTTTCAACAACAAACGAGTACGACTGAAAGCGGACTCGAAAAGATAGACCGACCGAAAGCGGAGTTTCAACAACAAATGGGTACGACCGAAAGCGGACTTGAAAAGAAAGACCAACCGAAAGCGGAGTTTCAACAACAAACAAGTACGACCAAAAGCGGACTCGAAAAGATAGACCGACCGAAAGCGGAGTTTCAACAACAAACGGGTACAACCGAAAGCGGACTCGAAAAGAAAGACCGACCGAAAGCGGAGTTTCAACAACAAATGGGTACGACCAAAAGCAGACTTGAAAAGAAAGACCAACCGAAAGCGGAGTTTCAACAACAAACGAGTACGACTGAAAGCTTACTCGAAAAGAAAGACCGACCGAAAGCGGAGTTTCAACAACAAACGAGTACGACCGAAAGCGGACTCGAAAAGAAAGACCGACCGAAAGCGGAGTTTCAACAATAAATGGGTACGACCGAAAGCGGACTTGAAAAGAAAGACCAACCGAAAGCGGAGTTTCAACAACAAACGAGTACGACTGAAAGCGGACTCGAAAAGATAGACCGACCGAAAGCGGAGTTTCAACAACAAACGAGTATGACCGAAAGCGGACTCGAAAAGAAAGACCGACCGAAAGCGGAGTTTCAACAACAAATGGGTACGACCGAAAGCAGACTTGAAAAGAAAGACCAACCAAAAGCGGAGTTTCAACAACAAACGAGTACGACTGAAAGCGGACTCGAAAAGAAAGACCGACCGAAAGCGGAGTTTGAACAATAAACGAGAATGACCAAAAGCGGACTCGAAAAGAAAGACCGACCGAAGGCGGAGTTTCAACAACAAACGAGTACGACTGAAAGCGGACTCGAAAAGATAGACCGACCGAAAGAGGAGTTTCAACAACAAATGGGTACGACCGAAAGCGGACTTGAAAAAAAGACCAACCGAAAGCGGAGTTTCAACAACAAACGAGTACGACTGAAAGCGGACTCGAAAAGATAGACCGACCGAAAGCGGAGTTTCAACAACAAATGGGTACGACCGAAAGCGGACTTGAAAAGAAAGACCAACCGAAAGCAGAGTTTCAACAACAAACAAGTACGACCAAAAGCGGACTCGAAAAGATAGACCGACCGAAAGCGGAGTTTCAACAACAAACGGGTACGACCAAAAGCAGACTTGAAAAGAAAGACCAACCGAAAACGGAGTTTCAACAACAAACGAGTACGACTGAAAGCGTACTCGAAAAGATAGACCGACCGAAAGCGGAGTTTCAACAACAAATGGGTACGACCGAAAGCGGACTTGAAAAGAAAGACCAACCGAAAGCGGAGTTTCAACAACAAACGAGTACGACTGAAAGCGGACTCGAAAAGATAGACCGACCGAAAGAGGAGTTTCAACAACAAATGGGTACGACCGAAAGTGGACTTGAAAATAAAGACCAACCGAAAGCGGAGTTTCAACAACAAACGAGTACGACCAAAAGCGGACTCGAAAAGAAAGACCGACCGAAAGCGGAGTTTCAACAACAAACGGGTACAACCGAAAGCGGACTCGAAAAGAAAGACCGACCGAAAGCGGAGTTTCAACAACAAATGGGTACGACCAAAAGCAGACTTGAAAAGAAAGACCAACCGAAAGCGGAGTTTCAACAACAAACGAGTACGACTGAAAGCGGACTCGAAAAGATAGACCGACCGAAAGCGGAGTTTCAACAACAAATGGGTACGACCGAAAGCGGACTTGAAAAGAAAGACCAACCGAAAGCGGAGTTTCAACAACAAACAAGTACGACCAAAAGCGGACTCGAAAAGATAGACCGACCGAAAGCGGAGTTTCAACAACAAACGGGTACAACCGAAAGCGGACTCGAAAAGAAAGACCGACCGAAAGCGGAGTTTCAACAACAAATGGGTACGACCAAAAGCAGACTTGAAAAGAAAGACCAACCGAAAGCGGAGTTTCAACAACAAACGAGTACGACTGAAAGCTTACTCGAAAAGAAAGACCGACCGAAAGCGGAGTTTCAACAACAAACGAGTACGACCGAAAGCGGACTCGAAAAGAAAGACCGACCGAAAGCGGAGTTTCAACAATAAATGGGTACGACCGAAAGCGGACTTGAAAAGAAAGACCAACCGAAAGCGGAGTTTCAACAACAAACGAGTACGACTGAAAGCGGACTCGAAAAGATAGACCGACCGAAAGCGGAGTTTCAACAACAAACGAGTATGACCGAAAGCGGACTCGAAAAGAAAGACCGACCGAAAGCGGAGTTTCAACAACAAATGGGTACGACCGAAAGCAGACTTGAAAAGAAAGACCAACCAAAAGCGGAGTTTCAACAACAAACGAGTACGACTGAAAGCGGACTCGAAAAGAAAGACCGACCGAAAGCGGAGTTTGAACAATAAACGAGAATGACCAAAAGCGGACTCGAAAAGAAAGACCGACCGAAGGCGGAGTTACAACAACAAACGAGTACGACCAAAAGTGGACTCGAAAAGAAAGATCGACCGAAAGCGGAGTTTCAACAACAAATGGGTACGACCGAAAGTGGACTTGAAAATAAAGACCAACCGAAAGCGGAGTTTCAACAACAAACGAGTACGACCAAAAGCGGACTCGAAAAGAAAGACCGACCGAAAGCGGAGTTTCAACAACAAACGGGTACAACCGAAAGCGGACTCGAAAAGAAAGACCGACCGAAAGCGGAGTTTCAACAACAAATGGGTACGACCGAAAGCGGACTTGAAAAGAAAGACCAACCGAAAGCGGAGTTTCAACAACAAACGAGTACGACTGAAAGCGGACTCGAAAAGATAGACCGACCGAAAGCGGAGTTTCAACAACAAATGGGTACGACCGAAAGCGGACTTGAAAAGAAAGACCAACCGAAAGCGGAGTTTCAACAACAAACGAGTACGACCAAAAGCGGACTCGAAAAGAAAGACCGACCGAAAGCGGAGTTTCAACAACAAACGGGTACAACCGAAAGCGGACTCGAAAAGAAAGACCGACCGAAAGCGGAGTTTCAACAACAAATGGGTACGACCAAAAGCAGACTTGAAAAGAAAGACCAACCGAAAGCGGAGTTTCAACAACAAACGAGTACGACTGAAAGCGGACTCGAAAAGATAGACCGACCGAAAGCGGAGTTTCAACAACAAATGGGTACGACCGAAAGCGGACTTGAAAAGAAAGACCAACCGAAAGCGGAGTTTCAACAACAAACAAGTACGACCAAAAGCGGACTCGAAAAGATAGACCGACCGAAAGCGGAGTTTCAACAACAAACGGGTACAACCGAAAGCGGACTCGAAAAGAAAGACCGACCGAAAGCGGAGTTTCAACAACAAATGGGTACGACCAAAAGCAGACTTGAAAAGAAAGACCAACCGAAAGCGGAGTTTCAACAACAAACGAGTACGACTGAAAGCTTACTCGAAAAGAAAGACCGACCGAAAGCGGAGTTTCAACAACAAACGGGTACAACCGAAAGCGGACTCGAAAAGAAAGACCGACCGAAAGCGGAGTTTCAACAACAAATGGGTACGACCGAAAGCGGACTTGAAAAGAAAGACCAACCGAAAGCGGAGTTTCAACAACAAACAAGTACGACCAAAAGCGGACTCGAAAAGATAGACCGACCGAAAGCGGAGTTTCAACAACAAACGGGTACAACCGAAAGCGGACTCGAAAAGAAAGACCGACCGAAAGCGGAGTTTCAACAACAAATGGGTACGACCAAAAGCAGACTTGAAAAGAAAGACCAACCGAAAGCGGAGTTTCAACAACAAACGAGTACGACTGAAAGCTTACTCGAAAAGAAAGACCGACCGAAAGCGGAGTTTCAACAACAAACGAGTACGACCGAAAGCGGACTCGAAAAGAAAGACCGACCGAAAGCGGAGTTTCAACAATAAATGGGTACGACCGAAAGCGGACTTGAAAAGAAAGACCAACCGAAAGCGGAGTTTCAACAACAAACGAGTACGACTGAAAGCGGACTCGAAAAGATAGACCGACCGAAAGCGGAGTTTCAACAACAAACGAGTATGACCGAAAGCGGACTCGAAAAGAAAGACCGACCGAAAGCGGAGTTTCAACAACAAATGGGTACGACCGAAAGCAGACTTGAAAAGAAAGACCAACCAAAAGCGGAGTTTCAACAACAAACGAGTACGACTGAAAGCGGACTCGAAAAGAAAGACCGACCGAAAGCGGAGTTTGAACAATAAACGAGAATGACCAAAAGCGGACTCGAAAAGAAAGACCGACCGAAGGCGGAGTTTCAACAACAAACGAGTACGACTGAAAGCGGACTCGAAAAGATAGACCGACCGAAAGAGGAGTTTCAACAACAAATGGGTACGACCGAAAGCGGACTTGAAAAAAAGACCAACCGAAAGCGGAGTTTCAACAACAAACGAGTACGACTGAAAGCGGACTCGAAAAGATAGACCGACCGAAAGCGGAGTTTCAACAACAAATGGGTACGACCGAAAGCGGACTTGAAAAGAAAGACCAACCGAAAGCAGAGTTTCAACAACAAACAAGTACGACCAAAAGCGGACTCGAAAAGATAGACCGACCGAAAGCGGAGTTTCAACAACAAACGGGTACGACCAAAAGCAGACTTGAAAAGAAAGACCAACCGAAAACGGAGTTTCAACAACAAACGAGTACGACTGAAAGCGTACTCGAAAAGATAGACCGACCGAAAGCGGAGTTTCAACAACAAATGGGTACGACCGAAAGCGGACTTGAAAAGAAAGACCAACCGAAAGCGGAGTTTCAACAACAAACGAGTACGACTGAAAGCGGACTCGAAAAGATAGACCGACCGAAAGAGGAGTTTCAACAACAAATGGGTACGACCGAAAGTGGACTTGAAAATAAAGACCAACCGAAAGCGGAGTTTCAACAACAAACGAGTACGACCAAAAGCGGACTCGAAAAGAAAGACCGACCGAAAGCGGAGTTTCAACAACAAACGGGTACAACCGAAAGCGGACTCGAAAAGAAAGACCGACCGAAAGCGGAGTTTCAACAACAAATGGGTACGACCAAAAGCAGACTTGAAAAGAAAGACCAACCGAAAGCGGAGTTTCAACAACAAACGAGTACGACTGAAAGCGGACTCGAAAAGATAGACCGACCGAAAGCGGAGTTTCAACAACAAATGGGTACGACCGAAAGCGGACTTGAAAAGAAAGACCAACCGAAAGCGGAGTTTCAACAACAAACAAGTACGACCAAAAGCGGACTCGAAAAGATAGACCGACCGAAAGCGGAGTTTCAACAACAAACGGGTACAACCGAAAGCGGACTCGAAAAGAAAGACCGACCGAAAGCGGAGTTTCAACAACAAATGGGTACGACCAAAAGCAGACTTGAAAAGAAAGACCAACCGAAAGCGGAGTTTCAACAACAAACGAGTACGACTGAAAGCTTACTCGAAAAGAAAGACCGACCGAAAGCGGAGTTTCAACAACAAACGAGTACGACCGAAAGCGGACTCGAAAAGAAAGACCGACCGAAAGCGGAGTTTCAACAATAAATGGGTACGACCGAAAGCGGACTTGAAAAGAAAGACCAACCGAAAGCGGAGTTTCAACAACAAACGAGTACGACTGAAAGCGGACTCGAAAAGATAGACCGACCGAAAGCGGAGTTTCAACAACAAACGAGTATGACCGAAAGCGGACTCGAAAAGAAAGACCGACCGAAAGCGGAGTTTCAACAACAAATGGGTACGACCGAAAGCAGACTTGAAAAGAAAGACCAACCAAAAGCGGAGTTTCAACAACAAACGAGTACGACTGAAAGCGGACTCGAAAAGAAAGACCGACCGAAAGCGGAGTTTGAACAATAAACGAGAATGACCAAAAGCGGACTCGAAAAGAAAGACCGACCGAAGGCGGAGTTACAACAACAAACGAGTACGACCAAAAGTGGACTCGAAAAGAAAGATCGACCGAAAGCGGAGTTTCAACAACAAATGGGTACGACCGAAAGTGGACTTGAAAATAAAGACCAACCGAAAGCGGAGTTTCAACAACAAACGAGTACGACCAAAAGCGGACTCGAAAAGAAAGACCGACCGAAAGCGGAGTTTCAACAACAAACGGGTACAACCGAAAGCGGACTCGAAAAGAAAGACCGACCGAAAGCGGAGTTTCAACAACAAATGGGTACGACCGAAAGCGGACTTGAAAAGAAAGACCAACCGAAAGCGGAGTTTCAACAACAAACGAGTACGACTGAAAGCGGACTCGAAAAGATAGACCGACCGAAAGCGGAGTTTCAACAACAAATGGGTACGACCGAAAGCGGACTTGAAAAGAAAGACCAACCGAAAGCGGAGTTTCAACAACAAACGAGTACGACCAAAAGCGGACTCGAAAAGAAAGACCGACCGAAAGCGGAGTTTCAACAACAAACGGGTACAACCGAAAGCGGACTCGAAAAGAAAGACCGACCGAAAGCGGAGTTTCAACAACAAATGGGTACGACCAAAAGCAGACTTGAAAAGAAAGACCAACCGAAAGCGGAGTTTCAACAACAAACGAGTACGACTGAAAGCGGACTCGAAAAGATAGACCGACCGAAAGCGGAGTTTCAACAACAAATGGGTACGACCGAAAGCGGACTTGAAAAGAAAGACCAACCGAAAGCGGAGTTTCAACAACAAACAAGTACGACCAAAAGCGGACTCGAAAAGATAGACCGACCGAAAGCGGAGTTTCAACAACAAACGGGTACAACCGAAAGCGGACTCGAAAAGAAAGACCGACCGAAAGCGGAGTTTCAACAACAAATGGGTACGACCAAAAGCAGACTTGAAAAGAAAGACCAACCGAAAGCGGAGTTTCAACAACAAACGAGTACGACTGAAAGCTTACTCGAAAAGAAAGACCGACCGAAAGCGGAGTTTCAACAACAAACGAGTACGACCGAAAGCGGACTCGAAAAGAAAGACCGACCGAAAGCGGAGTTTCAACAATAAATGGGTACGACCGAAAGCGGACTTGAAAAGAAAGACCAACCGAAAGCGGAGTTTCAACAACAAACGAGTACGACTGAAAGCGGACTCGAAAAGATAGACCGACCGAAAGCGGAGTTTCAACAACAAACGAGTATGACCGAAAGCGGACTCGAAAAGAAAGACCGACCGAAAGCGGAGTTTCAACAACAAATGGGTACGACCGAAAGCAGACTTGAAAAGAAAGACCAACCAAAAGCGGAGTTTCAACAACAAACGAGTACGACTGAAAGCGGACTCGAAAAGAAAGACCGACCGAAAGCGGAGTTTGAACAATAAACGAGAATGACCAAAAGCGGACTCGAAAAGAAAGACCGACCGAAGGCGGAGTTTCAACAACAAACGAGTACGACCAAAAGTGGACTCGAAAAGAAAGATCGACCGAAAGCGGAGTTTCAACAACAAATGGGTACGACCGAAAGTGGACTTGAAAATAAAGACCAACCGAAAGCGGAGTTTCAACAACAAACGAGTACGACCAAAAGCGGACTCGAAAAGAAAGACCGACCGAAAGCGGAGTTTCAACAACAAACGGGTACAACCGAAAGCGGACTCGAAAAGAAAGACCGACCGAAAGCGGAGTTTCAACAACAAATGGGTACGACCAAAAGCAGACTTGAAAAGAAAGACCAACCGAAAGCGGAGTTTCAACAACAAACGAGTACGACTGAAAGCGGACTCGAAAAGATAGACCGACCGAAAGCGGAGTTTCAACAACAAATGGGTACGACCGAAAGCGGACTTGAAAAGAAAGACCAACCGAAAGCGGAGTTTCAACAACAAACAAGTACGACCAAAAGCGGACTCGAAAAGATAGACCGACCGAAAGCGGAGTTTCAACAACAAACGGGTACAACCGAAAGCGGACTCGAAAAGAAAGACCGACCGAAAGCCGAGTTTCAACAACAAATGGGTACGACCAAAAGCAGACTTGAAAAGAAAGACCAACCGAAAGCGGAGTTTCAACAACAAACGAGTACGACTGAAAGCGTACTCGAAAAGAAAGACCGACCGAAAGCGGAGTTTCAACAACAAACGAGTACGTCCGAAAGCGGACTCGAAAAGAAAGACCGACCGAAAGCGGAGTTTCAACAACAAATGGGTACGACCGAAAGCGGACTTTAAAAGAAAGACCAACCGAAAGCGGAGTTTCAACAACAAACGAGTACGACTGAAAGCGGACTCGAAAAATAGACCGACCGAAAGAGGAGTTTCAACAACAAATGGGTACGACCGAAAGCGGACTTGAAAAAAAGACCAACCGAAAGCGGAGTTTCAACAACAAACGAGTACGACTGAAAGCGGACTCGAAAAGATAGACCGACCGAAAGCGGAGTTTCAACAACAAATGGGTACGACCGAAAGCGGACTTGAAAAGAAAGACCAACTGAAAGCAGAGTTTCAACAACAAACAAGTACGACCAAAAGCGGACTCGAAAAGATAGACCGACCGAAAGCGGAGTTTCAACAACAAACGGGTACGACCAAAAGCAGACTTGAAAAGAAAGACCAACCGAAAACGGAGTTTCAACAACAAACGAGTACGACTGAAAGCGTACTCGAAAAGATAGACCGACCGAAAGCGGAGTTTCAACAACAAATGGGTACGACCGAAAGCGGACTTGAAAAGAAAGACCAACCGAAAGCGGAGTTTCAACAACAAACGAGTACGACTGAAAGCGGACTCGAAAAGATAGACCGACCGAAAGAGGAGTTTCAACAACAAATGGGTACGACCGAAAGTGGACTTGAAAATAAAGACCAACCGAAAGCGGAGTTTCAACAACAAACGAGTACGACCAAAAGCGGACTCGAAAAGAAAGACCGACCGAAAGCGGAGTTTCAACAACAAACGGGTACAACCGAAAGCGGACTCGAAAAGAAAGACCGACCGAAAGCGGAGTTTCAACAACAAATGGGTACGACCAAAAGCAGACTTGAAAAGAAAGACCAACCGAAAGCGGAGTTTCAACAACAAACGAGTACGACTGAAAGCGGACTCGAAAAGATAGACCGACCGAAAGCGGAGTTTCAACAACAAATGGGTACGACCGAAAGCGGACTTGAAAAGAAAGACCAACCGAAAGCGGAGTTTCAACAACAAACAAGTACGACCAAAAGCGGACTCGAAAAGATAGACCGACCGAAAGCGGAGTTTCAACAACAAACGGGTACAACCGAAAGCGGACTCGAAAAGAAAGACCGACCGAAAGCGGAGTTTCAACAACAAATGGGTACGACCAAAAGCAGACTTGAAAAGAAAGACCAACCGAAAGCGGAGTTTCAACAACAAACGAGTACGACTGAAAGCTTACTCGAAAAGAAAGACCGACCGAAAGCGGAGTTTCAACAACAAACGAGTACGACCGAAAGCGGACTCGAAAAGAAAGACCGACCGAAAGCGGAGTTTCAACAATAAATGGGTGTAATACCCCAAAATTTGCTCTCCCCTTTGTCATCATAGCATGGCATTATCATTTATCATATCATATCCATCTCATTAGCATTGCATTGCATTTAACATAGAAAAATGAAGCATGGCATCCTTCTTACCATCAGGGCATGTGGTCAGGTGGGAGATGGACAATCAAGGAATCATTCAAAGCACAAAAAGGTCAATCAAGTTGGCTCTAGGCAAGCCAAGAGGTCTCTCATGTCTCATACTATCTCAATTGATCTTCTAAAACCTCAAGGAAGTGAGATTCAATGGGAGATTGAAGCACTACATCTTTCACTATGCAAGAGGTTCAAAAATTGAAGGAAAACCCTCAAAAGAGATAGCTCATTGATTCAAAATCATTCTCAAGTGGCATTTCTCATCATCCTTTAAGAGGATACACAACATATTCTGAGGAATTTGGATTTGGAAGATGTGCAATTTCCTCCTAACCAAAGGGGGTCAAAACTAGGGTTTCCCATTAAATCAGGGAATCTTTGATTTTTTGAACAAAACTTGATGTCATGGTATTCCATATGTCCTTAAGTGTATGTATGTGGAAGATTGCATCTCAATTGGTTTTAGAAGTGGTTCAATTGGAAGAAAGATCAAGAATCAGAGAAATTGGGGCAAAGTCAAATAATCAGAGGAAAAAGTCAACTCTTGACTTTTTGAGGCCAAATTCATGAAATTCATGTTATATGTGTCCAATGTACAAAATTTGGTCAAGAAATTCCAAAGGAATCATGAAAAAATCAAGATGTGGAAAGTTGCCATTTTTGGATGAAGTAGGGTTACTAAAAATAGCAAGTTTTGGCCATTTTGCATCAGAATTTGAACCAAGGCCATTTAAATTTGGAGCACCAAATGAAAAATCCATTCTGCCTCAATGAAAGATCTTGTTTTAAGCTTCAAATCCATGTGTAGAACATCTCCATTGGATAAAAATTGAGAGAGATATGATTGATCAAAGTTGGAGGAAAGTAGGTTCAAAACTAGGTCATGACCAAGATTTTCAGGTCACGCGCGCAGTCATTTTAACAAACAGTTGGTGGGCCAAATGTCCACTCATTTTTCTCATGGTTAAAGGCCTCAAATGAAAAACTTTTCAACATCAAAGTTGTTCCTTGTAGTGTCATCTTCAATGTTGATGTTGTGAAAATTTTGATTTAACCAAGTTATGAGATAGTTTGGAGGGTTCAAAGTCATGTTGTTTGTGCTGAAATTTTGTGTGCCCAGTTGCCATGCCGGCCAACCTCTGGCCATGCCCACCAACCAGTTTTGAACCAATGCATTCATAGCTATTTTTAGGCATATTTGAGACCTCATTTTACTTCAACTTGCAAACCAATGTTGTTCCCCAATGTACCATCTTTCTAATGACATCAATGTTTCATTGTTTCATTCACTAACCATGGAGAAATTCACCCTCAAACACCCACTGTTACCATGATGATTTGCTGCATAATATTTTGGTTCAAACATACATCAAATACATGACAGAGGTTTTATGTGTGCTGCCTCATTAAGACCAACACATATCTGCACCTCTCACACCCTTGCTCGAATTATACATGAAGAGGGAAAGGTTGGAAGCGTGCTATAGAAGTTTAGCAGCAAGAACATGGTAACACATCATAAACCAGCTGCACCATATCATTGCTCTCCCTAACTAACTTGACTCAGTTAGTTAGGGATGACTCACTTAACTCCACATAACTCAGTTAACTCACTCATTAAACCATGGTTAGAGTTTACTATAAAGCAAAACCTCACTCTCTAATTTCATTTTCAACTTCATTCTTTCACATTCTCTCCAAAGAACTCTCTCTGCTTTACTCTCAACATCACCATTGCCAAGAATTTTCGAGCTCATCTTGCTCATTCCACTTCAACACTTTCCTTGATTCTCTCAAGTTCACAACAGTGCATTTGTTCTTGAAGCTTGGATTTCGCTCACTTCCATTGAATCATCATCAAGTTCTACATCTCAGCCTTTATTTGGCCAAGTGAAGATTGTAGAAGAGACAAGACCTCTGGTTTTCTGAAGAACACTTCAAAGTTTCAAAACTTCAGGTACGAATCTCCACCATTATAGGCCTAATGTGAAGTTGTTTCCAGGTTCTTGAAGCTTCTTACAAGCTCAAGAACTTGTCCGGTTAGTTGATAGGCCTTTAGAGGTATAGTGCACAACTTAGGGCTTGCTTTAATCTCCTCTGTTTTCTCTGTGTGTGATTGTTATGTGGAAAATGATGTTAGATTCACGATGTGCATAGCGTAAGCTTCATTTTGATACCACATTTGTGCATTTTGGTGAGAATTGAGGTTGCAGACGGTGGAGGTGTGACCGGAGAAGGTGACCGGAGGTCATCTCCGGCCGGTGACTGTAATTGCTAGGGTTTCACTATGTTTTAATCGTGGCCTTTGATTGCTCTTAATCCTACGTTCCAAAATGTGCCAACACATAAAAAAAAAGCGTGCAAGTCACATGCCAATTTTCTGAACTCACTTGAACTTTGTATGGCATGGTACACGATAGGGAGTGTGGACATTCACGTGTGTTTGTTGATCATGCATACTTTGACTTTGGTTTGACTTGGACTTGATCTGATGGTTGGGAGTGAGTCAAGATTGTTGACTGAGGGTTCATGTTTGTTAATGTGTACTGCGCGCTTATTGGACTTAGCCAGAATGTTATTCACACCTCCCTGTTTTTAAGGCCCAAATGAATTAAACTGTTAATTTGCTATGCATGCACCCCCTTTCTTTAGTTCCATTTCATTTTATTTTCCATTTGTATACACGTTTTCTTTTCAATTTTTAAAAATACCAAAACATATTGGAAAATTCTACAAAAATTCATGTGTATTCTTAAAACATTTAGGAAATTTTTCATGATTTTATTTTCTGATTTTATGACCTTTTTACCCCTGTTCCATAATTTTCTTTGAATTTCCATTTGTGTGCTTTCTAATTGTGATACTTGAATTTGTTTAATTTTGTTCTTGCTCATTACAAACTGTTTTGGCATGGTTCTTTTTGCATTGATTCACTAATACATTGAAGCATGTTAGATGATTTTTGTTTGATTTTTTAGGTCACTTTATGACATGTCTTGAGGCCTATATTTGTACCACTTTGCATGATGTTTCAATTTGACCTAATTGCTTTGTTTGAAGTCATTTTGCTTTGAATTTTGATATGCTATTTTGATATGTGATTCATCTCTGATTAGTGAACTCCAATACCATGTTTTCATAATTTTCATGAGGACATTTGATTTTTGCTTGATGCATTTCATGTAAGGCATTATGACATGTTATATCATTGTAATCTTTAGTGCATGTTTGCATGAATTCTTTTGTGCATATTTGTATGAGCATTTGCATAGTTGTGTGAGCCATTCATATGATATTATAGGTCTTTGATACACATTATAGGTCATCTTTACATGTTCATTTCAGTTTGAACTTTGTGCATCATTAACATGTATTGTTTGCATTTTCTTTTTGAGTTTTCATCTCACTTCTTCTTCTATTACTTCTTGAATGTCTTGATGGTTGATTCATGGATACTTTTGAGATGTTCATAAACTATTTTCCATTTAGTTTCAATTCTGGTTGTTGATTTACATGTTCCATTTATGCATGTCCTCTTCATTTCTTTTCATCTTTCATCTACCCTTTCTTCTTGTAACATGTTTAAATGCTAATGGGTGATGATTGTTGCTTATTCACTTGCCCTTGTATGATAATAACCATTGGTTTCCATATGATGCCCATTCTGGTTGTGGTTCTAGGATTTGTTTTCTCATTTAATTCTTGTGAGTTTTATGATGCATTACATGTTCTTTTACTTCTTATACTTCTTATACATGTTTACTAACCATGTAGGGGCTTCGGTAAGTTTCAATTGAGTGTGGATAAGGAATCCACATTCAACTTCTATCCTTTCTCTTTTACAATTCTATTTTGTGTTTTGCTAAGCACTTATGTGCTTTCTTTTAATAACTCATTACTTTCCCTTTTTGAATTACAATTCATCTTCTACTTTGGAAGTGAATTGTTTAATTCGTCCCTTCTTTAGACTTTAGGTTGAAACCTCACAAACCTTAGGATCACTCCCTTAACTAATCAATTAGGATTGAGTCTTAGTCCATATAGGTTTTACCTTTTCTCCTCTCTTGAGTTTCTTTTCTCATCTCAAAGAAAATTCAAAACATATAATAAAGGTAGGCATTTATTGCATTTAGGCCTTTCATATAAAGAAAAGATTATAAGGGGTCTTCTCTTATAATCTTAAAATGTATAGCATATAACCCATCTTGGGTCAATGTGTTAAACATTTGATCTTGTATGAGGGACTTAAATGCAATACTTGTTGAAGGTGCAAATAATAAAAAACACTTCTTCACTTCATAATCAACAAAACACTTAATAAACACAAGTATGCTAGTGTGTTTGAACCTTGATAATTGGAACTAAGTGTGAGGGTCTTCTTCACTCTTAGTGTGCTTTCTTACCCATTCCATCTTGGAATGTGAGAATGTACACATTCCAATGACTAAGATCCAGATACACTGTCGTATGCAAACAAATCCAAAACACTTCCTTCTAAAAGACAAAAACAAACAATAACGTCTTTCCTTCGGGAATTCTTTTCTCATCTCATTCATTCTCAACGCACGAACGCGCTTCTACTCGTTCTCTGGCAAGATGGTAACGCACTCGGACCAGCGAGCCTGCAAACACTTGAGCTAGAACGTAAGCCGTTCTCTAAAAAACACAATCCATCCCTAGTGAGGGGAACTACGTCGCTCTGATTCTCATGCTCCCGATGAGATACGTAGGCAGTGGGGTAGGGCCCATGCGAGCACTTCTTTTATTTTCCCTACATTTGTTTCTCGTTCCTTTTCCAGTTCTCTTTTCGTTCCTTTTCCAGTATTCTTTTCTATCACCCTTTGATCGAGACAAGCAAGCGTGGATCCCATCGGGTACGATGGACGCGAGGGGGTGCTAATACCTTCCTCTCGCGTAACCGACTCCCGAACCCATTTCTCTTGGTCGTAAGACCATGCTTTTCCTTTCTCTCAGGTTTACGCGGTGTTTCCTTTCCCTCTCTTGGGATAAATACACATTGCTGGCGACTCTGTTTGGTGCCACTTTCGCGTTTGTACTAGGATGAAAATCCCGGGAGCGACAACTGGCGACTCTGCTGGGGAAAAGTTGACCTATTGCTGGTCCATCCTAAGCGAGTCAATCCTAGCGCTTGTTTGCTTTTCTTTCATTGGGTGTTTACTGTTGTGCTATATTTACCGTTTTATTGTATGGTTACTTACTGCTTTACTGTACCTTACTGTATTTATCGCATTTACTGCATTACATATCATTATTGTGCTGGACTGTGCTGTTGTTTTCTGTTTGGCGGGATGGGTGTTCTGAGAGATAAGCCCACTACCAAGGCTTGAGTACATACATAGGTATTAGAGTGGATAGTCATGACGCTTGCGTGGTGGTGACCACGTATTGTTGTTCATGAGACCCACAACCAGACGAGGTTCTATCAGGAGCTTTCTGCTACTGCATGTTATGCAGGCCAGTGGTTATTCTCTTGAGGAACTGTCGACTCTGGTGACCATTCCCGAGGACTCAGTTGCGGCACTCCTCCCGAGTTGTGATAGTGGCAGACCACATTCTGTGGCAAACCCATTGCACATTCTCGATCCGAGGACCCAATGCTGGGAACTTGCTATAGGACATCCCTTTTTGAAAGAGAATCAGCGGAGGCACTCCTCGATTGGCGATAGTACTGTACCCTGAGGGATGAATATACTATTGCTTCTCGACCTCAGTGCCAGAAGCTGAGGACCTTTTGTTTTGGAGAATCAGTTGAGGCCTCCTCGATCGATGATGATGCCAAACCAGAAATGGTGAACGTATCATCATTTCTCGACCTGAGAGCCCGGGATACTGAACATCCTAGTACCCACATGTGAGAAGGGCGGGTTGTTTACAGGTTTGCAGGTAACCATGACCTCCTACATACCCGGTTTTCTATCATCATTGCACAAAAAGGAAGTTTCATCCTATTGTATTCAGATGGTTCTTATCTATGGTTCTATATTAGTCTCAGAGCTACACTGACACCGTTCACAGTTCAGCACAGACACCTGATTACCTGATCACATTGCCCTTTGCATTGCATTATCATATTTTAACATACATGTTTATTCATTTCCAGGTGCATATATTACCCTTGATTCCAGTCATCAGGTCCCTGCAAAGATGAACACTAAAGAGAGGAAGAATATCATCAGCTATAAGTTCCTTACGCCTACTTTGGGCCCTATTGTTGTGCTGAAGGGAATGGCGAGCCCGACAGCACGAGAAGCTTTTGAAGAGAAATATGGGTGGATTTTATCTATGGTCCGTAATGTCAGTGATTATGAAGCCAGAGGTCTCCATACGTTGATGCAGTTCTATGATCCGCCTCTGAGATGTTTTGTATTTCCAGACTATGTGTTGGTTCCTACCCTGGAGGAGTATTCCAACATGTTGGGGATTGCTATCAAGGAGGAGCCCCCTTTCTTTGGATCAGTGGGGGATCTTGACTTTGGGAAGTTGGCTGGTGCTCTTTATTTGAGCAAATCAGAGCTAAGTGACAATGTCTCCAACAAAGGAAAGATTCGTGGTTACAAGCTGGAATATCTGATTAAGAAGGCCCAGGAAGCAGCTAAAGGCGAGAATTGGCTTGTTTTTAATGCTTTGCTAGCCCTTTGTATATACGGCATAGTGTTGTTTCCCAACGAGCCGGATTTTATTGATACGGACGCTATACGAATATTCATGATGAAGAACCCGGTGCCAACGCTACTAGGAGATCTTCACTACTCGTTGTACAACCGAAATGAAAAGAAAAGAGGAGGGATAATTCGCTGTTGTGCACCTTTGTTCTATAAGTGGTTTGCAGGCCGTTTACCACAATCAGGGGCTTTTGTGGATTCCAAAGATTCTCTGGAGTGGAAACAACGTTTAATGGGATTGGTGGCCAAGGACATCGTATGGGTAGATCATGGGCTGATTGGCAAGAATATTATCCACAGCTGTGGTAAGTTCCCTAACGTTCCACTGATAGGAAGATTGGGTGGGATTAACTACAATCCTTCTTTGGCCATTCGACAATTTGGGTATGCCCTGACAGGTCCGCCTATTAAGAGAGATGTGGAGGAGTCCCTCTATTTTCATACATCAGATGGGTGGGAAGCAGCACAGAAAGCTTCTGAAAGCTGGGGTAGCATACTGAAAAAGGGGAAAGTTACTCTAGGAAAGCCTAACAACCGGGTTTATCCAGCATATGAAGAGTGGGTGAAGAAAAGAGTTGAAGATTTTCTCTTGCCTTTTGGTAAGGCACCTCTTTTGTATCCGAAGAATGAGAAAGCAAGAAGCACTGCTACTGTGGAAGAAGTTGACAAGTTGCAAGCCTTGGTGAAAAAGCTCCAAGGAGAGAATTCCGAGTTGAGTAGCCATCTTCAGAATGCTCTACATGCCAACAAAGAGCTGGAGCGGAAAGCCCAAGATGCTGAACAAATCCTAACTGCAAAAGAAAAAGACTTTGCTGGAAGAGCCCAACATTTCCGGAAGATTAGTAAAGGTGCTGATGATGCTACTCAAGCCCACAAGCAAACCAAACAGGCGTTAGCACAGACCAAAGAAAAGTTAACAAAGTTTCAGCACGCTTGGGACGAAGTTAGGATAGAGAATGCTGAATTACAGGAACAGTTGCAGATTAAGGACGAAGAGCTTGAAAAGGCGCATGAGCAGAGGAGAAAGTATCGGGAAAGCCTCGGTAAGAGTCAAGAACAGCTAGAAGAAGCTAGAGGTGAGCTGAGGAATACCAAGAAAGAGCTTGAAGAAGTCATGATAGAAAGGGAGATACTCAAGACGCATGTCGGCATAAAGAGACACAAAGGAGTGTGTGATGACGAGGCTCTGATGCTGCATATGGGTTCTTTAAATGAAGCTCTTGAGAAAAGGGATGTCTTAATCAAAGAGATGATTGAAAAGCCGAATCACCAGCGTACCCGTATACTTTTTGAGGAGATCAAATACTCAAGTGATAAGCTGAAGGATGTGGAATTGTCAGACTGATGTTCTTTTCCTTATATTTTGTTGTTAATGGTTACCATCAGGCTTGTTGATGGATCCATTTTTCCTTGTATTGCATTTGCGGATGAGCCTTTCTTAAATGTACTTGAATACTTTGTTGAATGAGTATGAGCAGTTTTATTCAGAATTATTCCTTATCAGATAGCTGCACACAAGCACATGACCACGATACGTCTCTTTATATCACGATTTCTGGTCTTCAGATTTCTGTGGTTTGGATTGGAATCAGGGTATAAAGCACCTCGGAAATGACAAACATAGCATTGCATGGCATTGCATATCATTTTGCATTTTTGTTACTTGCTTTTCAGGTACTCGTTGCGGGGTCTCTAACCTTTATTTGGTTTCAGGCAGTATAGCTGAGAATCATATTCACCGATATTCGACGCGAAGAAATCAAGTAAGAATCATGGATCAAATGCAGAAGGATTTGGCTGGGGTGAGGGCCCAATTGGGGCATTTTATGGGGGACATTCAGGCGCTGTCCCGAGGTCAGGAACTACTGAGGGAGGAAGTCAACCAGATGAAGATTCAAATGGGCCTGGTCATGGAAATCTTGAATAAGGTGTTAAAAAAGGAAAATGATCATGTGCCCGCTTCCACAACAGAGGTCTCTACTCCTCCCATCTCTTTGGGATATGCTTTAGATCATGGATTGCTTCGTGAATCTCCTCTAAAAGCTAAAGGTTCAGAGCTCTCGCATCAGCAGTCACTTCCTGATTTCCAAGAGGATCCTAAGTCAGAGGGGCCTAAGAGGAAGTTCGATCCCATTCCGATTTCGTATGCGCAATTGCTTTCTTACTTGCTCGAGCTCAAGCTGGTTGAGTGTGTTAGTTTAGGACCATTGCCCACGAAGATTCCTCTGGGACCTAATGCTAAGGCTAGATGTGAGTTCCATTCTGGGGCACCTGGTCACAATGTTGAGAATTGTACCAGGTTCAAGCATAAAGTCCAGGAGCTAATTGATTCAGGGGCAATCAAGTTTGCATCAGTTGGTGCTGGTAAACCAAGTGATGTCACTCCCATTGTTGCAAGGGAACTGAGGACTCTCTCCTTTTCCAAAGGGTCTACCTCACGTCAGGGATCTCTTCCACAACCCTGTGTTGCAGAAGACCTATGTCAGCAACCCTTATTTGTGCCTCAGCCGAATGCAGAAAGGAAAGTGCAGGGCCAGGTTGGGCGCCCGAACCAGCAGCAGCAAGATTATCAGCAGCGGAGGCTACTCAGACCAAGGAAGCCCAAGAGGACATTTGATCCTATTCCTATTCCGTACAGTCAGTTGTTGGCTCGTTTGCTCAAAAGTTCGCAAATCCAGCTGAGAAGGGCCATGCCCGTGCCATACCCCATTCCTCCGGACTATGACATGAGTGTTAGCTGTGAGTTCCATTCAGGAACATTTGGGCACACACTTGATAACTGTAATGTGTTCCAGCACAAGGTGCAGGATTTGATTGACTCAAAGGTTATCACCCCAGACGGTACCCCCACAAGGTGAAGCTTCTGTACCATGGTGAGTGCTCAAAGTTACAAGAACATCACCAGAAGTGGTCAGTCTAGACGGAGCCAAGCCTCCTCAACAACGACAATCTTTATTTTCCTTGCTGCATTTTCATATGTAGTCTTTATTTGTTCGTTCAGACATTGTTCGCATGTTAAAATTTGTTTGTATTTGGTATGAGGATTTTAATGCAATGAATATGTTTTCTTGAAGAATTTCATTTGTGTTTACTCATTTAATGCTAATGTGTACTGCAATACCATTTTTCTTGCTCAAACTCTATGAGGGAGAATGATGATCTGAAAATGCAAAAATCTCTAACGGTGTGCTTTGGAATAAGAACCCTGTTGAGGATGTACAGGCATTGTTTCAACTCCTCAAACACTGGAGATATAAGGGAGATAGACCCTCGTTAACCCCTTTGAGCCTTGAAGTAGGAGTTTCTTTTCGTACGAAAAAACCCTCACATTTAACCCAGGGGCAGGGTAGGCGTCAGTTAATTTGACCAAGCATTCAAGTTTCAAAAGGAGTGTGCATCTGAGGATCCATTACCTTCTATTCCACCGTCAAGAGGGCAAGAGATGTGAAACCACAATGGTTATCCATCAACAATCAAAGAGTGAGGCAGTCACGACCTTTCCAATCAAGTCAAGACAAGCCAGTGTCACACGATTTGTTCAAGAAAAAAGGAAAAAGAATAAAAAAAATGAAAAAATGAAAAAAGCCCGCTAAGTTGAAACTTGAAAACAAGCAACTTAGGCAAAAGTTAGGGCATCCCGCTGGACTCTGAAATTAAAGATTCAAAAGAATCAGTCCAGGCAAAAATTAGGGATCAAAAAGCAAAAGAATGTGAAAGCGAAAAACAAAAGGATTACAAAAGAAAATCCTCGAGCAAGAACAAAGTCGTGTGACTATGGACAAAAGACAAAGGGGTGACTGTCAATCCAAAGCCTCATTAGGTGTCAAACCATCAGTATCATGGTTTCCTTAAAGATCACAAAATCTTTTTGAGAGGCGAACGCTTGGGCAAATTAACTGAACGTAGGACTGGAGAACATCACGAAGAGTGGGTGGGCACCAATAAACTTTGAGCCATAAATCCTTTTTTCTCAAAACCGTGAACCAGGCCCCGTTATAACCCTCAAAAGTCCTAATTGAAACAGGGTTATTTCAAAGGCATACTACCAAGAGATAGCGTTCCTGACTCCTATCAGTTGTGCTAAAAGATCTTTGTTGGTGTTGCATGTGCATTGCATTATTTCTTTCAAAAATTAATGTCGTATCCTAACCCGTGATTCGCTCACAAAAGGGTTTGCTACATCTTTTTAGTAAAACTTCGAGATTAACATGTTGTGTTGCATTAGAATTTTCATTCTCAGAATAAAACATTTTCTGCTTGCATACATTTGTTTGACATCAAAAGAAGTTTACATATGGAAATTCAGTCCAGAAGCTTAATCTTGTCGAGTTGAGGATCCTGAAACTCCCGAAGGGCAGCCATATCCAATGGTACTTCCTCAGGAAACTTTGTTGGGCAGGGGCTTTCCCAACAAGTTGTGCTAAGACGTAGTCGATCTGGGGCAATCACGTCGAACCATCTCTTTAAGGTGTAGCTCATCTGAGCCAATCACGTCGAGAAATCTCTTCAAAGTTCAACCAAACTGGGGCAATTATTGCGAGATTCAAATCCCTACAAATGCAAGTATTTTTGGTTTTCCTTCGAAGATCAGTAGTCAGGGGCAAAACCACTTCAAGGTTCATACTGGGGCAAGCTATACCAAGAGCACGAGAAGTTAGTCCATCCAAACGACTAATCAGCCTATCCAGAGTTTAGAATACTGGGACAGAATATCCCACGGTGGTATGAGATTGTTCATGAATCTTTTCAAGGCGAATTCCTCTGTAGTCCATACGGTCTGGGGAAGTTACGTCGAGATCCAACGAATCTCTACAAGAGTTTGAAGACACTGAAGCATTGAGCTTGCCAAGTCTTCTGTAAAATCCTCATGCGATGACTGCTTCTAAGTAATCCATGCGGTCTGGGGCAGTTACGGCGAGATCCAACGAATCTCTACGAGAGTTTGAAGACATTGAAGCGTTTTGGATGTCAAGTCTTCTGTAAAATCCTCTTGGGACAATTTCTTCCGGTGGACCATGTTGGTTTGGGACAAGTGAAGAAAAACAGTTGGTCACGCATATGCAGTCAATCAGCCAAAAGGAGTGAAACTAAGGGGCATTCCAACCCAAGGCATTTTTGGTCCCCGTCTTCAGCAGGCTTCATTAATAATGTTCTCCAGCAAGAGATTGCATACAAACCTTGCTCCCCAACAAGTGGTGGTTCAGGGTTGGATTTTCTTAATTGCAGAAGTTAGATCCAGCTCGGGGCATGTGTGCATATTCTTTTGTTGCGGGTAGCAGGTACAGATGATTTTAAGCACAAGGCGAGTAATCATCACCCCACGCAAAAGACTGGGGCAATTATGGGTAAGGAGATCGGCGTTCATCGGGTCGATCTCAGTGAATTAAGTTCAACTGGGTACCGTTGTATCTTATTAAGTCGATTCTCCCATTCAGTACTTCCAACAACTACAAGCTTTTCTGTGTCGATAACGGTCACAGGTTCCCCAAAAGAGTGGTCTCGTCGACACCGAAACGGATGGTCATTATCCCCGTTGAAATCACTAGGAGTTTGAAGAGGCTAAATCTTCTGTAAAATCCTCTTATGACATCCTCTTCGGGGACAAATTGTTGGTTTTCTTAAGCATGGGGCATGTTGTTTCCCCAGCATGAAGTGTTGATCACCCCCCAGTAGAGTTTGATGGTCATTATCCCCCAGCGAAGTCGCAGGAGTTTGAAGAGGCTAAATCTTCCGTAAAATCCTCTTATGACATCCTCTTCGGGGACAAATTGTTCGGTTCCCCAGCATGAAGTGTTGATCATCCCCAGTAGAGTTTGAGGACAGTTGGTCTTCTGTAAAATCCTCTCAAAAGGCATTCCCCAACACGAGACACTTTAAAGCAGTTTTCTCCAGCAGAGTTTGTTATAAACCCGTCATCCCTAACGGAATTGTCTAAAGGGAAGCTCGCCTAACATGGGGCATTGTAGTACTTATCCTAAGCTCGACAGTCACATTCTTCAGCAGACTACTGTGGATTTGCTTTGGGTTTCCCCAACAGATCTCTAAGGACTCTTTCTAGCAAGTTGCAGTGGAATGATCTAACCAGGATTTGCATATCCCTGGCAGAGTAGCCCTGATACCCAGCAAGATCGTATCTCTGGTCATGGTATCCCCACAGAGTTCAGTGTTGAGTCCTGTCAACAATACTCCCCATCTAAGTTGTTGTTCTTCTCCTCACAACAAGGATGGTACAGTCTTTCCCCAGCCGGGTCAAAAGGTGGATAACCCCTATAAAGGATCTTGGGTTGAATAAATCCCCCAAGCAGAGTTTTAATGGCTCATTTCCCCAGCAGGACGTCATTTAAAAATTCTCATCCCCGGCGGAGTTGCTGTGACCAGAATCCAGCCCCAAACAGATGGAATAATTCCTGGCAGAGTCGTCATTCCCTCATATCTTAAAGTCCAACAGTGGATTGGCAAAAGTCCGTCTTCGGGTGGCAAAAGTCCAACAGTGGATTGGCAAAAGTCCGTCTTCGGGTGGCAAAAGTCCAACAGTGGATTGGCAAAAGTCCATCTTCGGGTGGCAAAGCAGCTAAAAGTCCAACAGTGGATTGGCAAAAGTCCGTCTTCGGGTGGCAAAAGTCCAACAGTGGATTGGCAAAAGTCCATCTTCGGGTGGCAAAGCAGCTAAAAGTCCAACAGTGGATTGGCAAAAGTCCGTCTTCGGGTGGCAAAAGTCCAACAGTGGATTGGCGAAAGGTCCATCTAAGGGTGGCAAATTCTTAAAGTCCAACAGTGGATTGGCAAAAGTCCGTCTTCGGGTGGCAAAAGTCCAACAGTGGATTGGAAAAAGTCCATCTTCGGGTGGCACGAAGCTGCAAAGTCCACCAGTAGTGTGGCAGGCCAGTAGTCGTCTGGAGTTGCATAAAAGACATTATTAAAGTCCACCAGTAGTGTGGCAGGCCAGTAGTCGTCTGGAGTTGCATAAAAGACATTATCGAAGTCCACCAGTAGTGTGGCAAGCCAGTAGTCGTCTGGCGTCGTTCAAAAAGACATTTCCAAAGTCCACCAGTAGTGTGGCAGGCCAGTAGTCGTCTGGAATTGCATAAAAGACAGTATTAAAGTCCACCATTAGCGTGGCAAGCCAGTAGTCGTCTGGCATCGTTCAAAAGACAGATCTCTCCGACGTTTCATCGAGGATTCAATCCAGCAGTTTCGTTGGGTTTATATCCCTTTCTTCTTCACCCAGAGCAAATTTTTGGTTATTTTTGGTATTCAATCACTATATACCTTGAAAGTCCGAAAGCATTTGCTTTCAGGCATTCAGGTCTACAGCGCTTGAATAGGGGCAGCTGTAATACCCCAAAATTTGCTCTCCCCTTTGTCATCATAGCATGGCATTATCATTTATCATATCATATCCATCTCATTAGCATTGCATTGCATTTAACATAGAAAAATGAAGCATGGCATCCTTCTTACCATCAGGGCATGTGGTCAGGTGGGAGATGGACAATCAAGGAATCATTCAAAGCACAAAAAGGTCAATCAAGTTGGCTCTAGGCAAGCCAAGAGGTCTCTCATGTCTCATACTATCTCAATTGATCTTCTAAAACCTCAAGGAAGTGAGATTCAATGGGAGATTGAAGCACTACATCTTTCACTATGCAAGAGGTTCAAAAATTGAAGGAAAACCCTCAAAAGAGATAGCTCATTGATTCAAAATCATTCTCAAGTGGCATTTCTCATCATCCTTTAAGAGGATACACAACATATTCTGAGGAATTTGGATTTGGAAGATGTGCAATTTCCTCCTAACCAAAGGGGGTCAAAACTAGGGTTTCCCATTAAATCAGGGAATCTTTGATTTTTTGAACAAAACTTGATGTCATGGTATTCCATATGTCCTTAAGTGTATGTATGTGGAAGATTGCATCTCAATTGGTTTTAGAAGTGGTTCAATTGGAAGAAAGATCAAGAATCAGAGAAATTGGGGCAAAGTCAAATAATCAGAGGAAAAAGTCAACTCTTGACTTTTTGAGGCCAAATTCATGAAATTCATGTTATATGTGTCCAATGTGCAAAATTTGGTCAAGAAATTCCAAAGGAATCATGAAAAAATCAAGATGTGGAAAGTTGCCATTTTTGGATGAAGTAGGGTTACTAAAAATAGCAAGTTTTGGCCATTTTGCATCAGAATTTGAACCAAGGCCATTTAAATTTGGAGCACCAAATGAAAAATCCACTCTGCCTCAATGAAAGATCTTGTTTTAAGCTTCAAATCCATGTGTAGAACATCTCCATTGGATAAAAATTGAGAGAGATATGATTGATCAAAGTTGGAGGAAAGTAGGTTCAAAACTAGGTCATGACCAAGATTTTCAGGTCACGCGCGCAGTCATTTTAACAAACAGTTGGTGGGCCAAATGTCCACTCATTTTTCTCATGGTTAAAGGCCTCAAATGAAAAACTTTTCAACATCAAAGTTGTTCCTTGTAGTGTCATCTTCAATGTTGATGTTGTGAAAATTTTGATTTAACCAAGTTATGAGATAGTTTGGAGGGTTCAAAGTCATGTTGTTTGTGCTGAAATTTTGTGTGCCCAGTTGCCATGCCGGCCAACCTCTGGCCATGCCCACCAACCAGTTTTGAACCAATGCATTCATAGCTGTTTTTAGGCATATTTGAGACCTCATTTTACTTCAACTTGCAAACCAATGTTGTTCCCCAATGTACCATCTTTCTAATGACATCAATGTTTCATTGTTTCATTCACTAACCATGGAGAAATTCACCCTCAAACACCCACTGTTACCATGATGATTTGCTGCATAATATTTTGGTTCAAACATACATCAAATACATGACAGAGGTTTTATGTGTGCTGCCTCATTAAGACCAACACATATCTGCACCTCTCACACCCTTGCTCGAATTATACATGAAGAGGGAAAGGTTGGAAGCGTGCTATAGAAGTTTAGCAGCAAGAACATGGTAACACATCATAAACCAGCTGCACCATATCATTGCTCTCCCTAACTAACTTGACTCAGTTAGTTAGGGATGACTCACTTAACTCCACATAACTCAGTTAACTCACTCATTAAACCATGGTTAGAGTTTACTATAAAGCAAAACCTCACTCTCTAATTTCATTTTCAACTTCATTCTTTCACATTCTCTCCAAAGAACTCTCTCTGCTTTACTCTCAACATCACCATTGCCAAGAATTTTCGAGCTCATCTTGCTCATTCCACTTCAACACTTTCCTTGATTCTCTCAAGTTCACAACAGTGCATTTGTTCTTGAAGCTTGGATTTCGCTCACTTCCATTGAATCATCATCAAGTTCTACATCTCAGCCTTTATTTGGCCAAGTGAAGATTGTAGAAGAGACAAGACCTCTGGTTTTCTGAAGAACACTTCAAAGTTTCAAAACTTCAGGTACGAATCTCCACCATTATAGGCCTAATGTGAAGTTGTTTCCAGGTTCTTGAAGCTTCTTACAAGCTCAAGAACTTGTTCGGTTAGTTGATAGGCCTTTAGAGGTATAGTGCACAACTTAGGGCTTGCTTTAATCTCCTCTGTTTTCTCTGTGTGTGATTGTTATGTGGAAAATGATGTTAGATTCACGATGTGCATAGCGTAAGCTTCATTTTGATACCACATTTGTGCATTTTGGTGAGAATTGAGGTTGCAGACGGTGGAGGTGTGACCGGAGAAGGTGACCGGAGGTCATCTCCGGCCGGTGACTGTAATTGCTAGGGTTTCACTATGTTTTAATCGTGGCCTTTGATTGCTCTTAATCCTACGTTCCAAAATGTGCCAACACATAAAAAAAAAGCGTGCAAGTCACATGCCAATTTTCTGAACTCACTTGAACTTTGTATGGCATGGTACACGATAGGGAGTGTGGACATTCACGTGTGTTTGTTGATCATGCATACTTTGACTTTGGTTTGACTTGGACTTGATCTGATGGTTGGGAGTGAGTCAAGATTGTTGACTGAGGGTTCATGTTTGTTAATGTGTACTGCGCGCTTATTGGACTTAGCCAGAATGTTATTCACACCTCCCTGTTTTTAAGGCCCAAATGAATTAAACTGTTAATTTGCTATGCATGCACCCCCTTTCTTTAGTTCCATTTCATTTTATTTTCCATTTGTATACACGTTTTCTTTTCAATTTTTAAAAATACCAAAACATATTGGAAAATTCTACAAAAATTCATGTGTATTCTTAAAACATTTAGAAAATTTTTCATGATTTTATTTTCTGATTTTATGACCTTTTTACCCCTGTTCCATAATTTTCTTTGAATTTCCATTTGTGTGCTTTCTAATTGTGATACTTGAATTTGTTTAATTTTGTTCTTGCTCATTACAAACTGTTTTGGCATGGTTCTTTTTGCATTGATTCACTAATACATTGAAGCATGTTAGATGATTTTTGTTTGATTTTTTAGGTCACTTTATGACATGTCTTGAGGCCTATATTTGTACCACTTTGCATGATGTTTCAATTTGACCTAATTGCTTTGTTTGAAGTCATTTTGCTTTGAATTTTGATATGCTATTTTGATATGTGATTCATATATGATTAGTGAACTCCAATACCATGTTTTCATAATTTTCATGAGGACTTTTGATTTTTGCTTGATGCATTTCATGTAAGGCATTATGACATGTTATATCATTGTAATCTTTAGTGCATGTTTGCATGAATTCTTTTGTGCATATTTGTATGAGCATTTGCATAGTTGTGTGAGCCATTCATATGATATTATAGGTCTTTGATACACATTATAGGTCATCTTTACATGTTCATTTCAGTTTGAACTTTGTGCATCATTAACATGTATTGTTTGCATTTTCTTTTTGAGTTTTCATCTCACTTCTTCTTCTATTACTTCTTGAATGTCTTGATGGTTGATTCATGGATACTTTTGAGATGTTCATAAACTATTTTCCATTTAGTTTCAATTCTGGTTGTTGATTTACATGTTCCATTTATGCATGTCCTCTTCATTTCTTTTCATCTTTCATCTACCCTTTCTTCTTGTAACATGTTTAAATGCTAATGGGTGATGATTGTTGCTTATTCACTTGCCCTTGTATGATAATAACCATTGGTTTCCATATGATGCCCATTCTGGTTGTGGTTCTAGGATTTGTTTTCTCATTTAATTCTTGTGAGTTTTATGATGCATTACATGTTCTTTTACTTCTTATACTTCTTATACATGTTTACTAACCATGTAGGGGCTTCGGTAAGTTTCAATTGAGTGTGGATAAGGAATCCACATTCAACTTCTATCCTTTCTCTTTTACAATTCTATTTTGTGTTTTGCTAAGCACTTATGTGCTTTCTTTTAATAACTCATTACTTTCCCTTTTTGAATTACAATTCATCTTCTACTTTGGAAGTGAATTGTTTAATTCGTCCCTTCTTTAGACTTTAGGTTGAAACCTCACAAACCTTAGGATCACTCCCTTAACTAATCAATTAGGATTGAGTCTTAGTCCATATAGGTTTTACCTTTTCTCCTCTCTTGAGTTTCTTTTCTCATCTCAAAGAAAATTCAAAACATATAATAAAGGTAGGCATATATTGCATTTAGGCCTTTCATATAAAGAAAAGATTATAAGGGGTCTTCTCTTATAATCTTAAAATGTATAGCATATAACCCATCTTGGGTCAATGTGTTAAACATTTGATCTTGTATGAGGGACTTAAATGCAATACTTGTTGAAGGTGCAAATAATAAAAAACACTTCTTCACTTCATAATCAACAAAACACTTAATAAACACAAGTATGCTAGTGTGTTTGAACCTTGATAATTGGAACTAAGTGTGAGGGTCTTCTTCACTCTTAGTGTGCTTTCTTACCCATTCCATCTTGGAATGTGAGAATGTACACATTCCAATGACTAAGATCCAGATACACTGTCGTATGCAAACAAATCCAAAACACTTCCTTCTAAAAGACAAAAACAAACAATAACGTCTTTCCTTCGGGAATTCTTTTCTCATCTCATTCATTCTCAACGCACGAACGCGCTTCTACTCGTTCTCTGGCAAGATGGTAACGCACTCGGACCAGCGAGCCTGCAAACACTTGAGCTAGAACGTAAGCCGTTCTCTAAAAAACACAATCCATCCCTAGTGAGGGGAACTACGTCGCTCTGATTCTCATGCTCCCGATGAGATACGTAGGCAGTGGGGTAGGGCCCATGCGAGCACTTCTTTTATTTTCCCTACATTTGTTTCTCGTTCCTTTTCCAGTTCTCTTTTCGTTCCTTTTCCAGTATTCTTTTCTATCACCCTTTGATCGAGACAAGCAAGCGTGGATCCCATCGGGTACGATGGACGCGAGGGGGTGCTAATACCTTCCTCTCGCGTAACCGACTCCCGAACCCATTTCTCTTGGTCGTAAGACCATGCTTTTCCTTTCTCTCAGGTTTACGCGGTGTTTCCTTTCCCTCTCTTGGGATAAATACACATTGCTGGCGACTCTGTTTGGTGCCACTTTCGCGTTTGTACTAGGATGAAAATCCCGGGAGCGACAATGGGTACGACCGAAAGCGGACTTGAAAAGAAAGACCAACCGAAAGCGGAGTTTCAACAACAAACGAGTACGACTGAAAGCGGACTCGAAAAGATAGACCGACCGAAAGCGGAGTTTCAACAACAGACGAGTATGACCGAAAGCGGACTCGAAAAGAAAGACCGACCGAAAGCGGAGTTTCAACAACAAATGGGTACGACCGAAAGCAGACTTGAAAAGAAAGACCAACCAAAAGCGGAGTTTCAACAACAAACGAGTACGACTGAAAGCGGACTCGAAAAGAAAGACCGACCGAAAGCGGAGTTTCAACAACAAATGGGTACGACCGAAAGCAGACTTGAAAAGAAAGACCGACCAAAAGCGGAGTTTCAACAACAAACGAGTACGACTGAAAGCGTACTCGAAAAGAAAGACCGACCGAAAGCGGAGTTTCAACAACAAACGAGTACGACCGAAAGCGGACTCGAAAAGAAAGACCGACCGAAAGCGGAGTTTCAACAACAAACGGGTACAACCGAAAGCGGACTCGAAAAGAAAGACCGACCAAAAGCGGAGTTTCAACAACAAATGGGTACGACCGAAAGCAGACTTGAAAAGAAAGACCAACCGAAAGCGGAGTTTCAACAACAAACGAGAACGACTGAAAGCGGACTCGAAAAGATAGACCGACCGAAAGCGGAGTTTCAACAACAAACGAGTACAACCGAAAGCGGACTCGAAAAGAAAGACCGACCGAAAGCGGAGTTTGAACAATAAACGAGAATGAACAAAAGCGGACTCGAAAAGAAAGACCGACCGAAGGCGGAGTTTCAACAACAAACGAGTACGACCAAAAGTGGACTCGAAAAGAAAGATCGACCGAAAGCGGAGTTTCAACAACAAATGGGTACGACCGAAAGTGGACTTGAAAATAAAGACCAACCGAAAGCGGAGTTTCAACAACAAACGAGTACGACCGAAAGCGGACTCGAAAAGAAAGACCGACCGAAAGCGGAGTTTCAACAACAAACGGGTACAACCGAAAGCGGACTCGAAAAGAAAGACCGACCGAAAGCGGAGTTTCAACAACAAATGGGTACGACCGAAAGCAGACTTGAAAAGAAAGACCAACCGAAAGCGGAGTTTCAACAACAAACGAGAACGACTGAAAGCGGACTCGAAAAGATAGACCGACCGAAAGCGGAGTTTCAACAACAAACGAGTACAACCGAAAGCGGACTCGAAAAGAAAGACCGACCGAAAGCGGAGTTTGAACAATAAACGAGAATGGCCAAAAGCGGACTCGAAAAGAAAGACCGACCGAAGGCGGAGTTTCAACAACAAACGAGTACGACCAAAAGTGGACTCGAAAAGAAAGATCGACCGAAAGCGGAGTTTCAACAACAAATGGGTACGACCGAAAGTGGACTTGAAAATAAAGACCAACCGAAAGCGGAGTTTCAACAACAAACGAGTACGACCAAAAGCGGACTCGAAATGAAAGACCGACCGAAAGCGGAGTTTCAACAACAAACGGGTACAACCGAAAGCGGACTCGAAAAGAAAGACCGACCGAAAGCGGAGTTTCAACAACAAATGGGTACGACCAAAAGCAGACTTGAAAAGAAAGACCAACTGAAAGCGGAGTTTCAACAACAAACGAGTACGACTGAAAGCGGACTCGAAAAGATAGACCGACCGAAAGCGGAGTTTCAACAACAAATGGGTACGACCGAAAGCGGACTTGAAAAGAAAGACCAACCGAAAGCGGAGTTTCAACAACAAACAAGTACGACCAAAAGCGGACTCGAAAAGATAAACCGACCGAAAGCGGAGTTTCAACAACAAACGGGTACAACCGAAAGCGGACTCGAAAAGAAAGACCGACCGAAAGCGGAGTTTCAACAACAAATGGGTACGACCAAAAGCAGACTTGAAAAGAAAGACCAACCGAAAGCGGAGTTTCAACAACAAACGAGTACGACTGAAAGCGGACTCGAAAAGATAGACCGACCGAAAGAGGAGTTTCAACAACAAATGGGTACGACCGAAAGCGGACTTGAAAAAAAGACCAACCGAAAGCGGAGTTTCAACAACAAACGAGTACGACTGAAAGCGGACTCGAAAAGATAGACCGACCGAAAGCGGAGTTTCAACAACAAATGGGTACGACCGAAAGCGGAATTGAAAAGAAAGACCAACCGAAAGCAGAGTTTCAACCACAAACAAGTACGACCAAAAGCGGACTCGAAAAGATAGACCGACCGAAAGCGGAGTTTCAACAACAAACGGGTACAACCGAAAGCGGACTCGAAAAGAAAGACCGACCGAAAGCGGAGTTTCAACAACAAATGGGTACGACCAAAAGCAGACTTGAAAAGAAAGACCAACCGAAAGCGGAGTTTCAACAACAAATGAGTACGACTGAAAGCGTACTCGAAAAGAAAGACCGACCGAAAGCGGAGTTTCAACAACAAACGAGTACAACCGAAAGCGGACTCGAAAAGAAAGACCGACCGAAAGCGGAGTTTCAACAACAAATGGGTACGACCGAAAGCGGACTTGAAAAGAAAGACCAACCGAAAGCGGAGTTTCAACAACAAACGAGTACGAGTGAAAGCGGACTCGAAAAGATAGACCGACCGAAAGAGGAGTTTCAACAACAAATGGGTACGACAGAAAGCGGACTTGAAAAGAAAGACCAACCGAAAGCGGAGTTTCAACAACAAACGAGTACGACTGAAAGCGGACTCGAAAAGATAGACCGACCGAAAGCGGAGTTTCAACAACAAACGAGTACAACCGAAAGCGGACTCGAAAAGAAAGACCGACCGAAAGCGGAGTTTGAACAATAAACGAGAAAGACCAAAAGCGGACTCGAAAAGAAAGACCGACCGAAAGCGGAGTTTCAATAATAAACGAGTACGACCGAAAGCGGACTCGAAAAGAAAGACCGACCGAAAGCGGAGTTTCAACAACAAATGGGTACGACCGAAAGCAGACTTGAAAAGAAAGACCAACCGAAAGCGGAGTTTTAACAACAAACAAGTACGACCGAAAGTGGACTCGAAAAGAAAGACCGACCAAAAGCGGAGTTTCAACAACAAATGGGTACGACTGAAAGCAGACTTGAAAAGAAAGGCCAACCGAAAGCGGAGTTTCAACAACAAACAAGTACGACTGAAAGCGTACTCGAAAAGAAAGACCGACCGAAAGCGGAATTTCAACAACAAACGAGTACGACCGAAAGCGGACTCGAAAAGAAAGACCGACCGAAAGCGGAGTTTCAACAACAAATGGGTACGACCGAAAGCGGACTTGAAAAGAAAGACCAACCGAAAGCGGAGTTTCAACAACAAACGAGTACGACTGAAAGAGGACTCGAAAATACAGACCGACCGAAAGCGGAGTTTCAACAACAAATGGGTACGACCGAAAGCAGACTTGAAAAGAAAGACCAACCGGAAGCGGAGTTTCAACAACAAACGAGTACGACTGAAAGCGGACTCGAAAAGATAGACCGACCAAAAACGGAGTTTCAACAACAAACGAGTACGACCGAAAGCGGACTCGAAAAGAAAGATCGACCAAAAGTGGAGTTTCAACAATAAATGGGTATGACCGAAAGCGGACTTGAAAAGAAAGACCAACCGAAAGCGGAGTTTCAACAACAAAAGAGTACGACCGAAAAAGGACTCAAAAAGATAGACCGACCGAAAGCGGAGTTTCAACAACAAACGGGTACAACCGAAAGCGGACTCGAAAAGAAAGACCGACCGAAAGAGGAGTTTCAACAACAAATGGGTACGACCGAAAGCAGACTTGAAAAGAAAGACCAACCCAAAGCGGAGTTTCAACAACAAACGAGTACGACTGAAAGCGTACTCGAAAAGAAAGACCGACCGAAAGCGGAGTTTCAACAACAAACGAGTACGACCGAAAGCGGACTTGTAAAGAAAGACCGACCGAAAGCGTTGTTTACACAACAAATGGGTACGACCGAAAGCGGACTTTAAAAAAAGACCAACCGAAAGCGGAGTTTCAACAACAAACGAGTACGACTGAAAGCGGACTCGAAAAGATAGACCGACCGAAAGCGGAGTTTCAACAACAAATGGGTACGACCGAAAGCGGACTTGAAAAGAAAGACCAACCGAAAGCGGAGTTTCAACAACAAACGAGTACGACTGAAAGAGGACTCGAAAATACAGACCGACCGAAAGAGGAGTTTCAACAACAAATGGGTACGACAGAAAGCGGACTTGAAAAGAAAGACCAACCGAAAGCGGAGTTTCAACAACAAACGAGTACGACTGAAAGCGGACTCGAAAAGATAGACCGACCGAAAGCGGAGTTTCAACAACAAACGAGTACAACCGAAAGCGGACTCGAAAAGAAAGACCGACCGAAAGCGGAGTTAGAACAATAAACGAGAAAGACCAAAAGCGCACTCGAAAAGAAAGACCGACCGAAAGCGGAGTTTCAATAATAAACGAGTACGACCGAAAGCGGACTCGAAAAGAAAGACCGACCGAAAGCGGAGTTTCAACAACAAATGGGTACGACCAAAAGCAGACTTGAAAAGAAAGACCAACCGAAAGCGGAGTTTCAACAACAAACGAGTACGACTGAAAGCGGACTCGAAAAGATAGACCGACCGAAAGCGGAGTTTCAACAACAAATGGGTACGACCGAAAGCGGACTTGAAAAGAAAGACCAACCGAAAGCGGAGTTTCAACAACAAACAAGTACGACCAAAAGCGGACTCGAAAAGATAGACCGACCGAAAGCGGAGTTTCAACAACAAACGGGTACAACCGAAAGCGGACTCGAAAAGAAAGACCGACCGAAAGCGGAGTTTCAACAACAAATGGGTACGACCAAAAGCAGACTTGAAAAGAAAGACCAACCGAAAGCGGAGTTTCAACAACAAACGAGTACGACTGAAAGCGAACTCGAAAAGATAGACCGACCGAAAGCGGAGTTTCAACAACAAATGGGTACGACCGAAAGCGGACTTGAAAAGAAAGACCAACCGAAAGCAGAGTTTCAACAACAAACGAGAACGACTGAAAGCGGACTCGAAAAGATAGACCGACCGAAAGCGGAGTTTCAACAACAAACGAGTACAACCGAAAGCGGACTCGAAAAGAAAGACCGACCGAAAGCGGAGTTTGAACAATAAACGAGAATGACCAAAAGCGGACTCGAAAAGAAAGACCGACCGAAGGCGGAGTTTCAACAACAAACGAGTACGACCAAAAGTGGACTCGAAAAGAAAGATCGACCGAAAGCGGAGTTTCAACAACAAATGGGTACGACCGAAAGTGGACTTGAAAATAAAGACCAACCGAAAGCGGAGTTTCAACAACAAACGAGTACGACCAAAAGCGGACTCAAAAAGAAAGACCGACCAAAAGCGGAGTTTCAACAACAAACGGGTACAACCGAAAGCGGACTCGAAAAGAAAGACCGACCGAAAGCGGAGTTTCAACAACAAATGGGTACGACCAAAAGCAGACTTGAAAAGAAAGACCAACCGAAAGCGGAGTTTCAACAACAAACGAGTACGACTGAAAGCGGACTCGAAAAGATAGACCGACCGAAAGCGGAGTTTCAACAACAAATGGGTACGACCGAAAGCGGACTTGAAAAGAAAGACCAACCGAAAGCGGAGTTTCAACAACAAACAAGTACGACCAAAAGCGGACTCGAAAAGATAGACCGACCGAAAGTGGAGTTTCAACAACAAACGGGTACAACCGAAAGCGGACTCGAAAAGAAAGACCGACCGAAAGCCGAGTTTCAACAACAAATGGGTACGACCAAAAGCAGACTTGAAAAGAAAGACCAACCGAAAGCGGAGTTTCAACAACAAACGAGTACGACTGAAAGCGTACTCGAAAAGAAAGACCGACCGAAAGCGGAGTTTCAACAACAAACGAGTACGACCGAAAGCGGACTCGAAAAGAAAGACCGACCGAAAGCGGAGTTTCAACAACAAATGGGTACGACCGAAAGCGGACTTGAAAAGAAAGACCAACCGAAAGCGGAGTTTCAACAACAAACGAGTACGACTGAAAGCGGACTCGAAAAGATAGACCGACCGAAAGAGGAGTTTCAACAACAAATGGGTACGACCGAAAGCGGACTTGAAAAAAAGACCAACCGAAAGCGGAGTTTCAACAACAAACGAGTACGACTGAAAGCGGACTCGAAAAGATAGACCGACCGAAAGCGGAGTTTCAACAACAAATGGGTACGACCGAAAGCGGACTTGAAAAGAAAGACCAACCGAAAGCAGAGTTTCAACAACAAACAAGTACGACCAAAAGCGGACTCGAAAAGATAGACTGACCGAAAGCGGAGTTTCAACAACAAACGGGTACAACCGAAAGCGGACTCGAAAAGAAAGACCGACCGAAAGCGGAGTTTCAACAACAAATGGGTACGACCAAAAGCAGACTTGAAAAGAAAGACCAACCGAAAGCGGAGTTTCAACAACAAACGAGTACAACTGAAAGCGTACTCGAAAAGATAGACCGACCGAAAGCGGAGTTTCAACAACAAATGGGTACGACCGAAAGCGGACTTGAAAAGAAAGACCAACCGAAAGCGGAGTTTCAACAACAAACGAGTACGACTGAAAGCGGACTCGAAAAGATAGACCGACCGAAAGAGGAGTTTCAACAACAAATGGGTACGACCGAAAGTGGACTTGAAAATAAAGACCAACCGAAAGCGGAGTTTCAACAACAAACGAGTACGACCAAAAGCGGACTCGAACAGAAAGACCGACCGAAAGCGGAGTTTCAACAACAAACGGGTACGACCGAAAGCGGACTCGAAAAGAAAGACCGACCGAAAGCGGAGTTTCAACAACAAATGGGTACGACCAAAAGCAGACTTGAAAAGAAAGACCAACCGAAAGCGGAGTTTCAACAACAAACGAGTACGACTGAAAGCGGACTCGAAAAGATAGACCGACCGAAAGCGGAGTTTCAACAACAAATGGGTACGACCGAAAGCGGACTTGAAAAGAAAGACCAACCGAAAGCGGAGTTTCAACAACAAACAAGTACGACCAAAAGCGGACTCGAAAAGATAGACCGACCGAAAGCGGAGTTTCAACAACAAACGGGTACAACCGAAAGCGGACTCGAAAAGAAAGACCGACCGAAAGCGGAGTTTCAACAACAAATGGGTACGACCAAAAGCAGACTTGAAAAGAAAGACCAACCGAAAGCGGAGTTTCAACAACAAACGAGTACGACTGAAAGCGGACTCGAAAAGATAGACCGACCGAAAGCGGAGTTTCAACAACAAATGGGTACGACCGAAAGCGGACTTGAAAAGAAAGACCAACCGAAAGCGGAGTTTCAACAACAAACAAGTACGACCAAAAGCGGACTCGAAAAGATAGACCGACCGAAAGCGGAGTTTCAACAACAAACGGGTACAACCGAAAGCGGACTCGAAAAGAAAGACCGACCGAAAGCGGAGTTTCAACAACAAATGGGTACGACCAAAAGCAGACTTGAAAAGAAAGACCAACCGAAAGCGGAGTTTCAACAACAAACGAGTACGACTGAAAGCTTACTCGAAAAGAAAGACCGACCGAAAGCGGAGTTTCAACAACAAACGAGTACGACCGAAAGCGGACTCGAAAAGAAAGACCGACCGAAAGCGGAGTTTCAACAATAAATGGGTACGACCGAAAGCGGACTTGAAAAGAAAGACCAACCGAAAGTGGAGTTTCAACAACAAACGAGTACGACTGAAAGCGGACTCGAAAAGATAGACCGACCGAAAGAGGAGTTTCAACAACAAATGGGTACGACCGAATGCGGACTTGAAAAGAAAGACCAACCGAAAGCGGAGTTTCAACAACAAACGAGTACGACTGAAAGCGGACTCGAAAAGATAGACCGACCGAAAGCGGAGTTTCAACAACAAACGAGTATGACCGAAAGCGGACTCGAAAAGAAAGACCGACCGAAAGCGGAGTTTCAACAACAAATGGGTACGACCGAAAGCAGACTTGAAAAGAAAGACCAACCAAAAGCGGAGTTTCAACAACAAACGAGTACGACTGAAAGCGGACTCGAAAAGAAAGACCGACCGAAAGCGGAGTTTCAACAACAAATGGGTACGACCGAAAGCAGACTTGAAAAGAAAGACCGACCAAAATCGGAGTTTCAACAACAAACGAGTACGACTGAAAGCGTACTCGAAAAGAAAGACCGACCGAAAGCGGAGTTTCAACAACAAACGAGTACGACCAAAAGCGGACTCGAAAAGAAAGACCGACCGAAAGCGGAGTTTCAACAACAAACGGGTACAACCGAAAGCGGACTCGAAAAGAAAGACCGACCGAAAGCGGAGTTTCAACAACAAATGGGTACGACCGAAAGCAGACTTGAAAAGAAAGACCAACCGAAAGCGGAGTTTCAACAACAAACGAGAACGACTGAAAGCGGACTCGAAAAGATAGACCGACCGAAAGCGGAGTTTCAACAACAAACGAGTACAACCGAAAGCGGACTCGAAAAGAAAGACCGAACGAAAGCGGAGTTTGAACAATAAACGAGAATGACCAAAAGCGGACTCGAAAAGAAAGACCGACCGAAGGCGGAGTTTCAACAACAAACGAGTACGACCAAAAGTGGACTCGAAAAGAAAGATCGACCGAAAGCGGAGTTTCAACAACAAATGGGTACGACCGAAAGTGGACTTGAAAATAAAGACCAACCGAAAGCGGAGTTTCAACAACAAACGAGTACGACCGAAAGCGGACTCGAAAAGAAAGACCGACCGAAAGCGGAGTTTCAACAACAAACGGGTACAACCGAAAGCGGACTCGAAAAGAAAGACCGACCGAAAGCGGAGTTTCAACAACAAATGGGTACGACCGAAAGCAGACTTGAAAAGAAAGACCAACCGAAAGCGGAGTTTCAACAACAAACGAGAACGACTGAAAGCGGACTCGAAAAGATAGACCGACCGAAAGCGGAGTTTCAACAACAAACGAGTACAACCGAAAGCGGACTCGAAAAGAAAGACCGACCGAAAGCGGAGTTTGAACAATAAACAAGAATGACCAAAAGCGGACTCGAAAAGAAAGACCGACCGAAGGCGGAGTTTCAACAACAAACGAGTACGACCAAAAGTGGACTCGAAAAGAAAGATCGACCGAAAGCGGAGTTTCAACAACAAATGGGTACGACCGAAAGTGGACTTGAAAATAAAGACCAACCGAAAGCGGAGGTTCAACAACAAACGAGTACGACCAAAAGCGGACTCGAAAAGAAAGACCGACCGAAAGCGGAGTTTCAACAACAAACGGGTACAACCGAAAGCGGACTCGAAAAGAAAGACCGACCGAAAGCGGAGTTTCAACAACAAATGGGTACGACCAAAAGCAGACTTGAAAAGAAAGACCAACCGAAAGCGGAGTTTCAACAACAAACGAGTACGACTGAAAGCGGACTCGAAAAGATAGACCGACCGAAAGCGGAGTTTCAACAACAAATGGGTACGACCGAAAGCGGACTTGAAAAGAAAGACCAACCGAAAGCGGAGTTTCAACAACAAACAAGTACGACCAAAAGCGGACTCGAAAAGATAGACCGACCGAAAGCGGAGTTTCAACAACAAACGGGTACAACCGAAAGCGGACTCGAAAAGAAAGACCGACCGAAAGCGGAGTTTCAACAACAAATGGGTACGACCAAAAGCAGACTTGAAAAGAAAGACCAACCGAAAGCGGAGTTTCAACAACAAACGAGTACGACTGAAAGCGGACTCGAAAAGATAGACCGACCGAAAGAGGAGTTTCAACAACAAATGGGTACGACCGAAAGCGGACTTGAAAAAAAGACCAACCGAAAGCGGAGTTTCAACAACAAACGAGTACGACTGAAAGCGGACTCGAAAAGATAGACCGACCGAAAGCGGAGTTTCAACAACAAATGGGTACGACCGAAAGCGGACTTGAAAAGAAAGACCAACCGAAAGCAGAGTTTCAACCACAAACAAGTACGACCAAAAGCGGACTCGAAAAGATAGACTGACCGAAAGCGGAGTTTCAACAACAAACGGGTACAACCGAAAGCGGACTCGAAAAGAAAGACCGACCGAAAGCGGAGTTTCAACAACAAATGGGTACGACCAAAAGCAGACTTGAAAAGAAAGACCAACCGAAAGCGGAGTTTCAACAACAAACGAGTACGACTGAAAGCGTACTCGAAAAGAAAGACCGACCGAAAGCGGAGTTTCAACAACAAACGAGTACGACCGAAAGCGGACTCGAAAAGAAAGACCGACCGAAAGCGGAGTTTCAACAACAAATGGGTACGACCGAAAGCGGACTTGAAAAGAAAGACCAACCGAAAGCGGAGTTTCAACAACAAACGAGTACGACTGAAAGCGGACTCGAAAAGATAGACCGACCGAAAGAGGAGTTTCAACAACAAACGGGTACAACCGAAAGCGGACTCGAAAAGAAAGACCGACCGAAAGCGGAGTTTCAACAACAAATGGGTACGACCAAAAGCAGACTTGAAAAGAAAGACCAACCGAAAGCGGAGTTTCAACAACAAACGAGTACGACTGAAAGCGGACTCGAAAAGATAGACCGACCGAAAGCGGAGTTTCAACAACAAATGGGTACGACCGAAAGCGGACTTGAAAAGAAAGACCAACCGAAAGCGGAGTTTCAACAACAAACAAGTACGACCAAAAGCGGACTCGAAAAGATAGACCGACCGAAAGCGGAGTTTCAACAACAAACGGGTACAACCGAAAGCGGACTCGAAAAGAAAGACCGACCGAAAGCCGAGTTTCAACAACAAATGGGTACGACCAAAAGCAGACTTGAAAAGAAAGACCAACCGAAAGCGGAGTTTCAACAACAAACGAGTACGACTGAAAGCGTACTCGAAAAGAAAGACCGACCGAAAGCGGAGTTTCAACAACAAACGAGTACGACCGAAAGCGGACTCGAAAAGAAAGACCGACCGAAAGCGGAGTTTCAACAACAAATGGGTACGACCGAAAGCGGACTTGAAAAGAAAGACCAACCGAAAGCGGAGTTTCAACAACAAACGAGTACGACTGAAAGCGGACTCGAAAAGATAGACCGACCGAAAGAGGAGTTTCAACAACAAATGGGTACGACCGAAAGCGGACTTGAAAAAAAGACCAACCGAAAGCGGAGTTTCAACAACAAACGAGTACGACTGAAAGCGGACTCGAAAAGATAGACCGACCGAAAGCGGAGTTTCAACAACAAATGGGTACGACCGAAAGCGGACTTGAAAAGAAAGACCAACCGAAAGCAGAGTTTCAACAACAAACAAGTACGACCAAAAGCGGACTCGAAAAGATAGACCGACCGAAAGCGGAGTTTCAACAACAAACGGGTACAACCGAAAGCGGACTCGAAAAGAAAGACCGACCGAAAGCGGAGTTTCAACAACAAATGGGTACGACCAAAAGCAGACTTGAAAAGAAAGACCAACCGAAAGCGGAGTTTCAACAACAAACGAGTACGACTGAAAGCGTACTCGAAAAGATAGACCGACCGAAAGCGGAGTTTCAACAACAAATGGGTACGACCGAAAGCGGACTTGAAAAGAAAGAACAACCGAAAGCGGAGTTTCAACAACAAACGAGTACGACTGAAAGCGGACTCGAAAAGATAGACCGACCGAAAGAGGAGTTTCAACAACAAATGGGTACGACCGAAAGTGGACTTGAAAATAAAGACCAACCGAAAGCGGAGTTTCAACAACAAACGAGTACGACCAAAAGCGGACTCGAACAGAAAGACCGACCGAAAGCGGAGTTTCAACAACAAACGGGTACAACCGAAAGCGGACTCGAAAAGAAAGACCGACCGAAAGCGGAGTTTCAACTACAAATGGGTACGACCAAAAGCAGACTTGAAAAGAAAGACCAACCGAAAGTGGAGTTTCAACAACAAACGAGTACGACTGAAAGCGGACTCGAAAAGATAGACCGACCGAAAGCGGAGTTTCAACAACAAATGGGTACGACCGAAAGCGGACTTGAAAAGAAAGACCAACCGAAAGCGGAGTTTCAACAACAAACAAGTACGACCAAAAGCGGACTCGAAAAGATAGACCGACCGAAAACGGAGTTTCAACAATAAACGGGTACAACCGAAAGCGGACTCGAAAAGAAAGACCGACCGAAAGCGGAGTTTCAACAACAAATGGGTACGACCAAAAGCAGACTTGAAAAGAAAGACCAACCGAAAGCGGAGTTTCAACAACAAACGAGTACGACTGAAAGCGTACTCGAAAAGAAAGACCGACCGAAAGCGGAGTTTCAACAACAAACGAGTACGACCGAAAGCGGACTCGAAAAGAAAGACCGACCGAAAGCGGAGTTTCAACAATAAATGGGTACGACCGAAAGCGGACTTGAAAAGAAAGACCAACCGAAAGCGGAGTTTCAACAACAAACGAGTACGACTGAAAGCGGACTCGAAAAGATAGACCGACCGAAAGAGGAGTTTCAACAACAAATGGGTACGACCGAATGCGGACTTGAAAAGAAAGACCAACCGAAAGCGGAGTTTCAACAACAAACGAGTACGACTGAAAGCGGACTCGAAAAGATAGACCGACCGAAAGCGGAGTTTCAACAACAAACGAGTATGACCGAAAGCGGACTCGAAAAGAAAGACCGACCGAAAGCGGAGTTTCAACAACAAATGGGTACGACCGAAAGCAGACTTGAAAAGAAAGACCAACCAAAAGCGGAGTTTCAACAACAAACGAGTACGACTGAAAGCGGACTCGAAAAGAAAGACCGACCGAAAGCGGAGTTTCAACAACAAATGGGTACGACCGAAAGCAGACTTGAAAAGAAAGACCGACCAAAAGCGGAGTTTCAACAACAAACGAGTACGACTGAAAGCGTACTCGAAAAGAAAGACCGACCGAAAGCGGAGTTTCAACAACAAACGAGTACGACCGAAAGCGGACTCGAAAAGAAAGACCGACCGAAAGCGGAGTTTCAACAACAAACGGGTACAACCGAAAGCGGACTCGAAAAGAAAGACCGACCGAAAGCGGAGTTTCAACAACAAATGGGTACGACCGAAAGCAGACTTGAAAAGAAAGACCAACCGAAAGCGGAGTTTCAACAACAAACGAGAACGACTGAAAGCGGACTCGAAAAGATAGACCGACCGAAAGCGGAGTTTCAACAACAAACGAGTACAACCGAAAGCGGACTCGAAAAGAAAGACCGAACGAAAGCGGAGTTTGAACAATAAACGAGAATGACCAAAAGCGGACTCGAAAAGAAAGACCGACCGAAGGCGGAGTTTCAACAACAAACGAGTACGACCAAAAGTGGACTCGAAAAGAAAGATCGACCGAAAGCGGAGTTTCAACAACAAATGGGTACGACCGAAAGTGGACTTGAAAATAAAGACCAACCGAAAGCGGAGTTTCAACAACAAACGAGTACGACCGAAAGCGGACTTGAAAAGAAAGACCGACCGAAAGCGGAGTTTCAACAACAAACGGGTACAACCGAAAGCGGACTCGAAAAGAAAGACCGACCGAAAGCGGAGTTTCAACAACAAATGGGTACGACCGAAAGCAGACTTGAAAAGAAAGACCAACCGAAAGCGGAGTTTCAACAACAAACGAGAACGACTGAAAGCGGACTCGAAAAGATAGACCGACCGAAAGCGGAGTTTCAACAACAAATGGGTACGACCGAAAGCGGACTTGAAAAGAAAGACCAACCGAAAGCGGAGTTTCAACAACAAACAAGTACGACCAAAAGCGGACTCGAAAAGATAGACCGACCGAAAGCGGAGTTTCAACAACAAACGGGTACAACCGAAAGCGGACTCGAAAAGAAAGACCGACCGAAAGCCGAGTTTCAACAACAAATGGGTACGACCAAAAGCAGACTTGAAAAGAAAGACCAACCGAAAGCGGAGTTTCAACAACAAACGAGTACGACTGAAAGCGTACTCGAAAAGAAAGACCGACCGAAAGCGGAGTTTCAACAACAAACGAGTACGACCGAAAGCGGACTCGAAAAGAAAGACCGACCGAAAGCGGAGTTTCAACAACAAATGGGTACGACCGAAAGCGGACTTGAAAAGAAAGACCAACCGAAAGCGGAGTTTCAACAACAAACGAGTACGACTGAAAGCGGACTCGAAAAGATAGACCGACCGAAAGAGGAGTTTCAACAACAAATGGGTACGACCGAAAGCGGACTTGAAAAAAAGACCAACCGAAAGCGGAGTTTCAACAACAAACGAGTACGACTGAAAGCGGACTCGAAAAGATAGACCGACCGAAAGCGGAGTTTCAACAACAAATGGGTACGACCGAAAGCGGACTTGAAAAGAAAGACCAACCGAAAGCAGAGTTTCAACAACAAACAAGTACGACCAAAAGCGGACTCGAAAAGATAGACCGACCGAAAGCGGAGTTTCAACAACAAACGGGTACAACCGAAAGCGGACTCGAAAAGAAAGACCGACCGAAAGCGGAGTTTCAACAACAAATGGGTACGACCAAAAGCAGACTTGAAAAGAAAGACCAACCGAAAGCGGAGTTTCAACAACAAACGAGTACGACTGAAAGCGTACTCGAAAAGATAGACCGACCGAAAGCGGAGTTTCAACAACAAATGGGTACGACCGAAAGCGGACTTGAAAAGAAAGAACAACCGAAAGCGGAGTTTCAACAACAAACGAGTGCGACTGAAAGCGGACTCGAAAAGATAGACCGACCGAAAGAGGAGTTTCAACAACAAATGGGTACGACCGAAAGTGGACTTGAAAATAAAGACCAACCGAAAACGGAGTTTCAACAACAAACGAGTACGACCAAAAGCGGACTCGAACAGAAAGACCGACCGAAAGCGGAGTTTCAACAACAAACGGGTACAACCGAAAGCGGACTCGAAAAGAAAGACCGACCGAAAGCGGAGTTTCAACAACAAATGGGTACGACCAAAAGCAGACTTGAAAAGAAAGACCAACCGAAAGCGGAGTTTCAACAACAAACGAGTACGACTGAAAGCGGACTCGAAAAGATAGACCGACCGAAAGCGGAGTTTCAACAACAAATGGGTACGACCGAAAGCGGACTTGAAAAGAAAGACCAACCGAAAGCGGAGTTTCAACAACAAACAAGTACGACCAAAAGCGGACTCGAAAAGATAGACCGACCGAAAGCGGAGTTTCAACAATAAACGGGTACAACCGAAAGCGGACTCGAAAAGAAAGACCGACCGAAAGCGGAGTTTCAACAACAAATGGGTACGACCAAAAGCAGACTTGAAAAGAAAGACCAACCGAAAGCGGAGTTTCAACAACAAACGAGTACGACTGAAAGCTTACTCGAAAAGAAAGACCGACCGAAAGCGGAGTTTCAACAACAAACGAGTACGACCGAAAGCGGACTCGAAAAGAAAGACCGACCGAAAGCGGAGTTTCAACAATAAATGGGTACGACCGAAAGCGGACTTGAAAAGAAAGACCAACCGAAAGCGGAGTTTCAACAACAAACGAGTACGACTGAAAGCGGACTCGAAAAGATAGACCGACCGAAAGAGGAGTTTCAACAACAAATGGGTACGACCGAATGCGGACTTGAAAAGAAAGACCAACCGAAAGCGGAGTTTCAACAACAAACGAGTACGACTGAAAGCGGACTCGAAAAGATAGACCGACCGAAAGCGGAGTTTCAACAACAAACGAGTATGACCGAAAGCGGACTCGAAAAGAAAGACCGACCGAAAGCGGAGTTTCAACAACAAATGGGTACGACCGAAAGCAGACTTGAAAAGAAAGACCAACCAAAAGCGGAGTTTCAACAACAAACGAGTACGACTGAAAGCGGACTCGAAAAGAAAGACCGACCGAAAGCGGAGTTTCAACAACAAATGGGTACGACCGAAAGCAGACTTGAAAAGAAAGACCGACCAAAAGCGGAGTTTCAACAACAAACGAGTACGACTGAAAGCGTACTCGAAAAGAAAGACCGACCGAAAGCGGAGTTTCAACAACAAACGAGTACGACCGAAAGCGGACTCGAAAAGAAAGACCGACCGAAAGCGGAGTTTCAACAACAAACGGGTACAACCGAAAGCGGACTCGAAAAGAAAGACCGACCGAAAGCGGAGTTTCAACAATAAATGGGTACGACCGAAAGCAGACTTGAAAAGAAAGACCAACCGAAAGCGGAGTTTCAACAACAAACGAGAACGACTGAAAGCGGACTCGAAAAGATAGACCGACCGAAAGCGGAGTTTCAACAACAAACGAGTACAACCGAAAGCGGACTCGAAAAGAAAGACCGAACGAAAGCGGAGTTTGAACAATAAACGAGAATGACCAAAAGCGGACTCGAAAAGAAAGACCGACCGAAGGCGGAGTTTCAACAACAAACGAGTACGACCAAAAGTGGACTCGAAAAGAAAGATCGACCGAAAGCGGAGTTTCAACAACAAATGGGTACGACCGAAAGTGGACTTGAAAATAAAGACCAACCGAAAGCGGAGTTTCAACAACAAACGAGTACGACCGAAAGCGGACTCGAAAAGAAAGACCGACCGAAAGCGGAGTTTCAACAACAAACGGGTACAACCGAAAGCGGACTCGAAAAGAAAGACCGACCGAAAGCGGAGTTTCAACAACAAATGGGTACGACCGAAAGCAGACTTGAAAAGAAAGACCAACCGAAAGCGGAGTTTCAACAACAAACGAGAACGACTGAAAGCGGACTCGAAAAGATAGACCGACCGAAAGCGGAGTTTCAACAACAAACGAGTACAACCGAAAGCGGACTCGAAAAGAAAGACCGACCGAAAGCGGAGTTTGAACAATAAACAAGAATGACCAAAAGCGGACTCGAAAAGAAAGACCGACCGAAGGCGGAGTTTCAACACCAAACGAGTACGACCAAAAGTGGACTCGAAAAGAAAGATCGACCGAAAGCGGAGTTTCAACAACAAATGGGTACGACCGAAAGTGGACTTGAAAATAAAGACCAACCGAAAGCGGAGTTTCAACAACAAACGAGTACGACCAAAAGCGGACTCGAAAAGAAAGACCGACCGAAAGCGGAGTTTCACCAACAAACGGGTACAACCGAAAGCGGACTCGAAAAGAAAGACCGACCGAAAGCGGAGTTTCAACAACAAATGGGTACGACCAAAAGCAGACTTGAAAAGAAAGACCAACCGAAAGCGGAGTTTCAACAACAAACGAGTACGACTGAAAGCGGACTCGAAAAGATAGACCGACCGAAAGCGGAGTTTCAACAACAAATGGGTACGACCGAAAGCGGACTTGAAAAGAAAGACCAACCGAAAGCGGAGTTTCAACAACAAACAAGTACGACCAAAAGCGGACTCGAAAAGATAGACCGACCGAAAGCGGAGTTTCAACAACAAACGGGTACAACCGAAAGCGGACTCGAAAAGAAAGACCGACCGAAAGCGGAGTTTCAACAACAAATGGGTACGACCAAAAGCAGACTTGAAAAGAAAGACCAACCGAAAGCGGAGTTTCAACAACAAACGAGTACGACTGAAAGCGGACTCGAAAAGATAGACCGACCGAAAGAGGAGTTTCAACAACAAATGGGTACGACCGAAAGCGGACTTGAAAAAAAGACCAACCGAAAGCGGAGTTTCAACAACAAACGAGTACGACTGAAAGCGGACTCGAAAAGATAGACCGACCGAAAGCGGAGTTTCAACAACAAATGGGTACGACCGAAAGCGGACTTGAAAAGAAAGACCAACCGAAAGCAGAGTTTCAACCACAAACAAGTACGACCAAAAGCGGACTCGAAAAGATAGACCGACCGAAAGCGGAGTTTCAACAACAAACGGGTACAACCGAAAGCGGACTCGAAAAGAAAGACCGACCGAAAGCCGAGTTTCAACAACAAATGGGTACGACCAAAAGCAGACTTGAAAAGAAAGACCAACCGAAAGCGGAGTTTCAACAACAAACGAGTACGACTGAAAGCGTACTCGAAAAGAAAGACCGACCGAAAGCGGAGTTTCAACAACAAACGAGTACGACCGAAAGCGGACTCGAAAAGAAAGACCGACCGAAAGCGGAGTTTCAACAACAAATGGGTACGACCGAAAGCGGACTTGAAAAGAAAGACCAACCGAAAGCGGAGTTTCAACAACAAACGAGTACGACTGAAAGCGGACTCGAAATGATAGACCGACCGAAAGAGGAGTTTCAACAACAAATGGGTACGACAGAAAGCGGACTTGAAAAGAAAGACCAACCGAAAGCGGAGTTTCAACAACAAACGAGTACGACTGAAAGCGGACTCGAAAAGATAGACCGACCGAAAGCGGAGTTTCAACAACAAACGAGTACAACCGAAAGCGGACTCGAAAAGAAAGACCGACCGAAAGCGGAGTTTGAACAATAAACGAGAAAGACCAAAAGCGGACTCGAAAAGAAAGACCGACCGAAAGCGGAGTTTCAATAATAAACGAGTACGACCGAAAGCGGACTCGAAAAGAAAGACCGACCGAAAGCGGAGTTTCAACAACAAATGGGTACGACCGAAAGCAGACTTGAAAAGAAAGACCAACCGAAAGCGGAGTTTTAACAACAAACAAGTACGACCGAAAGTGGACTCGAAAAGAAAGACCGACCAAAAGCGGAGTTTCAACAACAAATAGGTACGACTGAAAGCAGACTTGAAAAGAAAGGCCAACCGAAAGCGGAGTTTCAACAACAAACAAGTACGACTGAAAGCGTACTCGAAAAGAAAGACCGACCGAAAGCGGAGTTTCAACAACAAACGAGTACGACCGAAAGCGGACTCGAAAAGAAAGACCGACCGAAAGCGGAGTTTCAACAACAAATGGGTACGACCGAAAGCGGACTTGAAAAGAAAGACCAACCGAAAGCGGAGTTTCAACAACAAACGAGTACGACTGAAAGAGGACTCGAAAATACAGACCGACCGAAAGCGGAGTTTCAACAACAAATGGGTACGACCGAAAGCAGACTTGAAAAGAAAGACCAACCGGAAGCGGAGTTTCAACAACAAACGAGTACGACTGAAAGCGGACTCGAAAAGATAGACCGACCGAAAACGGAGTTTCAACAACAAACGAGTACGACCGAAAGCGGACTCGAAAAGAAAGATCGACCAGAAGTGGAGTTTCAACAATAAATGGGTATGACCGAAAGCGGACTTGAAAAGAAAGGCCAACCGAAAGCGGAGTTTCAACAACAAAAGAGTACGACCGAAAAAGGACTCAAAAAGATAGACCGACCGAAAGCGGAGTTTCAACAACAAACGGGTACAACCGAAAGCGGACTCGAAAAGAAAGACCGACCGAAAGAGGAGTTTCAACAACAAATGGGTACGACCGAAAGCAGACTTGAAAAGAAAGACCAACCCAAAGCGGAGTTTCAACAACAAACAAGTACGACCAAAAGCGGACTCGAAAAGATAGACCGACCGAAAGCGGAGTTTCAACAACAAACGGGTACAACCGAAAGCGGACTCGAAAAGAAAGACCGACCGAAAGCGGAGTTTCAACAACAAATGGGTACGACCAAAAGCAGACTTGAAAAGAAAGACCAACCGAAAGCGGAGTTTCAACAACAAACGAGTACGACTGAAAGCGGACTCGAAAAGATAGACCGACCGAAAGAGGAGTTTCAACAACAAATGGGTACGACCGAAAGCGGACTTGAAAAAAAGACCAACCGAAAGCGGAGTTTCAACAACAAACGAGTACGACTGAAAGCGGACTCGAAAAGATAGACCGACCGAAAGCGGAGTTTCAACAACAAATGGGTACGACCGAAAGCGGACTTGAAAAGAAAGACCAACCGAAAGCCGAGTTTCAACCACAAACAAGTACGACCAAAAGCGGACTCGAAAAGATAGACCGACCGAAAGCGGAGTTTCAACAACAAACGGGTACAACCGAAAGCGGACTCGAAAAGAAAGACCGACCAAAAGCGGAGTTTCAACAACAAATGGGTACGACCAAAAGCAGACTTGAAAAGAAAGACCAACCGAAAGCGGAGTTTCAACAACAAACGAGTACGACTGAAAGCGTACTCGAAAAGAAAGACCGACCGAAAGCGGAGTTTCAACAACAAACGAGTACGACCGAAAGCGGACTCGAAAAGAAAGACCGACCGAAAGCGGAGTTTCAACAACAAATGGGTACGACCGAAAGCGGACTTGAAAAGAAAGACCAACCGAAAGCGGAGTTTCAACAACAAACGAGTACGACTGAAAGCGGACTCGAAAAGATAGACCGACCGAAAGAGGAGTTTCAACAACAAATGGGTACGACAGAAAGCGGACTTGAAAAGAAAGACCAACCGAAAGCGGAGTTTCAACAACAAACGAGTACGACTGAAAGCGGACTCGAAAAGATAGACCGACCGAAAGCGGAGTTTCAACAACAAACGAGTACAACCGAAAGCGGACTCGAAAAGAAAGACCGACCGAAAGCGGAGTTTGAACAATAAACGAGAAAGACCAAAAGCGGACTCGAAAAGAAAGACCGACCGAAAGCGGAGTTTCAATAATAAACGAGTACGACCGAAAGCGGACTCGAAAAGAAAGACCGACCGAAAGCGGAGTTTCAACAACAAATGGGTACGACCGAAAGCAGACTTGAAAAGAAAGACCAACCGAAAGCGGAGTTTTAACAACAAACAAGTACGACCGAAAGTGGACTCGAAAAGAAAGACCGACCAAAAGCGGAGTTTCAACAACAAATAGGTACGACTGAAAGCAGACTTGAAAAGAAAGGCCAACCGAAAGCGGAGTTTCAACAACAAACAAGTACGACTGAAAGCGTACTCGAAAAGAAAGACCGACCGAAAGCGGAGTTTCAACAACAAACGAGTACGACCGAAAGCGGACTCGAAAAGAAAGACCGACCGAAAGCGGAGTTTCAACAACAAATGGGTACGACCGAAAGCGGACTTGAAAAGAAAGACCAACCGAAAGCGGAGTTTCAACAACAAACGAGTACGACTGAAAGCGGACTCGAAAAGATAGACCGACCGAAAACGGAGTTTCAACAACAAACGAGTACGACCGAAAGCGGACTCGAAAAGAAAGATCGACCAAAAGTGGAGTTTCAACAATAAATGGGTATGACCGAAAGCGGACTTGAAAAGAAAGACCAACCGAAAGCGGAGTTTCAACAACAAAAGAGTACGACCGAAAAAGGACTCAAAAAGATAGACCGACCGAAAGCGGAGTTTCAACAACAAACGGGTACAACCGAAAGCGGACTCGAAAAGAAAGACCGACCGAAAGAGGAGTTTCAACAACAAATGGGTACGACCGAAAGCAGACTTGAAAAGAAAGACCAACCCAAAGCGGAGTTTCAACAACGAACGAGTACGACTGAAAGCGTACTCGAAAAGAAAGACCGACCGAAAGCGGAGTTTCAACAACAAACGAGTACGACCGAAAGCGGACTTGTAAAGAAAGACCGACCGAAAGCGTTGTTTACACAACAAATGGGTACGACCGAAAGCGGACTTGAAAAAAAGACCAACCGAAAGCGGAGTTTCAACAACAAACGAGTACGACTGAAAGCGGACTCGAAAAGATAGACCGACCGAAAGCGGAGTTTCAACAACAAATGGGTACGACCGAAAGCGGACTTGAAAAGAAAGACCAACCGAAAGCGGAGTTTCAACAACAAACGAGTACGACTGAAAGAGGACTCGAAAATACAGACCGACCGAAAGAGGAGTTTCAACAACAAATGGGTACGACAGAAAGCGGACTTGAAAAGAAAGACCAACCGAAAGCGGAGTTTCAACAACAAACGAGTACGACTGAAAGCGGACTCGAAAATACAGACCGACCGAAAGAGGAGTTTCAACAACAAATGGGTACGACAGAAAGCGGACTTGAAAAGAAAGACCAACCGAAAGCGGAGTTTCAACAACAAACGAGTACGACTGAAAGCGGACTCGAAAAGATAGACCGACCGAAAGCGGAGTTTGAACAATAAACGAGAAAGACCAAAAGCGGACTCGAAAAGAAAGACCGACCGAAAGCGGAGTTTCAATAATAAACGAGTACGACCGAAAGCGGACTCGAAAAGAAAGACCGACCGAAAGCGGAGTTTCAACAACAAATGGGTACGACCGAAAGCAGACTTGAAAAGAAAGACCAACCGAAAGCGGAGTTTCAACAACAAACGAGTACGACTGAAAGCGGACTCGAAAAGATAGACCGACCGAAAGCGGAGTTTCAACAACAAACGGGTACGACCGAAAGCGGACTCGAAAAGAAAGACCAACCGAAAGCGGAGTTTCAACAACAAATGGGTACGACCGAAAGCGGACTTGAAAAGAAAGACCAACCGAAAGCGGAGTTTCAACAACAAACAAGTACGACCAAAAGCGGACTCGAAAAGATAGACCGACCGAAAGCGGAGTTTCAACAACAAACGGGTACAACCGAAAGCGGACTCGAAAAGAAAGACCGACCGAAAGCGGAGTTTCAACAACAAATGGGTACGACCGAAAGCGGACTTGAAAAAAAGACCAACCGAAAGCGGAGTTTCAACAACAAACGAGTACGACTGAAAGCGGACTCGAAAGGATAGACCGACCGAAAGCGGAGTTTCAACAACAAATGGGTACGACCGAAAGCGGACTTGAAAAGAAAGACCAACCGAAAGCGGAGTTTCAACAACAAACAAGTACGACCGAAAGCGGACTCGAAAAGATAGACCGACCGAAAGCGGAGTTTCAACAACAAACGGGTACAACCGAAAGCGGACTCAAAAAGAAAGACCGACCGAAAGCGGAGTTTCAACAACAAATGGGTACGACCAAAAGCAGACTTGAAAACAAAGCCCAACCGAAAGCGGAGTTTCAACAACAAACGAGTACGACTGAAAGCGTACTCGAAAAGAAAGACCGACCGAAAGCGGAGTTTCAACAACAAACGAGTACGACCGAAAGCGGACTCGAAAAGAAAGACCGACCGAAAGCGGAGTTTCAACAACAAATGGGTACGACCGAAAGCGGACTCGAAAAGAAAGACCAACCGAAAGCGGAGTTTCAACAACAAACGAGTACGACTGAAAGCGGACTCGAAAAGATAGACCGACCGAAAGAGGAGTTTCAACAACAAATGGGTACGACCGAAAGCGGACTTGAAAAAAAGACCAACCGAAAGCGGAGTTTCAACAACAAACGAGTACGACCGAAAGCGGACTCGAAAAGATAGACCGACCGAAAGCGGAGTTTCAACAACAAATGGGTACGACCGAAAGCGGACTTGAAAAGAAAGACCAACCGAAAGCGGAGTTTCAACAACAAACGAGTACGACTGAAAGCGTACTCGAAAAGAAAGACCGACCGAAAGCGGAGTTTCAACAACAAACGAGTACGACCGAAAGCGGACTCGAAAAGAAAGACCGACCGAAAGCGGAGTTTCAACAACAAATGGGTACGACCGAAAGCGGACTCGAAAAGAAAGACCAACCGAAAGCGGAGTTTCAACAACAAACGAGTACGACTGAAAGCGGACTCGAAAAGATAGACCGACCGAAAGAGGAGTTTCAACAACAAATGGGTACGACCGAAAGCGGACTTGAAAAAAAGACCAACCGAAAGCGGAGTTTCAACAACAAACGAGTACGACTGAAAGCGGACTCGAAAAGATAGACCGACCGAAAGCGGAGTTTCAACAACAAATGGGTACGACCGAAAGCGGACTTGAAAAGAAAGACCAACCGAAAGCAGAGTTTCAACCACAAACAAGTACGACCAAAAGCGGACTCGAAAAGATAGACCGACCGAAAGCGGAGTTTCAACAACAAACGGGTACAACCGAAAGCGGACTCGAAAAGAAAGACCGACCGAAAGCCGAGTTTCAACAACAAATGGGTACGACCAAAAGCAGACTTGAAAAGAAAGACCAACCGAAAGCGGAGTTTCAACAACAAACGAGTACGACTGAAAGCGTACTCGAAAAGAAAGACCGACCGAAAGCGGAGTTTCAACAACAAACGAGTACGACCGAAAGCGGACTCGAAAAGAAAGACCGACCGAAAGCGGAGTTTCAACAACAAATGGGTACGACCGAAAGCGGACTTGAAAAGAAAGACCAACCGAAAGCGGAGTTTCAACAACAAACGAGTACGACTGAAAGCGGACTCGAAAAGATAGACCGACCGAAAGAGGAGTTTCAACAACAAATGGGTACGACAGAAAGCGGACTTGAAAAGAAAGACCAACCGAAAGCGGAGTTTCAACAACAAACGAGTACGACTGAAAGCGGACTCGAAAAGATAGACCGACCGAAAGCGGAGTTTCAACAACAAACGAGTACAACCGAAAGCGGACTCGAAAAGAAAGACCGACCGAAAGCGGAGTTTGAACAATAAACGAGAAAGACCAAAAGCGGACTCGAAAAGAAAGACCGACCGAAAGCGGAGTTTCAATAATAAACGAGTACGACCGAAAGCGGACTCGAAAAGAAAGACCGACCGAAAGCGGAGTTTCAACAACAAATGGGTACGACCGAAAGCAGACTTGAAAAGAAAGACCAACCGAAAGCGGAGTTTTAACAACAAACAAGTACGACCGAAAGTGGACTCGAAAAGAAAGACCGACCAAAAGCGGAGTTTCAACAACAAATAGGTACGACTGAAAGCAGACTTGAAAAGAAAGGCCAACCGAAAGCGGAGTTTCAACAACAAACAAGTACGACTGAAAGCGTACTCGAAAAGAAAGACCGACCGAAAGCGGAGTTTCAACAACAAACGAGTACGACCGAAAGCGGACTCGAAAAGAAAGACCGACCGAAAGCGGAGTTTCAACAACAAATGGGTACGACCGAAAGCGGACTTGAAAAGAAAGACCAACCGAAAGCGGAGTTTCAACAACAAACGAGTACGACTGAAAGAGGACTCGAAAATACAGACCGACCGAAAGCGGAGTTTCAACAACAAATGGGTACGACCGAAAGCAGACTTGAAAAGAAAGACCAACCGGAAGCGGAGTTTCAACAACAAACGAGTACGACTGAAAGCGGACTCGAAAAGATAGACCGACCGAAAACGGAGTTTCAACAACAAACGAGTACGACCGAAAGCGGACTCGAAAAGAAAGATCGACCAAAAGTGGAGTTTCAACAATAAATGGGTATGACCGAAAGCGGACTTGAAAAGAAAGACCAACCGAAAGCGGAGTTTCAACAACAAAAGAGTACGACCGAAAAAGGACTCAAAAAGATAGACCGACCGAAAGCGGAGTTTCAACAACAAACGGGTACAACCGAAAGCGGACTCGAAAAGAAAGACCGACCGAAAGAGGAGTTTCAACAACAAATGGGTACGACCGAAAGCAGACTTGAAAAGAAAGACCAACCCAAAGCGGAGTTTCAACAACAAACAAGTACGACCAAAAGCGGACTCGAAAAGATAGACCGACCGAAAGCGGAGTTTCAACAACAAACGGGTACAACCGAAAGCGGACTCGAAAAGAAAGACCGACCGAAAGCGGAGTTTCAACAACAAATGGGTACGACCAAAAGCAGACTTGAAAAGAAAGACCAACCGAAAGCGGAGTTTCAACAACAAACGAGTACGACTGAAAGCGGACTCGAAAAGATAGACCGACCGAAAGAGGAGTTTCAACAACAAATGGGTACGACCGAAAGCGGACTTGAAAAAAAGACCAACCGAAAGCGGAGTTTCAACAACAAACGAGTACGACTGAAAGCGGACTCGAAAAGATAGACCGACCGAAAGCGGAGTTTCAACAACAAATGGGTACGACCGAAAGCGGACTTGAAAAGAAAGACCAACCGAAAGCAGAGTTTCAACCACAAACAAGTACGACCAAAAGCGGACTCGAAAAGATAGACCGACCGAAAGCGGAGTTTCAACAACAAACGGGTACAACCGAAAGCGGACTCGAAAAGAAAGACCGACCGAAAGCGGAGTTTCAACAACAAATGGGTACGACCAAAAGCAGACTTGAAAAGAAAGACCAACCGAAAGCGGAGTTTCAACAACAAACGAGTACGACTGAAAGCGTACTCGAAAAGAAAGACCGACCGAAAGCGGAGTTTCAACAACAAACGAGTACGACCGAAAGCGGACTCGAAAAGAAAGACCGACCGAAAGCGGAGTTTCAACAACAAATGGGTACGACCGAAAGCGGACTTGAAAAGAAAGACCAACCGAAAGCGGAGTTTCAACAACAAACGAGTACGACTGAAAGCGGACTCGAAAAGATAGACCGACCGAAAGAGGAGTTTCAACAACAAATGGGTACGACAGAAAGCGGACTTGAAAAGAAAGACCAACCGAAAGCGGAGTTTCAACAACAAACGAGTACGACTGAAAGCGGACTCGAAAAGATAGACCGACCGAAAGCGGAGTTTCAACAACAAACGAGTACAACCGAAAGCGGACTCGAAAAGAAAGACCGACCGAAAGCGGAGTTTGAACAATAAACGAGAAAGACCAAAAGCGGACTCGAAAAGAAAGACCGACCGAAAGCGGAGTTTCAATAATAAACGAGTACGACCGAAAGCGGACTCGAAAAGAAAGACCGACCGAAAGCGGAGTTTCAACAACAAATGGGTACGACCGAAAGCAGACTTGAAAAGAAAGACCAACCGAAAGCGGAGTTTTAACAACAAACAAGTACGACCGAAAGTGGACTCGAAAAGAAAGACCGACCAAAAGCGGAGTTTCAACAACAAATAGGTACGACTGAAAGCAGACTTGAAAAGAAAGGCCAACCGAAAGCGGAGTTTCAACAACAAACAAGTACGACTGAAAGCGTACTCGAAAAGAAAGACCGACCGAAAGCGGAGTTTCAACAACAAACGAGTACGACCGAAAGCGGACTCGAAAAGAAAGACCGACCGAAAGCGGAGTTTCAACAACAAATGGGTACGACCGAAAGCGGACTTGAAAAGAAAGACCAACCGAAAGCGGAGTTTCAACAACAAACGAGTACGACTGAAAGAGGACTCGAAAATACAGACCGACCGAAAGCGGAGTTTCAACAACAAATGGGTACGACCGAAAGCAGACTTGAAAAGAAAGACCAACCGGAAGCGGAGTTTCAACAACAAACGAGTACGACTGAAAGCGGACTCGAAAAGATAGACCGACCGAAAACGGAGTTTCAACAACAAACGAGTACGACCGAAAGCGGACTCGAAAAGAAAGATCGACCAAAAGTGGAGTTTCAACAATAAATGGGTATGACCGAAAGCGGACTTGAAAAGAAAGACCAACCGAAAGCGGAGTTTCAACAACAAAAGAGTACGACCGAAAAAGGACTCAAAAAGATAGACCGACCGAAAGCGGAGTTTCAACAACAAACGGGTACAACCGAAAGCGGACTCGAAAAGAAAGACCGACCGAAAGAGGAGTTTCAACAACAAATGGGTACGACCGAAAGCAGACTTGAAAAGAAAGACCAACCCAAAGCGGAGTTTCAACAACAAACGAGTACGACTGAAAGCGTACTCGAAAAGAAAGACCGACCGAAAGCGGAGTTTCAACAACAAACGAGTACGACCGAAAGCGGACTTGTAAAGAAAGACCGACCGAAAGCGTTGTTTACACAACAAATGGGTACGACCGAAAGCGGACTTGAAAAAAAGACCAACCGAAAGCGGAGTTTCAACAATAAACGAGTACGACTGAAAGCGGACTCGAAAAGATAGACCGACCGAAAGCGGAGTTTCAACAACAAATGGGTACGACCGAAAGCGGACTTGAAAAGAAAGACCAACCGAAAGCGGAGTTTCAACAACAAACGAGTACGACTGAAAGAGGACTCGAAAATACAGACCGACCGAAAGAGGAGTTTCAACAACAAATGGGTACGACAGAAAGCGGACTTGAAAAGAAAGACCAACCGAAAGCGGAGTTTCAACAACAAACGAGTACGACTGAAAGCGGACTCGAAAATACAGACCGACCGAAAGAGGAGTTTCAACAACAAATGGGTACGACAGAAAGCGGACTTGAAAAGAAAGACCAACCGAAAGCGGAGTTTCAACAACAAACGAGTACGACTGAAAGCGGACTCGAAAAGATAGACCGACCGAAAGCGGAGTTTGAACAATAAACGAGAAAGACCAAAAGCGGACTCGAAAAGAAAGACCGACCGAAAGCGGAGTTTCAATAATAAACGAGTACGACCGAAAGCGGACTCGAAAAGAAAGACCGACCGAAAGCGGAGTTTCAACAACAAATGGGTACGACCGAAAGCAGACTTGAAAAGAAAGACCAACCGAAAGCGGAGTTTCAACAACAAACGAGTACGACTGAAAGCGGACTCGAAAAGATAGACCGACCGAAAGCGGAGTTTCAACAACAAACGGGTACGACCGAAAGCGGACTCGAAAAGAAAGACCAACCGAAAGCGGAGTTTCAACAACAAATGGGTACGACCGAAAGCGGACTTGAAAAGAAAGACCAACCGAAAGCGGAGTTTCAACAACAAACAAGTACGACCAAAAGCGGACTCGAAAAGATAGACCGACCGAAAGCGGAGTTTCAACAACAAACGGGTACAACCGAAAGCGGACTCGAAAAGAAAGACCGACCGAAAGCGGAGTTTCAACAACAAATGGGTACGACCGAAAGCGGACTTGAAAAAAAGACCAACCGAAAGCGGAGTTTCAACAACAAACGAGTACGACTGAAAGCGGACTCGAAAGGATAGACCGACCGAAAGCGGAGTTTCAACAACAAATGGGTACGACCGAAAGCGGACTTGAAAAGAAAGACCAACCGAAAGCGGAGTTTCAACAACAAACAAGTACGACCGAAAGCGGACTCGAAAAGATAGACCGACCGAAAGCGGAGTTTCAACAACAAACGGGTACAACCGAAAGCGGACTCAAAAAGAAAGACCGACCGAAAGCGGAGTTTCAACAACAAATGGGTACGACCAAAAGCAGACTTGAAAACAAAGCCCAACCGAAAGCGGAGTTTCAACAACAAACGAGTACGACTGAAAGCGTACTCGAAAAGAAAGACCGACCGAAAGCGGAGTTTCAACAACAAACGAGTACGACCGAAAGCGGACTCGAAAAGAAAGACCGACCGAAAGCGGAGTTTCAACAACAAATGGGTACGACCGAAAGCGGACTCGAAAAGAAAGACCAACCGAAAGCGGAGTTTCAACAACAAACGAGTACGACTGAAAGCGGACTCGAAAAGATAGACCGACCGAAAGAGGAGTTTCAACAACAAATGGGTACGACCGAAAGCGGACTTGAAAAAAAGACCAACCGAAAGCGGAGTTTCAACAACAAACGAGTACGACCGAAAGCGGACTCGAAAAGATAGACCGACCGAAAGCGGAGTTTCAACAACAAATGGGTACGACCGAAAGCGGACTTGAAAAGAAAGACCAACCGAAAGCGGAGTTTCAACAACAAACGAGTACGACTGAAAGCGTACTCGAAAAGAAAGACCGACCGAAAGCGGAGTTTCAACAACAAACGAGTACGACTGAAAGCGGACTCGAAAATACAGACCGACCGAAAGAGGAGTTTCAACAACAAATGGGTACGACAGAAAGCGGACTTGAAAAGAAAGACCAACCGAAAGCGGAGTTTCAACAACAAACGAGTACGACTGAAAGCGGACTCGAAAAGATAGACCGACCGAAAGCGGAGTTTGAACAATAAACGAGAAAGACCAAAAGCGGACTCGAAAAGAAAGACCGACCGAAAGCGGAGTTTCAATAATAAACGAGTACGACCGAAAGCGGACTCGAAAAGAAAGACCGACCGAAAGCGGAGTTTCAACAACAAATGGGTACGACCAAAAGCAGACTTGAAAACAAAGCCCAACCGAAAGCGGAGTTTCAACAACAAACGAGTACGACTGAAAGCGTACTCGAAAAGAAAGACCGACCGAAAGCGGAGTTTCAACAACAAACGAGTACGACCGAAAGCGGACTCGAAAAGAAAGACCGACCGAAAGCGGAGTTTCAACAACAAATGGGTACGACCGAAAGCGGACTCGAAAAGAAAGACCAACCGAAAGCGGAGTTTCAACAACAAACGAGTACGACTGAAAGCGGACTCGAAAAGATAGACCGACCGAAAGAGGAGTTTCAACAACAAATGGGTACGACCGAAAGCGGACTTGAAAAAAAGACCAACCGAAAGCGGAGTTTCAACAACAAACGAGTACGACCGAAAGCGGACTCGAAAATACAGACCGACCGAAAGAGGAGTTTCAACAACAAATGGGTACGACAGAAAGCGGACTTGAAAAGAAAGACCAACCGAAAGCGGAGTTTCAACAACAAACGAGTACGACTGAAAGCGGACTCGAAAAGATAGACCGACCGAAAGCGGAGTTTGAACAATAAACGAGAAAGACCAAAAGCGGACTCGAAAAGAAAGACCGACCGAAAGCGGAGTTTCAATAATAAACGAGTACGACCGAAAGCGGACTCGAAAAGAAAGACCGACCGAAAGCGGAGTTTCAACAACAAATGGGTACGACCGAAAGCAGACTTGAAAAGAAAGACCAACCGAAAGCGGAGTTTCAACAACAAACGAGTACGACTGAAAGCGGACTCGAAAAGATAGACCGACCGAAAGCGGAGTTTCAACAACAAACGGGTACGACCGAAAGCGGACTCGAAAAGAAAGACCAACCGAAAGCGGAGTTTCAACAACAAATGGGTACGACCGAAAGCGGACTTGAAAAGAAAGACCAACCGAAAGCGGAGTTTCAACAACAAACAAGTACGACCAAAAGCGGACTCGAAAAGATAGACCGACCGAAAGCGGAGTTTCAACAACAAACGGGTACAACCGAAAGCGGACTCGAAAAGAAAGACCGACCGAAAGCGGAGTTTCAACAACAAATGGGTACGGCCGAAAGCGGACTTGAAAAAAAGACCAACCGAAAGCGGAGTTTCAACAACAAACGAGTACGACTGAATGCGGACTCGAAAGGATAGACCGACCGAAAGCGGAGTTTCAACAACAAATGGGTACGACCGAAAGCGGACTTGAAAAGAAAGACCAACCGAAAGCGGAGTTTCAACAACAAACAAGTACGACCGAAAGCGGACTCGAAAAGATAGACCGACCGAAAGCGGAGTTTCAACAACAAACGGGTACAACCGAAAGCGGACTCGAAAAGAAAGACCGACCGAAAGCGGAGTTTCAACAACAAATGGGTACGACCAAAAGCAGACTTGAAAAGAAAGCCCAACCGAAAGCGGAGTTTCAACAACAAACGAGTACGACTGAAAGCGTACTCGAAAAGAAAGACCGACCGAAAGCGGAGTTTCAACAACAAACGAGTACGACCGAAAGCGGACTCGAAAAGAAAGACCGACCGAAAGCGGAGTTTCAACAACAAATGGGTACGACCGAAAGCGGACTCGAAAAGAAAGACCAACCGAAAGCGGAGTTTCAACAACAAACGAGTACGACTGAAAGCGGACTCGAAAAGATAGACCGACCGAAAGAGGAGTTTCAACAACAAATGGGTACGACCGAAAGCGGACTTGAAAAAAAGACCAACCGAAAGCGGAGTTTCAACAACAAACGAGTACGACCGAAAGAGGACTCGAAAAGATAGACCGACCGAAAGCGGAGTTTCAACAACAAATGGGTACGACCGAAAGCGGACTTGAAAAGAAAGACCAACCGAAAGCAGAGTTTCAACCACAAACAAGTACGACCAAAAGCGGACTCGAAAAGATAGACCGACCGAAAGCGGAGTTTCAACAACAAACGGGTACAACCGAAAGCGGACTCGAAAAGAAAGACCGACCGAAAGCGGAGTTTCAACAACAAATGGGTACGACCAAAAGCAGACTTGAAAAGAAAGACCAACCGAAAGCGGAGTTTCAACAACAAACGAGTACGACTGAAAGCGTACTCGAAAAGAAAGACCGACCGAAAGCGGAGTTTCAACAACAAACGAGTACGACCGAAAGCGGACTTGAAAAGAAAGACCGACCGAAAGCGGAGTTTCAACAACAAATGGGTACGACCGAAAGCGGACTTGAAAAGAAAGACCAACCGAAAGCGGAGTTTCAACAACAAACGAGTACGACTGAAAGCGGACTCGAAAAGATAGACCGACCGAAAGAGGAGTTTCAACAACAAATGGGTACGACAGAAAGCGGACTCGAAAAGAAAGACCAACCGAAAGCGGAGTTTCAACAACAAACGAGTACGACTGAACGCGGACTCGAAAAGAAAGACCGACCGAAAGCGGAGTTTGAACAATAAACGAGAAAGACCAAAAGCGGACTCGAAAAGAAAGACCGACCGAAAGCGGAGTTTCAATAATAAACGAGTACGACCCAAAGCGGACTCGAAAAGAAAGACAGACCGAAAGCGGAGTTTCAACAACAAATGGGTACGACCGAAAGCAGACTTGAAAAGAAAGACCAACCGAAAGCGGAGTTTTAACAACAAACAAGTACGACCGAAAGTGGACTCGAAAAGAAAGACCGACCAAAAGCGGAGTTTCAACAACAAATGGGTACGACTAAAAGCAGACTTGAAAAGAAAGGCCAACCGAAAGCGGAGTTTCAACAACAAACAAGTACGACTGAAAGCGTACTCGAAAAGAAAGACCGACCGAAAGCGGAGTTTCAACAACAAACGAGTACGACCGAAAGCGGACTCGAAAAGAAAGACCGACCGAAAGCGGAGTTTCAACAACAAATGGGTACGACCGAAAGCGGACTTGAAAAGAAAGACCAACCGAAAGCGGAGTTTCAACAACAAACGAGTAAGACTGAAAGAGGACTCGAAAATACAGACCGACCGAAAGCGGAGTTTCAACAACAAATGGGTACGACCGAAAGCAGACTTGAAAAGAAAGACCAACCGGAAGCGGAGTTTCAACAACAAACGAGTACGACTGAAAGCGGACTCGAAAAGATAGACCGACCGAAAACGGAGTTTCAACAACAAACGAGTACGACCGAAAGCGGACTCGAAAAGAAAGATCGACCAAAAGTGGAGTTTCAACAATAAATGGGTATGACCGAAAGCGGACTTGAAAAGAAAGACCAACCGAAAGCGGAGTTTCAACAACAAAAGAGTACGACCGAAAAAGGACTCAAAAAGATAGACCGACCGAAAGCGGAGTTTCAACAACAAACGGGTACAACCGAAAGCGGACTCGAAAAGAAAGACCGACCGAAAGAGGAGTTTCAACAACAAATGGGTACGACCGAAAGCAGACTTGAAAAGAAAGACCAACCAAAAGTGGAGTTTCAACAACAAACGAGTACGACTGAAAGCGTACTCGAAAAGAAAGACCGACCGAAAGCGGAGTTTCAACAACAAACGAGTACGACCGAAAGCGGACTTGTAAAGAAAGACCGACCGAAAGCGTTGTTTACACAACAAATGGGTACGACCGAAAACGGACTTGAAAAAAAGACCAACCGAAAGCGGAGTTTCAACAACAAACGAGTACGACTGAAAGCGGACTCGAAAAGATAGACCGACCGAAAGCGGAGTTTCAACAACAAATGGGTACGACCGAAAGCGGACTTGAAAAGAAAGACCAACCGAAAGCGGAGTTTCAACAACAAACAAGTACGACCAAAAGCGGACTCGAAAAGATAGACCGACCGAAAGGGGAGTTTCAACATCAAACGGGTACAACCGAAAGCGGACTCGAAAAGAAAGACCGACCGAAAGCGGAGTTTCAACAACAAATGGGTACGACCAAAAGCAGACTTGAAAAGAAAGACCAACCGAAAGCGGAGTTTCAACAACAAACGAGTACGACTGAAAGCGTACTCGAAAAGAAAGACCGACCGAAAGCGGAGTTTCAACAACAAACGAGTACGACCGAAAGCGGACTCGAAAAGAAAGACCGACCGAAAGCGGAGTTTCAACAACAAATGGGTACGACCGAAAGCGGACTTGAAAAGAAAGACCAACCGAAAGCGGAGTTTCAACAACAAACGAGTACGACTGAAAGCGGACTCGAAAAGATAGACCGACCGAAAGAGGAGTTTCAACAACAAATGGGTACGACCGAATGCGGACTTGAAAAGAAAGACCAACCGAAAGCGGAGTTTCAACAACAAACGAGAACGACTGAAAGCGGACTCGAAAAGATAGACCGACCGAAAGCGGAGTTTCAACAACAAACGAGTACAACCGAAAGCGGACTCGAAAAGAAAGACCGACCGAAAGCGGAGTTTGAACAATAAACGAGAATGACCAAAAGCGGACTCGAAAAGAAAGACCGACCGAAGGCGGAGTTTCAACAACAAACGAGTACGACCAAAAGTGGACTCGAAAAGAAAGATCGACCGAAAGCGGAGTTTCAACAACAAATGGGTACGACCGAAAGTGGACTTGAAAATAAAGACCAACCGAAAGCGGAGTTTCAACAACAAACGAGTACGACCAAAAGCGGACTCGAAAAGAAAGACCGACCGAAAGCGGAGTTTCAACAACAAACGGGTACAACCGAAAGCGGACTCGAAAAGAAAGACCGACCGAAAGCGGAGTTTCAACAACAAATGGGTACGACCAAAAGCAGACTTGAAAAGAAAGACCAACCGAAAGCGGAGTTTCAACAACAAACGAGTACGACTGAAAGCGGACTCGAAAAGATAGACCGACCGAAAGCGGAGTTTCAACAACAAATGGGTACGACCGAAAGCGGACTTGAAAAGAAAGACCAACCGAAAGCGGAGTTTCAACAACAAACAAGTACGACCAAAAGCGGACTCGAAAAGATAGACCGACCGAAAGCGGAGTTTCAACAACAAACGGGTACAACCGAAAGCGGACTCGAAAAGAAAGACCGACCGAAAGCGGAGTTTCAACAACAAATGGGTACGACCAAAAGCAGACTTGAAAAGAAAGACCAACCGAAAGCGGAGTTTCAACAACAAACGAGTACGACTGAAAGCGTACTCGAAAAGAAAGACCGACCGAAAGCGGAGTTTCAACAACAAACGAGTACGACCGAAAGCGGACTCGAAAAGAAAGACCGACCGAAAGCGGAGTTTCAACAACAAATGGGTACGACCGAAAGCCGACTTGAAAAGAAAGACCAACCGAAAGCGGAGTTTCAACAACAAACGAGTACGACTGAAAGCGGACTCGAAAAGATAGACCGACCGAAAGAGGAGTTTCAACAACAAATGGGTACGACCGAAAGCGGACTTGAAAAAAAGACCAACCGAAAGCGGAGTTTCAACAACAAACGAGTACGACTGAAAGCGGACTCGAAAAGATAGACCGACCAAAAGCGGAGTTTCAACAACAAATGGGTACGACCGAAAGCGGACTTGAAAAGAAAGACCAACCGAAAGCAGAGTTTCAACAACAAACAAGTACGACCAAAAGCGGACTCGAAAAGATAGACCGACCGAAAGCGGAGTTTCAACAACAAACGGGTACAACCGAAAGCGGACTCGAAAAGAAAGACCGACCGAAAGCGGAGTTTCAACAACAAATGGGTACGACCAAAAGCAGACTTGAAAAGAAAGACCAACCGAAAGCGGAGTTTCAACAACAAACGAGTACGACTGAAAGCGTACTCGAAAAGAAAGACCGACCGAAAGCGGAGTTTCAACAACAAACGAGTACGACCGAAAGCGGACTCGAAAAGAAAGACCGACCGAAAGCGGAGTTTCAACAACAAATGGGTACGACCGAAAGCGGACTTGAAAAGAAAGACCAACCGAAAGCGGAGTTTCAACAACAAACGAGTACGACTGAAAGCGGACTCGAAAAGATAGACCGACCGAAAGAGGAGTTTCAACAATAAATGGGTACGACAGAAAGCGGACTTGAAAAGAAAGACCAACCGAAAGCGGAGTTTCAACAACAAACGAGTACGACTGAAAGCGGACTCGAAAAGATAGACCGACCGAAAGCGGAGTTTCAACAACAAACGAGTACAACCGAAAGCGGACTCGAAAAGAAAGACCGACCGAAAGCGGAGTTTGAACAATAAACGAGAAAGACCAAAAGCGGACTCGAAAAGAAAGACCGACCGAAAGCGGAGTTTCAATAATAAACGAGTACGACCGAAAGCGCACTCGAAAAGAAAGACCGACCGAAAGCGGAGTTTCAACAACAAATGGGTACGACCGAAAGCAGACTTGAAAAGAAAGACCAACCGAAAGCGGAGTTTTAACAACAAACAAGTACGACCGAAAGTGGACTCGAAAAGAAAGGCCGACCAAAAGCGGAGTTTCAACAACAAATGGGTACGACTGAAAGCAGACTTGAAAAGAAAGGCCAACCGAAAGCGGAGTTTCAACAACAAACGAGTACGACTGAAAGTGGACTCGAAAAGATAGACCGACCGAAAGCGGAGTTTCAACAACAAACGAGTACGACCGAAAGCGGACTCGAAAAGAAAGATCGACCAAAAGTGGAGTTTCAACAATAAATGGGTATGACCGAAAGCGGACTTGAAAAGAAAGACCAACCGAAAGCGGAGTTTCAACAACAAAAGAGTACGACCGAAAAAGGACCCAAAAAGATAGACCAACCGAAAGCGGAGTTTCAACAACAAACGGGTACAACCGAAAGCGGACTCGAAAAGAAAGACCGACCGAAAGAGGAGTTTCAACAACAAATGGGTACGACCGAAAGCAGACTTGAAAAGAAAGACCAACCAAAAGCGGAGTTTCAACAACAAACGAGTACGACTGAAAGCGTACTCGAAAAGAAAGACCGACCGAAAGCGGAGTTTCAACAACAAACGAGTACGACCGAAAGCGGACTTGTAAAGAAAGACCGACCGAAAGCGTTGTTTACACAACAAATGGGTACGACCGAAAGCGGACTTGAAAAGAAAGACCAACCGAAAGCAGAGTTTCAACCACAAACAAGTACGACCAAAAGCGGACTCGAAAAGATAGACCGACCGAAAGCGGAGTTTCAACAACAAACGGGTACAACCGAAAGCGGACTCGAAAAGAAAGACCGACCGAAAGCGGAGTTTCAACAACAAATGGGTACGACCAAAAGCAGACTTGAAAAGAAAGACCAACCGAAAGCGGAGTTTCAACAACAAACGAGTACGACTGAAAGCGTACTCGAAAAGAAAGACCGACCGAAAGCGGAGTTTCAACAACAAACGAGTACGACCGAAAGCGGACTCGAAAAGAAAGACCGACCGAAAGCGGAGTTTCAACAACAAATGGGTACGACCGAAAGCGGACTTGAAAAGAAAGACCAACCGAAAGCGGAGTTTCAACAACAAACGAGTACGACTGAAAGCGGACTCGAAAAGATAGACCGACCGAAAGAGGAGTTTCAACAACAAATGGGTACGACAGAAAGCGGACTTGAAAAGAAAGACCAACCGAAAGCGGAGTTTCAAAAACAAACGAGTACGACTGAACGCGAACTCGAAAAGATAGACCGACCGAAAGCGGAGTTTCAACAACAGACGAGTACAACCGAAAGCGGACTCGAAAAGAAAGACCGACCGAAAGCGGAGTTTGAACAATAAACGAGAAAGACCAAAAGCGGACTCGAAAAGAAAGACCGACCGAAAGCGGAGTTTCAATAATAAACGAGTACGACCCAAAGCGGACTCGAAAAGAAAGACAGACCGAAAGCGGAGTTTCAACAACAAATGGGTACGACCGAAAGCAGACTTGAAAAGAAAGACCAACCGAAAGCGGAGTTTTAACAACAAACAAGTACGACCGAAAGTGGACTCGAAAAGAAAGACCGACCAAAAGCGGAGTTTCAACAACAAATGGGTACGACTAAAAGCAGACTTGAAAAGAAAGGCCAACCGAAAGCGGAGTTTCAACAACAAACAAGTACGACTGAAAGCGTACTCGAAAAGAAAGACCGACCGAAAGCGGAGTTTCAACAACAAACGAGTACGACCGAAAGCGGACTCGAAAAGAAAGACCGACCGAAAGCGGAGTTTCAACAACAAATGGGTACGACCGAAAGCGGACTTGAAAAGAAAGACCAACCGAAAGCGGAGTTTTAACAACAAACGAGTACGACTGAAAGAGGACTCGAAAATACAGACCGACCGAAAGCGGAGTTTCAACAACAAATGGGTACGACCGAAAGCAGACTTGAAAAGAAAGACCAACCGGAAGCGGAGTTTCAACAACAAACGAGTACGACTGAAAGCGGACTCGAAAAGATAGACCGACCGAAAACGGAGTTTCAACAACAAACGAGTACGACCGAAAGCGGACTCGAAAAGAAAGATCGACCAAAAGTGGAGTTTCAACAATAAATGGGTATGACCGAAAGCGGACTTGAAAAGAAAGACCAACCGAAAGCGGAGTTTCAACAACAAAAGAGTACGACCGAAAAAGGACTCAAAAAGATAGACCGACCGAAAGCGGAGTTTCAACAACAAACGGGTACAACCGAAAGCGGACTCGAAAAGAAAGACCGACCGAAAGAGGAGTTTCAACAACAAATGGGTACGACCGAAAGCAGACTTGAAAAGAAAGACCAACCAAAAGTAGAGTTTCAACAACAAACGAGTACGACTGAAAGCGTACTCGAAAAGAAAGACCGACCGAAAGCGGAGTTTCAACAACAAACGAGTACGACCGAAAGCGGACTTGTAAAGAAAGACCGACCGAAAGCGTTGTTTACACAACAAATGGGTACGACCGAAAGCGGACTTGAAAAAAAGACCAACCGAAAGCGGAGTTTCAACAACAAACGAGTACGACTGAAAGCGGACTCGAAAAGATAGACCGACCGAAAGCGGAGTTTCAACAACAAATGGGTACGACCGAAAGCGGACTTGAAAAGAAAGACCAACCGAAAGCGGAGTTTCAACAACAAACAAGTACGACCAAAAGCGGACTCGAAAAGATAGACCGACCGAAAGCGGAGTTTCAACATCAAACGGGTACAACCGAAAGCGGACTCGAAAAGAAAGACCGACCGAAAGCGGAGTTTCAACAACAAATGGGTACGACCAAAAGCAGACTTGAAAAGAAAGACCAACCGAAAGCGGAGTTTCAACAACAAACGAGTACGACTGAAAGCGTACTCGAAAAGAAAGACCGACCGAAAGCGGAGTTTCAACAACAAACGAGTACGACCGAAAGCGGACTCGAAAAGAAAGACCGACCGAAAGCGGAGTTTCAACAACAAATGGGTACGACCGAAAGCGGACTTGAAAAGAAAGACCAACCGAAAGCGGAGTTTCAACAACAAACGAGTACGACTGAAAGCGGACTCGAAAAGATAGACCGACCGAAAGAGGAGTTTCAACAACAAATGGGTACGACCGAATGCGGACTTGAAAAGAAAGACCAACCGAAAGCGGAGTTTCAACAACAAACGAGAACGACTGAAAGCGGACTCGAAAAGATAGACCGACCGAAAGCGGAGTTTCAACAACAAACGAGTACAACCGAAAGCGGACTCGAAAAGAAAGACCGACCGAAAGCGGAGTTTGAACAATAAACGAGAATGACCAAAAGCGGACTCGAAAAGAAAGACCGACCGAAGGCGGAGTTTCAACAACAAACGAGTACGACCAAAAGTGGACTCGAAAAGAAAGATCGACCGAAAGCGGAGTTTCAACAACAAATGGGTACGACCGAAAGTGGACTTGAAAATAAAGACCAACCGAAAGCGGAGTTTCAACAACAAACGAGTACGACCAAAAGCGGACTCGAAAAGAAAGACCGACCGAAAGCGGAGTTTCAACAACAAACGGGTACAACCGAAAGCGGACTCGAAAAGAAAGACCGACCGAGAGCGGAGTTTCCACAACAAATGGGTACGACCGAAAGCGGACTTGAAAAGAAAGACCAACCGAAAGCGGAGTTTCAACAACAAACAAGTACGACCAAAAGCGGACTCGAAAAGATAGACCGACCGAAAGCGGAGTTTCAACAACAAACGGGTACAACCGAAAGCGGACTCGAAAAGAAAGACCGACCGAAAGCGGAGTTTCAACAACAAATGGGTACGACCAAAAGCAGACTTGAAAAGAAAGACCAACCGAAAGCGAAGTTTCAACAACAAACGAGTACGACTGAAAGCGTACTCGAAAAGAAAGACCGACCGAAAGCGGAGTTTCAACAACAAACGAGTACGACCGAAAGCGGACTCGAAAAGAAAGACCGACCGAAAGCGGAGTTTCAACAACAAATGGGTACGACAGAAAGCCGACTTGAAAAGAAAGACCAACCGAAAGCGGAGTTTCAACAACAAACGAGTACGACTGAAAGCGGACTCGAAAAGATAGACCGACCGAAAGAGGAGTTTCAACAACAAATGGGTACGACCGAAAGCGGACTTGAAAAAAAGACCAACCGAAAGCGGAGTTTCAACAACAAACGAGTACGACTGAAAGCGGACTCGAAAAGATAGACCGACCAAAAGCGGAGTTTCAACAACAAATGGGTACGACCGAAAGCGGACTTGAAAAGAAAGACCAACCGAAAGCAGAGTTTCAACAACAAACAAGTACGACCAAAAGCGGACTCGAAAAGATAGACCGACCGAAAGCGGAGTTTCAACAACAAACGGGTACAACCGAAAGCGGACTCGAAAAGAAAGACCGACCGAAAGCAGAGTTTCAACAACAAATGGGTACGACCAAAAGCAGACTTGAAAAGAAAGACCAACCGAAAGCGGAGTTTCAACAACAAACGAGTACGACTGAAAGCGTACTCGAAAAGAAAGACCGACCGAAAGCGGAGTTTCAACAACAAACGAGTACGACCGAAAGCGGACTCGAAAAGAAAGACCGACCGAAAGCGGAGTTTCAACAACAAATGGGTACGACCGAAAGCGGACTTGAAAAGAAAGACCAACCGAAAGCGGAGTTTCAACAACAAACGAGTACGACTGAAAGCGGACTCGAAAAGATAGACCGACCGAAAGAGGAGTTTCAACAACAAATGGGTACGACAGAAAGCGGACTTGAAAAGAAAGACCAACCGAAAGCGGAGTTTCAACAACAAACGAGTACGACTGAAAGCGGACTCGAAAAGATAGACCGACCGAAAGCGGAGTTTCAACAACAAACGAGTACAACCGAAAGCGGACTCGAAAAGAAAGACCGACCGAAAGCGGAGTTTGAACAATAAACGAGAAAGACCAAAAGCGGACTCGAAAAGAAAGACCGACCGAAAGCGGAGTTTCAATAATAAACGAGTACGACCGAAAGCGGACTCGAAAAGAAAGACCGACCGAAAGCGGAGTTTCAACAACAAATGGGTACGACCGAAAGCAGACTTGAAAAGAAAGACCAACCGAAAGCGGAGTTTTAACAACAAACAAGTACGACCGAAAGTGGACTCGAAAAGAAAGGCCGACCAAAAGCGGAGTTTCAACAACAAATGGGTACGACTGAAAGCAGACTTGAAAAGAAAGGCCAACCGAAAGCGGAGTTTCAACAACAAACGAGTACGACTGAAAGCGGACTCGAAAAGATAGACCGACCGAAAGCGGAGTTTCAACAACAAACGAGTACGACCGAAAGCGGACTCGAAAAGAAAGATCGACCAAAAGTGGAGTTTCAACAATAAATGGGTATGACCGAAAGCGGACTTGAAAAGAAAGACCAACCGAAAGCGGAGTTTCAACAACAAAAGAGTACGACCGAAAAAGGACTCAAAAAGATAGACCGACCGAAAGCGGAGTTTCAACAACAAACGGGTACAACCAAAAGCGGACTCGAAAAGAAAAACCGACCGAAAGAGGAGTTTCAACAACAAATGGGTACGACCGAAAGCAGACTTGAAAAGAAAGACCAACCAAAAGCGGAGTTTCAACAACAAACGAGTACGACTGAAAGCGTACTCGAAAAGAAAGACCGACCGAAAGCGGAGTTTCAACAACAAACGAGTACGACCGAAAGCGGACTTGTAAAGAAAGACCGACCTAAAGCGTTGTTTACACAACAAATGGGTACGACCGAAAGCGGACTTGAAAAAAAGACCAACCGAAAGCGGAGTTTCAACAACAAACGAGTACGACTGAAAGCGGACTCGAAAGGATAGACCGACCGAAAGCGGAGTTTCAACAACAAATGGGTACGACCGAAAGCGGACTTGAAAAGAAAGACCAACCGAAAGCGGAGTTTCAACAACAAACAAGTACGACCAAAAGCGGACTCGAAAAGATAGACCGACCGAAAGCGGAGTTTCAACAACAAACGGGTACAACCGAAAGCGGACTCGAAAAGAAAGACCGACCGAAAGCGGAGTTTCAACAACAAATGGGTACGACCAAAAGCAGACTTGAAAAGAAAGACCAACCGAAAGCGGAGTTTCAACAACAAACGAGTACGACTGAAAGCGTACTCGAAAAGAAAGACCGACCGAAAGCGGAGTTTCAACAACAAACGAGTACGACCGAAAGCGGACTCGAAAAGAAAGACCGACCGAAAGCGGAGTTTCAACAACAAATGGGTACGACCGAAAGCGGACTTGAAAAGAAAGACCAACCGAAAGCGGAGTTTCAACAACAAACGAGTACGACTGAAAGCGGACTCGAAAAGATAGACCGACCGAAAGAGGAGTTTCAACAACAAATGGGTACGACCGAATGCGGACTTGAAAAGAAAGACCAACCGAAAGCGGAGTTTCAACAACAAACGAGTACGACTGAAAGCGGACTCGAAAAGATAGACCGACCGAAAGCGGAGTTTCAACAACAAACGAGTATGACCGAAAGCGGACTCGAAAAGAAAGACCGACCGAAAGCGGAGTTTCAACAACAAATGGGTAAGACCGAAAGCAGACTTGAAAAGAAAGACCAACCAAAAGCGGAGTTTCAACAACAAACGAGTACGACTGAAAGCGGACTCGAAAAGAAAGACCGACCGAAAGCGGAGTTTCAACAACAAATGGGTATGACCGAAAGCAGACTTGAAAAGAAAGACCGACCAAAAGCGGAGTTTCAACAACAAACGAGTACGACTGAAAGCGTACTCGAAAAGAAAGACCGACCGAAAGCGGAGTTTCAACAACAAACGAGTACGACCGAAAGCGGACTCGAAAAGAAAGACCGACCGAAAGCGGAGTTTCAACAACAAACGGGTACAACCGAAAGCGGACTCGAAAAGAAAGACCGACCGAAAGCGGAGTTTCAACAACAAATGGGTACGACCGAAAGCAGACTTGAAAAGAAAGACCAACCGAAAGCGGAGTTTCAACAACAAACGAGAACGACTGAAAGCGGACTCGAAAAGATAGACCGACCGAAAACGGAGTTTCAACAACAAACGAGTACAACCGAAAGCGGACTCGAAAAGAAAGACCGACCGAAAGTGGAGTTTGAACAATAAACGAGAATGACCAAAAGCGGACTCAAAAAGAAAGACCGACCGAAGGCGGAGTTTCAACAACAAACGAGTACGACCAAAAGTGGACTCGAAAAGAAAGATCGACCGAAAGCGGAGTTTCAACAACAAATGGGTACGACCGAAAGTGGACTTGAAAATAAAGACCAACCGAAAGCGGAGTTTCAACAACAAACGAGTACGACCAAAAGCGGACTCGAAAAGAAAGACCGACCGAAAGCGGAGTTTCAACAACAAACGGGTATGACCGAAAGCGGACTCGAAAAGAAAGGCCGACCGAAAGCGGAGGTTCAACAATAAACGAGTACGACCGAAAGCGGACTCGAAAAGAAAGACCGACCAAAAGTGGAGTTTCAACAATAAATGGGTATGACCGAAAGCGGACTTGAAAAGAAAGACCAACCGAAAGCGGATTTTCAACAACAAACGAGTACGACCGAAAGCGGACTCGAAAAGATAGATCGACCGAAAGCGGAATTTCAACAACAAACGGGTACAACCGAAAGCGGACTCGAAAAGAAAGACCGACCGAAAGCGGAGTTTCAACAACCAATGGGTACGACCGAAAGCAGACTTGAAAAGAAAGACCAACCGAAAGCGTAGTTTCAACAACAAACGAGTACGACTGAAAGCGGACTCGAAAAGATAGACCGACCGAAAGCGGAGTTTCAACAACAAACAGGTACAACCGAAAGCGGACTCGAAAAGAAAGACCGACCGAAAGCGGAGTTTCAACAACAAATGGGTACGACCGAAAGCAGACTTGAAAAGAAAGACCAACCGAAAGCGGAGTTTCAACAACAAACGAGTACGACTGAAAGCGGACTCGAAAAGATAGACCGACCAAAAGTGGAGTTTCAACAACAAATGGGTACGACAGAAAGCGGACTTGAAAAGAAAGACCAACCGAAAGCGGAGTTTCAACAACAAACGAGTACGACTGAAAGTGGACTCGAAAAGATAGACCGACCGAAAGCGGAGTTTCAACAACAAACGAGTACAACCGAAAGCGGACTCGAAAAGAAAGACCGACCGAAAGCGGAGTTTGAACAATAAACGAGAAAGACCAAAAGCGGACTCGAAAAGAAAGACCGACCGAAAGCGGAGTTTCAACAACAAACGAGTACGACTGAAAGCGGACTCGAAAAGATAGACCGACCGAAAGCGGAGTTTCAACAACAAACGAGTACGACCGAAAGCGGACTCGAAAAGAAAGATCGACCAAAAGTGGAGTTTCAACAATAAATGGGTATGACCGAAAGCGGACTTGAAAAGAAAGACCAACCGAAAGCGGAGTTTCAACAACAAAAGAGTACGACCGAAAAAGGACTCAAAAAGATAGACCGACCGAAAGCGGAGTTTCAACAACAAACGGGTACAACCGAAAGCGGACTCGAAAAGAAAGACCGACCGAAAGAGGAGTTTCAACAACAAATGGGTACGACCGAAAGCAGACTTGAAAAGAAAGACCAACCAAAAGCGGAGTTTCAACAACAAACGAGTACGACTAAAAGCGTACTCGAAAAGAAAGACCGACCGAAAGCGGAGTTTCAACAACAAACGAGTACGACCGAAAGCGGACTTGTAAAGAAAGACCGACCGAAAGCGTTGTTTACACAACAAATGGGTACGACCGAAAGCGGACTTGAAAAAAAGACCAACCGAAAGCGGAGTTTCAACAACAAACGAGTACGACTGAAAGCGGACTCGAAAAGATAGACCGACCGAAAGCGGAGTTTCAACAACAAATGGGTACGACCGAAAGCGGACTTGAAAAGAAAGACCAACCGAAAGCGGAGTTTCAACAACAAACAAGTACGACCAAAAGCGGACTCGAAAAGATAGACCGACCGAAAGCGGAGTTTCAACAACAAACGGGTACAACCGAAAGCGGACTCGAAAAGAAAGACCGACCGAAAGCGGAGTTTCAACAACAAATGGGTACGACCAAAAGCAGACTTGAAAAGAAAGACCAATCGAAAGCGGAGTTTCAACAACAAACGAGTACGACTGAAAGCGTACTCGAAAAGAAAGACCGACCGAAAGCGGAGTTTCAACAACAAACGAGTACGACCGAAAGCGGACTCCAAAAGAAAGACCGATCGAAAGCGGAGTTTCAACAACAAATGGGTACGACCGAAAGCGGACTTGAAAAGAAAGACCAACCGAAAGCGGAGTTTCAACAACAAACGAGTACGACTGAAAGCGGACTCGAAAAGATAGACCGACCGAAAGAGGAGTTTCAACAACAAATGGGTACGACCGAAAGCGGACTTGAAAAGAAAGACCAACTGAAAGCGGAGTTTCAACAACAAACGAGTACGACAGAAAGCGGACTCGAAAAGATAGACCGACCGAAAGCGGAGTTTCAACAACAAACGAGTATGACCGAAAGCGGACTCGAAAAGAAAGACCGACCGAAAGCGGAGTTTCAACAACAAATGGGTACGACCGAAAGCAGACTTGAAAAGAAAGACCAACCAAAAGCGGAGTTTCAACAACAAACGAGTACGACTGAAAGCGGACTCGAAAAGAAAGACCGACCGAAAGCGGAGTTTCAACAACAAATGGGTACGACCGAAAGCAGACTTGAAAAGAAAGACCGGCCAAAAGCGGAGTTTCAACAACAAACGAGTACGACTGAAAGCGTACTCGAAAAGAAAGACCGACCGAAAGCGGAGTTTCAACAACAAACGAGTACGACCGAAAGCGGACTCGAAAAGAAAGACCGACCGAAAGCGGAGTTTCAACAACAAACGGGTACAACCGAAAGCAGACTCGAAAAGAAAGACCGACCGAAAGCGGAGTTTCAACAACAAATGGGTACGACCGAAAGCAGACTTGAAAAGAAAGACCAACCGAAAACGGAGTTTCAACAACAAACGAGAACGACTGAGAGCGGACTCGAAAAGATAGACCGACCAAAAGCGGAGTTTCAACAACAAACGAGTACGACCGAAAGCGGACTCGAAAAGAAAGACCGACCAAAAGCGGAGTTTGAACAATAAACGAGAACGACCAAAAGCGGACTCGAAAAGAAAGACCGACCGAAGGCGGAGTTTCAACAACAAACGAGTACGACCAAAAGTGGACTCGAAAAGAAAGACCGACCGAAAGCGGAGTTTCAACAACAAATGGGTACGACCGAAAGCGGACTTGAAAAGAAAGACCAACCGAAAGCGGAGTTTCAACAACAAACGAGTACGACCAAAAGCGGACTCGAAAAGAAAGACCGACCGAAAGCGGAGTTTCAACAACAAACGGGTATGACCGAAAGCGGACTCGAAAAGAAAGGCCGACCGAAAGCGAAGGTTCAACAATAAACGAGTACGACCGAAAGCGGGCTCGAAAAGAAAGACCGACCAAAAGTGGAGTTTCAACAATAAATGGGTATGACCGAAAGCGAACTTGAAAAGAAAGACCAACCGAAAGCGGAGTTTCAACAACAAACGAGTACGACCGAAAGCGGACTCGAAAAGATAGATCGACCAAAAGCGGAATTTCAACAACAAACGGGTACAACCGAAAGCGGACTCGAAAAGAAAGACCGACCGAAAGCGGAGTTTCAACAACAAATGGGTACGAACGAAAGCAGACTTGAAAAGAAAGACCAACCGAAAGCGGAGTTTCAACAACAAACGAGTACGACTGAAAGCGGACTCAAAAAGATAGACCGACCGAAAGCGGAGTTTCAACAACAAATGGGTACGACCGAAAGCAGACTTGAAAAGAAAGACCAACCGAAAGCGGAGTTTCAACAACAAACGAGCACGACTGAAAGCGGACTCGAAAAGATAGACCGACCAAAAGTGGAGTTTCAACAACAAATGGGTACGACAGAAAGCGGACTTGAAAAGAAAGACCAACCGAAAGCGGAGTTTCAACAACAAACGAGTACGACTGAAAGCGGACTCGAAAAGATAGACCGACCGAAAGCGGAGTTTCAACAACAAACGAGTACAACCGAAAGCGGACTCGAAAAGAAAGACCGACCAAAAGCGGAGTTTGAACAATAAACGAGAACGACCAAAAGCGGACTCGAAAAGAAAGACCGACCGAAAGCGGAGTTTCAACAACAAACGAGTACGACCGAAAGCGGACTCGAAAAGAAAGACCGACCGAAAGCGGAGTTTCAACAACAAATGGGTACGACCGAAAGCGGACTTGAAAAGAAAGACCAACCGAAAGCGGAGTTTCAACAACAAACGAGTACGACTGAAAGAGGACTCGAAAATACAGACCGACCGAAAGCAGAGTTTCAACAACAAATGGGTACGACCGAAAGCAGACTTGAAAAGAAAGACCAACCGAAAGCGGAGTTTCAACAACAAACGAGTACGACTGAAAGCGGACTCGAAAAGATAGACCGACCAAAAGCGGAGTTTCAACAACAAACGAGTACGACCGAAAGCGGACTCGAAAAGAAAGACCGACCAAAAGCGGAGTTTGAACAATAAACGAGAACGACCAAAAGCGGACTCGAAAAGAAAGACCGACCGAAGGCGGAGTTTCAACAACAAACGAGTACGACCAAAAGTGGACTCGAAAAGAAAGACCGACCGAAAGCGGAGTTTCAACAACAAATGGGTACGACCGAAAGCGGACTTGAAAAGAAAGACCAACCGAAAGCGGAGTTTCAACAACAAACGAGTACGACCAAAAGCGGACTCGAAAAGAAAGACCGACCGAAAGCGGAGTTTCAACAACAAACGGGTATGACCGAAAGCGGACTCGAAAAGAAAGGCCGACCGAAAGCGGAGGTTCAACAATAAACGAGTACGACCGAAAGCGGGCTCGAAAAGAAAGACCGACCAAAAGTGGAGTTTCAACAATAAATGGGTATGACCGAAAGCGAACTTGAAAAGAAAGACCAACCGAAAGCGGAGTTTCAACAACAAACGAGTACGACCGAAAGCGGACTCGAAAAGATAGATCGACCAAAAGCGGAATTTCAACAACAAACGGGTACAACCGAAAGCGGACTCGAAAAGAAAGACCGACCGAAAGCGGAGTTTCAACAACAAATGGGTACGAACGAAAGTAGACTTGAAAAGAAAGACCAACCGAAAGCGGAGTTTCAACAACAAACGAGTACGACTGAAAGCGGACTCAAAAAGATAGACCGACCGAAAGCGGAGTTTCAACAACAAATGGGTACGACCGAAAGCAGACTTGAAAAGAAAGACCAACCGAAAGCGGAGTTTCAACAACAAACGAGCACGACTGAAAGCGGACTCGAAAAGATAGACCGACCAAAAGTGGAGTTTCAACAACAAATGGGTACGACAGAAAGCGGACTTGAAAAGAAAGACCAACCGAAAGCGGAGTTTCAACAACAAACGAGTACGACTGAAAGCGGACTCGAAAAGATAGACCGACCGAAAGCGGAGTTTCAACAACAAACGAGTACAACCGAAAGCGGACTCGAAAAGAAAGACCGACCAAAAGCGGAGTTTGAACAATAAACGAGAACGACCAAAAGCGGACTCGAAAAGAAAGACCGACCGAAAGCGGAGTTTCAACAACAAACGAGTACGACCGAAAGCGGACTCGAAAAGAAAGACCGACCGAAAGCGGAGTTTCAACAACAAATGGGTACGACCGAAAGCGGACTTGAAAAGAAAGACCAACCGAAAGCGGAGTTTCAACAACAAACGAGTACGACTGAAAGAGGACTCGAAAATACAGACCGACCGAAAGCAGAGTTTCAACAACAAATGGGTACGACCGAAAGCAGACTTGAAAAGAAAGACCAACCGAAAGCGGAGTTTCAACAACAAACGAGTACGACTGAAAGCGGACTCGAAAAGATAGACCGACCGAAAGCGGAGTTTCAACAACAAACGAGTACGACCGAAAGCGGACTCGAAAAGAAAGATCGACCAAAAGTGGAGTTTCAACAATAAATGGGTATGACCGAAAGCGGACTTGAAAAGAAAGACCAACCGAAAGCGGAGTTTCAACAACAAACGAGTACGACCGAAAAAGGACTCAAAAAGATAGACCGACCGAAAGCGGAGTTTCAACAACAAACGGATACAACCGAAAGCGGACTCGAAAAGAAAGACCGACCGAAAGAGGAGTTTCAACAACAAATGGGTAGGACCGAAAGCAGACTTGAAAAGAAAGACCAACCAAAAGCGGAGTTTCAACAACAAACGAGTACGACTGAAAGCGTACTCGAAAAGAAAGACCGACCGAAAGCGGAGTTTCAACAACAAACGAGTACGACCGAAAGCGGACTTGTAAAGAAAGACCGACCGAAAGCGTTGTTTAAACAACAAATGGGTACGACCGAAAGCGGACTTGAAAAAAAGACCAACCGAAAGCGGAGTTTCAACAACAAACGAGTACGACTGAAAGCGGACTCGAAAAGATAGACCGACCGAAAGCGGAGTTTCAACAACAAATGGGTACGACCGAAAGCGGACTTGAAAAGAAAGACCAACCGAAAGCGGAGTTTCAACAACAAACGAGTACGACTGAAAGCGGACTCGAAAAGATAGACCGACCAAAAGTGGAGTTTCAACAACAAATGGGTACGACAGAAAGCGGACTTGAAAAGAAAGACCAACCGAAAGCGGAGTTTCAACTACAAACGAGTACGACTGAAAGCGGACTCGAAAAGATAGACCGACCGAAAGCGAAGTTTCAACAACAAACGGGTACAACCGAAAGCGGACTCGAAAAGAAAGACCGACCGAAAGCGGAGTTTCAACAACAAATGGGTACGACCAAAAGCAGACTTGAAAAGAAAGACCAACCGAAAGCGGAGTTTCAACAACAAACGAGTACGACTGAAAGCGTACTCGAAAAGAAAGACCGACCAAAAGCGGAGTTTCAACAACAAACGAGTACGACCGAAAGCGGACTAGAAAAGAAAGACCGACCGAAAGCGGAGTTTCAACAACAAATGGGTACGACCGAAAGCGGACTTGAAAAGAAAGACCAACCGAAAGCGGAGTTTCAACAACAAACGAGTACGACTGAAAGCGGACTCGAAAAGATAGACCGACCGAAAGAGGAGATTCAACAACAAATGGGTACGACCGAAAGCGGACTTGAAAAGAAAGACCAACCGAAAGCGGAGTTTCAACAACAAACGAGTACGACTGAAAGCGGACTCGAAAAGATAGACCGACCGAAAGCGGAGTTTCAACAACAAACGGATACAACCGAAAGCGGACTCGAAAAGAAAGACCGACCGAAAGCGGAGTTTCAACAACAAATGGGTACGACCGAAAGTAGACTTGAAAAGAAAGACCAACCAAAAGCGGAGTTTCAACAACAAACGAGTACGACTGAAAGCGGACTCGAAAAGATAGACCGACCGAAAGCGGAGTTTCAACAACAAATGGGTACGACCGAAAGCAAACTTGAAAAGAAAGACCAACCAAAAGCGGAGTTTCAACAACAAACGAATACGACTGAAAGCGTACTCGAAAAGAAAGACCGACCGAAAGCGGAGTTTCAACAACAAACGAGTACGACCGAAAGCGGACTCGAAAAGAAAGACCGACCGAAAGCGGAGTTTCAACAACAAATGGGTACGACCGAAAGCGGACTTGAAAAGAAAGACCAACCGAAAGCGGAGTTTCAACAACAAACGAGTACGACTGAAAGAGGACTCGAAAATACAGACCGACCGAAAGCAGAGTTTCAACAACAAATGGGTACGACCGAAAGCAGACTTGAAAAGAAAGACCAACCGAAAGCGGAGTTTCAACAACAAACGAGTACGACTGAAAGCGGACTCGAAAAGATAGACCGACCGAAAGCGGAGTTTCAACAACAAACGAGTACGACCGAAAGCGGACTCGAAAAGAAAGATCGACCAAAAGTGGAGTTTCAACAATAAATGGGTATGACCGAAAGCGGACTTGAAAAGAAAGACCAACCGAAAGCGGAGTTTCAACAACAAACGAGTACGACCGAAAAAGGACTCAAAAAGATAGACCGACCGAAAGCGGAGTTTCAACAACAAACGGATACAACCGAAAGCGGACTCGAAAAGAAAGACCGACCGAAAGAGGAGTTTCAACAACAAATGGGTAGGACCGAAAGCAGACTTGAAAAGAAAGACCAACCAAAAGCGGAGTTTCAACAACAAACGAGTACGACTGAAAGCGTACTCGAAAAGAAAGACCGACCGAAAGCGGAGTTTCAACAACAAACGAGTACGACCGAAAGCGGACTTGTAAAGAAAGACCGACCGAAAGCATTGTTTAAACAACAAATGGGTACGACCGAAAGCGGACTTGAAAAAAAGACCAACCGAAAGCGGAGTTTCAACAACAAACGAGTACGACTGAAAGCGGACTCAAAAAGATAGACCGACCGAAAGCGGAGTTTCAACAACAAATGGGTACGACCGAAAGCGGACTTGAAAAGAAAGACCAACCGAAAGCGGAGTTTCAACAACAAACGAGTACGACTGAAAGCGGACTCGAAAAGATAGACCGACCAAAAGTGGAGTTTCAACAACAAATGGGTACGACAGAAAGCGGACTTGAAAAGAAAGACCAACCGAAAGCGGAGTTTCAACAACAAACGAGTACGACTGAAAGCGGACTCGAAAAGATAGACCGACCGAAAGCGGAGTTTCAACAACAAACGGGTACAACCGAAAGCGGACTCGAAAAGAAAGACCGACCGAAAGCGGAGTTTCAACAACAAATGGGTACGACCAAAAGCAGACTTGAAAAGAAAGACCAACCGAAAGCGGAGTTTCAACAACAAACGAGTACGACTGAAAGCGTACTCGAAAAGAAAGACCTACCGAAACCGGAGTTTCAACAACAAACGAGTACGACCGAAAGCGGACTAGAAAAGAAAGACCGACCGAAAGCGGAGTTTCAACAACAAATGGGTACGACCGAAAGCGGACTTGAAAAGAAAGACCAACCGAAAGCGGAGTTTCAACAACAAACGAGTACGACTGAAAGCGGACTCGAAAAGATAGACCGACCGAAAGAGGAGATTCAACAACAAATGGGTACGACCGAAAGCGGACTTGAAAAGAAAGACCAACCGAAAGCGGAGTTTCAACAACAAACGAGTACGACTGAAAGCGGACTCGAAAAGATAGACCGACCGAAAGAGGAGATTCAACAACAAATGGGTACGACCGAAAGCGGACTTGAAAAGAAAGACCAACCGAAAGCGGAGTTTCAACAACAAACGAGTACGACTGAAAGCGGACTCGAAAAGATAGACCGACCGAAAGCGGAGTTTCAACAACAAACGGATACAACCGAAAGCGGACTCGAAAAGAAAGACCGACCGAAAGAGGAGTTTCAACAACAAATGGGTAGGACCGAAAGCAGACTTGAAAAGAAAGACCAACCAAAAGCGGAGTTTCAACAACAAACGAGTACGACTGAAAGCGTACTCGAAAAGAAAGACCGACCGAAAGCGGAGTTTCAACAACAAACGAGTACGACCGAAAGCGGACTTGTAAAGAAAGACCGACCGAAAGCGTTGTTTAAACAACAAATGGGTACGACCGAAAGCGGACTTGAAAAAAAGACCAACCGAAAGCGGAGTTTCAACAACAAACGAGTACGACTGAAAGCGGACTCGAAAAGATAGACCGACCGAAAGCGGAGTTTCAACAACAAATGGGTACGACCGAAAGCGGACTTGAAAAGAAAGACCAACCGAAAGCGGAGTTTCAACAACAAACGAGTACGACTGAAAGCGGACTCGAAAAGATAGACCGACCAAAAGTGGAGTTTCAACAACAAATGGGTACGACAGAAAGCGGACTTGAAAAGAAAGACCAACCGAAAGCGGAGTTTCAACTACAAACGAGTACGACTGAAAGCGGACTCGAAAAGATAGACCGACCGAAAGCGGAGTTTCAGCAACAAACGGGTACAACCGAAAGCGGACTCGAAAAGAAAGACCGACCGAAAGCGGAGTTTCAACAACAAATGGGTACGACCAAAAGCAGACTTGAAAAGAAAGACCAACCGAAAGCGGAGTTTCAACAACAAACGAGTACGACTGAAAGCGTACTCGAAAAGAAAGACCGACCGAAAGCGGAGTTTCAACAACAAACGAGTACGACCGAAAGCGGACTAGAAAAGAAAGACCGACCGAAAGCGGAGTTTCAACAACAAATGGGTACGACCGAAAGCGGACTTGAAAAGAAAGACCAACCGAAAGCGGAGTTTCAACAACAAACGAGTACGACTGAAAGCGGACTCGAAAAGATAGACCGACCGAAAGAGGAGATTCAACAACAAATGGGTACGACCGAAAGCGGACTTGAAAAGAAAGACCAACCGAAAGCGGAGTTTCAACAACAAACGAGTACGACTGAAAGCGGACTCGAAAAGATAGACCGACCGAAAGCGGAGTTTCAACAACAAACGGATACAACCGAAAGCGGACTCGAAAAGAAAGACCGACCGAAAGCGGAGTTTCAACAACAAATGGGTACGACCGAAAGTAGACTTGAAAAGAAAGACCAACCAAAAGCGGAGTTTCAACAACAAACGAGTACGACTGAAAGCGGACTCGAAAAGATAGACCGACCGAAAGCGGAGTTTCAACAACAAATGGGTACGACCGAAAGCAAACTTGAAAAGAAAGACCAACCAAAAGCGGAGTTTCAACAACAAACGAATACGACTGAAAGCGTACTCGAAAAGAAAGACCGACCGAAAGCGGAGTTTCAACAACAAACGAGTACGACCGAAAGCGGACTCGAAAAGAAAGACCGACCGAAAGCGGAGTTTCAACAACAAATGGGTACGACCGAAAGCGGACTTGAAAAGAAAGACCAACCGAAAGCGGAGTTTCAACAACAAACGAGTACGACTGAAAGAGGACTCGAAAATACAGACCGACCGAAAGCAGAGTTTCAACAACAAATGGGTACGACCGAAAGCAGACTTGAAAAGAAAGACCAACCGAAAGCGGAGTTTCAACAACAAACGAGTACGACTGAAAGCGGACTCGAAAAGATAGACCGACCGAAAGCGGAGTTTCAACAACAAACGAGTACGACCGAAAGCGGACTCGAAAAGAAAGATCGACCAAAAGTGGAGTTTCAACAATAAATGGGTATGACCGAAAGCGGACTTGAAAAGAAAGACCAACCGAAAGCGGAGTTTCAACAACAAACGAGTACGACCGAAAAAGGACTCAAAAAGATAGACCGACCGAAAGCAGAGTTTCAACAACAAACGGATACAACCGAAAGCGGACTCGAAAAGAAAGACCGACCGAAAGAGGAGTTTCAACAACAAATGGGTAGGACCGAAAGCAGACTTGAAAAGAAAGACCAACCAAAAGCGGAGTTTCAACAACAAACGAGTACGACTGAAAGCGTACTCGAAAAGAAAGACCGACCGAAAGCGGAGTTTCAACAACAAACGAGTACGACCGAAAGCGGACTTGTAAAGAAAGACCGACCGAAAGCGTTGTTTAAACAACAAATGGGTACGACCGAAAGCGGACTTGAAAAAAAGACCAACCGAAAGCGGAGTTTCAACAACAAACGAGTACGACTGAAAGCGGACTCGAAAAGATAGACCGACCGAAAGCGGAGTTTCAACAACAAATGGGTACGACCGAAAGCGGACTTGAAAAGAAAGACCAACCGAAAGCGGAGTTTCAACAACAAACGAGTACGACTGAAAGCGGACTCGAAAAGATAGACCGACCAAAAGTGGAGTTTCAACAACAAATGGGTACGACAGAAAGCGGACTTGAAAAGAAAGACCAACCGAAAGCGGAGTTTCAACTACAAACGAGTACGACTGAAAGCGGACTCGAAAAGATAGACCGACCGAAAGCGGAGTTTCAGCAACAAACGGGTACAACCGAAAGCGGACTCGAAAAGAAAGACCGACCGAAAGCGGAGTTTCAACAACAAATGGGTACGACCAAAAGCAGACTTGAAAAGAAAGACCAACCGAAAGCGGAGTTTCAACAACAAACGAGTACGACTGAAAGCGTACTCGAAAAGAAAGACCGACCGAAAGCGGAGTTTCAACAACAAACGAGTACGACCGAAAGCGGACTAGAAAAGAAAGACCGACCGAAAGCGGAGTTTCAACAACAAATGGGTACGACCGAAAGCGGACTTGAAAAGAAAGACCAACCGAAAGCGGAGTTTCAACAACAAACGAGTACGACTGAAAGCGGACTCGAAAAGATAGACCGACCGAAAGCGGAGTTTCAACAACAAACGGATACAACCGAAAGCGGACTCGAAAAGAAAGACCGACCGAAAGCGGAGTTTCAACAACAAATGGGTACGACCGAAAGTAGACTTGAAAAGAAAGACCAACCAAAAGCGGAGTTTCAACAACAAACGAGTACGACTGAAAGCGGACTCGAAAAGATAGACCGACCGAAAGCGGAGTTTCAACAACAAATGGGTACGACCGAAAGCAAACTTGAAAAGAAAGACCAACCAAAAGCGGAGTTTCAACAACAAACGAATACGACTGAAAGCGTACTCGAAAAGAAAGACCGACCGAAAGCGGAGTTTCAACAACAAACGAGTACGACCGAAAGCGGACTCGAAAAGAAAGACCGACCGAAAGCGGAGTTTCAACAACAAATGGGTACGACCGAAAGCGGACTTGAAAAGAAAGACCAACCGAAAGCGGAGTTTCAACAACAAACGAGTACGACTGAAAGAGGACTCGAAAATACAGACCGACCGAAAGCAGAGTTTCAACAACAAATGGGTACGACCGAAAGCAGACTTGAAAAGAAAGACCAACCGAAAGCGGAGTTTCAACAACAAACGAGTACGACTGAAAGCGGACTCGAAAAGATAGACCGACCGAAAGCGGAGTTTCAACAACAAACGAGTACGACCGAAAGCGGACTCGAAAAGAAAGATCGACCAAAAGTGGAGTTTCAACAATAAATGGGTATGACCGAAAGCGGACTTGAAAAGAAAGACCAACCGAAAGCGGAGTTTCAACAACAAACGAGTACGACCGAAAAAGGACTCAAAAAGATAGACCGACCGAAAGCGGAGTTTCAACAACAAACGGATACAACCGAAAGCGGACTCGAAAAGAAAGACCGACCGAAAGAGGAGTTTCAACAACAAATGGGTAGGACCGAAAGCAGACTTGAAAAGAAAGACCAACCGAAAGCGGAGTTTCAACAACAAACGAGTACGACTGAAAGCGTACTCGAAAAGAAAGACCGACCGAAAGCGGAGTTTCAACAACAAACGAGTACGACCGAAAGCGGACTAGAAAAGAAAGACCGACCGAAAGCGGAGTTTCAACAACAAATGGGTACGACCGAAAGCGGACTTGAAAAGAAAGACCAACCGAAAGCGGAGTTTCAACAACAAACGAGTACGACTGAAAGCGGACTCGAAAAGATAGACCGACCGAAAGAGGAGATTCAACAACAAATGGGTACGACCGAAAGCGGACTTGAAAAGAAAGACCAACCGAAAGCGGAGTTTCAACAACAAACGAGTACGACTGAAAGCGGACTCGAAAAGATAGACCGACCGAAAGCGGAGTTTCAACAACAAACGGATACAACCGAAAGCGGACTCGAAAAGAAAGACCGACCGAAAGCGGAGTTTCAACAACAAATGGGTACGACCGAAAGTAGACTTGAAAAGAAAGACCAACCAAAAGCGGAGTTTCAACAACAAACGAGTACGACTGAAAGCGGACTCGAAAAGATAGACCGACCGAAAGCGGAGTTTCAACAACAAATGGGTACGACCGAAAGCAAACTTGAAAAGAAAGACCAACCAAAAGCGGAGTTTCAACAACAAACGAATACGACTGAAAGCGTACTCGAAAAGAAAGACCGACCGAAAGCGGAGTTTCAACAACAAACGAGTACGACCGAAAGCGGACTCGAAAAGAAAGACCGACCGAAAGCGGAGTTTCAACAACAAATGGGTACGACCGAAAGCGGACTTGAAAAGAAAGACCAACCGAAAGCGGAGTTTCAACAACAAACGAGTACGACTGAAAGAGGACTCGAAAATACAGACCGACCGAAAGCAGAGTTTCAACAACAAATGGGTACGACCGAAAGCAGACTTGAAAAGAAAGACCAACCGAAAGCGGAGTTTCAACAACAAACGAGTACGACTGAAAGCGGACTCGAAAAGATAGACCGACCGAAAGCGGAGTTTCAACAACAAACGAGTACGACCGAAAGCGGACTCGAAAAGAAAGATCGACCAAAAGTGGAGTTTCAACAATAAATGGGTATGACCGAAAGCGGACTTGAAAAGAAAGACCAACCGAAAGCGGAGTTTCAACAACAAACGAGTACGACCGAAAAAGGACTCAAAAAGATAGACCGACCGAAAGCAGAGTTTCAACAACAAACGGATACAACCGAAAGCGGACTCGAAAAGAAAGACCGACCGAAAGAGGAGTTTCAACAACAAATGGGTAGGACCGAAAGCAGACTTGAAAAGAAAGACCAACCAAAAGCGGAGTTTCAACAACAAACGAGTACGACTGAAAGCGTACTCGAAAAGAAAGACCGACCGAAAGCGGAGTTTCAACAACAAACGAGTACGACCGAAAGCGGACTTGTAAAGAAAGACCGACCGAAAGCGTTGTTTAAACAACAAATGGGTACGACCGAAAGCGGACTTGAAAAAAAGACCAACCGAAAGCGGAGTTTCAACAACAAACGAGTACGACTGAAAGCGGACTCGAAAAGATAGACCGACCGAAAGCGGAGTTTCAACAACAAATGGGTACGACCGAAAGCGGACTTGAAAAGAAAGACCAACCGAAAGCGGAGTTTCAACAACAAACGAGTACGACTGAAAGCGGACTCGAAAAGATAGACCGACCAAAAGTGGAGTTTCAACAACAAATGGGTACGACAGAAAGCGGACTTGAAAAGAAAGACCAACCGAAAGCGGAGTTTCAACTACAAACGAGTACGACTGAAAGCGGACTCGAAAAGATAGACCGACCGAAAGCGGAGTTTCAACAACAAACGGGTACAACCGAAAGCGGACTCGAAAAGAAAGACCGACCGAAAGCGGAGTTTCAACAACAAATGGGTACGACCAAAAGCAGACTTGAAAAGAAAGACCAACCGAAAGCGGAGTTTCAACAACAAACGAGTACGACTGAAAGCGTACTCGAAAAGAAAGACCGACCGAAAGCGGAGTTTCAACAACAAACGAGTACGACCGAAAGCGGACTAGAAAAGAAAGACCGACCGAAAGCGGAGTTTCAACAACAAATGGGTACGACCGAAAGCGGACTTGAAAAGAAAGACCAACCGAAAGCGGAGTTTCAACAACAAACGAGTACGACTGAAAGCGGACTCGAAAAGATAGACCGACCGAAAGAGGAGATTCAACAACAAATGGGTACGACCGAAAGCGGACTTGAAAAGAAAGACCAACCGAAAGCGGAGTTTCAACAACAAACGAGTACGACTGAAAGCGGACTCGAAAAGATAGACCGACCGAAAGCGGAGTTTCAACAACAAACGGATACAACCGAAAGCGGACTCGAAAAGAAAGACCGACCGAAAGCGGAGTTTCAACAACAAATGGGTACGACCGAAAGTAGACTTGAAAAGAAAGACCAACCAAAAGCGGAGTTTCAACAACAAACGAGTACGACTGAAAGCGGACTCGAAAAGATAGACCGACCGAAAGCGGAGTTTCAACAACAAATGGGTACGACCGAAAGCAAACTTGAAAAGAAAGACCAACCAAAAGCGGAGTTTCAACAACAAACGAATACGACTGAAAGCGTACTCGAAAAGAAAGACCGACCGAAAGCGGAGTTTCAACAACAAACGAGTACGACCGAAAGCGGACTCGAAAAGAAAGACCGACCGAAAGCGGAGTTTCAACAACAAATGGGTACGACCGAAAGCGGACTTGAAAAGAAAGACCAACCGAAAGCGGAGTTTCAACAACAAACGAGTACGACTGAAAGAGGACTCGAAAATACAGACCGACCGAAAGCAGAGTTTCAACAACAAATGGGTACGACCGAAAGCAGACTTGAAAAGAAAGACCAACCGAAAGCGGAGTTTCAACAACAAACGAGTACGACTGAAAGCGGACTCGAAAAGATAGACCGACCGAAAGCGGAGTTTCAACAACAAACGAGTACGACCGAAAGCGGACTCGAAAAGAAAGATCGACCAAAAGTGGAGTTTCAACAATAAATGGGTATGACCGAAAGCGGACTTGAAAAGAAAGACCAACCGAAAGCGGAGTTTCAACAACAAACGAGTACGACCGAAAAAGGACTCAAAAAGATAGACCGACCGAAAGCGGAGTTTCAACAACAACCGGATACAACCGAAAGCGGACTCGAAAAGAAAGACCGACCGAAAGAGGAGTTTCAACAACAAATGGGTAGGACCGAAAGCAGACTTGAAAAGAAAGACCAACCAAAAGCGGAGTTTCAACAACAAACGAGTACGACTGAAAGCGTACTCGAAAAGAAAGACCGACCGAAAGCGGAGTTTCAACAACAAACGAGTACGACCGAAAGCGGACTTGTAAAGAAAGACCGACCGAAAGCGTTGTTTAAACAACAAATGGGTACGACCGAAAGCGGACTTGAAAAAAAGACCAACCGAAAGCGGAGTTTCAACAACAAACGAGTACGACTGAAAGCGGACTCAAAAAGATAGACCGACCGAAAGCGGAGTTTCAACAACAAATGGGTACGACCGAAAGCGGACTTGAAAAGAAAGACCAACCGAAAGCGGAGTTTCAACAACAAACGAGTACGACTGAAAGCGGACTCGAAAAGATAGACCGACCAAAAGTGGAGTTTCAACAACAAATGGGTACGACAGAAAGCGGACTTGAAAAGAAAGACCAACCGAAAGCGGAGTTTCAACAACAAACGAGTACGACTGAAAGCGGACTCGAAAAGATAGACCGACCGAAAGCGGAGTTTCAACAACAAACGGGTACAACCGAAAGCGGACTCGAAAAGAAAGACCGACCGAAAGCGGAGTTTCAACAACAAATGGGTACGACCAAAAGCAGACTTGAAAAGAAAGACCAACCGAAAGCGGAGTTTCAACAACAAACGAGTACGACTGAAAGCGTACTCGAAAAGAAAGACCGACCGAAAGCGGAGTTTCAACAACAAACGAGTACGACCGAAAGCGGACTAGAAAAGAAAGACCGACCGAAAGCGGAGTTTCAACAACAAATGGGTACGACCGAAAGCGGACTTGAAAAGAAAGACCAACCGAAAGCGGAGTTTCAACAACAAACGAGTACGACTGAAAGCGGACTCGAAAAGATAGACCGACCGAAAGAGGAGATTCAACAACAAATGGGTACGACCGAAAGCGGACTTGAAAAGAAAGACCAACCGAAAGCGGAGTTTCAACAACAAACGAGTACGACTGAAAGCGGACTCGAAAAGATAGACCGACCGAAAGAGGAGATTCAACAACAAATGGGTACGACCGAAAGCGGACTTGAAAAGAAAGACCAACCGAAAGCGGAGTTTCAACAACAAACGAGTACGACTGAAAGCGGACTCGAAAAGATAGACCGACCGAAAGCGGAGTTTCAACAACAAACGGATACAACCGAAAGCGGACTCAAAAAGAAAGACCGACCGAAAGCGGAGTTTCAACAACAAATGGGTACGACCGAAAGCAGACTTGAAAAGAAAGACCAACCAAAAGCGGAGTTTCAACAACAAACGAGTACGACTGAAAGCGGACTCGAAAAGAAAGACCGACCGAAAGCGGAGTTTCAACAACAAATGGGTACGACCGAAAGCAGACTTGAAAAGAAAGACCAACCAAAAGCGGAGTTTCAACAACAAACGAATACGACTGAAAGCGTACTCGAAAAGAAAGACCGACCGAAAGCGGAGTTTCAACAACAAACGAGTACGACCGAAAGCGGACTCGAAAAGAAAGACCGACTGAAAGCGGAGTTTCAACAACAAACGGGTACAACCGAAAGCGGACTCGAAAAGAAAGACCGACCGAAAGCGGAGTTTCAACAACAAATGGGTACGACCGAAAGCAGACTTGAAAAGAAAGACCAACCGAAAACGGAGTTTCAACAACAAACGAGAACGACTGAAAGCGGACTCGAAAAGATAGACCGACCAAAAGCGGAGTTTCAACAACAAACGAGTACGACCGAAAGCGGACTCGAAAAGAAAGACCGACCGAAAGCGGAGTTTGAACAATAAACGAGAACGACCAAAAGCGGAGTCGAAAAGAAAGACCGACCGAAGGCGGAGTTTCAACAACAAACGAGTACGACCAAAAGTGGACTCGAAAAGAAAGACCGACCGAAAGCGGAGTTTCAACAACAAATGGGTACGACCGAAAGCGGACTTGAAAAGAAAGACCAACCGAAAGCGGAGTTTCAACAACAAACGAGTACGACCAAAAGCGGACTCGAAAAGAAAGACCGACCGAAAGCGGAGTTTCAACAACAAACGGGTATGACCGAAAACGGACTCGAAAAGAAAGGCCGACCGAAAGCGGAGGTTCAACAATAAACGAGTACGACCGAAAGCGGACTCGAAAAGAAAGACCGACCAAAAGTGGAGTTTCAACAATAAATGGGTATGACCGAAAACGGACTTGAAAAGAAAGACCAACCGAAAGCGGAGTTTCAACAACAAACGAGTACGACCGAAAGCGGACTCGAAAAGATAGATCGACCGAAAGCGGAATTTCAACAACAAACGGGTACAACCGAAAGCGGACTCGAAAAGAAAGACCGACCGAAAGCGGAGTTTCAACAACAAATGGGTACGACCGAAAGCAGACTTGAAAAGAAAGACCAACCGAAAGCGGAGTTTCAACAACAAACGAGTACGACTGAAAGCGGACTCAAAAAGATAGACCGACCGAAAGCGGAGTTTCAACAACAAATGGGTACGACCGAAAGCAGACTTGAAAAGAAAGACCAACCGAAAGCGGAGTTTCAACAACAAACGAGTACGACTGAAAGCGGACTCGAAAAGATAGACCGACCAAAAGTGGAGTTTCAACAACAAATGGGTACGACAGAAAGCGGACTTGAAAAGAAAGACCAACCGAAAGCGGAGTTTCAACAACAAACGAGTTCGACTGAAAGCGGACTCGAAAAGATAAACCGACCGAAAGCGGAGTTTCAACAACAAACGAGTACGACCGAAAGCGGACTCGAAAAGAAAGACCAACCGAAAGCGGAGTTTCAACAACAAACGAGTACGACTGAAAGCGGACTCGAAAAGATAGACCGACCGAAAGCGGAGTTTCAACAACAAACGAGTACAACCGAAAGCGGACTCGAAAAGAAAGACCGACCGAAAGCGGAGTTTGAACAATAAACGAGAATGACCAAAAACGGACTCGAAAAGAAAGACCCACCGAAGGCGGAGTTTCAACAACAAACGAGTACGACTGAAAGCGGACTCGAAAAGATAGACCGACCGAAAGCGGAGTTTCAACAACAAACGAGTACAACCGAAAGCGGACTCGAAAAGAAAGACCGACCGAAAGCGGAGTTTGAACAATAAACGAGAATGACCAAAAACGGACTCGAAAAGAAAGACCGACCGAAAGCGGACTTGTAAAGAAAGACCGACCGAAAGCGTTGTTTAAACAACAAATGGGTACGACCGAAAGCGGACTTGAAAAAAAGACCAACCGAAAGCGGAGTTTCAACAACAAACGAGTACGATTGAAAGCGGACTCGAAAAGATAGACCGACCGAAAGCGGAGTTTCAACAACAAATGGGTACGACCGAAAGCGGACTTGAAAAGAAAGACCAACCGAAAGCGGAGTTTCAACAACAAACAAGTACGACTGAAAGCGGACTCGAAAAGATAGACCGACCAAAAGTAGAGTTTCAACAACAAATGGGTATGACAGAAAGCGGACTTGAAAAGAAAGACCAACCGAAAGCGGAGTTTCAACAACAAACGAGTACGACTGAAAGCGGACTCGAAAAGATAGACCGACCGAAAGCGGAGTTTCAACAACAAACGGGTACAACCGAAAGCGGACTCGAAAAGAAAGACCGACCGAAAGCGGAGTTTCAACAACAAATGGGTACGACCAAAAGCAGACTTGAAAAGAAAGACCAACCGAAAGCGGAGTTTCAACAACAAACGAGTACGACTGAAAGCGTACTCGAAAAGAAAGACCGACCGAAAGCGGAGTTTCAACAACAAACGAGTACGACCGAAAGCGGACTAGAAAAGAAAGACCGACCGAAAGCGGAGTTTCAACAACAAATGGGTACGACCGAAAGCGGACTTGAAAAGAAAGACCAACCGAAAGCGGAGTCTCAACAACAAACGAGTACGACTGAAAGCGGACTCGAAAAGATAGACCGACCAAAAGAGGAGATTCAACAACAAATGGGTACGACCGAAAGCGGACTTGAAAAGAAAGACCAACCGAAAGCGGAGTTTCAACAACAAACGAGTACGACTGAAAGCGGACTCGAAAAGATAGACCGACCGAAAGCGGAGTTTCAACAACAAACGGATACAACCGAAAGCGGACTCGAAAAGAAAGACCGACCGAAAGCGGAGTTTCAACAACAAATGGGTACGACCGAAAGTAGACATGAAAAGAAAGACCAACCAAAAGCGGAGTTTCAACAACAAACGAGTACGACTGAAAGCGGACTCGAAAAGAAAGACCGACCGAAAGCGGAGTTTCAACAACAAATGGGTACGACCGAAAGCAAACTTGAAAAGAAAGACCAACCAAAAGCGGAGTTTCAACAACAAACGAATACGACTGAAAGCGTACTCGAAAAGAAAGACCGACCGAAAGCGGAGTTTCAACAACAAACGAGTACGACCGAAAGCGGACTCGAAAAGAAAGACCGACCGAAAGCGGAGTTTCAACAACAAATGGGTACGACCGAAAGCGGACTTGAAAAGAAAGACCAACCGAAAGCGGAGTTTCAACAACAAACGAGTACGACTGAAAGAGGACTCGAAAATACAGACCGACCGAAAGCAGAGTTTCAACAACAAATGGGTACGACCGAAAGCAGACTTGAAAAGAAAGACCAACCGAAAGCGGAGTTTCAACAACAAACGAGTACGACTGAAAGCGGACTCGAAAAGATAGACCGACCGAAAGCGGAGTTTCAACAACAAACGAGTACGACCGAAAGCGGACTCGAAAAGAAAGATCGACCAAAAGTGGAGTTTCAACAATAAATGGGTATGACCGAAAGCGGACTTGAAAAGAAAGACCAACCGAAAGCGGAGTTTCAACAACAAACGAGTACGACCGAAAAAGGACTCAAAAAGATAGACCGACCGAAAGCGGAGTTTCAACAACAAACGGATACAACCGAAAGCGGACTCGAAAAGAAATACCGACCGAAAGAGGAGTTTCAACAACAAATGGGTAGGACCGAAAGCAGACTTGAAAAGAAAGACCAACCAAAAGCGGAGTTTCAACAACAAACGAGTACGACTGAAAGCGTACTCGAAAAGAAAGACCGACCGAAAGCGGAGTTTCAACAACAAACGAGTACGACCGAAAGCGGACTTGTAAAGAAAGACCGACCGAAAGCGTTGTTTAAACAACAAATGGGTACGACCGAAAGCGGACTTGAAAAAAAGACCAACCGAAAGCGGAGTTTCAACAACAAACGAGTACGACTGAAAGCGGACTCAAAAAGATAGACCGACCGAAAGCGGAGTTTCAACAACAAATGGGTACGACCGAAAGCGGACTTGAAAAGAAAGACCAACCGAAAGCGGAGTTTCAACAACAAACGAGTACGACTGAAAGCGGACTCGAAAAGATAGACCGACCAAAAGTGGAGTTTCAACAACAAATGGGTACGACAGAAAGCGGACTTGAAAAGAAAGACCAACCGAAAGCGGAGTTTCAACAACAAACGAGTACGACTGAAAGCGGACTCGAAAAGATAGACCGACCGAAAGCGGAGTTTCAACAACAAACGGGTACAACCGAAAGCGGACTCGAAAAGAAAGACCGACCGAAAGCGGAGTTTCAACAACAAATGGGTACGACCAAAAGCAGACTTGAAAAGAAAGACCAACCGAAAGCGGAGTTTCAACAACAAACGAGTACGACTGAAAGCGTACTCGAAAAGAAAGACCGACCGAAACCGGAGTTTCAACAACAAACGAGTACGACCGAAAGCGGACTAGAAAAGAAAGACCGACCGAAAGCGGAGTTTCAACAACAAATGGGTACGACCGAAAGCGGACTTGAAAAGAAAGACCAACCGAAAGCGGAGTTTCAACAACAAACGAGTACGACTGAAAGCGGACTCGAAAAGATAGACCGACCGAAAGAGGAGATTCAACAACAAATGGGTACGACCGAAAGCGGACTTGAAAAGAAAGACCAACCGAAAGCGGAGTTTCAACAACAAACGAGTACGACTGAAAGCGGACTCGAAAAGATAGACCGACCGAAAGAGGAGATTCAACAACAAATGGGTACGACCGAAAGCGGACTTGAAAAGAAAGACCAACCGAAAGCGGAGTTTCAACAACAAACGAGTACGACTGAAAGCGGACTCGAAAAGATAGACCGACCGAAAGCGGAGTTTCAACAACAAACGGATACAACCGAAAGCGGACTCGAAAAGAAAGACCGACCGAAAGAGGAGTTTCAACAACAAATGGGTAGGACCGAAAGCAGACTTGAAAAGAAAGACCAACCAAAAGCGGAGTTTCAACAACAAACGAGTACGACTGAAAGCGTACTCGAAAAGAAAGACCGACCGAAAGCGGAGTTTCAACAACAAACGAGTACGACCGAAAGCGGACTTGTAAAGAAAGACCGACCGAAAGCGTTGTTTAAACAACAAATGGGTACGACCGAAAGCGGACTTGAAAAAAAGACCAACCGAAAGCGGAGTTTCAACAACAAACGAGTACGACTGAAAGCGGACTCAAAAAGATAGACCGACCGAAAGCGGAGTTTCAACAACAAATGGGTACGACCGAAAGCGGACTTGAAAAGAAAGACCAACCGAAAGCGGAGTTTCAACAACAAACGAGTACGACTGAAAGCGGACTCGAAAAGATAGACCGACCAAAAGTGGAGTTTCAACAACAAATGGGTACGACAGAAAGCGGACTTGAAAAGAAAGACCAACCGAAAGCGGAGTTTCAACAACAAACGAGTACGACTGAAAGCGGACTCGAAAAGATAGACCGACCGAAAGCGGAGTTTCAACACCAAACGGGTACAACCGAAAGCGGACTCGAAAAGAAAGACCGACCGAAAGCGGAGTTTCAACAACAAATGGGTACGACCAAAAGCATACTTGAAAAGAAAGACCAACCGAAAGCGGAGTTTCAACAACAAACGAGTACGACTGAAAGCGTACTCGAAAAGAAAGACCGACCGAAAGCGGAGTTTCAACAACAAACGAGTACGACCGAAAGCGGACTAGAAAAGAAAGACCGACCGAAAGCGGAGTTTCAACAACAAATGGGTACGACCAAAAGCAGACTTGAAAAGAAAGACCAACCAAAAGCGGAGTTTCAACAACAAACGAGTACGACTGAAAGCGGACTCGAAAAGAAAGACCGACCGAAAGCGGAGTTTCAACAATAAATGGGTACGACCGAAAGCAGACTTGAAAAGAAAGACCAACCAAAAGCGGAGTTTCAACAACAAACGAATACGACTGAAAGCGTACTCGAAAAGAAAGACCGACCGAAAGCGGAGTTTCAACAACAAACGAGTACGACCGAAAGCGGACTCGAAAAGAAAGACCGACTGAAAGCGGAGTTTCAACAACAAACGGGTACAACCGAAAGCGGACTCGAAAAGAAAGACCGACCGAAAGCGGAGTTTCAACAACAAATGGGTACGACCGAAAGCAGACTTGAAAAGAAAGACCAACCGAAAACGGAGTTTCAACAACAAACGAGAACGACTGAAAGCGGACTCGAAAAGATAGACCGACCAAAAGCGGAGTTTCAACAACAAACGAGTACGACCGAAAGCGGACTCGAAAAGAAAGACCGACCGAAAGCGGAGTTTGAACAATAAACGAGAACGACCAAAAGCGGACTCGAAAAGAAAGACCGACCGAAGGCGGAGTTTCAACAACAAACGAGTACGACCAAAAGTGGACTCGAAAAGAAAGACCGACCGAAAGCGGAGTTTCAACAACAAATGGGTACGACCGAAAGCGGACTTGAAAAGAAAGACCAACCGAAAGCGGAGTTTCAACAACAAACGAGTACGACCAAAAGCGGACTCGAAAAGAAAGACCGACCGAAAGCGGAGTTTCAACAACAAACGGGTATGACCGAAAACGGGCTCGAAAAGAAAGGCCGACCGAAAGCGGAGGTTCAACAATAAACGAGTACGACCGAAAGCGGACTCGAAAAGAAAGACCGACCAAAAGTGGAGTTTAAACAATAAATGGGTATGACCGAAAACGGACTTGAAAAGAAAGACCAACCGAAAGCGGAGTTTCAACAACACACGAGTACGACCGAAAGCGGACTCGAAAAGATAGATCGACCGAAAGCGGAATTTCAACAACAAACGGGTACAACCGAAAGCGGACTCGAAAAGAAAGACCGACCGAAAGCGGAGTTTCAACAACAAATGGGTACGACCGAAAGCAGACTTGAAAAGAAAGACCAACCGAAAGCGGAGTTTCAACAACAAACGAGTATGACTGAAAGCGGACTCAAAAAGATAGACCGACCGAAAGCGGAGTTTCAACAACAAATGGGTACGACCGAAAGCAGACTTGAAAAGAAAGACCAACCGAAAGCGGAGTTTCAACAACAAACGAGTACGACTGAAAGCGGACTCGAAAAGATAGACCGACCAAAAGTGGAGTTTCAACAACAAATGGGTACGACAGAAAGCGGACTTGAAAAGAAAGACCAACCGAAAGCGGAGTTTCAACAACAAACGAGTTCGACTGAAAGCGGACTCGAAAAGATAAACCGACCGAAAGCGGAGTTTCAACAACAAACGAGTACGACCGAAAGCGGACTCGAAAAGAAAGACCAACCGAAAGCGGAGTTTCAACAACAAACGAGTACGACTGAAAGCGGACTCGAAAAGATAGACCGACCGAAAGCGGAGTTTCAACAACAAACGAGTACAACCCAAAGCGGACTCGAAAAGAAAGACCGACCGAAAGCGGAGTTTGAACAATAAACGAGAACGACCAAAAGCGGACTCGAAAAGAAAGACCGACCGAAAGCGGAGTTTCAACAACAAACGAGTACGGCCGATAGCGGACTCGAAAAGAAAGACCGACCGAAAGCTGAGTTTCAACAACAAATGGGTACGACCGAAAGCGGACTTGAAAAGAAAGACCAACCGAAAGCGGAGTTTCAACAACAAACGAGTACGACTGAAAGAGGACTCGAAAATACAGACCGACCGAAAGCGGAGTTTCAACAACAAATGGGTACGACCGAAAGCAGACTTGAAAAGAAAGACCAACCGAAAGCGGAGTTTCAACAACAAACGAGTACGACTGAAAGCGGACTCGAAAAGATAGACCGACCGAAAGCGGAGTTTCAACAACAAACGAGTACGACCGAAAGCGGACTCGAAAAGAAAGATCGACCAAAAGTGGAGTTTCAACAATAAATGGGTATGACCGAAAGCGGACTTGAAAAGAAAGACCAACCGAAAGCGGAGTTTCAACAACAAACGAGTACGACCGAAAAAGGACTCAAAAAGATAGACCGACCGAAAGCGGAGTTTCAACAACAAACGGGTACAACCGAAAGCGGACTCGAAAAGAAAGACCGACCGAAACAGGAGTTTCAACAACAAATGGGTACGACCGAAAGCAGACTTGAAAAGAAAGACCAACCAAAAGCGGAGTTTCAACAACAAACGAGTACGACTGAAAGCGTACTCGAAAAGAAAGACCGACCGAAAGCGGAGTTTCAACAACAAACGAGTACGACCGAAAGCGGACTTGTAAAGAAAGACCGACCGAAAGCGTTGTTTAAACAACAAATGGGTACGACCGAAAGCGGACTTGAAAAAAAGACCAACCGAAAGCGGAGTTTCAACAACAAACGACTACGACTGAAAGCGGACTCGAAAAGATAGACCGACCGAAAGCGGAGTTTCAACAACAAATGGGTACGACCGAAAGCGGACTTGAAAAGAAAGACCAACCGAAAGCGGAGTTTCAACAACAAACAAGTACGACCAAAAGCGGACTCGAAAAGATAGACCGACCGAAAGCGGAGTTTCAACAACAAACGGGTACAACCGAAAGCGGACTCAAAAAGAAAGACCGACCGAAAGCGGAGTTTCAACAACAAATGGGTACGACCAAAAGCAGACTTGAAAAGAAAGACCAACCGAAAGCGGAGTTTCAACAACAAACGAGTACGACTGAAAGCGTACTCGAAAAGAAAGACCGACCGAAAGCAGAGTTTCAACAACAAACGAGTACGACCGAAAGCGGACTCGAAAAGAAAGACCGACCGAAAGCGGAGTTTCAACAACAAATGGGTACGACCGAAAGCAGACTTGAAAAGAAAGACCAACCGAAAGCGGAGTTTCAACAACAAACGAGTACGACTGAAAGCGGACTCGAAAAGATAGACCGACCAAAAGTGGAGTTTCAACAACAAATGGGTACGACAGAAAGCGGACTTGAAAAGAAAGACCAACCGAAAGCGGAGTTTCAACAACAAACGAGTTCGACTGAAAGCGGACTCGAAAAGATAAACCGACCGAAAGCGGAGTTTCAACAACAAACAAGTACGACCGAAAGCGGACTCGAAAAGAAAGACCAACCGAAAGCGGAGTTTCAACAACAAACGAGTACGACCGAAAGCGGACTCGAAAAGATAGATCGACCGAAAGCGGAATTTCAACAACAAACGGGTACAACCGAAAGCGGACTCGAAAAGAAAGACCGACCGAAAGCGGAGTTTCAACAACAAATGGGTACGACCGAAAGCAGACTTGAAAAGAAAGACCAACCGAAAGCGGAGTTTCAACAACAAACGAGTACGACTGAAAGCGGACTCAAAAAGATAGACCGACCGAAAGCGGAGTTTCAACAACAAATGGGTACGACCGAAAGCAGACTTGAAAAGAAAGACCAACCGAAAGCGGAGTTTCAACAACAAACGAGTACGACTGAAAGCGGACTCGAAAAGATAGACCGACCAAAAGTGGAGTTTCAACAACAAATGGGTACGACAGAAAGCGGACTTGAAAAGAAAGACCAACCGAAAGCGGAGTTTCAACAACAAACGAGTTCGACTGAAAGCGGACTCGAAAAGATAAACCGACCGAAAGCAGAGTTTCAACAACAAACGAGTACGACCGAAAGCGGACTCGAAAAGAAAGACCAACCGAAAGCGGAGTTTCAACAACAAACGAGTACGACTGAAAGCGGACTCAAAAAGATAGACCGACCGAAAGCGGAGTTTCAACAACAAACGAGTACAACCGAAAGCGGACTCGAAAAGAAAGACCGACCGAAAGCGGAGTTTGAACAATAAACGAGAACGACCAAAAGCGGACTCGAAAAGAAAGACCGACCGAAAGCGGAGTTTCAACAACAAACGAGTACGACCGAAAGCGGACTCGAAAAGAAAGACCGACCGAAAGCTGAGTTTCAACAACAAATGGGTACGACCGAAAGCGGACTTGAAAAGAAAGACCAACCGAAAGCGGAGTTTCAACAACAAACGAGTACGACTGAAAGAGGACTCGAAAATACAGAACGACCGAAAGCGGAGTTTCAACAACAAATGGGTACGACCGAAAGCAGACTTGAAAAGAAAGACCAACCGAAAGCGGAGTTTCAACAACAAACGAGTACGACTGAAAGCGGAATCGAAAAGATAGACCGACCGAAAGCGGAGTTTCAACAACAAACGAGTACGACCGAAAGCGGACTCGAAAAGAAAGATCGACCAAAAGTGGAGTTTCAACAATAAATGGGTATGACCGAAAGCGGACTTGAAAAGAAAGACCAACCGAAAGCGGAGTTTCAACAACAAACGAGTACGACCGAAAAAGGACTCAAAAAGATAGACCGACCGAAAGCGGAGTTTCAACAACAAACGGGTACAACCGAAAGCGGACTCGAAAAGAAAGACCGACCGAAAGAGGAGTTTCAACAACAAATGGGTACGACCGAAAGCAGACTTGAAAAGAAAGACCAACCAAAAGCGGAGTTTCAACAACAAACGAGTACGACTGAAAGCATACTCGAAAAGAAAGACCGACCGAAAGCGGAGTTTCAACAACAAACGAGTACGACCGAAAGCGGACTTGTAAAGAAAGACCGACCGAAAGCGTTGTTTAAACAACAAATGGGTACGACCGAAAGCGGACTTGAAAAAAAGACCAACCGAAAGCGGAGTTTCAACAACAAACGAGTACGACTGAAAGCGGACTCGAAAAGATAGACCGACCGAAAGCGGAGTTTCAACAACAAATGGGTACGACCGAAAGCGGACTTGAAAAGAAAGACCAACCGAAAGCGGAGTTTCAACAACAAACAAGTACGACCAAAAGCGGACTCGAAAAGATAGACCGACCGAAAGCGGAGTTTCAACAACAAACGGGTACAACCGAAAGCGGACTCGAAAAGAAAGACCGACCGAAAGCGGAGTTTCAACAACAAATGGGTACGACCAAAAGCAGACTTGAAAAGAAAGACCAACCGAAAGCGGAGTTTCAACAACAAACGAGTACGACTGAAAGCGTACTCGAAAAGAATGACCGACCGAAAGCGGAGTTTCAACAACAAACGAGTACGACCGAAAGCGGACTCGAAAAGAAAGACCGACCGAAAGCGGAGTTTCAACAACAAATGGGTACGACCGAAAGCGGACTTGAAAAGAAAGACCAACCGAAAGCGGAGTTTCAACAACAAACGAGTACGACTGAAAGCGGACTCGAAAAGATAGACCGACCGAAAGAGGAGATTCAACAACAAATGGGTACGACCGAAAGCGGACTCGAAAAGAAAGACCGACCGAAAGCGGAGTTTCAACAACAAATGGGTACGACCGAAAGCAGACTTGAAAAGAAAGACCAACCAAAAGCGGAGTTTCAACAACAAACGAGTACGACTGAAAGCGGACTCGAAAAGAAAGACCGACCGAAAGCGGAGTTTCAACAACAAATGGGTACGACCGAAAGCAGACTTGAAAAGAAAGACCAACCAAAAGCGGAGTTTCAACAACAAACGAGTACGACTGAAAGCGTACTCGAAAAGAAAGACCGACCGAAAGCGGAGTTTGAACAATAAACGAGAACGACCAAAAGCGGACTCGAAAAGAAAGACCGACCGAAGGCGGAGTTTCAACAACAAACGAGTACGACCAAAAGTGGACTCGAAAAGAAAGACCGACCGAAAGTGGAGTTTCAACAACAAACGGGTATGACCGAAAGCGGACTCGAAAAGAAAGGCCGACCGAAAGCGGAGGTTCAACAATAAACGAGTACGACCGAAAGCGGACTCGAAAAGAAAGACCGACCAAAAGTGGAGTTTCAACAATAAATGGGTATGACCGAAAGCGGACTCGAAAAGATAGATTGACCGAAAGCGGAATTTCAACAACAAACGGGTACAACCGAAAGCGGACTCGAAAAGAAAGACCGACCGAAAGCGGAGTTTCAACAACAAATGGGTACGACCGAAAGCAGACTTGAAAAGAAAGACCAACCGAAAGCGGAGTTTCAACAACAAACGAGTACGACTGAATGCGGACTCAAAAAGATAGACCGACCGAAAGCGGAGTTTCAACAACAAATGGGTACGACCGAAAGCAGACTTGAAAAGAAAGACCAACCGAAAGCGGAGTTTCAACAACAAACGAGTACGACTGAAAGCGGACTCGAAAAGATAGACCGACCAAAAGTGGAGTTTCAACAACAAATGGGTACGACAGAAAGCGGACTTGAAAAGAAAGACCAACCGAAAGCGGAGTTTCAACAACAAACGAGTACGACTGAAAGCGGACTCGAAAAGATAGACCGACCGAAAGCAGAGTTTCAACAACAAACGAGTACGACCGAAAGCGGACTCGAAAAGAAAGACCAACCGAAAGCGGAGTTTCAACAACAAACGAGTATGACTGAAAGCGGACTCGAAAAGATAGACCGACCGAAAGCGGAGTTTCAACAACAAACGAGTACAACCGAAAGAGGACTCGAAAAGAAAGACCGACTGAAAGCGGAGTTTGAACAATAAACGAGAACGACCAAAAGTGGACTCGAAAAGAAAGACCGACCGAAAGCGGAGTTTCAACAACAAACGAGTACGACCGAAAGCGGACTCGAAAAGAAAGACCGACCGAAAGCGGAGTTTCAACAACAAATGGGTACGACCGAAAGCGGACTTGAAAAGAAAGACCAACCGAAAGCGGAGTTTCAACAACAAACGAGTACGACTGAAAGAGGACTCGAAAATACAGACCGACCGAAAGCGGAGTTTCAACAACAAATGGGTACGACCGAAAGCTGACTTGAAAAGAAAGACCAACCGAAAGCGGAGTTTCAACAACAAACGAGTACGACTGAAAGCGGACTCGAAAAGATAGACCGACCGAAAGCGGAGTTTCAACAACAAACGAGTACGACCGAAAGCGGACTCGAAAAGAAAGATCGACCAAAAGTGGAGTTTCAACAATAAATGGGTATGACCGAAAGCGGACTTGAAAAGAAAGACCAACCGAAAGCGGAGTTTCAACAACAAACGAGTACGACCGAAAGAGGACTCAAAAAGATAGACCGACCGAAAGCGGAGTTTCAACAACAAACGGGTACAACCGAAAGCGGACTCGAAAAGAAAGACCGACCGAAAGAGGAGTTTCAACAACAAATGGGTACGACCGAAAGCAGACTTGAAAAGAAAGACCAACCAAAAGCGGAGTTTCAATAACAAACGAGTACGACTGAAAGCGTACTCGAAAAGAAAGACCGACCGAAAGCGGAGTTTCAACAACAAACGAGTACGACCGAAAGCGGACTCGTAAAGAAAGACCGACCGAAAGCGTTGTTTAAACAACAAATAGGTACGACCGAAAGCGGACTTGAAAAAAAGACCAACCGAAAGCGGAGTTTCAACAACAAACGAGTACGACTAAAAGCGGACTCGAAAAGATAGACCGACCGAAAGCGGAGATTCAACAACAAATGGGTACGACCGAAAGCGGACTTGAAAAGAAAGACCAACCGAAAGCGGAGATTCAACAACAAACAAGTACGACCAAAAGCGGACTCGAAAAGATAGACCGACTGAAAGCGGAGTTTCAACAACAAACGGGTACAACCGAAAGCGGACTCGAAAAGAAAGACCGACCGAAAGCGGAGTTTCAACAACAAATGGGTACGACCAAAAGCAGACTTGAAAAGAAAGACCAACCGAAAGCGGAGTTTCAACAACAAACGAGTACGACTGAAAGCGTACTCGAAAAGAAAGACCGACCGAAAGCGGAGTTTCAACAACAAACGGGTACAACCGAAAGCGGAATCGAAAAGAAAGACCGACCGAAAGCGGAGTTTCAACAACAAATGGGTACGACCGAAAGCGGACTTGAAAAGAAAGACCAACCGAAAGCGGAGTTTCAACAACAAACGAGTACGATTGAAAGCGGACTCGAAAAGATAGACTGACCGAAAGAGGAGATTCAACAACAAATGGGTACGACCGAAAGCGGACTTGAAAAGAAAGACCAACCGAAAGCGGAGTTTCAACAACAAACGAGTATGACCGAAAGCGGACTCGAAAAGAAAGACCGACCGAAAGCGGAGTTTCAACAACAAATGGGTACGACCGAAAGCAGACTTGAAAAGAAAGACCAACCAAAAGCGGAGTTTCAACAACAAACGAGTACGACTGAAAGCGGACTCGAAAAGAAAGACCGATCGAAAGCGGAGTTTCAACAACAAATGGGTACGACCGAAAGCAGACTTGAAAAGAAAGACCAACCAAAAGCGGAGTTTCAACAACAAACGAGTACGACTGAAAGCGTACTCGAAAAGAAAGACCGACCGAAAGCGGAGTTTGAACAATAAACGAGAACGACCAAAAGCGGACTCGAAAAGAAAGACCGACTGAAGGCGGAGTTTCAACAACAAACGAGTACGACCAAAAGTGGACTCGAAAAGAAAGACCGACCGAAAGTGGAGTTTCAACAACAAACGGGTATGACCGAAAGCGGACTCGAAAAGAAAGGCCGACCAAAAGTGGAGTTTCAACAATAAATGGGTATGACCGAAAGCGGACTTGAAAAGAAAGACCAACCGAAAGCGGAGTTTCAACAACAAACGAGTACGACCGAAAGCGGACTCGAAAAGATAGATTGACCGAAAGCGGAATTTCAACAACAAACGGGTACAACCGAAAGCGGACTCGAAAAGAAAGACCGACCGAAAGCGGAGTTTCAACAACAAATGGGTACGACCGAAAGCAGACTTGAAAAGAAAGACCAACCGAAAGCGGAGTTTCAACAACAAACGAGTACGACTGAAAGCGGACTCAAAAAGATAGACCGACCGAAAGCGGAGTTTCAACAACAAATGGGTACGACCGAAAGCAGACTTGAAAAGAAAGACCAACCGAAAGCGGAGTTTCAACAACAAACGAGTACGACTGAAAGCGGACTCGAAAAGATAGACCGACCAAAAGTGGAGTTTCAACAACAAATGGGTACGACAAAAAGCGGACTTGAAAAGAAAGACCAACCGAAAGCGGAGTTTCAACAACAAACGAGTACGACTGAAAGCGGACTCGAAAAGATAGACCGACCGAAAGCGGAGTTTCAACAACAAACGAGTACGACCGAAAGCGGACTCGAAAAGAAAGACCAACCGAAAGCGGAGTTTCAACAACAAACGAGTATGACTGAAAGCGGACTCGAAAAGATAGACCGACCGAAAGCGGAGTTTCAACAACAAACGAGTACAACCGAAAGCGGACTCGAAAAGAAAGACCGACCGAAAGCGGAGTTTGAACAATAAACGAGAACGACCAAAAGTGGACTCGAAAAGAAAGACCGACCGAAAGCGGAGTTTCAACAACAAACGAGTACGACCGAAAGCGGACTCGAAAAGAAAGACCGACCGAAAGCGGAGTTTCAACAACAAATGGGTACGACCGAAAGCGGACTTGAAAAGAAAGACCAACCGAAAGCGGAGTTTCAACAACAAACGAGTACGACTGAAAGAGGACTCGAAAATACAGACCGACCGAAAGCGGAGTTTCAACAACAAATGGGTACGACCGAAAGCTGACTTGAAAAGAAAGACCAACCGAAAGCGGAGTTTCAACAACAAACGAGTACGACTGAAAGCGGACTCGAAAAGATAGACCGACCGAAAGCGGAGTTTCAACAACAAACGAGTACGACCGAAAGCGGACTCGAAAAGAAAGATCGACCAAAAGTGGAGTTTCAACAATAAATGGGTATGACCGAAAGCGGACTTGAAAAGAAAGACCAACCGAAAGCGGAGTTTCAACAACAAACGAGTACGACCGAAAGAGGACTCAAAAAGATAGACCGACCGAAAGCGGAGTTTCAACAACAAACGGGTACAACCGAAAGCGGACTCGAAAAGAAAGACCGACCGAAAGAGGAGTTTCAACAACAAATGGGTACGACCGAAAGCAGACTTGAAAAGAAAGACCAACCAAAAGCGGAGTTTCAATAACAAAAGAGTACGACCGAAAGCGGAGTTTCAACAACAAACGAGTACAACCGAAAGCGGACTCGAAAAGAAAGACCGACCGAAAGCGGAGTTTGAACAATAAACGAGAACGACCAAAAGTGGACTCGAAAAGAAAGACCGACCGAAAGCGGAGTTTCAACAACAAACGAGTACGACCGAAAGCGGACTCGAAAAGAAAGACCGACCGAAAGCGGAGTTTCAACAACAAATGGGTACGACCGAAAGCAGACTTGAAAAGAAAGACCAACCGAAAGCGGAGTTTCAACAACAAACGAGTACGACTGAAAGAGGACTCGAAAATACAGACCGACTGAAAGCGGAGTTTCAACAACAAATGGGTACGACCGAAAGCTGACTTGAAAAGAAAGACCAACCGAAAGCGGAGTTTCAACAACAAACGAGTACGACTGAAAGCGGACTCGAAAAGATAGACCGACCGAAAGCGGAGTTTCAACAACAAACGAGTACGACCGAAAGCGGACTCGAAAAGAAAGATCGACCAAAAGTGGAGTTTCAACAATAAATGGGTATGACCGAAAGCGGACTTGAAAAGAAAGACCAACCGAAAGCGGAGTTTCAACAACAAACGAGTACGACCGAAAGAGGACTCAAAAAGATAGACCGACCGAAAGCGGAGTTTCAACAACAAACGGGTACAACCGAAAGCGGACTCGAAAAGAAAGACCGACCGAAAGAGGAGTTTCAACAACAAATGGGTACGACCGAAAGCAGACTTGAAAAGAAAGACCGACCGAAAGCGGAGTTTCAACAACAAACGAGTACGACCGAAAGCAGACTCGTAAAGAAAGACCGACCGAAAGCGTTGTTTAAACAACAAATAGGTACGACCGAAAGCGGACTTGAAAAAAAGACCAACCGAAAGCAGAGTTTCAACAACAAACGAGTACGACTAAAAGCGGACTCGAAAAGATAGACCGACCGAAAGCGGAGATTCAACAACAAATGGGTACGACCGAAAGCGGACTTGAAAAGAAAGACCAACCGAAAGCGGAGATTCAACAACAAACAAGTACGACCAAAAGCGGACTCGAAAAGATAGACCGACTGAAAGCGGAGTTTCAACAACAAACGGGTACAACCGAAAGCGGACTCGAAAAGAAAGACCGACCGAAAGCGGAGATTCAACAACAAACAAGTACGACCAAAAGCGGACTCGAAAAGATAGACCGACTGAAAGCGGAGTTTCAACAACAAACGGGTACAACCGAAAGCGGACTCGAAAAGAAAGACCGACCGAAAGCGGAGTTTCAACAACAAATGGGTACGACCAAAAGCAGACTTGAAAAGAAAGACCAACCAAAAGCGGAGTTTCAACAACAAACGAGTACGACTGAAAGCGTACTCGAAAAGAAAGACCGACCGAAAGCGGAGTTTCAACAACAAACGGGTACAACCGAAAGCGGACTCGAAAAGAAAGACCGACCGAAAGAGGAGTTTCAACAACAAATGGGTACGACCGAAAGCAGACTTGAAAAGAAAGACCAACCGAAAGCGGAGTGTCAACAACAAACGAGTACGACTGAAAGCGGACTCGAAAAGATAGACCGACCGAAAGAGGAGATTCAACAACAAATGGGTACGACCGAAAGCGGACTTGAAAAGAAAGACCAACCGAAAGCGAAGTTTCAACAACAAACGAGTACGACTGAAAGCGGACTCGAAAAGATAGACCGACCGAAAGCGGAGTTTCAACAACAAACGAGTATGACCGAAAGCGGACTCGAAAAGAAAGACCGACCGAAAGCGGAGTTTCAACAACAAATGGGTACGACCGAAAGCAGACTTGAAAAGAAAGACCAACCAAAAGCGGAGTTTCAACAACAAACGAGTACGACTGAAAGCGGACTCGAAAAGAAAGACCGACCGAAAGCGGAGTTTCAACAACAAATGGGTACGACCGAAAGCAGACTTGAAAAGAAAGACCAACCAAAAGCGGAGTTTCAACAACAAACGAGTACGACTGAAAGCGTACTCGAAAAGAAAGACCGACCGAAAGCGGAGTTTCAACAACAAACGAGTACGACCGAAAGCGGACTCAAAAAGAAAGACCGACCGAAAGCAGAGTTTCAACAACAAACGGGTACAACCGAAAGCGGACTCGAAAAGAAAGACCGACCGAAAGCGGAGTTTCAACAACAAATGGGTACGACCGAAAGCAGACTTGAAAAGAAAGACCAACCGAAAACGGAGTTTCAACAACAAACGAGAACGATTGAAAGCGGACTCGAAAAGATAGACCGACCAAAAGCGGAGTTTCAACAACAAACGAGTACGACAGAAAGCGGACTTGAAAAGAAAGACCAACCGAAAGCGGAGTTTCAACAACAAACGAGTACGACTGAAAGCGGACTCGAAAAGATAGACCGACCGAAAGCGGAGTTTCAACAACAAACGAGTACGACCGAAAGCGGAGTCGAAAAGAAAGACCGACCGAAAGCAGAGTTTGAACAATAAACGAGAACGACCAAAAGCGGACTCGAAAAGATAGACCGACCGAAAGCGGAGTTTCAACAACAAACGAGTACAACCGAAAGCGGACTCGAAAAGAAAGACTGACCGAAAGCGGAGTTTGAACAATAAACGAGAACGACCAAAAGTGGACTCGAAAAGAAAGACCGACCGAAAGCGGAGTTTCAACAACAAACGAGTACGACCGAAAGCGGACTCGAAAAGAAAGACCGACCGAAAGCGGAGTTTCAACAACAAATGGGTACGACCGAAAGCAGACTTGAAAAGAAAGACCAACCGAAAGCGGAGTTTCAACAACAAACGAGTACGACTGAAAGAGGACTCGAAAATACAGACCGACCGAAAGCGGAGTTTCAACAACAAATGGGTACGACCGAAAGCTGACTTGAAAAGAAAGACCAACCGAAAGCGGAGTTTCAACAACAAACGAGTACGACTGAAAGCGGACTCGAAAAGATAGACCGACCGAAAGCGGAGTATCAACAACAAACGAGTACGACCGAAAGCGGACTCGAAAAGAAAGATCGACCAAAAGTGGAGTTTCAACAATAAATGGGTATGACCGAAAGCGGACTTGAAAAGAAAGACCAACCGAAAGCGGAGTTTCAACAACAAACGAGTACGACCGAAAGAGGACTCAAAAAGATAGACCGACCGAAAGCGGAGTTTCAACAACAAACGGGTACAACCGAAAGCGGACTCGAAAAGAAAGACCGACCGAAAGAGGAGTTTCAACAACAAATGGGTACGACCGAAAGCAGACTTGAAAAGAAAGACCGACCGAAAGCGGAGTTTCAACAACAAACGAGTACGACCGAAAGCGGACTCGTAAAGAAAGACCGACCGAAAGCGTTGTTTAAACAACAAATAGGTACGACCGAAAGCGGACTTGAAAAAAAGACCAACCGAAAGCAGAGTTTCAACAACAAACGAGTACGACTAAAAGCGGACTCGAAAAGATAGACCGACCGAAAGCGGAGATTCAACAACAAATGGGTACGACCGAAAGCGGACTTGAAAAGAAAGACCAACCGAAAGCGGAGATTCAACAACAAACAAGTACGACCAAAAGCGGACTCGAAAAGATAGACCGACTGAAAGCGGAGTTTCAACAACAAACGGGTACAACCGAAAGCGGACTCGAAAAGAAAGACCGACCGAAAGCGGAGTTTCAACAACAAATGGGTACGACCAAAAGCAGACTTGAAAAGAAAGACCAACCAAAAGCGGAGTTTCAACAACAAACGAGTACGACTGAAAGCGTACTCGAAAAGAAAGACCGACCGAAAGCGGAGTTTCAACAACAAACGGGTACAACCGAAAGCGGACTCGAAAAGAAAGACCGACCGAAAGAGGAGTTTCAACAACAAATGGGTACGACCGAAAGCAGACTTGAAAAGAAAGACCAACCGAAAGCGGAGTGTCAACAACAAACGAGTACGACTGAAAGCGGACTCGAAAAGATAGACCGACCGAAAGAGGAGATTCAACAACAAATGGGTACGACCGAAAGCGGACTTGAAAAGAAAGACCAACCGAAAGCGGAGTTTCAACAACAAACGAGTACGACTGAAAGCGGACTCGAAAAGATAGACCGACCGAAAGCGGAGTTTCAACAACAAACGAGTATGACCGAAAGCGGACTCGAAAAGAAAGACCGACCGAAAGCGGAGTTTCAACAACAAATGGGTACGACCGAAAGCAGACTTGAAAAGAAAGACCAACCAAAAGCGGAGTTTCAACAACAAACGAGTACGACTGAAAGCGGACTCGAAAAGAAAGACCGACCGAAAGCGGAGTTTCAACAACAAATGGGTACGACCGAAAGCAGACTTGAAAAGAAAGACCAACCAAAAGCGGAGTTTCAACAACAAACGAGTACGACTGAAAGCGTACTCGAAAAGAAAGACCGACCGAAAGCGGAGTTTCAACAACAAACGAGTACGACCGAAAGCGGACTCGAAAAGAAAGACCGACCGAAAGCAGAGTTTCAATAACAAACGGGTACAACCGAAAGCGGACTCGAAAAGAAAGACCGACCGAAAGCGGAGTTTCAACAACAAATGGGTACGACCGAAAGCAGACTTGAAAAGAAAGACCAACCGAAAACGGAGTTTCAACAACAAACGAGAACGACTGAAAGCGGACTCGAAAAGATAGACCGACCAAAAGCGGAGTTTCAACAACAAACGAGTACGACAGAAAGCGGACTTGAAAAGAAAGACCAACCGAAAGCGGAGTTTCAACAACAAACGAGTACGACTGAAAGCGGACTCGAAAAGATAGACCGACCGAAAGCGGAGTTTCAACAACAAACGAGTACGACCGAAAGCGGAGTCGAAAAGAAAGACCGACCGAAAGCAGAGTTTGAACAATAAACGAGAACGACCAAAAGCGGACTCGAAAAGAAAGACCGACCGAAGGCGGAGTTTCAACAACAAACGAGTACGACCGAAAGAGGACTCAAAAAGATAGACCGACCGAAAGCGGAGTTTCAACAACAAACGGGTACAACCGAAAGCGGACTCGAAAAGAAAGACCGACCGAAAGAGGAGTTTCAACAACAAATGGGTACGACCGAAAGCAGACTTGAAAAGAAAGACCAACCAAAAGCGGAGTTTCAATAACAAACGAGTACGACCGAAAGCGGAGTTTCAACAACAAACGAGTACAACCGAAAGCGGACTCGAAAAGAAAGACCGACCGAAAGCGGAGTTTGAACAATAAACGAGAACGACCAAAAGTGGACTCGAAAAGAAAGACCGACCGAAAGCGGAGTTTCAACAACAAACGAGTACGACCGAAAGCGGACTCGAAAAGAAAGACCGACCGAAAGCGGAGTTTCAACAACAAATGGGTACGACCGAAAGCAGACTTGAAAAGAAAGACCAACCGAAAGCGGAGTTTCAACAACAAACGAGTACGACTGAAAGAGGACTCGAAAATACAGACCGACCGAAAGCGGAGTTTCAACAACAAATGGGTACGACCGAAAGCTGACTTGAAAAGAAAGACCAACCGAAAGCGGAGTTTCAACAACAAACGAGTACGACTGAAAGCGGACTCGAAAAGATAGACCGACCGAAAGCGGAGTTTCAACAACAAACGAGTACGACCGAAAGCGGACTCGAAAAGAAAGATCGACCAAAAGTGGAGTTTCAACAATAAATGGGTATGACCGAAAGCGGACTTGAAAAGAAAGACCAACCGAAAGCGGAGTTTCAACAACAAACGAGTACGACCGAAAGAGGACTCAAAAAGATAGACCGACCGAAAGCGGAGTTTCAACAACAAACGGGTACAACCGAAAGCGGACTCGAAAAGAAAGACCGACCGAAAGAGGAGTTTCAACAACAAATGGGTACGACCGAAAGCAGACTTGAAAAGAAAGACCGACCGAAAGCGGAGTTTCAACAACAAACGAGTACGACCGAAAGCAGACTCGTAAAGAAAGACGGACCGAAAGCGTTGTTTAAACAACAAATAGGTACGACCGAAAGCGGACTTGAAAAAAAGACCAACCGAAAGCAGAGTTTCAACAACAAACGAGTACGACTAAAAGCGGACTCGAAAAGATAGACCGACCGAAAGCGGAGATTCAACAACAAATGGGTACGACCGAAAGCGGACTTGAAAAGAAAGACCAACCGAAAGCGGAGATTCAACAACAAACAAGTACGACCAAAAGCGGACTCGAAAAGATAGACCGACTGAAAGCGGAGTTTCAACAACAAACGGGTACAACCGAAAGCGGACTCGAAAAGATAGACCGACCGAAAGCGGAGTTTCAACAACAAATGGGTACGACAAAAAGCGTACTCGAAAAGAAAGACCGACCGAAAGCGGAGTTTCAACAACAAACGGGTACAACCGAAAGCGGACTCGAAAAGAAAGACCGACCGAAAGAGGAGTTTCAACAACAAATGGGTACGACCGAAAGCAGACTTGAAAAGAAAGACCAACCGAAAGCGGAGTGTCAACAACAAACGAGTACGACTGAAAGCGGACTCGAAAAGATAGACCGACCGAAAGAGGAGATTCAACAACAAATGGGTACGACCGAAAGCGGACTTGAAAAGAAAGACCAACCGAAAGCGGAGTTTCAACAACAAACGAGTACGACTGAAAGCGGACTCGAAAAGATAGACCGACCGAAAGCGGAGTTTCAACAACAAACGAGTATGACCGAAAGCGGACTCGAAAAGAAAGACCGACCGAAAGCGGAGTTTCAACAACAAATGGGTACGACCGAAAGCAGACTTGAAAAGAAAGACCAACCAAAAGCGGAGTTTCAACAACAAACGAGTACGACTGAAAGCGGACTCGAAAAGAAAGACCGACCGAAAGCGGAGTTTCAACAACAAATGGGTACGACCGAAAGCAGACTTGAAAAGAAAGACCAACCAAAAGCGGAGTTTCAACAACAAACGAGTACGACTGAAAGCGTACTCGAAAAGAAAGACCGACCGAAAGCGGAGTTTCAACAACAAACGAGTACGACCGAAAGCGGACTCAAAAAGAAAGACCGACCGAAAGCAGAGTTTCAACAACAAACGGGTACAACCGAAAGCGGACTCGAAAAGAAAGACCGACCGAAAGCGGAGTTTCAACAACAAATGGGTACGACCGAAAGCAGACTTGAAAAGAAAGACCAACCGAAAACGGAGTTTCAACAACAAACGAGAACGATTGAAAGCGGACTCGAAAAGATAGACCGACCAAAAGCGGAGTTTCAACAACAAACGAGTACGACAGAAAGCGGACTTGAAAAGAAAGACCAACCGAAAGCGGAGTTTCAACAACAAACGAGTACGACTGAAAGCGGACTCGAAAAGATAGACCGACCGAAAGCGGAGTTTCAACAACAAACGAGTACGACCGAAAGCGGAGTCGAAAAGAAAGACCGACCGAAAGCAGAGTTTGAACAATAAACGAGAACGACCAAAAGCGGACTCGAAAAGATAGACCGACCGAAAGCGGAGTTTCAACAACAAACGAGTACAACCGAAAGCGGACTCGAAAAGAAAGACTGACCGAAAGCGGAGTTTGAACAATAAACGAGAACGACCAAAAGTGGACTCGAAAAGAAAGACCGACCGAAAGCGGAGTTTCAACAACAAACGAGTACGACCGAAAGCGGACTCGAAAAGAAAGACCGACCGAAAGCGGAGTTTCAACAACAAATGGGTACGACCGAAAGCAGACTTGAAAAGAAAGACCAACCGAAAGCGGAGTTTCAACAACAAACGAGTACGACTGAAAGAGGACTCGAAAATACAGACCGACCGAAAGCGGAGTTTCAACAACAAATGGGTACGACCGAAAGCTGACTTGAAAAGAATGACCAACCGAAAGCGGAGTTTCAACAACAAACGAGTACGACTGAAAGCGGACTCGAAAAGATAGACCGACCGAAAGCGGAGTATCAACAACAAACGAGTACGACCGAAAGCGGACTCGAAAAGAAAGATCGACCAAAAGTGGAGTTTCAACAATAAATGGGTATGACCGAAAGCGGACTTGAAAAGAAAGACCAACCGAAAGCGGAGTTTCAACAACAAACGAGTACGACCGAAAGAGGACTCAAAAAGATAGACCGACCGAAAGCGGAGTTTCAACAACAAACGGGTACAACCGAAAGCGGACTCGAAAAGAAAGACCGACCGAAAGAGGAGTTTCAACAACAAATGGGTACGACCGAAAGCAGACTTGAAAAGAAAGACCGACCGAAAGCGGAGTTTCAACAACAAACGAGTACGACCGAAAGCGGACTCGTAAAGAAAGACCGACCGAAAGCGTTGTTTAAACAACAAATAGGTACGACCGAAAGCGGACTTGAAAAAAAGACCAACCGAAAGCAGAGTTTCAACAACAAACGAGTACGACTAAAAGCGGACTCGAAAAGATAGACCGACCGAAAGCGGAGATTCAACAACAAATGGGTACGACCGAAAGCGGACTTGAAAAGAAAGACCAACCGAAAGCGGAGATTCAACAACAAACAAGTACGACCAAAAGCGGACTCGAAAAGATAGACCGACTGAAAGCGGAGTTTCAACAACAAACGGGTACAACCGAAAGCGGACTCGAAAAGAAAGACCGACCGAAAGCGGAGTTTCAACAACAAATGGGTACGACCAAAAGCAGACTTGAAAAGAAAGACCAACCAAAAGCGGAGTTTCAACAACAAACGAGTACGACTGAAAGCGTACTCGAAAAGAAAGACCGACCGAAAGCGGAGTTTCAACAACAAACGGGTACAACCGAAAGCGGACTCGAAAAGAAAGACCGACCGAAAGAGGAGTTTCAACAACAAATGGGTACGACCGAAAGCAGACTTGAAAAGAAAGACCAACCGAAAGCGGAGTGTCAACAACAAACGAGTACGACTGAAAGCGGACTCGAAAAGATAGACCGACCGAAAGAGGAGATTCAACAACAAATGGGTACGACCGAAAGCGGACTTGAAAAGAAAGACCAACCGAAAGCGGAGTTTCAACAACAAACGAGTACGACTGAAAGCGGACTCGAAAAGATAGACCGACCGAAAGCGGAGTTTCAACAACAAACGAGTATGACCGAAAGCGGACTCGAAAAGAAAGACCGACCGAAAGCGGAATTTCAACAACAAATGGGTACGACCGAAAGCAGACTTGAAAAGAAAGACCAACCAAAAGCGGAGTTTCAACAACAAACGAGTACGACTGAAAGCGGACTCGAAAAGAAAGACCGACCGAAAGCGGAGTTTCAACAACAAATGGGTACGACCGAAAGCAGACTTGAAAAGAAAGACCAACCAAAAGTGGAGTTTCAACAACAAACGAGTACGACTGAAAGCGTACTCGAAAAGAAAGACCGACCGAAAGCGGAGTTTCAACAACAAACGAGTACGACCGAAAGCGGACTCGAAATGAAAGACCGACCGAAAGCAGAGTTTCAACAACAAACGGGTACAACCGAAAGCGGACTCGAAAAGAAAGACCGATCGAAAGCGGAGTTTCAACAACAAATGGGTACGACCGAAAGCAGACTTGAAAAGAAAGACCAACCGAAAACGGAGTTTCAACAACAAACGAGAACGACTGAAAGCAGACTCGAAAAGATAGACCGACCAAAAGCGGAGTTTCAACAACAAACGAGTACGACAGAAAGCGGACTTGAAAAGAAAGACCAACCGAAAGCGGAGTTTCAACAACAAACGAGTACGACTGAAAGCGGACTCGAAAAGATAGACCGACCGAAAGCGGAGTTTCAACAACAAACGAGTACGACCGAAAGCGGAGTCGAAAAGATAGACCGACCGAAAGCAGAGTTTGAACAATAAACGAGAACGACCAAAAGCGGACTCGAAAAGAAAGACCGACCGAAGGCGGAGTTTCAACAACAAACGAGTACGACCAAAAGTGGACTCGAAAAGAAAGACCGACCGAAAGCGGAGTTTCAACAACAAATGGGTACGACCGAAAGCGGACTTGAAAAGAAAGACCAACCGAAAGCGGAGTTTCAACAACAAACGAGTACGACCAAAAGAGGACTCGAAAAGAAAGACCGACCGAAAGCGGAGTTTCAACAACAAACGGGTATGACCGAAAGCGGACTCGAAAAGAAAGGCCGACCGAAAGCGGAGGTTCAACAATAAACGAGTACGACCGAAAGCGGACTCGAAAAGAAAGACCGACCAAAAGTGGAGTTTCAACAATAAATGGGTATGACCGAAAGCGGACTTGAAAAGAGAGACCAACCGAAAGCGGAGTTTCAACAACAAACGAGTACGACTGAAAGCGGACTCAAAAAGATAGACCGACCGAAAGCAGAGTTTCAACAACAAATGGGTACGACCGAAAGCAGACTTGAAAAGAAAGACCAACCGAAAGCGGAGTTTCAACAACAAACGAGTACGACTGAAAGCGGACTCGAAAAGATAGACCGACCAAAAGTGGAGTTTCAACAACAAATGGGTACGACAGAAAGCGGACTTGAAAAGAAAGACCAACCGAAAGCGGAGTTTCAACAACAAACGAGTACGACTGAAAGCGGACTCGAAAAGATAGACCGACCGAAAGCGGAGTTTCAACAACAAACGAGTACGACCGAAAGCGGACTCGAAAAGAAAGACCAACCGAAAGCGGAGTTTCAACAACAAACGAGTACGACTGAAAGCGGACTCGAAAAGATAGACCGACCGAAAGCGGAGTTTCAACAACAAACGAGTACAACCGAAAGCGGACTCGAAAAGAAAGACCGACCGAAAGCGGAGTTTGAACAATAAACGAGAACGACCAAAAGCGGACTCGAAAAGAAAGACCGACCGAAAGCGGAGTTTCAACAACAAACGAGTACGACCGAAAGCGGACTCGAAAAGAAAGACCGACCGAAAGCGGAGTTTCAACAACAAATGGGTACGACCGAAAGCGGACTTGAAAAGAAAGACCAACCGAAAGCGGAGTTTCAACAACAAACGAGTACGACTGAAAGAGGACTCGAAAATACAGACCGACCGAAAGCGGAGTTTCAACAACAAATGGGTACGACCGAAAGCAGACTTGAAAAGAAAGACCAACCGAAAGCGGAGTTTCAACAACAAACGAGTACGACTGAAAGCGGACTCGAAAAGATAGACCGACCGAAAGCGGAGTTTCAACAACAAACGAGTACGACCGAAAGCGGACTCGAAAAGAAAGATCGACCAAAAGTGGAGTTTCAACAATAAATGGGTATGACCGAAAGCGGACTTGAAAAGAAAGACCAACCGAAAGCGGAGTTTCAACAACAAACGAGTACGACCGAAAAAGGACTCAAAAAGATAGACCGACCGAAAGCGGAGTTTCAACAACAAACGGGTACAACCGAAAGCGGACTCGAAAAGAAAGACCGACCGAAAGAGGAGTTTCAACAACAAATGGGTACGACCGAAAGCAGACTTGAAAAGAAAGACCAACCAAAAGCGGAGTTTCAACAACAAACGAGTACGACTGAAAGCGTACTCGAAAAGAAAGACCGACCGAAAGCGGAGTTTCAACAACAAACGAGTACGACCGAAAGCGAACTTGTAAAGAAAGACCGACCGAAAGCGTTGTTTAAACAACAAATGGGTACGACCGAAAGCGGACTTGAAAAAAAGACCAACCGAAAGCGGAGTTTCAACAACAAACAAGTACGACTGAAAGCGGACTCGAAAAGATAGACCGACCGAAAGCGGAGTTTCAACAACAAATGGGTACGACCGAAAGCGGACTTGAAAAGAAAGACCAACCGAAAGCGGAGTTTCAACAACAAACAAGTACGACCAAAAGCGGACTCGAAAAGATAGACCGACCGAAAGCGGAGTTTCAACAACAAACGGGTACAACCGAAAGCGGACTCGAAAAGAAAGACCGACCGAAAGCGGAGTTTCAACAACAAATGGGTATGACCAAAAGCAGACTTGAAAAGAAAGACTAACCCAAAGCGGAGTTTCAACAACAAACGAGTACGACTGAAAGCGTACTCTAAAAGAAAGACCGACCGAAAGCGGAGTTTCAACAACAAACGAGTACGACCGAAAGCGGACTTGAAAAGAAAGACCGACCGAAAGCGGAGTTTCAACAACAAATGGGTACGACCGAAAGCGGACTTGAAAAGAAAGACCAACAGAAAGCGGAGTTTCAACAACAAACGAGTACGACTGAAAGCGGACTCGAAAAGATAGACCGACCGAAAGAGGAGTTTCAACAACAAATGGGTACGACCGAAAGCGGACTTGAAAAGAAAGACCAACCGAAAGCGGAGTTTCAACAACAAATGAGTACGACTGAAAGCGGACTCGAAAAGATAGACCGACCAAAAGCGGAGTTTCAACAACAAATGGGTACGACAGAAAGCGGACTTGAAAAGAAAGACCAACCGAAAGCGGAGTTTCAACAACAAACGAGTACGACTGAAAGCGGACTCGAAAAGATAGACCGACCGAAAGCGGAGTTTCAACAACAAACGAGTACGACCGAAAGCGGACTCGAAAAGAAAGACCAACCGAAAGCGGAGTTTCAACAACAAACGAGTACGACTGAAAGCGGACTCGAAAAGATAGACCGACCGAAAGCGGAGTTTCAACAACAAACGAGTACAACCGAAAGCGGACTCGAAAAGAAAGACCGACCGAAAGCGGAGTTTGAACAATAAACGAGAACGACCAAAAGCGGACTCGAAAAGAAAGACCGACCGAAAGCGGAGTTTCAACAACAAACGAGTACGACCGAAAGCGGACTCGAAAAGAAAGACCGACCGAAAGCGGAGTTTCAACAACAAATGGGTACGACCGAAAGCGGACTTGAAAAGAAAGACCAACCGAAAGCGGAGTTTCAACAACAAACGAGTACGACTGAAAGAGGACTCGAAAATACAGACCGACCGAAAGCGGAGTTTCAACAACAAATGGGTACGACCGAAAGCAGACTTGAAAAGAAAGACCAACCGAAAGCGGAGTTTCAACAACAAACGAGTACGACTGAAAGCGGACTCGAAAAGATAGACCGACCGAAAGCGGAGTTTCAACAACAAACGAGTACGACCGAAAGCGGACTCGAAAAGAAAGATCGACCAAAAGTGGAGTTTCAACAATAAATGGGTATGACCGAAAGCGGACTTGAAAAGAAAGACCAACCGAAAGCGGAGTTTCAACAACAAACGAGTACGACCGAAAAAGGACTCAAAAAGATAGACCGACCGAAAGCGGAGTTTCAACAACAAACGGGTACAACCGAAAGCGGACTCGAAAAGAAAGACCGACCGAAAGAGGAGTTTCAACAACAAATGGGTACGACCGAAAGCAGACTTGAAAAGAAAGACCAACCAAAAGCGGAGTTTCAACAACAAACGAGTACGACTGAAAGCGTACTCGAAAAGAAAGACCGACCGAAAGCGGAGTTTCAACAACAAACGAGTACGACCGAAAGCGAACTTGTAAAGAAAGACCGACCGAAAGCGTTGTTTAAACAACAAATGGGTACGACCGAAAGCGGACTTGAAAAAAAGACCAACCGAAAGCGGAGTTTCAACAACAAACAAGTACGACTGAAAGCGGACTCGAAAAGATAGACCGACCGAAAGCGGAGTTTCAACAACAAATGGGTACGACCGAAAGCGGACTTGAAAAGAAAGACCAACCGAAAGCGGAGTTTCAACAACAAACAAGTACGACCAAAAGCGGACTCGAAAAGATAGACCGACCGAAAGCGGAGTTTCAACAACAAACGGGTACAACCGAAAGCGGACTCGAAAAGAAAGACCGACCGAAAGCGGAGTTTCAACAACAAATGGGTATGACCAAAAGCAGACTTGAAAAGAAAGACTAACCCAAAGCGGAGTTTCAACAACAAACGAGTACGACTGAAAGCGTACTCTAAAAGAAAGACCGACCGAAAGCGGAGTTTCAACAACAAACGAGTACGACCGAAAGCGGACTTGAAAAGAAAGACCGACCGAAAGCGGAGTTTCAACAACAAATGGGTACGACCGAAAGCGGACTTGAAAAGAAAGACCAACAGAAAGCGGAGTTTCAACAACAAACGAGTACGACTGAAAGCGGACTCGAAAAGATAGACCGACCGAAAGAGGAGTTTCAACAACAAATGGGTACGACCGAAAGCGGACTTGAAAAGAAAGACCAACCGAAACCGGAGTTTCAACAACAAATGAGTACGACTGAAAGCGGACTCGAAAAGATAGACCGACCAAAAGCGGAGTTTCAACAACAAACGAGTATGACCGAAAGCGGACTCGAAAAGAAAGACCGACCAAAAGCGGAGTTTCAACAACAAATGGGTACGACCGAAAGCAGACTTGAAAAGAAAGACCAACCAAAAGCGGAGTTTCAACAACAAACGAGTACGACTGAAAGCGGACTCGAAAAGAAAGACCGACCGAAAACGGAGTTTCAACAACAAATGGGTACGACCGAAAGCAGACTTGAAAAGAAAGACCAACCAAAAGCGGAGTTTCAACAACAAACGATTACGACTGAAATCGTACTCGAAAAGAAAGACCGACCGAAAGCGGAGTTTCAACAACAAACGAGTACGACCGAAAGCGGACTCGAAAAGAAAGACCGACCGAAAGCGGAGTTTCAACAACAAACGGGTACAACCGAAAGCGGATTCGAAAAGAAAGACCGACCGAAAGCGGAGTTTCAACAACAAATGGGTACGACCGAAAGCAGACTTGAAAAGAAAGACCAACCGAAAACGGAGTTTCAACAACAAACGAGAACGACTGAAAGCGGACTCGAAAAGATAGACCGACCGAAAGCGGAGTTTCAACAACAAACGAGTACGACCGAAAGCGGACTCGAAAAGAAAGACCGACCGAAAGCGGAGTTTGAACAATAAACGAGAACGACCAAAAGCGGACTCGAAAAGAAAGACCGACCGAAGGCGGAGTTTCAACAACAAACGAGTACGACCAAAAGTGGACTCGAAAAGAAAGACCGACCGAAAGTGGAGTTTCAACAACAAATGGGTACGACCGAAAGCGGACTTGAAAAGAAAGACCAACCGAAAGCGGAGTTTCAACAACAAACGAGTACGACCAAAAGCGGACTCGAAAAGAAAGACCGACCGAAAGCGGAGTTTCAACAACAAACGGGTATAACCGAAAGCGGACTCGAAAAGAAAGGCCGACCGAAAGCGGAGGTTCAACAATAAACGAGTACGACCGAAAGCGGACTCAAAAAGAAAGACCGACCAAAAGTGGAGTTTCAACAATAAATGGGTATGACCGAAAGCGGACTTGAAAAGAAAGACCAACCGAAAGCGGAGTTTCAACAACAAACGAGTACGACCGAAAGCGGACTCGAAAAGATAGATTGACCGAAAGCGGAATTTCAACAACAAACGGGTACAACCGAAAGCGGACTCGAAAAGAAAGACCGACCGAAAGCGGAGTTTCAACAACAAATGGGTACGACCGAAAGCAGATTTGAAAAGAAAGACCAACCTAAAGCGGAGTTTCAACAACAAACGAGTACGACTGAAAGCGGACTCGAAAAGATAGACCGACCGAAAGCGGAGTTTCAACAACAAACGGGTACAACCGAAAGCGGACTCGAAAAGAAAGACCGACCGAAAGCAGAGTTTCAACAACAAATGGGTACGACAGAAAGCAGACTTGAAAAGAAAGACCAACCAAAAGCGGAGTTTCAACAACAAACGAGTACGACTGAAAGCGTACTCGAAAAGAAAGACCGACCGAAAGCGGAGTTTCAACAACAAACGAGTACGACCGAAAGCGAACTTGTAAAGAAAGACCGACCGAAAGCGTTGTTTAAACAACAAATGGGTACGACCGAAAGCGGACTTGAAAAAAAGACCAACCGAAAGCGGAGTTTCAACAACAAACAAGTACGACTGAAAGCGGACTCGAAAAGATAGACCGACCGAAAGCGGAGTTTCAACAACAAATGGGTACGACCGAAAGCGGACTTGAAAAGAAAGACCAACCGAAAGCGGAGTTTCAACAACAAACAAGTACGACCAAAAGCGGACTCGAAAAGATAGACCGACCGAAAGCGGAGTTTCAACAACAAACGAGTACGACCGAAAGCGGACTCGAAAAGAAAGATCGACCAAAAGTGGAGTTTCAACAATAAATGGGTATGACCGAAAGCGGACTTGAAAAGAAAGACCAACCGAAAGCGGAGTTTCAACAACAAACGAGTACGACCGAAAAAGGACTCAAAAAGATAGACCGACCGAAAGCGGAGTTTCAACAACAAACGGGTACAACCGAAAGCGGACTCGAAAAGAAAGACCGACCGAAAGAGGAGTTTCAACAACAAATGGGTACGACCGAAAGCAGACTTGAAAAGAAAGACCAACCAAAAGCGGAGTTTCAACAACAAACGAGTACGACTGAAAGCGTACTCGAAAAGAAAGACCGACCGAAAGCGGAGTTTCAACAACAAACGAGTACGACCGAAAGCGAACTTGTAAAGAAAGACCGACCGAAAGCGTTGTTTAAACAACAAATGGGTACGACCGAAAGCGGACTTGAAAAAAAGACCAACCGAAAGCGGAGTTTCAACAACAAACAAGTACGACTGAAAGCGGACTCGAAAAGATAGACCGACCGAAAGCGGAGTTTCAACAACAAATGGGTACGACCGAAAGCGGACTTGAAAAGAAAGACCAACCGAAAGCGGAGTTTCAACAACAAACAAGTACGACCAAAAGCGGACTCGAAAAGATAGACCGACCGAAAGCGGAGTTTCAACAACAAACGAGTACGACCGAAAGCGGACTCGAAAAGAAAGATCGACCAAAAGTGGAGTTTCAACAATAAATGGGTATGACCGAAAGCGGACTTGAAAAGAAAGACCAACCGAAAGCGGAGTTTCAACAACAAACGAGTACGACCGAAAAAGGACTCAAAAAGATAGACCGACCGAAAGCGGAGTTTCAACAACAAACGGGTACAACCGAAAGCGGACTCGAAAAGAAAGACCGACCGAAAGAGGAGTTTCAACAACAAATGGGTATGACCGAAAGCAGACTTGAAAAGAAAGACCAACCAAAAGCGGAGTTTCAACAACAAACGAGTACGACTGAAAGCGTACTCGAAAAGAAAGACCGACCGAAAGCGGAGTTTCAACAACAAACGAGTACGACCGAAAGCGAACTTGTAAAGAAAGACCGACCGAAAGCGTTGTTTAAACAACAAATGGGTACGACCGAAAGCGGACTTGAAAAAAAGACCAACCGAAAGCGGAGTTTCAACAACAAACAAGTACGACTGAAAGCGGACTCGAAAAGATAGACCGACCGAAAGCGGAGTTTCAACAACAAATGGGTACGACCGAAAGCGGACTTGAAAAGAAAGACCAACCGAAAGCGGAGTTTCAACAACAAACAAGTACGACCAAAAGCGGACTCGAAAAGATAGACCGACCGAAAGCGGAGTTTCAACAACAAACGGGTACAACCGAAAGCGGACTCGAAAAGAAAGACCGACCGAAAGCGGAGTTTCAACAACAAATGGGTATGACCAAAAGCAGACTTGAAAAGAAAGACTAACCCAAAGCGGAGTTTCAACAACAAACGAGTACGACTGAAAGCGTACTCTAAAAGAAAGACCGACCGAAAGCGGAGTTTCAACAACAAACGAGTACGACCGAAAGCGGACTTGAAAAGAAAGACCGACCGAAAGCGGAGTTTCAACAACAAATGGGTACGACCGAAAGCGGACTTGAAAAGAAAGACCAACAGAAAGCGGAGTTTCAACAACAAACGAGTACGACTGAAAGCGGACTCGAAAAGATAGACCGACCGAAAGAGGAGTTTCAACAACAAATGGGTACGACCGAAAGCGGACTTGAAAAGAAAGACCAACCGAAAGCGGAGTTTCAACAACAAATGAGTACGACTGAAAGCGGACTCGAAAAGATAGACCGACCAAAAGCGGAGTTTCAACAACAAATGAGTATGACCGAAAGCGGACTCGAAAAGAAAGACCGACCAAAAGCGGAGTTTCAACAACAAATGGGTACGACCGAAAGCAGACTTGAAAAGAAAGACCAACCAAAAGCGGAGTTTCAACAACAAACGAGTACGACTGAAAGCGGACTCGAAAAGAAAGACCGACCGAAAACGGAGTTTCAACAACAAATGGGTACGACCGAAAGCAGACTTGAAAAGAAAGACCAACCAAAAGCGGAGTTTCAACAACAAACGATTACGACTGAAATCGTACTCGAAAAGAAAGACCGACCGAAAGCGGAGTTTCAACAACAAACGAGTACGACCGAAAGCGGACTCGAAAAGAAAGACCGACCGAAAGCGGAGTTTCAACAACAAACGGGTACAACCGAAAGCGGATTCGAAAAGAAAGACCGACCGAAAGCGGAGTTTCAACAACAAATGGGTACGACCGAAAGCAGACTTGAAAAGAAAGACCAACCGAAAACGGAGTTTCAACAACAAACGAGAACGACTGAAAGCGGACTCGAAAAGATAGACCGACCGAAAGCAGAGTTTCAACAACAAACGAGTACGACCGAAAGCGGACTCGAAAAGAAAGACCGACCGAAAGCGGAGTTTGAACAATAAACGAGAACGACCAAAAGCGGACTCGAAAAGAAAGACCGACCGAAGGCGGAGTTTCAACAACAAACGAGTACGACCAAAAGTGGACTCGAAAAGAAAGACCGACCGAAAGTGGAGTTTCAACAACAAATGGGTACGACCGAAAGCGGACTTGAAAAGAAAGACCAACCGAAAGCGGAGTTTCAACAACAAACGAGTACGACCAAAAGCGGACTCGAAAAGAAAGACCGACCGAAAGCGGAGTTTCAACAACAAACGGGTATAACCGAAAGCGGACTCGAAAAGAAAGGCCGACCGAAAGCGGAGGTTCAACAATAAACGAGTACGACCGAAAGCGGACTCAAAAAGAAAGACCGACCAAAAGTGGAGTTTCAACAATAAATGGGTATGACCGAAAGCGGACTTGAAAAGAAAGACCAACCGAAAGCGGAGTTTCAACAACAAACGAGTACGACCGAAAGCGGACTCGAAAAGATAGATTGACCGAAAGCGGAATTTCAACAACAAACGGGTACAACCGAAAGCGGACTCGAAAAGAAAGACCGACCGAAAGCGGAGTTTCAACAACAAATGGGTACGACCGAAAGCAGATTTGAAAAGAAAGACCAACCTAAAGCGGAGTTTCAACAACAAACGAGTACGACTGAAAGCGGACTCGAAAAGATAGACCGACCGAAAGCGGAGTTTCAACAACAAACGGGTACAACCGAAAGCGGACTCGAAAAGAAAGACCGACCGAAAGCAGAGTTTCAACAACAAATGGGTACGACAGAAAGCAGACTTGAAAAGAAAGACCAACCAAAAGCGGAGTTTCAACAACAAACGAGTACGACTGAAAGCGTACTCGAAAAGAAAGACCGACCGAAAGCGGAGTTTCAACAACAAATGGGTACGACCGAAAGCAGACTTGAAAAGAAAGACCAACCGAAAGCGGAGTTTCAACAACAAACGAGTAAGACTGAAAGCGGCCTCGAAAAGATAGACCGACCAAAAGTGGAGTTTCAACAACAAATGGGTACGACAGAAAGCGGACTTGAAAAGAAAGACCAACCGAAAGCGGAGTTTCAACAACAAACGAGTACGACTGAAAGCGGACTCGAAAAGATAGACCGACCGAAAGCGGAGTTTCAACAACAAACGAGTACAACCGAAAGCGGACTCGAAAAGAAAGACCGACCGAAAGCGGAGTTTGAACAATAAACGAGAACGACCAAAAGCGGACTCGAAAAGAAAGACCGACCGAAAGCGGAGTTTCAACAACAAACGAGTACGACCGAAAGCGGACTCGAAAAGAAAGACCGACCGAAAGCGGAGTTTCAACAACAAATGGGTACGATCGAAAGCGGACTTGAAAAGAAAGACCAACCGAAAGCGGAGTTTCAACAACAAACGAGTACGACTGAAAGAGGACTCGAAAATACAGACCGACCGAAAGTGGAGTTTCAACAACAAATGGGTACGACCGAAAGCAGACTTGAAAAGAAAGACCAACCGAAAGCGGAGTTTCAACAACAAACGAGTACGACTTAAAGCGGACTCGAAAAGATAGACCGACCGAAAGCGGAGTTTCAACAACAAACGAGTACGACCGAAAGCGGACTCGAAAAGAAAGATCGACCAAAAGTGGAGTTTCAACAATAAATGGGTATGACCGAAAGCGGACTTGAAAAGAAAGACCAACCGAAAGCGGAGTTTCAACAACAAACGAGTACGACCGAAAGAGGACTCAAAAAGATAGACCGACCGAAAGCGGAGTTTCAACAACAAACGGGTACAACCGAAAGCGGACTCGAAAAGAAAGACCGACCGAAAGAGGAGTTTCAACAACAAATGGGTACGACCGAAAGCAGACTTGAAAAGAAAGACCAACCAAAAGCGGAGTTTCAACAACAAACGAGTACGACTGAAAGCGTACTCGAAAAGAAAGACCGACCGAAAGCGGAGTTTCAACAACAAACGAGTACGACCGAAAGCGGACTTGTAAAGAAAGACCGACCGAAAGCGTTGTTTAAACAACAAATGGGTACGACCGAAAGCGGACTTGAAAAAAAGACCAACCGAAAGCGGAGTTTCAACAACAAACGAGTACGACTGAAAGCGGACTCGAAAAGATAGACCGACCGAAAGCGGAGTTTCAACAACAAATGGGTACGACCGAAAGCGGACTTGAAAAGAAAGACCAACCGAAAGCGGAGTTTCAACAACAAACAAGTACGACCAAAAGCGGACTCGAAAAGATAGACCGACCGAAAGCAGAGTTTCAACAACAAACGGGTACAACCGAAAGCGGACTCGAAAAGAAAGACCGACCGAAAGCGGAGTTTCAACAACAAATAGGTACGACCAAAAGCAGACTTGAAAAGAAAGACCAACCGAAAGCGGAGTTTCAACAACAAACGAGTACGACTGAAAGCGTACTCGAAAAGAAAGACCGACCGAAAGCGGAGTTTCAACAACAAACGAGTACGACCGAAAGCGGACTCGAAAAGAAAGACCGATCGAAAGCGGAGTTTCAACAATAAATGGGTACGACCGAAAGCGGACTTGAAAAGAAAGACCAACCGAAAGCGGAGTTTCAACAACATACGAGTACGACTGAAAGCGGACTCGAAAAGATAGACCGACCGAAAGAGGAGTTTCAACAACAAATGGGTACGACCGAAAGCGGACTTGAAAAGAAAGACCAACCGAAAGCGGAGTTTCAACAAAAAACGAGTACGACTGAAAGCGGACTCGAAAAGAAAGACCGACCGAAAGCGGAGTTTCAACAACAAACGAGTATGACCGAAAGCGGACTCGAAAAGAAAGACCGACCGAAAGCGGAGTTTCAAAAACAAATGGGTACGACCGAAAGCAGACTTGAAAAGAAAGACCAACCAAAAGCGGAGTTTCAACAACAAACGAGTAGGACCAAAAGCGGACTCGAAAAGAAAGACCGACCGAAAGCGGAGTTTCAACAACAAATGGGTACGACCGAAAGCAGACTTGAAAAGAAAGACCAACCAAAAGCGGAGTTTCAACAATAAATGGGTATGACCGAAAGCGGACTTGAAAAGAAAGACCAACCGAAAGCGGAGTTTCAACAACAAACGAGTACGACCGAAAGCGGACTCGAAAAGATAGATTGACCGAAAGCGGAATTTCAACAACAAACGGGTACAACCGAAAGCGGACTCGAAAAGAAAAACCGACCGAAAGCGGAGTTTCAACAACAAATGGGTACGACCGAAAGCAGACTTGAAAAGAAAGACCAACCGAAAGCGGAGTTTCAACAACAAATGAGTACGACTGAAAGCGTACTCGAAAAGAAAGACCGACCGAAAGCGGAGTTTCAACAACAAACGAGTACGACCGAAAGCGGACTCGAAAAGAAAGACCGATCGAAAGCGGAGTTTCAACAATAAATGGGTACGACCGAAAGCGGACTTGAAAAGAAAGACCAACCGAAAGCGGAGTTTCAACAACATACGAGTACGACTGAAAGCGGACTCGAAAAGATAGACCGACCGAAAGAGGAGTTTCAACAACAAATGGGTACGACCGAAAGCGGACTTGAAAAGAAAGACCAACCGAAAGCGGAGTTTCAACAAAAAACGAGTACGACTGAAAGCGGACTCGAAAAGAAAGACCGACCGAAAGCGGAGTTTCAACAACAAACGAGTATGACCGAAAGCGGACTCGAAAAGAAAGACCGACCGAAAGCGGAGTTTCAAAAACAAATGGGTACGACCGAAAGCAGACTTGAAAAGAAAGACCAACCAAAAGCGGAGTTTCAACAACAAACAAGTACGACCAAAAGCGGACTCGAAAAGATAGACCGACCGAAAGCGGAGTTTCAACAACAAACGAGTACGACCGAAAGCGGACTCGAAAAGAAAGATCGACCAAAAGTGGAGTTTCAACAATAAATGGGTATGACCGAAAGCGGACTTGAAAAGAAAGACCAACCGAAAGCGGAGTTTCAACAACAAACGAGTACGACCGAAAAAGGACTCAAAAAGATAGACCGACCGAAAGCGGAGTTTCAACAACAAACGGGTACAACCGAAAGCGGACTCGAAAAGAAAGACCGACCGAAAGAGGAGTTTCAACAACAAATGGGTACGACCGAAAGCAGACTTGAAAAGAAAGACCAACCAAAAGCGGAGTTTCAACAACAAACGAGTACGACTGAAAGCGTACTCGAAAAGAAAGACCGACCGAAAGCGGAGTTTCAACAACAAACGAGTACGACCGAAAGCGAACTTGTAAAGAAAGACCGACCGAAAGCGTTGTTTAAACAACAAATGGGTACGACCGAAAGCGGACTTGAAAAAAAGACCAACCGAAAGCGGAGTTTCAACAACAAACAAGTACGACTGAAAGCGGACTCGAAAAGATAGACCGACCGAAAGCGGAGTTTCAACAACAAATGGGTACGACCGAAAGCGGACTTGAAAAGAAAGACCAACCGAAAGCGGAGTTTCAACAACAAACAAGTACGACCAAAAGCGGACTCGAAAAGATAGACCGACCGAAAGCGGAGTTTCAACAACAAACGAGTACGACCGAAAGCGGACTCGAAAAGAAAGATCGACCAAAAGTGGAGTTTCAACAATAAATGGGTATGACCGAAAGCGGACTTGAAAAGAAAGACCAACCGAAAGCGGAGTTTCAACAACAAACGAGTACGACCGAAAAAGGACTCAAAAAGATAGACCGACCGAAAGCGGAGTTTCAACAACAAACGGGTACAACCGAAAGCGGACTCGAAAAGAAAGACCGACCGAAAGAGGAGTTTCAACAACAAATGGGTATGACCGAAAGCAGACTTGAAAAGAAAGACCAACCAAAAGCGGAGTTTCAACAACAAACGAGTACGACTGAAAGCGTACTCGAAAAGAAAGACCGACCGAAAGCGGAGTTTCAACAACAAACGAGTACGACCGAAAGCGAACTTGTAAAGAAAGACCGACCGAAAGCGTTGTTTAAACAACAAATGGGTACGACCGAAAGCGGACTTGAAAAAAAGACCAACCGAAAGCGGAGTTTCAACAACAAACAAGTACGACTGAAAGCGGACTCGAAAAGATAGACCGACCGAAAGCGGAGTTTCAACAACAAATGGGTACGACCGAAAGCGGACTTGAAAAGAAAGACCAACCGAAAGCGGAGTTTCAACAACAAACAAGTACGACCAAAAGCGGACTCGAAAAGATAGACCGACCGAAAGCGGAGTTTCAACAACAAACGGGTACAACCGAAAGCGGACTCGAAAAGAAAGACCGACCGAAAGCGGAGTTTCAACAACAAATGGGTATGACCAAAAGCAGACTTGAAAAGAAAGACTAACCCAAAGCGGAGTTTCAACAACAAACGAGTACGACTGAAAGCGTACTCTAAAAGAAAGACCGACCGAAAGCGGAGTTTCAACAACAAACGAGTACGACCGAAAGCGGACTTGAAAAGAAAGACCGACCGAAAGCGGAGTTTCAACAACAAATGGGTACGACCGAAAGCGGACTTGAAAAGAAAGACCAACAGAAAGCGGAGTTTCAACAACAAACGAGTACGACTGAAAGCGGACTCGAAAAGATAGACCGACCGAAAGAGGAGTTTCAACAACAAATGGGTACGACCGAAAGCGGACTTGAAAAGCAAGACCAACCGAAAGCGGAGTTTCAACAACAAATGAGTACGACTGAAAGCGGACTCGAAAAGATAGACCGACCAAAAGCGGAGTTTCAACAACAAATGAGTATGACCGAAAGCGGACTCGAAAAGAAAGACCGACCAAAAGCGGAGTTTCAACAACAAATGGGTACGACCGAAAGCAGACTTGAAAAGAAAGACCAACCAAAAGCGGAGTTTCAACAACAAACGAGTACGACTGAAAGCGGACTCGAAAAGAAAGACCGACCGAAAACGGAGTTTCAACAACAAATGGGTACGACCGAAAGCAGACTTGAAAAGAAAGACCAACCAAAAGCGGAGTTTCAACAACAAACGATTACGACTGAAATCGTACTCGAAAAGAAAGACCGACCGAAAGCGGAGTTTCAACAACAAACGAGTACGACCGAAAGCGGACTCGAAAAGAAAGACCGACCGAAAGCGGAGTTTCAACAACAAACGGGTACAACCGAAAGCGGATTCGAAAAGAAAGACCGACCGAAAGCGGAGTTTCAACAACAAATGGGTACGACCGAAAGCAGACTTGAAAAGAAAGACCAACCGAAAACGGAGTTTCAACAACAAACGAGAACGACTGAAAGCGGACTCGAAAAGATAGACCGACCGAAAGCGGAGTTTCAACAACAAACGAGTACGACCGAAAGCGGACTCGAAAAGAAAGACCGACCGAAAGCGGAGTTTGAACAATAAACGAGAACGACCAAAAGCGGACTCGAAAAGAAAGACCGACCGAAGGCGGAGTTTCAACAACAAACGAGTACGACCAAAAGTGGACTCGAAAAGAAAGACCGACCGAAAGTGGAGTTTCAACAACAAATGGGTACGACCGAAAGCGGACTTGAAAAGAAAGACCAACCGAAAGCGGAGTTTCAACAACAAACGAGTACGACCAAAAGCGGACTCGAAAAGAAAGACCGACCGAAAGCGGAGTTTCAACAACAAACGGGTATAACCGAAAGCGGACTCGAAAAGAAAGGCCGACCGAAAGCGGAGGTTCAACAATAAACGAGTACGACCGAAAGCGGACTCAAAAAGAAAGACCGACCAAAAGTGGAGTTTCAACAATAAATGGGTATGACCGAAAGCGGACTTGAAAAGAAAGACCAACCGAAAGCGGAGTTTCAACAACAAACGAGTACGACCGAAAGCGGACTCGAAAAGATAGATTGACCGAAAGCGGAATTTCAACAACAAACGGGTACAACCGAAAGCGGACTCGAAAAGAAAGACCGACCGAAAGCGGAGTTTCAACAACAAATGGGTACGACCGAAAGCAGATTTGAAAAGAAAGACCAACCTAAAGCGGAGTTTCAACAACAAACGAGTACGACTGAAAGCGGACTCGAAAAGATAGACCGACCGAAAGCGGAGTTTCAACAACAAACGGGTACAACCGAAAGCGGACTCGAAAAGAAAGACCGACCGAAAGCAGAGTTTCAACAACAAATGGGTACGACAGAAAGCAGACTTGAAAAGAAAGACCAACCAAAAGCGGAGTTTCAACAACAAACGAGTACGACTGAAAGCGTACTCGAAAAGAAAGACCGACCGAAAGCGGAGTTTCAACAACAAATGGGTACGACCGAAAGCAGACTTGAAAAGAAAGACCAACCGAAAGCGGAGTTTCAACAACAAACGAGTAAGACTGAAAGCGGCCTCGAAAAGATAGACCGACCAAAAGTGGAGTTTCAACAACAAATGGGTACGACAGAAAGCATACTTGAAAAGAAAGACCAACCGAAAGCGGAGTTTCAACAACAAACGAGTACGACTGAAAGCGGACTCGAAAAGATAGACCGACCGAAAGCGGAGTTTCAACAACAAACGAGTACAACCGAAAGCGGACTCGAAAAGAAAGACCGACCGAAAGCGGAGTTTGAACAATAAACGAGAACGACCAAAAGCGGACTCGAAAAGAAAGACCGACCGAAAGCGGAGTTTCAACAACAAACGAGTACGACCGAAAGCGGACTCGAAAAGAAAGACCGACCGAAAGCGGAGTTTCAACAACAAATGGGTACGACCGAAAGCGGACTTGAAAAGAAAGACCAACCGAAAGCGGAGTTTCAACAACAAACGAGTACGACTGAAAGAGGACTCGAAAATACAGACCGACCGAAAGTGGAGTTTCAACAACAAATGGGTACGACCGAAAGCAGACTTGAAAAGAAAGACCAACCGAAAGCGGAGTTTCAACAACAAACGAGTACGACTTAAAGCGGACTCGAAAAGATAGACCGACCGAAAGCGGAGTTTCAACAACAAACGAGTACGACCGAAAGCGGACTCGAAAAGAAAGATCGACCAAAAGTGGAGTTTCAACAATAAATGGGTATGACCGAAAGCGGACTTGAAAAGAAAGACCAACCGAAAGCGGAGTTTCAACAACAAACGAGTACGACCGAAAGAGGACTCAAAAAGATAGACCGACCGAAAGCGGAGTTTCAACAACAAACGGGTACAACCGAAAGCGGACTCGAAAAGAAAGACCGACCGAAAGAGGAGTTTCAACAACAAATGGGTACGACCGAAAGCAGACTTGAAAAGAAAGACCAACCAAAAGCGGAGTTTCAACAACAAACGAGTACGACTGAAAGCGTACTCGAAAAGAAAGACCGACCGAAAGCGGAGTTTCAACAACAAACGAGTACGACCGAAAGCGGACTTGTAAAGAAAGACCGACCGAAAGCGTTGTTTAAACAACAAATGGGTACGACCGAAAGCGGACTTGAAAAAAAGACCAACCGAAAGCGGAGTTTCAACAACAAACGAGTACGACTGAAAGCGGACTCGAAAAGATAGACCGACCGAAAGCGGAGTTTCAACAACAAATGGGTACGACCGAAAGCGGACTTGAAAAGAAAGACCAACCGAAAGCGGAGTTTCAACAACAAACAAGTACGACCAAAAGCGGACTCGAAAAGATAGACCGACCGAAAGCAGAGTTTCAACAACAAACGGGTACAACCGAAAGCGAACTCGAAAAGAAAGACCGACCGAAAGCGGAGTTTCAACAACAAATAGGTACGACCAAAAGCAGACTTGAAAAGAAAGACCAACCGAAAGCGGAGTTTCAACAACAAACGAGTACGACTGAAAGCGTACTCGAAAAGAAAGACCGACCGAAAGCGGAGTTTCAACAACAAACGAGTACGACCGAAAGCGGACTCGAAAAGAAAGACCGATCGAAAGCGGAGTTTCAACAATAAATGGGTACGACCGAAAGCGGACTTGAAAAGAAAGACCAACCGAAAGCGGAGTTTCAACAACATACGAGTACGACTGAAAGCGGACTCGAAAAGATAGACCGACCGAAAGAGGAGTTTCAACAACAAATGGGTACGACCGAAAGCGGACTTGAAAAGAAAGACCAACCGAAAGCGGAGTTTCAACAAAAAACGAGTACGACTGAAAGCGGACTCGAAAAGAAAGACCGACCGAAAGCGGAGTTTCAACAACAAACGAGTATGACCGAAAGCGGACTCGAAAAGAAAGACCGACCGAAAGCGGAGTTTCAAAAACAAATGGGTACGACCGAAAGCAGACTTGAAAAGAAAGACCAACCAAAAGCGGAGTTTCAACAACAAACGAGTAGGACCAAAAGCGGACTCGAAAAGAAAGACCGACCGAAAGCGGAGTTTCAACAACAAATGGGTACGACCGAAAGCAGACTTGAAAAGAAAGACCAACCAAAAGCGGAGTTTCAACAATAAATGGGTATGACCGAAAGCGGACTTGAAAAGAAAGACCAACCGAAAGCGGAGTTTCAACAACAAACGAGTACGACCGAAAGCGGACTCGAAAAGATAGATTGACCGAAAGCGGAATTTCAACAACAAACGGGTACAACCGAAAGCGGACTCGAAAAGAAAAACCGACCGAAAGCGGAGTTTCAACAACAAATGGGTACGACCGAAAGCAGACTTGAAAAGAAAGACCAACCGAAAGCGGAGTTTCAACAACAAATGAGTACGACTGAAAGCGGACTCGAAAAGATAGACCGACCGAAAGCGGAGTTTCAACAACAAACGGGTACAACCGAAAGCGGACTCGAAAAGAAAGACCGACCGAAAGCAGAGTTTCAACAACAAATGGGTACGACAGAAAGCAGACTTGAAAAGAAAGACCAACCAAAAGCGGAGTTTCAACAACAAACGAGTACGACTGAAAGCGTACTCGAAAAGAAAGACCGACCGAAAGCGGAGTTTCAACAACAAATGGGTACGACCGAAAGCAGACTTGAAAAGAAAGACCAACCGAAAGCGGAGTTTCAACAACAAACGAGTACGACTGAAAGCGGCCTCGAAAAGATAGACCGACCAAAAGTGGAGTTTCAACAACAAATGGGTACGACAGAAAGCGGACTTGAAAAGAAAGACCAACCGAAAGCGGAGTTTCAACAACAAACGAGTACGACTGAAAGCGGACTCGAAAAGATAGACCGACCGAAAGCGGAGTTTCAACAACAAACGAGTACAACCGAAAGCGGACTCGAAAAGAAAGACCGACCGAAAGCGGAGTTTGAACAATAAACGAGAACGACCAAAAGCGGACTCGAAAAGAAAGACCGACCGAAAGCGCAGTTTCAACAACAAACGAGTACGACCGAAAGCGGACTCGAAAAGAAAGACCGACCGAAAGCGGAGTTTCAACAACAAATGGGTACGACCGAAAGCGGACTTGAAAAGAAAGACCAACCGAAAGCGGAGTTTCAACAACAAACGAGTACGACTGAAAAAGGACTCGAAAATACAGACCGACCGAAAGCGGAGTTTCAACAACAAATGGGTACGACCGAAAGCAGACTTGAAAAGAAAGACCAACCGAAAGCGGAGTTTCAACAACAAACGAGTACGACTGAAAGCGGACTCGAAAAGATAGACCGACCGAAAGCGGAGTTTCAACAACAAACGAGTACGACCGAAAGCGGACTCGAAAAGAAAGATCGACCAAAAGTGGAGTTTCAACAATAAATGGGTATGACCGAAAGCGGACTTGAAAAGAAAGACCAACCGAAAGCGGAGTTTCAACAACAAACGAGTACGACCGAAAGAGGACTCAAAAAGATAGACCGACCGAAAGCGGAGTTTCAACAACAAACGGGTACAACCGAAAGCGGACTCGAAAAGAAAGACCGACCGAAAGAGGAGTTTCAACAACAAATGGGTACGACCGAAAGCAGACTTGAAAAGAAAGACCAACCAAAAGCGGAGTTTCAACAACAAACGAGTACGACTGAAAGCGTACTCGAAAAGAAAGACCGACCGAAAGCGGAGTTTCAACAACAAACGAGTACGACTGAAAGCGGACTTGTAAAGAAAGACCGACCGAAAGCGTTGTTTAAACAACAAATGGGTACGACCGAAAGCGGACTTGAAAAAAAGACCAACCGAAAGCGGAGTTTCAACAACAAACGAGTACGACTGAAAGCGGACTCGAAAAGATAGACCGACCGAAAGCGGAGTTTCAACAACAAATGGGTACGACCGAAAGCGGACTTGAAAAGAAAGACCAACCGAAAGCGGAGTTTCAACAACAAACAAGTACGACCAAAAGCGGACTCGAAAAGATAGACCGACCGAAAGCAGAGTTTCAACAACAAACGGGTACAACCGAAAGCGGACTCGAAAAGAAAGACCGACCGAAAGCGGAGTTTCAACAACAAATAGGTACGACCAAAAGCAGACTTGAAAAGAAAGACCAACCGAAAGCGGAGTTTCAACAACAAACGAGTACGACTGAAAGCGTACTCGAAAAGAAAGACCGACCGAAAGCGGAGTTTCAACAACAAACGAGTACGACCGAAAGCGGACTCGAAAAGAAAGACCGATCGAAAGCGGAGTTTCAACAATAAATGGGTACGACCGAAAGCGGACTTGAAAAGAAAGACCAACCGAAACGGAGTTTCAACAACATACGAGTACGACTGAAAGCGGACTCGAAAAGATAGACCGACCGAAAGAGGAGTTTCAACAACAAATGGGTACGACCGAAAGCGGACTTGAAAAGAAAGACCAACCGAAAGCGGAGTTTCAACAAAAAACGAGTACGACTGAAAGCGGACTCGAAAAGAAAGACCGACCGAAAGCGGAGTTTCAACAACAAACGAGTATGACCGAAAGCGGACTCGAAAAGAAAGACCGACCGAAAGCGGAGTTTCAAAAACAAATGGGTACGACCGAAAGCAGACTTGAAAAGAAAGACCAACCAAAAGCGGAGTTTCAACAACAAACGAGTAGGACCAAAAGCGGACTCGAAAAGAAAGACCGACCGAAAGCGGAGTTTCAACAACAAATGGGTACGACCGAAAGCAGACTTGAAAAGAAAGACCAACCAAAAGCGGAGTTTCAACAATAAATGGGTATGACCGAAAGCGGACTTGAAAAGAAAGACCAACCGAAAGCGGAGTTTCAACAACAAACGAGTACGACCGAAAGCGGACTCGAAAAGATAGATTGACCGAAAGCGGAATTTCAACAACAAACGGGTACAACCGAAAGCGGACTCGAAAAGAAAAACCGACCGAAAGCGGAGTTTCAACAACAAATGGGTACGACCGAAAGCAGACTTGAAAAGAAAGACCAACCGAAAGCGGAGTTTCAACAACAAATGAGTACGACTGAAAGCGGACTCGAAAAGATAGACCGACCGAAAGCGGAGTTTCAACAACAAACGGGTACAACCGAAAGCGGACTCGAAAAGAAAGACCGACCGAAAGCAGAGTTTCAACAACAAATGGGTACGACAGAAAGCAGACTTGAAAAGAAAGACCAACCAAAAGCGGAGTTTCAACAACAAACGAGTACGACTGAAAGCGTACTCGAAAAGAAAGACCGACCGAAAGCGGAGTTTCAACAACAAATGGGTACGACCGAAAGCAGACTTGAAAAGAAAGACCAACCGAAAGCGGAGTTTCAACAACAAACGAGTACGACTGAAAGCGGCCTCGAAAAGATAGACCGACCAAAAGTGGAGTTTCAACAACAAATGGGTACGACAGAAAGCGGACTTGAAAAGAAAGACCAACCGAAAGCGGAGTTTCAACAACAAACGAGTACGACTGAAAGCGGACTCGAAAAGATAGACCGACCGAAAGCGGAGTTTCAACAACAAACGAGTACAACCGAAAGCGGACTCGAAAAGAAAGACCGACCGAAAGCGGAGTTTGAACAATAAACGAGAACGACCAAAAGCGGACTCGAAAAGAAAGACCGACCGAAAGCGCAGTTTCAACAACAAACGAGTACGACCGAAAGCGGACTCGAAAAGAAAGACCGACCGAAAGCGGAGTTTCAACAACAAATGGGTACGACCGAAAGCGGACTTGAAAAGAAAGACCAACCGAAAGCGGAGTTTCAACAACAAACGAGTACGACTGGAAAAGGACTCGAAAATACAGACCGACCGAAAGCGGAGTTTCAACAACAAATGGGTACGACCGAAAGCAGACTTGAAAAGAAAGACCAACCGAAAGCGGAGTTTCAACAACAAACGAGTACGACTGAAAGCGGACTCGAAAAGATAGACCGACCGAAAGCGGAGTTTCAACAACAAACGAGTACGACCGAAAGCGGACTCGAAAAGAAAGATCGACCAAAAGTGGAGTTTCAACAATAAATGGGTATGACCGAAAGCGGACTTGAAAAGAAAGACCAACCGAAAGCGGAGTTTCAACAACAAACGAGTACGACCGAAAGAGGACTCAAAAAGATAGACCGACCGAAAGCGGAGTTTCAACAACAAACGGGTACAACCGAAAGCGGACTCGAAAAGAAAGACCGACCGAAAGAGGAGTTTCAACAACAAATGGGTACGACCGAAAGCAGACTTGAAAAGAAAGACCAACCAAAAGCGGAGTTTCAACAACAAACGAGTACGACTGAAAGCGTACTCGAAAAGAAAGACCGACCGAAAGCGGAGTTTCAACAACAAACGAGTACGACTGAAAGCGGACTTGTAAAGAAAGACCGACCGAAAGCGTTGTTTAAACAACAAATGGGTACGACCGAAAGCGGACTTGAAAAAAAGACCAACCGAAAGCGGAGTTTCAACAACAAACGAGTACGACTGAAAGCGGACTCGAAAAGATAGACCGACCGAAAGCGGAGTTTCAACAACAAATGGGTACGACCGAAAGCGGACTTGAAAAGAAAGACCAACCGAAAGCGGAGTTTCAACAACAAACAAGTACGACCAAAAGCGGACTCGAAAAGATAGACCGACCGAAAGCAGAGTTTCAACAACAAACGAGTACAACCGAAAGCGGACTCGAAAAGAAAGACCGACCGAAAGCGGAGTTTCAACAACAAATAGGTACGACCAAAAGCAGACTTGAAAAGAAAGACCAACCGAAAGCGGAGTTTCAACAACAAACGAGTACGACTGAAAGCGTACTCGAAAAGAAAGACCGACCGAAAGCGGAGTTTCAACAACAAACGAGTACGACCGAAAGCGGACTCGAAAAGAAAGACCGATCGAAAGCGGAGTTTCAACAATAAATGGGTACGACCGAAAGCGGACTTGAAAAGAAAGACCAACCGAAAGCGGAGTTTCAACAACATACGAGTACGACTGAAAGCGGACTCGAAAAGATAGACCGACCGAAAGAGGAGTTTCAACAACAAATGGGTACGACCGAAAGCGGACTTGAAAAGAAAGACCAACCGAAAGCGGAGTTTCAACAAAGAACGAGTACGACTGAAAGCGGACTCGAAAAGAAAGACCGACCGAAAGCGGAGTTTCAACAACAAACGAGTATGACCGAAAGCGGACTCGAAAAGAAAGACCGACCGAAAGCGGAGTTTCAAAAACAAATGGGTACGACCGAAAGCAGACTTGAAAAGAAAGACCAACCAAAAGCGGAGTTTCAACAACAAACGAGTAGGACCAAAAGCGGACTCGAAAAGAAAGACCGACCGAAAGCGGAGTTTCAACAACAAATGGGTACGACCGAAAGCAGACTTGAAAAGAAAGACCAACCAAAAGCGGAGTTTCAACAATAAATGGGTATGACCGAAAGCGGACTTGAAAAGAAAGACCAACCGAAAGCGGAGTTTCAACAACAAACGAGTACGACCGAAAGCGGACTCGAAAAGATAGATTGACCGAAAGCGGAATTTCAACAACAAACGGGTACAACCGAAAGCGGACTCGAAAAGAAAGACCGACCGAAAGCGGAGTTTCAACAACAAATGGGTACGACCGAAAGCAGACTTGAAAAGAAAGACCAACCGAAAGCGGAGTTTCAACAACAAATGAGTACGACTGAAAGCGGACTCGAAAAGATAGACCGACCGAAAGCGGAGTTTCAACAACAAACGGGTACAACCGAAAGCGGACTCGAAAAGAAAGACCGACCGAAAGCAGAGTTTCAACAACAAATGGGTACGACAGAAAGCAGACTTGAAAAGAACGACCAACCAAAAGCGGAGTTTCAACAACAAACGAGTACGACTGAAAGCGTACTCGAAAAGAAAGACCGACCGAAAGCGGAGTTTCAACAACAAATGGGTACGACCGAAAGCAGACTTGAAAAGAAAGACCAACCGAAAGCGGAGTTTCAACAACAAACGAGTACGACTGAAAGCGGCCTCGAAAAGATAGACCGACCAAAAGTGGAGTTTCAACAACAAATGGGTACGACAGAAAGCGGACTTGAAAAGAAAGACCAACCGAAAGCGGAGTTTCAACAACAAACGAGTACGACTGAAAGCGGACTCGAAAAGATAGACCGACCGAAAGCGGAGTTTCAACAACAAACGAGTACAACCGAAAGCGGACTCGAAAAGAAAGACCGACCGAAAGCGGAGTTTGAACAATAAACGAGAACGACCAAAAGCGGACTCGAAAAGAAAGACCGACCGAAAGCGAAGTTTCAACAACAAACGAGTACGACCGAAAGCGGACTCGAAAAGAAAGACCGACCGAAAGCGGAGTTTCAACAACAAATGGGTACGACCGAAAGCGGACTTGAAAAGAAAGACCAACCGAAAGCGGAGTTTCAACAACAAACGAGTACGACTGAAAGAGGACTCGAAAATACAGACCGACCGAAAGCGGAGTTTCAACGACAAATGGGTACGACCGAAAGCAGACTTGACAAGAAAGACCGATCGAAAGCGGAGTTTCAACAATAAATGGGTACGACCGAAAGCGGACTTGAAAAGAAAGACCGACCGAAAGCGGAGTTTCAACAACAAACGAGTACGACTGAAAGCGGACTCGAAAAGATAGACCGACCGAAAGCGGAGTTTCAACAACAAATGGGTACGACCGAAAGCGGACTTGAAAAGAAAGACCAACCGAAAGCGGAGTTTCAACAACAAACAAGTACGACCAAAAGCGGACTCGAAAAGATAGACCGACCGAAAGCAGAGTTTCAACAACAAACGAGTACAACCGAAAGCGGACTCGAAAAGAAAGACCGACCGAAAGCGGAGTTTCAACAACAAATAGGTACGACCAAAAGCAGACTTGAAAAGAAAGACCAACCGAAAGCGGAGTTTCAACAACAAACGAGTACGACTGAAAGCGTACTCGAAAAGAAAGACCGACCGAAAGCGGAGTTTCAACAACAAACGAGTACGACCGAAAGCGGACTCGAAAAGAAAGACCGATCGAAAGCGGAGTTTCAACAATAAATGGGTACGACCGAAAGCGGACTTGAAAAGAAAGACCAACCGAAAGCGGAGTTTCAACAACATACGAGTACGACTGAAAGCGGACTCGAAAAGATAGACCGACCGAAAGAGGAGTTTCAACAACAAATGGGTACGACCGAAAGCGGACTTGAAAAGAAAGACCAACCGAAAGCGGAGTTTCAACAAAGAACGAGTACGACTGAAAGCGGACTCGAAAAGAAAGACCGACCGAAAGCGGAGTTTCAACAACAAACGAGTATGACCGAAAGCGGACTCGAAAAGAAAGACCGACCGAAAGCGGAGTTTCAAAAACAAATGGGTACGACCGAAAGCAGACTTGAAAAGAAAGACCAACCAAAAGCGGAGTTTCAACAACAAACGAGTAGGACCAAAAGCGGACTCGAAAAGAAAGACCGACCGAAAGCGGAGTTTCAACAACAAATGGGTACGACCGAAAGCAGACTTGAAAAGAAAGACCAACCAAAAGCGGAGTTTCAACAATAAATGGGTATGACCGAAAGCGGACTTGAAAAGAAAGACCAACCGAAAGCGGAGTTTCAACAACAAACGAGTACGACCGAAAGCGGACTCGAAAAGATAGATTGACCGAAAGCGGAATTTCAACAACAAACGGGTACAACCGAAAGCGGACTCGAAAAGAAAGACCGACCGAAAGCGGAGTTTCAACAACAAATGGGTACGACCGAAAGCAGACTTGAAAAGAAAGACCAACCGAAAGCGGAGTTTCAACAACAAATGAGTACGACTGAAAGCGGACTCGAAAAGATAGACCGACCGAAAGCGGAGTTTCAACAACAAACGGGTACAACCGAAAGCGGACTCGAAAAGAAAGACCGACCGAAAGCAGAGTTTCAACAACAAATGGGTACGACAGAAAGCAGACTTGAAAAGAACGACCAACCAAAAGCGGAGTTTCAACAACAAACGAGTACGACTGAAAGCGTACTCGAAAAGAAAGACCGACCGAAAGCGGAGTTTCAACAACAAATGGGTACGACCGAAAGCAGACTTGAAAAGAAAGACCAACCGAAAGCGGAGTTTCAACAACAAACGAGTACGACTGAAAGCGGCCTCGAAAAGATAGACCGACCAAAAGTGGAGTTTCAACAACAAATGGGTACGACAGAAAGCGGACTTGAAAAGAAAGACCAACCGAAAGCGGAGTTTCAACAACAAACGAGTACGACTGAAAGCGGACTCGAAAAGATAGACCGACCGAAAGCGGAGTTTCAACAACAAACGAGTACAACCGAAAGCGGACTCGAAAAGAAAGACCGACCGAAAGCGGAGTTTGAACAATAAACGAGAACGACCAAAAGCGGACTCGAAAAGAAAGACCGACCGAAAGCGAAGTTTCAACAACAAACGAGTACGACCGAAAGCGGACTCGAAAAGAAAGACCGACCGAAAGCGGAGTTTCAACAACAAATGGGTACGACCGAAAGCGGACTTGAAAAGAAAGACCAACCGAAAGCGGAGTTTCAACAACAAACGAGTACGACTGAAAGAGGACTCGAAAATACAGACCGACCGAAAGCGGAGTTTCAACGACAAATGGGTACGACCGAAAGCAGACTTGACAAGAAAGACCAACCGAAAGCGGAGTTTCAACAACAAACGAGTACGACTGAAAGCGGACTCGAAAAGATAGACCGACCGAAAGCGGAGTTTCAACAACAAACGAGTACGACCGAAAGCGGACTCGAAAAAAAAGATCGACCAAAAGTGGAGTTTCAACAATAAATGGGTATGACCGAAAGCGGACTTGAAAAGAAAGACCAACCGAAAGCGGAGTTTCAACAACAAACGAGTACGACCGAAAGCGGACTCGAAAAGATAGATTGACCGAAAGCGGAATTTCAACAACAAACGGGTACAACCGAAAGCGGACTCGAAAAGAAAGACCGACCGAAAGCGGAGTTTCAACAACAAATGGGTACGACCGAAAGCAGACTTGAAAAGAAAGACCAACCGAAAGCGGAGTTTCAACAACAAATGAGTACGACTGAAAGCGGCCTCGAAAAGATAGACCGACCGAAAGCGGAGTTTCAACAACAAACGGGTACAACCGAAAGCGGACTCGAAAAGAAAGACCGACCGAAAGCAGAGTTTCAACAACAAATGGGTACGACAGAAAGCAGACTTGAAAAGAAAGACCAACCAAAAGCGGAGTTTCAACAACAAACGAGTACGACTGAAAGCGTACTCGAAAAGAAAGACCGACCGAAAGCGGAGTTTCAACAACAAATGGGTACGACCGAAAGCAGACTTGAAAAGAAAGACCAACCGAAAGCGGAGTTTCAACAACAAACGAGTACGACTGAAAGCGGCCTCGAAAAGATAGACCGACCAAAAGTGGAGTTTCAACAACAAATGGGTACGACAGAAAGCGGACTTGAAAAGAAAGACCAACCGAAAGCGGAGTTTCAACAACAAACGAGTACGACTGAAAGCGGACTCGAAAAGATAGACCGACCGAAAGCGGAGTTTCAACAACAAACGAGTACAACCGAAAGCGGACTCGAAAAGAAATACCGACCGAAAGCGGAGTTTGAACAATAAACGAGAACGACCAAAAGCGGACTCGAACAGAAAGACCGACCGAAAGTGGAGTTTCAACAACAAACGAGTACGACCGAAAGCGGACTCGAAAAGAAAGACCGACCGAAAGCGGAGTTTCAACAACAAATGGGTACGACCGAAAGCGGACTTTAAAAGAAAGACCAACCGAAAGCGGAGTTTCAACAACAAACGAGTACGACTGAAAGAGGACTCGAAAATACAGACCGACCGAAAGCGGAGTTTCAACAACAAATGGGTACGACCGAAAGCAGACTTGAAAAGAAAGACCAACCGAAAGCGGAGTTTCAACAACAAACGAGTACGACTGAAAGCGGACTCGAAAAGATAGACCGACCGAAAGCGGAGTTTCAACAACAAACGAGTACGACCGAAAGCGGACTCGAAAAGAAAGATCGACCAAAAGTGCAGTTTCAACAATAAATGGGTATGACCGAAAGCGGACTTGAAAAGAAAGACCAACCGAAAGCGGAGTTTCAACAACAAACGAGTACGACCGAAAGCGGACTCGAAAAGATAGATTGACCGAAAGCGGAATTTCAACAACAAACGGGTACAACCGAAAGCGGACTCGAAAAGAAAGACCGACCGAAAGCGGAGTTTCAACAACAAATGGGTACGACCGAAAGCAGACTTGAAAAGAAAGACCAACCGAAAGCGGAGTTTCAACAACAAATGAGTACGACTGAAAGCGGACTCGAAAAGATAGACCGACCGAAAGCGGAGTTTCAACAACAAACGGGTACAACCGAAAGCGGACTCGAAAAGAAAGACCGACCGAAAGCAGAGTTTCAACAACAAATGGGTACGACAGAAAGCAGACTTGAAAAGAAAGACCAACCAAAAGCGGAGTTTCAACAACAAACGAGTACGACTGAAAGAGTACTCGAAAAGAAAGACCGACCGAAAGCGGAGTTTCAACAACAAATGGGTACGACCGAAAGCAGACTTGAAAAGAAAGACCAACCGAAAGCGGAGTTTCAACAACAAACGAGTACGACTGAAAGCGGCCTCGAAAAGATAGACCGACCAAAAGTGGAGTTTCAACAACAAATGGGTACGACAGAAAGCGGACTTGAAAAGAAAGACCAACCGAAAGCGGAGTTTCAACAACAAACGAGTACGACTGAAAGCGGACTCGAAAAGATAGACCGACCGAAAGCGGAGTTTCAACAACAAACGAGTACAACCGAAAGCGGACTCGAAAAGAAAGACCGACCGAAAGCGGAGTTTGAACAATAAACGAGAACGACCAAAAGCGGACTCGAACAGAAAGACCGACCGAAAGCGGAGTTTCAACAACAAACGAGTACGACCGAAAGCGGACTCGAAAAGAAAGACCGACCGAAAGCGGAGTTTCAACAACAAATGGGTACGACCGAAAGCGGACTTGAAAAGAAAGACCAACCGAAAGCGGAGTTTCAACAACAAACGAGTACGACTGAAAGAGGACTCGAAAATACAGACCGACCGAAAGCGGAGTTTCAACAACAAATGGGTACGACCGAAAGCAGACTTGAAAAGAAAGACCAACCGAAAGCGGAGTTTCAACAACAAACGAGTACGACTGAAAGCGGACTCGAAAAGATAGACCGACCGAAAGCGGAGTTTCAACAACAAACGAGTACGACCGAAAGCGGACTCGAAAAGAAAGATCGACCAAAAGTGCAGTTTCAACAATAAATGGGTATGACCGAAAGCGGACTTGAAAAGAAAGACCAACCGAAAGCGGAGTTTCAACAACAAACGAGTACGACCGAAAGAGGACTCAAAAAGATAGACCGACCGAAAGCGGAGTTTCAACAACAAACGGGTACAACCGAAAGCGGACTCGAAAAGAAAGACCGACTGAAAGAGGAGTTTCAACAACAAATGGGTACGACCGAAAGCAGACTTGAAAAGAAAGACCAACCAAAAGCGGAGTTTCAACAACAAACGAGTACGACTGAAAGCATACTCGAAAAGAAAGACCGACCGAAAGCGGAGTTTCAACAACAAATGGGTACGACCGAAAGCAGACTTGAAAAGAAAGACCAACCGAAAGCGGAGTTTCAACAACAAACGAGTACGACTGAAAGCGGCCTCGAAAAGATAGACCGACCAAAAGTGGAGTTTCAACAACAAATGGGTACGACAGAAAGCGGACTTGAAAAGAAAGACCAACCGAAAGCGGAGTTTCAACAACAAACGAGTACGACTGAAAGCGGACTCGAAAAGATAGACCGACCGAAAGCGGAGTTTCAACAACAAACGAGTACAACCGAAAGCGGACTCGCAAAGAAAGACCGACCGAAAGCGGAGTTTGAACAATAAACGAGAACGACCAAAAGCGGACTCGAAAAGAAAGACCGACCGAAAGCGGAGTTTCAACAACAAACGAGTACGACCGAAAGCGGACTCGAAAAGAAAGACCGACCGAAAGCGGAGTTTCAACAACAAATGGGTACGACCGAAAGCGGACTTGAAAAGAAAGACCAACCGAAAGCGGAGTTTCAACAACAAACGAGTACGACTGAAAGAGGACTCGAAAATACAGACCGACCGAAAGCGGAGTTTCAACAACAAATGGGTACGACCGAAAGCAGACTTGAAAAGAAAGACCAACCGAAAGCGGAGTTTCAACAACAAACGAGTACGACTGAAAGCAGACTCGAAAAGATAGACCGACCGAAAGCGGAGTTTCAACAACAAACGAGTACGACCGAAAGCGGACTCGAAAAGAAAGATCGACCAAAAGTGGAGTTTCAACAATAAATGGGTATGACCGAAAGCGGACTTGAAAAGAAAGACCAACCGAAAGCGGAGTTTCAACAACAAACGAGTACGACCGAAAGAGGACTCAAAAAGATAGACCGACCGAAAGCGGAGTTTCAACAACAAACGGGTACAACCGAAAGCGGACTCGAAAAGAAAGACCGACCGAAAGAGGAGTTTCAACAACAAATGGGTACGACCGAAAGCAGACTTGAAAAGAAAGACCAACCAAAAGCGGAGTTTCAACAACAAACGAGTACGACTGAAAGCGTACTCGAAAAGAAAGACCGACCGAAAGCGGAGTTTCAACAACAAACGAGTACGACCGAAAGCGGACTTGTAAAGAAAGACCGACCGAAAGCGTTGTTTAAACAACAAATGGGTACGACCGAAAGCGGACTTGAAAAAAAGACCAACCGAAAGCGGAGTTTCAACAACAAACGAGTACGACTGAAAGCGGACTCGAAAAGATAGACCGACCGAAAGCGGAGTTTCAACAACAAATGGGTACGACCGAAAGCGGACTTGAAAAGAAAGACCAACCGAAAGCGGAGTTTCAACAACAAACAAGTACGACCAAAAGCGGACTCGAAAAGATAGACCGACCGAAAGCAGAGTTTCAACAACAAACGGGTACAACCGAAAGCGGACTCGAAAAGAAAGACCGACCGAAAGCGGAGTTTCAACAACAAATAGGTACGACCAAAAGCAGACTTGAAAAGAAAGACCAACCGAAAGCGGAGTTTCAACAACAAACGAGTACGACTGAAAGCGTACTCGAAAAGAAAGACCGACCGAAAGCGGAGTTTCAACAACAAACGAGTACGACCGAAAGCGGACTCGAAAAGAAAGACCGATCGAAAGCAGAGTTTCAACAATAAATGGGTACGACCGAAAGCGGACTTGAAAAGAAAGACCAACCGAAAGCGGAGTTTCAACAACATACGAGTACGACTGAAAGCGGACTCGAAAAGATAGACCGACCGAAAGAGGAGTTTCAACAACAAATGGGTACGACCGAAAGCGGACTTGAAAAGAAAGACCAACCGAAAGCGGAGTTTCAACAAAAAACGAGTACGACTGAAAGCGGACTCGAAAAGAAAGACCGACCGAAAGCGGAGTTTCAACAACAAACGAGTATGACCGAAAGCGGACTCGAAAAGAAAGACCGACCGAAAGCGGAGTTTCAACAACAAATGGGTACGACCGAAAGCAGACTTGAAAAGAAAGACCAACCAAAAGCGGAGTTTCAACAACAAACGAGTAGGACCAAAAGCGGACTCGAAAAGAAAGACCGACCGAAAGCGGAGTTTCAACAACAAATGGGTACGACCGAAAGCAGACTTGAAAAGAAAGACCAACCAAAAGCGGAGTTTCAACAATAAATGGGTATGACGGAAAGCGGACTTGAAAAGAAAGACCAACCGAAAGCGGAGTTTCAACAACAAACGAGTACGACCGAAAGCGGACTCGAAAAGATAGATTGACCGAAAGCGGAATTTCAACAACAAACGGGTACAACCGAAAGCGGACTCGAAAAGAAAGACCGACCGAAAGCGGAGTTTCAACAACAAATGGGTACGACCGAAAGCAGACTTGAAAAGAAAGACCAACCGAAAGCGGAGTTTCAACAACAAATGAGTACGACTGAAAGCGGACTCGAAAAGATAGACCGACCGAAAGCGGAGTTTCAACAACAAACGGGTACAACCGAAAGCGGACTCGAAAAGAAAGACCGACCGAAAGCAGAGTTTCAACAACAAATGGGTACGACAGAAAGCAGACTTGAAAAGAAAGACCAACCAAAAGCGGAGTTTCAACAACAAACGAGTACGACTGAAAGCGTACTCGAAAAGAAAGACCGACCGAAAGCGGAGTTTCAACAACAAATGGGTACGACCGAAAGCAGACTTGAAAAGAAAGACCAACCGGAAGCGGAGTTTCAACAACAAACGAGTACGACTGAAAGCGGCCTCGAAAAGATAGACCGACCAAAAGTGGAGTTTCAACAACAAATGGGTACGACAGAAAGCGGACTTGAAAAGAAAGACCAACCGAAAGCGGAGTTTCAACAACAAACGAGTACGACTGAAAGCGGACTCGAAAAGATAGACCGACCGAAAGCGGAGTTTCAACAACAAACGAGTACAACCGAAAGCGGACTCGAAAAGAAAGACCGACCGAAAGCGGAGTTTGAACAATAAACGAGAACGACCAAAAGCGGACTCGAACAGAAAGACCGACCGAAAGCGGAGTTTCAACAACAAACGAGTACGACCGAAAGCGGACTCGAAAAGAAAGACCGACCGAAAGCGGAGTTTCAACAACAAATGGGTACGACCGAAAGCGGACTTGAAAAGAAAGACCAACCGAAAGCGGAGTTTCAACAACAAACGAGTACGACTGAAAGAGGACTCGAAAATACAGACCGACCGAAAGCGGAGTTTCAACAACAAATGGGTACGACCGAAAGCAGACTTGAAAAGAAAGACCAACCGAAAGCGGAGTTTCAACAACAAACGAGTACGACTGAAAGCGGACTCGAAAAGATAGACCGACCGAAAGCGGAGTTTCAACAACAAACGAGTACGACCGAAAGCGGACTCGAAAAGAAAGATCGACCAAAAGTGCAGTTTCAACAATAAATGGGTATGACCGAAAGCGGACTTGAAAAGAAAGACCAACCGAAAGCGGAGTTTCAACAACAAACGAGTACGACCGAAAGAGGACTCAAAAAGATAGACCGACCGAAAGCGGAGTTTCAACAACAAACGGGTACAACCGAAAGCGGACTCGAAAAGAAAGACCGACTGAAAGAGGAGTTTCAACAACAAATGGGTACGACCGAAAGCAGACTTGAAAAGAAAGACCAACCAAAAGCGGAGTTTCAACAACAAACGAGTACGACTGAAAGCATACTCGAAAAGAAAGACCGACCGAAAGCGGAGTTTCAACAACAAATGGGTACGACCGAAAGCAGACTTGAAAAGAAAGACCAACCGAAAGCGGAGTTTCAACAACAAACGAGTACGACTGAAAGCGGCCTCGAAAAGATAGACCGACCAAAAGTGGAGTTTCAACAACAAATGGGTACGACAGAAAGCGGACTTGAAAAGAAAGACCAACCGAAAGCGGAGTTTCAACAACAAACGAGTACGACTGAAAGCGGACTCGAAAAGATAGACCGACCGAAAGCGGAGTTTCAACAACAAACGAGTACAACCGAAAGCGGACTCGAAAAGAAAGACCGACCGAAAGCGGAGTTTGAACAATAAACGAGAACGACCAAAAGCGGACTCGAAAAGAAAGACCGACCGAAAGCGGAGTTTCAACAACAAACGAGTACGACCGAAAGCGGACTCGAAAAGAAAGACCGACCGAAAGCGGAGTTTCAACAACAAATGGGTACGACCGAAAGCGGACTTGAAAAGAAAGACCAACCGAAAGCGGAGTTTCAACAACAAACGAGTACGACTGAAAGAGGACTCGAAAATACAGACCGACCGAAAGCGGAGTTTCAACAACAAATGGGTACGACCGAAAGCAGACTTGAAAAGAAAGACCAACCGAAAGCGGAGTTTCAACAACAAACGAGTACGACTGAAAGCAGACTCGAAAAGATAGACCGACCGAAAGCGGAGTTTCAACAACAAACGAGTACGACCGAAAGCGGACTCGAAAAGAAAGATCGACCAAAAGTGGAGTTTCAACAATAAATGGGTATGACCGAAAGCGGACTTGAAAAGAAAGACCAACCGAAAGCGGAGTTTCAACAACAAACGAGTACGACCGAAAGAGGACTCAAAAAGATAGACCGACCGAAAGCGGAGTTTCAACAACAAACGGGTACAACCGAAAGCGGACTCGAAAAGAAAGACCGACCGAAAGAGGAGTTTCAACAACAAATGGGTACGACCGAAAGCAGACTTGAAAAGAAAGACCAACCAAAAGCGGAGTTTCAACAACAAACGAGTACGACTGAAAGCGTACTCGAAAAGAAAGACCGACCGAAAGCGGAGTTTCAACAACAAACGAGTACGACCGAAAGCGGACTTGTAAAGAAAGACCGACCGAAAGCGTTGTTTAAACAACAAATGGGTACGACCGAAAGCGGACTTGAAAAAAAGACCAACCGAAAGCGGAGTTTCAACAACAAACGAGTACGACTGAAAGCGGACTCGAAAAGATAGACCGACCGAAAGCGGAGTTTCAACAACAAATGGGTACGACCGAAAGCGGACTTGAAAAGAAAGACCAACCGAAAGCGGAGTTTCAACAACAAACAAGTACGACCAAAAGCGGACTCGAAAAGATAGACCGACCGAAAGCAGAGTTTCAACAACAAACGGGTACAACCGAAAGCGGACTCGAAAAGAAAGACCGACCGAAAGCGGAGTTTCAACAACAAATAGGTACGACCAAAAGCAGACTTGAAAAGAAAGACCAACCGAAAGCGGAGTTTCAACAACAAACGAGTACGACTGAAAGCGTACTCGAAAAGAAAGACCGACCGAAAGCGGAGTTTCAACAACAAACGAGTACGACCGAAAGCGGACTCGAAAAGAAAGACCGATCGAAAGCGGAGTTTCAACAATAAATGGGTACGACCGAAAGCGGACTTGAAAAGAAAGACCAACCGAAAGCGGAGTTTCAACAACATACGAGTACGACTGAAAGCGGACTCGAAAAGATAGACCGACCGAAAGAGGAGTTTCAACAACAAATGGGTACGACCGAAAGCGGACTTGAAAAGAAAGACCAACCGAAAGCGGAGTTTCAACAAAAAACGAGTACGACTGAAAGCGGACTCGAAAAGAAAGACCGACCGAAAGCGGAGTTTCAACAACAAACGAGTATGACCGAAAGCGGACTCGAAAAGAAAGACCGACCGAAAGCGGAGTTTCAACAACAAATGGGTACGACCGAAAGCAGACTTGAAAAGAAAGACCAACCAAAAGCGGAGTTTCAACAACAAACGAGTAGGACCAAAAGCGGACTCGAAAAGAAAGACCGACCGAAAGCGGAGTTTCAACAACAAATGGGTACGACCGAAAGCAGACTTGAAAAGAAAGACCAACCAAAAGCGGAGTTTCAACAATAAATGGGTATGACGGAAAGCGGACTTGAAAAGAAAGACCAACCGAAAGCGGAGTTTCAACAACAAACGAGTACGACCGAAAGCGGACTCGAAAAGATAGATTGACCGAAAGCAGAATTTCAACAACAAACGGGTACAACCGAAAGCGGACTCGAAAAGAAAGACCGACCGAAAGCGGAGTTTCAACAACAAATGGGTACGACCGAAAGCAGACTTGAAAAGAAAGACCAACCGAAAGCGGAGTTTCAACAACAAATGAGTACGACTGAAAGCGGACTCGAAAAGATAGACCGACCGAAAGCGGAGTTTCAACAACAAACGGGTACAACCGAAAGCGGACTCGAAAAGAAAGACCGACCGAAAGCAGAGTTTCAACAACAAATGGGTACGACAGAAAGCAGACTTGAAAAGAAAGACCAACCAAAAGCGGAGTTTCAACAACAAACGAGTACGACTGAAAGCGTACTCGAAAAGAAAGACCGACCGAAAGCGGAGTTTCAACAACAAATGGGTACGACCGAAAGCAGACTTGAAAAGAAAGACCAACCGAAAGCGGAGTTTCAACAACAAACGAGTACGACTGAAAGCGGCCTCGAAAAGATAGACCGACCAAAAGTGGAGTTCCAACAACAAATGGGTACGACAGAAAGCGGACTTGAAAAGAAAGACCAACCGAAAGCGGAGTTTCAACAACAAACGAGTACGACTGAAAGCGGACTCGAAAAGATAGACCGACCGAAAGCGGAGTTTCAACAACAAACGAGTACAACCGAAAGCGGACTCGAAAAGAAAGACCGACCGAAAGCGGAGTTTGAACAATAAACGAGAACGACCAAAAGCGGACTCGAAAAGAAAGACCGACCGAAAGCGGAGTTCCAACAACAAACGAGTACGACCGAAAGCGGACTCGAAAAGAAAGACCGACCGAAAGCGGAGTTTCAACAACAAATGGGTACGACCGAAAGCGGACTTGAAAAGAAAGACCAACCGAAAGCGGAGTTTCAACAACAAACGAGTACGACTGAAAGAGGACTCGAAAATACAGACCGACCGAAAGCGGAGTTTCAACGACAAATGGGTACGACCGAAAGCAGACTTGAAAAGAAAGACCAACCGAAAGCGGAGTTTCAACAACAAACGAGTACGACTGAAAGCGGACTCGAAAAGATAGACCGACCGAAAGCGGAGTTTCAACAACAAACGAGTACGACCGAAAGCGGACTCGAAAAAAAAGATCGACCAAAAGTGGAGTTTCAACAATAAATGGGTATGACCGAAAGCGGACTTGAAAAGAAAGACCAACCGAAAGCGGAGTTTCAACAACAAACGAGTACGACCGAAAGAGGACTCAAAAAGATAGACCGACCGAAAGCGGAGTTTCAACAACAAACGGGTACAACCGAAAGCGGACTCGAAAAGAAAGACCGACCGAAAGAGGAGTTTCAACAACAAATGGGTACGATCGAAAGCAGACTTGAAAAGAAAGACCAACCAAAAGCGGAGTTTCAACAACAAACGAGTACGACTGAAAGCGTACTCGAAAAGAAAGACCGACCGAAAGTGGAGTTTCAACAACAAACGAGTACGACCGAAAGCGGACTTGTAAAGAAAGACCGACCGAAAGCGTTGTTTAAACAACAAATGGGTACGACCGAAAGCGGACTTGAAAAAAAGACCAACCGAAAGCGGAGTTTCAACAACAAACGAGTACGACTGAAAGCGGACTCGAAAAGATAGACCGACCGAAAGCGGAGTTTCAACAACAAATGGGTACGACCGAAAGCGGACTTGAAAAGAAAGACCAACCGAAAGCGGAGTTTCAACAACAAACAAGTACGACCAAAAGCGGACTCGAAAAGATAGACCGACCGAAAGCGGAGTTTCAACAACAAACGGGTACAACCGAAAGCGGACTCGAAAAGAAAGACCGACCGAAAGCGGAGTTTCAACAACAAATGGGTACGACCAAAAGCAGACTTGAAAAGAAAGACCAACCGAAAGCGGAGTTTCAACAACAAACGAGTACGACTGAAAGCGTACTCGAAAAGAAAGACCGACCGAAAGCGGAGTTTCAACAACAAACGAGTACGACCGAAAGCGGACTCGAAAAGAAAGACCGACCGAAAGCGGAGTCTCAACAATAAATGGGTACGACCGAAAGCGGACTTGAAAAGAAAGACCAACCGAAAGCGGAGTTTCAACAACATACGAGTACGACTGAAAGCGGACTCGAAAAGATAGACCGACCGAAAGAGGAGTTTCAACAACAAATGGGTACGACCGAAAGCGGACTTGAAAAGAAATACCAACCGAAAGCGGAGTTTCAACAAAAAACGACTACGACTGAAAGCGGACTCGAAAAGAAAGACCGACCGAAAGCGGAGTTTCAACAACAAACGAGTATGACCGAAAGCGGACTCGAAAAGAAAGACCGACCGAAAGCAGACTTGAAAAGAAAGACCAACCAAAAGCGGAGTTTCAACAACAAACTAGTACGACTGAAAGCGTACTCGAAAAGAAAGACCGACCGGAAGCGGAGTTTCAACAACAAACGAGTACGACCGAAAGCGGACTCGAAAAGAAAGACCGACCGAAAGCGGAGTTTCAACAACAAACGAGTACAACCGAAAGCGGACTCGAAAAGAAAGACCGACCGAAAGCGGAATTTCAACAACAAATGGGTACGACCGAAAGCAGACTTGAAAAGAAAGACCAACCAAAAGCGGAGTTTCAACAACAAACGAGTACGATTGAAAGCGTACTCGAAAAGAAAGACCGACCGAAAGCAGAGTTTCAACAATAAACGAGTACGATAGAAAGCGGACTCGAAAAGAAAGACCGACCGAAAGCGGAGTTTCAACAACAAATGGGTACGACCGAAAGCGGACTTGAAAAGAAAGACCAACCGAAAGCGGAGTTTCAATAACAAACAAGTACGACTGAAAGCGGACTCGAAAAGATAGACCGACCGAAAGAGGAGTTTCAACAACAAATGGGTACGACCGAAAGCGGACTTGAAGAGAAAGACCAACCGAAAGCGGAGTTTCAACAACAAACGAGTACGACTGAAAGCGAACTCGAAAAGATAGACCGACCGAAAGCGGAGTTTCAACAACAAACGAGTATGACCGAAAGCGGACTCGAAAAGAAAGACCGACCGAATGCGGAGTTTGAACAATAAACGAGTACGACCAAAAGCGGACTCGAAAAGAAAGACCGACCGAAAGTGGAGTTTCAACAACAAACGAGTACGACCAAAAGTGGACTCGAAAAGAAAGACCGACCGAAAGCGGAGTTTCAACAACAAATGGGTACGACCGAAAGCGGACTTGAATAGAAAGACCAACCGAAAGCGGGATTTCAACAACAAACGAGTACGACTGAAAGCGGACTCGAAAAATAGACCGACCGAAAGCGGAGTTTTAACAACAAACAAGTACGACCGAAAGCGGACTCGAAAAGAAAGACCGACCAAAAGCGGAGTTTCAACAACAAATGGGTACGACCGAAAGCAGACTTGAAAAGAAAGACCAACCGAAAGCGGAGTTTCAACAACAAACAAGTACGACTGAAAGCGTACTCGAAAAGAAAGACCGGCCGAAAGCGGAGTTTCAACAACAAACGAGTACGACCGAAAGCGGACTCGAAAAGAAAGACCGACCGAAAGCGGAGTTTCAACAACAAATGGGTACGACCGAAAGCGGACTTGAAAAGAAAGACCAACCGAAAGCGGAGTTTCAACAACAAACGAGTACGACTGAAAGAGGACTCGAAAAGACAGACCGACCGAAAGCGGAGTTTCAACAACAAATGGGTACGACCGAAAGCAAACTTGAAAAGAAAGACCAACCGAAAGCGGAGTTTCAACAACAAACGAGTACGACTGAAAGCGGACTCGAAAAGATAGACCGACCGAAAGCGGAGTTTCAACAACAAACGAGTACGACCGAAAGCGGACTCGAAAAGAAAGATCGACCAAAAGTGGAGTTTCAACAATAAATGGGTATGACCGAAAGCGGACTTGAAAAGAAAGACCAACCGAAAGCGGAGTTTCAACAACAAACGAGTACGACCGAAAGAGGACTCAAAAAGATAGACCGACCGAAAGCGGAGTTTCAACAACAAACGGGTACAACCGAAAGCGGACTCGAAAAGAAAGACCGACCGAAAGAGGAGTTTCAACAACAAATGGGTACGACCGAAAGCAGACTTGAAAAGAAAGACCAACCAAAAGCGGAGTTTCAACAACAAACGAGTACGACTGAAAGCGGACTCGAAAAGATAGACCGACCGAAAGCGGAGTTTCAACAACAAACGAGTACAACCGAAAGCGAACTCGAAAAGAAAGACCGACCGAAAGCGGAGTTTGAACAAGAAACGAGAACGACCAAAAGCGGACTCGAAAAGAAAGACCGACCGAAAGCGGAGTTTCAACAACAAACAAGTACGACCGAAAGTGGACTCGAAAAGAAAGACCGACCGAAAGCGGAGTTTCAACAACAAATGGGTACGACCGAAAGCGGACTTGAAAAGAAAGACCAACCGAAAGCGGAGTTTCAACAACAAACGAGTACGACTGAAAGAGGACTCGAAAATACAGACCGACCGAAAGCGGAGTTTCAACAACAAATGGGTACGACCGAAAGTAGACTTGAAAAGAAAGACCAACCGAAAGCGGATTTTCAACAACAAACGAGTACGACTGAAAGCGGACTCGAAAAGATAGACCGACCGAAAGCGGAGTTTCAACAACAAACGAGTACGACCGAAAGCGGACTCGAAAAGAAAGATCGACCAAAAGTGGAGTTTCAACAATAAATGGGTATGACCGAAAGCAGACTTGAAAAGAAAGACCAACCGAAAGCGGAGTTTCAACAACAAACGAGTACGACCGAAAGAGGACTCAAAAAGATAGACCGACCGAAAGCGGAGTTTCAACAACAAACGGGTACAACCGAAAGCGGACTCGAAAAGAAAGACCGACCGAAAGAGGAGTTTCAACAACAAATGGGTACGACCGAAAGCAGACTTGAAAAGAAAGACCAACCAAAAGCGGAGTTTCAACAACAAACGAGTACGACTGAAAGCGTACTCGAAAAGAAAGACCGACCGAAAGCAGAGTTTCAACAACAAACGAGTACGACCGAAAGCGGACTTGTAAAGAAAGACCGACCGAAAGCGTTGTTTAAACAACAAATGGGTACGACCGAAAGCGGACTTGAAAAAAAGACCAACCGAAAGCGGAGTTTCAACAACAAACGAGTACGACTGAAAGCGGACTCGAAAAGATAGACCGACCGAAAGCGGAGTTTCAACAACAAATGGGTACGACCGAAAGCGGACTTGAATAGAAAGACCAACCGAAAGCGGGATTTCAACAACAAACGAGTACGACTGAAAGCGGACTCGAAAAATAGACCGACCGAAAGCGGAGTTTTAACAACAAACAAGTACGACCGAAAGCGGACTCGAAAAGAAAGACCGACCAAAAGCGGAGTTTCAACAACAAATGGGTACGACCGAAAGCAGACTTGAAAAGAAAGACCAACCGAAAGCGGAGTTTCAACAACAAACAAGTACGACTGAAAGCGTACTCGAAAAGAAAGACCGGCCGAAAGCGGAGTTTCAACAACAAACGAGTACGACCGAAAGCGGACTCGAAAAGAAAGACCGACCGAAAGCGGAGTTTCAACAACAAATGGGTACGACCGAAAGCGGACTTGAAAAGAAAGACCAACCGAAAGCGGAGTTTCAACAACAAACGAGTACGACTGAAAGAGGACTCGAAAAGACAGACCGACCGAAAGCGGAGTTTCAACAACAAATGGGTACGACCGAAAGCAAACTTGAAAAGAAAGACCAACCGAAAGCGGAGTTTCAACAACAAACGAGTACGACTGAAAGCGGACTCGAAAAGATAGACCGACCGAAAGCGGAGTTTCAACAACAAACGAGTACGACCGAAAGCGGACTCGAAAAGAAAGATCGACCAAAAGTGGAGTTTCAACAATAAATGGGTATGACCGAAAGCGGACTTGAAAAGAAAGACCAACCGAAAGCGGAGTTTCAACAACAAACGAGTACGACCGAAAGAGGACTCAAAAAGATAGACCGACCGAAAGCGGAGTTTCAACAACAAACGGGTACAACCGAAAGCGGACTCGAAAAGAAAGACCGACCGAAAGAGGAGTTTCAACAACAAATGGGTACGACCGAAAGCAGACTTGAAAAGAAAGACCAACCAAAAACGGAGTTTCAACAACAAACGAGTACAACTGAAAGCGGACTCGAAAAGATAGACCGACCGAAAGCGGAGTTTCAACAACAAACGAGTACAACCGAAAGCGAACTCGAAAAGAAACACCGACCGAAAGCGGAGTTTGAACAAGAAACGAGAACGACCAAAAGCGGACTCGAAAAGAAAGACCGACCGAAAGCGGAGTTTCAACAACAAACAAGTACGACCGAAAGCGGACTCGAAAAGAAAGACCGACCGAAAGCGGAGTTTCAACAACAAATGGGTACGACCGAAAGCGGACTTGAAAAGAAAGACCAACCGAAAGCGGAGTTTCAACAACAAACGAGTACGACTGAAAGAGGACTCGAAAATACAGACCGACCGAAAGCGGAGTTTCAACAACAAATGGGTACGACCGAAAGCAGACTTGAAAAGAAAGACCAACCGAAAGCGGATTTTCAACAACAAACGAGTACGACTGAAAGCGGACTCGAAAAGATAGACCGACCGAAAGCGGAGTTTCAACAACAAACGAGTACGACCGAAAGCGGACTCGAAAAGAAAGATCGACCAAAAGTGGAGTTTCAACAATAAATGGGTATGACCGAAAGCGGACTTGAGAAGAAAGACCAACCGAAAGCGGAGTTTCAACAACAAACGAGTACGACCGAAAGAGGACTCAAAAAGATAGACCGACCGAAAGCGGAGTTTCAACAACAAACGGGTACAACCGAAAGCGGACTCGAAAAGAAAGACCGACCGAAAGAGGAGTTTCAACAACAAATGGGTACGACCGAAAGCAGACTTGAAAAGAAAGACCAACCAAAAGCGGAGTTTCAACAACAAACGAGTACGACTGAAAGCGTACTCGAAAAGAAAGACCGACCGAAAGCGGAGTTTCAACAACAAACGAGTACGAATGAAAGCGTACTCGAAAAGAAAGACCGGCCGAAAGCGGAGTTTCAACAACAAACGAGTACGACCGAAAGCGGACTCGAAAAGAAAGACCGACCGAAAGCGGAGTTTCAACAACAAATGGGTACGACCGAAAGCAGACTTGAAAAGAAAGACCAACCGAAAGCGGATTTTCAACAACAAACGAGTACGACTGAAAGCGGACTCGAAAAGATAGACCGACCGAAAGCGGAGTTTCAACAACAAACGAGTACGACCGAAAGCGGACTCGAAAAGAAAGATCGACCAAAAGTGGAGTTTCAACAATAAATGGGTATGACCGAAAGCGGACTTGAAAAGAAAGACCAACCGAAAGCGGAGTTTCAACAACAAACGAGTACGACCGAAAGAGGACTCAAAAAGATAGACCGACCGAAAGCGGAGTTTCAACAACAAACGGGTACAACCGAAAGCGGACTCGAAAAGAAAGACCGACCGAAAGAGGAGTTTCAACAACAAATGGGTACGACCGAAAGCAGACTTGAAAAGAAAGACCAACCAAAAGCGGAGTTTCAACAACAAACGAGTACGACTGAAAGCGTACTCGAAAAGAAAGACCGACCGAAAGCGGAGTTTCAACAACAAACGAGTACGAATGAAAGCGTACTCGAAAAGAAAGACCGACCGAAAGCGGAGTTTCAACAACAAACGAGTACGACCGAAAGCGGACTCGAAAAGAAAGACCGACCGAAAGCGGAGTTTCAACAACAAATGGGTACGACCGAAAGCAGACTTGAAAAGAAAGACCAACCGAAAGCGGATTTTCAACAACAAACGAGTACGACTGAAAGCGGACTCGAAAAGATAGACCGACCGAAAGCGGAGTTTCAACAACAAACGAGTACGACCGAAAGCGGACTCGAAAAGAAAGATCGACCAAAAGTGGAGTTTCAACAATAAATGGGTATGACCGAAAGCGGACTTGAAAAGAAAGACCAACCGAAAGCGGAGTTTCAACAACAAACGAGTACGACCGAAAGAGGACTCAAAAAGATAGACCGACCGAAAGCGGAGTTTCAACAACAAACGGGTACAACCGAAAGCGGACTCGAAAAGAAAGACCGACCGAAAGAGGAGTTTCAACAACAAATGGGTACGACCGAAAGCAGACTTGAAAAGAAAGACCAACCAAAAGCGGAGTTTCAACAACAAACGAGTACGACTGAAAGCGGACTCGAAAAGATAGACCGACCGAAAGCGGAGTTTCAACAACAAACGAGTACAACCGAAAGCGAACTCGAAAAGAAAGACCGACCGAAAGCGGAGTTTGAACAAGAAACGAGAACGACCAAAAGCGGACTCGAAAAGAAAGACCGACCGAAAGCGGAGTTTCAACAACAAACAAGTACGACCGAAAGCGGACTCGAAAAGAAAGACCGACCGAAAGCGGAGTTTCAACAACAAATGGGTACGACCGAAAGCGGACTTGAAAAGAAAGACCAACCGAAAGCGGAGTTTCAACAACAAACGAGTACGACTGAAAGAGGACTCGAAAATACAGACCGACCGAAAGCGGAGTTTCAACAACAAATGGGTACGACCGAAAGTAGACTTGAAAAGAAAGACCAACCGAAAGCGGATTTTCAACAACAAACGAGTACGACTGAAAGCGGACTCGAAAAGATAGACCGACCGAAAGCGGAGTTTCAACAACAAACGAGTACGACCGAAAGCGGACTCGAAAAGAAAGATCGACCAAAAGTGGAGTTTCAACAATAAATGGGTATGACCGAAAGCAGACTTGAAAAGAAAGACCAACCGAAAGCGGAGTTTCAACAACAAACGAGTACGACCGAAAGAGGACTCAAAAAGATAGACCGACCGAAAGCGGAGTTTCAACAACAAACGGGTACAACCGAAAGCGGACTCGAAAAGAAAGACCGACCGAAAGAGGAGTTTCAACAACAAATGGGTACGACCGAAAGCAGACTTGAAAAGAAAGACCAACCAAAAGCGGAGTTTCAACAACAAACGAGTACGACTGAAAGCGTACTCGAAAAGAAAGACCGACCGAAAGCAGAGTTTCAACAACAAACGAGTACGACCGAAAGCGGACTTGTAAAGAAAGACCGACCGAAAGCGTTGTTTAAACAACAAATGGGTACGACCGAAAGCGGACTTGAAAAAAAGACCAACCGAAAGCGGAGTTTCAACAACAAACGAGTACGACTGAAAGCGGACTCGAAAAGATAGACCGACCGAAAGCGGAGTTTCAACAACAAATGGGTACGACCGAAAGCGGACTTGAATAGAAAGACCAACCGAAAGCGGGATTTCAACAACAAACGAGTACGACTGAAAGCGGACTCGAAAAATAGACCGACCGAAAGCGGAGTTTTAACAACAAACAAGTACGACCAAAAGCGGACTCGAAAAGAAAGACCGACCAAAAGCGGAGTTTCAACAACAAATGGGTACGACCGAAAGCAGACTTGAAAAGAAAGACCAACCGAAAGCGGAGTTTCAACAACAAACAAGTACGACTGAAAGCGTACTCGAAAAGAAAGACCGGCCGAAAGCGGAGTTTCAACAACAAACGAGTACGACCGAAAGCGGACTCGAAAAGAAAGACCGACCGAAAGCGGAGTTTCAACAACAAATGGGTACGACCGAAAGCGGACTTGAAAAGAAAGACCAACCGAAAGCGGAGTTTCAACAACAAACGAGTACGACTGAAAGCGGACTCGAAAAGAAAGACCGACCGAAAGCGGAGTTTCAACAACAAACGAGTACAACCGAAAGCGAACTCGAAAAGAAAGACCGACCAAAAGTGGAGTTTCAACAATAAATGGGTATGACCGAAAGCGGACTTGAAAAGAAAGACCAACCGAAAGCGGAGTTTCAACAACAAACGAGTACGACCGAAAGAGGACTCAAAAAGATAGACCGACCGAAAGCGGAGTTTCAACAACAAACGGGTACAACCGAAAGCGGACTCGAAAAGAAAGACCGACCGAAAGAGGAGTTTCAACAACAAATGGGTACGACCGAAAGCAGACTTGAAAAGAAAGACCAACCAAAAGCGGAGTTTCAACAACAAACGAGTACGACTGAAAGCGTACTCGAAAAGAAAGACCGACCGAAAGCAGAGTTTCAACAACAAACGAGTACGACCGAAAGCGGACTTGTAAAGAAAGACCGACCGAAAGCGTTGTTTAAACAACAAATGGGTACGACCGAAAGCGGACTTGAAAAAAAGACCAACCGAAAGCGGAGTTTCAACAACAAACGAGTACGACTGAAAGCGGACTCGAAAAGATAGACCGACCGAAAGCGGAGTTTCAACAACAAATGGGTACGACCGAAAGCGGACTTGAATAGAAAGACCAACCGAAAGCGGGATTTCAACAACAAACGAGTACGACTGAAAGCGGACTCGAAAAATAGACCGACCGAAAGCGGAGTTTTAACAACAAACAAGTACGACCAAAAGCGGACTCGAAAAGAAAGACCGACCAAAAGCGGAGTTTCAACAACAAATGGGTACGACCGAAAGCAGACTTGAAAAGAAAGACCAACCGAAAGCGGAGTTTCAACAACAAACAAGTACGACTGAAAGCGTACTCGAAAAGAAAGACCCGCCGAAAGCGGAGTTTCAACAACAAACGAGTACGACCGAAAGCGGACTCGAAAAGAAAGACCGACCGAAAGCGGAGTTTCAACAACAAATGGGTACGACCGAAAGCGGACTTGAAAAGAAAGACCAACCGAAAGCGGAGTTTCAACAACAAACGAGTACGACTGAAAGCGGACTCGAAAAGAAAGACCGACCGAAAGCGGAGTTTCAACAACAAACGAGTACAACCGAAAGCGAACTCGAAAAGAAAGACCGACCAAAAGTGGAGTTTCAACAATAAATGGGTATGACCGAAAGCGGACTTGAAAAGAAAGACCAACCGAAAGCGGAGTTTCAACAACAAACGAGTACGACCGAAAGAGGACTCAAAAAGATAGACCGACCGAAAGCGGAGTTTCAACAACAAACTGGTACAACCGAAAGCGGACTCGAAAAGAAAGACCGACCGAAAGAGGAGTTTCAACAACAAATGGGTACGACCGAAAGCAGACTTGAAAAGAAAGACCAACCAAAAACGGAGTTTCAACAACAAACGAGTACGACTGAAAGCGGACTCGAAAAGATAGACCGACCGAAAGCGGAGTTTCAACAACAAACGAGTACAACCGAAAGCGAACTCGAAAAGAAAGACCGACCGAAAGCGGAGTTTGAACAAGAAACGAGAACGACCAAAAGCGGACTCGAAAAGAAAGACCGACCGAAAGCGGAGTTTCAACAACAAACAACTACGACCGAAAGCGGACTCGAAAAGAAAGACCGACCGAAAGCGGAGTTTCAACAACAAATGGGTACGACCGAAAGCGGACTTGAAAAGAAAGACCAACCGAAAGCGGAGTTTCAACAACAAACGAGTACGACTGAAAGAGGACTCGAAAATACAGACCGACCGAAAGCGGAGTTTCAACAACAAATGGGTACGACCGAAAGCAGACTTGAAAAGAAAGACCAACCGAAAGCAGATTTTCAACAACAAACGAGTACGACTGAAAGCGGACTCGAAAAGATAGACCGACCGAAAGCGGAGTTTCAACAACAAACGAGTACGACCGAAAGCGGACTCGAAAAGAAAGATCGACCAAAAGTGGAGTTTCAACAATAAATGGGTATGACCGAAAGCGGACTTGAAAAGAAAGACCAACCAAAAGCGGAGTTTCAACAACAAACGAGTACGACCGAAAGAGGACTCAAAAAGATAGACCGACCGAAAGCGGAGTTTCAACAACAAACGGGTACAACCGAAAGCGGACTCGAAAAGAAAGACCGACCGAAAGAGGAGTTTCAACAACAAATGGGTACGACCGAAAGCAGACTTGAAAAGAAAGACCAACCAAAAGCGGAGTTTCAACAACAAACGAGTACGACTGAAAGCGTACTCGAAAAGAAAGACCGACCGAAAGCGGAGTTTCAACAACAAACGAGTACGAATGAAAGCGTACTCGAAAAGAAAGACCGACCGAAAGCGGAGTTTCAACAACAAACGAGTACGACCGAAAGCGGACTCGAAAAGAAAGACCGACCGAAAGCGGAGTTTCAACAATAAATGGGTACGACCGAAAGCGGACTTGAAAAGAAAGACCAACCGAAAGCGGAGTTTCAACAACATACGAGTACGACTGAAAGCGGACTCGAAAAGATAGACCGACCGAAAGAGGAGTTTCAACAACAAATGGGTACGACCGAAAGCGGACTTGAAAAGATAGACCAACCGAAAGCGGAGTTTCAACAACAAACGAGTACGACTGAAAGCGGACTCGAAAAGAAAGACCGACCGAAAGCGGAGTTTCAACAACAAACGAGTATGACCGAAAGCGGACTCGAAAAGAAAGACCGACCGAAAGCGGAGTTTCAACAACAAATGGGTACGACCGAAAGCAGACTTGAAAAGAAAGACCCACCAAAAGCGGAGTTTCAACAACAAACGAGTACGACTGAAAGCGGACTCGAAAAGAAAGACCGACCGAAAGCGGAGTTTCAACAACAAACGAGTACGACTGAAAGCGTACTCGAAAAGAAAGACCGACCGAAAGCGGAGTTTCAACAACAAATGGGTACGACAAAAAGCAGACTTGAAAAGAAAGACCAACCGAAAGCGGAGTTTCAACAACAAACAAGTACGACTGAAAGCGTACTCGAAAAGAAAGACCGGCCGAAAGCGGAGTTTCAACAACAAACGAGTACGACCGAAAGCGGACTCGAAAAGAAAGACCGACCGAAAGCGGAGTTTCAACAACAAATGGGTACGACCGAAAGCGGACTTGAAAAGAAAGACCAACCGAAAGCGGAGTTTCAACAACAAACGAGTACGACTGAAAGCGGACTCGAAAAGAAAGACCGACCGAAAGCGGAGTTTCAACAACAAACGAGTACAACCGAAAGCGAACTCGAAAAGAAAGACCGACCAAAAGTGGAGTTTCAACAATAAATGGGTATGACCGAAAGCGGACTTGAAAAGAAAGACCAACCGAAAGCGGAGTTTCAACAACAAACGAGTACGACCGAAAGAGGACTCAAAAAGATAGACCGACCGAAAGCGGAGTTTCAACAACAAACGGGTACAACCGAAAGCGGACTCGAAAAGAAAGACCGACCGAAAGAGGAGTTTCAACAACAAATGGGTACGACCGAAAGCAGACTTGAAAAGAAAGACCAACCAAAAGCGGAGTTTCAACAACAAACGAGTACGACTGAAAGCGTACTCGAAAAGAAAGACCGACCGAAAGCAGAGTTTCAACAACAAACGAGTACGACCGAAAGCGGACTTGTAAAGAAAGACCGACCGAAAGCGTTGTTTAAACAACAAATGGGTACGACCGAAAGCGGACTTGAAAAAAAGACCAACCGAAAGCGGAGTTTCAACAACAAACGAGTACGACTGAAAGCGGACTCGAAAAGATAGACCGACCGAAAGCGGAGTTTCAACAACAAATGGGTACGACCGAAAGCGGACTTGAATAGAAAGACCAACCGAAAGCGGGATTTCAACAACAAACGAGTACGACTGAAAGCGGACTCGAAAAATAGACCGACCGAAAGCGGAGTTTTAACAACAAACAAGTACGACCAAAAGCGGACTCGAAAAGAAAGACCGACCAAAAGCGGAGTTTCAACAACAAATGGGTACGACCGAAAGCAGACTTGAAAAGAAAGACCAACCGAAAGCGGAGTTTCAACAACAAACAAGTACGACTGAAAGCGTACTCGAAAAGAAAGACCGGCCGAAAGCGGAGTTTCAACAACAAACGAGTACGACCGAAAGCGGACTCGAAAAGAAAGACCGACCGAAAGCGGAGTTTCAACAACAAATGGGTACGACCGAAAGCGGACTTGAAAAGAAAGACCAACCGAAAGCGGAGTTTCAACAACAAACGAGTACGACTGAAAGCGGACTCGAAAAGAAAGACCGACCGAAAGCGGAGTTTCAACAACAAACGAGTACAACCGAAAGCGAACTCGAAAAGAAAGACCGACCAAAAGTGGAGTTTCAACAATAAATGGGTATGACCGAAAGCGGACTTGAAAAGAAAGACCAACCGAAAGCGGAGTTTCAACAACAAACGAGTACGACCGAAAGAGGACTCAAAAAGATAGACCGACCGAAAGCGGAGTTTCAACAACAAACTGGTACAACCGAAAGCGGACTCGAAAAGAAAGACCGACCGAAAGAGGAGTTTCAACAACAAATGGGTACGACCGAAAGCAGACTTGAAAAGAAAGACCAACCAAAAACGGAGTTTCAACAACAAACGAGTACGACCGAAAGCGGACACGAAAAGAAAGACCGACCGAAAGCGGAGTTTCAACAATAAATGGGTACGACCGAAAGCGGACTTGAAAAGAAAGACCAACCGAAAGCGGAGTTTCAACAACATACGAGTACGACTGAAAGCGGACTCGAAAAGATAGACCGACCGAAAGAGGAGTTTCAACAACAAATGGGTACGACCGAAAGCGGACTTGAAAAGAAAGACCAACCGAAAGCGGAGTTTCAACAATAAATGAGTACGACTGAAAGCGGACTCGAAAAGAAAGACCGACCGAAAGCGGAGTTTCAACAACAAACGAGTATGACCGAAAGCGGACTCGAAAAGAAAGACCGACCGAAAGCGGAGTTTCAACAACAAATGGGTACGACCGAACGCAGACTTGAAAAGAAAGACCAACCAAAAGCGGAGTTTCAACAACAAACGAGTACGACTGAAAGCGGACTCGAAAAGAAAGACCGACCGAAAGCGGAGTTTCAACAACAAATGGGTACGACCGAAAGCAGACTTGAAAAGAAAGACCAACCAAAAGAGGAGTTTCAACAACAAACGAGTACGACTGAAAGCGTACTCGAAAAGAAAGACCGACCGAAAGCGGAGTTTCAACAACAAACGAGTACGACCGAAAGCGGACTCGAAAAGAAAGACCGACCGAAAGCGGAGTTTCAACAACAAACGGGTACAACCGAAAGCGGACTCGAAAAGAATGACCGACCGAAAGCGGAGTTTCAACAACAAATGGGTACGACCGAAAGCAGACTTGAAAAGAAAGACCAACCAAAAGCGGAGTTTTAACAACAAATGAGTACGACTGAAAGCGTACTCGAAAAGAAAGACCGACCGAAAGTGGAGTTTCAACAATAAACGAGTACGACCGAAAGCGGACTCGAAAAGAAAGACCGACCGAAAGCGGAGTTTCAACAACAAATGGGTACGACCGAAAGCGGACTTGAAAAGAAAGACCAACCAAAAGCGGAGTTTCAATAACAAACGAGTACGACTGAAAACGGACTCGAAAAGATAGACCGACCGAAAGAGGAGTTTCAACAACAAATGGGTACGACCGAAAGCGGACTTGAAAAGAAAGACCAACCGAAAGCGGAGTTTCAACAACAAACGAGTACGACTGAAAGCGGACTCGAAAAGATAGACCGACCGAAAGCGGAGTTTCAACAACAAACGAGTATGACCGAAAGCGGACTCGAAAAGAAAGACCGACCGAATGCAGAGTTTGAACAATAAACGAGTACGACCAAAAGCGGACTCGAAAAGAAAGACCGACCGAAAGCGGAGTTTCAACAACAAACGAGTACGACCAAAAGTGGACTCGAAAAGAAAGACCGACCGAAAGCGGAGTTTCAACAACAAATGGGTACGTACGAAAGCGGACTTGAAAAGAAAGACCAACCGAAAGCGGGATTTCAACAACAAACGAGTACGACTGAAAGCGGACTCGAAAAATAGACCGACCGAAAGCGGAGTTTTAACAACAAACAAGTACGACCGAAAGCGGACTCGAAAAGAAAGACCGACCAAAAGCGGAGTTTCAACAACAAATGGGTACGACCGAAAGCAGACTTGAAAAGAAAGACCAACCGAAAGCGGAGTTTCAACAACAAACAAGTACGACCGAAAGAGGACTCGAAAAGAAAGACCGACCGAAAGCGGAGTTTCAACAACAAACGAGTACGACCGAAAGCGGACTCAAAAAGATAGACCGACCGAAAGAGGAGTTTCAACAACAAATGGGTACGACCGAAAGCAGACTTGAAAAGAAAGACCAACCAAAAGCGGAGTTTCAACAACAAACGAGTACGACTGAAAGCGTACTCGAAAAGAAAGACCGACCGAAAGCGGAGTTTCAACAACAAACGAGTACGACCGAAAGCGGACTCGTAAAGAAAGACCGACCGAAAGCGTTGTTTAAACAACAAATGGGTACGACCGAAAGCAGACTTGAAAAAAAGACCAACCGAAAGCGGAGTTTCAACAACAAACGAGTACGACTGAAAGCGGACTCAAAAAGATAGACCGACCGAAAGCGGAGATTCAACAACAAATGGGTACGACCGAAAGCGGACTTGAAAAGAAAGACCAACCGAAAGCGGGATTTCAACAACAAACGAGTACGACTGAAAGCGGACTCGAAAAATAGACCGACCGAAAGCGAAGTTTTAACAACAAACAAGTACGACCGAAAGCGAACTCGAAAAGAAAGACCGACCAAAAGTGGAGTTTCAACAACAAATGGGTACGACCGAAAGTAGACTTGAAAAGAAAGACCAACCGAAAGCGGAGTTTCAACAACAAACAAGTACGACCGAAAGAGGACTCGAAAAGAAAGACCGACCGAAAGCGGAATTTCAACAACAAACGAGTACGACCGAAAGCGGACTCAAAAAGATAGACCGACCGAAAGAGGAGATTCAACAACAAATGGGTACGACCGAAAGCAGACTTGAAAAGAAAGACCAACCAAAAGCGGAGTTTCAACAACAAACGAGTACGACTGAAAGCGTACTCGAAAAGAAAGACCGACCGAAAGCGGAGTTTCAACAACAAACGAGTACGACCGAAAGCGGACTCGTAAAGAAAGACCGACCGAAAGCGTTGTTTAAACAACAAATGGGTACGACCGAAAGCGGACTTGAAAAAAAGACCAACCGAAAGCGGAGTTTCAACAACAAACGAGTACGACTGAAAGCGGACTCGAAAAGATAGACCGACCGAAAGCGGAGATTCAACAACAAATGGGTACGACCGAAAGCGGACTTGAAAAGAAAGACCAACCGAAAGCGGAGTTTCAACAACAAACAAGTACGACCAAAAGCGGACTCGAAAAGATAGACCGACCGAAAGCGGAGTTTCAACAACAAACGGGTACGTACGAAAGCGGACTCGAAAAGAAAGACCGACCGAAAGCGGGATTTCAACAACAAACGAGTACGACTGAAAGCGGACTTGAAAAAATAGACCGACCGAAAGCGGAGTTTCAACAACAAACGAGTACGACTGAAAGCGTACTCGAAAAGAAAGACCGACCGAAAGCGGAGTTTCAACAACAAACGAGTACGACCGAAAGCGGACTCGAAAAGAAAGACCGACCGAAAGCGGAGTTTCAACAACAAATGGGTACGACCGAAAGCGGACTTGAAAAGAAAGACCAACCGAAAGCGGAGTTTCAACAACAAACGAGTACGACTGAAAGCGGACTCGAAAAGATAGACCGACCGAAAGAGGAGTTTCAACAACAAATGGGTACGACCGAAAGCAGACTTGAAAAGAAAGACCGACCAAAAGCGGAGTTTCAACAACAAACGAGTACGACTGAAAGCGTACTCGAAAAGAAAGACCGACCGAAAGCGGAGTTTCAACAATAAACGAGTACGACCGAAAGCGGACTCGTAAAGAAAGACCGACCAAAAGCGGAGTTTCAACAACAAATGGGTACGACCGAAAGCAGACTTGAAAAAAAGACCAACCGAAAGCGGGATTTCAACAACAAACGAGTACGACTGAAAGCGGACTCAAAAAGATAGACCGACCGAAAGCGGAGATTCAACAACAAATGGGTACGACCGAAAGCGGACTTGAAAAGAAAGACCAACCGAAAGCGGGATTTCAACAACAAACGAGTACGACTGAAAGCGGACTCGAAAAATAGACCGACCGAAAGCGAAGTTTTAACAACAAACAAGTACGACCGAAAGCGAACTCGAAAAGAAAGACCGACCAAAAGCGGAGTTTCAACAACAAATGGGTACGACCGAAAGTAGACTTGAAAAGAAAGACCAACCGAAAGCGGAGTTTCAACAACAAACAAGTACGACCGAAAGAGGACTCGAAAAGAAAGACCGACCGAAAGCGGAATTTCAACAACAAACGAGTACGACCGAAAGCGGACTCAAAAAGATAGACCGACCGAAAGAGGAGATTCAACAACAAATGGGTACGACCGAAAGCAGACTTGAAAAGAAAGACCAACCAAAAGCGGAGTTTCAACAACAAACGAGTACGACTGAAAGCGTACTCGAAAAGAAAGACCGACCGAAAGCGGAGTTTCAACAACAAACGAGTACGACCGAAAGCGGACTCGTAAAGAAAGACCGACCGAAAGCGTTGTTTAAACAACAAATGGGTACGACCGAAAGCGGACTTGAAAAAAAGACCAACCGAAAGCGGAGTTTCAACAACAAACGAGTACGACTGAAAGCGGACTCGAAAAGATAGACCGACCGAAAGCGGAGATTCAACAACAAATGGGTACGACCGAAAGCGGACTTGAAAAGAAAGACCAACCGAAAGCGGGATTTCAACAACAAACAAGTACGACTGAAAGCGGACTCGAAAAATAGACCGACCGAAAGCGGAGTTTCAACAACAAACGGGTACAACCGAAAGCGGACTCGAAAAGAAAGACCGACCGAAAGCAGAGTTTCAACAACAAATGGGTACGACCGAAAGCAGACTTGAAAAGAAAGACCAACCGAAAGCGGAGTTTCAACAACAAACGAGTACGACTGAAAGCGTACTCGAAAAGAAAGACCGACCGAAAGCGGAGTTTCAACAACAAACGAGTACGACCGAAAGCGGACTCGAAAAGAAAGACCGACCGAAAGCGGAGTTTCAACAACAAATGGGTACGACCGAAAGCGGACTTGAAAAGAAAGACCAACCGAAAGCGGAGTTTCAACAACAAACGAGTACGACTGAAAGCGGACTCGAAAAGATAGACCGACCGAAAGTGGAGTTTCAACAATAAACGAGTACGACCGAAAGCGGACTCGAAAAGAAAGACCGACCGAATGCAGAGTTTGAACAATAAACGAGTACGACCAAAAGCGGACTCGAAAAGAAAGACCAACCGAAAGCGGAGTTTCAACAATAAACGAGTACGACCAAAAGTGGACTCCAAAAGAAAGACCGACCAAAAGCGGAGTTTCAACAACAAATGGGTACGACCGAAAGCGGACTTGAAAAGAAAGACCAACCGAAAGCGGGATTTCAACAACAAACGAGTACGACTGAAAGCGGACTCGAAAAATAGACCGACCGAAAGCGGAGTTTTAACAACAAACAAGTACGACCGAAAGCGGACTCGAAAAGAAAGACCGACCAAAAGCGGAGTTTCAACAACAAATGGGTACGACCGAAAGCAGACTTGAAAAGAAAGACCAACCGAAAGCGGAGTTTCAACAACAAACAAGTACGACTGAAAGCGTACTCGAAAAGAAAGACCGACCGAAAGCGGAGTTTCAACAACAAATGAGTACGACCGAAAGCGGACTCGATAAGAAAGACCGACCGAAAGCGGAGTTTCAACAACAAATGGGTACGACCGAAAGCGGACTTGAAAAGAAAGACCAACCGAAAGCGGAGTTTCAATAACAAACGAGTACGACTGAAAGCGGACTCGAAAAGATAGACCGACCGAAAGAGGAGTTTCAACAACAAACGGGTACGACCGAAAGCGGACTTGAAAAGAAAGACCAACCGAAAGCGGAGTTTCAACAATAAACGAGTACGACTGAAAGCGGACTCGAAAAGATAGACCGACCGAAAGCGGAGTTTCAACAACAAACGAGTATGACCGAAAGCGGACTCGAAAAGAAAGACCGACCGAATGCAGAGTTTGAACAATAAACGAGTACGACCAAAAGCGGACTCGAAAAGAAAGACCAACCGAAAGCGGAGTTTCAACAATAAACGAGTACGACCAAAAGTGGACTCCAAAAGAAAGACCGACCAAAAGCGGAGTTTCAACAACAAATGGGTACGACCGAAAGCGGACTTGAAAAGAAAGACCAACCGAAAGCGGGATTTCAACAACAAACGAGTACGACTGAAAGCGGACTCGAAAAATAGACCGACCGAAAGCGGAGTTTTAACAACAAACAAGTACGACCGAAAGCGGACTCGAAAAGAAAGACCGACCAAAAGCGGAGTTTCAACAACAAATGGGTACGACCGAAAGCAGACTTGAAAAGAAAGACCAACCGAAAGCGGAGTTTCAACAACAAACAAGTACGACTGAAAGCGTACTCGAAAAGAAAGACCGACCGAAAGCGGAGTTTCAACAACAAATGAGTACGACCGAAAGCGGACTCGATAAGAAAGACCGACCGAAAGCGGAGTTTCAACAACAAATGGGTACGACCGAAAGCGGACTTGAAAAGAAAGACCAACCGAAAGCGAAGTTTGAACAACAAACGAGTACGACTGAAAGAGGACTCGAAAAGACAGACCGACCGAAAGCGGAGTTTCAACAACAAATGGGTACGACCGAAAGCAGACTTGAAAAGAAAGACCAACCGAAAGCAGAGGTTCAACAACAAACGAGTACGACTGAAAGCGGGCTCGAAAAGATAGACCGACCGAAAGCGGAGTTTCAACAACAAACGAGTACGACCGAAAGCGGACTCGAAAAGAAAGATCGACCAAAAGTGGAGTTTCAACAATAAATGGGTATGACCGAAAGCGGACTTGAAAAGAAAGACCAACCGAAAGCGGAGTTTCAACAACAAACGAGTACGACCGAAAGAGGACTCAAAAAGATAGACCGACCGAAAGCGGAGTTTCAACAATAAACGGGTACAACCGAAAGCGGACTCGAAAAGAAAGACCGACCGAAAGAGGAGTTTCAACAACAAATGGGTACGACCGAAAGCAGACTTGAAAAGAAAGACCAACCAAATGTGGAGTTTCAACAACAAACGAGTACGACTGAAAGCGTACTCGAAAAGAAAGACCGACCGAAAGCGGAGTTTCAACAACAAACGAGTACGACCGAAAGCGGACTCGTAAAGAAAGACCGACCGAAAGAGTTGTTTAAACAACAAATGGGTACGACCGAAAGCGGACTTGAAAAAAAGACCAACCGAAAGCGGAGTTTCAACAACAAACGAGTACGACTGAAAGCGGACTCGAAAAGATAGACCGACCGAAAGCGGAGATTCAACAACAAATGGGTACGACCTAAAGCGGACTTGAAAAGAAAGACCAACCGAAAGCGGAGTTTCAACAACAAACAAGTACGACCAAAAGAGGACTCGAAAAGATAGACCGACCGAAAGCGGAGTTTCAACAACAAACGGGTACAACCGAAAGCGGACTCGAAAAGAAAGACCGACCGAAAGCGGAGTTTCAACAACAAATGGGTACGACCAAAAGCAGGCTTGAAAAGAAAGACCAACCGAAAGAGGAGTTTCAACAACAAACGAGTACGACTGAAAGCGGACTCGAAAAGATAGACCGACCGAAAGCGGAGTTTCAACAACAAACGAGTATGACCGAAAGCGGACTCGAAAAGAAAGACCGACCGAAAGCGGAGTTTCAACAACAAATGGGTACGACCGAAAGCAGACTTGAAAAGAAAGACCAACCAAAAGCGGAGTTTCAACAACAAACGAGTACGACTGAAAACGGACTCGAAAAGAAAGACCGACCGAAAGCGGAGTTTCAACAACAAATGGGTACGACCGAAAGCAGACTTGAAAAGAAAGACCAACCAAAAGCGGAGTTTCAACAACAAACGAGTACGACTGAAAGCGTACTCGAAAAGAAAGACCGACCGAAAGCGGAGTTTCAACAACAAACGAGTACGACCGAAAGCGGACTCGAAAAGAAAGACCGACCGAAAGCGGAGTTTCAACAACAAATGGGTACGACCGAAAGCAGACTTGAAAAGAAAGACCAACCAAAAGCGGAGTTTCAACAACAAACGAGAACGACTGAAAGCGTACTCGAAAAGAAAGACCGACCGAAAGCGGAGTTTCAACAATAAACGAGTACGACCGAAAGCGGATTCGAAAAGAAAAACCGACCGAAAGCGAAGTTTCAACAACAAATGGGTTCGACCGAAAGCGGACTTGAAAAGAAAGACCAACCGAAAGCGGAGTTTCAATAACAAACGAGTACGACTGAAAGCGGACTCGAAAAGATAGTCCGACCGAAAGAGGAGTTTCAACAACAAATGGGTACGACCGAAAGCGGACTTGAAAAGAAAGACCAACCGAAAGCGGAGTTTCAACAACAAACGAGTACGACTGAAAGCGGACTCGAAAAGAAAAACCGACCGAAAGCGAAGTTTCAACAACAAATGGGTTCGACCGAAAGCGGACTTGAAAAGAAAGACCAACCAAAAGCGGAGTTTCAATAACAAACGAGTACGACTGAAAGCGGACTCGAAAAGAAAGACCGACCGAAAGCGGAGTTTGAACAATAAACGAGTACGACCAAAAGCGGACTCGAAAAGAAAGACCGACCGAAAGCGGAGTTTCAACAACAAATGGGTACGACCGAAAGCGGACTTGAAAAGAAAGACCAACTGAAAGCGGAGTTTCAACAACAAACGAGTACGACTGAAAGCGGACCCGAAAAGATAGACCGACCGAAAGAGGAGTTTCAACAACAAATAGGTACGACCGAAAGCGGACTTGAAAAGAAAGACCAACCGAAAGAGGAGTTTCAACAACAAACGAGTACGACTGAAAGCGGACTCGAAAAGATAGACCGACCGAAAGCGGAGTTTCAACAACAAACGAGTATGACCGAAAGCGGACTCGAAAAGAAAGACCGACCGAAAGCGGAGTTTCAACAACAAATGGGTACGACCGAAAGCAGACTTGAAAAGAAAGACCAACCAAAAGCGGAGTTTCAACAACAAACGAGTACGACTGAAAACGGACTCGAAAAGAAAGACCGACCGAAAGCGGAGTTTCAACAACAAATGGGTACGACCGAAAGCAGACTTGAAAAGAAAGACCAACCAAAAGCGGAGTTTCAACAACAAACGAGTACGACTGAAAGCGTACTCGAAAAAAAAGACCGACCGAAAGCGGAGTTTCAACAACAAACGAGTACGACCGAAAGAGGACTCGAAAAGAAAGACCGACCGAAAGCGGAGTTTCAACAACAAATGGGTACGACCGAAAGCAGACTTGAAAAGAAAGACCAACCAAAAGCGGAGTTTCAACAACAAACGAGAACGACTGAAAGCGTACTCGAAAAGAAAGACCGACCGAAAGCGGAGTTTCAACAATAAACGAGTACGACCGAAAGCGGATTCGAAAAGAAAAACCGACCGAAAGCGAAGTTTCAACAACAAATGGGTTCGACCGAAAGCGGACTTGAAAAGAAAGACCAACCGAAAGCGGAGTTTCAATAACAAACGAGTACGACTGAAAGCGGACTCGAAAAGATAGACCGACCGAAAGAGGAGTTTCAACAACAAATGGGTACGACCGAAAGCGGACTTGAAAAGAAAGACCAACCGAAAGCGGAGTTTCAACAACAAACGAGTACGACTGAAAGCGGACTCGAAAAGAAAAACCGACCGAAAGCGAAGTTTCAACAACAAATGGGTTCGACCGAAAGCGGACTTGAAAAGAAAGACCAACCGAAAGCGGAGTTTCAATAACAAACGAGTACGACTGAAAGCGGACTCGAAAAGAAAGACCGACCGAAAGCGGAGTTTGAACAATAAACGAGTACGACCAAAAGCGGACTCGAAAAGAAAGACCGACCGAAAGCGGAGTTTCAACAACAAACGAGTACGACCAAAGGTGGACTCGAAAAGAAAGACCGACCGAAAGCGGAGTTTCAACAACAAATGGGTACGACCGAAAGCGGACTTGAAAAGAAAGACCAACCGAAAGCGGGATTTCAACAACAAACGAGTAGGACTGAAAGCGGACTCGAAAAATAGACCGACCGAAAGCGGAGTTTTAACAACAAACAAGTACGACCGAAAGCGGACTCGAAAAGAAAGACCGACCAAAAGCGGAGTTTCAACAACAAACGAGTACGACCGAAAGCGGACTCGAAAAGAAAGACCGACCAAAAGCGGAGTTTTAACAACAAATGAGTAGGACCAAAAGCGGACTCGAAAAGAAAGACCGACCGAAAGCGGAGTTTTCACAACAAACGAGTACGACCGAAAGCGGACTCGAAAAGAAAGACCGACCAAAAGCGAACTTGAAAAGAAAGACCGACCGAAAGCGAAGTTTCAACAACAAACGAGTACGACTGAAAGCGGACTCGAAAAATAGACCGACCGAAAGCGAAGTTTTAACAACAAACAAGTACGACCGAAAGCGGACTCGAAAAGAAAGACCGACCAAAAGCGGAGTTTCAACAACAAATGGGTACGACCGAAAGTACACTTGAAAAGAAAGACCAACCGAAAGCGGAGTTTCAACAACAAACAAGTACGACCGAAAGAGGACTCGAAAAGAAAGACCGACCGAAAGCGGAATTTCAACAACAAACGAGTACGACCGAAAGCGGACTCAAAAAGATAGACCGACCGAAAGAGGAGATTCAACAACAAATGGGTACGACCGAAAGCAGACTTGAAAAGAAAGACCAACCAAAAGCGGAGTTTCAACAACAAACGAGTACGACTGAAAGCGTACTCGAAAAGAAAGACCGACCGAAAGCGGAGTTTCAACAACAAACGAGTACGACCGAAAGTGGACTCGTAAAGAAAGACCGACCGAAAGCGTTGTTTAAACAACAAATGGGTACGACCGAAAGCGGACTTGAAAAAAAGACCAACCGAAAGCGGAGTTTCAACAACAAACGAGTACGACTGAAAGCGGACTCGAAAAGATAGACCGACCGAAAGCGGAGATTCAACAACAAATGGGTACGACCGAAAGCGGACTTGAAAAGAAAGACCAACCGAAAGCGGAGTTTCAACAACAAACAAGTACGACCAAAAGCGGACTCGAAAAGATAGACCGACCGAAAGCGGAGTTTCAACAACAAACGGGTACAACCGAAAGCGGACTCGAAAAGAAAGACCGACCGAAAGCGGAGTTTCAACAACAAATGGGTACGACCAAAAGCAGACTTGAAAAGAAAGACCAACCGAAAGCGGAGTTTCAACAACAAACGAGTACGACTGAAAGCGTACTCGAAAAGAAAGACCGACCGAAAGCGGAGTTTCAACAACAAACGAGTACGACCGAAAGCGGACTCGAAAAGAAAGACCGACCGTAAGCGGAGTTTCAACAACAAATGGGTATAACCGAAAGCGGACTTGAAAAGAAAGACCAACCGAAAGCGGAGTTTCAACAACAAACGAGTACGACTGAAAGCGGACTCGAAAAGATAGACCGACCGAAAGTGGAGTTTCAACAATAAACGAGTACGACCGAAAGCGGACTCGAAAAGAAAGACCGGCCGAAAGCGGAGTTTCAACAACAAATGGGTACGACCGAAAGCGGACTTGAAAAGAAAGACCAACCGAAAGCGGAGTTTCAATAACAAACGAGTACGACTGAAAGCGGACTCGAAAAGATAGACCGACCGAAAGAGGAGTTTCAACAACAAATGGGTACGACCGAAAGCGGACTTGAAAAGAAAGACCAACCGAAAGCGGAGTTTCAACAACAAACGAGTACGACTGAAAGCGGACTCGAAAAGATAGACCGACCGAAAGCGGAGTTTCAACAACAAACGAGTATGACCGAAAGCGGACTCGAAAAGAAAGACCGACCGAATGCAGAGTTTGAACAATAAACGAGTACGACCAAAAGCGGACTCGAAAAGAAAGACCGACCGAAAGCGGAGTTTCAACAATAAACGAGTACGACCAAAAGTGGACTCGAAAAGAAAGACCGACCGAAAGCGGAGTTTCAACAACAAATGGGTACGACCGAAAGCGGACTTGAAAAGAAAGACCAACCGAAAGCGGGATTTCAACAACAAACGAGTACGACTGAAAGCGGACTCGAAAAATAGACCGACCGAAAGCGGAGTTTTAACAACAAACAAGTACGACCGAAAGCGGACTCGAAAAGAAAGACCGACCAAAAGCGGAGTTTCAACAACAAACGAGTACGACCGAAAGCGGACTCGAAAAGAAAGACCGACCAAAAGCGGAGTTTTAACAACAAATGAGTAGGACCAAAAGCGGACTCGAAAAGAAAGACCGACCGAAAGCGGAGTTTTCACAACAAACGAGTACGACCGAAAGCGGACTCGAAAAGAAAGACCGACCAAAAGCGAACTTGAAAAGAAAGACCGACCGAAAGCGAAGTTTCAACAACAAACGAGTACGACTGAAAGCGGACTCGAAAAATAGACCGACCGAAAGCGAAGTTTTAACAACAAACAAGTACGACCGAAAGCGGACTCGAAAAGAAAGACCGACCAAAAGCGGAGTTTCAACAACAAATGGGTACGACCGAAAGTACACTTGAAAAGAAAGACCAACCGAAAGCGGAGTTTCAACAACAAACAAGTACGACCGAAAGAGGACTCGAAAAGAAAGACCGACCGAAAGCGGAATTTCAACAACAAACGAGTACGACCGAAAGCGGACTCAAAAAGATAGACCGACCGAAAGAGGAGATTCAACAACAAATGGGTACGACCGAAAGCAGACTTGAAAAGAAAGACCAACCAAAAGCGGAGTTTCAACAACAAACGAGTACGACTGAAAGCGTACTCGAAAAGAAAGACCGACCGAAAGCGGAGTTTCAACAACAAACGAGTACGACCGAAAGTGGACTCGTAAAGAAAGACCGACCGAAAGCGTTGTTTAAACAACAAATGGGTACGACCGAAAGCGGACTTGAAAAAAAGACCAACCGAAAGCGGAGTTTCAACAACAAACGAGTACGACTGAAAGCGGACTCGAAAAGATAGACCGACCGAAAGCGGAGATTCAACAACAAATGGGTACGACCGAAAGCGGACTTGAAAAGAAAGACCAACCGAAAGCGGAGTTTCAACAACAAACAAGTACGACCAAAAGCGGACTCGAAAAGATAGACCGACCGAAAGCGGAGTTTCAACAACAAACGGGTACAACCGAAAGCGGACTCGAAAAGAAAGACCGACCGAAAGCGGAGTTTCAACAACAAATGGGTACGACCAAAAGCAGACTTGAAAAGAAAGACCAACCGAAAGCGGAGTTTCAACAACAAACGAGTACGACTGAAAGCGTACTCGAAAAGAAAGACCGACCGAAAGCGGAGTTTCAACAACAAACGAGTACGACCGAAAGCGGACTCGAAAAGAAAGACCGACCGTAAGCGGAGTTTCAACAACAAATGGGTATAACCGAAAGCGGACTTGAAAAGAAAGACCAACCGAAAGCGGAGTTTCAACAACAAACGAGTACGACTGAAAGCGGACTCGAAAAGATAGACCGACCGAAAGTGGAGTTTCAACAATAAACGAGTACGACCGAAAGCGGACTCGAAAAGAAAGACCGGCCGAAAGCGGAGTTTCAACAACAAATGGGTACGACCGAAAGCGGACTTGAAAAGAAAGACCAACCGAAAGCGGAGTTTCAATAACAAACGAGTACGACTGAAAGCGGACTCGAAAAGATAGACCGACCGAAAGAGGAGTTTCAACAACAAATGGGTACGACCGAAAGCGGACTTGAAAAGAAAGACCAACCGAAAGCGGAGTTTCAACAACAAACGAGTACGACTGAAAGCGGACTCGAAAAGATAGACCGACCGAAAGCGGAGTTTCAACAACAAACGAGTATGACCGAAAGCGGACTCGAAAAGAAAGACCGACCGAATGCAGAGTTTGAACAATAAACGAGTACGACCAAAAGCGGACTCGAAAAGAAAGACCGACCGAAAGCGGAGTTTCAACAATAAACGAGTACGACCAAAAGTGGACTCGAAAAGAAAGACCGACCGAAAGCGGAGTTTCAACAACAAATGGGTACGACCGAAAGCGGACTTGAAAAGAAAGACCAACCGAAAGCGGGATTTCAACAACAAACGAGTACGACTGAAAGCGGACTCGAAAAATAGACCGACCGAAAGCGGAGTTTCAACAACAAACGGGTACAACCGAAAGCGGACTCGAAAAGAAAGACCGACCGAAAGCGGAGTTTCAACAACAAATGGGTACGACCAAAAGCAGACTTGAAAAGAAAGACCAACCGAAAGCGGAGTTTCAACAACAAACGAGTACGACTGAAAGCGGACTCGAAAAGATAGACCGACCGAAAGCGGAGATTCAACAACAAATGGGTACGACCGAAAGCGGACTTGAAAAGAAAGACCAACCGAAAGCGGAGTTTCAACAACAAACAAGTACGACCAAAAGCGGACTCGAAAAGATAGACCGACCGAAAGCGGAGTTTCAACAACAAACGGGTACAACCGAAAGCGGACTCGAAAAGAAAGACCGACCGAAAGCGGAGTTTCAACAACAAATGGGTACGACCAAAAGCAGACTTGAAAAGAAAGACCAACCGAAAGCGGAGTTTCAACAACAAACGAGTACGACTGAAAGCGTACTCGAAAAGAAAGACCGACCGAAAGCGGAGTTTCAACAACAAACGAGTACGACCGAAAGCGGACTCGAAAAGAAAGACCGACCGTAAGCGGAGTTTCAACAACAAATGGGTATAACCGAAAGCGGACTTGAAAAGAAAGACCAACCGAAAGCGGAGTTTCAACAACAAACGAGTACGACTGAAAGCGGACTCGAAAAGATAGACCGACCGAAAGTGGAGTTTCAACAATAAACGAGTACGACCGAAAGCGGACTCGAAAAGAAAGACCGGCCGAAAGCGGAGTTTCAACAACAAATGGGTACGACCGAAAGCGGACTTGAAAAGAAAGACCAACCGAAAGCGGAGTTTCAATAACAAACGAGTACGACTGAAAGCGGACTCGAAAAGATAGACCGACCGAAAGAGGAGTTTCAACAACAAATGGGTACGACCGAAAGCGGACTTGAAAAGAAAGACCAACCGAAAGCGGAGTTTCAACAACAAACGAGTACGACTGAAAGCGGACTCGAAAAGATAGACCGACCGAAAGCGGAGTTTCAACAACAAACGAGTATGACCGAAAGCGGACTCGAAAAGAAAGACCGACCGAATGCAGAGTTTGAACAATAAACGAGTACGACCAAAAGCGGACTCGAAAAGAAAGACCGACCGAAAGCGGAGTTTCAACAATAAACGAGTACGACCAAAAGTGGACTCGAAAAGAAAGACCGACCGAAAGCGGAGTTTCAACAACAAATGGGTACGACCGAAAGCGGACTTGAAAAGAAAGACCAACCGAAAGCGGGATTTCAACAACAAACGAGTACGACTGAAAGCGGACTCGAAAAATAGACCGACCGAAAGCGGAGTTTTAACAACAAACAAGTACGACCGAAAGCGGACTCGAAAAGAAAGACCGACCAAAAGCGGAGTTTCAACAACAAATGGGTACGACCGAAAGTAAACTTGAAAAGAAAGACCAACCGAAAGCGGAGTTTCAACAACAAACAAGTACGACTGAAAGCGTACTCGAAAAGAAAGACCGACCGAAAGCGGAGTTTCAACAACAAATGAGTACGACCGAAAGCGGACTCGATAAGAAAGACCGACCGAAAGCGGAGTTTCAACAACAAATGGGTACGACCGAAAGCGGACTTGAAAAGAAAGACCAACCGAAAGCGAAGTTTCAACAACAAACGAGTACGACTGAAAGAGGACTCGAAAAGGCAGACCGACCGAAAGCGGAGTTTCAACAACAAATGCGTACGACCGAAAGCAGACTTGAAAAGAAAGACCAACCGAAAGCAGAGTTTCAACAACAAACGAGTACGACTGAAAGCGGGCTCGAAAAGATAGACCGACCGAAAGCGGAGTTTCAACAACAAACGAGTACGACCGAAAGCGGACTCGAAAAGAAAGATCGACCAAAAGTGGAGTTTCAACAATAAATGGGTATGACCGAAAGCGGACTTGAAAAGAAAGACCAACCGAAAGCGGAGTTTCAACAACAAACGAGTACGACCGAAAGAGGACTCAAAAAGATAGACCGACCGAAAGCGGAGTTTCAACAACAAACGGGTACAACCGAAAGCGGACTCGAAAAGAAAGACCGACCGAAAGAGGAGTTTCAACAACAAATGGGTACGACCGAAAGCAGACTTGAAAAGAAAGACCAACCAAATGTGGAGTTTCAACAACAAACGAGTACGACTGAAAGCGTACTCGAAAAGAAAGACCGACCGAAAGCGGAGTTTCAACAACAAATGAGTACGACCGAAAGCGGACTCGTAAAGAAAGACCGACCGAAAGCGTTGTTTAAACAACAAATGGGTACGACCGAAAGCGGACTTGAAAAAAAGACCAACCGAAAGCGGAGTTTCAACAACAAACGAGTACGACTGAAAGCGGACTCGAAAAGATAGACCGACCGAAAGCGGAGATTCAACAACAAATGGGTACGACCGAAAGCGGACTTGAAAAGAAAGACCAACCGAAAGCGGAGTTTCAACAACAAACGAGTACGACTGAAAGCGGACTCGAAAAGATAGACCGACCGAAAGCGGAGATTCAACAACAAATGGGTACGACCGAAAGCGGACTTGAAAAGAAAGACCGACCGAAAGCGGAGTTTCAACAACAAATGGGTACGACCGAAAGCGGACTTGAAAAGAAAGACCAACCGAAAGCGGGATTTCAACAACAAACGAGTACGACTGAAAGCGGACTCGAAAAATAGACCGACCGAAAGCGGAGTTTCAACAACAAACGGGTACAACCGAAAGCGGACTCGAAAAGAAAGACCGACCGAAAGCGGAGTTTCAACAACAAATGGGTACGACCAAAAGCAGACTTGAAAAGAAAGACCAACCGAAAGCGGAGTTTCAACAACAAACGAGTACGACTGAAAGCGGACTCGAAAAGATAGACCGACCGAAAGCGGAGATTCAACAACAAATGGGTACGACCGAAAGCGGACTTGAAAAGAAAGACCAACCGAAAGCGGAGTTTCAACAACAAACAAGTACGACCAAAAGCGGACTCGAAAAGATAGACCGACCGAAAGCGGAGTTTCAACAACAAACGGGTACAACCGAAAGCGGACTCGAAAAGAAAGACCGACCGAAAGCGGAGTTTCAACAACAAATGGGTACGACCAAAAGCAGACTTGAAAAGAAAGACCAACCGAAAGCGGAGTTTCAACAACAAACGAGTACGACTGAAAGCGTACTCGAAAAGAAAGACCGACCGAAAGCGGAGTTTCAACAACAAATGGGTACGACCGAAAGCAGACTTGAAAAGAAAGACCAACCAAAAGCGGAGTTTCAACAACAAACGAGTACGACTGAAAGCGTACTCGAAAAGAAAGACCGACCGAAAGCGGAGTTTCAACAACAAACGAGTACGACCGAAAGCGGACTCGAAAAGAAAGACCGACCGAAAGCGGAGTTTCAACAACAAATGGGTACGACCGAAAGCAGACTTGAAAAGAAAGACCAACCAAAAGCGGAGTTTCAACAACAAACGAGAACGACTGAAAGCGTACTCGAAAAGAAAGACCGACCGAAAGCGGAGTTTCAACAATAAACGAGTACGACCGAAAGCGGATTCGAAAAGAAAAACCGACCGAAAGCGAAGTTTCAACAACAAATGGGTTCGACCGAAAGCGGACTTGAAAAGAAAGACCAACCGAAAGCGGAGTTTCAATAACAAACGAGTACGACTGAAAGCGGACTCGAAAAGATAGACCGACCGAAAGAGGAGTTTCAACAACAAATGGGTACGACCGAAAGCGGACTTGAAAAGAAAGACCAACCGAAAGCGGAGTTTCAACAACAAACGAGTACGACTGAAAGCGGACTCGAAAAGAAAAACCGACCGAAAGCGAAGTTTCAACAACAAATGGGTTCGACCGAAAGCGGACTTGAAAAGAAAGACCAACCGAAAGCGGAGTTTCAATAACAAACGAGTACGACTGAAAGCGGACTCGAAAAGAAAGACCGACCGAAAGCGGAGTTTGAACAATAAACGAGTACGACCAAAAGCGGACTCGAAAAGAAAGACCGACCGAAAGCGGAGTTTCAACAACAAACGAGTACGACCAAAGGTGGACTCGAAAAGAAAGACCGACCGAAAGCGGAGTTTCAACAACAAATGGGTACGACCGAAAGCGGACTTGAAAAGAAAGACCAACCGAAAGCGGGATTTCAACAACAAACGAGTAGGACTGAAAGCGGACTCGAAAAATAGACCGACCGAAAGCGGAGTTTTAACAACAAACAAGTACGACCGAAAGCGGACTCGAAAAGAAAGACTGACCAAAAGCAGAGTTTCAACAACAAACGAGTACGACCGAAAGCGGACTCGAAAAGAAAGACCGACCAAAAGCGGAGTTTTAACAACAAATGAGTAGGACCAAAAGCGGACTCGAAAAGAAAGACCGACCGAAAGCGGAGTTTTCACAACAAACGAGTACGACCGAAAGCGGACTCGAAAAGAAAGACCGACCAAAAGCGAACTTGAAAAGAAAGACCGACCGAAAGCGAAGTTTCAACAACAAACGAGTACGACCGAAAGCGGGCTCGAAAAGAAAGACCAACCGAAAGCGAAGTTTCAACAACAAACGAGTACGACCGAAAGCGGACTCGGAAAGAAAGACCGACCAAAAGCGGAGTTTCAACAACAAACGAGTACGACCGAAAGCGGACTCGAAAAGAAAGACCGACCGAAAGCGGAGTTTCAACAACAAACGAGTAGGACCAAAAGCGGACTCGAAAAGAAAGACCGATCGAAAGCGGAGTTTCCACAATAAACGAGTACGACCGTAAGCGGACTCGAAAAGAAAGACCGACCAAAAGCGGACTCGAAAAAAAAGACCGACCGAAAGCAGAGTTTCAACAACAAACGAGTACGACCGAAAGCGGACTCGAAAAGAAAGACCGACAGAAAGCGGAGTTTCAACAACAAACGAGTACGACCGAAAGCGGACTCGAAAAGAAAGACCGACCGAAAGCGGACTCGAAAAGAAAGACCGACCGAAAGCGGAGGTTCAACAATAAACGAGTACGACCGAAAGCGGACTCGAAAAGAAAGACCGACCGAAAGCGGAGTTTCAACAACAAATGGGTACGACCGAAAGCAGACTTGAAAAGAAAGACCAACCGAAAGCGGAGTTTCAACAACAAACGAGTAGGACTGAAAGCGGACTCGAAAAGATAGACCGACCGAAAACGGAGTTTCAACAACAAACGGGTACAACCGAAAGCGGACTCGAAAAGAAAGACCGGCCGAAAGCGGAGTTTCAACAACAAATGGGTACGACAGAAAGCAGACTTGAAAAAAAAGACCAACCAAAAGCGGAGTTTCAACAACAAACGAGTACGACTGAAAGCGTACTCGAAAAGAAAGACCGACCGAAAGCGGAGTTTCAACAATAAACGAGTACGACCGAAAGCGGACTCGAAAAGAAAGACCGACCGAAAGCGGAGTTTCAACAAAAAATGGGTACGACCGAAAGCAGATTTGAAAAGAAAGACCAACCGAAAACGGAGTTTCAACAACAAACGAGTACGACTGAAAGCGGACTCGAAAAGATAGACCGACCAAAAGTGGAGTTTCAACAACAAATGGGTACGACAGAAAGCGGACTTGAAAAGAAAGACCAACCGAAAGCGGAGTTTCAACAACAAACGAGAACGACTGAAAGCGGACTCGAAAAGATTGACCGACCGAAAGCGGAGTTTCAACAACAAACGAGTACAACCGAAAGCGGACTCGAAAAGAAAGACCGACCGAAAGCGGAGTTTGAATAATAAACGAGAACGACCAAAAGCGGACTCGAAAAGAAAGACCGACCGAAGGCGGAGTTTCAACAACAAACGAGTACGACCAAAAGTGGACTCGAAAAGAAAGACCGACCGAAAGCGGAGTTTCAATAACAAATGGGTACGACCGAAAGCGGACTTGAAAAGAAAGACCAACCGAAAGCGGAGTTTCAACAACAAACGAGTACGACCAAAAGCGGACTCGAAAAGAAAGACCGACAGAAAGCGGAGTTTCAACAATAAACGAGTACGACCGAAAGCGGACTCGAAAAGAAAGACCGACCGAAAGCGGAGTTTCAACAAAAAATGGGTACGACCGAAAGCAGATTTGAAAAGAAAGACCAACCGAAAACGGAGTTTCAACAACAAACGAGTACGACTGAAAGCGGACTCGAAAAGATAGACCGACCAAAAGTGGAGTTTCAACAACAAATGGGTACGACAGAAAGCGGACTTGAAAAGAAAGACCAACCGAAAGCGGAGTTTCAACAACAAACGAGAACGACTGAAAGCGGACTCGAAAAGATTGACCGACCGAAAGCGGAGTTTCAACAATAAACGAGTACAACCGAAAGCGGACTCGAAAAGAAAGACCGACCGAAAGCGGAGTTTGAATAATAAACGAGAACGACCAAAAGCGGACTCGAAAAGAAAGACCGACCGAAGGCGGAGTTTCAACAACAAACGAGTACGACCAAAAGTGGACTCGAAAAGAAAGACCGACCGAAAGCGGAGTTTCAATAACAAATGGGTACGACCGAAAGCGGACTTGAAAAGAAAGACCAACCGAAAGCGGAGTTTCAACAACAAACGAGTACGACCAAAAGCGGACTCGAAAAGAAAGACCGACCGAAAGCGGAGTTTCAACAACAAACGGGTATGACCGAAAGCGGACTCGAAAAGAAAGGCCGACCGAAAGCCGAGGTTCAACAATAAACGACTACGACCGAAAGCGGACTTGAAAAGAAAGACCGACCAAAAGTGGAGTTTCAACAATAAATGGGTATGACCGAAAGCGGACTTGAAAAGAAAGACCAACCGAAAGCGGAGTTTCAACAACAAACGAGTACGACCGAAAGCGGACTCGAAAAGATAGATCGACCGAAAGCGGAATTTCAACAACAAACGGGTACAACCGAAAGCGGACTCGAAAAGAAAGACCGACCAAAAGCGGAGTTTCAACAACAAATGGGTACGACCGAAAGCAGACTTGAAAAGAAAGTCCAACCGAATGCGGAGTTTCAACAACAAACGAGTACGACTGAAGGCGGACTCGAAAAGATAGACCGACCGAAAGCGGAGTTTCAACAACAAACGGGTACAACCGAAAGCGGACTCGAAAAGAAAGACCGACCGAAAGCGGAGTTTCAACATCAAATGGGTACGACAGAAAGCAGACTTGAAAAGAAAGACCAACCAAAAGCGGAGTTTCAACAACAAACGAGTACGACTGAAAGCGTACTCGAAAAGAAAGACCGACCGAAAGCGGAGTTTCAACAATAAACGAGTACGACCGAAAGCGGACTCGAAAAGAAAGACCGACCGAAAGCGGAGTTTCAACAACAAATGGGTACGACCGAAAGCAGACTTGAAAAGATAGACCAACCGAAAGCGGAGTTTCAACAACAAACGAGTACGACTGAAAGCGGACTCGAAAAGATAGACCGACCGAAAGCGGAGTTTCAACAACAAACAGGTACAACCGAAAGCGGACTCGAAAAGAAAGACCAACCGAAAGCGGAGTTTCAACAACAAATGGGTACGACAGAAAGCAGACTCGAAAAGATAGACCGACCGAAAGCGGAGTTTCAACAACAAACGAGTACAACCGAAAGATGACTCGAAAAGAAAGACCGACCGAAAGCGGAGTTTGAACAATAAACGAGAACGACCAAAAGCGGACTCGAAAAGAAAGACCGACCGAAGGCGGAGTTTCAACAACAAAGGAGTACGACCGAAAGCGGACTCGAAAAGAAAGACCGACCGAAAGCGGAGTTTCAACAACAAATGGGTACGACCGAAAGCGGACTTGAAAAGAAAGACCAACCGAAAGCGGGATTTCAACAACAAACGAGTACGACTGAAAGTGGACTCGAAAAGATTGACCGACCGAAAGCGGAGTTTCAACAACAAACGAGTACAACCGAAAGCGGACTCGAAAAGAATGACCGACCGAAAGCGGAGTTTGAATAATAAACGAGAACGACCAAAAGCGGACTCGAAAAGAAAGACCGACCGAAGGCGGAGTTTCAACAACAAACGAGTACGACCAAAAGTGGACTCGAAAAGAAAGACCGACCGAAAGCGGAGTTTCAATAACAAATGGGTACGACCGAAAGCGGACTTGAAAAGAAAGACCAACCGAAAGCGGAGTTTCAACAACAAACGAGTACGACCAAAAGCGGACTCGAAAAGAAAGACCGACAGAAAGCGGAGTTTCAACAACAAACGGGTATGACCGAAAGCGGACTCGAAAAGAAAGGCCGACCGAAAGCGGAGGTTCAACAATAAACGAGTACGACCGAAAGCGGACTCGAAAAGAAAGACCGACCAAAAGTGGAGTTTCAACAATAAATGGGTATGACCGAAAGCGGACTTGAAAAGAAAGACCAACCGAAAGCGGAGTTTCAACAACAAACGAGTACGACCGAAAGCGGACTCGAAAAGATAGATCGACCGAAAGCGGAATTTCAACAACAAACGGGTACAACCGAAAGCGGACTCGAAAAGAAAGACCGACCGAAAGCGGAGTTTCAACAACAAATGGGTACGACCGAAAGCAGACTTGAAAAGAAAGTCCAACCGAATGCGGAGTTTCAACAACAAACGAGTACGACTGAAGGCGGACTCGAAAAGATAGACCGACCGAAAGCGGAGTTTCAACAACAAACGGGTACAACCGAAAGCGGACTCGAAAAGAAAGACCGACCGAAAGCGGAGTTTCAACATCAAATGGGTACGACAGAAAGCAGACTTGAAAAGAAAGACCAACCAAAAGCGGAGTTTCAACAACAAACGAGTACGACTGAAAGCGTACTCGAAAAGAAAGACCGACCGAAAGCGGAGTTTCAACAATAAACGAGTACGACCGAAAGCGGACTCGAAAAGAAAGACCGACCGAAAGCGGAGTTTCAACAACAAATGGGTACGACCGAAAGCAGACTTGAAAAGATAGACCAACCGAAAGCGGAGTTTCAACAACAAACGAGTACGACTGAAAGCGGACTCGAAAAGATAGACCGACCGAAAGCGGAGTTTCAACAACAAACAGGTACAACCGAAAGCGGACTCGAAAAGAAAGACCGACCGAAAGCGGAGTTTGAACAATAAACGAGAACGACCAAAAGCGGACTCGAAAAGAAAGACCGACCGAAGGCGGAGTTTCAACAACAAAGGAGTACGACCGAAAGCGGACTCGAAAAGAAAGACCGACCGAAAGCGGAGTTTCAACAACAAATGGGTACGACCGAAAGCGGACTTGAAAAGAAAGACCAACCGAAAGCGGGATTTCAACAACAAACGAGTACGACTGAAAGTGGACTCGAAAAGATTGACCGACCGAAAGCGGAGTTTCAACAACAAACGAGTACAACCGAAAGCGGACTCGAAAAGAAAGACCGACCGAAAGCGGAGTTTGAATAATAAACGAGAACGACCAAAAGCGGACTCGAAAAGAAAGACCGACCGAAGGCGGAGTTTCAACAACAAACGAGTACGACCAAAAGTGGACTCGAAAAGAAAGACCGACCGAAAGCGGAGTTTCAATAACAAATGGGTACGACCGAAAGCGGACTTGAAAAGAAAGACCAACCGAAAGCGGAGTTTCAACAACAAACGAGTACGACCAAAAGCGGACTCGAAAAGAAAGACCGACAGAAAGCGGAGTTTCAACAACAAACGGGTATGACCGAAAGCGGACTCGAAAAGAAAGGCCGACCGAAAGCGGAGGTTCAACAATAAACGAGTACGACCGAAAGCGGACTCGAAAAGAAAGACCGACCAAAAGTGGAGTTTCAACAATAAATGGGTATGACCGAAAGAGGACTTGAAAAGAAAGACCAACCGAAAGCGGAGTTTCAACAACAAACGAGTACGACCGAAAGCGGACTCGAAAAGATAGATCGACCGAAAGCGGAATTTCAACAACAAACGGGTACAACCGAAAGCGGACTCGAAAAGAAAGACCGACCGAAAGCGGAGTTTCAACAACAAATGGGTACGACCGAAAGCAGACTTGAAAAGAAAGTCCAACCGAATGCGGAGTTTCAACAACAAACGAGTACGACTGAAGGCGGACTCGAAAAGATAGACCGACCGAAAGCGGAGTTTCAACAACAAACGGGTACAACCGAAAGCGGACTCGAAAAGAAAGACCGACCGAAAGCGGAGTTTCAACATCAAATGGGTACGACAGAAAGCAGACTTGAAAAGAAAGACCAACCAAAAGCGGAGTTTCAACAACAAACGAGTACGACTGAAAGCGTACTCGAAAAGAAAGACCGACCGAAAGTGGAGTTTCAACAATAAACGAGTACGACCGAAAGCGGACTCGAAAAGAAAGACCGACCGAAAGCGGAGTTTCAACAACAAATGGGTACGACCGAAAGCAGACTTGAAAAGATAGACCAACCGAAAGCGGAGTTTCAACAACAAACGAGTACGACTGAAAGCGGACTCGAAAAGATAGACCGACCGAAAGCGGAGTTTCAACAACAAACAGGTACAACCGAAAGCGGACTCGAAAAGAAAGACCAACCGAAAGCGGAGTTTCAACAACAAATGGGTACGACAGAAAGCAGACTCGAAAAGATAGACCGACCGAAAGCGGAGTTTCAACAACAAACGAGTACAACCGAAAGATGACTCGAAAAGAAAGACCGACCGAAAGCGGAGTTTGAACAATAAACGAGAACGACCAAAAGCGGACTCGAAAAGAAAGACCGACCGAAGGCGGAGTTTCAACAACAAAGGAGTACGACCGAAAGCGGACTCGAAAAGAAAGACCGACCGAAAGCGGAGTTTCAACAACAAATGGGTACGACCGAAAGCGGACTTGAAAAGAAAGACCAACCGAAAGCGGGATTTCAACAACAAACGAGTACGACTGAAAGTGGACTCGAAAAGATTGACCGACCGAAAGCGGAGTTTCAACAACAAACGAGTACAACCGAAAGCGGACTCGAAAAGAAAGACCGACCGAAAGCGGAGTTTGAATAATAAACGAGAACGACCAAAAGCGGACTCGAAAAGAAAGACCGACCGAAGGCGGAGTTTCAACAACAAACGAGTACGACCAAAAGTGGACTCGAAAAGAAAGACCGACCGAAAGCGGAGTTTCAATAACAAATGGGTACGACCGAAAGCGGACTTGAAAAGAAAGACCAACCGAAAGCGGAGTTTCAACAACAAACGAGTACGACCAAAAGCGGACTCGAAAAGAAAGACCGACAGAAAGCGGAGTTTCAACAACAAACGGGTATGACCGAAAGCGGACTCGAAAAGAAAGGCCGACCGAAAGCGGAGGTTCAACAATAAACGAGTACGACCGAAAGCGGACTCGAAAAGAAAGACCGACCAAAAGTGGAGTTTCAACAATAAATGGGTATGACCGAAAGCGGACTTGAAAAGAAAGACCAACCGAAAGCGGAGTTTCAACAACAAACGAGTACGACCGAAAGCGGACTCGAAAAGATAGATCGACCGAAAGCGGAATTTCAACAACAAACGGGTACAACCGAAAGCGGACTCGAAAAGAAAGACCGACCGAAAGCGGAGTTTCAACAACAAATGGGTACGACCGAAAGCAGACTTGGAAAGAAAGTCCAACCGAATGCGGAGTTTCAACAACAAACGAGTACGACTGAAAGCGGACTCGAAAAGATAGACCGACCGAAAGCGGAGTTTCAACAACAAACGGGTACAACCGAAAGCGGACTCGAAAAGAAAGACCGACCGAAAGCGGAGTTTCAACATCAAATGGGTACGACAGAAAGCAGACTTGAAAAGAAAGACCAACCAAAAGCGGAGTTTCAACAACAAACGAGTACGACTGAAAGCGTACTCGAAAAGAAAGACCGACCGAAAGCGGAGTTTCAACAATAAACGAGTACGACCGAAAGCGGACTCGAAAAGAAAGACCGACCGAAAGCGGAGTTTCAACAACAAATGGGTACGACCGAAAGCAGACTTGAAAAGATAGACCAACCGAAAGCGGAGTTTCAACAACAAACGAGTACGACTGAAAGCGGACTCGAAAAGATAGACCGACCGAAAGCGGAGTTTCAACAACAAACAGGTACAACCGAAAGCGGACTCGAAAAGAAAGACCAACCGAAAGCGGAGTTTCAACAACAAATGGGTACGACAGAAAGCAGACTCGAAAAGATAGACCGACCGAAAGCGGAGTTTCAACAACAAACGAGTACAACCGAAAGATGACTCGAAAAGAAAGACCGACCGAAAGCGGAGTTTGAACAATAAACGAGAACGACCAAAAGCGGACTCGAAAAGAAAGACCGACCGAAGGCGGAGTTTCAACAACAAAGGAGTACGACCAAAAGTGGACTCGAAAAGAAAGACCGACCGAAAACGGAGTTTCAACAACAAATGGGTACGACCGAAAGCGGACTTGAAAAGAAAGACCAACCGAAAGCGGGATTTCAACAACAAACGAGTACGACTGAAAGCAGACTCGAAAAATAGACCGACCGAAAGCGGAGTTTTAACAACAAACAAGTACGACCGAAAGCGGACTCGAAAAGAAAGACCGACCAAAAGCGGAGTTTCAACAACAAAAGAGTACGACCGAAAGCGGACTCAAAAAGAAAGACCGACCGAAAACGGACTCGAAAATAAAGACCGGCCGAAAGCAGAGTTTCAACAACAAACGAGTACGACCGAAAGCGGACTCGAAAAGAAAGACCGACCAAAAGCGGAGTTTTAACAACAAATGAGTAGGACCAAAAGCGGACTCGAAAAGAAAGACCGACCGAAAGCGGAGTTTTCACAACAAACGAGTACGACCGAAAGCGGACTCGAAAAGAAAGACCGACCAAAAGCGAACTTGAAAAGAAAGACCGACCGAAAGCAAAGTTTCAACAACAAATGGGTACGACCGAAAGCAGACTTGAAAAGAAAGACCAACCGGAAGCGGAGTTTCAACAACAAACGAGTACGACTGAAAGCGGACTCGAAAAGATAGACCGACCGAAAGCGGAGTTTCAACAACAAACGGGTACAACCGAAAGCGGACTCGAAAAGAAAGACCGAACGAAAGCGGAGTTTCAACAACAAATGGGTACGACAGAAAGCAGACTTGAAAAAAAAGACCAACCAAAAGCGGAGTTTCAACACCAAACGAGTACGACTGAAAGCGTACTCGAAAAGAAAGACCGACCGAAAGCGGAGTTTCAACAATAAACGAGTACGACCGAAAGCGGACTCGAAAAGAAAGACCGACCGAAAGCGGAGTTTCAACAAAAAATGGGTACGACCGAAAGCAGACTTGAAAAGAAAGACCAACCGAAAACGGAGTTTCAACAACAAACGAGTACGACTGAAAGCGGACTCGAAAAGATAGACCGACCAAAAGTGGAGTTTCAACAACAAATGGGTACGACAGAAAGCGGACTTGAAAAGAAAGACCAACCGAAAGCGGAGTTTCAACAACAAACGAGAAGGACTGAAAGCGGACTCGAAAAGATTGACCGACCGAAAGCGGAGTTTCAACAACAAACGAGTACAACCGAAAGCGGACTCGAAAAGAAAGACCGACCGAAAGCGGAGTTTGAATAATAAACGAGAACGACCAAAAGCGGACTCGAAAAGAAAGACCGACCGAAGGCGGAGTTTCAACAACAAACGAGTACGACCAAAAGTGGACTCGAAAAGAAAGACCGACCGAAAGCGGAGTTTCAATAACAAATGGGTACGACCGAAAGCGGACTTGAAAAGAAAGACCAACCGAAAGCGGAGTTTCAACAACAAACGAGTACGACCAAAAGCGGACTCGAAAAGAAAGACCGACAGAAAGCGGAGTTTCAACAACAAACGGGTATGACCGAAAGCGGACTCGAAAAGAAAGGCCGACCGAAAGCGGAGGTTCAACAATAAACGACTACGACCGAAAGCGGACTCGAAAAGAAAGACCGACCAAAAGTGGAGTTTCAACAATAAATGGGTATGACCGAAAGCGGACTTGAAAAGAAAGACCAACCGAAAGCGGAGTTTCAACAACAAACGAGTACGACCGAAAGCGGACTCGAAAAGATAGATCGACCGAAAGCGGAATTTCAACAACAAACGGGTACAACCGAAAGCGGACTCGAAAAGAAAGACCGACCGAAAGCGGAGTTTCAACAACAAATGGGTACGACCGAAAGCAGACTTGAAAAGAAAGTCCAACCGAATACGGAGTTTCAACAACAAACGAGTACGACTGAAAGCGGACTCGAAAAGATAGACCGACCGAAAGCGGAGTTTCAACAACAAACGGGTACAACCGAAAGCGGACTCGAAAAGAAAGACCGACCGAAAGCGGAGTTTCAACATCAAATGGGTACGACAGAAAGCAGACTTGAAAAGAAAGACCAACCAAAAGCGGAGTTTCAACAACAAACGAGTACGACTGAAAGCGTACTCGAAAAGAAAGACCGACCGAAAGCGGAGTTTCAACAATAAACGAGTACGACCGAAAGCGGACTCGAAAAGAAAGACCGACCGAAAGCGGAGTTTCAACAACAAATGGGTACGACCGAAAGCAGACTTGAAAAGATAGACCAACCGAAAGAGGAGTTTCAACAACAAACGAGTACGACTGAAAGCGGACTCGAAAAGATAGACCGACCGAAAGCGGAGTTTCAACAACAAACAGGTACAACCGAAAGCGGACTCGAAAAGAAAGACCAACCGAAAGCGGAGTTTCAACAACAAATGGGTACGACAGAAAGCAGACTCGAAAAGATAGACCGACCGAAAGCGGAGTTTCAACAACAAACGAGTACAACCGAAAGATGACTCGAAAAGAAAGACCGACCGAAAGCGGAGTTTGAACAATAAACGAGAACGACCAAAAGCGGACTCGAAAAGAAAGACCGACCGAAGGCGGAGTTTCAACAACAAAGGAGTACGACCGAAAGCGGACTCGAAAAGAAAGACCGACCGAAAGCGGAGTTTCAACAACAAATGGGTACGACCGAAAGCGGACTTGAAAAGAAAGACCAACCGAAAGCGGGATTTCAACAACAAACGAGTACGACTGAAAGTGGACTCGAAAAGATTGACCGACCGAAAGCGGAGTTTCAACAACAAACGAGTACAACAGAAAGCGGACTCGAAAAGAAAGACCGACCGAAAGCGGAGTTTGAATAATAAACGAGAACGACCAAAAGCGGACTCGAAAAGAAAGACCGACCGAAGGCGGAGTTTCAACAACAAACGAGTACGACCAAAAGTGGACTCGAAAAGAAAGACCGACCGAAAGCGGAGTTTCAATAACAAATGGGTACGACCGAAAGCGGACTTGAAAAGAAAGACCAACCGAAAGCGGAGTTTCAACAACAAACGAGTACGACCAAAAGCGGACTCGAAAAGAAAGACCGACCGAAAGCGGAGTTTCAACAACAAACGGGTACAACCGAAAGCGGACTCGAAAAGAAAGACCGACCGAAAGCGGAGTTTCAACATCAAATGGGTACGACAGAAAGCAGACTTGAAAAGAAAGACCAACCAAAAGCGGAGTTTCAACAACAAACGAGTACGACTGAAAGCGTACTCGAAAAGAAAGACCGACCGAAAGCGGAGTTTCAACAATAAACGAGTACGACCGAAAGCGGACTCGAAAAGAAAGACCGACCGAAAGCGGAGTTTCAACAACAAATGGGTACGACCGAAAGCAGACTTGAAAAGATAGACCAACCGAAAGCGGAGTTTCAACAACAAACGAGTACGACTGAAAGCGGACTCGAAAAGATAGACCGACCGAAAGCGGAGTTTCAACAACAAACAGGTACAACCGAAAGCGGACTCGAAAAGAAAGACCAACCGAAAGCGGAGTTTCAACAACAAATGGGTACGACAGAAAGCAGACTCGAAAAGATAGACCGACCGAAAGCGGAGTTTCAACAACAAACGAGTACAACCGAAAGATGACTCGAAAAGAAAGACCGACCGAAAGCGGAGTTTGAACAATAAACGAGAACGACCAAAAGCGGACTCGAAAAGAAAGACCGACCGAAGGCGGAGTTTCAACAACAAAGGAGTACGACCAAAAGTGGACTCGAAAAGAAAGACCGACCGAAAGCGGAGTTTCAACAACAAATGGGTACGACCGAAAGCGGACTTGAAAAGAAAGACCAACCGAAAGCGGGATTTCAACAATAAACGAGTACGACTGAAAGCAGACTCGAAAAATAGACCGACCGAAAGCGGAGTTTTAACAACAAACAAGTACGACCGAAAGCGGACTCGAAATGAAAGACCGACCAAAAGCGGAGTTTCAACAACAAAAGAGTACGACCGAAAGCGGACTCAAAAAGAAAGACCGACCGAAAACGGACTCGAAAATAAAGACCGGCCGAAAGCAGAGTTTCAACAACAAACGAGTACGACCGAAAGCGGACTCGAAAAGAAAGACCGACCAAAAGCGGAGTTTTAACAACAAATGAGTAGGACCAAAAGCGGACTCGAAAAGAAAGACCGACCGAAAGCGGAGTTTTCACAACAAACGAGTACGACCGAAAGCGGACTCGAAAAGAAAGACCGACCAAAAGTGAACTTGAAAAGAAAGACCGACCGAAAGCGAAGTTTCAACAACAAACGAGTACGACCCAAAGCGGGCTCGAAAAGAAAGACCAACCGAAAGCGAAGTTTCAACAACAAACGAGTACGACCGAAAGCGGACTCGGAAAGAAAGACCGACCAAAAGCGGAGTTTCAACAACAAACGAGTACGACCGAAAGCGGACTCGAAAAGAAAGACCGACCGAAAGCGGAGTTTCAACAACAAACGAGTAGGACCAAAAGCGGACTCGAAAAGAAAGACCGATCGAAAGCGGAGTTTCCACAATAAACGAGTACGACCGTAAGCGGACTCGAAAAGAAAGACCGACCAAAAGCGGACTCGAAAAGAAAGACCGACCGAAAGCGGAGTTTCAACAACAAACGAGTACGACCGAAAGCGGACTCGAAAATAAAGACCGACAGAAAGCGGAGTTTCAACAACAAACGAGTACGACCGAAAGCGGACTCGAAAAGAAAGACTGGCCGAAAGCGGACTCGAAAAGAAAGACCGACCGAAAGCGGAGGTTCAACAATAAACGAGTACGACCGAAAGCGGACTCGAAAAGAAAGACCGACCGAAAGCGGAGTTTCAACAACAAATGGGTACGACCGAAAGCAGACTTGAAAAGAAAGACCAACCGGAAGCGGAGTTTCAACAACAAACGAGTACGACCGAAAGCGGACTCGAAAAGAAAGACCGAACGAAAGCGGAGTTTCAACAACAAATGGGTACGACAGAAAGCAGACTTGAAAAAAAAGACCAACCAAAAGCGGAGTTTCAACACCAAACGAGTACGACTGAAAGCGTACTCGAAAAGAAAGACCGACCGAAAGCGGAGTTTCAACAATAAACGAGTACGACCGAAAGCGGACTCGAAAAGAAAGACCGACCGAAAGCGGAGTTTCAACAAAAAATGGGTACGACCGAAAGCAGACTTGAAAAGAAAGACCAACCGAAAACGGAGTTTCAACAACAAACGAGTACGACTGAAAGCGGACTCGAAAAGATAGACCGACCAAAAGTGGAGTTTCAACAACAAATGGGTACGACAGAAAGCGGACTTGAAAAGAAAGACCAACCGAAAGCGGAGTTTCAACAACAAACGAGAAGGACTGAAAGCGGACTCGAAAAGATTGACCGACCGAAAGCGGAGTTTCAACAACAAACGAGTACAACCGAAAGCGGACTCGAAAAGAAAGACCGACCGAAAGCGGAGTTTGAATAATAAACGAGAACGACCAAAAGCGGACTCGAAAAGAAAGACCGACCGAAGGCGGAGTTTCAACAACAAACGAGTACGACCAAAAGTGGACTCGAAAAGAAAGACCGACCGAAAGCGGAGTTTCAATAACAAATGGGTACGACCGAAAGCGGACTTGAAAAGAAAGACCAACCGAAAGCGGAGTTTCAACAACAAACGAGTACGACCAAAAGCGGACTCGAAAAGAAAGACCGACAGAAAGCGGAGTTTCAACAACAAACGGGTATGACCGAAAGCGGACTCGAAAAGAAAGGCCGACCGAAAGCGGAGGTTCAACAATAAACGACTACGACCGAAAGCGGACTCGAAAAGAAAGACCGACCAAAAGTGGAGTTTCAACAATAAATGGGTATGACCGAAAGCGGACTTGAAAAGAAAGACCAACCGAAAGCGGAGTTTCAACAACAAACGAGTACGACCGAAAGCGGACTCGAAAAGATAGATCGACCGAAAGCGGAATTTCAACAACAAACGGGTACAACCGAAAGCGGACTCGAAAAGAAAGACCGACCGAAAGCGGAGTTTCAACAACAAATGGGTACGACCGAAAGCAGACTTGAAAAGAAAGTCCAACCGAATACGGAGTTTCAACAACAAACGAGTACGACTGAAAGCGGACTCGAAAAGATAGACCGACCGAAAGCGGAGTTTCAACAACAAACGGGTACAACCGAAAGCGGACTCGAAAAGAAAGACCGACCGAAAGCGGAGTTTCAACATCAAATGGGTACGACAGAAAGCAGACTTGAAAAGAAAGACCAACCAAAAGCGGAGTTTCAACAACAAACGAGTACGACTGAAAGCGTACTCGAAAAGAAAGACCGACCGAAAGCGGAGTTTCAACAATAAACGAGTACGACCGAAAGCGGACTCGAAAAGAAAGACCGACCGAAAGCGGAGTTTCAACAACAAATGGGTACGACCGAAAGCAGACTTGAAAAGATAGACCAACCGAAAGAGGAGTTTCAACAACAAACGAGTACGACTGAAAGCGGACTCGAAAAGATAGACCGACCGAAAGCGGAGTTTCAACAACAAACAGGTACAACCGAAAGCGGACTCGAAAAGAAAGACCAACCGAAAGCGGAGTTTCAACAACAAATGGGTACGACAGAAAGCAGACTCGAAAAGATAGACCGACCGAAAGCGGAGTTTCAACAACAAACGAGTACAACCGAAAGATGACTCGAAAAGAAAGACCGACCGAAAGCGGAGTTTGAACAATAAACGAGAACGACCAAAAGCGGACTCGAAAAGAAAGACCGACCGAAGGCGGAGTTTCAACAACAAAGGAGTACGACCGAAAGCGGACTCGAAAAGAAAGACCGACCGAAAGCGGAGTTTCAACAACAAATGGGTACGACCGAAAGCGGACTTGAAAAGAAAGACCAACCGAAAGCGGGATTTCAACAACAAACGAGTACGACTGAAAGTGGACTCGAAAAGATTGACCGACCGAAAGCGGAGTTTCAACAACAAACGAGTACAACAGAAAGCGGACTCGAAAAGAAAGACCGACCGAAAGCGGAGTTTGAATAATAAACGAGAACGACCAAAAGCGGACTCGAAAAGAAAGACCGACCGAAGGCGGAGTTTCAACAACAAACGAGTACGACCAAAAGTGGACTCGAAAAGAAAGACCGACCGAAAGCGGAGTTTCAATAACAAATGGGTACGACCGAAAGCGGACTTGAAAAGAAAGACCAACCGAAAGCGGAGTTTCAACAACAAACGAGTACGACCAAAAGCGGACTCGAAAAGAAAGACCGACCGAAAGCGGAGTTTCAACAACAAACGGGTACAACCGAAAGCGGACTCGAAAAGAAAGACCGACCGAAAGCGGAGTTTCAACATCAAATGGGTACGACAGAAAGCAGACTTGAAAAGAAAGACCAACCAAAAGCGGAGTTTCAACAACAAACGAGTACGACTGAAAGCGTACTCGAAAAGAAAGACCGACCGAAAGCGGAGTTTCAACAATAAACGAGTACGACCGAAAGCGGACTCGAAAAGAAAGACCGACCGAAAGCGGAGTTTCAACAACAAATGGGTACGACCGAAAGCAGACTTGAAAAGATAGACCAACCGAAAGCGGAGTTTCAACAACAAACGAGTACGACTGAAAGCGGACTCGAAAAGATAGACCGACCGAAAGCGGAGTTTCAACAACAAACAGGTACAACCGAAAGCGGACTCGAAAAGAAAGACCAACCGAAAGCGGAGTTTCAACAACAAATGGGTACGACAGAAAGCAGACTCGAAAAGATAGACCGACCGAAAGCGGAGTTTCAACAACAAACGAGTACAACCGAAAGATGACTCGAAAAGAAAGACCGACCGAAAGCGGAGTTTGAACAATAAACGAGAACGACCAAAAGCGGACTCGAAAAGAAAGACCGACCGAAGGCGGAGTTTCAACAACAAAGGAGTACGACCAAAAGTGGACTCGAAAAGAAAGACCGACCGAAAGCGGAGTTTCAACAACAAATGGGTACGACCGAAAGCGGACTTGAAAAGAAAGACCAACCGAAAGCGGGATTTCAACAATAAACGAGTACGACTGAAAGCAGACTCGAAAAATAGACCGACCGAAAGCGGAGTTTTAACAACAAACAAGTACGACCGAAAGCGGACTCGAAATGAAAGACCGACCAAAAGCGGAGTTTCAACAACAAAAGAGTACGACCGAAAGCGGACTCAAAAAGAAAGACCGACCGAAAACGGACTCGAAAATAAAGACCGGCCGAAAGCAGAGTTTCAACAACAAACGAGTACGACCGAAAGCGGACTCGAAAAGAAAGACCGACCAAAAGCGGAGTTTTAACAACAAATGAGTAGGACCAAAAGCGGACTCGAAAAGAAAGACCGACCGAAAGCGGAGTTTTCACAACAAACGAGTACGACCGAAAGCGGACTCGAAAAGAAAGACCGACCAAAAGTGAACTTGAAAAGAAAGACCGACCGAAAGCGAAGTTTCAACAACAAACGAGTACGACCCAAAGCGGGCTCGAAAAGAAAGACCAACCGAAAGCGAAGTTTCAACAACAAACGAGTACGACCGAAAGCGGACTCGGAAAGAAAGACCGACCAAAAGCGGAGTTTCAACAACAAACGAGTACGACCGAAAGCGGACTCGAAAAGAAAGACCGACCGAAAGCGGAGTTTCAACAACAAACGAGTAGGACCAAAAGCGGACTCGAAAAGAAAGACCGATCGAAAGCGGAGTTTCCACAATAAACGAGTACGACCGTAAGCGGACTCGAAAAGAAAGACCGACCAAAAGCGGACTCGAAAAGAAAGACCGACCGAAAGCGGAGTTTCAACAACAAACGAGTACGACCGAAAGCGGACTCGAAAATAAAGACCGACAGAAAGCGGAGTTTCAACAACAAACGAGTACGACCGAAAGCGGACTCGAAAAGAAAGACTGGCCGAAAGCGGACTCGAAAAGAAAGACCGACCGAAAGCGGAGGTTCAACAATAAACGAGTACGACCGAAAGCGGACTCGAAAAGAAAGACCGACCGAAAGCGGAGTTTCAACAACAAATGGGTACGACCGAAAGCAGACTTGAAAAGAAAGACCAACCGGAAGCGGAGTTTCAACAACAAACGAGTACGACTGAAAGCGGACTCGAAAAGATAGACCGACCGAAAGCGGAGTTTCAACAACAAACGGGTACAACCGAAAGCGGACTCGAAAAGAAAGACCGAACGAAAGCGGAGTTTCAACAACAAATGGGTACGACAGAAAGCAGACTTGAAAAAAAAGACCAACCAAAAGCGGAGTTTCAACACCAAACGAGTACGACTGAAAGCGTACTCGAAAAGAAAGACCGACCGAAAGCGGAGTTTCAACAATAAACGAGTACGACCGAAAGCGGACTCGAAAAGAAAGACCGACCGAAAGCGGAGTTTCAACAAAAAATGGGTACGACCGAAAGCAGACTTGAAAAGAAAGACCAACCGAAAACGGAGTTTCAACAACAAACGAGTACGACTGAAAGCGGACTCGAAAAGATAGATCGACCAAAAGTGGAGTTTCAACAACAAATGGGTACGACAGAAAGCGGACTTGAAAAGAAAGACCAACCGAAAGCGGAGTTTCAACAACAAACGAGAAGGACTGAAAGCGGACTCGAAAAGATTGACCGACCGAAAGCGGAGTTTCAACAACAAACGAGTACAACCGAAAGCGGACTCGAAAAGAAAGACCGACCGAAAGCGGAGTTTGAACAATAAACGAGAACGACCAAAAGCGGACTCGAAAAGAAAGACCGACCGAAGGCGGAGTTTCAACAACAAACGAGTACGACCAAAAGTGGACTCGAAAAGAAAGACCGACCGAAAGCGGAGTTTCAACAACAAATGGGTACGACCGAAAGCGGACTTGAAAAGAAAGACCAACCGAAAGCGGAGTTTCAACAACAAACGAGTACGACCAAAAGCGGACTCGAAAAGAAAGACCGACAGAAAGCGGAGTTTCAACAACAAACGGGTATGACCGAAAGCGGACTCGAAAAGAAAGGCCGACCGAAAGCGGAGGTTCAACAATAAACGAGTACGGCCGAAAGCGGACTCGAAAAGAAAGACCGACCAAAAGTGGAGTTTCAACAATAAATGGGTATGACCGAAAGCGGACTTGAAAAGAAAGACCAACCGAAAGCGGAGTTTCAACAACAAACGAGTACGACCGAAAGCGGACTCGAAAAGATAGATCGACCGAAAGCGGAATTTCAACAACAAACGGGTACAACCGAAAGCGGACTCGAAAAGAAAGACCGACCGAAAGCGGAGTTTCAACAACAAATGGGTACGACCGAAAGCAGACTTGAAAAGAAAGTCCAACCGAATGCGGAGTTTCAACAACAAACGAGTACGACTGAAAGCGGACTCGAAAAGATAGACCGACCGAAAGCGGAGTTTCAACAACAAACGGGTACAACCGAAAGCGGACTCGAAAAGAAAGACCGACCGAAAGCGGAGTTTCAACATCAAATGGGTACGACAGAAAGCAGACTTGAAAAGAAAGACCAACCAAAAGCGGAGTTTCAACAACAAACGAGTACGACTGAAAGCGTACTCGAAAAGAAAGACCGACCGAAAGCGGAGTTTCAACAATAAACGAGTACGACCGAAAGCGGACTCGAAAAGAAAGACCGACCGAAAGCGGAGTTTCAACAACAAATGGGTACGACCGAAAGCAGACTTGAAAAGATAGACCAACCGAAAGCGGAGTTTCAACAACAAACGAGTACGACTGAAAGCGGACTCGAAAAGATAGACCGACCGAAAGCGGAGTTTCAACAACAAACAGGTACAACCGAAAGCGGACTCGAAAAGAAAGACCAACCGAAAGCGGAGTTTCAACAACAAATGGGTACGACAGAAAGCAGACTCGAAAAGATAGACCGACCGAAAGCGGAGTTTCAACAACAAACGAGTACAACCGAAAGATGACTCGAAAAGAAAGACCGACCGAAAGCGGAGTTTGAACAATAAACGAGAACGACCAAAAGCGGACTCGAAAAGAAAGACCGACCGAAGGCGGAGTTTCAACAACAAAGGAGTACGACCAAAAGTGGACTCGAAAAGAAAGACCGACCGAAAGCGGAGTTTCAACAACAAATGGGTACGACCGAAAGCGGACTTGAAAAGAAAGACCAACCGAAAGCGGGATTTCAACAACAAACGAGTACGACTGAAAGCAGACTCGAAAAATAGACCGACCGAAAGCGGAGTTTTAACAACAAACAAGTACGACCGAAAGCGGACTCGAAATGAAAGACCGACCAAAAGCGGAGTTTCAACAACAAAAGAGTACGACCGAAAGCGGACTCAAAAAGAAAGACCGACCGAAAACGGACTCGAAAATAAAGACCGGCCGAAAGCAGAGTTTCAACAACAAACGAGTACGACCGAAAGCGGACTCGAAAAGAAAGACCGACCAAAAGCGGAGTTTTAACAACAAATGAGTAGGACCAAAAGCGGACTCGAAAAGAAAGACCGACCGAAAGCGGAGTTTTCACAACAAACGAGTACGACCGAAAGCGGACTCGAAAAGAAAGACCGACCAAAAGTGAACTTGAAAAGAAAGACCGACCGAAAGCGAAGTTTCAACAACAAACGAGTACGACCGAAAGCGGGCTCGAAAAGAAAGACCAACCGAAAGCGAAGTTTCAACAACAAACGAGTACGACCGAAAGCGGACTCGGAAAGAAAGACCGACCAAAAGCGGAGTTTCAACAACAAACGAGTACGACCGAAAGCGGACTCGAAAAGAAAGACCGACCGAAAGCGGAGTTTCAACAACAAACGAGTAGGACCAAAAGCGGACTCGAAAAGAAAGACCGATCGAAAGCGGAGTTTCCACAATAAACGAGTACGACCGTAAGCGGACTCGAAAAGAAAGACCGACCAAAAGCGGACTCGAAAAGAAAGACCGACCGAAAGCGGAGTTTCAACAACAAACGAGTACGACCGAAAGCGGACTCGAAAATAAAGACCGACAGAAAGCGGAGTTTCAACAACAAACGAGTACGACCGAAAGCGGACTCGAAAAGAAAGACTGGCCGAAAGCGGACTCGAAAAGAAAGACCGACCGAAAGCGGAGGTTCAACAATAAACGAGTACGACCGAAAGCGGACTCGAAAAGAAAGACCGACCGAAAGCGGAGTTTCAACAACAAATGGGTACGACCGAAAGCAGACTTGAAAAGAAAGACCAACCGGAAGCGGAGTTTCAACAACAAACGAGTACGACTGAAAGCGGACTCGAAAAGATAGACCGACCGAAAGCGGAGTTTCAACAACAAACGGGTACAACCGAAAGCGGACTCGAAAAGAAAGACCGAACGAAAGCGGAGTTTCAACAACAAATGGGTACGACAGAAAGCAGACTTGAAAAAAAAGACCAACCAAAAGCGGAGTTTCAACACCAAACGAGTACGACTGAAAGCGTACTCGAAAAGAAAGACCGACCGAAAGCGGAGTTTCAACAATAAACGAGTACGACCGAAAGCGGACTCGAAAAGAAAGACCGACCGAAAGCGGAGTTTCAACAAAAAATGGGTACGACCGAAAGCAGACTTGAAAAGAAAGACCAACCGAAAACGGAGTTTCAACAACAAACGAGTACGACTGAAAGCGGACTCGAAAAGATAGATCGACCAAAAGTGGAGTTTCAACAACAAATGGGTACGACAGAAAGCGGACTTGAAAAGAAAGACCAACCGAAAGCGGAGTTTCAACAACAAACGAGAAGGACTGAAAGCGGACTCGAAAAGATTGACCGACCGAAAGCGGAGTTTCAACAACAAACGAGTACAACCGAAAGCGGACTCGAAAAGAAAGACCGACCGAAAGCGGAGTTTGAACAATAAACGAGAACGACCAAAAGCGGACTCGAAAAGAAAGACCGACCGAAGGCGGAGTTTCAACAACAAACGAGTACGACCAAAAGTGGACTCGAAAAGAAAGACCGACCGAAAGCGGAGTTTCAACAACAAATGGGTACGACCGAAAGCGGACTTGAAAAGAAAGACCAACCGAAAGCGGAGTTTCAACAACAAACGAGTACGACCAAAAGCGGACTCGAAAAGAAAGACCGACAGAAAGCGGAGTTTCAACAACAAACGGGTATGACCGAAAGCGGACTCGAAAAGAAAGGCCGACCGAAAGCGGAGGTTCAACAATAAACGAGTACGGCCGAAAGCGGACTCGAAAAGAAAGACCGACCAAAAGTGGAGTTTCAACAATAAATGGGTATGACCGAAAGCGGACTTGAAAAGAAAGACCAACCGAAAGCGGAGTTTCAACAACAAACGAGTACGACCGAAAGCGGACTCGAAAAGATAGATCGACCGAAAGCGGAATTTCAACAACAAACGGGTACAACCGAAAGCGGACTCGAAAAGAAAGACCGACCGAAAGCGGAGTTTCAACAACAAATGGGTACGACCGAAAGCAGACTTGAAAAGAAAGTCCAACCGAATGCGGAGTTTCAACAACAAACGAGTACGACTGAAAGCGGACTCGAAAAGATAGACCGACCGAAAGCGGAGTTTCAACAACAAACGGGTACAACCGAAAGCGGACTCGAAAAGAAAGACCGACCGAAAGCGGAGTTTCAACATCAAATGGGTACGACAGAAAGCAGACTTGAAAAGAAAGACCAACCAAAAGCGGAGTTTCAACAACAAACGAGTACGACTGAAAGCGTACTCGAAAAGAAAGACCGACCGAAAGCGGAGTTTCAACAATAAACGAGTACGACCGAAAGCGGACTCGAAAAGAAAGACCGACCGAAAGCGGAGTTTCAACAACAAATGGGTACGACCGAAAGCAGACTTGAAAAGATAGACCAACCGAAAGCGGAGTTTCAACAACAAACGAGTACGACTGAAAGCGGACTCGAAAAGATAGACCGACCGAAAGCGGAGTTTCAACAACAAACAGGTACAACCGAAAGCGGACTCGAAAAGAAAGACCAACCGAAAGCGGAGTTTCAACAACAAATGGGTACGACAGAAAGCAGACTCGAAAAGATAGACCGACCGAAAGCGGAGTTTCAACAACAAACGAGTACAACCGAAAGATGACTCGAAAAGAAAGACCGACCGAAAGCGGAGTTTGAACAATAAACGAGAACGACCAAAAGCGGACTCGAAAAGAAAGACCGACCGAAGGCGGAGTTTCAACAACAAAGGAGTACGACCAAAAGTGGACTCGAAAAGAAAGACCGACCGAAAGCGGAGTTTCAACAACAAATGGGTACGACCGAAAGCGGACTTGAAAAGAAAGACCAACCGAAAGCGGGATTTCAACAACAAACGAGTACGACTGAAAGCAGACTCGAAAAATAGACCGACCGAAAGCGGAGTTTTAACAACAAACAAGTACGACCGAAAGCGGACTCGAAATGAAAGACCGACCAAAAGCGGAGTTTCAACAACAAAAGAGTACGACCGAAAGCGGACTCAAAAAGAAAGACCGACCGAAAACGGACTCGAAAATAAAGACCGGCCGAAAGCAGAGTTTCAACAACAAACGAGTACGACCGAAAGCGGACTCGAAAAGAAAGACCGACCAAAAGCGGAGTTTTAACAACAAATGAGTAGGACCAAAAGCGGACTCGAAAAGAAAGACCGACCGAAAGCGGAGTTTTCACAACAAACGAGTACGACCGAAAGCGGACTCGAAAAGAAAGACCGACCAAAAGTGAACTTGAAAAGAAAGACCGACCGAAAGCGAAGTTTCAACAACAAACGAGTACGACCGAAAGCGGGCTCGAAAAGAAAGACCAACCGAAAGCGAAGTTTCAACAACAAACGAGTACGACCGAAAGCGGACTCGGAAAGAAAGACCGACCAAAAGCGGAGTTTCAACAACAAACGAGTACGACCGAAAGCGGACTCGAAAAGAAAGACCGACCGAAAGCGGAGTTTCAACAACAAACGAGTAGGACCAAAAGCGGACTCGAAAAGAAAGACCGATCGAAAGCGGAGTTTCCACAATAAACGAGTACGACCGTAAGCGGACTCGAAAAGAAAGACCGACCAAAAGCGGACTCGAAAAGAAAGACCGACCGAAAGCGGAGTTTCAACAACAAACGAGTACGACCGAAAGCGGACTCGAAAATAAAGACCGACAGAAAGCGGAGTTTCAACAACAAACGAGTACGACCGAAAGCGGACTCGAAAAGAAAGACTGGCCGAAAGCGGACTCGAAAAGAAAGACCGACCGAAAGCGGAGGTTCAACAATAAACGAGTACGACCGAAAGCGGACTCGAAAAGAAAGACCGACCGAAAGCGGAGTTTCAACAACAAATGGGTACGACCGAAAGCAGACTTGAAAAGAAAGACCAACCGGAAGCGGAGTTTCAACAACAAACGAGTACGACTGAAAGCGGACTCGAAAAGATAGACCGACCGAAAGCGGAGTTTCAACAACAAACGGGTACAACCGAAAGCGGACTCGAAAAGAAAGACCGAACGAAAGCGGAGTTTCAACAACAAATGGGTACGACAGAAAGCAGACTTGAAAAAAAAGACCAACCAAAAGCGGAGTTTCAACACCAAACGAGTACGACTGAAAGCGTACTCGAAAAGAAAGACCGACCGAAAGCGGAGTTTCAACAATAAACGAGTACGACCGAAAGCGGACTCGAAAAGAAAGACCGACCGAAAGCGGAGTTTCAACAAAAAATGGGTACGACCGAAAGCAGACTTGAAAAGAAAGACCAACCGAAAACGGAGTTTCAACAACAAACGAGTACGACTGAAAGCGGACTCGAAAAGATAGATCGACCAAAAGTGGAGTTTCAACAACAAATGGGTACGACAGAAAGCGGACTTGAAAAGAAAGACCAACCGAAAGCGGAGTTTCAACAACAAACGAGAAGGACTGAAAGCGGACTCGAAAAGATTGACCGACCGAAAGCGGAGTTTCAACAACAAACGAGTACAACCGAAAGCGGACTCGAAAAGAAAGACCGACCGAAAGCGGAGTTTGAACAATAAACGAGAACGACCAAAAGCGGACTCGAAAAGAAAGACCGACCGAAGGCGGAGTTTCAACAACAAACGAGTACGACCAAAAGTGGACTCGAAAAGAAAGACCGACCGAAAGCGGAGTTTCAACAACAAATGGGTACGACCGAAAGCGGACTTGAAAAGAAAGACCAACCGAAAGCGGAGTTTCAACAACAAACGAGTACGACCAAAAGCGGACTCGAAAAGAAAGACCGACAGAAAGCGAAGTTTCAACAACAAACGGGTATGACCGAAAGCGGACTCGAAAAGAAAGGCCGACCGAAAGCGGAGGTTCAACAATAAACGAGTACGACCGAAAGCGGACTCGAAAAGAAAGACCGACCAAAAGTGGAGTTTCAACAATAAATGGGTATGACCGAAAGCGGACTTGAAAAGAAAGACCAACCGAAAGCGGAGTTTCAACAACAAACGAGTACGACCGAAAGCGGACTCGAAAAGATAGATCGACCGAAAGCGGAATTTCAACAACAAACGGGTACAACCGAAAGCGGACTCGAAAAGAAAGACCGACCGAAAGCGGAGTTTCAACAACAAATGGGTACGACCGAAAGCAGACTTGAAAAGAAAGTCCAACCGAATGCGGAGTTTCAACAACAAACGAGTACGACTGAAAGCGGACTCGAAAAGATAGACCGACCGAAAGCGGAGTTTCCACAACAAACGGGTACAACCGAAAGCGGACTCGAAAAGAAAGACCGACCGAAAGCGGAGTTTCAACATCAAATGGGTACGACAGAAAGCAAACTTGAAAAGAAAGACCAACCAAAAGCGGAGTTTCAACAACAAACGAGTACGACTGAAAGCGTACTCGAAAAGAAAGACCGACCGAAAGCGGAGTTTCAACAATAAACGAGTACGACCGAAAGCGGACTCGAAAAGAAAGACCGATCGAAAGCGGAGTTTCAACAACAAATGGGTACGACAGAAAGCAGACTCGAAAAGATAGACCGACCGAAAGCAGAGTTTCAACAACAAACGAGTACAACCGAAAGATGACTCGAAAAGAAAGACCGACCGAAAGCGGAGTTTGAACAATAAACGAGAACGACCAAAAGCGGACTCGAAAAGAAAGACCGACCGAAGGCGGAGTTTCAACAACAAAGGAGTACGACCAAAAGTGGACTCGAAAAGAAAGACCAACCGAAAGCGGAGTTTCAACAACAAATGGGTACGACCGAAAGCGGACTTGAAAAGAAAGACCAACCGAAAGCGGGATTTCAACAACAAACGAGTACGACTGAAAGCGGACTCGAAAAATAGACCGACCGAAAGCGGAGTTTTAACAACAAACAAGTACGACCGAAAGCGGACTCGAAAAGAAAGACCGACTAAAAGCGGAGTTTCAACAACAAAAGAGTACGACCGAAAGCGGACTCAAAAAGAAAGACCGACCGAAAGCGGACTCGAAAATAAAGACCGGCCGAAAGCAGAGTTTCAACAACAAACGAGTACGACCGAAAGCGGACTCGAAAAGAAAGACCGACCAAAAGCGGAGTTTTAACAACAAATGAGTAGGACCAAAAGCGGACTCGAAAAGAAAGACCGACCGAAAGCGGAGTTTTCACAACAAACGAGTACGACCGAAAGCGGACTCGAAAAGAAAGACCGACCAAAAGTGAACTTGAAAAGAAAGACCGACCGAAAGCGAAGTTTCAACAACAAACGAGTACGACCGAAAGCGGGCTCGAAAAGAAAGACCAACCGAAAGCGAAGTTTCAACAACAAACGAGTACGACCGAAAGCGGACTCGGAAAGAAAGACCGACCAAAAGCGGAGTTTCAACAACAAACGAGTACGACCGAAAGCGGACTCGAAAAGAAAGACCGACCGAAAGCGGAGTTTCAACAACAAACGAGTAGGACCAAAAGCGGACTCGAAAAGAAAGACCGATCGAAAGCGGAGTTTCCACAATAAACGAGTACGACCGTAAGCGGACTCGAAAAGAAAGACCGACCAAAAGCGGACTCGAAAAGAAAGACCGACCGAAAGCGGAGTTTCAACAACAAACGAGTACGACCGAAAGCGGACTCGAAAATAAAGACCGACAGAAAGCGGAGTTTCAACAACAAACGAGTACGACCGAAAGCGGACTCGAAAAGAAAGACCGACCGAAAGCGGACTCGAAAAGAAAGACCGACCGAAAGCAGAGGTTCAACAATAAACGAGTACGACCGAAAGCGGACTCGAAAAGAAAGACCGACCGAAAGCGGAGTTTCAACAACAAATGGGTACGACCGAAAGCAGACTTGAAAAGAAAGACCAACCGAAAGCGGAGTTTCAACAACAAACGAGTACGACTGAAAGCGGACTCGAAAAGATAGACCGACCGAAAGCGGAGTTTCAACAACAAACGGGTACAACCGAAAGCGGACTTGAAAAGAAAGACCGACCAAAAGCGGAGTTTCAACAACAAATGGGTACGACAGAAAGCAGACTTGAAAAAAAAGACCAACCAAAAGCGGAGTTTCAACACCAAACAAGTACGACTGAAAGCGTACTCGAAAAGAAAGACCGACCGAAAGCGGAGTTTCAACAATAAACGAGTACGACCGAAAGCGGACTCGAAAAGAAAGACCGACCGAAAGCGGAGTTTCAACAAAAAATGGGTACGACCGAAAGCAGACTTGAAAAGAAAGACCAACCGAAAACGGAGTTTCAACAACAAACGAGTACGACTGAAAGCGGACTCGAAAAGATAGATCGACCAAAAGTGGAGTTTCAACAACAAATGGGTACGACAGAAAGCGGACTTGAAAAGAAAGACCAACCGAAAGCGGAGTTTCAACAACAAACGAGAAGGACTGAAAGCGGACTCGAAAAGATTGACCGACCGAAAGCGGAGTTTCAACAACAAACGAGTACAACCGAAAGCGGACTCGAAAAGAAAGACCGACCGAAAGCGGAGTTTGAACAATAAACGAGAACGACCAAAAGCGGACTCGAAAAGAAAGACCGACCGAAGGCGGAGTTTCAACAACAAACGAGTACGACCAAAAGTGGACTCGAAAAGAAAGACCGACCGAAAGCGGAGTTTCAACAACAAATGGGTACGACCGAAAGCGGACTTGAAAAGAAAGACCAACCGAAAGCGGAGTTTCAACAACAAACGAGTACGACCAAAAGCGGACTCGAAAAGAAAGACCGACAGAAAGCGGAGTTTCAACAACAAACGGGTATGACCGAAAGCGGACTCGAAAAGAAAGGCCGACCGAAAGCGGAGGTTCAACAATAAACGAGTACGACCGAAAGCGGACTCGAAAAGAAAGACCGACCAAAAGTGGAGTTTCAACAATAAATGGGTATGACCGAAAGCGGACTTGAAAAGAAAGACCAACCGAAAGCGGAGTTTCAACAACAAACGAGTACGACCGAAAGCGGACTCGAAAAGATAGATCGACCGAAAGCGGAATTTCAACAACAAACGGGTACAACCGAAAGCGGACTCGAAAAGAAAGACCGACCGAAAGCGGAGTTTCAACAACAAATGGGTACGACCGAAAGCAGACTTGAAAAGAAAGTCCAACCGAATGCGGAGTTTCAACAACAAACGAGTACGACTGAAAGCGGACTCGAAAAGATAGACCGACCGAAAGCGGAGTTTCCACAACAAACGGGTACAACCGAAAGCGGACTCGAAAAGAAAGACCGACCGAAAGCGGAGTTTCAACATCAAATGGGTACGACAGAAAGCAGACTTGAAAAGAAAGACCAACCAAAAGCGGAGTTTCAACAACAAACGAGTACGACTGAAAGCGTACTCGAAAAGAAAGACCGACCGAAAGCGGAGTTTCAACAATAAACGAGTACGACCGAAAGCGGACTCGAAAAGAAAGACCGATCGAAAGCGGAGTTTCAACAACAAATGGGTACGACAGAAAGCAGACTCGAAAAGATAGACCGACCGAAAGCAGAGTTTCAACAACAAACGAGTACAACCGAAAGATGACTCGAAAAGAAAGACCGACCGAAAGCGGAGTTTGAACAATAAACGAGAACGACCAAAAGCGGACTCGAAAAGAAAGACCGACCGAAGGCGGAGTTTCAACAACAAAGGAGTACGACCAAAAGTGGACTCGAAAAGAAAGACCAACCGAAAGCGGAGTTTCAACAACAAATGGGTACGACCGAAAGCGGACTTGAATAGAAAGACCAACCGAAAGCGGGATTTCAACAACAAACGAGTACGACTGAAAGCGGACTCGAAAAATAGACCGACCGAAAGCGGAGTTTTAACAACAAACAAGTACGACCGAAAGCGGACTCGAAAAGAAAGACCGACCAAAAGAGGAGTTTCAACAACAAAAGAGTACGACCGAAAGCGGACTCAAAAAGAAAGACCGACCGAAAGCGGACTCGAAAATAAAGACCGGCCGAAAGCAGAGTTTCAACAACAAACGAGTACGACCGAAAGCGGACTCGAAAAGAAAGACCGACCAAAAGCGGAGTTTTAACAACAAATGAGTAGGACCAAAAGCGGACTCGAAAAGAAAGACCGACCGAAAGCGGAGTTTTCACAACAAACGAGTACGACCGAAAGCGGACTCGAAAAGAAAGACCGACCAAAAGTGAACTTGAAAAGAAAGACCGACCGAAAGCGAAGTTTCAACAACAAACGAGTACGACCGAAAGCGGGCTCGAAAAGAAAGACCAACCGAAAGCGAAGTTTCAACAACAAACGAGTACGACCGAAAGCGGACTCGGAAAGAAAGACCGACCAAAAGCGGAGTTTCAACAACAAACGAGTACGACCGAAAGCGGACTCGAAAAGAAAGACCGACCGAAAGCGGAGTTTCAACAACAAACGAGTAGGACCAAAAGCGGACTCGAAAAGAAAGACCGATCGAAAGCGGAGTTTCCACAATAAACGAGTACGACCGTAAGCGGACTCGAAAAGAAAGACCGACCAAAAGCGGACTCGAAAAGAAAGACCGACCGAAAGCGGAGTTTCAACAACAAACGAGTACGACCGAAAGCGGACTCGAAAATAAAGACCGACAGAAAGCGGAGTTTCAACAACAAACGAGTACGACCGAAAGCGGACTCGAAAAGAAAGACCGACCGAAAGCGGACTCGAAAAGAAAGACCGACCGAAAGCAGAGGTTCAACAATAAACGAGTACGACCGAAAGCGGACTCGAAAAGAAAGACCGACCGAAAGCGGAGTTTCAACAACAAATGGGTACGACCGAAAGCAGACTTGAAAAGAAAGACCAACCGAAAGCGGAGTTTCAACAACAAACGAGTACGACTGAAAGCGGACTCGAAAAGATAGACCGACCGAAAGCGGAGTTTCAACAACAAACGGGTACAACCGAAAGCGGACTTGAAAAGAAAGACCGACCAAAAGCGGAGTTTCAACAACAAATGGGTACGACAGAAAGCAGACTTGAAAAAAAAGACCAACCAAAAGCGGAGTTTCAACACCAAACGAGTACGACTGAAAGCGTACTCGAAAAGAAAGACCGACCGAAAGCGGAGTTTCAACAATAAACGAGTACGACCGAAAGCGGACTCGAAAAGAAAGACCGACCGAAAGCGGAGTTTCAACAAAAAATGGGTACGACCGAAAGCAGACTTGAAAAGAAAGACCAACCGAAAACGGAGTTTCAACAACAAACGAGTACGACTGAAAGCGGACTCGAAAAGATAGATCGACCAAAAGTGGAGTTTCAACAACAAATGGGTACGACAGAAAGCGGACTTGAAAAGAAAGACCAACCGAAAGCGGAGTTTCAACAACAAACGAGAAGGACTGAAAGCGGACTCGAAAAGATTGACCGACCGAAAGCGGAGTTTCAACAACAAACGAGTACAACCGAAAGCGGACTCGAAAAGAAAGACCGACCGAAAGCGGAGTTTGAACAATAAACGAGAACGACCAAAAGCGGACTCGAAAAGAAAGACCGATCGAAGGCGGAGTTTCAACAACAAACGAGTACGACCAAAAGTGGACTCGAAAAGAAAGACCGACCGAAAGCGGAGTTTCAACAACAAATGGGTACGACCGAAAGCGGACTTGAAAAGAAAGACCAACCGAAAGCGGAGTTTCAACAACAAACGAGTACGACCAAAAGCGGACTCGAAAAGAAAGACCGACAGAAAGCGGAGTTTCAACAACAAACGGGTATGACCGAAAGCAGACTCGAAAAGAAAGGCCGACCGAAAGCGGAGGTTCAACAATAAACGAGTACGACCGAAAGCGGACTCGAAAAGAAAGACCGACCAAAAGTGGAGTTTCAACAATAAATGGGTATGACCGAAAGCGGACTTGAAAAGAAAGACCAACCGAAAGCGGAGTTTCAACAACAAACGAGTACGACCGAAAGCGGACTCGAAAAGATAGATCGACCGAAAGCGGAATTTCAACAACAAACGGGTACAACCGAAAGCGGACTCGAAAAGAAAGACCGACCGAAAGCGGAGTTTCAACAACAAATGGGTACGACCGAAAGCAGACTTGAAAAGAAAGTCCAACCGAATGCGGAGTTTCAACAACAAACGAGTACGACTGAAAGCGGACTCGAAAAGATAGACCGACCGAAAGCGGAGTTTCCACAACAAACGGGTACAACCGAAAGCGGACTCGAAAAGAAAGACCGACCGAAAGCGGAGTTTCAACATCAAATGGGTACGACAGAAAGCAGACTTGAAAAGAAAGACCAACCAAAAGCGGAGTTTCAACAACAAACGAGTACGACTGAAAGCGTACTCGAAAAGAAAGACCGACCGAAAGCGGAGTTTCAACAATAAACGAGTACGACCGAAAGCGGACTCGAAAAGAAAGACCGACCAAAAGCGGAGTTTCAACAACAAATGGGTACGACAGAAAGCAGACTAGAAAAGATAGACCGACCGAAAGAGGAGTTTCAACAACAAACGAGTACAACCGAAAGATGACTCGAAAAGAAAGACCGACCGAAAGCGGAGTTTGAACAATAAACGAGAACGACCAAAAGCGGACTCGAAAAGAAAGACCGACCGAAGGCGGAGTTTCAACAACAAAGGAGTACGACCAAAAGTGGACTCGAAAAGAAAGACCAACCGAAAGCGGAGTTTCAACAACAAATGGGTACGACCGAAAGCGGACTTGAAAAGAAAGACCAACCGAAAGCGGGATTTCAACAACAAACGAGTACGACTGAAAGCGGACTCGAAAAATAGACCGACCGAAAGCGGAGTTTTAACAACAAACAAGTACGACCGAAAGCGGACTCGAAAAGAAAGACCGACCAAAAGCGGAGTTTCAACAACAAAAGAGTACGACCGAAAGCGGACTCAAAAAGAAAGACCGACCGAAAGCGGACACGAAAATAAAGACCGGCCGAAAGCAGAGTTTCAACAACAAACGAGTACGACCGAAAGCGGACTCGAAAAGAAAGACCGACCAAAAGCGGAGTTTTAACAACAAATGAGTAGGACCAAAAGCGGACTCGAAAAGAAAGACCGACCGAAAGCGGAGTTTTCACAACAAACGAGTACGACCGAAAGCGGACTCGAAAAGAAAGACCGACCAAAAGTGAACTTGAAAAGAAAGACCGACCGAAAGCGAAGTTTCAACAACAAACGAGTACGACCGAAAGCGGGCTCGAAAAGAAAGACCAACCGAAAGCGAAGTTTCAACAACAAACGAGTACGACCGAAAGCGGACTCGGAAAGAAAGACCGACCAAAAGCGGAGTTTCAACAACAAACGAGTACGACCGAAAGCGGACTCGAAAAGAAAGACCGACCGAAAGCGGAGTTTCAACAATAAACGAGTAGGACCAAAAGCGGACTCGAAAAGAAAGACCGATCGAAAGCGGAGTTTCCACAATAAACGAGTACGACCGTAAGCGGACTCGAAAAGAAAGACCGACCAAAAGCGGACTCGAAAAGAAAGACCGACCGAAAGCGGAGTTTCAACAACAAACGAGTACGACCGAAAGCGGACTCGAAAATAAAGACCGACAGAAAGCTGAGTTTCAACAACAAACGAGTACGACCGAAAGTGGACTCGAAAAGAAAGACCGACCGAAAGCGGACTCGAAAAGAAAGACCGACCGAAAGCGGAGGTTCAACAATAAACGAGTACGACCGAAAGCGGACTCGAAAAGAAAGACCGACCGAAAGCGGAGTTTCATCAACAAATGGGTACGACCGAAAGCAGACTTGAAAAGAAAGACCAACCGAAAGCGGAGTTTCAACAACAAACGAGTACGACTGAAAGCGGACTCGAAAAGATAGACCGACCGAAAGCGGAGTTTCAACAACAAACGGGTACAACCGAAAGCGGACTCGAAAAGAAAGACCGACCGAAAGCGGAGTTTCAACAACAAATGGGTACGACAGAAAGCAGACTTGAAAAAAAAGACCAACCAAAAGCAGAGTTTCAACAACAAACGAGTACGACTGAAAGCGTACTCGAAAAGAAAGACCGACCGAAAGCGGAGTTTCAACAATAAACGAGTACGACCGAAAGCGGACTCGAAAAGAAAGACCGACTGAAAGCGGAGTTTCAACAACAAATGGGTACGACCGAAAGCAGACTTGAAAAGAAAGACCAACCGAAAGCGGAGTTTCAACAACAAACGAGTACGACTGAAAGCGGACTCGAAAAGATAGACCGACCAAAAGTGGAGTTTCAACAACAAATGGGTACGACAGAAAGCGGACTTGAAAAGAAAGACCAACCGAAAGCTGAGTTTCAACAACAAACGAGAACGACTGAAAGCGGACTCGAAAAGATTGACCGACCGAAAGCGGAGTTTCAACAACAAACGAGTACAACCGAAAGCGGACTCGAAAAGAAAGACCGACCGAAGGCGGAGTTTGAACAATAAACGAGAACGACCAAAAGCGGACTCGACAAGAAAGACCGACCGAAGGCGGAGTTTCAACAACAAACGAGTACGACCAAAAGTGGACTCGAAAAGAAAGACCGACCGAAAGCGGAGTTTCAACAACAAATGGGTACGACCGAAAGCGGACTTGAAAAGAAAGACCAACCGTAAGCGGAGTTTCAACAACAAACGAGTACGACCAAAAGCGGACTCGAAAAGAAAGACCGACCGAAAGCGGAGTTTCAACAACAAACGGGTATGACCGAAAGCGGACTCGAAAAGAAAGGCCGACCGAAAGCGGAGGTTCAACAATAAACGAGTACGACCGAAAGCGGACTCGAAAAGAAAGACCGACCAAAAGCGGAGTTTCAACAACAAACGAGTACGACCGAAAGCGGACTCGAAAAGATAGATCGACCGAAAGCAAAATTTCAACAACAAACGGGTACAACCGAAAGCGGACTCGAAAAGAAAGACCGACCGAAAGCGGAGTTTCAACAACAAATGGGTCCGACCGAATGCAGACTTGAAAAGAAAGTCCAACCGAAAGCGGAGTTTCAACAACAAACGAGTACGACTGAAAGCGGACTCGAAAAGATAGATCGACCGAAAGCGGAATTTCAACAACAAACGGGTACAACCGAAAGCGGACTCGAAAAGAAAGACCGACCAAAAGCGGAGTTTCAACAACAAATGGGTAGGACCGAAAGCAGACTTGAAAAGAAAGACCAACCGAAAGCGGAGTTTCAACAACAAACGAGTACGACCAAAAGCGGACTCGAAAAGAAAGACCGACCGAAAGCGGAGTTTCAACAACAAACGGGTATGACCGAAAGCGGACTCGAAAAGAAAGGCCGACCGAAAGCGGAGGTTCAACAACAAACGGGTATGACCGAAAGCGGACTTGAAAAGAAAGACCAACCGAAAGCGGAGTTTCAACAACAAACGAGTACGACCGAAAGCGGACTCGAAAAGATAGATCGACCGAAAGCAAAATTTCAACAACAAACGGGTATAACCGAAAGCGGACTCGAAAAGAAAGACCGACCGAAAGCGGAGTTTCAACAACAAATGGGTCCGACCGAATGCAGACTTGAAAAGAAAGTCCAACCGAAAGCGGAGTTTCAACAACAAACGAGTACGACTGAAAGCGGACTCGAAAAGATAGACCGACCGAAAGCGGAGTTTCAACAACAAACGGGTACAACCGAAAGCGGACTCGAAAAGAAAGACCGACCGAAAGCGGAGTTTCAACAACAAATGGGTACGAAAGAAAGCAGACTTGAAAAGAAAGACCAACCAAAAGCGGAGTTTCAACAACAAACGAGTACGAATGAAAGCGTACTCGAAAAGAAAGACCGACCGAAAGCGGAGTTTTAACAATAAACGAGTACGACCGAAAGCGGACTCGAAAAGAAAGACCGACCAAAAGCGGAGTTTCAACAACAAATGGGTACGACCGAAAGCAGACTTGAAAAGAAAGACCAACCGAAAGCGGAGTTTCAACAACAAACGAGTACGACTGAAAGCGGACTCGAAAAGATAGACCGACCAAAAGTGGAGTTTCAACAACAAATGGGTACGACAGAAAGCGGACTTGAAAAGAAAGCCCAACCGAAAGCGGAGTTTCAACAACAAACGAGTACGACTGAAAGCGGACTCGAAAAGATAGACCGACCGAAAGCGGAGTTTCAACAACAAACGAGTACAACCGAAAGCGGACTCGAAAAGAAAGACCGACCGAAAGCGGAGTTTGAACAATAAACGAGAACGTCCAAAAGCGGACTCGAAAAGAAAGAACGACCGAAGGCGGAGTTTCAACAACAAACGAGTACGACCAAAAGTGGACTCGAAAAGAAAGACCGACCGAAAGCGGAGTTTCAACAACAAATGGGTACGACCGAAAGCGGACTTGAAAAGAAAGACCAACCGAAAGCGGAGTTTCAACAACAAACGAGTACGACCGAAAGCGGACTCGAAAAGATAGATCGACCGAAAGCGGAGTTTCAACAACAAACGGGTACAACCGAAAGCGGACTCGAAAAGAAAGACCGACCGAAAGCGGAGTTTCAACAACAAACGAGTACAACCGAAAGCGGACTCGAAAAGAAAGACCGACCGAAAGTGGAGTTTGAACAATAAACGAGAACGTCCAAAAGCGGACTCGAAAAGAAAGACCGACCGAAGGCGGAGTTTCAACAACAAACGAGTACGACCAAAAGTGGACTCGAAAAGAAAGACCGACCGAAAGCGGAGGTTCAACAACAAATGGGTACGACCGAAAGCGGACTTGAAAAGAAAGACCAACCGAAAGCGGAGTTTCAACAACAAACGAGTACGACCGAAAGCGGACTCGAAAAGATAGATCGACCGAAAGCGGAGTTTCAACAACAAACGGGTACAACCGAAAGCGGACTCGAAAAGAAAGACCGACCGAAAGCGGAGTTTCAACAACAAATGGGTACGACCAAAAGCAGACTTGAAAAGAAAGACCAACCGAAAGCGGAGTTTCAACAACAAACGAGTACGACTGAAAGCGTACTCGAAAAGAAAGACCGGCCGAAAGCGGAGTTTCAACAACAAATGAGTACGACCGAAAGCGGACTCGAAAAGAAAGACCGACCGAAAGCAGAGTTTCAACAACAAATGGGTACGACCGAAAGCGGACTTGAAAAGAAAGACCAACCGAAAGCGGAGTTTCAACAACAAACGAGTACGACTGAAAGCGGACTCGAAAAGATAGACCGACCAAAAGTGGAGTTTCAACAACAAATGGGTACGACAGAAAGCGGACTTGAAAAGAAAGACCAACCGAAAGCTGAGTTTCAACAACAAACGAGAACGACTGAAAGCGGACTCGAAAAGATTGACCGACCGAAAGCGGAGTTTCAACAACAAACGAGTACAACCGAAAGCGGACTCGAAAAGAAAGACCGACCGAAGGCGGAGTTTGAACAATAAACGAGAACGACCAAAAGCGGACTCGACAAGAAAGACCGACCGAAGGCGGAGTTTCAACAACAAACGAGTACGACCAAAAGTGGACTCGAAAAGAAAGACCGACCGAAAGCGGAGTTTCAACAACAAATGGGTACGACCGAAAGCGGACTTGAAAAGAAAGACCAACCGAAAGCGGAGTTTCAACAACAAACGAGTACGACCAAAAGCGGACTCGAAAAGAAAGACCGACCGAAAGCGGAGTTTCAACAACAAACGGGTATGACCGAAAGCGGACTCGAAAAGAAAGGCCGACCGAAAGCGGAGGTTCAACAATAAACGAGTACGACCGAAAGCGGACTCGAAAAGAAAGACCGACCAAAAGTGGAGTTTCAACAATAAATGGGTATGACCGAAAGCGGACTTGAAAAGAAAGACCAACCGAAAGCGGAGTTTCAACAACAAACGAGTACGACCGAAAGCGGACTCGAAAAGATAGATCGACCGAAAGCGGAATTTCAACAACAAACGGGTACAACCGAAAGCGGACTCGAAAAGAAAGACCGACCAAAAGCGGAGTTTCAACAACAAATGGGTACGACCGAAAGCAGACTTGAAAAGAAAGACCAACCGAAAGCGGAGTTTCAACAACAAACGAGTACGACCAAAAGCGGACTCGAAAAGAAAGACCGACCGAAAGCGGAGTTTCAACAACAAATGGGTATGACCGAAAGCGGACTCGAAAAGAAAGGCCGACCGAAAGCGGAGGTTCAACAACAAACGGGTATGACCGAAAGCGGACTTGAAAAGAAAGACCAACCGAAAGCGGAGGTTCAACAACAAACGAGTACGACCGAAAGCGGACTCGAAAAGATAGATCGACCGAAAGCAGAATTTCAACAACAAACGGGTACAACCGAAAGCGGACTCGAAAAGAAAGACCGACCGAAAGCGGAGTTTCAACAACAAATGGGTCCGACCAAATGCAGACTTGAAAAGAAAGTCCAACCGAAAGCGGAGTTTCAACAACAAACGAGTACGACTGAAAGCGGACTCGAAAAGATAGACCGACCGAAAGCGGAGTTTCAACAACAAACGGGTACAACCGAAAGCGGACTCGAAAAGAAAGACCGACCGAAAGCGGAGTTTCAACAACAAATGGGTACGAAAGAAAGCAGACTTGAAAAGAAAGACCAACCAAAAGCGGAGTTTCAACAACAAACGAGTACGAATGAAAGCGTACTCGAAAAGAAAGACCGACCGAAAGCGGAGTTTTAACAATAAACGAGTACGACCGAAAGCGGACTCGAAAAGAAAGACCGACCAAAAGCGGAGTTTCAACAACAAATGGGTACGACCGAAAGCAGACTTGAAAAGAAAGACCAACCGAAAGCGGAGTTTCAACAACAAACGAGTACGACTGAAAGCGGACTCGAAAAGATAGACCGACCAAAAGTGGAGTTTTAACAACAAATGGGTACGACAGAAAGCGGACTTGAAAAGAAAGCCCAACCGAAAGCGGAGTTTCAACAACAAACGAGTACGACTGAAAGCGGACTCGAAAAGATAGACCGACCGAAAGCGGAGTTTCAACAACAAACGAGTACAACCGAAAGCGGACTCGAAAAGAAAGACCGACCGAAAGCGGAGTTTGAACAATAAACGAGAACGTCCAAAAGCGGACTCGAAAAGAAAGACCGACCGAAGGCGGAGTTTCAACAACAAACGAGTACGACCAAAAGTGGACTCGAAAAGAAAGACCGACCGAAAGCAGAGGTTCAACAACAAATGGGTACGACCGAAAGCGGACTTGAAAAGAAAGACCAACCGAAAGCGGAGTTTCAACAACAAACGAGTACGACCGAAAGCGGACTCGAAAAGATAGATCGACCGAAAGCGGAGTTTCAACAACAAATGGGTACGACCAAAAGCAGACTTGAAAAGAAAGACCAACCGAAAGCGGAGTTTCAACAACAAACGAGTACGACTGAAAGCGTACTCGAAAAGAAAGACCGGCCGAAAGCGGAGTTTCAACAACAAATGAGTACGACCGAAAGCGGACTCGAAAAGAAAGACCGACCGAAAGCAGAGTTTCAACAACAAATGGGTACGACCGAAAGCGGACTTGAAAAGAAAGACCAACCGAAAGCGGAGTTTCAACAACAAACGAGTACGACTGAAAGCGGACTCGAAAAGATAGACCGACCGAAAGAGGGGTTTCAACAACAAATGGGTACGACCGAAAGCGGACTTGAAAAGAAAGACCAACCGAAAGAGGAGTTTCAACAACAAACGAGTACGACTGAAAGCGGACTCGAAAAGATAGACCGACCGAAAGCGGAGTTTCAACAACAAACGAGTATGATCGAAAGCGGACTCGAAAAGAAAGTCCAACCGAAAGCGGAGTTTCAACAACAAACGAGTACGACTGAAAGCGGACTCGAAAAGATAGACCGACCGAAAGCGGAGTTTCAACAACAAACGGGTACAACCGAAAGCGGACTCAAAAAGAAAGACCGACCGAAAGCGGAGTTTCAACAACAAATGGGTACGACAGAAAGCAGACTTGAAAAGAAAGACCAACCAAAAGCGGAGTTTCAACAACAAACGAGTACGACTGAAAGCGTACTCGAAAAGAAAGACCGACCGAAAGCGGAGTTTCAACAATAAACGAGTACGACCGAAAGCGGACTCGAAAAGAAAGACCGACCAAAAGCGGAGTTTCAACAACAAATGGGTACGACCGAAAGCAGACTTGAAAAGAAAGACCAACCGAAAGCGGAGTTTCAACAACAAACGAGTACGACTGAAAGCGGACTCGAAAAGATAGACAGACCAAAAGTGGAGTTTCAACAACAAATGGGTACGACAGAAAGCGGACTTGAAAAGAAAGCCCAACCGAAAGCGGAGTTTCAACAACAAACGAGTACGACTGAAAGCGGACTCGAAAAGATAGACCGACCGAAAGCGGAGTTTCAACAACAAACGAGTACAACCGAAAACGGACTCGAAATGAAAGACCGACCGAAAGCGGAGTTTGAACAATAAACGAGAACGTCCAAAAGCGGACTCGAAAAGAAAGACCGACCGAAGGCGGAGTTTCAACAACAAACGAGTACGACCAAAAGTGGACTCGAAAAGAAAGACCGACCGAAAGCGGAGGTTCAACAACAAATGGGTACGACCGAAAGCGGACTTGAAAAGAAAGACCAACCAAAAGCGGAGTTTCAACAACAAACGAGTACGACTGAAAACCGAATCGAAAAGAAAGACCGACCGAAAGCGGAGTTTCAACAACAAATGGGTACGACCGAAAGCAGACTTCAAAAGAAAGACCAACCAAAAGCGGAGTTTCAACAACAAACGAGTACGACTGAAAGCGTACTCGAAAAGAAAGACCGACCGAAAGTGGAGTTTCAACAACAAACGAGTACGACCGAAAGCGGACTCGAAAAGAAAGACCGACCGAAAGCGGAGTTTCAACAACAAACGGGTACAACCGAAAGCGGACTCGAAAAGAAAGACCGACCGAAAGCGGAGTTTCAACAACAAATGGGTACGACCGAAAGCAGACTTGAAAAGAAAGACCAACCAAAAGCGGAGTTTCAACAACAAACGAGTACGACTGAAAGCGTACTCGAAAAGAAAGACCGACCGAAAGCGGAGTTTCAACAATAAACGAGTACGACCGAAAGCGGACTCGAAAAGAAAGACCGACCGAAAGCGGAGTTTCAACAACAAATGGGTTCGACCGAAAGCGGACTTGAAAAGAAAGACCAACCGAAAGCGGAGTTTCAATAACAAACGAGTACGACTGAAAGCGGACTCGAAAAGATAGACCGACCGAAAGAGGAGTTTCAACAACAAATGGGTACGACCGAAAGCGGACTTGAAAAGAAAGACCAACCGAAAGCGGAGTTTCAACAACAAACGAGTACGACTGAAAGCGGACTCGAAAAGATAGACCGACCGAAAGCGGAGTTTCAACAACAAACGAGTATGACCGAAAGCGGACTCGAAAAGAAAGACCGACCGAAAGCGGAGTTTGAACAATAAACGAGTACGACCAAAAGCGGACTCGAAAAGAAAGACCGACCGAAAGCGGAGTTTCAACAACAAACGAGTACGACCAAAAGTGGACTCGAAAAGAAAGACCGACCGAAAGCGGAGTTTCAACAACAAATGGGTACGACCGAAAGCGGACTTGAAAAGAAAGACCAACCGAAAGCGGGATTTCAACAACAAACGAGTACGACTGAAAGCGGACTCGAAAAATAGACCGACCGAAAGCGGAGTTTTAACAACAAACAAGTACGACCGAAAGCGGACTCAAAAAGAAAGACCGACCGAAAGCGGACTCGAAAATAAAGACCGGCCGAAAGCAGAGTTTCAACAACAAACGAGTACGACCGAAAGCGGACTCGAAAAGAAAGACCGACCAAAAGCGGAGTTTTAACAACAAATGAGTAGGACCAAAAGCAGACTCGAAAAGAAAGACCGACCGAAAGCGGAGTTTTCACAACAAACGAGTACGACCGAAAGCGGACTCGAAAAGGAAGACCGACCAAAAGCGAACTTGAAAAGAAAGACCGACCGAAAGCGAAGTTTCAACAACAAACGAGTACGACCGAAAGCGGACTCGGAAAGAAAGACCGACCAAAAGCGGAGTTTCGACAACAAACAAGTACGACCGAAAGCGGACTCGAAAAGAAAGACCGACCGAAAGCGGAGTTTCAACAACAAACGAGTAGGACCAAAAGCGGACTCTAAAAGAAAGACCGATCGAAAGCGGAGTTTCCACAATAAACGAGTACGACCGTAAGCGGACTCGAAAAGAAAGACCGACCAAAAGCGGACACGAAAAGAAAGACCGACCGAAAGCGGAGTTTCAACAACAAACGAGTACGACCGAAAGCGGACTCGAAAAGAAAGACCGACAGAAAGCGGAGTTTCAACAACAAACGAGTACGACCGAAAGCGGACTCGAAAAGAAAGACCGACCGAAAGCGGACTCGAAAAGAAAGACCGATCGAAAGCGGAGGTTCAACAATAAACGAGTACGACCGAAAGCGGACTCGAAAAGAAAGACCGACCGAAAGCGGAGTTTCAACAACAAATGGGTACGACCGAAAGCAGACTTGAAAAGAAAGACCAACCGAAAGCGGAGTTTCAACAACAAACGAGTACGACTGAAAGCGGACTCGAAAAGATAGACCGAACGAAAGCGGAGTTTCAACAACAAACGGGTACAACCGAAAGCGGACTCGAAAAGAAAGACCGACCGAAAGCGGAGTTTCAACAACAAATGGGTACGACAGAAAGCAGACTTGAAAAAAAAGACCAACCAAAAGCGGAGTTTCAACAACAAACGAGTACGACTGAAAGCGTACTCGAAAAGAAAGACCGACCGAAAGCGGAGTTTCAACAATAAACGAGTACGACCGAAAGCGGACTCGAAAAGAAAGACCAACCGAAAGCAGAGTTTCAACAACAAATGGGTACGACCGAAAGCAGACTTGAAAAGAAAGACCAACCGAAAGCGGAGTTTCAACAACAAACGAGTACGACTGAAAGCGGACTCGAAAAGATAGACCGACCAAAAGTGGAGTTTCAACAACAAATGGGTACGACAGAAAGCGGACTTGAAAAGAAAGACCAACCGAAAGCGGAGTTTCAACAACAAAGGAGAATGACTGAAAGCGGACTCGAAAAGATAGACCGACCGAAAGCGGAGTTTCAACAACAAACGAGTATGACCGAAAGCGGACTCGAAAAGAAAGACCGACCGAAAGCGGAGTTTGAACAATAAACGAGTACGACCAAAAGCGGACTCGAAAAGAAAGACCGACCGAAAGCGGAGTTTCAACAACAAACGAGTACGACTGAAAGCGTACTCGAAAAGAAAGAGCGACCGAAAGCGGAGTTTCAACAATAAACGAGTACGACCGAAAGCGGACTCGAAAAGAAAGACCGACCGAAAGCAGAGTTTCAACAACAAATGGGTACGACCGAAAGCAGACTTGAAAAGAAAGACCAACCGAAAGCGGAGTTTCAACAACAAACGAGTACGACTGAAAGCGGACTCGAAAAGATATACCGACCAAAAGTGGAGTTTCAACAACAAATGGGTACGACAGAAAGCGGACTTGAAAAGAAAGACCAACCGAAAGCGGAGTTTCAACAACAAAGGAGAATGACTGAAAGCGGACTCGAAAAGATAGACCGACCGAAAGCGGAGTTTCAACAACAAACGAGTACAACCGAAAGCGGACTCGAAAAGAAAGACCGACCGAAAGCGGAGTTTGAACAATAAACGAGAACGACCAAAAGCGGACTCGAAAAGAAAGACCGACCGAAGGCGGAGTTTCAACAACAAACGAGTACGACCAAAAGTGGACTCGAAAAGAAAGACCGACCGAAAGCGGAGTTTCAACAACAAATGGGTACGACCGAAAGCGGACTTGAAAAGAAAGACCAACCGAAAGCAGAGTTTCAACAACAAACGAGTACGACCAAAAGCGGACTCGAAAAGAAAGACCGACCGAAAGCGGAGTTTCAATAACAAACGTGTATGACCGAAAGCGGACTCGAAAAGAAAGACCGACCGAAAGCGGAGTTTGAACAATAAACGAGTACGACCAAAAGCGGACTCGAAAAGAAAGACCGACCGAAAGCGGAGTTTCAACAACAAACGAGTACGACCAAAAGTGGACTCGAAAAGAAAGACCGACCGAAAGCGGAGTTTCAACAACAAATGGGTACGACCGAAAGCGGACTTGAAAAGAAAGACCAACCGAAAGCGGGATTTCAACAACAAACGAGTACGACTGAAAGCGGACTCGAAAAATAGACCGACCGAAAGCGGAGTTTTAACAACAAACAAGTACGACCGAAAGCGGACTCAAAAAGAAAGACCGACCGAAAGCGGACTTGAAAATAAAGACCGGCCGAAAGCAGAGTTTCAACAACAAACGAGTACGACCGAAAGCGGACTCGAAAAGAAAGACCGACCAAAAGCGGAGTTTTAACAACAAATGAGTAGGACCAAAAGCAGACTCGAAAAGAAAGACCGACCGAAAGCGGAGTTTTCACAACAAACGAGTACGACCGAAAGCGGACTCGAAAAGGAAGACCGACCAAAAGCGAACTTGAAAAGAAAGACCGACCGAAAGCGAAGTTTCAACAACAAACGAGTACGACCGAAAGCGGACTCGGAAAGAAAGACCGACCAAAAGCGGAGTTTCGACAACAAACAAGTACGACCGAAAGCGGACTCGAAAAGAAAGACCGACCGAAAGCGGAGTTTCAACAACAAACGAGTAGGACCAAAAGCGGACTCTAAAAGAAAGACCGATCGAAAGCGGAGTTTCCACAATAAACGAGTACGACCGTAAGCGGACTCGAAAAGAAAGACCGACCAAAAGCGGACACGAAAAGAAAGACCGACCGAAAGCGGAGTTTCAACAACAAACGAGTACGACCGAAAGCGGACTCGAAAAGAAAGACCGACAGAAAGCGGAGTTTCAACAACAAACGAGTACGACCGAAAGCGGACTCGAAAAGAAAGACCGACCGAAAGCGGACTCGAAAAGAAAGACCGATCGAAAGCGGAGGTTCAACAATAAACGAGTACGACCGAAAGCGGACTCGAAAAGAAAGACCGACCGAAAGCGGAGTTTCAACAACAAATGGGTACGACCGAAAGCAGACTTGAAAAGAAAGACCAACCGAAAGCGGAGTTTCAACAACAAACGAGTACGACTGAAAGCGGACTCGAAAAGATAGACCGAACGAAAGCGGAGTTTCAACAACAAACGGGTACAACCGAAAGCGGACTCGAAAAGAAAGACCGACCGAAAGCGGAGTTTCAACAACAAATGGGTACGACAGAAAGCAGACTTGAAAAAAAAGACCAACCAAAAGCGGAGTTTCAACAACAAACGAGTACGACTGAAAGCGTACTCGAAAAGAAAGACCGACCGAAAGCGGAGTTTCAACAATAAACGAGTACGACCGAAAGCGGACTCGAAAAGAAAGACCAACCGAAAGCAGAGTTTCAACAACAAATGGGTACGACCGAAAGCAGACTTGAAAAGAAAGACCAACCGAAAGCGGAGTTTCAACAACAAACGAGTACGACTGAAAGCGGACTCGAAAAGATAGACCGACCAAAAGTGGAGTTTCAACAACAAATGGGTACGACAGAAAGCGGACTTGAAAAGAAAGACCAACCGAAAGCGGAGTTTCAACAACAAAGGAGAATGACTGAAAGCGGACTCGAAAAGATAGACCGACCGAAAGCGGAGTTTCAACAACAAACGAGTATGACCGAAAGCGGACTCGAAAAGAAAGACCGACCGAAAGCGGAGTTTGAACAATAAACGAGTACGACCAAAAGCGGACTCGAAAAGAAAGACCGACCGAAAGCGGAGTTTCAACAACAAACGAGTACGACTGAAAGCGTACTCGAAAAGAAAGAGCGACCGAAAGCGGAGTTTCAACAATAAACGAGTACGACCGAAAGCGGACTCGAAAAGAAAGACCGACCGAAAGCAGAGTTTCAACAACAAATGGGTACGACCGAAAGCAGACTTGAAAAGAAAGACCAACCGAAAGCGGAGTTTCAACAACAAACGAGTACGACTGAAAGCGGACTCGAAAAGATAGACCGACCAAAAGTGGAGTTTCAACAACAAATGGGTACGACAGAAAGCGGACTTGAAAAGAAAGACCAACCGAAAGCGGAGTTTCAACAACAAAGGAGAATGACTGAAAGCGGACTCGAAAAGATAGACCGACCGAAAGCGGAGTTTCAACAACAAACGAGTACAACCGAAAGCGGACTCGAAAAGAAAGACCGACCGAAAGCGGAGTTTGAACAATAAACGAGAACGACCAAAAGCGGACTCGAAAAGAAAGACCGACCGAAGGCGGAGTTTCAACAACAAACGAGTACGACCAAAAGTGGACTCGAAAAGAAAGACCGACCGAAAGCGGAGTTTCAACAACAAATGGGTACGACCGAAAGCGGACTTGAAAAGAAAGACCAACCGAAAGCAGAGTTTCAACAACAAACGAGTACGACCAAAAGCGGACTCGAAAAGAAAGACCGACCGAAAGCGGAGTTTCAATAACAAACGTGTATGACCGAAAGCGGACTCGAAAAGAAAGACCGACCGAAAGCGGAGTTTGAACAATAAACGAGTACGACCAAAAGCGGACTCGAAAAGAAAGACCGACCGAAAGCGGAGTTTCAACAACAAACGAGTACGACCAAAAGTGGACTCGAAAAGAAAGACCGACCGAAAGCGGAGTTTCAACAACAAATGGGTACGACCGAAAGCGGACTTGAAAAGAAAGACCAACCGAAAGCGGGATTTCAACAACAAACGAGTACGACTGAAAGCGGACTCGAAAAATAGACCGACCGAAAGCGGAGTTTTAACAACAAACAAGTACGACCGAAAGCGGACTCAAAAAGAAAGACCGACCGAAAGCGGACTCGAAAATAAAGACCGGCCGAAAGCAGAGTTTCAACAACAAACGAGTACGACCGAAAGCGGACTCGAAAAGAAAGACCGACCAAAAGCGGAGTTTTAACAACAAATGAGTAGGACCAAAAGCAGACTCGAAAAGAAAGACCGACCGAAAGCGGAGTTTTCACAACAAACGAGTACGACCGAAAGCGGACTCGAAAAGGAAGACCGACCAAAAGCGAACTTGAAAAGAAAGACCGACCGAAAGCGAAGTTTCAACAACAAACGAGTACGACCGAAAGCGGACTCGGAAAGAAAGACCGACCAAAAGCGGAGTTTCGACAACAAACAAGTACGACCGAAAGCGGACTCGAAAAGAAAGACCGACCGAAAGCGGAGTTTCAACAACAAACGAGTAGGACCAAAAGCGGACTCTAAAAGAAAGACCGATCGAAAGCGGAGTTTCCACAATAAACGAGTACGACCGTAAGCGGACTCGAAAAGAAAGACCGACCAAAAGCGGACACGAAAAGAAAGACCGACCGAAAGCGGAGTTTCAACAACAAACGAGTACGACCGAAAGCGGACTCGAAAAGAAAGACCGACAGAAAGCGGAGTTTCAACAACAAACGAGTACGACCGAAAGCGGACTCGAAAAGAAAGACCGACCGAAAGCGGACTCGAAAAGAAAGACCGATCGAAAGCGGAGGTTCAACAATAAACGAGTACGACCGAAAGCGGACTCGAAAAGAAAGACCGACCGAAAGCGGAGTTTCAACAACAAATGGGTACGACCGAAAGCAGACTTGAAAAGAAAGACCAACCGAAAGCGGAGTTTCAACAACAAACGAGTACGACTGAAAGCGGACTCGAAAAGATAGACCGAACGAAAGCGGAGTTTCAACAACAAACGGGTACAACCGAAAGCGGACTCGAAAAGAAAGACCGACCGAAAGCGGAGTTTCAACAACAAATGGGTACGACAGAAAGCAGACTTGAAAAAAAAGACCAACCAAAAGCGGAGTTTCAACAACAAACGAGTACGACTGAAAGCGTACTCGAAAAGAAAGACCGACCGAAAGCGGAGTTTCAACAATAAACGAGTACGACCGAAAGCGGACTCGAAAAGAAAGACCAACCGAAAGCAGAGTTTCAACAACAAATGGGTACGACCGAAAGCAGACTTGAAAAGAAAGACCAACCGAAAGCGGAGTTTCAACAACAAACGAGTACGACTGAAAGCGGACTCGAAAAGATAGACCGACCAAAAGTGGAGTTTCAACAACAAATGGGTACGACAGAAAGCGGACTTGAAAAGAAAGACCAACCGAAAGCGGAGTTTCAACAACAAAGGAGAATGACTGAAAGCGGACTCGAAAAGATAGACCGACCGAAAGCGGAGTTTCAACAACAAACGAGTATGACCGAAAGCGGACTCGAAAAGAAAGACCGACCGAAAGCGGAGTTTGAACAATAAACGAGTACGACCAAAAGCGGACTCGAAAAGAAAGACCGACCGAAAGCGGAGTTTCAACAACAAACGAGTACGACTGAAAGCGTACTCGAAAAGAAAGAGCGACCGAAAGCGGAGTTTCAACAATAAACGAGTACGACCGAAAGCGGACTCGAAAAGAAAGACCGACCGAAAGCAGAGTTTCAACAACAAATGGGTACGACCGAAAGCAGACTTGAAAAGAAAGACCAACCGAAAGCGGAGTTTCAACAACAAACGAGTACGACTGAAAGCGGACTCGAAAAGATAGACCGACCAAAAGTGGAGTTTCAACAACAAATGGGTACGACAGAAAGCGGACTTGAAAAGAAAGACCAACCGAAAGCGGAGTTTCAACAACAAAGGAGAATGACTGAAAGCGGACTCGAAAAGATAGACCGACCGAAAGCGGAGTTTCAACAACAAACGAGTACAACCGAAAGCGGACTCGAAAAGAAAGACCGACCGAAAGCGGAGTTTGAACAATAAACGAGAACGAGCAAAAGCGGACTCGAAAAGAAAGACCGACCGAAGGCGGAGTTTCAACAACAAACGAGTACGACCAAAAGTGGACTCGAAAAGAAAGACCGACCGAAAGCGGAGTTTCAACAACAAATGGGTACGACCGAAAGCGGACTTGAAAAGAAAGACCAACCGAAAGCAGAGTTTCAACAACAAACGAGTACGACCAAAAGCGGACTCGAAAAGAAAGACCGACCGAAAGCGGAGTTTCAATAACAAACGTGTATGACCGAAAGCGGACTCGAAAAGAAAGGCCGACCGAAAGCAGAGGTTCAACAATAAACGAGTACGACCGAAAGCGGACTCGAAAAGAAAGACCGACCAAAAGTGGAGTTTCAACAATAAATGGGTATGACCGAAAGCGGACTTGAAAAGAAAGACCAACCGAAAGCGGAGTTTCAACAACAAACGAGTACGACCGAAAGCGGACTCGAAAAGATAGATCGACCGAAAGCGGAATTTCAACAACAAACGGGTACAACCGAAAGCGGACTCGAAAAGAAAGACCGACCGAAAGCAGAGTTTCAACAACAAATGGGTACGACCGAAAGCAGACTTGAAAAGAAAGTCCAACCGAAAGCGGAGTTTCAACAACAAACGAGTACGACTGAAAGCGGACTCGAAAAGATAGACCGACCGAAAGCGGAGTTTCAACAACAAACGGGTACAACCGAAAGCGGACTCGAAAAGAAAGACCGACCGAAAGCGGAGTTTCAACAACAAATGGGTACGACAGAAAGCAGACTTGAAAAGAAAGACCAACCAAAAGCGGAGTTTCAACAACAAACGAGTACGACTGAAAGCGTACTCGAAAAGAAAGACCGACCGAAAGCGGAGTTTCAACAATAAACGAGTACGACCGAAAGCGGACTCGAAAAGAAAGACCGACCGAAAGCGGAGTTTCAACAACAAATGGGTACGACCGAAAGCAGACTTGAAAAGAAAGACCAACCGAAAGTGGAGTTTCAACAACAAACGAGTACGACTGAAAGCGGACTCGAAAAGATAGACCGACCAAAAGTGGAGTTTCAACAACAAATGTGTACGACAGAAAGCGGACTTGAAAAGAAAGACCAACCGAGAGCGGAGTTTCAACAACAAACGAGTACGACTGAAAGCGGACTCGAAAAGATAGACCGACCGAAAGCGGAGTTTCAACAACAAACGAGTACAACCGAAAGCGGACTCGAAAAGAAAGACCGACCGAAAGCGGAGTTTGAACAATAAACGAGAACGACCAAAAGCGGACTCGAAAAGAAAGACCGACCGAAGGCGGAGTTTCAACAACAAACGAGTACGACCAAAAGTGGACTCGAAAAGAAAGACCGACCGAAAGCGGAGTTTCAACAACAAATGGGTACGACCGAAAGCGGACTTGAAAAGAAAGACCAACCGAAAGCGGAGTTTCAACAACAAACGAGTACGACCAAAAGCGGACTCGAAAAGAAAGACCGACCGAAAGCGGAGTTTCAACAACAAACGGGTATGACCGAAAGCGGACTCGAAAAGAAAGGCCGACCGAAAGCGGAGGTTCAACAATAAACAAGTACGACCGAAAGCGGACTCGAAAAGAAAGACCGACCAAAAGTGGAGTTTCAACAATAAATGGGTATGACCGAAAGCGGACTTGAAAAGAAAGACCAACCGAAAGCGGAGTTTCAACAACAAACGAGTAAGACCGAAAGCGGACTCGAAAAGATAGATCGACCGAAAACGGAATTTCAACAACAAACGGGTACAACCGAAAGCGGACTCGAAAAGAAAGACCGACCAAAAGCGGAGTTTCAACAACAAATGGGTACGACCGAAAGCAGACTTGAAAAGAAAGACCAACCGAAAGCGGAGTTTCAACAACAAACGAGTACGACTGAAAGCAGACTCGAAAAGATAGACCGACCGAAAGCGGAGTTTCAACAACAAACGGGTACAACCGAAAGCGGACTCGAAAAGAAAGACCGACCGAAAGCGGAGTTTCAACAACAAATGGGTACGACCGAAAGCAGACTTGAAAAGAAAGACCAACCAAAAGCGGAGTTTCAACAACAAACGAGTACGACTGAAAGCGGACTCGAAAAGATAGACCGACCGAAAGCAGAGTTTCAACAATAAACGAGTACGGCCGAAAGCGGACTCGAAAAGAAAGACCGACCGAAAGCGGAGTTTCAACAACAAATGGGTACGACCGAAAGCGGACTTGAAAAGAAAGACCAACCGAAAGCGGAGTTTCAACAACAAACGAGTACGACTGAAAGCGGACTCGAAAAGATAGACCGACCAAAAGTGGAGTTTCAACAACAAATGGGTACGACAGAAAGCGGACTTGAACAGAAAGACCAACCGAAAGCGGAGTTTCAACAACAAACGAGTACGACTGAAAGCGGACTCGAAAAGATAGACCGACCGAAAGCGGAGTTTCAACAACAAACGAGTACAACCGAAAGCGGACTCGAAAAGAATGACCGACCGAAAGCGGAGTTTGAACAATAAACGAGTACGACCAAAAGCGGACTCGAAAAGAAAGACCGACCAAAAGCGGAGTTTCAACAACAAACGAGTACGACCAAAAGTGGACTCGAAAAGAAAGACCGACCGAAAGCGGAGTTTCAACAATAAATGGGTACGACCGAAAGCGGACTTGAAAAGAAAGACCAACCGAAAGCGGAGTTTCAACAACAAACGAGTACGACTGAAAGCGGACTCGAAAAATAGACCGACCGAAAGCGGAGTTTTAACAACAAACGAGTACGACCGAAAGCGGACTCGAAAAGAAAGACCGACCAAAAGTAGAGTTTCAACAACAAACGAGTACGACCGAAAGCGGACTCAAAAAGAAAGACCGACCGAAAGCGGACTCGAAAATAAAGACCGGCCGAAAGCAGAGTTTCAACAACAAACGAGTACGACCGAAAGCGGACTCGAAAAGAAAGGCCGACCAAAAGCGGAGTTTTAACAACAAATGAGTAGGACCAAAAGCGGACTCGAAAAGAAAGACCGACCGAAAGCGGAGTTTTCACAACAAACGAGTACGACCGAAAGCGGACTCGAAAAGAAAGACCGACCAAAAGCGAACTTGAAAAGAAAGACCGACCAAAAGCGGAGTTTCAACAACAAACAAGTACGACCGAAAGCGGGCTCGAAAAGAAAGACCAACCGAAAGCGGAGTTTCAACAACAAACGAGTACGACCGAAAGCGGACTCGGGAAGAAAGACCGACCAAAAGCGGAGTTTCAACAACAAACGAGTACGACCGAAAGCGGACTCGAAAAGAAAGACCGACCGAAAGCGGAGTTTCAACAACAAACGAGTAGGACCAAAAGCGGACTCGAAAAGAAAGACCGACCGAAAGCGGAGTTTCAACAACAAACGAGTACGACCGAAAGTGGACTCGAAAAGAAAGACCGACAGAAAGCGGAGTTTCAACAACAAACGAGTACGACCGAAAGCGGACTCGAAAAGAAAGACCGACCGAAAGCGGACTCGAAAAGGAAGATCAACTGAAAGCGGAGTTTCAACAACAAACGAGTATGACCGAAAGCGGACTCGAAAAGAAAGACCGACCGAAAGCGGAGTTTCAACAACAAACGAGTACGACCAAAAGCGGACTCGAAAAAGAAAGACCAACCGAAAGCGGAGTTTCAACAACAAACGGGTATGACCGAAAGCGGACTCGAAGAGAAAGACCGACCGAAAGCGGAGGTTCAACAATAAACGAGTACGACCGAAAGCGGACTCGAAAAGAAAGACCGACCGAAAGCGGAGTTTCAACAACAAATGGGTAAGACCGAAAGCAGACTTGAAAAGAAAGACCAACCGAAAGCGGAGTTTCAACAACAAACGAGTACGACTGAAAGCGGACTCGAAAAGATAGACCGACCGAAAGCGGAGTTTCAACAACAAACGGGTACAACCGAAAGCGGACTCGAAAAGAAAGACCGACCGAAAGCGGAGTTTCAACAACAAATGGGTACGACAGAAAGCAGACTTGAAAAGAAAGGCCAACCAAAAGCGGAGTTTCAACAACAAACGAGTACGACTGAAAGCGTACTCGAAAAGAAAGACCGACCGAAAGCGGAGTTTCAACAATAAACGAGTACGACCGAAAGCGGACTCGAAAAGAAAGACCGACCGAAAGCGGAGTTTCAACAACAAATGGGTATGACCGAAAGCAGACTTGAAAAGAAAGACCAACCGAAAGCGGAGTTTCAACAACAAACGAGTACGACTGAAAGCGGACTCTAAAAGATAGACCGACCAAAAGTGGAGTTTCAACAACAAATGGGTACGAAAGAAAGCGGACTTGAAAAGAAAGACCAACCGAAAGCGGAGTTTCAACAACAAATGAGAACGACTGAAAGCGGACTCGAAAAGATAGACCGACCGAAAGCGGAGTTTCAACAACAAACGAGTACAACCGAAAGCGGACTCGAAAAGAAAGACCGACCGAAAGCGGAGTTTGAACAATAAACGAGAACGACCAAAAGCGGACTCGAAAAGAAAGACCGACCGAAGGCGGAGTTTCAACAACAAACGAGTACGACCAAAAGTGGACTCGAAAAGAAAGACCGACCGAAGGCGGAGTTTCAACAACAAATGGGTACGACCGAAAGCGGACTCGAAAAGAAAGACCAACCGAAAGCGGAGTTTCAACAACAAACGGGTACGACCAAAAGCGGACTCGAAAAGAAAGACCGACCGAAAGCGGAGTTTCAACAACAAACGGGTATGACCGAAAGCGGACTCGAAAAGAAAGGCCGACCGAAAGCGGAGGTTCAACAATAAACGAGTACGACCGAAAGCGGACTCGAAAAGAAAGACCGACCAAAAGCGGAGTTTCAACAACAAATGGGTAAGACCGAAAGCAGACTTGAAAAGAAAGACCAACCGAAAGCGGAGTTTCAACAACAAACGAGTACGACTGAAAGCGGACTCGAAAAGATAGACCGACCGAAAGCGGAGTTTCAACAACAAACGGGTACAACCGAAAGCGGACTCGAAAAGAAAGACCGACCGAAAGCGGAGTTTCAACAACAAATGGGTACGACAGAAAGCAGACTTGAAAAGAAAGGCCAACCAAAAGCGGAGTTTCAACAACAAACGAGTACGACTGAAAGCGTACTCGAAAAGAAAGACCGACCGAAAGCGGAGTTTCAACAATAAACGAGTACGACCGAAAGCGGACTCGAAAAGAAAGACCGACCGAAAGCGGAGTTTCAACAACAAATGGGTATGACCGAAAGCAGACTTGAAAAGAAAGACCAACCGAAAGGGGAGTTTCAACAACAAACGAGTACGACTGAAAGCGGACTCTAAAAGATAGACCGACCAAAAGTGGAGTTTCAACAACAAATGGGTACGACAGAAAGCGGACTTGAAAAGAAAGACCAACCGAAAGCGGAGTTTCAACAACAAACGAGAACGACTGAAAGCGGACTCGAAAAGATAGACCGACCGAAAGCGGAGTTTCAACAACAAACGAGTACAACCGAAAGCGGACTCGAAAAGAAAGACCGACCGAAAGCGGAGTTTGAACAATAAACGAGAACGACCAAAAGCGGACTCGAAAAGAAAGACCGACCGAAGGCGGAGTTTCAACAACAAACGAGTACGACCAAAAGTGGACTCGAAAAGAAAGACCGACCGAAGGCGGAGTTTCAACAACAAATGGGTACGACCGAAAGCGGACTTGAAAAGAAAGACCAACCGAAAGCGGAGTTTCAACTACAAACGGGTACGACCAAAAGCGGACTCGAAAAGAAAGACCGACCGAAAGCGGAGTTTCAACAACAAACGGGTATGACCGAAAGCGGACTCGAAAAGAAAGGCCGACCGAAAGCGGAGGTTCAACAATAAACGAGTACGACCGAAAGCGGACTCGAAAAGAAAGACCGACCAAAAGTGGAGTTTCAACAATAAATGGGTATGACCGAAAGCGGACTTGAAAAGAAAGACCAACCGAAAGCGGAGTTTCAACAACAAACGAGTACGACCGAAAGCGGACTCGAAAAGATAGATCGACCAAAAACGGAATTTCAACAACAAACGGGTACAACCGAAAGCGGACTCGAAAAGAAAGACCGACCGAAAGCGGAGTTTCAACAACAAATGGGTACGACCGAAAGCAGACTTGAAAAGAAAGGCCAACCAAAAGCGGAGTTTCAACAACAAACGAGTACGACTGAAAGCGTACTCGAATAGAAAGACCGACCGAAAGCGGAGTTTCAACAATAAACGAGTACGACCGAAAGCGGACTCGAAAAGAAAGACCGACCGAAAGCGGAGTTTCAACAACAAATGGGTATGACCGAAAGCAGACTTGAAAAGAAAGACCAACCGAAAGCGGAGTTTCAACAACAAACGAGTACGACTGAAAGCGGACTCTAAAAGATAGACCGACCAAAAGTGGAGTTTCAACAACAAATGGGTACGACAGAAAGCGGACTTGAAAAGAAAGACCAACCGAAAGCGGAGTTTCAACAACAAACGAGAACGACTGAAAGCGGACTCGAAAAGATAGACCGACCGAAAGCGGAGTTTCAACAACAAACGAGTACAACCGAAAGCGGACTCGAAAAGAAAGACCGACCGAAAGCGGAGTTTGAACAATAAACGAGAACGACCAAAAGCGGACTCGAAAAGAAAGACCGACCGAAGGCGGAGTTTCAACAACAAACGAGTACGACCAAAAGTGGACTCGAAAAGAAAGACCGACCGAAGGCGGAGTTTCAACAACAAATGGGTACGACCGAAAGCGGACTTGAAAAGAAAGACCAACCGAAAGCGGAGTTTCAACAACAAACGGGTACTACCAAAAGCGGACTCGAAAAGAAAGACCGACCGAAAGCGGAGTTTCAACAACAAACGGGTATGACCGAAAGCGACTCGAAAAGAAAGGCCGACCGAAAGCGGAGGTTCAACAATAAACGAGTACGACCGAAAGCGGACTCGAAAAGAAAGACCGACCAAAAGTGGAGTTTCAACAATAAATGGGTATGACCGAAAGCGGACTTGAAAAGAAAGACCAACCGAAAGCGGAGTTTCAACAACAAACGAGTACGACCGAAAGCGGACTCGAAAAGATAGATCGACCAATAACGGAATTTCAACAACAAACGGGTACAACCGAAAGCGGACTCGAAAAGAAAGACCGACCGAAAGCGGAGTTTCAACAACAAATGGGTACGACCGAAAGCAGACTTGAAAAGAAAGACCAACCGAAAGCGGAGTTTCAACAACAAACGAGTACGACTGAAAGCGGACTCGAAAAGATAGACCGACCGAAAGCGGAGTTTCAACAACAAACGGATACAACCGAAAGCGGACTCGAAAAGAAAGACCGACCGAAAGCGGAGTTTCAACAACAAATGGGTACGACCGAAAGCAGACTTGAAAAGAAATACCAACCGAAAGCGGAGTTTCAACAACAAACGAGTACGACTGAAAGCGGACTCGAAAAGATAGACCGACCAAAAGTGGAGTTTCAACAACAAATGGGTACGACAGAAAGCGGACTTGAAAAGAAAGACCAACCGAGAGCGGAGTTTCAACAACAAACGAGTACGACTGAAAGCGGACTCGAAAAGATAGACCGACCGAAAGCGGAGTTTCAACAACAAACGAGTACAACCGAAAGCGGACTCGAAAAGAAAGACCGACCGAAAGCGGAGTTTCAACAACAAACGAGTACGACTGAAAGCGGACTCGAAAAGATAGACCGACCGAAAGCGGAGTTTCAACAACAAACGAGTACAACCGAAAGCGGACTCGAAAAGAAAGACCGACCGAAAGCGGAGTTTGAATAATAAACGAGAACGACCAAAAGCGGACTCGAAAAGAAAGACCGACCGAAGGCGGAGTTTCAACAACAAACGAGTACGACCAAAAGTGGACTCGAAAAGAAAGACCGACCGAAAGCGGAGTTTCAACAACAAATGGGTACGACCGAAAGCAGACTTGAAAAGAAAGACCAACCGAAAGCGGAGTTTCAACAACAAACGAGTACGACTGAAAGCGGACTCGAAAAGATAGACCGACCGAAAGCGGAGTTTCAACAACAAACGGGTACAACCGAAAGCGGACTCGAAAAGAAAGACCGACCGAAAGCGGAGTTTCAACAACAAACGAGTACGACTGAAAGCGGACTCGAAAAGATAGACCGACCAAAATTGGAGTTTCAACAACAAATGGGTACGACAAAAAGCGGACTTGAAAAGAAAGACCAACCGAAAGCGGAGTTTCAACAACAAACGAGTACGACTGAAAGCGGACTCGAAAAGATAGACCGACCAAAAGTGGAGTTTCAACAACAAATGGGTACGACGGAAAGCGGACTTGAAAAGAAAGACCAACCGAAAGCGGAGTTTCAACAACAAACGAGTACGACTGAAAGCGGACTCGAAAAGATAGACCGACCGAAAGCGGAGTTTCAACAACAAACGAGTACAACCGAAAGCGGACTCGAAAAGAAAGACCGACCGAAAGCGGAGTTTGAACAATAAACGAGTACGACCAAAAGCGGACTCGAAAAGAAAGACCGACCGAAAGCGGAGTTTCAACAACAAACGAGTAGGACCAAAAGTGGACTCGAAAAGAAAGACCGACCGAAAGCGGAGTTTCAACAACAAATGGGTACGACCGAAAGCGGACTTGAAAAGAAAGACCAACCGAAAGCGGAGTTTCAACAACAAACGAGTACGACTGAAAGCGGACTCTAAAAATAGACCGACCGAAAGCGGAGTTTTAACAACAAACGAGTACGATCGAAAGCGGACTCGAAAAGAAAGGCCGACCAAAAGTGGAGTTTCAACAACAAACGAGTACGACCGAAAGCGGACTCAAAAAGAAAGACCGACCGAAAGCGGACTCGAAAATAAAGACCGGCCGAAAGCAGACTTGAAAAGAAAGACCAACCAAAAGCGGAGTTTCAACAACAAACGAGTACGACTGAAAGCGTACTCGAAAAGAAAGACCGACCGAAAGCGGAGTTTCAACAATAAACGAGTACGACCGAAAGCGGACTCGAAAAGAAAGACCGACCGAAAGCGGAGTTTCAACAACAAATGGGTACGACCGAAAGCGGACTTGAAAAGAAAGACCAACCGAAAGCAGAGTTTCAACAACAAACGAGTACGACTGAAAGCGGACTCGAAAAGATAGACCGACCATAAGTGGAGTTTCAACAACAAATGGGTACGACAGAAAGCGGACTTGAAAAGAAAGACCAACCGAAAGCGGAGTTTCAACAACAAACGAGTACGACTGAAAGTGGACTCGAAAAGATAGACCGACCGAAAGCGGAGTTTCAACAACAAACGCGTACAACCGAAAGCGGACTCGAAAAGAAAGACCGACCGAAAGCGGAGTTTGAACAATAAACGAGTACAACCAAAAGCGGACTCGAAAAGAAAGACCGACCGAAAGCGGAGTTTCAACAACAAACGAGTATGACCAAAAGAGGACTCGAAAAGAAAGACCGACCAAAAGCGGAGTTTCAACAACAAATGGGTACGACCGAAAGCGGACTTGAAAAGAAAGACCAACCGAAAGCGGAGTTTCAACAACAAACGAGTACGACTGAAAGCGGACTCGAAAAGATAGACCGACCGAAAGTGGAGTTTCAACAACAAACAGATACAACCGAAAGCGGACTCGAAAAGAAAGACCGACCGAAAGCGGAGTTTCAACAACAAATGGGTACGACAGAAAGCAGACTTGAAAAGAAAGACCAACCAAAAGCGGAGTTTCAACAACAAACGAGTACGACTGAAAGCGTACTCGAAAAGAAAGACCGGCCGAAAGCGGAGTTTCAACAATAAACGAGTACGGCCGAAAGCGGACTCGAAAAGAAAGACCGACCGAAAGCAGAGTTTCAACAACAAATGGGTACGACCGAAAGCGGACTTGAAAAGAAAGACCAACCGAAAGCGGAGTTTCAACAACAAACGAGTACGACTGGAAGCGGACTCGAAAAGATAGACCGACCCAAAGTGGAGTTTCAACAACAAATGGGTACGACAGAAAGCGGACTTGAAAAGAAAGACCAACCGAAAGCGGAGTTTCAACAACAAACGAGTACGACTGAAAGCGGACTCGAAAAGATAGACCGACCGAAAGCGGAGTTTCAACAACAAACGAGTACAACCGAAAGCGGACTCGAAAAGAAAGACCGACCGAAAGCGGAGTTTGAATAATAAACGAGAACGACCAAAAGCGGACTCGAAAAGAAAGACCGACCGAAGGCGGAGTTTCAACAACAAACGAGTACAACCAAAAGTGGACTCGAAAAGAAAGACCAACCGAAAGCGGAGTTTTAACAACAAATGGGTACGACCGAAAGCAGACTTGAAAAGAAAGACCAACCGAAAGCGGAGTTTCAACAATAAACGAGTACGACTGAAAGCGGATTCGAAAAGATAGACCGACCGAAAGCGGAGTTTCAACAACAAACGGGTACAACCGAAAGCGGACTCGAAAAGAAAGACCGATCGAAAGCAGAGTTTCAACAACAAACGAGTACGACTGAAAGCGGACTCGAAAAGATAGACCGACCAAAAGTGGAGTTTCAACAACAAATGGGTACGATAGAAAGCGGACTTGAAAAGAAAGACCAACCGAAAGCGGAGTTTCAACAACAAACGAGTACGACTGAAAGCGGACTCGAAAAGATAGACCGACCAAAAGTGGAGTTTCAACAACAAATGGGTACGACAGAAAGCGGACTTGAAAAGAAAGACCAACCGAAAGCGGAGTTTCAACAACAAACGAGTACGACTGAAAGCGGAATCGAAAAGAAAGACCGACCGAAAGCGGAGTTTGAATAATAAACGAGAACGACCAAAAGCGGACTCGAAAAGAAAGACCGACCGAAGGTGGAGTTTCAACAACAAACGAGTACGACCAAAAGTGGACTCGAAAAGAAAGACCGACCGAAAGCGGAGTTTCAACAACAAATGGGTACGACCGAAAGCAGACTTGAAAAGAAAGACCAACCGAAAGCGGAGTTTCAACAACAAACGAGTACGACTGAAAGCGGACTCGAAAAGATAGACCGACCGAAAGCGGAGTTTCAACAACAAACGGGTACAACAGAAAGCGGACTCGAAAAGAAAGACCGACCGAAAGCGGAGTTTTAACAACAAACGAGTACAACCGAAAGCGGACTCGAAAAGAAAGACCGACCGAAAGCGGAGTTTGAATAATAAACGAGAACAACCAAAAGCGGACTCGAAAAGAAAGACCGACCGAAGGCGGAGTTTCAACAACAAACGAGTACGACCAAAAGTGGACTCGAAAAGAAAGACCGACCGAAAGCGGAGTTTCAACAACAAATGGGTACGACCGAAAGCAGACTTGAAAAGAAAGACCAACCGAAAGCGGAGTTTGAACAACAAACGAGTACGACTGAAAGCGGACTCGAAAAGATAGACCGACCGAAAGCGGAGTTTCAACAACAAACGGGTACAACCGAAAGCGGACTCGAAAAGAAAGACCGACCGAAAGCGGAGTTTCAACAACAAACGAGTACGACTGAAAGCGGACTCGAAAAGATAGACCGACCAAAATTGGAGTTTCAACAACAAATGGGTACGACAGAAAGCGGACTTGAAAAGAAAGACCAACCGAAAGCGGAGTTTCAACAACAAACGAGTACGACTGGAAGCGGACTCGAAAAGATAGACCGACCCAAAGTGGAGTTTCAACAACAAATGGGTACGACAGAAAGCGGACTTGAAAAGAAAGACCAACCGAAAGCGGAGTTTCAACAACAAACGAGTACGACTGAAAGCGGACTCGAAAAGATAGACCGACCGAAAGCGGAGTTTCAACAACAAACGAGTACAACCGAAAGCGGACTCGAAAAGAAAGACCGACCGAAAGCGGAGTTTGAATAATAAACGAGAACGACCAAAAGCGGACTCGAAAAGAAAGACCGACCGAAGGCGGAGTTTCAACAACAAACGAGTACAACCAAAAGTGGACTCGAAAAGAAAGACCAACCGAAAGCGGAGTTTTAACAACAAATGGGTACGACCGAAAGCAGACTTGAAAAGAAAGACCAACCGAAAGCGGAGTTTCAACAATAAACGAGTACGACTGAAAGCGGATTCGAAAAGATAGACCGACCGAAAGCGGAGTTTCAACAACAAACGGGTACAACCGAAAGCGGACTCGAAAAGAAAGACCGATCGAAAGCAGAGTTTCAACAACAAACGAGTACGACTGAAAGCGGACTCGAAAAGATAGACCGACCAAAAGTGGAGTTTCAACAACAAATGGGTACGATAGAAAGCGGACTTGAAAAGAAAGACCAACCGAAAGCGGAGTTTCAACAACAAACGAGTACGACTGAAAGCGGACTCGAAAAGATAGACCGACCAAAAGTGGAGTTTCAACAACAAATGGGTACGACAGAAAGCGGACTTGAAAAGAAAGACCAACCGAAAGCGGAGTTTCAACAACAAACGAGTACGACTGAAAGCGGAATCGAAAAGAAAGACCGACCGAAAGCGGAGTTTGAATAATAAACGAGAACGACCAAAAGCGGACTCGAAAAGAAAGACCGACCGAAGGTGGAGTTTCAACAACAAACGAGTACGACCAAAAGTGGACTCGAAAAGAAAGACCGACCGAAAGCGGAGTTTCAACAACAAATGGGTACGACCGAAAGCAGACTTGAAAAGAAAGACCAACCGAAAGCGGAGTTTCAACAACAAACGAGTACGACTGAAAGCGGACTCGAAAAGATAGACCGACCGAAAGCGGAGTTTCAACAACAAACGGGTACAACCGAAAGCGGACTCGAAAAGAAAGACCGACCGAAAGCGGAGTTTTAACAACAAACGAGTACAACCGAAAGCGGACTCGAAAAGAAAGACCGACCGAAAGCGGAGTTTGAATAATAAACGAGAACAACCAAAAGCGGACTCGAAAAGAAAGACCGACCGAAGGCGGAGTTTCAACAACAAACGAGTACGACCAAAAGTGGACTCGAAAAGAAAGACCGACCGAAAGCGGAGTTTCAACAACAAATGGGTACGACCGAAAGCAGACTTGAAAAGAAAGACCAACCGAAAGCGGAGTTTGAACAACAAACGAGTACGACTGAAAGCGGACTCGAAAAGATAGACCGACCGAAAGCGGAGTTTCAACAACAAACGGGTACAACCGAAAGCGGACTCGAAAAGAAAGACCGACCGAAAGCGGAGTTTCAACAACAAACGAGTACGACTGAAAGCGGACTCGAAAAGATAGACCGACCAAAATTGGAGTTTCAACAACAAATGGGTACGACAGAAAGCGGACTTGAAAAGAAAGACCAACCGAAAGCGGAGTTTCAACAACAAACGAGTACGACTGAAAGCGGACTCGAAAAGATAGACCGACCAAAAGTGGAGTTTCAACAACAAATGGGTACGACAGAAAGCGGACTTGAAAAGAAAGACCAACCGAAAGCGGAGTTTCAACAACAAACGAGTACGACTGAAAGCGGACTCGAAAAGATAGACCGACCGAAAGCCGAGTTTCAACAACAAACGAGTACAACCGAAAGCGGACTCGAAAAGAAAGACCGACCGAAAGCGGAGTTTGAACAATAAACGAGTACGACCAAAAGCGGACTCGAAAAGAAAGACCGACCGAAAGCGGAGTTTCAACAACAAACGAGTACGACCAAAAGTGGACTCGAAAAGAAAGACCGACCGAAAGCGGAGTTTCAACAACAAATGGGTACGACCGAAAGCGGACTTGAAAAGAAAGACCAACCGAAAGCGGAGTTTCAACAACAAACGAGTACGACTGGAAGCGGACTCGAAAAGATAGACCGACCAAAAGTGGAGTTTCAACAACAAATGGGTACGACAGAAAGCGGACTTGAAAAGAAAGACCAACCGAAAGCGGAGTTTCAACAACAAACGAGTACGACTGAAAGCGGACTCGAAAAGATAGACCGACCGAAAGCGGAGTTTCAACAACAAACGAGTACAACCGAAAGCGGACTCGAAAAGAAAGACCGACCGAAAGCGGAGTTTGAATAATAAACGAGAACGACCAAAAGCGGACTCGAAAAGAAAGACCGACCGAAGGCGGAGTTTCAACAACAAACGAGTACAACCAAAAGTGGACTCGAAAAGAAAGACCAACCGAAAGCGGAGTTTCAACAACAAATGGGTACGACCGAAAGCAGACTTGAAAAGAAAGACCAACCGAAAGCGGAGTTTCAACAATAAACGAGTACGACTGAAAGCGGATTCGAAAAGATAGACCGACCGAAAGCAGAGTTTCAACAACAAACGGGTACAACCGAAAGCGGACTCGAAAAGAAAGACCGATCGAAAGCAGAGTTTCAACAACAAACGAGTACGACTGAAAGCGGACTCGAAAAGATAGACCGACCAAAAGTGGAGTTTCAACAACAAATGGGTACGATAGAAAGCGGACTTGAAAAGAAAGACCAACCGAAAGCGGAGTTTCAACAACAAACGAGTACGACTGAAAGCGGACTCGAAAAGATAGACCGACCAAAAGTGGAGTTTCAACAACAAATGGGTACGACAGAAAGCGGACTTGAAAAGAAAGACCAACCGAAAGCGGAGTTTCAACAACAAACGAGTACGACTGAAAGCGGACTCGAAAAGAAAGACCGACCGAAAGCGGAGTTTGAATAATAAACGAGAACGACCAAAAGCGGACTCGAAAAGAAAGACCGACCGAAGGCGGAGTTTCAACAACAAACGAGTACGACCAAAAGTGGACTCGAAAAGAAAGACCGACCGAAAGCGGAGTTTCAACAACAAATGGGTACGACCGAAAGCAGACTTGAAAAGAAAGACCAACCGAAAGCGGAGTTTCAACAACAAACGAGTACGACTGAAAGCGGACTCGAAAAGATAGACCGACCGAAAGCGGAGTTTCAACAACAAACGGGTACAACCGAAAGCGGACTCGAAAAGAAAGACCGACCGAAAGCGGAGTTTCAACAACAAACGAGTACAACCGAAAGCGGACTCGAAAAGAAAGACCGACCGAAAGCGGAGTTTGAATAATAAACGAGAACAACCAAAAGCGGACTCGAAAAGAAAGACCGACCGAAGGCGGAGTTTCAACAACAAACGAGTACGACCAAAAGTGGACTCGAAAAGAAAGACCGACCGAAAGCGGAGTTTCAACAACAAATGGGTACGACCGAAAGCAGACTTGAAAAGAAAGACCAACCGAAAGCGGAGTTTCAACAACAAACGAGTACGACTGAAAGCGGACTCGAAAAGATAGACCGACCGAAAGCGGAGTTTCAACAACAAACGGGTACAACCGAGAGCGGACTCGAAAAGAAAGACCGACCGAAAGCGGAGTTTCAACAACAAACGAGTACGACTGAAAGCGGACTCGAAAAGATAGACCGACCAAAAGTGGAGTTTCAACAACAAATGGGTACGACAGAAAGCGGACTTGAAAAGAAAGACCAACCGAAAGCGGAGTTTCAACAACAAACGAGTACGACTGAAAGCGGACTCGAAAAGATAGACCGACCGAAAGCGGAGTTTCAACAACAAACGAGTACAACCGAAAGCGGACTCGAAAAGAAAGACCGACCGAAAGCGGAGTTTGAATAATAAACGAGAACGACCAAAAGCGGACTCGAAAAGAAAGACCGACCGAAGGCGGAGTTTCAACAACAAACGAGTACAACCAAAAGTGGACTCGAAAAGAAAGACCAACCGAAAGCGGAGTTTCAACAACAAATGGGTACGACCGAAAGCAGACTTGAAAAGAAAGACCAACCGAAAGCGGAGTTTCAACAATAAACGAGTACGACTGAAAGCGGATTCGAAAAGATAGACCGACCGAAAGCAGAGTTTCAACAACAAACGGGTACAACCGAAAGCGGACTCGAAAAGAAAGACCGATCGAAAGCAGAGTTTCAACAACAAACGAGTACGACTGAAAGCGGACTCGAAAAGATAGACCGACCAAAAGTGGAGTTTCAACAACAAATGGGTACGATAGAAAGCGGACTTGAAAAGAAAGACCAACCGAAAGCGGAGTTTCAACAACAAACGAGTACGACTGAAAGCGGACTCGAAAAGATAGACCGACCAAAAGTGGAGTTTCAACAACAAATGGGTACGACAGAAAGCGGACTTGAAAAGAAAGACCAACCGAAAGCGGAGTTTCAACAACAAACGAGTACGACTGAAAGCGGACTCGAAAAGAAAGACCGACCGAAAGCGGAGTTTGAATAATAAACGAGAACGACCAAAAGCGGACTCGAAAAGAAAGACCGACCGAAGGCGGAGTTTCAACAACAAACGAGTACGACCAAAAGTGGACTCGAAAAGAAAGACCGACCGAAAGCGGAGTTTCAACAACAAATGGGTACGACCGAAAGCAGACTTGAAAAGAAAGACCAACCGAAAGCGGAGTTTCAACAACAAACGAGTACGACTGAAAGCGGACTCGAAAAGATAGACCGACCGAAAGCGGAGTTTCAACAACAAACGGGTACAACCGAAAGCGGACTCGAAAAGAAAGACCGACCGAAAGCGGAGTTTCAACAACAAACGAGTACAACCGAAAGCGGACTCGAAAAGAAAGACCGACCGAAAGCGGAGTTTGAATAATAAACGAGAACAACCAAAAGCGGACTCGAAAAGAAAGACCGACCGAAGGCGGAGTTTCAACAACAAACGAGTACGACCAAAAGTGGACTCGAAAAGAAAGACCGACCGAAAGCGGAGTTTCAACAACAAATGGGTACGACCGAAAGCAGACTTGAAAAGAAAGACCAACCGAAAGCGGAGTTTCAACAACAAACGAGTACGACTGAAAGCGGACTCGAAAAGATAGACCGACCGAAAGCGGAGTTTCAACAACAAACGGGTACAACCGAGAGCGGACTCGAAAAGAAAGACCGACCGAAAGCGGAGTTTCAACAACAAACGAGTACGACTGAAAGCGGACTCGAAAAGATAGACCGACCAAAATTGGAGTTTCAACAACAAATGGGTACGACAGAAAGCGGACTTGAAAAGAAAGACCAACCGAAAGCGGAGTTTCAACAACAAACGAGTACGACTGAAAGCGGACTCGAAAAGATAGACCGACCAAAAGTGGAGTTTCAACAACAAATGGGTACGACAGAAAGCGGACTTGAAAAGAAAGACCAACCGAAAGCGGAGTTTCAACAACAAACGAGTACGACTGAAAGCGGACTCGAAAAGATAGACCGACCGAAAGCCGAGTTTCAACAACAAACGAGTACAACCGAAAGCGGACTCGAAAAGAAAGACCGACCGAAAGCGGAGTTTGAACAATAAACGAGTACGACCAAAAGCGGACTCGAAAAGAAAGACCGACCGAAAGCGGAGTTTCAACAACAAACGAGTACGACCAAAAGTGGACTCGAAAAGAAAGACCGACCGAAAGCGGAGTTTCAACAACAAATGGGTACGACCGAAAGCGGACTTGAAAAGAAAGACCAACCGAAAGCGGAGTTTCAACAACAAACGAGTACGACTGAAAGCGGACTCGAAAAATAGACCGACCGAAAGCGGAGTTTTAACAACAAACGAGTACGACCGAAAGCGGACTCGAAAAGAAAGGCCGACCAAAAGTGGAGTTTCAACAACAAACGAGTACGACCGAAAGCGGACTCAAAAAGAAAGACCGACCGAAAGCGGACTCGAAAATAAAGACCGGCCGAAAGCAGACTTGAAAAGAAAGACCAACCAAAAACGGAGTTTCAACAACAAACGAGTACGACTGAAAGCGTACTCGAAAAGAAAGACCGACCGAAAGCGGAGTTTCAACAATAAACGAGTACGACCGAAAGCGGACTCGAAAAGAAAGACCGACCGAAAGCGGAGTTTCAACAACAAATGGGTACGACCGAAAGCGGACTTGAAAAGAAAGACCAACCGAAAGCAGAGTTTCAACAACAAACGAGTACGACTGAAAGCGGACTCGAAAAGATAGACCGACCAAAAGTGGAGTTTCAACAACAAATGGGTACGACAGAAAGCGGACTTGAAAAGAAAGACCAACCGAAAGCGGAGTTTCAACAACAAACGAGTACGACTGAAAGCGGACTCGAAAAGATAGACCGACCGAAAGCGGAGTTTCAACAACAAACGCGTACAACCGAAAGCGGACTCGAAAAGAAAGACCGACCGAAAGCGGAGTTTGAACAATAAACGAGTACAACCAAAAGCGGACTCGAAAAGAAAGACCGACCGAAAGCGGAGTTTCAACAACAAACGAGTATGACCAAAAGAGGACTCGAAAAGAAAGACCGACCAAAAGCGGAGTTTCAACAACAAATGGGTACGACCGAAAGCGGACTTGAAAAGAAAGACCAACCGAAAGCGGAGTTTCAACAACAAACGAGTACGACTGAAAGCGGACTCGAAAAGATAGACCGACCGAAAGTGGAGTTTCAACAACAAACAGATACAACCGAAAGCGGACTCGAAAAGAAAGACCGACCGAAAGCGGAGTTTCAACAACAAATGGGTACGACAGAAAGCAGACTTGAAAAGAAAGACCAACCAAAAGTGGAGTTTCAACAACAAACGAGTACGACTGAAAGCGTACTCGAAAAGAAAGACCGGCCGAAAGCGGAGTTTCAACAATAAACGAGTACGGCCGAAAGCGGACTCGAAAAGAAAGACCGACCGAAAGCAGAGTTTCAACAACAAATGGGTACGACCGAAAGCGGACTTGAAAAGAAAGACCAACCGAAAGCGGAGTTTCAACAACAAACGAGTACGACTGGAAGCGGACTCGAAAAGATAGACCGACCAAAAGTGGAGTTTCAACAACAAATGGGTACGACAGAAAGCGGACTTGAAAAGAAAGACCAACCGAAAGCGGAGTTTCAACAACAAACGAGTACGACTGAAAGCGGACTCGAAAAGATAGACCGACCGAAAGCGGAGTTTCAACAACAAACGAGTACAACCGAAAGCGGACTCGAAAAGAAAGACCGACCGAAAGCGGAGTTTGAATAATAAACGAGAACGACCAAAAGCGGACTCGAAAAGAAAGACCGACCGAAGGCGGAGTTTCAACAACAAACGAGTACAACCAAAAGTGGACTCGAAAAGAAAGACCAACCGAAAGCGGAGTTTCAACAACAAATGGGTACGACCGAAAGCAGACTTGAAAAGAAAGACCAACCGAAAGCGGAGTTTCAACAATAAACGAGTACGACTGAAAGCGGATTCGAAAAGATAGACCGACCGAAAGCGGAGTTTCAACAACAAACGGGTACAACCGAAAGCGGACTCGAAAAGAAAGACCGATCGAAAGCAGAGTTTCAACAACAAACGAGTACGACTGAAAGCGGACTCGAAAAGATAGACCGACCAAAAGTGGAGTTTCAACAACAAATGGGTACGATAGAAAGCGGACTAGAAAAGAAAGACCAACCGAAAGCGGAGTTTCAACAACAAACGAGTATGACTGAAAGCGGACTCGAAAAGATAGACCGACCAAAAGTGGAGTTTCAACAACAAATGGGTACGACAGAAAGCGGACTTGAAAAGAAAGACCAACCGAAAGCGGAGTTTCAACAACAAACGAGTACGACTGAAAGCGGACTCGAAAAGATAGACCGACCGAAAGCGGAGTTTCAACAACAAACGAGTACAACCGAAAGCGGACTCGAAAAGAAAGACCGACCGAAAGCGGAGTTTGAACAATAAACGAGTACGACCAAAAGCGGACTCGAAAAGAAAGACCGACCGAAAGCGGACTCGAAAAGAAAGATCAACCGAAAGCGGAGTTTCAACAACAAATGGGTACGACCGAAAGCGGACTTGAAAAGAAAGACCAACCGAAAGCGGAGTTTCAACAACAAACGAGTACGACTGGAAGCGGACTCGAAAAGATAGACCGACCAAAAGTGGAGTTTCAACAACAAATGGGTACGACAGAAAGCGGACTTGAAAAGAAAGGCCGACCAAAAGTGGAGTTTCAACAACAAACGAGTACGACCGAAAGCGGACTCAAAAAGAAAGACCGACCGAAAGCGGACTCGAAAATAAAGACCGGCCGAAAGCAGACTTGAAAAGAAAGACCAACCAAAAGCGGAGTTTCAACAACAAACGAGTACGACTGAAAGCGTACTCGAAAAGAAAGACCAACCGAAAGCGGAGTTTCAACAATAAACGAGTACGACCGAAAGCGGACTCGAAAAGAAAGACCGACCAAAAGCGGAGTTTCAACAACAAATGGGTACGACCGAAAGCGGACTTGAAAAGAAAGACCAACCGAAAGCGGAGTTTCAACAACAAACGAGTACGACTGAAAGCGGACTCGAAAAGATAGACCGACCAAAAGTGGAGTTTCAACAACAAATGGGTACGACAGAAAGCGGACTTGAAAAGAAAGACCAACCGAAAGCGGAGTTTCAACAACAAACGAGTACGACTGAAAGCGGACTCGAAAAGATAGACCGACCGAAAGCGGAGTTTCAACAACAAATGCGTACAACCGAAAGCGGACTCGAAAAGAAAGACCGACCGAAAGCGGAGTTTGAACAATAAACGAGTACGACCAAAAGCGGACTCGAAAAGAAAGACCGACCGAAAGCGGAGTTTCAACAACAAACGAGTATGACCAAAAGAGAACTCGAAAAGAAAGACCGACCGAAAGCGGAGTTTCAACAACAAATGGGTACGACCGAAAGCGGACTTGAAAAGAAAGACCAACCGAAAGCGGAGTTTCAACAACAAACGAGTACGACTGAAAGCGGACTCGAAAAGATAGACCGACCGAAAGCGGAGTTTCAACAACAAACGGATACAACCGAAAGCGGACTCGAAAAGAAAGACCGACCGAAAGCGGAGTTTCAACAACAAATGGGTACGACAGAAAGCAGACTTGAAAAGAAAGACCAACCAAAAGCGGAGTTTCAACAACAAACGAGTACGACTGAAAGCGTACTCGAAAAGAAAGACCGGCCGAAAGCGGAGTTTCAACAATAAACGAGTACGGCCGAAAGCGGACTCGAAAAGAAAGACCGACCGAAAGCAGAGTTTCAACAACAAATGGGTACGACCGAAAGCAGACTTGAAAAGAAAGACCAACCGAAAGCGGAGTTTCAACAACAAACGAGTACGACTGAAAGCGGACTCGAAAAGATAGACCGACCGAAAGCGGAGTTTCAACAACAAACGAGTACAACCGAAAGCGGACTCGAAAAGAAAGACCGACCGAAAGCGGAGTTTGAATAATAAACGAGAACGACCAAAAGCGGACTCGAAAAGAAAGACCGACCGAAGGCGGAGTTTCAACAACAAACGAGTACGACCAAAAGTGGACTCGAAAAGAAAGACCGACCGAAAGCGGAGTTTCAACAACAAATGGGTACGACCGAAAGCAGACTTGAAAAGAAAGACCAACCGAAAGCGGAGTTTCAACAACAAACGAGTACGACTGAAAGCGGACTCGAAAAGATAGACCGACCGAAAGCGGAGTTTCAACAACAAACGAGTACAACCGAAAGCGGACTCGAAAAGAAAGACCGACCGAAAGCGGAGTTTGAACAATAAACGAGTACAACCAAAAGCGGACTCGAAAAGAAAGACCGACCGAAAGCGGAGTTTCAACAACAAACGAGTATGACCAAAAGAGGACTCGAAAAGAAAGACCGACCGAAAGCGGAGTTTCAACAACAAATGGGTACGACCGAAAGCGGACTTGAAAAGAAAGACCAACCGAAAGCGGAGTTTCAACAACAAACGAGTACGACTGAAAGCGGACTCGAAAAGATAGACCGACCGAAAGTGCAGTTTCAACAACAAACGGATACAACCGAAAGCGGACTCGAAATGAAAGACCGACCGAAAGCGGAGTTTCAACAACAAATGGGTACGACAGAAAGCAGACTTGAAAAGAAAGACCAACCAAAAGCGGAGTTTCAACAACAAACGAGTACGACTGAAAGCGTACTCGAAAAGAAAGACCGGCCGAAAGCGGAGTTTCAACAATAAACGAGTACGGCCGAAAGCGGACTCGAAAAGAAAGACCGACCGAAAGCAGAGTTTCAACAACAAATGGGTACGACCGAAAGCGGACTTGAAAAGAAAGACCAACCGAAAGCGGAGTTTCAACAACAAACGAGTACGACTGGAAGCGGACTCGAAAAGATAGACCGACCAAAAGTGGAGTTTCAACAACAAATGGGTACGACAGAAAGCGGACTTGAAAAGAAAGACCAACCGAAAGCGGAGTTTCAACAACAAACGAGTACGACTGAAAGCGGACTCGAAAAGATAGACCGACCGAAAGCGGAGTTTCAACAACAAACGAGTACAACCGAAAGCGGACTCGAAAAGAAAGACCGACCGAAAGCGGAGTTTGAATAATAAACGAGAACGACCAAAAGCGGACTCGAAAAGAAAGACCGACCGAAGGCGGAGTTTCAACAACAAACGAGTACAACCAAAAGTGGACTCGAAAAGAAAGACCGACCGAAAGCGGAGTTTCAACAACAAATGGGTACGACCGAAAGCAGACTTGAAAAGAAAGACCAACCGAAAGCGGAGTTTCAACAACAAACGAGTACGACTGAAAGCGGATTCGAAAAGATAGACCGACCGAAAGCGGAGTTTCAACAACAAACGGGTACAACCGAAAGCGGACTCGAAAAGAAAGACCGACCGAAAGCAGAGTTTCAACAACAAACGAGTACGACTGAAAGCGGACTCGAAAAGATAGACCGACCAAAAGTGGAGTTTCAACAACAAATGGGTACGACAGAAAGCGGACTTGAAAAGAAAGACCAACCGAAAGCAGAGTTTCAACAACAAACGAGTACGACTGAAAGCGGACTCGAAAAGATAGACCGACCGAAAGCGGAGTTTCAACAACAAACGAGTACAACCGAAAGCGGACTCGAAAAGAAAGACCGACCGAAAGCGGAGTTTGAACAATAAACGAGTACGACCAAAAGCGGACTCGAAAAGAAAGACCGACCGAAAGCAGACTCGAAAAGAAAGATCAACCGAAAGCGGAGTTTCAACAACAAATGGGTACGACCGAAAGCGGACTTGAAAAGAAAGACCAACCGAAAGCGGAGTTTCAACAACAAACGAGTACGACTGAAAGCGGACTCGAAAAATAGACCGACCGAAAGCGGAGTTTTAACAAAAAACGAGTACGACCGAAAGCGGACTCGAAAAGAAAGGCCGACCAAAAGTGGAGTTTCAACAACAAACGAGTACGACCGAAAGCGGACTCAAAAACAAAGACCGACCGAAAGCGGACTCGAAAATAAAGACCGGCCGAAAGCAGACTTGAAAAGAAAGACCAACCAAAAGCGGAGTTTCAACAACAAACGAGTACGACTGAAAGCGTACTCGAAAAGAAAGACCGACCGAAAGCGGAGTTTCAACAATAAACGAGTACGACCGAAAGCGGACTCAAAAAGAAAGACCGACCAAAAGCGGAGTTTCAACAACAAATGGGTACGACCGAAAGCGGACTTGAAAAGAAAGACCAACCGAAAGCGGAGTTTCAACAACAAACGAGTACGACTGAAAGCGGACTCGAAAAGATAGACCGACCAAAAGTGGAGTTTCAAAAACAAATGGGTACGACAGAAAGCGGACTTGAAAAGAAAGACCAACCGAAAGCGGAGTTTCAACAACAAACGAGTACGACTGAAAGCGGACTCGAAAAGATAGACCGACCGAAAGCGGAGTTTCAACAACAAATGCGTACAACCGAAAGCGGACTCGAAAAGAAAGACCGACCGAAAGCGGAGTTTGAACAATAAATGAGTACGACCAAAAGCGGACTCGAAAAGAAAGACCGACCGAAAGCGGAGTTTCAACAACAAACGAGTATGACCAAAAGAGAACTCGAAAAGAAAGACCGACCGAAAGCGGAGTTTCAACAACAAATGGGTACGACCGAAAGCGGACTTGAAAAGAAAGACCAACCGAAAGCGGAGTTTCAACAACAAACGAGTACGACTGAAAGCGGACTCGAAAAGATAGACCGACCGAAAGCGGAGTTTCAACAACAAACGGATACAACCGAAAGCGGACTCGAAAAGAAAGACCGACCGAAAGCGGAGTTTCAACAACAAATGGGTACGACAGAAAGCAGACTTGAAAAGAAAGACCAACCAAAAGCGGAGTTTCAACAACAAACGAGTACGACTGAAAGCGTACTCGAAAAGAAAGACCGGCCGAAAGCGGAGTTTCAACAATAAACGAGTACGGCCGAAAGCGGACTCGAAAAGAAAGACCGACCGAAAGCAGAGTTTCAACAACAAATGGGTACGACCGAAAGCGGACTTGAAAAGAAAGACCAACCGAAAGCGGAGTTTCAACAACAAACGAGTACGACTGAAAGCGGACTCGAAAAGATAGACCGACCAAAAGTGGAGTTTCAACAACAAATGGGTACGACAGAAAGCGGACTTGAAACGAAAGACCAACCGAAAGCGGAGTTTCAACAACAAACGAGTACGACTGAAAGCGGACTCGAAAAGATAGACCGACCGAAAGCGGAGTTTCAACAACAAACGAGTACAACCGAAAGCGGACTCGAAAAGAAAGACCGACCGAAAGCGGAGTTTGAATAATAAACGAGAACGACCAAAAGCGGACTCGAAAAGAAAGACCGACCGAAGGCGGAGTTTCAACAACAAACGAGTACGACCAAAAGTGGACTCGAAAAGAAAGACCGACCGAAAGCGGAGTTTCAACAACAAATGGGTACGACCGAAAGCAGACTTGAAAAGAAAGACCAACCGAAAGCGGAGTTTCAACAACAAACGAGTACGACTGAAAGCGGACTCGAAAAGATAGACCGACCGAAAGCGGAGTTTCAACAACAAACGAGTACAACCGAAAGCGGACTCGAAAAGAAAGACCGACCGAAAGCGGAGTTTGAACAATAAACGAGTACAACCAAAAGCGGACTCGAAAAGAAAGACCGACCGAAAGCGGAGTTTCAACAACAAACGAGTATGACCAAAAGAGGACTCGAAAAGGAAGACCGACCGAAAGCGGAGTTTCAACAACAAATGGGTACGACCGAAAGCGGACTTGAAAAGAAAGACCAACCGAAAGCGGAGTTTCAACAATAAACGAGTACGACTGAAAGCGGACTCGAAAAGATAGACCGACCGAAAGTGGAGTTTCAACAACAAACAGATACAACCGAAAGCGGACTCGAAAAGAAAGACCGACCGAAAGCGGAGTTTCAACAACAAATGGGTACGACAGAAAGCAGACTTGAAAAGAAAGACCAACCAAAAGCGGAGTTTCAACAACAAACGAGTACGACTGAAAGCGTACTCGAAAAGAAAGACCGGCCGAAAGCGGAGTTTCAACAATAAACGAGTACGGCCGAAAGCGGACTCGAAAAGAAAGACCGACCGAAAGCAGAGTTTCAACAACAAATGTGTACGACCGAAAGCGGACTTCAAAAGAAAGACCAACCGAAAGCGGAGTTTCAACAACAAACGAGTACAACCAAAAGTGGACTCGAAAAGAAAGACCGACCGAAAGCGGAGTTTCAACAACAAATGGGTACGACCGAAAGCAGACTTGAAAAGAAAGACCAACCGAAAGCGGAGTTTCAACAACAAACGAGTACGACTGAAAGCGGATTCGAAAAGATAGACCGACCGAAAGCGGAGTTTCAATAACAAACGGGTACAACCGAAAGCGGACTCGAAAAGAAAGACCGACCGAAAGCAGAGTTTCAACAACAAACGAGTACGACTGAAAGCGGACTCGAAAAGATAGACCGACCAAAAGTGGAGTTTCAACAACAAATGGGTACGACAGAAAGCGGACTTGAAAAGAAAGACCAACCGAAAGTGGAGTTTCAACAACAAACGAGTACGACTGAAAGCGGACTCGAAAAGATAGACCGACCAAAAGTGGAGTTTCAACAACAAATGGGTACGACAGAAAGCGGACTTGAAAAGAAAGACCAACCGAAAGCGGAATTTCAACAACAAACGAGTACGACTGAAAGCGGACTCGAAAAGATAGACCGACCGAAAGCGGAGTTTCAACAACAAACGAGTACAACCGAAAGCGGACTCGAAAAGAAAGACCGACCGAAAGCGGAGTTTGAACAATAAACGAGTACGACCAAAAGCGGACTCGAAAAGAAAGACCGACCGAAAGCAGACTCGAAAAGAAAGATCAACCGAAAGCGGAGTTTCAACAACAAATGGGTACGACCGAAAGCGGACTTGAAAAGAAAGACCAACCGAAAGCGGAGTTTCAACAACAAACGAGTACGACTGAAAGCGGACTCGAAAAATAGACCGACCGAAAGCGGAGTTTTAACAACAAACGAGTACGACCGAAAGCGGACTCGAAAAGAAAGGCCGACCAAAAGTGGAGTTTCAACAACAAACGAGTACGACCGAAAGCGGACTCAAAAACAAAGACCGACCGAAAGCGGACTCGAAAATAAAGACCGGCCGAAAGCAGACTTGAAAAGAAAGACCAACCAAAAGCGGAGTTTCAACAACAAACGAGTACGACTGAAAGCGTACTCGAAAAGAAAGACCGACCGAAAGCGGAGTTTCAACAATAAACGAGTACGACCGAAAGCGGACTCGAAAAGAAAGACCGACCAAAAGCGGAGTTTCAACAACAAATGGGTACGACCGAAAGCGGACTTGAAAAGAAAGACCAACCGAAAGCGGAGTTTCAACAACAAACGAGTACGACTGAAAGCGGACTCGAAAAGATAGACCGACCAAAAGTGGAGTTTCAACAACAAATGGGTACGACAGAAAGCGGACTTGAAAAGAAAGACCAACCGAAAGCGGAGTTTCAACAACAAACGAGTAAGACTGAAAGCGGACTCGAAAAGATAGACCGACCAAAAGCGGAGTTTCAACAACAAATGCGTACAACCGAAAGCGGACTCGAAAAGAAAGACCGACCGAAAGCGGAGTTTGAACAATAAACGAGTACGACCAAAAGCGGACTCGAAAAGAAAGACCGACCGAAAGCGGAGTTTCAACAACAAACGAGTATGACCAAAAGAGAACTCGAAAAGAAAGACCGACCGAAAGCGGAGTTTCAACAACAAATGGGTACGACCGAAAGCGGACTTGAAAAGAAAGACCAACCGAAAGCGGAGTTTCAACAACAAACGAGTACGACTGAAAGCGGACTCGAAAAGATAGACCGACCGAAAGCGGAGTTTCAACAACAAACGGATACAACCGAAAGCGGACTCGAAAAGAAAGACCGACCGAAAGCGGAGTTTCAACAACAAATGGGTACGACAGAAAGCAGACTTGAAAAGAAAGACCAACCAAAAGCGGAGTTTCAACAACAAACGAGTACGACTGAAAGCGTACTCGAAAAGAAAGACCGGCCAAAAGCGGAGTTTCAACAATAAACGAGTACGGCCGAAAGCGGACTCGAAAAGAAAGACCGACCGAAAGCAGAGTTTCAACAACAAATGGGTACAACCGAAAGCGGACTTGAAAAGAAAGACCAACCGAAAGCGGAGTTTCAACAACAAACGAGTACGACTGAAAGCGGACTCGAAAAGATAGACCGACCAAAAGTGGAGTTTCAACAACAAACGAGTACAACCGAAAGCGGACTCGAAAAGAAAGACCGACCGAAAGCGGAGTTTGAATAATAAACGAGAACGACCAAAAGCGGACTCGAAAAGAAAGACCGACCGAAGGCGGAGTTTCAACAACAAACGAGTACGACCAAAAGTGGACTCGAAAAGAAAGACCGACCGAAAGCGGAGTTTCAACAACAAATGGGTACGACCGAAAGCAGACTTGAAAAGAAAGACCAACCGAAAGCGGAGTTTCAACAACAAACGAGTACGACTGAAAGCGGATTCGAAAAGATAGACCGACCGAAAGCGGAGTTTCAACAACAAACGGGTACAACCGAAAGCGGACTCGAAAAGAAAGACCGACCGAAAGCGGAGTTTCAACAACAAACGAGTACGACTGAAAGCGGACTCGAAAAGATAGACCGACCAAAAGTGGAGTTTCAACAACAAATGGGTACGACAGAAAGCGGACTTGAAAAGAAAGACCAACCGAAAGCGGAGTTTCAACAACAAACGAGTACGACTGAAAGCGGACTCGAAAAGATAGACCGACCGAAAGCGGAGTTTCAACAACAAACGAGTACAACCGAAAGCGGACTCGAAAAGAAAGACCGACCGAAAGCGGAGTTTCAACAACAAACGAGTACGACTGAAAGCGGACTCGAAAAGATAGACCGACCGAAAGCGGAGTTTCAACAACAAACGAGTACAACCCAAAGCGGACTCGAAAAGAAAGACCGACCGAAAGCGGAGTTTGAACAATAAACGAGTACGACCAAAAGCGGACTCGAAAAGAAAGACCGACCGAAAGCGGAGTTTCAACAACAAACGAGTACGACCAAAAGTGGACTCGAAAAGAAAGACCGACCGAAAGCGGAGTTTCAACAACAAATGGGTACGACCGAAAGCGGACTTGAAAAGAAAGACCAACCGAAAGCGGAGTTTCAACAACAAACGAGTACGACTGAAAGCGGACTCGAAAAATAGACCGACCGAAAGCGGAGTTTTAACAACAAACGAGTACGACCGAAAGCGGACTCGAAAAGAAAGACCGACCAAAAGTGGAGTTTCAACAACAAACGAGTACGACCGAAAGCGGACTCAAAAAGAAAGAACGACCGAAAGCGGACTCGAAAATAAAGACCGGCCGAAAGCAGACTTGAAAAGAAAGACCAACCAAAAGCGGAGTTTCAACAACAAACGAGTACGACTGAAAGCGTACTCGAAAAGAAAGACCGACCGAAAGCGGAGTTTCAACAATAAACGAGTACGACCGAAAGCGGAATCGAAAAGAAAGACCGACCGAAAGCGGAGTTTCAACAACAAATGGGTACGACCGAAAGCGGACTTGAAAAGAAAGACCGACCGAAAGCGGAGTTTCAACAACAAATGGGTACGACCGAAAGCGGACTTGAAAAGAAAGACCAACCGAAAGCGGAGTTTCAACAACAAACGAGTACGACTGAAAGCGGACTCGAAAAGATAGACCGACCAAAAGTGGAGTTTCAACAACAAATGGGTACGACAGAAAGCGGACTTGAAAAGAAAGACCAACCGAAAGCGGAGTTTCAACAACAAACGAGTACGACTGAAAGCGGACTCGAAAAGATAGACCGACCGAAAGCGGAGTTTCAACAACAAACGCGTACAACCGAAAGCGGACTCGAAAAGAAAGACCGACCGATAGCGGAGTTTGAACAATAAACGAGTACGACCAAAAGCGGACTCGAAAAGAAAGACCGACCGAAAGCGGAGTTTCAACAACAAACGAGTATGACCAAAAGAGGACTCGAAAAGAAAGACCGACCAAAAGTGGAGTTTCAACAACAAATGGGTACGACAGAAAGCGGACTTGAAAAGAAAGACCAACCGAAAGCGGAGTTTCAACAACAAACGAGTACGACTGAAAGCGGACTCGAAAAGATAGACCGACCGAAAGCGGAGTTTCAACAACAAACGAGTACAACCGAAAGCGGACTCGAAAAGAAAGACCGACCGAAAGCGGAGTTTGAATAATAAACGAGAACGATCAAAAGCGGACTCGAAAAGAAAGACCGACCGAAGGCGGAGTTTCAACAACAAACGAGTACGACCAAAAGTGGACTCGAAAAGAAAGACCGACCGAAAGCGGAGTTTCAACAACAAATGGGTACGACCGAAAGCAGACTTGAAAAGAAAGACCAACCGAAAGCGGAGTTTCAACAACAAACGAGTACGACTGAAAGCGGATTCGAAAAGATAGACCGACCGAAAGCGGAGTTTCAACAACAAACGGGTACAACCGAAAGCGGACTCGAAAAGAAAGACCGACCGAAAGCGGAGTTTCAACAACAAACGAGTACGACTGAAAGCGGACTCGAAAAGATAGACCGACCAAAAGTGGAGTTTCAACAACAAATGGGTACGACAGAAAGCGGACTTGAAAAGAAAGACCAACCGAAAGCGGAGTTTCAACAACAAACGAGTACGACTGAAAGCGGACTCGAAAAGATAGACCGACCGAAAGCGGAGTTTCAACAACAAACGAGTACAACCGAAAGCGGACTCGAAAAGAAAGACCGACCGAAAGCGGAGTTTCAACAACAAACGAGTACGACTGAAAGCGGACTCGAAAAGATAGACCGACCGAAAGCGGAGTTTCAACAACAAACGAGTACAACCCAAAGCGGACTCGAAAAGAAAGACCGACCGAAAGCGGAGTTTGAACAATAAACGAGTACGACCAAAAGCGGACTCGAAAAGAAAGACCGACCGAAAGCGGAGTTTCAACAACAAACGAGTACGACCAAAAGTGGACTCGAAAAGAAAGACCGACCGAAAGCGGAGTTTCAACAACAAATGGGTACGACCGAAAGCGGACTTGAAAAGAAAGACCAACCGAAAGCGGAGTTTCAACAACAAACGAGTACGACTGAAAGCGGACTCGAAAAATAGACCGACCGAAAGCGGAGTTTTAACAACAAACGAGTACGACCGAAAGCGGACTCGAAAAGAAAGACCGACCAAAAGTGGAGTTTCAACAACAAACGAGTACGACCGAAAGCGGACTCAAAAAGAAAGAACGACCGAAAGCGGACTCGAAAATAAAGACCGGCCGAAAGCAGACTTGAAAAGAAAGACCAACCAAAAGCGGAGTTTCAACAACAAACGAGTACGACTGAAAGCGTACTCGAAAAGAAAGACCGACCGAAAGCGGAGTTTCAACAATAAACGAGTACGACCGAAAACGGAATCGAAAAGAAAGACCGACCGAAAGCGGAGTTTCAACAACAAATGGGTACGACCGAAAGCGGACTTGAAAAGAAAGACCGACCGAAAGCGGAGTTTCAACAACAAATGGGTACGACCGAAAGCGGACTTGAAAAGAAAGACCAACCGAAAGCGGAGTTTCAACAACAAACGAGTACGACTGAAAGCGGACTCGAAAAGATAGACCGACCAAAAGTGGAGTTTCAACAACAAATGGGTACGACAGAAAGCGGACTTGAAAAGAAAGACCAACCGAAAGCGGAGTTTCAACAACAAACGAGTACGACTGAAAGCGGACTCGAAAAGATAGACCGACCGAAAGCGGAGTTTCAACAACAAACGCGTACAACCGAAAGCGGACTCGAAAAGAAAGACCGACCGATAGCGGAGTTTGAACAATAAACGAGTACGACCAAAAGCGGACTCGAAAAGAAAGACCGACCGAAAGCGGAGTTTCAACAACAAACGAGTATGACCAAAAGAGGACTCGAAAAGAAAGACCGACCGAAAGCGGAGTTTCAACAACAAATGGGTACGACTGAAAGCGGGCTTGAAAAGAAAGACCAACCGAAAGCGGAGTTTCAACAACAAACGAGTACGACTGAAAGCGGACTCGAAAAATAGACCGACCGAAAGCGGAGTTTTAACAACAAACGAGTACGACCGAAAGCGGACTCGAAAAGAAAGACCGACCAAAAGTGGTGTTTCAACAACAAACGAATACGACCGAAAGCGGACTCAAAAAGAAAGACCGACCGAAAGCGGACTCGAAAATAAAGACCGGCCGAAAGCAGAGTTTCAACAACAAACGAGTACGACCGAAAGCGGACTCGAAAAGAAAGACCGACCAAAAGCGGAGTTTTAACAACAAATGAGTAGGACCAAAAGCGGACTCGAAAAGAAAGACCGACCGAAAGCGGAGTTTTCACAACAAACGAGTACGACCGAAAGCGGACTCGAAAAGAAAGACCGACCAAAACCGAACTTGAAAAGAAAGACCGACCGAAAGCGGAGTTTCAACAACAAACAAGTACGACCGAAAGCGGGTTCGAAAAGAAAGACCAACCGAAAGCGGAGTTTCAACAACAAACGAGTACGACCGAAAGCGGACTCGGGAAGAAAGACCGACCAAAAGCGGAGTTTTAACAACAAACGAGTACGACCGAAAGCGGACTCGAAAAGAAAGACCGACCGAAAGCGGAGTTTCAACAACAAACGAGTAGGACCAAAAGCGGACTCGAAATGAAAGACCGACCGAAAGCGGAGTTTCCACAATAAACGAGTACGACTGTAAGCGGACTCGAAAAAAAAGACCGACCGAAAGCGGAGTTTCAACAACAAACGAGTACGACCGAAAGCGGACTCGAAAAGAAAGACCGACAGAAAGCGGAGTTTCAACAACAAACGAGTACGACCGAAAGCGGACTCGAAAAGAAAGACCGACCGAAAGCGGACTCGAAAAGAAAGATCAACCGAAAGCGGAGTTTCAACAACAAACGAGTATGACCGAAAGCGGACTCGAAAAGAAAGACCGACCGAAAGCGGAGTTTCAACAACAAACGAGTACGACCAAAAGCGGACTCGAAAAGAAAGACCGACCGAAAGCGGAGTTTCAACAATAAACGAGTACGACCGAAAGCGGACTCGAAAAGAAAGACCGACCGAAAGCGGAGGTTCAACAACAAATGGGTACGACCGAAAGCAAACTTGAAAAGAAAGACCAACCGAAAGCGGAGTTTCAACAACAAACGAGTACGACTGAAGGCGGACTCGAAAAGATAGACCGACCGAAAGCGGAGTTTCAACAACAAACGGGTACAACCGAAAGCGGACTCGAAAAGAAAGACCGACCGAAAGCGGAGTTTCAACAATAAATGGGTACGACAGAAAGCAGACTTGAAAAGAAAGACCAACGTAAAGCGGAGTTTCAACAACAAACGAGTACGACTGAAAGCGTACTCGAAAAGAAAGACCGACCGAAAGCGGAGTTTCAACAATAAACGAGTACGACCGAAAGCGGACTCGAAAAGAAAGACCGACCGAAAGCGGAGTTTCAACAACAAATGGGTACGACCGAAAGCAGACTTGAAAAGAAAGACCAACCAAAAGCGGAGTTTCAACAACAAACGAGTACGACTGAAAGCGGACTCGAAAAGATAGACCGACCAAAAGTGGAGTTTCAACAACAAATGGGTACGACAGAAAGCGGACTTGAAAAGAAAGACCAACCGAAAGCGGAGTTTCAACAACAAACGAGTACGACTGAAAGCGGACTCGAAAAGATAGACCGACCGAAAGCGGAGTTTCAACAACAAACGAGTACAACCGAAAGCGGACTCGAAAAGAAAGACCGACCGAAAGCGGAGTTTGAACAATAAACGAGACCGACCAAAAGCGGACTCGAAAAGAAAGACCGACCGAAGGCGGAGTTTCAACAACAAACGAGTACGACCAAAAGTGGACTCGAAAAGAAAGACCGACCGAAAGCGGAGTTTCAACAACAAATGGGTACGACCGAAAGCGGACTTGAAAAGAAAGACCAACCGAAAGCGGAGTTTCAACAACAAACGAGTACGACCAAAAGCGGACTCGAAAAGAAAGACCGACCGAAAGCGGAGTTTCAACAACAAACGGGTATGACCGAAAGCGGACTCGAAAAGAAAGGCCGACCGAAAGCGGAGGTTCAACAATAAACGAGTACGACCGAAAGCGGACTCGAAAAGAAAGACCGACCAAAAGTGGAGTTTCAATAATAAATGGGTATGACCGAAAGCGGACTTGAAAAGAAAGACCAACCGAAAGCGGAGTTTCAACAACAAACGAGTATGACCGAAAGCGGACTCGAAAAGAAAGACCGACCGAAAGCGGAGTTTCAACAACAAACGAGTACGACCAAAAGCGGACTCGAAAAGAAAGACCGACCGAAAGCGGAGTTTCAACAACAAACGGGTATGACTGAAAGCGGACTCGAAAAGAAAGACCGACCGAAAGCGGAGGTTCAACAATAAACGAGTACGACCGAAAGCGGACTCGAAAAGAAAGACCGACCGAAAGCGGAGTTTCAACAACAAATGGGTACGCTCGAAAGCAGACTTGAAAAGAAAGACCAACCGAAAGCGGAGTTTCAACAACAAACGAGTACGACTGAAAGCGGGCTCGAAAAGATAGACCGACCGAAAGCGGAGTTTCAACAACAAACGGGTACAACCGAAAGCGGACTCGAAAAGAAAGACCGACCGAAAGCGGAGTTTCAACAACAAATGGGTACGACAGAAAGCAGACTTGAAAAGAAAGACCAACGTAAAGCGGAGTTTCAACAACAAACGAGTACGACTGAAAGCGTACTCGAAAAGAAAGACCGACCGAAAGCGGAGTTTCAACAATAAACGAGTACGACCGAAAGCGGACTCGAAAAGAAAGACCGACCGAAAGCGGAGTTTCAACAACAAATGGGTACGACCGAAAGCAGACTTGAAAAGAAAGACCAACCAAAAGCGGAGTTTCAACAACAAACGAGTACGACTGAAAGCGGACTCGAAAAGATAGACCGACCAAAAGTGGAGTTTCAACAACAAATGGGTACGACAGAAAGCGGACTTGAAAAGAAAGACCAACCGAAAATGGAGTTTCAACAACAAACGAGTACGACTGAAAGCGGACTCGAAAAGATAGACCGACCGAAAGCGGAGTTTCAACAACAAACGAGTACAACCGAAAGCGGACTCGAAAAGAAAGACCGACCGAAAGCGGAGTTTGAACTATAAACGAGACCGACCAAAAGCGGACTCGAAAAGAAAGACCGACCGAAGGCGGAGTTTCAACAACAAACGAGTACGACCAAAAGTGGACTCGAAAAGAAAGACCGACCGAAAGCGGAGTTTCAACAACAAATGGGTACGACCGAAAGCGGACTTGAAAAGAAAGACCAACCGAAAGCGGAGTTTCAACAACAAACGAGTACGACCAAAAGCGGACTCGAAAAGAAAGACCGACCGAAAGCGGAGTTTCAACAACAAACGGGTATGACCGAAAGCGGACTCGAAAAGAAAGGCCGACCGAAAGCGGAGGTTCAACAATAAACGAGTACGACCGAAAGCGGACTCGAAAAGAAAGACCGACCAAAAGTGGAGTTTCAACAATAAATGGGTATGACCGAAAGCGGACTTGAAAAGAAAGACCAACCGAAAGCGGAGTTTCAACAACAAACGAGTATGACCGAAAGCGGACTCGAAAAGAAAGACCGACCGAAAGCGGAGTTTCAACAACAAACGAGTACGACCAAAAGCGGAATCGAAAAGAAAGACAGACCGAAAGCGGAGTTTCAACAACAAACGGGTATGACTGAAAGCGGACTCGAAAAGAAAGACCGACCGAAAGCGGAGGTTCAACAATAAACGAGTACGACCGAAAGCGGACTCGAAAAGAAAGACCGACCGAAAGCGGAGTTTCAACAACAAATGGGTACGACCGAAAGCAGACTTGAAAAGAAAGACCAACCGAAAGCGGAGTTTCAACAACAAACGAGTACGACTGAAAGCGAACTCGAAAAGATAGACCGACCAAAAGCGGAGTTTCAACAACAAACGTGTACAACCGAAAGCGGACTCGAAAAGAAAGACCGACCGAAAGCGGAGTTTCAACAACAAATGGGTACGACAGAAAGCAGACTTGAAAAGAAAGACCAACCTAAAGCGGAGTTTCAACAACAAACGAGTACGACTGAAAGCGTACTCGAAAAGAAAGACCGACCGAAAGCAGAGTTTCAACAATAAACGAGTACGACCGAAAGCGGACTCGAAAAGAAAGACCAACCGAAAGCGGAGTTTCAACAACAAATGGGTACGACCGAAAGCAGACTTGAAAAGAAAGACCAACCGAAAGCGGAGTTTCAACAACAAACGAGTACGACTGAAAGCGGACTCGAAAAGATAGACCGACCAAAAGTGGAGTTTCAACAACAAATGGGTACGACAGAAAGCGGACTTGAAAAGAAAGACCAACCGAAAGCGGAGTTTCAACAACAAACGAGTACGACTGAAAGCGGACTCGAAAAGATAGACCGACCGAAAGCGGAGTTTCAACAACAAACGAGTACAACCGAAAGCGGACTCGAAAAGAAAGACCGACCGAAAGCGGAGTTTGAACAATAAACGAGACCGACCAAAAGCGGACTCGAAAAGAAAGACCGACCGAAGGCGGAGTTTCAACAACAAACGAGTACGACCAAAAGTGGACTCGAAAAGAAAGACCGACCGAAAGCGGAGTTTCAACAACAAATGGGTATGACCGAAAGCGGACTTGAAAAGAAAGACCAACCGAAAGCGGAGTTTCAACAACAAACGAGTATGACCGAAAGCGGACTCGAAAAGAAAGACCGACCGAAAGCGGAGTTTCAACAACAAACGAGTACGACCAAAAGCGGACTCGAAAAGAAAGACCGACCGAAAGCGGAGTTTCAACAACAAACGGTTATGACTGAAAGCGGACTCGAAAAGAAAGACCGACCGAAAGCGGAGGTTCAACAATAAACGAGTATGACCGAAAGCGGACTCGAAAAGAAAGACCGACCGAAAGCGGAGTTTCAACAACAAATGGGTACGACCGAAAGCAGACTTGAAAAGAAAGACCGACCGAAAGCGGAGTTTCAACAACAAACGAGTACGACTGAAAGCGAACTCGAAAAGATAGACCGACCGAAAGCGGAGTTTCAACAACAAACGGGTATGACCGAAAGCGGACTCGAAAAGAAAGACCGACCGAAAGCGGAGTTTCAACAACAAATGGGTACGACAGAAAGCAGACTTGAAAAGAAAGACCAACCTAAAGCGGAGTTTCAACAACAAACGAGTACGACTGAAAGCGTACTCGAAAAGAAAGACCGACCGAAAGCGGAGTTTCAACAATAAACGAGTACGACCGAAAGCGGACTCGAAAAGAAAGACCGACCGAAAGCGGAGTTTCAACAACAAATGGGTACGACCGAAAGCAGACTTGAAAAGAAAGACCGACCGAAAGCGGAGTTTCAACAACAAACGAGTACGACTGAAAGCGGACTCGAAAAGATAGACCAACCTAAAGCGGAGTTTCAACAACAAACAAGTACGACTGAAAGCGTACTCGAAAAGAAAGACCGACCGAAAGCGGAGTTTCAACAATAAACGAGTACGACCGAAAGCGGACTCGAAAAGAAAGACCGACCGAAAGCGGAGTTTCAACAACAAATGGGTACGACCGAAAGCAGACTTGAAAAGAAAGACCAACCGAAAGCGGAGTTTCAACAACAAACGAGTACGACTGAAAGCGGACTAGAAAAGATAGACCGACCAAAAGTGGAGTTTCAACAACAAATGGGTACGACAGAAAGCGGACTTGAAAAGAAAGACCAACCGAAAGCGGAGTTTCAACAACAAACGAGTACGACTGAAAGCGGACTCGAAAAGATAGACCGACCGAAAGCGGAGTTTCAACAACAAACGAGTACAACCGAAAGCGGACTCGAAACGAAAGACCGACCGAAAACGGAGTTTGAACAATAAACGAGACCGACCAAAAGCGGACTCGAAAAGAAAGGCCGACCGAAAGCGGAGGTTCAACAATAAACGAGTACGACCGAAAGCAGACTCGAAAAGAAAGACCGACCGAAAGTGGAGTTTCAACAATAAATGGGTATGACCAAAAGCGGACTTGAAAAGAAAGACCAACCGAAAGCGGAGTTTCAACAACAAACGAGTATGACCGAAAGCGGACTCGAAAAGAAAGACCGACCGAAAGCGGAGTTTCAACAACAAACGAGTACGACCAAAAGCGGACTCGAAAAGAAAGACCGACCGAAAGCGGAGTTTCAACAACAAACGGGTATGACTGAAAGCGGACTCGAAAAGAAAGACCGACCGAAAGCGGACTCGAAAAGAAAGACCGACCGAAAGCGGAGTTTCAACAACAAATGGGTACGACCGAAAGCAGACTTGAAAAGAAAGACCAACCGAAAGCGGAGTTTCAACAACAAACGAGTACGACTGAAAACGAACTCGAAAAGATAGACCGACCGAAAGCGGAGTTTCAACAACAAACGGGTACAACCGAAAGCGGACTCGAAAAGAAAGACCGACCAAAAGCGGAGTTTCAACAACAAATGGGTACGACAGAAAGCAGACTTGAAAAGAAAGACCAACCTAAAGCGGAGTTTCAACAACAAACGAGTACGACTGAAAGCGTACTCGAAAAGAAAGACCGACCGAAAGCGGAGTTTCAACAATAAACGAGTACGACCGAAAGCGGACTCGAAAAGAAAGTCCGACCGAAAGCGGAGTTTCAACAACAAATGGGTACGACCGAAAGCAGACTTGAAAAGAAAGACCGACCGAAAGCGGAGTTTCAACAACAAACGAGTACGACTGAAAGCGGACTCGAAAAGATAGACCAACCTAAAGCGGAGTTTCAACAACAAACGAGTACGACTGAAAGCGTACTCGAAAAGAAAGACCGACCGAAAGCGGAGTTTCAACAATAAACGAGTACGACCGAAAGCGGACTCGAAAAGAAAGACCGACCGAAAGCGAGTTTCAACAACAAATGGGTACGACCGAAAGCAGACTTGAAAAGAAAGACCAACCGAAAGCGGAGTTTCAACAACAAACGAGTACGACTGAAAGCGGACTAGAAAAGATAGACCGACCAAAAGTGGAGTTTCAACAACAAATGGGTACGACAGAAAGCGGACTTGAAAAGAAAGACCAACCGAAAGCGGAGTTTCAACAACAAACGAGTACGACTGAAAGCGGACTCGAAAAGATAGACCGACCGAAAGCGGAGTTTCAACAACAAACGAGTACAACCGAAAGCGGACTCGAAACGAAAGACCGACCGAAAACGGAGTTTGAACAATAAACGAGACCGACCAAAAGCGGACTCGAAAAGAAAGGCCGACCGAAAGCGGAGGTTCAACAATAAACGAGTACGACCGAAAGCAGACTCGAAAAGAAAGACCGACCGAAAGTGGAGTTTCAACAATAAATGGGTATGACCAAAAGCGGACTTGAAAAGAAAGACCAACCGAAAGCGGAGTTTCAACAACAAACGAGTATGACCGAAAGCGGACTCGAAAAGAAAGACCGACCGAAAGCGGAGTTTCAACAACAAACGAGTACGACCAAAAGTGGACTCGAAAAGAAAGACCGACCGAAAGCGGAGTTTCAACAACAAACGGGTATGACTGAAAGCGGACTCGAAAAGAAAGACCGACCGAAAGCGGACTCGAAAAGAAAGACCGACCGAAAGCGGAGTTTCAACAACAAATGGGTACGACCGAAAGCAGACTTGAAAAGAAAGACCAACCGAAAGCGGAGTTTCAACAACAAACGAGTACGACTGAAAGCGAACTCGAAAAGATAGACCGACCGAAAGCGGAGTTTCAACAACAAACGGGTACAACCGAAAGCGGACTCGAAAAGAAAGACCGACCGAAAGCGGAGTTTCAACAACAAATGTGTACGACCGAAAGCAGACTTGTAAAGAAAGACCAACCGAAAGCGGAGTTTCAACAACAAACGAGTACGACTGAAAGCGGACTCGAAAAGATAGACCGACCAAAAGTGGAGTTTCAACAACAAATGGGTACGACAGAAAGCGGACTTGAAAAGAAAGACCAACCGAAAGCGGAGTTTCAACAACAAACGAGTACGACTGAAAGCGGACTCGAAAAGATAGACCGACCGAAAGCGGAGTTTCAACAACAAACGAGTACAATCGAAAGCGGACTCGAAAAGAAAGACCGACCGAAAGCGGAGTTTGAACAATAAACGAGAACGACCAAAAGCGGACTCGAAAAGAAAGACCGACCGAAGGCGGAGTTTCAACAACAAACGAGTACGACCAAAAGTGGACTCGAAAAGAAAGACCGACCGAAAGCGGAGTTTCAACAACAAATGGGTACGACCGAAAGCGGACTTGAAAAGAAAGACCAACCGAAAGCGGAGTTTCAACAACAAACGAGTACGACCAAAAGCGGACTCGAAAAGAAAGACCGACCGAAAGCGGAGTTTCAACAACAAACGGGTATGACCTAAAGCGGACTCGAAAAGAAAGGCCGACCGAAAGCGGAGGTTCAACAATAAACGAGTACGACCGAAAGCGGACTCGAAAAGAAAGACCGACCAAAAGTGGAGTTTCAACAACAAACGAGTACGACCGAAAGCGGACTCGAAAAGATAGATCGACCGAAAGCGGAATTTCAACAACAAACGGGTACAACTGAAAGCGGACTCGAAAAGAAAGACCGACCGAAAGCGGAGTTTCAACAATAAATGGGTACGACCGAAAGCGGACTCGAAAAGAAAGACCGACCGAAAGCGGAGTTTCAACAACAAATGTGTACGACCGAAAGCAGACTTGTAAAGAAAGACCAACCGAAAGCGGAGTTTCAACAACAAACGAGTACGACTGAAAGCGGACTCGAAAAGATAGACCGACCAAAAGTGGAGTTTCTACAACAAATGGGTACGACAGAAAGCGGACTTGAAAAGAAAGACCAACCGAAAGCGGAGTTTCAACAACAAACGAGTACGACTGAAAGCGGACTCGAAAAGATAGACCGACCAAAAGTGGAGTTTCAACAACAAATGGGTACGACAGAAAGCGGACTTGAAAAGAAAGACCAACCGAAAGCGGAGTTTCAACAACAAACGAGTACGACTGAAAGCGGACTCGAAAAGATAGACCGACCGAAAGCGGAGTTTCAACAACAAACGAGTACAATCGAAAGCGGACTCGAAAAGAAAGACCGACCGAAAGCGGAGTTTGAACAATAAACGAGAACGACCAAAAGCGGACTCGAAAAGAAAGACCGACCGAAGGCGGAGTTTCAACAACAAACGAGTACGACCAAAAGTGGACTCGAAAAGAAAGACCGACCGAAAGCGGAGTTTCAACAACAAATGGGTACGACCGAAAGCGGACTTGAAAAGAAAGACCAACCGAAAGCGGAGTTTCAACAACAAACGAGTACGACCAAAAGCGGACTCGAAAAGAAAGACCGACCGAAAGCGGAGTTTCAACAACAAACGGGTATGACCTAAAGCGGACTCGAAAAGAAAGGCCGACCGAAAGCGGAGGTTCAACAATAAACGAGTACGACCGAAAGCGGACTCGAAAAGAAAGACCGACCAAAAGTGGAGTTTCAACAACAAACGAGTACGACCGAAAGCGGACTCGAAAAGATAGATCGACCGAAAGCGGAATTTCAACAACAAACGGGTACAACTGAAAGCGGACTCGAAAAGAAAGACCGACCGAAAGCGGAGTTTCAACAATAAATGGGTACGACCGAAAGCGGACTCGAAAAGAAAGACCGACCGAAAGCGGAGTTTCAACAACAAATGTGTACGACCGAAAGCAGACTTGTAAAGAAAGACCAACCGAAAGCGGAGTTTCAACAACAAACGAGTACGACTGAAAGCGGACTCGAAAAGATAGACCGACCAAAAGTGGAGTTTCTACAACAAATGGGTACGACAGAAAGCGGACTTGAAAAGAAAGACCAACCGAAAGCGGAGTTTCAACAACAAACGAGTACGACTGAAAGCGGACTCGAAAAGATAGACCGACCGAAAGCGGAGTTTCAACAACAAACGAGTACAACCGAAAGCGGACTCGAAAAGAAAGACCGACCGAAAGCGGAGTTTGAACAATAAACGAGACCGACCAAAAGCGGACTCGAAAAGAAAGACCGACCGAAGGCGGAGTTTCAACAACAAACGAGTACGACCAAAAGTGGACTCGAAAAGAAAGACCGACCGAAAGCGGAGTTTCAACAACAAATGGGTATGACCGAAAGCGGACTTGAAAAGAAAGACCAACCGAAAGCGGAGTTTCAACAACAAACGAGTATGACCGAAAGCGGACTCGAAAAGAAAGACCGACCGAAAGCGGAGTTTCAACAACAAACGAGTACGACCAAAAGCGGACTCGAAAAGAAAGACCGACCGAAAGCGGAGTTTCAACAACAAACGGTTATGACTGAAAGCGGACTCGAAAAGAAAGACCGACCGAAAGCGGAGGTTCAACAATAAACGAGTATGACCGAAAGCGGACTCGAAAAGAAAGACCGACCGAAAGCGGAGTTTCAACAACAAATGGGTACGACCGAAAGCAGACTTGAAAAGAAAGACCGACCGAAAGCGGAGTTTCAACAACAAACGAGTACGACTGAAAGCGAACTCGAAAAGATAGACCGACCGAAAGCGGAGTTTCAACAACAAACGGGTATGACCGAAAGCGGACTCGAAAAGAAAGACCGACCGAAAGCGGAGTTTCAACAACAAATGGGTACGACAGAAAGCAGACTTGAAAAGAAAGACCAACCTAAAGCGGAGTTTCAACAACAAACGAGTACGACTGAAAGCGTACTCGAAAAGAAAGACCGACCGAAAGCGGAGTTTCAACAATAAACGAGTACGACCGAAAGCGGACTCGAAAAGAAAGACCGACCGAAAGCGGAGTTTCAACAACAAATGGGTACGACCGAAAGCAGACTTGAAAAGAAAGACCAACCGAAAGCGGAGTTTCAACAACAAACGAGTACGACTGAAAGCGGACTCGAAAAGATAGACCAACCTAAAGCGGAGTTTCAACAACAAACGAGTACAATCGAAAGCGGACTCGAAAAGAAAGACCGACCGAAAGCGGAGTTTGAACAATAAACGAGAACGACCAAAAGCGGACTCGAAAAGAAAGACCGACCGAAGGCGGAGTTTCAACAACAAACGAGTACGACCAAAAGTGGACTCGAAAAGAAAGACCGACCGAAAGCGGAGTTTCAACAACAAATGGGTACGACCGAAAGCGGACTTGAAAAGAAAGACCAACCGAAAGCGGAGTTTCAACAACAAACGAGTACGACCAAAAGCGGACTCGAAAAGAAAGACCGACCGAAAGCGGAGTTTCAACAACAAACGGGTATGACCTAAAGCGGACTCGAAAAGAAAGGCCGACCGAAAGCGGAGGTTCAACAATAAACGAGTACGACCGAAAGCGGACTCGAAAAGAAAGACCGACCAAAAGTGGAGTTTCAACAACAAACGAGTACGACCGAAAGCGGACTCGAAAAGATAGATCGACCGAAAGCGGAATTTCAACAACAAACGGGTACAACTGAAAGCGGACTCGAAAAGAAAGACCGACCGAAAGCGGAGTTTCAACAATAAATGGGTACGACCGAAAGCGGACTCGAAAAGAAAGACCGGCCGAAAGCGGAGTTTCAACAACAAATGTGTACGACCGAAAGCAGACTTGTAAAGAAAGACCAACCGAAAGCGGAGTTTCAACAACAAACGAGTACGACTGAAAGCGGACTCGAAAAGATAGACCGACCAAAAGTGGAGTTTCAACAACAAATGGGTACGACAGAAAGCGGACTTGAAAAGAAAGACCAACCGAAAGCGGAGTTTCAACAACAAACGAGTACGACTGAAAGCGGACTCGAAAAGATAGACCGACCGAAAGCGGAGTTTCAACAACAAACGAGTACAACCGAAAGCGGACTCGAAAAGAAAGACCGACCGAAAGCGGAGTTTGAACAATAAACGAGACCGACCAAAAGCGGACTCGAAAAGAAAGACCGACCGAAGGCGGAGTTTCAACAACAAACGAGTACGACCAAAAGTGGACTCGAAAAGAAAGACCGACCGAAAGCGGAGTTTCAACAACAAATGGGTATGACCGAAAGCGGACTTGAAAAGAAAGACCAACCGAAAGCGGAGTTTCAACAACAAACGAGTATGACCGAAAGCGGACTCGAAAAGAAAGACCGACCGAAAGCGGAGTTTCAACAACAAACGAGTACGACCAAAAGCGGACTCGAAAAGAAAGACCGACCGAAAGCGGAGTTTCAACAACAAACGGTTATGACTGAAAGCGGACTCGAAAAGAAAGACCGACCGAAAGCGGAGGTTCAACAATAAACGAGTATGACCGAAAGCGGACTCGAAAAGAAAGACCGACCGAAAGCGGAGTTTCAACAACAAATGGGTACGACCGAAAGCAGACTTGAAAAGAAAGACCGACCGAAAGCGGAGTTTCAACAACAAACGAGTACGACTGAAAGCGAACTCGAAAAGATAGACCGACCGAAAGCGGAGTTTCAACAACAAACGGGTATGACCGAAAGCGGACTCGAAAAGAAAGACCGACCGAAAGCGGAGTTTCAACAACAAATGGGTACGACAGAAAGCAGACTTGAAAAGAAAGACCAACCTAAAGCGGAGTTTCAACAACAAACGAGTACGACTGAAAGCGTACTCGAAAAGAAAGACCGACCGAAAGCGGAGTTTCAACAATAAACGAGTACGACCGAAAGCGGACTCGAAAAGAAAGACCGACCGAAAGCGGAGTTTCAACAACAAATGGGTACGACCGAAAGCAGACTTGAAAAGAAAGACCGACCGAAAGCGGAGTTTCAACAACAAACGAGTACGACTGAAAGCGGACTCGAAAAGATAGACCAACCTAAAGCGGAGTTTCAACAACAAACAAGTACGACTGAAAGCGTACTCGAAAAGAAAGACCGACCGAAAGCGGAGTTTCAACAATAAACGAGTACGACCGAAAGCGGACTCGAAAAGAAAGACCGACCGAAAGCGGAGTTTCAACAACAAATGGGTACGACCGAAAGCAGACTTGAAAAGAAAGACCAACCGAAAGCGGAGTTTCAACAACAAACGAGTACGACTGAAAGCGGACTAGAAAAGATAGACCGACCAAAAGTGGAGTTTCAACAACAAATGGGTACGACAGAAAGCGGACTTGAAAAGAAAGACCAACCGAAAGCGGAGTTTCAACAACAAACGAGTACGACTGAAAGCGGACTCGAAAAGATAGACCGACCGAAAGCGGAGTTTCAACAACAAACGAGTACAACCGAAAGCGGACTCGAAACGAAAGACCGACCGAAAACGGAGTTTGAACAATAAACGAGACCGACCAAAAGCGGACTCGAAAAGAAAGGCCGACCGAAAGCGGAGGTTCAACAATAAACGAGTACGACCGAAAGCAGACTCGAAAAGAAAGACCGACCGAAAGTGGAGTTTCAACAATAAATGGGTATGACCAAAAGCGGACTTGAAAAGAAAGACCAACCGAAAGCGGAGTTTCAACAACAAACGAGTATGACCGAAAGCGGACTCGAAAAGAAAGACCGACCGAAAGCGGAGTTTCAACAACAAACGAGTACGACCAAAAGCGGACTCGAAAAGAAAGACCGACCGAAAGCGGAGTTTCAACAACAAACGGGTATGACTGAAAGCGGACTCGAAAAGAAAGACCGACCGAAAGCGGACTCGAAAAGAAAGACCGACCGAAAGCGGAGTTTCAACAACAAATGGGTACGACCGAAAGCAGACTTGAAAAGAAAGACCAACCGAAAGCGGAGTTTCAACAACAAACGAGTACGACTGAAAACGAACTCGAAAAGATAGACCGACCGAAAGCGGAGTTTCAACAACAAACGGGTACAACCGAAAGCGGACTCGAAAAGAAAGACCGACCAAAAGCGGAGTTTCAACAACAAATGGGTACGACAGAAAGCAGACTTGAAAAGAAAGACCAACCTAAAGCGGAGTTTCAACAACAAACGAGTACGACTGAAAGCGTACTCGAAAAGAAAGACCGACCGAAAGCGGAGTTTCAACAATAAACGAGTACGACCGAAAGCGGACTCGAAAAGAAAGTCCGACCGAAAGCGGAGTTTCAACAACAAATGGGTACGACCGAAAGCAGACTTGAAAAGAAAGACCGACCGAAAGCGGAGTTTCAACAACAAACGAGTACGACTGAAAGCGGACTCGAAAAGATAGACCAACCTAAAGCGGAGTTTCAACAACAAACGAGTACGACTGAAAGCGTACTCGAAAAGAAAGACCGACCGAAAGCGGAGTTTCAACAATAAACGAGTACGACCGAAAGCGGACTCGAAAAGAAAGACCGACCGAAAGCGGAGTTTCAACAACAAATGGGTACGACCGAAAGCAGACTTGAAAAGAAAGACCAACCGAAAGCGGAGTTTCAACAACAAACGAGTACGACTGAAAGCGGACTAGAAAAGATAGACCGACCAAAAGTGGAGTTTCAACAACAAATGGGTACGACAGAAAGCGGACTTGAAAAGAAAGACCAACCGAAAGCGGAGTTTCAACAACAAACGAGTACGACTGAAAGCGGACTCGAAAAGATAGACCGACCGAAAGCGGAGTTTCAACAACAAACGAGTACAACCGAAAGCGGACTCGAAACGAAAGACCGACCGAAAACGGAGTTTGAACAATAAACGAGACCGACCAAAAGCGGACTCGAAAAGAAAGGCCGACCGAAAGCGGAGGTTCAACAATAAACGAGTACGACCGAAAGCAGACTCGAAAAGAAAGACCGACCGAAAGTGGAGTTTCAACAATAAATGGGTATGACCAAAAGCGGACTTGAAAAGAAAGACCAACCGAAAGCGGAGTTTCAACAACAAACGAGTATGACCGAAAGCGGACTCGAAAAGAAAGACCGACCGAAAGCGGAGTTTCAACAACAAACGAGTACGACCAAAAGTGGACTCGAAAAGAAAGACCGACCGAAAGCGGAGTTTCAACAACAAACGGGTATGACTGAAAGCGGACTCGAAAAGAAAGACCGACCGAAAGCGGACTCGAAAAGAAAGACCGACCGAAAGCGGAGTTTCAACAACAAATGGGTACGACCGAAAGCAGACTTGAAAAGAAAGACCAACCGAAAGCGGAGTTTCAACAACAAACGAGTACGACTGAAAGCGAACTCGAAAAGATAGACCGACCGAAAGCGGAGTTTCAACAACAAACGGGTACAACCGAAAGCGGACTCGAAAAGAAAGACCGACCGAAAGCGGAGTTTCAACAACAAATGTGTAAGACCGAAAGCAGACTTGTAAAGAAAGACCAACCGAAAGCGGAGTTTCAACAACAAACGAGTACGACTGAAAGCGGACTCGAAAAGATAGACCGACCAAAAGTGGAGTTTCAACAACAAATGGGTACGACAGAAAGCGGACTTGAAAAGAAAGACCAACCGAAAGCGGAGTTTCAACAACAAACGAGTACGACTGAAAGCGGACTCGAAAAGATAGACCGACCGAAAGCGGAGTTTCAACAACAAACGAGTACAATCGAAAGCGGACTCGAAAAGAAAGACCGACCGAAAGCGGAGTTTGAACAATAAACGAGAACGACCAAAAGCGGACTCGAAAAGAAAGACCGACCGAAGGCGGAGTTTCAACAACAAACGAGTACGACCAAAAGTGGACTCGAAAAGAAAGACCGACCGAAAGCGGAGTTTCAACAACAAATGGGTACGACCGAAAGCGGACTTGAAAAGAAAGACCAACCGAAAGCGGAGTTTCAACAACAAACGAGTACGACCAAAAGCGGACTCGAAAAGAAAGACCGACCGAAAGCGGAGTTTCAACAACAAACGGGTATGACCTAAAGCGGACTCGAAAAGAAAGGCCGACCGAAAGCGGAGGTTCAACAATAAACGAGTACGACCGAAAGCGGACTCGAAAAGAAAGACCGACCAAAAGTGGAGTTTCAACAACAAACGAGTACGACCGAAAGCGGACTCGAAAAGATAGATCGACCGAAAGCGGAATTTCAACAACAAACGGGTACAACTGAAAGCGGACTCGAAAAGAAAGACCGACCGAAAGCGGAGTTTCAACAATAAATGGGTACGACCGAAAGCAGAATTGAAAAGAAAGACCAATCGAAAGCGGAGTTTCAACAACAAACGAGTACGACCGAAAGCGGACTCGAAAAGAAAGACCGACCGAAAGCGGACTCGAAAAGAAAGATCAACCGAAAGCGGAGTTTCAACAACAAACGAGTACGACCAAAAGCGGACTCGAAAAGAAAGACCGACCGAAAGCGGAGTTTCAACAACAAATGGGTACGACCGAAAGCGGACTTGAAAAGAAAGACCAACCGAAAGCGGAGTTTCAACAACAAACGAGTACGACTGAAAGCGGACTCGAAAAGATAGACCGACCAAAAGCGGAGTTTCAACAACAAATGGGTACGACAGAAAGCGGACTTGAAAAGAAAGACCAACCGAAAGTGGAGTTTCAACAACAAACGAGTACGACTGAAAGCGGACTCGAAAAGATAGACCGACCGAAAACGGAGTTTCAACAACAAACGAGTACAACCGAAAGTGGACTCGAAAAGAAAGACCGACCAAAAGCGGAGTTTGAAAAATAAACGAGTACGACCAAAAGCGGACTCGAAAAGAAAGAACGACCGAAAGTGGAGTTTCAACAACAAACGAGTACGACCAAAAGTGGACTCGAAAAGAAAGACCGACCGAAAGCGGAGTTTCAACAACAAATGGGTACGACCGAAAGCGGACTTGAAAAGAAAGACCAACCGAAAGCGGAGTTTCAACAACAAACGAGTACGACTGAAAGCGGACTCGAAAAATAGACCGACCGAAAGCGGAGTTTTAACAACAAACGAGTACGACCGAAAGCGGACTCGAAAAGAAAGACCGACCAAAAGTGGAATTTCAACAACAAACGAGTACGACCGAAAACGGATTCAAAAAGAAAGACCGACCGAAAGCGGACTCGAAAATAAAGACCGGCCGAAAGCAGAGTTTCAACAACAAACGAGTACGACCGAAAGCGGACTCGAAAAGAAAGACCGACCAAAAGCGGAGTTTTAACAACAAATGAGTAGGACCAAAAGCGGACTCGAAAAGAAAGACCGACCGAAAGCAGAGTTTTCACAACAAACGAGTACGACCGAAAGCGGACTCGAAAAGAAAGACCGACCAAAACCGAACTTGAAAAGAAAGACCGACCGAAAGTGGAGTTTAAACAACAAACAAGTACGACCGAAAGCGGGCACGAAAAGAAAGACCAACCGAAAGCGGAGTTTCAACAACAAACGAGTACGACCGAAAGCGGACTCGGGAAGAAAGACCGACCAAAAGCGGAGTTTCAACAACAAACGAGTACGACCGAAAGCGGACTCGAAAAGAAAGACCGACCGAAAGCGGAGTTTCAACAACAAACGAGTAGGACCAAAAGCGGACTCGAAAAGAAAGACCGACCGAAAGCAGAGTTTCCACAATAAACGAGTACGACCGTAAGCGGACTCGAAAAGAAAGACCGACCAAAAGCGGACTCGAAAAGAAAGGCCGACCGAAAGCGGAGTTTCAACAACAAACGAGTACGACCGAAAGCGGACTCGAAAAGAAAGACCGACAGAAAGCGGAGTTTCAACAACAAACGAGTACGACCGAAAGCGGACTCGAAAAGAAAGACCGACCGAAAGCGGACTCGAAAAGAAAGATCAACCGAAAGCGGAGTTTCAACAACAAACGAGTATGACCGAAAGCGGACTCGAAAAGAAAGACCGACCGAAAGCGGAGTTTCAACAACAAACGGGTATGACTGAAAGCGGACTCGAAAAGAAAGACCGACCGAAAGCGGAGGTTCAACAATAAACGAGTACGACCGAAAGCGGACTCGAAAAGAAAGACCGACCGAAAGCGGAGTTTCAACAACAAATGGGTACGACCGAAAGCAGACTTGAAAAGAAAGACCAAACGAAAGCGGAGTTTCAACAACAAACGAGTACGACTGAAAGCGGACTCGAAAAGATAGACCGACCGAAAGCGGAGTTTCAACAACAAACGGGTACAACCGAAAGCGGACTCGAAAAGAAAGACCGGCCGAAAGCGGAGTTTCAACAACAAATGGGTACGACAGAAAGCAGACTTGAAAAGAAAGACCAACCTAAAGCGGAGTTTCAACAACAAACGAGTACGACTGAAAGCGTACTCGAAAAGAAAGACCGACCGAAAGCGGAGTTTCAACAATAAACGACTACGACCGAAAGCGTACTCGAAAAGAAAGACCGACCGAAAGCGGAGTTTCAACAACAAATGGGTACGACCGAAAGCGGACTTGAAAAGAAAGACCAACCGAAAGCGGAGTTTCAACAACATACGAGTACGACTGAAAGCGGACTCGAAAAGATAGACCGACCGAAAGCGGAGTTTCAACAACAAACGAGTACAACTGAAAGCGGACTCGAAAAGAAAGACCGACCGAAAGCGGAGTTTGAACAATAAACGAGAACGACCAAAAGCGGACTCGAAAAGAAAGACCGACCGAAGGCGGAGTTTCATCAACAAACGAGTACGACCAAAAGTGGACTCAAAAAGAAAGACCGACCGAAAGCGAAGTTTAAACAACAAATGGGTACGACCGAAAGCGGACTTGAAAAGAAAGACCAACCGAAAGCGGAGTTTCAACAACAAACGAGTACGACCAAAAGCGGACTCGAAAAGAAAGACCGACCGAAAGCGGAGTTTCAACAACAAACGGGTATGACCGAAAGCGGACTCGAAAAGAAAGGCCGACCGAGAGCGGAGGTTCAACAATAAACGAGTACGACCGAAAGCGGACTCGAAAAGAAAGACCGACCAAAAGTGGAGTTTCAACAACAAACGAGTACGACCGAAAGCGGACTCGAAAAGATAGATCGACCGAAAGCGGAATTTCAACAACAAACGGGTACAACCGAAAGCGGACTCGAAAAGAAAGACCGACCGAAAGCGGAGTTTCAACAACAAATGGGTACGACCGAAAGCAGACTTGAAAAGAAAGACCAACCGAAAGCGGAGTTTCAACAACAAACGAGTACGACCGAAAGCGGACTCGAAAAGAAAGACCGACCGAAAGCGGACTCGAAAAGAAAGATCAACCGAAAGCGGAGTTTCAACAACAAACGAGTACGACCAAAAGCGGACTCGAAAAGAAAGACCGACCGAAAGCGGAGTTTCAACAACAAATGGGTACGACCGAAAGCGGACTTGAAAAGAAAGACCAACCGAAAGCGGAGTTTCAACAACAAACGAGTACGACTGAAAGCGGACTCGAAAAGATAGACCGACCAAAAGTGGAGTTTCAACAACAAATGGGTACGACAGAATGCGGACTTGAAAAGAAAGACCAACCGAAAGCGGAGTTTCAACAACAAACGAGTACGACTGAAAGCGGACTCGAAAAGATAGACCGACCGAAAGCGGAGTTTCAACAACAAACGAGTACAACCGAAAGTGGACTCGAAAAGAAAGACCGACCGAAAGCGGAGTTTGAAAAATAAACGAGTACGACCAAAAGCAGACTCGAAAAGAAAGACCGACCGAAGGCGGAGTTTCATCAACAAACGAGTACGACCGAAAGCGGACTCGAAAAGAAAGACCGACCGAAAGCGGAGTTTCAACAACAAATGGGTACGACCGAAAGCAGACTTGAAAAGAAAGACCAACCGAAAGCGGAGTTTCAACAACAAACGAGTACGACTGAAAGCGGACTCGAAAAGATAGACCGACCGAAAGCGGAGTTTCAACAACAAACGGGTACAACCGAAAGCGGACTCGAAAAGAAAGACCGGCCGAAAGCGGAGTTTCAACAACAAATGGGTACGACAGAAAGCAGACTTGAAAAGAAAGACCAACCTAAAGCGGAGTTTCAACAACAAACGAGTACGACTGAAAGCGTACTCGAAAAGAAAGACCGACCGAAAGCGGAGTTTCAACAATAAACGACTACGACCGAAAGCGTACTCGAAAAGAAAGACCGACCGAAAGCGGAGTTTCAACAACAAATGGGTACGACCGAAAGCGGATTTGAAAAGAAAGACCAACCGAAAGCGGAGTTTCAACAACAAACGAGTACGACTGAAAGCGGACTCGAAAAGATAGACCGACCGAAAGCGGAGTTTCAACAACAAACGAGTACAACTGAAAGCGGACTCGAAAAGAAAGACCGACCGAAAGCGGAGTTTGAACAATAAACGAGAACGACCAAAAGCGGACTCGAAAAGAAAGACCGACCGAAGGCGGAGTTTCATCAACAAACGAGTACGACCAAAAGTGGACTCAAAAAGAAAGACCGACCGAAAGCGAAGTTTAAACAACAAATGGGTACGACCGAAAGCGGACTTGAAAAGAAAGACCAACCGAAAGCGGAGTTTCAACAACAAACGAGTACGACCAAAAGCGGACTCGAAAAGAAAGACCGACCGAAAGCGGAGTTTCAACAACAAACGGGTATGACCGAAAGCGGACTCGAAAAGAAAGGCCGACCGAGAGCGGAGGTTCAACAATAAACGAGTACGACCGAAAGCGGACTCGAAAAGAAAGACCGACCAAAAGTGGAGTTTCAACAACAAACGAGTACGACCGAAAGCGGACTCGAAAAGATAGATCGACCGAAAGCGGAATTTCAACAACAAACGGGTACAACCGAAAGCGGACTCGAAAAGAAAGACCGACCGAAAGCGGAGTTTCAACAACAAATGGGTACGACCGAAAGCAGACTTGAAAAGAAAGACCAACCGAAAGCGGAGTTTCAACAACAAACGAGTACGACCGAAAGCGGACTCGAAAAGAAAGACCGACCGAAAGCGGACTCGAAAAGAAAGATCAACCGAAAGCGGAGTTTCAACAACAAACGAGTACGACCAAAAGCGGACTCGAAAAGAAAGACCGACCGAAAGCGGAGTTTCAACAACAAATGGGTACGACCGAAAGCGGACTTGAAAAGAAAGACCAACCGAAAGCGGAGTTTCAACAACAAACGAGTACGACTGAAAGCGGACTCGAAAAGATAGACCGACCAAAAGTGGAGTTTCAACAACAAATGGGTACGACAGAATGCGGACTTGAAAAGAAAGACCAACCGAAAGCGGAGTTTCAACAACAAACGAGTACGACTGAAAGCGGACTCGAAAAGATAGACCGACCGAAAGCGGAGTTTCAACAACAAACGAGTACAACCGAAAGTGGACTCGAAAAGAAAGACCGACCGAAAGCGGAGTTTGAAAAATAAACGAGTACGACCAAAAGCAGACTCGAAAAGAAAGACCGACCGAAAGCGGAGTTTCAACAACAAACGAGTACGACCAAAAGTGGACTCGAAAAGAAAGACCGACCGAAAGCGGAGTTTCAACAACAAATGGGTACGACCGAAAGCGGACTTGAAAAGAAAGACCAACCGAAAGCGGAGTTTCAACAACAAAGGAGTACGACTGAAAGCGGACTCGAAAAATAGACCGACCGAAAGCGGAGTTTTAACAACAAACGAGTACGACTGAAAGCGTACTCGAAAAGAAAGACCGACCGAAAGCGGAGTTTCAACAATAAACGAGTACGACCGAAAGCGGACTCGAAAAGAAAGACCGACCGAAAACGGAGTTTCAACAACAAATGGGTACGACCGAAAGCAGACTTGAAAAGAAAGACCAACCGAAAGCGGAGTTTCAACAACAAACGAGTACGACTGAAAGCGGACTCGAAAAGATAGACCGACCAAAAGTGGAGTTTCAACAACAAATGGGTACGACAGAAAGCGGACTTGAAAAGAAAGACCAACCGAAAGCGGAGTTTCAACAACAAACGAGTACGACTGAAAGCGGACTCGAAAAGATAGACCGACCGAAAGCGGAGTTTCAACAACAAACGAGTACAACCGAAAGCGGACTCGAAAAGAAAGACCGACCGAAAGCGGAGTTTGAACAATAAACGAGAACGACCAAAAGCGGACTCGAAAAGAAAGACCGACCGAAGGCGGAGTTTCATCAACAAACGAGTACGACCAAAAGTGGACTCGAAAAGAAAGACCGACCGAAAGCGGAGTTTCAACAACAAATGGGTACGACCGAAAGCGGACTTGAAAAGAAAGACCAACCGAAAGCGGAGTTTCAACAACAAACGAGTACGACCAAAAGCGGACTCGAAAAGAAAGACCGACCGAAAGCGGAGTTTCAACAACAAATGGGTACGACCGAAAGCGGACTTGAAAAGAAAGACCAACCGAAAGCGGAGTTTCAACAACAAACGAGTACGACTGAAAGCGGACTCGAAAAGATAGACCGACCAAAAGTGGAGTTTCAACAACAAATGGGTACGACAGAATGCGGACTTGAAAAGAAAGACCAACCGAAAGCGGAGTTTCAACAACAAACGAGTACGACTGAAAGCGGACTCGAAAAGATAGACCGACCGAAAGCGGAGTTTCAACAACAAACGAGTACAACCGAAAGTGGACTCGAAAAGAAAGACCGACCGAAAGCGGAGTTTGAAAAATAAACGAGTACGACCAAAAGCAGACTCGAAAAGAAAGACCGACCGAAAGCGGAGTTTCAACAACAAACGAGTACGACCAAAAGTGGACTCGAAAAGAAAGACCGACCGAAAGCGGAGTTTCAACAACAAATGGGTACGACCGAAAGCGGACTTGAAAAGAAAGACCAACCGAAAGCGGATTTTCAACAACAAAGGAGTACGACTGAAAGCGGACTCGAAAAATAGACCGACCGAAAGCGGAGTTTTAACAACAAACGAGTACGACTGAAAGCGTACTCGAAAAGAAAGACCGACCGAAAGCGGAGTTTCAACAATAAACGAGTACGACCGAAAGCGGACTCGAAAAGAAAGACCGACCGAAAACGGAGTTTCAACAACAAATGGGTACGACCGAAAGCAGACTTGAAAAGAAAGACCAACCGAAAGCGGAGTTTCAACAACAAACGAGTACGACTGAAAGCGGACTCGAAAAGATAGACCGACCAAAAGTGGAGTTTCAACAACAAATGGGTACGACAGAAAGCGGACTTGAAAAGAAAGACCAACCGAAAGCGGAGTTTCAACAACAAACGAGTACGACTGAAAGCGGACTCGAAAAGATAGACCGACCGAAAGCGGAGTTTCAACAACAAACGAGTACAACCGAAAGCGGACTCGAAAAGAAAGACCGACCGAAAGCGGAGTTTGAACAATAAACGAGAACGACCAAAAGCGGACTCGAAAAGAAAGACCGACCGAAGGCGGAGTTTCATCAACAAACGAGTACGACCAAAAGTGGACTCAAAAAGAAAGACCGACCGAAAGCGAAGTTTAAACAACAAATGGGTACGACCGAAAGCGGACTTGAAAAGAAAGACCAACCGAAAGCGGAGTTTCAACAACAAACGAGTACGACCAAAAGCGGACTCGAAAAGAAAGACCGACCGAAAGCGGAGTTTCAACAACAAACGGGTATGACCGAAAGCGGACTCGAAAAGAAAGGCCGACCGAGAGCGGAGGTTCAACAATAAACGAGTACGACCGAAAGCGGACTCGAAAAGAAAGACCGACCAAAAGTGGAGTTTCAACAACAAACGAGTACGACCGAAAGCGGACTCGAAAAGATAGATCGACCGAAAGCGGAATTTCAACAACAAACGGGTACAACCGAAAGCGGACTCGAAAAGAAAGACCGACCGAAAGCGGAGTTTCAACAACAAATGGGTACGACCGAAAGCAGACTTGAAAAGAAAGACCAACCGAAAGCGGAGTTTCAACAACAAACGAGTACGACCGAAAGCGGACTCGAAAAGAAAGACCGACCGAAAGCGGACTCGAAAAGAAAGATCAACCGAAAGCGGAGTTTCAACAACAAACGAGTACGACCAAAAGCGGACTCGAAAAGAAAGACCGACCGAAAGCGGAGTTTCAACAACAAATGGGTACGACCGAAAGCGGACTTGAAAAGAAAGACCAACCGAAAGCGGAGTTTCAACAACAAACGAGTACGACTGAAAGCGGACTCGAAAAGATAGACCGACCAAAAGTGGAGTTTCAACAACAAATGGGTACGACAGAATGCGGACTTGAAAAGAAAGACCAACCGAAAGCGGAGTTTCAACAACAAACGAGTACGACTGAAAGCGGACTCGAAAAGATAGACCGACCGAAAGCGGAGTTTCAACAACAAACGAGTACAACCGAAAGTGGACTCGAAAAGAAAGACCGACCGAAAGCGGAGTTTGAAAAATAAACGAGTACGACCAAAAGCAGACTCGAAAAGAAAGACCGACCGAAAGCGGAGTTTCAACAACAAACGAGTACGACCAAAAGTGGACTCGAAAAGAAAGACCGACCGAAAGCGGAGTTTCAACAACAAATGGGTACGACCGAAAGCGGACTTGAAAAGAAAGACCAACCAAAAGCGGAGTTTCAACAACAAAGGAGTACGACTGAAAGCGGACTCGAAAAATAGACCGACCGAAAGCGGAGTTTTAACAACAAACGAGTACGACTGAAAGCGTACTCGAAAAGAAAGACCGACCGAAAGCGGAGTTTCAACAATAAACGAGTACGACCGAAAGCGGACTCGAAAAGAAAGACCGACCGAAAACGGAGTTTCAACAACAAATGGGTACGACCGAAAGCAGACTTGAAAAGAAAGACCAACCGAAAGCGGAGTTTCAACAACAAACGAGTACGACTGAAAGCGGACTCGAAAAGATAGACCGACCAAAAGTGGAGTTTCAACAACAAATGGGTACGACAGAAAGCGGACTTGAAAAGAAAGACCAACCGAAAGCGGAGTTTCAACAACAAACGAGTACGACTGAAAGCGGACTCGAAAAGATAGACCGACCGAAAGCGGAGTTTCAACAACAAACGAGTACAACCGAAAGCGGACTCGAAAAGAAAGACCGACCGAAAGCGGAGTTTGAACAATAAATGAGAACGACCAAAAGCGGACTCGAAAAGAAAGACCGACCGAAGGCGGAGTTTCATCAACAAACGAGTACGACCAAAAGTGGACTCGAAAAGAAAGACCGACCGAAAGCGGAGTTTCAACAACAAATGGGTACGACCGAAAGCGGACTTGAAAAGAAAGACCAACCGAAAGCGGAGTTTCAACAACAAACGAGTACGACCAAAAGCGGACTCGAAAAGAAAGACCGACCGAAAGCGGAGTTTCAACAACAAATGGGTACGACCGAAAGCGGACTTGAAAAGAAAGACCAACCGAAAGCGGAGTTTCAACAACAAACGAGTACGACTGAAAGCGGACTCGAAAAGATAGACCGACCAAAAGTGGAGTTTCAACAACAAATGGGTACGACAGAATGCGGACTTGAAAAGAAAGACCAACCGAAAGCGGAGTTTCAACAACAAACGAGTACGACTGAAAGCGGACTCGAAAAGATAGACCGACCGAAAGCGGAGTTTCAACAACAAACGAGTACAACCGAAAGTGGACTCGAAAAGAAAGACCGACCGAAAGCGGAGTTTGAAAAATAAACGAGTACGACCAAAAGCAGACTCGAAAAGAAAGACCGACCGAAAGCGGAGTTTCAACAACAAACGAGTACGACCAAAAGTGGACTCGAAAAGAAAGACCGACCGAAAGCGGAGTTTCAACAACAAATGGGTACGACCGAAAGCGGACTTGAAAAGAAAGACCAACCGAAAGCGGAGTTTCAACAACAAAGGAGTACGACTGAAAGCGGACTCGAAAAATAGACCGACCGAAAGCGGAGTTTTAACAACAAACGAGTACGACTGAAAGCGTACTCGAAAAGAAAGACCGACCGAAAGCGGAGTTTCAACAATAAACGAGTACGACCGAAAGCGGACTCGAAAAGAAAGACCGACCGAAAACGGAGTTTCAACAACAAATGGGTACGACCGAAAGCAGACTTGAAAAGAAAGACCAACCGAAAGCGGAGTTTCAACAACAAACGAGTACGACTGAAAGCGGACTCGAAAAGATAGACCGACCAAAAGTGGAGTTTCAACAACAAATGGGTACGACAGAAAGCGGACTTGAAAAGAAAGACCAACCGAAAGCGGAGTTTCAACAACAAACGAGTACGACTGAAAGCGGACTCGAAAAGATAGACCGACCGAAAGCGGAGTTTCAACAACAAACGAGTACAACCGAAAGCGGACTCGAAAAGAAAGACCGACCGAAAGCGGAGTTTGAACAATAAACGAGAACGACCAAAAGCGGACTCGAAAAGAAAGACCGACCGAAGGCGGAGTTTCATCAACAAACGAGTACGACCAAAAGTGGACTCGAAAAGAAAGACCGACCGAAAGCGGAGTTTCAACAACAAATGGGTACGACCGAAAGCGGACTTGAAAAGAAAGACCAACCGAAAGCGGAGTTTCAACAACAAACGAGTACGACCAAAAGCGGACTCGAAAAGAAAGACCGACCGAAAGCGGAGTTTCAACAACAAATGGGTACGACCGAAAGCGGACTTGAAAAGAAAGACCAACCGAAAGCGGAGTTTCAACAACAAACGAGTACGACTGAAAGCGGACTCGAAAAGATAGACCGACCAAAAGTGGAGTTTCAACAACAAATGGGTACGACAGAATGCGGACTTGAAAAGAAAGACCAACCGAAAGCGGAGTTTCAACAACAAACGAGTACGACTGAAAGCGGACTCGAAAAGATAGACCGACCGAAAGCGGAGTTTCAACAACAAACGAGTACAACCGAAAGTGGACTCGAAAAGAAAGACCGACCGAAAGCGGAGTTTGAAAAATAAACGAGTACGACCAAAAGCAGACTCGAAAAGAAAGACCGACCGAAAGCGGAGTTTCAACAACAAACGAGTACGACCAAAAGTGGACTCGAAAAGAAAGACCGACCGAAAGCGGAGTTTCAACAACAAATGGGTACGACCGAAAGCGGACTTGAAAAGAAAGACCAACCGAAAGCGGAGTTTCAACAACAAAGGAGTACGACTGAAAGCGGACTCGAAAAATAGACCGACCGAAAGCGGAGTTTTAACAACAAACGAGTACGACTGAAAGCGTACTCGAAAAGAAAGACCGACCGAAAGCGGAGTTTCAACAATAAACGAGTACGACTGAAAGCGGACTCGAAAAGAAAGACCGACCGAAAACGGAGTTTCAACAACAAATGGGTACGACCGAAAGCAGACTTGAAAAGAAAGACCAACCGAAAGCGGAGTTTCAACAACAAACGAGTACGACTGAAAGCGGACTCGAAAAGATAGACCGACCAAAAGTGGAGTTTCAACAACAAATGGGTACGACAGAAAGCGGACTTGAAAAGAAAGACCAACCGAAAGCGGAGTTTCAACAACAAACGAGTACGACTGAAAGCGGACTCGAAAAGATAGACCGACCGAAAGCGGAGTTTCAACAACAAACGAGTACAACCGAAAGCGGACTCGAAAAGAAAGACCGACCGAAAGCGGAGTTTGAACAATAAACGAGAACGACCAAAAGCGGACTCGAAAAGAAAGACCGACCGAAGGCGGAGTTTCATCAACAAACGAGTACGACCAAAAGTGGACTCGAAAAGAAAGACCGACCGAAAGCGGAGTTTCAACAACAAATGGGTACGACCGAAAGCGGACTTGAAAAGAAAGACCAACCGAAAGCGGAGTTTCAACAACAAACGAGTACGACCAAAAGCGGACTCGAAAAGAAAGACCGACCGAAAGCGGAGTTTCAACAACAAATGGGTACGACCGAAAGCGGACTTGAAAAGAAAGACCAACCGAAAGCGGAGTTTCAACAACAAACGAGTACGACTGAAAGCGGACTCGAAAAGATAGACCGACCAAAAGTGGAGTTTCAACAACAAATGGGTACGACAGAATGCGGACTTGAAAAGAAAGACCAACCGAAAGCGGAGTTTCAACAACAAACGAGTACGACTGAAAGCGGACTCGAAAAGATAGACCGACCGAAAGCGGAGTTTCAACAACAAACGAGTACAACCGAAAGTGGACTCGAAAAGAAAGACCGACCGAAAGCGGAGTTTGAAAAATAAACGAGTACGACCAAAAGCAGACTCGAAAAGAAAGACCGACCGAAAGCGGAGTTTCAACAACAAACGAGTACGACCAAAAGTGGACTCGAAAAGAAAGACCGACCGAAAGCGGAGTTTCAACAACAAATGGGTACGACCGAAAGCGGACTTGAAAAGAAAGACCAACCGAAAGCGGATTTTCAACAACAAAGGAGTACGACTGAAAGCGGACTCGAAAAATAGACCGACCGAAAGCGGAGTTTTAACAACAAACGAGTACGACTGAAAGCGTACTCGAAAAGAAAGACCGACCGAAAGCGGAGTTTCAACAATAAACGAGTACGACCGAAAGCGGACTCGAAAAGAAAGACCGACCGAAAACGGAGTTTCAACAACAAATGGGTACGACCGAAAGCAGACTTGAAAAGAAAGACCAACCGAAAGCGGAGTTTCAACAACAAACGAGTACGACTGAAAGCGGACTCGAAAAGATAGACCGACCAAAAGTGGAGTTTCAACAACAAATGGGTACGACAGAAAGCGGACTTGAAAAGAAAGACCAACCGAAAGCGGAGTTTCAACAACAAACGAGTACGACTGAAAGCGGACTCGAAAAGATAGACCGACCGAAAGCGGAGTTTCAACAACAAACGAGTACAACCGAAAGCGGACTCGAAAAGAAAGACCGACCGAAAGCGGAGTTTGAACAATAAACGAGAACGACCAAAAGCGGACTCGAAAAGAAAGACCGACCGAAGGCGGAGTTTCATCAACAAACGAGTACGACCAAAAGTGGACTCAAAAAGAAAGACCGACCGAAAGCGAAGTTTAAACAACAAATGGGTACGACCGAAAGCGGACTTGAAAAGAAAGACCAACCGAAAGCGGAGTTTCAACAACAAACGAGTACGACCAAAAGCGGACTCGAAAAGAAAGACCGACCGAAAGCGGAGTTTCAACAACAAACGGGTATGACCGAAAGCGGACTCGAAAAGAAAGGCCGACCGAGAGCGGAGGTTCAACAATAAACGAGTACGACCGAAAGCGGACTCGAAAAGAAAGACCGACCAAAAGTGGAGTTTCAACAACAAACGAGTACGACCGAAAGCGGACTCGAAAAGATAGATCGACCGAAAGCGGAATTTCAACAACAAACGGGTACAACCGAAAGCGGACTCGAAAAGAAAGACCGACCGAAAGCGGAGTTTCAACAACAAATGGGTACGACCGAAAGCAGACTTGAAAAGAAAGACCAACCGAAAGCGGAGTTTCAACAACAAACGAGTACGACCGAAAGCGGACTCGAAAAGAAAGACCGACCGAAAGCGGACTCGAAAAGAAAGATCAACCGAAAGCGGAGTTTCAACAACAAACGAGTACGACCAAAAGCGGACTCGAAAAGAAAGACCGACCGAAAGCGGAGTTTCAACAACAAATGGGTACGACCGAAAGCGGACTTGAAAAGAAAGACCAACCGAAAGCGGAGTTTCAACAACAAACGAGTACGACTGAAAGCGGACTCGAAAAGATAGACCGACCAAAAGTGGAGTTTCAACAACAAATGGGTACGACAGAATGCGGACTTGAAAAGAAAGACCAACCGAAAGCGGAGTTTCAACAACAAACGAGTACGACTGAAAGCGGACTCGAAAAGATAGACCGACCGAAAGCGGAGTTTCAACAACAAACGAGTACAACCGAAAGTGGACTCGAAAAGAAAGACCGACCGAAAGCGGAGTTTGAAAAATAAACGAGTACGACCAAAAGCAGACTCGAAAAGAAAGACCGACCGAAAGCGGAGTTTCAACAACAAAAGAGTACGACCAAAAGTGGACTCGAAAAGAAAGACCGACCGAAAGCGGAGTTTCAAAAACAAATGGGTACGACCGAAAGCGTACTTGAAAAGAAAGACCAACCGAAAGCGGAGTTTCAACAACAAAGGAGTACGACTGAAAGCGGACTCGAAAAATAGACCGACCGAAAGCGGAGTTTTAACAACAAACGAGTACGACTGAAAGCGTACTCGAAAAGAAAGACCGACCGAAAGCGGAGTTTCAACAATAAACGAGTACGACCGAAAGCGGACTCGAAAAGAAAGACCGACCGAAAACGGAGTTTCAACAACAAATGGGTACGACCGAAAGCAGACTTGAAAAGAAAGACCAACCGAAAGCGGAGTTTCAACAACAAACGAGTACGACTGAAAGCGGACTCGAAAAGATAGACCGACCAAAAGTGGAGTTTCAACAACAAATGGGTACGACAGAAAGCGGACTTGAAAAGAAAGACCAACCGAAAGCGGAGTTTCAACAACAAACGAGTACGACTGAAAGCGGACTCGAAAAGATAGACCGACCGAAAGCGGAGTTTCAACAACAAACGAGTACAACCGAAAGCGGACTCGAAAAGAAAGACCGACCGAAAGCGGAGTTTGAACAATAAACGAGAACGACCAAAAGCGGACTCGAAAAGAAAGACCGACCGAAGGCGGAGTTTCATCAACAAACGAGTACGACCAAAAGTGGACTCGAAAAGAAAGACCGACCGAAAGCGGAGTTTCAACAACAAATGGGTACGACCGAAAGCGGACTTGAAAAGAAAGACCAACCGAAAGCGGAGTTTCAACAACAAACGAGTACGACCAAAAGCGGACTCGAAAAGAAAGACCGACCGAAAGCGGAGTTTCAACAACAAATGGGTACGACCGAAAGCGGACTTGAAAAGAAAGACCAACCGAAAGCGGAGTTTCAACAACAAACGAGTACGACTGAAAGCGGACTCGAAAAGATAGACCGACCAAAAGTGGAGTTTCAACAACAAATGGGTACGACAGAATGCGGACTTGAAAAGAAAGACCAACCGAAAGCGGAGTTTCAACAACAAACGAGTACGACTGAAAGCGGACTCGAAAAGATAGACCGACCGAAAGCGGAGTTTCAACAACAAACGAGTACAACCGAAAGTGGACTCGAAAAGAAAGACCGACCGAAAGCGGAGTTTGAAAAATAAACGAGTACGACCAAAAGCAGACTCGAAAAGAAAGACCGACCGAAAGCGGAGTTTCAACAACAAACGAGTACGACCAAAAGTGGACTCGAAAAGAAAGACCGACCGAAAGCGGAGTTTCAACAACAAATGGGTACGACCGAAAGCGGACTTGAAAAGAAAGACCAACCGAAAGCGGAGTTTCAACAACAAAGGAGTACGACTGAAAGCGGACTCGAAAAATAGACCGACCGAAAGCGGAGTTTTAACAACAAACGAGTACGACTGAAAGCGTACTCGAAAAGAAAGACCGACCGAAAGCGGAGTTTCAACAATAAACGAGTACGACCGAAAGCGGACTCGAAAAGAAAGACCGACCGAAAACGGAGTTTCAACAACAAATGGGTACGACCGAAAGCAGACTTGAAAAGAAAGACCAACCGAAAGCGGAGTTTCAACAACAAACGAGTACGACTGAAAGCGGACTCGAAAAGATAGACCGACCAAAAGTGGAGTTTCAACAACAAATGGGTACGACAGAAAGCGGACTTGAAAAGAAAGACCAACCGAAAGCGGAGTTTCAACAACAAACGAGTACGACTGAAAGCGGACTCGAAAAGATAGACCGACCGAAAGCGGAGTTTCAACAACAAACGAGTACAACCGAAAGCGGACTCGAAAAGAAAGACCGACCGAAAGCGGAGTTTGAACAATAAACGAGAACGACCAAAAGCGGACTCGAAAAGAAAGACCGACCGAAGGCGGAGTTTCATCAACAAACGAGTACGACCAAAAGTGGACTCGAAAAGAAAGACCGACCGAAAGCGGAGTTTCAACAACAAATGGGTACGACCGAAAGCGGACTTGAAAAGAAAGACCAACCGAAAGCGGAGTTTCAACAACAAACGAGTACGACCAAAAGCGGACTCGAAAAGAAAGACCGACCGAAAGCGGAGTTTCAACAACAAACGGGTATGACCGAAAGCGGACTCGAAAAGAAAGGCCGACCGAAAGCGGAGGTTCAACAATAAACGAGTACGACCGAAAGTGGACTCGAAAAGAAAGACCGACCAAAAGTGGAGTTTCAACAACAAACGAGTACGACCGAAAGCGGACTCGAAAAGATAGATCGACCGAAAGCGGAATTTCAACAACAAACGGGTACAACCGAAAGCGGACTCGAAAAGAAAGACCGACCGAAAGCGGAGTTTCAACAACAAATGGGTACGACCGAAAGCAGACTTGAAAAGAAAGACCAACCGAAAGCGGAGTTTCAACAACAAACGAGTACGACCGAAAGCGGACTCGAAAAGAAAGACCGACCGAAAGCGGACTCGAAAAGAAAGATCAACCGAAAGCGGAGTTTCAACAACAAACGAGTACGACCAAAAGCGGGCTCGAAAAGAAAGACCGACCGAAAGCGGAGTTTCAACAACAAATGGGTACGACCGAAAGCGGACTTGAAAAGAAAGACCAACCGAAAGCGGAGTTTCAACAACAAACGAGTACGACTGAAAGCGGACTCGAAAAGATAGACCGACCAAAAGTGGAGTTTCAACAACAAATGGGTACGACAGAATGCGGACTTGAAAAGAAAGACCAACCGAAAGCGGAGTTTCAACAACAAACGAATACGACTGAAAGCGGACTCGAAAAGATAGACCGACCGAAAGCGGAGTTTCAACAACAAACGAGTACAACCGAAAGTGGACTCGAAAAGAAAGACCGACCGAAAGCGGAGTTTGAAAAATAAACGAGTACGACCAAAAGCGGACTCGAAAAGAAAGACCGACCGAAAGCGGAGTTTCAACAACAAACGAGTACGACCAAAAGTGGACTCGAAAAGAAAGACCGACCGAAAGCGGAGTTTCAACAACAAATGGGTACGACCGAAAGCGGACTTGAAAAGAAAGACCAACCGAAAGCGGAGTTTCAACAACAAAGGAGTACGACTGAAAGCGGACTCGAAAAATAGACCGACCGAAAGCGGAGTTTTAACAACAAACGAGTACGACCGAAAGCGGACTCGAAAAGAAAGACCGACCAAAAGTGGAGTTTCAACAACAAACGAGTACGACCGAAAACGGATTCAAAAAGAAAGACCGACCGAAAGCGGACTCGAAAATAAAGATCGGCCGAAAGCAGAGTTTCAACAACAAACGAGTACGACCGAAAGCGGACTCGAAAAGATAGACCGACCGAAAGCGGAGTTTCAACAACAAACGAGTACAACCGAAAGCGGACTCGAAAAGAAAGACCGACCGAAAGCGGAGTTTGAACAATAAACGAGAACGACCAAAAGCGGACTCGAAAAGAAAGACCGACCGAAGGCGGAGTTTCATCAACAAACGAGTACGACCAAAAGTGGACTCGAAAAGAAAGGCCGACCGAAAGCGGAGTTTCAACAACAAATGGGTACGACCGAAAGCGGACTTGAAAAGAAAGACCAACCGAAAGCGGAGTTTCAACAACAAACGAGTACGACCAAAAGCGGACTCGAAAAGAAAGACCGACCGAAAGCGGAGTTTCAACAACAAACGGGTATGACCGAAAGCGGACTCGAAAAGAAAGGCCGACCGAAAGCGGAGGTTCAACAATAAACGAGTACGACCGAAAGTGGACTCGAAAAGAAAGACCGACCAAAAGTGGAGTTTCAACAACAAACGAGTACGACCGAAAGCGGACTCGAAAAGATAGATCGACCGAAAGCGGAATTTCAACAACAAACGGGTACAACCGAAAGCGGACTCGAAAAGAAAGACCGACCGAAAGCGGAGTTTCAACAACAAATGGGTACGACCGAAAGCAGACTTGAAAAGAAAGACCAACCGAAAGCGGAGTTTCAACAACAAACGAGTACGACCGAAAGCGGACTCGAAAAGAAAGACCGACCGAAAACGGACTCGAAAAGAAAGATCAACCGAAAGCGGAGTTTCAACAACAAACGAGTACGACCAAAAGCGGACTCGAAAAGAAAGACCAACCGAAAGCGGAATTTCAACAACAAACGGGTATGACTGAAAGCGGACTCGAAAAGAAAGACCGACCGAAAGCGGAGTTTCAACAACAAACGAGTACAACCAAAAGCGGACTCGAAAAGATAGACCGACCAAAAGCGGAGTTTCAACAACAAATGGGTACGACAGAATGCGGACTTGAAAAGAAAGACCAACCGAAAGCGGAGTTTCAACAAAAAACGAGTACGACTGAAAGCGTACTCGAAAAGAAAGACCGACCGAAAGCGGAGTTTCAACAATAAACGACTATGACCGAAAGCGGACTCGAAAAGAAAGACCGACCGAAAGCGGAGTTTGAAAAAGAAACGAGTACGACCAAAAGCGGACTCGAAAAGAAAGACCGACCGAAAGCGGAGTTTCAACAACAAACGAGTACGACCAAAAGTGGACTCGAAAAGAAAGACCGACCGAAAGCGGAGTTTCAACAACAAATGGGTACGACCGAAAGCGGACTTGAAAAGAAAGACCAACTGAAAGCGGAGTTTCAACAACAAACGAGTACAACCGAAAGCGGACTCGAAAAGAAAGACCGACCGAAAGCGGAGTTTGAACAATAAACGAGAACGACCAAAAGCGGACTCGAAAAGAAAGACCGACTGAAGGCGGAGTTTCAACAACAAACGAGTACGACCAAAAGTCGACTCGAAAAGAAAGACCGACCGAAAGCGGAGTTTCAACAACAAATGGGTACGACCGAAAGCGGACTTGAGAAGAAAGACCAACTGAAAGCGGAGTTTCAACAACAAACGAGTACGACCAAAAGCGGACTCGAAAAGAAAGACCGACCGAAAGCGGAGTTTCAACAACAAACGGGTATGACCGAAAGCGGACTCGAAAAGAAAGGCCGACCGAAAGCGGAGGTTCAACAATAAACGAGTACGACCAAAAGCGGACTCGAAAAGAAAGACCGACCAAAAGTGGAGTTTCAACAATAAATGGGTATGACCGAAAGCGGACTTGAAAAGAAAGAGCAACCGAAAGCGGAGTTTCAACAACAAACGAGTACGACCGAAAGCGGACTCGAAAAGATAGATCGACCGAAAGCGGAATTTCAACAACAAATGGGTACAACCGAAAGCGGACTCGAAAAGAAAGACCGACCGAAAGCGGAGTTTCAACAACAAATGGGTACGACCGAAAGCAGACTTGAAAAGAAAGACCAACCGAAAGCGGAGTTTCAACAACAAACGAGTACGACCGAAAGCGGACTCGAAAAGAAAGACCGACCGAAAGCGGACTCGAAAAGAAAGATCAACCGAAAGCGGAGTTTCAATAACAAACGAGTATGACCGAAAGCGGACTCGAAAAGAAAGACCGACCGAAAGCGGAGTTTCAACAACAAACAAGTACGACCAAAAGCGGACTCGAAAAGAAAGACCGACCGAAAGCGGAGTTTCAACAACAAACGGGTATGACCGAAAGCGGACTCGAAAAGAAAGACCGACCGAAAGCGGAGGTTCAACAATAAACGAGTACGACCGAAAGCGGACTTGAAAAGAAAGACCGACCGAAAGCGGAGTTTCAACAACAAATGGGTACGACCGAAAGCAGACTTGAAAAGAAAGACCAACCGAAAGCGGAGTTTCAACAACAAACGAGTACGACTGAAAGCGGACTCGAAAAGATAGACCGACCGAAAGCGGAGTTTCAACAACAAACGGGTACAACCGAAAGCGGACTCGAAAAGAAAGGCCGACCGAAAGCGGAGTTTCAACAACAAATAGGTACGACAGAAAGCAGACTTGAAAAGAAAGACTAACCTAAAGCGGAGTTTCAACAACAAACGAGTACGACTGAAAGCGTACTCGAAAAGAAAGACCGACCGAAAGCGGAGTTTCAACAATAAACGACTACGACCGAAAGCGGACTCGAAAAGAATGACCGACCGAAAGCGGAGTTTCAACAACAAATGGGTACGACCGAAAGCAGACTTGAAAAGAAAGACCAACCGAAAGCGGAGTTTCAACAACAAACGAGTACGACTGAAAGTGGACTCGAAAAGATAGACCGACCAAAAGTGGAGTTTCAACAACAAATGGGTATGACAGAAAGCGGACTTGAAAAGAAAGACCAACCGAAAGCGGAGTTTCAACAACTAATGAGTACGACTGAAAGCGGACTCGAAAAGATAGACCGACCGAAAGCAGAGTTTCAACAACAAACGAGTACAACCGAAAGCGGACTCGAAAAGAAAGACCGACCGAAAGCGGAGTTTGAATAATAAACGAGAACGACCAAAAGCGGACTCGAAAAGAAAGACCGACCGAAAGCGGAGTTTCAACAACAAATGGGTACGACCGAAAGCGGACTTGAAAAGAAAGACCAACTGAAGGCAGAGTTTCAACAACAAACGAGTACGACCAAAAGTGGACTCGAAAAGAATGACCGACCGAAAGCGGAGTTTCAACAACAAATGGGTACGACCGAAAGCGGACTTGAAAAGAAAGACCAACCGAAAGCGGAGTTTCAACAACAAACGAGTACGACCAAAAGCGGAATCGAAAAGAAAGACCAACCGAAAGCGGAGTTTCAACAACAAACGGGTATGACCGAAAGCGGACTCGAAAAGAAAGGCCGACCGAAAGCGGAGGTTAAACAATAAACGTGTACGACCAAAAGCGGACTCGAAAAGAAAGACCGACCAAAAGTGGAGTTTCAACAATAAATGGGTATGACCGAAAGCGGACTTGAAAAGAAAGACCAACCGAAAGCGGAGTTTCAACAACAAACAAGTACGACCGAAAGCGGACTCGAAAAGATAGATCGACCGAAAGCGGAATTTCAACAACAAACGGGTACAACCGAAAGCGGACTCGAAAAGAAAGACCGACCGAAAGCGGAGTTTCAACAACAAATGGGTACGACCGAAAGCAGACTTGAAAAGAAAGACCAACCGAAAGCGGAGTTTCAACAACAAACGAGTACGACCGAAAGCGGACTCGAAAAGAAAGACCGACCGAAAGCGGACTCGAAAAGAAAGATCAACCGAAAGCGGAGTTTCAACAACAAACGAGTATGACCGAAAGCGGACTCGAAAAGAAAGACCGACCGAAAGTGGAGTTTCAACAACAAACAAGTACGACCAAAAGCGGACTCGAAAAGAAAGACCGACCGAAAGTGGAGTTTCAACAACAAACGGGTATGACCGAAAGCGGACTCGAAAAGAAAGGCCGACCGAAAGCGGAGGTTCAACAATAAACGAGTACGACCGAAAGCGGACTCGAAAAGAAAGACCGACCAAAAGTGGAGTTTCAACAATAAATGGGTATGACCGAAAGCGGACTTGAAAAGAAAGAGCAACCGAAAGCGGAGTTTCAACAACAAACGAGTACGACCGAAAGCGGACTCGAAAAGATAGATCGACCGAAAGCGGAATTTCAACAACAAACGGGTACAACCGAAAGCGGACTCGAAAAGAAAGACCGACCGAAAGCGGAGTTTCAACAATAAATGGGTACGACCGAAAGCAGACTTGAAAAGAAAGACCAACCGAAAGCGGAGTTTCAACAACAAACGAGTACGACCGAAAGCGGACTCGAAAAGAAAGACCGACCGAAAGCGGACTCGAAAAGAAAGATCAACCGAAAGCGGAGTTTCAATAACAAACGAGTATGACCGAAAGCGGACTCGAAAAGAAAGACCGACCGAAAGCGGAGTTTCAACAACAAACAAGTACGACCAAAAGCGGACTCGAAAAGAAAGACCGACCGAAAGCGGAGTTTCAACAACAAACGGGTATGACCGAAAGCGGACTCGAAAAGAAAGACCGACCGAAAGCGGAGGTTCAACAATAAACGAGTACGACCGAAAACGGACTTGAAAAGAAAGACCGACCGAAAGCGGAGTTTCAACAACAAATGGGTACGACCGAAAGCAGACTTGAAAAGAAAGACCAACCGAAAGCGGAGTTTCAACAACAAACGAGTACGACTGAAAGCGGACTCGAAAAGATAGACCGACCGAAAGCGGAGTTTCAACAACAAACGGGTACAACCGAAAGCGGACTCGAAAAGAAAGACCGACCGAAAGCGGAGTTTCAACAACAAATAGGTACGACAGAAAGCAGACTTGAAAAGAAAGACCAACCTAAAGCGGAGTTTCAACAACAAACGAGTACGACTGAAAGCGTACTCGAAAAGAAAGACCGACCGAAAGCGGAGTTTCAACAATAAACGACTACGACCGAAAGCGGACTCGAAAAGAATGACCGACCGAAAGCGGAGTTTCAACAACAAATGGGTACGACCGAAAGCAGACTTGAAAAGAAAGACCAACCGAAAGCGGAGTTTCAACAACAAACGAGTACGACTGAAAGTGGACTCGAAAAGATAGACCGACCAAAAGTGGAGTTTCAACAACAAATGGGTATGACAGAAAGCGGACTTGAAAAGAAAGACCAACCGAAAGCGGAGTTTCAACAACTAACGAGAACGACTGAAAGCGGACTCGAAAAGATAGACCGACCGAAAGCAGAGTTTCAACAACAAACGAGTACAACCGAAAGCGGACTCGAAAAGAAAGACCGACCGAAAGCGGAGTTTGAATAATAAACGAGAACGACCAAAAGCGGACTCGAAAAGAAAGACCGACCGAAAGCGGAGTTTCAACAACAAATGGGTACGACCGAAAGCGGACTTGAAAAGAAAGACCAACTGAAGGCAGAGTTTCAACAACAAACGAGTACGACCAAAAGTGGACTCGAAAAGAAAGACCGACCGAAAGCGGAGTTTCAACAACAAATGGGTACGACCGAAAGCGGACTTGAAAAGAAAGACCAACCGAAAGCGGAGTTTCAACAACAAACGAGTACGACCAAAAGCGGAATCGAAAAGAAAGACCAACCGAAAGCGGAGTTTCAACAACAAACGGGTATGACCGAAAGCGGACTCGAAAAGAAAGGCCGACCGAAAGCGGAGGTTAAACAATAAACGTGTACGACCAAAAGCGGACTCGAAAAGAAAGACCGACCAAAAGTGGAGTTTCAACAATAAATGGGTATGACCGAAAGCGGACTTGAAAAGAAAGACCAACCGAAAGCGGAGTTTCAACAACAAACAAGTACGACCGAAAGCGGACTCGAAAAGATAGATCGACCGAAAGCGGAATTTCAACAACAAACGGGTACAACCGAAAGCGGACTCGAAAAGAAAGACCGACCGAAAGCGGAGTTTCAACAACAAATGGGTACGACCGAAAGCAGACTTGAAAAGAAAGACCAACCGAAAGCGGAGTTTCAACAACAAACGAGTACGACCGAAAGCGGACTCGAAAAGAAAGACCGACCGAAAGCGGACTCGAAAAGAAAGATCAACCGAAAGCGGAGTTTCAACAACAAACGAGTATGACCGAAAGCGGACTCGAAAAGAAAGACCGACCGAAAGTGGAGTTTCAACAACAAACAAGTACGACCAAAAGCGGACTCGAAAAGAAAGACCGACCGAAAGCGGAGTTTCAACTACAAACGGGTATGACCGAAAGCGGACTCGAAAAGAAAGGCCGACCGAAAGCGGAGGTTCAACAATAAACGAGTACGACCGAAAGCGGACTCGAAAAGAAAGACCGACCAAAAGTGGAGTTTCAACAATAAATGGGTATGACCGAAAGCGGACTTGAAAAGAAAGAGCAACCGAAAGCGGAGTTTCAACAACAAACGAGTACGACCGAAAGCGGACTCGAAAAGATAGATCGACCGAAAGCGGAATTTCAACAACAAACGGGTACAACCGAAAGCGGAGTCGAAAAGAAAGACCGACCGAAAGCGGAGTTTCAACAACAAATGGGTACGACCGAAAGCAGACTTGAAAAGAAAGACCAACCGAAAGCGGAGTTTCAACAACAAACGAGTACGACCGAAAGCGGACTCGAAAAGAAAGACCGACCGAAAGCGGACTCGAAAAGAAAGATCAACCGAAAGCGGAGTTTCAACAACAAACGAGTATGACTGAAAGCGGACTCGAAAAGAAAGACCGACCGAAAGCGGAGTTTCAACAACAAACAAGTACGACCAAAAGCGGACTCGAAAAGAAAGACCGACCGAAAGCGGAGTTTCAACAACAAACGTGTATGACCGAAAGCGAACTCGAAAAGAAAGACCGACCGAAAGCGGAGGTTCAACAATAAACGAGTACGACCGAAAGCGGACTTGAAAAGAAAGACCGACCGAAAGCGGAGTTTCAACAACAAATGGGTACGACCGAAAGCAGACTTGAAAAGAAAGACCAACCGAAAGCGGAGTTTCAACAACAAACGAGTACGACTGAAAGCGGACTCGAAAAGATAGACCGACCGAAAGCGGAGTTTCAACAACAAACGGGTACAACCGAAAGCGGACTCGAAAAGAAAGACCGACCGAAAGCGGAGTTTCAACAACAAATAGGTACGACAGAAAGCAGACTTGAAAAGAAAGACTAACCTAAAGCGGAGTTTCAACAACAAACGGGTACAACCGAAAGCGGACTCGAAAAGATAGACCGACCGAAAGCGGAGTTTCAACAACAAATGGGTACGACCGAAAGCAGACTTGAAAAGAAAGACCAACCGAAAGCGGAGTTTCAACAACAAACGAGTACGACTGAAAGCGGACTCGAAAAGATAGACCGACCGAAAGCGGAGTTTCAACAACAAACGGGTACAACCGAAAGCGGACTCGAAAAGAAAGACCGACCGAAAGCGGAGTTTCAACAACAAATAGGTACGACAGAAAGCAGACTTGAAAAGAAAGACCAACCTAAAGCGGAGTTTCAACAACAAACGAGTACGACTGAAAGCGTACTCGAAAAGAAAGACCGACCGAAAGCGGAGTTTCAACAATAAACGACTACGACCGAAAGCGGACTCGAAAAGAATGACCGACCGAAAGCGGAGTTTCAACAACAAATGGGTACGACCGAAAGCAGACTTGAAAAGAAAGACCAACCGAAAGCGGAGTTTCAACAACAAACGAGTACGACTGAAAGCGGACTCGAAAAGATAGATCGACCAAAAGTGGAGTTTCAACAACAAATGGGTATGACAGAAAGCGGACTTGAAAAGAAAGACCAACCGAAAGCGGAGTTTCAACAACAAACGAGTACGACTGAAAGCGGACTCGAAAAGATAGACCGACCGAAAGCAGAGTTTCAACAACAAACGAGTACAACCGAAAGCGGACTCGAAAAGAAAGACCGACCGAAAGCGGAGTTTGAATAATAAACGAGAACGACCAAAAGCGGACTCGAAAAGAAAGACCGACCGAAAGCGGAGTTTCAACAACAAATGGGTACGACCGAAAGCGGACTTGAAAAGAAAGACCAACTGAAGGCAGAGTTTCAACAACAAACGAGTACGACCAAAAGTGGACTCGAAAAGAAAGACCGACCGAAAGCGGAGTTTCAACAACAAATGGGTATGACCGAAAGCGGACTTGAAAAGAAAGACCAACCGAAAGCGGAGTTTCAACAACAAACGAGTACGACCAAAAGCGGAATCGAAAAGAAAGACCAACCGAAAGCGGAGTTTCAACAACAAACGGGTATGACCGAAAGCGGACTCGAAAAGAAAGGCCGACCGAAAGCGGAGGTTCAACAATAAACGTGTACGACCGAAAGCGGACTCGAAAAGAAAGACCGACCAAAAGTGGAGTTTCAACAATAAATGGGTATGACCGAAAGCGGACTTGAAAAGAAAGACCAACCGAAAGCGGAGTTTCAACAACAAACAAGTACGACCGAAAGCGGACTCGAAAAGATAGATCGACCGAAAGCGGAATTTCAACAACAAACGGGTACAACCGAAAGCGGACTCGAAAAGAAAGACCGACCGAAAGCGGAGTTTCAACAACAAATGGGTACGACCGAAAGCAGACTTGAAAAGAAAGACCAACCGAAAGCGGAGTTTCAACAACAAACGAGTACGACCGAAAGCGGACTCGAAAAGAAAGACCGACCGAAAGCGGACTCGAAAAGAAAGATCAACCGAAAGCGGAGTTTCAACAACAAACGAGTATGACCGAAAGCGGACTCGAAAAGAAAGACCGACCGAAAGTGGAGTTTCAACAACAAACAAGTACGACCAAAAGCGGACTCGAAAAGAAAGACCGACCGAAAGCGGAGTTTCAACAACAAACGGGTATGACCGAAAGCGGACTCGAAAAGAAAGACCGACCGAAAGCGGAGGTTCAACAATAAACGAGTACGACCGAAAGCGGACTCGAAAAGAAAGACCGACCGAAAGCGGAGTTTCAACAACAAATGGGTACGACCGAAAGCAGACTTGAAAAGAAAGACCAACCGAAAGCGGAGTTTCAACAACAAACGAGTACGACTGAAAGCGGACTCGAAAAGATAGACCGACCGAAAGCGGAGTTTCAACAACAAACGGGTACAACCGAAAGCGGACTCGAAAAGAAAGACCGACCGAAAGCGGAGTTTCAACAACAAATGGGTACGACAGAAAGCAGACTTGAAAAGAAAGACCAACCTAAAGCGGAGTTTCAACAACAAATGAGTACGACTGAAAGCGTACTCGAAAAGAAAGACCGACCGAAAGCGGAGTTTCAACAATAAACGAGTACGACCGAAAGCGGACTCGAAAAGAAAGACCGACCGAAAGCGGAGTTTCAACAACAAACGGGTATGACTGAAAGCGGACTCGAAAAGAAAGACCGACCAAAAACGGAGTTTCAACAACAAACGAGTACGACTGAAAGCGGACTCGAAAAGATAGACCGACCAAAACTGGAGTTTCAACAACAAATGGGTACGACAGAAAGCGAACTTGAAAAGAAAGACCAACCGAAAGCGGAGTTTCAACAACAAACGAGTACGACTGAAAGCGGACTCGAAAAGATAGACCGTCCGAAAGCGGAGTTTCAACAACAAACGAGTACAACCGAAAGCGGACTCGAAAAGAAAGACCGACCGAAAGCGGAGTTTGAACAATAAACGAGAACGACCAAAAGCGGACTCGAAAAGAAAGACCGACCGAAGGCGGAGTTTCAACAACAAATGAGTACGACCAAAAGTGGACTCGAAAAGAAAGACCGACCGAAAGCGGAGTTTCAACAACAAATGGGTACGACCGAAAGCGGACTTGAAAAGAAAGACCAACCGAAAGCGAAGTTTCAACAACAAACGAGTATGACCAAAAGCGGACTCGAAAAGAAAGACCGACCGAAAGCGGAGTTTCAACAACAAACGGGTATGACCGAAAGCGGACTCGAAAAGAAAGGCCGACCGAAAGCGGAGGTTCAACAATAAACGAGTACGACCGAAAGCGGACTCGAAAAGAAAGACCGACCAAAAGTGGAGTTTCAACAATAAATGGGTATGACCGAAAGCGGACTTGAAAAGAAAGACCAACCGAAAGCGGAGTTTCAACAACAAACAAGTACGACCGAAAGCGGACTCGAAAAGATAGATCGACCGAAAGCGGAATTTCAACAACAAACGGGTACAACCGAAAGCGGACTCGAAAAGAAAGACCGACCGAAAGCGGAGTTTCAACAACAAATGGGTACGACAAAAAGCAGACTTGAAAAGAAAGACCAACCTAAAGCGGAGTTTCAACAACAAATGAGTACGACTGAAAGGGTACTCGAAAAGAAAGACTGACCGAAAGCGGAGTTTCAACAATAAACGAGTACGACCGAAAGCGGACTCGAAAAGAATGACCGACCGAAAGCGGAGTTTCAACAACAAACGGGTATGACTGAAAGCGGACTCGAAAAGAAAGACCGACCGAAAGCGGAGTTTCAACAACAAACGAGTACGACTGAAAGCGGACTCGAAAAGATAGACCGACCAAAACTGGAGTTTCAACAACAAATGGGTATGACAGAAAGCGGACTTGAAAAGAAAGACCAACCGAAAGCGGAGTTTCAACAACAAACGAGTACGACTGAAAGCGGACTCGAAAAGATAGACCGACCGAAAGCAGAGTTTCAACAACAAACGAGTACAACCGAAAGCGGACTCGAAAAGAAAGACCGACCGAAAGCGGAGTTTGAATAATAAACGAGAACGACCAAAAGCGTACTCGAAAAGAAAGACCGACCGAAAGCGGAGTTTCAACAACAAATGGGTACGACCGAAAGCGGACTTGAAAAGAAAGACCAACTGAAGGCAGAGTTTCAACAACAAACGAGTACGACCAAAAGTGGACTCGAAAAGAAAGACCGACCGAAAGCGGAGTTTCAACAACAAATGGGTACGACCGAAAGCGGACTTGAAAAGAAAGACCAACCGAAAGCGGAGTTTCAACAACAAACGAGTACGACCAAAAGCGGAATCGAAAAGAAAGACCAACCGAAAGCGAAGTTTCAACAACAAACGGGTATGACCGAAAGCGGACTCGAAAAGAAAGGCCGACCGAAAGCGGAGGTTCAACAATAAACGTGTACGACCGAAAGCGGACTCGAAAAGAAAGACCGACCAAAAGTGGAGTTTCAACAATAAATGGGTATGACCGAAAGCGGACTTGAAAAGAAAGACCAACCGAAAGCGGAGTTTCAACAACAAACAAGTACGACCGAAAGCGGACTCGAAAATATAGATCGACCGAAAGCGGAATTTCAACAACAAACGGGTACAACCGAAAGCGGACTCGAAAAGAAAGACCGACCGAAAGCGGAGTTTCAACAACAAATGGGTACGACCGAAAGCAGACTTGAAAAGAAAGCCCAACCGAAAGCGGAGTTTCAACAATAAACGAGTACGACCGAAAGCGGACTCGAAAAGAAAGACCGACCGAAAGCGGACTCGAAAAGAAAGATCAACCGAAAGCGGAGTTTCAACAACAAACGAGTACGACCGAAAGCAGACTTGAAAAGAAAGACCAACCGAAAGCGGAGTTTCAACAACAAACGAGTACGACAGAAAGCGGACTCGAAAAGATAGACCGACCGAAAGCGGAGTTTCAACAACAAACGGGTACAACCGAAAGCGGACTCGAAAAGAAAGACCGACCGAAAGCGGAGTTTCAACAACAAATGGGTACGACAGAAAGCAGACTTGAAAAGAAAGACCAACCTAAAGCGGAGTTTCAACAACAAACGAGTACGACTGAAAGCGTACTCGAAAAGAAAGACCGACCGAAAGCGGAGTTTCAACAATAAACGAGTACGACTGAAAGCGTACTCGAAAAGAAAGACCGACCGAAAGCGGAGTTTCAACAACAAATGGGTACGACCGAAAGCAGACTTGAAAAGAAAGACCAACCGAAAGCGGAGTTTCAACAACAAACGAGTACGACTGAAAGCGGACTCGAAAAGATAGACCGACCAAAAGTGGAGTTTCAACAACAAATGGGTATGACAGAAAGCGGACTTGAAAAGAAAGACCAACCGAAAGCGGAGTTTCAACAACAAACGAGTACGACTGAAAGCGGACTCGAAAAGATAGACCGACCGAAAGCAGAGTTTCAACAACAAACGAGTACAACCGAAAGCGGACTCGAAAAGAAAGACCGACCGAAAGCGGAGTTTGAATAATAAACGAGAACGACCAAAAGCGGACTCGAAAAGAAAGACCGACCGAAAGCGGAGTTTCAACAACAAATGGGTACGACCGAAAGCGGACTTGAAAAGAAAGACCAACTGAAGGCAGAGTTTCAACAACAAACGAGTACGACCAAAAGTGGACTCGAAAAGAAAGACCGACCGAAAGCGGAGTTTCAACAACAAATGGGTATGACCGAAAGCGGACTTGAAAAGAAAGACCAACCGAAAGCGGAGTTTCAACAACAAACGAGTACGACCAAAAGCGGAATCGAAAAGAAAGACCAACCGAAAGCGGAGTTTCAACAACAAACGGGTATGACCGAAAGCGGACTCGAAAAGAAAGGCCGACCGAAAGCGGAGGTTCAACAATAAACGTGTACGACCGAAAGCGGACTCGAAAAGAAAGACCGACCAAAAGTGGAGTTTCAACAATAAATGGGTATGACCGAAAGCGGACTTGAAAAGAAAGACCAACCGAAAGCGGAGTTTCAACAACAAACAAGTACGACCGAAAGCGGACTCGAAAATATAGATCGACCGAAAGCGGAATTTCAACAACAAACGGGTACAACCGAAAGCGGACTCGAAAAGAAAGACCGACCGAAAGCGGAGTTTCAACAACAAATGGGTACGACCGAAAGCAGACTTGAAAAGAAAGCCCAACCGAAAGCGGAGTTTCAACAATAAACGAGTACGACCGAAAGCGGACTCGAAAAGAAAGACCGACCGAAAGCGGACTCGAAAAGAAAGATCAACCGAAAGCGGAGTTTCAACAACAAACGAGTACGACCGAAAGCAGACTTGAAAAGAAAGACCAACCGAAAGCGGAGTTTCAACAACAAACGAGTACGACAGAAAGCGGACTCGAAAAGATAGACCGACCGAAAGCGGAGTTTCAACAACAAACGGGTACAACCGAAAGCGGACTCGAAAAGAAAGACCGACCGAAAGCGGAGTTTCAACAACAAATGGGTACGACAGAAAGCAGACTTGAAAAGAAAGACCAACCTAAAGCGGAGTTTCAACAACAAACGAGTACGACTGAAAGCGTACTCGAAAAGAAAGACCGACCGAAAGCGGAGTTTCAACAATAAACGAGTACGACTGAAAGCGTACTCGAAAAGAAAGACCGACCGAAAGCGGAGTTTCAACAACAAATGGGTACGACCGAAAGCAGACTTGAAAAGAAAGACCAACCGAAAGCGGAGTTTCAACAACAAACGAGTACGACTGAAAGCGGACTCGAAAAGATAGACCGACCAAAAGTGGAGTTTCAACAACAAATGGGTATGACAGAAAGCGGACTTGAAAAGAAAGACCAACCGAAAGCGGAGTTTCAACAACAAACGAGTACGACTGAAAGCGGACTCGAAAAGATAGACCGACCGAAAGCAGAGTTTCAACAACAAACGAGTACAACCGAAAGCGGACTCGAAAAGAAAGACCGACCGAAAGCGGAGTTTGAATAATAAACGAGAACGACCAAAAGCGGACTCGAAAAGAAAGACCGACCGAAAGCGGAGTTTCAACAACAAATGGGTACGACCGAAAGCGGACTTGAAAAGAAAGACCAACTGAAGGCAGAGTTTCAACAACAAACGAGTACGACCAAAAGTGGACTCGAAAAGAAAGACCGACCGAAAGCGGAGTTTCAACAACAAATGGGTATGACCGAAAGCGGACTTGAAAAGAAAGACCAACCGAAAGCGGAGTTTCAACAACAAACGAGTACGACCAAAAGCGGAATCGAAAAGAAAGACCAACCGAAAGCGGAGTTTCAACAACAAACGGGTATGACCGAAAGCGGACTCGAAAAGAAAGGCCGACCGAAAGCGGAGGTTCAACAATAAACGTGTACGACCGAAAGCGGACTCGAAAAGAAAGACCGACCAAAAGTGGAGTTTCAACAATAAATGGGTATGACCGAAAGCGGACTTGAAAAGAAAGACCAACCGAAAGCGGAGTTTCAACAACAAACAAGTACGACCGAAAGCGGACTCGAAAAGATAGATCGACCGAAAGCGGAATTTCAACAACAAACGGGTACAACCGAAAGCGGACTCGAAAAGAAAGACCGACCGAAAGCGGAGTTTCAACAACAAATGGGTACGACCGAAAGCAGACTTGAAAAGAAAGACCAACCGAAAGCGGAGTTTCAACAACAAACGAGTACGACCGAAAGCGGACTCGAAAAGAAAGACCGACCGAAAGCGGACTCGAAAAGAAAGATCAACCGAAAGCGGAGTTTCAACAACAAACGAGTATGACCGAAAGCGGACTCGAAAAGAAAGACCGACCGAAAGTGGAGTTTCAACAACAAACAAGTACGACCAAAAGCGGACTCGAAAAGAAAGACCGACCGAAAGCGGAGTTTCAACAACAAACGGGTATGACCGAAAGCGGACTCGAAAAGAAAGACCGACCGAAAGCGGAGGTTCAACAATAAACGAGTACGACCGAAAGCGGACTCGAAAAGAAAGACCGACCGAAAGCGGAGTTTCAACAACAAATGGGTACGACCGAAAGCAGACTTGAAAAGAAAGACCAACCGAAAGCGGAGTTTCAACAACAAACGAGTACGACTGAAAGCGGACTCGAAAAGATAGACCGACCGAAAGCGGAGTTTCAACAACAAATGGGTACGACCGAAAGCGGACTTGAAAAGAAAGACCAACCGAAAGCGGAGTTTCAACAACAAACGAGTACGACCAAAAGCGGAATCGAAAAGAAAGACCAACCGAAAGCGAAGTTTCAACAACAAACGGGTATGACCGAAAGCGGACTCGAAAAGAAAGGCCGACCGAAAGCGGAGGTTCAACAATAAACGTGTACGACCGAAAGCGGACTCGAAAAGAAAGACCGACCAAAAGTGGAGTTTCAACAATAAATGGGTATGACCGAAAGCGGACTTGAAAAGAAAGACCAACCGAAAGCGGAGTTTCAACAACAAACAAGTACGACCGAAAGCGGACTCGAAAATATAGATCGACCGAAAGCGGAATTTCAACAACAAACGGGTACAACCGAAAGCGGACTCGAAAAGAAAGACCGACCGAAAGCGGAGTTTCAACAACAAATGGGTACGACCGAAAGCAGACTTGAAAAGAAAGCCCAACCGAAAGCGGAGTTTCAACAATAAACGAGTACGACCGAAAGCGGACTCGAAAAGAAAGACCGACCGAAAGCGGACTCGAAAAGAAAGATCAACCGAAAGCGGAGTTTCAACAACAAACGAGTACGACCGAAAGCAGACTTGAAAAGAAAGACCAACCGAAAGCGGAGTTTCAACAACAAACGAGTACGACAGAAAGCGGACTCGAAAAGATAGACCGACCGAAAGCGGAGTTTCAACAACAAACGGGTACAACCGAAAGCGGACTCGAAAAGAAAGACCGACCGAAAGCGGAGTTTCAACAACAAATGGGTACGACAGAAAGCAGACTTGAAAAGAAAGACCAACCTAAAGCGGAGTTTCAACAACAAACGAGTACGACTGAAAGCGTACTCGAAAAGAAAGACCGACCGAAAGCGGAGTTTCAACAATAAACGAGTACGACTGAAAGCGTACTCGAAAAGAAAGACCGACCGAAAGCGGAGTTTCAACAACAAATGGGTACGACCGAAAGCAGACTTGAAAAGAAAGACCAACCGAAAGCGGAGTTTCAACAACAAACGAGTACGACTGAAAGCGGACTCGAAAAGATAGACCGACCAAAAGTGGAGTTTCAACAACAAATGGGTATGACAGAAAGCGGACTTGAAAAGAAAGACCAACCGAAAGCGGAGTTTCAACAACAAACGAGTACGACTGAAAGCGGACTCGAAAAGATAGACCGACCGAAAGCAGAGTTTCAACAACAAACGAGTACAACCGAAAGCGGACTCGAAAAGAAAGACCGACCGAAAGCGGAGTTTGAATAATAAACGAGAACGACCAAAAGCGGACTCGAAAAGAAAGACCGACCGAAAGCGGAGTTTCAACAACAAATGGGTACGACCGAAAGCGGACTTGAAAAGAAAGACCAACTGAAGGCAGAGTTTCAACAACAAACGAGTACGACCAAAAGTGGACTCGAAAAGAAAGACCGACCGAAAGCGGAGTTTCAACAACAAATGGGTATGACCGAAAGCGGACTTGAAAAGAAAGACCAACCGAAAGCGGAGTTTCAACAACAAACGAGTACGACCAAAAGCGGAATCGAAAAGAAAGACCAACCGAAAGCGGAGTTTCAACAACAAACGGGTATGACCGAAAGCGGACTCGAAAAGAAAGGCCGACCGAAAGCGGAGGTTCAACAATAAACGTGTACGACCGAAAGCGGACTCGAAAAGAAAGACCGACCAAAAGTGGAGTTTCAACAATAAATGGGTATGACCGAAAGCGGACTTGAAAAGAAAGACCAACCGAAAGCGGAGTTTCAACAACAAACAAGTACGACCGAAAGCGGACTCGAAAAGATAGATCGACCGAAAGCGGAATTTCAACAACAAACGGGTACAACCGAAAGCGGACTCGAAAAGAAAGACCGACCGAAAGCGGAGTTTCAACAACAAATGGGTACGACCGAAAGCAGACTTGAAAAGAAAGACCAACCGAAAGCGGAGTTTCAACAACAAACGAGTACGACCGAAAGCGGACTCGAAAAGAAAGACCGACCGAAAGCGGACTCGAAAAGAAAGATCAACCGAAAGCGGAGTTTCAACAACAAACGAGTATGACCGAAAGCGGACTCGAAAAGAAAGACCGACCGAAAGTGGAGTTTCAACAACAAACAAGTACGACCAAAAGCGGACTCGAAAAGAAAGACCGACCGAAAGCGGAGTTTCAACAACAAACGGGTATGACCGAAAGCGGACTCGAAAAGAAAGACCGACCGAAAGCGGAGGTTCAACAATAAACGAGTACGACCGAAAGCGGACTCGAAAAGAAAGACCGACCGAAAGCGGAGTTTCAACAACAAATGGGTACGACCGAAAGCAGACTTGAAAAGAAAGACCAACCGAAAGCGGAGTTTCAACAACAAACGAGTACGACTGAAAGCGGACTCGAAAAGATAGACCGACCGAAAGCGGAGTTTCAACAACAAACGGGTACAACCGAAAGCGGACTCGAAAAGAAAGACCGACCGAAAGCGGAGTTTCAACAACAAATGGGTACGACAGAAAGCAGACTTGAAAAGAAAGACCAACCTAAAGCGGAGTTTCAACAACAAATGAGTACGACTGAAAGCGTACTCGAAAAGAAAGACCGACCGAAAGCGGAGTTTCAACAATAAACGAGTACGACCGAAAGCGGACTCGAAAAGAAAGACCGACCGAAAGCGGAGTTTCAACAACAAACGGGTATGACTGAAAGCGGACTCGAAAAGAAAGACCGACCAAAAACGGAGTTTCAACAACAAACGAGTACGACTGAAAGCGGACTCGAAAAGATAGACCGACCAAAACTGGAGTTTCAACAACAAATGGGTACGACAGAAAGCGAACTTGAAAAGAAAGACCAACCGAAAGCGGAGTTTCAACAACAAACGAGTACGACTGAAAGCGGACTCGAAAAGATAGACCGTCCGAAAGCGGAGTTTCAACAACAAACGAGTACAACCGAAAGCGGACTCGAAAAGAAAGACCGACCGAAAGCGGAGTTTGAACAATAAACGAGAACGACCAAAAGCGGACTCGAAAAGAAAGACCGACCGAAGGCGGAGTTTCAACAACAAATGAGTACGACCAAAAGTGGACTCGAAAAGAAAGACCGACCGAAAGCGGAGTTTCAACAACAAATGGGTACGACCGAAAGCGGACTTGAAAAGAAAGACCAACCGAAAGCGAAGTTTCAACAACAAACGAGTATGACCAAAAGCGGACTCGAAAAGAAAGACCGACCGAAAGCGGAGTTTCAACAACAAACGGGTATGACCGAAAGCGGACTCGAAAAGAAAGGCCGACCGAAAGCGGAGGTTCAACAATAAACGAGTACGACCGAAAGCGGACTCGAAAAGAAAGACCGACCAAAAGTGGAGTTTCAACAATAAATGGGTATGACCGAAAGCGGACTTGAAAAGAAAGACCAACCGAAAGCGGAGTTTCAACAACAAACAAGTACGACCGAAAGCGGACTCGAAAAGATAGATCGACCGAAAGCGGAATTTCAACAACAAACGGGTACAACCGAAAGCGGACTCGAAAAGAAAGACCGACCGAAAGCGGAGTTTCAACGACAAATGGGTACGACAAAAAGCAGACTTGAAAAGAAAGACCAACCTAAAGCGGAGTTTCAACAACAAATGAGTACGACTGAAAGGGTACTCGAAAAGAAAGACCGACCGAAAGCGGAGTTTCAACAATAAACGAGTACGACCGAAAGCGGACTCGAAAAGAATGACCGACCGAAAGCGGAGTTTCAACAACAAACGGGTATGACTGAAAGCGGACTCGAAAAGAAAGACCGACCGAAAGCGGAGTTTCAACAACAAACGAGTACGACTGAAAGCGGACTCGAAAAGATAGACCGACCAAAACTGGAGTTTCAACAACAAATGGGTATGACAGAAAGCGGACTTGAAAAGAAAGACCAACCGAAAGCGGAGTTTCAACAACAAACGAGTACGACTGAAAGCGGACTCGAAAAGATAGACCGACCGAAAGCAGAGTTTCAACAACAAACGAGTACAACCGAAAGCGGACTCGAAAAGAAAGACCGACCGAAAGCGGAGTTTGAATAATAAACGAGAACGACCAAAAGCGTACTCGAAAAGAAAGACCGACCGAAAGCGGAGTTTCAACAACAAATGGGTACGACCGAAAGCGGACTTGAAAAGAAAGACCAACTGAAGGCAGAGTTTCAACAACAAACGAGTACGACCAAAAGTGGACTCGAAAAGAAAGACCGACCGAAAGCGGAGTTTCAACAACAAATGGGTACGACCGAAAGCGGACTTGAAAAGAAAGACCAACCGAAAGCGGAGTTTCAACAACAAACGAGTACGACCAAAAGCGGAATCGAAAAGAAAGACCAACCGAAAGCGAAGTTTCAACAACAAACGGGTATGACCGAAAGCGGACTCGAAAAGAAAGGCCGACCGAAAGCGGAGGTTCAACAATAAACGTGTACGACCGAAAGCGGACTCGAAAAGAAAGACCGACCAAAAGTGGAGTTTCAACAATAAATGGGTATGACCGAAAGCGGACTTGAAAAGAAAGACCAACCGAAAGCGGAGTTTCAACAACAAACAAGTACGACCGAAAGCGGACTCGAAAATATAGATCGACCGAAAGCGGAATTTCAACAACAAACGGGTACAACCGAAAGCGGACTCGAAAAGAAAGACCGACCGAAAGCGGAGTTTCAACAACAAATGGGTACGACCGAAAGCAGACTTGAAAAGAAAGCCCAACCGAAAGCGGAGTTTCAACAATAAACGAGTACGACCGAAAGCGGACTCGAAAAGAAAGACCGACCGAAAGCGGACTCGAAAAGAAAGATCAACCGAAAGCGGAGTTTCAACAACAAACGAGTACGACCGAAAGCAGACTTGAAAAGAAAGACCAACCGAAAGCGGAGTTTCAACAACAAACGAGTACGACAGAAAGCGGACTCGAAAAGATAGACCGACCGAAAGCGGAGTTTCAACAACAAACGGGTACAACCGAAAGCGGACTCGAAAAGAAAGACCGACCGAAAGCGGAGTTTCAACAACAAATGGGTACGACAGAAAGCAGACTTGAAAAGAAAGACCAACCTAAAGCGGAGTTTCAACAACAAACGAGTACGACTGAAAGCGTACTCGAAAAGAAAGACCGACCGAAAGCAGAGTTTCAACAATAAACGAGTACGACTGAAAGCGTACTCGAAAAGAAAGACCGACCGAAAGCGGAGTTTCAACAATAAACGACTACGACCGAAAGCGGACTCGAAAAGAATGACCGACCGAAAGCGGAGTTTCAACAACAAATGGGTACGACCGAAAGCAGACTTGAAAAGAAAGACCAACCGAAAGCGGAGTTTCAACAACAAACGAGTACGACTGAAAGCGGACTCGAAAAGATAGACCGACCAAAAGTGGAGTTTCAACAACAAATGGGTATGACAGAAAGCGGACTTGAAAAGAAAGACCAACCGAAAGCGGAGTTTCAACAACAAACGAGTACGACTGAAAGCGGACTCGAAAAGATAGACCGACCGAAAGCAGAGTTTCAACAACAAACGAGTACAACCGAAAGCGGACTCGAAAAGAAAGACCGACCGAAAGCAGAGTTTGAATAATAAACGAGAACGACCAAAAGCGGACTCGAAAAGAAAGACCGACCGAAAGCGGAGTTTCAACAACAAATGGGTACGACCGAAAGCGGACTTGAAAAGAAAGACCAACTGAAGGCACAGTTTCAACAACAAACGAGTACGACCAAAAGTGGACTCGAAAAGAAAGACCGACCGAAAGCGGAGTTTCAACAACAAATGGGTACGACCGAAAGCGGACTTGAAAAGAAAGACCAACCGAAAGCGGAGTTTCAACAACAAACGAGTACGACCAAAAGCGGAATCGAAAAGAAAGACCAACCGAAAGCGGAGTTTCAACAACAAATGGGTATGACCGAAAGCGGACTCGAAAAGAAAGGCCGACCGAAAGCGGAGGTTCAACAATAAACGTGTACGACCGAAAGCGGACTCGAAAAGAAAGACCGACCAAAAGTGGAGTTTCAACAATAAATGGGTATGACCGAAAGCGGACTTGAAAAGAAAGACCAACCGAAAGCGGAGTTTCAACAACAAACGAGTACGACTGAAAGCGGACTCGAAAAGATAGACCGACCGAAAGCGGAGTTTCAACAACAAACGGGTATGACTGAAAGTGGACTCGAAAAGAAAGACCGACCGAAAGCGGAGTTTCAACAACAAACGAGTACGACCGAAAGCGGACTCGAAAAGAAAGACCGACCGAAAGCGGAGTTTCAACAACAAACGGGTATGACTGAAAGCGGACTCGAAAAGAAAGACCGACCGAAAGCGGAGTTTCAACAACAAACGAGTACGACTGAAAGTGGACTCGAAAAGATAGACCGACCAAAACTGGAGTTTCAACAACAAATGGGTACGACAGAAAGCGAACTTGAAAAGAAAGACCAACCGAAAGCGGAGTTTCAACAACAAACGAGTACGACTGAAAGCGGACTCGAAAAGATAGACCGTCCGAAAGCGGAGTTTCAACAACAAACGAGTACAACCGAAAGCGGACTCGAAAAGAAAGACCGACCGAAAGCGGAGTTTGAACAATAAACGAGAACGACCAAAAGCGGACTCGAAAAGAAAGACCGACCGAAGGCGGAGTTTCAACAACAAATGAGTACGACCAAAAGTGGACTCGAAAAGAAAGACCGACCGAAAGCGGAGTTTCAACAACAAATGGGTACGACCGAAAGCGGACTTGAAAAGAAAGACCAACCGAAAGCGAAGTTTCAACAACAAACGAGTACGACCAAAAGCGGACTCGAAAAGAAAGACCGACCGAAAGCGGAGTTTCAACAACAAACGGGTATGACCGAAAGCGGACTCGAAAAGAAAGGCCGACCGAAAGCGGAGGTTCAACAATAAACGAGTACGACCGAAAGCGGACTCGAAAAGAAAGACCGACCAAAAGTGGAGTTTCAACAATAAATGGGTATGACCGAAAGCGGACTTGAAAAGAAAGACCAACCGAAAGCGGAGTTTCAACAACAAACAAGTACGACCGAAAGCGGACTCGAAAAGATAGATCGACCGAAAGCGGAATATCAACAACAAACGGGTACAACCGAAAGCGGACTCGAAAAGAAAGACCGACCGAAAGCAGAGTTTCAACAACAAATGGGTAAGACAAAAAGCAGACTTGAAAAGAAAGACCAACCTAAAGCGGAGTTTCAACAACAAATGAGTACGACTGAAAGCGTACTCGAAAAGAAAGACCGACCGAAAGCGGAGTTTCAACAATAAACGAGTACGACCGAAAGCGGACTCGAAAAGAATGACCGACCGAAAGCGGAGTTTCAACAACAAACGGGTATGACTGAAAGCGGACTCGAAAAGAAAGACCGACCGAAAGCGGAGTTTCAACAACAAACGAGTACGACTGAAAGCGGACTCGAAAAGATAGACCGACCAAAACTGGAGTTTCAACAACAAATGGGTATGACAGAAAGCGGACTTGAAAAGAAAGACCAACCGAAAGCGGAGTTTCAACAACAAACGAGTACGACTGAAAGCGGACTCGAAAAGATAGACCGACCGAAAGCAGAGTTTCAACAACAAACGAGTACAACCGAAAGCGGACTCGAAAAGAAAGACCGACCGAAAGCGGAGTTTGAATAATAAACGAGAACGACCAAAAGCGTACTCGAAAAGAAAGACCGACCGAAAGCGGAGTTTCAACAACAAATGGGTACGACCGAAAGCGGACTTGAAAAGAAAGACCAACTGAAGGCAGAGTTTCAACAACAAACGAGTACGACCAAAAGTGGACTCGAAAAGAAAGACCGACCGAAAGCGGAGTTTCAACAACAAATGGGTACGACCGAAAGCGGACTTGAAAAGAAAGACCAACCGAAAGCGGAGTTTCAACAACAAACGAGTATGACCAAAAGCGGAATCGAAAAGAAAGACCAACCGAAAGCGGAGTTTCAACAACAAACGGGTATGACCGAAAGCGGACTCGAAAAGAAAGGCCGACCGAAAGCGGAGGTTCAACAATAAACGTGTACGACCGAAAGCGGACTCGAAAAGAAAGACCGACCAAAAGTGGAGTTTCAACAATAAATGGGTATGACCGAAAGCGGACTTGAAAAGAAAGACCAACCGAAAGCGGAGTTTCAACAACAAACAAGTACGACCGAAAGCGGACTCGAAAAGATAGATCGACCGAAAGCGGAATTTCAACAACAAACGGGTACAACCGAAAGCGGACTCGAAAAGAAAGACCGACCGAAAGCGGAGTTTCAACAACAAATGGGTACGACCGAAAGCAGACTTGAAAAGAAAGACCAACCGAAAGCGGAGTTTCAACAACAAACGAGTACGACCGAAAGCGGACTCGAAAAGAAAGACCGACCGAAAGCGGACTCGAAAAGAAAGATCAACCGAAAGCGGAGTTTCAACAACAAACGAGTATGACCGAAAGCGGACTCGAAAAGAAAGACCGACCGAAAGTGGAGTTTCAACAACAAACAAGTACGACCAAAAGCGGACTCGAAAAGAAAGACCGACCGAAAGCGGAGTTTCAACAACAAACGGGTATGACCGAAAGCGGACTCGAAAAGAAAGGCCGACCGAAAGCGGAGGTTCAACAATAAACGACTACGACCGAAAGCGGACTCGAAAAGAATGACCGACCGAAAGCGGAGTTTCAACAACAAATGGGTACGACCGAAAGCAGACTTGAAAAGAAAGACCAACCGAAAGCGGAGTTTCAACAACAAACGAGTACGACTGAAAGCGGACTCGAAAAGATAGACCGACCAAAAGTGGAGTTTCAACAACAAATGGGTATGACAGAAAGCGGACTTGAAAAGAAAGACCAACCGAAAGCGGAGTTTCAACAACAAACGAGTACGACTGAAAGCGGACTCGAAAAGATAGACCGACCGAAAGCAGAGTTTCAACAACAAACGAGTACAACCGAAAGCGGACTCGAAAAGAAAGACCGACCGAAAGCGGAGTTTGAATAATAAACGAGAACGACCAAAAGCGGACTCGAAAAGAAAGACCGACCGAAAGCGGAGTTTCAACAACAAATGGGTACGACCGAAAGCGGACTTGAAAAGAAAGACCAACTGAAGGCACAGTTTCAACAACAAACGAGTACGACCAAAAGTGGACTCGAAAAGAAAGACCGACCGAAAGCGGAGTTTCAACAACAAATGGGTACGACCGAAAGCGGACTTGAAAAGAAAGACCAACCGAAAGCGGAGTTTCAACAACAAACGAGTACGACCAAAAGCGGAATCGAAAAGAAAGACCAACCGAAAGCGGAGTTTCAACAACAAACGGGTATGACCGAAAGCGGACTCGAAAAGAAAGGCCGACCGAAAGCGGAGGTTCAACAATAAACGTGTACGACCGAAAGCGGACTCGAAAAGAAAGACCGACCAAAAGTGGAGTTTCAACAATAAATGGGTATGACCGAAAGCGGACTTGAAAAGAAAGACCAACCGAAAGCGGAGTTTCAACAACAAACGAGTACGACTGAAAGCGGACTCGAAAAGATAGACCGACCGAAAGCGGAGTTTCAACAACAAACGGGTACAACCGAAAGCGGACTCGAAAAGAAAGACCGACCGAAAGCGGAGTTTCAACAACAAATGGGTACGACAGAAAGCAGACTTGAAAAGAAAGACCAACCTAAAGCGGAGTTTCAACAACAAATGAGTACGACTGAAAGCGTACTCGAAAAGAAAGACCGACCGAAAGCGGAGTTTCAACAATAAACGAGTACGACCGAAAGCGGACTCGAAAAGAAAGACCGACCGAAAGCGGAGTTTCAACAACAAACGGGTATGACTGAAAGCGGACTCGAAAAGAAAGACCGACCGAAAGCGGAGTTTCAACAACAAACGAGTACGACTGAAAGTGGACTCGAAAAGATAGACCGACCAAAACTGGAGTTTCAACAACAAATGGGTACGACAGAAAGCGAACTTGAAAAGAAAGACCAACCGAAAGCGGAGTTTCAACAACAAACGAGTACGACTGAAAGCGGACTCGAAAAGATAGACCGTCCGAAAGCGGAGTTTCAACAACAAACGAGTACAACCGAAAGCGGACTCGAAAAGAAAGACCGACCGAAAGCGGAGTTTGAACAATAAACGAGAACGACCAAAAGCGGACTCGAAAAGAAAGACCGACCGAAAGCGGAGTTTCAACAACAAATGGGTACGACCGAAAGCGGACTTGAAAAGAAAGACCAACCGAAAGCGAAGTTTCAACAACAAACGAGTACGACCAAAAGCGGACTCGAAAAGAAAGACCGACCGAAAGCGGAGTTTCAACAACAAACGGGTATGCCCGAAAGCGGACTCGAAAAGAAAGGCCGACCGAAAGCGGAGGTTCAACAATAAACGAGTACGACCGAAAGCGGACTCGAAAAGAAAGACCGACCAAAAGTGGAGTTTCAACAATAAATGGGTATGACCGAAAGCGGACTTGAAAAGAAAGACCAACCGAAAGCGGAGTTTCAACAACAAACAAGTACGACCGAAAGCGGACTCGAAAAGATAGATCGACCGAAAGCGGAATTTCAACAACAAACGGGTACAACCGAAAGCGGACTCGAAAAGAAAGACCGACCGAAAGCAGAGTTTCAACAACAAATGGGTACGACAAAAAGCAGACTTGAAAAGAAAGACCAACCTAAAGCGGAGTTTCAACAACAAATGAGTACGACTGAAAGCGTACTCGAAAAGAAAGACCGACCGAAAGCGGAGTTTCAACAATAAACGAGTACGACCGAAAGCGGACTCGAAAAGAATGACCGACCGAAAGCGGAGTTTCAACAACAAACGGGTATGACTGAAAGCGGACTCGAAAAGAAAGACCGACCGAAAGCGGAGTTTCAACAACAAACGAGTACGACTGAAAGCGGACTCGAAAAGATAGACCGACCAAAACTGGAGTTTCAACAACAAATGGGTATGACAGAAAGCGGACTTGAAAAGAAAGACCAACCGAAAGCGGAGTTTCAACAACAAACGAGTACGACTGAAAGCGGACTCGAAAAGATAGACCGACCGAAAGCAGAGTTTCAACAACAAACGAGTACAACCGAAAGCGGACTCGAAAAGAAAGACCGACCGAAAGCGGAGTTTGAATAATAAACGAGAACGACCAAAAGCGTACTCGAAAAGAAAGACCGACCGAAAGCGGAGTTTCAACAACAAATGGGTACGACCGAAAGCGGACTTGAAAAGAAAGACCAACTGAAGGCAGAGTTTCAACAACAAACGAGTACGACCAAAAGTGGACTCGAAAAGAAAGACCGACCGAAAGCGGAGTTTCAACAACAAATGGGTACGACCGAAAGCGGACTTGAAAAGAAAGACCAACCGAAAGCGGAGTTTCAACAACAAACGAGTATGACCAAAAGCGGAATCGAAAAGAAAGACCAACCGAAAGCGGAGTTTCAACAACAAACGGGTATGACCGAAAGCGGACTCGAAAAGAAAGGCCGACCGAAAGCGGAGGTTCAACAATAAACGTGTACGACCGAAAGCGGACTCGAAAAGAAAGACCGACCAAAAGTGGAGTTTCAACAATAAATGGGTATGACCGAAAGCGGACTTGAAAAGAAAGACCAACCGAAAGCGGAGTTTCAACAACAAACAAGTACGACCGAAAGCGGACTCGAAAAGATAGATCGACCGAAAGCGGAATTTCAACAACAAACGGGTACAACCGAAAGCGGACTCGAAAAGAAAGACCGACCAAAAGCGGAGTTTCAACAACAAATGGGTACGACCGAAAGCAGACTTGAAAAGAAAGACCAACCGAAAGCGGAGTTTCAACAACAAACGAGTACGACCGAAAGCGGACTCGAAAAGAAAGACCGACCGAAAGCGGACTCGAAAAGAAAGATCAACCGAAAGCGGAGTTTCAACAACAAACGAGTATGACCGAAAGCGGACTCGAAAAGAAAGACCGACCGAAAGTGGAGTTTCAACAACAAACAAGTACGACCAAAAGCGGACTCGAAAAGAAAGACCGACCGAAAGCGGAGTTTCAACAACAAACGGGTATGACCGAAAGCGGACTCGAAAAGAAAGGCCGACCGAAAGCGGAGGTTCAACAATAAACGAGTACGACCGAAAGCGGACTCGAAAAGAAAGACCGACCAAAAGTGGAGTTTCAACAATAAATGGGTATGACCGAAAGCGGACTTGAAAAGAAAGAGCAACCGAAAGCGGAGTTTCAACAACAAACGAGTACGACCGAAAGCGGACTCGAAAAGATAGATCGACCGAAAGCGGAATTTCAACAACAAACGGGTACAACCGAAAGCGGAGTCGAAAAGAAAGACCGACCGAAAGCGGAGTTTCAACAACAAATGGGTACGACCGAAAGCAGACTTGAAAAGAAAGACCAACCGAAAGCGGAGTTTCAACAACAAACGAGTACGACCGAAAGCGGACTCGAAAAGAAAGACCGACCGAAAGCGGACTCGAAAAGAAAGATCAACCGAAAGCGGAGTTTCAACAACAAACGGGTACAACCGAAAGCGGACTCGAAAAGAAAGACCGACCGAAAGCGGAGTTTCAACAACAAATGGGTACGACAGAAAGCAGACTTGAAAAGAAAGACCAACCTAAAGCGGAGTTTCAACAACAAATGAGTACGACTGAAAGCGTACTCGAAAAGAAAGACCGACCGAAAGCGGAGTTTCAACAATAAACGAGTACGACCGAAAGCGGACTCGAAAAGAAAGACCGACCGAAAGCGGAGTTTCAACAACAAACGGGTATGACTGAAAGCGGACTCGAAAAGAAAGACCGACCGAAAGCGGAGTTTCAACAACAAACGAGTACGACTGAAAGTGGACTCGAAAAGATAGACCGACCAAAACTGGAGTTTCAACAACAAATGGGTACGACAGAAAGCGAACTTGAAAAGAAAGACCAACCGAAAGCGGAGTTTCAACAACAAACGAGTACGACTGAAAGCGGACTCGAAAAGATAGACCGTCCGAAAGCGGAGTTTCAACAACAAACGAGTACAACCGAAAGCGGACTCGAAAAGAAAGACCGACCGAAAGCGGAGTTTGAACAATAAACGAGAACGACCAAAAGCGGACTCGAAAAGAAAGACCGACCGAAAGCGGAGTTTCAACAACAAATGGGTACGACCGAAAGCGGACTTGAAAAGAAAGACCAACCGAAAGAGAAGTTTCAACAACAAACGAGTACGACCAAAAGCGGACTCGAAAAGAAAGACCGACCGAAAGCGGAGTTTCAACAACAAACGGGTATGCCCGAAAGCGGACTCGAAAAGAAAGGCCGACCGAAAGCGGAGGTTCAACAATAAACGAGTACGACCGAAAGCGGACTCGAAAAGAAAGACCGACCAAAAGTGGAGTTTCAACAATAAATGGGTATGACCGAAAGCGGACTTGAAAAGAAAGACCAACCGAAAGCGGAGTTTCAACAACAAACAAGTACGACCGAAAGCGGACTCGAAAAGATAGATCGACCGAAAGCGGAATTTCAACAACAAACGGGTACAACCGAAAGCGGACTCGAAAAGAAAGACCGACCGAAAGCAGAGTTTCAACAATAAATGGGTACGACAAAAAGCAGACTTGAAAAGAAAGACCAACCTAAAGCGGAGTTTCAACAACAAATGAGTACGACTGAAAGCGTACTCGAAAAGAAAGACCGACCGAAAGCGGAGTTTCAACAATAAACGAGTACGACCGAAAGCGGACTCGAAAAGAATGACCGACCGAAAGCGGAGTTTCAACAACAAACGGGTATGACTGAAAGCGGACTCGAAAAGAAAGACCGACCGAAAGCGGAGTTTCAACAACAAACGAGTACGACTGAAAGCGGACTCGAAAAGATAGACCGACCAAAACTGGAGTTTCAACAACAAATGGGTATGACAGAAAGCGGACTTGAAAAGAAAGACCAACCGAAAGCGGAGTTTCAACAACAAACGAGTACGACTGAAAGCGGACTCGAAAAGATAGACCGACCGAAAGCAGAGTTTCAACAACAAACGAGTACAACCGAAAGCGGACTCGAAAAGAAAGACCGACCGAAAGCGGAGTTTGAATAATAAACGAGAACGACCAAAAGCGTACTCGAAAAGAAAGACCGACCGAAAGCGGAGTTTCAACAACAAATGGGTACGACCGAAAGCGGACTTGAAAAGAAAGACCAACTGAAGGCAGAGTTTCAACAACAAACGAGTACGACCAAAAGTGGACTCGAAAAGAAAGACCGACCGAAAGCGGAGTTTCAACAACAAATGGGTACGACCGAAAGCGGACTTGAAAAGAAAGACCAACCGAAAGCGGAGTTTCAACAACAAACGAGTATGACCAAAAGCGGAATCGAAAAGAAAGACCAACCGAAAGCGGAGTTTCAACAACAAACGGGTATGACCGAAAGCGGACTCGAAAAGAAAGGCCGACCGAAAGCGGAGGTTCAACAATAAACGTGTACGACCGAAAGCGGACTCGAAAAGAAAGACCGACCAAAAGTGGAGTTTCAACAATAAATGGGTATGACCGAAAGCGGACTTGAAAAGAAAGACCAACCGAAAGCGGAGTTTCAACAACAAACAAGTACGACCGAAAGCGGACTCGAAAAGATAGATCGACCGAAAGCGGAATTTCAACAACAAACGGGTACAACCGAAAGCGGACTCGAAAAGAAAGACCGACCAAAAGCGGAGTTTCAACAACAAATGGGTACGACCGAAAGCAGACTTGAAAAGAAAGACCAACCGAAAGCGGAGTTTCAACAACAAACGAGTACGACCGAAAGCGGACTCGAAAAGAAAGACCGACCGAAAGCGGACTCGAAAAGAAAGATCAACCGAAAGCGGAGTTTCAACAACAAACGAGTATGACCGAAAGCGGACTCGAAAAGAAAGACCGACCGAAAGTGGAGTTTCAACAACAAACAAGTACGACCAAAAGCGGACTCGAAAAGAAAGACCGACCGAAAGCGGAGTTTCAACAACAAACGGGTATGACCGAAAGCGGACTCGAAAAGAAAGGCCGACCGAAAGCGGAGGTTCAACAATAAACGAGTACGACCGAAAGCGGACTCGAAAAGAAAGACCGACCAAAAGTGGAGTTTCAACAATAAATGGGTATGACCGAAAGCGGACTTGAAAAGAAAGAGCAACCGAAAGCGGAGTTTCAACAACAAACGAGTACGACCGAAAGCGGACTCGAAAAGATAGATCGACCGAAAGCGGAATTTCAACAACAAACGGGTACAACCGAAAGCGGACTCGAAAAGAAAGACCGACCGAAAGCGGAGTTTCAACAACAAATGGGTACGACCGAAAGCAGACTTGAAAAGAAAGACCAACCGAAAGCGGAGTTTCAACAACAAACGAGTACGACCGAAAGCGGACTCGAAAAGAAAGACCGACCGAAAGCGGACTCGAAAAGAAAGATCAACCGAAAGCGGAGTTTCAACAACAAACGAGTATGACCGAAAGCGGACTCGAAAAGAAAGACCGACCGAAAGCGGAGTTTCAACAACAAACAAGTACGACCAAAAGCGGACTCGAAAAGAAAGACCGACCGAAAGCGGAGTTTCAACAACAAACGGGTATGACCGAAAGCGGACTCGAAAAGAAAGACCGACCGAAAGCGGAGGTTCAACAATAAACGAGTACGACCGAAAGCGGACTTGAAAAGAAAGACCGACCGAAAGCGGAGTTTCAACAACAAATGGGTACGACCGAAAGCAGACTTGAAAAGAAAGACCAACCGAAAGCGGAGTTTCAACAACAAACGAGTACGACTGAAAGCGGACTCGAAAAGATAGACCGACCGAAAGCGGAGTTTCAACAACAAACGGGTACAACCGAAAGCGGACTCGAAAAGAAAGACCGACCGAAAGCGGAGTTTCAACAACAAATGGGTACGACCGAAAGCGGACTCGAAAAGAAAGACCGACCGAAAGCGGAGTTTCAACAACAAACGAGTACGACTGAAAGCGTACTCGAAAAGAAAGACCGACCGAAAGCGGAGTTTCAACAATAAACGACTACGACTGAAAGCGTACTCGAAAAGAAAGACCGACCGAAAGCGGAGTTTCAACAATAAACGAGTACGACCGAAAGCGGACTCGAAAAGAATGACCGACCGAAAGCGGAGTTTCAACAACAAACGGGTATGACTGAAAGCGGACTCGAAAAGATAGACCGACCAAAACTGGAGTTTCAACAACAAATGGGTATGACAGAAAGCGGACTTGAAAAGAAAGACCAACCGAAAGCGGAGTTTCAACAACAAACAAGTACGACCGAAAGCGGACTCGAAAAGATAGATCGACCGAAAGCGGAATTTCAACAACAAACGGGTACAACCGAAAGCGGACTCGAAAAGAAAGACCGACCGAAAGCAGAGTTTCAACAACAAATGGGTACGACAAAAAGCAGACTTGAAAAGAAAGACCAACCTAAAGCGGAGTTTCAACAACAAATGAGTACGACTGAAAGCGTACTCGAAAAGAAAGACCGACCGAAAGCGGAGTTTCAACAATAAACGAGTACGACCGAAAGCGGACTCGAAAAGAATGACCGACCGAAAGCGGAGTTTCAACAACAAACGGGTATGACTGAAAGCGGACTCGAAAAGAAAGACCGACCGAAAGCGGAGTTTCAACAACAAACGAGTACGACTGAAAGCGGACTCGAAAAGATAGACCGACCAAAACTGGAGTTTCAACAACAAATGGGTATGACAGAAAGCGGACTTGAAAAGAAAGACCAACCGAAAGCGGAGTTTCAACAACAAACGAGTACGACTGAAAGCGGACTCGAAAAGATAGACCGACCGAAAGCAGAGTTTCAACAACAAATGAGTACAACCGAAAGCGGACTCGAAAAGAAAGACCGACCGAAAGCGGAGTTTGAATAATAAACGAGAACGACCAAAAGCGTACTCGAAAAGAAAGACCGACCGAAAGCGGAGTTTCAACAACAAATGGGTACGACCGAAAGCGGACTTGAAAAGAAAGACCAACTGAAGGCAGAGTTTCAACAACAAACGAGTACGACCAAAAGTGGACTCGAAAAGAAAGACCGACCGAAAGCGGAGTTTCAACAACAAATGGGTACGACCGAAAGCGGACTTGAAAAGAAAGACCAACCGAAAGCGGAGTTTCAACAACAAACGAGTATGACCAAAAGCGGAATCGAAAAGAAAGACCAACCGAAAGCGGAGTTTCAACAACAAACGGGTATGACCGAAAGCGGACTCGAAAAGAAAGGCCGACCGAAAGCGGAGGTTCAACAATAAACGTGTACGACCGAAAGCGGACTCGAAAAGAAAGACCGACCAAAAGTGGAGTTTCAACAATAAATGGGTATGACCGAAAGCGGACTTGAAAAGAAAGACCAACCGAAAGCGGAGTTTCAACAACAAACAAGTACGACCGAAAGCGGACTCGAAAAGATAGATCGACCGAAAGCGGAATTTCAACAACAAACGGGTACAACCGAAAGCGGACTCGAAAAGAAAGACCGACCAAAAGCGGAGTTTCAACAACAAATGGGTACGACCGAAAGCAGACTTGAAAAGAAAGACCAACCGAAAGCGGAGTTTCAACAACAAACGAGTACGACCGAAAGCGGACTCGAAAAGAAAGACCGACCGAAAGCGGAGTTTGAATAATAAACGAGAACGACCAAAAGCGTACTCGAAAAGAAAGACCGACCGAAAGCGGAGTTTCAACAACAAATGGGTACGACCGAAAGCGGACTTGAAAAGAAAGACCAACTGAAGGCAGAGTTTCAACAACAAACGAGTACGACCAAAAGTGGACTCGAAAAGAAAGACCGACCGAAAGCGGAGTTTCAACAACAAATGGGTACGACCGAAAGCGGACTTGAAAAGAAAGACCAACCGAAAGCGGAGTTTCAACAACAAACGAGTATGACCAAAAGCGGAATCGAAAAGAAAGACCAACCGAAAGCGGAGTTTCAACAACAAACGGGTATGACCGAAAGCGGACTCGAAAAGAAAGGCCGACCGAAAGCGGAGGTTCAACAATAAACGTGTACGACCGAAAGCGGACTCGAAAAGAAAGACCGACCAAAAGTGGAGTTTCAACAATAAATGGGTATGACCGAAAGCGGACTTGAAAAGAAAGACCAACCGAAAGCGGAGTTTCAACAACAAACAAGTACGACCGAAAGCGGACTCGAAAAGATAGATCGACCGAAAGCGGAATTTCAACAACAAACGGGTACAACCGAAAGCGGACTCGAAAAGAAAGACCGACCAAAAGCGGAGTTTCAACAACAAATGGGTACGACCGAAAGCAGACTTGAAAAGAAAGACCAACCGAAAGCGGAGTTTCAACAACAAACGAGTACGACCGAAAGCGGACTCGAAAAGAAAGACCGACCGAAAGCGGACTCGAAAAGAAAGATCAACCGAAAGCGGAGTTTCAACAACAAACGAGTATGACCGAAAGCGGACTCGAAAAGAAAGACCGACCGAAAGTGGAGTTTCAACAACAAACAAGTACGACCAAAAGCGGACTCGAAAAGAAAGACCGACCGAAAGCGGAGTTTCAACAACAAACGGGTATGACCGAAAGCGGACTCGAAAAGAAAGGCCGACCGAAAGCGGAGGTTCAACAATAAACGAGTACGACCGAAAGCGGACTCGAAAAGAAAGACCGACCAAAAGTGGAGTTTCAACAATAAATGGGTATGACCGAAAGCGGACTTGAAAAGAAAGAGCAACCGAAAGCGGAGTTTCAACAACAAACGAGTACGACCGAAAGCGGACTCGAAAAGATAGATCGACCGAAAGCGGAATTTCAACAACAAACGGGTACAACCGAAAGCGGACTCGAAAAGAAAGACCGACCGAAAGCGGAGTTTCAACAACAAATGGGTACGACCGAAAGCAGACTTGAAAAGAAAGACCAACCGAAAGCGGAGTTTCAACAACAAACGAGTACGACCGAAAGCGGACTCGAAAAGAAAGACCGACCGAAAGCGGACTCGAAAAGAAAGATCAACCGAAAGCGGAGTTTCAACAACAAACGAGTATGACCGAAAGCGGACTCGAAAAGAAAGACCGACCGAAAGCGGAGTTTCAACAACAAACAAGTACGACCAAAAGCGGACTCGAAAAGAAAGACCGACCGAAAGCGGAGTTTCAACAACAAACGGGTATGACCGAAAGCGGACTCGAAAAGAAAGACCGACCGAAAGCGGAGGTTCAACAATAAACGAGTACGACCGAAAGCGGACTTGAAAAGAAAGACCGACCGAAAGCGGAGTTTCAACAACAAATGGGTACGACCGAAAGCAGACTTGAAAAGAAAGACCAACCGAAAGCGGAGTTTCAACAACAAACGAGTACGACTGAAAGCGGACTCGAAAAGATAGACCGACCGAAAGCGGAGTTTCAACAACAAACGGGTACAACCGAAAGCGGACTCGAAAAGAAAGACCGACCGAAAGCGGAGTTTCAACAACAAATGGGTACGACCGAAAGCGGACTCGAAAAGAAAGACCGACCGAAAGCGGAGTTTCAACAACAAACGAGTACGACTGAAAGCGTACTCGAAAAGAAAGACCGACCGAAAGTGGAGTTTCAACAATAAACGACTACGACTGAAAGCGTACTCGAAAAGAAAGACCGACCGAAAGCGGAGTTTCAACAATAAACGAGTACGACCGAAAGCGGACTCGAAAAGAATGACCGACCGAAAGCGGAGTTTCAACAACAAACGGGTATGACTGAAAGCGGACTCGAAAAGATAGACCGACCAAAACTGGAGTTTCAACAACAAATGGGTATGACAGAAAGCGGACTTGAAAAGAAAGACCAACCGAAAGCGGAGTTTCAACAACAAACGAGTACGACTGAAAGCGGACTCGAAAAGATAGACCGACCGAAAGCAGAGTTTCAACAACAAACGAGTACAACCGAAAGCGGACTCGAAAAGAAAGACCGACCGAAAGCGGAGTTTGAATAATAAACGAGAACGACCAAAAGCGTACTCGAAAAGAAAGACCGACCGAAAGCGGAGTTTCAACAACAAATGGGTACGACCGAAAGCGGACTTGAAAAGAAAGACCAACTGAAGGCAGAGTTTCAACAACAAACGAGTACGACCAAAAGTGGACTCGAAAAGAAAGACCGACCGAAAGCGGAGTTTCAACAACAAATGGGTACGACCGAAAGCGGACTTGAAAAGAAAGACCAACCGAAAGCGGAGTTTCAACAACAAACGAGTATGACCAAAAGCGGAATCGAAAAGAAAGACCAACCGAAAGCGGAGTTTCAACAACAAACGGGTATGACCGAAAGCGGACTCGAAAAGAAAGGCCGACCGAAAGCGGAGGTTCAACAATAAACGTGTACGACCGAAAGCGGACTCGAAAAGAAAGACCGACCAAAAGTGGAGTTTCAACAATAAATGGGTATGACCGAAAGCGGACTTGAAAAGAAAGACCAACCGAAAGCGGAGTTTCAACAACAAACAAGTACGACCGAAAGCGGACTCGAAAAGATAGATCGACCGAACGCGGAATTTCAACAACAAACGGGTACAACCGAAAGCGGACTCGAAAAGAAAGACCGACCGAAAGCGGAGTTTCAACAACAAATGGGTACGACCGAAAGCAGACTTGAAAAGAAAGACCAACCGAAAGCGGAGTTTCAACAACAAATGAGTACGACCGAAAGCGGACTCGAAAAGAAAGACCGACCGAAAGCGGACTCGAAAAGAAAGATCAACCGAAAGCGGAGTTTCAACAACAAACGAGTATGACCGAAAGCGGACTCGAAAAGAAAGACCGACCGAAAGTGGAGTTTCAACAACAAACAAGTACGACCAAAAGCGGACTCGAAAAGAAAGACCGACCGAAAGCGGAGTTTCAACAACAAACGGGTATGACCGAAAGCGGACTCGAAAAGAAAGACCGACCGAAAGCGGAGGTTCAACAATAAACGAGTACGACCGAAAGCGGACTCGAAAAGAAAGACCGACCGAAAGCGGAGTTTCAACAACAAATGGGTACGACCGAAAGCAGACTTGAAAAGAAAGACCAACCGAAAGCGGAGTTTCAACAACAAACGAGTACGACTGAAAGCGGACTCGAAAAGATAGACCGACCGAAAGCGGAGTTTCAACAACAAACGGGTACAACCGAAAGCGGACTCGAAAAGAAAGACCGACCGAAAGCGGAGTTTCAACAACAAATGGGTACGACCGAAAGCGGACTCGAAAAGAAAGACCGACCGAAAGCGGAGTTTCAACAACAAACGAGTACGACTGAAAGCGTACTCGAAAAGAAAGACCGACCGAAAGCGGAGTTTCAACAATAAACGACTACGACTGAAAGCGTACTCGAAAAGAAAGACCGACCGAAAGCGGAGTTTCAACAATAAACGAGTACGACCGAAAGCGGACTCGAAAAGAATGACCGACCGAAAGCGGAGTTTCAACAACAAACGGGTATGACTGAAAGCGGACTCGAAAAGATAGACCGACCAAAACTGGAGTTTCAACAACAAATGGGTATGACAGAAAGCGGACTTGAAAAGAAAGACCAACCGAAAGCGGAGTTTCAACAACAAACGAGTACGACTGAAAGCGGACTCGAAAAGATAGACCGACCGAAAGCAGAGTTTCAACAACAAACGAGTACAACCGAAAGCGGACTCGAAAAGAAAGACCGACCGAAAGCGGAGTTTGAATAATAAACGAGAACGACCAAAAGCGTACTCGAAAAGAAAGACCGACCGAAAGCGGAGTTTCAACAACAAATGGGTACGACCGAAAGCGGACTTGAAAAGAAAGACCAACTGAAGGCAGAGTTTCAACAACAAACGAGTACGACCAAAAGTGGACTCGAAAAGAAAGACCGACCGAAAGCGGAGTTTCAACAACAAATGGGTACGACCGAAAGCGGACTTGAAAAGAAAGACCAACCGAAAGCGGAGTTTCAACAACAAACGAGTATGACCAAAAGCGGAATCGAAAAGAAAGACCAACCGAAAGCGGAGTTTCAACAACAAACGGGTATGACCGAAAGCGGACTCGAAAAGAAAGGCCGACCGAAAGCGGAGGTTCAACAATAAACGTGTACGACCGAAAGCGGACTCGAAAAGAAAGACCGACCAAAAGTGGAGTTTCAACAATAAATGGGTATGACCGAAAGCGGACTTGAAAAGAAAGACCAACCGAAAGCGGAGTTTCAACAACAAACAAGTACGACCGAAAGCGGACTCGAAAAGATAGATCGACCGAACGCGGAATTTCAACAACAAACGGGTACAACCGAAAGCGGACTCGAAAAGAAAGACCGACCGAAAGCGGAGTTTCAACAACAAATGGGTACGACCGAAAGCAGACTTGAAAAGAAAGACCAACCGAAAGCGGAGTTTCAACAACAAACGAGTACGACCGAAAGCGGACTCGAAAAGAAAGACCGACCGAAAGCGGACTCGAAAAGAAAGATCAACCGAAAGCGGAGTTTCAACAACAAACGAGTATGACCGAAAGCGGACTCGAAAAGAAAGACCGACCGAAAGTGGAGTTTCAACAACAAACAAGTACGACCAAAAGCGGACTCGAAAAGAAAGACCGACCGAAAGCGGAGTTTCAACAACAAACGGGTATGACCGAAAGCGGACTCGAAAAGAAAGACCGACCGAAAGCGGAGGTTCAACAATAAACGAGTACGACCGAAAGCGGACTCGAAAAGAAAGACCGACCGAAAGCGGAGTTTCAACAACAAATGGGTACGACCGAAAGCAGACTTGAAAAGAAAGACCAACCGAAAGCGGAGTTTCAACAACAAACGAGTACGACTGAAAGCGGACTCGAAAAGATAGACCGACCGAAAGCGGAGTTTCAACAACAAACGGGTACAACCGAAAGCGGACTCGAAAAGAAAGACCGACCGAAAGCGGAGTTTCAACAACAAATGGGTACGACCGAAAGCGGACTCGAAAAGAAAGACCGACCGAAAGCGGAGTTTCAACAACAAACGAGTACGACTGAAAGCGTACTCGAAAAGAAAGACCGACCGAAAGCGGAGTTTCAACAATAAACGACTACGACTGAAAGCGTACTCGAAAAGAAAGACCGACCGAAAGCGGAGTTTCAACAATAAACGAGTACGACCGAAAGCGGACTCGAAAAGAATGACCGACCGAAAGCGGAGTTTCAACAACAAACGGGTATGACTGAAAGCGGACTCGAAAAGATAGACCGACCAAAACTGGAGTTTCAACAACAAATGGGTATGACAGAAAGCGGACTTGAAAAGAAAGACCAACCGAAAGCGGAGTTTCAACAACAAACGAGTACGACTGAAAGCGGACTCGAAAAGATAGACCGACCGAAAGCAGAGTTTCAACAACAAACGAGTACAACCGAAAGCGGACTCGAAAAGAAAGACCGACCGAAAGCGGAGTTTGAATAATAAACGAGAACGACCAAAAGCGTACTCGAAAAGAAAGACCGACCGAAAGCGGAGTTTCAACAACAAATGGGTACGACCGAAAGCGGACTTGAAAAGAAAGACCAACTGAAGGCAGAGTTTCAACAACAAACGAGTACGACCAAAAGTGGACTCGAAAAGAAAGACCGACCGAAAGCGGAGTTTCAACAACAAATGGGTACGACCGAAAGCGGACTTGAAAAGAAAGACCAACCGAAAGCGGAGTTTCAACAACAAACGAGTATGACCAAAAGCGGAATCGAAAAGAAAGACCAACCGAAAGCGGAGTTTCAACAACAAACGGGTATGACCGAAAGCGGACTCGAAAAGAAAGGCCGACCGAAAGCGGAGGTTCAACAATAAACGTGTACGACCGAAAGCGGACTCGAAAAGAAAGACCGACCAAAAGTGGAGTTTCAACAATAAATGGGTATGACCGAAAGCGGACTTGAAAAGAAAGACCAACCGAAAGCGGAGTTTCAACAACAAACAAGTACGATCGAAAGCGGACTCGAAAAGATAGATCGACCGAAAGCGGAATTTCAACAACAAACGGGTACAACCGTAAGCGGACTCGAAAAGAAAGACCGACCGAAAGCGGAGTTTCAACAACAAATGGGTACGACCGAAAGCAGACTTGAAAAGAAAGACCAACCGAAAGCGGAGTTTCAACAACAAACGAGTACGACCGAAAGCGGACTCGAAAAGAAAGACCGACCGAAAGCGGACTCGAAAAGAAAGATCAACCGAAAGCGGAGTTTCAACAACAAACGAGTATGACCGAAAGCGGACTCGAAAAGAAAGACCGACCGAAAGTGGAGTTTCAACAACAAACAAGTACGACCAAAAGCGGACTCGAAAAGAAAGACCGACCGAAAGCGGAGTTTCAACAACAAACGGGTATGACCGAAAGCGGACTCGAAAAGAAAGACCGACCGAAAGCGGAGGTTCAACAATAAACGAGTACGACCGAAAGCGGACTCGAAAAGAAAGACCGACCGAAAGCGGAGTTTCAACAACAAATGGGTACGACCGAAAGCAGACTTGAAAAGAAAGACCAACCGAAAGCGGAGTTTCAACAACAAACGAGTACGACTGAAAGCGGACTCGAAAAGATAGACCGACCGAAAGCGGAGTTTCAACAACAAACGGGTACAACCGAAAGCGGACTCGAAAAGAAAGACCGACCGAAAGCGGAGTTTCAACAACAAATGGGTACGACAGAAAGCAGACTTGAAAAGAAAGACCAACCTAAAGCGGAGTTTCAACAACAAATGAGTACGACTGAAAGCGTACTCGAAAAGAAAGACCGACCGAAAGCGGAGTTTCAACAATAAACGAGTACGACCGAAAGCGGACTCGAAAAGAAAGACCGACCGAAAGCGGAGTTTCAACAACAAACGGGTATGACTGAAAGCGGACTCGAAAAGAAAGACCGACCGAAAGCGGAGTTTCAACAACAAACGAGTACGACTGAAAGCGGACTCGAAAAGATAGACCGACCAAAACTGGAGTTTCAACAACAAATGGGTACGACAGAAAGCGAACTTGAAAAGAAAGACCAACCGAAAGCGGAGTTTCAACAACAAACGAGTACGACTGAAAGCGGACTCGAAAAGATAGACCGTCCGAAAGCGGAGTTTCAACAACAAACGAGTACAACCGAAAGCGAACTTGAAAAGAAAGACCAACCGAAAGCGGAGTTTCAACAACAAACGAGTACGACTGAAAGCGGACTCGAAAAGATAGACCGTCCGAAAGCGGAGTTTCAACAACAAACGAGTACAACCGAAAGCGGACTCGAAAAGAAAGACCGACCGAAAGCGGAGTTTGAACAATAAACGAGAACGACCAAAAGCGGACTCGAAAAGAAAGACCGACCGAAGGCGAAGTTTCAACAACAAACGAGTACGACCAAAAGCGGACTCGAAAAGAAAGACCGACCGAAAGCGGAGTTTCAACAACAAACGGGTATGACCGAAAGCGGACTCGAAAAGAAAGGCCGACCGAAAGCGGAGGTTCAACAATAAACGAGTACGACCGAAAGCGGACTCGAAAAGAAAGACCGACCAAAAGTGGAGTTTCAACAATAAATGGGTATGACCGAAAGCGGACTTGAAAAGAAAGACCAACCGAAAGCGGAGTTTCAACAACAAACAAGTACGACCGAAAGCGGACTCGAAAAGATAGATCGACCGAAAGCGGAATTTCAACAACAAACGGGTACAACCGAAAGCGGACTCGAAAAGAAAGACCGACCGAAAGCGGAGTTTCAACAACAAATGGGTACGACAAAAAGCAGACTTGAAAAGAAAGACCAACCTAAAGCGGAGTTTCAACAACAAATGAGTACGACTGAAAGCGTACTCGAAAAGAAAGACCGACCGAAAGCGGAGTTTCAACAATAAACGAGTACGACCGAAAGCGGACTCGAAAAGAATGACCGACCGAAAGCGGAGTTTCAACAACAAACGGGTATGACTGAAAGCGGACTCGAAAAGATAGACCGACCAAAACTGGAGTTTCAACAACAAATGGGTATGACAGAAAGCGGACTTGAAAAGAAAGACCAACCGAAAGCGGAGTTTCAACAACAAACGAGTACGACTGAAAGCGGACTCGAAAAGATAGACCGACCGAAAGCAGAGTTTCAACAACAAACGAGTACAACCGAAAGCGGACTCGAAAAGAAAGACCGACCGAAAGCGGAGTTTGAATAATAAACGAGAACGACCAAAAGCGTACTCGAAAAGAAAGACCGACCGAAAGCGGAGTTTCAACAACAAATGGGTACGACCGAAAGCGGACTTGAAAAGAAAGACCAACTGAAGGCAGAGTTTCAACAACAAACGAGTACGACCAAAAGTGGACTCGAAAAGAAAGACCGACCGAAAGCGGAGTTTCAACAACAAATGGGTACGACCGAAAGCGGACTTGAAAAGAAAGACCAACCGAAAGCGGAGTTTCAACAACAAACGAGTATGACCAAAAGCGGAATCGAAAAGAAAGACCAACCGAAAGCGGAGTTTCAACAACAAACGGGTATGACCGAAAGCGGACTCGAAAAGAAAGGCCGACCGAAAGCGGAGGTTCAACAATAAACGTGTACGACCGAAAGCGGACTCGAAAAGAAAGACCGACCAAAAGTGGAGTTTCAACAATAAATGGGTATGACCGAAAGCGGACTTGAAAAGAAAGACCAACCGAAAGCGGAGTTTCAACAACAAACAAGTACGACCGAAAGCGGACTCGAAAAGATAGATCGACCGAAAGCGGAATTTCAACAACAAACGGGTACAACCGAAAGCGGACTCGAAAAGAAAGACCGACCGAAAGCGGAGTTTCAACAACAAATGGGTACGACCGAAAGCAGACTTGAAAAGAAAGACCAACCGAAAGCGGAGTTTCAACAACAAACGAGTACGACCGAAAGCGGACTCGAAAAGAAAGACCGACCGAAAGCGGACTCGAAAAGAAAGATCAACCGAAAGCGGAGTTTCAACAACAAACGAGTATGACCGAAAGCGGACTCGAAAAGAAAGACCGACCGAAAGTGGAGTTTCAACAACAAACAAGTACGACCAAAAGCGGACTCGAAAAGAAAGACCGACCGAAAGCGGAGTTTCAACAACAAACGGGTATGACCGAAAGCGGACTCGAAAAGAAAGTCCGACCGAAAGCGGAGGTTCAACAATAAACGAGTACGACCGAAAGCGGACTCGAAAAGAAAGACCGACCGAAAGCGGAGTTTCAACAACAAATGGGTACGACCGAAAGCAGACTTGAAAAGAAAGACCAACCGAAAGCGGAGTTTCAACAACAAACGAGTACGACTGAAAGCGGACTCGAAAAGATAGACCGACCGAAAGCGGAGTTTCAACAACAAACGGGTACAACCGAAAGCGGACTCGAAAAGAAAGACCGACCGAAAGCGGAGTTTCAACAACAAATGGGTACGACAGAAAGCAGACTTGAAAAGAAAGACCAACCTAAAGCGGAGTTTCAACAACAAATGAGTACGACTGAAAGCGTACTCGAAAAGAAAGACCGACCGAAAGCGGAGTTTCAACAATAAACGAGTACGACCGAAAGCGGACTCGAAAAGAAAGACCGACCGAAAGCGGAGTTTCAACAACAAACGGGTATGACTGAAAGCGGACTCGAAAAGAAAGACCGACCGAAAGCGGAGTTTCAACAACAAACGAGTACGACTGAAAGCGGACTCGAAAAGATAGACCGTCCGAAAGCGGAGTTTCAACAACAAACGAGTACGACCGAAAGCGAAATTGAAAAGAAAGACCAACCGAAAGCGGAGTTTCAACAACAAACGAGTACGACTGAAAGCGGACTCGAAAAGATAGACCGTCCGAAAGCGGAGTTTCAACAACAAACGAGTACAACCGAAAGCGGACTCGAAAAGAAAGACCGACCGAAAGCGGAGTTTGAACAATAAACGAGAACGACCAAAAGCGGACTCGAAAAGAAAGACCGACCGAAGGCGAAGTTTCAACAACAAACGAGTACGACCAAAAGCGGACTCGAAAAGAAAGACCGACCGAAAGCGGAGTTTCAACAACAAACGGGTATGACCGAAAGCGGACTCGAAAAGAAAGGCCGACCGAAAGCGGAGGTTCAACAATAAACGAGTACGACCGAAAGCGGACTCGAAAAGAAAGACCGACCAAAAGTGGAGTTTCAACAATAAATGGGTATGACCGAAAGCGGACTTGAAAAGAAAGACCAACCGAAAGCGGAGTTTCAACAACAAACAAGTACGACCGAAAGCGGACTCGAAAAGATAGATCGACCGAAAGCGGAATTTCAACAACAAACGGGTACAACCGAAAGCGGACTCGAAAAGAAAGACCGACCGAAAGCGGAGTTTCAACAACAAATGGGTACGACAAAAAGCAGACTTGAAAAGAAAGACCAACCTAAAGCGGAGTTTCAACAACAAATGAGTACGACTGAAAGCGTACTCGAAAAGAAAGACCGACCGAAAGCGGAGTTTCAACAATAAACGAGTACGACCGAAAGCGGACTCGAAAAGAATGACCGACCGAAAGCGGAGTTTCAACAACAAACGGGTATGACTGAAAGCGGACTCGAAAAGATAGACCGACCAAAACTGGAGTTTCAACAACAAATGGGTATGACAGAAAGCGGACTTGAAAAGAAAGACCAACCGAAAGCGGAGTTTCAACAACAAACGAGTACGACTGAAAGCGGACTCGAAAAGATAGACCGACCGAAAGCAGAGTTTCAACAACAAACGAGTACAACCGAAAGCGGACTCGAAAAGAAAGACCGACCGAAAGCGGAGTTTGAATAATAAACGAGAACGACCAAAAGCGTACTCGAAAAGAAAGACCGACCGAAAGCGGAGTTTCAACAACAAATGGGTACGACCGAAAGCGGACTTGAAAAGAAAGACCAACTGAAGGCAGAGTTTCAACAACAAACGAGTACGACCAAAAGTGGACTCGAAAAGAAAGACCGACCGAAAGCGGAGTTTCAACAACAAATGGGTACGACCGAAAGCGGACTTGAAAAGAAAGACCAACCGAAAGCGGAGTTTCAACAACAAACGAGTATGACCAAAAGCGGAATCGAAAAGAAAGACCAACCGAAAGCGGAGTTTCAACAACAAACGGGTATGACCGAAAGCGGACTCGAAAAGAAAGGCCGACCGAAAGCGGAGGTTCAACAATAAACGTGTACGACCGAAAGCGGACTCGAAAAGAAAGACCGACCAAAAGTGGAGTTTCAACAATAAATGGGTATGACCGAAAGCGGACTTGAAAAGAAAGACCAACCGAAAGCGGAGTTTCAACAACAAACAAGTACGACCGAAAGCGGACTCGAAAAGATAGATCGACCGAAAGCGGAATTTCAACAACAAACGGGTACAACCGAAAGCGGACTCGAAAAGAAAGACCGACCGAAAGCGGAGTTTCAACAACAAATGGGTACGACCGAAAGCAGACTTGAAAAGAAAGACCAACCGAAAGCGGAGTTTCAACAACAAACGAGTACGACCGAAAGCGGACTCGAAAAGAAAGACCGACCGAAAGCGGACTCGAAAAGAAAGATCAACCGAAAGCGGAGTTTCAACAACAAACGAGTATGACCGAAAGCGGACTCGAAAAGAAAGACCGACCGAAAGTGGAGTTTCAACAACAAACAAGTACGACCAAAAGCGGACTCGAAAAGAAAGACCGACCGAAAGCGGAGTTTCAACAACAAACGGGTATGACCGAAAGCGGACTCGAAAAGAAAGTCCGACCGAAAGCGGAGGTTCAACAATAAACGAGTACGACCGAAAGCGGACTCGAAAAGAAAGACCGACCGATAGCGGAGTTTCAACAACAAATGGGTACGACCGAAAGCAGACTTGAAAAGAAAGACCAACCGAAAGCGGAGTTTCAACAACAAACGAGTACGACTGAAAGCGGACTCGAAAAGATAGACCGACCGAAAGCGGAGTTTCAACAACAAACGGGTACAACCGAAAGCGGACTCGAAAAGAAAGACCGACCGAAAGCGGAGTTTCAACAACAAATGGGTACGACAGAAAGCAGACTTGAAAAGAAAGACCAACCTAAAGCGGAGTTTCAACAACAAATGAGTACGACTGAAAGCGTACTCGAAAAGAAAGACCGACCGAAAGCGGAGTTTCAACAATAAACGAGTACGACCGAAAGCGGACTCGAAAAGAAAGACCGACCGAAAGCGGAGTTTCAACAACAAACGGGTATGACTGAAAGCGGACTCGAAAAGAAAGACCGACCGAAAGCGGAGTTTCAACAACAAACGAGTACGACTGAAAGCGGACTCGAAAAGATAGACCGACCAAAACTGGAGTTTCAACAACAAATGGGTACGACAGAAAGCGAACTTGAAAAGAAAGACCAACCGAAAGCGGAGTTTCAACAACAAACGAGTACGACTGAAAGCGGACTCGAAAAGATAGACCGTCCGAAAGCGGAGTTTCAACAACAAACGAGTACAACCGAAAGCGGACTCGAAAAGAAAGACCGACCGAAAGCGGAGTTTGAACAATAAACGAGAACGACCAAAAGCGGACTCGAAAAGAAAGACCGACCGAAGGCGAAGTTTCAACAACAAACGAGTACGACCAAAAGCGGACTCGAAAAGAAAGACCGACCGAAAGCGGAGTTTCAACAACAAACGGGTATGACCGAAAGCGGACTCGAAAAGAAAGGCCGACCGAAAGCGGAGGTTCAACAATAAACGAGTACGACCGAAAGCGGACTCGAAAAGAAAGACCGACCAAAAGTGGAGTTTCAACAATAAATGGGTATGACCGAAAGCGGACTTGAAAAGAAAGACCAACCGAAAGCGGAGTTTCAACAACAAACAAGTACGACCGAAAGCGGACTCGAAAAGATAGATCGACCGAAAGCGGAATTTCAACAACAAACGGGTACAACCGAAAGCGGACTCGAAAAGAAAGACCGACCGAAAGCGGAGTTTCAACAACAAATGGGTACGACAAAAAGCAGACTTGAAAAGAAAGACCAACCTAAAGCGGAGTTTCAACAACAAATGAGTACGACTGAAAGCGTACTCGAAAAGAAAGACCGGCCGAAAGCGGAGTTTCAACAATAAACGAGTACGACCGAAAGCGGACTCGAAAAGAATGACCGACCGAAAGCGGAGTTTCAACAACAAACGGGTATGACTGAAAGCGGACTCGAAAAGATAGACCGACCAAAACTGGAGTTTCAACAACAAATGGGTATGACAGAAAGCGGACTTGAAAAGAAAGACCAACCGAAAGCGGAGTTTCAACAACAAACGAGTACGACTGAAAGCGGACTCGAAAAGATAGACCGACCGAAAGCAGAGTTTCAACAACAAACGAGTACAACCGAAAGCGGACTCGAAAAGAAAGACCGACCGAAAGCGGAGTTTGAATAATAAACGAGAACGACCAAAAGCGTACTCGAAAAGAAAGACCGACCGAAAGCGGAGTTTCAACAACAAATGGGTACGACCGAAAGCGGACTTGAAAAGAAAGACCAACTGAAGGCAGAGTTTCAACAACAAACGAGTACGACCAAAAGTGGACTCGAAAAGAAAGACCGACCGAAAGCGGAGTTTCAACAACAAATGGGTACGACCGAAAGCGGACTTGAAAAGAAAGACCAACCGAAAGCGGAGTTTCAACAACAAACGAGTATGACCAAAAGCGGAATCGAAAAGAAAGACCAACCGAAAGCGGAGTTTCAACAACAAACGGGTATGACCGAAAGCGGACTCGAAAAGAAAGGCCGACCGAAAGCGGAGGTTCAACAATAAACGTGTACGACCGAAAGCGGACTCGAAAAGAAAGACCGACCAAAAGTGGAGTTTCAACAATAAATGGGTATGACCGAAAGCGGACTTGAAAAGAAAGACCAACCGAAAGCGGAGTTTCAACAACAAACAAGTACGACCGAAAGCGGACTCGAAAAGATAGATCGACCGAAAGCGGAATTTCAACAACAAACGGGTACAACCGAAAGCGGACTCGAAAAGAAAGACCGACCGAAAGCGGAGTTTCAACAACAAATGGGTACGACCGAAAGCAGACTTGAAAAGAAAGACCAACCGAAAGCGGAGTTTCAACAACAAACGAGTACGACCGAAAGCGGACTCGAAAAGAAAGACCGACCGAAAGCGGACTCGAAAAGAAAGATCAACCGAAAGCGGAGTTTCAACAACAAACGAGTATGACCGAAAGCGGACTCGAAAAGAAAGACCGACCGAAAGTGGAGTTTCAACAACAAACAAGTACGACCAAAAGCGGACTCGAAAAGAAAGACCGACCGAAAGCGGAGTTTCAACAACAAACGGGTATGACCGAAAGCGGACTCGAAAAGAAAGACCGACCGAAAGCGGAGGTTCAACAATAAACGAGTACGACCGAAAGCGGACTCGAAAAGAAAGACCGACCGAAAGCGGAGTTTCAACAACAAATGGGTACGACCGAAAGCAGACTTGAAAAGAAAGACCAACCGAAAGCGGAGTTTCAACAACAAACGAGTACGACTGAAAGCGGACTCGAAAAGATAGACCGACCGAAAGCGGAGTTTCAACAACAAACGGGTACAACCGAAAGCGGACTCGAAAAGAAAGACCGACCGAAAGCGGAGTTTCAACAACAAATGGGTACGACCGAAAGCAGACTTGAAAAGAAAGACCAACCGAAAGCGGAGTTTCAACAACAAACGAGTACGACCGAAAGCGGACTCGAAAAGAAAGACCGACCGAAAGCGGACTCGAAAAGAAAGATCAACCGAAAGCGGAGTTTCAACAACAAACGAGTATGACCGAAAGCGGACTCGAAAAGAAAGACCGACCGAAAGTGGAGTTTCAACAACAAACAAGTACGACCAAAAGCGGACTCGAAAAGAAAGACCGACCGAAAGCGGAGTTTCAACAACAAACGGGTATGACCGAAAGCGGACTCGAAAAGAAAGACCGACCGAAAGCGGAGGTTCAACAATAAACGAGTACGACCGAAAGCGGACTCGAAAAGAAAGACCGACCGAAAGCGGAGTTTCAACAACAAATGGGTACGACCGAAAGCAGACTTGAAAAGAAAGACCAACCGAAAGCGGAGTTTCAACAACAAACGAGTACGACTGAAAGCGGACTCGAAAAGATTGACCGACCGAAAGCGGAGTTTCAACAACAAACGGGTACAACCGAAAGCGGACTCGAAAAGAAAGACCGACCGAAAGCGGAGTTTCAACAACAAATGGGTACGACAGAAAGCAGACTTGAAAAGAAAGACCAACCTAAAGCGGAGTTTCAACAACAAATGAGTACGACTGAAAGCGTACTCGAAAAGAAAGACCGACCGAAAGCGGAGTTTCAACAATAAACGAGTACGACCGAAAGCGGACTCGAAAAGAAAGACCGACCGAAAGCGGAGTTTCAACAACAAACGGGTATGACTGAAAGCGGACTCGAAAAGAAAGACCGACCGAAAGCGGAGTTTCAACAACAAACGAGTACGACTGAAAGCGGACTCGAAAAGATAGACCGACCAAAACTGGAGTTTCAACAACAAATGGGTACGACAGAAAGCGAACTTGAAAAGAAAGACCAACCGAAAGCGGAGTTTCAACAACAAACGAGTACGACTGAAAGCGGACTCGAAAAGATAGACCGTCCGAAAGCGGAGTTTCAACAACAAACGAGTACAACCGAAAGCGGACTCGAAAAGAAAGACCGACCGAAAGCGGAGTTTGAACAATAAACGAGAACGACCAAAAGCGGACTCGAAAAGAAAGACCGACCGAAGGCGGAGTTTCAACAACAAATGAGTACGACCAAAAGTGGACTCGAAAAGAAAGACCGACCGAAAGCGGAGTTTCAACAACAAATGGGTACGACCGAAAGCGGACTTGAAAAGAAAGACCAACCGAAAGCGAAGTTTCAACAACAAATGAGTACGACCAAAAGCGGACTCGAAAAGAAAGACCGACCGAAAGCGGAGTTTCAACAACAAACGGGTATGACCGAAAGCGGACTCGAAAAGAAAGGCCGACCGAAAGCGGAGGTTCAACAATAAACGAGTACGACCGAAAGCGGACTCGAAAAGAAAGACCGACCAAAAGTGGAGTTTCAACAATAAATGGGTATGACCGAAAGCGGACTTGAAAAGAAAGACCAACCGAAAGCGGAGTTTCAACAACAAACAAGTACGACCGAAAGCGGACTCGAAAAGATAGATCGACCGAAAGCGGAATTTCAACAACAAACGGGTACAACCGAAAGCGGACTCGAAAAGAAAGACCGACCGAAAGCGGAGTTTCAACAACAAATGGGTACGACAAAAAGCAGACTTGAAAAGAAAGACCAACCTAAAGCGGAGTTTCAACAACAAATGAGTACGACTGAAAGCGTACTCGAAAAGAAAGACCGACCGAAAGCGGAGTTTCAACAATAAACGAGTACGACCGAAAGCGGACTCGAAAAGAATGACTGACCGAAAGCGGAGTTTCAACAACAAACGGGTATGACTGAAAGCGGACTCGAAAAGATAGACCGACCAAAACTGGAGTTTCAACAACAAATGGGTATGACAGAAAGCGGACTTGAAAAGAAAGACCAACCGAAAGCGGAGTTTCAACAACAAACGAGTACGACTGAAAGCGGACTCGAAAAGATAGACCGACCGAAAGCAGAGTTTCAACAACAAACGAGTACAACCGAAAGCGGACTCGAAAAGAAAGACCGACCGAAAGCGGAGTTTGAATAATAAACGAGAACGACCAAAAGCGTACTCGAAAAGAAAGACCGACCGAAAGCGGAGTTTCAACAACAAATGGGTACGACCGAAAGCGGACTTGAAAAGAAAGACCAACTGAAGGCAGAGTTTCAACAACAAACGAGTACGACCAAAAGTGGACTCGAAAAGAAAGACCGACCGAAAGCGGAGTTTCAACAACAAATGGGTACGACCGAAAGCGGACTTGAAAAGAAAGACCAACCGAAAGCGGAGTTTCAACAACAAACGAGTATGACCAAAAGCGGAATCGAAAAGAAAGACCAACCGAAAGCGGAGTTTCAACAACAAACGGGTATGACCGAAAGCGGACTCGAAAAGAAAGGCCGACCGAAAGCGGAGGTTCAACAATAAACGTGTACGACCGAAAGCGGACTCGAAAAGAAAGACCGACCAAAAGTGGAGTTTCAACAATAAATGGGTATGACCGAAAGCGGACTTGAAAAGAAAGACCAACCGAAAGCGGAGTTTCAACAACAAACAAGTACGACCGAAAGCGGACTCGAAAAGATAGATCGACCGAAAGCGGAATTTCAACAACAAACGGGTACAACCGAAAGCGGACTCGAAAAGAAAGACCGACCGAAAGCGGAGTTTCAACAACAAATGGGTACGACCGAAAGCAGACTTGAAAAGAAAGACCAACCGAAAGCGGAGTTTCAACAACAAACGAGTACGACCGAAAGCGGACTCGAAAAGAAAGACCGACCGAAAGCGGACTCGAAAAGAAAGATCAACCGAAAGCGGAGTTTCAACAACAAACGAGTATGACCGAAAGCGGACTCGAAAAGAAAGACCGACCGAAAGTGGAGTTTCAACAACAAACAAGTACGACCAAAAGCGGACTCGAAAAGAAAGACCGACCGAAAGCGGAGTTTCAACAACAAACGGGTATGACCGAAAGCGGACTCGAAAAGAAAGACCGACCGAAAGCGGAGGTTCAACAATAAACGAGTACGACCGAAAGCGGACTCGAAAAGAAAGACCGACCGAAAGCGGAGTTTCAACAACAAATGGGTACGACCGAAAGCAGACTTGAAAAGAAAGACCAACCGAAAGCGGAGTTTCAACAACAAACGAGTACGACTGAAAGCGGACTCGAAAAGATAGACCGACCGAAAGCGGAGTTTCAACAACAAACGGGTACAACCGAAAGCGGACTCGAAAAGAAAGACCGACCGAAAGCGGAGTTTCAACAACAAATGGGTACGACAGAAAGCAGACTTGAAAAGAAAGACCAACCTAAAGCGGAGTTTCAACAACAAATGAGTACGACTGAAAGCGTACTCGAAAAGAAAGACCGACCGAAAGCGGAGTTTCAACAATAAACGAGTACGACCGAAAGCGGACTCGAAAAGAAAGACCGACCGAAAGCGGAGTTTCAACAACAAACGGGTATGACTGAAAGCGGACTCGAAAAGAAAGACCGACCGAAAGCGGAGTTTCAACAACAAACGAGTACGACTGAAAGCGGACTCTAAAAGATAGACCGACCAAAACTGGAGTTTCAACAACAAATGGGTACGACAGAAAGCGAACTTGAAAAGAAAGACCAACCGAAAGCGGAGTTTCAACAACAAACGAGTACGACTGAAAGCGGACTCGAAAAGATAGACCGTCCGAAAGCGGAGTTTCAACAACAAACGAGTACAACCGAAAGCGGACTCGAAAAGAAAGACCGACCGAAAGCGGAGTTTGAACAATAAACGAGAACGACCAAAAGCGGACTCGAAAAGAAAGACCGACCGAAGGCGGAGTTTCAACAACAAATGAGTACGACCAAAAGTGGACTCGAAAAGAAAGACCGACCGAAAGCGGAGTTTCAACAACAAATGGGTACGACCGAAAGCGGACTTGAAAAGAAAGACCAACCGAAAGCGAAGTTTCAACAACAAACGAGTACGACCAAAAGCGGACTCGAAAAGAAAGACCGACCGAAAGCGGAGTTTCAACAACAAACGGGTATGACCGAAAGCGGACTCGAAAAGAAAGACCGACCGAAAGTGGAGTTTCAACAACAAATGGGTACGACCGAAAGCAGACTTGAAAAGAAAGACCAACCGAAAGCGGAGTTTCAACAACAAACGAGTACGACCGAAAGCGGACTCGAAAAGAAAGACCGACCGAAAGCGGACTCGAAAAGAAAGATCAACCGAAAGCGGAGTTTCAACAACAAACGAGTATGACCGAAAGCGGACTCGAAAAGAAAGACCGACCGAAAGTGGAGTTTCAACAACAAACAAGTACGACCAAAAGCGGACTCGAAAAGAAAGACCGACCGAAAGCGGAGTTTCAACAACAAACGGGTATGACCGAAAGCGGAATCGAAAAGAAAGACCGACCGAAAGCGGAGGTTCAACAATAAACGAGTACGACCGAAAGCGGACTCGAAAAGAAAGACCGACCGAAAGCGGAGTTTCAACAACAAATGGGTACGACCGAAAGCAGACTTGAAAAGAAAGACCAACCGAAAGCGGAGTTTCAACAACAAACGAGTACGACTGAAAGCGGACTCGAAAAGATAGACCGACCGAAAGCGGAGTTTCAACAACAAACGGGTACAACCGAAAGCGGACTCGAAAAGAAAGACCGACCGAAAGCGGAGTTTCAACAACAAATGGGTACGACAGAAAGCAGACTTGAAAAGAAAGACCAACCTAAAGCGGAGTTTCAACAACAAATGAGTACGACTGAAAGCGTACTCGAAAAGAAAGACCGACCGAAAGCGGAGTTTCAACAATAAACGAGTACGACCGAAAGCGGACTCGAAAAGAAAGACCGACCGAAAGCGGAGTTTCAACAACAAACGGGTATGACTGAAAGCGGACTCGAAAAGAAAGACCGACCGAAAGCGGAGTTTCAACAACAAACGAGTACGACTGAAAGCGGACTCGAAAAGATAGACCGACCAAAACTGGAGTTTCAACAACAAATGGGTACGACAGAAAGCGAACTTGAAAAGAAAGACCAACCGAAAGCGGAGTTTCAACAACAAACGAGTACGACTGAAAGCGGACTCGAAAAGATAGACCGTCCGAAAGCGGAGTTTCAACAACAAACGAGTACAACCGAAAGCGGACTCGAAAAGAAAGACCGACCGAAAGCGGAGTTTGAACAATAAACGAGAACGACCAAAAGCGGACTCGAAAAGAAAGACCGACCGAAGGCGGAGTTTCAACAACAAATGAGTACGACCAAAAGTGGACTCGAAAAGAAAGACCGACCGAAAGCGGAGTTTCAACAACAAATGGGTACGACCGAAAGCGGACTTGAAAAGAAAGACCAACCGAAAGCGAAGTTTCAACAACAAACGAGTACGACCAAAAGCGGACTCGAAAAGAAAGACCGACCGAAAGCGGAGTTTCAACAACAAACGGGTATGACCGAAAGCGGACTCGAAAAGAAAGGCCGACCGAAAGCGGAGGTTCAACAATAAACGAGTACGACCGAAAGCGGACTCGAAAAGAAAGGCCGACCAAAAGTGGAGTTTCAACAATAAATGGGTATGACCGAAAGCGGACTTGAAAAGAAAGACCAACCGAAAGCGGAGTTTCAACAACAAACAAGTACGACCGAAAGCGGACTCGAAAAGATAGATCGACCGAAAGCGGAATTTCAACAACAAACGGGTACAACCGAAAGCGGACTCGAAAAGAAAGACCGACCGAAAGCGGAGTTTCAACAACAAATGGGTACGACAAAAAGCAGACTTGAAAAGAAAGACCAACCTAAAGCGGAGTTTCAACAACAAATGAGTACGACTGAAAGCGTACTCGAAAAGAAAGACCGACCGAAAGCGGAGTTTCAACAATAAACGAGTACGACCGAAAGCGGACTCGAAAAGAATGACCGACCGAAAGCGGAGTTTCAACAACAAACGGGTATGACTGAAAGCGGACTCGAAAAGATAGACCGACCAAAACTGGAGTTTCAACAACAAATGGGTATGACAGAAAGCGGACTTGAAAAGAAAGACCAACCGAAAGCGGAGTTTCAACAACAAACGAGTACGACTGAAAGCGGACTCGAAAAGATAGACCGACCGAAAGCAGAGTTTCAACAACAAACGAGTACAACCGAAAGCGGACTCGAAAAGAAAGACCGACCGAAAGCGGAGTTTGAATAATAAACGAGAACGACCAAAAGCGTACTCGAAAAGAAAGACCGACCGAAAGCGGAGTTTCAACAACAAATGGGTACGACCGAAAGCGGACTTGAAAAGAAAGACCAACTGAAGGCAGAGTTTCAACAACAAACGAGTACGACCAAAAGTGGACTCGAAAAGAAAGACCGACCGAAAGCGGAGTTTCAACAACAAATGGGTACGACCGAAAGCGGACTTGAAAAGAAAGACCAACCGAAAGCGGAGTTTCAACAACAAACGAGTATGACCAAAAGCGGAATCGAAAAGAAAGACCAACCGAAAGCGGAGTTTCAACAACAAACGGGTATGACCGAAAGCGGACTCGAAAAGAAAGGCCGACCGAAAGCGGAGGTTCAACAATAAACGTGTACGACCGAAAGCGGACTTGAAAAGAAAGACCGACCAAAAGTGGAGTTTCAACAATAAATGGGTATGACCGAAAGCGGACTTGAAAAGAAAGACCAACCGAAAGCGGAGTTTCAACAACAAACAAGTACGACCGAAAGCGGACTCGAAAAGATAGATCGACCGAAAGCGGAATTTCAACAACAAACAGGTACAACCGAAAGCGGACTCGAAAAGAAAGACCGAACGAAAGCGGAGTTTCAACAACAAATGGGTACGACCGAAAGCAGACTTGAAAAGAAAGACCAACCGAAAGCGGAGTTTCAACAACAAACGAGTACGACCGAAAGCGGACTCGAAAAGAAAGACCGACCGAAAGCGGACTCGAAAAGAAAGATCAACCGAAAGCGGAGTTTCAACAACAAACGAGTATGACCGAAAGCGGACTCGAAAAGAAAGACCGACCGAAAGTGGAGTTTCAACAACAAACAAGTACGACCAAAAGCGGACTCGAAAAGAAAGACCGACCGAAAGCGGAGTTTCAACAACAAACGGGTATGACCGAAAGCGGACTCGAAAAGAAAGACCGACCGAAAGCGGAGGTTCAACAATAAACGAGTACGACCGAAAGCGGACTCGAAAAGAAAGACCGACCGAAAGCGGAGTTTCAACAACAAATGGGTACGACCGAAAGCAGACTTGAAAAGAAAGACCAACCGAAAGCGGAGTTTCAACAACAAACGAGTACGACTGAAAGCGGACTCGAAAAGATAGACCGACCGAAAGCGGAGTTTCAACAACAAACGGGTACAACCGAAAGCGGACTCGAAAAGAAAGACCGACCGAAAGCGGAGTTTCAACAACAAATGGGTACGACAGAAAGCAGACTTGAAAAGAAAGACCAACCTAAAGCGGAGTTTCAACAACAAATGAGTACGACTGAAAGCGTACTCGAAAAGAAAGACCGACCGAAAGCGGAGTTTCAACAATAAACGAGTACGACCGAAAGCGGACTCGAAAAGAAAGACCGACCGAAAGCGGAGTTTCAACAACAAACGGGTATGACTGAAAGCGGACTCGAAAAGAAAGACCGACCGAAAGCGGAGTTTCAACAACAAACGAGTACGACTGAAAGCGGACTCGAAAAGATAGACCGACCAAAACTGGAGTTTCAACAACAAATGGGTACGACAGAAAGCGAACTTGAAAAGAAAGACCAACCGAAAGCGGAGTTTCAACAACAAACGAGTACGACTGAAAGCGGACTCGAAAAGATAGACCGTCCGAAAGCGGAGTTTCAACAACAAACGAGTACAACCGAAAGCGGACTCGAAAAGAAAGACCGACCGAAAGCGGAGTTTGAACAACAAACGAGTACGACCGAAAGCGGACTCGAAAAGATAGATCGACCGAAAGCGGAGATTCAACAACAAACGGGTACAATCGAAAGCGGACTCGAAAAGAAAGACCGACCGAAAGCGGAGTTTCAACAACAAATGGGTACGACCGAAAGCAGACTTGAAAAGAAAGACCAACCGAAAGCGGAGTTTCAACAACAAACGAGTACGACTGAAAGCGGACTCGAAAAGATAGACCGACCGAAAGCTGAGTTTCAACAACAAACGGGTACAACCGAAAGCGGACTCGAAAAGAAAGACCGACCGAAAGCGGAGTTTCAACAACAAATAGGTACGACAGAAAGCAGACTTGAAAAGAAAGACCAACCTAAAGCGGAGTTTCAACAACAAACGAGTACGACTGAAAGCGTACTCGAAAAGAAAGACCGACCGAAAGCGGAGTTTCAACAATAAACGACTACGACCGAAAGCGGACTCGAAAAGAATGACCGACCGAAAGCGGAGTTTCAACAACAAATGGGTACGACCGAAAGCAGACTTGAAAAGAAAGACCAACCGAAAGCGGAGTTTCAACAACAAACGAGTACGACTGAAAGCGGACTCGAAAAGATAGACCGACCAAAAGTGGAGTTTCAACAACAAATGGGTATGACAGAAAGCGGACTTGAAAAGAAAGACCAACCGAAAGCGGAGTTTCAACAACAAACGAGTACGACTGAAAGCGGACTCGAAAAGATAGACCGACCGAAAGCAGAGTTTCAACAACAAACGAGTACAACCGAAAGCGGACTCGAAAAGAAAGACCGACCGAAAGCGGAGTTTGAATAATAAACGAGAACGACCAAAAGCGGACTCGAAAAGAAAGACCGACCGAAAGCGGAGTTTCAACAACAAATGGGTACGACCGAAAGCGGACTTGAAAAGAAAGACCAACTGAAGGCAGAGTTTCAACAACAAACGAGTACGACCAAAAGTGGACTCGAAAAGAAAGACCGACCGAAAGCGGAGTTTCAACAACAAATGGGTACGACCGAAAGCGGACTTGAAAAGAAAGACCAACCGAAAGCGGAGTTTCAACAACAAACGAGTACGACCAAAAGCGGAATCGAAAAGAAAGACCGGCCGAAAGCGGAGTTTCAACAACAAACGGGTATGACCGAAAGCGGACTCGAAAAGAAAGGCCGACCGAAAGCGGAGGTTCAACAATAAACGAGTACGACCGAAAGCGGACTCAAAAAGAAAGACCGACCAAAAGTGGAGTTTCAACAATAAATGGGTATGACCGAAAGCGGACTTGAAAAGAAAGACCAACCGAAAGCGGAGTTTCAACAACAAACAAGTACGACCGAAAGCGGACTCGAAAAGATAGATCGACCGAAAGCAGAATTTCAACAACAAACGGGTACAACCGAAAGCGGACTCGAAAAGAAAGACCGACCAAAAGCGGAGTTTCAACAACAAATGGGTACGACCGAAAGCAGACTTGAAAAGAAATACCAACCGAAAGCGGAGTTTCAACAACAAACGAGTACGACTGAAAGCGGACTCGAAAAGATAGACCGACCGAAAGCGGAGTTTCAACAACAAACGGGTACAACCGAAAGAGGACTCGAAAAGAAAGACCGACCGAAAGCGGAGTTTCAACAACAAATGGGTACGACCGAAAGCAGACTTGAAAAGAAAGACCAACCAAAAGCGGAGTTTCAACAACAAACGAGTACGACTGAAAGCGTACTCGAAAAGAAAGACCGACCGAAAGCGGAGTTTCAACAATAAACGAGTACGATCGAAAGCGGGCTCGAAAAGAAAGACCGACCGAAAACGGAGTTTCAACAACAAATGGGTACGACCGAAAGTGGACTTGAAAAGAAAGACCAACCGAAAGCGGAGTTTCAACAACAAACGAGTACGACTGAAAGCGGACTCGAAAAGATAGAACGACCAAAAGTGGAGTTTCAACAACAAATGGGTACGACAGAAAGCGGACTTGAAAAGAAAGACCAACCGAAAGCGGAGTTTCAACAACAAACGAGTACGACTGAAAGCGGACTCGAAAAGATAGACCGACCGAAAGCGGAGTTTCAACAACAAACGAGTACAACCGAAAGCGGACTCGAAAAAAAGACCGACCGAAAGCGGAGTTTGAACAATAAACGAGTACGACCAAAAGCGGACTCGAAAAGAAAGACCGACCAAAAGCGGAGTTTCAACAACAAACGGGTATGACTGAAAGCGGACTCGAAAAGAAAGACCGACCGAAAGCGGAGTTTCAACAACAAACGAGTACGACTGAAAGCGGACTCGAAAAGATAGACCGACCAAAACTGGAGTCTCAACAACAAATGGGTACGACAGAAAGCGGACTTGAAAAGAAAGACCAACCGAAAGTGGAGTTTCAACAACAAACGAGTACGACTGAAAGCGAACTCGAAAAGATAGACCGTCCGAAAGCGGAGTTTCAACAACAAACGAGTACAACCGAAAGCGGACTCGAAAAGAAAGACCGACCGAAAGCGGAGTTTGAACAATAAACGAGAACGACCAAAAGCGGACTCGAAAAGAAAGACCGGCCGAAGGCGGAGTTTCAACAACAAACGAGTACGACCAAAAGTGGACTCGAAAAGAAAGACCGACCGAAAGCGGAGTTTCAACAACAAATGGGTACGACCGAAAGCGGACTTGAAAAGAAAGACCAACCGAAAGCGAAGTTTCAACAACAAACGAGTACAACCAAAAGCGGACTCGAAAAGAAAGACCGGCCGAAAGCGGAGTTTCAACAACAAACGGGTATGACCGAAAGCGGACTCGAAAAGAAAGGCCGACCGAAAGCGGAGGTTCAACAATAAACGAGTACGACCGAAAGCGGACTCAAAAAGAAAGACCGACCAAAAGTGGAGTTTCAACAATAAATGGGTATGACCGAAAGCGGACTTGAAAAGAAAGACCAACCGAAAGCGGAGTTTCAACAACAAACAAGTACGACCGAAAGCGGACTCGAAAAGATAGATCGACCGAAAGCAGAATTTCAACGACAAACGGGTACAACCGAAAGCGGACTCGAAAAGAAAGACCGACCGAAAGCGGAGTTTCAACAACAAATGGGTACGACCGAAAGCAGACTTGAAAAGAAATACCAACCGAAAGCGGAGTTTCAACAACAAACGAGTACGACTGAAAGCGGACTCGAAAAGATAGACCGACCGAAAGCGGAGTTTCAACAACAAACGGGTACAACCGAAAGAGGACTCGAAAAGAAAGACCGACCGAAAGCGGAGTTTCAACAACAAATGGGTACGACCGAAAGCAGACTTGAAAAGAAAGACCAACCAAAAGCGGAGTTTCAACAACAAACGAGTACGACTGAAAGCGTACTCGAAAACAAAGACCGACCGAAAGCAGAGTTTCAACAATAAACGAGTACGACCGAAAGCGGGCTCGAAAAGAAAGACCGACCGAAAACGGAGTTTCAACAACAAATGGGTACGACCGAAAGTGGACTTGAAAAGAAAGACCAACCGAAAGCGGAGTTTCAACAACAAACGAGTACGACTGAAAGCGGACTCGAAAAGATAGACCGACCAAAAGTGGAGTTTCAACAACAAATGGGTACGACAGAAAGCGGACTTGAAAAGAAAGACCAACCGAAAGCGGAGTTTCAACAACAAACGAGTACGACTGAAAGCGGACTCGAAAAGATAGACCGACCGAAAGCGGAGTTTCAACAACAAACGAGTACAACCGAAAGCGGACTCGAAAAAAAGACCGACCGAAAGCGGAGTTTGAACAATAAACGAGTACGACCAAAAGCGGACTCGAAAAGAAAGACCGACCAAAAGCGGAGTTTCAACAACAAACGGGTATGACTGAAAGCGGACTCGAAAAGAAAGACCGACCGAAAGCGGAGTTTCAACAACAAACGAGTACGACTGAAAGCGGACTCGAAAAGATAGACCGACCAAAACTGGAGTTTCAACAACAAATGGGTACGACAGAAAGCGGACTTGAAAAGAAAGACCAACCGAAAGTGGAGTTTCAACAACAAACGAGTACGACTGAAAGCGAACTCGAAAAGATAGACCGTCCGAAAGCGGAGTTTCAACAACAAACGAGTACAACCGAAAGCGGACTCGAAAAGAAAGACCGACCGAAAGCGGAGTTTGAACAATAAACGAGAACGACCAAAAGCGGACTCGAAAAGAAAGACCGGCCGAAGGCGGAGTTTCAACAACAAACGAGTACGACCAAAAGTGGACTCGAAAAGAAAGACCGACCGAAAGCGGAGTTTCAACAACAAATGGGTACGACCGAAAGCGGATTTGAAAAGAAAGACCAACCGAAAGCGAAGTTTCAACAACAAACGAGTACAACCAAAAGCGGACTCGAAAAGAAAGACCGGCCGAAAGCGGAGTTTCAACAACAAACGGGTATGACCGAAAGCGGACTCGAAAAGAAAGGCCGACCGAAAGCGGAGGTTCAACAATAAACGAGTACGACCGAAAGCGGACTCAAAAAGAAAGACCGACCAAAAGTGGAGTTTCAACAATAAATGGGTATGACCGAAAGCGGACTTGAAAAGAAAGACCAACCGAAAGCGGAGTTTCAACAACAAACGAGTACGACTGAAAGCGGACTCGAAAAGATAGACCGTCCGAAAGCGGAGTTTCAACAATAAACGAGTACGACCGAAAGCGGGCTCGAAAAGAAAGACCGACCGAAAACGGAGTTTCAACAACAAATGGGTACGACCGAAAGTGGACTTGAAAAGAAAGACCAACCGAAAGCGGAGTTTCAACAACAAACGAGTACGACTGAAAGCGGACTCGAAAAGATAGACCGACCGAAAGCGGAGTTTCAACAACAAACGGGTACAACCGAAAGAGGACTCGAAAAGAAAGACCGACCGAACGCGGAGTTTCAACAACAAATGGGTACGACCGAAAGCAGACTTGAAAAGAAAGACCAACCAAAAGCGGAGTTTCAACAACAAACGAGTACGACTAAAAGCGTACTCGAAAAGAAAGACCGACCGAAAGCGGAGTTTCAACAATAAACGAGTACGACCGAAAGCGGGCTCGAAAAGAAAGACCGACCGAAAATGGAGTTTCAACAACAAATAGGTACGACCGAAAGTGGACTTGAAAAGAAAGACCAACCGAAAGCGGAGTTTCAACAACAAACGAGTACGACTGAAAGCGGACTCGAAAAGATAGACCGACCAAAAGTGGAGTTTCAACAACAAATGGGTACGACAGAAAGCGGACTTGAAAAGAAAGACCAACCGAAAGCGGAGTTTCAACAACAAACGAGTACGACTGAAAGCGGACTCGAAAAGATAGACCGGCCGAAAGCGGAGTTTCAACAACAAACGAGTACAACCGAAAGCGGACTCGAAAAAAAGACCGACCGAAAGCGGAGTTTGAACAATAAACGAGTACGACCAAAAGCGGACTCGAAAAGAAAGACCGACCAAAAGCGGAGTTTCAACAACAAACGGGTATGACTGAAAGCGGACTCGAAAAGAAAGACCGACCGAAAGCGGAGTTTCAACAACAAACGAGTACGACTGAAAGCGGACTCGAAAAGATAGACCGACCAAAACTGGAGTCTCAACAACAAATGGGTACGACAGAAAGCGGACTTGAAAAGAAAGACCAACCGAAAGTGGAGTTTCAACAACAAACGAGTACGACTGAAAGCGAACTCGAAAAGATAGACCGTCCGAAAGCGGAGTTTCAACAACAAACGAGTACAACCGAAAGCGGACTCGAAAAGAAAGACCGACCGAAAGCGGAGTTTGAACAATAAACGAGAACGACCAAAAGCGGACTCGAAAAGAAAGACCGGCCGAAGGCGGAGTTTCAACAACAAACGAGTACGACCAAAAGTGGACTCGAAAAGAAAGACCGACCGAAAGCGGAGTTTCAACAACAAATGGGTACGACCGAAAGCGGACTTGAAAAGAAAGACCAACCGAAAGCGAAGTTTCAACAACAAACGAGTACAACCAAAAGCGGACTCGAAAAGAAAGACCGGCCGAAAGCGGAGTTTCAACAACAAACGGGTATGACCGAAAGCGGACTCGAAAAGAAAGGCCGACCGAAAGCGGAGGTTCAACAATAAACGAGTACGACCGAAAGCGGACTCAAAAAGAAAGACCGACCAAAAGTGGAGTTTCAACAATAAATGGGTATGACCGAAAGCGGACTTGAAAAGAAAGACCAACCGAAAGCGGAGTTTCAACAACAAACAAGTACGACCGAAAGCGGACTCGAAAAGATAGATCGACCGAAAGCAGAATTTCAACAACAAACGGGTACAACCGAAAGCGGACTCGAAAAGAAAGACCGACCGAAAGCGGAGTTTCAACAACAAATGGGTACGACCGAAAGCAGACTTGAAAAGAAATACCAACCGAAAGCGGAGTTTCAACAACAAACGAGTACGACTGAAAGCGGACTCGAAAAGATAGACCGACCGAAAGCGGAGTTTCAACAACAAACGGGTACAACCGAAAGAGGACTCGAAAAGAAAGACCGACCGAAAGCGGAGTTTCAACAACAAATGGGTACGACCGAAAGCAGACTTGAAAAGAAAGACCAACCAAAAGCGGAGTTTCAACAACAAACGAGTACGACTGAAAGCGTACTCGAAAAGAAAGACCGACCGAAAGCGGAGTTTCAACAATAAACGAGTACGGCCGAAAGCGGGCTCGAAAAGAAAGACCGACCGAAAACGGAGTTTCAACAACAAATGGGTACGACCGAAAGTGGACTTGAAAAGAAAGACCAACCGAAAGCGGAGTTTCAACAACAAACGAGTACGACTGAAAGCGGACTCGAAAAGATAGACCGACCAAAAGTGGAGTTTTAACAACAAATGGGTACGACAGAAAGCGGACTTGAAAAGAAAGACCAACCGAAAGCGGAGTTTCAACAACAAACGAGTACGACTGAAAGCGGACTCGAAAAGATAGACCGACCGAAAGCGGAGTTTCAACAACAAACGAGTACAACCGAAAGCGGACTCGAAAAAAAGACCGACCGAAAGCGGAGTTTGAACAATAAACGAGTACGACCAAAAGCGGACTCGAAAAGAAAGACCGACCAAAAGCGGAGTTTCAACAACAAACGGGTATGACTGAAAGCGGACTCGAAAAGAAAGACCGACCGAAAGCGGAGTTTCAACAACAAACGAGTACGACTGAAAGCGGACTCGAAAAGATAGACCGACCAAAACTGGAGTCTCAACAACAAATGGGTACGACAGAAAGCGGACTTGAAAAGAAAGACCAACCGAAAGTGGAGTTTCAACAACAAACGAGTACGACTGAAAGCGAACTCGAAAAGATAGACCGTCCGAAAGCGGAGTTTCAACAACAAACGAGTACAACCGAAAGCGGACTCGAAAAGAAAGACCGACCGAAAGCGGAGTTTGAACAATAAACGAGAACGACCAAAAGCGGACTCGAAAAGAAAGACCGGCCGAAGGCGGAGTTTCAACAACAAACGAGTACGACCAAAAGTGGACTCGAAAAGAAAGACCGACCGAAAGCGGAGTTTCAACAACAAATGGGTACGACCGAAAGCGGACTTGAAAAGAAAGACCAACCGAAAGCGAAGTTTCAACAACAAACGAGTACAACCAAAAGCGGACTCGAAAAGAAAGACCGGCCGAAAGCGGAGTTTCAACAACAAACGGGTATGACCGAAAGCGGACTCGAAAAGAAAGGCCGACCGAAAGCGGAGGTTCAACAATAAACGAGTACGACCGACAGCGGACTCAAAAAGAAAGACCGACCAAAAGTGGAGTTTCAACAATAAATGGGTATGACCGAAAGCGGACTTGAAAAGAAAGACCAACCGAAAGCGGAGTTTCAACAACAAACAAGTACGACCGAAAGCGGACTCGAAAAGATAGATCGACCGAAAGCAGAATTTCAACAACAAACGGGTACAACCGAAAGCGGACTCGAAAAGAAAGACCGACCGAAAGCGGAGTTTCAACAACAAATGGGTACGACCGAAAGCAGACTTGAAAAGAAATACCAACCGAAAGCGGAGTTTCAACAACAAACGAGTACGACTGAAAGCGGACTCGAAAAGATAGACCGACCGAAAGCGGAGTTTCAACAACAAACGGGTACAACCGAAAGAGGACTCGAAAAGAAAGACCGACCGAAAGCGGAGTTTCAACAACAAATGGGTACGACCGAAAGCAGACTTGAAAAGAAAGACCAACCAAAAGCGGAGTTTCAACAACAAACGAGTACGACTGAAAGCGTACTCGAAAAGAAAGACCGACCGAAAGCGGAGTTTCAACAATAAACGAGTACGACCGAAAGCGGGCTCGAAAAGAAAGACCGACCGAAAACGGAGTTTCAACAACAAATGGGTACGACCGAAAGTGGACTTGAAAAGAAAGACCAACCGAAAGCGGAGTTTCAACAACAAACGAGTACGACTGAAAGCGGACTCGAAAAGATAGACCGACCAAAAGTGGAGTTTCAACAACAAATGGGTACGACAGAAAGCGGACTTGAAAAGAAAGACCAACCGAAAGCGGAGTTTCAACAACAAACGAGTACGACTGAAAGCGGACTCGAAAAGATAGACCGACCGAAAGCGGAGTTTTAACAACAAACGAGTACAACCGAAAGCGGACTCGAAAAAAAGACCGACCGAAAGCGGAGTTTGAACAATAAACGAGTACGACCAAAAGCGGACTCGAAAAGAAAGACCGACCAAAAGCGGAGTTTCAACAACAAACGGGTATGACTGAAAGCGGACTCGAAAAGAAAGACCGACCGAAAGCGGAGTTTCAACAACAAACGAGTACGACTGAAAGCGGACTCGAAAAGATAGACCGACCAAAACTGGAGTCTCAACAACAAATGGGTACGACAGAAAGCGGACTTGAAAAGAAAGACCAACCGAAAGTGGAGTTTCAACAACAAACGAGTACGACTGAAAGCGAACTCGAAAAGATAGACCGTCCGAAAGCGGAGTTTCAACAACAAACGAGTACAACCGAAAGCGGACTCGAAAAGAAAGACTGACCGAAAGCGGAGTTTGAACAATAAACGAGAACGACCAAAAGCGGACTCGAAAAGAAAGACCGGCCGAAGGCGGAGTTTCAACAACAAACGAGTACGACCAAAAGTGGACTCGAAAAGAAAGACCGACCGAAAGCGGAGTTTCAACAACAAATGGGTACGACCGAAAGCGGACTTGAAAAGAAAGACCAACCGAAAGCGAAGTTTCAACAACAAACGAGTACAACCAAAAGCGGACTCGAAAAGAAAGACCGGCCGAAAGCGGAGTTTCAACAACAAACGGGTATGACCGAAAGCGGACTCGAAAAGAAAGGCCGACCGAAAGCGGAGGTTCAACAATAAACGAGTACGACCGAAAGCGGACTCAAAAAGAAAGACCGACCAAAAGTGGAGTTTCAACAATAAATGGGTATGACCGAAAGCGGACTTGAAAAGAAAGACCAACCGAAAGCGGAGTTTCAACAACAAACAAGTACGACCGAAAGCGGACTCGAAAAGATAGATCGACCGAAAGCAGAATTTCAACAACAAACGGGTACAACCGAAAGCGGACTCGAAAAGAAAGACCGACCGAAAGCGGAGTTTCAACAACAAATGGGTACGACCGAAAGCAGACTTGAAAAGAAATACCAACCGAAAGCGGAGTTTCAACAACAAACGAGTACGACTGAAAGCGGACTCGAAAAGATAGACCGACCGAAAGCGGAGTTTCAACAACAAACGGGTACAACCGAAAGAGGACTCGAAAAGAAAGACCGACCGAAAGCGGAGTTTCAACAACAAATGGGTACGACCGAAAGCAGACTTGAAAAGAAAGACCAACCAAAAGCGGAGTTTCAACAACAAACGAGTACGACTGAAAGCGTACTCGAAAAGAAAGACCGACCGAAAGCGGAGTTTCAACAATAAACGAGTACGACCGAAAGCGGGCTCGAAAAGAAAGACCGACCGAAAACGGAGTTTCAACAACAAATGGGTACGACCGAAAGTGGACTTGAAAAGAAAGACCAACCGAAAGCGGAGTTTCAACAACAAACGAGTACGACTGAAAGCGGACTCGAAAAGATAGACCGACCAAAAGTGGAGTTTCAACAACAAATGGGTACGACAGAAAGCGGACTTGAAAAGAAAGACCAACCGAAAGCGGAGTTTCAACAACAAACGAGTACGACTGAAAGCGGACTCGAAAAGATAGACCGACCGAAAGCGGAGTTTCAACAACAAACGAGTACAACCGAAAGCGGACTCGAAAAAAAGACCGACCGAAAGCGGAGTTTGAACAATAAACGAGTACGACCAAAAGTGGACTCGAAAAGAAAGACCGACCGAAAGCGGAGTTTCAACAACAAATGGGTACGACCGAAAGCGGACTTGAAAAGAAAGACCAACCGAAAGCGAAGTTTCAACAACAAACGAGTACAACCAAAAGCGGACTCGAAAAGAAAGACCGGCCGAAAGCGGAGTTTCAACAACAAACGGGTATGACCGAAAGCGGACTCGAAAAGAAAGGCCGACCGAAAGCGGAGGTTCAACAATAAACGAGTACGACCGAAAGCGGACTCAAAAAGAAAGACCGACCAAAAGTGGAGTTTCAACAATAAATGGGTATGACCGAAAGCGGACTTGAAAAGAAAGACCAACCGAAAGCGGAGTTTCAACAACAAACAAGTACGACCGAAAGCGGACTCGAAAAGATAGATCGACCGAAAGCAGAATTTCAACAACAAACGGGTACAACCGAAAGCGGACTCGAAAAGAAAGACCGACCGAAAGCGGAGTTTCAACAACAAATGGGTACGACCGAAAGCAGACTTGAAAAGAAATACCAACCGAAAGCGGAGTTTCAACAACAAACGAGTACGACTGAAAGCGGACTCGAAAAGATAGACCGACCGAAAGCGGAGTTTCAACAACAAACGGGTACAACCGAAAGAGGACTCGAAAAGAAAGACCGACCGAAAGCGGAGTTTCAACAACAAATGGGTACGACCGAAAGCAGACTTGAAAAGAAAGACCAACCAAAAGCGGAGTTTCAACAACAAACGAGTACGACTGAAAGCGTACTCGAAAAGAAAGACCGACCGAAAGCGGAGTTTCAACAATAAACGAGTACGACCGAAAGCGGGCTCGAAAAGAAAGACCGACCGAAAACGGAGTTTCAACAACAAATGGGTACGACCGAAAGTGGACTTGAAAAGAAAGACCAACCGAAAGCGGAGTTTCAACAACAAACGAGTACGACTGAAAGCGGACTCGAAAAGATAGACCGACCAAAAGTGGAGTTTCAACAACAAATGGGTACGACAGAAAGCGGACTTGAAAAGAAAGACCAACCGAAAGCGGAGTTTCAACAACAAACGAGTACGCTGAAAGCGGACTCGAAAAGATAGACCGACCGAAAGCGGAGTTTCAACAACAAACGAGTACAACCGAAAGCGGACTCGAAAAAAAGACCGACCGAAAGCGGAGTTTGAACAATAAACGAGTACGACCAAAAGCGGACTCGAAAAGAAAGACCGACCAAAAGCGGAGTTTCAACAACAAACGGGTATGACTGAAAGCGGACTCGAAAAGAAAGACCGACCGAAAGCGGAGTTTCAACAACAAACGAGTACGACTGAAAGCGGACTCGAAAAGATAGACCGACCAAAACTGGAGTCTCAACAACAAATGGGTACGACAGAAAGCGGACTTGAAAAGAAAGACCAACCGAAAGTGGAGTTTCAACAACAAACGAGTACGACTGAAAGCGAACTCGAAAAGATAGACCGTCCGAAAGCGGAGTTTCAACAACAAACGAGTACAACCGAAAGCGGACTCGAAAAGAAAGACCGACCGAAAGCGGAGTTTGAACAATAAACGAGAACGACCAAAAGCGGACTCGAAAAGAAAGACCGGCCGAAGGCGGAGTTTCAACAACAAACGAGTACGACCAAAAGTGGACTCGAAAAGAAAGACCGACCGAAAGCGGAGTTTCAACAACAAATGGGTACGACCGAAAGCGGACTTGAAAAGAAAGACCAACCGAAAGCGAAGTTTCAACAACAAACGAGTACAACCAAAAGCGGACTCGAAAAGAAAGACCGGCCGAAAGCGGAGTTTCAACAACAAACGGGTATGACCGAAAGCGGACTCGAAAAGAAAGGCCGACCGAAAGCGGAGGTTCAACAATAAACGAGTACGACCGAAAGCGGACTCAAAAAGAAAGACCGACCAAAAGTGGAGTTTCAACAATAAATGGGTATGACCGAAAGCGGACTTGAAAAGAAAGACCAACCGAAAGCGGAGTTTCAACAACAAACAAGTACGACCGAAAGCGGACTCGAAAAGATAGATCGACCGAAAGCAGAATTTCAACAACAAACGGGTACAACCGAAAGCGGACTCGAAAAGAAAGACCGACCGAAAGCGGAGTTTCAACAACAAATGGGTACGACCGAAAGCAGACTTGAAAAGAAATACCAACCGAAAGCGGAGTTTCAACAACAAACGAGTACGACTGAAAGCGGACTCGAAAAGATAGACCGACCGAAAGCGGAGTTTCAACAACAAACGGGTACAACCGAAAGAGGACTCGAAAAGAAAGTCCGACCGAAAGCGGAGTTTCAACAACAAATGGGTACGACCGAAAGCAGACTTGAAAAGAAAGACCAACCAAAAGCGGAGTTTCAACAACAAACGAGTACGACTGAAAGCGTACTCGAAAAGAAAGACCGACCGAAAGCGGAGTTTCAACAATAAACGAGTACGACCGAAAGCGGGCTCGAAAAGAAAGACCGACCGAAAACGGAGTTTCAACAACAAATGGGTACGACCGAAAGTGGACTTGAAAAGAAAGACCAACCGAAAGCGGAGTTTCAACAACAAACGAGTACGACTGAAAGCGGACTCGAAAAGATAGACCGACCAAAAGTGGAGTTTCAACAACAAATGGGTACGACAGAAAGCGGACTTGAAAAGAAAGACCAACCGAAAGCGGAGTTTCAACAACAAACGAGTACGACTGAAAGCGGACTCGAAAACATAGACCGACCGAAAGCGGAGTTTCAACAACAAACGAGTACAACCGAAAGCGGACTCGAAAAAAAGACCGACCGAAAGCGGAGTTTGAACAATAAACGAGTACGACCAAAAGCGGACTCGAAAAGAAAGACCGACCAAAAGCGGAGTTTCAACAACAAACGGGTATGACTGAAAGCGGACTCGAAAAGAAAGACCGACCGAAAGCGGAGTTTCAACAACAAACGAGTACGACTGAAAGCGGACTCGAAAAGATAGACCGACCAAAACTGGAGTTTCAACAACAAATGGGTACGACAGAAAGCGGACTTGAAAAGAAAGACCAACCGAAAGTGGAGTTTCAACAACAAACGAGTACGACTGAAAGCGAACTCGAAAAGATAGACCGTCCGAAAGCGGAGTTTCAACAACAAACGAGTACAACCGAAAGCGGACTCGAAAAGAAAGACCGACCGAAAGCGGAGTTTGAACAATAAACGAGAACGACCAAAAGCGGACTCGAAAAGAAAGACCGGCCGAAGGCGGAGTTTCAACAACAAACGAGTACGACCAAAAGTGGACTCGAAAAGAAAGACCGACCGAAAGCGGAGTTTCAACAACAAATGGGTACGACCGAAAGCGGACTTGAAAAGAAAGACCAACCGAAAGCGAAGTTTCAACAACAAACGAGTACAACCAAAAGCGGACTCGAAAAGAAAGACCGGCCGAAAGCGGAGTTTCAACAACAAACGGGTATGACCGAAAGCGGACTCGAAAAGAAAGGCCGACCGAAAGCGGAGGTTCAACAATAAACGAGTACGACCGAAAGCGGACTCAAAAAGAAAGACCGACCAAAAGTGGAGTTTCAACAATAATTGGGTATGACCGAAAGCGGACTTGAAAACAAAGACCAACCGAAAGCGGAGTTTCAACAACAAACGAGTACGACTGAAAGCGGAGTCGAAAAGATAGACCGTCCGAAAGCGGAGTTTCAACAATAAACGAGTACGACCGAAAGCGGGCTCGAAAAGAAAGACCGACCGAAAACGGAGTTTCAACAACAAATGGGTACGACCGAAAGTGGACTTGAAAAGAAAGACCAACCGAAAGCGGAGTTTCAACAACAAACGAGTACGACTGAAAGCGGACTCGAAAAGATAGACCGACCGAAAGCGGAGTTTCAACAACAAACGGGTACAACCGAAAGAGGACTCGAAAAGAAAGACCGACCGAAAGTGGAGTTTCAACAACAAATGGGTACGACCGAAAGCAGACTTGAAAAGAAAGACCAACCAAAAGCGGAGTTTCAACAACAAACGAGTACGACTGAAAGCGTACTCGAAAAGAAAGACCGACCGAAAGCGGAGTTTCAACAATAAACGAGTACGACCGAAAGCGGGCTCGAAAAGAAAGACCGACCGAAAACGGAGTTTCAACAACAAATAGGTACGACCGAAAGTGGACTTGAAAAGAAAGACCAACCGAAAGCGGAGTTTCAACAACAAACGAGTACGACTGAAAGCGGACTCGAAAAGATAGACCGACCAAAAGTGGAGTTTCAACAACAAATGGGTACGACAGAAAGCGGACTTGAAAAGAAACACCAACCGAAAGCGGAGTTTCAACAACAAACGAGTACGACTGAAAGCGGACTCGAAAAGATAGACCGACCGAAAGCGGAGTTTCAACAACAAACGAGTACAACCGAAAGCGGACTCGAAAAAAAGACCGACCGAAAGCGGAGTTTGAACAATAAACGAGTACGACCAAAAGCGGACTCGAAAAGAAAGACCGACCAAAAGCGGAGTTTCAACAACAAACGGGTATGACTGAAAGCGGACTCGAAAAGAAAGACCGACCGAAAGCGGAGTTTCAACAACAAACGAGTACGACTGAAAGCGGACTCGAAAAGATAGACCGACCAAAACTGGAGTCTCAACAACAAATGGGTACGACAGAAAGCGGACTTGAAAAGAAAGACCAACCGAAAGTGGAGTTTCAACAACAAACGAGTACGACTGAAAGCGAACTCGAAAAGATAGACCGTCCGAAAGCGGAGTTTCAACAACAAACGAGTACAACCGAAAGCGGACTCGAAAAGAAAGACCGACCGAAAGCGGAGTTTGAACAATAAACGAGAACGACCAAAAGCGGACTCGAAAAGAAAGACCGGCCGAAGGCGGAGTTTCAACAACAAACGAGTACGACCAAAAGTGGACTCGAAAAGAAAGACCGACCGAAAGCGGAGTTTCAACAACAAATGGGTACGACCGAAAGCGGACTTGAAAAGAAAGACCAACCGAAAGCGAAGTTTCAACAACAAACGAGTACAACCAAAAGCGGACTCGAAAAGAAAGACCGGCCGAAAGCGGAGTTTCAACAACAAACGGGTATGACCGAAAGCGGACTCGAAAAGAAAGGCCGACCGAAAGCGGAGGTTCAACAATAAACGTGTACGACCGAAAGCGGACTCAAAAAGAAAGACCGACCAAAAGTGGAGTTTCAACAATAATTGGGTATGACCGAAAGCGGACTTGAAAACAAAGACCAACCGAAAGCGGAGTTTCAACAACAAACGAGTACGACTGAAAGCGGAGTCGAAAAGATAGACCGTCCGAAAGCGGAGTTTCAACAATAAACGAGTACGACCGAAAGCGGGCTCGAAAAGAAAGACCGACCGAAAACGGAGTTTCAACAACAAATGGGTACGACCGAAAGTGGACTTGAAAAGAAAGACCAACCGAAAGCGGAGTTTCAACAACAAACGAGTACGACTGAAAGCGGACTCGAAAAGATAGACCGACCGAAAGCGGAGTTTCAACAACAAACGAGTACAACCGAAAGCGGACTCGAAAAAAAGACCGACCGAAAGCGGAGTTTGAACAATAAACGAGTACGACCAAAAGCGGACTCGAAAAGAAAGACCGACCAAAAGCGGAGTTTCAACAACAAACGGGTATGACTGAAAGCGGACTCGAAAAGAAAGACCGACCGAAAGCGGAGTTTCAACAACAAACGAGTACGACTGAAAGCGGACTCGAAAAGATAGACCGACCAAAACTGGAGTCTCAACAACAAATGGGTACGACAGAAAGCGGACTTGAAAAGAAAGACCAACCGAAAGTGGAGTTTCAACAACAAACGAGTACGACTGAAAGCGAACTCGAAAAGATAGACCGTCCGAAAGCGGAGTTTCAACAACAAACGAGTACAACCGAAAGCGGACTCGAAAAGAAAGACCGACCGAAAGCGGAGTTTGAATAATAAACGAGAACGACCAAAAGCGGACTCGAAAAGAAAGACCGGCCGAAGGCGGAGTTTCAACAACAAACGAGTACGACCAAAAGTGGACTCGAAAAGAAAGACCGACCGAAAGCGGAGTTTCAACAACAAATGGGTACGACCGAAAGCGGACTTGAAAAGAAAGACCAACCGAAAGCGAAGTTTCAACAACAAACGAGTACAACCAAAAGCGGACTCGAAAAGAAAGACCGGCCGAAAGCGGAGTTTCAACAACAAACGGGTATGACCGAAAGCGGACTCGAAAAGAAAGGCCGACCGAAAGCGGAGGTTCAACAATAAACGTGTACGACCGAAAGCGGACTCAAAAAGAAAGACCGACCAAAAGTGGAGTTTCAACAATAATTGGGTATGACCGAAAGCGGACTTGAAAACAAAGACCAACCGAAAGCGGAGTTTCAACAACAAACGAGTACGACTGAAAGCGGAGTCGAAAAGATAGACCGTCCGAAAGCGGAGTTTCAACAATAAACGAGTACGACCGAAAGCGGGCTCGAAAAGAAAGACCGACCGAAAACGGAGTTTCAACAACAAATGGGTACGACCGAAAGTGGACTTGAAAAGAAAGACCAACCGAAAGCGGAGTTTCAACAACAAACGAGTACGACTGAAAGCGGACTCGAAAAGATAGACCGACCGAAAGCGGAGTTTCAACAACAAACGGGTACAACCGAAAGAGGACTCGAAAAGAAAGACCGACCGAAAGTGGAGTTTCAACAACAAATGGGTACGACCGAAAGCAGACTTGAAAAGAAAGACCAACCAAAAGCGGAGTTTCAACAACAAACGAGTACGACTGAAAGCGTACTCGAAAAGAAAGACCGACCGAAAGCGGAGTTTCAACAATAAACGAGTAAGACCGAAAGCGGGCTCGAAAAGAAAGACCGACCGAAAACGGAGTTTCAACAACAAATAGGTACGACCGAAAGTGGACTTGAAAAGAAAGACCAACCGAAAGCGGAGTTTCAACAACAAACGAGTACGACTGAAAGCGGACTCGAAAAGATAGACCGACCAAAAGTGGAGTTTCAACAACAAATGGGTACGACAGAAAGCGGACTTGAAAAGAAACACCAACCGAAAGCGGAGTTTCAACAACAAACGAGTACGACTGAAAGCGGACTCGAAAAGATAGACCGACCGAAAGCGGAGTTTCAACAACAAACGAGTACAACCGAAAGCGGACTCGAAAAAAAGACCGACCGAAAGCGGAGTTTGAACAATAAACGAGTACGACCAAAAGCGGACTCGAAAAGAAAGACCGACCAAAAGCGGAGTTTCAACAACAAACGGGTATGACTGAAAGCGGACTCGAAAAGAAAGACCGACCGAAAGCGGAGTTTCAACAACAAACGAGTACGACTGAAAGCGGACTCGAAAAGATAGACCGACCAAAACTGGAGTCTCAACAACAAATGGGTACGACAGAAAGCGGACTTGAAAAGAAAGACCAACCGAAAGTGGAGTTTCAACAACAAACGAGTATGACTGAAAGCGAACTCGAAAAGATAGACCGTCCGAAAGCGGAGTTTCAACAACAAACGAGTACAACCGAAAGCGGACTCGAAAAGAAAGACCGACCGAAAGCGGAGTTTGAACAATAAACGAGAACGACCAAAAGCGGACTCGAAAAGAAAGACCGGCCGAAGGCGGAGTTTCAACAACAAACGAGTACGACCAAAAGTGGACTCGAAAAGAAAGACCGACCGAAAGCGGAGTTTCAACAACAAATGGGTACGACCGAAAGCGGACTTGAAAAGAAAGACCAACCGAAAGCGAAGTTTCAACAACAAACGAGTACAACCAAAAGCGGACTCGAAAAGAAAGACCGGCCGAAAGCGGAGTTTCAACAACAAACGGGTATGACCGAAAGCGGACTCGAAAAGAAAGGCCGACCGAAAGCGGAGGTTCAACAATAAACGAGTACGACCGAAAGCGGACTCAAAAAGAAAGACCGACCAAAAGTGGAGTTTCAACAATAAATGGGTATGACCGAAAGCGGACTTGAAAAGAAAGACCAACCGAAAGCGGAGTTTCAACAACAAACAAGTACGACCGAAAGCGGACTCGAAAAGATAGATCGACCGAAAGCAGAATTTCAACAACAAACGGGTACAACCGAAAGCGGACTCGAAAAGAAAGACCGACCGAAAGCGGAGTTTCAACAACAAATGGGTACGACCGAAAGCAGACTTGAAAAGAAATACCAACCGAAAGCGGAGTTTCAACAACAAACGAGTACGACTGAAAGCGGACTCGAAAAGATAGACCGACCGAAAGCGGAGTTTCAACAACAAACGGGTACAACCGAAAGAGGACTCGAAAAGAAAGACCGACCGAAAGCGGAGTTTCAACAACAAATGGGTACGACCGAAAGCAGACTTGAAAAGAAAGACCAACCAAAAGCGGAGTTTCAACAACAAACGAGTACGACTGAAAGCGTACTCGAAAAGAAAGACCGACCGAAAGCGGAGTTTCAACAATAAACGAGTACGACCGAAAGCGGGCTCGAAAAGAAAGACCGACCGAAAACGGAGTTTCAACAACAAATGGGTACGACCGAAAGTGGACTTGAAAAGAAAGACCAACCGAAAGCGGAGTTTCAACAACAAACGAGTACGACTGAAAGCGGACTCGAAAAGATAGACCGACCAAAAGTGGAGTTTCAACAACAAATGGGTACGACAGAAAGCGGACTTGAAAAGAAAGACCAACCGAAAGCGGAGTTTCAACAACAAACGAGTACGACTGAAAGCGGACTCGAAAAGATAGACCGACCGAAAGCGGAGTTTCAACAACAAACGAGTACAACCGAAAGCGGACTCGAAAAAAAGACCGACCGAAAGCGGAGTTTGAACAATAAACGAGTACGACCAAAAGCGGACTCGAAAAGAAAGACCGACCAAAAGCGGAGTTTCAACAACAAACGGGTATGACTGAAAGCGGACTCGAAAAGAAAGACCGACCGAAAGCGGAGTTTCAACAACAAACGAGTACGACTGAAAGCGGACTCGAAAAGATAGACCGACCAAAACTGGAGTTTCAACAACAAATGGGTACGACAGAAAGCGGACTTGAAAAGAAAGACCAACCGAAAGTGGAGTTTCAACAACAAACGAGTACGACTGAAAGCGAACTCGAAAAGATAGACCGTCCGAAAGCGGAGTTTCAACAACAAACGAGTACAATCGAAAGCGGACTCGAAAAGAAAGATCGACCGAAAGCGGAGTTTGAACAATAAACGAGAACGACCAAAAGCAGACTCGAAAAGAAAGACCGGCCGAAGGCGGAGTTTCAACAACAAACGAGTACGACTGAAAGCGAACTCGAAAAGATAGACCGACCGAAAGCGGAGTTTCAACAACAAACGAGTACAACCGAAAGCGGACTCGAAAAAAAGACCGACCGAAAGCGGAGTTTGAACAATAAACGAGTACGACCAAAAGCGGACTAGAAAAGAAAGACCGACCAAAAGCGGAGTTTCAACAACAAACGGGTATGACTGAAAGCGGACTCGAAAAGAAAGACCGACCAAAAACGGAGTTTCAACAACAAACGAGTACGACTGAAAGCGGACTCGAAAAGATAGACCGACCAAAACTGGAGTTTCAACAACAAATGGGTACGACAGAAAGCGGACTTGAAAAGAAAGACCAACCGAAAGTGGAGTTTCAACAACAAACGAGTACGACTGAAAGCGAACTCGAAAAGATAGACCGTCCGAAAGCGGAGTTTCAACAACAAACGAGTACAACCGAAAGCGGACTCGAAAAGAAAGACCGACCGAAAGCGGAGTTTGAACAATAAACGAGAACGACCAAAAGCGGACTCGAAAAGAAAGACCGGCCGAAGGCGGAGTTTCAACAACAAACGAGTACGACCAAAAGTGGACTCGAAAAGAAAGACCGACCGAAAGCGGAGTTTCAACAACAAATGGGTACGACCGAAAGCGGACTTGAAAAGAAAGACCAACCGAAAGCGAAGTTTCAACAACAAACGAGTACAACCAAAAGCGGACTCGAAAAGAAAGACCGGCCGAAAGCGGAGTTTCAACAACAAACGGGTATGACCGAAAGCGGACTCGAAAAGAAAGGCCGACCGAAAGCGGAGGTTCAACAATAAACGAGTACGACCGAAAGCGGACTCAAAAAGAAAGACCGACCAAAAGTGGAGTTTCAACAATAAATGGGTATGACCGAAAGCGGACTTGAAAAGAAAGACCAACCGAAAGCGGAGTTTCAACAACAAACGAGTACGACTGAAAGCGGACTCGAAAAGATAGACCGTCCGAAAGCGGAGTTTCAACAATAAACGAGTACGACCGAAAGCGGGCTCGAAAAGAAAGACCGACCGAAAACGGAGTTTCAACAACAAATGGGTACGACCGAAAGTGGACTTGAAAAGAAAGACCAACCAAAAGCGGAGTTTCAACAACAAACGAGTACGACTGAAAGCGGACTCGAAAAGATAGACCGACCAAAAGTGGAGTTTCAACAACAAATGGGTACGACAGAAAGCGGACTTGAAAAGAAAGACCAACCGAAAGCGGAGTTTCAACAACAAACGAGTACGACTGAAAGCGAACTCGAAAAGATAGACCGACCGAAAGCGGAGTTTCAACAACAAACGAGTACAACCGAAAGCGGACTCGAAAAAAAGACCGACCGAAAGCGGAGTTTGAACAATAAACGAGTACGACCAAAAGCGGACTAGAAAAGAAAGACCGACCAAAAGCGGAGTTTCAACAACAAACGGGTATGACTGAAAGCGGACTCGAAAAGAAAGACCGACCAAAAACGGAGTTTCAACAACAAACGAGTACGACTGAAAGCGGACTCGAAAAGATAGACCGACCAAAACTGGAGTTTCAACAACAAATGGGTACGACAGAAAGCGGACTTGAAAAGAAAGACCAACCGAAAGTGGAGTTTCAACAACAAACGAGTACGACTGAAAGCGAACTCGAAAAGATAGACCGTCCGAAAGCGGAGTTTCAACAACAAACGAGTACAACCGAAAGCGGACTCGAAAAGAAAGACCGACCGAAAGCGGAGTTTGAACAATAAACGAGAACGACCAAAAGCGGACTCGAAAAGAAAGACCGGCCGAAGGCGGAGTTTCAACAACAAACGAGTACGACCAAAAGTGGACTCGAAAAGAAAGACCGACCGAAAGCGGAGTTTCAACAACAAATGGGTACGACCGAAAGCGGACTTGAAAAGAAAGACCAACCGAAAGCGAAGTTTCAACAACAAACGAGTACAACCAAAAGCGGACTCGAAAAGAAAGACCGGCCGAAAGCGGAGTTTCAACAACAAACGGGTATGACCGAAAGCGGACTCGAAAAGAAAGGCCGACCGAAAGCGGAGGTTCAACAATAAACGAGTACGACCGAAAGCGGACTCAAAAAGAAAGACCGACCAAAAGTGGAGTTTCAACAATAAATGGGTATGACCGAAAGCGGACTTGAAAAGAAAGACCAACCGAAAGCGGAGTTTCAACAACAAACAAGTACGACCGAAAGCGGACTCGAAAAGATAGATCGACCGAAAGCAGAATTTCAACAACAAACGGGTACAACCGAAAGCGGACTCGAAAAGAAAGACCGACCGAAAGCGGAGTTTCAACAACAAATGGGTACGACCGAAAGCAGACTTGAAAAGAAATACCAACCGAAAGCGGAGTTTCAACAACAAACGAGTACGACTGAAAGCGGACTCGAAAAGATAGACCGACCGAAAGCGGAGTTTCAACAACAAACGGGTACAACCGAAAGAGGACTCGAAAAGAAAGACCGACCGAAAGCGGAGTTTCAACAACAAATGGGTACGACCGAAAGCAGACTTGAAAAGAAAGACCAACCAAAAGCGGAGTTTCAACAACAAACGAGTACGACTGAAAGCGTACTCGAAAAGAAAGACCGACCGAAAGCGGAGTTTCAACAATAAACGAGTACGGCCGAAAGCGGGCTCGAAAAGAAAGACCGACTGAAAACGGAGTTTCAACAACAAATGGGTACGACCGAAAGTGGACTTGAAAAGAAAGACCAACCGAAAGCGGAGTTTCAACAACAAACGAGTACGACTGAAAGCGGACTCGAAAAGATAGACCGACCAAAAGTGGAGTTTCAACAACAAATGGGTACGACAGAAAGCGGACTTGAAAAGAAAGACCAACCGAAAGCGGAGTTTCAACAACAAACGAGTACGACTGAAAGCGGACTCGAAAAGATAGACCGACAGAAAGCGGAGTTTCAACAACAAACGAGTACAACCGAAAGCGGACTCGAAAAAAAGACCGACCGAAAGCGGAGTTTGAACAATAAACGAGTACGACCAAAAGCGGACTAGAAAAGAAAGACCGACCAAAAGCGGAGTTTCAACAACAAACGGGTATGACTGAAAGCGGACTCGAAAAGAAAGACCGACCGAAAGCGGAGTTTCAACAACAAACGAGTACGACTGAAAGCGGACTCGAAAAGATAGACCGACCAAAACTGGAGTTTCAACAACAAATGGGTACGACAGAAAGCGGACTTGAAAAGAAAGACGAACCGAAAGTGGAGTTTCAACAACAAACGAGTACGACTGAAAGCGAACTCGAAAAGATAGACCGTCCGAAAGCGGAGTTTCAATAACAAACGAGTACAACCGAAAGCGGACTCGAAAAGAAAGACCGACCGAAAGCGGAGTTTGAACAATAAACGAGAACGACCAAAAGCGGACTCGAAAAGAAAGACCGGCCGAAGGCGGAGTTTCAACAACAAACGAGTACGACCAAAAGTGGACTCGAAAAGAAAGACCGACCGAAAGCGGAGTTTCAACAACAAATGGGTACGACCGAAAGCGGACTTGAAAAGAAAGACCAACCGAAAGCGAAGTTTCAACAACAAACGAGTACAACCAAAAGCGGACTCGAAAAGAAAGACCGGCCGAAAGCGGAGTTTCAACAACAAACGGGTATGACCGAAAGCGGACTCGAAAAGAAAGGCCGACCGAAAGCGGAGGTTCAACAATAAACGAGTACGACCGAAAGCGGACTCAAAAAGAAAGACCGACCAAAAGTGGAGTTTCAACAATAAATGGGTATGACCGAAAGCGGACTTGAAAAGAAAGACCAACCGAAAGCGGAGTTTCAACAACAAACGAGTACGACTGAAAGCGGACTCGAAAAGATAGACCGTCCGAAAGCGGAGTTTCAACAATAAACGAGTACGACCGAAAGCGGGCTCGAAAAGAAAGACCGACCGAAAACGGAGTTTCAACAACAAATGGGTACGACCGAAAGTGGACTTGAAAAGAAAGACCAACCAAAAGCGGAGTTTCAACAACAAACGAGTACGACTGAAAGCGGACTCGAAAAGATAGACCGACCAAAAGTGGAGTTTCAACAACAAATGGGTACGACAGAAAGCGGACTTGAAAAGAAAGACCAACCGAAAGCGGAGTTTCAACAACAAACGAGTACGACTGAAAGCGGACTCGAAAAGATAGACCGACCGAAAGCGGAGTTTCAACAACAAACGAGTACAACCGAAAGCGGACTCGAAAAAAAGACCGACCGAAAGCGGAGTTTGAACAATAAACGAGTACGACCAAAAGCGGACTAGAAAAGAAAGACCGACCAAAAGCGGAGTTTCAACAACAAACGGGTATGACTGAAAGCGGACTCGAAAAGAAAGACCGACCAAAAACGGAGTTTCAACAACAAACGAGTACGACTGAAAGCGGACTCGAAAAGATAGACCGACCAAAACTGGAGTTTCAACAACAAATGGGTACGACAGAAAGCGGACTTGAAAAGAAAGACCAACCGAAAGTGGAGTTTCAACAACAAACGAGTACGACTGAAAGCGAACTCGAAAAGATAGACCGTCCGAAAGCGGAGTTTCAACAACAAACGAGTACAACCGAAAGCGGACTCGAAAAGAAAGACCGACCGAAAGCGGAGTTTGAACAATAAACGAGAACGACCAAAAGCGGACTCGAAAAGAAAGACCGGCCGAAGGCGGAGTTTCAACAACAAACGAGTACGACCAAAAGTGGACTCGAAAAGAAAGACCGACCGAAAGCGGAGTTTCAACAACAAATGGGTACGACCGAAAGCGGACTTGAAAAGAAAGACCAACCGAAAGCGAAGTTTCAACAACAAACGAGTACAACCAAAAGCGGACTCGAAAAGAAAGACCGGCCGAAAGCGGAGTTTCAACAACAAACGGGTATGACCGAAAGCGGACTCGAAAAGAAAGGCCGACCGAAAGCGGAGGTTCAACAATAAACGAGTACGACCGAAAGCGGACTCAAAAAGAAAGACCGACCAAAAGTGGAGTTTCAACAATAAATGGGTATGACCGAAAGCGGACTTGAAAAGAAAGACCAACCGAAAGCGGAGTTTCAACAACAAACAAGTACGACCGAAAGCGGACTCGAAAAGATAGATCGACCGAAAGCAGAATTTCAACAACAAACGGGTACAACCGAAAGCGGACTCGAAAAGAAAGACCGACCGAAAGCGGAGTTTCAACAACAAATGGGTACGACCGAAAGCAGACTTGAAAAGAAATACCAACCGAAAGCGGAGTTTCAACAACAAACGAGTACGACTGAAAGCGGACTCGAAAAGATAGACCGACCGAAAGCGGAGTTTCAACAACAAACGGGTACAACCGAAAGAGGACTCGAAAAGAAAGACCGACCGAAAGCGGAGTTTCAACAACAAATGGGTACGACCGAAAGCAGACTTGAAAAGAAAGACCAACCAAAAGCGGAGTTTCAACAACAAACGAGTACGACTGAAAGCGTACTCGAAAAGAAAGACCGACCGAAAGCGGAGTTTCAACAATAAATGAGTACGGCCGAAAGCGGGCTCGAAAAGAAAGACCGACCGAAAACGGAGTTTCAACAACAAATGGGTACGACCGAAAGTGGACTTGAAAAGAAAGACCAACCGAAAGCGGAGTTTCAACAACAAACGAGTACGACTGAAAGCGGACTCGAAAAGATAGACCGACCAAAAGTGGAGTTTCAACAACAAATGGGTACGACAGAAAGCGGACTTGAAAAGAAAGACCAACCGAAAGCGGAGTTTCAACAACAAACGAGTACGACTGAAAGCGGACTCGAAAAGATAGACCGACAGAAAGCGGAGTTTCAACAACAAACGAGTACAACCGAAAGCGGACTCGAAAAAAAGACCGACCGAAAGCGGAGTTTGAACAATAAACGAGTACGACCAAAAGCGGACTAGAAAAGAAAGACCGACCAAAAGCGGAGTTTCAACAACAAACGGGTATGACTGAAAGCGGACTCGAAAAGAAAGACCGACCGAAAGCGGAGTTTCAACAACAAACGAGTACGACTGAAAGCGGACTCGAAAAGATAGACCGACCAAAACTGGAGTTTCAACAACAAATGGGTACCACAGAAAGCGGACTTGAAAAGAAAGACCAACCGAAAGTGGAGTTTCAACAACAAACGAGTACGACTGAAAGCGAACTCGAAAAGATAGACCGTCCGAAAGCGGAGTTTCAACAACAAACGAGTACAACCGAAAGCGGACTCGAAAAGAAAGACCGACCGAAAGCGGAGTTTGAACAATAAACGAGAACGACCAAAAGCGGACTCGAAAAGAAAGACCGGCCGAAGGCGGAGTTTCAACAACAAACGAGTACGACCAAAAGTGGACTCGAAAAGAAAGACCGACCGAAAGCGGAGTTTCAACAACAAATGGGTACGACCGAAAGCGGACTTGAAAAGAAAGACCAACCGAAAGCGAAGTTTCAACAACAAACGAGTACAACCAAAAGCGGACTCGAAAAGAAAGACCGGCCGAAAGCGGAGTTTCAACAACAAACGGGTATGACCGAAAGCGGACTCGAAAAGAAAGGCCGACCGAAAGCGGAGGTTCAACAATAAACGAGTACGACCGAAAGCGGACTCAAAAAGAAAGACCGACCAAAAGTGGAGTTTCAACAATAAATGGGTATGACCGAAAGCGGACTTGAAAAGAAAGACCAACCGAAAGCGGAGTTTCAACAACAAACAAGTACGACCGAAAGCGGACTCGAAAAGATAGATCGACCGAAAGCAGAATTTCAACAACAAACGGGTACAACCGAAAGCGGACTCGAAAAGAAAGACCGACCGAAAGCGGAGTTTCAACAACAAATGGGTACGACCGAAAGCAGACTTGAAAAGAAATACCAACCGAAAGCGGAGTTTCAACAACAAACGAGTACGACTGAAAGCGGACTCGAAAAGATAGACCGACCGAAAGCGGAGTTTCAACAACAAACGGGTACAACCGAAAGAGGACTCGAAAAGAAAGACCGACCGAAAGCGGAGTTTCAACAACAAATGGGTATGACCGAAAGCAGACTTGAAAAGAAAGACCAACCAAAAGCGGAGTTTCAACAACAAACGAGTACGACTGAAAGCGTACTCGAAAAGAAAGACCGACCGAAAGCGGAGTTTCAACAATAAACGAGTACGACCGAAAGCGGGCTCGAAAAGAAAGACCGACCGAAAACGGAGTTTCAACAACAAATGGGTACGACCGAAAGTGGACTTGAAAAGAAAGACCAACCGAAAGCGGAGTTTCAACAACAAACGAGTACGACTGAAAGCGGACTCGAAAAGATAGACCGACCAAAAGTGGAGTTTCAACAACAAATGGGTACGACAGAAAGCGGACTTGAAAAGAAAGACCAACCGAAAGCGGAGTTTCAACAACAAACGAGTACGACTGAAAGCGGACTCGAAAAGATAGACCGACCGAAAGCGGAGTTTCAACAACAAACGAGTACAACCGAAAGCGGACTCGAAAAGAAAGACCGACCGAAAGCGGAGTTTGAACAATAAACGAGTACGACCAAAAGCGGACTCGAAAAGAAAGACCGACCAAAAGCGGAGTTTCAACAACAAACGAGTACGACCAAAAGTGGACTCGAAAAGAAAGATCGACCGAAAGCGGAGTTTCAACAACAAATGGGTACGACCGAAAGCGGACTTGAAAAGAAAGACCAACCGAAAGCGGAGTTTCAACAACAAACGAGTACGACTGAAAGCGGACTCGAAAAATAGACCGACCGAAAGCGGACTCGAAAAGAAAGACCGACCAAAAGTGGAGTTTCAACAACAAACGAGTACGACCGAAAGCGGACTCAAAAAGAAAGACCGACCGAAAGCGGAGTTTCAACAACAAACGGGTATGACCGAAAGCGGACTCGAAAAGAAAGGCCGACCGAAAGCGGAGGTTCAACAATAAACGAGTACGACCGAAAGCGGACTCGAAAAGAAAGACCGTCCAAAAGTGGAGTTTCAACAATAAATGGGTATGACCGGAAGCGGACTTGAAAAGAAAGACCAACCGAAAGCGGAGTTTCAACAACAAACGAGTACGACCGAACACGGACTCGAAAAGATAGATCGATCGAAAGTGGAATTTCAACAACAAACGGGTACAACCGAAAGCGGACTCGAAAAGAAAGACCGACCGAAAGCGGAGTTACAACAACAAATGGGTACGACCGAAAGCAGACTTAAAAAGAAAGACCAACCGAAAGCGGAGTTTCAACAACAAACGAGTACGACCGAAAGCGGACTCGAAAAGAAAGACCGACCGAAAGCGGACTCGAAAAGAAAGATCAACCGAAAGCGGAGTTTCAACAACAAACGAGTATGACCGAAAACGGACTCGAAAAGAAAGACCGACCGAAAGCGGAGTTTCAACAACAAACAAGTACGACCAAAAGCGGACTCGAAAAGAAAGACCGACCGAAAGCGGAGTTTCAACAACAAACGGGTATGACCGAAAGCGGACTCGAAAAGAAAGACCGACCGAAAGCGGAGGTTCAACAATAAACGAGTACGACCGAAAGCGGACTCGAAAAGAAAGACCGACCGAAAGCGGAGTTTCAACAACAAATGGGTACGACCGAAAGCAGACTTGAAAAGAAAGACCAACCGAAAGCGGAGTTTCAACAACAAACGAGTACGACTGAAAGCGGACTTGAAAAGATAGACCGACCGAAAGCGGAGTTTCAACAACAAACGGGTACAACCGAAAGCGGACTCGAAAAGAAAGACCGACCGAAAGCGGAGTTTCAACAACAAATGGGTACGACAGAAAGCAGACTTGAAAAGAAAGACCAACCTAAAGCGGAGTTTCAACAACAAATGAGTACGACCGAAAGCGTACTCGAAAAGAAAGACCGACCGAAAGCGGAGTTTCAACAATAAACGAGTACGACCGAAAGCGGACTCGAAAAGAAAGACCGACCGAAAGCAGAGTTTCAACAACAAATGGGTACGACCGAAAGCAGACTTGAAAAGAAAGACCAACCGAAAGCGGAGTTTCAACAACAAACGAGTACGACTGAAAGCGGACTCGAAAAGATAGACCGACCAAAACTGGAGTTTCTACAACAAATGGGTACGACAGAAAGCGGACTTGAAAAGAAAGACCAACCGAAAGCGGAGTTTCAACAACAAACGAGTACGACTGAAAGCGGACTCGAAAAGATAGACCGTCCGAAAATGGAGTTTCAACAACAAACGAGTACAACCGAAAGCGGACTCAAAAAGAAAGACCGACCGAAAGCGGAGTTTGAACAATAAACGAGAACGACCAAAAGCGGACTCGAAAAGAAAGACCGACCGAAGGCAGAGTTTCAACAACAAACGAGTACGACCAAAAGTGGACTCGAAAAGAAAGACCGACCGAAAGCGGAGTTTCAACAACAAATGGGTACCACCGAAAGCGGACTTGAAAAGAAAGACCAACCGAAAGCGAAGTTTCAACAACAAACGAGTACGACCAAAAGCGGACTCAAAAAGAAAGACCGACCGAAAGCGGAGTTTGAACAACAAACGGGTATGACCGAAAGCGGACTCGAAAAGAAAGGCCGACCGAAAGCGGAGGTTCAACAATAAACGAGTACGACCGAAAGCGGACTCGAAAAGAAAGACCGACCAAAAGCGGAGTTTCAACAACAAATGGGTACGACCGAAAGCAGACTTGAAAAGAAAGACCAACCGAAAGCGGAGTTTCAACAACAAACGAGTAGGACCAAAAGCGGACTCGAAAAGATAGACCGACCAAAAGCGAACTTGAAAAGAAAGACCGACCGAAAGCGGAGTTTCAACAACAAACGAGTACAACCGAAAGCGGACTCGAAAAGAAAGACCGACCGAAAGCGGAGTTTGAACAATAAACGAGTACGACCAAAAGCGGACTCGAAAAGAAAGACCGACCAAAAGCGGAGTTTCAACAACAAACGAGTACGACCAAAAGTGGACTCGAAAAGAAAGATCGACCGAAAGCGGAGTTTCAACAACAAATGGGTACGACCGAAAGCGGACTTGAAAAGAAAGACCAACCGAAAGCGGAGTTTCAACAACAAACGAGTACGACTGAAAGCGGACTCGAAAAATAGACCGACCGAAAGCGGACTCGAAAAGAAAGACCGACCAAAAGTGGAGTTTCAACAACAAACGAGTACGACCGAAAGCGGACTCAAAAAGAAAGACCGACCGAAAGCGGAGTTTCAACAACAAACGGGTATGACCGAAAGCGGACTCGAAAAGAAAGGCCGACCGAAAGCGGAGGTTCAACAATAAACGAGTACGACCGAAAGCGGACTCGAAAAGAAAGACCGACCAAAAGTGGAGTTTCAACAATAAATGGGTATGACCGGAAGCGGACTTGAAAAGAAAGACCAACCGAAAGCGGAGTTTCAACAACAAACGAGTACGACCGAACACGGACTCGAAAAGATAGATCGATCGAAAGTGGAATTTCAACAACAAACGGGTACAACCGAAAGCGGACTCGAAAAGAAAGACCGACCGAAAGCGGAGTTACAACAACAAATGGGTACGACCGAAAGCAGACTTAAAAAGAAAGACCAACCGAAAGCGGAGTTTCAACAACAAACGAGTACGACCGAAAGCGGACTCGAAAAGAAAGACCGACCGAAAGCGGACTCGAAAAGAAAGATCAACCGAAAGCGGAGTTTCAACAACAAACGAGTATGACCGAAAGCGGACTCGAAAAGAAAGACCGACCGAAAGCGGAGTTTCAACAACAAACAAGTACGACCAAAAGCGGACTCGAAAAGAAAGACCGACCGAAAGCGGAGTTTCAACAACAAACGGGTATGACCGAAAGCGGACTCGAAAAGAAAGACCGACCGAAAGCGGAGGTTCAACAATAAACGAGTACGACCGAAAGCGGACTCGAAAAGAAAGACCGACCGAAAGCGGAGTTTCAACAACAAATGGGTACGACCGAAAGCAGACTTGAAAAGAAAGACCAACCGAAAGCGGAGTTTCAACAACAAACGAGTACGACTGAAAGCGGACTTGAAAAGATAGACCGACCGAAAGCGGAGTTTCAACAACAAACGGGTACAACCGAAAGCGGACTCGAAAAGAAAGACCGACCGAAAGCGGAGTTTCAACAACAAATGGGTACGACAGAAAGCAGACTTGAAAAGAAAGACCAACCTAAAGCGGAGTTTCAACAACAAATGAGTACGACTGAAAGCGTACTCGAAAAGAAAGACCGACCGAAAGCGGAGTTTCAACAATAAACGAGTACGACCGAAAGCGGACTCGAAAAGAAAGACCGACCGAAAGCAGAGTTTCAACAACAAATGGGTACGACCGAAAGCAGACTTGAAAAGAAAGACCAACCGAAAGCGGAGTTTCAACAACAAACGAGTACGACTGAAAGCGGACTCGAAAAGATAGACCGACCAAAACTGGAGTTTCTACAACAAATGGGTACGACAGAAAGCGGACTTGAAAAGAAAGACCAACCGAAAGCGGAGTTTCAACAACAAACGAGTACGACTGAAAGCGGACTCGAAAAGATAGACCGTCCGAAAACGGAGTTTCAACAACAAACGAGTACAACCGAAAGCGGACTCAAAAAGAAAGACCGACCGAAAGCGGAGTTTGAACAATAAACGAGAACGACCAAAAGCGGACTCGAAAAGAAAGACCGACCGAAGGCAGAGTTTCAACAACAAACGAGTACGACCAAAAGTGGACTCGAAAAGAAAGACCGACCGAAAGCGGAGTTTCAACAACAAATGGGTACCACCGAAAGCGGACTTGAAAAGAAAGACCAACCGAAAGCGAAGTTTCAACAACAAACGAGTACGACCAAAAGCGGACTCAAAAAGAAAGACCGACCGAAAGCGGAGTTTGAACAACAAACGGGTATGACCGAAAGCGGACTCGAAAAGAAAGGCCGACCGAAAGCGGAGGTTCAACAATAAACGAGTACGACCGAAAGCGGACTCGAAAAGAAAGACCGACCAAAAGCGGAGTTTCAACAACAAATGGGTACGACCGAAAGCAGACTTGAAAAGAAAGACCAACCGAAAGCGGAGTTTCAACAACAAACGAGTAGGACCAAAAGCGGACTCGAAAAGATAGACCGACCAAAAGCGAACTTGAAAAGAAAGACCGACCGAAAGCGGAGTTTCAACAACAAACGAGTACGACCGAAAGCGGGCTCGAAAAGAAAGACCAACCGAAAGCGGAGTTTCAACAACAAACGAGTACGACCGAAAGCGGACTCGGGAAGAAAGACCGACCAAAAGCGGAGTTTCAACAACAAACGAGTACGACCGAAAGCGGACTCGAAAAGAAAGACCGACCGAAAGCGGAGTTTCAACAACAAACGAGTAGGACCAAAAGCGGACTAGAAAAGAAAGACCGACCGAAAGCGGAGTTTCCATAATAAACGAGTACGACCGTAAGCGGACTCGAAAAATAGACCGACCGAAAGCGGAGTTTTAACAACAAACGAGTACGACCGAAAGCGGACTCGAAAAGAAAGACCGACCAAAAGTGGAGTTTCAACAACAAACGAGTACGACCGAAAGCGGACTCAAAAAGAAAGACCGACCGAAAGCGGACTCGAAAATAAAGACCGACCGAAAGCAGAGTTTCAACAACAAACGAGTACGACCGAAAGCGGACTCGAAAAGAAAGACCGACCAAAAGCGGAGTTTTAACAACAAATGAGTAGGACCAAAAGCGGACTCGAAAAGAAAGACCGACCGAAAGCGGAGTTTTCACAACAAACGAGTACGACCGAAAGCGGACTCGAAAAGAAAGACCGACCAAAAGCGAACTTGAAAAGAAAGACCGACCGAAAGCGGAGTTTCAACAACAAACGAGTACGACCGAAAGCGGGCTCGAAAAGAAAGACCAACCGAAAGAGGAGTTTCAACAACAAACGAGTACGACCGAAAGCGGACTCGGGAAGAAAGACCGACCAAAAGCGGAGTTTCAACAACAAACGAGTACGACCAAAAGCGGACTTGAAAAGAAAGACCGACCAAAAGCGGAGTTTCAACAACAAACGAGTACGACCGAAAGCGGACTCGAAAAGAAAGACCGACAGAAAGCAGAGTTTCAACAACAAACGAGTACGACCGAAAGCGGACTCGAAAAGAAAGACCGACCGAAAGCGGACTCGAAAAGAAAGATCAACCGAAAGCGGAGTTTCAACAACAAACGAGTATGACCAAAAGCGGACTCGAAAAGAAAGACCGACCGAAAGCGAAGTTTCAACAACAAACGGGTATGACCGAAAGCGGACTCGAAAAGAAAGACCGACCGAAAGCGGAGGTTCAACAATAAACGAGTACGACCGAAAGCGGACTCGAAAAGAAAGACCGACCGAAAGCGGAGTTTCAACAACAAATGGGTACGACCGAAAGCAGACTTGAAAAGAAAGACCAACCGAAAGCGGAGTTTCAACAACAAACGAGTACGACTGAAAGCGGACTCGAAAAGATAGACCGACCAAAAACGGAGTTTCAACAACAAACGGGTACAACCGAAAGCGGACTCGAAAAGAAAGACCGACCGAAAGCGGAGTTTCAACAACAAATGGGTACGACAGAAAGCAGACTTGAAAAGAAAGACCAACCTAAAGCAGAGTTTCAACAACAAACGAGTACGACTGAAAGCGTACTCGAAAAGAAAGACCGACCGAAAGCGGAGTTTCAACAATAAACGAGTACGACCGAAAGCGGACTCGAAAAGAAAGACCGACCGAAAGCGGAGTTTCAACAACAAATGGGTACGACCGAATGCAGACTTGAAAAGAAAGACCAACCGAAAGCGGAGTTTCAACAACAAACGAGTACGACTGAAAGCGGACTCGAAAAGATAGACCGACCAAAACTGGAGTTTCAACAACAAATGGGTACGACAGAAAGCGGACTTGAAAAGAAAGACCAACCGAAAGCGGAGTTTCAACAACAAACGAGTACGACTGAAAGCGGACACGAAAAGAATGACCAACCGAAAGCGGAGTTTCAACAACAAACGAGTACAACCGAAAGCGGACTCAAAAAGAAAGACCGACCGAAAGCGGAGTTTGAACAACAAACGAGTACGACCAAAAGTGGACTAAAAAAGAAAGACCGACCGAAAGCGGAGTTTCAACAACAAATGGGTACGACCGAAAGCGGACTTGAAAAGAAAGACCAACCGAAAGCGGAGTTTCAACAACAAATGGGTACGACCGAAAGCGGACTCGAAAAATAGACCAACCGAAAGCGAAGTTTCAACAACAAACGAGTAAGACCGAAAGCGGACTCGAAAAGAAAGACCGACCAAAAGTGGAGTTTGAACAATAAACGAGAACGACGAAAAGTGGACTCGAAAAGAAAGACCGGCCGAAGGCAGAGTTTCAACAACAAACGAGTACGACCAAAAGTGGACTCAAAAAGAAAGACCGACCGAAAGCGGAGTTTCAACAACAAATGGGTACAACAGAAAGCGGACTTGAAAAGAAAGACAAACCGAAAGCGGAGTTTCAACAACAAACGAGTACGACTGAAAGCGGACTCGAAAAATAGACCGACCGAAAGCGGAGTTTTAACAACAAACGAGTACGACCGAAAGCGGACTCGAAAAGAAAGACCGACCAAAAGTGGAGTTTCAACAACAAACGAGTACGACTGAAAGCGGACTCAAAAAGAAAGACCGACCAAAAGTGGACTCGAAAATAAAGACCGACCGAAAGCGGAGTTTCAACAACAAACGAGTACGACTGAAAGCGGACTCGAAAAGATAGACCGACCAAAACTGGAGTTTCAACAACAAATGGGTACGACAGAAAGCGGACTTGAAAAGAAAGACCAACCGAAAGTGGAGTTTCAACAACAAACGAGTACGACTGAAAGCGAACTCGAAAAGATAGACCGTCCGAAAGCGGAGTTTCAACAACAAACGAGTACAACCGAAAGCGGACTCGAAAAGAAAGACCGACCGAAAGCGGAGTTTGAACAATAAACGAGAACGACCAAAAGCGGACTCGAAAAGAAAGACCGGCCGAAGGCGGAGTTTCAACAACAAACGAGTACGACCAAAAGTGGACTCGAAAAGAAAGACCGACCGAAAGCGGAGTTTCAACAACAAATGGGTACGACCGAAAGCGGACTTGAAAAGAAAGACCAACCGAAAGCGAAGTTTCAACAACAAACGAGTACAACCAAAAGCGGACTCGAAAAGAAAGACCGGCCGAAAGCGGAGTTTCAACAACAAACGGGTATGACCGAAAGCGGACTCGAAAAGAAAGGCCGACCGAAAGCGGAGGTTCAACAATAAACGAGTACGACCGAAAGCGGACTCAAAAAGAAAGACCGACCAAAAGTGGAGTTTCAACAATAAATGGGTATGACCGAAAGCGGACTTGAAAAGAAAGACCAACCGAAAGCGGAGTTTCAACAACAAACAAGTACGACCGAAAGCGGACTCGAAAAGATAGATCGACCGAAAGCAGAATTTCAACAACAAACGGGTACAACCGAAAGCGGACTCGAAAAGAAAGACCGACCGAAAGCGGAGTTTCAACAACAAATGGGTACGACCGAAAGCAGACTTGAAAAGAAATACCAACCGAAAGCGGAGTTTCAACAACAAACGAGTACGACTGAAAGCGGACTCGAAAAGATAGACCGACCGAAAGCGGAGTTTCAACAACAAACGGGTACAACCGAAAGAGGACTCGAAAAGAAAGACCGACCGAAAGCGGAGTTTCAACAACAAATGGGTACGACCGAAAGCAGACTTGAAAAGAAAGACCAACCAAAAGCGGAGTTTCAACAACAAACGAGTACGACTGAAAGCGTACTCGAAAAGAAAGACCGACCGAAAGCGGAGTTTCAACAATAAACGAGTACGACCGAAAGCGGGCTCGAAAAGAAAGACCGACCGAAAACGGAGTTTCAACAACAAATGGGTACGACCGAAAGTGGACTTGAAAAGAAAGACCAACCGAAAGCGGAGTTTCAACAACAAACGAGTACGACTGAAAGCGGACTCGAAAAGATAGACCGACCAAAAGTGGAGTTTCAACAACAAATGGGTACGACAGAAAGCGGACTTGAAAAGAAAGACCAACCGAAAGCGGAGTTTCAACAACAAACGAGTACGACTGAAAGCGGACTCGAAAAGATAGACCGACCGAAAGCGGAGTTTCAACAACAAACGAGTACAACCGAAAGCGGACTCGAAAAGAAAGACCGACCGAAAGCGGAGTTTGAACAATAAACGAGTACGACCAAAAGCGGACTCGAAAAGAAAGACCGACCAAAAGCGGAGTTTCAACAACAAACGAGTACGACCAAAAGTGGACTCGAAAAGAAAGATCGACCGAAAGCGGAGTTTCAACAACAAATGGGTACGACCGAAAGCGGACTTGAAAAGAAAGACCAACCGAAAGCGGAGTTTCAACAACAAACGAGTACGACTGAAAGCGGACTCGAAAAATAGACCGACCGAAAGCGGACTCGAAAAGAAAGACCGACCAAAAGTGGAGTTTCAACAACAAACGAGTACGACCGAAAGCGGACTCAAAAAGAAAGACCGACCGAAAGCGGAGTTTCAACAACAAACGGGTATGACCGAAAGCGGACTCGAAAAGAAAGGCCGACCGAAAGCGGAGGTTCAACAATAAACGAGTACGACCGAAAGCGGACTCGAAAAGAAAGACCGACCAAAAGTGGAGTTTCAACAATAAATGGGTATGACCGGAAGCGGACTTGAAAAGAAAGACCAACCGAAAGCGGAGTTTCAACAACAAACGAGTACGACCGAACGCGGACTCGAAAAGATAGATCGATCGAAAGTGGAATTTCAACAACAAACGGGTACAACCGAAAGCGGACTCGAAAAGAAAGACCGACCGAAAGCGGAGTTACAACAACAAATGGGTACGACCGAAAGCAGACTTAAAAAGAAAGACCAACCGAAAGCGGAGTTTCAACAATAAACGAGTACGACCGAAAGCGGACTCGAAAAGAAAGACCGACCGAAAGCGGACTCGAAAAGAAAGATCAACCGAAAGCGGAGTTTCAACAACAAACGAGTATGACCGAAAGCGGACTCGAAAAGAAAGACCGACCGAAAGCGGAGTTTCAACAACAAACGAGTACGACCGAAAGCGGACTCGAAAAGAAAGACCGACAGAAAGCAGAGTTTCAACAACAAACGAGTACGACCGAAAGCGGACTCGAAAAGAAAGACCGACCGAAAGCGGACTCGAAAAGAAAGATCAACCGAAAGCGGAGTTTCAACAACAAACGAGTATGACCAAAAGCGGACTCGAAAAGAAAGACCGACCGAAAGCGAAGTTTCAACAACAAACGGGTATGACCGAAAGCGGACTCGAAAAGAAAGACCGACCGAAAGCGGAGGTTCAACAATAAACGAGTACGACCGAAAGCGGACTCGAAAAGAAAGACCGACCGAAAGCGGAGTTTCAACAACAAATGGGTACGACCGAAAGCAGACTTGAAAAGAAAGACCAACCGAAAGCGGAGTTTCAACAACAAACGAGTACGACTGAAAGCGGACTCGAAAAGATAGACCGACCGAAAGCGGAGTTTCAACAACAAACTTGTACAATCGAAAGCGGACTCGAAAAGAAAGACCGACCGAAAGCGGAGTTTGAACAATAAACGAGTACGACCAAAAGCGGACTCGAAAAGAAAGACCGACCAAAAGCGGAGTTTCAACAACAAACGAGTACGACCAAAAGTGGACTCGAAAAGAAAGATCGACCGAAAGCGGAGTTTCAACAACAAATGGGTACGACCGAAAGCGGACTTGAAAAGAAAGACCAACCGAAAGCGGAGTTTCAACAACAAACGAGTACGACTGAAAGCGGACTCGAAAAATAGACCGACCGAAAGCGGACTCGAAAAGAAAGACCGACCAAAAGTGGAGTTTCAACAACAAACGAGTACGACCGAAAGCGGACTCAAAAAGAAAGACCGACCGAAAGCGGAGTTTCAACAACAAACGGGTATGACCGAAAGCTGACTCGAAAAGAAAGGCCGACCGAAAGCGGAGGTTCAACAATAAACGAGTACGACCGAAAGCGGACTCGAAAAGAAAGACCGACCAAAAGTGGAGTTTCAACAATAAATGGGTATGACCGGAAGCGGACTTGAAAAGAAAGACCAACCGAAAGCGGAGTTTCAACAACAAACGAGTACGACCGAACGCGGACTCGAAAAGATAGATCGATCGAAAGTGGAATTTCAACAACAAACGGGTACAACCGAAAGCGGACTCGAAAAGAAAGACCGACCGAAAGCGGAGTTACAACAACAAATGGGTACGACCGAAAGCAGACTTAAAAAGAAAGACCAACCGAAAGCGGAGTTTCAACAATAAACGAGTACGACCGAAAGCGGACTCGAAAAGAAAGACCGACCGAAAGCGGACTCGAAAAGAAAGATCAACCGAAAGCGGAGTTTCAACAACAAACGAGTATGACCGAAAGCGGACTCGAAAAGAAAGACCGACCGAAAGCGGAGTTTCAACAACAAACGAGTACGACCGAAAGCGGACTCGAAAAGAAAGACCGACAGAAAGCAGAGTTTCAACAACAAACGAGTACGACCGAAAGCGGACTCGAAAAGAAAGACCGACCGAAAGCGGACTCGAAAAGAAAGATCAACCGAAAGCGGAGTTTCAACAACAAACGAGTATGACCAAAAGCGGACTCGAAAAGAAAGACCGACCGAAAGCGAAGTTTCAACAACAAACGGGTATGACCGAAAGCGGACTCGAAAAGAAAGACCGACCGAAAGCGGAGGTTCAACAATAAACGAGTACGACCGAAAGCGGACTCGAAAAGAAAGACCGACCGAAAGCGGAGTTTCAACAACAAATGGGTACGACCGAAAGCAGACTTGAAAAGAAAGACCAACCGAAAGCGGAGTTTCAACAACAAACGAGTACGACTGAAAGCGGACTCGAAAAGATAGACCGACCGAAAGCGGAGTTTCAACAACAAACTTGTACAATCGAAAGCGGACTCGAAAAGAAAGACCGACCGAAAGCGGAGTTTGAACAATAAACGAGTACGACCAAAAGCGGACTCGAAAAGAAAGACCGACCAAAAGCGGAGTTTCAACAACAAACGAGTACGACCAAAAGTGGACTCGAAAAGAAAGATCGACCGAAAGCGGAGTTTCAACAACAAATGGGTACGACCGAAAGCGGACTTGAAAAGAAAGACCAACCGAAAGCGGAGTTTCAACAACAAACGAGTACGACTGAAAGCGGACTCGAAAAATAGACCGACCGAAAGCGGACTCGAAAAGAAAGACCGACCAAAAGTGGAGTTTCAACAACAAACGAGTACGACCGAAAGCGGACTCAAAAAGAAAGACCGACCGAAAGCGGAGTTTCAACAACAAACGGGTATGACCGAAAGCTGACTCGAAAAGAAAGGCCGACCGAAAGCGGAGGTTCAACAATAAACGAGTACGACCGAAAGCGGACTCGAAAAGAAAGACCGACCAAAAGTGGAGTTTCAACAATAAATGGGTATGACCGGAAGCGGACTTGAAAAGAAAGACCAACCGAAAGCGGAGTTTCAACAACAAACGAGTACGACCGAACGCGGACTCGAAAAGATAGATCGATCGAAAGTGGAATTTCAACAACAAACGGGTACAACCGAAAGCGGACTCGAAAAGAAAGACCGACCGAAAGCGGAGTTACAACAACAAATGGGTACGACCGAAAGCAGACTTAAAAAGAAAGACCAACCGAAAGCGGAGTTTCAACAATAAACGAGTACGACCGAAAGCGGACTCGAAAAGAAAGACCGACCGAAAGCGGACTCGAAAAGAAAGATCAACCGAAAGCGGAGTTTCAACAACAAACGAGTATGACCGAAAGCGGACTCGAAAAGAAAGACCGACCGAAAGCGGAGTTTCAACAACAAACGAGTACGACCGAAAGCGGACTCGAAAAGAAAGACCGACAGAAAGCAGAGTTTCAACAACAAACGAGTACGACCGAAAGCGGACTCGAAAAGAAAGACCGACCGAAAGCGGACTCGAAAAGAAAGATCAACCGAAAGCGGAGTTTCAACAACAAACGAGTATGACCAAAAGCGGACTCGAAAAGAAAGACCGACCGAAAGCGAAGTTTCAACAACAAACGGGTATGACCGAAAGCGGACTCGAAAAGAAAGACCGACCGAAAGCGGAGGTTCAACAATAAACGAGTACGACCGAAAGCGGACTCGAAAAGAAAGACCGACCGAAAGCGGAGTTTCAACAACAAATGGGTACGACCGAAAGCAGACTTGAAAAGAAAGACCAACCGAAAGCGGAGTTTCAACAACAAACGAGTACGACTGAAAGCGGACTCGAAAAGATAGACCGACCGAAAGCGGAGTTTCAACAACAAACGGGTACAACCGAAAGCGGACTCGAAAAGAAAGACCGACCGAAAGCGGAGTTTCAACAACAAATGGGTACGACAGAAAGCAGACTTGAAAAGAAAGACCAACCTAAAGCAGAGTTTCAACAACAAACGAGTACGACTGAAAGCGTACTCGAAAAGAAAGACCGACCGAAAGCGGAGTTTCAACAATAAACGAGTACGACCGAAAGCGGACTCGAAAAGAAAGACCGACCGAAAGCGGAGTTTCAACAACAAATGGGTACGACCGAATGCAGACTTGAAAAGAAAGACCAACCGAAAGCGGAGTTTCAACAACAAACGAGTACGACTGAAAGCGGACTCGAAAAGATAGACCGACCAAAACTGGAGTTTCAACAACAAATGGGTACGACAGAAAGCGGACTTGAAAAGAAAGACCAACCGAAAGCGGAGTTTCAACAACAAACGAGTACGACTGAAAGCGGACACGAAAAGAATGACCAACCGAAAGCGGAGTTTCAACAACAAACGAGTACAACCGAAAGCAGACTCAAAAAGAAAGACCGACCGAAAGCGGAGTTTGAACAACAAACGAGTACGACCAAAAGTGGACTAAAAAAGAAAGACCGACCGAAAGCGGAGTTTCAACAACAAATGGGTACGACCGAAAGCGGACTTGAAAAGAAAGACCAACCGAAAGCGGAGTTTCAACAACAAATGGGTACGACCGAAAGCGGACTCGAAAAATAGACCAACCGAAAGCGAAGTTTCAACAACAAACGAGTAAGACCGAAAGCGGACTCGAAAAGAAAGACCGACCAAAAGTGGAGTTTGAACAATAAATGAGAACGACGAAAAGTGGACTCGAAAAGAAAGACCGGCCGAAGGCAGAGTTTCAACAACAAACGAGTACGACCAAAAGTGGACTCAAAAAGAAAGACCGACCGAAAGCGGAGTTTCAACAACAAATGGGTACGACAGAAAGCGGACTTGAAAAGAAAGACAAACCGAAAGCGGAGTTTCAACAACAAACGAGTACGACTGAAAGCGGACTCGAAAAATAGACCGACCGAAAGCGGAGTTTTAACAACAAACGAGTACGACCGAAAGCGGACTCGAAAAGAAAGACCGACCAAAAGTGGAGTTTCAACAACAAACGAGTACGACTGAAAGCGGACTCAAAAAGAAAGACCGACCAAAAGTGGACTCGAAAATAAAGACCGACCGAAAGCGGAGTTTCAACAACAAACGAGTACGACTGAAAGCGGACTCGAAAAGATAGACCGACCAAAACTGGAGTTTCAACAACAAATGGGTACGACAGAAAGCGGACTTGAAAAGAAAGACCAACCGAAAGTGGAGTTTCAACAACAAACGAGTACGACTGAAAGCGAACTCGAAAAGATAGACCGTCCGAAAGCGGAGTTTCAACAACAAACGAGTACAACCGAAAGCGGACTCGAAAAGAAAGACCGACCGAAAGCGGAGTTTGAACAATAAACGAGAACGACCAAAAGCGGACTCGAAAAGAAAGACCGGCCGAGGCGGAGTTTCAACAACAAACGAGTACGACCAAAAGTGGACTCGAAAAGAAAGACCGACCGAAAGCGGAGTTTCAACAACAAATGGGTACGACCGAAAGCGGACTTGAAAAGAAAGACCAACCGAAAGCGAAGTTTCAACAACAAACGAGTACAACCAAAAGCGGACTCGAAAAGAAAGACCGGCCGAAAGCGGAGTTTCAACAACAAACGGGTATGACCGAAAGCGGACTCGAAAAGAAAGGCCGACCGAAAGCGGAGGTTCAACAATAAACGAGTACGACCGAAAGCGGACTCAAAAAGAAAGACCGACCAAAAGTGGAGTTTCAACAATAAATGGGTATGACCGAAAGCGGACTTGAAAAGAAAGACCAACCGAAAGCGGAGTTTCAACAACAAACAAGTACGACCGAAAGCGGACTCGAAAAGATAGATCGACCGAAAGCAGAATTTCAACAACAAACGGGTACAACCGAAAGCGGACTCGAAAAGAAAGACCGACCGAAAGCGGAGTTTCAACAACAAATGGGTACGACCGAAAGCAGACTTGAAAAGAAATACCAACCGAAAGCGGAGTTTCAACAACAAACGAGTACGACTGAAAGCGGACTCGAAAAGATAGACCGACCGAAAGCGGAGTTTAAACAACAAACGGGTACAACCGAAAGAGGACTCGAAAAGAAAGACCGACCGAAAGCGGAGTTTCAACAACAAATGGGTACGACCGAAAGCAGACTTGAAAAGAAAGACCAACCAAAAGCGGAGTTTCAACAACAAACGAGTACGACTGAAAGCGTACTCGAAAAGAAAGACCGACCGAAAGCGGAGTTTCAACAATAAACGAGTACGACCGAAAGCGGGCTCGAAAAGAAAGACCGACCGAAAACGGAGTTTCAACAACAAATGGGTACGACCGAAAGTGGACTTGAAAAGAAAGACCAACCGAAAGCGGAGTTTCAACAACAAACGAGTACGACTGAAAGCGGACTCGAAAAGATAGACCGACCAAAAGTGGAGTTTCAACAACAAATGGGTACGACAGAAAGCGGACTTGAAAAGAAAGACCAACCGAAAGCGGAGTTTCAACAACAAACGAGTACGACTGAAAGCGGACTCGAAAAGATAGACCGACCGAAAGCGGAGTTTCAACAACAAACGAGTACAATCGAAAGCGGACTCGAAAAGAAAGACCGACCGAAAGCGGAGTTTGAACAATAAACGAGTACGACCAAAAGCGGACTCGAAAAGAAAGACCGACCAAAAGCGGAGTTTCAACAACAAACGAGTACGACCAAAAGTGGACTCGAAAAGAAAGATCGACCGAAAGCGGAGTTTCAACAACAAATGGGTACGACCGAAAGCGGACTTGAAAAGAAAGACCAACCGAAAGCGGAGTTTCAACAACAAACGAGTACGACTGAAAGCGGACTCGAAAAATAGACCGACCGAAAGCGGACTCGAAAAGAAAGACCGACCAAAAGTGGAGTTTCAACAACAAACGAGTACGACCGAAAGCGGACTCAAAAAGAAAGACCGACCGAAAGCGGAGTTTCAACAACAAACGGGTATGACCGAAAGCGGACTCGAAAAGAAAGGCCGACCGAAAGCGGAGGTTCAACAATAAACGAGTACGACCGAAAGCGGACTCGAAAAGAAAGACCGACCAAAAGTGGAGTTTCAACAATAAATGGGTATGACCGGAAGCGGACTTGAAAAGAAAGACCAACCGAAAGCGGAGTTTCAACAACAAACGAGTACGACCGAACGCGGACTCGAAAAGATAGATCGATCGAAAGTGGAATTTCAACAACAAACGGGTACAACCGAAAGCGGACTCGAAAAGAAAGACCGACCGAAAGCGGAGTTACAACAACAAATGGGTACGACCGAAAGCAGACTTAAAAAGAAAGACCAACCGAAAGCGGAGTTTCAACAATAAACGAGTACGACCGAAAGCGGACTCGAAAAGAAAGACCGACCGAAAGCGGACTCGAAAAGAAAGATCAACCGAAAGCGGAGTTTCAACAACAAACGAGTATGACCGAAAGCGGACTCGAAAAGAAAGACCGACCGAAAGCGGAGTTTCAACAACAAACGGGTATGACCGAAAGCGGACTCGAAAAGAAAGACCGACCGAAAGCGGAGGTTCAACAATAAACGAGTACGACCGAAAGCGGACTCGAAAAGAAAGACCGACCGAAAGCGGAGTTTCAACAACAAATGGGTACGACCGAAAGCAGACTTGAAAAGATAGACCGACCGAAAGCGGAGTTTCAACAACAAACGGGTACAACCGAAAGCGGACTCGAAAAGAAAGACCGACCGAAAGCGGAGTTTCAACAACAAATGGGTACGACAGAAAGCAGACATGAAAAGAAAGACCAACCTAAAGCGGAGTTTCAACAACAAATGAGTACGACTGAAAGCGTACTCGAAAAGAAAGACCGACCGAAAGCGGAGTTTCAACAATAAACGAGTACGACCGAAAGCGGACTCGAAAAGAAAGACCGACCGAAAGCAGAGTTTCAACAACAAATGGGTACGACCGAAAGCAGACTTGAAAAGAAAGACCAACCGAAAGCGGAGTTTCAACAACAAACGAGTACGACTGAAAGCGGACTCGAAAAGATAGACCGACCAAAACTGGAGTTTCAACAACAAATGGGTACGACAGAAAGCGGACTTGAAAAGAAAGACCAACCGAAAGTGGAGTTTCAACAACAAACGAGTACGACTGAAAGCGAACTCGAAAAGATAGACCGTCCGAAAGCGGAGTTTCAACAACAAACGAGTACAACCGAAAGCGGACTCGAAAAGAAAGACCGACCGAAAGCGGAGTTTGAACAATAAACGAGAACGACCAAAAGCGGACTCGAAAAGAAAGACCGGCCGAAGGCGGAGTTTCAACAACAAACGAGTACGACCAAAAGTGGACTCGAAAAGAAAGACCGACCGAAAGCGGAGTTTCAACAACAAATGGGTACGACCGAAAGCGGACTTGAAAAGAAAGACCAACCGAAAGCGAAGTTTCAACAACAAACGAGTACAACCAAAAGCGGACTCGAAAAGAAAGACCGGCCGAAAGCAGAGTTTCAACAACAAACGGGTATGACCGAAAGCGGACTCGAAAAGAAAGGCCGACCGAAAGCGGAGGTTCAACAATAAACGAGTACGACCGAAAGCGGACTCAAAAAGAAAGACCGACCAAAAGTGGAGTTTCAACAATAAATGGGTATGACCGAAAGCGGACTTGAAAAGAAAGACCAACCGAAAGCGGAGTTTCAACAACAAACAAGTACGACCGAAAGCGGACTCAAAAAGATAGATCGACCGAAAGCAGAATTTCAACAACAAACGGGTACAACCGAAAGCGGACTCGAAAAGAAAGACCGACCGAAAGCGGAGTTTCAACAACAAATGGGTACGACCGAAAGCAGAATTGAAAAGAAATACCAACCGAAAGCGGAGTTTCAACAACAAACGAGTACGACTGAAAGCGGACTCGAAAAGATAGACCGACCGAAAGCGGAGTTTCAACAACAAACGGGTACAACCGAAAGAGGACTCGAAAAGAAAGACCGACCGAAAGCGGAGTTTCAACAACAAATGGGTACGACCGAAAGCAGACTTGAAAAGAAAGACCAACCAAAAGCGGAGTTTCAACAACAAACGAGTACGACTGAAAGCGTACTCGAAAAGAAAGACCGACCGAAAGCGGAGTTTCAACAATAAACGAGTACGACCGAAAGCGGGCTCGAAAAGAAAGACCGACCGAAAACGGAGTTTCAACAACAAATGGGTACGACCGAAAGTGGACTTGAAAAGAAAGACCAACCGAAAGCGGAGTTTCAACAACAAACGAGTACGACTGAAAGCGGACTCGAAAAGATAGACCGACCAAAAGTGGAGTTTCAACAACAAATGGGTACGACAGAAAGCGGACTTGAAAAGAAAGACCAACCGAAAGCCGAGCTTCAACAACAAACGAGTACGACTGAAAGCGGACTCGAAAAGATAGACCGACCGAAAGCGGAGTTTCAACAACAAACGAGTACAATCGAAAGCGGACTCGAAAAGAAAGACCGACCGAAAGCGGAGTTTGAACAATAAACGAGTACGACCAAAAGAGGACTCGAAAAGAAAGACCGACCAAAAGCGGAGTTTCAACAACAAACGAGTACGACCAAAAGTGGACTCGAAAAGAAAGATCGACCGAAAGCGGAGTTTCAACAACAAATGGGTACGACCGAAAGCGGACTTGAAAAGAAAGACCAACCGAAAGCGGAGTTTCAACAACAAACGAGTACGACTGAAAGCGGACTCGAAAAATAGACCGACCGAAAGCGGACTCGAAAAGAAAGACCGACCAAAAGTGGAGTTTCAACAACAAACGAGTACGACCGAAAGCGGACTCAAAAAGAAAGACCGACCGAAAGCGGAGTTTCAACAACAAACGGGTATGACCGAAAGCGGACTCGAAAAGAAAGGCCGACCGAAAGCGGAGGTTCAACAATAAACGAGTACGACCGAAAGCGGACTCGAAAAGAAAGACCGACCAAAAGTGGAGTTTCAACAATAAATGGGTATGACCGGAAGCGGACTTGAAAAGAAAGACCAACCGAAAGCGGAGTTTCAACAACAAACGAGTACGACCGAACGCGGACTCGAAAAGATAGATCGATCGAAAGTGGAATTTCAACAACAAACGGTTACAACCGAAAGCGGACTCGAAAAGAAAGACCGACCGAAAGCGGAGTTACAACAACAAATGGGTACGACCGAAAGCAGACTTAAAAAGAAAGACCAACCGAAAGCGGAGTTTCAACAATAAACGAGTACGACCGAAAGCGGACTCGAAAAGAAATACCGACCGAAAGCGGACTCGAAAAGAAAGATCAACCGAAAGCGTAGTTTCAACAACAAACGACTATGACCGAAAGCGGACTCGAAAAGAAAGACCGACCGAAAGCGGAGTTTCAACAACAAACGGGTATGACCGAAAGCGGACTCGAAAAGAAAGACCGACCGAAAGCGGAGGTTCAACAATAAACGAGTACGACCGAAAGCGGACTCGAAAAGAAAGACCGACCGAAAGCGGAGTTTCAACAACAAATGGGTACGACCGAAAGCAGACTTGAAAAGAAAGACCAACCGAAAGCGGAGTTTCAACAACAAACGAGTACGACTGAAAGCGGACTTGAAAAGATAGACCGACCGAAAGCGGAGTTTCAACAACAAACGGGTAAAACCGAAAGCGGACTCGAAAAGAAAGACCGACCGAAAGCGGAGTTTCAACAACAAATGGGTACGACAGAAAGCAGACTTGAAAAGAAAGACCAACCTAAAGCGGAGTTTCAACAACAAATGAGTACGACTGAAAGCGTACTCGAAAAGAAAGACCGACCGAAAGCGGAGTTTCAACAATAAACGAGTACGACCGAAAGCGGACTCGAAAAGAAATACCGACCGAAAGCAGAGTTTCAACAACAAATGGGTACGACCGAAAGCAGACTTGAAAAGAAAGACCAACCGAAAGCGGAGTTTCAACAACAAACGAGTACGACTGAAAGCGGACTCGAAAAGATAGACCGACCAAAACTGGAGTTTCTACAACAAATGGGTACGACAGAAAGCGGACTTGAAAAGAAAGACCAACCGAAAGCGGAGTTTCAACAACAAACGAGTACGACTGAAAGCGGACTCGAAAAGACAGACCGTCCAAAAACGGAGTTTCAACAACAAACGAGTACAACCGAAAGCGGACTCAAAAAGAAAGACCGACCGAAAGCGGAGTTTGAACAATAAACGAGAACGACCAAAAGCGGACTCGAAAAGAAAGACCGACCGAAGGCGGAGTTTCAACAACAAACGAGTACGACCAAAAGTGGACTCGAAAAGAAAGACCGACCGAAAGCGGAGTTTCAACAACAAATGGGTACGACCGAAAGCGGACTTGAAAAGAAAGACCAACCGAAAGCGAAGTTTCAACAACAAACGAGTACGACCAAAAGCGGACTCAAAAAGAAAGACCGACCGAAAGCGGAGTTTGAACAACAAACGGGTATGACCGAAAGCGGACTCGAAAAGAAAGGCCGACCGAAAGCGGAGGTTCAACAATAAACGAGTACGACCGAAAGCGGACTCGAAAAGAAAGACCGACCAAAAGCGGAGTTTCAACAACAAATGGGTACGACCGAAAGCAGACTTGAAAAGAAAGACCAACCGAAAGCGGAGTTTCAACAACAAACGAGTAGGACCAAAAGCGGACTCGAAAAGATAGACCGACCAAATGCGAACTTGAAAAGAAAGACCGACCGAAAGCGGAGTTTCAACAACAAACGAGTACGACCGAAAGCGGGCTCGAAAAGAAAGACCAACCGAAAGCGGAGTTTCAACAACAAACGAGTACGACCGAAAGCGGACTCGGGAAGAAAGACCGACCAAAAGCGGAGTTTCAACAACAAACGAGTACGACCGAAAGCGGACTCGAAAAGAAAGACCGACCGAAAGCGGAGTTTCAACAACAAACGAGTAGGACCAAAAGCGGACTAGAAAAGAAAGACCGACCGAAAGCGGAGTTTCCATAATAAACGAGTACGACCGTAAGCGGACTCGAAAAACAGACCGACCGAAAGCGGAGTTTTAACAACAAACGAGTACGACCGAAAGCGGACTCGAAAAGAAAGACCGACCAAAAGTGGAGTTTCAACAACAAACGAGTACGACCGAAAGCGGACTCAAAAAGAAAGACCGACCGAAAGCGGACTCGAAAATAAAGACCGGCCGAAAGCAGAGTTTCAACAACAAACGAGTACGACCGAAAGCGGACTCGAAAAGAAAGACCGACCAAAAGCGGAGTTTTAACAACAAATGAGTAGGACCAAAAGCGGACTCGAAAAGAAAGACCGACCGAAAGCGGAGTTTTCACAACAAACGAGTACGACCGAAAGCGGACTCGAAAAGAAAGACCGACCAAAAGCGAACTTGAAAAGAAAGACCGACTGAAAGCGGAGTTTCAACAACAAACGAGTACGACCGAAAGCGGGCTCGAAAAGAAAGACCAACCGAAAGAGGAGTTTCAACAACAAACGAGTACGACCGAAAGCGGACTCGGGAAGAAAGACCGACCAAAAGCGGAGTTTCAACAACAAACGAGTACGACCAAAAGCGGACTTGAAAAGAAAGACCGACCAAAAGCGGAGTTTCAACAACAAACGAGTACGACCGAAAGCGGACTCGAAAAGAAAGACCGACAGAAAGCAGAGTTTCAACAACAAACGAGTACGACCGAAAGCGGACTCGAAAAGAAAGACCGACCGAAAGCGGACTCGAAAAGAAAGATCAACCGAAAGCGGAGTTTCAACAACAAACGAGTATGACCGAAAGCGGACTCGAAAAGAAAGACCGACCGAAAGCGGAGTTTCAACAACAAACGAGTACGACCAAAGGCGGACTCGAAAAGAAAGACCGACCGAAAGCGGAGGTTCAACAATAAACGAGTACGACCGAAAGCGGACTCGAAAAGAAAGACCGACCGAAAGCGGAGTTTCAACAACAAATGGGTACGACCGAAAGCAGACTTGAAAAGAAAGACCAACCGAAAGCGGAGTTTCAACAACAAACGAGTACGACTGAAAGCGGACTCGAAAAGATAGACCGACCGAAAGCGGAGTTTCAACAACAAACGGGTACAACCGAAAGCGGACTCGAAAAGAAAGACCGACCGAAAGCGGAGTTTCAACAACAAATGGGTACGACAGAAAGCAGACTTGAAAAGAAAGACCAACCTAAAGCAGAGTTTCAACAACAAACGAGTACGACTAAAAGCGTACTCGAAAAGAAAGACCGACCGAAAGCGGAGTTTCAACAATAAACGAGTACGACCGAAAGCGGACTCGAAAAGAAAGACCGACCGAAAGCGGAGTTTCAACAACAAATGGGTACGACCGAATGCAGACTTGAAAAGAAAGACCAACCGAAAGCGGAGTTTCAACAACAAACGAGTACGACTGAAAGCGGACTCGAAAAGATAGACCGACCAAAACTGGAGTTTCAACAACAAATGGGTACGACAGAAAGCGGACTTGAAAAGAAAGACCAACCGAAAGCGGAGTTTCAACAACAAACGAGTACGACTGAAAGCGGACACGAAAAGAATGACCAACCGAAAGCGGAGTTTCAACAACAAACGAGTACAACCGAAAGCGGACTCAAAAAGAAAGACCGACCGAAAGCGGAGTTTGAACAACAAACGAGTACGACCAAAAGTGGACTAAAAAAGAAAGACCGACCGAAAGCGGAGTTTCAACAACAAATGGGTACGACCGAAAGCGGACTTGAAAAGAAAGACCAACCGAAAGCGGAGTTTCAACAACAAATGGGTACGACCGAAAGCGGACTCGAAAAATAGACCAACCGAAAGCGAAGTTTCAACAACAAACGAGTACGACCGAAAGCGGACTCGAAAAGAAAGACCGACCAAAAGTGGAGTTTGAACAATAAACGAGAACGACGAAAAGCGGACTCGAAAAGAAAGACCGGCCGAAGGCAGAGTTTCAACAACAAACGAGTACGACCAAAAGTGGACTCAAAAAGAAAGACCGACCGAAAGCGGAGTTTCAACAACAAATGGGTACGACCGAAAGCGGACTTGAAAAGAAAGACAAACCGAAAGCGGAGTTTCAACAACAAACGAGTACGACTGAAAGCGGACTCGAAAAATAGACCGACCGAAAGCGGAGTTTTAACAACAAACGAGTACGACCGAAAGCGGACTCGAAAAGAAAGACCGACCAAAAGTGGAGTTTCAACAACAAACGAGTACGACCGAAAGCGGACTCAAAAAGAAAGACCGACCGAAAGTGGACTCGAAAATAAAGACCGGCCGAAAGCAGAGTTTCAACAACAAACGAGTACGACCGAAAGCGGACTCGAAAAGAAAGACTGACCAAAAGCGGAGTTTTAACAACAAATGAGTAGGACCAAAAGCGGACTCGAAAAGAAAGACCGACCGAAAGCGGAGTTTTCACAACAAACGAGTACGACCGAAAGCGGACTCGAAAAGAAAGACCGACCAAAAGCGAACTTGAAAAGAAAGACCGACCGAAAGCGGAGTTTCAACAACAAACGAGTACGACCGAAAGCGGGCTCGAAAAGAAAGACCAACCGAAAGCGGAGTTTCAACAACAAACGAGTACGACCGAAAGCGGACTCGGGAAGAAAGACCGACCAAAAGCGGAGTTTCAACAACAAACGAGTACGACCGAAAGCGGACTCGAAAAGAAAGACCGACCGAAAGCGGAGTTTCCACAATAAACGAGTACGACCGTAAGCGGACTCGAAAAGAAAGACCGACCAAAAGCGGACTCGAAAAGAAAGACCGACCGAAAGCGGAGTTTCAACAACAAACGAGTACGACCGAAAGCGGACTCGAAAAGAAAGACCGACAGAAAGCGGAGTTTCAACAACAAACGAGTACGACCGAAAGCGGACTCGAAAAGAAAGACCGACCGAAAGCGGACTCGAAAAGAAAGATCAACCGAAAGCGGAGTTTCAACAACAAACGAGTATGACCGAAAGCGGATTCGAAAAGAAAGACCGACCGAAAGCGGAGTTTCAACAACAAACGAGTACGACCAAAAGCGGACTCGAAAAGAATGACCGACCGAAAGCGGAGTTTCAACAACAAACGGGTATGACCGAAAGCGGACTCGAAAAGAAAGATCGACCGAAAGCGTAGGTTCAACAACAAACGAGTACGACCAAAAGCGGACTCGAAAAGAAAGACCGACCAAAAGTGGAGTTTCAACAATAAATGGGTATGATCGAAAGCGGACTTGAAAAGAAAGACCAACCGAAAGCGGAGTTTCAACAACAAACGAGTACGACCGAAAGCGGACTCAAAAAGATAGATCGACCGAAAGCGGAGTTTCAACAACAAACGGGTACAACTGAAAGCAGACTCGAAAAGAAAGACCGACCGAAAGCGGAGTTTAAACAACAAATGGGTACGGCCGAAAGCAGACTTGAAAAGAAAGACCAACCGAAAGCGGAGTTTCAACAACAAACGAGTATGACTGAAAGCGTACTCGAAAAGAATGATCGACCGAAAGCGGATTTTCAACAACAAACGAGTACGACCGAAAGCGGACTCGAAAAGAAAGACCGACCGAAAGTGTTGTTTCAACAACAAATCGGTACGACCGAAAGCGGACTTGAAAAGAAAGACCAACCGAAAGCGGAGTTTCAACAACAAACGAGTACGACTGAAAGCGGACTCAAAAAATAGACCGACCGAAAGCGGAGTTTTAACAACAAACGAGTACGACCGAAAGCGGACTCGAAGAGAAAGACCGACCAAAAGTGGAGTTTCAACAACAAACGAGTACGACCGAAAGCGGACTTAAAAAGAAAGACCGACCGAAAGCGGACTCGAAAATAAAGACCGGCCGAAAGCAGAGTTTCAACAACAAACGAGTACGACCGAAAGCGGACTCGAAAAGAAAGACCGACCAAAAGCGGAGTTTTAACAACAAATGAGTAGGACCAAAAGCGGACTCGAAAAGAAAGACCGACCGAAAGCGGAGTTTTCACAACAAACGAGTACGACCGAAAGCGGACTCGAAAAGAAAGACCGACCAAAAGCGAACTTGAAAAGAAAGACCGACCGAAAGCGGAATTTCAACAACAAACGAGTACGACCGAAAGCGGGCTCGAAAAGAAAGACCAACCGAAAGCGGAGTTTCAACAACAAACGAGTACGACCGAAAGCGGGCTCGAAAAGAAAGAATACCGAAAGCGGAGTTTCAACAACAAACGAGTATGACCGAAAGCGGACTCGGGAAGAAAGACCGACCAAAAGCGGAGTTTCAACAAGAAACGAGTACGACCGAAAGCGGACTCGAAAAGAAAGACCGACCGAAAGCGGAGTTTCAACAACAAACGAGTAGGACCAAAAGCGGACTCGAAAAGAAAGACCGACCGAAAGCGGATTTTCCACAATAAACGAGTACGACCGTAAGCGGACTCGAAAAGAAAGAGCGACCAAAAGCGGACTCGAAAAGAAAGACCGAGCGAAAGCGGAGTTTCAACAACAAACGAGTACGACCGAAAGCGGACTCGAAAAGAAAGACCGACAGAAAGCGGAGTTTCAACAACAAACGAGTACGACCGAAAGCGGACTCGAAAAGAAAGACCGACCGAAAGCAGACTCGAAAAGAAAGATCAACCGAAAGCGGAGTTTCAACAACAAACGAGTATGACCGAAAGCGGACTCGAAAAGAAAGACCGACCGAAAGCGGAGTTTCAACAACAAACGAGTACGACCAAAAGCGGACTCGAAAAGAAAGACCGACCGAAAGCGGAGTTTCAACAACAAACGAGTATGACCGAAAGCGGACTCGAAAAGAAAGACCGACAGAAAGCGGAGTTTCAACAACAAACGAGTACGACCGAAAGCGGACTCGAAAAGAAAGACCGACCGAAAGCGGACTCAAAAAGAAAGATCAACCGAAAGCAGAGTTTCAACAACAAACGAGTATGACCGAAAGCGGACTCGAAAAGAAAGACCGACCGAAAGCGGAGTTTCAACAACAAACGAGTAGGACCAAAAGCGGACTAGAAAAGAAAGACCGACCGAAAGCGGAGTTTCCATAATAAACGAGTACGACCGTAAGCGGACTCGAAAAATAGACCGACCGAAAGCGGAGTTTTAACAACAAACGAGTACGACCGAAAGCGGACTCGAAAAGAAAGACCGACCAAAAGTGGAGTTTCAACAACAAACGAGTACGACCGAAAGCGGACTCAAAAAGAAAGACCGACCGAAAGCGGACTCGAAAATAAAGACCGGCCGAAAGCAGAGTTTCAACAACAAACGAGTACGACCGAAAGCGGACTCGAAAAGAAAGACCGACCAAAAGCGGAGTTTTAACAACAAATGAGTAGGACCAAAAGCGGACTCGAAAAGAAAGACCGACCGAAAGCGGAGTTTTCACAACAAACGAGTACGACCGAAAGCGGACTCGAAAAGAAAGACCGACCAAAAGCGAACTTGAAAAGAAAGACCGACCGAAAGCGGAGTTTCAACAACAAACGAGTACGACCGAAAGCGGGCTCGAAAAGAAAGACCAACCGAAAGAGGAGTTTCAACAACAAACGAGTACGACCGAAAGCGGACTCGGGAAGAAAGACCGACCAAAAGCGGAGTTTCAACAACAAACGAGTACGACCAAAAGCGGACTTGAAAAGAAAGACCGACCAAAAGCGGAGTTTCAACAACAAACGAGTACGACCGAAAGCGGACTCGAAAAGAAAGACCGACAGAAAGCAGAGTTTCAACAACAAACGAGTACGACCGAAAGCGGACTCGAAAAGAAAGACCGACCGAAAGCGGACTCGAAAAGAAAGATCAACCGAAAGCGGAGTTTCAACAACAAACGAGTATGACCGAAAGCGGACTCGAAAAGAAAGACCGACCGAAAGCGGAGTTTCAACAACAAACGAGTACGACCAAAAGCGGACTCGAAAAGAAAGACCGACCGAAAGCGAAGTTTCAACAACAAACGGGTATGACCGAAAGCGGACTCGAAAAGAAAGACCGACCGAAAGCGGAGGTTCAACAATAAACGAGTACGACCGAAAGCGGACTCGAAAAGAAAGACCGACCGAAAGCGGAGTTTCAACAACAAATGGGTACGACCGAAAGCAGACTTGAAAAGAAAGACCAACCGAAAGCGGAGTTTCAACAACAAACGAGTACGACTGAAAGCGGACTCGAAAAGATAGACCGACCGAAAGCGGAGTTTCAACAACAAACGGGTACAACCGAAAGCGGACTCGAAAAGAAAGACCGACCGAAAGCGGAGTTTCAACAACAAATGGGTACGACAGAAAGCAGACTTGAAAAGAAAGACCAACCTAAAGCAGAGTTTCAACAACAAACGAGTACGACTAAAAGCGTACTCGAAAAGAAAGACCGACCGAAAGCGGAGTTTCAACAATAAACGAGTACGACCGAAAGCGGACTCGAAAAGAAAGACCGACCGAAAGCGGAGTTTCAACAACAAATGGGTACGACCGAATGCAGACTTGAAAAGAAAGACCAACCGAAAGCGGAGTTTCAACAACAAACGAGTACGACTGAAAGCGGACTCGAAAAGATAGACCGACCAAAACTGGAGTTTCAACAACAAATGGGTACGACAGAAAGCGGACTTGAAAAGAAAGACCAACCGAAAGCGGAGTTTCAACAACAAACGAGTACGACTGAAAGCGGACACGAAAAGAATGACCAACCGAAAGCGGAGTTTCAACAACAAACGAGTACAACCGAAAGCGGACTCAAAAAGAAAGACCGACCGAAAGCGGAGTTTGAACAACAAACGAGTACGACCGAAAGTGGACTAAAAAAGAAAGACCGACCGAAAGCGGAGTTTCAACAACAAATGGGTACGACCGAAAGCGGACTTGAAAAGAAAGACCAACCGAAAGCGGAGTTTCAACAACAAATGGGTACGACCGAAAGCGGACTCGAAAAATAGACCAACCGAAAGCGAAGTTTCAACAACAAACGAGTACGACCGAAAGCGGACTCGAAAAGAAAGACCGACCAAAAGTGGAGTTTGAACAATAAACGAGAACGACGAAAAGCGGACTCGAAAAGAAAGACCGGCCGAAGGCAGAGTTTCAACAACAAACGAGTACGACCAAAAGTGGACTCAAAAAGAAAGACCGACCGAAAGCGGAGTTTCAACAACAAATGGGTACGACCGAAAGCGGACTTGAAAAGAAAGACAAACCGAAAGCGGAGTTTCAACAACAAACGAGTACGACTGAAAGCGGACTCGAAAAATAGACCGACCGAAAGCGGAGTTTTAACAACAAACGAGTACGACCGAAAGCGGATTCGAAAAGAAAGACCGACCAAAAGTGGAGTTTCAACAACAAACGAGTACGACCGAAAGCGGACTCAAAAAGAAAGACCGACCGAAAGTGGACTCGAAAATAAAGACCGGCCGAAAGCAGAGTTTCAACAACAAACGAGTACGACCGAAAGCGGACTCGAAAAGAAAGACTGACCAAAAGCGGAGTTTTAACAACAAATGAGTAGGACCAAAAGCGGACTCGAAAAGAAAGACCGACCGAAAGCGGAGTTTTCACAACAAACGAGTACGACCGAAAGCGGACTCGAAAAGAAAGACCGACCAAAAGCGAACTTGAAAAGAAAGACCGACCGAAAGCGGAGTTTCAACAACAAACGAGTACGACCGAAAGCGGGCTCGAAAAGAAAGACCAACCGAAAGCGGAGTTTCAACAACAAACGAGTACGACCGAAAGCGGACTCGGGAAGAAAGACCGACCAAAAGCGGAGTTTCAACAACAAACGAGTACGACCGAAAGCGGACTCGAAAAGAAAGACCGACCGAAAGCGGAGTTTCCACAATAAACGAGTACGACCGTAAGCGGACTCGAAAAGAAAGACCGACCAAAAGCGGACTCGAAAAGAAAGACCGACCGAAAGCGGAGTTTCAACAACAAACGAGTACGACCGAAAGCGGACTCGAAAAGAAAGACCGACAGAAAGCGGAGTTTCAACAACAAACGAGTACGACCGAAAGCGGACTCGAAAAGAAAGACCGACCGAAAGCGGACTCGAAAAGAAAGATCAACCGAAAGCGGAGTTTCAACAACAAACGAGTATGACCGAAAGCGGATTCGAAAAGAAAGACCGACCGAAAGCGGAGTTTCAACAGCAAACGAGTACGACCAAAAGCGGACTCGAAAAGAATGACCGACCGAAAGCGGAGTTTCAACAACAAACGGGTATGACCGAAAGCGGACTCGAAAAGAAAGATCGACCGAAAGCGTAGGTTCAACAACAAACGAGTACGACCAAAAGCGGACTCGAAAAGAAAGACCGACCAAAAGTGGAGTTTCAACAATAAATGGGTATGATCGAAAGCGGACTTGAAAAGAAAGACCAGCCGAAAGCGGAGTTTCAACAACAAACGAGTACGACCGAAAGCGGACTCAAAAAGATAGATCGACCGAAAGCGGAGTTTCAACAACAAACGGGTACAACTGAAAGCAGACTCGAAAAGAAAGACCGACCGAAAGCGGAGTTTAAACAACAAATGGGTACGGCCGAAAGCAGACTTGAAAAGAAAGACCAACCGAAAGCGGAGTTTCAACAACAAACGAGTATGACTGAAAGCGTACTCGAAAAGAATGATCGACCGAAAGCGGATTTTCAACAACAAACGAGTACGACCGAAAGCGGACTCGAAAAGAAAGACCGACCGAAAGTGTTGTTTCAACAACAAATCGGTACGACCGAAAGCGGACTTGAAAAGAAAGACCAACCGAAAGCGGAGTTTCAACAACAAACGAGTACGACTGAAAGCGGACTCAAAAAATAGACCGACCGAAAGCGGAGTTTTAACAACAAACGAGTACGACCGAAAGCGGACTCGAAGAGAAAGACCGACCAAAAGTGGAGTTTCAACAACAAACGAGTACGACCGAAAGCGGACTTAAAAAGAAAGACCGACCGAAAGCGGACTCGAAAATAAAGACCGGCCGAAAGCAGAGTTTCAACAACAAACGAGTACGACCGAAAGCGGACTCGAAAAGAAAGACCGACCAAAACTGGAGTTTCAACAACAAATGGGTACGACAGAAAGCGGACTTGAAAAGAAAGACCAACCGAAAGCGGAGTTTCAACAACAAACGAGTACGACTGAAAGCGGACACGAAAAGAATGACCAACCGAAAGCGGAGTTTCAACAACAAACGAGTACAACCGAAAGCGGACTCAAAAAGAAAGACCGACCGAAAGCGGAGTTTGAACAACAAACGAGTACGACCGAAAGTGGACTAAAAAAGAAAGACCGACCGAAAGCGGAGTTTCAACAACAAATGGGTACGACCGAAAGCGGACTTGAAAAGAAAGACCAACCGAAAGCGGAGTTTCAACAACAAATGGGTACGACCGAAAGCGGACTCGAAAAATAGACCAACCGAAAGCGAAGTTTCAACAACAAACGAGTACGACCGAAAGCGGACTCGAAAAGAAAGACCGACCAAAAGTGGAGTTTGAACAATAAACGAGAACGACGAAAAGCGGACTCGAAAAGAAAGACCGGCCGAAGGCAGAGTTTCAACAACAAACGAGTACGACCAAAAGTGGACTCAAAAAGAAAGACCGACCGAAAGCGGAGTTTCAACAACAAATGGGTACGACCGAAAGCGGACTTGAAAAGAAAGACAAACCGAAAGCGGAGTTTCAACAACAAACGAGTACGACTGAAAGCGGACTCGAAAAATAGACCGACCGAAAGCGGAGTTTTAACAACAAACGAGTACGACCGAAAGCGGATTCGAAAAGAAAGACCGACCAAAAGTGGAGTTTCAACAACAAACGAGTACGACCGAAAGCGGACTCAAAAAGAAAGACCGACCGAAAGTGGACTCGAAAATAAAGACCGGCCGAAAGCAGAGTTTCAACAACAAACGAGTACGACCGAAAGCGGACTCGAAAAGAAAGACTGACCAAAAGCGGAGTTTTAACAACAAATGAGTAGGACCAAAAGCGGACTCGAAAAGAAAGACCGACCGAAAGCGGAGTTTTCACAACAAACGAGTACGACCGAAAGCGGACTCGAAAAGAAAGACCGACCAAAAGCGAACTTGAAAAGAAAGACCGACCGAAAGCGGAGTTTCAACAACAAACGAGTACGACCGAAAGCGGGCTCGAAAAGAAAGACCAACCGAAAGCGGAGTTTCAACAACAAACGAGTACGACCGAAAGCGGACTCGGGAAGAAAGACCGACCAAAAGCGGAGTTTCAACAACAAACGAGTACGACCGAAAGCGGACTCGAAAAGAAAGACCGACCGAAAGCGGAGTTTCCACAATAAACGAGTACGACCGTAAGCGGACTCGAAAAGAAAGACCGACCAAAAGCGGACTCGAAAAGAAAGACCGACCGAAAGCGGAGTTTCAACAACAAACGAGTACGACCGAAAGCGGACTCGAAAAGAAAGACCGACAGAAAGCGGAGTTTCAACAACAAACGAGTACGACCGAAAGCGGACTCGAAAAGAAAGACCGACCGAAAGCGGACTCGAAAAGAAAGATCAACCGAAAGCGGAGTTTCAACAACAAACGAGTATGACCGAAAGCGGATTCGAAAAGAAAGACCGACCGAAAGCGGAGTTTCAACAGCAAACGAGTACGACCAAAAGCGGACTCGAAAAGAATGACCGACCGAAAGCGGAGTTTCAACAACAAACGGGTATGACCGAAAGCGGACTCGAAAAGAAAGATCGACCGAAAGCGTAGGTTCAACAACAAACGAGTACGACCAAAAGCGGACTCGAAAAGAAAGACCGACCAAAAGTGGAGTTTCAACAATAAATGGGTATGATCGAAAGCGGACTTGAAAAGAAAGACCAACCGAAAGCGGAGTTTCAACAACAAACGAGTACGACCGAAAGCGGACTCAAAAAGATAGATCGACCGAAAGCGGAGTTTCAACAACAAACGGGTACAACTGAAAGCAGACTCGAAAAGAAAGACCGACCGAAAGCGGAGTTTAAACAACAAATGGGTACGGCCGAAAGCAGACTTGAAAAGAAAGACCAACCGAAAGCGGAGTTTCAACAACAAACGAGTATGACTGAAAGCGTACTCGAAAAGAATGATCGACCGAAAGCGGATTTTCAACAACAAACGAGTACGACCGAAAGCGGACTCGAAAAGAAAGACCGACCGAAAGTGTTGTTTCAACAACAAATCGGTACGACCGAAAGCGGACTTGAAAAGAAAGACCAACCGAAAGCGGAGTTTCAACAACAAACGAGTACGACTGAAAGCGGACTCAAAAAATAGACCGACCGAAAGCGGAGTTTTAACAACAAACGAGTACGACCGAAAGCGGACTCGAAGAGAAAGACCGACCAAAAGTGGAGTTTCAACAACAAACGAGTACGACCGAAAGCGGACTTAAAAAGAAAGACCGACCGAAAGCGGACTCGAAAATAAAGACCGGCCGAAAGCAGAGTTTCAACAACAAACGAGTACGACCGAAAGCGGACTCGAAAAGAAAGACCGACCAAAAGCGGAGTTTTAACAACAAATGAGTAGGACCAAAAGCGGACTCGAAAAGAAAGACCGACCGAAAGCGGAGTTTTCACAACAAACGAGTACGACCGAAAGCGGACTCGAAAAGAAAGACCGACCAAAAGCGAACTTGAAAAGAAAGACCGACCGAAAGCGGAATTTCAACAACAAACGAGTACGACCGAAAGCGGGCTCGAAAAGAAAGACCAACCGAAAGCGGAGTTTCAACAACAAACGAGTACGACCGAAAGCGGGCTCGAAAAGAAAGAATACCGAAAGCGGAGTTTCAACAACAAACGAGTATGACCGAAAGCGGACTCGGGAAGAAAGACCGACCAAAAGCGGAGTTTCAACAAGAAACGAGTACGACCGAAAGCGGACTCGAAAAGAAAGACCGACCGAAAGCGGAGTTTCAACAACAAACGAGTAGGACCAAAAGCGGACTCGAAAAGAAAGACCGACCGAAAGCGGATTTTCCACAATAAACGAGTACGACCGTAAGCGGACTCGAAAAGAAAGACCGACCAAAAGCGGACTCGAAAAGAAAGACCGAGCGAAAGCGGAGTTTCAACAACAAACGAGTACGACCGAAAGCGGACTCGAAAAGAAAGACCGACAGAAAGCGGAGTTTCAACAACAAACGAGTACGACCGAAAGCGGACTCGAAAAGAAAGACCGACCGAAAGCAGACTCGAAAAGAAAGATCAACCGAAAGCGGAGTTTCAACAACAAACGAGTATGACCGAAAGCGGACTCGAAAAGAAAGACCGACCGAAAGCGGAGTTTCAACAACAAACGAGTACGACCAAAAGCGGACTCGAAAAGAAAGACCGACCGAAAGCGGAGTTTCAACAACAAACGAGTATGACCGAAAGCGGACTCGAAAAGAAAGACCGACAGAAAGCGGAGTTTCAACAACAAACGAGTACGACCGAAAGCGGACTCGAAAAGAAAGACCGACCGAAAGCGGACTCGAAAAGAAAGATCAACCGAAAGCAGAGTTTCAACAACAAACGAGTATGACCGAAAGCGGACTCGAAAAGAAAGACCGACCGAAAGCGGAGTTTCAACAACAAACGAGTATGACCGAAAGCGGACTCGAAAAGAAAGACTGACCGAAAGCGGAGTTTCAACAACAAACGAGTACGACTGAAAGCGGACTCGAAAAGAAAGACCGACCGAAAGCGGAGTTTCAACAACAAATGGGTACGACCGAATGCAGACTTGAAAAGAAAGACCAACCGAAAGCGGAGTTTCAACAACAAACGAGTACGACTGAAAGCGGACTCGAAAAGATAGACCGACCAAAACTGGAGTTTCAACAACAAATGGGTACGACAGAAAGCGGACTTGAAAAGAAAGACCAACCGAAAGCGGAGTTTCAACAACAAACGAGTACGACTGAAAGCGGACACGAAAAGAATGACCAACCGAAAGCGGAGTTTCAACAACAAACGAGTACAACCGAAAGCGGACTCAAAAAGAAAGACCGACCGAAAGCGGAGTTTGAACAACAAACGAGTACGACCGAAAGTGGACTAAAAAAGAAAGACCGACCGAAAGCGGAGTTTCAACAACAAATGGGTACGACCGAAAGCGGACTTGAAAAGAAAGACCAACCGAAAGCGGAGTTTCAACAACAAATGGGTACGACCGAAAGCGGACTCGAAAAATAGACCAACCGAAAGCGAAGTTTCAACAACAAACGAGTACGACCGAAAGCGGACTCGAAAAGAAAGACCGACCAAAAGTGGAGTTTGAACAATAAACGAGAACGACGAAAAGCGGACTCGAAAAGAAAGACCGGCCGAAGGCAGAGTTTCAACAACAAACGAGTACGACCAAAAGTGGACTCAAAAAGAAAGACCGACCGAAAGCGGAGTTTCAACAACAAATGGGTACGACCGAAAGCGGACTTGAAAAGAAAGACAAACCGAAAGCGGAGTTTCAACAACAAACGAGTACGACTGAAAGCGGACTCGAAAAATAGACCGACCGAAAGCGGAGTTTTAACAACAAACGAGTACGACCGAAAGCGGACTCGAAAAGAAAGACCGACCAAAAGTGGAGTTTCAACAACAAACGAGTACGACCGAAAGCGGACTCAAAAAGAAAGACCGACCGAAAGTGGACTCGAAAATAAAGACCGGCCGAAAGCAGAGTTTCAACAACAAACGAGTACGACCGAAAGCGGACTCGAAAAGAAAGACTGACCAAAAGCGGAGTTTTAACAACAAATGAGTAGGACCAAAAGCGGACTCGAAAAGAAAGACCGACCGAAAGCGGAGTTTTCACAACAAACGAGTACGACCGAAAGCGGACTCGAAAAGAAAGACCGACCAAAAGCGAACTTGAAAAGAAAGACCGACCGAAAGCGGAGTTTCAACAACAAACGAGTACGACCGAAAGCGGGCTCGAAAAGAAAGACCAACCGAAAGCGGAGTTTCAACAACAAACGAGTACGACCGAAAGCGGACTCGGGAAGAAAGACCGACCAAAAGAGGAGTTTCAACAACAAACGAGTACGACCGAAAGCGGACTCGAAAAGAAAGACCGACCGAAAGCGGAGTTTCCACAATAAACGAGTACGACCGTAAGCGGACTCGAAAAGAAAGACCGACCAAAAGCGGACTCGAAAAGAAAGACCGACCGAAAGCGGAGTTTCAACAACAAACGAGTACGACCGAAAGCGGACTCGAAAAGAAAGACCGACAGAAAGCGGAGTTTCAACAACAAACGAGTACGACCGAAAGCGGACTCGAAAAGAAAGACCGACCGAAAGCGGACTCGAAAAGAAAGATCAACCGAAAGCGGAGTTTCAACAACAAACGAGTATGACCGAAAGCGGATTCGAAAAGAAAGACCGACCGAAAGCGGAGTTTCAACAACAAACGAGTACGACCAAAAGCGGACTCGAAAAGAATGACCGACCGAAAGCGGAGTTTCAACAACAAACGGGTATGACCGAAAGCGGACTCGAAAAGAAAGATCGACCGAAAGCGTAGGTTCAACAACAAACGAGTACGACCAAAAGCGGACTCGAAAAGAAAGACCGACCAAAAGTGGAGTTTCAACAATAAATGGGTATGATCGAAAGCGGACTTGAAAAGAAAGACCAACCGAAAGCGGAGTTTCAACAACAAACGAGTACGACCGAAAGCGGACTCAAAAAGATAGATCGACCGAAAGCGGAGTTTCAACAACAAACGGGTACAACTGAAAGCAGACTCGAAAAGAAAGACCGGCCGAAAGCGGAGTTTAAACAACAAATGGGTACGGCCGAAAGCAGACTTGAAAAGAAAGACCAACCGAAAGCGGAGTTTCAACAACAAACGAGTATGACTGAAAGCGTACTCGAAAAGAATGATCGACCGAAAGCGGATTTTCAACAACAAACGAGTACGACCGAAAGCGGACTCGAAAAGAAAGACCGACCGAAAGTGTTGTTTCAACAACAAATCGGTACGACCGAAAGCGGACTTGAAAAGAAAGACCAACCGAAAGCGGAGTTTCAACAACAAACGAGTACGACTGAAAGCGGACTCAAAAAATAGACCGACCGAAAGCGGAGTTTTAACAACAAACGAGTACGACCGAAAGCGGACTCGAAGAGAAAGACCGACCAAAATTGGAGTTTCAACAACAAACGAGTACGACCGAAAGCGGACTTAAAAAGAAAGACCGACCGAAAGCGGACTCGAAAATAAAGACCGGCCGAAAGCAGAGTTTCAACAACAAACGAGTACGACCGAAAGCGGACTCGGAAAGAAAGACCGACCAAAAGCGGAGTTTTAACAACAAATGAGTAGGACCAAAAGCGGACTCGAAAAGAAAGACCGACCGAAAGCGGAGTTTTCACAACAAACGAGTACGACCGAAAGCGGACTCGAAAAGAAAGACCGACCAAAAGCGAACTTGAAAAGAAAGACCGACCGAAAGCGGAATTTCAACAACAAACGAGTACGACCGAAAGCGGGCTCGAAAAGAAAGACCAACCGAAAGCGGAGTTTCAACAACAAACGAGTACGACCGAAAGCGGGCTCGAAAAGAAAGAATACCGAAAGCGGAGTTTCAACAACAAACGAGTATGACCGAAAGCGGACTCGGGAAGAAAGACCGACCAAAAGCGGAGTTTCAACAAGAAACGAGTACGACCGAAAGCGGACTCGAAAAGAAAGACCGACCGAAAGCGGAGTTTCAACAACAAACGAGTAGGACCAAAAGCGGACTCGAAAAGAAAGACCGACCGAAAGCGGATTTTCCACAATAAACGAGTACGACCGTAAGCGGACTCGAAAAGAAAGACCGACCAAAAGCGGACTCGAAAAGAAAGACCGAGCGAAAGCGGAGTTTCAACAACAAACGAGTACGACCGAAAGCGGACTCGAAAAGAAAGACCGACAGAAAGCGGAGTTTCAACAACAAACGAGTACGACCGAAAGCGGACTCGAAAAGAAAGACCGACCGAAAGCAGACTCGAAAAGAAAGATCAACCGAAAGCGGAGTTTCAACAACAAACGAGTATGACCGAAAGCGGACTCGAAAAGAAAGACCGACCGAAAGCGGAGTTTCAACAACAAACGAGTACGACCAAAAGCGGACTCGAAAAGAAAGACCGACCGAAAGCGGAGTTTCAACAACAAACGAGTATGACCGAAAGCGGACTCGAAAAGAAAGACCGACAGAAAGCGGAGTTTCAACAACAAACGAGTACGACCGAAAGCGGACTCGAAAAGAAAGACCGACCGAAAGCGGACTCGAAAAGAAAGATCAACCGAAAGCAGAGTTTCAACAACAAACGAGTATGACCGAAAGCGGACTCGAAAAGAAAGACCGACCGAAAGCGGAGTTTCAACAACAAACGAGTATGACCGAAAGCGGACTCGAAAAGAAAGACTGACCGAAAGCGGAGTTTCAACAACAAATGGGTACGACCGAAAGCAGACTTGAAAAGAAAGACCAACCGAAAGCAGAGTTTCAACAACAAACGAGTACGACTGAAAGCGTACTCTAAAAGAATGACCGACCGAAAGCGGAGTTTCAACAACAAACGAGTACGACCGAAAGCGGACTCGAAAAGAAAGACCGACCGAAAGCGTTGTTTCAACAACAAATGGGTACGACCGAAAGCGGACTTGAAAAGAAAGACCAACCGAAAGCGGAGTTTCAACAACAAACGAGTACGACTGAAAGCAGACTCGAAAAGATAGACCGACCGAAAGCGGAGTTTCAACAACAAACGGGTACAACCGAAAGCGGACTCGAAAAGAAAGACCGACCGAAAGTGTTGTTTCAACAACAAATGGGTACGACCGAAAGCGGACTTGAAAAGAAAGACCAACCGAAAGCGGAGTTTCAACAACAAACGAGTACGACTGAAAGCGGACTTGAAAAGATAGACCGACCGAAAGTGGAGTTTGAACAACAAATGGGTACGACCGAAAGCGGACTTGAAAAGAAAGACCAACCGAAAGCGGTGTTTCAACAACAAACGAGTACGACGGAAAGCGGACTCGAAAAGATAGACCGACCGAAAGCGGAGTTTCAACAACAAATGAGTACGACCGAAAGCGGACTCGAAAAGAAAGACCGACCGAAAGCGGAGTTTGAACAATATACGAGTACGACCAAAAGCAGACTCGAAAAGAAAGACCGACCGAAAGCAGAGTTTCAACAACAAACGAGTACGACCAAAAGTGGACTCGAAAAGAAAGACCGACCGAAAGCGGAGTTTCAACAACAAATGGGTACGACCGAAAGGGGACTTGAAAAGAAAGACCAACCGAAAGCGGAGTTTCAACAACAAACGAGTACGACTGAAAGCGGACTCGAAAAATAGACCGACGGAAAGCGGAGTTTTAACAACAAACGAGTACGACCGAAAGCGGACTCGAAGAGAAAGACCGACCAAAAGTGGAGTTTCAACAACAAACGAGTACGACCGAAAGCGGACTTAAAAAGAAAGACCCACCGAAAGCGGATTCGAAAATAAAGACCGGCCGAAAGCAGAGTTTCAACAACAAACGAGTACGGCCGAAAGCGGACTCGAAAAGAAAGACCGACCAAAAGCGGAGTTTTAACAACAAATGAGTAGGACCAAAAGCGGACTCGAAAAGAAAGACCGACCGAAAGCGGAGTTTTCACAACAAACGAGTACGACCGAAAGCGGACTCGAAAAGAAAGACCGACCAAAAGCGGACTCGAAAAGAAAGACCGACCGAAAGCGGAGTTTCAACAACAAACGAGTACGACCGAAAGCGGACTCGAAAAGAAAGACCGACAGAAAGCAGAGTTTCAACAACAAACGATTACGACCGAAAGCGGACTCAAAAAGAAAGACCGACCGAAAGCGGACTCGAAAAGAAAGATCAACCGAAAGCGGAGTTTCAACAACAAACGAGTATGACCGAAAGCGGACTCGAAAAGAAAGACCGACCGAAAGCGGAGTTTCAAAAACAAACGAGTACGACCAAAAGCGGACTCGAAAAGAAAGACCGACCGAAAGCGGAGTTTCAACAACAAATGGGTACGACCGAAAGCAGACTTGAAAAGAAAGACCAACCGAAAGCAGAGTTTCAACAACAAACGAGTGCGACTGAAAGCGTACTCGAAAAGAATGACCGACCGAAAGCGGAGTTTCAACAACAAACGAGTACGACCGAAAGCGGACTCGAAAAGAAAGACCGACCGAAAGCGTTGTTTCAACAACAAATGGGTACGACCGAAAGCGGACTTGAAAAGAAAGACCAACCGAAAGCGGAGTTTCAACAACAAACGAGTACGACTGAAAGCAGACTCGAAAAGATAGACCGACCGAAAGCGGAGTTTCAACAACAAACGGGTACAACCGAAAGCGGACTCGAAAAGAAAGACCGACCGAAAGTGTTGTTTCAACAACAAATGGGTACGACCGAAAGCGGACTTGAAAAGAAAGACCAACCGAAAGCGGAGTTTCAACAACAAACGAGTACGACTGAAAGCGGACTTGAAAAGATAGACCGACCGAAAGTGGAGTTTGAACAACAAATGGGTACGACCGAAAGCGGACTTGAAAAGAAAGACCAACCGAAAGCGGTGTTTCAACAACAAACGAGTACGACGGAAAGCGGACTCGAAAAGATAGATCGACCGAAAGCGGAGTTTCAACAACAAATGAGTACGACCGAAAGCGGACTCGAAAAGAAAGACCGACCGAAAGCGGAGTTTGAACAATATACGAGTACGACCAAAAGCAGACTCGAAAAGAAAGACCGACCGAAAGCAGAGTTTCAACAACAAACGAGTACGACCAAAAGTGGACTCGAAAAGAAAGACCGACCGAAAGCGGAGTTTCAACAACAAATGGGTACGACCGAAAGGGGACTTGAAAAGAAAGACCAACCGAAAGCGGAGTTTCAACAACAAACGAGTATGACTGAAAGCGGACTCGAAAAATAGACCGACAGAAAGCGGAGTTTTAACAACAAACGAGTACGACCGAAAGCGGACTCGAAGAGAAAGACCGACCAAAAGTGGAGTTTCAACAACAAACGAGTACGACCGAAAGCGGACTTAAAAAGAAAGACCCACCGAAAGCGGATTCGAAAATAAAGACCGGCCGAAAGCAGAGTTTCAACAACAAACGAGTACGGCCGAAAGCGGACTCGAAAAGAAAGACCGACCAAAAGCGGAGTTTTAACAACAAATGAGTAGGACCAAAAGCGGACTCGAAAAGAAAGACCGACCGAAAGCGGAGTTTTCACAACAAACGAGTACGACCGAAAGCGGACTCGAAAAGAAAGACCGACCAAAAGCGAACTTGAAAAGAAAGACCGACCGAAAGCGGAGTTTCAACAACAAACGAGTACGACCGAAAGCGGGCTCGAAAAGAAAGACCAACCGAAAGCGGAGTTTCAACAACAAACGAGTACGACCGAAAGCGGACTCGGGAAGAAAGACCGACCAAAAGCGGAGTTTCAACAACAAACGAGTACGACCGAAAGCGGACTCGAAAAGAAAGACCGACCGAAAGCGGAGTTTCAACAACAAACGAGTAGGACCAAAAGCGGACTCGAAAAGAAAGACCGACCGAAAGCGGAGTTTCCACAATAAACGAGTACGACCGTAAGCGGACTCGAAAAGAAAGACCGACCAAAAGCGGACTCGAAAAGAAAGACCGACCGAAAGCGGAGTTTCAACAACAAACGAGTACGACCGAAAGCGGACTCGAAAAGAAAGACCGACAGAAAGCAGAGTTTCAACAACAAACGATTACGACCGAAAGCGGACTCAAAAAGAAAGACCGACCGAAAGCGGACTCGAAAAGAAAGATCAACCGAAAGCGGAGTTTCAACAACAAACGAGTATGACCGAAAGCGGACTCGAAAAGAAAGACCGACCGAAAGCGGAGTTTCAAAAACAAACGAGTACGACCAAAAGCGGACTCGAAAAGAAAGACCGACCGAAAGCGGAGTTTCAACAACAAATGGGTACGACCGAAAGCAGACTTGAAAAGAAAGACCAACCGAAAGCAGAGTTTCAACAACAAACGAGTGCGACTGAAAGCGTACTCGAAAAGAATGACCGACCGAAAGCGGAGTTTCAACAACAAACGAGTACGACCGAAAGCGGACTCGAAAAGAAAGACCGACCGAAAGCGTTGTTTCAACAACAAATGGGTACGACCGAAAGCGGACTTGAAAAGAAAGACCAACCGAAAGCGGAGTTTCAACAACAAACGAGTACGACTGAAAGCGGACTCGAAAAGATAGGCCGACCGAAAGCGGAGTTTCAACAACAAATGGGTACGACCGAAAGCAGACTTGAAAAGAAAGACCAGCCGAAAGCAGAGTTTCAACAACAAACGAGTACGACTGAAAGCGTACTCGAAAAGAATGACCGACCGAAAGCGGAGTTTCGACAACAAACGAGTACGACCGAAAGCGGACTAGAAAAGAAAGACCGACCGAAAGCGTTGTTTCAACAACAAATGGGTACGACCGAAAGCGGACTTGAAAAGAAAGACCAACCGAAAGCGGAGTTTCAACAACAAACGAGTACGACTGAAAGCGGACCCGAAAAGATAGACCGACCGAAAGCGGAGTTTCAACAACAAATGGGTACGACCGAAAGCGGACTTGAAAAGAAAGACCAACCGAAAGCGGAGTTTCAACAACAAACAAGTACGACGGAAAGCGGACTCGAAAAGATAGACCGATCGAAAGCGGAGTTTCAACAACAAATGGGTACAACCGAAAGCAGACTCGAAAAGAAAGACCGACCGAAAGCGGAGTTTCAACAACAAATGGGTACGACCGAAAGCAGACTTGAAAAGAAAGACCAACTGAAAGCGGAGTTTCAACAACAAACGAGTACGACTGAAAGCGTACTCGAAAAGAAAGACCGACCGAAAGCGGAGTTTGAACAACAAACGAGTAAGACCGAAAGCGGACTCGAAAAGAAAGACCGACCAAAAGTGGAGTTTCAACAACAAACGAGTACGACCGAAAGCGGACTCGAAAAGAAAGACCGACCGAAAGCTGAGTTTGAACAATAAACGAGTACGACCAAAAGCGGACTCGAAAAGAAAGACCGACCGAAAGCGGAGTTTCCACAATAAACGAGTACGACCGTAAGCGGACTCGAAAAGAAAGACCGACCAAAAGCGGACTCGAAAAGAAAGACCGACCGAAAGCGGAGTTTCAACAACAAACGAGTACGACCGAAAGCGGACTCGAAAAGAAAGACCGACAGAAAGCGGAGTTTCAACAACAAACGAGTACGACCGAAAGCGGACTCGAAAAGAAAGACCGACCGAAAGCGGACTCGAAAAGAAAGATCAACCGAAAGCGGAGTTTCAACAACAAACGAGTATGACCGAAAGCGGACTCGAAAAGAAAGACCGACCGAAAGCGGAGTTTCAAAAACAAACGAGTACGACCAAAAGCAGACTCGAAAAGAAAGGCCGACCGAAAGCGGAGTTTCAACAACAAACGGGTATGACCGAAAGCGGACTCGAAAAGAAAGACCGACAGAATGCGGAGGTTCAACAATAAACGAGTACGACCGAAAGCGGACTCGAAAAGAAAGACCGACCAAAAGTGGAGTTTCAACAATAAATGGGTATGACCGAAAGCGGACTTGAAAAGAAAGACCAACCGAAAGCGGAGTTTCAACAACAAACGAGTACGACCGAAAGCGGACTCGAAAAGATAGACCGACCGAAAGCGGAGTTTCAACAACAAACGGGTACAACCAAAAACGGACTCGAAAAGAAAGACCGACCGAAAGCGGAGTTTCAACAACAAATGGGTACGACCGAAAGTAGACTTGAAAAGAAAGACCAACCGAAAGCAGAGTTTCAACAACAAACGAGTACGACTGAAAGCGGACTCGAAAAGATAGATCGACCGAAAGCGGAGTTTCAACAACAAATGGGTACGACCGAAAGCGGACTTGAAAAGAAAGACCAACCGAAAGCGGAGTTTCAACAACAAACGAGTACGACTGAAAGCGGACTCGAAAAGATAGACCGACCGAAAGCGGAGTTTCAACAACAAATGGGTACTACCGAAAGCGGACTTGAAAAGAAAGACCGACCGAAAGCGGACTCGAAAAGAAAGATCAACCCAAAGCGGAGTTTTAACAACAAACGAGTATGACCGAAAGCGGACTCGAAAAGTAAGACCGACCGAAAGCGGAGTTTCAAAAACAAATGAGTACGACCAAAAGCGGACTCGAAAAGAAAGACCGACCGAAAGCGGAGTTTCAACAACAAACGGGTATGACCGAAAGCGGACTCGAAAAGAAAGACCGACCGAAAGCGGAGGTTCAACCATAAACGAGTACGATCGAAAGCGGACTCGAAAAGAAAGACCGACCAAAAGTGGAGTTTCAACAATAAATGGGTATGACCGAAAGCGGACTTGAAAAGAAAGACCAACCGAAAGCGGAGTTTCAACAACAAACGAGTACGACTGAAAGCGGACACGAAAAGAATGACCGACCGAAAGCGGAGTTTCAACAACAAACGAGTACAACCGAAAGCGGACTCGAAAAGAAAGACCGACCGAAAGCGGAGTTTGAACAATAAACGAGAACGACCAAAAGCGGACTCGAAAAAAAAGACCGACCGAAGGCGGAGTTTCAACAACAAACGAGTACGACCAAAAGTGGACTCGAAAAGAAAGACCGACCGAAAGCGGAGTTTCAACAACAAATGGGTACGACCGAAAGCGGACTTGAAAAGAAAGACCTACCGAAAGCGGAGTTTCAACAACAAACGAGTACGACTGAAAGCGGACTCGAAAAATAGACCGACCGAAAGCGGAGTTTTAACAACAAACGAGTACGACCGAAAGCGGACTCGAAAAGAAAGACCGACCAAAAGTGGAGTTTCAACAACAAACGAGTACGACCGAAAGCGGACTCAAAAAGAAAGACCGACCGAAAGCGGACTCGAAAATAAAGACCGGCCGAAAGCAGAGTTTCAACAACAAACGAGTAGGACCGAAAGCGGACTCGAAAAGAAAGACCGACCAAAAGCGGAGTTTTAACAACAAATGAGTAGGACCAAAAGCGGACTCGAAAAGAAAGACCGACCGAAAGCGGAGTTTTCACAACAAATGAGTACGACCGAAAGCGGACTCGAAAAGAAAGACCGACCAAAAGCGAACTTGAAAAGAAAGACCAACCGAAAGCGGAGTTTCAACAACAAACGAGTACGACCGAAAGCGGGCTCGGGAAGAAAGACCGACCAAAAGCGGAGTTTCAACAACAAACGAGTACGACCGAAAGCATACTCGAAAAGAAAGACCGACCGAAAGCGGAGTTTCAACAACAAACGGGTAGGACCAAAAGCGGACTCGAAAAGAAAGACCGACCGAAAGCGGAGTTTCCACAATAAACGAGTACGACCGTAAGCGGACTCGAAAAGAAAGACCGACCGAAAGCGGAGTTTAAACAACAAATGGTTACGACCGAAAGCAGACTTGAAAAGAAAGACCAACCGAAAGCGGAGTTTCAACAACAAACGAGTATGACTGAAAGCGTACTCGAAAAGAATGATCGACCGAAAGCGGATTTTCAACAACAAACGAGTACGACCGAAAGCGGACTCGAAAAGAAAGACCGACCGAAAGTGTTGTTTCAACAACAAATGGGTACGACCGAAAGCGGACTTGAAAAGAAAGACCAACCGAAAGCGGAGTTTCAACAACAAACGAGTACGACTGAAAGCGGACTCGAAAAGATAGACCGACCGAAAGCGGACTCGAAAAGAAAGATCAACCGAAAGCGAAGTTTCAACAACAAACGAGTATGACCGAAAGCGGACTCGAAAAGAAAGACCGACTGAAAGCGGAGGTTCAACAATAAACGAGTACGACCGAAAGCGGACTCGAAAAGAAAGACCGACCAAAAGTGGAGTTTCAACAATAAATGGGTATGACCGAAAGCGGACTTGAAAAGAAAGACCAACCGAAAGCGGAGTTTCAACAACAAACGAGTACGACCGAAAGCGGACTCGAAAATATAGACCGACCGAAAGCGGAGTTTCAACAACAAACGGGTACAACCGAAAGCGGACTCGAAAAGAAAGACCGACCGAAAGCGGACTCGAAAAGAAAGATCAACCGAAAGCGAAGTTTCAACAACAAACGAGTATGACCGAAAGCGGACTCGAAAAGAAAGACCGACCGAAAGCGGAGTTTCAAAAACAAACGAGTACGACCAAAAGCAGACTCGAAAAGAAAGACCGACCGAAAGCGGAGTTTCAACAACAAACGGGTATGACCGAAAGCGGACTCGAAAAGAAAGACCGACAGAATGCGGAGGTTCAACAATAAACGAGTACGACCGAAAGCGGACTCGAAAAGAAAGACCGACCAAAAGTGGAGTTTCAACAATAAATGGGTATGACCGAAAGCGGACTTGAAAAGAAAGACCAACCGAAAGCGGAGTTTCAACAACAAACGAGTACGACCGAAAGCGGACTCGAAAAGATAGACCGACCGAAAGCGGAGTTTCAACAACAAACGGGTACAACCAAAAACGGACTCGAAAAGAAAGACCGACCGAAAGCGGAGTTTCAACAACAAATGGGTACGACCGAAAGTAGACTTGAAAAGAAAGACCAACCGAAAGCAGAGTTTCAACAACAAACGAGTACGACTGAAAGCGGACTCGAAAAGATAGATCGACCGAAAGCGGAGTTTCAACAACAAATGGGTACGACCGAAAGCGGACTTGAGAAGAAAGACCAACCGAAAGCGGAGTTTCAACAACAAACGAGTACGACTGAAAGCGGACTCGAAAAGATAGACCGACCGAAAGCGGAGTTTCAACAACAAATGGGTACTACCGAAAGCGGACTTGAAAAGAAAGACCGACCGAAAGCGGACTCGAAAAGAAAGATCAACCCAAAGCGGAGTTTTAACAACAAACGAGTATGACCGAAAGCGGACTCGAAAAGAAAGACCGACCGAAAGCGGAGTTTCAAAAACAAACGAGTACGACCAAAAGCGGACTCGAAAAGAAAGACCGACCGAAAGCGGAGTTTCAACAACAAACGGGTATGACCGAAAGCGGACTCGAAAAGAAAGACCGACCGAAAGCGGAGGTTCAACCATAAACGAGTACGATCGAAAGCGGACTCGAAAAGAAAGACCGACCAAAAGTGGAGTTTCAACAATAAATGGGTATGACCGAAAGCGGACTTGAAAAGAAAGACCAACCGAAAGCGGAGTTTCAACAACAAACGAGTACGACTGAAAGCGGACACGAAAAGAATGACCGACCGAAAGCGGAGTTTCAACAACAAACGAGTACAACCGAAAGCGGACTCGAAAAGAAAGATCGACCGAAAGCGGAGTTTGAACAATAAACGAGAACGACCAAAAGCGGACTCGAAAAAAAAGACCGACCGAAGGCGGAGTTTCAACAACAAACGAGTACGACCAAAAGTGGACTCGAAAAGAAAGACCGACCGAAAGCGGAGTTTCAACAACAAATGGGTACGACCGAAAGCGGACTTGAAAAGAAAGACCTACCGAAAGCGGAGTTTCAACAACAAACGAGTACGACTGAAAGCGGACTCGAAAAATAGACCGACCGAAAGCGGAGTTTTAACAACAAACGAGTACGACCGAAAGCGGACTCGAAAAGAAAGACCGACCAAAAGTGGAGTTTCAACAACAAACGAGTACGACCGAAAGCGGACTCAAAAAGAAAGACCGACCGAAAGCGGACTCGAAAATAAAGACCGGCCGAAAGCAGAGTTTCAACAACAAACGAGTAGGACCGAAAGCGGACTCGAAAAGAAAGACCGACCAAAAGCGGAGTTTTAACAACAAATGAGTAGGACCAAAAGCGGACTCGAAAAGAAAGACCGACCGAAAGCGGAGTTTTCACAACAAATGAGTACGACCGAAAGCGGACTCGAAAAGAAAGACCGACCAAAAGCGAACTTGAAAAGAAAGACCAACCGAAAGCGGAGTTTCAACAACAAACGAGTACGACCGAAAGCGGGCTCGGGAAGAAAGACCGACCAAAAGCGGAGTTTCAACAACAAACGAGTACGACCGAAAGCATACTCGAAAAGAAAGACCGACCGAAAGCGGAGTTTCAACAACAAACGGGTAGGACCAAAAGCGGACTCGAAAAGAAAGACCGACCGAAAGCGGAGTTTCCACAATAAACGAGTACGACCGTAAGCGGACTCGAAAAGAAAGACCGACCGAAAGCGGAGTTTAAACAACAAATGGTTACGACCGAAAGCAGACTTGAAAAGAAAGACCAACCGAAAGCGGAGTTTCAACAACAAACGAGTATGACTGAAAGCGTACTCGAAAAGAATGATCGACCGAAAGCGGATTTTCAACAACAAACGAGTACGACCGAAAGCGGACTCGAAAAGAAAGACCGACCGAAAGTGTTGTTTCAACAACAAATGGGTACGACCGAAAGCGGACTTGAAAAGAAAGACCAACCGAAAGCGGAGTTTCAACAACAAACGAGTACGACTGAAAGCGGACTCGAAAAGATAGACCGACCGAAAGCGGACTCGAAAAGAAAGATCAACCGAAAGCGAAGTTTCAACAACAAACGAGTATGACCGAAAGCGGACTCGAAAAGAAAGACCGACTGAAAGCGGAGGTTCAACAATAAACGAGTACGACCGAAAGCGGACTCGAAAAGAAAGACCGACCGAAAGCGGAGTTTCAAAAACAAACGAGTACGACCAAAAGCAGACTCGAAAAGAAAGACCGACCGAAAGCGGAGTTTCAACAACAAACGGGTATGACCGAAAGCGGACTCGAAAAGAAAGACCGACAGAATGCGGAGGTTCAACAATAAACGAGTACGACCGAAAGCGGACTCGAAAAGAAAGACCGACCAAAAGTGGAGTTTCAACAATAAATGGGTATGACCGAAAGCGGACTTGAAAAGAAAGACCAACCGAAAGCGGAGTTTCAACAACAAACGAGTACGACCGAAAGCGGACTCGAAAAGATAGACCGACCGAAAGCGGAGTTTCAACAACAAACGGGTACAACCAAAAACGGACTCGAAAAGAAAGACCGACCGAAAGCGGAGTTTCAACAACAAATGGGTACGACCGAAAGTAGACTTGAAAAGAAAGACCAACCGAAAGCAGAGTTTCAACAACAAACGAGTACGACTGAAAGCGGACTCGAAAAGATAGATCGACCGAAAGCGGAGTTTCAACAACAAATGGGTACGACCGAAAGCGGACTTGAGAAGAAAGACCAACCGAAAGCGGAGTTTCAACAACAAACGAGTACGACTGAAAGCGGACTCGAAAAGATAGACCGACCGAAAGCGGAGTTTCAACAACAAATGGGTACTACCGAAAGCGGACTTGAAAAGAAAGACCGACCGAAAGCGGACTCGAAAAGAAAGATCAACCCAAAGCGGAGTTTTAACAACAAACGAGTATGACCGAAAGCGGACTCGAAAAGAAAGACCGACCGAAAGCGGAGTTTCAAAAACAAACGAGTACGACCAAAAGCGGACTCGAAAAGAAAGACCGACCGAAAGCGGAGTTTCAACAACAAACGGGTATGACCGAAAGCGGACTCGAAAAGAAAGACCGACCGAAAGCGGAGGTTCAACCATAAACGAGTACGATCGAAAGCGGACTCGAAAAGAAAGACCGACCAAAAGTGGAGTTTCAACAATAAATGGGTATGACCGAAAGCGGACTTGAAAAGAAAGACCAACCGAAAGCGGAGTTTCAACAACAAACGAGTACGACTGAAAGCGGACACGAAAAGAATGACCGACCGAAAGCGGAGTTTCAACAACAAACGAGTACAACCGAAAGCGGACTCGAAAAGAAAGATCGACCGAAAGCGGAGTTTGAACAATAAACGAGAACGACCAAAAGCGGACTCGAAAAAAAAGACCGACCGAAGGCGGAGTTTCAACAACAAACGAGTACGACCAAAAGTGGACTCGAAAAGAAAGACCGACCGAAAGCGGAGTTTCAACAACAAATGGGTACGACCGAAAGCGGACTTGAAAAGAAAGACCTACCGAAAGCGGAGTTTCAACAACAAACGAGTACGACTGAAAGCGGACTCGAAAAATAGACCGACCGAAAGCGGAGTTTTAACAACAAACGAGTACGACCGAAAGCGGACTCGAAAAGAAAGACCGACCAAAAGTGGAGTTTCAACAACAAACGAGTACGACCGAAAGCGGACTCAAAAAGAAAGACCGACCGAAAGCGGACTCGAAAATAAAGACCGGCCGAAAGCAGAGTTTCAACAACAAACGAGTAGGACCGAAAGCGGACTCGAAAAGAAAGACCGACCAAAAGCGGAGTTTTAACAACAAATGAGTAGGACCAAAAGCGGACTCGAAAAGAAAGACCGACCGAAAGCGGAGTTTTCACAACAAATGAGTACGACCGAAAGCGGACTCGAAAAGAAAGACCGACCAAAAGCGAACTTGAAAAGAAAGACCAACCGAAAGCGGAGTTTCAACAACAAACGAGTACGACCGAAAGCGGGTTCGGGAAGAAAGACCGACCAAAAGCGGAGTTTCAACAACAAACGAGTACGACCGAAAGCATACTCGAAAAGAAAGACCGACCGAAAGCGGAGTTTCAACAACAAACGGGTAGGACCAAAAGCGGACTCGAAAAGAAAGACCGACCGAAAGCGGAGTTTCCACAATAAACGAGTACGACCGTAAGCGGACTCGAAAAGAAAGACCGACCGAAAGCGGAGTTTAAACAACAAATGGTTACGACCGAAAGCAGACTTGAAAAGAAAGACCAACCGAAAGCGGAGTTTCAACAACAAACGAGTATGACTGAAAGCGTACTCGAAAAGAATGATCGACCGAAAGCGGATTTTCAACAACAAACGAGTACGACCGAAAGCGGACTCGAAAAGAAAGACCGACCGAAAGCGGAGTTTCAACAACAAATGGGTACGACCGAAAGCGGACTTGAAAAGAAAGACCTACCGAAAGCGGAGTTTCAACAACAAACGAGTACGACTGAAAGCGGACTCGAAAAATAGACCGACCGAAAGCGGAGTTTTAACAACAAACGAGTACGACCGAAAGCGGACTCGAAAAGAAAGACCGACCAAAAGTGGAGTTTCAACAACAAACGAGTACGACCGAAAGCGGACTCAAAAAGAAAGACCGACCGAAAGCGGACTCGAAAATAAAGACCGGCCGAAAGCAGAGTTTCAACAACAAACGAGTAGGACCGAAAGCGGACTCGAAAAGAAAGACCGACCAAAAGCGGAGTTTTAACAACAAATGAGTAGGACCAAAAGCGGACTCGAAAAGAAAGACCGACCGAAAGCGGAGTTTTCACAACAAATGAGTACGACCGAAAGCGGACTCGAAAAGAAAGACCGACCAAAAGCGAACTTGAAAAGAAAGACCAACCGAAAGCGGAGTTTCAACAACAAACGAGTACGACCGAAAGCGGGTTCGGGAAGAAAGACCGACCAAAAGCGGAGTTTCAACAACAAACGAGTACGACCGAAAGCATACTCGAAAAGAAAGACCGACCGAAAGCGGAGTTTCAACAACAAACGGGTAGGACCAAAAGCGGACTCGAAAAGAAAGACCGACCGAAAGCGGAGTTTCCACAATAAACGAGTACGACCGTAAGCGGACTCGAAAAGAAAGACCGACCGAAAGCGGAGTTTAAACAACAAATGGTTACGACCGAAAGCAGACTTGAAAAGAAAGACCAACCGAAAGCGGAGTTTCAACAACAAACGAGTATGACTGAAAGCGTACTCGAAAAGAATGATCGACCGAAAGCGGATTTTCAACAACAAACGAGTACGACCGAAAGCGGACTCGAAAAGAAAGACCGACCGAAAGTGTTGTTTCAACAACAAATGGGTACGACCGAAAGCGGACTTGAAAAGAAAGACCAACCGAAAGCGGAGTTTCAACAACAAACGAGTACGACTGAAAGCGGACTCGAAAAGATAGACCGACCGAAAGCGGACTCGAAAAGAAAGATCAACCGAAAGCGAAGTTTCAACAACAAACGAGTATGACCGAAAGCGGACTCGAAAAGAAAGACCGACTGAAAGCGGAGGTTCAACAATAAACGAGTACGACCGAAAGCGGACTCGAAAAGAAAGACCGACCAAAAGTGGAGTTTCAACAATAAATGGGTATGACCGAAAGCGGACTTGAAAAGAAAGACCAACCGAAAGCGGAGTTTCAACAACAAACGAGTACGACCGAAAGCGGACTCGAAAATATAGACCGACCGAAAGCGGAGTTTCAACAACAAACGGGTACAACCGAAAGCGGACTCGAAAAGAAAGACCGACCGAAAGCGGAGTTTCAACAATAAATGGGTACGACCGAAAGCAGACTTGAAAAGAAAGACCAACCGAATGCAGAGTTTCAACAACAAACGAGTACGACTGAAAGCGTACTCGAAAAGAATGACCGACCGAAAGCGGAGTTTCAACAACAAACGAGTACGAGCGAAAGCGGACTCGAAAAGAAAGACCGACCGAAAGCGTTGTTTCAACAACAAATGGGTACGACCGAAAGCGGACTTGAAAAGAAAGACCAACCGAAAGCGGAGTTTCAACAACAAACGAGTACGACTGAAAGCGGACTCGAAAAGATAGACCGACCGAAAGCGGAGTTTCAACAACAAATGGGTACGACCGAAAGCGGACTTGAAAAGAAAGACCAACCGAAAGCGGAGTTTCAACAACAAACAAGTACGACGGAAAGCGGACTCGAAAAGAAAGACCGACCGAAAGCGGACTTGAAAAGAAAGACCAACCGAAAGCGGAGTTTCAACAACAAACGAGTACGACCGAAAGCGGACTCGAAAAGAAAGACCGACCGAAAGCGGAGTTTTCACAACAAATGAGTACGACCGAAAGCGGACTCGAAAAGAAAGACCGACCAAAAGCGAACTTGAAAAGAAAGACCGACCGAAAGCGGAGTTTCAACAACAAACGAGTACGACCGAAAGCGGGCTCGGGAAGAAAGACCGACCAAAAGCGGAGTTTCAACAACAAACGAGTACGACCGAAAGCATACTCGAAAAGAAAGACCGACCGAAAGCGGAGTTTCAACAACAAACGGGTAGGACCAAAAGCGGACTCGAAAAGAAAGACCGACCGAAAGCGGAGTTTCCACAATAAACGAGTACGACCGTAAGCGGACTCGAAAAGAAAGACCGACCGAAAGCGGAGTTTAAACAACAAATGGTTACGACCGAAAGCAGACTTGAAAAGAAAGACCAACCGAAAGCGGAGTTTCAACAACAAACGAGTATGACTGAAAGCGTACTCGAAAAGAATGATCGACCGAAAGCGGATTTTCAACAACAAACGAGTACGACCGAAAGCGGACTCGAAAAGAAAGACCGACCGAAAGTGTTGTTTCAACAACAAATAGGTACGACCGAAAGCGGACTTGAAAAGAAAGACCAACCGAAAGCGGAGTTTCAACAACAAACGAGTACGACTGAAAGCGGACTCGAAAAGATAGACCGACCGAAAGCGGACTCGAAAAGAAAGATCAACCGAAAGCGAAGTTTCAACAACAAACGAGTATGACCGAAAGCGGACTCGAAAAGAAAGACCGACTGAAAGCGGAGGTTCAACAATAAACGAGTACGACCGAAAGCGGACTCGAAAAGAAAGACCGACCAAAAGTGGAGTTTCAACAATAAATGGGTATGACCGAAAGCGGACTTGAAAAGAAAGACCAACCGAAAGCGGAGTTTCAACAACAAACGAGTACGACCGAAAGCAGACTCGAAAATATAGACCGACCGAAAGCGGAGTTTCAACAACAAACGGGTACAACCGAAAGCGGACTCGAAAAGAAAGACCGACCGAAAGCGGAGTTTCAACAACAAATGGGTACGACCGAAAGCAGACTTGAAAAGAAAGACCAACCGAATGCAGAGTTTCAACAACAAACGAGTACGACTGAAAGCGTACTCGAAAAGAATGACCGACCGAAAGCGGAGTTTCAACAACAAACGAGTACGAGCGAAAGCGGACTCGAAAAGAAAGACCGACCGAAAGCGTTGTTTCAACAACAAATGGGTACGACCGAAAGCGGACTTGAAAAGAAAGACCAACCGAAAGCGGAGTTTCAACAACAAACAAGTACGACCGAAAGCGGACTCGAAAAGAAAGACCGACCGAAAGCGGAGTTTTCACAACAAATGAGTACGACCGAAAGCGGACTCGAAAAGAAAGACCGACCAAAAGCGAACTTGAAAAGAAAGACCGACCGAAAGCGGAGTTTCAACAACAAACGAGTACGACCGAAAGCGGGCTCGGGAAGAAACACCGACCAAAAGCGGAGTTTCAACAACAAACGAGTACGACCGAAAGCATACTCGAAAAGAAAGACCGACCGAAAGCGGAGTTTCAACAACAAACGGGTAGGACCAAAAGCGGACTCGAAAAGAAAGACCGACCGAAAGCGGAGTTTCCACAATAAACGAGTACGACCGTAAGCGGACTCGAAAAGAAAGACCGACCGAAAGCGGAGTTTAAACAACAAATGGTTACGACCGAAAGCAGACTTGAAAAGAAAGACCAACCGAAAGCGGAGTTTCAACAACAAACGAGTATGACTGAAAGCGTACTCGAAAAGAATGATCGACCGAAAGCGGATTTTCAACAACAAACGAGTATGACCGAAAGCGGACTCGAAAAGAAAGACCGACCGAAAGTGTTGTTTCAACAACAAATGGGTACGACCGAAAGCGGACTTGAAAAGAAAGACCAACCGAAAGCGGAGTTTCAACAACAAACGAGTACGACTGAAAGCGGACTCGAAAAGATAGATTGACCGAAAGCGGAGTTTCAACAACAAACGAGTACGACCGAAAGCGGACTCTAAAAGAAAGACCGGCCGAAAGCGGAGTTTCAACAATAAACGAGTACGACCAAAAGCGGACTCGAAAAGAAAGACCGACCGAAAGCGGAGTTTCAACAACAAACGAGTACGACCAAAAGCGGACTCGAAAAGATAGACCGACCGAAAGCGGAGTTTCAACAACAAATGGGTACGACCGAAAGCGGACTTGAAAAGAAAGACCAACCGAAAGCGGAGTTTCTACATCAAACGAGTACGACTGAAAGCGGACTCGAAAAGATAGACCGACCGAAAGCGGAGTTTCGACAACAAACCAGTACGACCGAAAGCGGACTCGAAAAGAAAGACCGAACAAAATTGGAGTTTCAACAACAAATGGGTACGACCGAAAGAAGACTTGAAAAGAAAGACCAACTGAATGCGGAGTTTCAACAACAAACGAGTACGACTGAAAGCGTACTCGAAAATAATGACCGACCGAAAGCGGAGTTTCAACAACAAACGAGTACGACCGAAAGCGGACTCGAAAAGATAGATCGACCGAAAGCGGAGATTCAACAACAAACGGGTACAACCGAAAGCGGACTCGAAAAGAAAGACCGACCGAAAGCGGAGTTTCAACATAAATGGGTACGACCGAAAGCAGACTTGAAAAGAAAGACCAACCGAAAGCGGAGTTTCAACAATTAACGAGTACGACTGAAAGCGTACTCGAAAAGAATGACCGACCGAAAGCGGAGTTTCAACAACAAACGAGTACGACCGAAAGCGGACTCGAAAAGAAAGACCGACCGAAAGCGTTGTTTCAACAACAAATGGGTACGACCGAAAGCGGACTTGAAAAGAAAGACCAACCGAAAGCGGAGTTTCAACAACAAACGAGTACGACTGAAAGCGGACTCGAAAAGATAGACCGACCGAAAGCGGAGTTACAACAACAAATGGGTACGACCGAATGCGGACTTGAAAAGAAAGACCAACCAAAAGCGGAGTTTCAACAACAAACAAGTACGACGGGAACCGGACTCGAAAAGATAGACCGACCGAAAGCGGAGTTTCAACAACAAACGGGTACAACCGAAAGCAGACTCTAAAAGAAAGACCGACCGAAAGCGGAGTTTCAACAACAAATGGGTACGACCGAAAGCAGACTTGAAAAGAAAGACCAACCGAATGCAGAGTTTCAACAACAAACGAGTACGACTGAAAGCGTACTCGAAAAGAATGACCGACCGAAAGCGGAGTTTCAACAAAAAACGAGTACGAGCGAAAGCGGACTCGAAAAGAAAGACCGACCGAAAGCGTTGTTTCAACAACAAATGGGTACGACCGAAAGCGGACTTGAAAAGAAAGACCAACCGAAAGCGGAGTTTCAACAACAAACGAGTACGACTGAAAGCGGACTCGAAAAGATAGACCGACCGAAAGCGGAGTTTCAACAACAAATGGGTACGACCGAAAGCGGACTTGAAAAGAAAGACCAACCGAAAGCGGAGTTTCAACAACAAACAAGTACGACGGAAAGCGGACTCGAAAAGAAAGACCGACCGAAAGCGGACTTGAAAAGAAAGACCAACCGAAAGCGGAGTTTCAACAACAAACGAGTACGACCGAAAGCGGACTCGAAAAGAAAGACCGACCGAAAGCGGAGTTTCAACAACAAACGATTACGACCGAAAGCGGACTCGAAAAGAAAGACCGACCGAAAGCGGACTTGAAAAGAAAGACCAACCGAAAGCGGAGTTTCAACAACAAACGAGTACGACCGAAAGCGGACTCGAAAAGATAGATCGACCGAAAGTGGAGTTTCAACAACAACTGGGTACAACCGAAAGCGGACTCGAAAAGAAAGACCGACCGAAAGCGGAGTTTCAACAACAAATGGGTACGACCGAAAGCAGACTTGAAAAGAAAGACCTACCGAAAGCGGAGTTTCAACAACAAACGAGTACGACTGAAAGCGTACTCGAAAAGAATGACCGACCGAAAGCGGAGTTTCAACAACAAATAGGGTACGACCGAAAGCGGACTTGAAAAGAAAGACCAACCGAAAGCGGAGTTTCAACAACAAACGAGTACGACCGAAAGCGGACTCGAAAAGATAGATCGACCGAAAGCGGAGTTTCAACAACAAACGGGTACAACCGAAAGCGGACTCGAAAAGAAAGACCAACCGAAAGCGGAGTTTCAACAACAAACGAGTACGACCGAAAGCGGACTCGAAAAGAAAGACCGACCGAAAGCGGAGTTTCAACAACAAACGAGTACGACCGAAAGCGGACTCGAAAAGCAAGACCGACCGAAAGCGGACTTGAAAAGAAAGACCAACCGAAAGCGGAGTTTCAACAACAAACGAGTACGACCGAAAGCGGACTCGAAAAGAAAGACCGACCGAAAGCGGACTTGAAAAGAAAGACCAACTGAAAGCGGAGTTTCAACAACAAACGAGTACGACCGAAAGCGGACTCGAAAAGATAGATCGACCGAAAGCGGAGTTTCAACAACAAACGGGTACAACCGAAAGCGGACTCGAAAAGAAAGACCAACCGAAAGCGGAGTTTCAACAACAAACGAGTACGACCGAAAGCGGACTCGAAAAGAAAGACCGACCGAAAGCGGAGTTTCAACAACAAACGAGTACGACCGAAAGCGGACTCGAAAAGCAAGACCGACCGAAAGCGGACTTGAAAAGAAAGACCAACCAAAAGCGGAGTTTCAACAACAAACGAGTACGACCGAAAGCGGACTCGAAAAGATAGATCGACCGAAAGCGGAGTTTCAACAACAAACGGGTACAACCGAAAGCGGACTCGAAAAGAAAGACCGACCGAAAGCGGAGTTTCAACAACAAATGGGTACGACCGAAAGCAGACTTGAAAAGAAAGACCAACCGAAAGCGGAGTTTCAACAACAAACGAGTACGACTGAAAGCGTACTCGAACAGAATGACCGACCGAAAGCGGAGTTTCAACAACAAACGAGTACGACCGAAAGCGGACTTGAAAAGAAAGACCAACCGAAAGCGGAGTTTCAACAACAAACGAGTACGACCGAAAGCGGACTTGAAAAGAAAGACCAACCGAAAGCGGAGTTTCAACAACAAACGAGTACGACTGAAAGCGGACTCGAAAAGATAGACCGACCAAAAGCGGAGTTTCAACAACAAACGAGTACGACCGAAAGCGGACTCGAAAAGAAAGACCGACCAAAAGTGGAGTTTCAACAACAAACGAATACGACCGAAAGCGGACTCGAAAAGAAAGACCGACCGAAAGCGGAGTTTGAACAATAAACGAGTACGACCAAAAGAGGACTAGAAAAGAAAGACCGACCGAAAGCGGAGTTTCAACAACAAACGAGTACGACCAAAAGTGGACTCGAAAAGAAAGACCGACCGAAAGCGGAGTTTCAACAACAAATGGGTACGACCGAAAGCGGACTTGAAAAGAAAGACCAACCGAAAGCGGAGTTTCAACAACAAACGAGTACGACTGAAAGCAGACTCGAAAAGATAGACCGACCGAAAGCGGAGTTTTAACAACAAACATGTACGACCGAAAGCGGACTCGAAAAGAAAGACCGACCAAAAGCGGCGTTTTCATAACAAACGAGTACGACCGAAAACGGACTCGAAAAGAAAGACCGACCAAAAGCGAACTTGAAAAGAAAGACCGACCGAAAACGGAGTTTCAACAACAAACGAGTACGACCGAAAGCGGGCTCGAAAAGAAAGACCAACCGAAAGCGGAGTTTCAACAACAAACGAGTACGACCGAAAGTGGACTCAAAAAGAAAGACCGACCCAAAGTGGAGTTTCAACAACAAACGAGTACGACCGAAAGCGGACTCAAAAAGAAAGACCGACCGAAAGCGGACTCGGAAAGAAAGACCGACCAAAAGCGGAGTTTCAACAACAAACGAGTACGACCGAAAGCGGGCTCGAAAAGAAAGACCAACCGAAAGCGGATTTTCAACAACAAACGAGTACGACCGAAAGCGGACTCGAAAAGATAGATCGACCGAAAGCGGAGTTTCAACAACAAACGGGTACAACCGAAAGCGGACTCGAAAAGAAGGACCGACCGAAAGCGGAGTTTCAACAACAAATGGGTACGACCGAAAACAGACTTGAAAAGAAAGACCAACCGAAAGCGGAGTTTCAACAACAAACGAGTACGACTGAAAGCGTACTCGAAAAGAATGACCGACCGAAAGCGGAGTTTCAACAACAAACGAGTACGACCGAAAGCGGACTCGAAAAGAAAGACCGACCGAAAGTGTTGTTTCAACAACAAATGGGTACGACCGAAAGCGGACTTGAAAAGAAAGACCAACCGAAAGCGGAGTTTCAACAACAAACGAGTACGACTGAAAGCAGAGTCGAAAAGATAGACCGACCGAAAGCGGAGTTTCAACAACAAATGGGTACGACCGAAAGCGGACTTGAAAAGAAAGACCAACTGAAAGCGGAGTTTCAACAACAAACGAGTACGACCGAAAACGGACTCGAAAAGAAAGACCGACCGAAAGCGGACTTGAAAAGGAAGACCAACCGAAAGCGGAGTTTCAACAACAAACGAGTACGACCGAAAGCGTACTCGAAAAGATAGATCGACTGAAAGCGGAGTTTCAACAACAAACGGGTACAACCGAAAGCGGACTCGAAAAGAAAGACCGACCGAAAGCGGAGTTTCAACAACAAACGAGTACGACCGAAAGCGGACTCGAAAAGAAAGACCGACCGAAAGTGGAGTTTCAACAACAAACGAGTACGACCGAAAGCGGACTCGAAAAGAAAGACCGACCGAAAGCGGACTTGAAAAGAAAGACCAACCGAAAGCGGAGTTTCAACAACAAACGAGTACGACCGAAAGCGGACTCGAAAAGATAGATCGACCGAAATGGGAGTTTCAACAACAACCGGGTACAACCGAAAGCGGACTCGAAAAGAAAGACCGACCGAAAGCGGAGTTTCAACAATAAATGGGTACGACCGAAAGCAGACTTGAAAAGAAAGACCAACCGAAAGCGGAGTTTCAACAACAAACGAGTACGACTGAAAGCGTACTCGAAAAGAATGACCGACCGAAAGCGGAGTTTCAACAACAAACGAGTACGACCGAAAGCGGACTCGAAAAGAAAGACCGACCGAAAGCATTGTTTCAACAACAAATGGGTACGACCAAAAGCGGACTTGAAAAGAAAGACCAACCGAAAGCGGAGTTTCAACAACAAACGAGTACGACTGAAAGCGGACTCGAAAAGATAGACCGACCGAAAGCGGAGTTTCAACAACAAATGGGTTCGACCGAAAGCGGACTTGAAAAGAAAGACCAACCGAAAGCGGAGTTTCAACAACAAACGAGTACGACCGAAAGCGGACTCGAAAAGAAAGACCGACCGAAAGCGGACTTGAAAAGAAAGACCAACTGAAAGCGGAGTTTCAACAACAAACGAGTACGACCGAAAGCGGACTCGAAAAGATAGATCGACCGAAAGCGGAGTTTCAACAACAAACGGGTACAACCGAAAGCGGACTCGAAAAGAAAGACCGACCGAAAGCGGAGTTTCAACAACAAACAAGTACGACCGAAAGCGGACTCGAAAAGAAAGACCGACCGAAAGTGGAGTTTCAACAACAAACGAGTACGACCGAAAGCGGACTCGAAAAGAAAGACCGACCGAAAGCGGACTTGAAAAGAAAGACCAACCGAAAGCGGAGTTTCAACAACAAACGAGTACGACCGAAAGCGGACTCGAAAAGATAGATCGACCGAAAGCGGAGATTCAACAACAAACGGGTACAACCGAAAGCGGACTCGAAAAGAAAGACCGACCGAAAGCGGAGTTTCAACAACAAATGGGTACGACCGAAAGCAGACTTGAAAAGAAAGACCAACCGAAACCAGAGTTTCAACAACAAACGAGTACGACTGAAAGTGTACTCGAAAATAATGACCGACTGAAAGCGGAGTTTCAACAACAAACGAGTACGACCGAAAGCGGACTCGAAAAGAAAGACCGACCGAAAACGGAGTTTCAACAACAAACGAGTACGACCGAAAGCGGGCTCGAAAAGAAAGACCAACCGAAAGCGGAGTTTCAACAACAAACGAGTACGACCGAAAGTGGACTCGAAAAGAAAGACCGACCAAAAGTGGAGTTTCAACAAAAAACGAGTACGACCGAAAGCGGACTCAAAAAGAAAGACCGACCGAAAGCGGACTCGGAAAGAAAGACCGACCAAAAGCGGAGTTTCAACAACAAACGAGTACGACCGAAAGCGGGCTCGAAAAGAAAGACCAACCGAAAGCGGATTTTCAACAAAAAACGAGTACGACCGAAAGCGGACTCGAAAAGATAGATCGACCAAAAGCGGAGTTTCAACAACAAACGGGTACAACCGAAAGCGGACTCGAAAAGAAAGACCGACCGAAAACGGAGTTTCAACAACAAATGGGTACGACCGAAAGCAGACTTGAAAAGAAAGACCAACCGAAAGCGGAGTTTTAACAACAAACGAGTACGACTGAAAGCGTACTCGAAAAGAATGACCGACCGAAAGCGGAGTTTCAACAACAAACGAGTACGACCGAAAGCGGACTCGAAAAGAAAGACCGACTGAAAGTGTTGTTTCAACAACAAATGGGTACGACCGAAAGCGGACTTGAAAAGAAAGACCAACCGAAAGCGGAGTTTCAACAACAAACGAGTACGACTGAAAGCAGAGTCGAAAAGATAGACCGACCAAAAGCGGAGTTTCAACAACAAATGGGTACGACCGAAAGCGGACTTGAAAAGAAAGACCAACTGAAAGCGGAGTTTCAACAACAAACGAGTACGACCGAAAACGGACTCGAAAAGAAAGACCGACCGAAAGCGGACTTGAAAAGGAAGACCAACCGAAAGCGGAGTTTCAACAACAAACGAGTACGACCGAAAGCGTACTCGAAAAGATAGATCGACCGAAAGCGGAGTTTCAACAACAAACGGGTACAACCGAAAGCGGACTCGAAAAGAAAGACCGACCGAAAGCGGAGTTTCAACAACAAACGAGTACGACCGAAAGCGGACTAGAAAAGAAAGACCGACCGAAAGCGGAGTTTCAACAACAAACGAGTACGACCGAAAGCGGACTCAAAAAGAAAGACCGACCGAAAGCGGACTTGAAAAGAAAGACCAACCGAAAGCGGAGTTTCAACAACAAACGAGTACGACCGAAAGCGGACTCGAAAAGATAGATCGACCAAAAGCGGAGTTTCAACAACAACCGGGTACAACCGAAAGCGGACTCGAAAAGAAAGACCGACCGAAAGCGGAGTTTCAACAATAAATGGGTACGACCGAAAGCAGACTTGAAAAGAAAGACCAACCGAAAGCGGAGTTTCAACAACAAATGAGTACGACTGAAAGCGTACTCGAAAAGAATGACCGACCGAAAGCGGAGTTTCAACAACAAACGAGTACGACCGAAAGCGGACTCGAAAAGAAAGACCGACCGAAAGCATTGTTTCAACAACAAATGGGTACGACCAAAAGCGGACTTGAAAAGAAAGACCAACCGAAAGCGGAGTTTCAACAACAAACGAGTACGACCGAAAGCGGACTAGAAAAGAAAGACCAACCGAAAGCGGAGTTTCAACAACAAACGAGTACGACCGAAAGCGGACTCGAAAAGATAGACCGACCGAAAGAGGAGTTTCAACAACAAACAGGTACAACCGAAAGCGGACTCGAAAAGAAAGACCGACCGAAAGCGGAGTTTCAACAACAAACGAGTACGACTGAAAGCGTACTCGAAAAGAATGACCGACCGAAAGCGGAGTTTCAACAACAAACGAGTACGACCGAAAGCGGACTCGAAAAGAAAGACCGACCGAAAGCGTTGTTTCAACAACAAATGGGTACGACCGAAAGCGGACTTGAAAAGAAAGACCAACCGAAAGCGGAGTTTCAACAACAAACGAGTACGACTGAAAGCGGACTCGAAAAGATAGACCGACCGAAAGCGGAGTTTCAACAACAAATGGGTACGACCGAAAGCGGACTTGAAAAGAAAGACCAACCGAAAGCGGAGTTTCAACAACAAACGAGTACGACCGAAAGCGGACTCGAAAAGAAAGACCGACCGAAAGCGGACTTGAAAAGAAAGACCAACTGAAAGCGGAGTTTCAACAACAAACGAGTACGACCGAAAGCGGACTCGAAAAGATAGATCGACCGAAAGCGGAGTTTCAACAACAAACGGGTACAACCGAAAGCGGACTCGAAAAGAAAGACCGACCGAAAGCGGAGTTTCAACAACAAACGAGTACGACCGAAAGCGGACTCGAAAAGAAAGACCGACCGAAAGTGGAGTTTCAACAACAAACGAGTACGACTGAAAGCGGACTCGAAAAGATAGACCGACCGAAAGCGGAGTTTCAACAACAAATGGGTATGACCGAAAGCGGACTTGAAAAGAAAGACCAACCGAAAGCGGAGTTTCAACAACAAACGAGTACGACCGAAAGCGGACTCGAAAAGAAAGACCGACCGAAAGCAGACTTGAAAAGAAAGACCAACTGAAAGCGGAGTTTCAACAACAAACGAGTACGACCGAAAGCGGACTCGAAAAGATAGATCGACCGAAAGCGGAGTTTCAACAACAAACGGGTACAACCGAAAGCGGACTCGAAAAGAAAGACCGACCGAAAGTGGAGTTTCAACAACAAACGAGTACGACTGAAAGCGGACTCGAAAAGATAGACCGACCTAAAGCGGAGTTTCAACAACAAATGGGTACGACCGAAAGCGGACTTGAAAAGAAAGACCAACCGAAAGCGGAGTTTCAACAACAAACGAGTACGACCGAAAGCGGACTCGAAAAGAAAGACCGACCGAAAGCGGACTTGAAAAGAAAGACCAACTGAAAGCGGAGTTTCAACAACAAACGAGTACGACCGAAAGCGGACTCGAAAAGATAGATCGACCGAAAGCGGAGTTTCAACAACAAACGGGTACAACCGAAAGCGGACTCGAAAAGAAAGACCGACCGAAAGCGGAGTTTCAACAACAAACAAGTACGACCGAAAGCGGACTCGAAAAGAAAGACCGACCGAAAGTGGAGTTTCAACAACAAACGAGTACGACCGAAAGCGGACTCGAAAAGAAAGACCGACCGAAAGCGGACTTGAAAAGAAAGACCAACCGAAAGCGGAGTTTCAACAACAAATGAGTACGACCGAAAGCGGACTCGAAAAGATAGACCGACCGAAAGCGGAGTTTCAACAACAAATGGGTACGACCGAAAGCAGACTTGAAAAGAAAGACCAACCGAAAGCAGAGTTTCAACAACAAACGAGTACGACTGAAAGTGTACTCGAAAATAATGACCGACTGAAAGCGGAGTTTCAACAACAAACGAGTACGACCGAAAGCGGACTCGAAAAGAAAGACCGACCGAAAACGGAGTTTCAATAACAAACGAGTACGACCGAAAGCGGGCTCGAAAAGAAAGACCAACCGAAAGCGGAGTTTCAACAACAAACGAGTACGACCGAAAGTGGACTCGAAAAGAAAGACCGACCAAAAGTGGAGTTTCAACAACAAACGAGTACGACCGAAAGCGGACTCAAAAAGAAAGACCGACCGAAAGCGGACTCGGAAAGAAAGACCGACCAAAAGCGGAGTTTCAACAACAAACGAGTACGACCGAAAGCGGGCTCGAAAATAAAGACCAACCGAAAGCGGATTTTCAACAAAAAACGAGTACGACCGAAAGCGGACTCGAAAAGATAGATCGACCGAAAGCGGAGTTTCAACAACAAACGGGTACAATCGAAAGCGGACTCGAAAAGAAAGACCGACCGAAAGCGGAGTTTCAACAACAAATGGGTACGACCGAAAGCAGACTTGAAAAGAAAGACCAACCGAAAGCGGAGTTTCAACAACAAACGAGTACGACTGAAAGCGTACTCGAAAAGAAAGACCGACCGAAAGCGGAGTTTCAACAACAAACGAGTACGACCGAAAGCGGACTCGAAAAGAAAGACCGACCGAAAGTGTTGTTTCAACAACAAATGGGTACGACCGAAAGCGGACTTGAAAAGAAAGACCAACCGAAAGCGGAGTTTCAACAACAAACGAGTACGACTGAAAGCAGAGTCGAAAAGATAGACCGACCGAAAGCGGAGTTTCAACAACAAATGGGTACGACCGAAAGCGGACTTGAAAAGAAAGACCAACTGAAAGCGGAGTTTCAACAACAAACGAGTACGACCGAAAACGGACTCGAAAAGAAAGACCGACCGAAAGCGGACTTGAAAAGGAAGACCAACCGAAAGCGGAGTTTCAACAACAAACGAGTACGACCGAAAGCGTACTCGAAAAGATAGATCGACCGAAAGCGGAGTTTCAACAACAAACGGGTACAACCGAAAGCGGACTCGAAAAGAAAGACCGACCGAAAGCGGAGTTTCAACAACAAACGAGTACGACCGAAAGCGGACTAGAAAAGAAAGACCGACCGAAAGCGGAGTTTCAACAACAAACGAGTACGACCGAAAGCGGACTCAAAAAGAAAGACCGACCGAAAGCGGACTTGAAAAGAAAGACCAACCGAAAGCGGAGTTTCAACAACAAACGAGTACGACCGAAAGCGGACTCGAAAAGATAGATCGACCGAAAGCGGAGTTTCAACAACAACCGGGTACAACCGAAAGCGGACTCGAAAAGAAAGACCGACCGAAAGCGGAGTTTCAATAATAAATGGGTACGACCGAAAGCAGACTTGAAAAGAAAGACCAACCGAAATCGGAGTTTCAACAACAAATGAGTACGACTGAAAGCGTACTCGAAAAGAATGACCGACCGAAAGCGGAGTTTCAACAACAAACGAGTACGACCGAAAGCGGACTCGAAAAGAAAGACCGACCGAAAGCATTGTTTCAACAACAAATGGGTACGACCAAAAGCGGACTTGAAAAGAAAGACCAACCGAAAGCGGAGTTTCAACAACAAACGAGTACGACCGAAAGCGGACTAGAAAAGAAAGACCAACCGAAAGCGGAGTTTCAACAACAAACGAGTACGACCGAAAGCGGACTCGAAAAGATAGACCGACCGAAAGAGGAGTTTCAACAACAAACAGGTACAACCGAAAGCGGACTCGAAAAGAAAGACCGACCGAAAGCGGAGTTTCAACAACAAACGAGTACGACTGAAAGCGTACTCGAAAAGAATGACCGACCGAAAGCGGAGTTTCAACAACAAACGAGTACGACCGAAAGCGGACTCGAAAAGAAAGACCGACCGAAAGCGTTGTTTCAACAACAAATGGGTACGACCGAAAGCGGACTTGAAAAGAAAGACCAACCGAAAGCGGAGTTTCAACAACAAACGAGTACGACTGAAAGCGGACTCGAAAAGATAGACCGACCGAAAGCGGAGTTTCAACAACAAATGGGTACGACCGAAAGCGGACTTGAAAAGAAAGACCAACCGAAAGCGGAGTTTCAACAACAAACGAGTACGACCGAAAGCGGACTCGAAAAGAAAGACCGACCAAAAGCGGACTTGAAAAGAAAGACCAACTGAAAGCGGAGTTTCAACAACAAACGAGTACGACCGAAAGCGGACTCGAAAAGATAGATCGACCGAAAGCGGAGTTTCAACAACAAACGGGTACAACCGAAAGCGGACTCGAAAAGAAAGACCGACCGAAAGCGGAGTTTCAACAACAAACGAGTACGACCGAAAGCGGACTCGAAAAGAAAGACCGACCGAAAGTGGAGTTTCAACAACAAACGAGTACGACTGAAAGCGGACTCGAAAAGATAGACCGACCGAAAGCGGAGTTTCAACAACAAATGGGTATGACCGAAAGCGGACTTGAAAAGAAAGACCAACCGAAAGCGGAGTTTCAACAACAAACGAGTACGACTGAAAGCGGACTCGAAAAGAAAGACCGACCGAAAGCAGACTTGAAAAGAAAGACCAACTGAAAGCGGAGTTTCAACAACAAACGAGTACGACCGAAAGCGGACTCGAAAAGATAGATCGACCGAAAGCGGAGTTTCAACAACAAACGGGTACAACCGAAAGCGGACTCGAAAAGAAAGACCGACCGAAAGCGGAGTTTCAACAACAAACGAGTACGACCGAAAGCGGACTCGAAAAGAAAGACCGACCGAAAGTGGAGTTTCAACAACAAACGAGTACGACTGAAAGCGGACTCGAAAAGATAGACCGACCTAAAGCGGAGTTTCAACAACAAATGGGTACGACCGAAAGCGGACTTGAAAAGAAAGACCAACCGAAAGCGGAGTTTCAACAACAAACGAGTACGACCGAAAGCGGACTCGAAAAGAAAGACCGACCGAAAGCGGACTTGAAAAGAAAGACCAACTGAAAGCGGAGTTTCAACAACAAACGAGTACGACCGAAAGCGGACTCGAAAAGATAGATCGACCGAAAGCGGAGTTTCAACAACAAACGGGTACAACCGAAAGCGGACTCGAAAAGAAAGACCGACCGAAAGCGGAGTTTCAACAACAAACAAGTACGACCGAAAGCGGACTCGAAAAGAAAGACCGACCGAAAGTGGAGTTTCAACAACAAACGAGTACGACCGAAAGCGGACTCGAAAAGAAAGACCGACCGAAAGCGGACTTGAAAAGAAAGACCAACCGAAAGCGGAGTTTCAACAACAAATGAGTACGACCGAAAGCGGACTCGAAAAGATAGACCGACCGAAAGCGGAGTTTCAACAACAAATGGGTACGACCGAAAGCAGACTTGAAAAGAAAGACCAACCGAAAGCAGAGTTTCAACAACAAACGAGTACGACTGAAAGTGTACTCGAAAATAATGACCGACTGAAAGCGGAGTTTCAACAACAAACGAGTACGACCGAAAGCGGACTCGAAAAGAAAGACCGACCGAAAACGGAGTTTCAATAACAAACGAGTACGACCGAAAGCGGGCTCGAAAAGAAAGACCAACCGAAAGCGGAGTTTCAACAACAAACGAGTACGACCGAAAGTGGACTCGAAAAGAAAGACCGACCAAAAGTGGAGTTTCAACAACAAACGAGTACGACCGAAAGCGGACTCAAAAAGAAAGACCGACCGAAAGCGGACTCGGAAAGAAAGACCGACCAAAAGCGGAGTTTCAACAACAAACGAGTACGACCGAAAGCGGGCTCGAAAATAAAGACCAACCGAAAGCGGATTTTCAACAAAAAACGAGTACGACCGAAAGCGGACTCGAAAAGATAGATCGACCGAAAGCGGAGTTTCAACAACAAACGGGTACAATCGAAAGCGGACTCGAAAAGAAAGACCGACCGAAAGCGGAGTTTCAACAACAAATGGGTACGACCGAAAGCAGACTTGAAAAGAAAGACCAACCGAAAGCGGAGTTTCAACAACAAACGAGTACGACTGAAAGCGTACTCGAAAAGAAAGACCGACCGAAAGCGGAGTTTCAACAACAAACGAGTACGACCGAAAGCGGACTCGAAAAGAAAGACCGACAGAAAGTGTTGTTTCAACAACAAATGGGTACGACCGAAAGCGGACTTGAAAAGAAAGACCAACCGAAAGCGGAGTTTCAACAACAAACGAGTACGACTGAAAGCAGAGTCGAAAAGATAGACCGACCGAAAGCGGAGTTTCAACAACAAATGGGTACGACCGAAAGCGGACTTGAAAAGAAAGACCAACTGAAAGCGGAGTTTCAACAACAAACGAGTACGACCGAAAACGGACTCGAAAAGAAAGACCGACCGAAAGCGGACTTGAAAAGGAAGACCAACCGAAAGCGGAGTTTCAACAACAAACGAGTACGACCGAAAGCGTACTCGAAAAGATAGATCGACCGAAAGCGGAGTTTCAACAACAAACGGGTACAACCGAAAGCGGACTCGAAAAGAAAGACCGACCGAAAGCGGAGTTTCAACAACAAACGAGTACGACCGAAAGCGGACTAGAAAAGAAAGACCGACCGAAAGCGGAGTTTCAACAACAAACGAGTACGACCGAAAGCGGACTCAAAAAGAAAGACCGACCGAAAGCGGACTTGAAAAGAAAGACCAACCGAAAGCGGAGTTTCAACAACAAACGAGTACGACCGAAAGCGGACTCGAAAAGATAGATCGACCGAAAGCGGAGTTTCAACAACAACCGGGTACAACCGAAAGCGGACTCGAAAAGAAAGACCGACCGAAAGCGGAGTTTCAATAATAAATGGGTACGACCGAAAGCAGACTTGAAAAGAAAGACCAACCGAAATCGGAGTTTCAACAACAAATGAGTACGACTGAAAGCGTACTCGAAAAGAATGACCGACCGAAAGCGGAGTTTCAACAACAAACGAGTATGACCGAAAGCGGACTCGAAAAGAAAGACCGACCGAAAGCATTGTTTCAACAACAAATGGGTACGACCAAAAGCGGACTTGAAAAGAAAGACCAACCGAAAGCGGAGTTTCAACAACAAACGAGTACGACCGAAAGCGGACTAGAAAAGAAAGACCAACCGAAAGCGGAGTTTCAACAACAAACGAGTACGACCGAAAGCGGACTCGAAAAGATAGACCGACCGAAAGAGGAGTTTCAACAACAAACAGGTACAACCGAAAGCGGACTCGAAAAGAAAGACCGACCGAAAGCGGAGTTTCAACAACAAACGAGTACGACTGAAAGCGTACTCGAAAAGAATGACCGACCGAAAGCGGAGTTTCAACAACAAACGAGTACGACCGAAAGCGGACTCGAAAAGAAAGACCGACCGAAAGCGTTGTTTCAACAACAAATGGGTACGACCGAAAGCGGACTTGAAAAGAAAGACCAACCGAAAGCGGAGTTTCAACAACAAACGAGTACGACTGAAAGCGGACTCGAAAAGATAGACCGACCGAAAGCGGAGTTTCAACAACAAATGGGTACGACCGAAAGCGGACTTGAAAAGAAAGACCAACCGAAAGCGGAGTTTCAACAACAAACGAGTACGACCGAAAGCGGACTCGAAAAGAAAGACCGACCGAAAGCGGACTTGAAAAGAAAGACCAACTGAAAGCGGAGTTTCAACAACAAACGAGTACGACCGAAAGCGGACTCGAAAATATAGATCGACCGAAAGCGGAGTTTCAACAACAAACGGGTACAACCGAAAGCGGACTCGAAAAGAAAGACCGACCGAAAGCGGAGTTTCAACAGCAAACGAGTACGACCGAAAGCGGACTCGAAAAGAAAGACCGACCGAAAGTGGAGTTTCAACAACAAACGAGTACGACTGAAAGCGGACTCGAAAAGATAGACCGACCGAAAGCGGAGTTTCAACAACAAATGGGTACGACCGAAAGCGGACTTGAAAAGAAAGACCAACCGAAAGCGGAGTTTCAACAACAAACGAGTACGACCGAAAGCGGACTCGAAAAGAAAGACCGACCGAAAGCGGACTTGAAAAGAAAGACCAACTGAAAGCGGAGTTTCAACAACAAACGAGTACGACCGAAAGCGGACTCGAAAAGATAGATCGACCGAAAGCGGAGTTTCAACAACAAACGGGTACAACCGGAAGCGGACTCGAAAAGATAGACCGACCGAAAGAGGAGTTTCAACAACAAACAGGTACAACCGAAAGCGGACTCGAAAAGAAAGACCGACCGAAAGCGGAGTTTCAACAACAAACGAGTACGACTGAAAGCGTACTCGAAAAGAATGACCGACCGAAAGCGGAGTTTCAACAACAAACGAGTACGACCGAAAGCGGACTCGAAAAGAAAGACCGACCGAAAGCGTTGTTTCAACAACAAATGGGTACGACCGAAAGCGGACTTGAAAAGAAAGACCAACCGAAAGCGGAGTTTCAACAACAAACGAGTACGACTGAAAGCGGACTCGAAAAGATAGACCGACCGAAAGCGGAGTTTCAACAACAAATGGGTACGACCGAAAGCGGACTTGAAAAGAAAGACCAACCGAAAGCGGAGTTTCAACAACAAACGAGTACGACCGAAAGCGGACTCGAAAAGAAAGACCGACCGAAAGCGGACTTGAAAAGAAAGACCAACTGAAAGCGGAGTTTCAACAACAAACGAGTACGACCGAAAGCGGACTCGAAAAGATAGATCGACCAAAAGCGGAGTTTCAACAACAAACAGGTACAACCGAAAGCGGACTCGAAAAGAAAGACCGACCGAAAGCGGAGTTTCAACAACAAACGAGTACGACCGAAAGCGGACTCGAAAAGAAAGACCGACCGAAAGCGGAGTTTCAACAACAAATGGGTACGACCGAAAGCAGACTTGAAAAGAAAGACCAACCGAAAGCAGAGTTTCAACAACAAACGAGTACGACTGAAAGTGTACTCGAAAATAATGACCGACCGAAAGCGGAGTTTCAACAACAAACGAGTACGACCGAAAGCGGACTCGAAAAGAAAGACCGACCGAAAACGGAGTTTCAACAACAAACGAGTACGACCGAAAGCGGGCTCGAAAAGAAAGACCAACCGAAAGCGGAGTTTCAACAACAAACGAGTACGACCGAAAGTGGACTCGAAAAGAAAGACCGACCAAAAGTGGAGTTTCAACAACAAACGAGTACGACCGAAAGCGGACTCAAAAAGAAAGACTGACCGAAAGCGGACTCGGAAAGAAAGACCGACCAAAAGCGGAGTTTCAACAACAAACGAGTACGACCGAAAGCGGGCTCGAAAAGAAAGACCAACCGAAAGCGGATTTTCAACAAAAAACGAGTACGACCGAAAGCGGACTCGAAAAGATAGATCGACCGAAAGCGGAGTTTCAACAACAAACGGGTACAACCGAAAGCGGACTCGAAAAGAAAGACCGACCGAAAGCGGACTTTCAACAACAAATGGGTACGACCGAAAGCAGACTTGAAAAGAAAGACCAACCGAAAGCGGAGTTTCAACAACAAACGAGTACGACTGAAAGCGTACTCGAAAACAATGACCGACCGAAAGCGGAGTTTCAACAACAAACGAGTACGACCGAAAGCGGACTCGAAAAGAAAGACCGACCGAAAGTGTTGTTTCAACAACAAATGGGTACCACCGAAAGCGGACTTGAAAAGAAAGACCAACCGAAAGCGGAGTTTCAACAACAAACGAGTACGACTGAAAGCAGAGTCGAAAAGATAGACCGACCGAAAGCGGAGTTTCAACAACAAATGGGTACGACCGAAAGCGGACTTGAAAAGAAAGACCAACCGAAAGCGGAGTTTCAACAACAAACGAGTACGACTGAAAGCAGAGTCGAAAAGATAGACCGACCGAAAGCGGAGTTTCAACAACAAATGGGTACGACCGAAAGCGGACTTGAAAAGAAAGACCAACTGAAAGCGGAGTTTCAACAACAAACGAGTACGACCGAAAACGGACTCGAAAAGAAAGACCGACCGAAAGCGGACTTGAAAAGGAAGACCAACCGAAAGCGGAGTTTCAACAACAAACGAGTACGACCGAAAGCGTACTCGAAAAGATAGATCGACCGAAAGCGGAGTTTCAACAACAAACGGGTACAACCGAAAGCGGACTCGAAAAGAAAGACCGACCGAAAGCGGAGTTTCAACAACAAACGAGTACGACCGAAAGCGGACTAGAAAAGAAAGACCGACCGAAAGCGGAGTTTCAACAACAAACGAGTACGACCGAAAGCGGACTCAAAAAGAAAGACCGACCGAAAGCGGACTTGAAAAGAAAGACCAACCGAAAGCGGAGTTTCAACAACAAACGAGTACGACCGAAAGCGGACTCGAAAAGATAGATCGACCGAAAGCGGAGTTTCAACAACAACCGGGTACAACCGAAAGCGGACTCGAAAAGAAAGACCGACCGAAAGCGGAGTTTCAATAATAAATGGGTACGACCGAAAGCAGACTTGAAAAGAAAGACCAACCGAAATCGGAGTTTCAACAACAAATGAGTACGACTGAAAGCGTACTCGAAAAGAATGACCGACCGAAAGCGGAGTTTCAACAACAAACGAGTATGACCGAAAGCGGACTCGAAAAGAAAGACCGACCGAAAGCATTGTTTCAACAACAAATGGGTACGACCAAAAGCGGACTTGAAAAGAAAGACCAACCGAAAGCGGAGTTTCAACAACAAACGAGTACGACCGAAAGCGGACTAGAAAAGAAAGACCAACCGAAAGCGGAGTTTCAACAACAAACGAGTACGACCGAAAGCGGACTCGAAAAGATAGACCGACCGAAAGAGGAGTTTCAACAACAAACAGGTACAACCGAAAGCGGACTCGAAAAGAAAGACCGACCGAAAGCGGAGTTTCAACAACAAACGAGTACGACTGAAAGCGTACTCGAAAAGAATGACCGACCGAAAGCGGAGTTTCAACAACAAACGAGTACGACCGAAAGCGGACTCGAAAAGAAAGACCGACCGAAAGCGTTGTTTCAACAACAAATGGGTACGACCGAAAGCGGACTTGAAAAGAAAGACCAACCGAAAGCGGAGTTTCAACAACAAACGAGTACGACTGAAAGCGGACTCGAAAAGATAGACCGACCGAAAGCGGAGTTTCAACAACAAATGGGTACGACCGAAAGCGGACTTGAAAAGAAAGACCAACCGAAAGCGGAGTTTCAACAACAAACGAGTACGACCGAAAGCGGACTCGAAAAGAAAGACCGACCGAAAGCGGACTTGAAAAGAAAGACCAACTGAAAGCGGAGTTTCAACAACAAACGAGTACGACCGAAAGCGGACTCGAAAATATAGATCGACCGAAAGCGGAGTTTCAACAACAAACGGGTACAACCGAAAGCGGACTCGAAAAGAAAGACCGACCGAAAGCGGAGTTTCAACAACAAACGAGTACGACCGAAAGCGGACTCGAAAAGAAAGACCGACCGAAAGTGGAGTTTCAACAACAAACGAGTACGACTGAAAGCGGACTCGAAAAGATAGACCGACCGAAAGCGGAGTTTCAACAACAAATGGGTACGACCGAAAGCGGACTTGAAAAGAAAGACCAACCGAAAGCGGAGTTTCAACAACAAACGAGTACGACCGAAAGCGGACTCGAAAAGAAAGACCGACCGAAAGCGGACTTGAAAAGAAAGACCAACTGAAAGCGGAGTTTCAACAACAAACGAGTACGACCGAAAGCGGACTCGAAAAGATAGATCGACCGAAAGCGGAGTTTCAACAACAAACGGGTACAACCGGAAGCGGACTCGAAAAGATAGACCGACCGAAAGAGGAGTTTCAACAACAAACAGGTACAACCGAAAGCGGACTCGAAAAGAAAGACCGACCGAAAGCGGAGTTTCAACAACAAACGAGTACGACTGAAAGCGTACTCGAAAAGAATGACCGACCGAAAGCGGAGTTTCAACAACAAACGAGTACGACCGAAAGCGGACTCGAAAAGAAAGACCGACCGAAAGCGTTGTTTCAACAACAAATGGGTACGACCGAAAGCGGACTTGAAAAGAAAGACCAACCGAAAGCGGAGTTTCAACAACAAACGAGTACGACTGAAAGCGGACTCGAAAAGATAGACCGACCGAAAGCGGAGTTTCAACAACAAATGGGTACGACCGAAAGCGGACTTGAAAAGAAAGACCAACCGAAAGCGGAGTTTCAACAACAAACGAGTACGACCGAAAGCGGACTCGAAAAGAAAGACCGACCGAAAGCGGACTTGAAAAGAAAGACCAACTGAAAGCGGAGTTTCAACAACAAACGAGTACGACCGAAAGCGGACTCGAAAAGATAGATCGACCAAAAGCGGAGTTTCAACAACAAACAGGTACAACCGAAAGCGGACTTGAAAAGAAAGACCGACCGAAAGCGGAGTTTCAACAACAAACGAGTACGACCGAAAGCGGACTCGAAAAGAAAGACCGACCGAAAGCGGAGTTTCAACAACAAATGGGTACGACCGAAAGCAGACTTGAAAAGAAAGACCAACCGAAAGCAGAGTTTCAACAACAAACGAGTACGACTGAAAGTGTACTCGAAAATAATGACCGACCGAAAGCGGAGTTTCAACAACAAACGAGTACGACCGAAAGCGGACTCGAAAAGAAAGACCGACCGAAAACGGAGTTTCAACAACAAACGAGTACGACCGAAAGCGGGCTCGAAAAGAAAGACCAACCGAAAGCGGAGTTTCAACAACAAACGAGTACGACCGAAAGTGGACTCGAAAAGAAAGACCGACCAAAAGTGGAGTTTCAACAACAAACGAGTACGACCGAAAGCGGACTAAAAAAGAAAGACTGACCGAAAGCGGACTCGGAAAGAAAGACCGACCAAAAGCGGAGTTTCAACAACAAACGAGTACGACCGAAAGCGGGCTCGAAAAGAAAGACCAACCGAAAGCGGATTTTCAACAAAAAACGAGTACGACCGAAAGCGGACTCGAAAAGATAGATCGACCGAAAGCGGAGTTTCAACAACAAACGGGTACAACCGAAAGCGGACTCGAAAAGAAAGACCGACCGAAAGCGGACTTTCAACAACAAATGGGTACGACCGAAAGCAGACTTGAAAAGAAAGACCAACCGAAAGCGGAGTTTCAACAACAAACGAGTACGACTGAAAGCGTACTCGAAAAGAATGACCGACCGAAAGCGGAGTTTCAACAACAAACGAGTACGACCGAAAGCGGACTCGAAAAGAAAGACCGACCGAAAGTGTTGTTTCAACAACAAATGGGTACCACCGAAAGCGGACTTGAAAAGAAAGACCAACCGAAAGCGGAGTTTCAACAACAAACGAGTACGACTGAAAGCAGAGTCGAAAAGATAGACCGACCGAAAGCGGAGTTTCAACAACAAATGGGTACGACCGAAAGCGGACTTGAAAAGAAAGACCAACTGAAAGCGGAGTTTCAACAACAAACGAGTACGACCGAAAACGGACTCGAAAAGAAAGATCGACCGAAAGCGGACTTGAAAAGGAAGACCAACCGAAAGCGGAGTTTCAACAACAAACGAGTACGACCGAAAGCGTACTCGAAAAGATAGATCGACCAAAAGCGGAGTTTCAACAACAAACGGGTACAACCGAAAGCGGACTCGAAAAGAAAGATCGACCGAAAGCGGACTAAAAAAGAAAGACCGACCGAAAGCGGACTTGAAAAGAAAGACCAACCGAAAGCGGAGTTTCAACAACAAACGAGTACGACCGAAAGCGGACTCGAAAAGATAGATCGACCGAAAGCGGAGTTTCAACAACAACCGGGTACAACCGAAAGCGGACTCGAAAAGAAAGACCGACCGAAAGCGGAGTTTCAACAATAAATGGGTACGACCGAAAGCAGACTTGAAAAGAAAGACCAACCGAAAGCGGAGTTTCAACAACAAATGAGTACGACTGAAAGCGTACTCGAAAAGAATGACCGACCGAAAGCGGAGTTTCAACAACAAACGAGTACGACCGAAAGCTGACTCGAAAAGAAAGACCGACCGAAAGCATTGTTTCAACAACAAATGGGTACGACCAAAAGCGGACTTGAAAAGAAAGACCAACCGAAAGCGGAGTTTCAACAACAAACGAGTACGACCGAAAGCGGACTAGAAAAGAAAGACCAACTGAAAGCGGAGTTTCAACAACAAACGAGTACGACCGAAAGCGGACTCGAAAAGATAGACCGACCGAATGAGGAGTTTCAACAACAAACAGGTACAACCGAAAGCGGACTCGAAAAGAAAGACCGACCGAAAGCGGAGTTTCAACAACAAACGAGTACGACTGAAAGCGTACTCGAAAAGAATGACCGACCGAAAGCGGAGTTTCAACAACAAACGAGTACGACCGAAAGCGGACTCGAAAAGAAAGACCGACCGAAAGCGTTGTTTCAACAACAAATGGGTACGACCGAAAGCGGACTTGAAAAGAAAGACCAACCGAAAGCGGAGTTTCAACAACAAACGAGTACGACTGAAAGCGGACTCGAAAAGATAGACCGACCGAAAGCGGAGTTTCAACAACAAATGGGTACGACCAAAAGCGGACTTGAAAAGAAAGACCAACCGAAAGCGGAGTTTCAACAACAAACGAGTACGACCGAAAGCGGACTCGAAAAGAAAGACCGACCGAAAGCGGACTTGAAAAGAAAGACCAACTGAAAGCGGAGTTTCAACAACAAACGAGTACGACCGAAAGCGGACTCGAAAAGATAGATCGACCGAAAGCGGAGTTTCAACAACAAACGGGTACAACCGAAAGCGGACTCGAAAAGAAAGACCGACCGAAAGCGGAGTTTCAACAACAAACGAGTACGACTGAAAGCGGACTCGAAAAGAAAGACCGACCGAAAGTGGAGTTTCAACAACAAACGAGTACGACCGAAAGCGGACTCGAAAAGAAAGACCGACCGAAAGCGGACTTGAAAAGAAAGACCAACCGAAAGCGGAGTTTCAACAACAAACGAGTACGACCGAAAGCGGACTCGAAAAGATAGATCGACCGAAAGCGGAGTTTCAACAACAACCGGGTACAACCGAAAGTGGACTCGAAAAGAAAGACCGACCGAAAGCGGAGTTTCAACAACAAATGGGTACGACCGAAAGCAGACTTGAAAAGAAAGACCAACCGAAAGCGGAGTTTCAACAACAAACGAGTACGACCGAAAGCGGACTCGAAAAGATAGATCGACCGAAAGCGGAGTTTCAACAACAAACGGGTACAACCGAAAGCGGACTCGAAAAGAAAGACCGACCGAAAGCGGAGTTTCAACAACAAACGAGTACGACTGAAAGCGGACTCGAAAAGAAAGACCGACCGAAAGTGGAGTTTCAACAACAAACGAGTACGACCGAAAGCGGACTCGAAAAGAAAGACCGACCGAAAGCGGACTTGAAAAGAAAGACCAACCGAAAGCGGAGTTTCAACAACAAACGAGTACGACCGAAAGCGGACTCGAAAAGATAGATCGACCGAAAGCGGAGTTTCAACAACAACCGGGTACAACCGAAAGTGGACTCGAAAAGAAAGACCGACCGAAAGCGGAGTTTCAACAATAAATGGTTACGACCGAAAGCAGACTTGAAAAGAAAGACCAACCGAAAGCGGAGTTTCAACAACAAACGAGTACGACTGAAAGCGTACTCGAAAAGAATGACCGACCGAAAGCGGAGTTTCAACAACAAACGAGTACGACCGAAAGCGGACTCGAAAAGAAAGACCGACCGAAAGCGGAGTTTCAACAACAAATGGGTACGACCGAAAGCGGACTTGAAAAGAAAGACCAACCGAAAGCGGAGTTTCAACAACAAACGAGTACGACTGAAAGCGGACTCGAAAAGATAGACCGACCGAAAGAGGAGTTTCAACAACAAATGGGTACGACCGAAAGCGGACTTGAAAAGAAAGACCAACCGAAAGCGGAGTTTCAACAACAAACGAGTACGACTGAAAGCGGACTCGAAAAGATAGACCGACCGAAAGCGGAGTTTCAACAACAAATGGGTACGACCGAAAGCGGACTTGAAAAGAAAGACCAACCGAAAGCGGAGTTTCAACAACAAACGAGTACGACCGAAAGCGGACTCGAAAAGAAAGACCGACCGAAAGCGGACTTGAAAAGAAAGACCAACTGAAAGCGGAGTTTCAACAACAAACGAGTACGACCGAAAGCGGACTCGAAAAGATAGATCGACCGAAAGCGGAGTTTCAACAACAAACGGGTACAACCGAAAGCGGACTCGAAAAGAAAGACCGACCGAAAGCGGAGTTTCAACAACAAACGAGTACGACCGAAAGTGGACTCGAAAAGAAAGACCGACCGAAAGTGTAGTTTCAACAACAAACGAGTACGACCGAAAGCGGACTCGAAAAGAAAGACCGACCGAAAGCGGACTTGAAAAGAAAGACCAACCGAAAGCGGAGTTTCAACAACAAACGAGTACGACCGAAAGCGGACTTGAAAAGATAGATCGACCGAAAGCGGAGATTCAACAACAAACGGGTACAACCGAAAGCGGACTCGAAAAGAAAGACCGACCGAAAGCGGAGTTTCAACAACAAATGGGTACGACCGAAAGCAGACTTGAAAAGAAAGACCAACCGAAAGCAGAGTTTCAACAACAAACGAGTACGACTGAAAGTGTACTCGAAAATAATGATCGACCGAAAGCGGAGTTTCAACAACAAACGAGTACGACCGAAAGCGGACTCGAAAAGAAAGACCGACCGAAAGCGTTGTTTCAACAACAAATGGGTACGACCGAAAGCGGACTTGAAAAGAAAGACCAACCAAAAGCGGAGTTTCAACAACAAACGAGTACGACTGAAAGCGGACTCGAAAAGATAGACCGACCGAAAGCGGAGTTACAACAACAAATGGGTACGACCGAAAGCGGACTTGAAAAGAAAGACCAACCGAAAGCGGAGTTTCAACAACAAACAAGTACGACGGAAACCGGACTCGAAAAGATAGACCGACCGAAAGCGGAGTTTCAACAACAAACGGGTACAACCGAAAGCGGACTCGAAAAGAAAGACCGACCGAAAGCGGAGTTTCAACAACAAATGGGTACGACCGAAAGCAGACTTGAAAAGAAAGACCAACCGAAAGCAGAGTTTCAACAACAAACGAGTACGACTGAAAGCGTACTCGAAAAGAAAGACCGACCGAAAGCGGAGTTTGAACAACAAACGAGTACGACCGAAAGCGGACTCGAAAAGAAGGACCGACCGAAAGCGGAGTTTCAACAACAAATGGGTACGACCAAAAGCGGGCTTGAAAAGAAAGACCTACCGAAAGCGGAGTTTTAACAACAAACGAGTACGACTGAAAGCGGACTCAAAAAGATAGACCGACCGAAAGCGGAGTTTCAACAACAAATGGGTACGACCGAAAGTGGACTTGAAAAGAAAGACCAACCGAAAGCGGAGTTTCAACAACAAACGAGTACGACTGAAAGTGTACTCGAAAAGAAAGACCGACCGAAAGCGGAGTTTGAACAACAAACGAGTACGACCGAAAGCGGACTCGAAAAGAAGGACCGACCGAAAGCGGAGTTTCAACAACAAATGGGTACGACCGAAAGCGGACTCGAAAAGAAGGACCGACCGAAAGCGGAGTTTCCACAACAAATGGGTACGACCGAAAGCGGACTTGAAAAGAAAGACCAACCGAAAGCGGTGTTTCAACAACAAACGAGTACGACTGAAAGCGGACTCGAAAAGATAGACCGGCCGAAAGTGGAGTTTCAACAACAAATGGGTACGACCGAAAGCGGACTTGAAAAGAAAGACCAACCGAAAGCGGAGTTTCAACAACAAACGAGTACGACTGAAAGCGGACTCGAAAAGATAGATTGACCGAAAGCGGAGTTTCAACAACAAACGAGTACGACCGAAAGCGGACTCTAAAAGAAAGACCGGCCGAAAGCGGAGTTTCAACAATAAACGAGTACGACCAAAAGCGGACTCGAAAAGAAAGACCGACCGAAAGCGGAGTTTCAACAACAAACGAGTACGACCGAAAGCGGACTCGAAAAGATAGACCGACCGAAAGCGGAGTTTCAACAACAAATGGGTACGACCGAAAGCGGACTTGAAAAGAAAGACCAACCGAAAGCGGAGTTTCTACATCAAACGAGTACGACTGAAAGCGGACTCGAAAAGATAGACCGACCGAAAGCGGAGTTTCGACAACAAACCAGTACGACCGAAAGCGGACTCGAAAAGAAAGACAGAACAAAATTGGAGTTTCAACAACAAATGGGTACGACCGAAAGCAGACTTGAAAAGAAAGACCAACTGAATGCGGAGTTTCAACAACAAACGAGTACGACTGAAAGCGTACTCGAAAATAATGACCGACCGAAAGCGGAGTTTCAACAACAAACGAGTACGACCGAAAGCGGACTCGAAAAGATAGATCGACCGAAAGCGGAGATTCAACAACAAACGGGTACAACCGAAAGCGGACTCGAAAAGAAAGACCGACCGAAAGCGGAGTTTCAACATAAATGGGTACGACCGAAAGCAGACTTGAAAAGAAAGACCAACCGAAAGCGGAGTTTCAACAACAAACGAGTACGACTGAAAGCGTACTCGAAAAGATAGACCGACCGAAAGCGGAGTTACAACAACAAATGGGTACGACCGAATCCGGACTTGAAAAGAAAGACCAACCAAAAGCGGAGTTTCAACAACAAACAAGTACGACGGAAACCGGACTCGAAAAGATAGACCGACCGAAAGCGGAGTTTCAACAACAAACGGGTACAACCGAAAGCGGACTCTAAAAGAAAGACCGACCGAAAGCGGAGTTTCAACAACAAATGGGTACGACCGAAAGCAGACTTGAAAAGAAAGACCAACCGAAAGCAGAGTTTCAACAACAAACGAGTACGACTGAAAGCGTACTCGAAAAGAAAGACCGACCGAAAGCGGAGTTTGAACAACAAACGAGTACGACCGAAAGCGGACTCGAAAAGAAGGACCGACCGAAAGCGGAGTTTCAACAACAAATGGGTACGACCGAAAGCGGACTTGAAAAGAAAGACCTACCGAAAGCGGAGTTTTAACAACAAACGAGTACGACTGAAAGCGGACTCAAAAAGATAGACCGACCGAAAGCGGAGTTTCAACAACAAATGGGTACGACCGAAAGCGGACTTGAAAAGAAAGACCAACCGAAAGCGGAGTTTCAACAACAAACGAGTACGACTGAAAGCGTACTCGAAAAGAAAGACCGACCAAAAGTGGAGTTTGAACAACAAACGAGTACGACCGAAAGCGGACTCGAAAAGAAGGACTGACCGAAAGCGGAGTTTCAACAACAAATGGGTACGACCGAAAGCGGACTCGAAAAGAAGGACCGACCGAAAGCGGAGTTTCAACAACAAATGGATACGACCGAAAGCGGACTTGAAAAGAAAGACCAACCGAAAGCGGTGTTTCAACAACAAACGAGTACGACTGAAAGCGGACTCGAAAAGATAGACCGGCCGAAAGTGGAGTTTCAACAACAAATGGGTACGACCGAAAGCGGACTTGAAAAGAAAGACCAACCGAAAGCGGAGTTTCAACAACAAACGAGTACGACTGAAAGCGGACTCGAAAAGATAGATTGACCGAAAGCGGAGTTTCAACAACAAACGAGTACGACCGAAAGCGGACTCTAAAAGAAAGACCGGCCGAAAGCGGAGTTTCAACAATAAACGAGTACGACCAAAAGCGGACTCGAAAAGAAAGACCGACCGAAAGCGGAGTTTCAACAACAAACGAGTACGACCAAAAGCGGACTCGAAAAGATAGACCGACCGAAAGCGGAGTTTCAACAACAAATGGGTACGACCGAAAGCGGACTTGAAAAGAAAGACCAACCGAAAGCGGAGTTTCTACATCAAACGAGTACGACTGAAAGCGGACTCGAAAAGATAGACCGACCGAAAGCGGAGTTTCGACAACAAACCAGTACGACCGAAAGCGGACTCGAAAAGAAAGACCGAACAAAATTGGAGTTTCAACAACAAATGGGTACGACCGAAAGAAGACTTGAAAAGAAAGACCAACTGAATGCGGAGTTTCAACAACAAACGAGTACGACTGAAAGCGTACTCGAAAATAATGACCGACCGAAAGCGGAGTTTCAACAACAAACGAGTACGACCGAAAGCGGACTCGAAAAGATAGATCGACCGAAAGCGGAGATTCAACAACAAATGGGTACAACCGAAAGCGGACTCGAAAAGAAAGACCGACCGAAAGCGGAGTTTCAACATAAATGGGTACGACCGAAAGCAGACTTGAAAAGAAAGACCAACCGAAAGCGGAGTTTCAACAACAAACGAGTACGACTGAAAGCGTACTCGAAAAGAATGACCGACCGAAAGCGGAGTTTCAACAACAAACGAGTACGACCGAAAGCGGACTCGAAAAGAAAGACCGACCGAAAGCGTTGTTTCAACAACAAATGGGTACGACCGAAAGCGGACTTGAAAAGAAAGACCAACCGAAAGCGGAGTTTCAACAACAAACGAGTACGACTGAAAGCGGACTCGAAAAGATAGACCGACCGAAAGCGGAGTTACAACAACAAATGGGTACGACCGAATGCGGACTTGAAAAGAAAGACCAACCAAAAGCGGAGTTTCAACAACAAACAAGTACGACGGGAACCGGACTCGAAAAGATAGACCGACCGAAAGCGGAGTTTCAACAACAAACGGGTACAACCGAAAGCGGACTCTAAAAGAAAGACCGACCGAAAGCGGAGTTTCAACAACAAATGGGTACGACCGAAAGCAGACTTGAAAAGAAAGACCAACCGAATGCAGAGTTTCAACAACAAACGAGTACGACTGAAAGCGTACTCGAAAAGAATGACCGACCGAAAGCGGAGTTTCAACAAAAAACGAGTACGAGCGAAAGCGGACTCGAAAAGAAAGACCGACCGAAAGCGTTGTTTCAACAACAAATGGGTACGACCGAAAGCGGACTTGAAAAGAAAGACCAACCGAAAGCGGAGTTTCAACAACAAACGAGTACGACTGAAAGCGGACTCGAAAAGATAGACCGACCGAAAGCAGAGTTTCAACAACAAATGGGTACGACCGAAAGCGGACTTGAAAAGAAAGACCTACCGAAAGCGGAGTTTTAACAACAAACGAGTACGACTGAAAGCGGACTCAAAAAGATAGACCGACCGAAAGCGGAGTTTCAACAACAAATGGGTACGACCGAAAGCGGACTTGAAAAGAAAGACCAACCGAAAGCGGAGTTTCAACAACAAACGAGTACGACTGAAAGCGTACTCGAAAAGAAAGACCGACCGAAAGTGGAGTTTGAACAACAAACGAGTACGACCGAAAGCGGACTCGAAAAGAAGGACTGACCGAAAGCGGAGTTTCAACAACAAATGGGTACGACCGAAAGCGGACTCGAAAAGAAGGACCGACCGAAAGCGGAGTTTCAACAACAAATGGATACGACCGAAAGCGGACTTGAAAAGAAAGACCAACCGAAAGCGGTGTTTCAACAACAAACGAGTACGACTGAAAGCGGACTCGAAAAGATAGACCGGCCGAAAGTGGAGTTTCAACAACAAATGGGTACGACCGAAAGCGGACTTGAAAAGAAAGACCAACCGAAAGCGGAGTTTCAACAACAAACGAGTACGACTGAAAGCGGACTCGAAAAGATAGATTGACCGAAAGCGGAGTTTCAACAACAAACGAGTACGACCGAAAGCGGACTCTAAAAGAAAGACCGGCCGAAAGCGGAGTTTCAACAATAAACGAGTACGACCAAAAGCGGACTCGAAAAGAAAGACCGACCGAAAGCGGAGTTTCAACAACAAACGAGTACGACCAAAAGCGGACTCGAAAAGATAGACCGACCGAAAGCGGAGTTTCAACAACAAATGGGTACGACCGAAAGCGGACTTGAAAAGAAAGACCAACCGAAAGCGGAGTTTCTACATCAAACGAGTACGACTGAAAGCGGACTCGAAAAGATAGACCGACCGAAAGCGGAGTTTCGACAACAAACCAGTACGACCGAAAGCGGACTCGAAAAGAAAGACCGAACAAAATTGGAGTTTCAACAACAAATGGGTACGACCGAAAGAAGACTTGAAAAGAAAGACCAACTGAATGCGGAGTTTCAACAACAAACGAGTACGACTGAAAGCGTACTCGAAAATAATGACCGACCGAAAGCGGAGTTTCAACAACAAACGAGTACGACCGAAAGCGGACTCGAAAAGATAGATCGACCGAAAGCGGAGATTCAACAACAAACGGGTACAACCGAAAGCGGACTCGAAAAGAAAGACCGACCGAAAGCGGAGTTTCAACATAAATGGGTACGACCGAAAGCAGACTTGAAAAGAAAGACCAACCGAAAGCGGAGTTTCAACAACAAACGAGTACGACTGAAAGCGTACTCGAAAAGAATGACCGACCGAAAGCGGAGTTTCAACAACAAACGAGTACGACCGAAAGCGGACTCGAAAAGAAAGACCGACCGAAAGCGTTGTTTCAACAACAAATGGGTACGACCGAAAGCGGACTTGAAAAGAAAGACCAACCGAAAGCGGAGTTTCAACAACAAACGAGTACGACTGAAAGCGGACTCGAAAAGATAGACCGACCGAAAGCGGAGTTACAACAACAAATGGGTACGACCGAATGCGGACTTGAAAAGAAAGACCAACCAAAAGCGGAGTTTCAACAACAAACAAGTACGACGGGAACCGGACTCGAAAAGATAGACCGACCGAAAGCGGAGTTTCAACAACAAACGGGTACAACCGAAAGCGGACTCTAAAAGAAAGACCGACCGAAAGCGGAGTTTCAACAACAAATGGGTACGACCGAAAGCAGACTTGAAAAGAAAGACCAACCGAATGCAGAGTTTCAACAACAAACGAGTACGACTGAAAGCGTACTCGAAAAGAATGACCGACCGAAAGCGGAGTTTCAACAAAAAACGAGTACGAGCGAAAGCGGACTCGAAAAGAAAGACCGACCGAAAGCGTTGTTTCAACAACAAATGGGTACGACCGAAAGCGGACTTGAAAAGAAAGACCAACCGAAAGCGGAGTTTCAACAACAAACGAGTACGACTGAAAGCGGACTCGAAAAGATAGACCGACCGAAAGCAGAGTTTCAACAACAAATGGGTACGACCGAAAGCGGACTTGAAAAGAAAGACCAACCGAAAGCGGAGTTTCAACAACAAACAAGTACGACGGAAAGCGGACTCGAAAAGAAAGACCGACCGAAAGCGGACTTGAAAAGAAAGACCAACCGAAAGCGGAGTTTCAACAACAAACGAGTACGACCGAAAGCGGACTCGAAAAGAAAGACCGACCGAAAGCGGAGTTTCAACAACAAACGAGTACGACCGAAAGCGGACTCGAAAAGAAAGACCGACCGAAAGCGGACTTGAAAAGAAAGACCAACCGAAAGCGGAGTTTCAACAACAAACGAGTACGACCGAAAGCGGACTCGAAAAGAAAGACCGACCGAAAGCGGAGTTTCAACAAAAAACGAGTACGACCGAAAGCGGACTCGAAAAGAAAGACCGACCGAAAGCGGAGTTTCAACAACAAACGAGTACGACTGAAAGTGTACTCGAAAATAATGACCGACCGAAAGCGGAGTTTCAACAACAAACGAGTACGACCGAAAGCGGACTCGAAAAGAAAGACCGACCGAAAGCGTTGTTTCAACAACAAATGGGTACGACCGAAAGCGGACTTGAAAAGAAAGACCAACCAAAAGCGGAGTTTCAACAACAAACGAGTACGACTGAAAGCGGACTCGAAAAGATAGACCGACCGAAAGCGGAGTTACAACAACAAATGGGTACGACCGAAAGCGGACTTGAAAAGAAAGACCAACCGAAAGCGGAGTTTCAACAACAAACAAGTACGACGGAAACCGGACTCGAAAAGATAGACCGACCGAAAGCGGAGTTTCAACAACAAACGGGTACAACCGAAAGCGGACTCGAAAAGAAAGACCGACCGAAAGCGGAGTTTCAACAACAAATGGGTACGACCGAAAGCAGACTTGAAAAGAAAGACCAACCGAAAGCAGAGTTTCAACAACAAACGAGTACGACTGAAAGCGTACTCGAAAAGAAAGACCGACCGAAAGCGGAGTTTGAACAACAAACGAGTACGACCGAAAGCGGACTCGAAAAGAAGGACCGACCGAAAGCGGAGTTTCAACAACAAATGGGTACGACCAAAAGCGGGCTTGAAAAGAAAGACCTACCGAAAGCGGAGTTTTAACAACAAACGAGTACGACTGAAAGCGGACTCAAAAAGATAGACCGACCGAAAGCGGAGTTTCAACAACAAATGGGTACGACCGAAAGTGGACTTGAAAAGAAAGACCAACCGAAAGCGGAGTTTCAACAACAAACGAGTACGACTGAAAGTGTACTCGAAAAGAAAGACCGACCGAAAGCGGAGTTTGAACAACAAACGAGTACGACCGAAAGCGGACTCGAAAAGAAGGACCGACCGAAAGCGGAGTTTCAACAACAAATGGGTACGACCGAAAGCGGACTCGAAAAGAAGGACCGACAGAAAGCGGAGTTTCCACAACAAATGGGTACGACCGAAAGCGGACTTGAAAAGAAAGACCAACCGAAAGCGGTGTTTCAACAACAAACGAGTACGACTGAAAGCGGACTCGAAAAGATAGACCGGCCGAAAGTGGAGTTTCAACAACAAATGGGTACGACCGAAAGCGGACTTGAAAAGAAAGACCAACCGAAAGCGGAGTTTCAACAACAAACGAGTACGACTGAAAGCGGACTCGAAAAGATAGATTGACCGAAAGCGGAGTTTCAACAACAAACGAGTACGACCGAAAGCGGACTCTAAAAGAAAGACCGGCCGAAAGCGGAGTTTCAACAATAAACGAGTACGACCAAAAGCGGACTCGAAAAGAAAGACCGACCGAAAGCGGAGTTTCAACAACAAACGAGTACGACCGAAAGCGGACTCGAAAAGATAGACCGACCGAAAGCGGAGTTTCAACAACAAATGGGTACGACCGAAAGCGGACTTGAAAAGAAAGACCAACCGAAAGTGGAGTTTCTACATCAAACGAGTACGACTGAAAGCGGACTCGAAAAGATAGACCGACCGAAAGCGGAGTTTCGACAACAAACCAGTACGACCGAAAGCGGACTCGAAAAGAAAGACAGAACAAAATTGGAGTTTCAACAACAAATGGGTACGACCGAAAGCAGACTTGAAAAGAAAGACCAACTGAATGCGGAGTTTCAACAACAAACGAGTACGACTGAAAGCGTACTCGAAAATAATGACCGACCGAAAGCGGAGTTTCAACAACAAACGAGTACGACCGAAAGCGGACTCGAAAAGATAGATCGACCGAAAGCGGAGATTCAACAACAAACGGGTACAACCGAAAGCGGACTCGAAAAGAAAGACCGACCGAAAGCGGAGTTTCAACATAAATGGGTACGACCGAAAGCAGACTTGAAAAGAAAGACCAACCGAAAGCGGAGTTTCAACAACAAACGAGTACGACTGAAAGCGTACTCGAAAAGATAGACCGACCGAAAGCGGAGTTACAACAACAAATGGGTACGACCGAATCCGGACTTGAAAAGAAAGACCAACCAAAAGCGGAGTTTCAACAACAAACAAGTACGACGGAAACCGGACTCGAAAAGATAGACCGACCGAAAGCGGAGTTTCAACAACAAACGGGTACAACCGAAAGCGGACTCTAAAAGAAAGACCGACCGAAAGCGGAGTTTCAACAACAAATGGGTACGACCGAAAGCAGACTTGAAAAGAAAGACCAACCGAAAGCAGAGTTTCAACAACAAACGAGTACGACTGAAAGCGTACTCGAAAAGAAAGACCGACCGAAAGCGGAGTTTGAACAACAAACGAGTACGACCGAAAGCGGACTCGAAAAGAAGGACCGACCGAAAGCGGAGTTTCAACAACAAATGGGTACGACCGAAAGCGGACTTGAAAAGAAAGACCTACCGAAAGCGGAGTTTTAACAACAAACGAGTACGACTGAAAGCGGACTCAAAAAGATAGACCGACCGAAAGCGGAGTTTCAACAACAAATGGGTACGACCGAAAGCGGACTTGAAAAGAAAGACCAACCGAAAGCGGAGTTTCAACAACAAACGAGTACGACTGAAAGCGTACTCGAAAAGAAAGACCGACCGAAAGTGGAGTTTGAACAACAAACGAGTACGACCGAAAGCGGACTCGAAAAGAAGGACTGACCGAAAGCGGAGTTTCAACAACAAATGGGTACGACCGAAAGCGGACTCGAAAAGAAGGACCGACCGAAAGCGGAGTTTCAACAACAAATGGATACGACCGAAAGCGGACTTGAAAAGAAAGACCAACCGAAAGCGGTGTTTCAACAACAAACGAGTACGACTGAAAGCGGACTCGAAAAGATAGACCGGCCGAAAGTGGAGTTTCAACAACAAATGGGTACGACCGAAAGCGGACTTGAAAAGAAAGACCAACCGAAAGCGGAGTTTCAACAACAAACGAGTACGACTGAAAGCGGACTCGAAAAGATAGATTGACCGAAAGCGGAGTTTCAACAACAAACGAGTACGACCGAAAGCGGACTCTAAAAGAAAGACCGGCCGAAAGCGGAGTTTCAACAATAAACGAGTACGACCAAAAGCGGACTCGAAAAGAAAGACCGACCGAAAGCGGAGTTTCAACAACAAACGAGTACGACCAAAAGCGGACTCGAAAAGATAGACCGACCGAAAGCGGAGTTTCAACAACAAATGGGTACGACCGAAAGCGGACTTGAAAAGAAAGACCAACCGAAAGCGGAGTTTCTACATCAAACGAGTACGACTGAAAGCGGACTCGAAAAGATAGACCGACCGAAAGCGGAGTTTCGACAACAAACCAGTACGACCGAAAGCGGACTCGAAAAGAAAGACCGAACAAAATTGGAGTTTCAACAACAAATGGGTACGACCGAAAGAAGACTTGAAAAGAAAGACCAACTGAATGCGGAGTTTCAACAACAAACGAGTACGACTGAAAGCGTACTCGAAAATAATGACCGACCGAAAGCGGAGTTTCAACAACAAACGAGTACGACCGAAAGCGGACTCAAAAAGATAGATCGACCGAAAGCGGAGATTCAACAACAAACGGGTACAACCGAAAGCGGACTCGAAAAGAAAGACCGACCGAAAGCGGAGTTTCAACATAAATGGGTACGACCGAAAGCAGACTTGAAAAGAAAGACCAACCGAAAGCGGAGTTTCAACAACAAACGAGTACGACTGAAAGCGTACTCGAAAAGAATGACCGACCGAAAGCGGAGTTTCAACAACAAACGAGTACGACCGAAAGCGGACTCGAAAAGAAAGACCGACCGAAAGCGTTGTTTCAACAACAAATGGGTACGACCGAAAGCGGACTTGAAAAGAAAGACCAACCGAAAGCGGAGTTTCAACAACAAACGAGTACGACTGAAAGCGGACTCGAAAAGATAGACCGACCGAAAGCGGAGTTACAACAACAAATGGGTACGACCGAATGCGGACTTGAAAAGAAAGACCAACCAAAAGCGGAGTTTCAACAACAAACAAGTACGACGGGAACCGGACTCGAAAAGATAGACCGACCGAAAGCGGAGTTTCAACAACAAACGGGTACAACCGAAAGCGGACTCTAAAAGAAAGACCGACCGAAAGCGGAGTTTCAACAACAAATGGGTACGACCGAAAGCAGACTTGAAAAGAAAGACCAACCGAATGCAGAGTTTCAACAACAAACGAGTACGACTGAAAGCGTACTCGAAAAGAATGACCGACCGAAAGCGGAGTTTCAACAAAAAACGAGTACGAGCGAAAGCGGACTCGAAAAGAAAGACCGACCGAAAGCGTTGTTTCAACAACAAATGGGTACGACCGAAAGCGGACTTGAAAAGAAAGACCAACCGAAAGCGGAGTTTCAACAACAAACGAGTACGACTGAAAGCGGACTCGAAAAGATAGACCGACCGAAAGCAGAGTTTCAACAACAAATGGGTACGACCGAAAGCGGACTTGAAAAGAAAGACCTACCGAAAGCGGAGTTTTAACAACAAACGAGTACGACTGAAAGCGGACTCAAAAAGATAGACCGACCGAAAGCGGAGTTTCAACAACAAATGGGTACGACCGAAAGCGGACTTGAAAAGAAAGACCAACCGAAAGCGGAGTTTCAACAACAAACGAGTACGACTGAAAGCGTACTCGAAAAGAAAGACCGACCGAAAGTGGAGTTTGAACAACAAACGAGTACGACCGAAAGCGGACTCGAAAAGAAGGACTGACCGAAAGCGGAGTTTCAACAACAAATGGGTACGACCGAAAGCGGACTCGAAAAGAAGGACCGACCGAAAGCGGAGTTTCAACAACAAATGGATACGACCGAAAGCGGACTTGAAAAGAAAGACCAACCGAAAGCGGTGTTTCAACAACAAACGAGTACGACTGAAAGCGGACTCGAAAAGATAGACCGGCCGAAAGTGGAGTTTCAACAACAAATGGGTACGACCGAAAGCGGACTTGAAAAGAAAGACCAACCGAAAGCGGAGTTTCAACAACAAACGAGTACGACTGAAAGCGGACTCGAAAAGATAGATTGACCGAAAGCGGAGTTTCAACAACAAACGAGTACGACCGAAAGCGGACTCTAAAAGAAAGACCGGCCGAAAGCGGAGTTTCAACAATAAACGAGTACGACCAAAAGCGGACTCGAAAAGAAAGACCGACCGAAAGCGGAGTTTCAACAACAAACGAGTACGACCAAAAGCGGACTCGAAAAGATAGACCGACCGAAAGCGGAGTTTCAACAACAAATGGGTACGACCGAAAGCGGACTTGAAAAGAAAGACCAACCGAAAGCGGAGTTTCTACATCAAACGAGTACGACTGAAAGCGGACTCGAAAAGATAGACCGACCGAAAGCGGAGTTTCGACAACAAACCAGTACGACCGAAAGCGGACTCGAAAAGAAAGACCGAACAAAATTGGAGTTTCAACAACAAATGGGTACGACCGAAAGAAGACTTGAAAAGAAAGACCAACTGAATGCGGAGTTTCAACAACAAACGAGTACGACTGAAAGCGTACTCGAAAATAATGACCGACCGAAAGCGGAGTTTCAACAACAAACGAGTACGACCGAAAGCGGACTCGAAAAGATAGATCGACCGAAAGCGGAGATTCAACAACAAACGGGTACAACCGAAAGCGGACTCGAAAAGAAAGACCGACCGAAAGCGGAGTTTCAACATAAATGGGTACGACCGAAAGCAGACTTGAAAAGAAAGACCAACCGAAAGCGGAGTTTCAACAACAAACGAGTACGACTGAAAGCGTACTCGAAAAGAATGACCGACCGAAAGCGGAGTTTCAACAACAAACGAGTACGACCGAAAGCGGACTCGAAAAGAAAGACCGACCGAAAGCGTTGTTTCAACAACAAATGGGTACGACCGAAAGCGGACTTGAAAAGAAAGACCAACCGAAAGCGGAGTTTCAACAACAAACGAGTACGACTGAAAGCGGACTCGAAAAGATAGACCGACCGAAAGCGGAGTTACAACAACAAATGGGTACGACCGAATGCGGACTTGAAAAGAAAGACCAACCAAAAGCGGAGTTTCAACAACAAACAAGTACGACGGGAACCGGACTCGAAAAGATAGACCGACCGAAAGCGGAGTTTCAACAACAAACGGGTACAACCGAAAGCGGACTCTAAAAGAAAGACCGACCGAAAGCGGAGTTTCAACAACAAATGGGTACGACCGAAAGCAGACTTGAAAAGAAAGACCAACCGAATGCAGAGTTTCAACAACAAACGAGTACGACTGAAAGCGTACTCGAAAAGAATGACCGACCGAAAGCGGAGTTTCAACAAAAAACGAGTACGAGCGAAAGCGGACTCGAAAAGAAAGACCGACCGAAAGCGTTGTTTCAACAACAAATGGGTACGACCGAAAGCGGACTTGAAAAGAAAGACCAACCGAAAGCGGAGTTTCAACAACAAACGAGTACGACTGAAAGCGGACTCGAAAAGATAGACCGACCGAAAGCAGAGTTTCAACAACAAATGGGTACGACCGAAAGCGGACTTGAAAAGAAAGACCAACCGAAAGCGGAGTTTCAACAACAAACAAGTACGACGGAAAGCGGACTCGAAAAGAAAGACCGACCGAAAGCGGACTTGAAAAGAAAGACCAACCGAAAGCGGAGTTTCAACAACAAACGAGTACGACCGAAAGCGGACTCGAAAAGAAAGACCGACCGAAAGCGGAGTTTCAACAACAAACGAGTACGACCGAAAGCGGACTCGAAAAGAAAGACCGACCGAAAGCGGACTTGAAAAGAAAGACCAACCGAAAGCGGAGTTTCAACAACAAACGAGTACGACCGAAAGCGGACTCGAAAAGAAAGACCGACCGAAAGCGGAGTTTCAACAAAAAACGAGTACGACCGAAAGCGGACTCGAAAAGAAAGACCGACCGAAAGCGGAGTTTCAACAACAAACGGGTACAACCGAAAGCGGACTCTAAAAGAAAGACCGACCGAAAGCGGAGTTTCAACAACAAATGGGTACGACCGAAAGCAGACTTGAAAAGAAAGACCAACCGAAAGCAGAGTTTCAACAACAAACGAGTACGACTGAAAGCGTACTCGAAAAGAAAGACCGACCGAAAGCGGAGTTTGAACAACAAACGAGTACGACCGAAAGCGGACTCGAAAAGAAGGACCGACCGAAAGCGGAGTTTCAACAACAAATGGGTACGACCGAAAGCGGACTTGAAAAGAAAGACCTACCGAAAGCGGAGTTTTAACAACAAACGAGTACGACTGAAAGCGGACTCAAAAAGATAGACCGACCGAAAGCGGAGTTTCAACAACAAATGGGTACGACCGAAAGCGGACTTGAAAAGAAAGACCAACCGAAAGCGAAGTTTCAACAACAAACGAGTACGACTGAAAGCGTACTCGAAAAGAAAGACCGACCGAAAGCGGAGTTTGAACAATAAACGAGTACGACCGAAAGCGGACTCGAAAAGAAGGACCGACCGAAAGCGGAGTTTCAACAACAAATGGGTACGACCGAAAGCGGACTCGAAAAGAAGGACCGACCGAAAGCGGAGTTTCAACAACAAATGGGTACGACCGAAAGCGGACTTGAAAAGAAAGACCAACCGAAAGCGGAGTTTCAACAACAAACGAGTACGACTGAAAGCGGACTCGAAAAGATAGACCGGCCGAAAGTGGAGTTTCAACAACAAATGGGTACGACCGAAAGCGGACTTGAAAAGAAAGACCAACCGAAAGCGGAGTTTCAACAACAAACGAGTACGACTGAAAGCGGACCCGAAAAGATAGACTGACCGAAAGCGGAGTTTCAACAAAAAACGAGTACGACCGAAAGCGGACTCGAAAAGAAAGACCGACCGAAAGCGGAGTTTCAAAAATAAACTAGTACGACCAAAAGCGGACTCGAAAAGAAAGACCGACCGAAAGCGGAGTTTCAACAACAAACAAGTACGACCGAAAGCGGACTCGAAAAGATAGACCGACCGAAAGCGGAGTTTCAACAACAAATGGGTACGACCGAAAGCGGACTTGAAAAGAAAGACCAACCGAAAGCGGAGTTTCAACATCAAACGAGTACGACTGAAAGCAGACTCAAAAAGAATGACCGACCGAAAGCGGAGTTTCAACAATAAACGAGTACGACCGAAAGCGGACTCGAAAAGAAAGACCGACCGAAAGCATTGTTTCAACAACAAATGGGTACGACCGAAAGCGGACTTGAAAAGAAAGACCAACCGAAAGCGGAGTTTCAACAACAAACGAGTACGACTGAAAGCGGACTCGAAAAGATAGACCGACCGAAAGCGGAGTTTCAATAACAAATGGGTACGACCGAAAGCGGACTTGAAAAGAAAGACCAACTGAAAGCGGAGTTTCAACAACAAACGAGTACGACCGAAAGCGGACTCGAAAAGAAAGACCGACCGAAAGCGGACTTGAAAAGAAAGACCAACTGAAAGAGGAGTTTCAACAACAAACGAGTACGACCGAAAGCGGACTCGAAAAGATAGATCGACCGAAAGCGGAGTTTCAACAACAAACGGGTACAACCGAAAGCGAACTCGAAAAGAAAGACCGACCGAAAGCGGAGTTTCAACAACAAACGAGTACGACCGAAAGCGGACTCGAAAAGAAAGACCGACCGAAAGCGGAGTTTCAACAACAAACGAGTACGACCGAAAGCGGACTCGAAAAGAAAGACCGACCGAAAGCGGACTTGAAAAGAAAGACCAACCGAAAGCAGAGTTTCAACAACAAACGAGTACGACCGAAAGCGGACTCGAAAAGATAGATCGACCGAAAGCGGAGATTCAACAACAAACGGGTACAACCGAAAGCGGACTCGAAAAGAAAGACCGACCGAAACCGGAGTTTCGACAACAAATGGGTACGACCGAAAGCAGACTTGAAAAGAAAGACCAACCGAAAGCGGAGTTTCAACAACAAACGAGTACGACTGAAAGCGTACTCGAAAATAATGACCGACCGAAAGCGGAGTTTCAACAACAAACGAGTACGACCTAAAGCGGACTCGAAAAGAAAGACCGACCGAAAGCGTTGTTTCAACAACAAATGGGTACGACCGAAAGCGGACTTGAAAAGAAAGACCAACCGAAAGCGGAGTTTCAACAACAAACAAGTACGACGGAAACCGGACTCGAAAAGATAGACCGACCGAAAGCGGAGTTTCAACAACAAACGGGTACAACCGAAAGCGGACTCGAAAAGAAAGACCGACCGAAAGCGGAGTTTCAATAACAAATGGGTACGACCGAAAGCAGACTTGAAAAGATAGACCGACCGAAAGCGGAGTTTCAACAACAAATGGGTACGACCGAAAGCGGACTTGAAAAGAAAGACCAACCGAAAGCGGAGTTTCTACATCAAACGAGTACGACTGAAAGCGGACTCGAAAAGATAGACCGACCGAAAGCGGAGTTTCGACAACAAACCAGTACGACCGAAAGCGGGCTCAAAAAGAAAGACCGAACAAAATTGGAGTTTCAACAACAAATGGGTACGACCGAAAGCAGACTTGAAAAGAAAGACCAACTGAATGCGGAGTTTCAACAACAAACGAGTACGACTGAAAGCGTACTCGAAAATAATGACCGACCGAAAGCGGAGTTTCAACAACAAACGAGTACGACCGAAAGCGGACTCGAAAAGATAGATCGACCGAAAGCGGAGATTCAACAACAAACGGGTACAACCGAAAGCGGACTCGAAAAGATAGACCGACCGAAAGCGGAGTTTCAACATAAATGGGTACGACCGAAAGCAGACTTGAAAAGAAAGACCAACCGAAAGCGGAGTTTCAACAACAAACGAGTACGACTGAAAGCGTACTCGAAAAGAATGACCGACCGAAAGCGGAGTTTCAACAACAAACGAGTACGACCGAAAGCGGACTCGAAAAGAAAGACCGACCGAAAGCGGAGTTTCAACAACAAATGGGTACGACCGAAAGCGGACTTGAAAAGAAAGACCAACCGAAAGCGGAGTTTCAACAACAAACGAGTACGACTGAAAGCGTACTCGAAAAGAAAGACCGACCGAAAGTGGAGTTTGAACAACAAACGAGTACGACCGAAAGCGGACTCGAAAAGAAGGACTGACCGAAAGCGGAGTTTCAACAACAAATGGGTACGACCGAAAGCGGACTCGAAAAGAAGGACCGACCGAAAGCGGAGTTTCAACAACAAATGGATACGACCGAAAGCGGACTTGAAAAGAAAGACCAACCGAAAGCGGTGTTTCAACAACAAACGAGTACGACTGAAAGCGGACTCGAAAAGATAGACCGGCCGAAAGTGGAGTTTCAACAACAAATGGGTACGACCGAAAGCGGACTTGAAAAGAAAGACCAACCGAAAGCGGAGTTTCAACAACAAACGAGTACGACTGAAAGCGGACTCGAAAAGATAGATTGACCGAAAGCGGAGTTTCAACAACAAACGAGTACGACCGAAAGCGGACTCTAAAAGAAAGACCGACCGAAAGCGGAGTTTCAACAATAAACGAGTACGACCAAAAGCGGACTCGAAAAGAAAGACCGACCGAAAGCGGAGTTTCAACAACAAACGAGTACGACCGAAAGCGGACTCGAAAAGATAGACCGACCGAAAGCGGAGTTTCAACAACAAATGGGTACGACCGAAAGCGGACTTGAAAAGAAAGACCAACCGAAAGCGGAGTTTCTACATCAAACGAGTACGACTGAAAGCGGACTCGAAAAGATAGACCGACCGAAAGCGGAGTTTCGACAACAAACCAGTACGACCGAAAGCGGACTCGAAAAGAAAGACCGAACAAAATTGGAGTTTCAACAACAAATGGGTACGACCGAAAGCAGACTTGAAAAGAAAGACCAACTGAATGCGGAGTTTCAACAACAAACGAGTACGACTGAAAGCGTACTCGAAAATAATGACCGACCGAAAGCGGAGTTTCAACAACAAACGAGTACGACCGAAAGCGGACTCGAAAAGATAGATCAACCGAAAGCGGAGATTCAACAACAAACGGGTACAACCGAAAGCGGACTCGAAAAGAAAGACCGACCGAAAGCGGAGTTTCAACATAAATGGGTACGACCGAAAGCAGACTTGAAAAGAAAGACCAACCGAAAGCGGAGTTTCAACAACAAACGAGTACGACTGAAAGCGTACTCGAAAAGAATGACCGACCGAAAGCGGAGTTTCAACAACAAACGAGTACGACCGAAAGCGGACTCGAAAAGAAAGACCGACCGAAAGCGTTGTTTCAACAACAAATGGGTACGACCGAAAGCGGACTTGAAAAGAAAGACCAACCGAAAGCGGAGTTTCAACAACAAACGAGTACGACTGAAAGCGGACTCGAAAAGATAGACCGACCGAAAGCGGAGTTACAACAACAAATGGGTACGACCGAATGCGGACTTGAAAAGAAAGACCAACCAAAAGCGGAGTTTCAACAACAAACAAGTACGACGGGAACCGGACTCGAAAAGATAGACCGACCGAAAGCGGAGTTTCAACAACAAACGGGTACAACCGAAAGCGGACTCTAAAAGAAAGACCGACCGAAAGTGGAGTTTCAACAACAAATGGGTACGACCGAAAGCAGACTTGAAAAGAAAGACCAACCGAAAGCAGAGTTTCAACAACAAACGAGTACGACTGAAAGCGTACTCGAAAAGAAAGACCGACCGAAAGCGGAGTTTGAACAACAAACGAGTACGACCGAAAGCGGACTCGAAAAGAAGGACCGACCGAAAGCGGAGTTTCAACAACAAATGGGTACGACCGAAAGCGGACTTGAAAAGAAAGACCTACCGAAAGCGGAGTTTTAACAACAAACGAGTACGACTGAAAGCGGACTCGAAAAGATAGACCGACCGAAAGCGGAGTTTCAACAACAAATGGGTACGACCGAAAGCGGACTTGAAAAGAAAGACCGACCGAAAGCGGAGTTTCAACAACAAACGAGTACGACTGAAAGCGTACTCGAAAAGAAGGACCGACCGAAAGCGGAGTTTGAACAATAAACGAGTACGACCGAAAGCGTACTCGAAAAGAAGGACCGACCGAAAGCGGAGTTTCAACAACAAATGGGTACGACCGAAAGCGGACTCGAAAAGAAGGACCGACCGAAAGCGGAGTTTCAACAACAAATGGGTACGACCGAAAGCGGACTTGAAAAGAAAGACCAACCGAAAGCGGAGTTTCAACAACAAACGGGTACGACTGAAAGCGGACTCGAAAAGATAGACCGACCGAAAGTGGAGTTTCAACAACAAATGGGTACGACCGAAAGCGGACTTGAAAAGAAAGACCAACCGAAAGCGGAGTTTCAACAACAAACGAGTACGACTGAAAGCGGACTCGAAAAGATAGACTGACCGAAAGCGGAGTTTCAACAAAAAACGAGTACGACCGAAAGCGGACTCGAAAAGAAAGACCGACCGAAAGCGGAGTTTCAAAAATAAACTAGTACGACCAAAAGCGGACTCGAAAAGAAAGACCGACCGAAAGCGGAGTTTCAACAACAAACAAGTACGACCGAAAGCGGACTCGAAAAGATAGACCGACCGAAAGCGGAGTTTCAACAACAAATGGGTACGACCGAAAGCGGACTTGAAAAGAAAGACCAACCGAAAGCGGAGTTTCAACATCAAACGAGTACGACTGAAAGCGGACTCGAAAAGAATGACCGACCGAAAGCGGAGTTTCAACAACAAACGAGTACGACCGAAAGCGGACTCGAAAAGATAGACCGACCGAAAGCGGAGTTTCAACAACAAATGGGTACGACCGAAAGCGGACTTGAAAAGAAAGACCAACCGAAAGCGGAGTTTCAACAACAAACGAGTACGACTGAAAGCGGACTCGAAAAGATAGACCGACCGAAAGCGGAGTTTCAACAACAAATGGGTACGACCGAAAGCGGACTTGAAAAGAAAGACCAACCGAAAGCGGAGTTTCAACAACAAACGAGTACGACCGAAAGCGGACTCGAAAAGAAAGACCGACCGAAAGCGGACTTGAAAAGAAAGACCAACTGAAAGAGGAGTTTCAACAACAAACGAGTACGACCGAAAGCGGACTCGAAAAGATAGATCGACCGAAAGCGGAGTTTCAACAACAAACGGGTACAACCGAAAGCGAACTCGAAAAGAAAGACCGACCGAAAGCGGAGTTTCAACAAAAACGAGTACGACCGAAAGCGGACTCGAAAAGAAAGACCGATCGAAAGCGGAGTTTCAACAACAAACGAGTACGACCGAAAGCGGACTCGAAAAGAAAGACCGACCGAAAGCGGACTTGAAAAGAAAGACCAAACGAAAGCAGAGTTTCAACAACAAACGAGTACGACCGAAAGCGGACTCGAAAAGATAGATCGACCGAAAGCGGAGATTCAACAACAAACGGGTACAACCGAAAGCGGACTCGAAAAGAAAGACCGACCGAAAGCGGAGTTTCAACAACAAATGGGTACGACCGAAAGCAGACTTGAAAAGAAAGACCAATCGAAAGCGGAGTTTCAACAACAAATGGGTACGACTGAAAGCGTACTCGAAAAGAAGGACCGACCGAAAGCGGAGTTTCAACAACAAATGGGTACGACCGAAAGCGGACTTGAAAAGAAAGACCAACCGAAAGCGGTGTTTCAACAACAAACGAGTACGACTGAAAGCGGACTCGAAAAGATAGACCGACCGAAAGTGGAGTTTCAACAACAAATGGGTACGACCGAAAGCGGACTTGAAAAGATAGACCAACCGAAAGCGGAGTTTCAACAACAAATGGGTACGACTGAAAGCGGACTCGAAAAGATAGATTGACCGAAAGCGGAGTTTCAACAACAAACGAGTACGACGGAAACCGGACTCGAAAAGATAGACCGACCGAAAGCGGAGTTTCAACAACAAACGGGTACAACCGAAAGCGGACTCGAAAAGAAAGACCGACCGAAAGCGGAGTTTCAACAACAAATGGGTACGACCGAAAGCAGACTTGAAAAGATAGACCGACCGAAAGCGGAGTTTCAACAACAAATGGGTACGACCGAAAGCGGACTTGAAAAGAAAGACCAACCGAAAGCGGAGTTTCTACATCAAACGAGTACGACTGAAAGCGGACTCGAAAAGATAGACCGACCGAAAGCGGAGTTTCGACAACAAACCAGTACGACCGAAAGCGGGCTCGAAAAGAAAGACCGAACAAAATTGGAGTTTCAACAACAAATGGGTACGACCGAAAGCAGACTTGAAAAGAAAGACCAACTGAATGCGGAGTTTCAACAACAAACGAGTACGACTGAAAGCGTACTCGAAAATAATGACCGACCGAAAGCGGAGTTTCAACAACAAACGAGTACGACTGAAAGCGGACTCGAAAAGATAGATCGACCGAAAGCGGAGATTCAACAACAAACGGGTACAACCGAAAGCGGACTCGAAAAGATAGACCGACCGAAAGCGGAGTTTCAACATAAATGGGTACGACCGAAAGCAGACTTGAAAAGAAAGACCAACCGAAAGCGGAGTTTCAACAACAAACGAGTACGACTGAAAGCGTACTCGAAAAGAATGACCGACCGAAAGCGGAGTTTCAACAACAAACGAGTACGACCGAAAGCGGACTCGAAAAGAAAGACCGACCGAAAGCGGAGTTTCAACAACAAATGGGTACGACCGAAAGCGGACTTGAAAAGAAAGACCAACCGAAAGCGGAGTTTCAACAACAAACGAGTACGACTGAAAGCGTACTCGAAAAGAAAGACCGACCGAAAGCGGAGTTTGAACAACAAACGAGTACGACCGAAAGCGGACTCGAAAAGAAGGACCGACCGAAAGCGGAGTTTCAACAACAAATGGGTACGACCGAAAGCGGACTCGAAAAGAAGGACCGACCGAAAGCGGAGTTTCAACAACAAATGGGTACGACCGAAAGCGGACTTGAAAAGAAAGACCAACCGAAAGCGGTGTTTCAACAACAAACGAGTACGACTGAAAGCGGACTCGAAAAGATAGACCGGCCGAAAGTGGAGTTTCAACAACAAATGGGTACGACCAAAAGCGGACTTGAAAAGAAAGACCAACCGAAAGCGGAGTTTCAACAACAAACGAGTACGACTGAAAGCGGACTCGAAAAGATAGATTGACCGAAAGCGGAGTTTCAACAACAAACGAGTACGACCGAAAGCGGACTCTAAAAGAAAGACCGACCGAAAGCGGAGTTTCAACAATAAACGAGTACGACCAAAAGCGGACTCGAAAAGAAAGACCGACCGAAAGCGGAGTTTCAACAACAAATGGGTACGACCGAAAGCAGACTTGAAAAGATAGACCGACCGAAAGCGGAGTTTCAACAACAAATGGGTACGACCGAAAGCGGACTTGAAAAGAAAGACCAACCGAAAGCGGAGTTTCTACATCAAACGAGTACGACTGAAAGCGGACTCAAAAAGATAGACCGACCGAAAGCGGAGTTTCGACAACAAACCAGTACGACCGAAAGCGGGCTCGAAAAGAAGGACCGAACAAAATTGGAGTTTCAACAACAAATGGGTACGACCGAAAGCAGACTTGAAAAGAAAGACCAACTGAATGCGGAGTTTCAACAACAAACGAGTACGACTGAAAGCATACTCGAAAATAATAACCGACCGAAAGCGGAGTTTCAACAACAAACGAGTACGACCGAAAGCGGACTCGAAAAGATAGATCGACCGAAAGCGGAGATTCAACAACAAACGGGTACAACCGAAAGCGGACTCGAAAAGAAAGACCGACCGAAAGCGGAGTTTCAACATAAATGGGTACGACCGAAAGCATACTTGAAAAGAAAGACCAACCGAAAGCGGAGTTTCAACAACAAACGAGTACGACTGAAAGCGTACTCGAAAAGAATGACCGACCGAAAGCGGAGTTTCAACAACAAACGAGTACGACCGAAAGCGGACTCGAAAAGAAAGACCGACCGAAAGCGTTGTTTCAACAACAAATGGGTACGACCGAAAGCGGACTTGAAAAGAAAGACCAACCGAAAGCGGAGTTTCAACAACAAACGAGTACGACTGAAAGCGGACTCGAAAAGATAGACCGACCGAAAGCGGAGTTACAACAACAAATGGGTACGACCGAATGCGGACTTGAAAAGAAAAACCAACCAAAAGCGGAGTTTCAACAACAAACAAGTACGACGGAAACCGGACTTGAAAAGATAGACCGACCGAAAGCGGAGTTTCAACAACAAACTGGGACAACCGAAAGCGGACTCTAAAAGAAAGACCGACCGAAAGCGGAGTTTCAACAACAAATGGGTACGACCGAAAGCAGACTTGAAAAGAAAGACCAACCGAAAGCAGAGTTTCAACAACAAACGAGTACGACTGAAAGCGTACTCGAAAAGAAAGACCGACCGAAAGCGGAGTTTGAACAACAAACGAGTACGACCGAAAGCGGACTCGAAAAGAAGGACCGACCGAAAGCGGAGTTTCAACAACAAATGGGTACGACCGAAAGCGGACTTGAAAAGAAAGACCTACCGAAAGCGGAGTTTTAACAACAAACGAGTACGACTGAAAGCGGACTCAAAAAGATAGACCGACCGAAAGCGGAGTTTCAACAACAAATGGGTACGACCGAAAGCGGACTTGAAAAGAAAGACCAACCGAAAGCGGAGTTTCAACAACAAACGAGTACGACTGAAAGCGTACTCGAAAAGAAAGACCGACCGAAAGCGGAGTTTGAACAATAAACGAGTACGACCGAAAGCGGACTCGAAAAGAAAGACCGACCGAAAGCGGAGTTTCAACAACAAATGGGTACGACCGAAAGCGGACTCGAAAAGAAGGACCGACCGAAAGCGGAGTTTCAACAACAAATGGGTACGACCGAAAGCGGACTTGAAAAGAAAGACCAACCGAAAGCGGAGTTTCAACAACAAACGAGTACGACTGAAAGCGGACTCGAAAAGATAGGCCGGCCGAAAGTGGAGTTTCAACAACAAATGGGTACGACCGAAAGCGGACTTGAAAAGAAAGACCTACCGAAAGCTGAGTTTTAACAACAAACGAGTACGACTGAAAGCGGACTCAAAAAGATAGCCCGACCGAAAGCGGAGTTTCAACAACAAATGGGTACGACCGAAGGCGGACTTGAAAAGAAAGACCGACCGAAAGCGGAGTTTCAACAACAAATGGGTACGACCGAAAGCGGACTTGAAAAGAAAGACCTACCGAAAGCGGAGTTTTAACAACAAACGAGTACGACTGAAAGCGGACTCGAAAAGAAGGACTGACCGAAAGCGGAGTTTCAACAACAAATGGGTACGACCGAAAGCGGACTCGAAAAGAAGGACCGACCGAAAGCGGAGTTTCAACAACAAATGGGTACGACCGAAAGCGGACTTGAAAAGAAAGACCAACCGAAAGCGGAGTTTCAACAACAAACGAGTACGACTGAAAGCGGACTCGAAAAGATAGGCCGGCCGAAAGTGGAGTTTCAACAACAAATGGGTACGACCGAAAGCGGACTTGAAAAGAAAGACCTACCGAAAGCTGAGTTTTAACAACAAACGAGTACGACTGAAAGCGGACTCAAAAAGATAGCCCGACCGAAAGCGGAGTTTCAACAACAAATGGGTACGACCGAAGGCGGACTCGAAAAGAAGGACCGACCGAAAGCGGAGTTTCAACAACAAATGGGTACGACCGAAAGCGGACTTGAAAAGAAAGACCTACCGAAAGCGGAGTTTTAACAACAAACGAGTACGACTGAAAGCGGACTCAAAAAGATAGACCGACCGAAAGCGGAGTTTCAACAACAAATGGGTACGACCGAAAGCGGACTTGAAAAGAAAGACCAACCGAAAGCGGAGTTTCAACAACAAACGAGTACGACTGAAAGCGTACTCGAAAAGAAAGACCGACCGAAAGCGGAGTTTGAACAATAAACGAGTACGACCGAAAGCGGACTCGAAAAGAAAGACCGACCGAAAGCGGAGTTTCAACAACAAATGGGTACGACCGAAAGCGGACTCGAAAAGAAGGACCGACCGAAAGCGGAGTTTCAACAACAAATGGGTACGACCGAAAGCGGACTTGAAAAGAAAGACCAACCGAAAGCGGAGTTTCAACAACAAACGAGTACGACTGAAAGCGGACTCGAAAAGATAGGCCGGCCGAAAGTGGAGTTTCAACAACAAATGGGTACGACCGAAAGCGGACTTGAAAAGAAAGACCTACCGAAAGCTGAGTTTTAACAACAAACGAGTACGACTGAAAGCGGACTCAAAAAGATAGCCCGACCGAAAGCGGAGTTTCAACAACAAATGGGTACGACCGAAGGCGGACTTGAAAAGAAAGACCGACCGAAAGCGGAGTTTCAACAACAAACTAGTACGACTGAAAGCGTACTTGAAAAGAAAGACCGACCGAAAGCGGAGTTTGAACAACAAACGAGTACGACCGAAAGCGGACTCGAAAAGAAGGACTGACCGAAAGCGAGTTTCAACAACAAATGGGTACGACCGAAAGCGGACTCGAAAAGAAGGACCGACCGAAAGCGGAGTTTCAACAACAAATGGGTACGACCGAAAGCGGACTTGAAAAGAAAGACCAACCGAAAGCGGTGTTTCAACAACAAACGAGTACGACTGAAAGCGGACTCGAAAAGATAGACCGACCGAAAGTGGAGTTTCAACAACAAATGGGTACGACCGAAAGCGGACTTGAAAAGAAAGACCAACCGAAAGCGGAGTTTCAACAACAAACGAGTACGACTGAAAGCGGACTCGAAAAGATAGATTGACCGAAAGCGGAGTTTCAACAACAAACGAGTACGACCGAAAGCGGACTCTAAAAGAAAGACCGACCGAAAGCGGAGTTTCAACAATAAACGAGTACGACCAAAAGCGGACTCGAAAAGAAAGACCGACCGAAAGCGGAGTTTCAACAACAAACGAGTACGACCGAAAGCGGACTCGAAAAGATAGACCGACCGAAAGCGGAGTTTCAACAACAAATGGGTACGACCGAAAGCGGACTTGAAAAGAAAGACCAACCGAAAGCGGAGTTTCTACATCAAACGAGTACGACTGAAAGCGGACTCGAAAAGATAGACCGACCGAAAGCGGAGTTTCGACAACAAACCAGTACGACCGAAAGCGGACTCGAAAAGAAAGACCGAACAAAATTGGAGTTTCAACAACAAATGGGTACGACCGAAAGCAGACTTGAAAAGAAAGACCAACTGAATGCGGAGTTTCAACAACAAACGAGTACGACTGAAAGCGTACTCGAAAATAATGACCGACCGAAAGCGGAGTTTCAACAACAAACGAGTACGACCGAAAGCGGACTCGAAAAGATAGATCGACCGAAAGCGGAGATTCAACAACAAACGGGTACAACCGAAAGCGGACTCGAAAAGAAAGACCGACCGAAAGCGGAGTTTCAACATAAATGGGTACGACCGAAAGCAGACTTGAAAAGAAAGACCAACCGAAAGCGAAGTTTCAACAACAAACGAGTACGACTGAAAGCGTACTCGAAAAGAATGACCGACCGAAAGCGGAGTTTCAACAACAAACGAGTACGACCGAAAGCGGACTCGAAAAGAAAGACCGACCGAAAGCGTTGTTTCAACAACAAATGGGTACGACCGAAGGCGGACTTGAAAAGAAAGACCAACCGAAAGCGGAGTTTCAACAACAAACGAGTACGACTGAAAGCGGACTCGAAAAGATAGACCGACCGAAAGCGGAGTTACAACAACAAATGGGTACGACCGAATGCGGACTTGAAAAGAAAGACCAACCAAAAGCGGAGTTTCAACAACAAACAAGTACGACGGAAACCGGACTCGAAAAGATGGACCGACCGAAAGCGGAGTTTCAACAACAAACGGGTACAACCGAAAGCGGACTCTAAAAGAAAGACCGACCGAAAGCGGAGTTTCAACAACAAATGGGTACGACCGAAAGCAGACTTGAATAGAAAGACCAACCGAAAGCAGAGTTTCAACAACAAACGAGTACGACTGAAAGCGTACTCGAAAAGAAAGACCGACCGAAAGCGGAGTTTGAACAACAAACGAGTACGACCGAAAGCGGACTCGAAAAGAAGGACCGACCGAAAGCGGAGTTTCAACAACAAATGGGCATGACCGAAGGCGGACTTGAAAAGAAAGACCTACCGAAAGCGGAGTTTCAACAACAAACGAGTACGACTGAAAGCGTACTCGAAAAGAAAGACCGACCGAAAGCGGAGTTTGAACAATAAACGAGTACGACCGAAAGCGGACTCGAAAAGAAGGACCGACCGAAAGCGGAGTTTCAACAACAAATGGGTACGACCGAAAGCGGACTCGAAAAGAAGGGCCGACCGAAAGCGGAGTTTCAACAACAAATGGGTACGACCGAAAGCGGACTTGAAAAGAAAGACCAACCGAAAGCGGAGTTTCAACAACAAACGAGTACGACTGAAAGCGGACTCGAAAAGATAGACCGGCCGAAAGTGGAGTTTCAACAACAAATGGGTACGACCGAAAGCGGACTTGAAAAGAAAGACCAACCGAAAGCGGACTTTCAACAACAAACGAGTACGACTGAAAGCGGACTCGAAAAGATAGACTGACCGAAAGCGGAGTTTCAACAAAAAACGAGTACGACCGAAAGCGGACTCGAAAAGAAAGACCGACCGAAAGCGGAGTTTCAACAATAAACGAGTACGACCAAAAGCGGACTCGAAAAGAAAGACCGACCGAAAGCGGAGTTTCAACAACAAACAAGTACGACCGAAAGCGGACTCGAAAAGATAGACCGACCGAAAGCGGAGTTTCAACAACAAATGGGTACGACCGAAAGCGGACTTGAAAAGAAAGACCAACCGAAAGCGGAGTTTCAACATCAAACGAGTACGACTGAAAGCGGACTCGAAAAGAATGACCGACCGAAAGCGGAGTTTCAACAACAAACGAGTACGACCGAAAGCGGACTCGAAAAGAAAGACCGACCGAAAGCATTGTTTCAACAACAAATGGGTACGACCGAAAGCGGACTTGAAAAGAAAGACCAACCGAAAGCGGAGTTTCAACAACAAACGAGTACGACTGAAAGCGGACTCGAAAAGATAGACCGACCGAAAGCGGAGTTTCAACAACAAATGGGTACGACCGAAAGCGGACTTGAAAAGAAAGACCAACCGAAAGCGGAGTTTCAACAACAAACGAGTACGACCGAAAGTGGACTCGAAAAGAAAGACCGACCGAAAGCGGACTTGAAAAGAAAGACCAACTGAAAGAGGAGTTTCAACAACAAACGAGTACGACCGAAAGCAGACTCGAAAAGATAGATCGACCGAAAGCGGAGTTTCAACAACAAACGGGTACAACCGAAAGCGAACTCGAAAAGAAAGACCGACCGAAAGCGGAGTTTCAACAACAAACGAGTACGACCGAAAGCGGACTCGAAAAGAAAGACCGACCGAAAGCGGAGTTTCAACAACAAACGAGTACGACCGAAAGCGGACTCGAAAAGAAAGACCGACCGAAAGCGGACTTGAAAAGAAAGACCAACCGAAAGCGGAGTTTCAACAACAAACGAGTACGACCGAAAGCGGACTCGAAAAGATAGATCGACCGAAAGCGGAGATTCAACAACAAACGGGTACAACCGAAAGCGGACTCGAAAAGAAAGACCGACCGAAAGCGGAGTTTCAACAACAAATGGGTACGACCGAAAGCAGACTTGAAAAGAAAGACCAACCGAAAGCGGAGTTTCAACAACAAACGAGTACGACTGAAAGCGTACTCGAAAATAATGACCGACCGAAAGCGGAGTTTCAACAACAAACGAGTACGACCGAAAGCGGACTCGAAAAGAAAGACCGACCGAAAGCGTTGTTTCAACAACAAATGGGTACGACCGAAAGCGGACTTGAAAAGAAAGACCAACCGAAAGCGGAGTTTCAACAACAAATGAGTACGACTGAAAGCAGACTCGAAAAGATAGACCGACCGAAAGCGGAGTTACAACAACAAATGGGTACGACCGAAAGCGGACTTGAAAAGAAAGACCAACCGAAAGCGGAGTTTCAACAACAAACAAGTACGACGGAAACCGGACTCGAAAAGATAGACCGACCGAAAGCGGAGTTTCAACAACAAACGGGTACAACCGAAAGTGGACTCGAAAAGAAAGACCGACCGAAAGCGGAGTTTCAACAACAAATGGGTACGACCGAAAGCAGACTTGAAAAGATAGACCGACCGAAAGCGGAGTTTCAACAACAAATGGGTACGACCGAAAGCGGACTTGAAAAGAAAGACCAACCGAAAGCGGAGTTTCTACATCAAACGAGTACGACTGAAAGCGGACTCGAAAAGATAGACCGACCGAAAGCGGAGTTTCGACAACAAACCAGTACGACCGAAAGCGGGCTCGAAAAGAAAGACCGAACAAAATTGGAGTTTCAACAACAAATGGGTACGACCGAAAGCAGACTTGAAAAGAAAGACCAACTGAATGCGGAGTTTCAACAACAAACGAGTAGGACTGAAAGCGTACTCGAAAATAATGACCGACCGAAAGCGGAGTTTCAACAACAAACGAGTACGACCGAAAGCGCACTCGAAAAGATAGATCGACCGAAAGCGGAGATTCAACAACAAACGGGTACAACCGAAAGCGGACTCGAAAAGATAGACCGACCGAAAGCGGAGTTTCAACATAAATGGGTACGACCGAAAGCAGACTTGAAAAGAAAGACCAACCGAAAGCGGAGTTTCAACAACAAACGAGTACGACTGAAAGCGTACTCGAAAAGAATGACCGACCGAAAGCGGAGTTTCAACAACAAACGAGTACGACCGAAAGCGGACTCGAAAAGAAAGACCGACCGAAAGCGGAGTTTCAACAACAAATGGGTACGACCGAAAGCGGACTTGAAAAGAAAGACCAACCGAAAGCGGAGTTTCAACAACAAACGAGTACGACTGAAAGCGTACTCGAAAAGAAAGACCGACCGAAAGCGGAGTTTGAACGACAAACGAGTACGACCGAAAGCGGACTCGAAAAGAAGGACCGACCGAAAGCGGAGTTTCAACAACAAATGGGTACGACCGAAAGCGGACTCGAAAAGAAGGACCGACCGAAAGCGGAGTTTCAACAACAAATGGGTACGACCGAAAGCGGACTTGAAAAGAAAGACCAACCGAAAGCGGAGTTTCAACAACAAACGAGTACGACTGAAAGCGGACTCGAAAAGATAGGCCGGCCGAAAGTGGAGTTTCAACAACAAATGGGTACGACCGAAAGCGGACTTGAAAAGAAAGACCTACCGAAAGCTGAGTTTTAACAACAAACGAGTACGACTGAAAGCGGACTCAAAAAGATAGCCCGACCGAAAGCGGAGTTTCAACAACAAATGGGTACGACCGAAGGCGGACTTGAAAAGAAAGACCGACCGAAAGCGGAGTTTCAACAACAAACTAGTACGACTGAAAGCGTACTTGAAAAGAAAGACCGACCGAAAGCGGAGTTTGAACAACAAACGAGTACGACCGAAAGCGGACTCGAAAAGAAGGACTGACCGAAAGCGGAGTTTCAACAACAAATGGGTACGACCGAAAGCGGACTCGAAAAGAAGGACCGACCGAAAGCGGAGTTTCAACAACAAATGGGTACGACCGAAAGCGGACTTGAAAAGAAAGACCAACCGAAAGCGGTGTTTCAACAACAAACGAGTACGACTGAAAGCGGACTCGAAAAGATAGACCGACCGAAAGTGGAGTTTCAACAACAAATGGGTACGACCGAAAGCGGACTTGAAAAGAAAGACCAACCGAAAGCGGAGTTTCAACAACAAACGAGTACGACTGAAAGCGGACTCGAAAAGATAGATTGACTGAAAGCGGAGTTTCAACAACAAACGAGTACGACCGAAAGCGGACTCTAAAAGAAAGACCGACCGAAAGCGGAGTTTCAACAATAAACGAGTACGACCAAAAGCGGACTCGAAAAGAAAGACCGACCGAAAGCGGAGTTTCAACAACAAACGAGTACGACCGAAAGCGGACTCGAAAAGATAGACCGACCGAAAGCGGAGTTTCAACAACAAATGGGTACGACCGAAAGCGGACTTGAAAAGAAAGACCAACCGAAAGCGGAGTTTCTACATCAAACGAGTACGACTGAAAGCGGACTCGAAAAGATAGACCGACCGAAAGCGGAGTTTCGACAACAAACCAGTACGACCGAAAGCGGACTCGAAAAGAAAGACCGAACAAAATTGGAGTTTCAACAACAAATGGGTACGACCGAAAGCAGACTTGAAAAGAAAGACCAACTGAATGCGGAGTTTCAACAACAAACGAGTACGACTGAAAGCGTACTCGAAAATAATGACCGACCGAAAGCGGAGTTTCAACAACAAACGAGTACGACCGAAAGCGGACTCGAAAAGATAGATCGACCGAAAGCGGAGATTCAACAACAAACGGGTACAACCGAAAGCGGACTCGAAAAGAAAGACCGACCGAAAGCGGAGTTTCAACATAAATGGGTACGACCGAAAGCAGACTTGAAAAGAAAGACCAACCGAAAGCGAAGTTTCAACAACAAACGAGTACGACTGAAAGCGTACTCGAAAAGAATGACCGACCGAAAGCGGAGTTTCAACAACAAACGAGTACGACCGAAAGCGGACTCGAAAAGAAAGACCGACCGAAAGCGTTGTTTCAACAACAAATGGGTACGACCGAAGGCGGACTTGAAAAGAAAGACCAACCGAAAGCGGAGTTTCAACAACAAACGAGTACGACTGAAAGCGGACTCGAAAAGATAGACCGACCGAAAGCGGAGTTACAACAACAAATGGGTACGACCGAATGCGGACTTGAAAAGAAAGACCAACCAAAAGCGGAGTTTCAACAACAAACAAGTACGACGGAAACCGGACTCGAAAAGATGGACCGACCGAAAGCGGAGTTTCAACAACAAACGGGTACAACCGAAAGCGGACTCTAAAAGAAAGACCGACCGAAAGCGGAGTTTCAACAACAAATGGGTACGACCGAAAGCAGACTTGAAAAGAAAGACCAACCGAAAGCAGAGTTTCAACAACAAACGAGTACGACTGAAAGCGTACTCGAAAAGAAAGACCGACCGAAAGCGGAGTTTGAACAACAAACGAGTACGACCGAAAGCGGACTCGAAAAGAAGGACCGACCGAAAGCGGAGTTTCAACAACAAATGGGCATGACCGAAAGCGGACTTGAAAAGAAAGACCTACCGAAAGCGGAGTTTCAACAACAAACGAGTACGACTGAAAGCGTACTCGAAAAGAAAGACCGACCGAAAGCGGAGTTTGAACAATAAACGAGTACGACCGAAAGCGGACTCGAAAAGAAGGACCGACCGAAAGCGGAGTTTCAACAACAAATGGGTACGACCGAAAGCGGACTCGAAAAGAAGGGCCGACCGAAAGCGGAGTTTCAACAACAAATGGGTACGACCGAAAGCGGACTTGAAAAGAAAGACCAACCGAAAGCGGAGTTTCAACAACAAACGAGTACGACTGAAAGCGGACTCGAAAAGATAGACCGGCCGAAAGTGGAGTTTCAACAACAAATGGGTACGACCGAAAGCGGACTTGAAAAGAAAGACCAACCGAAAGCGGACTTTCAACAACAAACGAGTACGACTGAAAGCGGACTCGAAAAGATAGACTGACCGAAAGCGGAGTTTCAACAAAAAACGAGTACGACCGAAAGCGGACTCGAAAAGAAAGACCGACCGAAAGCGGAGTTTCAACAATAAACGAGTACGACCAAAAGCGGACTCGAAAAGAAAGACCGACCGAAAGCGGAGTTTCAACAACAAACAAGTACGACCGAAAGCGGACTCGAAAAGATAGACCGACCGAAAGCGGAGTTTCAACAACAAATGGGTACGACCGAAAGCGGACTTGAAAAGAAAGACCAACCGAAAGCGGAGTTTCAACATCAAACGAGTACGACTGAAAGCGGACTCGAAAAGAATGACCGACCGAAAGCGGAGTTTCAACAACAAACGAGTACGACCGAAAGCGGACTCGAAAAGAAAGACCGACCGAAAGCATTGTTTCAACAACAAATGGGTACGACCGAAAGCGGACTTGAAAAGAAAGACCAACCGAAAGCGGAGTTTCAACAACAAACGAGTACGACTGAAAGCGGACTCGAAAAGATAGACCGACCGAAAGCGGAGTTTCAACAACAAATGGGTACGACCGAAAGCGGACTTGAAAAGAAAGACCAACCGAAAGCGGAGTTTCAACAACAAACGAGTACGACCGAAAGTGGACTCGAAAAGAAAGACCGACCGAAAGCGGACTTGAAAAGAAAGACCAACTGAAAGAGGAGTTTCAACAACAAACGAGTACGACCGAAAGCAGACTCGAAAAGATAGATCGACCGAAAGCGGAGTTTCAACAACAAACGGGTACAACCGAAAGCGAACTCGAAAAGAAAGACCGACCGAAAGCGGAGTTTCAACAACAAACGAGTACGACCGAAAGCGGACTCGAAAAGAAAGACCGACCGAAAGCGGAGTTTCAACAACAAACGAGTACGACCGAAAGCGGACTCGAAAAGAAAGACCGACCGAAAGCGGACTTGAAAAGAAAGACCAACCGAAAGCGGAGTTTCAACAACAAACGAGTACGACCGAAAGCGGACTCGAAAAGATAGATCGACCGAAAGCGGAGATTCAACAACAAACGGGTACAACCGAAAGCGGACTCGAAAAGAAAGACCGACCGAAAGCGGAGTTTCAACAACAAATGGGTACGACCGAAAGCAGACTTGAAAAGAAAGACCAACCGAAAGCGGAGTTTCAACAACAAACGAGTACGACTGAAAGCGTACTCGAAAATAATGACCGACCGAAAGCGGAGTTTCAACAACAAACGAGTACGACCGAAAGCGGACTCGAAAAGAAAGACCGACCGAAAGCGTTGTTTCAACAACAAATGGGTACGACCGAAAGCGGACTTGAAAAGAAAGACCAACCGAAAGCGGAGTTTCAACAACAAATGAGTACGACTGAAAGCGGACTCGAAAAGATAGACCGACCGAAAGCGGAGTTACAACAACAAATGGGTACGACCGAAAGCGGACTTGAAAAGAAAGACCAACCGAAAGTGGAGTTTCAACAACAAACAAGTACGACGGAAACCGGACTCGAAAAGATAGACCGACCGAAAGCGGAGTTTCAACAACAAACGGGTACAACCGAAAGCGGACTCGAAAAGAAAGACCGACCGAAAGCGGAGTTTCAACAACAAATGGGTACGACCGAAAGCAGACTTGAAAAGATAGACCGACCGAAAGCGGAGTTTCAACAACAAATGGGTACGACCGAAAGCGGACTTGAAAAGAAAGACCAACCGAAAGCGGAGTTTCTACATCAAACGAGTACGACTGAAAGCGGACTCGAAAAGATAGACCGACCGAAAGCGGAGTTTCGACAACAAACCAGTACGACCGAAAGCGGGCTCGAAAAGAAAGACCGAACAAAATTGGAGTTTCAACAACAAATGGGTACGACCGAAAGCAGACTTGAAAAGAAAGACCAACTGAATGCGGAGTTTCAACAACAAACGAGTAGGACTGAAAGCGTACTCGAAAATAATGACCGACCGAAAGCGGAGTTTCAACAACAAACGAGTACGACCGAAAGCGCACTCGAAAAGATAGATCGACCGAAAGCGGAGATTCAACAACAAACGGGTACAACCGAAAGCGGACTCGAAAAGATAGACCGACCGAAAGCGGAGTTTCAACATAAATGGGTACGACCGAAAGCAGACTTGAAAAGAAAGACCAACCGAAAGCGGAGTTTCAACAACAAACGAGTACGACTGAAAGCGTACTCGAAAAGAATGACCGACCGAAAGCGGAGTTTCAACAACAAACGAGTACGACCGAAAGCGGACTCGAAAAGAAAGACCGACCGAAAGCGGAGTTTCAACAACAAATGGGTACGACCGAAAGCGGACTTGAAAAGAAAGACCAACCGAAAGCGGAGTTTCAACAACAAACGAGTACGACTGAAAGCGTACTCGAAAAGAAAGACCGACCGAAAGCGGAGTTTGAACGACAAACGAGTACGACCGAAAGCGGACTCGAAAAGAAGGACCGACCGAAAGCGGAGTTTCAACAACAAATGGGTACGACCGAAAGCGGACTCGAAAAGAAGGACCGACCGAAAGCGGAGTTTCAACAACAAATGGGTACGACCGAAAGCGGACTTGAAAAGAAAGACCAACCGAAAGCGGTGTTTCAACAACAAACGAGTACGACTGAAAGCGGACTCGAAAAGATAGACCGGCCGAAAGTGGAGTTTCAACAACAAATGGGTACGACCGAAAGCGGACTTGAAAAGAAAGACCAACCGAAAGCGGAGTTTCAACAACAAACGAGTACGACTGAAAGCGGACTCGAAAAGATAGATTGACCGAAAGCGGAGTTTCAACAACAAACGAGTACGACCGAAAGCGGACTCTAAAAGAAAGACCGACCGAAAGCGGAGTTTCAACAATAAACGAGTACGACCAAAAGCGGACTCGAAAAGAAAGACCGACCGAAAGCGGAGTTTCAACAACAAATGGGTACGACCGAAAGCAGACTTGAAAAGATAGACCGACCGAAAGCGGAGTTTCAACAACAAATGGGTACGACCGAAAGCGGACTTGAAAAGAAAGACCAACCGAAAGCGGAGTTTCTACATCAAACGAGTACGACTGAAAGCGGACTCGAAAAGATAGACCGACCGAAAGCGGAGTTTCGACAACAAACCAGTACGACCGAAAGCGGGCTCGAAAAGAAGGACCGAACAAAATTGGAGTTTCAACAACAAATGGGTACGACCGAAAGCAGACTTGAAAAGAAAGACCAACTGAATGCGGAGTTTCAACAACAAACGAGTACGACTGAAAGCGTACTCGAAAATAATAACCGACCGAAAGCGGAGTTTCACCAACAAACGAGTACGACCGAAAGCGGACTCGAAAAGATAGACCGACCGAAAGCGGAGATTCAACAACAAACGGGTACAACCGAAAGCGGACTCGAAAAGAAAGACCGACCGAAAGCGGAGTTTCAACAACAAATGGGTACGACCGAAAGCAGACTTGAAAAGAAAGACCAACCGAAAGCGGAGTTTCAACAACAAACGAGTACGACTGAAAGCGTACTCGAAAATAATGACCGACCGAAAGCGGAGTTTCAACAACAAACGAGTACGACCGAAAGCGGACTCGAAAAGAAAGACCGACCGAAAGCGTTGTTTCAACAACAAATGGGTACGACCGAAAGCGGACTTGAAAAGAAAGACCAACCGAAAGCGGAGTTTCAACAACAAATGAGTACGACTGAAAGCGGACTCGAAAAGATAGACCGACCGAAAGCGGAGTTACAACAACAAATGGGTACGACCGAAAGCGGACTTGAAAAGAAAGACCAACCGAAAGTGGAGTTTCAACAACAAACAAGTACGACGGAAACCGGACTCGAAAAGATAGACCGACCGAAAGCGGAGTTTCAACAACAAACGGGTACAACCGAAAGCGGACTCGAAAAGAAAGACCGACCGAAAGCGGAGTTTCAACAACAAATGGGTACGACCGAAAGCAGACTTGAAAAGATAGACCGACCGAAAGCGGAGTTTCAACAACAAATGGGTACGACCGAAAGCGGACTTGAAAAGAAAGACCAACCGAAAGCGGAGTTTCTACATCAAACGAGTACGACTGAAAGCGGACTCGAAAAGATAGACCGACCGAAAGCGGAGTTTCGACAACAAACCAGTACGACCGAAAGCGGGCTCGAAAAGAAAGACCGAACAAAATTGGAGTTTCAACAACAAATGGGTACGACCGAAAGCAGACTTGAAAAGAAAGACCAACTGAATGCGGAGTTTCAACAACAAACGAGTAGGACTGAAAGCGTACTCGAAAATAATGACCGACCGAAAGCGGAGTTTCAACAACAAACGAGTACGACCGAAAGCGCACTCGAAAAGATAGATCGACCGAAAGCGGAGATTCAACAACAAACGGGTACAACCGAAAGCGGACTCGAAAAGATAGACCGACCGAAAGCGGAGTTTCAACATAAATGGGTACGACCGAAAGCAGACTTGAAAAGAAAGACCAACCGAAAGCGGAGTTTCAACAACAAACGAGTACGACTGAAAGCGTACTCGAAAAGAATGACCGACCGAAAGCGGAGTTTCAACAACAAACGAGTACGACCGAAAGCGGACTCGAAAAGAAAGACCGACCGAAAGCGGAGTTTCAACAACAAATGGGTACGACCGAAAGCGGACTTGAAAAGAAAGACCAACCGAAAGCGGAGTTTCAACAACAAACGAGTACGACTGAAAGCGTACTCGAAAAGAAAGACCGACCGAAAGCGGAGTTTGAACGACAAACGAGTACGACCGAAAGCGGACTCGAAAAGAAGGACCGACCGAAAGCGGAGTTTCAACAACAAATGGGTACGACCGAAAGCGGACTCGAAAAGAAGGACCGACCGAAAGCGGAGTTTCAACAACAAATGGGTACGACCGAAAGCGGACTTGAAAAGAAAGACCAACCGAAAGCGGTGTTTCAACAACAAACGAGTACGACTGAAAGCGGACTCGAAAAGATAGACCGGCCGAAAGTGGAGTTTCAACAACAAATGGGTACGACCGAAAGCGGACTTGAAAAGAAAGACCAACCGAAAGCGGAGTTTCAACAACAAACGAGTACGACTGAAAGCGGACTCGAAAAGATAGATTGACCGAAAGCGGAGTTTCAACAACAAACGAGTACGACCGAAAGCGGACTCTAAAAGAAAGACCGACCGAAAGCGGAGTTTCAACAATAAACGAGTACGACCAAAAGCGGACTCGAAAAGAAAGACCGACCGAAAGCGGAGTTTCAACAACAAATGGGTACGACCGAAAGCAGACTTGAAAAGATAGACCGACCGAAAGCGGAGTTTCAACAACAAATGGGTACGACCGAAAGCGGACTTGAAAAGAAAGACCAACCGAAAGCGGAGTTTCTACATCAAACGAGTACGACTGAAAGCGGACTCGAAAAGATAGACCGACCGAAAGCGGAGTTTCGACAACAAACCAGTACGACCGAAAGCGGGCTCGAAAAGAAGGACCGAACAAAATTGGAGTTTCAACAACAAATGGGTACGACCGAAAGCAGACTTGAAAAGAAAGACCAACTGAATGCGGAGTTTCAACAACAAACGAGTACGACTGAAAGCGTACTCGAAAATAATAACCGACCGAAAGCGGAGTTTCACCAACAAACGAGTACGACCGAAAGCGGACTCGAAAAGATAGATCGACCGAAAGCGGAGATTCAACAACAAACGGGTACAACCGAAAGCGGACTCGAAAAGAAAGACCGACCGAAAGCGGAGTTTCAACATAAATGGGTACGACCGAAAGCAGACTTGAAAAGAAAGACCAACCGAAAGCGGAGTTTCAACAACAAACGAGTACGACTGAAAGCGTACTCGAAAAGAATGACCGACCAAAAGCGGAGTTTCAACAACAAACGAGTACGACCGAAAGCGGACTCGAAAAGAAAGACCGACCGAAAGCGTTGTTTCAACAACAAATGGGTACGACCGAAAGCGGACTTGAAAAGAAAGACCAACCGAAAGCGGAGTTTCAACAACAAACGAGTACGACTGAAAGCGGACTCGAAAAGATAGACCGACCGAAAGCGGAGTTACAACAACAAATGGGTACGACCGAATGCGGACTTGAAAAGAAAGACCAACCAAAAGCGGAGTTTCAACAACAAACAAGTACGACGGAAACCGGACTCGAAAAGATAGACCGACCGAAAGCGGAGTTTCAACAACAAACGGGGACAACCGAAAGCGGACTCTAAAAGAAAGACCGACCGAAAGCGGAGTTTCAACAACAAATGGGTACGACCGAAAGCAGACTTGAAAAGAAAGACCAACCAAAAGCAGAGTTTCAACAACAAACGAGTACGACTGAAAGCGTACTCGAAAAGAAAGACCGACCGAAAGCGGAGTTTGAACAACAAACGAGTACGACCGAAAGCGGACTCGAAAAGAAGGACCGACCGAAAGAGGAGTTTCAACAACAAATGGGTACGACCGAAAGCGGACTTGAAAAGAAAGACCTACCGAAAGCGGAGTTTTAACAACAAACGAGTACGACTGAAAGCGGACTCAAAAAGATAGACCGACCGAAAGCGGACTTGAAAAGAAAGACCAACCGAAAGCGGAGTTTCAACAACAAACGAGTACGACCGAAAGCGGACTCGAAAAGAAGGACCGACCGAAAGCGGAGTTTCAACAACAAACGAGTACGACTGAAAGCGGACTCGAAAAGATAGACCGACCGAAAGCGGAGTTACAACAACAAATGGGTACGACCGAATGCGGACTTGAAAAGAAAGACCAACCAAAAGCGGAGTTTCAACAACAAACAAGTACGACGGAAACCGGACTCGAAAAGATAGACCGACCGAAAGCGGAGTTTCAACAACAAACGGGGACAACCGAAAGCAGACTCTAAAAGAAAGACCGACCGAAAGCGGAGTTTCAACAACAAATGGGTACGACCGAAAGCAGACTTGAAAAGAAAGACCAACCAAAAGCAGAGTTTCAACAACAAACGAGTACGACTGAAAGCGTACTCGAAAAGAAAGACCGACCGAAAGCGGAGTTTGAACAACAAACGAGTACGACCGAAAGCGGACTCGAAAAGAAGGACCGACCGAAAGAGGAGTTTCAACAACAAATGGGTACGACCGAAAGCGGACTTGAAAAGAAAGACCTACCGAAAGCGGAGTTTTAACAACAAACGAGTACGACTGAAAGCGGACTCAAAAAGATAGACCGACCGAAAGCGTACTCGAAAAGAAAGACCGACCGAAAGCGGAGTTTGAACAATAAACGAGTACGACCGAAAGCGGACTCGAAAAGAAGGACCGACCGAAAGCGGAGTTTCAACAACAAATGGGTACGACCGAAAGCGGACTTGAAAAGAAAGACCAACCGAAAGCGGAGTTTCAACATCAAACGAGTACGACTGAAAGCGGACTCGAAAAGAATGACCGACCGAAAGCGGAGTTTCAACAACAAACGAGTACGACCGAAAGCGGACTCGAAAAGAAAGACCGACCGAAAGCATTGTTTCAACAACAAATGGGTACGACCGAAAGCGGACTTGAAAAGAAAGACCAACCGAAAGCGGAGTTTCAACAACAAACGAGTACGACTGAAAGCGGACTCGAAAAGATAGACCGACCGAAAGCGGAGTTTCAACAACAAATGGGTACTACCGAAAGCGGACTTGAAAAGAAAGACCAACCGAAAGCGGAGTTTCAACAACAAACGAGTACGACCGAAAGCGGACTCGAAAAGAAAGACCGACCGAAAGCGGACTTGAAAAGAAAGACCAACTGAAAGAGGAGTTTCAACAACAAACGAGTACGACCGAAAGCGGACTCGAAAAGATAGATCGACCGAAAGCGGAGTTTCAACAACAAACGGGTACAACCGAAAGCGAACTCGAAAAGAAAGACCGACCGAAAGCGGAGTTTCAACAACAAACGAGTACGACCGAAAGCGGACTCGAAAAGAAAGACCGACCGAAAGCGGAGTTTCAACAACAAACGAGTACGACCGAAAGCGGACTCGAAAAGAAAGACCGACCGAAAGCGGACTTGAAAAGAAAGACCAACCGAAAGCGGAGTTTCAACAACAAACGAGTACGACCGAAAGCGGACTCGAAAAGATAGATCGACCGAAAGCGGAGATTCAACAACAAACGGGTACAACCGAAAGCGGACTCGAAAAGAAAGACCGACCGAAAGCGGAGTTTCAACAACAAATGGGTACGACCGAAAGCAGACTTGAAAAGAAAGACCAACCGAAAGCGGAGTTTCAACAACAAACGAGTACGACTGAAAGCGTACTCGAAAATAATGACCGACCGAAAGCGGAGTTTCAACAACAAACGAGTACGACCGAAAGCGGACTCGAAAAGAAAGACCGACCGAAAGCGTTGTTTCAACAACAAATGGGTACGACCGAAAGCGGACCTGAAAAGAAAGACCAACCGAAAGCGGAGTTTCAACAACAAACGAGTACGACTGAAAGCGGACTCGAAAAGATAGACCGACCGAAAGCGGAGTTACAACAACAAATGGGTACGACCGAAAGCGGACTTGAAAAGAAAGACCAACCGAAAGCGGAGTTTCAACAACAAACAAGTACGAAGGAAACCGGACTCGAAAAGATAGACCGACCGAAAGCGGAGTTTCAACAACAAACGGGTACAACCAAAAGCGGACTCGAAAAGAAAGACCGACCGAAAGCGGAGTTTCAACAACAAATGGGTACGACCGAAAGCAGACTTGAAAAGAAAGACCAACCGAAAGCAGAGTTTCAACAACAAACGAGTACGACTGAAAGCGTACTCGATAAGAAAGACCGACCGAAAGCGGAGTTTGAACAACAAACGAGTACGACCGAAAGCGGACTCGAAAAGAAAGACCGACCGAAAGCGGAGTTTCAACAACAAATGGGTACGACCGAAAGCGGACTTGAAAAGAAAGACCAACCGAAAGCGGAGTTTCAACATCAAACGAGTACGACTGAAAGCGGACTCGAAAAGAATGACCGACCGAAAGCGGAGTTTCAACAACAAACGAGTACGACCGAAAGCGGACTCGAAAAGAAAGACCGACCGAAAGCATTGTTTCAACAACAAATGGGTACGACCGAAAGCGGACTTGAAAAGAAAGACCAACCGAAAGCGGAGTTTCAACAACAAACGAGTACGACTGAAAGCGGACTCGAAAAGATAGACCGACCGAAAGCGGAGTTTCAACAACAAATGGGTACTACCGAAAGCGGACTTGAAAAGAAAGACCAACCGAAAGCGGAGTTTCAACAACAAACGAGTACGACCGAAAGCGGACTCGAAAAGAAAGACCGACCGAAAGCGGACTTGAAAAGAAAGACCAACTGAAAGAGGAGTTTCAACAACAAACGAGTACGACCGAAAGCGGACTCGAAAAGATAGATCGACCGAAAGCGGAGTTTCAACAACAAACGGGTACAACCGAAAGCGAACTCGAAAAGAAAGACCGACCGAAAGCGGAGTTTCAACAACAAACGAGTACGACCGAAAGCGGACTCGAAAAGAAAGACCGACCGAAAGCGGAGTTTCAACAACAAACGAGTACGACCGAAAGCGGACTCGAAAAGAAAGACCGACCGAAAGCGGACTTGAAAAGAAAGACCAACCGAAAGCGGAGTTTCAACAACAAACGAGTACGACCGAAAGCGGACTCGAAAAGATAGATCGACCGAAAGCGGAGATTCAACAACAAACGGGTACAACCGAAAGCGGACTCGAAAAGAAAGACCGACCGAAAGCGGAGTTTCAACAACAAATGGGTACGACCGAAAGCAGACTTGAAAAGAAAGACCAACCGAAAGCGGAGTTTCAAGAACAAACGAGTACGACTGAAAGCGTACTCGAAAATAATGACCGACCGAAAGCGGAGTTTCAACAACAAACGAGTACGACCGAAAGCGGACTCGAAAAGAAAGACCGACCGAAAGCGTTGTTTCAACAACAAATGGGTACGACCGAAAGCGGACTTGAAAAGAAAGACCAACCGAAAGCGGAGTTTCAACAACAAACGAGTACGACTGAAAGCGGACTCGAAAAGATAGACCGACCGAAAGCGGAGTTACAACAACAAATGGGTACGACCGAAAGCGGACTTGAAAAGAAAGACCAACCGAAAGCGGAGTTTCAACAACAAACAAGTACGAAGGAAACCGGACTCGAAAAGATAGACCGACCGAAAGCGGAGTTTCAACAACAAACGGGTACAACCAAAAGCGGACTCGAAAAGAAAGACCGACCGAAAGCGGAGTTTCAACAACAAATGGGTACGACCGAAAGCAGACTTGAAAAGAAAGACCAACCGAAAGCAGAGTTTCAACAACAAACGAGTACGACTGAAAGCGTACTCGATAAGAAAGACCGACCGAAAGCGGAGTTTGAACAACAAACGAGTACGACCGAAAGCGGACTCGAAAAGAAAGACCGACCGAAAGCGGAGTTTCAACAACAAATGGGTACGACCGAAAGCGGACTTGAAAAGAAAGACCAACCGAAAGCGGAGTTTCAACAACAAACGAGTACGACTGAAAGCGTACTCGAAAAGAAAGACCGACCGAAAGCGGAGTTTGAACAACAAACGAGTACGACCGAAAGCGGACTCGAAAAGAAGGACCGACCGAAAGCGGAGTTTCAACAACAAATGGGTACGACCGAAAGCGGACTCGAAAAGAAGGACCGACCGAAAGCGGAGTTTCAAGAACAAATGGGTACGACCGAAAGCGGACTTGAAAAGAAAGACCAACCGAAAGCGGAGTTTCAACAACAAACGAGTACGACTGAAAGCGGACTCGAAAAGATAGACCGACCGAAAGTGGAGTTTCAACAACAAATGGGTACGACCGAAAGCGGACTTGAAAAGAAAGACCAACCGAAAGCGGAGTTTCAACAACAAACGAGTACGACTGAAAGCGGACTCGAAAAGATAGACTGACCGAAAGCGGAGTTTCAACAAAAAACGAGTACGACCGAAAGCGGACTCGAAAAGAAAGACCGACCGAAAGCGGAGTTTCAACAATAAACGAGTACGACCAAAAGCGGACTCGAAAAGAAAGACCGACCGAAAGCGGAGTTTCAACAACAAACAAGTACGACCGAAAGCGGACTCGAAAAGATAGACCGACCGAAAGCGGAGTTTCAACAACAAATGGGTACGACCGAAAGCGGACTTGAAAAGAAAGACCAACCGAAAGCGGAGTTTCAACATCAAACGAGTACGACTGAAAGCGGACTCGAAAAGAATGACCGGCCGAAAGCGGAGTTTCAACAACAAACGAGTACGACCGAAAGCGGACTCGAAAAGAAAGACCGACCGAAAGCATTGTTTCAACAACAAATGGGTACGACCGAAAGCGGACTTGAAAAGAAAGACCAACCGAAAGCGGAGTTTCAACAACAAACGAGTACGACTGAAAGCGGACTCGAAAAGATAGACCGACCGAAAGCGGAGTTTCAACAACAAATGGGTACGACCGAAAGCGGACTTGAAAAGAAAGACCAACCGAAAGCGGAGTTTCAACAACAAACGAGTACGACCGAAAGCGGACTCGAAAAGAAAGACCGACCGAAAGCGGACTTGAAAAGAAAGACCAACTGAAAGAGGAGTTTCAACAACAAACGAGTACGACCGAAAGCGGACTCGAAAAGATAGATCGACCGAAAGCGGAGTTTCAACAACAAACGGGTACAACCGAAAGCGAACTCGAAAAGAAAGACCGACCGAAAGCGGAGTTTCAACAACAAACGAGTACGACCGAAAGCGGACTCGAAAAGAAAGACCGACCGAAAGCGGAGTTTCAACAACAAACGAGTACGACCAAAAGCGGACTCGAAAAGAAAGACCGACCGAAAACGGACTTGAAAAGAAAGACCAACTGAAAGAGGAGTTTCAACAACAAACGAGTACGACCGAAAGCGGACTCGAAAAGATAGATCGACCGAAAGCGGAGTTTCAACAACAAACGGGTACAACCGAAAGCGAACTCGAAAAGAAAGACCAACCGAAAGCGGAGTTTCAACAACAAACGGGTACAACCGAAAGCGGACTCGAAAAGAAAGACCGACCGAAAGCGGAGTTTCAACAACAAATGGGTACGACCGAAAGCAGACTTGAAAAGAAAGACCAACCGAAAGCAGAGTTTCAACAACAAACGAGTACGACTGAAAGCGTACTCGAAAATAATGACCGACCGAAAGCGGAGTTTCAACAACAAACGAGTACGACCGAAAGCGGACTCGAAAAGAAAGACCGACCGAAAGCGGAGTTTCAACAACAAATGGGTACGACCGAAAGCAGACTTGAAAAGAAAGACCAACCGAAAGCAGAGTTTCAACAACAAACGAGTACGACTGAAAGCGGACTCGAAAAGAAAGACCGACCGAAAGCGGAGTTTCAACAACAAACGAGTACGACCAAAAGCGGACTCGAAAAGAAAGACCGACCGAAAACGGACTTGAAAAGAAAGACCAACTGAAAGAGGAGTTTCAACAACAAACGAGTACGACCGAAAGCGGACTCGAAAAGATAGATCGACCGAAAGCGGAGTTTCAACAACAAACGGGTACAACCGAAAGCGAACTCGAAAAGAAAGACCAACCGAAAGCGGAGTTTCAACAACAAACGGGTACAACCGAAAGCGGACTCGAAAAGAAAGACCGACCGAAAGCGGAGTTTCAACAACAAATGGGTACGACCGAAAGCAGACTTGAAAAGAAAGACCAACCGAAAGCAGAGTTTCAACAACAAACGAGTACGACTGAAAGCGTACTCGAAAATAATGACCGACCGAAAGCGGAGTTTCAACAACAAACGAGTACGACCGAAAGCGGACTCGAAAAGAAAGACCGACCGAAAGGGTTGTTTCAACAACAAATGGTACGACCGAAAGCGGACTTGAAAAGAAAGACCAACCGAAAGCGGAGTTTCAACAACAAACGAGTACGACTGAAAGCGGACTCGAAAAGATAGACCGACCGAAAGCGGAGTTACAACAACAAATGGGTACGACCGAAAGCGGACTTGAAAAGAAAGACCAACCGAAAGCGGAGTTTCAACAACAAACAAGTACGACGGAAACCGGACTCGAAAAGATAGACCGACCGAAAGCGGAGTTTCAACAACAAACGGGTACAACCGAAAGCGGACTCGAAAAGAAAGACCGACCGAAAGCGGAGTTTCAACAACAAATGGGTACGACCGAAAGCAGACTTGAAAAGAAAGACCAACCGAAAGCAGAGTTTCAACAACAAACGAGTACGACTGAAAGCGTACTCGAAAAGAAAGACCGACCGAAAGCGGAGTTTGAACAACGAACGAGTACGACCGAAAGCGGACTCGAAAAGAAGGACCGACCGAAAGCGGAGTTTCAACAACAAATGGGTACGACCGAAAGCGGACTTGAAAAGAAAGACCTACCGAAAGCGGAGTTTTAACAACAAACGAGTACGACTGAAAGCGGACTCAAAAAGATAGACCGACCGAAAGCGGAGTTTCAACAACAAATGGGTACGACCGAAAGTGGACTTGAAAAGAAAGACCAACCGAAAGCGGAGTTTCAACAACAAACGAGTACGACTGAAAGCGTACTCGAAAAGAAAGACCGACCGAAAGCGGAGTTTGAACAACAAACGAGTACGACCGAAAGCGGACTCGAAAAGAAGGACCGACCGAAAGCGGAGTTTCAACAACAAATGGGTACGACCGAAAGCGGACTCGAAAAGAAGGACCGACCGAAAGCGGAGTTTCAACAACAAATGGGTACGACCGAAAGCGGACTTGAAAAGAAAGACCAACCGAAAGCGGTGTTTCAACAACAAACGAGTACGACTGAAAGCGGACTCGAAAAGATAGACCGGCCGAAAGTGGAGTTTCAACAACAAATGGGTACGACCGAAAGCGGACTTGAAAAGAAAGACCAACCGAAAGCGGAGTTTCAACAACAAACGAGTACGACTGAAAGCGGACTCGAAAAGATAGACTGACCGAAAGCGGAGTTTCAACAACAAACGAGTACGACCGAAAGCGGACTCTAAAAGAAAGACCGACCAAAAGCGGAGTTTCAACAATAAACGAGTACGACCAAAAGCGGACTCGAAAAGAAAGACCGACCGAAAGCGGAGTTTCAACAACAAACGAGTACGACCGAAAGCGGACTCGAAAAGATAGACCGACCGAAAGCGGAGTTTCAACAACAAATGGGTACGACCGAAAGCGGACTTGAAAAGAAAGACCAACCGAAAGCGGTGTTTCTACATCAAACGAGTACGACTGAAAGCGGACTCGAAAAGATAGACCGACCGAAAGCGGAGTTTCGACAACAAACCAGTACGACCGAAAGCGGACTCGAAAAGAAAGACCGAACAAAATTGGAGTTTCAACAACAAATGGGTACGACCGAAAGCAGACTTGAAAAGAAAGACCAACTGAATGCGGAGTTTCAACAACAAACGAGTACGACTGAAAGCGTACTCGAAAATAATGACCGACCGAAAGCGGCGTTTCAACAACAAACGAGTACGACCGAAAGCGGACTCGAAAAGATAGATCGACCGAAAGCGGAGATTCAACAACAAACGGGTACAACCGAAAGCGGACTCGAAAAGAAAGACCGACCGAAAGCGGAGTTTCAACATAAATGGGTACGACCGAAAGCAGACTTGAAAAGAAAGACCAACCGAAAGCGGAGTTTCAACAACAAACGAGTACGACTGAAAGCGTACTCGAAAAGAATGACCGACCGAAAGCGGAGTTTCAACAACAAACGAGTACGACCGAAAGCGGACTCGAAAAGAAAGACCGACCGAAAGCGTTGTTTCAACAACAAATGGGTACGACCGAAAGCGGACTTGAAAAGAAAGACCAACCGAAAGCGGAGTTTCAACAACAAACGAGTACGACTAAAAGCGGACTCGAAAAGATAGACCGACCGAAAGCGGAGTTACAACAACAAATGGGTACGACCGAATGCGGACTTGAAAAGAAAGACCAACCAAAAGCGGAGTTTCAACAACAAACAAGTACGACGGAAACCGGACTCGAAAAGATAGACCGACCGAAAGCGGAGTTTCAACAACAAACGGGTACAACCGAAAGCGGACTCGAAAAGAAGGACCGACCGAAAGCGGAGTTTCAACAACAAATGGGTACGACCGAAAGCGGACTTGAAAAGAAAGACCAACCGAAAGCGGTGTTTCAACAACAAACGAGTACGACTGAAAGCGGACTCGAAAAGATAGACCGGCCGAAAGTGGAGTTTCAACAACAAATGGGTACGACCGAAAGCGGACTTGAAAAGAAAGACCAACCGAAAGCGGAGTTTCAACAACAAACGAGTACGACTGAAAGCGGACTCGAAAAGATAGACTGACCGAAAGCGGAGTTTCAACAACAAACGAGTACGACCGAAAGCGGACTCTAAAAGAAAGACCGACCAAAAGCGGAGTTTCAACAATAAACGAGTACGACCAAAAGCGGACTCGAAAAGAAAGACCGACCGAAAGCGGAGTTTCAACAACAAACGAGTACGACCGAAAGCGGACTCGAAAAGATAGACCGACCGAAAGCGGAGTTTCAACAACAAATGGGTACGACCGAAAGCGGACTTGAAAAGAAAGACCAACCGAAAGCGGTGTTTCTACATCAAACGAGTACGACTGAAAGCGGACTCGAAAAGATAGACCGACCGAAAGCGGAGTTTCGACAACAAACGAGTACGACTGAAAGCGGACTCGAAAAGAAAGACCGACCGAAAGCGTTGTTTCAACAACAAATGGGTACGACCGAAAGCGGACTTGAAAAGAAAGACCTACCGAAAGCGGAGTTTTAACAACAAACGAGTACGACTGAAAGCGGACTCAAAAAGATAGACCGACCGAAAGCGGAGTTTCAACAACAAATGGGTACGACCGAAAGTGGACTTGAAAAGAAAGACCAACCGAAAGCGGAGTTTCAACAACAAACGAGTACGACTGAAAGCGTACTCGAAAAGAAAGACCGACCGAAAGCGGAGTTTGAACAACAAACGAGTACGACCGAAAGCGGACTCGAAAAGAAGGACCGACCGAAAGCGGAGTTTCAACAACAAATGGGTACGACCGAAAGCGGACTCGAAAAGAAGGACCGACCGAAAGCGGAGTTTCAACAACAAATGGGTACGACCGAAAGCGGACTTGAAAAGAAAGACCAACCGAAAGCGGTGTTTCAACAACAAACGAGTACGACTGAAAGCGGACTCGAAAAGATAGACCGGCCGAAAGTGGAGTTTCAACAACAAATGGGTACGACCGAAAGCGGACTTGAAAAGAAAGACCAACCGAAAGCGGAGTTTCAACAACAAACGAGTACGACTGAAAGCGGACTCGAAAAGATAGACTGACCGAAAGCGGAGTTTCAACAACAAACGAGTACGACCGAAAGCGGACTCTAAAAGAAAGACCGACCAAAAGCGGAGTTTCAACAATAAACGAGTACGACCAAAAGCGGACTCGAAAAGAAAGACCGACCGAAAGCGGAGTTTCAACAACAAACGAGTACGACCGAAAGCGGACTCGAAAAGATAGACCGACCGAAAGCGGAGTTTCAACAACAAATGGGTACGACCGAAAGCGGACTTGAAAAGAAAGACCAACCGAAAGCGGTGTTTCTACATCAAACGAGTACGACTGAAAGCGGACTCGAAAAGATAGACCGACCGAAAGCGGAGTTTCGACAACAAACCAGTACGACCGAAAGCGGACTCGAAAAGAAAGACCGAACAAAATTGGAGTTTCAACAACAAATGGGTACGACCGAAAGCAGACTTGAAAAGAAAGACCAACTGAATGCGGAGTTTCAACAACAAACGAGTACGACTGAAAGCGTACTCGAAAATAATGACCGACCGAAAGCGGCGTTTCAACAACAAACGAGTACGACCGAAAGCGGACTCGAAAAGATAGATCGACCGAAAGCGGAGATTCAACAACAAACGGGTACAACCGAAAGCGGACTCGAAAAGAAAGACCGACCGAAAGCGGAGTTTCAACATAAATGGGTACGACCGAAAGCAGACTTGAAAAGAAAGACCAACCGAAAGCGGAGTTTCAACAACAAACGAGTACGACTGAAAGCGTACTCGAAAAGAATGACCGACCGAAAGCGGAGTTTCAACAACAAACGAGTACGACCGAAAGCGGACTCGAAAAGAAAGACCGACCGAAAGCGTTGTTTCAACAACAAATGGGTACGACCGAAAGCGGACTTGAAAAGAAAGACCAACCGAAAGCGGAGTTTCAACAACAAACGAGTACGACTAAAAGCGGACTCGAAAAGATAGACCGACCGAAAGCGGAGTTACAACAACAAATGGGTACGACCGAATGCGGACTTGAAAAGAAAGACCAACCAAAAGCGGAGTTTCAACAACAAACAAGTACGACGGAAACCGGACTCGAAAAGATAGACCGACCGAAAGCGGAGTTTCAACAACAAACGGGTACAACCGAAAGCGGACTCGAAAAGAAGGACCGACCGAAAGCGGAGTTTCAACAACAAATGGGTACGACCGAAAGCGGACTTGAAAAGAAAGACCAACCGAAAGCGGTGTTTCAACAACAAACGAGTACGACTGAAAGCGGACTCGAAAAGATAGACCGGCCGAAAGTGGAGTTTCAACAACAAATGGGTACGACCGAAAGCGGACTTGAAAAGAAAGACCAACCGAAAGCGGAGTTTCAACAACAAACGAGTACGACTGAAAGCGGACTCGAAAAGATAGACTGACCGAAAGCGGAGTTTCAACAACAAACGAGTACGACCGAAAGCGGACTCTAAAAGAAAGACCGACCAAAAGCGGAGTTTCAACAATAAACGAGTACGACCAAAAGCGGACTCGAAAAGAAAGACCGACCGAAAGCGGAGTTTCAACAACAAACGAGTACGACCGAAAGCGGACTCGAAAAGATAGACCGACCGAAAGCGGAGTTTCAACAACAAATGGGTACGACCGAAAGCGGACTTGAAAAGAAAGACCAACCGAAAGCGGTGTTTCTACATCAAACGAGTACGACTGAAAGCGGACTCGAAAAGATAGACCGACCGAAAGCGGAGTTTCGACAACAAACGAGTACGACTGAAAGCGGACTCGAAAAGAAAGACCGACCGAAAGCGTTGTTTCAACAACAAATGGGTACGACCGAAAGCGGACTTGAAAAGAAAGACCAACCGAAAGCGGAGTTTCAACAACAAACGAGTACGACTGAAAGCGGACTCGAAAAGATAGACCGACCGAAAGCGGAGTTACAACAACAAATGGGTACGACCGAAAGCGGACTTGAAAAGAAAGACCAACCGAAAGCGGAGTTTCAACAACAAACAAGTACGAAGGAAACCGGACTCGAAAAGATAGACCGACCGAAAGCGGAGTTTCAACAACAAACGGGTACAACCAAAAGCGGACTCGAAAAGAAAGACCGACCGAAAGCGGAGTTTCAACAACAAATGGGTACGACCGAAAGCAGACTTGAAAAGAAAGACCAACCGAAAGCAGAGTTTCAACAACAAACGAGTACGACTGAAAGCGTACTCGATAAGAAAGACCGACCGAAAGCGGAGTTTGAACAACAAACGAGTACGACCGAAAGCGGACTCGAAAAGAAAGACCGACCGAAAGCGGAGTTTCAACAACAAATGGGTACGACCGAAAGCGGACTTGAAAAGAAAGACCTACCGAAAGCGGAGTTTTAACAACAAACGAGTACGACTGAAAGCGGACTCAAAAAGATAGACCGACCGAAAGCGGAGTTTCAACAACAAATGGGTACGACTGAAAGCGGACTTGAAAAGAAAGACCAACCGAAAGCGGAGTTTCAACAACAAACGAGTACGACTGAAAGCGTACTCGAAAAGAAAGACCGACCGAAAGCGGAGTTTGAACAACAAACGAGTACGACCGAAAGCGGACTCGAAAAGAAGGACCGACCGAAAGCGGAGTTTCAACAACAAATGGGTACGACCAAAAGCGGACTCGAAAAGAAGGACCGACCGAAAGCGGAGTTTCAAGAACAAATGGGTACGACCGAAAGCGGACTTGAAAAGAAAGACCAACCGAAAGCGGAGTTTCAACAACAAACGAGTACGACTGAAAGCGGACTCGAAAAGATAGACCGACCGAAAGTGGAGTTTCAACAACAAATGGGTACGACCGAAAGCGGACTTGAAAAGAAAGACCAACCGAAAGCGGAGTTTCAACAACAAACGAGTACGACTGAAAGCGGACTCGAAAAGATAGACTGACCGAAAGCGGAGTTTCAACAAAAAACGAGTACGACCGAAAGCGGACTCGAAAAGAAAGACCGACCGAAAGCGGAGTTTCAACAATAAACGAGTACGACCAAAAGCGGACTCGAAAAGAAAGACCGACCGAAAGCGGAGTTTCAACAACAAACAAGTACGACCGAAAGCGGACTCGAAAAGATAGACCGACCGAAAGCGGAGTTTCAACAACAAATGGGTACGACCGAAAGCGGACTTGAAAAGAAAGACCAACCGAAAGCGGAGTTTCAACATCAAACGAGTACGACTGAAAGCGGACTCGAAAAGAATGACCGGCCGAAAGCGGAGTTTCAACAACAAACGAGTACGACCGAAAGCGGACTCGAAAAGAAAGACCGACCGAAAGCATTGTTTCAACAACAAATGGGTACGACCGAAAGCGGACTTGAAAAGAAAGACCAACCGAAAGCGGAGTTTCAACAACAAACGAGTACGACTGAAAGCGGACTCGAAAAGATAGACCGACCGAAAGCGGAGTTTCAACAACAAATGGGTACGACCGAAAGCGGACTTGAAAAGAAAGACCAACCGAAAGCGGAGTTTCAACAACAAACGAGTACGACCGAAAGCGGACTCGAAAAGAAAGACCGACCGTAAGCGGACTTGAAAAGAAAGACCAACTGAAAGAGGAGTTTCAACAACAAACGAGTACGACCGAAAGCGGACTCGAAAAGATAGATCGACCGAAAGCGGAGTTTCAACAACAAACGGGTACAACCGAAAGCGAACTCGAAAAGAAAGACCGACCGAAAGCGGAGTTTCAACAACAAACGAGTACGACCGAAAGCGGACTCGAAAAGAAAGACCGACCGAAAGCGGAGTTTCAACAACAAACGAGTACGACCAAAAGCGGACTCGAAAAGAAAGACCGACCGAAAACGGACTTGAAAAGAAAGACCAACTGAAAGAGGAGTTTCAACAACAAACGAGTACGACCGAAAGCGGACTCGAAAAGATAGATCGACCGAAAGCGGAGTTTCAACAACAAACGGGTACAACCGAAAGCGAACTCGAAAAGAAAGACCAACCGAAAGCGGAGTTTCAACAACAAACGGGTACAACCGAAAGCGGACTCGAAAAGAAAGACCGACCGAAAGCGGAGTTTCAACAACAAATGGGTACGACCGAAAGCAGACTTGAAAAGAAAGACCAACCGAAAGCAGAGTTTCAACAACAAACGAGTACGACTGAAAGCGTACTCGAAAATAATGACCGACCGAAAGCGGAGTTTCAACAACAAACGAGTACGACCGAAAGCGGACTCGAAAAGAAAGACCGACCGAAAGCGGAGTTTCAACAACAAATGGGTACGACCGAAAGCAGACTTGAAAAGAAAGACCAACCGAAAGCAGAGTTTCAACAACAAACGAGTACGACTGAAAGCGGACTCGAAAAGAAAGACCGACCGAAAGCGGAGTTTCAACAACAAACGAGTACGACCAAAAGCGGACTCGAAAAGAAAGACCGACCGAAAACGGACTTGAAAAGAAAGACCAACTGAAAGAGGAGTTTCAACAACAAACGAGTACGACCGAAAGCGGACTCGAAAAGATAGATCGACCGAAAGCGGAGTTTCAACAACAAACGGGTACAACCGAAAGCGAACTCGAAAAGAAAGACCAACCGAAAGCGGAGTTTCAACAACAAACGGGTACAACCGAAAGCGGACTCGAAAAGAAAGACCGACCGAAAGCGGAGTTTCAACAACAAATGGGTACGACCGAAAGCAGACTTGAAAAGAAAGACCAACCGAAAGCAGAGTTTCAACAACAAACGAGTACGACTGAAAGCGTACTCGAAAATAATGACCGACCGAAAGCGGAGTTTCAACAACAAACGAGTACGACCGAAAGCGGACTCGAAAAGAAAGACCGACCGAAAGGGTTGTTTCAACAACAAATGGTACGACCGAAAGCGGACTTGAAAAGAAAGACCAACCGAAAGCGGAGTTTCAACAACAAACGAGTACGACTGAAAGCGGACTCGAAAAGATAGACCGACCGAAAGCGGAGTTACAACAACAAATGGGTACGACCGAAAGCGGACTTGAAAAGAAAGACCAACCGAAAGCGGAGTTTCAACAACAAACAAGTACGACGGAAACCGGACTCGAAAAGATAGACCGACCGAAAGCGGAGTTTCAACAACAAACGGGTACAACCGAAAGCGGACTCGAAAAGAAAGACCGACCGAAAGCGGAGTTTCAACAACAAATGGGTACGACCGAAAGCAGACTTGAAAAGAAAGACCAACCGAAAGCAGAGTTTCAACAACAAACGAGTACGACTGAAAGCGTACTCGAAAAGAAAGACCGACCGAAAGCGGAGTTTGAACAACGAACGAGTACGACCGAAAGCGGACTCGAAAAGAAGGACCGACCGAAAGCGGAGTTTCAACAACAAATGGGTACGACCGAAAGCGGACTTGAAAAGAAAGACCTACCGAAAGCGGAGTTTTAACAACAAACGAGTACGACTGAAAGCGGACTCAAAAAGATAGACCGACCGAAAGCGGAGTTTCAACAACAAATGGGTACGACCGAAAGTGGACTTGAAAAGAAAGACCAACCGAAAGCGGAGTTTCAACAACAAACGAGTACGACTGAAAGCGTACTCGAAAAGAAAGACCGACCCAAAAGCGGAGTTTGAACAACAAACGAGTACGACCGAAAGCGGACTCGAAAAGAAGGACCGACCGAAAGCGGAGTTTCAACAACAAATGGGTACGACCGAAAGCGGACTCGAAAAGAAGGACCGACCGAAAGCGGAGTTTCAACAACAAATGGGTACGACCGAAAGCGGACTTGAAAAGAAAGACCAACCGAAAGCGGTGTTTCAACAACAAACGAGTACGACTGAAAGCGGACTCGAAAAGATAGACCGGCCGAAAGTGGAGTTTCAACAACAAATGGGTACGACCGAAAGCGGACTTGAAAAGAAAGACCAACCGAAAGCGGAGTTTCAACAACAAACGAGTACGACTGAAAGCGGACTCGAAAAGATAGACTGACCGAAAGCGGAGTTTCAACAACAAACGAGTACGACCGAAAGCGGACTCTAAAAGAAAGACCGACCAAAAGCGGAGTTTCAACAATAAACGAGTACGACCAAAAGCGGACTCGAAAAGAAAGACCGACCGAAAGCGGAGTTTCAACAACAAACGAGTACGACCGAAAGCGGACTCGAAAAGATAGACCGACCGAAAGCGGAGTTTCAACAACAAATGGGTACGACCGAAAGCGGACTTGAAAAGAAAGACCAACCGAAAGCGGTGTTTCTACATCAAACGAGTACGACTGAAAGCGGACTCGAAAAGATAGACCGACCGAAAGCGGAGTTTCGACAACAAACCAGTACGACCGAAAGCGGACTCGAAAAGAAAGACCGAACAAAATTGGAGTTTCAACAACAAATGGGTACGACCGAAAGCAGACTTGAAAAGAAAGACCAACTGAATGCGGAGTTTCAACAACAAACGAGTACGACTGAAAGCGTACTCGAAAATAATGACCGACCGAAAGCGGCGTTTCAACAACAAACGAGTACGACCGAAAGCGGACTCGAAAAGATAGATCGACCGAAAGCGGAGATTCAACAACAAACGGGTACAACCGAAAGCGGACTCGAAAAGAAAGACCGACCGAAAGCGGAGTTTCAACATAAATGGGTACGACCGAAAGCAGACTTGAAAAGAAAGACCAACCGAAAGCGGAGTTTCAACAACAAACGAGTACGACTGAAAGCGTACTCGAAAAGAATGACCGACCGAAAGCGGATTTTCAACAACAAACGAGTACGACCGAAAGCGGACTCGAAAAGAAAGACCGACCGAAAGCGTTGTTTCAACAACAAATGGGTACGACCGAAAGCGGACTTGAAAAGAAAGACCAACCGAAAGCGGAGTTTCAACAACAAACGAGTACGACTAAAAGCGGACTCGAAAAGATAGACCGACCGAAAGCGGAGTTACAACAACAAATGGGTACGACCGAATGCGGACTTGAAAAGAAAGACCAACCAAAAGCGGAGTTTCAACAACAAACAAGTACGACGGAAACCGGACTCGAAAAGATAGACCGACCGAAAGCGGAGTTTCAACAACAAACGGGTACAACCGAAAGCGGACTCGAAAAGAAGGACCGACCGAAAGCGGAGTTTCAACAACAAATGGGTACGACCGAAAGCGGACTTGAAAAGAAAGACCAACCGAAAGCGGTGTTTCAACAACAAACGAGTACGACTGAAAGCGGACTCGAAAAGATAGACCGGCCGAAAGTGGAGTTTCAACAACAAATGGGTACGACCGAAAGCGGACTTGAAAAGAAAGACCAACCGAAAGCGGAGTTTCAACAACAAACGAGTACGACTGAAAGCGGACTCGAAAAGATAGACTGACCGAAAGCGGAGTTTCAACAACAAACGAGTACGACCGAAAGCGGACTCTAAAAGAAAGACCGACCAAAAGCGGAGTTTCAACAATAAACGAGTACGACCAAAAGCGGACTCGAAAAGAAAGACCGACCGAAAGCGGAGTTTCAACAACAAACGAGTACGACCGAAAGCGGACTCGAAAAGATAGACCGACCGAAAGCGGAGTTTCAACAACAAATGGGTACGACCGAAAGCGGACTTGAAAAGAAAGACCAACCGAAAGCGGTGTTTCTACATCAAACGAGTACGACTGAAAGCGGACTCGAAAAGATAGACCGACCGAAAGCGGAGTTTCGACAACAAACCAGTACGACCGAAAGCGGACTCGAAAAGAAAGACCGAACAAAATTGGAGTTTCAACAACAAATGGGTACGACCGAAAGCAGACTTGAAAAGAAAGACCAACTGAATGCGGAGTTTCAACAACAAACGAGTACGACTGAAAGCGTACTCGAAAATAATGACCGACCGAAAGCGGCGTTTCAACAACAAACGAGTACGACCGAAAGCGGACTCGAAAAGATAGATCGACCGAAAGCGGAGATTCAACAACAAACGGGTACAACCGAAAGCGGACTCGAAAAGAAAGACCGACCGAAAGCGGAGTTTCAACATAAATGGGTACGACCGAAAGCAGACTTGAAAAGAAAGACCAACCGAAAGCGGAGTTTCAACAACAAACGAGTACGACTGAAAGCGTACTCGAAAAGAATGACCGACCGAAAGCGGAGTTTCAACAACAAACGAGTACGACCGAAAGCGGACTCGAAAAGAAAGACCGACCGAAAGCGTTGTTTCAACAACAAATGGGTACGACCGAAAGCGGACTTGAAAAGAAAGACCAACCGAAAGCGGAGTTTCAACAACAAACGAGTACGACTAAAAGCGGACTCGAAAAGATAGACCGACCGAAAGCGGAGTTACAACAACAAATGGGTACGACCGAATGCGGACTTGAAAAGAAAGACCAACCAAAAGCGGAGTTTCAACAACAAACAAGTACGACGGAAACCGGACTCGAAAAGATAGACCGACCGAAAGCGGAGTTTCAACAACAAACGGGTACAACCGAAAGCGGACTCGAAAAGAAAGACCGACCGAAAGCGGAGTTTCAACAACAAATGGGTACGACCGAAAGCAGACTTGAAAAGAAAGACCAACCGAAAGCAGAGTTTCAACAACAAACGTGTACGACTGAAAGCGTACTCGAAAAGAAAGACCGACCGAAAGCGGAGTTTGAACAACAAACGAGTACGACCGAAAGCGGACTCGAAAAGAAGGACCGACCGAAAGCGGAGTTTCAACAACAAATGGGTACGACCGAAAGCGGACTTGAAAAGAAAGACCTACCGAAAGCGGAGTTTTAACAACAAACGAGTACGACTGAAAGCGGACTCAAAAAGATAGACCGACCGAAAGCGGAGTTTCAACAACAAATGGGTACGACCGAAAGCAGACTTGAAAAGAAAGACCAACCGAAAGCGGAGTTTCAACAACAAACGAGTACGACTGAAAGCGTACTCGAAAAGAAAGACCGACCGAAAGCGGAGTTTCAACAACAAATGGGTACGACCGAAAGCGGACTTGAAAAGAAAGACCAACCGAAAGCGGAGTTTCAACAACAAACGAGTACGACTGAAAGCGGACTCGAAAAGATAGACCGGCCAAAAGTGGAGTTTCAACAACAAATGGGTACGACCGAAAGCGGACTTGAAAAGAAAGACCAACCGAAAGCAGAGTTTCAACAACAAACGAGTACGACTGAAAGCGGACTCGAAAAGATAGGCTGACCGAAAGCGGAGTTTCAACAAAAAACGAGTACGACCGAAAGCGGACTCGAAAAGAAAGACCGACCGAAAGCGGAGTTTCAACAATAAACTAGTACGACCAAAAGCGGACTCGAAAAGAAAGACCGACCGAAAGCGGAGTTTCAACAACAAACAAGTACGACCGAAAGCGGACTCGAAAAGATAGACCGACCGAAAGCGGAGTTTCAACAACAAATGGGTACGACCGAAAGCGGACTTAAAAAGAAAGACCAACCGAAAGCGGAGTTTCAACATCAAACGAGTACGACTGAAAGCGGACTCGAAAAGAATGACCGACCGAAAGCGGAGTTTCAACAACAAACGAGTACGACCGAAAGCGGACTCGAAAAGAAAGACCGACCGAAAGCATTGTTTCAACAACAAATGGGTACGACCGAAAGCGGACTTGAAAAGAAAGACCAACCGAAAGCGGAGTTTCAACAATAAACGAGTACGACTGAAAGCGGACTCGAAAAGATAGACCGACCGAAAGCGGAGTTTCAACAACAAATGGGTACGACCGAAAGCGGACTTGAAAAGAAAGACCAACCGAAAGCGGAGTTTCAACAACAAACGAGTACGACCGAAAGCGGACTCGAAAAGAAAGACCGACCGAAAGCGGACTTGAAAAGAAAGACCAACTGAAAGAGGAGTTTCAACAACAAACGAGTACGACCGAAAGCGGACTAGAAAAGATAGATCGACCGAAAGCGGAGTTTCAACAACAAACGGGTACAACCGAAAGCGAACTCGAAAAGAAAGACCGACCGAAAGCGGAGTTTCAACAACAAACGAGTACGACCGAAAGCGGACTCGAAAAGAAAGACCGACCGAAAGCGGAGTTTCAACAACAAACGAGTACGACCGAAAGCGGACTCGAAAAGAAAGACCGACCGAAAGCGGACTTGAAAAGAAAGACCAACCGAAAGCGGAGTTTCAACAACAAACGAGTACGACCGAAAGCGGACTCGAAAAGAAAGACCGACCGAAAGCGGAGTTTCAACAACAAATGGGTACGACCGAAAGCAGACTTGAAAAGAAAGACCAACCGAAAGCGGAGTTTCAACAACAAACGAGTACGACTGAAAGCGTACTCGAAAATAATGACCGACCGAAAGCGGAGTTTCAACAACAAACGAGTACGACCGAAAGCGGACTCGAAAAGAAAGACCGACCGAAAGCGTTGTTTCAACAACAAATGGGTACGACCGAAAGCGGACTTGAAAAGAAAGACCAACCGAAAGCGGAGTTTCAACAACAAACGAGTACGACTGAAAGCGTACTCGAAAATAATGACCGACCGAAAGCGGAGTTTCAACAACAAACGAGTACGACCGAAAGCGGACTCGAAAAGATAGATCGACCGAAAGCGGAGATTCAACAACAACGGGTACAACCGAAAGCGGACTCGAAAAGAAAGACCGACCGAAAGCGGAGTTTCAACATAAATGGGTACGACCGAAAGCAGACTTGAAAAGAAAGACCAACCGAAAGCGGAGTTTCAACAACAAACGAGTACGACTGAAAGCGTACTCGAAAAGAATGACCGACCGAAAGCGGAGTTTCAACAACAAACGAGTACGACCGAAAGCGGACTCGAAAAGAAAGACCGACCGAAAGCGTTGTTTCAACAACAAATGGGTACGACCGAAAGCGGACTTGAAAAGAAAGACCAACCGAAAGCGGAGTTTCAACAACAAACGAGTACGACTGAAAGCGGACTCGAAAAGATAGACCGACCGAAAGCGGAGTTACAACAACAAATGGGTACGACCGAATGCGGACTTGAAAAGAAAGACCAACCAAAAGCGGAGTTTCAACAACAAACAAGTACGACGGAAACCGGACTCGAAAAGATAGACCGACCGAAAGCGGAGTTTCAACAACAAACGGGTACAACCGAAAGCGGACTCGAAAAGAAAGACCGACCGAAAGCGGAGTTTCAACAACAAATGGGTACGACCGAAAGCAGACTTGAAAAGAAAGACCAACCGAAAGCAGAGTTTCAACAACAAACGAGTACGACTGAAAGCGTACTCGAAAAGAAAGACCGACCGAAAGCGGAGTTTGAACAACAAACGAGTACGACCGAAAGCGGACTCGAAAAGAAGGACCGACCGAAAGCGGAGTTTCAACAACAAATGGGTACGACCGAAAGCGGACTTGAAAAGAAAGACCTACCGAAAGCGGAGTTTTAACAACAAACGAGTACGACTGAAAGCGGACTCAAAAAGATAGACCGTCCGAAGCGGAGTTTCAACAACAAATGGGTACGACCGAAAGCAGACTTGAAAAGAAAGACCAACCGAAAGCGGAGTTTCAACAACAAACGAGTACGACTGAAAGCGTACTCGAAAAGAAAGACCGACCGAAAGCGGAGTTTGAACAACAAACGAGTACGACCGAAAGCGGACTCGAAAAGAAGGACCGACCGAAAGCGGAGTTTCAACAACAAATGGGTACGACCGAAAGCGGACTCGAAAAGAAGGACCGACCGAAAGCGGAGTTTCAACAACAAATGGGTACGATCGAAAGCGGACTTGAAAAGAAAGACCAACCGAAAGCGGAGTTTCAACAACAAACGAGTACGACTGAAAGCGGACTCGAAAAGATAGACCGGCCAAAAGTGGAGTTTCAACAACAAATGGGTACGACCGAAAGCGGACTTGAAAAGAAAGACCAACCGAAAGCAGAGTTTCAACAACAAACGAGTACGACTGAAAGCGGACTCGAAAAGATAGACTGACCGAAAGCGGAGTTTCAACAAAAAATGAGTACGACCGAAAGCGTACTCGAAAAGAAAGACCGACCGAAAGCGGAGTTTCAACAATAAACTAGTACGACCAAAAGCGGACTCGAAAAGAAAGACCGACCGAAAGCGGAGTTTCAACAACAAACAAGTACGACCGAAAGCGGACTCGAAAAGATAGACCGACCGAAAGCGGAGTTTCAACAACAAATGGGTACGACCGAAAGCGGACTTGAAAAGAAAGACCAACCGAAAGCGGAGTTTCAACATCAAACGAGTACGACTGAAAGCGGACTCGAAAAGAATGACCGACCGAAAGCGGAGTTTCAACAACAAACGAGTACGACCGAAAGCGGACTCGAAAAGAAAGACCGACCGAAAGCATTGTTTCAACAACAAATGGGTACGACCGAAAGCGGACTTGAAAAGAAAGACCAACCGAAAGCGGAGTTTCAACAACAAACGAGTACGACTGAAAGCGGACTCGAAAAGATAGACCGACCGAAAGCGGAGTTTCAACAACAAATGGGTACGACCGAAAGCGGACTTGAAAAGAAAGACCAACCGAAAGCGGAGTTTCAACAACAAACGAGTACGACCGAAAGCGGACTCGAAAAGAAAGACCGACCGAAAGCGGACTTGAAAAGAAAGACCAACTGAAAGAGGAGTTTCAACAACAAACGAATACGACCGAAAGCGGACTAGAAAAGATAGATCGACCGAAAGCGGAGTTTCAACAACAAACAGGTACAACCGAAAGCGAACTCGAAAAGAAAGACCGACCGAAAGCGGAGTTTCAACAACAAACGAGTACGACCGAAAGCGGACTCGAAAAGAAAGACCGACCGAAAGCGGAGTTTCAACAACAAACGAGTACGACCGAAAGCGGACTCGAAAAGAAAGACCGACCGAAAGCGGACTTGAAAAGAAAGACCAACCGAAAGCGGAGTTTCAACAACAAACGAGTACGACCGAAAGCGGACTCGAAAAGATAGATCGACCGAAAGCGGAGATTCAACAACAAACGGGTACAACCGAAAGCGGACTCGAAAAGAAAGACCGACCGAAAGCGGAGTTTCAACAACAAATGGGTACGACCGAAAGCAGACTTGAAAAGAAAGACCAACCGAAAGTGGAGTTTCAACAACAAACGAGTACGACTGAAAGCGTACTCGAAAATAATGACCGACCGAAAGCGGAGTTTCAACAACAAACGAGTACGACCGAAAGCGGACTCGAAAAGAAAGACCGACCGAAAGCGTTGTTTCAACAACAAATGGGTACGACCGAAAGCGGACTTGAAAAGAAAGACCAACCGAAAGCGGAGTTTCAACAACAAACGAGTACGACTGAAAGCGGACTCGAAAAGATAGACCGACCGAAAGCGGAGTTACAACAACAAATGGGTACGACCGAAAGCGGACTTGAAAAGAAAGACCAACCGAAAGCGGAGTTTCAACAACAAACAAGTACGATGGAAACCGGACTCGAAAAGATAGACCGACCGAAAGCGGAGTTTCAACAACAAACGGGTACAACCGAAAGCGGACTCGAAAAGAAAGACCGACTGAAAGCGGAGTTTCAACAACAAATGGGTACGACCGAAAGCAGACTTGAAAAGAAAGACCAACCGAAAGCAGAGTTTCAACAACAAACGAGTACGACTGAAAGCGTACTCGAAAAGAAAGACCGACCGAAAGCGGAGTTTGAACAACAAACGAGTACGACCGAAAGCGGACTCGAAAAGAAGGACCGACCGAAAGCGGAGTTTCAACAACAAATGGGTACGACCGAAAGCGGACTTGAAAAGAAAGACCTACCGAAAACGGAGTTTTAACAACAAATGAGTACGACTGAAAGCGGACTCAAAAAGATAGACCGACCAAAAGCAGAGTTTCAACAACAAATGGGTACGACCGAAAGCGGACTTGAAAAGAATGACTAATCGAAAACGGAGTTTCAACAACAAACGAGTACGACTGAAAGCGTACTCGAAAAGAAAGACCGACCGAAAGCGGAGTTTGAACAACAAACGAGTACGACCGAAAGCGGACTCGAAAAGAAGGACTGACCGAAAGCGGAGTTTCAACAACAAATGGGTACGACCGAAAGCGGACTCAAAAAGAAGGACCGACCGAAAGCGGAGTTTCAACAACAAATGGGTACGACCGAAAGCGGACTTGAAAAGAAAGACCAACCGAAAGCGGTGTTTCAACAACAAACGAGTACGACTGAAAGCGGACTCGAAAAGATAGACCGGCCGAAAGTGGAGTTTCAACAACAAATGGGTACGACCGAAAGCGGACTTGAAAAGAAAGACCAACCGAAAACGGAGTTTCAACAACAAACGAGTACGACTGAAAGCGGACTCAAAAAGATAGACTGACCGAAAGCGGAGTTTCAACAACAAACGAGTACGACCGAAAGCGGACTCGAAAAGAAAGACCGACCGAAAGCGGAGTTTCAACAATAAACGAGTACGACCAAAAGCGGACTACAAAAGAAAGACTGACCGAAAGCGGAGTTTCAACAACAAACGAGTACGACCGAAAGCGGACTCGAAAAGATAGACCGACCGAAAGCGGAGTTTCAACAACAAATGGGTACGACCGAAAGCGGACTTGAAAAGAAAGACCAACCGAAAGCGGAGTTTCAACATCAAACGAGTACGACTGAAAGCGGACTCGAAAAGATAGACCGACCGAAAGCGGAGTTTCGACAACAAACCAGTACGACCGAAAGCGGACTCGAAAAGAAAGACAGAACAAAATTGGAGTTTCAACAACAAATGGGTACGACCGAAAGCAGACTTGAAAAGAAAGACCAACCGAATGCGGAGTTTCAACAACAAACGAGTACGACTGAAAGCGTAATCGAAAATAATGACCGACCGAAAGCGGAGTTTCAACAACAAACGAGTACGACCGAAAGCGGACTCGAAAAGATAGATCGACCGAAAGCGGAGATTCAACAACAAACGGGTACAATCGAAAGCGGACTCGAAAAGAAAGACCGACCGAAAGCGGAGTTTCAACAACAAATGGGTACGACCGAAAGCAGACTTGAAAAGAAAGACCAACCGAAAGCGGAGTTTCAACAATAAACGAGTACGACTGAAAGCGTACTCGAAAAGAATGACCGACCAAAAGCGGAGTTTCAACAACAAACGAGTACGACCGAAAGCGGACTCAAAAAGAAAGACCGACCGAAAGCGTTGTTTCAACAACAAATGGGTACGACCGAAAGCGGACTTGAAAAGAAAGACCAACCGAAAGCGGAGTTTCAACAACAAACGAGTACGACTGAAAGCGGACTCGAAAAGATAGACCGACCGAAAGCGGAGTTACAACAACAAATGGGTACAACCGAAAGCGGACTTGAAAAGAAAGACCAACCGAAAGCGGAGTTTCAACAACAAACAAGTACGACGGAAACCGAACTCGAAAAGATAGACCGACCGAAAGCGGAGTTTCAACAACAAACGGGTACAACCGAAAGCGGACTCGAAAAGAAAGACCGACCGAAAGCGGAGTTTCAACAACAAATGGGTACGACCGAAAGCAGACTTGAAAAGAAAGACCATCCGAAAGCAGAGTTTCAACAACAAACGAGTATGACTGAAAGCGTACTCGAAAAGAAAGACCGACCGAAAGCGGAGTTTGAACAACAAACGAGTACGACCGAAAGCGGACTCGAAAAGAAAGACCGACAGAAAGCGGAGTTTCAACAACAAACGAGTACGACCGAAAGCGGACTCGAAAAGAAAGACCGACCGAAAGCGGACTTGAAAAGAAAGACCAACCGAAAGCGGAGTTTCAACAACAAACGAGTACGACCGAAAGCGGACTCGAAAAGATAGATCGACCGAAAGCGGAGATTCAACAACAAACGGGTACAACCGAAAGCGGACTCGAAAAGAAAGACCGACCGAAAGCGGAGTTTCAACAACAAATGGGTACGACCGAAAGCAGACTTGAAAAGAAAGACCAACCGAAAGCGGAGTTTCAACAACAAACGAGTACGACTGAAAGCGTACTCGAAAATAATGACCGACCGAAAGCGGAGTTTCAACAACAAACGAGTACGACCGAAAGCGGACTCGAAAAGAAAGACCGACCGAAAGCGTTGTTTCAACAACAAATGGGTACGACCGAAAGCGGACTTGAAAAGAAAGACCAACCGAAAGCGGAGTTTCAACAACAAACGAGTACGACTGAAAGCGGACTCGAAAAGATAGACCGACCGAAAGCGGAGTTACAACAACAAATGGGTACGACCGAAAGCGGACTTGAAAAGAAAGACCAACCGAAAGCGGAGTTTCAACAACAAACAAGTACGATGGAAACCGGACTCGAAAAGATAGACCGACCGAAAGCGGAGTTTCAACAACAAACGGGTACAACCGAAAGCGGACTCGAAAAGAAAGACCGACCGAAAGCGGAGTTTCAACAACAAATGGGTACGACCGAAAGCAGACTTGAAAAGAAAGACCAACCGAAAGCAGAGTTTCAACAACAAACGAGTACGACTGAAAGCGTACTCGAAAAGAAAGACCGACCGAAAGCGGAGTTTGAACAACAAACGAGTACGACCGAAAGCGGACTCGAAAAGAAGGACCGACCGAAATCGGAGTTTCAACAACAAATGGGTACGACCGAAAGCGGACTTGAAAAGAAAGACCTACCGAAAACGGAGTTTTAACAACAAATGAGTACGACTGAAAGCGGACTCAAAAAGATAGACCGACCAAAAGCAGAGTTTCAACAACAAATGGGTACGACCGAAAGCGGACTTGAAAAGAATGACTAATCGAAAACGGAGTTTCAACAACAAACGAGTACGACTGAAAGCGTACTCGAAAAGAAAGACCGACCGAAAGCGGAGTTTGAACAACAAACGAGTACGACCGAAAGCGGACTCGAAAAGAAGGACTGACCGAAAGCGGAGTTTCAACAACAAATGGGTACGACCGAAAGCGGACTCAAAAAGAAGGACCGACCGAAAGCGGAGTTTCAACAACAAATGGGTACGACCGAAAGCGGACTTGAAAAGAAAGACCAACCGAAAGCGGTGTTTCAACAACAAACGAGTACGACTGAAAGCGGACTCGAAAAGATAGACCGGCCGAAAGTGGAGTTTCAACAACAAATGGGTACGACCGAAAGCGGACTTGAAAAGAAAGACCAACCGAAAACGGAGTTTCAACAACAAACGAGTACGACTGAAAGCGGACTCAAAAAGATAGACTGACCGAAAGCGGAGTTTCAACAACAAACGAGTACGACCGAAAGCGGACTCGAAAAGAAAGACCGACCGAAAGCGGAGTTTCAACAATAAACGAGTACGACCAAAAGCGGACTACAAAAGAAAGACTGACCGAAAGCGGAGTTTCAACAACAAACGAGTACGACCGAAAGCGGACTCGAAAAGATAGACCGACCGAAAGCGGAGTTTCAACAACAAATGGGTACGACCGAAAGCGGACTTGAAAAGAAAGACCAACCGAAAGCGGAGTTTCAACATCAAACGAGTACGACTGAAAGCGGACTCGAAAAGATAGACCGACCGAAAGCGGAGTTTCGACAACAAACCAGTACGACCGAAAGCGGACTCGAAAAGAAAGACAGAACAAAATTGGAGTTTCAACAACAAATGGGTACGACCGAAAGCAGACTTGAAAAGAAAGACCAACCGAATGCGGAGTTTCAACAACAAACGAGTACGACTGAAAGCGTAATCGAAAATAATGACCGACCGAAAGCGGAGTTTCAACAACAAACGAGTACGACCGAAAGCGGACTCGAAAAGATAGATCGACCGAAAGCGGAGATTCAACAACAAACGGGTACAATCGAAAGCGGACTCGAAAAGAAAGACCGACCGAAAGCGGAGTTTCAACAACAAATGGGTACGACCGAAAGCAGACTTGAAAAGAAAGACCAACCGAAAGCGGAGTTTCAACAATAAACGAGTACGACTGAAAGCGTACTCGAAAAGAATGACCGACCAAAAGCGGAGTTTCAACAACAAACGAGTACGACCGAAAGCGGACTCAAAAAGAAAGACCGACCGAAAGCGTTGTTTCAACAACAAATGGGTACGACCGAAAGCGGACTTGAAAAGAAAGACCAACCGAAAGCGGAGTTTCAACAACAAACGAGTACGACTGAAAGCGGACTCGAAAAGATAGACCGACCGAAAGCGGAGTTACAACAACAAATGGGTACAACCGAAAGCGGACTTGAAAAGAAAGACCAACCGAAAGCGGAGTTTCAACAACAAACAAGTACGACGGAAACCGAACTCGAAAAGATAGACCGACCGAAAGCGGAGTTTCAACAACAAACGGGTACAACCGAAAGCGGACTCGAAAAGAAAGACCGACCGAAAGCGGAGTTTCAACAACAAATGGGTACGACCGAAAGCAGACTTGAAAAGAAAGACCATCCGAAAGCAGAGTTTCAACAACAAACGAGTATGACTGAAAGCGTACTCGAAAAGAAAGACCGACCGAAAGCGGAGTTTGAACAACAAACGAGTACGACCGAAAGCGGACTCGAAAAGAAAGACCGACAGAAAGCGGAGTTTCAACAACAAACGAGTACGACCGAAAGCGGACTCGAAAAGAAAGACCGACCGAAAGCGGACTTGAAAAGAAAGACCAACCGAAAGCGGAGTTTCAACAACAAACGAGTACGACCGAAAGCGGACTCGAAAAGATAGATCGACCGAAAGCGGAGATTCAACAACAAACGGGTACAACCGAAAGCGGACTCGAAAAGAAAGACCGACCGAAAGCGGAGTTTCAACAACAAATGGGTACGACCGAAAGCAGACTTGAAAAGAAAGACCAACCGAAAGCGGAGTTTCAACAACAAACGAGTACGACTGAAAGCGTACTCGAAAATAATGACCGACCGAAAGCGGAGTTTCAACAACAAACGAGTACGACCGAAAGCGGACTCGAAAAGAAAGACCGACCGAAAGCGTTGTTTCAACAACAAATGGGTACGACCGAAAGCGGACTTGAAAAGAAAGACCAACCGAAAGCGGAGTTTCAACAACAAACGAGTACGACTGAAAGCGGACTCGAAAAGATAGACCGACCGAAAGCGGAGTTACAACAACAAATGGGTACGACCGAAAGCGGACTTGAAAAGAAAGACCAACCGAAAGCGGAGTTTCAACAACAAACAAGTACGATGGAAACCGGACTCGAAAAGATAGACCGACCGAAAGCGGAGTTTCAACAACAAACGGGTACAACCGAAAGCGGACTCGAAAAGAAAGACCGACCGAAAGCGGAGTTTCAACAACAAATGGGTACGACCGAAAGTAGACTTGAAAAGAAAGACCAACCGAAAGCAGAGTTTCAACAACAAACGAGTACGACTGAAAGCGTACTCGAAAAGAAAGACCGACCGAAAGCGGAGTTTGAACAACAAACGAGTACGACCGAAAGCGGACTCGAAAAGAAGGACCGACCGAAAGCGGAGTTTCAACAACAAATGGGTACGACCGAAAGCGGACTTGAAAAGAAAGACCTACCGAAAGCGGAGTTTTAACAACAAATGAGTACGACTGAAAGCGGACTCAAAAAGATAGACCGACCAAAAGCGGAGTTTCAACAACAAATGGGTACGACCGAAAGCGGACTTGAAAAGAATGACCAACCGAAAACGGAGTTTCAACAACAAACGAGTACGACTGAAAGCGTACTCGAAAAGAAAGACCGACCGAAAGCGGAGTTTGAACAACAAATGGGTACGACCGAAAGCGGACTCAAAAAAAAGGACCGACCGAAAGCGGAGTTTCAACAACAAATGGGTACGACCGAAAGCGGACTTGAAAAGAAAGACCAACCGAAAGCGGTGTTTCAACAACAAACGAGTACGACTGAAAGCGGACTCGAAAAGATAGACCGGCCGAAAGTGGAGTTTCAACAACAAATGGGTACGACCGAAAGCGGACTTGAAAAGAAAGACCAACCGAAAACGGAGTTTCAACAACAAACGAGTACGACTGAAAGCGGACTCAAAAAGATAGACTGACCGAAAGCGGAGTTTCAACAACAAACGAGTACGACCGAAAGCGGACTCGAAAAGAAAGACCGACCGAAAGCGGAGTTTCAACAATAAACGAGTACGACCAAAAGCGGACTCGAAAAGAAAGACTGACCGAAAGCGGAGTTTCAACAACAAACGAGTACGACCGAAAGCGGACTCGAAAAGATAGACCGACCGAAAGCGGAGTTTCAACAACAAATGGGTACGACCGAAAGCGGACTTGAAAAGAAAGACCAACCGAAAGCGGAGTTTCAACATCAAACGAGTACGACTGAAAGCGGACTCGAAAAGATAGACCGACCGAAAGCGGAGTTTCGACAACAAACCAGTACGACCGAAAGCGGACTCGAAAAGAAAGACAGAACAAAATTGGAGTTTCAACAACAAATGGGTACGACCGAAAGCAGACTTGAAAAGAAAGACCAACCGAATGCGGAGTTTCAACAACAAACGAGTACGACTGAAAGCGTACTCGAAAATAATGACCGACCGAAAGCGGAGTTTCAACAACAAACGAGTACGACCGAAAGCGGACTCGAAAAGATAGATCGACCGAAAGCGGAGATTCAACAACAAACGGGTACAATCGAAAGCGGACTCGAAAAGAAAGACCGACCGAAAGCGGAGTTTCAACAACAAATGGGTACGACCGAAAGCAGACTTGAAAAGAAAGACCAACCGAAAGCGGAGTTTCAACAATAAACGAGTACGACTGAAAGCGTACTCGAAAAGAATGACCGACCGAAAGCGGAGTTTCAACAACAAACGAGTACGACCGAAAGCGGACTCAAAAAGAAAGACCGACCGAAAGCGTTGTTTCAACAACAAATGGGTACGACCGAAAGCGGACTTGAAAAGAAAGACCAACCGAAAGCGGAGTTTCAACAACAAACGAGTACGACTGAAAGTGGACTCGAAAAGATAGACCGACCGAAAGCGGAGTTACAACAACAAATGGGTACGACCGAAAGCGGACTTGAAAAGAAAGACCAACCGAAAGCGGAGTTTCAACAACAAACAAGTACGACGGAAACCGAACTCGAAAAGATAGACCGACCGAAAGCGGAGTTTCAACAACAAACGGGTACAACCGAAAGCGGACTCGAAAAGAAAGACCGACCGAAAGCGGAGTTTCAACAACAAATGGGTACGACCGAAAGCAGACTTGAAAAGAAAGACCAACCGAAAGCAGAGTTTCAACAACAAACGAGTACGACTGAAAGCGTACTCGAAAAGAAAGACCGACCGAAAGCGGAGTTTGAACAACAAACGAGTACGACCGAAAGCGGACTTGAAAAGAAAGACCGACAGAAAGCGGAGTTTCAACAACAAACGAGTACGACCGAAAGCGGACTCGAAAAGAAAGACCGACCGAAAGCGAACTTGAAAAGAAAGACCAACCGAAAGCAGAGTTTCAACAACAAACGAGTACGACCGAAAGCGGACTCGAAAAGATAGATCGACCGAAAGCGGAGATTCAACAACAAACGGGTACAACCGAAAGCGGACTCGAAAAGAAAGACCGACCGAAAGCGGAGTTTCAACAACAAATGGGTACGACCGAAAGCAGACTTGAAAAGAAAGACCAACCGAAAGCGGAGTTTCAACAACAAACGAGTACGACTGAAAGCGTACACGAAAATAATGACCGACCGAAAGCGGAGTTTCAACAACAAACGAGTACGACCGAAAGCGGACTCGAAAAGATAGACCGACCGAAAGCGGAGTTTCAACAACAAATGGGTACGACCGAAAGCGGACTTGAAAAGAAAGACCAACCGAAAGCGGAGTTTCAACATCAAACGAGTACGACTGAAAGCGGACTCGAAAAGATAGACCGACCGAAAGCGGAGTTTCGACAACAAACCAGTACGACCGAAAGCGGACTCGAAAAGAAAGACCGAACAAAATTGGAGTTTCAACAACAAATGGGTACGACCGAAAGCAGACTTAAAAAGAAAGACCAACCGAAAGCGGAGTTTCAACAACAAACGAGTACGACTGAAAGCGTACTCGAAAAGAATGACCGACCGAAAGCGGAGTTTCAACAACAAACGAGTACGACCGAAAGCGGACTCGAAAAGAAAGACCGACCGAAAGCGTTGTTTCAACAACAAATGGGTACGACCGAAAGCGGACTTGAAAAGAAAGACCAACCGAAAGCGGAGTTTCAACAACAAACGAGTACGACTGAAAGCGGACTCGAAAAGATAGACCGACCGAAAGCGGAGTTACAACAACAAATGGGTACGACCGAATGCGGACTTGAAAAGAAAGACCAACCAAAAGCGGAGTTTCAACAACAAACAAGTACGACGGAAACTGGACTCGAAAAGATAGACCGACCGAAAGCGGAGTTTCAACAACAAACGGGTACAACCGAAAGCGGACTCGAAAAGAAAGACCGACCGAAAGCGGAGTTTCAACAACAAATGGGTACGACCGAAAGCAGACTTGAAAAGAAAGACCAACCGAAAGCAGAGTTTCAACAACAAACGAGTACGACTGAAAGCGTACTCGAAAAGAAAGACCGGCCGAAAGCGGAGTTTGAACAACAAACGAGTACGACCGAAAGCGGACTCGAAAAGAAGGACCGACCGAAAGCGGAGTTTCAACAACAAATGGGTACGACCGAAAGCGGACTTGAAAAGAAAGACCTACCGAAAGCGGAGTTTTAACAACAAACGAGTACGACTGAAAGCGGACTCAAAAAGATAGACCGACCGAAAGCGGAGTTTCAACAACAAATGGGTACGACCGAAAGCAGACTTGAAAAGAAAGACCAACCGAAAGCAGAGTTTCAACAACAAACGAGTACGACTGAAAGCGTACTCGAAAAGAAAGGCCGACCGAAAGCGGAGTTTGAACAACAAACAAGTACGACCGAAAGCGGACTCGAAAAGAAGGACCGACCGAAAGCGGAGTTTCAACAACAAATGGGTACGACCGAAAGCGGACTCGAAAAGAAGGACCGACCGAAAGCGGAGTTTCAACAACAAATGGGTACGACCGAAAGCGGACTTGAAAAGAAAGCCCAACCGAAAGCGGAGTTTCAACAACAAACGAGTACGACTGAAAGCGGACTCGAAAAGATAGACCGGCCAAAAGTGGAGTTTCAACAACAAATGGGTACGACCGAAAGCGGACTTGAAAAGAAAGACCAACCGAAAGCAGAGTTTCAACAACAAACGAGTACGACTGAAAGCGGACTCGAAAAGATAGACTGACCGAAAGCGGAGTTTCAACAAAAAACGAGTACGACCGAAAGCGGACTCGAAAAGATAGACCGACCGAAAGCGGAGTTTCAACAATAAACTAGTACGACCAAAAGCGGACTCGAAAAGAAAGACCGACCGAAAGCGGAGTTTCAACAACAAACAAGTACGACCGAAAGCGGACTCGAAAAGATAGACCGACCGAAAGCGGAGTTTCAACAACAAATGGGTACGACCGAAAGCGGACTTGAAAAGAAAGACCAACCGAAAGCGGAGTTTCAACATCAAACGAGTACGACTGAAAGCGGACTCGAAAAGAATGACCAACCGAAAGCGGAGTTTCAACAACAAACGAGTACGACCGAAAGCGGACTCGAAAAGAAAGACCGACCGAAAGCGTTGTTTCAACAACAAATGGGTACGACCGAAAGCGGACTTGAAAAGAAAGACCAACCGAAAGCGGAGTTTCAACAACAAACGAGTACGACTGAAAGCGGACTCGAAAAGATAGACCGACCGAAAGCGGAGTTACAACAACAAATGGGTACGACCGAATGCGGACTTGAAAAGAAAGACCAACCAAAAGCGGAGTTTCAACAACAAACAAGTACGACGGAAACTGGACTCGAAAAGATAGACCGACCGAAAGCGGAGTTTCAACAACAAACGGGTACAACCGAAAGCGGACTCGAAAAGAAAGACCGACCGAAAGCGGAGTTTCAACAACAAATGGGTACGACCGAAAGCAGACTTGAAAAGAAAGACCAACCGAAAGCAGAGTTTCAACAACAAACGAGTACGACTGAAAGCGTATTCGAAAAGAAAGACCGACCGAAAGCGGAGTTTGAACAACAAACGAGTACGACCGAAAGCGGACTCGAAAAGAAGGACCGACCGAAAGCGGAGTTTCAACAACAAATGGGTACGACCGAAAGCGGACTTGAAAAGAAAGACCTACCGAAAGCGGAGTTTTAACAACAAACGAGTACGACTGAAAGCGGACTCAAAAAGATAGACCGACCGAAAGCGGAGTTTCAACAACAAATGGGTACGACCGAAAGCAGACTTGAAAAGAAAGACCAACCGAAAGCGGAGTTTCAACAACAAACGAGTACGACTGAAAGCGTACTCGAAAAGAAAGACCGACCGAAAGCGGAGTTTGAACAACAAACAAGTACGACCGAAAGCGGACTCGAAAAGAAGGACCGACCGAAAGCGGAGTTTCAACAACAAATGGGTACGACCGAAAGCGGACTCGAAAAAAAGGACCGACCGAAAGCGGAGTTTCAACAACAAATGGGTACGACCGAAAGCGGACTTGAAAAGAAAGACCAACCGAAAGCGGAGTTTCAACAACAAACGAGTACGACTGAAAGCGGACTCGAAAAGATAGACCGGCCAAAAGTGGAGTTTCAACAACAAATGGGTACGACCGAAAGCGGACTTGAAAAGAAAGACCAACCGAAAGCAGAGTTTCAACAACAAACGAGTACGACTGAAAGCGGACTCGAAAAGATAGACTGACCGAAAGCGGAGTTTCAACAAAAAACGAGTACGACCGAAAGCGGACTCGAAAAGAAAGACCGACCGAAAGCGGAGTTTCAACAATAAACTAGTACGACCAAAAGCGGACTCGAAAAGAAAGACCGACCGAAAGCGGAGTTTCAACAACAAACAAGTATGACCGAAAGCGGACTCGAAAAGATAGACCGACCGAAAGCGGAGTTTCAACAACAAATGGGTACGACCGAAAGCGGACTTGAAAAGAAAGACCAACCGAAAGCGGAGTTTCAACATCAAACGAGTACGACTGAAAGCGGACTCGAAAAGAATGACCGACCGAAAGCGGAGTTTCAACAACAAACGAGTACGACTGAAAGCGGACTCGAAAAGAAAGACCGACCGAAAGCATTGTTTCAACAACAAATGGGTACGACCGAAAGCGGACTTGAAAAGAAAGACCAACCGAAAGCGGAGTTTCAACAACAAACGAGTACGACTGAAAGCGGACTCGAAAAGATAGACCGACCGAAAGCGGAGTTTCAACAACAAATGGGTACGACCGAAAGCGGACTTGAAAAGAAAGACCAACCGAAAGCGGAGTTTCAACAACAAACGAGTACGACCGAAAGCGGACTCGAAAAGAAAGACCAACCGAAAGCGGACTTGAAAAGAAAGACCAACTGAAAGAGGAGTTTCAACAACAAACGAGTACGACCGAAAGCGGACTACAAAAGATAGATAGACCGAAAGCGGAGTTTCAACAACAAACGGGTACAACCGAAAGCGAACTCGAAAAGAAAGACCGACCGAAAGCGGAGTTTCAACAACAAACGAGTACGACCGAAAGCGGACTCGAAAAGAAAGACCGACCGAAAGCGGAGTTTCAACAACAAACCAGTACGACCGAAAGCGGACTCGAAAAGAAAGACAGAACAAAATTGGAGTTTCAACAACAAATGGGTACGACCGAAAGCAGACTTGAAAAGAAAGACCAACCGAATGCGGAGTTTCAACAACAAACGAGTACGACTGAAAGCGTACTCGAAAATAATGACCGACCGAAAGCGGAGTTTCAATAACAAACGAGTACGACCGAAAGCGGACTCGAAAAGATAGATCGACCGAAAGCGGAGATTCAACAACAAACGGGTACAATCGAAAGCGGACTCGAAAAGAAAGACCGACCGAAAGCGGAGTTTCAACAACAAATGGGTACGACCGAAAGCAGACTTGAAAAGAAAGACCAACCGAAAGCGGAGTTTCAACAATAAACGAGTACGACTGAAAGCGTACTCGAAAAGAATGACCGACCGAAAGCGGAGTTTCAACAACAAACGAGTACGACCGAAAGCGGACTCAAAAAGAAAGACCGACCGAAAGCGTTGTTTCAACAACAAATGGGTACGACCGAAAGCGGACTTGAAAAGAAAGTCCAACCGAAAGCGGAGTTTCAACAACAAACGAGTACGACTGAAAGCGGACTCGAAAAGATAGACCGACCGAAAGCGGAGTTACAACAACAAATGGGTACGACCGAAAGCGGACTTGAAAAGAAAGACCAACCGAAAGCGGAGTTTCAACAACAAACAAGTACGACGGAAACCGAACTCGAAAAGATAGACCGACCGAAAGCGGAGTTTCAACAACAAACGGGTACAACCGAAAGCGGACTCGAAAAGAAAGACCGACCGAAAGCGGAGTTTCAACAACAAATGGGTACGACCGAAAGCAGACTTGAAAAGAAAGACCAACCGAAAGCAGAGTTTCAACAACAAACGAGTACGACCGAAAGCGGACTAGAAAAGATAGATAGACCGAAAGCGGAGTTTCAACAACAAACGGGTACAACCGAAAGCGAACTCGAAAAGAAAGACCGACCGAAAGCGGAGTTTCAACAACAAACGAGTACGACCGAAAGCGGACTCGAAAAGAAAGACCGACCGAAAGCGGAGTTTCAACAACAAACCAGTACGACCGAAAGCGGACTCAAAAAGATAGACCGACCGAAAGCGGAGTTTCAACAACAAATGGGTACGACCGAAAGCAGACTTGAAAAGAAAGACCAACCGAATGCGGAGTTTCAACAACAAACGAGTACGACTGAAAGCGTACTCGAAAATAATGACCGACCGAAAGCGGATTTTCAACAACAAACGAGTACGACCGAAAGCGGACTCGAAAAGATAGATCGACCGAAAGCGGAGATTCAACAACGAACGGGTACAATCGAAAGCGGACTCGAAAAGAAAGACCGACCGAAAGCGGAGTTTCAACAACAAATGGGTACGACCGAAAGCAGACTTGAAAAGAAAGACCAACCGAAAGCGGAGTTTCAACAATAAACGAGTACGACTGAAAGCGTACTCGAAAAGAATGACCGACCGAAAGCGGAGTTTCAACAACAAACGAGTACGACCGAAAGCGGACTCGAAAAGAAAGACCGACCGAAAGCGTTGTTTCAACAACAAATGGGTACGACCGAAAGCGGACTTGAAAAGAAAGACCAACCGAAAGCGGAGTTTCAACAACAAACGAGTACGACTGAAAGCGGACTCGAAAAGATAGACCGACCGAAAGCGGAGTTACAACAACAAATGGGTACGACCGAAAGCGGACTTGAAAAGAAAGACCAACCGAAAGCGGAGTTTCAACAACAAACAAGTACGACGGAAACCGAACTCGAAAAGATAGACCGACCGAAAACGGAGTTTCAACAACAAACGGGTACAACCGAAAGCGGACTCGAAAAGAAAGACCGACCGAAAGCGGAGTTTCAACAACAAATGGGTACGACCGAAAGCAGACTTGAAAAGAAAGACCAACCGAAAGCAGAGTTTCAACAACAAACGAGTACGACTGAAAGCGTACTCGAAAAGAAAGACCGACCGAAAGCGGAGTTTGAACAACAAACGAGAACGACCGAAAGCGGACTCGAAAATAAGGACTGACCGAAAGCGGAGTTTCAACAACAAATGGGTACGACCGAAAGCGGACTTGAAAAGAAAGACCTACCGAAAGCGGAGTTTTAACAACAAACGAGTACGACTGAAAGCGGACTCAAAAAGATAGACCGACCGAAAGCGGAGTTTCAACAACAAATGGGTACGACCGAAAGCAGACTTGAAAAGAAAGACCAACCGAAAGCGGAGTTTCAACAACAAACGAGTACGACTGAAAGCGTACTCGAAAAGAAAGACCGACCGAAAGCGGAGTTTGAACAACAAACAAGTACGACCGAAAGCGGACTCGAAAAGAAGGACCGACCGAAAGCGGAGTTTCAACAACAAATGGGTACGACCGAAAGCGGACTCGAAAAGAAGGACCGACCGAAAGCGGAGTTTCAACAACAAATGGGTACGACCGAAAGCGGACTTGAAAAGAAAGACCAACCGAAAGCGGAGTTTCAACAACAAACGAGTACGACTGAAAGCAGACTCGAAAAGATAGACCGGCCAAAAGTGGAGTTTCAACAACAAATGGGTACGACCGAAAGCGGACTTGAAAAGAAAGACCAACCGAAAGCAGAGTTTCAACAACAAACGAGTACGACTGAAAGCGGACTCGAAAAGATAGACTGACCGAAAGCGGAGTTTCAACAAAAAACGAGTACGACCGAAAGCGGACTCGAAAAGAAAGACCGACCGAAAGCGGAGTTTCAACAATAAACGAGTACGACCAAAAGCGGACTCGAAAAGAAAGACCGACCAAAAGCGGAGTTTCAACAACAAACGAGTACGACCGAAAGCGGACTCGAAAAGATAGACCGACCGAAAGCGGAGTTTCAACAACAAATGGGTACGACCGAAAGCGGACTTGAAAAGAAAGACCAACCGAAAGCGGAGTTTCAACATCAAACGAGTACGACTGAAAGCGGACTCGAAAAGATAGACCGACCGAAAGCGGAGTTTCGACAACAAACCAGTACGACCGAAAGCGGACTCGAAAAGAAAGACCGAACAAAATTGGAGTTTCAACAACAAATGGGTACGACCGAAAGCAGACTTGAAAAGAAAGACCAACCGAAAGCGGAGTTTCAACAACAAACGAGTACGACTGAAAGCGTACTCGAAAATAATGACCGACCGAAAGCGGAGTTTCAACAACAAACGAGTACGACCGAAAGCGGACTCGAAAAGAAAGACCGACCGAAAGCGTTGTTTCAACAACAAATGGGTACGACCGAAAGCGGACTTGAAAAGAAAGACCAACCGAAAGCGGAGTTTCAACAACAAACGAGTACGACTGAAAGCGGACTCGAAAAGATAGACCGACCGAAAGCGGAGTTACAACAACAAATGGGTACGACTGAAAGCGTACTCGAAAAGAATGACCGACCGAAAGCGGAGTTTCAACAACAAACGAGTACGACCGAAAGCGGACTCAAAAAGAAAGACCGACCGAAAGCGGAGTTTCAACAACAAACGGGTACAACCGAAAGCGGACTCGAAAAGAAAGACCGACCGAAAGCGGAGTTTCAACAACAAACGAGTACGACTGAAAGCGGACTCGAAAAGATAGACCGATCGAAAGCGGAGTTACAACAACAAATGGGTACGACCGAAAGCGGACTCGAAAAGAAAGACCGACCGAAAGCGGAGTTTGAACAACAAACGAGTACGACCGAAAGCGGACTCGAAAAGAAGGACGGACCGAAAGCGGAGTTTCAACAACAAATGGGTACGACCGAAAGCGGACTTGAAAAGAAAGACCTACCGAAAGCGGAGTTTTAACAACAAACGAGTACGACTGAAAGCGGACTCAAAAAGATAGACCGACCGAAAGCGGAGTTTCAACAACAAATGGGTACGACCGAAAGCAGACTTGAAAAGAAAGACCAACCGAAAGCGGAGTTTCAACAACAAACGAGTACGACTGAAAGCGTACTCGAAAAGAAAGACCGACCGAAAGCGGAGTTTGAACAACAAACAAGTACGACCGAAAGCGGACTCGAAAAGAAGGACCGACCGAAAGCGGAGTTTCAACAACAAATGGGTACGACCGAAAGCGGACTCGAAAAGAAGGACCGACCGAAAGCGGAGTTTCAACAACAAATGGGTACGACCGAAAGCGGACTTGAAAAGAAAGACCAACCGAAAGCGGAGTTTCAACAACAAACGAGTACGACTGAAAGCAGACTCGAAAAGATAGACCGGCCAAAAGTGGAGTTTCAACAACAAATGGGTACGACCGAAAGCGGACTTGAAAAGAAAGACCAACCGAAAGCAGAGTTTCAACAACAAACGAGTACGACTGAAAGCGGACTCGAAAAGATAGACTGACCGAAAGCGGAGTTTCAACAAAAAACGAGTACGACCGAAAGCGGACTCGAAAAGAAAGACCGACCGAAAGCGGAGTTTCAACAATAAACTAGTACGACCAAAAGCGGACTCGAAAAGAAAGACCGACCGAAAGCGGAGTTTCAACAACAAACAAGTACGACCGAAAGCGGACTCGAAAAGATAGACCGACCGAAAGCGGAGTTTCAACAACAAATGGGTACGACCGAAAGCGGACTTGAAAAGAAAGACCAACCGAAAGCGGAGTTTCAACATCAAACGAATACGACTGAAAGCGGACTCGAAAAGAATGACCGACCGAAAGCGGAGTTTCAACAACAAACGAGTACGACCGAAAGCGGACTCGAAAAGAAAGACCGACCGAAAGCATTGTTTCAACAACAAATGGGTACGACCGAAAGCGGACTTGAAAAGAAAGACCAACCGAAAGCGGAGTTTCAACAACAAACGAGTACGACTGAAAGCGGACTCGAAAAGATAGACCGACCGAAAGCGGAGTTTCAACAACAAATGGGTACGACCGAAAGCGGACTTGAAAAGAAAGACCAACCGAAAGCGGAGTTTCAACAACAAACGAGTACGACCGAAAGCGGACTCGAAAAGAAAGACCGACCGAAAGCGGACTTGAAAAGAAAGACCAACTGAAAGAGGAGTTTCAACAACAAACGAGTACGACCGAAAGCGGACTAGAAAAGATAGATAGACCGAAAGCGGAGTTTCAACAACAAACGGGTACAACCGAAAGCGAACTCGAAAAGAAAGACCGACCGAAAGCGGAGTTTCAACAACAAACGAGTACGACCGAAAGCGGACTCGAAAAGAAAGACCGACCGAAAGCGGAGTTTCAACAACAAACGAGTACGACCGAAAGCGGACTCGAAAAGAAAGACCGACCGAAAGCGGACTTGAAAAGAAAGACCAACCAAAAGCGGAGTTTCAACAACAAACGAGTACGACCGAAAGCGGACTCGAAAAGATAGATCGACCGAAAGCGGAGATTCAACAACAAACGGGTACAACCGAAAGCGGACTCGAAAAGAAAGACCGACCGAAAGCGGAGTTTCAACAACAAATGGGTACGACCGAAAGCAGACTTGAAAAGAAAGACCAACCGAAAGCGGAGTTTCAACAACAAACGAGTACGACTGAAAGCGTACTCGAAAATAATGACCGACCGAAAGCGGAGTTTCAACAACAAACGAGTACGACCGAAAGCGGACTCGAAAAGAAAGACCGACCGAAAGCGTTGTTTCAACAACAAATGGGTACGACCGAAAGCGGACTTGAAAAGAAAGACCAACCGAAAGCGGAGTTTCAACAACAAACGAGTACGACTGAAAGCGGACTCGAAAAGATAGACCGACCGAAAGCGGAGTTACAACAACAAATGGGTACGACCGAAAGCGGACTTGAAAAGAAAGACCAACCGAAAGCGGAGTTTCAACAACAAACAAGTACGATGGAAACCGGACTCGAAAAGATAGACCGACCGAAAGCGGAGTTTCAACAACAAACGGGTACAACCGAAAGCGGACTCGAAAAGAAAGACAGAACAAAATTGGAGTTTCAACAACAAATGGGTACGACCGAAAGCAGACTTGAAAAGAAAGACCAACCGAATGCGGAGTTTCAACAACAAACGAGTACGACTGAAAGCGTACTCGAAAAGAAAGACCGACCGAAAGCGGAGTTTGAACAACAAACGAGTACGACCGAAAGCGGACTCGAAAAGAAGGACCGACCGAAAGCGGAGATTCAACAACAAACGGGTACGATCGAAAGCGGACTCGAAAAGAAAGACCTACCGAAAGCGGAGTTTTAACAACAAATGAGTACGACCAAAAGCGGACTTGAAAAGATAGACCGACCGAAAGCGGAGTTTCAACAATAAACGAGTACGACTGAAAGCGTACTCGAAAAGAATGACCGACCGAAAGCGGAGTTTCAACAACAAACGAGTACGACCGAAAGCGGACTCAAAAAGAAAGACCGACCGAAAGCGTTGTTTCAACAACAAATGGGTACGACCGAAAGCGGACTTGAAAAGAAAGACCAACCGAAAGCGGAGTTTCAACAACAAACGAGTACGACTGAAAGCGGACTCGAAAAGATAGACCGACCGAAAGCGGAGTTACAACAACAAATGGGTACGACCGAAAGCGGACTTGAAAAGAAAGACCAACCGAAAGCGGAGTTTCAACAACAAACAAGTACGACGGAAACCGAACTCGAAAAGATAGACCGACCGAAAGCGGAGTTTCAACAACAAACGGGTACAACCGAAAGCGGACTCGAAAAGAAAGACCAACCAAAAGCGGAGTTTCAACAACAAACAAGTACGACGGAAACCGGACTCGAAAAGATAGACCGACCGAAAGCGGAGTTTCAACAACAAACGGGTACAACCGAAAGCGGACTCGAAAAGAAAGACCAACCGAAAGCGGAGTTTCAACAACAAATAGGTACGACCGAAAGCGTACTCGAAAAGAATGACCGACCGAAAGCGGAGTTTCAACAACAAACGAGTACGACCGAAAGCGGACTCAAAAAGAAAGACCGACCGAAAGCGTTGTTTCAACAACAAATGGGTACGACCGAAAGCGGACTTGAAAAGAAAGACCAACCGAAAGCGGAGTTTCAACAACAAACGAGTACGACTGAAAGCGGACTCGAAAAGATAGACCGACCGAAAGCGGAGTTTTAACAACAAACGAGTACGACTGAAAGCGGACTCAAAAAGATAGACCGACCGAAAGCGGAGTTTCAACAACAAATGGGTACGACCGAAAGCAGACTTGAAAAGAAAGACCAACCGAAAGCGGAGTTTCAACAACAAACGAGTACGACTGAAAGCGTACTCGAAAAGAAAGACCGACCGAAAGCGGAGTTTGAACAACAAACAAGTACGACCGAAAGCGGACTCGAAAAGAAGGACCGACCGAAAGCGGAGTTTCAACAACAAATGGGTACGACCGAAAGCGGACTCGAAAAGAAGGACCGACCGAAAGCGGAGTTTCAACAACAAATGGGTACGACCGAAAGCGGACTTGAAAAGAAAGACCAACCGAAAGCGGAGTTTCAACAACAAACGAGTACGACTGAAAGCGGACTCGAAAAGATAGACCGGCCAAAAGTGGAGTTTCAACAACAAATGGGTACGACCGAAAGCGGACTTGAAAAGAAAGACCAACCGAAAGCAGAGTTTCAACAACAAACGAGTACGACTGAAAGCGGACTCGAAAAGATAGACTGACCGAAAGCGGAGTTTCAACAAAAAACGAGTACGACCGAAAGCGGACTCGAAAAGAAAGACCGACCGAAAGCGGAGTTTCAACAATAAACTAGTACGACCAAAAGCGGACTCGAAAAGAAAGACCGACCGAAAGCGGAGTTTCAACAACAAACAAGTACGACCGAAAGCGGACTCGAAAAGATAGACCGACCGAAAGCGGAGTTTCAACAACAAATGGGTACGACCGAAAGCGGACTTGAAAAGAAAGACCAACCGAAAGCGGAGTTTCAACATCAAACGAATACGACTGAAAGCGGACTCGAAAAGAATGACCGACCGAAAGCGGAGTTTCAACAACAAACGAGTACGACCGAAAGCGGACTCGAAAAGAAAGACCGACCGAAAGCATTGTTTCAACAACAAATGGGTACGACCGAAAGCGGACTTGAAAAGAAAGACCAACCGAAAGCGGAGTTTCAACAACAAACGAGTACGACTGAAAGCGGACTCGAAAAGATAGACCGACCGAAAGCGGAGTTTCAACAACAAATGGGTACGACCGAAAGCGGACTTGAAAAGAAAGACCAACCGAAAGCGGAGTTTCAACAACAAACGAGTACGACCGAAAGCGGACTCGAAAAGAAAGACCGACCGAAAGCGGACTTGAAAAGAAAGACCAACTGAAAGAGGAGTTTCAACAACAAACGAGTACGACCGAAAGCGGACTAGAAAAGATAGATAGACCGAAAGCGGAGTTTCAACAACAAACGGGTACAACCGAAAGCGAACTCGAAAAGAAAGACCGACCGAAAGCGGAGTTTCAACAACAAACGAGTACGACCGAAAGCGGACTCGAAAAGAAAGACCGACCGAAAGCGGAGTTTCAACAACAAACGAGTACGACCGAAAGCGGACTCGAAAAGAAAGACCGACCGAAAGCGGACTTGAAAAGAAAGACCAACCAAAAGCGGAGTTTCAACAACAAACGAGTACGACCGAAAGCGGACTCGAAAAGATAGATCGACCGAAAGCGGAGATTCAACAACAAACGGGTACAACCGAAAGCGGACTCGAAAAGAAAGACCGACCGAAAGCGGAGTTTCAACAACAAATGGGTACGACCGAAAGCAGACTTGAAAAGAAAGACCAACCGAAAGCGGAGTTTCAACAACAAACGAGTACGACTGAAAGCGTACTCGAAAATAATGACCGACCGAAAGCGGAGTTTCAACAACAAACGAGTACGACCGAAAGCGGACTCGAAAAGAAAGACCGACCGAAAGCGTTGTTTCAACAACAAATGGGTACGACCGAAAGCGGACTTGAAAAGAAAGACCAACCGAAAGCGGAGTTTCAACAACAAACGAGTACGACTGAAAGCGGACTCGAAAAGATAGACCGACCGAAAGCGGAGTTACAACAACAAATGGGTACGACCGAAAGCGGACTTGAAAAGAAAGACCAACCGAAAGCGGAGTTTCAACAACAAACAAGTACGATGGAAACCGGACTCGAAAAGATAGACCGACCGAAAGCGGAGTTTCAACAACAAACGGGTACAACCGAAAGCGGACTCGAAAAGAAAGACAGAACAAAATTGGAGTTTCAACAACAAATGGGTACGACCGAAAGCAGACTTGAAAAGAAAGACCAACCGAATGCGGAGTTTCAACAACAAACGAGTACGACTGAAAGCGTACTCGAAAAGAAAGACCGACCGAAAGCGGAGTTTGAACAACAAACGAGTACGACCGAAAGCGGACTCGAAAAGAAGGACCGACCGAAAGCGGAGATTCAACAACAAACGGGTACGATCGAAAGCGGACTCGAAAAGAAAGACCTACCGAAAGCGGAGTTTTAACAACAAATGAGTACGACCGAAAGCGGACTTGAAAAGATAGACCGACCGAAAGCGGAGTTTCAACAATAAACGAGTACGACTGAAAGCGTACTCGAAAAGAATGACCGACCGAAAGCGGAGTTTCAACAACAAACGAGTACGACCGAAAGCGGACTCAAAAAGAAAGACCGACCGAAAGCGTTGTTTCAACAACAAATGGGTACGACCGAAAGCGGACTTGAAAAGAAAGACCAACCGAAAGCGGAGTTTCAACAACAAACGAGTACGACTGAAAGCGGACTCGAAAAGATAGACCGACCGAAAGCGGAGTTACAACAACAAATGGGTACGACCGAAAGCGGACTTGAAAAGAAAGACCAACCGAAAGCGGAGTTTCAACAACAAACAAGTACGACGGAAACCGAACTCGAAAAGATAGACCGACCGAAAGCGGAGTTTCAACAACAAACGGGTACAACCGAAAGCGGACTCGAAAAGAAAGACCGACCGAAAGCGGAGTTTCAACAACAAATGGGTACGACCGAAAGCAGACTTGAAAAGAAAGACCCACCGAAAGCAGAGTTTCAACAACAAACGAGTACGACTGAAAGCGTACTCGAAAAGAAAGACCGACCGAAAGCGGAGTTTGAACAACAAACGAGTACGACCGAAAGCGGACTCGAAAAGAAGGACCGACCGAAAGAGGAGTTTCAACAACAAATGGGTACGACCGAAAGCGGACTTGAAAAGAAAGACCTACCGAAAGCGAAGTTTTAACAACAAACGAGTACGACTGAAAGCGGACTCAAAAAGATAGACCGACCGAAAGCGGAGTTTCAACAACAAATGGGTACGACCGAAAGCGGACTTGAAAAGAAAGACCAACCGAAAGCGGAGTTTCAACAACAAATGAGTACGACTGAAAGCGTACTCGAAAAGAAAGACCGACCGAAAGCGGAGTTTGAACAACAAACGAGTACGACCGAAAGCGGACTCGAAAAGAAGGACCGACCGAAAGCGGAGTTTCAACAACAAATGGTCACGACCGAAAGCGGACTCGAAAAGAAGGACCGACCGAAAGCGGAGTTTCAACAACAAATGGGTACGACCGAAAGCGGACTTGAAAAGAAAGACCAACCGAAAGCGGAGTTTCAACAACAAACGAGTACGACTGAAAGCGGACTCGAAAAGATAGACCGGCCGAAAGTGGAGTTTCAACAACAAATGGGTACGACCGAAAGCGGACTTGAAAAGAAAGACCAACCGAAAGCGGAGTTTCAACAACAAACGAGTATGACTGAAAGCGGACTCGAAAAGATAGACTGACCGAAAGCGGAGTTTCAACAACAAACGAGTACGACCGAAAGCGGACTCGAAAAGAAAGACCGACCGAAAGCGGAGTTTCAACAATAAACGAGTACGACCAAAAGCGGACTCGAAAAGAAAGACCGACCGAAAGCGGAGTTTCAACAACAAACGAGTACGACCGAAAGCGGACTCGAAAAGATAGACCGACCGAAAGCGGAGTTTCAACAACAAATGGGTACGACCGAAAGCGGACTTGAAAAGAAAGACCAACCGAAAGCGGAGTTTCAACATCAAACGAGTACGACTGAAAGCGGACTCGAAAAGATAGACCGACCGAAAGCGGAGTTTCGACAACAAACCAGTACGACCGAAAGCGGACTCGAAAAGAAAGACCGAACAAAATTGGAGTTTCAACAACAAATGGGTACGACCGAAAGCAGAGTTGAAAAGAAAGACCAACCGAATGCGGAGTTTCAACAACAAACGAGTACGACTGAAAGCGGACTCGAAAAGAAAGACCGACCGAAAGCGGACTTGAAAAGAAAGACCAACTGAAAGAGGAGTTTCAACAACAAACGAGTACGACCGAAAGCGGACTAGAAAAGATAGATAGACCGAAAGCGGAGTTTCAACAACAAACGGGTACAACCGAAAGCGAACTCGAAAAGAAAGACCGACCGAAAGCGGAGTTTCAACAACAAACGAGTACGACCGAAAGCGGACTCGAAAAGAAAGACCGACCGAAAGCGGAGTTTCAACAACAAACGAGTACGACCGAAAGCGGACTCGAAAAGAAAGACCGATCGAAAGCGGACTTGAAAAGAAAGACCAACCGAAAGCGGAGTTTCAACAACAAACGAGTACGACCGAAAGCGGACTCGAAAAGATAGATCGACCGAAAGCGGAGATTCAACAACAAACGGGTACAACCGAAAGCGGACTCGAAAAGAAAGACCGACCGAAAGCGGAGTTTCAACAACAAATGGGTACGACCGAAAGCGGACTTGAAAAGAAAGACCAACCGAAAGCGGAGTTTCAACAACAAACGAGTACGACTGAAAGCGGACTCGAAAAGATAGACCGACCGAAAGCGGAGTTTCAACAACAAATGGGTACGACCGAAAGCGGACTTGAAAAGAAAGACCAACCGAAAGCGGAGTTTCAACAACAAACGAGTACGACCGAAAGCGGACTCGAAAAGAAAGACCGACCGAAAGCGGACTTGAAAAGAAAGACCAACTGAAAGAGGAGTTTCAACAACAAACGAGTACGACCGAAAGCGGACTAGAAAAGATAGATAGATCGAAAGCGGAGTTTCAACAACAAACGGGTACAACCGAAAGCGAACTCGAAAAGAAAGACCGACCGAAAGCGGAGTTTCAACAACAAACGAGTACGACCGAAAGCGGACTCGAAAAGAAAGACCGACCGAAAGCGGAGTTTCAACAACAAACGAGTACGACCGAAAGCGGACTCGAAAAGAAAGACCGACCGAAAGCGGACTTGAAAAGAAAGACCAACCGAAAGCGGAGTTTCAACAACAAACGAGTACGACCGAAAGCGGACTCGAAAAGATAGATCGACCGAAAGCGGAGATTCAACAACAAACGGGTACAACCGAAAGCGGACTCGAAAAGAAAGACCGACCGAAAGCGGAGTTTCAACAACAAATGGGTACGACCGAAAGCAGACTTGAAAAGAAAGACCAACCGAAAGCGGAGTTTCAACAACAAACGAGTACGACTGAAAGCGTACTCGAAAATAATGACCGACCGAAAGCGGAGTTTCAACAACAAACGAGTACGACCGAAAGCGGACTCGAAAAGAAAGACCGACCGAAAGCGTTGTTTCAACAACAAATGGGTACGACCGAAAGCGGACTTGAAAAGAAAGACCAACCGAAAGCGGAGTTTCAACAACAAACGAGTACGACTGAAAGCGGACTCGAAAAGATAGACCGACCGAAAGCGGAGTTACAACAACAAATGGGTACGACCGAAAGCGGACTTGAAAAGAAAGACCAACCGAAAGCGGAGTTTCAACAACAAACAAGTACGATGGAAACCGGACTCGAAAAGATAGACCGACCGAAAGCGGAGTTTCAACAACAAACGGGTACAACCGAAAGCGGACTCGAAAAGAAAGACAGAACAAAATTGGAGTTTCAACAACAAATGGGTACGACCGAAAGCAGACTTGAAAAGAAAGACCAACCGAATGCAGAGTTTCAACAACAAACGAGTACGACTGAAAGCGTACTCGAAAAGAAAGACCGACCGAAAGCGGAGTTTGAACAACAAACGAGTACGACCGAAAGCGGACTCGAAAAGAAGGACCGACCGAAAGCGGAGATTCAACAACAAACGGGTACGATCGAAAGCGGACTCGAAAAGAAAGACCTACCGAAAGCGGAGTTTTAACAACAAATGAGTACGACCGAAAGCGGACTTGAAAAGATAGACCGACCGAAAGCGGAGTTTCAACAATAAACGAGTACGACTGAAAGCGTACTCGAAAAGAATGACCGACCGAAAGCGGAGTTTCAACAACAAACGAGTACGACCGAAAGCGGACTCAAAAAGAAAGACCGACCGAAAGCGTTGTTTCAACAACAAATGGGTACGACCGAAAGCGGACTTGAAAAGAAAGACCAACCGAAAGCGGAGTTTCAACAACAAACGAGTACGACTGAAAGCGGACTCGAAAAGATAGACCGACCGAAAGCGGAGTTACAACAACAAATGGGTACGACCGAAAGCGGACTTGAAAAGAAAGACCAACCGAAAGCGGAGTTTCAACAACAAACAAGTACGACGGAAACCGAACTCGAAAAGATAGACCGACCGAAAGCGGAGTTTCAACAACAAACGGGTACAACCGAAAGCGGACTCGAAAAGAAAGACCGACCGAAAGCGGAGTTTCAACAACAAATGGGTACGACCGAAAGCAGACTTGAAAAGAAAGACCCACCGAAAGCAGAGTTTCAACAACAAACGAGTACGACTGAAAGCGTACTCGAAAAGAAAGACCGACCGAAAGCGGAGTTTGAACAACAAACGAGTACGACCGAAAGCGGACTCGAAAAGAAGGACCGACCGAAAGAGGAGTTTCAACAACAAATGGGTACGACCGAAAGCGGACTTGAAAAGAAAGACCTACCGAAAGCGAAGTTTTAACAACAAACGAGTACGACTGAAAGCGGACTCAAAAAGATAGACCGACCGAAAGCGGAGTTTCAACAACAAATGGGTACGACCGAAAGCGGACTTGAAAAGAAAGACCAACCGAAAGCGGAGTTTCAACAACAAATGAGTACGACTGAAAGCGTACTCGAAAAGAAAGACCGACCGAAAGCGGAGTTTGAACAACAAACGAGTACGACCGAAAGCGGACTCGAAAAGAAGGACCGACCGAAAGCGGAGTTTCAACAACAAATGGTCACGACCGAAAGCGGACTCGAAAAGAAGGACCGACCGAAAGCGGAGTTTCAACAACAAATGGGTACGACCGAAAGCGGACTTGAAAAGAAAGACCAACCGAAAGCGGAGTTTCAACAACAAACGAGTACGACTGAAAGCGGACTCGAAAAGATAGACCGGCCGAAAGTGGAGTTTCAACAACAAATGGGTACGACCGAAAGCGGACTTGAAAAGAAAGACCAACCGAAAGCGGAGTTTCAACAACAAACGAGTATGACTGAAAGCGGACTCGAAAAGATAGACTGACCGAAAGCGGAGTTTCAACAACAAACGAGTACGACCGAAAGCGGACTCGAAAAGAAAGACCGACCGAAAGCGGAGTTTCAACAATAAACGAGTACGACCAAAAGCGGACTCGAAAAGAAAGACCGACCGAAAGCGGAGTTTCAACAACAAACGAGTACGACCGAAAGCGGACTCGAAAAGATAGACCGACCGAAAGCGGAGTTTCAACAACAAATGGGTACGACCGAAAGCGGACTTGAAAAGAAAGACCAACCGAAAGCGGAGTTTCAACATCAAACGAGTACGACTGAAAGCGGACTCGAAAAGATAGACCGACCGAAAGCGGAGTTTCGACAACAAACCAGTACGACCGAAAGCGGACTCGAAAAGAAAGACCGAACAAAATTGGAGTTTCAACAACAAATGGGTACGACCGAAAGCAGAGTTGAAAAGAAAGACCAACCGAATGCGGAGTTTCAACAACAAACGAGTACGACTGAAAGCGGACTCGAAAAGAAAGACCGACCGAAAGCGGACTTGAAAAGAAAGACCAACTGAAAGAGGAGTTTCAACAACAAACGAGTACGACCGAAAGCGGACTAGAAAAGATAGATAGACCGAAAGCGGAGTTTCAACAACAAACGGGTACAACCGAAAGCGAACTCGAAAAGAAAGACCGACCGAAAGCGGAGTTTCAACAACAAACGAGTACGACCGAAAGCGGACTCGAAAAGAAAGACCGACCGAAAGCGGAGTTTCAACAACAAACGAGTACGACCGAAAGCGGACTCGAAAAGAAAGACCGACCGAAAGCGGACTTGAAAAGAAAGACCAACCGAAAGCGGAGTTTCAACAACAAACGAGTACGACCGAAAGCGGACTCGAAAAGATAGATCGACCGAAAGCGGAGATTCAACAACAAACGGGTACAACCGAAAGCGGACTCGAAAAGAAAGACCGACCGAAAGCGGAGTTTCAACAACAAATGGGTACGACCGAAAGCAGACTTGAAAAGAAAGACCAACCGAAAGCGGTGTTTCAACAACAAACGAGTACGACTGAAAGCGTACTCGAAAATAATGACCGACCGAAAGCGGAGTTTCAACAACAAACGAGTACGACCGAAAGCGGACTCGAAAAGAAAGACCGACCGAAAGCGTTGTTTCAACAACAAATGGGTACGACCGAAAGCGGAGTTGAAAAGAAAGACCAACCGAAAGTGGAGTTTCAACAACAAACGAGTACGACTGAAAGCGGACTCGAAAAGATAGACCGACCGAAAGCGGAGTTTCAACAACAAACGAGTACAACCGAAAGCGGACTCGAAAAGAAGGACCGACCGAAAGCGGAGATTCAACAACAAACGGGTACGATCGAAAGCGGACTCGAAAAGAAAGACCTACCGAAAGCGGAGTTTTAACAACAAATGAGTACGACCGAAAGCGGACTTGAAAAGATAGACCGACCGAAAGCGGAGTTTCAACAATAAACGAGTACGACTGAAAGCGTACTCGAAAAGAATGACCGACCGAAAGCGGAGTTTCAACAACAAACGAGTACGACCGAAAGCGGACTCAAAAAGAAAGACCGACCGAAAGCGTTGTTTCAACAACAAATGGGTACGACCGAAAGCGGACTTGAAAAGAAAGACCAACCGAAAGCGGAGTTTCAACAACAAACGAGTACGACTGAAAGCGGACTCGAAAAGATAGACCGACCGAAAGCGGAGTTACAACAACAAATGGGTACGACCGAAAGCGGACTTGAAAAGAAAGACCAACCGAAAGCGGAGTTTCAACAACAAACAAGTACGACGGAAACCGAACTCGAAAAGATAGACCGACCGAAAGCGGAGTTTCAACAACAAACGGGTACAACCGAAAGCGGACTCGAAAAGAAAGACCGACCGAAAGCGGAGTTTCAACAACAAATGGGTACGACCGAAAGCAGACTTGAAAAGAAAGACCCACCGAAAGCAGAGTTTCAACAACAAACGAGTACGACTGAAAGCGTACTCGAAAAGAAAGACCGACCGAAAGCGGAGTTTGAACAACAAACGAGTACGACCGAAAGCGGACTCGAAAAGAAGGACCGACCGAAAGAGGAGTTTCAACAACAAATGGGTACGACCGAAAGCGGACTTGAAAAGAAAGACCTACCGAAAGCGAAGTTTTAACAACAAACGAGTACGACTGAAAGCGGACTCAAAAAGATAGACCGACCGAAAGCGGAGTTTCAACAACAAATGGGTACGACCGAAAGCGGACTTGAAAAGAAAGACCAACCGAAAGCGGAGTTTCAACAACAAATGAGTACGACTGAAAGCGTACTCGAAAAGAAAGACCGACCGAAAGCGGAGTTTGAACAACAAACGAGTACGACCGAAAGCGGACTCGAAAAGAAGGACCGACCGAAAGCGGAGTTTCAACAACAAATGGTCACGACCGAAAGCGGACTCGAAAAGAAAGACCGACCGAAAGCGTTGTTTCAACAACAAATGGGTACGACCGAAAGCGGAGTTGAAAAGAAAGACCAACCGAAAGTGGAGTTTCAACAACAAACGAGTACGACTGAAAGCGGACTCGAAAAGATAGACCGACCGAAAGCGGAGTTTCAACAACAAACGAGTACAACCGAAAGCGGACTCGAAAAGAAGGACCGACCGAAAGCGGAGATTCAACAACAAACGGGTACGATCGAAAGCGGACTCGAAAAGAAAGACCTACCGAAAGCGGAGTTTTAACAACAAATGAGTACGACCGAAAGCGGACTTGAAAAGATAGACCGACCGAAAGCGGAGTTTCAACAATAAACGAGTACGACTGAAAGCGTACTCGAAAAGAATGACCGACCGAAAGCGGAGTTTCAACAACAAACGAGTACGACCGAAAGCGGACTCAAAAAGAAAGACCGACCGAAAGCGTTGTTTCAACAACAAATGGGTACGACCGAAAGCGGACTTGAAAAGAAAGACCAACCGAAAGCGGAGTTTCAACAACAAACGAGTACGACTGAAAGCGGACTCGAAAAGATAGACCGACCGAAAGCGGAGTTACAACAACAAATGGGTACGACCGAAAGCGGACTTGAAAAGAAAGACCAACCGAAAGCGGAGTTTCAACAACAAACAAGTACGACGGAAACCGAACTCGAAAAGATAGACCGACCGAAAGCGGAGTTTCAACAACAAACGGGTACAACCGAAAGCGGACTCGAAAAGAAAGACCGACCGAAAGCGGAGTTTCAACAACAAATGGGTACGACCGAAAGCAGACTTGAAAAGAAAGACCCACCGAAAGCAGAGTTTCAACAACAAACGAGTACGACTGAAAGCGTACTCGAAAAGAAAGACCGACCGAAAGCGGAGTTTGAACAACAAACGAGTACGACCGAAAGCGGACTCGAAAAGAAGGACCGACCGAAAGAGGAGTTTCAACAACAAATGGGTACGACCGAAAGCGGACTTGAAAAGAAAGACCTACCGAAAGCGAAGTTTTAACAACAAACGAGTACGACTGAAAGCGGACTCAAAAAGATAGACCGACCGAAAGCGGAGTTTCAACAACAAATGGGTACGACCGAAAGCGGACTTGAAAAGAAAGACCAACCGAAAGCGGAGTTTCAACAACAAATGAGTACGACTGAAAGCGTACTCGAAAAGAAAGACCGACCGAAAGCGGAGTTTGAACAACAAACGAGTACGACCGAAAGCGGACTCGAAAAGAAGGACCGACCGAAAGCGGAGTTTCAACAACAAATGGTCACGACCGAAAGCGGACTCGAAAAGAAGGACCGACCGAAAGCGGAGTTTCAACAACAAATGGGTACGACCGAAAGCGGACTTGAAAAGAAAGACCAACCGAAAGCGGAGTTTCAACAACAAACGAGTACGACTGAAAGCGGACTCGAAAAGATAGACCGGCCGAAAGTGGAGTTTCAACAACAAATGGGTACGACCGAAAGCGGACTTGAAAAGAAAGACCAACCGAAAGCGGAGTTTCAACAACAAACGAGTATGACTGAAAGCGGACTCGAAAAGATAGACTGACCGAAAGCGGAGTTTCAACAACAAACGAGTACGACCGAAAGCGGACTCGAAAAGAAAGACCGACCGAAAGCGGAGTTTCAACAATAAACGAGTACGACCAAAAGCGGACTCGAAAAGAAAGACCGACCGAAAGCGGAGTTTCAACAACAAACGAGTACGACCGAAAGCGGACTCGAAAAGATAGACCGACCGAAAGCGGAGTTTCAACAACAAATGGGTACGACCGAAAGCGGACTTGAAAAGAAAGACCAACCGAAAGCGGAGTTTCAACATCAAACGAGTACGACTGAAAGCGGACTCAAAAAGATAGACCGACCGAAAGCGGAGTTTCGACAACAAACCAGTACGACCGAAAGCGGACTCGAAAAGAAAGACCGAACAAAATTGGAGTTTCAACAACAAATGGGTACGACCGAAAGCAGAGTTGAAAAGAAAGACCAACCGAATGCGGAGTTTCAACAACAAACGAGTACGACTGAAAGCGGACTCGAAAAGAAAGACCGACCGAAAGCGGACTTGAAAAGAAAGACCAACTGAAAGAGGAGTTTCAACAACAAACGAGTACGACCGAAAGCGGACTAGAAAAGATAGATAGACCGAAAGCGGAGTTTCAACAACAAACGGGTACAACCGAAAGCGAACTCGAAAAGAAAGACCGACCGAAAGCGGAGTTTCAACAACAAACGAGTACGACCGAAAGCGGACTCGAAAAGAAAGACCGACCGAAAGCGGAGTTTCAACAACAAACGAGTACGACCGAAAGCGGACTCGAAAAGAAAGACCGACCGAAAGCGGACTTGAAAAGAAAGACCAACCGAAAGCGGAGTTTCAACAACAAACGAGTACGACCGAAAGCGGACTCGAAAAGATAGATCGACCGAAAGCGGAGATTCAACAACAAACGGGTACAACCGAAAGCGGACTCGAAAAGAAAGACCGACCGAAAGCGGAGTTTCAACAACAAATGGGTACGACCGAAAGCAGACTTGAAAAGAAAGACCAACCGAAAGCGGAGTTTCAACAACAAACGAGTACGACTGAAAGCGTACTCGAAAATAATGACCGACCGAAAGCGGAGTTTCAACAACAAACGAGTACGACCGAAAGCGGACTCGAAAAGAAAGACCGACCGAAAGCGTTGTTTCAACAACAAATGGGTACGACCGAAAGCGGAGTTGAAAAGAAAGACCAACCGAAAGTGGAGTTTCAACAACAAACGAGTACGACTGAAAGCGGACTCGAAAAGATAGACCGACCGAAAGCGGAGTTACAACAACAAATGGGTACGACCGAAAGCGGACTTGAAAAGAAAGACCAACCGAAAGCGGAGTTTCAACAACAAACAAGTACGATGGAAACCGGACTCGAAAAGATAGACCGACCGAAAGCGGAGTTTCAACAACAAACGGGTACAACCGAAAGCGGACTCGAAAAGAAAGACCGACCGAAAGCGGAGTTTCAACAACAAATGGGTACGACCGAAAGCAGACTTGAAAAGAAAGACCAACCGAAAGCAGAGTTTCAACAACAAACGAGTACGACTGAAAGCGTACTCGAAAAGAAAGACCGACCGAAAGCGGAGTTTGAACAACAAACGAGTACGACCGAAAGCGGACTCGAAAAGAAGGACCGACCGAAAGCGGAGTTTCAACAACAAATGGGTACGACTGAAAGTGGACTTGAAAAGAAAGACCTACCGAAAGCGGAGTTTTAACAACAAATGAGTACGACTGAAAGCGGACTCAAAAAGATAGACCGACCAAAAGCGGAGTTTCAACAACAAATGGGTACGACCGAAAGCGGACTTGAAAAGAATGACCAACCGAAAACGGAGTTTCAACAACAAACGAGTACGACTGAAAGCGTACTCGAAAAGAAAGACCGACCGAAAGCGGAGTTTGAACAACAAACGAGTACGACCGAAAGCGGACTCGAAAAGAAGGACTGACCGAAAGCGGAGTTTCAACAACAAATGGGTACGACCGAAAGCGGACTCAAAAAGAAGGACCGACCGAAAGCGGAGTTTCAACAACAAATGGGTACGACCGAAAGCGGACTTGAAAAGAAAGACCAACCGAAAGCGGTGTTTCAACAACAAACGAGTACGACTGAAAGCGGACTCGAAAAGATAGACCGGCCGAAAGTGGAGTTTCAACAACAAATGGGTACGACCGAAAGCGGACTTGAAAAGAAAGACCAACCGAAAACGGAGTTTCAACAACAAACGAGTACGACTGAAAGCGGACTCAAAAAGATAGACTGACCGAAAGCGGAGTTTCAACAACAAACGAGTACGACCGAAAGCGGACTCGAAAAGAAAGACCGACCGAAAGCGGAGTTTCAACAATAAACGAGTACGACCAAAAGCGGACTCGAAAAGAAAGACTGACCGAAAGCGGAGTTTCAACAACAAACGAGTACGACCGAAAGCGGACTCGAAAAGATAGACCGACCGAAAGCGGAGTTTCAACAACAAACGAGTACGACCGAAAGCGGACTCGAAAAGAAAGACCGACCGAAAGCGGACTTGAAAAGAAAGACCAACCGAAAGCGGAGTTTCAACAACAAACGAGTACGACCGAAAGCGGACTCGAAAAGATAGATCGACCGAAAGCGGAGATTCAACAACAAACGGGTACAACCGAAAGCGGACTCGAAAAGAAAGACCGACCGAAAGCGGAGTTTCAACAACAAATGGGTACGACCGAAAGCAGACTTGAAAAGAAAGACCAACCGAAAGCGGAGTTTCAACAACAAACGAGTACGACTGAAAGCGTACTCGAAAATAATGACCGACCGAAAGCGGAGTTTCAACAACAAACGAGTACGACCGAAAGCGGACTCGAAAAGAAAGACCGACCGAAAGCGTTGTTTCAACAACAAATGGGTACGACCGAAAGCGGACTTGAAAAGAAAGACCAACCGAAAGCGGAGTTTCAACAACAAACGAGTACGACTGAAAGCGGACTCGAAAAGATAGACCGACCGAAAGCGGAGTTACAACAACAAATGGGTACGACCGAAAGCGGACTTGAAAAGAAAGACCAACCGAAAGCGGAGTTTCAACAACAAACAAGTACGATGGAAACCGGACTCGAAAAGATAGACCGACCGAAAGCGGAGTTTCAACAACAAACGGGTACAACCGAAAGCGGACTCGAAAAGAAAGACAGAACAAAATTGGAGTTTCAACAACAAATGGGTACGACCGAAAGCAGACTTGAAAAGAAAGACCAACCGAATGCGGAGTTTCAACAACAAACGAGTACGACTGAAAGCGTACTCGAAAAGAAAGACCGACCGAAAGCGGAGTTTGAACAACAAACGAGTACGACCGAAAGCGGACTCGAAAAGAAGGACCGACCGAAAGCGGAGATTCAACAACAAACGGGTACGATCGAAAGCGGACTCGAAAAGAAAGACCTACCGAAAGCGGAGTTTTAACAACAAATGAGTACGACCGAAAGCGGACTTGAAAAGATAGACCGACCGAAAGCGGAGTTTCAACAATAAACGAGTACGACTGAAAGCGTACTCGAAAAGAATGACCGACCGAAAGCGGAGTTTCAACAACAAACGAGTACGACCGAAAGCGGACTCAAAAAGAAAGACCGACCGAAAGCGTTGTTTCAACAACAAATGGGTACGACCGAAAGCGGACTTGAAAAGAAAGACCAACCGAAAGCGGAGTTTCAACAACAAACGAGTACGACTGAAAGCGGACTCGAAAAGATAGACCGACCGAAAGCGGAGTTACAACAACAAATGGGTACGACCGAAAGCGGACTTGAAAAGAAAGACCAACCGAAAGCGGAGTTTCAACAACAAACAAGTACGACGGAAACCGAACTCGAAAAGATAGACCGACCGAAAGCGGAGTTTCAACAACAAACGGGTACAACCGAAAGCGGACTCGAAAAGAAAGACCGACCGAAAGCGGAGTTTCAACAACAAATGGGTACGACCGAAAGCAGACTTGAAAAGAAAGACCCACCGAAAGCAGAGTTTCAACAACAAACGAGTACGACTGAAAGCGTACTCGAAAAGAAAGACCGACCGAAAGCGGAGTTTGAACAACAAACGAGTACGACCGAAAGCGGACTCGAAAAGAAGGACCGACCGAAAGAGGAGTTTCAACAACAAATGGGTACGACCGAAAGCGGACTTGAAAAGAAAGACCTACCGAAAGCGAAGTTTTAACAACAAACGAGTACGACTGAAAGCGGACTCAAAAAGATAGACCGACCGAAAGCGGAGTTTCAACAACAAATGGGTACGACCGAAAGCGGACTTGAAAAGAAAGACCAACCGAAAGCGGAGTTTCAACAACAAATGAGTACGACTGAAAGCGTACTCGAAAAGAAAGACCGACCGAAAGCGGAGTTTGAACAACAAACGAGTACGACCGAAAGCGGACTCGAAAAGAAGGACCGACCGAAAGCGGAGTTTCAACAACAAATGGTCACGACCGAAAGCGGACTCGAAAAGAAGGACCGACCGAAAGCGGAGTTTCAACAACAAATGGGTACGACCGAAAGCGGACTTGAAAAGAAAGACCAACCGAAAGCGGAGTTTCAACAACAAACGAGTACGACTGAAAGCGGACTCGAAAAGATAGACCGGCCGAAAGTGGAGTTTCAACAACAAATGGGTACGACCGAAAGCGGACTTGAAAAGAAAGACCAACCGAAAGCGGAGTTTCAACAACAAACGAGTATGACTGAAAGCGGACTCGAAAAGATAGACTGACCGAAAGCGGAGTTTCAACAACAAACGAGTACGACCGAAAGCGGACTCGAAAAGAAAGACCGACCGAAAGCGGAGTTTCAACAATAAACGAGTACGACCAAAAGCGGACTCGAAAAGAAAGACCGACCGAAAGCGGAGTTTCAACAACAAACGAGTACGACCGAAAGCGGACTCGAAAAGATAGACCGACCGAAAGCGGAGTTTCAACAACAAATGGGTACGACCGAAAGCGGACTTGAAAAGAAAGACCAACCGAAAGCGGAGTTTCAACATCAAACGAGTACGACTGAAAGCGGACTCGAAAAGATAGACCGACCGAAAGCGGAGTTTCGACAACAAACCAGTACGACCGAAAGCGGACTCGAAAAGAAAGACCGAACAAAATTGGAGTTTCAACAACAAATGGGTACGACCGAAAGCAGAGTTGAAAAGAAAGACCAACCGAATGCGGAGTTTCAACAACAAACGAGTACGACTGAAAGCGGACTCGAAAAGAAAGACCGACCGAAAGCGGACTTGAAAAGAAAGACCAACTGAAAGAGGAGTTTCAACAACAAACGAGTACGACCGAAAGCGGACTAGAAAAGATAGATAGACCGAAAGCGGAGTTTCAACAACAAACGGGTACAACCGAAAGCGAACTCGAAAAGAAAGACCGACCGAAAGCGGAGTTTCAACAACAAACGAGTACGACCGAAAGCGGACTCGAAAAGAAAGACCGACCGAAAGCGGAGTTTCAACAACAAACGAGTACGACCGAAAGCGGACTCGAAAAGAAAGACCGACCGAAAGCGGACTTGAAAAGAAAGACCAACCGAAAGCGGAGTTTCAACAACAAACGAGTACGACCGAAAGCGGACTCGAAAAGATAGATCGACCGAAAGCGGAGATTCAACAACAAACGGGTACAACCGAAAGCGGACTCGAAAAGAAAGACCGACCGAAAGCGGAGTTTCAACAACAAATGGGTACGACCGAAAGCAGACTTGAAAAGAAAGACCAACCGAAAGCGGAGTTTCAACAACAAACGAGTACGACTGAAAGCGTACTCGAAAATAATGACCGACCGAAAGCGGAGTTTCAACAACAAACGAGTACGACCGAAAGCGGACTCGAAAAGAAAGACCGACCGAAAGCGTTGTTTCAACAACAAATGGGTACGACCGAAAGCGGAGTTGAAAAGAAAGACCAACCGAAAGTGGAGTTTCAACAACAAACGAGTACGACTGAAAGCGGACTCGAAAAGATAGACCGACCGAAAGCGGAGTTACAACAACAAATGGGTACGACCGAAAGCGGACTTGAAAAGAAAGACCAACCGAAAGCGGAGTTTCAACAACAAACAAGTACGATGGAAACCGGACTCGAAAAGATAGACCGACCGAAAGCGGAGTTTCAACAACAAACGGGTACAACCGAAAGCGGACTCGAAAAGAAAGACCGACCGAAAGCGGAGTTTCAACAACAAATGGGTACGACCGAAAGCAGACTTGAAAAGAAAGACCAACCGAAAGCAGAGTTTCAACAACAAACGAGTACGACTGAAAGCGTACTCGAAAAGAAAGACCGACCGAAAGCGGAGTTTGAACAACAAACGAGTACGACCGAAAGCGGACTCGAAAAGAAGGACCGACCGAAAGCGGAGTTTCAACAACAAATGGGTACGACTGAAAGTGGACTTGAAAAGAAAGACCTACCGAAAGCGGAGTTTTAACAACAAATGAGTACGACTGAAAGCGGACTCAAAAAGATAGACCGACCAAAAGCGGAGTTTCAACAACAAATGGGTACGACCGAAAGCGGACTTGAAAAGAATGACCAACCGAAAACGGAGTTTCAACAACAAACGAGTACGACTGAAAGCGTACTCGAAAAGAAAGACCGACCGAAAGCGGAGTTTGAACAACAAACGAGTACGACCGAAAGCGGACTCGAAAAGAAGGACTGACCGAAAGCGGAGTTTCAACAACAAATGGGTACGACCGAAAGCGGACTCAAAAAGAAGGACCGACCGAAAGCGGAGTTTCAACAACAAATGGGTACGACCGAAAGCGGACTTGAAAAGAAAGACCAACCGAAAGCGGTGTTTCAACAACAAACGAGTACGACTGAAAGCGGACTCGAAAAGATAGACCGGCCGAAAGTGGAGTTTCAACAACAAATGGGTACGACCGAAAGCGGACTTGAAAAGAAAGACCAACCGAAAACGGAGTTTCAACAACAAACGAGTACGACTGAAAGCGGACTCAAAAAGATAGACTGACCGAAAGCGGAGTTTCAACAACAAACGAGTACGACCGAAAGCGGACTCGAAAAGAAAGACCGACCGAAAGCGGAGTTTCAACAATAAACGAGTACGACCAAAAGCGGACTCGAAAAGAAAGACTGACCGAAAGCGGAGTTTCAACAACAAACGAGTACGACCGAAAGCGGACTCGAAAAGATAGACCGACCGAAAGCGGAGTTTCAACAACAAATGGGTACGACCGAAAGCGGACTTGAAAAGAAAGACCAACCGAAAGCGGAGTTTCAACATCAAACGAGTACGACTGAAAGCGGACTCGAAAAGATAGACCGACCGAAAGCGGAGTTTCGACAACAAACCAGTACGACCGAAAGCGGACTCGAAATGAAAGACAGAACAAAATTGGAGTTTCAACAACAAATGGGTACGACCGAAAGCAGACTTGAAAAGAAAGACCAACCGAATGCGGAGTTTCAACAACAAACGAGTACGACTGAAAGCGTACTCGAAAATAATGACCGACCGAAAGCGGAGTTTCAACAACAAACGAGTACGACCGAAAGCGGACTCGAAAAGATAGATCGACCGAAAGCGGAGATTCAACAACAAACGGGTACAATCGAAAGCGGACTCGAAAAGAAAGACCGACCGAAAGCGGAGTTTCAACAACAAATGGGTACGACCGAAAGCAGACTTGAAAAGAAAGACCAACCGAAAGCGGAGTTTCAACAATAAACGAGTACGACTGAAAGCGTACTCGAAAAGAATGACCGACCGAAAGCGGAGTTTCAACAACAAACGAGTACGACCGAAAGCAGACTCAAAAAGAAAGACCGACCGAAAGCGTTGTTTCAACAACAAATGGGTACGACCGAAAGCAGACTTGAAAAGAAAGACCAACCGAAAGCGGAGTTTCAACAACAAACGAGTACGACTGAAAGCGGACTCGAAAAGATAGACCGACCGAAAGCGGAGTTACAACAACAAATGGGTACGACCGAAAGCGGACTTGAAAAGAAAGACCAACCGAAAGCGGAGTTTCAACAACAAACAAGTACGACGGAAACCGAACTCGAAAAGATAGACCGACCGAAAGCGGAGTTTCAACAACAAACGGGTACAACCGAAAGCGGACTCGAAAAGAAAGACCGACCGAAAGCGGAGTTTCAACAACAAATGGGTACGACCGAAAGCAGACTTGAAAAGAAAGACCAACCGAAAGCAGAGTTTCAACAACAAACGAGTACGACTGAAAGCGTACTCGAAAAGAAAGACCGACCGAAAGCGGAGTTTGAACAACAAACGAGTACGACCGAAAGCGGACTCGAAAAGAAGGACCGACCGAAAGCGGAGTTTCAACAACAAATGGGTACGACCGAAAGCGGACTTGAAAAGAAAGACCTACCGAAAGCGAAGTTTTAACAACAAACGAGTACGACTGAAAGCGGACTCAAAAAGATAGACCGACCGAAAGCGGAGTTTCAACAACAAATGGGTACGACCGAAAGCGGACTTGAAAAGAAAGACCAACCGAAAGCGGAGTTTCAACAACAAACGAGTACGACTGAAAGCGTACTCGAAAAGAAAGACCGACCGAAAGCGGAGTTTGAACAACAAACGAGTACGACCGAAAGCGGACTCGAAAAGAAGGACCGACCGCAAGCGGAGTTTCAACAACAAATGGTCACGACCGAAAGCGGACTCAAAAAGAAGGACCGACCGAAAGCGGAGTTTCAACAACAAATGGGTACGACCGAAAGCGGACTTGAAAAGAAAGACCAACCGAAAGCGGAGTTTCAACAACAAACTAGTACGACTGAAAGCGGACTCGAAAAGATAGACCGGCCGAAAGTGGAGTTTCAACAACAAATGGGTACGACCGAAAGCGGACTTTAAAAGAAAGACCAACCGAAAGCTGAGTTTCAACAACAAACGAGTATGACTGAAAGCGGACTCGAAAAGATAGACTGACCGAAAGCGGAGTTTCAACAACAAACGAGTACGACCGAAAGCGGACTCGAAAAGAAAGACCGACCGAAAGCGGAGTTTCAACAATAAACGAGTACGACCAAAAGCGGACTCGAAAAGAAAGACCGACCGAAAGCGGAGTTTCAACAACAAACGAGTACGACCGAAAGCGGACTCGAAAAGATAGACCGACCGAAAGCGGAGTTTCAACAACAAATGGGTACGACCGAAAGCGGACTTGAAAAGAAAGACCAACCGAAAGCGGAGTTTCAACATCAAACGAGTACGACTGAAAGCGGACTCGAAAAGATAGACCGACCGAAAGCGGAGTTTCGACAACAAACCAGTACGACCGAAAGCGGACTCGAAAAGAAAGACCGAACAAAATTGGAGTTTCAACAACAAATGGGTACGACCGAAAGCAGACTTGAAAAGAAAGACCAACCGAATGCGGAGTTTCAACAACAAACAAGTACGACTGAAAGCGTACTCGAAAATAATGACCGACCGAAAGCGGAGTTTCAACAACAAATGAGTACGACCGAAAGCGGACTCGAAAAGAAAGACCAACCGAAAGCGGAGTTTCAACAACAAACAAGTACGACGGAAACCGAACTCGAAATGATAGACCGACCGAAAGCGGAGTTTCAACAACAAACGGGTACAACCGAAAGCGGACTCGAAAAGAAAGACCGACCGAAAGCGGAGTTTCAACAACAAATGGGTACGACCGAAAGCAGACTTGAAAAGAAAGACCAACCGAAAGCAGAGTTTCAACAACAAACGAGTACGACTGAAAGCGTACTCGAAAAGAAGGACCGACCGAAAGCGGAGTTTCAACAACAAATGGGTACGACCGAAAGCGGACTTGAAAAGAAAGACCTACCGAAAGCGAAGTTTTAACAACAAACGAGTACGACTGAAAGCGGACTCAAAAAGATAGACCGACCGAAAGCGTAGTTTCAACAACAAATGGGTACGACCGAAAGCGGACTTGAAAAGAAAGACCAACCGAAAGCGGAGTTTCAACAACAAACGAGTACGACTGAAAGCGTACTCGAAAAGAAAGACCGACCGAAAGCGGAGTTTGAACAACAAACGAGTACGACCGAAAGCGGACTCGAAAAGAAGGACCGACCGAAAGCGGTGTTTCAACAACAAATGGTCACGACCGAAAGCGGACTCGAAAAGAAGGACCGACCGAAAGCGGAGTTTCAACAACAAATGGGTACGACCGAAAGCGGACTTGAAAAGAAAGACCAACCGAAAGCGGAGTTTCAACAACAAACTAGTACGACTGAAAGCGGACTCGAAAAGATAGACCGGCCGAAAGTGGAGTTTCAACAACAAATGGGTACGACCGAAAGCGGACTTGAAAAGAAAGACCAACCGAAAGCGGAGTTTCAACAACAAACGAGTATGACTGAAAGCGGACTCGAAAAGATAGACTGACCGAAAGCGGAGTTTCAACAACAAACGAGTACGACCGAAAGCGGACTCGAAAAGAAAGACCGACCGAAAGCGGAGTTTCAACAATAAACGAGTACGACCAAAAGCGGACTCGAAAAGAAAGACCGACCGAAAGCGGAGTTTCAACAACAAACGAGTACGACCGAAAGCGGACTCGAAAAGATAGACCGACCGAAAGCGGAGTTTCAACAACAAATGGGTACGACCGAAAGCGGACTTGAAAAGAAAGACCAACCGAAAGCGGAGTTTCAACATCAAACGAGTACGACTGAAAGCGGACTCGAAAAGATAGACCGACCGAAAGCGGAGTTTCGACAACAAACCAGTACGACCGAAAGCGGACTCGAAAAGAAAGACCGAACAAAATTGGAGTTTCAACAACAAATGGGTACGACCGAAAGCAGACTTGAAAAGAAAGACCAACCGAATGCGGAGTTTCAACAACAAACGAGTACGACTGAAAGCGTACTCGAAAATAATGACCGACCGAAAGCGGAGTTTCAACAACAAACGAGTACGACCGAAAGCGGACTCGAAAAGAAAGACCAACCGAAAGCGGAGTTTCAACAACAAACAAGTACGACGGAAACCGAACTCGAAAAGATAGACCGACCGAAAGCGGAGTTTCAACAACAAACGGGTACAACCGAAAGCGGACTCGAAAAGAAAGACCGACCGAAAGCGGAGTTTCAACAACAAATGGGTACGACCGAAAGCAGACTTGAAAAGAAAGACCAACCGAAAGCAGAGTTTCAACAACAAACGAGTACGACTGAAAGCGTACTCGAAAAAAAAGACCGACCGAAAGCGGAGTTTGAACAACAAACGAGTACGACCGAAAGCGGACTCGAAAAGAAGGACCGACCGAAAGCGGAGTTTCAACAACAAATGGGTACGACTGAAAGCGGACTTGAAAAGAAAGACCTACCGAAAGCGGAGTTTTAACAACAAACGAGTACGACTGAAAGCGGACTCAAAAAGATAGACCGACCAAAAGCGGAGTTTCAACAACAAATGGGTACGACCGAAAGCGGACTTGAAAAGAATGACCAACCGAAAACGGAGTTTCAACAACAAACGAGTACGACTGAAAGCGTACTCGAAAAGAAAGACCGACCGAAAGCGGAGTTTGAACAACAAACGAGTACGACCGAAAGCGGACTCGAAAAGAAGGACTGACCGAAAGCGGAGTTTCAACAACAAATGGGTACGACCGAAAGCGGACTCGAAAAGAAGGACCGACCGAAAGCGGAGTTTCAACAACAAATGGGTACGACCGAAAGCGGACTTGAAAAGAAAGACCAACCGAAAGCGGTGTTTCAACAACAAACGAGTACGACTGAAAGCGGACTCGAAAAGATAGACTGGCCGAAAGTGGAGTTTCAACAACAAATGGGTACGACCGAAAGCGGACTTGAAAAGAAAGACCAACCGAAAGCGGAGTTTCAACAACAAACGAGTACGACTGAAAGCGGACTCAAAAAGATAGACTGACCGAAAGCGGAGTTTCAACAACAAACGAGTACGACCGAAAGCGAACTCGAAAAGAAAGACCGACCGAAAGCGGAGTTTCAACAATAAACGAGTACGACCAAAAGCGGACTCGAAAAGAAAGACTGACCGAAAGCGGAGTTTCAACAACAAACGAGTACGACCGAAAGCGGACTCGAAAAGATAGACCGACCGAAAGCGGAGTTTCAACAACAAATGGGTACGACCGAAAGCGGACTTGAAAAGAAAGACCAACCGAAAGCGGAGTTTCAACATCAAACGAGTACGACTGAAAGCGGACTCGAAAAGATAGACCGACCGAAAGCGGAGTTTCGACAACAAACCAGTACGACCGAAAGCGGACTCGAAAAGAAAGACAGAACAAAATTGGAGTTTCAACAACAAATGGGTACGACCGAAAGCAGACTTGAAAAGAAAGACCAACCGAATGCGGAGTTTCAACAACAAACGAGTACGACTGAAAGCGTACTCGAAAATAATGACCGACCGAAAGCGGAGTTTCAACAACAAACGAGTACGACCGAAAGCGGACTCGAAAAGATAGATCGACCGAAAGCGGAGATTCAACAACAAACGGGTACAATCGAAAGCGGACTCGAAAAGAAAGACCGACCGAAAGCGGAGTTTCAACAACAAATGGGTACGACCGAAAGCAGACTTGAAAAGAAAGACCAACCGAAAGCGGAGTTTCAACAATAAACGAGTACGACTGAAAGCGTACTCGAAAAGAATGACCGACCGAAAGCGGAGTTTCAACAACAAACGAGTACGACCGAAAGCGGACTCGAAAAGAAAGACCGACCGAAAGCGTTGTTTCAACAACAAATGGGTACGACCGAAAGCGGACTTGAAAAGAAAGACCAACCGAAAGCGGAGTTTCAACAACAAACGAGTACGACTGAAAGCGGACTCGAAAAGATAGACCGACCGAACGCGGAGTTACAACAACAAATGGGTACGACCGAAAGCGGACTCGAAAAGATAGACCGGCCGAAAGTGGAGTTTCAACAACAAATGGGTACGACCGAAAGCGGACTTGAAAAGAAAGTCCAACCGAAAGCGGAGTTTCAACAACAAACGAGTACGACTGAAAGCGGACTCAAAAAGATAGACTGACCGAAAGCGGAGTTTCAACAACAAACGAGTACGACCGAAAGCGGACTCGAAAAGAAAGACCGACCGAAAGCGGAGTTTCAACAATAAACGAGTACGACCAAAAGCGGACTCGAAAAGAAAGACTGACCGAAAGCGGAGTTTCAACAACAAACGAGTACGACCGAAAGCGGACTTTCAACAACAAATGGGTACGACCGAAAGCGGACTTGAAAAGAAAGACCAACCGAAAGCGGAGTTTCAACATCAAACGAGTACGACTGAAAGCGGACTCGAAAAGATAGACCGACCGAAAGCGGAGTTTCGACAACAAACCAGTACGACCGAAAGCGGACTCGAAAAGAAAGACAGAACAAAATTGGAGTTTCAACAACAAATGGGTACGACCGAAAGCAGACTTGAAAAGAAAGACCAACCGAATGCGGAGTTTCAACAACAAACGAGTACGACTGAAAGCGTACTCGAAAATAATGACCGACCGAAAGCGGAGTTTCAACAACAAACGAGTACGACCGAAAGCGGACTCGAAAAGATAGATCGACCGAAAGCGGAGATTCAACAACAAACGGGTACAATCGAAAGCGGACTCGAAAAGAAAGACCGACCGAAAGCGGAGTTTCAACAACAAATGGGTACGACCGAAAGCAGACTTGAAAAGAAAGACCAACCGAAAGCGGAGTTTCAACAATAAACGAGTACGACTGAAAGCGTACTCGAAAAGAAAGACCGACCGAAAGCGGAGTTTGAACAACAAACGAGTACGACCGAAAGCGGACTCGAAAAGAAGGACCGACCGAAAGCGGAGTTTCAACAACAAATGGGTACGACCGAAAGCGGACTTGAAAAGAAAGACCTACCGAAAGCGAAGTTTTAACAACAAACGAGTACGACTGAAAGCGGACTCAAAAAGATAGACCGACCGAAAGCGGAGTTTCAACAACAAATGGGTACGACCGAAAGCGGACTTGAAAAGAAAGACCAACCGAAAGCGGAGTTTCAACAACAAACGAGTACGACTGAAAGCGTACTCGAAAAGAAAGACCGACCGAAAGCGGAGTTTGAACAACAAACGAGTACGACCGAAAGCGGACTCGAAAAGAAGGACCGACCGCAAGCGGAGTTTCAACAACAAATGGTCACGACCGAAAGCGGACTCAAAAAGAAGGACCGACCGAAAGCGGAGTTTCAACAACAAATGGGTACGACCGAAAGCGGACTTGAAAAGAAAGACCAACCGAAAGCGGAGTTTCAACAACAAACTAGTACGACTGAAAGCGGACTCGAAAAGATAGACCGGCCGAAAGTGGAGTTTCAACAACAAATGGGTACGACCGAAAGCGGACTTTAAAAGAAAGACCAACCGAAAGCTGAGTTTCAACAACAAACGAGTATGACTGAAAGCGGACTCGAAAAGATAGACTGACCGAAAGCGGAGTTTCAACAACAAACGAGTACGACCGAAAGCGGACTCGAAAAGAAAGACCGACCGAAAGCGGAGTTTCAACAATAAACGAGTACGACCAAAAGCGGTCGAAAAGAAAGACCGACCGAAAGCGGAGTTTCAACAACAAACGAGTACGACCGAAAGCGGACTCGAAAAGATAGACCGACCGAAAGCGGAGTTTCAACAACAAATGGGTACGACCGAAAGCGGACTTGAAAAGAAAGACCAACCGAAAGCGGAGTTTCAACATCAAACGAGTACGACTGAAAGCGGACTCGAAAAGATAGACCGACCGAAAGCGGAGTTTCGACAACAAACCAGTACGACCGAAAGCGGACTCGAAAAGAAAGACCGAACAAAATTGGAGTTTCAACAACAAATGGGTACGACCGAAAGCAGACTTGAAAAGAAAGACCAACCGAATGCGGAGTTTCAACAACAAACAAGTACGACTGAAAGCGTACTCGAAAATAATGACCGACCGAAAGCGGAGTTTCAACAACAAACGAGTACGACCGAAAGCGGACTCGAAAAGAAAGACCAACCGAAAGCGGAGTTTCAACAACAAACAAGTACGACGGAAACCGAACTCGAAATGATAGACCGACCGAAAGCGGAGTTTCAACAACAAACGGGTACAACCGAAAGCGGACTCGAAAAGAAAGACCGACCGAAAGCGGAGTTTCAACAACAAATGGGTACGACCGAAAGCAGACTTGAAAAGAAAGACCAACCGAAAGCAGAGTTTCAACAACAAACGAGTACGACTGAAAGCGTACTCGAAAAGAAGGACCGACCGAAAGCGGAGTTTCAACAACAAATGGGTACGACCGAAAGCGGACTTGAAAAGAAAGACCTACCGAAAGCGAAGTTTTAACAACAAACGAGTACGACTGAAAGCGGACTCAAAAAGATAGACCGACCGAAAGCGGAGTTTCAACAACAAATGGGTACGACCGAAAGCGGACTTGAAAAGAAAGACCAACCGAAAGCGGAGTTTCAACAACAAACGAGTACGACTGAAAGCGTACTCGAAAAGAAAGACCGACCGAAAGCGGAGTTTGAACAACAAACGAGTACGACCGAAAGCGGACTCGAAAAGAAGGACCGACCGAAAGCGGTGTTTCAACAACAAATGGTCACGACCGAAAGCGGACTCGAAAAGAAGGACCGACCGAAAGCGGAGTTTCAACAACAAATGGGTACGACCGAAAGCGGACTTGAAAAGAAAGACCAACCGAAAGCGGAGTTTCAACAACAAACTAGTACGACTGAAAGCGGACTCGAAAAGATAGACCGGCCGAAAGTGGAGTTTCAACAACAAATGGGTACGACCGAAAGCGGACTTGAAAAGAAAGACCAACCGAAAGCGGAGTTTCAACAACAAACGAGTATGACTGAAAGCGGACTCGAAAAGATAGACTGACCGAAAGCGGAGTTTCAACAACAAACGAGTACGACCGAAAGCGGACTCGAAAAGAAAGACCGACCGAAAGCGGAGTTTCAACAATAAACGAGTACGACCAAAAGCGGACTCGAAAAGAAAGACCGACCGAAAGCGGAGTTTCAACAACAAACGAGTACGACCGAAAGCGGACTCGAAAAGATAGACCGACCGAAAGCGGAGTTTCAACAACAAATGGGTACGACCGAAAGCGGACTTGAAAAGAAAGACCAACCGAAAGCGGAGTTTCAACATCAAACGAGTACGACTGAAAGCGGACTCGAAAAGATAGACCGACCGAAAGCGGAGTTTCGACAACAAACCAGTACGACCGAAAGCGGACTCGAAAAGAAAGACCGAACAAAATTGGAGTTTCAACAACAAATGGGTACGACCGAAAGCAGACTTGAAAAGAAAGACCAACCGAATGCGGAGTTTCAACAACAAACGAGTACGACTGAAAGCGTACTCGAAAATAATGACCGACCGAAAGCGGAGTTTCAACAACAAACGAGTACGACCGAAAGCGGACTCGAAAAGAAAGACCAACCGAAAGCGGAGTTTCAACAACAAACAAGTACGACGGAAACCGAACTCGAAAAGATAGACCGACCGAAAGCGGAGTTTCAACAACAAACGGGTACAACCGAAAGCGGACTCGAAAAGAAAGACCGACCGAAAGCGGAGTTTCAACAACAAATGGGTACGACCGAAAGCAGACTTGAAAAGAAAGACCAACCGAAAGCAGAGTTTCAACAACAAACGAGTACGACTGAAAGCGTACTCGAAAAAAAAGACCGACCGAAAGCGGAGTTTGAACAACAAACGAGTACGACCGAAAGCGGACTCGAAAAGAAGGACCGACCGAAAGCGGAGTTTCAACAACAAATGGGTACGACCGAAAGCGGACTTGAAAAGAAAGACCTACCGAAAGCGGAGTTTTAACAACAAACGAGTACGACTGAAAGCGGACTCAAAAAGATAGACCGACCAAAAGCGGAGTTTCAACAACAAATGGGTACGACCGAAAGCGGACTTGAAAAGAATGACCAACCGAAAACGGAGTTTCAACAACAAACGAGTACGACTGAAAGCGTACTCGAAAAGAAAGACCGACCGAAAGCGGAGTTTGAACAACAAACGAGTACGACCGAAAGCGGACTCGAAAAGAAGGACTGACCGAAAGCGGAGTTTCAACAACAAATGGGTACGACCGAAAGCGGACTCGAAAAGAAGGACCGACCGAAAGCGGAGTTTCAACAACAAATGGGTACGACCGAAAGCGGACTTGAAAAGAAAGACCAACCGAAAGCGGTGTTTCAACAACAAACGAGTACGACTGAAAGCGGACTCGAAAAGATAGACTGGCCGAAAGTGGAGTTTCAACAACAAATGGGTACGACCGAAAGCGGACTTGAAAAGAAAGACCAACCGAAAGCGGAGTTTCAACAACAAACGAGTACGACTGAAAGCGGACTCAAAAAGATAGACTGACCGAAAGCGGAGTTTCAACAACAAACGAGTACGACCGAAAGCGGACTCGAAAAGAAAGACCGACCGAAAGCGGAGTTTCAACAATAAACGAGTACGACCAAAAGCGGACTCGAAAAGAAAGACTGACCGAAAGCGGAGTTTCAACAACAAACGAGTACGACCGAAAGCGGACTCGAAAAGATAGACCGACCGAAAGCGGAGTTTCAACAACAAATGGGTACGACCGAAAGCGGACTTGAAAAGAAAGACCAACCGAAAGCGGAGTTTCAACATCAAACGAGTACGACTGAAAGCGGACTCGAAAAGATAGACCGACCGAAAGCGGAGTTTCGACAACAAACCAGTACGACCGAAAGCGGACTCGAAAAGAAAGACAGAACAAAATTGGAGTTTCAACAACAAATGGGTACGACCGAAAGCAGACTTGAAAAGAAAGACCAACCGAATGCGGAGTTTCAACAACAAACGAGTACGACTGAAAGCGTACTCGAAAATAATGACCGACCGAAAGCGGAGTTTCAACAACAAACGAGTACGACCGAAAGCGGACTCGAAAAGATAGATCGACCGAAAGCGGAGATTCAACAACAAACGGGTACAATCGAAAGCGGACTCGAAAAGAAAGACCGACCGAAAGCGGAGTTTCAACAACAAATGGGTACGACCGAAAGCAGACTTGAAAAGAAAGACCAACCGAAAGCGGAGTTTCAACAATAAACGAGTACGACTGAAAGCGTACTCGAAAAGAATGACCGACCGAAAGCGGAGTTTCAACAACAAACGAGTACGACCGAAAGCGGACTCGAAAAGAAAGACCGACCGAAAGCGTTGTTTCAACAACAAATGGGTACGACCGAAAGCGGACTTGAAAAGAAAGACCAACCGAAAGCGGAGTTTCAACAACAAACGAGTACGACTGAAAGCGGACTCGAAAAGATAGACCGACCGAACGCGGAGTTACAACAACAAATGGGTACGACCGAAAGCGGACTCGAAAAGATAGACCGGCCGAAAGTGGAGTTTCAACAACAAATGGGTACGACCGAAAGCGGACTTGAAAAGAAAGTCCAACCGAAAGCGGAGTTTCAACAACAAACGAGTACGACTGAAAGCGGACTCAAAAAGATAGACTGACCGAAAGCGGAGTTTCAACAACAAACGAGTACGACCGAAAGCGGACTCGAAAAGAAAGACCGACCGAAAGCGGAGTTTCAACAATAAACGAGTACGACCAAAAGCGGACTCGAAAAGAAAGACTGACCGAAAGCGGAGTTTCAACAACAAACGAGTACGACCGAAAGCGGACTTTCAACAACAAATGGGTACGACCGAAAGCGGACTTGAAAAGAAAGACCAACCGAAAGCGGAGTTTCAACATCAAACGAGTACGACTGAAAGCGGACTCGAAAAGATAGACCGACCGAAAGCGGAGTTTCGACAACAAACCAGTACGACCGAAAGCGGACTCGAAAAGAAAGACAGAACAAAATTGGAGTTTCAACAACAAATGGGTACGACCGAAAGCAGACTTGAAAAGAAAGACCAACCGAATGCGGAGTTTCAACAACAAACGAGTACGACTGAAAGCGTACTCGAAAATAATGACCGACCGAAAGCGGAGTTTCAACAACAAACGAGTACGACCGAAAGCGGACTCGAAAAGATAGATCGACCGAAAGCGGAGATTCAACAACAAACGGGTACAATCGAAAGCGGACTCGAAAAGAAAGACCGACCGAAAGCGGAGTTTCAACAACAAATGGGTACGACCGAAAGCAGACTTGAAAAGAAAGACCAACCGAAAGCGGAGTTTCAACAATAAACGAGTACGACTGAAAGCTTACTCGAAAAGAATGACCGACCGAAAGCGGAGTTTCAACAACAAACGAGTACGACCGAAAGCGGACTCGAAAAGAAAGACCGACCGAAAGCGTTGTTTCAACAACAAATGGGTACGACCGAAAGCGGACTTGAAAAGAAAGACCAACCGAAAGCGGAGTTTCAACAACAAACGAGTACGACTGAAAGCGGACTCGAAAAGATAGACCGACCGAAAGCGGAGTTACAACAACAAATGGGTACGACCGAAAGCGGACTTGAAAAGAAAGACCAACCGAAAGCGGAGTTTCAACAACAAACAAGTACGACGGAAACCGAACTCGAAAAGATAGACCGACCGAAAGCAGAGTTTCAACAACAAACGGGTACAACCGAAAGCGGACTCGAAAAGAAAGACCGACCGAAAGCGGAGTTTCAACAACAAATGGGTACGACCGAAATCAGACTTGAAAAGAAAGACCAACCGAAAGCAGAGTTTCAACAACAAACGAGTACGACTGAAAGCGTACTCGAAAAGAAAGACCGAACGAAAGCGGAGTTTGAACAACAAACGAGTACGACCGAAAGCGGACTCGAAAAGAAGGACCGACCGAAAGCGGAGTTTCAACAATAAATGGGTACGACCGAAAGCGGACTTGAAAAGAAAGACCTACCGAAAGCGGAGTTTTAACAACAAACGAGTACGACTGAAAGCGGACTCAAAAAGATAGACCGACCGAAAGCGGAGTTTCAACAACAAATGGGTACGACTGAAAGCGGACTTGAAAAGAAAGACCAACCGAAAGCGGAGTTTCAACAACAAACGAGTACGACTGAAAGCGTACTCGAAAAGAAAGACCGACCGAAAGCGGAGTTTGAACAACAAACGGGTACAACCGAAAGCGGACTCGAAAAGAAAGACCGACCGAAAGCGGAGTTTCAACAACAAATGGGTACGACCGAAAGCAGACTTGAAAAGAAAGACCAACCGAAAGCAGAGTTTCAACAACAAACGAGTACGACTGAAAGCGTACTCGAAAAGAAAGACCGACCGAAAGCGGAGTTTGAACAACAAACGAGTACGACCGAAAGCGGACTCGAAAAGAAGGACCGACCGAAAGCGGAGTTTCAACAACAAATGGGTACGACCGAAAGCGGACTTGAAAAGAAAGACCTACCGAAAGCGAAGTTTTAACAACAAACGAGTACGACTGAAAGCGGACTCAAAAAGATAGACCGACCGAAAGCGGAGTTTCAACAACAAATGGGTACGACCGAAAGCGGACTTGAAAAGAAAGACCAACCGAAAGCGGAGTTTCAACAACAAACGAGTACGACTGAAAGCGTACTCGAAAAGAAAGACCGACCGAAAGCGGAGTTTGAACAACAAACGAGTACGACCGAAAGCGGACTCGAAAAGAAGGACCGACCGAAAGCGGAGTTTCAACAACAAATGGTCACGACCGAAAGCGGACTCGAAAAGAAGGACCGACCGAAAGCAGAGTTTCAACAACAAATGGGTACGACCGAAAGCGGACTTGAAAAGAAAGACCAACCGAAAGCGGAGTTTCAACAACAAACTAGTACGACTGAAAGCGGACTCGAAAAGATAGACCGGCCGAAAGTGGAGTTTCAACAACAAATGGGTACGACCGAAAGCGGACTTGAAAAGAAAGACCAACCGAAAGTGGAGTTTCAACAACAAACGAGTATGACTGAAAGCGGACTCGAAAAGATAGACTGACCGAAAGCGGAGTTTCAACAACAAACGAGTACGACCGAAAGCGGACTCGAAAAGAAAGACCGACCGAAAGCGTTGTTTCAACAACAAATGGGTACGACCGAAAGCGGACTTGAAAAGAAAGACCAACCGAAAGCGGAGTTTCAACAACAAACGAGTACGACTGAAAGCGGACTCGAAAAGATAGACCGACCGAAAGCGGAGTTACACCAACAAATGGGTACGACCGAAAGCGGACTTGAAAAGAAAGACCAACCGAAAGCGGAGTTTCAACAACAAACAAGTACGACGGAAACCGAACTCGAAAAGATAGACCGACCGAAAGCAGAGTTTCAACAACAAACGGGTACAACCGAAAGCGGACTCGAAAAGAAAGACCGACCGAAAGCGGAGTTTCAACAACAAATGGGTACGACCGAAATCAAACTTGAAAAGAAAGACCAATCGAAAGCAGAGTTTCAACAACAAACGAGTACGACTGAAAGCGTACTCGAAAAGAAAGACCGAACGAAAGCGGAGTTTGAACAACAAACGGGTACAACCGAAAGCGGACTCGAAAAGAAAGACCGACCGAAAGCGGAGTTTCAACAATAAATGGGTACGACCGAAAGCGGACTTGAAAAGAAAGACCTACCGAAAGCGGAGTTTTAACAACAAACGAGTACGACTGAAAGCGGACTCAAAAAGATAGACCGACCGAAAGCGGAGTTTCAACAACAAATGGGTACGACCGAAAGCGGACTTGAAAAGAAAGACCAACCGAAAGCGGAGTTTCAACAACAAACGAGTATGACTGAAAGCGTACTCGAAAAGAAAGACCGACCGAAAGCGGAGTTTGAACAACAAACGGGTACAACCGAAAGCGGACTCGAAAAGAAAGACCGACCGAAAGCGGAGTTTCAACAACAAATGGGTACGACCGAAAGCAGACTTGAAAAGAAAGACCAACCGAAAGCAGAGTTTCAACAACAAACGAGTACGACTGAAAGCGTACTCGAAAAGAAAGACCGACCGAAAGCGGAGTTTGAACAACAAACGAGTACGACCGAAAGCGGACTCGAAAAGAAGGACCGACCGAAAGCGGAGTTTCAACAACAAATGGGTACGACCGAAAGCGGACTTGAAAAGAAAGACCTACCGAAAGCGAAGTTTTAACAACAAACGAGTACGACTGAAAGCGGACTCAAAAAGATAGACCGACCGAAAGCGGAGTTTCAACAACAAATGGGTACGACCGAAAGCGGACTTGAAAAGAAAGACCAACCGAAAGCGGAGTTTCAACAACAAACGAGTACGACTGAAAGCGTACTCGAAAAGAAAGACCGACCGAAAGCGGAGTTTGAACAACAAACGAGTACGACCGAAAGCGGACTCGAAAAGAAGGACCGACCGAAAGCGGAGTTTCAACAACAAATGGTCACGACCGAAAGCGGACTCGAAAAGAAGGACCGACCGAAAGCGGAGTTTCAACAACAAATGGGTACGACCGAAAGCGGACTTGAAAAGAAAGACCAACCGAAAGCGGAGTTTCAACAACAAACTAGTACGACTGAAAGCGGACTCGAAAAGATAGACCGGCCGAAAGTGGAGTTTCAACAACAAATGGGTACGACCGAAAGCGGACTTGAAAAGAAAGACCAACCGAAAGCGGAGTTTCAACAACAAACGAGTATGACTGAAAGCGGACTCGAAAAGATAGACTGACCGAAAGCGGAGTTTCAACAACAAACGAGTACGACCGAAAGCGGACTCAAAAAGAAAGACCGACCGAAAGCGGAGTTTCAACAATAAACGAGTACGACCAAAAGCGGACTCGAAAAGAAAGACCGACCGAAAGCGGAGTTTCAACAACAAACGAGTACGACCGAAAGCGGACTCGAAAAGATAGACCGACCGAAAGCGGAGTTTCAACAACAAATGGGTACGACCGAAAGCGGACTTGAAAAGAAAGACCAACCGAAAGCGGTGTTTCAACATCAAACGAGTACGACTGAAAGCGGACTCGAAAAGATAGACCGACCGAAAGCGGAGTTTCGACAACAAACCAGTACGACCGAAAGCGGACTCGAAAAGAAAGACCGAACAAAATTGGAGTTTCAACAACAAATGGGTACGACCGAAAGCAGACTTGAAAAGAAAGACCAACCGAATGCGGAGTTTCAACAACAAACTAGTACGACTGAAAGCGTACTCGAAAATAATGACCGACCGAAAGCGGAGTTTCAACAACAAACGAGTACGACCGAAAGCGGACTCGAAAAGAAAGACCAACCGAAAGCGGAGTTTCAACAACAAACAAGTACGACGGAAACCGAACTCGAAAAGATAGACCGACCGAAAGCGGAGTTTCAACAACAAACGGGTACAACCGAAAGCGGACTCGAAAAGAAAGACCGACCGAAAGCGGAGTTTCAACAACAAATGGGTACGACCGAAAGCAGACTTGAAAAGAAAGACCAACCGAAAGCAGAGTTTCAACAACAAACGAGTACGACTGAAAGCGTACTCGAAAAAAAAGACCGACCGAAAGCGGAGTTTGAACAACAAACGAGTACGACCGAAAGCGGACTCGAAAAGAAGGACCGACCGAAAGCGGAGTTTCAACAACAAATGGGTACGACCGAAAGCGGACTTGAAAAGAAAGACCTACCGAAAGCGGAGTTTTAACAACAAACGAGTACGACTGAAAGCGGACTCAAAAAGATAGACTGACCGAAAGCGGAGTTTCAACAACAAATGGGTACGACCGAAAGCAGACTTGAAAAGAAAGACCAACCGAAAGCGGAGTTTCAACAATAAACGAGTACGACTGAAAGCGTACTCGAAAAGAATGACCGACCGAAAGCGGAGTTTCAACAACAAACGAGTACGACCGAAAGCGGACTCGAAAAGAAAGACCGACCGAAAGCGTTGTTTCAACAACAAATGGGTACGACCGAAAGCGGACTTGAAAAGCAAGACCAACCGAAAGCGGAGTTTCAACAACAAACGAGTACGACTGAAAGCGGACTCGAAAAGATAGACCGACCGAAAGCGGAGTTACAACAACAAATGGGTACGACCGAAAGCGGACTCGAAAAGATAGACCGGCCGAAAGTGGAGTTTCAACAACAAATGGGTACGACCGAAAGCGGACTTGAAAAGAAAGACCAACCGAAAGCGGAGTTTCAACAACAAACGAGTACGACTGAAAGCGGACTCAAAAAGATAGACTGACCGAAAGCGGAGTTTCAACAACAAACGAGTACGACCGAAAGCGGACTCGAAAAGAAAGACCGACCGAAAGCGGAGTTTCAACAATAAACGAGTACGACCAAAAGCGGACTCGAAAAGAAAGACTGACCGAAAGCGGAGTTTCAACAACAAACGAGTACGACCGAAAGCGGAGTTTCAACAACAAATGGGTACGACCGAAAGCGGACTTGAAAAGAAAGACCAACCGAAAGCGGAGTTTCAACATCAAACGAGTACGACTGAAAGCGGACTCGAAAAGATAGACCGACCGAAAGCGGAGTTTCGACAACAAACCAGTACGACCGAAAGCGGACTCGAAAAGAAAGACAGAACAAAATTGGAGTTTCAACAACAAATGGGTACGACCGAAAGCAGACTTGAAAAGAAAGACCAACCGAATGCGGAGTTTCAACAACAAACGAGTACGACTGAAAGCGGACTCGAAAATAATGACCGACCGAAAGCGGAGTTTCAACAACAAACGAGTACGACCGAAAGCGGACTCGAAAAGATAGATCGACCGAAAGCGGAGATTCAACAACAAACGGGTACAATCGAAAGCGGACTCGAAAAGAAAGACCGACCGAAAGCGGAGTTTCAACAACAAATGGGTACGACCGAAAGCAGACTTGAAAAGAAATACCAACCGAAAGCGGAGTTTCAACAATAAACGAGTAGGACTGAAAGCTTACTCGAAAAGAATGACCGGCCGAAAGCGGAGTTTCAACAACAAACGAGTACGACCGAAAGCGGACTCGAAAAGAAAGACCGACCGAAAGCGTTGTTTCAACAACAAATGGGTACGATCGAAAGCGGACTTGAAAAGAAAGACCAACCGAAAGCGGAGTTTCAACAACAAACGAGTACGACTGAAAGCGGACTCGAAAAGATAGACCGACCGAAAGCGGAGTTACAACAACAAATGGGTACGACCGAAAGCGGACTTGAAAAGAAAGACCAACCGAAAGCGGAGTTTCAACAACAAACAAGTACGACGGAAACCGAACTCGAAAAGATAGACCGACCGAAAGCAGAGTTTCAACAACAAACGGGTACAACCGAAAGCGGACTCGAAAAGAAAGACCGACCGAAAGCGGAGTTTCAACAACAAATGGGTACGACCGAAATCAGACTTGAAAAGAAAGACCAACCGAAAGCAGAGTTTCAACAACAAACGAGTACGACTGAAAGCGTACTCGAAAAGAAAGACCGAACGAAAGCGGAGTTTGAACAACAAACGAGTACGACCGAAAGCGGACTCGAAAAGAAGGACCGACCGAAAGCGGAGTTTCAACAATAAATGGGTACGACCGAAAGCGGACTTGAAAAGAAAGACCTACCGAAAGCGGAGTTTTAACAACAAACGAGTACGACTGAAAGCGGACTCAAAAAGATAGACCGACCGAAAGCGGAGTTTCAACAACAAATGGGTACGACCGAAAGCGGACTTGAAAAGAAAGACCAACCGAAAGCGGAGTTTCAACAACAAACGAGTACGACTGAAAGCGTACTCGAAAAGAAAGACCGACCGAAAGCGGAGTTTGAACAACAAACGAGTACGACCGAAAGCGGACTCGAAAAGAAGGACCGACCGAAAGTGGAGTTTCAACAACAAATGGTCACGACCGAAAGCGGACTCGAAAAGAAGGACCGACCGAAAGCGGAGTTTCAACAACAAATGGGTACGACCGAAAGCGGACTTGAAAAGAAAGACCAACCGAAAGCGGAGTTTCAACAACAAACGAGTACGACTGAAAGCGGACTCGAAAAGATAGACCGGCCGAAAGTGGAGTTTCAACAACAAATGGGTACGACCGAAAGCGGACTTGAAAAGAAAGACCAACCGAAAGCGGAGTTTCAACAACAAACGAGTATGACTGAAAGCGGACTCGAAAAGATAGACTGACCGAAAGCGGAGTTTCAACAACAAACGAGTACGACCGAAAGCGGACTCGAAAAGAAAGACCGACCGAAAGCAGAGTTTCAATAATAAACGAGTACGACCAAAAGCGGACTCGAAAAGAAAGATCGACCGAAAGCGGAGTTTCAACAACAAACGAGTACGACCGAAAGCGGACTCGAAAAGATAGACCGACCGAAAGCGGAGTTTCAACAACAAATGGGTACGACCGAAAGCGGACTTGAAAAGAAAGACCAACCGAAAGCGGAGTTTCAACATCAAATGAGTACGACTGAAAGCGGACTCGAAAAGATAGACCGACCGAAAGCGGAGTTTCCACAACAAACCAGTACGACCGAAAGCGGACTCGAAAAGAAAGACCGAACAAAATTGGAGTTTCAACAACAAATGGGTACGACCGAAAGCAGACTTGAAAAGAAAGACCAACCGAATGCGGAGTTTCAACAACAAACGAGTACGACTGAAAGCGGACTCGAAAAGAAAGACCGACCGAAAGCGGACTTGAAAAGAAAGACCAACTGAAAGAGGAGTTTCAACAACAAACGAGTACGACCGAAAGCGGACTAGAAAAGATAGATAGACCGAAAGCGGAGTTTCAACAACAAACGGGTACAACCGAAAGCGAACTCGAAAAGAAAGACCGACCGAAAGCGGAGTTTCAACAACAAATGGGTACGACCGAAAGCAGACTTGAAAAGAAAGACCAACCGAAAGCGGAGTTTCAACAATAAACGAGTACGACTGAAAGCGTACTCGAAAAGAATGACCGACCGAAAGCGGAGTTTCAACAACAAACGAGTACGACCGAAAGCGGACTCGAAAAGAAAGACCGACAGAAAGCGTTGTTTCAACAACAAATGGGTACGACCGAAAGCGGACTTGAAAAGAAAGACTAACCGAAAGCGGAGTTTCAACAACAAACGAGTACGACTGAAAGCGGACTCGAAAAGATAGACCGACCGAAAGCGGAGTTACAACAACAAATGGGTACGACCGAAAGCGGACTTGAAAAGAAAGACCAACCGAAAGCGGAGTTTCAACAACAAACAAGTACGACGGAAACCGAACTCGAAAAGATAGACCGACCGAAAGCGGAGTTTCAACAACAAACGGGTACAACCGAAAGCGGACTCGAAAAGAAAGACCGACCGAAAGCGGAGTTTCAACAACAAATGGGTACGACCGAAATCAGACTTGAAAAGAAAGACCAACCGAAAGCAGAGTTTCAACAACAAACGAGTACGACTGAAAGCGTACTCGAAAAGAAAGACCGAACGAAAGCGGAGTTTGAACAACAAACGAGTACGACCGAAAGCGGACTCGAAAAGAAGGACCGACCGAAAGCGGAGTTTCAACAACAAATGGGTACGACCGAAAGCGGACTTGAAAAGAAAGACCTACCGAAAGCGGAGTTTTAACAACAAACGAATACGACTGAAAGCGGACTCAAAAAGATAGACTGACCGAAAGCGGAGTTTCAACAACAAATGGGTACGACCGAAAGCAGACTTGAAAAGAAAGACCAACCGAAAGCGGAGTTTCAACAATAAACGAGTACGACTGAAAGCGTACTCGAAAAGAATGACCGCCCAAAGCGGAGTTTCAACAACAAACGAGTACGACCGAAAGCGGACTCGAAAAGAAAGACCGACCGAAAGCGTTGTTTCAACAACAAATGGGTACGACCGAAAGCGGACTTGAAAAGAAAGACCAATCGAAAGCGGAGTTTCAACAACAAACGAGTACGACTGAAAGCGGACTCGAAAAGATAGACCGACCGAAAGCGGAGTTACAACAACAAATGGGTACGACCGAAAGCGGACTCGAAAAGATAGACCGGCCGAAAGTGGAGTTTCAACAACAAATGGGTACGACCGAAAGCGGACTTGAAAAGAAAGACCAACCGAAAGTGGAGTTTCAACAACAAACGAGTACGACTGAAAGCGGACTCAAAAAGATAGACTGACCGAAAGCGGAGTTTCAACAACAAACGAGTACGACCGAAAGCGGACTCGAAAAGAAAGACCGACCGAAAGCGGAGTTTCAACAATAAACGAGTACGACCAAAAGCGGACTCGAAAAGAAAGACTGACCGAAAGCGGAGTTTCAACAACAAACGAGTACGACCGAAAGCGGAGTTTCAACAACAAATGGGTACGACCGAAAGCGGACTTGAAAAGAAAGACCAACCGAAAGCGGAGTTTCAACATCAAACGAGTACGACTGAAAGCGGACTCGAAAAGATAGACCGACCGAAAGCGGAGTTTCGACAACAAACCAGTACGACCGAAAGCGGACTCGAAAAGAAAGACAGAACAAAATTGGAGTTTCAACAACAAATGGGTACGACCGAAAGCAGACTTGAAAAGAAAGACCAACCGAATGCGGAGTTTCAACAACAAACGAGTACGACTGAAAGCGTACTCGAAAATAATGACCGACCGAAAGCGGAGTTTCAACAACAAACGAGTACGACCGAAAGCGGACTCGAAAAGATAGATCGACCGAAAGCGGAGATTCAACAACAAACGGGTACAATCGAAAGCGGACTCGAAAAGAAAGACCGACCGAAAGCGGAGTTTCAACAACAAATGGGTACGACCGAAAGCAGACTTGAAAAGAAAGACCAACCGAAAGCGGAGTTTCAACAATAAACGAGTACGACTGAAAGCTTACTCGAAAAGAATGACCGACCGAAAGCGGAGTTTCAACAACAAACGAGTACGACCGAAAGCGGACTCGAAAAGAAAGACCGACCGAAAGCGTTGTTTCAACAACAAATGGGTACGACCGAAAGCGGACTTGAAAAGAAAGACCAACCGAAAGCGGAGTTTCAACAACAAACGAGTACGACTGAAAGCGGACTCGAAAAGATAGACCGACCGAAAGCGGAGTTACAACAACAAATGGGTACGACCGAAAGCGGACTTGAAAAGAAAGACCAACCGAAAGCGGAGTTTCAACAACAAACAAGTACGACGGAAACCGAACTCGAAAAGATAGACCGACCGAAAGCAGAGTTTCAACAACAAACGGGTACAACCGAAAGCGGACTCGAAAAGAAAGACCGACCGAAAGCGGAGTTTCAACAACAAATGGGTACGACCGAAATCAGACTTGAAAAGAAAGACCAACCGAAAGCAGAGTTTCAACAACAAACGAGTACGACTGAAAGCGTACTCGAAAAGAAAGACCGAACGAAAGCGGAGTTTGAACAACAAACGAGTACGACCGAAAGCGGACTCGAAAAGAAGGACCGACCGAAAGCGGAGTTTCAACAATAAATGGGTACGACCGAAAGCGGACTTGAAAAGAAAGACCTACCGAAAGCGGAGTTTTAACAACAAACGAGTACGACTGAAAGCGGACTCAAAAAGATAGACCGACCAAAAGCGGAGTTTCAACAACAAATGGGTACGACCGAAAGCGGACTTGAAAAGAAAGACCAACCGAAAGCGGAGTTTCAACAACAAACGAGTACGACTGAAAGCGTACTCGAAAAGAAAGACCGACCGAAATTGGAGTTTGAACAACAAACGAGTACGACCGAAAGCGGACTCGAAAAGAAGGACCGACCGAAAGCGGAGTTTCAACAACAAATGGTCACGACCGAAAGCGGACTCGAAAAGAAGGACCGACCGAAAGCGGAGTTTCAACAACAAATGGGTACGACCGAAAGCGGACTTGAAAAGAAAGACCAACCGAAAGCGGAGTTTCAACAACAAACGAGTACGACTGAAAGCGGACTCGAAAAGATAGACCGGCCGAAAGTGGAGTTTCAACAACAAATGGGTACGACCGAAAGCGGACTTGAAAAGAAAGACCAACCGAAAGCGGAGTTTCAACAACAAACGAGTATGACTGAAAGCGGACTCGAAAAGATAGACTGACCGAAAGCGGAGTTTCAACAACAAACGAGTACGACCGAAAGCGGACTCGAAAAGAAAGACCGACCGAAAGCAGAGTTTCAATAATAAACGAGTACGACCAAAAGCGGACTCGAAAAGAAAGATCGACCGAAAGCGGAGTTTCAACAACAAACGAGTACGACCGAAAGCGGACTCGAAAAGATAGACCGACCGAAAGCGGAGTTTCAACAACAAATGGGTACGACCGAAAGCGGACTTGAAAAGAAAGACCAACCGAAAGCGGAGTTTCAACATCAAATGAGTACGACTGAAAGCGGACTCGAAAAGATAGACCGACCGAAAGCGGAGTTTCCACAACAAACCAGTACGACCGAAAGCGGACTCGAAAAGAAAGACCGAACAAAATTGGAGTTTCAACAACAAATGGGTACGACCGAAAGCAGACTTGAAAAGAAAGACCAACCGAATGCGGAGTTTCAACAACAAACGAGTACGACTGAAAGCGGACTCGAAAAGAAAGACCGACCGAAAGCGGACTTGAAAAGAAAGACCAACTGAAAGAGGAGTTTCAACAACAAACGAGTACGACCGAAAGCGGACTAGAAAAGATAGATAGACCGAAAGCGGAGTTTCAACAACAAACGGGTACAACCGAAAGCGAACTCGAAAAGAAAGACCGACCGAAAGCGGAGTTTCAACAACAAATGGGTACGACCGAAAGCAGACTTGAAAAGAAAGACCAACCGAAAGCGGAGTTTCAACAATAAACGAGTACGACTGAAAGCGTACTCGAAAAGAATGACCGACCGAAAGCGGAGTTTCAACAACAAACGAGTACGACCGAAAGCGGACTCGAAAAGAAAGACCGACAGAAAGCGTTGTTTCAACAACAAATGGGTACGACCGAAAGCGGACTTGAAAAGAAAGACTAACCGAAAGCGGAGTTTCAACAACAAACGAGTACGACTGAAAGCGGACTCGAAAAGATAGACCGACCGAAAGCGGAGTTACAACAACAAATGGGTACGACCGAAAGCGGACTTGAAAAGAAAGACCAACCGAAAGCGGAGTTTCAACAACAAACAAGTACGACGGAAACCGAACTCGAAAAGATAGACCGACCGAAAGCGGAGTTTCAACAACAAACGGGTACAACCGAAAGCGGACTCGAAAAGAAAGACCGACCGAAAGCGGAGTTTCAACAACAAATGGGTACGACCGAAATCAGACTTGAAAAGAAAGACCAACCGAAAGCAGAGTTTCAACAACAAACGAGTACGACTGAAAGCGTACTCGAAAAGAAAGACCGAACGAAAGCGGAGTTTGAACAACAAACGAGTACGACCGAAAGCGGACTCGAAAAGAAGGACCGACCGAAAGCGGAGTTTCAACAACAAATGGGTACGACCGAAAGCGGACTTGAAAAGAAAGACCTACCGAAAGCGGAGTTTTAACAACAAACGAATACGACTGAAAGCGGACTCAAAAAGATAGACTGACCGAAAGCGGAGTTTCAACAACAAATGGGTACGACCGAAAGCAGACTTGAAAAGAAAGACCAACCGAAAGCGGAGTTTCAACAATAAACGAGTACGACTGAAAGCGTACTCGAAAAGAATGACCGCCCAAAGCGGAGTTTCAACAACAAACGAGTACGACCGAAAGCGGACTCGAAAAGAAAGACCGACCGAAAGCGTTGTTTCAACAACAAATGGGTACGACCGAAAGCGGACTTGAAAAGAAAGACCAATCGAAAGCGGAGTTTCAACAACAAACGAGTACGACTGAAAGCGGACTCGAAAAGATAGACCGACCGAAAGCGGAGTTACAACAACAAATGGGTACGACCGAAAGCGGACTCGAAAAGATAGACCGGCCGAAAGTGGAGTTTCAACAACAAATGGGTACGACCGAAAGCGGACTTGAAAAGAAAGACCAACCGAAAGTGGAGTTTCAACAACAAACGAGTACGACTGAAAGCGGACTCAAAAAGATAGACTGACCGAAAGCGGAGTTTCAACAACAAACGAGTACGACCGAAAGCGGACTCGAAAAGAAAGACCGACCGAAAGCGGAGTTTCAACAATAAACGAGTACGACCAAAAGCGGACTCGAAAAGAAAGACTGACCGAAAGCGGAGTTTCAACAACAAACGAGTACGACCGAAAGCGGAGTTTCAACAACAAATGGGTACGACCGAAAGCGGACTTGAAAAGAAAGACCAACCGAAAGCGGAGTTTCAACATCAAACGAGTACGACTGAAAGCGGACTCGAAAAGATAGACCGACCGAAAGCGGAGTTTCGACAACAAACCAGTACGACCGAAAGCGGACTCGAAAAGAAAGACAGAACAAAATTGGAGTTTCAACAACAAATGGGTACGACCGAAAGCAGACTTGAAAAGAAAGACCAACCGAATGCGGAGTTTCAACAACAAACGAGTACGACTGAAAGCGTACTCGAAAATAATGACCGACCGAAAGCGGAGTTTCAACAACAAACGAGTACGACCGAAAGCGGACTCGAAAAGATAGATCGACCGAAAGCGGAGATTCAACAACAAACGGGTACAATCGAAAGCGGACTCGAAAAGAAAGACCGACCGAAAGCGGAGTTTCAACAACAAATGGGTACGACCGAAAGCAGACTTGAAAAGAAAGACCAACCGAAAGCGGAGTTTCAACAATAAACGAGTACGACTGAAAGCTTACTCGAAAAGAATGACCGACCGAAAGCGGAGTTTCAACAACAAACGAGTACGACCGAAAGCGGACTCGAAAAGAAAGACCGACCGAAAGCGTTGTTTCAACAACAAATGGGTACGACCGAAAGCGGACTTGAAAAGAAAGACCAACCGAAAGCGGAGTTTCAACAACAAACGAGTACGACTGAAAGCGGACTCGAAAAGATAGACCGACCGAAAGCGGAGTTACAACAACAAATGGGTACGACCGAAAGCGGACTTGAAAAGAAAGACCAACCGAAAGCGGAGTTTCAACAACAAACAAGTACGACGGAAACCGAACTCGAAAAGATAGACCGACCGAAAGCAGAGTTTCAACAACAAACGGGTACAACCGAAAGCGGACTCGAAAAGAAAGACCGACCGAAAGCGGAGTTTCAACAACAAATGGGTACGACCGAAATCAGACTTGAAAAGAAAGACCAACCGAAAGCAGAGTTTCAACAACAAACGAGTACGACTGAAAGCGTACTCGAAAAGAAAGACCGAACGAAAGCGGAGTTTGAACAACAAACGAGTACGACCGAAAGCGGACTCGAAAAGAAGGACCGACCGAAAGCGGAGTTTCAACAATAAATGGGTACGACCGAAAGCGGACTTGAAAAGAAAGACCTACCGAAAGCGGAGTTTTAACAACAAACGAGTACGACTGAAAGCGGACTCAAAAAGATAGACCGACCAAAAGCGGAGTTTCAACAACAAATGGGTACGACCGAAAGCGGACTTGAAAAGAAAGACCAACCGAAAGCGGAGTTTCAACAACAAACGAGTACGACTGAAAGCGTACTCGAAAAGAAAGACCGACCGAAATTGGAGTTTGAACAACAAACGAGTACGACCGAAAGCGGACTCGAAAAGAAGGACCGACCGAAAGCGGAGTTTCAACAACAAATGGTCACGACCGAAAGCGGACTCGAAAAGAAGGACCGACCGAAAGCGGAGTTTCAACAACAAATGGGTACGACCGAAAGCGGACTTGAAAAGAAAGACCAACCGAAAGCGGAGTTTCAACAACAAACGAGTACGACTGAAAGCGGACTCGAAAAGATAGACCGGCCGAAAGTGGAGTTTCAACAACAAATGGGTACGACCGAAAGCGGACTTGAAAAGAAAGACCAACCGAAAGCGGAGTTTCAACAACAAACGAGTATGACTGAAAGCGGACTCGAAAAGATAGACTGACCGAAAGCGGAGTTTCAACAACAAACGAGTACGACCGAAAGCGGACTCGAAAAGAAAGACCGACCGAAAGCAGAGTTTCAACAATAAACGAGTACGACCAAAAGCGGACTCGAAAAGAAAGATCGACCGAAAGCGGAGTTTCAACAACAAACGAGTACGACCGAAAGCGGACTCGAAAAGATAGACCGACCGAAAGCGGAGTTTCAACAACAAATGGGTACGACCGAAAGCGGACTTGAAAAGAAAGACCAACCGAAAGCGGAGTTTCAACATCAAACGAGTACGACTGAAAGCGGACTCGAAAAGATAGACCGACCGAAAGCGGAGTTTCCAGAACAAACCAGTACGACCGAAAGCGGACTCGAAAAGAAAGACCGAACAAAATTGGAGTTTCAACAACAAATGGGTACGACCGAAAGCAGACTTGAAAAGAAAGACCAACCGAATGCGGAGTTTCAACAACAAACGAGTACGACTGAAAGCGGACTCGAAAAGAAAGACCGACCGAAAGCGGACTTGAAAAGAAAGACCAACTGAAAGAGGAGTTTCAACAACAAACGAGTACGACCGAAAGCGGACTAGAAAAGATAGATAGACCGAAAGCGGAGTTTCAACAACAAACGGGTACAACCGAAAGCGAACTCGAAAAGAAAGACCGACCGAAAGCGGAGTTTCAACAACAAATGGGTACGACCGAAAGCAGACTTGAAAAGAAAGACCAACCGAAAGCGGAGTTTCAACAATAAACGAGTACGACTGAAAGCGTACTCGAAAAGAATGACCGACCGAAAGCGGAGTTTCAACAACAAACGAGTACGACCGAAAGCGGACTCGAAAAGAAAGACCGACCGAAAGCGTTGTTTCAACAACAAATGGGTACGACCGAAAGCGGACTTGAAAAGAAAGACCAACCGAAAGCGGAGTTTCAACAACAAACGAGTACGACTGAAAGCGGACTCGAAAAGATAGACCGACCGAAAGCGGAGTTACAACAACAAATGGGTACGACCGAAAGCGGACTTGAAAAGAAAGACCAACCGAAAGCGGAGTTTCAACAACAAACAAGTACGACGGAAACCGAACTCGAAAAGATAGACCGACCGAAAGCGGAGTTTCAACAACAAACGGGTACAACCGAAAGCGGACTCGAAAAGAAAGACCGACCGAAAGCGGAGTTTCAACAACAAATGGGTACGACCGAAATCAGACTTGAAAAGAAAGACCAACCGAAAGCAGAGTTTCAACAACAAACGAGTACGACTGAAAGCGTACTCGAAAAGAAAGACCGAACGAAAGCGGAGTTTGAACAACAAACGAGTACGACCGAAAGCGGACTCGAAAAGAAGGACCGACCGAAAGCGGAGTTTCAACAACAAATGGGTACGACCGAAAGCGGACTTGAAAAGAAAGACCTACCGAAAGCGGAGTTTTAACAACAAACGAGTACGACTGAAAGCGGACTCAAAAAGATAGACCGACCGAAAGCGGAGTTTCAACAACAAATGGGTACGACCGAAAGCGGACTTGAAAAGAAAGACCAACCGAAAGCGGAGTTTCAACAACAAACGAGTACGACTGAAAGCGTACTCGAAAAGAAAGACCGACCGAAAGCGGAGTTTGAACAACAAACGAGTAGGACCGAAAGCGGACTCGAAAAGAAGGACCGACCGAAAGCGGAGTTTCAACAACAAATGGTCACGACCGAAAGCGGACTCGAAAAGAAGGACCGACCGAAAGCGGAGTTTCAACAACAAATGGGTACGACCGAAAGCGGACTTGAAAAGAAAGACCAACCGAAAGCGGAGTTTCAACAACAAACGAGTACGACTGAAAGCGGACTCGAAAAGATAGACCGGCCGAAAGTGGAGTTTCAACAACAAATGGGTACGACCGAAAGCGGACTTGAAAAGAAAGACCAACCGAAAGCGGAGTTTCAACAACAAACGAGTATGACTGAAAGCGGACTCGAAAAGATAGACTGACCGAAAGCGGAGTTTCAACAACAAACGAGTACGACTGAAAGCGTACTCGAAAAGAAAGACCGAACGAAAGCGGAGTTTGAACAACAAACGAGTACGACCGAAAGCGGACTCGAAAAGAAGGACCGACCGAAAGCGGAGTTTCAACAACAAATGGGTACGACCGAAAGCGGACTTGAAAAGAAAGACCTACCGAAAGCGGAGTTTTAACAACAAACGAGTACGACTGAAAGCGGACTCAAAAAGATAGACCGACCGAAAGTGGAGTTTCAACAACAAATGGGTACGACCGAAAGCGGACTTGAAAAGAAAGACCAACCGAAAGCGGAGTTTCAACAACAAACGAGTACGACTGAAAGCGTACTCGAAAAGAAAGACCGACCGAAAGCGGAGTTTGAACAACAAACGAGTAGGACCGAAAGCGGACTCGAAAAGAAGGACCGACCGAAAGCGGAGTTTCAACAACAAATGGTCACGACCGAAAGCGGACTCGAAAAGAAGGACCGACCGAAAGCGGAGTTTCAACAACAAATGGGTACGACCGAAAGCGGACTTGAAAAGAAAGACCAACCGAAAGCGGAGTTTCAACAACAAACGAGTACGACTGAAAGCGGACTCGAAAAGATAGACCGGCCGAAAGTGGAGTTTCAACAACAAATGGGTACGACCGAAAGCGGACTTGAAAAGAAAGACCAACCGAAAGCGGAGTTTCAACAACAAACGAGTATGACTGAAAGCGGACTCGAAAAGATAGACCGACCGAAAGCGGAGTTTCAACAACAAATGGGTACGACCGAAAGCGGACTTGAAAAGAAAGACCAACCGAAAGCGGAGTTTCAACATCAAACGAGTACGACTGAAAGCGGACTCGAAAAGATAGACCGACCGAAAGCGGAGTTTCCACAACAAACCAGTACGACCGAAAGCGGACTCGAAAAGAAAGACCGAACAAAATTGGAGTTTCAACAACAAATGGGTACGACCGAAAGCAGACTTGAAAAGAAAGACCAACCGAAAGCGGTGTTTCAACAACAAACGAGTACGACTGAAAGCGTACTCGAAAATAATGACCGACCGAAAGCGGAGTTTCAACAACAAACGAGTACGACCGAAAGCGGGCTCGAAAAGAAAGACCGACCGAAAGCGGAGTTTCAACAACAAATGTGTACGACCAAAAGCAGACTTGAAAAGAAAGACCAACCGAAAGCGGAGTTTCAACAACAAACGAGTACGACCGAAAGCGGACTCGAAAAGATAGATCGACCGAAAGCGGAGTTTCAACAACAAACGGGTACAACCGAAAGCGGACTCGAAAAGAAAGACCGACCGAAAGCGGAGTTTCAACAACAAACGAGTACGACCGAAGGCGGACTCGAAAAGAAAGACCGACCGAAAGCAGAGTTTCAACAACAAACGAGTACGACCGAAAGCGGACTCGAAAAGATAGACCGACCGAAAGCGGAGTTTCGACAACAAACCAGTACGACCGAAAGCGGACTCGAAAAGAAAGACCGAACAAAATTGGAGTTTCAACAACAAATGGGTACGACCGAAAGCAGACTTGAAAAGAAAGACCAACCGAATGCGGAGTTTCAACAACAAACGAGTACGACTGAAAGCGTACTCGAAAATAATGACCGACCGAAAGCGGAGTTTCAACAACAAACGAGTACGACCGAAAGCGGGCTCGAAAAGAAAGACCGACCGAAAGCGGAGTTTCAACAACAAATGTGTACGACCAAAAGCAGACTTGAAAAGAAAGACCAACCGAAAGCGGAGTTTCAACAACAAACGAGTACGACCGAAAGCGGACTCGAAAAGATAGATCGACCGAAAGCGGAGTTTCAACAACAAACGGGTACAACCGAAAGCGGACTCGAAAAGAAAGACCGACCGAAAGCGGAGTTTCAACAACAAACGAGTACGACCGAAGGCGGACTCGAAAAGAAAGACCGACCGAAAGCAGAGTTTCAACAACAAACGAGTACGACCGAAAGCGGACTCGAAAAGATAGACCGACCGAAAGCGGAGTTTCGACAACAAACCAGTACGACCGAAAGCGGACTCGAAAAGAAAGACCGAACAAAATTGGAGTTTCAACAACAAATGGGTACGACCGAAAGCAGACTTGAAAAGAAAGACCAACCGAATGCGGAGTTTCAACAACAAACGAGTACGACTGAAAGCGTACTCGAAAATAATGACCGACCGAAAGCGGAGTTTCAACAACAAACAAGTACGACGGAAACCGAACTCGAAAAGATAGACCGACCGAAAGCGGAGTTTCAACAACAAACGGGTACAACCGAAAGCGGACTCGAAAAGAAAGACCGACCGAAAGCGGAGTTTCAACAACAAATGGGTACGACCGAAAGCAGACTTGAAAAGAAAGACCAACCGAAAGCAGAGTTTCAACAACAAACGAGTACGACCGAAAGCGTACTCGAAAAGAAAGACCGACCGAAAGCGGAGTTTGAACAACAAACGAGTACGACCGAAAGCGGACTCGAAAAGAAAGACCGACCGAAAGCGGAGTTTCAACAACAAATGGGTACGACCGAAAGCGGACTTGAAAAGAAAGACCTACCGAAAGCGGAGTTTTAACAACAAACGAGTACGACTGAAAGCGGACTCAAAAAGATAGACCGACCAAAAGCGGAGTTTCAACAACAAATGGGTACGACCGAAAGCGGACTTGAAAAGAATGACCAACCGAAAACGGAGTTTCAACAACAAACGAGTACGACTGAAAGCGTACTCGAAAAGAAAGACCGACCGAAAGCGGAGTTTGAACAACAAACGAGTACGACCGAAAGCGGACTCGAAAAGAAGGACCGACCGAAAGCGGAATTTCAACAACAAATGGTCACGACCGAAAGCGGACTCGAAAAGAAGGACCGACCGAAAGCGGAGTTTCAACAACAAATGGGTACGACCGAAAGCGGACTTGAAAAGAAAGACCAACCGAAAGCGGAGTTTCAACAACAAACGAGTACGACTGAAAGCGGACTCGAAAAGATAGACCGGCCGAGAGTGGAGTTTCAACAACAAATGGGTACGACCGAAAGCGAACTTGAAAAGAAAGACCAACCGAAAGCGGAGTTTCAACAACAAATGAGTATGACTGAAAGCGGACTCGAAAAGATAGACTGACCGAAAGCGGAGTTTCAACAACAAACGAGTACGACCGAAAGCGGACTCGAAAAGAAAGACCGACCGAAAGCGGAGTTTCTACAATAAACGAGTACGACCAAAAGCGGACTCGAAAAGAAAGATCGACCGAAAGCAGAGTTTCAACAACAAACGAGTACGACCGAAAGCGGACTCGAAAAGATAGACCGACCGAAAGCGGAGTTTCAACAACAAATGGGTACGACCGAAAGCGGACTTGAAAAGAAAGACCAACCGAAAGCGGAGTTTCAACATCAAACGAGTACGACTGAAAGCGGACTCGAAAAGATAGACCGACCGAAAGCGGAGTTTCCACAACAAACCAGTACGACCGAAAGCGGACTCGAAAAGAAAGACCGAACAAAATTGGAGTTTCAACAACAAATGGGTACGACCGAAAGCAGACTTGAAAAGAAAGACCAACCGAATGCGGAGTTTCAACAACAAACGAGTACGACTGAAAGCGTACTCGAAAATAATGACCGACCGAAAGCGGAGTTTCAACAACAAACGAGTACGACCGAAAGCGGACTCGAAAAGAAAGACCGACCGAAATCGGAGTTTCAACAACAAATGTGTACGACCAAAAGCAGACTTGAAAAGAAAGACCAACCGAAAGCGGAGTTTCAACAACAAACGAGTACGACCGAAAGCGGACTCGAAAAGATAGATCGACCGAAAGCGGAGTTTCAACAACAAACGGGTACAACCGAAAGCGGACTCGAAAAGAAAGACCGACCGAAAGCGGAGTTTCAACAACAACCGAGTACGACCGAAGGCGGACTCGAAAAGAAAGACCGACCGAAAGCAGAGTTTCAACAACAAACGAGTACGACCGAAAGCGGACTCGAAAAGATAGACCGACCGAAAGCGGAGTTTCGACAACAAACCAGTACGACCGAAAGCGGACTCGAAAAGAAAGACCGAACAAAATTGGAGTTTCAACAACAAATGGGTACGACCGAAAGCAGACTTGAAAAGAAAGACCAACCGAATGCGGAGTTTCAACAACAAACGAGTACGACTGAAAGCGTACTCGAAAATAATGACCGACCGAAAGCGGAGTTTCAACAACAAACGAGTACGACCGAAAGCGGACTCGAAAAGAAAGACCAACCGAAAGCGGAGTTTCAACAACAAACAAGTACGACGGAAACCGAACTCGAAAAGATAGACCGACCGAAAGCGGAGTTTCAACAACAAACGGGTACAACCGAAAGCGGACTCGAAAAGAAAGACCGACCGAAAGCGGAGTTTCAACAACAAATGGGTACGACCGAAAGCAGACTTGAAAAGAAAGACCAACCGAAAGCAGAGTTTCAACAACAAACGAGTACGACTGAAAGCGTACTCGAAAAGAAAGACCGACCGAAAGCGGAGTTTGAACAACAAACGAGTACGACCGAAAGCGGACTCGAAAAGAAGGACCGACCGAAAGCGGAGTTTCAACAACAAATGGGTACGACCGAAAGCGGACTTAAAAAGAAAGACCTACCGAAAGCGGAGTTTTAACAACAAACGAGTACGACTGAAAGCGGACTCAAAAAGATAGACCGACCAAAAGCGGAGTTTCAACAACAAATGGGTACGACCGAAAGCGGACTTGAAAAGAATGACCAACCGAAAACGGAGTTTCAACAACAAACGAGTACGACTGAAAGCGTACTCGAAAAGAAAGACCGACCGAAAGTGGAGTTTGAACAACAAACGAGTACGACCGAAAGCGGACTCGAAAAGAAGGACTGACCGAAAGCGGAGTTTCAACAACAAATGGGTACGACCGAAAGCGGACTCGAAAAGAAGGACCGACCGAAAGCGGAGTTTCAACAACAAATGGGTACGACCGAAAGCGGACTTGAAAAGAAAGACCAACCGAAAGCGGTGTTTCAACAACAAACGAGTACGACTGAAAGCGGACTCGAAAAGATAGACCGGCCGAAAGTGGAGTTTCAACAACAAATGGGTACGACCGAAAGCGGACTTGAAAAGAAAGACCAACCGAAAGCGTAGTTTCAACAACAAACGAGTACGACTGAAAGCGGACTCAAAAAGATAGACTGACCGAAAGCGGAGTTTCAACAACAAACGAGTACGACCGAAAGCGGACTCGAAAAGAAAGACCGACCGAAAGCGGAGTTTCAACAATAAACGAGTACGACCAAAAGCGGACTCGAAAAGAAAGACTGACCGAAAGCGGAGTTTCAACAACAAACGAGTACGACCGAAAGCGGACTCGAAAAGATAGACCGACCGAAAGCGGAGTTTCAACAACAAATGGGTACGACCGAAAGCGGACTTGAAAAGAAAGACCAACCGAAAGCGGAGTTTCAACATCAAACGAGTACGACTGAAAGCGGACTCGAAAAGATAGACCGACCGAAAGCGGAGTTTCGACAACAAACCAGTACGACCGAAAGCGGATTCGAAAAGAAAGACAGAACAAAATTGGAGTTTCAACAACAAATGGGTACGACCGAAAGCAGACTTGAAAAGAAAGACCAACCGAATGCGGAGTTTCAACAACAAACGAGTACGACTGAAAGCGTACTCGAAAATAATGACCGACCGAAAGCGGAGTTTCAACAACAAACGAGTACGACCGAAAGCGGACTCGAAAAGATAGATCGACCGAAAGCGGAGATTCAACAACAAACGGGTACAATCGAAAGCGGACTCGAAAAGAAAGACCGACCGAAAGCGGAGTTTCAACAACAAATGGGTACGACCGAAAGCAGACTTGAAAAGAAAGACCAACCGAAAGCGGAGTTTCAACAATAAACGAGTACGACTGAAAGCGTACTCGAAAAGAAAGACCGACCGAAAGCGTTGTTTCAACAACAAATGGGTACGACCGAAAGCGGACTTGAAAAGAAAGACCAACCGAAAGCGGAGTTTCAACAACAAACGAGTACGACTGAAAGCGGACTCGAAAAGATAGACCGACCGAAAGCGGAGTTACAACAACAAATGGGTACGACCGAAAGCGGACTTGAAAAGAAAGACCAACCGAAAGCAGAGTTTCAACAACAAACAAGTACGACGGAAACCGAACTCGAAAAGATAGACCGACCGAAAGCGGAGTTTCAACAACAAACGGGTACAACCGAAAGCGTACTCGAAAAGAAAGACCGACCGAAAGCGGAGTTTGAACAACAAACGAGTACGACCGAAAGCGGACTCGAAAAGAAGGACCGACCGAAAGCGGAGTTTCAACAACAAATGGGTACGACCGAAAGCGGACTTGAAAAGAAAGACCTACCGAAAGCGGAGTTTTAACAACAAACGAGTACGACTGAAAGCGGACTCAAAAAGATAGACCGACCGAAAGCGGAGTTTCAACAACAAATGGGTACGACCGAAAGCGGACTTGAAAAGAAAGACCAACCGAAAGCGGAGTTTCAACAACAAACGAGTACGACTGAAAGCGTACTCGAAAAGAAAGACCGACCGAAAGCGGAGTTTGAACAACAAACGAGTACGACCGAAAGCGGACTCGAAAAGAGGGACCGACCGAAAGCGGAGTTTCAACAACAAATGGTCACGACCGAAAGCGGACTCGAAAAGAAGGACCGACAGAAAGCGGAGTTTCAACAACAAATGGGTACGACCGAAAGCGGACTTGAAAAGAAAGATCAACCGAAAGCGGAGTTTCAACAACAAACGAGTACGACTGAAAGCGGACTCGAAAAGATAGACCGGCCGAAAGTGGAGTTTCAACAACAAATGGGTACGATCGAAAGCGGACTTGAAAAGAAAGACCAACCGAAAGCGGAGTTTCAACAACAAACGAGTATGACTGAAAGCGGACTCGAAAAGATAGACTGACCGAAAGCGGAGTTTCAACAACAAACGAGTACGACCGAAAGCGGACTCGAAAAGAAAGACCGACCGAAAGCGGAGTTTCAACAATAAACGAGTACGACCAAAAGCGGACTCGAAAAGAAACACCGACCGAAAGCGGAGTTTCAACAACAAACGAGTACGACCGAAAGCGGACTCGAAAAGATAGACCGACCGAAAGCGGAGTTTCAACAACAAATGGGTACGACCGAAAGCGGACTTGAAAAGAAAGACCAACCGAAAGCGGAGTTTCAACATCAAACGAGTACGACTGAAAGCGGACTCGAAAAGATAGACCGACCGAAAGCGGAGTTTCGACAACAAACCAGTACGACCGAAAGCGGACTCGAAAAGAAAGACCGAACAAAATTGGAGTTTCAACAACAAATGGGTACGACCGAAAGCAGACTTGAAAAGAAAGACCAACCGAATGCGGAGTTTCAACAACAAACGAGTACGACTGAAAGCGTACTCGAAAATAATGACCGACCGAAAGCGGCGTTTCAACAACAAACGAGTACGACCGAAAGCGGACTCGAAAAGAAAGACCGACCGAAAGCGGAGTTTCAACAACAAATGTGTACGACCAAAAGCAGACTTGAAAAGAAAGACCAACCGAAAGCGGAGTTTCAACAACAAACGAGTACGACCGAAAGCGGACTCGAAAAGATAGATCGACCGAAAGCGGAGTTTCAACAACAAACGGGTACAACCGAAAGCGGACTCGAAAAGAAAGACCGACCGAAAGCGGAGTTTCAACAACAAACGAGTACGACCGAAGGCGGACTCGAAAAGAAAGACCGACCGAAAGCAGAGTTTCAACAACAAACGAGTACGACCGAAAGCGGACTCAAAAAGAAAGACCGACCGAAAGCAGACTTGAAAAGAAAGACCAACCGAAAGCGGAGTTTCAACAACAAACGAGTACGACCGAAAGCGGACTTGAAAAGATAGATTGACCGAAAGCGGAGTTTCAACAACAAACGGGTACAACCGAAAGCGGACTCGAAAAGAAAGACCGACCGAAAGCGGAGTTTCAACAACAAATGGGTACGACCGAAAGCAGACTTGAAAAGAAAGACCAACCTAAAGCGGAGTTTCAACAACAAACGAGTACGACTGAAAGCGTACTCGAAAAGAATGACTGACCGAAAGCGGAGTTTCAACAACAAACGAGTACGACCGAAAGCGGACTCGAAAAGAAAGACCGACCGAAAGCGTTGTTTCAACAACAAATGGGTACGTCTGAAAGCGGACTTGAAAAGAAAGACCAACCGAAAGCGGAGTTTCAACAACAAACGAGTACAACTGAAAGCGGACTCGAAAAGATAGACCGACCGAAAGCGGAGTTACAACAACAAATGGGTACGACCGAAAGCGGACTTGAAAAGAAAGACCAACCGAAAGCGGAGTTTCAACAACAAACAAGTACGACGGAAAGCGGACTCGAAAAGATATACCGACCGAAAGCGGAGTTTCAACCACAAACGGGTACAACCGAAAGCGGACTCGAAAAGAAAGACCGACCGAAAGCGGAGCTTCAACAACAAATGGGTACGACCGAAAGCAGACTTGAAAAGAAAGACCAACCGAAAGCAGAGTTTCAACAACAAACGAGTACGACTGAAAGCGTACTCGAAAAGAAAGACCGACCGAAAGCGGAGTTTGAACAACAAACGAGTACGACCGAAAGCAGACTCGAAAAGAAGGACCGACCGAAAGCGGAGTTTCAACAACAAATGGGTACGACCGAAAGCGGACTTGAAAAGAAAGACCAACCGAAAGCGGAGTTTTATCAACAAACGAGTACGACTGAAAGCGGACTCAAAAAGATAGACCGACCGAAAGCGGAGTTTCAACAACAAATGGGTACGACCGAAAGCGGACTTGAAAAGAAAGACCAACCGAAAGCGAAGTTTCAACAACAAACGAGTACGACTGAAAGCGTACTCGAAAAGAAAGACCGACCGAAAGCGGAGTTTGAACAACAAACGACTACGACCGAAAGCGGACTCGAAAAGAAGGACCGACCGAAAGCGGAGTTTCAACAACAAATGGGTACGACCAAAAGCGGACTCGAAAAGAAGGACCGACCGAAAGCGGAGTTTCAACAACAAATGGGTACGACCGAAAGCGGACTTGAAAAGAAAGACCTACCGAAAGCGGAGTTTTAACAACAAACGAGTACGACTGAAAGCGGACTCAAAAAGATAGACCGACCGAAAGCGGAGTTTCAACAACAAATGGGTACGACCGAAAGCGGACTTGAAAAGAAAGACCAACCGAAAGCGAAGTTTCAACAACAAACGAGTACGACTGAAAGCGTACTCGAAAAGAAAGACCGACCGAAAGCGGAGTTTGAACAACAAACGAGTACGACCGAAAGCGGACTCGAAAAGAAGGACCGACCGAAAGCGGAGTTTCAACAACAAATGGGTACGACCGAAAGCGGACTCGAAAAGAAGGACCGACCAAAAGCGGAGTTTCAACAACAAATGGGTACGACCGAAAGCGGACTTGAAAAGAAAGACCTACCGAAAGCGGAGTTTTAACAACAAACGAGTACGACTGAAAGCGGACTCAAAAAGATAGACCTACCGAAAGCGGAGTTTCAACAACAAACGAGTACGACTGAAAGCGTACTCGAAAAGAAAGACCGACCGAAAGCGGAGTTTGAACAACAAACGAGTACGACCGAAAGCGGACTAGAAAAGAGGGACCGACCGAAAGCGGAGTTTCAACAACAAATGGTCACGACCGAAAGCGGACTCGAAAAGAAGGACCGACCGAAAGCGGAGTTTCAACAACAAATAGGTACGACCGAAAGCGGACTTGAAAAGAAAGATCAACCGAAAGCGGAGTTTCAACAACAAACGAGTACGACTGAAAGCGGACTCGAAAAGATAGACCGGCCGAAAGTGGAGTTTCAACAACAAATGGGTACGACCGAAAGCGGACTTGAAAAGAAAGACCAACCGAAAGCGGAGTTTCAACAACAAACGAGTATGACTGAAAGCGGACTCGAAAAGATAGACTGACCGAAAGCGGAGTTTCAACAACAAACGAGTACGACCGAAAGCGGACTCGAAAAGAAAGACCGACCGAAAGCGGAGTTTCAACAATAAACGAGTACGACCAAAAGCGGACTCGAAAAGAAAGACCGACCGAAAGCGGAGTTTCAACAACAAACAAGTACGACCGAAAGCGGACTCGAAAAGATAGACCGACCGAAAGCGGAGTTTCAACAACAAATGGGTACGACCGAAAGCGGACTTGAAAAGAAAGACCAACCGAAAGCGGAGTTTCAACATCAAACGAGTACGACTGAAAGCGGACTCGAAAAGATAGACCGACCGAAAGCGGAGTTTCGACAACAAACCAGTACGACCGAAAGCGGACTCGAAAAGAAAGACCGAACAAAATTGGAGTTTCAACAACAAATGGGTACGACCGAAAGCAGACTTGAAAAGAAAGACCAACCGAATGCGGAGTTTCAACAACAAACGAGTACGACTGAAAGCGTACTCGAAAATAATGACCGACCGAAAGCGGCGTTTCAACAACAAACGAGTACGACCGAAAGCGGACTCGAAAAGAAAGACCGACCGAAAGCGGAGTTTCAACAACAAATGTGTACGACCAAAAGCAGACTTGAAAAGAAAGACCAACCGAAAGCGGAGTTTCAACAACAAACGAGTACGACCGAAAGCGGACTCGAAAAGATAGATCGACCGAAAGCGGAGTTTCAACAACAAACGGGTACAACCGAAAGCGGACTCGAAAAGAAAGACCGACCGAAAGCGGAGTTTCAACAACAAACGAGTACGACCGAAGGCGGACTCGAAAAGAAAGACCGACCGAAAGCAGAGTTTCAACAACAAACGAGTACGACCGAAAGCGGACTCAAAAAGAAAGACCGACCGAAAGCGGACTTGAAAAGAAAGACCAACCGAAAGCGGAGTTTCAACAACAAACGAGTACGACCGAAAGCGGACTTGAAAAGATAGATTGACCGAAAGCGGAGTTTCAACAATAAACGGGTACAACCGAAAGCGGACTCGAAAAGAAAGACCGACCGAAAGCGGAGTTTCAACAACAAATGGGTACGACCGAAAGCAGACTTGAAAAGAAAGACCAACCTAAAGCGGAGTTTCAACAACAAACGAGTACGACTGAAAGCGTACTCGAAAAGAATGACTGACCGAAAGCGGAGTTTCAACAACAAACGAGTACGACCGAAAGCGGACTCGAAAAGAAAGACCGACCGAAAGCGTTGTTTCAACAACAAATGGGTACGTCTGAAAGCGGACTTGAAAAGAAAGACCAACCGAAAGCGGAGTTTCAACAACAAACGAGTACAACTGAAAGCGGACTCGAAAAGATAGACCGACCGAAAGCGGAGTTACAACAACAAATGGGTACGACCGAAAGCGGACTTGAAAAGAAAGACCAACCGAAAGCGGAGTTTCAACAACAAACAAGTACGACGGAAAGCGGACTCGAAAAGATATACCGACCGAAAGCGGAGTTTCAACCACAAACGGGTACAACCGAAAGCGGACTCGAAAAGAAACACCGACCGAAAGCGGAGCTTCAACAACAAATGGGTACGACCGAAAGCAGACTTGAAAAGAAAGACCAACCGAAAGCAGAGTTTCAACAACAAACGAGTACGACTGAAAGCGTACTCGAAAAGAAAGACCGACCGAAAGCGGAGTTTGAACAACAAACGAGTACGACCGAAAGCAGACTCGAAAAGAAGGACCGACCGAAAGCGGAGTTTCAACAACAAATGGGTACGACCGAAAGCGGACTTGAAAAGAAAGACCAACCGAAAGCGAAGTTTCAACAACAAACGAGTACGACTGAAAGCGTACTCGAAAAGAAAGACCGACCGAAAGCGGAGTTTGAACAACAAACGAGTACGACCGAAAGCGGACTCGAAAAGAAGGACCGACCGAAAGCGGAGTTTCAACAACAAATGGGTACGACCGAAAGCGGACTCGAAAAGAAGGACCGACCGAAAGCGGAGTTTCAACAACAAACGGGTACGACCGAAAGCGGACTTGAAAAGAAAGACCAACCGAAAGCGGAGTTTCAACAACAAACGAGTACGACCAAAAGTGGACTCGAAAAGAAAGACCGACCGAAAGCGGAGTTTCAACAACAAACGAGTACGACCGAAAGCGGACTCGAAAAGAAAGACCGACCGAAAGCGTTGTTTCAACAACAAATGGGTACGACCGAAAGCGGACTTGAAAAGAAAGACCAACCGAAAGCGGAGTTTCAACAACAAACGAGTACAACTGAAAGCGGACTCGAAAAGATAGACCGACCGAAAGCGGAGTTACAACAACAAATGGGTACGACCGAAAGCGGACTTGAAAAGAAAGACCAACCGAAAGCGGAGTTTCAACAACAAACAAGTACGACGGAAAGCGGACTCGAAAAGATATACCGACCGAAAGCGGAGTTTCAACAACAAATGGGTACAACCAAAAGCGGACTCGAAAAGATAGACCGACCGAAAGCGGAGTTTCAACAACAAACGAGTACGACCGAAAGCGGACTCGAAAAGAAAGGCCGACCGAAAGCAGAGTTTCAACAACAAACGAGTACGACCGAAAGCGGACTCGAAAAGAAAGACCGACCGAAAGCGGACTTGAAAAGAAAGACCAACCGAAATCGGAGTTTCAACAACAAACGAGTACGACCGAAAGCGGACTTGAAAAGATAGATTGACCGAAAGCGGAGTTTCAACAACAAACGGGTACAACCGAAAGCGGACTCGAAAAGAAAGACCGACCGAAAGCGGAGTTTCAACAACAAATGGGTACGACCGAAAGCAGACTTGAAAAGAAAGACCAACCGAAAGCGGAGTTTCAACAACAAACGAGTACGACTGAAAGCGTACTCGAAAAGAATGACCGACCGAAAGCGGAGTTTCAACAACAAACGAGTACGACCGAAAGCGGACTCGAAAAGAAAGACCGACCGAAAGCGTTGTTTCAACAACAAATGGGTACGACCGAAAGCGGACTTGAAAAGAAAGACCAACCGAAAGCGGAGTTTCAACAACAAACGAGTACAACTGAAAGCGGACTCGAAAAGATAGACCGACCGAAAGCGGAGTTACAACAACAAATGGGTACGACCGAAAGCGGACTTGAAAAGAAAGACCAACCGAAAGCGGAGTTTCAACAACAAACAAGTACGACGGAAAGCGGACTCGAAAAGATATACCGACCGAAAGCGGAGTTTCAACAACAAACGGGTACAACCGAAAGCGGACTCGAAAAGAAAGACCGACCGAAAGCGGAGTTTCAACAACAAATGGGTACGACCAAAAGCAGACTTGAAAAGAAAGACCAACCGAAAGCAGAGTTTCAACAACAAACGAGTACGACTGAAAGCGTACTCGAAAAGAAAGACCGACCGAAAGCGGAGTTTGAACAACAAACGAGTACGACCGAAAGCAGACTCGAAAAGAAGGACCGACCGAAAGCGGAGTTTCAACAACAAATGGGTACGACCGAAAGCGGACTTGAAAAGAAAGACCAACCGAAAGCGGAGTTTTAACAACAAACGAGTACGACTGAAAGCAGACTCAAAAAGATAGACCGACCGAAAGCGGAGTTTCAACAACAAATGGGTACGACCGAAAGCGGACTTGAAAAGAAAGACCAACCGAAAGCGAAGTTTCAACAACAAACGAGTACGACTGAAAGCGTACTCGAAAAGAAAGACCGACCGAAAGCGGAGTTTGAACAACAAACGAGTACGACCGAAAGCGGACTCGAAAAGAAGGACCGACCGAAAGCGGAGTTTCAACAACAAATGGGTACGACCGAAAGCGGACTCGAAAAGAAGGACCGACCGAAAGCGGAGTTTCAACAACAAACGGGTACGACCGAAAGCGGACTTGAAAAGAAAGACCAACCGAAAGCGGAGTTTCAACAACAAACGAGTACGACTGAAAGCGGACTCAAAAAGATAGACCGGCCGAAAGTGGAGTTTCAACAACAAATGGGTACGACCGAAAGCGGACTTGAAAAGAAAGACCAACCGAAAGCGGAGTTTCAACAACAAACGAGTACGACTGAAAGCGGACTCGAAAAGATAGACTGACCGAAAGCGGAGTTTCAACAACAAACGAGTACGACCGAAAGCGGACTCGAAAAGAAAGACCGGCCGAAAGCGGAGTTTCAACAATAAACGAGTACGACCAAAAGTGGACTCGAAAAGAAAGACCGACCGAAAGCGGAGTTTCAACAACAAACGAGTACGACCGAAAGCGGACTCGAAAAGAAAGACCGACCGAAAGCGTTGTTTCAACAACAAATGGGTACGACCGAAAGCGGACTTGAAAAGAAAGACCAACCGAAAGCGGAGTTTCAACAACAAACGAGTACAACTGAAAGCGGACTCGAAAAGATAGACCGACCGAAAGCGGAGTTACAACAACAAATGGGTACGACCGAAAGCGGACTTGAAAAGAAAGACCAACCGAAAGCGGAGTTTCAACAACAAACAAGTACGACGGAAAGCGGACTCGAAAAGATATACCGACCGAAAGCGGAGTTTCAACAACAAATGGGTACAACCAAAAGCGGACTCGAAAAGATAGACCGACCGAAAGCGGAGTTTCAACAACAAACGAGTACGACCGAAAGCGGACTCGAAAAGAAAGACCGACCGAAAGCAGAGTTTCAACAACAAACGAGTACGACCGAAAGCGGACTCGAAAAGAAAGACCGACCGAAAGCGGACTTGAAAAGAAAGACCAACCGAAATCGGAGTTTCAACAACAAACGAGTACGACCGAAAGCGGACTTGAAAAGATAGATTGACCGAAAGCGGAGTTTCAACAACAAACGGGTACAACCGAAAGCGGACTCGAAAAGAAAGACCGACCGAAAGCGGAGTTTCAACAACAAATGGGTACGACCGAAAGCAGACTTGAAAAGAAGACCAACTGAAAGCGGAGTTTCAACAACAAACGAGTACGACTGAAAGCGTACTCGAAAAGAATGACCGACCGAAAGCGGAGTTTGAACAACAAACGAGTACGACCGAAAGCAGACTCGAAAAGAAGGACCGACCGAAAGCGGAGTTTCAACAACAAATGGGTACGACCGAAAGCGGACTTGAAAAGAAAGACCAACCGAAAGCGGAGTTTTAACAACAAACGAGTACGACTGAAAGCGGACTCAAAAAGATAGACCGACCGAAAGCGGAGTTTCAACAACAAATGGGTACGACCGAAAGCGGACTTGAAAAGAAAGACCAACCGAAAGCGAAGTTTCAACAACAAACGAGTACGACTGAAAGCGTACTCGAAAAGAAAGACCGACCGAAAGCGGAGTTTGAACAACAAACGAGTACGACCGAAAGCGGACTCGAAAAGAAGGACCGACCGAAAGCGGAGTTTCAACAACAAATGGGTACGACCGAAAGCGGACTCGAAAAGAAGGACCGACCGAAAGCGGAGTTTCAACAACAAACGGGTACGACCGAAAGCGGACTTGAAAAGAAAGACCAACCGAAAGCGGAGTTTCAACAACAAACGAGTACGACTGAAAGCGGACTCGAAAAGATAGACCGGCCGAAAGTGGAGTTTCAACAACAAATGGGTACGACCGAAAGCGGACTTGAAAAGAAAGACCAACCGAAAGCGGAGTTTCAACAACAAACGAGTACGACTGAAAGCGGACTCGAAAAGATAGACTGACCGAAAGCAGAGTTTCAACAACAAACGAGTACGACCGAAAGCGGACTCGAAAAGAAAGACCGGCCGAAAGCGGAGTTTCAACAATAAACGAGTACGACCAAAAGTGGACTCGAAAAGAAAGACCGACCGAAAGCGGAGTTTCAACAACAAACGAGTACGACCGAAAGCGGACTCGAAAAGAAAGACCGACCGAAAGCGTTGTTTCAACAACAAATGGGTACGACCGAAAGCGGACTTGAAAAGAAAGACCAACCGAAAGCGGAGTTTCAACAACAAACGAGTACAACTGAAAGCGGACTCGAAAAGATAGACCGACCGAAAGCGGAGTTACAACAACAAATGGGTACGACCGAAAGCGGACTTGAAAAGAAAGACCAACCGAAAGCGGAGTTTCAACAACAAACAAGTACGACGGAAAGCGGACTCGAAAAGATATACCGACCGAAAGCGGAGTTTCAACAACAAATGGGTACAACCAAAAGCGGACTCGAAAAGATAGACCGACCGAAAGCGGAGTTTCAACAACAAACGAGTACGACCGAAAGCGGACTCGAAAAGAAAGACCGACCGAAAGCAGAGTTTCAACAACAAACGAGTACGACCGAAAGCGGACTCGAAAAGAAAGACCGACCGAAAGCGGACTTGAAAAGAAAGACCAACCGAAATCGGAGTTTCAACAACAAACGAGTACGACCGAAAGCGGACTTGAAAAGATAGATTGACCGAAAGCGGAGTTTCAACAACAAACGGGTACAACCGAAAGCGGACTCGAAAAGAAAGACCGACCGAAAGCGGAGTTTCAACAACAAATGGGTACGACCGAAAGCAGACTTGAAAAGAAGACCAACCGAAAGCGGAATTTCAACAACAAACGAGTACGACTGAAAGCGTACTCGAAAAGAATGACCGACCGAAAGCGGAGTTTCAACAACAAACGAGTACGACCGAAAGCGGACTCGAAAAGAAAGACCGACTGAAAGCGTTGTTTCAACAACAAATGGGTACGACCGAAAGCGGACTTGAAAAGAAAGACCAACCGAAAGCGGAGTTTCAACAACAAACGAGTACAACTGAAAGCGGACTCGAAAAGATAGACCGACCGAAAGCGGAGTTACAACAACAAATGGGTACGACCGAAAGCGGACTTGAAAACAAAGACCAACCGAAAGCGGAGTTTCAACAACAAACAAGTACGACGGAAAGCGGACTCGAAAAGATATACCGACCGAAAGCGGAGTTTCAACAACAAACGGGTACAACCGAAAGCGGACTCGAAAAGAAAGACCGACCGAAAGCGGAGTTTCAACAACAAATGGGTACGACCAAAAGCAGACTTGAAAAGAAAGACCAACCGAAAGCAGAGTTTCAACAACAAACGAGTACGACTGAAAGCGTACTCGAAAAGAAAGACCGACCGAAAGCGGAGTTTGAACAACAAACGAGTACGACCGAAAGCAGACTCGAAAAGAAGGACCGACCGAAAGCGGAGTTTCAACAACAAATGGGTACGACCGAAAGCGGACTTGAAAAGAAAGACCAACCGAAAGCGGAGTTTTAACAACAAACGAGTACGACTGAAAGCGGACTCAAAAAGATAGACCGACCGAAAGCGGAGTTTCAACAACAAATGGGTACGACCGAAAGCGGACTTGAAAAGAAAGACCAATCGAAAGCGAAGTTTCAACAACAAACGAGTACGACTGAAAGCGTACTCGAAAAGAAAGACCGACCGAAAGCGGAGTTTGAACAACAAACGAGTACGACCGAAAGCGGACTCGAAAAGAAGGACCGACCGAAAGCGGAGTTTCAACAACAAATAGGTACGACCGAAAGTGGACTCGAAAAGAAGGACCGACCGAAAGCGGAGTTTCAACAACAAACGGGTACGACCGAAAGCGGACTTGAAAAGAAAGACCAACCGAAAGCGGAGTTTCAACAACAAACGAGTACGACTGAAAGCGGACTCGAAAAGATAGACCGGCCGAAAGTGGAGTTTCAACAACAAATGGGTACGACCGAAAGCGGACTTGAAAAGAAAGACCAACCGAAAGCGGAGTTTCAACAACAAACGAGTACGACTGAAAGCGGACTCGAAAAGATAGACTGACCGAAAGCGGAGTTTCAACAACAAACGAGTACGACCGAAAGCGGACTCGAAAAGAAAGACCGGCCGAAAGCGGAGTTTCAACAATAAACGAGTACGACCAAAAGCGGACTCGAAAAGAAAGACCGACCGAAAGCGGAGTTTCAACAACAAACGAGTACGACCGAAAGCGGACTCGAAAAGATAGACCGACCGAAAGCGGAGTTTCAACAACAAATGGGTACGACCGAAAGCGGACTTGAAAAGAAAGACCAACCGAAAGCGGAGTTTCAACATCAAACGAGTACGACTGAAAGCGGACTCGAAAAGATAGACCGACCGAAAGCGGAGTTTCAACAACAAACTAGTACGACCGAAAGCGGACTCGAAAAGAAAGACCGAACAAAATTGGAGTTTCAACAACAAATAGGTACGACCGAAAGCAGACTTGAAAAGAAAGACCAACCGAATGCGGAGTTTCAACAAGAAACGAGTACGACTGAAAGCGTACTCGAAAAGAATGACCGACCGAAAGCGGAGTTTCAACAATAAATGAGTACGACCGAAAGCGGACTCGAAAAGAAAGACCGACCGAAAGCGGAGTTTCAACAACAAATGGGTACGACCAAAAGCAGACTTGAAAAGAAAGACCAACTGAAAGTGGAGTTTCAACAACAAACGAGTACGACTGAAAGCGTACTCGAAAAGAATGACCGACCGAAAGCGGAGTTTCAACAACAAACGAGTACGACCGAAAGCGGACTCGAAAAGAAAGACCGACCGAAAGCGTTGTTTCAACAACAAATGGGTACGACCGAAAGCGGACTTGAAAAGAAAGACCAACCGAAAGCGGAGTTTCAACAACAAACGAGTACGACTGAAAGCGGACTCGAAAGGATAGACCGACCAAAAGTGTAGTTTAAACAACAAATGCGTACGACCGAAAGCAGACTTGAAAAGAAAGACCAACCGAATGCGGAGTTTCAACAACAAACGAGAACGACTGAAAGCGTACTCGAAAAGATTGACCGACCGAAAGCGGAGTTTCAACAACAAACGAGTACGACCGAAAGCGGACTCGAAAAGAAAGACCGACCGAAAGCGGAGTTTCAACAACAAATGGGTACGACCAAAAGCAAACTTGAAAAGAAAGACCAACCGAAAGCGGAGTTTCAACAACAAACGAATACGACTGAAAGCGTACTCGAAAAGAAAGACCGACCGAAAACGGAGTTTGAACAACAAACGAGTACGACCGAAAGCGAACTCGAAAAGAAAGACCGACCGAAAGCGGAGTTTCAACAACAAATGGGTACGACCGAAAGCGGACTTGAAAAGAAAGACCAACCGAAAGCGGAGTTTCAACAACAAACGAGTACGACTGAAAGCGGACTCGAAAAGATAGACCGACCAAAAGCGGAGTTTCAACAACAAACGAGTACGACCGAAAGCTGACTCGAAAAGAAAGACCGACTAAAAGTGGAGTTTCAACAACAAACGAGTACGACCGAAAGCGGACTCGAAAAGAAAGACCGACTGAAAGCAGAGTTTGAACAATAAACGAGTACGACCAAAAGCGGACTAGAAAAGAAAGACCGACCAAAAGCGGAGTTTCAACAACAAACGAGTACAACCAAAAGTGGACTCGAAAAGAAAGACCGAACGAAAGCGGAGTTTCAACAACAAATGGGTACGACCGAAAGCGGACTTGAAAAGAAAGACCAACTGAAAGCGGAGTTTCAACAACAAACGAGTACGACTGAAAGCGGACTCGAAAAGATATACCGACCGAAAGCGGAGTTTTAACAACAAACGAGTACGACCGAAAGCGGACTCGAAAAGAAAGACCGACCAAAAGTGGAGTTTCAACAACAAACGAGTACGACCGAAAGCAGACTAAAAAAGAAAGACCGACCGAAAGCGGACTCGAAAATAAAGACCGACCGAAAGCAGAGTTTCAACAACAAACGAGTACGACCGAAAGCGGACTCGAAAAGAAAGACCGACCAAAAGCGGAGTTTCAACAACAAATGAGTAGGACCAAAAGCGGACTCGAAAAGAAAGACCGACCGAAAGCGGAGTTTTCACAACAAACGAGTACGACCGAAAGCGGACTCGAAAAGAAAGACCGACCAAAAGCGAACTTGAAAAGAAAGACCGACCGAAAGTGGAGTTTCAACAACAAACGAGTACGACCGAAAGCGGGCTCGAAAAGAAAGACCAACCGAAAGCGGAGTTTCAACAACAAACGAGTACGACCGAAAGTGGACTCGAAAAGAAAGACCGACCAAAAGTCGAGTTTCAACAACAAACGAGTACGACCGAAAGCGGACTCAAAAAGAAAGATCGACCGAAAGCGGACTCGAAAAGAAAGACCGACTGAAAGCGGAGTTTTCACAACAAACGAGTACGACCGAAAGCGGACTCGAAAAGAAAGGCCGACCAAAAGCGAACTTGAAAAGAAAGACCGACCGAAAGCGGAGTTTCAACAACAAACGAGTACGACCGAAAGCGGGCTCGAAAAGAAAGGCCAACCGAAAGCGGAGTTTCAACAACAAACGAGTACGACCGAAAGTGGACTCGAAAAGAAAGACCGACCAAAAGTGGAGTTTCAACAACAAACGAGTACGACCGAAAGCGGACTCAAAAAGAAAGACCGACCGAAAGCGGACTCGGAAAGAAAGACCGACCAAAAGCAGAGTTTCAACAACAAACGAGTACAACCGAAAGCAGACTCGAAAAGAAAGGCCGACCGAAAGCGGAGTTTCAACAACAAACGAGTAGGACAAAAAGCGGACTCGAAAAGAAAGACCGACCGAAAGCGGAGTTTCCACAATAAACGAGTACGACCGTAAGCGGACTCGAAAAGAAAGACCGACCAAAAGTGGACTCGAAAAGAAAGACCGTCCGAAAGTGAAGTTTCAACAACAAACGAGTACGACCGAAAGTGGACTCGAAAAGAAAGACCGCCCGAAAGCGGAGTTTCAACAACAAACGAGTACGACCGAAAGCGGACTCGAAAAGAAAGACCGACCGAAAGCGGACTTGAAAAGAAAGACCAACCGAAAGCGGAGTTTCAACAACAAACGAGTACGACCGAAAGCGGACTCGAAAAGATAGACCGACCAAAAGCGGAGTTTCAACAACAAACGGGTACAACCGAAACGGACTCGAAAAGAAAGACCGACCGAAAGCGGAGTTTCAACAACAAATGGGTACGACCGAAAGCAGACTTGAAAAGAAAGACCAACTGAAAGTGGAGTTTCAACAACAAACGAGTACGATTGAAAGCGTACTCGAAAAGAATGACCGACCGAAAGCGGAGTTTCAACAACAAACGAGTACGACCGAAAGCGGACTCGAAAAGAAAGACCGACCGAAAGCGTTGTTTCAACAACAAATGGGTACGACCGAAAGCGGACTTGAAAAGAAAGACCAACCGAAAGCGGAGTTTCAACAACAAACGAGTACGACTGAAAGCGGACTCGAAAGGATAGACCGACCAAAAGTGGAGTTTAAACAACAAATGGGTACGACCGAAAGCGGACTTGAAAAGAAAGACCAACCGAAAGCGGAGTTTCAACATCAAACGAGTACGACTGAAGGCGGACTCGAAAAGATAGACCGACCGAAAGCGGAGTTTCAATAACAAACCAGTACGACCGAAAGCGGACTCGAAAAGAAAGACCGACCAAAATTAGAGTTTCAACAACAAATGCGTACGACCGAAAGCAGACTTGAAAAGAAAGACCAACCGAATGCGGAGTTTCAACAACAAACGAGAACGACTGAAAGCGTACTCGAAAAGATTGACCGACCGAAAGCGGAGTTTCAACAACAAACGAGTACGACCGAAAGCGGGCTCGAAAAGAAAGACCAACCGAAAGCGGAGTTTCAACAACAAACGAGTACGACCGAAAGTGGACTCGAAAAGAAAGACCGACCAAAAGTGGAGTTTCAACAACAAACGAGTACGACCGAAAGCGGACTCAAAAAGAAAGACCGACCGAAAGCGGACTCGGAAAGAAAGACCGACCAAAAGCAGAGTTTCAACAACAAACGAGTACAACCGAAAGCAGACTCGAAAAGAAAGGCCGACCGAAAGCGGAGTTTCAACAACAAACGAGTAGGACAAAAAGCGGACTCGAAAAGAAAGACCGACCGAAAGCGGAGTTTCCACAATAAACGAGTACGACCGTAAGCGGACTCGAAAAGAAAGACCGACCAAAAGTGGACTCGAAAAGAAAGACCGTCCGAAAGTGAAGTTTCAACAACAAACGAGTACGACCGAAAGTGGACTCGAAAAGAAAGACCGAACGAAAGCGGAGTTTCAACAACAAACGAGTACGACCGAAAGCGGACTCGAAAAGAAAGACCGACCGAAAGCGGACTTGAAAAGAAAGACCAACCGAAAGCGGAGTTTCAACAACAAACGAGTACGACCGAAAGCGGACTCGAAAAGATAGACCGACCAAAAGCGGAGTTTCAACAACAAACGGGTACAACCGAAAGCGGACTCGAAAAGAAAGACCGACCGAAAGCGGAGTTTCAACAACAAATGGGTACGACCGAAAGCAGACTTGAAAAGAAAGACCAACTGAAAGTGGAGTTTCAACAACAAACGAGTACGACTGAAAGCGTACTCGAAAAGAATGACGACCGAAAGCGGAGTTTCAACAACAAACGAGTACGACCGAAAGCGGACTCGAAAAGAAAGACCGACCGAAAGCGTTGTTTCAACAACAAATGGGTACGACCGAAAGCGGACTTGAAAAGAAAGACCAACCGAAAGCGGAGTTTCAACAACAAACGAGTACGACTGAAAGCGGACTCGAAAGGATAGACCGACCAAAAGTGGAGTTTAAACAACAAATGGGTACGACCGAAAGCGGACTTGAAAAGAAAGACCAACCGAAAGCGAAGTTTCAACATCAAACGAGTACGACTGAAGGCGGACTCGAAAAGATAGACCGACCGAAAGCGGAGTTTCAATAACAAACCAGTACGACCGAAAGCGGACTCGAAAAGAAAGACCGACCAAAATTAGAGTTTCAACAACAAATGCGTACGACCGAAAGCAGACTTGAAAAGAAAGACCAACCGAATGCGGAGTTTCAACAACAAACGAGAACGACTGAAAGCGTACTCGAAAAGATTGACCGACCGAAAGCGGAGTTTCAACAACAAACGAGTACGACCGAAAGCGGACTCGAAAAGAAAGACCGACCGAAAGCGGAGTTTCAACAACAAATGGGTACGACCAAAAGCAAACTTGAAAAGAAAGACCAACCGAAAGCGGAGTTTCAACAACAAACGAATACGACTGAAAGCGTACTCGAAAAGAAAGACCGACCGAAAACGGAGTTTGAACAACAAACGAGTACGACCGAAAGCGAACTCGAAAAGAAAGACCGACCGAAAGCGGAGTTTCAACAACAAATGGGTACGACCGAAAGCGGACTTGAAAAGAAAGACCAACCGAAAGCGGAGTTTCAACAACAAACGAGTACGACTGAAAGCGGACTCGAAAAGATAGACCGACCAAAAGCGGAGTTTCAACAACAAACGAGTACGACCGAAAGCTGACTCGAAAAGAAAAACCGACCAAAAGTGGAGTTTCAACAACAAACGAGTACGACCGAAAGCGGACTCGAAAAGAAAGACCGACTGAAAGCAGAGTTTGAACAATAAACGAGTACGACCAAAAGCGGACTAGAAAAGAAAGACCGACCGAAAGCGGAGTTTCAACAACAAACGAGTACAACCAAAAGTGGACTCGAAAAGAAAGACCGAACGAAAGCGGAGTTTCAACAACAAATGGGTACGACCGAAAGCGGACTTGAAAAGAAAGACCAACTGAAAGCGGAGTTTCAACAACAAACGAGTACGACTGAAAGTGGACTCGAAAAGATATACCGACCGAAAGCGGAGTTTTAACAACAGACGAGTACGACCGAAAGCGGACTCGAAAAGAAAGACCGACCAAAAGTGGAGTTTCAACAACAAACGAGTACGACCGAAAGCAGACTAAAAAAGAAAGACCGACCGAAAGCGGACTCGAAAATAAAGACCGACCGAAAGCAGAGTTTCAACAACAAACGAGTACGACCGAAAGCGGACTCGAAAAGAAAGACCGACCAAAAGCGGAGTTTCAACAACAAATGAGTAGGACCAAAAGCGGACTCGAAAAGAAAGACCGACCGAAAGCGGAGTTTTCACAACAAACGAGTACGACCGAAAGCGGACTCGAAAAGAAAGACCGACCAAAAGCGAACTTGAAAAGAAAGACCGACCGAAAGTGGAGTTTCAACAACAAACGAGTACGACCGAAAGCGGGCTCGAAAAGAAAGACCAACCGAAAGCGGAGTTTCAACAACAAACGAGTACGACCGAAAGTGGACTCGAAAAGAAAGACCGACCAAAAGTCGAGTTTCAACAACAAACGAGTACGACCGAAAGCGGACTCAAAAAGAAAGATCGACCGAAAGCGGACTCGGAAAGAAAGACCGACCAAAAGCGGAGTTTCAACAACAAACGGGTACGACCGAAAGCGGACTCGAAAAGAAAGACCGATCGAAAACGGAGTTTCAACAACAAACGAGTAGGACCAAAAGCGGACTCGAAAAGAAAGACCGACCGAAAGCGGAGTTTCCATAATAAACGAGTACGACCGTAAGCGGACTCGAAAAGAAAGACCGACCAAAAGTGGACTCGAAAAGAAAGACCGACCGAAAGCGAAGTTTCAACAACAAACGAGTACGACCGAAATCGGACTCGAAAAGAAAGACCGACCGAAAGCGGAGTTTTCACAACAAACGAGTACGACCGAAAGCGGACTCGAAAAGAAAGACCGACCAAAAGCGAACTTGAAAAGATAGACCGACCGAAAGTGGAGTTTCAACAACAAACGAGTACGACCGAAAGCGGACTTGAAAAGAAAGACCAACCGAAAGCGGAGTTTCAACAACAAACGAGTACGACCGAAAGCGGACTCGAAAAGATAGACCGACCGAAAGAGGAGTTTCAACAACAAACGGGTACAACCGAAAGCGGACTCGAAAAGAAAGACCGACCGAAAGCGGAGTTTCAACAACAAACGAGTACGACTGAAAGCGTACTCGAAAAGAATGACCGACCGAAAGCGGAGTTTCAACAACAAACAAGTACGACCGAAATCGGACTCGAAAAGAAAGACCGACCGAAAGCGTTGTTTCAACAACAAATGGGTACGACCGAAAGTGGACTTGAAAAGAAAGACCAACCGAAAGCGGAGTTTCAACAACAAACGAGTACGACTGAAAGCGGACTCGAAAAGATAGACCGACCGAAAGCGGAGTTTCAACGACAAATGGGTACGACCGAAAGCGTACTTGAAAAGAAAGACCAACCGAAAGCAGAGTTTCAACAACAAACAAGTACGACGGAAAGCGGACTCGAAAAGATAGACCGACCGAAAGCGGAGTTTCAACAACAAACGGGTACAACCGAAAGCGAACTCGAAAAGAAAGACCGACCGAAAGCGGAGTTTCAACAACAAATGGGTACGACCGAAAGCAGACTTGAAAAGAAAGACCAACCGAAAGCGGAGTTTCAACAACAAACGAGTACGACTGAAAGCGGACTCGAAAAGATAGACCGACCGAAAGTGGAGTTTCAACAACAAATGGGTACGACCGAAAGCGGACTTGAAAAGAAAGACCAACCGAAAGCGGAGTTTCAACAACAGACGAGTACGACTGAAAGCGGACTCGAAAAGATAGACCGACCGAAAGCGGAGTTTCAACAACAAACGAGTACGACCGAAAGCGGACTCGAAAAGAAAGACCGACCGAAAGCGGAGTTTCAACAATAAACGAGTACGACCGAAAGCGGACTCGAAAAGAAAGACCGACCGAAAGCAGAGTTTCAACAACAAACGAGTACGACCGAAAGTGGACTCGAAAAGAAAGACCGACCAAAAGTCGAGTTTCAACAACAAACGAGTACGACCGAAAGCGGACTCAAAAAGAAAGATCGACCGAAAGCGGACTCGGAAAGAAAGATCGACCAAAAGCGGAGTTTCAACAACAAACGAGTACGACCGAAAGCGGGCTCGAAAAGAAAGACCAGCCGAAAGCGGAGTTTCAACAACAAACGAGTACGATCGAAAGTGGACTCGAAAAGAAAGACCGACCAAAAGTCGAGTTTCAACAACAAACGAGTACGACCGAAAGCGGACTCAAAAAGAAAGATCGACCGAAAGCGGACTCGGAAAGAAAGACCGACCAAAAGCGGAGTTTCAACAACAAACGGGTACGACCGAAAGCGGACTCGAAAAGAAAGACCGATCGAAAACGGAGTTTCAACAACAAACGAGTAGGACCAAAAGCGGACTCGAAAAGAAAGACCGACCGAAAGCGGAGTTCCCATAGTAAACGAGTACGACCGTAAGCGGACTCGAAAAGAAAGGCCGACCAAAAGTGGACTCGAAAAGAAAGACCGACCGAAAGCGAAGTTTCAACAACAAACGAGTACGACCGAAATCGGACTCGAAAAGAAAGACCGACCGAAAGCGGAGTTTTCACAACAAACGAGTACGACCGAAAGCGGACTCGAAAAGAAAGACCGACCAAAAGCGAACTTGAAAAGAAAGACCGACCGAAAGTGGAGTTTCAACAACAAACGAGTACGACCGAAAGCGGACTTGAAAAGAAAGACCAACCGAAAGCGGAGTTTCAACAACAAACGAGTACGACCGAAAGCGGACTCGAAAAGATAGACCGACCGAAAGCGGAGTTTCAACAATAAACGAGTACGACCGAAAGCGGACTCGAAAAGAAAGACCGACCGAAAGCAGAGTTTCAACAACAAACGAGTACGACCGAAAGTGGACTCGAAAAGAAAGACCGACCAAAAGTCGAGTTTCAACAACAAACGAGTACGACCGAAAGTGGACTCAAAAAGAAAGATCGACGGAAAGCGGACTCGGAAAGAAAGATCGACCAAAAGCGGAGTTTCAACAACAAACGAGTACGACCGAAAGCGGGCTCGAAAAGAAAGACCAGCCGAAAGCGGAGTTTCAACAACAAACGAGTACGACCGAAAGTGGACTCGAAAAGAAAGACCGACCAAAAGTCGAGTTTCAACAACAAACGAGTACGACCGAAAGCGGACTCAAAAAGAAAGATCGACCGAAAGCGGACTCGGAAAGAAAGACCGACCAAAAGCGGAGTTTCAACAACAAACAGGTACGACCGAAAGCGGACTCGAAAAGAAAGACCGATCGAAAACGGAGTTTCAACAACAAACGAGTAGGACCAAAAGCGGACTCGAAAAGAAAGACCGACCGAAAGCGGAGTTCCCATAATAAACGAGTACGACCGTAAGCGGACTCGAAAAGAAAGACCGACCAAAAGTGGACTCGAAAAGAAAGACCGACCGAAAGCGAAGTTTCAACAAGAAACGAGTACGACCTAAATCGGACTCGAAAAGAAAGACCGACCGAAAGCGGAGTTTTCACAACAAACGAGTACGACCGAAAGCGGACTCGAAAAGAAAGACCGACCAAAAGCGAACTTGAAAAGAAAGACCGACCGAAAGTGGAGTTTCAACAACAAACGAGTACGACCGAAAGCGGACTTGAAAAGAAAGACCAACCGAAAGCGGAGTTTCAACAACAAACGAGTACGACCGAAAGCGGACTCGAAAAGATAGACCGACCGAAAGAGGAGTTTCAACAACAAACGGGTACAACCGAAAGCGGACTCGAAAAGAAAGACCGACCGAAAGCGGAGTTTCAACAACAAACGAGTACGACTGAAAGCGTACTCGAAAAGAATGACCGACCGAAAGCGGAGTTTCAACAACAAACGAGTACGACCGAAATCGGACTCGAAAAGAAAGACCGACCGAAAGCGTTGTTTCAACAACAAATGGGTACGACCGAAAGTGGACTTGAAAAGAAAGACCAACCGAAAGCGGAGTTTCAACAACAAACGAGTACGACTGAAAGCGGACTCGAAAAGATAGACCGACCGAAAGCGGAGTTTCAACAACAAATGGGTACGACCGAAAGCGTACTTGAAAAGAAAGACCAACCGAAAGCAGAGTTTCAACAACAAACAAGTACGACGGAAAGCGGACTCGAAAAGATAGACCGACCGAAAGCGGAGTTTCAACAACAAACGGGTACAACCGAAAGCGAACTCGAAAAGAAAGACCGACCGAAAGCGGAGTTTCAACAACAAATGGGTACGACCGAAAGCAGACTTGAAAAGAAAGACCAACCGAAAGCGGAGTTTCAACAACAAACGAGTACGACTGAAAGCGGACTCGAAAAGATAGACCGACCGAAAGTGGAGTTTCAACAACAAATGGGTACGACCGAAAGCGGACTTGAAAAGAAAGACCAACCGAAAGCGGAGTTTCAACAACAGACGAGTACGACTGAAAGCGGACTCGAAAAGATAGACCGACCGAAAGCGGAGTTTCAACAACAAACGAGTACGACCGAAAGCGGACTCGAAAAGAAAGACCGACCGAAAGCAGAGTTTCAACAACAAACGAGTACGACCGAAAGCGGACTCGAAAAGAAAAACAGACCGAAAGCGGACTTGAAAAGAAAGACCAACCGAAAGCGGAGTTTCAACAACAAACGAGTACGACCGAAAGCTGACTCGAAAAGATAGACCGACCGAAAGCGGAGTTTCAACAATAAACGGGTACAACCGAGAGCGGACTCGAAAAGAAAGACCGACCGAAAGCGGAGTTTCAACAACAAACGAGTACGATCGAAAGCGGACTCGAGAAGAAAGACCGACCGAAATTGGAGTTTCAACAACAAATGGGTACGACCGAAAGCAGACTTGAAAAGAAAGACCAACCAAAAGCGGAGTTTCAACAACAAACGAGTACGACTGAAAGCGTACTCGAAAAGAATGACCGACCGAAAGCGGAGTTTCAACAACAAACGAGTAAGACCGAAAGCGGGCTCGAAAAGAAAGACCAACCGAAAACGGAGTTTCAACAACAAACGAGTACGACCGAAAGTGGACTCGAAAAGAAAGACCGACCAAAAGTGGAGTTTCAACAACAAACGAGTACGACCGAAAGCGGACTCAAAAAGAAAGACCGACCGAAAGCGGACTCGGAAAGAAAGACCGACCGAAAGCGAAGTTTCCACAATAAACGAGTACGACCGTAAGCGGACCCGAAAAGAAAGACCGACCAAAAGTGGACTCGAAAAGAAAGACCGACCGAAAGCGAAGTTTCAACAACAAACGAGTTCGACCGAAATCGGACTCGAAAAGAAAGACCGACCGAAAGCGGAGTTTTCACAACAAACGAGTACGACCGAAAGCGGACTCGAAAAGAAAGACCGACCAAAAGCGAACTTGAAAAGAAAGACCGACCGAAAGTGGAGTTTAAACAACAAACGAGTACGACCGAAAGCGGACTTGAAAAGAAAGACCAACCGAAAGCAGAGTTTCAACAACAAACGAGTACGACCGAAAGCGGACTCGAAAAGATAGACCGACCGAAAGAGGAGTTTCAACAACAAACGGGTACAACCGAAAGCGGACTCGAAAAGAAAGACCGACCGAAAGCCGAGTTTCAACAACAAACGAGTACGACTGAAAGCGTACTCGAAAAGAATTACCGACCGAAAGCGGAGTTTCAACAACAAACGAGTACGACCGAAAGCGGACTCGAAAAGAAAGACCGACCGAAAGCGTTGTTTCAACAACAAATGGGTACGACCGAAAGCGGACTTGAAAAGAAAGACCAACCGAAAGCGGAGTTTCAACAACAAACGAGTACGACTGAAAGCGGACTCGAAAAGATAGACCGACCGAAAGCGGAGTTTCAACAACAAATGGGTACGACCGAAATCGGGCTTGAAAAGAAAGACCAACCGAAAGCGGAGTTTCAACAACAAACAAGTACGACGGAAAGCGGACTCGAAAAGATAGACCGACCGAAAGTGGAGTTTCAACAACAAACGGGTACAACCGAAAGCAGACTCGAAAAGAAAGACCGACCGAAAGCGGAGTTTCAACAACAAACGAGTACGACCAAAAGTGGACTCGAAAAGAAAGACCGAACGAAAGCGGAGTTTCAACAACAAATGGGTACGACCGAAAGCGGACTTGAAAAGAAAGACCAACCGAAAGCGGAGTTTCAACAACAAACGAGTACGACTGAAAGCGGACTCGAAAAGATAGACCGACCGAAAGCGGAGTTTTAACAACAAACGAGTACGACCGAAAGCGGACTCGAAAAGAAAGACCGACCAAAAGTGGAGTTTCAACAACAAATGAGTAGGACCAAAAGCGGACTCGAAAAGAAAAACATACCGAAAGCGGAGTTTTCACAACAAACGAGTACGACCGAAAGCGGACTCGAAAAGAAAGACCGACCAAAAGCGAACTTGAAAAGAAAGACCGACCGAAAGTGGAGTTTCAACAACAAACGAGTACGACCGAAAGCGGACTTGAAAAGAAAGACCAACCGAAAGCGGAGTTTCAACAACAAACGAGTACGACCGAAAGCGGACTCGAAAAGATAGACCGACCGAAAGCGGAGTTTCAACAATAAACGAGTACGACCGAAAGCGGACTCGAAAAGAAAGACCGACCGAAAGCAGAGTTTCAACAACAAACGAGTACGACCGAAAGTGGACTCGAAAAGAAAGACCGACCAAAAGTCGAGTTTCAACAACAAACGAGTACGACCGAAAGCGGACTCAAAAAGAAAGATCGACCGAAAGCGGACTCGGAAAGAAAGATCGACCAAAAGCGGAGTTTCAACAACAAACGAGTACGACCGAAAGCGGGCTCGAAAAGAAAGACCAGCCGAAAGCGGAGTTTCAACAACAAACGAGTACGACCGAAAGTGGACTCGAAAAGAAAGACCGACCAAAAGTCGAGTTTCAACAACAAACGAGTACGACCGAAAGCGGACTCAAAAAGAAAGATCGACCGAAAGCGGACTCGGAAAGAAAGACCGACCAAAAGCGGAGTTTCAACAACAAACGGGTACGACCGAAAGCGGACTCGAAAAGAAAGACCGATCGAAAACGGAGTTTCAACAACAAACGAGTAGGACCAAAAGCGGACTCGAAAAGAAAGACCGACCGAAAGCGGAGTTCCCATAATAAACGAGTACGACCGTAAGCGGACTCGAAAAGAAAGACCGACCAAAAGTGGACTCGAAAAGAAAGACCGACCGAAAGCGAAGTTTCAACAACAAACGAGTACGACCGAAATCGGACTCGAAAAGAAAGACAGACCGAAAGCGGAGTTTTCACAACAAACGAGTACGACCGAAAGCGGACTCGAAAAGAAAGACCGACCAAAAGCGAACTTGAAAAGAAAGACCGACCGAAAGTGGAGTTTCAACAACAAACTAGTACGACCGAAAGCGGACTTGAAAAGAAAGACCAACCGAAAGCGGAGTTTCAACAACAAACGAGTACGACCGAAAGCGGACTCGAAAAGATAGACCGACCGAAAGAGGAGTTTCAACAACAAACGGGTACAACCGAAAGCGGACTCGAAAAGAAAGACCGACCGAAAGCGGAGTTTCAACAACAAACGAGTACGACTGAAAGCGTACTCGAAAAGAATGACCAACCGAAAGCGGAGTTTCAACAACAAACGAGTACGACCGAAATCGGACTCGAAAAGAAAGACCGACCGAAAGCGTTGTTTCAACAACAAATGGGTACGACCGAAAGTGGACTTGAAAAGAAAGACCAACCGAAAGCGGAGTTTCAACAACAAACGAGTACGACTGAAAGCGGACTCGAAAAGATAGACCGACCGAAAGCGGAGTTTCAACAACAAATGGGTACGACCGAAAGCGTACTTGAAAAGAAAGACCAACCGAAAGCAGAGTTTCAACAACAAACAAGTACGACGGAAAGCGGACTCGAAAAGATAGACCGACCGAAAGCGGAGTTTCAACAACAAACGGGTATAACCGAAAGCGAACTCGAAAAGAAAGACCGACCGAAAGCGGAGTTTCAACAACAAATGGGTACGACCGAAAGCAGACTTGAAAAGAAAGACCAACCGAAAGCGGAGTTTCAACAACAAACGAGTACGACTGAAAGCGGACTCTAAAAGATAGACCGACCGAAAGTGTAGTTTCAACAACAAATGGGTACAACCGAAAGCGGACTTGAAAAGAAAGACCAACCGAAAGCGGAGTTTCAACAACAGACGAGTACGACTGAAAGCGGACTCGAAAAGATAGACCGACCGAAAGCGGAGTTTCAACAACAAACGAGTACGACCGAAAGCGGACTCGAAAAGAAAGACCGACCGAAAGCGGAGTTTCAACAATAAACGAGTACGACCGAAAGCGGACTCGAAAAGAAAGACCGACCGAAAGCAGAGTTTCAACAACAAACGAGTACGACCGAAAGCGGACTCGAAAAGAAAAACAGACCGAAAGCGGACTTGAAAAGAAAGACCAACCGAAAGCGGAGTTTCAACAACAAACGAGTACGACCGAAAGCTGACTCGAAAAGATAGACCGACCGAAAGCGGAGTTTCAACAATAAACGGGTACAACCGAGAGCGGACTCGAAAAGAAAGACCGACCGAAAGCGGAGTTTCAACAACAAACGAGTACGATCGAAAGCGGACTCGAGAAGAAAGACCGACCGAAATTGGAGTTTCAACAACAAATGGGTACGACCGAAAGCAGACTTGAAAAGAAAGACCAACCAAAAGCGGAGTTTCAACAACAAACGAGTACGACTGAAAGCGTACTCGAAAAGAATGACCGACCGAAAGCGGAGTTTCAACAACAAACGAGTAAGACCGAAAGCGGGCTCGAAAAGAAAGACCAACCGAAAGCGGAGTTTCAACAACAAACGAGTACGACCGAAAGTGGACTCGAAAAGAAAGACCGACGAAAAGTGGAGTTTCAACAACAAACGAGTACGACCGAAAGCGGACTCAAAAAGAAATACCGACCGAAAGCGGACTCGGAAAGAAAGACCGACCGAAAGCGAAGTTTCCACAATAAACGAGTACGACCGTAAGCGGACTCGAAAAGAAAGACCGACCAAAAGTGGACTCGAAAAGAAAGACCGACCGAAAGCGAAGTTTCAACAACAAACGAGTTCGACCGAAATCGGACTCGAAAAGAAAGACCGACCGAAAGCGGAGTTTTCACAACAAACGAGTACGACCGAAAGCGGACTCGAAAAGAAAGACCGACCAAAAGCGAACTTGAAAAGAAAGACCGACCGAAAGTGGAGTTTAAACAACAAACGAGTACGACCGAAAGCGGACTTGAAAAGAAAGACCCACCGAAAGCAGAGTTTCAACAACAAACGAGTACGACCGAAAGCGGACTCGAAAAGATAGACCGACCGAAAGAGGAGTTTCAACAACAAACGGGTACAACCGAAAGCGGACTCGAAAAGAAAGACCGACCGAAAGCCGAGTTTCAACAACAAACGAGTACGACTGAAAGCGTACTCGAAAAGAATTACCGACCGAAAGCGGAGTTTCAACAACAAACGAGTACGACCGAAAGCGGACTCGAAAAGATAGACCGACCGAAAGCGGAGTTTCAATAACAAATGGGTACGACCGAAATCGGGCTTGAAAAGAAAGACCAACCGAAAGCGGAGTTTTAACAACAAACAAGTACGACGGAAAGCGGACTCGAAAAGATAGACCGACCGAAAGTGGAGTTTCAACAACAAACGGGTACAACCGAAAGCAGACTCGAAAAGAAAGACCGACCGAAAGCGGAGTTTCAACAACAAACGAGTACGACCAAAAGTGGACTCGAAAAGAAAGACCGAACGAAAGCGGAGTTTCAACAACAAATGGGTACGACCGAAAGCGGACTTGAAAAGAAAGACCAACCGAAAGCGGAGTTTCAACAACAAACGAGTACGACTGAAAGCGGACTCGAAAAGATAGACCGACCGAAAGCGGAGTTTTAACAACAAACGAGTACGACCGAAAGCGGACTCGAAAAGAAAGACCGACCAAAAGTGGAGTTTCAACAACAAATGAGTAGGACCAAAAGCGGACTCGAAAAGAAAAACATACCGAAAGCGGAGTTTTCACAACAAACGAGTACGACCAAAAGCGGACTCGAAAAGAAAGACCGACCAAAAGCGGACTTGAAAAGAAAGACCGACCGAAAGTGGAGTTTCAACTACAAACGAGTACGACCGAAAGCGGACTAGAAAAGAAAGACCAACCGAAAGCGGAGTTTCAACAACAAACGAGTACGACCGAAAGCGGACTCGAAAAGATAGACCGACCGAAAGAGGAGTTTCAACAACAAACGGGTACAACCGAAAGCGGACTCGAAAAGAAAGACCGACCGAAAGCCGAGTTTCAACAACAAACGAGTACGACTGAAAGCGTACTCGAAAAGAATTACCGACCGAAAGCGGAGTTTCAACAACAAACGAGTACGACCGAAAGCGGACTCGAAAAGAAAGACCGACCGAAAGCGTTGTTTCAACAACAAATGGGTACGACCGAAAGCGGACTTGAAAAGAAAGACCAACCGAAAGCGGAGTTTCAACAACAAACGAGTACGACTGAAAGCGGACTCGAAAAGATAGACCGACCGAAAGCGGAGTTTCAACAACAAATGGGTACGACCGAAATCGGGCTTGAAAAGAAAGACCAACCGAAAGCGGAGTTTCAACAACAAACAAGTACGACGGAAAGCGGACTCGAAAAGATAGACCGACCGAAAGCGGAGTTTCAACAACAAACCGGTACAACAGAAAGCGGACTCGAAAAGAATGACCGACCGAAAGCGGAGTTTCAACAACAAACGAGTACGACCAAAAGTGGACTCGAAAAGAAAGACCGAACGAAAGCGGAGTTTCAACAACAAATGGGTACGACCGAAAGCGGACTTGAAAAGAAAGACCAACCGAAAGCGGAGTTTCAACAACAAACGAGTACGACTGAAAGCGGACTCGAAAAGATAGACCGACCGAAAGCGGAGTTTTAACAACAAACGAGTACGACCGAAAGCGGACTCGAAAAGAAAGACCGACCAAAAGTGGAGTTTCAACAACAAATGAGTAGGACCAAAAGCGGACTCGAAAAGAAAAACCTACCGAAAGCGGAGTTTTCACAACAAACGAGTACGACCGAAAGCGGACTCAAAAAGAAAGACCGACCAAAAGCGAACTTGAAAAGAAAGACCGACCGAAAGTGGAGTTTCAACTACAAATGAGTACGACCGAAAGCGGACTAGAAAAGAAAGACCAACCGAAAGCGGAGTTTCAACAACAAACGAGTACGACCGAAAGCGGACTCGAAAAATAGACCGACCGAAAGAGGAGTTTCAACAACAAACGGGTACAACCGAAAGCGGACTCGAAAAGAAAGACCGACCGAAAGCCGAGTTTCAACAACAAACGAGTACGATCGAAAGCGGACTCGAAAAGAAAGACAGACCGAAAGCGTTGTTTCAACAACAAATGGGTACGACCGAAAGCGGACTTGAAAAGAAAGACCAACCGAAAGCGGAGTTTCAACAACAAACGAGTACGACGGAAAGTGGACTCGAAAAGATAGACCGACCGAAAGCGGAGTTTCAACAACAAATGGGTACGACCGAAAGCTTGCTTGAAAAGAAAGACCAACCGAAAGCGGAGTTTCAACAACAAACAAGTACGACGGAAAGCGGACTCGAAAAGATAGACTGACCGAAAGCGGAGTTTCAACAACAAACGGGTACAACCGAAAGCGGACTCGAAAAGAAAGACCGACCGAAAGCGGAGTTTCAACAACAAACGAGTACGCCCAAAAGTGGACTCGAAAAGAAAGACCGACCGAAAGCCGAGTTTCAACAACAAACGAGTACGACTGAAAGCGTACTCGAAAAGAATTACCGACCGAAAGCGGAGTTTCAACAACAAACGAGTACGACCGAAAGCGGACTCGAAAAGAAAGACCGACCAAAAGTGGACTCGAAAAGAAAGACCGACCGAAAGCGAAGTTTCAACAACAAACGAGTTCGACCGAAATCGGACTCGAAAAGAAAGACCGACCGAAAGCGGAGTTTTCACAACAAACGAGTACGACCGAAAGCGGACTCGAAAAGAAAGACCGACCAAAAGCGAACTTGAAAAGAAAGACCGACCGAAAGTGGAGTTTCAACAACAAACGAGTACGACCGAAAGCGGACTTGAAAAGAAAGACCAACCGAAAGCAGAGTTTCAACAACAAACGAGTACGACCGAAAGCGGACTCGAAAAGATAGACCGACCGAAAGAGGAGTTTCAACAACAAACGGGTACAACCGAAAGCGGACTCGAAAAGAAAGACTGACCGAAAGCCGAGTTTCAACAACAAACGAGTACGACTGAAAGCGTACTCGAAAAGAATTACCGACCGAAAGCGGAGTTTCAACAACAAACGAGTACGACCGAAAGCGGACTCGAAAAGAAAGACCGACCGAAAGCGTTGTTTCAACAACAAATGGGTACGACCGAAAGCGGACTTGAAAAGAAAGACCAACCGAAAGCGGAGTTTCAACAACAAACGAGTACGACTGAAAGCGGACTCGAAAAGATAGACCGACCGAAAGCGGAGTTTCAACAACAAATGGGTACGACCGAAATCGGGCTTGAAAAGAAAGACCAACCGAAAGCGGAGTTTCAACAACAAACAAGTACGACGGAAAGCGGACTCGAAAAGATAGACCGACCGAAAGCGGAGTTTCAACAACAAACCGGTACAACAGAAAGCGGACTCGAAAAGAATGACCGACCGAAAGCGGAGTTTCAACAACAAACGAGTACGACCAAAAGTGGACTCGAAAAGAAAGACCGAACGAAAGCGGAGTTTCAACAACAAATGGGTACGACCGAAAGCGGACTTGAAAAGAAAGACCAACCGAAAGCGGAGTTTCAACAACAAACGAGTACGACTGAAAGCGGACTCGAAAAGATAGACCGACCGAAAGCGGAGTTTTAACAACAAACGAGTACGACCGAAAGCGGACTCGAAAAGAAAGACCGACCAAAAGTGGAGTTTCAACAACAAATGAGTAGGACCAAAAGCGGACTCGAAAAGAAAAACCTACCGAAAGCGGAGTTTTCACAACAAACGAGTACGACCGAAAGCGGACTCGAAAAGAAAGACCGACCAAAAGCGAACTTGAAAAGAAAGACCGACCGAAAGCGGAGTTTCAACAACAAACGAGTACGACCGAAAGCGGACTCGAAAAGAAAGACAGACCGAAAGCGTTGTTTCAACAACAAATGGGTACGACCGAAAGCGGACTTGAAAAGAAAGACCAACCGAAAGCGGAGTTTCAACAACAAACGAGTACGACGGAAAGTGGACTCGAAAAGATAGATCGACCGAAAGCGGAGTTTCAACAACAAATGGGTACGACCGAAAGCTTGCTTGAAAAGAAAGACCAACCGAAAGCGGAGTTTCAACAACAAACAAGTACGACGGAAAGCGGACTCGAAAAGATAGACTGACCGAAAGCGGAGTTTCAACAACAAACGGGTACAACCGAAAGCGGACTCGAAAAGAAAGACCGACCGAAAGCGGAGTTTCAACAACAAACGAGTACGCCCAAAAGTGGACTCGAAAAGAAAGACCGACCGAAAGCCGAGTTTCAACAACAAGCGAGTACGACTGAAAGCGTACTCGAAAAGAATTACCGACCGAAAGCGGAGTTTCAACAACAAACGAGTACGACCGAAAGCGGACTCGAAAAGAAAGACCGACCAAAAGTGGACTCGAAAAGAAAGACCGACCGAAAGCGAAGTTTCAACAACAAACGAGTTCGACCGAAATCGGACTCGAAAAGAAAGACCGACCGAAAGCGGAGTTTTCACAACAAACGAGTACGACCGAAAGCGGACTCGAAAAGAAAGACCGACCAAAAGCGAACTTGAAAAGAAAGACCGACCGAAAGTGGAGTTTCAACAACAAACGAGTACGACCGAAAGCGGACTTGAAAAGAAAGACCAACCGAAAGCAGAGTTTCAACAACAAACGAGTACGACCGAAAGCGGACTCGAAAAGATAGACCGACCGAAAGAGGAGTTTCAACAACAAACGGGTACAACCGAAAGCGGACTCGAAAAGAAAGACCGACCGAAAGCCGAGTTTCAACAATAAACGAGTACGACTGAAAGCGTACTCGAAAAGAATTACCGACCGAAAGCGGAGTTTCAACAACAAACGCGTACGACCGAAAGCGGACTCGAAAAGAAAGACCGACCGAAAGCGTTGTTTCAACAACAAATGGGTACGACCGAAAGCGGACTTGAAAAGAAAGACCAACCGAAAGCGGAGTTTCAACAACAAACGAGTACGACTGAAAGCGGACTCGAAAAGATAGACCGACTGAAAGCGGAGTTTCAACAACAAATGGGTACGACCGAAAGCGGGCTTGAAAAGAAAGACCAACCGAAAGCGGAGTTTCAACAACAAACAAGTACGACGGAAAGCGGACTCGAAAAGATAGACCGACCGAAAGCGGAGTTTCAACAACAAACGGGTACAACCGAAAGCAGACTCGAAAAGAAAGACCGACCGAAAGCGGAGTTTCAACAACAAACGAGTACGACCAAAAGTGGACTCGAAAAGAAAGACCGAACGAAAGCGGAGTTTCAACAACAAATGGGTACGACCGAAAGCGGACTTGAAAAGAAAGACCAACCGAAAGCGGAGTTTCAACAACAAACGAGTACGACTGAAAGCGGACTCGAAAAGATAGACCGACCGAAAGCGGAGTTTTAACAACAAACGAGTACGACCGAAAGCGGACTCGAAAAGAAAGACCGACCAAAAGTGGAGTTTCAACAACAAATGAGTAGGACCAAAAGCGGACTCGAAAAGAAAAACCTACCGAAAGCGGAGTTTTCACAACAAACGACTACGACCGAAAGCGGACTCGAAAAGAAAGACCTCCCAAAAGCGGACTTGAAAAGAAAGACCGACCGAAAGTGGAGTTTCAACTACAAACGAGTACGACCGAAAGCGGACTAGAAAAGAAAGACCAACCGAAAGCGGAGTTTCAACAACAAACGAGTACGACCGAAAGCGGACTCGAAAAGATAGACCGACCGAAAGAGGAGTTTCAACAACAAACGGGTACAACCGAAAGCGGACTCGAAAAGAAAGACCGACCGAAAGCCGAGTTTCAACAACAAACGAGTACGACTGAAAGCGTACTCGAAAAGAATTACCGACCGAAAGCGGAGTTTCAACAATAAACGAGTACGACCGAAAGCGGACTCGAAAAGAAAGACCGACCGAAAGCGTTGTTTCAACAACAAATGGGTACGACCGAAAGCGGACTTGAAAAGAAAGACCAACCGAAAGCGGAGTTTCAACAACAAACGAGTACGACTGAAAGCGGACTCGAAAAGATAGACCGACCGAAAGCGGAGTTTCAACAACAAATGGGTACGACCGAAAGCGGGCTTGAAAAGAAAGACCAACCGAAAGCGGAGTTTCAACAACAAACAAGTACGACGGAAAGCGGACTCGAAAAGATAGACCGACCGAAAGCGGAGTTTCAACAACAAACGGGTACAACCGAAAGCGGACTCGAAAAGAATGACCGACCGAAAGCGGAGTTTCAACAACAAACGAGTACGACCAAAAGTGGACTCGAAAAGAAAGACCGAACGAAAGCGGAGTTTCAACAACAAATGGGTACGACCGAAAGCGGACTTGAAAAGAAAGACCAACCGAAAGCGGAGTTTCAACAACAAACGAGTACGACTGAAAGCGGACTCGAAAAGATAGACCGACCGAAAGCGGAGTTTTAACAACAAACGAGTACGACCGAAAGCGGACTCGAAAAGAAAGACCGACCAAAAGTGGAGTTTCAACAACAAATGAGTAGGACCAAAAGCGGACTCGAAAAGAAAAACCTACCGAAAGCGGAGTTTTCACAACAAACGACTACGACCGAAAGCGGACTCGAAAAGAAAGACCTCCCAAAAGCGGACTTGAAAAGAAAGACCGACCGAAAGTGGAGTTTCAACTACAAACGAGTACGACCGAAAGCGGACTAGAAAAGAAAGACCAACCGAAAGCGGAGTTTCAACAACAAACGAGTACGACCGAAAGCGGACTCGAAAAGATAGACCGACCGAAAGAGGAGTTTCAACAACAAACGGGTACAACCGAAAGCGGACTCGAAAAGAAAGACCGACCGAAAGCCGAGTTTCAACAACAAACGAGTACGACTGAAAGCGTACTCGAAAAGAATTACCGACCGAAAGCGGAGTTTCAACAATAAACGAGTACGACCGAAAGCGGACTCGAAAAGAAAGACCGACCGAAAGCGTTGTTTCAACAACAAATGGGTACGACCGAAAGCGGACTTGAAAAGAAAGACCAACCGAAAGCGGAGTTTCAACAACAAACGAGTACGACTGAAAGCGGACTCGAAAAGATAGACCGACCGAAAGCGGAGTTTCAACAACAAATGGGTACGACCGAAAGCGGGCTTGAAAAGAAAGACCAACCGAAAGCGGAGTTTCAACAACAAACAAGTACGACGGAAAGCGGACTCGAAAAGATAGACCGACCGAAAGCAGAGTTTCAACAACAAACCGGTACAACAGAAAGCGGACTCGAAAAGAATGACAGACCGAAAGCGGAGTTTCAACAACAAACGAGTACGACCAAAAGTGGACTCAAAAAGAAAGACCGAACGAAAGCGGAGTTTCAACAACAAATGGGTACGACCGAAAGCGGACTTGAAAAGAAAGACCAACCGAAAGCGGAGTTTCAACAACAAACGAGTACGACTGAAAGCGGACTCGAAAAGATAGACCGACCGAAAGCGGAGTTTTAACAACAAACGAGTACGACCGAAAGCGGACTCGAAAAGAAAGACCGACCAAAAGTGGAGTTTCAACAACAAATGAGTAGGACCAAAAGCGGACTCGAAAAGAAAAACCTACCGAAAGCGGAGTTTTCACAACAAACGAGTACGACCGAAAGCGGACTCGAAAAGAAAGACCGACCAAAAGCGAACTTGAAAAGAAAGACCGACCGAAAGTGGAGTTTCAACTACAAACGAGTACGACCGAAAGCGGACTAGAAAAGAAAGACCAACCGAAAGCGGAGTTTCAACAACAAACGAGTACGACCGAAAGCGGACTCGAAAAATAGACCGACCGAAAGAGGAGTTTCAACAACAAACGGGTACAACCGAAAGCGGACTCGAAAAGAAAGACCGACCGAAAGCCGAGTTTCAACAACAAACGAGTACGACTGAAAGCGTACTCGAAAAGAATTACCGACCAAAAGCGGAGTTTCAACAACAAACGAGTACGACCGAAAGCGTACTCGAAAAGAAAGACCGACCGAAAGCGTTGTTTCAACAACAAATGGGTACGACCGAAAGCGGACTTGAAAAGAAAGACCAACCGAAAGCGGAGTTTCAACAACAAACGAGTACGACGGAAAGTGGACTCGAAAAGATAGACCGACCGAAAGCGGAGTTTCAACAACAAATGGGTACGACCGAAAGCTTGCTTGAAAAGAAAGACCAACCGAAAGCGGAGTTTCAACAACAAACAAGTACGACGGAAAGCGGACTCGAAAAGATAGACTGACCGAAAGCGGAGTTTCAACAACAAACGGGTACAACCGAAAGTGGACTCGAAAAGAAAGACCGACCGAAAGCGGAGTTTCAACAACAAACGAGTACGCCCAAAAGTGGACTCGAAAAGAAAGACCGAACGAAAGCGGAGTTTCAACAACAAATGGGTACCACCGAAAGCGGACTTGAAAAGAAAGACCAACCGAAAGCGGAGTTTCAACAACAAACGAGTACGACTGAAAGCGGACTCGAAAAGATAGACCGACCGAAAGCGAGTTTTAACAACAAACGAGTACGACCGAAAGCGGACTCGAAAGGAAAGACCGACCAAAAGTGGAGTTTCAACAACAAACGAGTACGACCGAAAGCAGACTCAAAAAGAAAGACCGACCGAAAGCGGACTCGAAAATAAAGACCGACCGAAAGCAGAGTTTCAACAACAAACGAGTACGACCGAAAGCGGACTCGAAAAGAAAGACCGACCAAAAGCGGAGTTTCAACAACAAATGAGTAGGACCAAAAGCGGACTCGAAAAGAAAGACCGACCGAAAGCGGAGTTTTCACAACAAACGAGTACGACCGAAAGCGGACTCGAAAAGAAAGACCGACCAAAAGCGAACTTGAAAAGAAAGACCGACCGAAAGTGGAGTTTCAACAACAAACGAGTACGACCGAAAGCGAGCTCGAAAAGAAAGACCAACCGAAAGCGGAGTTTCAACAACAAACGAGTACGACCGAAAGTGGACTCGAAAAGAAAGACCGACCAAAAGTGGAGTTTCAACAACAAACGAGTACGACCGAAAGCAGACTCAAAAAGAAAGATCGACCGAAAGCGGACTCGGAAAGAAAGACCGACCAAAAGCGGAGTTTCAACAATAAACGAGTACGACCGAAAGCGGACTCAAAAAGAAAGACCGACCGAAAGCGAAGTTTCAACAACGAACGAGTACGACCGAAATTGGACTCGAAAAGAAAGACCGACCGAAAGCGGAGTTTTCACAACAAACGAGTACGACCGAAAGCGGACTCGAAAAGAAAGACCGACCAAAAGCGAACTTGAAAAGAAAGACCGACCGAAAGTGGAGTTTCAACAACAAACGAGTACGACCGAAAGCGGACTTGAAAAGAAAGACCAACCGAAAGCGGAGTTTCAACAACAAAGGAGTACGACCGAAAGCGGACTCGAAAAGATAGACCGACCGAAAGAGGAGTTTCAACAACAAACGGGTACAACCGAAAGCGGACTCGAAAAGAAAGACCGACCGAAAGCGGAGTTTCAACAACAAACGAGTACGACTGAAAGCGTACTCGAAAAGAATGACCGACCGAAAGCGGAGTTTCAACAACAAACGAGTACGACCGAAAGCGGACTCGAAAAGAAAGACCGACCGAAAGCGTTGTTTCAACAACAAATGGGTACGACCGAAAGCGGACTTGAAAAGAAAGACCAACCGAAAGCGGAGTTTCAACAACAAACGAGTACGACTGAAAGCGGACTAGAAAAATAGACCGACCGAAAGCGGAGTTTCAACAACAAATGGGTACGACCGAAAGCGGACTTGAAAAGAAAGACCAACCGAAAGCGGAGTTTCAACAACAAACAAGTACGACGGAAAGCGGACTCGAAAAGATAGATCGACCGAAAGCGGAGTTTCAACAACAAACGGGTACAACCCAAAGCGAACTCGAAAAGAAAGACCGACCGAAAGCGGAGTTTCAACAACAAATGGGTACGACCGAAAGCAGACTTGAAAAGAAAGACCAACCGAAAGCGAAGTTTCAACAACAAACGAGTACGACTGAAAGCGGACTCGAAAAGATAGACCGACCGAAAGTGGAGTTTCAACAACAAATGGGTACGACCGAAAGCGGACTTGAAAAGAAAGACCAACCGAAAGCGGAGTTTCAACAACAGACGAGTACGACTGAAAGCGGACTCGAAAAGATAGACCGACCGAAAGCGGAGTTTCAACAACAAACGAGTACGACCGAAAGCGGACTCGAAAAGAAAGACCGACCGAAAGCGGAGTTTCAATAATAAACGAGTACGAACGAAAGCGGACTCGAAAAGAAAGACCGACCGAAAGCGGAGTTTCAACAACAAACGAGTACGACCGAAAGCGGACTCGAAAAGAAAAACCGCCCAAAGCGTACTTGAAAAGAAAGACCAACCGAAAGCGGAGTTTCAACAACAAACGAGTACGACCGAAAGCGGACTCGAAAAGATAGACCGACCGAAAGCGGAGCTTCAACAACAAACGGGTACAACCGAAAGCGGACTCGAAAAGAAAGACCGACCGAAAGCGGAGTTTCAACAACAGACGAGTACGACTGAAAGCGGACTCGAAAAGATAGACCGACCGAAAGTGGAGTTTCAACAACAAATGGATACGACCGAAAGCGGACTTGAAAAGAAAGACCAACCGAAAGCGGAGTTTCAACAACAGACGAGTACGACTGAAAGCGGACTCGAAAAGATAGACCGACCGAAAGCGGAGTTTCAACAACAAACGAGTACGACCGAAAGCGGACTCGAAAAGAAAGACCGACCGAAAGCGGAGTTTCAATAATAAACGAGTACGACCGAAAGCGGACTCGAAAAGAAAGACCGACCGAAAGCGGAGTTTCAACAACAAACGAGTACGACCGAAAGCGGACTCGAAAAGAAAAACCGCCCAAAGCGTACTTGAAAAGAAAGACCAACCGAAAGCGGAGTTTCAACAACAAACGAGTACGACCGAACGCGGACTCGAAAAGATAGACCGACCGAAAGCGGAGCTTCAACAACAAACGGGTACAACCGAAAGCGGACTCGAAAAGAAAGACCGACCGAAAGCGGAGTTTCAACAACAAACGAGTACGACTGAAAGCGGACTCGCGAAGAAAGACCGACCGAAATTGGAGTTTCAACAACAAATGGGTACGACCGAAAGCAGACTTGAAAAGAAAGACCAACCAAAAGCGGAGTTTCAACAAAAAACGAGTACGACTGAAAGCGTACTCGAAAAGAATGACCGACCGAAAGCGGAGTTTCAACAACAAACGAGTACGACCGAAAGCGGGCTAGAAAAGAAAGACCAACCGAAAGCGGAGTTTCAACAACAAACGAGTACGACCGAAAGTGGACTCGAAAAGAAAGACTGACCAAAAGTCGAGTTTCAACAACAAACGAGTACGACCGAAAGCGGACTCAAAAAGAAAGACCGACCGAAAGCGGACTCGGAAAGAAAGACCGACCAAAAGCGGAGTTTCAACAACAAACGAGTACGACCGAAATCGGACTCGAAAAGAAAGACCGACCGAAAGCGGAGTTTCAACAACAAACGAGTACGACTGAAAGCGGACTCGAAAAGATAGACCGACCGAAAGCGGAGTTTCAACAACAAATGGGTACGACCGAAAGCGGACTTGAAAAGAAAGACCAACTGAAAGCGGAGTTTCAACAACAAACAAGTACGACGGAAAGCGGACTCGAAAAGATAGACCGACCGAAAGCGGAGTTTCAACAACAAACGAGTACGACCGAAATCGGACTCGAAAAGAAAGACCGACCGAAAGCGGAGTTTCAACAACAAACGAGTACGACTGAAAGCGGACTCGAAAAGATAGACCGACCGAAAGCGAGTTTTAACAACAAACGAGTACGACCGAAAGCGGACTCGAAAGGAAAGACCGACCAAAAGTGGAGTTTCAACAACAAACGAGTACGACCGAAAGCAGACTCAAAAAGAAAGACCGACCGAAAGCGGACTCGAAAATAAAGACCGACCGAAAGCAGAGTTTCAACAACAAACGAGTACGACCGAAAGCGGACTCGAAAAGAAAGACCGACCAAAAGCGGAGTTTCAACAACAAATGAGTAGGACCAAAAGCGGACTCGAAAAGAAAGACCGACCGAAAGCGGAGTTTTCACAACAAACGAGTACGACCGAAAGCGGACTCGAAAAGAAAGACCGACCAAAAGCGAACTTGAAAAGAAAGACCGACCGAAAGTGGAGTTTCAACAACAAACGAGTACGACCGAAAGCGAGCTCGAAAAGAAAGACCAACCGAAAGCGGAGTTTCAACAACAAACGAGTACGACCGAAAGTGGACTCGAAAAGAAAGACCGACCAAAAGTGGAGTTTCAACAACAAACGAGTACGACCGAAAGCAGACTCAAAAAGAAAGATCCACCGAAAGCGGACTCGGAAAGAAAGACCGACCAAAAGCGGAGTTTCAACAACAAACGAGTACGACCGAAAGCGGACTCAAAAAGAAAGACCGACCGAAAGCGAAGTTTCAACAACGAACGAGTACGACCGAAATTGGACTCGAAAAGAAAGACCGACCGAAAGCGGAGTTTTCACAACAAACGAGTACGACCGAAAGCGGACTCGAAAAGAAAGACCGACCAAAAGCGAACTTGAAAAGAAAGACCGACCGAAAGTGGAGTTTCAACAACAAACGAGTACGACCGAAAGCGGACTTGAAAAGAAAGACCAACCGAAAGCGGAGTTTCAACAACAAAGGAGTACGACCGAAAGCGGACTCGAAAAGATAGACCGGCCGAAAGAGGAGTTTCAACAACAAACGGGTACAACCGAAAGCGGACTCGAAAAGAAAGACCGACCGAAAGCGGAGTTTCAACAACAAACGAGTACGACTGAAAGCGTACTCGAAAAGAATGACCGACCGAAAGCGGAGTTTCAACAACAAACGAGTACGACCGAAAGCGGACTCGAAAAGAAAGACCGACCGAAAGCGTTGTTTCAACAACAAATGGGTACGACCGAAAGCGGACTTGAAAAGAAAGACCAACCGAAAGCGGAGTTTCAACAACAAACGAGTACGACTGAAAGCGGACTAGAAAAGATAGACCGACCGAAAGCAGAGTTTCAACAACAAATGGGTACGACCGAAAGCGGACTTGAAAAGAAAGACCAACCGAAAGCGGAGTTTCAACAACAAACAAGTACGACGGAAAGCGGACTCGAAAAGATAGATCGACCGAAAGCGGAGTTTCAACAACAAACGGGTACAACCCAAAGCGAACTCGAAAAGAAAGACCGACCGAAAGCGGAGTTTCAACAACAAATGGGTACGACCGAAAGCAGACTTGAAAAGAAAGACCAACCGAAAGCGGAGTTTCAACAACAAACGAGTACGACTGAAAGCGGACTCGAAAAGATAGACCGACCGAAAGTGGAGTTTCAACAACAAATGGGTACGACCGAAAGCGGACTTGAAAAGAAAGACCAACCGAAAGCGGAGTTTCAACAACAGACGAGTACGACTGAAAGCGGACTCGAAAAGATAGACCGACCGAAAGTGGAGTTTCAACAACAAACGAGTACGACCGAAAGCGGACTCGAAAAGAAAGACCGACCGAAAGCGGAGTTTCAATAATAAACGAGTACGACCGAAAGCGGACTCGAAAAGAAAGACCGACCGAAAGCGGAGTTTCAACAACAAACGAGTACGACCGAAAGCGGACTCGAAAAGAAAAACCGCCCAAAGCGTACTTGAAAAGAAAGACCAACCGAAAGCGGAGTTTCAACAACAAACGAGTACGACCGAAAGCGGACTCGAAAAGATAGACCGACCGAAAGCGGAGCTTCAACAACAAACGGGTACAACCGAAAGCGGACTCGAAAAGAAAGACCGACCGAAAGCGGAGTTTCAACAACAGACGAGTACGACTGAAAGCGGACTCGAAAAGATAGACCGACCGAAAGTGGAGTTTCAACAACAAATGGGTACGACCGAAAGCGGACTTGAAAAGAAAGACCAACCGAAAGCGGAGTTTCAACAACAGACGAGTACGACTGAAAGCGGACTCGAAAAGATAGACCGACCGAAAGCGGAGTTTCAACAACAAACGAGTACGACCGAAAGCGGACTCGAAAAGAAAGACCGACCGAAAGCGGAGTTTCAATAATAAACGAGTACGACCGAAAGCGGACTCGAAAAGAAAGACCGACCGAAAGCGGAGTTTCAACAACAAACGAGTACGACCGAAAGCGGACTCGAAAAGAAAAACCGCCCAAAGCGTACTTGAAAAGAAAGACCAACCGAAAGCGGAGTTTCAACAACAAACGAGTACGACCGAAAGCGGACTAGAAAAGATAGACCGACCGAAAGCGGAGCTTCAACAACAAACGGGTACAACCGAAAGCGGACTCGAAAAGAAAGACCGACCGAAAGCGGAGTTTCAACAACAAACGAGTACGACCGAAAGCGGACTCGCGAAGAAAGACCGACCGAAATTGGAGTTTCAACAACAAATGGGTACGACCGAAAGCAGACTTGAAAAGTAACACCAACCAAAAGCGGAGTTTCAACAACAAACGAGTACGACTGAAAGCGTACTCGAAAAGAATGACCGACCGAAAGCGGAGTTTCAACAACAAACGAGTACGACCGAAAGCGGGCTAGAAAAGAAAGACCAACCGAAAGCGGAGTTTCAACAACAAACGAGTACGACCGAAAGTGGACTCGAAAAGAAAGACTGACCAAAAGTCGAGTTTCAACAACAAACGAGTACGACCGAAAGCGGACTCAAAAAGAAAGACCGACCGAAAGCGGACTCGGAAAGAAAGACCGACCAAAAGCGGAGTTTCAACAACAAACGAGTACGACCGAAATCGGACTCGAAAAGAAAGACCGACCGAAAGCGGAGTTTTCACAACAAACGAGTACGACCGAAAGCGGACTCGAAAAGAAAGACCGACCAAAAGCGAACTTGAAAAGAAAGACCGACCGAAAGTGGAGTTTCAACTACAAACGAGTAGGACCGAAAGCGGACTAGAAAAGAAAGACCAACCGAAAGCGGAGTTTCAACAACAAACGAGTACGACCGAAAGCGGACTCGAAAAATAGACCGACCGAAAGAGGAGTTTCAACAACAAACGGGTACAACCGAAAGCGGACTCGAAAAGAAAGACCTACCGAAAGCCGAGTTTCAACAACAAACGAGTACGACTGAAAGCGTACTCGAAAAGAATTACCGACCGAAAGCGGAGTTTCAACAACAAACGAGTACGACCGAAAGCGGACTCGAAAAGAAAGACCGACCGAAAGGGTTGTTTCAACAACAAATGGGTACGACCGAAAGCGGACTTGAAAAGAAAGACCAACCGAAAGCGGAGTTTTAACAACAAACGAGTACGACGGAAAGCGGACTCGAAAAGATAGACCGACCGAAAGCGGAGTTTCAACAACAAATGGGTACGACCGAAAGCTTGCTTGAAAAGAAAGACCAACCGAAAGCGGAGTTTCAACAACAAACAAGTACGACGGAAAGCGGACTCGAAAAGATAGACTGACCGAAAGCGGAGTTTCAACAACAAACGGGTACAACCGAAAGCGGACTCGAAAAGAAAGACCGACCGAAAGTGGAGTTTCAACAACAAACGAGTACGCCCAAAAGTGGACTCAAAAAGAAAGACCGAACGAAAGCGGAGTTTCAACAACAAATGGGTACGACCGAAAGCGGACTTGAAAAGAAAGACCAACCGAAAGCGGAGTTTCAACAACAAACGAGTACGACTGAAAGCGGACTCGAAAAGATAGACCGACCGAAAGCGAGTTTTAACAACAAACGAGTACGACCGAAAGCGGACTCGAAAGGAAAGACCGACCAAAAGTGGAGTTTCAACAACAAACGAGTACGACCGAAAGCAGACTCAAAAAGAAAGACCGACCGAAAGCGGACTCAAAAATAAAGACCGACCGAAAGCAGAGTTTCAACAACAAACGAGTACGACCGAAAGCGGACTCGAAAAGAAAGACCGACCAAAAGCGGAGTTTCAACAACAAATGAGTAGGACCAAAAGCGGACTCGAAAAGAAAGACCGACCGAAAGCGGAGTTTTCACAACAAACGAGTACGACCGAAAGCGGACTCGAAAAGAAAGACCGACCAAAAGCGAACTTGAAAAGAAAGACCGACCGAAAGTGGAGTTTCAACAACAAACGAGTACGACCGAAAGCGAGCTCGAAAAGAAAGACCAACCGAAAGCGGAGTTTCAACAACAAACGAGTACGACCGAAAGTGGACTCGAAAAGAAAGACCGACCAAATGTGGAGTTTCAACAACAAACGAGTACGACCGAAAGCAGACTCAAAAAGAAAGATCGACCGAAAGTGGACTCGGAAAGAAAGACCGACCAAAAGCGGAGTTTCAACAACAAACGAGTACGACCGAAAGTGGACTCGAAAAGAAAGACCGACCGAAAGCGGAGTTTCAACAACAAACGAGTACGCCCAAAAGTGGACTCGAAAAGAAAGACCGAACGAAAGCGGAGTTTCAACAACAAATGGGTACGACCGAAAGCGGACTTGAAAAGAAAGACCAACCGAAAGCGGAGTTTCAACAACAAACGAGTACGACTGAAAGCGGACTCGAAAAGATAGACCGACCGAAAGCGAGTTTTAACAACAAACGAGTACGACCGAAAGCGGACTCGAAAGGAAAGACCGACCAAAAGTAGAGTTTCAACAACAAACGAGTACGGCCGAAAGCAGACCCAAAAAGAAAGACCGACCGAAAGCGGACTCGAAAATAAAGGCCGACCGAAAGCAGAGTTTCAACAACAAACGAGTACGACCGAAAGCGGACTCGAAAAGAAAGACCGACCAAAAGCGGAGTTTCAACAACAAATGAGTAGGACCAAAAGCGGACTCGAAAAGAAAGACCGACCGAAAGCGGAGTTTTCACAACAAACGAGTACGACCGAAAGCGGACTCGAAAAGAAAGACCGACCAAAAGCGAACTTGAAAAGAAAGACCGACCGAAAGCGGAGTTTCAACAACAAACGAGTACGACCGAAAGTGGACTCGAAAAGAAAGACCGACCAAAAGTGGAGTTTCAACAACAAACGAGTACGACCGAAAGCAGACTCAAAAAGAAAGATCGACCGAAAGCGGACTCGGAAAGAAAGACCGACCAAAAGCGGAGTTTCAACAACAAACGAGTACGACCGAAAGCGGACTCGAAAAGAAAGACCGACCGAAAGCGAAGTTTCAACAACAAACGAGTACGACCGAAAGCGGACTCGCGAAGAAAGACCGACCGAAATTGGAGTTTCAACAACAAATGGGTACGACCGAAAGCAGACTTGAAAAGAAAGACCAACCAAAAGCGGAGTTTCAACAACAAACGAGTACGACTGAAAGCGTACTCGAAAAGAATGACCGACCGAAAGCGGAGTTTCAACAACAAACGAGTACGACCGAAAGCGGGCTAGAAAAGAAAGACCAACCGAAAGCGGAGTTTCAACAACAAACGAGTACGACCGAAAGTGGACTCGAAAACAAAGACTGACCAAAAGTCGAGTTTCAACAACAAACGAGTACGACCGAAAGCGGACTCAAAAAGAAAGACCGACCGAAAGCGGACTCGGAAAGAAAGACCGACCAAAAGCGGAGTTTCAACAACAAACGAGTACGACCGAAATCGGACTCGAAAAGAAAGACCGACCGAAAGCGGAGTTTTCACAACAAACGAGTACGACCGAAAGCGGACTCGAAAAGAAAGACCGACCAAAAGCGAACTTGAAAAGAAAGACCGACCGAAAGTGGAGTTTCAACTACAAACGAGTAGGACCGAAAGCGGACTAGAAAAGAAAGACCAACCGAAAGCGGAGTTTCAACAACAAACGAGTACGACCGAAAGCGGACTCGAAAAATAGACCGACCGAAAGAGGAGTTTCAACAACAAACGGGTACAACCGAAAGCGGACTCGAAAAGAAAGACCTACCGAAAGCCGAGTTTCAACAACAAACGAGTACGACTGAAAGCGTACTCGAAAAGAATTACCGACCGAAAGCGGAGTTTCAACAACAAACGAGTACGACCGAAAGCGGACTCGAAAAGAAAGACCGACCGAAAGGGTTGTTTCAACAACAAATGGGTACGACCGAAAGCGGACTTGAAAAGAAAGACCAACCGAAAGCGGAGTTTCAACAACAAACGAGTACGACGGAAAGCGGACTTGAAAAGATAGACCGACCTAAAGCGGAGTTTCAACAACAAATGGGTACGACCGAAAGCTTGCTTGAAAAGAAAGACCAACCGAAAGCGGAGTTTCAACAACAAACAAGTACGACGGAAAGCGGACTCGAAAAGATAGACTGACCGAAAGCGGAGTTTCAACAACAAACGGGTACAACCGAAAGCGGACTCGGAAAGAAAGACCGACCAAAAGCGGAGTTTCAACAACAAACGAGTACGACCGAAAGTGGACTCGAAAAGAAAGACCGACCGAAAGCGGAGTTTCAACAACAAACGAGTACGACCAAAAGTGGACTCGAAAAGAAAGACCGAACGAAAGCGGAGTTTCAACAACAAATGGGTACGACCGAAAGCGGACTTGAAAAGAAAGACCAACCGAAAGCGGAGTTTCAACAACAAACGAGTACGACTGAAAGCGGACTCGAAAAGATAGACCGACCGAAAGCGAGTTTTAACAACAAACGAGTACGACCGAAAGCGGACTCGAAAGGAAAGACCGACCAAAAGTAGAGTTTCAACAACAAACGAGTACGGCCGAAAGCAGACCCAAAAAGAAAGACCGACCGAAAGCGGACTCGAAAATAAAGGCCGACCGAAAGCAGAGTTTCAACAACAAACGAGTACGACCGAAAGCGGACTCGAAAAGAAAGACCGACCAAAAGCGGAGTTTCAACAACAAATGAGTAGGACCAAAAGCGGACTCGAAAAGAAAGACCGACCGAAAGCGGAGTTTTCACAACAAACGAGTACGACCGAAAGCGGACTCGAAAAGAAAGACCGACCAAAAGCGAACTTGAAAAGAAAGACCGACCGAAAGCGGAGTTTCAACAACAAACGAGTACGACCGAAAGTGGACTCGAAAAGAAAGACCGACCAAAAGTGGAGTTTCAACAACAAACGAGTACGACCGAAAGCAGACTCAAAAAGAAAGATCGACCGAAAGCGGACTCGGAAAGAAAGACCGACCAAAAGCGGAGTTTCAACAACAAACGAGTACGACCGAAAGCGGACTCGAAAAGAAAGACCGACCGAAAGCGAAGTTTCAACAACAAACGAGTACGACCGAAAGCGGACTCGCGAAGAAAGACCGACCGAAATTGGAGTTTCAACAACAAATGGGTACGACCGAAAGCAGACTTGAAAAGAAAGACCAACCAAAAGCGGAGTTTCAACAACAAACGAGTACGACTGAAAGCGTACTCGAAAAGAATGACCGACCGAAAGCGGAGTTTCAACAACAAACGAGTACGACCGAAAGCGGGCTAGAAAAGAAAGACCAACCGAAAGCGGAGTTTCAACAACAAACGAGTACGACCGAAAGTGGACTCGAAAACAAAGACTGACCAAAAGTCGAGTTTCAACAACAAACGAGTACGACCGAAAGCGGACTCAAAAAGAAAGACCGACCGAAAGCGGACTCGGAAAGAAAGACCGACCAAAAGCGGAGTTTCAACAACAAACGAGTACGACCGAAATCGGACTCGAAAAGAAAGACCGATCGAAAGCGGAGTTTTCACAACAAACGAGTACGACCGAAAGCGGACTCGAAAAGAAAGACCGACCAAAAGCGAACTTGAAAAGAAAGACCGACCGAAAGTGGAGTTTCAACTACAAACGAGTAGGACCGAAAGCGGACTAGAAAAGAAAGACCAACCGAAAGCGGAGTTTCAACAACAAACGAGTACGACCGAAAGCGGACTCGAAAAATAGACCGACCGAAAGAGGAGTTTCAACAACAAACGGGTACAACCGAAAGCGGACTCGAAAAGAAAGACCTACCGAAAGCCGAGTTTCAACAACAAACGAGTACGACTGAAAGCGTACTCGAAAAGAATTACCGACCGAAAGCGGAGTTTCAACAACAAACGAGTACGACCGAAAGCGGACTCGAAAAGAAAGACCGACCGAAAGGGTTGTTTCAACAACAAATGGGTACGACCGAAAGCGGACTTGAAAAGAAAGACCAACCGAAAGCGGAGTTTCAACAACAAACGAGTACGACGGAAAGCGGACTTGAAAAGATAGACCGACCTAAAGCGGAGTTTCAACAACAAATGGGTACGACCGAAAGCTTGCTTGAAAAGAAAGACCAACCGAAAGCGGAGTTTCAACAACAAACAAGTACGACGGAAAGCGGACTCGAAAAGATAGACTGACCGAAAGCGGAGTTTCAACAACAAACGGGTACAACCGAAAGCGGACTCGAAAAGAAAGACCGACCGAAAGCGGAGTTTCAACAACAAACGAGTACGCCCAAAAGTGGACTCGAAAAGAAAGACCGAACGAAAGCGGAGTTTCAACAACAAATGGGTACGACCGAAAGCGGACTTGAAAAGAAAGACCAACCGAAAGCGGAGTTTCAACAACAAACGAGTACGACTGAAAGCGGACTCGAAAAGATAGACCGACCGAAAGCGAGTTTTAACAACAAACGAGTACGACCGAAAGCGGACTCGAAAGGAAAGACCGACCAAAAGTGGAGTTTCAACAACAAACGAGTACGACCGAAAGCAGACTCAAAAAGAAAGACCGACCGAAAGCGGACTCAAAAATAAAGACCGACCGAAAGCAGAGTTTCAACAACAAACGAGTACGACCGAAAGCGGACTCGAAAAGAAAGACCGACCAAAAGCGGAGTTTCAACAACAAATGAGTAGGACCAAAAGCGGACTCGAAAAGAAAGACCGACCGAAAACGGAGTTTTCACAACAAACGAGTACGACCGAAAGCGGACTCGAAAAGAAAGACCGACCAAAAGCGAACTTGAAAAGAAAGACCGACCGAAAGTGGAGTTTCAACAACAAACGAGTACGACCGAAAGCGAGCTCGAAAAGAAAGACCAACCGAAAGCGGAGTTTCAACAACAAACGAGTACGACCGAAAGTGGACTCGAAAAGAAAGACCGACCAAATGTGGAGTTTCAACAACAAACGAGTACGACCGAAAGCAGACTCAAAAAGAAAGATCGACCGAAAGCGGACTCGGAAAGAAAGACCGACCAAAAGCGGAGTTTCAACAACAAACGAGTACGACCGAAAGCGGACTCGAAAAGAAAGACCGACCGAAAGCGGAGTTTCAACAACAAACGAGTACGCCCAAAAGTGGACTCGAAAAGAAAGACCGAACGAAAGCGGAGTTTCAACAACAAATGGGTACGACCGAAAGCGGACTTGAAAAGAAAGACCAACCGAAAGCGGAGTTTCAACAACAAACGAGTACGACTGAAAGCGGACTCGAAAAGATAGACCGACCGAAAGCGAGTTTTAACAACAAACGAGTACGACCGAAAGCGGACTCGAAAGGAAAGACCGACCAAAAGTAGAGTTTCAACAACAAACGAGTACGACCGAAAGCAGACCCAAAAAGAAAGACCGACCGAAAGCGGACTCGAAAATAAAGACCGACCGAAAGCAGAGTTTCAACAACAAACGAGTACGACCGAAAGCGGACTCGAAAAGAAAGACCGACCAAAAGCGGAGTTTCAACAACAAATGAGTAGGACCAAAAGCGGACTCGAAAAGAAAGACCGACCGAAAGCGGAGTTTTCACAACAAACGAGTACGACCGAAAGCGGACTCGAAAAGAAAGACCGACCAAAAGCGAACTTGAAAAGAAAGACCGACCGAAAGCGGAGTTTCAACAACAAACGAGTACGACCGAAAGTGGACTCGAAAAGAAAGACCGACCAAAAGTGGAGTTTCAACAACAAACGAGTACGACCGAAAGCAGACTCAAAAAGAAAGATCGACCGAAAGCGGACTCGGAAAGAAAGACCGACCAAAAGCGGAGTTTCAACAACAAACGAGTACGACCGAAAGCGGACTCGAAAAGAAAGACCGACCGAAAGCGAAGTTTCAACAACAAACGAGTACGACCGAAAGCGGACTCGCGAAGAAAGACCGACCGAAATTGGAGTTTCAACAACAAATGGGTACGACCGAAAGCAGACTTGAAAAGAAATACCAACCAAAAGCGGAGTTTCAACAACAAACGAGTACGACTGAAAGCGTACTCGAAAAGAATGACCGACCGAAAGCGGAGTTTCAACAACAAACGAGTACGACCGAAAGCGGGCTAGAAAAGAAAGACCAACCGAAAGCGGAGTTTCAACAACAAACGAGTACGACCGAAAGTGGACTCGAAAAGAAAGACTGACCAAAAGTCGAGTTTCAACAACAAACGAGTACGACCGAAAGCGGACTCAAAAAGAAAGACCGACCGAAAGCGGACTCGGAAAGAAAGACCGACCAAAAGCGGAGTTTCAACAACAAACGAGTACGACCGAAATCGGACTCGAAAAGAAAGACCGACCGAAAGCGGAGTTTTCACAACAAACGAGTACGACCGAAAGCGGACTCGAAAAGAAAGACCGACCAAAAGCGAACTTGAAAAGAAAGACCGACCGAAAGTGGAGTTTCAACTACAAACGAGTAGGACCGAAAGCGGACTAGAAAAGAAAGACCAACCGAAAGCGGAGTTTCAACAACAAACGAGTACGACCGAAAGCGGACTCGAAAAATAGACCGACCGAAAGAGGAGTTTCAACAACAAACGGGTACAACCGAAAGCGGACTCGAAAAGAAAGACCTACCGAAAGCCGAGTTTCAACAACAAACGAGTACGACTGAAAGCGTACTCGAAAAGAATTACCGACCGAAAGCGGAGTTTCAACAACAAACGAGTACGACCGAAAGCGGACTCGAAAAGAAAGACCGACCGAAAGGGTTGTTTCAACAACAAATGGGTACGACCGAAAGCGGACTTGAAAAGAAAGACCAACCGAAAGCGGAGTTTCAACAACAAACGAGTACGACGGAAAGCGGACTCGAAAAGATAGACCGACCTAAAGCGGAGTTTCAACAACAAATGGGTACGACCGAAAGCTTGCTTGAAAAGAAAGACCAACCGAAAGCGGAGTTTCAACAACAAACAAGTACGACGGAAAGCGGACTCGAAAAGATAGACTGACCGAAAGCGGAGTTTCAACAACAAACGGGTACAACCGAAAGCGGACTCGAAAAGAAAGACCGACCGAAAGCGGAGTTTCAACAACAAACGAGTACGCCCAAAAGTGGACTCGAAAAGAAAGACCGAACGAAAGCGGAGTTTCAACAATAAATGGGTACGACCGAAAGCGGACTTGAAAAGAAAGACCAACCGAAAGCGGAGTTTCAACAACAAACGAGTACGACTGAAAGCGGACTCGAAAAGATAGACCGACCGAAAGCGAGTTTTAACAACAAACGAGTACGACCGAAAGCGGACTCGAAAGGAAAGACCGACCAAAAGTGGAGTTTCAACAACAAACGAGTACGACCGAAAGCAGACTCAAAAAGAAAGACCGACCGAAAGCGGACTCAAAAATAAAGACCGACCGAAAGCAGAGTTTCAACAACAAACGAGTACGACCGAAAGCGGACTCGAAAAGAAAGACCGACCAAAAGCGGAGTTTCAACAACAAATGAGTAGGACCAAAAGCGGACTCGAAAAGAAAGACCGACCGAAAGCGGAGTTTTCACAACAAACGAGTACGACCGAAAGCGGACTCGAAAAGAAAGACCGACCAAAAGCGAACTTGAAAAGAAAGACCGACCGAAAGTGGAGTTTCAACAACAAACGAGTACGACCGAAAGCGAGCTCGAAAAGAAAGACCAACCGAAAGCGGAGTTTCAACAACAAACGAGTACGACCGAAAGTGGACTCGAAAAGAAAGACCGACCAAATGTGGAGTTTCAACAACAAACGAGTACGACCGAAAGCAGACTCAAAAAGAAAGATCGACCGAAAGCGGACTCGGAAAGAAAGACCGACCAAAAGCGGAGTTTCAACAACAAACGAGTACGACCGAAAGCGGACTCGAAAAGAAAGACCGACCGAAAGCGGAGTTTCAACAACAAACGAGTACGCCCAAAAGTGGACTCGAAAAGAAAGACCGAACGAAAGCGGAGTTTCAACAACAAATGGGTACGACCGAAAGCGGGCTTGAAAAGAAAGACCAACCGAAAGCGGAGTTTCAACAACAAACGAGTACGACTGAAAGCGGACTCGAAAAGATAGACCGACCGAAAGCGAGTTTTAACAACAAACGAGTACGACCGAAAGCGGACTCGAAAGGAAAGACCGACCAAAAGTAGAGTTTCAACAACAAACGAGTACGACCGAAAGCAGACCCAAAAAGAAAGACCGACCGAAAGCGGACTCGAAAATAAAGACCGACCGAAAGCAGAGTTTCAACAACAAACGAGTACGACCGAAAGCGGACTCGAAAAGAAAGACCGACCAAAAGCGGAGTTTCAACAACAAATGAGTAGGACCAAAAGCGGACTCGAAAAGAAAGACCGACCGAAAGCGGAGTTTTCACAACAAACGAGTACGACCGAAAGCGGACTCGAAAAGAAAGACCGACCAAAAGCGAACTTGAAAAGAAAGACCGACCGAAAGCGGAGTTTCAACAACAAACGAGTACGACCGAAAGTGGACTCGAAAAGAAAGACCGACCAAAAGTGGAGTTTCAACAACAAACGAGTACGACCGAAAGCAGACTCAAAAAGAAAGATCGACCGAAAGCGGACTCGGAAAGAAAGACCGACCAAAAGCGGAGTTTCAACAACAAACGAGTACGACCGAAAGCGGACTCGAAAAGAAAGACCGACCGAAAGCGAAGTTTCAACAACAAACGAGTACGACCGAAATCGGACTCGAAAAGAAAGACCGACCGAAAGCGGAGTTTTCACAACAAACGAGTACGACCGAAAGCGGACTCGAAAAGAAAGACCGACCAAAAGCGAACTTGAAAAGAAAGACCGACCGAAAGTGGAGTTTCAACAACAAACAAGTACGACCGAAAGCGGACTTGAAAAGAAAGACCAACCGAAAGCGGAGTTTCAACAACAAACGAGTACGACCGAAAGCGGACTCGAAAAGATAGACCGGCCGAAAGAGGAGTTTCAACAACAAACGGGTACAAACGAAAGCGCACTCGAAAAGAAAGACCGACCGAAAGCGGAGTTTCAACAACAAATGAGTACGACTGAAAGCGTACTCGAAAAGAATGACCGACCGAAAGCGGAGTTTCAACAACAAACGAGTACGACCGAAAGCGGACTCGAAAAGAAAGACCGACCGAAAGCGTTGTTTCAACAACAAATGGGTACGACCGAAAGCGGACTTGAAAAGAAAGACCAACCGAAAGCGGAGTTTCAACAACAAACGAGTACGACTGAAAGCGGACTCGAAAAGATAGACCGACCGAAAGCGGAGTTTCAACAACAAATGGGTACGACCGAAAGCGGACTTGAAAAGAAAGACCAACCGAAAGCGGAGTTTCAACAACAAACAAGTACGACGGAAAGCGGACTCGAAAAGATAGACCGACCGAAAGCGGAGTTTCAACAACAAACGGGTACAACCGAAAGCGAACTCGAAAAGAAAGACCGACCGAAAGCGGAGTTTCAACAACAAATGGGTACGACCGAAAGCAGACTTGAAAAGAAAGACCAACCAAAAGCGGAGTTTCAACAACAAACGAGTACGACTGAAAGCGGACTCAAAAAGATAGACCGACCGAAAGTGGAGTTTCAACAACAAATGGGTACGACCGAAAGCGGACTTGAAAAGAAAGACCAACCGAAAGCGGAGTTTCAACAACAGACGAGTACGACTGAAAGCGGACTCGAAAAGATAGACCGACCGAAAGCGGAGTTTCAACAACAAACGAGTACGACCGAAAGCGGACTCGAAAAGAAAGACCGACCGAAAGCGGAGTTTCAACAATAAACGAGTACGACCGAAAGCGGACTCGAAAAGAAAGACCGACCGAAAGCGGAGTTTCAACAACAAACGAGTACGACCGAAAGCGGACTCGAAAAGAAAAACCGCCCAAAGCGTACTTGAAAAGAAAGACCAACCGAAAGCGGAGTTTCAACAACAAACAAGTACGACCGAAAGCGGACTCGAAAAGATAGACCGACCGAAAGCGGAGCTTCAACAACAAACGGGTACGACCGAAAGCGGACTCGAAAAGAAAGACCGACCGAAAGCGGAGTTTCAACAACAAACGAGTACGGCCGAAAGCGGACTCGCGAAGAAAGACCGACCGAAATTGGAGTTTCAACAACAAATGGGTACGACCGAAAGCAGACTTGAAAAGAAAGACCAACCAAAAGCGGAGTTTCAACAACAAACGAGTACGACTGAAAGCGTACTCGAAAAGAATGACCGACCGAAAGCGGAGTTTCAACAACAAACGAGTACGACCGAAAGCGGGCTAGAAAAGAAAGCCCAACCGAAAGCGGAGTTTCAACAACAAACGAGTACGACCGAAAGTGGACTCGAAAAGAAAGACTGACCAAAAGTCGAGTTTCAACAACAAACGAGTACGACCGAAAGCGGACTCAAAAAGAAAGACCGACCGAAAGCGGACTCGGAAAGAAAGACCGACCAAAAGCGGAGTTTCAACAACAAACGAGTACGACCGAAAGCGGACTCGAAAAGAAAGACCGACCGAAAGCGAAGTTTCAACAACAAACGAGTACGACCGAAATCGGACTCGAAAAGAAAGACCGACCGAAAGCGGAGTTTTCACAACAAACGAGTACGACCGAAAGCGGACTCGAAAAGAAAGACCGACCAAAAGCGAACTTGAAAAGAAAGACCGACCGAAAGTGGAGTTTCAACAACAAACGAGTACGACCGAAAGCGGACTTGAAAAGAAAGACCAACCGAAAGCGGAGTTTCAACAACAAACGAGTACGACCGAAAGCGGACTTGAAAAGATAGACCGACCGAAAGAGGAGTTTCAACAACAAACGGATACAACCGAAAGCGGACTCGAAAAGAAAGACCGACCGAAAATGGAGTTTCAACAACAAATGAGTACGACTGAAAGCGTACTCGAAAAGAATGACCGACCGAAAGCGGAGTTTCAACAACAAACGAGTACGACCGAAAGCGGACTCGAAAAGAAAGACCGACCGAAAGCGTTGTTTCAACAACAAATGGGTACGACCGTAAGCGGACTTGAAAAGAAAGACCAACCGAAAGCGGAGTTTCAACAACAAACGAGTACGACTAAAAGCGGGCTCGAAAAGATAGACCGACCGAAAGCGGAGTTTCAACAACAAATGGGTACGACCGAAAGCGGACTTGAAAAGAAAGACCAACCGAAAGCGGAGTTTCAACAACAAACAAGTACGACGGAAAGCGGACTCGAAAAGATAGACCGACCGAAAGCGGAGTTTCAACAACAAACGGGTACAACCGAAAGCGAACTCGAAAAGAAAGACCGACCGAAAGCGGAGTTTCAACAACAAATGGGTACGACCGAAAGCGGACTTGAAAAGAAAGACCAACCGAAAGCGGAGTTTCAACAACAAACAAGTACGACGGAAAGCGGACTCGAAAAGATAGACCGACCGAAAGCGGAGTTTCAACAACAAACGGGTACAACCGAAAGCGAACTCGAAAAGAAAGACCGACCGAAAGCGGAGTTTCAACAACAAATGGGTACGACCGAAAGCGGACTTGAAAAGAAAGACCAACCGAAAGCGGAGTTTCAACAACAAACAAGTACGACGGAAAGCGGACTCGAAAAGATAGACCGACCGAAAGCGGAGTTTCAACAACAAACGGGTACAACCGAAAGCGAACTCGAAAAGAAAGACCGACCGAAAGCGGAGTTTCAACAACAAATGGGTACGACCGAAAGCAGACTTGAAAAGAAAGACCAACCGAAAGCGGAGTTTCAACAACAAACGAGTATTACTGAAAGCGGACTCGAAAAGATAGACCGACCGAAAGTGGAGTTTCAACAACAAATGGGTACGACCGAAAGCGGACTTGAAAAGAAAGACCAACCGAAAGCGGAGTTTAAACAACAGACGAGTACGACTGAAAGCGGACTCGAAAAGATAGACCGACCGAAAGCAGAGTTTCAACAACAAACGAGTACGACCGAAAGTGGACTCGAAAAGAAAGACCGACCGAAAGCGGAGTTTCAACAATAAAAGAGTACGACCGAAAGCGGACTCGAAAAGAAAGACCGACCGAAAGCGGAGTTTCAACAACAAACGAGTACGACCGAAAGCGGACTCGAAAAGAAAAACCGCCCAAAGCGTACTTGAAAAGAAAGACCAACCGAAAGCGGAGTTTCAACAACAAACGAGTACGACCGAAAGCGGACTCGAAAAGATAGACCGACCGAAAGCGGAGCTTCAACAACAAACGGGTACAACCGAAAGCGGACTCGAAAAGAAAGACCGACCGAAAGCGGAGTTTCAACAACAAACGAGTACGACTGAAAGCCTACTCGAAAAGAATGACCGACCGAAAGCGGAGTTTCAACAACAAACGAGTACGACCGAAAGCGGACTCGAAAAGAAAGACCGACCGAAAGCGTTGTTTCAACAACAAATGGGTACGACCGAAAGCGGACTTGAAAAGAAAGACCAACCGAAAGCGGAGTTTCAACAACAAACGAGTACGACTAAAAGCGGACTCGAAAAGATAGACCGACTGAAAGCGGAGTTTCAACAACAAATGGGTACGACCGAAAGCGGACTTGAAAAGAAAGACCAACCGAAAGCGGAGTTTCAACAACAAACAAGTACGACGGAAAGCGGACTCGAAAAGATAGACCGACCGAAAGCGGAGTTTCAACAACAAACGGGTACAACCGAAAGCGAACTCGAAAAGAAAGACCGACCGAAAGCGGAGTTTCAACAACAAATGGGTACGACCGAAAGCGGACTTGAAAAGAAAGACCAACCGAAAGCGGAGTTTCAACAACAAACAAGTACGACGGAAAGCGGACTCGAAAAGATAGACCGACCGAAATCGGAGTTTCAACAACAAACGGGTACAACCGAAAGCGAACTCCAAAAGAAAGACCGACCGAAAGCGGAGTTTCAACAACAAATGGGTACGACCGAAAGCAGACTTGAAAAGAAAGACCAACCGAAAATGGAGTTTCAACAACAAACGAGTACGACTGAAAGCGGACTCGAAAAGATAGACCGACCGAAAGCGGAGTTTCAACAACAAATGGGTACGACCGAAAGCGGACTTGAAAAGAAAGACCAACCGAAAGCGGAGTTTCAACAACAAACAAGTACGACGGAAAGCGGACTCGAAAAGATAGACCGACCGAAAGCGGAGTTTCAACAACAAACGGGTACAACCGAAAGCGAACTCGAAAAGAAAGACCGACCGAAAGCGGAGTTTCAACAACAAATGGGTACGACCGAAAGCAGACTTGAAAAGAAAGACCAACCGAAAGCGGAGTTTCAACAACAAACGAGTACGACTGAAAGCGGACTGGAAAAGATAGACCGACCGAAAGTGGAGTTTCAACAACAAATGGGTACGACCGAAAGCGGACTTGAAAAGAAAGACCAACCGAAAGCGGAGTTTAAACAACAGACGAGTACGACTGAAAGCGGACTCGAAAAGATAGACCGACCGAAAGCGGAGTTTCAACAACAAACGAGTACGACCGAAAGCGGACTCGAAAAGAAAGACCGACCGAAAGCGGAGTTTCAACAATAAAAGAGTACGCCCGAAAGCGGACTCGAAAAGAAAGACCGACCGAAAGCGGAGTTTCAACAACAAACGAGTACGACCGAAAGCGGACTCGAAAAGAAAAACCGCCCAAAGCGTACTTGAAAAGAAAGACCAACCGAAAGCGGAGTTTCAACAACAAACGAGTACGACCGAAAGCGGACTCGAAAAGATAGACCGACCGAAAGCGGAGCTTCAACAACAAACGGGTACAACCGAAAGCGGACTCGAAAAGAAAGACCGACCGAAAGCGGAGTTTCAACAACAAACGAGTACGACTGAAAGCGTACTCGAAAAGAATGACCGACCGAAAGCGGAGTTTCAACAACAAACGAGTACAACCGAAAGCGAACTCGAAAAGAAAGACCGACCGAAAGCGGAGTTTCAACAACAAATGGGTACGACCGAAAGCAGACTTGAAAAGAAAGACCAACCGAAAGCGGAGTTTCAACAACAAACGAGTACGACTGAAAGCGGACTGGAAAAGATAGACCGACCGAAAGTGGAGTTTCAACAACAAATGGGTACGACCGAAAGCGGACTTGAAAAGAAAGACCAACCGAAAGCGGAGTTTAAACAACAGACGAGTACGACTGAAAGCGGACTCGAAAAGATAGACCGACCGAAAGCGGAGTTTCAACAACAAACGAGTACGACCGAAAGCGGACTCGAAAAGAAAGACCGACCGAAAGCGGAGTTTCAACAACAAACGAGTACGCCCAAAAGTGGACTCGAAAAGAAAGACCGAACGAAAGCGGAGTTTCAACAACAAATGGGTACGACCGAAAGCGGGCTTGAAAAGAAAGACCAACCGAAAGCGGAGTTTCAACAACAAACGAGTACGACTGAAAGCGGACTCGAAAAGATAGACCGACCGAAAGCGAGTTTTAACAACAAACGAGTACGACCGAAAGCGGACTCGAAAGGAAAGACCGACCAAAAGTAGAGTTTCAACAACAAACGAGTACGACCGAAAGCAGACCCAAAAAGAAAGACCGACCGAAAGCGGACTCGAAAATAAAGACCGACCGAAAGCAGAGTTTCAACAACAAACGAGTACGACCGAAAGCGGACTCGAAAAGAAAGACCGACCAAAAGCGGAGTTTCAACAACAAATGAGTAGGACCAAAAGCGGACTCGAAAAGAAAGACCGACCGAAAGCGGAGTTTTCACAACAAACGAGTACGACCGAAAGCGGACTCGAAAAGAAAGACCGACCAAAAGCGAACTTGAAAAGAAAGACCGACCGAAAGCGGAGTTTCAACAACAAACGAGTACGACCGAAAGTGGACTCGAAAAGAAAGACCGACCAAAAGTGGAGTTTCAACAACAAACGAGTACGACCGAAAGCAGACTCAAAAAGAAAGATCGACCGAAAGCGGACTCGGAAAGAAAGACCGACCAAAAGCGGAGTTTCAACAACAAACGAGTACGACCGAAAGCGGACTCGAAAAGAAAGACCGACCGAAAGCGAAGTTTCAACAACAAACGAGTACGACCGAAATCGGACTCGAAAAGAAAGACCGACCGAAAGCGGAGTTTTCACAACAAACGAGTACGACCGAAAGCGGACTCGAAAAGAAAGACCGACCAAAAGCGAACTTGAAAAGAAAGACCGACCGAAAGTGGAGTTTCAACAACAAACAAGTACGACCGAAAGCGGACTTGAAAAGAAAGACCAACCGAAAGCGGAGTTTCAACAACAAACGAGTACGACCGAAAGCGGACTCGAAAAGATAGACCGGCCGAAAGAGGAGTTTCAACAACAAACGGGTACAAACGAAAGCGCACTCGAAAAGAAAGACCGACCGAAAGCGGAGTTTCAACAACAAACGAGTACGACTGAAAGCGTACTCGAAAAGAATGACCGACCGAAAGCGGAGTTTCAACAACAAACGAGTACGACCGAAAGCGGACTCGAAAAGAAAGACCGACCGAAAGCGTTGTTTCAACAACAAATGGGTACGACCGAAAGCGGACTTGAAAAGAAAGACCAACCGAAAGCGGAGTTTCAACAACAAACGAGTACGACTGAAAGCGGACTCGAAAAGATAGACCGACCGAAAGCGGAGTTTCAACAACAAATGGGTACGACCGAAAGCGGACTTGAAAAGAAAGACCAACCGAAAGCGGAGTTTCAACAACAAACAAGTACGACGGAAAGCGGACTCGAAAAGATAGACCGACCGAAAGCGGAGTTTCAACAACAAACGGGTACAACCGAAAGCGAACTCGAAAAGAAAGACCGACCGAAAGCGGAGTTTCAACAACAAATGGGTACGACCGAAAGCAGACTTGAAAAGAAAGACCAACCAAAAGCGGAGTTTCAACAACAAACGAGTACGACTGAAAGCGGACTCAAAAAGATAGACCGACCGAAAGTGGAGTTTCAACAACAAATGGGTACGACCGAAAGCGGACTTGAAAAGAAAGACCAACCGAAAGCGGAGTTTCAACAACAGACGAGTACGACTGAAAGCGGACTCGAAAAGATAGACCGACCGAAAGCGGAGTTTCAACAACAAACGAGTACGACCGAAAGCGGACTCGAAAAGAAAGACCGACCGAAAGCGGAGTTTCAACAATAAACGAGTACGACCGAAAGCGGACTCGAAAAGAAAGACCGACCGAAAGCGGAGTTTCAACAACAAACGAGTACGACCGAAAGCGGACTCGAAAAGAAAAACCGCCCAAAGCGTACTTGAAAAGAAAGACCAACCGAAAGCGGAGTTTCAACAACAAACAAGTACGACCGAAAGCGGACTCGAAAAGATAGACCGACCGAAAGCGGAGCTTCAACAACAAACGGGTACGACCGAAAGCGGACTCGAAAAGAAAGACCGACCGAAAGCGGAGTTTCAACAACAAACGAGTACGGCCGAAAGCGGACTCGCGAAGAAAGACCGACCGAAATTGGAGTTTCAACAACAAATGGGTACGACCGAAAGCAGACTTGAAAAGAAAGACCAACCAAAAGCGGAGTTTCAACAACAAACGAGTACGACTGAAAGCGTACTCGAAAAGAATGACCGACCGAAAGCGGAGTTTCAACAACAAACGAGTACGACCGAAAGCGGGCTAGAAAAGAAAGCCCAACCGAAAGCGGAGTTTCAACAACAAACGAGTACGACCGAAAGTGGACTCGAAAAGAAAGACTGACCAAAAGTCGAGTTTCAACAACAAACGAGTACGACCGAAAGCGGACTCAAAAAGAAAGACCGACCGAAAGCGGACTCGGAAAGAAAGACCGACCAAAAGCGGAGTTTCAACAACAAACGAGTACGACCGAAAGCGGACTCGAAAAGAAAGACCGACCGAAAGCGAAGTTTCAACAACAAACGAGTACGACCGAAATCGGACTCGAAAAGAAAGACCGACCGAAAGCGGAGTTTTCACAACAAACGAGTACGACCGAAAGCGGACTCGAAAAGAAAGACCGACCAAAAGCGAACTTGAAAAGAAAGACCGACCGAAAGTGGAGTTTCAACAACAAACGAGTACGACCGAAAGCGGACTTGAAAAGAAAGACCAACCGAAAGCGGAGTTTCAACAACAAACGAGTACGACCGAAAGCGGACTTGAAAAGATAGACCGACCGAAAGAGGAGTTTCAACAACAAACGGATACAACCGAAAGCGGACTCGAAAAGAAAGACCGACCGAAAATGGAGTTTCAACAACAAATGAGTACGACTGAAAGCGTACTCGAAAAGAATGACCGACCGAAAGCGGAGTTTCAACAACAAACGAGTACGACCGAAAGCGGACTCGAAAAGAAAGACCGACCGAAAGCGTTGTTTCAACAACAAATGGGTACGACCGTAAGCGGACTTGAAAAGAAAGACCAACCGAAAGCGGAGTTTCAACAACAAACGAGTACGACTAAAAGCGGGCTCGAAAAGATAGACCGACCGAAAGCGGAGTTTCAACAACAAATGGGTACGACCGAAAGCGGACTTGAAAAGAAAGACCAACCGAAAGCGGAGTTTCAACAACAAACAAGTACGACGGAAAGCGGACTCGAAAAGATAGACCGACCGAAAGTGGAGTTTCAACAACAAACGGGTACAACCGAAAGCGAACTCGAAAAGAAAGACCGACCGAAAGCGGAGTTTCAACAACAAATGGGTACGACCGAAAGCGGACTTGAAAAGAAAGACCAACCGAAAGCGGAGTTTCAACAACAAACAAGTACGACGAAAAGCGGACTCGAAAAGATAGACCGACCGAAAGCGGAGTTTCAACAACAAACGGGTACAACCGAAAGCGAACTCGAAAAGAAAGACCGACCGAAAGCGGAGTTTCAACAACAAATGGGTACGACCGAAAGCGGACTTGAAAAGAAAGACCAACCGAAAGCGGAGTTTCAACAACAAACAAGTACGACGGAAAGCGGACTCGAAAAGATAGACCGACCGAAAGCGGAGTTTCAACAACAAACGGGTACAACCGAAAGCGAACTCGAAAAGAAAGACCGACCGAAAGCGGAGTTTCAACAACAAATGGGTACGACCGAAAGCAGACTTGAAAAGAAAGACCAACCGAAAGCGGAGTTTCAACAACAAACGAGTATTACTGAAAGCGGACTCGAAAAGATAGACCGACCGAAAGTGGAGTTTCAACAACAAATGGGTACGACCGAAAGCGGACTTGAAAAGAAAGACCAACCGAAAGCGGAGTTTAAACAACAGACGAGTACGACTGAAAGCGGACTCGAAAAGATAGACCGACCGAAAGCAGAGTTTCAACAACAAACGAGTACGACCGAAAGTGGACTCGAAAAGAAAGACCGACCGAAAGCGGAGTTTCAACAATAAAAGAGTACGACCGAAAGCGGACTCGAAAAGAAAGACCGACCGAAAGCGGAGTTTCAACAACAAACGAGTACGACCGAAAGCGGACTCGAAAAGAAAAACCGCCCAAAGCGTACTTGAAAAGAAAGACCAACCGAAAGCGGAGTTTCAACAACAAACGAGTACGACCGAAAGCGGACTCGAAAAGATAGACCGACCGAAAGCGGAGCTTCAACAACAAACGGGTACAACCGAAAGCGGACTCGAAAAGAAAGACCGACCGAAAGCGGAGTTTCAACAACAAACGAGTACGACTGAAAGCGTACTCGAAAAGAATGACCGACCGAAAGCGGAGTTTCAACAACAAACGAGTACGACCGAAAGCGGACTCGAAAAGAAAGACCGACCGAAAGCGTTGTTTCAACAACAAATGGGTACGACCGAAAGCGGACTTGAAAAGAAAGACCAACCGAAAGCGGAGTTTCAACAACAAACGAGTACGACTAAAAGCGGACTCGAAAAGATAGACCGACTGAAAGCGGAGTTTCAACAACAAATGGGTACGACCGAAAGCGGACTTGAAAAGAAAGACCAACCGAAAGCGGAGTTTCAACAACAAACAAGTACGACGGAAAGCGGACTCGAAAAGATAGACCGACCGAAAGCGGAGTTTCAACAACAAACGGGTACAACCGAAAGCGAACTCGAAAAGAAAGACCGACCGAAAGCGGAGTTTCAACAACAAATGGGTACGACCGAAAGCGGACTTGAAAAGAAAGACCAACCGAAAGCGGAGTTTCAACAACAAACAAGTACGACGGAAAGCGGACTCGAAAAGATAGACCGACCGAAATCGGAGTTTCAACAACAAACGGGTACAACCGAAAGCGAACTCCAAAAGAAAGACCGACCGAAAGCGGAGTTTCAACAACAAATGGGTACGACCGAAAGCAGACTTGAAAAGAAAGACCAACCGAAAATGGAGTTTCAACAACAAACGAGTACGACTGAAAGCGGACTCGAAAAGATAGACCGACCGAAAGCGGAGTTTCAACAACAAATGGGTACGACCGAAAGCGGACTTGAAAAGAAAGACCAACCGAAAGCGGAGTTTCAACAACAAACAAGTACGACGGAAAGCGGACTCGAAAAGATAGACCGACCGAAAGCGGAGTTTCAACAACAAACGGGTACAACCGAAAGCGAACTCGAAAAGAAAGACCGACCGAAAGCGGAGTTTCAACAACAAATGGGTACGACCGAAAGCAGACTTGAAAAGAAAGACCAACCGAAAGCGGAGTTTCAACAACAAACGAGTACGACTGAAAGCGGACTGGAAAAGATAGACCGACCGAAAGTGGAGTTTCAACAACAAATGGGTACGACCGAAAGCGGACTTGAAAAGAAAGACCAACCGAAAGCGGAGTTTAAACAACAGACGAGTACGACTGAAAGCGGACTCGAAAAGATAGACCGACCGAAAGCGGAGTTTCAACAACAAACGAGTACGACCGAAAGCGGACTCGAAAAGAAAGACCGACCGAAAGCGGAGTTTCAACAATAAAAGAGTACGCCCGAAAGCGGACTCGAAAAGAAAGACCGACCGAAAGCGGAGTTTCAACAACAAACGAGTACGACCGAAAGCGGACTCGAAAAGAAAAACTGCCCAAAGCGTACTTGAAAAGAAAGACCAACCGAAAGCGGAGTTTCAACAACAAACGAGTACGACCGAAAGCGGACTCGAAAAGATAGACCGACCGAAAGCGGAGCTTCAACAACAAACGGGTACAACCGAAAGCGGACTCGAAAAGAAAGACCGACCGAAAGCGGAGTTTCAACAACAAACGAGTACGACTGAAAGCGTACTCGAAAAGAATGACCGACCGAAAGCGGAGTTTCAACAACAAACGAGTACAACCGAAAGCGAACTCGAAAAGAAAGACCGACCGAAAGCGGAGTTTCAACAACAAATGGGTACGACCGAAAGCAGACTTGAAAAGAAAGACCAACCGAAAGCGGAGTTTCAACAACAAACGAGTACGACTGAAAGCGGACTGGAAAAGATAGACCGACCGAAAGTGGAGTTTCAACAACAAATGGGTACGACCGAAAGCGGACTTGAAAAGAAAGACCAACCGAAAGCGGAGTTTAAACAACAGACGAGTACGACTGAAAGCGGACTCGAAAAGATAGACCGACCGAAAGCGGAGTTTCAACAACAAACGAGTACGACCGAAAGCGGACTCGAAAAGAAAGACCGACCGAAAGCGGAGTTTCAACAATAAAAGAGTACGCCCGAAAGCGGACTCGAAAAGAAAGACCGACCGAAAGCGGAGTTTCAACAACAAACGAGTACGACCGAAAGCGGACTCGAAAAGAAAAACCGCCCAAAGCGTACTTGAAAAGAAAGACCAACCGAAAGCGGAGTTTCAACAACAAACGAGTACGACCGAAAGCGGACTCGAAAAGATAGACCGACCGAAAGCGGAGCTTCAACAACAAACGGGTACAACCGAAAGCGGACTCGAAAAGAAAGACCGACCGAAAGCGGAGTTTCAACAACAAACGAGTACGACTGAAAGCGTACTCGAAAAGAATGACCGACCGAAAGCGGAGTTTCAACAACAAACGAGTACGACCGAAAGCGGACTCGAAAAGAAAGACCGACCGAAAGCGTTGTTTCAACAACAAATGGGTACGACCGAAAGCGGACTTGAAAAGAAAGACCAACCGAAAGCGGAGTTTCAAAAACAAACGAGTACGACTAAAAGCGGACTCGAAAAGATAGACCGACCGAAAGCGGAGTTTCAACAACAAATGGGTACGACCGAAAGCGGACTTGAAAAGAAAGACCAACCGAAAGCGGAGTTTCAACAACAAACAAGTACGACGGAAAGCGGACTCGAAATGATAGACCGACCGAAAGCGGAGTTTCAACAACAAACGGGTACAACCGAAAGCGAACTCGAAAAGAAAGACCGACCGAAAGCGGAGTTTCAACAACAAATGGGTACGACCGAAAGCGGACTTGAAAAGAAAGACCAACCGAAAGCGGAGTTTCAACAACAAACGAGTACGACTAAAAGCGGACTCGAAAAGATAGACCGACCGAAAGCGGAGTTTCAACAACAAATGGGTACGACCGAAAGCGGACTTGAAAAGAAAGACCAACCGAAAGCGGAGTTTCAACAACAAACAAGTACGACGGAAAGCGGACTCGAAAAGATAGACCGACCGAAAGCGGAGTTTCAACAACAAATGGGTACAACCGAAAGCGAACTCGAAAAGAAAGACCGACCGAAAGCGGAGTTTCAACAACAAATGGGTACGACCGAAAGCGGACTTGAAAAGAAAGACCAACCGAAAGCGGAGTTTCAACAACAAACAAGTACGACGGAAAGCGGACTCGAAAAGATAGACCGACCGAAAGCGGAGTTTCAACAACAAACGGGTACAACCGAAAGCGAACTCCAAAAGAAAGACCGACCGAAAGCGGAGTTTCAACAACAAATGGGTACGACCGAAAGCAGACTTGAAAAGAAAGACCAACCGAAAACGGAGTTTCAACAACAAACGAGTACGACTGAAAGCGGACTCGAAAAGATAGACCGACCGAAAGCGGAGTTTCAACAACAAATGGGTACGACCGAAAGCGGACTTGAAAAGAAAGACCAACCGAAAGCGGAGTTTCAACAACAAACAAGTACGACGGAAAGCGGACTCGAAAAGATAGACCGACCGAAAGCGGAGTTTCAACAACAAACGGGTACAACCGAAAGCGAACTCGAAAAGAAAGACCGACCGAAAGCGGAGTTTCAACAACAAATGGGTACGACCGAAAGCAGACTTGAAAAGAAAGACCAACCGAAAGTGGAGTTTCAACAACAAACGAGTACGACTGAAAGCGGACTGGAAAAGATAGACCGACCGAAAGTGGAGTTTCAACAACAAATGGGTACGACCGAAAGCGGACTTGAAAAGAAAGACCAACCGAAAGCGGAGTTTAAACAACAGACGAGTACGACTGAAAGCGGACTCGAAAAGATAGACCGACCGAAAGCGGAGTTTCAACAACAAACGAGTACGACCGAAAGCGGACTCGAAAAGAAAGACCGACCGAAAGCGGAGTTTCAACAATAAAAGAGTACGACCGAAAGCGGACTCGAAAAGAAAGACCGACCGAAAGCGGAGTTTCAACAACAAACGAGTACGACCGAAAGCGGACTCGAAAAGAAAAACCGCCCAAAGCGTACTTGAAAAGAAAGACCAACCGAAAGCGGAGTTTCAACAACAAACGAGTACGACCGAAAGCGGACTCGAAAAGATAGACCGACCGAAAGCGGAGCTTCAACAACAAACGGGTACAACCGAAAGCGGACTCGAAAAGAAAGACCGACCGAAAGCGGAGTTTCAACAACAAACGAGTACGACTGAAAGCGTACTCGAAAAGAATGACCGACCGAAAGCGGAGTTTCAACAACAAACGAGTACGACCGAAAGCGGACTCGAAAAGAAAGACCGACCGAAAGCGTTGTTTCAACAACAAATGGGTACGACCGAAAGCGGACTTGAAAAGAAAGACCAACCGAAAGCGGAGTTTCAACAACAAACGAGTACGACTAAAAGCGGACTCGAAAAGATAGACCGACCGAAAGCGGAGTTTCAACAACAAATGGGTACGACCGAAAGCGGACTTGAAAAGAAAGACCAACCGAAAGCGGAGTTTCAACAACAAACAAGTACGACGGAAAGCGGACTCGAAAAGATAGACCGACCGAAAGCGGAGTTTCAACAACAAATGGGTACAACCGAAAGCGAACTCGAAAAGAAAGACCGACCGAAAGCGGAGTTTCAACAACAAATGGGTACGACCGAAAGCGGACTTGAAAAGAAAGACCAACCGAAAGCGGAGTTTCAACAACAAACAAGTACGACGGAAAGCGGACTCGAAAAGATAGACCGACCGAAAGCGGAGTTTCAACAACAAACGGGTACAACCGAAAGCGAACTCCAAAAGAAAGACCGACCGAAAGCGGAGTTTCAACAACAAATGGGTACGACCGAAAGCAGACTTGAAAAGAAAGACCAACCGAAAACGGAGTTTCAACAACAAACGAGTACGACTGAAAGCGGACTCGAAAAGATAGACCGACCGAAAGCGGAGTTTCAACAACAAATGGGTACGACCGAAAGCGGACTTGAAAAGAAAGACCAACCGAAAGCGGAGTTTCAACAACAAACAAGTACGACGGAAAGCGGACTCGAAAAGATAGACCGACCGAAAGCGGAGTTTCAACAACAAACGGGTACAACCGAAAGCGAACTCGAAAAGAAAGACCGACCGAAAGCGGAGTTTCAACAACAAATGGGTACGACCGAAAGCAGACTTGAAAAGAAAGACCAACCGAAAGTGGAGTTTCAACAACAAACGAGTACGACTGAAAGCGGACTGGAAAAGATAGACCGACCGAAAGTGGAGTTTCAACAACAAATGGGTACGACCGAAAGCGGACTTGAAAAGAAAGACCAACCGAAAGCGGAGTTTAAACAACAGACGAGTACGACTGAAAGCGGACTCGAAAAGATAGACCGACCGAAAGCGGAGTTTCAACAACAAACGAGTACGACCGAAAGCGGACTCGAAAAGAAAGACCGACCGAAAGCGGAGTTTCAACAATAAAAGAGTACGACCGAAAGCGGACTCGAAAAGAAAGACCGACCGAAAGCGGAGTTTCAACAACAAACGAGTACGACCGAAAGCGGACTCGAAAAGAAAAACCACCCAAAGCGTACTTGAAAAGAAAGACCAACCGAAAGCGGAGTTTCAACAACAAACGAGTACGACCGAAAGCGGACTCGAAAAGATAGACCGACCGAAAGCGGAGCTTCAACAACAAACGGGTACAACCGAAAGCGGACTCGAAAAGAAAGACCGACCGAAAGCGGAGTTTCAACAACAAACGAGTACGACTGAAAGCGTACTCGAAAAGAATGACCGACCGAAAGCGGAGTTTCAACAACAAACGAGTACGACCGAAAGCGGACTCGAAAAGAAAGACCGACCGAAAGCGTTGTTTCAACAACAAATGGGTACGACCGAAAGCGGACTTGAAAAGAAAGACCAACCGAAAGCGGAGTTTCAACAACAAACGAGTACGACTAAAAGCGGACTCGAAAAGATAGACCGACTGAAAGCGGAGTTTCAACAACAAATGGGTACGACCGAAAGCGGACTTGAAAAGAAAGACCAACCGAAAGCGGAGTTTCAACAACAAACAAGTACGACGGAAAGCGGACTCGAAAAGATAGACCGACCGAAAGCGGAGTTTCAACAACAAACGGGTACAACCGAAAGCGAACTCGAAAAGAAAGACCGACCGAAAGCGGAGTTTCAACAACAAATGGGTACGACCGAAAGCGGACTTGAAAAGAAAGACCAACCGAAAGCGGAGTTTCAACAACAAACAAGTACGACGGAAAGCGGACTCGAAAAGATAGACCGACCGAAATCGGAGTTTCAACAACAAACGGGTACAACCGAAAGCGAACTCCAAAAGAAAGACCGACCGAAAGCGGAGTTTCAACAACAAATGGGTACGACCGAAAGCAGACTTGAAAAGAAAGACCAACCGAAAACGGAGTTTCAACAACAAACGAGTACGACTGAAAGCGGACTCGAAAAGATAGACCGACCGAAAGCGGAGTTTCAACAACAAATGGGTACGACCGAAAGCGGACTTGAAAAGAAAGACCAACCGAAAGCGGAGTTTCAACAACAAACAAGTACGACGGAAAGCGGACTCGAAAAGATAGACCGACCGAAAGCGGAGTTTCAACAACAAACGGGTACAACCGAAAGCGAACTCGAAAAGAAAGACCGACCGAAAGCGGAGTTTCAACAACAAATGGGTACGACCGAAAGCAGACTTGAAAAGAAAGACCAACCGAAAGCGGAGTTTCAACAACAAACGAGTACGACTGAAAGCGGACTGGAAAAGATAGACCGACCGAAAGTGGAGTTTCAACAACAAATGGGTACGACCGAAAGCGGACTTGAAAAGAAAGACCAACCGAAAGCGGAGTTTAAACAACAGACGAGTACGACTGAAAGCGGACTCGAAAAGATAGACCGACCGAAAGCGGAGTTTCAACAACAAACGAGTACGACCGAAAGCGGACTCGAAAAGAAAGACCGACCGAAAGCGGAGTTTCAACAATAAAAGAGTACGCCCGAAAGCGGACTCGAAAAGAAAGACCGACCGAAAGCGGAGTTTCAACAACAAACGAGTACGACCGAAAGCGGACTCGAAAAGAAAAACCGCCCAAAGCGTACTTGAAAAGAAAGACCAACCGAAAGCGGAGTTTCAACAACAAACGAGTACGACCGAAAGCGGACTCGAAAAGATAGACCGACCGAAAGCGGAGCTTCAACAACAAACGGGTACAACCGAAAGCGGACTCGAAAAGAAAGACCGACCGAAAGCGGAGTTTCAACAACAAACGAGTACGACTGAAAGCGTACTCGAAAAGAATGACCGACCGAAAGCGGAGTTTCAACAACAAACGAGTACGACCGAAAGCGGACTCGAAAAGAAAGACCGACCGAAAGCGTTGTTTCAACAACAAATGGGTACGACCGAAAGCGGACTTGAAAAGAAAGACCAACCGAAAGCGGAGTTTCAAAAACAAACGAGTACGACTAAAAGCGGACTCGAAAAGATAGACCGACCGAAAGCGGAGTTTCAACAACAAATGGGTACGACCGAAAGCGGACTTGAAAAGAAAGACCAACCGAAAGCGGAGTTTCAACAACAAACAAGTACGACGGAAAGCGGACTCGAAAAGATAGACCGACCGAAAGCGGAGTTTCAACAACAAACGGGTACAACCGAAAGCGAACTCGAAAAGAAAGACCGACCGAAAGCGGAGTTTCAACAACAAATGGGTACGACCGAAAGCGGACTTGAAAAGAAAGACCAACCGAAAGCGGAGTTTCAACAACAAACGAGTACGACTAAAAGCGGACTCGAAAAGATAGACCGACCGAAAGCGGAGTTTCAACAACAAATGGGTACGACCGAAAGCGGACTTGAAAAGAAAGACCAACCGAAAGCGGAGTTTCAACAACAAACAAGTACGACGGAAAGCGGACTCGAAAAGATAGACCGACCGAAAGCGGAGTTTCAACAACAAATGGGTACAACCGAAAGCGAACTCGAAAAGAAAGACCGACCGAAAGCGGAGTTTCAACAACAAATGGGTACGACCGAAAGCGGACTTGAAAAGAAAGACCAACCGAAAGCGGAGTTTCAACAACAAACAAGTACGACGGAAAGCGGACTCGAAAAGATAGACCGACCGAAAGCGGAGTTTCAACAACAAACGGGTACAACCGAAAGCGAACTCCAAAAGAAAGACCGACCGAAAGCGGAGTTTCAACAACAAATGGGTACGACCGAAAGCAGACTTGAAAAGAAAGACCAACCGAAAACGGAGTTTCAACAACAAACGAGTACGACTGAAAGCGGACTCGAAAAGATAGACCGACCGAAAGCGGAGTTTCAACAACAAATGGGTACGACCGAAAGCGGACTTGAAAAGAAAGACCAACCGAAAGCGGAGTTTCAACAACAAACAAGTACGACGGAAAGCGGACTCGAAAAGATAGACCGACCGAAAACGGAGTTTCAACAACAAACGGGTACAACCGAAAGCGAACTCGAAAAGAAAGACCGACCGAAAGCGGAGTTTCAACAACAAATGGGTACGACCGAAAGCAGACTTGAAAAGAAAGACCAACCGAAAGTGGAGTTTCAACAACAAACGAGTACGACTGAAAGCGGACTGGAAAAGATAGACCGACCGAAAGTGGAGTTTCAACAACAAATGGGTACGACCGAAAGCGGACTTGAAAAGAAAGACCAACCGAAAGCGGAGTTTAAACAACAGACGAGTACGACTGAAAGCGGACTCGAAAAGATAGACCGACCGAAAGCGGAGTTTCAACAACAAACGAGTACGACCGAAAGCGGACTCGAAAAGAAAGACCGACCGAAAGCGGAGTTTCAACAATAAAAGAGTACGACCGAAAGCGGACTCGAAAAGAAAGACCGACCGAAAGCGGAGTTTCAACAACAAACGAGTACGACCGAAAGCGGACTCGAAAAGAAAAACCGCCCAAAGCGTACTTGAAAAGAAAGACCAACCGAAAGCGGAGTTTCAACAACAAACGAGTACGACCGAAAGCGGACTCGAAAAGATAGACCGACCGAAAGCGGAGCTTCAACAACAAACGGGTACAACCGAAAGCGGACTCGAAAAGAAAGACCGACCGAAAGCGGAGTTTCAACAACAAACGAGTACGACTGAAAGCGTACTCGAAAAGAATGACCGACCGAAAGCGGAGTTTCAACAACAAACGAGTACGACCGAAAGCGGACTCGAAAAGAAAGACCGACCGAAAGCGTTGTTTCAACAACAAATGGGTACGACCGAAAGCGGACTTGAAAAGAAAGACCAACCGAAAGCGGAGTTTCAAAAACAAACGAGTACGACTAAAAGCGGACTCGAAAAGATAGACCGACCGAAAGCGGAGTTTCAACAACAAATGGGTACGACCGAAAGCGGACTTGAAAAGAAAGACCAACCGAAAGCGGAGTTTCAACAACAAACAAGTACGACGGAAAGCGGACTCGAAAAGATAGACCGACCGAAAGCGGAGTTTCAACAACAAACGGGTACAACCGAAAGCGAACTCGAAAAGAAAGACCGACCGAAAGCGGAGTTTCAACAACAAATGGGTACGACCGAAAGCGGACTTGAAAAGAAAGACCAACCGAAAGCGGAGTTTCAACAACAAACAAGTACGACGGAAAGCGGACTCGAAAAGATAGACCGACCGAAAGCGGAGTTTCAACAACAAACGGGTACAACCGAAAGCGAACTCGAAAAGAAAGACCGACCAAAAGCGGAGTTTCAACAACAAATGGGTACGACCGAAAGCAGACTTGAAAAGAAAGACCAACCGAAAGCGGAGTTTCAACAACAAACGAGTACGACTGAAAGCGGACTCGAAAAGATAGACCGACCGAAAGCGGAGTTTCAACAACAAATGGGTACGACCGAAAGCGGACTTGAAAAGAAAGACCAACTGAAAGCGGAGTTTCAACAACAAACAAGTACGACGGAAAGCGGACTCGAAAAGATAGACCGACCGAAAGCGGAGTTTCAACAACAAACGGGTACAACCGAAAGCGAACTCGAAAAGAAAGACCGACCGAAAGCGGAGTTTCAACAACAAATGGGTACGACCGAAAGCAGACTTGAAAAGAAAGACCAACCAAAAGCGGAGTTTCAACAACAAACGAGTACGACTGAAAGCGGACTCGAAAAGATAGACCGACCGAAAGTGGAGTTTCAACAACAAATGGGTACGACCGAAAGCGGACTTGAAAAGAAAGACCAACCGAAAGCGGAGTTTCAACAACAGACGAGTACGACTGAAAGCGGACTCGAAAAGATAGACCGACCGAAAGCGGAGTTTCAACAACAAACGAGTACGACCGAAAGCGGACTCGAAAAGAAAGACCGACCGAAAGCGGAGTTTCAACAACAAACGAGTACGACCAAAAGCGGACTCGAAAAGAAAAACCGCCCAAAGCGTACTTGAAAAGAAAGACCAACCGAAAGCGGAGTTTCAACAACAAACGAGTACGACCGAAAGCGGACTCGAAAAGATAGACCGACCGAAAGCGGAGCTTCAACAACAAACGGGTACAACCGAAAGCGGACTCGAAAAGAAAGACCGACCGAAAGCGGAGTTTCAACAACAAACGAGTACGACCGAAAGCGGACTCGAAAAGAAAGACCGACCGAAAGCGGAGTTTCAACAATAAACGAGTACGACTAAAAGCGGACTCGAAAAGATAGACCGACCGAAAGCGGAGTTTCAACAACAAATGGGTACGACCGAAAGCGGACTTGAAAAGAAAGACCAACCGAAAGCGGAGTTTCAACAACAAACAAGTACGACGGAAAGCGGACTCGAAAAGATAGACCGACCGAAAGCGGAGTTTCAACAACAAATGGGTACAACCGAAAGCGAACTCGAAAAGAAAGACCGACCGAAAGCGGAGTTTCAACAACAAATGGGTACGACCGAAAGCGGACTTGAAAAGAAAGACCAACCGAAAGCGGAGTTTCAACAACAAACAAGTACGACGGAAAGCGGACTCGAAAAGATAGACCGACCGAAAGCGGAGTTTCAACAACAAACGGGTACAACCGAAAGCGAACTCCAAAAGAAAGACCGACCGAAAGCGGAGTTTCAACAACAAATGGGTACGACCGAAAGCAGACTTGAAAAGAAAGACCAACCGAAAACGGAGTTTCAACAACAAACGAGTACGACTGAAAGCGGACTCGAAAAGATAGACCGACCGAAAGCGGAGTTTCAACAACAAATGGGTACGACCGAAAGCGGACTTGAAAAGAAAGACCAACCGAAAGCGGAGTTTCAACAACAAACAAGTACGACGGAAAGCGGACTCGAAAAGATAGACCGACCGAAAACGGAGTTTCAACAACAAACGGGTACAACCGAAAGCGAACTCGAAAAGAAAGACCGACCGAAAGCGGAGTTTCAACAACAAATGGGTACGACCGAAAGCAGACTTGAAAAGAAAGACCAACCGAAAGTGGAGTTTCAACAACAAACGAGTACGACTGAAAGCGGACTGGAAAAGATAGACCGACCGAAAGTGGAGTTTCAACAACAAATGGGTACGACCGAAAGCGGACTTGAAAAGAAAGACCAACCGAAAGCGGAGTTTAAACAACAGACGAGTACGACTGAAAGCGGACTCGAAAAGATAGACCGACCGAAAGCGGAGTTTCAACAACAAACGAGTACGACCGAAAGCGGACTCGAAAAGAAAGACCGACCGAAAGCGGAGTTTCAACAATAAAAGAGTACGACCGAAAGCGGACTCGAAAAGAAAGACCGACCGAAAGCGGAGTTTCAACAACAAACGAGTACGACCGAAAGCGGACTCGAAGAGAAAAACCGCCCAAAGCGTACTTGAAAAGAAAGACCAACCGAAAGCGGAGTTTCAACAACAAACGAGTACGACCGAAAGCGGACTCGAAAAGATAGACCGACCGAAAGCGGAGCTTCAACAACAAACGGGTACAACCGAAAGCGGACTCGAAAAGAAAGACCGACCGAAAGCGGAGTTTCAACAACAAACGAGTACGACTGAAAGCGTACTCGAAAAGAATGACCGACCGAAAGCGGAGTTTCAACAACAAACGAGTACGACCGAAAGCGGACTCGAAAAGAAAGACCGACCGAAAGCGTTGTTTCAACAACAAATGGGTACGACCGAAAGCGGACTTGAAAAGAAAGACCAACCGAAAGCAGAGTTTCAAAAACAAACGAGTACGACTAAAAGCGGACTCGAAAAGATAGACCGACCGAAAGCGGAGTTTCAACAACAAATGGGTACGACCGAAAGCGGACTTGAAAAGAAAGACCAACCGAAAGCGGAGTTTCAACAACAAACAAGTACGACGGAAAGCGGACTCGAAAAGATAGACCGACCGAAAGCGGAGTTTCAACAACAAACGGGTACAACCGAAAGCGAACTCGAAAAGAAAGACCGACCGAAAGCGGAGTTTCAACAACAAATGGGTACGACCGAAAGCGGACTTGAAAAGAAAGACCAACCGAAAGCGGAGTTTCAACAACAAACAAGTACGACGGAAAGCGGACTCGAAAAGATAGACCGACCGAAAGCGGAGTTTCAACAACAAACGGGTACAACCGAAAGCGAACTCGAAAAGAAAGACCGACCAAAAGCGGAGTTTCAACAACAAATGGGTACGACCGAAAGCAGACTTGAAAAGAAAGACCAACCGAAAGCGGAGTTTCAACAACAAACGAGTACAACTGAAAGCGGACTCGAAAAGATAGACCGACCGAAAGCGGAGTTTCAACAACAAATGGGTACGACCGAAAGCGGACTTGAAAAGAAAGACCAACTGAAAGCGGAGTTTCAACAACAAACAAGTACGACGGAAAGCGGACTCGAAAAGATAGACCGACCGAAAGCGGAGTTTCAACAACAAACGGGTACAACCGAAAGCGAACTCGAAAAGAAAGACCGACCGAAAGCGGAGTTTCAACAACAAATGGGTACGACCGAAAGCAGACTTGAAAAGAAAGACCAACCAAAAGCGGAGTTTCAACAACAAACGAGTACGACTGAAAGCGGACTCGAAAAGATAGACCGACCGAAAGTGGAGTTTCAACAACAAATGGGTACGACCGAAAGCGGACTTGAAAAGAAAGACCAACCGAAAGCGGAGTTTCAACAACAGACGAGTACGACTGAAAGCGGACTCGAAAAGATAGACCGACCGAAAGCGGAGTTTCAACAACAAACGAGTACGACCGAAAGCGGACTCGAAAAGAAAGACCGACCGAAAGCGGAGTTTCAACAACAAACGAGTACGACCAAAAGCGGACTCGAAAAGAAAAACCGCCCAAAGCGTACTTGAAAAGAAAGACCAACCGAAAGCGGAGTTTCAACAACAAACGAGTACGACCGAAAGCGGACTCGAAAAGATAGACCGACCGAAAGCGGAGCTTCAACAACAAACGGGTACAACCGAAAGCGGACTCGAAAAGAAAGACCGACCGAAAGCGGAGTTTCAACAACAAACGAGTACGACCGAAAGCGGACTCGCGAAGAAAGACCGACCGAAATTGGAGTTTCAACAACAAATGGGTACGACCGAAAGCAGACTTGAAAAGAAAGACCAACCAAAAGCGGAGTTTCAACAACAAACGAGTACGACTGAAAGCGTACTCGAAAAGAATGACCGACCGAAAGCGGAGTTTCAACAACAAACGAGTACGACCGAAAGCGGGCTAGAAAAGAAAGACCAACCGAAAGCGGAGTTTCAACAACAAACGAGTACGACCAAAAGTGGACTCGAAAAGAAAGACTGACCAAAAGTCGAGTTTCAACAACAAACGAGTACGAACGAAAGCGGACTCAAAAAGAAAGACCGACCGAAAGCGGACTCGGAAAGAAAGACCGACCGAAAGCGGAGTTTCAACAACAAACGAGTACGACCGAAAGCGGGCTCGAAAAGAAAGACCAACCGAAAGCGGAGTTTCAACAACAAACGAGTAAGACCGAAAGTGGACTCGAAAAGAAAGACCGACCAAAAGTGGAGTTTCAACAACAAACGAGTACGACCGAAAGCGGACTCAAAAAGAAAGACTGACCGAAAGCGGACTAGGAAAGAAAGACCGACCGAAAGCGGAGTTTCCACAATAAACGAGTACGACCGTAAGCGGACTCGAAAAGAAAGACCGACCAAAAGTGGACTCGAAAAGAAAGACCGACCGAAAGCGAAGTTTCAACAACAAACGAGTACGACCGAAATCGGACTCGAAAAGAAAGACCGACCGAAAGCGGAGTTTTCACAACAAACGAGTACGACCGAAAGCGGACTCGAAAAGAAAGACCGACCAAAAGCGAACTTGAAAAGAAAGACCGACCGAAAGTGGAGTTTCCACAACAAACGAATACGACCGAAAGCGGACTTGAAAAGAAAGACCAACCGAAAGCGGAGTTTCAACAACAAACGAGTACGACCGAAAGCGGACTCGAAAAGATAGACCGACCGAAAGAGGAGTTTCAACAACAAACGGGTACAACCGAAAGCGGACTCGAAAAGAAAGACCGACCGAAAGCGGAGTTTCAACAACAAACGAGTACGACTGAAAGCGTACTCGAAAAGAATTACCGACCGAAAGCGGAGTTTCAACAACAAACGAGTACGACCTAAAGCGGACTCGAAAAGAAAGACCGACCGAAAGCGTTGTTTCAACAACAAATGGGTACGACCGAAAGCAGACTTGAAAAGAAAGACCAACCGAAAACGGAGTTTCAACAACAAACGAGTACGACTGAAAGCGGACTCGAAAAGATAGACCGACCGAAAGCGGAGTTTCAACAACAAATGGGTACGACCGAAAGCGGGCTTGAAAAGAAAGACCAACCGAAAGCGGAGTTTCAACAACAAACAAGTACGACGGAAAGCGGACTCGAAAAGATAGACCGACCGAAAGCGGAGTTTCAACAACAAACGGGTACAACCGAAAGCGGACTCGAAAAGAAAGACCGACCGAAAGCGGAGTTTCAACAACAAACGAGTACGACCAAAAGTGGACTCGAAAAGAAAGACCGAACGAAAGCGGAGTTTCAACAACAAATGGGTACGACCGAAAGCGGACTTGAAAAGAAAGACCAACCGAAAGCGGAGTTTCAACAACAAACGAGTACGACTGAAAGCGGACTCGAAAAGATAGACCGACCGAAAGCGGAGTTTTAACAACAAACGAGTACGACCGAAAGCGGACTCGAAAAGAAAGACCGACCAAAAGTGGAGTTTCAACAACAAACGAGTACGACCGAAAGCAGACTCAAAAAGAAAGACCGACCGAAAGCGGACTCGAAAATAAAGACCGACCGAAAGCAGAGTTTCAACAACAAGCGAGTACGACCGAAAGCGGACTCGAAAAGAAAGACCGACCAAAAGCGGAGTTTCAACAACAAATGAGTAGGACCAAAAGCGGACTCGAAAAGAAAGACCGACCGAAAGCGGAGTTTTCACAACAAACGAGTACGACCGAAAGCGGACTCGAAAAGAAAGACCGACCAAAAGCGAACTTGAAAAAAAAGACCGACCGAAAGTGGAGTTTCAACAACAAACGAGTACGACCGAAAGCGGGCTAAAAAAGAAAGACCAACCGAAAGCGGAGTTTCAACAACAAACGAGTACGACCGAAAGTGGACTAGAAAAGAAAGACCGACCAAAAGTGGAGTTTCAACAACAAACGAGTACGACCGAAAGCGGACTCAAAAAGAAAGATCGACCGAAAGCGGACTCGGAAAGAAAGACCGACCAAAAGCGGAGTTTCAACAACAAACGAGTACGACCGAAAGCGGACTCGAAAAGAAAGACCGACCGAAAGCGGAGTTTCAACAACAAACAAGTACGACAGAAAGCGGACTCGAAAAGATAGACCGACCGAAAGCGGAGTTTCAACAACAAACGGGTACAACCGAAAGCGGACTCGAAAAGAAAGACCGACCGAAAGCGGAGTTTCAACAACAAACGAGTACGACTGAAAGCGGACTCGAAAAGAAAGACCGAACGAAAGCGGAGTTTCAACAACAAATGGGTACGACCGAAAGCGGACTTGAAAAGAAAGACCAACCGAAAGCGGAGTTTCAACAACAAACGAGTACGACTGAAAGCGGACTCGAAAAGATAGACCGACCGAAAGCGGAGTTTTAACAACAAACGAGTACGACCGAAAGCGGACTCGAAAAGAAAGACCGACCAAAAGTGGAGTTTCAACAACAAACGAGTACGACCGAAAGCAGACTCAAAAAGAAAGACCGACCGAAAGCGGAGTTTCAACAACAAACAAGTACGACGGAAAGCGGACTCGAAAAGATAGACCGACCGAAAGCGGAGTTTCAACAACAAACGGGTACAACCGAAAGCGAACTCGAAAAGAAAGACCGACCGAAAGCGGAGTTTCAACAACAAATGGGTACGACCGAAAGCAGACTTGAAAAGAAAGACCAACCGAAAGCGGAGTTTCAACAACAAACGAGTACGACTGAAAGCGGACTCGAAAAGATAGACCGACCGAAAGCGGAGTTTTAACAACAAACGAGTACGACCGAAAGCGGACTCGAAAAGAAAGACCGACCAAAAGTGGAGTTTCAACAACAAACGAGTACGACCGAAAGCAGACTCAAAAAGAAAGACCGACCGAAAGCGGACTCGAAAATAAAGACCGACCGAAAGCAGAGTTTCAACAACAAGCGAGTACGACCGAAAGCGGACTCGAAAAGAAAGACCGACCAAAAGCGGAGTTTCAACAACAAATGAGTAGGACCAAAAGCGGACTCGAAAAGAAAGACCGACCGAAAGCGGAGTTTTCACAACAAACGAGTACGACCGAAAGCGGACTCGAAAAGAAAGACCGACCAAAAGCGAACTTGAAAAGAAAGACCGACCGAAAGTGGAGTTTCAACAACAAACGAGTACGACCGAAAGCGGGCTCGAAAAGAAAGACCAACCGAAAGCGGAGTTTCAACAACAAACGAGTACGACCGAAAGTGGACTTGAAAAGAAAGACCGACCAAAAGTGGAGTTTCAACAACAAACGAGTACGACCGAAAGCGGACTCAAAAAGAAAGATCGACCGAAAGCGGACTCGGAAAGAAAGACCGACCAAAAGCGGAGTTTCAACAACAAACGAGTACGACCGAAAGCGGACTCGAAAAGAAAGACCGACCGAAAGCGGAGTTTCAACAACAAACGAGTAGGACCAAAAGCGGACTCGAAAAGAAAGACCGACCGAAAGCGGAGTTTCCACAATAAACGAGTACGACCGTAAGCGGACTCGAAAAGAAAGACCGACCAAAAGTGGACTTTAAAAGAAAGACCGACCGAAAGCAAAGTTTCAACAACAAACGAGTACGACCGAAAGCGGACTCGAAAAGAAAGACCGACCGAAAGCGGAGTTTTCACAACAAACGAGTACGACCGAAAGCGGACTCGAAAAGAAAGACCGACCAAAAGCGAACTTGAAAAGAAAGACCGACCGAAAGTGGAGTTTCAACAACAAACGAGTACGACCGAAAGCAGACTTGAAAAGAAAGACCAACCGAAAGCGGAGTTTCAACAACAAACGAGTACGACCGAAAGCGGACTCGAAAAGATAGACCGACCGAAAGAGGAGTTTCAACAACAAACGGGTACAACCGAAAGCGGACTCGAAAAGAAAGACCGACCGAAAGCGGAGTTTCAACAACAAACGAGTACGACTGAAAGTGTACTCGAAAAGAATGACCGACCGAAAGCGGAGTTTCAACAACAAACGAGTACGACCGAAAGCGGACTCGAAAAGAAAGACTGACCGAAAGCGTTGTTTCAACAACAAATGGGTACGACCGAAAGCGGACTTGAAAAGAAAGACCAACCGAAAGCGGAGTTTCAACAACAATCGAGTACGACTGAAAGCGGACTCGAAAAGATAGACCGACCGAAAGCGGAGTTTCAACAACAAATGGGTACGACCGAAAGAGGACTTGAAAAGAAAGACCAACCGAAAGCGGAGTTTCAACAACAAACAAGTACGACGGAAAGCGGACTCGAAAAGATAGACCGACCGAAAGCGGAGTTTCAACAACAAACGGGTACAACCGAAAGCGAACTCGAAAAGAAAGACCGACCGAAAGCGGAGTTTCAACAACAAATGGGTACGACCGAAAGCAGACTTGAAAAGAAAGACCAACCGAAAGCGGAGTTTCAACAACAAACGAGTACGACTGAAAGCGGACTCGAAAAGATAGACCGACCGAAATTGGAGTTTCAACAACAAATGGGTACGACCGAAAGCGGACTTGGAAAGAAAGACCAACCGAAAGCGGAGTTTCAACAACAGACGAGTACGACTGAAAGCGGACTCGAAAAGATAGACCGACCGAAAGCGGAGTTTCAACAACAAACGAGTACGACCGAAAGCGGACTCGAAAAGAAAGACCGACCGAAAGCAGAGTTTCAACAATAAACGAGTACGACCGAAAGCGGACTCGAAAAGAAAAACCGACCGAAAGCGGAGTTTCAACAACAAACGAGTACAACCGAAAGCGGACTGGAAAAGAAAAACCGCCCAAATCGTACTTGAAAAGAAAGACCAACCGAAAGCGGAGTTTCAACAACAAACGAGAACGACCGAAAGCGGACTCGAAAAGATAGACCGACCGAAAGCGGAGCTTCAACAACAAATGGGTACAACTGAAAGCGGACTCGAAAAGAAAGACCGACCGAAAACGGAGTTTCAACAACAAACGAGTACGACCGAAAGCGGACTCGAGAAGAAAGACCGACCGAAATTGGAGTTTCAACAACAAATGGGTACGACCGAAAGCAGACTTGAAAAGAAAGACCAACCAAAAGCGGAGTTTCAACAACAAACGAGTACGACTGAAAGCGTACTCGAAAAGAATGACCGACCGAAAGCGGAGTTTCAACAACAAACGAGTACGACCGAAAGCGGGCTCGAAAAGAAAGACCAACCGAAAGCGGAGTTTCAACAACAAACGAGTACGACCGAAAGTGGACTCGAAAAGAAACACCGACCAAAAGTCGAGTTTCAACAACAAACGAGTACGACCGAAAGCGGACTCAAAAAGAAAGACCGACCGAAAGCGGACTCGGAAAGAAAGACCGACCGAAAGCGGAGTTTCCACAATAAACGAGTACGACCGTAAGCAGACTCGAAAAGAAAGACCGACCAAAAGTGGACTCGAAAAGAAAGACCGACCGAAAGCGAAGTTTCAACAACAAACGAGTACGACCGAAATCGGACTCGAAAAGAAAGACCGACCGAAAGCGGACTCGAAAAGAAAGACCGACCAAAAGCGAACTTGAAAAGAAAGACCGACCGAAAGTGGAGTTTCAACAACAAATGAGTACGACCGAAAGCGGACTTGAAAAGAAAGACCAACCGAAAGCGGAGTTTCAACAACAAACGAGTACGACCGAAAGCGGACTCGAAAAGATAGACCGACCGAAAGAGGAGTTTCAACAACAAACGGGTACAACCGAAAGCGGACTCGAAAAGAAAGACCGACCGAAAGCGGAGTTTCAACAACAAACGAGTACGACTGAAAGCGTACTCGAAAAGAATGACCGACCGAAAGCGGAGTTTCAACAACAAACGAGTACGACCGAAAGCAGACTCGAAAAGAAAGACCGACCGAAAGCGTTGTTTCAACAACAAATGGGTACGACCGAAAGCGGACTTGAAAAGAAAGACCAACCGAAAGCGGAGTTTCAACAACAATCGAGTACGACTGAAAGCGGACTCGAAAAGATAGACCGACCGAAAGCGGAGTTTCAACAACAAATGGGTACGACCGAAAGCGGACTTGAAAAGAAAGACCAACCGAAAGCGGAGTTTCAACAACAAACAAGTACGACGGAAAGCGGACTCGAAAAGAAAGACCGACCAAAAGTGGAGTTTCAACAACAAACGAGTACGACCGAAAGCAGACTCAAAAAGAAAGACCGACCGAAAGCGGACTCGAAAATAAAGACCGACCGAAAGCAGAGTTTCAACAACAAGCGAGTACGACCGAAAGCGGACTCGAAAAGAAAGACCGACCAAAAGCAGAGTTTCAACAACAAATGAGTAGGACCAAAAGCGGACTCGAAAAGAAAGACGACCGAAAGCGGAGTTTTCACAACAAACGAGTACGACCGAAAGCGGACTCGAAAAGAAAGACCGACCAAAAGCGAACTTGAAAAGAAAGACCGACCGAAAGTGGAGTTTCAACAACAAACGAGTACGACCGAAAGCGGGCTCGAAAAGAAAGACCAACCGAAAGCGGAGTTTCAACAACAAACGAGTACGACCGAAAGTGGACTTGAAAAGAAAGACCGACCAAAAGTGGAGTTTCAACAACAAACGAGTACGACCGAAAGCGGACTCAAAAAGAAAGATCGACCGAAAGCGGACTCGGAAAGAAAGACCGACCAAAAGCGGAGTTTCAACAACAAACGAGTACGACCGAAAGCGGACTCGAAAAGAAAGACCGACCGAAAGCGGAGTTTCAACAACAAACGAGTAGGACCAAAAGCGGACTCGAAAAGAAAGACCGACCGAAAGCGGAGTTTCCACAATAAACGAGTACGACCGTAAGCGGACTCGAAAAGAAAGACCGACCAAAAGTGGACTTTAAAAGAAAGACCGACCGAAAGCAAAGTTTCAACAACAAACGAGTACGACCGAAAGCGGACTCGAAAAGAAAGACCGACCGAAAGCGGAGTTTTCACAACAAACGAGTACGACCGAAAGCGGACTCGAAAAGAAAGACCGACCAAAAGCGAACTTGAAAAGAAAGACCGACCGAAAGTGGAGTTTCAACAACAAACGAGTACGACCGAAAGCGGACTTGAAAAGAAAGACCAACCGAAAGCGGAGTTTCAACAACAAACGAGTACGACCGAAAGCGGACTCGAAAAGATAGACCGACCGAAAGAGGAGTTTCAACAACAAACGGGTACAACCGAAAGCGGACTCGAAAAGAAAGACCGACCGAAAGCGGAGTTTCAACAACAAACGAGTACGACTGAAAGCGTACTCGAAAAGAATGACCGACCGAAAGCGGAGTTTCAACAACAAACGAGTACGACCGAAAGCGGACTCGAAAAGAAAGACTTACCGAAAGCGTTGTTTCAACAACAAATGGGTACGACCGAAAGCGGACTTGAAAAGAAAGACCAACCGAAAGCGGAGTTTCAACAACAATCGAGTACGACTGAAAGCGGACTCGAAAAGATAGACCGACCGAAAGCGGAGTTTCAACAACAAATGGGTACGACCGAAAGAGGACTTGAAAAGAAAGACCAACCGAAAGCGGAGTTTCAACAACAAACAAGTACGACGGAAAGCGGACTCGAAAAGATAGACCGACCGAAAGCGGAGTTTCAACAACAAACGGGTACAACCGAAAGCGAACTCGAAAAGAAAGACCGACCGAAAGCGGAGTTTCAACAACAAATGGGTACCACCGAAAGCAGACTTGAAAAGAAAGACCAACCGAAAGCGGAGTTTCAACAACAAACGAGTACGACTGAAAGCGGACTCGAAAAGATAGACCGACCGAAATTGGAGTTTCAACAACAAATGGGTACGACCGAAAGCGGACTTGGAAAGAAAGACCAACCGAAAGCGGAGTTTCAACAACAGACGAGTACGACTGAAAGCGGACTCGAAAAGAAAGACCGACCGAAAGCGGAGTTTCAACAATAAACGAGTACGACCGAAAGCGGACTCGAAAAGAAAAACCGACCGAAAGCGGAGTTTCAACAACAAACGAGTACAACCGAAAGCGGACTGGAAAAGAAAAACCGCCCAAAGCGTACTTGAAAAGAAAGACCATCCGAAAGCGGAGTTTCAACAACAAACGAGAACGACCGAAAGCGGACTCGAAAAGATAGACCGACCGAAAGCGGAGCTTCAACAACAAATGGGTACAACCGAAAGCGGACTCGAAAAGAAAGACCGACCGAAAACGGAGTTTCAACAACAAACGAGTACGACCGAAAGCGGACTCGAGAAGAAAGACCGACCGAAATTGGAGTTTCAACAACAAATGGGTACGACCGAAAGCAGACTTGAAAAGAAAGACCAACCAAAAGCGGAGTTTCAACAACAAACGAGTACGACTGAAAGCGTACTCGAAAAGAATGACCGACCGAAAGCGGAGTTTCAACAACAAACGAGTACGACCGAAAGCGGGCTCGAAAAGAAAGACCAACCGAAAGCGGAGTTTCAACAACAAACGAGTACGACCGAAAGTGGACTCGAAAAGAAACACCGACCAAAAGTCGAGTTTCAACAACAAACGAGTACGACCGAAAGCGGACTCAAAAAGAAAGACCGACCGAAAGCGGACTCGGAAAGAAAGACCGACCGAAAGCGGAGTTTCCACAATAAACGAGTACGACCGTAAGCAGACTCGAAAAGAAAGACCGACCAAAAGTGGACTCGAAAAGAAAGACCGACCGAAAGCGAAGTTTCAACAACAAACGAGTACGACCGAAATCGGACTCGAAAAGAAAGACCGACCGAAAGCGGACTCGAAAAGAAAGACCGACCAAAAGCGAACTTGAAAAGAAAGACCGACCGAAAGTGGAGTTTCAACAACAAATGAGTACGACCGAAAGCGGACTTGAAAAGAAAGACCAACCGAAAGCGGAGTTTCAACAACAAACGAGTACGACCGAAAGCGGACTCGAAAAGATAGACCGACCGAAAGAGGAGTTTCAACAACAAACGGGTACAACCGAAAGCGGACTCGAAAAGAAAGACCGACCGAAAGCGGAGTTTCAACAACAAACGAGTACGACTGAAAGCGTACTCGAAAAGAATGACCGACCGAAAGCGGAGTTTCAACAACAAACGAGTACGACCGAAAGCGGACTCGAAAAGAAAGACTGACCGAAAGCGTTGTTTCAACAACAAATGGGTACGACCGAAAGCGGACTTGAAAAGAAAGACCAACCGAAAGCGGAGTTTCAACAACAATCGAGTACGACTGAAAGCGGACTCGAAAAGATAGACCGACCGAAAGCGGAGTTTCAACAACAAATGGGTACGACCGAAAGAGGACTTGAAAAGAAAGACCAACCGAAAGCGGAGTTTCAACAACAAACAAGTACGACGGAAAGCGGACTCGAAAAGATAGACCGACCGAAAGCGGAGTTTCAACAACAAACGGGTACAACCGAAAGCGAACTCGAAAAGAAAGACCGACCGAAAGCGGAGTTTCAACAACAAATGGGTACCACCGAAAGCAGACTTGAAAAGAAAGACCAACCGAAAGCGGAGTTTCAACAACAAACGAGTACGACTGAAAGCGGACTCGAAAAGATAGACCGACCGAAATTGGAGTTTCAACAACAAATGGGTACGACCGAAAGCGGACTTGGAAAGAAAGACCAACCGAAAGCGGAGTTTCAACAACAGACGAGTACGACTGAAAGCGGACTCGAAAAGATAGACCGACCGAAAGCGGAGTTTCAACAACAAACGAGTACGACCGAAAGCGGACTCGAAAAGAAAGACCGACCGAAAGCGGAGTTTCAACAATAAACGAGTACGACCGAAAGCGGACTCGAAAAGAAAAACCGACCGAAAGCGGAGTTTCAACAACAAACGAGTACAACCGAAAGCGGACTGGAAAAGAAAAACCGCCCAAAGCGTACTTGAAAAGAAAGACCAACCGAAAGCGGAGTTTCAACAACAAACGAGAACGACCGAAAGCGGACTCGAAAAGATAGACCGACCGAAAGCGGAGCTTCAACAACAAATGGGTACAACCGAAAGCGGACTCGAAAAGAAAGACCGACCGAAAACGGAGTTTCAACAACAAACGAGTACGACCGAAAGCGGACTCGAGAAGAAAGACCGACCGAAATTGGAGTTTCAACAACAAATGGGTACGACCGAAAGCAGACTTGAAAAGAAAGACCAACCAAAAGCGGAGTTTCAACAACAAACGAGTACGACTGAAAGCGTACTCGAAAAGAATGACCGACCGAAAGCGGAGTTTCAACAACAAACGAGTACGACCGAAAGCGGGCTCGAAAAGAAAGACCAACCGAAAGCGGAGTTTCAACAACAAACGAGTACGACCGAAAGTGGACTCGAAAAGAAACACCGACCAAAAGTCGAGTTTCAACAACAAACGAGTACGACCGAAAGCGGACTCAAAAAGAAAGACCGACCGAAAGCGGACTCGGAAAGAAAGACCGACCGAAAGCGGAGTTTCCACAATAAACGAGTACGACCGTAAGCAGACTCGAAAAGAAAGACCGACCAAAAGTGGACTCGAAAAGAAAGACCGACCGAAAGCGAAGTTTCAACAACAAACGAGTACGACCGAAAACGGACTCGAAAAGAAAGACCGACCGAAAGCGGACTCGAAAAGAAAGACCGACCAAAAGCGAACTTGAAAAGAAAGACCGACCGAAAGTGGAGTTTCAACAACAAATGAGTACGACCGAAAGCGGACTTGAAAAGAAAGACCAACCGAAAGCGGAGTTTCAACAACAAACGAGTACGACCGAAAGCGGACTCGAAAAGATAGACCGACCGAAAGAGGAGTTTCAACAACAAACGGGTACAACCGAAAGCGGACTCGAAAAGAAAGACCGACCGAAAGCGGAGTTTCAACAACAAACGAGTACGACTGAAAGCGTACTCGAAAAGAATGACCGACCGAAAGCGGAGTTTCAACAACAAACGAGTACGACCGAAAGCAGACTCGAAAAGAAAGACCGACCGAAAGCGTTGTTTCAACAACAAATGGGTACGACCGAAAGCGGACTTGAAAAGAAAGACCAACCGAAAGCGGAGTTTCAACAACAATCGAGTACGACTGAAAGCGGACTCGAAAAGATAGACCGACCGAAAGCGGAGTTTCAACAACAAATGGGTACGACCGAAAGCAGACTCAAAAAGAAAGACCGACCGAAAGCGGACTCGAAAATAAAGACCGACCGAAAGCAGAGTTTCAACAACAAGCGAGTACGATCGAAAGCGGACTCGAAAAGAAAGACCGACCAAAAGCGAACTTAAAAAGAAAGACCGACCGAAAGTGGAGTTTCAACAACAAACGAGTACGACCGAAAGCGGGCTCGAAAAGAAAGACCAACCGAAAGCGGAGTTTCAACAACAAACGAGTACGACTGAAAGCATACTCGAAAAGAATTACCGACCGAAAGCGGAGTTTCAACAACAAACGAGTACGACCGAAAGCGGACTCGAAAAGAAAGACTGACCGAAAGCGTTGTTTCAACAATAAATGGGTACGACCGAAAGCGGACTTGAAAAGAAAGACCAACCGAAAGCGGAGTTTCAACAACAATCGAGTACGACTGAAAGCGGACTCGAAAAGATAGACCGACCGAAAGCGGAGTTTCAACAACAAATGGGTACGACCGAAAGAGGACATGAAAAGAAAGACCAACCGAAAGCGGAGTTTCAACAACAAACACGTACGACGGAAAGCGGACTCGAAAAGATAGACCGACCGAAAGCGGAGTTTCAACAACAAACGGGTACAAACGAAAGCGAACTCGAAAAGAAAGACCGACCGAAAGCGGAGTTTCAACAACAAATGGGTACGACCGAAAGCAGACTTGAAAAGAAAGACCAACCGAAAGCGGAGTTTCAACAACAAACGAGTACGACTGAAAGCGGACTCGAAAAGATAGACCGACCGAAAGTGGAGTTTAACAACAAATGGGTACGACCGAAAGCGGACTTGGAAAGAAAGACCAACCGAAAGCGGAGTTTCAACAACAGACGAGTACGACTGAAAGCGGACTCGAAAAGATAGACCGACCGAAAGCGGAGTTTCAACAACAAACGAGTACGACCGAAAGCGGACACGAAAAGAAAGACCGACCGAAAGCGGAGTTTCAACAATAAACGAGTACGACCGAAAGCGGACTCGAAAAGAAAGACCGACCGAAAGCGGAGTTTCAACAACAAACGAGTACAACCGAAAGCGGACTCGAAAAGAAAAACCGCCCAAAGCGTACTTGAAAAGAAAGACCAACCGAAAGCGGAGTTTCAACAACAAACGAGTACGACCGAAAGCGGACTCGAAAAGATAGACCGACCGAAAGTGGAGCTTCAACAACAAAAGGGTACAACCGAAAGCGGACTCGAAAAGAAAGACCGACCGAAAGCGGAGTTTCAACAACAAACGAGTACGACTGAAAGCGTACTCGAAAAGAATGACCGACCGAAAGCGGAGTTTCAACAACAAACGAGTACGACCGAAAGCGGACTCGAAAAGAAAGACTGACCGAAAGCGTTGTTTCAACAACAAATGGGTACGACCGAAAGCGGACTTGAAAAGAAAGACCAACCGAAAGCGGAGTTTCAACAACAATCGAGTACGACTGAAAGCGGACTCGAAAAGATAGACCGACCGAAAGCGGAGTTTCAACAACAAATGGGTACGACCGAAAGAGGACTTGAAAAGAAAGACCAACCGAAAGCGGAGTTTCAACAACAAACAAGTACGACGGAAAGCGGACTCGAAAAGATAGACCGACCGAAAGCGGAGTTTCAACAACAAACGGGTACAACCGAAAGCGAACTCGAAAAGAAAGACCGACCGAAAGCGGAGTTTCAACAACAAATGGGTACGACCGAAAGCATACTTGAAAAGAAAGACCAACCGAAAGCGGAGTTTCAACAACAAACGAGTACGACTGAAAGCGGACTCGAAAAGATAGACCGACCGAAAGTGGAGTTTCAACAACAAATGGGTACGACCGAAAGCGGACTTGGAAAGAAAGACCAACCGAAAGCGGAGTTTCAACAACAGACGAGTACGACTGAAAGCGGACTCGAAAAGATAGACCGACCGAAAGCGGAGTTTCAACAACAAACGAGTACGACCGAAAGCGGACTCGAAAAGAAAGACCGACCGAAAGCGGAGTTTCAACAATAAACGAGTACGACCGAAAGCGGACTCGAAAAGAAAGACCGACCGAAAGCGGAGTTTCAACAACAAACGAGTACAACCGAAAGCGGACTCGAAAAGAAAAACCGCGCAAAGCGTACTTGAAAAGAAAGACCAACCGAAAGCGGAGTTTCAACAACAAACGAGTACGACCGAAAGCGGACTCGAAAAGATAGACCGACCGAAAGCGGAGCTTCAACAACAAAAGGGTACAACCGAAAGCGGACTCGAAAAGAAAGACCGACCGAAAATGGAGTTTCAACAACAAACGAGTACGACCGAAAGCGGACTCGAGAAGAAAGACCGACCAAAATTGGAGTTTCAACAACAAATGGGTACGAACGAAAGCAGACTTGAAAAGAAAGACCAACCAAAAGCGGAGTTTCAACAACAAACGAGTACGACTGAAAGCGTACTCGAAAAGAATGACCGACCGAAAGCGGAGTTTCAACAACAAACGAGTACGACCGAAAGCGGGCTCGAAAAGAAAGACCAACCGAAAGCGGAGTTTCAACAACAAACGAGTACGACCGAAAGTGGACTCGAAAAGAAACACCGACCAAAAGTCGAGTTTCAACAACAAACGAGTACGACCGAAAGCGGACTCAAAAAGAAAGACCGACCGAAAGCGGACTCGAAAAGAAAGACCGACCGAAAGCGGAGTTTCCACAATAAACGAGTACGACCGTAAGCAGACTCGAAAAGAAAGACCGACCAAAAGTGGACTCGAAAAGAAAGACCGACCGAAAGCGAAGTTTCAACAACAAACGAGTACGACCGAAATCGGACTCGAAAAGAAAGACCGACCGAAAGCGGAGTTTTCACAACAAACGAGTACGACCGAAAGCGGACTCGAAAAGAAAGACCGACCAAAAGCGAACTTAAAAAGAAAGACCGACCGAAAGTGGAGTTTCAACAACAAATGAGTACGACCGAAAGCGGACTTGAAAAGAAAGACCAACCGAAAGCGGAGTTTCAACAACAAACGAGTACGACCGAAAGCGGACTCGAAAAGATAGACCGACCGAAAGAGGAGTTTCAACAACAAACGGGTACAACCGAAAGCGGACTCGAAAAGAAAGACCGACCGAAAGCGGAGTTTCATACACAAACGAGTACGACTGAAAGCGTACTCGAAAAGAATGACCGACCGAAAGTGGAGTTTCAACAACAAACGAGTACGACCGAAAGCGGACTCGAAAAGAAAGACCGACCGAAAGCGTTGTTTCAACAACAAATGGGTACGACCGAAAGCGGACTTGAAAAGAAAGACCAACCGAAAGCGGAGTTTCAACAACAATCGAGTACGACTGAAAGAGGACTCGAAAAGATAGACCGACCGAAAGCGGAGTTTCAACAACAAATGGGTACGACCGAAAGCGGACTTGAAAAGAAAGACCAACCGAAAGCGGAGTTTCAACAACAAACAAGTACGACGGAAAGCGGACTCGAAAAGATAGACCGACCGAAAGCGGAGTTTCAACAACAAACGGGTACAACCGAAAGCGAACTCGAAAAGAAAGACCGACCGAAAGCGGAGTTTCAACAACAAATGGGTACGACCAAAAGCGGACTTGAAAAGAAAGACCAACCGAAAGCGGAGTTTCAACAACAAACAAGTACGACCGAAAGCGGACTCGAAAAGATAGACCGACCGAAAGAGGAGTTTCAACAACAAACGGGTACAACCGAAAGCGGACTCGAAAAGAAAGACCGACCGAAAGCGGAGTTTCAACAACTAACGAGTACGACTGAAAGCGTACTCGAAAAGAATGACCGACCGAAAGCAGAGTTTCAACAACAAACGAGTACGACCGAAAGCGGACTCGAAAAGAAAGACCGACCGAAAGCGTTGTTTCAACAACAAATGGGTACGACCGAAAGCGGACTTGAAAAGAAAGACCAACCGAAAGCGGAGTTTCGACAACAATCGAGTACGACTGAAAGCGGACTCGAAAAGATAGACCGACCGAAAGCGGAGTTTCAACAACAAATGGGTACGACCGAAAGCGGACTTGAAAAGAAAGACCAACCGAAAGCGGAGTTTCAACAACTAACAAGTACGACGGAAAGCGGACTCGAAAAGATAGACCGACCGAAAGCGGAGTTTCAACAACAAACGGGTACAACCGAAAGCGAACTCGAAAAGAAAGACCGACCGAAAGCGGAGTTTCAACAACAAATGGGTACGACCGAAAGCAGACTTGAAAAGAAAGACCAACCGAAAGCGGAGTTTCAACAACAAACGAGTACGACTGAAAGCGGACTCGAAAAGATAGACCGACCGAAAGCGGAGTTTTAACAACAAACGAGTACGACCGAAAGCGGACTCGAAAAGAAAGACCGACCAAAAGTGGAGTTTCAACAACAAACGAGTACGACCGAAAGCAGACTCAAAAAGAAAGACCGACCGAAAGCGGACTCGAAAATAAAGACCGACCGAAAGCAGAGTTTCAACAACAAGCGAGTACGACCGAAAGCGGACTCGAAAAGAAAGACCGACCAAAAGCGGAGTTTCAACAACAAATGAGTACAACCGAAAGCGGACTCGAAAAGAAAAACCGCCCAAAGCGTACTTGAAAAGAAAGACCAACCGAAAGCGGAGTTTCAACAACAAACGAGTACGACCGAAAGCGGACTCGAAAAGATAGACCGACCGAAAGCGGAGCTTCAACAACAAAAGGGTACAACCGAAAGCGGACTCGAAAAGAAAGACCGACCGAAAGCGGAGTTTCAACAACAAACGAGTACGACTGAAAGCGTACTCGAAAAGAATGACCGACCGAAAGCGGAGTTTCAACAACAAACGAGTACGACCGAAAGCGGACTCGAAAAGAAAGACTGACCGAAAGCGTTGTTTCAACAACAAATGGGTACGACCGAAAGCGGACTTGAAAAGAAAGACCAACCGAAAGCGGATTTCAACAACAATCGAGTACGACTGAAAGCGGACTCGAAAAGATAGATCGACCGAAAGCGGAGTTTCAACAACAAATGGGTACGACCGAAAGAGGACTTGAAAAGAAAGACCAACCGAAAGCGGAGTTTCAACAACAAACAAGTACGACGGAAAGCGGACTCGAAAAGATAGACCGACCGAAAGCGGAGTTTCAACAACAAACGGGTACAACCGAAAGCGAACTCGAAAAGAAAGACCGACCGAAAGCGGAGTTTCAACAACAAATGGGTACGACTGAAAGCGGACTCCAAAAGATAGACCGACCGAAAGTGGAGTTTCAACAACAAATGGGTACGACCGAAAGCGGACTTGGAAAGAAAGACCAACCGAAAGCGGAGTTTCAACAACAGACGAGTACGACTGAAAGCGGACTCGAAAAGATAGACCGACCGAAAGCGGAGTTTCAACAACAAACGAGTACGACCGAAAGCGGACTCGAAAAGAAAGACCGACCGAAAGCGGAGTTTCAACAATAAACGAGTACGACCGAAAGCGGACTCGAAAAGAAAGACCGACCGAAAGCGGAGTTTCAACAACAAACGAGTACAACCGAAAGCGGACTCGAAAAGAAAAACCGCCCAAAGCGTACTTGAAAAGAAAGACCAACCGAAAGCGGAGTTTCAACAACAAACGAGTACGACCGAAAGCGGACTCGAAAAGATAGACCGACCGAAAGCGGAGCTTCAACAACAAAAGGGTACAACCGAAAGCGGACTCGAAAAGAAAGACCGACCGAAAATGGAGTTTCAACAACAAACGAGTACGACCGAAAGCGGACTCGAGAAGAAAGACCGACCAAAATTGGAGTTTCAACAACAAATGGGTACGACCGAAAGCAGACTTGAAAAGAAAGACCAACCAAAAGCGGAGTTTCAACAATAAACGAGTACGACTGAAAGCGTACTCGAAAAGAATGACCGACCGAAAGCGGAGTTTCAACAACAAACGAGTACGACCGAAAGCGGGCTCGAAAAGAAAGACCAACCGAAAGCGGAGTTTCAACAACAAACGAGTACGACCGAAAGTGGACTCGAAAAGAAACACCGACCAAAAGTTGAGTTTCAACAACAAACGAGTACGACCGAAAGCGGACTCAAAAAGAAAGACCGACCGAAAGCGGACTCGGAAAGAAAGACCGACCGAAAGCGGAGTTTCCACAATAAACGAGTACGACCGTAAGCAGACTCGAAAAGAAAGACCGACCAAAAGTGGACTCGAAAAGAAAGACCGACCGAAAGCGAAGTTTCAACAACAAACGAGTACGACCGAAATCGGACTCGAAAAGAAAGACCGACCGAAAGCGGAGTTTTCACAACAAACGAGTACGACCGAAAGCGGACTCGAAAAGAAAGACCGACCAAAAGCGAACTTAAAAAGAAAGACCGACCGAAAGTGGAGTTTCAACAACAAATGAGTACGACCGAAAGCGGACTTGAAAAGAAAGACCAACCGAAAGCGGAGTTTCAACAACAAATGGGTACGACCAAAAGCGGACTTGAAAAGAAAGACCAACCGAAAGCGGAGTTTCAACAACAAACAAGTACGACCGAAAGCGGACTCGAAAAGATAGACCGACCGAAAGAGGAGTTTCAACAACAAACGGGTACAACCGAAAGCGGACTCGAAAAGAAAGACCGACCGAAAGCGGAGTTTCAACAACTAACGAGTACGACTGAAAGCGTACTCGAAAAGAATGACCGACCGAAAGCAGAGTTTCAACAACAAACGAGTACGACCGAAAGCGGACTCGAAAAGAAAGACCGACCGAAAGCGTTGTTTCAACAACAAATGGGTACGACCGAAAGCGGACTTGAAAAGAAAGACCAACCGAAAGCGGAGTTTCGACAACAATCGAGTACGACTGAAAGCGGACTCGAAAAGATAGACCGACCGAAAGCGGAGTTTCAACAACAAATGGGTACGACCGAAAGCGGACTTGAAAAGAAAGACCAACCGAAAGCGGAGTTTCAACAACTAACAAGTACGACGGAAAGCGGACTCGAAAAGATAGACCGACCGAAAGCGGAGTTTCAACAACAAACGGGTACAACCGAAAGCGAACTCGAAAAGAAAGACCGACCGAAAGCGGAGTTTCAACAACAAATGGGTACGACCGAAAGCAGACTTGAAAAGAAAGACCAACCGAAAGCGGAGTTTCAACAACAAACGAGTACGACTGAAAGCGGACTCGAAAAGATAGACCGACCGAAAGCGGAGTTTTAACAACAAACGAGTACGACCGAAAGCGGACTCGAAAAGAAAGACCGACCAAAAGTGGAGTTTCAACAACAAACGAGTACGACCGAAAGCAGACTCAAAAAGAAAGACCGACCGAAAGCGGACTCGAAAATAAAGACCGACCGAAAGCAGAGTTTCAACAACAAGCGAGTACGACCGAAAGCGGACTCGAAAAGAAAGACCGACCAAAAGCGGAGTTTCAACAACAAATGAGTACAACCGAAAGCGGACTCGAAAAGAAAAACCGCCCAAAGCGTACTTGAAAAGAAAGACCAACCGAAAGCGGAGTTTCAACAACAAACGAGTACGACCGAAAGCGGACTCGAAAAGATAGACCGACCGAAAGCGGAGCTTCAACAACAAAAGGGTACAACCGAAAGCGGACTCGAAAAGAAAGACCGACCGAAAGCGGAGTTTCAACAACAAACGAGTACGACTGAAAGCGTACTCGAAAAGAATGACCGACCGAAAGCGGAGTTTCAACAACAAACGAGTACGACCGAAAGCGGACTCGAAAAGAAAGACTGACCGAAAGCGTTGTTTCAACAACAAATGGGTACGACCGAAAGCAGACTTGAAAAGAAAGACCAACCGAAAGAGGAGTTTCAACAACAATCGAGTACGACTGAAAGCGGACTCGAAAAGATAGATCGACCGAAAGCGGAGTTTCAACAACAAATGGGTACGACCGAAAGAGGACTTGAAAAGAAAGACCAACCGAAAGCGGAGTTTCAACAACAAACAAGTACGACGGAAAGCGGACTCGAAAAGATAGACCGACCGAAAGCGGAGTTTCAACAACAAACGGGTACAACCGAAAGCGAACTCGAAAAGAAAGACCGACCGAAAGCGGAGTTTCAACAACAAATGGGTACGACTGAAAGCGGACTCGAAAAGATAGACCGACCGAAAGTGGAGTTTCAACAACAAATGGGTACGACCGAAAGCGGACTTGGAAAGAAAGACCAACCGAAAGCGGAGTTTCAACAACAGACGAGTACGACTGAAAGCGGACTCGAAAAGATAGACCGACCGAAAGCGGAGTTTCAACAACAAACGAGTACGACCGAAAGCGGACTCGAAAAGAAAGACCGACCGAAAGCGGAGTTTCAACAATAAACGAGTACGACCGAAAGCGGACTCGAAAAGAAAGACCGACCGAAAGCGGAGTTTCAACAACAAACGAGTACAACCGAAAGCGGACTCGAAAAGAAAAACCGCCCAAAGCGTACTTGAAAAGAAAGACCAACCGAAAGCGGAGTTTCAACAACAAACGAGTACGACCGAAAGCGGACTCGAAAAGATAGACCGACCGAAAGCGGAGCTTCAACAACAAAAGGGTACAACCGAAAGCAGACTCGAAAAGAAAGACCGACCGAAAATGGAGTTTCAACAACAAACGAGTACGACCGAAAGCGGACTCGAGAAGAAAGACCGACCAAAATTGGAGTTTCAACAACAAATGGGTACGACCGAAAGCAGACTTGAAAAGAAAGACCAACCAAAAGCGGAGTTTCAACAACAAACGAGTACGACTGAAAGCGTACTCGAACAGAATGACCGACCGAAAGCGGAGTTTCAACAACAAACGAGTACGACCGAAAGCGGGCTCGAAAAGAAAGACCAACCGAAAGCGGAGTTTCAACAACAAACGAGTACGACCGAAAGTGGACTCGAAAAGAAACACCGACCAAAAGTCGAGTTTCAACAACAAACGAGTACGACCGAAAGCGGACTCAAAAAGAAAGACCGACCGAAAGCGGACTCGGAAAGAAAGACCGACCGAAAGCGGAGTTTCCACAATAAACGAGTACGACCGTAAGCAGACTCGAAAAGAAAGACCGACCAAAAGTGGACTCGAAAAGAAAGACCGACCGAAAGCGAAGTTTCAACAACAAACGAGTACGACCGAAATCGGACTCGAAAAGAAAGACCGACCGAAAGCGGAGTTTTCACAACAAACGAGTACGACCGAAAGCGGACTCGAAAAGAAAGACCGACCAAAAGCGAACTTAAAAAGAAAGACCGACCGAAAGTGGAGTTTCAACAACAAATGAGTACGACCGAAAGCGGACTTGAAAAGAAAGACCAACCGAAAGCGGAATTTCAACAACAAACGAGTACGACCGAAAGCGGACTCGAAAAGATAGACCGACCAAAAGAGGAGTTTCAACAACAAACGGGTACAACCGAAAGCGGACTCGAAAAGAAAGACCGACCGAAAGCGGAGTTTCATACACAAACGAGTACGACTGAAAGCGTACTCGAAAAGAATGACCGACCGAAAGCGGAGTTTCAACAACAAACGAGTACGACCGAAAGCGGACTCGAAAAGAAAGACCGACCGAAAGCGTTGTTTCAACAACAAATGGGTACGACCGAAAGCGGACTTGAAAAGAAAGACCAACCGAAAGCGGAGTTTCAACAACAATCGAGTACGACTGAAAGAGGACTCGAAAAGATAGACCGACCGAAAGCGGAGTTTCAACAACAAATGGGTACGACCGAAAGCGGACTTGAAAAGAAAGACCAACCGAAAGCGGAGTTTCAACAACAAACAAGTACGACGGAAAGCGGACTCGAAAAGATAGACCGACCGAAAGCGGAGTTTCAACAACAAACGGGTACAACCGAAAGCGAACTCGAAAAGAAAGACCGACCGAAAGCGGAGTTTCAACAACAAATGGGTACGACCAAAAGCGGACTTGAAAAGAAAGACCAACCGAAAGCGGAGTTTCAACAACAAACAAGTACGACCGAAAGCGGACTCGAAAAGATAGACCGACCGAAAGAGGAGTTTCAACAACAAACGGGTACAACCGAAAGCGGACTCGAAAAGAAAGACCGACCGAAAGCGGAGTTTCAACAACTAACGAGTACGACTGAAAGCGTACTCGAAAAGAATGACCGACCGAAAGCAGAGTTTCAACAACAAACGAGTACGACCGAAAGCGGACTCGAAAAGAAAGACCGACCGAAAGCGTTGTTTCAACAACAAATGGGTACGACCGAAAGCGGACTTGAAAAGAAAGACCAACCGAAAGCGGAGTTTCGACAACAATCGAGTACGACTGAAAGCGGACTCGAAAAGATAGACCGACCGAAAGCGGAGTTTCAACAACAAATGGGTACGACCGAAAGCGGACTTGAAAAGAAAGACCAACCGAAAGCGGAGTTTCAACAACTAACAAGTACGACGGAAAGCGGACTCGAAAAGATAGACCGACCGAAAGCGGAGTTTCAACAACAAACGGGTACAACCGAAAGCGAACTCGAAAAGAAAGACCGACCGAAAGCGGAGTTTCAACAACAAATGGGTACGACCGAAAGCAGACTTGAAAAGAAAGACCAACCGAAAGCGGAGTTTCAACAACAAACGAGTACGACTGAAAGCGGACTCGAAAAGATAGACCGACCGAAAGCGGAGTTTTAACAACAAACGAGTACGACCGAAAGCGGACTCGAAAAGAAAGACCGACCAAAAGTGGAGTTTCAACAACAAACGAGTACGACCGAAAGCAGACTCAAAAAGAAAGACCGACCGAAAGCGGACTCGAAAATAAAGACCGACCGAAAGCAGAGTTTCAACAACAAGCGAGTACGACCGAAAGCGGACTCGAAAAGAAAGACCGACCAAAAGCGGAGTTTCAACAACAAATGAGTACAACCGAAAGCGGACTCGAAAAGAAAAACCGCCCAAAGCGTACTTGAAAAGAAAGACCAACCGAAAGCGGAGTTTCAACAACAAACGAGTACGACCGAAAGCGGACTCGAAAAGATAGACCGACCGAAAGCGGAGCTTCAACAACAAAAGGGTACAACCGAAAGCGGACTCGAAAAGAAAGACCGACCGAAAGCGGAGTTTCAACAACAAACGAGTACGACTGAAAGCGTACTCGAAAAGAATGACCGACCGAAAGCGGAGTTTCAACAACAAACGAGTACGACCGAAAGCGGACTCGAAAAGAAAGACTGACCGAAAGCGTTGTTTCAACAACAAATGGGTACGACCGAAAGCGGACTTTAAAAGAAAGACCAACCGAAAGCGGAGTTTCAACAACAATCGAGTACGACTGAAAGCGGACTCGAAAAGATAGATCGACCGAAAGCGGAGTTTCAACAACAAATGGGTACGACCGAAAGAGGACTTGAAAAGAAAGACCAACCGAAAGCGGAGTTTCAACAACAAACAAGTACGACGGAAAGCGGACTCGAAAAGATAGACCGACCGAAAGCGGAGTTTCAACAACAAACGGGTACAACCGAAAGCGAACTCGAAAAGAAAGACCGACCGAAAGCGGAGTTTCAACAACAAATGGGTACGACCGAAAGCATACTTGAAAAGAAAGACCAACCGAAAGCGGAGTTTCAACAACAAACGAGTACGACTGAAAGCGGACTCGAAAAGATAGACCGACCGAAAGTGGAGTTTCAACAACAAATGGGTACGACCGAAAGCGGACTTGGAAAGAAAGACCAACCGAAAGCGGAGTTTCAACAACAGACGAGTACGACTGAAAGCGGACTCGAAAAGATAGACCGACCGAAAGCGGAGTTTCAACAATAAACGAGTACGACCGAAAGCGGACTCGAAAAGAAAGACCGACCGAAAGCGGAGTTTCAACAATAAACGAGTACGACCGAAAGCGGACTCGAAAAGAAAGACCGACCGAAAGCGGAGTTTCAACAACAAACGAGTAAAACCGAAAGCGGACTCGAAAAGAAAAACCGCCCAAAGCGTACTTGAAAAGAAAAACCAACCGAAAGCGGAGTTTCAACAACAAACGAGTACGACCGAAAGCGGACTCGAAAAGATAGACCGACCGAAAGCGGAGCTTCAACAACAAAAGGGTACAACCGAAAGCGGACTCGAAAAGAAAGACCGACCGAAAACCGAGTTTCAACAACAAACGAGTACGACCGAAAGCGGACTCGAGAAGAAAGACCGACCAAAATTGGAGTTTCAACAACAAATGGGTACGACCGAAAGCAGACTTGAAAAGAAAGACCAACCGAAAGCGGAGTTTCAACAACAAACAAGTACGACGGAAAGCGGACTCGAAAAGATAGACCGACCGAAAGCGGAGTTTCAACAACAAACGGGTACAAGCGAAAGCGAACTCGAAAAGAAAGACCGACCGAAAGCGAAGTTTCAACAACAAATGGGTACGACCAAAAGCGGACTTGAAAAGAAAGACCAACCGAAAGCGGAGTTTAAACAACAAACAAGTACGACCGAAAGCGGACTCGAAAAGATAGACCGACCGAAAGAGGAGTTTCAACAACAAACGGGTACAACCGAAAGCGGACTCGAAAAGAAAGACCAACCGAAAGCGTTGTTTCAACAACTAACGAGTACGACTGAAAGCGTACTCGAAAAGAATGACCGACCGAAAGCAGAGTTTCAACAACAAACGAGTACGACCGAAAGCGGACTCGAAAAGAAAGACCGACCGAAAGCGGAGTTTCAACAACAAATGGGTACGACCGAAAGCGGACTTGAAAAGAAAGACCAACCGAAAGCGGAGTTTCAACAACAATCGAGTACGACTGAAAGCGGACTCGATAAGATAGACCGACCGAAAGCGGAGTTTCAACAACAAATGGGTACGACCGAAAGTGGACTTGCAAAGAAAGACCAACCGAAAGCGGAGTTTCAACAACAAACAAGTACGACGGAAAGCGGACTCGAAAAGATAGACCGACCGAAAGCGGAGTTTCAACAACAAACGGGTACAACCGAAAGCGAACTCGAAAAGAAAGACCGACCGAAAGCGGAGTTTCAACAACAAATGGGTACGACCGAAAGCAGACTTGAAAAGAAAGACCAGCCGAAAGCGGAGTTTCAACAACAAACGAGTACGACTGAAAGCGGACTCGAAAAGATAGACCGACCGAAAGCGGAGTTTTAACAACAAACGAGTACGACCGAAAGCGGACTCGAAAAGAAAGACCGACCAAAAGTGGAGTTTCAACAATAAACGAGTACGACCGAAAGCAGACTCAAAAAGAAAGACCGACCGAAAGCGGACTCGAAAATAAAGACCGACCGAAAGCAGAGTTTCAACAACAAGCGAGTACGACCGAAAGCGGACTCGAAAAGAAAGACCGACCAAAAGCGGAGTTTCAACAACAAATGAGTACAACCGAAAGCGGACTCGAAAAGAAAAACCGCCCAAAGCGTACTTGAAAAGAAAGACCAACCGAAAGCGGAGTTTCAACAACAAACGAGTACGACCGAAAGCGGACTCGAAAAGATAGACCGACCGAAAGCGGAGCTTCAACAACAAAAGGGTACAACCGAAAGCGGACTCGAAAAGAAAGACCGACCGAAAGCGGAGTTTCAACAACAAACGAGTACGACTGAAAGCGTACTCGAAAAGAATGACCGACCGAAAGCGGAGTTTCAACAACAAACGAGTACGACCGAAAGCGGACTCGAAAAGAAAGACTGACCGAAAGCGTTGTTTCAACAACAAATGGGTACGACCGAAAGCGGACTTGAAAAGAAAGACCAACCGAAAGCGGAGTTTCAACAACAATCGAGTACGACTGAAAGCGGACTCGAAAAGATAGACCGACCGAAAGCGGAGTTTCAACAACAAATGGGTACGACCGAAAGAGGACTTGAAAAGAAAGACCAACCGAAAGCGGAGTTTCAACAACAAACAAGTACGACGGAAAGCGGACTCGAAAAGATAGACCGACCGAAAGCGGAGTTTCAACAACAAACGGGTACAACCGAAAGCGAACTCGAAAAGAAAGACCGACCGAAAGCGGAGTTTCAACAACAAATGGGTACGACCGAAAGCATACTTGAAAAGAAAGACCAACCGAAAGCGGAGTTTCAACAACAAACGAGTACGACTGAAAGCGGACTCGAAAAGATAGACCGACCGAAAGTGGAGTTTCAACAACAAATGGGTACGACCGAAAGCGGACTTGGAAAGAAAGACCAACCGAAAGCGGAGTTTCAACAACAGACGAGTACGACTGAAAGCGGACTCGAAAAGATAGACCGACCAAAAGCGGAGTTTCAACAATAAACGAGTACGACCGAAAGCGGACTCGAAAAGAAAGACCGACCGAAAGCGGAGTTTCAACAATAAACGAGTACGACCGAAAGCGGACTCGAAAAGAAAGACCGACCGAAAGCGGAGTTTCAACAACAAACGAGTAAAACCGAAAGCGGACTCGAAAAGAAAAACCGCCCAAAGCGTACTTGAAAAGAAAGACCAACCGAAAGCGGAGTTTCAACAACAAACGAGTACGACCGAAAGCGGACTCGAAAAGATAGACCGACCGAAAGCGGAGTTTCAACAACAAACGGGTACAACCGAAAGCGAACTCGAAAAGAAAGACCGACCGAAAGCGGAGTTTCAACAACAAATGGGTACGACCAAAAGCGGACTTGAAAAGAAAGACCAACCGAAAGCGGAGTTTCAACAACAAACAAGTACGACCGAAAGCGGACTCGAAAAGAAAGACCAACCGAAAGCGGAGTTTCAACAACAAACAAGTACGACGGAAAGCGGACTCGAAAAGATAGACCGACCGAAATCGGAGTTTCAACAACAAACGGGTACAAGCGAAAGCGAACTCGAAAAGAAAGACCGACCGAAAGCGAAGTTTCAACAACAAATGGGTACGACCAAAAGCGGACTTGAAAAGAAAGACCAACCGAAAGCGGAGTTTAAACAACAAACAAGTACGACCGAAAGCGGACTCGAAAAGATAGACCGACCGAAAGAGGAGTTTCAACAACAAACGGGTACAACCGAAAGCGGACTCGAAAAGAAAGACCAACCGAAAGCGTTGTTTCAACAACTAACGAGTACGACTGAAAGCGTACTCGAAAAGAATGACCGACCGAAAGCAGAGTTTCAACAACAAACGAGTACGACCGAAAGCGGACTCGAAAAGAAAGACCGACCGAAAGCGGAGTTTCAACAACAAATGGGTACGACCGAAAGCGGACTTGAAAAGAAAGACCAACCGAAAGCGGAGTTTCAACAACAATCGAGTACGACTGAAAGCGGACTCGATAAGATAGACCGACCGAAAGCGGAGTTTCAACAACAAATGGGTACGACCGAAAGTGGACTTGCAAAGAAAGACCAACCGAAAGCGGAGTTTCAACAACAAACAAGTACGACGGAAAGCGGACTCGAAAAGATAGACCGACCGAAAGCGGAGTTTCAACAACAAACGGGTACAACCGAAAGCGAACTCGAAAAGAAAGACCGACCGAAAGCGGAGTTTCAACAACAAATGGGTACGACCGAAAGCAGACTTGAAAAGAAAGACCAGCCGAAAGCGGAGTTTCAACAACAAACGAGTACGACTGAAAGCGGACTCGAAAAGATAGACCGGCCGAAAGCGGAGTTTTAACAACAAACGAGTACGACCGAAAGCGGACTCGAAAAGAAAGACCGACCAAAAGTGGAGTTTCAACAATAAACGAGTACGACCGAAAGCAGACTCAAAAAGAAAGACCGACCGAAAGCGGACTCGAAAATAAAGACCGACCGAAAGCAGAGTTTCAACAACAAGCGAGTACGACCGAAAGCGGACTCGAAAAGAAAGACCGACCAAAAGCGGAGTTTCAACAATAAATGAGTACAACCGAAAGCGGACTCGAAAAGAAAAACCGCCCAAAGCGTACTTGAAAAGAAAGACCAACCGAAAGCGGAGTTTCAACAACAAACGAGTACGACCGAAAGCGGACTCGAAAAGATAGACCGACCGAAAGCGGAGCTTCAACAACAAAAGGGTACAACCGAAAGCGGACTCGAAAAGAAAGACCGACCGAAAGCGGAGTTTCAACAACAAACGAGTACGACTGAAAGCGTACTCGAAAAGAATGACCGACCGAAAGCGGAGTTTCAACAACAAACGAGTACGACCGAAAGCGGACTCGAAAAGAAAGACTGACCGAAAGCGTTGTTTCAACAACAAATGGGTACGACCGAAAGCGGACTTGAAAAGAAAGACCAACCGAAAGCGGAGTTTCAACAACAATCGAGTACGACTGAAAGCGGACTCGAAAAGATAGACCGACCGAAAGCGGAGTTTCAACAACAAATGGGTACGACCGAAAGAGGACTTGAAAAGAAAGACCAACCGAAAGCGGAGTTTCAACAACAAACAAGTACGACGGAAAGCGGACTCGAAAAGATAGACCGACCGAAAGCGGAGTTTCAACAACAAACGGGTACAACCGAAAGCGAACTCGAAAAGAAAGACCGACCGAAAGCGGAGTTTCAACAACAAATGGGTACGACCGAAAGCATACTTGAAAAGAAAGACCAACCGAAAGCGGAGTTTCAACAACAAACGAGTACGACTGAAAGCGGACTCGAAAAGATAGACCGACCGAAAGTGGAGTTTCAACAACAAATGGGTACGACCGAAAGCGGACTTGGAAAGAAAGACCAACCGAAAGCGGAGTTTCAACAACAGACGAGTACGACTGAAAGCGGACTCGAAAAGATAGACCGACCAAAAGCGGAGTTTCAACAATAAACGAGTACGACCGAAAGCGGACTCGAAAAGAAAGACCGACCGAAAGCGGAGTTTCAACAATAAACGAGTACGACCGAAAGCGGACTCGAAAAGAAAGACCGACCGAAAGCGGAGTTTCAACAACAAACGAGTAAAACCGAAAGCGGACTCGAAAAGAAAAACCGCCCAAAGCGTACTTGAAAAGAAAGACCAACCGAAAGCGGAGTTTCAACAACAAACGAGTACGACCGAAAGCGGACTCGAAAAGATAGACCGACCGAAAGCGGAGTTTCAACAACAAACGGGTACAACCGAAAGCGAACTCGAAAAGAAAGACCGACCGAAAGCGGAGTTTCAACAACAAATGGGTACGACCAAAAGCGGACTTGAAAAGAAAGACCAACCGAAAGCGGAGTTTCAACAACAAACAAGTACGACCGAAAGCGGACTCGAAAAGATAGACCGACCGAAAGAGGAGTTTCAACAACAAACGGGTACAACCGAAAGCGGACTCGAAAAGAAAGACCGACCGAAAGCAGAGTTTCAACAACTAACGAGTACGACTGAAAGCGTACTCGAAAAGAATGACCGACCGAAAGCAGAGTTTCAACAACAAACGAGTACGACCGAAAGCGGACTCGAAAAGAAAGACCGACCGAAAGCGTTGTTTCAACAACAAATGGGTACGACCGAAAGCGGACTTGAAAAGAAAGACCAACCGAAAGCGGAGTTTCGACAACAATCGAGTACGACTGAAAGCGGACTCGAAAAGATAGACCGACCGAAAGCGGAGTTTCAACAACAAATGGGTACGACCGAAAGCGGACTTGAAAAGAAAGACCAACCGAAAGCGGAGTTTCAACAACTAACAAGTACGACGGAAAGCGGACTCGAAAAGATAGACCGACCGAAAGCGGAGTTTCAACAACAAACGGGTACAACCGAAAGCGAACTCGAAAAGAAAGACCGACCGAAAGCGGAGTTTCAACAACAAATGGGTACGACCGAAAGCAGACTTGAAAAGAAAGACCAACCGAAAGCGGAGTTTCAACAACAAACGAGTACGACTGAAAGCGGACTCGAAAAGATAGACCGACCGAAAGCGGAGTTTTAACAACAAACGAGTACGACCGAAAGCGGACTCGAAAAGAAAGACCGACCAAAAGTGGAGTTTCAACAACAAACGAGTACGACCGAAAGCAGACTCAAAAAGAAAGACCGACCGAAAGCGGACTCGAAAATAAAGACCGACCGAAAGCAGAGTTTCAACAACAAGCGAGTACGACCGAAAGCGGACTCGAAAAGAAAGACCGACCAAAAGCGGAGTTTCAACAACAAATGAGTACAACCGAAAGCGGACTCGAAAAGAAAAACCGCCCAAAGCGTACTTGAAAAGAAAGACCAACCGAAAGCGGAGTTTCAACAACAAACGAGTACGACCGAAAGCGGACTCGAAAAGATAGACCGACCGAAAGCGGAGCTTCAACAACAAAAGGGTACAACCGAAAGCGGACTCGAAAAGAAAGACCGACCGAAAGCGGAGTTTCAACAACAAACGAGTACGACTGAAAGCGTACTCAAAAAGAATGACCGACCGAAAGCGGAGTTTCAACAACAAACGAGTACGACCGAAAGCGGACTCGAAAAGAAAGACTGACCGAAAGCGTTGTTTCAACAACAAATGGGTACGACCGAAAGCGGACTTTAAAAGAAAGACCAACCGAAAGCGGAGTTTCAACAACAATCGAGTACGACTGAAAGCGGACTCGAAAAGATAGATCGACCGAAAGCGGAGTTTCAACAACAAATGGGTACGACCGAAAGAGGACTTGAAAAGAAAGACCAACCGAAAGCGGAGTTTCAACAACAAACAAGTACGACGGAAAGCGGACTCGAAAAGATAGACCGACCGAAAGCGGAGTTTCAACAACAAACGGGTACAACCGAAAGCGAACTCGAAAAGAAAGACCGACCGAAAGCGGAGTTTCAACAACAAATGGGTACGACCGAAAGCATACTTGAAAAGAAAGACCAACCGAAAGCGGAGTTTCAACAACAAACGAGTACGACTGAAAGCGGACTCGAAAAGATAGACCGACCGAAAGTGGAGTTTCAACAACAAATGGGTACGACCGAAAGCGGACTTGGAAAGAAAGACCAACCGAAAGCGGAGTTTCAACAACAGACGAGTACGACTGAAAGCGGACTCGAAAAGATAGACCGACCGAAAGCGGAGTTTCAACAATAAACGAGTACGACCGAAAGCGGACTCAAAAAGAAAGACCGACCGAAAGCGGAGTTTCAACAATAAACGAGTACGACCGAAAGCGGACTCAAAAAGAAAGACCGACCGAAAGCGGAGTTTCAACAACAAACGAGTAAAACCGAAAGCGGACTCGAAAAGAAAAACCGCCCAAAGCGTACTTGAAAAGAAAAACCAACCGAAAGCGGAGTTTCAACAACAAACGAGTACGACCGAAAGCGGACTCGAAAAGATAGACCGACCGAAAGCGGAGCTTCAACAACAAAAGGGTACAACCGAAAGCGGACTCGAAAAGAAAGACCGACCGAAAACCGAGTTTCAACAACAAACGAGTACGACCGAAAGCGGACTCGAGAAGAAAGACCGACCAAAATTGGAGTTTCAACAACAAATGGGTACGACCGAAAGCAGACTTGAAAAGAAAGACCAACCGAAAGCGGAGTTTCAACAACAAACAAGTACGACGGAAAGCGGACTCGAAAAGATAGACCGACCGAAAGCGGAGTTTCAACAACAAACGGGTACAAGCGAAAGCGAACTCGAAAAGAAAGACCGACCGAAAGCGGAGTTTCAACAACAAATGGGTACGACCAAAAGCGGACTTGAAAAGAAAGACCAACCGAAAGCGGAGTTTAAACAACAAACAAGTACGACCGAAAGCGGACTCGAAAAGATAGACCGACCGAAAGAGGAGTTTCAACAACAAACGGGTACAACCGAAAGCGGACTCAAAAAGAAAGACCAACCGAAAGCGTTGTTTCAACAACTAACGAGTACGACTGAAAGCGTACTCGAAAAGAATGACCGACCGAAAGCAGAGTTTCAACAACAAACGAGTACGACCGAAAGCGGACTCGAAAAGAAAGACCGACCGAAAGCGGAGTTTCAACAACAAATGGGTACGACCGAAAGCGGACTTGAAAAGAAAGACCAACCGAAAGCGGAGTTTCAACAACAATCGAGTACGACTGAAAGCGGACTCGATAAGATAGACCGACCGAAAGCGGAGTTTCAACAACAAATGGGTACGACCGAAAGTGGACTTGCAAAGAAAGACCAACCGAAAGCGGAGTTTCAACAACAAACAAGTACGACGGAAAGCGGACTCGAAAAGATAGACCGACCGAAAGCGGAGTTTCAACAACAAACGGGTACAACCGAAAGCGAACTCGAAAAGAAAGACCGACCGAAAGCGGAGTTTCAACAACAAATGGGTACGACCGAAAGCAGACTTGAAAAGAAAGACCAGCCGAAAGCGGAGTTTCAACAACAAACGAGTACGACTGAAAGCGGACTCGAAAAGATAGACCGACCGAAAGCGGAGTTTTAACAACAAACGAGTACGACCGAAAGCGGACTCGAAAAGAAAGACCGACCAAAAGTGGAGTTTCAACAATAAACGAGTACGACCGAAAGCAGACTCAAAAAGAAAGACCGACCGAAAGCGGACTCGAAAATAAAGACCGACCGAAAGCAGAGTTTCAACAACAAGCGAGTACGACCGAAAGCGGACTCGAAAAGAAAGACCGACCAAAAGCGGAGTTTCAACAATAAATGAGTACAACCGAAAGCGGACTCGAAAAGAAAAACCGCCCAAAGCGTACTTGAAAAGAAAGACCAACCGAAAGCGGAGTTTCAACAACAAACGAGTACGACCGAAAGCGGACTCGAAAAGATAGACCGACCGAAAGCGGAGCTTCAACAACAAAAGGGTACAACCGAAAGCGGACTCGAAAAGAAAGACCGACCGAAAGCGGAGTTTCAACAACAAACGAGTACGACTGAAAGCGTACTCAAAAAGAATGACCGACCGAAAGCGGAGTTTCAACAACAAACGAGTACGACCGAAAGCGGACTCGAAAAGAAAGACTGACCGAAAGCGTTGTTTCAACAACAAATGGGTACGACCGAAAGCGGACTTTAAAAGAAAGACCAACCGAAAGCGGAGTTTCAACAACAATCGAGTACGACTGAAAGCGGACTCGAAAAGATAGATCGACCGAAAGCGGAGTTTCAACAACAAATGGGTACGACCGAAAGAGGACTTGAAAAGAAAGACCAACCGAAAGCGGAGTTTCAACAACAAACAAGTACGACGGAAAGCGGACTCGAAAAGATAGACCGACCGAAAGCGGAGTTTCAACAACAAACGGGTACAACCGAAAGCGAACTCGAAAAGAAAGACCGACCGAAAGCGGAGTTTCAACAACAAATGGGTACGACCGAAAGCATACTTGAAAAGAAAGACCAACCGAAAGCGGAGTTTCAACAACAAACGAGTACGACTGAAAGCGGACTCGAAAAGATAGACCGACCGAAAGTGGAGTTTCAACAACAAATGGGTACGACCGAAAGCGGACTTGGAAAGAAAGACCAACCGAAAGCGGAGTTTCAACAACAGACGAGTACGACTGAAAGCGGACTCGAAAAGATAGACCGACCGAAAGCGGAGTTTCAACAATAAACGAGTACGACCGAAAGCGGACTCAAAAAGAAAGACCGACCGAAAGCGGAGTTTCAACAATAAACGAGTACGACCGAAAGCGGACTCAAAAAGAAAGACCGACCGAAAGCGGAGTTTCAACAACAAACGAGTAAAACCGAAAGCGGACTCGAAAAGAAAAACCGCCCAAAGCGTACTTGAAAAGAAAAACCAACCGAAAGCGGAGTTTCAACAACAAACGAGTACGACCGAAAGCGGACTCGAAAAGATAGACCGACCGAAAGCGGAGCTTCAACAACAAAAGGGTACAACCGAAAGCGGACTCGAAAAGAAAGACCGACCGAAAACCGAGTTTCAACAACAAACGAGTACGACCGAAAGCGGACTCGAGAAGAAAGACCGACCAAAATTGGAGTTTCAACAACAAATGGGTACGACCGAAAGCAGACTTGAAAAGAAAGACCAACCGAAAGCGGAGTTTCAACAACAAACAAGTACGACGGAAAGCGTACTCGAAAAGATAGACCGACCGAAAGCGGAGTTTCAACAACAAACGGGTACAAGCGAAAGCGAACTCGAAAAGAAAGACCGACCGAAAGCGGAGTTTCAACAACAAATGGGTACGACCAAAAGCGGACTTGAAAAGAAAGACCAACCGAAAGCGGAGTTTAAACAACAAACAAGTACGACCGAAAGCGGACTCGAAAAGATAGACCGACCGAAAGAGGAGTTTCAACAACAAACGGGTACAACCGAAAGCGGACTCGAAAAGAAAGACCGACCGAAAGCGGAGTTTCAACAACTAACGAGTACGACTGAAAGCGTACTCGAAAAGAATGACCGACCGAAAGCAGAGTTTCAACAACAAACGAGTACGACCGAAAGCGGACTCGAAAAGAAAGACCGACCGAAAGCGTTGTTTCAACAACAAATGGGTACGACCGAAAGCGGACTTGAAAAGAAAGACCAACCGAAAGCGGAGTTTCGACAACAATCGAGTACGACTGAAAGCGGACTCGAAAAGATAGACCGACCGAAAGCGGAGTTTCAACAACAAATGGGTACGACCGAAAGCGGACTTGAAAAGAAAGACCAACCGAAAGCGGAGTTTCAACAACTAACAAGTACGACGGAAAGCGGACTCGAAAAGATAGACCGACCGAAAGCGGAGTTTCAACAACAAACGGGTACAACCGAAAGCGAACTCGAAAAGAAAGACCGACCGAAAGCGGAGTTTCAACAACAAATGGGTACGACCGAAAGCAGACTTGAAAAGAAAGACCAGCCGAAAGCGGAGTTTCAACAACAAACGAGTACGACTGAAAGCGGACTCGAAAAGATAGACCGACCGAAAGCGGAGTTTTAACAACAAACGAGTACGACCGAAAGCGGACTCGAAAAGAAAGACCGACCAAAAGTGGAGTTTCAACAACAAACGAGTACGACCGAAAGCAGACTCAAAAAGAAAGACCGACCGAAAGCGGACTCGAAAATAAAGACCGACCGAAAGCAGAGTTTCAACAACAAGCGAGTACGACCGAAAGCGGACTCGAAAAGAAAGACCGACCAAAAGCGGAGTTTCAACAACAAATGAGTACAACCGAAAGCGGACTCGAAAAGAAAAACCGCCCAAAGCGTACTTGAAAAGAAAGACCAACCGAAAGCGGAGTTTCAACAACAAACGAGTACGACCGAAAGCGGACTCGAAAAGATAGACCGACCGAAAGCGGAGCTTCAACAACAAAAGGGTACAACCGAAAGCGGACTCGAAAAGAAAGACCGACCGAAAGCGGAGTTTCAACAACAAACGAGTACGACTGAAAGCGTACTCAAAAAGAATGACCGACCGAAAGCGGAGTTTCAACAACAAACGAGTACGACCGAAAGCGGACTCGAAAAGAAAGACTGACCGAAAGCGTTGTTTCAACAACAAATGGGTACGACCGAAAGCGGACTTTAAAAGAAAGACCAACCGAAAGCGGAGTTTCAACAACAATCGAGTACGACTGAAAGCGGACTCGAAAAGATAGATCGACCGAAAGCGGAGTTTCAACAACAAATGGGTACGACCGAAAGAGGACTTGAAAAGAAAGACCAACCGAAAGCGGAGTTTCAACAACAAACAAGTACGACGGAAAGCGGACTCGAAAAGATAGACCGACCGAAAGCGGAGTTTCAACAACAAACGGGTACAACCGAAAGCGAACTCGAAAAGAAAGACCGACCGAAAGCGGAGTTTCAACAACAAATGGGTACGACCGAAAGCATACTTGAAAAGAAAGACCAACCGAAAGCGGAGTTTCAACAACAAACGAGTACGACTGAAAGCGGACTCGAAAAGATAGACCGACCGAAAGTGGAGTTTCAACAACAAATGGGTACGACCGAAAGCGGACTTGGAAAGAAAGACCAACCGAAAGCGGAGTTTCAACAACAGACGAGTACGACTGAAAGCGGACTCGAAAAGATAGACCGACCGAAAGCGGAGTTTCAACAATAAACGAGTACGACCGAAAGCGGACTCAAAAAGAAAGACCGACCGAAAGCGGAGTTTCAACAATAAACGAGTACGACCGAAAGCGGACTCAAAAAGAAAGACCGACCGAAAGCGGAGTTTCAACAACAAACGAGTAAAACCGAAAGCGGACTCGAAAAGAAAAACCGCCCAAAGCGTACTTGAAAAGAAAAACCAACCGAAAGCGGAGTTTCAACAACAAACGAGTACGACCGAAAGCGGACTCGAAAAGATAGACCGACCGAAAGCGGAGCTTCAACAACAAAAGGGTACAACCGAAAGCGGACTCGAAAAGAAAGACCGACCGAAAACCGAGTTTCAACAACAAACGAGTACGACCGAAAGCGGACTCGAGAAGAAAGACCGACCAAAATTGGAGTTTCAACAACAAATGGGTACGACCGAAAGCAGACTTGAAAAGAAAGACCAACCGAAAGCGGAGTTTCAACAACAAACAAGTACGACGGAAAGCGGACTCGAAAAGATAGACCGACCGAAAGCGGAGTTTCAACAACAAACGGGTACAAGCGAAAGCGAACTCGAAAAGAAAGACCGACCGAAAGCGGAGTTTCAACAACAAATGGGTACGACCAAAAGCGGACTTGAAAAGAAAGACCAACCGAAAGCGGAGTTTAAACAACAAACAAGTACGACCGAAAGCGGACTCGAAAAGATAGACCGACCGAAAGAGGAGTTTCAACAACAAACGGGTACAACCGAAAGCGGACTCAAAAAGAAAGACCAACCGAAAGCGTTGTTTCAACAACTAACGAGTACGACTGAAAGCGTACTCGAAAAGAATGACCGACCGAAAGCAGAGTTTCAACAACAAACGAGTACGACCGAAAGCGGACTCGAAAAGAAAGACCGACCGAAAGCGGAGTTTCAACAACAAATGGGTACGACCGAAAGCGGACTTGAAAAGAAAGACCAACCGAAAGCGGAGTTTCAACAACAATCGAGTACGACTGAAAGCGGACTCGATAAGATAGACCGACCGAAAGCGGAGTTTCAACAACAAATGGGTACGACCGAAAGTGGACTTGCAAAGAAAGACCAACCGAAAGCGGAGTTTCAACAACAAACAAGTACGACGGAAAGCGGACTCGAAAAGATAGACCGACCGAAAGCGGAGTTTCAACAACAAACGGGTACAACCGAAAGCGAACTCGAAAAGAAAGACCGACCGAAAGCGGAGTTTCAACAACAAATGGGTACGACCGAAAGCAGACTTGAAAAGAAAGACCAGCCGAAAGCGGAGTTTCAACAACAAACGAGTACGACTGAAAGCGGACTCGAAAAGATAGACCGACCGAAAGCGGAGTTTTAACAACAAACGAGTACGACCGAAAGCGGACTCGAAAAGAAAGACCGACCAAAAGTGGAGTTTCAACAATAAACGAGTACGACCGAAAGCAGACTCAAAAAGAAAGACCGACCGAAAGCGGACTCGAAAATAAAGACCGACCGAAAGCAGAGTTTCAACAACAAGCGAGTACGACCGAAAGCGGACTCGAAAAGAAAGACCGACCAAAAGCGGAGTTTCAACAATAAATGAGTACAACCGAAAGCGGACTCGAAAAGAAAAACCGCCCAAAGCGTACTTGAAAAGAAAGACCAACCGAAAGCGGAGTTTCAACAACAAACGAGTACGACCGAAAGCGGACTCGAAAAGATAGACCGACCGAAAGCGGAGCTTCAACAACAAAAGGGTACAACCGAAAGCGGACTCGAAAAGAAAGACCGACCGAAAGCGGAGTTTCAACAACAAACGAGTACGACTGAAAGCGTACTCGAAAAGAATGACCGACCGAAAGCGGAGTTTCAACAACAAACGAGTACGACCGAAAGCGGACTCGAAAAGAAAGACTGACCGAAAGCGTTGTTTCAACAACAAATGGGTACGACCGAAAGCGGACTTGAAAAGAAAGACCAACCGAAAGCGGAGTTTCAACAACAATCGAGTACGACTGAAAGCGGACTCGAAAAGATAGACCGACCGAAAGCGGAGTTTCAACAATAAACGAGTACGACCGAAAGCGGACTCGAAAAGAAAGACCGACCGAAAGCGGAGTTTCAACAATAAACGAGTACGACCGAAAGCGGACTCGAAAAGAAAGACCGACCGAAAGCGGAGTTTCAACAACAAACGAGTAAAACCGAAAGCGGACTCGAAAAGAAAAACCGCCCAAAGCGTACTTGAAAAGAAAGACCAACCGAAAGCGGAGTTTCAACAACAAACGAGTACGACCGAAAGCGGACTCGAAAAGATAGACCGACCGAAAGCTGAGTTTCAACAACAAACGGGTACAACCGAAAGCGAACTCGAAAAGAAAGACCGACCGAAAGCGGAGTTTCAACAACAAATGGGTACGACCGAAAGCATACTTGAAAAGAAAGACCAACCGAAAGCGGAGTTTCAACAACAAACGAGTACGACTGAAAGCGGACTCGAAAAGATAGACCGACCGAAAGTGGAGTTTCAACAACAAATGGGTACGACCGAAAGCGGACTTGGAAAGAAAGACCAACCGAAAGCGGAGTTTCAACAACAGACCAGTACGACTGAAAGCGGACTCGAAAAGATAGACCGACCGAAAGCGGAGTTTCAACAATAAACGAGTACGACCGAAAGCGGACTCGAAAAGAAAGACCGACCGAAAGCGGAGTTTCAACAACAAATGGGTACGACCGAAAGCATACTTGAAAAGAAAGACCAACCGAAAGCGGAGTTTCAACAACAAACGAGTACGACTGAAAGCGGACTCGAAAAGATAGACCGACCGAAAGTGGAGTTTCAACAACAAATGGGTACGACCGAAAGCGGACTTGGAAAGAAAGACCAACCGAAAGCGGAGTTTCAACAACAGACGAGTACGACTGAAAGCGGACTCGAAAAGATAGACCGACCGAAAGCGGAGTTTCAACAATAAACGAGTACGACCGAAAGCGGACTCGAAAAGAAAGACCGACCGAAAGCGGAGTTTCAACAATAAACGAGTACGACCGAAAGCGGACTCGAAAAGAAAGACCGACCGAAAGCGGAGTTTCAACAACAAACGAGTAAAACCGAAAGCGGACTCGAAAAGAAAAACCGCCCAAAGCGTACTTGAAAAGAAAGACCAACCGAAAGCGGAGTTTCAACAACAAACGAGTACGACCGAAAGCGGACTCGAAAAGATAGACCGACCGAAAGCGGAGCTTCAACAACAAAAGGGTACAACCGAAAGCGGACTCGAAAAGAAAGACCGACCGAAAACCGAGTTTCAACAACAAACGAGTACGACCGAAAGCGGACTCGAGAAGAAAGACCGACCAAAATTGGAGTTTCAACAACAAATGGGTACGACCGAAAGCAGACTTGAAAAGAAAGACCAACCGAAAGCGGAGTTTCAACAACAAACAAGTACGACGGAAAGCGGACTCGAAAAGATAGACCGACCGAAAGCGGAGTTTCAACAACAAACGGGTACAAGCGAAAGAGAACTCGAAAAGAAAGACCGACCGAAAGCGGAGTTTCAACAACAAATGGGTACGACCAAAAGCGGACTTGAAAAGAAAGACCAACCGAAAGCGGAGTTTCAACAACAAACAAGTACGACCGAAAGCGGACTCGAAAAGATAGACCGACCGAAAGAGGAGTTTCAACAACAAACGGGTACAACCGAAAGCGGACTCGAAAAGAAAGACCGACCGAAAGCGTTGTTTCAACAACTAACGAGTACGACTGAAAGCGTACTCGAAAAGAATGACCGACCGAAAGCAGAGTTTCAACAACAAACGAGTACGACCGAAAGCGGACTCGAAAAGAAAGACCGACCGAAAGCGGAGTTTCAACAACAAATGGGTACGACCGAAAGCGGACTTGAAAAGAAAGACCAACCGAAAGCGGAGTTTCAACAACAATCGAGTACGACTGAAAGCGGACTCGATAAGATAGACCGACCGAAAGCGCAGTTTCAACAACAAATGGGTACGACCGAAAGCGGACTTGAAAAGAAAGACCAACCGAAAGCGGAGTTTCAACAACAAACAAGTACGACGGAAAGCGGACTCGAAAAGATAGACCGACCGAAAGCGGAGTTTCAACAACAAACGGGTACAACCGAAAGCGAACTCGAAAAGAAAGACCGACCGAAAGCGGAGTTTCAACAACAAATGGGTACGACCGAAAGCAGACTTGAAAAGAAAGACCAACCGAAAGCGGAGTTTCAACAACAAACGAGTACGACTGAAAGCGGACTCGAAAAGATAGACCGACCGAAAGCGGAGTTTTAACAACAAACGAGTACGACCGAAAGCGGACTCGAAAAGAAAGACCGACCAAAAGTGGAGTTTCAACAACAAACGAGTACGACCGAAAGCAGACTCAAAAAGAAAGACCGACCGAAAGCGGACTCGAAAATAAAGACCGACCGAAAGCAGAGTTTCAACAACAAGCGAGTACGACCGAAAGCGGACTCGAAAAGAAAGACCGACCAAAAGCGGAGTTTCAACAAAAAATGAGTACAACCGAAAGCGGACTCGAAAAGAAAAACCGCCCAAAGCGTACTTGAAAAGAAAGACCAAACGAAAGCGGAGTTTCAACAACAAACGAGTACGACCGAAAGCGGACTCGAAAAGATAGACCGACCGAAAGCGGAGCTGCAACAACAAAAGGGTACAACCGAAAGCGGACTCGAAAAGAAAGACCGACCGAAAGCGGAGTTTCAACAACAAACGAGTACGACTGAAAGCGTACTCGAAAAGAATGACCGACCGAAAGCGGAGTTTCAACAACAAACGAGTACGACCGAAAGCGGACTCGAAAAGAAAGACTGACCGAAAGCGTTGTTTCAACAACAAATGGGTACGACCGAAAGCGGACTTGAAAAGAAAGACCAACCGAAAGCGGAGTTTCAACAACAATCGAGTACGACTGAAAGCGGACTCGAAAAGATAGACCGACCGAAAGCGGAGTTACAACAACAAATGGGTACGACCGAAAGAGGACTTGAAAAGAAAGACCAACCGAAAGCGGAGTTTCAACAACAAACAAGTACGACGGAAAGCGGACTCGAAAAGATAGACCGACCGAAAGCGGAGTTTCAACAACAAACGGGTACAACCGAAAGCGAACTCGAAAAGAAAGACCGACCGAAAGCGGAGTTTCAACAACAAATGGGTACGACCGAAAGCATACTTGAAAAGAAAGACCAACCGAAAGCGGAGTTTCAACAACAAACGAGTACGACTGAAAGCGGACTCGAAAAGATAGACCGACCGAAAGCGGAGTTTCAACAACAAATGGGTACGACCGAAAGCGGACTTGAAAAGAAAGACCAACCGAAAGCGGAGTTTCAACAACAAACAAGTACGACGGAAAGCGGACTCGAAAAGATAGACCGACCGAAAGCGGAGTTTCAACAACAAACGGGTACAACCGAAAGCGAACTCGAAAAGAAAGACCGACCGAAAGCGGAGTTTCAACAACAAATGGGTACGACCGAAAGCAGACTTGAAAAGAAAGACCAACCGAAAGCGGAGTTTCAACAACAAACGAGTACGACTGAAAGCGGACTCGAAAAGATAGACCGACCGAAAGCGGAGTTTTAACAACAAACGAGTACGACCGAAAGCGGACTCGAAAAGAAAGACCGACCAAAAGTGGAGTTTCAACAACAAACGAGTACGACCGAAAGCAGACTCAAAAAGAAAGACCGACCGAAAGCGGACTCGAAAATAAAGACCGACCAAAAGCAGAGTTTCAACAACAAGCGAGTACGACCGAAAGCGGACTCGAAAAGAAAGACCGACCAAAAGCGGAGTTTCAACAACAAATGAGTACAACCGAAAGCGGACTCGAAAAGAAAAACCGCCCAAAGCGTACTTGAAAAGAAAGACCAACCGAAAGCGGAGTTTCAACAACAAACGAGTACGACCGAAAGCGGACTCGAAAAGATAGACCGACCGAAAGCGTTGTTTCAACAACAAATGGGTACGACCGAAAGCGGACTTGAAAAGAAAGACCAACCGAAAGCGGAGTTTCAACAACAATCGAGTACGACTGAAAGCGGACTCGAAAAGATAGACCGACCGAAAGCGGAGTTTCAACAACAAATGGGTACGACCGAAAGAGGACTTGAAAAGAAAGACCAACCGAAAGCGGAGTTTCAACAACAAACAAGTACGACGGAAAGCGGACTCGAAAAGATAGACCGACCGAAAGCGGAGTTTCAACAACAAACGGGTACAACCGAAAGCGAACTCGAAAAGAAAGACCGACCGAAAGCGGAGTTTCAACAACAAATGGGTACGACCGAAAGCATACTTGAAAAGAAAGACCAACCGAAAGCGGAGTTTCAACAACAAACGAGTACGACCGAAAGCGGACTCGAAAAGAAAGACTGACCGAAAGCGTTGTTTCAACAACAAATGGGTACGACCGAAAGCGGACTTGAAAAGAAAGACCAACCGAAAGCGGAGTTTCAACAACAATCGAGTACGACTGAAAGCGGACTCGAAAAGATAGACCGACCGAAAGCGGAGTTTCAACAACAAATGGGTACGACCGAAAGAGGACTTGAAAAGAAAGACCAACCGAAAGCGGAGTTTCAACAACAAACAAGTACGACGGAAAGCGGACTCGAAAAGATAGACCGACCGAAAGCGGAGTTTCAACAACAAACGGGTACAACCAAAAGCGAACTCGAAAAGAAAGACCGACCGAAAGCGGAGTTTCAACAACAAATGGGTACGACCGAAAGCATACTTGAAAAGAAAGACCAACCGAAAGCGGAGTTTCAACAACAAACGAGTACGACTGAAAGCGGACTCGAAAAGATAGACCGACCGAAAGTGGAGTTTCAACAACAAATGGGTACGACCGAAAGCGGACTTGGAAAGAAAGACCAACCGAAAGCGGAGTTTCAACAACAGACGAGTACGACTGAAAGCAGACTCGAAAAGATAGACCGACCGAAAGCGGAGTGTCAACAACAAACGAGTACGACCGAAAGCGGACTCGAAAAGAAAGACCGACCGAAAGCGGAGTTTCAACAATAAACGAGTACGACCGAAAGCGGACTCGAAAAGAAAGACCGACCGAAAGCGGAGTTTCAACAACAAACGAGTAAAACCGAAAGCGGACTCGAAAAGAAAAACCGCCCAAAGCGTACTTGAAAAGAAAGACCAACCGAAAGCGGAGTTTCAACAACAAACGAGTACGACCGAAAGCGGACTCGAAAAGATAGACCGACCGAAAGCGGAGCTTCAACAACAAAAGGGTACAACCGAAAGCGGACTCGAAAAGAAAGACCGACCGAAAACCGAGTTTCAACAACAAACGAGTACGACCGAAAGCGGACTCGAGAAGAAAGACCGACCAAAATTGGAGTTTCAACAACAAATGGGTACGACCGAAAGCAGACTTGAAAAGAAAGACCAACCGAAAGCGAAGTTTCAACAACAAACAAGTACGACGGAAAGCGGACTCGAAAAGATAGACCGACCGAAAGCGGAGTTTCAACAACAAACGGGTACAACCGAAAGCGAACTCGAAAAGAAAGACCGACCGAAAGTGGAGTTTCAACAACAAATGGGTACGACCAAAAGCGGACTTGAAAAAAAGACCAACCGAAAGCGGAGTTTCAACAACAAACAAGTACGACCGAAAGCGGACTCGAAAAGATAGACCGACCGAAAGAGGAGTTTCAACAACAAACGGGTACAACCAAAAGCGGACTCGAAAAGAAAGACCGACCGAAAGCGGAGTTTCAACAACTAACGAGTACGACTGAAAGCGTACTCGAAAAGAATGACCAACCGAAAGCAGAGTTTCAACAACAAACGAGTACGACCGAAAGCGGACTCGAAAAGAAAGACCGACCGAAAGCGTTGTTTCAACAACAAATGGGTACGACCGAAAGCGGACTTGAAAAGAAAGACCAACCGAAAGCGGAGTTTCAACAACAATCGAGTACGACTGAAAGCGGACTCGAAAAGATAGACCGACCGAAAGCGGAGTTTCAACAACAAATGGGTACGACCGAAAGCGGACTTGAAAAGAAAGACCAACCGAAAGCGGAGTTTCAACAACAAACAAGTACGACGGAAAGCGGACTCGAAAAGATAGACCGACCGAAAGCGGAGTTTCAACAACAAACGGGTACAACCGAAAGCGAACTCGAAAAGAAAGACCGACCAAAAGCGGAGTTTCAACAACAAATGGGTACGACCGAAAGCAGACTTGAAAAGAAAGACCAACCGAAAGCGGAGTTTCAACAACAAACGAGTACGACTGAAAGCGGACTCGAAAAGATAGACCGACCGAAAGCGGAGTTTTAACAACAAACGAGTACGACCGAAAGCGGACTCGAAAAGAAAGACCGACCAAAAGTGGAGTTTCAACAACAAACGAGTACGACCGAAAGCAGAATCAAAAAGAAAGACCGACCGAAAGCGGACTCGAAAATAAAGACCGACCGAAAGCAGAGTTTCAACAACTAGCGAGTACGACCGAAAGCGGACTCGAAAAGAAAGACCGACCAAAAGCGGAGTTTCAACAACAAATGAGTACAACCGAAAGCGGACTCGAGAAGAAAGACCGACCAAAATTGGAGTTTCAACAACAAATGGGTACGACCGAAAGCAGACTTGAAAAGAAAGACCAACCGAAAGCGGAGTTTCAACAACAAACAAGTACGACGGAAAGCGGACTCGAAAAGATAGACCGACCGAAAGCGGAGTTTCAACAACAAACGGGTACAACCGAAAGCGAACTCGAAAAGAAAGACCGACCGAAAGCGGAGTTTCAACAACAAATGGGTACGACCAAAAGCGGACTTGAAAAGAAAGACCAACCGAAAGCGGAATTTCAACAACAAACGAGTACGACCGAAAGCGGACTCGAAAAGAAAGACCGACCGAAAGCGGAGTTTCAACAATAAACGAGTACGACCGAAAGCGGACTCGAAAAGAAAGACCGACCGAAAGCGGAGTTTCAACAACAAACGAGTAAAACCGAAAGCGGACTCGAAAAGAAAAACCGCCCAAAGCGTACCTGAAAAGAAAGACCAACCGAAAGCGGAGTTTCAACAACAAACGAGTACGACCGAAAGCGGACTCGAAAAGATAGACCGACCGAAAGCGGAGCTTCAACAACAAAAGGGTACAACCGAAAGCGGACTCGAAAAGAAAGACCGACCGAAAACCGAGTTTCAACAACAAACGAGTACGACCGAAAGCGGACTCGAGAAGAAAGACCGACCAAAATTGGAGTTTCAACAACAAATGGGTACGACCGAAAGCAGACTTGAAAAGAAAGACCAACCGAAAGCGGAGTTTCAACAACAAACAAGTACGACGGAAAGCGGACTCGAAAAGATCGACCGACCGAAAGCGGAGTTTCAACAACAAATGGGTACGACCGAAAGCGGACTTGAAAAGAAAGACCAACCGAAAGCGGAGTTTCAACAATAAACGAGTACGACCGAAAGCGGACTCGAAAAGAAAGACCGACCGAAAGCGGAGTTTCAACAACAAACGAGTAAAACCGAAAGCGGACTCGAAAAGAAAAACCGACCGAAAGCGGAGTTTCAACAACAAATGGGTACGACCAAAAGCGGACTTGAAAAGAAAGACCAACCGAAAGCGGAGTTTCAACAACAAACAAGTACGACCGAAAGCGGACTCGAAAAGATAGACCGACCGAAAGAGGAGTTTCAACAACAAACGGGTACAACCGAAAGCGGACTCGAAAAGAAAGACCGACCGAAAGCGGAGTTTCAACAACTAACGAGTACGACTGAAAGCGTACTCGAAAAGAATGACCAACCGAAAGCAGAGTTTCAACAACAAACGAGTACGACCGAAAGCGGACTCGAAAAGAAAGACCGACCGAAAGCGTTGTTTCAACAACAAATGGGTACGACCGAAAGCGGACTTGAAAAGAAAGACCAACCGAAAGCGGAGTTTCAACAACAATCGAGTACGACTGAAAGCGGACTCGAAAAGATAGACCGACCGAAAGCGGAGTTTCAACAACAAATGGGTACGACCGAAAGCGGACTTGAAAAGAAAGACCAACCGAAAGCGGAGTTTCAACAACAAACAAGTACGACGGAAAGCGGACTCGAAAAGATAGACCGACCGAAAGCGGAGTTTCAACAACAAACGGGTACAACCGAAAGCGAACTCGAAAAGAAAGACCGACCGAAAGCGGAGTTTCAACAACAAATGGGTACGACCGAAAGCAGACTTGAAAAGAAAGACCAACCGAAAGCGGAGTTTCAACAACAAACGAGTACGACTGAAAGCGGACTCGAAAAGATAGACCGACCGAAAGCGGAGTTTTAACAACAAACGAGTACGACCGAAAGCGGACTCGAAAAGAAAGACCGACCAAAAGTGGAGTTTCAACAACAAACGAGTACGACCGAAAGCAGAATCAAAAAGAAAGACCGACCGAAAGCGGACTCGAAAATAAAGACCGACCGAAAGCAGAGTTTCAACAACTAGCGAGTACGACCGAAAGCGGACTCGAAAAGAAAGACCGACCAAAAGCGGAGTTTCAACAACAAATGAGTACAACCGAAAGCGGACTCGAGAAGAAAGACCGACCAAAATTGGAGTTTCAACAACAAATGGGTACGACCGAAAGCAGACTTGAAAAGAAAGACCAACCGAAAGCGGAGTTTCAACAACAAACAAGTACGACGGAAAGCGGACTCGAAAAGATAGACCGACCGAAAGTGGAGTTTCAACAACAAATGGGTACGACCGAAAGCGGACTTGGAAAGAAAGACCGACCGAAAGCGGAGTTTCAACAACAAATGGGTACGACCAAAAGCGGACTCGAAAAGAAAGACCAACCGAAAGCGGAATTTCAACAACAAACGAGTACGACCGAAAGCGGACTCGAAAAGAAAGACCGACCGAAAGCGGAGTTTCAACAATAAACGAGTACGACCGAAAGCGGACTCGAAAAGAAAGACCGACCGAAAGCGGAGTTTCAACAACAAACGAGTAAAACCGAAAGCGGACTCGAAAAGAAAAACCGCCCAAAGCGTACTTGAAAAGAAAGACCAACCGAAAGCGGAGTTTCAACAACAAACGAGTACGACCGAAAGCGGACTCGAAAAGATAGACCGACCGAAAGCGGAGCTTCAACAACAAAAGGGTACAACCGAAAGCGGACTCGAAAAGAAAGACCGACCGAAAACCGAGTTTCAACAACAAACGAGTACGACCGAAAGCGGACTCGAGAAGAAAGACCGACCAAAATTGGAGTTTCAACAACAAATGGGTACGACCGAAAGCAGACTTGAAAAGAAAGACCAACCGAAAGCGGAGTTTCAACAACAAACAAGTACGACGGAAAGCGGACTCGAAAAGATAGACCGACCGAAAGCGGAGTTTCAACAACAAACGGGTACAACCGAAAGCGAACTCGAAAAGAAAGACCGACCGAAAGTGGAGTTTCAACAACAAATGGGTACGACCAAAAGCGGACTTGAAAAAAAGACCAACCGAAAGCGGAGTTTCAACAACAAACAAGTACGACCGAAAGCGGACTCGAAAAGATAGACCGACCGAAAGAGGAGTTTCAACAACAAACGGGTACAACCGAAAGCGGACTCGAAAAGAAAGACCGACCGAAAGCGGAGTTTCAACAACTAACGAGTACGACTGAAAGCGTACTCGAAAAGAATGACCAACCGAAAGCAGAGTTTCAACAACAAACGAGTACGACCGAAAGCGGACTCGAAAAGAAAGACCGACCGAAAGCGTTGTTTCAACAACAAATGGGTACGACCGAAAGCGGACTTGAAAAGAAAGACCAACCGAAAGCGGAGTTTCAACAACAATCGAGTACGACTGAAAGCGGACTCGAAAAGATAGACCGACCGAAAGCGGAGTTTCAACAACAAATGGGTACGACCGAAAGCGGACTTGAAAAGAAAGACCAACCGAAAGCGGAGTTTCAACAATAAACAAGTACGACGGAAAGCGGACTCGAAAAGATAGACCGACCGAAAGCGGAGTTTCAACAACAAACGGGTACAACCGAAAGCGAACTCGAAAAGAAAGACCGACCAAAAGCGGAGTTTCAACAACAAATGGGTACGACCGAAAGCAGACTTGAAAAGAAAGACCAACCGAAAGCGGAGTTTCAACAACAAACGAGTACGACTGAAAGCGGACTCGAAAAGATAGACCGACCGAAAGCGGAGTTTTAACAACAAACGAGTACGACCGAAAGCGGACTCGAAAAGAAAGACCGACCAAAAGTGGAGTTTCAACAACAAACGAGTACGACCGAAAGCAGAATCAAAAAGAAAGACCGACCGAAAGCGGACTCGAAAATAAAGACCGACCGAAAGCAGAGTTTCAACAACTAGCGAGTACGACCGAAAGCGGACTCGAAAAGAAAGACCGACCAAAAGCGGAGTTTCAACAACAAATGAGTACAACCGAAAGCGGACTCGAGAAGAAAGACCGACCAAAATTGGAGTTTCAACAACAAATGGGTACGACCGAAAGCAGACTTGAAAAGAAAGACCAACCGAAAGCGGAGTTTCAACAACAAACAAGTACGACGGAAAGCGGACTCGAAAAGATAGACCGACCGAAAGCGGAGTTTCAACAACAAACGGGTACAACCGAAAGCGAACTCGAAAAGAAAGACCGACCGAAAGCGGAGTTTCAACAACAAATGGGTACGACCAAAAGCGGACTTGAAAAGAAAGACCAACCGAAAGCGGAATTTCAACAACAAACGAGTACGACCGAAAGCGGACTCGAAAAGAAAGACCGACCGAAAGCGGAGTTTCAACAATAAACGAGTACGACCGAAAGCGGACTCGAAAAGAAAGACCGACCGAAAGCGGAGTTTCAACAACAAACGAGTAAAACCGAAAGCGGACTCGAAAAGAAAAACCGCCCAAAGCGTACTTGAAAAGAAAGACCAACCGAAAGCGGAGTTTCAACAACAAACGAGTACGACCGAAAGCGGACTCGAAAAGATAGACCGACCGAAAGCGGAGCTTCAACAACAAAAGGGTACAACCGAAAGCGGACTCGAAAAGAAAGACCGACCGAAAACCGAGTTTCAACAACAAACGAGTACGACCGAAAGCGGACTCGAGAAGAAAGACCGACCAAAATTGGAGTTTCAACAACAAATGGGTACGACCGAAAGCAGACTTGAAAAGAAAGACCAACCGAAAGCAGAGTTTCAACAACAAACAAGTACGACGGAAAGCGGACTCGAAAAGATAGACCGACCGAAAGCTGAGTTTCAACAACAAACGGGTACAACCGAAAGCGAACTCGAAAAGAAAGACCGACCGAAAGCGGAGTTTCAACAACAAATGGGTACGACCAAAAGCGGACTTGAAAAGAAAGACCAACCGAAAGCGGAGTTTCAACAACAAACAAGTACGACCGAAAGCGGACTCGAAAAGATAGACCGACCGAAAGAGGAGTTTCAACAACAAACGGGTACAACCGAAAGCGGACTCGAAAAGAAAGACCGACCGAAAGCGGAGTTTCAACAACTAACGAGTACGACTGAAAGCGTACTCGAAAAGAATGACCAACCGAAAGCAGAGTTTCAACAACAAACGAGTACGACCGAAAGCGGACTCGAAAAGAAAGACCGACCGAAAGCGTTGTTTCAACAACAAATGGGTACGACCGAAAGCGGACTTGAAAAGAAAGACCAACCGAAAGCGGAGTTTCAACAACAATCGAGTACGACTGAAAGCGGACTCGAAAAGATAGACCGACCGAAAGCGGAGTTTCAACAACAAATGGGTACGACCGAAAGCGGACTTGAAAAGAAAGACCAACCGAAAGCGGAGTTTCAACAACAAACAAGTACGACGGAAAGCGGACTCGAAAAGATAGACCGACCGAAAGCGGAGTTTCAACAACAAACGGGTACAACCGAAAGCGAACTCGAAAAGAAAGACCGACCGAAAGCGGAGTTTCAACAACAAATGGGTACGATCGAAAGCAGACTTGAAAAGAAAGACCAACCGAAAGCGGAGTTTCAACAACAAACGAGTACGACTGAAAGCGGACTCGAAAAGATAGACCGACCGAAAGCGGAGTTTTAACAACAAACGAGTACGACCGAAAGCGGACTCGAAAAGAAAGACCGACCAAAAGTGGAGTTTCAACAACAAACGAGTACGACCGAAAGCAGAATCAAAAAGAAAGACCGACCGAAAGCGGACTCGAAAATAAAGACCGACCGAAAGCAGAGTTTCAACAACTAGCGAGTACGACCGAAAGCGGACTCGAAAAGAAAGACCGACCAAAAGCGGAGTTTCAACAACAAATGAGTACAACCGAAAGCGGACTCGAGAAGAAAGACCGACCAAAATTGGAGTTTCAACAACAAATGGGTACGACCGAAAGCAGACTTGAAAAGAAAGACCAACCGAAAGCGGAGTTTCAACAACAAACAAGTACGACGGAAAGCGGACTCGAAAAGATAGACCGACCGAAAGCGGAGTTTCAACAACAAACGGGTACAACCGAAAGCGAACTCGAAAAGAAAGACCGACCGAAAGCGGAGTTTCAACAACAAATGGGTACGACCAAAAGCGGACTTGAAAAGAAAGACCAACCGAAAGCGGAATTTCAACAACAAACGAGTACGACCGAAAGCGGACTCGAAAAGAAAGACCGACCGAAAGCGGAGTTTCAACAATAAACGAGTACGACCGAAAGCGGACTCGAAAAGAAAGACCGACCGAAAGCGGAGTTTCAACAACAAACGAGTAAAACCGAAAGCGGACTCGAAAAGAAAAACCGCCCAAAGCGTACTTGAAAAGAAAGACCAACCGAAAGCGGAGTTTCAACAACAAACGAGTACGACCGAAAGCGGACTCGAAAAGATAGACCGACCGAAAGCGGAGCTTCAACAACAAAAGGGTACAACCGAAAGCGGACTCGAAAAGAAAGACCGACCGAAAACCGAGTTTCAACAACAAACGAGTACGACCGAAAGCGGACTCGAGAAGAAAGACCGACCAAAATTGGAGTTTCAACAACAAATGGGTACGACCGAAAGCAGACTTGAAAAGAAAGACCAACCGAAAGCAGAGTTTCAACAACAAACAAGTACGACGGAAAGCGGACTCGAAAAGATAGACCGACCGAAAGCTGAGTTTCAACAACAAACGGGTACAACCGAAAGCGAACTCGAAAAGAAAGACCGACCGAAAGCGGAGTTTCAACAACAAATGGGTACGACCAAAAGCGGACTTGAAAAGAAAGACCAACCGAAAGCGGAGTTTCAACAACAAACAAGTACGACCGAAAGCGGACTCGAAAAGATAGACCGACCGAAAGAGGAGTTTCAACAACAAACGGGTACAACCGAAAGCGGACTCGAAAAGAAAGACCGACCGAAAGCGGAGTTTCAACAACTAACGAGTACGACTGAAAGCGTACTCGAAAAGAATGACCAACCGAAAGCAGAGTTTCAACAACAAACGAGTACGACCGAAAGCGGACTCGAAAAGAAAGACCGACCGAAAGCGTTGTTTCAACAACAAATGGGTACGACCGAAAGCGGACTTGAAAAGAAAGACCAACCGAAAGCGGAGTTTCAACAACAATCGAGTACGACTGAAAGCGGACTCGAAAAGATAGACCGACCGAAAGCGGAGTTTCAACAACAAATGGGTACGACCGAAAGCGGACTTGAAAAGAAAGACCAACCGAAAGCGGAGTTTCAACAACAAACAAGTACGACGGAAAGCGGACTCGAAAAGATAGACCGACCGAAAGCGGAGTTTCAACAACAAACGGGTACAACCGAAAGCGAACTCGAAAAGAAAGACCGACCGAAAGCGGAGTTTCAACAACAAATGGGTACGATCGAAAGCAGACTTGAAAAGAAAGACCAACCGAAAGCGGAGTTTCAACAACAAACGAGTACGACTGAAAGCGGACTCGAAAAGATAGACCGACCGAAAGCGGAGTTTTAACAACAAACGAGTACGACCGAAAGCGGACTCGAAAAGAAAGACCGACCAAAAGTGGAGTTTCAACAACAAACGAGTACGACCGAAAGCAGAATCAAAAAGAAAGACCGACCGAAAGCGGACTCGAAAATAAAGACCGACCGAAAGCAGAGTTTCAACAACTAGCGAGTACGACCGAAAGCGGACTCGAAAAGAAAGACCGACCAAAAGCGGAGTTTCAACAACAAATGAGTACAACCGAAAGCGGACTCGAGAAGAAAGACCGACCAAAATTGGAGTTTCAACAACAAATGGGTACGACCGAAAGCAGACTTGAAAAGAAAGACCAACCGAAAGCGGAGTTTCAACAACAAACAAGTACGACGGAAAGCGGACTCGAAAAGATAGACCGACCGAAAGCGGAGTTTCAACAACAAACGGGTACAACCGAAAGCGAACTCGAAAAGAAAGACCGACCGAAAGCGGAGTTTCAACAACAAATGGGTACGACCAAAAGCGGACTTGAAAAGAAAGACCAACCGAAAGCGGAATTTCAACAACAAACGAGTACGACCGAAAGCGGACTCGAAAAGAAAGACCGACCGAAAGCGGAGCTTCAACAATAAACGAGTACGACCGAAAGCGGACTCGAAAAGAAAGACCGACCGAAAGCGGAGTTTCAACAACAAACGAGTAAAACCGAAAGCGGACTCGAAAAGAAAAACCGCCCAAAGCGTACTTGAAAAGAAAGACCAACCGAAAGCGGAGTTTCAACAACAAACGAGTACGACCGAAAGCGGACTCGAAAAGATAGACCGACCGAAAGCGGAGTTTTAACAACAAACGAGTACGACCGAAAGCGGACTCGAAAAGAAAGACCGACCAAAAGTGGAGTTTCAACAACAAACGAGTACGACCGAAAGCAGAATCAAAAAGAAAGACCGACCGAAAGCGGACTCGAAAATAAAGACCGACCGAAAGCAGAGTTTCAACAACTAGCGAGTACGACCGAAAGCGGACTCGAAAAGAAAGACCGACCAAAAGCGGAGTTTCAACAACAAATGAGTACAACCGAAAGCGGACTCGAGAAGAAAGACCGACCAAAATTGGAGTTTCAACAACAAATGGGTACGACCGAAAGCAGACTTGAAAAGAAAGACCAACCGAAAGCGGAGTTTCAACAACAAACAAGTACGACGGAAAGCGGACTCGAAAAGATAGACCGACCGAAAGCGGAGTTTCAACAACAAACGGGTACAACCGAAAGCGAACTCGAAAAGAAAGACCGACCGAAAGCGGAGTTTCAACAACAAATGGGTACGATCGAAAGCAGACTTGAAAAGAAAGACCAACCGAAAGCGGAGTTTCAACAACAAACGAGTACGACTGAAAGCGGACTCGAAAAGATAGACCGACCGAAAGCGGAGTTTTAACAACAAACGAGTACGACCGAAAGCGGACTCGAAAAGAAAGACCGACCAAAAGTGGAGTTTCAACAACAAACGAGTACGACCGAAAGCAGAATCAAAAAGAAAGACCGACCGAAAGCGGACTCGAAAATAAAGACCGACCGAAAGCAGAGTTTCAACAACTAGCGAGTACGACCGAAAGCGGACTCGAAAAGAAAGACCGACCAAAAGCGGAGTTTCAACAACAAATGAGTACAACCGAAAGCGGACTCGAGAAGAAAGACCGACCAAAATTGGAGTTTCAACAACAAATGGGTACGACCGAAAGCAGACTTGAAAATAAAGACCAACCGAAAGCGGAGTTTCAACAACAAACAAGTACGACGGAAAGCGGACTCGAAAAGATAGACCGACCGAAAGCGGAGTTTCAACAACAAACGGGTACAACCGAAAGCGAACTCGAAAAGAAAGACCGACCGAAAACGGAGTTTCAACAACAAATGGGTACGACCAAAAGCGGACTTGAAAAGAAAGACCAACCGAAAGCGGAGTTTCAACAACAAACAAGTACGACCGAAAGCGGACTCGAAAAGATAGACCGACCGAAAGAGGAGTTTCAACAACAAACGGGTACAACCGAAAGCGGACTCGAAAAGAAAGACCGACCGAAAGCGGAGTTTCAACAACTAACGAGTACGACTGAAAGCGTACTCGAAAAGAATGACCAACCGAAAGCAGAGTTTCAACAACAAACGAGTACGACCGAAAGCGGACTCGAAAAGAAAGACCGACCGAAAGCGTTGTTTCAACAACAAATGGGTACGACCGAAAGCGGACTTGAAAAGAAAGACCAACCGAAAGCGGAGTTTCAACAACAATCGAGTACGACTGAAAGCGGACTCGAAAAGATAGACCGACCGAAAGCGGAGTTTCAACAACAAATGGGTACGACCGAAAGCGGACTTGAAAAGAAAGACCAACCGAAAGCGGAGTTTCAACAACAAACAAGTACGACGGAAAGCGGACTCGAAAAGATAGACCGACCGAAAGCGGAGTTTCAACAACAAACGGGTACAACCGAAAGCGAACTCGAAAAGAAAGACCGACCGAAAGCGGAGTTTCAACAACAAATGGGTACGATCGAAAGCAGACTTGAAAAGAAAGACCAACCGAAAGCGGAGTTTCAACAACAAACGAGTACGACTGAAAGCGGACTCGAAAAGATAGACCGACCGAAAGCGGAGTTTTAACAACAAACGAGTACGACCGAAAGCGGACTCGAAAAGAAAGACCGACCAAAAGTGGAGTTTCAACAACAAACGAGTACGACCGAAAGCAGAATCAAAAAGAAAGACCGACCGAAAGCGGACTCGAAAATAAAGACCGACCGAAAGCAGAGTTTCAACAACTAGCGAGTACGACCGAAAGCGGACTCGAAAAGAAAGACCGACCAAAAGCGGAGTTTCAACAACAAATGAGTACAACCGAAAGCGGACTCGAGAAGAAAGACCGACCAAAATTGGAGTTTCAACAACAAATGGGTACGACCGAAAGCAGACTTGAAAAGAAAGACCAACCGAAAGCGGAGTTTCAACAACAAACAAGTACGACGGAAAGCGGACTCGAAAAGATAGACCGACCGAAAGCGGAGTTTCAACAACAAACGGGTACAACCGAAAGCGAACTCGAAAAGAAAGACCGACCGAAAGCGGAGTTTCAACAACAAATGGGTACGACCAAAAGCGGACTTGAAAAGAAAGACCAACCGAAAGCGGAATTTCAACAACAAACGAGTACGACCGAAAGCGGACTCGAAAAGAAAGACCGACCGAAAGCGGAGCTTCAACAATAAACGAGTACGACCGAAAGCGGACTCGAAAAGAAAGACCGACCGAAAGTGGAGTTTCAACAACAAACGAGTAAAACCGAAAGCGGACTCGAAAAGAAAAACCGCCCAAAGCGTACTTGAAAAGAAAGACCAACCGAAAGCGGAGTTTCAACAACAAACGAGTACGACCGAAAGCGGACTCGAAAAGATAGACCGACCGAAAGCGGAGTTTTAACAACAAACGAGTACGACCGAAAGCGGACTCGAAAAGAAAGACCGACCAAAAGTGGAGTTTCAACAACAAACGAGTACGACCGAAAGCAGAATCAAAAAGAAAGACCGACCGAAAGCGGACTCGAAAATAAAGACCGACCGAAAGCAGAGTTTCAACAACTAGCGAGTACGACCGAAAGCGGACTCGAAAAGAAAGACCGACCAAAAGCGGAGTTTCAACAACAAATGAGTACAACCGAAAGCGGACTCGAGAAGAAAGACCGACCAAAATTGGAGTTTCAACAACAAATGGGTACGACCGAAAGCAGACTTGAAAAGAAAGACCAACCGAAAGCGGAGTTTCAACAACAAACAAGTACGACGGAAAGCGGACTCGAAAAGATAGACCGACCGAAAGCGGAGTTTCAACAACAAACGGGTACAACCGAAAGCGAACTCGAAAAGAAAGACCGACCGAAAGCGGAGTTTCAACAACAAATGGGTACGACCAAAAGCGGACTTGAAAAGAAAGACCAACCGAAAGCGGAATTTCAACAACAAACGAGTACGACCGAAAGCGGACTCGAAAAGAAAGACCGACCGAAAGCGGAGTTTCAACAATAAACGAGTACGACCGAAAGCGGACTCGAAAAGAAAGACCGACCGAAAGCGGAGTTTCAACAACAAACGAGTAAAACCGAAAGCGGACTCGAAAAGAAAAACCGCCCAAAGCGTACTTGAAAAGAAAGACCAACCGAAAGCGGAGTTTCAACAACAAACGAGTACGACCGAAAGCGGACTCGAAAAGATAGACCGACCGAAAGCGGAGCTTCAACAACAAAAGGGTACAACCGAAAGCGGACTCGAAAAGAAAGACCGACCGAAAACCGAGTTTCAACAACAAACGAGTACGACCGAAAGCGGACTCGAGAAGAAAGACCGACCAAAATTGGAGTTTCAACAACAAATGGGTACGACCGAAAGCAGACTTGAAAAGAAAGACCAACCGAAAGCAGAGTTTCAACAACAAACAAGTACGACGGAAAGCGGACTCGAAAAGATAGACCGACCGAAAGCGGAGTTTCAACAACAAACGGGTACAACCGAAAGCGAACTCGAAAAGAAAGACCGACCGAAAGCGGAGTTTCAACAACAAATGGGTACGACCAAAAGCGGACTTGAAAAGAAAGACCAACCGAAAGCGGAGTTTCAACAACAAACAAGTACGACCGAAAGCGGACTCGAAAAGATAGACCGACCGAAAGAGGAGTTTCAACAACAAACGGGTACAACCGAAAGCGGACTCGAAAAGAAAGACCGACCGAAAGCGGAGTTTCAACAACTAACGAGTACGACTGAAAGCGTACTCGAAAAGAATGACCAACCGAAAGCAGAGTTTCAACAACAAACGAGTACGACCGAAAGCGGACTCGAAAAGAAAGACCGACCGAAAGCGTTGTTTCAACAACAAATGGGTACGACCGAAAGCGGACTTGAAAAGAAAGACCAACCGAAAGCGGAGTTTCAACAACAATCGAGTACGACTGAAAGCGGACTCGAAAAGATAGACCGACCGAAAGCGGAGTTTCAACAACAAATGGGTACGACCGAAAGCGGACTTGAAAAGAAAGACCAACCGAAAGCGGAGTTTCAACAACAAACAAGTACGACGGAAAGCGGACTCGAAAAGATAGACCGACCGAAAGCGGAGTTTCAACAACAAACGGGTACAACCGAAAGCGAACTCGAAAAGAAAGACCGACCGAAAGCGGAGTTTCAACAACAAATGGGTACGATCGAAAGCAGACTTGAAAAGAAAGACCAACCGAAAGCGGAGTTTCAACAACAAACGAGTACGACTGAAAGCGGACTCGAAAAGATAGACCGACCGAAAGCGGAGTTTTAACAACAAACGAGTACGACCGAAAGCGGACTCGAAAAGAAAGACCGACCAAAAGTGGAGTTTCAACAACAAACGAGTACGACCGAAAGCAGAATAAAAAAGAAAGACCGACCGAAAGCGGACTCGAAAATAAAGACCGACCGAAAGCAGAGTTTCAACAACTAGCGAGTACGACCGAAAGCGGACTCGAAAAGAAAGACCGACCAAAAGCGGAGTTTCAACAACAAATGAGTACAACCGAAAGCGGACTCGAGAAGAAAGACCGACCAAAATTGGAGTTTCAACAACAAATGGGTACGACCGAAAGCAGACTTGAAAAGAAAGACCAACCGAAAGCGGAGTTTCAACAACAAACAAGTACGACGGAAAGCGGACTCGAAAAGATAGACCGACCGAAAGCGGAGTTTCAACAACAAACGGGTACAACCGAAAGCGAACTCGAAAAGAAAGACCGACCGAAAGCGGAGTTTCAACAACAAATGGGTACGACCAAAAGCGGACTTGAAAAGAAAGACCAACCGAAAGCGGAATTTCAACAACAAACGAGTACGACCGAAAGCGGACTCGAAAAGAAAGACCGACCGAAAGCGGAGCTTCAACAATAAACGAGTACGACCGAAAGCGGACTCGAAAAGAAAGACCGACCGAAAGCGGAGTTTCAACAACAAACGAGTAAAACCGAAAGCGGACTCGAAAAGAAAAACCGCCCAAAGCGTACTTGAAAAGAAAGACCAACCGAAAGCGGAGTTTCAACAACAAACGAGTACGACCGAAAGCGGACTCGAAAAGATAGACCGACCGAAAGCGGAGCTTCAACAACAAAAGGGTACAACCGAAAGCGGACTCGAAAAGAAAGACCGACCGAAAACCGAGTTTCAACAACAAACGAGTACGACCGAAAGCGGACTCGAGAAGAAAGACCGACCAAAATTGGAGTTTCAACAACAAATGGGTACGACCGAAAGCAGACTTGAAAAGAAAGACCAACCGAAAGCGGAGTTTCAACAACAAACAAGTACGACGGAAAGCGGACTCGAAAAGATAGACCGACCGAAAGCGGAGTTTCAACAACAAACGGGTACAACCGAAAGCGAACTCGAAAAGAAAGACCGACCGAAAGCGGAGTTTCAACAACAAATGGGTACGACCAAAAGCGGACTTGAAAAGAAAGACCAACCGAAAGCGGAGTTTCAACAACAAACAAGTACGACCGAAAGCGGACTCGAAAAGATAGACCGACCGAAAGAGGAGTTTCAACAACAAACGGGTACAACCGAAAGCGGACTCGAAAAGAAAGACCGACCGAAAGCGGAGTTTCAACAACTAACGAGTACGACTGAAAGCGTACTCGAAAAGAATGACCAACCGAAAGCAGAGTTTCAACAACAAACGAGTACGACCGAAAGCGGACTCGAAAAGAAAGACCGACCGAAAGCGTTGTTTCAACAACAAATGGGTATGACCGAAAGCGGACTTGAAAAGAAAGACCAACCGAAAGCGGAGTTTCAACAACAATCGAGTACGACTGAAAGCGGACTCGAAAAGATAGACCGACCGAAAGCGGAGTTTCAACAACAAATGGGTACGACCGAAAGCGGACTTGAAAAGAAAGACCAACCGAAAGCGGAGTTTCAACAACAAACAAGTACGACGGAAAGCGGACTCGAAAAGATAGACCGACCGAAAGCGGAGTTTCAACAACAAACGGGTACAACCGAAAGCGAACTCGAAAAGAAAGACCGACCGAAAGCGGAGTTTCAACAACAAATGGGTACGACCGAAAGCAGACTTGAAAAGAAAGACCAACCGAAAGCGGAGTTTCAACAACAAACGAGTACGACTGAAAGCGGACTCGAAAAGATAGACCGACCGAAAGCGGAGTTTTAACAACAAACGAGTACGACCGAAAGCGGACTCGAAAAGAAAGACCGACCAAAAGTGGAGTTTCAACAACAAACGAGTACGACCGAAAGCAGAATCAAAAAGAAAGACCGACCGAAAGCGGACTCGAAAATAAAGACCGACCGAAAGCAGAGTTTCAACAACTAGCGAGTACGACCGAAAGCGGACTCGAAAAGAAAGACCGACCAAAAGCGGAGTTTCAACAACAAATGAGTACAACCGAAAGCGGACTCGAGAAGAAAGACCGACCAAAATTGGAGTTTCAACAACAAATGGGTACGACCGAAAGCAGACTTGAAAAGAAAGACCAACCGAAAGCGGAGTTTCAACAACAAACAAGTACGACGGAAAGCGGACTCGAAAAGATAGACCGACCGAAAGCGGAGTTTCAACAACAAACGGGTACAACCGAAAGCGAACTCGAAAAGAAAGACCGACCGAAAGCGGAGTTTCAACAACAAATGGGTACGACCAAAAGCGGACTTGAAAAGAAAGACCAACCGAAAGCGGAATTTCAACAACAAACGAGTACGACCGAAAGCGGACTCGAAAAGATAGACCGACCGAAAGCGGAGCTTCAACAACAAAAGGGTACAACCGAAAGCAGACTCGAAAAGAAAGACCGACCGAAAGCGGAGTTTCAACAACAAACGAGTACGACTGAAAGCGTACTCGAAAAGAATGACCGACCGAAAGCGGAGTTTCAACAACAAACGAGTACGACCAAAAGCGGACTCGAAAAGAAAGACTGACCGAAAGCGTTGTTTCAACAACAAATGGGTACGACCGAAAGCGGACTTGAAAAGAAAGACCAACCGAAAGCGGAGTTTCAACAACAATCGAGTACGACTGAAAGCGGACTCGAAAAGATAGACCGACCGAAAGCGGAGTTTCAACAACAAATGGGTACGACCGAAAGAGGACTTGAAAAGAAAGACCAACCGAAAGCGGAGTTTCAACAACAAACAAGTACGACGGAAAGCGGACTCGAAAAGATAGACCGACCGAAAGCGGAGTTTCAACAACAAACGGGTACAACCGAAAGCGAACTCGAAAAGAAACACCGACCGAAAGCGGAGTTTCAACAACAAATGGGTACGACCGAAAGCATACTTGAAAAGAAAGACCAACCGAAAGCGGAGTTTCAACAACAAACGAGTACGACTGAAAGCGGACTCGAAAAGATAGACCGACCGAAAGTGGAGTTTCAACAACAAATGGGTACGACCGAAAGCGGACTTGGAAAGAAAGACCAACCGAAAGCGGAGTTTCAACAACAGACGAGTACGACTGAAAGCGGACTCGAAAAGATAGACCGACCGAAAGCGGAGTTTCAACAACAAACGAGTACGACCGAAAGCGGACTCGAAAAGAAAGACCGACCGAAAGCGGAGTTTCAACAATAAACGAGTACGACCGAAAGCGGACTCGAAAAGAAAGACCGACCGAAAGCGGAGTTTCAACAACAAACGAGTAAAACCGAAAGCGGACTCGAAAAGAAAAACCGCCCTAAGCGTACTTGAAAAGAAAGACCAACCGAAAGCGGAGTTTCAACAACAAACGAGTACGACCGAAAGCGGACTCGAAAAGATAGACCGACCGAAAGCGGAGCTTCAACAACAAAAGGGTACAACCGAAAGCGGACTCGAAAAGAAAGACCGACCGAAAACCGAGTTTCAACAACAAACGAGTACGACCGAAAGCGGACTCGAGAAGAAAGACCGACCAAAATTGGAGTTTCAACAACAAATGGGTACGACCGAAAGCAGACTTGAAAAGAAAGACCAACCAAAAGCGGAGTTTCAACAACAAACGAGTACGACTGAAAGCGTACTCGAAAAGAATGACCGACCGAAAGCGGAGTTTCAACAACAAACGAGTACGACCGAAAGCGGGCTCGAAAAGAAAGACCAACCGAAAGCGGAGTTTCAACAACAAACGAGTACGACCGAAAGTGGACTCGAAAAGAAACACCGACCAAAAGTCGAGTTTCAACAACAAACGAGTACGGCCGAAAGCGGACTCAAAAAGAAAGACCGACCGAAAGCGGACTCGGAAAGAAAGACCGACCGAAAGCGGAGTTTCCACAATAAACGAGTACGACCGTAAGCAGACTCGAAAAGAAAGACCGACCAAAAGTGGACTCGAAAAGAAAGACCGACCGAAAGCGAAGTTTCAACAACAAACGAGTACGACCGAAATCGGACTCGAAAAGAAAGACCGACCGAAAGCGGAGTTTTCACAACAAACGAGTACGACCGAAAGCGGACTCGAAAAGAAAGACCGACCAAAAGCGAACTTGAAAAGAAAGACCGACCGAAAGTGGAGTTTCAACAACAAATGAGTACGACCGAAAGCGGACTTGAAAAGAAAGACCAACCGAAAGCGGAGTTTCAACAACAAACGAGTACGACCGAAAGCGGACTCGAAAAGATAGACCGACCGAAAGAGGAGTTTCAACAACAAACGGGTACAACCGAAAGCGGACTCGAAAAGAAAGACCGACCGAAAGCGGAGTTTCAACAACAAACCAGTACGACTGAAAGCGTACTCGAAAAGAATGACCGACCGAAAGCGGAGTTTCAACAACAAACGAGTACGACCGAAAGCGGACTCGAAAAGAAAGACCGACCGAAAGCGTTGTTTCAACAACAAATGGGTACGACCGAAAGCGGACTTGAAAAGAAAGACCAACCGAAAGCGGAGTTTCAACAACAATCGAGTACGACTGAAAGTGGACTCGAAAAGATAGACCGACCGAAAGCGGAGTTTCAACAACAAATGGGTACGACCGAAAGCGGACTTGAAAAGAAAGACCAACCGAAAGCGGAGTTTCAACAACAAACAAGTACGACGGAAAGCGGACTCGAAAAGATAGACCGACCGAAAGCGGAGTTTCAACAACAAACGGGTACAACCGAAAGCGAACTCGAAAAGAAAGACCGACCGAAAGCGGAGTTTCAACAACAAATGGGTACGACCAAAAGCGGACTTGAAAAGAAAGACCAACCGAAAGCGGAGTTTCAACAACAAACAAGTACGACCGAAAGCGGACTCGAAAAGATAGACCGACCGAAAGAGGAGTTTCAACAACAAACGGGTACAACCGAAAGCGGACTCGAAAAGAAAGACCGACCGAAAGCGGAGATTCAACAACTAACGAGTACGACTGAAAGCGTACTCGAAAAGAATGACCGACCGAAAGCAGAGTTTCAACAACAAACGAGTACGACCGAAAGCGTTCTCGAAAAGAAAGACCGACCGAAAACGTTGTTTCAACAACAAATGGGTACGACCGAAAGCGGACTTGAAAAGAAAGACCAACCGAAAGCGGAGTTTCAACAACAATCGAGTACGACTGAAAGCGGACTCGAAAAGATAGACCGACCGAAAGCGGAGTTTCAACAACAAATGGGTACGACCGAAAGCGGACTTGAAAAGAAAGACCAACCAAAAGCGGAGTTTCAACAACAAACAAGTACGACGGAAAGCGGACTCGAAAAGATAGACCGACCGAAAGCGGAGTTTCAACAACAAACGGGTACAACCGAAAGCGAACTCGAAAAGAAAGACCGACCGAAAGCGGAGTTTCAACAACAAATGGGTACGACCGAAAGCAGACTTGAAAAGAAAGACCAACCGAAAGCGGAGTTTCAACAACAAACGAGTACGACTGAAAGCGGACTCGAAAAGATAGACCGACCGAAAGCGGAGTTTTAACAACAAACGAGTACGACCGAAAGCGGACTCGAAAAGAAAGACCGACCAAAAGTGGAGTTTCAACAACAAACGAGTACGACCGAAAGCAGACTCAAAAAGAAAGTCCGACCGAAAGCGGACTCGAAAATAAAGACCGACCGAAAGCAGAGTTTCAACAACAAGCGATTACGACCGAAAGCGGACTCGAAAAGAAAGACCGACCAAAAGCGGAGTTTCAACAACAAATGAGTAGGACCAAAAGCGGACTCGAAAAGAAAGACCGACCGAAAGCGGAGTTTACACAACAAACGAGTACGATCGAAAGCGGACTCGAAAAGAAAGACCGACCAAAAGCGAACTTGAAAAGAAAGACCGACCGAAAGTGGAGTTTCAACAACAAACGAGTACGACCGAAAGCGGGCTCGAAAAGAAAGACCAACCGAAAGCGGAGTTTCAACAACAAACGAGTACGACCGAAAGTGGACTTGAAAAGAAAGACCGACCAAAAGTGGAGTTTCAACAACAAACGAGTAAGACCGAAAGCGGACTCAAAAAGTAAGATCGACCGAAAGCGGACTCGGAAAGAAAGACCGACCAAAAGCGGAGTTTCAACAACAAACGAGTACGACCGAAAGCGGACTCGAAAAGAAAGACCGACCGAAAGCGGAGTTTCAACAACAAACGAGTAGGACCAAAAGCGGACTCGAAAAGAAAGACCGACCGAAAGCGGAGTTTCCACAATAAACGAGTACGACCGTAAGCGGACTCGAAAAGAAAGACCGACCAAAAGTGGACTTTAAAAGAAAGACCGACCGAAAGCGAAGTTTCAACAACAAACGAGTACGACCGAAAGCGGACTCGAAAAGAAAGACCGACCGAAAGCGGAGTTTTCACAACAAACGAGTACGACCGAAAGCGGACTCGAAAGGAAAGACCGACCAAAAGCGAACTTGAAAAGAAAGTCCGACCGAAAGTGGAGTTTCAACAACAAACGAGTACGACCGAAAGCGGACTTGAAAAGAAAGACCAACCGAAAGCGGAGTTTCAACAACAAACGAGTACGACCGAAAGCGGACTCGAAAAGATAGACCGACCGAAAGAGGAGTTTCAACAACAAACGGGTACAACCGAAAGCGGACTCGAAAAGAAAGACCGACCGAAAGTGGAGTTTCAACAACAAACGAGTACGACTGAAAGCGTACTCGAAAAGAATGACCGACCGAAATCGGAGTTTCAACAACAAACGAGTACGACCGAAAGCGGACTCAAAAAGAAAGACCGACCGAAAGCGTTGTTTCAACAACAAATAGGTACGACCGAAAGCGGACTTGAAAAGAAAGACCAACCGAAAGCGGAGTTTCAACAACAATCGAGTACGACTGAAAGCGGACTCGAAAAGATAGACCGACCGAAAGCGGAGTTTCAACAACAAATGGGTACGACCGAAAGAGGACTTGAAAAGAAAGACCAACCGAAAGCGGAGTTTCAACAACAAACAAGTACGACGGAAAGCGGACTCGAAAAGATAGACCGACCGAAAGCGGAGTTTCAACAACAAACGGGTACAACCGAAAGCGAACTCGAAAAGAAAGACCGACCGAAAGCGGAGTTTCAACAACAAATGGGTACGACCGAAAGCAGACTTGAAAAGAAAGACCAACCGAAAGCGGAGTTTCAACAACAAACGAGTACGACTGAAAGCGGACTCGAAAAGATAGACCGACCGAAAGTGGAGTTTCAACAACAAATGGGTACGACCGAAAGCGGACTTGGAAAGAAAGACCAACCGAAAGCGGAGTTTCAACAACAGACGAGTACGACTGAAAGCGGACTCGAAAAGATAGACCGACCGAAAGCGGAGTTTCAACAATAAACGAGTACGACCGAAAGCTGACTCGAAAAGAAAGACCGACCGAAAGCGGAGTTTCAACAATAAACGAGTACGACCGAAAGCGGACTCGAAAAGAAAGACCGACCGAAAGCGGAGTTTCAACAACAAACGAGTACAACCGAAAGCGGACTCGAAAAGACAAACCGCCCAAAGCGTACTTGAAAAGAAAGACCAACCGAACGTGGAGTTTCAACAACAAACGAGTACGACCGAAAGCGGACTCGAAAAGATAGACCGACCGAAAGCGGAGCTTCAACAACAAAAGGGTACAACCGAAAGCGGACTCGAAAAGAAAGACCGACCGAAAACGGAGTTTCAACAACAAACGAGTACGACCGAAAGCGGACTCGAGAAGAAAGACCGACCGAAATTGGAGTTTCAACAACAAATGGGTACGACCGAAAGCTGACTTGAAAAGAAAGACCAACCAAAAGCGGAGTTTCAACAACAAACGAGTACGACTGAAAGCGTACTCGAAAAGAATGACCGACCGAAAGCGGAGTTTCAACAACAAACGAGTACGACCGAAAGCGGGCTCGAAAAGAAAGACCAACCGAAAGCGGAGTTTCAACAACAAACGAGTACGACCGAAAGTGGACTCGAAAAGAAACACCGACCAAAAGTCGAGTTTCAACAACAAACGAGTACGACCGAAAGCGGACTCAAAAAGAAAGACCGACCGAAAGCGGACTCGGAAAGAAAGACCGACCGAAAGCGGAGTTTCCACAATAAACGAGTACGACCGTAAGCAGACTCGAAAAGAAAGACCGACCAAAAGTGGACTCGAAAAGAAAGACCGACCGAAAGCGAAGTTTCAACAACAAACGAGTACGACCGAAATCGGACTCGAAAAGAAAGACCGACCGAAAGCGGAGTTTTCACAACAAACGAGTACGACCGAAAGCGGACTCGGAAAGAAAGACCGACCAAAAGCGAACTTGAAAAGAAAGACCGACCGAAAGTGGAGTTTCAACAACAAATGAGTACGACCGAAAGCGGACTTGAAAAGAAAGACCAACCGAAAGCGGAGTTTCAACAACAAACGAGTACGACCGAAAGCGGACTCGAAAAGATAGACCGACCGAAAGAGGAGTTTCAACAACAAACGGGTACAACCGAAAGCGGACTCGAAAAGAAAGACCGACCGAAAGCGGAGTTTCAACAACAAACGAGTACGACTGAAAGCGTACTCGAAAAGAATGACCGACAGAAAGCGGAGTTTCAACAACAAACGAGTACGACCGAAAGCGGACTCGAAAAGAAAGACCGACCAAAAGCGTTGTTTCAACAACAAATGGGTACGACTGAAAGCGGACTTGAAAAGAAAGACCAACCGAAAGCGGAGTTTCAACAACAATCGAGTACGACTGAAAGCGGACTCGAAAAGATAGACCGACCGAAAGCGGAGTTTCAACAACAAATGGGTACGACCGAAAGCGGACTTGAAAAGAAAGACCAACCGAAAGCGGAGTTTCAACAACAAACAAGTACGACGGAAAGCGGACTCGAAAAGATAGACCGACCGAAAGCGGAGTTTCAACAACAAACGGGTACAACCGAAAGCGAACTCGAAAAGAAAGACCGACCGAAAGCGGAGTTTCAACAACAAATGGGTACGACCGAAAGCAGACTTGAAAAGAAAGACCAACCGAAAGCGGAGTTTCAACAACAAACGAGTACGACTGAAAGCGGACTCGAAAAGATAGACCGACCGAAAGTGGAGTTTCAATAACAAATGGGTACGACCGAAAGCGGACTTGGAAAGAAAGACCAACCGAAAGCGGAGTTTCAACAACAGACGAGTACGACTGAAAGCGGACTCGAAAAGATAGACCGACCGAAAGCAGAGTTTCAACAACAAACCAGTACGACCGAAAGCGGACTCGAAAAGAAAGACCGACCGAAAGCGGAGTTTCAACAATAAACGAGTACGACCGAAAGCGGACTCGAAAAGAAAGACCGACCGAAAGCGGAGTTTCAACAACAAACGAGTACAACCGAAAGCGGACTCGAAAAGAAAAACCGCCCAAAGCGTACTTGAAAAGAAAGACCAACCGAAAGCGGAGTTTCAACAACAAACGAGTACGACCGAAAGCGGACTCGAAAAGATAGACCGACCGAAAGCGGAGCTTCAACAACAAAAGGGTACAACCGAAAGCGGACCCGAAAAGAAAGACCGACCAAAAGCGGAGTTTCAACAACAAACGAGTACGACCGAAAGCGGACTCGAGAAGAAAGACCGACCGAAATTGGAGTTTCAACAACAAATGGGTACGACCGAAAGCAGACTTGAAAAGAAAGACCAACCAAAAGTGGAGTTTCAACAACAAACGAGTACGACTGAAAGCGTACTCGAAAAGAATGACCGACCGAAAGCGGAGTTTCAACAACAAACGAGTACGACCGAAAGCGGGCTCGAAAAGAAAGACCAACCGAAAGCGGAGTTTCAACAACAAACGAGTACGACCGAAAGTGGACTCGAAAAGAAACACCGACCAAAAGTCGAGTTTCAACAACAAACGAGTACGACCGAAAGCGGACTAAAAAAGAAAGACCGACCGAAAGCGGACTCGGAAAGAAAGACCGACCGAAAGCGGAGTTTCCACAATAAACGAGTACGACCGTAAGCAAACTCGAAAAGAAAGACCGACCAAAAGTGGACTCGAAAAGAAAGACCGACCAAAAGCGAAGTTTCAACAACAAACGAGTACGACCGAAATCGGACTCGAAAAGAAAGACCGACCGAAAGCGGAGTTTTCACAACAAACGAGTACGACCGAAAGCGGACTCGAAAAGAAAGACCGACCAAAAGCGAACTTGAAAAGAAAGACCGACCGAAAGTGGAGTTTCAACAACAAATGAGTACGACCGAAAGCGGACTTGAAAAGAAAGACCAACCGAAAGCGGAGTTTCAACAACAAACGAGTACGACCGAAAGCGGACTCGAAAAGATAGACCGACCGAAAGAGGAGTTTCAACAACAAACGGGTACAACCGAAAGCGGACTCGAAAAGAAAGACCGACCGAAAGCGGAGTTTCAACAACAAACGAGTACGACTGAAAGCGTACTCGAAAAGAATGACCGACCGAAAGCGGTGTTTTAACAACAAACGAGTACGACCGAAAGTGGACTCGAAAAGAAAGACCGACCGAAAGCGTTGTTTCAACAACAAATGGGTACGACCGAAAGCGGACTTGAAAAGAAAGACCAACCGAAAGCGGAGTTTCAACAACAATCGAGTACGACTGAAAGCGGACTCGAAAAGATAGACCGACCGAAAGCGGAGTTTCAACAACAAATGGGTACGACCGAAAGCGGACTTGAAAAGAAAGACCAACCGAAAGCGGAGTTTCAACAACAAACAAGTACGACGGAAAGCGGATTCGAAAAGATAGACCGACCGAAAGCGGAGTTTCAACAACAAACGGGTACAACCGAAAGCGAACTCGAAAAGAAAGACCGACCGAAAGCGGAGTTTCAACAACAAATGGGTACGACCGAAAGCAGACTTGAAAAGAAAGACCAACCGAAAGCGGAGTTTCAACAACAGACGAGTACGACTGAAAGCGGACTCGAAAAGATAGACCGACCGAAAGTGGAGTTTCAACAACAAATGGGTACGACCGAAAGCGGACTTGGAAAGAAAGACCAACCGAAAGCGGAGTTTCAACAACAGACGAGTACGACTGAAAGCGGACTCGAAAAGATAGACCGACCGAAAGCGGAGTTTCAACAACAAACGAGTACGACCGAAAGCAGACTCGAAAAGAAAGACCGACCGAAAGCGGAGTTTCAACAATAAACGAGTACGACCGAAAGCGGACTCGAAAAGAAAGACCGACCGAAAGCGGAGTTTCAACAACAAACGAGTACAACCGAAAGCGGACTCGAAAAGAAAAACCGCCCAAAGCGTACTTGAAAAGAAAGACCAACCGAAAGCGGAGTTTCAACAACAAACGAGTACGACCGAAAGTGGACTCGAAAAGAAACATCGACCAAAAGTCGAGTTTCAACAACAAACGAGTACGACCGAAAGCGGACTCAAAAAGAAAGACCGACCAAAAGCGGACTCGGAAAGAAAGACCGACCGAAAGCGGAGTTTCCACAATAAACGAGTACGACCGTAAGCAGACTCGAAAAGATAGACCGACCGAAAGCAGAGCTTCAACAACAAAAGGGTACAACCGAAAGCGGACTCGAAAAGAAAGACCGACCGAAGGCGGAGTTTCAACAACAAACGAGTACGACCGAAAGCGGACTCGAGAAGAAAGACCGACCGAAATTGGAGTTTCAACAACAAATGGGTACGACCGAAAGCAGACTTGAAAAGAAAGACCAACCAAAAGCGGAGTTTCAACAACAAACGAGTACGACTGAAAGCGTACTCGAAAAGAATGACCGACCGAAAGCGGAGTTTCAACAACAAACGAGTACGACCGAAAGCGGGCTCGAAAAGAAAGACCAACCGAAAGCGGAGTTTCAACAACAAACGAGTACGACCGAAAGTGGACTCGAAAAGAAACATCGACCAAAAGTCGAGTTCAACAACAAACGAGTACGACCGAAAGCGGACTCAAAAAGAAAGACCGACCGAAAGCGGACTCGGAAAGAAAGACCGACCGAAAGCGGAGTTTCCACAATAAACGAGTACGACCGTAAGCAGACTCGAAAAGAAAGACCGACCAAAAGTGGAATCGAAAAGAAAGACCGACCGAAAGCGAAGTTTCAACAACAAACGAGTACGACCGAAATCGGACTCGAAAAGAAAGACCGACCGAAAGCGGAGTTTTCACAACAAACGAGTACGACCGAAAGCGGACTCGAAAAGAAATACCGACCAAAAGCGAACTTGAAAAGAAAGACCGACCGAAAGTGGAGTTTCAACAACAAATGAGTACGACCGAAAGCGGACTTGAAAAGAAAGACCAACCGAAAGCGGAGTTTCAACAACAAACGAGTACGACCGAAAGCGGACTCGAAAAGATAGACCGACCGAAAGAGGAGTTTCAACAACAAACGGGTACAACCGAAAGCGGACTCGAAAAGAAAGACCGACCGAAAGTGGAGTTTCAACAACAAACGAGTACGACTGAAAGCGTACTCGAAAAGAATGACCGACCGAAAGCGGAGTTTCAACAACAAACGAGTACGACCGAAAGCGGACTCGAAAAGAAAGACCGACCGAAAGCGTTGTTTCAACAACAAATGGGTACGACCGAAAGCGGACTTGAAAAGAAAGACCAACCGAAAGCGGAGTTTCAACAACAATCGAGTACGACTGAAAGCGGACTCGAAAAGATAGACCGACCGAAAGCGGAGTTTCAACAACAAATGGGTACGACCGAAAGCGGACTTGAAAAGAAAGACCAACCGAAAGCGGAGTTTCAACAACAAACAAGTACGACGGAAAGCGGATTCGAAAAGATAGACCGACCGAAAGCGGAGTTTCAACAACAAACGGGTACAACCGAAAGCGAACTCGAAAAGAAAGACCGACGAAAAGCGGAGTTTCAACAACAAATGGGTACGACCGAAAGCAGACTTGAAAAGAAAGACCAACCGAAAGCGGAGTTTCAACAACAAACGAGTACGACTGAAAGCGGACTCGAAAAGATAGACCGACCGAAAGCGGAGTTTCAACAACAAATGGGTACGACCGAAAGCGGACTTGAAAAGAAAGACCAACCGAAAGCGGAGTTTCAACAACAAACAAGTACGACGGAAAGCGGATTCGAAAAGATAGACCGACCGAAAGCGGAGTTTCAACAACAAACGGGTACAACCGAAAGCGAACTCGAAAAGAAAGACCGACCGAAAGCGGAGTTTCAACAACAAATGGGTACGACCGAAAGCAGACTTGAAAAGAAAGACCAACCGAAAGCGGAGTTTCAACAACAGACGAGTACGACTGAAAGCGGACTCGAAAAGATAGACCGACCGAAAGTGGAGTTTCAACAACAAATGGGTACGACCGAAAGCGGACTTGGAAAGAAAGACCAACCGAAAGCGGAGTTTCAACAACAGACGAGTACGACTGAAAGCGGACTCGAAAAGATAGACCGACCGAAAGCGGAGTTTCAACAACAAACGAGTACGACCGAAAGCAGACTCGAAAAGAAAGACCGACCGAAAGCGGAGTTTCAACAATAAACGAGTACGACCGAAAGCGGACTCGAAAAGAAAGACCGACCGAAAGCGGAGTTTCAACAACAAACGAGTACAACCGAAAGCGGACTCGAAAAGAAAAACCGCCCAAAGCGTACTTGAAAAGAAAGACCAACCGAAAGCGGAGTTTCAACAACAAACGAGTACGACCGAAAGTGGACTCGAAAAGAAACATCGACCAAAAGTCGAGTTTCAACAACAAACGAGTACGACCGAAAGCGGACTCAAAAAGAAAGACCGACCGAAAGCGGACTCGGAAAGAAAGACCGACCGAAAGCGGAGTTTCCACAATAAACGAATACGACCGTAAGCAGACTCGAAAAGATAGACCGACCGAAAGCGGAGCTTCAACAACAAAAGGGTACAACCGAAAGCGGACTCGAAAAGAAAGACCGACCGAAAGCGGAGTTTCAACAACAAACGAGTACGACCGAAAGCGGACTCGAGAAGAAAGACCGACCGAAATTGGAGTTTCAACAACAAATGGGTACGACCGAAAGCAGACTTGAAAAGAAAGACCAACCAAAAGCGGAGTTTCAACAACAAACGAGTACGACTGAAAGCGTACTCGAAAAGAATGACCGACCGAAAGCGGAGTTTCAACAACAAACGAGTACGACCGAAAGCGGGCTCGAAAAGAAAGATCAACCGAAAGCGGAGTTTCAACAACAAACGAGTACGACCGAAAGTGGACTCGAAAAGAAACATCGACCAAAAGTCGAGTTTCAACAACAAACGAGTACGACCGAAAGCGGACTCAAAAAGAAAGACCGACCGAAAGCGGACTCGGAAAGAAAGACCGACCGAAAGCGGAGTTTCCACAATAAACGAGTACGACCGTAAGCAGACTCGAAAAGAAAGATCGACCAAAAGTGGACTCGAAAAGAAAGACCGACCGAAAGCGAAGTTTCAACAACAAACGAGTACGACCGAAATCGGACTCGAAAAGAAAGACCGACCGAAAGCGGAGTTTTCACAACAAACGAGTACGACCGAAAGCGGACTCGAAAAGAAATACCGACCAAAAGCGAACTTGAAAAGAAAGACCGACCGAAAGTGGAGTTTCAACAACAAATGAGTACGACCGAAAGCGGACTTGAAAAGAAAGACCAACCGAAAGCGGAGTTTCAACAACAAACGAGTACGACCGAAAGCGGACTCGAAAAGATAGACCGACCGAAAGAGGAGTTTCAACAACAAACGGGTACAACCGAAAGCGGACTCGAAAAGAAAGACCGACCGAAAGTGGAGTTTCAACAACAAACGAGTACGACTGAAAGCGTACTCGAAAAGAATGACCGACCGAAAGCGGAGTTTCAACAACAAACGAGTACGACCGAAAGCGGACTCGAAAAGAAAGACCGACCGAAAGCGTTGTTTCAACAACAAATGGGTACGACCGAAAGCGGACTTGAAAAGAAAGACCAACCGAAAGCGGAGTTTCAACAACAATCGAGTACGACTGAAAGCGGACTCGAAAAGATAGACCGACCGAAAGCGGAGTTTCAACAACAAATGGGTACGACCGAAAGCGGACTTGAAAAGAAAGACCAACCGAAAGCGGAGTTTCAACAACAAACAAGTACGACGGAAAGCGGATTCGAAAAGATAGACCGACCGAAAGCGGAGTTTCAACAACAAACGGGTACAACCGAAAGCGAACTCGAAAAGAAAGACCGACGAAAAGCGGAGTTTCAACAACAAATGGGTACGACCGAAAGCAGACTTGAAAAGAAAGACCAACCGAAAGCGGAGTTTCAACAACAAACGAGTACGACTGAAAGCGGACTCGAAAAGATAGACCGACCGAAAGTGGAGTTTCAACAACAAATGGGTACGACCGAAAGCGGACTTGGAAAGAAAGACCAACCGAAAGCGGAGTTTCAACAACAGACGAGTACGACTGAAAGCGGACTCAAAAAGATAGACTGACCGAAAGCGGAGTTTCAACAACAAACGGGTACAACCGAAAGCGAACTCGAAAAGAAAGACCGACCAAAAGCGGAGTTTCAACAACAAATGGGTACGACCGAAAGCAGACTAGAAAAGAAAGACCAACCGAAAGCGGAGTTTCAACAACAAACGAGTACGACTGAAAGCGGACTCGAAAAGATAGACTGACCGAAAGTGGAGTTTCAACAACAAATGGGTACGACCGAAAGCGGACTTGGAAAGAAAGACCAACCGAAAGCGGAGTTTCAACAACAGACGAGTACGACTGAAAGCGGACTCGAAAAGATAGACCGACCGAAAGCGGAGTTTCAACAATAAACGAGTACGACCGAAAGCGGACTCGAAAAGAAAGACCGACCGAAAGCGGAGTTTCAACAATAAACGAGTACGACCGAAAGCGGACTCGAAAAGAAAGACCGACCGAAAGCGGAGTTTCAACAACAAATGGGTACGACCGAAAGCGGACTTGGAAAGAAAGACCAACCGAAAGCGGAGTTTCAACAACAGACGAGTACGACTGAAAGCGGACTCGAAAAGATAGACCGACCGAAAGCGGAGTTTCAACAACAAACGGGTACAACCGAAAGCGAACTCGAAAAGAAAGACCGACCAAAAGCGGAGTTTCAACAACAAATGGGTACGACCGAAAGCAGACTAGAAAAGAAAGACCAACCGAAAGCGGAGTTTCAACAACAAACGAGTACGACTGAAAGCGGACTCGAAAAGATAGACCGACCGAAAGTGGAGTTTCAACAACAAATGGGTACGACCGAAAGCGGACTTGGAAAGAAAGACCAACCGAAAGCGGAGTTTCAACAACAGACGAGTACGACTGAAAGCGGACTCGAAAAGATAGACCGACCGAAAGCGGAGTTTCAACAATAAACGAGTACGACCGAAAGCGGACTCGAAAAGAAAGACCGACCGAAAGCGGAGTTTCAACAATAAACGAGTACGACCGAAAGCGGACTCGAAAAGAAAGACCGACCGAAAGCGGAGTTTCAACAACAAACGAGTACAACCGAAAGCGGACTCGAAAAGAAAAACCGCCCAAAGCGTACTTGAAAAGAAAGACCAACCGAAAGCGGAGTTTCAACAACAAACGAGTACGACCGAAAGCGGACTCGAAAAGATAGACCGACCGAAAGCGGAGCTTCAACAACAAAAGGGTACAACCGAAAGCGGACTCGAAAAGAAAGACCGACCGAAAGCGGAGTTTCAACAACAAACGAGTACGACCGAAAGCGGACTCGAGAAGAAAGACCGACCGAAATTGGAGTTTCAACAACAAATGGGTACGACCGAAAGCAGACTTGAAAAGAAAGACCAACCAAAAGCGGAGTTTCAACAACAAACGAGTACGACTGAAAGTGTACTCGAAAAGAATGACCGACCGAAAGCGGAGTTTCAACAACAAACGAGTACGACCGAAAGCGGGCTCGAAAAGAAAGACCAACCGAAAGCGGAGTTTCAACAACAAACGAGTACGACCGAAAGTGGACTCGAAAAGAAACATCGACCAAAAGTCGAGTTTCAACAACAAACGAGTACGACCGAAAGCGGACTCAAAAAGAAAGACCGACCGAAAGCGGACTCGGAAAGAAGGACCGACCGAAAGCGGAGTTTCCACAATAAACGAGTACGACCGTAAGCAGACTCGAAAAGAAAGACCGACCAAAAGTGGACTCGAAAAGAAAGACCGACCGAAAGCGAAGTTTCAACAACAAACGAGTACGACCGAAATCGGACTCGAAAAGAAAGACCGACCGAAAGCGGAGTTTTCACAACAAACGAGTACGACCGAAAGCGGACTCGAAAAGAAAGACCGACCAAAAGCGAACTTGAAAAGAAAGACCGACCGAAAGTGGAGTTTCAACAACAAATGATTACGACCGAAAGCGGACTTGAAAAGAAAGACCAACCGAAAGCGGAGTTTCAACAACAAACGAGTACGACCGAAAGCGGACTCGAAAAGATAGACCGACCGAAAGAGGAGTTTCAACAACAAATGGGTACGACCGAAAGCGGACTTGAAAAGAAAGACCAACCGAAAGCGGAGTTTCAACAACAAACAAGTACGACGGAAAGCGGATTCGAAAAGATAGACCGACCGAAAGCGGAGTTTCAACAACAAACGGGTACAACCGAAAGCGAACTCGAAAAGAAAGACCGACCGAAAGCGGAGTTTCAACAACAAATGGGTACGACCGAAAGCAGACTTGAAAAGAAAGACCAACCGAAAGCGGAGTTTCAACAACAAACGAGTACGACTGAAAGCGGACTCGAAAAGATAGACCGACCGAAAGTGGAGTTTCAACAACAAATGGGTACGACCGAAAGCGGACTTGGAAAGAAAGACCAACCGAAAGCGGAGTTTCAACAACAGACGAGTACGACTGAAAGCGGACTCGAAAAGATAGACCGACCGAAAGCGGAGTTTCAACAATAAACGAGTACGACCGAAAGCGGACTCGAAAAGAAAGACCGACCGAAAGCGGAGTTTCAACAATAAACGAGTACGACCGAAAGCGGACTCGAAAAGAAAGACCGACCGAAAGCGGAGTTTCAACAACAAACGAGTACAACCGAAAGCGGACTCGAAAAGAAAAACCGCCCAAAGCGTACTTGAAAAGAAAGACCAACCGAAAGCGGAGTTTCAACAACAAACGAGTACGACCGAAATCGGACTCGAAAAGATAGACCGACCGAAAGCGGAGCTTCAACAACAAAAGGGTACAACCGAAAGCGGACTCGAAAAGAAAGACCGACCGAAAGCGGAGTTTCAACAACAAACGAGTACGACCGAAAGCGGACTCGAGAAGAAAGACCGACCGAAATTGGAGTTTCAACAACAAATGGGTACGACCGAAAGCAGACTTGAAAAGAAAGACCAACCAAAAGCGGAGTTTCAACAACAAACGAGTACGACTGAAAGCGTACTCGAAAAGAATGACCGACCGAAAGCGGAGTTTCAACAACAAACGAGTACGACCGAAAGCGGGCTCGAAAAGAAAGACCAACCGAAAGCGGAGTTTCAACAACAAACGAGTACGACCGAAAGTGGACTCGAAAAGAAACATCGACCAAAAGTCGAGTTTCAACAACAAACGAGTACGACCGAAAGCGGACTCAAAAAGAAAGACCGACCGAAAGCGGACTCGGAAAGAAGGACCGACCGAAAGCGGAGTTTCCACAATAAACGAGTACGACCGTAAGCAGACTCGAAAAGAAAGACCGACCAAAAGTGGACTCGAAAAGAAAGACCGACCGAAAGCGAAGTTTCAACAACAAACGAGTACGACCGAAATCGGACTCGAAAAGAAAGACCGACCGAAAGCGGAGTTTTCACAACAAACGAGTACGACCGAAAGCGGACTCGAAAAGAAAGACCGACCAAAAGCGAACTTGAAAAGAAAGACCGACCGAAAGTGGAGTTTCAACAACAAATGATTACGACCGAAAGCGGACTTGAAAAGAAAGACCAACCGAAAGCGGAGTTTCAACAACAAACGAGTACGACCGAAAGCGGACTCGAAAAGATAGACCGACCGAAAGAGGAGTTTCAACAACAAATGGGTACGACCGAAAGCGGACTTGAAAAGAAAGACCAACCGAAAGCGGAGTTTCAACAACAAACAAGTACGACGGAAAGCGGATTCGAAAAGATAGACCGACCGAAAGCGGAGTTTCAACAACAAACGGGTACAACCGAAAGCGAACTCGAAAAGAAAGACCGACCGAAAGCGGAGTTTCAACAACAAATGGGTACGACCGAAAGCAGACTTGAAAAGAAAGACCAACCGAAAGCGGAGTTTCAACAACAAACGAGTACGACTGAAAGCGGACTCGAAAAGATAGACCGACCGAAAGTGGAGTTTCAACAACAAATGGGTACGACCGAAAGCGGACTTGGAAAGAAAGACCAACCGAAAGCGGAGTTTCAACAACAGACGAGTACGACTGAAAGCGGACTCGAAAAGATAGACCGACCGAAAGCGGAGTTTCAACAACAAACGAGTACGACCGAAAGCGGACTCGAAAAGAAAGACCGACCGAAAGCGGAGTTTCAACAATAAACGAGTACGACCGAAAGCGGACTCGAAAAGAAAGACCGACCGAAAGCGGAGTTTCAACAACAAACGAGTACAACCGAAAGCGGACTCGAAAAGAAAAACCGCCCAAAGCGTACTTGAAAAGAAAGACCAACCGAAAGCGGAGTTTCAACAACAAACGAGTACGACCGAAAGCGGACTCGAAAAGATAGACCGACCGAAAGCGGAGTTTCAACAACAAACGAGTACGACCGAAAGCGGACTCGAGAAGAAAGACCGACCGAAATTGGAGTTTCTACAACAAATGGGTACGACCGAAAGCAGACTTGAAAAGAAAGACCAACCAAAAGCGGAGTTTCAACAACAAACGAGTACGACTGAAAGCGTACTCGAAAAGAATGACCGACCGAAAGCGGAGTTTCAACAACAAACGAGTACGACCGAAAGCGGGCTCGAAAAGAAAGACCAACCGAAAGCGGAGTTTCAACAACAAACGAGTACGACCGAAAGTGGACTCGAAAAGAAACATCGACCAAAAGTCGAGTTTCAACAACAAACGAGTACGACCGAAAGCGGACTCAAAAAGAAAGACCGACCGAAAGCGGACTCGGAAAGAAAGACCGACCGAAAGCGGAGTTTCCACAATAAACGAGTACGACCGTAAGCAGACTCGAAAAGAAAGACCGACCAAAAGTGGACTCGAAAAGAAAGACCGACCGAAAGCGAAGTTTCAACAACAAACGAGTACGACCGAAATCGGACTCGAAAAGAAAGACCGACCGAAAGCGGAGTTTTCACAACAAACGAGTACGACCGAAAGCGGACTCGAAAAGAAAGACCGACCAAAAGCGAACTTGAAAAGAAAGACCGACCGAAAGTGAAGTTTCAACAACAAATGAGTACGACCGAAAGCGGACTTGAAAAGAAAGACCAACCGAAAGCGGAGTTTCAACAACAAACGAGTACGACCGAAAGCGGACTCGAAAAGATAGACCGACCGAAAGAGGAGTTTCAACAACAAACGGGTACAACCGAAAGCGGACTCGAAAAGAAAGACCGACCGAAAGCGGAGTTTCAACAACAAACGAGTACGACTGAAAGCGTACTCGAAAAGAATGACCGACCGAAAGCGGAGTTTCAACAACAAACGAGTACGACCGAAAGCGGACTCGAAAAGAAAGACCGACCGAAAGCGTTGTTTCAACAACAAATGGGTACGACCGAAAGCGGACTTGAAAAGAAAGACCAACCGAAAGCGGAGTTTCAACAACAATCGAGTACGACTGAAAGCGGACTCGAAAAGATAGACCGACCGAAAGCGGAGTTTCAACAACAAATGGGTACGACCGAAAGCGGACTTGAAAAGAAAGACCAACCGAAAGCGGAGTTTCAACAACAAACAAGTACGACGGAAAGCGGATTCGAAAAGAAAGACCGACCGAAAGCGGAGTTTCAACAACAAACGGGTACAACCGAAAGCGAACTCGAAAAGAAAGACCGACCGAAAGCGGAGTTTCAACAACAAATGGGTACGACCGAAAGCAGACTTGAAAAGAAAGACCAACCGAAAGCGGAGTTTCAACAACAAACGAGTACGACTGAAAGCGGACTCGAAAAGATAGACCGACCGAAAGTGGAGTTTCAACAACAAATGGGTACGACCGAAAGCGGACTTGGAAAGAAAGACCAACCGAAAGCGGAGTTTCAACAACAGACGAGTACGACTGAAAGCGGACTCGAAAAGATAGACCGACCGAAAGCGGAGTTTCAACAACAAACGAGTACGACCGAAAGCGGACTCGAAAAGAAAGACCGACCGAAAGCGGAGTTTCAACAATAAACGAGTACGACCGAAAGCGGACTCAAAAAGAAAGACCGACCGAAAGCGGAGTTTCAACAACAAACGAGTACAACCGAAAGCGGACTCGAAAAGAAAAACCGCCCAAAGCGTACTTGAAAAGAAAGACCAACCGAAAGCGGAGTTTCAACAACAAACGAGTACGACCGAAAGCGGACTCGAAAAGATAGACCGACCGAAAGCGGAGCTTCAACAACAAAAGGGTACAACCGAAAGCGGACTCGAAAAGAAAGACCGACCGAAAGCGGAGTTTCAACAACAAACGAGTACGACCGAAAGCGGACTCGAGAAGAAAGACCGACCGAAATTGGAGTTTCAACAACAAATGGGTACGACCGAAAGCAGACTTGAAAAGAAAGACCAACCAAAAGCGGAGTTTCAACAACAAACGAGTACGACTGAAAGCGTACTCGAAAAGAATGACCGACCGAAAGCGGAGTTTCAACAACAAACGAGTACGACCGAAAGCGGGCTCGAAAAGAAAGACCAACCGAAAGCGGAATTTCAACAACAAACGAGTACGACCGAAAGTGGACTCGAAAAGAAACATCGACCAAAAGTCGAGTTTCAACAACAAACGAGTACGACCGAAAGCGGACTCAAAAAGAAAGACCGACCGAAAGCGGACTCGGAAAGAAAGACCGACCGAAAGCGGAGTTTCCACAATAAACGAGTACGACCGTAAGCAGACTCGAAAAGAAAGACCGACCAAAAGTGGACTCGAAAAGAAAGACCGACCGAAAGCGAAGTTTCAACAACAAACGAGTACGACCGAAATCGGACTCGAAAAGAAAGACCGACCGAAAGCGGAGTTTTCACAACAAACGAGTACGACCGAAAGCGGACTCGAAAAGAAAGACCGACCAAAAGCGAACTTGAAAAGAAAGACCGACCGAAAGTGGAGTTTCAACAACAAATGATTACGACCGAAAGCGGACTTGAAAAGAAAGACCAACCGAAAGCGGAGTTTCAACAACAAACGAGTACGACCGAAAGCGGACTCGAAAAGATAGACCGACCGAAAGAGGAGTTTCAACAACAAATGGGTACGACCGAAAGCGGACTTGAAAAGAAAGACCAACCGAAAGCGGAGTTTCAACAACAAACAAGTACGACGGAAAGCGGATTCGAAAAGATAGACCGACCGAAAGCGGAGTTTCAACAACAAACGGGTACAACCGAAAGCGAACTCGAAAAGAAAGACCGACCGAAAGCGGAGTTTCAACAACAAATGGGTACGACCGAAAGCAGACTTGAAAAGAAAGACCAACCGAAAGCGGAGTTTCAACAACAAACGAGTACGACTGAAAGCGGACTCGAAAAGATAGACCGACCGAAAGTGGAGTTTCAACAACAAATGGGTACGACCGAAAGCGGACTTGGAAAGAAAGACCAACCGAAAGCGGAGTTTCAACAACAGACGAGTACGACTGAAAGCGGACTCGAAAAGATAGACCGACCGAAAGCGGAGTTTCAACAACAAACGAGTACGACCGAAAGCGGACTCGAAAAGAAAGACCGACCGAAAGCGGAGTTTCAACAATAAACGAGTACGACCGAAAGCGGACTCGAAAAGAAAGACCGACCGAAAGCGGAGTTTCAACAACAAACGAGTACAACCGAAAGCGGACTCGAAAAGAAAAACCGCCCAAAGCGTACTTGAAAAGAAAGACCAACCGAAAGCGGAGTTTCAACAACAAACGAGTACGACCGAAAGTGGACTCGAAAAGATAGACCGACCGAAAGCGGAGCTTCAACAACAAAAGGGTACAACCGAAAGCGGACTCGAAAAGAAAGACCGACCGAAAGCGGAGTTTCAACAACAAACGAGTACGACCGAAAGCGGACTCGAGAAGAAAGACCGACCGAAATTGGAGTTTCAACAACAAATGGGTACGACCGAAAGCAGACTTGAAAAGAAAGACCAACCAAAAGCGGAGTTTCAACAACAAACGAGTACGACTGAAAGCGTACTCGAAAAGAATGACCGACCGAAAGCGGAGTTTCAACAACAAACGAGTACGACCGAAAGCGGGCTCGAAAAGAAAGACCAACCGAAAGCGGAGTTTCAACAACAAACGAGTACGACCGAAAGTGGACTCGAAAAGAAACATCGACCAAAAGTCGAGTTTCAACAACAAACGAGTACGACCGAAAGCGGACTCAAAAAGAAAGACCGACCGAAAGCGGACTCGGAAAGAAAGACCGACCGAAAGCGGAGTTTCCACAATAAACGAGTACGACCGTAAGCAGACTCGAAAAGAAAGACCGACCAAAAGTGGACTCGAAAAGAAAGACCGACCGAAAGCGAAGTTTCAACAACAAACGAGTACGACCGAAATCGGACTCGAAAAGAAAGACCGACCGAAAGCGGAGTTTTCACAACAAACGAGTACGACCGAAAGCGGACTCGAAAAGAAAGACCGACCAAAAGCGAACTTGAAAAGAAAGACCGACCGAAAGTGGAGTTTCAACAACAAATGATTACGACCGAAAGCGGACTTGAAAAGAAAGACCAACCGAAAGCGGAGTTTCAACAACAAACGAGTACGACCGAAAGCGGACTCGAAAAGATAGACCGACCGAAAGAGGAGTTTCAACAACAAATGGGTACGACCGAAAGCGGACTTGAAAAGAAAGACCAACCGAAAGCGGAGTTTCAACAACAAACAAGTACGACGGAAAGCGGATTCGAAAAGATAGACCGACCGAAAGCGGAGTTTCAACAACAAACGGGTACAACCGAAAGCGAACTCGAAAAGAAAGACCGACCGAAAGCGGAGTTTCAACAACAAATGGGTACGACCGAAAGCAGACTTGAAAAGAAAGACCAACCGAAAGCGGAGTTTCAACAACAAACGAGTACGACTGAAAGCGGACTCGAAAAGATAGACCGACCGAAAGTGGAGTTTCAACAACAAATGGGTACGACCGAAAGCGGACTTGGAAAGAAAGACCAACCGAAAGCGGAGTTTCAACAACAGACGAGTACGACTGAAAGCGGACTCGAAAAGATAGACCGACCGAAAGCGGAGTTTCAACAACAAACGAGTACGACCGAAAGCGGACTCGAAAAGAAAGACCGACCGAAAGCGGAGTTTCAACAATAAACGAGTACGACCGAAAGCGGACTCGAAAAGAAAGACCGACCGAAAGCGGAGTTTCAACAACAAACGAGTACAACCGAAAGCGGACTCGAAAAGAAAAACCGCCCAAAGCGTACTTGAAAAGAAAGACCAACCGAAAGCGGAGTTTCAACAACAAACGAGTACGACCGAAAGTGGACTCGAAAAGATAGACCGACCGAAAGCGGAGCTTCAACAACAAAAGGGTACAACCGAAAGCGGACTCGAAAAGAAAGACCGACCGAAAGCGGAGTTTCAACAACAAACGAGTACGACCGAAAGCGGACTCGAGAAGAAAGACCGACCGAAATTGGAGTTTCAACAACAAATGGGTACGACCGAAAGCAGACTTGAAAAGAAAGACCAACCAAAAGCGGAGTTTCAACAACAAACGAGTACGACTGAAAGCGTACTCGAAAAGAATGACCGACCGAAAGCGGAGTTTCAACAACAAACGAGTACGACCGAAAGCGGGCTCGAAAAGAAAGACCAACCGAAAGCGGAGTTTCAACAACAAACGAGTACGACCGAAAGTGGACTCGAAAAGAAACATCGACCAAAAGTCGAGTTTCAACAACAAACGAGTACGACCGAAAGCGGACTCAAAAAGAAAGACCGACCGAAAGCGGACTCGGAAAGAAAGACCGACCGAAAGCGGAGTTTCCACAATAAACGAGTACGACCGTAAGCAGACTCGAAAAGAAAGACCGACCAAAAGTGGACTCGAAAAGAAAGACCGACCGAAAGCGAAGTTTCAACAACAAACGAGTACGACCGAAATCGGACTCGAAAAGAAAGACCGACCGAAAGCGGAGTTTTCACAACAAACGAGTACGACCGAAAGCGGACTCGAAAAGAAAGACCGACCAAAAGCGAACTTGAAAATAAAGACCGATCGAAAGTGGAGTTTCAACAACAAATGAGTACGACCGAAAGCGGACTTGAAAAGAAAGACCAACCGAAAGCGGAGTTTCAACAACAAACGAGTACGACCGAAAGCGGACTCGAAAAGATAGACCGACCGAAAGAGGAGTTTCAACAACAAACGGGTACAACCGAAAGCGGACTCGAAAAGAAAGACCGACCGAAAGCGGAGTTTCAACAACAAACGAGTACGACTGAAAGCGTACTCGAAAAGAATGACCGACCGAAAGCGGAGTTTCAACAACAAACGAGTACGACCGAAAGCGGACTCGAAAAGAAAGACCGACCGAAAGCGTTGTTTCAACAACAAATGGGTACGACCGAAAGCGGACTTGAAAAGAAAGACCAACCGAAAGCGGAGTTTCAACAACAATCGAGTACGACTGAAAGCGGACTCGAAAAGATAGACCGACCGAAAGCGGAGTTTCAACAACAAATGGGTACGACCGAAGGCGGACTTGAAAAGAAAGACCAACCGAAAGCGGAGTTTCAACAACAAACAAGTACGACGGAAAGCGGATTCGAAAAGAAAGACCGACCGAAAGCGGAGTTTCAACAACAAACGGGTACAACCGAAAGCGAACTCGAAAAGAAAGACCGACCGAAAGCGGAGTTTCAACAACAAATGGGTACGACCGAAAGCAGACTTGAAAAGAAAGACCAACCGAAAGCGGAGTTTCAACAACAAACGAGTACGACTGAAAGCGGACTCGAAAAGATAGACCGACCGAAAGTGGAGTTTCAACAACAAATGGGTACGACCGAAAGCGGACTTGGAAAGAAAGACCAACCGAAAGCGGAGTTTCAACAACAGACGAGTACGACTGAAAGCGGACTCGAAAAGATAGACCGACCGAAAGCGGAGTTTCAACAACAAACGAGTACGACCGAAAGCGGACTCGAAAAGAAAGACCGACCGAAAGCGGAGTTTCAACAATAAACGAGTACGACCGAAAGCGGACTCGAAAAGAAAGACCGACCGAAAGCGGAGTTTCAACAACAAACGAGTACAACCGAAAGCGGACTCGAAAAGAAAAACCGCCCAAAGCGTACTTGAAAAGAAAGACCAACCGAAAGCGGAGTTTTAACAACAAACGAGTACGACCGAAAGCGGACTCGAAAAGATAGACCGACCGAAAGCGGAGCTTCAACAACAAAAGGGTACAACCGAAAGCGGACTCGAAAAGAAAGACCGACCGAAAGCGGAGTTTCAACAACAAACGAGTACGACCGAAAGCGGACTCGAGAAGAAAGACCGACCGAAATTGGAGTTTCAACAACAAATGGGTACGACCGAAAGCGGACTTGGAAAGAAAGACCAACCGAAAGCGGAGTTTCAACAACAGACGAGTACGACTGAAAGCGGACTCGAAAAGATAGACCGACCGAAAGCGGAGTTTCAACAACAAACGAGTACGACCGAAAGCGGACTCGAAAAGAAAGACCGACCGAAAGCGGAGTTTCAACAATAAACGAGTACGACCGAAAGCGGACTCGAAAAGAAAGACCGACCGAAAGCGGAGTTTCAACAACAAACGAGTACAACCGAAAGCGGACTCGAAAAGAAAAACCGCCCAAAGCGTACTTGAAAAGAAAGACCAACCGAAAGCGGAGTTTCAACAACAAACGAGTACGACCGAAAGTGGACTCGAAAAGATAGACCGACCGAAAGCGGAGCTTCAACAACAAAAGGGTACAACCGAAAGCGGACTCGAAAAGAAAGACCGACCGAAAGTGGAGTTTCAACAACAAACGAGTACGACCGAAAGCGGACTCGAGAAGAAAGACCGACCGAAATTGGAGTTTCAACAACAAATGGGTACGACCGAAAGCAGACTTGAAAAGAAAGACCAACCAAAAGCGGAGTTTCAACAACAAACGAGTACGACTGAAAGCGTACTCGAAAAGAATGACCGACCGAAAGCGGAGTTTCAACAACAAACGAGTACGACCGAAAGTGGGCTCGAAAAGAAAGACCAACCGAAAGCGGAGTTTCAACAACAAACGAGTACGACCGAAAGTGGACTCGAAAAGAAACATCGACCAAAAGTCGAGTTTCAACAACAAACGAGTACGACCGAAAGCGGACTCAAAAAGAAAGACCGACCGAAAGCGGACTCGGAAAGAAAGACCGACCGAAAGCGGAGTTTCCACAATAAACGAGTACGACCGTAAGCAGACTCGAAAAGAAAGACCGACCAAAAGTGGACTCGAAAAGAAAGACCGACCGAAAGCGAAGTTTCAACAACAAACGAGTACGACCGAAATCGGACTCGAAAAGAAAGACCGACCGAAAGCGGAGTTTTCACAACAAACGAGTACGACCGAAAGCGGACTCGAAAAGAAAGACCGACCAAAAGCGAACTTGAAAAGAAAGACCGACCGAAAGTGGAGTTTCAACAACAAATGAGTACGACCGAAAGCAGACTTGAAAAGAAAGACCAACCGAAAGCGGAGTTTCAACAACAAACGAGTACGACTGAAAGCGGACTCGAAAAGATAGACCGACCGAAAGAGGAGTTTCAACAACAAACGGGTACAACCGAAAGCGGACTCGAAAAGAAAGACCGACCGAAAGCGGAGTTTCAACAACAAACGAGTACGACTGAAAGCGTACTCGAAAAGAATGACCGACCGAAAGCGGAGTTTCAACAACAAACGAGTACGACCGAAAGCGGACTCGAAAAGAAAGACCGACCGAAAGCGTTGTTTCAACAACAAATGGGTACGACCGAAAGCGGACTTGAAAAGAAAGACCAACCGAAAGCGGAGTTTCAACAACAATCGAGTACGACTGAAAGCGGACTCGAAAAGATAGACCGACCGAAAGCGGAGTTTCAACAACAAATGGGTACGACCGAAAGCGGACTTGAAAAGAAAGACCAACCGAAAGCGGAGTTTCAACAACAAACAAGTACGACGGAAAGCGGATTCGAAAAGAAAGACCGACCGAAAGCGGAGTTTCAACAACAAACGGGTACAACCGAAAGCGAACTCGAAAAGAAAGACCGACCGAAAGCGGAGTTTCAACAACAAATGGGTACGACCGAAAGCAGACTTGAAAAGAAAGACCAACCGAAAGCGGAGTTTCAACAACAAACGAGTACGACTGAAAGCGGGCTCGAAAAGATAGACCGACCGAAAGTGGAGTTTCAACAACAAATGGGTACGACCGAAAGCGGACTTGGAAAGAAAGACCAACCGAAAGCGGAGTTTCAACAACAGACGAGTACGACTGAAAGCGGACTCGAAAAGATAGACCGACCGAAAGCGGAGTTTCAACAACAAACGAGTACGACCGAAAGCGGACTCGAAAAGAAAGACCGACCGAAAGCGGAGTTTCAACAATAAACGAGTACGACCGAAAGCGGACTCGAAAAGAAAGACCGACCGAAAGCGGAGTTTCAACAACAAACGAGTACAACCGAAAGCGGACTCGAAAAGAAAAACCGCCCAAAGCGTACTTGAAAAGAAAGACCAACCGAAAGCGGAGTTTCAACAACAAACGAGTACGACCGAAAGCGGACTCGAAAAGATAGACCGACCGAAAGCGGAGCTTCAACAACAAAAGGGTACAACCGAAAGCGGACTCGAAAAGAAAGACCGACCGAAAGCGGAGTTTCAACAACAAACGAGTACGACCGAAAGCGGACTCGAGAAGAAAGACCGACCGAAATTGGAGTTTCAACAACAAATGGGTACGACCGAAAGCAGACTTGAAAAGAAAGACCAACCAAAAGCGGAGTTTCAACAACAAACGAGTACGACTGAAAGCGTACTCGAAAAGAATGACCGACCGAAAGCGGAGTTTCAACAACAAACGAGTACGACCGAAAGCGGGCTCGAAAAGAAAGACCAACCGAAAGCGGAGTTTCAACAACAAACGAGTACGACCGAAAGTGGACTCGAAAAGAAACATCGACCAAAAGTCGAGTTTCAACAACAAACGAGTACGACCGAAAGCGGACTCAAAAAGAAAGACCGACCGAAAGCGGACTCGGAAAGAAAGACCGACCGAAAGCGGAGTTTCCACAATAAACGAGTACGACCGTAAGCAGACTCGAAAAGAAAGACCGACCAAAAGTGGACTCGAAAAGAAAGACCGACCGAAAGCGAAGTTTCAACAACAAACGAGTACGACCGAAATCGGACTCGAAAAGAAAGACCGACCGAAAGCGGAGTTTTCACAACAAACGAGTACGACCGAAAGCGGACTCGAAAAGAAAGACCGACCAAAAGCGAACTTGAAAAGAAAGACCGACCGAAAGTGGAGTTTCAACAACAAATGATTACGACCGAAAGCGGACTTGAAAAGAAAGACCAACCGAAAGCGGAGTTTCAACAACAAACGAGTACGACCGAAAGCGGACTCGAAAAGATAGACCGACCGAAAGAGGAGTTTCAACAACAAATGGGTACGACCGAAAGCGGACTTGAAAAGAAAGACCAACCGAAAGCGGAGTTTCAACAACAAACAAGTACGACGGAAAGCGGATTCGAAAAGATAGACCGACCGAAAGCGGAGTTTCAACAACAAACGGGTACAACCGAAAGCGAACTCGAAAAGAAAGACCGACCGAAAGCGGAGTTTCAACAACAAATGGGTACAACCGAAAGCAGACTTGAAAAGAAAGACCAACCGAAAGCGGAGTTTCAACAACAAACGAGTACGACTGAAAGCGGACTCGAAAAGATAGACTGACCGAAAGTGGAGTTTCAACAACAAATGGGTACGACCGAAAGCGGACTTGGAAAGAAAGACCAACCGAAAGCGGAGTTTCAACAACAGACGAGTACGACTGAAAGCGGACTCGAAAAGAAAGACCGACCGAAAGCGGAGTTTCAACAACAAACGAGTACGACCGAAAGCGGACTCGAAAAGAAAGACCGACCGAAAGCGGAGTTTCAACAATAAACGAGTACGACCGAAAGCGGACTCGAAAAGAAAGACCGACCGAAAGCGGAGTTTCAACAACAAACGAGTACAACCGAAAGCGGACTCGAAAAGAAAAACCGCCCAAAGCGTACTTGAAAAGAAAGACCAACCGAAAGCGGAGTTTCAACAACAAACGAGTACGACCGAAAGCGGACTCGAAAAGATAGACCGACCGAAAGCGGAGCTTCAACAACAAAAGGGTACAACCGAAAGCGGACTCGAAAAGAAAGACCGACCGAAAGCGGAGTTTCAACAACAAACGAGTACGACCGAAAGCGGACTCGAGAAGAAAGACCGACCGAAATTGGAGTTTCAACAACAAATGGGTACGACCGAAAGCAGACTTGAAAAGAAAGACCAACCAAAAGCGGAGTTTCAACAACAAACGAGTACGACTGAAAGCGTACTCGAAAAGAATGACCGACCGAAAGCGGAGTTTCAACAACAAACGAGTACGACCGAAAGCGGGCTCGAAAAGAAAGACCAACCGAAAGCGGAGTTTCAACAACAAACGAGTACGACCGAAAGTGGACTCGAAAAGAAACATCGACCAAAAGTCGAGTTTCAACAACAAACGAGTACGACCGAAAGCGGACTCAAAAAGAAAGACCGACCGAAAGCGGACTCGGAAAGAAAGACCGACCGAAAGCGGAGTTTCCACAATAAACGAGTACGACCGTAAGCAGACTCGAAAAGAAAGACCGACCAAAAGTGGACTCGAAAAGAAAGACCGACCGAAAGCGAAGTTTCAACAACAAACGAGTACGACCGAAATCGGACTCGAAAAGAAAGACCGACCGAAAGCGGAGTTTTCACAACAAACGAGTACGACCGAAAGCGGACTCGAAAAGAAAGACCGACCAAAAGCGAACTTGAAAAGAAAGACCGACCGAAAGTGGAGTTTCAACAACAAATGAGTACGACCGAAAGCGGACTTGAAAAGAAAGACCAACCGAAAGCGGAGTTTCAACAACAAACGAGTACGACCGAAAGCGGACTCGAAAAGATAGACCGACCGAAAGAGGAGTTTCAACAACAAACGGGTACAACCGAAAGCGGACTCGAAAAGAAAGACCGACCGAAAGCGGAGTTTCAACAACAAACGAGTACGACTGAAAGCGTACTCGAAAAGAATGACTGACCGAAAGCGGAGTTTCAACAACAAACGAGTACGACCGAAAGCGGACTCGAAAAGAAAGACCGACCGAAAGCGTTGTTTCAACAACAAATGGGTACGACCGAAAGCGGACTTGAAAAGAAAGACCAACCGAAAGCGGAGTTTCAACAACAATCGAGTACGACTGAAAGCGGACTCGAAAAGATAGACCGACCGAAAGCGGAGTTTCAACAACAAATGGGTACGACCGAAAGCGGACTTGAAAAGAAAGACCAACCGAAAGCGGAGTTTCAACAACAAACAAGTACGACGGAAAGCGGATTCGAAAAGAAAGACCGACCGAAAGCGGAGTTTCAACAACAAACGGGTACAACCGAAAGCGAACTCGAAAAGAAAGACCGACCGAAAGCGGAGTTTCAACAACAAATGGGTACGACCGAAAGCAGACTTGAAAAGAAAGACCAACCGAAAGCGGAGTTTCAACAACAAACGAGTACGACTGAAAGCGGACTCGAAAAGATAGACCGACCGAAAGTGGAGTTTCAACAACAAATGGGTACGACCGAAAGCGGACTTGGAAAGAAAGACCAACCGAAAGCGGAGTTTCAACAACAGACGAGTACGACTGAAAGCGGACTCGAAAAGATAGACCGACCGAAAGCGGAGTTTCAACAACAAACGAGTACGACCGAAAGCGGACTCGAAAAGAAAGACCGACCGAAAGCGGAGTTTCAACAATAAACGAGTACGACCGAAAGCGGACTCGAAAAGAAAGACCGACCGAAAGCGGAGTTTCAACAAAAAACGAGTACAACCGAAAGCGGACTCGAAAAGAAAAACCGCCCAAAGCGTACTTGAAAAGAAAGACCAACCGAAAGCGGAGTTTCAACAACAAACGAGTACGACCGAAAGCGGACTCGAAAAGATAGACCGACCGAAAGCGGAGCTTCAACAACAAAAGGGTACAACCGAAAGCGGACTCGAAAAGAAAGACCGACCGAAAGCGGAGTTTCAACAACAAACGAGTACGACCGAAAGCGGACTCGAGAAGAAAGACCGACCGAAATTGGAGTTTCAACAACAAATGGGTACGACCGAAAGCGGACTTGGAAAGAAAGACCAACCGAAAGCGGAGTTTCAACAACAGACGAGTACGACTGAAAGCGGACTCGAAAAGATAGACCGACCGAAAGCGGAGTTTCAACAACAAACGAGTACGACCGAAAGCGGACTCGAAAAGAAAGACCGACCGAAAGCGGAGTTTCAACAATAAACGAGTACGACCGAAAGCGGACTCGAAAAGAAAGACCGACTGAAAGCGGAGTTTCAACAACAAACGAGTACAACCGAAAGCGGACTCGAAAAGAAAAACCGCCCAAAGCGTACTTGAAAAGAAAGACCAACCGAAAGCGGAGTTTCAACAACAAACGAGTACGACCGAAAGTGGACTCGAAAAGATAGACCGACCGAAAGCGGAGCTTCAACAACAAAAGGGTACAACCGAAAGCGGACTCGAAAAGAAAGACCGGCCGAAAGCGGAGTTTCAACAACAAACGAGTACGACCGAAAGCGGACTCGAGAAGAAAGACCGACCGAAATTGGAGTTTCAACAATAAATGGGTACGACCGAAAGCAGACTTGAAAAGAAAGACCAACCAAAAGCGGAGTTTCAACAACAAACGAGTACGACTGAAAGCGTACTCGAAAAGAATGACCGACCGAAAGCGGAGTTTCAACAACAAACGAGTACGACCGAAAGCGGGCCCGAAAAGAAAGACCAACCGAAAGCGGAGTTTCAACAACAAACGAGTACGACCGAAAGTGGACTCGAAAAGAAACATCGACCAAAAGTCGAGTTTCAACAACAAACGAGTACTACCGAAAGCGGACTCAAAAAGAAAGACCGACCGAAAGCGGACTCGGAAAGAAAGACCGACCGAAAGCGGAGTTTCCACAATAAACGAGTACGACCGTAAGCAGACTCGAAAAGAAAGACCGACCAAAAGTGGACTCGAAAAGAAAGACCGACCGAAAGCGAAGTTTCAACAACAAACGAGTACGACCGAAATCGGACTCGAAAAGAAAGACCGACCGAAAGCGGAGTTTTCACAACAAACGAGTACGACCGAAAGCGGACTCGAAAAGAAAGACCGACCAAAAGCGAACTTGAAAAGAAAGACCGACCGAAAGTGGAGTTTCAACAACAAATGAGTACGACCGAAAGCGGACTTGAAAAGAAAGACCAACCGAAAGCGGAGTTTCAACAACAAACGAGTACGACCGAAAGCGGACTCGAAAAGATAGACCGACCGAAAGAGGAGTTTCAACAACAAACGGGTACAACCGAAAGCGGACTCGAAAAGAAAGACCGACCGAAAGCGGAGTTTCAACAACAAACGAGTACGACTGAAAGCGTACTCGAAAAGAATGACCCACCGAAAGCGGAGTTTCAACAACAAACGAGTACGACCGAAAGCGGACTCGAAAAGAAAGACCGACCGAAAGCGTTGTTTCAACAACAAATGGGTACGACCGAAAGCGGACTTGAAAAGAAAGACCAACCGAAAGCGGAGTTTCAACAACAATCGAGTACGACTGAAAGCGGACTCGAAAAGATAGACCGACCGAAAGCGGAGTTTCAACAACAAATGGGTACGACCGAAAGCGGACTTGAAAAGAAAGACCAACCGAAAGCGGAGTTTCAACAACAAACAAGTACGACGGAAAGCGGATTCGAAAAGAAAGACCGACCGAAAGCGGAGTTTCAACAACAAACGGGTACAACCGAAAGCGAACTCGAAAAGAAAGACCGACCGAAAGCGGAGTTTCAACAACAAATGGGTACGACCGAAAGCAGACTTGAAAAGAAAGACCAACCGAAAGCGGAGTTTCAACAACAAACGAGTACGACTGAAAGCGTACTCGAAAAGAATGACCGACCGAAAGCGGAGTTTCAACAACAAACGAGTACGACCGAAAGCGGACTCGAAAAGAAAGACTGACCGAAAGCGTTGTTTCAACAACAAATGGGTACGACCGAAAGCGGACTTGAAAAGAAAGACCAACCGAAAGCGGAGTTTCAACAACAATCGAGTACGACTGAAAGCGGACTCGAAAAGATAGACCGACCGAAAGCGGAGTTTCAACAACAAATGGGTACGACCGAAAGAGGACTTGAAAAGAAAGACCAACCGAAAGCGGAGTTTCAACAACAAACAAGTACGACGGAAAGCGGACTCGAAAAGATAGACCGACCGAAAGCGGAGTTTCAACAACAAACGGGTACAACCTAAAGCGAACTCGAAAAGAAAGACCGACCGAAAGCGGAGTTTCAACAACAAATGGGTACGACCGAAAGCATACTTGAAAAGAAAGACCAACCGAAAGCGGAGTTTCAACAACAAACGAGTACGACTGAAAGCGGACTCGAAAAGATAGACCGACCGAAAGTGGAGTTTCAACAACAAATGGGTACGACCGAAAGCGGACTTGGAAAGAAAGACCAACCGAAAGCGGAGTTTCAACAACAGACGAGTACGACTGAAAGCGGACTCGAAAAGATAGACCGACCGAAAGTGGAGTTTCAACAACAAACGAGTACGACCGAAAGCGGACTCGAAAAGAAAGACCGACCGAAAGCGGAGTTTCAACAATAAACGAGTACGACCGAAAGCGGACTCGAAAAGAAAGACCGACCGAAAGCGGAGTTTCAACAACAAACGAGTACAACCGAAAGCGGACTCGAAAAGAAAGACCAACCGAAAGCGGAGTTTCAACAACAAACGAGTACGACCGAAAGTGGACTAGAAAAGAAACACCGACCAAAAGTCGAGTTTCAACAACAAACGAGTACGACCGAAAGCGGACTAAAAAAGAAAGACCGACCGAAAGCGGACTCGGAAAGAAAGACCGACCGAAAGCGGAGTTTCCACAATAAACGAGTACGACCGTAAGCAGACTCGAAAAGAAAGACCGACCAAAAGTGGACTCGAAAAGAAAGGCCGACCGAAAGCGAAGTTTCAACAACAAACGAGTACGACCGAAATCGGACTCGAAAAGAAAGACCGACCGAAAGCGGAGTTTTCACAACAAACGAGTACGACCGAAAGCGGACTCGAAAAAAAGACCGACCAAAAGCGAACTTGAAAAGAAAGACCGACCGAAAGTGGAGTTTCAACAACAAATGAGTACGACCGAAAGCGGACTTGAAAAGAAAGACCAACCGAAAGCGGAGTTTCAACAACAAACGAGTACGACCGAAAGCGGACTCGAAAAGATAGACCGACCGAAAGAGGAGTTTCAACAACAAATGGGTACGACCGAAAGAGGACTTGAAAAGAAAGACCAACCGAAAGCGGAGTTTCAACAACAAACAAGTACGACGGAAAGCGTACTTGAAAAGAAAGACCAACCGAAAGCGGAGTTTCAACAACAAACGAGTACGACCGAAAGCGGACTCGGAAAGAAAGACCGACCGAAAGCGGAATTTCCACAATAAACGAGTACGACCGTAAGCAGACTCGAAAAGAAAGACCGACCAAAAGTGGACTCGAAAAGAAAGACCGACCGAAAGCGAAGTTTCAACAACAAACGAGTACGACCGAAATCGGACTCGAAAAGAAAGACCGACCGAAAGCGGAGTTTCAACAATAAACGAGTACGACCGAAAGCGGACTCGAAAAGAAAGACCGACCGAAAGCGGAGTTTCAACAAAAAACGAGTACAACCGAAAGCGGACTCGAAAAGAAAAACCGCCCAAAGCGTACTTGAAAAGAAAGACCAACCGAAAGCGGAGTTTCAACAACAAACGAGTACGACCGAAAGCGGACTCGAAAAGATAGACCGACCGAAAGCGGAGCTTCAACAACAAAAGGGTACAACCGAAAGCGGACTCGAAAAGAAAGACCGACCGAAAGCGGAGTTTCAACAACAAACGAGTACGACCGAAAGCGGACTCGAGAAGAAAGACCGACCGAAATTGGAGTTTCAACAACAAATGGGTACGACCGAAAGCGGACTTGGAAAGAAAGACCAACCGAAAGCGGAGTTTCAACAACAGACGAGTACGACTGAAAGCGGACTCGAAAAGATAGACCGACCGAAAGCGGAGTTTCAACAACAAACGAGTACGACCGAAAGCGGACTCGAAAAGAAAGACCGACCGAAAGCGGAGTTTCAACAATAAACGAGTACGACCGAAAGCGGACTCGAAAAGAAAGACCGACTGAAAGCGGAGTTTCAACAACAAACGAGTACAACCGAAAGCGGACTCGAAAAGAAAAACCGCCCAAAGCGTACTTGAAAAGAAAGACCAACCGAAAGCGGAGTTTCAACAACAAACGAGTACGACCGAAAGTGGACTCGAAAAGATAGACCGACCGAAAGCGGAGCTTCAACAACAAAAGGGTACAACCGAAAGCGGACTCGAAAAGAAAGACCGGCCGAAAGCGGAGTTTCAACAACAAACGAGTACGACCGAAAGCGGACTCGAGAAGAAAGACCGACCGAAATTGGAGTTTCAACAATAAATGGGTACGACCGAAAGCAGACTTGAAAAGAAAGACCAACCAAAAGCGGAGTTTCAACAACAAACGAGTACGACTGAAAGCGTACTCGAAAAGAATGACCGACCGAAAGCGGAGTTTCAACAACAAACGAGTACGACCGAAAGCGGGCCCGAAAAGAAAGACCAACCGAAAGCGGAGTTTCAACAACAAACGAGTACGACCGAAAGTGGACTCGAAAAGAAACATCGACCAAAAGTCGAGTTTCAACAACAAACGAGTACTACCGAAAGCGGACTCAAAAAGAAAGACCGACCGAAAGCGGACTCGGAAAGAAAGACCGACCGAAAGCGGAGTTTCCACAATAAACGAGTACGACCGTAAGCAGACTCGAAAAGAAAGACCGACCAAAAGTGGACTCGAAAAGAAAGACCGACCGAAAGCGAAGTTTCAACAACAAACGAGTACGACCGAAATCGGACTCGAAAAGAAAGACCGACCGAAAGCGGAGTTTTCACAACAAACGAGTACGACCGAAAGCGGACTCGAAAAGAAAGACCGACCAAAAGCGAACTTGAAAAGAAAGACCGACCGAAAGTGGAGTTTCAACAACAAATGAGTACGACCGAAAGCGGACTTGAAAAGAAAGACCAACCGAAAGCGGAGTTTCAACAACAAACGAGTACGACCGAAAGCGGACTCGAAAAGATAGACCGACCGAAAGAGGAGTTTCAACAACAAACGGGTACAACCGAAAGCGGACTCGAAAAGAAAGACCGACCGAAAGCGGAGTTTCAACAACAAACGAGTACGACTGAAAGCGTACTCGAAAAGAATGACCCACCGAAAGCGGAGTTTCAACAACAAACGAGTACGACCGAAAGCGGACTCGAAAAGAAAGACCGACCGAAAGCGTTGTTTCAACAACAAATGGGTACGACCGAAAGCGGACTTGAAAAGAAAGACCAACCGAAAGCGGAGTTTCAACAACAATCGAGTACGACTGAAAGCGGACTCGAAAAGATAGACCGACCGAAAGCGGAGTTTCAACAACAAATGGGTACGACCGAAAGCGGACTTGAAAAGAAAGACCAACCGAAAGCGGAGTTTCAACAACAAACAAGTACGACGGAAAGCGGATTCGAAAAGAAAGACCGACCGAAAGCGGAGTTTCAACAACAAACGGGTACAACCGAAAGCGAACTCGAAAAGAAAGACCGACCGAAAGCGGAGTTTCAACAACAAATGGGTACGACCGAAAGCAGACTTGAAAAGAAAGACCAACCGAAAGCGGAGTTTCAACAACAAACGAGTACGACTGAAAGCGTACTCGAAAAGAATGACCGACCGAAAGCGGAGTTTCAACAACAAACGAGTACGACCGAAAGCGGACTCGAAAAGAAAGACTGACCGAAAGCGTTGTTTCAACAACAAATGGGTACGACCGAAAGCGGACTTGAAAAGAAAGACCAACCGAAAGCGGAGTTTCAACAACAATCGAGTACGACTGAAAGCGGACTCGAAAAGATAGACCGACCGAAAGCGGAGTTTCAACAACAAATGGGTACGACCGAAAGAGGACTTGAAAAGAAAGACCAACCGAAAGCGGAGTTTCAACAACAAACAAGTACGACGGAAAGCGGACTCGAAAAGATAGACCGACCGAAAGCGGAGTTTCAACAACAAACGGGTACAACCTAAAGCGAACTCGAAAAGAAAGACCGACCGAAAGCGGAGTTTCAACAACAAATGGGTACGACCGAAAGCATACTTGAAAAGAAAGACCAACCGAAAGCGGAGTTTCAACAACAAACGAGTACGACTGAAAGCGGACTCGAAAAGATAGACCGACCGAAAGTGGAGTTTCAACAACAAATGGGTACGACCGAAAGCGGACTTGGAAAGAAAGACCAACCGAAAGCGGAGTTTCAACAACAGACGAGTACGACTGAAAGCGGACTCGAAAAGATAGACCGACCGAAAGTGGAGTTTCAACAACAAACGAGTACGACCGAAAGCGGACTCGAAAAGAAAGACCGACCGAAAGCGGAGTTTCAACAATAAACGAGTACGACCGAAAGCGGACTCGAAAAGAAAGACCGACCGAAAGCGGAGTTTCAACAACAAACGAGTACAACCGAAAGCGGACTCGAAAAGAAAGACCAACCGAAAGCGGAGTTTCAACAACAAACGAGTACGACCGAAAGTGGACTAGAAAAGAAACACCGACCAAAAGTCGAGTTTCAACAACAAACGAGTACGACCGAAAGCGGACTAAAAAAGAAAGACCGACCGAAAGCGGACTCGGAAAGAAAGACCGACCGAAAGCGGAGTTTCCACAATAAACGAGTACGACCGTAAGCAGACTCGAAAAGAAAGACCGACCAAAAGTGGACTCGAAAAGAAAGGCCGACCGAAAGCGAAGTTTCAACAACAAACGAGTACGACCGAAATCGGACTCGAAAAGAAAGACCGACCGAAAGCGGAGTTTTCACAACAAACGAGTACGACCGAAAGCGGACTCGAAAAAAAGACCGACCAAAAGCGAACTTGAAAAGAAAGACCGACCGAAAGTGGAGTTTCAACAACAAATGAGTACGACCGAAAGCGGACTTGAAAAGAAAGACCAACCGAAAGCGGAGTTTCAACAACAAACGAGTACGACCGAAAGCGGACTCGAAAAGATAGACCGACCGAAAGAGGAGTTTCAACAACAAATGGGTACGACCGAAAGAGGACTTGAAAAGAAAGACCAACCGAAAGCGGAGTTTCAACAACAAACAAGTACGACGGAAAGCGTACTTGAAAAGAAAGACCAACCGAAAGCGGAGTTTCAACAACAAACGAGTACGACCGAAAGCGGACTCGGAAAGAAAGACCGACCGAAAGCGGAATTTCCACAATAAACGAGTACGACCGTAAGCAGACTCGAAAAGAAAGACCGACCAAAAGTGGACTCGAAAAGAAAGACCGACCGAAAGCGAAGTTTCAACAACAAACGAGTACGACCGAAATCGGACTCGAAAAGAAAGACCGACCGAAAGCGGAGTTTTCACAACAAACGAGTACGACCGAAAGCGGACTCGAAAAAAAGACCGACCAAAAGCGAACTTGAAAAGAAAGACCGACCGAAAGTGGAGTTTCAACAACAAATGAGTACGACGGAAAGCGTACTTGAAAAGAAAGACCAACCGAAAGCGGAGTTTCAACAACAATCGAGTACGACTGAAAGCGGACTCGAAAAGATAGACCGACCGAAAGCGGAGTTTCAACAACAAATGGGTACGACCGAAAGAGGACTTGAAAAGAAAGACCAACCGAAAGCGGAGTTTCAACAACAAACAAGTACGACGGAAAGCGTACTTGAAAAGAAAGACCAACCGAAAGCGGAGTTTCAACAACAAACGAGTACGACCGAAAGCGGACTCGAAAAGATAGACCGACCGAAAACGGAGCTTCAACAACAAAAGGGTACAACCGAAAGCGGACTCGAAAAGAAAGACCGACCGAAAGCGGAGTTTCAACAACAAACAAGTACGACCGAAAGCGGACTCGAGAAGAAAGACCGACCGAAATTGGAGTTTCAACAACAAATGGGTACGACCGAAAGCAGACTTGAAAAGAAAGACCAACCAAAAGCGGAGTTTCAACAACAAACGAGTACGACTGAAAGCGTACTCGAAAAGAATGACCGACCGAAAGCGGAGTTTCAACAACAAACGAGTACGACCGAAAGCGGGCTCGAAAAGAAAGACCAACCGAAAGCGGAGTTTCAACAACAAACGAGTACGACCGAAAGTGGACTAGAAAAGAAACACCGACCAAAAGTCGAGTTTCAACAACAAACGAGTACGACCGAAAGCGGACTAAAAAAGAAAGACCGACCGAAAGCGGACTCGGAAAGAAAGACCGACCGAAAGCGGAGTTTCCACAATAAACGAGTACGACCGTAAGCAGACTCGAAAAGAAAGACCGACCAAAAGTGGACTCGAAAAGAAAGACCGACCGAAAGCGAAGTTTCAACAACAAACGAGTACGACCGAAATCGGACTCGAAAAGAAAGACCGACCGAAAGCGGAGTTTTCACAACAAACGAGTACGACCGAAAGCGGACTCGAAAAAAAGACCGACCAAAAGCGAACTTGAAAAGAAAGACCGACCGAAAGTGGAGTTTCAACAACAAATGAGTACGACGGAAAGCGTACTTGAAAAGAAAGACCAACCGAAAGCGGAGTTTCAACAACAATCGAGTACGACTGAAAGCGGACTCGAAAAGATAGACCGACCGAAAGCGGAGTTTCAACAACAAATGGGTACGACCGAAAGAGGACTTGAAAAGAAAGACCAACCGAAAGCGGAGTTTCAACAACAAACAAGTACGACGGAAAGCGTACTTGAAAAGAAAGACCAACCGAAAGCGGAGTTTCAACAACAAACGAGTACGACCGAAAGCGGACTCGAAAAGATAGACCGACCGAAAACGGAGCTTCAACAACAAAAGGGTACAACCGAAAGCGGACTCGAAAAGAAAGACCGACCGAAAGCGGAGTTTCAACAACAAACAAGTACGACCGAAAGCGGACTCGAGAAGAAAGACCGACCGAAATTGGAGTTTCAACAACAAATGGGTACGACCGAAAGCAGACTTGAAAAGAAAGACCAACCAAAAGCGGAGTTTCAACAACAAACGAGTACGACTGAAAGCGTACTCGAAAAGAATGACCGACCGAAAGCGGAGTTTCAACAACAAACGAGTACGACCGAAAGCGGGCTCGAAAAGAAAGACCAACCGAAAGCGGAGTTTCAACAACAAACGAGTACGACCGAAAGTGGACTAGAAAAGAAACACCGACCAAAAGTCGAGTTTCAACAACAAACGAGTACGACCGAAAGCGGACTAAAAAAGAAAGACCGACCGAAAGCGGACTCGGAAAGAAAGACCGACCGAAAGCGGAGTTTCCACAATAAACGAGTACGACCGTAAGCAGACTCGAAAAGAAAGACCGACCAAAAGTGGACTCGAAAAGAAAGACCGACCGAAAGCGAAGTTTCAACAACAAACGAGTACGACCGAAATCGGACTCGAAAAGAAAGACCGACCGAAAGCGGAGTTTTCACAACAAACGAGTACGACCGAAAGCGGACTCGAAAAAAAGACCGACCAAAAGCGAACTTGAAAAGAAAGACCGACCGAAAGTGGAGTTTCAACAACAAATGAGTACGACCGAAAGCGGACTTGAAAAGAAAGACCAACCGAAAGCGGAGTTTCAACAACAAACGAGTACGACCGAAAGCGGACTCGAAAAGATAGACCGACCGAAAGAGGAGTTTCAACAACAAACGGGTACAACCAAAAGCGGACTCGAAAAGAAAGACCGACCGAAAGCGGAGTTTCAACAACAAACGAGTACGACTGAAAGCGTACTCGAAAAGAATTACCGACCGAAAGCGGAGTTTCAACAACAAACGAGTACGACCGAAAGCGGACTCGAAAAGAAAGACCGACCGAAAGCGTTGTTTCAACAACAAATGGGTACGACCGAAAGCGGACTTGAAAAGAAAGACCAACCGAAAGCGGAGTTTCAACAACAAACGAGTACGACTGAAAGCGGACTCGAAAAGATAGACCGACTGAAAGCAGAGTTTCAACAACAAATGGGTACGACCGAAAGCGGACTTGAAAAGAAAGACCAACCGAAAGCGGAGTTTCAACAACAAACAAGTACGACGGAAAGCGGACTCGAAAACATAGACCGACCGAAAGCGGAGTTTCAACAACAAACGGGTACAACCGAAAGCGAACTCAAAAAGATAGACCGACCGAAAGCGGAGTTTCAACAACAAATGGGTACGACCGAAAGCAGACTTGAAAAGAAAGACCAACCGAAAGCGGAGTTTCAACAACAAACGAGTACGACTGAAAGCGGACTCGAAAAGATAGACCGACCGAAAGTGGAGTTTCAACAACAAATGGGTACGACCGAAAGCGGACTTGGAAAGAAAGACCAACCGAAAGCGGAGTTTCAACAACAGACGAGTACGACTGAAAGCGGACTCGAAAAGATAGACCGACCGAAAGCGGAGTTTCAACAACAAACGAGTACGACCGAAAGCGGACTCGAAAAGAAAGACCGACCGAAAGCGGAGTTTCAACAATAAACGAGTACGACCGAAAGCGGACTCGAAAAGAAAGACCGACCGAAAGCGGAGTTTCAACAACAAACGAGTACAACCGAAAGCGGACTCGAAAAGAAAAACCGCCCAAAGCGTACTTGAAAAGAAAGACCAACCGAAAGCGGAGTTTCAACAACAAACGAGTACGACCGAAAGCGGACTCGAAAAGATAGACCGACCGAAAGCGGAGCTTCAACAACAAAAGGGTACAACCGAAAGCGGACTCGAAAAGAAAGACCGACCGAAAGCGGAGTTTCAACAACAAACGAGTACGACCGAAAGCGGACTCGAGAAGAAAGACCGAGCGAAATTGGAGTTTCAACAACAAATGGGTACGACCGAAAGCAGACTTGAAAAGAAAGACCAACCAAAAGCGGAGTTTCAACAACAAACGAGTACGACTGAAAGCGTACTCGAAAAGAATGACCGACCGAAAGCGGAGTTTCAACAACAAACAAGTACGACCGAAAGCGGGCTCGAAAAGAAAGACCAACCGAAAGCGGAGTTTCAACAACAGACGAGTACGACTGAAAGCGGACTCGAAAAGATAGACCGACCGAAAGCGGAGTTTCAACAACAAACGAGTACGACCGAAAGCGGACTCGAAAAGAAAGACCGACCGAAAGCGGAGTTTCAACAATAAACGAGTACGACCGAAAGCGGACTCGAAAAGAAAGACCGACCGAAAGCGGAGTTTCAACAACAAACGAGTACAACCGAAAGCGGACTCGAAAAGAAAAACCGCCCAAAGCGTACTTGAAAAGAAAGATCAACCGAAAGCGGAGTTTCAACAACAAACGAGTACGACCGAAAGCGGACTCGAAAAGATAGACCGACCGAAAGCGGAGCTTCAACAACAAAAGGGTACAACCGAAAGCGGACTCGAAAAGAAAGACCGACCGAAAGCGGAGTTTCAACAACAAACGAGTACGACCGAAAGCGGACTCGAGAAGAAAGACCGAGCGAAATTGGAGTTTCAACAACAAATGGGTACGACCGAAAGCAGACTTGAAAAGAAAGACCAACCAAAAGCGGAGTTTCAACAACAAACGAGTACGACTGAAAGCGTACTCGAAAAGAATGACCGACCGAAAGCGGAGTTTCAACAACAAACAAGTACGACCGAAAGCGGGCTCGAAAAGAAAGACCAACCGAAAGCGGAGTTTCAACAACAAACGAGTACGACCGAAAGTGGACTCGAAAAGAAACACCGACCAAAAGTGGAGTTTCAACAACAAACGAGTACGACCGAAAGCGGACTCAAAAAGAAAGACCGACCGAAAGCGGACTCGGAAAGAAAGACCGACCGAAAGCGGAGTTTCCACAATAAACGAGTACGACCGTAAGCAGACTCGAAAAGAAAGACCGACCAAAAGTGGACTCGAAAAGAAAGACCGACCGAAAGCGAAGTTTCAACAACAAACGAGTACGACCGAAATCGGACTCGAAAAGAAAGACCGACCGAAAGTGGAGTTTTCACAACAAACGAGTACGACCGAAAGCGGACTCAAAAAGAAAGACCGACCAAAAGCGAACTTGAAAAGAAAGACCGACCGAAAGTGGAGTTTCAACAACAAATGAGTACGACCGAAAGCGGACTTGAAAAGAAAGACCAACCGAAAGCGGAGTTTCAACAACAAACGAGTACGACCGAAAGCGGACTCGAAAAGATAGACCGACCGAAAGAGGAGTTTCAACAACAAACGGGTACAACCAAAAGCGGACTCGAAAAGAAAGACCGACTGAAAGCGGAGTTTCAACAACAAACGAGTAGACTGAAAGCGTACTCGAAAAGAATTACCGACCGAAAGCGGAGTTTCAACAACAAACGAGTACGACCGAAAGCTGACTCGAAAAGAAAGACCGACCGAAAGCGTTGTTTCAACAACAAATGGGTACGACCGAAAGCGGACTTGAAAAGAAAGACCAACCGAAAGCGGAGTTTCAACAACAAACGAGTACGACTGAAAGCGGACTCGAAAAGATAGACCGACCGAAAGCGGAGTTTCAACAACAAATGGGTACGACCGAAAGCGGACTTGAAAAGAAAGACCAACCGAAAGCGGAGTTTCAACAACAAACAAGTACGACGGAAAGCGGACTCGAAAAGAATGACCGACCGAAAGCGGAGTTTCAACAACAAACGAGTACGACCGAAAGCGGACTCGAAAAGAAAGACCGACCGAAAGCGTTGTTTCAACAACAAATGGGTACGACCGAAAGTGGACTTGAAAAGAAAGACCAACCGAAAGCGGAGTTTCAACAACAATCGAGTACGACTGAAAGCGGACTCGAAAAGATAGACCGACCGAAAGCGGAGTTTCAACAACAAATGGGTACGACCGAAAGCCGACTTGAAAAGAAAGACCAACCGAAAGCGGAGTTTCAACTACAAACAAGTACGACGGAAAGCGGACTCGAAAAGATAGACCGACCGAAAGCGGAGTTTCAACAACAAATGGGTACGACCGATAGCGGACTTGAAAAGAAAGACCAACCGAAAGCGGAGTTTCAACAACAAACGAGTACGACTGAAAGCGGACTCGAAAAGATAGACCGACCGAAAGCGGAGTTTCAACAACAAATGGGTACGACCGAAAGCGGACTTGAAAAGAAAGACCAACCGAAAGCGGAGTTTCAACAACAAACAAGTACGACGGAAAGCGGACTCGAAAAGATAGACCGACCGAAAGCGGAGTTTCAACAACAAACGGGTACAACTGAAAGCGAACTCGACAAGAAAGACCGACCGAAAGCGGAGTTTCAACAACAAATGGGTACGACCGAAAGTAGACTTGAAAAGAAAGACCAACCGAAAGCGGAGTTTCAACAACAAACGAGTACGACTGAAAGCGGACTCGAAAAGATAGACCGACCGAAAGTTGAATTTCAACAACAAATGGGTACGACCGAAAGCGGACTTGAAAAGAAAGACCAACTGAAAGCAGAGTTTCAACAACAGACGAGTACGACTGAAAGCGGACTCGAAAAGATAGGCCGACCGAAAGCGGAGTTTCAACAACAAACTAGTACGACCAAAAGCGGACTCGAAAAGAAAGACCGACCGAAAGCGGAGTTTCAACAATAAACGAGTACGACCGAAAGCGGACTCGAAAAGAAAGACCGACCGAAAGCGGAGTTTCAACAACAAACGAGTACGACCGAAAGCGGACTCGAAAAGAAAAATCGACCGAAAGCGGACTTGAAAAGAAAGACCAACCGAAAGCGGAGTTTCAACAACAAACGAGTACGACCGAAAGCGGACTCGAAAAGATAGACCGACCGAAAGCGGAGTTTCAACAACAAACGGGTACAACCGAAAGCAGACTCGAAAAGAAAGACCGACCGAAAGCGGAGTTTCAACAACAAACGAGTACGACCGAAAGCGGACTCGAGAAGAAAGACCGACCGAAATTGGAGTTTCAACAACAAACGAGTACGACTGAAAGCGTACTCGAAAAGAATGACCGACCGAAAGCGGAGTTTCAACAACAAACGAGTACGACTGAAAGCGGGCTCGAAAAGAAAGACCAACCGAAAGCGGAGTTTCAACAACAAACGAGTACGATAGAAAGTGGACTCGAAAAGAAAGACCGACCAAAAGTGGAGTTTCAACAACAAACGAGTACGACCGAAAGCGGACTCAAAAAGAAAGACCGACCGAAAGCGGACTCGGAAAGAAAGACCGACCAAAAGCAGAGTTTCAACAGCAAACGAGTACGACCGAAAGCAGACTCGAGAAGAAAGACCAAACGAAAGCGGAGTTTCAACAACAAACGAGTAGGACCAAAAGCGGACTCGAAAAGAAAGACCGACCGAAAGCGGAGTTTCCACAATAAACGAGTACGACCGTAAGCGGACTCGAATAGAAAGACCGACCAAAAGTGGACTCGAAAAGAAAGACCGACCGAAAGCGAAGTTTCAACAACAAACGAGTACGACCGAAAGCGGAATCGAAAAGAAAGACCGACCGAAAGCGGACTTGAAAAGAAAGACCAACCGAAAGCGGAGTTTCAACAACAAACGAGTACGACTGAAAGCGGACTCGAAAAGATAGACCGACCGAAAGTTGAATTTCAACAACAAATGGGTACGACCGAAAGCGGACTTGAAAAGAAAGACCAACCAAAAGCGGAGTTTCAACAACAAACGAGTACGACTGAAAGCGGACTCGAAAAGATAGACCGACCGAAAGTTGAATTTCAACAACAAATGGGTACGACCGAAAGCGGACTTGAAAAGAAAGACCAACTGAAAGCAGAGTTTCAACAACAGACGAGTACGACTGAAAGCGGACTCGAAAAGATAGGCCGACCGAAAGCGGAGTTTCAACAACAAACGAGTACGACCAAAAGCGGACTCGAAAAGAAAGACCGACCGAAAGCGGAGTTTCAACAATAAACGAGTACGACCGAAAGCGGACTCGAAAAGAAAGACCGACCGAAAGCGGAGTTTCAACAACAAACGAGTACGACCGAAAGCGGACTCGAAAAGAAAAACCGACCGAAAGCGGACTTGAAAAGAAAGACCAACCGAAAGCGGAGTTTCAACAACAAACGAGTACGACCGAAAGCGGACTCGAAAAGATAGACCGATCGAAAGCGGAGTTTCAACAACAAACGGGTACAACCGAAAGCGGACTCGAAAAGAAAGACCGACCGAAAGCGGAGTTTCAACAACAAACGAGTACGACCGAAAGCGGACTCGAGAAGAAAGACCGACCGAAATTGGAGTTTCAACAACAAATGGGTACGACCGAAACCAGACTTGAAAAGAAAGACCAACCAAAAGCGGAGTTTCAACAACAAACGAGTACGACTGAAAGCGTACTCGAAAAGAAAGACCGACCAAAAGTGGAGTTTCAACAACAAACGAGTACAACCGAAAGCGGACTCAAAAAGAAAGACCGACCGAAAGCGGACTCGGAAAGAAAGACCGAGCAAAAGCGGAGTTTCAACAACAAACGAGTACGACCGAAAGCAGACTCGAAAAGAAAGACCGACCTGAAAGCGGAGTTTCAACAACAAACGAGTAGGACCAAAAGCGGACTCGAAAAGAAAGACCGACCGAAAGCGGTGTTTCCACAATAAACGAGTACGACCATCAGCGGACTCGAAAAGAAAGACCGACCAAAAGTGGACTCGAAAAGAAAGACCGACCGAAAGCGAAGTTTCAACAATAAACGAGTACGACCGAAAGCGGACTCGAAAAGAAAGACCGACCGAAAGCGGAGTTTCAATAACAAACGAGTACGACCGAAAGCGGACTCGAAAAGAAAGACCGACCGAAAGAGGACTTGAAAAGAAAGACCAACCGAAAGCGGAGTTTCAACAACAAACGAGTACGACCGAAAGCGGACTCGAAAAGATAGACCGACCGAAAGCGGAGTTTCAACAACAAACGGGTACAACCGAAAGCGGACTCGAAAAGAAAGACCGACCGAAAGCGGAGTTTCAACAACAAATGGGTACGACCGAAAGCGGACTTGAAAAGAAAGACCAACCGAAAGCGGAGTTTCAACAACAAACGAATACGACTGAAAGCGTACTCGAAAAGAAAGACCGACCGAAAACGGAGTTTGATCAACAAACGAGTACGACCGAAAGCGGACTCGAAAAGAAAGACCGACCAAAAGTGGAGTTTCAACAACAAACGAGTACGACCGAAAGCGGACTTGAAAAGAAAGACCGACTGAAAGCAGAGTTTGAACAATAAACGAGTACGACCAAAAGCGGACTAGAAAAGAAAGACCGACCGAAAGCGTAGTTTCAACAACAAACGAGTACGACCAAAAGTGGACTCGAAAAGAAAGACCGAACGAAAGCAGAGTTTCAACAACAAATGGGTACGACCGAAAGCGGACTTGAAAAGAAAGACCAACCGAAAGCGGAGTTTCAACAACAAACGAGTACGACTGAAAGCGGACTCGAAAAGATAGACCGACCGAAAGCGGAGTTTTAACAACAAACGAGTACGACCGAAAGCGGACTCGAAAAGAAAGACCGACCAAAAGTGGAGTTTCAACAACAAACGAGTACGACCGAAAGTGGACTCGAAAAAAAAGACCGACCAAAAGTGGAGTTTCAACAACAAACGAGTACGACCGAAAGCGGACTCGGAAAGAAAGACCGACCAAAAGCGGAGTTTCAACAACAAACGAGTACGACCGAAAGCAGACTCGAAAAGAAAGACCGACCGAAAGCGGAGTTTCAACAACAAACGAGTAGGACCAAAAGCGGACTCGAAAAGCAAGACCGACCAAAAGAAGAGTTTCCACAATAAACGAGTACGACCGTAAGCGGACTCGAAGAGAAAGACCGACCAAAAGTGGACTCGAAAAGAAAGACCGACCGAAAGCGGAGTTTCAACAACAAACGCGTACGACCGAAAGCGGGCTCGAAAAGAAAGACCAACCGAAAGCGGAGTTTCAACAACAAACGAGTACGACCGAAAGTGGACTCGAAAAGAAACACCGACCAAAAGTCGAGTTTCAACAACAAACGAGTACGACCGAAAGCGGACTAAAAAAGAAAGACCGACCGAAAGCGGACTCGGAAAGAAAGACCGACCGAAAGCGGAGTTTCCACAATAAACGAGTACGACCGTAAGCAGACTCGAAAAGAAAGACCGACCAAAAGTGGACTCGAAAAGAAAGACCGACCGAAAGCGAAGTTTCAACAACAAACGAGTACGACCGAAATCGGACTCGAAAAGAAAGACCGACCGAAAGCGGAGTTTTCACAACAAACGAGTACGACCGAAAGCGGACTCGAAAAAAAGACCGACCAAAAGCGAACTTGAAAAGAAAGACCGACCGAAAGTGGAGTTTCAACAACAAATGAGTACGACCGAAAGCGGACTTGAAAAGAAAGACCAACCGAAAGCGGAGTTTCAACAACAAACGAGTACGACCGAAAGCGGACTCGAAAAGATAGACCGACCGAAAGAGGAGTTTCAACAACAAACGGGTACAACCAAAAGCGGACTCGAAAAGAAAGACCGACCGAAAGCGGAGTTTCAACAACAAACGAGTACGACTGAAAGCGTACTCGAAAAGAATTACCGACCGAAAGCGGAGTTTCAACAACAAACGAGTACGACCGAAAGCGGACTCGAAAAGAAAGACCGACCGAAAGCGTTGTTTCAACAACAAATGGGTACGACCGAAAGCGGACTTGAAAAGAAAGACCAACCGAAAGCGGAGTTTCAACAACAAGCGAGTACGACTGAAAGCGGACTCGAAAAGATAGACCGACTGAAAGCAGAGTTTCAACAACAAATGGGTACGACCGAAAGCGGACTTGAAAAGAAAGACCAACCGAAAGCGGAGTTTCAACAACAAACAAGTACGACGGAAAGCGGACTCGAAAACATAGACCGACCGAAAGCGGAGTTTCAACAACAAACGGGTACAACCGAAAGCGAACTCAAAAAGATAGACCGACCGAAAGCGGAGTTTCAACAACAAATGGGTACGACCGAAAGCAGACTTGAAAAGAAAGACCAACCGAAAGCGGAGTTTCAACAACAAACGAGTACGACTGAAAGCGGACTCGAAAAGATAGACCGACCGAAAGTGGAGTTTCAACAACAAATGGGTACGACCGAAAGCGGACTTGGAAAGAAAGACCAACCGAAAGCGGAGTTTCAACAACAGACGAGTACGACTGAAAGCGGACTCGAAAAGATAGACCGACCGAAAGCGGAGTTTCAACAACAAACGAGTACGACCGAAAGCGGACTCGAAAAGAAAGACCGACCGAAAACGGAGTTTCAACAACAAATGGGTACGACCGAAAGCGGACTTGAAAAGAAAGACCAACCGAAAGCGGAGTTTCAACAACAAACGAATACGACTGAAAGCGTACTCGAAAAGAAAGACCGACCGAAAACGGAGTTTGATCAACAAACGAGTACGACCGAAAGCGGACTCGAAAAGAAAGACCGACCAAAAGTGGAGTTTCAACAACAAACGAGTACGACCGAAAGCGGACTTGAAAAGAAAGACCGACTGAAAGCAGAGTTTGAACAATAAACGAGTACGACCAAAAGCGGACTAGAAAAGAAAGACCGACCGAAAGCGTAGTTTCAACAACAAACGAGTACGACCAAAAGTGGACACGAAAAGAAAGACCGAACGAAAGCAGAGTTTCAACAACAAATGGGTACGACCGAAAGCGGACTTGAAAAGAAAGACCAACCGAAAGCGGAGTTTCAACAACAAACGAGTACGACTGAAAGCGGACTCGAAAAGATAGACCGACCGAAAGCGGAGTTTTAACAACAAACGAGTACGACCGAAAGCGGACTCGAAAAGAAAGACCGACCAAAAGTGGAGTTTCAACAACAAACGAGTACGACCGAAAGTGGACTCGAAAAAAAAGACCGACCAAAAGTGGAGTTTCAACAACAAACGAGTACGACCGAAAGCGGACTCGGAAAGAAAGACCGACCAAAAGCGGAGTTTCAACAACAAACGAGTACGACCGAAAGCAGACTCGAAAAGAAAGACCGACCGAAAGCGGAGTTTCAACAACAAACGAGTAGGACCAAAAGCGAACTCGAAAAGCAAGACCGACCAAAAGCAGAGTTTCCACAATAAACGAGTACGACCGTAAGCGGACTCGAAGAGAAAGACCGACCAAAAGTGGACTCGAAAAGATAGACCGACCGAAAGCGGAGTTTCAACAACAAACGCGTACGACCGAAAGCGGACTCGAGAAGAAAGACCGACCAAAATTGGAGTTTCAACAACAAATGGGTACGACCGAAAGCAGACTTGAAAAGAAACACCAACCAAAAGCGGAGTTTCAACAACAAACGAGTACGACTGAAAGCGTACTCGAAAAGAATGACCGACCGAAAGCGGAGTTTCAACAACAAACGAGTACGACTGAAAGCGGGCTCGAAAAGAAAGACCAACCGAAAGCGGAGTTTCAACAACAAACGAGTACGATAGAAAGTGGACTCGAAAAGAAAGACCGACCAAAAGTGGAGTTTCAACAACAAACGAGTACGACCGAAAGCGGACTCAAAAAGAAAGACCGACCGAAAGCGGACTCGGAAAGAAAGACCGACCAAAAGCAGAGTTTCAACAGCAAACGAGTACGACCGAAAGCAGACTCGAGAAGAAAGACCAAACGAAAGCGGAGTTTCAACAACAAACGAGTAGGACCAAAAGCGGACTCGAAAAGAAAGACCGACCGAAAGCGGAGTTTCCACAATAAACGAGTACGACCGTAAGCGGACTCGAATAGAAAGACCGACCAAAAGTGGACTCGAAAAGAAAGACCGACCGAAAGCGAAGTTTCAACAACAAACGAGTACGACCGAAAGCGGAATCGAAAAGAAAGACCGACCGAAAGCGGACTTGAAAAGAAAGACCAACCGAAAGCGGAGTTTCAACAACAAACGAGTACGACTGAAAGCGGACTCGAAAAGATAGACCGACCGAAAGTTGAATTTCAACAACAAATGGGTACGACCGAAAGCGGACTTGAAAAGAAAGACCAACCAAAAGCGGAGTTTCAACAACAAACGAGTACGACTGAAAGCGGACTCGAAAAGATAGACCGACCGAAAGTTGAATTTCAACAACAAATGGGTACGACCGAAAGCGGACTTGAAAAGAAAGACCAACTGAAAGCAGAGTTTCAACAACAGACGAGTACGACTGAAAGCGGACTCGAAAAGATAGGCCGACCGAATGCGGAGTTTCAACAACAAACGAGTACGACCAAAAGCGGACTCGAAAAGAAAGACCGACCGAAAGCGGAGTTTCAACAATAAACGAGTACGACCGAAAGCGGACTCGAAAAGAAAGACCGACCGAAAGCGGAGTTTCAACAACAAACGAGTACGACCGAAAGCGGACTCGAAAAGAAAAACCGACCGAAAGCGGACTTGAAAAGAAAGACCAACCGAAAGCGGAGTTTCAACAACAAACGAGTACGACCGAAAGCGGACTCGAAAAGATAGACCGATCGAAAGCGGAGTTTCAACAACAAACGGGTACAACCGAAAGCGGACTCGAAAAGAAAGACCGACCGAAAGCGGAGTTTCAACAACAAACGAGTACGACCGAAAGCGGACTCGAGAAGAAAGACCGACCGAAATTGGAGTTTCAACAACAAATGGGTACGACCGAAACCAGACTTGAAAAGAAAGACCAACCAAAAGCGGAGTTTCAACAACAAACGAGTACGACTGAAAGCGTACTCGAAAAGAAAGACCGACCAAAAGTGGAGTTTCAACAACAAACGAGTACAACCGAAAGCGGACTCAAAAAGAAAGACCGACCGAAAGCGGACTCGGAAAGAAAGACCGAGCAAAAGCGGAGTTTCAACAACAAACGAGTACGACCGAAAGCAGACTCGAAAAGAAAGACCGACCTGAAAGCGGAGTTTCAACAACAAACGAGTAGGACCAAAAGCGGACTCGAAAAGAAAGACCGACCGAAAGCGGTGTTTCCACAATAAACGAGTACGACCATCAGCGGACTCGAAAAGAAAGACCGACCAAAAGTGGACTCGAAAAGAAAGACCGACCGAAAGCGAAGTTTCAACAATAAACGAGTACGACCGAAAGCGGACTCGAAAAGAAAGACCGACCGAAAGCGGAGTTTCAATAACAAACGAGTACGACCGAAAGCGGACTCGAAAAGAAAGACCGACCGAAAGAGGACTTGAAAAGAAAGACCAACCGAAAGCGGAGTTTCAACAACAAACGAGTACGACCGAAAGCGGACTCGAAAAGATAGACCGACCGAAAGCGGAGTTTCAACAACAAACGGGTACAACCGAAAGCGGACTCGAAAAGAAAGACCGACCGAAAGCGGAGTTTCAACAACAAATGGGTACGACCGAAAGCGGACTTGAAAAGAAAGACCAACCGAAAGCGGAGTTTCAACAACAAACGAATACGACTGAAAGCGTACTCGAAAAGAAAGACCGACCGAAAACGGAGTTTGATCAACAAACGAGTACGACCGAAAGCGGACTCGAAAAGAAAGACCGACCAAAAGTGGAGTTTCAACAACAAACGAGTACGACCGAAAGCGGACTTGAAAAGAAAGACCGACTGAAAGCAAAGTTTGAACAATAAACGAGTACGACCAAAAGCGGACTAGAAAAGAAAGACCGACCGAAAGCGTAGTTTCAACAACAAACGAGTACGACCAAAAGTGGACTCGAAAAGAAAGACCGAACGAAAGCAGAGTTTCAACAACAAATGGGTACGACCGAAAGCGGACTTGAAAAGAAAGACCAACCGAAAGCGGAGTTTCAACAACAAACGAGTACGACTGAAAGCGGACTCGAAAAGATAGACCGACCGAAAGCGGAGTTTTAACAACAAACGAGTACGACCGAAAGCGGACTCGAAAAGAAAGACCGACCAAAAGTGGAGTTTCAACAACAAACGAGTACGACCGAAAGTGGACTCGAAAAAAAAGACCGACCAAAAGTGGAGTTTCAACAACAAACGAGTACGACCGAAAGCGGACTCGGAAAGAAAGACCGACCAAAAGCGGAGTTTCAACAACAAACGAGTACGACCGAAAGCAGACTCGAAAAGAAAGACCGACCGAAAGCGGAGTTTCAACAACAAACGAGTAGGACCAAAAGCGGACTCGAAAAGCAAGACCGACCAAAAGAAGAGTTTCCACAATAAACGAGTACGACCGTAAGCGGACTCGAAGAGAAAGACCGACCAAAAGTGGACTCGAAAAGAAAGACCGACCGAAAGCGGAGTTTCAACAACAAACGCGTACGACCGAAAGCGGACTCGAGAAGAAAGACCGACCAAAATTGGAGTTTCAACAACAAATGGGTACGACCGAAAGCAGACTTGAAAAGAAAGACCAACCAAAAGCGGAGTTTCAACAACAAACGAGTACGACTGAAAGCGTACTCGAAAAGAATGACCGACCGAAAGCGGAGTTTCAACAACAAACGAGTACGACTGAAAGCGGGCTCGAAAAGAAAGACCAACCGAAAGCGGAGTTTCAACAACAAACGAGTACGATAGAAAGTGGACTCGAAAAGAAAGACCGACCAAAAGTGGAGTTTCAACAACAAACGAGTACGACCGAAAGCGGACTCAAAAAGAAAGACCGACCGAAAGCGGACTCGGAAAGAAAGACCGACCAAAAGCAGAGTTTCAACAGCAAACGAGTACGACCGAAAGCAGACTCGAGAAGAAAGACCGAACGAAAGCGGAGTTTCAACAACAAACGAGTAGGACCAAAAGCGGACTCGAAAAGAAAGACCGACCGAAAGCGGAGTTTCCACAATAAACGAGTACGACCGTAAGCGGACTCGAATAGAAAGACCGACCAAAAGTGGACTCGAAAAGAAAGACCGACCGAAAGCGAAGTTTCAACAACAAACGAGTACGACCGAAAGCGGAATCGAAAAGAAAGACCGACCGAAAGCGGACTTGAAAAGAAAGACCAACCGAAAGCGGAGTTTCAACAACAAACGAGTACGACCGAAAGCGGACTCGAAAAGATAGACCGACCGAAAGCGGAGTTTCAACAACAAACGGGTACAACAGAAAGCGGACTCGAAAAGAAAGACCGACCGAAAGCGGAGTTTCAACAACAAATGGGTACGACCGAAAGCAGACTTGAAAAGAAAGACCAACCGAAAGCGGAGTTTCAACAACAAACGAGTACGACTGAAAGCGTACTCCAAAAGAATGACCGACCGAAAGCGGAGTTTCAACAACAAACGAGTACGACCGAAAGCGGACTCGAAAAGAAAGACCGACCGAAAGCGTTGTTTCAACAACAACTGGGTACGACCGAAAGCGGACTTGAAAAGAAAGACCGACCGAAAGCGGAGTTTCAACAACAAATGGGTACGACCGAAAGCGGACTTGAAAAGAAAGACCAACCGAAAGCGGAGTTTCAACAATAAACGAGTACGACTGAAAGCGGACTCGAAAAGATAGACCGACCAAAAGCGGAGTTTCAACAACAAACGAGTACGACCCAAAGCGGACTCGAAAAGAAAGACCGACCGAAAGAGGACTTGAAAAGAAAGACCAACCGAAAGCGGAGTTTCAACAACAAACGAGTACGACCGAAAGCGGACTCGAAAATATAGACCGACCGAAAGCGGAGTTTCAACAACAAACGGGTACAACCGAAAGCGGACTCGAAAAGAAAGACCGACCGAAAGCGGAGTTTCAACAACAAATGGGTACGACCGAAAGCAGACTTGAAAATAAAGACCAACCGAAAGCGGAGTTTCAACAACAAACGAGTACGACTGAAAGCGTACTCGAAAAGAATGACCGACCGAAAGCGGAGTTTCAACAACAAACGAGTACGACCGAAAGCGGACTCGAAAAGAAAGACCGACCGAAAGCGTTGTTTCAACAACAAATGGGTACGACTGAAAGCGGACTTGAAAAGAAAGACCAACCGAAAGCGGAGTTTCAACAACAAACGAATACGACTGAAAGCGTACTCGAAAAGAAAGACCGACCGAAAACGGAGTTTGATCAACAAACGAGTACGACCGAAAGCGGACTCGAAAAGAAAGACCGACCAAAAGTGGAGTTTCAACAACAAACGAGTACGACCGAAAGCGGACTTGAAAAGAAAGACCGACTGAAAGCAGAGTTTGAACAATAAACGAGTACGACCAAAAGCGGACTAGAAAAGAAAGACCGACCGAAAGCGTAGTTTCAACAACAAACGAGTACGACCAAAAGTGGACTCGAAAAGAAAGACCGAACGAAAGCAGAGTTTCAACAACAAATGGGTACGACCGAAAGCGGACTTGAAAAGAAAGACCAACCGAAAGCGGAGTTTCAACAACAAACGAGTACGACTGAAAGCGGACTCGAAAAGATAGACCGACCGAAAGCGGAGTTTTAACAACAAACGAGTACGACCGAAAGCGGACTCGAAAAGAAAGACCGACCAAAAGTGGAGTTTCAACAACAAACGAGTACGACCGAAAATGGACTCGAAAAAAAAGACCGACCAAAAGTGGAGTTTCAACAACAAACGAGTACGACCGAAAGCTGACTCAAAAAGAAAGACCGACCGAAAGCGGACTCGGAAAGAAAGACCGACCAAAAGCGGAGTTTCAACAACAAACGAGTACGACCGAAAGCAGACTCGAAAAGAAAGACCGACCGAAAGCGGAGTTTCAACAACAAACGAGTAGGACCAAAAGCGGACTCGAAAAGCAAGACCGACCAAAAGCAGAGTTTCCACAATAAACGAGTACGACCGTAAGCGGACTCGAAGAGAAAGACCGACCAAAAGTGGACTCGAAAAGAAAGACCGACCGAAAGCGGAGTTTCAACGACAAACGCGTACGACCGAAAGCGGACTCGAGAAGAAAGACCGACCAAAATTGGAGTTTCAACAACAAATGGGTACGACCGAAAGCAGACTTGAAAAGAAAGACCAACCAAAAGCGGAGTTTCAACAACAAACGAGTACGACTGAAAGCGTACTCGAAAAGAATGACCGACCGAAAGCGGAGTTTCAACAACAAACGAGTACGACTGAAAGCGGGCTCGAAAAGAAAGACCAACCGAAAGCGGAGTTTCAACAACAAACGAGTACAATAGAAAGTGGACTCGAAAAGAAAGACCGACCAAAAGTGGAGTTTCAACAACAAACGAGTACGACCGAAAGCGGACTCAAAAAGAAAGACCGATCGAAAGCGGACTCGGAAAGAAAGACCGACCAAAAGCAGAGTTTCAACAGCAAACGAGTACGACCGAAAGCAGACTCGAGAAGAAAGACCGAACGAAAGCGGAGTTTCAACAACAAACGAGTAGGACCAAAAGCGGACTCGAAAAGAAAGACCGACCGAAAGCGGAGTTTCCACAATAAACGAGTACGACCGTAAGCGGACTCGAATAGAAAGACCGACCAAAAGTGGACTCGAAAAGAAAGACCGACCGAAAGCGAAGTTTCAACAACAAACGAGTACGACCGAAAGCGGAATCGAAAAGAAAGACCGACCGAAAGCGAACTTGAAAAGAAAGACCAACCGAAAGCGGAGTTTCAACAACAAACGAGTACGACCGAAAGCGGACTCGAAAAGATAGACCGACCGAAAGCGGAGTTTCAACAACAAACGGGTACAACAGAAAGCGGACTCGAAAAGAAAGACCGACCGAAAGCGGAGTTTCAACAACAAATGGGTACGACCGAAAGCAGACTTGAAAAGAAAGACCAACCGAAAACGGAGTTTCAACAACAAACGAGTACGACTGAAAGCGTACTCCAAAAGAATGACCGACAGAAAGCGGAGTTTCAACAACAAACGAGTACGACCGAAAGCGGACTCAAAAAGAAAGACCGACCGAAAGCGTTGTTTCAACAACAACTGGGTACGACCGAAAGCGGACTTGAAAAGAAAGACCGACCGAAAGCGGAGTTTCAACAACAAATGGGTACGACCAAAAGCGGACTTGAAAAGAAAGACCAACCGAAAGCGGAGTTTCAACAATAAACGAGTACGACTGAAAGCGGACTCGAAAAGATAGACCGACCAAAAGCGGAGTTTCAACAACAAACGAGTACGACCCAAAGCGGACTCGAAAAGAAAGACCGACCGAAAGAGGACTTGAAAAGAAAGACCAACCGAAAGCGGAGTTTCAACAACAAACGAGTACGACCGAAAGCGGACTCGAAAATATAGACCGACCGAAAGCGGAGTTTCAACAACAAACGGGTACAACCGAAAGCGGACTCGAAAAGAAAGACCGACCGAAAGCGGAGTTTCAACAACAAATGGGTACGACCGAAAGCAGACTTGAAAATAAAGACCAACCGAAAGCGGAGTTTCAACAACAAACGAGTACGACTGAAAGCGTACTCGAAAAGAATGACCGACCGAAAGCGGAGTTTCAACAACAAACGAGTACGACCGGAAGCGGACTCGAAAAGAAAGACCGACCGAAAGCGTTGTTTCAACAACAAATGGGTACGACCGAAAGCGGACTTGAAAAGAAAGACCAACCGAAAGCGGAGTTTCAACAACAAACGAATACGACTAAAAGCGTACTCGAAAAGAAAGACCGACCGAAAACAGAGTTTGATCAACAAACGAGTACGACCGAAAGCGGACTCGAAAAGAAAGACCGACCAAAAGTGGAGTTTCAACAACAAACGAGTACGACCGAAAGCGGACTTGAAAAGAAAGACCGACTGAAAGCAGAGTTTGAACAATAAACGAGTACGACCAAAAGCGGACTAGAAAAGAAAGACCGACCGAAAGCGTAGTTTCAACAACAAACGAGTACGACCAAAAGTGGACTCGAAAAGAAAGACCGAACGAAAGCAGAGTTTCAACAACAAATGGGTACGACCGAAAGCGGACTTGAAAAGAAAGACCAACCGAAAGCGGAGTTTCAACAACAAACGAGTACGACTGAAAGCGGACTCGAAAAGATAGACCGACCGAAAGCGGAGTTTTAACAACAAACGAGTACGACCGAAAGCGGACTCGAAAAGAAAGACCGACCAAAAGTGGAGTTTCAACAACAAACGAGTACGACCGAAAATGGACTCGAATAAAAAGACCGACCAAAAGTGGAGTTTCAACAACAAACGAGTACGACCGAAAGCTGACTCAAAAAGAAAGACCGACCGAAAGCGGACTCGGAAAGAAAGACCGACCAAAAGCGGAGTTTCAACAACAAACGAGTACGACCGAAAGCAGACTCGAAAAGAAAGACCGACCGAAAGCGGAGTTTCAACAACAAACGAGTAGGACCAAAAGCGGACTCGAAAAGCAAGACCGACCAAAAGAAGAGTTTCCACAATAAACGAGTACGACCGTAAGCGGACTCGAAGAGAAAGACCGACCAAAAGTGGACTCGAAAAGAAAGACCGACCGAAAGCGGAGTTTCAACAACAAACGCGTACGACCGAAAGCGGACTCGAGAAGAAAGACCGACCAAAATTGGAGTTTCAACAACAAATGGGTACGACCGAAAGCAGACTTGAAAAGAAAGACCAACCAAAAGCGGAGTTTCAACAACAAACGAGTACGACTGAAAGCGTACTCGAAAAGAATGACCGACCAAAAGCGGAGTTTCAACAACAAACGAGTACGACTGAAAGCGGGCTCGAAAAGAAAGACCAACCGAAAGCGGAGTTTCAACAACAAACGAGTACGATAGAAAGTGGACTCGAAAAGAAAGACCGACCAAAAGTGGAGTTTCAACAACAAACGAGTACGACCGAAAGCGGACTCAAAAAGAAAGACCGACCGAAAGCGGACTCGGAAAGAAAGACCGACCAAAAGCAGAGTTTCAACAGCAAACGAGTACGACCGAAAGCAGACTCGAGAAGAAAGACCGAACGAAAGCGGAGTTTCAACAACAAACGAGTAGGACCAAAAGCGGACTCGAAAAGAAAGACCGACCGAAAGCGGAGTTTCCACAATAAACGAGTACGACCGTAAGCGGACTCGAATAGAAAGACCGACCAAAAGTGGACTCGAAAAGAAAGACCGACCGAAAGCGAAGTTTCAACAACAAACGAGTACGACCGAAAGCGGAATCGAAAAGAAAGACCGACCGAAAGCGGACTTGAAAAGAAAGACCAACCGAAAGCGGAGTTTCAACAACAAACGAGTACGACCGAAAGCGGACTCGAAAAGATAGACCGACCGAAAGCGGAGTTTCAACAACAAACGGGTACAACAGAAAGCGGACTCGAAAAGAAAGACCGACCGAAAGCGGAGTTTCAACAACAAATGGGTACGACCGAAAGCAGACTTGAAAAGAAAGACCAACCGAAAGCGGAGTTTCAACAACAAACGAGTACGACTGAAAGCGTACTCCAAAAGAATGACCGACCGAAAGCGGAGTTTCAACAACAAACGAGTACGACCGAAAGCGGACTCGAAAAGAAAGACCGACCGAAAGCGTTGTTTCAACAACAACTGGGTACGACCGAAAGCGGACTTGAAAAGAAAGACCGACCGAAAGCGGAGTTTCAACAACAAATGGGTACGACCGAAAGCGGACTTGAAAAGAAAGACCAACCGAAAGCGGAGTTTCAACAATAAACGAGTACGACTGAAAGCGGACTCGAAAAGATAGACCGACCAAAAGCGGAGTTTCAACAACAAACGAGTACGACCCAAAGCGGACTCGAAAAGAAAGACCGACCGAAAGAGGACTTGAAAAGAAAGACCAACCGAAAGCGGAGTTTCAACAACAAACGAGTACGACCGAAAGCGGACTCGAAAATATAGACCGACCGAAAGCGGAGTTTCAACAACAAACGGGTACAACCGAAAGCGGACTCGAAAAGAAAGACCGACCGAAAGCGGAGTTTCAACAACAAATGGGTACGACCGAAAGCAGACTTGAAAATAAAGACCAACCGAAAGCGGAGTTTCAACAACAAACGAGTACGACTGAAAGCGTACTCGAAAAGAATGACCGACCGAAAGCGGAGTTTCAACAACAAACGAGTACGACCGAAAGCGGACTCGAAAAGAAAGACCGACCGAAAGCGTTGTTTCAACAACAAATGGGTACGACTGAAAGCGGACTTGAAAAGAAAGACCAACCGAAAGCGGAGTTTCAACAACAAACGAATACGACTGAAAGCGTACTCGAAAAGAAAGACCGACCGAAAACGGAGTTTGATCAACAAACGAGTACGACCGAAAGCGGACTCGAAAAGAAAGACCGACCAAAAGTGGAGTTTCAACAACAAACGAGTACGACCGAAAGCGGACTTGAAAAGAAAGACCGACTGAAAGCAGAGTTTGAACAATAAACGAGTACGACCAAAAGCGGACTAGAAAAGAAAGACCGACCGAAAGCGTAGTTTCAACAACAAACGAGTACGACCAAAAGTGGACTCGAAAAGAAAGACCGAACGAAAGCAGAGTTTCAACAACAAATGGGTACGACCGAAAACGGACTTGAAAAGAAAGACCAACCGAAAGCGGAGTTTCAACAACAAACGAGTACGACTGAAAGCGGACTCGAAAAGATAGACCGACCGAAAGCGGAGTTTTAACAACAAACGAGTACGACCGAAAGCGGACTCGAAAAGAAAGACCGACCAAAAGTGGAGTTTCAACAACAAACGAGTACGACCGAAAATGGACTCGAAAAAAAAGACCGACCAAAAGTGGAGTTTCAACAACAAACGAGTACGACCGAAAGCTGACTCAAAAAGAAAGACCGACCGAAAGCGGACTCGGAAAGAAAGACCGACCAAAAGCGGAGTTTCAACAACAAACGAGTACGACCGAAAGCAGACTCGAAAAGAAAGACCGACCGAAAGCGGAGTTTCAACAACAAACGAGTAGGACCAAAAGCGGACTCGAAAAGCAAGACCGACCAAAAGCAGAGTTTCCACAATAAACGAGTACGACCGTAAGCGGACTCGAAGAGAAAGACCGACCAAAAGTGGACTCGAAAAGAAAGACCGACCGAAAGCGGAGTTTCAACGACAAACGCGTACGACCGAAAGCGGACTCGAGAAGAAAGACCGACCAAAATTGGAGTTTCAACAACAAATGGGTACGACCGAAAGCAGACTTGAAAAGAAAGACCAACCAAAAGCGGAGTTTCAACAACAAACGAGTACGACTGAAAGCGTACTCGAAAAGAATGACCGACCGAAAGCGGAGTTTCAACAACAAACGAGTACGACTGAAAGCGGGCTCGAAAAGAAAGACCAACCGAAAGCGGAGTTTCAACAACAAACGAGTACAATAGAAAGTGGACTCGAAAAGAAAGACCGACCAAAAGTGGAGTTTCAACAACAAACGAGTACGACCGAAAGCGGACTCAAAAAGAAAGACCGATCGAAAGCGGACTCGGAAAGAAAGACCGACCAAAAGCAGAGTTTCAACAGCAAACGAGTACGACCGAAAGCAGACTCGAGAAGAAAGACCGAACGAAAGCGGAGTTTCAACAACAAACGAGTAGGACCAAAAGCGGACTCGAAAAGAAAGACCGACCGAAAGCGGAGTTTCCACAATAAACGAGTACGACCGTAAGCGGACTCGAATAGAAAGACCGACCAAAAGTGGACTCGAAAAGAAAGACCGACCGAAAGCGAAGTTTCAACAACAAACGAGTACGACCGAAAGCGGAATCGAAAAGAAAGACCGACCGAAAGCGAACTTGAAAAGAAAGACCAACCGAAAGCGGAGTTTCAACAACAAACGAGTACGACCGAAAGCGGACTCGAAAAGATAGACCGACCGAAAGCGGAGTTTCAACAACAAACGGGTACAACAGAAAGCGGACTCGAAAAGAAAGACCGACCGAAAGCGGAGTTTCAACAACAAATGGGTACGACCGAAAGCAGACTTGAAAAGAAAGACCAACCGAAAACGGAGTTTCAACAACAAACGAGTACGACTGAAAGCGTACTCCAAAAGAATGACCGACAGAAAGCGGAGTTTCAACAACAAACGAGTACGACCGAAAGCGGACTCAAAAAGAAAGACCGACCGAAAGCGTTGTTTCAACAACAACTGGGTACGACCGAAAGCGGACTTGAAAAGAAAGACCGACCGAAAGCGGAGTTTCAACAACAAATGGGTACGACCAAAAGCGGACTTGAAAAGAAAGACCAACCGAAAGCGGAGTTTCAACAATAAACGAGTACGACTGAAAGCGGACTCGAAAAGATAGACCGACCAAAAGCGGAGTTTCAACAACAAACGAGTACGACCCAAAGCGGACTCGAAAAGAAAGACCGACCGAAAGAGGACTTGAAAAGAAAGACCAACCGAAAGCGGAGTTTCAACAACAAACGAGTACGACCGAAAGCGGACTCGAAAATATAGACCGACCGAAAGCGGAGTTTCAACAACAAACGGGTACAACCGAAAGCGGACTCGAAAAGAAAGACCGACCGAAAGCGGAGTTTCAACAACAAATGGGTACGACCGAAAGCAGACTTGAAAATAAAGACCAACCGAAAGCGGAGTTTCAACAACAAACGAGTACGACTGAAAGCGTACTCGAAAAGAATGACCGACCGAAAGCGGAGTTTCAACAACAAACGAGTACGACCGAAAGCGGACTCGAAAAGAAAGACCGACCGAAAGCGTTGTTTCAACAACAAATGGGTACGACCGAAAGCGGACTTGAAAAGAAAGACCAACCGAAAGCGGAGTTTCAACAACAAACGAATACGACTAAAAGCGTACTCGAAAAGAAAGACCGACCGAAAACAGAGTTTGATCAACAAACGAGTACGACCGAAAGCGGACTCGAAAAGAAAGACCGACCAAAAGTGGAGTTTCAACAACAAACGAGTACGACCGAAAGCGGACTTGAAAAGAAAGACCGACTGAAAGCAGAGTTTGAACAATAAACGAGTACGACCAAAAGCGGACTAGAAAAGAAAGACCGACCGAAAGCGTAGTTTCAACAACAAACGAGTACGACCAAAAGTGGACTCGAAAAGAAAGACCGAACGAAAGCAGAGTTTCAACAACAAATGGGTACGACCGAAAGCGGACTTGAAAAGAAAGACCAACCGAAAGCGGAGTTTCAACAACAAACGAGTACGACTGAAAGCGGACTCGAAAAGATAGACCGACCGAAAGCGGAGTTTTAACAACAAACGAGTACGACCGAAAGCGGACTCGAAAAGAAAGACCGACCAAAAGTGGAGTTTCAACAACAAACGAGTACGACCGAAAATGGACTCGAAAAAAAAGACCGACCAAAAGTGGAGTTTCAACAACAAACGAGTACGACCGAAAGCTGACTCAAAAAGAAAGACCGACCGAAAGCGGACTCGGAAAGAAAGACCGACCAAAAGCGGAGTTTCAACAACAAACGAGTACGACCGAAAGCAGACTCGAAAAGAAAGACCGACCGAAAGCGGAGTTTCAACAACAAACGAGTAGGACCAAAAGCGGACTCGAAAAGCAAGACCGACCAAAAGCAGAGTTTCCACAATAAACGAGTACGACCGTAAGCGGACTCGAAGAGAAAGACCGACCAAAAGTGGACTCGAAAAGAAAGACCGACCGAAAGCGGAGTTTCAACGACAAACGCGTACGACCGAAAGCGGACTCGAGAAGAAAGACCGACCAAAATTGGAGTTTCAACAACAAATGGGTACGACCGAAAGCAGACTTGAAAAGAAAGACCAACCAAAAGCGGATTTTCAACAACAAACGAGTACGACTGAAAGCGTACTCGAAAAGAATGACCGACCGAAAGCGGAGTTTCAACAACAAACGAGTACGACTGAAAGCGGGCTCGAAAAGAAAGACCAACCGAAAGCGGAGTTTCAACAACAAACGAGTACGATAGAAAGTGGACTCGAAAAGAAAGACCGACGAAAAGTGGAGTTTCAACAACAAACGAGTACGACCGAAAGCGGACTCAAAAAGAAAGACCGACCGAAAGCGGACTCGGAAAGAAAGACCGACCAAAAGCAGAGTTTCAACAGCAAACGAGTACGACCGAAAGCAGACTCGAGAAGAAAGACCGAACGAAAGCGGAGTTTCAACAACAAACGAGTAGGACCAAAAGCGGACTCGAAAAGAAAGACCGACCGAAAGCGGAGTTTCCACAATAAACGAGTACGACCGTAAGCGGACTCGAATAGAAAGACCGACCAAAAGTGGACTCGAAAAGAAAGACCGACCGAAAGCGAAGTTTCAACAACAAACGAGTACGACCGAAAGCGGAATCGAAAAGAAAGACCGACCGAAAGCAAACTTGAAAAGAAAGACCAACCGAAAGCGGAGTTTCAACAACAAACGAGTACGACCGAAAGCGGACTCGAAAAGATAGACCGACCGAAAGCGGAGTTTCAACAACAAACGGGTACAACAGAAAGCGGACTCGAAAAGAAAGACCGACCGAAAGCGGAGTTTCAACAACAAATGGGTACGACCGAAAGCAGACTTGAAAAGAAAGACCAACCGAAAACGGAGTTTCAACAACAAACGAGTACGACTGAAAGCGTACTCCAAAAGAATGACCGACAGAAAGCGGAGTTTCAACAACAAACGAGTACGACCGAAAGCGGACTCAAAAAGAAAGACCGACCGAAAGCGTTGTTTCAACAACAACTGGGTACGACCGAAAGCGGACTTGAAAAGAAAGACCGACCGAAAGCGGAGTTTCAACAACAAATGGGTACGACCAAAAGCGGACTTGAAAAGAAAGACCAACCGAAAGCGGAGTTTCAACAATAAACGAGTACGACTGAAAGCGGACTCGAAAAGATAGACCGACCAAAAGCGGAGTTTCAACAACAAACGAGTACGACCCAAAGCGGACTCGAAAAGAAAGACCGACCGAAAGAGGACTTGAAAAGAAAGACCAACCGAAAGCGGAGTTTCAACAACAAACGAGTACGACCGAAAGCGGACTCGAAAATATAGACCGACCGAAAGCGGAGTTTCAACAACAAACGGGTACAACCGAAAGCGGACTCGAAAAGAAAGACCGACCGAAAGCGGAGTTTCAACAACAAATGGGTACGACCGAAAGCAGACTTGAAAATAAAGACCAACCGAAAGCGGAGTTTCAACAACAAACGAGTACGACTGAAAGCGTACTCGAAAAGAATGACCGACCGAAAGCGGAGTTTCAACAACAAACGAGTACGACCGAAAGCGGACTCGAAAAGAAAGACCGACCGAAAGCGTTGTTTCAACAACAAATGGGTACGACCGAAAGCGGACTTGAAAAGAAAGACCAACCGAAAGCGGAGTTTCAACAACAAACGAATACGACTAAAAGCGTACTCGAAAAGAAAGACCGACCGAAAACAGAGTTTGATCAACAAACGAGTACGACCGAAAGCGGACTCGAAAAGAAAGACCGACCAAAAGTGGAGTTTCAACAACAAACGAGTACGACCGAAAGCGGACTTGAAAAGAAAGACCGACTGAAAGCAGAGTTTGAACAATAAACGAGTACGACCAAAAGCGGACTAGAAAAGAAAGACCGACCGAAAGCGTAGTTTCAACAACAAACGAGTACGACCAAAAGTGGACTCGAAAAGAAAGACCGAACGAAAGCAGAGTTTCAACAACAAATGGGTACGACCGAAAGCGGACTTGAAAAGAAAGACCAACCGAAAGCGGAGTTTCAACAACAAACGAGTACGAATGAAAGCGGACTCGAAAAGATAGACCGACCGAAAGCGGAGTTTTAACAACAAACGAGTACGACCGAAAGCGGACTCGAAAAGAAAGACCGACCAAAAGTGGAGTTTCAACAACAAACGAGTACGACCGAAAATGGACTCGAAAAAAAAGACCGACCAAAAGTGGAGTTTCAACAACAAACGAGTACGACCGAAAGCTGACTCAAAAAGAAAGACCGACCGAAAGCGGACTCGGAAAGAAAGACCGACCAAAAGCGGAGTTTCAACAACAAACGAGTACGACCGAAAGCAGACTCGAAAAGAAAGACCGACCGAAAGCGGAGTTTCAACAACAAACGAGTAGGACCAAAAGCGGACTCGAAAAGCAAGACCGACCAAAAGCAGAGTTTCCACAATAAACGAGTACGACCGTAAGCGGACTCGAAGAGAAAGACCGACCAAAAGTGGACTCGAAAAGAAAGACCGACCGAAAGCGGAGTTTCAACGACAAACGCGTACGACCGAAAGCGGACTCGAGAAGAAAGACCGACCAAAATTGGAGTTTCAACAACAAATGGGTACGACCGAAAGCAGACTTGAAAAGAAAGACCAACCAAAAGCGGATTTTCAACAACAAACGAGTACGACTGAAAGCGTACTCGAAAAGAATGACCGACCGAAAGCGGAGTTTCAACAACAAACGAGTACGACTGAAAGCGAGCTCGAAAAGAAAGACCAACCGAAAGCGGAGTTTCAACAACAAACGAGTACGATAGAAAGTGGACTCGAAAAGAAAGACCGACGAAAAGTGGAGTTTCAACAACAAACGAGTACGACCGAAAGCGGACTCAAAAAGAAAGACCGACCGAAAGCGGACTCGGAAAGAAAGACCGACCAAAAGCAGAGTTTCAACAGCAAACGAGTACGACCGAAAGCAGACTCGAGAAGAAAGACCGAACGAAAGCGGAGTTTCAACAACAAACGAGTAGGACCAAAAGCGGACTCGAAAAGAAAGACCGACCGAAAGCGGAGTTTCCACAATAAACGAGTACGACCGTAAGCGGACTCGAATAGAAAGACCGACCAAAAGTGGACTCGAAAAGAAAGACCGACCGAAAGCGAAGTTTCAACAACAAACGAGTACGACCGAAAGCGGAATCGAAAAGAAAGACCGACCGAAAGCAAACTTGAAAAGAAAGACCAACCGAAAGCGGAGTTTCAACAACAAACGAGTACGACCGAAAGCGGACTCGAAAAGATAGACCGACCGAAAGCGGAGTTTCAACAACAAACGGGTACAACAGAAAGCGGACTCGAAAAGAAAGACCGACCGAAAGCGGAGTTTCAACAACAAATGGGTACGGCCGAAAGCAGACTTGAAAAGAAAGACCAACCGAAAACGGAGTTTCAACAACAAACGAGTACGACTGAAAGCGTACTCCAAAAGAATGACCGACAGAAAGCGGAGTTTCAACAACAAACGAGTACGACCGAAAGCGGACTCAAAAAGAAAGACCGACCGAAAGCGTTGTTTCAACAACAACTGGGTACGACCGAAAGCGGACTTGAAAAGAAAGACCGACCGAAAGCGGAGTTTCAACAACAAATGGGTACGACCAAAAGCGGACTTGAAAAGAAAGACCAACCGAAAGCGGAGTTTCAACAATAAACGAGTACGACTGAAAGCGGACTCGAAAAGATAGACCGACCAAAAGCGGAGTTTCAACAACAAACGAGTACGACCCAAAGCGGACTCGAAAAGAAAGACCGACCGAAAGAGGACTTGAAAAGAAAGACCAACCGAAAGCGGAGTTTCAACAACAAACGAGTACGACCGAAAGCGGACTCGAAAATATAGACCGACCGAAAGCGGAGTTTCAACAACAAACGGGTACAACCGAAAGCGGACTCGAAAAGAAAGACCGACCGAAAGCGGAGTTTCAACAACAAATGGGTACGACCGAAAGCAGACTTGAAAATAAAGACCAACCGAAAGCGGAGTTTCAACAACAAACGAGTACGACTGAAAGCGTACTCGAAAAGAATGACCGACCGAAAGCGGAGTTTCAACAACAAACGAGTACGACCGAAAGCGGACTCGAAAAGAAAGACCGACCGAAAGCGTTGTTTCAACAACAAATGGGTACGACCGAAAGCGGACTTGAAAAGAAAGACCAACCGAAAGCGGAGTTTCAACAACAAACGAATACGACTAAAAGCGTACTCGAAAAGAAAGACCGACCGAAAACAGAGTTTGATCAACAAACGAGTACGACCGAAAGCGGACTCGAAAAGAAAGACCGACCAAAAGTGGAGTTTCAACAACAAACGAGTACGACCGAAAGCGGACTTGAAAAGAAAGACCGACTGAAAGCAGAGTTTGAACAATAAACGAGTACGACCAAAAGCGGACTAGAAAAGAAAGACCGACCGAAAGCGTAGTTTCAACAACAAACGAGTACGACCAAAAGTGGACTCGAAAAGAAAGACCGAACGAAAGCAGAGTTTCAACAACAAATGGGTACGACCGAAAGCGGACTTGAAAACAAAGACCAACCGAAAGCGGAGTTTCAACAACAAACGAGTACGACTGAAAGCGGACTCGAAAAGATAGACCGACCGAAAGCGGAGTTTTAACAACAAACGAGTACGACCGAAAGCGGACTCGAAAAGAAAGACCGACCAAAAGTGGAGTTTCAACAACAAACGAGTACGACCGAAAATGGACTCGAAAAAAAAGACCGACCAAAAGTGGAGTTTCAACAACAAACGAGTACGACCGAAAGCTGACTCAAAAAGAAAGACCGACCGAAAGCGGACTCGGAAAGAAAGACCGACCAAAAGCGGAGTTTCAACAACAAACGAGTACGACCGAAAGCAGACTCGAAAAGAAAGACCGACCGAAAGCGGAGTTTCAACAACAAACGAGTAGGACCAAAAGTGGACTCGAAAAGCAAGACCGACCAAAAGCAGAGTTTCCACAATAAACGAGTACGACCGTAAGCGGACTCGAAGAGAAAGACCGACCAAAAGTGGACTCGAAAAGAAAGACCGACCAAAAGCGGAGTTTCAACGACAAACGCGTACGACCGAAAGCGGACTCGAGAAGAAAGACCGACCAAAATTGGAGTTTCAACAACAAATGGGTACGACCGAAAGCAGACTTGAAAAGAAAGACCAACCAAAAGCGGATTTTCAACAACAAACGAGTACGACTGAAAGCGTACTCGAAAAGAATGACCGACCGAAAGCGGAGTTTCAACAACAAACGAGTACGACTGAAAGCGGGCTCGAAAAGAAAGACCAACCGAAAGCGGAGTTTCAACAACAAACGAGTACGATAGAAAGTGGACTCGAAAAGAAAGACCGACCAAAAGTGGAGTTTCAACAACAAACGAGTACGACCGAAAGCGGACTCAAAAAGAAAGACCGACCGAAAGCGGACTCGGAAAGAAAGACCGACCAAAAGCAGAGTTTCAACAGCAAACGAGTACGACCGAAAGCAGACTCGAGAAGAAAGACCGAACGAAAGCGGAGTTTCAACAACAAACGAGTAGGACCAAAAGCGGACTCGAAAAGAAAGACCGACCGAAAGCGGAGTTTCCACAATAAACGAGTACGACCGTAAGCGGACTCGAATAGAAAGACCGACCAAAAGTGGACTCGAAAAGAAAGACCGACCGAAAGCGAAGTTTCAACAACAAACGAGTACGACCGAAAGCGGAATCGAAAAGAAAGACCGACCGAAAGCAAACTTGAAAAGAAAGACCAACCGAAAGCGGAGTTTCAACAACAAACGAGTACGACCGAAAGCGGACTCGAAAAGATAGACCGACCGAAAGCGGAGTTTCAACAACAAACGGGTACAACAGAAAGCGGACTCGAAAAGAAAGACCGACCGAAAGCGGAGTTTCAACAACAAATGGGTACGACCGAAAGCAGACTTGAAAAGAAAGACCAACCGAAAACGGAGTTTCAACAACAAACGAGTACGACTGAAAGCGTACTCCAAAAGAATGACCGACAGAAAGCGGAGTTTCAACAACAAACGAGTACGACCGAAAGCGGACTCAAAAAGAAAGACCGACCGAAAGCGTTGTTTCAACAACAACTGGGTACGACCGAAAGCGGACTTGAAAAGAAAGACCGACCGAAAGCGGAGTTTCAACAACAAATGGGTACGACCAAAAGCGGACTTGAAAAGAAAGACCAACCGAAAGCGGAGTTTCAACAATAAACGAGTACGACTGAAAGCGGACTCGAAAAGATAGACCGACCAAAAGCGGAGTTTCAACAACAAACGAGTACGACCCAAAGCGGACTCGAAAAGAAAGACCGACCGAAAGAGGACTTGAAAAGAAAGACCAACCGAAAGCGGAGTTTCAACAACAAACGAGTACGACCGAAAGCGGACTCGAAAATATAGACCGACCGAAAGCGGAGTTTCAACAACAAACGGGTACAACCGAAAGCGGACTCGAAAAGAAAGACCGACCGAAAGCGGAGTTTCAACAACAAATGGGTACGACCGAAAGCAGACTTGAAAATAAAGACCAACCGAAAGCGGAGTTTCAACAACAAACGAGTACGACTGAAAGCGTACTCGAAAAGAATGACCGACCGAAAGCGGAGTTTCAACAACAAACGAGTACGACCGAAAGCGGACTCGAAAAGAAAGACCGACCGAAAGCGTTGTTTCAACAACAAATGGGTACGACCGAAAGCGGACTTGAAAAGAAAGACCAACCGAAAGCGGAGTTTCAACAACAAACGAATACGACTAAAAGCGTACTCGAAAAGAAAGACCGACCGAAAACAGAGTTTGATCAACAAACGAGTACGACCGAAAGCGGACTCGAAAAGAAAGACCGACCAAAAGTGGAGTTTCAACAACAAACGAGTACGACCGAAAGCGGACTTGAAAAGAAAGACCGACTGAAAGCAGAGTTTGAACAATAAACGAGTACGACCAAAAGCGGACTAGAAAAGAAAGACCGACCGAAAGCGTAGTTTCAACAACAAACGAGTACGACCAAAAGTGGACTCGAAAAGAAAGACCGAACGAAAGCAGAGTTTCAACAACAAATGGGTACGACCGAAAGCGGACTTGAAAAGAAAGACCAACCGAAAGCGGAGTTTCAACAACAAACGAGTACGACTGAAAGCGGACTCGAAAAGATAGACCGACCGAAAGCGGAGTTTTAACAACAAACGAGTACGACCGAAAGCGGACTCGAAAAGAAAGACCGACCAAAAGTGGAGTTTCAACAACAAACGAGTACGACCGAAAATGGACTCGAAAAAAAAGACCGACCAAAAGTGGAGTTTCAACAACAAACGAGTACGACCGAAAGCTGACTCAAAAAGAAAGACCGACCGAAAGCGGACTCGGAAAGAAAGACCGACCAAAAGCGGAGTTTCAACAACAAACGAGTACGACCGAAAGCAGACTCGAAAAGAAAGACCGACCGAAAGCGGAGTTTCAACAACAAACGAGTAGGACCAAAAGCGGACTCGAAAAGCAAGACCGACCAAAAGCAGAGTTTCCACAATAAACGAGTACGACCGTAAGCGGACTCGAAGAGAAAGACCGACCAAAAGTGGACTCGAAAAGAAAGACCGACCGAAAGCGGAGTTTCAACGACAAACGCGTACGACCGAAAGCGGACTCGAGAAGAAAGACCGACCAAAATTGGAGTTTCAACAACAAATGGGTACGACCGAAAGCAGACTTGAAAAGAAAGACCAACCAAAAGCGGATTTTCAACAACAAACGAGTACGACTGAAAGCGTACTCGAAAAGAATGACCGACCGAAAGCGGAGTTTCAACAACAAACGAGTACGACTGAAAGCGGGCTCGAAAAGAAAGACCAACCGAAAGCGGAGTTTCAACAACAAACGAGTACGATAGAAAGTGGACTCGAAAAGAAAGACCGACGAAAAGTGGAGTTTCAACAACAAACGAGTACGACCGAAAGCGGACTCAAAAAGAAAGACCGACCGAAAGCGGACTCGGAAAGAAAGACCGACCAAAAGCAGAGTTTCAACAGCAAACGAGTACGACCGAAAGCAGACTCGAGAAGAAAGACCGAACGAAAGCGGAGTTTCAACAACAAACGAGTAGGACCAAAAGCGGACTCGAAAAGAAAGACCGACCGAAAGCGGAGTTTCCACAATAAACGAGTACGACCGTAAGCGGACTCGAATAGAAAGACCGACCAAAAGTGGACTCGAAAAGAAAGACCGACCGAAAGCGAAGTTTCAACAACAAACGAGTACGACCGAAAGCGGAATCGAAAAGAAAGACCGACCGAAAGCAAACTTGAAAAGAAAGACCAACCGAAAGCGGAGTTTCAACAACAAACGAGTACGACCGAAAGCGGACTCGAAAAGATAGACCGACCGAAAGCGGAGTTTCAACAACAAACGGGTACAACAGAAAGCGGACTCGAAAAGAAAGACCGACCGAAAGCGGAGTTTCAACAACAAATGGGTACGGCCGAAAGCAGACTTGAAAAGAAAGACCAACCGAAAACGGAGTTTCAACAACAAACGAGTACGACTGAAAGCGTACTCCAAAAGAATGACCGACAGAAAGCGGAGTTTCAACAACAAACGAGTACGACCGAAAGCGGACTCAAAAAGAAAGACCGACCGAAAGCGTTGTTTCAACAACAACTGGGTACGACCGAAAGCGGACTTGAAAAGAAAGACCGACCGAAAGCGGAGTTTCAACAACAAATGGGTACGACCAAAAGCGGACTTGAAAAGAAAGACCAACCGAAAGCGGAGTTTCAACAATAAACGAGTACGACTGAAAGCGGACTCGAAAAGATAGACCGACCAAAAGCGGAGTTTCAACAACAAACGAGTACGACCCAAAGCGGACTCGAAAAGAAAGACCGACCGAAAGAGGACTTGAAAAGAAAGACCAACCGAAAGCGGAGTTTCAACAACAAACGAGTACGACCGAAAGCGGACTCGAAAATATAGACCGACCGAAAGCGGAGTTTCAACAACAAACGGGTACAACCGAAAGCGGACTCGAAAAGAAAGACCGACCGAAAGCGGAGTTTCAACAACAAATGGGTACGACCGAAAGCAGACTTGAAAATAAAGACCAACCGAAAGCGGAGTTTCAACAACAAACGAGTACGACTGAAAGCGTACTCGAAAAGAATGACCGACCGAAAGCGGAGTTTCAACAACAAACGAGTACGACCGAAAGCGGACTCGAAAAGAAAGACCGACCGAAAGCGTTGTTTCAACAACAAATGGGTACGACCGAAAGCGGACTTGAAAAGAAAGACCAACCGAAAGCGGAGTTTCAACAACAAACGAATACGACTAAAAGCGTACTCGAAAAGAAAGACCGACCGAAAACAGAGTTTGATCAACAAACGAGTACGACCGAAAGCGGACTCGAAAAGAAAGACCGACCAAAAGTGGAGTTTCAACAACAAACGAGTACGACCGAAAGCGGACTTGAAAAGAAAGACCGACTGAAAGCAGAGTTTGAACAATAAACGAGTACGACCAAAAGCGGACTAGAAAAGAAAGACCGACCGAAAGCGTAGTTTCAACAACAAACGAGTACGACCAAAAGTGGACTCGAAAAGAAAGACCGAACGAAAGCAGAGTTTCAACAACAAATGGGTACGACCGAAAGCGGACTTGAAAACAAAGACCAACCGAAAGCGGAGTTTCAACAACAAACGAGTACGACTGAAAGCGGACTCGAAAAGATAGACCGACCGAAAGCGGAGTTTTAACAACAAACGAGTACGACCGAAAGCGGACTCGAAAAGAAAGACCGACCAAAAGTGGAGTTTCAACAACAAACGAGTACGACCGAAAATGGACTCGAAAAAAAAGACCGACCAAAAGTGGAGTTTCAACAACAAACGAGTACGACCGAAAGCTGACTCAAAAAGAAAGACCGACCGAAAGCGGACTCGGAAAGAAAGACCGACCAAAAGCGGAGTTTCAACAACAAACGAGTACGACCGAAAGCAGACTCGAAAAGAAAGACCGACCGAAAGCGGAGTTTCAACAACAAACGAGTAGGACCAAAAGTGGACTCGAAAAGCAAGACCGACCAAAAGCAGAGTTTCCACAATAAACGAGTACGACCGTAAGCGGACTCGAAGAGAAAGACCGACCAAAAGTGGACTCGAAAAGAAAGACCGACCAAAAGCGGAGTTTCAACGACAAACGCGTACGACCGAAAGCGGACTCGAGAAGAAAGACCGACCAAAATTGGAGTTTCAACAACAAATGGGTACGACCGAAAGCAGACTTGAAAAGAAAGACCAACCAAAAGCGGATTTTCAACAACAAACGAGTACGACTGAAAGCGTACTCGAAAAGAATGACCGACCGAAAGCGGAGTTTCAACAACAAACGAGTACGACTGAAAGCGGGCTCGAAAAGAAAGACCAACCGAAAGCGGAGTTTCAACAACAAACGAGTACGATAGAAAGTGGACTCGAAAAGAAAGACCGACCAAAAGTGGAGTTTCAACAACAAACGAGTACGACCGAAAGCGGACTCAAAAAGAAAGACCGACCGAAAGCGGACTCGGAAAGAAAGACCGACCAAAAGCAGAGTTTCAACAGCAAACGAGTACGACCGAAAGCAGACTCGAGAAGAAAGACCGAACGAAAGCGGAGTTTCAACAACAAACGAGTAGGACCAAAAGCGGACTCGAAAAGAAAGACCGACCGAAAGCGGAGTTTCCACAATAAACGAGTACGACCGTAAGCGGACTCGAATAGAAAGACCGACCAAAAGTGGACTCGAAAAGAAAGACCGACCGAAAGCGAAGTTTCAACAACAAACGAGTACGACCGAAAGCGGAATCGAAAAGAAAGACCGACCGAAAGCAAACTTGAAAAGAAAGACCAACCGAAAGCGGAGTTTCAACAACAAACGAGTACGACCGAAAGCGGACTCGAAAAGATAGACCGACCGAAAGCGGAGTTTCAACAACAAACGGGTACAACAGAAAGCGGACTCGAAAAGAAAGACCGACCGAAAGCGGAGTTTCAACAACAAATGGGTACGACCGAAAGCAGACTTGAAAAGAAAGACCAACCGAAAACGGAGTTTCAACAACAAACGAGTACGACTGAAAGCGTACTCCAAAAGAATGACCGACAGAAAGCGGAGTTTCAACAACAAACGAGTACGACCGAAAGCGGACTCAAAAAGAAAGACCGACCGAAAGCGTTGTTTCAACAACAACTGGGTACGACCGAAAGCGGACTTGAAAAGAAAGACCGACCGAAAGCGGAGTTTCAACAACAAATGGGTACGACCAAAAGCGGACTTGAAAAGAAAGACCAACCGAAAGCGGAGTTTCAACAATAAACGAGTACGACTGAAAGCGGACTCGAAAAGATAGACCGACCAAAAGCGGAGTTTCAACAACAAACGAGTACGACCCAAAGCGGACTCGAAAAGAAAGACCGACCGAAAGAGGACTTGAAAAGAAAGACCAACCGAAAGCGGAGTTTCAACAACAAACGAGTACGACCGAAAGCGGACTCGAAAATATAGACCGACCGAAAGCGGAGTTTCAACAACAAACGGGTACAACCGAAAGCGGACTCGAAAAGAAAGACCGACCGAAAGCGGAGTTTCAACAACAAATGGGTACGACCGAAAGCAGACTTGAAAATAAAGACCAACCGAAAGCGGAGTTTCAACAACAAACGAGTACGACTGAAAGCGTACTCGAAAAGAATGACCGACCGAAAGCGGAGTTTCAACAACAAACGAGTACGACCGAAAGCGGACTCGAAAAGAAAGACCGACCGAAAGCGTTGTTTCAACAACAAATGGGTACGACCGAAAGCGGACTTGAAAAGAAAGACCAACCGAAAGCGGAGTTTCAACAACAAACGAATACGACTAAAAGCGTACTCGAAAAGAAAGACCGACCGAAAACAGAGTTTGATCAACAAACGAGTACGACCGAAAGCGGACTCGAAAAGAAAGACCGACCAAAAGTGGAGTTTCAACAACAAACGAGTACGACCGAAAGCGGACTTGAAAAGAAAGACCGACTGAAAGCAGAGTTTGAACAATAAACGAGTACGACCAAAAGCGGACTAGAAAAGAAAGACCGACCGAAAGCGTAGTTTCAACAACAAACGAGTACGACCAAAAGTGGACTCGAAAAGAAAGACCGAACGAAAGCAGAGTTTCAACAACAAATGGGTACGACCGAAAGCGGACTTGAAAAGAAAGACCAACCGAAAGCGGAGTTTCAACAACAAACGAGTACGACTGAAAGCGGACTCGAAAAGATAGACCGACCGAAAGCGGAGTTTTAACAACAAACGAGTACGACCGAAAGCGGACTCGAAAAGAAAGACCGACCAAAAGTGGAGTTTCAACAACAAACGAGTACGACCGAAAATGGACTCGAAAAAAAAGACCGACCAAAAGTGGAGTTTCAACAACAAACGAGTACGACCGAAAGCTGACTCAAAAAGAAAGACCGACCGAAAGCGGACTCGGAAAGAAAGACCGACCAAAAGCGGAGTTTCAACAACAAACGAGTACGACCGAAAGCAGACTCGAAAAGAAAGACCGACCGAAAGCGGAGTTTCAACAACAAACGAGTAGGACCAAAAGCGGACTCGAAAAGCAAGACCGACCAAAAGCAGAGTTTCCACAATAAACGAGTACGACCGTAAGCGGACTCGAAGAGAAAGACCGACCAAAAGTGGACTCGAAAAGAAAGACCGACCGAAAGCGGAGTTTCAACGACAAACGCGTACGACCGAAAGCGGACTCGAGAAGAAAGACCGACCAAAATTGGAGTTTCAACAACAAATGGGTACGACCGAAAGCAGACTTGAAAAGAAAGACCAACCAAAAGCGGATTTTCAACAACAAACGAGTACGACTGAAAGCGTACTCGAAAAGAATGACCGACCGAAAGCGGAGTTTCAACAACAAACGAGTACGACTGAAAGCGGGCTCGAAAAGAAAGACCAACCGAAAGCGGAGTTTCAACAACAAACGAGTACGATAGAAAGTGGACTCGAAAAGAAAGACCGACCAAAAGTGGAGTTTCAACAACAAACGAGTACGACCGAAAGCGGACTCAAAAAGAAAGACCGACCGAAAGCGGACTCGGAAAGAAAGACCGACCAAAAGCAGAGTTTCAACAGCAAACGAGTACGACCGAAAGCAGACTCGAGAAGAAAGACCGAACGAAAGCGGAGTTTCAACAACAAACGAGTAGGACCAAAAGCGGACTCGAAAAGAAAGACCGACCGAAAGCGGAGTTTCCACAATAAACGAGTACGACCGTAAGCGGACTCGAATAGAAAGACCGACCAAAAGTGGACTCGAAAAGAAAGACCGACCGAAAGCGAAGTTTCAACAACAAACGAGTACGACCGAAAGCGGAATCGAAAAGAAAGACCGACCGAAAGCAAACTTGAAAAGAAAGACCAACCGAAAGCGGAGTTTCAACAACAAACGAGTACGACCGAAAGCGGACTCGAAAAGATAGACCGACCGAAAGCGGAGTTTCAACAACAAACGGGTACAACAGAAAGCGGACTCGAAAAGAAAGACCGACCGAAAGCGGAGTTTCAACAACAAATGGGTACGACCGAAAGCAGACTTGAAAAGAAAGACCAACCGAAAACGGAGTTTCAACAACAAACGAGTACGACTGAAAGCGTACTCCAAAAGAATGACCGACAGAAAGCGGAGTTTCAACAACAAACGAGTACGACCGAAAGCGGACTCAAAAAGAAAGACCGACCGAAAGCGTTGTTTCAACAACAACTGGGTACGACCGAAAGCGGACTTGAAAAGAAAGACCGACCGAAAGCGGAGTTTCAACAACAAATGGGTACGACCAAAAGCGGACTTGAAAAGAAAGACCAACCGAAAGCGGAGTTTCAACAATAAACGAGTACGACTGAAAGCGGACTCGAAAAGATAGACCGACCAAAAGCGGAGTTTCAACAACAAACGAGTACGACCCAAAGCGGACTCGAAAAGAAAGACCGACCGAAAGAGGACTTGAAAAGAAAGACCAACCGAAAGCGGAGTTTCAACAACAAACGAGTACGACCGAAAGCGGACTCGAAAATTTAGACCGACCGAAAGCGGAGTTTCAACAACAAACGGGTACAACCGAAAGCGGACTCGAAAAGAAAGACCGACCGAAAGCGGAGTTTCAACAACAAATGGGTACGACCGAAAGCAGACTTGAAAATAAAGACCAACCGAAAGCGGAGTTTCAACAACAAACGAGTACGACTGAAAGCGTACTCGAAAAGAATGACCGACCGAAAGCGGAGTTTCAACAACAAACGAGTACGACCGAAAGCGGACTCGAAAAGAAAGACCGACCGAAAGCGTTGTTTCAACAACAAATGGGTACGACCGAAAGCGGACTTGAAAAGAAAGACCAACCGAAAGCGGAGTTTCAACAACAAACGAATACGACTGAAAGCGTACTCGAAAAGAAAGACCGACCGAAAACGGAGTTTGATCAACAAACGAGTACGACCGAAAGCGGACTCGAAAAGAAAGACCGACCAAAAGTGGAGTTTCAACAACAAACGAGTACGACCGAAAGCGGACTTGAAAAGAAAGACCGACTGAAAGCAGAGTTTGAACAATAAACGAGTACGACCAAAAGCGGACTAGAAAAGAAAGACCGACCGAAAGCGTAGTTTCAACAACAAACGAGTACGACCAAAAGTGGACTCGAAAAGAAAGACCGAATGAAAGCAGAGTTTCAACAACAAATGGGTACGACCGAAAGCGGACTTGAAAAGAAAGACCAACCGAAAGCGGAGTTTCAACAACAAACGAGTACGACTGAAAGCGGACTCGAAAAGATAGACCGACCGAAAGCGGAGTTTTAACAACAAACGAGTACGACCGAAAGCGGACTCGAAAAGAAAGACCGACCAAAAGTGGAGTTTCAACAACAAACGAGTACGACCGAAAGTGGACTCGAAAAAAAAGACCGACCAAAAGTGGAGTTTCAACAACAAACGAGTACGACCGAAAGCGGACTCAAAAAGAAAGACCGACCGAAAGCGGACTCGGAAAGAAAGACCGACCAAAAGCGGAGTTTCAACAACAAACGAGTACGACCGAAAGCAGACTCGAAAAGAAAGACCGACCGAAAGCGGAGTTTCAACAACAAACGAGTAGGACCAAAAGCGGACTCGAAAAGCAAGACCGACCAAAAGCAGAGTTTCCACAATAAACGAGTACGACCGTAAGCGGACTCGAAGAGAAAGACCGACCAAAAGTGGACTCGAAAAGAAAGACCGACCGAAAGCGGAGTTTCAACAACAAACGCGTACGACCGAAAGCGGACTCGAGAAGAAAGACCGACCAAAATTGGAGTTTCAACAACAAATGGGTACGACCGAAAGCAGACTTGAAAAGAAAGACCAACCAAAAGCGAAGTTTCAACAACAAACGAGTACGACTGAAAGCGTACTCGAAAAGAATGACCGACCGAAAGCGGAGTTTCAACAACAAACGAGTACGACTGAAAGCGGGCTCGAAAAGAAAGACCAACCGAAAGCGGAGTTTCAACAACAAACGAGTACGATAGAAAGTGGACTCGAAAAGAAAGACCGACCAAAAGTGGAGTTTCAACAACAAACGAGTACGACCGAAAGCGGACTCAAAAAGAAAGACCGACCGAAAGCGGACTCGGAAAGAAAGACCGACCAAAAGCAGAGTTTCAACAGCAAACGAGTACGACCGAAAGCAGACTCGAGAAGAAAGACCGAACGAAAGCGGAGTTTCAACAACAAACGAGTAGGACCAAAAGCGGACTCGAAAAGAAAGACCGACCGAAAGCGGAGTTTCCACAATAAACGAGTACGACCGTAAGCGGACTCGAATAGAAAGACCGACCAAAAGTGGACTCGAAAAGAAAGACCGACCGAAAGCGAAGTTTCAACAACAAACGAGTACGACCGAAAGCGGAATCGAAAAGAAAGACCGACCGAAAGCGGACTTGAAAAGAAAGACCAACCGAAAGCGGAGTTTCAACAACAAACGAGTACGACCGAAAGCGGACTCGAAAAGATAGACCGACCGAAAGCGGAGTTTCAACAACAAACGGGTACAACAGAAAGCGGACTCGAAAAGAAAGACCGACCGAAAGCGGAGTTTCAACAACAAATGGGTACGACCGAAAGCAGACTTGAAAAGAAAGACCAACCGAAAGCGGAGTTTCAACAACAAACGAGTACGACTGAAAGCGTACTCCAAAAGAATGACCGACCGAAAGCGGAGTTTCAACAACAAACGAGTACGACCGAAAGCGGACTCGAAAAGAAAGACCGACCGAAAGCGTTGTTTCAACAACAACTGGGTACGACCGAAAGCGGACTTGAAAAGAAAGACCGACCGAAAGCGGAGTTTCAACAACAAATGGGTACGACCGATAGCGGACTTGAAAAGAAAGACCAACCGAAAGCGGAGTTTCAACAATAAACGAGTACGACTGAAAGCGGACTCGAAAAGATAGACCGACCAAAAGCGGAGTTTCAACAACAAACGAGTACGACCCAAAGCGGACTCGAAAAGAAAGACCGACCAAAAGTGGAGTTTCAACAACAAACGAGTACGATCGAAAGCGGACTCGAAAAGAAAGACCGACTGAAAGTAGAGTTTGAACAACAAACGAGTACGACTGAAAGCGGACTCGAAAAGAAAGACCGACCGAAAGCGTTGTTTCAACAACAAATGGGTACGACCGAAAGCGGACTTGAAAAGAAAGACCGACCGAAAGCGGAGTTTCAACAACAAACGAATACGACTGAAAGCGTACTCGAAAAGAAAGACCGACCGAAAACGGAGTTTGATCAACAAACGAGTACGACCGAAAGCGGACTCGAAAAGAAAGACCGACCGAAAGCGGAGTTTCAACAACAAACGAGTACGACCGAAAGCGGACTCGAAAAGAAAGACCGACCAAAAGTGGAGTTTCAACAACAAACGAGTACGGCCGAAAGTGGACTCGAAAAGAAAGACCGACCAAAAGTGGAGTTTCAACAACAAACGAGTACGACCGAAAGCGGACTCAAAAAGAAAGACCGACCGAAAGCGGACTCGGAAAGAAAGACCGACCAAAAGCGGAGTTTCAACAACAAACGAGTACGACCGAAAGCAGACTCGAAAAGAAAGACCGACCGAAAGCGGAGTTTTCACAACAAACGAGTACGACCGAAAGCGGACTCGAAAAGAAAGACCGACCAAAAGCGAACTTGAAAAGAAAGACCGACCGAAAGTGGAGTTTCAACAATAAATGAGTACGACCGAAAGCGGACTTGAAAAGAAAGACCAACCGAAAGCGGAGTTTCAACAACAAACGAGTACGACCGAAAGCGGACTCGAAAAGATAGACCGACCGAAAGAGGAGTTTCAACAACAAACGGGTACAACCAAAAGCGGACTCGAAAAGAAAGACCGACTGAAAGTGGAGTTTCAACAACAAACGAGTACGACTGAAAGCGTACTCGAAAAGAATTACCGACCGAAAGCGGAGTTTCAACAACAAACGAGTACGACCGAAAGCGGACTCGAAAAGAAAGACCGACCGAAAGCGTTGTTTCAACAACAAATGGGTACGACCGAAAGCGGACTTGAAAAGAAAGACCAACCGAAAGCGGAGTTTCAACAACAAACGAGTACGACTGAAAGCGGACTCGAAAAGATAGACCGACCGAAAGCGGAGTTTCAACAACAAATGGGTACGACCGAAAGCGGACTTGAAAAGAAAGACCAACCAAAAGCGGAGTTTCAACAACAAACAAGCACGACGGAAAGCGGACTCGAAGAGATAGACCGACCGAAAGCGGAGTTTCAACAACAAACGGGTACAACTGAAAGCGAACTCGACAAGAAAGACTGACCGAAAGCGGAGTTTCAACAACAAATGGGTACGACCGAAAGTAGACTTGAAAAGAAAGACCAACCGAAAGCGGAGTTTCAACAACAAACGAGTACGACTGAAAGCGGACTCGAAAAGATAGACCGACCGAAAGTGGAATTTCAACAACAAATGGGTACGACCGAAAGCGGACTTGAAAAGAAAGACCAACCGAAAGCGGAGTTTCAACAACAGACGAGTACGACTGAAAGCGGACTCGAAAAGATAGGCCGACCGAAAGCGGAGTTTCAACAACAAACGAGTACGACCGAAAGCGGACTCGAAAAGAAAGACCGACCGAAAGCGGAGTTTCAACAATAAACGAGTACGACCGAAAGCGGACTCGAAAAGAAACACCGACCGAAAGCGGAGTTTCAACAACAAACGAGTACGACCGAAAGCGGACTCGAAAAGAAAAACCGACCGAAAGCGGACTTGAAAAGAAAGACCAACCGAAAGCGGAGTTTCAACAACAAACGAGTACGACCGAAAGCGGACTCGAAAAGATAGACCGATCAAAAGCGGAGTTTCAACAACAAACAGGTACAACCGAAAGCGGACTCGAAAAGAAAGACCGACCGAAAGCGGAGTTTCAACAACAAACGAGTACGACCGAAAGCGGACTCGAGAAGAAAGACCGACCGAAATTGGAGTTTCAACAACAAATGGGTACGACTGAAAGCGTACTCGAAAAGAAAGACCGACCAAAAGTGGAGTTTCAACAACAAACGAGTACGACCGAAAGCGGACTCAAAAAGAAAGACCGACCGAAAGCGGACTCGGAAAGAAAGACCGACCAAAAGCGGAGTTTCAACAACAAACGAGTACGACCGAAAGCAGACTCGAAAAGAAAGACCGACCGAAAGCGGAGTTTCAACAACAAACGAGTAGGACCAAAAGCGGACTCGAAAAGAAAGACCGACCGAAAGCGGAGTTTCCACAATAAACGAGTACGACCATAAGCGGACTCGAAAAGAAAGACCGACCAAAAGTGGACTCGAAAAGAAAGACTGACCGAAAGCGAAGTTTCAACAACAAACGAGTACGACCGAAAGCGGACTCGAAAAGAAAGACCGACCGAAAGCGGAGTTTCAATAACAAACGAGTACGACCGAAAGCGGACTCGAAAAGAAAGACCGACCGAAAGAGGACTTGAAAAGAAAGACCAACCGAAAGCGGAGTTTCAACAACAAACGAATACGACCGAAAGCGGACTCGAAAAGATAGATCGACCGAAAGCGGAGTTTCAACAACAAACGGGTACAACCGAAAGCGGACTCGAAAAGAAAGACCGACCGAAAGCGGAGTTTCAACAACAAATGGGTACGACCGAAAGCAGACTTGAAGATAAAGACCAACCGAAAGCGGAGTTTCAACAACAAACGAGTACGACTGAAAGCGTACTCGAAAAGAATGACCGACCGAAAGCGGAGTTTCAACAACAAACGAGTACGACCGAAAGCGGACTCGAAAAGAAAGACCGACCGAAAGCGTTGTTTCAACAACAAATGGGTACGACCGAAAGCGGACTTGAAAAGAAAGACCAACCGAAAGCGGAGTTTCAACAACAAACGAATACGACTGAAAGCGTACTCGAAAAGAAAGACCGACCGAAAACGGAGTTTGATCAACAAACGAGTACGACTGAAAGCGGACTCGAAAAGAAAGACCAACCGAAAGCGGAGTTTCAACAACAAACGAGTACGACCGAAAGCGGACTCGAAAAGAAAGACCGACCAAAAGTGGAGTTTCAACAACAAACGAGTACGACCGAAAGCGGACTTGAAAAGAAAGACCGACTGAAAGCAGAGTTTGAACAATAAACGAGTACGACCAAAAGCGGACTAGAAAAGAAAGACCGACCGAAAGCGTAGTTTCAACAACAAACGAGTACGACCAAAAGTGGACTCGAAAAGAAAGACCGAACGAAAGCAGAGTTTCAACAACAAATGGGTACGACCGAAAGCGGACTTGAAAAGAAAGACCAACCGAAAGCGGAGTTTCAACAACAAACGAGTACGACTGAAAGCGACTCGAAAAGATAGACCGACCGAAAGCGGAGTTTTAACAACAAACGAGTACGACCGAAAGCGGACTCGAAAAGAAAGACCGACCAAAAGTGGAGTTTCAACAACAAACGAGTACGACCGAAAGTGGACTCGAAAAGAAAGACCGACCAAAAGTGGAGTTTCAACAACAAACGAGTACGACCGAAAGCGGACTCAAAAAGAAAGACCGACCGAAAGCGGACTCGGAAAGAAAGACCGACCAAAAGTGGAGTTTCAACAACAAACGAGTACGACCGAAAGCAGACTCGAGAAGAAAGACCGACCGAAAGCGGAGTTTCAACAACAAACGAGTAGGACCAAAAGCGGACTCGAAAAGCATGACCGACCGAAAGCAGAGTTTCCACAATAAACGAGTACGACCGTAAGCGGACTCGAAGAGAAAGACCGACCAAAAGTGGACTCGAAAAGAAAGACCGACCGAAAGCGGAGTTTCAACAACAAACGCGTACGACCGAAAGCGGACTCGAGAAGAAAGACCGACCGAAATTGGAGTTTCAACAACAAATGGGTACGAACGAAAGCTTACTCGAAAAGAATGACCGACCAAAAGCGGAGTTTCAACAACAAACGAGTACGACTGAAAGCGGGCTCGAAAAGAAAGACCAAACGAAAGTGGAGTTTCAACAACAAACGAGTACGATAGAAAGTGGACTCGAAAAGAAAGACCGACCAAAAGTGGAGTTTCAACAACAAACGAGTACGACCGAAAGCGGACTCAAAAAGAAAGACCGACCGAAAGCGGACTCGGAAAGAAAGACCGACCAAAAGCAGAGTTTCAACAGCAAACGAGTACGACCGAAAGCAGACTCGAGAAGAAAGACCGAACGAAAGCGGAGTTTCAACAACAAACGAGTAGGACCAAAAGCGGACTCGAAAAGAAAGACCGACCGAAAGCGGAGTTTCCACAATAAACGAGTACGACCGTAAGCGGACTCGAATAGAAAGACCGACCAAAAGTGGACTCGAAAAGAAAGACCGACCGAAAGCGAAGTTTCAACAACAAACGAGTACGACCGAAAGCGGACTCGAAAAGAAAGACCGACCGAAAGCGGAGTTTCAATAACAAACGAGTACGACCGAAAGCGGACTCGAAAAGAAAGACCGACCGAAAGCGGACTTGAAAAGAAAGACCAACCGAAAGCGGAGTTTCAACAACAAACGAGTACGACCGAAAGCGGACTCGAAAAGATAGACCGACCGAAAGCGGAGTTTCAACAACAAACGGCTACAACAGAAAGCGGACTCGAAAAGAAAGACCGACCGAAAGCGGAGTTTCAACAACAAATGGGTACGACCGAAAGCAGACTTGAAAAGAAAGACCAACCGAAAGCGGAGTTTCAACAACAAACGAGTACGACTGAAAGCGTACTCCAAAAGAATGACCGACCGAAAGCGGAGTTTCAACAACAAACGAGTACGACCGAAAGCGGACTCGAAAAGAAAGACCGACCGAAAGCATTGTTTCAACAACAACTGGGTACGACCGAAATCGGACTTGAAAAGAAAGACCGACCGAAAGCGGAGTTTCAACAACAAATGGGTACGACCGAAAGCGGACTTGAAAAGAAAGACCAACCGAAAGCGGAGTTTCAACAATAAACGAGTACGACTGAAAGCGGACTCGAAAAGATAGACCGACCAAAAGCGGAGTTTCAACAACAAACGAGTACGACCCAAAGCGGACTCGAAAAGAAAGACCGACCAAAAGTGGAGTTTCAACAACAAACGAGTACGACCGAAAGCGGACTCGAAAAGAAAGACCGACTGAAAGCAGAGTTTGAACAATAAACGAGTACGACCAAAAGCGGACTAGAAAAGAAAGACCGACCGAAAGCGAAGTTTCAACAACAAACGAGTACGACCAAAAGTGGACTCGAAAAGAAAGACCGAACGAAAGCGGAGTTTCAACAACAAATGGGTACGACCGAAAGCGGACTTGAAAAGAAAGACCAACCGAAAGCGGAGTTTCAACAACAAATGGGTACGACCGAAAGCGGACTTGAAAAGAAAGACCAACCGAAAGCGGAGTTTCAACAACAAACGAGTACGACTGAAAGCGGACTCGAAAAGATAGACCGACCAAAAGCGGAGTTTTAACAACAAACGAGTACGACCGAAAGCAGACTCGAAAAGAAAGACCGACCAAAAGTGGAGTTTCAACAACAAACGAGTACGGCCGAAAGTGGACTCGAAAAGAAAGACCGACCAAAAGTGGAGTTTCAACAACAAACGAGTACGACCGAAAGCGGACTAAAAAAGAAAGACCGACCGAAAGCGGACTCGGAAAGAAAGACCGACCAAAAGCGGAGTTTCAACAACAAACGAGTACGACCGAAAGCAGACTCGAAAAGAAAGACCGACCGAAAGCGGAGTTTCAACAACAAACGAGTAGGACCAAAAGCGGACTCAAAAAGAAAGACCGACCGAAAGCAGAGTTTCCACAATAAACGAGTACGACCGTAAGCGGACTCGAAAAGAAAGACCGACCAAAAGTGGACTCGAAAAGAAAGACCGACCGAAAGCGGAGTTTCAACAACAAACGAGTACGACCGAAAGCGGACTCGAGAAGAAAGACCGACCGAAATTGGAGTTTCAACAACAAATGGGTACGACCGAAAGAAGACTTGAAAAGAAAGACCAACCAAAAGCGGAGTTTCAACAACAAACGAGTACGACTGAAAGCGTACTCGAAAAGAATGACCGACCGAAAGTGGAGTTTCAACAACAAACGAGTACGACCGAAAGCGGGCTCGAAAAGAAAGACCAACCGAAAGCGGAGTTTCAACAACAAACGAGTACGATAGAAAGTGGACTCGAAAAGAAAGACCGACCAAAAGTGGAGTTTCAACAACAAACGAGTACGACCGAAAGCGGACTCAAAAAGAAAGACCGACCGAAAGCGGACTCGGAAAGAAAGACCGACCAAAAGCAGAGTTTCAACAACAAACGAGTACGACCGAAAGCAGACTCGAGAAGAAAGACCGAACGAAAGCGGAGTTTCAACAACAAACGAGTAGGACCAAAAGCGGACTCGAAAAGAAAGACCGACCGAAAGCGGAGTTTCCACAATAAACGAGTACGACCGTAAGCGGACTCGAATAGAAAGACCGACCAAAAGTAGACTCGAAAAGAAAGACCGACCGAAAGCGAAGTTACAACAACAAACGAGTACGACCGAAAGCGGACTCGAAAAGAAAGACCGACCGAAAGTGGAGTTTCAACAACAAACGAGTACGACCGAAAGCGGACTCGAAAAGAAAGACCGACCGGAAGCGGACTTGAAAAGAAAGACCAACCGAAAGCGGAGTTTCAACAACAAACGAGTACGACCGAAAGCGGACTCGAAAAGATAGACCGACCGAAAGCGGAGTTTCAACAACAAACGGGTACAACAGAAAGCGGACTCGAAAAGAAAGACCGACCGAAAGCGGAGTTTCAACAACAAATGGGTACGACCGAAAGCAGACTTGAAAAGAAAGACCAACCGAAAGCGGAGTTTCAACAACAAACGAGTACGACTGAAAGCGTACTCGAAAAGAATGACCGACCGAAAGCGGAGTTTCAACAACAAACGAGTACGACCGAAAGCGGACTCGAAAAGAAAGACCGACCGAAAGCGTTGTTTCAACAACAACTGGGTACGACCGAAAGCGGACTTGAAAAGAAAGACCGACCGAAAGCGGAGTTTCAACAACAAATGGGTACGACCGAAAGCGGACTTGAAAAGAAAGACCAACCGAAAGCGGAGTTTCAACAATAAACGAGTACGACTGAAAGCGGACTCGAAAAGATAGACCGACCAAAAGCGGAGTTTCAACAACAAACGAGTAAGACCCAAAGCGGACTCGAAAAGAAAGACCGACCAAAAGTGGAGTTTCAACAACAAACGAGTACGACCGAAAGCGGACTCGAAAAGAAAGACCGACTGAAAGCAGAGTTTGAACAATAAACGAGTACGACCAAAAGCGGACTAGAAAAGAAAGACCGACCGAAAGCGGAGTTTCAACAACAAACGAGTACGACCAAAAGTGGACTCGAAAAGAAAGACCGAACGAAAGCGGAGTTTCAACAACAAATGGGTACGACCGAAAGCGGACTTGAAAAGAAAGACCAACCGAAAGCGGAGTTTCAACAACAAACGAGTACGACTGAAAGCGGACTCGAAAAGATAGACCGACCGAAAGCGGAGTTTTAACAACAAACGAGTACGACCGAAAGCGGACTCGAAAAGAAAGACCGACCAAAAGTGGAGTTTCAACAACAAACGAGTACGGCCGAAAGTGGACTCGAAAAGAAAGACCGACCAAAAGTGGAGTTTCAACAACAAACGAGTACGACCGAAAGCGGACTCAAAAAGAAAGACCGACCGAAAGCGGACTCGGAAAGAAAGACCGACCAAAAGCGGAGTTTCAACAACAAACGAGTACGACCGAAAGCAGACTCGAAAAGAAAGACCGACCGAAAGCGGAGTTTCAACAACAAACGAGTAGGACCAAAAGCGGACTCGAAAAGAAAGACCGACCGAAAGCAGAGTTTCCACAATAAACGAGTACGACCGTAAGCGGACTCGAAAAGAAAGACCGACCAAAAGTGGACTCGAAAAGAAAGACCGACCGAAAGCGGAGTTTCAACAACAAACGAGTACGACCGAAAGCGGACTCGAGAAGAAAGACCGACCGAAATTGGAGTTTCAACAACAAATGGGTACGACCGAAAGCAGACTTGAAAAGAAAGACCAACCAAAAGCAGAGTTTCAACAACAAACGAGTACGACTGAAAGCGTACTCGAAAAGAATGACCGACCGAAAGCGGAGTTTCAACAACAAACGAGTACGACCGAAAGCAGGCTCGAAAAGAAAGACCAACCGAAAGCGGAGTTTCAACAACAAATGAGTACGATAGAAAGTGGACTCGAAAAGAAAGACCGACCAAAAGTGGAGTTTCAACAACAAACGAGTACGACCGAAAGCGGACTCAAAAAGAAAGACCGACCGAAAGCGGACTCGGAAAGAAAGACCGACCAAAAGCAGAGTTTCAACAACAAACGAGTACGACCGAAAGCAGACTCGAGAAGAAAGACCGAACGAAAGCGGAGTTTCAACAACAAACGAGTAGGACCAAAAGCGGACTCGAAAAGAAAGACCGACCGAAAGCGGAGTTTCCACAATAAACGAGTACGACCGTAAGCGGACTCGAATAGAAAGACCGACCAAAAGTAGACTCGAAAAGAAAGACCGACCGAAAGCGAAGTTACAACAACAAACGAGTACGACCGAAAGCGGACTCGAAAAGAAAGACCGACCGAAAGTGGAGTTTCAACAACAAACGAGTACGACCGAAAGCGGACTCGAAAAGAAAGACCGACCGAAAGCGGACTTGAAAAGAAAGACCAACCGAAAGCGGAGTTTCAACAACAAACGAGTACGACCGAAAGCGGACTCGAAAAGATAGACCGACCGAAAGCGGAGTTTCAACAACAAACGGGTACAACAGAAAGCGGACTCGAAAAGAAAGACCGACCGAAAGCGGAGTTTCAACAACAAATGGGTACGACCGAAAGCAGACTTGAAAAGAAAGACCAACCGAAAGCGGAGTTTCAACAACAAACGAGTACGACTGAAAGCGTACTCGAAAAGAATGACCGACCAAAAGCGGAGTTTCAACAACAAACGAGTACGACCGAAAGCGGACTCGAAAAGAAAGACCGACCGAAAGCGTTGTTTCAACAACAATTGGGTACGACCGAAAGCGGACTTGAAAAGAAAGACCAACCGAAAGCGGAGTTTCAACAACAAACGAGTACGACTGAAAGCGGACTCGAAAAGATAGACCGACCGAAAGTGGAGTTTCAACAACAAATGGGTACGACCGAAAGCGGACTTGAAAAGAAAGACCAACCGAAAGCGGAGTTTCAACATCAAACGAGTACGACTGAAGGCGGACTCAAAAAGATAGACCGACCGAAAGCGGAGTTTCAATAACAAACCAGTACGACTGAAAGCGGACTCGAAAAGAAAGACCGACCAAAATTAGAGTTTCAACAACAAATGGGTACGACCGAAAGCAGACTTGAAAAGAAAGACCAACCGAATGCGGAGTTTCAACAAGAAACGAGTACGACTGAAAGCGTACTCGAAAAGAATGACCGACCGAAAGCGGAGTTTCAACAACAAACGAGTACGACCGAAAGCGGACTCGAAAAGAAAGACCGACCGAAAGCGGAGTTTCAACAACAAATGGGTACGACCAAAAGCAGACTTGAAAAGAAAGACCAACCGAAAGCGGAGTTTCAACAACAAACGAATACGACTGAAAGCGTACTCGAAAAGAAAGACCGACCGAAAATGGAGTTTGAACAACAAACGAGTACGACCGAAAGCGGAATCGAAAAGAAAGACCGACCGAAAGCGGAGTTTCAACAACAAATGGGTACGACCGAAAGCAGACTTGAAAAGAAAGACCAACCGAATGCGGAGTTTCAACAATAAACGAGTACGACTGAAAGCGGACTCGAAAAGATAGACTGACCAAAAACGGAGTTTCAACAACAAACGAGTACGACCGAAAGCGGACTCGAAAAGAAAGACCGACCAAAAGTGGAGTTTCAACAACAAACGAGTACGACCGAAAGCGGACTCGAAAAGAAAGACCGACTGAAAGCAGAGTTTGAACAATAAACGAGTACGACCAAAAGCGGACTAGAAAAGAAAGACCGACCGAAAGCGGAGTTTCAACAACAAACGAGAACGACCAAAAGTGGACTCGAAAAGAAAGACCGAACGAAAGCGGAGTTTCAACAACAAATGGGTACGACCGAAAGCGGACTTGAAAAGAAAGACCAACCGAAAGCGGAGTTTCAACAACAAACGAGTACGACTGAAAGCGGACTCGAAAAGATAGACTGACCGAAAGCGGAGTTTTAACAACAAACGAGTACGACCGAAAGCGGACTCGAAAAGAAAGACCGACCAAAAGTGGAGTTTCAACAACAAACGAGTACGACCGAAAGCGGACTCAAAAAGAAAGACCGACCGAAAGCGGACTCGAAAATAAAGACCGACCGAAAGCAGAGTTTCAACAACAAACGAGTACGACCGAAAGCGGACTCGAAAAGAAAGACCGACCAAAAGCGGAGTTTCAACAACAAATGAGTAAGACCAAAAGCGGACTCGAAAAGAAAGACCGACCGAAAGCGGAGTTTTCACAACAAACGAGTACGACCGAAAGCGGACTCGAAAAGAAAGACCGACCAAAAGCCGACTCGAAAATAAAGACCGACCGAAAGCGGAGTTTCAACAACAAACGAGTACGACCGAAAGCGGGCTCGAAAAGAAAGACCAACCGAAAGCGGAGTTTCAACAACAAATGAGTAGGACCAAAAGCGGACTCGAAAAGAAAGACCGACCAAAAGCGGAGTTTTCACAACAAACGAGTACGACCGAAAGCGGGCTCGAAAAGAAAGACAGACCAAAAGCGAACTTGAAAAGAAAGACCGACCGAAAGCGGAGTTTCAACAACAAACGAGTACGACTGAAAGCGGGCTCGAAAAGAAAGACCAACCGAAAGCGGAGTTTCAACAACAAACGAGTACGACCGAAAGTGGACTCGAAAAGAAAGACCGACCAAAAGTGGAGTTTCAACAACAAACGAGTACGACCGAAAGCGGACTCAAAAAGAAAGATCGACCGAAAGCGGACTCGGAAAGAAAGACCGACCAAAAGCGGAGTTTCAACAACAAACGAGTACGACCGAAAGCGGACTCGAAAAGAAAGACCGACCGAAAGCGGAGTTTCAACAACAAACGAGTATGACCAAAAGCGGACTCGAAAAGAAAGACCGACCGAAAGCGGAGTTTCCACAATAAACGAGTACGACCGTAAGCGGACTCGAAAAGAAAGACCGACCAAAAGTGGACTCGAAAAGAAAGGCCGACCGAAAGCGAAGTTTCAACAACAAACGAGTACGACCGAAATCGGACTCGAAAAGAAAGACTGATCGAAAGCGGAGTTTCAACAACGAACGAGTACGACCGAAAGCAGACTCGAAAAGAAAGACCGACCGAAAGCGGACTTGAAAAGAAAGACCAACCGAAAGCGGAGTTTCAACAACAAACGAGTACGACCGAAAGCGGGCTCGAAAAGAAAGACCAACCGAAAGCGGAGTTTCAACAACAAACGAGTACGACCGAAAGTGGACTCGAAAAGAAAGACCGACCAAAAGTGGAGTTTCAACAACAAACGAGTACGACCGAAAGCGGACTCAAAAAGAAAGACCGACCGAAAGCGGAGTTTCAACAACAAACGAGTACGACCGAAAGCGGACTCGAAAAGAAAGACCGACCGAAAGCGTTGTTTCAACAACAAATGGGTACGACCGAAAGCGGACTTGAAAAGAAAGACCAACCGAAAGCGGAGTTTCAACAACAAACGAGTACGACTGAAAGCGGACTCGAAAAGATAGACCGACCGAAAGCGGAGTTTCAACAACAAATGGGTACGACCGAAAGCGGACTTGAAAAGAAAGACCAACCGAAAGCGGAGTTTCAACAACAAACAAGTACGACGGAAAGCGGACTCGAAAAGATAGACCGGCCGAAAGCGGAGTTTCAACAACAAACGAGTACGACCAAAAGTGGACTCGAAAAGAAAGACCGACCGAAAGCGGAGTTTCAACAACAAATGGGTACGACCAAAAGCAGACTTGAAAAGAAAGACCAACCGAAAGCGGAGTTTCAACAACAAACGAATACGACTGAAAGCGTACTCGAAAAAGAAAGACCGACCGAAAACGGAGTTTGAACAACAAACGAGTACGACCGAAAGCGGACTCGAAAAGAATGACCGACCGAAAGCGGAGTTTCAACAACAAATGGGTACGACCGAAAGCAGACTTGAAAAGAAAGACCAACCGAAAGCGGAGTTTCAACAATAAACGAGTACGACTGAAAGCGGACTCGAAAAGATAAACCGACCAAAAGCGGAGTTTCAACAACAAACGAGTACGACCGAAAGCGGACTCGAAAAGAAAGACCGACCAAAAGTGGAGTTTCAACAACAAACGAGTACGACCGAAAGCGGACTCGAAAAGAAAGACCGACTGAAAGCAGAGTTTGAACAATAAACGAGTACGACCAAAAGCGGACTAGAAAAGAAAGACCGACCGAAAGCGGAGTTTCAACAACAAACGAGTACGAACAAAAGTGGACTCGAAAAGAAAGACCGAACGAAAGCGGAGTTTCAACAACAAATGGGTACGACCGAAAGTGGACTTGAAAAGAAAGACCAACCGAAAGCGGAGTTTCAACAACAAACGAATACGACTGAAAGCGTACTCGAAAAGAATGACCGACCGAAAGTGGAGTTTCAACAACAAACGAGTACGACCGAAAGCGGACTCAAAAAGAAAGACCGACCGAAAGCGGACTCGAAAATAAAGACCGACCGAAAGCAGAGTTTCAACAACAAACGAGTACGACCGAAAGCGGACTCGAAAAGAAAGACCGACCAAAAGCGGAGTTTCAACAACAAATGAGTAGGACCAAAAGCGGACTCGAAAAGAAAGACCGACCGAAAGCGGAGTTTTCACAACAAACGAGTACGACCGAAAGCGGACTCGAAAAGAAAGACCGACCAAAAGCGGACTCGAAAATAAAGACCGACCGAAAGCGGAGTTTCAACAACAAACGAGTACGACCGAAAGCGGGCTCGAAAAGAAAGACCAACCGAAAGCGGAGTTTCAACAACAAATGAGTAGGACCAAAAGCGGACTCGAAAAGAAAGACCGACCAAAAGCGGAGTTTTCACAACAAACGAGTACGACTGAAAGTGGACTCGAAAAGAAAGACCGACCAAAAGCGAACTTGAAAAGAAAGACCGACCGAAAGCGGAGTTTCAACAACAAACGAGTACGACTGAAAGCGGGCTCGAAAAGAAAGACCAACCGAAAGCGGAGTTTCAACAACAAACGAGTACGACCGAAAGTGGACTCGAAAAGAAAGACCGACCAAAAGTGGAGTTTCAACAACAAACGAGTACGACCGAAAGCGGACTCAAAAAGAAAGATCGACCGAAAGCGGACTCAGAAAGAAAGACCGACCAAAAGCAGAGTTTCAACAACAAACGAGTACGACCGAAAGCGGACTCGAAAAGAAAGACCGACCGAAAGCGGAGTTTCAACAACAAACGAGTAGGACCAAAAGCGGACTCGAAAAGAAAGACCGACCGAAAGCGGAGTTTCGACAATAAACGAGTACGACCGTAAGCGGACTCGAAAAGAAAGACCGACCAAAAGTGGACTCGAAAAGAAAGACCGACCGAAAGCGAAGTTTCAACAACAAACGAGTACGACCGAAATCGGACTCGAAAAGAAAGACTGATCGAAAGCGGAGTTTCAACAACGAACGAGTACGACCGAAAGCGGACTCGAAAAGAAAGACCGACCGAAAGCGGACTTGAAAAGAAAGACCAACCGAAAGCGGAGTTTCAACAACAAACGAGTACGACCGAAAGCGGGCTCGAAAAGAAAGACCAACCGAAAGTGGAGTTTCAACAACAAACGAGTACGACCGAAAGTGGACTCGAAAAGAAAGACCGACCAAAAGTGGAGTTTCAACAACAAACGAGTACGACCGAAAGCGGACTCAAAAAGAAAGACCGACCGAAAGCGGAGTTTCAACAACAAACGAGTACGACCGAAAGCGGACTCGAAAAGAAAGACCGATCGAAAGCGTTGTTTCAACAACAAATGGGTACGACCGAAAGCGGACTTGAAAAGAAAGACCAACCGAAAGCGGAGTTTCAACAACAAACGAGTACGACTGAAAGCGGACTCGAAAAGATAGACCGGCCGAAAGCGGAGTTTCAACAACAAATGGGTACGACCGAAAGCGGACTTGAAAAGAAAGACCAACCGAAAGCGGAGTTTCAACAACAAACAAGTACGACGGAAAGCTAACTCGAAAAGATAGACCGACCGAAAGCGGAGTTTCAACAATAAACGGGTACGACTGAAAGCGGGCTCGAAAAGAAAGACCGACCGAAAGCGGAGTTTCAACAACAAATGGGTACGACCGAAAGCGGACTCGAAAAGAAAGACCGACCAAAAGTGGAGTTTCAACAACAAACGAGTACGACCGAAAGCGGACTCGAAAAGAAAGACCGACTGAAAGCAGAGTTTGAACAATAAACGAGTACGACCAAAAGCGGACTAGAAAAGAAAGACCGACCGAAAGCGGAGTTTCAACAACAAACGAGTACGACCAAAAGTGGACTCGAAAAGAAAGACCGACCGAAAGCGGAGTTTCAACAACAAATGGGTACGACCAAAAGCAGACTTGAAAAGAAAGACCAACCGAAAGCGGAGTTTCAACAACAAACGAATACGACTGAAAGCGTACTCGAAAAGAAAGACCGACCGAAAACGGAGTTTGAACAACAAACGAGTACGACCGAAAGCGGACTCGAAAAGAAAGACCGACCGAAAGCGGAGTTTCAACAACAAATGGGTACGACCGAAAGCAGACTTGAAAAGAAAGACCAACCGAAAGCGGAGTTTCAACAATAAACGAGTACGACTGAAAGCGGACTCGAAAAGATAGACCGACCAAAAGCGGAGTTTCAACAACAAACGAGTACGACCGAAAGCGGACTCGAAAAGAAAGACCGACCAAAAGTGGAGTTTCAACAACAAACGAGTACGACCGAAAGCGGACTCGAAAAGAAAGACCGACCGAAAGCGGAGTTTCAACAACAAACGAGTACGACCAAAAGTGGACTCGAAAAGAAAGACCGAACGAAAGCGGAGTTTCAACAACAAATGGGTACGACCGAAAGCGGACTTGAAAAGAAAGACCAACCGAAAGCGGAGTTTCAACAACAAACGAGTACGACTGAAAGCGGACTCGAAAAGAAAGACCGACCGAAAGCGGAGTTTCAACAACAAACGAGTACGACCGAAAGCGGACTCGAAAAGAAAGACCGACCAAAAGTGGAGTTTCAACAACAAACGAGTACGACCGAAAGCGGACTCAAAAAGAAAAACCGACCAAAAGTGGAGTTTCAACAACAAACGAGTACGACCGAAAGCGGACTCAAAAAGAAAGACCGACTGAAAGCAGAGTTTGAACAATAAACGAGTACGACCAAAAGCGGACTAGAAAAGAAAGACCGACCGAAAGCGGAGTTTCAACAACAAACGAGTACGACCAAAAGTGGACTCGAAAAGAAAGACCGAACGAAAGCGGAGTTTCAACAACAAATGGGTACGACCGAAAGCGTACTTGAAAAGAAAGACCAACCGAAAGCAGAGTTTCAACAACAAACGAGTACGACTGAAAGCGGACTCGAAAAGAAAGACCGACTGAAAGAGGAGTTTCAACAACAAACGAGTACGACCGAAAGCGGACTCGAAAAGAAAGACCGACCAAAAGTGGAGTTTCAACAACAAACGAGTACGACCGAAAGCGGACTCAAAAAGAAAAACCGACCAAAAGCGGACTCGAAAATAAAGACCGACCGAAAGCAGAGTTTCAACAACCAACGAGTACGACCGAAAGCGGACTCGAAAAGAAAGACCGACCAAAAGCAGAGTTTCAACAACAAATGAGTAGGACCAAAAGCGGACTCGAAAAGAAAGACCGACCGAAAGCGGTGTTTTCACAACAAACGAGTACGATCGAAAGCGGACTCGAAAAGAAAGACCGACCAAAAGCGAACTTGAAAAGAATGACCGACCGAAAGCGGAGTTTCAACAACAAACGAGTACGACCGAAAGCGGGCTCGAAAAGAAAGACAAACCGAAAGCGGAGTTTCAACAACAAACGAGTACGACCGAAAGTGGACTCGAAAAGAAAGACCGACCAAAAGTGGAGTTTCAACAACAAACGAGTACGACCGAAAGCGGACTCAAAAAGAAAGACCGACCGAAAGCGGACTCGGAAAGAAAGACCTACCAAAAGCGGAGTTTCAACAAGAAACGAGTACGACCGAAAGCGGACTCGAAAAGAAAGACCGACCGAAAGCGGAGTTTCAACAACAAACGAGTAGGACCAAAAGCGGACTCGAAAAGAAAGACCGACCGAAAGCGGAGTTTCCACAATAAACGAGTACGACCGTAAGCGGACTCGAAAAGAAAGACCGACCAAAAGTGGACTCGAAAAGAAAGACCGACCGAAAGCGAAGTTTCAACAACAAACGAGTACGACCGAAATCGGACTCGAAAAGAAAGACCGACCGAAAGCGGAGTTTCAACAACAAACGAGTACGACCGAAAGAGGACTCGAAAAGAAAGACCGACCGAAAGCGGACTTGAAAAGAAAGACCAACCGAAAGCGGAGTTTCAACAACAAACGAGTACGACCGAAAGCGGACTCGAAAAGATAGACCGACCGAAAGCGGAGTTTCAACAACAAACGGGTACAACCGAAAGCGGACTCGAAAAGAAAGACCGACCGAAAGCGGAGTTTCAACAACAAACGAGTACGACTGAAAGCGTACTCGAAAAGAATGACCGACCGAAAGCGGAGTTTCAACAACAAACGAGTACGACCGAAAGCGGACTCGAAAAGAAAGACCGACCGAAAGCGTTGTTTCAACAACAAATGGGTACGACCAAAAGCGGACTTGAAAAGCAAGACCGACCAAAAGCGGAGTTTCAACAACAAATGAGTAAGACCAAAAGCGGACTCGAAAAGAAAGACCGACCGAAAGCGGAGTTTTCACAACAAACGAGTACGACCGAAAGCGGACTCGAAAAGAAAGACCGACCAAAAGCGGACTCGAAAATAAAGACCGACCGAAAGCAGAGTTTCAACAACAAACGAGTACGACCGAAAGCGGGCTCGAAAATAAAGACCAACCGAAAGCGGAGTTTCAACAACAAATGAGTAGGACCAAAAGCGGACTCGAAAAGAAAGACCGACCGAAAGCGGAGTTTTCACAACAAACGAGTACGACCGAAAGCGGACTCGAAAAGAAAGACCGACTAAAAGCGAACTTGAAAAGAAAGATCGACCGAAAGCGGAGTTTCAACAACAAACGAGTACGACTGAAAGCGGGCTCGAAAAGAAAGACCAACCGAAAGCGGAGTTTCAACAACAAACGAGTACGACCGAAAGTGCACTCGAAAAGAAAGACCGGCCAAAAGTGGAGTTTCAACAACAAACGAGTACGACCGAAAGCGGACTCAAAAAGAAAGATCGACCGAAAGCGGACTTGGAAAGAAAGACCGACCAAAAGCGGAGTTTCAACAACAAACGAGTACGACCGAAAGCGGACTCGAAAAGAAAGACCGACCGAAAGCGGAGTTTCAACAACAAACGAGTAGGACCAAAAGCGGACTCGAAAACAAAGACCGACCGAAAGCGGAGTTTCCACAATAAACGAGTACGACCGTAAGCGGACTCGAAAAGAAAGACCGACCAAAAGTGGACTCGAAAAGAAAGACCGACCGAAAGCGAAGTTTCAACAACAAACGAGTACGACCGAAATCGGACTCGAAAAGAAAGACTGATCGAAAGCGGAGTTTCAACAACAAACGAGTACGACCGAAAGCGGACTCGAAAAGAAAGACCGACCGAAAGCGGACTCGAAAAGAAAGACCGACCGAAAGCGGACTCGAAAAGATAGACCGACCGAAAGCGGAGTTTCAACAACAAATGGGTACGACCAAAAGCAGACTTGAAAAGAAAGACCAACCGAAAGCGGAGTTTCAACAACAAACGAATACGACTGAAAGCGTACTCGAAAAGAAAGACCGACCGAAAACGGAGTTTGAACAACAAACGAGTACGACCGAAAGCAGACTCGAAAAGAAAGACCGACCGAAAGCGGAGTTTCAACAACAAATGGGTACGACCGAAAGCAGACTTGAAAAGAAAGACCAACCGAAAGCGGAGTTTCAACAATAAACGAGTACGACTGAAAGCGGACTCGAAAAGATAGACCGACCAAAAGCGGAGTTTCAACAACAAACGAGTACGACCGAAAGCGGACTCGAAAAGAAAGACCGACCAAAAGTGGAGTTTCAACAACAAACGAGTACGACCGAAAGCGGACTCGAAAAGAAAGACCGACCGAAAGCGGAGTTTCAACGACAAACGAGTACGACCAAAAGTGGACTCGAAAAGAAAGACCGAACGAAAGCGGAGTTTCAACAACAAATGGGTACGACCGAAAGCGGACTTGAAAAGAAAGACCAACCGAAAGCGGAGTTTCAACAACAAACGAGTACGACTGAAAGCGGACTCGAAAAGAAAGACCGACCGAAAGCGGAGTTTCAACAACAAACGAGTACGACCGAAAGCGGACTCGAAAAGAAAGACCGACCAAAAGTGGAGTTTCAACAACAAACGAGTACGACCGAAAGCGGACTCAAAAAGAAAAACCGACCAAAAGTGGAGTTTCAACAACAATCGAGTACGACCGAAAGCGGACTCAAAAAGAAAGACCGACTGAAAGCAGAGTTTGAACAATAAACGAGTACGACCAAAAGCGGACTAGAAAAGAAAGACCGACCGAAAGCGGAGTTTCAACAACAAACGAGTACGACCAAAAGTGGACTCGAAAAGAAAGACCGAACGAAAGCGGAGTTTCAACAACAAATGGGTACGACCAAAAGCAGACTTGAAAAGAAAGACCAACCGAAAGCGGAGTTTCAACAACAAACGAATACGACTGAAAGCGTACTCGAAAAAGAAAGACCGACCGAAAACGGAGTTTGAACAACAAACGAGTACGACCGAAAGCGGACTCGAAAAGAAAGACCGACCGAAAGCGGAGTTTCAACAACAAATGGGTACGACCGAAAGCAGACTTGAAAAGAAAGACCAACCGAAAGCGGAGTTTCAACAATAAACGAGTACGACTGAAAGCGGACTCGAAAAGATAAACCGACCAAAAGCGGAGTTTCAACAACAAACGAGTACGACCGAAAGCGGACTCGAAAAGAAAGACCGACCAAAAGTGGAGTTTCAACAACAAACGAGTACGACCGAAAGCGGACTCGAAAAGAAAGACCGACTGAAAGCAGAGTTTGAACAATAAACGAGTACGACCAAAAGCGGACTAGAAAAGAAAGACCGACCGAAAGCGGAGTTTCAACAACAAACGAGTACGAACAAAAGTGGACTCGAAAAGAAAGACCGAACGAAAGCGGAGTTTCAACAACAAATGGGTACGACCGAAAGTGGACTTGAAAAGAAAGACCAACCGAAAGCGGAGTTTCAACAACAAACGAATACGACTGAAAGCGTACTCGAAAAGAATGACCGACCGAAAGCGGAGTTTCAACAACAAACGAGTACGACCGAAAGCGGACTCGAAAAGAAAGACCGACCGAAAGCGTTGTTTCAACAACAAATGGGTACGACCAAAAGCGGACTTGAAAAGCAAGACCGACCAAAAGCGGAGTTTCAACAACAAATGAGTAAGACCAAAAGCGGACTCGAAAAGAAAGACCGACCGAAAGCGGAGTTTTCACAACAAACGAGTACGACCGAAAGCGGACTCGAAAAGAAAGACCGACCAAAAGCGGACTCGAAAATAAAGACCGACCGAAAGCAGAGTTTCAACAACAAACGAGTACGACCGAAAGCGGGCTCGAAAATAAAGACCAACCGAAAGCGGAGTTTCAACAACAAATGAGTAGGACCAAAAGCGGACTCGAAAAGAAAGACCGACCGAAAGCGGAGTTTTCACAACAAACGAGTACGACCGAAAGCGGACTCGAAAAGAAAGACCGACTAAAAGCGAACTTGAAAAGAAAGATCGACCGAAAGCGGAGTTTCAACAACAAACGAGTACGACTGAAAGCGGGCTCGAAAAGAAAGACCAACCGAAAGCGGAGTTTCAACAACAAACGAGTACGACCGAAAGTGCACTCGAAAAGAAAGACCGGCCAAAAGTGGAGTTTCAACAACAAACGAGTACGACCGAAAGCGGACTCAAAAAGAAAGATCGACCGAAAGCGGACTTGGAAAGAAAGACCGACCAAAAGCGGAGTTTCAACAACAAACGAGTACGACCGAAAGCGGACTCGAAAAGAAAGACCGACCGAAAGCGGAGTTTCAACAACAAACGAGTAGGACCAAAAGCGGACTCGAAAACAAAGACCGACCGAAAGCGGAGTTTCCACAATAAACGAGTACGACCGTAAGCGGACTCGAAAAGAAAGACCGACCAAAAGTGGACTCGAAAAGAAAGACCGACCGAAAGCGAAGTTTCAACAACAAACGAGTACGACCGAAATCGGACTCGAAAAGAAAGACTGATCGAAAGCGGAGTTTCAACAACAAACGAGTACGACCGAAAGCGGACTCGAAAAGAAAGACCGACCGAAAGCGGACTCGAAAAGAAAGACCGACCGAAAGCGGACTCGAAAAGATAGACCGACCGAAAGCGGAGTTTCAACAACAAATGGGTACGACCAAAAGCAGACTTGAAAAGAAAGACCAACCGAAAGCGGAGTTTCAACAACAAACGAATACGACTGAAAGCGTACTCGAAAAGAAAGACCGACCGAAAACGGAGTTTGAACAACAAACGAGTACGACCGAAAGCGGACTCGAAAAGAAAGACCGACCGAAAGCGGAGTTTCAACAACAAATGGGTACGACCGAAAGCAGACTTGAAAAGAAAGACCAACCGAAAGCGGAGTTTCAACAATAAACGAGTACGACTGAAAGCGGACTCGAAAAGATAGACCGACCAAAAGCGGAGTTTCAACAACAAACGAGTACGACCGAAAGCGGACTCGAAAAGAAAGACCGACCAAAAGTGGAGTTTCAACAACAAACGAGTACGACCGAAAGCGGACTCGAAAAGAAAGACCGACCGAAAGCGGAGTTTCAACGACAAACGAGTACGACCAAAAGTGGACTCGAAAAGAAAGACCGAACGAAAGCGGAGTTTCAACAACAAATGGGTACGACCGAAAGCGGACTTGAAAAGAAAGACCAACCGAAAGCGGAGTTTCAACAACAAACGAGTACGACTGAAAGCGGACTCGAAAAGAAAGACCGACCGAAAGCGGAGTTTCAACAACAAACGAGTACGACCGAAAGCGGACTCGAAAAGAAAGACCGACCAAAAGTGGAGTTTCAACAACAAACGAGTACGACCGAAAGCGGACTCAAAAAGAAAAACCGACCAAAAGTGGAGTTTCAACAACAATCGAGTACGACCGAAAGCGGACTCAAAAAGAAAGACCGACTGAAAGCAGAGTTTGAACAATAAACGAGTACGACCAAAAGCGGACTAGAAAAGAAAGACCGACCGAAAGCGGAGTTTCAACAACAAACGAGTACGACCAAAAGTGGACTCGAAAAGAAAGACCGAACGAAAGCGGAGTTTCAACAACAAATGGGTACGACCAAAAGCAGACTTGAAAAGAAAGACCAACCGAAAGCGGAGTTTCAACAACAAACGAATACGACTGAAAGCGTACTCGAAAAAGAAAGACCGACCGAAAACGGAGTTTGAACAACAAACGAGTACGACCGAAAGCGGACTCGAAAAGAAAGACCGACCGAAAGCGGAGTTTCAACAACAAATGGGTACGACCGAAAGCAGACTTGAAAAGAAAGACCAACCGAAAGCGGAGTTTCAACAATAAACGAGTACGACTGAAAGCGGACTCGAAAAGATAAACCGACCAAAAGCGGAGTTTCAACAACAAACGAGTACGACCGAAAGCGGACTCGAAAAGAAAGACCGACCAAAAGTGGAGTTTCAACAACAAACGAGTACGACCGAAAGCGGACTCGAAAAGAAAGACCGACTGAAAGCAGAGTTTGAACAATAAACGAGTACGACCAAAAGCGGACTAGAAAAGAAAGACCGACCGAAAGCGGAGTTTCAACAACAAACGAGTACGAACAAAAGTGGACTCGAAAAGAAAGACCGAACGAAAGCGGAGTTTCAACAACAAATGGGTACGACCGAAAGTGGACTTGAAAAGAAAGACCAACCGAAAGCGGAGTTTCAACAACAAACGAATACGACTGAAAGCGTACTCGAAAAGAATGACCGACCGAAAGTGGAGTTTCAACAACAAACGAGTACGACCGAAAGCGGACTCAAAAAGAAAGACCGACCGAAAGCGGACTCGAAAATAAAGACCGACCGAAAGCAGAGTTTCAACAACAAACGAGTACGACCGAAAGCGGACTCGAAAAGAAAGACCGACCAAAAGCGGAGTTTCAACAACAAATGAGTAGGACCAAAAGCGGACTCGAAAAGAAAGACCGACCGAAAGCGGAGTTTTCACAACAAACGAGTACGACCGAAAGCGGACTCGAAAAGAAAGACCGACCAAAAGCGGACTCGAAAATAAAGACCGACCGAAAGCGGAGTTTCAACAACAAACGAGTACGACCGAAAGCGGGCTCGAAAAGAAAGACCAACCGAAAGCGGAGTTTCAACAACAAATGAGTAGGACCAAAAGCGGACTCGAAAAGAAAGACCGACCAAAAGCGGAGTTTTCACAACAAACGAGTACGACTGAAAGTGGACTCGAAAAGAAAGACCGACCAAAAGCGAACTTGAAAAGAAAGACCGACCGAAAGCGGAGTTTCAACAACAAACGAGTACGACTGAAAGCGGGCTCGAAAAGAAAGACCAACCGAAAGCGGAGTTTCAACAACAAACGAGTACGACCGAAAGTGGACTCGAAAAGAAAGACCGACCAAAAGTGGAGTTTCAACAACAAACGAGTACGACCGAAAGCGGACTCAAAAAGAAAGATCGACCGAAAGCGGACTCAGAAAGAAAGACCGACCAAAAGCAGAGTTTCAACAACAAACGAGTACGACCGAAAGCGGACTCGAAAAGAAAGACCGACCGAAAGCGGAGTTTCAACAACAAACGAGTAGGACCAAAAGCGGACTCGAAAAGAAAGACCGACCGAAAGCGGAGTTTCGACAATAAACGAGTACGACCGTAAGCGGACTCGAAAAGAAAGACCGACCAAAAGTGGACTCGAAAAGAAAGACCGACCGAAAGCGAAGTTTCAACAACAAACGAGTACGACCGAAATCGGACTCGAAAAGAAAGACTGATCGAAAGCGGAGTTTCAACAACGAACGAGTACGACCGAAAGCGGACTCGAAAAGAAAGACCGACCGAAAGCGGACTTGAAAAGAAAGACCAACCGAAAGCGGAGTTTCAACAACAAACGAGTACGACCGAAAGCGGGCTCGAAAAGAAAGACCAACCGAAAGTGGAGTTTCAACAACAAACGAGTACGACCGAAAGTGGACTCGAAAAGAAAGACCGACCAAAAGTGGAGTTTCAACAACAAACGAGTACGACCGAAAGCGGACTCAAAAAGAAAGACCGACCGAAAGCGGAGTTTCAACAACAAACGAGTACGACCGAAAGCGGACTCGAAAAGAAAGACCGATCGAAAGCGTTGTTTCAACAACAAATGGGTACGACCGAAAGCGGACTTGAAAAGAAAGACCAACCGAAAGCGGAGTTTCAACAACAAACGAGTACGACTGAAAGCGGACTCGAAAAGATAGACCGGCCGAAAGCGGAGTTTCAACAACAAATGGGTACGACCGAAAGCGGACTTGAAAAGAAAGACCAACCGAAAGCGGAGTTTCAACAACAAACAAGTACGACGGAAAGCTAACTCGAAAAGATAGACCGACCGAAAGCGGAGTTTCAACAATAAACGGGTACGACTGAAAGCGGACTCGAAAAGAAAGACCGACCGAAAGCGGAGTTTCAACAACAAATGGGTACGACCGAAAGCGGACTCGAAAAGAAAGACCGACCAAAAGTGGAGTTTCAACAACAAACGAGTACGACCGAAAGCGGACTCGAAAAGAAAGACCGACTGAAAGCAGAGTTTGAACAATAAACGAGTACGACCAAAAGCGGACTAGAAAAGAAAGACCGACCGAAAGCGGAGTTTCAACAACAAACGAGTACGACCAAAAGTGGACTCGAAAAGAAAGACCGACCGAAAGCGGAGTTTCAACAACAAATGGGTACGACCAAAAGCAGACTTGAAAAGAAAGACCAACCGAAAGCGGAGTTTCAACAACAAACGAATACGACTGAAAGCGTACTCGAAAAGAAAGACCGACCGAAAACGGAGTTTGAACAACAAACGAGTATGACCGAAAGCGGACTCGAAAAGAAAGACCGACCGAAAGCGGAGTTTCAACAACAAATGGGTACGACCGAAAGCAGACTTGAAAAGAAAGACCAACCGAAAGCGGAGTTTCAACAATAAACGAGTACGACTGAAAGCGGACTCGAAAAGATAGACCGACCAAAAGCGGAGTTTCAACAACAAACGAGTACGACCGAAAGCGGACTCGAAAAGAAAGACCGACCAAAAGTGGAGTTTCAACAACAAACGAGTACGACCGAAAGCGGACTCGAAAAGAAAGACCGACCGAAAGCGGAGTTTCAACAACAAACGAGTACGACCAAAAGTGGACTCGAAAAGAAAGACCGAACGAAAGCGGAGTTTCAACAACAAATGGGTACGACCGAAAGCGGACTTGAAAAGAAAGACCAACCGAAAGCGGAGTTTCAACAACAAACGAGTACGACTGAAAGCGGACTCGAAAAGAAAGACCGACCGAAAGCGGAGTTTCAACAACAAACGAGTACGACCGAAAGCGGACTCGAAAAGAAAGACCGACCAAAAGTGGAGTTTCAACAACAAACGAGTACGACCGAAAGCGGACTCAAAAAGAAAAACCGACCAAAAGTGGAGTTTCAACAACAAACGAGTACGACCGAAAGCAGACTCAAAAAGAAAGACCGACTGAAAGCAGAGTTTGAACAATAAACGAGTACGACCAAAAGCGGACTAGAAAAGAAAGACCGACCGAAAGCGGAGTTTCAACAACAAACGAGTACGACCAAAAGTGGACTCGAAAAGAAAGACCGAACGAAAGCGGAGTTTCAACAACAAATGGGTACGACCGAAAGCGTACTTGAAAAGAAAGACCAACCGAAAGCAGAGTTTCAACAACAAACGAGTACGACTGAAAGCGGACTCGAAAAGAAAGACCGACTGAAAGCGGAGTTTCAACAACAAACGAGTACGACCGAAAGCGGACTCGAAAAGAAAGACCGACCAAAAGTGGAGTTTCAACAACAAACGAGTACGACCGAAAGCGGACTCAAAAAGAAAAACCGACCAAAAGCGGACTCGAAAATAAAGACCGACCGAAAGCAGAGTTTCAACAACCAACGAGTACGACCGAAAGCGGACTCGAAAAGAAAGACCGACCAAAAGCAGAGTTTCAACAACAAATGAGTAGGACCAAAAGCGGACTCGAAAAGAAAGACCGACCGAAAGCGGTGTTTTCACAACAAACGAGTACGATCGAAAGCGGACTCGAAAAGAAAGACCGACCAAAAGCGAACTTGAAAAGAATGACCGACCGAAAGCGGAGTTTCAACAACAAACGAGTACGACCGAAAGCGGGCTCGAAAAGAAAGACAAACCGAAAGCGGAGTTTCAACAACAAACGAGTACGACCGAAAGTGGACTCGAAAAGAAAGACCGACCAAAAGTGGAGTTTCAACAACAAACGAGTACGACCGAAAGCGGACTCAAAAAGAAAGACCGACCGAAAGCGGACTCGGAAAGAAAGACCTGCCAAAAGCGGAGTTTCAACAAGAAACGAGTACGACCGAAAGCGGACTCGAAAAGAAAGACCGACCGAAAGCGGAGTTTCAACAACAAACGAGTAGGACCAAAAGCGGACTCGAAAAGAAAGACCGACCGAAAGCGGAGTTTCCACAATAAACGAGTACGACCGTAAGCGGACTCGAAAAGAAAGACCGACCAAAAGTGGACTCGAAAAGAAAGACCGACCGAAAGCGAAGTTTCAACAACAAACGAGTACGACCGAAATCGGACTCGAAAAGAAAGACCGACCGAAAGCGGAGTTTCAACAACAAACGAGTACGACCGAAAGAGGACTCGAAAAGAAAGACCGACCGAAAGCGGACTTGAAAAGAAAGACCAACCGAAAGCGGAGTTTCAACAACAAACGAGTACGACCGAAAGCGGACTCGAAAAGATAGACCGACCGAAAGCGGAGTTTCAACAACAAACGGGTACAACCGAAAGCGGACTCGAAAAGAAAGACCGACCGAAAGCGGAGTTTCAACAACAAACGAGTACGACTGAAAGCGTACTCGAAAAGAATGACCGACCGAAAGCGGAGTTTCAACAACAAACGAGTACGACCGAAAGCGGACTCGAAAAGAAAGACCGACCGAAAGCGTTGTTTCAACAACAAATGGGTACGACCAAAAGCGGACTTGAAAAGCAAGACCGACCAAAAGCGGAGTTTCAACAACAAATGAGTAAGACCAAAAGCGGACTCGAAAAGAAAGACCGACCGAAAGCGGAGTTTTCACAACAAACGAGTACGACCGAAAGCGGACTCGAAAAGAAAGACCGACCAAAAGCGGACTCGAAAATAAAGACCGACCGAAAGCAGAGTTTCAACAACAAACGAGTACGACCGAAAGCGGGCTCGAAAAGAAAGACCAACCGAAAGCGGAGTTTCAACAACAAATGAGTAGGACCAAAAGCGGACTCGAAAAGAAAGACCGACCGAAAGCGGAGTTTTCACAACAAACGAGTACGACCGAAAGCGGACTCGAAAAGAAAGACCGACTAAAAGCGAACTTGAAAAGAAAGATCGACCGAAAGCGGAGTTTCAACAACAAACGAGTACGACTGAAAGCGGGCTCGAAAAGAAAGACCAACCGAAAGCGGAGTTTCAACAACAAACGAGTACGACCGAAAGTGCACTCGAAAAGAAAGACCGGCCAAAAGTGGAGTTTCAACAACAAACGAGTACGACCGAAAGCGGACTCAAAAAGAAAGATCGACCGAAAGCGGACTTGGAAAGAAAGACCGACCAAAAGCGGAGTTTCAACAACAAACGAGTACGACCGAAAGCGGACTCGAAAAGAAAGACCGACCGAAAGCGGAGTTTCAACAACAAACGAGTAGGACCAAAAGCGGACTCGAAAACAAAGACCGACCGAAAGCGGAGTTTCCACAATAAACGAGTACGACCGTAAGCGGACTCGAAAAGAAAGACCGACCAAAAGTGGACTCGAAAAGAAAGACCGACCGAAAGCGAAGTTTCAACAACAAACGAGTACGACCGAAATCGGACTCGAAAAGAAAGACTGATCGAAAGCGGAGTTTCAACAACAAACGAGTACGACCGAAAGCGGACTCGAAAAGAAAGACCGACCGAAAGCGGACTCGAAAAGAAAGACCGACCGAAAGCGGACTCGAAAAGATAGACCGACCGAAAGCGGAGTTTCAACAACAAATGGGTACGACCAAAAGCAGACTTGAAAAGAAAGACCAACCGAAAGCGGAGTTTCAACAACAAACGAATACGACTGAAAGCGTACTCGAAAAGAAAGACCGACCGAAAACGGAGTTTGAACAACAAACGAGTACGACCGAAAGCGGACTCGAAAAGAAAGACCGACCGAAAGCGGAGTTTCAACAACAAATGGGTACGACCGAAAGCAGACTTGAAAAGAAAGACCAACCGAAAGCGGAGTTTCAACAATAAACGAGTACGACTGAAAGCGGACTCGAAAAGATAGACCGACCAAAAGCGGAGTTTCAACAACAAACGAGTACGACCGAAAGCGGACTCGAAAAGAAAGACCGACCAAAAGTGGAGTTTCAACAACAAACGAGTACGACCGAAAGCGGACTCGAAAAGAAAGACCGACCGAAAGCGGAGTTTCAACAACAAACGAGTACGACCAAAAGTGGACTCGAAAAGAAAGACCGAACGAAAGCGGAGTTTCAACAACAAATGGGTACGACCGAAAGCGGACTTGAAAAGAAAGACCAACCGAAAGCGGAGTTTCAACAACAAACGAGTACGACTGAAAGCGGACTCGAAAAGAAAGACCGACCGAAAGCGGAGTTTCAACAACAAAAGAGTACGACCGAAAGCGGACTCGAAAAGAAAGACCGACCAAAAGTGGAGTTTCAACAACAAACGAGTACGACCGAAAGCGGACTCAAAAAGAAAAACCGACCAAAAGTGGAGTTTCAACAACAAACGAGTACGACCGAAAGCGGACTCAAAAAGAAAGACCGACTGAAAGCAGAGTTTGAACAATAAACGAGTACGACCAAAAGCGGACTAGAAAAGAAAGACCGACCGAAAGCGGAGTTTCAACAACAAACGAGTACGACCAAAAGTGGACTCGAAAAGAAAGACCGAACGAAAGCGGAGTTTCAACAACAAATGGGTACGACCGAAAGCGTACTTGAAAAGAAAGACCAACCGAAAGCAGAGTTTCAACAACAAACGAGTACGACTGAAAGCGGACTCGAAAAGAAAGACCGACTGAAAGCGGAGTTTCAACAACAAACGAGTACGACCGAAAGCGGACTCGAAAAGAAAGACCGACCAAAAGTGGAGTTTCAACAACAAACGAGTACGACCGAAAGCTGACTCAAAAAGAAAAACCGACCAAAAGCGGACTCGAAAATAAAGACCGACCGAAAGCAGAGTTTCAACAACCAACGAGTACGACCGAAAGCGGACTCGAAAAGAAAGACCGACCAAAAGCAGAGTTTCAACAACAAATGAGTAGGACCAAAAGCGGACTCGAAAAGAAAGACCGACCGAAAGCGGTGTTTTCACAACAAACGAGTACGATCGAAAGCGGACTCGAAAAGAAAGACCGACCAAAAGCGAACTTGAAAAGAATGACCGACCGAAAGCGGAGTTTCAACAACAAACGAGTACGACCGAAAGCGGGCTCGAAAAGAAAGACAAACCGAAAGCGGAGTTTCAACAACAAACGAGTACGACCGAAAGTGGACTCGAAAAGAAAGACCGACCAAAAGTGGAGTTTCAACAACAAACGAGTACGACCGAAAGCGGACTCAAAAAGAAAGACCGACCGAAAGCGGACTCGGAAAGAAAGACCTACCAAAAGCGGAGTTTCAACAAGAAACGAGTACGACCGAAAGCGGACTCGAAAAGAAAGACCGACCGAAAGCGGAGTTTCAACAACAAACGAGTAGGACCAAAAGCGGACTCGAAAAGAAAGACCGACCGAAAGCGGAGTTTCCACAATAAACGAGTACGACCGTAAGCGGACTCGAAAAGAAAGACCGACCAAAAGTGGACTCGAAAAGAAAGACCGACCGAAAGCGAAGTTTCAACAACAAACGAGTACGACCGAAATCGGACTCGAAAAGAAAGACCGACCGAAAGCGGAGTTTCAACAACAAACGAGTACGACCGAAAGAGGACTCGAAAAGAAAGACCGACCGAAAGCGGACTTGAAAAGAAAGACCAACCGAAAGCGGAGTTTCAACAACAAACGAGTACGACCGAAAGCGGACTCGAAAAGATAGACCGACCGAAAGCGGAGTTTCAACAACAAACGGGTACAACCGAAAGCGGACTCGAAAAGAAAGACCGACCGAAAGCGGAGTTTCAACAACAAACGAGTACGACTGAAAGCGTACTCGAAAAGAATGACCGACCGAAAGCGGAGTTTCAACAACAAACGAGTACGACCGAAAGCGGACTCGAAAAGAAAGACCGACCGAAAGCGTTGTTTCAACAACAAATGGGTACGACCGAAAGCGGACTTGAAAAGCAAGACCGACCAAAAGCGGAGTTTCAACAACAAATGAGTAAGACCAAAAGCGGACTCGAAAAGAAAGACCGACCGAAAGCGGAGTTTTCACAACAAACGAGTACGACCGAAAGCGGACTCGAAAAGAAAGACCGACCAAAAGCGGACTCGAAAATAAAGACCGACCGAAAGCAGAGTTTCAACAACAAACGAGTACGACCGAAAGCGGGCTCGAAAAGAAAGACCAACCGAAAGCGGAGTTTCAACAACAAATGAGTAGGACCAAAAGCGGACTCGAAAAGAAAGACCGACCGAAAGCGGAGTTTTCACAACAAACGAGTACGACCGAAAGCGGACTCGAAAAGAAAGACCGACTAAAAGCGAACTTGAAAAGAAAGATCGACCGAAAGCGGAGTTTCAACAACAAACGAGTACGACTGAAAGCGGGCTCGAAAAGAAAGACCAACCGAAAGCGGAGTTTCAACAACAAACGAGTACGACCGAAAGTGCACTAGAAAAGAAAGACCGGCCAAAAGTGGAGTTTCAACAACAAACGAGTACGACCGAAAGCGGACTCAAAAAGAAAGATCGACCGAAAGCGGACTTGGAAAGAAAGACCGACCAAAAGCGGAGTTTCAACAACAAACGAGTACGACCGAAAGCGGACTCGAAAAGAAAGACCGACCGAAAGCGGAGTTTCAACAACAAACGAGTAGGACCAAAAGCGGACTCGAAAACAAAGACCGACCGAAAGCGGAGTTTCCACAATAAACGAGTACGACCGTAAGCGGACTCGAAAAGAAAGACCGACCAAAAGTGGACTCGAAAAGAAAGACCGACCGAAAGCGAAGTTTCAACAACAAACGAGTACGACCGAAAGCGGGCTCGAAAAGAAAGCACAACCGAAAGCGGAGTTTCAACAACAAACGAGTACGACCGAAAGTGGACTCGAAAAGAAAGACCGGCCAAAAGTGGAGTTTCAACAACAAACGAGTACGACCGAAAGCGGACTCAAAAAGAAAGACCGACCGAAAGCGGAGTTTCAACAACAAACGAGTACGACCGAAAGCAGACTCGAAAAGAAAGACCGACCGAAAGCGTTGTTTCAACAACAAATGGGTACGACCGAAAGCGGACTTGAAAAGAAAGACCAACCGAAAGCGGAGTTTCAACAACAAACGAGTACGACTGAAAGCGGACTCGAAAAGATAGACCGACCGAAAGCGGAGTTTCAACAACAAATGGGTACGACCGAAAGCGGACTTGAAAAGAAAGACCAACCGAAAGCGGAGTTTCAACAACAAACAAGTACGACGGAAAGCGGACTCGGAACGATAGACCGACCGAAAGCGGAGTTTCAACAACAAACGGGTACAACCGAAAGCGAACTCGAAAAGAAAGACCGACCGAAAGCGGAGTTTCAACAACAAATGGGTACGACCGAAAGCGGACTCGAAAAGAAAGACCGACCAAAAGTGGAGTTTCAACAACAAACGAGTACGACCGAAAGCGGACTCGAAAAGAAAGACCGACTGAAAGCAGAGTTTGAACAATAAACGAGTACGACCAAAAGCGGACTAGAAAAGAAAGACCGACCGAAAGCGGAGTTTCAACAACAAACGAGTACGACCAAAAGTGGACTCGAAAAGAAAGACCGAACGAAAGCGGAGTTTCAACAACAAATGGGTGCGACCGAAAGCGGACTTGAAAAGAAAGACCAACCGAAAGCGGAGTTTCAACAACAAACGAGTACGACTGAAAGCGGACTCGAAAAGATAGATTGACCGAAAGCGGAGTTTTAACGACAAACGAGTACGACCGAAAGCGGACTCGAAAAGAAAGACCGACCAAAAGTGGAGTTTCAACAACAAACGAGTACGACCGAAAGCGGACTAAAAAAGAAAGACCGACCGAAAGCGGACTCGAAAATAAAGACCGACCGAAAGCAGAGTTTCAACAACAAACGAGTAAGACCGAAAGCGGACTCGAAAAGAAAGACCAACCGAAAGCGGAGTTTCAAAAACAAACGAGTACGACCGAAAGTGGACTCGAAAAGAAAGACCGACCAAAAGTGGAGTTTCAACAACAAACGAGTACGACCGAAAGCGGACTCAAAAAGAAAGATCGACCGAAAGCGGACTCGGAAAGAAAGACCTACCAAAAGCGGAGTTTCAACAACAAACGAGTACGACCGAAAGCGGACTCGAAAAGAAAGACCGACCGAAAGCGGAGTTTCCACAATAAACGAGTACGACCGTAAGCGGACTCGAAAAGAAAGACCGATCGAAAGCGGACTCGGAAAGAAAGACCTACCAAAAGCGGAGTTTCAACAACAAACGAGTACGACCGAAAGCGGACTCGAAAAGAAAGACCGACCGAAAGCGTAGTTTCAACAACAAACGAGTAGGACCAAAAGCGGACTCGAAAAGAAAGACCGACCGAAAGCGGAGTTTCCACAATAAACGAGTACGACCGTAAGCGGACTCGAAAAGAAAGACCGACCGAAAGCGGAGTTTCAACAATAAACGAGTACGACCGAAAGCGGACTCGAAAAGAAAGACCGACCGAAAGCGGAGTTTGAACAACAAACGAGTACGACTGAAATCGGACTCGAAAAGAAAGACCGACCGAAAGCGGAGTTTCAACAACAAACAAGTACGACCGAAAGCGGACTCGAAAAGAAAGACCGACCGAGAGCGGACTTGAAAAGAAAGACCAACCGAAAGCGGAGTTTCAACAACAAACGAGTACGACCGAAAGCGGACTCGAAAAGATAGACCGACCGAAAGCGGAGTTTCAACAACAAACGGGTACAACCGAAAGCGAACTCGAAAAGAAAGACCGACCAAAAGCGGAGTTTCAACAACAAACTAGTACGACTGAAAGCGTACTCGAAAAGAATGACCGACCGAAAGCGGAGTTTCAACAACAAACGAGTACGACCGAAAGCGGACTCGAAAAGAAAGACCGACCGAAAGCGTTGTTTCAACAACAAATGGGTACGACCGAAAGCGGACTTGAAAAGAAAGACCAACCGAAAGCGGAGTTTCAACAACAAACGAGTACGACTGAAAGCGGACTCAAAAAGATAGACCGAACGAAAGCGGAGTTTCAACAACAAACGGGTACGACCGAAAGCGGACTTGAAAAGAAAGACCAACCGAAAGCGGAGTTTCAACAACAAACAAGTACGACGGAAAGCGGACTCGAAAAGATAGACCGACCGAAAGCGGAGTTTCAACAACAAACGGGTACAACCGAAAGCGAACTCGAAAAGAAAGACCGGCCAAAAGCGGAGTTTCAACAACAAATGGGTACGACCGAAAGCAGACTTGAAAAGAAAGACCAACCGAAAGCGAAGTTTCAACAACAAACGAGTACGACTGAAAGCGGACTCGAAAAGATAGACCGACCGAAAGTGGAGTTTCAACAACAAATGGGTACGACCGAAAGCGGACATGAAAAGAAAGACCAACCGAAAGCGGAGTTTCAACAACAGACGAGTACGACTGAAAGCGGACTCGAAAAGATAGACCGACCGAAAGCGGAGTTTCAACAACAAACGAGTACGACTGAAAGCGGACTCGAAAAGAAAGACCGACCGAAAGCGGAGTTTCAACAATAAACGAGTACGACCGAAAGCGGACTCGAAAAGAAAGACCGACCGAAAGCGGAGTTTCAACAACAAACGAGTACGACTGAAAGCGTACTCGAAAAGAATGACCGACCGAAAGCGGAGTTTCAACAACAAACGAGTACGACCGAAAGCGGACTCGAAAAGAAAGACCGAACGAAAGCGTTGTTTCAACAACAAATGGGTACGACCGAAAGCGGACTTGAAAAGAAAGACCAACCGAAAGCGGAGTTTCAACAACAAACGTGTACGACTGAAAGCGGACTCGAAAAGATAGACCAAACGAAAGCGGAGTTTCAACAATAAATGGGTACGACCGAAAGCGGACTTGAAAAGAAAGACCAACCGAAAGCGGAGTTTCAACAACAAACAAGTACGACGGAAAGCGGACTCGAAAAGATAGACCGACCGAAAGCGGAGTTTCAACAACAAACGGGTACAACCGAAAGCAAACTCGAAAAGAAAGACCGACCGAAAGCGTTGTTTCAACAACAAATGGGTACGACCGAAAGCGGACTTGAAAAGAAAGACCAACCGAAAGCGGAGTTTCAACAACAAACGAGTACGACTGAAAGCGGACTCGAAAAGATAGACCGACCGAAAGCGGAGTTTCAACAACAAATGGGTACGACCGAAAGCGGACTTGAAAAGAAAGACCAACCGAAAGCGGAGTTTCAACAACAAACAAGTACGACGGAAAGCGGACTCGAAACGATAGACCGACCGAAAGCGGAGTTTCAACAACAAACGGGTACAACCGAAAGCGAACTCGAAAAGAAAGACCGACCGAAAGCGGAGTTTCAACAACAAATGGGTACGACCGAAAGCGGACTCGAAAAGAAAGACCGACCAAAAGTGGAGTTTCAACAACAAACGAGTACGACCGAAAGCGGACTCGAAAAGAAAGACCGACTGAAAGCAGAGTTTGAACAATAAACGAGTACGACCAAAAGCGGACTAGAAAAGAAAGACCGGCCGAAAGCGGAGTTTCAACAACAAACGAGTACGACCAAAAGTGGACACGAAAAGAAAGACCGAACGAAAGCGGAGTTTCAACAACAAATGGGTGCGACCGAAAGCGGACTTGAAAAGAAAGACCGAACGAAAGCGTTGTTTCAACAACAAATGGGTACGACCGAAAGCGGACTTGAAAAGAAAGACCAACCGAAAGCGGAGTTTCAACAACAAACGTGTACGACTGAAAGCGGACTCGAAAAGATAGACCAAACGAAAGCGGAGTTTCAACAATAAATGGGTACGACCGAAAGCGGACTTGAAAAGAAAGACCAACCGAAAGCGGAGTTTCAACAACAAACAAGTACGACGGAAAGCGGACTCGAAAAGATAGACCGACCGAAAGCGGAGTTTCAACAACAAACGGGTACAACCGAAAGCAAACTCGAAAAGAAAGACCGACCGAAAGCGTTGTTTCAACAACAAATGGGTACGACCGAAAGCGGACTTGAAAAGAAAGACCAACCGAAAGCGGAGTTTCAACAACAAACGAGTACGACTGAAAGCGGACTCGAAAAGATAGACCGACCGAAAGCGGAGTTTCAACAACAAATGGGTACGACCGAAAGCGGACTTGAAAAGAAAGACCAACCGAAAGCGGAGTTTCAACAACAAACAAGTACGACGGAAAGCGGACTCGAAACGATAGACCGACCGAAAGCGGAGTTTCAACAACAAACGGGTACAACCGAAAGCGAACTCGAAAAGAAAGACCGACCGAAAGCGGAGTTTCAACAACAAATGGGTACGACCGAAAGCGGACTCGAAAAGAAAGACCGACCAAAAGTGGAGTTTCAACAACAAACGAGTACGACCGAAAGCGGACTCGAAAAGAAAGACCGACTGAAAGCAGAGTTTGAACAATAAACGAGTACGACCAAAAGCGGACTAGAAAAGAAAGACCGGCCGAAAGCGGAGTTTCAACAACAAACGAGTACGACCAAAAGTGGACACGAAAAGAAAGACCGAACGAAAGCGGAGTTTCAACAACAAATGGGTGCGACCGAAAGCGGACTTGAAAAGAAAGACCAACCGAAAGCGGAGTTTCAACAACAAACGAGTACGACTGAAAGCGGACTCGAAAAGATAGATTGACCGAAAGCGGAGTTTTAACAACAAACGAGTACGACCGAAAGCGGACTCGAAAAGAAAGACCGACCAAAAGTGGAGTTTCAACAACAAACGAGTACGACCGAAAGCGGACTCAAAAAGAAAGACCGACCGAAAGCGGACTCGAAAATAAAGACCGACCGAAAGCAGAGTTTCAACAACAAACGAGTACGACCGAAAGCGGACTCGAAAAGAAAGACCGACAAAAAGCGGAGTTTCAACAACAAATGAGTAGGACCAAAAGCGGACTCGAAAAGAAAGACCGACCGAAAGCGGAGTTTCCACAATAAACGAGTACGACCGTAAGCGGACTCGAAAAGAAAGACCGACCAAAAGTGGACTCGAAAAGAAAGACCGACCGAAAGCGAAGTTTCAACAACAAACGAGTACGACCGAAATCGGACTCGAAAAGAAATACCGAACGAAAGCGGAGTTTCAACAACAAATGGGTACGACCGAAAGCGGACTCGAAAAGAAAGACCGACCAAAAGCGAACTTGAAAAGAATGACCGACCGAAAGCGGAGTTTCAACAACAAACGAGTACGACCGAAAGCGGGCTCGAAAAGAAAGACCAACCGAAAGCGGAGTTTCAAAAACAAACGAGTACGACCGAAAGTGGACTCGAAAAGAAAGACCGACCAAAAGTGGAGTTTCAACAACAAACGAGTACGACCGAAAGCGGACTCAAAAAGAAAGATCGACCGAAAGCGGACTCGGAAAGAAAGACCTACCAAAAGCGGAGTTTCAACAACAAACGAGTACGACCGAAAGCGGACTCGAAAAGAAAGACTGACCGAAAGCGGAGTTTCAACAACAAACGAGTAGGACCAAAAGCGGACTCGAAAAGAAAGACCGACCGAAAGCGGAGTTTCCACAATAAATGAGTACGACCGTAAGCGGACTCGAAAAGAAAGACCGACCAAAAGTGGACTCGAAAAGAAAGACCGACCGAAAGCGAAGTTTCAACAACAAACGAGTACGACCGAAATCGGACTCGAAAAGAAAGACCGACCGAAAACGGAGTTTCAACAACAAACAAGTACGACCGAAAGCGGACTCGAAAAGAAAGACCGACCGAAAGCGGACTTGAAAAGAAAGACCAACCGAAAGCGGAGTTTCAACAACAAACGAGTACGACCGAAAGCGGACTCGAAAAGATAGACCGACCGAAAGCGGAGTTTCAACAACAAACGGGTACAACCGAAAGCGGACTCGAAAAGAAAGACCGACCGAAAGCGGAGTTTCAACAACAAACGAGTACGACTGAAAGCGTACTCGAAAAGAATGACCGACCGAAAGCGGAGTTTCAACAACAAACGAGTACGACCGAAAGCGGACTCGAAAAGAAAGACCGACCGAAAGCGTTGTTTCAACAACAAATGGGTACGACCGAAAGCGGACTTGAAAAGAAAGACCAACCGAAAGCGGAGTTTCAACAACAAACGAGTACGACTGAAAGCGGACTCGAAAAGATAGACCGACCGAAAGCGGAGTTTCAACAACAAATGGGTACGACCGAAAGCGGACTTGAAAAGAAAGACCAACCGAAAGCGGAGTTTCAACAACAAACAAGTACGACGGAAAGCGGACTCGAAACGATAGACCGACCGAAAGCGGAGTTTCAACAACAGACGGGTACAACCGAAAGCAAACTCGAAAAGAAAGACCGACTGAAAGCGTTGTTTCAACAACAAATGGGTACGACCGAAAGCGGACTTGAAAAGAAAGACCAACCAAAAGCGGAGTTTCAACAACAAACGAGTACGACTGAAAGCGGACTCGAAAAGATAGACCGACCGAAAGTGGAGTTTCAACAACAAATGGGTACGACCGAAAGCGGACATGAAAAGAAAGACCAACCGAAAGCGGAGTTTCAACAACAGACGAGTACGACTGAAAGCGGACTCGAAAAGATAGACCGACCGAAAGCGGAGTTTCAACAACAAATGAGTACGACCGAAAGCGGACTCGAAAAGAAAGACCGAACGAAAGCGTTGTTTCAACAACAAATGGGTACGACCGAAAGCGGACTTGAAAAGAAAGACCAACCGAAAGCGGAGTTTCAACAACAAACGTGTACGACTGAAAGCGGACTCGAAAAGATAGACCAAACGAAAGCGGAGTTTCAACAACAAATGGGTACGACCGAAAGCGGACTTGAAAAGAAAGACCAACCGAAAGCGGAGTTTCAACAACAAACAAGTACGACGGAAAGCGGACTCGAAAAGATAGACCGACCGAAAGCGGAGTTTCAACAACAAACGGGTACAACCGAAAGCAAACTCGAAAAGAAAGACCGACCGAAAGCGTTGTTTCAACAACAAATGGGTACGACCGAAAGCGGACTTGAAAAGAAAGACCAACCGAAAGCGGAGTTTCAACAACAAACGAGTACGACTGAAAGCGGACTCGAAAAGATAGACCGACCGAAAGCGGAGTTTCAACAACAAATGGGTACGACCGAAAGCGGACTTGAAAAGAAAGACCAACCGAAAGCGGAGTTTCAACAACAAACAAGTACGACGGAAAGCGGACTCGAAACGATAGACCGACCGAAAGCGGAGTTTCAACAACAAACGGGTACAACCGAAAGCGAACTCGAAAAGAAAGACCGACCGAAAGCGGAGTTTCAACAATAAATGGGTACGACCGAAAGCGGACTCGAAAAGAAAGACCGACCAAAAGTGGAGTTTCAACAACAAACGAGTACGACCAAAAGTGGACACGAAAAGAAAGACCGAACGAAAGCGGAGTTTCAACAACAAATGGGTGCGACCGAAAGCGGACTTGAAAAGAAAGACCGACCGAAAGCGGAGTTTCAACAACAAACGAGTACGACCGAAAGCGGACTCGAAAAGAAAGACCGACCGAAAGCGTTGTTTCAACAACAAATGGGTACGACCGAAAGCGGACTTGAAAAGAAAGACCAACCGAAAGCGGAGTTTCAACAACAAACGAGTACGACTGAAAGCGGACTCGAAAAGATAGACCGACCGAAAGCGGAGTTTCAACAACAAATGGGTACGACCGAAAGCGGACTTGAAAAGAAAGACCAACCGAAAGCGGAGTTTCAACAACAAACAAGTACGACGGAAAGCGGACTCGAAACGATAGACCGACCGAAAGCGGAGTTTCAACAACAGACGGGTACAACCGAAAGCAAACTCGAAAAGAAAGACCGACCGAAAGCGTTGTTTCAACAACAAATGGGTACGACCGAAAGCGGACTTGAAAAGAAAGACCAACCGAAAGCGGAGTTTCAACAACAAACGAGTACGACTGAAAGCGGACTCGAAAAGATAGACCGACCGAAAGTGGAGTTTCAACAACAAATGGGTACGACCGAAAGCGGACATGAAAAGAAAGACCAACCGAAAGCGGAGTTTCAACAACAGACGAGTACGACTGAAAGCGGACTCGAAAAGATAGACCGACCGAAAGCGGAGTTTCAACAACAAACGAGTACGACCGAAAGCGGACTCGAAAAGAAAGACCGACCGAAAGCGGAGTTTCAACAATAAACGAGTACGACCGAAAGCGGACTCAAAAAGAAAGACCGACCGAAAGCGGAGTTTCAACAACAAACGAGTACGACTGAAAGCGTACTCGAAAAGAATGACCGACCGAAAGCGGAGTTTCAACAACAAACGAGTACGACCGAAAGCGGACTCGAAAAGAAAGGCCGAACGAAAGCGTTGTTTCAACAACAAATGGGTACGACCGAAAGCGGACTTGAAAAGAAAGACCAACCGAAAGCGGAGTTTCAACAACAAACGTGTACGACTGAAAGCGGACTCGAAAAGATAGACCAAACGAAAGCGGAGTTTCAACAACAAATGGGTACGACCGAAAGCGGACTTGAAAAGAAAGACCAACCGAAAGCGGAGTTTCAACAACAAACGAGTACGACTGAAAGCGGACTCGAAAAGATAGACCGACCGAAAGCGGAGTTTCAACAACAAATGGGTACGACCGAAAGCGGACTTGAAAAGAAAGACCAACCGAAAGCGGAGTTTCAACAACAAACAAGTACGACGGAAAGCGGACTCGAAACGATAGACCGACCGAAAGCGGAGTTTCAACAACAAACGGGTACAACCGAAAGCGAACTCGAAAAGAAAGACCGACCGAAAGCGGAGTTTCAACAACAAATGGGTACGACCGAAAGCGGACTCGAAAAGAAAGACCGACCAAAAGTGGAGTTTCAACAACAAACGAGTACGACCGAAAGCGGACTCGAAAAGAAAGACTGACTGAAAGCAGAGTTTGAACAATAAACGAGTACGACCAAAAGCGGACTAGAAAAGAAAGACCGGCCGAAAGCGGAGTTTCAACAACAAACGAGTACGACCAAAAGTGGACACGAAAAGAAAGACCGAACGAAAGCGGAGTTTCAACAACAAATGGGTGCGACCGAAAGCGGACTTGAAAAGAAAGACCACCCGAAAGCGGAGTTTCAACAACAAACGAGTACAACTGAAAGCGGACTCGAAAAGATAGATTGACCGAAAGCGGAGTTTTAACAACAAACGAGTACGACCGAAAGCGGACTCGAAAAGAAAGACCGACCAAAAGTGGAGTTTCAACAACAAACGAGTACGACCGAAAGCGGACTCAAAAAGAAAGACCGACCGAAAGCGGACTCGAAAATAAAGACCGACCGAAAGCAGAGTTTCAACAACAAACGAGTACGACCGAAAGCGGACTCGAAAAGAAAGACCGACCAAAAGCGGAGTTTCAACAACAAATGAGTAGGACCAAAAGCGGACTCGAAAAGAAAGACCGACCGAAAGCGGAGTTTCCACAATAAACGAGTACGACCGTAAGCGGACTCGAAAAGAAAGACCGACCAAAAGTGGACTCGAAAAGAAAGACCGACCGAAAGCGAAGTTTCAACAACAAACGAGTACGACCGAAATCGGACTCGAAAAGAAATACCGAACGAAAGCGGAGTTTCAACAACAAATGGGTACGACCGAAAGCGGACTCGAAAAGAAAGACCGACCAAAAGCGAACTTGAAAAGAATGACCGACCGAAAGCGGAGTTTCAACAACAAACGAGTACGACCGAAAGCGGGCTCGAAAAGAAAGACCAACCGAAAGCGGAGTTTCAAAAACAAACGAGTACGACCGAAAGTGGACTCGAAAAGAAAGACCGACCAAAAGTGGAGTTTCAACAACAAACGAGAACGACCGAAAGCGGACTCAAAAAGAAAGATCGACCGAAAACGGACTCGGAAAGAAAGACCTACCAAAAGCGGAGTTTCAACAACAAACGAGTACGACCGAAAGCGGACTCGAAAAGAAAGACCGACCGAAAGCGGAGTTTCAACAACAAACGAGTAGGACCAAAAGCGGACTCGAAAAGAAAGACCGACCGAAAGCGGAGTTTCCACAATAAACGAGTACGACCGTAAGCGGACTCGAAAAGAAAGACCGACCAAAAGTGGACTCGAAAAGAAAGACCGACCGAAAGCGAAGTTTCAACAACAAACGAGTACGACCGAAATCGGACTCGAAAAGAAAGACCGACCGAAAACGGAGTTTCAACAACAAACAAGTACGACCGAAAGCGGACTCGAAAAGAAAGACCGACCGAAAGCGGACTTGAAAAGAAAGACCAACCGAAAGCGGAGTTTCAACAACAAATGAGTACGACCGAAAGCGGACTCGAAAAGATAGACCGACCGAAAGCGGAGTTTCAACAACAAACGGGTACAACCGAAAGCGGACTCGAAAAGAAAGACCGACCGAAAGCGGAGTTTCAACAACAAACGAGTACGACTGAAAGCGTACTCGAAAAGAATGACCGACCGAAAGCGGAGTTTCAACAACAAACGAGTACGACCGAAAGCGGACTCGAAAAGAAAGACCGGCCGAAAGCGGAGTTTCAACAATAAACGAGTACGACCGAAAGCGGACTCGAAAAGAAAGACCGACCGAAAGCGGAGTTTCAACAACAAACGAGTACGACTGAAAGCGTACTCGAAAAGAATGACCGACCGAAAGCGGAGTTTCAACAACAAACGAGTACGACCGAAAGCGGACTCGAAAAGAAAGACCGAACGAAAGCGTTGTTTCAACAACAAATGGGTACGACCGAAAGCGGACTTGAAAAGAAAGACCAACCGAAAGCGGAGTTTCAACAACAAACGTGTACGACTGAAAGCGGACTCGAAAAGATAGACCAAACGAAAGCGGAGTTTCAACAACAAATGGGTACGACCGAAAGCGGACTTGAAAAGAAAGACCAACCGAAAGCGGAGTTTCAACAACAAACAAGTACGACGGAAAGCGGACTCGAAAAGATAGACCGACCGAAAGCGGAGTTTCAACAACAAACGGGTACAACCGAAAGCAAACTCGAAAAGAAAGACCGACCGAAAGCGTTGTTTCAACAACAAATGGGTACGACCGAAAGCGGACTTGAAAAGAAAGACCAACCGAAAGCGGAGTTTCAACAACAAACGAGTACGACTGAAAGCGGACTCGAAAAGATAGACCGACCGAAAGCGGAGTTTCAACAACAAATGGGTACGACCGAAAGCGGACTTGAAAAGAAAGACCAACCGAAAGCGGAGTTTCAACAACAAACAAGTACGACGGAAAGCGGACTCGAAACGATAGACCGACCGAAAGCGGAGTTTCAACAACAAACGGGTACAACCGAAAGCGAACTCGAAAAGAAAGACCGACCGAAAGCGGAGTTTCAACAACAAATGGGTACGACCGAAAGCGGACTCGAAAAGAAAGACCGACCAAAAGTGGAGTTTCAACAACAAACGAGTACGACCGAAAGCGGACTCGAAAAGAAAGACCGACTGAAAGCAGAGTTTGAACAATAAACGAGTACGACCAAAAGCGGACTAGAAAAGAAAGACCGGCCGAAAGCGGAGTTTCAACAACAAACGAGTACGACCAAAAGTGGACACGAAAAGAAAGACCGAACGAAAGCGGAGTTTCAACAACAAATGGGTGCGACCGAAAGCGGACTTGAAAAGAAAGACCGACCGAAAGCGGAGTTTCAACAACAAACGAGTACGACCGAAAGCGGACTCGAAAAGAAAGACCGACCGAAAGCGTTGTTTCAACAACAAATGGGTACGACCGAAAGCGGACTTGAAAAGAAAGACCAACCGAAAGCGGAGTTTCAACAACAAACGAGTACGACTGAAAGCGGACTCGAAAAGATAGACCGACCGAAAGCGGAGTTTCAACAACAAATGGGTACGACCGAAAGCGGACTTGAAAAGAAAGACCAACCGAAAGCGGAGTTTCAACAACAAACAAGTACGACGGAAAGCGGACTCGAAACGATAGACCGACCGAAAGCGGAGTTTCAACAACAGACGGGTACAACCGAAAGCAAACTCGAAAAGAAAGACCGACCGAAAGCGTTGTTTCAACAACAAATGGGTACGACCGAAAGCGGACTTGAAAAGAAAGACCAACCGAAAGCGGAGTTTCAACAACAAACGAGTACGACTGAAAGCGGACTCGAAAAGATAGACCGACCGAAAGCGGAGTTTCAACAACAAATGGGTACGACCGAAAGCGGACTTGAAAAGAAAGACCAACCGAAATCGGAGTTTCAACAACAAACAAGTACGACGGAAAGCGGACTCGAAACGATAGACCGACCGAAAGCGGAGTTTCAACAACAAACGGGTACAACCGAAAGCGAACTCGAAAAGAAAGACCGACCGAAAGCGGAGTTTCAACAACAAATGGGTACGACCGAAAGCGGACTCGAAAAGAAAGACCGACCAAAAGTGGAGTTTCAACAACAAACGAGTACGACCGAAAGCGGACTCGAAAAGAAAGACCGACTGAAAGCAGAGTTTGAACAATAAACGAGTACGACCAAAAGCAGACTAGAAAAGAAAGACCGGCCGAAAGCGGAGTTTCAACAACAAACGAGTACGACCAAAAGTGGACACGAAAAGAAAGACCGAACGAAAGCGGAGTTTCAACAACAAATGGGTGCGACCGAAAGCGGACTTGAAAAGAAAGACCGACCGAAAGCGGAGTTTCAACAACAAACGAGTACGACCGAAAGCGGACTCGAAAAGAAAGACCGACCGAAAGCGTTGTTTCAACAACAAATGGGTACGACCGAAAGCGGACTTGAAAAGAAAGACCAACCGAAAGCGGAGTTTCAACAACAAACGAGTACGACTGAAAGCGGACTCGAAAAGATAGACCGACCGAAAGCGGAGTTTCAACAACAAATGGGTACGACCGAAAGCGGACTTGAAAAGAAAGACCAACCGAAAGCGGAGTTTCAACAACAAACAAGTACGACGGAAAGCGGACTCGAAACGATAGACCGACCGAAAGCGGAGTTTCAACAACAGACGGGTACAACCGAAAGCAAACTCGAAAAGAAAGACCGACCGAAAGCGTTGTTTCAACAACAAATGGGTACGACCGAAAGCGGACTTGAAAAGAAAGACCAACCGAAAGCGGAGTTTCAACAACAAACGAGTACGACTGAAAGCGGACTCGAAAAGATAGACCGACCGAAAGTGGAGTTTCAACAACAAATGGGTACGACCGAAAGCGGACATGAAAAGAAAGACCAACCGAAAGCGGAGTTTCAACAACAGACGAGTACGACTGAAAGCGGACTCGAAAAGATAGACCGACCGAAAGCGGAGTTTCAACAACAAACGAGTACGACCGAAAGCGGACTCGAAAAGAAAGACCGACCGAAAGCGGAGTTTCAACAATAAACGAGTACGACCGAAAGCGGACTCAAAAAGAAAGACCGACCGAAAGCGGAGTTTCAACAACAAACGAGTACGACTGAAAGCGTACTCGAAAAGAATGACCGACCGAAAGCGGAGTTTCAACAACAAACGAGTACGACCGAAAGCGGACTCGAAAAGAAAGACCGAACGAAAGCGTTGTTTCAACAACAAATGGGTACGACCGAAAGCGGACTTGAAAAGAAAGACCAACCGAAAGCGGAGTTTCAACAACAAACGTGTACGACTGAAAGCGGACTCGAAAAGATAGACCAAACGAAAGCGGAGTTTCAACAACAAATGGGTACGACCGAAAGCGGACTTGAAAAGAAAGACCAACCGAAAGCGGAGTTTCAACAACAAACGAGTACGACTGAAAGCGGACTCGAAAAGATAGACCGACCGAAAGCGGAGTTTCAACAACAAATGGGTACGACCGAAAGCGGACTTGAAAAGAAAGACCAACCGAAAGCGGAGTTTCAACAACAAACAAGTACGACGGAAAGCGGACTCGAAACGATAGACCGACCGAAAGCGGAGTTTCAACAACAAACGGGTACAACCGAAAGCGAACTCGAAAAGAAAGACCGACCGAAAGCGGAGTTTCAACAACAAATGGGTACGACCGAAAGCGGACTCGAAAAGAAAGACCGACCAAAAGTGGAGTTTCAACAACAAACGAGTACGACCGAAAGCGGACTCGAAAAGAAAGACCGACTGAAAGCAGAGTTTGAACAATAAATGAGTACGACCAAAAGCGGACTAGAAAAGAAAGACCGGCCGAAAGCGGAGTTTCAACAACAAACGAGTACGACCAAAAGTGGACACGAAAAGAAAGACCGAACGAAAGCGGAGTTTCAACAACAAATGGGTGCGACCGAAAGCGGACTTGAAAAGAAAGACCAACCGAAAGCGGAGTTTCAACAACAAACGAGTACGACTGAAAGCGGACTCGAAAAGATAGATTGACCGAAAGCGGAGTTTTAACAACAAACGAGTACGACCGAAAGCGGACTCGAAAAGAAAGACCGACCAAAAGTGGAGTTTCAACAACAAACGAGTACGACCGAAAGCGGACTCAAAAAGAAAGACCGACCGAAAGCGGACTCGAAAATAAAGACCGACCGAAAGCAGAGTTTCAACAACAAACGAGTACGACCGAAAGCGGACTCGAAAAGAAAGACCGACCAAAAGCGGAGTTTCAACAACAAATGAGTAGGACCAAAAGCGGACTCGAAAAGAAAGACCGACCGAAAGCGGAGTTTCCACAATAAACGAGTACGACCGTAAGCGGACTCGAAAAGAAAGACCGACCAAAAGTGGACTCGAAAAGAAAGACCGACCGAAAGCGAAGTTTCAACAACAAACGAGTACGACCGAAATCGGACTCGAAAAGAAATACCGAACGAAAGCGGAGTTTCAACAACAAATGGGTACGACCGAAAGCAGACTCGAAAAGAAAGACCGACCAAAACCGAACTTGAAAAGAATGACCGACCGAAAGCGGAGTTTCAACAACAAACGAGTACGACCGAAAGCGGGCTCGAAAAGAAAGACCAACCGAAAGCGGAGTTTCAAAAACAAACGAGTACGACCGAAAGTGGACTCGAAAAGAAAGACCGACCAAAAGTGGAGTTTCAACAACAAACGAGTACGACCGAAAGCGGACTCAAAAAGAAAGATCGACCGAAAGCGGACTCGGAAAGAAAGACCTAAGAAAAACGGAGTTTCAACAACAAACGAGTACGACCGAAAGCGGACTCGAAAAGAAAGACCGACCGAAAGCGGAGTTTCAACAACAAACGAGTAGGACCAAAAGCGGACTCGAAAAGAAAGACCGACCGAAAGCGGAGTTTCCACAATAAACGAGTACGGCCGTAAGCGGACTCGAAAAGAAAGACCGACCAAAAGTGGACTCGAAAAGAAAGACCGACCGAAAGCGAAGTTTCAACAACAAACGAGTACGACCGAAATCGGACTCGAAAAGAAAGACCGACCGAAAACGGAGTTTCAACAACAAACAAGTACGACCGAAAGCGGACTCGAAAAGAAAGACCGACCGAAAGCGGACTTGAAAAGAAAGACCAACCGAAAGCGGAGTTTCAACAACAAATGAGTACGACCGAAAGCGGACTCGAAAAGATAGACCGACCGAAAGCGGAGTTTCAACAACAAACGGGTACAACCGAAAGCGGACTCGAAAAGAAAGACCGACCGAAAGCGGAGTTTCAACAACAAACGAGTACGACTGAAAGCGTACTCGAAAAGAATGACCGACCGAAAGCGGAGTTTCAACAACAAACGAGTACGACCGAAAGCGGACTCGAAAAGAAAGACCGACCGAAAGCGGAGTTTCAACAATAAACGAGTACGACCGAAAGCGGACTCGAAAAGAAAGACCGACCGAAAGCGGAGTTTCAACAACAAACGAGTACGACTGAAAGCGTACTCGAAAAGAATGACCGACCGAAAGCGGAGTTTCAACAACAAACGAGTACGACCGAAAGCGGACTCGAAAAGAAAGACTGAACGAAAGCGTTGTTTCAACAACAAATGGGTACGACCGAAAGCGGACTTGAAAAGAAAGTCCAACCGAAAGCGGAGTTTCAACAACAAACGTGTACGACTGAAAGCGGACTCGAAAAGATAGACCAAACGAAAGCGGAGTTTCAACAACAAATGGGTACGACCGAAAGCGGACTTGAAAAGAAAGACCAACCGAAAGCGGAGTTTCAACAACAAACAAGTACGACGGAAAGCGGACTCGAAAAGATAGACCGACCGAAAGCGGAGTTTCAACAACAAACGGGTACAACCGAAAGCAAACTCGAAAAGAAAGACCGACCGAAAGCGTTGTTTCAACAACAAATGGGTACGACCGAAAGCGGACTTGAAAAGAAAGACCAACCGAAAGCGGAGTTTCAACAACAAACGAGTACGACTGAAAGCGGACTCGAAAAGATAGACCGACCGAAAGCGGAGTTTCAACAACAAATGGGTACGACCGAAAGCGGACTTGAAAAGAAAGACCAACCGAAAGCGGAGTTTCAACAACAAACAAGTACGACGGAAAGCGGACTCGAAACGATAGACCGACCGAAAGCGGAGTATCAACAACAAACGGGTACAACCGAAAGCGAACTCGAAAAGAAAGACCGACCGAAAGCGGAGTTTCAACAACAAATGGGTACGACCGAAAGCGGACTCGAAAAGAAAGACCGACCAAAAGTGGAGTTTCAACAACAAACGAGTACGACCGAAAGCGGACTCAAAAAGAAAGACCGACTGAAAGCAGAGTTTGAACAATAAACGAGTACGACCAAAAGCGGACTAGAAAAGAAAGACCGGCCGAAAGCGGAGTTTCAACAACAAACGAGTACGACCAAAAGTGGACACGAAAAGAAAGACCGAACGAAAGCGGAGTTTCAACAACAAATGGGTGCGACCGAAAGCGGACTTGAAAAGAAAGACCAACCGAAAGCGGAGTTTCAACAACAAACGAGTACGACTGAAAGCGGACTCGAAAAGATAGATTGACCGAAAGCGGAGTTTTAACAACAAACGAGTACGACCGAAAGCGGACTCGAAAAGAAAGACCGACCAAAAGTGGAGTTTCAACAACAAACGAGTACGACCGAAAGCGGACTCAAAAAGAAAGACCGACCAAAAGCGGACTCGAAAAGAAAGCCCGACCAAAAGCGGAGTTTCAACAACAAATGAGTAGGACCAAAAGCGGACTCGAAAAGAAAGACCGACCGAAAGCGGAGTTTCCACAATAAACGAGTACGACCGTAAGCGGACTCGAAAAGAAAGACCGACCAAAAGTGGACTCGAAAAGAAAGACCGACCGAAAGCGAAGTTTCAACAACAAACGAGTACGACCGAAATCGGACTCGAAAAGAAATACCGAACGAAAGCGGAGTTTCAACAACAAATGGGTACGACCGAAAGCGGAATCGAAAAGAAAGACCGAGCAAAAGCGAACTTGAAAAGAATGACCGACCGAAAGCGGAGTTTCAACAACAAACGAGTACGACCGAAAGCGGGCTCGAAAAGAAAGACCAACCGAAAGCGGAGTTTCAAAAACAAACGAGTACGACCGAAAGTGGACTCGAAAAGAAAGACCGACCAAAAGTGGAGTTTCAACAACAAACGAGTACGACCGAAAGCGGACTCAAAAAGAAAGATCGACCGAAAGCGGACTCGGAAAGAAAGACCTACCAAAAGCGGAGTTTCAACAACAAACGAGTACGACCGAAAGCGGACTCGAAAAGAAAGACCGACCGAAAGCGGAGTTTCAACAACCAACGAGTAGGACCAAAAGCGGACTCGAAAAGAAAGACCGACCGAAAGCGGAGTTTCCACAATAAACGAGTACGACCGTAAGCGGACTCGAAAAGAAAGACCGACCAAAAGTGGACTCGAAAAGAAAGACCGACCGAAAGCGAAGTTTCAACAACAAACGAGTACGACCGAAATCGGACTCGAAAAGAAAGACCGACCGAAAGCGGAGTTTCAACAACAAACAAGTACGACCGAAAGCGGACTCGAAAAGAAAGACCGACCGAAAGCGGACTTGAAAAGAAAGACCAACCGAAAGCGGAGTTTCAACAACAAACGAGTACGACCGAAAGCGGACTCGAAAAGATAGACCGACCGAAAGCGGAGTTTCAACAACAAACGGGTACAACCGAAAGCGGACTCGAAAAGAAAGACCGACCGAAAGCGGAGTTTCAACAACAAACGAGTACGACTGAAAGCGTACTCGAAAAGAATGACCGACCGAAAGCGGAGTTTCAACAACAAACGAGTACGACCGAAAGCGGACTCGAAAAGAAAGACCGACCGAAAGCGTTGTTTCAACAACAAATGGGTACGACCGAAAGCGGACTTGAAAAGAAAGACCAACCGAAAGCGGAGTTTCAACAACAAACGAGTACGACTGAAAGCGGACTCGAAAAGATAGACCGACCGAAAGCGGAGTTTCAACAACAAATGGGTACGACCGAAAGCGGACTTGAAAAGAAAGACCAACCGAAAGCGGAGTATCAACAACAAACAAGTACGACGGAAAGCGGACTCGAAACGATAGACCGACCGAAAGCGGAGTTTCAACAACAAACGGGTACAACCGAAAGCGAACTCAAAAAGAAAGACCGACCGAAAGCGGAGTTTCAACAACAAATGGGTACGACCAAAAGCGGACTCGAAAAGAAAGACCGACCAAAAGTGGAGTTTCAACAACAAACGAGTACGACCGAAAGCGGACTCGAAAAGAAAGACCGACTGAAAGCAGAGTTTGAACAATAAAAGAGTACGACCAAAAGCGGACTAGAAAAGAAAGACCGGCCGAAAGCGGAGTTTCAACAACAAACGAGTACGACCAAAAGTGGACACGAAAAGAAAGACCGAACGAAAGCGGAGTTTCAACAACAAATGGGTGCGACCGAAAGCGGACTTGAAAAGAAAGACCAACCGAAAGCGGAGTTTCAACAACAAACGAGTACGACTGAAAGCGGACTCGAAAAGATAGATTGACCGAAAGCGGAGTTTTAACAACAAACGAGTACGACCGAAAGCGGACTCAAAAAGAAAGACCGACCAAAAGTGGAGTTTCAACAACAAACGAGTACGACCGAAAGCGGACTCAAAAAGAAAGACCGACCAAAAGCGGAGTTTCAACAACTAATGAGTAAGACCAAAAGCGGACTCGAAAAGAAAGACCGACCGAAAGCGGAGTTTCCACAATAAACGAGTACGACCGTAAGCGGACTCGAAAAGAAAGACCGACCGAAAGTGGACTCGAAAAGAAAGACCGACCGAAAGCGAAGTTTCAACAACAAACGAGTATGACCGAAATCGGACTCGAAAAGAAAGACCGACCGAAAGCGGAGTTTCAACAACAAATGGGTACGACCGAAAGCGGACTCGAAAAGAAAGACCGACCAAAAGCGGAGTTTCAACAACTAATGAGTAAGACCAAAAGCGGACTCGAAAAGAAAGACCGACCGAAAGCGGAGTTTCCACAATAAACGAGTACGGCCGTAAGCGGACTCGAAAAGAAAGACCGACCAAAAGCGGAGTTTCAACAACTAATGAGTAAGACCAAAAGCGGACTCGAAAAGAAAGACCGACCGAAAGCGGAGTTTCCACAATAAACGAGTACGACCGTAAGCGGACTCGAAAAGAAAGACCGACCGAAAGTGGACTCGAAAAGAAAGACCGACCGAAAGCGAAGTTTCAACAACAAACGAGTATGACCGAAATCGGACTCGAAAAGAAAGACCGACCGAAAGCGGAGTTTCAACAACAAATGGGTACGACCGAAAGCGGACTCGAAAAGAAAGACCGACCAAAAGCGAACTTGAAAAGAATGACCGACCGAAAGCGGAGTTTCAACAACAAACGAGTACGACCGAAAGCGGGCTCGAAAAGAAAGACCAACCGAAAGCGGAGTTTCAAAAACAAACGAGTACGACCGAAAGTGGACTCGAAAAGAAAGACCGACCAAAAGTGGAGTTTCAACAACAAACGAGTACGACCGAAAGCGGACTCAAAAAGAAAGATCGACCGAAAGCGGACTCGGAAAGAAAGACCTACCAAAAGCGGAGTTTCAACAACAAACGAGTACGACCGAAAGCGGACTCGAAAAGAAAGACCGACCGAAAGCGGAGTTTCAACAACAAACGAGTAGGACCAAAAGCGGACTCGAAAAGAAAGACCGACCGAAAGCGGAGTTTCCACAATAAACGAGTACGACCGTAAGCGGACTCGAAAAGAAAGACCGACCAAAAGTGGACTCGAAAAGAAAGACCGGCCGAAAGCGAAGTTTCAACAACAAACGAGTACGACCGAAATCGGACTCGAAAAGAAAGACCGACCGAAAGCGGAGTTTCAACAACAAACAAGTACGACCGAAAGCGGACTCGAAAAGAAAGACCGACCGAAAGCGGACTTGAAAAGAAAGACCAACCGAAAGCGGAGTTTCAACAACAAACGAGTACGACCGAAAGCGGACTCGAAAAGATAGACCGACCGAAAGCGGAGTTTCAACAACAAACGGGTACAACCGAAAGCGGACTCGAAAAGAAAGACCGACCGAAAGCGGTGTTTCAACAACAAACGAGTACGACTGAAAGCGTACTCGAAAAGAATGACCGACCGAAAGCGGAGTTTCAACAACAAACGAGTACGACCGAAAGCGGACTCGAAAAGAAAGACCGACCGAAAGCGTTGTTTCAACAACAAATGGGTACGACCGAAAGCGGACTTGAAAAGAAAGACCAACCGAAAGCGGAGTTTCAACAACAAACGAGTACGACTGAAAGCGGACTCAAAAAGATAGACCGAACGAAAGCGGAGTTTCAACAACAAATGGGTACGACCGAAAGCGGACTTGAAAAGAAAGACCAACCGAAAGCGGAGTTTCAACAACAAACAAGTACGACGGAAAGCGGACTCGAAAAGGTAGACCGACCGAAAGCGGAGTTTCAACAACAAACGGGTACAACCGAAAGCGAACTCGAAAAGAAAGACCGACCGAAAGCGGAGTTTCAACAACAGACGAGTACGACTGAAAGCGGACTCGAAAAGATAGACCGACCGAAAGCGGAGTTTCAACAACAAACGAGTACGACCGAAAGCGGACTCGAAAAGAAAGACCGACCGAAAGCGGAGTTTCAACAATAAACGAGTACGACCGAAAGCGGACTTGAAAAGAAAGACCGACCGAAAGCGGAGTTTCAACAACAAACGAGTACGACTGAAAGCGTACTCGAAAAGAATGACCGACCGAAAGCGGAGTTTCAACAACAAACGAGTACGACCGAAAGCGGACTCGAAAAGAAAGACCGACCGAAAGCGTTGTTTCAACAACAAATGGGTACGACCGAAAGCGGACTTGAAAAGAAAGACCAACCGAAAGCGGAGTTTCAACAACAAACGAGTACGACCGAAAGCGGACTCGAAAAGAAAGACCGACCGAAAGCGGAGTTTCAACAACAAACGAGTACGACTGAAAGCGTACTCGAAAAGAATGACCGACCGAAAGCGGAGTTTCAACAACAAACGAGTACGACGGAAAGCGTACTCGAAAAGAATGACCGACCGAAAGCGGAGTTTCACCAACAAACGAGTACGACCGAAAGCGGACTCGAAAAGAAAGACCGACCGAAAGCGTTGTTTCAACAACAAATGGGTACGACCGAAAGCGGACTTGAAAAGAAAGACCAACCGAAAGCGGAGTTTCAACAACAAATGGGTACGACCGAAAGCGGACTTGAAAAGAAAGACCAACCGAAAGCGGAGTTTCAACAACAAACAAGTACGACGGAAAGCGGACTCGAAAAGATAGACCGACCGAAAGCGGAGTTTCAACAACAAACGGGTACAACCGAAAGCAAACTCGAAAAGAAAGACCGACCGAAAGCGTTGTTTCAACAACAAATGGGTACGACCGAAAGCGGACTTGAAAAGAAAGACCAACCGAAAGCGGAGTTTCAACAACAAACGAGTACGACTGAAAGCGGACTCGAAAAGATAGACCGACCGAAAGCGGAGTTTCAACAACAAATGGGTACGACCGAAAGCGGACTTGAAAAGAAAGACCAACCGAAAGCGGAGTTTCAACAACAAACAAGTACGACGGAAAGCGGACTCGAAATGATAGACCGACCGAAAGCGGAGTTTCAACAACAAACGGGTACAACCGAAAGCGAACTCGAAAAGAAAGACCGACCGAAAGCGGAGTTTCAACAACAAATGGGTACGACCGAAAGCGGACTCGAAAAGAAAGACCGACCAAAAGTGGAGTTTCAACAACAAACGAGTACGACCGAAAGCGGACTCGAAAAGAAAGACCGACTGAAAGCAGAGTTTGAACAATAAACGAGTACGACCAAAAGCGGACTAGAAAAGAAAGACCGGCCGAAAGCGGAGTTTCAACAACAAACGAGTACGACCAAAAGTGGACTCGAAAAGAAAGACCGAACGAAAGCGGAGTTTCAATAACAAATGGGTACGACCGAAAGCGGACTTGAAAAGAAAGACCAACCGAAAGCGGAGTTTCAACAACAAACGAGTACGACCAAAAGCGGACTAGAAAAGAAAGACCGGCCGAAAGCGGAGTTTCAACAACAAACGAGTACGACCAAAAGTGGACTCGAAAAGAAAGACCGAACGAAAGCGGAGTTTCAATAACAAATGGGTACGACCGAAAGCGGACTTGAAAAGAAAGACCAACCGAAAGCGGAGTTTCAACAACAAACGAGTACGACTGAAAGCGGACTCGAAAAGATAGATTGACCGAAAGCGGAGTTTTAACAACAAACGAGTACGACTGAAAGCGGACTCGAAAAGAAAGACCGACCAAAAGTGGAGTTTCAACAACAAACGAGTACGACCGAAAGCGGACTCAAAAAGAAAGACCGACCGAAAGCGGACTCGAAAATAAAGACCCACCGAAAGCAGAGTTTCAACAACAAACGAGTACGACCGAAAGCGGACTCGAAAAGAAAGACCGACCGAAAGCGGAGTTTCAACAACAAACGAGTAGGACCAAAAGCGGACTCGAAAAGAAAGACCGACCGAAAGCGGAGTTTCCACAATAAACGAGTACGACCGTAAGCGGACTCGAAAAGAAAGACCGACCAAAAGTGGACTCGAAAAGAAAGACCGGCCGAAAGCGAAGTTTCAACAACAAACGAGTACGACCGAAATCGGACTCGAAAAGAAAGACCGACCGAAAGCGGAGTTTCAACAACAAACAAGTACGACCGAAAGCGGACTCGAAAAGAAAGACCGACCGAAAGCGGAGTTTCAACAACAAACGAGTACGACCGAAAGCGGACTCAAAAAGAAAGATCGACCGAAAGTGGACTCGGAAAGAAAGACCTACCAAAAGCGGAGTTTAAACAACAAACGAGTACGACCGAAAGCGGACTCGAAAAGAAAGACCGACCGAAAGCGGAGTTTCAACAACATACGAGTAGGACCAAAAGCGGACTCGAAAAGAAAGACCGACCGAAAGCGGAGTTTCCACAATAAACGAGTACGACCGTAAGCGGACTCGAAAAGAAAGACCGACCAAAAGTGGACTCGAAAAGAAAGACCGACCGAAAGCGAAGTTTCAACAACAAACGAGTACGACCGAAATCGGACTCGAAAAGAAAGACCGACCGAAAGCGGAGTTTCAACAATAAACGAGTACGACCGAAAGCGGACTCGAAAAGAAAGACCGACCGAAAGCGGACTTGAACAGAAAGACCAACCAAAAGCGGAGTTTCAACAACAAACGAGTACGACCGAAAGCGGACTCGAAAAGAAAGACCGACCGAAAGCGGAGTTTCAACAATAAACGAGTACGACCGAAAGCGGACTTGAAAAGAAAGACCGACCGAAAGCGGAGTTTCAACAACAAACGAGTACGACTGAAAGCGTACTCGAAAAGAATGACCGACCGAAAGCGGAGTTTCAACAACAAACGAGTACGACCGAAAGCGGACTCGAAAAGAAAGGCCGACCGAAAGCGTTGTTTCAACAACAAATGGGTACGACCGAAAGCGGACTTGAAAAGAAAGACCAGCCGAAAGCTGAGTTTCAACAACAAACGAGTACGACCGAAAGCGGACTCGAAAAGAAAGACCGACCGAAAGCGGAGTTTCAACAACAAACGAGTACGACTGAAAGCGTACTCGAAAAGAATGACCGACCGAAAGCGGAGTTTCAACAACAAACGAGTACGACTGAAAGCGTACTCGAAAAGAATGACCGACCGAAAGCGGAGTTTCACCAACAAACGAGTACGACCGAAAGCGGACTCGAAAAGAAAGACCGACCGAAAGCGTTGTTTCAACAACAAATGGGTATGACCGAAAGCGGACTTGAAAAGAAAGACCAACCGAAAGCGGAGTTTCAACAACAAATGGGTACGACCGAAAGCGGACTTGAAAAGAAAGACCAACCGAAAGCGGAGTTTCAACAACAAACAAGTACGACGGAAAGCGGAATCGAAAAGATAGACCGACCGAAAGCGGAGTTTCAACAACAAACGGGTACAACCGAAAGCAAACTCGAAAAGAAAGACCGACCGAAAGCGTTGTTTCAACAACAAATGGGTACGACCGAAAGCGGACTTGAAAAGAAAGACCAACCGAAAGCGGAGTTTCAACAACAAACGAGTACGACTGAAAGCGGACTCGAAAAGATAGACCGACCGAAAGCGGAGTTTCAACAACAAATGGGTACGACCGAAAGCGGACTTGAAAAGAAAGACCAACCGAAAGCGGAGTTTCAACAACAAACAAGTACGACGGAAAGCGGACTCGAAACGATAGACCGACCGAAAGCGGAGTTTCAACAACAAACGGGTACAACCGAAAGCGAACTCGAAAAGAAAGACCGACCGAAAGCGGAGTTTCAACAACAAATGGGTACGTCCGAAAGCGGACTCGAAAAGAAAGACCGACCAAAAGTGGAGTTTCAACAACAAACGAGTACGACCGAAAGCGGACTCGAAAAGAAAGACCGACTGAAAGCAGAGTTTGAACAATAAACGAGTACGACCAAAAGCGGACTAGAAAAGAAAGACCGGCCGAAAGCGGAGTTTCAACAACAAACGAGTACGACCAAAAGTGGACTCGAAAAGAAAGACCGAACGAAAGCGGAGTTTCAATAACAAATGGGTACGACCGAAAGCGGACTTGAAAAGAAAGACCAACCGAAAGCGGAGTTTCAACAACAAACGAGTACGACTGAAAGCGGACTCGAAAAGATAGATTGACCGAAAGCGGAGTTTTAACAACAAACGAGTACGACTGAAAGCGGACTCGAAAAGAAAGACCGACCAAAAGTGGAGTTTCAACAACAAACGAGTACGACCGAAAGCGGACTCAAAAAGAAAGACCGACCGAAAGCGGACTCGAAAATAAAGACCGACCGAAAGCAGAGTTTCAACAACAAACGAGTACGACCGAAAGCGGACTCGAAAAGAAAGACCGACCAAAAGCGGAGTTTCAACAACAAATGAGTAGGACCAAAAGCGGACTCGAAAGGAAAGACCGACCGAAAGCGGTGTTTTCACAACAAACGAGTACGACCGAAAGCGGACTCGAAAAGAAAGACCGACCAAAAGCGAACTTGAAAAGAATGACCGACCGAAAGCGGAGTTTCAACAACAAACGAGTACGACCGAAAGCGGGCTCGAAAAGAAAGACCAACCGAAAGCGGAGTTTCAACAACAAACGAGTACGACCGAAAGTGGACTCGAAAAGAAAGACCGACCAAAAGTGGAGTTTCAACAACAAACGAGTACGACCGAAAGCGGACTCAAAAAGAAAGATCGACCGAAAGCTGACTCGGAAAGAAAGACCTACCAAAAGCGGAGTTTAAACAACAAACGAGTACGACCGAAAGCGGACTCGAAAAGAAAGACCGACCGAAAGCGGAGTTTCAACAACATACGAGTAGGACCAAAAGCGGACACGAAAAGAAAGACCGACCGAAAGCGGAGTTTCCACAATAAACGAGTACGACCGTAAGCGGACTCGAAAAGAAAGACCGACCAAAAGTGGACTCGAAAAGAAAGACCGACCGAACGCGAAGTTTCAACAACAAACGAGTACGACCGAAATCGGACTCGAAAAGAAAGACCGACCGAAAGCGGAGTTTCAACAACAAACGAGTACGACCGAAAGCGGACTCGAAAAGAAAGACCGACCGAAAGCGGACTTGAAAAGAAAGACCAACCAAAAGCGGAGTTTCAACAACAAACGAGTACGACCGAAAGCGGACTCGAAAAGATAGACCGACCGAAAGCGGAGTTTCAACAACAACCGGGTACAACCAAAAGCGGACTAGAAAAGAAAGACCGGCCGAAAGCGGAGTTTCAACAACAAACGAGTACGACCAAAAGTGGACTCGAAAAGAAAGACCGAACGAAAGCGGAGTTTCAATAACAAATGGGTACGACCGAAAGCGGACTTGAAAAGAAAGACCAACCGAAAGCGGAGTTTCAACAACAAACGAGTACGACTGAAAGCGGACTCGAAAAGATAGATTGACCGAAAGCGGAGTTTTAACAACAAACGAGTACGACTGAAAGCGGACTCGAAAAGAAAGACCGACCAAAAGTGGAGTTTCAACAACAAACGAGTACGACCGAAAGCGGACTCAAAAAGAAAGACCGACCGAAAGCGGACTCGAAAATAAAGACCGACCGAAAGCAGAGTTTCAACAACAAACGAGTACGACCGAAAGCGGACTCGAAAAGAAAGACCGACCAAAAGCGGAGTTTCAACAACAAATGAGTAGGACCAAAAGCGGACTCGAAAAGAAAGACCGACCGAAAGCGGTGTTTTCACAACAAACGAGTACGACCGAAAGCGGACTCGAAAAGAAAGACCGACCAAAAGCGAACTTGAAAAGAATGACCGACCGAAAGCGGAGTTTCAACAACAAACGAGTACGACCGAAAGCGGGCTCGAAAAGAAAGACCAACCGAAAGCGGAGTTTCAACAAAAAACGAGTACGACCGAAAGTGGACTCGAAAAGAAAGACCGACCAAAAGTGGAGTTTCAACAACAAACGAGTACGACCGAAAGCGGACTCAAAAAGAAAGATCGACCGAAAGCGGACTCGGAAAGAAAGACCTACCAAAAGCGGAGTTTAAACAACAAACGAGTACGACCGAAAGCGGACTCGAAAAGAAAGACCGACCGAAAGCGGAGTTTCAACAACATACGAGTAGGACCAAAAGCGGACTCGAAAAGAAAGACCGACCGAAAGCGGAGTTTCCACAATAAACGAGTACGACCGTAAGCGGACTCGAAAAGAAAGACCGACCAAAAGTGGACTCGAAAAGAAAGACCGACCGAACGCGAAGTTTCAACAACAAACGAGTACGACCGAAATCGGACTCGAAAAGAAAGACCGACCGAAAGCGGAGTTTCAACAACAAACGAGTACGACCGAAAGCGGACTCGAAAAGAAAGACCGACCGAAAGCGGACTAGAAAAGAAAGACCAACCAAAAGCGGAGTTTCAACAACAAACGAGTACGACCGAAAGCGGACTCGAAAAGATAGACCGACCGAAAGCGGAGTTTCAACAACAACCGGGTACAACCGAAAGCGGACTCGAAAAGAAAGACCGACCGAAAGCGGAGTTTCAACAACAAACGAGTACGACTGAAAGCGTACTCGAAAAGAATGATCGACCGAAAGCGGAGTTTCAACAACAAACGAGTACGACCGAAAGCGGACTCGAAAAGAAAGACCGACCGAAAGCGTTGTTTCAACAACAAATGGGTACGATTGAAAGCGGACTTGAAAAGAAAGACCAACCGAAAGCGGAGTTTCAACAACAAACGAGTACGACTGAAAGCGGATTCGAAAAGATAGACCGAACGAAAGCGGAGTTTCAACAATAAATGGGTACGACCGAAAGCGGACTTGAAAAGAAAGACCAACCGAAAGCGGAGTTTCAACAACAAACAAGTACGATGGAAAGCGGACTCGAAAAGATAGACCGACCGAAAGCGGAGTTTCAACAACAAACGGGTACAACCGAAAGCGAACTCGAAAAGAAAGACCGACCAAAAGCGGAGTTTCAACAACAAATGGGTACGACCGAAAGCAGACTTGAAAAGAAAGACCAACCGAAAGCGGAGTTTCAACAACAAACGAGTACGACTGAAAGCGGACTCGAAAAGATAGACCGACCGAAAGTGGAGTTTCAACAACAAATGGGTACGACCGAAAGCGGACATGAAAAGAAAGACCAACCGAAAGCGGAGTTTCAACAACAGACGAGTACGACTGAAAGCGGACTCGAAAAGATAGACCGACCGAAAGCGGAGTTTCAACAACAAACGAGTACGACCGAAAGCGGACTCGAAAAGAAAGACCGACCGAAAGCGGAGTTTCAACAATAAACGAGTACGACCGAAAGCGGACTCGAAAAGAAAGACCGACCGAAAGCGTAGTTTCAACAACAAACGAGTACGACTGAAAGCGTACTCGAAAAGAATGACCGACCGAAAGCGGAGTTTCAACAACAAACGAGTACGACCGAAAGCGGACTCGAAAAGAAAGACCGACCGAAAGCGTTGTTTCAACAACAAATGGGTACGACCGAAAGCGGACTTGAAAAGAAAGACCAACCGAAAGCGGAGTTTCAACAACAAACGAGTACGACCGAAAGCGGACTCGAAAAGAAAGACCGACCGAAAGTGGAGTTTCAATAACAAACGAGTACGACTGAAAGCGTACTCGAAAAGAATGACCGACCGAAAGCGGAGTTTCAACAACAAACGAGTACGACTGAAAGCGTACTCGAAAAGAATGACCGACCGAAAGCGGAGTTTCAACAACAAACGAGTACGACCGAAAGCGGACTCGAAAAGAAATACCGACCGAAAGCGTTGTTTCAACAACAAATGGGTACGACCGAAAGCGGACTTGAAAAGAAAGACCAACCGAAAGCGGAGTTTCAACAACTAACGAGTACGACTGAAAGCGGACTCGAAAAGATAGACCGAACGAAAGCGGAGTTTCAACAACAAATGGGTACGACCGAAAGCGGACTTGAAAAGAAAGACCAACCGAAAGCGGAGTTTCAACAACAAACAAGTACGACGGAAAGCGGACTCGAAAAGATAGACCGACCGAAAGCGGAGTTTCAACAACAAACGGGTACCACCGAAAGCAAACTCGAAAAGAAAGACCGACCGAAAGCGTTGTTTCAACAACAAATGGGTACGACCGAAAGCGGACTTGAAAAGAAAGACCAACCGAAAGCGGAGTTTCAACAACAAACGAGTACGACTGAAAGCGGACTCGAAAAGATAGACCGACCGAAAGCGGAGTTTCAACAACAAATGGGTACGACCGAAAGCGGACTTGAAAAGAAAGACCAACCGAAAGTGGAGTTTCAACAACAAACAAGTACGACGGAAAGCGGACTCGAAACGATAGACCGACTGAAAGCGGAGTTTCAACAACAAACGGGTACAACCGAAAGCGAACTCAAAAAGAAAGACCGACCGAAAGCGGAGTTTCAACAACAAACGGGTACGACCGAAAGCGGACTCGAAAAGAAAGACCGACCAAAAGTGGAGTTTCAACAACAAACGAGTACGACCGAAAGCGGACTCGAAAAGAAAGACCGACTGAAAGCAGAGTTTGAACAATAAACGAGTACGACCAAAAGCGGGCTAGAAAAGAAAGACCGACTGAAAGCGGAGTTTCAACAACAAACGAGTACGACCAAAAATGGACTCGAAAAGAAAGACCGAATGAAAGCGGAGTTTCAACAACAAATGGGTACGACCGAAAGCGGACTTGAAAAGAAAGACCAACCGAAAGCGGAGTTTCAACAACAAACGAGTACAACTGAAAGCGGACTCGAAAAGAAAGACCGACCGAAAGCGATGTTTTCACAACAAACGAGTACGACCGAAAGCGGACTCGAAAAGAAAGACCGACCAAAAGCGAACTTGAAAAGAATGACCGACCGAAAGCGGAGTTTCAACAACAAACGAGTACGACCGAAAGCGGGCTCGAAAAGAAAGACCAACCGAAAGCGGAGTTTCAACAACAAACGAGTACGACCGAAAGTGGACTCGAAAAGAAAGACCGACCAAAAGTGGAGTTTCAACAACAAACGAGTACGACCGAAAGCGGACTCAAAAAGAAAGATCGACCGAAAGCAGACTCGGAAAGAAAGACCTACCAAAAGCGGAGTTTCAACAACAAACGAGTACGACCGAAAGCGGACTCGAAAAGAAAGACCGACCGAAAGCGGAGTTTCAACAACAAACGAGTAGGACCAAAAGCGGACTCGAAAAGAAAGACCGACCGAAAGCGGAGTTTCCACAATAAACGAGTACGACCGTAAGCGGACTCGAAAAGAAAGACCGACCAAAAGTGGACTCGAAAAGAAAGACCGACCGAAAGCGAAGTTTCAACAACAAACGAGTACGACCGAAATCGGACTCGAAAAGAAAGACCGACCGAAAGCGGAGTTTCAACAACAAACGAGTACGACCGAAAGCGGACTCGAAAAGAAAGACCGACCGAAAGCGGACTTGAAAAGAAAGACCAACCGAAAGCGGAGTTTCAACAACAAACGAGTACGACCGAAAGCGGACTCAAAAAGATAGACCGACCGAAAGCGGAGTTTCAACAACAAACGGGTACAACCGAAAGCGGACTCGAAAAGAAAGACCGACCGAAAGTGGAGTTTCAACAACAAACGAGTACGACTGAAAGCGTACTCGAAAAGAATGACCGACCGAAAGCGGAGTTTCAACAACATACGAGTACGACCGAAAGCGGACTCGAAAAGAAAGACCGACCGAAAGCGTTGTTTCAACAACAAATGGGTACGACCGAAAGCGGACTTGAAAAGAAAGACCAACCGAAAACGGAGTTTCAACAACAAACGAGTACGACTGAAAGCGGACTCGAAAAGATAGACCGAACGAAATCGGAGTTTCAACAACAAATGGGTACGACCGAAAGCGGACTTGAAAAGAAAGACCAACCGAAAGCGGAGTTTCAACAACAAACAAGTACGACGGAAAGCGGACTCGAAAAGATAGACCGACCGAAAGCGGAGTTTCAACAACAAACGGGTACAACCGAAAGCGAACTCGAAAAGAAAGACCGACCAAAAGCGGAGTTTCAACAACAAATGGGTACGACCGAAAGCAGACTTGAAAAGAAAGACCAACCGAAAGCGGAGTTTCAACAACAAACGAGAACGACTGAAAGCGGACTCGAAAAGATAGACCGACCGAAAGTGGAGTTTCAACAACAAATGGGTACGACCGAAAGCGGACATGAAAAGAAAGACCAACCGAAAGCGGAGTTTCAACAACAGACGAGTACGACTGAAAGCGGACTCGAAAAGATAGACCGACCGAAAGCGGAGTTTCAACAACAAACGAGTACGACCGAAAGCGGACTCGAAAAGAAAGACCGACCGAAAGCGGAATTTCAACAATAAACGAGTACGACCGAAAGCGGACTCGAAAAGAAAGACCGACCGAAAGCGTAGTTTCAACAACAAACGAGTACGACTGAAAGCGTACTCGAAAAGAATGACCGACCGAAAGCGGAGTTTCAACAACAAACGAGTACGACCGAAATCGGACTCGAAAAGAAAGACCGACCGAAAGCGGAGTTTCAACAACAAACGAGTACGACCGAAAGCGGACTCGAAAAGAAAAACCGACCGAAAGCGGAGTTTCAACAACAAACGAGTACGACTGAAAGCGTACTCGAAAAGAATGACCGACCGAAAGCGGAGTTTCAACAACAAACGAGTACGACCGAAAGCGGACTCGAAAAGAAAGACCGACCGAAAGCGTTGTTTCAACAACAAATGGGTACGACCGAAAGCGGACTTGAAAAGAAAGACCAACCGAAAACGGAGTTTCAACAACAAACGAGTACGACTGAAAGCGGACTCGAAAAGATAGACCGAACGAAAGCGGAGTTTCAACAACAAATAGGTACGACCGAAAGCGGACTTGAAAAGAAAGACCAACCGAAAGCGGAGTTTCAACAACAAACAAGTACGACGGAAAGCGGACTCGAAAAGACAGACCGATCGAAAGCGGAGTTTCCACAACAAACGGGTCCAACCGAAAGCGAACTCGAAAAGAAAGACCGACCAAAAGCGGAGTTTCAACAACAAATGGGTACGACCGAAAGCAGACTTGAAAAGAAAGACCAACCGAAAGCGGAGTTTCAACAACAAACGAGAACGACTGAAAGCGGACTCGAAAAGATAGACCGACCGAAAGTGGAGTTTCAACAACAAATGGGTACGACCGAAAGCGGACATGAAAAGAAAGACCAACCGAAAGCGGAGTTTCAACAACAGACGAGTACGACTGAAAGCGGACTCGAAAAGATAGACCGACCGAAAGCGGAGTTTCAACAACAAACGAGTACGACCGAAAGCGGACTCGAAAAGAAAGACCGACCGAAAGCGGAGTTTCAACAATAAACGAGTACGACCGAAAGCGGACTCGAAAAGAAAGACCGACCGAAAGCGTAGTTTCAACAACAAACGAGTACGACTGAAAGCGTACTCGAAAAGAATGACCGACCGAAAGCGGAGTTTCAACAACAAACGAGTACGACCGAAAGCGGACTCGAAAAGAAAGACCGACCGAAAGCGTTGTTTCAACAACAAATGGGTACGACCGAAAGCGGACTTGAAAAGAAAGACCAACCGAAAGCGGAGTTTCAACAAGAAACGAGTACGACCGAAAGCGGACTCGAAAAGAAAGACCGACCGAAAGTGGAGTTTCAATAACAAACGAGTACGACTGAAAGCGTACTCGAAAAGAATGACCGACCGAAAGCGGAGTTTCAACAACAAACGAGTATGACTGAAAGCGTACTCGAAAAGAATGACCGACCGAAAGCGGAGTTTCAACAACAAACGAGTACGACCGAAAGCGGACTCGAAAAGAAAGACCGACCGAAAGCGTTGTTTCAACAACAAATGGGTACGACCGAAAGCGGACTTGAAAAGAAAGACCAACCGAAAGCGGAGTTTCAACAACTAACGAGTACGACTGAAAGCGGACTCGAAAAGATAGACCGAACGAAAGCGGGGTTTCAACAACAAATGGGTACGACCGAAAGCGGACTTGAAAAGAAAGACCAACCGAAAGCGGAGTTTCAACAACAAACAAGTACGACGGAAAGCGGACTCGAAAAGATAGACCGACCGAAAGCGGAGTTTCAACAACAAACGGGTACCACCGAAAGCAAACTCGAAAAGAAAGACCGACCGAAAGCGTTGTTTCAACAACAAATGGGTACGACCGAAAGCGGACTTGAAAAGAAAGACCAACCGAAAGCGGAGTTTCAACAACAAACGAGTACGACTGAAAGCGGACTCGAAAAGATAGACCGACCGAAAGCGGAGTTTCAACAACAAATGGGTACGACCGAAAGCGGACTTGAAAAGAAAGACCAACCGAAAGCGGAGTTTCAACAACAAACAAGTACGACGGAAAGCGGACTCGAAACGATAGACCGACCGAAAGCGGAGTTTCAACAACAAACGGGTACAACCGAAAGCGAACTCAAAAAGAAAGACCGACCGAAAGCGGAGTTTCAACAACAAACGGGTACGACCGAAAGCGGACTCGAAAAGAAAGACCGACCAAAAGTGGAGTTTCAACAACAAACGAGTACGACCGAAAGCGGACTCGAAAAGAAAGACCGACTGAAAGCAGAGTTTGAACAATAAACGAGTACGACCAAAAGCGGGCTAGAAAAGAAAGACCGACCGAAAGCGGAGTTTCAACAACAAACGAGTACGACCAAAAGTGGACTCGAAAAGAAAGACCGAACGAAAGCGGAGTTTCAACAACAAATGGGTACGACCGAAAGCGGACTTGAAAAGAAAGACCAACCGAAAGCGGAGTTTCAACAACAAACGAGTACAACTGAAAGCGGACTCGAAAAGAAAGACCGACCGAAAGCGGTGTTTTCACAACAAACGAGTACGACCGAAAGCGGACTCGAAAAGAAAGACCGACCAAAAGCGAACTTGAAAAGAATGACCGACCGAAAGCGGAGTTTCAACAACAAACGAGTACGACCGAAAGCGGGCTCGAAAAGAAAGACCAACCGAAAGCGGAGTTTCAACAACAAACGAGTACGACCGAAAGTGGACTCGAAAAGAAAGACCGACCAAAAGTGGAGTTTCAACAACAAACGAGTACGACCGAAAGCGGACTCAAAAAGAAAGATCGACCGAAAGCAGACTCGGAAAGAAAGACCTACCAAAAGCGGAGTTTCAACAACAAACGAGTACGACCGAAAGCGGACTCGAAAAGAAAGACCGACCGAAAGCGGAGTTTCAACAACAAACGAGTAGGACCAAAAGCGAACTCGAAAAGAAAGACCGACCGAAAGCGGAGTTTCTACAATAAACGAGTACGACCGTAAGCGGACTCGAAAAGAAAGACCGACCAAAAGTGGACTCGAAAAGAAAGACCGACCGAAAGCGAAGTTTCAACAACAAACGAGTACGACCGAAATCGGACTCGAAAAGAAAGACCGACCGAAAGCGGAGTTTCAACAACAAACGAGTACGACCGAAAGCGGACTCGAAAAGAAAGACCGACCGAAAGCGGACTTGAAAAGAAAGACCAACCGAAAGCGGAGTTTCAACAACAAACGAGTACGACCGAAAGCGGACTCGAAAAGATAGACCGACCGAAAGCGGAGTTTCAACAACAAACGGGTACAACCGAAAGCGGACTCGAAAAGAAAGACCGACCGAAAGCGGAGTTTCAACAACAAACGAGTACGACTGAAAGCGTACTCGAAAAGAATGACCGACCGAAAGCGGAGTTTCAACAACATACGAGTACGACCGAAAGCGGACTCGAAAAGAAAGATCGACCGAAAGCGTTGTTTCAACAACAAATGGGTACGACCGAAAGCGGACTTGAAAAGAAAGACCAACCGAAAACGGAGTTTCAACAACAAACGAGTACGACTGAAAGCGGACTCGAAAAGATAGACCGAACGAAAGCGGAGTTTCAACAACAAATGGGTACGACCGAAAGCGGACTTGAAAAGAAAGACCAACCGAAAGCGGAGTTTCAACAACAAACAAGTACGACGGAAAGCGGACTCGAAAAGATAGACCGATCGAAAGCGGAGTTTCCACAACAAACGGGTACAACCGAAAGCGAACTCGAAAAGAAAGACCGACCAAAAGCGGAGTTTCAACAACAAATGGGTACGACCGAAAGCAGACTTGAAAAGAAAGACCAACCGAAAGCGGAGTTTCAACAACAAACGAGAACGACTGAAAGCGGACTCGAAAAGATAGACCGACCGAAAGTGGAGTTTCAACAACAAATGGGTACGACCGAAAGCTGACATGAAAAGAAAGACCAACCGAAAGCGGAGTTTCAACAACAGACGAGTACGACTGAAAGCGGACTCGAAAAGATAGACCGACCGAAAGCGGAGTTTCAACAACAAACGAGTACGACCGAAAGCTGACTCGAAAAGAAAGACCGACCGAAAGCGGAGTTTCAACAATAAACGAGTACGACCGAAAGCGGACTCGAAAAGAAAGACCGACCGAAAGCGTTGTTTCAACAACAAATGGGTACGACCGAAAGCGGACTTGAAAAGAAAGACCGACCGAAAGCGGAGTTTCAACAACAAACGAGTACGACTGAAAGCGTACTCGAAAAGAATGACCGACCGAAAGCGGAGTTTCAACAACAAACGAGTACGACCGAAAGCGGACTCGAAAAGAAAGACCGACCGAAAGCGTTGTTTCAACAACAAATGGGTACGACCGAAAGCGGACTTGAAAAGAAAGACCAACCGAAAACGGAGTTTCAACAACAAACGAGTACGACTGAAAGCGGACTCGAAAAGATAGACCGAACGAAAGCGGAGTTTCAACAACAAATGGGTACGACCGAAAGCGGACTTGAAAAGAAAGACCAACCGAAAGCGGAGTTTCAACAACAAACAATTACGACGGAAAGCGGACTCGAAAAGATAGACCGACCGAAAGCGGAGTTTCAACAACAAACGGGTACAACCGAAAGCGAACTCGGAAAAAAGACCGACCAAAAGCGGAGTTTCAACAACAAATGGGTACGACCGAAAGCAGACTTGAAAAGAAAGACCAACCGAAAGCGGAGTTTCAACAACAAACGAGAACGACTGAAAGCGGACTCGAAAAGATAGACCGACCGAAAGTGGAGTTTCAACAACAAATGGGTACGACCGAAAGCGGACATGAAAAGAAAGACCAACCGAAAGCGGAGTTTCAACAACAGACGAGTACGACTGAAAGCGGACTCGAAAAGATAGACCGACCGAAAGCGGAGTTTCAACAACAAACGAGTACGACCGAAAGCGGACTCGAAAAGAAAGACCGACCGAAAGCGGAGTTTCAACAATAAACGAGTACGACCGAAAGCGGACTCGAAAAGAAAGACCGACCGAAAGCGTAGTTTCAACAACAAACGAGTACGACTGAAAGCGTACTCGAAAAGAATGACCGACCGAAAGCGGAGTTTCAACAACAAACGAGTACGACCGAAAGCGGACTCGAAAAGAAAGACCGACCGAAAGCGTTGTTTCAACAACAAATGGGTACGACCGAAAGCGGACTTGAAAAGAAAGACCAACCGAAAGCGGAGTTTCAACAACAAACGAGTACGACCGAAAGCGGACTCGAAAAGAAAGACCGACCGAAAGTGGAGTTTCAATAACAAACGAGTACGACTGAAAGCGTACTCGAAAAGAATGACCGACCGAAAGCGGAGTTTCAACAACAAACGAGTACGACTGAAAGCGTACTCGAAAAGAATGACCGACCGAAAGCGGAGTTTCAACAACAAACGAGTACGACCGAAAGCGGACTCGAAAAGAAAGACCGACCGAAAGCGTTGTTTCAACAACAAATGGGTACGACCGAAAGCGGACTTGAAAAGAAAGACCAACCGAAAGCGGAGTTTCAACAACTAACGAGTACGACTGAAAGCGGACTCGAAAAGATAGACCGAACGAAAGCGGGGTTTCAACAACAAATGGGTACGACCGAAAGCGGACTTGAAAAGAAAGACCAACCGAAAGCGGAGTTTCAACAACAAACAAGTACGACGGAAAGCGGACTCGAAAAGATAGACCGACCGAAAGCGGAGTTTCAACAACAAACGGGTACCACCGAAAGCAAACTCGAAAAGAAAGACCGACCGAAAGCGTTGTTTCAACAACAAATGGGTACGACCGAAAGCGGACTTGAAAAGAAAGACCAACCGAAAGCGGAGTTTCAACAACAAACGAGTACGACTGAAAGCGGACTCGAAAAGATAGACCGACCGAAAGCGGAGTTTCAACAACAAATGGGTACGACCGAAAGCGGACTTGAAAAGAAAGACCAACCGAAAGCGGAGTTTCAACAACAAACAAGTACGACGGAAAGCGGACTCGAAACGATAGACCGACCGAAAGCGGAGTTTCAACAACAAACGGGTACAACCGAAAGCGAACTCAAAAAGAAAGACCGACCGAAAGCGGAGTTTCAACAACAAACGGGTACGACCGAAAGCGGACTCGAAAAGAAAGACCGACCAAAAGTGGAGTTTCAACAACAAACGAGTACGACCGAAAGCGGACTCGAAAAGAAAGACCGACTGAAAGCAGAGTTTGAACAATAAACGAGTACGACCAAAAGCGGGCTAGAAAAGAAAGACCGACCGAAAGCGGAGTTTCAACAACAAACGAGTACGACCAAAAGTGGACTCGAAAAGAAAGACCGAACGAAAGCGGAGTTTCAACAACAAATGGGTACGACCGAAAGCGGACTTGAAAAGAAAGACCAACCGAAAGCGGAGTTTCAACAACAAACGAGTACAACTGAAAGCGGACTCGAAAAGAAAGACCGACCGAAAGCGGTGTTTTCACAACAAACGAGTACGACCGAAAGGGGACTCGAAAAGAAAGACCGACCAAAAGCGAACTTGAAAAGAATGACCAACCGAAAGCGGAGTTTCAACAACAAACGAGTACGACCGAAAGCGGGCTCGAAAAGAAAGACCAACCGAAAGCGGAGTTTCAACAACAAACGAGTACGACCGAAAGTGGACTCGAAAAGAAAGACCGACCAAAAGTGGAGTTTCAACAACAAACGAGTACGACCGAAAGCGGACTCAAAAAGAAAGATCGACCAAAAGCAGACTCGGAAAGAAAGACCTACCAAAAGCGGAGTTTCAACAACAAACGAGTACGACCGAAAGCGGACTCGAAAAGAAAGACCGACCGAAAGCGGAGTTTCAACAACAAACGAGTAGGACCAAAAGCGGACTCGAAAAGAAAGACCGACCGAAAGCGGAGTTTCCACAATAAACGAGTACGACCGTAAGCGGACTCGAAAAGAAAGACCGACCAAAAGTGGACTCGAAAAGAAAGACCGACCGAAAGCGAAGTTTCAACAACAAACGAGTACGACCGAAATCGGACTCGAAAAGAAAGACCGACCGAAAGCGGAGTTTCAACAACAAACGAGTACGACCGAAAGCGGACTCGAAAAGAAAGACCGACCGAAAGCGGACTTGAAAAGAAAGACCAACCGAAAGCGGAGTTTCAACAACAAACGAGTACGACCGAAAGCGGACTCAAATAGATAGACCGACCGAAAGCGGAGTTTCAACAACAAACAGGTACAACCGAAAGCGGACTCGAAAAGAAAGACCGACCGAAAGCGGAGTTTCAACAACAAACGAGTACGACTGAAAGCGTACTCGAAAAGAATGACCGACCGAAAGCGGAGTTTCAACAACATACGAGTACGACCGAAAGCGGACTCGAAAAGAAAGATCGACCGAAAGCGTTGTTTCAACAACAAATGGGTACGACCGAAAGCGGACTTGAAAAGAAAGACCAACCGAAAACGGAGTTTCAACAACAAACGAGTACGACTGAAAGCGGACTCGAAAAGATAGACCGAACGAAAGCGGAGTTTCAACAACAAATGGGTACGACCGAAAGCGGACTTGAAAAGAAAGACCAACCGAAAGCGGAGTTTCAACAACAAACAAGTACGACGGAAAGCGGACTCGAAAAGATAGACCGACCGAAAGCGGAGTTTCAACAACAAACGGGTACAACCGAAAGCGAACTCGAAAAGAAAGACCGACCAAAAGCGGAGTTTCAACAACAAATGGGTACGACCGAAAGCAGACTTGAAAAGAAAGACCAACCGAAAGCGGAGTTTCAACAACAAACGAGAACGACTGAAAGCGGACTCGAAAAGATAGACCGACCGAAAGTGGAGTTTCAACAACAAATGGGTACGACCGAAAGCGGACATGAAAAGAAAGACCAACCGAAAGCGGAGTTTCAACAACAGACGAGTACGACTGAAAGCGGACTCGAAAAGATAGACCGACCGAAAGCGGAGTTTCAACAACAAACGAGTACGACCGAAAGCGGACTCGAAAAGAAAGACCGACCGAAAGCGGAATTTCAACAATAAACGAGTACGACCGAAAGCGGACTCGAAAAGAAAGACCGACCGAAAGCGTAGTTTCAACAACAAACGAGTACGACTGAAAGCGTACTCGAAAAGAATGACCGACCGAAAGCGGAGTTTCAACAACAAACGAGTACGACCGAAATCGGACTCGAAAAGAAAGACCGACCGAAAGCGGAGTTTCAACAACAAACGAGTACGACCGAAAGCGGACTCGAAAAGAAAAACCGACCGAAAGCGGAGTTTCAACAACAAACGAGTACGACTGAAAGCGTACTCGAAAAGAATGACCGACCGAAAGCGGAGTTTCAACAACAAACGAGTACGACCGAAAGCGGACTCGAAAAGAAAGACCGACCGAAAGCGTTGTTTCAACAACAAATGGGTACGACCGAAAGCGGACTTGAAAAGAAAGACCAACCGAAAACGGAGTTTCAACAACAAACGAGTACGACTGAAAGCGGACTCGAAAAGATAGACCGAACGAAAGCGGAGTTTCAACAACAAATAGGTACGACCGAAAGCGGACTTGAAAAGAAAGACCAACCGAAAGCGGAGTTTCAACAACAAACAAGTACGACGGAAAACGGACTCGAAAAGATAGACCGACCGAAAGCGGAGTTTCCACAACAAACGGGTACAACCGAAAGCGAACTCGAAAAGAAAGACCGACCAAAAGCGGAGTTTCAACAACAAATGGGTACGACCGAAAGCAGACTTGAAAAGAAAGACCAACCGAAAGCGGAGTTTCAACAACAAACGAGAACGACTGAAAGCGGACTCGAAAAGATAGACCGACCGAAAGTGGAGTTTCAACAACAAATGGGTACGACCGAAAGCGGACATGAAAAGAAAGACCAACCGAAAGCGGAGTTTCAACAACAGACGAGTACGACTGAAAGCGGACTCGAAAAGATAGACCGACCGAAAGCGGAGTTTCAACAACAAACGAGTACGACCGAAAGCTGACTCGAAAAGAAAGACCGACCGAAAGCGGAGTTTCAACAATAAACGAGTACGACCGAAAGCGGACTCGAAAAGAAAGACCGACCGAAAGCGTTGTTTCAACAACAAATGGGTACGACCGAAAGCGGACTTGAAAAGAAAGACCGACCGAAAGCGGAGTTTCAACAACAAACGAGTACGACTGAAAGCGTACTCGAAAAGAATGACCGACCGAAAGCGGAGTTTCAACAACAAACGAGTACGACCGAAAGCGGACTCGAAAAGAAAGACCGACCGAAAGCGTTGTTTCAACAACAAATGGGTACGACCGAAAGCGGACTTGAAAAGAAAGACCAACCGAAAACGGAGTTTCAACAACAAACGAGTACGACTGAAAGCGGACTCGAAAAGATAGACCGAACGAAAGCGGAGTTTCAACAACAAATGGGTACGACCGAAAGCGGACTTGAAAAGAAAGACCAACCGAAAGCGGAGTTTCAACAACAAACAATTACGACGGAAAGCGGACTCGAAAAGATAGACCGACCGAAAGCGGAGTTTCAACAACAAACGGGTACAACCGAAAGCGAACTCGAAAAAAAGACCGACCAAAAGCGGAGTTTCAACAACAAATGGGTACGACCGAAAGCAGACTTGAAAAGAAAGACCAACCGAAAGCGGAGTTTCAACAACAAACGAGAACGACTGAAAGCGGACTCGAAAAGATAGACCGACCGAAAGTGGAGTTTCAACAACAAATGGGTACGACCGAAAGCGGACATGAAAAGAAAGACCAACCGAAAGCGGAGTTTCAACAACAGACGAGTACGACTGAAAGCGGACTCGAAAAGATAGACCGACCGAAAGCGGAGTTTCAACAACAAACGAGTACGACCGAAAGCGGACTCGAAAAGAAAGACCGACCGAAAGCGGAGTTTCAACAATAAACGAGTACGACCGAAAGCGGACTCGAAAAGAAAGACCGACCGAAAGCGTAGTTTCAACAACAAACGAGTACGACTGAAAGCGTACTCGAAAAGAATGACCGACCGAAAGCGGAGTTTCAACAACAAACGAGTACGACCGAAAGCGGACTCGAAAAGAAAGACCGACCGAAAGTGGAGTTTCAATAACAAACGAGTACGACTGAAAGCGTACTCGAAAAGAATGACCGACCGAAAGCGGAGTTTCAACAACAAACGAGTACGACTGAAAGCGTACTCGAAAAGAATGACCGACCGAAAGCGGAGTTTCAACAACAAACGAGTACGACCGAAAGCGGACTCGAAAAGATAGACCGACCGAAAGGGTTGTTTCAACAACAAATGGGTACGACCGAAAGCGGACTTGAAAAGAAAGACCAACCGAAAGCGGAGTTTCAACAACAAACGAGTACGACTGAAAGCGGACTCGAAAAGATAGACCGAACGAAAGCGGAGTTTCAACAACAAATGGGTACGACCGAAAGCGGACTTGAAAAGAAAGACCAACCGAAAGCGGAGTTTCAACAACAAACAAGTACGACGGAAAGCGGACTCGAAAAGATAGACCGACCGAAAGCGGAGTTTCAACAACAAACGGGTACCACCGAAAGCAAACTCGAAAAGAAAGACCGACCGAAAGCGTTGTTTCAACAACAAATGGGTACGACCGAAAACGGACTTGAAAAGAAAGACCAACCGAAAGCGGAGTTTCAACAACAAACGAGTACGACTGAAAGCGGACTCGAAAAGATAGACCGACCGAAAGCGGAGTTTCAACAACAAATGGGTACGACCGAAACCGGACTTGAAAAGAAAGACCAACCGAAAGCGGAGTTTCAACAACAAACAAGTATGACGGAAAGCGGACTCGAAACGATAGACCGACCGAAAGCGGAGTTTCAACAACAAACGGGTACAACCGAAGGCGAACTCGAAAAGAAAGACCGACCGAAAGCAGAGTTTCAACAACAAATAGGTACGACCGAAAGCGGACTCGAAAAGAAAGACCGACCAAAAGTGGAGTTTCAACATCAAACGAGTACGACCGAAAGCGGACTCGAAAAGAAAGACCGACTGAAAGCAGAGTTTGAACAATAAACGAGTACGACCAAAACGGACTAGAAAAGAAAGACCGACCGAAAGCGGAGTTTCAACAACAAACGAGTACGACCAAAAGTGGACTCGAAAAGAAAGACCGAACGAAAGCGGAGTTTCAACAACAAATGGGTACGACCGAAAGCGGACTTGAAAAGAAAGACCAACCGAAAGCGGAGTTTCAACAACAAACGAGTACGACTGAAAGCGGAATCGAAAAGATAGATTGACCGAAAGCGGAGTTTTAACAACAAACGAGTACGACCGAAAGCGGACTCGAAAAGAAAGACCGACCAAAAGTGGAGTTTCAACAACAAACGAGTACGACCGAAAGCGGACTCAAAAAGAAAGACCGACCGAAAGCGGACTCGAAAATAAAGACCGACCGAAAGCAGAGTTTCAACAACAAACGAGTATGACCGAAAGCGGACTCGAAAAGAAAGACCGACCAAAAGCGGAGTTTCAACAACAAACGGGTACAACCGAAAGCGAACTCGAAAAGAAAGACCGACCAAAAGCGGAGTTTCAACAACAAATGGGTACGACCGAAAGCAGACTTGAAAAGAAAGACCAACCGAAAGCGGAGTTTCAACAACAAACGAGAACGACTGAAAGCGGACTCGAAAAGATAGACCGACCGAAAGTGGAGTTTCAACAACAAATGGGTACGACCGAAAGCGGACATGAAAAGAAAGACCAACCGAAAGCGGAGTTTCAACAACAGACGAGTACGACTGAAAGCGGACTCGAAAAGATAGACCGACCGAAAGCGGAGTTTCAACAACAAACGAGTACGACCGAAAGCTGACTCGAAAAGAAAGACCGACCGAAAGCGGAGTTTCAACAATAAACGAGTACGACCGAAAGCGGACTCGAAAAGAAAGACCGACCGAAAGCGTTGTTTCAACAACAAATGGGTACGACCGAAAGCGGACTTGAAAAGAAAGACCGACCGAAAGCGGAGTTTCAACAACAAACGAGTACGACTGAAAGCGTACTCGAAAAGAATGACCGACCGAAAGCGGAGTTTCAACAACAAACGAGTACGACCGAAAGCAAACTCGAAAAGAAAGACCGACCGAAAGCGTTGTTTCAACAACAAATGGGTACGACCGAAAACGGACTTGAAAAGAAAGACCAACCGAAAGCGGTGTTTCAACAACAAACGAGTACGACTGATAGCGGACTCGAAAAGATAGACCGACCGAAAGCGGAGTTTCAACAACAAATAGGTACGACCGAAACCGGACTTGAAAAGAAAGACCAACCGAAAGCGGAGTTTCAACAACAAACAAGTACGACGGAAAGCGGACTCGAAACGATAGATCGACTGAAAGCGGAGTTTCAACAACAAACGGGTACAACCGAAAGCGAACTCGAAAAGAAAGACCGACCGAAAGCGGAGTTTCAACAACAAATGGGTACGACCGAAAGCGGACTCGAAAAGAAAGACCGACCAAAAGTGGAGTTTCAACAACAAACGAGTACGACCGAAAGCGGACTCGAAAAGAAAGACCGACTGAAAGCAGAGTTTGAACAATAAACGAGTACGACCAAAACGGACTAGAAAAGAAAGACCGGCCGAAAGCGGAGTTTCAACAACAAACGAGTACGACCAAAAGTGGACTCGAAAAGAAAGACCGAACGAAAGCGGAGTTTCAACAACAAATGGGTACGACCGAAAGCGGACTTGAAAAGAAAGACCAACCGAAAGCGGAGTTTCAACAACAAACGAGTACGACTGAAAGCGGAATCGAAAAGATAGATTGACCGAAAGCAGAGTTTTAACAACAAACGAGTACGACCGAAAGCGGACTCGAAAAGAAAGACCGACCAAAAGTGGAGTTTCAACAACAAACGAGTACGACCGAAAGCGGACTCAAAAAGAAAGACCGACCGAAAGCGGACTCGAAAATAAAGACCGACCGAAAGCAGAGTTTCAACAACAAACGAGTACGACCGAAAGCGGACTCGAAAAGAAAGACCGACCAAAAGCGGAGTTTCAACAACAAATGAGTAGGACCAAAAGCGGACTCGAAAAGAAAGACCGACCGAAAGCGGTGTTTTCACAACAAACGAGTACGACCGAAAGCGGACTCGAAAAGAAAGACCGACCAAAAGCGAACTTGAAAAGAATGACCGACCGAAAGCGGAGTTTCAACAACAAACGAGTACGACCGAAAGCGGGCTCGAAAAGAAAGACCAACCGAAAGCGGAGTTTCAACAACAAACGAGTACGACCGAAAGTGGACTCGAAAAGAAAGACCGACCAAAAGTGGAGTTTCAACGACAAACGAGTACGACCGAAAGCGGACTCAAAAAGAAAGATCGACCGAAAGCAGACTCGGAAAGAAAGACCTACCAAAAGCGGAGTTTCAACAACAAACGAGTACGACCGAAAGCGGACTCGATAAGAAAGACCGACCGAAAGCGGAGTTTCAACAACAAACGAGTAGGACCAAAAGCGGACTCGAAAAGAAAGACCGACCGAAAGCGGAGTTTCCACAATAAACGAGTACGACCGTAAGCGGACTCGAAAAGAAAGACCGACCAAAAGTGGACTCGAAAAGAAAGACCGACCGAAAGCGAAGTTTCAACAACAAACGAGTACGACCGAAATCGGACTCGAAAAGAAAGACCGACCGAAAGCGGAGTTTCAACAACAAACGAGTACGACCGAAAGCGGACTCGAAAAGAAAGACCGACCGAAAGTGCAGTTTCAATAACAAACGAGTACGACTGAAAGCGTACTCGAAAAGAATGACCGACCGAAAGCGGAGTTTCAACAACAAACGAGTACGACCGAAAGCGGACTCGAAAAGAAAGACCGACCGAAAGCGTTGTTTCAACAACAAATGGGTACGACCGAAAGCGGACTTGAAAAGAAAGACCAACCGAAAACGGAGTTTCAACAATAAATGAGTACGACGGAAAGCGGACTCGAAAAGATAGACCGAACGAAAGCGGAGTTTCAACAACAAATGGGTACGACCGAAAGCGGACTTGAAAAGAAAGACCAACCGAAAGCGGAGTTTCAACAACAAACAAGTACGACGGAAAGCGGACTCGAAAAGATAGACCGACCGAAAGCGGAGTTTCCACAACAAACGGGTACAACCGAAAGCGAACTCGAAAAGAAAGACCGACCAAAAGCGGAGTTTCAACAACAAATGGGTACGACCGAAAGCAGACTTGAAAAGAAAGACCAACCGAAAGCGGAGTTTCAACAACAAACGAGAACGACTGAAAGCGGACTCGAAAAGATAGACCGACCGAAAGTGGAGTTTCAACAACAAATGGGTACGACCGAAAGCGGACATGAAAAGAAAGACCAACCGAAAGCGGAGTTTCAACAACAGACGAGTACGACTGAAAGCGGACTCGAAAAGATAGACCGACCGAAAGCGGAGTTTCAACAACAAACGAGTACGACCGAAAGCGGACTCGAAAAGAAAGACCGACCGAAAGCGGAGTTTCAACAATAAAAGAGTACGACCGAAAGCGGACTCGAAAAGAAAGACCGACCGAAAGCGGTGTTTTCACAACAAACGAGTACGACCGAAAGCGGACTCGAAAAGAAAGACCGACCAAAAGCGAACTTGAAAAGAATGACCGACCGAAAGCGGAGTTTCAACAACAAACGAGTACGACCGAAAGCGGGCTCGAAAAGAAAGACCAACCGAAAGCGGAGTTTCAACAACAAACGAGTACGACCGAAAGTGGACTCGAAAAGAAAGACCGACCAAAAGTGGAGTTTCAACAACAAACGAGTACGACCGAAAGCGGACTCAAAAAGAAAGATCGACCGAAAGCAGACTCGGAAAGAAAGACCTACCAAAAGCGGAGTTTCAACAACAAACGAGTACGACCGAAAGCGGACTCGAAAAGAAAGACCGACCGAAAGCGGAGTTTCAACAACAAACGAGTAGGACCAAAAGCGGACTCGAAAAGAAAGACCGACCGAAAGCGGAGTTTCCACAATAAACGAGTACGACCGTAAGCGGACTCGAAAAGAAAGACCGACCAAAAGTGGACTCGAAAAGAAAGACCGACCGAAAGCGAAGTTTCAACAACAAACGAGTACGACCGAAATCGGACTCGAAAAGAAAGACCGACCGAAAGCGGAGTTTCAACAACAAACGAGTACGACCGAAAGCGGACTCGAAAAGAAAGACCGACCGAAAGCGGACTTGAAAAGAAAGACCAACTGAAAGCGGAGTTTCAACAACAAACGAGTACGACCGAAAGCGGACTCGAAAAGATAGACCGACCGAAAGCGGAGTTTCAACAACAAACGGGTACAACCGAAAGCGGACTCGAAAAGAAAGACCGACCGAAAGCGGAGTTTCAACAACAAACGAGTACGACTGAAAGCGTACTCGAAAAGAATGACGGACCGAAAGCGGAGTTTCAACAACAAACGAGTACGACCGAAAGCGGACTCGAAAAGAAAGACCGACCGAAAGCGTTGTTTCAACAACAAATGGGTACGACCGAAAGCGGACTTGAAAAGAAAGACCAACCGAAAACGGAGTTTCAACAATAAACGAGTACGACTGAAAGCGGACTCGAAAAGATAGACCGAACGAAAGCGGAGTTTCAACAACAAATGGGTACGACCGAAAGCAGACTTGAAAAGAAAGACCAACCGAAAGCGGAGTTTCATCAACAAACAAGTACGACGGAAAGCGGAGTCGAAAAGATAAACCGACCGAAAGCGGAGTTTCCACAACAAACGGGTACAACCGAAAGCGAACTCGAAAAGAAAGACCGACCAAAAGCGGAGTTTCAACAACAAATGGGTACGTCCGAAAGCAGACTTGAAAAGAAAGACCAACCGAAAACGGAGTTTCAACAACAAACGAGAACGACTGAAAGCGGACTCGAAACGATAGACCGACCGAAAGTGGAGTTTCAACAACAAATGGGTACGACCGAAAGCGGACATGAAAAGAAAGACCAACCGAAAGCGGAGTTTCAACAACAGACGAGTACGACTGAAAGCGGACTCGAAAAGATAGACCGACCGAAAGCGGAGTTTCAACAACAAACGAGTACGACCGAAAGCGGACTCGAAAAGAAAGACCGACCGAAAGCGGAGTTTCAACAATAAACGAGTACGACCGAAAGCGGACTCGAAAAGAAAGACCGACCGAAAGCGGTGTTTTCACAACAAACGAGTACGACCGAAAGCGGTGTTTTCACAACAAACGAGTACGACCGAAAGCGGACTCGAAAAGAAAGACCGACCAAAAGCGAACTTGAAAAGAATGACCGACCGAAAGCGGAGTTTCAACAACAAACGAGTACGACCGAAAGCGGGCTCGAAAAGAAAGACCAACCGAAAGCGGAGTTTCAACAACAAACGAGTACGACCGAAAGTGGACTCGAAAAGAAAGACCGACCAAAAGTGGAGTTTCAACAACAAACGAGTACGACCGAAAGCGGACTCAAAAAGAAAGATCGACCGAAAGCGGACTCGGAAAGAAAGACCTACCAAAAGCGGAGTTTCAACAACAAACGAGTACGACCGAAAGCGGACTCGAAAAGAAAGACCGACCGAAAGCGGAGTTTCAACAACAAACGAGTAGGACCAAAAGCGGACTCGAAAAGAAAGACCGACCGAAAGCGGAGTTTCCACAATAAACGAGTACGACCGTAAGCGGACTCGAAAAGAAAGACCGACCAAAAGTGGACTCGAAAAGAAAGACCGACCGAAAGCGAAGTTTCAACAACAAACGAGTACGACCGAAATCGGACTCGAAAAGAAAGACCGACCGAAAGCGGAGTTTCAACAACAAACGAGTACGACCGAAAGCGGACTCGAAAAGAAAGACCGACCGAAAGTGGAGTTTCAATAACAAACGAGTACGACTGAAAGCGTACTCGAAAAGAATGACCGACCGAAAGCGGAGTTTCAACAACAAACGAGTACGACCGAAAGCGGACTCGAAAAGAAAGACCGACCGAAAGCGTTGTTTCAACAACAAATGGGTACGACCGAAAGCGGACTTGAAAAGAAAGACCAACCGAAAACGGAGTTTCAACAATAAATGAGTACGACGGAAAGCGGACTCGAAAAGATAGACCGAACGAAAGCGGAGTTTCAACAACAAATGGGTACAACCGAAAGCGGACTTGAAAAGAAAGACCAACCGAAAGCGGAGTTTCAACAACAAACAAGTACGACGGAAAGCGGACTCGAAAAGATAGACCGACCGAAAGCGGAGTTTCCACAACAAACGGGTACAACCGAAAGCGAACTCGAAAAGAAAGACCGACCAAAAGCGGAGTTTCAACAACAAATGGGTACGACCGAAAGCAGACTTGAAAAGAAAGACCAACCGAAAGCGGAGTTTCAACAACAAACGAGAACGACTGAAAGCGGACTCGAAAAGATAGACCGACCGAAAGTGGAGTTTCAACAACAAATGGGTACGACCGAAAGCGGACATGAAAAGAAAGACCAACCGAAAGCGGAGTTTCAACAACAGACGAGTACGACTGAAAGCGGACTCGAAAAGATAGACCGACCGAAAGCGGAGTTTCAACAACAAACGAGTACGACCGAAAGCGGACTCGAAAAGAAAGACCGACCGAAAGCGGAGTTTCAACAATAAAAGAGTACGACCGAAAGCGGACTCGAAAAGAAAGACCGACCGAAAGCGGTGTTTTCACAACAAACGAGTACGACCGAAAGCGGACTCGAAAAGAAAGACCGACCAAAAGCGAACTTGAAAAGAATGACCGACCGAAAGCGGAGTTTCAACAACAAACGAGTACGACCGAAAGCGGGCTCGAAAAGAAAGACCAACCGAAAGCGGAGTTTCAACAACAAACGAGTACGACCGAAAGTGGACTCGAAAAGAAAGACCGACCAAAAGTGGAGTTTCAACAACAAACGAGTACGACCGAAAGCGGACTCAAAAAGAAAGATCGACCGAAAGCAGACTCGGAAAGAAAGACCTACCAAAAGCGGAGTTTCAACAACAAACGAGTACGACCGAAAGCGGACTCGAAAAGAAAGACCGACCGAAAGCGGAGTTTCAACAACAAACGAGTAGGACCAAAAGCGGACTCGAAAAGAAAGACCGACCGAAAGCGGAGTTTCCACAATAAACGAGTACGACCGTAAGCGGACTCGAAAAGAAAGACCGACCAAAAGTGGACTCGAAAAGAAAGACCGACCGAAAGCGAAGTTTCAACAACAAACGAGTACGACCGAAATCGGACTCGAAAAGAAAGACCGACCGAAAGCGGAGTTTCAACAACAAACGAGTACGACCGAAAGCGGACTCGAAAAGAAAGACCGACCAAAAGCGGAGTTTCAACAACAAATGGGTACGTCCGAAAGCAGACTTGAAAAGAAAGACCAACCGAAAACGGAGTTTCAACAACAAACGAGAACGACTGAAAGCGGACTCGAAAAGATAGACCGACCGAAAGCGGAGTTTCAACAACAAACGGGTACAACCGAAAGCGGACTCGAAAAGAAAGACCGACCGAAAGCGGAGTTTCAACAACAAACGAGTACGACTGAAAGCGTACTCGAAAAGAATGACGGACCGAAAGCGGAGTTTCAACAACAAACGAGTACGACCGAAAGCGGACTCGAAAAGAAAGACCGACCGAAAGCGTTGTTTCAACAACAAATGGGTACGACCGAAAGCGGACTTGAAAAGAAAGACCAACCGAAAACGGAGTTTCAACAATAAACGAGTACGACTGAAAGCGGACTCGAAAAGATAGACCGAACGAAAGCGGAGTTTCAACAACAAATGGGTACGACCGAAAGCAGACTTGAAAAGAAAGACCAACCGAAAGCGGAGTTTCATCAACAAACAAGTACGACGGAAAGCGGAGTCGAAAAGATAAACCGACCGAAAGCGGAGTTTCCACAACAAACGGGTACAACCGAAAGCGAACTCGAAAAGAAAGACCGACCAAAAGCGGAGTTTCAACAACAAATGGGTACGTCCGAAAGCAGACTTGAAAAGAAAGACCAACCGAAAACGGAGTTTCAACAACAAACGAGAACGACTGAAAGCGGACTCGAAAAGATAGACCGACCGAAAGTGGAGTTTCAACAACAAATGGGTACGACCGAAAGCGGACATGAAAAGAAAGACCAACCGAAAGCGGAGTTTCAACAACAGACGAGTACGACTGAAAGCGGACTCGAAAAGATAGACCGACCGAAAGCGGAGTTTCAACAACAAACGAGTACGACCGAAAGCAGACTCGAAAAGAAAGACCGACCGAAAGCGGAGTTTCAACAATAAACGAGTACGACCGAAAGCGGACTCGAAAAGAAAGACCGACCGAAAGCGGTGTTTTCACAACAAACGAGTACGACCGAAAGCGGACTCGAAAAGAAAGACCGACCAAAAGCGAACTTGAAAAGAATGACCGACCGAAAGCGGAGTTTCAACAACAAACGAGTACGACCGAAAGCGGGCTCGAAAAGAAAGACCAACCGAAAGCGGAGTTTCAACAACAAACGAGTACGACCGAAAGTGGACTCGAAAAGAAAGACCGACCAAAAGTGGAGTTTCAACAACAAACGAGTACGACCGAAAGCGGACTCAAAAAGAAAGATCGACCGAAAGCAGACTCGGAAAGAAAGACCTACCAAAAGTGGAGTTTCAACAACAAACGAGTACGACCGAAAGCGGACTCGAAAAGAAAGACCGACCGAAAGCGGAGTTTCAACAACAAACGAGTAGGACCAAAAGCGGACTCGAAAAGAAAGACCGACCGAAAGCGGAGTTTCCACAATAAATAAGTACGACCGTAAGCGGACTCGAAAAGAAAGACCGACCAAAAGTGGACTCGAAAAGAAAGACCGACCGAAAGCGAAGTTTCAACAACAAACGAGTACGATCGAAATCGGACTCGAAAAGAAAGACCGACCGAAAGCGGAGTTTCAACAACAAACGAGTACGACCGAAAGCGGACTCGAAAAGAAAGACCGACCGAAAGCGGACTTGAAAAGAAAGACCAACTGAAAGCGGAGTTTCAACAACAAACGAGTACGACCGAAAGCGGACTCGAAAAGATAGACCGACCGAAAGCGGAGTTTCAACAACAAACGGGTACAACCGAAAGCGGACTCGAAAAGAAAGACCGACCGAAAGCGGAGTTTCAACAACAAACGAGTACGACTGAAAGCGTACTCGAAAAGAATGACCGACCGAAAGCGGAGTTTCAACAACAAACGAGTACGACCGAAATCGGACTCGAAAAGAAAGACCGACCGAAAGCGTTGTTTCAACAACAAATGGGTACGACCGAAAGCGGACTTGAAAAGAAAGACCGACCAAAAGTGGAGTTTCAACAACAAACGAGTACGACCGAAAGCGGACTCAAAAAGAAAGACCGACCGAAAGCAGACTCGGAAAGAAAGACCTACCAAAAGTGGAGTTTCAACAACAAACGAGTACGACCGAAAGCGGACTCGAAAAGATAGACCGACCGAAAGCGGAGTTTCAACAACAAACGGGTACAACCGAAAGCGGACTCGAAAAGAAAGACCGACCGAAAGCGGAGTTTCAACAACAAACGAGTACGACTGAAAGCGTACTCGAAAAGAATGACCGACCGAAAGCGGAGTTTCAACAACAAACGAGTACGACCGAAAGCGGGCTCGAAAAGAAAGACCAACCGAAAGCGGAGTTTCAACAACAAACGAGTACGACCGAAAGTGGACTCGAAAAGAAAGACCGACCAAAAGTGGAGTTTCAACAACAAACGAGTACGACCGAAAGCGGACTCAAAAAGAAAGATCGACCGAAAGCAGACTCGGAAAGAAAGACCTACCAAAAGTGGAGTTTCAACAACAAACGAGTACGACCGAAAGCGGACTCGAAAAGAAAGACCGACCGAAAGCGGAGTTTCAACAACAAACGAGTAGGACCAAAAGCGGACTCGAAAAGAAAGACCGACCGAAAGCGGAGTTTCCACAATAAACGAGTACGACCGTAAGCGGACTCGAAAAGAAAGACCGACCAAAAGTGGACTCGAAAAGAAAGACCGACCGAAAGCGAAGTTTCAACAACAAACGAGTACGACCGAAATCGGACTCGAAAAGAAAGACCGACCGAAAGCGGAGTTTCAACAACAAACGAGTACGACCGAAAGCGGACTCGAAAAGAAAGACCGACCGAAAGCGGACTTGAAAAGAAAGACCAACTGAAAGCGGAGTTTCAACAACAAACGAGTACGACCGAAAGCGGACTCGAAAAGATAGACCGACCGAAAGCGGAGTTTCAACAACAAACGGGTACAACCGAAAGCGGACTCGAAAAGAAACACCGACCGAAAGCGGAGTTTCAACAACAAACGAGTACGACTGAAAGCGTACTCGAAAAGAATGACCGACCGAAAGCGGAGTTTCAACAACAAACGAGTACGACCGAAAGCGGACTCGAAAAGAAAGACCGACCGAAAGCGTTGTTTCAACAACAAATGGGTACGACCGAAAGCGGACTTGAAAAGAAAGACCAACCGAAAACGGAGTTTCAACAATAAACGAGTACGACTGAAAGCGGACTCGAAAAGATAGACCGAACGAAAGCAGAGTTTCAACAACAAATGGGTACGACCGAAAGCGGACTTGAAAAGAAAGACCAACCGAAAGCGGAGTTTCAACAACAAACAAGTACGACGGAAAGCGGACTCGAAAAGATAAACCGACCGAAAGCGGAGTTTCCACAACAAACGGGTACAACCGAAAGCGAACTCGAAAAGAAAGACCGACCAAAAGCGGAGTTTCAACAACAAATGGGTACGACCGAAAGCAGACTTGAAAAGAAAGACCAACCGAAAACGGAGTTTCAACAACAAACGAGAACGACTGAAAGCGGACTCGAAAAGATAGACCGACCGAAAGTGGAGTTTCAACAACAAATGGGTACGACCGAAAGCGGACATGAAAAGAAAGACCAACCGAAAGCGGAGTTTCAACAACAGACGAGTACGACTGAAAGCGGACTCGAAAAGATAGACCGACCGAAAGCGGAGTTTCAACAACAAACGAGTACGACCGAAAGCGGACTCGAAAAGAAAGACCGACCGAAAGCGGAGTTTCAACAATAAACGAGTACGACCGAAAGCGGACTCGAAAAGAAAGACCGACCGAAAGCGGTGTTTTCACAACAAACGAGTACGACCGAAAGCGGACTCGAAAAGAAAGACCGACCAAAAGCGAACTTGAAAAGAATGACCGACCGAAAGCGGAGTTTCAACAACAAACGAGTACGACCGAAAGCGGGCTCGAAAAGAAAGACCAACCGAAAGCGGAGTTTCAACAACAAACGAGTACGACCGAAAGTGGACTCGAAAAGAAAGACCGACCAAAAGTGGAGTTTCAACAACAAACGAGTACGACCGAAAGCGGACTCAAAAAGAAAGATCGACCGAAAGCAGACTCGGAAAGAAAGACCTACCAAAAGCGGAGTTTCAACAACAAACGAGTACGACCGAAAGCGGACTCGAAAAGAAAGACCGACCGAAAGCGGAGTTTCAACAACAAACGAGTAGGACCAAAAGCGGACTCGAAAAGAAAGACCGACCGAAAGCGGAGTTTCCACAATAAACGAGTACGACCGTAAGCGGACTCGAAAAGAAAGACCGACCAAAAGTGGACTCGAAAAGAAAGACCGACCGAAAGCGAAGTTTCAACAACAAACGAGTACGAACGAAATCGGACTCGAAAAGAAAGACCGACCGAAAGCGGAGTTTCAACAACAAACGAGTACGACCGAAAGCGGACTCGAAAAGAAAGACCGACCAAAAGCGGAGTTTCAACAACAAATGGGTACGTCCGAAAGCAGACTTGAAAAGAAAGACCAACCGAAAACGGAGTTTCAACAACAAACGAGAACGACTGAAAGCGGACTCGAAAAGATAGACCGACCGAAAGCGGAGTTTCAACAACAAACGGGTACAACCGAAAGCGGACTCGAAAAGAAAGACCGACCGAAAGCGGAGTTTCAACAACAAACGAGTACGACTGAAAGCGTACTCGAAAAGAATGACGGACCGAAAGCGGAGTTTCAACAACAAACGAGTACGACCGAAAGCGGACTCGAAAAGAAAGACCGACCGAAAGCGTTGTTTCAACAACAAATGGGTACGACCGAAAGCGGACTTGAAAAGAAAGACCAACCGAAAACGGAGTTTCAACAATAAACGAGTACGACTGAAAGCGGACTCGAAAAGATAGACCGAACGAAAGCGGAGTTTCAACAACAAATGGGTACGACCGAAAGCAGACTTGAAAAGAAAGACCAACCGAAAGCGGAGTTTCATCAACAAACAAGTACGACGGAAAACGGAGTCGAAAAGATAAACCGACCGAAAGCGGAGTTTCCACAACAAACGGGTACAACCGAAAGCGAACTCGAAAAGAAAGACCGACCAAAAGCGGAGTTTCAACAACAAATGGGTACGTCCGAAAGCAGACTTGAAAAGAAAGACCAACCGAAAACGGAGTTTCAACAACAAACGAGAACGACTGAAAGCGGACTCGAAAAGATAGACCGACCGAAAGTGGAGTTTCAACAACAAATGGGTACGACCGAAAGCGGACATGAAAAGAAAGACCAACCGAAAGCGGAGTTTCAACAACAGACGAGTACGACTGAAAGCGGACTCGAAAAGATAGACCGACCGAAAGCGGAGTTTCAACAACAAACGAGTACGACCGAAAGCAGACTCGAAAAGAAAGACCGACCGAAAGCGGAGTTTCAACAATAAACGAGTACGACCGAAAGCGGACTCGAAAAGAAAGACCGACCGAAAGCGGTGTTTTCACAACAAACGAGTACGACCGAAAGCGGACTCGAAAAGAAAGACCGACCAAAAGCGAACTTGAAAAGAATGACCGACCGAAAGCGGAGTTTCAACAACAAACGAGTACGACCGAAAGCGGGCTCGAAAAGAAAGACCAACCGAAAGCGGAGTTTCAACAACAAACGAGTACGACCGAAAGTGGACTCGAAAAGAAAGACCGACCAAAAGTGGAGTTTCAACAACAAACGAGTACGACCGAAAGCGGACTCAAAAAGAAAGATCGACCGAAAGCAGACTCGGAAAGAAAGACCTACCAAAAGTGGAGTTTCAACAACAAACGAGTACGACCGAAAGCGGACTCGAAAAGAAAGACCGACCGAAAGCGGAGTTTCAACAACAAACGAGTAGGACCAAAAGCGGACTCGAAAAGAAAGACCGACCGAAAGCGGAGTTTCCACAATAAATAAGTACGACCGTAAGCGGACTCGAAAAGAAAGACCGACCAAAAGTGGACTCGAAAAGAAAGACCGACCGAAAGCGAAGTTTCAACAACAAACGAGTACGATCGAAATCGGACTCGAAAAGAAAGACCGACCGAAAGCGGAGTTTCAACAACAAACGAGTACGACCGAAAGCGGACTCGAAAAGAAAGACCGACCGAAAGCGGACTTGAAAAGAAAGACCAACTGAAAGCGGAGTTTCAACAACAAACGAGTACGACCGAAAGCGGACTCGAAAAGATAGACCGACCGAAAGCGGAGTTTCAACAACAAACGGGTACAACCGAAAGCGGACTCGAAAAGAAAGACCGACCGAAAGCGGAGTTTCAACAACAAACGAGTACGACTGAAAGCGTACTCGAAAAGAATGACCGACCGAAAGCGGAGTTTCAACAACAAACGAGTACGACCGAAATCGGACTCGAAAAGAAAGACCGACCGAAAGCGTTGTTTCAACAACAAATGGGTACGACCGAAAGCGGACTTGAAAAGAAAGACCGACCAAAAGTGGAGTTTCAACAACAAACGAGTACGACCGAAAGCGGACTCAAAAAGAAAGACCGACCGAAAGCAGACTCGGAAAGAAAGACCTACCAAAAGTGGAGTTTCAACAACAAACGAGTACGACCGAAAGCGGACTCGAAAAGATAGACCGACCGAAAGCGGAGTTTCAACAACAAACGGGTACAACCGAAAGCGGACTCGAAAAGAAAGACCGACCGAAAGCGGAGTTTCAACAACAAACGAGTACGACTGAAAGCGTACTCGAAAAGAAAGACCGACCGAAAGCGGAGTTTCAACAACAAACGAGTAGGACCAAAAGCGGACTCGAAAAGAAAGACCGACCGAAAGCGGAGTTTCCACAATAAATAAGTACGACCGTAAGCGGACTCGAAAAGAAAGACCGACCAAAAGTGGACTCGAAAAGAAAGACCGACCGAAAGCGAAGTTTCAACAACAAACGAGTACGATCGAAATCGGACTCGAAAAGAAAGACCGACCGAAAGCGGAGTTTCAACAACAAACGAGTACGACCGAAAGCGGACTCGAAAAGAAAGACCGACCGAAAGCGGACTTGAAAAGAAAGACCAACTGAAAGCGGAGTTTCAACAACAAACGAGTACGACCGAAAGCGGACTCGAAAAGATAGACCGACCGAAAGCGGAGTTTCAACAACAAACGGGTACAACCGAAAGCGGACATGAAAAGAAAGACCAACCGAAAGCGGAGTTTCAACAACAGACGAGTACGACTGAAAGCGGACTCGAAAAGATAGACCGACCGAAAGCGGAGTTTCAACAACAAACGAGTACGACCGAAAGCGGACTCGAAAAGAAAGACCGACCGAAAGCGGAGTTTCAACAATAAACGAGTACGACCGAAAGCGGACTCGAAAAGAAAGACCGACCGAAAGCGGTGTTTTCACAACAAACGAGTACGACCGAAAGCGGACTCGAAAAGAAAGACCGACCAAAAGCGAACTTGAAAAGAATGACCGACCGAAAGCGGAGTTTCAACAACAAACGAGTACGACCGAAAGCGGGCTCGAAAAGAAAGACCAACCGAAAGCGGAGTTTCAACAACAAACGAGTACGACCGAAAGTGGACTCGAAAAGAAAGACCGACCAAAAGTGGAGTTTCAACAACAAACGAGTACGACCGAAAGCGGACTCAAAAAGAAAGATCGACCGAAAGCAGACTCGGAAAGAAAGACCTACCAAAAGTGGAGTTTCAACAACAAACGAGTACGACCGAAAGCGGACTCGAAAAGAAAGACCGACCGAAAGCGGAGTTTCAACAACAAACGAGTAGGACCAAAAGCGGACTCGAAAAGAGAGACCGACCGAAAGCGGAGTTTCCACAATAAATAAGTACGACCGTAAGCGGACTCGAAAAGAAAGACCGACCAAAAGTGGACTCGAAAAGAAAGACCGACCGAAAGCGAAGTTTCAACAACAAACGAGTACGACCGAAATCGGACTCGAAAAGAAAGACCGACCGAAAGCGGAGTTTCAACAACAAACGAGTAGGACCAAAAGCGGACTCGAAAAGAAAGACCGACCGAAAGCGGAGTTTCCACAATAAATAAGTACGACCGTAAGCGGACTCGAAAAGAAAGACCGACCAAAAGTGGACTCGAAAAGAAAGACCGACCGAAAGCGAAGTTTCAACAACAAACGAGTACGATCGAAATCGGACTCGAAAAGAAAGACCGACCGAAAGCGGAGTTTCAACAACAAACGAGTACGACCGAAAGCGGACTCGAAAAGAAAGACCGACCGAAAGCGGACTTGAAAAGAAAGACCAACTGAAAGCGGAGTTTCAACAACAAACGAGTACGACCGAAAGCGGACTCGAAAAGATAGACCGACCGAAAGCGGAGTTTCAACAACAAACGGGTACAACCGAAAGCGGACTCGAAAAGAAAGACCGACCGAAAGCGGAGTTTCAACAACAAACGAGTACGACTGAAAGCGTACTCGAAAAGAATGACCGACCGAAAGCGGAGTTTCAACAACAAACGAGTACGACCGAAATCGGACTCGAAAAGAAAGACCGACCGAAAGCGTTGTTTCAACAACAAATGGGTACGACCGAAAGCGGACTTGAAAAGAAAGACCGACCAAAAGTGGAGTTTCAACAACAAACGAGTACGACCGAAAGCGGACTCAAAAAGAAAGACCGACCGAAAGCAGACTCGGAAAGAAAGACCTACCAAAAGTGGAGTTTCAACAACAAACGAGTACGACCGAAAGCGGACTCGAAAAGATAGACCGACCGAAAGCGGAGTTTCAACAACAAACGGGTACAACCGAAAGCGGACTCGAAAAGAAAGACCGACCGAAAGCGGAGTTTCAACAACAAACGAGTACGACTGAAAGCGTACTCGAAAAGAATGACCGACCGAAAGCGGAGTTTCAACAACAAACGAGTACGACCGAAAGCGGGCTCGAAAAGAAAGACCAACCGAAAGCGGAGTTTCAACAACAAACGAGTACGACCGAAAGTGGACTCGAAAAGAAAGACCGACCAAAAGTGGAGTTTCAACAACAAACGAGTACGACCGAAAGCGGACTCAAAAAGAAAGATCGACCGAAAGCAGACTCGGAAAGAAAGACCTACCAAAAGTGGAGTTTCAACAACAAACGAGTACGACCGAAAGCGGACTCGAAAAGAAAGACCGACCGAAAGCGGAGTTTCAACAACAAACGAGTAGGACCAAAAGCGGACTCGAAAAGAAAGACCGACCGAAAGCGGAGTTTCCACAATAAACGAGTACGACCGTAAGCGGACTCGAAAAGAAAGACCGACCAAAAGTGGACTCGAAAAGAAAGACCGACCGAAAGCGAAGTTTCAACAACAAACGAGTACGACCGAAATCGGACTCGAAAAGAAAGACCGACCGAAAGCGGAGTTTCAACAACAAACGAGTACGACCGAAAGCGGACTCGAAAAGAAAGACCGACCGAAAGCGGACTTGAAAAGAAAGACCAACTGAAAGCGGAGTTTCAACAACAAACGAGTACGACCGAAAGCGGACTCGAAAAGATAGACCGACCGAAAGCGGAGTTTCAACAACAAACGGGTACAACCGAAAGCGGACTCGAAAAGAAACACCGACCGAAAGCGGAGTTTCAACAACAAACGAGTACGACTGAAAGCGTACTCGAAAAGAATGACCGACCGAAAGCGGAGTTTCAACAACAAACGAGTACGACCGAAAGCGGACTCGAAAAGAAAGACCGACCGAAAGCGTTGTTTCAACAACAAATGGGTACGACCGAAAGCGGACTTGAAAAGAAAGACCAACCGAAAACGGAGTTTCAACAATAAACGAGTACGACTGAAAGCGGACTCGAAAAGATAGACCGAACGAAAGCAGAGTTTCAACAACAAATGGGTACGACCGAAAGCGGACTTGAAAAGAAAGACCAACCGAAAGCGGAGTTTCAACAACAAACAAGTACGACGGAAAGCGGACTCGAAAAGATAAACCGACCGAAAGCGGAGTTTCCACAACAAACGGGTACAACCGAAAGCGAACTCGAAAAGAAAGACCGACCAAAAGCGGAGTTTCAACAACAAATGGGTACGACCGAAAGCAGACTTGAAAAGAAAGACCAACCGAAAACGGAGTTTCAACAACAAACGAGAACGACTGAAAGCGGACTCGAAAAGATAGACCGACCGAAAGTGGAGTTTCAACAACAAATGGGTACGACCGAAAGCGGACATGAAAAGAAAGACCAACCGAAAGCGGAGTTTCAACAACAGACGAGTACGACTGAAAGCGGACTCGAAAAGATAGACCGACCGAAAGCGGAGTTTCAACAACAAACGAGTACGACCGAAAGCGGACTCGAAAAGAAAGACCGACCGAAAGCGGAGTTTCAACAATAAACGAGTACGACCGAAAGCGGACTCGAAAAGAAAGACCGACCGAAAGCGGTGTTTTCACAACAAACGAGTACGACCGAAAGCGGACTCGAAAAGAAAGACCGACCAAAAGCGAACTTGAAAAGAATGACCGACCGAAAGCGGAGTTTCAACAACAAACGAGTACGACCGAAAGCGGGCTCGAAAAGAAAGACCAACCGAAAGCGGAGTTTCAACAACAAACGAGTACGACCGAAAGTGGACTCGAAAAGAAAGACCGACCAAAAGTGGAGTTTCAACAACAAACGAGTACGACCGAAAGCGGACTCAAAAAGAAAGATCGACCGAAAGCAGACTCGGAAAGAAAGACCTACCAAAAGTGGAGTTTCAACAACAAACGAGTACGACCGAAAGCGGACTCGAAAAGAAAGACCGACCGAAAGCGGAGTTTCAACAACAAACGAGTAGGACCAAAAGCGGACTCGAAAAGAGAGACCGACCGAAAGCGGAGTTTCCACAATAAATAAGTACGACCGTAAGCGGACTCGAAAAGAAAGACCGACCAAAAGTGGACTCGAAAAGAAAGACCGACCGAAAGCGAAGTTTCAACAACAAACGAGTACGACCGAAATCGGACTCGAAAAGAAAGACCGACCGAAAGCGGAGTTTCAACAACAAACGAGTAGGACCAAAAGCGGACTCGAAAAGAAAGACCGACCGAAAGCGGAGTTTCCACAATAAATAAGTACGACCGTAAGCGGACTCGAAAAGAAAGACCGACCAAAAGTGGACTCGAAAAGAAAGACCGACCGAAAGCGAAGTTTCAACAACAAACGAGTACGATCGAAATCGGACTCGAAAAGAAAGACCGACCGAAAGCGGAGTTTCAACAACAAACGAGTACGACCGAAAGCGGACTCGAAAAGAAAGACCGACCGAAAGCGGACTTGAAAAGAAAGACCAACTGAAAGCGGAGTTTCAACAACAAACGAGTACGACCGAAAGCGGACTCGAAAAGATAGACCGACCGAAAGCGGAGTTTCAACAACAAACGGGTACAACCGAAAGCGGACTCGAAAAGAAAGACCGACCGAAAGCGGAGTTTCAACAACAAACGAGTACGACTGAAAGCGTACTCGAAAAGAATGACCGACCGAAAGCGGAGTTTCAACAACAAACGAGTACGACCGAAATCGGACTCGAAAAGAAAGACCGACCGAAAGCGTTGTTTCAACAACAAATGGGTACGACCGAAAGCGGACTTGAAAAGAAAGACCGACCAAAAGTGGAGTTTCAACAACAAACGAGTACGACCGAAAGCGGACTCAAAAAGAAAGACCGACCGAAAGCAGACTCGGAAAGAAAGACCTACCAAAAGTGGAGTTTCAACAACAAACGAGTACGACCGAAAGCGGACTCGAAAAGATAGACCGACCGAAAGCGGAGTTTCAACAACAAACGGGTACAACCGAAAGCGGACTCGAAAAGAAAGACCGACCGAAAGCGGAGTTTCAACAACAAACGAGTACGACTGAAAGCGTACTCGAAAAGAATGACCGACCGAAAGCGGAGTTTCAACAACAAACGAGTACGACCGAAAGCGGGCTCGAAAAGAAAGACCAACCGAAAGCGGAGTTTCAACAACAAACGAGTACGACCGAAAGTGGACTCGAAAAGAAAGACCGACCAAAAGTGGAGTTTCAACAACAAACGAGTACGACCGAAAGCGGACTCAAAAAGAAAGATCGACCGAAAGCAGACTCGGAAAGAAAGACCTACCAAAAGTGGAGTTTCAACAACAAACGAGTACGACCGAAAGCGGACTCGAAAAGAAAGACCGACCGAAAGCGGAGTTTCAACAACAAACGAGTAGGACCAAAAGCGGACTCGAAAAGAAAGACCGACCGAAAGCGGAGTTTCCACAATAAACGAGTACGACCGTAAGCGGACTCGAAAAGAAAGACCGACCAAAAGTGGACTCGAAAAGAAAGACCGACCGAAAGCGAAGTTTCAACAACAAACGAGTACGACCGAAATCGGACTCGAAAAGAAAGACCGACCGAAAGCGGAGTTTCAACAACAAACGAGTACGACCGAAAGCGGACTCGAAAAGAAAGACCGACCGAAAGCGGACTTGAAAAGAAAGACCAACTGAAAGCGGAGTTTCAACAACAAACGAGTACGACCGAAAGCGGACTCGAAAAGATAGACCGACCGAAAGCGGAGTTTCAACAACAAACGGGTACAACCGAAAGCGGACTCGAAAAGAAACACCGACCGAAAGCGGAGTTTCAACAACAAACGAGTACGACTGAAAGCGTACTCGAAAAGAATGACCGACCGAAAGCGGAGTTTCAACAACAAACGAGTACGACCGAAAGCGGACTCGAAAAGAAAGACCGACCGAAAGCGTTGTTTCAACAACAAATGGGTACGACCGAAAGCGGACTTGAAAAGAAAGACCAACCGAAAACGGAGTTTCAACAATAAACGAGTACGACTGAAAGCGGACTCGAAAAGATAGACCGAACGAAAGCAGAGTTTCAACAACAAATGGGTACGACCGAAAGCGGACTTGAAAAGAAAGACCAACCGAAAGCGGAGTTTCAACAACAAACAAGTACGACGGAAAGCGGACTCGAAAAGATAAACCGACCGAAAGCGGAGTTTCCACAACAAACGGGTACAACCGAAAGCGAACTCGAAAAGAAAGACCGACCAAAAGCGGAGTTTCAACAACAAATGGGTACGACCGAAAGCAGACTTGAAAAGAAAGACCAACCGAAAACGGAGTTTCAACAACAAACGAGAACGACTGAAAGCGGACTCGAAAAGATAGACCGACCGAAAGTGGAGTTTCAACAACAAATGGGTACGACCGAAAGCGGACATGAAAAGAAAGACCAACCGAAAGCGGAGTTTCAACAACAGACGAGTACGACTGAAAGCGGACTCGAAAAGATAGACCGACCGAAAGCGGAGTTTCAACAACAAACGAGTACGACCGAAAGCGGACTCGAAAAGAAAGACCGACCGAAAGCGGAGTTTCAACAATAAACGAGTACGACCGAAAGCGGACTCGAAAAGAAAGACCGACCGAAAGCGGTGTTTTCACAACAAACGAGTACGACCGAAAGCGGACTCGAAAAGAAAGACCGACCAAAAGCGAACTTGAAAAGAATGACCGACCGAAAGCGGAGTTTCAACAACAAACGAGTACGACCGAAAGCGGGCTCGAAAAGAAAGACCAACCGAAAGCGGAGTTTCAACAACAAACGAGTACGACCGAAAGTGGACTCGAAAAGAAAGACCGACCAAAAGTGGAGTTTCAACAACAAACGAGTACGACCGAAAGCGGACTCAAAAAGAAAGATCGACCGAAAGCAGACTCGGAAAGAAAGACCTACCAAAAGTGGAGTTTCAACAACAAACGAGTACGACCGAAAGCGGACTCGAAAAGAAAGACCGACCGAAAGCGGAGTTTCAACAACAAACGAGTAGGACCAAAAGCGGACTCGAAAAGAGAGACCGACCGAAAGCGGAGTTTCCACAATAAATAAGTACGACCGTAAGCGGACTCGAAAAGAAAGACCGACCAAAAGTGGACTCGAAAAGAAAGACCGACCGAAAGCGAAGTTTCAACAACAAACGAGTACGACCGAAATCGGACTCGAAAAGAAAGACCGACCGAAAGCGGAGTTTCAACAACAAACGAGTAGGACCAAAAGCGGACTCGAAAAGAAAGACCGACCGAAAGCGGAGTTTCCACAATAAATAAGTACGACCGTAAGCGGACTCGAAAAGAAAGACCGACCAAAAGTGGACTCGAAAAGAAAGACCGACCGAAAGCGAAGTTTCAACAACAAACGAGTACGATCGAAATCGGACTCGAAAAGAAAGACCGACCGAAAGCGGAGTTTCAACAACAAACGAGTACGACCGAAAGCGGACTCGAAAAGAAAGACCGACCGAAAGCGGACTTGAAAAGAAAGACCAACTGAAAGCGGAGTTTCAACAACAAACGAGTACGACCGAAAGCGGACTCGAAAAGATAGACCGACCGAAAGCGGAGTTTCAACAACAAACGGGTACAACCGAAAGCGGACTCGAAAAGAAAGACCGACCGAAAGCGGAGTTTCAACAACAAACGAGTACGACTGAAAGCGTACTCGAAAAGAATGACCGACCGAAAGCGGAGTTTCAACAACAAACGAGTACGACCGAAATCGGACTCGAAAAGAAAGACCGACCGAAAGCGTTGTTTCAACAACAAATGGGTACGACCGAAAGCGGACTTGAAAAGAAAGACCGACCAAAAGTGGAGTTTCAACAACAAACGAGTACGACCGAAAGCGGACTCAAAAAGAAAGACCGACCGAAAGCAGACTCGGAAAGAAAGACCTACCAAAAGTGGAGTTTCAACAACAAACGAGTACGACCGAAAGCGGACTCGAAAAGATAGACCGACCGAAAGCGGAGTTTCAACAACAAACGGGTACAACCGAAAGCGGACTCGAAAAGAAAGACCGACCGAAAGCGGAGTTTCAACAACAAACGAGTACGACTGAAAGCGTACTCGAAAAGAATGACCGACCGAAAGCGGAGTTTCAACAACAAACGAGTACGACCGAAAGCGGGCTCGAAAAGAAAGACCAACCGAAAGCGGAGTTTCAACAACAAACGAGTACGACCGAAAGTGGACTCGAAAAGAAAGACCGACCAAAAGTGGAGTTTCAACAACAAACGAGTACGACCGAAAGCGGACTCAAAAAGAAAGATCGACCGAAAGCAGACTCGGAAAGAAAGACCTACCAAAAGTGGAGTTTCAACAACAAACGAGTACGACCGAAAGCGGACTCGAAAAGAAAGACCGACCGAAAGCGGAGTTTCAACAACAAACGAGTAGGACCAAAAGCGGACTCGAAAAGAAAGACCGACCGAAAGCGGAGTTTCCACAATAAACGAGTACGACCGTAAGCGGACTCGAAAAGAAAGACCGACCAAAAGTGGACTCGAAAAGAAAGACCGACCGAAAGCGAAGTTTCAACAACAAACGAGTACGACCGAAATCGGACTCGAAAAGAAAGACCGACCGAAAGCGGAGTTTCAACAATAAACGAGTACGACCGAAAGCGGACTCGAAAAGAAAGACCGACCGAAAGCGGACTTGAAAAGAAAGACCAACTGAAAGCGGAGTTTCAACAACAAACGAGTACGACCGAAAGCGGACTCGAAAAGATAGACCGACCGAAAGCGGAGTTTCAACAACAAACGGGTACAACCGAAAGCGGACTCGAAAAGAAACACCGACCGAAAGCGGAGTTTCAACAACAAACGAGTACGACTGAAAGCGTACTCGAAAAGAATGACCGACCGAAAGCGGAGTTTCAACAACAAACGAGTACGACCGAAAGCGGACTCGAAAAGAAAGACCGACCGAAAGCGTTGTTTCAACAACAAATGGGTACGACCGAAAGCGGACTTGAAAAGAAAGACCAACCGAAAACGGAGTTTCAACAATAAACGAGTACGACTGAAAGCGGACTCGAAAAGATAGACCGAACGAAAGCAGAGTTTCAACAACAAATGGGTACGACCGAAAGCGGACTTGAAAAGAAAGACCAACCGAAAGCGGAGTTTCAACAACAAACAAGTACGACGGAAAGCGGACTCGAAAAGATAAACCGACCGAAAGCGGAGTTTCCACAACAAACGGGTACAACCGAAAGCGAACTCGAAAAGAAAGACCGACCAAAAGCGGAGTTTCAACAACAAATGGGTACGACCGAAAGCAGACTTGAAAAGAAAGACCAACCGAAAACGGAGTTTCAACAACAAACGAGAACGACTGAAAGCGGACTCGAAAAGATAGACCGACCGAAAGTGGAGTTTCAACAACAAATGGGTACGACCGAAAGCGGACATGAAAAGAAAGACCAACCGAAAGCGGAGTTTCAACAACAGACGAGTACGACTGAAAGCGGACTCGAAAAGATAGACCGACCGAAAGCGGAGTTTCAACAACAAACGAGTACGACCGAAAGCGGACTCGAAAAGAAAGACCGACCGAAAGCGGAGTTTCAACAATAAACGAGTACGACCGAAAGCGGACTCGAAAAGAAAGACCGACCGAAAGCGGTGTTTTCACAACAAACGAGTACGACCGAAAGCGGACTCGAAAAGAAAGACCGACCAAAAGCGAACTTGAAAAGAATGACCGACCGAAAGCGGAGTTTCAACAACAAACGAGTACGACCGAAAGCGGGCTCGAAAAGAAAGACCAACCGAAAGCGGAGTTTCAACAACAAACGAGTACGACCGAAAGTGGACTCGAAAAGAAAGACCGACCAAAAGTGGAGTTTCAACAACAAACGAGTACGACCGAAAGCGGACTCAAAAAGAAAGATCGACCGAAAGCAGACTCGGAAAGAAAGACCTACCAAAAGTGGAGTTTCAACAACAAACGAGTACGACCGAAAGCGGACTCGAAAAGAAAGACCGACCGAAAGCGGAGTTTCAACAACAAACGAGTAGGACCAAAAGCGGACTCGAAAAGAGAGACCGACCGAAAGCGGAGTTTCCACAATAAATAAGTACGACCGTAAGCGGACTCGAAAAGAAAGACCGACCAAAAGTGGACTCGAAAAGAAAGACCGACCGAAAGCGAAGTTTCAACAACAAACGAGTACGACCGAAATCGGACTCGAAAAGAAAGACCGACCGAAAGCGGAGTTTCAACAACAAACGAGTACGACCGAAAGCGGACTCGAAAAGAAAGACCGACCGAAAGCGGACTTGAAAAGAAAGACCAACTGAAAGCGGAGTTTCAACAACAAACGAGTACGACCGAAAGCGGACTCGAAAAGATAGACCGACCGAAAGCGGAGTTTCAACAACAAACGGGTACAACCGAAAGCGGACTCGAAAAGAAAGACCGACCGAAAGCGGAGTTTCAACAACAAACGAGTACGACTGAAAGCGTACTCGAAAAGAATGGCCGACCGAAAGCGGAGTTTCAACAACAAACGAGTACGACCGAAATCGGACTCGAAAAGAAAGACCGACCGAAAGCGTTGTTTCAACAACAAATGGGTACGACCGAAAGCGGACTTGAAAAGAAAGACCGACCAAAAGTGGAGTTTCAACAACAAACGAGTACGACCGAAAGCGGACTCAAAAAGAAAGACCGACCGAAAGCAGACTCGGAAAGAAAGACCTACCAAAAGTGGAGTTTCAACAACAAACGAGTACGACCGAAAGCGGACTCGAAAAGATAGACCGACCGAAAGCGGAGTTTCAACAACAAACGGGTACAACCGAAAGCGGACTCGAAAAGAAAGACCGACCGAAAGCGGAGTTTCAACAACAAACGAGTACGACTGAAAGCGTACTCGAAAAGAATGACCGACCGAAAGCGGAGTTTCAACAACAAACGAGTACGACCGAAAGCGGGCTCGAAAAGAAAGACCAACCGAAAGCGGAGTTTCAACAACAAACGAGTACGACCGAAAGTGGACTCGAAAAGAAAGACCGACCAAAAGTGGAGTTTCAACAACAAACGAGTACGACCGAAAGCGGACTCAAAAAGAAAGATCGACCGAAAGCAGACTCGGAAAGATAGACCTACCAAAAGTGGAGTTTCAACAACAAACGAGTACGACCGAAAGCGGACTCGAAAAGAAAGACCGACCGAAAGCGGAGTTTCAACAACAAACGAGTAGGACCAAAAGCGGACTCGAAAAGAAAGACCGACCGAAAGCGGAGTTTCCACAATAAACGAGTACGACCGTAAGCGGACTCGAAAAGAAAGACCGACCAAAAGTGGACTCGAAAAGAAAGACCGACCGAAAGCGAAGTTTCAACAACAAACGAGTACGACCGAAATCGGACTCGAAAAGAAAGACCGACCGAAAGCGGAGTTTCAACAACAAACGAGTACGACCGAAAGCGGACTCGAAAAGAAAGACCGACCGAAAGCGGACTTGAAAAGAAAGACCAACTGAAAGCGGAGTTTCAACAACAAACGAGTACGACCGAAAGCGGACTCGAAAAGATAGACCGACCGAAAGCGGAGTTTCAACAACAAACGGGTACAACCGAAAGCGGACTCGAAAAGAAACACCGACCGAAAGCGGAGTTTCAACAACAAACGAGTACGACTGAAAGCGTACTCGAAAAGAATGACCGACCGAAAGCGGAGTTTCAACAACAAACGAGTACGACCGAAAGCGGACTCGAAAAGAAAGACCGACCGAAAGCGTTGTTTCAACAACAAATGGGTACGACCGAAAGCGGACTTGAAAAGAAAGACCAACCGAAAACGGAGTTTCAACAATAAACGAGTACGACTGAAAGCGGACTCGAAAAGATAGACCGAACGAAAGCAGAGTTTCAACAACAAATGGGTACGACCGAAAGCGGACTTGAAAAGAAAGACCAACCGAAAGCGGAGTTTCAACAACAAACAAGTACGACGGAAAGCGGACTCGAAAAGATAAACCGACCGAAAGCGGAGTTTCCACAACAAACGGGTACAACCGAAAGCGAACTCGAAAAGAAAGACCGACCAAAAGCGGAGTTTCAACAACAAATGGGTACGACCGAAAGCAGACTTGAAAAGAAAGACCAACCGAAAACGGAGTTTCAACAACAAACGAGAACGACTGAAAGCGGACTCGAAAAGATAGACCGACCGAAAGTGGAGTTTCAACAACAAATGGGTACGACCGAAAGCGGACATGAAAAGAAAGACCAACCGAAAGCGGAGTTTCAACAACAGACGAGTACGACTGAAAGCGGACTCGAAAAGATAGACCGACCGAAAGCGGAGTTTCAACAACAAACGAGTACGACCGAAAGCGGACTCGAAAAGAAAGACCGACCGAAAGCGGAGTTTCAACAATAAACGAGTACGACCGAAAGCGGACTCGAAAAGAAAGACCGACCGAAAGCGGTGTTTTCACAACAAACGAGTACGACCGAAAGCGGACTCGAAAAGAAAGACCGACCAAAAGCGAACTTGAAAAGAATGACCGACCGAAAGCGGAGTTTCAACAACAAACGAGTACGACCGAAAGCGGGCTCGAAAAGAAAGACCAACCGAAAGCGGAGTTTCAACAACAAACGAGTACGACCGAAAGTGGACTCGAAAAGAAAGACCGACCAAAAGTGGAGTTTCAACAACAAACGAGAACGACCGAAAGCGGACTCAAAAAGAAAGATCGACCGAAAGCGGACTCGGAAAGAAAGACCTACCAAAAGCGGAGTTTCAACAACAAACGAGTACGACCGAAAGCGGACTCGAAAAGAAAGACCGACCGAAAGCGGAGTTTCAACAACAAACGAGTAGGACCAAAAGCGGACTCGAAAAGAAAGACCGATCGAAAGCGGAGTTTCCACAATAAACGAGTACGACCGTAAGCGGACTCGAAAAGAAAGACCGACCAAAAGTGGACTCGAAAAGAAAGACCGACCGAAAGCGAAGTTTCAACAACAAACGAGTACGACCGAAATCGGACTCGAAAAGAAAGACCGACCGAAAGCGGAGTTTCAACAACAAACGAGTACGACCGAAAGCGGACTCGAAAAGAAAGACCGACCGAAAGCGGACTCGAAAAGAAAGACCGACCGAAAGCGGAGTTTCAACAACAAACGAGTACGACTGAAAGCGTACTCGAAAAGAATGACCGACCGAAAGCGGAGTTTCAACAACAAACGAGTACGACCGAAAGCGGACTCGAAAAGAAAGACCGACCGAAAGCGTTGTTTCAACAACAAATGGGTACGACCGAAAGCGGGCTTGAAAAGAAAGACCAACCGAAAACGGAGTTTCAACAATAAACGAGTACGACTGAAAGCGGACTCGAAAAGATAGACCGAACGAAAGCGGAGTTTCAACAACAAATGGGTACGACCGAAAGCGGACTTGAAAAGAAAGACCAACCGAAAGCGGAGTTTCAACAACAAACAAGTACGACGGAAAGCGGACTCGAAAAGATAGACCGACCGAAAGCGGAGTTTCCACAACAAACGGGTACAACCGAAAGCGAACTCGAAAAGAAAGACCGACCAAAAGCGGAGTTTCAACAACAAATGGGTACGACCGAAAGCAGACTTGAAAAGAAAGACCAACCGAAAGCGGAGTTTCAACAACAAACGAGAACGACTGAAAGCGGACTCGAAAAGATAGACCGACCGAAAGTGGAGTTTCAACAACAAATGGGTACGACCGAAAGCGGACATGAAAAGAAAGACCAACCGAAAGCGGAGTTTCAACAACAGACGAGTACGACTGAAAGCGGACTCGAAAAGATAGACCGACCGAAAGCGGAGTTTCAACAACAAACGAGTACGACCGAAAGCGGACTCGAAAAGAAAGACCGACCGAAAGCGGAGTTTCAACAATAAACGAGTACGACCGAAAGCGGACTCGAAAAGAAAGACCGACCGAAAGCGGTGTTTTCACAACAAACGAGTACGACCGAAAGCGGACTCGAAAAGAAAGACCGACCAAAAGCGAACTTGAAAAGAATGACCGACCGAAAGCGGAGTTTCAACAACAAACGAGTACGACTGAAAGCGAGCTCGAAAAGAATGATCGACCGAAAGCGGAGTTTCAACAACAAACGAGTACGATCGAAATCGGACTCGAAAAGAAAGACCGACCGAAAGCGGAGTTTCAACAACAAACGAGTACGACCGAAAGCGGACTCGAAAAGAAAGACCGACCGAAAGCGGACTTGAAAAGAAAGACCAACTGAAAGCGGAGTTTCAACAACAAACGAGTACGACCGAAAGCGGACTCGAAAATATAGACCGACCGAAAGCGGAGTTTCAACAACAAACGGGTACAACCGAAAGCGGACTCGAAAAGAAAGACGGACCGAAAGCGGAGTTTCAACAACAAACGAGTACGACTGAAAGCGTACTCGAAAAGAATGACTGACCGAAAGCGGAGTTTCAACAACAAACGAGTACGACCGAAAGCGGACTCGAAAAGAAAGACCGACCGAAAGCGTTGTTTCAACAACAAATGGGTACGACAGAAAGCGGACTTGAAAAGAAAGACCAACCGAAAACGGAGTTTCAACAATAAACGAGTACGACTGAAAGCAGACTCGAAAAGATAGACCGAACGAAAGCGGAGTTTCAACAACAAATGGGTACGACCGAAAGCGGACTTGAAAAGAAAGACCAACCGAAAGCGGAGTTTCAACAACAAACAAGTACGACGGAAAGCGGACTCGAAAAGATAAACCGACCGAAAGCGGAGTTTCCACAACAAACGAGTACGATCGAAATCGGACTCGAAAAGAAAGACCGACCGAAAGCGGAGTTTCAACAACAAACGAGTACGACCGAAAGCGGACTCGAAAAGAAAGACCGACCGAAAGCGGACTTGAAAAGAAAGACCAACTGAAAGCGGAGTTTCAACAACAAACGAGTACGACCGAAAGCGGACTCGAAAAGATAGACCGACCGAAAGCGGAGTTTCAACAACAAACGGGTACAACCGAAAGCGGACTCGAAAAGAAAGACCGACCGAAAGCGGAGTTTCAACAACAAACGAGTACGACTGAAAGCGTACTCGAAAAGAATGACTGACCGAAAGCGGAGTTTCAACAACAAACGAGTACAACCGAAAGCGAACTCGAAAAGAAAGACCGACCAAAAGCGGAGTTTCAACAACAAATGGGTACGACCGAAAGCAGACTTGAAAAGAAAGACCAACCGAAAGCGGAGTTTCAACAACAAACGAGAACGACTGAAAGCGGACTCGAAATGATAGACCGACCGAAAGTGGAGTTTCAACAACAAATGGGTACGACCGAAAGCGGACATGAAAAGAAAGACCAACCGAAAGGGGAGTTTCAACAACAGACGAGTACGACTGAAAGCGGACTCGAAAAGATAGACCGACCGAAAGCGGAGTTTCAACAACAAACGAGTACGACCGAAAGCGGACTCGAAAAGAAAGACCGACCGAAAGCGGAGTTTCAACAATAAACGAGTACGACCGAAAGCGGACTCGAAAAGAAAGACCGACCGAAAGCGGTGTTTTCACAACAAAAGAGTACGACCGAAAGCGGACTCGAAAAGAAAGACCGACCAAAAGCGAACTTGAAAAGAATGACCGACCGAAAGCGGAGTTTCAACAACAAACGAGTACGACCGAAAGCGGGCTCGAAAAGAAAGACCAACCGAAAGCGGAGTTTCAACAACAAACGAGTACGACCGAAAGTGGACTCGAAAAGAAAGACCGACCAAAAGTGGAGTTTCAACAATAAACGAGTACGACCGAAAGCGGACTCGAAAAGAAAGATCGACCGAAAGCAGACTCGGAAAGAAAGACCTACCAAAAGCGGAGTTTCAACAACAAACGAGTACGACCGAAAGCGGACTCGAAAAGAAAGACCGACCGAAAGCGGAGTTTCAACAACAAACGAGTAGGACCAAAAGCGGACTCGAAAAGAAAGACCGACCGAAAGCGGAGTTTCCACAATAAACGAGTACGACCGTAAGCGGACTCGAAAAGAAAGACCGACCAAAAGTGAACTCGAAAAGAAAGACCGACCGAAAGCGAAGTTTCAACAACAAACGAGTACGACCGAAATCGGACTCGAAAAGAAAGACCGACCGAAAGCGGAGTTTCAACAACAAACGAGTACGACCGAAAGCGGACTCGAAAAGAAAGACCGACCGAAAGCGGACTTGAAAAGAAAGACCAACTGAAAGCGGAGTTTCAACAACAAACGAGTACGACCGAAAGCGGACTCGAAAAGAAAGACCGACCGAAAGCGGAGTTTCAACAACAAACGAGTAGGACCAAAAGCGGACTCGAAAAGAAAGACCGACCGAAAGCGGAGTTTCCACAATAAATAAGTACGACCGTAAGCGGACTCGAAAAGAAAGACCGACCAAAAGTGGACTCGAAAAGAAAGACCGACCGAAAGCGAAGTTTCAACAACAAACGAGTACGATCGAAATCGGACTCGAAAAGAAAGACCGACCGAAAGCGGAGTTTCAACAACAAACGAGTACGACCGAAAGCGGACTCGAAAAGAAAGACCGACCGAAAGCGGACTTGAAAAGAAAGACCAACTGAAAGCGGAGTTTCAACAACAAACGAGTACGACCGAAAGCGGACTCGAAAAGATAGACCGACCGAAAGCGGAGTTTCAACAACAAACGGGTACAACCGAAAGCGGACTCGAAAAGAAAGACCGACCGAAAGCGGAGTTTCAACAACAAACGAGTACGACTGAAAGCGTACTCGAAAAGAATGACCGACCGAAAGCGGAGTTTCAACAACAAACGAGTACGACCGAAAGCGGACTCGAAAAGAAAGACCGACCGAAAGCGTTGTTTCAACAACAAATGGGTACGACCGAAAGCGGACTTGAAAAGAAAGACCGACCAAAAGTGGAGTTTCAACAACAAACGAGTACGACCGAAAGCGGACTCAAAAAGAAAGACCGACCGAAAGCAGACTCGGAAAGAAAGACCTACCAAAAGTGGAGTTTCAACAACAAACGAGTACGACCGAAAGCGGACTCGAAAAGATAGACCGACCGAAAGCGGAGTTTCAACAACAAACGGGTACAACCGAAAGCGGACTCGAAAAGAAAGACCGACCGAAAGCGGAGTTTCAACAACAAACGAGTACGACTGAAAGCGTACTCGAAAAGAATGACCGACCGAAAGCGGAGTTTCAACAACAAACGAGTACGACCGAAAGCGGGCTCGAAAAGAAAGACCAACCGAAAGCGGAGTTTCAACAACAAACGAGTACGACCGAAAGTGGACTCGAAAAGAAAGACCGACCAAAAGTGGAGTTTCAACAACAAACGAGTACGACCGAAAGCGGACTCAAAAAGAAAGATCGACCGAAAGCAGACTCGGAAAGAAAGACCTACCAAAAGTGGAGTTTCAACAACAAACGAGTACGACCGAAAGAGGACTCGAAAAGAAAGACCGACCGAAAGCGGAGTTTCAACAACAAACGAGTAGGACCAAAAGCGGACTCGAAAAGAAAGACCGACCGAAAGCGGAGTTTCCACAATAAACGAGTACGACCGTAAGCGGACTCGAAAAGAAAGACCGACCAAAAGTGGACTCGAAAAGAAAGACCGACCGAAAGCGAAGTTTCAACAACAAACGAGTACGACCGAAATCGGACTCGAAAAGAAAGACCGACCGAAAGCGGAGTTTCAACAACAAACGAGTACGACCGAAAGCGGACTCGAAAAGAAAGACCGACCGAAAGCGGACTTGAAAAGAAAGACCAACTGAAAGCGGAGTTTCAACAACAAACGAGTACGACCGAAAGCGGACTCGAAAAGATAGACCGACCGAAAGCGGAGTTTCAACAACAAACGGGTACAACCGAAAGCGGACTCGAAAAGAAACACCGACCGAAAGCGGAGTTTCAACAACAAACGAGTACGACTGAAAGCGTACTCGAAAAGAATGACCGACCGAAAGCGGAGTTTCAACAACAAACGAGTACGACCGAAAGCGGACTCGAAAAGAAAGACCGACCGAAAGCGTTGTTTCAACAACAAATGGGTACGACCGAAAGCGGACTTGAAAAGAAAGACCAACCGAAAACGGAGTTTCAACAATAAACGAGTACGACTGAAAGCGGACTCGAAAAGATAGACCGAACGAAAGCAGAGTTTCAACAACAAATGGGTACGACCGAAAGCGGACTTGAAAAGAAAGACCAACCGAAAGCGGAGTTTCAACAACAAACAAGTACGACGGAAAGCGGACTCGAAAAGATAAACCGACCGAAAGCGGAGTTTCCACAACAAACGGGTACAACCGAAAGCGAACTCGAAAAGAAAGACCGACCAAAAGCGGAGTTTCAACAACAAATGGGTACGACCGAAAGCAGACTTGAAAAGAAAGACCAACCGAAAACGGAGTTTCAACAACAAACGAGAATGACTGAAAGCGGACTCGAAAAGATAGACCGACCGAAAGTGGAGTTTCAACAACAAATGGGTACGACCGAAAGCGGACATGAAAAGAAAGACCAACCGAAAGCGGAGTTTCAACAACAGACGAGTACGACTGAAAGCGGACTCGAAAAGATAGACCGACCGAAAGCGGAGTTTCAACAACAAACGAGTACGACCGAAAGCGGACTCGAAAAGAAAGACCGACCGAAAGCGGAGTTTCAACAATAAACGAGTACGACCGAAAGCGGACTCGAAAAGAAAGACCGACCGAAAGCGGTGTTTTCACAACAAACGAGTACGACCGAAAGCGGACTCGAAAAGAAAGACCGACCAAAAGCGAACTTGAAAAGAATGACCGACCGAAAGCGGAGTTTCAACAACAAACGAGTACGACCGAAAGCGGGCTCGAAAAGAAAGACCAACCGAAAGCGGAGTTTCAACAACAAACGAGTACGACCGAAAGTGGACTCGAAAAGAAAGACCGACCAAAAGTGGAGTTTCAACAACAAACGAGTACGACCGAAAGCGGACTCAAAAAGAAAGATCGACCGAAAGCGGACTCGGAAAGAAAGACCTACCAAAAGCGGAGTTTCAACAACAAACGAGTACGACCGAAAGCGGACTCGAAAAGAAAGACCGACCGAAAGCGGAGTTTCAACAACAAACGAGTAGGACCAAAAGCGGACTCGAAAAGAAAGACCGATCGAAAGCGGAGTTTCCACAATAAACGAGTACGACCGTAAGCGGACTCGAAAAGAAAGACCGACCAAAAGTGGACTCGAAAAGAAAGACCGACCGAAAGCGAAGTTTCAACAACAAACGAGTACGACCGAAATCGGACTCGAAAAGAAAGACCGACCGAAAGCGGAGTTTCAACAACAAACGAGTACGACCGAAAGCGGACTCGAAAAGAAAGACCGACCGAAAGCGGACTTGAAAAGAAAGACCAACCGAAAGCGGAGTTTCAACAACAAACAAGTACGACCGAAAGCGGACTCGAAAAGATAGACCGACCGAAAGCGGAGTTTCAACAACAAACGGGTACAACCGAAAGCGGACTCGAAAAGAAAGACCGACCGAAAGCGGAGTTTCAACAACAAACGAGTACGACTGAAAGCGTACTCGAAAAGAATGACCGACCGAAAGCGGAGTTACAACAACAAACGAGTACGACCGAAAGCGGACTCGAAAAGAAAGACCGACCGAAAGCGTTGTTTCAACAACAAATGGGTACGACCGAAAGCGGGCTTGAAAAGAAAGACCAACCGAAAACGGAGTTTCAATAATAAACGAGTACGACTGAAAGCGGACTCGAAAAGATAGACCGAACGAAAGCGGAGTTTCAACAACAAATGGGTACGACCGAAAGCGGACTTGAAAAGAAAGACCAACCGAAAGCGGAGTTTCAACAACAAACAAGTACGACGGAAAGCGGACTCGAAAAGATAGACCGACCGAAAGCGGAGTTTCCACAACAAACGGGTACAACCGAAAGCGAACTCGAAAAGAAAGACCGACCAAAAGCGGAGTTTCAACAACAAATGGGTACGACCGAAAGCAGACTTGAAAAGAAAGACCAACCGAAAGCGGAGTTTCAACAACAAACGAGAACGACTGAAAGCGGACTCGAAAAGATAGACCGACCGAAAGTGGAGTTTCAACAACAAATGGGTACGACCGAAAGCGGACATGAAAAGAAAGACCAACCGAAAGCGGAGTTTCAACAACAGACGAGTACGACTGAAAGCGGACTCGAAAAGATAGACCGACCGAAAGCGGAGTTTCAACAACAAACGAGTACGACCGAAAGCGGACTCGAAAAGAAAGACCGACCGAAAGCGGAGTTTCAACAATAAACGAGTACGACCGAAAGCGGACTCGAAAAGAAAGACCGACCGAAAGCGGTGTTTCACAACAAAAGAGTACGACCGAAAGCGGACTCGAAAAGAAAGACCGACCAAAAGCGAACTTGAAAAGAATGAGCGACCGAAAGCGGAGTTTCAACAACAAACGAGTACGACCGAAAGCGGGCTCGAAAAGAAAGACCAACCGAAAGCGGAGTTTCAACAACAAACGAGTACGACCGAAAGTGGACTCGAAAAGAAAGACCGACCAAAAGTGGAGTTTCAACAATAAACGAGTACGACCGAAAGCGGACTCGAAAAGAAAGATCGACCGAAAGCAGACTCGGAAAGAAAGACCTACCAAAAGCGGAGTTTCAACAACAAACGAGTACGACCGAAAGCGGACTCGAAAAGAAAGACCGACCGAAAGCGGAGTTTCAACAACAAACGAGTAGGACCAAAAGCGGACTCGAAAAGAAAGACCGACCGAAAGCGGAGTTTCCACAATAAACGAGTACGACCGTAAGCGGACTCGAAAAGAAAGACCGACCAAAAGTGAACTCGAAAAGAAAGACCGACCGAAAGCGAAGTTTCAACAACAAACGAGTACGACCGAAATCGGACTCGAAAAGAAAGACCGACCGAAAGCGGAGTTTCAACAACAAACGAGTACGACCGAAAGCGGACTCGAAAAGAAAGACCGACCGAAAGCGGACTTGAAAAGAAAGACCAACTGAAAGCGGAGTTTCAACAACAAACGAGTACGACCGAAAGCGGACTCGAAAAGAAAGACCGACCGAAAGCGGAGTTTCAACAACAAACGAGTAGGACCAAAAGCGGACTCGAAAAGAAAGACCGACCGAAAGCGGAGTTTCCACAATAAATAAGTACGACCGTAAGCGGACTCGAAAAGAAAGACCGACCAAAAGTGGACTCGAAAAGAAAGACCGACCGAAAGCGAAGTTTCAACAACAAACGAGTACGATCGAAATCGGACTCGAAAAGAAAGACCGACCGAAAGCGGAGTTTCAACAACAAACGAGTACGACCGAAAGCGGACTCGAAAAGAAAGACCGACCGAAAGCGGACTTGAAAAGAAAGACCAACTGAAAGCGGAGTTTCAACAACAAACGAGTACGACCGAAAGCGGACTCGAAAAGATAGACCGACCGAAAGCGGAGTTTCAACAACAAACGGGTACAACCGAAAGCGGACTCGAAAAGAAAGACCGACCGAAAGCGGAGTTTCAACAACAAACGAGTACGACTGAAAGCGTACTCGAAAAGAATGACCGACCGAAAGCGGAGTTTCAACAACAAACGAGTACGACCGAAAGCGGACTCGAAAAGAAAGACCGACCGAAAGCGTTGTTTCAACAACAAATGGGTACGACCGAAAGCGGACTTGAAAAGAAAGACCGACCAAAAGTGGAGTTTCAACAACAAACGAGTACGACCGAAAGCGGACTCAAAAAGAAAGACCGACCGAAAGCAGACTCGGAAAGAAAGACCTACCAAAAGTGGAGTTTCAACAACAAACGAGTACGACCGAAAGCGGACTCGAAAAGATAGACCGACCGAAAGCGGAGTTTCAACAACAAACGGGTACAACCGAAAGCGGACTCGAAAAGAAAGACCGACCGAAAGCGGAGTTTCAACAACAAACGAGTACGACTGAAAGCGTACTCGAAAAGAATGACCGACCGAAAGCGGAGTTTCAACAACAAACGAGTACGACCGAAAGCGGGCTCGAAAAGAAAGACCAACCGAAAGCGGAGTTTCAACAACAAACGAGTACGACCGAAAGTGGACTCGAAAAGAAAGACCGACCAAAAGTGGAGTTTCAACAACAAACGAGTACGACCGAAAGCGGACTCAAAAAGAAAGATCGACCGAAAGCAGACTCGGAAAGAAAGACCTACCAAAAGTGGAGTTTCAACAACAAACGAGTACGACCGAAAGAGGACTCGAAAAGAAAGACCGACCGAAAGCGGAGTTTCAACAACAAACGAGTAGGACCAAAAGCGGACTCGAAAAGAAAGACCGACCGAAAGCGGAGTTTCCACAATAAACGAGTACGACCGTAAGCGGACTCGAAAAGAAAGACCGACCAAAAGTGGACTCGAAAAGAAAGACCGACCGAAAGCGAAGTTTCAACAACAAACGAGTACGACCGAAATCGGACTCGAAAAGAAAGACCGACCGAAAGCGGAGTTTCAACAACAAACGAGTACGACCGAAAGCGGACTCGAAAAGAAAGACCGACCGAAAGCGGACTTGAAAAGAAAGACCAACTGAAAGCGGAGTTTCAACAACAAACGAGTACGACCGAAAGCGGACTCGAAAAGATAGACCGACCGAAAGCGGAGTTTCAACAACAAACGGGTACAACCGAAAGCGGACTCGAAAAGAAACACCGACCGAAAGCGGAGTTTCAACAACAAACGAGTACGACTGAAAGCGTACTCGAAAAGAATGACCGACCGAAAGCGGAGTTTCAACAACAAACGAGTACGACCGAAAGCGGACTCGAAAAGAAAGACCGACCGAAAGCGTTGTTTCAACAACAAATGGGTACGACCGAAAGCGGACTTGAAAAGAAAGACCAACCGAAAACGGAGTTTCAACAATAAACGAGTACGACTGAAAGCGGACTCGAAAAGATAGACCGAACGAAAGCAGAGTTTCAACAACAAATGGGTACGACCGAAAGCGGACTTGAAAAGAAAGACCAACCGAAAGCGGAGTTTCAACAACAAACAAGTACGACGGAAAGCGGACTCGAAAAGATAAACCGACCGAAAGCGGAGTTTCCACAACAAACGGGTACAACCGAAAGCGAACTCGAAAAGAAAGACCGACCAAAAGCGGAGTTTCAACAACAAATGGGTACGACCGAAAGCAGACTTGAAAAGAAAGACCAACCGAAAACGGAGTTTCAACAACAAACGAGAACGACTGAAAGCGGACTCGAAAAGATAGACCGACCGAAAGTGGAGTTTCAACAACAAATGGGTACGACCGAAAGCGGACATGAAAAGAAAGACCAACCGAAAGCGGAGTTTCAACAACAGACGAGTACGACTGAAAGCGGACTCGAAAAGATAGACCGACCGAAAGCGGAGTTTCAACAACAAACGAGTACGACCGAAAGCGGACTCGAAAAGAAAGACCGACCGAAAGCGGAGTTTCAACAATAAACGAGTACGACCGAAAGCGGACTCGAAAAGAAAGACCGACCGAAAGCGGTGTTTTCACAACAAACGAGTACGACCGAAAGCGGACTCGAAAAGAAAGACCGACCAAAAGCGAACTTGAAAAGAATGACCGACCGAAAGCGGAGTTTCAACAACAAACGAGTACGACCGAAAGCGGGCTCGAAAAGAAAGACCAACCGAAAGCGGAGTTTCAACAACAAACGAGTACGACCGAAAGTGGACTCGAAAAGAAAGACCGACCAAAAGTGGAGTTTCAACAACAAACGAGTACGACCGAAAGCGGACTCAAAAAGAAAGATCGACCGAAAGCGGACTCGGAAAGAAAGACCTACCAAAAGCGGAGTTTCAACAACAAACGAGTACGACCGAAAGCGGACTCGAAAAGAAAGACCGACCGAAAGCGGAGTTTCAACAACAAACGAGTAGGACCAAAAGCGGACTCGAAAAGAAAGACCGATCGAAAGCGGAGTTTCCACAATAAACGAGTACGACCGTAAGCGGACTCGAAAAGAAAGACCGACCAAAAGTGGACTCGAAAAGAAAGACCGACCGAAAGCGAAGTTTCAACAACAAACGAGTACGACCGAAATCGGACTCGAAAAGAAAGACCGACCGAAAGCGGAGTTTCAACAACAAACGAGTACGACCGAAAGCGGACTCGAAAAGAAAGACCGACCGAAAGCGGACTTGAAAAGAAAGACCAACCGAAAGCGGAGTTTCAACAACAAACAAGTACGACCGAAAGCGGACTCGAAAAGATAGACCGACCGAAAGCGGAGTTTCAACAACAAACGGGTACAACCGAAAGCGGACTCGAAAAGAAAGACCGACCGAAAGCGGAGTTTCAACAACAAACGAGTACGACTGAAAGCGTACTCGAAAAGAATGACCGACCGAAAGCGGAGTTTCAACAACAAACGAGTACGACCGAAAGCGGACTCGAAAAGAAAGACCGACCGAAAGCGTTGTTTCAACAACAAATGGGTACGACCGAAAGCGGGCTTGAAAAGAAAGACCAACCGAAAACGGAGTTTCAATAATAAACGAGTACGACTGAAAGCGGACTCGAAAAGATAGACCGAACGAAAGCGGAGTTTCAACAACAAATGGGTACGACCGAAAGCGGACTTGAAAAGAAAGACCAACCGAAAGCGGAGTTTCAACAACAAACAAGTACGACGGAAAGCGGACTCGAAAAGATAGACCGACCGAAAGCGGAGTTTCCACAACAAACGGGTACAACCGAAAGCGAACTCGAAAAGAAAGACCGACCAAAAGCGGAGTTTCAACAACAAATGGGTACGACCGAAAGCAGACTTGAAAAGAAAGACCAACCGAAAGCGGAGTTTCAACAACAAACGAGAACGACTGAAAGCGGACTCGAAAAGATAGACCGACCGAAAGTGGAGTTTCAACAACAAATGGGTACGACCGAAAGCGGACATGAAAAGAAAGACCAACCGAAAGCGGAGTTTCAACAACAGACGAGTACGACTGAAAGCGGACTCGAAAAGATAGACCGACCGAAAGCGGAGTTTCAACAACAAACGAGTACGACCGAAAGCGGACTCGAAAAGAAAGACCGACCGAAAGCGGAGTTTCAACAATAAACGAGTACGACCGAAAGCGGACTCGAAAAGAAAGACCGACCGAAAGCGGTGTTTTCACAACAAACGAGTACGACCGAAAGCGGACTCGAAAAGAAAGACCGACCAAAAGCGAACTTGAAAAGAATGACCGACCGAAAGCGGAGTTTCAACAACAAACGAGTACGACTGAAAGCGAGCTCGAAAAGAATGATCGACCGAAAGCGGAGTTTCAACAACAAACGAGTACGATCGAAATCGGACTCGAAAAGAAAGACCGACCGAAAGCGGAGTTTCAACAACAAACGAGTACGACCGAAAGCGGACTCGAAAAGAAAGACCGACCGAAAGCGGACTTGAAAAGAAAGACCAACTGAAAGCGGAGTTTCAACAACAAACGAGTACGACCGAAAGCGGAGTTTCAACAACAAACGGGTACAACCGAAAGCGGACTCGAAAAGAAAGACCGACCGAAAGCGGAGTTTCAACAACAAACGAGTACGACTGAAAGCGTACTCGAAAAGAATGACTGACCGAAAGCGGAGTTTCAACAACAAACGAGTACGACCGAAAGCGGACTCGAAAAGAAAGACCGACCGAAAGCGTTGTTTCAACAACAAATGGGTACGACAGAAAGCGGACTTGAAAAGAAAGACCAACCGAAAACGGAGTTTCAACAATAAACGAGTACGACTGAAAGCAGACTCGAAAAGATAGACCGAACGAAAGCGGAGTTTCAACAACAAATGGGTACGACCGAAAGCGGACTTGAAAAGAAAGACCAACCGAAAGCGGAGTTTCAACAACAAACAAGTACGACGGAAAGCGGACTCGAAAAGATAAACCGACCGAAAGCGGAGTTTCCACAACAAACGAGTACGATCGAAATCGGACTCGAAAAGAAAGACCGACCGAAAGCGGAGTTTCAACAACAAACGAGTACGACCGAAAGCGGACTCGAAAAGAAAGACCGACCGAAAGCGGACTTGAAAAGAAAGACCAACTGAAAGCGGAGTTTCAACAACAAACGAGTACGACCGAAAGCGGACTCGAAAAGATAGACCGACCGAAAGCGGAGTTTCAACAACAAACGGGTACAACCGAAAGCGGACTCGAAAAGAAAGACCGACCGAAAGCGGAGTTTCAACAACAAACGAGTACGACTGAAAGCGTACTCGAAAAGAATGACTGACCGAAAGCGGAGTTTCAACAACAAACGAGTACAACCGAAAGCGAACTCGAAAAGAAAGACCGACCAAAAGCGGAGTTTCAACAACAAATGGGTACGACCGAAAGCAGACTTGAAAAGAAAGACCAACCGAAAGCGGAGTTTCAACAACAAATGAGAACGACTGAAAGCGGACTCGAAAAGATAGACCGACCGAAAGTGGAGTTTCAACAACAAATGGGTACGACCGAAAGCGGACATGAAAAGAAAGACCAACCGAAAGGGGAGTTTCAACAACAGACGAGTACGACTGAAAGCGGACTCGAAAAGATAGACCGACCGAAAGCGGAGTTTCAACAACAAACGAGTACGACCGAAAGCGGACTCGAAAAGAAAGACCGACCGAAAGCGGAGTTTCAACAATAAACGAGTACGACCGAAAGCGGACTCGAAAAGAAAGACCGACCGAAAGCGGTGTTTTCACAACAAAAGAGTACGACCGAAAGCGGACTCGAAAAGAAAGACCGACCAAAAGCGAACTTGAAAAGAATGACCGACCGAAAGCGGAGTTTCAACAACAAACGAGTACGACCGAAAGCGGGCTCGAAAAGAAAGACCAACCGAAAGCGGAGTTTCAACAACAAACGAGTACGACCGAAAGTGGACTCGAAAAGAAAGACCGACCAAAAGTGGAGTTTCAACAATAAACGAGTACGACCGAAAGCGGACTCGAAAAGAAAGATCGACCGAAAGCAGACTCGGAAAGAAAGACCTACCAAAAGCGGAGTTTCAACAACAAACGAGTACGACCGAAAGCGGACTCGAAAAGAAAGACCGACCGAAAGCGGAGTTTCAACAACAAACGAGTAGGACCAAAAGCGGACTCGAAAAGAAAGACCGACCGAAAGCGGAGTTTCCACAATAAACGAGTACGACCGTAAGCGGACTCGAAAAGAAAGACCGACCAAAAGTGAACTCGAAAAGAAAGACCGACCGAAAGCGAAGTTTCAACAACAAACGAGTACGACCGAAATCGGACTCGAAAAGAAAGACCGACCGAAAGCGGAGTTTCAACAACAAACGAGTACGACCGAAAGCGGACTCGAAAAGAAAGACCGACCGAAAGCGGACTTGAAAAGAAAGACCAACTGAAAGCGGAGTTTCAACAACAAACGAGTACGACCGAAAGCGGACTCGAAAAGAAAGACCGACCGAAAGCGGAGTTTCAACAACAAACGAGTAGGACCAAAAGCGGACTCGAAAAGAAAGACCGACCGAAAGCGGAGTTTCCACAATAAATAAGTACGACCGTAAGCGGACTCGAAAAGAAAGACCGACCAAAAGTGGACTCGAAAAGAAAGACCGACCGAAAGCGAAGTTTCAACAACAAACGAGTACGATCGAAATCGGACTCGAAAAGAAAGACCGACCGAAAGCGGAGTTTCAACAACAAACGAGTACGACCGAAAGCGGACTCGAAAAGAAAGACCGACCGAAAGCGGACTTGAAAAGAAAGACCAACTGAAAGCGGAGTTTCAACAACAAACGAGTACGACCGAAAGCGGACTCGAAAAGATAGACCGACCGAAAGCGGAGTTTCAACAACAAACGGGTACAACCGAAAGCGGACTCGAAAAGAAAGACCGACCGAAAGCGGAGTTTCAACAACAAACGAGTACGACTGAAAGCGTACTCGAAAAGAATGACCGACCGAAAGCGGAGTTTCAACAACAAACGAGTACGACCGAAAGCGGACTCGAAAAGAAAGACCGACCGAAAGCGTTGTTTCAACAACAAATGGGTACGACCGAAAGCGGACTTGAAAAGAAAGACCGACCAAAAGTGGAGTTTCAACAACAAACGAGTACGACCGAAAGCGGACTCAAAAAGAAAGACCGACCGAAAGCAGACTCGGAAAGAAAGACCTACCAAAAGTGGAGTTTCAACAACAAACGAGTACGACCGAAAGCGGACTCGAAAAGATAGACCGACCGAAAGCGGAGTTTCAACAACAAACGGGTACAACCGAAAGCGGACTCGAAAAGAAAGACCGACCGAAAGCGGAGTTTCAACAACAAACGAGTACGACTGAAAGCGTACTCGAAAAGAATGACCGACCGAAAGCGGAGTTTCAACAACAAACGAGTACGACCGAAAGCGGGCTCGAAAAGAAAGACCAACCGAAAGCGGAGTTTCAACAACAAACGAGTACGACCGAAAGTGGACTCGAAAAGAAAGACCGACCAAAACTGGAGTTTCAACAACAAACGAGTACGACCGAAAGCGGACTCAAAAAGAAAGATCGACCGAAAGCAGACTCGGAAAGAAAGACCTACCAAAAGTGGAGTTTCAACAACAAACGAGTACGACCGAAAGCGGACTCGAAAAGAAAGACCGACCGAAAGCGGAGTTTCAACAACAAACGAGTAGGACCAAAAGCGGACTCGAAAAGAAAGACCGACCGAAAGCGGAGTTTCCACAATAAACGAGTACGACCGTAAGCGGACTCGAAAAGAAAGACCGACCAAAAGTGGACTCGAAAAGAAAGACCGACCGAAAGCGAAGTTTCAACAACAAACGAGTACGACCGAAATCGGACTCGAAAAGAAAGACCGACCGAAAGCGGAGTTTCAACAACAAACGAGTACGACCGAAAGCGGACTCGAAAAGAAAGACCGACCGAAAGCGGACTTGAAAAGAAAGACCAACTGAAAGCGGAGTTTCAACAACAAACGAGTACGACCGAAAGCGGACTCGAAAAGATAGACCGACCGAAAGCGGAGTTTCAACAACAAACGGGTACAACCGAAAGCGGACTCGAAAAGAAACACCGACCGAAAGCGGAGTTTCAACAACAAACGAGTACGACTGAAAGCGTACTCGAAAAGAATGACCGACCGAAAGCGGAGTTTCAACAACAAACGAGTACGACCGAAAGCGGACTCGAAAAGAAAGACCGACCGAAAGCGTTGTTTCAACAACAAATGGGTACGACCGAAAGCGGACTTGAAAAGAAAGACCAACCGAAAACGGAGTTTCAACAATAAACGAGTACGACTGAAAGCGGACTCGAAAAGATAGACCGAACGAAAGCGGAGTTTCAACAACAAATGGGTACGACCGAAAGCGGACTTGAAAAGAAAGACCAACCGAAAGCGGAGTTTCAACAACAAACAAGTACGACGGAAAGCGGACTCGAAAAGATAAACCGACCGAAAGCGGAGTTTCCACAACAAACGGGTACAACCGAAAGCGAACTCGAAAAGAAAGACCGACCAAAAGCGGAGTTTCAACAACAAATGGGTACGACCGAAAGCAGACTTGAAAAGAAAGACCAACCGAAAACGGAGTTTCAACAACAAACGAGAACGACTGAAAGCGGACTCGAAAAGATAGACCGACCGAAAGTGGAGTTTCAACAACAAATGGGTACGACCGAAAGCGGACATGAAAAGAAAGACCAACCGAAAGCGGAGTTTCAACAACAGACGAGTACGACTGAAAGCGGACTCGAAAAGATAGACCGACCGAAAGCGGAGTTTCAACAACAAACGAGTACGACCGAAAGCGGACTCGAAAAGAAAGACCGACCGAAAGCGGAGTTTCAACAATAAACGAGTACGACCGAAAGCGGACTCGAAAAGAAAGACCGACCGAAAGCGGTGTTTTCACAACAAACGAGTACGACCGAAAGCGGACTCGAAAAGAAAGACCGACCAAAAGCGAACTTGAAAAGAATGACCGACCGAAAGCGGAGTTTCAACAACAAACGAGTACGACCGAAAGCGGGCTCGAAAAGAAAGACCAACCGAAAGCGGAGTTTCAACAACAAACGAGTACGACCGAAAGTGGACTCGAAAAGAAAGACCGACCAAAAGTGGAGTTTCAACAACAAACGAGTACGACCGAAAGCGGACTCAAAAAGAAAGATCGACCGAAAGCGGACTCGGAAAGAAAGACCTACCAAAAGCGGAGTTTCAACAACAAACGAGTACGACCGAAAGCGGACTCGAAAAGAAAGACCGACCGAAAGCGGAGTTTCAACAACAAACGAGTAGGACCAAAAGCGGACTCGAAAAGAAAGACCGATCGAAAGTGGAGTTTCCACAATAAACGAGTACGACCGTAAGCGGACTCGAAAAGAAAGACCGACCAAAAGTGGACTCGAAAAGAAAGACCGACCGAAAGCGAAGTTTCAACAACAAACGAGTACGACCGAAATCGGACTCGAAAAGAAAGACCGACCGAAAGCGGAGTTTCAACAACAAACGAGTACGACCGAAAGCGGACTCGAAAAGAAAGACCGACCGAAAGCGGACTTGAAAAGAAAGACCAACCGAAAGCGGAGTTTCAACAACAAACAAGTACGACCGAAAGCGGACTCGAAAAGATAGACCGACCGAAAGCGGAGTTTCAACAACAAACGGGTACAACCGAAAGCGGACTCGAAAAGAAAGACCGACCGAAAGCGGAGTTTCAACAACAAACGAGTACGACTGAAAGCGTACTCGAAAAGAATGACCGACCGAAAGCGGAGTTTCAACAACAAACGAGTACGACCGAAAGCGGACTCGAAAAGAAAGACCGACCGAAAGCGTTGTTTCAACAACAAATGGGTACGACCGAAAGCGGGCTTGAAAAGAAAGACCAACCGAAAACGGAGTTTCAACAATAAACGAGTACGACTGAAAGCGGACTCGAAAAGATAGACCGAACGAAAGCGGAGTTTCAACAACAAATGGGTACGACCGAAAGCGGACTTGAAAAGAAAGACCAACCGAAAGCGGAGTTTCAACAACAAACAAGTACGACGGAAAGCGGACTCGAAAAGATAGACCGACCGAAAGCGGAGTTTCCACAACAAACGGGTACAACCGAAAGCGAACTCGAAAAGAAAGACCGACCAAAAGCGGAGTTTCAACAACAAATGGGTACGACCGAAAGCAGACTTGAAAAGAAAGACCAACCGAAAGCGGAGTTTCAACAACAAACGAGAACGACTGAAAGCGGACTCGAAAAGATAGACCGACCGAAAGTGGAGTTTCAACAACAAATGGGTACGACCGAAAGCGGACATGAAAAGAAAGACCAACCGAAAGCGGAGTTTCAACAACAGACGAGTACAACTGAAAGCGGACTCGAAAAGATAGACCGACCGAAAGCGGAGTTTCAACAACAAACGAGTACGACCGAAAGCGGACTCGAAAAGAAAGACCGACCGAAAGCGGAGTTTCAACAATAAACGAGTACGACCGAAAGCGGACTCGAAAAGAAAGACCGACCGAAAGCGGTGTTTTCACAACAAACGAGTACGACCGAAAGCGGACTCGAAAAGAAAGACCGACCAAAAGCGAACTTGAAAAGAATGACCGACCGAAAGCGGAGTTTCAACAACAAACGAGTACGACTGAAAGCGAGCTCGAAAAGAATGATCGACCGAAAGCGGAGTTTCAACAACAAACGAGTACGATCGAAATCGGACTCGAAAAGAAAGACCGACCGAAAGCGGAGTTTCAACAACAAACGAGTACGACCGAAAGCGGACTCGAAAAGAAAGACCGACCGAAAGCGGACTTGAAAAGAAAGACCAACTGAAAGCGGAGTTTCAACAACAAACGAGTACGACCGAAAGCGGACTCGAAAATATAGACCGACCGAAAGCGGAGTTTCAACAACAAACGGGTACAACCGAAAGCGGACTCGAAAAGAAAGACCGACCGAAAGCGGAGTTTCAACAACAAACGAGTACGACTGAAAGCGTACTCGAAAAGAATGACTGACCGAAAGCGGAGTTTCAACAACAAACGAGTACGACCGAAAGCGGACTCGAAAAGAAAGACCGACCGAAAGCGTTGTTTCAACAACAAATGGGTACGACAGAAAGCGGACTTGAAAAGAAAGACCAACCGAAAACGGAGTTTCAACAATAAACGAGTACGACTGAAAGCAGACTCGAAAAGATAGACCGAACGAAAGCGGAGTTTCAACAACAAATGGGTACGACCGAAAGCGGACTTGAAAAGAAAGACCAACCGAAAGCGGAGTTTCAACAACAAACAAGTACGACGGAAAGCGGACTCGAAAAGATAAACCGACCGAAAGCGGAGTTTCCACAACAAACGAGTACGATCGAAATCGGACTCGAAAAGAAAGACCGACCGAAAGCGGAGTTTCAACAACAAACGAGTACGACCGAAAGCGGACTCGAAAAGAAAGACCGACCGAAAGCGGACTTGAAAAGAAAGACCAACTGAAAGCGGAGTTTCAACAACAAACGAGTACGACCGAAAGCGGACTCGAAAAGATAGACCGACCGAAAGCGGAGTTTCAACAACAAACGGGTACAACCGAAAGCGGACTCGAAAAGAAAGACCGACCGAAAGCGGAGTTTCAACAACAAACGAGTACGACTGAAAGCGTACTCGAAAAGAATGACTGACCGAAAGCGGAGTTTCAACAACAAACGAGTACAACCGAAAGCGAACTCGAAAAGAAAGACCGACCAAAAGCGGAGTTTCAACAACAAATGGGTACGACCGAAAGCAGACTTGAAAAGAAAGACCAACCGAAAGCGGAGTTTCAACAACAAACGAGAACGACTGAAAGCGGACTCGAAAAGATAGACCGACCGAAAGTGGAGTTTCAACAACAAATGGGTACGACCGAAAGCGGACATGAAAAGAAAGACCAACCGAAAGGGGAGTTTCAACAACAGACGAGTACGACTGAAAGCGGACTCGAAAAGATAGACCGACCGAAAGCGGAGTTTCAACAACAAACGAGTACGACCGAAAGCGGACTCGAAAAGAAAGACCGACCGAAAGCGGAGTTTCAACAATAAACGAGTACGACCGAAAGCGGACTCGAAAAGAAAGACCGACCGAAAGCGGTGTTTTCACAACAAAAGAGTACGACCGAAAGCGGACTCGAAAAGAAAGACCGACCAAAAGCGAACTTGAAAAGAATGACCGACCGAAAGCGGAGTTTCAACAACAAACGAGTACGACCGAAAGCGGGCTCGAAAAGAAAGACCAACCGAAAGCGGAGTTTCAACAACAAACGAGTACGACCGAAAGTGGACTCGAAAAGAAAGACCGACCAAAAGTGGAGTTTCAACAATAAACGAGTACGACCGAAAGCGGACTCGAAAAGAAAGATCGACCGAAAGCAGACTCGGAAAGAAAGACCTACCAAAAGCGGAGTTTCAACAACAAACGAGTACGACCGAAAGCGGACTCGAAAAGAAAGACCGACCGAAAGCGGAGTTTCAACAACAAACGAGTAGGACCAAAAGCGGACTCGAAAAGAAAGACCGACCGAAAGCGGAGTTTCCACAATAAACGAGTACGACCGTAAGCGGACTCGAAAAGAAAGACCGACCAAAAGTGAACTCGAAAAGAAAGACCGACCGAAAGCGAAGTTTCAACAACAAACGAGTACGACCGAAATCGGACTCGAAAAGAAAGACCGACCGAAAGCGGAGTTTCAACAACAAACGAGTACGACCGAAAGCGGACTCGAAAAGAAAGACCGACCGAAAGCGGACTTGAAAAGAAAGACCAACTGAAAGCGGAGTTTCAACAACAAACGAGTACGACCGAAAGCGGACTCGAAAAGATAGACCGACCGAAAGCGGAGTTTCAACAACAAACGGGTACAACCGAAAGCGGACTCGAAAAGAAAGACCGACCGAAAGCGGAGTTTCAACAACAAACGAGTACGACTGAAAGCGTACTCGAAAAGAATGACGGACCGAAAGCGGAGTTTCAACAACAAACGAGTACGACCGAAAGCGGACTCAAAAAGAAAGACCGACCGAAAGCGTTGTTTCAAAAACAAATGGGTACGACGGAAAGCGGACTTGAAAAGAAAGACCAACCGAAAACGGAGTTTCAACAATAAACGAGTACGACTGAAAGCGGACTGGAAAAGATAGACCGAACGAAAGCGGAGTTTCAACAACAAATGGGTACGACCGAAAGCGGACTTGAAAAGAAAGACCAACCGAAAGCGGAGTTTCATCAACAAACAAGTACGACGGAAAGCGGAGTCGAAAAGATAAACCGACCGAAAGCGGAGTTTCCACAACAAACGGGTACAACCGAAAGCGAACTCGAAAAGAAAGACCGACCAAAAGCGGAGTTTCAACAACAAATGGGTACGTCCGAAAGCAGACTTGAAAAGAAAGACCAACCGAAAACGGAGTTTCAACAACAAACGAGAACGACTGAAAGCGGACTCGAAAAGATAGACCGACCGAAAGTGGAGTTTCAACAACAAATGGGTACGACCGAAAGCGGACATGAAAAGAAAGACCAACCGAAAGCGGAGTTTCAACAACAGACGAGTACGACTGAAAGCGGACTCGAAAAGATAGACCGACCGAAAGCGGAGTTTCAACAACAAACGAGTACGACCGAAAGCGGACTCGAAAAGAAAGACCGACCGAAAGCGGAGTTTCAACAATAAACGAGTACGACCGAAAGCGGACTCGAAAAGAAAGACCGACCGAAAGCGTTGTTTCAACAACAAATGGGTACGACAGAAAGCGGACTTGAAAAGAAAGACCAACCGAAAACGGAGTTTCAACAATAAACGAGTACGACTGAAAGCAGACTCGAAAAGATAGACCGAACGAAAGCGGAGTTTCAACAACAAATGGGTACGACCGAAAGCGGACTTGAAAAGAAAGACCAACCGAAAGCGGAGTTTCAACAACAAACAAGTACGACGGAAAGCGGACTCGAAAAGATAAACCGACCGAAAGCGGAGTTTCCACAACAAACGAGTACGATCGAAATCGGACTCGAAAAGAAAGACCGACCGAAAGCGGAGTTTCAACAACAAACGAGTACGACCGAAAGCGGACTCGAAAAGAAAGACCGACCGAAAGCGGACTTGAAAAGAAAGACCAACTGAAAGCGGAGTTTCAACAACAAACGAGTACGACCGAAAGCGGACTCGAAAAGATAGACCGACCGAAAGCGGAGTTTCAACAACAAACGGGTACAACCGAAAGCGGACTCGAAAAGAAAGACCGACCGAAAGCGGAGTTTCAACAACAAACGAGTACGACTGAAAGCGTACTCGAAAAGAATGACTGACCGAAAGCGGAGTTTCAACAACAAACGAGTACAACCGAAAGCGAACTCGAAAAGAAAGACCGACCAAAAGCGGAGTTTCAACAACAAATGGGTACGACCGAAAGCAGACTTGAAAAGAAAGACCAACCGAAAGCGGAGTTTCAACAACAAACGAGAACGACTGAAAGCGGACTCGAAAAGATAGACCGACCGAAAGTGGAGTTTCAACAACAAATGGGTACGACCGAAAGCGGACATGAAAAGAAAGACCAACCGAAAGGGGAGTTTCAACAACAGACGAGTACGACTGAAAGCGGACTCGAAAAGATAGACCGACCGAAAGCGGAGTTTCAACAACAAACGAGTACGACCGAAAGCGGACTCGAAAAGAAAGACCGACCGAAAGCGGAGTTTCAACAATAAACGAGTACGACCGAAAGCGGACTCGAAAAGAAAGACCGACCGAAAGCGGTGTTTTCACAACAAAAGAGTACGACCGAAAGCGGACTCGAAAAGAAAGACCGACCAAAAGCGAACTTGAAAAGAATGACCGACCGAAAGCGGAGTTTCAACAACAAACGAGTACGACCGAAAGCGGGCTCGAAAAGAAAGACCAACCGAAAGCGGAGTTTCAACAACAAACGAGTACGACCGAAAGTGGACTCGAAAAGAAAGACCGACCAAAAGTGGAGTTTCAACAATAAACGAGTACGACCGAAAGCGGACTCGAAAAGAAAGATCGACCGAAAGCAGACTCGGAAAGAAAGACCTACCAAAAGCGGAGTTTCAACAACAAACGAGTACGACCGAAAGCGGACTCGAAAAGAAAGACCGACCGAAAGCGGAGTTTCAACAACAAACGAGTAGGACCAAAAGCGGACTCGAAAAGAAAGACCGACCGAAAGCGGAGTTTCCACAATAAACGAGTACGACCGTAAGCGGACTCGAAAAGAAAGACCGACCAAAAGTGAACTCGAAAAGAAAGACCGACCGAAAGCGAAGTTTCAACAACAAACGAGTACGACCGAAATCAGACTCGAAAAGAAAGACCGACCGAAAGCGGAGTTTCAACAACAAACGAGTACGACCGAAAGCGGACTCGAAAAGAAAGACCGACCGAAAGCGGACTTGAAAAGAAAGACCAACTGAAAGCGGAGTTTCAACAACAAACGAGTACGACCGAAAGCGGACTCGAAAAGATAGACCGACCGAAAGCGGAGTTTCAACAACAAACGGGTACAACCGAAAGCGGACTCGAAAAGAAAGACCGACCGAAAGCGGAGTTTCAACAACAAACGAGTACGACTGAAAGCGTACTCGAAAAGAATGACGGACCGAAAGCGGAGTTTCAACAACAAACGAGTACGACCGAAAGCGGACTCGAAAAGAAAGACCGACCGAAAGCGTTGTTTCAACAACAAATGGGTACGACCGAAAGCGGACTTGAAAAGAAAGACCAACCGAAAACGGAGTTTCAACAATAAACGAGTACGACTGAAAGCGGACTGGAAAAGATAGACCGAACGAAAGCGGAGTTTCAACAACAAATGGGTACGACCGAAAGCGGACTTGAAAAGAAAGACCAACCGAAAGCGGAGTTTCATCAACAAACAAGTACGACGGAAAGCGGAGTCGAAAAGATAAACCGACCGAAAGCGGAGTTTCCACAACAAACGGGTACAACCGAAAGCGAACTCGAAAAGAAAGACCGACCAAAAGCGGAGTTTCAACAACAAATGGGTACGTCCGAAAGCAGACTTGAAAAGAAAGACCAACCGAAAACGGAGTTTCAACAACAAACGAGAACGACTGAAAGCGGACTCGAAAAGATAGACCGACCGAAAGTGGAGTTTCAACAACAAATGGGTACGACCGAAAGCGGACATGAAAAGAAAGACCAACCGAAAGCGGAGTTTCAACAACAGACGAGTACGACTGAAAGCGGACTCGAAAAGATAGACCGACCGAAAGCGGAGTTTCAACAACAAACGAGTACGACCGAAAGCGGACTCGAAAAGAAAGACCGACCGAAAGCGGAGTTTCAACAATAAACGAGTACGACCGAAAGCGGACTCGAAAAGAAAGACCAACCGAAAGCGGTGTTTTCACAACAAACGAGTACGACCGAAAGCGGACTCGAAAAGAAAGACCGACCAAAAGCGAACTTGAAAAGAATGACCGACCGAAAGCGGAGTTTCAACAACAAACGAGTACGACCGAAAGCGGGCTCGAAAAGAAAGACCGACCGAAAGCGGAGTTTCAACAATAAAAGAGTACGACCGAAAGCGGACTCGAAAAGAAAGACCGACCGAAAGCGGTGTTTTCACAACAAACGAGTACGACCGAAAGCGGACTCGAAAAGAAAGACCGACCAAAAGCGAAGTTGAAAAGAATGACCGACCGAAAGCGGAGTTTCAACAACAAACGAGTACGACCGAAAGCGGGCTCGAAAAGAAAGACCAACCGAAAGCGGAGTTTCAACAATAAACGAGTACGACCGAAAGTGGACTCGAAAAGAAAGACCGACCAAAAGTGGAGTTTCAACAACAAACGAGTACGACCGAAAGCGGACTCAAAAAGAAAGATCGACCGAAAGCAGACTCGGAAAGAAAGACCTACCAAAAGTGGAGTTTCAACAACAAACGAGTACGACCGAAAGCGGACTCGAAAAGAAAGACCGACCGAAAGCGGAGTTTCAACAACAAACGAGTAGGACCAAAAGCGGACTCGAAAAGAAAGACCGACCGAAAGCGGAGTTTCCACAATAAACGAGTACGACCGTAAGCGGACTCGAAAAGAAAGACCGACCAAAAGTGGACTCGAAAAGAAAGACCGACCGAAAACGAAGTTTCAACAACAAACGAGTACGACCGAAATCGGACTCGAAAAGAAAGACCGACCGAAAGCGGAGTTTCAACAACAAACGAGTACGACCGAAAGCGGACTCGAAAAGAAAGACCGACCGAAAGCGGACTTGAAAAGAAAGACCAACTGAAAGCGGAGTTTCAACAACAAACGAGTACGACCGAAAGCGGACTCGAAAAGATAGACCGACCGAAAGCGGGGTTTCAACAACAAACGGGTACAACCGAAAGCGGACTCGAAAAGAAAGACCGACCGAAAGCGGAGTTTCAACAACAAACGAGTACGACTGAAAGCGTACTCGAAAAGAATGACCGACCGAAAGCGGAGTTTCAACAACAAACGAGTACGACCGAAAGCGGACTCGAAAAGAAAGACCGACCGAAAGCGTTGTTTCAACAACAAATGGGTACGACCGAAAGCGGACTTGAAAAGAAAGACCAACCGAAAACGGAGTTTCAACAATAAACGAGTACGACTGAAAGCGGACTCAAAAAGATAGACCGAACGAAAGCGGAGTTTCAACAACAAATGGGTACGACCGAAAGCGGACTTGAAAAGAAAGACCAACCGAAAGCGGAGTTTCAACAACAAACAAGTACGACGGAAAGCGGACTCGAAAAGATAAACCGACCGAAAGCAGAGTTTCCACAACAAACGGGTACAACCGAAAGCGAACTCGAAAAGAAAGACCGACCAAAAGCGGAGTTTCAACAACTAATGGGTACGACCGAAAGCAGACTTGAAAAGAAAGACCAACCGAAAACGGAGTTTCAACAACAAACGAGAACGACTGAAAGCGGACTCGAAAAGATAGACCGACCGAAAGTGGAGTTTCAACAACAAATGGGTACGACCGAAAGCGGACATGAAAAGAAAGACCAACCGAAAGCGTAGTTTCAACAACAGACGAGTACGACTGAAAGCGGACTCGAAAAGATAGACCGACCGAAAGCGGAGTTTCAACAACAAACGAGTACGACCGAAAGCGGACTCGAAAAGAAAGACCGACCGAAAGCGGAGTTTCAACAATAAACGAGTACGACCGAAAGCGGACTCGAAAAGAAAGACCGACCGAAAGCGGTGTTTTCACAACAAACGAGTACGACCGAAAGCGGACTCGAAAAGAAAGACCGACCAAAAGCGAACTTGAAAAGAATGACCGACCGAAAGCGGAGTTTCAACAACAAACGAGTACGACCGAAAGCGGGCTCGAAAAGAAAGACCAACCGAAAGCGGAGTTTCAACAACAAACGAGTACGACCGAAAGTGGACTCGAAAAGAAAGACCGACCAAAAGTGGAGTTTCAACAACAAACGAGTACGACCGAAAGCGGACTCAAAAAGAAAGATCGACCGAAAGCGGACTCGGAAAGAAAGACCTACCAAAAGCGGAGTTTCAACAACAAACGAGTACGACCGAAAGCGGACTCGAAAAGAAAGACCGACCGAAAGCGGAGTTTCAACAACAAACGAGTACGACCGAAATCGGACTCGAAAAGAAAGACCGACCGAAAGCGGAGTTTCAACAACAAACGAGTACGACCGAAAGCGGACTCGAAAAGAAAGACCGACCGAAAGCGGACTTGAAAAGAAAGACCAACCGAAAGCGGAGTTTCAACAACAAACAAGTACGACCGAAAGCGGACTCGAAAAGATAGACCGACCGAAAGCGGAGTTTCAACAACAAACGGGTACAACCGAAAGCGGACTCGAAAAGAAAGACCGACCGAAAGCGGAGTTTCAACAACAAACGAGTACGACTGAAAGCGTACTCGAAAAGAATGACCGACCGAAAGCGGAGTTTCAACAACAAACGAGTACGACCGAAAGCGGACTCGAAAAGAAAGACCGACCGAAAGCGTTGTTTCAACAACAAATGGGTACGACCGAAAGCGGGCTTGAAAAGAAAGACCAACCGAAAACGGAGTTTCAACAATAAACGAGTACGACTGAAAGCGGACTCGTAAAGATAGCCCGAACGAAAGCGGAGTTTTAACAACAAATGGGTACGACCGAAAGCGGACTTGAAAAGAAAGACCAACCGAAAGCGGAGTTTCAACAACAAACAAGTACGACGGAAAGCGGACTCGAAAAGATAGACCGACCGAAAGCGGAGTTTCCACAACAAACGGGTACAACCGAAAGCGAACTCGAAAAGAAAGACCGACCAAAAGCGGAGTTTCAACAACAAATGGGTACGACCGAAAGCAGACTTGAAAAGAAAGACCAACCGAAAGCGGAGTTTCAACAACAAACGAGAACGACTGAAAGCGGACTCGAAAAGATAGACCGACCGAAAGTGGAGTTTCAACAACAAATGGGTACGACCGAAAGCGGACATGAAAAGAAAGACCAACCGAAAGCGGAGTTTCAACAACAGACGAGTACGACTGAAAGCGGACTCGAAAAGATAGACCGACCGAAAGCGGAGTTTCAACAACAAACGAGTACGACCGAAAGCGGACTCGAAAAGAAAGACCGACCGAAAGCGGAGTTTCAACAATAAACGAGTACGACCGAAAGCGGACTCGAAAAGAAAGACCGACAGAAAGCGGTGTTTTCACAACAAACGAGTACGACCGAAAGCGGACTCGAAAAGAAAGACCGACCAAAAGCGAACTTGAAAAGAATGACCGACCGAAAGCGGAGTTTCAACAACAAACGAGTACGACCGAAAGCGAGCTCGAAAAGAAAGACCAACCGAAAGCGAAGTTTCAACAACAAACGAGTACGATCGAAATCGGACTCGAAAAGAAAGACCGACCGAAAGCGGAGTTTCAACAACAAACGAGTACGACCGAAAGCGGACTCGAAAAGAAAGACCGACCGAAAGCGGACTTGAAAAGAAAGACCAACTGAAAGCGGAGTTTCAACAACAAACGAGTACGACCGAAAGCGGACTCGAAAAGATAGACCGACCGAAAGCGGAGTTTCAACAACAAACGGGTACAACCGAAAGCGGACTCGAAAAGAAAGACCGACCGAAAGCGGAGTTTCAACAACAAACGAGTACGACTGAAAGCATACTCGAAAAGAATGACTGACCGAAAGCGGAGTTTCAACAACAAACGAGTACGACCGAAAGCGGACTCGAAAAGAAAGACCGACCGAAAGCGTTGTTTCAACAACAAATGGGTACGACCGAAAGCGGACTTGAAAAGAAAGACCAACCGAAAACAGAGTTTCAACAATAAACGAGTACGACTGAAAGCAGACTCGAAAGATAGACCGAACGAAAGCGGAGTTTCAACAACAAATGGATACGACCGAAAGCGGACTTGAAAAGAAAGACCAACCGAAACCGGAGTTTCAACAACAAACAAGTACGACGGAAAGCGGACTCGAAAAGATAAACCGACCGAAAGCGGAGTTTCCACAACAAACGAGTACGATCGAAATCGGACTCGAAAAGAAAGACCGACCGAAAGCGGAGTTTCAACAACAAACGAGTACGACCGAAAGCGGACTCGAAAAGAAAGACCGACCGAAAGCGGACTTGAAAAGAAAGACCAACTGAAAGCGGAGTTTCAACAACAAACGAGTACGACCGAAAGCGGACTCGAAAAGATAGACCGACCGAAAGCGGAGTTTCAACAACAAACGGGTACAACCGAAAGCGGACTCGAAAAGAAAGACCGACCGAAAGCGGAGTTTCAACAACAAACGAGTACGACTGAAAGCGTACTCGAAAATAATGACTGACCAAAAGCGGAGTTTCAACAACAAACGAGTACAACCGAAAGCGAACTCGAAAAGAAAGACCGACCAAAAGCGGAGTTTCAACAACAAATGGGTACGACCGAAAGCAGACTTGAAAAGAAAGACCAACCGAAAGCGGAGTTTCAACAACAAACGAGAACGACTGAAAGCGGACTCGAAAAGATAGACCGACCGAAAGTGGAGTTTCAACAACAAATGGGTACGACCGAAAGCGGACATGAAAAGAAAGACCAACCGAAAGGGGAGTTTCAACAACAGACGAGTACGACTGAAAGCGGACTCGAAAAGATAGACCGACCGAAAGCGGAGTTTCAACAACAAACGAGTACGACCGAAAGCGGACTCGAAAAGAAAGACCGACCGAAAGCGGAGTTTCAACAATAAACGAGTACGACCGAAAGCGGACTCGAAAAGAAAGACCGACCGAAAGCGGTGTTTTCACAACAAACGAGTACGACCGAAAGCGGACTCGAAAAGAAAGACCGACCAAAAGCGAACTTGAAAAGAATGACCGACCGAAAGCGGAGTTTCAACAACAAACGAGTACGACCGAAAGCGGGCTCGAAAAGAAAGACCAACCGAAAGCGGAGTTTCAACAACAAACGAGTACGACCGAAAGTGGACTCGAAAAGAAAGACCGACCAAAAGTGGAGTTTCAACAATAAACGAGTACGACCGAAAGCGGACTCGAAAAGAAAGATCGACCGAAAGCAGACTCGGAAAGAAAGACCTACCAAAAGCGGAGTTTCAACAACAAACGAGTACGACCGAAAGCGGACTCGAAAAGAAAGACCGACCGAAAGCGGAGTTTCAACAACAAACGAGTAGGACCAAAAGCGGACTCGAAAAGAAAGACCGACCGAAAGCGGAGTTTCCACAATAAACGAGTACGATCGTAAGCGGACTCGAAAAGAAAGACCGACCAAAAGTGGACTCGAAAAGAAAGACCGACCGAAAGCGAAGTTTCAACAACAAACGAGTACGACCGAAATCGGACTCGAAAAGAAAGACCGACCGAAAGCGGAGTTTCAACAACAAACGAGTACGACCGAAAGCGGACTCGAAAAGAAAGACCGACCGAAAGCGGACTTGAAAAGAAAGACCAACCGAAAGCGGAGTTTCAACAACAAACGAGTACGACCGAAAGTGGACTCGAAAAGATAGACCGACCGAAAGCGGAGTTTCAACAACAAACGGGTACAACCGAAAGCGGACTCGAAAAGAAAGACCGACCGAAAGCGGAGTTTCAACAACAAACGAGTACGACTGAAAGCGTACTCGAAAAGAATGACCGACCGAAAGCGGAGTTTCAACAACAAATGGGTACGACCGAAAGCAGACTTGAAAAGAAAGACCAACCGAAAGCGGAGTTTCAACAACAAACGAGAACGACTAAAAGCGGACTCGAAAAGATAGACCGACCGAAAGTGGAGTTTCAACAACAAATGGGTACGACCGAAAGCGGACATGAAAAGAAAGACCAACCGAAAGCGGAGTTTCAACAACAGACGAGTACGACTGAAAGCGGACTCGAAAAGATAGACCGACCGAAAGCGGAGTTTCAACAACAAACGAGTACGACCGAAAGCGGACTCGAAAAGAAAGACCGACCGAAAGCGGAGTTTCAACAATAAACGAGTACGACCGAAAGCGGACTCGAAAAGAAAGACCGACCGAAAGCGGTGTTTTCACAACAAACGAGTACGACCGAAAGCGGACTCGAAAAGAAAGACCGACCAAAAGCGAACTTGAACAGAATGACCGACCGAAAGCGGAGTTTCAACAACAAACGAGTACGACCGAAAGCGAGCTCGAAAAGAAAGACCAACCGAAAGCGGAGTTTCAACAACAAACGAGTACGACCGAAAGTGGACTCGAAAAGAAAGACCGACCAAAAGTGGAGTTTCAACAACAAACGAGTACGACCGAAAGCGGACTCAAAAAGAAAGATCGACCGAAAGCAGACTCGGAAAGAAAGACCTACCAAAAGCGGAGTTTCAACAACAAACGAGTACGACCGAAAGCGGACTCGAAAAGAAAGACCGACCGAAAGCGGAGTTTCAACAACAAACGAGTAGGACCAAAAGCGGACTCGAAAAGAAAGACCGACCGAAAGCGGAGTTTCCACAATAAACGAGTACGACCGTAAGCGGACTCGAAAAGAAAGACCGACCAAAAGTGGACTCGAAAAGAAAGACCGACCGAAAGCGAAGTTTCAACAACAAACGAGTACGACCGAAATCGGACTCGAAAAGAAAGACCGACCGAAAGCGGAGTTTCAACAACAAACGAGTACGACCGAAAGCGGACTCGAAAAGAAAGACCGACCGAAAGCGGACTTGAAAAGAAAGACCAACCGAAAGCGGAGTTTCAACAACAAACGAGTACGACCGAAAGCGGACTCGAAAAGATAGACCGACCGAAAGCGGAGTTTCAACAACAAACGGGTACAACCGAAAGCGGACTCGAAAAGAAACACCGACCGAAAGCGGAGTTTCAACAACAAACGAGTACGACTGAAAGCGTACTCGAAAAGAATGACCGACCGAAAGCGGAGTTTCAACAACAAACGAGTACGACCGAAAGCGGACTCGAAAAGAAAGACCGACCGAAAGCGTTGTTTCAACAACAAATGGGTACGACCGAAAGCGGACTTGAAAAGAAAGACCAACCGAAAACGGAGTTTCAACAATAAACGAGTACGACTGAAAGCGGACTCGAAAAGATAGACCGAACGAAAGCGGAGTTTCAACAACAAACGAGTACGACCGAAAGCGGACTCGAAAAGAAAGACCGACCGAAAGCGGAGTTTCAACAATAAACGAGTACGACCGAAAGTGGACTCGAAAAGAAAGACCGACCGAAAGCGGTGTTTTCATGACAAACGAGTGAGACCGAAAGCGGACTCGAAAAGAAAGACCAACCAAAAGCGAACTTGAAAAGAATGACCGACCGAAAGCGGAGTTTCAACAACAAACGAGTACGACCGAAAGTGGACTCGAAAAGAAAGACCGACCAAAAGTGGAGTTTCAACAACAAACGAGTACGACCGAAAGCGGACTCAAAAAGAAAGATCGACCGAAAGCAGACTCGGAAAGAAAGACCTACCAAAAGCGGAGTTTCAACAACAAACGAGTACGACCGAAAGCGGACTCGAAAAGAAAGACCGACCGAAAGCGGAGTTTCAACAACAAACGAGTAGGACCAAAAGCGGACTCGAAAAGAAAGACCGACCGAAAGCGGAGTTTCCACAATAAACGAGTACGACCGTAAGCGTACTCGAAAAGAAAGACCGACCAAAAGTGGACTCGAAAAGAAAGACCGACCGAAAGCGAAGTTTCAACAACAAACGAGTACGACCGAAATCGGACTCGAAAAGAAAGACCGACCGAAAGCGGACTTGAAAAGAAAGACCAACCGAAAGCGCAGTTTCAACAACAAACGAGTACGACCGAAAGCGGACTCGAAAAGATAGACCGACCGAAAGCGGAGTTTCAACAACAAACGGGTACAACCGAAAGCGGACTCGAAAAGAAAGACCGACCGAAAGCGGAGTTTCAACAACAAACGAGTACGACTGAAAGTGTACTCGAAAAGAATGACCGACCGAAAGCGGAGTTTCAACAACAAACGAGTACGACCGAAAGCGGACTCGAAAAGAAAGACCGACCGAAAGCGTTGTTTCAACAACAAATGGGTACGACCGAAAGCGGACTTGAAAAGAAAGACCAACCGAAAACGGAGTTTCAACAATAAACGAGTACGACTGAAAGCGGACTCAAAAAGATAGACCGAACGAAAGCGGAGTTTCAACAACAAATGGGTACGACCGAAAGCGGACTTGAAAAGAAAGAACAACCGAAAGCGGAGTTTCAACAACAAACAAGTACGACGGAAAGCGGACTCGAAAAGATAGAACGACCGAAAGCGGAGTTTCCACAACAAACGGGTACAACCGAAAGCGAACTCGAAAAGAAAGACCGACCAAAAGCGGAGTTTCAACAACAAATGGGTACGACCGAAAGCAGACTTGAAAAGAAAGACCAACCGAAAGCGGAGTTTCAACAACAAACGAGAACGACTGAAAGCGGACTCGAAAAGATAGACCGACCGAAAGTGGAGTTTCAACAACAAATGGGTACGACCGAAAGCGGACATGAAAAGAAAGACCAACCGAAAGCGGAGTTTCAACAACAGACGAGTACGACTGAAAGCGGACTCGAAAAGATAGATCGACCGAAAGCGGAGTTTCAACAACAAACGAGTACGACTGAAAGCGGACTCGAAAAGAAAGACCGACCGAAAGCGGAGTTTCAACAACAAATGGGTACGACCGAAAGCAGACTTGAAAAGAAAGACCAACCGAAAGCGGAGTTTCAACAACAGACGAGTACGACTGAAAGCGGACTCGAAAAGATAGACCGACCGAAAGTGGAGTTTCAACAACAAACGAGTACGACCGAAAGCGGACTCGAAAAGAAAGACCGACCGAAAGCGGAGTTTCAACAATAAACGAGTACGACCGAAAGTGGACTCGAAAAGAAAGACCGACCGAAAGCGGTGTTTTCACGACAAACGAGTACGACCGAAAGCGGACTCGAAAAGAAAGACCAACCAAAAGCGAACTTGAAAAGAATGACCGACCGAAAGCGGAGTTTCAACAACAAACGAGTACGACCGAAAGTGGACTCGAAAAGAAAGACCGACCAAAAGTGGAGTTTCAACAACAAACGAGTACGACCGAAAGCGGACTCAAAAAGAAAGATCGACCGAAAGCAGACTCGGAAAGAAAGACCTACCAAAAGCGGAGTTTCAACAACAAACGAGTACGACCGAAAGCGGACTCGAAAAGAAAGACCGACCGAAAGCGGAGTTTCAACAACAAACGAGTAGGACCAAAAGCGGACTCGAAAAGAAAGACCGACCGAAAGCAGAGTTTCCACAATAAACGAGTACGACCGTAAGCGGACTCGAAAAGAAAGACCGACCAAAAGTGGACTCAAAAAGAAAGACCGACCGAAAGCGAAGTTTCAACAACAAACGAGTACGACCGAAATCGTACTCGAAAAAAAAGACCGACCGAAAGCGGACTTGAAAAGAAAGACCAACCGAAAGCGGAGTTTCAACAACAAACGAGTACGACCGAAAGCGGACTCGAAAAGATAGACCGACCGAAAGCGGAGTTTCAACAACAAACGGGTACAACCGAAAGCGGACTCGAAAAGAAAGACCGACCGAAAGCGGAGTTTCAACAACAAACGAGTACGACTGAAAGCGTACTCGAAAAGAATGACCGACCGAATGCGGAGTTTCAACAACAAACGAGTACGACCGAAAGCGGACTCGAAAAGAAAGACCGACCGAAAGCGTTGTTTCAACAACAAATGGGTACGACCGAAAGCGGACTTGAAAAGAAAGACCAACCGAAAACGGAGTTTAAACAATAAACGAGTACGACTGAAAGCGGACTCGAAAAGATAGACCGAACGAAAGCGGAGTTTCAACAACAAATGGGTACGACCGAAAGCGGACTTGAAAAGAAAGAACAACCGAAAGCGGAGTTTCAACAACAAACAAGTACGACGGAAAGCGGACTCGAAAAGATAGAACGACCGAAAGCGGAGTTTCCACAACAAACGGGTACAACCGAAAGCGAACTCGAAAAGAAAGACCGACCAAAAGCGGAGTTTCAACAACAAATGGGTACGACTGAAAGCAGACTTGAAAAGAAAGACCAACCGAAAGCGGAGTTTCAACAACAAACGAGAACGACTGAAAGCGGACTCGAAAAGATAGACCGACCGAAAGTGGAGTTTCAACAACAAATGGGTACGACCGAAAGCGGACATGAAAAGAAAGACCAACCGAAAGCGGAGTTTCAACAACAGACGAGTACGACTGAAAGCGGACTCGAAAAGATAGACCGACCGAAAGCGGAGTTTCAACAACAAACGAGTACGACTGAAAGCGGACTCGAAAAGAAAGACCGACCGAAAGCGGAGTTTCAACAATAAACAAGTACGACCGAAAACGGACTCGAAAAGAAAGACCGACCGAAAGCGTTGTTTCAACAACAAATGGGTACGACCGAAAGCGGACTTGAAAAGAAAGACCGACCGAAAGCGGAGTTTCAACAACAAACGAGTACGACTGAAAGCGTACTCGAAAAGAATGACCGACCGAAAGCGGAGTTTCAACAACAAACGAGTACGACCGAAAGCGGACTCAAAAAGAAAGACCGACCGAAAGCGTTGTTTCAACAACAAATGGGTACGACCGAAAGCGGACTTGAAAAGAAAGACCAACCGAAAACGGAGTTTCAACAACAAACGAGTACGACTGAAAGCGGACTCGAAAAGATAGACCGAACGAAGGCGGAGTTTCAACAACAAATGGGTACGACCGAAAGCGGACTTGAAAAGAAAGACCAACCGAAAGTGGAGTTTCAACAACAAACAAGTACGACGGAAAGCGGACTCGAAAAGATAAACCGACCGAAAGCGGAGTTTCCACAACAAACGGGTACAACCGAAAGCGAACTCGAAAAGAAAGACCGACCAAAAGCGGAGTTTCAACAACAAATGGGTACGACCGAAAGCAGACTTGAAAAGAAAGACCAACCGAAAGCGGAGTTTCAACAACAAACGAGAACGACTGAAAGCGGACTCGAAAAGATAGACCGACCGAAAGTGGAGTTTTAACAACAAATGGGTACGACCGAAAGCGGACATGAAAAGAAAGACCAACCGAAAGCGGAGTTTCAACAACAGACGAGTACGACTGAAAGCGGACTCGAAAAGATAGACCGTCCGAAAGCGGAGTTTCAACAACAAACGAGTACGACCGAAAGCGGACTCGAAAAGAAAGACCGACCGAAAGCGGAGTTTCAACAATAAACGAGTACGACCGAAAGCGGACTCGAAAAGAAAGACCGACCGAAAGCGGTGTTTTCACAACAAACGAGTACGACCGAAAGCGGACTCGAAAAGAAAGACCGACCAAAAGCGAACTTGAAAAGAATGACCGACCGAAAGCGGAGTTTCAACAACAAACGAGTACGACCGAAAGCGGGCTCGAAAAGAAAGACCAACCGAAAGCGGAGTTTCAACAACAAACGAGTACGACCGAAAGTGGACTCGAAAAGAAAGACCGACCAAAAGAGGAGTTTCAACAACAAACGAGTACGACCGAAAGCGGACTCAAAAAGAAAGATCGACCGAAAGCAGACTCGGAAAGAAAGACCTACCAAAAGCGGAGTTTCAACAACAAACGAGTACGACCGAAAGCGGACTCGAAAAGAAAGACCGACCGAAAGCGGAGTTTCAACAACAAACGAGTAGGACCAAAAGCGGACTCGAAAAGAAAGACCGACCGAAAGCGGAGTTTCCACAATAAACGAGTACGACCGTAAGCGGACTCGAAAAGAAAGACCGACCAAAAGTGGACTCGAAAAGAAAGACCGACCGAAAGCGAAGTTTCAACAACAAACGAGTACGACCGAAATCGGACTCGAAAAGAAAGACCGACCGAAAGCGGAGTTTCAACAACAAACGAGTACGACCGAAAGCGGACTCGAAAAGAAAGACCGACCGAAAGAGGACTTGAAAAGAAAGACCAACCGAAAGCGGAGTTTCAACAACAAACGAGTACGACCGAAAGCGGACTCGAAAAGATAGACCGACCGAAAGCGGAGTTTCAACAACAAACGGGTACAACCGAAAGCGGACTCGAAAAGAAAGACCGACCGAAAGCGGAGTTTCAACAACAAACGAGTACGACTGAAAGCGTACTCGAAAAGAATGACCGACCGAAAGCGGAGTTTCAACAACAAACGAGTACGACCGAAAGCGGACTCGAAAAGAAAGACCGACCGAAAGCGTTGTTTCAACAACAAATGGGTACGACCGAAAGCGGACTTGAAAAGAAAGACCAACCGAAAACGGAGTTTCAACAATAAACGAGTACGACTGAAAGCGGACTCGAAAAGATAGACCGAACGAAAGCGGAGTTTCAACAACAAATGGGTACGACCGAAAGCGGACTTGAAAAGAAAGACCAACCGAAAGCGGAGTTTCAACAACAAACAAGTACGACGGAAAGCGGACTCGAAAAGTTAGACCGACCGAAAGCGGAGTTTCCACAACAAACGGGTACAACCGAAAGCGAACTCGAAAAGAAAGACCGACCAAAAGCGGAGTTTCAACAACAAATGGGTACGACCGAAAGCAGACTTGAAAAGAAAGACCAACCGAAAGCGGAGTTTCAACAACAAACGAGAACGACTGAAAGCGGACTCGAAAAGATAGACCGACCGAAAGTGGAGTTTCAACAACAAATGGGTACGACCGAAAGCGGACATGAAAAGAAAGACCAACCGAAAGCGGAGTTTCAACAACAGACGAGTACGACTGAAAGCGGACTCGAAAAGATAGACCGACCGAAAGCGGAGTTTCAACAACAAACGAGTACGACCGAAAGCGGACTCGAAAAGAAAGACCGACCGAAAGCGGAGTTTCAACAATAAACGAGTACGACCGAAAGCGGACTCGAAAAGAAAGACCGACCGAAAGCGTTGTTTCAACAACAAATGGGTACGACCGAAAGAGGACTTGAAAAGAAAGACCGACCGAAAGCGGAGTTTCAACAACAAACGAGTACGACTGAAAGCGTACTCGAAAAGAATGACCGACCGAAAGCGGAGTTTCAACAACAAACGAGTACGACCGAAAGCGGACTCAAAAAGAAAGACCGACCGAAAGCGGAGTTTCAACAATAAACGAGTACGACCGAAAGCGGACTCGAAAAGAAAGACCGACCAAAAGCGAACTTGAAAAGAATGACCGACCGAAAGCGGAGTTTCAACAACAAACGAGTACGATCGAAAGCGGGCTCGAAAAGAAAGACCAACCGAAAGCGGAGTTTCAACAACAAACGAGTACGACCGAAAGTGGACTCGAAAAGAAAGACCGACCGAAAGCGGAGTTTCAACAACAAATGGGTACGACCGAAAGCGGACTTGAAAAGAAAGACCAACCGAAAGCGGAGTTTCAACAACAAACAAGTACGACGGAAAGCGGACTCGAAAAGATAGACCGACCGAAAGCGGAGTTTCAACAACAAACGAGTACGACCGAAAGCGGACTCGAAAAGAAAGACCGACCGAAAGCGGAGTTTCAACAATAAACGAGTACGACCGAAAGCAGACTCGAAAAGAAAGACCGACCGAAAGCGGTGTTTTCACAACAAACGAGTACGACCGAAAGCGGACTCGAAAAGAAAGACCGACCAAAAGCGAACTTGAAAAGAATGACCGACCGAAAGCGGAGTTTCAACAACAAACGAGTACGGCCGAAAGCGGGCTCGAAAAGAAAGACCAACCGAAAGCGGAGTTTCAACAACAAACGAGTACGACCGAAAGTGGACTCGAAAAGAAAGACCGACCAAAAGTGGAGTTTCAACAACAAACGAGTACGACCGAAAGCGGACTCAAAAAGAAAGATCGACCGAAAGCAGACTCGGAAAGAAAGACCTACCAAAAGCGGAGTTTCAACAACAAACGAGTACGACCGAAAGCGGACTCGAAAAGAAAGACCGACCGAAAGCGGAGTTTCAACAACAAACGAGTAGGACCAAAAGCGGACTCGAAAAGAAAGACCGACCGAAAGCGGAGTTTCCACAATAAACGAGTACGACCGTAAGCGGACTCGAAAAGAAAGACCGACCAAAAGTGGACTCGAAAAGAAAGACCGACCGAAAGCGAAGTTTCAACAACAAACGAGTACGACCGAAATCGGACTCGAAAAGAAAGACCGACCGAAAGCGGAGTTTCAACAACAAACGAGTACGACCGAAAGCGGACTCGAAAAGAAAGACCGACCGAAAGCGGACTTGAAAAGAAAGACCAACCGAAAGCGGAGTTTCAACAACAAACGAGTACGACCGAAAGCGGACTCGAAAAGATAGACCGACCGAAAGCGGAGTTTCAACAACAAACGGGTACAACCGAAAGTGGACTCGAAAAGAAAGACCGACCGAAAGCGGAGTTTCAACAACAAACGAGTACTACTGAAAGCGTACTCGAAAAGAATGACCGACCGAAAGCGGAGTTTCAACAATAAACGAGTACGACCGAAAGCAGACTCGAAAAGAAAGACCGACCGAAAGCGGTGTTTTCACAACAAACGAGTACGACCGAAAGCGGACTCGAAAAGAAAGACCGACCAAAAGCGAACTTGAAAAGAATGACCGACCGAAAGCGGAGTTTCAACAACAAACGAGTACGGCCGAAAGCGGGCTCGAAAAGAAAGACCAACCGAAAGCGGAGTTTCAACAACAAACGAGTACGACCGAAAGTGGACTCGAAAAGAAAGACCGACCAAAAGTGGAGTTTCAACAACAAACGAGTACGACCGAAAGCGGACTCAAAAAGAAAGATCGACCGAAAGCAGACTCGGAAAGAAAGACCTACCAAAAGCGGAGTTTCAACAACAAACGAGTACGACCGAAAGCGGACTCGAAAAGAAAGACCGACCGAAAGCGGAGTTTCAACAACAAACGAGTAGGACCAAAAGCGGACTCGAAAAGAAAGACCGACCGAAAGCGGAGTTTCCACAATAAACGAGTACGACCGTAAGCGGACTCGAAAAGAAAGACCGACCAAAAGTGGACTCGAAAAGAAAGACCGACCGAAAGCGAAGTTTCAACAACAAACGAGTACGACCGAAATCGGACTCGAAAAGAAAGACCGACCGAAAGCGGAGTTTCAACAACAAACGAGTACGACCGAAAGCGGACTCGAAAAGAAAGACCGACCGAAAGCGGACTTGAAAAGAAAGACAAACCGAAAGCGGAGTTTCAACAACAAACGAGTACGACCGAAAGCGGACTCGAAAAGATAGACCGACCGAAAGCGGAGTTTCAACAACAAACGGGTACAACCGAAAGTGGACTCGAAAAGAAAGACCGACCGAAAGCGGAGTTTCAACAACAAACGAGTACGACTGAAAGCGTACTCGAAAAGAATGACCGACCGAAAGCGGAGTTTCAACAACAAACGAGTACGACCGAAAGCGGACTCGAAAAGAAAGACCGACCGAAAGCGTTGTTTCAACAACAAATGGGTACGACCGAAAGCGGACTTGAAAAGAAAGACCAACCGAAAACGGAGTTTCAACAATAAACGAGTACGACTGAAAGCGGACTCGAAAAGATAGACCGAACGAAAGCGGAGTTTCAACAACAAATGGGTACGACCGAAAGCGGACCTGAAAAGAAAGACCAACCGAAAACGGAGTTTCAACAACAAACAAGTACGACGGAAAGCGGACTCGAAAAGATAGACCGACCGAAAGCGGAGTTTCCACAACAAACGGGTACAACCGAAAGCGAACTCGAAAAGAAAGACCGACCAAAAGCGGAGTTTCAACAACAAATGGGTACGACCGAAAGCAGACTCGAAAAGAAAGACCGACCGAAATCGTTGTTTCAACAACAAATGGGTACGACCGAAAGCGGACTTGAAAAGAAAGACCAACCGAAAGCGGAGTTTCAACAACAAACGAGTACGACCGAAAGCGGACTCGAAAAGAAAGACCGACCGAAAGCGGAGTTTCAACAATAAACGAGTACGACCGAAAGCGGACTCGAAAAGAAAGACCGACCGAAAGCGTTGTTTCAACAACAAATGGGTACGACCGAAAGAGGACTTGAAAAGAAAGACCGACCGAAAGCGGAGTTTCAACAACAAACGAGTACGACTGAAAGCGTACTCGAAAAGAATGACCGACCGAAAGCGGAGTTTCAACAACAAACGAGTACGACCGAAAGCGGACTCAAAAAGAAAGACCGACCGAAAGCGGAGTTTCAACAACAAACGAGTACGACCGAAAGCGGACTCGAAAAGAAAGACCGACCGAAAGCGGAGTTTCAACAATAAACGAGTACGACCGAAAGCGGACTCGAAAAGAAAGACCGACCGAAAGCGTTGTTTCAACAACAAATGGGTACGACCGAAAGAGGACTTGAAAAGAAAGACCGACCGAAAGCGGAGTTTCAACAACAAACGAGTACGACTGAAAGCGTACTCGAAAAGAATGACCGACCGAAAGCGGAGTTTCAACAACAAACGAGTACGACCGAAAGCGGACTCAAAAAGAAAGACCGACCGAAAGCGGAGTTTCAACAATAAACGAGTACGACCGAAAGCGGACTCGAAAAGAAAGACCGACCAAAAGCGAACTTGAAAAGAATGACCGACCGAAAGCGGAGTTTCAACAACAAACGAGTACGATCGAAAGCGGGCTCGAAAAGAAAGACCAACCGAAAGCGGAGTTTCAACAACAAACGAGTACGACCGAAAGTGGACTCGAAAAGAAAGACCGACCGAAAGCGGAGTTTCAACAACAAATGGGTACGACCGAAAGCGGACTTGAAAAGAAAGACCAACCGAAAGCGGAGTTTCAACAAAAAACAAGTACGACGGAAAGCGGACTCGAAAAGATAGACCGACCGAAAGCGGAGTTTCAACAACAAACGAGTACGACCGAAAGCGGACTCGAAAAGAAAGACCGACCGAAAGCGGAGTTTCAACAATAAACGAGTACGACCGAAAGCAGACTCGAAAAGAAAGACCGACCGAAAGCGGTGTTTTCACAACAAACGAGTACGACCGAAAGCGGACTCGAAAAGAAAGACCGACCAAAAGCGAACTTGAAAAGAATGACCGACCGAAAGCGGAGTTTCAACAACAAACGAGTACGGCCGAAAGCGGGCTCGAAAAGAAAGACCAACCGAAAGCGGAGTTTCAACAACAAACGAGTACGACCGAAAGTGGACTCGAAAAGAAAGACCGACCAAAAGTGGAGTTTCAACAACAAACGAGTACGACCGAAAGCGGACTCAAAAAGAAAGATCGACCGAAAGCAGACTCGGAAAGAAAGACCTACCAAAAGCGGAGTTTCAACAACAAACGAGTACGACCGAAAGCGGACTCGAAAAGAAAGACCGACCGAAAGCGGAGTTTCAACAACAAACGAGTAGGACCAAAAGCGGACTCGAAAAGAAAGACCGACCGAAAGCGGAGTTTCCACAATAAACGAGTACGACCGTAAGCGGACTCGAAAAGAAAGACCGACCAAAAGTGGACTCGAAAAGAAAGACCGACCGAAAGCGAAGTTTCAACAACAAACGAGTACGACCGAAATCGGACTCGAAAAGAAAGACCGACCGAAAGCGGAGTTTCAACAACAAACGAGTACGACCGAAAGCGGACTCGAAAAGAAAGACCGACCGAAAGCGGACTTGAAAAGAAAGACCAACCGAAAGCGGAGTTTCAACAACAAACGAGTACGACCGAAAGCGGACTCGAAAAGATAGACCGACCGAAAGCGGAGTTTCAACAACAAACGGGTACAACCGAAAGTGGACTCGAAAAGAAAGACCGACCGAAAGCGGAGTTTCAACAACAAACGAGTACTACTGAAAGCGTACTCGAAAAGAATGACCGACCGAAAGCGGAGTTTCAACAATAAACGAGTACGACCGAAAGCAGACTCGAAAAGAAAGACCGACCGAAAGCGGTGTTTTCACAACAAACGAGTACGACCGAAAGCGGACTCGAAAAGAAAGACCGACCAAAAGCGAACTTGAAAAGAATGACCGACCGAAAGCGGAGTTTCAACAACAAACGAGTACGGCCGAAAGCGGGCTCGAAAAGAAAGACCAACCGAAAGCGGAGTTTCAACAACAAACGAGTACGACCGAAAGTGGACTCGAAAAGAAAGACCGACCAAAAGTGGAGTTTCAACAACAAACGAGTACGACCGAAAGCGGACTCAAAAAGAAAGATCGACCGAAAGCAGACTCGGAAAGAAAGACCTACCAAAAGCGGAGTTTCAACAACAAACGAGTACGACCGAAAGCGGACTCGAAAAGAAAGACCGACCGAAAGCGGAGTTTCAACAACAAACGAGTAGGACCAAAAGCGGACTCGAAAAGAAAGACCGACCGAAAGCGGAGTTTCCACAATAAACGAGTACGACCGTAAGCGGACTCGAAAAGAAAGACCGACCAAAAGTGGACTCGAAAAGAAAGACCGACCGAAAGCGAAGTTTCAACAACAAACGAGTACGACCGAAATCGGACTCGAAAAGAAAGACCGACCGAAAGCGGAGTTTCAACAACAAACGAGTACGACCGAAAGCGGACTCGAAAAGAAAGACCGACCGAAAGCGGACTTGAAAAGAAAGACAAACCGAAAGCGGAGTTTCAACAACAAACGAGTACGACCGAAAGCGGACTCGAAAAGATAGACCGACCGAAAGCGGAGTTTCAACAACAAACGGGTACAACCGAAAGTGGACTCGAAAAGAAAGACCGACCGAAAGCGGAGTTTCAACAACAAACGAGTACGACTGAAAGCGTACTCGAAAAGAATGACCGACCGAAAGCGGAGTTTCAACAACAAACGAGTACGACCGAAAGCGGACTCGAAAAGAAAGACCGACCGAAAGCGTTGTTTCAACAACAAATGGGTACGACCGAAAGCGGACTTGAAAAGAAAGACCAACCGAAAACGGAGTTTCAACAATAAACGAGTACGACTGAAAGCGGACTCGAAAAGATAGACCGAACGAAAGCGGAGTTTCAACAACAAATGGGTACGACCGAAAGCGGACCTGAAAAGAAAGACCAACCGAAAACGGAGTTTCAACAACAAACAAGTACGACGGAAAGCGGACTCGAAAAGATAGACCGACCGAAAGCGGAGTTTCCACAACAAACGGGTACAACCGAAAGCGAACTCGAAAAGAAAGACCGACCAAAAGCGGAGTTTCAACAACAAATGGGTACGACCGAAAGCAGACTCGAAAAGAAAGACCGACCGAAATCGTTGTTTCAACAACAAATGGGTACGACCGAAAGCGGACTTGAAAAGAAAGACCAACCGAAAGCGGAGTTTCAACAACAAACGAGTACGACCGAAAGCGGACTCGAAAAGAAAGACCGACTGAAAGTGGAGTTTCAACAACAAACGAGTACGACTGAAAGCGTACTCGAAAAGAATGACCGACCGAAAACGGAGTTTCAACAACAAACGAGTACGACTGAAAGCGTACTCGAAAAGAATGACCGACCGAAAGCGGAGTTTCAACAACAAACGAGTACGACCGAAAGCGGACTCGAAAAGAAAGACCGACCGAAAGCGTTGTTTCAACAACAAATGGGTACGACCGAAAGCGGACTTGAAAAGAAAGACCAACCGAAAACGGAGTTTCAACAACAAACGAGTACGACTGAAAGCGGACTCGAAAAGATAGACCGAACGAAAGCGGAGTTTCAACAACAAATGGGTACGACCGAAAGCGGACTTGAAAAGAAAGACCAACCGAAAGCGGAGTTTCAACAACAAACAAGTACGACGGAAAGCGGACTCGAAAAGATAGACCGACCGAAAGCGGAGTTTCAACAACAAACGGGTACAACCGAAAGCAAACTCGAAAAGAAAGACCGACCGAAAGCGTTGTTTCAACAACAAATGGGTACGAACGAAAGCGGACTCGAAAAGAAAGACCAACCGAAAGCGGAGTTTCAACAACAAACGAGTACGACTGAAAGCGGACTCGAAAAGATAGACCGACCGAAAGCGGAGTTTCAACAACAAATGGGTACGACCGAAAGCGGACTCGAAAAGAAAGACCAACCGAAAGCGAAGTTTCAACAACAAACAAGTACGACGGAAAGCGGACTCGAAACGATAGACCGACCGAAAGCGGAGTTTCAACAACAAACAGGTACAACCGAAAGCGAACTCGAAAAGAAAGATTGACCGAAAGCGGAGTTTTAACAACAAACGAGTACGACTAAAAGCGGACTCGAAAAGAAAGACCGACCAAAAGTGGAGTTTCAACAACAAACGAGTACGACCGAAAGCGGACTCAAAAAGAAAGACCGACCGAAAGCGGACTCGAAAATAAAGACCGACCGAAAGCCGAGTTTCAACAACAAACGAGTACGACCGAAAGCGGACTCGAAAAGAAAGACCGACCAAAAGCGGAGTTTCAACAACAAATGAGTAGGACCAAAAGCGGACTCGAAAAGAAAGACCGACCGAAAGCGGTGTTTTCACAACAAACGAGTACGACCGAAAGCGGACTCGAAAAGAAAGACCGACCAAAAGCGAACTTGAAAAGAATGACCGACCGAAAGCGGAGTTTCAACAACAAACGAGTACGACCGAAAGCGGGCTCGAAAAGAAAGACCAACCGAAAGCGGAGTTTCAACAACAAACGAGTACGACCGAAAGCGGACTCGAAAAGAAAGACCGACCGAAAGCGGAGTTTCAACAACAAACGAGTAGGACCAAAAGCGGACTCGAAAAGAAAGACCGACCGAAAGCGGAGTTTCCATAATAAACGAGTACGACCGTAAGCGGACTCGAAAAGAAAGACCGACCAAAAGTGGACTCGAAAAGAAAGACCGACCGAAAGCGAAGTTTCAACAACAAACGAGTACGACCGAAATCGGACTCGAAAAGAAAGACCGACCGAAAGCGGAGTTTCAACAACAAACGAGTACGACCGAAAGCGGACTCGAAAAGAAAGACCGACCGAAAGAGGACTTGAAAAGAAAGACCAACCGAAAGCGGAGTTTCAACAACAAACGAGTACGACCGAAAGCGGACTCGAAAAGATAGACCGACCGAAAGCGGAGTTTCAACAACAAACGGGTACAACCGAAAGCGGACTCGAAAAGAAAGACCGACCGAAAGCGGAGTTTCAACAACAAACGAGTACGACTGAAAGCGTACTCGAAAAGAATGACCGACCGAAAGCGGAGTTTCAACAACAAACGAGTACGACCGAAAGCGGACTCGAAAAGAAAGACCGACCGAAAGCGTTGTTTCAACAACAAATGGGTACGACCGAAAGCGGACTTGAAAAGAAAGACCAACCGAAAACGGAGTTTCAACAATAAACGAGTACGACTGAAAGCGGACTCGAAAAGATAGACCGAACGAAAGCGGAGTTTCAACAACAAATGGGTACGACCGAAAGCGGACTTGAAAAGAAAGACCAACCGAAAGCGAAGTTTCAACAACAAACAAGTACGACGGAAAGCGGACTCGAAACGATAGACCGACCGAAAGCGGAGTTTCAACAACAAACAGGTACAACCGAAAGCGAACTCGAAAAGAAAGATTGACCGAAAGCGGAGTTTTAACAACAAACGAGTACGACTAAAAGCGGACTCGAAAAGAAAGACCGACCAAAAGTGGAGTTTCAACAACAAACGAGTACGACCGAAAGCGGACTCAAAAAGAAAGACCGACCGAAAGCGGACTCGAAAATAAAGACCGACCGAAAGCAGAGTTTCAACAACAAACGAGTACGACCGAAAGCGGACTCGAAAAGAAAGACCGACCAAAAGCGGAGTTTCAACAACAAATGAGTAGGACCAAAAGCGGACTCGAAAAGAAAGACCGACCGAAAGCGGTGTTTTCACAACAAACGAGTACGACCGAAAGCGGACTCGAAAAGAAAGACCGACCAAAAGCGAACTTGAAAATAATGTCCGACCGAAAGCGGAGTTTCAACAACAAACGAGTACGACCGAAAGCGGGCTCGAAAAGAAAGACCAACCGAAAGCGGAGTTTCAACAACAAACGAGTACGACCGAAAGCGGACTCGAAAAGAAAGACCGACCGAAAGCGGAGTTTCAACAACAAACGAGTAGGACCAAAAGCGGACTCGAAAAGAAAGACCGACCGAAAGCGGAGTTTCAACAACAAACGAGTACGACCGAAAGCGGACTCGAAAAGAAAGACCGACCGAAAGAGGACTTGAAAAGAAAGACCAACCGAAAGCGGAGTTTCAACAACAAACGAGTACGACCGAAAGCGGACTCGAAAAGATAGACCGACCGAAAGCGGAGTTTCAACAACAAACGGGTACAACCGAAAGCGGACTCGAAAAGAAAGACCGACCGAAAGCGGAGTTTCAACAACAAACGAGTACGACTGAAAGCGTACTCGAAAAGAATGACCGACCGAAAGCGGAGTTTCAACAACAAACGAGTACGACCGAAAGCGGACTCGAAAAGAAAGACCGACCGAAAGCGTTGTTTCAACAACAAATGGGTACGACCGAAAGCGGACTTGAAAAGAAAGACCAACCGAAAACGGAGTTTCAACAATAAACGAGTACGACTGAAAGCGGACTCGAAAAGATAGACCGAACGAAAGCGGAGTTTCAACAACAAATGGGTACGACCGAAAGCGGACTTGAAAAGAAAGACCAACCGAAAGCGGAGTTTCAACAACAAACAAGTACGACGGAAAGCGGACTCGAAAAGTTAGACCGACCGAAAGCGGAGTTTCCACAACAAACGGGTACAACCGAAAGCGAACTCGAAAAGAAAGACCGACCAAAAGCGGAGTTTCAACAACAAATGGGTACGACCGAAAGCAGACTTGAAAAGAAAGACCAACCGAAAGCGGAGTTTCAACAACAAACGAGAACGACTGAAAGCGGACTCGAAAAGATAGACCGACCGAAAGTGGAGTTTCAACAACAAATGGGTACGACCGAAAGCGGACATGAAAAGAAAGACCAACCGAAAGCGGAGTTTCAACAACAGACGAGTACGACTGAAAGCGGACTCGAAAAGATAGACCGACCGAAAGCGGAGTTTCAACAACAAACGAGTACGACCGAAAGCGGACTCGAAAAGAAAGACCGACCGAAAGCGGAGTTTCAACAATAAACGAGTACGACCGAAAGCGGACTCGAAAAGAAAGACCGACCGAAAGCGTTGTTTCAACAACAAATGGGTACGACCGAAAGCGGACTTGAAAAGAAAGACCGACCGAAAGCGGAGTTTCAACAACAAACGAGTACGACTGAAAGCGTACTCGAAAAGAATGACCGACCGAAAGCGGAGTTTCAACAACAAACGAGTACGACCGAAAGCGGACTCAAAAAGAAAGACCGACCGAAAGCGGAGTTTCAACAATAAACGAGTACGACCGAAAGCGGACTCGAAAAGAAAGACCGACCAAAAGCGAACTTGAAAAGAATGACCGACCGAAAGCGGAGTTTCAACAACAAACGAGTACGATCGAAAGCGGGCTCGAAAAGAAAGACCAACCGAAAGCGGAGTTTCAACAACAAACGAGTACGACCGAAAGTGGACTCGAAAAGAAAGACCGACCGAAAGCGGAGTTTCAACAACAAATGGGTACGACCGAAAGCGGACTTGAAAAGAAAGACCAACCGAAAGCGGAGTTTCAACAACAAACAAGTACGACGGAAAGCGGACTCGAAAAGATAGACCGACCGAAAGCGGAGTTTCAACAACAAACGAGTACGACCGAAAGCGGACTCGAAAAGAAAGACCGACCGAAAGCGGAGTTTCAACAATAAACGAGTACGACCGAAAGCAGACTCGAAAAGAAAGACCGACCGAAAGCGGTGTTTTCACAACAAACGAGTACGACCGAAAGCGGACTCGAAAAGAAAGACCGACCAAAAGCGAACTTGAAAAGAATGACCGACCGAAAGCGGAGTTTCAACAACAAACGAGTACGGCCGAAAGCGGGCTCGAAAAGAAAGACCAACCGAAAGCGGAGTTTCAACAACAAACGAGTACGACCGAAAGTGGACTCGAAAAGAAAGACCGACCAAAAGTGGAGTTTCAACAACAAACGAGTACGACCGAAAGCGGACTCAAAAAGAAAGATCGACCGAAAGCAGACTCGGAAAGAAAGACCTACCAAAAGCGGAGTTTCAACAACAAACGAGTACGACCGAAAGCGGACTCGAAAAGAAAGACCGACCGAAAGCGGAGTTTCAACAACAAACGAGTAGGACCAAAAGCGGACTCGAAAAGAAAGACCGACCGAAAGCGGAGTTTCCACAATAAACGAGTACGACCGTAAGCGGACTCGAAAAGAAAGACCGACCAAAAGTGGACTCGAAAAGAAAGACCGACCGAAAGCGAAGTTTCAACAACAAACGAGTACGACCGAAATCGGACTCGAAAAGAAAGACCGACCGAAAGCGGAGTTTCAACAACAAACGAGTACGACCGAAAGCGGACTCGAAAAGAAAGACCGACCGAAAGCGTTGTTTCAACAACAAATGGGTACGACCGAAAGCGGACTTGAAAAGAAAGACCAACCGAAAATGGAGTTTCAACAACAAACGAGTACGACTGAAAGCGGACTCGAAAAGATAGACCGAACGAAAGCGGAGTTTCAACAACAAATGGGTACGACCGAAAGCGGACTTGAAAAGAAAGACCAACCGAAAGCGGAGTTTCAACAACAAACAAGTACGACGGAAAGCGGACTCGAAAAGATAGACCGACCGAAAGCGGAGTTTCAACAACAAACGGGTACAACCGAAAGCAAACTCGAAAAGAAAGACCGACCGAAAGCGTTGTTTCAACAACAAATGGGTACGAACGAAAGCGGACTCGAAAAGAAAGACCAACCGAAAGCGGAGTTTCAACAACAAACGAGTACGACTGAAAGCGGACTCGAAAAGATAGACCGACCGAAAGCGGAGTTTCAACAACAAATGGGTACGACCGAAAGCGGACTCGAAAAGAAAGACCAACCGAAAGCGTAGTTTCAACAACAAACAAGTACGACGGAAAGCGGACTCGAAACGATAGACCGACCGAAAGCGGAGTTTCAACAACAAACAGGTACAACCGAAAGCGAACTCGAAAAGAAAGATTGACCGAAAGCGGAGTTTTAACAACAAACGAGTACGACTAAAAGCGGACTCGAAAAGAAAGACCGACCAAAAGTGGAGTTTCAACAACAAACGAGTACGACCGAAAGCGGACTCAAAAAGAAAGACCGACCGAAAGCGGACTCGAAAATAAAGACCGACCGAAAGCAGAGTTTCAACAACAAACGAGTACGACCGAAAGCGGACTCGAAAAGAAAGACCGACCAAAAGCGGAGTTTCAACAACAAATGAGTAGGACCAAAAGCGGACTCGAAAAGAAAGACTGACCGAAAGCGGTGTTTTCACAACAAACGAGTACGACCGAAAGCGGACTCGAAAAGAAAGACCGACCAAAAGCGAACTTGAAAAGAATGACCGACCGAAAGCGGAGTTTCAACAACAAACGAGTACGACCGAAAGCGGGCTCGAAAAGAAAGACCAACCGAAAGCGGAGTTTCAACAACAAACGAGTACGACCGAAAGCGGACTCGAAAAGAAAGACCGACCGAAAGCGGAGTTTCAACAACAAACGAGTAGGACCAAAAGCGGACTCGAAAAGAAAGACCGACCGAAAGCGGAGTTTCCACAATAAACGAGTACGACCGTAAGCGGACTCGAAAAGAAAGACCGACCGAAAGCGGAGTTTCAACAACAAACGAGTACGACCGAAAGCGGACTCGAAAAGAAAGACCGACCGAAAGAGGACTTGAAAAGAAAGACCAACCGAAAGCGGAGTTTCAACAACAAACGAGTACGACCGAAAGCGGACTCGAAAAGATAGACCGACCGAAAGCGGAGTTTCAACAACAAACGGGTACAACCGAAAGCGGACTCGAAAAGAAAGACCGACCGAAAGCGGAGTTTCAACAACAAACGAGTACGACTGAAAGCGTACTCGAAAAGAATGACCGACCGAAAGCGGAGTTTCAACAACAAACGAGTACGACCGAAAGCGGACTCGAAAAGAAAGACCGACCGAAAGCGTTGTTTCAACAACAAATGGGTACGACCGAAAGCGGACTTGAAAAGAAAGACCAACCGAAAACGGAGTTTCAACAATAAACGAGTACGACTGAAAGCGGACTCGAAAAGATAGACCGAACGAAAGCGGAGTTTCAACAACAAATGGGTACGACCGAAAGCGGACTTGAAAAGAAAGACCAACCGAAAGCGGAGTTTCAACAACAAACAAGTACGACGGAAAGCGGACTCGAAAAGTTAGACCGACCGAAAGCGGAGTTTCCACAACAAACGGGTACAACCGAAAGCGAACTCGAAAAGAAAGACCGACCAAAAGCGGAGTTTCAACAACAAATGGGTACGACCGAAAGCAGACTTGAAAAGAAAGACCAACCGAAAGCGGAGTTTCAACAACAAACGAGAACGACTGAAAGCGGACTCGAAAAGATAGACCGACCGAAAGTGGAGTTTCAACAACAAATGGGTACGACCGAAAGCGGACATGAAAAGAAAGACCAACCGAAAGCGGAGTTTCAACAACAGACGAGTACGACTGAAAGCGGACTCGAAAAGATAGACCGACCGAAAGCGGAGTTTCAACAACAAACGAGTACGACCGAAAGCGGACTCGAAAAGAAAGACCGACCGAAAGCGGAGTTTCAACAATAAACGAGTACGACCGAAAGCGGACTCGAAAAGAAAGACCGACCGAAAGCGTTGTTTCAACAACAAATGGGTACGACCGAAAGCGGACTTGAAAAGAAAGAACGACCGAAAGCGGAGTTTCAACAACAAACGAGTACGACCGAAAGCGGAGTTTCAACAACAAACGAGTACGACCGAAAGCGGACTCAAAAAGAAAGACCGACCGAAAGCGGAGTTTCAACAATAAACGAGTACGACCGAAAGCGGACTCGAAAAGAAAGACCGACCAAAAGCGAACTTGAAAAGAATGACCGACCGAAAGCGGAGTTTCAACAACAAACGAGTACGATCGAAAGCGGGCTCGAAAAGAAAGACCAACCGAAAGCGGAGTTTCAACAACAAACGAGTACGACCGAAAGTGGACTCGAAAAGAAAGACCGACCGAAAGCGGAGTTTCAACAACAAATGGGTACGACCGAAAGCGGACTTGAAAAGAAAGACCAACCGAAAGCGGAGTTTCAACAACAAACAAGTACGACGGAAAGCGGACTCGAAAAGATAGACCGACCGAAAGCGGAGTTTCAACAACAAACGAGTACGACCGAAAGCGGACTCGAAAAGAAAGACCGACCGAAAGCGGACTTGAAAAGAAAGACCAACCGAAAGCGGAGTTTCAACAACAAACGAGTACGACCGAAAGCGGACTCGAAAAGATAGACCGACCGAAAGCGGAGTTTCAACAACAAACGGGTACAACCGAAAGTGGACTCGAAAAGAAAGACCGACCGAAAGCGGAGTTTCAACAACAAACGAGTACTACTGAAAGCGTACTCGAAAAGAATGACCGACCGAAAGCGGAGTTTCAACAATAAACGAGTACGACCGAAAGCAGACTCGAAAAGAAAGACCGACCGAAAGCGGTGTTTTCACAACAAACGAGTACGACCGAAAGCGGACTCGAAAAGAAAGACCGACCAAAAGCGAACTTGAAAAGAATGACCGACCGAAAGCGGAGTTTCAACAACAAACGAGTACGGCCGAAAGCGGGCTCGAAAAGAAAGACCAACCGAAAGCGGAGTTTCAACAACAAACGAGTACGACCGAAAGTGGACTCGAAAAGAAAGACCGACCAAAAGTGGAGTTTCAACAACAAACGAGTACGACCGAAAGCGGACTCAAAAAGAAAGATCGACCGAAAGCAGACTCGGAAAGAAAGACCTACCAAAAGCGGAGTTTCAACAACAAACGAGTACGACCGAAAGCGGACTCGAAAAGAAAGACCGACCGAAAGCGGAGTTTCAACAACAAACGAGTAGGACCAAAAGCGGACTCGAAAAGAAAGACCGACCGAAAGCGGAGTTTCCACAATAAACGAGTACGACCGTAAGCGGACTCGAAAAGAAAGACCGACCAAAAGTGGACTCGAAAAGAAAGACCGACCGAAAGCGAAGTTTCAACAACAAACGAGTACGACCGAAATCGGACTCGAAAAGAAAGACCGACCGAAAGCGGAGTTTCAACAACAAACGAGTACGACCGAAAGCGGACTCGAAAAGAAAGACCGACCGAAAGCGGACTTGAAAAGAAAGACCAACCGAAAGCGGAGTTTCAACAACAAACGAGTACGACCGAAAGCGGACTCGAAAAGATAGACCGACCGAAAGCGGAGTTTCAACAACAAACGGGTACAACCGAAAGTGGACTCGAAAAGAAAGACCGACCGAAAGCGGAGTTTCAACAACAAACGAGTACGACTGAAAGCGTACTCGAAAAGAATGACCGACCGAAAGCGGTGTTTCAACAACAAACGAGTACGACCGAAAGCGGACTCGAAAAGAAAGACCGACCGAAAGCGTTGTTTCAACAACAAATGGGTACGACCGAAAGCGGACTTGAAAAGAAAGACCAACCGAAAACGGAGTTTCAACAATAAACGAGTACGACTGAAAGCGGACTCGAAAAGATAGACCGAACGAAAGCGGAGTTTCAACAACAAATGGGTACGACCGAAAGCGGACCTGAAAAGAAAGACCAACCGAAAGCGGAGTTTCAACAACAAACAAGTACGACGGAAAGCGGACTCGAAAAGATAGACCGACCGAAAGCGGAGTTTCCACAACAAACGGGTACAACCGAAAGCGAACTCGAAAAGAAAGACCGACCAAAAGCGGAGTTTCAACAACAAATGGGTACGACCGAAAGCAGACTCGAAAAGAAAGACCGACCGAAATCGTTGTTTCAACAACAAATGGGTACGACCGAAAGCGGACTTGAAAAGAAAGACCAACCGAAAGCGGAGTTTCAACAACAAACGAGTACGACCGAAAGCGGACTCGAAAAGAAAGACCGACTGAAAGTGGAGTTTCAACAACAAACGAGTACGACTGAAAGCGTACTCGAAAAGAATGACCGACCGAAAACGGAGTTTCAACAACAAACGAGTACGACTGAAAGCGTACTCGAAAAGAATGACCGACCGAAAGCGGAGTTTCAACAACAAACGAGTACGACCGAAAGCGGACTCGAAAAGAAAGACCGACCGAAAGCGTTGTTTCAACAACAAATGGGTACGACCGAAAGCGGACTTGAAAAGAAAGACCAACCGAAAACGGAGTTTCAACAACAAACGAGTACGACTGAAAGCGGACTCGAAAAGATAGACCGAACGAAAGCGGAGTTTCAACAACAAATGGGTACGACCGAAAGCGGACTTGAAAAGAAAGACCAACCGAAAGCGGAGTTTCAACAACAAACAAGTACGACGGAAAGCGGACTCGAAAAGATAGACCGACCGAAAGCGGAGTTTCAACAACAAACGGGTACAACCGAAAGCAAACTCGAAAAGAAAGACCGACCGAAAGCGTTGTTTCAACAACAAATGGGTACGAACGAAAGCGGACTCGAAAAGAAAGACCAACCGAAAGCGGAGTTTCAACAACAAACGAGTACGACTGAAAGCGGACTCGAAAAGATAGACCGACCGAAAGCGGAGTTTCAACAACAAATGGGTACGACCGAAAGCGGACTCGAAAAGAAAGACCAACCGAAAGCGGAGTTTCAACAACAAACAAGTACGACGGAAAGCGGACTCGAAACGATAGACGGACCGAAAGCGGAGTTTCAACAACAAACAGGTACAACCGAAAGCGAACTCGAAAAGAAAGATTGACCGAAAGCGGAGTTTTAACAACAAACGAGTACGACTAAAAGCGGACTCGAAAAGAAAGACCGACCAAAAGTGGAGTTTCAACAACAAACGAGTACGACCGAAAGCGGACTCAAAAAGAAAGACCGACCGAAAGCGGACTCGAAAATAAAGACCGACCGAAAGCAGAGTTTCAACAACAAACGAGTACGACCGAAAGCGGACTCGAAAAGAAAGACCGACCAAAAGCGGAGTTTCAACAACAAATGAGTAGGACCAAAAGCGGACTCGAAAAGAAAGACCGACCGAAAGCGGTGTTTTCACAACAAACGAGTACGACCGAAAGCGGACTCGAAAAGAAAGGCCGACCAAAAGCGAACTTGAAAAGAATGACCGACCGAAAGCGGAGTTTCAACAACAAACGAGTACGACCAAAAGCGGGCTCGAAAAGAAAGACCAACCGAAAGCGGAGTTTCAACAACAAACGAGTACGACCGAAAGTGGACTCGAAAAGAAAGACCGACCAAAAGTGGAGTTTCAACAACAAACGAGTACGACCGAAAGCGGACTCAAAAAGAAAGATCGACCGAAACCGGACTCGGAAAGAAAGACCTACCAAAAGCGGAGTTTCAACAACAAACGAGTACGACCGAAAGCGGACTCGAAAAGAAAGACCGACCGAAAGCGGAGTTTCAACAACAAACGAGTAGGACCAAAAGCGGACTCGAAAAGAAAGACCGACCGAAAGCGGAGTTTCCACAATAAACGAGTACGACCGTAAGCGGACTCGAAAAGAAAGACCGACCAAAAGTGGACTCGAACAGAAAGACCGACCGAAAGCGAAGTTTCAACAACAAACGAGTACGACCGAAATCGGACTCGAAAAGAAAGACCGACCGAAAGCGGAGTTTCAACAATAAACGAGTACGACCGAAAGCGGACTCGAAAAGAAAGACCGACCGAAAGCGGACTTGAAAAGAAAGACCAACCGAAAGCGGAGTTTCAACAACAAACGAGTACGACCGAAAGCGGACTCGAAAAGATAGACCGACCGAAAGCGGAGTTTCAACAACAAACGGGTACAACCGAAAGCGGACTCGAAAAGAAAGACCGACCGAAAGCGGAGTTTCAACAACAAACGAGTACGACTGAAAGCGTACTCGAAAAGAATGACCGACTGAAAGCGGAGTTTCAACAACAAACGAGTACGACCGAAAGCGGACTCGAAAAGAAAGACCGACCGAAAGCGTTGTTTCAACAACAAATGGGTACGACCGAAAGCGGACTTGAAAAGAAAGACCAACCGAAAACGGAGTTTCAACAACAAACGAGTACGACTGAAAGCGAACTCGAAAAGATAGACCGAACGAAAGCGGAGTTTCAACAACAAATGGGTACGACCGAAAGCGGACTTGAAAAGAAAGACCAACCGAAAGCGGAGTTTCAACAACAAACAAGTACGACGGAAAGCGGACTCGAAAAGATAGACCGACCGAAAGCGGAGTTTCAACAACAAACGGGTACAACCGAAAGCGAACTCGAAAAGAAAGACCGACCAAAAGCAGAGTTTCAACAACAAATGGGTACGACCGAAAGCAGACTTGAAAAGAAAGACCCACCGAAAGCGGAGTTTCAACAACAAACGAGTACGACTGAAAGCGGACTCGAAAAGATAGACCGACCGAAAGTGGAGTTTCAACAACAAACGAGTACGACCGAAAGCGGACTCGAAAAGAAAGACCGACCGAAAGCGTTGTTTCAACAACAAATGGGTACGACCGAAAGCGGACTTGAAAAGAAAGACCAACCGAAAACGGAGTTTCAACAATAAACGAGTACGACTGAAAGCGGACTCGAAAAGATAGACCGAACGAAAGCGGAGTTTCAACAACAAATGGGTACGACCGAAAGCGGACTTGAAAAGAAAGACCAACCGAAAGCGGAGTTTCAACAACAAACAAGTACGACGGAAAGCGGACTCGAAAAGTTAGACCGACCGAAAGCGGAGTTTCCACAACAAACGGGTACAACCGAAAGCGAACTCGATAAGAAAGACCGACCAAAAGCGGAGTTTCAACAACAAATGGGTACGACCGAAAGCAGACTTGAAAAGAAAGACCAACCGAAAGCGGAGTTTCAACAACAAACGAGAACGACTGAAAGCGGACTCGAAAAGATAGACCGACCGAAAGTGGAGTTTCAACAACAAATGGGTACGACCGAAAGCGGACATGAAAAGAAAGACCAACCGAAAGCGGAGTTTCAACAACAGACGAGTACGACTGAAAGCGGACTCGAAAAGATAGACCGACCGAAAGCGGAGTTTCAACAACAAACGAGTACGACCGAAAGCGGACTCGAAAAGAAAGACCGACCGAAAGCGGAGTTTCAACAATAAACGAGTACGACCGAAAGCGGACTCGAAAAGAAAGACCGACCGAAAGCGTTGTTTCAACAACAAATGGGTACGACCGAAAGCGGACTTGAAAAGAAAGACCGACCGAAAGCAGAGTTTCAACAACAAACGAGTACGACTGAAAGCGTACTCGAAAAGAATGACCGACCGAAAGCGGAGTTTCAACAACAAACGAGTACGACCGAAAGCGGACTCAAAAAGAAAGACCGACCGAAAGCGGAGTTTCAACAATAAACGAGTACGACCGAAAGCGGACTCGAAAAGAAAGACCGACCAAAAGCGAACTTGAAAAGAATGACCGACCGAAAGCGGAGTTTCAACAACAAACGAGTACGATCGAAAGCGGGCTCGAAAAGAAAGACCAACCGAAAGCGGAGTTTCAACAACAAACGAGTACGACCGAAAGTGGACTCGAAAAGAAAGACCGACCGAAAGCGGAGTTTCAACAACAAATGGGTACGACCGAAAGCGGACTTGAAAAGAAAGACCAACCGAAAGCGGAGTTTCAACAACAAACAAGTACGACGGAAAGCGGACTCGAAAAGATAGACCGACCGAAAGCGGAGTTTCAACAACAAACGAGTACGACCGAAAGCGGACTCGAAAAGAAAGACCGACCGAAAGCGGAGTTTCAACAATAAACGAGTACGACCGAAAGCGGACTCGAAAAGAAAGACCGACCGAAAGCGGTGTTTTCACAACAAACGAGTACGACCGAAAGCGGACTCGAAAAGAAAGACCGACCAAAAGCGAACTTGAAAAGAATGACCGACCGAAAGCGGTGTTTCAACAACAAACGAGTACGGCCGAAAGCGGGCTCGAAAAGAAAGACCAACCGAAAGCGGAGTTTCAACAACAAACGAGTACGACCGAAAGTGGACTCGAAAAGAAAGACCGACCAAAAGTGGAGTTTCAACAACAAACGAGTACGACCGAAAGCGGACTCAAAAAGAAAGATCGACCGAAAGCAGACTCGGAAAGAAAGACCTACCAAAAGCGGAGTTTCAACAACAAACGAGTACGACCGAAAGCGGACTCGAAAAGAAAGACCGACCGAAAGCGGAGTTTCAACAACAAACGAGTAGGACCAAAAGCGGACTCGAAAAGAAAGACCGACCGAAAGCGGAGTTTCCACAATAAACGAGTACGACCGTAAGCGGACTCGAAAAGAAAGACCGACCAAAAGTGGACTCGAAAAGAAAGACCGACCGAAAGCGAAGTTTCAACAACAAACGAGTACGACCGAAATCGGACTCGAAAAGAAAGACCGACCGAAAGCGGAGTTTCAACAACAAACGAGTACGACCGAAAGCGGACTCGAAAAGAAAGACCGACCGAAAGCGGACTTGAAAAGAAAGACCAACCGAAAGCGGAGTTTCAACAACAAACGAGTACGACCGAAAGCGGACTCGAAAAGATAGACCGACCGAAAGCGGAGTTTCAACAACAAACGGGTACAACCGAAAGTGGACTCGAAAAGAAAGACCGACCGAAAGCGGAGTTTCAACAACAAACGAGTACGACTGAAAGCGTACTCGAAAAGAATGACCGACCGAAAGCGGAGTTTCAACAACAAACGAGTACGACCGAAAGCGGACTCGAAAAGAAAGACCGACCGAAAGCGTTGTTTCAACAACAAATGGGTACGACCGAAAGCGGACTTGAAAAGAAAGACCAACCGAAAACGGAGTTTCAACAATAAACGAGTACGACTGAAAGCGGACTCGAAAAGATAGACCGAACGAAAGCGGAGTTTCAACAACAAATGGGTACGACCGAAAGCGGACATGAAAAGAAAGACCAACCGAAAGCGGAGTTTCAACAACAAACAAGTACGACGGAAAGCGGACTCGAAAAGATAGACCGACCGAAAGCGGAGTTTCCACAACAAACGGGTACAACCGATAGCGAACTCGAAAAGAAAGACCGACCAAAAGCGGAGTTTCAACAACAAATGGGTACGACCGAAAGCAGACTCGAAAAGAAAGACCGACCGAAATCGTTGTTTCAACAACAAATGGGTACGACCGAAAGCGGACTTGAAAAGAAAGACCAACCGAAAGCGGAGTTTCAACAACAAACGAGTACGACCGAAAGCGGACTCGAAAAGAAAGACCGACTGAAAGTGGAGTTTCAACAACAAACGAGTACGACTGAAAGCGTACTCGAAAAGAATGACCGACCGAAAGCGGAGTTTCAACAACAAACAATTACGACGGAAAGCGGACTCGAAAAGATAGACCGACCGAAAGCGGAGTTTCAACAACAAACGGGTACAACCAAAAGCAAACTCGAAAAGAAAGACCGACCGAAAGCGTTGTTTCAACAACAAATGGGTACGAACGAAAGCGGACTCGAAAAGAAAGACCAACCGAAAGCGGAGTTTCAACAACAAACGAGTACGACTGAAAGCGGACTCGAAAAGATAGACCGACCGAAAGCGGAGTTTCAACAACAAATGGGTACGACCGAAAGCGGACTCGAAAAGAAAGACCAACCGAAAGCGGAGTTTCAACAACAAACAAGTACGACGGAAAGCGGACTCGAAACGATAGACCGACCGAAAGCGGAGTTTCAACAACAAACAGGTACAACCGAAAGCGAACTCGAAAAGAAAGATTGACCGAAAGCGGAGTTTTAACAACAAACGAGTACGACTAAAAGCGGACTCGAAAAGAAAGACCGACCAAAAGTGGAGTTTCAACAACAAACGAGTACGACCGAAAGCGGACTCAAAAAGAAAGACCGACCGAAAGCGGACTCGAAAATAAAGACCGACCGAAAGCAGAGTTTCAACAACAAACGAGTACGACCGAAAGCGGACTCGAAAAGAAAGACCGACCAAAAGCGGAGTTTCAACAACAAATGAGTAGGACCAAAAGCGGACTCGAAAAGAAAGACCGACCGAAAGCGGTGTTTTCACAACAAACGAGTACGACCGAAAGCGGACTCGAAAAGAAAGACCGACCAAAAGCGAACTTGAAAAGAATGACCGACCGAAAGCGGAGTTTCAACAACAAACGAGTACGACCGAAAGCGGGCTCGAAAAGAAAGACCAACCGAAAGCGGAGTTTCAACAACAAACGAGTACGACCGAAAGTGGACTCGAAAAGAAAGACCGGCCAAAAGTGGAGTTTCAACAACAAACGAGTACGACCGAAAGCGGACTCAAAAAGAAAGATCGACCGAAACCGGACTCGAAAAGAAAGACCTACCAAAAGCGGAGTTTCAACAACAAACGAGTACGACCGAAAGCGGACTCGAAAAGAAAGACCGACCGAAAGCGGAGTTTCAACAACAAACGAGTAGGACCAAAAGCGGACTCGAAAAGAAAGACCGACCGAAAGCGGAGTTTCCACAATAAACGAGTACGACCGTAAGCGGACTCGAAAAGAAAGACCGACCAAAAGTGGACTCGAACAGAAAGACCGACCGAAAGCGAAGTTTCAACAACAAACGAGTACGACCGAAATCGGACTCGAAAAGAAAGACCGACCGAAAGCGGAGTTTCAACAACAAACGAGTACGACCGAAAGCGGACTCGAAAAGAAAGACCGACCGAAAGTGGACTTGAAAAGAAAGACCAACCGAAAGCGGAGTTTCAACAACAAACGAGTACGACCGAAAGCGGACTCGAAAAGATAGACCGACCGAAAGCGGAGTTTCAACAACAAACGGGTACAACCGAAAGCGGACTCGAAAAGAAAGACCGACCGAAAGCGGAGTTTCAACAACAAACGAGTACGACTGAAAGCGTACTCGAAAAGAATGACCGACTGAAAGCGGAGTTTCAACAACAAACGAGTACGACCGAAAGCGGACTCGAAAAGAAAGACCGACCGAAAGCGTTGTTTCAACAACAAATGGGTACGACCGAAAGCGGACTTGAAAAGAAAGACCAACCGAAAACGGAGTTTCAACAACAAACGAGTACGACTGAAAGCGAACTCGAAAAGATAGACCGAACGAAAGCGGAGTTTCAACAACAAATGGGTACGACCGAAAGCGGACTTGAAAAGAAAGACCAACCGAAAGCGGAGTTTCAACAACAAACAAGTACGACGGAAAGCGGACTCGAAAAGATAGACCGACCGAAAGCGGAGTTTCAACAACAAACGGGTACAACCGAAAGCGAACTCGAAAAGAAAGACCGACCAAAAGCGGAGTTTCAACAACAAATGGGTACGACCGAAAGCAGACTTGAAAAGAAAGACCAACCGAAAGCGGAGTTTCAACAACAAACGAGTACGACTGAAAGCGGACTCGAAAAGATAGACCGACCGAAAGTGGAGTTTCAACAACAAATGGGTATGACCGAAAGCGGACATGAAAAGAAAGACCAACCGAAAGCGGAGTTTCAACAACAGACGAGTACGACTGAAAGCGGACTCGAAAAGATAGACCGACCGAAAGCGGAGTTTCAACAACAAACGAGTACGACCGAAAGCGGACTCGAAAAGAAAGACCGACCGACAGTGGAGTTTCAACAACAAACGAGTACGACTGAAAGCGTACTCGAAAAGAATGACCGACCGAAAGCGGAGTTTCAACAACAAACGAGTACGACTGAAAGCGTACTCGAAAAGAATGACCGACCGAAAGCGGAGTTTCAACAACAAACGAGTACGACCGAAAGCGGACTCGAAAAGAAAGACCGACCGAAAGCGTTGTTTCAACAACAAATGGGTACGACCGAAAGCGGACTTGAAAAGAAAGACCAACCAAAAGCGGAGTTTCAACAACAAACGAGTACGACTGAAAGCGGACTCGAAAAGATAGACCGAACAAAAGCGGAGTTTCAACAACAAATGGGTACGACCGAAAGCGGACTTGAAAAGAAAGACCAACCGAAAGCGGAGTTTCAACAACAAACAAGTACGACGGAAAGCGGACTCGAAAAGATAGACCGACCGAAAACGGAGTTTCAACAACAAACGGGTACAACCGAAAGCGAACTCGAAAAGAAAGACCGACCAAAAGCAGAGTTTCAACAACAAATGGGTACGACCGAAAGCGGACTTGAAAAGAAAGACCAACCGAAAGCGGAGTTTCAACAACAAACAAGTACGACGGAAAGCGGACTCGAAAAGATAGACCGACCGAAAGCGGAGTTTCAACAACAAACGAGTACGACCGAAAGCGGACTCGAAAAGAAAGGCCGACCGAAAGCGGAGTTTCAACAATAAACGAGTACGACCGAAAGCGGACTCGAAAAGAAAGACCGACCGAAAGCGTTGTTTCAACAACAAATGGGTACGACCGAAAGCGGACTTGAAAAGAAAGACCGACCGAAAGCGGAGTTTCAACAACAAACGAGTACGACTGAAAGCGTACTCGAAAAGAATGACCGACCGAAAGCGGAGTTTCAACAACAAACGAGTACGACCGAAAGCGGACTCGAAAAGAAAGACCGACCGAAAGCGTTGTTTCAACAACAAATGGGTACGACCGAAAGCGGACTTGAAAAGAAAGACCAACCGAAAACGGAGTTTCAACAACAAACGAGTACGACTGAAAGCGGAATCGAAAAGATAGACCGAACGAAAGCGGAGTTTCAACAACAAATGGGTACGACCGAAAGCGGACTTGAAAAGAAAGACCAACCGAAAGCGGAGTTTCAACAACAAACAAGTACGACTGAAAGCGGACTCGAAAAGATAGACCGACCGAAAGCGGAGTTTCAACAACAAACGGGTACAATCGAAAGCGAACTCGAAAAGAAAGACCGACCAAAAGCGGAGTTTCAACAACAAATGGGTACGACCGAAAGCAGACTTGAAAAGAAAGACCAACCGAAAGCGGAGTTTCAACAACAAACGAGAACGACTGAAAGCGGACTCGAAAAGATAGACCGACCAAAAGTGGAGTTTCAACAACAAATGGGTACGACCGAAAGCGGACATGAAAAGAAAGACCAACCGAAAGCGGAGTTTCAACAACAGACGAGTACGACTGAAAGCGGACTCGAAAAGATAGACCGAACGAAAGCGGAGTTTCAACAACAAACGAGTACGACTGAAAGCGTACTCGAAAAGAATGACCGACCGAAAGCGGAGTTTCAACAACAAATGGGTACGACCGAAAGCAGACTTGAAAAGAAAGACCAACCGAAAGCGGAGTTTCAACAACAAACGAGAACGACTGAAAGCGGACTCGAAAAGATAGACCGACCAAAAGTGGAGTTTCAACAACAAATGGGTACGACCGAAAGCGGACATGAAAAGAAAGACCAACCGAAAGCGGAGTTTCAACAACAGACGAGTACGACTGAAAGCGGACTCGAAAAGATAGACCGAACGAAAGCGGAGTTTCAACAACAAACGAGTATGACTGAAAGCGTACTCGAAAAGAATGACCAACCGAAAGCGGAGTTTCAACAACAAACGAGTACGACCGAAAGCGGACTCGAAAAGAAAGACCGACCGAAAGCGGAGTTTCAACAACAAACGAGTACGACTGAAAGCGTACTCGAAAAGAATGACCGACCGAAAGCGGAGTTTCAACAACAAACGAGTACGACCGAAAGCGGACTCGAAAAGATAGACCGACCGAAATCGTTGTTTCAACAACAAATGGGTACGACCGAAAGCGGACTTGAAAAGAAAGACCAACCGAAAGCGGAGTTTCAACAACAAACGAGTACGACCGAAAGCGGACTCGAAAAGAAAGACCGACTGAAAGTGGAGTTTCAACCACAAACGAGTACGACTGAAAGCGTACTCGAAAAGAATGACCGACCGAAAGCGGAGTTTCAACAACAAAAGAGTACGACTGAAAGCGTTCTCGAAAAGAATGACCGACCGAAAGCGGAGTTTCAACAACAAACGAGTACGACCGAAAGCGGACTTGAAAAGAAAGACCAACCGAAAGCGGAGTTTTAACAACAAACAAGTACGACGGAAAGCGGACTCGAAAAGATAGACCGACCGAAAGCGGAGTTTCAACAACAAACGGGTACAACCGAAAGAAAACTCGAAAAGAAAGACCGACCGAAAGCGTTGTTTCAACAACAAATGGGTACGACCGAAAGCAGACTTGAAAAGAAAGACCAACCGAAAGCGGAGTTTCAACAACAAACGAGTACGACTGAAAGCGGACTCGAAAAGATAGACCGAACGAAAGCGGAGTTTCAACAACAAATGGGTACGACCGAAAGCGGACTTGAAAAGAAAGACCAACCGAAAGCGGAGTTTCAACAACAAACAAGTACGACGGAAAGCGGACTCGAAAAGAATGACCGACCGAAAGCGGAGTTTCAACAACAAACGAGTACGACTGAAAGCGTACTCGAAAAGAATGACCGACCGAAAGCGGAGTTTCAACAACAAACGAGTACGACCGAAAGCGGACTCGAAAAGATGGACCGACCGAAATCGTTGTTTCAACAACAAATGGGTACGACCGAAAGCGGACTTGAAAAGAAAGACCAACCGAAAGTGGAGTTTCAACAACAAACGAGTACGACCGAAAGCGGACTCGAAAAGAAAGACCGACCGAAAGCGTTGTTTCAACAACAAATGGGTACGACCGAAAGCGGACTTGAAAAGAAAGACCAACCGAAAGCGGAGTTTCAACAACAAACGAGTACGACTGAAAGCGGACTCGAAAAGATAGACCGAACGAAAGCGGAGTTTCAACAACAAATGGGTACGACCGAAAGCGGACTTGAAAAGAAAGACCAACCGAAAGCGGAGTTTCAACAACAAACAAGTACGACGGAAAGCGGACTCGAAAAGATAGACCGACCGAAAGCGGAGTTTCAACAACAAACGGGTACAACCGAAAGAAAACTCGAAAAGAAAGACCGACCGGAAGCGTTGTTTCAACAACAAATGGGTACGACCGAAAGCAGACTTGAAAAGAAAGACCAACCGAAAGCGGAGTTTCAACAACAAACGAGTACGACTGAAAGCGGACTCGAAAAGATAGACCGACCAAAAGCGGAGTTTCAACAACAAATGGGTACGACCGAAAGCGGACTTGAAAAGAAAGACCAACCGAAAGCGGAGTTTCGACAACAAACAAGTACGACGGAAAGCGGACTCGAAACGATAGACCGACCGAAAGCGGAGTTTCAACAACAAACGGGTACGACCGAAAGCGAACTCGAAAAGAAAGACCGACCGAAAGCGGAGTTTCAACAACAAATGGGTACGACCGAAAGCGGACTCGAAAAGAAAGACCGACCAAAAGTGGAGTTTCAACAACAAACGAGTACGACCGAAAGCGGACTCGAAAAGAAAGACCGACTGAAAGCAGAGTTTGAACAATAAACGAGTACGACCAAAAGCGGACTAGAAAAGAAAGACCGACCGAAAGCGGAGTTTCAACAACAAACGAGTACGACCAAAAGTGGACTCGAAAAGAAAGACCGAACGAAAGCGGAGTTTCAACAACAAATGGGTACGACCGAAAGCGGACTTGAAAAGAAAGACCAACCGAAAGCGGAGTTTCAACAACAAACGAGTACGACTGAAAGCGGACTCGAAAAGATAGATTGACCGAAAGCGGAGTTTTAACAACAAACGAGTACGACCGAAAGCGGACTCGAAAAGAAAGACCGGCCAAAAGTGGAGTTTCAACAACAAACGAGTACGACCGAAAGCGGACTCAAAAAGAAAGACCGACCGAAAGCGGACTCGAAAATAAAGACCGACCGAAAGCAGAGTTTCAACAACAAACGAGTACGACCGAAAGCGGACTCGAAAAGAAAGACCGACCAAAAGCGGACTCGAAAAGAAAGACCGACCGAAAGCGGTGTTTTCACAACAAACGAGTACGACCGAAAGCGGACTCGAAAAGAAAGACCGACCAAAAGCGAACTTGAAAAGAATGACCGACCGAAAGCGGAGTTTCAACAACAAACGAGTACGACCGAAAGCGGGCTCGAAAAGAAAGACCAACCGAAAGCGGAGTTTCAACAACAAACGAGTACGACCGAAAGTGGACTCGAAAAGAAAGACCGACCAAAAGTGGAGTTTCAACAACAAACGAGTACGACCGAAAGCGGACTCAAAGAGAAAGATCGACCGAAACCGGACTCGGAAAGAAAGACCTACCAAAAGCGGAGTTTCAACAACAAACGAGTACGACCGAAAGCGGACTCGAAAAGAAAGACCGACCGAAAGCGGAGTTTCAACAACAAACGAGTAGGACTGAAAGCGTACTCGAAAAGAATGACCGACCGAAAGCGGAGTTTCAACAACAAACGAGTACGACCGAAAGCGGACTCGAAAAGATAGACCGACCGAAATCGTTGTTTCAACAACAAATGGGTACGACCGAAAGCGGACTTGAAAAGAAAGACCAACCGAAAGCGGAGTTTCAACAACAAACGAGTACGACCGAAAGCGGACTCGAAAAGAAAGACCGACTGAAAGTGGAGTTTCAACCACAAACGAGTACGACTGAAAGCGTACTCGAAAAGAATGACCGACCGAAAGCGGAGTTTCAACAACAAAAGAGTACGACTGAAAGCGTTCTCGAAAAGAATGACCGACCGAAAGCGGAGTTTCAACAACAAACGAGTACGACCGAAAGCGGACTTGAAAAGAAAGACCAACCGAAAGCGGAGTTTTAACAACAAACAAGTACGACGGAAAGCGGACTCGAAAAGATAGACCGACCGAAAGCGGAGTTTCAACAACAAACGGGTACAACCGAAAGAAAACTCGAAAAGAAAGACCGACCGAAAGCGTTGTTTCAACAACAAATGGGTACGACCGAAAGCAGACTTGAAAAGAAAGACCAACCGAAAGCGGAGTTTCAACAACAAACGAGTACGACTGAAAGCGGACTCGAAAAGATAGACCGAACGAAAGCGGAGTTTCAACAACAAATGGGTACGACCGAAAGCGGACTTGAAAAGAAAGACCAACCGAAAGCGGAGTTTCAACAACAAACAAGTACGACGGAAAGCGGACTCGAAAAGAATGACCGACCGAAAGCGGAGTTTCAACAACAAACGAGTACGACTGAAAGCGTACTCGAAAAGAATGACCGACCGAAAGCGGAGTTTCAACAACAAACGAGTACGACCGAAAGCGGACTCGAAAAGATGGACCGACCGAAATCGTTGTTTCAACAACAAATGGGTACGACCGAAAGCGGACTTGAAAAGAAAGACCAACCGAAAGTGGAGTTTCAACAACAAACGAGTACGACCGAAAGCGGACTCGAAAAGAAAGACCGACCGAAAGCGTTGTTTCAACAACAAATGGGTACGACCGAAAGCGGACTTGAAAAGAAAGACCAACCGAAAGCGGAGTTTCAACAACAAACGAGTACGACTGAAAGCGGACTCGAAAAGATAGACCGAACGAAAGCGGAGTTTCAACAACAAATGGGTACGACCGAAAGCGGACTTGAAAAGAAAGACCAACCGAAAGCGGAGTTTCAACAACAAACAAGTACGACGGAAAGCGGACTCGAAAAGATAGACCGACCGAAAGCGGAGTTTCAACAACAAACGGGTACAACCGAAAGAAAACTCGAAAAGAAAGACCGACCGGAAGCGTTGTTTCAACAACAAATGGGTACGACCGAAAGCAGACTTGAAAAGAAAGACCAACCGAAAGCGGAGTTTCAACAACAAACGAGTACGACTGAAAGCGGACTCGAAAAGATAGACCGACCAAAAGCGGAGTTTCAACAACAAATGGGTACGACCGAAAGCGGACTTGAAAAGAAAGACCAACCGAAAGCGGAGTTTCGACAACAAACAAGTACGACGGAAAGCGGACTCGAAACGATAGACCGACCGAAAGCGGAGTTTCAACAACAAACGGGTACGACCGAAAGCGAACTCGAAAAGAAAGACCGACCGAAAGCGGAGTTTCAACAACAAATGGGTACGACCGAAAGCGGACTCGAAAAGAAAGACCGACCAAAAGTGGAGTTTCAACAACAAACGAGTACGACCGAAAGCGGACTCGAAAAGAAAGACCGACTGAAAGCAGAGTTTGAACAATAAACGAGTACGACCAAAAGCGGACTAGAAAAGAAAGACCGACCGAAAGCGGAGTTTCAACAACAAACGAGTACGACCAAAAGTGGACTCGAAAAGAAAGACCGAACGAAAGCGGAGTTTCAACAACAAATGGGTACGACCGAAAGCGGACTTGAAAAGAAAGACCAACCGAAAGCGGAGTTTCAACAACAAACGAGTACGACTGAAAGCGGACTCGAAAAGATAGATTGACCGAAAGCGGAGTTTTAACAACAAACGAGTACGACCGAAAGCGGACTCGAAAAGAAAGACCGGCCAAAAGTGGAGTTTCAACAACAAACGAGTACGACCGAAAGCGGACTCAAAAAGAAAGACCGACCGAAAGCGGACTCGAAAATAAAGACCGACCGAAAGCAGAGTTTCAACAACAAACGAGTACGACCGAAAGCGGACTCGAAAAGAAAGACCGACCAAAAGCGGACTCGAAAAGAAAGACCGACCGAAAGCGGTGTTTTCACAACAAACGAGTACGACCGAAAGCGGACTCGAAAAGAAAGACCGACCAAAAGCGAACTTGAAAAGAATGACCGACCGAAAGCGGAGTTTCAACAACAAACGAGTACGACCGAAAGCGGGCTCGAAAAGAAAGACCAACCGAAAGCGGAGTTTCAACAACAAACGAGTACGACCGAAAGTGGACTCGAAAAGAAAGACCGACCAAAAGTGGAGTTTCAACAACAAACGAGTACGACCGAAAGCGGACTCAAAGAGAAAGATCGACCGAAACCGGACTCGGAAAGAAAGACCTACCAAAAGCGGAGTTTCAACAACAAACGAGTACGACCGAAAGCGGACTCGAAAAGAAAGACCGACCGAAAGCGGAGTTTCAACAACAAACGAGTAGGACCAAAAGCAGACTCGAAATGAAAGACCGACCGAAAGCGGAGTTTCCACAATAAACGAGTACGACCGTAAGCGGACTCGAAAAGAAAGACCGACCAAAAGTGGACTCGAACAGAAAGACCGACCGAAAGCGAAGTTTCAACAACAAATGAGTACGACCGAAAGCGGACTCGAAAAGAAAGACCGACCGAAAGCGGACTTGAAAAGAAAGACCAACCGAAAGCGGAGTTTCAACAACAAACGAGTACGACCGAAAGCGGACTCGAAAAGATAGACCGACCGAAAGCGGAGTTTCAACAACAAACGGGTACAACCGAAAGCGGACTCGAAAAGAAAGACCGACCGAAAGCGGAGTTTCAACAACAAACGAGTACGACTGAAAGCGTACTCGAAAAGAATGACCGACTGAAAGCGGAGTTTCAACAACAAACGAGTACGACCGAAAGCGGACTCGAAAAGAAAGACCGACCGAAAGCGTTGTTTCAACAACAAATGGGTACGACCGAAAGCGGACTTGAAAAGAAAGACCAACCGAAAACGGAGTTTCAACAATAAACGAGTACGACTGAAAGCGGACTCGAAAAGATAGACCGAACGAAAGCGGAGTTTCAACAACAAATGGGTACGACCGAAAGCGGACTTGAAAAGAAAGACCAACCGAAAGCGGAGTTTCAACAACAAACAAGTACGACGGAAAGCGGACTCGAAAAGATAGACCGACCGAAAGCGGAGTTTCAACAACAAACGGGTACAACCGAAAGCGAACTCGAAAAGAAAGACCGACCAAAAGCGGAGTTTCAACAACAAATGGGTACGACCGAAAGCGGACTTGAAAAGAAAGACCAACCGAAAGCGGAGTTTCAACAACAAACAAGTACGACGGAAAGCGGACTCGAAAAGATAGACCGACCGAAAGCGGAGTTTCAACAACAAACGGGTACAACCGAAAGCGAACTCGAAAAGAAAGACCGACCAAAAGCGGAGTTTCAACAACAAATGGGTACGACCGAAAGCAGACTTGAAAAGAAAGACCAACCGAAAGCGGAGTTTCAACAACAAACGAGAACGACTGAAAGCGGACTCGAAAAGATAGACCGACCGAAAGTGGAGTTTCAACAACAAATGGGTACGACCGAAAGCGGACATGAAAAGAAAGACCAACCGAAAGCGGAGTTTCAACAACAGACGAGTACGACTGAAAGCGGACTCGAAAAGATAGACCGACCGAAAGCGGAGTTTCAACAACAAACGAGTACGACCGAAAGCGGACTCAAAAAGAAAGACCGACCGAAAGCGGAGTTTCAACAATAAATAGTACGACCGAAAGCGGACTCGAAAAGAAAGACCGACCGAAAGCGGAGTTTCAACAACAAACGAGTACGACTGAAAGCGTACTCGAAAAGAATGACCGACCGAAAGCGGAGTTTCAACAACAAACGAGTACGACCGAAAGCGGACTCGAAAAGATAGACCGACCGAAATCGTTGTTTCAACAACAAATGGGTACGACCGAAAGCGGACTTGAAAAGAAAGACCAACCGAAAGCGGAGTTTCAACAACAAACGAGTACGACCGAAAGCGGACTCGAAAAGAAAGACCGACTGAAAGTGGAGTTTCAACCACAAACGAGTACGACTGAAAGCGTACTCGAAAAGAATGACCGACCGAAAGCGGAGTTTCAACAACAAATGAGTAGGACCAAAAGCGGACTCGAAAAGAAAGACCGACCGAAAGCGGTGTTTTCACAACAAACGAGTACGACCGAAAGCGGACTCGAAAAGAAAGACCGACCAAAAGCGAACTTGAAAAGAATGACCGACCGAAAGCGGAGTTTCAACAACAAACGAGTACGACCGAAAGCGGGCTCGAAAAGAAAGACCAACCGAAAGCGGAGTTTCAACAACAAACGAGTACGACCGAAAGTGGACTCGAAAAGAAAGACCGACCAAAAGTGGAGTTTCAACAACAAACGAGTACGACCGAAAGCGGACTCAAAAAGAAAGATCGACCGAAACCGGACTCGGAAAGAAAGACCTACCAAAAGCGGAGTTTCAACAACAAACGAGTACGACCGAAAGCGGACTCGAAAAGAAAGACCGACCGAAAGCGGAGTTTCAACAACAAACGAGTAGGACCAAAAGCGGACTCGAAAAGAAAGACCGACCGAAAGCGGAGTTTCCACAATAAACGAGTACGACCGTAAGCGGACTCGAAAAGAAAGACCGACCAAAAGTGGACTCGAACAGAAAGACCGACCGAAAGCGAAGTTTCAACAACAAACGAGTACGACCGAAATCGGACTCGAAAAGAAAGACCGACCGAAAGCGGAGTTTCAACAACAAATGAGTACGACCGAAAGCGGACTCGAAAAGAAAGTCCGACCGAAAGCGGACTTGAAAAGAAAGACCAACCGAAAGCTGAGTTTCAACAACAAACGAGTACGACCGAAAGCGGACTCGAAAAGATAGACCGACCGAAAGCGGAGTTTCAACAACAAACGGGTACAACCGAAAGCGGACTCGAAAAGAAAGACCGACCGAAAGCGGAGTTTCAACAACAAACGAGTACGACTGAAAGCGTACTCGAAAAGAATGACCGACTGAAAGCGGAGTTTCAACAACAAACGAGTACGACCGAAAGCGGACTCGAAAAGAAAGACCGACCGAAAGCGTTGTTTCAACAACAAATGGGTACGACCGAAAGCGGACTTGAAAAGAAAGACCAACCGAAAACGGAGTTTCAACAACAAACGAGTACGACTGAAAGCGGACTCGAAAAGATAGACCGAACGAAAGCGAGGTTTCAACAACAAATGGGTACGACCGAAAGCGGACTTGAAAAGAAAGACCAACCGAAAGCGGAGTTTCAACAACAAACAAGTACGACGGAAAGCGGACTCGAAAAGATAGACGGACCGAAAGCGGAGTTTCAACAACAAACGGGTACAACCGAAAGCGAACTCGAAAAGACAGACCGACCAAAAGCGGAGTTTCAACAACAAATGGGTACGACCGAAAGCGGACTTGAAAAGAAAGACCAACCGAAAGCGGAGTTTCAACAACAAACAAGTACGACGGAAAGCGGACTCGAAAAGATAGACCGACCGAAAGCGGAGTTTCAACAACAAACGGGTACAACCGAAAGCGAACTCGAAAAGAAAGACCGACCAAAAGCGGAGTTTCAACAACAAATGGGTACGACCGAAAGCAGACTTGAAAAGAAAGACCAACCGAAAGCGGAGTTTCAACAACAAACGAGAACGACCGAAAGCGGACTCGAAAAGAAAGACCGACTGAAAGTGGAGTTTCAACCACAAACGAGTACGACTGAAAGCGTACTCGAAAAGAATGACCGACCGAAAGCGGAGTTTCAACAACAAACGAGTACGACTGAAAGCGTACTCGAAAAGAATGACCGACCGAAAGCGGAGTTTCAACAACAAACGAGTACGACCGAAAGCGGACTCGAAAAGAAAGACCGACCGAAAGCGTTGTTTCAACAACAAATGGGTACGACCGAAAGCGGACTTGAAAAGAAAGACCAACCGAAAGCGGAGTTTCAACAACAAACGAGTACGACTGAAAGCGGACTCGAAAAGAAAGACCGACTGAAAGTGGAGTTTCAACCACAAACGAGTACGACTGAAAGCGTACTCGAAAAGAATGACCGACCGAAAGCGGAGTTTCAACAACAAACGAGTACGACTGAAAGCGTACTCGAAAAGAATGACCGACCGAAAGCAGAGTTTCAACAACAAACGAGTACGACCGAAAGCGGACTCGAAAAGAAAGACCGACCGAAAGCGTTGTTTCAACAACAAATGGGTACGACCGAAAGCGGACTTGAAAAGAAAGACCAACCGAAAGCGGAGTTTCAACAACAAACGAGTACGACTGAAAGCGGACTCGAAAAGATAGACCGAACGAAAGCGGAGTTTCAACAACAAATGGGTACGACCGAAAGCGGACTTGAAAAGAAAGACCAACCGAAAGCGGAGTTTCAACAACAAACAAGTACGACGAAAAGCGGACTCGAAAAGATAGACCGACCGAAAGCGGAGTTTCAACAACAAACGGGTACAACAGAAAGCAAACTCGAAAAGAAAGACCGACCGAAAGCGTTGTTTCAACAACAAATGGGTACGACCGAAAGCAGACTTGAAAAGAAAGACCAACCGAAAGCGGAGTTTCAACCACAAACGAGTACGACTGAAAGCGGACTCGAAAAGATAGACCGACCGAAAGCGGAGTTTCAACAACAAATGGGTACGACCGAAAGCGGACTTGAAAAGAAAGACCAACCGAAAGCGGAGTTTCAACAACAAACAAGTACGACGGAAAGCGGACTTGAAACGATAGACCGACCGAAAGCGGAGTTTCAACAACAAACGGGTACAACCGAAAGCGAACTCGAAAAGAAAGACCGACCGAAAGCGGAGTTTCAACAACAAATGGGTACGACCGAAAGCGGACTCGAAAAGAAAGACCGGCCAAAAGTGGAGTTTCAACAACAAACGAGTACGACCGAAAGCGGACTCGAAAAGAAAGACCGACTGAAACCAGAGTTTGAACAATAAACGAGTACGACCAAAAGCGGCCTAGAAAAGAAAGACCGACCGAAAGCGGAGTTTCAACAACAAACGAGTACGACCAAAAGTGGACTCGAAAAGAAAGACCGAACGAAAGCGGAGTTTCAACAACAAATGGGTACGACCGAAAGCGGACTTGAAAAGAAAGACCAACCAAAAGCGGAGTTTCAACAACAAACGAGTACGATTGAAAGCGGACTCGAAAAGATATATTGACCGAAAGCGGAGTTTTAACAACAAACGAGTACGACCGAAAGCGGACTCGAAAAGAAAGACCGACCAAAAGTGGAGTTTCAACAACAAACGAGTATGACCGAAAGCGGACTCAAAAAGAAAGACCGACCGAAAGCTGACTCGAAAATAAAGACCGACCGAAAGCAGAGTTTCAACAACAAACGAGTACGACCGAAAGCGGACTCGAAAAGAAAGACCGACCAAAAGCGGAGTTTCAACAACAAATGAGTAGGACCAAAAGCGGACTCGAAAAGAAAGACCGACCGAAAGCGGTGTTTTCACAACAAACGAGTACGACCGAAAGCGGACTCGAAAAGAAAGACCGACCAAAAGCGAACTTGAAAAGAATGACCGACCGAAAGCGGAGTTTCAACAACAAACGAGTACGACCGAAAGCGGGCTCGAAAAGAAAGACCAACCGAAAGCGGAGTTTCAACAACAAACGAGTACGACCGAAAGTGGACTCGAAAAGAAAGACCGACCAAAAGTGGAGTTTCAACAACAAACGAGTACGACCGAAAGCGGACTCAAAAAGAAAGATCGACCAAAACTGGACTCGGAAAGAAAGACCTACCAAAAGCGGAGTTTCAACAACAAACGAGTACGACCGAAAGCGGACTCGAAAAGAAAGACCGACCGAAAGCGGAGTTTCAACGACAAACGAGTAGGACCAAAAGCGGACTCGAAAAGAAAGACCGACCGAAAGCGGAGTTTCCACAATAAACGAGTACGACCGTAAGCGGACTCGAAAAGAAAGACCGACCAAAAGTGGACTCGAACAGAAAGACCGACCGAAAGCGAAGTTTCAACAACAAACGAGTACGGCCGAAATCGGACTCGAAAAGAAAGACCGACCGAAAGCGGAGTTTCAACAACAAATGAGTACGACCGAAAGCGGACTCGAAAAGAAAGACCGACCGAAAGCGGACTTGAAAAGAAAGACCAACCGAAAGCGGAGTTTCAACAACAAACGAGTACGACCAAAAGCGGACTCGAAAAGATAGACCGACCGAAAGCGGAGTTTCAACAACAAACGGGTACAACCGAAAGCGGACTCGAAAAGAAAGACCGACCGAAAGCGGAGTTTCAACAACAAACGAGTACGACTGAAAGCGTACTCGAAAAGAATGACCGACTGAAAGCGGAGTTTCAACAACAAACGAGTACGACCGAAAGCGGACTCGAAAAGAAAGACCGACCGAGAGCGTTGTTTCAACAACAAATGGGTACGACCGAAAGCGGACTTGAAAAGAAAGACCAACCGAAAACGGAGTTTCAACAACAAACGAGTACGACTGAAAGCGGACTCGAAAAGAATGACCGACCGAAAGCGGAGTTTCAACAACAAACGAGTACGACTGAAAGCGTACTCGAAAAGAATGACCGACCGAAAGCGGAGTTTCAACAACAAACGAGTACGACCGAAAGCGGACTCGAAAAGAAAGACCGACCGAAAGCGTTGTTTCAACAACAAATGGGTACGACCGAAAGCGGACTTGAAAAGAAAGACCAACCGAAAGCGGAGTTTCAACAACAAACGAGTACGACCGAAAGCGGACTCGAAAAGAAAGACCGACTGAAAGTGGAGTTTCAACCACAAACGAGTACGACTGAAAGCGTACTCGAAAAGAATGACCGACCGAAAGCGGAGTTTCAACAACAAACGAGTACGACTGAAAGCGTACTCGAAAAGAATGACCGACCGAAAGCAGAGTTTCAACAACAAACGAGTACGACCGAAAGCGGACTCGAAAAGAAAGACCGACCGAAAGCGTTGTTTCAACAACAAATGGGTACGACCGAAAGCGGACTTGAAAAGAAAGACCAACCGAAAGCGGAGTTTCAACAACAAACGAGTACGACCGAAAGCGGACTCGAAAAGAAAGACCGACTGAAAGTGGAGTTTCAACCACAAACGAGTACGACTGAAAGCGTACTCGAAAAGAATGACCGACCGAAAGCGGAGTTTCAACAACAAACGAGTACGACTGAAAGCGTACTCGAAAAGAATGACCGACCGAAAGCAGAGTTTCAACAACAAACGAGTACGACCGAAAGCGGACTCGAAAAGAAAGACCGACCGAAAGCGTTGTTTCAACAACAAATGGGTACGACCGAAAGCGGACTTGAAAAGAAAGACCAACCGAAAGCGGAGTTTCAACAACAAACGAGTACGACTGAAAGCGGACTCGAAAAGATAGACCGAACGAAAGCGGAGTTTCAACAACAAATGGGTACGACCGAAAGCGGACTTGAAAAGAAAGACCAACCGAAAGCGGAGTTTCAACAACAAACAAGTACGACGAAAAGCGGACTCGAAAAGATAGACCGACCGAAAGCGGAGTTTCAACAACAAACGGGTACAACCGAAAGCAAACTCGAAAAGAAAGACCGACCGAAAGCGTTGTTTCAACAACAAATGGGTACGACCGAAAGCAGACTTGAAAAGAAAGACCAACCGAAAGCGGAGTTTCAACCACAAACGAGTACGACTGAAAGCGGACTCGAAAAGATAGACCGACCGAAAGCGGAGTTTCAACAACAAATGGGTACGACCGAAAGCGGACTTGAAAAGAAAGACCAACCGAAAGCGGAGTTTCAACAACAAACAAGTACGACGGAAAGCGGACTCGAAACGATAGACCGACCGAAAGTGGAGTTTCAACAACAAACGGGTACAACCGAAAGCGAACTCGAAAAGAATGACCGACCGAAAGCGGAGTTTCAACAACAAATGGGTACGACCGAAAGCGGACTCGAAAAGAAAGACCGGCCAAAAGTGGAGTTTCAACAACAAACGAGTACGACCGAAAGCGGACTCGAAAAGAAAGACCGACTGAAAGCAGAGTTTGAACAATAAACGAGTACGACCAAAAGCGGCCTAGAAAAGAAAGACCGACCGAAAGCGGAGTTTCAACAACAAACGAGTACGACCAAAAGTGGACTCGAAAAGAAAGACCGAACGAAAGCGGAGTTTCAACAACAAATGGGTACGACCGAAAGCGGACTTGAAAAGAAAGACCAACCAAAAGCGGAGTTTCAACAACAAACGAGTACGATTGAAAGCGGACTCGAAAAGATAGATTGACCGAAAGCGGAGTTTTAACAACAAACGAGTACGACCGAAAGCGGACTCGAAAAGAAAGACCGACCAAAAGTGGAGTTTCAACAACAAACGAGTACGACCGAAAGCGGACTCAAAAAGAAAGACCGACCGAAAGCTGACTCAAAAATAAAGACCGACCGAAAGCAGAGTTTCAACAACAAACGAGTACGACCGAAAGCGGACTCGAAAAGAAAGACCGACCAAAAGCGGAGTTTCAACAACAAATGAGTAGGACCAAAAGCGGACTCGAAAAGAAAGACCGACCGAAAGCGGTGTTTTCACAACAAACGAGTACGACCGAAAGCGGACTCGAAAAGAAAGACCGACCAAAAGCGAACTTGAAAAGAATGACCGACCGAAAGCGGAGTTTCAACAACAAACGAGTACGACCGAAAGCGGGCTCGAAAAGAAAGACCAACCGAAAGCGGAGTTTCAACAACAAACGAGTACGACCGAAAGTGGACTCGAAAAGAAAGACCGACCAAAAGTGGAGTTTCAACAACAAACGAGTACGACCGAAAGCGGACTCAAAAAGAAAGATCGACCAAAACTGGACTCGGAAAGAAAGACCTACCAAAAGCGGAGTTTCAACAACAAACGAGTACGACCGAAAGCGGACTCGAAAAGAAAGACCGACCGAAAGCGGAGTTTCAACGACAAACGAGTAGGACCAAAAGCGGACTCGAAAAGAAAGACCGACCGAAAGCGGAGTTTCCACAATAAACGAGTACGACCGTAAGCGGACTCGAAAAGAAAGACCGACCAAAAGTGGACTCGAACAGAAAGACCGACCGAAAGCGAAGTTTCAACAACAAACGAGTACGGCCGAAATCGGACTCGAAAAGAAAGACCGACCGAAAGCGGAGTTTCAACAACAAATGAGTACGACCGAAAGCGGACTCGAAAAGAAAGACCGACCGAAAGCGGACTTGAAAAGAAAGACCAACCGAAAGCGGAGTTTCAACAACAAACGAGTACGACCAAAAGCGGACTCGAAAAGATAGACCGACCGAAAGCGGAGTTTCAACAACAAACGGGTACAACCGAAAGCGGACTCGAAAAGAAAGACCGACCGAAAGCGGAGTTTCAACAACAAACGAGTACGACTGAAAGCGTACTCGAAAAGAATGACCGACTGAAAGCGGAGTTTCAACAACAAACGAGTACGACCGAAAGCGGACTCGAAAAGAAAGACCGACCGAGAGCGTTGTTTCAACAACAAATGGGTACGACCGAAAGCGGACTTGAAAAGAAAGACCAACCGAAAACGGAGTTTCAACAACAAACGAGTACGACTGAAAGCGGACTCGAAAAGATAGACCGAACGAAAGCGGAGTTTCAACAACAAATGGGTACGACCGAAAGCGGACTTGAAAAGAAAGACCAACCGAAAGCGAAGTTTCAACAACAAACAAGTACGACGGAAAGCGGACTCGAAAAGATAGACCGACCGAAAGCGGAGTTTCAACAACAAACGGGTACAACCGAAAGCGAACTCGAAAAGAAAGACCGACCAAAAGCGGAGTTTCAACAACAAATGGGTACGACCGAAAGCAGACTTGAAAAGAAAGACCAACCGAAAGCGGAGTTTCAACAACAAACGAGTACGACTGAAAGCGGACTCGAAAAGATAGACCGACCGAAAGTGGAGTTTCAACAACAAATGGGTATGACCGAAAGCGGACATGAAAAGAAAGACCAACCGAAAGCGGAGTTTCAACAACAGACGAGTACGACTGAAAGCGGACTCGAAAAGATAGACCGACCGAAAGCGGAGTTTCAACAACAAACGAGTACGACCGAAAGCGGACTCGAAAAGAAAGACCGACCGAAAGTGGAGTTTCAACAACAAACGAGTACGACTGAAAGCGTACTCGAAAAGAATGACCGACCGAAAGAGGAGTTTCAACAACAAACGAGTACGACTGAAAGCGTACTCGAAAAGAATGACCGACCGAAAGCGGAGTTTCAACAACAAACGAGTACGACCGAAAGCGGACTCGAAAAGAAAGACCGACCGAAAGCGTTGTTTCAACAACAAATGGGTACGACCGAAAGCGGACTTGAAAAGAAAGACCAACCAAAAGCGGAGTTTCAACAACAAACGATTACGACTGAAAGCGGACTCGAAAAGATAGACAGAACGAAAGCGGAGTTTCAACAACAAATGGGTACGACCGAAAGTGGACTTGAAAAGAAAGACCAACCGAAAGCGGAGTTTCAACAACAAACAAGTACGACGGAATGCGGACTCGAAAAGATAGACCGACCGAAAGCGGAGTTTCAACAACAAACGGGTACAACCGAAAGCAAACTCGAAAAGAAAGACCGACCGAAAGCGTTGTTTCAACAATAAATGGGTACGACCAAAAGCGGACTTGAAATGAAAGACCAACCGAAAGCGGAGTTTCAACAACAAACGAGTACGACTGAAAGCGGACTCGAAAAGATAGACCTACCGAAAGCGGAGTTTCAACAACAAATGGGTACGACCGAAAGCGGACTTGAAAAGAAAGACCAACCGAAAGCGGAGTTTCAACAACAAACAAGTACGACGGAAAGCGGACTCGAAACGATAGACCGACCGAAAGCGGAGTTTCAACAACAAACAGGTACAACCGAAAGCGAACTCGAAAAGAAAGACCGACCGAAAGCGGAGTTTCAACAACAAATGGGTACGACCGAAAGCGGACTCGAAAAGAAAGACCGACCAAAAGTCGAGTTTCAACAACAAACGAGTACGACCGAAAGCGGACTCGAAAAGAAAGACCGACCGAAAGCGGAGTTTCAACAACAAACAGGTACAACCGAAAGCGAACTCGAAAAGAAAGACCGACCGAAAGCGGAGTTTCAACAACAAATGGGTACGACCGAAAGCGGACTCGAAAAGAAAGACCGACCAAAAGTCGAGTTTCAACAACAAACGAGTACGACCGAAAGCGGACTCGAAAAGAAAGACCGACTGAAAGCAGAGTTTGAACAATAAACGAGTACGACCAAAAGCGGACTAGAAAAGAAAGACCGACCGAAAGCGGAGTTTCAACAACAAACGAGTACGACCAAAAGTGGACTCGAAAAGAAAGACCGAACGAAAGCGGAGTTTCAACAACAAATGGGTACGACCGAAAGCGGACTTGAAAAGAAAGACCAACCGAAAGCGGAGTTTCAACAACAAACGAGTACGACTGAAAGCGGAATCGAAAAGATAGATTGACCGAAAGCGGAGTTTTAACAACAAACGAGTACGACCGAAAGCGGACTCGAAAAGAAAGACCGACCAAAAGTGGAGTTTCAACAACAAACGAGTACGACCGAAAGCGGACTCAAAAAGAAAGACCGACCGAAAGCGGACTCGAAAATAAAGACCGACCGAAAGCAGAGTTTCAACAACAAACGAGTACGACCGAAAGCGGACTCGAAAAGAAAGACCGACCAAAAGCGGAGTTTCAACAACAAATGAGTAGGACCAAAAGCGGACTCGAAAAGAAAGACCGACCGAAAGCGGTGTTTTCACAACAAACGAGTACGACCGAAAGCGGACTCGAAAAGAAAGACCGACCAAAAGCGAACTTGAAAAGAATGACCGACCGAAAGCGGAGTTTCAACAACAAACGAGTACGACCGAAAGCGGGCTCGAAAAGAAAGACCAACCGAAAGCGGAGTTTCAACAACAAACGAGTACGACCGAAAGTGGACTCGAAAAGAAAGACCGACCAAAAGTGGAGTTTCAACAACAAACGAGTACGACCGAAAGCGGACTCAAAAAGAAAGATTGACCGAAAGCGGACTCGGAAAGAAAGACCTACCAAAAGCGGAGTTTCAACAACAAACGAGTACGACCGAAAGCGGACTCGAAAAGAAAGACCGACCGAAAGCGGAGTTTCAACAACAAACGAGTAGGACCAAAAGCGGACTCGAAAAGAAAGACCGACCGAAAGCGGAGTTTCAACAACAAACGAGTACGACCAAAAGTGGACTCGAAAAGAAAGACCGAACGAAAGCGGAGTTTCAACAACAAATGGGTACGACCGAAAGTGGACTTGAAAAGAAAGACCAACCGAAAGCGGAGTTTCAACAACAAACGAGTACGACTGAAAGCGGAATCGAAAAGATAGATTGACCGAAAGCGGAGTTTTAACAACAAACGAGTACGACCGAAAGCGGACTCGAAAAGAAAGACCGACCAAAAGTGGAGTTTCAACAACAAACGAGTACGACCGAAAGCGGACTCAAAAAGAAAGACCGACCGAAAGCGGACTTGAAAATAAAGACCGACCGAAAGCAGAGTTTCAACAACAAACGAGTACGACCGAAAGCGGACTCGAAAAGAAAGACCGACCAAAAGCGGAGTTTCAACAACAAATGAGTAGGACCAAAAGCGGACTCAAAAAGAAAGACCGACCGAAAGCGGTGTTTTCACAACAAACGAGTACGACCGAAAGCGGACTCGAAAAGAAAGACCGACCAAAAGCGAACTTGAAAAGAATGACCGACCGAAAGCAGAGTTTCAACAACAAACGAGTATGACCGAAAGCGGGCTCGAAAAGAAAGACCAACCGAAAGCGGAGTTTCAACAACAAACGAGTACGACCGAAAGTGGACTCGAAAAGAAAGACCGACCAAAAGTGGAGTTTCGACAACAAACGAGTACGACCGAAAGCGGACTCAAAAAGAAAGATCGACCGAAAGCGGACTCGGAAAGAAAGACCTACCAAAAGCGGAGTTTCAACAACAAACGAGTACGACCAAAAGCGGACTCGAAAAGAAAGACCGACCGAAAGCGGAGTTTCAACAACAAACGAGTAGGACCAAAAGCAGACTCGAAAAGAAAGACCGACCGAAAGCGGAGTTTCCACAATAAACGAGTACGACCGTAAGCGGACTCGAAAAGAAAGACCGACCAAAAGTGGACTCGAAAAGAAAGACCGACCGAAAGCGAAGTTTCAACAACAAACGAGTACGACCGAAATCGGACTCGAAAAGAAAGACCGACCGAAAGCGGAGTTTCAACAACAAACGAGTACGACCGAAAGCGGACTCGAAAAGAAAGACCGACCGAAAGCGGACTTGAAAAGAAAGACCAACCGAAAGCGGAGTTTCAACAACAAACGAGTACGACCGAAAGCGGACTCGAAAAGATAGACCGACCAAAAGCGGAGTTTCAACAACAAACGGGTACAACCGAAAGCGGACTCGAAAAGAAAGACCGACCGAAAGCAGAGTTTCAACAACAAACGAGTACGACTGAAAGCGTACTCGAAAAGAATGACCGACCGAAAGCGGAGTTTCAACAACAAACGAGTACGACCGAAAGCGGACTCGAAAAGAAAGACCGACCGAAAGCGTTGTTTCAACAACAAATGGGTACGACCGAAAGCGGACTTGAAAAGAAAGACCAACCGAAAACGGAGTTTCAACAACAAACGAGTACGACTGAAAGCGGACTCGAAAAGATAGACCGAACGAAAGCGGAGTTTCAACAACAAATGGGTACGACCGAAAGCGGACTTGAAAAGAAAGACCAACCGAAAGCGGAGTTTCAACAACAAACAAGTACGACGGAAAGCGGACTCGAAAAGATAGACCGACCGAAAGCGGAGTTTCAACAACAAACGGGTACAACCGAAAGCGGACTCGAAAAGAAAGACTGACCGAAAGCGGAGTTTCAACAACAAACGAGTACGACTGAAAGCGTACTCGAAAAGAATGACCGACCGAAAGCGGAGTTTCAACAAAAAACGAGTACGACCGAAAGCGGACTCGAAAAGAAAGACCGACCGAAAGCGTTGTTTCAACAACAAATGGGTACGACCGAAAGCGGACTTGAAAAGAAAGACCAACCGAAAACGGAGTTTCAACAACAAACGAGTACGACTGAAAGCGAACTCGAAAAGATAGACCGAACGAAAGCGGAGTTTCAACAACAAATGGGTACGACCGAAAGCGGACTTGAAAAGAAAGACCAACCGAAAGCGGAGTTTCAACAACAAACAAGTACGACGGAAAGCGGACTCGAAAAGATAGACCGACCGAAAGCGGAGTTTCAACAACAAACGGGTACAACCGAAAGCGAACTCGAAAAGAAAGACCGACCAAAAGCGGAGTTTCAACAACAAATGGGTATGACCGAAAGCAGACTTGAAAAGAAAGACCAACCGAAAGCGGAGTTTCAACAACAAACGAGTACGACTGAAAGCGGACTCGAAAAGATAGACCGACCGAAAGTGGAGTTTCAACAACAAATGGGTATGACCGAAAGCGGACATGAAAAGAAAGACCAACCGAAAGCGGAGTTTCAACAACAGACGAGTACGACTGAAAGCGGACTCGAAAAGATAGACCGACCGAAAGCGGAGTTTCAACAACAAACGAGTACGACCGAAAGCGGACTCGAAAAGAAAGACCGACCGAAAGTGGAGTTTCAACAACAAACGAGTACGACTGAAAGCGTACTCGAAAAGAATGACCGACCGAAAGCGGAGTTTCAACAACAAACGAGTACGACTGAAAGCGTACTCGAAAAGAATGACCGACCGAAAGCGGAGTTTCAACAACAAACGAGTACGACCGAAAGCGGACTCGAAAAGAAAGACCGACCGAAAGCGTTGTTTCAACAACAAATGGGTACGACCGAAAGCGGACTTGAAATGAAAGACCAACCGAAAGCGGAGTTTCAACAACAAACGAGTACGACTGAAAGCGGACTCGAAAAGATAGACCTACCGAAAGCGGAGTTTCAACAACAAATGGGTACGACCGAAAGCGGACTTGAAAAGAAAGACCAACCGAAAGCGGAGTTTCAACAACAAACAAGTACGACGGAAAGCGGACTCGAAACGATAGACCGACCGAAAGCGGAGTTTCAACAACAAACGGGTACAACCGAAAGCGAACTCGAAAAGAAAGACCGACCGAAAGCGGAGTTTCAACAACAAATGGGTACGACCGAAAGCGGACTCGAAAAGAAAGACCGACCAAAAGTGGAGTTTCAACAACAAACGAGTACGACCGAAAGCGGACTCGAAAAGAAAGACCGACCAAAAGCGAACTTGAAAAGAATGACCGACCGAAAGCGGAGTTTCAACAACAAACGAGTACGTCCGAAAGCGGGCTCGAAAAGAAAGACCAACCGAAAGCGGAGTTTCAACAACAAACGAGTACGACCGAAAGTGGACTCGAAAAGAAAGACCGACCAAAAGTGGAGTTTCAACAACAAACGAGTACGACCGAAAGCGGACTCAAAAAGAAAGATTGACCGAAAGCGGACTCGGAAAGAAAGACCTACCAAAAGCGGAGTTTCAACAACAAACGAGTACGACCGAAAGCGGACTCGAAAAGAAAGACCGACCGAAAGCGGAGTTTCAACAACAAACGAGTAGGACCAAAAGCGGACTCGAAAAGAAAGACCGACCGAAAGCGGAGTTTCAACAACAAACGAGTACGACTGAAAGCGTACTCGAAAAGAATGACCGACCGAAAGCGGAGTTTCAACAAAAAACGAGTACGACCGAAAGCGGACTCGAAAAGAAAGACCGACCGAAAGCGTTGTTTCAACAACAAATGGGTACGACCGAAAGCGGACTTGAAAAGAAAGACCAACCGAAAACGGAGTTTCAACAACAAACGAGTACGACTGAAAGCGAACTCGAAAAGATAGACCGAACGAAAGCGGAGTTTCAACAACAAATGGGTACGACCGAAAGCGGACTTGAAAAGAAAGACCAACCGAAAGCGGAGTTTCAACAACAAACAAGTACGACGGAAAGCGGACTCGAAAAGATAGACCGACCGAAAGCGGAGTTTCAACAACAAACGGGTACAACCGAAAGCGAACTCGAAAAGAAAGACCGACCAAAAGCGGAGTTTCAACAACAAATGGGTATGACCGAAAGCAGACTTGAAAAGAAAGACCAACCGAAAGCGGAGTTTCAACAACAAACGAGTACGACTGAAAGCGGACTCGAAAAGATAGACCGACCGAAAGTGGAGTTTCAACAACAAATGGGTATGACCGAAAGCGGACATGAAAAGAAAGACCAACCGAAAGCGGAGTTTCAACAACAGACGAGTACGACTGAAAGCGGACTCGAAAAGATAGACCGACCGAAAGCGGAGTTTCAACAACAAACGAGTACGACCGAAAGCGGACTCGAAAAGAAAGACCGACCGAAAGTGGAGTTTCAACAACAAACGAGTACGACTGAAAGCGTACTCGAAAAGAATGACCGACCGAAAGCGGAGTTTCAACAACAAACGAGTACGACTGAAAGCGTACTCGAAAAGAATGACCGACCGAAAGCGGAGTTTCAACAACAAACGAGTACGACCGAAAGCGGACTCGAAAAGAAAGACCGACCGAAAGCGTTGTTTCAACAACAAATGGGTACGACCGAAAGCGGACTTGAAATGAAAGACCAACCGAAAGCGGAGTTTCAACAACAAACGAGTACGACTGAAAGCGGACTCGAAAAGATAGACCTACCGAAAGCGGAGTTTCAACAACAAATGGGTACGACCGAAAGCGGACTTGAAAAGAAAGACCAACCGAAAGCGGAGTTTCAACAACAAACAAGTACGACGGAAAGCGGACTCGAAACGATAGACCGACCGAAAGCGGAGTTTCAACAACAAACGGGTACAACCGAAAGCGAACTCGAAAAGAAAGACCGACCGAAAGCGGAGTTTCAACAACAAATGGGTACGACCGAAAGCGGACTCGAAAAGAAAGACCGACCAAAAGTGGAGTTTCAACAACAAACGAGTACGACCGAAAGCGGACTCGAAAAGAAAGACCGACCAAAAGCGAACTTGAAAAGAATGACCGACCGAAAGCGGAGTTTCAACAACAAACGAGTACGACCGAAAGCGGGCTCGAAAAGAAAGACCAACCGAAAGCGGAGTTTCAACAACAAACGAGTACGACCGAAAGTGGACTCGAAAAGAAAGACCGACCAAAAGTGGAGTTTCAACAACAAACGAGTACGACCGAAAGCGGACTCAAAAAGAAAGATTGACCGAAAGCGGACTCGGAAAGAAAGACCTACCAAAAGCAGAGTTTCAACAACAAACGAGTACGACCGAATGCGGACTCGAAAAGAAAGACCGACCGAAAGCGGAGTTTCAACAACAAACGAGTAGGACCAAAAGCGGACTCGAAAAGAAAGACCGACCGAAAGCGGAGTTTCAACAACAAACGAGTACGACCAAAAGTGGACTCGAAAAGAAAGACCGAACGAAAGCGGAGTTTCAACAACAAATGGGTACGACCGAAAGCGGACTTGAAAAGAAAGACCAACCGAAAGCGGAGTTTCAACAACAAACGAGTACGACTGAAAGCGGAATCGAAAAGATAGATTGACCGAAAGCGGAGTTTTAACAACAAACGAGTACGACCGAAAGCGGACTCGAAAAGAAAGACCGACCAAAAGTGGAGTTTCAACAACAAACGAGTACGACCGAAAGCGGACTCAAAAAGAAAGACCGACCGTAAGCGGACTCGAAAATAAAGACCGACCGAAAGCAGAGTTTCAACAACAAACGAGTACGACCGAAAGCGGACTCGAAAAGAAAGACCGACCAAAAGCGGAGTTTCAACAACAAATGAGTAGGACCAAAAGCGGACTCGAAAAGAAAGACCGACCGAAAGCGGTGTTTTCACAACAAACGAGTACGACCGAAAGCGGACTCGAAAAGAAAGACCGACCAAAAGCGAACTTGAAAAGAATGACCGACCGAAAGCGGAGTTTCAACAACAAACGAGTACGACCGAAAGCGGACTCGAAAAGAAAGACCGACCGAAAGTGGAGTTTCAACAACAAACGAGTAGGACCGAAAGCGGGCTCGAAAAGAAAGACCAACCGAAAGCGGAGTTTCAACAACAAACGAGTACGACCGAAAGTGGACTCGAAAAGAAAGACCGACCAAAAGTGGAGTTTCAACAACAAACGAGTACGACCGAAAGCGGACTCAAAAAGAAAGATTGACCGAAAGCGGACTCGGAAAGAAAGACCTACCAAAAGCGGAGTTTCAACAACAAACGAGTACGACCGAAAGCGGACTCGAAAAGAAAGACCGACCGAAAGCGGAGTTTCAACAACAAACGAGTAGGACCAAAAGCGGACTTGAAAAGAAAGACCGACCGAAAGCGGAGTTTCCACAATAAACGAGTACGACCGTAAGCGGACTCGAAAAGAAAGACCGACCAAAAGTGGACTCGAAAAGAAAGACCGACCGAAAGCGAAGTTTCAACAACAAACGAGTACGACCGAAATCGGACTCGAAAAGAAAGACCGACCGAAAGCGGAGTTTCAACAACAAACGAGTACGACCGAAAGCGGACTCGAAAAGAAAGACCGACCGAAAGCGGACTTGAAAAGAAAGACCAACCGAAAGCGGAGTTTCAACAACAAACGAGTACGACCGAAAGCGGACTCGAAAAGATAGACCGACCAAAAGCGGAGTTTCAACAACAAACGGGTACAACCGAAAGCGGACTCGAAAAGAAAGACCGACCGAAAGCGGAGTTTCAACAACAAACGAGTACGACTGAAAGCGTACTCGAAAAGAATGACCGACCGAAAGCGGAGTTTCAACAACAAACGAGTACGACCGAAAGCGGACTCGAAAAGAAAGACCGACCGAAAGCGTTGTTTCAACAACAAATGGGTACGACCGAAAGCGGACTTGAAAAGAAAGACCAACCGAAAACGGAGTTTCAACAACAAACGAGTACGACTGAAAGCGGACTCGAAAATATAGACCGAACGAAAGCGGAGTTTCAACAACAAATGGGTACGACCGAAAGCGGACTTGAAAAGAAAGACCAACCGAAAGCGGAGTTTCAACAACAAACAAGTACGACGGAAAGCGGACTCGAAAAGATAGACCGACCGAAAGCGGAGTTTCAACAACAAACGGGTACAACCGAAAGCGAACTCGAAAAGAAAGACCGACCAAAAGCGGAGTTTCAACAACAAATGGGTACGACCGAAAGCAGACTTGAAAAGAAAGACCAACCGAAAGCGGAGTTTCAACAACAAACGAGTACGACTGAAAGCGGACTCGAAAAGATAGACCGACCGAAAGTGGAGTTTCAACAACAAATGGGTACGACCGAAAGCGGACATGAAAAGAAAGACCAACCGAAAGCGGAGTTTCAACAACAGACGAGTACGACTGAAAGCGGACTCGAAAAGATAGACCGACCGAAAGCGGAGTTTCAACAACAAACGAGTACGACCGAAAGCGGACTCGAAAAGAAAGACCGACCGAAAGCGGAGTTTCAACAATAAACGAGTACGACCGAAAGCGGACTCGAAAAGAAAGACCGACCGAAAGCGGAGTTTCAACAACAAACGAGTACGACTGAAAGCGGACTCGAAAAGATAGACCGACCGAAAGTGGAGTTTCAACAACAAATGGGTATGACCGAAAGCGGACATGAAAAGAAAGACCAACCGAAAGCGGAGTTTCAACAACAGACGAGTACGACTGAAAGCGGACTCGAAAAGATAGACCGACCGAAAGCGGAGTTTCAACAACAAACGAGTACGACCGAAAGCGGACTCGAAAAGAAAGACCGACCGAAAGTGGAGTTTCAACAACAAACGAGTACGACTGAAAGCGTACTCGAAAAGAATGACCGACCGAAAGCGGAGTTTCAACAACAAACGAGTACGACTGAAAGCGTACTCGAAAAGAATGACCGACCGAAAGCGGAGTTTCAACAACAAACGAGTACGACCGAAAGCGGACTCGAAAAGAAAGACCGACCGAAAGCGTTGTTTCAACAACAAATGGGTACGACCGAAAGCGGACTTGAAATGAAAGACCAACCGAAAGCGGAGTTTCAACAACAAACGAGTACGACTGAAAGCGGACTCGAAAAGATAGACCTACCGAAAGCGGAGTTTCAACAACAAATGGGTACGACCGAAAGCGGACTTGAAAAGAAAGACCAACCGAAAGCGGAGTTTCAACAACAAACAAGTACGACGGAAAGCGGACTCGAAACGATAGACCGACCGAAAGCGGAGTTTCAACAACAAACGGGTACAACCGAAAGCGAACTCGAAAAGAAAGACCGACCGAAAGCGGAGTTTCAACAACAAATGGGTACTACCGAAAGCGGACTCGAAAAGAAAGACCGACCAAAAGTGGAGTTTCAACAACAAACGAGTACGACCGAAAGCGGACTCGAAAAGAAAGACCGACCAAAAGCGAACTTGAAAAGAATGACCGACCGAAAGCGGAGTTTCAACAACAAACGAGTACGACCGAAAGCGGGCTCGAAAAGAAAGACCAACCGAAAGCGGAGTTTCAACAACAAACGAGTACGACCGAAAGTGGACTCGAAAAGAAAGACCGACCAAAAGTGGAGTTTCAACAACAAACGAGTACGACCGAAAGCGGACTCAAAAAGAAAGATTGACCGAAAGCGGACTCGGAAAGAAAGACCTACCAAAAGCGGAGTTTCAACAACAAACGAGTACGACCGAAAGCGGACTCGAAAAGAAAGACCGACCGAAAGCGGAGTTTCAACAACAAACGAGTAGGACCAAAAGCGGACTCGAAAAGAAAGACCGACCGAAAGCGGAGTTTCAACAACAAACGAGTACGACTAAAAGTGGACTCGAAAAGAAAGACCGAACGAAAGCGGAGTTTCAACAACAAATGGGTACGACCGAAAGCGGACTTGAAAAGAAAGACCAACCGAAAGCGGAGTTTCAACAACAAACGAGTACGACTGAAAGCGGAATCGAAAAGATAGATTGACCGAAAGCGGAGTTTTAACAACAAACGAGTACGACCGAAAGCGGACTCGAAAAGAAAGACCGACCAAAAGTGGAGTTTCAACAACAAACGAGTACGACCGAAAGTGGACTCAAAAAGAAAGACCGACCGTAAGCGGACTCGAAAATAAAGACCGACCGAAAGCAGAGTTTCAACAACAAACGAGTACGACCGAAAGCGGACTCGAAAAGAAAGACCGACCAAAAGCGGAGTTTCAACAACAAATGAGTAGGACCAAAAGCGGACTCGAAAAGAAAGACCGACCGAAAGCGGTGTTTTCACAACAAACGAGTACGACCGAAAGCGGACTCGAAAAGAAAGACCGACCAAAAGCGAACTTGAAAAGAATGACCGACCGAAAGCGGAGTTTCAACAACAAACGAGTACGACCGAAAGCGGACTCGAAAAGAAAGACCGACCGAAAGTGGAGTTTCAACAACAAACGAGTAGGACCGAAAGCGGGCTCGAAAAGAAAGACCAACCGAAAGCGGAGTTTCAACAACAAACGAGTACGACCGAAAGTGGACTCGAAAAGAAAGACCGACCAAAAGTGGAGTTTCAACAACAAACGAGTACGACCGAAAGCGGACTCAAAAAGAAAGATTGACCGAAAGCGGACTCGGAAAGAAAGACCTACCAAAAGCGGAGTTTCAACAACAAACGAGTACGACCGAAAGCGGACTCGAAAAGAAAGACCGACCGAAAGCGGAGTTTCAACAACAAACGAGTAGGACCAAAAGCGGACTCGAAAAGAAAGACCGACCGAAAGCGGAGTTTCCACAATAAACGAGTACGACCGTAAGCGGACTCGAAAAGAAAGACCGACCAAAAGTGGACTCGAAAAGAAAGACCGACCGAAAGCGAAGTTTCAACAACAAACGAGTACGACCGAAATCGGACTCGAAAAGAAAGACCGACCGAAAGCGGAGTTTCAACAACAAACGAGTACGACCGAAAGCGGACTCGAAAAGAAAGACCGACCGAAAGCGGACTTGAAAAGAAAGACCAACCGAAAGCGGAGTTTCAACAACAAACGAGTACGACCGAAAGCGGACTCGAAAAGATAGACCGACCAAAAGCGGAGTTTCAACAACAAACGGGTACAACCGAAAGCGGACTCGAAAAGAAAGACTGACCGAAAGCGGAGTTTCAACAACAAACGAGTACGACTGAAGCGTACTCGAAAAGAATGACCGACCGAAAGCGGAGTTTCAACAACAAACGAGTACGACCGAAAGCGGACTCGAAAAGAAAGACCGACCGAAAGCGTTGTTTCAACAACAAATGGGTACGACCGAAAGCGGACTTGAAAAGAAAGACCAACCGAAAACGGAATTTCAACAACAAACGAGTACGACTGAAAGCGGACTCGAAAATGTAGACCGAACGAAAGCGGAGTTTCAACAACAAATGGGTACGACCGAAAGCGGACTTGAAAAGAAAGACCAACCGAAAGCGGAGTTTCAACAACAAACAAGTACGACGGAAAGCGGACTCGAAAAGATAGACCGACCGAAAGCGGAGTTTCAACAACAAACGGGTACAACCGAAAGCGAACTCGAAAAGAAAGACCGACCAAAAGCGGAGTTTCAACAACAAATGGGTACGACCGAAAGCAGACTTGAAAAGAAAGACCAACCGAAAGCAGAGTTTCAACAACAAACGAGTACGACTGAAAGCGGACTCGAAAAGATAGACCGACCGAAAGTGGAGTTTCAACAACAAATGGGTACGACCGAAAGCGGACATGAAAAGAAAGACCAACCGAAAGCGGAGTTTCAACAACAGACGAGTACGACTGAAAGCGGACTCGAAAAGATAGACCGACCGAAAGCGGAGTTTCAACAACAAACGAGTACGACCGAAAGCGGACTCGAAAAGAAAGACCGACCGAAAGCGGAGTTTCAACAATAAACGAGTACGACCGAAAGCGGACTCGAAAAGAATGACCGACCGAAAGCGGAGTTTCAACAACAAACGAGTACGACTGAAAGCGTACTCGAAAAGAATGACCGACCGAAAGCGGAGTTTCAACAACAAACGAGTACGACCGAAAGCGGACTCGAAAAGAAAGACCGACCGAAAGCGTTGTTTCAACAACAAATGGGTACGACCGAAAGCGGACTTGAAATGAAAGACCAACCGAAAGCGGAGTTTCAACAACAAACGAGTACGACTGAAAGCGGACTCGAAAAGATAGACCTACCGAAAGCGGAGTTTCAACAACAAATGGGTACGACCGAAAGCGGACTTGAAAAGAAAGACCAACCGAAAGCGGAGTTTCAACAACAAACAAGTACGACGGAAAGCGGACTCGAAACGATAGACCGACCGAAAGCGGAGTTTCAACAACAAACGGGTACAACCGAAAGCGAACTCGAAAAGAAAGACCGACCGAAAGCGGAGTTTCAACAACAAATGGGTACGACCGAAAGCGGACTCGAAAAGAAAGACCGACCAAAAGTGGAGTTTCAACAACAAACGAGTACGACCGAAAGCGGACTCGAAAAGAAAGACCGACCAAAAGCGAACTTGAAAAGAATGACCGACCGAAAGCGGAGTTTCAACAACAAACGAGTACGACCGAAAGCGGGCTCGAAAAGAAAGACCAACCGAAAGCGGAGTTTCAACAACAAACGAGTACGACCGAAAGTGGACTCGAAAAGAAAGACCGACCAAAAGTGGAGTTTCAACAACAAACGAGTACGACCGAAAGCGGACTCAAAAAGAAAGATTGACCGAAAGCGGACTCGGAAAGAAAGACCTACCAAAAGCGGAGTTTCAACAACAAACGAGTACGACCGAAAGCGGACTCGAAAAGAAAGACCGACCGAAAGCGGAGTTTCAACAACAAACGAGTAGGACCAAAAGCGGACTCGAAAAGAAAGACCGACCGAAAGCGGAGTTTCAACAACAAACGAGTACGACTGAAAGCGTACTCGAAAAGAATGACCGACCGAAAGCGGAGTTTCAACAAAAAACGAGTACGACCGAAAGCGGACTCGAAAAGAAAGACCGACCGAAAGCGTTGTTTCAACAACAAATGGGTACGACCGAAAGCGGACTTGAAAAGAAAGACCAACCGAAAACGGAGTTTCAACAACAAACGAGTACGACTGAAAGCGAACTCGAAAAGATAGACCGAACGAAAGCGGAGTTTCAACAACAAATGGGTACGACCGAAAGCGGACTTGAAAAGAAAGACCAACCGAAAGCGGAGTTTCAACAACAAACAAGTACGACGGAAAGCGGACTCGAAAAGATAGACCGACCGAAAGCGGAGTTTCAACAACAAACGGGTACAACCGAAAGCGAACTCGAAAAGAAAGACCGACCAAAAGCGGAGTTTCAACAACAAATGGGTATGACCGAAAGCAGACTTGAAAAGAAAGACCAACCGAAAGCGGAGTTTCAACAACAAACGAGTACGACTGAAAGCGGACTCGAAAAGATAGACCGACCGAAAGTGGAGTTTCAACAACAAATGGGTATGACCGAAAGCGGACATGAAAAGAAAGACCAACCGAAAGCGGAGTTTCAACAACAGACGAGTACGACTGAAAGCGGACTCGAAAAGATAGACCTACCGAAAGCGGAGTTTCAACAACAAATGGGTACGACCGAAAGCGGACTTGAAAAGAAAGACCAACCGAAAGCGGAGTTTCAACAACAAACAAGTACGACGGAAAGCGGACTCGAAACGATAGACCGACCGAAAGCGGAGTTTCAACAACAAACGGGTACAACCGAAAGCGAACTCGAAAAGAAAGACCGACCGAAAGCGGAGTTTCAACAACAAATGGGTACGACCGAAAGCGGACTCGAAAAGAAAGACCGACCAAAAGTGGAGTTTCAACAACAAACGAGTACGACCGAAAGCGGACTCGAAAAGAAAGACCGACCAAAAGCGAACTTGAAAAGAATGACCGACCGAAAGCGGAGTTTCAACAACAAACGAGTACGACCGAAAGCGGGCTCGAAAAGAAAGACCAACCGAAAGCGGAGTTTCAACAACAAACGAGTACGACCGAAAGTGGACTCGAAAAGAAAGACCGACCAAAAGTGGAGTTTCAACAACAAACGAGTACGACCGAAAGCGGACTCAAAAAGAAAGATTGACCGAAAGCGGACTCGGAAAGAAAGACCTACCAAAAGCGGAGTTTCAACAACAAACGAGTACGACCGAAAGCGGACTCGAAAAGAAAGACCGACCGAAAGCGGAGTTTCAACAACAAACGAGTAGGACCAAAAGCGGACTCGAAAAGAAAGACCGACCGAAAGCGGAGTTTCAACAACAAACGAGTACGACTGAAAGCGTACTCGAAAAGAATGACCGACCGAAAGCAGAGTTTCAACAAAAAACGAGTACGACCGAAAGCGGACTCGAAAAGAAAGACCGACCGAAAGCGTTGTTTCAACAACAAATGGGTACGACCGAAAGCGGACTTGAAAAGAAAGACCAACCGAAAACGGAGTTTCAACAACAAACGAGTACGACTGAAAGCGAACTCGAAAAGATAGACCGAACGAAAGCGGAGTTTCAACAACAAATGGGTACGACCGAAAGCGGACTTGAAAAGAAAGACCAACCGAAAGCGGAGTTTCAACAACAAACAAGTACGACGGAAAGCGGACTCGAAAAGATAGACCGACCGAAAGCGGAGTTTCAACAACAAACGGGTACAACCGAAAGCGAACTCGAAAAGAAAGACCGACCAAAAGCGGAGTTTCAACAACAAATGGGTATGACCGAAAGCAGACTTGAAAAGAAAGACCAACCGAAAGCGGAGTTTCAACAACAAACGAGTACGACTGAAAGCGGACACGAAAAGATAGACCGACCGAAAGTGGAGTTTCAACAACAAATGGGTATGACCGAAAGCGGACATGAAAAGAAAGACCAACCGAAAGCGGAGTTTCAACAACAGACGAGTACGACTGAAAGCGGACTCGAAAAGATAGACCGACCGAAAACGGAGTTTCAACAACAAACGAGTACGATCGAAAGCGGACTCGAAAAGAAAGACCGACCGAAAGTGGAGTTTCAACAACAAACGAGTACGACTGAAAGCGTACTCGAAAAGAATGACCGACCGAAAGCGGAGTTTCAACAACAAACGAGTACGACTGAAAGCGTACTCGAAAAGAATGACCGACCGAAAGCGGAGTTTCAACAACAAACGCGTACGATCGAAAGCGGACTCGAAAAGAAAGACCGACCGAAAGCGTTGTTTCAACAACAAATGGGTACGACCGAAAGCGGACTTGAAATGAAAGACCAACCGAAAGCGGAGTTTCAACAACAGACGAGTACGACTGAAAGCGGACTCGAAAAGATAGACCGACCGAAAGCGGAGTTTCAACAACAAACGAGTACGACCGAAAGCGGACTCGAAAAGAAAGACCGACCGAAAGTGGAGTTTCAACAACAAACGAGTACGACCGAAAGCGGACTCGAAAAGAAAGACCGACCGAAAGTGGAGTTTCAACAACAAACGAGTACGACTGAAAGCGTACTCGAAAAGAATGACCGACCGAAAGCGGAGTTTCAACAACAAACGAGTACGACTGAAAGCGTACTCGAAAAGAATGACCGACCGAAAGCGGAGTTTCAACAACAAACGAGTACGACCGAAAGCGGACTCGAAAAGAAAGACCGACCGAAAGCGTTGTTTCAACAACAAATGGGTACGACCGAAAGCGGACTTGAAATGAAAGACCAACCGAAAGCGGAGTTTCAACAACAAACGAGTACGACTGAAAGCGGACTCGAAAAGATAGACCTACCGAAAGCGGAGTTTCAACAACAAATGGGTACGACCGAAAGCGGACTCGAAAAGAAAGACCGACCGAAAGCGTTGTTTCAACAACAAACAAGTACGACCGAAAGCGGACTCGAAACGATAGACCGACCGAAAGCGGAGTTTCAACAACAAACGAGTACGACTGAAAGCGAACTCGAAAAGATAGACCGAACGAAAGCGGAGTTTCAACAACAAATGGGTACGACCGAAAGCGGACTCGAAAAGAAAGACCGACCAAAAGTGGAGTTTCAACAACAAACAAGTACGACGGAAAGCGGACTCGAAAAGATAGACCGACCGAAAGCGGAGTTTCAACAACAAACGGGTACAACCGAAAGCGAACTCGAAAAGAAAGACCGACCAAAAGCGGAGTTTCAACAACAAATGGGTATGACCGAAAGCAGACTTGAAAAGAAAGACCAACCGAAAGCGGAGTTTCAACAACAAACGAGTACGACTGAAAGCGGACTCGAAAAGATAGACCGACCGAAAGTGGAGTTTCAACAACAAATGGGTATGACCGAAAGCGGACATGAAAAGAAAGACCAACCGAAAGCGGAGTTTCAACAACAGACGAGTACGACTGAAAGCGGACTCGAAAAGATAGACCTACCGAAAGCGGAGTTTCAACAACAAATGGGTACGACCGAAAGCGGACTTGAAAAGAAAGACCAACCGAAAGCGGAGTTTCAACAACAAACAAGTACGACGGAAAGCGGACTCGAAACGATAGACCGACCGAAAGCGGAGTTTCAACAACAAACGGGTACAACCGAAAGCGAACTCGAAAAGAAAGACCGACCGAAAGCGGAGTTTCAACAACAAATGGGTACGACCGAAAGCGGACTCGAAAAGAAAGACCGACCAAAAGTGGAGTTTCAACAACAAACGAGTACGACCGAAAGCGGACTCGAAAAGAAAGACCGACCAAAAGCGAACTTGAAAAGAATGACCGACCGAAAGCGGAGTTTCAACAACAAACGAGTACGACCGAAAGCGGGCTCGAAAAGAAAGACCAACCGAAAGCGGAGTTTCAACAACAAACGAGTACGACCGAAAGTGGACTCGAAAAGAAAGACCGACCAAAAGTGGAGTTTCAACAACAAACGAGTACGACCGAAAGCGGACTCAAAAAGAAAGATTGACCGAAAGCGGACTCGGAAAGAAAGACCTACCAAAAGCGGAGTTTCAACAACAAACGAGTACGACCGAAAGCGGACTCGAAAAGAAAGACCGACCGAAAGCGGAGTTTCAACAACAAACGAGTAGGACCAAAAGCGGACTCGAAAAGAAAGACCGACCGAAAGCGGAGTTTCAACAACAAACGAGTACGACTGAAAGCGTACTCGAAAAGAATGACCGACCGAAAGCAGAGTTTCAACAAAAAACGAGTACGACCGAAAGCGGACTCGAAAAGAAAGACCGACCGAAAGCGTTGTTTCAACAACAAATGGGTACGACCGAAAGCGGACTTGAAAAGAAAGACCAACCGAAAACGGAGTTTCAACAACAAACGAGTACGACTGAAAGCGAACTCGAAAAGATAGACCGAACGAAAGCGGAGTTTCAACAACAAATGGGTACGACCGAAAGCGGACTTGAAAAGAAAGACCAACCGAAAGCGGAGTTTCAACAACAAACAAGTACGACGGAAAGCGGACTCGAAAAGATAGACCGACCGAAAGCGGAGTTTCAACAACAAACGGGTACAACCGAAAGCGAACTCGAAAAGAAAGACCGACCAAAAGCGGAGTTTCAACAACAAATGGGTATGACCGAAAGCAGACTTGAAAAGAAAGACCAACCGAAAGCGGAGTTTCAACAACAAACGAGTACGACTGAAAGCGGACACGAAAAGATAGACCGACCGAAAGTGGAGTTTCAACAACAAATGGGTATGACCGAAAGCGGACATGAAAAGAAAGACCAACCGAAAGCGGAGTTTCAACAACAGACGAGTACGACTGAAAGCGGACTCGAAAAGATAGACCGACCGAAAACGGAGTTTCAACAACAAACGAGTACGACCGAAAGCGGACTCGAAAAGAAAGACCGACCGAAAGTGGAGTTTCAACAACAAACGAGTACGACTGAAAGCGTACTCGAAAAGAATGACCGACCGAAAGCGGAGTTTCAACAACAAACGAGTACGACTGAAAGCGTACTCGAAAAGAATGACCGACCGAAAGCGGAGTTTCAACAACAAACGCGTACGATCGAAAGCGGACTCGAAAAGAAAGACCGACCGAAAGCGTTGTTTCAACAACAAATGGGTACGACCGAAAGCGGACTTGAAATGAAAGACCAACCGAAAGCGGAGTTTCAACAACAGACGAGTACGACTGAAAGCGGACTCGAAAAGATAGACCGACCGAAAGCGGAGTTTCAACAACAAACGAGTACGACCGAAAGCGGACTCGAAAAGAAAGACCGACCGAAAGTGGAGTTTCAACAACAAACGAGTACGACCGAAAGCGGACTCGAAAAGAAAGACCGACCGAAAGTGGAGTTTCAACAACAAACGAGTACGACTGAAAGCGTACTCGAAAAGAATGACCGACCGAAAGCGGAGTTTCAACAACAAACGAGTACGACTGAAAGCGTACTCGAAAAGAATGACCGACCGAAAGCGGAGTTTCAACAACAAACGAGTACGACCGAAAGCGGACTCGAAAAGAAAGACCGACCGAAAGCGTTGTTTCAACAACAAATGGGTACGACCGAAAGCGGACTTGAAATGAAAGACCAACCGAAAGCGGAGTTTCAACAACAAACGAGTACGACTGAAAGCGGACTCGAAAAGATAGACCTACCGAAAGCGGAGTTTCAACAACAAATGGGTACGACCGAAAGCGGACTTGAAAAGAAAGACCAACCGAAAGCGGAGTTTCAACAACAAACAAGTACGACGGAAAGCGGACTCGAAACGATAGACCGACCGAAAGCGGAGTTTCAACAACAAACGGGTACAACCGAAAGCGGACTCGAAAAGAAAGACCGACCGAAAGCGGAGTTTCAACAACAAATGGGTACGACCGAAAGCGGACTCGAAAAGAAAGACCGACCAAAAGTGGAGTTTCAACAACAAACGAGTACGACCGAAAGCGGACTCGAAAAGAAAGACCGACCAAAAGCGAACTTGAAAAGAATGACCGACCGAAAGCGGAGTTTCAACAACAAACGAGTACGACCGAAAGCGGGCTCGAAAAGAAAGACCAACCGAAAGCGGAGTTTCAACAACAAACGAGTACGACCGAAAGTGGACTCGAAAAGAAAGACCGACCAAAAGTGGAGTTTCAACAACAAACGAGTACGACCGAAAGCGGACTCAAAAAAAAAGATTGACCGAAAGCGGACTCGGAAAGAAAGACCTACCAAAAGCGGAGTTTCAACAACAAACGAGTACGACCGAAAGCGGACTCGAAAAGAAAGACCGACCGAAAGCGGAGTTTCAACAACAAACGAGTAGGACCAAAAGCGGACTCGAAAAGAAAGACCGACCGAAAGCGGAGTTTCAACAACAAACGAGTACGACCAAAAGTGGACTCGAAAAGAAAGACCGAACGAAAGCGGAGTTTCAACAACAAATGGGTACGACCGAAAGCGGACTTGAAAAGAAAGACCAACCGAAAGCGGAGTTTCAACAACAAACGAGTACGACTGAAAGCGGAATCGAAAAGATAGATTGACCGAAAGCGGAGTTTTAACAACAAACGAGTACGACCGAAAGCGGACTCGAAAAGAAAGACCGACCAAAAGTGGAGTTTCAACAACAAACGAGTACGACCGAAAGCGGACTCAAAAAGAAAGACCGACCGTAAGCGGACTCGAAAATAAAGACCGACCGAAAGCAGAGTTTCAACAACAAACGAGTACGACCGATAGCGGACTCGAAAAGAAAGACCGACCAAAAGCGGAGTTTCAACAACAAATGAGTAGGACCAAAAGCGGACTCGAAAAGAAAGACCGACCGAAAGCGGTGTTTTCACAACAAACGAGTACGACCGAAAGCGGACTCGAAAAGAAAGACCGACCAAAAGCGAACTTGAAAAGAATGACTGACCGAAAGCGGAGTTTCAACAACAAATGGGTACGACCGAAAGCGGACTTGAAAAGAAAGACCAACCGAAAGCGGAGTTTCAACAACAAACAAGTACGACGGAAAGCGGACTCGAAAAGATAGACCGACCGAAAGCGGAGTTTCAACAACAAACGGGTACAACCGAAAGCGAACTCGAAAAGAAAGACCGACCAAAAGCGGAGTTTCAACAACAAATGGGTACGACCGAAAGCAGACTTGAAAAGAAAGACCAACCGAAAGCGGAGTTTCAACAACAAACGAGTACGACTGAAAGCGGACTCGAAAAGATAGACCGACCGAAAGTGGAGTTTCAACAACAAATGGGTACGACCGAAAGCGGACATGAAAAGAAAGACCAACCGAAAGCGGAGTTTCAACAACAGACGAGTACGACTGAAAGCGGACTCGAAAAGATAGATCGACCGAAAGCGGAGTTTCAACAACAAACGAGTACGACCGAAAGCGGACTCGAAAAGAAAGACCGACCGAAAGCGGAGTTTCAACAATAAACGAGTACGACCGAAAGCGGACTAGAAAAGAAAGACCGACCGAAAGCGGAGTTTCAACAACAAACGAGTACGACTGAAAGCGTACTCGAAAAGAATGACCGACCGAAAGCGGAGTTTCAACAACAAACGAGTACGACCGAAAGCGGACTCGAAAAGAAAGACCGACCGAAAGCGTTGTTTCAACAACAAATGGGTACGACCGAAAGCGGACTTGAAATGAAAGACCAACCGAAAGCGGAGTTTCAACAACAAACGAGTACGACTGAAAGCGGACTCGAAAAGATAGACCTACCGAAAGCGAAGTTTCAACAACAAATGGGTACGACCGAAAGCGGACTTGAAAAGAAAGACCAACCGAAAGCGGAGTTTCAACAACAAACAAGTACGACGGAAAGCGGACTCGAAACGATAGACCGACCGAAAGCGGAGTTTCAACAACAAACGGGTACAACCGAAAGCGAACTCGAAAAGAAAGACCGACCGAAAGCGGAGTTTCAACAACAAATGGGTACGACCGAAAGCGGACTCGAAAAGAAAGACCGACCAAAAGTGGAGTTTCAACAACAAACGAGTACGACCGAAAGCGGACTCGAAAAGAAAGACCGACCAAAAGCGAACTTGAAAAGAATGACCGACCGAAAGCGGAGTTTCAACAACAAACGAGTACGACCGAAAGCGGGCTCGAAAAGAAAGACCAACCGAAAGCGGAGTTTCAACAACAAACGAGTACGACCGAAAGTGGACTCGAAAAGAAAGACCGACCAAAAGTGGAGTTTCAACAACAAACGAGTACGACCGAAAGCGGACTCAAAAAGAAAGATTGACCGAAAGCGGACTCGGAAAGAAAGACCTACCAAAAGCGGAGTTTCAACAACAAACGAGTACGACCGAAAGCGGACTCGAAAAGAAAGACCGACCGAAAGCGGAGTTTCAACAACAAACGAGTAGGACCAAAAGCGGACTCGAAAAGAAAGACCGACCGAAAGCGGAGTTTCAACAACAAACGAGTACGACTGAAAGCGTACTCGAAAAGAATGACCGACCGAAAGCGGAGTTTCAACAAAAAACGAGTACGACCGAAAGCGGACTCGAAAAGAAAGACCGACCGAAAGCGTTGTTTCAACAACAAATGGGTACGACCGAAAGCGGACTTGAAAAGAAAGACCAACCGAAAACGGAGTTTCAACAACAAACGAGTACGACTGAAAGCGAACTCGAAAAGATAGACCGAACGAAAGCGGAGTTTCAACAACAAATGGGTACGACCGAAAGCGGACTTGAAAAGAAAGACCAACCGAAAGCGGAGTTTCAACAACAAACAAGTACGACGGAAAGCGGACTCGAAAAGATAGACCGACCGAAAGCGGAGTTTCAACAACAAACGGGTACAACCGAAAGCGAACTCGAAAAGAAAGACCGACCAAAAGCGGAGTTTCAACAACAAATGGGTATGACCGAAAGCAGACTTGAAAAGAAAGACCAACCGAAAGCGGAGTTTCAACAACAAACGAGTACGACTGAAAGCGGACACGAAAAGATAGACCGACCGAAAGTGGAGTTTCAACAACAAATGGGTATGACCGAAAGCGGACATGAAAAGAAAGACCAACCGAAAGCGGAGTTTCAACAACAGACGAGTACGACTGAAAGCGGACTCGAAAAGATAGACCGACCGAAAGCGGAGTTTCAACAACAAACGAGTACGACCGAAAGCGGACTCGAAAAGAAAGACCGACCGAAAGTGGAGTTTCAACAACAAACGAGTACGACTGAAAGCGTACTCGAAAAGAATGACCGACCGAAAGCGGAGTTTCAACAACAAACGAGTACGACTGAAAGCGTACTCGAAAAGAATGACCGACCGAAAGCGGAGTTTCAACAACAAACGAGTACGACCGAAAGCGGACTCGAAAAGAAAGACCGACCGAAAGCGTTGTTGCAACAACAAATGGGTACGACCGAAAGCGGACTTGAAATGAAAGACCAACCGAAAGCGGAGTTTCAACAACAAACGAGTACGACTGAAAGCGGACTCGAAAAGATAGACCTACCGAAAGCGGAGTTTCAACAACAAATGGGTACGACCGAAAGCGGACTTGAAAAGAAAGACCAACCGAAAGCGGAGTTTCAACAACAAACAAGTACGACGGAAAGCGGACTCGAAACGATAGACCGACCGAAAGCGGAGTTTCAACAACAAACGGGTACAACCGAAAGCGGACTCGAAAAGAAAGACCGACCGAAAGCGGAGTTTCAACAACAAATGGGTACGACCGAAAGCGGACTCGAAAAGAAAGACCGACCAAAAGTGGAGTTTCAACAACAAACGAGTACGACCGAAAGCGGACTCGAAAAGAAAGACCGACCAAAAGCGAACTTGAAAAGAATGACCGACCGAAAGCGGAGTTTCAACAACAAACGAGTACGACCGAAAGCGGGCTCGAAAAGAAAGACCAACCGAAAGCGGAGTTTCAACAACAAACGAGTACGACCGAAAGTGGACTCGAAAAGAAAGACCGACCAAAAGTGGAGTTTCAACAACAAACGAGTACGACCGAAAGCGGACTCAAAAAAAAAGATTGACCGAAAGCGGACTCGGAAAGAAAGACCTACCAAAAGCGGAGTTTCAACAACAAACGAGTACGACCGAAAGCGGACTCGAAAAGAAAGACCGACCGAAAGCGGAGTTTCAACAACAAACGAGTAGGACCAAAAGCGGACTCGAAAAGAAAGACCGACCGAAAGCGGAGTTTCAACAACAAACGAGTACGACCAAAAGTGGACTCGAAAAGAAAGACCGAACGAAAGCGGAGTTTCAACAACAAATGGGTACGACCGAAAGCGGACTTGAAAAGAAAGACCAACCGAAAGCGGAGTTTCAACAACAAACGAGTACGACTGAAAGCGGAATCGAAAAGATAGATTGACCGAAAGCGGAGTTTTAACAACAAACGAGTACGACCGAAAGCGGACTCGAAAAGAAAGACCGACCAAAAGTGGAGTTTCAACAACAAACGAGTACGACCGAAAGCGGACTCAAAGAGAAAGACCGACCGTAAGCGGACTCGAAAATAAAGATCGACCGAAAGCAGAGTTTCAACAACAAACGAGTACGACCGATAGCGGACTCGAAAAGAAAGACCGACCAAAAGCGGAGTTTCAACAACAAATGAGTAGGACCAAAAGCGGACTCGAAAAGAAAGACCGACCGAAAGCGGTGTTTTCACAACAAACGAGTACGACCGAAAGCGGACTCGAAAAGAAAGACCGACCAAAAGCGAACTTGAAAAGAATGACTGACCGAAAGCGGAGTTTCAACAACAAACGAGTACGACCGAAAGCGGACTCGAAAAGAAAGACCGACCGAAAGTGGAGTTTCAACAACAAACGAGTAGGACCGAAAGCGGGCTCGAAAAGAAAGACCAACCGAAAGCGGAGTTTCAACAACAAACGAGTACGACCGAAAGTGGACTCGAAAAGAAAGACCGACCAAGAGTGGAGTTTCAACAACAAACGAGTACGACCGAAAGCGGACTCAAAAAGAAAGATTGACCGAAAGCGGACTCGGAAAGAAAGACCTACCAAAAGCGGAGTTTCAACAACAAACGAGTACGACCGAAAGCGGACTCGAAAAGAAAGACCGACCGAAAGCGGAGTTTCAACAACAAACGAGTAGGACCAAAAGCGGACTCGAAAAGAAAGACCGACCGAAAGCGGAGTTTCCACAATAAACGAGTACGACCGTAAGCGGACTCGAAAAGAAAGACCGACCAAAAGTGGACTCGAAAAGAAAGACCGACTGAAAGTGAAGTTTCAACAACAAACGAGTACGACCGAAATCGGACTCGAAAAGAAAGACCGACCGAAAGCGGAGTTTCAACAACAAACGAGTACGACCGAAAGCGGACTCGAAAAGAAAGACCGACCGAAAGCGGACTTGAAAAGAAAGACCAACCGAAAGCGGAGTTTCAACAACAAACGGGTACAACCGAAAGCGGACTCGAAAAGAAAGACCGACCGAAAGCGGAGTTTCAACAACAAACGAGTACGACTGAAAGCGTACTCGAAAAGAATGACCGACCGAAAGCGGAGTTTCAACAACAAACGAGTACGACTGAAAGCGGACTCGAAAAGATAGACCTACCGAAAGCGGAGTTTCAACAACAAATGGGTACGACCGAAAGCGGACTTGAAAAGAAAGACCAACCGAAAGCGGAGTTTCAACAACAAACAAGTACGACGGAAAGCGGACTCGAAACGATAGACCGACCGAAAGCGGAGTTTCAACAACAAACGGGTACAACCGAAAGCGGACTCGAAAAGAAAGACCGACCGAAAGCGGAGTTTCAACAACAAATGGGTACGACCGAAAGCGGACTCGAAAAGAAAGACCGACCAAAAGTGGAGTTTCAACAACAAACGAGTACGACCGAAAGCGGACTCGAAAAGAAAGACCGACCAAAAGCGAACTTGAAAAGAATGACCGACCGAAAGCGGAGTTTCAACAACAAACGAGTACGACCGAAAGCGGGCTCGAAAAGAAAGACCAACCGAAAGCGGAGTTTCAACAACAAACGAGTACGACCGAAAGTGGACTCGAAAAGAAAGACCGACCAAAAGTGGAGTTTCAACAACAAACGAGTACGACCGAAAGCGGACTCAAAAAAAAAGATTGACCGAAAGCGGACTCGGAAAGAAAGACCTACCAAAAGCGGAGTTTCAACAACAAACGAGTACGACCGAAAGCGGACTCGAAAAGAAAGACCGACCGAAAGCGGAGTTTCAACAACAAACGAGTAGGACCAAAAGCGGACTCGAAAAGAAAGACCGACCGAAAGCGGAGTTTCAACAACAAACGAGTACGACCAAAAGTGGACTCGAAAAGAAAGACCGAACGAAAGCGGAGTTTCAACAACAAATGGGTACGACCGAAAGCGGACTTGAAAAGAAAGACCAACCGAAAGCGGAGTTTCAACAACAAACGAGTACGACTGAAAGCGGAATCGAAAAGATAGATTGACCGAAAGCGGAGTTTTAACAACAAACGAGTACGACCGAAAGCGGACTCGAAAAGAAAGACCGACCAAAAGTGGAGTTTCAACAACAAACGAGTACGACCGAAAGCGGACTCAAAGAGAAAGACCGACCGTAAGCGGACTCGAAAATAAAGATCGACCGAAAGCAGAGTTTCAACAACAAACGAGTACGACCGATAGCGGACTCGAAAAGAAAGACCGACCAAAAGCGGAGTTTCAACAACAAATGAGTAGGACCAAAAGCGGACTCGAAAAGAAAGACCGACCGAAAGCGGTGTTTTCACAACAAACGAGTACGACCGAAAGCGGACTCGAAAAGAAAGACCGACCAAAAGCGAACTTGAAAAGAATGACTGACCGAAAGCGGAGTTTCAACAACAAACGAGTACGACCGAAAGCGGACTCGAAAAGAAAGACCGACCGAAAGTGGAGTTTCAACAACAAACGAGTAGGACCGAAAGCGGGCTCGAAAAGAAAGACCAACCGAAAGCGGAGTTTCAACAACAAACGAGTACGACCGAAAGTGGACTCGAAAAGAAAGACCGACCAAGAGTGGAGTTTCAACAACAAACGAGTACGACCGAAAGCGGACTCAAAAAGAAAGATTGACCGAAAGCGGACTCGGAAAGAAAGACCTACCAAAAGCGGAGTTTCAACAACAAACGAGTACGACCGAAAGCGGACTCGAAAAGAAAGACCGACCGAAAGCGGAGTTTCAACAACAAACGAGTAGGACCAAAAGCGGACTCGAAAAGAAAGACCGACCGAAAGCGGAGTTTCCACAATAAACGAGTACGACCGTAAGCGGACTCGAAAAGAAAGACCGACCAAAAGTGGACTCGAAAAGAAAGACCGACTGAAAGTGAAGTTTCAACAACAAACGAGTACGACCGAAATCGGACTCGAAAAGAAAGACCGACCGAAAGCGGAGTTTCAACAACAAACGAGTACGACCGAAAGCGGACTCGAAAAGAAAGACCGACCGAAAGCGGACTTGAAAAGAAAGACCAACCGAAAGCGGAGTTTCAACAACAAACGGGTACAACCGAAAGCGGACTCGAAAAGAAAGACCGACCGAAAGCGGAGTTTCAACAACAAACGAGTACGACTGAAAGCGTACTCGAAAAGAATGACCGACCGAAAGCGGAGTTTCAACAACAAACGAGTACGACCGAAAGCGGACTCGAAAAGAAAGACCGACCGAAAGCGTTGTTTCAACAACAAATGGGTACGACCGAAAGCGGACTTGAAAAGAAAGACCAACCGAAAACGGAGTTTCAACAACAAACGAGTACGACTGAAAGCGGACTCGAAAATATAGACCGAACGAAAGCGGAGTTTCAACAACAAATGGGTACGACCGAAAGCGGACTTGAAAAGAAAGACCAACCGAAAGCGGAGTTTCAACAACAAACAAGTACGACGGAAAGCGGACTCGAAAAGATAGACCGACCGAAAGCGGAGTTTCAACAACAAACGGGTACAACCGAAAGCGAACTCGAAAAGAAAGACCGACCAAAAGCGGAGTTTCAACAACAAATGGGTACGACCGAAAGCAGACTTGAAAAGAAAGACCAACCGAAAGCGGAGTTTCAACAACAAACGAGTACGACTGAAAGCGGACTCGAAAAGATAGACCGACCGAAAGTGGAGTTTCAACAACAAATGGGTACGACCGAAAGCGGACATGAAAAGAAAGACCAACCGAAAGCGGAGTTTCAACAACAGACGAGTACGACTGAAAGCGGACTCGAAAAGATAGACCGACCGAAAGCGGAGTTTCAACAACAAACGAGTACGACCGAAAGCGGACTCGAAAAGAAAGACCGACCGAAAGCGGAGTTTCAACAATAAACGAGTACGACCGAAAGCGGACTCGAAAAGAAAGACCGACCGAAAGCGGAGTTTCAACAACAAACGAGTACGACTGAAAGCGTACTCGAAAAGAATGACCGACCGAAAGCGGAGTTTCAACAACAAACGAGTACGACCGAAAGCGGACTCGAAAAGAAAGACCGACCGAAAGCGTTGTTTCAACAACAAATGGGTACGACCGAAAGCGGACTTGAAAAGAAAGACCAACCGAAAGCGGAGTTTCAACAACAAACGAGTACGACCGAAAGCGGACTCAAAAAGAAAGATTGACCGAAAGCGGACTCGGAAAGAAAGACCTACCAAAAGCGGAGTTTCAACAACAAACGAGTACGACCGAAAGCGGACTCGAAAAGAAAGACCGACCGAAAGCGGAGTTTCAACAACAAACGAGTAGGACCAAAAGCGGACTCGAAAAGAAAGACCGACCGAAAGCGGAGTTTCAACAACAAACGAGTACGACCACAAGTGGACTCGAAAAGAAAGACCGAACGAAAGCGGAGTTTCAACAACAAATGGGTACGACCGAAAGCGGACTTGAAAAGAAAGACCAACCGAAAGCGGAGTTTCAACAACAAACGAGTACGACTGAAAGCGGAATCGAAAAGATAGATTGACCGAAAGCGGAGTTTCAACAACAAACGAGTACGACCGAAAGCGGACTCAAAAAGAAAGATTGACCGAAAGCGGACTCGGAAAGAAAGACCTACCAAAAGCGGAGTTTCAACAACAAACGAGTACGACCGAAAGCGGACTCGAAAAGAAAGACCGACCGAAAGCGGAGTTTCAACAACAAACGAGTAGGACCAAAAGCGGACTCGAAAAGAAAGACCGACCGAAAGCGGAGTTTCAACAACAAACGAGTACGACCACAAGTGGACTCGAAAAGAAAGACCGACCAAAAGTGGAGTTTCAACAACAAACGAGTACGACCGAAAGCGGACTCAAAAAGAAAGACCGACCGTAAGCGGACTCGAAAATAAAGACCGACCGAAAGCAGAGTTTCAACAACAAACGAGTACGACCGAAAGCGGACTCGAAAAGAAAGACCGACCAAAAGCGGAGTTTCAACAACAAATGAGTAGGACCAAAAGCGGACTCGAAAAGAAAGACCGACCGAAAGCAGTGTTTTCACAACAAACGAGTACGACCGAAAGCGGACTCGAAAAGAAAGACCGACCAAAAGCGAACTTGAAAAGAATGACCGACCGAAAGCGGAGTTTCAACAACAAACGAGTACGACCGAAAGCGGACTCGAAAAGAAAGACCGACCGAAAGTGGAGTTTCAACAACAAACGAGTAGGACCGAAAGCGGGCTCGAAAAGAAAGACCAACCGAAAGCGGAGTTTCAACAACAAACGAGTACGACCGAAAGTGGACTCGAAAAGAAAGACCGACCAAAAGTGGAGTTTCAACAACAAACGAGTACGACCGAAAGCGGACTCAAAAAGAAAGATTGACCGAAAGCGGACTCGGAAAGAAAGACCTACCAAAAGCGGAGTTTCAACAACAAACGAGTACGACCGAAAGCGGACTCGAAAAGAAAGACCGACCGAAAGCGGAGTTTCAACAACAAACGAGTAGGACCAAAAGCGGACTCGAAAAGAAAGACCGACCGAAAGCGGAGTTTCCACAATAAACGAGTACGACCGTAAGCGGACTCGAAAAAAAGACCGACCAAAAGTGGACTCGAAAAGAAAGACCGACCGAAAGCGAAGTTTCAACAACAAACGAGTACGACCGAAATCGGACTCGAAAAGAAAGACCGACCGAAAGCGGAGTTTCAACAACAAACGAGTACGACCGAAAGCGGAATCGAAAAGAAAGACCGACCGAAAGCGGACTTGAAAAGAAAGACCAACCGAAAGCGGAGTTTCAACAACAAACGAGTACGACCGAAAGCGGACTCGAAAAGATAGACCGACCAAAAGCGGAGTTTCAACAACAAACGGGTACAACCGAAAGCGGACTCGAAAAGAAAGACCGACCGAAAGCGGAGTTTCAACAACAAACGAGTACGACCGAAAGCGGACTCGAAAAGAAAGACCGACCGAAAGCGTTGTTTCAACAACAAATGGGTACGACCGAAAGCGGACTTGAAAAGAAAGACCAACCGAAAACGGAGTTTCAACAACAAACGAGTACGACTGAAAGCGGACTCGAAAATATAGACCGAACGAAAGCGGAGTTTCAACAACAAATGGGTACGACCGAAAGCGGACTTGAAAAGAAAGACCAACCGAAAGCGGAGTTTCAACAACAAACAAGTACGACGGAAAGCGGACTCGAAAAGATAGACCGACCGAAAGCGGAGTTTCAACAACAAACGGGTACAACCGAAAGCGAACTCGAAAAGAAAGACCGACCAAAAGCGGAGTTTCAACAACAAATGGGTACGACCGAAAGCAGACTTGAAAAGAAAGACCAACCGAAAGCGGAGTTTCAACAACAAACGAGTACGACTGAAAGCGGACTCGAAAAGATAGACCGACCGAAAGTGGAGTTTCAACAACAAATGGGTACGACCGAAAGCGGACATGAAAAGAAAGACCAACCGAAAGCGGAGTTTCAACAACAGACGAGTACGACTGAAAGCGGACTCGAAAAGATAGACCGACCGAAAGCGGAGTTTCAACAACAAACGGGTACAACCGAAAGCGAACTCGAAAAGAAAGACCGACCGAAAGCGGAGTTTCAACAACAAATGGGTATGACCGAAAGCAGACTCGAAAAGAAAGACCGACCGAAAGCGGAGTTTCAACAACAAACGAGTACGACTGAAAGCGTACTCGAAAAGAATGACCGACCGAAAGCGGAGTTTCAACAACAAACGAGTACGACCGAAAGCGGACTCGAAAAGAAAGACCGACCGAAAGCGTTGTTTCAACAACAAATGGGTACGACCGAAAGCGGACTTGAAAAGAAAGACCAACCGAAAGCGGAGTTTCAACAACAAACGAGTACGACCGAAAGCGGACTCGAAAAGAAAGACCGACCGAAAGTGGAGTTTCAACAACAAACGAGTACGACTGAAAGCGTACTCGAAAAGAATGACCGACCGAAAGCGGAGTTTCAACAACAAACGAGTACGACTGAAAGCGTACTCGAAAAGAATGACTGACCGAAAGCGGAGTTTCAACAACAAACGAGTACGACCGAAAGCGGACTCGAAAAGAAAGACCGACCGAAAGCGTTGTTTCGACAACAAATGGGTACGACCGAAAGCGGACTTGAAAAGAAAGACCAACCGAAAGCGGAGTTTCAACAACAAACGAGTACGACTGAAAGCGGACTCGAAAAGATAGACCGAACGAAAGCGGAGTTTCAACAACAAATGGGTACGACCGAAAGCGGACTTGAAAAGAAAGACCAACCGAAAGCGGAGTTTCAACAACAAACAAGTACGACGGAAAGCGGACTCGAAAAGATAGACCGACCGAAAGCGGAGTTTCAACAACAAACGGGTACAACCGAAAGCAAACTCGAAAAGAAAGACCGACCGAAAGCGTTGTTTCAACAACAAATGGGTACGACCGAAAGCGGACTCGAAAAGAAAGACCAACCGAAATCGGAGTTTCAACAACAAACGAGTACGACTGAAAGCGTACTCGAAAAGAATGACCGACCGAAAGCGGAGTTTCAACAACAAACGAGTACGACCGAAAGCGGACTCGAAAAGAAAGACCGACCGAAAGCGTTGTTTCAACAACAAATGGGTACGACCGAAAGCGGACTTGAAAAGAAAGACCAACCGAAAACGGAGTTTCAACAACAAACGAGTACGACTGAAAGCGGACTCGAAAATATAGACCGAACGAAAGCGGAGTTTCAACAACAAATGGGTACGACCGAAAGCGGACTTGAAAAGAAAGACCAACCGAAAGCGGAGTTTCAACAACAAACAAGTACGACGGAAAGCGGACTCGAAAAGATAGACCGACCGAAAGCGGAGTTTCAACAACAAACGGGTACAACCGAAAGCGAACTCGAAAAGAAAGACCGACCAAAAGCGGAGTTTCAACAACAAATGGGTACGACCGAAAGCAGACTTGAAAAGAAAGACCAACCGAAAGCGGAGTTTCAACAACAAACGAGTACGACTGAAAGCGGACTCGAAAAGATAGACCGACCGAAAGTGGAGTTTCAACAACAAATGGGTACGACCGAAAGCGGACATGAAAAGAAAGACCAACCGAAAGCGGAGTTTCAACAACAGACGAGTACGACTGAAAGCGGACTCGAAAAGATAGACCGACCGAAAGCGGAGTTTCAACAACAAACGAGTACGACCGAAAGCGGACTCGAAAAGAAAGACCGACCGAAAGCGGAGTTTCAACAATAAACGAGTACGACCGAAAGCGGACTCGAAAAGAAAGACCGACCGAAAGCGGAGTTTCAACAACAAACGAGTACGACTGAAAGCGTACTCGAAAAGAATGACCGACCGAAAGCGGAGTTTCAACAACAAACGAGTACGACCGAAAGCGGACTCGAAAAGAAAGACCGACCGAAAGCGTTGTTTCAACAACAAATGGGTACGACCGAAAGCGGACTTGAAAAGAAAGACCAACCGAAAGCGGAGTTTCAACAACAAACGAGTACGACCGAAAGCGGACTCAAAAAGAAAGATTGACCGAAAGCGGACTCGGAAAGAAAGACCTACCAAAAGCGGAGTTTCAACAACAAACGAGTACGACCGAAAGCGGACTCGAAAAGAAAGACCGACCGAAAGCGGAGTTTCAACAACAAACGAGTAGGACCAAAAGCGGACTCGAAAAGAAAGACCGACCGAAAGCGGAGTTTCAACAACAAACGAGTACGACCACAAGTGGACTCGAAAAGAAAGACCGAACGAAAGCGGAGTTTCAACAACAAATGGGTACGACCGAAAGCGGACTTGAAAAGAAAGACCAACCGAAAGCGGAGTTTCAACAACAAACGAGTACGACTGAAAGCGGAATCGAAAAGATAGATTGACCGAAAGCGGAGTTTTAACAACAAACGAGTACGACCGAAAGCGGACTCGAAAAGAAAGACCGACCAAAAGTGGAGTTTCAACAACAAACGAGTACGACCGAAAGCGGACTCAAAGAGAAAGACCGACCGTAAGCGGACTCGAAAATAAAGACCGACCGAAAGCAGAGTTTCAACAACAAACGAGTACGACCGATAGCGGACTCGAAAAGAAAGACCGACCAAAAGCGGAGTTTCAACAACAAATGAGTAGGACCAAAAGCGGACTCGAAAAGAAAGACCGACCGAAAGCGGTGTTTTCACAACAAACGAGTACGACCGAAAGCGGACTCGAAAAGAAAGACCGACCAAAAGCGAACTTGAAAAGAATGACTGACCGAAAGCGGAGTTTCAACAACAAACGAGTACGACCGAAAGCGGACTCGAAAAGAAAGACCGACCGAAAGTGGAGTTTCAACAACAAACGAGTAGGACCGAAAGCGGGCTCGAAAAGAAAGACCAACCGAAAGCGGAGTTTCAACAACAAACGAGTACGACCGAAAGTGGACTCGAAAAGAAAGACCGACCAAGAGTGGAGTTTCAACAACAAACGAGTACGACCGAAAGCGGACTCAAAAAGAAAGATTGACCGAAAGCGGACTCGGAAAGAAAGACCTACCAAAAGCGGAGTTTCAACAACAAACGAGTACGACCGAAAGCGGACTCGAAAAGAAAGACCGACCGAAAGCGGAGTTTCAACAACAAACGAGTAGGACCAAAAGCGGACTCGAAAAGAAAGACCGACCGAAAGCGGAGTTTCCACAATAAACGAGTACGACCGTAAGCGGACTCGAAAAGAAAGACCGACCAAAAGTGGACTCGAAAAGAAAGACCGACTGAAAGCGAAGTTTCAACAACAAACGAGTACGACCGAAATCGGACTCGAAAAGAAAGACCGACCGAAAGCGGAGTTTCAACAACAAACGAGTACGACCGAAAGCGGACTCGAAAAGAAAGACCGACCGAAAGCGGACTTGAAAAGAAAGACCAACCGAAAGCGGAGTTTCAACAACAAACGGGTACAACCGAAAGCGGACTCGAAAAGAAAGACCGACCGAAAGCGGAGTTTCAACAACAAACGAGTACGACTGAAAGCGTACTCGAAAAGAATGACCGACCGAAAGCGGAGTTTCAACAACAAACGAGTACGACCGAAAGCGGACTCGAAAAGAAAGACCGACCGAAAGCGTTGTTTCAACAACAAATGGGTACGACCGAAAGCGGACTTGAAAAGAAAGACCAACCGAAAACGGAGTTTCAACAACAAACGAGTACGACTGAAAGCGGACTCGAAAATATAGACCGAACGAAAGCGGAGTTTCAACAACAAATGGGTACGACCGAAAGCGGACTTGAAAAGAAAGACCAACCGAAAGCGGAGTTTCAACAACAAACAAGTACGACGGAAAGCGGACTCGAAAAGATAGACCGACCGAAAGCGGAGTTTCAACAACAAACGGGTACAACTGAAAGCGAACTCGAAAAGAAAGACCGACCAAAAGCGGAGTTTCAACAACAAATGGGTACGACCGAAAGCAGACTTGAAAAGAAAGACCAACCGAAAGCGGAGTTTCAACAACAAACGAGTACGACTGAAAGCGGACTCGAAAAGATAGACCGACCGAAAGTGGAGTTTCAACAACAAATGGGTACGACCGAAAGCGGACATGAAAAGAAAGACCAACCGAAAGCGGAGTTTCAACAACAGACGAGTACGACTGAAAGCGGACTCGAAAAGATAGACCGACCGAAAGCGGAGTTTCAACAACAAACGAGTACGACCGAAAGCGGACTCGAAAAGAAAGACCGACCGAAAGCGGAGTTTCAACAATAAACGAGTACGACCGAAAGCGGACTCGAAAAGAAAGACCGACCGAAAGCGGAGTTTCAACAACAAACGAGTACGACTGAAAGCGTACTCGAAAAGAATGACCGACCGAAAGCGGAGTTTCAACAACAAACGAGTACGACCGAAAGCGGACTCGAAAAGAAAGACCGACCGAAAGCGTTGTTTCAACAACAAATGGGTACGACCGAAAGCGGACTTGAAAAGAAAGACCAACCGAAAGCGGAGTTTCAACAACAAACGAGTACGACCGAAAGCGGACTCAAAAAGAAAGATTGACCGAAAGCGGACTCGGAAAGAAAGACCTACCAAAAGCGGAGTTTCAACAACAAACGAGTACGACCGAAAGCGGACTCGAAAAGAAAGACCGACCGAAAGCGGAGTTTCAACAACAAACGAGTAGGACCAAAAGCGGACTCGAAAAGAAAGACCGACCGAAAGCGGAGTTTCAACAACAAACGAGTACGACCACAAGTGGACTCGAAAAGAAAGACCGAACGAAAGCGGAGTTTCAACAACAAATGGGTACGACCGAAAGCGGACTTGAAAAGAAAGACCAACCGAAAGCGGAGTTTCAACAACAAACGAGTACGACTGAAAGCGGAATCGAAAAGATAGATTGACCGAAAGCGGAGTTTTAACAACAAACGAGTACGACCGAAAGCGGACTCGAAAAGAAAGACCGACCAAAAGTGGAGTTTCAACAACAAACGAGTACGACCGAAAGCGGACTCAAAAAGAAAGACCGACCGTAAGCGGACTCGAAAATAAAGACCGACCGAAAGCAGAGTTTCAACAACAAACGAGTATGACCGAAAGCGGACTCGAAAAGAAAGACCGACCAAAAGCGGAGTTTCAACAACAAATGAGTAGGACCAAAAGCGGACTCGAAAAGAAAGACCGACCGAAAGCAGTGTTTTCACAACAAACGAGTACGACCGAAAGCGGACTCGAAAAGAAAGACCGACCAAAAGCGAACTTGAAAAGAATGACCGACCGAAAGCGGAGTTTCAACAACAAACGAGTACGACCGAAAGCGGACTCGAAAAGAAAGACCGACCGAAAGTGGAGTTTCAACAACAAACGAGTAGGACCGAAAGCGGGCTCGAAAAGAAAGACCAACCGAAAGCGGAGTTTCAACAACAAACGAGTACGACCGAAAGTGGACTCGAAAAGAAAGACCGACCAAAAGTGGAGTTTCAACAACAAACGAGTACGACCGAAAGCGGACTCAAAAAGAAAGATTGACCGAAAGCGGACTCGGAAAGAAAGACCTACCAAAAGCGGAGTTTCAACAACAAACGAGTACGACCGAAAGCGGACTCGAAAAGAAAGACCGACCGAAAGCGGAGTTTCAACAACAAACGAGTAGGACCAAAAGCGGACTCGAAAAGAAAGACCGACCGAAAGCGGAGTTTCCACAATAAACGAGTACGACCGTAAGCGGACTCGAAAAAAAGACCGACCAAAAGTGGACTCGAAAAGAAAGACCGACCGAAAGCGAAGTTTCAACAACAAACGAGTACGACCGAAATCGGACTCGAAAAGAAAGACCGACCGAAAGCGGAGTTTCAACAACAAACGAGTACGACCGAAAGCGGAATCGAAAAGAAAGACCGACCGAAAGCGGACTTGAAAAGAAAGACCAACCGAAAGCGGAGTTTCAACAACAAACGAGTACGACCGAAAGCGGACTCGAAAAGATAGACCGACCAAAAGCGGAGTTTCAACAACAAACGGGTACAACCGAAAGCGGACTCGAAAAGAAAGACCGACCGAAAGCGGAGTTTCAACAACAAACGAGTACGACCGAAAGCGGACTCGAAAAGAAAGACCGACCGAAAGCGTTGTTTCAACAACAAATGGGTACGACCGAAAGCGGACTTGAAAAGAAAGACCAACCGAAAACGGAGTTTCAACAACAAACGAGTACGACTGAAAGCGGACTCGAAAATATAGACCGAACGAAAGCGGAGTTTCAACAACAAATGGGTACGACCGAAAGCGGACTTGAAAAGAAAGACCAACCGAAAGCGGAGTTTCAACAACAAACAAGTACGACGGAAAGCGGACTCGAAAAGATAGACCGACCGAAAGCGGAGTTTCAACAACAAACGGGTACAACCGAAAGCGAACTCGAAAAGAAAGACCGACCAAAAGCGGAGTTTCAACAACAAATGGGTACGACCGAAAGCAGACTTGAAAAGAAAGACCAACCGAAAGCGGAGTTTCAACAACAAACGAGTACGACTGAAAGCGGACTCGAAAAGATAGACCGACCGAAAGTGGAGTTTCAACAACAAATGGGTACGACCGAAAGCGGACATGAAAAGAAAGACCAACCGAAAGCGGAGTTTCAACAACAGACGAGTACGACTGAAAGCGGACTCGAAAAGATAGACCGACCGAAAGCGGAGTTTCAACAACAAACGGGTACAACCGAAAGCGAACTCGAAAAGAAAGACCGACCGAAAGCGGAGTTTCAACAACAAATGGGTATGACCGAAAGCAGACTCGAAAAGAAAGACCGACCGAAAGCGGAGTTTCAACAACAAACGAGTACGACTGAAAGCGTACTCGAAAAGAATGACCGACCGAAAGCGGAGTTTCAACAACAAACGAGTACGACCGAAAGCGGACTCGAAAAGAAAGACCGACCGAAAGCGTTGTTTCAACAACAAATGGGTACGACCGAAAGCGGACTTGAAAAGAAAGACCAACCGAAAGCGGAGTTTCAACAACAAACGAGTACGACCGAAAGCGGACTCGAAAAGAAAGACCGACCGAAAGTGGAGTTTCAACAACAAACGAGTACGACTGAAAGCGTACTCGAAAAGAATGACCGACCGAAAGCGGAGTTTCAACAACAAACGAGTACGACTGAAAGCGTACTCGAAAAGAATGACTGACCGAAAGCGGAGTTTCAACAACAAACGAGTACGACCGAAAGCGGACTCGAAAAGAAAGACCGACCGAAAGCGTTGTTTCGACAACAAATGGGTACGACCGAAAGCGGACTTGAAAAGAAAGACCAACCGAAAGCGGAGTTTCAACAACAAACGAGTACGACTGAAAGCGGACTCGAAAAGATAGACCGAACGAAAGCGGAGTTTCAACAACAAATGGGTACGACCGAAAGCGGACTTGAAAAGAAAGACCAACCGAAAGCGGAGTTTCAACAACAAACAAGTACGACGGAAAGCGGACTCGAAAAGATAGACCGACCGAAAGCGGAGTTTCAACAACAAACGGGTACAACCGAAAGCAAACTCGAAAAGAAAGACCGACCGAAAGCGTTGTTTCAACAACAAATGGGTACGACCGAAAGCGGACTCGAAAAGAAAGACCAACCGAAATCGGAGTTTCAACAACAAACGAGTACGACTGAAAGCGTACTCGAAAAGAATGACCGACCGAAAGCGGAGTTTCAACAACAAACGAGTACGACCGAAAGCGGACTCGAAAAGAAAGACCGACCGAAAGCGTTGTTTCAACAACAAATGGGTACGACCGAAAGCGGACTTGAAAAGAAAGACCAACCGAAAACGGAGTTTCAACAACAAACGAGTACGACTGAAAGCGGACTCGAAAATATAGACCGAACGAAAGCGGAGTTTCAACAACAAATGGGTACGACCGAAAGCGGACTTGAAAAGAAAGACCAACCGAAAGCGGAGTTTCAACAACAAACAAGTACGACGGAAAGCGGACTCGAAAAGATAGACCGACCGAAAGCGGAGTTTCAACAACAAACGGGTACAACCGAAAGCGAACTCGAAAAGAAAGACCGACCAAAAGCGGAGTTTCAACAACAAATGGGTACGACCGAAAGCAGACTTGAAAAGAAAGACCAACCGAAAGCGGAGTTTCAACAACAAACGAGTACGACTGAAAGCGGACTCGAAAAGATAGACCGACCGAAAGTGGAGTTTCAACAACAAATGGGTACGACCGAAAGCGGACATGAAAAGAAAGACCAACCGAAAGCGGAGTTTCAACAACAGACGAGTACGACTGAAAGCGGACTCGAAAAGATAGACCGACCGAAAGCGGAGTTTCAACAACAAACGAGTACGACCGAAAGCGGACTCGAAAAGAAAGACCGACCGAAAGCGGAGTTTCAACAATAAACGAGTACGACCGAAAGCGGACTCGAAAAGAAAGACCGACCGAAAGCGGAGTTTCAACAACAAACGAGTACGACTGAAAGCGTACTCGAAAAGAATGACCGACCGAAAGCGGAGTTTCAACAACAAACGAGTACGACCGAAAGCGGACTCGAAAAGAAAGACCGACCGAAAGCGTTGTTTCAACAACAAATGGGTACGACCGAAAGCGGACTTGAAAAGAAAGACCAACCGAAAGCGGAGTTTCAACAACAAACGAGTACGACCGAAAGCGGACTCAAAAAGAAAGATTGACCGAAAGCGGACTCGGAAAGAAAGACCTACCAAAAGCGGAGTTTCAACAACAAACGAGTACGACCGAAAGCGGACTCGAAAAGAAAGACCGACCGAAAGCGGAGTTTCAACAACAAACGAGTAGGACCAAAAGCGGACTCGAAAAGAAAGACCGACCGAAAGCGGAGTTTCAACAACAAACGAGTACGACCACAAGTGGACTCGAAAAGAAAGACCGAACGAAAGCGGAGTTTCAACAACAAATGGGTACGACCGAAAGCGGACTTGAAAAGAAAGACCAACCGAAAGCGGAGTTTCAACAACAAACGAGTACGACTGAAAGCGGAATCGAAAAGATAGATTGACCGAAAGCGGAGTTTTAACAACAAACGAGTACGACCGAAAGCGGACTCGAAAAGAAAGACCGACCAAAAGTGGAGTTTCAACAACAAACGAGTACGACCGAAAGCGGACTCAAAAAGAAAGACCGACCGTAAGCGGACTCGAAAATAAAGACCGACCGAAAGCAGAGTTTCAACAACAAACGAGTACGACCGAAAGCGGACTCGAAAAGAAAGACCGACCAAAAGCGGAGTTTCAACAACAAATGAGTAGGACCAAAAGCGGACTCGAAAAGAAAGACCGACCGAAAGCAGTGTTTTCACAACAAACGAGTACGACCGAAAGCGGACTCGAAAAGAAAGACCGACCAAAAGCGAACTTGAAAAGAATGACCGACCGAAAGCGGAGTTTCAACAACAAACGAGTACGACCGAAAGCGGACTCGAAAAGAAAGACCGACCGAAAGTGGAGTTTCAACAACAAACGAGTAGGACCGAAAGCGGGCTCGAAAAGAAAGACCAACCGAAAGCGGAGTTTCAACAACAAACGAGTACGACCGAAAGTGGACTCGAAAAGAAAGACCGACCAAAAGTGGAGTTTCAACAACAAACGAGTACGACCGAAAGCGGACTCAAAAAGAAAGATTGACCGAAAGCGGACTCGGAAAGAAAGACCTACCAAAAGCGGAGTTTCAACAACAAACGAGTACGACCGAAAGCGGACTCGAAAAGAAAGACCGACCGAAAGCGGAGTTTCAACAACAAACGAGTAGGACCAAAAGCGGACTCGAAAAGAAAGACCGACCGAAAGCGGAGTTTCCACAATAAACGAGTACGACCGTAAGCGGACTCGAAAAAAAGACCGACCAAAAGTGGACTCGAAAAGAAAGACCGACCGAAAGCGAAGTTTCAACAACAAACGAGTACGACCGAAATCGGACTCGAAAAGAAAGACCGACCGAAAGCGGAGTTTCAACAACAAACGAGTACGACCGAAAGCGGACTCGAAAAGAAAGACCGACCGAAAGCGGACTTGAAAAGAAAGACCAACCGAAAGCGGAGTTTCAACAACAAACGAGTACGACCGAAAGCGGACTCGAAAAGATAGACCGACCAAAAGCGGAGTTTCAACAACAAACGGGTACAACCGAAAGCGGACTCGAAAAGAAAGACCGACCGAAAGCGGAGTTTCAACAACAAACGAGTACGACCGAAAGCGGACTCGAAAAGAAAGACCGACCGAAAGCGTTGTTTCAACAACAAATGGGTACGACCGAAAGCGGACTTGAAAAGAAAGACCAACCGAAAACGGAGTTTCAACAACAAACGAGTACGACTGAAAGCGGACTCGAAAATATAGACCGAACGAAAGCGGAGTTTCAACAACAAATGGGTACGACCGAAAGCGGACTTGAAAAGAAAGACCAACCGAAAGCGGAGTTTCAACAACAAACAAGTACGACGGAAAGCGGACTCGAAAAGATAGACCGACCGAAAGCGGAGTTTCAACAACAAACGGGTACAACCGAAAGCGAACTCGAAAAGAAAGACCGACCAAAAGCGGAGTTTCAACAACAAATGGGTACGACCGAAAGCAGACTTGAAAAGAAAGACCAACCGAAAGCGGAGTTTCAACAACAAACGAGTACGACTGAAAGCGGACTCGAAAAGATAGACCGACCGAAAGTGGAGTTTCAACAACAAATGGGTACGACCGAAAGCGGACATGAAAAGAAAGACCAACCGAAAGCGGAGTTTCAACAACAGACGAGTACGACTGAAAGCGGACTCGAAAAGATAGACCGACCGAAAGCGGAGTTTCAACAACAAACGGGTACAACCGAAAGCGAACTCGAAAAGAAAGACCGACCGAAAGCGGAGTTTCAACAACAAATGGGTATGACCGAAAGCAGACTCGAAAAGAAAGACCGACCGAAAGCGGAGTTTCAACAACAAACGAGTACGACTGAAAGCGTACTCGAAAAGAATGACCGACCGAAAGCGGAGTTTCAACAACAAACGAGTACGACCGAAAGCGGACTCGAAAAGAAAGACCGACCGAAAGCGTTGTTTCAACAACAAATGGGTACGACCGAAAGCGGACTTGAAAAGAAAGACCAACCGAAAGCGGAGTTTCAACAACAAACGAGTACGACCGAAAGCGGACTCGAAAAGAAAGACCGACCGAAAGTGGAGTTTCAACAACAAACGAGTACGACTGAAAGCGTACTCGAAAAGAATGACCGACCGAAAGCGGAGTTTCAACAACAAACGAGTACGACTGAAAGCGTACTCGAAAAGAATGACTGACCGAAAGCGGAGTTTCAACAACAAACGAGTACGACCGAAAGCGGACTCGAAAAGAAAGACCGACCGAAAGCGTTGTTTCGACAACAAATGGGTACGACCGAAAGCGGACTTGAAAAGAAAGACCAACCGAAAGCGGAGTTTCAACAACAAACGAGTACGACTGAAAGCGGACTCGAAAAGATAGACCGAACGAAAGCGGAGTTTCAACAACAAATGGGTACGACCGAAAGCGGACTTGAAAAGAAAGACCAACCGAAAGCGGAGTTTCAACAACAAACAAGTACGACGGAAAGCGGACTCGAAAAGATAGACCGACCGAAAGCGGAGTTTCAACAACAAACGGGTACAACCGAAAGCAAACTCGAAAAGAAAGACCGACCGAAAGCGTTGTTTCAACAACAAATGGGTACGACCGAAAGCGGACTCGAAAAGAAAGACCAACCGAAATCGGAGTTTCAACAACAAACGAGTACGACTGAAAGCGGACTCGAAAAGATAGACCTATCGAAAGCGGAGTTTCAACAACAAACGAGTACGACCGAAAGCGGACTCGAAAAGAAAGACCGACCGAAAGCGTTGTTTCAACAACAAATGGGTACGACCGAAAGCGGACTTGAAATGAAAGACCAACCGAAAGCGGAGTTTCAACAACAAACGAGTACGACTGAAAGCGGACTCGAAAAGATAGACCTACCGAAAGCGGAGTTTCAACAACAAATGGGTACGACCGAAAGCGGACTTGAAAAGAAAGACCAACCGAAAGCGGAGTTTCAACAACAAACAAGTACGACGGAAAGCGGACTCGAAACGATAGACCGACCGAAAGCGGAGTTTCAACAACAAACGGGTACAACCGAAAGCGAACTCGAAAAGAAAGACCGACCGAAAGCGGAGTTTCAACAACAAATGGGTACGACCGAAAGCGGACTCGAAAAGAAAGACCGACCAAAAGTGGAGTTTCAACAACAAACGAGTACGACCGAAAGCGGACTCGAAAAGAAAGACCGACCAAAAGCGAACTTGAAAAGAATGACCGACCGAAAGCGGAGTTTCAACAACAAACGAGTACGACCGAAAGCGGGCTCGAAAAGAAAGACCAACCGAAAGCGGAGTTTCAACAACAAACGAGTACGACCGAAAGTGGACTCGAAAAGAAAGACCGACCAAAAGTGGAGTTTCAACAACAAACGAGTACGACCGAAAGCGGACTCAAAAAGAAAGATTGACCGAAAGCGGACTCGGAAAGAAAGACCTACCAAAAGCGGAGTTTCAACAACAAACGAGTACGACCGAAAGCGGACTCGAAAAGAAAGACCGACCGAAAGCGGAGTTTCAACAACAAACGAGTAGGACCAAAAGCGGACTCGAAAAGAAAGACCGACCGAAAGCGGAGTTTCAACAACAAACGAGTACGACCAAAAGTGGACTCGAAAAGAAAGACCGAACGAAAGCGGAGTTTCAACAACAAATGGGTACGACCGAAAGCGGACTTGAAAAGAAAGACCAACCGAAAGCGGAGTTTCAACAACAAACGAGTACGACTGAAAGCGGAATCGAAAAGATAGATTGACCGAAAGCGGAGTTTTAACAACAAACGAGTACGACCGAAAGCGGACTCGAAAAGAAAGACCGACCAAAAGTGGAGTTTCAACAACAAACGAGTACGACCGAAAGCGGACTCAAAAAGAAAGACCGACCGTAAGCGGACTCGAAAATAAAGACCGACCGAAAGCAGAGTTTCAACAACAAACGAGTACGACCGAAAGCGGACTCGAAAAGAAAGACCGACCAAAAGCGGAGTTTCAACAACAAATGAGTATGACCAAAAGCGGACTCGAAAAGAAAGACCGACCGAAAGCGGTGTTTTCACAACAAACGAGTACGACCGAAAGCGGACTCGAAAAGAAAGACCGACCAAAAGCGAACTTGAAAAGAATGACCGACCGAAAGCGGAGTTTCAATAACAAACGAGTACGACCGAAAGCGGACTCGAAAAGAAAGACCGACCGAAAGTGGAGTTTCAACAACAAACGAGTAGGACCGAAAGCGGGCTCGAAAAGAAAGACCAACCGAAAGCGGAGTTTCAACAACAAACGAGTACGACCGAAAGTGGACTCGAAAAGAAAGACCGACCAAAAGTGGAGTTTCAACAACAAACGAGTACGACCGAAAGCGGACTCAAAAAGAAAGATCGACCGAAAGCAGACTCGGAAAGAAAGACCTACCAAAAGCGGAGTTTCAACAACAAACGAGTACGACCGAAAGCGGACTCGAAAAGAAAGACCGACCGAAAGCGTAGTTTCAACAACAAACGAGTAGGACCAAAAGCGGACTCGAAAAGAAAGACCGACCGAAAGCGGAGTTTCCACAATAAACGAGTACGACCGTAAGCGGACTCGAAAAGAAAGACCGACCAAAAGTGGACTCGAAAAGAAAGACCGACCGAAAGCGAAGTTTCAACAACAAACGAGTACGACCGAAATCGGACTCGAAAAGAAAGACCGACCGAAAGCGGAGTTTCAACAACAAACGAGTACGACCGAAAGCGGACTCGAAAAGAAAGACCGACCGAAAGCGGACTTGAAAAGAAAGACCAACCGAAAGCGGAGTTTCAACAACAAACGAGTACGACCGAAAGCGGACTCGAAAAGATAGACCGACCAAAAGGGGAGTTTCAACAACAAACGGGTACAACCGAAAGCGGACTCGAAAAGAAAGACCGACCGAAAGCGGAGTTTCAACAACAAACGAGTACGACTGAAAGCGTACTCGAAAAGAATGACCGACCGAAAGCGGAGTTTCAACAACAAACGAGTACGACCGAAAGCGGACTCGAAAAGAAAGACCGACCGAAAGCGGAGTTTCAACAACAAACGAGTAGGACCAAAAGCGGACTCGAAAAGAAAGACCGACCGAAAGCGGAGTTTCAACAACAAACGAGTACGACTGAAAGCGTACTCGAAAAGAATGACCGACCGAAAGCGGAGTTTCAACAACAAACGAGTACGACCGAAAGCGGACTCGAAAAGAAAGACCGATCGAAAGCGTTGTTTCAACAACAAATGGGTACGACCGAAAGCGGACTTGAAAAGAAAGACCAACCGAAAACGGAGTTTCAACAACAAACGAGTACGACTGAAAGCGAACTCGAAAATATAGACCGAACGAAAGCGGAGTTTCAACAACAAATGGGTACGACCGAAAGCGGACTTGAAAAGAAAGACCAACCGAAAGCGGAGTTTCAACAACAAACAAGTACGACGGAAAGCGGACTCGAAAAGATAGACCGACCGAAAGCGGAGTTTCAACAACAAACGGGTACAACCGAAAGCGAACTCGAAAAGAAAGACCGACCGAAAGTGGAGTTTCAACAACAGACGAGTACGACTGAAAGCGGACTCGAAAAGATAGACCGACCGAAAGCGGAGTTTCAACAACAAACGAGTACGACCGAAAGCGGACTCGAAAAGAAAGACCGACCGAAAGCGGAGTTTCAACAATAAACGAGTACGACCGAAAGCGGACTCGAAAAGAAAGACCGACCGAAAGCGGAGTTTCAACAACAAACGAGTACGACTGAAAGCGTACTCGAAAAGAATGACCGACCGAAAGCGGAGTTTCAACAACAAACGAGTACGACCGAAAGCGGACTCGAAAAGAAAGACCGACCGAAAGCGTTGTTTCAACAACAAATGGGTACGACCGAAAGCGGACTTGAAAAGAAAGACCAACCGAAAGCGGAGTTTCAACAACAAACGAGTACGACCGAAAGCGGACTCGAAAAGAAAGACCGACCGAAAGTGGAGTTTCAACAACAAACGAGTACGACTGAAAGCGTACTCGAAAAGAATGACCGACCGAAAGCGGAGTTTCAACAACAAACGAGTACGACTGAAAGCGTACTCGAAAAGAATGACCGACCGAAAGCGGAGTTTCAACAACAAACGAGTACGACCGAAAGCGGACTCGAAAAGAAAGACCGACCGAAAGCGTTGTTTCGACAACAAATGGGTACGACCGAAAGCGGACTTGAAAAGAAAGACCAACCGAAAGCAGAGTTTCAACAACAAACGAGTACGACTGAAAGCGGACTCGAAAAGATAGACCGAACGAAAGCGGAGTTTCAACAACAAATGGGTACGACCGAAAGCGGACTTGAAAAGAAAGACCAACCGAAAGCGGAGTTTCAACAACAAACAAGTACGACGGAAAGCGGACTCGAAAAGATAGATCGACCGAAAGCGGAGTTTCAACAACAAACGGGTACAACCGAAAGCAAACTCGAAAAGAAAGACCGACCGAAAGCGTTGTTTCAACAACAAATGGGTACGACCGAAAGCGGACTTGAAAAGAAAGACCAACCGTAATCGGAGTTTCAACAACAAACGAGTACGACTGAAAGCGGACTCGAAAAGATAGACCTACCGAAAGCGGAGTTTCAACAACAAACGAGTACGACCGAAAGCGGACTCGAAAAGAAAGACCGACCGAAAGCGTTGTTTCAACAACAAATGGGTACGACCGAAAGCGGACTTGAAATGAAAGACCAACCGAAAGCGGAGTTTCAACAACAAACGAGTACGACTGAAAGCGGACTCGAAAAGATAGACCTACCGAAAGCGGAGTTTCAACAACAAATGGGTACGACCGAAAGCGGACTTGAAAAGAAAGACCAACCGAAAGCGGAGTTTCAACAACAAACAAGTACGACGGAAAGCGGACTCGAAACGATAGACCGACCGAAAGCGGAGTTTCAACAACAAACGGGTACAACCGAAAGCGAACTCGAAAAGAAAGACCGACCGAAAGCGGAGTTTCAACAACAAATGGGTACGACCGAAAGCGGACTCGAAAAGAAAGACCGACCAAAAGTGGAGTTTCAACAACAAACGAGTACGACCGAAAGCGGACTCGAAAAGAAAGACCGACCAAAAGCGAACTTGAAAAGAATGACCGACCGAAAGCGGAGTTTCAACAACAAACGAGTACGACCGAAAGCGGGCTCGAAAAGAAAGACCAACCGAAAGCGGAGTTTCAACAACAAACGAGTACGACCGAAAGTGGACTCGAAAAGAAAGACCGACCAAAAGTGGAGTTTCAACGACAAACGAGTACGACCGAAAGCGGACTCAAAAAGAAAGATTGACCGAAAGCGGACTCGGAAAGAAAGACCTACCAAAAGCGGAGTTTCAACAACAAACGAGTACGACCGAAAGCGGACTCGAAAAGAAAGACCGACCGAAAGCGGAGTTTCAACAACAAACGAGTAGGACCAAAAGCGGACTCGAAAAGAAAGACCGACCGAAAGCGGAGTTTCAACAACAAACGAGTACGACCAAAAGTGGACTCGAAAAGAAAGACCGAACGAAAGCGGAGTTTCAACAACAAATGGGTACGACCGAAAGCGGACTTGAAAAGAAAGACCAATCGAAAGCGGAGTTTCAACAACAAACGAGTACGACTGAAAGCGGAATCGAAAAGATAGATTGACCGAAAGTGGAGTTTTAACAACAAACGAGTACGACCGAAAGCGGACTCGAAAAGAAAGACCGACCAAAAGTGGAGTTTCAACAACAAACGAGTACGACCGAAAGCGGACTCAAAAAGAAAGACCGACCGTAAGCGGACTCGAAAATAAAGACCGACCGAAAGCAGAGTTTCAACAACAAACGAGTACGACCGAAAGCGGACTCGAAAAGAAAGACCGACCAAAAGCGGAGTTTCAACAACAAATGAGTAGGACCAAAAGCGGACTCGAAAAGAAAGACCGACTGAAAGCGGTGTTTTCACAACAAACGAGTACGACCGAAAGCGGACTCGAAAAGAAAGACCGACCAAAAGCGAACTTGAAAAGAATGACCGACCGAAAGCAGAGTTTCAACAACAAACGAGTACGACCAAAAGCAGACTCGAAAAGAAAGACCGACCGAAAGTGGAGTTTCAACAACAAACGAGTAGGACCGAAAGCGGGCTCGAAAAGAAAGACCAACCGAAAGCGGAGTTTCAACAACAAACGAGTACGACCGAAAGTGGACTCGAAAAGAAAGACCGACCAAAAGTGGAGTTTCAACGACAAACGAGTACGACCGAAAGCGGACTCAAAAAGAAAGATTGACCGAAAGCGGACTCGGAAAGAAAGACCTACCAAAAGCGGAGTTTCAACAACAAACGAGTACGACCGAAAGCGGACTCGAAAAGAAAGACCGACCGAAAGCGGAGTTTCAACAACAAACGAGTAGGACCAAAAGCGGACTCGAAAAGAAAGACCGACCGAAAGCGGAGTTTCAACAACAAACGAGTACGACCAAAAGTGGACTCGAAAAGAAAGACCGAACGAAAGCGGAGTTTCAACAACAAATGGGTACGACCGAAAGCGGACTTGAAAAGAAAGACCAATCGAAAGCGGAGTTTCAACAACAAACGAGTACGACTGAAAGCGGAATCGAAAAGATAGATTGACCGAAAGTGGAGTTTTAACAACAAACGAGTACGACCGAAAGCGGACTCGAAAAGAAAGACCGACCAAAAGTGGAGTTTCAACAACAAACGAGTACGACCGAAAGCGGACTCAAAAAGAAAGACCGACCGTAAGCGGACTCGAAAATAAAGACCGACCGAAAGCAGAGTTTCAACAACAAACGAGTACGACCGAAAGCGGACTCGAAAAGAAAGACCGACCAAAAGCGGAGTTTCAACAACAAATGAGTAGGACCAAAAGCGGACTCGAAAAGAAAGACCGACTGAAAGCGGTGTTTTCACAACAAACGAGTACGACCGAAAGCGGACTCGAAAAGAAAGACCGACCAAAAGCGAACTTGAAAAGAATGACCGACCGAAAGCAGAGTTTCAACAACAAACGAGTACGACCAAAAGCAGACTCGAAAAGAAAGACCGACCGAAAGTGGAGTTTCAACAACAAACGAGTAGGACCGAAAGCGGGCTCGAAAAGAAAGACCAACCGAAAGCGGAGTTTCAACAACAAACGAGTACGACCGAAAGTGGACTCGAAAAGAAAGACCGACCAAAAGTGGAGTTTCAACAACAAACGAGTACGACCGAAAGCGGACTCAAAAAGAAAGATCGACCGAAAGCGGACTCGGAAAGAAAGACCTACCAAAAGCGGAGTTTCAACAACAAACGAGTACGACCGAAAGCGGACTCGAAAAGAAAGACCGACCGAAAGCGGAGTTTCAACAACAAACGAGTAGGACCAAAAGCGGACTCGAAAAGAAAGACCGACCGAAAGCGGAGTTTCCACAATAAACGAGTACGACCGTAAGCGGACTCGAAAAGAAAGACCGACCAAAAGTGGACTCGAAAAGAAAGACCGACCGAAAGCGAAGTTTCAACAACAAACGAGTACGACCGAAATCGGACTCGAAAAGAATGACCGACCGAAAGCGGAGTTTCAACAACAAACGAGTACGACCGAAAGCGGACTCGAAAAGAAAGACCGACCGAAAGCGTTGTTTCAACAACAAATGGGTACGACCGAAAGCGGACTTGAAAAGAAAGACCAACCGAAAGCGGAGTTTCAACAACAAACGAGTACGACCAAAAGCGGATTCGAAAAGAAAGACCGACCGAAAGCGGAGTTTCAACAACAAACGGGTACAACCAAAAGCGGACTCGAAAAGAAAGACCGACCGAAAGCGGAGTTTCAACAACAAACGAGTACGACTGAAAGCGTACTCGAAAAGAATGACCGACCGAAAGCGGAGTTTCAACAACAAACGAGTACGACCGAAAGCGGACTCGAAAAGAAAGACCGACCGAAAGCGTTGTTTCAACAACAAATGGGTACGACCGAAAGCGGACTTGAAAAGAAAGACCAACCGAAAGCGGAGTTTCAACAACAAACGAGTACGACCGAAAGCGGACTCGAAAAGAAAGACCGACCGAAAGTGGAGTTTCAACAACAAACGAGTACGACTGAAAGCGTACTCGAAAAGAATGACCGACCGAAAGCGGAGTTTCAACAACAAACGAGTACGACTGAAAGCGTACTCGAAAAGAATGACCGACCGAAAGCGGAGTTTCAACAACAAACGAGTACGACCGAAAGCGGACTCGAAAAGAAAGACCGACCGAAAGCGTTGTTTCGACAACAAATGGGTACGACCGAAAGCGGACTTGAAAAGAAAGACCAACCGAAAGCAGAGTTTCAACAACAAACGAGTACGACTGAAAGCGGACTCGAAAAGATAGACCGAACGAAAGCGGAGTTTCAACAACAAATGGGTACGACCGAAAGCGGACTTGAAAAGAAAGACCAACCGAAAGCGGAGTTTCAACAACAAACAAGTACGACGGAAAGCGGACTCGAAAAGATAGACCGACCGAAAGCGGAGTTTCAACAACAAACGGGTACAACCGAAAGCAAACTCGAAAAGAAAGACCGACCGAAAGCGTTGTTTCAACAACAAATGGGTACGACCGAAAGCGGACTTGAAAAGAAAGACCAACCGAAAGCGGAGTTTCAACAACAAACGAGTACGACTGAAAGCGGACTCGAAAAGATAGACCTACCGAAAGCGGAGTTTCAACAACAAACGAGTACGACCGAAAGCGGACTCGAAAAGAAAGACCGACCGAAAGCGTTGTTTCAACAACAAATGGGTACGACCGAAAGCGGACTTGAAATGAAAGACCAACCGAAAGCGGAGTTTCAACAACAAACGAGTACGACTGAAAGCGGACTCGAAAAGATAGACCTACCGAAAGCGGAGTTTCAACAACAAATGGGTACGACCGAAAGCGGACTTGAAAAGAAAGACCAACCGAAAGCGGAGTTTCAACAACAAACAAGTACGACGGAAAGCGGACTCGAAACGATAGACCGACCGAAAGCGGAGTTTCAACAACAAACGGGTACAACCGAAAGCGAACTCGAAAAGAAAGACCGACCGAAAGCGGAGTTTCAACAACAAATGGGTACGACCGAAAGCGGACTCGAAAAGAAAGACCGACCAAAAGTGGAGTTTCAACAACAAACGAGTACGACCGAAAGCGGACTCGAAAAGAAAGACCGACCAAAAGCGAACTTGAAAAGAATGACCGACCGAAAGCGGAGTTTCAACAACAAACGAGTACGACCGAAAGCGGGCTCGAAAAGAAAGACCAACCGAAAGCGGAGTTTCAACAACAAACGAGTACGACCGAAAGTGGACTCGAAAAGAAAGACCGACCAAAAGTGGAGTTTCAACGACAAACGAGTACGACCGAAAGCGGACTCAAAAAGAAAGATTGACCGAAAGCGGACTCGGAAAGAAAGACCTACCAAAAGCGGAGTTTCAACAACAAACGAGTACGACCGAAAGTGGACTCGAAAAGAAAGACCGACCGAAAGCGGAGTTTCAACAACAAACGAGTAGGACCAAAAGCGGACTCGAAAAGAAAGACCGACCGAAAGCGGAGTTTCAACAACAAACGAGTACGACCAAAAGTGGACTCGAAAAGAAAGACCGAACGAAAGCGGAGTTTCAACAACAAATGGGTACGACCGAAAGCGGACTTGAAAAGAAAGACCAATCGAAAGCGGAGTTTCAACAACAAACGAGTACGACTGAAAGCGGAATCGAAAAGATAGATTGACCGAAAGTGGAGTTTTAACAACAAACGAGTACGACCGAAAGCGGACTCGAAAAGAAAGACCGACCAAAAGTGGAGTTTCAACAACAAACGAGTACGACCGAAAGCGGACTCAAAAAGAAAGACCGACCGTAAGCGGACTCGAAAATAAAGACCGACCGAAAGCAGAGTTTCAACAACAAACGAGTACGACCGAAAGCGGACTCGAAAAGAAAGACCGACCAAAAGCGGAGTTTCAACAACAAATGAGTAGGACCAAAAGCGGACTCGAAAAGAAAGACCGACTGAAAGCGGTGTTTTCACAACAAACGAGTACGACCGAAAGCGGACTCGAAAAGAAAGACCGACCAAAAGCGAACTTGAAAAGAATGACCGACCGAAAGCAGAGTTTCAACAACAAACGAGTACGACCAAAAGCAGACTCGAAAAGAAAGACCGACCGAAAGTGGAGTTTCAACAACAAACGAGTAGGACCGAAAGCGGGCTCGAAAAGAAAGACCAACCGAAAGCGGAGTTTCAACAACAAACGAGTACGACCGAAAGTGGACTCGAAAAGAAAGACCGACCAAAAGTGGAGTTTCAACGACAAACGAGTACGACCGAAAGCGGACTCAAAAAGAAAGATTGACCGAAAGCGGACTCGGAAAGAAAGACCTACCAAAAGCGGAGTTTCAACAACAAACGAGTACGACCGAAAGCGGACTCGAAAAGAAAGACCGACCGAAAGCGGAGTTTCAACAACAAACGAGTAGGACCAAAAGCGGACTCGAAAAGAAAGACCGACCGAAAGCGGAGTTTCAACAACAAACGAGTACGACCAAAAGTGGACTCGAAAAGAAAGACCGAACGAAAGCGGAGTTTCAACAACAAATGGGTACGACCGAAAGCGGACTTGAAAAGAAAGACCAATCGAAAGCGGAGTTTCAACAACAAACGAGTACGACTGAAAGCGGAATCGAAAAGATAGATTGACCGAAAGTGGAGTTTTAACAACAAACGAGTACGACCGAAAGCGGACTCGAAAAGAAAGACCGACCAAAAGTGGAGTTTCAACAACAAACGAGTACGACCGAAAGCGGACTCAAAAAGAAAGACCGACCGTAAGCGGACTCGAAAATAAAGACCGACCGAAAGCAGAGTTTCAACAACAAACGAGTACGACCGAAAGCGGACTCGAAAAGAAAGACCGACCAAAAGCGGAGTTTCAACAACAAATGAGTAGGACCAAAAGCGGACTCGAAAAGAAAGACCGACTGAAAGCGGTGTTTTCACAACAAACGAGTACGACCGAAAGCGGACTCGAAAAGAAAGACCGACCAAAAGCGAACTTGAAAAGAATGACCGACCGAAAGCAGAGTTTCAACAACAAACGAGTACGACCAAAAGCAGACTCGAAAAGAAAGACCGACCGAAAGTGGAGTTTCAACAACAAACGAGTAGGACCGAAAGCGGGCTCGAAAAGAAAGACCAACCGAAAGCGGAGTTTCAACAACAAACGAGTACGACCGAAAGTGGACTCGAAAAGAAAGACCGACCAAAAGTGGAGTTTCAACAACAAACGAGTACGACCGAAAGCGGACTCAAAAAGAAAGATCGACCGAAAGCGGACTCGGAAAGAAAGACCTACCAAAAGCGGAGTTTCAACAACAAACGAGTACGACCGAAAGCGGACTCGAAAAGAAAGACCGACCGAAAGCGGAGTTTCAACAACAAACGAGTAGGACCAAAAGCGGACTCGAAAAGAAAGACCGACCGAAAGCGGAGTTTCCACAATAAACGAGTACGACCGTAAGCGGACTCGAAAAGAAAGACCGACCAAAAGTGGACTCGAAAAGAAAGACCGACCGAAAGCGAAGTTTCAACAACAAACGAGTACGACCGAAATCGGACTCGAAAAGAAAGACCGACCGAAAGCGGAGTTTCAACAACAAACGAGTACGACCGAAAGCGGACTCGAAAAGAAAGACCGACCGAAAGTGGACTTGAAAAGAAAGACCAACCGAAAGCGGAGTTTCAACAACAAACGAGTACGACCGAAAGCGGACTCGAAAAGATAGACCGACCAAAAGCGGAGTTTCAACAACAAACGGGTACAACCGAAAGCGGACTCGAAAAGAAAGACTGACCGAAAGCGGAGTTTCAACAACAAACGAGTACGACTGAAAGCGTACTCGAAAAGAATGACCGACCGAAAGCGGAGTTTCAACAACAAACGAGTACGACCGAAAGCGGACTCGAAAAGAAAGACCGATCGAAAGCGTTATTTCAACAACAAATGGGTACGACCGAAAGCGGACTTGAAAAGAAAGACCAACCGAAAACGGAGTTTCAACAACAAACGAGTACGACTGAAAGCGGACTCGAAAATATAGACCGAACGAAAGCGGAGTTTCAACAACAAATGGGTACGACCGAAAGCGGACTTGAAAAGAAAGACCAACCGAAAGCGGAGTTTCAACAACAAACAAGTACGACGGAAAGCGGACTCGAAATGATAGACCGACCGAAAGCGGAGTTTCAACAACAAACGGGTACAACCGAAAGCGAACTCGAAAAGAAAGACCGACCAAAAGCGGAGTTTCAACAACAAATGGGTACGACCGAAAGCAGACTTGAAAAGAAAGACCAACCGAAAGCGGAGTTTCAACAACAAACGAGTACGACTGAAAGCGGACTCGAAAAGATAGACCGACCGAAAGTGGAGTTTCAACAACAAATGGGTACGACCGAAAGCGGACATGAAAAGAAAGACCAACCGAAAGCGGAGTTTCAACAACAGACGAGTACGACTGAAAGCGGACTCGAAAAGATAGACCGACCGAAAGCGGAGTTTCAACAACAAACGAGTACGACCGAAAGCGGACTCGAAAAGAAAGACCGACCGAAAGCGGAGTTTCAACAATAAACGAGTACGACCGAAAGCGGACTCGAAAAGAAAGACCGACCGAAAGCGGAGTTTCAACAACAAACGAGTACGACTGAAAGCGTACTCGAAAAGAATGACCGACCGAAAGCGGAGTTTCAACAACAAACGAGTACGACCGAAAACGGACTCGAAAAGAAAGACCGACCGAAAGCGTTGTTTCAACAACAAATGGGTACGACCGAAAGCGGACTTGAAAAGAAAGACCAACCGAAAGCGGAGTTTCAACAACAAACGAGTACGACCGAAAGCGGACTCGAAAAGAAAGACCGACCGAAAGCGGAGTTTCAACAACAAACGAGTAGGACCAAAAGCGGACTCCAAAAGAAAGACCGACCGAAAGCGGAGTTTCAACAACAAACGAGTACGACCAAAAGTGGACTCGAAAAGAAAGACCGAACGAAAGCGGAGTTTCAACAACAAATGGGTACGACCGAAAGCGGACTTGAAAAGAAAGACCAACCGAAAGCGGAGTTTCAACAACAAACGAGTACGACTGAAAGCGGAATCGAAAAGATAGATTGACCGAAAGCGGAGTTTTAACAACAAACGAGTACGACCGAAAGCGGACTCGAAAAGAAAGACCGACCAAAAGTGCAGTTTCAACAACAAACGAGTACGACCGAAAGCGGACTCAAAAAGAAAGACCGACCGTAAGCGGACTCGAAAATAAAGACCGACCGAAAGCAGAGTTTCAACAACAAACGAGTACGACCGAAAGCGGACTCGAAAAGAAAGACCGACCAAAAGCGGAGTTTCAACAACAAATGAGTAGGACCAAAAGCGGACTCGAAAAGAAAGACCGACCGAAAGCGGTGTTTTCACAACAAACGAGTACGACCGAAAGCGGACTCGAAAAGAAAGACCGACCAAAAGCGAACTTGAAAAGAATGACCGACCGAAAGCGGAGTTTCAACAACAAACGAGTACGACCGAAAGCAGACTCGAAAAGAAAGACCGACCGAAAGTGGAGTTTCAACAACAAACGAGTAGGACCGAAAGCGGGCTCGAAAAGAAAGACCAACCGAAAGCGGAGTTTCAACAACAAACGAGTACGACCGAAAGTGGACTCGAAAAGAAAGACCGACCAAAAGTGGAGTTTCAACAACAAACGAGTACGACCGAAAGCGGACTCAAAAAGAAAGATCGACCGAAAGCGGACTCGGAAAGAAAGACCTACCAAAAGCGGAGTTTCAACAACAAACGAGTACGACCGAAAGCGGACTCGAAAAGAAAGACCGACCGAAAGCGGAGTTTCAACAACAAACGAGTAGGACCAAAAGCGGACTCGAAAAGAAAGACCGACCGAAAGCGGAGTTTCCACAATAAACGAGTACGACCGTAAGCGGACTCGAAAAGAAAGACCGACCAAAAGTGGACTCGAAAAGAAAGACCGACCGAAAGCGAAGTTTCAACAACAAACGAGTACGACCGAAATCGGACTCGAAAAGAAAGACCGACCGAAAGCGGAGTTTCAACAACAAACGAGTACGACCGAAAGCGGACTCGAAAAGAAAGACCGACCGAAAGCGGACTTGAAAAGAAAGACCAACCGAAAGCGGAGTTTCAACAACAAACGAGTACGACCGAAAGCGGACTCGAAAAGATAGACCGACCAAAAGCGGAGTTTCAACAACAAACGGGTACAACCGAAAGCGGACTCGAAAAGAAAGACTGACCGAAAGCGGAGTTTCAACAACAAACGAGTACGACTGAAAGCGTACTCGAAAAGAATGACCGACCGAAAGCGGAGTTTCAACAACAAACGAGTACGACCGAAAGCGGACTCGAAAATATAGACCGAACGAAAGCGGAGTTTCAACAACAAATGGGTACGACCGAAAGCGGACTTGAAAAGAAAGACCAACCGAAAGCGGAGTTTCAACAACAAACAAGTACGACGGAAAGCGGACTCGAAAAGATAGACCGACCGAAAGCGGAGTTTCAACAACAAACGGGTACAACCGAAAGCGAACTCGAAAAGAAAGACCGACCAAAAGCGGAGTTTCAACAACAAATGGGTACGACCGAAAGCAGACTTGAAAAGAAAGACCAACCGAAAGCGGAGTTTCAACAACAAACGAGTACGACTGAAAGCGGACTCGAAAAGATAGACCGACCGAAAGTGGAGTTTCAACAACAAATGGGTACGACCGAAAGCGGACATGAAAAGAAAGACCAACCGAAAGCGGAGTTTCAACAACAGACGAGTACGACTGAAAGCGGACTCGAAAAGATAGACCGACCGAAAGCGGAGTTTCAACAACAAACGAGTACGACCGAAAGCGGACTCGAAAAGAAAGACCGACCGAAAGCGGAGTTTCAACAATAAACGAGTACGACCGAAAGCGGACTCGAAAAGAAAGACCGACCGAAAGCGGAGTTTCAACAACAAACGAGTACGACTGAAAGCGTACTCGAAAAGAATGACCGACCGAAAGCGGAGTTTCAACAACAAACGAGTACGACCGAAAGCGGACTCGAAAAGAAAGACCGACCGAAAGCGTTGTTTCAACAACAAATGGGTACGACCGAAAGCGGACTTGAAAAGAAAGACCAACCGAAAGCGGAGTTTCAACAACAAACGAGTACGACCGAAAGCGGACTCGAAAAGAAAGACCGACCGAAAGCGGAGTTTCAACAACAAACGAGTAGGACCAAAAGCGGACTCGAAAAGAAAGACCGACCGAAAGCGGAGTTTCAACAACAAACGAGTACGACCAAAAGTGGACTCGAAAAGAAAGACCGAACGAAAGCGGAGTTTCAACAACAAATGGGTACGACCGAAAGCGGACTTGAAAAGAAAGACCAACCGAAAGCGGAGTTTCAACAACAAACGAGTACGACTGAAAGCGGAATCGAAAAGATAGATTGACCGAAAGCGGAGTTTTAACAACAAACGAGTACGACCGAAAGCGGACTCGAAAAGAAAGACCGACCAAAAGTGCAGTTTCAACAACAAACGAGTACGACCGAAAGCGGACTCAAAAAGAAAGACCGACCGTAAGCGGACTCGAAAATAAAGACCGACCGAAAGCAGAGTTTCAACAACAAACGAGTACGACCGAAAGCGGACTCGAAAAGAAAGACCGACCAAAAGCGGAGTTTCAACAACAAATGAGTAGGACCAAAAGCGGACTCGAAAAGAAAGACCGACCGAAAGCGGTGTTTTCACAACAAACGAGTACGACCGAAAGCGGACTCGAAAAGAAAGACCGACCAAAAGCGAACTTGAAAAGAATGACCGACCGAAAGCGGAGTTTCAACAACAAACGAGTACGACCGAAAGCAGACTCGAAAAGAAAGACCGACCGAAAGTGGAGTTTCAACAACAAACGAGTAGGACCGAAAGCGGGCTCGAAAAGAAAGACCAACCGAAAGTGGAGTTTCAACAACAAACGAGTACGACCGAAAGTGGACTCGAAAAGAAAGACCGACCAAAAGTGGAGTTTCAACAACAAACGAGTACGACCGAAAGCGGACTCAAAAAGAAAGATCGACCGAAAGCGGACTCGGAAAGAAAGACCTACCAAAAGCGGAGTTTCAACAACAAACGAGTACGACCGAAAGCGGACTCGAAAAGAAAGACCGACCGAAAGCGGAGTTTCAACAACAAACGAGTAGGACCAAAAGCGGACTCGAAAAGAAAGACCGACCGAAAGCGGAGTTTCCACAATAAACGAGTACGACCGTAAGCGGACTCGAAAAGAAAGACCGACCAAAAGTGGACTCGAAAAGAAAGACCGACCGAAGGCGAAGTTTCAACAACAAACGAGTACGACCGAAATCGGACTCGAAAAGAAAGACCGACCAAAAGCGGAGTTTCAACAACAAACGAGTACGACCGAAAGCGGACTCGAAAAGAAAGACCGACCGAAAGCGGACTTGAAAAGAAAGACCAACCGAAAGCGGAGTTTCAACAACAAACGAGTACGACCGAAAGCGGACTCGAAAAGATAGACCGACCAAAAGCGGAGTTTCAACAACAAACGGGTACAACCGAAAGCGGACTCGAAAAGGAAGACTGACCGAAAGCGGAGTTTCAACAACAAACGAGTACGACTGAAAGCGTACTCGAAAAGAATGACCGACCGAAAGCGGAGTTTCAACAACAAACGAGTACGACCGAAAGCGGACTCGAAAAGAAAGACCGATCGAAAGCGTTGTTTCAACAACAAATGGGTACGACCGAAAGCGGACTTGAAAAGAAAGACCAACCGAAAACGGAGTTTCAACAACAAACGAGTACGACTGAAAGCGGACTCGAAAATATAGACCGAACGAAAGCGGAGTTTCAACAACAAATGGGTACGACCGAAAGCGGACTTGAAAAGAAAGACCAACCGAAAGCAGAGTTTCAACAACAAACAAGTACGACGGAAAGCGGACTCGAAAAGATAGACCGACCGAAAGCGGAGTTTCAACAACAAACGGGTACAACCGAAAGCGAACTCGAAAAGAAAGACCGACCAAAAGCGGAGTTTCAACAACAAATGGGTACGACCGAAAGCAGACTTGAAAAGAAAGACCAACCGAAAGCGGAGTTTCAACAACAAACGAGTACGACTGAAAGCGGACTCGAAAAGATAGACCGACCGAAAGTGGAGTTTCAACAACAAATGGGTACGACCGAAAGCGGACATGAAAAGAAAGACCAACCGAAAGCGGAGTTTCAACAACAGACGAGTACGACTGAAAGCGGACTCGAAAAGATAGACCGACCGAAAGCGGAGTTTCAACAACAAACGAGTACGACCGAAAGCAGACTCGAAAAGAAAGACCGACCGAAAGCGGAGTTTCAAGAATAAACGAGTACGACCGAAAGCGGACTCGAAAAGAAAGACCGACCGAAAGCGGAGTTTCAACAACAAACGAGTACGACTGAAAGCGTACTCGAAAAGAATGACCGACCGAAAGCGGAGTTTCAACAACAAACGAGTACGACCGAAAGCGGACTCGAAAAGAAAGACCGACCGAAAGCGTTGTTTCAACAACAAATGGGTACGACCGAAAGCGGACTTGAAAAGAAAGACCAACCGAAAGCGGAGTTTCAACAACAAACGAGTACGACCGAAAGCGGACTCGAAAAGAAAGACCGACCGAAAGTGGAGTTTCAACAACAAACGAGTACGACTGAAAGCGTACTCGAAAAGAATGACCGACCGAAAGCGGAGTTTCAACAACAAACGAGTACGACTGAAAGCGTACTCGAAAAGAATGACCGACCGAAAGCGGAGTTTCAACAACAAACGAGTACGACCGAAAGCGGACTCGAAAAGAAAGACCGACCGAAAGCGTTGTTTCGACAACAAATGGGTACGACCGAAAGCGGACTTGAAAAGAAAGACCAACCGAAAGCGGAGTTTCAACAACAAACGAGTACGACTGAAAGCGGACTCGAAAAGATAGACCGAACGAAAGCGGAGTTTCAACAACAAATGGGTACGACCGAAAGCGGACTTGAAAAGAAAGACCAACCGAAAGCGGAGTTTCAACAACAAACAAGTACGACGGAAAGCGGACTCGAAAAGATAGACCGACCGAAAGCGGAGTTTCAACAACAAACGGGTACAACCGAAAGCAAACTCGAAAAGAAAGACCGACCGAAAGCGTTGTTTCAACAACAAATGGGTACGACCGAAAGCGGACTTGAAAAGAAAGACCAACCGAAAGCGGAGTTTCAAAAACAAACGAGTACGACTGAAAGCGGACTCGAAAAGATAGACCTACCGAAAGCGGAGTTTCAACAACAAATGGGTACGACCGAAAGCGGACATGAAAAGAAAGACCAACCGAAAGCAGAGTTTCAACAACAAACAAGTACGACGGAAAGCGGACTCGAAACGATAGACCGACCGAAAGCGGAGTTTCAACAACAAACGGGTACAACCGAAAGCGAACTCAAAAAGAAAGACCGACCGAAAGCGGAGTTTCAACAACAAATGGGTACGACCGAAAGCGGACTCGAAAAGAAAGACCGACCAAAAGTGGAGTTTCAACAACAAACGAGTACGACCGAAAGCGGACTCGAAAAGAAAGACCGACTGAAAGCAGAGTTTGAACAATAAACGAGTACGACCAAAAGCAGACTAGAAAAGAAAGACCGACCGAAAGCGGAGTTTCAACAACAAACGAGTACGACCAAAAGTGGACTCGAAAAGAAAGACCGAACGAAAGCGGAGTTTCAACAACAAATGGGTACGACCGAAAGCGGACTTGAAAAGAAAGACCAACCGAAAGCGGAGTTTTAACAACAAACGAGTGCGACCGAAAGCGGACTCGAAAAGAAAGATCGACCAAAAGTGGAGTTTCAACAACAAACGAGTACGACCGAAAGCGGACTCGAAAAGAAAGACCGACCGAAAGTGGAGTTTCAACAACAAACGAGTACGACTGAAAGCGTACTCGAAAAGAATGACCGACCGAAAGCGGAGTTTCAACAACAAACGAGTACGACTGAAAGCGTACTCGAAAAGAATGACCGACCGAAAGCGGAGTTTCAACAACAAACGAGTACGACCGAAAGCGGACTCGAAAAGAAAGACCGACCGAAAGCGTTGTTTCGACAACAAATGGGTACGACCGAAAGCGGACTTGAAAAGAAAGACCAACCGAAAGCGGAGTTTCAACAACAAACGAGTACGACTGAAAGCGGACTCGAAAAGATAGACCGAACGAAAGCGGAGTTTCAACAACAAATGGGTACGACCGAAAGCGGACTTGAAAAGAAAGACCAACCGAAAGCGGAGTTTCAACAACAAACAAGTACGACGGAAAGCGGACTCGAAAAGATAGACCGACCGAAAGCGGAGTTTCAACAACAAACGGGTACAACCGAAAGCAAACTCGAAAAGAAAGACCGACCGAAAGCGTTGTTTCAACAACAAATGGGTACGACCGAAAGCGGACTTGAAAAGAAAGACCAACCGAAAGCGGAGTTTCAACAACAAACGAGTACGACTGAAAGCGGACTCGAAAAGATAGACCTACCGAAAGCGGAGTTTCAACAACAAATGGGTACGACCGAAAGCGGACATGAAAAGAAAGACCAACCGAAAGCGGAGTTTCAACAACAAACAAGTACGACGGAAAGCGGACTCGAAACGATAGACCGACCGAAAGCGGAGTTTCAACAACAAACGGGTACAACCGAAAGCGAACTCAAAAAGAAAGACCGCCCGAAAGCGGAGTTTCAACAACAAATGGGTACGACCGAAAGCGGACTCGAAAAGAAAGACCGACCAAAAGTGGAGTTTCAACAACAAACGAGTACGACCGAAAGCGGACTCGAAAAGAAAGACCGACTGAAAGCAGAGTTTGAACAATAAACGAGTACGACCAAAAGCAGACTAGAAAAGAAAGACCGACCGAAAGCGGAGTTTCAACAACAAACGAGTACGACCAAAAGTGGACTCGAAAAGAAAGACCGAACGAAAGCGGAGTTTCAACAACAAATGAGTAGGACCAAAAGCGGACTCGAAAAGAAAGACCGACCGAAAGCGGTGTTTTCACAACAAACGAGTACGACCGAAACCGGACTCGAAAAGAAAGACCGACCAAAAGTGGAGTTTCAACAACAAACGAGTACGACCGAAAGCGGACTCAAAAAGAAAGACCGACCGAAAGCGTTGTTTCAACAACAAATGGGTACGACCGAAAGCGGACTTGAAAAGAAAGGCCAACCGAAAACGGAGTTTCAACAACAAACGAGTACGACTGAAAGCGGACTCGAAAAGATAGACCGAACGAAAGCGGAGTTTCAACAACAAACGAGTACGACCGAAAGCGGACTCGAAAAGAAAGACCGACCGAAAGCGTTGTTTCAACAACAAATGGGTACGACCGAAAGCGGACTTGAAAAGAAAGACCAACCGAAAACGGAGTTTCAACAACAAACGAGTACGACTGAAAGCGGACTCGAAAAGATAGACCGAACGAAAGCGGAGTTTCAACAACAAATGGGTACGACCGAAAGCGGACTTGAAAAGAAAGACCAACCGAAAGTGGAGTTTCAACAACAAACAAGTACGACGGAAAGCGGACTCGAAAAGATAGACCGACCGAAAGCGGAGTTTCAACAACAAACGGGTACAACCGAAAGCGAACTCGAAAAGAAAGACCGACCAAAAGCGGAGTTTCAACAACAAATGGGTACGACCGAAAGCAGACTTGAAAAGAAAGACCAACCGAAAGCGGAGTTTCAACAATAAACGAGTACGACTGAAAGCGGACTCGAAAAGATAGACCGACCGAAAGCGGAGTTTCAACAACAAACGAGTACGACCGAAAGTGGACTCGAAAAGAAAGACCGACCGAAAGCGGAGTTTCAACAATAAACGAGTACGACCGAAAGCGGACTCGAAAAGAAAGACCGACCGAAAGCGGAGTTTCAACAACAAACGAGTACGACTGAAAGCGGACTCGAAAAGATAGACCTACCGAAAGCGGAGTTTCAACAACAAATAGGTACGACCGAAAGCGGACTTGAAAAGAAAGACCAACCGAAAGCGGAGTTTCAACAACAAACGAGTACGACTGAAAGCGGACTCGAAAAGATAGACCTACCGAAAGCGGAGTTTCAACAACAAATGGGTACGACCGAAAGCGGACTTGAAAAGAAAGACCAACCGAAAGCGGAGTTTCAACAACAAACAAGTACGACGGAAAGCGGACTCGAAACGATAGACCGACCGAAAGCGGAGTTTCAACAAAAAACGGGTACAACCGAAAGCGAACTCAAAAAGAAAGACCGACCGAAAGCGGAGTTTCAACAACAAATGGGTACGACCGAAAGCGGACTCGAAAAGAAAGACCGACCAAAAGTGGAGTTTCAACAACAAACGAGTACGACCGAAAGCGGACTCGAAAAGAAAGACCGACTGAAAGCAGAGTTTGAACAATAAACGAGTACGACCAAAAGCAGACTAGAAAAGAAAGACCGACCGAAAGCGGAGTTTCAACAACAAACGAGTACGACCAAAAGTGGACTCGAAAAGAAAGACCGAACGAAAGCGGAGTTTCAACAACAAATGGGTACGACCGAAAGCGGACTTGAAAAGAAAGACCAACCGAAAGCGGAGTTTTAACAACAAACGAGTACGACCGAAAGCGGACTCGAAAAGAAAGACCGACCAAAAGTGGAGTTTCAACAACAAACGAGTACGACCGAAAGCGGACTCAAAAAGAAAGACCGACCGAAAGCGGACTCGAAAATAAAGACCGACCGAAAGCAGAGTTTCAACAACAAACGAGTACGACCGAAAGCGGCCTCGAAAAGAAAGACCGACCAAAAGCGGAGTTTCAACAACAAATGAGTAGGACCAAAAGCGGACTCGAAAAGAAAGACCGACCGAAAGCGGTGTTTTCACAACAAACGAGTACGACCGAAAGCGGACTCGAAAAGAAAGACCGACCAAAAGTGGAGTTTCAACAACAAACGAGTACGACCGAAAGCGGACTCAAAAAGAAAGACCGACCGAAAGCGGAGTTTCAACAACAAACGAGTACGACTGAAAGCGTACTCGAAAAGAATGACCGACCGAAAGCGGAGTTTCAACAACAAACGAGTACGACCGAAAGCGGACTCGAAAAGAAAGACCGACCGAAAGCGTTGTTTCAACAACAAATGGGTACGACCGAAAGCGGACTTGAAAAGAAAGACCAACCGAAAACGGAGTTTCAACAACAAACGAGTACGACTGAAAGCGGACTCGAAAAGATAGACCGAACGAAAGCGGAGTTTCAACAACAAATGGGTACGACCGAAAGCGGACTTGAAAAGAAAGACCAACCGAAAGTGGAGTTTCAACAACAAACAAGTACGACGGAAAGCGGACTCGAAAAGATAGACCGACCGAAAGCGGAGTTTCAACAACAAACGGGTACAACCGAAAGCGAACTCGAAAAGAAAGACCGACCAAAAGCGGAGTTTCAACAACAAATGGGTACGACCGAAAGCAGACTTGAAAAGAAAGACCAACCGAAAGCGGAGTTTCAACAATAAACGAGTACGACTGAAAGCGGACTCGAAAAGATAGACCGACCGAAAGTGGAGTTTCAACAACAAATGGGTACGACCGAAAGCGGACATGAAAAGAAAGACCAACCGAAAGCGGAGTTTCAACAACAGACGAGTACAACTGAAAGCGGACTCGAAAAGATAGACCGACCGAAAGCGGAGTTTCAACAACAAACGAGTACGACCGAAAGCGGACTCGAAAAGAAAGACCGACCGAAAGCGGAGTTTCAACAATAAACGAGTACGACCGAAAGCGGACTCGAAAAGAAAGACCGACCGAAAGCGGAGTTTCAACAACAAACGAGTACGACTGAAAGCGTACTCGAAAAGAATGACCGACCGAAAGCGGAGTTTCAACAACAAACGAGTACGACCGAAAGCGGACTCGAAAAGAAAGACCGACCGAAAGCGTTGTTTCAACAACAAATGGGTACGACCGAAAGCGAACTTGAAAAGAAAGACCAACCGAAAGCGGAGTTTCAACAACAAACGAGTACGACCGAAAGCGGACTCGAAAAGAAAGACCGACCGAAATTGGAGTTTCAACAACAAACGAGTACGACTGAAAGCGTACTCGAAAAGAATGACCGACCGAAAGCGGAGTTTCAACAACAAACGAGTACGACTGAAAGCGTACTCGAAAAGAATGACCGACCGAAAGCGGAGTTTCAACAACAAACGAGTACGACCGAAAGCGGACTCGAAAAGAAAGACCGACCGAAAGCGTTGTTTCAATAACAAATGGGTACGACCGAAAGCGGACTTGAAAAGAAAGACCAACCGAAAGCGGAGTTTCAACAACAAACGAGTACGACTGAAAGCGGACTCGAAAAGATAGACCGAACGAAAGCGGAGTTTCAACAACAAACAAGTACGACGGAAAGCGGACTCGAAAAGATAGACCGACCGAAAGCGGAGTTTCAACAACAAACGGGTACAACCGAAAGCAAACTCGAAAAGAAAGACCGACCGAAAGCGTTGTTTCAACAACAAATGGGTACGACCGAAAGCGGACTTGAAAAGAAAGACCAACCGAAAGCGGAGTTTCAACAACAAACGAGTACGACTGAAAGCGGACTCGAAAAGATAGACCTACCGAAAGCGGAGTTTCAACAACAAATGGGTACGACCGAAAGCGGACTTGAAAAGAAATACCAACCGAAAGCGGAGTTTCAACAACAAACAAGTACGACGGAAAGCGGACTCGAAACGATAGACCGACCGAAAGCGGAGTTTCAACAACAAACGGGTACAACCGAAAGCGAACTCGAAAAGAAAGACCGACCGAAAGCGGAGTTTCAACAACAAATGGGTACGACAGAAAGCGGACTCGAAAAGAAAGACCGACTGAAAGCAGAGTTTGAACAATAAACGAGTACGACCAAAAGCAGACTAGAAAAGAAAGACCGACCGAAAGCGGAGTTTCAACAACAAACGAGTACGACCAAAAGTGGACTCGAAAAGAAAGACCGAACGAAAGCGGAGTTTCAACAACAAATGGGTACGACCGAAAGCGGACTTGAAAAGAAAGACCAACCGAAAGCGGAGTTTTAACAACAAACGAGTACGACCGAAAGCGGACTCGAAAAGAAAGACCGACCAAAAGTGGAGTTTCAACAACAAACGAGTACGACCGAAAGCGGACTCAAAAAGAAAGACCGACCGAAAGCGGACTCGAAAATAAAGACCGACCGAAAGCAGAGTTTCAACAACAAACGAGTACGACCGAAAGCGGCCTCGAAAAGAAAGACCGACCAAAAGCGGAGTTTCAACAACAAATGAGTAGGACCAAAAGCGGACTCGAAAAGAAAGACCGACCGAAAGCGGTGTTTTCACAACAAACGAGTACGACCGAAAGCGGACTCGAAAAGAAAGACCGACCAAAAGTGGAGTTTCAACAACAAACGAGTACGACCGAAAGCGGACTCAAAAAGAAAGACCGACCGAAAGCGGAGTTTCAACAACAAACGAGTACGACTGAAAGCGTACTCGAAAAGAATGACCGACCGAAAGCGGAGTTTCAACAACAAACGAGTACGACCGAAAGCGGACTCGAAAAGAAAGACCGACCGAAAGCGTTGTTTCAACAACAAATGGGTACGACCGAAAGCGGACTTGAAAAGAAAGACCAACCGAAAACGGAGTTTCAACAACAAACGAGTACGACTGAAAGCGGACTCGAAAAGATAGACCTACCGAAAGCGGAGTTTCAACAACAAATGGGTACGACCGAAAGCGGACTTGAAAAGAAAGACCAACCGAAAGTGGAGTTTCAACAACAAACAAGTACGACGGAAAGCGGACTCGAAAAGATAGACCGACCGAAAGCGGAGTTTCAACAACAAACGCGTACAACCGAAAGCGAACTCGAAAAGAAAGACCGACCAAAAGCGGAGTTTCAACAACAAATGGGTACGACCGAAAGCAGACTTGAAAAGAAAGACCAACCGAAAGCGGAGTTTCAACAATAAACGAGTACGACTGAAAGCGGACTCGAAAAGATAGACCGACCGAAAGTGGAGTTTCAACAACAAATGGGTACGACCGAAAGCGGACATGAAAAGAAAGACCAACCGAAAGCGGAGTTTCAACAACAGACGAGTACAACTGAAAGCGGACTCGAAAAGATAGACCGACCGAAAGCGGAGTTTCAACAACAAATGGGTACGACCGAAAGCGGACTTGAAAAGAAATACCAACCGAAAGCGGAGTTTCAACAACAAACAAGTACGACGGAAAGCGGACTCGAAACGATAGACCGACCGAAAGCGGAGTTTCAACAACAAACGGGTACAACCGAAAGCGAACTCGAAAAGAAAGACCGACCGAAAGCGGAGTTTCAACAACAAATGGGTACGACAGAAAGCGGACTCGAAAAGAAAGACCGACTGAAAGCAGAGTTTGAACAATAAACGAGTACGACCAAAAGCAGACTAGAAAAGAAAGACCGACCGAAAGCGGAGTTTCAACAACAAACGAGTACGACCAAAAGTGGACTCGAAAAGAAAGACCGAACGAAAGCGGAGTTTCAACAACAAATGGGTACGACCGAAAGCGGACTTGAAAAGAAAGACCAACCGAAAGCGGAGTTTTAACAACAAACGAGTACGACCGAAAGCGGACTCGAAAAGAAAGACCGACCAAAAGTGGAGTTTCAACAACAAACGAGTACGACCGAAAGCGGACTCAAAAAGAAAGACCGACCGAAAGCGGACTCGAAAATAAAGACCGACCGAAAGCAGAGTTTCAACAACAAACGAGTACGACCGAAAGCGGCCTCGAAAAGAAAGACCGACCAAAAGCGGAGTTTCAACAACAAATGAGTAGGACCAAAAGCGGACTCGAAAAGAAAGACCGACCGAAAGCGGTGTTTTCACAACAAACGAGTACGACCGAAAGCGGACTCGAAAAGAAAGACCGACCAAAAGTGGAGTTTCAACAACAAACGAGTACGACCGAAAGCGGACTCAAAAAGAAAGACCGACCGAAAGCGGAGTTTCAACAACAAACGAGTACGACTGAAAGCGTACTCGAAAAGAATGACCGACCGAAAGCGGAGTTTCAACAACAAACGAGTACGACCGAAAGCGGACTCGAAAAGAAAGACCGACCGAAAGCGTTGTTTCAACAACAAATGGGTACGACCGAAAGCGGACTTGAAAAGAAAGACCAACCGAAAACGGAGTTTCAACAACAAACGAGTACGACTGAAAGCGGACTCGAAAAGATAGACCGAACGAAAGCGGAGTTTCAACAACAAATGGGTACGACCGAAAGCGGACTTGAAAAGAAAGACCAACCGAAAGTGGAGTTTCAACAACAAACAAGTACGACGGAAAGCGGACTCGAAAAGATAGACCGACCGAAAGCGGAGTTTCAACAACAAACGCGTACAACCGAAAGCGAACTCGAAAAGAAAGACCGACCAAAAGCGGAGTTTCAACAACAAATGGGTACGACCGAAAGCAGACTTGAAAAGAAAGACCAACCGAAAGCGGAGTTTCAACAATAAACGAGTACGACTGAAAGCGGACTCGAAAAGATAGACCGACCGAAAGTGGAGTTTCAACAACAAATGGGTACGACCGAAAGTGGACATGAAAAGAAAGACCAACCGAAAGCGGAGTTTCAACAACAGACGAGTACAACTGAAAGCGGACTCGAAAAGATAGACCGACCGAAAGCGGAGTTTCAACAACAAACGAGTACGACCGAAAGCGGACTCGAAAAGAAAGACCGACCGAAAGCGGAGTTTCAACAATAAACGAGTACGACCGAAAGCGGACTCGAAAAGAAAGACCGACCGAAAGCGGAGTTTCAACAACAAACGAGTACGACTGAAAGCGTACTCGAAAAGAATGACCGACCGAAAGCGGAGTTTCAACAACAAACGAGTACGACCGAAAGCGGACTCGAAAAGAAAGACCGACCGAAAGCGTTGTTTCAACAACAAATGGGTACGACCGAAAGCGGACTTGAAAAGAAAGACCAACCGAAAGCGGAGTTTCAACAACAAACGAGTACGACCGAAAGCGGACTCGAAAAGAAAGACCGACCGAAAGTGGAGTTTCAACAACAAACGAGTACGACTGAAAGCGTACTCGAAAAGAATGACCGACCGAAAGCGGAGTTTCAACAACAAACGAGTACGACTGAAAGCGTACTCGAAAAGAATGACCGACCGAAAGCGGAGTTTCAACAACAAACGAGTACGACCGAAAGCGGACTCGAAAAGAAAGACCGACCGAAAGCGTTGTTTCAATAACAAATGGGTACGACCGAAAGCGGACTTGAAAAGAAAGACCAACCGAAAGCGGAGTTTCAACAACAAACGAGTACGACTGAAAGCGGACTCGAAAAGATAGACCGAACGAAAGCGGAGTTTCAACAACAAATGGGTACGACCGAAAGCGGACTTGAAAAGAAAGACCAACCGAAAGCGGAGTTTCAACAACAAACAAGTACGACGGAAAGCGGACTCGAAAAGATAGACCGACCGAAAGCGGAGTTTCAACAACAAACGGGTACAACCGAAAGCAAACTCGAAAAGAAAGACCGACCGAAAGCGTTGTTTCAACAACAAATGGGTACGACCGAAAGCGGACTTGAAAAGAAAGACCAACCGAAAGCGGAGTTTCAACAACAAACGAGTACGACTGAAAGCGGACTCGAAAAGATAGACCTACCGAAAGCGGAGTTTCAACAACAAATGGGTACGACCGAAAGCGGACTTGAAAAGAAATACCAACCGAAAGCGGAGTTTCAACAACAAACAAGTACGACGGAAAGCGGACTCGAAACGATAGACCGACCGAAAGCGGAGTTTCAACAACAAACGGGTACAACCGAAAGCGAACTCGAAAAGAAAGACCGACCGAAAGCGGAGTTTCAACAACAAATGGGTACGACAGAAAGCGGACTCGAAAAGAAAGACCGACCAAAAGTGGAGTTTCAACAACAAACGAGTACGACCGAAAGCGGACTCGAAAAGAAAGACCGACTGAAAGTAGAGTTTAAACAATAAACGAGTACGACCAAAAGCGGACTAGAAAAGAAAGACCGACCGAAAGCGGAGTTTCAACAACAAACGAGTACGACCAAAAGTGGACTCGAAAAGAAAGACCGAACGAAAGCGGAGTTTCAACAACAAATGGGTACGACCGAAAGCGGACTTGAAAAGATAGACCAACCGAAAGCGGAGTTTCAACAACAAACGAGTACGACTGAAAGCGGACTCGAAAAGATAGATTGACCGAAAGCGGAGTTTTAACAACAAACGAGTACGAACGAAAGCGGACTCGAAAAGAAAGATCGACCAAAAGTGGAGTTTCAACAACAAACGAGTACGACCGAAAGCGGACTCAAAAAGAAAGACCGACCGAAAGCGGACTCGAAAATAAAGACCGACCGAAAGCAGAGTTTCAACAACAAACGAGTACGACCGAAAGCGGACTCGAAAAGAAAGACCGACCAAAAGCGGAGTTTCAACAACAAATGGGTACAACCGAAAGCAGACTTGAAAAGAAAGACCAACCGAAAGCGGAGTTTCAACAACAAACGAGTACGACTGAAAGCGGACTCGAAAAGATAGACCGACCGAAAGCGGAGTTTCAACAACAAACGGGTACAACCGAAAGCGAACTCGAAAAGAAAGACCGACCAAAAGTGGAGTTTCAACAACAAATGGGTACGACCGAAAGCAGACTTGAAAAGAAAGACCAACCGAAAGCGGAGTTTCAACAACAAACGAGTACGACTGAAAGCGGACTCGAAAAGATAGACCGACCGAAAGTGGAGTTTCAACAACAAATGGGTACGACCGAAAGCGGACATGAAAAGAAAGACCAACCGAAAGCGGAGTTTCAACAACAGACGAGTACGACTGAAAGCGGACTCGAAAAGATAGACCGACCGAAAGCGGAGTTTCAACAACAAACGAGTACGACCGAAAGCGGACTCGAAAAGAAAGACCGACCGAAAGCGGAGTTTCAACAATAAACGAGTACGACCGAAAGCGGACTCGAAAAGAAAGACCGACCGAAAGCGGAGTTTCAACAACAAACGAGTACGACTGAAAGCGTACTCGAAAAGAATGACCGACCGAAAGCGGAGTTTCAACAACAAACGAGTACGACCGAAAGCGGACTCGAAAAGAAAGACCGACCGAAAGCGTTGTTTCAACAACAAATGGGTACGACCGAAAGCGGACTTGAAAAGAAAGACCAACCGAAAGCGGAGTTTCAACAACAAACGAGTACGACCGAAAGCGGACTCGAAAAGAAAGACCGACCGAAAGTGGAGTTTGAACAACAAACGAGTACGACTGAAAGCGTACTCGAAAAGATAGACCTACCGAAAGCGGAGTTTCAACAACAAATAGGTACGACCGAAAGCGGACTTGAAAAGAAAGACCAACCGAAAGCGGAGTTTCAACAACAAACGAGTACGACTGAAAGCGGACTCGAAAAGATAGACCTACCGAAAGCGGAGTTTCAACAACAAATGGGTACGACCGAAAGCGGACTTGAAAAGAAAGACCAACCGAAAGCGGAGTTTCAACAACAAACAAGTACGACGGAAAGCGGACTAGAAACGATAGACCGACCGAAAGCGGAGTTTCAACAAAAAACGGGTACAACCGAAAGCGAACTCAAAAAGAAAGACCGACCGAAAGCGGAGTTTCAACAACAAATGGGTACGACCGAAAGCGGACTCGAAAAGAAAGACCGACCAAAAGTGGAGTTTCAACAACAAACGAGTACGACCGAAAGCGGACTCGAAAAGAAAGACCGACTGAAAGCAGAGTTTGAACAATAAACGAGTACGACCAAAAGCAGACTAGAAAAGAAAGACCGACCGAAAGCGGAGTTTCAACAACAAACGAGTACGACCAAAAGTGGACTCGAAAAGAAAGACCGAACGAAAGCGGAGTTTCAACAACAAATGGGTACGACCGAAAGCGGACTTGAAAAGAAAGACCAACCGAAAGCGGAGTTTTAACAACAAACGAGTACGACCGAAAGCGGACTCGAAAAGAAAGACCGACCAAAAGTGGAGTTTCAACAACAAACGAGTACGACCGAAAGCGGACTCAAAAAGAAAGACCGACCGAAAGCGGACTCGAAAATAAAGACCGACCGAAAGCAGAGTTTCAACAACAAACGAGTACGACCGAAAGCGGCCTCGAAAAGAAAGACCGACCAAAAGCGGAGTTTCAACAACAAATGAGTAGGACCAAAAGCGGACTCGAAAAGAAAGACCGACCGAAAGCGGTGTTTTCACAACAAACGAGTACGACCGAAAGCGGACTCGAAAAGAAAGACCGACCAAAAGTGGAGTTTCAACAACAAACGAGTACGACCGAAAGCGGACTCAAAAAGAAAGACCGACCGAAAGCGGAGTTTCAACAACAAACGAGTACGACTGAAAGCGTACTCGAAAAGAATGACCGACCGAAAGCGGAGTTTCAACAACAAACGAGTACGACCGAAAGCGGACTCGAAAAGAAAGACCGACCGAAAGCGTTGTTTCAACAACAAATGGGTACGACCGAAAGCGGACTTGAAAAGAAAGACCAACCGAAAACGGAGTTTCAACAACAAACGAGTACGACTGAAAGCGGACTCGAAAAGATAGACCGAACGAAAGCGGAGTTTCAACAACAAATGGGTACGACCGAAAGCGGACTTGAAAAGAAAGACCAACCGAAAGCGGAGTTTCAACAACAAACAAGTACGACGGAAAGCGGACTCGAAAAGATAGACCGACCGAAAGCGGAGTTTCAACAACAAACGGGTACAACCGAAAGCGAACTCGAAAAGAAAGACCGACCAAAAGCGGAGTTTCAACAACAAATGGGTACGACCGAAAGCAGACTTGAAAAGAAAGACCAACCGAAAGCGGAGTTTCAACAATAAACGAGTACGACTGAAAGCGGACTCGAAAAGATAGACCGACCGAAAGTGGAGTTTCAACAACAAATGGGTACGACCGAAAGCGGACATGAAAAGAAAGACCAACCGAAAGCGGAGTTTCAACAACAGACGAGTACAACTGAAAGCGGACTCGAAAAGATAGACCGACCGAAAGCGGAGTTTCAACAACAAACGAGTACGACCGAAAGCGGACTCGAAAAGAAAGACCGACCGAAAGCGGAGTTTCAACAATAAACGAGTACGACCGAAAGCGGACTCGAAAAGAAAGACCGACCGAAAGCGGAGTTTCAACAACAAACGAGTACGACTGAAAGCGTACTCGAAAAGAATGACCGACCGAAAGCGGAGTTTCAACAACAAACGAGTACGACCGAAAGCGGACTCGAAAAGAAAGACCGACCGAAAGCGTTGTTTCAACAACAAATGGGTACGACCGAAAGCGAACTTGAAAAGAAAGACCAACCGAAAGCGGAGTTTCAACAACAAACGAGTACGACCGAAAGCGGAGTCGAAAAGAAAGACCGACCGAAAGTGGAGTTTCAACAACAAACGAGTACGACTGAAAGCGTACTCGAAAAGAATGACCGACCGAAAGCGGAGTTTCAACAACAAACGAGTACGACTGAAAGCGTACTCGAAAAGAATGACCGACCGAAAGCGGAGTTTCAACAACAAACGAGTACGACCGAAAGCGGACTCGAAAAGAAAGACCGACCGAAAGCGTTGTTTCAATAACAAATGGGTACGACCGAAAGCGGACTTGAAAAGAAAGACCAACCGAAAGCGGAGTTTCAACAACAAACGAGTACGACTGAAAGCGGACTCGAAAAGATAGACCGAACGAAAGCGGAGTTTCAACAACAAATGGGTACGACCGAAAGCGGACTTGAAAAGAAAGACCAACCGAAAGCGGAGTTTCAACAACAAACAAGTACGACGGAAAGCGGACTCGAAAAGATAGACCGACCGAAAGCGGAGTTTCAACAACAAACGGGTACAACCGAAAGCAAACTCGAAAAGAAAGACCGACCGAAAGCGTTGTTTCAACAACAAATGGGTACGACCGAAAGCGGACTTGAAAAGAAAGACCAACCGAAAGCGGAGTTTCAACAACAAACGAGTACGACTGAAAGCGGACTCGAAAAGATAGACCTACCGAAAGCGGAGTTTCAACAACAAATGGGTACGACCGAAAGCGGACTTGAAAAGAAATACCAACCGAAAGCGGAGTTTCAACAACAAACAAGTACGACGGAAAGCGGACTCGAAACGATAGACCGACCGAAAGCGGAGTTTCAACAACAAACGGGTACAACCGAAAGCGAACTCGAAAAGAAAGACCGACCGAAAGCGGAGTTTCAACAACAAATGGGTACGACAGAAAGCGGACTCGAAAAGAAAGACCGACCAAAAGTGGAGTTTCAACAACAAACGAGTACGACCGAAAGCGGACTCGAAAAGAAAGACCGACTGAAAGTAGAGTTTGAACAATAAACGAGTACGACCAAAAGCGGACTAGAAAAGAAAGACCGACCGAAAGCGGAGTTTCAACAACAAACGAGTACGACCAAAAGTGGACTCGAAAAGAAAGACCGAACGAAAGCGGAGTTTCAACAACAAATGGGTACGACCGAAAGCGGACTTGAAAAGATAGACCAACCGAAAGCGGAGTTTCAACAACAAACGAGTACGACTGAAAGCGGACTCGAAAAGATAGATTGACCGAAAGCGGAGTTTTAACAACAAACGAGTACGACCGAAAGCGGACTCGAAAAGAAAGATCGACCAAAAGTGGAGTTTCAACAACAAACGAGTACGACCGAAAGCGGACTCAAAAAGAAAGACCGACCGAAAGCGGACTCGAAAATAAAGACCGACCGAAAGCAGAGTTTCAACAACAAACGAGTACGACCGAAAGCGGACTCGAAAAGAAAGACCGACCAAAAGCGGAGTTTCAACAACAAATGGGTACGACCGAAAGCAGACTTGAAAAGAAAGACCAACCGAAAGCGGAGTTTCAACAACAAACGAGTACGACTGAAAGCGGACTCGAAAAGATAGACCGACCGAAAGCGGAGTTTCAACAACAAACGGGTACAACCGAAAGCGAACTCGAAAAGAAAGACCGACCAAAAGTGGAGTTTCAACAACAAATGGGTACGACCGAAAGCAGACTTGAAAAGAAAGACCAACCGAAAGCGGAGTTTCAACAACAAACGAGTACGACTGAAAGCGGACTCGAAAAGATAGACCGACCGAAAGTGGAGTTTCAACAACAAATGGGTACGACCGAAAGCGGACATGAAAAGAAAGACCAACCGAAAGCGGAGTTTCAACAACAGACGAGTACGACTGAAAGCGGACTCGAAAAGATAGACCGACCGAAAGCGGAGTTTCAACAACAAACGAGTACGACCGAAAGCGGACTCGAAAAGAAAGACCGACCGAAAGCGGAGTTTCAACAATAAACGAGTACGACCGAAAGCGGACTCGAAAAGAAAGACCGACCGAAAGCGGAGTTTCAACAACAAACGAGTACGACTGAAAGCGTACTCGAAAAGAATGACCGACCGAAAGCGGAGTTTCAACAACAATCGAGTACGACCGAAAGCGGACTCGAAAAGAAAGACCGACCGAAAGCGTTGTTTCAACAACAAATGGGTACGACCGAAAGCGGACTTGAAAAGAAAGACCAACCGAAAGCGGAGTTTCAACAACAAACGAGTACGACCGAAAGCGGACTCGAAAAGAAAGACCGACCGAAAGTGGAGTTTCAACAACAAACGAGTACGACTGAAAGCGTACTCGAAAAGAATGACCGACCGAAAGCGGAGTTTCAACAACAAACGAGTACGACTGAAAGCGTACTCGAAAAGAATGACCGACCGAAAGCGGAGTTTCAACAACAAACGAGTACGACCGAAAGCGGACTCGAAAAGAAAGACCGACTGAAAGTAGAGTTTGAACAATAAACGAGTACGACCAAAAGCGGACTAGAAAAGAAAGACCGACCGAAAGCGGAGTTTCAACAACAAACGAGTACGACCAAAAGTGGACTCGAAAAGAAAGACCGAACGAAAGCGGAGTTTCAACAACAAATGGGTACGACCGAAAGCGGACTTGAAAAGATAGACCAACCGAAAGCGGAGTTTCAACAACAAACGAGTACGACTGAAAGCGGACTCGAAAAGATAGATTGACCGAAAGCGGAGTTTTAACAACAAACGAGTACGACCGAAAGCGGACTCGAAAAGAAAGATCGACCAAAAGTGGAGTTTCAACAACAAACGAGTACGACCGAAAGCGGACTCAAAAAGAAAGACCGACCGAAAGCGGACTCGAAAATAAAGACCGACCGAAAGCAGAGTTTCAACAACAAACGAGTACGACCGAAAGCGGACTCGAAAAGAAAGACCGACCAAAAGCGGAGTTTCAACAACAAATGGGTACGACCGAAAGCAGACTTGAAAAGAAAGACCAACCGAAAGCGGAGTTTCAACAACAAACGAGTACGACTGAAAGCGGACTCGAAAAGATAGACCGACCGAAAGTGGAGTTTCAACAACAAATGGGTACGACCGAAAGCGGACATGAAAAGAAAGACCAACCGAAAGCGGAGTTTCAACAACAGACGAGTACGACTGAAAGCGGACTCGAAAAGATAGACCGACCGAAAGCGGAGTTTCAACAACAAACGAGTACGACCGAAAGCGGACTCGAAAAGAAAGACCGACCGAAAGCGGAGTTTCAACAATAAACGAGTACGACCGAAAGCGGACTCGAAAAGAAAGACCGACCGAAAGCGGAGTTTCAACAACAAACGAGTACCACTGAAAGCGTACTCGAAAAGAATGACCGACCGAAAGCGGAGTTTCAACAACAAACGAGTACGACCGAAAGCGGACTCGAAAAGAAAGACCGACCGAAAGCGTTGTTTCAACAACAAATGGGTACGACCGAAAGCGGACTTGAAAAGAAAGACCAACCGAAAGCGGAGTTTCAACAACAAACGAGTACGACCGAAAGCGGACTCGAAAAGAAAGACCGACCGAAAGTGGAGTTTCAACAACAAACGAGTACGACTGAAAGCGTACTCGAAAAGAATGACCGACCGAAAGCGGAGTTTCAACAACAAACGAGTACGACTGAAAGCGTACTCGAAAAGAATGACCGACCGAAAGCGGAGTTTCAACAACAAACGAGTACGACCGAAAGCGGACTCGTAAAGAAAGACCGACCGAAAGCGTTGTTTCAACAACAAATGGGTACGACCGAAAGCGGACTTGAAAAGAAAGACCAACCGAAAGCGGAGTTTCAATAACAAACGAGTACGACTGAAAGCGGACTCGAAAAGATAGATCGAACGAAAGCGGAGTTTCAACAACAAATGGGTACGACCGAAAGCGGACTTGAAAAGAAAGACCAACCGAAAGCGGAGTTTCAACAACAAACAAGTACGACGGAAAGCGGACTCGAAAAGATAGACCGACCGAAAGCGGAGTTTCAACAACAAACGGGTACAACCGAAAGCAAACTCGAAAAGAAAGACCGACCGAAAGCGTTGTTTCAACAACAAATGGGTACGACCGAAAGCGGACTTGAAAAGAAAGACCAACCGAAAGCGGAGTTTCAACAACAAACGAGTACGACTGAAAGCGGACTCGAAAAGATAGACCTACCGAAAGCGGAGTTTCAACAACAAATGGGTACGACCGAAAGCGGACTTGAAAAGAAAGACCAACCGAAAGCGGAGTTTCAACAACAAACAAGTACGACGGAAAGCGGACTCGAAACGATAGACCGACCGAAAGCGGAGTTTCAACAACAAACGGGTACAACCGAAAGCGAACTCAAAAAGAAAGACCGACCGAAAGCGGAGTTTCAACAACAAATGGGTACGACCGAAAGCGGACTCGAAAAGAAAGACCGACCAAAAGTGGAGTTTCAACAACAAACGAGTACGACCAAAAGTGGACTCGAAAAGAAAGACCGAACGAAAGCGGAGTTTCAACAACAAATGGGTACGACCGAAAGCGGACTTGAAAAGAAAGACCAACCGAAAGCGGAGTTTCAACAACAAACGAGTACGACTGAAAGCGGACTCGAAAAGATAGATTGACCGAAAGCGGAGTTTTAACAACAAACGAGTACGACCGAAAGCGGACTCGAAAAGAAAGACCGACCAAAAGTGGAGTTTCAACAACAAACGAGTATGACCGAAAGCGGACTCAAAAAGAAAGACCGACCGAAAGCGGACTCGAAAATAAAGACCGACCGAAAGCAGAGTTTCAACAACAAACGAGTACGACCGAAAGCGCCCTCGAAAAGAAAGACCGACCAAAAGCGGAGTTTCAACAACAAATGAGTAGGACCAAAAGCGGACTCGAAATGAAAGACCGACCGAAAGCGGTGTTTTCACAACAAACGAGTACGACCGAAAGCGGACTCGAAAAGAAAGACCGACCAAAAGTGGAGTTTCAACAACAAACTAGTACGACCGAAAGCGAACTCAAAAAGAAAGACCGACCGAAAGCGGAGTTTCAACAACAAACGAGTACGACTGAAAGCGTACTCGAAAAGAATGACCGACCGAAAGCGGAGTTTCAACAACAAACGAGTACGACCGAAAGCGGACTCGAAAAGAAAGACCGACCGAAAGCGTTGTTTCAACAACAAATGGGTACGACCGAAAGCGGACTTGAAAAGAAAGACCAACCGAAAACGGAGTTTCAACAACAAACGAGTACGACTGAAAGCGGACTCGAAAAGATAGACCGAACGAAAGCGGAGTTTCAACAACAAATGGGTACGACCGAAAGCGGACTTGAAAAGAAAGACCAACCGAAAGTGGAGTTTCAACAACAAACAAGTACGACGGAAAGCGGACTCGAAAAGATAGACCGACCGAAAGCGGAGTTTCAACAACAAACGGGTACAACCGAAAGCGAACTCGAAAAGAAAGACCGACCAAAAGCGGAGTTTCAACAACAAATGGGTACGACCGAAAGCAGACTTGAAAAGAAAGACCAACCGAAAGCGCAGTTTCAACAATAAACGAGTACGACTGAAAGCGGACTCGAAAAGATAGACCGACCGAAAGTGGAGTTTCAACAACAAATGGGTACGACCGAAAGCGGACATGAAAAGAAAGACCAACCGAAAGCGGAGTTTCAACAACAGACGAGTACAACTGAAAGCGGACTCGAAAAGATATACCGACCGAAAGCGGAGTTTCAACAACAAACGAGTACGACCGAAAGCGGACTCGAAAAGAAAGACCGACTGAAAGCGGAGTTTCAACAATAAACGAGTACGACCGAAAGCGGACTCGAAAAGAAAGACCGACCGAAAGCGGAGTTTCAACAACAAACGAGTACGACTGAAAGCGTACTCGAAAAGAATGACCGACCGAAAGCGGAGTTTCAACAACAAACGAGTACGACCGAAAGCGGACTCGAAAAGAAAGACCGACCGAAAGCGTTGTTTCAACAACAAATGGGTACGACCGAAAGCGAACTTGAAAAGAAAGACCAACCGAAAGCGGAGTTTCAACAACAAACGAGTACGACCGAAAGCGGACTCGAAAAGAAAGACCGACCGAAAGTGGAGTTTCAACAACAAACGAGTACGACTGAAAGCGTACTCGAAAAGAATGACCGACCGAAAGCGGAGTTTCAACAACAAACGAGTACGACTGAAAGCGTACTCGAAAAGAATGACCGACCGAAAGCGGAGTTTCAACAACAAACGAGTACGACCGAAAGCGGACTCGAAAAGAAAGACCGACCGAAAGCGTTGTTTCAACAACAAATGGGTACGACCGAAAGCGGACTTGAAAAGAAAGACCAACCGAAAGCGGAGTTTCAACAACAAACGAGTACGACTGAAAGCGGACTCGAAAAGATAGACCGAACGAAAGCGGAGTTTCAACAACAAATGGGTACGACCTAAAGCGGACTTGAAAAGAAAGACCAACCGAAAGCGGAGTTTCAACAACAAACAAGTACGACGGAAAGCGGACTCGAAAAGATAGACCGACCGAAAGCGGAGTTTCAACAACAAATGGGTACAACCGAAAGCAAACTCGAAAAGAAAGACCGACCGAAAGCGTTGTTTCAACAACAAATGGGTACGACCGAAAGCGGACTTGAAAAGAAAGACCAACCGAAAGCGGAGTTTCAACAACAAACGAGTACGACTGAAAGCGGACTCGAAAAGATAGACCTACCGAAAGCGGAGTTTCAACAACAAATGGGTACGACCGAAAGCGGACTTGAAAAGAAATACCAACCGAAAGCGGAGTTTCAACAACAAACAAGTACGACGGAAAGCGGACTCGAAACGATAGACCGACCGAAAGCGGAGTTTCAACAACAAACGGGTACAACCGAAAGCGAACTCGAAAAGAAAGACCGACCGAAAGCGGAGTTTCAACAACAAATGGGTACGACAGAAAGCGGACTCGAAAAGAAAGACCGACCAAAAGTGGAGTTTCAACAACAAACGAGTACGACCGAAAGCGGACTCGAAAAGAAAGACCGACTGAAAGCAGAGTTTGAACAATAAACGAGTACGACCAAAAGCGGACTAGAAAAGAAAGACCGACCGAAAGCGGAGTTTCAACAACAAACGAGTACGACCAAAAGTGGACTCGAAAAGAAAGACCGAACGAAAGCGGAGTTTCAACAACAAATGGGTACGACCGAAAGCGGACTTGAAAAGAAAGACCAACCGAAAGCGGAGTTTCAACAACAAACGAGTACGACTGAAAGCAGACTCGAAAAGATAGATTGACCGAAAGCGGAGTTTTAACAACAAACGAGTACGACCGAAAACGGACTCGAAAAGAAAGACCGACCAAAAGTGGAGTTTCAACAACAAACGAGTACGACCGAAAGCGGACTCAAAAAGAAAGACCGACCGAAAGCGGACTCGAAAATAAAGACCGACCGAAAGCAGAGTTTCAACAACAAACGAGTACGACCGAAAGCGGACTCGAAAAGAAAGACCGACCAAAAGCGGAGTTTCAACAACAAATGGGTACGACCGAAAGCAGACTTGAAAAGAAAGACCAACCGAAAGCGGAGTTTCAACAACAAACGAGTACGACTGAAAGCGGACTCGAAAAGATAGACCGACCGAAAGCGGAGTTTCAACAACAAACGGGTACAACCGAAAGCGAACTCGAAAATAAAGACCGACCAAAAGCGGAGTTTCAACAACAAATGGGTACGACCGAAAGCAGACATGAAAAGAAAGACCAACCGAAAGCGGAGTTTCAACAACAAACGAGTACGACTGAAAGCGGACTCGAAAAGATAGACCGACCGAAAGTGGAGTTTCGACAACAAATGGGTACGACCGAAAGCGGACATGAGAAGAAAGACCAACCAAAAGCGGAGTTTCAACAACAGACGAGTACGACTGAAAGCGGACTCGAAAAGATAGACCGACCGAAAGCGGAGTTTCAACAACAAACGAGTACGACCGAAAGCGGACTCGAAAAGAAAGACCGACCGAAAGCGGAGTTTCAACAATAAACGAGTACGACCGAAAGCGGACTCGAAAAGAAAGACCGACCGAAAGCGGAGTTTCAACAACAAACGAGTACGACTGAAAGCGTACTCAAAAAGAATGACCGACCGAAAGCGGAGTTTCAACAACAAACGAGTACGACCGAAAGCGGACTCGAAAAGAAAGACCGACCGAAAGCGTTGTTTCAACAACAAATGGGTACGACCGAAAGCGGACTTGAAAAGAAAGACCAACCGAAAGCGGAGTTTCAACAACAAACGAGTACGACCGAAAGCGGACTCGAAAAGAAAGACCGACCGAAAGTGGAGTTTCAACAACAAACGAGTACGACTGAAAGCGTACTCGAAAAGAATGACCGACCGAAAGCGGAGTTTCAACAACAAACGAGTACGACTGAAAGCGTACTCGAAAAGAATGACCGACCGAAAGCGGAGTTTCAACAACAAACGAGTACGACCGAAAGCGGACTCGAAAAGAAAGACCGACCGAAAGCGTTGTTTCAACAACAAATGGGTACGACCGAAAGCGGACTTGAAAAGAAAGACCAACCGAAAGCGGAGTTTCAACAACAAACGAGTACGACTGAAAGCGGACTCGAAAAGATAGACCGAACGAAAGCGGAGTTTCAACAACAAATGGGTACGACCGAAAGCGGACTTGAAAAGAAAGACCAACCGAAAGCGGAGTTTCAACAACAAACAAGTACGACGGCAAGCGGACTCGAAAAGATAGACCGACCGAAAGCGGAGTTTCAACAACAAACGGGTACAACCGAAAGCAAACTCGAAAAGAAAGACCGACCGAAAGCGTTGTTTCAACAACAAATGGGTACGACCGAAAGCGGACTTGAAAAGAAAGACCAACCGAAAGCGGAGTTTCAACAACAAACGAGTACGACTGAAAGCGGACTCGAAAAGATAGACCTACCGAAAGCGGAGTTTCAACAACGAATGGGTACGACCGAAAGCGGACTTGAAAAGAAAGACCAACCGAAAGCGGAGTTTCAACAACAAACAAGTACGACGGAAAGCGGACTCGAAACGATAGACCGACCGAAAGCGGAGTTTCAACAACAAACGGGTACAACCGAAAGCGAACTCAAAAAGAAAGACCGACCGAAAGCGGAGTTTCAACAACAAATGGGTACGACCGAAAGCGGACTCGAAAAGAAAGACCGACCAAAAGTGGAGTTTCAACAACAAACGAGTACGACCGAAAGCGGACTCGAAAAGAAAGACCGACTGAAAGCAGAGTTTGAACAATAAACGAGTACGACCAAAAGCGGACTAGAAAAGAAAGACCGACCGAAAGCGGAGTTTCAACAACAAACGAGTACGACCAAAAGTGGACTCGAAAAGAAAGACCGAACGAAAGCGGAGTTTCAACAACAAATGGGTACGACCGAAAGCGGACTTGAAAAGAAAGACCAACCGAAAGCGGAGTTTCAACAACAAACGAGTACGACTGAAAGCGGACTCGAAAAGATAGATTGACCGAAAGCGGAGTTTTAACAACAAACGAGTACGACCGAAAGCGGACTCGAAAAGAAAGACCGACCAAAAGTGGAGTTTCAATAACAAACGAGTACGACCGAAAGCGGACTCAAAAAGAAAGACCGACCGAAAGCGGACTCGAAAATAAAGACCGACTGAAAGCAGAGTTTCAACAACAAACGAGTACGACCGAAAGCGGACTCGAAAAGAAAGACCGACCAAAAGCGGAGTTTCAACAACAAATGAGTAGGACCAAAAGCGGACTCGAAAAGAAAGACCGACCGAAAGCGGTGTTTTCACAACAAACGAGTACGACCGAAAGCGGACTCGAAAAGAAAGACCGACCAAAAGTGGAGTTTCAACAACAAACGAGTACGACCGAAAGCGGACTCAAAAAGAAAGACCGACCGAAAGCGGAGTTTCAACAACAAACGAGTACGACTGAAAGCGTACTCGAAAAGAATGACCGACCGAAAGCGGAGTTTCAACAACAAACGAGTACGACCGAAAGCGGACTCGAAAAGAAAGACCGACCGAAAGCGTTGTTTCAACAACAAATGGGTACGACCGAAAGCGGACTTGAAAAGAAAGACCAACCGAAAACGGAGTTTCAACAACAAACGAGTACGACTGAAAGCGGACTCGAAAAGATAGACCGAACGGAAGCGGAGTTTCAACAACAAATGGGTACGACCGAAAGCGGACTTGAAAAGAAAGACCAACCGAAAGCGGACTCGAAAATAAAGACCGACCGAAAGCAGAGTTTCAACAACAAACGAGTACGACCGAAAGCGGACTCGAAAAGAAAGACCGACCAAAAGCGGAGTTTCAACAACAAATGAGTAGGACCGAAAGCGGACTCAAAAAGAAAGACCGACCGAAAGCGGTGTTTTCACAACAAACGAGTACGACCGAAAGCGGACTCGAAAAGAAAGACCGACCAAAAGCGAACTTGAAAAGAATGACCGACCGAAAGCGGAGTTTCAACAACAAACGAGTACGACCGAAAGCGGGCTCGAAAAGAAAGCCCAACCGAAAGCGGAGTTTCAACAACAAACGAGTACGACCGAAAGTGGACTCGAAAAGAAAGACCGACCAAAAGTGGAGTTTCAACAACAAACGAGTACGACCGAAAGCGGACTCAATAAGAAAGATCGACTGAAAGCGGACTTGGAAAGAAAGACCTACCAAAAGCGGAGTTTCAACAACAAACGAGTACGACCGAAAGCGGACTCGAAAAGAAAGACCGACCGAAAGCGGAGTTTCAACAACAAACGAGTAGGACCAAAAGCGGACTCGAAAAGAAAGACCGACCGAAAGCGGAGTTTCCACAATAAACGAGTACGACCGTAAGCGGACTCGAAAAGAAAGACCGACCAAAAGTGGACTCGAAAAGAAAGACCGACCAAAAGCAAAGTTTCAACAACAAACGAGTACGACCGAAATCGGACTCGAAAAGAAAGACCGACCGAAAGCGGAGTTTCAACAACAAACGAGTACGACCGAAAGCGGACTCGAAAAGAAAGACCGACCGAAAGCGGACTTGAAAAGAAAGACCAACCGAAAGCGGAGTTTCAACAACAAACAAGTACGACGGAAAGCGGACTCGAAAAGATAGACCGACCGAAAGCGGAGTTTCAACAACAAATGGGTACAACCGAAAGCAAACTCGAAAAGAAAGACCGACCGAAAGCGTTGTTTCAACAACAAATGGGTACGACCGAAAGCGGACTTGAAAAGAAAGACCAACCGAAAGCGGAGTTTCAACAACAAACGAGTACGACTGAAAGCGGACTCGAAAAGATAGACCGACCGAAAGCGGAGTTTCAACAACAAATGGGTACGACCGAAAGCGGACTTGAAAAGAAAGACCAACCAAAAGCGGAGTTTCAACAACAAACAAGTACGACGGAAAGCGGACTCGAAACGATAGACCGACCGAAAGCGGAGTTTCAACAACAAACGGGTACAACCGAAAGCGAACTCGAAAAGAAAGACCGATCGAAAGCGGAGTTTCAACAACAAATGGGTACGACCGAAAGCGGACTCGAAAAGAAAGACCGACCAAAAGTGGAGTTTCAACAACAAACGAGTACGACCGAAAGCGGACTCGAAAAGAAAGACCGACTGAAAGCAGAGTTTGAACAATAAACGAGTACGACCAAAAGCGGACTAGAAAAGAAAGACCGACCGAAAGCGGAGTTTCAACAACAAACGAGTACGACCAAAAGTGGACTCGAAAAGAAAGACCGAACGAAAGCGGAGTTTCAACAACAAATGGGTACGACCGAAAGCGGACTTGAAAAGAAAGACCAACCGAAAGCGGAGTTTCAACAACAAACGAGTACGACTGAAAGCGGACTCGAAAAGATAGATTGACCGAAAGCGGAGTTTTAACAACAAACGAGTACGACCGAAAGCGGACTCGAAAAGAAAGACCGACCAAAAGTGGAGTTTCAACAACAAACGAGTACGACCGAAAGCGGACTCAAAAAGAAAGACCGACCGAAAGCGGACTCGAAAATAAAGACCGACCGAAAGCAGAGTTTCAACAACAAACGAGTACGACCGAAAGCGGACTCGAAAAGAAAGACCGACCAAAAGCGGAGTTTCAACAACAAATGAGTAGGACCAAAAGCAGACTCGAAAAGAAAGACCGACCGAAAGCGGTGTTTTCACAACAAACGAGTACGACCGAAAGCGGACTCGAAAAGAAAGACCGACCAAAAGCGAACTTGAAAAGAATGACCGACCGAAAGCGGAGTTTCAACAACAAACGAGTACGACCAAAAGCGGGCTCGAAAAGAAAGACCAACCGAAAGCGGAGTTTCAACAACAAACGAGTACGACCGAAAGTGGACTCGAAAAGAAAGACCGACCAAAAGTGGAGTTTCAACAACAAACGAGTACGACCGAAAGCGGACTCAAAAAGAAAGATCGACTGAAAGCGGACTCGGAAAGAAAGACCTACCAAAAGCGGAGTTTCAACAACAAACGAGTACGACCGAAAGCGGACTCGAAAAGAAAGACCGACCGAAAGCGGAGTTTCAACAACAAACGAGTAGGACCAAAAGCGGACTCGAAAAGAAAGACCGACCGAAAGCGGAGTTTCCACAATAAACGAGTACGACCGTAAGCGGACTCGAAAAGAAAGACCGACCAAAAGTGGACTCGAAAAGAAAGACCGACCGAAAGCAAAGTTTCAACAACAAACGAGTACGACCGAAATCGGACTCGAAAAGAAAGACCGACCGAAAGCGGAGTTTCAACAACAAACGAGTACGACCGAAAGCGGACTCGAAAAGAAAGACCGACCGAAAGCGGACTTGAAAAGAAAGACCAACCGAAAGCGGAGTTTCAACAACAAACGAGTACGACCGAAAGCGGACTCGAAAAGATAGACCGACCGAAAGCGGAGTTTCAACAACAAACGGGTACAACCGAAAGCGGACTCGAAAAGAAAGACCGACCGAAAGCGGAGTTTCAACAACAAACGAGTACGACTGAAAGCATACTCGAAAAGAATGACCGACCGAAAGCGGAGTTTCAACAACAAACGAGTACGACCGAAAGCGGACTCGAAAAGAAAGACCGACCGAAAGCGTTGTTTCAACAACAAATGGGTACGACCGAAAGCGGACTTGAAAAGAAAGACCAACCGAAAGCGGAGTTTCAACAACAAACGAGTACGACTGAAAGCGGACTCGAAAAGATAGACCGAACGAAAGCGGAGTTTCAACAACAAATGTGTACGACCGAAAGCGGACTTGAAAAGAAAGACCAACCGAAAGCGGAGTTTCAACAACAAACAAGTACGACGGAAAGCGGACTCGAAAAGATAGACCGACCGAAAGCGGAGTTTCAACAACAAACGGGTACAACCGAAAGCGAACTCGAAAAGAAAGACCGACCGAAAGCGGAGTTTCAACAACAAATGGGTACGACCGAAAGCAGACTAGAAAAGAAAGACCAACCGAAAGCGGAGTTTCAACAACAAACGAGTACGACTGAAAGCGGACTCGAAAAGATAGACCGACCGAAAGTGGAGTTTCAACAACAAATGGGTACGACCGAAAGCGGACTTGAAAAGAAAGACCAACCGAAAGCGGAGTTTCAACAACAGACGAGTACGACTGAAAGCGGACTCGAAAAGATAGACCGACCGAAAGCGGAGTTTCAACAACAAATGGGTACGACCGAAAGCGGACTTGAAAAGAAAGACCAACCAAAAGCGGAGTTTCAACAACAAACAAGTACGACGGAAAGCGGACTCGAAACGATAGACCGACCGAAAGCGGAGTTTCAACAACAAACGGGTACAACCGAAAGCGAACTCGAAAAGAAAGACCGACCGAAAGCGGAGTTTCAACAACAAATGGGTACGACCGAAAGCGGACTCGAAAAGAAAGACCGACCAAAAGTGGAGTTTCAACAACAAACGAGTACGACCGAAAGCGGACTCGAAAAGAAAGACCTACTGAAAGCAGAGTTTGAACAATAAACGAGTACGACCAAAAGCGGACTAGAAAAGAAAGACCGACCGAAAGCGGAGTTTCAACAACAAACGAGTACGACCAAAAGTGGACTCGAAAAGAAAGACCGAACGAAAGCGGAGTTTCAACAACAAATGGGTACGACCGAAAGCGGACTTGAAAAGAAAGACCAACCGAAAGCGGAGTTTCAACAACAAACGAGTACGACTGAAAGCGGACTCGAAAAGATAGATTGACCGAAAGCGGAGTTTTAACAACAAACGAGTACGACCGAAAGCGGACTCGAAAAGAAAGACCGACCAAAAGTGGAGTTTCAACAACAAACGAGTACGACCGAAAGCGGACTCAAAAAGAAAGATCGACTGAAAGCGGACTCGGAAAGAAAGACCTACCAAAAGCGGAGTTTCAACAACAAACGAGTACGACCGAAAGCGGACTCGAAAAGAAAGACCGACCGAAAGCGGAGTTTCAACAACAAACGAGTAGGACCAAAAGCGGACTCGAAAAGAAAGACCGACCGAAAGCGGAGTTTCCACAATAAACGAGTACGACCGTAAGCGGACTCGAAAAGAAAGACCGACCAAAAGTGGACTCGAAAAGAAAGACCGACCGAAAGCAAAGTTTCAACAACAAACGAGTACGACCGAAATCGGACTCGAAAAGAAAGACCGACCGAAAGCGGAGTTTCAACAACAAACGAGTACGACCGAAAGCGGACTCGAAAAGAAAGACCGACCGAAAGCGGACTTGAAAAGAAAGACCAACCGAAAGCGGAGTTTCAACAACAAACGAGTACGACCGAAAGCGGACTCGAAAAGATAGACCGACCGAAAGCGGAGTTTCAACAACAAACGGGTACAACCGAAAGCGGACTCGAAAAGAAAGACCGACCGAAAGCGGAGTTTCAACAACAAACGAGTACGACTGAAAGCATACTCGAAAAGAATGACCGACCGAAAGCGGAGTTTCAACAACAAACGAGTACGACCGAAAGCGGACTCGAAAAGAAAGACCGACCGAAAGCGTTGTTTCAACAACAAATGGGTACGACCGAAAGCGGACTTGAAAAGAAAGACCAACCGAAAGCGGAGTTTCAACAACAAACGAGTACGACTGAAAGCGGACTCGAAAAGATAGACCGAACGAAAGCGGAGTTTCAACAACAAATGTGTACGACCGAAAGCGGACTTGAAAAGAAAGACCAACCGAAAGCGGAGTTTCAACAACAAACAAGTACGACGGAAAGCGGACTCGAAAAGATAGACCGACCGAAAGCGGAGTTTCAACAACAAACGGGTACAACCGAAAGCGAACTCGAAAAGAAAGACCGACCGAAAGCGGAGTTTCAACAACAAATGGGTACGACCGAAAGCAGACTAGAAAAGAAAGACCAACCGAAAGCGGAGTTTCAACAACAAACGAGTACGACTGAAAGCGGACTCGAAAAGATAGACCGACCGAAAGTGGAGTTTCAACAACAAATGGGTACGACCGAAAGCGGACTTGAAAAGAAAGACCAACCGAAAGCGGAGTTTCAACAACAGACGAGTACGACTGAAAGCGGACTCGAAAAGATAGACCGACCGAAAGCGGAGTTTCAACAACAAATGGGTACGACCGAAAGCGGACTTGAAAAGAAAGACCAACCAAAAGCGGAGTTTCAACAACAAACAAGTACGACGGAAAGCGGACTCGAAACGATAGACCGACCGAAAGCGGAGTTTCAACAACAAACGGGTACAACCGAAAGCGAACTCGAAAAGAAAGACCGACCGAAAGCGGAGTTTCAACAACAAATGGGTACGACCGAAAGCGGACTCGAAAAGAAAGACCGACCAAAAGTGGAGTTTCAACAACAAACGAGTACGACCGAAAGCGGACTCGAAAAGAAAGACCTACTGAAAGCAGAGTTTGAACAATAAACGAGTACGACCAAAAGCGGACTAGAAAAGAAAGACCGACCGAAAGCGGAGTTTCAACAACAAACGAGTACGACCAAAAGTGGACTCGAAAAGAAAGACCGAACGAAAGCGGAGTTTCAACAACAAATGGGTACGACCGAAAGCGGACTTGAAAAGAAAGACCAACCGAAAGCGGAGTTTCAACAACAAACGAGTACGACTGAAAGCGGACTCGAAAAGATAGATTGACCGAAAGCGGAGTTTTAACAACAAACGAGTACGACCGAAAGCGGACTCGAAAAGAAAGACCGACCAAAAGTGGAGTTTCAACAACAAACGAGTACGACCGAAAGCGGACTCAAAAAGAAAGACCGACCGAAAGCGGACTCGAAAATAAAGACCGACCGAAAGCAGAGTTTCAACAACAAACGAGTACGACCGAAAGCGGACTCGAAAAGAAAGACCGACCAAAAGCGGAGTTTCAACAACAAATGAGTAGGACCAAAAGCAGACTCGAAAAGAAAGACCGACCGAAAGCGGTGTTTTCACAACAAACGAGTACGACCGAAAGCGGACTCGAAAAGAAAGACCGACCAAAAGCGAACTTGAAAAGAATGACCGACCGAAAGCGGAGTTTCAACAACAAACGAGTACGACCGAAAGCGGGCTCGAAAAGAAAGACCAACCGAAAGCGGAGTTTCAACAACAAACGAGTACGACCGAAAGTGGACTCGAAAAGAAAGACCGACCAAAAGTGGAGTTTCAACAACAAACGAGTACGACCGAAAGCGGACTCAAAAAGAAAGATCGACTGAAAGCGGACTCGGAAAGAAAGACCTACCAAAAGCGGAGTTTCAACAACAAACGAGTACGACCGAAAGCGGACTCGAAAAGAAAGACCGACCGAAAGCGGAGTTTCAACAACAAACGAGTAGGACCAAAAGCGGACTCGAAAAGAAAGACCGACCGAAAGCGGAGTTTCCACAATAAACGAGTACGACCGTAAGCGGACTCGAAAAGAAAGACCGACCAAAAGTGGACTCGAAAAGAAAGACCGACCGAAAGCAAAGTTTCAACAACAAACGAGTACGACCGAAATCGGACTCGAAAAGAAGGACCGACCGAAAGCGGAGTTTCAACAACAAACGAGTACGACCGAAAGCGGACTCGAAAAGAAAGACCGACCGAAAGCGGACTTGAAAAGAAAGGCCAACCGAAAGCGGAGTTTCAACAACAAACGAGTACGACCGAAAGCGGACTCGAAAAGATAGATTGACCGAAAGCGGAGTTTTAACAACAAACGAGTACGACCGAAAGCGGACTCGAAAAGAAAGACCGACCAAAAGTGGAGGTTCAACAACAAACGAGTACGACCGAAAGCGGACTCAAAAAGAAAGACCGACCGAAAGCGGACTCGAAAATAAAGACCGACCGAAAGCAGAGTTTCAACAACAAACGAGTACGACCGAAAGCGGACTCGAAAAGAAAGACCGACCAAAAGCGGAGTTTCAACAACAAATGAGTAGGACCAAAAGCAGACTCGAAAAGAAAGACCGACCGAAAGCGGTGTTTTCACAACAAACGAGTACGACCGAAAGCGGACTCGAAAAGAAAGACCGACCAAAAGCGAACTTGAAAAGAATGACCGACCGAAAGCGGAGTTTCAACAACAAACGAGTACGACCGAAAGCGGGCTCGAAAAGAAAGACCAACCGAAAGCGGAGTTTCAACAACAAACGAGTATGACCGAAAGTGGACTCGAAAAGAAAGACCGACCAAAAGTGGAGTTTCAACAACAAACGAGTACGACCGAAAGCGGACTCAAAAAGAAAGATCGACTGAAAGCGGACTCGGAAAGAAAGACCTACCAAAAGCGGAGTTTCAACAACAAACGAGTACGACCGAAAGCGGACTCGAAAAGAAAGACCGACCGAAAGCGGAGTTTCAACAACAAACGAGTAGGACCAAAAGCGGACTCGAAAAGAAAGACCGACCGAAAGCGGAGTTTCCACAATAAACGAGTACGACCGTAAGCGGACTCGAAAAGAAAGACCGACCAAAAGTGGACTCGAAAAGAAAGACCGACCGAAAGCAAAGTTTCAACAACAAACGAGTACGACCGAAATCGGACTCGAAAAGAAGGACCGACCGAAAGCGGAGTTTCAACAACAAACGAGTACGACCGAAAGCGGACTCGAAAAGAAAGACCGACCGAAAGCGGACTTGAAAAGAAAGGCCAACCGAAAGCGGAGTTTCAACAACAAACGAGTACGACCGAAAGCGGACTCGAAAAGATAGACCGACCGAAAGCGGAGTTTCAACAACAAACGGGTACAACCGAAAGCGGACTCGAAAAGAAAGACCGACCGAAAGCGGAGTTTCAACAACAAACGAGTACGACTGAAAGCATACTCGAAAAGAATGACCGACCGAAAGCGGAGTTTCAACAACAAACGAGTACGACCGAAAGCGGACTCGAAAAGAAAGGCCGACCGAAAGCGTTGTTTCAACAACAAATGGGTACGACCGAAAGCGGACTTGAAAAGAAAGACCAACCGAAAGCGGAGTTTCAACAACAAACGAGTACGACTGAAAGCGGACTCGAAAAGATAGACCGAACGAAAGCGGAGTTTCAACAACAAATGTGTACGACCGAAAGCGGACTTGAAAAGAAAGACCAACCGAAAGCGGAGTTTCAACAACAAACAAGTACGACGGAAAGCGGACTCGAAAAGATAGACCGACCGAAAGCGGAGTTTCAACAACAAACGGGTACAACCGAAAGCGAACTCGAAAAGAAAGACCGACCGAAAGCGGAGTTTCAACAACAAATGGGTACGACCGAAAGCAGACTAGAAAAGAAAGACCAACCGAAAGCGGAGTTTCAACAACAAACGAGTACGACTGAAAGCGGACTCGAAAAGATAGACCGACCGAAAGTGGAGTTTCAACAACAAATGGGTACGACCGAAAGCGGACTTGAAAAGAAAGACCAACCGAAAGCGGAGTTTCAACAACAGACGAGTACGACTGAAAGCGGACTCGAAAAGATAGACCGACCGAAAGCGGAGTTTCAACAACAAACGAGTACGACCGAAAGCGGACTCGAAAAGAAAGACCGACCGAAAGCAGAGTTTCAACAATAAACGAGTACGACCGAAAGCGGACTCGAAAAGAAAGACCGACCGAAAGCGGAGTTTCAACAACAAACGAGTACAACTGAAAGCGTACTCGAAAAGAATGACCGACCGAAAGCGGAGTTTCAACAACAAACGAGTACGACCGAAAGCGGACTCGAAAAGAAAGACCGACCGAAAGCGTTGTTTCAACAACAAATGGGTACGACCGAAAGCGGACTTGAAAAGAAAGACCACCCGAAAGCGGAGTTTCAACAACAAACGAGTACGACCGAAAGCGGACTCGAAAAGAAAGACCGACCGAAAGCGGAGTTTCAACAACAAACGAGTACGACTGAAAGCGTACTCGAAAATTATGACCGACCGAAAGCGGAGTTTCAACAACAAACGAGTACGACTGAAAGCGTACTCGAAAAGAATGACCGACCGAAAGCGGAGTTTCAACAACAAACGAGTACGACCGAAAGCGGACTCGAAAAGAAAGACCGACCGAAAGCGTTGTTTCAACGACAAATGGGTACGACCGAAAGCGGACTTGAAAAGAAAGACCAACCGAAAGCGGAGTTTCAACAACAAACGAGTACGACTGAAAGCGGACTCGAAAAGATAGATTGACCGAAAGCGGAGTTTTAACAACAAACGAGTACGACCGAAAGCGGACTCGAAAAGAAAGACCGACCAAAAGTGGAGTTTCAACAACAAACGAGTACGACCGAAAGCGGACTCAAAAAGAAAGACCGACCGAAAGCGGACTCGAAAATAAAGACCGACCGAAAGCAGAGTTTCAACAACAAACGAGTACGACCGAAAGCGGACTCGAAAAGAAAGACCGACCAAAAGCGGAGTTTCAACAACAAATGAGTAGGACCAAAAGCAGACTCGAAAAGAAAGACCGACCGAAAGCGGTGTTTTCACAACAAACGAGTACGACCGAAAGCGGACTCGAAAAGAAAGACCGACCAAAAGCGAACTTGAAAAGAATGACCGACCGAAAGCGGAGTTTCAACAACAAACGAGTACGACCGAAAGCGGGCTCGAAAAGAAAGACCAACCGAAAGCGGAGTTTCAACAACAAACGAGTACGACCGAAAGTGGACTCGAAAAGAAAGACCGACCAAAAGTGGAGTTTCAACAACAAACGAGTACGACCGAAAGCGGACTCAAAAAGAAAGACCGACCGAAAGCAGAGTTTCAACAATAAACGAGTACGACCGAAAGCGGACTCGAAAAGAAAGACCGACCGAAAGCGGAGTTTCAACAACAAACGAGTACAACTGAAAGCGTACTCGAAAAGAATGACCGACCGAAAGCGGAGTTTCAACAACAAACGAGTACGACCGAAAGCGGACTCGAAAAGAAAGACCGACCGAAAGCGTTGTTTCAACAACAAATGGGTACGACCGAAAGCGGACTTGAAAAGAAAGACCAACCGAAAGCGGAGTTTCAACAACAAACGAGTACGACCGAAAGCGGACTCGAAAAGAAAGACCGACCGAAAGCGGAGTTTCAACAACAAACGAGTACGACTGAAAGCGTACTCGAAAATTATGACCGACCGAAAGCGGAGTTTCAACAACAAACGAGTACGACTGAAAGCGTACTCGAAAAGAATGACCGACCGAAAGCGGAGTTTCAACAACAAACGAGTACGACCGAAAGCGGACTCGAAAAGAAAGACCGACCGAAAGCGTTGTTTCAACGACAAATGGGTACGACCGAAAGCGGACTTGAAAAGAAAGACCAACCGAAAGCGGAGTTTCAACAACAAACGAGTACGACTGAAAGCGGACTCGAAAAGATAGATTGACCGAAAGCGGAGTTTTAACAACAAACGAGTACGACCGAAAGCGGACTCGAAAAGAAAGACCGACCAAAAGTGGAGTTTCAACAACAAACGAGTACGACCGAAAGCGGACTCAAAAAGAAAGACCGACCGAAAGCGGACTCGAAAATAAAGACCGACCGAAAGCAGAGTTTCAACAACAAACGAGTACGACCGAAAGCGGACTCGAAAAGAAAGACCGACCAAAAGCGGAGTTTCAACAACAAATGAGTAGGACCAAAAGCAGACTCGAAAAGAAAGACCGACCGAAAGCGGTGTTTTCACAACAAACGAGTACGACCGAAAGCGGACTCGAAAAGAAAGACCGACCAAAAGCGAACTTGAAAAGAATGACCGACCGAAAGCGGAGTTTCAACAACAAACGAGTACGACCGAAAGCGGGCTCGAAAAGAAAGACCAACCGAAAGCGGAGTTTCAACAACAAACAAGTACGACCGAAAGTGGACTCGAAAAGAAAGACCGACCAAAAGTGGAGTTTCAACAACAAACGAGTACGACCGAAAGCGGACTCAAAAAGAAAGATCGACTGAAAGCGGACTCGGAAAGAAAGACCTACCAAAAGCGGAGTTTCAACAACAAACGAGTACGACCGAAAGCGGACTCGAAAAGAAAGACCGACCGAAAGCGGAGTTTCCACAATAAACGAGTACGACCGTAAGCGGACTCGAAAAGAAAGACCGACCAAAAGTGCACTCGAAAAGAAAGACCGACCGAAAGCAAAGTTTCAACAACAAACGAGTACGACCGAAATCGGACTCGAAAAGAAAGACCGACCGAAAGCGGAGTTTCAACAACAAACGAGTACGACCGAAAGCGGACTCGAAAAGAAAGACCGACCGAAAGCGGACTTGAAAAGAAAGACCAACCGAAAGCGGAGTTTCAACAATAAACGAGTACGACCGAAAGCGGACTCGAAAAGATAGACCGACCGAAAGCGGAGTTTCAACAACAAACGGGTACAACCGAAAGCGGACTCGAAAAGAAAGACCGACCGAAAGCGGAGTTTCAACAACAAACGAGTACGACTGAAAGCATACTCGAAAAGAATGACCGACCGAAAGCGGAGTTTCAACAACAAACGAGTACGACCGAAAGCGGACTCGAAAAGAAAGACCGACCGAAAGCGTTGTTTCAACAACAAATGGGTACGACCGAAAGCGGACTCGAAAAGAAAGACCGACCGAAAGCAGAGTTTCAACAATAAACGAGTACGACCGAAAGCGGACTCGAAAAGAAAGACCGACCGAAAGCGGACTTGAAAAGAAAGACCAACCGAAAGCGGAGTTTCAACAACAAACGAGTACGACCGAAAGCGGACTCGAAAAGATAGACCGACCGAAAGCGGAGTTTCAACAACAAACGGGTACAACTGAAAGCGGACTCGAAAAGATAGACCGACCGAAAGTGGAGTTTCAACAACAAATGGGTACGACCGAAAGCGGACTTGAAAAGAAAGACCAACCGAAAGCGGAGTTTCAACAACAGACGAGTACGACTGAAAGCGGACTCGAAAAGATAGACCGACCGAAAGCGGAGTTTCAACAACAAACGAGTACGACCGAAAGCGGACTCGAAAAGAAAGACCGACCGAAAGCAGAGTTTCAACAATAAACGAGTACGACCGAAAGCGGACTCGAAAAGAAAGACCGACCGAAAGCGGAGTTTCAACAACAAACGAGTACAACTGAAAGCGTACTCGAAAAGAATGACCGACCGAAAGCGGAGTTTCAACAACAAACGAGTACGACCGAAAGCGGACTCGAAAAGAAAGACCGACCGAAAGCGTTGTTTCAACAACAAATGGGTACGACCGAAAGCGGACTTGAAAAGAAAGACCACCCGAAAGCGGAGTTTCAACAACAAACGAGTACGACCGAAAGCGGACTCGAAAAGAAAGACCGACCGAAAGCGGAGTTTCAACAACAAACGAGTACGACTGAAAGCGTACTCGAAAATTATGACCGACCGAAAGCGGAGTTTCAACAACAAACGAGTACGACTGAAAGCGTACTCGAAAAGAATGACCGACCGAAAGCGGAGTTTCAACAACAAACGAGTACGACCGAAAGCGGACTCGAAAAGAAAGACCGACCGAAAGCGTTGTTTCAACAACAAATGGGTACGACCGAAAGCGGACTCGAAAAGAAAGACCGACCGAAAGCAGAGTTTCAACAATAAACGAGTACGACCGAAAGCGGACTCGAAAAGAAAGACCGACCGAAAGCGGACTTGAAAAGAAAGACCAACCGAAAGCGGAGTTTCAACAACAAACGAGTACGACCGAAAGCGGACTCGAAAAGATAGACCGACCGAAAGCGGAGTTTCAACAACAAACGGGTACAACTGAAAGCGGACTCGAAAAGATAGACCGACCGAAAGTGGAGTTTCAACAACAAATGGGTACGACCGAAAGCGGACTTGAAAAGAAAGACCAACCGAAAGCGGAGTTTCAACAACAGACGAGTACGACTGAAAGCGGACTCGAAAAGATAGACCGACCGAAAGCGGAGTTTCAACAACAAACGAGTACGACCGAAAGCGGACTCGAAAAGAAAGACCGACCGAAAGCAGAGTTTCAACAATAAACGAGTACGACCGAAAGCGGACTCGAAAAGAAAGACCGACCGAAAGCGGAGTTTCAACAACAAACGAGTACAACTGAAAGCGTACTCGAAAAGAATGACCGACCGAAAGCGGAGTTTCAACAACAAACGAGTACGACCGAAAGCGGACTCGAAAAGAAAGACCGACCGAAAGCGTTGTTTCAACAACAAATGGGTACGACCGAAAGCGGACTTGAAAAGAAAGACCAACCGAAAGCGGAGTTTCAACAACAAACGAGTACGACCGAAAGCGGACTCGAAAAGAAAGACCGACCGAAAGCGGAGTTTCAACAACAAACGAGTACGACTGAAAGCGTACTCGAAAATTATGACCGACCGAAAGCGGAGTTTCAACAACAAACGAGTACGACTGAAAGCGTACTCGAAAAGAATGACCGACCGAAAGCGGAGTTTCAACAACAAACGAGTACGACCGAAAGCGGACTCGAAAAGAAAGACCGACCGAAAGCGTTGTTTCAACGACAAATGGGTACGACCGAAAGCGGACTTGAAAAGAAAGACCAACCGAAAGCGGAGTTTCAACAACAAACGAGTACGACTGAAAGCGGACTCGAAAAGATAGATTGACCGAAAGCGGAGTTTTAACAACAAACGAGTACGACCGAAAGCGGACTCGAAAAGAAAGACCGACCAAAAGTGGAGTTTCAACAACAAACGAGTACGACCGAAAGCGGACTCAAAAAGAAAGACCGACCGAAAGCGGACTCGAAAATAAAGACCGACCGAAAGCAGAGTTTCAACAACAAACGAGTACGACCGAAAGCGGACTCGAAAAGAAAGACCGACCAAAAGCGGAGTTTCAACAACAAATGAGTAGGACCAAAAGCAGACTCGAAAAGAAAGACCGACCGAAAGCGGTGTTTTCACAACAAACGAGTACGACCGAAAGCGGACTCGAAAAGAAAGACCGACCAAAAGCGAACTTGAAAAGAATGACCGACCGAAAGCGGAGTTTCAACAACAAACGAGTACGACCGAAAGCGGGCTCGAAAAGAAAGACCAACCGAAAGCGGAGTTTCAACAACAAACGAGTACGACCGAAAGTGGACTCGAAAAGAAAGACCGACCAAAAGTGGAGTTTCAACAACAAACGAGTACGACCGAAAGCGGACTCAAAAAGAAAGACCGACCGAAAGCAGAGTTTCAACAATAAACGAGTACGACCGAAAGCGGACTCGAAAAGAAAGACCGACCGAAAGCGGAGTTTCAACAACAAACGAGTACAACTGAAAGCGTACTCGAAAAGAATGACCGACCGAAAGCGGAGTTTCAACAACAAACGAGTACGACCGAAAGCGGACTCGAAAAGAAAGACCGACCGAAAGCGTTGTTTCAACAACAAATGGGTACGACCGAAAGCGGACTTGAAAAGAAAGACCAACCGAAAGCGGAGTTTCAACAACAAACGAGTACGACCGAAAGCGGACTCGAAAAGAAAGACCGACCGAAAGCGGAGTTTCAACAACAAACGAGTACGACTGAAAGCGTACTCGAAAATTATGACCGACCGAAAGCGGAGTTTCAACAACAAACGAGTACGACTGAAAGCGTACTCGAAAAGAATGACCGACCGAAAGCGGAGTTTCAACAACAAACGAGTACGACCGAAAGCGGACTCGAAAAGAAAGACCGACCGAAAGCGTTGTTTCAACGACAAATGGGTACGACCGAAAGCGGACTTGAAAAGAAAGACCAACCGAAAGCGGAGTTTCAACAACAAACGAGTACGACTGAAAGCGGACTCGAAAAGATAGATTGACCGAAAGCGGAGTTTTAACAACAAACGAGTACGACCGAAAGCGGACTCGAAAAGAAAGACCGACCAAAAGTGGAGTTTCAACAACAAACGAGTACGACCGAAAGCGGACTCAAAAAGAAAGACCGACCGAAAGCGGACTCGAAAATAAAGACCGACCGAAAGCAGAGTTTCAACAACAAACGAGTACGACCGAAAGCGGACTCGAAAAGAAAGACCGACCAAAAGCGGAGTTTCAACAACAAATGAGTAGGACCAAAAGCAGACTCGAAAAGAAAGACCGACCGAAAGCGGTGTTTTCACAACAAACGAGTACGACCGAAAGCGGACTCGAAAAGAAAGACCGACCAAAAGCGAACTTGAAAAGAATGACCGACCGAAAGCGGAGTTTCAACAACAAACGAGTACGACCGAAAGCGGGCTCGAAAAGAAAGACCAACCGAAAGCGGAGTTTCAACAACAAACAAGTACGACCGAAAGTGGACTCGAAAAGAAAGACCGACCAAAAGTGGAGTTTCAACAACAAACGAGTACGACCGAAAGCGGACTCAAAAAGAAAGATCGACTGAAAGCGGACTCGGAAAGAAAGACCTACCAAAAGCGGAGTTTCAACAACAAACGAGTACGACCGAAAGCGGACTCGAAAAGAAAGACCGACCGAAAGCGGAGTTTCCACAATAAACGAGTACGACCGTAAGCGGACTCGAAAAGAAAGACCGACCAAAAGTGCACTCGAAAAGAAAGACCGACCGAAAGCAAAGTTTCAACAACAAACGAGTACGACCGAAATCGGACTCGAAAAGAAAGACCGACCGAAAGCGGAGTTTCAACAACAAACGAGTACGACCGAAAGCGGACTCGAAAAGAAAGACCGACCGAAAGCGGACTTGAAAAGAAAGACCAACCGAAAGCGGAGTTTCAACAACAAACGAGTACGACCGAAAGCGGACTCGAAAAGATAGACCGACCGAAAGCGGAGTTTCAACAACAAACGGGTACAACCGAAAGCGGACTCGAAAAGAAAGACCGACCGAAAGCGGAGTTTCAACAACAAACGAGTACGACTGAAAGCATACTCGAAAAAATGACCGACCGAAAGCGGAGTTTCAACAACAAACGAGTACGACCGAAAGCGGACTCGAAAAGAAAAACCGACCGAAAGCGTTGTTTCAACAACAAATGGGTACGACCGAAAGCGGACTTGAAAAGAAAGACCAACCGAAAGCGGAGTTTCAACAACAAACGAGTACGACTGAAAGCGGACTCGAAAAGATAGACCGAACGAAAGCGGAGTTTCAACAACAAATGTGTACGACCGAAAGCGGACTTGAAAAGAAAGACCAACCGAAAGCGGAGTTTCAACAACAAACAAGTACGACGGAAAGCGGACTCGAAAAGATAGACCGACCGAAAGCGGAGTTTCAACAACAAACGGGTACAACCGAAAGCGAACTCGAAAAGAAAGACCGACCGAAAGCGGAGTTTCAACAACAAATGGGTACGACCGAAAGCAGACTAGAAAAGAAAGACCAACCGAAAGCGGAGTTTCAACAACAAACGAGTACGACTGAAAGCGGACTCGAAAAGATAGACCGACCGAAAGTGGAGTTTCAACAACAAATGGGTACGACCGAAAGCGGACTTGAAAAGAAAGACCAACCGAAAGCGGAGTTTCAACAACAGACGAGTACGACTGAAAGCGGACTCGAAAAGATAGACCGACCGAAAGCGGAGTTTCAACAACAAACGAGTACGACCGAAAGCGGACTCGAAAAGAAAGACCGACCGAAAGCAGAGTTTCAACAATAAACGAGTACGACCGAAAGCGGACTCGAAAAGAAAGACCGACCGAAAGCGGAGTTTCAACAACAAACGAGTACAACTGAAAGCGTACTCGAAAAGAATGACCGACCGAAAGCGGAGTTTCAACAACAAACGAGTACGACCGAAAGCGGACTCGAAAAGAAAGACCGATCGAAAGCGTTGTTTCAACAACAAATGGGTACGACCGAAAGCGGACTTGAAAAGAAAGACCAACCGAAAGCGGAGTTTCAACAACAAACGAGTACGACCGAAAGCGGACTCGAAAAGAAAGACCGACCGAAAGCGGAGTTTCAACAACAAACGAGTACGACTGAAAGCGTACTCGAAAATTATGACCGACCGAAAGCGGAGTTTCAACAACAAACGAGTACGACTGAAAGCGTACTCGAAAAGAATGACCGACCGAAAGCGGAGTTTCAACAACAAACGAGTACGACCGAAAGCGGACTCGAAAAGAAAGACCGACCGAAAGCGTTGTTTCAACGACAAATGGGTACGACCGAAAGCGGACTTGAAAAGAAAGACCAACCGAAAGCGGAGTTTCAACAACAAACGAGTACGACTGAAAGCGGACTCGAAAAGATAGATTGACCGAAAGCGGAGTTTTAACAACAAACGAGTACGACCGAAAGCGGACTCGAAAAGAAAGACCGACCAAAAGTGGAGTTTCAACAACAAACAAGTACGACCGAAAGCGGACTCAAAAAGAAAGACCGACCGAAAGCGGACTCGAAAATAAAGACCGACCGAAAGCAGAGCTTCAACAACAAACGAGTACGACCGAAAGCGGACTCGAAAAGAAAGACCGACCAAAAGCGGAGTTTCAACAACAAATGAGTAGGACCAAAAGCAGACTCGAAAAGAAAGACCGACCGAAAGCGGTGTTTTCACAACAAACGAGTACAACCGAAAGCGGACTCGAAAAGAAAGACCGACCAAAAGCGAACTTGAAAAGAATGACCGACCGAAAGCGGAGTTTCAACAACAAACGAGTACGACCGAAAGCGGGCTCGAAAAGAAAGACCAACCGAAAGCGGAGTTTCAACAACAAACGAGTACGACCGAAAGTGGACTCGAAAAGAAACACCGACCAAAAGTGGAGTTTCAACAACAAACGAGTACGACCGAAAGCGGACTCAAAAAGAAAGATCGACTGAAAGCGGACTCGGAAAGAAAGACCTACCAAAAGCGGAGTTTCAACAACAAACGAGTACGACCGAAAGCGGACTCGAAAAGAAAGACCGACCGAAAGCGGAGTTTCAACAACAAACGAGTAGGACCAAAAGCGGACTCGAAAAGAAAGACCGACCGAAAGCGGAGTTTCCACAATAAACGAGTACGACCGTAAGCGGACTCGAAAAGAAAGACCGACCAAAAGTGGACTCGAAAAGAAAGACCGACCGAAAGCAAAGTTTCAACAACAAACGAGTACGACCGAAATCGGACTCGAAAAGAAAGACCGACCGAAAGCGGAGTTTCAACAACAAACGAGTACGACCGAAAGCGGACTCGAAAAGAAAGACCGACCGAAAGCGGACTTGAAAAGAAAGACCAACCGAAAGCGGAGTTTCAACAACAAACGAGTACGACCGAAAGCGGACTCGAAAAGATAGACCGACCGAAAGCGGAGTTTCAACAACAAACGGGTACAACCGAAAGCGGACTCGAAAAGAAAGACCGACCGAAAGCGGAGTTTCAACAACAAACGAGTACGACTGAAAGCATACTCGAAAAGAATGACCGACCGAAAGCGGAGTTTCAACAACAAACGAGTACGACCGAAAGCGGACTCGAAAAGAAAGACCGACCGAAAGCGTTGTTTCAACAACAAATGGGTACGACCGAAAGCGGACTTGAAAAGAAAGACCAACCGAAAGCGGAGTTTCAACAACAAACGAGTACGACTGAAAGCGGACTCGAAAAGATAGACCGAACGAAAGCGGAGTTTCAACAACAAATGTGTACGACCGAAAGCGGACTTGAAAAGAAAGACCAACCGAAAGCGGAGTTTCAACAACAAACAAGTACGACGGAAAGCGGACTCGAAAAGATAGACCGACCGAAAGCGGAGTTTCAACAACAAACGGGTACAACCGAAAGCGAACTCGAAAAGAAAGACCGACCGAAAGCGGAGTTTCAACAACAAATGGGTACGACCGAAAGCAGACTAGAAAAGAAAGACCAACCGAAAGCGGAGTTTCAACAACAAACGAGTACGACTGAAAGCGGACTCGAAAAGATAGACCGACCGAAAGTGGAGTTTCAACAACAAATGGGTACGACCGAAAGCGGACTTGAAAAGAAAGACCAACCGAAAGCGGAGTTTCAACAACAGACGAGTACGACTGAAAGCGGACTCGAAAAGATAGACCGACCGAAAGCGGAGTTTCAACAACAAACGAGTACGACCGAAAGCGGACTCGAAAAGAAAGACCAACCGAAAGCAGAGTTTCAACAATAAACGAGTACGACCGAAAGCGGACTCGAAAAGAAAGACCGACCGAAAGCGGAGTTTCAACAACAAACGAGTACAACTGAAAGCGTACTCGAAAAGAATGACCGACCGAAAGCGGAGTTTCAACAACAAACGAGTACGACCGAAAGCGGACTCGAAAAGAAAGACCGACCGAAAGCGTTGTTTCAACAACAAATGGGTACGACCGAAAGCGGACTTGAAAAGAAAGACCAACCGAAAGCGGAGTTTCAACAACAAACGAGTACAACCGAAAGCGGACTCGAAAAGAAAGACCGACCAAAAGCGGAGTTTCAACAACAAACGAGTACGACTGAAAGCGTACTCGAAAATTATGACCGACCGAAAGCGGAGTTTCAACAACAAACGACTACGACTGAAAGCGTACTCGAAAAGAATGACCGACCGAAAGCGGAGTTTCAACAACAAACGAGTACGACCGAAAGCGGACTCGAAAAGAAAGACCGACCGAAAGCGTTGTTTCAACGACAAATGGGTACGACCGAAAGCGGACTTGAAAAGAAAGACCAACCGAAAGCGGAGTTTCAACAACAAACGAGTACGACTGAAAGCGGACTCGAAAAGATAGACCGAACGAAAGCGGAGTTTCAACAACAAATGGGTACGACCGAAAGCGGACTTGGAAAGAAAGACCAACCGAAAGCGGAGTTTCAACAACAAACAAGTACGACGGAAAGCGGACTCGAAAAGATAGACCGACCGAAAGCGGAGTTTCAACAACAAACGGGTACAATCGAAAGCGAACTCGAAAAGAAAGACCGACCGAAAGCGGAGTTTCAACAACAAATGGGTACGACCGAAAGCAGACTTGAAAAGAATGACCAACCGAAAGCGGAGTTTCAACAACAAACGAGTACGACTGAAAGTGGACTCGAAAAGATAGACCGACCGAAAGTGGAGTTTCAACAACAAATGGGTACGACCGAAAGCGGACTTGAAAAGAAAGACCAACCGAAAGCGGAGTTTCAACAACAGACGAGTACGACTGAAAGCGGACTCGAAAAGATAGACCGACCGAAAGCGGAGTTTCAACAACATACGAGTACGACCGAAAGCGGACTCGAAAAGAAAGACCGACCGAAAGCGGAGTTTCAACAACAAACGAGTACGACCAAAAGCGGACTCGAAAAGAAAGACCGACCGAAAGCGTTGTTTCAACAACAAATGGGTACGACCGAAAGCGGACTTGAAAAGAAAGACCAACCGAAAGCGGAGTTTCAACAACAAACGAGTACGACTGAAAGCGGACTCGAAAAGATAGACCGACCGAAAGCGGAGTTTCAACAACAAATGGGTACGACCGAAAGCGGACTTGAAAGAAAGACCAACCGAAAGCGGAGTTTCAACAACAAACAAGTACGACGGAAAGCGGACTCGAAACGATAGACCGACCGAAAGCGGAGTTTCAACAACAAACGGGTACGACCGAAAGCGGACTCGAAAAGAAAGACCGACCAAAAGTGGAGTTTCAACAACAAACGAGTACGACCGAAAGCGGACTCGAAAAGAAAGACCGACTGAAAGCAGAGTTTGAACAATAAACAAGTACGACCAAAAGCGGACTAGAAAAGAAAGACCGACCGAAAGCGGAGTTTCAACAACAAACGAGTACGACCAAAAGTGGACTCGAAAAGAAAGACCGAACGAAAGCGGAGTTTCAACAACAAATGGGTACGACCGAAAGCGGACTTGAAAAGAAAGACCAACCGAAAGCGGAGTTTCAACAACAAACGAGTACGACTGAAAGCGGACTCGAAAAGATAGATTGACCGAAAGCGGAGTTTCAACAACAAACGGGTACAACCGAAAGCGAACTCGAAAAGAAAGACCGACCGAAAGCGGAGTTTCAACAACAAATGGGTACGACCGAAAGCGGACTCGAAAAGAAGGACCGACCAAAAGTGGAGTTTCAACAACAAACGAGTACGACCGAAAGCGGACTCAAAAAGAAAGATCGACTGAAAGCGGACTCGGAAAGAAAGACCTACCAAAAGCGGAGTTTCAACAACAAACGAGTACGACCGAAAGCGGACTCGAAAAGAAAGACCGACCGAAAGCGGAGTTTCAACAACAAACGAGTAGGACCAAAAGCGGACTCGAAAAGAAAGACCGACCGAAAGCGGAGTTTCCACAATAAACGAGTACGACCGTAAGCGGACTCGAAAAGAAAGACCGACCAAAAGTGGACTCGAAAAGAAAGACCGACCGAAAGCAAAGTTTCAACAACAAACGAGTACGACCGAAATCGGACTCGAAAAGAAAGACCGACCGAAAGCGGAGTTTCAACAACAAACGAGTACGACCGAAAGCGGACTCGAAAAGAAAGACCGACCGAAAGCGGACTTGAAAAGAAAGACCAACCGAAAGCGGAGTTTCAACAACAAACGAGTACGACCGAAAGCGGACTCGAAAAGATAGACCGACCGAAAGCGGAGTTTCAACAACAAACGGGTACAACCGAAAGCGGACTCGAAAAGAAAGACCGACCGAAAGCGGAGTTTCAACAACAAACGAGTACGACTGAAAGCATACTCGAAAAGAATGACCGACCGAAAGCGGAGTTTCAACAACAAACGAGTACGACCGAAAGCGGACTCGAAAAGAAAGACCGACCGAAAGCGTTGTTTCAACAACAAATGGGTACGACCGAAAGCGGACTTGAAAAGAAAGACCAACCGAAAGCGGAGTTTCAACAACAAACGAGTACGACTGAAAGCGGACTCGAAAAGATAGACCGAACGAAAGCGGAGTTTCAACAACAAATGTGTACGACCGAAAGCGGACTTGAAAAGAAAGACCAACCGAAAGCGGAGTTTCAACAACAAACAAGTACGACGGAAAGCGGACTCGAAAAGATAGACCGACCGAAAGCGGAGTTTCAACAACAAACGGGTACAACCGAAAGCGAACTCGAAAAGAAAGACCGACCGAAAGCGGAGTTTCAACAACAAATGGGTACGACCGAAAGCAGACTAGAAAAGAAAGACCAACCGAAAGCGGAGTTTCAACAACAAACGAGTACGACTGAAAGCGGACTCGAAAAGATAGACCGACCGAAAGTGGAGTTTCAACAACAAATGGGTACGACCGAAAGCGGACTTGAAAAGAAAGACCAACCGAAAGCGGAGTTTCAACAACAGACGAGTACGACTGAAAGCGGACTCGAAAAGATAGACCGACCGAAAGCGGAGTTTCAACAACAAACGAGTACGACCGAAAGCGGACTCGAAAAGAAAGACCGACCGAAAGCAGAGTTTCAACAACAAACGAGTACGACCGAAAGCGGACTCGAAAAGAAAGACCGACCGAAAGCGGAGTTTCAACAACAAACGAGTACAACTGAAAGCGTACTCGAAAAGAATGACCGACCGAAAGCGGAGTTTCAACAACAAACGAGTACGACCGAAAGCGGACTCGAAAAGAAAGACCGACCGAAAGCGTTGTTTCAACAACAAATGGGTACGACCGAAAGCGGACTTGAAAAGAAAGACCAACCGAAAGCGGAGTTTCAACAACAAACGAGTACGACCGAAAGCGGACTCGAAAAGAAAGACCGACCAAAAGCGGAGTTTCAACAACAAACGAGTACGACTGAAAGCGTACTCGAAAATTATGACCGACCGAAAGCGGAGTTTCAACAACAAACGAGTACGACTGAAAGCGTACTCGAAAAGAATGACCGACCGAAAGCGGAGTTTCAACAACAAACGAGTACGACCGAAAGCGGACTCGAAAAGAAAGACCGACCGAAAGCGTTGTTTCAACGACAAATGGGTACGACCGAAAGCGGACTTGAAAAGAAAGACCAACCGAAAGCGGAGTTTCAACAACAAACGAGTACGACTGAAAGCGGACTCGAAAAGATAGACCGAACGAAAGCGGAGTTTCAACAACAAATGGGTACGACCGAAAGCGGACTTGGAAAGAAAGACCAACCGAAAGCGGAGTTTCAACAACAAACAAGTACGACGGAAAGCGGACTCGAAAAGATAGACCGACCGAAAGCGGAGTTTCAACAACAAACGGGTACAATCGAAAGCGAACTCGAAAAGAAAGACCGACCGAAAGCGGAGTTTCAACAACAAATGGGTACGACCGAAAGCAGACTTGAAAAGAATGACCAACCGAAAGCGGAGTTTCAACAACAAACGAGTACGACTGAAAGTGGACTCGAAAAGATAGACCGACCGAAAGTGGAGTTTCAACAACAAATGGGTACGACCGAAAGCGGACTTGAAAAGAAAGACCAACCGAAAGCGGAGTTTCAACAACAGACGAGTACGACTGAAAGCGGACTCGAAAAGATAGACCGACCGAAAGCGGAGTTTCAACAACATACGAGTACGACCGAAAGCGGACTCGAAAAGAAAGACCGACCGAAAGCGGAGTTTCAACAACAAACGAGTACGACCAAAAGCGGACTCGAAAAGAAAGACCGACCGAAAGCGTTGTTTCAACAACAAATGGGTACGACCGAAAGCGGACTTGAAAAGAAAGACCAACCGAAAGCGGAGTTTCAACAACAAACGAGTACGACTGAAAGCGGACTCGAAAAGATAGACCGACCGAAAGCGGAGTTTCAACAACAAATGGGTACGACCGAAAGCGGACTTGAAAGAAAGACCAACCGAAAGCGGAGTTTCAACAACAAACAAGTACGACGGAAAGCGGACTCGAAACGATAGACCGACCGAAAGCGGAGTTTCAACAACAAACGGGTACGACCGAAAGCGGACTCGAAAAGAAAGACCGACCAAAAGTGGAGTTTCAACAACAAACGAGTACGACCGAAAGCGGACTCGAAAAGAAAGACCGACTGAAAGCAGAGTTTGAACAATAAACAAGTACGACCAAAAGTGGACTAGAAAAGAAAGACCGACCGAAAGCGGAGTTTCAACAACAAACGAGTACGACCAAAAGTGGACTCGAAAAGAAAGACCGAACGAAAGCGGAGTTTCAACAACAAATGGGTACGACCGAAAGCGGACTTGAAAAGAAAGACCAACCGAAAGCGGAGTTTCAACAACAAACGAGTACGACTGAAAGCGGACTCGAAAAGATAGATTGACCGAAAGCGGAGTTTTAACAACAAACGAGTACGACCGAAAGCGGACTCGAAAAGAAAGACCGACCAAAAGTGGAGTTTCAACAACAAACGAGTACGACCGAAAGCGGACTCAAAAAAAAAGACCGACCGAAAGCGGACTCGAAAATAAAGACCGACCGAAAGCAGAGTTTCAACAACAAACGAGTACGACTGAAAGCGGACTCGAAAAGAAAGACCGACCAAAAGCGGAGTTTCAACAACAAATGAGTAGGACCAAAAGCGGACTCGAAAAGAAAGACCGACCAAAAGCGAACTTGAAAAGAATGACCGACCGAAAGCGGAGTTTCAACAACAAACGAGTACGACCGAAAGTGGGCTCGAAAAGAAAGAACAACCGAAAGCGGAGTTTCAACAACAAACGAGTACGACCGAAAGTGGACTCGAAAAGAAAGACCGGCCAAAAGTGGAGTTTCAACAACAAACAAGTACGACGGAAAGCGGACTCGAAAAGATAGACCGACCGAAAGTGGAGTTTCAACAACAAACGGGTACAACCGAAAGCAAACTCGAAAAGAAAGACCGACCGAAAGCGGAGTTTCAACAACAAATGGGTACGACCGAAAGCGGACTTGAAAAGAAAGACCAACCGAAAGCGGAGTTTCAACAACAAACAAGTACGACGGAAAGCAGACTCGAAAAGATAGACCGACCGAAAGCGGAGTTTCAACAACAAACGGGTACAACCGAAAGCGAACTCGAAAAGAAAGACCGACCGAAAGCGGAGTTTCAACAACAAATGGGTACGACCGAAAGCAGACTTGAAAAGAAAGACCAACCGAAAGCGGAGTTTCAACAACAAACGAGTACGACTGAAAGCGGACTCGAAAAGATAGACCGACCGAAAGTGGAGTTTCAATAACAAATGGGTACGACCGAAAGCGGACTTGAAAAGAAAGACCAACCGAAAGCAGAGTTTCAACAACAGACGAGTACGACTGAAAGTGGACTCGAAAAGATAGACCGACCGAAAGCGGAGTTTCAACAACAAACGAGTACGACCGAAAGCGGACTCGAAAAGAAAGACCGACCGAAAGCGGAGTTTCAACAACAAACGAGTACGACCGAAAGCGGACTCGAAAAGAAAGACCGACCGAAAGCGTTGTTTCAACAACAAATGGGTACGACTGAAAGCGTACTCGAAAAGAATGACCGACCGAAAGCGGAGTTTCAACAACAAACGAGTACGACCGAAAGCGGACTCGAAAAGAAAGACCGACCGAAAGCGTTGTTTCAACAACAAATGGGTACGACCGAAAGCGGACTTGAAAAGAAAGACCAACCGAAAGTGGAGTTTCAACAACAAACGAGTACGACCGAAAGCGGACTCGAAAAGAAAGACCGACCGAAAGCGGAGTTTCAACAACAAACGAGTACGACTGAAAGCGTACTCGAAAAGAATGACCGACCGAAAGCGGAGTTTCAACAACAAACGAGTACGACTGAAAGCGTACTCGAAAAGAATGACCGACCGAAAGCGGAGTTTCAACAACAAACGAGTACGACCGAAAGCGGACTCGAAAAGAAAGACCGACCGAAAGCATTGTTTCAACAACAAATGGGTACGACCCAAAGCGGACTTGAAAAGAAAGACCAACCGAAAGCGGAGTTTCAACAACAAACGATTACGACTGAAAGCGGACTCGAAAAGATAGACCGAACGAAAGCGGAGTTTCAACAACAAATGGGTACGACCGAAAGCCGACTTGAAAAGAAAGACCAACCGAAAGCGGAGTTTCAACAACAAACAAGTACGACGGAAAGCGGACTCGAAAAGATAGACCGACCGAAAGCGGAGTTTCAACAACAAACGAGTACGACCGAAAGCAGACTCGAAAAGAAAGACCGACCGAAAGCGGAGTTTCAACAACAAACGAGTACGACCGAAAGCGGACTCGAAAAGAAAGACCGACCAAAAGCGTTGTTTCAACAACAAATGGGTACGACCGAAAGCGGACTTGAAAAGAAAGACCAACCGAAAGCGGAGTTTCAACAACAAACGAGTACGACTGAAAGCGGACTCGAAAAGATAGACCGACCGAAAGCGGAGTTTCAACAACAAAAGGGTACGACCGAAAGCGGACTTGAAAAGAAAGACCAACCGAAAGCGGAGTTTCAACAACAAACAAGTACGACGGAAAGCGGACTCGAAACGATAGACCGACCGAAAGCGGAGTTTCAACAACAAACGGGTACAACCGAAAGCGAACTCGAAAAGAAAGACCGACCGAAAGCGGAGTTTCAACAACAAATGGGTACGACCGAAAGCAGACTTGAAAAGAAAGACCAACCGAAAGCGGAGTTTCAACAACAAACGAGTACGACTGAAAGCGGACTCGAAAAGATAGACCGACCGAAAGTGGAGTTTCAACAACAAATGGGTACGACCGAAAGCGGACTTGAAAAGAAAGACCAACCGAAAGCGGAGTTTCAACAACAGACGAGTACGACTGAAAGCGGACTCGAAAAGATAGACCGACCGAAAGCGGAGTTTCAACAACAAACGAGTACGACCGAAAGCGGACTCGAAAAGAAAGACCGACCGAAAGCGTTGTTTCAACGACAAATGGGTACGACCGAAAGCGGACTTGAAAAGAAAGACCAACCGAAAGCGGAGTTTCAACAACAAACGAGTACGACTGAAAGCGGACTCGAAAAGATAGACCGAACGAAAGCGGAGTTTCAACAACAAATGGGTACGACCGAAAGCGGACTTGGAAAGAAAGACCAACCGAAAGCGGAGTTTCAACAACAAACAAGTACGACGGAAAGCGGACTCGAAAAGATAGACCGACCGAAAGCGGAGTTTCAACAACAAACGGGTACAATCGAAAGCGAACTCGAAAAGAAAGACCGACCGAAAGCGGAGTTTCAACAACAAATGGGTACGACCGAAAGCAGACTTGAAAAGAATGACCAACCGAAAGCGGAGTTTCAACAACAAACGAGTACGACTGAAAGTGGACTCGAAAAGATAGACCGACCGAAAGTGGAGTTTCAACAACAAATGGGTACGACCGAAAGCGGACTTGAAAAGAAAGACCAACCGAAAGCGGAGTTTCAACAACAGACGAGTACGACTGAAAGCGGACTCGAAAAGATAGACCGACCGAAAGCGGAGTTTCAACAACATACGAGTACGACCGAAAGCGGACTCGAAAAGAAAGACCGACCGAAAGCGGAGTTTCAACAACAAACGAGTACGACCAAAAGCGGACTCGAAAAGAAAGACCGACCGAAAGCGTTGTTTCAACAACAAATGGGTACGACCGAAAGCGGACTTGAAAAGAAAGACCAACCGAAAGCGGAGTTTCAACAACAAACGAGTACGACTGAAAGCGGACTCGAAAAGATAGACCGACCGAAAGCGGAGTTTCAACAACAAATGGGTACGACCGAAAGCGGACTTGAAAGAAAGACCAACCGAAAGCGGAGTTTCAACAACAAACAAGTACGACGGAAAGCGGACTCGAAACGATAGACCGACCGAAAGCGGAGTTTCAACAACAAACGGGTACGACCGAAAGCGGACTCGAAAAGAAAGACCGACCAAAAGTGGAGTTTCAACAACAAACGAGTACGACCGAAAGCGGACTCGAAAAGAAAGACCGACTGAAAGCAGAGTTTGAACAATAAACAAGTACGACCAAAAGTGGACTAGAAAAGAAAGACCGACCGAAAGCGGAGTTTCAACAACAAACGAGTACGACCAAAAGTGGACTCGAAAAGAAAGACCGAACGAAAGCGGAGTTTCAACAACAAATGGGTACGACCGAAAGCGGACTTGAAAAGAAAGACCAACCGAAAGCGGAGTTTCAACAACAAACGAGTACGACTGAAAGCGGACTCGAAAAGATAGATTGACCGAAAGCGGAGTTTTAACAACAAACGAGTACGACCGAAAGCGGACTCGAAAAGAAAGACCGACCAAAAGTGGAGTTTCAACAACAAACGAGTACGACCGAAAGCGGACTCAAAAAAAAAGACCGACCGAAAGCGGACTCGAAAATAAAGACCGACCGAAAGCAGAGTTTCAACAACAAACGAGTACGACTGAAAGCGGACTCGAAAAGAAAGACCGACCAAAAGCGGAGTTTCAACAACAAATGAGTAGGACCAAAAGCGGACTCGAAAAGAAAGACCGACCGAAAGCGGTGTTTTCACAACAAACGAGTACGACCGAAAGCGGACTCGAAAAGAAAGACCGACCAAAAGCGAACTTGAAAAGAATGACCGACCGAAAGCGGAGTTTCAACAACAAACGAGTACGACCGAAAGTGGGCTCGAAAAGAAAGAACAACCGAAAGCGGAGTTTCAACAACAAACGAGTACGACCGAAAGTGGACTCGAAAAGAAAGACCGGCCAAAAGTGGAGTTTCAACAACAAACAAGTACGACGGAAAGCGGACTCGAAAAGATAGACCGACCGAAAGTGGAGTTTCAACAACAAACGGGTACAACCGAAAGCAAACTCGAAAAGAAAGACCGACCGAAAGCGGAGTTTCAACAACAAATGGGTACGACCGAAAGCGGACTTGAAAAGAAAGACCAACCGAAAGCGGAGTTTCAACAACAAACAAGTACGACGGAAAGCAGACTCGAAAAGATAGACCGACCGAAAGCGGAGTTTCAACAACAAACGGGTACAACCGAAAGCGAACTCGAAAAGAAAGACCGACCGAAAGCGGAGTTTCAACAACAAATGGGTACGACCGAAAGCAGACTTGAAAAGAAAGACCAACCGAAAGCGGAGTTTCAACAACAAACGAGTACGACTGAAAGCGGACTCGAAAAGATAGACCGACCGAAAGTGGAGTTTCAATAACAAATGGGTACGACCGAAAGCGGACTTGAAAAGAAAGACCAACCGAAAGCAGAGTTTCAACAACAGACGAGTACGACTGAAAGTGGACTCGAAAAGATAGACCGACCGAAAGCGGAGTTTCAACAACAAACGAGTACGACCGAAAGCGGACTCGAAAAGAAAGACCGACCGAAAGCGGAGTTTCAACAACAAACGAGTACGACCGAAAGCGGACTCGAAAAGAAAGACCGACCGAAAGCGTTGTTTCAACAACAAATGGGTACGACTGAAAGCGTACTCGAAAAGAATGACCGACCGAAAGCGGAGTTTCAACAACAAACGAGTACGACCGAAAGCGGACTCGAAAAGAAAGACCGACCGAAAGCGTTGTTTCAACAACAAATGGGTACGACCGAAAGCGGACTTGAAAAGAAAGACCAACCGAAAGTGGAGTTTCAACAACAAACGAGTACGACCGAAAGCGGACTCGAAAAGAAAGACCGACCGAAAGCGGAGTTTCAACAACAAACGAGTACGACTGAAAGCGTACTCGAAAAGAATGACCGACCGAAAGCGGAGTTTCAACAACAAACGAGTACGACTGAAAGCGTACTCGAAAAGAATGACCGACCGAAAGCGGAGTTTCAACAACAAACGAGTACGACCGAAAGCGGACTCGAAAAGAAAGACCGACCGAAAGCATTGTTTCAACAACAAATGGGTACGACCCAAAGCGGACTTGAAAAGAAAGACCAACCGAAAGCGGAGTTTCAACAACAAACGATTACGACTGAAAGCGGACTCGAAAAGATAGACCGAACGAAAGCGGAGTTTCAACAACAAATGGGTACGACCGAAAGCCGACTTGAAAAGAAAGCCCAACCGAAAGCGGAGTTTCAACAACAAACAAGTACGACGGAAAGCGGACTCGAAAAGATGGACCGACCGAAAGCGGAGTTTCAACAACAAACGAGTACGACCGAAAGCAGACTCGAAAAGAAAGACCGACCGAAAGCGGAGTTTCAACAACAAACGAGTACGACCGAAAGCGGACTCGAAAAGAAAGACCGACCAAAAGCGTTGTTTCAACAACAAATGGGTACGACCGAAAGCGGACTTGAAAAGAAAGACCAACCGAAAGCGGAGTTTCAACAACAAACGAGTACGACTGAAAGCGGACTCGAAAAGATAGACCGACCGAAAGCGGAGTTTCAACAACAAAAGGGTACGACCGAAAGCGGACTTGAAAAGAAAGACCAACCGAAAGCGGAGTTTCAACAACAAAGTACGACGGAAAGCGGACTCGAAACGATAGACCGACCGAAAGCGGAGTTTCAACAACAAACGGGTACAACCGAAAGCGAACTCGAAAAGAAAGACCGACCGAAAGCGGAGTTTCAACAACAAATGGGTACGACCGAAAGCAGACTTGAAAAGAAAGACCAACCGAAAGCGGAGTTTCAACAACAAACGAGTACGACTGAAAGCGGACTCGAAAAGATAGACCGACCGAAAGTGGAGTTTCAACAACAAATGGGTACGACCGAAAGCGGACTTGAAAAGAAAGACCAACCGAAAGCGGAGTTTCAACAACAGACGAGTACGACTGAAAGCGGACTCGAAAAGATAGACCGACCGAAAGCGGAGTTTCAACAACAAACGAGTACGACCGAAAGCGGACTCGAAAAGAAAGACCGACCGAAAGCGGAGTTTCAACAATAAACGAGTACGACCGAAAGCAGACTCGAAAAGAAAGACCGACCGAAAGCGGAGTTTCAACAACAAACGAGTACGACTGAAAGCGTACTCGAAAAGAATGACCGACCGAAAGCGGAGTTTCAACAACAAACGAGTACGACCGAAAGCGGACTCGAAAAGAAAGACCGACCGAAAGCGTTGTTTCAACAACAAATGGGTACGACCGAAAGCGGACTTGAAAAGAAAGACCAACCGAAAGTGGAGTTTCAACAACAAACGAGTACGACCGAAAGCGGACTCGAAAAGAAAAACCGACCGAAAGCGGAGTTTCAACAACAAACGAGTACGACTGAAAGCGTACTCGAAAAGAATGACCGACCGAAAGCGAAGTTTCAACAACAAACGAGTACGACTGAAAGCGTACTTGAAAAGAATGACCGACCGAAAGCGGAGTTTCAACAACAAACGAGTACGACCGAAAGCGGACTCGAAAAGAAAGACCGACCGAAAGCGTTGTTTCAACAACAAATGGGTACGACCCAAAGCGGACTTGAAAAGAAAGACCAACCGAAAGCGGAGTTTCAACAACAAACGATTACGACTGAAAGCGGACTCGAAAAGATAGACCGAACGAAAGCGGAGTTTCAACAACAAATGGGTACGACCGAAAGCAGACTTGAAAAGAAAGACCAACCGAAAGCGGAGTTTCAACAACAAACGAGTACGACCGAAAGAGGACTCGAAAAGAAAGACCGACCGAAAGCGTTGTTTCAACAACAAATGGGTACGACCGAAAGCGGACTTGAAAAGAAAGACCAACCGAAAGCGGAGTTTCAACAACAAACGAGTACGACTGAAAGCGGACTCGAAAAGATAGACCGACCGAAAGCGGAGTTTCAACAACAAAAGGGTACGACCAAAAGCGGACTTGAAAAGAAAGACCAACCGAAAGCGGAGTTTCAACAACAAACAAGTACGACGGAAAGCGGACTCGAAACGATAGACCGACCGAAAGCGGAGTTTCAACAACAAACGGGTACAACCGAAAGCGAACTCGAAAAGAAAGACCGACCGAAAGCGGAGTTTCAACAACAAATGGGTACGATCGAAAGCGGACTCGAAAAGAAAGACCGGCCAAAAGTGGAGTTTCAACAACAAACGAGTACGACCGAAAGCGGACTCGAAAAGAAAGACCGACTGAAAGCAGAGTTTGAACAATAAACGAGTACGACCAAAAGCGGACTAGAAAAGAAAGATTGACCGAAAGCGGAGTTTCAACAACAAACGAGTACGACCAAAAGTGGACTCGAAAAGAAAGACCGAACGAAAGCGGAGTTTCAACAACAAATGGGTACGACCGAAAGCGGACTTGAAAAGAAAGACCAACCGAAAGCGGAGTTTCAACAACAAACAAGTACGACGGAAAGCGGACTCGAAAAGATAGACCGACCGAAAGCGGAGTTTCAACAACAAACAGGTACTACCGAAAGCGAACTCGAAAAGAAAGACCGACCGAAAGCGGAGTTTCAACAACAAATGGGTACGACCGAAAGCAGACTTGAAAAGAAAGACCAACCGAAAGCGGAGTTTCAACAACAAACGAGTACGACAGAAAGCGGACTCGAAAAGATAGACCGACCGAAAGTGGAGTTTCAACAACAAATGGGTACGACCGAAAGCGGACTTGAAAAGAAAGACCAACCGAAAGTGGAGTTTCAACAACAAACGAGTACGACCGAAAGCGGACTCGAAAAGAAAGACCGACCGAAAGCGGAGTTTCAACAACAAACGAGTACGACTGAAAGCGTAATCGAAAAGAATGACCGACCGAAAGCGAAGTTTCAACAACAAACGAGTACGACTGAAAGCGTACTCGAAAAGAATGACCGACCGAAAGCGGAGTTTCAACAACAAACGAGTACGACCGAAAGCGGACTCGAAAAGAAAGACCGACCGAAAGCGTTGTTTCAACAACAAATGGGTACGACCCAAAGCGGACTTGAAAAGAAAGACCAACCGAAAGCGGAATTTCAACAACAAACGATTACGACTGAAAGCGGACTCGAAAAGATAGACCGAACGAAAGCGGAGTTTCAACAACAAATGGGTACGACCGAAAGCGGACTTGAAAAGAAAGACCAACCGAAAGCGGAGTTTCAACAACAAACAAGTACGACGGAAAGCGGACTCGAAAAGATAGACCGACCGAAAGCGGAGTTTCAACAACAAACGAGTACGACCGAAAGCGGACTCGAAAAGAAAGACCGACCGAAAGCGGAGTTTCAACAACAAACGAGTACGACCGAAAGAGGACTCGAAAAGAAAGACCGACCGAAAGCGTTGTTTCAACAACAAATGGGTACGACCGAAAGCGGACTTGAAAAGAAAGACCAACCGAAAGCGGAGTTTCAACAACAAACGAGTACGACTGAAAGCGGACTCGAAAAGATAGACCGACCGAAAGCAGAGTTTCAACAACAAAAGGGTACGACCGAAAGCGGACTTGAAAAGAAAGACCAACCGAAAGCGGAGTTTCAACAACAAACAAGTACGACGGAAAGCGGACTCGAAACGATAGACCGACCGAAAGCGGAGTTTCAACAACAAACGGGTACAACCGAAGGCGAACTCGAAAAGAAAGACCGACCGAAAGCGGAGTTTCAACAACAAATGGGTACGATCGAAAGCGGACTCGAAAAGAAAGACCGACCAAAAGTGGAGTTTCAACAACAAACGAGTACGACCGAAAGCGGACTCGAAAAGAAAGACCGACTGAAAGCAGAGTTTGAACAATAAACGAGTACGACCAAAAGCGGACTAGAAAAGAAAGACCGACCGAAAGCGGAGTTTCAACAACAAACGAGTACGACCAAAAGTGGACTCGAAAAGAAAGACCGAACGAAAGCGGAGTTTCAACAACAAATGGGTACGACCGAAAGCGGACTTGAAAAGAAAGACCAACCGAAAGCGGAGTTTCAACAACAAACAAGTACGACGGAAAGCGGACTCGAAAAGATAGACCGACCGAAAGCGGAGTTTCAACAACAAACAGGTACTACCGAAAGCGAACTCGAAAAGAAAGACCGACCGAAAGCGGAGTTTCAACAACAAATGGGTACGACCGAAAGCAGACTTGAAAAGAAAGACCAACCGAAAGCGGAGTTTCAACAACAAACGAGTACGACAGAAAGCGGACTCGAAAAGATAGACCGACCGAAAGTGGAGTTTCAACAACAAATGGGTACGACCGAAAGCGGACTTGAAAAGAAAGACCAACCGAAAGCGGAGTTTCAACAACAGACGAGTACGACTGAAAGCGGACTCGAAAAGATAGACCGACCGAAAGCGGAGTTTCAACAACAAACGAGTACGACCGAAAGCGGACTCGAAAAGAAAGACCGACCGAAAGCGGAGTTTCAAAAATAAACGAGTACGACCGAAAGCGGACTCGAAAAGAAAGACCGACCGAAAGCGGAGTTTCAACAACAAACGAGAACGACTGAAAGCGTACTCGAAAAGAATGACCGACCGAAAGCGGAGTTTCAACAACAAACGAGTACGACCGAAAGCGGACTCGAAAAGATAGACCGACCGAAAGCGTTGTTTCAACAACAAATGGGTACGACCGAAAGCGGACTTGAAAAGAAAGACCAACCGAAAGTGGAGTTTCAACAACAAACGATTACGACCGAAAGCGGACTCGAAAAGAAAGATCGACCGAAAGCGGAGTTTCAACAACAAACGAGTACGACTGAAAGCGTACTCGAAAAGAATGACCGACCGAAAGCGGAGTTTCAACAACAAACGAGTACGACTGAAAGCGTACTCGAAAAGAATGACCGACCGAAAGCGGAGTTTCAACAACAAACGAGTACGACCGAAAGCGGACTCGAAAAGAAAGACCGACCGAAAGCGTTGTTTCAACAACAAATGGGTACGACCCAAAGCGGACTTGAAAAGAAAGACCAACCGAAAGCGGAGTTTCAACAACAAACGATTACGACTGAAAGCGGACTCGAAAAGATAGACCGAACGAAAGCGGAGTTTCAACAACAAATGGGTACGACCGAAAGCGGACTTGAAAAGAAAGACCAACCAAAAGCGGAGTTTCAACAACAGACGAGTACGACTGAAAGTGGACTCGAAAAGATAGACCGACCGAAAGCGGAGTTTCAACAACAAACGAGTACGACCGAAAGCGGACTCGAAAAGAAAGACCGACCGAAAGCGGAGTTTCAACAACAAACGAGTACGACCGAAAGCGGACTCGAAAAGAAAGACCGACCGAAAGCGTTGTTTCAACAACAAATGGGTACGACCGAAAGCGGACTTGAAAAGAAAGACCAACCGAAAGCGGAGTTTCAACAACAAACGAGTACGACTGAAAGCGGACTCGAAAAGATAGACCGACCGAAAGCTGAGTTTCAACAACAAAAGGGTACGACCGAAAGCGGACTTGAAAAGAAAGACCAACCGAAAGCGGAGTTTCAACAACAAACAAGTACGACGGAAAGCGGACTCGAAACGGTAGACCGACCGAAAGCGGAGTTTCAACAACAAATGGGTACAACCGAAAGCGAACTCGAAAAGAAAGACCGACCGAAAGCGGAGTTTCAACAACAAATGGGTACGACCGAAAGCGGACTCGAAAAGAAAGACCGACCAAAAGTGGAGTTTCAACAACAAACGAGTACGATCGAAAGCGGACTCGAAAAGAAAGACCGACTGAAAGCAGAGTTTGAACAATAAACGAGTACGACCAAAAGCGGACTAGAAAAGAAAGACCGACCGAAAGCGGAGTTTCAACAACAAATGAGTACGACCAAAAGTGGACTCGAAAAGAAAGACCGAACGAAAGCGGAGTTTCAACAACAAATGGGTACGACCGAAAGCGGACTTGAAAAGAAAGACCAACCGAAAGCGGAGTTTCAACAACAAACAAGTACGACGGAAAGCGGACTCGAAAAGATAGACCGACCGAAAGCGGAGTTTCAACAACAAACGGGTACTACCGAAAGCGAACTCGAAAAGAAAGACCGACCGAAAGCGGAGTTTCAACAACAAATGGGTACGACCGAAAGCAGACTTGAAAAGAAAGACCAACCGAAAGCGGAGTTTCAACAACAAACAAGTACGACTGAAAGCGGACTCGAAAAGATAGACCGACCGAAAGTGGAGTTTCAACAACAAATGGGTACGACCGAAAGCGGACTTGAAAAGAAAGACCAACCGAAAGCGGAGTTTCAACAACAGACGAGTACGACTGAAAGCGGACTCAAAAAGATAGACCGACCGAAAGCGGAGTTTCAACAACAAACGAGTACGACCGAAAGCGGACTCGAAAAGAAAGACCGACCGAAAGCGGAGTTTCAACAATAAACGAGTACGACCGAAAGCGGACTCGAAAAGAAAGACCGACCGAAAGCGGAGTTTCCACAACAAACGAGTACGACTGAAAGCGTACTCGAAAAGAATGACCGATCGAAAGCGGAGTTTCAACAACAAACGAGTACGACCGAAAGCGGACTCGAAAAGAAAGACCGACCGAAAGCGTTGTTTCAACAACAAATGGGTACGACCGAAAGCGGACTTGAAAAGAAAGACCAATCGAAAGTGGAGTTTCAACAACAAACGAGTACGACCGAAAGCGGACTCGAAAAGAATGACCGACCGAAAGCGGAGTTTCAACAACAAACGAGTACGACCGAAAGCGGACTCGAAAAGAAAGACCGACCGAAAGCGTTGTTTCAACAACAAATGGGTACGACCGAAAGCGGACTTGAAAAGAAAGACCAACCGAAAGTGGAGTTTCAACAACAAACGATTACGACCGAAAGCGGACTCGAAAAGAAAGATCGACCGAAAGCGGAGTTTCAACAACAAACGAGTACGACTGAAAGCGTACTCGAAAAGAATGACCGACCGAAAGCGGAGTTTCAACAACAAACGAGTACGACTGAAAGCGTACTCGAAAAGAATGACCGACCGAAAGCGGAGTTTCAACAACAAACGAGTACGACCGAAAGCGGACTCGAAAAGAAAGACCGACCGAAAGCGTTGTTTCAACAACAAATGGGTACGACCCAAAGCGGACTTGAAAAGAAAGACCAACCGAAAGCGGAGTTTCAACAACAAACGATTACGACTGAAAGCGGACTCGAAAAGATAGACCGAACGAAAGCGGAGTTTCAACAACAAATGGGTACGACCGAAAGCGGACTTGAAAAGAAAGACCAACCAAAAGCGGAGTTTCAACAACAGACGAGTACGACTGAAAGTGGACTCGAAAAGATAGACCGACCGAAAGCGGAGTTTCAACAACAAACGAGTACGACCGAAAGCGGACTCGAAAAGAAAGACCGACCGAAAGCGGAGTTTCAACAACAAACGAGTACGACCGAAAGCGGACTCGAAAAGAAAGACCGACCGAAAGCGTTGTTTCAACAACAAATGGGTACGACCGAAAGCGGACTTGAAAAGAAAGACCAACCGAAAGCGGAGTTTCAACAACAAACGAGTACGACTGAAAGCGGACTCGAAAAGATAGACCGACCGAAAGCTGAGTTTCAACAACAAAAGGGTACGACCGAAAGCGGACTTGAAAAGAAAGACCAACCGAAAGCGGAGTTTCAACAACAAACAAGTACGACGGAAAGCGGACTCGAAACGGTAGACCGACCGAAAGCGGAGTTTCAACAACAAATGGGTACAACCGAAAGCGAACTCGAAAAGAAAGACCGACCGAAAGCGGAGTTTCAACAACAAATGGGTACGACCGAAAGCGGACTCGAAAAGAAAGACCGACCAAAAGTGGAGTTTCAACAACAAACGAGTACGATCGAAAGCGGACTCGAAAAGAAAGACCGACTGAAAGCAGAGTTTGAACAATAAACGAGTACGACCAAAAGCGGACTAGAAAAGAAAGACCGACCGAAAGCGGAGTTTCAACAACAAATGAGTACGACCAAAAGTGGACTCGAAAAGAAAGACCGAACGAAAGCGGAGTTTCAACAACAAATGGGTACGACCGAAAGCGGACTTGAAAAGAAAGACCAACCGAAAGCGGAGTTTCAACAACAAACAAGTACGACGGAAAGCGGACTCGAAAAGATAGACCGACCGAAAGCGGAGTTTCAACAACAAACGGGTACTACCGAAAGCGAACTCGAAAAGAAAGACCGACCGAAAGCGGAGTTTCAACAACAAATGGGTACGACCGAAAGCAGACTTGAAAAGAAAGACCAACCGAAAGCGGAGTTTCAACAACAAACGAGTACGACTGAAAGCGGACTCGAAAAGATAGACCGACCGAAAGTGGAGTTTCAACAACAAATGGGTACGACCGAAAGCGGACTTGAAAAGAAAGACCAACCGAAAGCGGAGTTTCAACAACAGACGAGTACGACTGAAAGCGGACTCAAAAAGATAGACCGACCGAAAGCGGAGTTTCAACAACAAACGAGTACGACCGAAAGCGGACTCGAAAAGAAAGACCGACCGAAAGCGGAGTTTCAACAATAAACGAGTACGACCGAAAGCGGACTCGAAAAGAAAGACCGACCGAAAGCGGAGTTTCCACAACAAACGAGTACGACTGAAAGCGTACTCGAAAAGAATGACCGATCGAAAGCGGAGTTTCAACAACAAACGAGTACGACCGAAAGCGGACTCGAAAAGAAAGACCGACCGAAAGCGTTGTTCCAACAACAAATGGGTACGACCGAAAGCGGACTTGAAAAGAAAGACCAATCGAAAGTGGAGTTTCAACAACAAACGAGTACGACCGAAAGCGGACTCGAAAAGAATGACCGACCGAAAGCGGAGTTTCAACAACAAACGAGTACGACCGAAAGCGGACTCGAAAAGAAAGACCGACCGAAAGCGTTGTTTCAACAACAAATGGGTACGACCGAAAGCGGACTTGAAAAGAAAGACCAACCGAAAGTGGAGTTTCAACAACAAACGATTACGACCGAAAGCGGACTCGAAAAGAAAGATCGACCGAAAGCGGAGTTTCAACAACAAACGAGTACGACTGAAAGCGTACTCGAAAAGAATGACCGACCGAAAGCGGAGTTTCAACAACAAACGAGTACGACCGAAAGCGGACTCGAAAAGAAAGACCGACCGAAAGCGTTGTTCCAACAACAAATGGGTACGACCGAAAGCGGACTTGAAAAGAAAGACCAATCGAAAGTGGAGTTTCAACAACAAACGAGTACGACCGAAAGCGGACTCGAAAAGATAGACCGACCGAAAGTGGAGTTTCAACAACAAATGGGTACGACCGAAAGCGGACTTGAAAAGAAAGACCAACCGAAAGCGGAGTTTCAACAACAGACGAGTACGACTGAAAGCGGACTCAAAAAGATAGACCGACCGAAAGCGGAGTTTCAACAACAAACGAGTACGACCGAAAGCGGACTCGAAAAGAAAGACCGACCGAAAGCGGAGTTTCAACAATAAACGAGTACGACCGAAAGCGGACTCGAAAAGAAAGACCGACCGAAAGCGGAGTTTCCACAACAAACGAGTACGACTGAAAGCGTACTCGAAAAGAATGACCGATCGAAAGCGGAGTTTCAACAACAAACGAGTACGACCGAAAGCGGACTCGAAAAGAAAGACCGACCGAAAGCGTTGTTCCAACAACAAATGGGTACGACCGAAAGCGGACTTGAAAAGAAAGACCAATCGAAAGTGGAGTTTCAACAACAAACGAGTACGACCGAAAGCGGACTCGAAAAGAATGACCGACCGAAAGCGGAGTTTCAACAACAAACGAGTACGACCGAAAGCGGACTCGAAAAGAAAGACCGACCGAAAGCGTTGTTTCAACAACAAATGGGTACGACCGAAAGCGGACTTGAAAAGAAAGACCAACCGAAAGTGGAGTTTCAACAACAAACGATTACGACCGAAAGCGGACTCGAAAAGAAAGATCGACCGAAAGCGGAGTTTCAACAACAAACGAGTACGACTGAAAGCGTACTCGAAAAGAATGACCGACCGAAAGCGGAGTTTCAACAACAAACGAGTACGACTGAAAGCGTACTCGAAAAGAATGACCGACCGAAAGCGGAGTTTCAACAACAAACGAGTACGACCGAAAGCGGACTCGAAAAGAAAGACCGACCGAAAGCGTTGTTTCAACAACAAATGGGTACGACCCAAAGCGGACTTGAAAAGAAAGACCAACCGAAAGCGGAGTTTCAACAACAAACGATTACGACTGAAAGCGGACTCGAAAAGATAGACCGAACGAAAGCGGAGTTTCAACAACAAATGGGTACGACCGAAAGCGGACTTGAAAAGAAAGACCAACCAAAAGCGGAGTTTCAACAACAGACGAGTACGACTGAAAGTGGACTCGAAAAGATAGACCGACCGAAAGCGGAGTTTCAACAACAAACGAGTACGACCGAAAGCGGACTCGAAAAGAAAGACCGACCGAAAGCGGAGTTTCAACAACAAACGAGTACGACCGAAAGCGGACTCGAAAAGAAAGACCGACCGAAAGCGTTGTTTCAACAACAAATGGGTACGACCGAAAGCGGACTTGAAAAGAAAGACCAACCGAAAGCGGAGTTTCAACAACAAACGAGTACGACTGAAAGCGGACTCGAAAAGATAGACCGACCGAAAGCTGAGTTTCAACAACAAAAGGGTACGACCGAAAGCGGACTTGAAAAGAAAGACCAACCGAAAGCGGAGTTTCAACAACAAACAAGTACGACGGAAAGCGGACTCGAAACGGTAGACCGACCGAAAGCGGAGTTTCAACAACAAATGGGTACAACCGAAAGCGAACTCGAAAAGAAAGACCGACCGAAAGCGGAGTTTCAACAACAAATGGGTACGACCGAAAGCGGACTCGAAAAGAAAGACCGACCAAAAGTGGAGTTTCAACAACAAACGAGTACGACCGAAAGCGGACTCGAAAAGAAAGACCGACTGAAAGCAGAGTTTGAACAATAAACGAGTACGACCAAAAGCGGACTAGAAAAGAAAGGCCGACCGAAAGCGGAGTTTCAACAACAAATGAGTACGACCAAAAGTGGACTCGAAAAGAAAGACCGAACGAAAGCGGAGTTTCAACAACAAATGGGTACGACCGAAAGCGGACTTGAAAAGAAAGACCAACCGAAAGCGGAGTTTCAACAACAAACAAGTACGACGGAAAGCGGACTCGAAAAGATAGACCGACCGAAAGCGGAGTTTCAACAACAAACGGGTACTACCGAAAGCGAACTCGAAAGGAAAGACCGACCGAAAGCGGAGTTTCAACAACAAATGGGTACGACCGAAAGCAGACTTGAAAAGAAAGACCAACCGAAAGCGGAGTTTCAACAACAAACGAGTACGACTGAAAGCGGACTCGAAAAGATAGACCGACCGAAAGTGGAGTTTCAACAACAAATGGGTACGACCGAAAGCGGACTTGAAAAGAAAGACCAACCGAAAGTGGAGTTTCAACAACAGACGAGTACGACTGAAAGCGGACTCAAAAAGATAGACCGACCGAAAGCGGAGTTTCAACAACAAACGAGTACGACCGAAAGCGGACTCGAAAAGAAAGACCGACCGAAAGCGGAGTTTCAACAATAAACGAGTACGACCGAAAGCGGACTCGAAAAGAAAGACCGACCGAAAGCGGAGTTTCCACAACAAACGAGTACGACTGAAAGCGTACTCGAAAAGAATGACCGATCGAAAGCGGAGTTTCAACAACAAACGAGTACGACCGAAAGCGGACTCGAAAAGAAAGACCGACCGAAAGCGTTGTTTCAACAACAAATGGGTACGACCGAAAGCGGACTTGAAAAGAAAGACCAATCGAAAGTGGAGTTTCAACAACAAACGAGTACGACCGAAAGCGGACTCGAAAAGAAAGACCGACCGAAAGCGGAGTTTCAACAACAAACGAGTACGACTGAAAGCGTACTCGAAAAGAATGACCGACCGAAAGCGGAGTTTCAACAACAAACGAGTACGACTGAAAGCGTACTCAAAAAGAATGACCGACCGAAAGCGGAGTTTCAACAACAAACTAGTACGACCGAAAGCGGACTCGAAAAGAAAGACCGACCGAAAGCGTTGTTTCAACAACAAATGGGTACGACCCAAAGCGGACTTGAAAAGAAAGACCAACCGAAAGCGGAGTTTCAACAACAAACGATTACGACTGACAGCGGACTCGAAAAGATAGACCGAACGAAAGCGGAGTTTCAACAACAAATGGGTACGACCGAAAGCGGACTTGAAAAGAAAGACCAACCGAAAGCGGAGTTTCAACAACAAACAAGTACGACGGAAAGCGGACTCGAAAAGATAGACCGACCGAAAGCGGAGTTTCAACAACAAACGGGTACTACCGAAAGCGAACTCGAAAAGAAAGACCGACCGAAAGCGGAGTTTCAACAACAAATGGGTACGACCGAAAGCAGACTTGAAAAGAAAGACCAACCGAAAGCGGAGTTTCAACAACAAACGAGTACGACTGAAAGCGGACTCGAAAAGATAGACCGACCGAAAGTGGAGTTTCAACAACAAATGGGTACGACCGAAAGCGGACTTGAAAAGAAAGACCAACCGAAAGCGGAGTTTCAACAACAGACGAGTACGACTGAAAGCGGACTCAAAAAGATAGACCGACCGAAAGCGGAGTTTCAACAACAAACGAGTACGACCGAAAGCGGACTCGAAAAGAAAGACCGACCGAAAGCGGAGTTTCAACAATAAACGAGTACGACCGAAAGCGGACTCGAAAAGAAAGACCGACCGAAAGCGGAGTTTCCACAACAAACGAGTACGACTGAAAGCGTACTCGAAAAGAATGACCGATCGAAAGCGGAGTTTCAACAACAAACGAGTACGACCGAAAGCGGACTCGAAAAGAAAGACCGACCGAAAGCGTTGTTCCAACAACAAATGGGTACGACCGAAAGCGGACTTGAAAAGAAAGACCAATCGAAAGTGGAGTTTCAACAACAAACGAGTACGACCGAAAGCGGACTCGAAAAGAATGACCGACCGAAAGCGGAGTTTCAACAACAAACGAGTACGACCGAAAGCGGACTCGAAAAGAAAGACCGACCGAAAGCGTTGTTTCAACAACAAATGGGTACGACCGAAAGCGGACTTGAAAAGAAAGACCAACCGAAAGTGGAGTTTCAACAACAAACGATTACGACCGAAAGCGGACTCGAAAAGAAAGATCGACCGAAAGCGGAGTTTCAACAACAAACGAGTACGACTGAAAGCGTACTCGAAAAGAATGACCGACCGAAAGCGGAGTTTCAACAACAAACGAGTACGACCGAAAGCGGACTCGAAAAGAAAGACCGACCGAAAGCGTTGTTCCAACAACAAATGGGTACGACCGAAAGCGGACTTGAAAAGAAAGACCAATCGAAAGTGGAGTTTCAACAACAAACGAGTACGACCGAAAGCGGACTCGAAAAGATAGACCGACCGAAAGTGGAGTTTCAACAACAAATGGGTACGACCGAAAGCGGACTTGAAAAGAAAGACCAACCGAAAGCGGAGTTTCAACAACAGACGAGTACGACTGAAAGCGGACTCAAAAAGATAGACCGACCGAAAGCGGAGTTTCAACAACAAACGAGTACGACCGAAAGCGGACTCGAAAAGAAAGACCGACCGAAAGCGGAGTTTCAACAATAAACGAGTACGACCGAAAGCGGACTCGAAAAGAAAGACCGACCGAAAGCGGAGTTTCCACAACAAACGAGTACGACTGAAAGCGTACTCGAAAAGAATGACCGATCGAAAGCGGAGTTTCAACAACAAACGAGTACGACCGAAAGCGGACTCGAAAAGAAAGACCGACCGAAAGCGTTGTTCCAACAACAAATGGGTACGACCGAAAGCGGACTTGAAAAGAAAGACCAATCGAAAGTGGAGTTTCAACAACAAACGAGTACGACCGAAAGCGGACTCGAAAAGAATGACCGACCGAAAGCGGAGTTTCAACAACAAACGAGTACGACCGAAAGCGGACTCGAAAAGAAAGACCGACCGAAAGCGTTGTTTCAACAACAAATGGGTACGACCGAAAGCGGACTTGAAAAGAAAGACCAACCGAAAGTGGAGTTTCAACAACAAACGATTACGACCGAAAGCGGACTCGAAAAGAAAGATCGACCGAAAGCGGAGTTTCAACAACAAACGAGTACGACTGAAAGCGTACTCGAAAAGAATGACCGACCGAAAGCGGAGTTTCAACAACAAACGAGTACGACTGAAAGCGTACTCGAAAAGAATGACCGACCGAAAGCGGAGTTTCAACAACAAACGAGTACGACCGAAAGCGGACTCGAAAAGAAAGACCGACCGAAAGCGTTGTTTCAACAACAAATGGGTACGACCCAAAGCGGACTTGAAAAGAAAGACCAACCGAAAGCGGAGTTTCAACAACAAACGATTACGACTGAAAGCGGACTCGAAAAGATAGACCGAACGAAAGCGGAGTTTCAACAACAAATGGGTACGACCGAAAGCGGACTTGAAAAGAAAGACCAACCAAAAGCGGAGTTTCAACAACAGACGAGTACGACTGAAAGTGGACTCGAAAAGATAGACCGACCGAAAGCGGAGTTTCAACAACAAACGAGTACGACCGAAAGCGGACTCGAAAAGAAAGACCGACCGAAAGCGGAGTTTCAACAACAAACGAGTACGACCGAAAGCGGACTCGAAAAGAAAGACCGACCGAAAGCGTTGTTTCAACAACAAATGGGTACGACCGAAAGCGGACTTGAAAAGAAAGACCAACCGAAAGCGGAGTTTCAACAACAAACGAGTACGACTGAAAGCGGACTCGAAAAGATAGACCGACCGAAAGCTGAGTTTCAACAACAAAAGGGTACGACCGAAAGCGGACTTGAAAAGAAAGACCAACCGAAAGCGGAGTTTCAACAACAAACAAGTACGACGGAAAGCGGACTCGAAACGGTAGACCGACCGAAAGCGGAGTTTCAACAACAAATGGGTACAACCGAAAGCGAACTCGAAAAGAAAGACCGACCGAAAGCGGAGTTTCAACAACAAATGGGTACGACCGAAAGCGGACTCGAAAAGAAAGACCGACCAAAAGTGGAGTTTCAACAACAAACGAGTACGACCGAAAGCGGACTCGAAAAGAAAGACCGACTGAAAGCAGAGTTTGAACAATAAACGAGTACGACCAAAAGCGGACTAGAAAAGAAAGGCCGACCGAAAGCGGAGTTTCAACAACAAATGAGTACGACCAAAAGTGGACTCGAAAAGAAAGACCGAACGAAAGCGGAGTTTCAACAACAAATGGGTACGACCGAAAGCGGACTTGAAAAGAAAGACCAACCGAAAGCGGAGTTTCAACAACAAACAAGTACGACGGAAAGCGGACTCGAAAAGATAGACCGACCGAAAGCGGAGTTTCAACAACAAACGGGTACTACCGAAAGCGAACTCGAAAGGAAAGACCGACCGAAAGCGGAGTTTCAACAACAAATGGGTACGACCGAAAGCAGACTTGAAAAGAAAGACCAACCGAAAGCGGAGTTTCAACAACAAACGAGTACGACTGAAAGCGGACTCGAAAAGATAGACCGACCGAAAGTGGAGTTTCAACAACAAATGGGTACGACCGAAAGCGGACTTGAAAAGAAAGACCAACCGAAAGTGGAGTTTCAACAACAGACGAGTACGACTGAAAGCGGACTCAAAAAGATAGACCGACCGAAAGCGGAGTTTCAACAACAAACGAGTACGACCGAAAGCGGACTCGAAAAGAAAGACCGACCGAAAGCGGAGTTTCAACAATAAACGAGTACGACCGAAAGCGGACTCGAAAAGAAAGACCGACCGAAAGCGGAGTTTCCACAACAAACGAGTACGACTGAAAGCGTACTCGAAAAGAATGACCGATCGAAAGCGGAGTTTCAACAACAAACGAGTACGACCGAAAGCGGACTCGAAAAGAAAGACCGACCGAAAGCGTTGTTTCAACAACAAATGGGTACGACCGAAAGCGGACTTGAAAAGAAAGACCAATCGAAAGTGGAGTTTCAACAACAAACGAGTACGACCGAAAGCGGACTCGAAAAGAAAGACCGACCGAAAGCGGAGTTTCAACAACAAACGAGTACGACTGAAAGCGTACTCGAAAAGAATGACCGACCGAAAGCGGAGTTTCAACAACAAACGAGTACGACTGAAAGCGTACTCAAAAAGAATGACCGACCGAAAGCGGAGTTTCAACAACAAACTAGTACGACCGAAAGCGGACTCGAAAAGAAAGACCGACCGAAAGCGTTGTTTCAACAACAAATGGGTACGACCCAAAGCGGACTTGAAAAGAAAGACCAACCGAAAGCGGAGTTTCAACAACAAACGATTACGACTGACAGCGGACTCGAAAAGATAGACCGAACGAAAGCGGAGTTTCAACAACAAATGGGTACGACCGAAAGCGGACTTGAAAAGAAAGACCAACCGAAAGCGGAGTTTCAACAACAAACAAGTACGACGGAAAGCGGACTCGAAAAGATAGACCGACCGAAAGCGGAGTTTCAACAACAAACGGGTACAACCGAAAGCGAACTCGAAAAGAAAGACCGAACGAAAGCGGAGTTTCAACAACAAATGGGTACGACCGAAAGCAGACTTGAAAAGAAAGACCAACCGAAAGCGGAGTTTCAACAACAAACGAGTACGACTGAAAGCGGACTCGAAAAGATAGACCGACCGAAAGTGGAGTTTCAACAACAAATGGGTACGACCGAAAGCGGACTTGAAAAGAAAGACTAACCGAAAGCGGAGTTTCAACAACAGGCGAGTACGACTGAAAGCGGACTCGAAAAGATAGACCGACCGAAAGCGGAGTTTCAACAACAAACGAGTACGACCGAAAGCGGACTCGAAAAGAAAGACTGACCGAAAGCGGAGTTTCAACAATAAACGAGTACGACCGAAGCGGACTCGAAAAGAAAGACCGACCGAAAGCAGAGTTTCAACAACAAACGAGTACGACTGAAAGCGTACTCGAAAAGAATGACCGACCGAAAGCGGAGTTTCAACAACAAACGAGTACGACCGAAAGCGGACTCGAAAAGAAAGACCGATCGAAAGCGTTGTTTCCACAACAAATGCGTACGACCGAAAGCGGACTTGAAAAGAAAGACCAACCGAAAGTGGAGTTTCAACAACAAACGAGTACGACCGAAAGCGGACTCGAAAAGAAAGACCGACCGAAAGCGGAGTTTCAACAACAAACGAGTACGACTGAAAGCGTACTCGAAAAGAATGACCGACCGAAAGCGGAGTTTCAACAACAAACGAGTACGACTGAAAGCGTACTCGAAAAGAATGACCGACCGAAAGCGGAGTTTCAACAACAAACTAGTACGACCGAAAGCGGACTCGAAAAGAAAGACCGACCGAAAGCGTTGTTTCAACAACAAATGGGTACGACCCAAAGCGGACTTGAAAAGAAAGACCAACCGAAAGCGGTGTTTCAACAACAAACGATTACGACTGAAAGCGGACTCGAAAAGATAGACCGAACGAAAGCGGAGTTTCAACAACAAATGGGTACGACCGAAAGCGGACTTGAAAAGAAAGACCAACCGAAAGCGGAGTTTCAACAACAAACAAGTACGACGGAAAGCGGACTCGAAAAGATAGACCGACCGAAAGCGGAGTTTCAACAACAAACGGGTACAACCAAAAGCGAACTCGAAAAGAAAGACCGACCGAAAGCGGAGTTTCAACAACAAATGGGTACGACCGAAAGCAGACTTGAAAAGAAAGACCAACCGAAAGCGGAGTTTCAACAATAAACGAGTACGACTGAAAGCGGACTCGAAAAGATAGACCGACCGAAAGTGGAGTTTCAACAACAAATGGGTACGACCGAAAGCGGACTTGAAAAGAAAGACCAACCGAAAGCGGAGTTTCAACAACAGACGAGTACGACTGAAAGCGGACTCAAAAAGATAGACCGACCGAAAGCGGAGTTTCAACAACAAACGAGTACGAGCGAAAGTGGACTCGAAAAGAAAGACCGACCGAAAGCGGAGTTTCAACAATAAACGAGTACGACCGAAAGCGGACTCGAAAAGAAAGACCGACCGAAAGCGGAGTTTCAACAACAAACGAGTACGACTAAAAGCGTACTCGAAAAGAATGACCGACCGAAAGCGGAGTTTCAACAACAAACGAGTACGACCGAAAGCGGACTCGAAAAGAAAGACCGACCGAAAGCATTGTTTCAACAACAAATGGGTACGACCGAAAGCGGACTTGAAAAGAAAGACCAATCGAAAGTGGAGTTTCAACAACAAACGAGTACGACCGAAAGCGGACTCGAAAAGAAAGACCGACCGAAAGCGGAGTTTCAACAACAAACGAGTACGACTGAAAGCGTACTCGAAAAGAATGACCTACCGAAAGCGGAGTTTCAACAACAAACGAGTACGACTGAAAGCGTACTCAAAAAGAATGACCGACCGAAAGCGGAGTTTCAACAACAAACTAGTACGACCGAAAGCGGACTCGAAAAGAAAGACCGACCGAAAGCGTTGTTTCAACAACAAATGGGTACGACCCAAAGCGGACTTGAAAAGAAAGACCAACCGAAAGCGGAGTTTCAACAACAAACGATTACGACTGACAGCGGACTCGAAAAGATAGACCGAACGAAAGCGGAGTTTCAACAACAAATGGGTACGACCGAAAGCGGACTTGAAAAGAAAGACCAACCGAAAGCGGAGTTTCAACAACAAACAAGTACGACGGAAAACGGACTCGAAAAGATAGACCGACCGAAAGCGGAGTTTCAACAACAAACGGGTACAACCGAAAGCGAACTCGAAAAGAAAGACCGAACGAAAGCGGAGTTTCAACAACAAATGGGTACGACCGAAAGCAGACTTGAAAAGAAAGACCAACCGAAAGCGGAGTTTCAACAACAAACGAGTACGACTGAAAGCGGACTCGAAAAGATAGACCGACCGAAAGTGGAGTTTCAACAACAAATGGGTACGACCGAAAGCGGACTTGAAAAGAAAGACTAACCGAAAGCGGAGTTTCAACAACAGACGAGTACGACTGAAAGCGGACTCGAAAAGATAGACCGACCGAAAGCGGAGTTTCAACAACAAACGAGTACGACCGAAAGCGGACTCGAAAAGAAAGACTGACCGAAAGCGGAGTTTCAACAATAAACGAGTACGACCGAAGCGGACTCGAAAAGAAAGACCGACCGAAAGCGGAGTTTCAACAACAAACGAGTACGACTGAAAGCGTACTCGAAAAGAATGACCGACCGAAAGCGGAGTTTCAACAACAAACGAGTACGACCGAAAGCGGACTCGAAAAGAAAGACCGATCGAAAGCGTTGTTTCCACAACAAATGGGTACGACCGAAAGCGGACTTGAAAAGAAAGACCAACCGAAAGTGGAGTTTCAACAACAAACGAGTACGACCGAAAGCGGACTCGAAAAGAAAGACCGACCGAAAGCGTTGTTTCAACAACAAATGGGTACGACCCAAAGCGGACTTGAAAAGAAAGACCAACCGAAAGCGGAGTTTCAACAACAAACGATTACGACTGACAGCGGACTCGAAAAGATAGACCGAACGAAAGCGGAGTTTCAACAACAAATGGGTACGACCGAAAGCGGACTTGAAAAGAAAGACCAACCGAAAGCGGAGTTTCAACAACAAACAAGTACGACGGAAAGCGGACTCGAAAAGATAGACCGACCGAAAGCGGAGTTTCAACAACAAACGGGTACAACCGAAAGCGAACTCGAAAAGAAAGACCGAACGAAAGCGGAGTTTCAACAACAAATGGGTACGACCGAAAGCAGACTTGAAAAGAAAGACCAACCGAAAGCGGAGTTTCAACAACAAACGAGTACGACTGAAAGCGGACTCGAAAAGATAGACCGACCGAAAGTGGAGTTTCAACAACAAATGGGTACGACCGAAAGCGGACTTGAAAAGAAAGACTAACCGAAAGCGGAGTTTCAACAACAGACGAGTACGACTGAAAGCGGACTCGAAAAGATAGACCGACCGAAAGCGGAGTTTCAACAACAAACGAGTACGACCGAAAGCGGACTCGAAAAGAAAGACTGACCGAAAGCGGAGTTTCAACAATAAACGAGTACGACCGAAGCGGACTCGAAAAGAAAGACCGACCGAAAGCGGAGTTTCAACAACAAACGAGTACGACTGAAAGCGTACTCGAAAAGAATGACCGACCGAAAGCGGAGTTTCAACAACAAACGAGTACGACCGAAAGCGGACTCGAAAAGAAAGACCGATCGAAAGCGTTGTTTCCACAACAAATGCGTACGACCGAAAGCGGACTTGAAAAGAAAGACCAACCGAAAGTGGAGTTTCAACAACAAACGAGTACGACCGAAAGCGGACTCGAAAAGAAAGACCGACCGAAAGCGGAGTTTCAACAACAAACGAGTACGACTGAAAGCGTACTCGAAAAGAATGACCGACCGAAAGCGGAGTTTCAACAACAAACGAGTACGACTGAAAGCGTACTCGAAAAGAATGACCGACCGAAAGCGGAGTTTCAACAACAAACTAGTACGACCGAAAGCGGACTCGAAAAGAAAGACCGACCGAAAGCGTTGTTTCAACAACAAATGGGTACGACCCAAAGCGGACTTGAAAAGAAAGACCAACCGAAAGCGGTGTTTCAACAACAAACGATTACGACTGAAAGCGGACTCGAAAAGATAGACCGAACGAAAGCGGAGTTTCAACAACAAATGGGTACGACCGAAAGCGGACTTGAAAAGAAAGACCAACCGAAAGCGGAGTTTCAACAACAAACAAGTACGACGGAAAGCGGACTCGAAAAGATAGACCGACCGAAAGCGGAGTTTCAACAACAAACGGGTACAACCAAAAGCGAACTCGAAAAGAAAGACCGACCGAAAGCGGAGTTTCAACAACAAATGGGTACGACCGAAAGCAGACTTGAAAAGAAAGACCAACCGAAAGCGGAGTTTCAACAACAAACGAGTACGACTGAAAGCGGACTCGAAAAGATAGACCGACCGAAAGTGGAGTTTCAACAACAAATGGGTACGACCGAAAGCGGACTTGAAAAGAAAGACCAACCGAAAGCGGAGTTTCAACAACAGACGAGTACGACTGAAAGCGGACTCAAAAAGATAGACCGACCGAAAGCGGAGTTTCAACAACAAACGAGTACGAGCGAAAGTGGACTCGAAAAGAAAGACCGACCGAAAGCGGAGTTTCAACAATAAACGAGTACGACCGAAAGCGGACTCGAAAAGAAAGACCGACCGAAAGCGGAGTTTCAACAACAAACGAGTACGACTAAAAGCGTACTCGAAAAGAATGACCGACCGAAAGCGGAGTTTCAACAACAAACGAGTACGACCGAAAGCGGACTCGAAAAGAAAGACCGACCGAAAGCATTGTTTCAACAACAAATGGGTACGACCGAAAGCGGACTTGAAAAGAAAGACCAATCGAAAGTGGAGTTTCAACAACAAACGAGTACGACCGAAAGCGGACTCGAAAAGAAAGACCGACCGAAAGCGGAGTTTCAACAACAAACGAGTACGACTGAAAGCGTACTCGAAAAGAATGACCGACCGAAAGCGGAGTTTCAACAACAAACGAGTACGACTGAAAGCGTACTCAAAAAGAATGACCGACCGAAAGCGGAGTTTCAACAACAAACTAGTACGACCGAAAGCGGACTCGAAAAGAAAGACCGACCGAAAGCGTTGTTTCAACAACAAATGGGTACGACCCAAAGCGGACTTGAAAAGAAAGACCAACCGAAAGCGGAGTTTCAACAACAAACGATTACGACTGACAGCGGACTCGAAAAGATAGACCGAACGAAAGCGGAGTTTCAACAACAAATGGGTACGACCGAAAGCGGAATTGAAAAGAAAGACCAACCGAAAGCGGAGTTTCAACAACAAACAAGTACGACGGAAAACGGACTCGAAAAGATAGACCGACCGAAAGCGGAGTTTCAACAACAAACGGGTACAACCGAAAGCGAACTCGAAAAGAAAGACCGAACGAAAGCGGAGTTTCAACAACAAATGGGTACGACCGAAAGCAGACTTGAAAAGAAAGACCAACCGAAAGCGGAGTTTCAACAACAAACGAGTACGACTGAAAGCGGACTCGAAAAGATAGACCGACCGAAAGTGGAGTTTCAACAACAAATGGGTACGACCGAAAGCGGACTTGAAAAGAAAGACTAACCGAAAGCGGAGTTTCAACAACAGACGAGTACGACTGAAAGCGGACTCGAAAAGATAGACCGACCGAAAGCGGAGTTTCAACAACAAACGAGTACGACCGAAAGCGGACTCGAAAAGAAAGACTGACCGAAAGCGGAGTTTCAACAATAAACGAGTACGACCGAAGCGGACTCGAAAAGAAAGACCGACCGAAAGCGGAGTTTCAACAACAAACGAGTACGACTGAAAGCGTACTCGAAAAGAATGACCGACCGAAAGCGGAGTTTCAACAACAAACGAGTACGACCGAAAGCGGACTCGAAAAGAAAGACCGATCGAAAGCGTTGTTTCCACAACAAATGGGTACGACCGAAAGCGGACTTGAAAAGAAAGACCAACCGAAAGTGGAGTTTCAACAACAAACGAGTACGACCGAAAGCGGACTCGAAAAGAAAGACCGACCGAAAGCGGAGTTTCAACAACAAACGAGTACGACTGAAAGCGTACTCGAAAAGAATGACCGACCGAAAGCGGAGTTTCAACAACAAACGAGTACGACTGAAAGCGTACTCGAAAAGAATGACCGACCGAAAGCGGAGTTTCAACAACAAACTAGTACGACCGAAAGCGGACTCGAAAAGAAAGACCGACCGAAAGCGTTGTTTCAACAACAAATGGGTACGACCCAAAGCGGACTTGAAAAGAAAGACCAACCGAAAGCGGTGTTTCAACAACAAACGATTACGACTGAAAGCGGACTCGAAAAGATAGACCGAACGAAAGCGGAGTTTCAACAACAAATGGGTACGACCGAAAGCGGACTTGAAAAGAAAGACCAACCGAAAGTGGAGTTTCAACAACAAACAAGTACGACGGAAAGCGGACTCGAAAAGATAGACCGACCGAAAGCGGAGTTTCAACAACAAACGGGTACAACCGAAAGCGAACTCGAAAAGAAAGACCGAACGAAAGCGGAGTTTCAACAACAAATGGGTACGACCGAAAGCGGACTTGAAAAGAAAGACCAACCGAAAGCGGAGTTTCAACAACAAACAAGTACGACGGAAAGCGGACTCGAAAAGATAGACCGACCGAAAGCGGAGTTTCAACAACAAACGGGTACAACCGAAAGCGAACTCGAAAAGAAAGACCGAACGAAAGCGGAGTTTCAACAACAAATGGGTACGACCGAAAGCAGACTTGAAAATAAAGACCAACCGAAAGTGGAGTTTCAACAACAAACGAGTACGACTGAAAGCGGACTCGAAAAGATAGACCGACCGAAAGTGGAGTTTCAACAACAAATGGGTACGACCGAAAGCAGACTTGAAAAGAAAGACTAACCGAAAGCGGAGTTTCAACAACAGACGAGTACGACTGAAAGCGGACTGGAAAAGATAGACCGACCGAAAGCGGAGTTTCAACAACAAACGAGTACGACCGAAAGCGGACTCGAAAAGAAAGACTGACCGAAAGCGGAGTTTCAACAATAAACGAGTACGACCGAAGCGGACTCGAAAAGAAAGACCGACCGAAAGCGGAGTTTCAACAACAAACGAGTACGACTGAAAGCGTACTCGAAAAGAATGACCGACCGAAAGCGGAGTTTCAACAACAAACGAGTACGACCGAAAGCGGACTCGAAAAGAAAGACCGATCGAAAGCGTTGTTTCCACAACAAATGGGTACGACCGAAAGCGGACTTGAAAAGAAAGACCAACCGAAAGTGGAGTTTCAACAACAAACGAGTACGACCGAAAGCGGACTCGAAAAGAAAGACCGACCGAAAGCGGAGTTTCAACAACAAACGAGTACGACTGAAAGCGTACTCGAAAAGAATGACCGACCGAAAGCGGAGTTTCAACAACAAACGAGTACGACTGAAAGCGTACTCGAAAAGAATGACCGACCGAAAGCGGAGTTTCAACAACAAACTAGTACGACCGAAAGCGGACTCGAAAAGAAAGACCGACCAAAAGCGTTGTTTCAACAACAAATGGGTACGACCCAAAGCGGACTTGAAAAGAAAGACCAACCGAAAGCGGTGTTTCAACAACAAATGATTACGACTGAAAGCGGACTCGAAAAGATAGACCGAACGAAAGCGGAGTTTCAACAACAAATGGGTACGACCGAAAGCGGACTTGAAAAGAAAGACCAACCGAAAGCGGAGTTTCAACAACAAACAAGTACGACGGAAAGCGGACTCGAAAAGATAGACCGACCGAAAGCGGAGTTTCAACAACAAACGGGTACAACCGAAAGCGAACTCGAAAAGAAAGACCGACCGAAAGCGGAGTTTCAACAACAAATGGGTACGACCGAAAGCAGACTTGAAAAGAAAGACCAACCGAAAGCGGAGTTTCAACAACAAACGAGTACGACTGAAAGCGGACTCGAAAAGATAGACCGACCGAAAGTGGAGTTTCAACAACAAATGGGTACGACCGAAAGCGGACTTGAAAAGAAAGACCAACCGAAAGCGGAGTTTCAACAACAGACGAGTACGACTGAAAGCGGACTCGAAAAGATAGACCGACCGAAAGCGGAGTTTCAACAACAAACGAGTACGACCGAAAGCGGACTCGAAAAGAAAGACCGACCGAAAGCGGAGTTTCAACAATAAACGAGTACGACCGAAAGCGGACTCGAAAAGAAAGACCGACCGAAAGCGGAGTTTCAACAACAAACGAGTACGACCGAAAGCGGACTCGAAAAGAAAGACCGACCGAAAACGTTGTTTCAACAACAAATGGGTACGACCGAAAGCGGACTTGAAAAGAAAGACCAACCGAAAGTGGAGTTTCAACAACAAACGAGTACGACCGAAAGCGGACTCGAAAAGAAAGACCGACCGAAAGCGGAGTTTCAACAACAAACGAGTACGACTGAAAGCGTACTCGAAAAGAATGACCGACCGAAAGCGGAGTTTCAACAACAAACGAGTACGACTGAAAGCGTACTCGGAAAGAATGACCGACCGAAAGCGGAGTTTCAACAACAAACGAGTACGACCGAAAGCGGACTCGAAAAGAAAGGCCGACCGAAAGCGTTGTTTCAACAACAAATGGGTACGACCCAAAGCGGACTTGAAAAGAAAGACCAACCGAAAGCGGAGTTTCAACAACAAACGATTACGACTGAAAGCGGACTCGAAAAGATAGACCGAACGAAAGCGGAGTTTCAACAACAAATGGGTACGACCGAAAGCGGACTTGAAAAGAAAGACCAACCGAAAGCGGAGTTTCAACAACAGACGAGTACGACTGAAAGTGGACTCGAAAAGATAGACCGACCGAAAGCGGAGTTTCAACAACAAACGAGTACGACCGAAAGCGGACTCGAAAAGAAAGACCGACCGAAAGCGGAGTTTCAACAACAAACGAGTACGACCGAAAGAGGACTCGAAAAGAAAGACCGACCGAAAGCGTTGTTTCAACAACAAATGGGTACGACCGAAAGCGGACTTGAAAAGAAAGACCAACCGAAAGCGGAGTTTCAACAACAAACGAATACGACCGAAAGCGGACTCGAAAAGAAAGACCGACCGAAAGCGTTGTTTCAACAACAAATGGGTACGACCGAAAGCGGACTTGAAAAGAAAGACCAACCGAAAGCGGAGTTTCAACAACAAACAAGTACGACAGAAAGCGGACTCGAAACGATAGACCGACCGAAAGCGGAGTTTCAACAACAAAAGGGTACGACCGAAAGCGGACTTGAAAAGAAAGACCAACCGAAAGCGGAGTTTCAACAACAAACAAGTACGACGGAAAGCGGACTCGAAACGATAGACCGACCGAAAGCGGAGTTTCAACAACAAACGGGTACAACCGAAAGCGAACTCGAAAAGACAGACCGACCGAAAGCGGTGTTTCAACAACAAATGGGTACGACCGAAAGCGCACTCGAAAAGAAAGACCGACCAAAAGTGGAGTTTCAACAACAAACGAGTACGACCGAAAGCGGACTCGAAAAGAAAGACCGACCGAAAGCGTTGTTTCAACAACAAATGGGTACGACCGAAAGCGGACTTGAAAAGAAAGACCAACCGAAAGCGGAGTTTCAACAACAAACAAGTACGACGGAAAGCGGACTCGAAAAGATAGACCGACCGAAAGCGGGGTTTCAACAACAAACAGGTACAACCGAAAGCGAACTCGAAAAGAAAGACCGACCGAAAGCGGAGTTTCAACAACAAATGGGTACGACCGAAAGCAGACTTGAAAAGAAAGACCAACCGAAAGCGGAGTTTCAACAACAAACGAGTACGACTGAAAGCGGACTCGAAAAGATAGACCGACCGAAAGTGGAGTTTCAACAACAAATGGGTACGACCGAAAGCGGACTTGAAAAGAAAGACTAACCGAAAGCGGAGTTTCAACAACAGACGAGTACGACTGAAAGCGGACTCGAAAAGATAGACCGACCGAAAGCGGAGTTTCAACAACAAACGAGTACGACCGAAAGCGGACTCGAAAAGAAAGACTGACCGAAAGCGGAGTTTCAACAATAAACGAGTACGACCGAAGCGGACTCGAAAAGAAAGACCGACCGAAAGCGGAGTTTCAACAACAAACGAGTACGACTGAAAGCGTACTCGAAAAGAATGACCGACCGAAAGCGGAGTTTCAACAACAAACGAGTACGACCGAAAGCGGACTCGAAAAGAAAGACCGATCGAAAGCGTTGTTTCCACAACAAATGGGTACGACCGAAAGCGGACTTGAAAAGAAAGACCAACCGAAAGCGGAGTTTCAACAACAAACGAGTACGACTGAAAGCGGACTCGAAAAGAAAGACCGACCGAAAGCGGAGTTTCAACAACAAACGAGTACGACTGAAAGCGTACTCGAAAAGAATGACCGACCGAAAGCGGAGTTTCAACAACAAACGAGTACGACTGAAAGCGTACTCGAAAAGAATGACCGACCGAAAGCGGAGTTTCAACAACAAACTAGTACGACCGAAAGCGGACTCGAAAAGAAAGACCGACCGAAAGCGTTGTTTCAACAACAAACGATTACGACTGAAAGCGGACTTGAAAAGAAAGACCAACCGAAAGCGGTGTTTCAACAACAAACGATTACGACCGAAAGCGGACTTGAAAAGAAAGACCAACCGAAAGCGGAGTTTCAACAACAGACGAGTACGACTGAAAGTGGACTCGAAAAGATAGACCGACCGAAAGCGGAGTTTCAACAACAAACGAGTACGACCGAAAGCGGACTCGAAAAGAAAGACCGACCGAAAGCGGAGTTTCAACAACAAACGAGTACGACCGAAAGAGGACTCGAAAAGAAAGACCGACCGAAAGCGTTGTTTCAACAACAAATGGGTACGACCGAAAGCGGACTTGAAAAGAAAGACCAACCGAAAGCGGAGTTTCAACAACAAACGAATACGACCGAAAGCGGACTCGAAAAGAAAGACCGACCGAAAGCGTTGTTTCAACAACAAATGGGTACGACCGAAAGCGGACTTGAAAAGAAAGACCAACCGAAAGCGGAGTTTCAACAACAAACAAGTACGACAGAAAGCGGACTCGAAACGATAGACCGACCGAAAGCGGAGTTTCAACAACAAAAGGGTACGACCGAAAGCGGACTTGAAAAGAAAGACCAACCGAAAGCGGAGTTTCAACAACAAACAAGTACGACGGAAAGCGGACTCGAAACGATAGACCGACCGAAAGCGGAGTTTCAACAACAAACGGGTACAACCGAAAGCGAACTCGAAAAGACAGACCGACCGAAAGCGGTGTTTCAACAACAAATGGGTACGACCGAAAGCGCACTCGAAAAGAAAGACCGACCAAAAGTGGAGTTTCAACAACAAACGAGTACGACCGAAAGCGGACTCGAAAAGAAAGACCGACCGAAAGCGTTGTTTCAACAACAAATGGGTACGACCGAAAGCGGACTTGAAAAGAAAGACCAACCGAAAGCGGAGTTTCAACAACAAACAAGTACGACGGAAAGCGGACTCGAAAAGATAGACCGACCGAAAGCGGGGTTTCAACAACAAACAGGTACAACCGAAAGCGAACTCGAAAAGAAAGACCGACCGAAAGCGGAGTTTCAACAACAAATGGGTACGACCGAAAGCAGACTTGAAAAGAAAGACCAACCGAAAGCGGAGTTTCAACAACAAACGAGTACGACTGAAAGCGGACTCGAAAAGATAGACCGACCAAAAGTGGAGTTTCAACAACAAATGGGTACGACCGAAAGCGGACTTGAAAAGAAAGACCAACCGAAAGCGGAGTTTCAACAACAGACGAGTACGACTGAAAGCGGACTCGAAAAGATAGACCGACCGAAAGCGGAGTTTCAACAACAAACGAGTACGACCGAAAGCGGACTCGAAAAGAAAGACCGACCGAAAGCGGAGTTTCAACAATAAACGAGTACGACCGAAAGCGGACTCGAAAAGAAAGACCGACCGAAAGCGGAGTTTCAACAACAAACGAGTACGACTGAAAGCGTACTCGAAAAGAATGACCGACCGAAAGCGGAGTTTCAACAACAAACGAGTACGACCGAAAGCGGACTCGAAAAGAAAGACCGACCGATAGCGTTGTTTCAACAACAAATGGGTACGACCGAAAGCGGACTTGAAAAGAAAGACCAACCGAAAGTGGAGTTTCAACAACAAACGAGTACGACCGAAAGCGGACTCGAAAAGAAAGACCGACCGAAAGCGGAGTTTCAACAACAAACGAGTACGACTGAAAGCGTACTCGAAAAGAATGACCGACCGAAAGTGGAGTTTCAACAACAAACGAGTACGACTGAAAGCGTACTCGAAAAGAATGACCGACCGAAAGCGGAGTTTCAACAACAAACGACTACGACCGAAAGCGGACTCGAAAAGAAAGGCCGACCGAAAGCGTTGTTTCAACAACAAATGGGTACGACCCAAAGCGGACTTGAAAAGAAAGACCAACCGAAAGCGGAGTTTCAACAACAAACGATTACGACTGAAAGCGGACTCGAAAAGATAGACCGAACGAAAGCGGAGTTTCAACAACAAATGGGTACGACCGAAAGCGGACTTGAAAAGAAAGACCAACCGAAAGCGGAGTTTCAACAACAGACGAGTACGACTGAAAGTGGACTCGAAAAGATAGACCGATCGAAAGCGGAGTTTCAACAACAAACGAGTACGACCGAAAGCGGACTCGAAAAGAAAGACCGACCGAAAGCGGAGTTTCAACAACAAACGAGTACGACCGAAAGCGGACTCGAAAAGAAAGACCGACCGAAAGCGTTGTTTCAACAACAAATGGGTACGACCGAAAGCGGACTTGAAAAGAAAGACCAACCGAAAGCGGAGTTTCAACAACAAACGAGTACGACTGAAAGCGGACTCGAAAAGATAGACCGACCGAAAGCGGAGTTTCAACAACAAAAGGGTACGACCGAAAGCGGACTTGAAAAGAAAGACCAACCGAAAGCGGAGTTTCAACAACAAACAAGTACGACGGAAAGCGGACTCGAAACGATAGACCGACCGAAAGCGGAGTTTCAACAACAAACGGGTACAACCGAAAGCGAACTCGAAAAGAAAGACCGATCGAAAGCGGAGTTTCAACAACAAATGGGTACGACCGAAAGCGGACTCGAAAAGAAAGACCGACCAAAAGTGGAGTTTCAACAACAAACGAGTACGACCGAAAGCGGACTCGAAAAGAAAGACCGACCGAAAGCGGACTTGAAAAGAAAGACCAACCGAAAGCGGAGTTTCAACAACAAACGAGTACGACTGAAAGCGGACTCGAAAAGATAGACCGACCGAAAGCTGAGTTTCAACAACAAAAGGGTACGACCGAAAGCGGACTTGAAAAGAAAGACCAACCGAAAGCGGAGTTTCAACAACAAACAAGTACGACGGAAAGCGGACTCGAAACGATAGACCGACCGAAAGCGGAGTTTCAACAACAAACGGGTACAACCGAAAGCGAACTCGAAAAGAAAGACCGACCGAAAGCGGAGTTTCAACAACAAATGGGTACGACCGAAAGCGGACTCGAAAAGAAAGACCGACCAAAAGTGGAGTTTCAACAACAAACGAGTACGACCGAAAGCGGACTCGAAAAGAAAGACCGACTGAAAGCAGAGTTTGAACAATAAACGAGTACGACCAAAAGCAGACTAGAAAAGAAAGACCGACCGAAAGCGGAGTTTCAACAACAAATGAGTACGACCAAAAGTGGACTCGAAAAGAAAGACCGAACGAAAGCGGAGTTTCAACAACAAATGGGTACGACCGAAAGCGGACTTGAAAAGAAAGACCAACCGAAAGCGGAGTTTCAACAACAAACAAGTACGACGGAAAGCGGACTCGAAAAGATAGACCGACCGAAAGCGGAGTTTCAACAACAAACGGGTACTACCGAAAGCGAACTCGAAAAGAAAGACCGACCGAAAGCGGAGTTTCAACAACAAATGGGTACGACCGAAAGCAGACTTGAAAAGAAAGACCAACCGAAAGCGGAGTTTCAACAACAAACGAGTACGACTGAAAGCGGACTCGAAAAGATAGACCGACCGAAAGTGGAGTTTCAACAACAAATGGGTACGACCGAAAGCGGACTTGAAAAGAAAGACCAACCGAAAGCGGAGTTTCAACAACAGACGAGTACGACTGAAAGCGGACTCGAAAAGATAGACCGACCGAAAGCGGAGTTTCAACAACAAACGAGTACGACCGAAAGCGGACTCGAAAAGAAAGACCGACCGAAAGCGGAGTTTCAACAATAAACGAGTACGACCAAAAGCGGACTAGAAAAGAAAGACCGACCGAAAGCGGAGTTTCAACAACAAATGAGTACGACCAAAAGTGGACTCGAAAAGAAAGACCGAACGAAAGCGGAGTTTCAACAACAAATGGGTACGACCGAAAGCGGACTTGAAAAGAAAGACCAACCGAAAGCGGAGTTTCAACAACAAACAAGTACGACGGAAAGCGGACTCGAAAAGATAGACCGACCGAAAGCGGAGTTTCAACAACAAACGGGTACTACCGAAAGCGAACTCGAAAAGAAAGACCGACCGAAAGCGGAGTTTCAACAACAAATGGGTACGACCGAAAGCAGACTTGAAAAGAAAGACCAACCGAAAGCGGAGTTTCAACAACAAACGAGTACGACTGAAAGCGGACTCGAAAAGATAGACCGACCGAAAGTGGAGTTTCAACAACAAATGGGTACGACCGAAAGCGGACTTGAAAAGAAAGACCAACCGAAAGCGGAGTTTCAACAACAGACGAGTACGACTGAAAGCGGACTCGAAAAGATAGACCGACCGAAAGCGGAGTTTCAACAACAAACGAGTACGACCGAAAGCGGACTCGAAAAGAAAGACCGACCGAAAGCGGAGTTTCAACAATAAACGAGTACGACCGAAAGCGGACTCGAAAAGAAAGACCGACCGAAAGCGGAGTTTCAACAACAAACGAGTACGACTGAAAGCGTACTCGAAAAGAATGACCGACCGAAAGCGGAATTTCAACAACAAACGAGTACGACCGAAAGCGGACTCAAAAACAAAGACCGACCGAAAGCGTTGTTTCAACAACAAATGGGTACGACCGAAAGCGGACTTGAAAAGAAAGACCAATCGAAAGTGGAGTTTCAACAACAAACGAGTACGACCGAAAGAGGACTCGAAAAGAAAGACCGACCGAAAGCGGAGTTTCAACAACAAACGAGTACGACTGAAAGCGTACTCGAAAAGAATGACCGACCGAAAGCGGAGTTTCAACAACAAACGAGTACGACTGAAAGCGTACTAAAAAAGAATGACCGACCGAAAGCGGAGTTTCAACAACAAACTAGTACGACCGAAAGCGGACTCGAAAAGAAAGACCGACCGAAAGCGTTGTTTCAACAACAAATGGGTACGACCCAAAGCGGACTTGAAAAGAAAGACCAACCGAAAGCGGAGTTTCAACAACAAACGATTACGACTGACAGCGGACTCGAAAAGATAGACCGAACGAAAGCGGAGTTTCAACAACAAATGGGTACGACCGAAAGCGGACTTGAAAAGAAAGACCAACCGAAAGCGGAGTTTCAACAACAAACAAGTACGACGGAAAGCGGACTCGAAAAGATAGACCGACCGAAAGCGGAGTTTCAACAACAAACGGGTACAACCGAAAGCGAACTCGAAAAGAAAGACCGACCGAAAGCGGAGTTTCAACAACAAATGGGTACGACCGAAAGCAGACTTGAAAAGAAAGACCAACCGAAAGCGGAGTTTCAACAACAAACGAGTACGACTGAAAGCGGACTCGAAAAGATAGACCGACCGAAAGTGGAGTTTCAACAACAAATGGGTACGACCGAAACCGGACTTGAAAAGAAAGACCAACCGAAAGCGGAGTTTCAACAACAGACGAGTACGACTGAAAGCGGACTCGAAAAGATAGACCGACAGAAAGCGGAGTTTCAACAACAAACGAGTACGACCGAAAGCGGACTCGAAAAGAAAGACCGACCGAAAGCGGAGTTTCAACAATAAACGAGTACGACCGAAAGCGGACTCGAAAAGAAAGACCGACCGAAAGCGGAGTTTCAATAACAAACGAGTACGACTGAAAGCGTACTCGAAAAGAATGACCGACCGAAAGCGGCGTTTCAACAACAAACGAGTACGACCGAAAGCGGACTCGAAAAGAAAGACCGACCGAAAGCGTTGTTTCAACAACAAATGGGTACGACCGAAAGCGGACTTGAAAAGAAAGACCAACCGAAAGCGGAGTTTCAACAACAAACGAGTACGACTGAAAGCGGACTCGAAAAGATAGACCGACCGAAAGCTGAGTTTCAACAACAAAAGGGTACGACCGAAAGCGGACTTGAAAAGAAAGACCAACCGAAAGCGGAGTTTCAACAACAAACAAGTACGACGGAAAGCGGACTCGAAACGATAGACCGACCGAAAGCGGAGTTTCAACAACAAACGGGTACAACCGAAAGCGAACTCGAAAAGAAAGACCGATCGAAAGCGGAGTTTCAACAACAAATGGGTACGACCGAAAGCGGACTCGAAAAGAAAGACCGACCAAAAGTGGAGTTTCAACAACAAACGAGTACGACCGAAAGCGGACTCGAAAAGAAAGACCGACCGAAAGCGGACTTGAAAAGAAAGACCAACCGAAAGCGGAGTTTCAACAACAAACGAGTACGACTGAAAGCGGACTCGAAAAGATAGACCGACCGAAAGCTGAGTTTCAACAACAAAAGGGTACGACCGAAAGCGGACTTGAAAAGAAAGACCAACCGAAAGCGGAGTTTCAACAACAAACAAGTACGACGGAAAGCGGACTCGAAACGATAGACCGACCGAAAGCGGAGTTTCAACAACAAACGGGTACAACCGAAAGCGAACTCGAAAAGAAAGACCGACCGAAAGCGGAGTTTCAACAATAAATGGGTACGACCGAAAGCGGACTCGAAAAGAAAGACCGACCAAAAGTGGAGTTTCAACAACAAACGAGTACGACCGAAAGCGGACTCGAAAAGAAAGACCGACTGAAAGCAGAGTTTGAACAATAAACGAGTACGACCAAAAGCGGACTAGAAAAGAAAGACCGACCGAAAGCGGAGTTTCAACAACAAATGAGTACGACCAAAAGTGGACTCGAAAAGAAAGACCGAACGAAAGCGGAGTTTCAACAACAAATGGGTACGACCGAAAGCGGACTTGAAAAGAAAGACCAACCGAAAGCGGAGTTTCAACAACAAACAAGTACGACGGAAAGCGGACTCGAAAAGATAGACCGACCGAAAGCGGAGTTTCAACAACAAACGGGTACTACCGAAAGCGAACTCGAAAAGAAAGACCGACCGAAAGCGGAGTTTCAACAACAAATGGGTACGACCGAAAGCAGACTTGAAAAGAAAGACCAACCGAAAGCGGAGTTTCAACAACAAACGAGTACGACTGAAAGCGGACTCGAAAAGATAGACCGACCGAAAGTGGAGTTTCAACAACAAATGGGTACGACCGAAAGCGGACTTGAAAAGAAAGACCAACCGAAAGCGGAGTTTCAACAACAGACGAGTACGACTGAAAGCGGACTCGAAAAGATAGACCGACCGAAAGCGGAGTTTCAACAACAAACGAGTACGACCGAAAGCGGACTCGAAAAGAAAGACCGACCGAAAGCGGAGTTTCAACAATAAACGAGTACGACCGAAAGCGTACTCGAAAAGAATGACCGACCGAAAGCGGAGTTTCAACAACAAACGAGTACGACTGAAAGCGTACTCAAAAAGAATGACCGACCGAAAGCGGAGTTTCAACAACAAACTAGTACGACCGAAAGCGGACTCGAAAAGATAGACCGACCGAAAGCGTTGTTTCAACAACAAATGGGTACGACCCAAAGCGGACTTGAAAAGAAAGACCAACCGAAAGCGGAGTTTCAACAACAAACGATTACGACTGACAGCGGACTCGAAAAGATAGACCGAACGAAAGCGGAGTTTCAACAACAAATGGGTACGACCGAAAGCGGACTTGAAAAGAAAGACCAACCGAAAGCGGAGTTTCAACAACAAACAAGTACGACGGAAAGCGGACTCGAAAAGATAGACCGACCGAAAGCGGAGTTTCAACAACAAACGGGTACAACCGAAAGCGAACTCGAAAAGAAAGACCGACCGAAAGCGGAGTTTCAACAACAAATGGGTACGACCGAAAGCAGACTTGAAAAGAAAGACCAACCGAAAGCGGAGTTTCAACAACAAACGAGTACGACTGAAAGCGGACTCGAAAAGATAGACCGACCGAAAGCGGAGTTTCAACAACAAACGAGTACGACCGAAAGCGGACTCGAAAAGAAAGACCGACCGAAAGCGGAGTTTCAACAATAAACGAGTACGACCGAAAGCGGACTCGAAAAGAAAGACCGACCGAAAGCGGAGTTTCAATAACAAACGAGTACGACTGAAAGCGTACTCGAAAAGAATGACCGACCGAAAGCGGCGTTTCAACAACAAACGAGTACGACCGAAAGCGGACTCGAAAAGAAAGACCGACCGAAAGCGTTGTTTCAACAACAAATGGGTACGACCGAAAGCGGACTTGAAAAGAAAGACCAACCGAAAGCAGAGTTTCAACAACAAACGAGTACGACTGAAAGCGGACTCGAAAAGATAGACCGACCGAAAGCTGAGTTTCAACAACAAAAGGGTACGACCGAAAGCGGACTTGAAAAGAAAGACCAACCGAAAGCGGAGTTTCAACAACAAACAAGTACGACGGAAAGCGGACTCGAAACGATAGACCGACCGAAAGCGGAGTTTCAACAACAAACGGGTACAACCGAAAGCGAACTCGAAAAGAAAGACCGACCGAAAGCGGAGTTTCAACAACAAATGGGTACGACCGAAAGCGGACTCGAAAAGAAAGACCGACCAAAAGTGGAGTTTCAACAACAAAGGAGTACGACCGAAAGCGGACTCGAAAAGAAAGACCGACTGAAAGCAGAGTTTGAACAATAAACGAGTACGACCAAAAGCGGACTAGAAAAGAAAGACCGACCGAAAGCGGAGTTTCAACAACAAATGAGTACGACCAAAAGTGGACTCGAAAAGAAAGACCGAACGAAAGCGGAGTTTCAACAACAAATGGGTACGACCGAAAGCGGACTTGAAAAGAAAGACCAACCGAAAGCGGAGTTTCAACAACAAACAAGTACGACGGAAAGCAGACTCGAAAAGATAGACCGACCGAAAGCGGAGTTTCAACAACAAACGGGTACTACCGAAAGCGAACTCGAAAAGAAAGACCGACCGAAAGCGGAGTTTCAACAACAAATGGGTACGACCGAAAGCAGACTTGAAAAGAAAGACCAACCGAAAGCGGAGTTTCAACAACAAACGAGTACGACTGAAAGCGGACTCGAAAAGATAGACCGACCGAAAGTGGAGTTTCAACAACAAATGGGTACGACCGAAAGCGGACTTGAAAAGAAAGACCAACCGAAAGCGGAGTTTCAACAACAGACGAGTACGACTGAAAGCGGACTCGAAAAGATAGACCGACCGAAAGCGGAGTTTCAACAACAAACGAGTACGACCGAAAGCGGACTCGAAAAGAAAGACCGACCGAAAGCGGAGTTTCAACAATAAATGAGTACGACCGAAAGCGGACTCGAAAAGAAAGACCGACCGAAAGCGGAGTTTCAACAACAAACGAGTACGACTGAAAGCGTACTCGAAAAGAATGACCGACCGAAAGCGGAGTTTCAACAACAAACGAGTACGACCGAAAGCGGACTCGAAAAGAAAGACCGACCGAAAGCGTTGTTTCAACAACAAATAGGTACGACCGAAAGCGGACTTGAAAAGAAAGACCAATCGAAAGTGGAGTTTCAACAACAAACGAGTACGACAGAAAGCGGACTCGAAAAGAAAGACCGACCGAAAGCGGAGTTTCAACAACAAACGAGTACGACTGAAAGCGTACTCGAAAAGAATGACCGACCGAAAGCGGAGTTTCAACAACAAACGAGTACGACCGAAAGCGGACTCGAAAAGAAAGACCGACCGAAAGCGGAGTTTCAACAATAAACGAGTACGACCGAAAGCGGACTCGAAAAGAAAGACCGACCGAAAGCGGAGTTTCAACAACAAACGAGTACGACTGAAAGCGTACTCGAAAAGAATGACCGACCGAAAGCGGAGTTTCAACAACAAACGAGTACGACTGAAAGCGGACTCGAAAAGAATGACCGACCGAAAGCGTTGTTTCAACAACAAATGGGTACGACCGAAAGCGGACTTGAAAAGAAAGACCAATCGAAAGTGGAGTTTCAACAACAAACGAGTACGACCGAAAGCGTGCTCGAAAAGAATGACCGACCGAAAGCGGAGTTTCAACAACAAACGAGTACGACTGAAAGCGTACTCAAAAAGAATGACCGACCGAAAGCGGAGTTTCAACAACAAACTAGTACGACCGAAAGCGGACTCGAAAAGAAAGACCGACCGAAAGCGTTGTTTCAACAACAAATGGGTACGACCCAAAGCGGACTTGAAAAGAAAGACCAACCGAAAGCGGAGTTTCAACAACAAACGATTACGACTGACAGCGGACTCGAAAAGATAGACCGAACGAAAGCGGAGTTTCAACAACAAATGGGTACGACCGAAAGCGGACTTGAAAAGAAAGACCAACCGAAAGCGGAGTTTCAACAACAAACAAGTACGACGGAAAGCGGACTCGAAAAGATAGACCGACCGAAAGCGGAGTTCCAACAACAAACGGGTACAACCGAAAGCGAACTCGAAAAGAAAGACCGACCGAAAGCGGAGTTTCAACAACAAATGGGTACGACCGAAAGCAGACTTGAAAAGAAAGACCAACCGAAAGCGGAGTTTCAACAACAAACGAGTACGACTGAAAGCGGACTCGAAAAGATAGACCGACCGAAAGTGGAGTTTCAACAACAAATGGGTACGACCGAAACCGGACTTGAAAAGAAAGACCAACCGAAAGCAGAGTTTCAACAACAGACGAGTACGACTGAAAGCGGACTCGAAAAGATAGACCGACCGAAAGCGGAGTTTCAACAACAAACGAGTACGACCGAAAGCGGACTCGAAAAGAAAGACCGACCGAAAGCGGAGTTTCAACAATAAACGAGTACGACCGAAAGCGGACTCGAAAAGAAAGACCGACCGAAAGCGGAGTTTCAATAACAAACGAGTACGACTGAAAGCGTACTCGAAAAGAATGACCGACCGAAAGCGGCGTTTCAACAACAAACGAGTACGACCGAAAGCGGACTCGAAAAGAAAGACCGACCGAAAGCGTTGTTTCAACAACAAATGGGTACGACCGAAAGCGGACTTGAAAAGAAAGACCAACCGAAAGCGGAGTTTCAACAACAAACGAGTACGACTGAAAGCGGACTCGAAAAGATAGACCGACCGAAAGCTGAGTTTCAACAACAAAAGGGTACGACCGAAAGCGGACTTGAAAAGAAAGACCAACCGAAAGCGGAGTTTCAACAACAAACAAGTACGACGGAAAGCGGACTCGAAACGATAGACCGACCGAAAGCGGAGTTTCAACAACAAACGGGTACAACCGAAAGCGAACTCGAAAAGAAAGACCGACCGAAAGCGGAGTTTCAACAACAAATGGGTACGACCGAAAGCGGACTCGAAAAGAAAGACCGACCAAAAGTGGAGTTTCAACAACAAACGAGTACGACCGAAAGCGGACTCGAAAAGAAAGATCGACTGAAAGCAGAGTTTGAACAATAAACGAGTACGACCAAAAGCGGACTAGAAAAGAAAGACCGACCGAAAGCGGAGTTTCAACAACAAATGAGTACGACCAAAAGTGGACTCGAAAAGAAAGACCGAACGAAAGCGGAGTTTCAACAACAAATGGGTACGACCGAAAGCGGACTTGAAAAGAAAGACCAACCGAAAGCGGAGTTTCAACAACAAACAAGTACGACGGAAAGCAGACTCGAAAAGATAGACCGACCGAAAGCGGAGTTTCAACAACAAACGGGTACTACCGAAAGCGAACTCGAAAAGAAAGACCGACCGAAAGCGGAGTTTCAACAACAAATGGGTACGACCGAAAGCAGACTTGAAAAGAAAGACCAACCGAAAGCGGAGTTTCAACAACAAACGAGTACGACTGAAAGCGGACTCGAAAAGATAGACCGACCGAAAGTGGAGTTTCAACAACAAATGGGTACGACCGAAAGCGGACTTGAAAAGAAAGACCAACCGAAAGCGGAGTTTCAACAACAGACGAGTACGACTGAAAGCGGACTCGAAAAGATAGACCGACCGAAAGCGGAGTTTCAACAACAAACGAGTACGACCGAAAGCGGACTCGAAAAGAAAGACCGACCGAAAGCGGAGTTTCAACAATAAATGAGTACGACCGAAAGCGGACTCGAAAAGAAAGACCGACCGAAAGCGGAGTTTCAACAACAAACGAGTACGACTGAAAGCGTACTCGAAAAGAATGACCGACCGAAAGCGGAGTTTCAACAACAAACGAGTACGACCGAAAGCGGACTCGAAAAGAAAGACCGACCGAAAGCGTTGTTTCAACAACAAATAGGTACGACCGAAAGCGGACTTGAAAAGAAAGACCAATCGAAAGTGGAGTTTCAACAACAAACGAGTACGACAGAAAGCGGACTCGAAAAGAAAGACCGACCGAAAGCGGAGTTTCAACAACAAACGAGTACGACTGAAAGCGTACTCGAAAAGAATGACCGACCGAAAGCGGAGTTTCAACAACAAACGAGTACGACCGAAAGCGGACTCGAAAAGAAAGACCGACCGAAAGCGGAGTTTCAACAATAAACGAGTACGACCGAAAGCGGACTCGAAAAGAAAGACCGACCGAAAGCGGAGTTTCAACAACAAACGAGTACGACTGAAAGCGTACTCGAAAAGAATGACCGACCGAAAGCGGAGTTTCAACAACAAACGAGTACGACCGAAAGCGGACTCGAAAAGAAAGACCGACCGAAAGCGTTGTTTCAACAACAAATGGGTACGACCGAAAGCGGACTTGAAAAGAAAGACCAATCGAAAGTGGAGTTTCAACAACAAACGAGTACGACCGAAAGAGGACTCGAAAAGAAAGACCGACCGAAAGCGGAGTTTCAACAACAAACGAGTACGACTGAAAGCGTACTCGAAAAGAATGACCGACCGAAAGCGGAGTTTCAACAACAAACGAGTACGACTGAAAGCGTACTCAAAAAGAATGACCGACCGAAAGCGGAGTTTCAACAACAAACTAGTACGACCGAAAGCGGACTCGAAAAGAAAGACCGACCGAAAGCGTTGTTTCAACAACAAATGGGTACGACCCAAAGCGGACTTGAAAAGAAAGACTAACCGAAAGCGGAGTTTCAACAACAAACGATTACGACTGACAGCGGACTCGAAAAGATAGACCGAACGAAAGCGGAGTTTCAACAACAAATGGGTACGACCGAAAGCGGACTTGAAAAGAAAGACCAACCGAAAGCGGAGTTTCAACAACAAACAAGTACGACGGAAAGCGGACTCGAAAAGATAGACCGACTGAAAGCGGAGTTTCAACAACAAACGGGTACAACCGAAAGCGAACTCGAAAAGAAAGACCGACCGAAAGCGGAGTTTCAACAACAAATGGGTACGATCGAAAGCAGACTTGAAAAGAAAGACCAACCGAAAGCGGAGTTTCAACAACAAACGAGTACGACTGAAAGCGGACTCGAAAAGATAGACCGACCGAAAGTGAAGTTTCAACAACAAATGGGTACGACCGAAACCGGACTTGAAAAGAAAGACCAACCGAAAGCGGAGTTTCAACAACAGACGAGTACGACTGAAAGCGGACTCGAAAAGATAGACCGACCGAAAGCGGAGTTTCAACAACAAACGAGTACGACCGAAAGCGGACTCGAAAAGAAAGACCGACCGAAAGCGGAGTTTCAACAATAAATGAGTACGACCGAAAGCGGACTCGAAAAGAAAGACCGACCGAAAGCGGAGTTTCAACAACAAACGAGTACGACTGAAAGCGTACTCGAAAAGAATGACCGACCGAAAGCGGAGTTTCAACAACAAACGAGTACGACCGAAAGCGGACTCGAAAAGAAAGACCGACCGAAAGCGTTGTTTCAACAACAAATGGGTACGACCGAAAGCGGACTTGAAAAGAAAGACCAATCGAAAGTGGAGTTTCAACAACAAACGAGTACGACCGAAAGCGGACTCGAAAAGAAAGACCGACCGAAAGCGGAGTTTCAACAACAAACGAGTACGACTGAAAGCGTACTCGAAAAGAATGACCGACCGAAAGCGGAGTTTCAACAACAAACGAGTACGACTGAAAGCGTACTCAAAAAGAATGACCGACCGAAAGCGGAGTTTCAACAACAAACTAGTACGACCGAAAGCGGACTCGAAAAGAAAGACCGACCGAAAGCGTTGTTTCAACAACAAATGGGTACGACCCAAAGCGGACTTGAAAAGAAAGACCAACCGAAAGCGGAGTTTCAACAACAAACGATTACGACTGACAGCGGACTCGAAAAGATAGACCGAACGAAAGCGGAGTTTCAACAACAAATGGGTACGACCGAAAGCGGACTTGAAAAGAAAGACCAACCGAAAGCGGAGTTTCAACAACAAACAAGTACGACGGAAAGCGGACTCGAAAAGATAGACCGACCGAAAGCGGAGTTTCAACAACAAACGGGTACAACCGAAAGCGAACTCGAAAAGAAAGACCGACCGAAAGCGGAGTTTCAACAACAAATGGGTACGACCGAAAGCTGACTTGAAAAGAAAGACCAACCGAAAGCGGAGTTTCAACAACAAACGAGTACGACTGAAAGCGGACTCGAAAAGATAGACCGACCGAAAGTGGAGTTTCAACAACAAATGGGTACGACCGAAAGCGGACTTGAAAAGAAAGACCAACCGAAAGCGGAGTTTCAACAACAGACGAGTACGACTGAAAGCGGACTCGAAAAGATAGACCGACCGAAAGCGGAGTTTCAACAACAAACGAGTACGACCGAAAGCGGACTCGAAAAGAAAGACCGACCGAAAGCGGAGTTTCAACAATAAATGAGTACGACCGAAAGCGGACTCGAAAAGAAAGACCGACCGAAAGCGGAGTTTCAACAACAAATGAGTACGACTGAAAGCGTACTCGAAAAGAATGACCGACCGAAAGCGGAGTTTCAACAACAAACGAGTACGACCGAAAGCGGACTCGAAAAGAAAGACCGACCGAAAGCGTTGTTTCAACAACAAATGGGTACGACCGAAAGCGGACTTGAAAAGAAAGACCAATCGAAAGTGGAGTTTCAACAACAAACGAGTACGACCGAAAGCGGACTCGAAAAGAAAGACCGACCGAAAGCGGAGTTTCAACAACAAACGAGTACGACTGAAAGCGTACTCGAAAAGAATGACCGACCGAAAGCGGAGTTTCAACAACAAACGAGTACGACTGAAAGCGTACTAAAAAAGAATGACCGACCGAAAGCGGAGTTTCAACAACAAACTAGTACGACCGAAAGCGGACTCGAAAAGAAAGACCGACCGAAAGCGTTGTTTCAACAACAAATGGGTACGACCCAAAGCGAACTTGAAAAGAAAGACCAACCGAAAGCGGAGTTTCAACAACAAACGATTACGACTGACAGCGGACTCGAAAAGATAGACCGAACGAAAGCGGAGTTTCAACAACAAATGGGTACGACCGAAAGCGGACTTGAAAAGAAAGACCAACCGAAAGCGGAGTTTCAACAACAAACAAGTACGACGGAAAGCGGACTCGAAAAGATAGACCGACCGAAAGCGGAGTTTCAACAACAAACGGGTACAACCGAAAGCGAACTCGAAAAGAAAGACCGACCGAAAGCGGAGTTTCAACAACAAATGGGTACGACCGAAAGCAGACTTGAAAAGAAAGACCAACCGAAAGCGGAGTTTCTACAACAAACGAGTACGACTGAAAGCGGACTCGAAAAGATAGACCGACCGAAAGTGGAGTTTCAACAACAAATGGGTACGACCGAAACCGGACTTGAAAAGAAAGACCAACCGAAAGCGGAGTTTCAACAACAGACGAGTACGACTGAAAGCGGACTCGAAAAGATAGACCGACCGAAAGCTGAGTTTCAACAACAAACGAGTACGACCGAAAGCGGACTCGAAAAGAAAGACCGACCGAAAGCGGAGTTTCAACAATAAACGAGTATGACCGAAAGCGGACTCGAAAAGAAAGACCGACCGAAAGCGGAGTTTCAACAACAAACGAGTACGACTGAAAGCGTACTCGAAAAGAATGACCGACCGAAAGCGGAGTTTCAACAACAAACGAGTACGACCGAAAGCGGACTCGAAAAGAAAGACCGACCGAAAGCGTTGTTTCAACAACAAATGGGTACGACCGAAAGCGGACTTGAAAAGAAAGACCAACCGAAAGTGGAGTTTCAACAACAAACGAGTACGACCGAAAGCGGACTCGAAAAGAAAGACCGACCGAAAGCGGAGTTTCAACAACAAACGAGTACGACTGAAAGCGTACTCGAAAAGAATAACCGACCGAAAGCGGAGTTTCAACAACAAACAAGTACGACTGAAAGCGTACTCGAAAAGAATGACCGACCGAAAGCGGAGTTTCAACAACAAACTAGTACGACCAAAAGCGGACTCGAAAAGAAAGACCGACCGAAAGCGCTGTTTCAACAACAAATGGGTACGACCCAAAGCGGACATGAAAAGAAAGACCAACCGAAAGCGGAGTTTCAACAACAAACGATTACGACTGAAAGCGGACTCGAAAAGATAGACCGAACGAAAGCGGAGTTTCAACAACAAATGGGTACGACCGAAAGCGGACTTGAAAAGAAAGACCAACCGAAAGCGGAGTTTCAACAAGAAACAAGTACGACGGAAAGCGGACTCGAAAAGATAGACCGACCGAAAGCGGAGTTTCAACAACAAACGGGTACAACCGAAAGCGAACTCGAAAAGAAAGACCGACCGAAAGCGGAGTTTCAACAACAAATGGGTACGACCGAAAGCAGACTTGAAAAGAAAGACCAACCGAAAGCGGAGTTTCTACAACAAACGAGTACGACTGAAAGCGGACTCGAAAAGATAGACCGACCGAAAGTGGAGTTTCAACAACAAATGGGTACGACCGAAACCGGACTTGAAAAGAAAGACCAACCGAAAGCGGAGTTTCAACAACAGACGAGTACGACTGAAAGCGGACTCGAAAAGATAGACCGACCGAAAGCTGAGTTTCAACAACAAACGAGTACGACCGAAAGCGGACTCGAAAAGAAAGACCGACCGAAAGCGGAGTTTCAACAATAAACGAGTATGACCGAAAGCGGACTCGAAAAGAAAGACCGACCGAAAGCGGAGTTTCAACAACAAACGAGTACGACTGAAAGCGTACTCGAAAAGAATGACCGACCGAAAGCGGAGTTTCAACAACAAACGAGTACGACCGAAAGCGGACTCGAAAAGAAAGACCGACCGAAAGCGTTGTTTCAACAACAAATGGGTACGACCGAAAGCGGACTTGAAAAGAAAGACCAACCGAAAGTGGAGTTTCAACAACAAACGAGTACGACCGAAAGCGGACTCGAAAAGAAAGACCGACCGAAAGCGGAGTTTCAACAACAAACGAGTACGACTGAAAGCGTACTCGAAAAGAATAACCGACCGAAAGCGGAGTTTCAACAACAAACAAGTACGACTGAAAGCGTACTCGAAAAGAATGACCGACCGAAAGCGGAGTTTCAACAACAAACTAGTACGACCAAAAGCGGACTCGAAAAGAAAGACCGACCGAAAGCGCTGTTTCAACAACAAATGGGTACGACCCAAAGCGGACATGAAAAGAAAGACCAACCGAAAGCGGAGTTTCAACAACAAACGATTACGACTGAAAGCGGACTCGAAAAGATAGACCGAACGAAAGCGGAGTTTCAACAACAAATGGGTACGACCGAAAGCGGACTTGAAAAGAAAGACCAACCGAAAGCGGAGTTTCAACAAGAAACAAGTACGACGGAAAGCGGACTCGAAAAGATAGACCGACCGAAAGCGGAGTTTCAACAACAAACGGGTACAACCGAAAGCGAACTCGAAAAGAAAGACCGACCGAAAGCGGAGTTTCAACAACAAATGGGTACGACCGAAAGCAGACTTGAAAAGAAAGACCAACCGAAAGCGGAGTTTCAACAACAAACGAGTACGACTGAAAGCGGACTCGAAAAGATAGACCGACCGAAAGTGGAGTTTCAACAACAAATGGGTACGACCGAAAGCGGACTTGAAAAGAAAGACCAACCGAAAGCGGAGTTTCAACAACAGACGAGTACGACTGAAAGCGGACTCGAAAAGATAGACCGACCGAAAGCGGAGTTTCAACAACAAACGAGTACGACCGAAAGCGGACTCGAAAAGAAAGACCGACCGAAAGCGGAGTTTCAACAATAAACGAGTACGACCGAAAGCGGACTCGAAAAGAAAGACCGACCGAAAGCGGAGTTTCAACAACAAACGAGTACGACTGAAAGCGTACTCGAAAAGAATGACCGACCGAAAGCGGAGTTTCAACAACAAACGAGTACGACTGAAAGCGTACTCGAAAAGAATGACCGACCGAAAGCGGAGTTTCAACAACAAACGAGTACGACCGAAAGCGGACTCGAAAAGAAAGACCGACCGAAAGCGTTGTTTCAACAACAAATGGGTACGACCGAAAGCGGACTTGAAATGAAAGACCAACCGAAAGTGGAGTTTCAACAACAAACGAGTACGACCGAAAGCGGACTCGAAAAGAAAGACTGACCGAAAGCGGAGTTTCAACAACAAACGAGTACGACTGAAAGCGTACTCGAAAAGAATGACCGACCGAAAGCGGAGTTTCAACAACAAACGAGTACGACTGAAAGCGTACTCGAAAAGAATGACCGACCGAAAGCGGAGTTTCAACAACAAACTAGTACGACCGAAAGCGGACTCGAAAAGAAAGACCGACCGAAAGCGTTGTTTCAACAACAAATGGGTACGACCCAAAGCGGACTTGAAAAGAAAGACCAACCGAAAGCGGAGTTTCAACAACAAACGATTACGACTGAAAGCGGACTCGAAAAGATAGACCGAACGAAAGCGGAGTTTCAACAACAAATGGGTACGACCGAAAGCGGACTTGAAAAGAAAGACCAACCGAAAGCGGAGTTTCAACAAGAAACAAGTACGACGGAAAGCGGACTCGAAAAGATAGACCGACCGAAAGCGGAGTTTCAACAACAAACGGGTACAACCGAAAGCGAACTCGAAAAGAAAGACCGACCGAAAGCGGAGTTTCACGAACAACTGGGTACGACCGAAAGCAGACTTGAAAAGAAAGACCAACCGAAAGCGGAGTTTCAACAACAAACGAGTACGACTGAAAGCGGACTCGAAAAGATAGACCGACCGAAAGTGGAGTTTCAACAACAAATGGGTACGACCGAAAGCGGACTTGAAAAGAAAGACCAACCGAAAGCGGAGTTTCAACAACAGACGAGTACGACTGAAAGCGGACTCAAAAAGATAGACCGACCGAAAGCGGAGTTTCAACAACAAACGAGTACGACCGAAAGCGGACTCGAAAAGAAAGACCGACCGAAAGCGGAGTTTCAACAATAAACGAGTACGACCGAAAGCGGACTCGAAAAGAAAGACCGACCGAAAGCGGAGTTTCAACAACAAACGAGTACGACTGAAAGCGTACTCGAAAAGAATGACCGACCGAAAGCGGAGTTTCAACAACAAACGAGTACGACCGAAAGCGGACTCGAAAAGAAAGACCGACCGAAAGCGTTGTTTCAACAACAAATGGGTACGACCGAAAGCGGACTTGAAAAGAAAGACCAACCGAAAGTGGAGTTTCAACAACAAACGAGTACGATCGAAAGCGGACTCGAAAAGAAAGACCGACCGAAAGCGGAGTTTCAACAACAAACGAGTACGACTGAAAGCGTACTCGAAAAGAATGACCGACCGAAAGCGGAGTTTCAACAACAAACGAGTACGACTGAAAGCGTACTCGAAAAGAATGACCGACCGAAAGCGGAGTTTCAACAACAAACGAGTACGACCGAAAGCGGACTCGAAAAGAAAGGCCGACCGAAAGCGTTGTTTCAACAACAAATGGGTACGACCCAAAGCGGACTTGAAAAGAAAGACCAACCGAAAGCGGAGTTTCAACAACAAACGATTACGACTGAAAGCGGACTCGAAAAGATAGACCGAACGAAAGCGGAGTTTCAACAACAAATGGGTACGACCGAAAGCGGACTTGAAAAGAAAGACCAACCGAAAGCGGAGTTTCAACAACAGACGAGTACGACTGAAAGTGGACTCGAAAAGATAGACCGACCGAAAGCGGAGTTTCAACTACAAACGAGTACGACCGAAAGCGGACTCGAAAAGAAAGACCGACCGAAAGTGGAGTTTCAACAACAAACAAGTACGACGGAAAGCGGACTCGAAACGATAGACCGACCGAAAGCGGAGTTTCAACAACAAACGGGTACAACCGAAAGCGAACTCGAAAAGAAAGACCGACCGAAAGCGGAGTTTCAACAACAAATGGGTATGACCGAAAGCGGACTCGAAAAGAAAGACCGACCAAAAGTGGAGTTTCAACAACAAACGAGTACGACCGAAAGCGGACTCGAAAAGAAAGACCGACTGAAAGCAGAGTTTGAACAATAAACGAGTACGACCAAAAGCGGACTAGAAAAGAAAGACCGACCGAAAGCGGAGTTTCAACAACAAACGAGTACGACCAAAAGTGGACTCGAAAAGAAAGACCGAACGAAAGCGGAGTTTCAACAACAAATGGGTACGACCGAAAGCGGACATGAAAAGAAAGACCAACCGAAAGCGGAGTTTCAACAACAAACAAGTACGACGGAAAGCGGACTCGAAAAGATAGACCGACCGAAAGCGGAGTTTCAACAACAAACGAGTACGACCGAAAGCGGACTCGAAAAGAAAGACCGACCGAAAGCGGAGTTTCAACAACAAACGGGTACAACCGAAAGCGAACTCGAAAAGAAAGACCGACCGAAAGCGGAGTTTCAACAACAAATGGGTACGACCGAAAGCAGACTTGAAAAGAAAGACCAACCGAAAGCGGAGTTTCAACAACAAACGAGTACGACTGAAAGCGGACTCGAAAAGATAGACCGACCGAAAGTGGAGTTTCAACAACAAATGGGTACGACCGAAAGCGGACTTGAAAAGAAAGACCAACCGAAAGCGGAGTTTCAACAACAGACGAGTACGACTGAAAGCGGACTCGAAAAGATAGACCGACCGAAAGCGGAGTTTCAACAACAAACGAGTACGACCGAAAGCGGACTCGAAAAGAAAGACCGACCGAAAGCGGAGTTTCAATAATAAACGAGTACGACCGAAAGCGGACTCGAAAAGAAAGACCGACCGAAAGCGGAGTTTCAACAACAAACGAGTACGACTGAAAGCGTACTCGAAAAGAATGACCGACCGAAAGCGGAGTTTCAACAACAAACGAGTACGACTGAAAGCGTACTCGAAAAGAATGACCGACCGAAAGCGGAGTTTCAACAACAAACGAGTACGACCGAAAGCGGACTCGAAAAGAAAGACCGACCGAAAGCGTTGTTTCAACAACAAATGGGTACGACCGAAAGCGGACTTGAAAAGAAAGACCAACCGAAAGTGGAGTTTCAACAACAAACGAGTACGACCGAAAGCGGACTCGAAAAGAAAGACCGACCGAAAGCGGAGTTTCAACAACAAACGAGTACGACTGAAAGCGTACTCGAAAAGAATGACCGACCGAAAGCGGAGTTTCAACAACAAACGAGTATGACTGAAAGCGTACTCGAAAAGAATCACCGACCGAAAGCGGAGTTTCAACAACAAACTAGTACGACCGAAAGCGGACTCGAAAAGAAAGACCGACCGAAAGCGTTGTTTCAACAACAAATGGGTACGACCCAAAGCGGACTTGAAAAGAAAGACCAACCGAAAGCGGAGTTTCAACAACAAACGATTACGACTGAAAGCGGACTCGAAAAGATAGACCGAACGAAAGCGGAGTTTCAACAACAAATGGGTACGACCGAAAGCGGACTTGAAAAGAAAGACCAACCGAAAGCGGAGTTTCAACAAGAAACAAGTACGACGGAAAGCGGACTCGAAAAGATAGACCGACCGAAAGCGGAGTTTCAACAACAAACGGGTACAACCGAAAGCGAACTCGAAAAGAAAGACCGACCGAAAGCGGAGTTTCAACAACAAATGGGTACGACCGAAAGCAGACTTGAAAAGAAAGACCAACCGAAAGCGGAGTTTCAACAACAAACGAGTACGACTGAAAGCGGACTCGAAAAGATAGACCGACCGAAAGTGGAGTTTCAACAACAAATGGGTACGACCGAAAGCGGACTTGAAAAGAAAGACCAACCGAAAGCGGAGTTTCAACAACAAACAAGTACGACGGAAAGCGGACTCGAAACGATAGACCGACCGAAAGCGGAGTTTCAACAACAAACGGGTACAACCGAAAGCGAACTCGAAAAGAAAGACCGACCGAAAGCAGAGTTTCAACAATAAACGAGTACGACCGAAAGCGGACTCGAAAAGAAAGACCGACCGAAAGCGGAGTTTCAACAACAAACGAGTACGACTGAAAGCGTACTCGAAAAGAATGACCGACCGAAAGCGGAGTTTCAACAACAAACGAGTACGACCGAAAGCGGACTCGAAAAGAAAGACCGACCGAAAGCGTTGTTTCAACAACAAATGGGTACGACCGAAAGCGGACTTGAAAAGAAAGACCAACCGAAAGTGGAGTTTCAACAACAAACGAGTACGATCGAAAGCGGACTCGAAAAGAAAGACCGACCGAAAGCGGAGTTTCAACAACAAACGAGTACGACTGAAAGCGTACTCGAAAAGAATGACCGACCGAAAGCGGAGTTTCAACAACAAACGAGTACGACTGAAAGCGTACTCGAAAAGAATGACCGACCGAAAGCGGAGTTTCAACAACAAACGAGTACGACCGAAAGCGGACTCGAAAAGAAAGGCCGACCGAAAGCGTTGTTTCAACAACAAATGGGTACGACCCAAAGCGGACTTGAAAAGAAAGACCAACCGAAAGCGGAGTTTCAACAACAAACGATTACGACTGAAAGCGGACTCGAAAAGATAGACCGAACGAAAGCGGAGTTTCAACAACAAATGGGTACGACCGAAAGCGGACTTGAAAAGAAAGACCAACCGAAAGCGGAGTTTCAACAACAGACGAGTACGACTGAAAGTGGACTCGAAAAGATAGACCGACCGAAAGCGGAGTTTCAACAACAAACGAGTACGACCGAAAGCGGACTCGAAAAGAAAGACCGACCGAAAGTGGAGTTTCAACAACAAACGAGTACGACCGAAAGCGGACTCGAAAAGAAAGACCGACCGAAAGCGTTGTTTCAACAACAAATGGGTACGACCGAAAGCGGACTTGAAAAGAAAGACCAACCGAAAGCGGAGTTTCAACAACAAACGAGTACGACTGAAAGCGGACTCGAAAAGATAGACCGAACGAAAGCGGAGTTTCAACAACAAATGGGTACGACCGAAAGCGGACTTGAAAAGAAAGACCAACCGAAAGCGGAGTTTCAACAAGAAACAAGTACGACGGAAAGCGGACTCGAAAAGATAGACCGACCGAAAGCGGAGTTTCAACAACAAACGGGTACAACCGAAAGCGAACTCGAAAAGAAAGACCGACCGAAAGAGGAGTTTCAACAACAAATGGGTACGACCGAAAGCAGACTTGAAAAGAAAGACCAACCGAAAGCGGAGTTTCAACAACAAACGAGTACGACTGAAAGCGGACTCGAAAAGATAGACCGACCGAAAGTGGAGTTTCAACAACAAATGGGTACGACCGAAAGCGGACTTGAAAAGAAAGACCAACCGAAAGCGGAGTTTCAACAACAAACAAGTACGACGGAAAGCGGACTCGAAACGATAGACCGACCGAAAGCGGAGTTTCAACAACAAACGGGTACAACCGAAAGCGAACTCGAAAAGAAAGACCGACCGAAAGCGGAGTTTCAACAATAAACGAGTACGACCGAAAGCGGACTCGAAAAGAAAGACCGACCGAAAGCGGAGTTTCAACAACAAACGAGTACGACTGAAAGCGTACTCGAAAAGAATGACCGACCGAAAGCGGAGTTTCAACAACAAACGAGTACGACCGAAAGCGGACTCGAAAAGAAAGACCGACCGAAAGCGTTGTTTCAACAACAAATGGGTACGACCGAAAGCGGACTTGAAAAGAAAGACCAACCGAAAGTGGAGTTTCAACAACAAACGAGTACGATCGAAAGCGGACTCGAAAAGAAAGACCGACCGAAAGCGGAGTTTCAACAACAAACGAGTACGACTGAAAGCGTACTCGAAAAGAATGACCGACCGAAAGCGGAGTTTCAACAACAAACGAGTACGACTGAAAGCGTACTCGAAAAGAATGACCGACCGAAAGCGGAGTTTCAACAACAAACGAGTACGACCGAAAGCGGACTCGAAAAGAAAGGCCGACCGAAAGCGTTGTTTCAACAACAAATGGGTACGACCCAAAGCGGACTTGAAAAGAAAGACCAACCGAAAGCGGAGTTTCAACAACAAACGATTACGACTGAAAGCGGACTCGAAAAGATAGACCGAACGAAAGCGGAGTTTCAACAACAAATGGGTACGACCGAAAGCGGACTTGAAAAGAAAGACCAACCGAAAGCGGAGTTTCAACAACAGACGAGTACGACTGAAAGTGGACTCGAAAAGATAGACCGACCGAAAGCGGAGTTTCAACAACAAACGAGTACGACCGAAAGCGGACTCGAAAAGAAAGACCGACCGAAAGTGGAGTTTCAACAACAAACGAGTACGACCGAAAGCGAACTCGAAAAGAAAGACCGACCGAAAGCGTTGTTTCAACAACAAATGGGTACGACCGAAAGCGGACTTGAAAAGAATGACCAACCGAAAGCGGAGTTTCAACAACAAACGAGTACGACTGAAAGCGGACTCGAAAAGATAGACCGAACGAAAGCGGAGTTTCAACAACAAATGGGTACGACCGAAAGCGGACTTGAAAAGAAAGACCAACCGAAAGCGGAGTTTCAACAAGAAACAAGTACGACGGAAAGCGGACTCGAAAAGATAGACCGACCGAAAGCGGAGTTTCAACAACAAACGGGTACAACCGAAAGCGAACTCGAAAAGAAAGACCGACCGAAAGAGGAGTTTCAACAACAAATGGGTACGACCGAAAGCAGACTTGAAAAGAAAGACCAACCGAAAGCGGAGTTTCAACAACAAACGAGTACGACTGAAAGCGGACTCGAAAAGATAGACCGACCGAAAGTGGAGTTTCAACAACAAATGGGTACGACCGAAAGCGGACTTGAAAAGAAAGACCAACCGAAAGCGGAGTTTCAACAACAAACAAGTACGACGGAAAGCGGACTCGAAACGATAGACCGACCGAAAGCGGAGTTTCAACAACAAACGGGTACAACCGAAAGCGAACTCAAAAAGAAAGACCGACCGAAAGCGGAGTTTCAACAATAAACGAGTACGACCGAAAGCGGACTCGAAAAGAAAGACCGACCGAAAGCGGAGTTTCAACAACAAACGAGTACGACTGAAAGCGTACTCGAAAAGAATGACCGACCGAAAGCGGAGTTTCAACAACAAACGAGTACGACCGAAAGCGGACTCGAAAAGAAAGACCGACCGAAAGCGTTGTTTCAACAACAAATGGGTACGACCGAAAGCGGACTTGAAAAGAAAGACCAACCGAAAGTGGAGTTTCAACAACAAACGAGTACGATCGAAAGCGGACTCGAAAAGAAAGACCGACCGAAAGCGGAGTTTCAACAACAAACGAGTACGACTGAAAGCGTACTCGAAAAGAATGACCGACCGAAAGCGGAGTTTCAACAACAAACGAGTACGACTGAAAGCGTACTCGAAAAGAATGACCGACCGAAAGCGGAGTTTCAACAACAAACGAGTACGACCGAAAGCGGACTCGAAAAGAAAGGCCGACCGAAAGCGTTGTTTCAACAACAAATGGGTACGACCCAAAGCGGACTTGAAAAGAAAGACCAACCGAAAGCGGAGTTTCAACAACAAACGATTACGACTGAAAGCGGACTCGAAAAGATAGACCGAACGAAAGCGGAGTTTCAACAACAAATGGGTACGACCAAAAGCGGACTTGAAAAGAAAGACCAACCGAAAGCGGAGTTTCAACAACAGACGAGTACGACTGAAAGTGGACTCGAAAAGATAGACCGACCGAAAGCGGAGTTTCAACAACAAACGAGTACGACCGAAAGCGGACTCGAAAAGAAAGACCGACCGAAAGTGGAGTTTCAACAACAAACGAGTACGACCGAAAGCGGACTCGAAAAGAAAGACCGACCGAAAGCGTTGTTTCAACAACAAATGGGTACGACCGAAAGCGGACTTGAAAAGAAAGACCAACCGAAAGCGGAGTTTCAACAACAAACAAGTACGACGGAAAGCGGACTCGAAACGATAGACCGACCGAAAGCGGAGTTTCAACAACAAACGGGTACAACCGAAAGCGAACTCGAAAAGAAAGACCGACCGAAAGCGGAGTTTCAACAACAAATGGGTACGACCGAAAGCGGACTCGAAAAGAAAGACCGACCAAAAGTGGAGTTTCAACAACAAACGAGTACGACCGAAAGCGGACTCGAAAAGAAAGACCGACTGAAAGCAGAGTTTGAACAATAAACGAGTACGACCAAAAGCGGACTAGAAAAGAAAGACCGACCGAAAGCGGAGTTTCAACAACAAACGAGTACGACTGAAAGCGTACTCGAAAAGAATGACCGACCGAAAGCGGAGTTTCAACAACAAACGAGTACGACCGAAAGCGGACTCGAAAAGAAAGACCGACCGAAAGCGTTGTTTCAACAACAAATGGGTACGAACGAAAGCGGACTTGAAAAGAAAGACCAACCGAAAGTGGAGTTTCAACAACAAACGAGTACGATCGAAAGCGGACTCGAAAAGAAAGACCGACCGAAAGCGGAGTTTCAACAACAAACGAGTACGACTGAAAGCGTACTCGAAAAGAATGACCGACCGAAAGCGGAGTTTCAACAACAAACGAGTACGACTGAAAGCGTACTCGAAAAGAATGACCGACCGAAAGCGGAGTTTCAACAACAAACGAGTACGACCGAAAGCGGAATCGAAAAGAAAGGCCGACCGAAAGCGTTGTTTCAACAACAAATGGGTACGACCCAAAGCGGACTTGAAAAGAAAGACCAACCGAAAGCGGAGTTTCAACAACAAACGATTACGACTGAAAGCGGACTCGAAAAGATAGACCGAACGAAAGCGGAGTTTCAACAACAAATGGGTACGACCGAAAGCGGACTTGAAAAGAAAGACCAACCGAAAGCGGAGTTTCAACAACAGACGAGTACGACTGAAAGTGGACTCGAAAAGATAGACCGACCGAAAGCGGAGTTTCAACAACAAACGAGTACGACCGAAAGCGGACTCGAAAAGAAAGACCGACCGAAAGTGGAGTTTCAACAACAAACGAGTACGACCGAAAGCGGACTCGAAAAGAAAGACCGACCGAAAGCGTTGTTTCAACAACAAATGGGTACGACCGAAAGCGGACTTGAAAAGAAAGACCAACCGAAAGCGGAGTTTCAACAACAAACGAGTACGACTGAAAGCGGACTCGAAAAGATAGACCGACCGAAAGCGGAGTTTCAACAACAAAAGGGTACGACCGAAAGCGGACTTGAAAAGAAAGACCAACCGAAAGCGGAGTTTCAACAACAAACAAGTACGACGGAAAGCGGACTCGAAACGATAGACCGACCGAAAGCGGAGTTTCAACAACAAACGGGTACAACCGAAAGCGAACTCGAAAAGAAAGACCGACCGAAAGCGGAGTTTCAACAACAAATGGGTACGACCGAAAGCGGACTCGAAAAGAAAGACCGACCAAAAGTGGAGTTTCAACAACAAACGAGTACGACCGAAAGCGGACTCGAAAAGAAAGACCGACTGAAAGCAGAGTTTGAACAATAAACGAGTACGACCAAAAGCGGACTAGAAAAGAAAGACCGACCGAAAGCGGAGTTTCAACAACAAACGAGTACGACCAAAAGTGGACTCGAAAAGAAAGACCGAACGAAAGCGGAGTTTCAACAACAAATGGGTACGACCGAAAGCGGACTTGAAAAGAAAGACCAACCGAAAGCGGAGTTTCAACAACAAACAAGTACGACGGAAAGCGGACTCGAAAAGATAGACCGACCGAAAGCGGAGTTTCAACAACAAACGGGTACTACCAAAAGCGAACTCGAAAAGAAAGACCGACCGAAAGCGGAGTTTCAACAACAAATGGGTACGACCGAAAGTAGACTTGAAAAGAAAGACCAACCGAAAGCGGAGTTTCAACAACAAACGAGTACGACTGAAAGCGGACTCGAAAAGATAGACCGACCGAAAGTGGAGTTTGAACAACAAATGGGTACGACCGAAAGCGGACTTGAAAAGAAAGACCAACCGAAAGCGGAGTTTCAACAACAGACGAGTACGACTGAAAGCGGACTCGAAAAGATAGACCGACCGAAAGCGGAGTTTCAACAACAAACGAGTACGACCGAAAGCGGACTCGAAAAGAAAGACCGACCGAAAGCGGAGTTTCAACAATAAACGAGTACGACCGAAAGCGGACTCGAAAAGAAAGACCGACCGAAAGCGGAGTTTCAACAACAAACGAGTACGACTGAAAGCGTACTCAAAAAGAATGACCGACCGAAAGCGGAGTTTCAACAACAAACGAGTACGACCGAAAGCGGACTCGAAAAGAAAGTCCGACCGAAAGCGTTGTTTCAACAACAAATGGGTACGACCGAAAGCGGACTTGAAAAGAAAGACCAACCGAAAGTGGAGTTTCAACAACAAACGAGTACGATCGAAAGCGGACTCGAAAAGAAAGACCGACCGAAAGCGGAGTTTCAACAATAAACGAGTACGACTGAAAGCGTACTCGAAAAGAATGACCGACCGAAAGCGGAGTTTCAACAACAAACGAGTACGACTGAAAGCGTACTCGAAAAGAATGACCGACCAAAAGCGGAGTTTCAACAACAAACGAGTACGACCGAAAGCGGACTCGAAAAGAAAGGCCGACCGAAAGCGTTGTTTCAACAACAAATGGGTACGACCCAAAGCGGACTTGAAAAGAAAGACCAACCGAAAGCGGAGTTTCAACAACAAACGATTACGACTGAAAGCGGACTCGAAAAGATAGACCGAACGAAAGCGGAGTTTCAACAACAAATGGGTACGACCGAAAGCGGACTTGAAAAGAAAGACCAACCGAAAGCGGAGTTTCAACAACAGACGAGTACGACTGAAAGTGGACTCGAAAAGATAGACCGACCGAAAGCGGAGTTTCAACAACAAACGAGTACGACCGAAAACGGACTCGAAAAGAAAGACCGACCGGAAGTGGAGTTTCAACAACAAACGAGTACGACCGAAAGCGGACTCGAAAAGAAAGACCGACCGAAAGCGTTGTTTCAACAACAAATGGGTACGACCGAAAGCGGACTTGAAAAGAAAGACCAACCGAAAGCGGAGTTTCAACAACAAACGAGTACGACTGAAAGCGGACTCGAAAAGATAGACCGACCGAAAGCGGAGTTTCAACAACAAAAGGGTACGACCGAAAGCGGACTTGAAAAGAAAGACCAACCGAAAGCGGAGTTTCAACAACAAACAAGTACGACGGAAAGCGGACTCGAAACGATAGACCGACCGAAGGCGGAGTTTCAACAACAAACGGGTACAACCGAAAGCGAACTCGAAAAGAAAGACCGACCGAAAGCGGAGTTTCAACAACAAATGGGTACGACCGAAAGCGGACTCGAAAAGAAAGACCGACCAAAAGTGGAGTTTCAACAACAAACGAGTACGACCGAAAGCGGACTCGAAAAGAAAGACCGACTGAAAGCAGAGTTTGAACAATAAACGAGTACGACCAAAAGAGGACTAGAAAAGAAAGACCGACCGAAAGCGGAGTTTCAACAACAAACGAGTACGACCAAAAGTGGACTCGAAAAGAAAGACCGAACGAAAGCGGAGTTTCAACAACAAATGGGTACGACCGAAAGCGGACTTGAAAAGAAAGACCAACCGAAAGCGGAGTTTCAACAACAAACAAGTACGACGGAAAGCGGACTCGAAAAGATAGACCGACCGAAAGCGGAGTTTCAACAACAAACGGGTACTACCGAAAGCGAACTCGAAAAGAAAGACCGACCGAAAGCGGAGTTTCAACAACAAATGGGTACGACCGAAAGTAGACTTGAAAAGAAAGACCAACCGAAAGCGGAGTTTCAACAACAAACGAGTACGACTGAAAGCGGACTCGAAAAGATAGACCGACCGAAAGTGGAGTTTGAACAACAAATGGGTACGACCGAAAGCGGACTTGAAAAGAAAGACCAACCGAAAGCGGAGTTTCAACAACAGACGAGTACGACTGAAAGCGGACTCGAAAAGATAGACCGACCGAAAGCGGAGTTTCAACAACAAACGAGTACGACCGAAAGCGGACTCGAAAAGAAAGACCGACCGAAAGCGGAGTTTCAACAATAAACGAGTACGACCGAAAGCGGACTCGAAAAGAAAGACCGACCAAAAGCGGAGTTTCAGCAACAAACGAGTACGACTGAAAGCGTACTCAAAAAGAATGACCGACCGAAAGCGGAGTTTCAACAACAAACGAGTACGACCGAAAGCGGACTCGAAAAGATAGACCGACCGAAAGTGGAGTTTGAACAACAAATGGGTACGACCGAAAGCGGACTTGAAAAGAAAGACCAACCGAAAGCGGAGTTTCAACAACAGACGAGTACGACTGAAAGCGGACTCGAAAAGAAAGACCGACCGAAAGCGGAGTTTCAACAACAAACGAGTACGACTGAAAGCGTACTCGAAAAGAATGACCGACCGAAAGCGGAGTTTCAACAACAAACGAGTACGACTGAAAGCGTACTCGAAAAGAATGACCGACCGAAAGCGGAGTTTCAACAACAAACGAGTACGACCGAAAGCGGACTCGAAAAGAAAGGCCGACCGAAAGCGTTGTTTCAACAACAAATGGGTACGACCCAAAGCGGACTTGAAAAGAAAGACCAACCGAAAGCGGAGTTTCAACAACAAACGATTACGACTGAAAGCGGACTCGAAAAGATAGACCGAATGAAAGCGGAGTTTCAACAACAAATGGGTACGACCGAAAGCGGACTTGAAAAGAAAGACCAACCGAAAGCGGAGTTTCAACAACAGACGAGTACGACTGAAAGTGGACTCGAAAAGATAGACCGACCGAAAGCGGAGTTTCAACAACAAACGAGTACGACCGAAAACGGACTCGAAAAGAAAGACCGACCGAAAGCGGAGTTTCAACAACAAACGAGTACGACCGAAAGCGGACTCGAAAAGAAAGACCGACCGAAAGCGTTGTTTCAACAACAAATGGGTACGACCGAAAGCGGACTTGAAAAGAAAGACCGACCGAAAGCGGAGTTTCAACAACAAACGAGTACGACTGAAAGCGGACTCGAAAAGATAGACCGACCGAAAGCGGAGTTTCAACAACAAAAGGGTACGACCGAAAGCGGACTTGAAAAGAAAGACCAACCGAAAGCGGAGTTTCAACAACAAACAAGTACGACGGAAAGCGGACTCGAAACGATAGACCGACCGAAAGCGGAGTTTCAACAACAAACGGGTACGACCGAAAGCGAACTCGAAAAGAAAGACCGACCGAAAGCGGAGTTTCAACAACAAATGGGTACGACCGAAAGCGGACTCGAAAAGAAAGACCGACCAAAAGTGGAGTTTCAACAACAAACGAGTACGACCGAAAGCGGACTCGAAAAGAAAGACCGACTGAAAGCAGAGTTTGAACAATAAACGAGTACGACCAAAAGCGGACTAGAAAAGAAAGACCGACCGAAAGCGGAGTTTCAACAACAAACGAGTACGACCAAAAGTGGACTCGAAAAGAAAGACCGAACGAAAGCGGAGTTTCAACAACAAATGGGTACGACCGAAAGCGGACTTGAAAAGAAAGACCAACCGAAAGCGGAGTTTCAACAACAAACAAGTACGACGGAAAGCGGACTCGAAAAGATAGACCGACCGAAAGCGGAGTTTCAACAACAAACGGGTACTACCGAAAGCGAACTCGAAAAGAAAGACCGACCGAAAGCGGAGTTTCAACAACAAATGGGTACGACCGAAAGTAGACTTGAAAAGAAAGACCAACCGAAAGCGGAGTTTCAACAACAAACGAGTACGACTGAAAGCGTACTCGAAAAGAATGACCGACCGAAAGCGGAGTTTCAACAACAAACGAGTACGACAGAAAGCGGACTCGAAAAGAAAGACCGACCGAAAGCGTTGTTTCAACAACAAACGGGTACGACCCAAAGTGGACTTGAAAAGAAAGACCAACCGAAAGCGGAGTTTCAACAACAAACGATTACGACTGAAAGCGGACTCGAAAAGATAGACCGAACGAAAGCGGAGTTTCAACAACAAATGGGTACGACCGAAAGCGGACTTGAAAAGATAGACCAACCGAAAGCGGAGTTTCAACAACAAACAAGTACGACGGAAAGCGGACTCGAAAAGATAGACCGACCGAAAGCGGAGTTTCAACAACAAACGGGTACTACCGAAAGCGAACTCGAAAAGAAAGACCGACCGAAAGCGGAGTTTCAACAACAAATGGGTACGACCGAAAGTAGACTTGAAAAGAAAGACCAACCGAAAGCGGAGTTTCAACAACAAACGAGTACGACTGAAAGCGGACTCGAAAAGATAGACCGACCGAAAGTGGAGTTTGAACAACAAATGGGTACGACCGAAAGCGGACTTGAAAAGAAAGACCAACCGAAAGCGGAGTTTCAACAACAGACGAGTACGACTGAAAGCGGACTCGAAAAGATAGACCGACCGAAAGCGGAGTTTCAACAACAAACGAGTACGACCGAAAGCGGACTCGAAAAGAAAGACCGACCGAAAGCGGAGTTTCAACAATAAACGAGTACGACCGAAAGCGGACTCGAAAAGAAAGACCGACCAAAAGCGGAGTTTCAGCAACAAACGAGTACGACTGAAAGCGTACTCAAAAAGAATGACCGACCGAAAGCGGAGTTTCAACAACAAACGAGTACGACCGAAAGCGGACTCGAAAAGATAGACCGACCGAAAGTGGAGTTTGAACAACAAATGGGTACGACCGAAAGCGGACTTGAAAAGAAAGACCAACCGAAAGCGGAGTTTCAACAACAGACGAGTACGACTGAAAGCGGACTCGAAAAGAAAGACCGACCGAAAGCGGAGTTTCAACAACAAACGAGTACGACTGAAAGCGTACTAGAAAAGAATGACCGACCGAAAGCGGAGTTTCAACAACAAACGAGTACGACTGAAAGCGTACTCGAAAAGAATGACCGACCGAAAGCGGAGTTTCAACAACAAACGAGTACGACTGAAAGCGTACTCGAAAAGAATGACCGACCGAAAGCGGAGTTTCAACAACAAACGAGTACGACAGAAAGCGGACTCGAAAAGAAAGACCGACCGAAAGCGTTGTTTCAACAACAAACGGGTACGACCCAAAGTGGACTTGAAAAGAAAGACCAACCGAAAGCGGAGTTTCAACAACAAACGATTACGACTGAAAGCGGACTCGAAAAGATAGACCGAACGAAAGCGGAGTTTCAACAACAAATGGGTACGACCGAAAGCGGACTTGAAAAGATAGACCAACCGAAAGCGGAGTTTCAACAACAAACAAGTACGACGGAAAGCGGACTCGAAAAGATAGACCGACCGAAAGCGGAGTTTCAACAACAAACGGGTACTACCGAAAGCGAACTCGAAAAGAAAGACCGACCGAAAGCGGAGTTTCAACAACAAATGGGTACGACCGAAAGTAGACTTGAAAAGAAAGACCAACCGAAAGCGGAGTTTCAACAACAAACGAGTACGACTGAAAGCGGACTCGAAAAGATAGACCGACCGAAAGTGGAGTTTGAACAACAAATGGGTACGACCGAAAGCGGACTTGAAAAGAAAGACCAACCGAAAGCGGAGTTTCAACAACAGACGAGTACGACTGAAAGCGGACTCGAAAAGATAGACCGACCGAAAGCGGAGTTTCAACAACAAACGAGTACGACCGAAAGCGGACTCGAAAAGAAAGACCGACCGAAAGCGGAGTTTCAACAATAAACGAGTACGACCGAAAGCGGACTCGAAAAGAAAGACCGACCAAAAGCGGAGTTTCAGCAACAAACGAGTACGACTGAAAGCGTACTCAAAAAGAATGACCGACCGAAAGCGGAGTTTCAACAACAAACGAGTACGACCGAAAGCGGACTCGAAAAGATAGACCGACCGAAAGTGGAGTTTGAACAACAAATGGGTACGACCGAAAGCGGACTTGAAAAGAAAGACCAACCGAAAGCGGAGTTTCAACAACAGACGAGTACGACTGAAAGCGGACTCGAAAAGAAAGACCGACCGAAAGCGGAGTTTCAACAACAAACGAGTACGACTGAAAGCGTACTCGAAAAGAATGACCGACCGAAAGCGGAGTTTCAACAACAAACGAGTACGACTGAAAGCGTACTCGAAAAGAATGACCGACCGAAAGCGGTGTTTCAACAACAAACGAGTACGACCGAAAGCGGACTCGAAAAGAAAGGCCGACCGAAAGCGTTGTTTCAACAACAAATGGGTACGACCCAAAGCGGACTTGAAAAGAAAGACCAACCGAAAGCGGAGTTTCAACAACAAACGATTACGACTGAAAGCGGACTCGAAAAGATAGACCGAATGAAAGCGGAGTTTCAACAACAAATGGGTACGACCGAAAGCGGACTTGAAAAGAAAGACCAACCGAAAGCGGAGTTTCAACAACAGACGAGTACGACTGAAAGTGGACTCGAAAAGATAGACCGACCGAAAGCGGAGTTTCAACAACAAACGAGTACGACCGAAAACGGACTCGAAAAGAAAGACCGACCGAAAGCGGAGTTTCAACAACAAACGAGTACGACCGAAAGCGGACTCGAAAAGAAAGACCGACCGAAAGCGTTGTTTCAACAACAAATGGGTACGACCGAAAGCGGACTTGAAAAGAAAGACCGACCGAAAGCGGAGTTTCAACAACAAACGAGTACGACTGAAAGCGGACTCGAAAAGATAGACCGACCGAAAGCGGAGTTTCAACAACAAAAGGGTACGACCGAAAGCGGACTTGAAAAGAAAGACCAACCGAAAGCGGAGTTTCAACAACAAACAAGTACGAAGGAAAGCGGACTCGAAACGATAGACCGACCGAAAGCGGAGTTTCAACAACAAACGGGTACGACCGAAAGCGAACTCGAAAAGAAAGACCGACCGAAAGCGGAGTTTCAACAACAAATGGGTACGACCGAAAGCGGACTCGAAAAGAAAGACCGACCAAAAGTGGAGTTTCAACAACAAACGAGTACGACCGAAAGCGGACTCGAAAAGAAAGACCGACTGAAAGCAGAGTTTGAACAATAAACGAGTACGACCAAAAGCGGACTAGAAAAGAAAGACCGACCGAAAGCGGAGTTTCAACAACAAACGAGTACGACCAAAAGTGGACTCGAAAAGAAAGACCGAACGAAAGCGGAGTTTCAACAACAAATGGGTACGACCGAAAGCGGACTTGAAAAGAAAGACCAACCGAAAGCGGAGTTTCAACAACAAACAAGTACGACGGAAAGCGGACTCGAAAAGATAGACCGACCGAAAGCGGAGTTTCAACAACAAACGGGTACTACCGAAAGCGAACTCGAAAAGAAAGACCGACCGAAAGCGGAGTTTCAACAACAAATGGGTACGACCGAAAGTAGACTTGAAAAGAAAGACCAACCGAAAGCGGAGTTTCAACAACAAACGAGTACGACTGAAAGCGGACTCGAAAAGATAGACCGACCGAAAGTGGAGTTTGAACAACAAATGGGTACGACCGAAAGCGGACTTGAAAAGAAAGACCAACCGAAAGCGGAGTTTCAACAACAGACGAGTACGACTGAAAGCGGACTCGAAAAGATAGACCGACCGAAAGCGGAGTTTCAACAACAAACGAGTACGACCGAAAGCGGACTCGAAAAGAAAGACCGACCGAAAGCGGAGTTTCAACAATAAACGAGTACGACCGAAAGCGGACTCGAAAAGAAAGACCGACCAAAAGCGGAGTTTCAGCAACAAACGAGTACGACTGAAAGCGTACTAAAAAAGAATGACCGACCGAAAGCGGAGTTTCAACAACAAACGAGTACGACCGAAAGCGGACTCGAAAAGAAAGACCGACCGAAAGCGTTGTTTCAACAACAAATGGGTACGACCGAAAGCGGACTTGAAAAGAAAGACCAACCGAAAGTGGAGTTTCAACAACAAACGAGTACGACCGAAAGCGGACTCGAAAAGAAAGACCGACCGAAAGCGGAGTTTCAACAACAAACGAGTACGACTGAAAGCGTACTCGAAAAGAATGACCGACCGAAAGCGGAGTTTCAACAACAAACGAGTACGACTGAAAGCGTACTCGAAAAGAATGACCGACCGAAAGCGGAGTTTCAACAACAAACGAGTACGACAGAAAGCGGACTCGAAAAGAAAGACCGACCGAAAGCGTTGTTTCAACAACAAACGGGTACGACCCAAAGTGGACTTGAAAAGAAAGACCAACCGAAAGCGGAGTTTCAACAACAAACGATTACGACTGAAAGCGGACTCGAAAAGATAGACCGAACGAAAGCGGAGTTTCAACAACAAATGGGTACGACCGAAAGCGGACTTGAAAAGATAGACCAACCGAAAGCGGAGTTTCAACAACAAACAAGTACGACGGAAAGCGGACTCGAAAAGATAGACCGACCGAAAGCGGAGTTTCAACAACAAACGGGTACTACCGAAAGCGAACTCGAAAAGAAAGACCGACCGAAAGCGGAGTTTCAACAACAAATGAGTACGACCGAAAGTAGACTTGAAAAGAAAGACCAACCGAAAGCGGAGTTTCAACAACAAACGAGTACGACTGAAAGCGGACTCGAAAAGATAGACCGACCGAAAGTGGAGTTTGAACAACAAATGGGTACGACCGAAAGCGGACTTGAAAAGAAAGACCAACCGAAAGCGGAGTTTCAACAACAGACGAGTACGACTGAAAGCGGACTCGAAAAGATAGACCGACCGAAAGCGGAGTTTCAACAACAAACGAGTACGACCGAAAGCGGACTCGAAAAGAAAGACCGACCGAAAGCGGAGTTTCAACAATAAACGAGTACGACCGAAAGCGGACTCGAAAAGAAAGACCGACCAAAAGCGGAGTTTCAACAACAAACGAGTACGACTGAAAGCGTACTCAAAAAGAATGACCGACCGAAAGCGGAGTTTCAACAACAAACGAGTACGACCGAAAGCGGACTCGAAAAGAAAGACCGACCGAAAGCGTTGTTTCAACAACAAATGGGTACGACCGAAAGCGGACTTGAAAAGAAAGACCAACCGAAAGTGGAGTTTCAACAACAAACGAGTACGACCGAAAGCGGACTCGAAAAGAAAGACCGACCGAAAGCGGAGTTTCAACAACAAACGAGTACGACTGAAAGCGTACTCGAAAAGAATGACCGACCGAAAGCGGAGTTTCAACAACAAACGAGTACGACTGAAAGCGTACTCGAAAAGAATGACCGACCGAAAGCGGAGTTTCAACAACAAACGAGTACGACAGAAAGCGGACTCGAAAAGAAAGACCGACCGAAAGCGTTGTTTCAACAACAAACGGGTACGACCCAAAGCGGACTTGAAAAGAAAGACCAACCGAAAGCGGAGTTTCAACAACAAACGATTACGACTGAAAGCGGACTCGAAAAGATAGACCGAACGAAAGCGGAGTTTCAACAACAAATGGGTACGACCGAAAGCGGACTTGAAAAGATAGACCAACCGAAAGCGGAGTTTCAACAACAAACAAGTACGACGGAAAGCGGACTCGAAAAGATAGACCGACCGAAACCGGAGTTTCAACAACAAACGGGTACAACCGAAAGCGAACTCGAAAAGAAAGACCGACCGAAAGCGGAGTTTCAACAACAAATGGGTACGACCGAAAGCAGACTTGAAAAGAAAGACCAAGCGAAAGCGGAGTTTCAACAACAAACGAGTACGACTGAAAGCGGACTCGAAAAGATAGACCGACCGAAAGTGGAGTTTCAAGAACAAATGGGTACGACCGAAAGCGGACTTGAAAAGAAAGACCAACCGAAAGCGGAGTTTCAACAACAAACAAGTACGACGGAAAACGGACTCGAAAAGATAGACCGACCGAAAGCGGAGTTTCAACAACAAACGGGTACTACCGAAAGCGAACTCGAAAAGAAAGACCGACCGAAAGCGGAGTTTCAACAACAAATGGGTACGACCGAAAGCAGACTTGAAAAGAAAGACCAACCGAAAGCGGAGTTTCAACAACAAACGAGTACGACTGAAAGCGTACTCGAAAAGAATGACCGACCGAAAGCGGAGTTTCAACAACAAACGAGTACGACCGAAAGCGGACTCGAAAAGAAAGACCGACCGAAAGCGTTGTTTCAACAACAAATGGGTACGACCGAAAGCGGACTTGAAATGAAAGACCAACCGAAAGTGGAGTTTCAACAACAAACGAGTACGACCGAAAGCGGACTCGAAAAGAAAGACTGACCGAAAGCGGAGTTTCAACAACAAACGAGTACGACTGAAAGCGTACTCGAAAAGAATGACCGACCGAAAGCGGAGTTTCAACAACAAACGAGTACGACAGAAAGCGGACTCGAAAAGAAAGACCGACCGAAAGCGTTGTTTCAACAACAAACGGGTACGACCCAAAGCGGACTTGAAAAGAAAGACCAACCGAAAGCGGAGTTTCAACAACAAACGATTACGACTGAAAGCGGACTCGAAAAGATAGACCGAACGAAAGCGGAGTTTCAACAACAAATGGGTACGACCGAAAGCGGACTTGAAAAGATAGACCAACCGAAAGCGGAGTTTCAACAACAAACAAGTACGACGGAAAGCGGACTCGAAAAGATAGACCGACCGAAACCGGAGTTTCAACAACAAACGGGTACAACCGAAAGCGAACTCGAAAAGAAAGACCGACCGAAAGCGGAGTTTCAACAACAAATGGGTACGACCGAAAGCAGACTTGAAAAGAAAGACCAAGCGAAAGCGGAGTTTCAACAACAAACGAGTACGACTGAAAGCGGACTCGAAAAGATAGACCGACCGAAAGTGGAGTTTCAAGAACAAATGGGTACGACCGAAAGCGGACTTGAAAAGAAAGACCAACCGAAAGCGGAGTTTCAACAACAAACAAGTACGACGGAAAACGGACTCGAAAAGATAGACCGACCGAAAGCGGAGTTTCAACAACAAACGGGTACTACCGAAAGCGAACTCGAAAAGAAAGACCGACCGAAAGCGGAGTTTCAACAACAAATGGGTACGACCGAAAGCAGACTTGAAAAGAAAGACCAACCGAAAGCGGAGTTTCAACAACAAACGAGTACGACTGAAAGCGGACTCGAAAAGATAGACCGACCGAAAGTGGAGTTTCAACAACAAATGGGTACGACCGAAAGCGGACTTGAAAAGAAAGACCAACCGAAAGCGGAGTTTCAACAACAGACGAGTACGACTGAAAGCGGACTCGAAAAGATAGACCGACCGAAAGCGGAGTTTCAACAACAAACGAGTACGACCGAAAGCGGACTCGAAAAGAAAGACCGACCGAAAGCGGAGTTTCAACAATAAACGAGTACGACCGAAAGCGGACTCGAAAAGAAAGACCGACCGAAAGCGGAGTTTCAACAACAAACGAGTACGACTGAAAGCGTACTCGAAAAGAATGACCGACCGAAAGCGGAGTTTCAACAACAAACGAGTACGACCGAAAGCGGACTCGAAAAGAAAGACCGACCGAAAGTGTTGTTTCAACAACAAATGGGTACGACCGAAAGCGGACTTGAAAAGAAAGACCAACCGAAAGTGGAGTTTCAACAACAAACGAGTACGACCGAAACCGGACTCGAAAAGAAAGACCGACCGAAAGCGGAGTTTCAACAACAAATGGGTACGACCGAAAGCGGACTTGAAAAGAAAGACCAACCGAAAGTGGAGTTTCAACAACAAACGAGTACGACTGAAAGCGGACTCGAAAAGAAAGACCGACCGAAAGCGGAGTTTCAACAACAAACGAGTACGACTGAAAGCGTACTCGAAAAGAATGACCGACCGAAAGCGGAGTTTCAACAACAAACGAGTACGACTGAAAGCGGACTCGAAAAGATAGACCGACCGAAAGTGGAGTTTCAAGAACAAATGGGTACGACCGAAAGCGGACTTGAAAAGAAAGACCAACCGAAAGCGGAGTTTCAACAACAAACAAGTACGACGGAAAACGGACTCGAAAAGATAGACCGACCGAAAGCGGAGTTTCAACAACAAACGGGTACTACCGAAAGCGAACTCGAAAAGAAAGACCGACCGAAAGCGGAGTTTCAACAACAAATGGGTACGACCGAAAGCAGACTTGAAAAGAAAGACCAACCGAAAGCGGAGTTTCAACAACAAACGAGTACGACTGAAAGCGGACTCGAAAAGATAGACCGACCGAAAGTGGAGTTTCAACAACAAATGGGTACGACCGAAAGCGGACTTGAAAAGAAAGACCAACCGAAAGCGGAGTTTCAACAACAGACGAGTACGACTGAAAGCGGACTCGAAAAGATAGACCGACCGAAAGCGGAGTTTCAACAACAAACGAGTACGACCGAAAGCGGACTCGAAAAGAAAGACCGACCGAAAGCGGAGTTTCAACAATAAACGAGTACGACCGAAAGCGGACTCGAAAAGAAAGACCGACCGAAAGCGGAGTTTCAACAACAAACGAGTACGACTGAAAGCGTACTCGAAAAGAATGACCGACCGAAAGCGGAGTTTCAACAACAAACGAGTACGACCGAAAGCGGACTCGAAAAGAAAGACCGACCGAAAGTGTTGTTTCAACAACAAATGGGTACGACCGAAAGCGGACTTGAAAAGAAAGACCAACCGAAAGTGGAGTTTCAACAACAAACGAGTACGACCGAAACCGGACTCGAAAAGAAAGACCGACCGAAAGCGGAGTTTCAACAACAAATGGGTACGACCGAAAGCGGACTTGAAAAGAAAGACCAACCGAAAGTGGAGTTTCAACAACAAACGAGTACGACTGAAAGCGGACTCGAAAAGAAAGACCGACCGAAAGCGGAGTTTCAACAACAAACGAGTACGACTGAAAGCGTACTCGAAAAGAATGACCGACCGAAAGCGGAGTTTCAACAACAAACGAGTACGACTGAAAGCGTACTCGAAAAGAATGACCGACCGAAAGCGGAGTTTCAACAACAAACGAGTACGACAGAAAGCGGACTCGAAAAGAAAGACCGACCGAAAGCGTTGTTTCAACAACAAACGGGTACGACCCAAAGCGGACTTGAAAAGAAAGACCAACCGAAAGCGGAGTTTCAACAACAAACGATTACGACTGAAAGCGGACTCGAAAAGATAGACCGAACGAAAGCGGAGTTTCAACAACAAATGGGTACGACCGAAAGCGGACTTGAAAAGATAGACCAACCGAAAGCGGAGTTTCAACAACAAACAAGTACGACGGAAAGCGGACTCGAAAAGATAGACCGACCGAAACCGGAGTTTCAACAACAAACGGGTACAACCGAAAGCGAACTCGAAAAGAAAGACCGACCGAAAGCGGAGTTTCAACAACAAATGGGTACGACCGAAAGCAGACTTGAAAAGAAAGACCAAGCGAAAGCGGAGTTTCAACAACAAACGAGTACGACTGAAAGCGGACTCGAAAAGATAGACCGACCGAAAGTGGAGTTTCAAGAACAAATGGGTACGACCGAAAGCGGACTTGAAAAGAAAGACCAACCGAAAGCGGAGTTTCAACAACAAACAAGTACGACGGAAAACGGACTCGAAAAGATAGACCGACCGAAAGCGGAGTTTCAACAACAAACGGGTACTACCGAAAGCGAACTCGAATAGAAAGACCGACCGAAAGCGGAGTTTCAACAACAAATGGGTACGACCGAAAGCAGACTTGAAAAGAAAGACCAACCGAAAGCGGAGTTTCAACAACAAACGAGTACGACTGAAAGCGGACTCGAAAAGATAGACCGACCGAAAGTGGAGTTTCAACAACAAATGGGTACGACCGAAAGCGGACTTGAAAAGAAAGACCAACCGAAAGCGGAGTTTCAACAACAGACGAGTACGACTGAAAGCGGACTCGAAAAGATAGACCGACCGAAAGCGGAGTTTCAACAACAAACGAGTACGACCGAAAGCGGACTCGAAAAGAAAGACCGACCGAAAGCGGAGTTTCAACAATAAACGAGTACGACCGAAAGCGGACTCGAAAAGAAAGACCGACCGAAAGCGGAGTTTCAACAACAAACGAGTACGACTGAAAGCGTACTCGAAAAGAATGACCGACCGAAAGCGGAGTTTCAACAACAAACGAGTACGACCGAAAGCGGACTCGAAAAGAAAGACCGACCGAAAGTGTTGTTTCAACAACAAATGGGTACGACCGAAAGCGGACTTGAAAAGAAAGACCAACCGAAAGTGGAGTTTCAACAACAAACGAGTACGACCGAAACCGGACTCGAAAAGAAAGACCGACCGAAAGCGGAGTTTCAACAACAAATGGGTACGACCGAAAGCGGACTTGAAAAGAAAGACCAACCGAAAGTGGAGTTTCAACAACAAACGAGTACGACTGAAAGCGGACTCGAAAAGAAAGACCGACCGAAAGCGGAGTTTCAACAACAAACGAGTACGACTGAAAGCGTACTCGAAAAGAATGACCGACCGAAAGCGGAGTTTCAACAACAAACGATTACGACTGAAAGCGTACTCGAAAAGAATGACCGACCGAAAGCGGAGTTTCAACAACAAACGAGTACGACAGAAACCGGACTCGAAAAGAAAGACCGACCGAAAGCGTTGTTTCAACAACAAACGGGTACGACCCAAAGCGGACTTGAAAAGAAAGACCAACCGAAAGCGGAGTTTCAACAACAAACGATTACGACTGAAAGCGGACTCGAAAAGATAGACCGAACGAAAGCGGAGTTTCAACAACAAATGGGTACGACCGAAAGCGGACTTGAAAAGAAAGACCAACCGAAAGCGGAGTTTCAACAACAAACGAGTACGACAGAAAGCGGACTTGAAAAGATAGACCGACCGAAAGTGGAGTTTCAACCACAAATGGGTACGACCGAAAGCGGACATGAAAAGAAAGACCAACCGAAAGTGGAGTTTCAACAACAAACGAGTACGACCGAAAGCGGACTCGAAAAGAAAGACCGACCGAAAGCGGAGTTTCAACAACAAACGAGTACGACTGAAAGCGTACTCGAAAAGAATGACCGACCGAAAGCGGAGTTTCAACAACAAACGAGTACGACTGAAAGCGTACTCGAAAAGAATGACCGACCGAAAGCGGAGTTTCAACAACAAACGAGTACGACAGAAACCGGACTCGAAAAGAAAGACCGACCGAAAGCGTTGTTTCAACAACAAACGGGTACGACCCAAAGCGGACTTGAAAAGAAAGACCAACCGAAAGCGGAGTTTCAACAACAAACGATTACGACTGAAAGCGGACTCGAAAAGATAGACCGAACGAAAGCGGAGTTTCAACAACAAATGGGTACGACCGAAAGCGGACTTGAAAAGAAAGACCAACCGAAAGCGGAGTTTCAACAACAAACAAGTACGACGGAAAGCGGACTCGAAAAGATAGACCGACCGAGAGCGGAGTTTCAACAACAAACGGGTACTACCGAAAGCGAACTCGAAAAGAAAGACCGACCGAAAGCGGAGTTTCAACAACAAATGGGTACGACCAAAAGCAGACTTGAAAAGAAAGACCAACCGAAAGCGGAGTTTCAACAACAAACGAGTACGACTGAAAGCGGACTCGAAAAGATAGACCGACCGAAAGTGGAGTTTCAAGAACAAATGGGTACGACCGAAAGCGAACTTGAAAAGAAAGACCAACCGAAAGCGGAGTTTCAACAACAAACAAGTACGACGGAAAACGGACTCGAAAAGATAGACCGACCGAGAGCGGAGTTTCAACAACAAACGGGTACTACCGAAAGCGAACTCGAAAAGAAAGACCGACCGAAAGCGGAGTTTCAACAACAAATGGGTACGACCGAAAGCAGACTTGAAAAGACCAACCGAAAGCGGAGTTTCAACAACAAACGAGTACGACTGAAAGCGGACTCGAAAAGATAGACCGACCGAAAGTGGAGTTTCAACAACAAATGGGTACGACCGAAAGCGGACTCGAAAAGAAAGACCGACCGAAAGTGTTGTTTCAACAACAAATGGGTACGACCGAAAGCGGACTCGAAAAGAATGACCGACCGAAAGCGGAGTTTCAACAACAAACGAGTACGACCGAAAGCGGACTCGAAAAGAAAGACCGACCGAAAGCGGAGTTTCAACAATAAACGAGTACGACCGAAAGCGGACTCGAAAAGAAAGACCGACCAAAAGCGGAGTTTCAACAACAAACGAGTACGACTGAAAGCGTACTCAAAAAGAATGACCGACCGAAAGCGGAGTTTCAACAACAAACGAGTACGACCGAAAGCGGACTCGAAAAGAAAGACCGACCGAAAGCGTTGTTTCAACAACAAATGGGTACGACTGAAAGCGGACTTGAAAAGAAAGACCAACCGAAAGTGGAGTTTCAACAACAAACGAGTACGACCGAAAGCGGACTCGAAAAGAAAGACCGACCGAAAGCGGAGTTTCAACAACAAACGAGTACGACTGAAAGCGTACTCGAAAAGAATGACCGACCGAAAGCGGAGTTTCAACAACAAACGAGTACGACTGAAAGCGTACTCGAAAAGAATGACCGACCGAAAGCGGAGTTTCAACAACAATCGAGTACGACAGAAAGTGGACTCGAAAAGAAAGACCGACCGAAAGCGTTGTTTCAACAACAAACGGGTACGACCCAAAGCGGACTTGAAAAGAAAGACCAAACGAAAGCGGAGTTTCAACAACAAACGATTACGACTGAAAGCGGACTCGAAAAGATAGACCGAACGAAAGCGGAGTTTCAACAACAAATGGGTACGACCGAAAGCGGACTTGAAAAGAAAGACCAACCGAAAGCGGAGTTTCAACAACAAACAAGTACGACGGAAAGCGGACTCGAAAAGATAGACCGACCGAAAGCGGAGTTTCAACAACAAACGGGTACAACCGAAAGCGAACTCGAAAAGAAAGACCGACCGAAAGCGGAGTTTCAACAACAAATGGGTACGACCGAAAGCAGACTTGAAAAGAAAGACCAACCGAAAGCGGAGTTTCAACAACAAACGAGTACGACTGAAAGCGGACTCGAAAAGATAGACCGACCGAAAGTGGAGTTTCAAGAACAAATGGGTACGACCGAAAGCGGACTTGAAAAGAAAGACCAACCGAAAGCGGAGTTTCAACAACAAACAAGTACGACGGAAAACGGACTCGAAAAGATAGACCGACCGAAAGCGGAGTTTCAACAACAAACGGGTACTACCGAAAGCGAACTCGAAAAGAAAGACCGACCGAAAGCGGAGTTTCAACAACAAATGGGTACGACCGAAAGCAGACTTGAAAAGAAAGACCAACCGAAAGCGGAGTTTCAACAACAAACGAGTACGACTGAAAGCGGACTCGAAAAGATAGACCGACCGAAAGTGGAGTTTCAACAACAAATGGGTACGACCGAAAGCGGACTTGAAAAGAAAGACCAACCGAAAGCGGAGTTTCAACAACAGACGAGTACGACTGAAAGCGGACTCGAAAAGATAGACCGACCGAAAGCGGAGTTTCAACAACAAACGAGTACGACCGAAAGCGGACTCGAAAAGAAAGACCGACCGAAAGCGGAGTTTCAACAATAAACGAGTACGACCGAAAGCGGACTCGAAAAGAAAGACCGACCGAAAGCGGAGTTTCAACAACAAACGAGTACGACTGAAAGCGTACTCGAAAAGAATGACCGACCGAAAGCGGAGTTTCAACAACAAACGAGTACGACCGAAAGCGGACTCGAAAAGAAAGACCGACCGAAAGTGTTGTTTCAACAACAAATGGGTACGACCGAAAGAGGACTTGAAAAGAAAGACCAACCGAAAGTGTAGTTTCAACAACAAACGAGTACGACCGAAACCGGACTCGAAAAGAAAGACCGACCGAAAGCGGAGTTTCAACAACAAACGAGTACGACTGAAAGCGTACTCGAAAAGAATGACCGACCGAAAGCGGAGTTTCAACAACAAACGAGTACGACTGAAAGCGTACTCGAAAAGAATGACCGACCGAAAGCGGAGTTTCAACAACAAACGAGTACGACCGAAAGCGGACTCGAAAACAAAGACCGACCGAAAGCGTTGTTTCAACAACAAATGGGTACGACCGAAAGCGGACTTGAAAAGAAAGACCAACCGAAAGCGGAGTTTCAACAACAAACGATTACGACTGAAAGCGGACTTGAAAAGATAGACCGAACGAAAGCGGAGTTTCAACAACAAATGGGTACGACCGAAAGCGGACTTGAAAAGAAAGACCAACCGAAAGCGGAGTTTCAACAACAAACAAGTACGACGGAAAGCGGACTCGAAAAGATAGACCGACCGAAAGCGGAGTTTCAACAACAAACGGGTACAACCGAAAGCGAACTCGAAAAGAAAGACCGACCGAAAGCGGAGTTTCAACAACAAATGGGTACGACCGAAAGCAGACTTGAAAAGAAAGACCAACCGAAAGCGGAGTTTCAACAACAAACGAGTACGACTGAAAGCGGACTCGAAAAGATAGACCGACCGAAAGTGGAGTTTCAACAACAAATGGGTACGACCGAAAGCGGACTTGAAAAGAAAGACCAACCGAAAGCGGAGTTTCAACAACAGACGAGTACGACTGAAAGCGGACTCGAAAAGATAGACCGACCGAAAGCGGAGTTTCAACAACAAACGAGTACGACCGAAAGCGGACTCGAAAAGAAAGACCGACTGAAAGCGGAGTTTCAACAATAAAAGAGTACGACCGAAAGCGGACTCGAAAAGAAAAACCGACCGAAAGCGGAGTTTCAACAACAAACGAGTACGACTGAAAGCGTACTCGAAAAGAATGACCGACCGAAAGCGGAGTTTCAACAACAAACGAGTACGACCGAAAGCGGACTCGAAAAGAAAGACCGACCGAAAGCGTTGTTTCAACAACAAATGGGTACGACCGAAAGCAGACTTGAAAAGACCAACCGAAAGCGGAGTTTCAACAACAAACGAGTACGACTGAAAGCGGACTCGAAAAGATAGACCGACCGAAAGTGGAGTTTCAACAACAAATGGGTACGACCGAAAGCGGACTCGAAAAGAAAGACCGACCGAAAGTGTTGTTTCAACAACAAATGGGTACAACCGAAAGCGGACTCGAAAAGAATGACCGACCGAAAGCGGAGTTTCAACAACAAACGAGTACGACCGAAAGCGGACTCGAAAAGAAAGACCGACCGAAAGCGGAGTTTCAACAATAAACGAGTACGACCGAAAGCGGACTCGAAAAGAAAGACCGACCAAAAGCGGAGTTTCAACAACAAACGAGTACGACTGAAAGCGTACTCAAAAATAATGACCGACCGAAAGCGGAGTTTCAACAACAAACGAGTACGACCGAAAGCGGACTCGAAAAGAAAGACCGACCGAAAGCGTTGTTTCAACAACAAATGGGTACGACCGAAAGCGGACTTGAAAAGAAAGACCAACCGAAAGTGGAGTTTCAACAACAAACGAGTACGACCGAAAGCGGACTCGAAAAGAAAGACCGACCGAAAGCGGAGTTTCAACAACAAACGAGTACGACTGAAAGCGTACTCGAAAAGAATGACCGACCGAAAGCGGAGTTTCAACAACAAACGAGTACGACTGAAAGCGTACTCGAAAAGAATGACCGACCGAAAGCGGAGTTTCAACAACAATCGAGTACGACAGAAAGCGGACTCGAAAAGAAAGACCGACCGAAAGCGTTGTTTCAACAACAAACGGGTACGACCCAAAGCGGACTTGAAAAGAAAGACCAACCGAAAGCGGAGTTTCAACAACAAACGATTACGACTGAAAGCGGACTCGAAAAGATAGACCGAACGAAAGCGGAGTTTCAACAACAAATGGGTACGACCGAAAGCGGACTTGAAAAGAAAGACCAACCGAAAGCGGAGTTTCAACAACAAACAAGTACGACGGAAAGCGGACTCGAAAAGATAGACCGACCGAAAGCGGAGTTTCAACAACAAACGGGTACAACCGAAAGCGAACTCGAAAAGAAAGACCGACCGAAAGCGGAGTTTCAACAACAAATGGGTACGACCGAAAGCAGACTTGAAAAGAAAGACCAACCGAAAGCGGAGTTTCAACAACAAACGAGTACGACTGAAAGCGGACTCGAAAAGATAGACCGACCGAAAGTGGAGTTTCAAGAACAAATGGGTACGACCGAAAGCGGACTTGAAAAGAAAGACCAACCGAAAGCGGAGTTTCAACAACAAACAAGTACGACAGAAAACGGACTCGAAAAGATAGACCGACCGAAAGCGGAGTTTCAACAACAAACGGGTACTACCGAAAGCGAACTCGAAAAGAAAGACCGACCGAAAGCGGAGTTTCAACAACAAATGGGTACGACCGAAAGCAGACTTGAAAAGAAAGACCAACCGAAAGCGGAGTTTCAACAACAGACGAGTACGACTGAAAGCGGACTCGAAAAGATAGACCGACCGAAAGCGGAGTTTCAACAACAAACGAGTACGACTGAAAGCGGACTCAAAAAGATAGACCGACCGAAAGTGGAGTTTCAACAACAAACGGGTACGACCGAAAGCGGACTTGAAAAGAAAGACCAACCGAAAGCGGAGTTTCAACAACAGACGAGTACGACTGAAAGCGGACTCGAAAAGATAGACCGACCGAAAGCGGAGTTTCAACAACAAACGAGTACGACCGAAAGCGGACTCGAAAAGAAAGACCGACCGAAAGCGGAGTTTCAACAACAAACGAGTACGACTGAAAGCGTACTCGAAAAGAATGACCGACCGAAAGCGGAGTTTCAACAACAAACGAGTACGACCGAAAGCGGACTCGAAAACAAAGACCGACCGAAAGCGTTGTTTCAACAACAAATGGGTACGACCGAAAGCGGACTTGAAAAGAAAGACCAACCGAAAGCGGAGTTTCAACAACAAACGATTACGACTGAAAGCGGACTTGAAAAGATAGACCGAACGAAAGCGGAGTTTCAACAACAAATGGGTACGACCGAAAGCGGACTTGAAAAGAAAGACCAACCGAAAGCGGAGTTTCAACAACAAACAAGTACGACGGAAAGCGGACTCGAAAAGATAGACCGACCGAAAGCGGAGTTTCAACAACAAACGGGTACAACCGAAAGCGAACTCGAAAAGAAAGACCGACCGAAAGCGGAGTTTCAACAACAAATGGGTACGACCGAAAGCAGACTTGAAAAGAAAGACCAACCGAAAGCGGAGTTTCAACAACAAACGAGTACGACTGAAAGCGGACTCGAAAAGATAGACCGACCGAAAGTGGAGTTTCAACAACAAATGGGTACGACCGAAAGCGGACTTGAAAAGAAAGACCAACCGAAAGCGGAGTTTCAACAACAGACGAGTACGACTGAAAGCGGACTCGAAAAGATAGACCGACCGAAAGCGGAGTTTCAACAACAAACGAGTACGACCGAAAGCGGACTCGAAAAGAAAGACCGACTGAAAGCGGAGTTTCAACAATAAAAGAGTACGACCGAAAGCGGACTCGAAAAGAAAAACCGACCGAAAGCGGAGTTTCAACAACAAACGAGTACGACTGAAAGCGTACTCGAAAAGAATGACCGACCGAAAGCGGAGTTTCAACAACAAACGAGTACGACCGAAAGCGGACTCGAAAAGAAAGACCGACCGAAAGCGTTGTTTCAACAACAAATGGGTACGACCGAAAGCAGACTTGAAAAGACCAACCGAAAGCGGAGTTTCAACAACAAACGAGTACGACTGAAAGCGGACTCGAAAAGATAGACCGACCGAAAGTGGAGTTTCAACAACAAATGGGTACGACCGAAAGCGGACTCGAAAAGAAAGACCGACCGAAAGTGTTGTTTCAACAACAAATGGGTACGACCGAAAGCGGACTCGAAAAGAATGACCGACCGAAAGCGGAGTTTCAACAACAAACGAGTACGACCGAAAGCGGACTCGAAAAGAAAGACCGACCGAAAGCGGAGTTTCAACAATAAACGAGTACGACCGAAAGCGGACTCGAAAAGAAAGACCGACCAAAAGCGGAGTTTCAACAACAAACGAGTACGACTGAAAGCGTACTCAAAAATAATGACCGACCGAAAGCGGAGTTTCAACAACAAACGAGTACGACCGAAAGCGGACTCGAAAAGAAAGACCGACCGAAAGCGTTGTTTCAACAACAAATGGGTACGACCGAAAGCGGACTTGAAAAGAAAGACCAACCGAAAGTGGAGTTTCAACAACAAACGAGTACGACCGAAAGCGGACTCGAAAAGAAAGACCGACCGAAAGCGGAGTTTCAACAACAAACGAGTACGACTGAAAGCGTACTCGAAAAGAATGACCGACCGAAAGCGGAGTTTCAACAACAAACGAGTACGACTGAAAGCGTACTCGAAAAGAATGACCGACCGAAAGCGGAGTTTCAACAACAATCGAGTACGACAGAAAGCGGACTCGAAAAGAAAGACCGACCGAAAGCGTTGTTTCAACAACAAACGGGTACGACCCAAAGCGGACTTGAAAAGAAAGACCAACCGAAAGCGGAGTTTCAACAACAAACGATTACGACTGAAAGCGGACTCGAAAAGATAGACCGAACGAAAGCGGAGTTTCAACAACAAATGGGTACGACCGAAAGCGGACTTGAAAAGAAAGACCAACCGAAAGCGGAGTTTCAACAACAAAGAAGTACGACGGAAAGCGGACTCGAAAAGATAGACCGACCGAAAGCGGAGTTTCAACAACAAACGGGTACAACCGAAAGCGAACTCGAAAAGAAAGACCGACCGAAAGCGGAGTTTCAACAACAAATGGGTACGACCGAAAGCAGACTTGAAAAGAAAGACCAACCGAAAGCGGAGTTTCAACAACAAACGAGTACGACTGAAAGCGGACTCGAAAAGATAGACCGACCGAAAGTGGAGTTTCAAGAACAAATGGGTACGACCGAAAGCGGACTTGAAAAGAAAGACCAACCGAAAGCGGAGTTTCAACAACAAACAAGTACGACGGAAAACGGACTCGAAAAGATAGACCGACCGAAAGCGGAGTTTCAACAACAAACGGGTACTACCGAAAGCGAACTCGAAAAGAAAGACCGACCGAAAGCGGAGTTTCAACAACAAATGGGTACGACCGAAAGCAGACTTGAAAAGAAAGACCAACCGAAAGCGGAGTTTCAACAACAAACGAGTACGACTGAAAGCGGACTCAAAAAGATAGACCGACCGAAAGTGGAGTTTCAACAACAAACGGGTACGACCGAAAGCGGACTTGAAAAGAAAGACCAACCGAAAGCGGAGTTTCAACAACAGACGAGTACGACTGAAAGCGGACTCGAAAAGATAGACCGACCGAAAGCGGAGTTTCAACAACAAACGAGTACGACCGAAAGCGGACTCGAAAAGAAAGACCGACCGAAAGCGGAGTTTCAACAATAAACGAGTACGACCGAAAGCGGACTCGAAAAGAAAGACCGACCGAAAGCGGAGTTTCAACAACAAACGAGTACGACTGAAAGCGTACTCGAAAAGAATGACCGACCGAAAGCGGAGTTTCAACAACAAACGAGTACGACCGAAAGCGGACTCGAAAAGAAAGACCGACCGAAAGCGTTGTTTCAACAACAAATGGGTACGACCGAAAGCAGACTTGAAAAGACCAACCGAAAGCGGAGTTTCAACAACAAACGAGTACGACTGAAAGCGGACTCGAAAAGATAGACCGACCGAAAGTGGAGTTTCAACAACAAATGGGTACGACCGAAAGCGGACTCGAAAAGAAAGACCGACCGAAAGTGTTGTTTCAACAACAAATGGGTACGACCGAAAGCGGACTCGAAAAGAATGACCGACCGAAAGCGGAGTTTCAACAACAAACGAGTACGACCGAAAGCGGACTCGAAAAGAAAGACCGACCGAAAGCGGAGTTTCAACAATAAACGAGTACGACCGAAAGCGGACTCGAAAAGAAAGACCGACCAAAAGCGGAGTTTCAACAACAAACGAGTACGACTGAAAGCGTACTCAAAAATAATGACCGACCGAAAGCGGAGTTTCAACAACAAACGAGTACGACCGAAAGCGGACTCGAAAAGAAAGACCGACCGAAAGCGTTGTTTCAACAACAAATGGGTACGACCGAAAGCGGACTTGAAAAGAAAGACCAACCGAAAGTGGAGTTTCAACAACAAACGAGTACGACCGAAAGCGGACTCGAAAAGAAAGACCGACCGAAAGCGGAGTTTCAACAACAAACGAGTACGACTGAAAGCGTACTCGAAAAGAATGACCGACCGAAAGCGGAGTTTCAACAACAAACGAGTACGACTGAAAGCGTACTCGAAAAGAATGACCGACCGAAAGCGGAGTTTCAACAACAATCGAGTACGACAGAAAGCGGACTCGAAAAGAAAGACCGACCGAAAGCGTTGTTTCAACAACAAACGGGTACGACCCAAAGCGGACTTGAAAAGAAAGACCAACCGAAAGCGGAGTTTCAACAACAAACGATTACGACTGAAAGCGGACTCGAAAAGATAGACCGAACGAAAGCGGAGTTTCAACAACAAATGGGTACGACCGAAAGCGGACTTGAAAAGAAAGACCAACCGAAAGCGGAGTTTCAACAACAAACAAGTACGACGGAAAGCGGACTCGAAAAGATAGACCGACCGAAAGCGGAGTTTCAACAACAAACGGGTACAACCGAAAGCGAACTCGAAAAGAAAGACCGACCGAAAGCGGAGTTTCAACAACAAATGGGTACGACCGAAAGCAGACTTGAAAAGAAAGACCAACCGAAAGCGGAGTTTCAACAACAAACGAGTACGACTGAAAGCGGACTCGAAAAGATAGACCGACCGAAAGTGGAGTTTCAAGAACAAATGGGTACGACCGAAAGCGGACTTGAAAAGAAAGACCAACCGAAAGCGGAGTTTCAACAACAAACAAGTACGACGGAAAACGGACTCGAAAAGATAGACCGACCGAAAGCGGAGTTTCAACAACAAACGGGTACTACCGAAAGCGAACTCGAAAAGAAAGACCGACCGAAAGCGGAGTTTCAACAACAAATGGGTACGACCGAAAGCAGACTTGAAAAGAAAGACCAACCGAAAGCGGAGTTTCAACAACAAACGAGTACGACTGAAAGCGGACTCAAAAAGATAGACCGACCGAAAGTGGAGTTTCAACAACAAACGGGTACGACCGAAAGCGGACTTGAAAAGAAAGACCAACCGAAAGCGGAGTTTCAACAACAGACGAGTACGACTGAAAGCGGACTCGAAAAGATAGACCGACCGAAAGCGGAGTTTCAACAACAAACGAGTACGACCGAAAGCGGACTCGAAAAGAAAGACCGACCGAAAGCGGAGTTTCAACAATAAACGAGTACGACCGAAAGCGGACTCGAAAAGAAAGACCGACCGAAAGCGGAGTTTCAACAACAAACGAGTACGACTGAAAGCGTACTCGAAAAGAATGACCGACCGAAAGCGGAGTTTCAACAACAAACGAGTACGACCGAAAGCGGACTCGAAAAGAAAGACCGACCGAAAGTGTTGTTTCAACAACAAATGGGTACGACCGAAAGAGGACTTGAAAAGAAAGACCAACCGAAAGTGTAGTTTCAACAACAAACGAGTACGACCGAAACCGGACTCGAAAAGAAAGACCGACCGAAAGCGGAGTTTCAACAACAAACGAGTACGACTGAAAGCGTACTCGAAAAGAATGACCGACCGAAAGCGGAGTTTCAACAACAAACGAGTACGACTGAAAGCGTACTCGAAAAGAATGACCGACCGAAAGCGGAGTTTCAACAACAAACGAGTACGGCCGAAAGCGAACTCGAAAACAAAGACCGACCGAAAGCGTTGTTTCAACAACAAATGGGTACGACCGAAAGCGGACTTGAAAAGAAAGACCAACCGAAAGCGGAGTTTCAACAACAAACGATTACGACTGAAAGCGGACTTGAAAAGATAGACCGAACGAAAGCGGAGTTTCAACAACAAATGGGTACGACCGAAAGCGGACTTGAAAAGAAAGACCAACCGAAAGCGGAGTTTCAACAACAAACAAGTACGACGGAAAGCGGACTCGAAAAGATAGACCGACCGAAAGCGGAGTTTCAACAACAAACGGGTACAACCGAAAGCGAACTCGAAAAGAAAGACCGACCGAAAGCGGAGTTTCAACAACAAATGGGTACGACCGAAAGCAGACTTGAAAAGAAAGACCAACCGAAAGCGGAGTTTCAACAACAAACGAGTACGACTGAAAGCGGACTCGAAAAGATAGACCGACCGAAAGTGGAGTTTCAACAACAAATGGGTACGACCGAAAGCGGACTTGAAAAGAAAGACCAACCGAAAGCGGAGTTTCAACAACAGACGAGTACGACTGAAAGCGGACTCGAAAAGATAGACCGACCGAAAGCGGAGTTTCAACAACAAACGAGTACGACCGAAAGCGGACTCGAAAAGAAAGACCGACTGAAAGCGGAGTTTCAACAATAAAAGAGTACGACCGAAAGCGGACTCGAAAAGAAAAACCGACCGAAAGCGGAGTTTCAACAACAAACGAGTACGACTGAAAGCGTACTCGAAAAGAATGACCGACCGAAAGCGGAGTTTCAACAACAAACGAGTACGACCGAAAGCGGACTCGAAAAGAAAGACCGACCGAAAGCGTTGTTTCAACAACAAATGGGTACGACCGAAAGCAGACTTGAAAAGACCAACCGAAAGCGGAGTTTCAACAACAAACGAGTACGACTGAAAGCGGACTCGAAAAGATAGACCGACCGAAAGTGGAGTTTCAACAACAAATGGGTACGACCGAAAGCGGACTCGAAAAGAAAGACCGACCGAAAGTGTTGTTTCAACAACAAATGGGTACGACCGAAAGCGGACTCGAAAAGAATGACCGACCGAAAGCGGAGTTTCAACAACAAACGAGTACGACCGAAAGCGGACTCGAAAAGAAAGACCGACCGAAAGCGGAGTTTCAACAATAAACGAGTACGACCGAAAGCGGACTCGAAAAGAAAGACCGACCAAAAGCGGAGTTTCAACAACAAACGAGTACGACTGAAAGCGTACTCAAAAAGAATGACCGACCGAAAGCGGAGTTTCAACAACAAACGAGTACGACCGAAAGCGGACTCGAAAAGAAAGACCGACCGAAAGCGTTGTTTCAACAACAAATGGGTACGACCGAAAGCGGACTTGAAAAGAAAGACCAACCGAAAGTGGAGTTTCAACAACAAACGAGTACGACCGAAAGCGGACTCGAAAAGAAAGACCGACCGAAAGCGGAGTTTCAACAACAAACGAGTACGACTGAAAGCGTACTCGAAAAGAATGACCGACCGAAAGCGGAGTTTCAACAACAAACGAGTACGACTGAAAGCGTACTCGAAAAGAATGACCGACCGAAAGCGGAGTTTCAACAACAATCGAGTACGACAGAAAGCGGACTCGAAAAGAAAGACCGACCGAAAGCGTTGTTTCAACAACAAACGGGTACGACCCAAAGCGGACTTGAAAAGAAAGACCAACCGAAAGCGGAGTTTCAACAACAAACGATTACGACTGAAAGCGGACTCGAAAAGATTGACCGAACGAAAGCGGAGTTTCAACAACAAATGGGTACGACCGAAAGCGGACTTGAAAAGAAAGACCAACCGAAAGCGGAGTTTCAACAACAAACAAGTACGACGGAAAGCGGACTCGAAAAGATAGACCGACCGAAAGCGGAGTTTCAACAACAAACGGGTACAACCAAAAGCGAACTCGAAAAGAAAGACCGACCGAAAGCGGAGTTTCAACAACAAATGGGTACGACCGAAAGCAGACTTGAAAAGAAAGACCAACCGAAAGCGGAGTTTCAACAACAAACGAGTACGACTGAAAGCGGACTCGAAAAGATAGACCGACCGAAAGTGGAGTTTCAAGAACAAATGGGTACGACCGAAAGCGGACTTGAAAAGAAAGACCAACCGAAAGCGGAGTTTCAACAACAAACAAGTACGACGGAAAACGGACTCGAAAAGATAGACCGACCGAAAGCGGAGTTTCAACAACAAACGGGTACTACCGAAAGCGAACTCGAAAAGAAAGACCGACCGAAAGCGGAGTTTCAACAACAAATGGGTACGACCGAAAGCAGACTTGAAAAGAAAGACCAACCGAAAGCGGAGTTTCAACAACAAACGAGTACGACTGAAAGCGGACTCGAAAAGATAGACCGACCGAAAGCGGAGTTTCAACAATAAAAGAGTACGACCGAAAGCGGACTCGAAAAGAAAAACCGACCGAAAGCGGAGTTTCAACAACAAACGAGTACGACTGAAAGCGTACTCGAAAAGAATGACCGACCGAAAGCGGAGTTTCAACAACAAACGAGTACGACCGAAAGCGGACTCGAAAAGAAAGACCGACCGAAAGCGTTGTTTCAACAACAAATGGGTACGACCGAAAGCAGACTTGAAAAGACCAACCGAAAGCGGAGTTTCAACAACAAACGAGTACGACTGAAAGCGGACTCGAAAAGATAGACCGACCGAAAGTGGAGTTTCAACAACAAATGGGTACGACCGAAAGCGGACTCGAAAAGAAAGACCGACCGAAAGTGTTGTTTCAACAACAAATGGGTACGACCGAAAGCGGACTCGAAAAGAATGACCGACCGAAAGCGGAGTTTCAACAACAAACGAGTACGACCGAAAGCGGACTCGAAAAGAAAGACCGACCGAAAGCGGAGTTTCAACAATAAACGAGTACGACCGAAAGCGGACTCGAAAAGAAAGACCGACCAAAAGCGGAGTTTCAACAACAAACGAGTACGACTGAAAGCGTACTCAAAAAGAATGACCGACCGAAAGCGGAGTTTCAACAACAAACGAGTACGACCGAAAGCGGACTCGAAAAGAAAGACCGACCGAAAGCGTTGTTTCAACAACAAATGGGTACGACCGAAAGCGGACTTGAAAAGAAAGACCAACCGAAAGTGGAGTTTCAACAACAAACGAGTACGACCGAAAGCGGACTCGAAAAGAAAGACCGACCGAAAGCGGAGTTTCAACAACAAACGAGTACGACTGAAAGCGTACTCGAAAAGAATGACCGACCGAAAGCGGAGTTTCAACAACAAACGAGTACGACTGAAAGCGTACTCGAAAAGAATGACCGACCGAAAGCGGAGTTTCAACAACAATCGAGTACGACAGAAAGCGGACTCGAAAAGAAAGACCGACCGAAAGCGTTGTTTCAACAACAAACGGGTACGACCCAAAGCGGACTTGAAAAGAAAGACCAACCGAAAGCGGAGTTTCAACAACAAACGATTACGACTGAAAGCGGACTCGAAAAGATAGACCGAACGAAAGCGGAGTTTCAACAACAAATGGGTACGACCGAAAGCGGACTTGAAAAGAAAGACCAACCGAAAGCGGAGTTTCAACAACAAACAAGTACGACGGAAAGCGGACTCGAAAAGATAGACCGACCGAAAGCGGAGTTTCAACAACAAACGGGTACAACCGAAAGCGAACTCGAAAAGAAAGACCGACCGAAAGCGGAGTTTCAACAACAAATGGGTACGACCGAAAGCAGACTTGAAAAGAAAGACCAACCGAAAGCGGAGTTTCAACAACAAACGAGTACGACTGAAAGCGGACTCGAAAAGATAGACCGACCGAAAGTGGAGTTTCAAGAACAAATGGGTACGACCGAAAGCGGACTTGAAAAGAAAGACCAACCGAAAGCGGAGTTTCAACAACAAACAAGTACGACGGAAAACGGACTCGAAAAGATAGACCGACCGAAAGCGGAGTTTCAACAACAAACGGGTACTACCGAAAGCGAACTCGAAAAGAAAGACCGACCGAAAGCGGAGTTTCAACAACAAATGGGTACGACCGAAAGCAGACTTGAAAAGAAAGACCAACCGAAAGCGGAGTTTCAACAACAAACGAGTACGACTGAAAGCGGACTCGAAAAGATAGACCGACCGAAAGTGGAGTTTCAACAACAAATGGGTACGACCGAAAGCGGACTTGAAAAGAAAGACCAACCGAAAGCGGAGTTTCAACAACAGACGAGTACGACTGAAAGCGGACTCGAAAAGATAGACCGACCGAAAGCGGAGTTTCAACAACAAACGAGTACGACCGAAAGCGGACTCGAAAAGAAAGACCGACCGAAAGCGGAGTTTCAACAATAAACGAGTACGACCGAAAGCGGACTCGAAAAGAAAGACCGACCGAAAGCGGAGTTTCAACAACAAACGAGTACGACTGAAAGCGTACTCGAAAAGAATGACCGACCGAAAGCGGAGTTTCAACAACAAACGAGTACGACCGAAAGCGGACTCGAAAAGAAAGACCGACCGAAAGTGTTGTTTCAACAACAAATGGGTACGACCGAAAGAGGACTTGAAAAGAAAGACCAACCGAAAGTGTAGTTTCAACAACAAACGAGTACGACCGAAACCGGACTCGAAAAGAAAGACCGACCGAAAGCGGAGTTTCAACAACAAACGAGTACGACTGAAAGCGTACTCGAAAAGAATGACCGACCGAAAGCGGAGTTTCAACAACAAACGAGTACGACTGAAAGCGTACTCGAAAAGAATGACCGACCGAAAGTGGAGTTTCAACAACAAACGAGTACGACCGAAAGCGGACTCGAAAACAAAGACCGACCGAAAGCGTTGTTTCAACAACAAATGGGTACGACCGAAAGCGGACTTGAAAAGAAAGACCAACCGAAAGCGGAGTTTCAACAACAAACGATTACGACTGAAAGCGGACTTGAAAAGATAGACCGAACGAAAGCGGAGTTTCAACAACAAATGGGTACGACCGAAAGCGGACTTGAAAAGAAAGACCAACCGAAAGCGGAGTTTCAACAACAAACAAGTACGACGGAAAGCGGACTCGAAAAGATAGACCGACCGAAAGCGGAGTTTCAACAACAAACGGGTACAACCGAAAGCGAACTCGAAAAGAAAGACCGACCGAAAGCGGAGTTTCAACAACAAATGGGTACGACCGAAAGCAGACTTGAAAAGAAAGACCAACCGAAAGCGGAGTTTCAACAACAAACGAGTACGACTGAAAGCGGACTCGAAAAGATAGACCGACCGAAAGTGGAGTTTCAACAACAAATGGGTACGACCGAAAGCGGACTTGAAAAGAAAGACCAACCGAAAGCGGAGTTTCAACAACAGACGAGTACGACTGAAAGCGGACTCGAAAAGATAGACCGACCGAAAGCGGAGTTTCAACAACAAACGAGTACGACCGAAAGCGGACTCGAAAAGAAAGACCGACTGAAAGCGGAGTTTCAACAATAAAAGAGTACGACCGAAAGCGGACTCGAAAAGAAAAACCGACCGAAAGCGGAGTTTCAACAACAAACGAGTACGACTGAAAGCGTACTCGAAAAGAATGACCGACCGAAAGCGGAGTTTCAACAACAAACGAGTACGACCGAAAGCGGACTCGAAAAGAAAGACCGACCGAAAGCGTTGTTTCAACAACAAATGGGTACGACCGAAAGCGGACTTGAAAAGAAAGACCAACCGAAAGCGGAGTTTCAACAACAAAAGAGTACGACCGAAAGCGGACTCGAAAAGAAAGACCGACCGAAAGCGGAGTTTCAACAACAAACGAGTACGACTGAAAGCGTACTCGAAAAGAATGACCGACCGAAAGCGGAGTTTCAACAACAAACGAGTACGACTGAAAGCGTACTCGAAAAGAATGACCGACCGAAAGCGGAGTTTCAACAACAATCGAGTACGACCGAAAGCGGACTCGAAAAGAAAGACCGACCGAAAGCGTTGTTTCAACAACAAATGGGTACGACCGAAAGCGGACTTGAAAAGAAAGACCAACCGAAAGCGGAGTTTCAACAACAAACGAGTACGACTAAAAGCAGACTCGAAAAGATAGACCGAACGAAAGCGGAGTTTCAACAACAAATGGGTACGACCGAAAGCGGACTTGAAAAGAAAGACCAACCGAAAGCGGAGTTTCAACAACAGACGAGTACGACTGAAAGCGGACTCGAAAAGATAGACCGACCGAAAGTGGAGTTTCTACAACAAACGAGTACGACCGAAAGCGGACTCGAAAAGAAAGACCGGCCGAAAGCGGAGTTTCAACAATAAACGAGTACGACCGAAAGCGGACTTGAAAAGAAAGACCGACCGAAAGCGGAGTTTCAACAACAAACGAGTACGACTGAAAGCGTACTCAAAAAGAATGACCGACCGAAAGCGGAGTTTCAACAACAAACGAGTACGACCGAAAGCAGACTCGAAAAGAAAGACCGACCGAAAGCGTTGTTTCAACAACAAATGGGTACGACCGAAAGCGGACTTGAAAAGAAAGACCAACCGAAAGCGGAGTTTCAACAACAAACGAGTACGACCGAAAGCGGACTCGAAAAGAAAGACCGACCGAAAGCGGAGTTTCAACAACAAACGAGTACGACTGAAAGCGTACTCGAAAAGAATGACCGACCGAAAGCGGAGTTTCAACAACAAACGAGTACGACCGAAAGCGGACTCGAAAAGAAAGACCGACCGAAAGCGTTGTTTCAACAACAAATGGGTACGACCGAAAGCGGACTTGAAAAGAAAGACCAACCGAAAGTGGAGTTTCAACAACAAACGAGTACGACCGAAAGCGGACTCGAAAAGAAAGACCGACCGAAAGCGGAGTTTCAACAACAAACGAGTACGACTGAAAGCGTACTCGAAAAGAATGACCGACCGAAAGCGGAGTTTCAACAACAAACGAGTACGACTGAAAGCGTACTCGAAAAGAATGACCGACCGAAAGCGGAGTTTCAACAACAATCGAGTACGACAGAAAGCGGACTCGAAAAGAAAGACCGACCGAAAGCGTTGTTTCAACAACAAACGGGTACGACCCAAAGCGGACTTGAAAAGAAAGACCAACCGAAAGCGGAGTTTCAACAACAAACGATTACGACTGAAAGCGGACTCGAAAAGATAGACCGAACGAAAGCGGAGTTTCAACAACAAATGGGTACGACCGAAAGCGGACTTGAAAAGAAAGACCAACCGAAAGCGGAGTTTCAACAACAAACAAGTACGACGGAAAGCGGACTCGAAAAGATAGACCGACCGAAAGCGGAGTTTCAACAACAAACGGGTACAACCGAAAGCGAACTCGAAAAGAAAGACCGACCGAAAGCGGAGTTTCAACAACAAATGGGTACGACCGAAAGCAGACTTGAAAAGAAAGACCAACCGAAAGCGGAGTTTCAACAACAAACGAGTACGACTGAAAGCGGACTCGAAAAGATAGACCGACCGAAAGTGGAGTTTCAAGAACAAATGGGTACGACCGAAAGCGGACTTGAAAAGAAAGACCAACCGAAAGCGGAGTTTCAACAACAAACAAGTACGACGGAAAACGGACTCGAAAAGATAGACCGACCGAAAGCGGAGTTTCAACAACAAACGGGTACTACCGAAAGCGAACTCGAAAAGAAAGACCGACCGAAAGCGGAGTTTCAACAACAAATGGGTACGACCGAAAGCAGACTTGAAAAGAAAGACCAACCGAAAGCGGAGTTTCAACAACAAACGAGTACGACTGAAAGCGGACTCGAAAAGATAGACCGACCGAAAGTGGAGTTTCAACAACAAATGGGTACGACCGAAAGCGGACTTGAAAAGAAAGACCAACCGAAAGCGGAGTTTCAACAACAGACGAGTACGACTGAAAGCGGACTCGAAAAGATAGACCGACCGAAAGCGGAGTTTCAACAACAAACGAGTACGACCGAAAGCGGACTCGAAAAGAAAGACCGACCGAAAGCGGAGTTTCAACAATAAACGAGTACGACCGAAAGCGGACTCGAAAAGAAAGACCGACCGAAAGCGGAGTTTCAACAACAAACGAGTACGACTGAAAGCGTACTCGAAAAGAATGACCGACCGAAAGCGGAGTTTCAACAACAAACGAGTACGACCGAAAGCGGACTCGAAAAGAAAGACCGACCGAAAGTGTTGTTTCAACAACAAATGGGTACGACCGAAAGAGGACTTGAAAAGAAAGACCAACCGAAAGTGTAGTTTCAACAACAAACGAGTACGACCGAAACCGGACTCGAAAAGAAAGACCGACCGAAAGCGGAGTTTCAACAACAAACGAGTACGACTGAAAGCGTACTCGAAAAGAATGACCGACCGAAAGCGGAGTTTCAACAACAAACGAGTACGACTGAAAGCGTACTCGAAAAGAATGACCGACCGAAAGTGGAGTTTCAACAACAAACGAGTACGACCGAAAGCGGACTCGAAAACAAAGACCGACCGAAAGCGTTGTTTCAACAACAAATGGGTACGACCGAAAGCGGACTTGAAAAGAAAGACCAACCGAAAGCGGAGTTTCAACAACAAACGATTACGACTGAAAGCGGACTTGAAAAGATAGACCGAACGAAAGCGGAGTTTCAACAACAAATGGGTACGACCGAAAGCGGACTTGAAAAGAAAGACCAACCGAAAGCGGAGTTTCAACAACAAACAAGTACGACGGAAAGCGGACTCGAAAAGATAGACCGACCGAAAGCGGAGTTTCAACAACAAACGGGTACAACCGAAAGCGAACTCGAAAAGAAAGACCGACCGAAAGCGGAGTTTCAACAACAAATGGGTACGACCGAAAGCAGACTTGAAAAGAAAGACCAACCGAAAGCGGAGTTTCAACAACAAACGAGTACGACTGAAAGCGGACTCGAAAAGATAGACCGACCGAAAGTGGAGTTTCAACAACAAATGGGTACGACCGAAAGCGGACTTGAAAAGAAAGACCAACCGAAAGCGGAGTTTCAACAACAGACGAGTACGACTGAAAGCGGACTCGAAAAGATAGACCGACCGAAAGCGGAGTTTCAACAACAAACGAGTACGACCGAAAGCGGACTCGAAAAGAAAGACCGACTGAAAGCGGAGTTTCAACAATAAAAGAGTACGACCGAAAGCGGACTCGAAAAGAAAAACCGACCGAAAGCGGAGTTTCAACAACAAACGAGTACGACTGAAAGCGTACTCGAAAAGAATGACCGACCGAAAGCGGAGTTTCAACAACAAACGAGTACGACCGAAAGCGGACTCGAAAAGAAAGACCGACCGAAAGCGTTGTTTCAACAACAAATGGGTACGACCGAAAGCGGACTTGAAAAGAAAGACCAACCGAAAGCGGAGTTTCAACAACAAAAGAGTACGACCGAAAGCGGACTCGAAAAGAAAGACCGACCGAAAGCGGAGTTTCAACAACAAACGAGTACGACTGAAAGCGTACTCGAAAAGAATGACCGACCGAAAGCGGAGTTTCAACAACAAACGAGTACGACTGAAAGCGTACTCGAAAAGAATGACCGACCGAAAGCGGAGTTTCAACAACAATCGAGTACGACCGAAAGCGGACTCGAAAAGAAAGACCGACCGAAAGCGTTGTTTCAACAACAAATGGGTACGACCGAAAGCGGACTTGAAAAGAAAGACCAACCGAAAGCGGAGTTTCAACAACAAACGAGTACGACTAAAAGCAGACTCGAAAAGATAGACCGAACGAAAGCGGAGTTTCAACAACAAATGGGTACGACCGAAAGCGGACTTGAAAAGAAAGACCAACCGAAAGCGGAGTTTCAACAACAGACGAGTACGACTGAAAGCGGACTCGAAAAGATAGACCGACCGAAAGTGGAGTTTCTACAACAAACGAGTACGACCGAAAGCGGACTCGAAAAGAAAGACCGGCCGAAAGCGGAGTTTCAACAATAAACGAGTACGACCGAAAGCGGACTTGAAAAGAAAGACCGACCGAAAGCGGAGTTTCAACAACAAACGAGTACGACTGAAAGCGTACTCAAAAAGAATGACCGACCGAAAGCGGAGTTTCAACAACAAACGAGTACGACCGAAAGCAGACTCGAAAAGAAAGACCGACCGAAAGCGTTGTTTCAACAACAAATGGGTACGACCGAAAGCGGACTTGAAAAGAAAGACCAACCGAAAGCGGAGTTTCAACAACAAACGAGTACGACCGAAAGCGGACTCGAAAAGAAAGACCGACCGAAAGCGGAGTTTCAACAACAAACGAGTACGACTGAAAGCGTACTCGAAAAGAATGACCGACCGAAAGCGGAGTTTCAACAACAAACGAGTACGACTGAAAGCGTACTCGAAAAGAATGACCGACCGAAAGCGGAGTTTCAACAACAAACGAGTACGACCGAAAGCGGACTCGAAAAGAAAGACCGACCGAAAGCGTTGTTTCAACAACAAATGGGTACGACCGAAAGCGGGCTTGAAAAGAAAGACCAACCGAAAGCGGAGTTTCAACAACAAACGAGTACGACTGAAAGCGGACTCGAAAAGATAGACCGAACGAAAGCGGAGTTTCAACAACAAATGGGTACGACCGAAAGCGGAGTTGAAAAGAAAGACCAACCTAAAGCGGAGTTTCAACAACAAACAAGTACGACGGAAAGCGGACTCGAAAAGATAGACCGACCGAAAGCGGAGTTTCAACAACAAACGGGTACAACCGAAAGCGAACTCGAAAAGAAAGACCGACCGAAAGCGGAGTTTCAACAACAAATGGGTACGACCGAAAGCAGACTTGAAAAGAATGACCAACCGAAAGCAGAGTTTCAACAACAAACGAGTACGACTGAAAGCGGACTAAAAAAGATAGACCGACCGAAAGTGGAGTTTCAACAACAAATGGGTACGACCGAAAGCAGACTTGAAAAGAAAGACCAACCGAAAGCGGAGTTTCAACAACAGACGAGTACGACTGAAAGCGGACTCGAAAAGATATACCGACCGAAAGCGGAGTTTCAACAACATACGAGTACGACCGAAAGCGGACTCGAAAAGAAAGACCGACCGAAAGCGGAGTTTCAACAACAAACGAGTACGACCGAAAGCGGACTCGAAAAGAAAGACCGACCGAAAGCGTTGTTTCAACAACAAATGGGTACGACCGAAAGCGGATTTGAAAAGAAAGACGAACCGAAAGCGGAGTTTCAACAACAAACGAGTACGACTGAAAGCGGACTCGAAAAGATAGACCGACCGAAAGCGGAGTTTCAACAACAAATGGGTATGACCGAAAGCGGACTTGAAAAGAAATACCAACCGAAAGCGGAGTTTCAACAACAAACAAGTACGACGGAAAGCGGACTCGAAACGATAGACCGACCGAAAGCGGAGTTTAAACAACAAACGGGTACAACCGAAAGCGAACTCGAAAAGAAAGACAGACCGAAAGCGGAGTTTCAACAACAAATGGGTACGACCGAAAGCGGACACGAAAAGAAAGACCGACCAAAAGTGGAGTTTCAACAACAAACGAGTACGACCGAAAGCGGACTCGAAAAGAAAGACCGACTGAAAGCAGAGTTTGAACAATAAACCAGTACGACCAAAAGCGGACTAGAAAAGAAAGACCGACCGAAAGCGGAGTTTCAACAACAAACGAGTACGACCAAAAGTGGACTCGAAAAGAAAGACCGAACGAAAGCGGAGTTTCAACAACAAATAGGTACGACCGAAAGCGGACTTGAAAAGAAAGACCAACCGAAAGCGGAGTTTCAACAACAAACGAGTACGACTGAAAGCGGACTCGAAAAGATAGATTGACCGAAAGCGGAGTTTTAACAACAAACGAGTACGACCGAAAGCGGACTCAAAAAGAAAGACCGACCAAAAGTGGAGTTTCAACAACAAACGAGTACGACCGAAAGCGGACTCAAAAAGAAAGACCGACCGAAAGCGGACTCGAAAATAAAGACCGACCGAAAGCAGAGTTTCAACAACAAACGAGTACGACCGAAAGCGGACTCGAAAAGAAAGACCGACCAAAAGCGGAGTTTCAACAACAAATGAGTAGGACCAAAAGCGGACTCGAAAAGAAAGACCGACCAAAAGCGGTGTTTTCACAACAAACGAGTACGACCGAAAGCGGACTCGAAAAGAAAGACCGACCAAAAGCGAACTTGAAAAGAATGACCGACCGAAAGCAGAGTTTCAACAACAAACGAGTACGACCGAAAGCGGGCTCGAAAAGAAAGAACAACCGAAAGCGGAGTTTCAACAACAAACGAGTACGACCGAAAGTGGACTCGAAAAGAAAAACCGACCAAAAGTGGAGTTTCAACAACAAACAAGTACGACGGAAAGCGGACTCGAAAAGATAGACCGACCGAAAGCGGAGTTTCAACAACAAACGGGTACAACCGAAAGCGAACTCGAAAAGAAAGACCGACCGAAAGCGGAGTTTCAACAACAAATGGGTACGACCGAAAGCAGACTTGAAAAGAATGACCAACCGAAAGCGGAGTTTCAACAACAAACGAGTACGACTGAAAGTGGACTAAAAAAGATAGACCGACCGAAAGTGGAGTTTCAACAACAAATGGGTACGACCGAAAGCAGACTTGAAAAGAAAGACCAACCGAAAGCGGAGTTTCAACAACAGACGAGTACGACTGAAAGCGGACTCGAAAAGATATACCGACCGAAAGCGGAGTTTCAACAACATACGAGTACGACCGAAAGCGGACTCGAAAAGAAAGACCGACCGAAAGCGGAGTTTCAACAACAAACGAGTACGACCGAAAGCGGACTCGAAAAGAAAGACCGACCGAAAGCGTTGTTTCAACAACAAATGGGTACGACCGAAAGCGGATTTGAAAAGAAAGACGAACCGAAAGCGGAGTTTCAACAACAAACGAGTACGACTGAAAGCGGACTCGAAAAGATAGACCGACCGAAAGCGGAGTTTCAACAACAAATGGGTACGACCGAAAGCGGACTTGAAAAGAAATACCAACCGAAAGCGGAGTTTCAACAACAAACAAGTACGACGGAAAGCGGACTCGAAACGATAGACCGACCGAAAGCGGAGTTTAAACAACAAACGGGTACAACCGAAAGCGAACTCGAAAAGAAAGACAGACCGAAAGCGGAGTTTCAACAACAAATGGGTACGACCGAAAGCGGACACGAAAAGAAAGACCGACCAAAAGTGGAGTTTCAACAACAAACGAGTACGACCGAAAGCGGACTCGAAAAGAAAGACCGACTGAAAGCAGAGTTTGAACAATAAACCAGTACGACCAAAAGCGGACTAGAAAAGAAAGACCGACCGAAAGCGGAGTTTCAACAACAAACGAGTACGACCAAAAGTGGACTCGAAAAGAAAGACCGAACGAAAGCGGAGTTTCAACAACAAATGGGTACGACCGAAAGCGGACTTGAAAAGAAAGACCAACCGAAAGCGGAGTTTCAACAACAAACGAGTACGACTGAAAGCGGACTCGAAAAGATAGATTGACCGAAAGCGGAGTTTTAACAACAAACGAGTACGACCGAAAGCGGACTCAAAAAGAAAGACCGACCAAAAGTGGAGTTTCAACAACAAACGAGTACGACCGAAAGCGGACTCAAAAAGAAAGACCGACCGAAAGCGGACTCGAAAATAAAGACCGACCGAAAGCAGAGTTTCAACAACAAACGAGTACGACCGAAAGCGGACTCGAAAAGAAAGACCGACCAAAAGCGGAGTTTCAACAACAAATGAGTAGGACCAAAAGCGGACTCGAAAAGAAAGACCGACCAAAAGCGGTGTTTTCACAACAAACGAGTACGACCGAAAGCGGACTCGAAAAGAAAGACCGACCAAAAGCGAACTTGAAAAGAATGACCGACCGAAAGCAGAGTTTCAACAACAAACGAGTACGACCGAAAGCGGGCTCGAAAAGAAAGAACAACCGAAAGCGGAGTTTCAACAACAAACGAGTACGACCGAAAGTGGACTCGAAAAGAAAAACCGACCAAAAGTGGAGTTTCAACAACAAACAAGTACGACGGAAAGCGGACTCGAAAAGATAGACCGACCGAAAGCGGAGTTTCAACAACAAACGGGTACAACCGAAAGCGAACTCGAAAAGAAAGACCGACCGAAAGCGGAGTTTCAACAACAAATGGGTACGACCGAAAGCGGACTTGAAAAGAAAGACCAACCGAAAGCGGAGTTTCAACAACAAACAAGTACGACGGAAAGCGGACTCAAAAAGATAGACCGACCGAAAGCGGAGTTTCAACAAAAAAACGGGTACACCCGAAAGCGAACTCGAAAAGAAAGACCGACCGAAAGCGGAGTTTCAACAACAAATGGGTACGACCGAAAGCAGACTTGAAAAGAAAGACCAACCGAAAGCGGAGTTTCAACAACAAACGAGTATGACTGAAAGCGGACTCGAAAAGATAGACCGACCGAAAGTGGAGTTTCAACAACAAATGGGTATGACCGAAAGCGGACTTGAAAAGAAAGACCAACCGAAAGCGGAGTTTCAACAACAAACAAGTACGACGGAAAGCGGACTCGAAAAGATAGACCGACCGAAAGCGGAGTCTCAACAACAAACGGGTACTACCGAAAGCGAACTCGAAAAGAAAGACCGACCGAAAGCGGAGTTTCAACAACAAATGGGTACGACCGAAAGCAGACTTGAAAAGAAAGACCAACCGAAAGCGGAGTTTCAACAACAAACGAGTACGACTGAAAGCGGACTCGAAAAGATAGACCGACCGAAAGTGGAGTTTCAACAACAAATGGGTACGACCGAAAGCGGACTTGAAAAGAAAGACCAACCGAAAGCGGAGATTCGACAACAGATGAGTACGACTGAAAGCGGACTCGAAAAGATAGACCGACCAAAAGCGGAGTTTCAACAACAAACGAGTACGACCGAAAGCGGACTCGAAAAGAAAGACCGACCGAAAGCGGAGTTTCAACAATAAACGAGTACGACCGAAAGCGGACTCGAAAGGAAAGACCGATCGAAAGCGGAGTTTCAACAACAAACGAGTACGACTGAAAGCGTACTCGAAAAGAATGACCGACCGAAAGCGGAGTTTCAACAACAAACGAGTACGACCGAAAGCGGACTCGAAAAGAAAGACCGACCGAAAGTGTTGTTTCAACAACAAATGGGTACGACCGAAAGCGGACTTGAAAAGAAAGACCAACCGAAAGTGGAGTTTCAACAACAAACGAGTACGACCGAAACCGGACTCGAAAAGAAAGACCGACCGAAAGCGGAGTTTCAACAACAAACGAGTACGACCGAAAGCGTACTCGAAAAGATAGACCGACCGAAAGCGGAGTTTCAACAACAAACGAGTACGACTGAAAGCGTACTCGAAAAGAATGACCGACCGAAAGCGGAGTTTCAACAACAAACGAGTAAGACCGAAAGCGGACTCGAAAAGAAAGACCGACCGAAAGCGTTGTTTCAACAACAAATGGGTACGACCGAAAGCGGACTTGAAAAGAAAGACCAACCGAAAGCGGAGTTTCAACAACAAACGATTACGACTGAAAGCGGACTCGAAAAGATAGACCGAACGAAAGCGGAGTTTCAACAACAAATGGGTACGACCGAAAGCGGACTTGAAAAGAAAGACCAACCGAAAGCGGAGTTTCAACAACAAACAAGTACGACGGAAAGCGGACTCGAAAAGATAGACCGACCGAAAGCGGAGTTTCAACAACAAACGGGTACAACCGAAAGCGAACTCGAAAAGAAAGACCGACCGAAAGCGGAGTTTCAACAACAAATGGGTACGACCGAAAGCAGACTTGAAAAGAAAGACCAACCGAAAGCGGAGTTTCAACAACAAACGAGTACGACTGAAAGCGGACTCGAAAAGATAGACCGACCGAAAGTGGAGTTTCAACAACAAATGGGTACGACCGAAAGCGGACTTGAAAAGAAAGACCAACCGAAAGCGGAGTTTCAACAACAGACGAGTACGACTGAAAGCGGACTCGAAAAGATAGACCGACCGAAAGCGGAGTTTCAACAACAAACGAGTACGACCGAAAGCGGACTCGAAAAGAAAGACCGACCGAAAGCGGAGTTTCAACAATAAACGAGTACGACCGAAAGCGGACTCGCAAAGAAAGACCGACCGAAAGCGGAGTTTCAACAACAAACGAGTACGACTGAAAGCGTACTCGAAAAGAATGACCGACCGAAAGCGGAGTTTCAACAACAAACGAGTACGACCGAAAGCGGACTCGAAAAGAAAGACCGACCGAAAGCGTTGTTTCAACAACAAATGGGTACGACCGAAAGCGGACTTGAAAAGAAAGACCAACCGAAAGCGGAGTTTCAACAACAAAAGAGTACGACCGAAAGCGGACTCGAAAAGAAAGACCGACCGAAAGCGGAGTTTCAACAACAAACGAGTACGACTGAAAGCGTACTCGAAAAGAATGACGGACCGAAAGCGGAGTTTCAACAACAAACGAGTACGACTGAAAGCGTACTCGAAAAGAATGATCGACCGAAAGCGGAGTTTCAACAACAAACGAGTACGACCGAAAGCGGACTCGAAAAGAAAGACCGACCGAAAGCGTTGTTTCAACAACAAATGGGTACGACCGAAAGCGGACTTGAAAAGAAAGACCAACCGAAAGCGGAGTTTCAACAACAAACGAGTACGACTGAAAGCAGACTCGAAAAGATAGACCGAACGAAAGCGGAGTTTCAACAACAAATGGGTACGACCGAAAGCGGACTTGAAAAGAAAGACCAACCGAAAGCGGAGTTTCAACAACAGACGAGTACGACTGAAAGCGGACTTGAAAAGATAGACCGACCGAAAGCGGAGTTTCTACAACAAACGAGTACGACCGAAAGCGGACTCGAAAAGAAAGACCGACCGAAAGCGGAGTTTCAACAATAAACGAGTACGACCGAAAGCGGACTCGAAAAGAAAGACCGACCGAAAGCGGAGTTTCAACAACAAACGAGTACGACTGAAAGCGTACTCGAAAAGAATGACCGACCGAAAGCGGAGTTTCAACAACAAACGAGTACGACCGAAAGCGGACTCGAAAAGAAAGACCGACCGAAAGCGTTGTTTCAACAACAAATGGGTACGACCGAAAGCGGACTTGAAAAGAAAGACCAACCGAAAGCGGAGTTTCAACAACAAACGAGTACGACCGAAAGCGGACTCGAAAAGAAAGACCGACCGAAAGCGGAGTTTCAACAACAAACGAGTACGACTGAAAGCGTACTCGAAAAGAATGACCGACCGAAAGCGGAGTTTCAACAACAAACGAGTACGACTGAAAGCGTACTCAAAAAGAATGATCGACCGAAAGCGGAGTTTCAACAACAAACGAGTACGACCGAAAGCGGACTCGAAAAGAAAGACCGACCGAAAGCGTTGTTTCATCAACAAATGGGTACGACCGAAAGCGGGCTTGAAAAGAAAGACCAACCGAAAGCGGAGTTTCAACAACAAACGAGTACGACCGAAAGCGGACTCGAAAAGAAAGACCGACCGAAAGCGTTGTTTCAACAACAAATGGGTACGACCGAAAGCGGACTTGAAAAGAAAGACCAACCGAAAGCGGAGTTTCAACAACAAACGAGTACGACCGAAAGCGGACTCGAAAAGAAAGACCGACCGAAAGCGGAGTTTCAACAACAAACGAGTACGACTGAAAGCGTACTCGAAAATAATGACGGACCGAAAGCGGAGTTTCCACAACAAACGAGTACGACTGAAAGCGTACTCGAAAAGAATGACCGACCGACAGCGGAGTTTCAACAACAAACGAGTACGACCGAAAGCGTTGTTTCAACAACAAATGGGTACGACCGAAAGCGGACTTGAAAAGAAAGACCAACCGAAAGCGGAGTTTCAACAACAAACGAGTACGACTAAAAGCGGACTCGAAAAGATAGACCGAACGAAATTGGAGTTTCAACAACAAATGGGTACGACCGAAAGCGGACTTGAAAAGAAAGACCAACCAAAAGCGGAGTTTCAACAACAAACAAGTACGACGGAAAGCGGACTCGAAAAGATAGACCGACCGAAAGCGGAGTTTCAACAACAAACGGGTACAACCGAAAGCGAACTCGAAAAGAAAGACCGACCGAAAGCGGAGTTTCAACAACAAATGGGTACGACCGAAAGCAGACTTGAAAAGAATGACCAACCGAAAGCGGAGTTTCAACAACAAACGAGTACGACTGAAAGCGGACTCGAAAAGATAGACCGACCGAAAGTGGAGTTTCAACAACAAATGGGTACGACCGAAAGCGGACTTGAAAAGAAAGACCAACCGAAAGCGGAGTTTCAACAACAGACGAGTACGACTGAAAGCGGACTCGAAAAGATAGACCGACCGAAAGCGGAGTTTCAACAACATACGAGTACGACCGAAAGCGGACTCGAAAAGAAAGACCGACCGAAAGCGGAGTTTCAACAACAAACGAGTACGACCGAAAGCGGACTCGAAAAAAAAGACCGACCGAAAGCGTTGTTTCAACAACAAATGGGTACGACCGAAAGCGGACTTGAAAAGAAAGACGAACCGAAAGCGGAGTTTCAACAACAAACGAGTACGACTGAAAGCGGACTCGAAAAGATAGACCGACCGAAAGCGGAGTTTCAACAACAAATGGGTACGACCGAAAGCGGACTTGAAAAGAAATACCAACCGAAAGCGGAGTTTCAACAACAAACAAGTACGACGGAAAGCGGACTCGAAACGATAGACCGACCGAAAGCGGAGTTTCAACAACAAACGGGTACAACCGAAAGCGAACTCGAAAAGAAAGACCGACCGAAAGCGGAGTTTCAACAACAAATGGGTACGACCGAAAGCGGACTCGAAAAGAAAGACCGACCAAAAGTGGAGTTTCAACAACAAACGAGTACGACCGAAAGCGGACTCGAAAAGAAAGACCGACTGAAAGCAGAGTTTGAACAATAAACGAGTACGACCAAAAGCGGACTAGAAAAGAAAGACTGACCGAAAGCGGAGTTTCAACAACAAACGAGTACGACAAAAAGTGGACTCGAAAAGAAAGACCGAACGAAAGCGGAGTTTCAACAACAAACGAGTACGACTGAAAGCGGACTCGAAAAGATAGATTGACCGAAAGCGGAGTTTTAACAACAAACGAGTACGACCGAAAGCGGACTCGAAAAGAAAGACCGACCAAAAGTGGAGTTTCAACAACAAACGAGTACGACCGAAAGCGGACTCAAAAAGAAAGACCAACCGAAAGCGGACTCGAAAATAAAGACCGACCGAAAGCAGAGTTTCAACAACAAACAAGTACGACCGAAAGCGGACTCGAAAAGAAAGACCGACCAAAAGCGGAGTTTCAACAACAAATGAGTAGGACCAAAAGCGGACTCGAAAAGAAAGACCGACCGAAAGCGGTGTTTTCACAACAAACGAGTACGACCGAAAGCGGACTCGAAAAGAAAGACCGACCAAAAGCGAACTTGAAAAGAATGAACGACCGAAAGCGGAGTTTCAACAACAAACGAGTACGACCGAAAGCGGGCTCGAAAAGAAAGAACAACCGAAAGCGGAGTTTCAACAACAAACGAGTACGACCGAAAGTGGACTCGAAAAGAAAGACCGACCAAAAGTGGAGTTTCAACAACAAACAAGTACGACGGAAAGCGGACTCGAAAAGATAGACCGGCCGAAAGCGGAGTTTCAACAACAAACGGGTACAACCGAAAGCGAACTCGAAAAGAAAGACCGACCGAAAGCGGAGTTTCAACAACAAATGGGTACGACCGAAAGCAGACTTGAAAAGAAAGACCAACCGAAAGCGGAGTTTCAACAACAAACGCGTATGACTGAAAGCGGACTCGAAGAGATAGACCGACCGAAAGTGGAGTTTCAACAACAAATGGGTACGACCGAAAGCGGACTTGAAAAGAAAGACCAACCGAAAGCGGAGTTTCAACAACAAACAAGTACGACGGAAAGCGGACTCGAAAAGATAGACCGACCGAAAGCGGAGTTTCAACAACAAACGGGTACTACAGAAAGCGAACTCGAAAAGAAAGACCGACCGAAAGCGGAGTTTCAACAACAAATGGGTACGACCGAAAGCATACTTGAAAAGAAAGACCAACCGAAAGCGGAGTTTCAACAACAAACGAGTACGACTGAAAGCGGACTCGAAAAGATAGACCGACCGAAAATGGAGTTTCAACAACAAATGGGTACGACCGAAAGCGGACTTGAAAAGAAAGACCAACCGAAAGCGGAGTTTCGACAACAGACGAGTACGACTGAAAGCGGACTCGAAAAGATAGACCGACCAAAAGCGGAGTTTCATAAACAAACGAGTACGACCGAAAGCGGACTCGAAAAGAAAGACCGACCGAAAGCGGAGTTTCAACAATAAACAAGTACGACCGAAAGCGGACTCGAAAGGAAAGACCGATCGAAAGCGGAGTTTCAACAACAAACGAGTACGACTGAAAGCGTACTCGAAAAGAATGACCGACCGAAAGCGGAGTTTCAACAACAAACGAGTACGACCGAAAGCGGACTCGAAAAGAAAGACCGACCGAAAGCGTTGTTTCAACAACAAATGGGTACGACCGAAAGCGGACTTGAAAAGAAAGACCAACCGAAAGCGGAGTTTCAACAACAAACGAGTACGACCGAAAGAGGACTCGAAAAGAAAGACCGACCGAAAGCGGAGTTTCAACAACAAACGAGTACGACTGAAAGCGTACTCGAAAATAATGACCGACCGAAAGCGGAGTTTCAACAACAAACGAGTACGACTGAATGCGTACTCGAAAAGAATGACCGACCGACAGCGGAGTTTCAACAACAAACGAGTACGACCGAAAGCGGACTCGAAAAGAAAGACCGACCGAAAGCGTTGTTTCAACAACAAATGGGTACGACCGAAAGCGGACTTGAAAAGAAAGACCAACCGAAAGCGGAGTTTCAACAACAAACGAGTACGACTGAAAGCGGACTCGAAAAGATAGACCGAACGAAAGCGGAGTTTCAACAACAAATGGGTACGACCGAAAGCGGACTTGAAAAGAAAGACCAACCGAAAGCGGAGTTTCAACAACAAACAAGTACGACGGAAAGCGGACTCGAAAAGATAGACCGACCGAAAGCGGAGTTTCAACAACAAACGGGTACAACCGAAAGCGAACTCGAAAAGAAAGACCGACCGAAAGCGGAGTTTCAACAACAAATGGGTACGACCGAAAGCGGACTTGAAAAGAAAGACCAACCGAAAGCGGAGTTTCAACAACAAACGATTACGACTGAAAGCGGACTCGAAAAGATAGACCGAACGAAAGCGGAGTTTCAACAACAAATGGGTACGACCGAAAGCGGACTTGAAAAGAAAGACCAACCGAAAGCGGAGTTTCAACAACAAACAAGTACGACGGAAAGCGGACTCGAAAAGATAGACCGACCGAAAGCGGAGTTTCAACAACAAACGGGTACAACCGAAAGCAAACTCGAAAAGAAAGACCGACCGAAAGCGGAGTTTCAACAACAAATGGGTACGACCGAAAGCAGACTTGAAAAGAAAGACCAACCGAAAGCGGAGTTTCAACAACAAACGAGTACGACTGAAAGCGGACTCGAAAAGATAGACCGACCGAAAGTGGAGTTTCAACAACAAATGGGTACGACCGAAAGCGGACTTGAAAAGAAAGACCAACCGAAAGCGGAGTTTCAACAACAAACGAGTACGACTGAAACCGGACTCGAAAAGATAGACCGACCGAAAGTGGAGTTTCAACAACAAATGGGTACGACCGAAAGCGGACTTGAAAAGAAAGACCAACCGAAAGCGGAGTTTCAACAACAGACGAGTACGACTGAAAGCGGACTCGAAAAGATAGACCAACCGAAAGCGGAGTTTCAACAACAAACGAGTACGACCGAAAGCGGACTCGAAAAGAAAGACCGACCGAAAGCGGAGTTTCAACAATAAACGAGTACGACCGAAAGCGGACTCGAAAAGAAAGACCGACCGAAAGCGTTGTTTCAACAACAAATGGGTACGACCGAAAGCGGACTTGAAAAGAAAGACCAACCGAAAGCGGAGTTTCAACAACAAAAGAGTACGACCGAAAGCGGACTCGAAAAGAAAGACCGACCGAAAGCGGAGTTTCAACAACAAACGAGTACGACTGAAAGCGTACTCGAAAAGAATGACCGACCGAAAGCGGAGTTTCAACAACAAACGAGTACGACTGAAAGCGTACTCGAAAAGAATGATCGACCGAAAGCGGAGTTTCAACAACAAACGAGTACGACCGAAAGCGGACTCGAAAAGAAAGACCGACCGAAAGCGTTGTTTCAACAACAAATGGGTACGACCGAAAGCGGATTTGAAAAGAAAGACCAACCGAAAGCGGAGTTTCAACAACAAACGAGTACGACTGAAAGCAGACTCGAAAAGATAGACCGAACGAAAGCGGAGTTTCAACAACAAATGGGTACGACCGAAAGCGGACTTGAAAAGAAAGACCAACCGAAAGCGGAGTTTCAACAACAGACGAGTACGACTGAAAGCGAACTCGAAAAGATAGACCGACCGAAAGCGGAGTTTCTACAACAAACGAGTACGACCGAAAGCGGACTCGAAAAGAAAGACCGACCGAAAGCGGAGTTTCAACAATAAACGAGTACGACCGAAAGCGGACTCGAAAAGAAAGACCGACCGAAAGCGGAGTTTCAATAACAAACGAGTACGACTGAAAGCGTACTCGAAAAGAATGACCGACCGAAAGCGGAGTTTCAACAACAAACGAGTACGACCGAAAGCGGACTCGAAAAGAAAGACCGACCGAAAGCGTTGTTTCAACAACAAATGGGTACGACCGAAAGCGGACTTGAAAAGAAAGACCAACCGAAAGCGGAGTTTCAACAACAAACGAGTACGACCGAAAGCGGACTCGAAAAGAAAGACCGACCGAAAGCGGAGTTTCAACAACAAACGAGTACGACTGAAAGCGTACTCGAAAAGAATGACCGACCGAAAGCGGAGTTTCAACAACAAACGAGTACGACTGAAAGCGTACTCGAAAAGAATGATCGACCGAAAGCAGAGTTTCAACAACAAACGAGTACGACCGAAAGCGGACTCGAAAAGAAAGACCGACCGAAAGCGTTGTTTCAACAACAAATGGGTACGACCGAAAGCGGGCTTGAAAAGAAAGACCAACCGAAAGCGGAGTTTCAACAACAAACGAGTACGACCGAAAGCGGACTCGAAAAGAAAGACCGACCGAAAGCGTTGTTTCAACAAGAAATGGGTACGACCAAAAGCGGACTTGAAAAGAAAGACCAACCGAAAGCGGAGTTTCAACAACAAACGAGTACGACCGAAAGCGGACTCGAAAAGAAAGACCGACCGAAAGCGGAGTTTCAACAACAAACGAGTACGACTGAAAGCGTACTCGAAAATAATGACCGACCGAAAGCGGAGTTTCAACAACAAACGAGTACGACTGAAAGCGTACTCGAAAAGAATGACCGACCGACAGCGGAGTTTCAACAACAAACGAGTACGACCGAAAGCGGACTCGAAAAGAAAGACCGACCGAAAGCGTTGTTTCAACAACAAATGGGTACGACCGAAAGCGGACTTGAAAAGAAAGACCAACCGAAAGCGGAGTTTCAACAACAAACGAGTACGACTGAAAGCGGACTCGAAAAGATAGACCGAACGAAAGCGGAGTTTCAACAACAAATGGGTACGACCGAAAGCGGACTTGAAAAGAAAGACCAACCGAAAGCGGAGTTTCAACAACAAACAAGTACGGCGGAAAGCGGACTCGAAAAGATAGACCGACCGAAAGCGGAGTTTCAACAACAAACGGGTACAACCGAAAGCGAACTCGAAAAGAAAGACCGACCGAAAGCGGAGTTTCAACAACAAATGGGTACGACCGAAAGCGGACTTGAAAAGAAAGACCAACCGAAAGCGGAGTTTCAACAACAAACGATTACGACTGAAAGCGGACTCGAAAAGATAGACCGAACGAAAGCGGAGTTTCAACAACAAATGGGTACGACCGAAAGCGGACTTGAAAAGAAAGACCAACCGAAAGCGGAGTTTCAACAACAAACAAGTACGACGGAAAGCGGACTCGAAAAGATAGACCGACCGAAAGCGGAGTTTCAACAACAAACGGGTACAACCGAAAGCGAACTCGAAAAGAAAGACCGACCGAAAGCGGAGTTTCAACAACAAATGGGTACGACCGAAAGCAGACTTGAAAAGAAAGACCAACCGAAAGCGGAGTTTCAACAACAAACGAGTACGACTGAAAGCGGACTCGAAAAGATAGACCGACCGAAAGTGGAGTTTCAACAACAAATGGGTACGACCGAAAGCGGACTTGAAAAGAAAGACCAACCGAAAGCGGAGTTTCAACAACAGACGAGTACGACTGAAAGCGGACTCGAAAAGATAGACCAACCGAAAGCGGAGTTTCAACAACAAACGAGTACGACCGAAAGCGGACTCGAAAAGAAAGACCGACCGAAAGCGGAGTTTCAACAACAAACGAGTACGACTGAAAGCGTACTCGAAAAGAATGACCGACCGAAAGCGGAGTTTCAACAACAAACGAGTACGACTGAAAGCGTACTTGAAAAGAATGACCGACCGAAAGCGGAGTTTCAACAACAAACGAGTACGACCGAAAGCGGACTCGAAAAGAAAGACCGACCGAAAGCGTTGTTTCAACAACAAATGGGTACGACCGAAAGCGGACTTGAAAAGAAAGACCAACCGAAAGCGGAGATTCGACAACAGACGAGTACGACTGAAAGCGGACTCGAAAAGATAGACCGACCGAAAGCGGAGTTTCTACAACAAACGAGTACGACCGAAAGCGGACTCGAAAAGAAAGACCGACCGAAAGCGGAGTTTCAACAATAAACGAGTACGACCGAAAGCGGACTCGAAAAGAAAGACCGACCGAAAGCGGAGTTTCAACAACAAACGAGTACGACTGAAAGCGTACTCGAAAAGAATGACCGACCGAAAGCGGAGTTTCAACAACAAACGAGTACGACCGAAAGCGGACTCGAAAAGAAAGACCGACCGAAAGCGTTGTTTCAACAACAAATGGGTACGACCGAAAGCGGACTTGAAAAGAAAGACCAACCGAAAGCGGAGTTTCAACAACAAACGAGTACGACCAAAAGCGGACTCGAAAAGAAAGACCGACCGAAAGCGGAGTTTCAACAACAAACGAGTACGACTGAAAGCGTACTCGAAAAGAATGACCGACCGAAAGCGGAGTTTCAACAACAAACGAGTACGACTGAAAGCGTACTCGAAAAGAATGATCGACCGAAAGCGGAGTTTCAACAACAAACGAGTACGACCGAAAGCGGACTCGAAAAGAAAGACCGACCGAAAGCGTTGTTTCAACAACAAATGGGTACGACCGAAAGCGGGCTTGAAAAGAAAGACCAACCGAAAGCGGAGTTTCAACAACAAACGAGTACGACCGAAAGCGGACTCGAAAAGAAAGACCGACCGAAAGCGTTGTTTCAACAACAAATGGGTACGACCGAAAGCGGACTTGAAAAGAAAGACCAACCGAAAGCGGAGTTTCAACAACAAACGAGTACGACCGAAAGCGGACTCGAAAAGAAAGACCGACCGAAAGCGGAGTTTCAACAACAAACGAGTACGACTGAAAGCGTACTCGAAAATAATGACCGACCGAAAGCGGAGTTTCAACAACAAACGAGTACGACTGAAAGCGTACTCGAAAAGAATGACCGACCGACAGCGGAGTTTCAACAACAAACGAGTACGACCGAAAGCGGACTCGAAAAGAAAGACCGACCGAAAGCGTTGTTTCAACAACAAATGGGTACGACCGAAAGCGGACTTGAAAAGAAAGACCAACCGAAAGCGGAGTTTCAACAACAAACGAGAACGACTGAAAGCGGACTCGAAAAGATAGACCGAACGAAAGCGGAGTTTCAACAACAAATGGGTACGACCGAAAGCGGACTTGAAAAGAAAGACCAACCGAAAGCGGAGTTTCAACAACAAACAAGTACGACGGAAAGCGGACTCGAAAAGATAGACCGACCGAAAGCGGAGTTTCAACAACAAACGGGTACAACCGAAAGCGAACTCGAAAAGAAAGACCGACCGAAAGCGGAGTTTCAACAACAAATGGGTACGACCGAAAGCGGACTTGAAAAGAAAGACCAACCGAAAGCGGAGTTTCAACAACAAACGATTACGACTGAAAGCGGACTCGAAAAGATAGACCGAACGAAAGCCGAGTTTCAACAACAAATGGGTACGACCGAAAGCGGACTTGAAAAGAAAGACCAACCGAAAGCGGAGTTTCAACAACAAACAAGTACGACGGAAAGCGGACTCGAAAAGATAGACCGACCGAAAGCGGAGTTTCAACAACAAATGGGTACAACCGAAAGCGAACTCGAAAAGAAAGACCGACCGAAAGCGGAGTTTCAACAACAAATGGGTACGACCGAAAGCGGACTCGAAAAGAAAGACCGACCGAAAGCGTTGTTTCAACAACAAATGGGTACGACCGAAAGCGGACTTGAAAAGAAAGACGAACCGAAAGCGGAGTTTCAACAACAAACGAGTACGACTGAAAGCGGACTCGAAAAGATAGACCGACCGAAAGCGGAGTTTCAACAACAAATGGGTACGACCGAAAGCGGACTTGAAAAGAAATACCAACCGAAAGCGGAGTTTCAACAACAAACAAGTACGACGGAAAGCGGACTCGAAACGATAGACCGACCGAAAGCGGAGTTTCAACAACAAACGGGTACAACCGAAAGTGAACTCGAAAAGAAAGACCGACCGAAAGCGGAGTTTCAACAACAAATGGGTACGACCGAAAGCGGACTCGAAAAGAAAGACCGACCAAAAGTGGAGTTTCAACAACAAACGAGTACGACCGAAAGCGGACTCGAAAAGAAAGACCGACTGAAAGCAGAGTTTGAACAATAAACGAGTACGACCAAAAGCGGACTAGAAAAGAAAGACCGACCGAAAGCGGAGTTTCAACAACAAACGAGTACGACCAAAAGTGGACTCGAAAAGAAAGACCGAACGAAAGCGGAGTTTCAACAACAAATGGGTACGACCGAAAGCGGACTTGAAAAGAAAGACCAACCGAAAGCGGAGTTTCAACAACAAACGAGTACGACTGAAAGCGGACTCGAAAAGATAGATTGACCGAAAGCGGAGTTTTAACAACAAACGAGTACGACCGAAAGCGGACTCGAAAAGAAAGACCGACCAAAAGTGGAGTTTCAACAACAAACGAGTACGACCGAAAGCGGACTCAAAAAGAAAGACCGACCGAAAGCGGACTCGAAAATAAAGACCGACCAAAAGCAGAGTTTCAACAACAAACGAGTACGACCGAAAGCGGACTCGAAAAGAAAGACCGACCAAAAGCGGAGTTTCAACAACAAATGAGTAGGACCAAAAGCGGACTCGAAAAGAAAGACCGACCGAAAGCGGTGTTTTCACAACAAACGATTACGACCGAAAGCGGACTCGAAAAGAAAGACCGACCAAAAGAGAACTTGAAAAGAATGAACGACCGAAAGCGGAGTTTCAACAACAAACGAGTACGACCGAAAGCGGGCTCGAAAAGAAAGAACAACCGAAAGCGGAGTTTCAACAACAAACGAGTACGACCGAAAGTGGACTCGAAAAGAAAGACCGACCAAAAGTGGAGTTTCAACAACAAACAAGTACGACGGAAAGCGGACTCGAAAAGATAGACCGACCGAAAGCGGAGTTTCAACAACAAACGGGTACAACCGAAAGCGAACTCGAAAAGAAAGACCGACCGAAAGCGGAGTTTCAACAACAAATGGGTACGACCGAAAGCGGACTTGAAAAGAAAGACCAACCGAAAGCGGAGTTTCAACAACAAACAAGTACGACGGAAAGCGGACTCGAAAAGATAGACCGACCGAAAGCGGAGTTTCAACAACAAACGGGTACAACCGAAAGCGAACTCGAAAAGAAAGACCGACCGAAAGCGGAGTTTCAACAACAAATGGGTACGACCGAATGTAGACTTGAAAAGAAAGACCAACCGAAAGCGGAGTTTCAACAACAAACGAGTACGACTGAAAGCGGACTCGAAAAGATAGACCGACCGAAAGTGGAGTTTGAACAACAAATGGGTACGACCGAAAGCGGACTAGAAAAGAAAGACCAACCGAAAGCGGAGTTTCAACAACAGACGAGTATGACTGAAAGCGGACTCGAAAAGATAGACCGACCGAAAGCGGAGTTTCAACAACAAACGAGTACGACCGAAAGCGGACTCGAAAAGAAAGACCGACCGAAAGCGGAGTTTCAACAACAAACGAGTACGACCGAAAGCGTTGTTTCAACAACAAATGGGTACGACCGAAAGCGGACTTGAAAAGAAATACCAACCGAAAGCGGAGTTTCAACAACAAACGAGTACGACTGAAAGCGGACTCGAAAAGATAGACCGACCGAAAGCGGAGTTTCAACAACAAAAGGGTACGACCGAAAGCGAACTTGAAAAGAAAGACCAACCGAAAGCGGAGTTTCAACAACAAACAAGTTCGACGGAAAGCGGACCCGAAACGATAGACCGACCGAAAGCGGAGTTTCAACAACAAACGGGTACAACCGAAAGCGAACTCGAAAAGAAAGACCGACCGAAAGCGGAGTTTCAACAACAAATGGGTACGACCGAAAGCAGACTTGAAAAGAAAGACCAACCGAAAGCGGAGTTTCAACAACAGGCGAGTACGACTGAAACCGGACTCGAAAAGATAGACCGACCGAAAGCGGAGTTTCAACAACAAACGAGTACGACCGAAAGCGGACTCGAAAAGAAAGACCGACCGAAAGCGGAGTTTCAACAATAAACGAGTACGACCGAAAGCGGACTCGAAAAGAAAGACCGACCGAAAGCGGAGTTTCAACAACAAACGAGTACAACCGAAAGCGGACTCGAAAAGAAAGACCGACCGAAAGCGTTGTTTCAACAACAAATGGGTACGACCGAAAGCGGACTTGAAAAGAAAGACCAACCGAAAGCGGAGTTTCAACAACAAAAGAGTACGACCGAAAGCGGACTCGAAAAGAAAGACCGACCGAAAGCGGAGTTTCAACAACAAACGAGTACGACTGAAAGCGTACTCGAAAAGAATGACCGACCGAAAGCGGAGTTTCAACAACAAACGAGTACGACTGAAAGCGTACTCGAAAAGAATGACCGACCGAAAGCGGAGTTTCAACAACAAACGAGTACGACCGAAAGCGGACTCGAAAAGAAAGACCGACCGAAAGCGTTGTTTCAACAACAAATGGGTACGACCGAAAGCGGACTTGAAAAGAAAGACCAACCGAAAGCGGAGTTTCAACAACAAACGAGTACGACTGAAAGCAGACTCGAAAAGATAGACCGAACGAAAGCGGAGTTTCAACAACAAATGGGTACGACCGAAAGCGGACTTGAAATGAAAGACCAACCGAAAGCGGAGTTTCAACAACAGACGAGTACGACTGAAAGCGGACTCGAAAAGATAGACCGACCGAAAGCGGAGTTTCTACAACAAACGAGTACGACCGAAAGTGGACTCGAAAAGAAAGACCGACCGAAAGCGGAGTTTCAACAATAAACGTGTACGACCGAAAGCAGACTCGAAAAGAAAGACCGACCGAAAGCGGAGTTTCAACAACAAACGAGTACGACTGAAAGCGTACTCGAAAAGAATGACCGACCGAAAGCGGAGTTTCAACAACAAACGAGTACGACCGAAAGCGGACTCGAAAAGAAAGACCGACCGAAAGCGTTGTTTCAACAACAAATGGGTACGACCGAAAGCGGACTTGAAAAGAAAGACCAACCGAAAGCGGAGTTTCAACAACAAACGAGTACGACCGAAAGCGGACTCGAAAAGAAAGACCGACCGAAAGCGGAGTTTCAACAACAAACGAGTACGACTGAAAGCGTACTCGAAAAGAATGACCGACCGAAAGCGGAGTTTCAACAACAAACGAGTACGACTGAAAGCGTACTCGAAAAGAATGACCGACCGAAAGCGGAGTTTCAACAACAAACGAGTACGACCGAAAGCGGACTCGAAAAGAAAGACCGACCGAAAGCGTTGTTTCAACAACAAATGGGTACGACCGAAAGCGGGCTTGAAAAGAAAGACCAACCGAAAGCGGAGTTTCAACAACAAACGAGTACGACCGAAAGCGGACTCGAAAAGAAAGACCGACCGAAAGCGTTGTTTCAACAACAAATGGGTACGACCGAAAGCGGACTTGAAAAGAAAGACCAACCGAAAGCGGAGTTTCAACAACAAACGAGTACGGCCGAAAGCGGACTCGAAAAGAAAGACCGACCGAAAGCGGAGTTTCAACAACAAACGAGTACGACTGAAAGCGTACTCGAAAATAATGACCGACCGAAAGCGGAGTTTCAACAACAAACGAGTACGACTGAAAGCGTACTCGAAAAGAATGACTGATCGACAGCGGAGTTTCAACAACAAACGAGTACGACCGAAAGCGGACTCGAAAACAAAGACCGACCGAAAGCGTTGTTTCAACAACAAATGGGTACGACCGAAAGCGGACTTGAAAAGAAAGACCAACCGAAAGCGGAGTTTCAACAACAAACCAGTACGACTGAAAGCGGACTCGAAAAGATAGACCGAACGAAAGCGGAGTTTCAACAACAAATGGGTACGACCGAAAGCGGACTTGAAAAGAAAGACCAACCGAAAGCGGAGTTTCAACAACAAACTAGTACGACGGAAAGCGGACTCGAAAAGATAGACCGACCGAAAGCGGAGTTTCAACAACAAACGGGTACAACCGAAAGCGAACTCGAAAAGAAAGACCGACCGAAAGCGGAGTTTCAACAACAAATGGGTACGACCGAAAGCAGACTTGAAAAGAATGACCAACCGAAAGCGGAGTTTCAACAACAAACTAGTACGACTGAAAGCGGACTCGAAAAGATAGACCGACCGAAAGTGGAGTTTCTACAACAAACGAGTACGACCGAAAGCGGACTCGAAAAGAAAGACCGACCGAAAGCGGAGTTTCAACAATAAACGTGTACGACCGAAAGCAGACTCGAAAAGAAAGACCGACCGAAAGCGGAGTTTCAACAACAAACGAGTACGACTGAAAGCGTACTCGAAAAGAATGACCGACCGAAAGCGGAGTTTCAACAACAAACGAGTACGACCGAAAGCGGACTCGAAAAGAAAGACCGACCGAAAGCGTTGTTTCAACAACAAATGGGTACGACCGAAAGCGGACTTGAAAAGAAAGACCAACCGAAAGCGGAGTTTCAACAACAAACGAGTACGACTGAAAGCAGACTCGAAAAGATAGACCGAACGAAAGCGGAGTTTCAACAACAAATGGGTACAACCGAAAGCGGACTTGAAAAGAAAGACCAACCGAAAGCGGAGTTTCAACAACAGACGAGTACGACTGAAAGCGGACTCGAAAAGATAGACCGACCGAAAGCGGAGTTTGTACAACAAACGAGTACGACCGAAAGCGGACTCGAAAAGAAAGACCGACCGAAAGCGGAGTTTCAACAATAAACGTGTACGACCGAAAGCAGACTCGAAAAGAAAGACCGACCGAAAGCGGAGTTTCAACAACAAACGAGTACGATTGAAAGCGTACTCGAAAAGAATGACCGACCGAAAGCGGAGTTTGAACAACAAACGAGTACGACCGAAAGCGGACTCGAAAAGAAAGACCGACCGAAAGCGTTGTTTCAACAACAAATGGGTACGACCGAAAGCGGACTTGAAAAGAAAGACCAACCGAAAGCGGAGTTTCAACAACAAACGAGTACGACCGAAAGCGGACTCGAAAAGAAAGACCGACCGAAAGCGGAGTTTCAACAACAAACGAGTACGACTGAAAGCGTACTCGAAAAGAATGACCGACCGAAAGCGGAGTTTCAACAACAAACGAGTACGACTGAAAGCGTACTCGAAAAGAATGACCGACCGAAAGCGGAGTTTCAACAACAAACGAGTACGACCGAAAGCGGACTCGAAAAGAAAGACCGACCGAAAGCGTTGTTTCAACAACAAATGGGTACGACCGAAAGCGGGCTTGAAAAGAAAGACCAACCGAAAGCGGAGTTTCAACAACAAACGAGTACGACCGAAAGCGGACTCGAAAAGAAAGACCGACCGAAAGCGTTGTTTCAACAACAAATGGGTACGACCGAAAGCGGACTTGAAAAGAAAGACCAACCGAAAGCGGAGTTTCAACAACAAACGAGTACGACCGAAAGCGGACTCGAAAAGAAAGACCGACCGAAAGCGGAGTTTCAACAACAAACGAGTACGACTGAAAGCGTACTCGAAAATAATGACCGACCGAAAGCGGAGTTTCAACAACAAACGAGTACGACTGAAAGCGTACTCGAAAAGAATGACCGACCGACAGCGGAGTTTCAACAACAAACGAGTACGACCGAAAGCGGACTCGAAAACAAAGACCGACCGAAAGCGTTGTTTCAACAACAAATGGGTACGACCGAAAGCGGACTTGAAAAGAAAGACCAACCGAAAGCGGAGTTTCAACAACAAACGAGTACGACTGAAAGCGGACTCGAAAAGATAGACCGAACGAAAGCGGAGTTTCAACAACAAATGGGTACGACCGAAAGCGGACTTGAAAAGAAAGACCAACCGAAAGCGGAGTTTCAACAACAAACAAGTACGACGGAAAGCGGACTCGAAAAGATAGACCGACCGAAAGCGGAGTTTCAACAACAAACGGGTACAACCGAAAGCGAACTCGAAAAGAAAGACCGACCGAAAGCGGAGTTTCAACAACAAATGGGTACGACCGAAAGCAGACTTGAAAAGAATGACCAACCGAAAGCGGAGTTTCAACAACAAACTAGTACGACTGAAAGCGGACTCGAAAAGATAGACCGACCGAAAGTGGAGTTTCAACAACAAATGGGAACGACCGAAAGCGGACTTGAAAAGAAAGACCAACCGAAAGCGGAGTTTCAACAACAGACGAGTACGACTGAAAGCGGACTCGAAAAGATAGACCGACCGAAAGCGGAGTTTCAACAACATACGAGTACGACCGAAAGCGGACTCGAAAAGAAAGACCGACCGAAAGCGGAGTTTCAACAACAAACGAGTACGACCGAAAGCGGACTCGAAAAGAAAGACCGACCGAAAGCGTTGTTTCAACAACAAATGGGTACGACCGAAAGCGGACTTGAAAAGAAAGACGAACCGAAAGCGGAGTTTCAATAACAAACGAGTACGACTGAAAGCGGACTCGAAAAGATAGACCGACCGAAAGCGGAGTTTCAACAACAAATGGGTACGACCGAAAGCGGACTTGAAAAGAAAGACCAACCGAAAGCGGAGTTTCAACAACAAACAAGTACGACGGAAAGCGGACTCGAAACGATAGACCGACCGAAAGCGGAGTTTCAACAACAAACGGGTACAACCGAAAGCGAACTCGAAAAGAAAGACCGACCGAAAGCGGAGTTTCAACAACAAATGGGTACGACCGAAAGCGGACTCGAAAAGAAAGACTGACCAAAAGTGGAGTTTCAACAACAAACGAGTACGACCGAAAGCGGACTCGAAAAGAAAGACCGACTGAAAGCAGAGTTTGAACAATAAACGAGTACGACCAAAAGCGGACTAGAAAAGAAAGACCGACCGAAAGCGGAGTTTCAACAACAAACGAGTACGACCAAAAGTGGACTCGAAAAGAAAGACCGAACGAAAGCGGAGTTTCAACAACAAATGGGTACGACCGAAAGCGGACTTGAAAAGAAAGACCAACCGAAAGCGGAGTTTCAACAACAAACGAGTACGACTGAAAGCGGACTCGAAAAGATAGATTGACCGAAAGCGGAGTTTTAACAACAAACGAGTACGACCGAAAGCGGACTCGAAAAGAAAGACCGACCAAAAGTGGAGTTTCAACAACAAACGAGTACGACCGAAAGCGGACTCAAAAAGAAAGACCGACCGAAAGCGGACTCGAAAATAAAGACCGACCAAAAGCAGAGTTTCAACAACAAACGAGTACGACCGAAAGCGGACTCGAAAAGAAAGACCGACCAAAAGCGGAGTTTCAACAACAAATGAGTAGGACCAAAAGCGGACTCGAAAAGAAAGACCGACCGAAAGCGGTGTTTTCACAACAAACGAGTACGACCGAAAGCGGACTCGAAAAGAAAGACCGACCAAAAGCGAACTTGAAAAGGATGACCGACCGAAAGCGGAGTTTCAACAACAAACGAGTACGACCGAAAGCGGGCTCGAAAAGAAAGAACAATCGAAAGCGGAGTTTCAACAACAAACGAGTACGACCGAAAGTGGACTCGAAAAGAAAGACCGACCAAAAGTGGAGTTTCAACAACAAACAAGTACGACGGAAAGCGGACTCGAAAAGATAGACCGACCAAAAGCGGAGTTTCAACAACAAACGGGTACAACCGAAAGCGAACTCGAAATGAAAGACCGACCGAAAGCGGAGTTTCAACAACAAATGGGTACGACCGAAAGCGGACTTGAAAAGAAAGACCAACCGAAAGCGGAGTTTCAACAACAAACAAGTACGACGGAAAGCGGACTCGAAAAGATAGACTGACCGAAAGCGGAGTTTCAACAACAAACGGGTACAACCGAAAGCGAACTCGAAAAGAAAGACCGACCGAAAGCGGAGTTTCAACAACAAATGGGTACGACCGAAAGCAGACTTGAAAAGAAAGACCAACCGAAAGCGGAGTTTCAACAACAAACGAGTACGACTGAAAGCGGACTCGAAAAGATAGACCGACCGAAAGTGGAGTTTCAACAACAAATGGGTACGACCGAAAGCGGACTTGAAAAGAAAGACCAACCGAAAGCGGAGTTTCAACAACAGACGAGTACGACTGAAAGCGGACTCGAAAAGATAGACCGACCGAAAGCGGAGTTTCAACAACAAACGAGTACGACCGAAAGCGGACTCGAAAAGAAAGACCGACCGAAAGCGGAGTTTCAACAACAAACGAGTACGACCGAAAGTGGACTCGAAAAGAAAGACCGACCGAAAGCATTGTTTCAACAACAAATGGGTACGACCGAAAGCGGACTTGAAAAGAAAGACCAACCGAAAGCGGAGTTTCAACAACAAACGAGTACGACTGAAAGCGGACTCGAAAAGATAGACCGACCGAAAGCGGAGTTTCAACAACAAAAGGGTACGACCGAAAGCGGACTTGAAAAGAAAGACCAACCGAAAGCGGAGTTTCAACAACAAACAAGTACGACGGAAAGCGGACCCGAAACGATAGACCGACCGAAAGCGGAGTTTCAACAACAAACGGGTACAACCGAAAGAGAACTCGAAAAGAAAGACCGACCAAAAGCGGAGTTTCAACAAATAATGGGTACGACCGAAAGCGGACTCGAAAAGAAAGACCGACCGAAAGCGGAGTTTCAACAACAGACGAGTACGACTGAAAGCGGACTCGAAAAGATAGACCGACCGAAAGCGGAGTTTCAACAACATACGAGTACGACCGAAAGCGGACTCTAAAAGAAAGACCGACCGAAAGCGGAGTTTCAACAACAAACGAGTACGACCGAAAGCGGACTCGAAAAGAAAGACCGACCGAAAGCGTTGTTTCAACAACAAATGGGTACGACCGAAAGCGGACTTGAAAAGAAAGACGAACCGAAAGCGGAGTTTCAATAACAAACGAGTACGACTGAAAGCGGACTCGAAAAGATAGACCGACCGAAAGCGGAGTTTCAACAACAAATGGGTACGACCGAAAGCGGACTTGAAAAGAAAGACCAACCGAAAGCGGAGTTTCAACAACAAACAAGTACGACGGAAAGCGGACTCGAAACGATAGACCGACCGAAAGCGGAGTTTCAACAACAAACGGGTACAACCGAAAGCGAACTCGAAAAGAAAGACCGACCGAAAGCGGAGTTTCAACAACAAATGGGTACGACCGAAAGCGGACTCGAAAAGAAAGACCGACCAAAAGTGGAGTTTCAACAACAAACGAGTACGACCGAAAGCGGACTCGAAAAGAAAGACCGACTGAAAGCAGAGTTTGAACAATAAACGAGTACGACCAAAAGCGGACTAGAAAAGAAAGACCGACCGAAAGCGGAGTTTCAACAACAAACGAGTACGACCAAAAGTGGACTCGAAAAGAAAGACCGAACGAAAGCGGAGTTTCAACAACAAATGGGTACGACCGAAAGCGGACTTGAAAAGAAAGACCAACCGAAAGCGGAGTTTCAACAACAAACGAGTACGACTGAAAGCGGACTCGAAAAGATAGATTGACCGAAAGCGGAGTTTTAACAACAAACGAGTACGACCGAAAGCGGACTCGAAAAGAAAGACCGACCAAAAGTGGAGTTTCAACAACAAACGAGTACGACCGAAAGCGGACTCAAAAAGAAAGACCGACCGAAAGCGGACTCGAAAATAAAGACCGACCAAAAGCAGAGTTTCAACAACAAACGAGTACGACCGAAAGCGGACTCGAAAAGAAAGACCGACCAAAAGCGGAGTTTCAACAACAAATGAGTAGGACCAAAAGCGGACTCGAAAAGAAAGACCGACCGAAAGCGGTGTTTTCACAACAAACGAGTACGACCGAAAGCGGACTCGAAAAGAAAGACCGACCAAAAGCGAACTTGAAAAGGATGACCGACCGAAAGCGGAGTTTCAACAACAAACGAGTACGACCGAAAGCGGGCTCGAAAAGAAAGAACAATCGAAAGCGGAGTTTCAACAACAAACGAGTACGACCGAAAGTGGACTCGAAAAGAAAGACCGACCAAAAGTGGAGTTTCAACAACAAACAAGTACGACGGAAAGCGGACTCGAAAAGATAGACCGACCAAAAGCGGAGTTTCAACAACAAACGGGTACAACCGAAAGCGAACTCGAAATGAAAGACCGACCGAAAGCGGAGTTTCAACAACAAATGGGTACGACCGAAAGCGGACTTGAAAAGAAAGACCAACCGAAAGCGGAGTTTCAACAACAAACAAGTACGACGGAAGGCGGACTCGAAAAGATAGACTGACCGAAAGCGGAGTTTCAACAACAAACGGGTACAACCGAAAGCGAACTCGAAAAGAAAGACCGACCGAAAGCGGAGTTTCAACAACAAATGGGTACGACCGAAAGCAGACTTGAAAAGAAAGACCAACCGAAAGCGGAGTTTCAACAACAAACGAGTACGACTGAAAGCGGACTCGAAAAGATAGACCGACCGAAAGTGGAGTTTCAACAACAAATGGGTACGACCGAAAGCGGACTTGAAAAGAAAGACCAACCGAAAGCGGAGTTTCAACAACAGACGAGTACGACTGAAAGCGGACTCGAAAAGATAGACCGACCGAAAGCGGAGTTTCAACAACAAACGAGTACGACCGAAAGCGGACTCGAAAAGAAAGACCGACCGAAAGCGGAGTTTCAACAACAAACGAGTACGACCGAAAGTGGACTCGAAAAGAAAGACCGACCGAAAGCATTGTTTCAACAACAAATGGGTACGACCGAAAGCGGACTTGAAAAGAAAGACCAACCGAAAGCGGAGTTTCAACAACAAACGAGTACGACTGAAAGCGGACTCGAAAAGATAGACCGACCGAAAGCGGAGTTTCAACAACAAAAGGGTACGACCGAAAGCGGACTTGAAAAGAAAGACCAACCGAAAGCGGAGTTTCAACAACAAACAAGTACGACGGAAAGCGGACCCGAAACGATAGACCGACCGAAAGCGGAGTTTCAACAACAAACGGGTACAACCGAAAGAGAACTCGAAAAGAAAGACCGACCGAAAGCGGAGTTTCAACAAATAATGGGTACGACCGAAAGCGGACTCGAAAAGAAAGACCGACCGAAAGCGGAGTTTCAACAACAGACGAGTACGACTGAAAGCGGACTCGAAAAGATAGACCGACCGAAAGCGGAGTTTCAACAACATACGAGTACGACCGAAAGCGGACTCTAAAAGAAAGACCGACCGAAAGCGGAGTTTCAACAACAAACGAGTACGACCGAAAGCGGACTCGAAAAGAAAGACCGACCGAAAGCGTTGTTTCAACAACAAATGGGTACGACCGAAAGCGGACTTGAAAAGAAAGACGAACCGAAAGCGGAGTTTCAACAACAAACGAGTACGACTAAAAGCGGACTCGAAAAGATAGACCGACCGAAAGCGGAGTTTCAACAACAAATGGGTACGACCGAAAGCGGACTTGAAAAGAAAGACCAACCGAAAGCGGAGTTTCAACAACAAACAAGTACGACGGAAAGCGGACTCGAAACGATAGACCGACCGAAAGCGGAGTTTCAACAACAAACGGGTACAACCGAAAGCGAACTCGAAAAGAAAGACCGACCGAAAGCGGAGTTTCAACAACAAATGGGTACGACCGAAAGCGGACTCGAAAAGAAAGACCGACCAAAAGTGGAGTTTCAACAACAAACGAGTACGACCGAAAGCGGACTCGAAAAAAAGACCGACTGAAAGCAGAGTTTGAACAATAAACGAGTACGACCAAAAGCGGACTAGAAAAGAAAGACCGACCGAAAGCGGAGTTTCAACAACAAACGAGTACGACCAAAAGTGGACTCGAAAAGAAAGACCGAACGAAAGCGGAGTTTCAACAACAAATGGGTACGACCGAAAGCGGACTTGGAAAGAAAGACCAACCGAAAGCGGAGTTTCAACAACAAACGAGTACGACTGAAAGCGGACTCGAAAAGATAGATTGACCGAAAGCGGAGTTTTAACAACAAACGAGTACGACCGAAAGCGGACTCGAAAAGAAAGACCGACCAAAAGTGGAGTTTCAACAACAAACGTGTACGACCGAAAGCGGACTCAAAAAGAAAGACCGACAGAAAGCGGACTCGAAAATAAAGACCGACCGAAAGCAGAGTTTCAACAACAAACGAGTACGACCGAAAGCGGACTCGAAAAGAAAGACCGACCAAAAGCGGAGTTTCAACAACAAATGAGTAGGACCAAAAGCGGACTCGAAAAGAAAGACCGACCGAAAGCGGTGTTTTCACAACAAACGAGTACGACCGAAAGCGGACTCGAAAAGAAAGACCGACCAAAAGCGAACTTGAAAAGAATGACCGACCGAAAGCGGAGTTTCAACAACAAACGAGTACGACCGAAAGCGGGCTCGAAAAGAAAGAACAACCGAAAGCGGAGTTTCAACAACAAACGAGTACGACCGAAAGTGGACTCGAAAAGAAAGACCGACCAAAAGTGGAGTTTCAACAACAAACAAGTACGACGGAAAGCGGACTCGAAAAGATAGACCGACCGAAAGCGGAGTTTCAACAACAAACGGGTACAACCGAAAGCGAACTCGAAAAGAAAGACCGACCGAAAGCGGAGTTTCAACAACAAATGGGTACGACCGAAAGCGGACTTGAAAAGAAAGACCAACCGAAAGCGGAGTTTCAACAACAAACAAGTACGACGGAAAGCGGACTCGAAAAGATAGACCGACCGAAAGCGGAGTTTCAACAACAAACGGGTACAACCGAAAGCGAACTCGAAAAGAAAGACCGACCGAAAGCGGAGTTTCAACAACAAATGGGTACGACCGAAAGCAGACTTGAAAAGAAAGACCAACCGAAAGCGGAGTTTCAACAACAAACGAGTACGACTGAAAGCGGACTCGAAAAGATAGACCGACCGAAAGTGGAGTTTCAACAACAAATGGGTACGACCGAAAGTGGACTTGAAAAGAAAGACCAACCGAAAGCGGAGTTTCAACAACAAACGAGTACGACTGAAAGCGGACTCGAAAAGATAGACCGACCGAAAGCGGAGTTTCAACAACAAACGAGTACGACCGAAAGCGGACTCGAAAAGAAAGACCGACCGAAAGCGGAGTTTCAACAACAAACGAGTACGACGGAAAGCGGACCCGAAACGATAGACCGACCGAAAGCGGAGTTTCAACAACAAACGGGTACAACTGAAAGCGAACTCGAAAAGAAAGACCGACCGAAAGCGGAGTTTCAACAAATAATGGGTACGACCGAAAGCGGACTCGAAAAGAAAGATCGACCGAAAGCGGAGTTTCAACAACAAACGAGTACGACCGAAAGCGGACTCGAAAAGAAAGACCGACCGAAAGCGGAGTTTCAACAACAGACGAGTACGACTGAAAGCGGACTCGAAAAGATAGACCGACCGAAAGCGGAGTTTCAACAACATACGAGTACGACCGAAAGCGGACTCGAAAAGAAAGACCGACCGAAAGCGGAGTTTCAACAACAAACGAGTACGACCGAAAGCGGACTCGAAAAGAAAGACCGACCGAAAGCGTTGTTTCAACAACAAATGGGTACGACCGAAAGCGGACTTGAAAAGAAAGACGAACCGAAAGCGGAGTTTCAACAACAAACGAGTACAACTGAAAGCGGACTCAAAAAGATAGACCGACCGAAAGCGGAGTTTCAACAACAAATGGGTACGACTGAAAGCGGACTTGAAAAGAAAGACCAACCGAAAGCGGAGTTTCAACAACAAACGAGTACGACTGAAAGCGGACTCGAAAAGATAGACCGACCGAAAGCGGAGTTTCAACAACAAACGAGTACGACCGAAAGCGGACTCGAAAAGAAAGACCGACCGAAAGCGGAGTTTCAACAACAAACGAGTACGACGGAAAGCGGACCCGAAACGATAGACCGACCGAAAGCGGAGTTTCAACAACAAACGGGTACAACCGAAAGCGAACTCGAAAAGAAAGACCGACCGAAAGCGGAGTTTCAACAAATAATGGGTACGACCGAAAGCGGACTCGAAAAGAAAGACCGACCGAAAGCGGAGTTTCAACAACAGACGAGTACGACTGAAAGCGGACTCGAAAAGATAGACCGACCGAAAGCGGAGTTTCAACAACATACGAGTACGACCGAAAGCGGACTCGAAAAGAAAGACCGACCGAAAGCGGAGTTTCAACAACAAACGAGTACGACCGAAAGCGGACTCGAAAAGAAAGACCGACCGAAAGCGTTGTTTCAACAACAAATGGGTACGACCGAAAGCGGACTTGAAAAGAAAGACGAACCGAAAGCGGAGTTTCAACAACAAACGAGTACGACTGAAAGCGGACTCGAAAAGATAGACCGACCGAAAGCGGAGTTTCAACAACAAATGGGTACGACCGAAAGCGGACTTGAAAAGAAAGACCAACCGAAAGCGGAGTTTCAACAACAAACAAGTACGACGGAAAGCGGACTCGAAACGATAGACCGACCGAAAGCGGAGTTTCAACAACAAACGGGTACAACCGAAAGCGAACTCGAAAAGAAAGACCGACCGAAAGCGGAGTTTCAACAACAAATGGGTACGACCGAAAGCGGACTCGAAAAGAAAGACCGACCAAAAGTGGAGTTTCAACAACAAACGAGTACGACCGAAAGCGGACTCGAAAAGAAAGACCGACTGAAAGCAGAGTTTGAACAATAAACGAGTACGACCAAAAGCGGACTAGAAAAGAAAGACCGACCGAAAGCGGAGTTTCAACAACAAACGAGTACGACCAAAAGTGGCCTCGAAAAGAAAGACCGAACGAAAGCGGAGTTTCAACAACAAATGGGTACGACCGAAAGCGGACTTGAAAAGAAAGACCAACCGAAAGCGGAGTTTCAACAACAAACGAGTACGACTGAAAGCGGACTCAAAAAGATAGATTGACCGAAAGCGGAGTTTTAACAACAAACGAGTACGACCGAAAGCGGACTCGAAAAGAAAGACCGACCAAAAGTGGAGTTTCAACAACAAACGTGTACGACCGAAAGCGGACTCAAAAAGAAAGACCGACCGAAAGCGGACTCGAAAATAAAGACCGACCGAAAGCAGAGTTTCAACAACAAACGAGTACGACCGAAAGCGGACTCGAAAAGAAAGACCGACCAAAAGCGGAGTTTCAACAACAAATGAGTAGGACCAAAAGCGGACTTGAAAAGAAAGACCAACCGAAAGCGGAGTTTCAACAACAAACAAGTACGACGGAAAGCGGACTCGAAACGATAGACCGACCGAAAGCGGAGTTTCAACAACAAACGGGTACAACCGAAAGCGAACTCGAAAAGAAAGACCGACCGAAAGCGGAGTTTCAACAACAAATGGGTACGACCGAAAGCGGACTCGAAAAGAAAGACCGACCAAAAGTGGAGTTTCAACAACAAACGAGTACGACCGAAAGCGGACTCGAAAAGAAAGACCGACTGAAAGCAGAGTTTGAACAATAAACGAGTACGACCAAAAGCGGACTAGAAAAGAAAGACCGACCGAAAGCGGAGTTTCAACAACAAACGAGTACGACCAAAAGTGGACTCGAAAAGAAAGACCGAACGAAAGCGGAGTTTCAACAACAAATGGGTACGACCGAAAGCGGACTTGGAAAGAAAGACCAACCGAAAGCGGAGTTTCAACAACAAACGAGTACGACTGAAAGCGGACTCGAAAAGATAGATTGACCGAAAGCGGAGTTTTAACAACAAACGAGTACGACCGAAAGCGGACTCGAAAAGAAAGACCGACCAAAAGTGGAGTTTCAACAACAAACGTGTACGACCGAAAGCGGACTCAAAAAGAAAGACCGACCGAAAGCGGACTCGAAAATAAAGACCGACCGAAAGCAGAGTTTCAACAACAAACGAGTACGACCGAAAGCGGACTCGAAAAGAAAGACCGACCAAAAGCGGAGTTTCAACAACAAATGAGTAGGACCAAAAGCGGACTCGAAAAGAAAGACCGACCGAAAGCGGTGTTTTCACAACAAACGAGTACGACCGAAAGCGGACTCGAAAAGAAAGACCGACCAAAAGCGAACTTGAAAAGAATGACCGACCGAAAGCGGAGTTTCAACAACAAACGAGTAGGACCGAAAGCGGGCTCGAAAAGAAAGAACAACCGAAAGCGGAGTTTCAACAACAAACGAGTACGACCGAAAGTGGACTCGAAAAGAAAGACCGACCAAAAGTGGAGTTTCAACAACAAACAAGTACGACGGAAAGCGGACTCGAAAAGATAGACCGACCGAAAGCGGAGTTTCAACAACAAACGGGTACAACCGAAAGCGAACTCGAAAAGAAAGACCGACCGAAAGCGGAGTTTCAACAACAAATGGGTACGACCGAAAGCGGACTTGAAAAGAAAGACCAACCGAAAGCGGAGTTTCAACAACAAACAAGTACGACGGAAAGCGGACTCGAAAAGATAGACCGACCGAAAGCGGAGTTTCAACAACAAACGGGTACAACCGAAAGCGAACTCGAAAAGAAAGACCGACCGAAAGCGGAGTTTCAACAACAAATGGGTACGACCGAAAGCAGACTTGAAAAGAAAGACCAACCGAAAGCGGAGTTTCAACAACAAACGAGTACGACTGAAAGCGGACTCGAAAAGATAGACCGACCGAAAGTGGAGTTTCAACAACAAATGGGTACGACCGAAAGCGGACTTGAAAAGAAAGACCAACCGAAAGCGGAGTTTCAACAACAAACGAGTACGACTGAAAGCGGACTCGAAAAGATAGACCGACCGAAAGCGGAGTTTCAACAACAAAAGGGTACGACCGAAAGCGGACTTGAAAAGAAAGACCAACCGAAAGCGGAGTTTCAACAACAAACAAGTACGACGGAAAGCGGACCCGAAACGATAGACCGACCGAAAGCGGAGTTTCAACAACAAACGGGTACAACCGAAAGAGAACTCGAAAAGAAAGACCGACCGAAAGCGGAGTTTCAACAAATAATGGGTACGACCGAAAGCGGACTCGAAAAGAAAGACCGATCGAAAGCGGAGTTTCAACAACAGACGAGTACGACTGAAAGCGGACTCGAAAAGATAGACCGACCGAAAGCGGAGTTTCAACAACATACGAGTACGACCGAAAGCGGACTCGAAAAGAAAGACCGACCGAAAGCGGAGTTTCAACAACAAACGAGTACGACCGAAAGCGGACTCGAAAAGAAAGACCGACCGAAAGCGTTGTTTCAACAACAAATGGGTACGACCGAAAGCGGACTTGAAAAGAAAGACGAACCGAAAGCGGAGTTTCAACAACAAACGAGTACGACTGAAAGCGGACTCAAAAAGATAGACCGACCGAAAGCGGAGTTTCAACAACAAATGGGTACGACCGAAAGCGGACTTGAAAAGAAAGACCAACCGAAAGCGGAGTTTCAACAACAAACAAGTACGACGGAAAGCGGACTCGAAACGATAGACCGACCGAAAGCGGAGTTTCAACAACAAACGGGTACAACCGAAAGCGAACTCGAAAAGAAAGACCGACCGAAAGCGGAGTTTCAACAACAAATGGGTACGACCGAAAGCGGACTCGAAAAGAAAGACCGACCAAAAGTGGAGTTTCAACAACAAACGAGTACGACCGAAAGCGGACTCGAAAAGAAAGACCGACTGAAAGCAGAGTTTGAACAATAAACGAGTACGACCAAAAGCGGACTAGAAAAGAAAGACCGACCGAAAGCGGAGTTTCAACAACAAACGAGTACGACCAAAAGTGGACTCGAAAAGAAAGACCGAACGAAAGCGGAGTTTCAACAACAAATGGGTACGACCGAAAGCGGACTTGAAAAGAAAGACCAACCGAAAGCGTAGTTTCAACAACAAACGAGTACGACTGAAAGCGGACTCGAAAAGATAGATTGACCGAAAGCGGAGTTTTAACAACAAACGAGTACGACCGAAAGCGGACTCGAAAAGAAAGACCGACCAAAAGTGGAGTTTCAACAACAAACGTGTACGACCGAAAGCGGACTCAAAAAGAAAGACCGACCGAAAGCGGACTCGAAAATAAAGACCGACCGAAAGCAGAGTTTCAACAACAAACGAGTACGACCGAAAGCGGACTCGAAAAGAAAGACCGACCAAAAGCGGAGTTTCAACAACAAATGAGTAGGACCAAAAGCGGACTCGAAAAGAAAGACCGACCGAAAGCGGTGTTTTCACAACAAACGAGTACGACCGAAAGCGGACTCGAAAAGAAAGACCGACCAAAAGCGAACTTGAAAAGAATGACCGACCGAAAGCGGAGTTTCAACAACAAACGAGTACGACCGAAAGCGGGCTCGAAAAGAAAGAACAACCGAAAGCGGAGTTTCAACAACAAACGAGTACGACCGAAAGTGGACTCGAAAAGAAAGACCGACCAAAAGTGGAGTTTCAACAACAAACAAGTACGACGGAAAGCGGACTCGAAAAGATAGACCGACCGAAAGCGGAGTTTCAACAACAAACGGGTACAACCGAAAGCGAACTCGAAAAGAAAGACCGACCGAAAGCGGAGTTTCAACAACAAATGGGTACGACCGAAAGCGGACTTGAAAAGAAAGACCAACCGAAAGCGGAGTTTCAACAACAAACAAGTACGACGGAAAGCGGACTCGAAAAGATAGACCGACCGAAAGCGGAGTTTCAACAACAAACGGGTACAACCGAAAGCGAACTCGAAAAGAAAGACCGACCGAAAGCGGAGTTTCAACAACAAATGGGTACAACCGAAAGCAGACTTGAAAAGAAAGACCAACCGAAAGCGGAGTTTCAACAACAAACGAGTACGACTGAAAGCGGACTCGAAAAGATAGACCGACCGAAAGTGGAGTTTCAACAACAAATGGGTACGACCGAAAGCGGACTTGAAAAGAAAGACCAACCGAAAGCGGAGTTTCAACAACAAACGAGTACGACTGAAAGCGGACTCGAAAAGATAGACCAACCGAAAGCGGAGTTTCAACAACAAACGAGTACGACCGAAAGCGGACTCGAAAAGAAAGACCGACCGAAAGCGGAGTTTCAACAACAAACGAGTACGACGGAAAGCGGACCCGAAACGATAGACCGACCGAAAGCGGAGTTTCAACAACAAACGGGTACAACCGAAAGCGAACTCGAAAAGAAAGACCGACCGAAAGCGGAGTTTCAACAAATAATGGGTACGACCGAAAGCGGACTCGAAAAGAAAGACCGACCGAAAGCGGAGTTTCAACAACAGACGAGTACGACTGAAAGCGGACTCGAAAAGATAGACCGACCGAAAGCGGAGTTTCAACAACATACGAGTACGACCGAAAGCGGACTCGAAAAGAAAGACCGACCGAAAGCGGAGTTTCAACAACAAACGAGTACGACCGAAAGCGGACTCGAAAAGAAAGACCGACCGAAAGCGTTGTTTCAACAACAAATGGGTACGACCGAAAGCGGACTTGAAAAGAAAGACGAACCGAAAGCGGAGTTTCAACAACAAACGAGTACGACTGAAAGCGGACTCGAAAAGATAGACCGACCGAAAGCGGAGTTTCAACAACAAATGGGTACGACCGAAAGCGGACTTGAAAAGAAAGACCAACCGAAAGCGGAGTTTCAACAACAAACAAGTACGACGGAAAGCGGACTCGAAACGATAGACCGACCGAAAGCGGAGTTTCAACAACAAACGGGTACAACCGAAAGCGAACTCGAAAAGAAAGACCGACCGAAAGCGGACTTTCAACAACAAATGGGTACGACCGAAAGCGGACTCGAAAAGAAAGACCGACCAAAAGTGGAGTTTCAACAACAAACGAGTACGACCGAAAGCGGACTCGAAAAGAAAGACCGACTGAAAGCAGAGTTTGAACAATAAACGAGTACGACCAAAAGCGGACTAGAAAAGAAAGACCGACCGAAAGCGGAGTTTCAACAACAAACGAGTACGACCAAAAGTGGACTCGAAAAGAAAGACCGAACGAAAGCGGAGTTTCAACAACAAATGGGTACGACCGAAAGCGGACTTGAAAAGAAAGACCAACCGAAAGCGGAGTTTCAACAACAAACGAGTACGACTGAAAGCGGACTCGAAAAGATAGATTGACCGAAAGCGGAGTTTTAACAACAAACGAGTACGACCGAAAGCGGACTCGAAAAGAAAGACCGACCAAAAGTGGAGTTTCAACAACAAACGTGTACGACCGAAAGCGGACTCAAAAAGAAAGACCGACCGAAAGCGGGCTCGAAAATAAAGACCGACCGAAAGCAGAGTTTCAACAACAAACGAGTACGACCGAAAGCGGACTCGAAAAGAAAGACCGACCAAAAGCGGAGTTTCAACAACAAATGAGTAGGACCAAAAGCGGACTCGAAAAGAAAGACCGACCGAAAGCGGTGTTTTCACAACAAACGAGTACGACCGAAAGCGGACTCGAAAAGAAAGACCGACCAAAAGCGAACTTGAAAAGAATGACCGACCGAAAGCGGAGTTTCAACAACAAACGAGTACGACCGAAAGTGGACTCGAAAAGAAAGACCGACCAAAAGTGGAGTTTCAACAACAAACAAGTACGACGGAAAGCGGACTCGAAAAGATAGACCGACCGAAAGCGGAGTTTCAACAACAAACGGGTACAACCGAAAGCGAACTCGAAAAGAAAGACCGACCGAAAGCGGAGTTTCAACAACAAATGGGTACGACCGAAAGCGGACTTGAAAAGAAAGACCAACCGAAAGCGGAGTTTCAACAACAAACAAGTACGACGGAAAGCGGACTCGAAAAGATAGACCGACCGAAAGCGGAGTTTCAACAACAAACGGGTACAACCGAAAGCGAACTCGAAAAGAAAGACCGACCGAAAGCGGAGTTTCAACAACAAATGGGTACGACCGAAAGCAGACTTGAAAAGAAAGACCAACCGAAAGCGGAGTTTCAACAACAAACGAGTACGACTGAAAGCGGACTCGAAAAGATAGACCGACCGAAAGTGGAGTTTCAACAACAAATGGGTACGACCGAAAGCGGACTTGAAAAGAAAGACCAACCGAAAGCGGAGTTTCAACAACAGACGAGTACGACTGAAAGCGGACTCGAAAAGATAGACCGACCGAAAGCGGAGTTTCAACAACAAACGAGTACGACCGAAAGCGGACTCGAAAAGAAAGACCGACCGAAAGCGGAGTTTCAACAACAAACGAGTACGACCGAAAGTGGACTCGAAAAGAAAGACCGACCGAAAGCGTTGTTTCAACAATAAATGGGTACGACCGAAAGCGGACTTGAAAAGAAAGACCAACCGAAAGCGGAGTTTCAACAACAAACGAGTACGACTGAAAGCGGACTCGAAAAGATAGACCGACCGAAAGCGGAGTTTCAACAACAAAAGGGTACGACCGAAAGCGGACTTGAAAAGAAAGACCAACCGAAAGCGGAGTTTCAACAACAAACAAGTACGACGGAAAGCGGACCCGAAACGATAGACCGACCGAAAGCGGAGTTTCAACAACAAACGGGTACAACCGAAAGCGAACTCGAAAAGAAAGACCGACCGAAAGCGGAGTTTCAACAAATAATAGGTACGACCGAAAGCGGACTCGAACAGAAAGACCGACCAAAAGTGGAGTTTCAACAACAAACGAGTACGACCGAAAGCGGACTCGAAAAGAAAGACCGACTGAAAGCAGAGTTTGAACAATAAACGAGTACGACCAAAAGCGGACTAGAAAAGAAAGACCGACCGAAAGCGGAGTTTCAACAACAAACGAGTACGACCAAAAGTGGACTCGAAAAGAAAGACCGAACGAAAGCGGAGTTTCAACAACAAACGGGTAGGACCGAAAGCGGACTTGAAAAGAAAGACCAACCGAAAGCGGAGTTTCAACAACAAACGAGTACGACTGAAAGCGGACTTGAAAAGATAGATTGACCGAAAGCGGAGTTTTAACAACAAACGAGTACGACCGAAAGCGGACTCGAAAAGAAAGACCGACCAAAAGTGGAGTTTCAACAACAAACAAGTACGACGGAAAGCGGACTCGAAAAGATAGACCGACCGAAAGCGGAGTTTCAACAACAAACGGGTACAACCGAAAGCGAACTCGAAAAGAAAGACCGACCGAAAGCGGAGTTTCAACAACAAATGGGTACGACCGAAAGCGGACTTGAAAAGAAAGACCAACCGAAAGCGGAGTTTCAACAACAAACAAGTACGACGGAAAGCGGACTCGAAAAGATAGACCGACCGAAAGCGGAGTTTCAACAACAAACGGGTACAACCGAAAGCGAACTCGAAAAGAAAGACCGACCGAAAGCGGAGTTTCAACAACAAATGGGTACGACCGAAAGCAGACTTGAAAAGAAAGACCAACCGAAAGCGGAGTTTCAACAACAAACGAGTACGACTGAAAGCGGACTCGAAAAGATAGACCGACCGAAAGTGGAGTTTCAACAACAAATGGGTACGACCGAAAGCGGACTTGAAAAGAAAGACCAACCGAAAGCGGAGTTTCAACAACAGACGAGTACGACTGAAAGCGGACTCGAAAAGATAGACCGACCGAAAGCGGAGTTTCAACAACAAACGAGTACGACCGAAAGCGGACTCGAAAAGAAAGACCGACCGAAAGCGGAGTTTCAACAACAAACGAGTACGACCGAAAGTGGACTCGAAAAGAAAGACCGACCGAAAGCGTTGTTTCAACAATAAATGGGTACGACCGAAAGCGGACTTGAAAAGAAAGACCAACCGAAAGCGGAGTTTCAACAACAAACGAGTACGACTGAAAGCGGACTCGAAAAGATAGACCGACCGAAAGCGGAGTTTCAACAACAAAAGGGTACGACCGAAAGCGGACTTGAAAAGAAAGACCAACCGAAAGCGGAGTTTCAACAACAAACAAGTACGACGGAAAGCGGACCCGAAACGATAGACCGACCGAAAGCGGAGTTTCAACAACAAACGGGTACAACCGAAAGCGAACTCGAAAAGAAAGACCGACCGAAAGCGGAGTTTCAACAAATAATAGGTACGACCGAAAGCGGACTCGAACAGAAAGACCGACCAAAAGTGGAGTTTCAACAACAAACGAGTACGACCGAAAGCGGACTCGAAAAGAAAGACCGACTGAAAGCAGAGTTTGAACAATAAACGAGTACGACCAAAAGCGGACTAGAAAAGAAAGACCGACCGAAAGCGGAGTTTCAACAACAAACGAGTACGACCAAAAGTGGACTCGAAAAGAAAGACCGAACGAAAGCGGAGTTTCAACAACAAACGGGTAGGACCGAAAGCGGACTTGAAAAGAAAGACCAACCGAAAGCGGAGTTTCAACAACAAACGAGTACGACTGAAAGCGGACTTGAAAAGATAGATTGACCGAAAGCGGAGTTTTAACAACAAACGAGTACGACCGAAAGCGGACTCGAAAAGAAAGACCGACCAAAAGTGGAGTTTCAACAACAAACGAGTACGACCGAAAGCGGACTCAAAAAGAAAGACCGACCGAAAGCGGACTCGAAAATAAAGACCGACCGAAAGCAGAGTTTCAACAACAAACGAGTACGACCGAAAGCGGACTCGAAAAGAAAGACCGACCAAAAGCGGAGTTTCAACAACAAATGAGTAGGACCAAAAGCGGACTCGAAAAGAAAGACCGACCGAAAGCGGTGTTTTCACAACAAACGAGTACGACCGAAAGCGGACTCGAAAAGCAAGACCGACCAAAAGCGAACTTGAAAAGAATGACCGACCGAAAGCGGAGTTTCAACAACAAACGAGTACGACCGAAAGCGGGCTCGAAAAGAAAGACCAACCGAAAGCGGAGTCTCAACAACAAACGAGTACGACCGAAAGTGGACTCGAAAAGAAAGACCGACCAAAAGTGGAGTTTCAACAACAAACAAGTACGACCGAAAGCGGACTCGAAAAGATAGACCGACCGAAAGCGGAGTTTCAACAACAAACGGGTACAACCGAAAGCGAACTCGAAAAGAAAGACCGACCGAAAGCGGAGTTTCAACAACAAATGGGTACGACCGAAAGCAGACTTGAAAAGAAAGACCAACCGAAAGCGGAGTTTCAACCACAAACGAGTACGACTGAAAGCGGACTCGAAAAGATAGACCGACCGAAAGCGGAGTTTCAACAACAAACGAGTACGACCGAAAGCGGACTCGAAAAGAAAGACCGACCGAAAGCGGAGTTTCAACAACAAACGAGTACGACCGAAAGTGGACTCGAAAAGAAAGACCGACCGAAAGCGTTGTTTCAACAATAAATGGGTACGACCGAAAGCGGACTTGAAAAGAAAGACCAACCGAAAGCGGAGTTTCAACAACAAACGAGTACGACTGAAAGCGGACTCGAAAAGATAGACCGACCGAAAGCGGAGTTTCAACAACAAAAGGGTACGACCGAAAGCGGACTTGAAAAGAAAGACCAACCGAAAGCGGAGTTTCAACAACAAACAAGTACGACGGAAAGCGGACCCGAAACGATAGACCGACCGAAAGCGGAGTTTCAACAACAAACGGGTACAACCGAAAGCGAACTCGAAAAGAAAGACCGACCGAAAGCGGAGTTTCAACAAATAATAGGTACGACCGAAAGCGGACTCGAAAAGAAAGACCGACCAAAAGTGGAGTTTCAACAACAAACGAGTACGACCGAAAGCGGACTCGAAAAGAAAGACCGACTGAAAGCAGAGTTTGAACAATAAACGAGTACGACCAAAAGCGGACTAGAAAAGAAAGACCGACCGAAAGCGGAGTTTCAACAACAAACGAGTACGACCAAAAGTGGACTCGAAAAGAAAGACCGAACGAAAGCGGAGTTTCAACAACAAACGGGTAGGACCGAAAGCGGACTTGAAAAGAAAGACCAACCGAAAGCGGAGTTTCAACAACAAACGAGTACGACTGAAAGCGGACTTGAAAAGATAGATTGACCGAAAGCGGAGTTTTAACAACAAACGAGTACGACCGAAAGCGGACTCGAAAAGAAAGACCGACCAAAAGTGGAGTTTCAACAACAAACGAGTACGACCGAAAGCGGACTCAAAAAGAAAGACCGACCGAAAGCGGACTCGAAAATAAAGACCGACCGAAAGCAGAGTTTCAACAACAAACGAGTACGACCGAAAGCGGACTCGAAAAGAAAGACCGACCAAAAGCGGAGTTTCAACAACAAATGAGTAGGACCAAAAGCGGACTCGAAAAGAAAGACCGACCGAAAGCGGTGTTTTCACAACAAACGAGTACGACCGAAAGCGGACTCGAAAAGCAAGACCGACCAAAAGCGAACTTGAAAAGAATGACCGACCGAAAGCGGAGTTTCAACAACAAACGAGTACGACCGAAAGCGGGCTCGAAAAGAAAGACCAACCGAAAGCGGAGTCTCAACAACAAACGAGTACGACCGAAAGTGGACTCGAAAAGAAAGACCGACCAAAAGTGGAGTTTCAACAACAAACAAGTACGACCGAAAGCGGACTCGAAAAGATAGACCGACCGAAAGCGGAGTTTCAACAACAAACGGGTACAACCGAAAGCGAACTCGAAAAGAAAGACCGACCGAAAGCGGAGTTTCAACAACAAATGGGTACGACCGAAAGCAGACTTGAAAAGAAAGACCAACCGAAAGCGGAGTTTCAACCACAAACGAGTACGACTGAAAGCGGACTCGAAAAGATAGACCGACCGAAAGCGGAGTTTCAACAACAAACGAGTACGACCGAAAGCGGACTCGAAAAGAAAGACCGACCGAAAGCGGAGTTTCAACAACAAACGAGTACGACCGAAAGTGGACTCGAAAAGAAAGACCGACCGAAAGCGTTGTTTCAACAATAAATGGGTACGACCGAAAGCGGACTTGAAAAGAAAGACCAACCGAAAGCGGAGTTTCAACAACAAACGAGTACGACTGAAAGCGGACTCGAAAAGATAGACCGACCGAAAGCGGAGTTTCAACAACAAAAGGGTACGACCGAAAGCGGACTTGAAAAGAAAGACCAACCGAAAGCGGAGTTTCAACAACAAACAAGTACGACGGAAAGCGGACCCGAAACGATAGACCGACCGAAAGCGGAGTTTCAACAACAAACGGGTACAACCGAAAGCGAACTCGAAAAGAAAGACCGACCGAAAGCGGAGTTTCAACAAATAATAGGTACGACCGAAAGCGGACTCGAAAAGAAAGACCGACCAAAAGTGGAGTTTCAACAACAAACGAGTACGACCGAAAGCGGACTCGAAAAGAAAGACCGACTGAAAGCAGAGTTTGAACAATAAACGAGTACGACCAAAAGCGGACTAGAAAAGAAAGACCGACCGAAAGCGGAGTTTCAACAACAAACGAGTACGACCAAAAGTGGACTCGAAAAGAAAGACCGAACGAAAGCGGAGTTTCAACAACAAACGGGTAGGACCGAAAGCGGACTTGAAAAGAAAGACCAACCGAAAGCGGAGTTTCAACAACAAACGAGTACGACTGAAAGCGGACTTGAAAAGATAGATTGACCGAAAGCGGAGTTTTAACAACAAACGAGTACGACCGAAAGCGGACTCGAAAAGAAAGACCGACCAAAAGTGGAGTTTCAACAACAAACGAGTACGACCGAAAGCGGACTCAAAAAGAAAGACCGACCGAAAGCGGACTCGAAAATAAAGACCGACCGAAAGCAGAGTTTCAACAACAAACGAGTACGACCGAAAGCGGACTCGAAAAGAAAGACCGACCAAAAGCGGAGTTTCAACAACAAATGAGTAGGACCAAAAGCGGACTCGAAAAGAAAGACCGACCGAAAGCGGTGTTTTCACAACAAACGAGTACGACCGAAAGCGGACTCGAAAAGCAAGACCGACCAAAAGCGAACTTGAAAAGAATGACCGACCGAAAGCGGAGTTTCAACAACAAACGAGTACGACCGAAAGCGGGCTCGAAAAGAAAGACCAACCGAAAGCGGAGTTTCAACAACAAACGAGTACGACCGAAAGTGGACTCGAAAAGAAAGACCGACCAAAAGTGGAGTTTCAACAACAAACAAGTACGACCGAAAGCGGACTCGAAAAGATAGACCGACCGAAAGCGGAGTTTCAACAACAAACGGGTACAACCGAAAGCGAACTCGAAAAGAAAGACCGACCGAAAGCGGAGTTTCAACAACAAATGGGTACGACCGAAAGCAGACTTGAAAAGAAAGACCAACCGAAAGCGGAGTTTCAACAACAAACGAGTACGACTGAAAGCGGACTCGAAAAGATAGACCGACCGAAAGCGGAGTTTCAACAACAAATGGGTACGACCGAAAGCGGACTTGAAAAGAAAGACCAACCGAAAGCGGAGTTTCAACAACAAACAAGTACGACGGAAAGCGGACTCGAAACGATAGACCGACCGAAAGCGGAGTTTCAACAACAAACGGGTACAACCGAAAGCGAACTCGAAAAGAAAGACCGACCGAAAACGGAGTTTCAACAATAAATGGGTACGACCGAAAGCGGACTCGAAAAGAAAGACCGACCAAAAGTGGAGTTTCAACAACAAACGAGTACGACCGAAAGCGGACTCGAAAAGAAAGACCGACTGAAAGCAGAGTTTGAACAATAAACGAGTACGACCAAAAGCGGACTAGAAAAGAAAGACCGACCGATAGCGGAGTTTCAACAACAAACGAGTACGACCAAAAGTGGACTCGAAAAGAAAGACCGAACGAAAGCGGAGTTTCAACAACAAACGGGTACAACCGAAAGCGAACTCGAAAAGAAAGACCGACCGAAAGCGGAGTTTCAACAACAAATGGGTACGACCGAAAGCGGACTTGAAAAGAAAGACCAACCGAAAGCGGAGTTTCAACAACAAACAAGTACGACGGAAAGCGGACTCGAAAAGATAGACCGACCGAAAGCGGAGTTTCAACAACAAACGGGTACAACCGAAAGCGAACTCGAAAAGAAAGACCGACCGAAAGCGGAGTTTCAACAACAAATGGGTACGACCGAAAGCAGACTTGAAAAGAAAGACCAACCGAAAGCGGAGTTTCAACAACAAACGAGTACGTCTGAAAGCGGACTCGAAAAGATAGACCGACCGAAAGTGGAGTTTCAACAACAAATGGGTACGACCGAAAGCGGACTTGAAAAGAAAGACCAACCGAAAGCGGAGTTTCAACAACAGACGAGTACGACTGAAAGCGGACTCGAAAAGATAGACCGACCGAAAGCGGAGTTTCAACAACAAACGAGTACGACCGAAAGCGGACTCGAAAAGAAAGACCGACCGAAAGCGGAGTTTCAACAACAAACGAGTACGACCGAAAGTGGACTCGAAAAGAAAGACCGACCGAAAGCGTTGTTTCAACAATAAATGGGTACGACCGAAAGCGGACTTGAAAAGAAAGACCAACCGAAAGCGGAGTTTCAACAACAAACGAGTACGACTGAAAGCGGACTCGAAAAGATAGACCGACCGAAAGCGGAGTTTCAACAACAAAAGGGTACGACCGAAAGCGGACTTGAAAAGAAAGACCAACCGAAAGCGGAGTTTCAACAACAAACAAGTACGACGGAAAGCGGACCCGAAACGATAGACCGACCGAAAGCGGAGTTTCAACAACAAACGGGTACAACCGAAAGCGAACTCGAAAAGAAAGACCGACCGAAAGCGGAGTTTCAACAAATAATAGGTACGACCGAAAGCGGACTCGAACAGAAAGACCGACCAAAAGTGGAGTTTCAACAACAAACGAGTACGACCGAAAGCGGACTCGAAAAGAAAGACCGACTGAAAGCAGAGTTTGAACAATAAACGAGTACGACCAAAAGCGGACTAGAAAAGAAAGACCGACCGAAAGCGGAGTTTCAACAACAAACGAGTACGACCAAAAGTGGACTCGAAAAGAAAGACCGAACGAAAGCGGAGTTTCAACAACAAACGGGTAGGACCGAAAGCGGACTTGAAAAGAAAGACCAACCGAAAGCGGAGTTTCAACAACAAACGAGTACGACTGAAAGCGGACTTGAAAAGATAGATTGACCGAAAGCGGAGTTTTAACAACAAACGAGTACGACCGAAAGCGGACTCGAAAAGAAAGACCGACCAAAAGTGGAGTTTCAACAACAAACGAGTACGACCGAAAGCGGACTCAAAAAGAAAGACCGACCGAAAGCGGACTCGAAAATAAAGACCGACCGAAAGCAGAGTTTCAACAACAAACGAGTACGACCGAAAGCGGACTCGAAAAGAAAGACCGACCAAAAGCGGAGTTTCAACAACAAATGAGTAGGACCAAAAGCGGACTCGAAAAGAAAGACCGACCGAAAGCGGTGTTTTCACAACAAACGAGTACGACCGAAAGCGGACTCGAAAAGCAAGACCGACCAAAAGCGAACTTGAAAAGAATGACCGACCGAAAGCGGAGTTTCAACAACAAACGAGTACGACCGAAAGCGGGCTCGAAAAGAAAGACCAACCGAAAGCGGAGTCTCAACAACAAACGAGTACGACCGAAAGTGGACTCGAAAAGAAAGACCGACCAAAAGTGGAGTTTCAACAACAAACAAGTACGACCGAAAGCGGACTCGAAAAGATAGACCGACCGAAAGCGGAGTTTCAACAACAAACGGGTACAACCGAAAGCGAACTCGAAAAGAAAGACCGACCGAAAGCGGAGTTTCAACAACAAATGGGTACGACCGAAAGCAGACTTGAAAAGAAAGACCAACCGAAAGCGGAGTTTCAACCACAAACGAGTACGACTGAAAGCGGACTCGAAAAGATAGACCGACCGAAAGCGGAGTTTCAACAACAAACGAGTACGACCGAAAGCGGACTCGAAAAGAAAGACCGACCGAAAGCGGAGTTTCAACAACAAACGAGTACGACCGAAAGTGGACTCGAAAAGAAAGACCGACCGAAAGCGTTGTTTCAACAATAAATGGGTACGACCGAAAGCGGACTTGAAAAGAAAGACCAACCGAAAGCGGAGTTTCAACAACAAACGAGTACGACTGAAAGCGGACTCGAAAAGATAGACCGACCGAAAGCGGAGTTTCAACAACAAAAGGGTACGACCGAAAGCGGACTTGAAAAGAAAGACCAACCGAAAGCGGAGTTTCAACAACAAACAAGTACGACGGAAAGCGGACCCGAAACGATAGACCGACCGAAAGCGGAGTTTCAACAACAAACGGGTACAACCGAAAGCGAACTCGAAAAGAAAGACCGACCGAAAGCGGAGTTTCAACAAATAATAGGTACGACCGAAAGCGGACTCGAAAAGAAAGACCGACCAAAAGTGGAGTTTCAACAACAAACGAGTACGACCGAAAGCGGACTCGAAAAGAAAGACCGACTGAAAGCAGAGTTTGAACAATAAACGAGTACGACCAAAAGCGGACTAGAAAAGAAAGACCGACCGAAAGCGGAGTTTCAACAACAAACGAGTACGACCAAAAGTGGACTCGAAAAGAAAGACCGAACGAAAGCGGAGTTTCAACAACAAACGGGTAGGACCGAAAGCGGACTTGAAAAGAAAGACCAACCGAAAGCGGAGTTTCAACAACAAACGAGTACGACTGAAAGCGGACTTGAAAAGATAGATTGACCGAAAGCGGAGTTTTAACAACAAACGAGTACGACCGAAAGCGGACTCGAAAAGAAAGACCGACCAAAAGTGGAGTTTCAACAACAAACGAGTACGACCGAAAGCGGACTCAAAAAGAAAGACCGACCGAAAGCGGACTCGAAAATAAAGACCGACCGAAAGCAGAGTTTCAACAACAAACGAGTACGACCGAAAGCGGACTCGAAAAGAAAGACCGACCAAAAGCGGAGTTTCAACAACAAATGAGTAGGACCAAAAGCGGACTCGAAAAGAAAGACCGACCGAAAGCGGTGTTTTCACAACAAACGAGTACGACCGAAAGCGGACTCGAAAAGCAAGACCGACCAAAAGCGAACTTGAAAAGAATGACCGACCGAAAGCGGAGTTTCAACAACAAACGAGTACGACCGAAAGCGGGCTCGAAAAGAAAGACCAACCGAAAGCGGAGTTTCAACAACAAACGAGTACGACCGAAAGTGGACTCGAAAAGAAAGACCGACCAAAAGTGGAGTTTCAACAACAAACAAGTACGACCGAAAGCGGACTCGAAAAGATAGACCGACCGAAAGCGGAGTTTCAACAACAAACGGGTACAACCGAAAGCGAACTCGAAAAGAAAGACCGACCGAAAGCGGAGTTTCAACAACAAATGGGTACGACCGAAAGCAGACTTGAAAAGAAAGACCAACCGAAAGCGGAGTTTCAACAACAAACGAGTACGACTGAAAGCGGACTCGAAAAGATAGACCGACCGAAAGCGGAGTTTCAACAACAAATGGGTACGACCGAAAGCGGACTTGAAAAGAAAGACCAACCGAAAGCGGAGTTTCAACAACAAACAAGTACGACGGAAAGCGGACTCGAAACGATAGACCGACCGAAAGCGGAGTTTCAACAACAAACGGGTACAACCGAAAGCGAACTCGAAAAGAAAGACCGACCGAAAACGGAGTTTCAACAACAAATGGGTACGACCGAAAGCGGACTCGAAAAGAAAGACCGACCAAAAGTGGAGTTTCAACAACAAACGAGTACGACCGAAAGCGGACTCGAAAAGAAAGACCGACTGAAAGCAGAGTTTGAACAATAAACGAGTACGACCAAAAGCGGACTAGAAAAGAAAGACCGACCGATAGCGGAGTTTCAACAACAAACGAGTACGACCAAAAGTGGACTCGAAAAGAAAGACCGAACGAAAGCGGAGTTTCAACAACAAACGGGTACAACCGAAAGCGAACTCGAAAAGAAAGACCGACCGAAAGCGGAGTTTCAACAACAAATGGGTACGACCGAAAGCGGACTTGAAAAGAAAGACCAACCGAAAGCGGAGTTTCAACAACAAACAAGTACGACGGAAAGCGGACTCGAAAAGATAGACCGACCGAAAGCGGAGTTTCAACAACAAACGGGTACAACCGAAAGCGAACTCGAAAAGAAAGACCGACCGAAAGCGGAGTTTCAACAACAAATGGGTACGACCGAAAGCAGACTTGAAAAGAAAGACCAACCGAAAGCGGAGTTTCAACAACAAACGAGTACGTCTGAAAGCGGACTCGAAAAGATAGACCGACCGAAAGTGGAGTTTCAACAACAAATGGGTACGACCGAAAGCGGACTTGAAAAGAAAGACCAACCGAAAGCGGAGTTTCAACAACAGACGAGTACGACTGAAAGCGGACTCGAAAAGATAGACCGACCGAAAGCGGAGTTTCAACAACAAACGAGTACGACCGAAAGCGGACTCGAAAAGAAAGACCGACCGAAAGCGGAGTTTCAACAACAAACGAGTACGACCGAAAGTGGACTCGAAAAGAAAGACCGACCGAAAGCGTTGTTTCAACAATAAATGGGTACGACCGAAAGCGGACTTGAAAAGAAAGACCAACCGAAAGCGGAGTTTCAACAACAAACGAGTACGACTGAAAGCGGACTCGAAAAGATAGACCGACCGAAAGCGGAGTTTCAACAACAAAAGGGTACGACCGAAAGCGGACTTGAAAAGAAAGACCAACCGAAAGCGGAGTTTCAACAACAAACAAGTACGACGGAAAGCGGACCCGAAACGATAGACCGACCGAAAGCGGAGTTTCAACAACAAACGGGTACAACCGAAAGCGAACTCGAAAAGAAAGACCGACCGAAAGCGGAGTTTCAACAAATAATAGGTACGACCGAAAGCGGACTCGAAAAGAAAGACCGACCAAAAGTGGAGTTTCAACAACAAACGAGTACGACCGAAAGCGGACTCGAAAAGAAAGACCGACTGAAAGCAGAGTTTGAACAATAAACGAGTACGACCAAAAGCGGACTAGAAAAGAAAGACCGACCGAAAGCGGAGTTTCAACAACAAACGAGTACGACCAAAAGTGGACTCGAAAAGAAAGACCGAACGAAAGCGGAGTTTCAACAACAAACGGGTAGGACCGAAAGCGGACTTGAAAAGAAAGACCAACCGAAAGCGGAGTTTCAACAACAAACGAGTACGACTGAAAGCGGACTTGAAAAGATAGATTGACCGAAAGCGGAGTTTTAACAACAAACGAGTACGACCGAAAGCGGACTCGAAAAGAAAGACCGACCAAAAGTGGAGTTTCAACAACAAACGAGTACGACCGAAAGCGGACTCAAAAAGAAAGACCGACCGAAAGCGGACTCGAAAATAAAGACCGACCGAAAGCAGAGTTTCAACAACAAACGAGTACGACCGAAAGCGGACTCGAAAAGAAAGACCGACCAAAAGCGGAGTTTCAACAACAAATGAGTAGGACCAAAAGCGGACTCGAAAAGAAAGACCGACCGAAAGCGGTGTTTTCACAACAAACGAGTACGACCGAAAGCGGACTCGAAAAGCAAGACCGACCAAAAGCGAACTTGAAAAGAATGACCGACCGAAAGCGGAGTTTCAACAACAAACGAGTACGACCGAAAGCGGGCTCGAAAAGAAAGACCAACCGAAAGCGGAGTTTCAACAACAAACGAGTACGACCGAAAGTGGACTCGAAAAGAAAGACCGACCAAAAGTGGAGTTTCAACAACAAACAAGTACGACCGAAAGCGGACTCGAAAAGATAGACCGACCGAAAGCGGAGTTTCAACAACAAACGGGTACAACCGAAAGCGAACTCGAAAAGAAAGACCGACCGAAAGCGGAGTTTCAACAACAAATGGGTACGACCGAAAGCAGACTTGAAAAGAAAGACCAACCGAAAGCGGAGTTTCAACAACAAACGAGTACGACTGAAAGCGGACTCGAAAAGATAGACCGACCGAAAGCGGAGTTTCAACAACAAATGGGTACGACCGAAAGCGGACTTGAAAAGAAAGACCAACCGAAAGCGGAGTTTCAACAACAAACAAGTACGACGGAAAGCGGACTCGAAACGATAGACCGACCGAAAGCGGAGTTTCAACAACAAACGGGTACAACCGAAAGCGAACTCGAAAAGAAAGACCGACCGAAAACGGAGTTTCAACAACAAATGGGTACGACCGAAAGCGGACTCGAAAAGAAAGACCGACCAAAAGTGGAGTTTCAACAACAAACGAGTACGACCGAAAGCGGACTCGAAAAGAAAGACCGACTGAAAGCAGAGTTTGAACAATAAACGAGTACGACCAAAAGCGGACTAGAAAAGAAAGACCGACCGATAGCGGAGTTTCAACAACAAACGAGTACGACCAAAAGTGGACTCGAAAAGAAAGCCCGAACGAAAGCGGAGTTTCAACAACAAACGGGTACAACCGAAAGCGAACTCGAAAAGAAAGACCGACCGAAAGCGGAGTTTCAACAACAAATGGGTACGACCGAAAGCGGACTTGAAAAGAAAGACCAACCGAAAGCGGAGTTTCAACAACAAACAAGTACGACGGAAAGCGGACTCGAAAAGATAGACCGACCGAAAGCGGAGTTTCAACAACAAACGGGTACAACCGAAAGCGAACTCGAAAAGAAAGACCGACCGAAAGCGGAGTTTCAACAACAAATGGGTACGACCGAAAGCAGACTTGAAAAGAAAGACCAACCGAAAGCGGAGTTTCAACAACAAACGAGTACGTCTGAAAGCGGACTCGAAAAGATAGACCGACCGAAAGTGGAGTTTCAACAACAAATGGGTACGACCGAAAGCGGACTTGAAAAGAAAGACCAACCGAAAGCGGAGTTTCAACAACAGACGAGTACGACTGAAAGCGGACTCGAAAAGATAGACCGACCGAAAGCGGAGTTTCAACAACAAACGAGTACGACCGAAAGCGGACTCGAAAAGAAAGACCGACCGAAAGCGGAGTTTCAACAACAAACGAGTACGACCGAAAGTGGACTCGAAAAGAAAGACCGACCGAAAGCGTTGTTTCAACAATAAATGGGTACGACCGAAAGCGGACTTGAAAAGAAAGACCAACCGAAAGCGGAGTTTCAACAACAAACGAGTACGACTGAAAGCGGACTCGAAAAGATAGACCGACCGAAAGCGGAGTTTCAACAACAAAAGGGTACGACCGAAAGCGGACTTGAAAAGAAAGACCAACCGAAAGCGGAGTTTCAACAACAAACAAGTACGACGGAAAGCGGACCCGAAACGATAGACCGACCGAAAGCGGAGTTTCAACAACAAACGGGTACAACCGAAAGCGAACTCGAAAAGAAAGACCGACCGAAAGCGGAGTTTCAACAAATAATAGGTACGACCGAAAGCGGACTCGAAAAGAAAGACCGACCAAAAGTGGAGTTTCAACAACAAACGAGTACGACCGAAAGCGGACTCGAAAAGAAAGACCGACTGAAAGCAGAGTTTGAACAATAAACGAGTACGACCAAAAGCGGACTAGAAAAGAAAGACCGACCGAAAGCGGAGTTTCAACAACAAACGAGTACGACCAAAAGTGGACTCGAAAAGAAAGACCGAACGAAAGCGGAGTTTCAACAACAAATGGGTAGGACCGAAAGCGGACTTGAAAAGAAAGACCAACTGAAAGCGGAGTTTCAACAACAAACGAGTACGACTGAAAGCGGACTTGAAAAGATAGATTGACCGAAAGCGGAGTTTTAACAACAAACGAGTACGACCGAAAGCGGACTCGAAAAGAAAGACCGACCAAAAGTGGAGTTTCAACAACAAACGAGTACGACCGAAAGCGGACTCAAAAAGAAAGACCGACCGAAAGCGGACTCGAAAATAAAGACCGACCGAAAGCAGAGTTTCAACAACAAACGAGTACGACCGAAAGCGGACTCGAAAAGAAAGACCGACCAAAAGCGGAGTTTCAACAACAAATGAGTAGGACCAAAAGCGGACTCGAAAAGAAAGACCGACCGAAAGCGGTGTTTTCACAACAAACGAGTACGACCGAAAGCGGACTCGAAAAGCAAGACCGACCAAAAGCGAACTTGAAAAGAATGACCGACCGAAAGCGGAGTTTCAACAACAAACGAGTACGACCGAAAGCGGGCTCGAAAAGAAAGACCAACCGAAAGCGGAGTTTCAACAACAAACGAGTACGACCGAAAGTGGACTCGAAAAGAAAGACCGACCAAAAGTGGAGTTTCAACAACAAACAAGTACGACCGAAAGCGGACTCGAAAAGATAGACCGACCGAAAGCGGAGTTTCAACAACAAACGGGTACAACCGAAAGCGAACTCGAAAAGAAAGACCGACCGAAAGCGGAGTTTCAACAACAAATGGGTACGACCGAAAGCAGACTTGAAAAGAAAGACCAACCGAAAGCGGAGTTTCAACAACAAACGAGTACGACTGAAAGGGGACTCGAAAAGATAGACCGACCGAAAGCGGAGTTTCAACAACAAATGGGTACGACCGAAAGCGGACTTGAAAAGAAAGACCAACCGAAAGCGGAGTTTCAACAACAAACAAGTACGACGGAAAGCGGACTCGAAACGATAGACCGACCGAAAGCGGAGTTTCAACAACAAACGGGTACAACCGAAAGCGAACTCGAAAAGAAAGACCGACCGAAAACGGAGTTTCAACAACAAATGGGTACGACCGAAAGCGGACTCGAAAAGAAAGACCGACCAAAAGTGGAGTTTCAACAACAAACGAGTACGACCGAAAGCGGACTCGAAAAGAAAGACCGACTGAAAGCAGAGTTTGAACAATAAACGAGTACGACCAAAAGCGGACTAGAAAAGAAAGACCGACCGAAAGCGGAGTTTCAACAACAAACGAGTACGACCAAAAGTGGACTCGAAAAGAAAGACCGAACGAAAGCGGAGTTTCAACAACAAATGGGTACGACCGAAAGCGGACTTGAAAAGAAAGACCAACCGAAAGCGGAGTTTCAACAACAAACGAGTACGACTGAAAGCGGACTCGAAAAGATAGATTGACCGAAAGCGGAGTTTTAACAACAAACGAGTACGACCGAAAGCGGACTCGAAAAGAAAGACCGACCAAAAGTGGAGTTTCAACAACAAACGTGTACGACCGAAAGCGGACTCAAAAAGAAAGACCGACCGAAAGCGGACTCGAAAATAAAGACCGACCGAAAGCAGAGTTTCAACAACAAACGAGTACGACCGAAAGCGGACTCGAAAAGAAAGACCGACCAAAAGCGGAGTTTCAACAACAAATGAGTAGGACCAAAAGCGGACTCGAAAAGAAAGACCGACCGAAAGCGGTGTTTTCACAACAAACGAGTACGACCGAAAGCGGACTCGAAAAGAAAGACCGACCAAAAGCGAACTTGAAAAGAATGACCGACCGAAAGCGGAGTTTCAACAACAAACGAGTACGACCGAAAGCGGGCTCGAAAAGAAAGAACAACCGAAAGCGGAGTTTCAACAACAAACGAGTACGACCGAAAGTGGACTCGAAAAGAAAGACCGACCAAAAGTGGAGTTTCAACAACAAACAAGTACGACGGAAAGCGGACTCGAAAAGATAGACCGACCGAAAGCGGAGTTTCAACAACAAACGGGTACAACCGAAAGCGAACTCGAAAAGAAAGACCGACCGAAAGCGGAGTTTCAACAACAAATGGGTACGACCGAAAGCGGACTTGAAAAGAAAGACCAACCGAAAGCGGAGTTTCAACAACAAACAAGTACGACGGAAAGCGGACTCGAAAAGATAGACCGACCGAAAGCGGAGTTTCAACAACAAACGGGTACAACCGAAAGCGAACTCGAAAAGAAAGACCGACCGAAAGCGGAGTTTCAACAACAAATGGGTACGACCGAAAGCAGACTTGAAAAGAAAGACCAACCGAAAGCGGAGTTTCAACAACAAACGAGTACGACTGAAAGCGGACTCGAAAAGATAGACCGACCGAAAGCAGAGTTTCAACAACAAATGGGTACGACCGAAAGCGGACTTGAAAAGAAAGACCAACCGAAAGCGGAGTTTCAACAACAAACAAGTACGACGGAAAGCGGACTCGAAACGATAGACCGACCGAAAGCGGAGTTTCAACAACAAACGGGTACAACCGAAAGCGAACTCGAAAAGAAAGACCGACCGAAAACGGAGTTTCAACAACAAATGGGTACGACCGAAAGCGGACTCGAAAAGAAAGACCGACCAAAAGTGGAGTTTCAACAACAAACGAGTACGACCGAAAGCGGACTCGAAAAGAAAGACCGACTGAAAGCAGAGTTTGAACAATAAACGAGTACGACCAAAAGCGGACTAGAAAAGAAAGACCGACCGAAAGCGGAGTTTCAACAACAAACGAGTACGACCAAAAGTGGACTCGAAAAGAAAGACCGAACGAAAGCGGAGTTTCAACAACAAACGGGTACAACCGAAAGCGAACTCGAAAAGAAAGACCGACCGAAAGCGGAGTTTCAACAACAAATGGGTACGACCGAAAGCGGACTTGAAAAGAAAGACCAACCGAAAGCGGAGTTTCAACAACAAACAAGTACGACGGAAAGCGGACTCGAAAAGATAGACCGACCGAAAGCGGAGTTTCAACAACAAACGGGTACAACCGAAAGCGAACTTGAAAAGAAAGACCGACCGAAAGCGGAGTTTCAACAACAAATGGGTACGACCGAAAGCAGACTTGAAAAGAAAGACCAACCGAAAGCGGAGTTTCAACAACAAACGAGTACGACTGAAAGCGGACTCGAAAAGATAGACCGACCGAAAGTGGAGTTTCAACAACAAATGGGTACGACCGAAAGCGGACTTGAAAAGAAAGACCAACCGAAAGCGGAGTTTCAACAACAGACGAGTACGACTGAAAGCGGACTCGAAAAGATAGACCGACCGAAAGCGGAGTTTCAACAACAAACGAGTACGACCGAAAGCGGACTCGAAAAGAAAGACCGACCGAAAGCGGAGTTTCAACCACAAACGAGTACGACCGAAAGTGGACTCGAAAAGAAAGACCGACCGAAAGCGTTGTTTCAACAATAAATGGGTACGACCGAAAGCGGACTTGAAAAGAAAGACCAACCGAAAGCGGAGTTTCAACAACAAACGAGTACGACTGAAAGCGGACTCGAAAAGATAGACCGACCGAAAGCGGAGTTTCAACAACAAAAGGGTACGACCGAAAGCGGACTTGAAAAGAAAGACCAACCGAAAGCGGAGTTTCAACAACAAACAAGTACGACGGAAAGCGGACCCAAAACGATAGACCGACCGAAAGCGGAGTTTCAACAACAAACGGGTACAACCGAAAGCGAACTCGAAAAGAAAGACCGACCGAAAGCGGAGTTTCAACAAATAATAGGTACGACCGAAAGCGGACTCGAAAAGAAAGACCGACCAAAAGTGGAGTTTCAACAACAAACGAGTACGACCGAAAGCGGACTCGAAAAGAAAGACCGACTGAAAGCAGAGTTTGAACAATAAACGAGTACGACCAAAAGCGGACTAGAAAAGAAAGACCGACCGAAAGCGGAGTTTCAACAACAAACGAGTACGACCAAAAGTGGACTCGAAAAGAAAGACCGAACGAAAGCGGAGTTTCAACAACAAATGGGTAGGACCGAAAGCGGACTTGAAAAGAAAGACCAACCGAAAGCGGAGTTTCAACAACAAACGAGTACGACTGAAAGCGGACTTGAAAAGATAGATTGACCGAAAGCGGAGTTTTAACAACAAACGAGTACGACCGAAAGCGGACTCGAAAAGAAAGACCGACCAAAAGTGGAGTTTCAACAACAAACGAGTACGACCGAAAGCGGACTCAAAAAGAAAGACCGACCGAAAGCGGACTCGAAAATAAAGACCGACCGAAAGCAGAGTTTCAACAACAAACGAGTACGACCGAAAGCGGACTCGAAAAGAAAGACCGACCAAAAGCGGAGTTTCAACAACAAATGAGTAGGACCAAAAGCGGACTCGAAAAGAAAGACCGACCGAAAGCGGTGTTTTCACAACAAACGAGTACGACCGAAAGCGGACTCGAAAAGCAAGACCGACCAAAAGCGAACTTGAAAAGAATGACCGACCGAAAGCGGAGTTTCAACAACAAACGAGTACGACCGAAAGCGGGCTCGAAAAGAAAGACCAACCGAAAGCGGAGTTTCAACAACAAACGAGTACGACCGAAAGTGGACTCGAAAAGAAAGACCGACCAAAAGTGGAGTTTCAACAACAAACAAGTACGACCGAAAGCGGACTCTAAAAGATAGACCGACCGAAAGCGGAGTTTCAACAACAAACGGGTACAACCGAAAGCGAACTCGAAAAGAAAGACCGACCGAAAGCGGAGTTTCAACAACAAATGGGTACGACCGAAAGCAGACTTGAAAAGAAAGACCAACCGAAAGCGGAGTTTCAACAACAAACGAGTACGACTGAAAGGGGACTCGAAAAGATAGACCGACCGAAAGCGGAGTTTCAACAACAAATGGGTACGACCGAAAGCGGACTTGAAAAGAAAGACCAACCGAAAGCGGAGTTTCAACAACAAACAAGTACGACGGAAAGCGGACTCGAAACGATAGACCGACCGAAAGCGGAGTTTCAACAACAAACGGGTACAACCGAAAGCGAACTCGAAAAGAAAGACCGACCGAAAACGGAGTTTCAACAACAAATGGGTACGACCGAAAGCGGACTCGAAAAGAAAGACCGACCAAAAGTGGAGTTTCAACAACAAACGAGTACGACCGAAAGCGGACTCGAAAAGAAAGACCGACTGAAAGCAGAGTTTGAACAATAAACGAGTACGACCAAAAGCGGACTAGAAAAGAAAGACCGACCGAAAGCGGAGTTTCAACAACAAACGAGTACGACCAAAAGTGGACTCGAAAAGAAAGACCGAACGAAAGCGGAGTTTCAACAACAAATGGGTACGACCGAAAGCGGACTTGAAAAGAAAGACCAACCGAAAGCGGAGTTTCAACAACAAACGAGTACGACTGAAAGCGGACTCGAAAAGATAGATTGACCGAAAGCGGAGTTTTAACAACAAACGAGTACGACCGAAAGCGGACTCGAAAAGAAAGACCGACCAAAAGTGGAGTTTCAACAACAAACGTGTACGACCGAAAGCGGACTCAAAAAGAAAGACCGACCGAAAGCGGACTCGAAAATAAAGACCGACCGAAAGCAGAGTTTCAACAACAAACGAGTACGACCGAAAGCGGACTCGAAAAGAAAGACCGACCAAAAGCGGAGTTTCAACAACAAATGAGTAGGACCAAAAGCGGACTCGAAAAGAAAGACCGACCGAAAGCGGTGTTTTCACAACAAACGAGTACGACCGAAAGCGGACTCGAAAAGAAAGACCGACCAAAAGCGAACTTGAAAAGAATGACCGACCGAAAGCGGAGTTTCAACAACAAACGAGTACGACCGAAAGCGGGCTCGAAAAGAAAGAACAACCGAAAGCGGAGTTTCAACAACAAACGAGTACGACCGAAAGTGGACTCGAAAAGAAAGACCGACCAAAAGTGGAGTTTCAACAACAAACAAGTACGACGGAAAGCGGACTCGAAAAGATAGACCGACCGAAAGCGGAGTTTCAACAACAAACGGGTACAACCGAAAGCGAACTCGAAAAGAAAGACCGACCGAAAGCGGAGTTTCAACAACAAATGGGTACGACCGAAAGCGGACTTGAAAAGAAAGACCAACCGAAAGCGGAGTTTCAACAACAAACAAGTACGACGGAAAGCGGACTCGAAAAGATAGACCGACCGAAAGCGGAGTTTCAACAACAAACGGGTACAACCGAAAGCGAACTCGAAAAGAAAGACCGACCGAAAGCGGAGTTTCAACAACAAATGGGTACGACCGAAAGCAGACTTGAAAAGAAAGACCAACCGAAAGCGGAGTTTCAACAACAAACGAGTACGACTGAAAGCGGACTCGAAAAGATCGACCGACCGAAAGTGGAGTTTCAACAACAAATGGGTACGACCGAAAGCGGACTTGAAAAGAAAGACCAACTGAAAGCGGAGTTTCAACAACAGACGAGTACGACTGAAAGCGGACTCGAAAAGATAGACCGACCGAAAGCGGAGTTTCAACAACAAACGAGTACGACCGAAAGCGGACTCGAAAAGAAAGACCGACCGAAAGCGGAGTTTCAACAACAAACGAGTACGACCGAAAGTGGACTCGAAAAGAAAGACCGACCGAAAGCGTTGTTTCAACAACAAATGGGTACGACCGAAAGCGGACTTGAAAAGAAAGACCAACCGAAAGCGGAGTTTCAACAACAAACGAGTACGACTGAAAGCGGACTCGAAAAGATAGACCGACCGAAAGCGGAGTTTCAACAACAAACGAGTACGACCGAAAGCGGTCTCGAAAAGAAAGACCGACCGAAAGCGGAGTTTCAACAACAAACGAGTACGACCGAAAGTGGACTCGAAAAGAAAGACCGACCGAAAGCGTTGTTTCAACAACAAATGGGTACGACCGAAAGCGGACTTGAAAAGAAAGACCAACCGAAAGCGGAGTTTCAACAACAAACGAGTACGACTGAAAGCGGACTAGAAAAGAAAGACCGACCGAAAGCGGAGTTTCAACAACAAACGAGTACGACCAAAAGTGGACTCGAAAAGAAAGACCGAACGAAAGCGGAGTTTCAACAACAAATGGGTACGACCGAAAGCGGACTTGAAAAGAAAGACCAACCGAAAGCGGAGTTTCAACAACAAACGAGTACGACTGAAAGCGGACTCGAAAAGATAGATTGACCGAAAGCGGAGTTTTAACAACAAACGAGTACGACCGAAAGCAGACTCGAAAAGAAAGACCGACCAAAAGTGGAGTTTCAACAACAAACGTGTACGACCGAAAGCGGACTCAAAAAGAAAGACCGACCGAAAGCGGACTCGAAAATAAAGACCGACCGAAAGCAGAGTTTCAACAACAAACGAGTACGACCGAAAGCGGACTCGAAAAGAAAGACCGACCAAAAGCGGAGTTTCAACAACAAATGAGTAGGACCAAAAGCGGACTCGAAAAGAAAGACCGACCGAAAGCGGTGTTTTCACAACAAACGAGTACGACCGAAAGCGGACTCGAAAAGAAAGACCGACCAAAAGCGAACTTGAAAAGAATGACCGACCGAAAGCGGAGTTTCAACAACAAACGAGTACGACCGAAAGCGGGCTCGAAAAGAAAGAACAACCGAAAGCGGAGTTTCAACAACAAACGAGTACGACCGAAAGTGGACTCGAAAAGAAAGACCGACCAAAAGTGGAGTTTCAACAACAAACAAGTACGACGGAAAGCGGACTCGAAAAGATAGACCGACCGAAAGCGGAGTTTCAACAACAAACGGGTACAACCGAAAGCGAACTCGAAAAGAAAGACCGACCGAAAGCGGAGTTTCAACAACAAATGGGTACGACCGAAAGCGGACTTGAAAAGAAAGACCAACCGAAAGCGGAGTTTCAACAACAAACAAGTACGACGGAAAGCGGACTCGAAAAGATAGACCGACCGAAAGCGGAGTTTCAACAACAAACGGGTACAACCGAAAGCGAACTCGAAAAGAAAGACCGACCGAAAGCGGAGTTTCAACAACAAATGGGTACGACCGAAAGCAGACTTGAAAAGAAAGACCAACCGAAAGCGGAGTTTCAACAACAAACGAGTACGACTGAAAGCGGACTCGAAAAGATCGACCGACCGAAAGTGGAGTTTCAACAACAAATGGGTACGACCGAAAGCGGACTTGAAAAGAAAGACCAACTGAAAGCGGAGTTTCAACAACAGACGAGTACGACTGAAAGCGGACTCGAAAAGATAGACCGACCGAAAGCGGAGTTTCAACAACAAACGAGTACGACCGAAAGCGGACTCGAAAAGAAAGACCGACCGAAAGCGGAGTTTCAACAACAAACGAGTACGACCGAAAGTGGACTCGAAAAGAAAGACCGACCGAAAGCGTTGTTTCAACAACAAATGGGTACGACCGAAAGCGGACTTGAAAAGAAAGACCAACCGAAAGCGGAGTTTCAACAACAAACGAGTACGACTGAAAGCGGACTCGAAAAGATAGACCGACCGAAAGCGGAGTTTCAACAACAAACGAGTACGACCGAAAGCGGACTCGAAAAGAAAGACCGACCGAAAGCGGAGTTTCAACAACAAACGAGTACGACCGAAAGTGGACTCGAAAAGAAAGACCGACCGAAAGCGTTGTTTCAACAACAAATGGGTACGACCGAAAGCGGACTTGAAAAGAAAGACCAACCGAAAGCGGAGTTTCAACAACAAACGAGTACGACTGAAAGCGGACTAGAAAAGAAAGACCGACCGAAAGCAGAGTTTCAACAACAAACGAGTACGACCAAAAGTGGACTCGAAAAGAAAGACCGAACGAAAGCGGAGTTTCAACAACAAATGGGTACGACCGAAAGCGGACTTGAAAAGAAAGACCAACCGAAAGCGGAGTTTCAACAACAAACGAGTACGACTGAAAGCGGACTCGAAAAGATAGATTGACCGAAAGCGGAGTTTTAACAACAAACGAGTACGACCAAAAGTGGACTCGAAAAGAAAGACCGAACGAAAGCGGAGTTTCAACAACAAATGGGTACGACCGAAAGCGGACTTGAAAAGAAAGACCAACCGAAAGCGGAGTTTCAACAACAAACGAGTACGACTGAAAGCGGACTCGAAAAGATAGATTGACCGAAAGCGGAGTTTTAACAACAAACGAGTACGACCGAAAGCGGACTCGAAAAGAAAGACCGACCAAAAGTGGAGTTTCAACAACAAACGTGTACGACCGAAAGCGGACTCAAAAAGAAAGACCGACCGAAAGCGGACTCGAAAATAAAGACCGACCGAAAGCAGAGTTTCAACAACAAACGAGTACGACCGAAAGCGGACTCGAAAAGAAAGACCGACCAAAAGCGGAGTTTCAACAACAAATGAGTAGGACCAAAAGCGGACTCGAAAAGAAAGACCGACCGAAAGCGGTGTTTTCACAACAAACGAGTACGACCGAAAGCGGACTCGAAAAGAAAGACCGACCAAAAGCGAACTTGAAAAGAATGACCGACCGAAAGCGGAGTTTCAACAACAAACGAGTACGACCGAAAGCGGGCTCGAAAAGAAAGAACAACCGAAAGCGGAGTTTCAACAACAAACGAGTACGACCGAAAGTGGACTCGAAAAGAAAGACCGACCAAAAGTGGAGTTTCAACAACAAACAAGTACGACGGAAAGCGGACTCGAAAAGATAGACCGACCGAAAGCGGAGTTTCAACAACAAACGGGTACAACCGAAAGCGAACTCGAAAAGAAAGACCGACCGAAAGCGGAGTTTCAACAACAAATGGGTACGACCGAAAGCGGACTTGAAAAGAAAGACCAACCGAAAGCGGAGTTTCAACAACAAACAAGTACGACGGAAAGCGGACTCGAAAAGATAGACCGACCGAAAGCAGAGTTTCAACAACAAACGGGTACAACCGAAAGCGAACTCGAAAAGAAAGACCGACCGAAAGCGGAGTTTCAACAACAAATGGGTACGACCGAAAGCAGACTTGAAAAGAAAGACCAACCGAAAGCGGAGTTTCAACAACAAACGAGTACGACTGAAAGCGGACTCGAAAAGATCGACCGACCGAAAGTGGAGTTTCAACAACAAATGGGTACGACCGAAAGCGGACTTGAAAAGAAAGACCAACTGAAAGCGGAGTTTCAACAACAGACGAGTACGACTGAAAGCGGACTCGAAAAGATAGACCGACCGAAAGCGGAGTTTCAACAACAAACGAGTACGACCGAAAGCGGACTCGAAAAGAAAGACCGACCGAAAGCGGAGTTTCAACAACAAACGAGTACGACCGAAAGTGGACTCGAAAAGAAAGACCGACCGAAAGCGTTGTTTCAACAACAAATGGGTACGACCGAAAGCGGACTTGAAAAGAAAGACCAACCGAAAGCGGAGTTTCAACAACAAACGAGTACGACTGAAAGCGGACTCGAAAAGATAGACCGACCGAAAGCGGAGTTTCAACAACAAACGAGTACGACCGAAAGCGGACTCGAAAAGAAAGACCGACCGAAAGCGGAGTTTCAACAACAAACGAGTACGACCGAAAGTGGACTCGAAAAGAAAGACCGACCGAAAGCGTTGTTTCAACAACAAATGGGTACGACCGAAAGCGGACTTGAAAAGAAAGACCAACCGAAAGCGGAGTTTCAACAACAAACGAGTACGACTGAAAGCGGACTAGAAAAGAAAGACCGACCGAAAGCGGAGTTTCAACAACAAACGAGTACGACCAAAAGTGGACTCGAAAAGAAAGACCGAACGAAAGCGGAGTTTCAACAACAAATGGGTACGACCGAAAGCGGACTTGAAAAGAAAGACCAACCGAAAGCGGAGTTTCAACAACAAACGAGTACGACTGAAAGCGGACTCGAAAAGATAGATTGACCGAAAGCGGAGTTTTAACAACAAACGAGTACGACCGAAAGCGGACTCGAAAAGAAAGACCGACCAAAAGTGGAGTTTCAACAACAAACGTGTACGACCGAAAGCGGACTCAAAAAGAAAGACCGACCGAAAGCGGACTCGAAAATAAAGACCGACCGAAAGCAGAGTTTCAACAACAAACGAGTACGACCGAAAGCGGACTCGAAAAGAAAGACCGACCAAAAGCGGAGTTTCAACAACAAATGAGTAGGACCAAAAGCGGACTCGAAAAGAAAGACCGACCGAAAGCGGTGTTTTCACAACAAACGAGTACGACCGAAAGCGGACTCGAAAAGAAAGACCGACCAAAAGCGAACTTGAAAAGAATGACCGACCGAAAGCGGAGTTTCAACAACAAACGAGTACGACCGAAAGCGGGCTCGAAAAGAAAGAACAACCGAAAGCGGAGTTTCAACAACAAACGAGTACGACCGAAAGTGGACTCGAAAAGAAAGACCGACCAAAAGTGGAGTTTCAACAACAAACAAGTACGACGGAAAGCGGACTCGAAAAGATAGACCGACCGAAAGCGGAGTTTCAACAACAAACGGGTACAACCGAAAGCGAACTCGAAAAGAAAGACCGACCGAAAGCGGAGTTTCAACAACAAATGGGTACGACCGAAAGCGGACTTGAAAAGAAAGACCAACCGAAAGCGGAGTTTCAACAACAAACAAGTACGACGGAAAGCGGACTCGAAAAGATAGACCGACCGAAAGCGGAGTTTCAACAACAAACGGGTACAACCGAAAGCGAACTCGAAAAGAAAGACCGACCGAAAGCGGAGTTTCAACAACAAATGGGTACGACCGAAAGCAGACTTGAAAAGAAAGACCAACCGAAAGCGGAGTTTCAACAACAAACGAGTACGACTGAAAGCGGACTCGAAAAGATCAACCGACCGAAAGTGGAGTTTCAACAACAAATGGGTACGACCGAAAGCGGACTTGAAAAGAAAGACCAACCGAAAGCGGAGTTTCAACAACAGACGAGTACGACTGAAAGCGGACTCGAAAAGATAGACCGACCGAAAGCGGAGTTTCAACAACAAACGAGTACGACCGAAAGCGGACTCGAAAAGAAAGACCGACCGAAAGCGGAGTTTCAACAACAAACGGGTACAACCGAAAGCGAACTCGAAAAGAAAGACCGACCGAAAGCGGAGTTTCAACAACAAATGGGTACGACCGAAAGCAGACTTGAAAAGAAAGACCAACCGAAAGCGGAGTTTCAACAACAAACGAGTACGACTGAAAGCGGACTCGAAAAGATCAACCGACCGAAAGTGGAGTTTCAACAACAAATGGGTACGACCGAAAGCGGACTTGAAAAGAAAGACCAACCGAAAGCGGAGTTTCAACAACAGACGAGTACGACTGAAAGCGGACTCGAAAAGATAGACCGACCGAAAGCGGAGTTTCAACAACAAACGAGTACGACCGAAAGCGGACTCGAAAAGAAAGACCGACCGAAAGCGGAGTTTCAACAACAAACGAGTACGACCGAAAGTTGACTCGAAAAGAAAGACCGACCGAAAGCGTTGTTTCAACAACAAATGGGTACGACCGAAAGCGGACTTGAAAAGAAAGACCAACCGAAAGCGGAGTTTCAACAACAAACGAGTACGACTGAAAGCGGACTCGAAAAGATAGACCGACCGAAAGCGGAGTTTCAACAACAAAAGGGTACGACCGAAAGCGGACTTGAAAAGAAAGACCAACCGAAAGCGGAGTTTCAACAACAAACAAGTACGACGGAAAGCGGACCCGAAACGATAGACCGACCGAAAGCGGAGTTTCAACAACAAACGGATACAACCGAAAGCGAACTCGAAAAGAAAGACCGACCGAAAGCGGAGTTTCAACAAATAATGGGTACGACCGAAAGCGGACTCGAAAAGAAAGACCGACCAAAAGTGGAGTTTCAACAACAAACGAGTACGACCGAAAGCTGACTCGAAAAGAAAGACCGACTGAAAGCAGAGTTTGAACAATAAACGAGTACGACCAAAAGCGGACTAGAAAAGAAAGATCGACCGAAAGCGGAGTTTCAACAACAAACGAGTACGACCAAAAGTGGACTCGAAAAGAAAGACCGAACGAAAGCGGAGTTTCAACAACAAATGGGTAGGACCGAAAGCGGACTTGAAAAGAAAGACCAACCGAAAGCGGAGTTTCAACAACAAACGAGTACGACTGAAAGCGGACTTGAAAAGATAGATTGACCGAAAGCGGAGTTTTAACAACAAACGAGTACGACCGAAAGCGGACTCGAAAAGAAAGACCGACCAAAAGTGGAGTTTCAACAACAAACGAGTACGACCGAAAGCGGACTCAAAAAGAAAGACCGACCGAAAGCGGACTCGAAAATAAAGACCAACCGAAAGCAGAGTTTCAACAACAAACGAGTACGACCGAAAGCGGACTCGAAAAGAAAGACCGACCAAAAGCGGAGTTTCAACAACAAATGAGTAGGACCAAAAGCGGACTCGAAAAGAAAGACCGACCGAAAGCGGTGTTTTCACAACAAACGAGTACGACCGAAAGCGGACTCGAAAAGCAAGACCGACCAAAAGCGAACTTGAAAAGAATGACCGACCGAAAGCGGAGTTTCAACAACAAACGAGTACGACCGAAAGCGGGCTCGAAAAGAAAGACCAACCGAAAGCGGAGTTTCAACAACAAACGAGTACGACCGAAAGTGGACTCGAAAAGAAAGACCGACCAAAAGTGGAGTTTCAACAACAAACAAGTACGACCGAAAGCGGACTCGAAAAGATAGACCGACCGAAAGCGGAGTTTCAACAACAAACGGGTACAACCGAAAGCGAACTCGAAAAGAAAGACCGACCGAAAGCGGAGTTTCAACAACAAATGGGTACGACCGAAAGCGGACTTGAAAAGAAAGACCAACCGAAAGCGGAGTTTCAACAACAAACAAGTACGACGGAAAGCGGACTCGAAAAGATAGACCGACCGAAAGCGGAGTTTCAACAACAAACGAGTACGACTGAAAGCGGACTCGAAAAGATCAACCGACCGAAAGTGGAGTTTCAACAACAAATGGGTACGACCGAAAGCGGACTTGAAAAGAAAGACCAACCGAAAGCGGAGTTTCAACAACAAACGAGTACGACTGAAAGCGGACTCGAAAAGATAGACCGACCGAAAGCGGAGTTTCAACAACAAACGAGTACGACCGAAAGCGGACTCGAAAAGAAAGACCGACCGAAAGCGGAGTTTCAACAACAAACGGGTACAACCGGAAGCGAACTCGAAAAGAAAGACCGACCGAAAGCGGAGTTTCAACAACAAATGGGTACGACCGAAAGCAGACTTGAAAAGAAAGACCAACCGAAAGCGGAGTTTCAACAACAAACGAGTACGACTGAAAGCGGACTCGAAAAGATCAACCGACCGAAAGTGGAGTTTCAACAACAAATGGGTACGACCGAAAGCGGACTTGAAAAGAAAGACCAACCGAAAGCGGAGTTTCAACAACAGACGAGTACGACTGAAAGCGGACTCGAAAAGATAGACCGACCGAAAGCGGAGTTTCAACAACAAACGAGTACGACCGAAAGCGGACTCGAAAAGAAAGACCGACCGAAAGCGGAGTTTCAACAACAAACGAGTACGACCGAAAGTTGACTCGAAAAGAAAGACCGACCGAAAGCGTTGTTTCAACAACAAATGGGTACGACCGAAAGCGGACTTGAAAAGAAAGACCAACCGAAAGCGGAGTTTCAACAACAAACGAGTACGACTGAAAGCGGACTCGAAAAGATAGACCGACCGAAAGCGGAGTTTCAACAACAAAAGGGTACGACCGAAAGCGGACTTGAAAAGAAAGACCAACCGAAAGCGGAGTTTCAACAACAAACAAGTACGACGGAAAGCGGACCCGAAACGATAGACCGACCGAAAGCGGAGTTTCAACAACAAACGGATACAACCGAAAGCGAACTCGAAAAGAAAGACCGACCGAAAGCGGAGTTTCAACAAATAATGGGTACGACCGAAAGCGGACTCGAAAAGAAAGACCGACCAAAAGTGGAGTTTCAACAACAAACGAGTACGACCGAAAGCTGACTCGAAAAGAAAGACCGACTGAAAGCAGAGTTTGAACAATAAACGAGTACGACCAAAAGCGGACTAGAAAAGAAAGATCGACCGAAAGCGGAGTTTCAACAACAAACGAGTACGACCAAAAGTGGACTCGAAAAGAAAGACCGAACGAAAGCGGAGTTTCAACAACAAATGGGTAGGACCGAAAGCGGACTTGAAAAGAAAGACCAACCGAAAGCGGAGTTTCAACAACAAACGAGTACGACTGAAAGCGGACTTGAAAAGATAGATTGACCGAAAGCGGAGTTTTAACAACAAACGAGTACGACCGAAAGCGGACTCGAAAAGAAAGACCGACCAAAAGTGGAGTTTCAACAACAAACGAGTACGACCGAAAGCGGACTCAAAAAGAAAGACCGACCGAAAGCGGACTCGAAAATAAAGACCAACCGAAAGCAGAGTTTCAACAACAAACGAGTACGACCGAAAGCGGACTCGAAAAGAAAGACCGACCAAAAGCGGAGTTTCAACAACAAATGAGTAGGACCAAAAGCGGACTCGAAAAGAAAGACCGACCGAAAGCGGTGTTTTCACAACAAACGAGTACGACCGAAAGCGGACTCGAAAAGCAAGACCGACCAAAAGCGAACTTGAAAAGAATGACCGACCGAAAGCGGAGTTTCAACAACAAACGAGTACGACCGAAAGCGGGCTCGAAAAGAAAGACCAACCGAAAGCGGAGTTTCAACAACAAACGAGTACGACCGAAAGTGGACTCGAAAAGAAAGACCGACCAAAAGTGGAGTTTCAACAACAAACAAGTACGACCGAAAGCGGACTCGAAAAGATAGACCGACCGAAAGCGGAGTTTCAACAACAAACGGGTACAACCGAAAGCGAACTCGAAAAGAAAGACCGACCGAAAGCGGAGTTTCAACAACAAATGGGTACGACCGAAAGCGGACTTGAAAAGAAAGACCAACCGAAAGCGGAGTTTCAACAACAAACAAGTACGACGGAAAGCGGACTCGAAAAGATAGACCGACCGAAAGCGGAGTTTCAACAACAAACGGGTACAATCGAAAGCGAACTCGAAAAGAAAGACCGACCGAAAGCGGAGTTTCAACAACAAATGGGTACGACCGAAAGCAGACTTGAAAAGAAAGACCAACTGAAAGTGGAGTTTCAACAACAAACGAGTACGACTGAAAGCGGACTCGAAAAGATAGACCGACCGAAAGTGGAGTTTCAACAACAAATGGGTACGACCGAAAGCGGACTTGAAAAGAAAGACCAACCGAAAGCGGAGTTTCAACAACAGACGAGTACGACCGGAAGCGGACTCGAAAAGATCGACCGACCGAAAGTGGAGTTTCAACAACAAATGGGTACGACCGAAAGCGGACTTGAAAAGAAAGACCAACCGAAAGCGGAGTTTCAACAACAGACGAGTACGACTGAAAGCGGACTCGAAAAGATAGACCGACCGAAAGCGGAGTTTCAACAACAAACGAGTACGACCGAAAGCGGACTCGAAAAGAAAGACCGACCGAAAGCGGAGTTTCAACAACAAACGAGTACGACCGAAAGTGGACTCGAAAAGAAAGACCGACCGAAAGCGTTGTTTCAACAACAAATGGGTACGACCGAAAGCGGACTTGAAAAGAAAGACCAACCGAAAGCGGAGTTTCAACAACAAACGAGTACGACCGAAAGTTGACTCGAAAAGAAAGACCGACCGAAAGCGTTGTTTCAACAACAAATGGGTACGACCGAAAGCGGACTTGAAAAGAAAGACCAACCGAAAGCGGAGTTTCAACAACAAACGAGTACGACTGAAAGCGGACTCGAAAAGATAGACCGACCGAAAGCGGAGTTTCAACAACAAAAGGGTACGACCGAAAGCGGACTTGAAAAGAAAGACCAACCGAAAGCGGAGTTTCAACAACAAACAAGTACGACGGAAAGCGGACCCGAAACGATAGACCGACCGAAAGCGGAGTTTCAACAACAAACGGATACAACCGAAAGCGAACTCGAAAAGAAAGACCGACCGAAAGCGGAGTTTCAACAAATAATGGGTACGACCGAAAGCGGACTCGAAAAGAAAGACCGACCAAAAGTGGAGTTTCAACAACAAACGAGTACGACCGAAAGCTGACTCGAAAAGAAAGACCGACTGAAAGCAGAGTTTGAACAATAAACGAGTACGACCAAAAGCGGACTAGAAAAGAAAGATCGACCGAAAGCGGAGTTTCAACAACAAACGAGTACGACCAAAAGTGGACTCGAAAAGAAAGACCGAACGAAAGCGGAGTTTCAACAACAAATGGGTAGGACCGAAAGCGGACTTGAAAAGAAAGACCAACCGAAAGCGGAGTTTCAACAACAAACGAGTACGACTGAAAGCGGACTTGAAAAGATAGATTGACCGAAAGCGGAGTTTTAACAACAAACGAGTACGACCGAAAGCGGACTCGAAAAGAAAGACCGACCAAAAGTGGAGTTTCAACAACAAACGAGTACGACCGAAAGCGGACTCAAAAAGAAAGACCGACCGAAAGCGGACTCGAAAATAAAGACCAACCGAAAGCAGAGTTTCAACAACAAACGAGTACGACCGAAAGCGGACTCGAAAAGAAAGACCGACCAAAAGCGGAGTTTCAACAACAAATGAGTAGGACCAAAAGCGGACTCGAAAAGAAAGACCGACCGAAAGCGGTGTTTTCACAACAAACGAGTACGACCGAAAGCGGACTCGAAAAGCAAGACCGACCAAAAGCGAACTTGAAAAGAATGACCGACCGAAAGCGGAGTTTCAACAACAAACGAGTACGACCGAAAGCGGGCTCGAAAAGAAAGACCAACCGAAAGCGGAGTTTCAACAACAAACGAGTACGACCGAAAGTGGACTCGAAAAGAAAGACCGACCAAAAGTGGAGTTTCAACAACAAACAAGTACGACCGAAAGCGGACTCGAAAAGATAGACCGACCGAAAGCGGAGTTTCAACAACAAACGGGTACAACCGAAAGCGAACTCGAAAAGAAAGACCGACCGAAAGCGGAGTTTCAACAACAAATGGGTACGACCGAAAGCGGACTTGAAAAGAAAGACCAACCGAAAGCGGAGTTTCAACAACAAACAAGTACGACGGAAAGCGGACTCGAAAAGATAGACCGACCGAAAGCGGAGTTTCAACAACAAACGGGTACAATCGAAAGCGAACTCGAAAAGAAAGACCGACCGAAAGCGGAGTTTCAACAACAAATGGGTACGACCGAAAGCAGACTTGAAAAGAAAGACCAACTGAAAGTGGAGTTTCAACAACAAACGAGTACGACTGAAAGCGGACTCGAAAAGATAGACCGACCGAAAGTGGAGTTTCAACAACAAATGGGTACGACCGAAAGCGGACTTGAAAAGAAAGACCAACCGAAAGCGGAGTTTCAACAACAGACGAGTACGACCGGAAGCGGACTCGAAAAGATCGACCGACCGAAAGTGGAGTTTCAACAACAAATGGGTACGACCGAAAGCGGACTTGAAAAGAAAGACCAACCGAAAGCGGAGTTTCAACAACAGACGAGTACGACTGAAAGCGGACTCGAAAAGATAGACCGACCGAAAGCGGAGTTTCAACAACAAACGAGTACGACCGAAAGCGGACTCGAAAAGAAAGACCGACCGAAAGCGGAGTTTCAACAACAAACGAGTACGACCGAAAGTGGACTCGAAAAGAAAGACCGACCGAAAGCGTTGTTTCAACAACAAATGGGTACGACCGAAAGCGGACTTGAAAAGAAAGACCAACCGAAAGCGGAGTTTCAACAACAAACGAGTACGACTGAAAGCGGACTCGAAAAGATAGACCGACCGAAAGCGGAGTTTCAACAACAAAAGGGTACGACCGAAAGCGGACTTGAAAAGAAAGACCAACCGAAAGCGGAGTTTCAACAACAAACAAGTACGACGGAAAGCGGACCCGAAACGATAGACCGACCGAAAGCGGAGTTTCAACAACAAACGGGTACAACCGAAAGCGAACTCGAAAAGAAAGACCGACCGAAAGCGGAGTTTCAACAAATAATGGGTACGACCGAAAGCGGACTCGAAAAGAAAGACCGACCAAAAGTGGAGTTTCAACAACAAACGAGTACGACCGAAAGCGGACTCGAAAAGAAAGACCGACTGAAAGCAGAGTTTGAACAATAAACGAGTACGACCAAAAGCGGACTAGAAAAGAAAGACCGACCGAAAGCGGAGTTTCAACAACAAACGAGTACGACCAAAAGTGGACTCGAAAAGAAAGACCGAACGAAAGCGGAGTTTCAACAACAAATGGGTAGGACCGAAAGCGGACTTGAAAAGAAAGACCAACCGAAAGCGGAGTTTCAACAACAAACGAGTACGACTGAAAGCGGACTTGAAAAGATAGATTGACCGAAAGCGGAGTTTTAACAACAAACGAGTACGACCGAAAGCGGACTCGAAAAGAAAGACCGACCAAAAGTGGAGTTTCAACAACAAACGAGTACGACCGAAAGCGGACTCAAAAAGAAAGACCGACCGAAAGCGGACTCGAAAATAAAGACCAACCGAAAGCAGAGTTTCAACAACAAACGAGTACGACCGAAAGCGGACTCGAAAAGAAAGACCGACCAAAAGCGGAGTTTCAACAACAAATGAGTAGGACCAAAAGCGGACTCGAAAAGAAAGACCGACCGAAAGCGGTGTTTTCACAACAAACGAGTACGACCGAAAGCGGACTCGAAAAGCAAGACCGACCAAAAGCGAACTTGAAAAGAATGACCGACCGAAAGCGGAGTTTCAACAACAAACGAGTACGACCGAAAGCGGGCTCGAAAAGAAAGACCAGCCGAAAGCGGAGTTTCAACAACAAACGAGTACGACCGAAAGTGGACTCGAAAAGAAAGACCGACCAAAAGTGGAGTTTCAACAACAAACAAGTACGACCGAAAGCGGACTCGAAAAGATAGACCGACCGAAAGCGGAGTTTCAACAACAAACGGGTACAACCGAAAGCGAACTCGAAAAGAAAGACCGACCGAAAGCGGAGTTTCAACAACAAATGGGTACGACCGAAAGCGGACTTGAAAAGAAAGACCAACCGAAAGCGGAGTTTCAACAACAAACAAGTACGACGGAAAGCGGACTCGAAAAGATAGACCGACCGAAAGCGGAGTTTCAACAACAAACGGGTACAATCGAAAGCGAACTCGAAAAGAAAGACCGACCGAAAGCGGAGTTTCAACAACAAATGGGTACGACCGAAAGCAGACTTGAAAAGAAAGACCAACCGAAAGCGGAGTTTCAACAACAAACGAGTACGACTGAAAGCGGACTCGAAAAGATAGACCGACCGAAAGTGGAGTTTCAACAACAAATGGGTACGACCGAAAGCGGACTTGAAAAGAAAGACCAACCGAAAGCGGAGTTTCAACAACAGACGAGTACGACTGAAAGCGGACTCGAAAAGATAGACCGACCGAAAGCGGAGTTTCAACAACAAACGAGTACGACCGAAAGCGGACTCGAAAAGAAAGACCGACCGAAAGCGGAGTTTCAACAACAAACGAGTACGACCGAAAGCGGACTCGAAAAGAAAGACCGACCGAAAGCGTTGTTTCAACAACAAATGGGTACAACCGAAAGCGGACTTGAAAAGAAAGACCAACCGAAAGCGGAGTTTCAACAACAAACGAGTACGACTGAAAGCGGACTCGAAAAGATAGACCGACCGAAAGCGGAGTTTCAACAACAAAAGGGTACGACCGAAAGCGGACTTGAAAAGAAAGACCAACCGAAAGCGGAGTTTCAACAACAAACAAGTACGACGGAAAGCGGACCCGAACCGATAGACCGACCGAAAGCGGAGTTTCAACAACAAACGGGTACAGCCGAAAGCGAACTCGAAAAGAAAGACCGACCGAAAGCGGAGTTTCAACAAATAATGGGTACGACCGAAAGCGGACTCGAAAAGAAAGACCGACCAAAAGTGGAGTTTCAACAACAAACGAGTACGACCGAAAGCGGACTCGAAAAGAAAGACCGACTGAAAGCAGAGTTTGAACAATAAACGAGTACGACCAAAAGCGGACTAGAAAAGAAAGACCGACCGAAAGCGGAGTTTCAACAACAAACGAGTACGACCAAAAGTGGACTCGAAAAGAAAGACCGAACGAAAGCGGAGTTTCAACAACAAACGAGTACGACCGAAAGCGGACTCGAAAAGAAAGACCGACCGAAAGCGGAGTTTCAACAACAAACGTGCAGGACCAAAAGCGGACTCGAAAAGAAAGACCAACCGAAAGCGGAGTTTCAACAACAAACGAGTACGTCTGAAAGCGGACTCGAAAAGATAGATTGACCGAAAGCGGAGTTTTAACAACAAACGAGTACGACCGAAAGCGGACTCGAAAAGAAAGACCGACCAAAAGTGGAGTTTCAACAACAAACGAGTACGACCGAAAGCGGACTCAAAAAGAAAGACCGACCGAAAGCGGACTCGAAAATAAAGACCGACCGAAAGCAGAGTTTCAACAACAAACGAGTACGACCGAAAGCGGACTCGAAAAGAAAGACCGACCAAAAGCCGAGTTTCAACAACAAATGAGTAGGACCAAAAGCGGACTCGAAAAGAAAGACCGACCGAAAGCGGTGTTTTCACAACAAACGAGTACGACCGAAAGCGGACTCGAAAAGCAAGACCGACCAAAAGCGAACTTGAAAAGAATGACCGACCGAAAGCGGAGTTTCAACAACAAACGAGTACGACCGAAAGCGGGCTCGAAAAGAAAGACCAACCAGAAAAGAAAGACCAACCGAAAGCGGAGTTTCAACAACAAACGAGTACGACCGAAAGTGGACTCGAAAAGAAAGACCGACCAAAAGTGTAGTTTCAACAACAAACGAGTACGACCGAAAGCGGACTCAAAAAGAAAGATCGACCGAAAGCGTACTCGGAAAGAAAGACCTACCAAAAGCGGAGTTTCAACAACAAACGAGTACGACCGAAAGCGGACTCGAAAAGAAAGACCGACCGAAAGCGGAGTTTCAACAACAAACGTGCAGGACCAAAAGCGGACTCGAAAAGAAAGACCGACCGAAAGCGGAGTTTCCACAATAAACGAGTACGACCGTAAGCGGACTCGAAAAGAAAGACCGACCAAAAGTGGACTCGAAAAGAAAGACCGACCGAAAGCGAAGTTTCAACAACAAACGAGTACGACCGAAATCGGACTCGAAAAGAAAGACCGACCGAAAGCGGAGTTTCAACAACAAACGAGTACGACCGAAAGCGGACTCGAAAAGAAAGACCGACCGAAAGCGGACTTGAAAAGAAAGACCAACCGAAAGCGGAGTTTCAACAACAAACGAGTACGACCGAAAGCGGACTCGAAAAGATAGACCGACCGAAAGCGGAGTTTCAACAACAAACGGGTACAACCGAAAGAGGACTCGAAAAGAAAGACCGACCGAAAGCGGAGTTTCAACAACAAACGAGTACGACTGAAAGCGTACTCGAAAAGAATGACCGACCGAAAGCGGAGTTTCAACAACAAACGAGTACGACCGAAAGCGGACTCGAAAAGAAAGACCGACCGAAAGCGTTGTTTCAACAACAAAAGGGTACGACTGAAAGCGGACTTGAAAAGAAAGACCAACCGAAAGCGGAGTTTCAACAACAAACGAGTACGACTGAAAGCGGACTCGAAAAGATAGACCGAACGAAAGCGGAGTTTCAACAACAAATGGGTACGACCGAAAGCGGACTTGAAAAGAAAGACCAACCGAAAGCGGAGTTTCAACAACAAACAAGTACTACGGAAAGCGGACTCGAAAAGATAGACCGACCGAAAGCGGAGTTTCAACAACAAACGGGTACAACCGAAAGCGAACTCGAAAAGAAAGACCGACCGAAAGCGGAGTTTCAACAACAAATAAGTAGGACCAAAAGCGGACTCGAAAAGAAAGACCGACCGAAAGCGGAGTTTCAACAACAAATGGGTAGGACCGAAAGCGGACTTGAAAAGAAAGACCAACCGAAAGCGGAGTTTCAACAACAAACGAGTACGACTGAAAGCGGACTTGAAAAGATAGATTGACCGAAAGCGGAGTTTTAACAACAAACGAGTACGACCGAAAGCGGACTCGAAAAGAAAGACCGACCAAAAGTGGAGTTTCAACAACAAACGAGTACGACCGAAAGCGGACTCAAAAAGAAAGACCGACCGAAAGCGGACTCGAAAATAAAGACCAACCGAAAGCAGAGTTTCAACAACAAACGAGTACGACCGAAAGCGGACTCGAAAAGAAAGACCGACGAAAAGCGGAGTTTCAACAACAAATGAGTAGGACCAAAAGCGGACTCGAAAAGAAAGACCGACCGAAAGCGGTGTTTTCACAACAAACGAGTACGACCGAAAGCGGACTCGAAAAGCAAGACCGACCAAAAGCGAACTTGAAAAGAATGACCGACCGAAAGCGGAGTTTCAACAACAAACGAGTACGACCGAAAGCGGGCTCGAAAAGAAAGACCAGCCGAAAGCGGAGTTTCAACAACAAACGAGTACGACCGAAAGTGGACTCGAAAAGAAAGACCGACCAAAAGTGGAGTTTCAACAACAAACAAGTACGACCGAAAGCGGACTCGAAAAGATAGACCGACCGAAAGCGGAGTTTCAACAACAAACGGGTACAACCGAAAGCGAACTCGAAAAGAAAGACCGACCGAAAGCGGAGTTTCAACAACAAATGGGTACGACCGAAAGCGGACTTGAAAAGAAAGACCAACCGAAAGCGGAGTTTCAACAACAAACAAGTACGACGGAAAGCGGACTCGAAAAGATAGACCGACCGAAAGCGGAGTTTCAACAACAAACGGGTACAATCGAAAGCGAACTCGAAAAGAAAGACCGACCGAAAGCGGAGTTTCAACAACAAATGGGTACGACCGAAAGCAGACTTGAAAAGAAAGACCAACCGAAAGCGGAGTTTCAACAACAAACGAGTACGACTGAAAGCGGACTCGAAAAGATAGACCGACCGAAAATGGAGTTTCAACAACAAATGGGTACGACCGAAAGCGGACTTGAAAAGAAAGACCAACCGAAAGCGGAGTTTCAACAACAGACGAGTACGACTGAAAGCGGACTCGAAAAGATAGACCGACCGAAAGCGGAGTTTCAACAACAAACGAGTACGACCGAAAGCGGACTCGAAAAGAAAGACCGACCGAAAGCGGAGTTTCATCAACAAACGAGTACGACCGAAAGCGGACTCGAAAAGAAAGACCGACCGAAAGCGTTGTTTCAACAACAAATGGGTACAACCGAAAGCGGACTTGAAAAGAAAGACCAACCGAAAGCGGAGTTTCAACAACAAACGAGTACGACTGAAAGCGGACTCGAAAAGATAGACCGGCCGAAAGCGGAGTTTCAACAACAAAAGGGTACGACCGAAAGCGGACTTGAAAAGAAAGACCAACCGAAAGCGGAGTTTCAACAACAAACAAGTACGACGGAAAGCGGACCCGAAACGATAGACCGACCGAAAGCGGAGTTTCAACAACAAACGGGTACAGCCGAAAGCGAACTCGAAAAGAAAGACCGACCGAAAGCGGAGTTTCAACAAATAATGGGTACGACCGAAAGCGGACTCGAAAAGAAAGACCGACCAAAAGTGGAGTTTCAACAACAAACGAGTACGACCGAAAGCGGACTCGAAAAGAAAGACCGACTGAAAGCAGAGTTTGAACAATAAACGAGTACGACCAAAAGCGGACTAGAAAAGAAAGACCGACCGAAAGCGGAGTTTCAACAACAAACGAGTACGACCAAAAGTGGACTCGAAAAGAAAGACCGAACGAAAGCGGAGTTTCAACAACAAACGAGTACGACCGAAAGCGGACTCGAAAAGAAAGACCGACCGAAAGCGGAGTTTCAACAACAAACGTGCAGGACCAAAAGCGGACTCGAAAAGAAAGACCAACCGAAAGCGGAGTTTCAACAACAAACGAGTACGACTGAAAGCGGACTCGAAAAGATAGATTGACCGAAAGCGGAGTTTTAACAACAAACGAGTACGACCGAAAGCGGACTCGAAAAGAAAGACCGACCAAAAGTGGAGTTTCAACAACAAACGAGTACGACCGAAAGCGGACTCAAAAAGAAAGACCGACCGAAAGCGGACTCGAAAATAAAGACCGACCGAAAGCAGAGTTTCAACAACAAACGAGTACGACCGAAAGCGGACTCGAAAAGAAAGACCGACCAAAAGCCGAGTTTCAACAACAAATGAGTAGGACCAAAAGCGGACTCGAAAAGAAAGACCGACCGAAAGCGGTGTTTTCACAACAAACGAGTACGACCGAAAGCGGACTCGAAAAGCAAGACCGACCAAAAGCGAACTTGAAAAGAATGACCGACCGAAAGCGGAGTTTCAACAACAAACGAGTACGACCGAAAGCGGGCTCGAAAAGAAAGACCAACCAGAAAAGAAAGACCAACCGAAAGCGGAGTTTCAACAACAAACGAGTACGACCGAAAGTGGACTCGAAAAGAAAGACCGACCAAAAGTGTAGTTTCAACAACAAACGAGTACGACCGAAAGCGGACTCAAAAAGAAAGATCGACCGAAAGCGTACTCGGAAAGAAAGACCTACCAAAAGCGGAGTTTCAACAACAAACGAGTACGACCGAAAGCGGACTCGAAAAGAAAGACCGACCGAAAGCGGAGTTTCAACAACAAACGTGCAGGACCAAAAGCGGACTCGAAAAGAAAGACCGACCGAAAGCGGAGTTTCCACAATAAACGAGTACGACCGTAAGCGGACTCGAAAAGAAAGACCGACCAAAAGTGGACTCGAAAAGAAAGACCGACCGAAAGCGAAGTTTCAACAACAAACGAGTACGACCGAAATCGGACTCGAAAAGAAAGACCGACCGAAAGCGGAGTTTCAACAACAAACGAGTACGACCGAAAGCGGACTCGAAAAGAAAGACCGACCGAAAGCGGACTTGAAAAGAAAGACCAACCGAAAGCGGAGTTTCAACAACAAACGAGTACGACCGAAAGCGGACTCGAAAAGATAGACCGACCGAAAGCGGAGTTTCAACAACAAACGGGTACAACCGAAAGCGGACTCGAAAAGAAAGACCGACCGAAAGCGGAGTTTCAACAACAAACGAGTACGACTGAAAGCGTACTCGAAAAGAATGACCGACCGAAAGCGGAGTTTCAACAACAAACGAGTACGACCGAAAGCGGACTCGAAAAGAAAGACCGACCGAAAGCGTTGTTTCAACAACAAAAGGGTACGACTGAAAGCGGACTTGAAAAGAAAAACCAACCGAAAGCGGAGTTTCAACAACAAACGAGTACGACTGAAAGCGGACTCGAAAAGATAGACCGAACGAAAGCGGAGTTTCAACAACAAATGGGTACGACCGAAAGCGGACTTGAAAAGAAAGACCAACCGAAAGCGGAGTTTCAACAACAAACAAGTACTACGGAAAGCGGACTCGAAAAGATAGACCGACCGAAAGCGGAGTTTCAACAACAAACGGGTACAACCGAAAGCGAACTCGAAAAGAAAGACCGACCGAAAGCGGAGTTTCAACAACAAATAAGTAGGACCAAAAGCGGACTCGAAAAGAAAGACCGACCGAAAGCGGTGTTTTCACAACAAACGAGTACGACCGAAAGCGGACTCGAAAAGCAAGACCGACCAAAAGCGAACTTGAAAAGAATGACCGACCGAAAGCGGAGTTTCAACAACAAACGAGTACGACCGAAAGCGGGCTCGAAAAGAAAGACCAACCGAAAGCGGAGTTTCAACAACAAACGAGTACGACCGAAAGTGGACTCGAAAAGAAAGACCGACCAAAAGTGGAGTTTCAACAACAAACGAGTACGACCGAAAGCGGACTCAAAAAGAAAGATCGACCGAAAGCGTACTCGGAAAGAAAGACCTACCAAAAGCGGAGTTTCAACAACAAACGAGTACGACCGAAAGCGGACTCGAAAAGAAAGACCGACCGAAAGCGGAGTTTCAACAACAAACGTGCAGGACAAAAAGCGGACTCGAAAAGAAAGACCGACCGAAAGCGGAGTTTCCACAATAAACGAGTACGACCGTAAGTGGACTCGAAAAGAAAGACCGACCAAAAGTGGACTCGAAAAGAAAGACCGACCGAAAGCGAAGTTTCAACAACAAACGAGTACGACCGAAAGCGGACTCGAAAAGAAAGACCGACCAAAAGCGGAGTTTCAACAACAAATGAGTAGGACCAAAAGCGGACTCGAAAAGAAAGACCGACCGAAAGCGGTGTTTTCACAACAAACGAGTACGACCGAAAGCGGACTCGAAAAGCAAGACCGACCAAAAGCGAACTTGAAAAGAATGACCGACCGAAAGCGGAGTTTCAACAACAAACGAGTACGACCGAAAGCGGGCTCGAAAAGAAAGACCAACCGAAAGCGGAGTTTCAACAACAAACGAGTACGACCGAAAGCGGACTCGAAAAGATAGACCGACCGAAAGCGGAGTTTCAACAACAAACGGGTACAACCGAAAGCGAACTCGAAAAGAAAGACCGACCGAAAGCGGAGTTTCAACAACAAATAAGTAGGACCAAAAGCGGACTCGAAAAGAAAGACCGACCGAAAGCGGTGTTTTCACAACAAACGAGTACGACCGAAAGCGGACTCGAAAAGCAAGACCGACCAAAAGCGAACTTGAAAAGAATGACCGACCGAAAGCGGAGTTTCAACAACAAACGAGTACGACCGAAAGCGGGCTCGAAAAGAAAGACCAACCGAAAGCGGAGTTTCAACAACAAACGAGTACGACCGAAAGTGGACTCGAAAAGAAAGACCGACCGAAAGCGTTGTTTCAACAACAAAAGGGTACGACTGAAAGCGGACTTGAAAAGAAAAACCAACCGAAAGCGGAGTTTCAACAACAAACGAGTACGACTGAAAGCGGACTCGAAAAGATAGACCGAACGAAAGCGGAGTTTCAACAACAAATGGGTACGACCGAAAGCGGACTTGAAAAGAAAGACCAACCGAAAGCGGAGTTTCAACAACAAACAAGTACTACGGAAAGCGGACTCGAAAAGATAGACCGACCGAAAGCGGAGTTTCAACAACAAACGGGTACAACCGAAAGCGAACTCGAAAAGAAAGACCGACCGAAAGCGGAGTTTCAACAACAAATAAGTAGGACCAAAAGCGGACTCGAAAAGAAAGACCGACCGAAAGCGGTGTTTTCACAACAAACGAGTACGACCGAAAGCGGACTCGAAAAGCAAGACCGACCAAAAGCGAACTTGAAAAGAATGACCGACCGAAAGCGGAGTTTCAACAACAAACGAGTACGACCGAAAGCGGGCTCGAAAAGAAAGACCAACCGAAAGCGGAGTTTCAACAACAAACGAGTACGACCGAAAGTGGACTCGAAAAGAAAGACCGACCAAAAGTGGAGTTTCAACAACAAACGAGTACGACCGAAAGCGGACTCAAAAAGAAAGATCGACCGAAAGCGTACTCGGAAAGAAAGACCTACCAAAAGCGGAGTTTCAACAACAAACGAGTACGACCGAAAGCGGACTCGAAAAGAAAGACCGACCGAAAGCGGAGTTTCAACAACAAACGTGCAGGACAAAAAGCGGACTCGAAAAGAAAGACCGACCGAAAGCGGAGTTTCCACAATAAACGAGTACGACCGTAAGTGGACTCGAAAAGAAAGACCGACCAAAAGTGGACTCGAAAAGAAAGACCGACCGAAAGCGAAGTTTCAACAACAAACGAGTACGACCGAAATCGGACTCGAAAAGAAAGACCGACCGAAAGCGGAGTTTCAACAACAAACGAGTACGACCGAAAGCGGACTCGAAAAGAAAGACCGACCGAAAGCGGACTTGAAAAGAAAGACCAACCGAAAGCGGAGTTTCAACAACAAACGAGTACGACCGAAAGCGGACTCGAAAAGATAGATTGACCGAAAGCGGAGTTTTAACAACAAACGAGTACGACCGAAAGCGGACTCGAAAAGAAAGACCGACCAAAAGTGGAGTTTCAACAACAAACGAGTACGACCGAAAGCGGACTCAAAAAGAAAGACCGACCGAAAGCGGACTCGAAAATAAAGACCGACCGAAAGCAGAGTTTCAACAACAAACGAGTACGACCGAAAGCGGACTCGAAAAGAAAGACCGACCAAAAGCGGAGTTTCAACAACAAATGAGTAGGACCAAAAGCGGACTCGAAAAGAAAGACCGACCGAAAGCGGTGTTTTCACAACAAACGAGTACGACCGAAAGCGGACTCGAAAAGCAAGACCGACCAAAAGCGAACTTGAAAAGAATGACCGACCGAAAGCGGAGTTTCAACAACAAACGAGTACGACCGAAAGCGGGCTCGAAAAGAAAGACCAACCGAAAGCGGAGTTTCAACAACAAACGAGTACGACCGAAAGCGGACTCGAAAAGATAGACCGACCGAAAGCGGAGTTTCAACAACAAACGGGTACAACCGAAAGCGAACTCGAAAAGAAAGACCGACCGAAAGCGGAGTTTCAACAACAAATAAGTAGGACCAAAAGCGGACTCGAAAAGAAAGACCGACCGAAAGCGGTGTTTTCACAACAAACGAGTACGACCGAAAGCGGACTCGAAAAGCAAGACCGACCAAAAGCGAACTTGAAAAGAATGACCGACCGAAAGCGGAGTTTCAACAACAAACGAGTACGACCGAAAGCGGGCTCGAAAAGAAAGACCAACCGAAAGCGGAGTTTCAACAACAAACGAGTACGACCGAAAGTGGACTCGAAAAGAAAGACCGACCGAAAGCGTTGTTTCAACAACAAAAGGGTACGACTGAAAGCGGACTTGAAAAGAAAAACCAACCGAAAGCGGAGTTTCAACAACAAACGAGTACGACTGAAAGCGGACTCGAAAAGATAGACCGAACGAAAGCGGAGTTTCAACAACAAATGGGTACGACCGAAAGCGGACTTGAAAAGAAAGACCAACCGAAAGCGGAGTTTCAACAACAAACAAGTACTACGGAAAGCGGACTCGAAAAGATAGACCGACCGAAAGCGGAGTTTCAACAACAAACGGGTACAACCGAAAGCGAACTCGAAAAGAAAGACCGACCGAAAGCGGAGTTTCAACAACAAATAAGTAGGACCAAAAGCGGACTCGAAAAGAAAGACCGACCGAAAGCGGTGTTTTCACAACAAACGAGTACGACCGAAAGCGGACTCGAAAAGCAAGACCGACCAAAAGCGAACTTGAAAAGAATGACCGACCGAAAGCGGAGTTTCAACAACAAACGAGTACGACCGAAAGCGGGCTCGAAAAGAAAGACCAACCGAAAGCGGAGTTTCAACAACAAACGAGTACGACCGAAAGTGGACTCGAAAAGAAAGACCGACCAAAAGTGGAGTTTCAACAACAAACGAGTACGACCGAAAGCGGACTCAAAAAGAAAGATCGACCGAAAGCGTACTCGGAAAGAAAGACCTACCAAAAGCGGAGTTTCAACAACAAACGAGTACGACCGAAAGCGGACTCGAAAAGAAAGACCGACCGAAAGCGGAGTTTCAACAACAAACGTGCAGGACAAAAAGCGGACTCGAAAAGAAAGACCGACCGAAAGCGGAGTTTCCACAATAAACGAGTACGACCGTAAGTGGACTCGAAAAGAAAGACCGACCAAAAGTGGACTCGAAAAGAAAGACCGACCGAAAGCGAAGTTTCAACAACAAACGAGTACGACCGAAATCGGACTCGAAAAGAAAGACCGACCGAAAGCGGAGTTTCAACAACAAACGAGTACGACCGAAAGCGGACTCGAAAAGAAAGACCGACCGAAAGCGGACTTGAAAAGAAAGACCAACCGAAAGCGGAGTTTCAACAACAAACGAGTACGACCGAAAGCGGACTCGAAAAGATAGATTGACCGAAAGCGGAGTTTTAACAACAAACGAGTACGACCGAAAGCGGACTCGAAAAGAAAGACCGACCAAAAGTGGAGTTTCAACAACAAACGAGTACGACCGAAAGCGGACTCAAAAAGAAAGACCGACCGAAAGCGGACTCGAAAATAAAGACCGACCGAAAGCAGAGTTTCAACAACAAACGAGTACGACCGAAAGCGGACTCGAAAAGAAAGACCGACCAAAAGCGGAGTTTCAACAACAAATGAGTAGGACCAAAAGCGGACTCGAAAAGAAAGACCGACCGAAAGCGGTGTTTTCACAACAAACGAGTACGACCGAAAGCGGACTCGAAAAGCAAGACCGACCAAAAGCGAACTTGAAAAGAATGACCGACCGAAAGCGGAGTTTCAACAACAAACGAGTACGACCGAAAGCGGGCTCGAAAAGAAAGACCAACCGAAAGCGGAGTTTCAACAACAAACGAGTACGACCAAAAGCGGACTCGAAAAGATAGACCGACCGAAAGCGGAGTTTCAACAACAAACGGGTACAACCGAAAGCGAACTCGAAAAGAAAGACCGACCGAAAGCGGAGTTTCAACAACAAATAAGTAGGACCAAAAGCGGACTCGAAAAGAAAGACCGACCGAAAGCGGTGTTTTCACAACAAACGAGTACGACCGAAAGCGGACTCGAAAAGCAAGACCGACCAAAAGCGAACTTGAAAAGAATGACCGACCGAAAGCGGAGTTTCAACAACAAACGAGTACGACCGAAAGCGGGCTCGAAAAGAAAGACCAACCGAAAGCGGAGTTTCAACAACAAACGAGTACGACCGAAAGTGGACTCGAAAAGAAAGACCGACCAAAAGTGGAGTTTCAACAACAAACGAGTACGACCGAAAGCGGACTCAAAAAGAAAGATCGACCGAAAGCGTACTCGGAAAGAAAGACCTACCAAAAGCGGAGTTTCAACAACAAACGAGTACGACCGAAAGCGGACTCGAAAAGAAAGACCGACCGAAAGCGGAGTTTCAACAACAAACGTGCAGGACAAAAAGCGGACTCGAAAAGAAAGACCGACCGAAAGCGGAGTTTCCACAATAAACGAGTACGACCGTAAGTGGACTCGAAAAGAAAGACCGACCAAAAGTGGACTCGAAAAGAAAGACCGACCGAAAGCGAAGTTTCAACAACAAACGAGTACGACCGAAATCGGACTCGAAAAGAAAGACCGACCGAAAGCGGAGTTTCAACAACAAACGAGTACGACCGAAAGCGGACTCGAAAAGAAAGACCGACCGAAAGCGGACTTGAAAAGAAAGACCAACCGAAAGTGGAGTTTCAACAACAAACGAGTACGACCGAAAGCGGACTCGAAAAGATAGATTGACCGAAAGCGGAGTTTTAACAACAAACGAGTACGACCGAAAGCGGACTCGAAAAGAAAGACCGACCAAAAGTGGAGTTTCAACAACAAACGAGTACGACCGAAAGCGGACTCAAAAAGAAAGACCGACCGAAAGCGGACTCGAAAATAAAGACCAACCGAAAGCAGAGTTTCAACAACAAACGAGTACGACCGAAAGCGGACTCGAAAAGAAAGACCGACCAAAAGCGGAGTTTCAACAACAAATGAGTAGGACCAAAAGCGGACTCGAAAAGAAAGACCGACCGAAAGCGGTGTTTTCACAACAAACGAGTACGACCGAAAGCGGACTCGAAAAGCAAGACCGACCAAAAGCGAACTTGAAAAGAATGACCGACCGAAAGCGGAGTTTCAACAACAAACGAGTACGACCGAAAGCGGGCTCGAAAAGAAAGACCAACCGAAAGCGGAGTTTCAACAACAAACGAGTACGACCGAAAGTGGACTCGAAAAGAAAGACCGACCAAAAGTGGAGTTTCAACAACAAACAAGTACGACCGAAAGCGGACTCGAAAAGATAGACCGACCGAAAGCGGAGTTTCAACAACAAACGGGTACAACCGAAAGCGAACTCGAAAAGAAAGACCGACCGAAAGCGGAGTTTCAACAACAAATGGGTACGACCGAAAGCGGACTTGAAAAGAAAGACCAACCGAAAGCGGAGTTTCAACAACAAACAAGTACGACGGAAAGCGGACTCGAAAAGATAGACCGACCGAAAGCGGAGTTTCAACAACAAACGGGTACAATCGAAAGCGAACTCGAAAAGAAAGACCGACCGAAAGCGGAGTTTCAACAACAAATGGGTACGACCGAAAGCAGACTTGAAAAGAAAGACCAACTGAAAGTGGAGTTTCAACAACAAACGAGTACGACTGAAAGCGGACTCGAAAAGATAGACCGACCGAAAGTGGAGTTTCAACAACAAATGGGTACGACCGAAAGCGGACTTGAAAAGAAAGACCAACCGAAAGCGGAGTTTCAACAACAGACGAGTACGACCGGAAGCGGACTCGAAAAGATCGACCGACCGAAAGTGGAGTTTCAACAACAAATGGGTACGACCGAAAGCGGACTTGAAAAGAAAGACCAACCGAAAGCGGAGTTTCAACAACAGACGAGTACGACTGAAAGCGGACTCGAAAAGATAGACCGACCGAAAGCGGAGTTTCAACAACAAACGAGTACGACCGAAAGCGGACTCGAAAAGAAAGACCGACCGAAAGCGGAGTTTCAACAACAAACGAGTACGACCGAAAGTGGACTCGAAAAGAAAGACCGACCGAAAGCGTTGTTTCAACAACAAATGGGTACGACCGAAAGCGGACTTGAAAAGAAAGACCAACCGAAAGCGGAGTTTCAACAACAAACGAGTACGACTGAAAGCGGACTCGAAAAGATAGACCGACCGAAAGCGGAGTTTCAACAACAAAAGGGTACGACCGAAAGCGGACTTGAAAAGAAAGACCAACCGAAAGCGGAGTTTCAACAACAAACAAGTACGACGGAAAGCGGACCCGAAACGATAGACCGACCGAAAGCGGAGTTTCAACAACAAACGGGTACAACCGAAAGCGAACTCGAAAAGAAAGACCGACCGAAAGCGGAGTTTCAACAAATAATGGGTACGACCGAAAGCGGACTCGAAAAGAAAGACCGACCAAAAGTGGAGTTTCAACAACAAACGAGTACGACCGAAAGCGGACTCGAAAAGAAAGACCGACTGAAAGCAGAGTTTGAACAATAAACGAGTACGACCAAAAGCGGACTAGAAAAGAAAGACCGACCGAAAGCGGAGTTTCAACAACAAACGAGTACGACCAAAAGTGGACTCGAAAAGAAAGACCGAACGAAAGCGGAGTTTCAACAACAAATGGGTAGGACCGAAAGCGGACTTGAAAAGAAAGACCAACCGAAAGCGGAGTTTCAACAACAAACGAGTACGACTGAAAGCGGACTTGAAAAGATAGATTGACCGAAAGCGGAGTTTTAACAACAAACGAGTACGACCGAAAGCGGACTCGAAAAGAAAGACCGACCAAAAGTGGAGTTTCAACAACAAACGAGTACGACCGAAAGCGGACTCAAAAAGAAAGACCGACCGAAAGCGGACTCGAAAATAAAGACCAACCGAAAGCAGAGTTTCAACAACAAACGAGTACGACCGAAAGCGGACTCGAAAAGAAAGACCGACCAAAAGCGGAGTTTCAACAACAAATGAGTAGGACCAAAAGCGGACTCGAAAAGAAAGACCGACCGAAAGCGGTGTTTTCACAACAAACGAGTACGACCGAAAGCGGACTCGAAAAGCAAGACCGACCAAAAGCGAACTTGAAAAGAATGACCGACCGAAAGCGGAGTTTCAACAACAAACGAGTACGACCGAAAGCGGGCTCGAAAAGAAAGACCAGCCGAAAGCGGAGTTTCAACAACAAACGAGTACGACCGAAAGTGGACTCGAAAAGAAAGACCGACCAAAAGTGGAGTTTCAACAACAAACAAGTACGACCGAAAGCGGACTCGAAAAGATAGACCGACCGAAAGCGGAGTTTCAACAACAAACGGGTACAACCGAAAGCGAACTCGAAAAGAAAGACCGACCGAAAGCGGAGTTTCAACAACAAATGGGTACGACCGAAAGCGGACTTGAAAAGAAAGACCAACCGAAAGCGGAGTTTCAACAACAAACAAGTACGACGGAAAGCGGACTCGAAAAGATAGACCGACCGAAAGCGGAGTTTCAACAACAAACGGGTACAATCGAAAGCGAACTCGAAAAGAAAGACCGACCGAAAGCGGAGTTTCAACAACAAATGGGTACGACCGAAAGCAGACTTGAAAAGAAAGACCAACCGAAAGCGGAGTTTCAACAACAAACGAGTACGACTGAAAGCGGACTCGAAAAGATAGACCGACCGAAAGTGGAGTTTCAACAACAAATGGGTACGACCGAAAGCGGACTTGAAAAGAAAGACCAACCGAAAGCGGAGTTTCAACAACAGACGAGTACGACTGAAAGCGGACTCGAAAAGATAGACCGACCGAAAGCGGAGTTTCAACAACAAACGAGTACGACCGAAAGCGGACTCGAAAAGAAAGACCGACCGAAAGCGGAGTTTCAACAACAAACGAGTACGACCGAAAGCGGACTCGAAAAGAAAGACCGACCGAAAGCGTTGTTTCAACAACAAATGGGTACAACCGAAAGCGGACTTGAAAAGAAAGACCAACCGAAAGCGGAGTTTCAACAACAAACGAGTACGACTGAAAGCGGACTCGAAAAGATAGACCGACCGAAAGCGGAGTTTCAACAACAAAAGGGTACGACCGAAAGCGGACTTGAAAAGAAAGACCAACCGAAAGCGGAGTTTCAACAACAAACAAGTACGACGGAAAGCGGACCCGAAACGATAGACCGACCGAAAGCGGAGTTTCAACAACAAACGGGTACAGCCGAAAGCGAACTCGAAAAGAAAGACCGACCGAAAGCGGAGTTTCAACAAATAATGGGTACGACCGAAAGCGGACTCGAAAAGAAAGACCGACCAAAAGTGGAGTTTCAACAACAAACGAGTACGACCGAAAGCGGACTCGAAAAGAAAGACCGACTGAAAGCAGAGTTTGAACAATAAACGAGTACGACCAAAAGCGGACTAGAAAAGAAAGACCGACCGAAAGCGGAGTTTCAACAACAAACGAGTACGACCAAAAGTGGACTCGAAAAGAAAGACCGAACGAAAGCGGAGTTTCAACAACAAACGAGTACGACCGAAAGCGGACTCGAAAAGAAAGACCGACCGAAAGCGGAGTTTCAACAACAAACGTGCAGGACCAAAAGCGGACTCGAAAAGAAAGACCAACCGAAAGCGGAGTTTCAACAACAAACGAGTACGACTGAAAGCGGACTCGAAAAGATAGATTGACCGAAAGCGGAGTTTTAACAACAAACGAGTACGACCGAAAGCGGACTCGAAAAGAAAGACCGACCAAAAGTGGAGTTTCAACAACAAACGAGTACGACCGAAAGCGGACTCAAAAAGAAAGACCGACCGAAAGCGGACTCGAAAATAAAGACCGACCGAAAACAGAGTTTCAACAACAAACGAGTACGACCGAAAGCGGACTCGAAAAGAAAGACCGACCAAAAGCCGAGTTTCAACAACAAATGAGTAGGACCAAAAGCGGACTCGAAAAGAAAGACCGACCGAAAGCGGTGTTTTCACAACAAACGAGTACGACCGAAAGCGGACTCGAAAAGCAAGACCGACCAAAAGCGAACTTGAAAAGAATGACCGACCGAAAGCGGAGTTTCAACAACAAACGAGTACGACCGAAAGCGGGCTCGAAAAGAAAGACCAACCAGAAAAGAAAGACCAACCGAAAGCGGAGTTTCAACAACAAACGAGTACGACCGAAAGTGGACTCGAAAAGAAAGACCGACCAAAAGTGTAGTTTCAACAACAAACGAGTACGACCGAAAGCGGACTCAAAAAGAAAGATCGACCGAAAGCGTACTCGGAAAGAAAGACCTACCAAAAGCGGAGTTTCAACAACAAACGAGTACGACCGAAAGCGGACTCGAAAAGAAAGACCGACCGAAAGCGGAGTTTCAACAACAAACGTGCAGGACCAAAAGCGGACTCGAAAAGAAAGACCGACCGAAAGCGGAGTTTCCACAATAAACGAGTACGACCGTAAGCGGACTCGAAAAGAAAGACCGACCAAAAGTGGACTCGAAAAGAAAGACCGACCGAAAGCGAAGTTTCAACAACAAACGAGTACGACCGAAATCGGACTCGAAAAGAAAGACCGACCGAAAGCGGAGTTTCAACAACAAACGAGTACGACCGAAAGCGGACTCGAAAAGAAAGACCGACCGAAAGCGGACTTGAAAAGAAAGACCAACCGAAAGCGGAGTTTCAACAACAAACGAGTACGACCGAAAGCGGACTCGAAAAGATAGACCGACCGAAAGCGGAGTTTCAACAACAAACGGGTACAACCGAAAGAGGACTCGAAAAGAAAGACCGACCGAAAGCGGAGTTTCAACAACAAACGAGTACGACTGAAAGCGTACTCGAAAAGAATGACCGACCGAAAGCGGAGTTTCAACAACAAACGAGTACGACCGAAAGCGGACTCGAAAAGAAAGACCGACCGAAAGCGTTGTTTCAACAACAAAAGGGTACGACTGAAAGCGGACTTGAAAAGAAAGACCAACCGAAAGCGGAGTTTCAACAACAAACGAGTACGACTGAAAGCGGACTCGAAAAGATAGACCGAACGAAAGCGGAGTTTCAACAACAAATGGGTACGACCGAAAGCGGACTTGAAAAGAAAGACCAACCGAAAGCGGAGTTTCAACAACAAACAAGTACTACGGAAAGCGGACTCGAAAAGATAGACCGACCGAAAGCGGAGTTTCAACAACAAACGGGTACAACCGAAAGCGAACTCGAAAAGAAAGACCGACCGAAAGCGGAGTTTCAACAACAAATAAGTAGGACCAAAAGCGGACTCGAAAAGAAAGACCGACCGAAAGCGGAGTTTCAACAACAAATGGGTAGGACCGAAAGCGGACTTGAAAAGAAAGACCAACCGAAAGCGGAGTTTCAACAACAAACGAGTACGACTGAAAGCGGACTTGAAAAGATAGATTGACCGAAAGCGGAGTTTTAACAACAAACGAGTACGACCGAAAGCGGACTCGAAAAGAAAGACCGACCAAAAGTGGAGTTTCAACAACAAACGAGTACGACCGAAAGCGGACTCAAAAAGAAAGACCGACCGAAAGCGGACTCGAAAATAAAGACCAACCGAAAGCAGAGTTTCAACAACAAACGAGTACGACCGAAAGCGGACTCGAAAAGAAAGACCGACCAAAAGCGGAGTTTCAACAACAAATGAGTAGGACCAAAAGCGGACTCGAAAAGAAAGACCGACCGAAAGCGGTGTTTTCACAACAAACGAGTACGACCGAAAGCGGACTCGAAAAGCAAGACCGACCAAAAGCGAACTTGAAAAGAATGACCGACCGAAAGCGGAGTTTCAACAACAAACGAGTACGACCGAAAGCGGGCTCGAAAAGAAAGACCAGCCGAAAGCGGAGTTTCAACAACAAACGAGTACGACCGAAAGTGGACTCGAAAAGAAAGACCGACCAAAAGTGGAGTTTCAACAACAAACAAGTACGACCGAAAGCGGACTCGAAAAGATAGACCGACCGAAAGCGGAGTTTCAACAACAAACGGGTACAACCGAAAGCGAACTCGAAAAGAAAGACCGACCGAAAGCGGAGTTTCAACAACAAATGGGTACGACCGAAAGCGGACTTGAAAAGAAAGACCAACCGAAAGCGGAGTTTCAACAACAAACAAGTACGACGGAAAGCGGACTCGAAAAGATAGACCGACCGAAAGCGGAGTTTCAACAACAAACGGGTACAATCGAAAGCGAACTCGAAAAGAAAGACCGACCGAAAGCGGAGTTTCAACAACAAATGGGTACGACCGAAAGCAGACTTGAAAAGAAAGACCAACCGAAAGCGGAGTTTCAACAACAAACGAGTACGACTGAAAGCGGACTCGAAAAGATAGACCGACCGAAAATGGAGTTTCAACAACAAATGGGTACGACCGAAAGCGGACTTGAAAAGAAAGACCAACCGAAAGCGGAGTTTCAACAACAGACGAGTACGACTGAAAGCGGACTCGAAAAGATAGACCGACCGAAAGCGGAGTTTCAACAACAAACGAGTACGACCGAAAGCGGACTCGAAAAGAAAGACCGACCGAAAGCGGAGTTTCATCAACAAACGAGTACGACCGAAAGCGGACTCGAAAAGAAAGACCGACCGAAAGCGTTGTTTCAACAACAAATGGGTACAACCGAAAGCGGACTTGAAAAGAAAGACCAACCGAAAGCGGAGTTTCAACAACAAACGAGTACGACTGAAAGCGGACTCGAAAAGATAGACCGGCCGAAAGCGGAGTTTCAACAACAAAAGGGTACGACCGAAAGCGGACTTGAAAAGAAAGACCAACCGAAAGCGGAGTTTCAACAACAAACAAGTACGACGGAAAGCGGACCCGAAACGATAGACCGACCGAAAGCGGAGTTTCAACAACAAACGGGTACAGCCGAAAGCGAACTCGAAAAGAAAGACCGACCGAAAGCGGAGTTTCAACAAATAATGGGTACGACCGAAAGCGGACTCGAAAAGAAAGACCGACCAAAAGTGGAGTTTCAACAACAAACGAGTACGACCGAAAGCGGACTCGAAAAGAAAGACCGACTGAAAGCAGAGTTTGAACAATAAACGAGTACGACCAAAAGCGGACTAGAAAAGAAAGACCGACCGAAAGCGGAGTTTCAACAACAAACGAGTACGACCAAAAGTGGACTCGAAAAGAAAGACCGAACGAAAGCGGAGTTTCAACAACAAACGAGTACGACCGAAAGCGGACTCGAAAAGAAAGACCGACCGAAAGCGGAGTTTCAACAACAAACGTGCAGGACCAAAAGCGGACTCGAAAAGAAAGACCAACCGAAAGCGGAGTTTCAACAACAAACGAGTACGACTGAAAGCGGACTCGAAAAGATAGATTGACCGAAAGCGGAGTTTTAACAACAAACGAGTACGACCGAAAGCGGACTCGAAAAGAAAGACCGACCAAAAGTGGAGTTTCAACAACAAACGAGTACGACCGAAAGCGGACTCAAAAAGAAAGACCGACCGAAAGCGGACTCGAAAATAAAGACCGACCGAAAGCAGAGTTTCAACAACAAACGAGTACGACCGAAAGCGGACTCGAAAAGAAAGACCGACCAAAAGCCGAGTTTCAACAACAAATGAGTAGGACCAAAAGCGGACTCGAAAAGAAAGACCGACCGAAAGCGGTGTTTTCACAACAAACGAGTACGACCGAAAGCGGACTCGAAAAGCAAGACCGACCAAAAGCGAACTTGAAAAGAATGACCGACCGAAAGCGGAGTTTCAACAACAAACGAGTACGACCGAAAGCGGGCTCGAAAAGAAAGACCAACCAGAAAAGAAAGACCAACCGAAAGCGGAGTTTCAACAACAAACGAGTACGACCGAAAGTGGACTCGAAAAGAAAGACCGACCAAAAGTGTAGTTTCAACAACAAACGAGTACGACCGAAAGCGGACTCAAAAAGAAAGATCGACCGAAAGCGTACTCGGAAAGAAAGACCTACCAAAAGCGGAGTTTCAACAACAAACGAGTACGACCGAAAGCGGACTCGAAAAGAAAGACCGACCGAAAGCGGAGTTTCAACAACAAACGTGCAGGACCAAAAGCGGACTCGAAAAGAAAGACCGACCGAAAGCGGAGTTTCCACAATAAACGAGTACGACCGTAAGCGGACTCGAAAAGAAAGACCGACCAAAAGTGGACTCGAAAAGAAAGACCGACCGAAAGCGAAGTTTCAACAACAAACGAGTACGACCGAAATCGGACTCGAAAAGAAAGACCGACCGAAAGCGGAGTTTCAACAACAAACGAGTACGACCGAAAGCGGACTCGAAAAGAAAGACCGACTGAAAGCAGAGTTTGAACAATAAACGAGTACGACCAAAAGCGGACTAGAAAAGAAAGACCGACCGAAAGCGGAGTTTCAACAACAAACGAGTACGACCAAAAGTGGACTCGAAAAGAAAGACCGAACGAAAGCGGAGTTTCAACAACAAACGAGTACGACCGAAAGCGGACTCGAAAAGAAAGACCGACCGAAAGCGGAGTTTCAACAACAAACGTGCAGGACCAAAAGCGGACTCGAAAAGAAAGACCAACCGAAAGCGGAGTTTCAACAACAAACGAGTACGACTGAAAGCGGACTCGAAAAGATAGATTGACCGAAAGCGGAGTTTTAACAACAAACGAGTACGACCGAAAGCGGACTCGAAAAGAAAGACCGACCAAAAGTGGAGTTTCAACAACAAACGAGTACGACCGAAAGCGGACTCAAAAAGAAAGACCGACCGAAAGCGGACTCGAAAATAAAGACCGACCGAAAGCAGAGTTTCAACAACAAACGAGTACGACCGAAAGCGGACTCGAAAAGAAAGACCGACCAAAAGCCGAGTTTCAACAACAAATGAGTAGGACCAAAAGCGGACTCGAAAAGAAAGACCGACCGAAAGCGGTGTTTTCACAACAAACGAGTACGACCGAAAGCGGACTCGAAAAGCAAGACCGACCAAAAGCGAACTTGAAAAGAATGACCGACCGAAAGCGGAGTTTCAACAACAAACGAGTACGACCGAAAGCGGGCTCGAAAAGAAAGACCAACCAGAAAAGAAAGACCAACCGAAAGCGGAGTTTCAACAACAAACGAGTACGACCGAAAGTGGACTCGAAAAGAAAGACCGACCAAAAGTGTAGTTTCAACAACAAACGAGTACGACCGAAAGCGGACTCAAAAAGAAAGATCGACCGAAAGCGTACTCGGAAAGAAAGACCTACCAAAAGCGGAGTTTCAACAACAAACGAGTACGACCGAAAGCGGACTCGAAAAGAAAGACCGACCGAAAGCGGAGTTTCAACAACAAACGTGCAGGACCAAAAGCGGACTCGAAAAGAAAGACCGACCGAAAGCGGAGTTTCCACAATAAACGAGTACGACCGTAAGCGGACTCGAAAAGAAAGACCGACCAAAAGTGGACTCGAAAAGAAAGACCGACCGAAAGCGAAGTTTCAACAACAAACGAGTACGACCGAAATCGGACTCGAAAAGAAAGACCGACCGAAAGCGGAGTTTCAACAACAAACGAGTACGACCGAAAGCGGACTCGAAAAGAAAGACCGACCGAAAGCGGACTTGAAAAGAAAGACCAACCGAAAGCGGAGTTTCAACAACAAACGAGTACGACCGAAAGCGGACTCGAAAAGATAGACCGACCGAAAGCGGAGTTTCAACAACAAACGGGTACAACCGAAAGCGGACTCGAAAAGAAAGACCGACCGAAAGCGGAGTTTCAACAACAAACGAGTACGACTGAAAGCGTACTCGAAAAGAATGACCGACCGAAAGCGGAGTTTCAACAACAAACGAGTACGACCGAAAGCGGACTCGAAAAGAAAGACCGACCGAAAGCGTTGTTTCAACAACAAAAGGGTACGACTGAAAGCGGACTTGAAAAGAAAAACCAACCGAAAGCGGAGTTTCAACAACAAACGAGTACGACTGAAAGCGGACTGGAAAAGATAGACCGAACGAAAGCGGAGTTTCAACAACAAATGGGTACGACCGAAAGCGGACTTGAAAAGAAAGACCAACCGAAAGCGGAGTTTCAACAACAAACAAGTACTACGGAAAGCGGACTCGAAAAGATAGACCGACCGAAAGCGGAGTTTCAACAACAAACGGGTACAACCGAAAGCGAACTCGAAAAGAAAGACCGACCGAAAGCGGAGTTTCAACAACAAATAAGTAGGACCAAAAGCGGACTCGAAAAGAAAGACCGACCGAAAGCGGTGTTTTCACAACAAACGAGTACGACCGAAAGCGGACTCGAAAAGCAAGACCGACCAAAAGCGAACTTGAAAAGAATGACCGACCGAAAGCGGAGTTTCAACAACAAACGAGTACGACCGAAAGCGGGCTCGAAAAGAAAGACCAACCGAAAGCGGAGTTTCAACAACAAACGAGTACGACCGAAAGTGGACTCGAAAAGAAAGACCGACCAAAAGTGGAGTTTCAACAACAAACGAGTACGACCGAAAGCGGACTCAAAAAGAAAGATCGACCGAAAGCGTACTCGGAAAGAAAGACCTACCAAAAGCGGAGTTTCAACAACAAACGAGTACGACCGAAAGCGGACTCGAAAAGAAAGACCGACCGAAAGCGGAGTTTCAACAACAAACGTGCAGGACAAAAAGCGGACTCGAAAAGAAAGACCGACCGAAAGCGGAGTTTCCACAATAAACGAGTACGACCGTAAGTGGACTCGAAAAGAAAGACCGACCAAAAGTGGACTCGAAAAGAAAGACCGACCGAAAGCGAAGTTTCAACAACAAACGAGTACGACCGAAATCGGACTCGAAAAGAAAGACCGACCGAAAGCGGAGTTTCAACAACAAACGAGTACGACCGAAAGCGGACTCGAAAAGAAAGACCGACCGAAAGCGGACTTGAAAAGAAAGACCAACCGAAAGCGGAGTTTCAACAACAAACGAGTACGACCGAAAGCGGACTCGAAAAGATAGATTGACCGAAAGCGGAGTTTTAACAACAAACGAGTACGACCGAAAGCGGACTCGAAAAGAAAGACCGACCAAAAGTGGAGTTTCAACAACAAACGAGTACGACCGAAAGCGGACTCAAAAAGAAAGACCGACCGAAAGCGGACTCGAAAATAAAGACCGACCGAAAGCAGAGTTTCAACAACAAACGAGTACGACCGAAAGCGGACTCGAAAAGAAAGACCGACCAAAAGCGGAGTTTCAACAACAAATGAGTAGGACCAAAAGCGGACTCGAAAAGAAAGACCGACCGAAAGCGGTGTTTTCACAACAAACGAGTACGACCGAAAGCGGACTCGAAAAGCAAGACCGACCAAAAGCGAACTTGAAAAGAATGACCGACCGAAAGCGGAGTTTCAACAACAAACGAGTACGACCGAAAGCGGGCTCGAAAAGAAAGACCAACCGAAAGCGGAGTTTCAACAACAAACGAGTACGACCGAAAGCGGACTCGAAAAGATAGACCGACCGAAAGCGGAGTTTCAACAACAAACGGGTACAACCGAAAGCGAACTCGAAAAGAAAGACCGACCGAAAGCGGAGTTTCAACAACAAATAAGTAGGACCAAAAGCGGACTCGAAAAGAAAGACCGACCGAAAGCGGTGTTTTCACAACAAACGAGTACGACCGAAAGCGGACTCGAAAAGCAAGACCGACCAAAAGCGAACTTGAAAAGAATGACCGACCGAAAGCGGAGTTTCAACAACAAACGAGTACGACCGAAAGCGGGCTCGAAAAGAAAGACCAACCGAAAGCGGAGTTTCAACAACAAACGAGTACGACCGAAAGTGGACTCGAAAAGAAAGACCGACCAAAAGTGGAGTTTCAACAACAAACGAGTACGACCGAAAGCGGACTCAAAAAGAAAGATCGACCGAAAGCGTACTCGGAAAGAAAGACCTACCAAAAGCGGAGTTTCAACAACAAACGAGTACGACCGAAAGCGGACTCGAAAAGAAAGACCGACCGAAAGCGGAGTTTCAACAACAAACGTGCAGGACAAAAAGCGGACTCGAAAAGAAAGACCGACCGAAAGCGGAGTTTCCACAATAAACGAGTACGACCGTAAGTGGACTCGAAAAGAAAGACCGACCAAAAGTGGACTCGAAAAGAAAGACCGACCGAAAGCGAAGTTTCAACAACAAACGAGTACGACCGAAATCGGACTCGAAAAGAAAGACCGACCGAAAGCGGAGTTTCAACAACAAACGAGTACGACCGAAAGCGGACTCGAAAAGAAAGACCGACCGAAAGCGGACTTGAAAAGAAAGACCAACCGAAAGCGGAGTTTCAACAACAAACGAGTACGACCGAAAGCGGACTCGAAAAGATAGATTGACCGAAAGCGGAGTTTTAACAACAAACGAGTACGACCGAAAGCGGACTCGAAAAGAAAGACCGACCAAAAGTGGAGTTTCAACAACAAACGAGTACGACCGAAAGCGGACTCAAAAAGAAAGACCGACCGAAAGCGGACTCGAAAATAAAGACCGACCGAAAGCAGAGTTTCAACAACAAACGAGTACGACCGAAAGCGGACTCGAAAAGAAAGACCGACCAAAAGCGGAGTTTCAACAACAAATGAGTAGGACCAAAAGCGGACTCGAAAAGAAAGACCGACCGAAAGCGGTGTTTTCACAACAAACGAGTACGACCGAAAGCGGACTCGAAAAGCAAGACCGACCAAAAGCGAACTTGAAAAGAATGACCGACCGAAAGCGGAGTTTCAACAACAAACGAGTACGACCGAAAGCGGGCTCGAAAAGAAAGACCAACCGAAAGCGGAGTTTCAACAACAAACGAGTACGACCGAAAGCGGACTCGAAAAGATAGACCGACCGAAAGCGGAGTTTCAACAACAAACGGGTACAACCGAAAGCGAACTCGAAAAGAAAGACCGACCGAAAGCGGAGTTTCAACAACAAATGGGTACGACCGAAAGCGGACTTGAAAAGAAAGACCAACCGAAAGCGGAGTTTCAACAACAAACAAGTACGACGGAAAGCGGACTCGAAAAGATAGACCGACCGAAAGCGGAGTTTCAACAACAAACGGGTACAATCGAAAGCGAACTCGAAAAGAAAGACCGACCGAAAGCGGAGTTTCAACAACAAATGGGTACGACCGAAAGCAGACTTGAAAAGAAAGACCAACCGAAAGCGGAGTTTCAACAACAAACGAGTACGACTGAAAGCGGACTCGAAAAGATAGACCGACCGAAAGTGGAGTTTCAACAACAAATGGGTACGACCGAAAGCGGACTTGAAAAGAAAGACCAACCGAAAGCGGAGTTTCAACAACAGACGAGTACGACTGAAAGCGGACTCGAAAAGATAGACCGACCGAAAGCGGAGTTTCAACAACAAACGAGTACGACCGAAAGCGGACTCGAAAAGAAAGACCGACCGAAAGCGGAGTTTCAACAACAAACGAGTACGACCGAAAGCGGACTCGAAAAGAAAGACCGACCGAAAGCGTTGTTTCAACAACAAATGGGTACGACCGAAAGCGGACTTGAAAAGAAAGACCAACCGAAAGCGGAGTTTCAACAACAAACGAGTACGACTGAAAGCGGACTCGAAAAGATAGACCGACCGAAAGCGGAGTTTCAACAACAAAAGGGTACGACCGAAAGCGGACTTGAAAAGAAAGACCAACCGAAAGCGGAGTTTCAACAACAAACAAGTACGACGGAAAGCGGACCCGAAACGATAGACCGACCGAAAGCGGAGTTTCAACAACAAACGGGTACAACCGAAAGCGAACTCGAAAAGAAAGACCGACCGAAAGCGGAGTTTCAACAAATAATGGGTACGACCGAAAGCGGACTCGAAAAGAAAGACCGACCAAAAGTGGAGTTTCAACAACAAACGAGTACGACCGAAAGCGGACTCGAAAAGAAAGACCGACTGAAAGCAGAGTTTGAACAATAAACGAGTACGACCAAAAGCGGACTAGAAAAGAAAGACCGACCGAAAGCGGAGTTTCAACAAAAAACGAGTACGACCAAAAGTGGACTCGAAAAGAAAGACCGAACGAAAGCGGAGTTTCAACAACAAACGAGTACGACCGAAAGCGGACTCGAAAAGAAAGACCGACCGAAAGCGGAGTTTCAACAACAAACGTGCAGGACCAAAAGCGGACTCGAAAAGAAAGACCAACCGAAAGCGGAGTTTCAACAATAAACGAGTACGACTGAAAGCGGACTCGAAAAGATAGATTGACCGAAAGCGGAGTTTTAACAACAAACGAGTACGACCGAAAGCGGACTCGAAAAGAAAGACCGACCAAAAGTGGAGTTTCAACAACAAACGAGTACGAGCGAAAGCGGACTCAAAAAGAAAGACCGACCGAAAGCGGACTCGAAAATAAAGACCGACCGAAAGCAGAGTTTCAACAACAAACGAGTACGACCGAAAGCGGACTCGAAAAGAAAGACCGACCAAAAGCGGAGTTTCAACAACAAATGAGTAGGACCAAAAGCGGACTCGAAAAGAAAGACCGACCGAAAGCGGTGTTTTCACAACAAACGAGTACGACCGAAAGCGGACTCGAAAAGCAAGACCGACCTAAAGCGAACTTGAAAAGAATGACCGACCGAAAGCGGAGTTTCAACAACAAACGAGTATGACCGAAAGCGGGCTCGAAAAGAAAGACCAACCGAAAGCAGAGTTTCAACAACAAACGAGTACGACCGAAAGTGGACTCGAAAAGAAAGACCGACCAAAAGTGTAGTTTCAACAACAAACGAGTACGACCGAAAGCGGACTCAAAAAGAAAGATCGACCGAAAGCGTACTCGGAAAGAAAGACCTACCAAAAGCGGAGTTTCAACAACAAACGAGTACGACCGAAAGCGGACTCGAAAAGAAAGACCGACCGAAAGCGGAGTTTCAACAACAAACGTGCAGGACCAAAAGCGGACTCGAAAAGAAAGACCGACCGAAAGCGGAGTTTCCACAATAAACGAGTACGACCGTAAGCGGACTCGAAAAGAAAGACCGACCAAAAGTGGACTCGAAAAGAAAGACCGACCGAAAGCGAAGTTTCAACAACAAACGAGTACGACCGAAATCGGACTCGAAAAGAAAGACCGACCGAAAGCGGAGTTTCAACAACAAACGAGTACGACCGAAAGCGGACTCGAAAAGAAAGACCGACCGAAAGCGGACTTGAAAAGAAAGACCAACCGAAAGCAGAGTTTCAACAACAAACGAGTACGACCGAAAGCGGACTCGAAAAGATAGACCGACCGAAAGCGGAGTTTCAACAACAAACGGGTACAACCGAAAGCGGACTCGAAAAGAAAGACCGACCGAAAGCGGAGTTTCAACAACAAACGAGTACGACTGAAAGCGTACTCGAAAAGAATGACCGACCGAAAGCGGAGTTTCAACAACAAACGAGTACGACCGAAAGCGGACTCGAAAAGAAAGACCGACCGAAAGCGGAGTTTCAACAACAAATGAGTAGGACCAAAAGCGGACTCGAAAAGAAAGACCGACCGAAAGCGGTGTTTTCACAACAAACGAGTACGACCGAAAGCGGACTCGAAAAGCAAGACCGACCAAAAGCGAACTTGAAAAGAATGACCGACCGAAAGCGGAGTTTCAACAACAAACGAGTACGACCGAAAGCGGGCTCGAAAAGAAAGACCAACCGAAAGCGGAGTTTCAACAACAAACGAGTACGACCGAAAGTGGACTCGAAAAGAAAGACCGACCAAAAGTGGAGTTTCAACAACAAACGAGTACGACCGAAAGCGGACTCAAAAAGAAAGATCGACCGAAAGCGTACTCGGAAAGAAAGACCTACCAAAAGCGGAGTTTCAACAAAAAACGAGTACGACCGAAAGCGGACTCGAAAAGAAAGACCGACCAAAAGCGGAGTTTCAACAATAAACGTGCAGGACAAAAAGCGGACTCGAAAAGAAAGACCGACCGAAAGCGGAGTTTCCACAATAAACGAGTACGACCGTAAGTGGACTCGAAAAGAAAGACCGACCAAAAGTGGACTCGAAAAGAAAGACCGACCGAAAGCGAAGTTTCAACAACAAACGAGTACGACCGAAATCAGACTCGAAAAGAAAGACCGACCGAAAGCGGAGTTTCAACAACAAACGAGTACGACCGAAAGCGTACTCGAAAAGAAAGACCGACCGAAAGCGGACTTGAAAAGAAAGACCAACCGAAAGCGGAGTTTCAACAACAAACGAGTACGACCGAAAGCGGACTCGAAAAGATAGACCGACCGAAAGCGGAGTTTCAACAACAAACGGGTACAACCGAAAGCGGACTCGAAAAGAAAGACCGACCGAAAGCGGAGTTTCAACAACAAACGAGTACGACTGAAAGCGTACTCGAAAAGAATGACCGACCGAAAGCGGAGTTTCAACAACAAACGAGTACGACCGAAAGTGGACTCGAAAAGAAAGACCGACCGAAAGCGTTGTTTCAACAACAAAAGGGTACGACTGAAAGCGGACTTGAAAAGAAAGACCAACCGAAAGCGGAGTTTCAACAACAAACGAGTACGACTGAAAGCAGACTCGAAAAGATAGACCGAACGAAAGCGGAGTTTCAACAACAAATGGGTACGACCGAAAGCGGACTTGAAAAGAAAGACCAACCGAAAGCGGAGTTTCAACAACAAACAAGTACGACGGAAAGCGGACTCGAAAAGATAGACCGACTGAAAGCGGAGTTTCAACAACAAACGGGTACAACCGAAAGCGAACTCGAAAAGAAAGACCGACCGAAAGCGGAGTTTCAACAACAAATGGGTACGACCGAAAGTAGACTTGAAAAGAAAGACCAACCGAAAGCGGAGTTTCAACAACAAACGAGTACGACTGAAAGCGGACTCAAAAAGATAGACCGACCGAAAGTGGAGTTTCAACAACAAATGGGTACGACCGAAAGCGGACTTGAAAAGAAAGACCAACCGAAAGCGGAGTTTCAACAACAGACGAGTACGACTGAAAGCGGACTCGAAAAGATAGACCGACCGAGAGCGGAGTTCCAACAACAAACGAGTACGACCGAAAGCAGACTCGAAAAGAAAGACCGACCGAAAGCGGTGTTTTCACAACAAACGAGTACGACCGAAAGCGGACTCGAAAAGCAAGACCGACCAAAAGCGAACTTGAAAAGAATGACCGACCGAAAGCGGAGTTTCAACAACAAACGAGTACGACCGAAAGCGGACTCAAAAAGAAAGATCGACCGAAAGCGTACTCGGAAAGAAAGACCTACCAAAAGCGGAGTTTCAACAAAAAACGAGTACGACCGAAAGCGGACTCGAAAAGAAAGACCGACCAAAAGCGGAGTTTCAACAATAAACGTGCAGGACAAAAAGCGGACTCGAAAAGAAAGACCGACTGAAAGCGGAGTTTCCACAATAAACGAGTACGACCGTAAGTGGACTCGAAAAGAAAGACCGACCAAAAGTGGACTCGAAAAGAAAGACCGACCGAAAGCGAAGTTTCAACAACAAACGAGTACGACCGAAATCGGACTCGAAAAGAAAGACCGACCGAAAGCGGAGTTTCAACAACAAACGAGTACGACCGAAAGCGTACTCGAAAAGAAAGACCGACCGAAAGCGGACTTGAAAAGAAAGACCAACCGAAAGCGGAGTTTCAACAACAAACGAGTACGACCGAAAGCGGACTCGAAAAGATAGACCGACCGAAAGCGGAGTTTCAACAACAAACGGGTACAACCGAAAGCGGACTCGAAAAGAAAGACCGACCGAAAGCGGAGTTTCAACAACAAACGAGTACGACTGAAAGCGTACTCGAAAAGAATGACCGACCGAAAGCGGAGTTTCAACAACAAACGAGTACGACCGAAAGTGGACTCGAAAAGAAAGACCGACCGAAAGCGTTGTTTCAACAACAAAAGGGTACGACTGAAAGCGGACTTGAAAAGAAAGACCAACCGAAAGCGGCGTTTCAACAACAAACGAGTACGACTGAAAGCGGACTCGAAAAGATAGACCGAACGAAAGCGGAGTTTCAACAACAAATGGGTACGACCGAAAGCGGACTTGAAAAGAAAGACCAACCGAAAGCGGAGTTTCAACAACAAACAAGTACGACGGAAAGCGGACTCGAAAAGATAGACCGACCGAAAGCGGAGTTTCAACAACAAACGGGTACAACCGAAAGCGAACTCGAAAAGAAAGACCGACCGAAAGCGGAGTTTCAACAACAAATGGGTACGACCGAAAGTAGACTTGAAAAGAAAGACCAACCGAAAGCGGAGTTTCAACAACAAACGAGTACGACTGAAAGCGGACTCAAAAAGATAGACCGACCGAAAGTGGAGTTTCAACAACAAATGGGTACGACCGAAAGCGGACTTGAAAAGAAAGACCAACCGAAAGCGGAGTTTCAACAACAGACGAGTACGACTGAAAGCGGACTCGAAAAGATAGACCGACCGAGAGCGGAGTTCCAACAACAAACGAGTACGACCGAAAGCAGACTCGAAAAGAAAGACCGACCGAAAGCGGTGTTTTCACAACAAACGAGTACGACCGAAAGCGGACTCGAAAAGCAAGACCGACCAAAAGCGAACTTGAAAAGAATGACCGACCGAAAGCGGAGTTTCAACAACAAACGAGTACGACCGAAAGCGGGCTCGAAAGGAAAGACCAACCGAAAGCGAAGTTTCAACAACAAACGAGTACGACCGAAAGTGGACTCGAAAAGAAAGACCGACCAAAAGTGGAGTTTCAACAACAAACGAGTACGACCGAAAGCGGACTCAAAAAGAAAGATCGACCGAAAGCGGACTCGGAAAGAAAGACCTACCAAAAGCGGAGTTTCAACAACAAACGAGTACGACCGAAAGCGGATTCGAAAAGAAAGACCGACCGAAAGCGGAGTTTCAACAACAAACGTGTAAGACCAAAAGCGGACTCGAAAAGAAAGACCGACCGAAAGCGGAGTTTCCACAATAAACGAGTACGACCGTAAGCGGACTCGAAAAGAAAGACCGACGAAAAGTGGACTCGAAAAGAAAGACCGACCGAAAGCGAAGTTTCAACAACAAACGAGTACGACCGAAATCGGACTCGAAAAGAAAGACCGACCGAAAGCGGAGTTTCAACAACAAACGAGTACGACCGAAAGCGTACTCGAAAAGAAAGACCGACCGAAAGCGGACTTGAAAAGAAAGACCAACCGAAAGCGGAGTTTCAACAACAAACGAGTACGACCGAAAGCGGACTCGAAAAGATAGACCGACCGAAAGCGGAGTTTCAACAACAAACGGGTACAACCGAAAGCGGACTCGAAAAGAAAGACCGACCGAAAGCGGAGTTTCAACAACAAACGAGTACGACTGAAAGCGTACTCGAAAAGAATGACCGACCGAAAGCGGAGTTTCAACAACAAACGAGTACGACCGAAAGCGGACTCGAAAAGAAAGACCGACCGAAAGCGTTGTTTCAACAACAAAAGGGTACGACCGAAAGCGGACTTGAAAAGAAAGACCAACCAAAAGCGGAGTTTCAACAACAAACGAGTACGACTGAAAGCGGACTCGAAAAGATAGACCGAACGAAAGCGGTGTTTCAACAACAAATGGGTACGACCGAAAGCGGACTTGAAAAGAAAGACCAACCGAAAGCGGAGTTTTAACAACAAACAAGTACGACGGAAAGCGGACTCGAAAAGATAGACCGACCGAAAGCGGAGTTTCAACAACAAACGGGTACAACCGAAAGCGAACTCGAAAAGAAAGACCGACCGAAAGCGGAGTTTCAACAACAAATGGGTACGACCGAAAGTAGACTTGAAAAGAAAGACCAACCGAAAGCGGAGTTTCAACAACAAACGAGTACGACTGAAAGCGGACTCGAAAAGATAGACCGACCGAAAGTGGAGTTTCATAAACAAACGAGTACGACCGAAAGCGTACTCGAAAAGAAAGACCGACCGAAAGCGGACTTGAAAAGAAAGACCAACCGAAAGCGGAGTTTCAACAACAAACGAGTACGACCGAAAGCGGACTCGAAAAGATAGACCGACCGAAAGCGGAGTTTCAACAACAAACGGGTACAACCGAAAGCGGACTCGAAAAGAAAGACCGACCGAAAGCGGAGTTTCAACAACAAACGAGTACGACTGAAAGCGTACTCGAAAAGAATGACCGACCGAAAGCGGAGTTTCAACAACAAACGAGTACGACCGAAAGTGGACTCGAAAAGAAAGACCGACCGAAAGCGTTGTTTCAACAACAAAAGGGTACGACTGAAAGCGGACTTGAAAAGAAAGACCAACCGAAAGCGGAGTTTCAACAACAAACGAGTACGACTGAAAGCGGACTCGAAAAGATAGACCGAACGAAAGCGGAGTTTCAACAACAAATGGGTACGACCGAAAGCGGACTTGAAAAGAAAGACCAACCGAAAGCGGAGTTTCAACAACAAACAAGTACGACGGAAAGCGGACTCGAAAAGATAGACCGACCGAAAGCGGAGTTTCAACAACAAACGGGTACAACCGAAAGCGAACTCGAAAAGAAAGACCGACCGAAAGCGGAGTTTCAAGAACAAATGGGTACGACCGAAAGTAGACTTGAAAAGAAAGACCAACCGAAAGCGGAGTTTCAACAACAAACGAGTACGACTGAAAGCGGACTCAAAAAGATAGACCGACCGAAAGTGGAGTTTCAACAACAAATGGGTACGACCGAAAGCGGACTTGAAAAGAAAGACCAACCGAAAGCGGAGTTTCAACAACAGACGAGTACGACTGAAAGCGGACTCGAAAAGATAGACCGACCGAGAGCGGAGTTCCAACAACAAACGAGTACGACCGAAAGCAGACTCGAAAAGAAAGACCGACCGAAAGCGGTGTTTTCACAACAAACGAGTACGACCGAAAGCGGACTCGAAAAGCAAGACCGACCAAAAGCGAACTTGAAAAGAATGACCGACCGAAAGCGGAGTTTCAACAACAAACGAGTACGACCGAAAGCGGGCTCGAAAAGAAAGACCAACCGAAAGCGGAGTTTCAACAACAAACGAGTACGACCGAAAGTGGACTCGAAAAGAAAGACCGACCAAAAGTGGAGTTTCAACAACAAACGAGTACGACCGAAAGCGGACTCAAAAAGAAAGATCGACCGAAAGTGGACTCGGAAAGAAAGGCCTACCAAAAGCGGAGTTTCAACAACAAACGAGTACGACCGAAAGCGGATTCGAAAAGAAAGACCGACCGAAAGCGGAGTTTCAACAACAAACGTGTAAGACCAAAAGCGGACTCGAAAAGAAAGACCGACCGAAAGCGGAGTTTCCACAATAAACGAGTACGACCGTAAGCGGACTCGAAAAGAAAGACCGACGAAAAGTGGACTCGAAAAGAAAGACCGACCGAAAGCGAAGTTTCAACAACAAACGAGTACGACCGAAATCGGACTCGAAAAGAAAGACCGACCGAAAGCGGAGTTTCAACAACAAACGAGTACGACCGAAAGCGGACTCGAAAAGAAAGACCGACCGAAAGCGTTGTTTCAACAACAAAAGGGTACGACCGAAAGCGGACTTGAAAAGAAAGACCAACCGAAAGCGGAGTTTCAACAACAAACGAGTACGACTGAAAGCGGACTCGAAAAGATAGACCGAACGAAAGCGGTGTTTCAACAACAAATGGGTACGACCGAAAGCGGACTTGAAAAGAAAGACCAACCGAAAGCGGAGTTTTAACAACAAACAAGTACGACGGAAAGCGGACTCGAAAAGATAGACCGGCCGAAAGCGGAGTTTCAACAACAAACGGGTACAACCGAAAGCGAACTCGAAAAGAAAGACCGACCGAAAGCGGAGTTTCAACAACAAATGGGTACGACCGAAAGTAGACTTGAAAAGAAAGACCAACCGAAAGCGGAGTTTCAACAACAAACGAGTACGACTGAAAGCGGACTCGAAAAGATAGACCGACCGAAAGTGGAGTTTCAACAACAAATGGGTACGACCGAAAGCGGACTTGAAAAGAAAGACCAACCGAAAGCGGAGTTTCAACAACAGACGAGTACGACTGAAAGCGGACTCGAAAAGATAGACCGACCGAAAGCGGAGTTTCAACAACAAACGAGTACGACCGAAAGCGGACTCAAAAAGAAAGACCAACCGAAAGCGGAGTTTCAACAATAAACGAGTACGACCGAAAGCGGACTCGAAAAGAAAGACCGATCGAAAGCGTTGTTTCAACAACAAATGGGTACGACCGAAAGCAGACTTGAAAAGAAAGACCAACCGAAAGCGGAGTTTCAACAACAAACGAGTACGACTGAAAGCGGACTCGAAAAGAAAGACCGACCGAAAGCGGAGTTTCAACAACAAACGAGTACGACCGAAAGCGGACTCGAAAAGAAAGACCGACCGAAAGCGTTGTTTCAACAACAAAAGGGTACGACCGAAAGCGGACTTGAAAAGAAAGACCAACCGAAAGCGGAGTTTCAACAACAAACGAGTACGACTGAAAGCGGACTCGAAAAGATAGACCGAACGAAAGCGGTGTTTCAACAACAAATGGGTACGACCGAAAGCGGACTTGAAAAGAAAGACCAACCGAAAGCGGAGTTTTAACAACAAACAAGTACGACGGAAAGCGGACTCGAAAAGATAGACCGACCGAAAGCGGAGTTTCAACAACAAACGGGTACAACCGAAAGCGAACTCGAAAAGAAAGACCGACCGAAAGCGGAGTTTCAACAACAAATGGGTACGACCGAAAGTAGACTTGAAAAGAAAGACCAACCGAAAGCGGAGTTTCAACAACAAACGAGTACGACTGAAAGCGGACTCGAAAAGATAGACCGACCGAAAGTGGAGTTTCAACAACAAATGGGTACGACCGAAAGCGGACTTGAAAAGAAAGACCAACCGAAAGCGGAGTTTCAACAACAGACGAGTACGACTGAAAGCGGACTCGAAAAGATAGACCGACCGAAAGCGGAGTTTCAACAACAAACGAGTACGACCGAAAGCGGACTCAAAAAGAAAGACCAACCGAAAGCGGAGTTTCAACAATAAACGAGTACGACCGAAAGCGGACTCGAAAAGAAAGACCGATCGAAAGCGTTGTTTCAACAACAAATGGGTACGACCGAAAGCAGACTTGAAAAGAAAGACCAACCGAAAGCGGAGTTTCAACAACAAACGAGTACGACTGAAAGCGGACTCGAAAAGATAGACCGACCGAAAGTGGAGTTTCAACAACAAATGGGTACGACCGAAAGCGGACTTGAAAAGAAAGACCAACCGAAAGCAGAGTTTCAACAACAGACGAGTACGACTGAAAGCGGACTCGAAAAGATAGACCGACCGAAAGCGGAGTTTCAACAACAAACGAGTACGACCGAAAGCGGACTCGAAAAGAAAGACCGACCGAAAGCGGAGTTTCAACAACAAACGAGTACGACCGAAAGCGGACTCGAAAAGAAAGACCGACCGAAAGTGTTGTTTCAACAACAAATGGGTACGACCGAAAGCGGACTTGAAAAGAAAGACCAACCGAAAGCGGAGTTTCAACAACAAATGAGTACGACTGAAAGCGGACTCGAAAAGATAGACCGACCGAAAGCGGAGTTTCAACAACAAAAGGGTACGACCGAAAGCGGACTTGAAAAGAAAGACCAACCGAAAGCGGAGTTTCAACAACAAACAAGTACGACGGAAAGCGGACCCGAAACGATAGACCGACCGAAAGCGGAGTTTCAACAACAAACGGGTACAACCGAAAGCGAACTCGAAAAGAAAGACCGACCGAAAGCGGAGTTTCAACAAATAATGGGTACGACCGAAAGCGGACTCGAAAAGAAAGACCGACCAAAAGTGGAGTTTCAACAACAAACGAGTACGACCGAAAGCGGGCTCGAAAAGAAAGACCAACCGAAAGCGGAGTTTCAACAACAAACGAGTACGACCGAAAGTGGACTCGAAAAGAAAGACCGACCAAAAGTGGAGTTTCAACAACAAACGAGTACGACCGAAAGCGGACTCAAAAAGAAAGATCGACCGAAAGCGTACTCGGAAAGAAAGACCTACCAAAAGCGGAGTTTCAACAACAAACGAGTACGACCGAAAGCGGACTCGAAAAGAAAGACCGACCGAAAGCGGAGTTTCAACAACAAACGTGCAGGACAAAAAGCGGACTCGAAAAGAAAGACCGACCGAAAGCGGAGTTTCCACAATAAACGAGTACGACCGTAAGTGGACTCGAAAAGAAAGACCGACCAAAAGTGGACTCGAAAAGAAAGACCGACCGAAAGCGAAGTTTCAACAACAAACGAGTACGACCGAAATCGGACTCGAAAAGAAAGACCGACCGAAAGCGGAGTTTCAACAACAAACGAGTACGACCGAAAGCGGACTCGAAAAGAAAGACCGACCGAAAGCGTTGTTTCAACAACAAAAGGGTACGACCGAAAGCGGACTTGAAAAGAAAGACCAACCGAAAGCGGAGTTTCAACAACAAACGAGTACGACTGAAAGCGGACTCGAAAAGATAGACCGAACGAAAGCGGTGTTTCAACAACAAATGGGTACGACCGAAAGCGGACTTGAAAAGAAAGACCAACCGAAAGCGGAGTTTTAACAACAAACAAGTACGACGGAAAGCGGACTCGAAAAGATAGACCGACCGAAAGCGGAGTTTCAACAACAAACGGGTACAACCGAAAGCGAACTCGAAAAGAAAGACCGACCGAAAGCGGAGTTTCAACAACAAATGGGTACGACCGAAAGTAGACTTGAAAAGAAAGACCAACCGAAAGCGGAGTTTCAACAACAAACGAGTACGACTGAAAGCGGACTCGAAAAGATAGACCGACCGAAAGTGGAGTTTCAACAACAAATGGGTACGACCGAAAGCGGACTTGAAAAGAAAGACCAACCGAAAGCGGAGTTTCAACAACAGACGAGTACGACTGAAAGCGGACTCGAAAAGATAGACCGACCGAAAGCGGAGTTTCAACAACAAACGAGTACGACCGAAAGCGGACTCAAAAAGAAAGACCAACCGAAAGCGGAGTTTCAACAATAAACGAGTACGACCGAAAGCGGACTCGAAAAGAAAGACCGATCGAAAGCGTTGTTTCAACAACAAATGGGTACGACCGAAAGCAGACTTGAAAAGAAAGACCAACCGAAAGCGGAGTTTCAACAACAAACGAGTACGACTGAAAGCGGACTCGAAAAGATAGACCGACCGAAAGTGGAGTTTCAACAACAAATGGGTACGACCGAAAGCGGACTTGAAAAGAAAGACCAACCGAAAGCAGAGTTTCAACAACAGACGAGTACGACTTAAAGCGGACTCGAAAAGATAGACCGACCGAAAGCGGAGTTTCAACAACAAACGAGTACGACCGAAAGCGGACTCGAAAAGAAAGACCGACCGAAAGCGGAGTTTCAACAACAAACGAGTACGACCGAAAGCGGACTCGAAAAGAAAGACCGACCGAAAGTGTTGTTTCAACAACAAATGGGTACGACCGAAAGCGGACTTGAAAAGAAAGACCAACCGAAAGCGGAGTTTCAACAACAAATGAGTACGACTGAAAGCGGACTCGAAAAGATAGACCGACCGAAAGCGGAGTTTCAACAACAAAAGGGTACGACCGAAAGCGGACTTGAAAAGAAAGACCAACCGAAAGCGGAGTTTCAACAACAAACAAGTACGACGGAAAGCGGACCCGAAACGATAGACCGACCAAAAGCGGAGTTTCAACAACAAACGGGTACAACCGAAAGCGAACTCGAAAAGAAAGACCGACCGAAAGCGGAGTTTCAACAAATAATGGGTACGACCGAAAGCGGACTCGAAAAGAAAGACCGACCAAAAGTGGAGTTTCAACAACAAACGAGTACGACCGAAAGCGGGCTCGAAAAGAAAGACCAACCGAAAGCGGAGTTTCAACAACAAACGAGTACGACCGAAAGTGGACTCGAAAAGAAAGACCGACCAAAAGTGGAGTTTCAACAACAAACGAGTACGACCGAAAGCGGACTCAAAAAGAAAGATCGACCGAAAGCGTACTCGGAAAGAAAGACCTACCAAAAGCGGAGTTTCAACAACAAACGAGTACGACCGAAAGCGGACTCGAAAAGAAAGACCGACCGAAAGCGGAGTTTCAACAACAAACGTGCAGGACAAAAAGCGGACTCGAAAAGAAAGACCGACCGAAAGCGGAGTTTCCACAATAAACGAGTACGACCGTAAGTGGACTCGAAAAGAAAGACCGACCAAAAGTGGACTCGAAAAGAAAGACCGACCGAAAGCGAAGTTTCAACAACAAACGAGTACGACCGAAATCGGACTCGAAAAGAAAGACCGACCGAAAGCGGAGTTTCAACAACAAACGAGTACGACCGAAAGCAGACTCGAAAAGAAAGACCGACCGAAAGCGGACTTGAAAAGAAAGACCAACCGAAAGCGGAGTTTCAACAACAAACGAGTACGACCGAAAGCGGACTCGAAAAGATAGACCGACCGAAAGCGGAGTTTCAACAACAAACGGGTACAACCGAAAGCGGACTCGAAAAGAAAGACCGACCGAAAGCGGAGTTTCAACAACAAACGAGTACGACTGAAAGCGTACTCAAAAAGAATGACCGACCGAAAGCGGAGTTTCAACAACAAACGAGTACGACCGAAAGTGGACTCGAAAAGAAAGACCGACCGAAAGCGTTGTTTCAACAACAAAAGGGTACGACTGAAAGCGGACTTGAAAAGAAAGACCAACCGAAAGCGGAGTTTCAACAACAAACGAGTACGACTGAAAGCGGACTCGAAAAGATAGACCGAACGAAAGCGGAGTTTCAACAACAAATGGGTACGACCGAAAGCGGACTTGAAAAGAAAGACCAACCGAAAGCGGAGTTTCAACAACAAACAAGTACGACGGAAAGCGGACTCGAAAAGATAGACCGACCGAAAGCGGAGTTTCAACAACAAACGGGTACAACCGAAAGCGAACTCGAAAAGAAAGACCGACCGAAAGCGGAGTTTCAACAACAAATGGGTACGACCGAAAGTAGACTTGAAAAGAAAGACCAACCGAAAGCGGAGTTTCAACAACAAACGAGTACGACTGAAAGCGGACTCGAAAAGATAGGCCGACCGAAAGCGGAGTTTCAACAACAAACGAGTACGACCGAAAGCGGACTCGAAAAGAAAGACCGACCGAAAGCAGTGTTTTCACAACAAACGAGTACGACCGAAAGCGGACTCGAAAAGCAAGACCGACCAAAAGCGAACTTGAAAAGAATGACCGACCGAAAGCGGAGTTTCAACAACAAACGAGTACGACCGAAAGCGGGCTCGAAAAGAAAGACCAACCGAAAGCGGAGTTTCAACAACAAACGAGTACGACCGAAAGTGGACTCGAAAAGAAAGACCGACCAAAAGTGGAGTTTCAACAACAAACGAGTACGACCGAAAGCGGACTCAAAAAGAAAGATCGACCGAAAGCGGACTCGGAAAGAAAGACCTACCAAAAGCGGAGTTTCAACAACAAACGAGTACGACCGAAAGCGGACTCGAAAAGAAAGACCGACCGAAAGCGGAGTTTCAACAACAAACGTGTAGGACCAAAAGCGGACTCGAAAAGAAAGACCGACCGAAAGCGGAGTTTCCACAATAAACGAGTACGACCGTAAGCGGACTCGAAAAGAAAGACCGACCAAAAGTGGACTCGAAAAGAAAGACCGACCGAAAGCGAAGTTTCAACAACAAACGAGTACGACCGAAATCGGACTCGAAAAGAAAGACCGACCGAAAGCGGAGTTTCAACAACAAACGAGTACGACCGAAAGCGTACTCGAAAAGAAAGACCGACCGAAAGCGGACTTGAAAAGAAAGACCAACCGAAAGCGGAGTTTCAACAACAAACGAGTACGACCGAAAGCGGACTCGAAAAGATAGACCGACCGAAAGCGGAGTTTCAACAACAAACGGGTACAACAGAAAGCGGACTCAAAAAGAAAGACCGACCGAAAGCGGAGTTTCAACAACAAACGAGTACGACAGAAAGCGTACTCGAAAAGAATGACCGACCGAAAGCGGAGTTTCAACAACAAACGAGTACGACCGAAAGCGGACTCGAAAAGAAAGACCGACCGAAAGCGTTGTTTCAACAACAAAAGGGTACGACCGAAAGCGGACTTGAAAAGAAACACCAACCGAAAGCGGAGTTTCAACAACAAACGAGTACGACTGAAAGCGGACTCGAAAAGATAGACCGAACGAAAGCGGTGTTTCAACAACAAATGGGTACGACCGAAAGCGGACTTGAAAAGAAAGACCAACCGAAAGCGGAGTTTCAACAACAAACAAGTACGACGGAAAGCGGACTCGAAAAGATAGACCGACCGAAAGCGGAGTTTCAACAACAAACGGGTCAACCGAAAGCGAACTCGAAAAGAAAGACCGACCGAAAGCGGAGTTTCAACAACAAATGGGTACGACCGAAAGTAGACTTGAAAAGAAAGACCAACCGAAAGCGGAGTTTCAACAACAAACGAGTACGACTGAAAGCGGACTCGAAAAGATAGACCGACCGAAAGTGGAGTTTCAACAACAAATGGGTACGACCGAAAGCGGACTTGAAAAGAAAGACCAACCGAAAGCGGAGTTTCAACAACAGACGAGTACGACTGAAAGCGGACTCGAAAAGATAGACCGACCGAAAGCGGAGTTTCAACAACAAACGAGTACGACCGAAAGCGGACTCAAAAAGAAAGACCAACCGAAAGCGGAGTTTCAACAATAAACGAGTACGACCGAAAGCGGACTCGAAAAGAAAGACCGACCGAAAGCGTTGTTTCAACAACAAATGGGTACGACCGAAAGCAGACTTGAAAAGAAAGACCAACCGAAAGCGGAGTTTCAACAACAAACGAGTACGACTGAAAGCGGACTCGAAAAGATAGACCGACCGAAAGTGGAGTTTCAACAACAAATGGGTACGACCGAAAGCGGACTTGAAAAGAAAGACCAACCGAAAGCGGAGTTTCAACAACAGACGAATACGACTGAAAGCGGACTCGAAAAGATAGACCGACCGAAAGCGGAGTTTCAACAACAAACGAGTACGACCGAAAGCGGACTCGAAAAGAAAGACCGAACGAAAGCGGAGTTTCAACAACAAACGAGTACGACCGAAAGCGGACTCGAAAAGAAAGACCGACCGAAAGCGTTGTTTCAACAACAAATGGGTACGACCGAAAGCGGACTTGAAAAGAAAGACCAACCGAAAGCGGAGTTTCAACAACAAACGAGTACGACTGAAAGCGGACTCGAAAAGATAGACCGACCGAAAGCGGAGTTTCAACAACAAAAGGGTACGACCGAAAGCGGACTTGAAAAGAAAGACCAACCGAAAGCGGAGTTTCAACAACAAACAAGTACGACGGAAAGCGGACCCGAAACGATAGACCGACCGAAAGCGGAGTTTCAACAACAAACGGGTACAACCGAAAGCGAACTCGAAAAGAAAGACCGACCGAAAGCGGAGTTTCAACAAATAATGGGTACGACCGAAAGCGGACTCGAAAAGAAAGACCGACCAAAAGTGGAGTTTCAACAACAAACGAGTACGACCGAAAGCGGACTCGAAAAGAAAGACCGACTGAAAGCAGAGTTTGAACAATAAACGAGTACGACCAAAAGCGGACTAGAAAAGAAAGACCGACCGAAAGCGGAGTTTCAACAACAAACGAGTACGACCAAAAGTGGACTCGAAAAGAAATACCGAACGAAAGCGGAGTTTCAACAACAAATGGGTAGGACCGAAAGCGGACTTGAAAAGAAAGACCAACCGAAAGCGGAGTTTCAACAACAAACGAGTACGACTGAAAGCGGACTCGAAAAGATAGATTGACCGAAAGCGGAGTTTTAACAACAAACGAGTACGACCGAAAGCGGACTCGAAAAGAAAGACCGACCAAAAGTGGAGTTTCAACAACAAACGAGTACGACCGAAAGCGGACTCAAAAAGAAAGACCGACCGAAAGCGGACTCGAAAATAAAGACCGACCGAAAGCAGAGTTTCAACAACAAACGAGTACGACCGAAAGCGGACTCGAAAAGAAAGACCGACCAAAAGCGGAGTTTCAACAACAAATGAGTAGGACCAAAAGCGGACTCGAAAAGAAAGACCGACCGAAAGCGGTGTTTTCACAACAAACGAGTACGACCGAAAGCGGACTCGAAAAGCAAGACCGACCAAAAGCGAACTTGAAAAGAATGACCGACCGAAAGCGGAGTTTCAACAACAAACGAGTACGACCGAAAGCGGGCTCGAAAAGAAAGACCAACCGAAAGCGGAGTTTCAACAACAAACGAGTACGACCGAAAGTGGACTCGAAAAGAAAGACCGACCAAAAGTGTAGTTACAACAACAAACGAGTACGACCGAAAGCGGACTCAAAAAGAAAGATCGACCGAAAGCGTACTCGGAAAGAAAGACCTACCAAAAGCGGAGTTTCAACAACAAACGCGTACGACCGAAAGCGGACTCGAAAAGAAAGACCGACCGAAAGCGGAGTTTCAACAACAAACGTGCAGGACCAAAAGCGGACTCGAAAAGAAAGACCGACCGAAAGCGGAGTTTCCACAATAAACGAGTACGACCGTAAGCGGACTCGAAAAGAAAGACCGACCAAAAGTGGACTCGAAAAGAAAGACCGACCGAAAGCGAAGTTTCAACAACAAACGAGTACGACCGAAATCGGACTCGAAAAGAAAGACCGACCGAAAGCGGAGTTTCAACAACAAACGAGTACGACCGAAAGCGGACTCAAAAAGAAAGACCGACCGAAAGCGGACTTGAAAAGAAAGACCAACCTAAAGCGGAGTTTCAACAACAAACGAGTACGACCGAAAGCGGACTCGAAAAGATAGACCGACCGAAAGCGGAGTTTCAACAACAAACGTGTACGACCGAAAGCGGACTCGAAAAGAAAGACCGAACGAAAGCGGAGTTTCAACAACAAACGAGTACGACCGAAAGCGGACTCGAAAAGAAAGACCGACCGAAAGCGTTGTTTCAACAACAAATGGGTACGACCGAAAGCGGACTTGAAAAGAAAGACCAACCGAAAGCGGAGTTTCAACAACAAACGAGTACGACTGAAAGCGGACTCGAAAAGATAGACCGACCGAAAGCGGAGTTTCAACAACAAAAGGGTACGACCGAAAGCGGACTTGAAAAGAAAGACCAACCGAAAGCGGAGTTTCAACAACAAACAAGTACGACGGAAAGCGGACCCGAAACGATAGACCGACCGAAAGCGGAGTTTCAACAACAAACGGGTACAACCGAAAGCGAACTCGAAAAGAAAGACCGACCGAAAGCGGAGTTTCAACAAATAATGGGTACGACCGAAAGCGGACTCGAAAAGAAAGACCGACCAAAAGTGGAGTTTCAACAACAAACGAGTACGACCGAAAGCGGACTCGAAAAGAAAGACCGACTGAAAGCAGAGTTTGAACAATAAACGAGTACGACCAAAAGCGGACTAGAAAAGAAAGACCGACCGAAAGCGGAGTTTCAACAACAAACGAGTACGACCAAAAGTGGACTCGAAAAGAAATACCGAACGAAAGCGGAGTTTCAACAACAAATGGGTAGGACCGAAAGCGGACTTGAAAAGAAAGACCAACCGAAAGCGGAGTTTCAACAACAAACGAGTACGACTGAAAGCGGACTCGAAAAGATAGATTAACCGAAAGCGGAGTTTTAACAACAAACGAGTACGACCGAAAGCGGACTCGAAAAGAAAGACCGACCAAAAGTGGAGTTTCAACAACAAACGAGTACGACCGAAAGCGGACTCAAAAAGAAAGACCGACCGAAAGCGGACTCGAAAATAAAGACCGACCGAAAGCAGAGTTTCAACAACAAACGAGTACGACCGAAAGCGGACTCGAAAAGAAAGACCGACCAAAAGCGGAGTTTCAACAACAAATGAGTAGGACCAAAAGCGGACTCGAAAAGAAAGACCGACCGAAAGCGGTGTTTTCACAACAAACGAGTACGACCGAAAGCGGACTCGAAAAGCAAGACCGACCAAAAGCGAACTTGAAAAGAATGACCGACCGAAAGCGGAGTTTCAACAACAAACGAGTACGACCGAAAGCGGGCTCGAAAAGAAAGACCAACCGAAAGCGGAGTTTCAACAACAAACGAGTACGACCGAAAGTGGACTCGAAAAGAAAGACCGACCAAAAGTGTAGTTTCAACAACAAACGAGTACGACCGAAAGCGGACTCAAAAAGAAAGATCGACCGAAAGCGTACTCGGAAAGAAAGACCTACCAAAAGCGGAGTTTCAACAACAAACGCGTACGACCGAAAGCGGACTCGAAAAGAAAGACCGACCGAAAGCAGAGTTTCAACAACAAACGTGCAGGACCAAAAGCGGACTCGAAAAGAAAGACCGACCGAAAGCGGAGTTTCCACAATAAACGAGTACGACCGTAAGCGGACTCGAAAAGAAAGACCGACCAAAAGTGGACTCGAAAAGAAAGACCGACCGAAAGCGAAGTTTCAACAACAAACGAGTACGACCGAAATCGGACTCGAAAAGAAAGACCGACCGAAAGCGGAGTTTCAACAACAAACGAGTACGACCGAAAGCGGACTCGAAAAGAAAGACCGACCGAAAGCGGACTTGAAAAGAAAGACCAACCTAAAGCGGAGTTTCAACAACAAACGAGTACGACCGAAAGCGGACTCGAAAAGATAGACCGACCGAGAGCGGAGTTTCAACAACAAACGGGTACAACCGAAAGCGGACTCGAAAAGAAAGACCGACCGAAAGCGGAGTTTCAACAACAAACGAGTACGACTGAAAGCGGACTCGAAAAGATAGATTGACCGAAAGCGGAGTTTTAACAACAAACGAGTACGACCGAAAGCGGACTCGAAAAGAAAGACCGACCAAAAGTGGAGTTTCAACAACAAACGAGTACGACCGAAAGCGGACTCAAAAAGAAAGACCGACCGAAAGCGGACTCGAAAATAAAGACCGACCGAAAGCAGAGTTTCAACAACAAACGAGTACGACCGAAAGCGGACTCGAAAAGAAAGACCGACCAAAAGCGGAGTTTCAACAACAAATGAGTAGGACCAAAAGCGGACTCGAAAAGAAAGACCGACCGAAAGCGGTGTTTTCACAACAAACGAGTACGACCGAAAGCGGACTCGAAAAGCAAGACCGACCAAAAGCGAACTTGAAAAGAATGACCGACCGAAAGCGGAGTTTCAACAACAAATGGGTAGGACCGAAAGCGGACTTGAAAAGAAAGACCAACCGAAAGCGGAGTTTCAACAACAAACGAGTACGACTGAAAGCGGACTCGAAAAGATAGATTGACCGAAAGCGGAGTTTTAACAACAAACGAGTACGACCGAAAGCGGACTCGAAAAGAAAGACCGACCAAAAGTGGAGTTTCAACAACAAACGAGTACGACCGAAAGCGGACTCAAAAAGAAAGACCGACCGAAAGCGGACTCGAAAATAAAGACCGACCGAAAGCAGAGTTTCAACAACAAACGAGTACGACCGAAAGCGGACTCGAAAAGAAAGACCGACCAAAAGCGGAGTTTCAACAACAAATGAGTAGGACCAAAAGCGGACTCGAAAAGAAAGACCGACCGAAAGCGGTGTTTTCACAACAAACGAGTACGACCGAAAGCGGACTCGAAAAGCAAGACCGACCAAAAGCGAACTTGAAAAGAATGACCGACCGAAAGCGGAGTTTCAACAACAAACGAGTACGACCGAAAGCGGGCTCGAAAAGAAAGACCAACCGAAAGCGGAGTTTCAACAACAAACGAGTACGACCGAAAGTGGACTCGAAAAGAAAGACCGACCAAAAGTGTAGTTTCAACAACAAACGAGTACGACCGAAAGCGGACTCAAAAAGAAAGATCGACCGAAAGCGTACTCGGAAAGAAAGACCTACCAAAAGCGGAGTTTCAACAACAAACGCGTACGACCGAAAGCGGACTCGAAAAGAAAGACCGACCGAAAGCGGAGTTTCAACAACAAACGTGCATGACCAAAAGCGGACTCGAAAAGAAAGACCGACCGAAAGCGGAGTTTCCACAATAAACGAGTACGACCGTAAGCGGACTCGAAAAGAAAGACCGACCAAAAGTGGACTCAAAAAGAAAGACCGACCGAAAGCGAAGTTTCAACAACAAACGAGTACGACCGAAATCGGACTCGAAAAGAAAGACCGACCGAAAGCGGAGTTTCAACAACAAACGAGTACGACTGAAAGCGGACTCGAAAAGAAAGACCGACCGAAAGCGGACTTGAAAAGAAAGACCAACCGAAAGCGGAGTTTCAACAACAAACGAGTACGACCGAAAGCGGACTCGAAAAGATAGACCGACCGAAAGCGGAGTTTCAACAACAAACGGGTACAACCGAAAGCGGACTCGAAAAGAAAGACCGACCGAAAGCGGAGTTTCAACAACAAACGAGTACGACTGAAAGCGTACTCGAAAAGAATGACCGACCGAAAGCGGAGTTTCAACAACAAACGAGTACGACCGAAAGCGGACTCGAAAAGAAAGACCGACCGAAAGCGTTGTTTCAACAACAAAAGGGTACGACTGAAAGCGGACTTGAAAAGAAAGACCAACCGAAAGCGGAGTTTCAACAACAAACGAGTACGACTGAAAGCGGACTCGAAAAGATAGACCGAACGAAAGCGGAGTTTCAACAACAAATGGGTACGACCGAAAGCGGACTTGAAAAGAAAGACCAACCGAAAGCGGAGTTTCAACAACAAACAAGTACGACGGAAAGCGGACTCGAAAAGATAGACCGACCGAAAGCGGAGTTTCAACAACAAACGGGTACAACCGAAAGCGAACTCGAAAAGAAAGACCGACCAAAAGCGGAGTTTCAACAACAAATGAGTAGGACCAAAAGCGGACTCGAAAAGAAAGACCGACCGAAAGCGGTGTTTTCACAACAAACGAGTACGACCGAAAGCGGACTCGAAAAGCAAGACCGACCAAAAGCGAACTTGAAAAGAATGACCGACCGAAAGCGGAGTTTCAACAACAAACGAGTACGACCGAAAGCGGGCTCGAAAAGAAAGACCAACCGAAAGCGGAGTTTCAACAACAAACGAGTACGACCGAAAGTGGACTCGAAAAGAAAGACCGACCAAAAGTGGAGTTTCAACAACAAACGAGTACGACCGAAAGCGGACTCAAAAAGAAAGATCGACCGAAAGCGTACTCGGAAAGAAAGACCTACCAAAAGCGGAGTTTCAACAACAAACGAGTACGACCGAAAGCGGACTCGAAAAGAAAGACCGACCGAAAGCGGAGTTTCAACAACAAACGTGCAGGACAAAAAGCGGACTCGAAAAGAAAGACCGACCGAAAGCGGAGTTTCCACAATAAACGAGTACGACCGTAAGCGGACTCGAAAAGAAAGACCGACCAAAAGTGGACTCGAAAAGAAAGACCGACCGAAAGCGAAGTTTCAACAACAAACGAGTACGACCGAAATCGGACTCGAAAAGAAAGACCGACCGAAAGCGGAGTTTCAACAACAAACGAGTACGACCGAAAGCGGACTCGAAAAGAAAGACCGACCGAAAGCGGACTTGAAAAGAAAGACCAACCGAAAGCGGAGTTTCAACAACAAACGAGTACGACCGAAAGCGGACTCGAAAAGATAGACCGACCGAAAGCGGAGTTTCAACAACAAACGGGTACAACCGAAAGCGGACTCGAAAAGAAAGACCGACCGAAAGCGGAGTTTCAACAACAAACGAGTACGACTGAAAGCGTACTCGAAAAGAATGACCGACCGAAAGCGGAGTTTCAACAACAAACGAGTACGACCGAAAGTGGACTCGAAAAGAAAGACCGACCGAAAGCGTTGTTTCAACAACAAAAGGGTACGACTGAAAGCGGACTTGAAAAGAAAGACCAACCGAAAGCGGAGTTTCAACAACAAACGAGTACGACTGAAAGCGGACTCGAAAAGATAGATTGACCGAAAGCGGAGTTTTAACAACAAACGAGTACGACCGAAAGCGGACTCGAAAAGAAAGACCGACCAAAAGTGGAGTTTCAACAACAAACGAGTACGACCGAAAGCGGACTCAAAAAGAAAGACCGACCGAAAGCGGACTCGAAAATAAAGACCGACCGAAAGCAGAGTTTCAACAACAAACGAGTACGACCGAAAGCGGACTCGAAAAGAAAGACCGACCAAAAGCGGAGTTTCAACAACAAATGAGTAGGACCAAAAGCGGACTCGAAAAGAAAGACCGACCGAAAGCGGTGTTTTCACAACAAACGAGTACGACCGAAAGCGGACTCGAAAAGCAAGACCGACCAAAAGCGAACTTGAAAAGAATGACCGACCGAAAGCGGAGTTTCAACAACAAACGAGTACGACCGAAAGCGGACTCGAAAAGAAAGACCGACCGAAAGCGGAGTTTCAACAACAAACGTGCAGGACAAAAAGCGGACTCGAAAAGAAAGACCGACCGAAAGCGGAGTTTCCACAATAAACGAGTACGACCGTAAGCGGACTCGAAAAGAAAGACCGACCAAAAGTGGACTCGAAAAGAAAGACCGACCGAAAGCGAAGTTTCAACAACAAACGAGTACGACCGAAATCGGACTCGAAAAGAAAGACCGACCGAAAGCGGAGTTTCAACAACAAACGAGTACGACTGAAAGCGGACTCGAAAAGAAAGACCGACCGAAAGCGGACTTGAAAAGAAAGACCAACCGAAAGCGGAGTTTCAACAACAAACGAGTACGACCGAAAGCGGACTCGAAAAGATAGACCGACCGAAAGCGGAGTTTCAACAACAAACGGGTACAACCGAAAGCGGACTCGAAAAGAAAGACCGACCGAAAGCGGAGTTTCAACAACAAACGAGTACGACTGAAAGCGTACTCGAAAAGAATGACCGACCGAAAGCGGAGTTTCAACAACAAACGAGTACGACCGAAAGCGGACTCGAAAAGAAAGACCGACCGAAAGCGTTGTTTCAACAACAAAAGGGTACGACTGAAAGCGGACTTGAAAAGAAAGACCAACCGAAAGCGGAGTTTCAACAACAAACGAGTACGACTGAAAGCGGACTCGAAAAGATAGACCGAACGAAAGCGGAGTTTCAACAACAAATGGGTACGACCGAAAGCGGACTTGAAAAGAAAGACCAACCGAAAGCGGAGTTTCAACAACAAACAAGTACGACGGAAAGCGGACTCGAAAAGATAGACCGACCGAAAGCGGAGTTTCAACAACAAACGGGTACAACCGAAAGCGAACTCGAAAAGAAAGACCGACCAAAAGCGGAGTTTCAACAACAAATGAGTAGGACCAAAAGCGGACTCGAAAAGAAAGACCGACCGAAAGCGGTGTTTTCACAACAAACGAGTACGACCGAAAGCGGACTCGAAAAGCAAGACCGACCAAAAGCGAACTTGAAAAGAATGACCGACCGAAAGCGGAGTTTCAACAACAAACGAGTACGACCGAAAGCGGGCTCGAAAAGAAAGACCAACCGAAAGCGGAGTTTCAACAACAAACGAGTACGACCGAAAGTGGACTCGAAAAGAAAGACCGACCGAAAGCGGAGTTTCAACAACAAACGTGCAGGACAAAAAGCGGACTCGAAAAGAAAGACCGACCGAAAGCGGAGTTTCCACAATAAACGAGTACGACCGTAAGCGGACTCGAAAAGAAAGACCGACCAAAAGTGGACTCGAAAAGAAAGACCGACCGAAAGCGAAGTTTCAACAACAAACGAGTACGACCGAAATCGGACTCGAAAAGAAAGACCGACCGAAAGCGGAGTTTCAACAACAAACGAGTACGACTGAAAGCGGACTCGAAAAGAAAGACCGACCGAAAGCGGACTTGAAAAGAAAGACCAACCGAAAGCGGAGTTTCAACAACAAACGAGTACGACCGAAAGCGGACTCGAAAAGATAGACCGACCGAAAGCGGAGTTTCAACAACAAACGGGTACAACCGAAAGCGGACTCGAAAAGAAAGACCGACCGAAAGCGGAGTTTCAACAACAAACGAGTACGACTGAAAGCGTACTCGAAAAGAATGACCGACCGAAAGCGGAGTTTCAACAACAAACGAGTACGACCGAAAGCGGACTCGAAAAGAAAGACCGACCGAAAGCGTTGTTTCAACAACAAAAGGGTACGACTGAAAGCGGACTTGAAAAGAAAGACCAACCGAAAGCGGAGTTTCAACAACAAACGAGTACGACTGAAAGCGGACTCGAAAAGATAGACCGAACGAAAGCGGAGTTTCAACAACAAATGGGTACGACCGAAAGCGGACTTGAAAAGAAAGACCAACCGAAAGCGGAGTTTCAACAACAAACAAGTACGACGGAAAGCGGACTCGAAAAGATAGACCGACCGAAAGCGGAGTTTCAACAACAAACGGGTACAACCGAAAGCGAACTCGAAAAGAAAGACCGACCAAAAGCGGAGTTTCAACAACAAATGAGTAGGACCAAAAGCGGACTCGAAAAGAAAGACCGACCGAAAGCGGTGTTTTCACAACAAACGAGTACGACCGAAAGCGGACTCGAAAAGCAAGACCGACCAAAAGCGAACTTGAAAAGAATGACCGACCGAAAGCGGAGTTTCAACAACAAACGAGTACGACCGAAAGCGGGCTCGAAAAGAAAGACCAACCGAAAGCGGAGTTTCAACAACAAACGAGTACGACCGAAAGTGGACTCGAAAAGAAAGACCGACCAAAAGTGGAGTTTCAACAACAAACGAGTACGACCGAAAGCGGACTCAAAAAGAAAGATCGACCGAAAGCGTACTCGGAAAGAAAGACCTACCAAAAGCGGAGTTTCAACAACAAACGAGTACGACCGAAAGCGGACTCGAAAAGAAAGACCGACCGAAAGCGGAGTTTCAACAACAAACGTGCAGGACAAAAAGCGGACTCGAAAAGAAAGACCGACCGAAAGCGGAGTTTCCACAATAAACGAGTACGACCGTAAGCGGACTCGAAAAGAAAGACCGACCAAAAGTGGACTCGAAAAGAAAGACCGACCGAAAGCGAAGTTTCAACAACAAACGAGTACGACCGAAATCGGACTCGAAAAGAAAGACCGACCGAAAGCGGAGTTTCAACAACAAACGAGTACGACCGAAAGCGGACTCGAAAAGAAAGACCGACCGAAAGCGGACTTGAAAAGAAAGACCAACCGAAAGCGGAGTTTCAACAACAAACGAGTACGACCGAAAGCGGACTCGAAAAGATAGACCGACCGAAAGCGGAGTTTCAACAACAAACGGGTACAACCGAAAGCGGACTCGAAAAGAAAGACCGACCGAAAGCGGAGTTTCAACAACAAACGAGTACGACTGAAAGCGTACTCGAAAAGAATGACCGACCGAAAGCGGAGTTTCAACAACAAACGAGTACGACCGAAAGTGGACTCGAAAAGAAAGACCGACCGAAAGCGTTGTTTCAACAACAAAAGGGTACGACTGAAAGCGGACTTGAAAAGAAAGACCAACCGAAAGCGGAGTTTCAACAACAAACGAGTACGACTGAAAGCGGACTCGAAAAGATAGATTGACCGAAAGCGGAGTTTTAACAACAAACGAGTACGACCGAAAGCGGACTCGAAAAGAAAGACCGACCAAAAGTGGAGTTTCAACAACAAACGAGTACGACCGAAAGCGGACTCAAAAAGAAAGACCGACCGAAAGCGGACTCGAAAATAAAGACCGACCGAAAGCAGAGTTTCAACAACAAACGAGTACGACCGAAAGCGGACTCGAAAAGAAAGACCGACCAAAAGCGGAGTTTCAACAACAAATGAGTAGGACCAAAAGCGGACTCGAAAAGAAAGACCGACCGAAAGCGGTGTTTTCACAACAAACGAGTACGACCGAAAGCGGACTCGAAAAGCAAGACCGACCAAAAGCGAACTTGAAAAGAATGACCGACCGAAAGCGGAGTTTCAACAACAAACGAGTACGACCGAAAGCGGGCTCGAAAAGAAAGACCAACCGAAAGCGGAGTTTCAACAACAAACGAGTACGACCGAAAGTGGACTCGAAAAGAAAGACCGACCAAAAGTGTAGTTTCAACAACAAACGAGTACGACCGAAAGCGGACTCAAAAAGAAAGATCGACCGAAAGCGTACTCGGAAAGAAAGACCTACCAAAAGCGGAGTTTCAACAACAAACGCGTACGACCGAAAGCGGACTCGAAAAGAAAGACCGACCGAAAGCGGAGTTTCAACAACAAACGTGCAGGACCAAAAGCGGACTCGAAAAGAAAGACCGACCGAAAGCGGAGTTTCCACAATAAACGAGTACGACCGTAAGCGGACTCGAAAAGAAAGACCGACCAAAAGTGGACTCGAAAAGAAAGACCGACCGAAAGCGAAGTTTCAACAACAAACGAGTACGACCGAAATCGGACTCGAAAAGAAAGACCGACCGAAAGCGGAGTTTCAACAACAAACGAGTACGACCGAAAGCGGACTCGAAAAGAAAGACCGACCGAAAGCGGACTTGAAAAGAAAGACCAACCGAAAGCGGAGTTTCAACAACAAACGAGTACGACCGAAAGCGGACTCGAAAAGATAGACCGACCGAAAGCGGAGTTTCAACAACAAACGGGTACAACCGAAAGCGGACTCGAAAAGAAAGACCGACCGAAAGCGGAGTTTCAACAACAAACGAGTACGACTGAAAGCGTACTCGAAAAGAATGACCGACCGAAAGCGGAGTTTCAACAACAAACGAGTACGACCGAAAGCGGACTCGAAAAGAAAGACCGACCGAAAGCGTTGTTTCAACAACAAAAGGGTACGACTGAAAGCGGACTTGAAAAGAAAGACCAACCGAAAGCGGAGTTTCAACAACAAACGAGTACGACTGAAAGCGGACTCGAAAAGATAGACCGAACGAAAGCGGAGTTTCAACAACAAATGGGTACGACCGAAAGCGGACTTGAAAAGAAAGACCAACCGAAAGCGGAGTTTCAACAACAAACAAGTACGACGGAAAGCGGACTCGAAAAGATAGACCGACCGAAAGCGGAGTTTCAACAACAAACGGGTACAACCGAAAGCGAACTCGAAAAGAAAGACCGACCGAAAGCGGAGTTTCAACAACAAACGAGTACGACCGAAAGCGGACTCGAAAAGATAGACCGACCGAAAGCGGAGTTTCAACAACAAACGGGTACAACCGAAAGCGGACTCGAAAAGAAAGACCGACCGAAAGCGGAGTTTCAACAACAAACGAGTACGACTGAAAGCGTACTCGAAAAGAATGACCGACCGAAAGCGGAGTTTCAACAACAAACGAGTACGACCGAAAGTGGACTCGAAAAGAAAGACCGACCGAAAGCGTTGTTTCAACAACAAAAGGGTACGACTGAAAGCGGACTTGAAAAGAAAGACCAACCGAAAGCGGAGTTTCAACAACAAACGAGTACGACTGAAAGCGGACTCGAAAAGATAGACCGAACGAAAGCGGAGTTTCAACAACAAATGGGTACGACCGAAAGCGGACTTGAAAAGAAAGACCAACCGAAAGCGGAGTTTCAACAACAAACAAGTACGACGGAAAGCGGACTCGAAAAGATAGACCGACCGAAAGCGGAGTTTCAACAACAAACGGGTACAACCGAAAGCGAACTCGAAAAGAAAGACCGACCGAAAGCGGAGTTTCAACAACAAATGGGTACGACCGAAAGTAGACTTGAAAAGAAAGACCAACCGAAAGCGGAGTTTCAACAACAAACGAGTACGACTGAAAGCGGACTCAAAAAGATAGACCGACCGAAAGTGGAGTTTCAACAACAAATGGGTACGACCGAAAGCGGACTTGAAAAGAAAGACCAACCGAAAGCGGAGTTTCAACAACAGACGAGTACGACTGAAAGCGGACTCGAAAAGATAGACCGACCGAAAGCGGAGTTTCAACAACAAACGAGTACGACCGAAAGCGGACTTGAAAAGAAAGACCGACCGAAAGCGGAGTTTTCACAACAAACGAGTACGACCGAAAGCGGACTCGAAAAGCAAGACCGACCAAAAGCGAACTTGAAAAGAATGACCGACCGAAAGCGGAGTTTCAACAACAAACGAGTACGACCGAAAGCGGGCTCGAAAAGAAAGACCAACCGAAAGCGGAGTTTCAACAACAAACGAGTACGACCGAAAGCAGACTTGAAAAGAAAGACCAACCGAAAGAGGAGTTTCAACAACAAACGAGTACGACCGAAAGTGGACTCGAAAAGAAAGACCGACCAAAAGTGTAGTTTCAACAACAAACGAGTTCGACCGAAAGCGGACTCAAAAAGAAAGATCGACCGAAAGCGTACTCGGAAAGAAAGACCTACCAAAAGCGGAGTTTCAACAACAAACTCGTACGACCGAAAGCGGACTCGAAAAGAAAGACCGACCGAAAGCGGAGTTTCAACAACAAACGTGCAGGACCAAAAGCGGACTCGAAAAGAAAGACCGACCGAAAGCGGAGTTTCCACAATAAACGAGTACGACCGTAAGCGGACTCGAAAAGAAAGACCGACCAAAAGTGGACTCGAAAAGAAAGACCGACCGAAAGCGAAGTTTCAACAACAAACGAGTACGACCGAAATCGGACTCGAAAAGAAAGACCGACCGAAAGCGGAGTTTCAACACCAAACGAGTACGACCGAAAGCGGACTCGAAAAGAAAGACCGACCGAAAGCGGACTTGAAAAGAAAGACCAACCGAAAGCGGAGTTTCAACAACAAACGAGTACGACCGAAAGCGGACTCGAAAAGATAGACCGACCGAAAGCGGAGTTTCAACAACAAACGGGTACAACCGAAAGCGGACTCGAAAAGAAAGACCGACCGAAAGCGGAGTTTCAACAACAAACGAGTACGACTGAAAGCGTACTCGAAAAGAATGACCGACCGAAAGCGGAGTTTCAACAACAAACGAGTACGACCGAAAGCGGACTCGAAAAGAAAGACCGACCGAAAGCGTTGTTTCAACAACAAAAGGGTACGACTGAAAGCGGACTTGAAAAGAAAGACCAACCGAAAGCGGAGTTTCAACAACAAACGAGTACGACTGAAAGCGGACTCGAAAAGATAGACCGAACGAAAGCGGAGTTTCAACAACAAACGGGTACAACCGAAAGCGAACTCGAAAAGAAAGACCGACCGAAAGCGGAGTTTCAACAACAAATGAGTAGGACCAAAAGCGGACTCGAAAAGAAAGACCGACCGAAAGCGGTGTTTTCACAACAAACGAGTACGACCGAAAGCGGACTCGAAAAGCAAGACCGACCAAAAGCGAACTTGAAAAGAATGACCGACCGAAAGCGGAGTTTCAACAACAAACGAGTACGACCGAAAGCGGGCTCGAAAAGAAAGACCAACCGAAAGCAGAGTTTCAACAACAAACGAGTACGACCGAAAGTGGACTCGAAAAGAAAGACCGACCAAAAGTGTAGTTTCAACAACAAACGAGTACGACCGAAAGCGGACTCAAAAAGAAAGATCGACCGAAAGCGTACTCGGAAAGAAAGACCTACCAAAAGCGGAGTTTCAACAACAAACGCGTACGACCGAAAGCGGACTCGAAAAGAAAGACCGACCGAAAGCGGAGTTTCAACAACAAACGTGCAGGACCAAAAGCGGACTCGAAAAGAAAGACCGACCGAAAGCGGAGTTTCCACAATAAACGAGTACGACCGTAAGCGGACTCGAAAAGAAAGACCGACCAAAAGTGGACTCGAAAAGAAAGACCGACCGAAAGCGAAGTTTCAACAACAAACGAGTACGACCGAAATCGGACTCGAAAAGAAAGACCGACCGAAAGCGGAGTTTCAACAACAAACGAGTACGACCGAAAGCGGACTCGAAAAGAAAGACCGACCGAAAGCGGACTTGAAAAGAAAGACCAACCGAAAGCGGAGTTTCAACAACAAACGAGTACGACCGAAAGCGGACTCGAAAAGATAGACCGACCGAAAGCGGAGTTTCAACAACAAACGGGTACAACCGAAAGCGGACTCGAAAAGAAAGACCGACCGAAAGCGGAGTTTCAACAACAAACGAGTACGACTGAAAGCGTACTCGAAAAGAATGACCGACCGAAAGCGGAGTTTCAACAACAAACGAGTACGACCGAAAGCGGACTCGAAAAGAAAGACCGACCGAAAGCGTTGTTTCAACAACAAAAGGGTACGACTGAAAGCGGACTTGAAAAGAAAGACCAACCGAAAGCGGAGTTTCAACAACAAACGAGTACGACTGAAAGCGGACTCGAAAAGATAGACCGAACGAAAGCGGAGTTTCAACAACAAATGGGTACGACCGAAAGCGGACTTGAAAAGAAAGACCAACCGAAAGCGGAGTTTCAACAACAAACAAGTACGACGGAAAGCGGACTCGAAAAGATAGACCGACCGAAAGCGGAGTTTCAACAACAAACGGGTACAACCGAAAGCGAACTCGAAAAGAAAGACCGACCGAAAGCGGAGTTTCAACAACAAATGAGTAGGACCAAAAGCGGACTCGAAAAGAAAGACCGACCGAAAGCGGTGTTTTCACAACAAACGAGTACGACCGAAAGCGGACTCGAAAAGCAAGACCGACCAAAAGCGAACTTGAAAAGAATGACCGACCGAAAGCGGAGTTTCAACAACAAACGAGTACGACCGAAAGCGGGCTCGAAAAGAAAGACCAACCGAAAGCGGAGTTTCAACAACAAACGAGTACGACCGAAAGTGGACTCGAAAAGAAAGACCGACCAAAAGTGGAGTTTCAACAACAAACGAGTACGACCGAAAGCGGACTCAAAAAGAAAGATCGACCGAAAGCGTACTCGGAAAGAAAGACCTACCAAAAGCGGAGTTTCAACAACAAACGAGTACGACCGAAAGCGGACTCGAAAAGAAAGACCGACCGAAAGCGGAGTTTCAACAACAAACGTGCAGGACAAAAAGCGGACTCGAAAAGAAAGACCGACCGAAAGCGGAGTTTCCACAATAAACGAGTACGACCGTAAGCGGACTCGAAAAGAAAGACCGACCAAAAGTGGACTCGAAAAGAAAGACCGACCGAAAGCGAAGTTTCAACAACAAACGAGTACGACCGAAATCGGACTCGAAAAGAAAGACCGACCGAAAGCGGAGTTTCAACAACAAACGAGTACGACCGAAAGCGGACTCGAAAAGAAAGACCGACCGAAAGCGGACTTGAAAAGAAAGACCAACCGAAAGCGGAGTTTCAACAACAAACGAGTACGACCGAAAGCGGACTCGAAAAGATAGACCGACCGAAAGCGGAGTTTCAACAACAAACGGGTACAACCGAAAGCGGACTCGAAAAGAAAGACCGACCGAAAGCGGAGTTTCAACAACAAACGAGTACGACTGAAAGCGTACTCGAAAAGAATGACCGACCGAAAGCGGAGTTTCAACAACAAACGAGTACGACCGAAAGTGGACTCGAAAAGAAAGACCGACCGAAAGCGTTGTTTCAACAACAAAAGGGTACGACTGAAAGCGGACTTGAAAAGAAAGACCAACCGAAAGCGGAGTTTCAACAACAAACGAGTACGACTGAAAGCGGACTCGAAAAGATAGACCGAACGAAAGCGGAGTTTCAACAACAAATGGGTACGACCGAAAGCGGACTTGAAAAGAAAGACCAACCGAAAGCGGAGTTTCAACAACAAACAAGTACGACGGAAAGCGGACTCGAAAAGATAGACCGACCGAAAGCGGAGTTTCAACAACAAACGGGTACAACCGAAAGCGAACTCGAAAAGAAAGACCGACCGAAAGCGGAGTTTCAACAACAAATGGGTACGACCGAAAGTAGACTTGAAAAGAAAGACCAACCGAAAGCGGAGTTTCAACAACAAACGAGTACGACTGAAAGCGGACTCAAAAAGATAGACCGACCGAAAGTGGAGTTTCAACAACAAATGGGTACGACCGAAAGCGGACTTGAAAAGAAAGACCAACCGAAAGCGGAGTTTCAACAACAGACGAGTACGACTGAAAGCGGACTCGAAAAGATAGACCGACCGAAAGCGGAGTTTCAACAACAAACGAGTACGACCGAAAGCGGACTTGAAAAGAAAGACCGACCGAAAGCGGAGTTTTCACAACAAACGAGTACGACCGAAAGCGGACTCGAAAAGCAAGACCGACCAAAAGCGAACTTGAAAAGAATGACCGACCGAAAGCGGAGTTTCAACAACAAACGAGTACGACCGAAAGCGGGCTCGAAAAGAAAGACCAACCGAAAGCGGAGTTTCAACAACAAACGAGTACGACCGAAAGCAGACTTGAAAAGAAAGACCAACCGAAAGAGGAGTTTCAACAACAAACGAGTACGACCGAAAGTGGACTCGAAAAGAAAGACCGACCAAAAGTGTAGTTTCAACAACAAACGAGTTCGACCGAAAGCGGACTCAAAAAGAAAGATCGACCGAAAGCGTACTCGGAAAGAAAGACCTACCAAAAGCGGAGTTTCAACAACAAACTCGTACGACCGAAAGCGGACTCGAAAAGAAAGACCGACCGAAAGCGGAGTTTCAACAACAAACGTGCAGGACCAAAAGCGGACTCGAAAAGAAAGACCGACCGAAAGCGGAGTTTCCACAATAAACGAGTACGACCGTAAGCGGACTCGAAAAGAAAGACCGACCAAAAGTGGACTCGAAAAGAAAGACCGACCGAAAGCGAAGTTTCAACAACAAACGAGTACGACCGAAATCGGACTCGAAAAGAAAGACCGACCGAAAGCGGAGTTTCAACACCAAACGAGTACGACCGAAAGCGGACTCGAAAAGAAAGACCGACCGAAAGCGGACTTGAAAAGAAAGACCAACCGAAAGCGGAGTTTCAACAACAAACGAGTACGACCGAAAGCGGACTCGAAAAGATAGACCGACCGAAAGCGGAGTTTCAACAACAAACGGGTACAACCGAAAGCGGACTCGAAAAGAAAGACCGACCGAAAGCGGAGTTTCAACAACAAACGAGTACGACTGAAAGCGTACTCGAAAAGAATGACCGACCGAAAGCGGAGTTTCAACAACAAACGAGTACGACCGAAAGCGGACTCGAAAAGAAAGACCGACCGAAAGCGTTGTTTCAACAACAAAAGGGTACGACTGAAAGCGGACTTGAAAAGAAAGACCAACCGAAAGCGGAGTTTCAACAACAAACGAGTACGACTGAAAGCGGACTCGAAAAGATAGACCGAACGAAAGCGGAGTTTCAACAACAAACGGGTACAACCGAAAGCGAACTCGAAAAGAAAGACCGACCGAAAGCGGAGTTTCAACAACAAATGAGTAGGACCAAAAGCGGACTCGAAAAGAAAGACCGACCGAAAGCGGTGTTTTCACAACAAACGAGTACGACCGAAAGCGGACTCGAAAAGCAAGACCGACCAAAAGCGAACTTGAAAAGAATGACCGACCGAAAGCGGAGTTTCAACAACAAACGAGTACGACCGAAAGCGGGCTCGAAAAGAAAGACCAACCGAAAGCGGAGTTTCAACAACAAACGAGTACGACCGAAAGTGGACTCGAAAAGAAAGACCGACCAAAAGTGGAGTTTCAACAACAAACGAGTACGACCGAAAGCGGACTCAAAAAGAAAGATCGACCGAAAGCGTACTCGGAAAGAAAGACCTACCAAAAGCGGAGTTTCAACAACAAACGAGTACGACCGAAAGCGGACTCGAAAAGAAAGACCGACCGAAAGCGGAGTTTCAACAACAAACGTGCAGGACAAAAAGCGGACTCGAAAAGAAAGACCGACCGAAAGCGGAGTTTCCACAATAAACGAGTACGACCGTAAGCGGACTCGAAAAGAAAGACCGACCAAAAGTGGACTCGAAAAGAAAGACCGACCGAAAGCGAAGTTTCAACAACAAACGAGGACGACCGAAATCGGACTCGAAAAGAAAGACCGACCGAAAGCGGAGTTTCAACAACAAACGAGTACGACCGAAAGCGGACTCGAAAAGAAAGACCGACCGAAAGCGGACTTGAAAAGAAAGACCAACCGAAAGCGGAGTTTCAACAACAAACGAGTACGACCGAAAGCGGACTCGAAAAGATAGACCGACCGAAAGCGGAGTTTCAACAACAAACGGGTACAACCGAAAGCGGACTCGAAAAGAAAGACCGACCGAAAGCGGAGTTTCAACAACAAACGAGTACGACTGAAAGCGTACTCGAAAAGAATGACCGACCGAAAGCGGAGTTTCAACAACAAACGAGTACGACCGAAAGTGGACTCGAAAAGAAAGACCGACCGAAAGCGTTGTTTCAACAACAAAAGGGTACGACTGAAAGCGGACTTGAAAAGAAAGACCAACCGAAAGCGGAGTTTCAACAACAAACGAGTACGACTGAAAGCGGACTCGAAAAGATAGACCGAACGAAAGCGGAGTTTCAACAACAAATGGGTACGACCGAAAGCGGACTTGAAAAGAAAGACCAACCGAAAGCGGAGTTTCAACAACAAACAAGTACGACGGAAAGCGGACTCGAAAAGATAGACCGACCGAAAGCGGAGTTTCAACAACAAACGGGTACAACCGAAAGCGAACTCGAAAAGAAAGACCGACCGAAAGCGGAGTTTCAACAACAAATGGGTACGACCGAAAGTAGACTTGAAAAGAAAGACCAACCGAAAGCGGAGTTTCAACAACAAACGAGTACGACTGAAAGCGGACTCAAAAAGATAGACCGACCGAAAGTGGAGTTTCAACAACAAATGGGTACGACCGAAAGCGGACTTGAAAAGAAAGACCAACCGAAAGCGGAGTTTCAACAACAGACGAGTACGACTGAAAGCGGACTCGAAAAGATAGACCGACCGAAAGCGGAGTTTCAACAACAAACGAGTACGACCGAAAGCGGACTTGAAAAGAAAGACCGACCGAAAGCGGAGTTTTCACAACAAACGAGTACGACCGAAAGCGGACTCGAAAAGCAAGACCGACCAAAAGCGAACTTGAAAAGAATGACCGACCGAAAGCGGAGTTTCAACAACAAACGAGTACGACCGAAAGCGGGCTCGAAAAGAAAGACCAACCGAAAGCGGAGTTTCAACAACAAACGAGTACGACCGAAAGCAGACTTGAAAAGAAAGACCAACCGAAAGAGGAGTTTCAACAACAAACGAGTACGACCGAAAGTGGACTCGAAAAGAAAGACCGACCAAAAGTGTAGTTTCAACAACAAACGAGTTCGACCGAAAGCGGACTCAAAAAGAAAGATCGACCGAAAGCGTACTCGGAAAGAAAGACCTACCAAAAGCGGAGTTTCAACAACAAACTCGTACGACCGAAAGCGGACTCGAAAAGAAAGACCGACCGAAAGCGGAGTTTCAACAACAAACGTGCAGGACCAAAAGCGGACTCGAAAAGAAAGACCGACCGAAAGCGGAGTTTCCACAATAAACGAGTACGACCGTAAGCGGACTCGAAAAGAAAGACCGACCAAAAGTGGACTCGAAAAGAAAGACCGACCGAAAGCGAAGTTTCAACAACAAACGAGTACGACCGAAATCGGACTCGAAAAGAAAGACCGACCGAAAGCGGAGTTTCAACACCAAACGAGTACGACCGAAAGCGGACTCGAAAAGAAAGATCGACCGAAAGCGGACTTGAAAAGAAAGACCAACCGAAAGCGGAGTTTCAACAACAAACGAGTACGACCGAAAGCGGACTCGAAAAGATAGACCGACCGAAAGCGGAGTTTCAACAACAAACGGGTACAACCGAAAGCGGACTCGAAAAGAAAGACCGACCGAAAGCGGAGTTTCAACAACAAACGAGTACGACTGAAAGCGTACTCGAAAAGAATGACCGACCGAAAGCGGAGTTTCAACAACAAACGAGTACGACCGAAAGCGGACTCGAAAAGAAAGACCGACCGAAAGCGTTGTTTCAACAACAAAAGGGTACGACTGAAAGCGGACTTGAAAAGAAAGACCAACCGAAAGCGGAGTTTCAACAACAAACGAGTACGACTGAAAGCGGACTCGAAAAGATAGACCGAACGAAAGCGGAGTTTCAACAACAAATGGGTACGACCGAAAGCGGACTTGAAAAGAAAGACCAACCGAAAGCGGAGTTTCAACAACAAACAAGTACGACGGAAAGCGGACTCGAAAAGATAGACCGACCGAAAGCGGAGTTTCAACAACAAACGGGTACAACCGAAAGCGAACTCGAAAAGAAAGACCGACCGAAAGCGGAGTTTCAACAACAAATGAGTAGGACCAAAAGCGGACTCGAAAAGAAAGACCGACCGAAAGCGGTGTTTTCACAACAAACGAGTACGACCGAAAGCGGACTCGAAAAGCAAGACCGACCAAAAGCGAACTTGAAAAGAATGACCGACCGAAAGCGGAGTTTCAACAACAAACGAGTACGACCGAAAGCGGGCTCGAAAAGAAAGACCAACCGAAAGCGGAGTTTCAACAACAAACGAGTACGACCGAAAGTGGACTCGAAAAGAAAGACCGACCAAAAGTGGAGTTTCAACAACAAACGAGTACGACCGAAAGCGGACTCAAAAAGAAAGATCGACCGAAAGCGTACTCGGAAAGAAAGACCTTCCAAAAGCGGAGTTTCAACAACAAACGAGTACGACCGAAAGCGGACTCGAAAAGAAAGACCGACCGAAAGCGGAGTTTCAACAACAAACGTGCAGGACAAAAAGCGGACTCGAAAAGAAAGACCGACCGAAAGCGGAGTTTCCACAATAAACGAGTACGACCGTAAGCGGACTCGAAAAGAAAGACCGACCAAAAGTGGACTCGAAAAGAAAGACCGACCGAAAGCGAAGTTTCAACAACAAACGAGTACGACCGAAATCGGACTCGAAAAGAAAGACCGACCGAAAGCGGAGTTTCAACAACAAACGAGTACGACCGAAAGCGGACTCGAAAAGAAAGACCGACCGAAAGCGGACTTGAAAAGAAAGACCAACCGAAAGCGGAGTTTCAACAACAAACGAGTACGACCGAAAGCGGACTCGAAAAGATAGACCGACCGAAAGCGGAGTTTCAACAACAAACGGGTACAACCGAAAGCGGACTCGAAAAGAAAGACCGACCGAAAGCGGAGTTTCAACAACAAACGAGTACGACTGAAAGCGTACTCGAAAAGAATGACCGACCGAAAGCGGAGTTTCAACAACAAACGAGTACGACCGAAAGTGGACTCGAAAAGAAAGACCGACCGAAAGCGTTGTTTCAACAACAAAAGGGTACGACTGAAAGCGGACTTGAAAAGAAAGACCAACCGAAAGCGGAGTTTCAACAACAAACGAGTACGACTGAAAGCGGACTCGAAAAGATAGACCGAACGAAAGCGGAGTTTCAACAACAAATGGGTACGACCGAAAGCGGACTTGAAAAGAAAGACCAACCGAAAGCGGAGTTTCAACAACAAACAAGTACGACGGAAAGCGGACTCGAAAAGATAGACCGACCGAAAGCGGAGTTTCAACAACAAACGGGTACAACCGAAAGCGAACTCGAAAAGAAAGACCGACCGAAAGCGGAGTTTCAACAACAAATGGGTACGACCGAAAGTAGACTTGAAAAGAAAGACCAACCGAAAGCGGAGTTTCAACAACAAACGAGTACGACTGAAAGCGGACTCAAAAAGATAGACCGACCGAAAGTGGAGTTTCAACAACAAATGGGTACGACCGAAAGCGGACTTGAAAAGAAAGACCAACCGAAAGCGGAGTTTCAACAACAGACGAGTACGACTGAAAGCGGACTCGAAAAGATAGACCGACCGAAAGCGGAGTTTCAACAACAAACGAGTACGACCGAAAGCGGACTTGAAAAGAAAGACCGACCGAAAGCGGTGTTTTCACAACAAACGAGTACGACCGAAAGCGGACTCGAAAAGCAAGACCGACCAAAAGCGAACTTGAAAAGAATGACCGACCGAAAGCGGAGTTTCAACAACAAACGAGTACGACCGAAAGCGGGCTCGAAAAGAAAGACCAACCGAAAGCGGAGTTTCAACAACAAACGAGTACGACCGAAAGTGGACTCGAAAAGAAAGACCGACCAAAAGTGGAGTTTCAACAACAAACGAGTACGACCGAAAGCGGACTCAAAAAGAAAGATCGACCGAAAGCGGACTCGGAAAGAAAGACCTACCAAAAGCGGAGTTTCAACAACAAACGAGTACGACCGAAAGCGGACTCGAAAAGAAAGACCGACCGAAAGCGGAGTTTCAACAACAAACGTGTAGGACCAAAAGCGGACTCGAAAAGAAAGACCGACCGAAAGCGGAGTTTCCACAATAAACGAGTACGACCGTAAGCGGACTCGAAAAGAAAGACCGACCAAAAGTGGACTCGAAAAGAAAGACCGACCGAAAGCGAAGTTTCAACAACAAACGAGTACGACCGAAATCGGACTCGAAAAGAAAGACCGACCGAAAGCGGAGTTTCAACAACAAACGAGTACGACCGAAAGCGTACTCGAAAAGAAAGACCGACCGAAAGCGGACTTGAAAAGAAAGACCAACCAAAAGCGGAGTTTCAACAACAAACGAGTACGACCGAAAGCGGACTCGAAAAGATAGACCGACCGAAAGCGGAGTTTCAACAACAAACGGGTACAACAGAAAGCGGACTCGAAAAGAAAGACCGACCGAAAGCGGAGTTTCAACAACAAACGAGTACGACTGAAAGCGTACTCGAAAAGAATGACCGACCGAAAGCGGAGTTTCAACAACAAACGAGTACGACCGAAAGCGGACTCGAAAAGAAAGACCGACCGAAAGCGTTGTTTCAACAACAAAAGGGTACGACCGAAAGCGGACTTGAAAAGAAAGACCAACCGAAAGTGGAGTTTCAACAACAAACGAGTACGACTGAAAGCGGACTCGAAAAGATAGACCGAACGAAAGCGGTGTTTCAACAACAAATGGGTACGACCGAAAGCGGACTTGAAAAGAAAGACCAACCGAAAGCGGAGTTTCAACAACAAACAAGTACGACGGAAAGCGGACTCGAAAAGATAGACCGACCGAAAGCGGAGTTTCAACAACAAACGGGTACAACCGAAAGCGAACTCGAAAAGAAAGGCCGACCGAAAGCGGAGTTTCAACAACAAATGGGTACGACCGAAAGTAGACTTGAAAAGAAAGACCAACCGAAAGCGGAGTTTCAACAACAAACGAGTACGACTGAAAGCGGACTCGAAGAGATAGACCGACCGAAAATGGAGTTTCAACAACAAATGCGTACGACCGAAAGCGGACTTGAAAAGAAAGATCAACCGAAAGCGGAGTTTCAACAACAGACGAGTACGACTGAAAGCGGACTCGAAAAGATAGACCGACCGAAAGCGGAGTTTCAACAACAAACGAGTACGACCGAAAGCGGACTCGAAAAGAAAGACCAACCGAAAGCGGAGTTTCAACAATAAACGAGTACGACCGAAAGCGGACTCGAAAAGAATGACCGACCGAAAGCGGAGTTTCAACAACAAACGAGTACGACTGAAAGCGTACTCGAAAAGAATGACCGACCGAAAGCGGAGTTTCAACAACAAACGAGTACGACCGAAAGCGGACTCGAAAAGAAAGACCGACCGAAAGCGTTGTTTCAACAACAAATGGGTACGACCGAAAGCGGACTTGAAAAGAAAGACCAACCGAAAGCGGAGTTTCAACAACAAACGAGTACGACCGAAAGCGGACGCGAAAAGAAAGACCGACCGAAAGCGGAGTTTCAACAACAAACGAGTACGACTGAAAGCGTACTCGAAAAGAATGACCGACCGAAAGCGGAGTTTCAACAACAAACGAGTACGACTGAAAGCGTACTCGAAAAGAATGACCGACCGAAAGCGGAGTTTCAACAACAAACGAGTACGACCGAAAGCGGACTCGAAAAGAAAGACCGACCGAAAGCGTTGTTTCAACAACAAATGGGTACGACCGAAAGCGGACTTGAAAAGAAAGACCAACCGAAAGCGGAGTTTCAACAACAAACGAGTACGACTGAAAGCGGACTCGAAAAGATAGACCGAACGAAAGCGGAGTTTCAATAACAAATGGGTACGACCGAAAGCGGACTTGAAAAGAAAGACCAACCGAAAGCGGAGTTTCAACAACAAACAAGTACGACGGAAAGCGGACTCGAAAAGATAGACCGACCGAAAGCGGAGTTTCAACAACAAACGGGTACAACCGAAAGCGAACTCGAAAAGAAAGACCGACCGAAAGCGGAGTTTCAACAACAAATGGGTACGACCAAAAGCAGACTTGAAAATAAAGACCAACCGAAAGCGGAGTTTCAACAACAAACGAGTACGACTGAAAGCGGACTCGAAAAGATAGACCGACCGAAAGTGGAGTTTCAACAACAAATGGGTACGACCGAAAGCGGACTTGAAAAGAAAGACCAACCGAAAGCGGAGTTTCAACAACAGACGAGTACGACTGAAAGCGGACTCGAAAAGATAGACCGACCGAAAGCGGAGTTTCAACAACAAACGAGTACGATCGAAAGCGGACTCGAAAAGAAAGACCGACCGAAAGCGGAGTTTCAACAATAAACGAGTACGACCGAAAGCGGACTCGAAAAGAAAGACCGACCGAAAGTGGAGTTTCAACAACAAACGAGTACGACCGAAAGCGGACTCAAAAAGAAAGACCGACCGAAAGCGGACTCGAAAATAAAGACCGACCGAAAGCAGAGTTTCAACAACAAACGAGTACGACCGAACGCGGACTCGAAAAGAAAGACCGACCAAAAACGGAGTTTCAACAACAAATGAGTAGGACCAAAAGCGGACTCGAAAAGAAAGACCGACCGAAAGCGGTGTTTTCACAACAAACGAGTACGACCGAAAGCGGACTCGAAAAGAAAGACCGACCAAAAGCGAACTTAAAAAGAATGACCGACCGAAAGCGGAGTTTCAACAACAAACGAGTACGACCGAAAGCGGGCTCGAAAAGAAAGACCAACCGAAAGCGGAGTTTCAACAACAAACGAGTACGACCGAAAGTGGACTCGAAAAGAAAGACCGACCAAAAGTGGAGTTTCAACAACAAACGAGTACGACCGAAAGCGGACTCAAAAAGAAAGATCGACCAAAAGCGGACTCGGAAAGAAAGACCGACCAAATTTTAACAACAAACGAGTACGACCGAAAGCGGACTCGAAAAGAAAGACCGACCGAAAGCGGAGTTTCAACAACAAACGAGTAGGACCAAAAGCGGACTCGAAAAGAAAGACCGACCGAAAGCGGAGTTTCCACAATAAACGAGTACAACCGTAAGCGGACTCGAAAAGAAAGACTGACCAAAAGTGGACTCGAAAAGAAAGACCGACCGAAAGCGAAGTTTCAACAACAAACGAGTACGACCGAAATCGGACTCGAAAAGAAAGACCGACCGAAAGCGGAGTTTCAACAACAAACGAGTACGACCGAAAGTGGACTCGAAAAGAAAGACCGACCGAAAGCGGACTTGAAAAGAAAGACCAACCGAAAGCAGAGTTTCAACAACAAATGAGTACGACCAAAAGCGGACTCGAAAAGATAGACCGACCGAAAGCGGAGTTTCAACAACAAACGGGTACAAAAGAAAGCGGACTCGAAAAGAAAGACCGACCGAAAGCGGAGTTTCAACAACAAACGAGTACGACTGAAAGCGTACTCGAAAAGAATGACCGACCGAAAGCGGAGTTTCAACAACAAACGAGTACGACCGAAAGCGGAATCGAAAAGAAAGACCGACCGAAAGCGTTGTTTCAACAACAAATGGGTACGACCGAAAGCGGACTTGAAAAGAAAGACCAACCGAAAGCGGAGTTTCAACAACAAACGAGTACGACTGAAAGCGGACTCGAAAAGATAGACCGAACGAAAGCGGAGTTTCAACAACAAATGGGTACGACCGAAAGCGGACTTGAAAAGAAAGACCAACCGAAAGCGGAGTTTCAACAACAAACAAGTACGACGGAAAGCGGACTCGAAAAGATAGACCGACCGAAAGCGGAGTTTCAACAACAAACGGGTACAACCGAAAGCGAACTCAAAAAGAAAGACCGGCCGAAAGCGGAGTTTCAACAACAAATGGGTACGACCAAAAGCAGACTTGAAAAGAAAGACCAACCGAAAGAGGAGTTTCAACAACAAACGAGTACGACCGAAAGTGGACTCGAAAAGAAAGACCGACCAAAAGTGGATTTTCAACAACAAACGAGTACGACCGAAAGCGGACTCAAAAAGAAAGATCGACCTAAAGCGGACTCGGAAAGAAAGACCGACCAAAAGCGGAGTTTCAACAACAAACGAGTACGACCGAAAGCGGACTCGAAAAGAAAGACCGACCGAAAGCGGAGTTTCAACAACAAACGAGTAGGACCAAAAGCGGACTCGAAAAGAAAGACCGACCGAAAGCGGAGTTTCCACAATAAACGAGTACGACCGTAAGCGGACTCGAAAAGAAAGACCGACCAAAAGTGGACTCGAAAAGAAAGACCGACCGAAAGTGAAGTTTCAACAACAAACGAGTACGACCGAAATCGGACTCGAAAAGAAAGACCGACCGAAAGCGGAGTTTCAACAACAAACGAGTACGACCGAAAGTGGACTCGAAAAGAAAGACCGACCAAAAGTGGAGTTTCAACAACAAACGAGTACGACCGAAAGCGGACTCAAAAAGAAAGATCGACCAAAAGCGGACTCGGAAAGAAAGACCGACCAAAAGCGGAGTTTCAACAACAAACGAGTACGACTGAAAGCGGACTCGAAAAGAAAGACCGACCGAAAGCGGAGTTTCAACAACAAACGGGTACAACCGAAAGCGAACTCGAAAAGAAAGACCGACCGAAAGCGGAGTTTCAACAACAAACGGGTACAACCGAAAGCGAACTCGAAAAGAAAGACCGACCGAAAGCGGAGTTTCAACAACAAATGGGTACGACCAAAAGCAGACTTGAAAATAAAGACCAACCGAAAGCGGAGTTTCAACAACAAACGAGTACGACTGAAAGCGGACTCGAAAAGATAGACCGACCGAAAGTGGAGTTTCAACAACAAATGGGTACGACCGAAAGCGGACTTGAAAAGAAAGACCAACCGAAAGCGGAGTTTCAACAACAGACGAGTACGACTGAAAGCGGACTCGAAAAGATAGACCGACCGAAAGCGGAGTTTCAACAACAAACGAGTACGATCGAAAGCGGACTCGAAAAGAAAGACCGACCGAAAGCGGAGTTTCAACAATAAACGAGTACGACCGAAAGCGGACTCGAAAAGAAAGACCGACCGAAAGCGGAGTTTCAACAACAAACGGGTACAACCGAAAGCGAACTCGAAAAGAAAGACCGACCGAAAGCGGAGTTTCAACAACAAATGGGTACGACCAAAAGCAGACTTGAAAATAAAGACCAACCGAAAGCGGAGTTTCAACAACAAACGAGTACGACTGAAAGCGGACTCGAAAAGATAGACCGACCGAAAGTGGAGTTTCAACAACAAATGGGTACGACCGAAAGCGGACTTGAAAAGAAAGACCAACCGAAAGCGGAGTTTCAACAACAGACGAGTACGACTGAAAGCGGACTCGAAAAGATAGACCGACCGAAAGCGGAGTTTCAACAACAAACGAGTACGATCGAAAGCGGACTCGAAAAGAAAGACCGACCGAAAGCGGAGTTTCAACAATAAACGAGTACGACCGAAAGCGGACTCGAAAAGAAAGACCGACCGAAAGTGGAGTTTCAACAACAAACGAGTACGACCGAAAGCGGACTCAAAAAGAAAGACCGACCGAAAGCGGACTCGAAAATAAAGACCGACCGAAAGCAGAGTTTCAACAACAAACGAGTACGACCGAAAGCGGACTCGAAAAGAAAGACCGACCAAAAACGGAGTTTCAACAACAAATGAGTAGGACCAAAAGCGGACTCGAAAAGAAAGACCGACCGAAAGCGGTGTTTTCACAACAAACGAGTACGACCGAAAGCGGACTCGAAAAGAAAGACCGACCAAAAGCGAACTTGAAAAGAATGACCGACCGAAAGCGGAGTTTCAACAACAAACGAGTACGACCGAAAGCGGGCTCGAAAAGAAAGACCAACCGAAAGCGGAGTTTCAACAACAAACGATACGACCGAAAGTGGACTCGAAAAGAAAGACCGACCAAAAGTGGAGTTTCAACAACAAACGAGTACGACCGAAAGCGGACTCAAAAAGAAAGATCGACCAAAAGCGGACTCGGAAAGAAAGACCGACCAAATTTCAACAACAAACGAGTACGACCGAAAGCGGACTCGAAAAGAAAGACCGACCGAAAGCGGAGTTTCAACAACAAACGAGTAGGACCAAAAGCGGACTCGAAAAGAAAGACCGACCGAAAGCGGAGTTTCCACAATAAACGAGTACGACCGTAAGCGGACTCGAAAAGAAAGACTGACCAAAAGTGGACTCGAAAAGAAAGACCGACCGAAAGCGAAGTTTCAACAACAAACGAGTACGACCGAAATCGGACTCGAAAAGAAAGACCGACCGAAAGCGGAGTTTCAACAACAAACGAGTACGACCGAAAGTGGACTCGAAAAGAAAGACCGACCGAAAGCGGACTTGAAAAGAAAGACCAACCGAAAGCAGAGTTTCAACAACAAATGAGTACGACCAAAAGCGGACTCGAAAAGATAGACCGACCGAAAGCGGAATTTCAACAACAAACGGGTACAAAAGAAAGCGGACTCGAAAAGAAAGACCGACCGAAAGCGGAGTTTCAACAACAAACGAGTACGACTGAAAGCGTACTCGAAAAGAATGACCGACCGAAAGCGGAGTTTCAACAACAAACGAGTACGACCGAAAGCGGAATCGAAAAGAAAGACCGACCGAAAGCGTTGTTTCAACAACAAATGGGTACGACCGAAAGCGGACTTGAAAAGAAAGACCAACCGAAAGCGGAGTTTCAACAACAAACGAGTACGACTGAAAGCGGACTCGAAAAGATAGACCGAACGAAAGCGGAGTTTCAACAACAAATGGGTACGACCGAAAGCGGACTTGAAAAGAAAGACCAACCGAAAGCGGAGTTTCAACAACAAACAAGTACGACGGAAAGCGGACTCGAAAAGATAGACCGACCGAAAGCGGAGTTTCAACAACAAACGGGTACAACCGAAAGCGAACTCAAAAAGAAAGACCGGCCGAAAGCGGAGTTTCAACAACAAATGGGTACGACCAAAAGCAGACTTGAAAAGAAAGACCAACCGAAAGAGGAGTTTCAACAACAAACGAGTACGACCGAAAGTGGACTCGAAAAGAAAGACCGACCAAAAGTGGATTTTCAACAACAAACGAGTACGACCGAAAGCGGACTCAAAAAGAAAGATCGACCTAAAGCGGACTCGGAAAGAAAGACCGACCAAAAGCGGAGTTTCAACAACAAACGAGTACGACCGAAAGCGGACTCGAAAAGGAAGACCGACCGAAAGCGGAGTTTCAACAACAAACGAGTAGGACCAAAAGCGGACTCGAAAAGAAAGACCGACCGAAAGCGGAGTTTCCACAATAAACGAGTACGACCGTTAGCGGACTCGAAAAGAAAGACCGACCAAAAGTGGACTCGAAAAGAAAGACCGACCGAAAGCGAAGTTTCAACAACAAACGAGTACGACCGAAATCGGACTCGAAAAGAAAGACCGACCGAAAGCGGAGTTTCAACAACAAACGAGTACGACCGAAAGTGGACTCGAAAAGAAAGACCGACCAAAAGTGGAGTTTCAACAACAAACGAGTACGACCGAAAGCGGACTCAAAAAGAAAGATCGACCAAAAGCGGACTCGGAAAGAAAGACCGACCAAAAGCGGAGTTTCAACAACAAACGAGTACGACTGAAAGCGGACTCGAAAAGAAAGACCGACCGAAAGCGGAGTTTCAACAACAAACGGGTACAACCGAAAGCGAACTCGAAAAGAAAGACCGACCGAAAGCGGAGTTTCAACAACAAACGGGTACAACCGAAAGCGAACTCGAAAAGAAAGACCGACCGAAAGCGGAGTTTCAACAACAAATGGGTACGACCAAAAGCAGACTTGAAAATAAAGACCAACCGAAAGCGGAGTTTCAACAACAAACGAGTACGACTGAAAGCGGACTCGAAAAGATAGACCGACCGAAAGTGGAGTTTCAACAACAAATGGGTACGACCGAAAGCGGACTTGAAAAGAAAGACCAACCGAAAGCGGAGTTTCAACAACAGACGAGTACGACTGAAAGCGGACTCGAAAAGATAGACCGACCGAAAGCGGAGTTTCAACAACAAACGAGTACGATCGAAAGCGGACTCGAAAAGAAAGACCGACCGAAAGCGGAGTTTCAACAATAAACGAGTACGACCGAAAGCGGACTCGAAAAGAAAGACCGACCGAAAGTGGAGTTTCAACAACAAACGAGTACGACCGAAAGCGGACTCAAAAAGAAAGACCGACCGAAAGCGGACTCGAAAATAAAGACCGACCGAAAGCAGAGTTTCAACAACAAACGAGTACGACCGAAAGCGGACTCAAAAAGAAAGATCGACCAAAAGCGGACTCGGAAACAAAGACCGACCAAATTTCAACAACAAACGAGTACGACCGAAAGCAGACTCGAAAAGAAAGACCGACCGAAAGCGGAGTTTCAACAACAAACGAGTAGGACCAAAAGCGGACTCGAAAAGAAAGACCGACCGAAAGCGGAGTTTCCACAATAAACGAGTACGACCGTAAGCGGACTCGAAAAGAAAGACTGACCAAAAGTGGACTCGAAAAGAAAGACCGACCGAAAGCGAAGTTTCAACAACAAACGAGTACGACCGAAATCGGACTCGAAAAGAAAGACCGACCGAAAGCGGAGTTTCAACAACAAACGAGTACGACCGAAAGTGGACTCGAAAAGAAAGACCGACCGAAAGCGGACTCGAAAATAAAGACCGACCGAAAGCAGAGTTTCAACAACAAACGAGTACGACCGAAAGCGGACTCGAAAAGAAAGACCGACCAAAAACGGAGTTTCAACAACAAACGGGTACAAAAGAAAGCGGACTCGAAAAGAAAGACCGACCGAAAGCGGAGTTTCAACAACAAACGAGTACGACTGAAAGCGTACTCGAAAAGAATGACCGACCGAAAGCGGAGTTTCAACAACAAACGAGTACGACCGAAAGCGGAATCGAAAAGAAAGACCGACCGAAAGCGTTGTTTCAACAACAAATGGGTACGACCGAAAGCGGACTTGAAAAGAAAGACCAACCGAAAGCGGAGTTTCAACAACAAACGAGTACGACTGAAAGCGGACTCGAAAAGATAGACCGAACGAAAGCGGAGTTTCAACAACAAATGGGTACGACCGAAAGCGGACTTGAAAAGAAAGACCAACCGAAAGCGGAGTTTCAACAACAAACAAGTACGACGGAAAGCGGACTCGAAAAGATAGACCGACCGAAAGCGGAGTTTCAACAACAAACGGGTACAACCGAAAGCGAACTCAAAAAGAAAGACCGGCCGAAAGCGGAGTTTCAACAACAAATGGGTACGACCAAATGCAGACTTGAAAAGAAAGACCAACCGAAAGAGGAGTTTCAACAACAAACGAGTACGACCGAAAGTGGACTCGAAAAGAAAGACCGACCAAAAGTGGATTTTCAACAACAAACGAGTACGACCGAAAGCGGACTCAAAAAGAAAGATCGACCTAAAGCGGACTCGGAAAGAAAGACCGACCAAAAGCGGAGTTTCAACAACAAACGAGTACGACCGAAAGCGGACTCGAAAAGGAAGACCGACCGAAAGCGGAGTTTCAACAACAAACGAGTAGGACCAAAAGCGGACTCGAAAAGAAAGACCGACCGAAAGCGGAGTTTCCACAATAAACGAGTACGACCGTAAGCGGACTCGAAAAGAAAGACCGACCAAAAGTGGACTCGAAAAGAAAGACCGACCGAAAGCGAAGTTTCAACAACAAACGAGTACGACCGAAATCGGACTCGAAAAGAAAGACCGACCGAAAGCGGAGTTTCAACAACAAACGAGTACGACCGAAAGTGGACTCGAAAAGAAAGACCGACCAAAAGTGGAGTTTCAACAACAAACGAGTACGACCGAAAGCGGACTCAAAAAGAAAGATCGACCAAAAGCGGACTCGGAAAGAAAGACCGACCAAAAGCGGAGTTTCAACAACAAACGAGTACGACTGAAAGCGGACTCGAAAAGAAAGACCGACCGAAAGCGGAGTTTCAACAACAAACGGGTACAACCGAAAGCGAACTCGAAAAGAAAGACCGACCGAAAGCGGAGTTTCAACAACAAACGGGTACAACCGAAAGCGAACTCGAAAAGAAAGACCGACCGAAAGCGGAGTTTCAACAACAAATGGGTACGACCAAAAGCAGACTTGAAAATAAAGACCAACCGAAAGCGGAGTTTCAACAACAAACGAGTACGACTGAAAGCGGACTCGAAAAGATAGACCGACCGAAAGTGGAGTTTCAACAACAAATGGGTACGACCGAAAGCGGACTTGAAAAGAAAGACCAACCGAAAGCGGAGTTTCAACAACAGACGAGTACGACTGAAAGCGGACTCGAAAAGATAGACCGACCGAAAGTGGAGTTTCAACAACAAACGAGTACGATCGAAAGCGGACTCGAAAAGAAAGACCGACCGAAAGCGGAGTTTCAACAATAAACGAGTACGACCGAAAGCGGACTCGAAAAGAAAGACCGACCGAAAGTGGAGTTTCAACAACAAACGAGTACGACCGAAAGCGGACTCAAAAAGAAAGACCGACCGAAAGCGGACTCGAAAATAAAGACCGACCGAAAGCAGAGTTTCAACAACAAACGAGTACGACCGAAAGCGGACTCAAAAAGAAAGATCGACCAAAAGCGGACTCGGAAAGAAAGACCGACCAAATTTCAACAACAAACGAGTACGACCGAAAGCGGACTCGAAAAGAAAGACCGACCGAAAGCGGAGTTTCAACAACAAACGAGTAGGACCAAAAGCGGACTCGAAAAGAAAGACCGACCGAAAGCGAAGTTTCCACAATAAACGAGTACGACCGTAAGCGGACTCGAAAAGAAAGACTGACCAAAAGTGGACTCGAAAAGAAAGACCGACCGAAAGCGAAGTTTCAACAACAAACGAGTACGACCGAAATCGGACTCGAAAAGAAAGACCGACCGAAAGCGGAGTTTCAACAACAAACGAGTACGACCGAAAGTGGACTCGAAAAGAAAGACCGACCGAAAGCGGACTTGAAAAGAAAGACCAACCGAAAGCAGAGTTTCAACAACAAATGGGTACGACCAAAAGCAGACTTGAAAATAAAGACCAACCGAAAGCGGAGTTTCAACAACAAACGAGTACGACTGAAAGCGGACTCGAAAAGATAGACCGACCGAAAGTGGAGTTTCAACAACAAATGGGTACGACCGAAAGCGGACTTGAAAAGAAAGACCAACCGAAAGCGGAGTTTCAACAACAGACGAGTACGACTGAAAGCGGACTCGAAAAGATAGACCGACCGAAAGCGGAGTTTCAACAACAAACGAGTACGATCGAAAGCGGACTCGAAAAGAAAGACCGACCGAAAGCGGAGTTTCAACAATAAACGAGTACGACCGAAAGCGGACTCGAAAAGAAAGACCGACCGAAAGTGGAGTTTCAACAACAAACGAGTACGACCGAAAGCGGACTCAAAAAGAAAGACCGACCGAAAGCGGACTCGAAAATAAAGACCGACCGAAAGCAGAGTTTCAACAACAAACGAGTACGACCGAAAGCGGACTCGAAAAGAAAGACCGACCAAAAACGGAGTTTCAACAACAAATGAGTAGGACCAAAAGCGGACTCGAAAAGAAAGACCGACCGAAAGCGGTGTTTTCACAACAAACGAGTACGACCGAAAGCGGACTCGAAAAGAAAGACCGACCAAAAGCGAACTTGAAAAGAATGACCGACCGAAAGCGGAGTTTCAACAACAAACGAGTACGACCGAAAGCGGGCTCGAAAAGAAAGACCAACCGAAAGCGGAGTTTCAACAACAAACGATACGACCGAAAGTGGACTCGAAAAGAAAGACCGACCAAAAGTGGAGTTTCAACAACAAACGAGTACGACCGAAAGCGGACTCAAAAAGAAAGATCGACCAAAAGCGGACTCGGAAAGAAAGACCGACCAAATTTCAACAACAAACGAGTACGACCGAAAGCGGACTCGAAAAGAAAGACCGACCGAAAGCGGAGTTTCAACAACAAACGAGTAGGACCAAAAGCGGACTCGAAAAGAAAGACCGACCGAAAGCGGAGTTTCCACAATAAACGAGTACGACCGTAAGCGGACTCGAAAAGAAAGACTGACCAAAAGTGGACTCGAAAAGAAAGACCGACCGAAAGCGAAGTTTCAACAACAAACGAGTACGACCGAAATCGGACTCGAAAAGAAAGACCGACCGAAAGCGGAGTTTCAACAACAAACGAGTACGACCGAAAGTGGACTCGAAAAGAAAGACCGACCGAAAGCGGACTTGAAAAGAAAGACCAACCGAAAGCAGAGTTTCAACAACAAATGAGTACGACCAAAAGCGGACTCGAAAAGATAGACCGACCGAAAGCGGAATTTCAACAACAAACGGGTACAAAAGAAAGCGGACTCGAAAAGAAAGACCGACCGAAAGCGGAGTTTCAACAACAAACGAGTACGACTGAAAGCGTACTCGAAAAGAATGACCGACCGAAAGCGGAGTTTCAACAACAAACGAGTACGACCGAAAGCGGAATCGAAAAGAAAGACCGACCGAAAGCGTTGTTTCAACAACAAATGGGTACGACCGAAAGCGGACTTGAAAAGAAAGACCAACCGAAAGCGGAGTTTCAACAACAAACGAGTACGACTGAAAGCGGACTCGAAAAGATAGACCGAACGAAAGCGGAGTTTCAACAACAAATGGGTACGACCGAAAGCGGACTTGAAAAGAAAGACCAACCGAAAGCGAAGTTTCAACAACAAACAAGTACGACGGAAAGCGGACTCGAAAAGATAGACCGACCGAAAGCGGAGTTTCAACAACAAACGGGTACAACCGAAAGCGAACTCAAAAAGAAAGACCGGCCGAAAGCGGAGTTTCAACAACAAATGGGTACGACCAAAAGCAGACTTGAAAAGAAAGACCAACCGAAAGAGGAGTTTCAACAACAAACGAGTACGACCGAAAGTGGACTCGAAAAGAAAGACCGACCAAAAGTGGATTTTCAACAACAAACGAGTACGACCGAAAGCGGACTCAAAAAGAAAGATCGACCTAAAGCGGACTCGGAAAGAAAGACCGACCAAAAGCGGAGTTTCAACAACAAACGAGTACGACCGAAAGCGGACTCGAAAAGGAAGACCGACCGAAAGCGGAGTTTCAACAACAAACGAGTAGGACCAAAAGCGGACTCGAAAAGAAAGACCGACCGAAAGCGGAGTTTCCACAATAAACGAGTACGACCGTTAGCGGACTCGAAAAGAAAGACCGACCAAAAGTGGACTCGAAAAGAAAGACCGACCGAAAGCGAAGTTTCAACAACAAACGAGTACGACCGAAATCGGACTCGAAAAGAAAGACCGACCGAAAGCGGAGTTTCAACAACAAACGAGTACGACCGAAAGTGGACTCGAAAAGAAAGACCGACCAAAAGTGGAGTTTCAACAACAAACGAGTACGACCGAAAGCGGACTCAAAAAGAAAGATCGACCAAAAGCGGACTCGGAAAGAAAGACCGACCAAAAGCGGAGTTTCAACAACAAACGAGTACGACTGAAAGCGGACTCGAAAAGAAAGACCGACCGAAAGCGGAGTTTCAACAACAAACGGGTACAACCGAAAGCGAACTCGAAAAGAAAGACCGACCGAAAGCGGAGTTTCAACAACAAACGGGTACAACCGAAAGCGAACTCGAAAAGAAAGACCGACCGAAAGCGGAGTTTCAACAACAAATGGGTACGACCAAAAGCAGACTTGAAAATAAAGACCAACCGAAAGCGGAGTTTCAACAACAAACGAGTACGACTGAAAGCGGACTCGAAAAGATAGACCGACCGAAAGTGGAGTTTCAACAACAAATGGGTACGACCGAAAGCGGACTTGAAAAGAAAGACCAACCGAAAGCGGAGTTTCAACAACAGACGAGTACGACTGAAAGCGGACTCGAAAAGATAGACCGACCGAAAGCGGAGTTTCAACAACAAACGAGTACGATCGAAAGCGGACTCGAAAAGAAAGACCGACCGAAAGCGGAGTTTCAACAATAAACGAGTACGACCGAAAGCGGACTCGAAAAGAAAGACCGACCGAAAGTGGAGTTTCAACAACAAACGAGTACGACCGAAAGCGGACTCAAAAAGAAAGACCGACCGAAAGCGGACTCGAAAATAAAGACCGACCGAAAGCAGAGTTTCAACAACAAACGAGTACGACCGAAAGCGGACTCAAAAAGAAAGATCGACCAAAAGCGGACTCGGAAACAAAGACCGACCAAATTTCAACAACAAACGAGTACGACCGAAAGCAGACTCGAAAAGAAAGACCGACCGAAAGCGGAGTTTCAACAACAAACGAGTAGGACCAAAAGCGGACTCGAAAAGAAAGACCGACCGAAAGCGGAGTTTCCACAATAAACGAGTACGACCGTAAGCGGACTCGAAAAGAAAGACTGACCAAAAGTGGACTCGAAAAGAAAGACCGACCGAAAGCGAAGTTTCAACAACAAACGAGTACGACCGAAATCGGACTCGAAAAGAAAGACCGACCGAAAGCGGAGTTTCAACAACAAACGAGTACGACCGAAAGTGGACTCGAAAAGAAAGACCGACCGAAAGCGGACTCGAAAATAAAGACCGACCGAAAGCAGAGTTTCAACAACAAACGAGTACGACCGAAAGCGGACTCGAAAAGAAAGACCGACCAAAAACGGAGTTTCAACAACAAACGGGTACAAAAGAAAGCGGACTCGAAAAGAAAGACCGACCGAAAGCGGAGTTTCAACAACAAACGAGTACGACTGAAAGCGTACTCGAAAAGAATGACCGACCGAAAGCGGAGTTTCAACAACAAACGAGTACGACCGAAAGCGGAATCGAAAAGAAAGACCGACCGAAAGCGTTGTTTCAACAACAAATGGGTACGACCGAAAGCGGACTTGAAAAGAAAGACCAACCGAAAGCGGAGTTTCAACAACAAACGAGTACGACTGAAAGCGGACTCGAAAAGATAGACCGAACGAAAGCGGAGTTTCAACAACAAATGGGTACGACCGAAAGCGGACTTGAAAAGAAAGACCAACCGAAAGCGGAGTTTCAACAACAAACAAGTACGACGGAAAGCGGACTCGAAAAGATAGACCGACCGAAAGCGGAGTTTCAACAACAAACGGGTACAACCGAAAGCGAACTCAAAAAGAAAGACCGGCCGAAAGCGGAGTTTCAACAACAAATGGGTACGACCAAAAGCAGACTTGAAAAGAAAGACCAACCGAAAGAGGAGTTTCAACAACAAACGAGTACGACCGAAAGTGGACTCGAAAAGAAAGACCGACCAAAAGTGGATTTTCAACAACAAACGAGTACGACCGAAAGCGGACTCAAAAAGAAAGATCGACCTAAAGCGGACTCGGAAAGAAAGACCGACCAAAAGCGGAGTTTCAACAACAAACGAGTACGACCGAAAGCGGACTCGAAAAGGAAGACCGACCGAAAGCGGAGTTTCAACAACAAACGAGTAGGACCAAAAGCGGACTCGAAAAGAAAGACCGACCGAAAGCGGAGTTTCCACAATAAACGAGTACGACCGTAAGCGGACTCGAAAAGAAAGACCGACCAAAAGTGGACTCGAAAAGAAAGACCGACCGAAAGCGAAGTTTCAACAACAAACGAGTACGACCGAAATCGGACTCGAAAAGAAAGACCGACCGAAAGCGGAGTTTCAACAACAAACGAGTACGACCGAAAGTGGACTCGAAAAGAAAGACCGACCAAAAGTGGAGTTTCAACAACAAACGAGTACGACCGAAAGCGGACTCAAAAAGAAAGATCGACCAAAAGCGGACTCGGAAAGAAAGACCGACCAAAAGCGGAGTTTCAACAACAAACGAGTACGACTGAAAGCGGACTCGAAAAGAAAGACCGACCGAAAGCGGAGTTTCAACAACAAACGGGTACAACCGAAAGCGAACTCGAAAAGAAAGACCGACCGAAAGCGGAGTTTCAACAACAAACGGGTACAACCGAAAGCGAACTCGAAAAGAAAGACCGACCGAAAGCGGAGTTTCAACAACAAATGGGTACGACCAAAAGCAGACTTGAAAATAAAGACCAACCGAAAGCGGAGTTTCAACAACAAACGAGTACGACTGAAAGCGGACTCGAAAAGATAGACCGACCGAAAGTGGAGTTTCAACAACAAATGGGTACGACCGAAAGCGGACTTGAAAAGAAAGACCAACCGAAAGCGGAGTTTCAACAACAGACGAGTACGACTGAAAGCGGACTCGAAAAGATAGACCGACCGAAAGTGGAGTTTCAACAACAAACGAGTACGATCGAAAGCGGACTCGAAAAGAAAGACCGACCGAAAGCGGAGTTTCAACAATAAACGAGTACGACCGAAAGCGGACTCGAAAAGAAAGACCGACCGAAAGTGGAGTTTCAACAACAAACGAGTACGACCGAAAGCGGACTCAAAAAGAAAGACCGACCAAAAGCGGACTCGAAAATAAAGACCGACCGAAAGCAGAGTTTCAACAACAAACGAGTACGACCGAAAGCGGACTCAAAAAGAAAGATCGACCAAAAGCGGACTCGGAAAGAAAGACCGACCAAATTTCAACAACAAACGAGTACGACCGAAAGCGGACTCGAAAAGAAAGACCGACCGAAAGCGGAGTTTCAACAACAAACGAGTAGGACCAAAAGCGGACTCGAAAAGAAAGACCGACCGAAAGCGAAGTTTCCACAATAAACGAGTACGACCGTAAGCGGACTCGAAAAGAAAGACTGACCAAAAGTGGACTCGAAAAGAAAGACCGACCGAAAGCGAAGTTTCAACAACAAACGAGTACGACCGAAATCGGACTCGAAAAGAAAGACCGACCGAAAGCGGAGTTTCAACAACAAACGAGTACGACCGAAAGTGGACTCGAAAAGAAAGACCGACCGAAAGCGGACTTGAAAAGAAAGACCAACCGAAAGCAGAGTTTCAACAACAAATGAGTACGACCAAAAGCGGACTCGAAAAGATAGACCGACCGAAAGCGGAATTTCAACAACAAACGGGTACAAAAGAAAGCGGACTCGAAAAGAAAGACCGACCGAAAGCGGAGTTTCAACAACAAACGAGTACGACTGAAAGCGTACTCGAAAAGAATGCCCGACCGAAAGCGGAGTTTCAACAACAAACGAGTACGACCGAAAGCGGAATCGAAAAGAAAGACCGACCGAAAGCGTTGTTTCAACAACAAATGGGTACGACCGAAAGCGGACTTGAAAAGAAAGACCAACCGAAAGCGGAGTTTCAACAACAAACGAGTACGACTGAAAGCGGACTCGAAAAGATAGACCGAACGAAAGCGGAGTTTCAACAACAAATGGGTACGACCGAAAGCGGACTTGAAAAGAAAGACCAACCGAAAGCGGAGTTTCAACAACAAACAAGTACGACGGAAAGCGGACTCGAAAAGATAGACCGACCGAAAGCGGAGTTTCAACAACAAACGGGTACAACCGAAAGCGAACTCAAAAAGAAAGACCGGCCGAAAGCGTAGTTTCAACAACAAATGGGTACGACCAAAAGCAGACTTGAAAAGAAAGACCAACCGAAAGAGGAGTTTCAACAACAAACGAGTACGACCGAAAGTGGACTCGAAAAGAAAGACCGACCAAAAGTGGATTTTCAACAACAAACGAGTACGACCGAAAGCGGACTCAAAAAGAAAGATCGACCTAAAGCGGACTCGGAAAGAAAGACCGACCAAAAGCGGAGTTTCAACAACAAACGAGTACGACCGAAAGCGGACTCGAAAAGGAAGACCGACCGAAAGCGGAGTTTCAACAACAAACGAGTAGGACCAAAAGCGGACTCGAAAAGAAAGACCGACCGAAAGCGGAGTTTCCACAATAAACGAGTACGACCGTAAGCGGACTCGAAAAGAAAGACCGACCAAAAGTGGACTCGAAAAGAAAGACCGACCGAAAGCGAAGTTTCAACAACAAACGAGTACGACCGAAATCGGACTCGAAAAGAAAGACCGACCGAAAGCGGAGTTTCAACAACAAACGAGTACGACCGAAAGTGGACTCGAAAAGAAAGACCGACCAAAAGTGGAGTTTCAACAACAAACGAGTACGACCGAAAGCGGACTCAAAAAGAAAGATCGACCAAAAGCGGACTCGGAAAGAAAGACCGACCAAAAGCGGAGTTTCAACAACAAACGAGTACGACTGAAAGCGGACTCGAAAAGAAAGACCGACCGAAAGCGGAGTTTCAACAACAAACGGGTACAACCGAAAGCGAACTCGAAAAGAAAGACCGACCGAAAGCGGAGTTTCAACAACAAACGGGTACAACCGAAAGCGAACTCGAAAAGAAAGACCGACCGAAAGCGGAGTTTCAACAACAAATGGGTACGACCAAAAGCAGACTTGAAAATAAAGACCAACCGAAAGCGGAGTTTCAACAACAAACGAGTACGACTGAAAGCGGACTCGAAAAGATAGACCGACCGAAAGTGGAGTTTCAACAACAAATGGGTACGACCGAAAGCGGACTTGAAAAGAAAGACCAACCGAAAGCGGAGTTTCAACAACAGACGAGTACGACTGAAAGCGGACTCGAAAAGATAGACCGACCGAAAGCGGAGTTTCAACAACAAACGAGTACGATCGAAAGCGGACTCGAAAAGAAAGACCGACCGAAAGCGGAGTTTCAACAATAAACGAGTACGACCGAAAGCGGACTCGAAAAGAAAGACCGACCGAAAGTGGAGTTTCAACAACAAACGAGTACGACCGAAAGCGGACTCAAAAAGAAAGACCGACCGAAAGCGGACTCGAAAATAAAGACCGACCGAAAGCAGAGTTTCAACAACAAACGAGTACGACCGAAAGCTGACTCGAAAAGAAAGACCGACCAAAAACGGAGTTTCAACAGCAAATGAGTAGGACCAAAAGCGGACTCGAAAAGAAAGACCGACCAAAAGCGGTGTTTTCACAACAAACGAGTACGACCGAAAGCGGACTCGAAAAGAAAGACCGACCAAAAGCGAACTTGAAAAGAATGACCGACCGAAAGCGGAGTTTCAACAACAAACGAGTACGACCGAAAGCGGGCTCGAAAAGAAAGACCAACCGAAAGCGGAGTTTCAACAACAAACGAGTACGACCGAAAGTGGACTCGAAAAGAAAGACCGACCAAAAGTGGAGTTTCAACAACAAACGAGTACGACCGAAAGCGGACTCAAAAAGAAAGATCGACCAAAAGCGGACTCGGAAAGAAAGACCGACCAAAAGCGGAGTTTCAACAACAAACGAGTACGACCGAAAGCGGACTCGAAAAGAAAGACCGACCGAAAGCGGAGTTTCAACAACAAACGAGTAGGACCAAAAGCGGACTCGAAAAGAAAGACCGACCGAAAGCGGAGTTTCCACAATAAACGAGTACGACCGTAAGCGGACTCGAAAAGAAAGACCGACCAAAAGTGGACTCGAAAAGAAAGACCGACCGAAAGCGAAGTTTCAACAACAAACGAGTACGACCGAAATCGGACTCGAAAAGAAAGACCGACCGAAAGCGGAGTTTCAACAACAAACGAGTACGACCGAAAGCGGACTCGAAAAGAAAGACCGACCGAAAGCGGACTTGAAAAGAAAGACCAACCGAAAGCAGAGTTTCAACAACAAATGAGTACGACCAAAAGCGGACTCGAAAAGATAGACCGACCGAAAGCGGAGTTTCAACAACAAATGGGTACAAAAGAAAGCGGACTCGAAAAAAAAGACCGACCGAAAGCGGAGTTTCAACAACAAACGAGTACGACTGAAAGCGTACTCGAAAAGAATGACCGACCGAAAGCGGAGTTTCAACAACAAACGAGTACGACCGAAAGCGGAATCGAAAAGAAAGACCGACCGAAAGCGTTGTTTCAACAACAAATGGGTACGACCGAAAGCGGACTTGAAAAGAAAGACCAACCGAAAACGGAGTTTCAACAACAAACGAGTACGACTGAAAGCGGACTCGAAAAGATAGACCGAACGAAAGCGGAGTTTCAACAACAAATGGGTACGACCGAAAGCGGACTTGAAAAGAAAGACCAACCGAAAGCGGAGTTTCAACAACAAACAAGTACGACGGAAAGCGGACTCGAAAGATAGACCGACCGAAAGCGGAGTTTCAACAACAAACGGGTACAACCGAAAGCGAACTCGAAAAGAAAGACCGGCCGAAAGCGGAGTTTCAACAACAAATGGGTACGACCGAAAGCAGACTTGAAAAGAAAGACCAACCGAAAGAGGAGTTTCAACAACAAACGAGTACGACCGAAAGTGGACTCGAAAAGAAAGACCGACCAAAAGTGGAGTTTCAACAACAAACGAGTACGACCGAAAGCGGACTCAAAAAGAAAGATCGACCTAAAGCGGACTCGGAAAGAAAGACCGACCAAAAGCGGAGTTTCAACAACAAACGAGTACGACCGAAAGCGGACTCGAAAAGAAAGACCGACCGAAAGCGGAGTTTCAACAACAAACGAGTAGGACCAAAAGCGGACTCGAAAAGAAAGACCGACCGAAAGCGGAGTTTCCACAATAAACGAGTACGACCGTAAGCGGACTCGAAAAGAAAGACCGACCAAAAGTGGACTCGAAAAGAAAGACCGACCGAAAGCGAAGTTTCAACAACAAACGAGTACGACCGAAATCGGACTCGAAAAGAAAGACCGACCGAAAGCGGAGTTTCAACAACAAACGAGTACGACCGAAAGCGGACTCGAAAAGAAAGACCGACCGAAAGCGGACTTGAAAAGAAAGACCAACCGAAAGCGGAGTTTCAACAACAAACGAGTACGACCGAAAGCGGACTCGAAAAGATAGACCGACCGAAAGCGGAGTTTCAACAACAAACGGGTAAAACCGAAAGCGGACTCGAAAAGAAAGACCGACCGAAAGCGGAGTTTCAACAGCAAACGAGTACGACTGAAAGCGTACTCGAAAAGAATGACCGACCGAAAGTGGAGTTTCAACAACAAACGAGTACGACCGAAAGCGGACTCAAAAAGAAAGACCGACCGAAAGCGGACTCGAAAATAAAGACCGACCGAAAGCAGAGTTTCAACAACAAACGAGTACGACCGAAAGCGGACTCGAAAAAAAAGACCGACCAAAAGCGGAGTTTCAACAACAAATGAGTAGGACGAAAAGCGGACTCGAAAAGAAAGACCGACCGAAAGCGGTGTTTTCACAACAAACGAGTACGACCGAAAGCGGACTCGAAAAGAAAGACCGACCAAAAGCGAACTTGAAAAGAATGACCGACCGAAAGCGGAGTTTCAACAACAAACGAGTACGACCGAAAGCGGGCTCGAAAAGAAAGACCAACCGAAAGCGGAGTTTCAACAACAAACGAGTACGACCGAAAGTGGACTCGAAAAGAAAGACCGACCAAAAGTGGAGTTTCAACAACAAACGAGTACGACCGAAAGCGGACTCAAAAAGAAAGATCGACCAAAAGCGGACTCGAGAAGAAAGACCCACCAAAAGCGGAGTTTCAACAACAAACGAGTACGACCGAAAACGGACTCGAAAAGAAAGACCGACCGAAAGTGGAGTTTCAACAACAAACGAGTAGGACCAAAAGCGGACTCGAAAAGAAAGACCGACCGAAAGCGGAGTTTCCACAATAAACGAGTACGACCGTAAGCGGACTCGAAAAGAAAGACCGACCAAAAGTGGACTCGAAAAGAAAGACCGACCGAAAGCGAAGTTTCAACAACAAACGAGTACGACCGAAATCGGACTCGAAAAGAAAGACCGACCGAAAGCGGAGTTTCAACAATAAACGAGTACGACCGAAAGCGGACTCGAAAAGAAAGACCGACCGAAAGTGGAGTTTCAACAACAAACGAGTACGACCGAAAGCGGACTCAAAAAGAAAGACCGACCGAAAGCGGACTCGAAAATAAAGACCGACCGAAAGCAGAGTTTCAACAACAAACGAGTACGACCGAAAGCTGACTCGAAAAGAAAGACCGACCAAAAACGGAGTTTCAACAACAAATGAGTAGGACCAAAAGCGGACTCGAAAAGAAAGACCGACCAAAAGCGGTGTTTTCACAACAAACGAGTACGACCGAAAGCGGACTCGAAAAGAAAGACCGACCAAAAGCGAACTTGAAAAGAATGACCGACCGAAAGCGGAGTTTCAACAACAAACGAGTACGACTGAAAGCGGGCTCGAAAAGAAAGACCAACCGAAAGTGGAGTTTCAACAACAAATGGGTACGACCGAAAGCGGACTTGATAAGAAAGACCAACCGAAAGCGGAGTTTCAACAACAGACGAGTACGACTGAAAGCGGACTCGAAAAGATAGACCGACCGAAAGCGGAGTTTCAACAACAAACGAGTACGATCGAAAGCGGACTCGAAAAGAAAGACCGACCGAAAGCGGAGTTTCAACAATAAACGAGTACGACCGAAAGCGGACTCGAAAAGAAAGACCGACCGAAAGTGGAGTTTCAACAACAAACGAGTACGACCGAAAGCGGACTCAAAAAGAAAGACCGACCGAAAGCGGACTCGAAAATAAAGACCGACCGAAAGCAGAGTTTCAACAACAAACGAGTACGACCGAAAGCGGACTCAAAAAGAAAGATCGACCAAAAGCGGACTCGGAAAGAAAGACCGACCAAATTTCAACAACAAACGAGTACGACCGAAAGCGGACTCGAAAAGAAAGACCGACCGAAAGCGGAGTTTCAACAACAAACGAGTAGGACCAAAAGCGGACTCGAAAAGAAAGACCGACCGAAAGCGGAGTTTCCACAATAAACGAGTACGACCGTAAGCGGACTCGAAAAGAAAGACTGACCAAAAGTGGACTCGAAAAGAAAGACCGACCGAAAGCGAAGTTTCAACAACAAACGAGTACGACCGAAATCGGACTCGAAAAGAAAGACCGACCGAAAGCGGAGTTTCAACAACAAACGAGTACGACCGAAAGTGGACTCGAAAAGAAAGACCGACCGAAAGCGGACTTGAAAAGAAAGACCAACCGAAAGCAGAGTTTCAACAACAAATGAGTACGACCAAAAGCGGACTCGAAAAGATAGACCGACCGAAAGCGGAGTTTCAACAACAAATGGGTACAAAAGAAAGCGGACTCGAAAAAAAAGACCGACCGAAAGCGGAGTTTCAACAACAAACGAGTACGACTGAAAGCGTACTCGAAAAGAATGCCCGACCGAAAGCGGAGTTTCAACAACAAACGAGTACGACCGAAAGCGGAATCGAAAAGAAAGACCGACCGAAAGCGTTGTTTCAACAACAAATGGGTACGACCGAAAGCGGACTTGAAAAGAAAGACCAACCGAAAGCGGAGTTTCAACAACAAACGAGTACGACTGAAAGCGGACTCGAAAAGATAGACCGAACGAAAGCGGAGTTTCAACAACAAATGGGTACGACCGAAAGCGGACTTGAAAAGAAAGACCAACCGAAAGCGGAGTTTCAACAACAAACAAGTACGACGGAAAGCGGACTCGAAAAGATAGACCGACCGAAAGCGGAGTTTCAACAACAAACGGGTACAACCGAAAGCGAACTCGAAAAGAAAGACCGGCCGAAAGCGGAGTTTCAACAACAAATGGGTACGACCGAAAGCAGACTTGAAAAGAAAGACCAACCGAAAGAGGAGTTTCAACAACAAACGAGTACGACCGAAAGTGGACTCGAAAAGAAAGACCGACCAAAAGTGGAGTTTCAACAACAAACGAGTACGACCGAAAGCGGACTCAAAAAGAAAGATCGACCTAAAGCGGACTCGGAAAGAAAGACCGACCAAAAGCGGAGTTTCAACAACAAACGAGTACGACCGAAAGCGGACTCGAAAAGAAAGACCGACCGAAAGCGGAGTTTCAACAACAAACGAGTAGGACCAAAAGCGGACTCGAAAAGAAAGACCGACCGAAAGCGGAGTTTCCACAATAAACGAGTACGACCGTAAGCGGACTCGAAAAGAAAGACCGACCAAAAGTGGACTCGAAAAGAAAGACCGACCGAAAGCGAAGTTTCAACAACAAACGAGTACGACCGAAATCGGACTCGAAAAGAAAGACCGACCGAAAGCGGAGTTTCAACAACAAACGAGTACGACCGAAAGCGGACTCGAAAAGAAAGACCGACCGAAAGCGGACTTGAAAAGAAAGACCAACCGAAAGCGGAGTTTCAACAACAAACGAGTACGACCGAAAGCGGACTCGAAAAGATAGACCGACCGAAAGCGGAGTTTCAACAACAAACGGGTAAAACCGAAAGCGGACTCGAAAAGAAAGACCGACCGAAAGCGGAGTTTCAACAGCAAACGAGTACGACTGAAAGCGTACTCGAAAAGAATGACCGACCGAAAGTGGAGTTTCAACAACAAACGAGTACGACCGAAAGCGGACTCAAAAAGAAAGACCGACCGAAAGCGGACTCGAAAATAAAGACCGACCGAAAGCAGAGTTTCAACAACAAACGAGTACGACCGAAAGCGGACTCGAAAAGAAAGACCGACCAAAAGCGGAGTTTCAACAACAAATGAGTAGGACGAAAAGCGGACTCGAAAAGAAAGACCGACCGAAAGCGGTGTTTTCACAACAAACGAGTACGACCGAAAGCGGACTCGAAAAGAAAGACCGACCAAAAGCGAACTTGAAAAGAATGACCGACCGAAAGCGGAGTTTCAACAACAAACGAGTACGACCGAAAGCGGGCTCGAAAAGAAAGACCAACCGAAAGCGGAGTTTCAACAACAAACGAGTACGACCGAAAGTGGACTCGAAAAGAAAGACCGACCAAAAGTGGAGTTTCAACAACAAACGAGTACGACCGAAAGCGGACTCAAAAAGAAAGATCGACCAAAAGCGGACTCGAAAAGAAAGACCCACCAAAAGCGGAGTTTCAACAACAAACGAGTACGACCGAAAACGGACTCGAAAAGAAAGACCGACCGAAAGTGGAGTTTCAACAACAAACGAGTAGGACCAAAAGCGGACTCGAAAAGAAAGACCGACCGAAAGCGGAGTTTCCACAATAAACGAGTACGACCGTAAGCGGACTCGAAAAGAAAGACCGACCAAAAGTGGACTCGAAAAGAAAGACCGACCGAAAGCGAAGTTTCAACAACAAACGAGTACGACCGAAATCGGACTCGAAAAGAAAGACCGACCGAAAGCGGAGTTTCAACAATAAACGAGTACGACCGAAAGCGGACTCGAAAAGAAAGACCGACCGAAAGTGGAGTTTCAACAACAAACGAGTACGACCGAAAGCGGACTCAAAAAGAAAGACCGACCGAAAGCGGACTCGAAAATAAAGACCGACCGAAAGCAGAGTTTCAACAACAAACGAGTACGACCGAAAGCTGACTCGAAAAGAAAGACCGACCAAAAACGGAGTTTCAACAACAAATGAGTAGGACCAAAAGCGGACTCGAAAAGAAAGACCGACCAAAAGCGGTGTTTTCACAACAAACGAGTACGACCGAAAGCGGACTTGAAAAGAAAGACCGACCAAAAGCGAACTTGAAAAGAATGACCGACCGAAAGCGGAGTTTCAACAACAAACGAGTACGACTGAAAGCGGGCTCGAAAAGAAAGACCAACCGAAAGCGGAGTTTCAACAACAAACGAGTACGACCGAAAGTGGACTCGAAAAGAAAGACCGACCAAAAGTGGAGTTTCAACAACAAACGAGTACGACCGAAAGCGGACTCAAAAAGAAAGATCGACCAAAAGCGGACTCGGAATGAAAGACCGACCAAAAGCGGAGTTTCAACAACAAACGAGTACGACCGAAAGCGGACTCGAAAAGAAAGGCCGACCGAAAGCGGAGTTTCAACAACAAACGAGTAGGACCAAAAGCGGACTCGAAAAGAAAGACCGACCGAAAGCGGAGTTTCCACAATAAACGAGTACGACCGTAAGCGGACTCGAAAAGAAAGACCGACCAAAAGTGGACTCGAAAAGAAAGACCGACCGAAAGCGAAGTTTCAACAACAAACGAGTACGACCGAAATCGGACTCGAAAAGAAAGACCGACCGAAAGCGGAGTTTCAACAATAAACGAGTACGACCGAAAGCGGACTCGAAAAGAAAGACCGACCGAAAGTGGAGTTTCAACAACAAACGAGTACGACCGAAAGCGGACTCAAAAAGAAAGACCGACCGAAAGCGGACTCGAAAATAAAGACCGACCGAAAGCAGAGTTTCAACAACAAACGAGTACGACCGAAAGCTGACTCGAAAAGAAAGACCGACCAAAAACGGAGTTTCAACAACAAATGAGTAGGACCAAAAGCGGACTCGAAAAGAAAGACCGACCAAAAGCGGTGTTTTCACAACAAACGAGTACGACCGAAAGCGGACTCGAAAAGAAAGACCGACCAAAAGCGAACTTGAAAAGAATGACCGACCGAAAGCGGAGTTTCAACAACAAACGAGTACGACTGAAAGCGGGCTCGAAAAGAAAGACCAACCGAAAGCGGAGTTTCAACAACAAACGAGTACGACCGAAAGTGGACTCGAAAAGAAAGACCGACCAAAAGTGGAGTTTCAACAACAAACGAGTACGACCGAAAGCGGACTCAAAAAGAAAGATCGACCAAAAGCGGACTCGGAATGAAAGACCGACCAAAAGCGGAGTTTCAACAACAAACGAGTACGACCGAAAGCGGACTCGAAAAGAAAGACCGACCGAAAGCGGAGTTTCAACAACAAACGAGTAGGACCAAAAGCGGACTCGAAAAGAAAGACCGACCGAAAGCGGAGTTTCCACAATAAACGAGTACGACCGTAAGCGGACTCGAAAAGAAAGACCGACCAAAAGTGGACTCGAAAAGAAAGACCGACCGAAAGCGAAGTTTCAACAACAAACGAGTACGACCGAAATCGGACTCGAAAAGAAAGACCGACCGAAAGCGGAGTTTCAACAACAAACGAGTACGACCGAAAGCGGACTCGAAAAGAAAGACCGACCGAAAGCGGACTTGAAAAGAAAGACCAACCGAAAGCAGAGTTTCAACAACAAATGAGTACGACCAAAAGCGGACTCGAAAAGATAGACCGACCGAAAGCGGAGTTTCAACAACAAACGGGTACAAAAGAAAGCAGACTCGAAAAAAAAGACCGACCGAAAGCGGAGTTTCAACAACAAACGAGTACGACTGAAAGCGTACTCGAAAAGAATGACCGACCGAAAGCGGAGTTTCAACAACAAACGAGTACGACCGAAAGCGGAATCGAAAAGAAAGACCGACCGAAAGCGTTGTTTCAACAACAAATGGGTACGACCGAAAGCGGACTTGAAAAGAAAGACCAACCGAAAGCGGAGTTTCAACAACAAACGAGTACGACTGAAAGCGGACTCGAAAAGATAGACCGAACGAAAGCAGAGTTTCAACAACAAATGGGTACGACCGAAAGCGGACTTGAAAAGAAAGACCAACCGAAAGCGGAGTTTCAACAACAAACAAGTACGACGGAAAGCGGACTCGAAAAGATAGACCGACCGAAAGCGGAGTTTCAACAACAAACGGGTACAACCGAAAGCGAACTCGAAAAGAAAGACCGGCCGAAAGCGGAGTTTCAACAACAAATGGGTACGACCGAAAGCAGACTTGAAAAGAAAGACCAACCGAAAGAGGAGTTTCAACAACAAACGAGTACGACCGAAAGTGGACTCGAAAAGAAAGACCGACCAAAAGTTGAGTTTCAACAACAAACGAGTACGACCGAAAGCGGACTCAAAAAGAAAGATCGACCTAAAGCGGACTCGGAAAGAAAGACCGACCAAAAGCGGAGTTTCAACAACAAACGAGTACGACCGAAAGCGGACTCGAAAAGAAAGACCGACCGAAAGCGGAGTTTCAACAACAAACGAGTAGGACCAAAAGCGGACTCGAAAAGAAAGACCGACCGAAAGCGGAGTTTCCACAATAAACGAGTAAGACCGTAAGCGGACTCGAAAAGAAAGACCGACCAAAAGTGGACTCGAAAAGAAAGACCGACCGAAAGCGAAGTTTCAACAACAAACGAGTACGACCGAAATCGGACTCGAAAAGAAAGACCGACCGAAAGCGGAGTTTCAACAACAAACGAGTACGACCGAAAGCGGACTCGAAAAGAAAGACCGACCGAAAGCGGACTTGAAAAGAAAGACCAACCGAAAGCGGAGTTTCAACAACAAACGAGTACGACCGAAAGCGGACTCGAAAAGATAGACCGACCGAAAGCGGAGTTTCAACAACAAACGGGTAAAACCGAAAGCGGACTCGAAAAGAAAGACCGACCGAAAGCGGAGTTTCAACAGCAAACGAGTACGACTGAAAGCGTACTCGAAAAGAATGACCGACCGAAAGTGGAGTTTCAACAACAAACGAGTACGACCGAAAGCGGACTCAAAAAGACAGACCGACCGAAAGCGGACTCGAAAATAAAGACCGACCGAAAGCAGAGTTTCAACAACAAACGAGTACGACCGAAAGCGGACTCGAAAAGAAAGACCGACCAAAAGCGGAGTTTCAACAACAAATGAGTAGGACGAAAAGCGGACTCGAAAAGAAAGACCGACCGAAAGCGGTGTTTTCACAACAAACGAGTACGACCGAAAGCGGACTCGAAAAGAAAGACCGACCAAAAGCGAACTTGAAAAGAATGACCGACCGAAAGCGGAGTTTCAACAACAAACGAGTACGACCGAAAGCGGGCTCGAAAAGAAAGACCAACCGAAAGCGGAGTTTCAACAACAAACGAGTACGACCGAAAGTGGACTCGAAAAGAAAGACCGACCAAAAGTGGAGTTTCAACAACAAACGAGTACGACCGAAAGCGGACTCAAAAAGAAAGATCGACCAAAAGCGGACTCGAAAAGAAAGACCCACCAAAAGCGGAGTTTCAACAACAAACGAGTACGACCGAAAACGGACTCGAAAAGAAAGACCGACCGAAAGCGGAGTTTCAACAACAAATGGGTACGACCGAAAGCAGACTCGAAAAGAAAGACCGACCGAAAGCGGAGTTTCCACAATAAACGAGTACGACCGTAAGCGGACTCGAAAAGAAAGACCGACCAAAAGTGGACTCGAAAAGAAAGACCGACCGAAAGCGAAGTTTCAACAACAAACGAGTACGACCGAAATCGGACTCGAAAAGAAAGACCGACCGAAAGCGGAGTTTCAACAACAAAAGAGTACGACCGAAAGCGGACTCGAAAAGAAAGACCGACCGAAAGTGGACTTGAAAAGAAAGACCAACCGAAAGCAGAGTTTCAACAACAAACGAGTACGACCAAAAGCGGACTCGAAAAGATAGACCGACCGAAAGCGGAGTTTCAACAACAAACGGGTACAACCGAAAGCGGACTCGAAAAGAAAGACCGACCGAAAGCGGAGTTTCAACAACAAACAAGTACGACTGAAAGCGTACTCGAAAAGAATGACCGACCGAAAGCGGAGTTTCAACAACAAACGAGTACGACCGAAAGCGGACTCGAAAAGAAAGACCGACCGAAAGCGTTGTTTCAACAACAAATGGGTACGACCGAAAGCGGACTTGAAAAGAAAGACCAACCGAAAGCGGAGTTTCAACAACAAACGAGTACGACTGAAAGCGGACTCGAAAAGATAGACCGAACGAAAGCGGAGTTTCAACAACAAATGGGTACGACCGAAAGCGGACTTGAAAAGAAAGACCAACCGAAAGCGGAGTTTCAACAACAAACAAGTACGACCTAAAATGGACTCGAAAAGATAGACCGACCGAAAGCGGAGTTTCAACAACAAACGGGTACAACCGAAAGCGAACTCGAAAAGAAAGACCGACCGAAAGCGGAGTTTCAACAACAAATGGGTACGACCGAAAGCAGACTTGAAAAGAAAGACCAACCGAAAGAGGAGTTTCAACAACAAACGAGTACGACTGAAAGCGGACTCGAAAAGATAGACCGACCGAAAGTGGAGTTTCAACAACAAATGGGTACGACCGAAAGCGGACTTGAAAAGAAAGACCAACCGAAAGCGGAGTTTCAACAACAGACGAGTACGACTGAAAGCGGACTCGAAAAGATAGACCGACCGAAAGCGGAGTTTCAACAACAAACGAGTACGACCGAAAGCGGACTCGAAAAGAAAACCCGACCGAAAGCAGAGTTTCAACAATAAACGAGTACGACCGAAAGCGGACTCGAAACGAAAGACCGACCGAAAGCGGAGTTTCAACAACAAACGAGTACGACCGAAATCGGACTCGAAAAGAAAGACCGACCGAAAGCGGAGTTTCAACAACAAACGAGTACGACCGAAAGCGGACTCGAAAAGAAAGACCGACCGAAAGCGGACTTGAAAAGAAAGACCAACCGAAAGCGGAGTTTCAACAACAAACGAGTACGACCGAAAGCGGACTCGAAAAGATAGACCGACCGAAAGCGGAGTTTCAACAACAAACGGGTACAACCGAAAGCGGACTCGAAAAGAAAGACCGACCGAAAGCGGAGTTTCAACAGCAAACGAGTACGACTGAAAGCGTACTCGAAAAGAATGACCGACCGAAAGTGGAGTTTCAACAACAAACGAGTACGACCGAAAGCGGACTCAAAAAGAAAGACCGACCGAAAGCGGATTCGAAAATAAAGACCGACCGAAAGCAGAGTTTCAACAACAAACGAGTACGACCGAAAGCGGACTCGAAAAGAAAAACCGACCAAAAGCGGAGTTTCAACAACAAATGAGTAGGACCAAAAGCGGACTCGAAAAGAAAGACCGACCGAAAGCGGTGTTTTCACAACAAACGAGTACGACCGAAAGCGGACTCGAAAAGAAAGACCGACCAAAAGCGAACTTGAAAAGAATGACCGACCAAAAGCGGAGTTTCAACAACAAACGAGTAAGACCGAAAGCGGGCTCGAAAAGAAAGACCAACCGAAAGCGGAGTTTCAACAACAAACGAGTACGACCGAAAGTGGACTCGAAAAGAAAGACCGACCAAAAGTGGAGTTTCAACAACAAACGAGTACGACCGAAAGCGGACTCAAAAAGAAAGATCGACCAAAAGCGGACTCGGAAAGAATGACCCACCAAAAGCGGAGTTTCAACAACAAACGAGTACGACCGAAAGCGGACTCGAAAAGAAAGACCGACCGAAAATGGAGTTTCAACAACAAACGAGTAGGACCAAATGCGGACTCGAAAAGAAAGACCGACCGAAAGCAGAGTTTCCACAATAAACGAGTACGACCGTAAGCGGACTCGAAAAGAAAGACCGACCAAAAGTGGACTCGAAAAGAAAGACCGACCGAAAGCGAAGTTTCAACAACAAGCGAGTACGACCGAAATCGTACTCGAAAAGAAAGACCGACCGAAAGCGGAGTTTCAACAACAAAAGAGTACGACCGAAAGCGGACTCGAAAAGAAAGACCGACCGAAAGTGGACTTGAAAAGAAAGACCAACCGAAAGCAGAGTTTCAACAACAAACGAGTACGACCAAAAGCGGACTCGAAAAGATAGACCGACCGAAAACGGAGTTTCAACAACAAACGGGTACAACCGAAAGCGGACTCGAAAAGAAAGACCGACCGAAAGCGGAGTTTCAACAACAAACGAGTACGACTGAAAGCGTTCTCGAAAAGAATGACCGACCGAAAGCGGAGTTTCAACAACAAACGAGTACGACCGAAAGCGGACTCGAAAAGAAAGACCGACCGAAAGCGTTGTTTCAACAACAAATGGGTACGACCGAAAGCGGGCTTGAAAAGAAAGACCAACCGAAAGCGGAGTTTCAACAACAAACGAGTACGACTGAAAGCGGACTCGAAAAGATAGACCGAACGAAAGCGGAGTTTCAACAACAAATGGGTACGACCGAAAGCGGACTTGAAAAGAAAGACCAACCGAAAGCGGAGTTTCAACAACAAACAAGTACGACGGAAAGCGGACTCGAAAAGATAGACCGACCGAAAGCGGAGTTTCAACAACAAACGGGTACAACCGAAAGCGAACTCGAAAAGAAAGACCGACCGAAAGCGGAGTTTCAACAACAAATGGGTACGACCGAAAGCAGACTTGAAAAGAAAGACCAACCGAAAGAGGAGTTTCAACAACAAACGAGTACGACTGAAAGTGGACTCGAAAAGATAGACCGACCGAAAGTGGAGTTTCAACAACAAATGGGTACGACCGAAAGCGGACTTGAAAAGAAAGACCAACCGAAAGCGGAGTTTCAACAACAGACGAGTACGACTGAAAGCGGAGTTTCAACAACAGACGAGTACGACTGAAAGCGGACTCGAAAAGATAGACCGACCGAAAGCGGAGTTTCAAAAACAAACGAGTACGACCGAAAGCGGACTCGAAAAGAAAGACCGACCGAAAGCGGAGTTTCAACAATAAACGAGTACGACCGAAAGCGGACTCGAAAAGAAAGACAGACCGAAAGCGGAGTTTCAACAACAAACGAGTACGACCGAAAGCGGACTCGAAAAGAAAGACCGACCGAAAGCGGACTTGAAAAGAAATACCAACCGAAAGCGGAGTTTCAACAACAAACGAGTACGAACGAAAGCGGACGCGAAAAGAAAGACCGACCGAAAGCGTTGTTTCAACAACAAATGGGTACGACCGAAAGCGGACTTGAAAAGAAAGACCAACCGAAAGCGGAGTTTCAACAACAAACGAGTACGACTGAAAGCGGACTCGAAAAGATAGACCGACCGAAAGCGGAGTTTCAACAACAAATGGGTACGACCGAAAGCGGACTTGAAAAGAAAGACCAACCGAAAGCGGAGTTTCAACAACAAACAAGTATGACAGAAAGCGGACTCGAAAAGAAAGACCGACCGAAAGCGTTGTTTCAACAACAAATGGGTACGACCGAAAGCGGACTTGAAAAGAAAGACCAACCGAAAGCGGAGTTTCAACAACAAACGAGTACGACTGAAAGCGGACTCGAAAAGATAGACCGAACGAAAGCGGAGTTTCAACAACAAATGGGTACGACCGAAAGCGGACTTGAAAAGAAAGACCAACCGAAAGCGGAGTTTCAACAACAAACAAGTACGACGGAAAACGGACTCGAAAAGATAGACCGACCGAAAGCGGAGTTTCAACAACAAACGGGTACAAACGAAAGCGAACTCGAAAAGAAAGACCGACCGAAAGCGGAGTTTCAACAACAAATGGGTACGACCGAAAGCAGACTTGAAAAGAAAGACCAACCGAAAGAGGAGTTTCAACAACAAACGAGTACGACTGAAAGCGGACTCGAAAAGATAGACCGACCGAAAGTGGAGTTTCAACAACAAATGGGTACGACCGAAAGCGGACTTGAAAAGAAAGACCAACCGAAAGCGGAGTTTCAACAACAGACGAGTACGACCGAAAGCGGACTCGAAAAGATAGACCGACCGAAAGCGGAGTTTCAAAAACAAGCGAGTACGACCGAAAGCGGACTCGAAAAGAAAGACCGACCGAAAGCGGAGTTTCAACAACAAACGGGTACAACCGAAAGCGGACTCGAAAAGAAAGACCGACCAAAAGCGGAGTTTCAACAACAAATGGGTAGGACGAAAAGCGGACTCGAAAAGAAAGACCGACCGAAAGCGGTGTTTTCACAACAAACGAGTACGACCGAAAGCGGACTCGAAAAGAAAGACCGACCAAAAGCGAACTTGAAAAGAATGACCGACCGAAAGCGGAGTTTCAACAACAAACGAGTACGACCGAAAGCGGGCTCGAAAAGAAAGACCAACCGAAAGCGGAGTTTCAACAACAAACGAGTACGACCGAAAGTGGACTCGAAAAGAAAGACCGACCAAAAGTGGAGTTTCAACAACAAACGAGTACGACCGAAAGCGGACTCAAAAAGAAAGATCGACCAAAAGCGGACTCGAAAAGAAAGACCCACCAAAAGCGGAGTTTCAACAACAAACGAGTACGACCGAAAACGGACTCGAAAAGAAAGACCGACCGAAAGTGGAGTTTCAACAACAAACGAGTAGGACCAAAAGCGGACTCGAAAAGAAAGACCGACCGAAAGCGGAGTTTCCACAATAAACGAGTACGACCGTAAGCGGACTCGAAAAGAAAGACCGACCAAAAGTGGACTCGAAAAGAAAGACCGACCGAAAGCGAAGTTTCAACAACAAACGAGTACGACCGAAATCGGACTCGAAAAGAAAGACCGACCGAAAGCGGAGTTTCAACAACAAAAGAGTACGACCGAAAGCGGACTCGAAAAGAAAGACCGACCGAAAGTGGACTTGAAAAGAAAGACCAACCGAAAGCAGAGTTTCAACAACAAACGAGTACGACCAAAAGCGGACTCGAAAAGATAGACCGACCGAAAGCGGAGTTTCAACAACAAACGGGTACAACCGAAAGCGGACTCGAAAAGAAAGACCGACCGAAAGCGGAGTTTCAACAACAAACAAGTACGACTGAAAGCGTACTCAAAAAGAATGACCGACCGAAAGCGGAGTTTCAACAACAAACGAGTACGACCGAAAGCGGACTCGAAAAGAAAGACCGACCGAAAGCGTTGTTTCAACAACAAATGGGTACGACCGAAAGCGGACTTGAAAAGAAAGACCAACCGAAAGCGGAGTTTCAACAACAAACGAGTACGACTGAAAGCGGACTCGAAAAGATAGACCGAACGAAAGCAGAGTTTCAACAACAAATGGGTACGACCGAAAGCGGACTTGAAAAGAAAGACCAATCGAAAGCGGAGTTTCAACAACAAACAAGTACGACGGAAAACGGACTCGAAAAGATAGACCGACCGAAAGCGGAGTTTCAACAACAAACGGGTACAACCGAAAGCGAACTCGAAAAGAAAGACCGACCGAAAGCAGAGTTTCAACAACAAATGGGTACGACCGAAAGCAGACTTGAAAAGAAAGACCAACCGAAAGAGGAGTTTCAACAACAAACGAGTACGACTGAAAGCGGACTCGAAAAGATAGACCGACCGAAAGTGGAGTTTCAACAACAAATGGGTACGACCGAAAGCGGACTTGAAAAGAAAGACCAACCGAAAGCGGAGTTTCAACAACAGACGAGTACGACTGAAAGCGGACTCGAAAAGATAGACCGACCGAAAGCGGAGTTTCAACAACAAACGAGTACGACCGAAAGCGGACTCGAAAAGAAAACCTGACCGAAAGCAGAGTTTCAACAATAAACGAGTACGACCGAAAGCGGACTCGAAACGAAAGACCGACCGAAAGCGGAGTTTCAACAACAAACGAGTACGACCGAAATCGGACTCGAAAAGAAAGACCGACCGAAAGCGGAGTTTCAACAACAAACGAGTACGACCGAAAGCGGACTCGAAAAGAAAGACCGACCGAAAGCGGACTTGAAAAGAAAGACCAACCGAAAGCGGAGTTTCAACAACAAACGAGTACGACCGAAAGCGGACTCGAAAAGATAGACCGACCGAAAGCGGAGTTTCAACAACAAACGGGTACAACCGAAAGCGGACTCGAAAAGAAAGACCGACCGAAAGCGGAGTTTCAACAGCAAACGAGTACGACTGAAAGCGTACTCGAAAAGAATGACCGACCGAAAGTGGAGTTTCAACAACAAACGAGTACGACCGAAAGCGGACTCAAAAAGAAAGACCGACCGAAAGCGGATTCGAAAATAAAGACCGACCGAAAGCAGAGTTTCCAAAACAAACGAGTACGACCGAAAGCGGACTCGAAAAGAAAAACCGACCAAAAGCGGAGTTTCAACAACAAATGAGTAGGACCAAAAGCGGACTCGAAAAGAAAGACCGACCGAAAGCGGTGTTTTCACAACAAACGAGTACGACCGAAAGCGGACTCGAAAAGAAAGACCGACCAAAAGCGAACTTGAAAAGAATGACCGACCAAAAGCGGAGTTTCAACAACAAACGAGTAAGACCGAAAGTGGACTCGAAAAGAAAGACCAACCGAAAGCGGAGTTTCAACAACAAACGAGTACGACCGAAAGTGGACTCGAAAAGAAAGACCGACCAAAAGTGGAGTTTCAACAACAAACGAGTACGACCGAAAGCGGACTCAAAAAGAAAGATCGACCAAAAGCGGACTCGGAAAGAATGACCCACCAAAAGCGGAGTTTCAACAACAAACGAGTACGACCGAAAGCGGACTCGAAAAGAAAGACCGACCGAAAATGGAGTTTCAACAACAAACGAGTAGGACCAAAAGCGGACTCGAAAAGAAAGACCGACCGAAAGCGGAGTTTCCACAATAAACGAGTACGACCGTAAGCGGACTCGAAAAGAAAGACCGACCAAAAGTGGACTCGAAAAGAAAGACCGACCGAAAGCGAAGTTTCAACAACAAACGAGTACGACCGAAATCGTACTCGAAAAGAAAGACCGACCGAAAGCGGAGTTTCAACAACAAAAGAGTACGACCGAAAGCGGACTCGAAAAGAAAGACCGACCGAAAGTGGACTTGAAAAGAAAGACCAACGGAAAGTAGAGTTTCAACAACAAACGAGTACGACCAAAAGCAGACTCGAAAAGATAGACCGACCGAAAACGGAGTTTCAACAACAAACGGGTACAACCGAAAGCGGACTCGAAAAGAAAGACCGACCGAAAGCGGAGTTTCAACAACAAACGAGTACGACTGAAAGCGTTCTCGAAAAGAATGACCGACCGAAAGCGGAGTTTCAACAACAAACGAGTACGACCGAAAGCGGACTCGAAAAGAAAGACCGACCGAAAGCGTTGTTTCAACAACAAATGGGTACGACCGAAAGCGGGCTTGAAAAGAAAGACCAACCGAAAGCGGAGTTTCAACAACAAACGAGTACGACTGAAAGCGGACTCGAAAAGATAGACCGAACGAAAGCGGAGTTTCAACAACAAATGGGTACGACCGAAAGCGGACTTGAAAAGAAAGACCAACCGAAAGCGGAGTTTCAACAACAAACAAGTACGACGGAAAGCGGACTCGAAAAGAAAGACCGACCGAAAGCGTTGTTTCAACAACAAATGGGTACGACCGAAAGCGGACTTGAAAAGAAAGACCAACCGAAAGCGGAGTTTCAACAACAAACGAGTACGACTGAAAGCGGACTCGAAAAGATAGACCGACCGAAAGCGGAGTTTCAACAACAAATGGGTACGACCGAAAGCGGACTTGAAAAGAAAGACCAACCGAAAGCAGAGTTTCAACAACAAACAAGTACGACAGAAAGCGGACTCGAAAAGAAAGACCGACCGAAAGCGTTGTTTGAACAACAAATGGGTACGACCGAAAGCGGACTTGAAAAGAAAGACCAACCGAAAGCGGAGTTTCAACAACAAACGAGTACGACTGAAAGCGGACTCGAAAAGATAGACCGAACGAAAGCGGAGTTTCAACAACAAATGGGTACGACCGAAAGCGGACTTGAAAAGAAAGACCAACCGAAAGCGGAGTTTCAACAACAAACAAGTACGACGGAAAACGGACTCGAAAAGATAGACCGACCGAAAGCAGAGTTTCAACAACAAACGGGTACAAACGAAAGCGAACTCGAAAAGAAAGACCGACCGAAAGCGGAGTTTCAACAACAAATGGGTACGACCGAAAGCAGACTTGAAAAGAAAGACCAACCGAAAGAGGAGTTTCAACAACAAACGAGTACGACTGAAAGCGGACTCGAAAAGATAGACCGACCGAAAGTGGAGTTTCAACAACAAATGGGTACGACCGAAAGCGGACTTGAAAAGAAAGACCAACCGAAAGCGGAGTTTCAACAACAGACGAGTACGACTGAAAGCGGACTCGAAAAGATAGACCGACCGAAAGCGGAGTTTCAAAAACAAACGAGTACGACCGAAAGCGGACTCGAAAAGAAAGACCGACCGAAAGCGGAGTTTCAACAACAAACGGGTACAACCGAAAGCGGACTCGAAAAGAAAGACCGACCGAAAGCGGAGTTTCAACAGCAAACGAGTACGACTGAAAGCGTACTCGAAAAGAATGACCGACCGAAAGTGGAGTTTCAACAACAAACGAGTACGACCGAAAGCGGACTCAAAAAGAAAGACCGACCGAAAGCGGACTCGAAAATAAAGACTGACCGAAAGCAGAGTTTCAACAACAAACGAGTACGACCGAAAGCGGACTCGAAAAGAAAAACCGACCAAAAGCGGAGTTTCAACAACAAATGAGTAGGACCAAAAGCGGACTCGAAAAGAAAGACCGACCGAAAGCGGTGTTTTCACAACAAACGAGTACGACCAAAAGCGGACTCGAAAAGATAGACCGACCGAAAGCGAAGTTTCAACAACAAACGGGTACAACCAAAAGCGGACTCGAAAAGAAAGACCGACCGAAAGCGGAGTTTCAACAACAAACGAGTACGACTGAAAGCGTTCTCGAAAAGAATGATCGACCGAAAGAGGAGTTTCAACAACAAACGAGTACGACCGAAAGAGGACTCGAAAAGAAAGACCGACCGAAAGCGTTGTTTCAACAACAAATGGGTACGACCGAAAGCGGGCTTGATAAGAAAGACCAACCGAAAGCGGAGTTTCAACAACAAACGAGTACGACTGAAAGCGGACTCGAAAAGATAGACCGAACGAAAGCGGAGTTTCAACAACAAATGGGTACGACCGAAAGCGGACTTGAAAAGAAAGACCAACCGAAAGCGGAGTTTCAACAACAAACAAGTACGACGGAAAGCGGACTCGAAAAGATAGACCGACCGAAAGCGGAGTTTCAACAACAAACGGGTACAACCGAAAGCGAACTCGAAAAGAAAGACCGACCGAAAGCGGAGTTTCAACAACAAATGGGTACGACCGAAAGCAGACTTGAAAAGAAAGACCAACCGAAAGAGGAGTTTCAACAACAAACGAGTACGACTGAAAGTGGACTCGAAAAGATAGACCGACCGAAAGTGGAGTTTCAACAACAAATGGGTACGACTGAAAGCGGACTTGAAAAGAAAGACCAACCGAAAGCGGAGTTTCAACAACAGACGAGTACGACTGAAAGCGGACTCGAAAAGATAGACCGACCGAAAGCGGAGTTTCAACAACAAACGAGTACGACCGAAAGCGGACTCGAAAAGAAAGACCGACCGAAAGCGGAGTTTCAACAATAAACGAGTACGACCGAAAGCGGACTCGAAAAGAAAGACCGACCGAAAGCGGAGTTTCAACAACAAACGAGTACGACCGAAAGCGGACTCGAAAAGAAAGACCGACCGAAAGCGGACTTGAAAAGAAATACCAACCGAAAGCGGAGTTTCAACAACAAACGAGTACGACCGAAAGCGGACTCGAAAAGATAGACCGACCGAAAGCGGAGTTTCAACAACAAACGGGTACAACCGAAAGCGGACTCGAAAAGAAAGACCGACCGAAAGCGGAGTTTCAACAACAAACGAGTACGACCGAAAGCGTACTCGAGAAGAAAGACCGACCGAAATTGGAGTTTCAACAACAAATGGGTACGACCGAAAGCAGACTTGAAAAGAAAGACCAACCAAAAGCGGAGTTTCAACAACAAACGAGTACGACTGAAAGCGTACTCGAAAAGAATGACCGACCGAAAGCGGAGTTTCAACAAACGAGTACGACCGAAAGCGGACGCGAAAAGAAAGACCGACCGAAAGCGTTGTTTCAACAACAAATGGGTACGACCGAAAGCGGACTTGAAAAGAAAGACCAACCGAAAGCGGAGTTTCAACAACAAACGAGTACGACTGAAAGCGGACTCGAAAAGATAGACCGACCGAAAGCGGAGTTTCAACAACAAATGGGTACGACCGAAAGCGGACTTGAAAAGAAAGACCAACCGAAAGCGGAGTTTCAACAACAAACAAGTACGACAGAAAGCGGACTCGAAAAGATAGACCGACCGAAAGCGGAGTTTCAACAACAAACAGGTACAACCGAAAGCGGACTCGAAAAGAAAGACCGACCGAAAGCGGAGTTTCAACAATAAATGGGTATGACCGAAAGCAAACTTGAAAAGAAAGACCAACTGAAAGCGGAGTTTCAACAACAAACGAGTACGACTGAAAGCGTACTCGAAAAGAAAGACCGACCGAAAGCGGAGTTTGAACAACAAACGAGTACGACCGAAAGCGGACTCGAAAAGAAAGACAGACCGAAAGCGGAGTTTCAACAACAAATGGGTACGACCGAAAGCGGACTTCAAAAGAAAGACCAACCGAAAGCGGAGTTTCAACAACAGAGGAGTACGACTGAAAGCGGACTCGAAAAGATAGACCGACCGAAAGCGGAGTTTCAACAACAAACGAGTACGACCGAAAGCGGACTCGAAAAGAAAGACCGATCGAAAGCGGAGTTTCAACAATAAACGAGTACGACCGAAAGCGGACTCGAAAAGAAAGACCGACCGAAAGCGGAGTTTCAACAACAAACGAGTACGACCGAAAGCGGACTCGAAAAGAAAACCGACCGAAAGCGGACTTGAAAAGAAATACCAACCGAAAGCGGAGTTTCAACAACAAACGAGTACGACCGAAAGCGGACTCGAAAAGATAGACCGACCGAAAGCTGAGTTTCAACAACAAACGGATACAACCGAAAGCGGACTCGAAAAGAAAGACCGACCGAAAGCGGAGTTTCAACAACAAACGAGTACGACCGAAAGCGGACTCGAGAAGAAAGACCGACCGAAATGGAGTTTCAACAACAAATGGGTACGACCGAAAGCAGACTTGAAAAGAAAGACCAACCAAAAGCGGAGTTTCAACAACAAACGAGTACGACTGAAAGCGTACTCGAAAAGAATGACCGACCGAAAGCGGAGTTTCAACAACAAACGAGTACGACCGAAAGCGGACTCGAAAAGAAAGACCGACCGAAAGCGTTGTTTCAACAACAAATGGGTACGACCGAAAGCGGACTTGAAAAGAAAGACCAACCGAAAGCAGAGTTTCAACAACAGACGAGTACGACTGAAAGCGGACTCGAAAAGATAGACCGACCGAAAGCGGAGTTTCAACAACAAACGAGTACGACCGAAAGCGGACTCGAAAAGAAAACCCGACCGAAAGCAGAGTTTCAACAATAAACGAGTACGACCGAAAGCGGACTCGAAACGAAAGACTGACCGAAAGCGGAGTTTCAACAACAAACGAGTACGACCGAAATCGGACTCGAAAAGAAAGACCGACCGAAAGCGGAGTTTCAACAACAAACGAGTACGACCGAAAGCGGACTCGAAAAGAAAGACCGACCGAAAGCGGAGTTTCAACAACAAACGAGTACGACCGAAAGCGGACTCGAAAAGAAAGACCGACCGAAAGCGGAGTTTCAACAACAAATGGGTACGACCGAAAGCGGACTTGAAAAGAAAGACCAACCGAAAGCGGAGTTTCAACAACAAACGAGTACGACTGAAAGCGGACTCGAAAAGATAGACCGACCAAAAGCGGAGTTTCAACAACAAACAAGTACGACCGAAAGCGGACTCGAAAAGAAAGACCGACCGAAAGCGGAGTTTCAACAACAAATGGGTACGACCTAAAGCGGACTTGAAAAGAAAGACCAACCGAAAGCAGAGTTTCAACAACAAACGAGTACGACTGAAAGCGGACTCGAAAAGATAGACCGACCGAAAGTGGAGTTTCAACAACAAATGGGTACGACCGAAAGCGGACTTGAAAATAAAGACCAACCGAAAGCGGAGTTTCAACAACAGACGAGTACGACTGAAAGCGGACTCGAAAAGATAGACCGACCGAAAGCGGAGTTTCAACAACAAACGAGTACGACCGAAAGCGGACTCGAAAAGAAAGACCGATCGAAAGCGGAGTTTCAACAATAAACGAGTACGACCGAAAGCGGACTCGAAAAGAAAGACCGACCGAAAGCGGAGTTTCAACAACAAACGAGTACGACCGAAAGCGGACTCGAAAAGAAAGACCGACCGAAAGCGGAATTTCAACAACAAACGGATACAACCGAAAGCGGACTCGAAAAGAAAGACCGACCAAAAGCGGAGTTTCAACAACAAACGAGTACGACCGAAAGCGGACTCGAGAAGAAAGACCGACCGAAATTGGAGTTTCAACAACAAATGGGTACGACCGAAAGCAGACTTGAAAAGAAAGACCAACCAAAAGCGGAGTTTCAACAACAAAAGAGTACGACTGAAAGCGTACTCGAAAAGAATGACCGACCGAAAGCGGAGTTTCAACAACAAATGAGTACGACCGAAAGCGGAGTTTCAACAACAAACGAGTACGACCGAAAGCGGACTCGAAAAGAAAGACCGACCGAAAGCGTACTTGAAAAGAAATACCAACCGAAAGCGGAGTTTCAACAACAAACGAGTACGACCGAAAGCGGACTCGAAAAGATAGACCGACCGAAAGCGGAGTTTCAACAACAAACGGATACAACCGAAAGCGGACTCGAAAAGAAAGACCGACCGAAAGCGGAGTTTCAACAACAAACGAGTACGACCGAAAGCGGACTCGAGAAGAAAGACCGACCGAAATGGAGTTTCAACAACAAATGGGTACGACCGAAAGCAGACTTGAAAAGAAAGACCAACCAAAAGCGGAGTTTCAACAACAAACGAGTACGACTGAAAGCGTACTCGAAAAGAATGACCGACCGAAAGCGGAGTTTCAACAACAAATGAGTACGACCGAAAGCGGACTCGAAAAGAAAGACCGACCGAAAGCGTTGTTTCAACAACAAATGGGTACGACCGAAAGCGGAATTGAAAAGAAAGACCAACCGAAAGCGGAGTTTCAACAACAAACGAGTACGACTGAAAGCGGACTCGAAAAGAATGACCGACCGAAAGCGGAGTTTCAACAAAAAATGGGTACGACCGAAAGCGGACTTGAAAAGAAAGACCAACCGAAATCGGAGTTTCAACAACAAACAAGTACGACAGAAAGCGGACTCGAAAAGATAGATCGACCGAAAGTGGAGTTTCAACAACAAACAGGTACAACCGAAAGCGGACTCGAAAAGAAAGACCGACCGAAAGCGGAGTTTCAACAACAAATGGGTACGACCGAAAGCAGGCTTGAAAAGAAAGACCAACTGAAAGCGGAGTTTCAACAACAAACGAGTACGACTGAAAGCGTAATCGAAAAGAAAGATCGACCGAAAGCGGAGTTTGAACAACAAACGAGTACGACCGAAAGCGGACTCGAAAAGAAAGACCGACCGAAAGCGGAGTTTCAACAACAAATGGGTACGACCGAAAGCGGACTTGAAAAGAAAGACCAACCGAAAGCGGAGTTTCAACAACAAACGAGTACGACTGAAAGCGGACTCGAAAAGATAGACCGACCAAAAGCGGAGTTTCAACAACAAACAAGTACGACCGAAAGCGGACTCGAAAAGAAAGACCGACCGAAAGCGGAGTTTCAACAACAAATGGGTACGACCTAAAGCGGACTTGAAAAGAAAGACCAACCGAAAGCAGAGTTTCAACAACAAACGAGTACGACTGAAAGCGGACTCGAAAAGATAGACCGACCGAAAGTGGAGTTTCAACAACAAATGGGTACGACCGAAAGCGGACTTGAAAAGAAAGACCATCCGAAAGCGGAGTTTCAACAATAAACGAGTACGACTGAAAGCGGACTCGAAAAGATAGACCGACCGAAAGCGGAGTTTCAACAACAAACGAGTACGACCGAAAGCGGACTCGAAAAGAAAGACCGACCGAAAGCGGAGTTTCAACAATAAATGAGTACGACCGAAAGCGGACTCGAAAAGAAAGACCGACCGAAAGCGGAGTTTCAACAACAAACGAGTACGACCAAAAGTGGACTCGAAAAGAAAGACCGACCGAAAGCGGAGTTTCAACAACAAATGGGTACGACCGAAAGCGGACTTGAAAAGAAAGACCAACCGAAAGCGGAGTTTCAACAACAAACAAGTACGACAGAAAGCGGACTTCAAAAGATAGACCGACCGAAAGCGGAGTTTCAACAACAAACGAGTACGACCGAAAGCGGACTCGAAAAGAAAGACCGACCGAAAGCGGAGTTTCAACAATAAACGAGTACGACCGAAAGCGGACTCGAGAAGAAAGACCGACCGAAATTGGAGTTTCAACAACAAATGGGTACGACCGAAAGCAGACTTGAAAAGAAAGACCAACCAAAAGCGGAGTTTCAACAACAAACGAGTACGACTGAAAGCGTACTCGAAAAGAATGACCGACCGAAAGCGGAGTTTCAACAACAAACGAGTACGACCGAAAGCGGACTCGAAAAGAAAGACCGACCGAAAGCGTTGTTTCAACAACAAATGGGTACGACCGAAAGCGGACTTGAAAAGAAAGACCAACCGAAAGCAGAGTTTCAACAACAAACGAGTACGACTGAAAGCGGACTCGAAAAGACAGACCGACCGAAAGCGGAGTTTCAACAACAAATGGGTACGACCGAAAGCGGACTTGAAAAGAAAGACCAACCGAAAGCGGAGTTTCAACAACAAACAAGTACGACAGAAAGCGGACTCGAAAAGATAGACCGACCGAAAGCGGAGTTTCAACAACAAACAGGTACAACCGAAAGCGGACTCGAAAAGAAAGACCGACCGAAAGCGGAGTTTCAACAACAAATGGGTACGACCGAAAGCAGACTTGAAAAGAAAGACCAACTGAAAGCGGAGTTTCAACAACAAACGAGTACGACTGAAAGCGTACTCGAAAAGAAAGACCGACCGAAAGCGGAGTTTGAACAACAAACGAGTACGACCGAAAGCGGACTCGAAAAGAAAGACCGACCGAAAGCGGAGTTTCAACAACAAATGGGTACGACCGAAAGCGGACTTGAAAAGAAAGACCAACCGAAAGCGGAGTTTAAACAACAAACGAGTACGACTGAAAGCGGACTCGAAAAGATAGACCGACCAAAAGCGGAGTTTCAACAACAAACAAGTACGACCGAAAGCGGACTCGAAAAGAAAGACCGACCGAAAGCGTTGTTTCAACAACAAATGGGTACGACCGAAAGCGGACTTGAAAAGAAAGACCAACCGAAAGCAGAGTTTCAACAACAAACGAGTACGACTGAAAGCGGACTCGAAAAGACAGACCGACCGAAAGCGGAGTTTCAACAACAAATGGGTACGACCGAAAGCGGACTTGAAAAGAAAGACCAACCGAAAGCGGAGTTTCAACAACAAACAAGTACGACAGAAAGCGGACTCGAAAAGATAGACCGACCGAAAGCGGAGTTTCAACAACAAACAGGTACAACCGAAAGCGGACTCGAAAAGAAAGACCGACCGAAAGCGGAGTTTCAACAACAAATGGGTACGACCGAAAGCAGACTTGAAAAGAAAGACCAACTGAAAGCGGAGTTTCAACAACAAACGAGTACGACTGAAAGCGTACTCGAAAAGAAAGACCGACCGAAAGCGGAGTTTGAACAACAAACGAGTACGACCGAAAGCGGACTCGAAAAGAAAGACCGACCGAAAGCGGAGTTTCAACAACAAATGGGTACGACCGAAAGCGGACTTGAAAAGAAAGACCAACCGAAAGCGGAGTTTAAACAACAAACGAGTACGACTGAAAGCGGACTCGAAAAGATAGACCGACCAAAAGCGGAGTTTCAACAACAAACAAGTACGACCGAAAGCGGACTCGAAAAGAAAGACCGACCGAAAGCGGAGTTTCAACAACAAATGGGTACGACCTAAAGCGGACTTGAAAAGAAAGACCAACCGAAAGCAGAGTTTCAACAACAAACGAGTACGACTGAAAGCGGACTCGAAAAGATAAACCGACCGAAAGTGGAGTTTCAACAACAAATGGGTACGACCGAAAGCGGACTTGAAAAGAAAGACCAACCGAAAGCGGAGTTTCAACAACAGACGAGTACGACTGAAAGCGGACTCGAAAAGATAGACCGACCGAAAGCGGAGTTTCAACAACAAATGAGTACGACCGAAAGCGGACTCGAAAAGAAAGACCGATCGAAAGCGGAGTTTCAACAATAAACGAGTACGACCGAAAGCGGACTCGAAAAGAAAGACCGACCGAAAGCGGAGTTTCAACAACAAACGAGTACGACCGAAAGCGGACTCGAAAAGAAAGACCGACCGAAAGCGGACTTGAAAAGAAATACCAACCGAAAGCGGAGTTTCAACAACAAACGAGTACGACCGAAAGCGGACTCGAAAAGATAGACCGACCGAAAGCGGAGTTTCAACAACAAAAGGATACAACCGAAAGCGGACTCGAAAAGAAAGACCGACCGAAAGCGGAGTTTCAACAACAAACGAGTACGACCGAAAGCGGACTCGAGAAGAAAGACCGACCGAAATTGGAGTTTCAACAACAAATGGGTACGACCGAAAGCAGACTTGAAAAGAAAGACCAACCAAAAGCGGAGTTTCAACAACAAAAGAGTACGACTGAAAGCGTACTCGAAAAGAATGACCGACCGAAAGCGGAGTTTCAACAACAAATGAGTACGACCGAAAGCGGAGTTTCAACAACAAACGAGTACGACCGAAAGCGGACTCGAAAAGAAAGACCGACCGAAAGCGTACTTGAAAAGAAATACCAACCGAAAGCGGAGTTTCAACAACAAACGAGTACGACCGAAAGCGGACTCGAAAAGATAGACCGACCGAAAGCGGAGTTTCAACAACAAACGGATACAACCGAAAGCGGACTCGAAAAGAAAGACCGACCGAAAGCGGAGTTTCAACAACAAACGAGTACGACCGAAAGCGGACTCGAGAAGAAAGACCGACCGAAATGGAGTTTCAACAACAAATGGGTACGACCGAAAACAGACTTGAAAAGAAAGACCAACCAAAAGCGGAGTTTCAACAACAAACGAGTACGACTGAAAGCGTACTCGAAAAGAATGACCGACCGAAAGCGGAGTTTCAACAACAAATGAGTACGACCGAAAGCGGACTCGAAAAGAAAGACCGACCGAAAGCGTTGTTTCAACAACAAATGGGTACGACCGAAAGCGGAATTGAAAAGAAAGACCAACCGAAAGCGGAGTTTCAACAACAAACGAGTACGACTGAAAGCGGACTCGAAAAGAATGACCGACCGAAAGCGGAGTTTCAACAAAAAATGGGTACGACCGAAAGCGGACTTGAAAAGAAAGACCAACCGAAATCGGAGTTTCAACAACAAACAAGTACGACAGAAAGCGGACTCGAAAAGATAGATCGACCGAAAGTGGAGTTTCAACAACAAACAGGTACAACCGAAAGCGGACTCGAAAAGAAAGACCGACCGAAAGCGGAGTTTCAACAACAAATGGGTACGACCGAAAGCAGGCTTGAAAAGAAAGACCAACTGAAAGCGGAGTTTCAACAACAAACGAGTACGACTGAAAGCGTAATCGAAAAGAAAGATCGACCGAAAGCGGAGTTTGAACAACAAACGAGTACGACCGAAAGCGGACTCGAAAAGAAAGACCGACCGAAAGCGGAGTTTCAACAACAAATGGGTACGACCGAAAGCGGACTTGAAAAGAAAGACCAACCGAAAGCGGAGTTTCAACAACAAACGAGTACGACTGAAAGCGGACTCGAAAAGATAGACCGACCAAAAGCGGAGTTTCAACAACAAACAAGTACGACCGAAAGCGGACTCGAAAAGAAAGACCGACCGAAAGCGGAGTTTCAACAACAAATGGGTACGACCTAAAGCGGACTTGAAAAGAAAGACCAACCGAAAGCAGAGTTTCAACAACAAACGAGTACGACTGAAAGCGGACTCGAAAAGATAGACCGACCGAAAGTGGAGTTTCAACAACAAATGGGTACGACCGAAAGCGGACTTGAAAAGAAAGACCATCCGAAAGCGGAGTTTCAACAATAAACGAGTACGACTGAAAGCGGACTCGAAAAGATAGACCGACCGAAAGCGGAGTTTCAACAACAAACGAGTACGACCGAAAGCGGACTCGAAAAGAAAGACCGACCGAAAGCGGAGTTTCAACAATAAATGAGTACGACCGAAAGCGGACTCGAAAAGAAAGACCGACCGAAAGCGGAGTTTCAACAACAAACGAGTACGACCAAAAGTGGACTCGAAAAGAAAGACCGACCGAAAGCGGAGTTTCAACAACAAATGGGTACGACCGAAAGCGGACTTGAAAAGAAAGACCAACCGAAAGCGGAGTTTCAACAACAAACAAGTACGACAGAAAGCGGACTTCAAAAGATAGACCGACCGAAAGCGGAGTTTCAACAACAAACGAGTACGACCGAAAGCGGACTCGAAAAGAAAGACCGACCGAAAGCGGAGTTTCAACAATAAACGAGTACGACCGAAAGCGGACTCGAGAAGAAAGACCGACCGAAATTGGAGTTTCAACAACAAATGGGTACGACCGAAAGCAGACTTGAAAAGAAAGACCAACCAAAAGCGGAGTTTCAACAACAAACGAGTACGACTGAAAGCGTACTCGAAAAGAATGACCGACCGAAAGCGGAGTTTCAACAACAAACGAGTACGACCGAAAGCGGACTCGAAAAGAAAGACCGACCGAAAGCGTTGTTTCAACAACAAATGGGTACGACCGAAAGCGGACTTGAAAAGAAAGACCAACCGAAAGCAGAGTTTCAACAACAAACGAGTACGACTGAAAGCGGACTCGAAAAGACAGACCGACCGAAAGCGGAGTTTCAACAACAAATGGGTACGACCGAAAGCGGACTTGAAAAGAAAGACCAACCGAAAGCGGAGTTTCAACAACAAACAAGTACGACAGAAAGCGGACTCGAAAAGATAGACCGACCAAAAGCGGAGTTTCAACAACAAACAGGTACAACCGAAAGCGGACTCGAAAAGAAAGACCGACCGAAAGCGGAGTTTCAACAACAAATGGGTACGACCGAAAGCAGACTTGAAAAGAAAGACCAACTGAAAGCGGAGTTTCAACAACAAACGAGTACGACTGAAAGCGTACTCGAAAAGAAAGACCGACCGAAAGCGGAGTTTGAACAACAAACGAGTACGACCGAAAGCGGACTCGAAAAGAAAGACCGACCGAAAGCGGAGTTTCAACAACAAATGGGTACGACCGAAAGCGGACTTGAAAAGAAAGACCAACCGAAAGCGGAGTTTAAACAACAAACGAGTACGACTGAAAGCGGACTCGAAAAGATAGACCGACCAAAAGCGGAGTTTCAACAACAAACAAGTACGACCGAAAGCGGACTCGAAAAGAAAGACCGACCGAAAGCGGAGTTTCAACAACAAATGGGTACGACCTAAAGCGGACTTGAAAAGAAAGACCAACCGAAAGCAGAGTTTCAACAACAAACGAGTACGACTGAAAGCGGACTCGAAAAGATAGACCGACCGAAAGTGGAGTTTCAACAACAAATGGGTACGACCGAAAGCGGACTTGAAAAGAAAGACCAACCGAAAGCGGAGTTTCAACAACAAACGAGTACGACTGAAAGCGGACTCGAAAAGATAGACCGACCGAAAGCGGAGTTTCAACAACAAATGAGTACGACCGAAAGCGGACTCGAAAAGAAAGACCGATCGAAAGCGGAGTTTCAACAATAAACGAGTACGACCGAAAGCGGACTCGAAAAGAAAGACCGACCGAAAGCGGAGTTTCAACAACAAACGAGTACGACCGAAAGCGGACTCGAAAAGAAAGACCGACCGAAAGCGGACTTGAAAAGAAATACCAACCGAAAGCGGAGTTTCAACAACAAACGAGTACGACCGAAAGCGGACTCGAAAAGATAGACCGACCGAAAGCGGAGTTTCAACAACAAAAGGATACAACCGAAAGCGGACTCGAAAAGAAAGACCGACCGAAAGCGGAGTTTCAACAACAAACGAGTACGACCGAAAGCGGACTCGAGAAGAAAGACCGACCGAAATTGGAGTTTCAACAACAAATGGGTACGACCGAAAGCAGACTTGAAAAGAAAGACCAACCAAAAGCGGAGTTTCAACAACAAAAGAGTACGACTGAAAGCGTACTCGAAAAGAATGACCGACCGAAAGCGGAGTTTCAACAACAAATGAGTACGACCGAAAGCGGAGTTTCAACAACAAACGAGTACGACCGAAAGCGGACCCGAAAAGAAAGACCGACCGAAAGCGGACTTGAAAAGAAATACCAACCGAAAGCGGAGTTTCAACAACAAACGAGTACGACCGAAAGCGGACTCGAAAAGATAGACCGACCGAAAGCGGAGTTTCAACAACAAACGGATACAACCGAAAGCGGACTCGAAAAGAAAGACCGACCGAAAGCGGAGTTTCAACAACAAACGAGTACGACCGAAAGCGGACTCGAGAAGAAAGACCGACCGAAATGGAGTTTCAACAACAAATGGGTACGACCGAAAGCAGACTTGAAAAGAAAGACCAACCAAAAGCGGAGTTTCAACAACAAACGAGTACGACTGAAAGCGTACTCGAAAAGAATGACCGACCGAAAGCGGAGTTTCAACAACAAATGAGTACGACCGAAAGCGGACTCGAAAAGAAAGACCGACCGAAAGCGTTGTTTCAACAACAAATGGGTACGACCGAAAGCGGACTTGAAAAGAAAGACCTGCCGAAAGCGGAGTTTCAACAACAAACGAGTACGACTGAAAGCGGACTCGAAAAGAATGACCGATCGAAAGCGGAGTTTCAACAACAAATGGGTACGACCGAAAGCGGACTTGAAAAGAAATACCAACCGAAATCGGAGTTTCAACAACAAACAAGTACGACAGAAAGCGGACTCGAAAAGATAGACCGACCGAAAGCGGAGTTTCAACAACAAACAGGTACAACCGAAAGCGGACTCGAAAAGAAAGACCGACCGAAAGCAGAGTTTCAACAACAAATGGGTACGACCGAAAGCAGACTTGAAAAGAAAGACCAACTGAAAGCGGAGTTTCAACAACAAACGAGTACGACTGAAAGCGTAATCGAAAAGAAAGATCGACCGAAAGCGGAGTTTGAACAACAAACGAGTACGACCGAAAGCAGACTCGAAAAGAAAGACCGACCGAAAGCGGAGTTTCAACAACAAATGGGTACGACCGAAAGCGGACTTGAAAAGAAAGACCAACCGAAAGCGGAGTTTCAACAACAAACGAGTACGACTGAAAGCGGACTCGAAAAGATAGACCGACCAAAAGTGGAGTTTCAACAACAAACAAGTACGACCGAAAGCGGACTCGAAAAGAAAGACCGACCGAAAGCGGAGTTTCAACAACAAATGGGTACGACCTAAAGCGGACTTGAAAAGAAAGACCAACCGAAAGCAGAGTTTCAACAACAAACGAGTACGACTGAAAGCGGACTCGAAAAGATAGACCGACCGAAAGTGGAGTTTCAACAACAAATGGGTACGACCGAAAGCGGACTTGAAAAGAAAGACCATCCGAAAGCGGAGTTTTAACAACAAACGAGTACGACTGAAAGCAGACTCGAAAAGATAGACCGACCGAAAGCGGAGTTTCAACAACAAACGAGTACGACCGAAAGCGGACTCGAAAAGAAAGACCGACCGAAAGCGGAGTTTCAACAATAAACGAGTACGACCGAAAGCGGACTCGAAAAGAAAGACCGACCGAAAGCGGAGTTTCAACAACAAACGAGTACGACCAAAAGTGGACTCGAAAAGAAAGACCGACCGAAAGCGGAGTTTCAACAACAAATGGGTACGACCGAAAGCGGACTTGAAAAGAAAGACCAACCGAAAGCGGAGTTTCAACAACAAACGAGTACGACTGAAAGTGGACTCGAAAAGATAGACCGACCGAAAGCGGAGTTTCAACAACAAACGAGTACGACCGAAAGCAGACTAAAAAAGAAAGACCGACCGAAAGCGGACTCGAAAATAAAGACCGACCGAAAGCAGAGTTTCAACAACAAACGAGTACGACCGAAAGCGGACTCGAAAAGAAGGACCGACCGAAAGCGGAGTTTCAACAACAAACGAGTAGGACCAAAAGCGGACTCGAAAAGAAAGACCGACCGAAAGCGGAGTTTTCACAACAAACGAGTACGACCGAAAGCGGACTCGAAAAGAAAGACCGACCAAAAGCGAACTCGAAAAGAAAGACCGACCGAAAGCGGAGTTTCAACAACAAACGAGTACGACCGAAAACGGACTCGAAAAGAAAGACCAACCGAAAGCGGAGTTTCAACAACAAACGAGTACGACTGAAAGCGTACTCGAAAAGAAAGACCGACCGAAAGCGGAGTTTGAACAACAAACGAGTACGACCGAAAGCGGACTCGAAAAGAAAGACCGACCGAAAGCGGAGTTTCAACAACAAACGAGTACGACCGAAAGCGGACTCGAAAAGAAAGACCGACCGAAAGCGGAGTTTCAACAATAAATGAGTACGACCAAAAGCGGACTCGAAAAGAAAGACCGACTGAAAGCGGAGTTTCAACAACAAACGAGTACGACCGAAAGCGGACTCGAAAAGATAGACCGACCGAAAGCGGAGTTTGAACAACAAACGAGTACGACCAAAAGCGGAATCGAAAAGAAAGACCGACCGAAAGCGGAGTTTCAACAACAAATGGGTACGACCGAAAGCGGACTTGAAAAGAAAGACCAACCGAAAGCGGAGTTTCAACAACAGACGAGTACGACTGAAAGCGGACTCGAAAAGATAGACCGACCGAAAGCGGAGTTTCAACAACAAATGAGTACGACCGAAAGCGGACTCGAAAAGAAAGACCGATCGAAAGCGGAGTTTCAACAATAAACGAGTACGACCGAAAGCGGACTCGAAAAGAAAGACCGACCGAAAGCGGAGTTTCAACAACAAACGAGTACGACCGAAAGCGGACTCGAAAAGAAAGACCGACCGAAAGCGGACTTGAAAAGAAATACCAACCGAAAGCGGAGTTTCAACAACAAACGAGTACGACCGAAAGCGGACTCGAAAAGATAGACCGACCGAAAGCGGAGTTTCAACAACAAAAGGATACAACCGAAAGCGGACTCGAAAAGAAAGACCGACCGAAAGCGGAGTTTCAACAACAAACGAGTACGACCGAAAGCGGACTCGAGAAGAAAGACCGACCGAAATTGGAGTTTCAACAACAAATGGGTACGACCGAAAGCAGACTTGAAAAGAAAGACCAACCAAAAGCGGAGTTTCAACAACAAAAGAGTACGACTGAAAGCGTACTCGAAAAGAATGACCGACCGAAAGCGGAGTTTCAACAACAAATGAGTACGACCGAAAGCGGAGTTTCAACAACAAACGAGTACGACCGAAAGCGGACCCGAAAAGAAAGACCGACCGAAAGCGGACTTGAAAAGAAATACCAACCGAAAGCGGAGTTTCAACAACAAACGAGTACGACCGAAAGCGGACTCGAAAAGATAGACCGACCGAAAGCGGAGTTTCAACAACAAACGGATACAACCGAAAGCGGACTCGAAAAGAAAGACCGACCGAAAGCGGAGTTTCAACAACAAACGAGTACGACCGAAAGCGGACTCGAGAAGAAAGACCGACCGAAATGGAGTTTCAACAACAAATGGGTACGACCGAAAGCAGACTTGAAAAGAAAGACCAACCAAAAGCGGAGTTTCAACAACAAACGAGTACGACTGAAAGCGTACTCGAAAAGAATGACCGACCGAAAGCGGAGTTTCAACAACAAATGAGTACGACCGAAAGCGGACTCGAAAAGAAAGACCGACCGAAAGCGTTGTTTCAACAACAAATGGGTACGACCGAAAGCGGACTTGAAAAGAAAGACCTGCCGAAAGCGGAGTTTCAACAACAAACGAGTACGACTGAAAGCGGACTCGAAAAGAATGACCGATCGAAAGCGGAGTTTCAACAACAAATGGGTACGACCGAAAGCGGACTTGAAAAGAAATACCAACCGAAATCGGAGTTTCAACAACAAACAAGTACGACAGAAAGCGGACTCGAAAAGATAGACCGACCGAAAGCGGAGTTTCAACAACAAACAGGTACATCCGAAAGCGGAGTTTTAACAACAAACGAGTACGACTGAAAGCAGACTCGAAAAGATAGACCGACCGAAAGCGGAGTTTCAACAACAAACGAGTACGACCGAAAGCGGACTCGAAAAGAAAGACCGACCGAAAGCGGAGTTTCAACAATAAACGAGTACGACCGAAAGCGGACTCGAAAAGAAAGACCGACCGAAAGCGGAGTTTCAACAACAAACGAGTACGACCAAAAGTGGACTCGAAAAGAAAGACCGACCGAAAGCGGAGTTTCAACAACAAATGGGTACGACCGAAAGCGGACTTGAAAAGAAAGACCAACCGAAAGCGGAGTTTCAACAACAAACGAGTACGACTGAAAGTGGACTCGAAAAGATAGACCGACCGAAAGCGGAGTTTCAACAACAAACGAGTACGACCGAAAGCAGACTAAAAAAGAAAGACCGACCGAAAGCGGACTCGAAAATAAAGACCGACCGAAAGCAGAGTTTCAACAACAAACGAGTACGACCGAAAGCGGACTCGAAAAGAAGGACCGACCGAAAGCGGAGTTTCAACAACAAACGAGTAGGACCAAAAGCGGACTCGAAAAGAAAGACCGACCGAAAGCGGAGTTTTCACAACAAACGAGTACGACCGAAAGCGGACTCGAAAAGAAAGACCGACCAAAAGCGAACTCGAAAAGAAAGACCGACCGAAAGCGGAGTTTCAACAACAAACGAGTACGACCGAAAACGGACTCGAAAAGAAAGACCAACCGAAAGCGGAGTTTCAACAACAAACGAGTACGACTGAAAGCGTACTCGAAAAGAAAGACCGACCGAAAGCGGAGTTTGAACAACAAACGAGTACGACCGAAAGCGGACTCGAAAAGAAAGACCGACCGAAAGCGGAGTTTCAACAACAAACGAGTACGACCGAAAGCGGACTCGAAAAGAAAGACCGACCGAAAGCGGAGTTTCAACAATAAATGAGTACGACCAAAAGCGGACTCGAAAAGAAAGACCGACTGAAAGCGGAGTTTCAACAACAAACGAGTACGACCGAAAGCGGACTCGAAAAGATAGACCGACCGAAAGCGGAGTTTCAACAACAAATGGGTACGACCGAAAGCGGACTTGAAAAGAAAGACCAACCGAAAGCGGAGTTTCAACAACAAACGAGTACGACTGAAAGCGGACTCGAAAATATAGACCGACCGAAAGCGGAGTTTCAACAACAAACGAGTACGAGCGAAAGCGGACTCGAAAAGAAAGACATACCAAAATTGGAGTTTCAACAACAAATGGGTACGACCTAAAGCAGATTTGAAAAGAAAGACCAACCGAAAGCGGAGTTTCAACAACAAACGAGTACGACTGAAAGCGTACTCGAAAAGAATGACCGACCGAAAGCGGAGTTTCAACAACAAACGAGTACGACCGAAAGCGGACTCGAAAAGAAAGACCGACCGAAAGCGTTGTTTCAACAACAAATGGGTACGACCGAAAGCGGACTTGAAAAGAAAGACCAACCGAAAGCGGAGTTTCAACAACAAACGAGTACGACTGAAAGTGGACTCGAAAAGATAGACCGACCGAAAGCGGAGTTTCAACAACAAACGAGTACGACCGAAAGCAGACTAAAAAAGAAAGACCGACCGAAAGCGGACTCGAAAATAAAGACCGACCGAAAGCAGAGTTTCAACAACAAACGAGTACGACCGAAAGCGGACTCGAAAAGAAGGACCGACCGAAAGCGGAGTTTCAACAACAAACGAGTAGGACCAAAAGCGGACTCGAAAAGAAAGACCGACCGAAAGCGGAGTTTTCACAACAAACGAGTACGACCGAAAGCGGACTCGAAAAGAAAGACCGACCAAAAGCGAACTCGAAAAGAAAGACCGACCGAAAGCGGAGTTTCAACAACAAACGAGTACGACCGAAAACGGACTCGAAAAGAAAGACCAACCGAAAGCGGAGTTTCAACAACAAACGAGTACGACTGAAAGCGTACTCGAAAAGAAAGACCGACCGAAAGCGGAGTTTGAACAACAAACGAGTACGACCGAAAGCGGACTCGAAAAGAAAGACCGACCGAAAGCGGAGTTTCAACAACAAACGAGTACGACCGAAAGCGGACTCGAAAAGAAAGACCGACCGAAAGCGGAGTTTCAACAATAAATGAGTACGACCAAAAGCGGACTCGAAAAGAAAGACCGACTGAAAGCGGAGTTTCAACAACAAACGAGTACGACCGAAAGCGGACTCGAAAAGATAGACCGACCGAAAGCGGAGTTTCAACAACAAATGGGTACGACCGAAAGCGGACTTGAAAAGAAAGACCAACCGAAAGCGGAGTTTCAACAACAAACGAGTACGACTGAAAGCGGACTCGAAAATATAGACCGACCGAAAGCGGAGTTTCAACAACAAACGAGTACGAGCGAAAGCGGACTCGAAAAGAAAGACAGACCAAAATTGGAGTTTCAACAACAAATGGGTACGACCGAAAGCAGACTTGAAAAGAAAGACCAACCGAAAGCGGAGTTTCAACAACAAACGAGTACGACTGAAAGCGTACTCGAAAAGAATGACCGACCGAAAGCGGAGTTTCAACAACAAACGAGTACGACCGAAAGCGGACTCGAAAAGAAAGACCGATCGAAAGCGTTGTTTCAACAACAAATGGGTACGACCGAAAGCTGACTTGAAATGAAAGACCAACCGAAAGCGGAGTTTCAACAACAAACGAGTACGACTGAAAGCGGACTCGAAAAGATAGACCGACCGAAAGCGGAGTTTCAACAACAAATGGGTACGACCGAAAGCGGACTTGAAAAGAAAGACCAACCGAAAGCGGAGTTTCAACAACAAACAAGTACGACGGAAAGCGGACTCGAAAAGATAGACCGACCGAAAGCGGAGTTTCAACAACAAACGGGTACAACCGAAAGCGGACTCGAAAAGAAAGACCGACCGAAAGCGGAGTTTCAACAACAAATGGGTACGACCGAAAGCAGACTTAAAAAGAAAGAACAACTGAATGCGGAGTTTCAACTACAAACGAGTACGACTGAAAGCGTACTCGAAAAGAAAGACCGACCGAAAGCGGAGTTTGAACAACAAACGAGTACGACCAAAAGCGGAATCGAAAAGAAAGACCGACCGAAAGCGGAGTTTCAACAACAAATGGGTACGACCGAAAGCGGACTTGAAAAGAAAGACCAACCGAAAGCGGAGTTTCAACAACAAACGAGTACGACTGAAAGCGGACTCGAAAAGATAGACCGACCAAAAGTGGAGTTTCAACAACAAACGAGTACGATCGAAAGCGTACTCGAAAAGAAAGACCGACCGAAAGCGGAGTTTCAACAACAAATGGGTACGACCGAAAGCGGACTTGAAAAGAAAGACCAACCGAAAGCGGAGTTTCAACAACAAACGAGTACGACTGAAAGCGGACACGAAAAGATAGACCGACCGAAAGTGGAGTTTCAACAACAAATGGGTACGACCGAAAGCGGACTTGAAAAGAAAGACCAACCGAAAGCGGAGTTTCAACAACAAACGAGTACGACTGAAAGCGGACTAGAAAAGATAGACCGACCGAAAGCGGAGTTTCAATAACAAACGAGAACGACCGAAAGCGGACTCGAAAAGAAAAACCGACCGAAAGCGGAGTTTCAACAATAAACGAGTACAACCAAAAGCGGACTCGAAAAGAAAGACCGACCGAATGCGGAAATTCAACAACAAACGAGTACGACCAAAAGTGGACTCGAAAAGAAAGACCGAACGAAAGCGGAGTTTCAACAACAAATGGGTACGACCGAAAGCGGACTTGAAAAGAAAGACCAACCGAAAGCGGAGTTTCAACAACAAACGAGTACGACTGAAAGCGGACTCGAAAAGATAGACCGACCAAAAGCGGAGTTTCAACAACAAACAAGTACGACCGAAAGCGGACTCGAAAAGAAAGACCGACCGAAAGCGGAGTTTCAACAACAAATGGGTACGACCTAAAGCGGACTTGAAAAGAAAGACCAACCGAAAGCGGACTCGAAAATAAAGACCGACCGAAAGCAGAGTTTCAACAACAAACGAGTACGATAGAAAGTGGACTCGAAAATAAGGACCGGCCGAAAGCGGAGTTTCAACAACAAACGAGTAGGACCAAAAGCGGACTCGAAAAGAAAGACCGACCGAAAGCGGAGTTTTCACAACAAACGAGTAGGACCGAAAGGGGACTCGAAAAGAAAGACCGACCAAAAGCGAACTCTAAAAGAAAGACCGACCGAAAGCGGAGTTTCAACAACAAACGAGTACGACCGAAAGCGGACTCGAAAAGAAAGACCAACCGAAAGCGAAGTTTCAACAACAAACGAGTACGACCGAAAATGGACTCGAAAAGAAAGATCGACCAAAAGTGGAGTTTCAACAACAAACGAGTACGACCGAAAGCGGACTCAAACAGAAAGACCGACCGAAAGCGGACTCGGAAAGAAAGACCGACCAAAAGCGGAGTTTCAACAACAAACGAGTACGACCGAAAGCGGACTCGAAAAGAAAGACCGACCGAAAGCGGAGTTTCAACAACAAACGAATAAGACGAAAAGCGGACTCGAAAAGAAAGACCGACCGAAAGCGGAGTTTCCACAATAAACGAATACGACCGTAAGCGGACTCGAAAAGAAAGACCGACCAAAAGCGGACTCGAAAAGAAAGACCGACCGAAAGCGGAGTTTCAACAACAAACGAGTACGACCGAAAGCGGACTCAAAAAGAAAGACCGACCGAAAACGGAGTTTCAACAACAAACGAGTACTACCAAAAGCGGACTCGAAAAGAAAGACCGACCGAAAGCGGACTCGAAAAGAAAGATCAACCGAAAGCGGAGTTTCAACAACAAACGAGTATGACCGAAAGCGGACTCGAAAAGAAAGACCGACCGAAAGCCGAGTTTCAACAACAAATGAGTACGACCAAAAGCGGACTCGAAAAGAAAGACCGACCAAAAGCGGAGTTTCAACAACAAACGAGTATGACCGAAAGCGGACTCGAAAAGAAAGACCGACCGAAAGCGGAGGTTCAACAACAAACGAGTACGACCAAAAGCAGACTCGAAAAGAAAGACCGACCGAAAGCGGAGTTTCAACAACAAACGAGTACATTCGAAAGCGGACCCGAAAAGAAAGACCGACCGAAAGCAGAGTTTCAACAACAAACGAGTACGACCGAAAGCGGACTCGAAAAGAAAGACCGACAAAAAGCGGTCTCGAAAAGAAAGACCGACCGAAAGCGGAGTTTCAGCAATAAACGAGTACGGCCGAAAGTGGACTCGAAAAGAAAGACCGACCGAATGCGAAGTTTCAACAACAAACGAGAACGACCAAAAGCAGACTCGAAAAGAAAGACCGACCGAAAGCAGAGTTTCAACAACAAACGAGTATGACCGAAAGCGGACTCAAAGAGAAAGACCGAACGAAAGCGGAGTTTCAACAACAAACGGGTACAACCGAAAACGGACTCGAAAAGAAAGACCGACCGAAAGCGGAGTTTCAACAACAAATGGGTACGATCGAAAGCAGACTTGAAAAGAAAGACCAACCGAAAGCGGAGTTTCAACATCAAACGAGTACGGCTGAAAGCGTACTCGAAAAGAAAGACCTACCGAAAGTGGAGTTTCAACAACAAACGAGTACGACCGAAAGCGGACTCAAAAAGAATGACCGACCAAAAGTGGAGTTTCAACAACAAACGAGTACGACCGAAAGCGGACTAAAAAAGAAAGACCGACCGAAAGCGGACTCGAAAATAAAGACCGACTGAAAGCGGAGTTTCAATAACAAACGAGTACGACCGAAAGCAGACTCGAAAAGAAAGTCCGACCGAAAGCGGAGTTTCAACAACAAACGAGTAAGACGAAAAGCGGACTCGAAAAGAAAGACCGACCAAAAGCGGAGTTTCCACAATAAACGAGTACGACCGTAAGCGGACTCGAAATGAAAGACCGACCAAAAGCGGACTCGAAAAGAATGACCGACCGAAAGCGGAGTTTCAACAACAAACGAGTACGACCGAAAGCGGACTCAAAAAGAAAGACCGACCGAAAACGGAGTTTCAACAACAAACGAGTACTACCAAAAGCGGACTCGAAAAGAAAGACCGACCGAAAGCCGAGTTTCAACAACAAATGAGTACGACCAAAAGCGGACTCGAAAAGAAAGACTGACCAAAAGCGGAGTTTCAACAACAAACGAGTATGACTGAAAGCGGACTCGAAAAGAAAGACCGACCGAAAGCGGAGGTTCAACAACAAACGAGTACGACCAAAAGCAGACTCGAAAAGAAAGACCGACCGAAAGCGGAGTTTCAACAACAAACGAGTACATTCGAAAGCGGACTCGAAAAGAAAGACCGACCGAAAGCAGAGTTTCAACAACAAACGAGTACGACCGAAAGCGGACTCGAAAAGAAAGACCGACAAAAAGCGGTCTCGAAAAGAAAGACCGACCGAAAGCGTAGTTTCAGTAATAAACGAGTACGGCCGAAAGCGGACTCGAAAAGAAAGACCGACCGAATGCGAAGTTTCAACAACAAACGAGAACGACCAAAAGCGGACTCGAAAAGAAAGACCGGCCGAAAGCAGAGTTTCAACAACAAACGAGTATGACCGAAAGCGGACTCAAAAAGAAAGACCGAACGAAAGCGGAGTTTCAACAACAAACGGGTACAACCGAAAACGGACTCGAAAAGAAAGACCGACCGAAAGCGGAGTTTCAACAACAAATGGGTACGATCGAAAGCAGACTTGAAAAGAAAGACCAACCGAAAGCGGAGTTTCAACAACAAACGAGTACGACTGAAAGCGTACTCGAAAAGAAAGACCTACCGAAAGTGGAGTTTCAACAACAAACGAGTACGACCGAAAGCGGACTCAAAAAGAAAGACCGACCAAAAGTGGAGTTTCAACAACAAACGAGTACGACCGAAAGCGGACTCAAAAAGAAAGACCGACCGAAAGCGGACTCGAAAATAAAGACCGACCGAAAGCGGAGTTTCAATAACAAACGGGTACGACCGAAAGCAGACTCGAAAAGAAAGACCGATCGAAAGCGGAGTTTCAACAACAAACGAGTACGACCAAAAGCGGACTCGAAAAGAAAGACCGACCCAAAGTGGAGTTTCCACAACAAACAAGTACCACCGAAAGCAGACTCGAAAAGAATGACCGACCGAAAGCGGACTCGAAAAGAAAGACCGACCGAAAGCGGAGTTTCAACAACAAACGAGTACGACCGAAAGCGGTCTCGAAAAGAAAGACCGACCGAAAGCGGAGTTTCAGCAACAAACGAGTACGACCGAAAGCGGACTCGAAAAGAAAGACCGACCGAATACGGAGTTTCAACAACAAACGAGTATGACCGAAAGCGGACTCAAAAAGAAAGACCGAACGAAAGCGGAGTTTCAACAACAAATGGGTACATTCGAAAACGGACTCGAAAAGAAAGACCGACCGAAAGCGGAGTTTCAACAACAAATGGGTACGATCGAAAGGAGACTTGAAAAGAAAGACCAACCGAAAGCGGAGTTTAAACAACAAACGAGTACGACTGAAAGCGTACTCGAAAAGAAAGACCTACCGAAAGTGGAGTTTCAACAACAAACGAGTACGACCGAAAGCGGACTCAAAAAGAAAGACCGACCAAAAGTGGAGTTTCAACAACAAACGAGTACGACCGAAAGCGGACTCAAAAAGAAAGACCGACCGAAAGCGGACTCAAAAATAAAGACCGACCGAAAGCGGAGTTTCAATAACAAACGAGTACGACCGAAAGCAGATTCGAAAAGAAAGACCGATCGAAAGCGGAGTTTCAACAACAAACGAGTACGACCAAAAGCGGACTTGAAAAGAAAGACCGACCCAAAGTGGAGTTTCCACAACAAACAAGTACGACCAAAAGCAGACTCGAAAATAATGACCGACCAAAAGCGGACTCGAAAAGAAAGACCGACCGAAAGCGGAGTTTCAACAACAAACGAGTACGACCGAAAGCGGACTCGAAAAGAAAGACCGACCGAAAGTGGAGTTTCAACAACAAACGAGTATGACCGAAAGCGGACTCGAAAAGAAAGACCGACCGAAAGAGGAATCGAAAAGAAAGACCGACCGAAAGTGGAGTTTCAACAACAAACGAGTACGACTGAAAGCGGACTGGAAAAGAAAGACCGACCGAAAGCGGAGTTTCAACAACAAACGAGTACGACCAAAAGCGGACTCGAATAGAAGGACCCACCGAAAGCGGAGTTTCAACAACAAACGAGTACGATCGAAAGCGGACTCGAAAAGAAAGACCGACCGAAAGCAGAGTTTCAACAACAAATGTGTACGACTGAAAGCGGACTCGAAAAGAAAGACCGACCGAAAGCGGAGGTTCAACAACAAACGAGTACGACCAAAAGCGGACTCGAAAAGAAAGACCGACCGAAAGCGGAGTTTCAACAACAAACGAGTACATTCGAAAGCGGACTCGAAAAGAAAGACTGACCGAAAGCGGAGTTTCAACAACAAACGAGTACGACCAAAAGCGGACTCGAAAAGAAAGACCGACCGAAAGCGGAGTTTTAACAACAAACAAGTACGACCGAAAGCGGACTCTAAAAGAAAGACCGACCGAAAGCGGAGTTTCAACAACAAACGAGTACGACCGAAAGCGGACTCGAAAAGAAAGACTGACCAAAAGCGGAGTTTCAACAACAAACGAGTACGACCGAAAGCGGACTCGAAAAGAAAGACCGACCGAAAGCGGAGTTTCAACAACAAACGAGTACGACCAAAAGTGGACTCGAAAAGAAAGACCGACCGAAAGCGGAGTTTCAACAACGAACGAGTACGACCGAAAGCGGACTCGAAAAGAAAGACCGACCGAAAGGGGAGTTTCAACAACCAACTAGTACGACTGAAAGCGGACTCGAAAAGAAAGACCGACCAAAAGCGAGGTTCAACAACAAACGAGTACGACCGAAAGCGGACTCGAAAAGAAAGACCGACCGAAAGCGGAGTTTCAACAACAAACTAGTACGACTGAAAGCGGACTCGAAAAGAAAGACTGACCGAAAGCGGAGTTTTAACAACAAACGAGTACGACCGAAAGCGGACTCTAAAAGAAAGACCGACCGAAAGTGTGACGCCCCCAATCTAATACCCCCAATTAGCATGCATTTAAAGCAGTTAAAAGAAAAATTCAAAAATTGATCAGAGTACATTTGAAAACACGGCATAGAAAGGAGACATCCCATCAACGTAACCAAAATATACACATAACATGCAACACCTGCCCATAATGATATGCAACTGTGGGGTAGCAATCATACAGAGGAAACTTCGTTCCTTACACCCACTTTTCAGAAATTAGAAATAAAACGGAAAATCTAAAATCTGATTAACATATACACATATAAACAGTTTGTCATACATCAAGTAGCATATGTACAACCAAAATATAATATATCATCAGATATACAAAACAATAGCACGCGGCCACCCAACTACCCGGAGTCACATATCAGAGCCGACCGACCAAAATAATGAAGATGCAAGGCTTCACAAAAAGAATACCTCCAGCAAACCTAATCTGCAACGCCTCATAGAGCGTTATAAAACAGCAGAAGGGTGAGAAAAACAACCATAATATAATTGCATAAAATTATATATATTAACACAAAAATACACAAGCAACACATTCTCACCACAAATGCTCAACAGTCGCATATAATATCACACGGTACAATTCTCACTTATCGTATACCACATCACATCAATCATTCACAATACAATCAAACACGTTCCAAGCACAATTACTCATGATTTATGCAATGCACATAGACCGACACAACGACTCTATGCACATGCCATGCGGTACCGACTTCAAATCTTGTAATTCATTAGTCCCCCAGGAACTCTTGGAATCATCGCTCGTTACATAGAGTAACTCCCCGTCGGGCCTACGATGTTCCCCGTCGCTATAAACCAATATTTCAGGGCGAACGACGTTTATGGATTGCTTTCTACCAGTATTTCAAGGCGCACAATCCGATTGCTTTCTACCAGTATTTCAGGGCGCACAATCAATTGGGATTAATCGCTTCTACCAATATTTCATGGCGTAAGACTATAAAACTGATTCATCTATGAATCTTCCCATGCAAGAATACATATCATGATACTTGACACATTAATGACTCATGCCAACATCAAATACTCATGCATCAACAATATTCATGTATTTCAAGTGCACACAAAGTAATGCACACAATTGCCCAAAATGGCCACAAACACCAATATACCACACTTAGCATTTTCTTGCCTCTCGGCCACAAATCGTCATCACAACAGCACATAAGGCATACACATCCAAAGCACAAACATATAACACAATACAAGTCAAATACGCACTATTAAAAACGACAAAAGTCGAGATTCGACACTATTCACATTTTCCGACCAAATTTAATCGGCTAACGATTCTCAAAACCTCATATTCACAAAGTACAGTTCGATACCTTTCCAACGACACCAAGAATGCAAAAATCGGATAATCGGAACCAAAGTTACGGACAAAACCGAAAACACATTTTGAAAAATCACATTTTTGACATTCTCCTGTCCATACGCGTATCACTCATGTCCATACGCGTATGGACAGAACCCATTTCCTTCACAAATTCCTCGTTCCAAAACCCATACGCGTATTGGCCCATGGCTCGCCCATGTTACGCGTAATGCCAAGATTCATACGCGTATTGGCCCAAAAACAAGCCAATGATACGCGTATCGCCTTGGCTCATACGCGTATGGACATGCCCCTTACGCGTATGGCCAGAGCATACCCAGAAAAATTCTGCAGAACAATTTCTGCGTTTTCCAACCCAACATCAACCAATTTCTTCACCTAAAACTCAGAAAAACAGCAATTTGAAGTGTAATAGCATACCACAAACATGTATGAACAATCAACAATGCATTCAACAAGACTTTTACCACAATCAAATTCATTTCTAATCAATTTTTACACAATCTAGGTTTTACTAATATTCTCCAAATCAATCCAAAAACAACAACAAAACACATACATAATCGTATACAATCATAGAATAATCGAGTTTCGCACCCTTACCCGATTAATCGATTCCTAGAAATTGTTCTTGATGATTTTTCCACTCTTTCTCCAATTTTCTCTCTTCTCCTCTTTTCTTCTCTTTTTCCTTCTTTCTTCTTTCTTTCTCTCTATTTTTCTTTCCCTTTTCTTTTCCATTTTCTTTTCTTTCTTACTAACTTAGTAAAAATATCTATGAAATGTCCAAAATACCCCCACACTCAAATATCCCGCAAATGTTCCCAAAACGCGATAAAATATAATCACGACGAAAAATAACATATTTTCGCATAAAAGTCGAGAATAAAATAAAATAATAATAAAATAATCCAAAAAGACTCAATAATATAAAATTGGCAAAACGGGGCGTTACAATTCTCCCCCACTTAGAAATTTTCGTCCTCGAAAATCTTACCTGATTCAAACAACTCTGGATACGACTCCCGCATCCTACTTTCCAACTCCCACGTCAGATTACCATCAGCAGCGCCTCCCCACGCCACTTTCACAAGTGCAATCTCTTTACCCCTCAACCGCTTCACCTCGCGATCCAAAATACTAACTGGTAAAGTCTCGACCGTAAGGTTATCTCTTACCTCAACCTCGTCCATAGGAATCACATGTGAAGGGTCTGAAACATACTTCCGCAACTGCGAAACATGAAACACATCATGCAAATTCGACAGATTCGGCGGTAACGCCACCCGATACGCTACAGCACCAACTCTCGCAGATATCTGGTAAGGACCAATAAATCGAGGAGTAAGTTTCTTAGATTTCAAAGCACGACCAACACCCGTAACCGGCGTAACCCTCAGAAATACGTGATCACCCTCTTGAAACTCAAGATCCTTCCGTCTCTTATCATGATAACTCTTCTGCCTACTCTGAGAAGCCTTCATTTTCTCACGAATAAACTTTACCTTTTCTGTCGTCTGTTGCACCAATTCCGGTCCAACCACAGAACTCTCACCTGTTTCGTGCCAACACAACGGCGTTCGACATCTTCGCCCATATAAAGCCTCAAAAGGTGCCATTCCAATACTAGAATGGAAACTGTTATTGTACGTGAACTCAACCAAAGCAAGATAACTGTCCCACATACCACCTTGTTCCAAAACACACGATCTCAACAAATCCTCCAAAGACTGAATAGTTCTTTCGGTCTGACCATCCGTCTGCGGATGATAAGCCGAACTCAACTTCAATCTAGAACCCAAAGCCTTCTGTAGACTCTCCCAAAATCTCGATGTAAACCTCGGATCTCTATCAGAAACAATGCTCAACGGGACACCATGCAATTTCACAACCACACCGACATAAATCTCAGCTAACCTCTCCAAAGAAAAACTGATGTCAATCGGAATGAAATGCGCCGATTTAGTCAGCCTATCCACAATCACCCAAATAGCATTATGCCCTCGCTGAGTATTCGGTTACCCCGTTACAAAATCCATCGAAATGCTATCCCATTTCCACTCAGGAATGTCTAATGGTTGCAACAAACCACTAGGCCTCAAATGTTCCACTTCCGATTTCTGACAAGTTAAACAAGCATAAACAAATTGAGCCACATCTCTTTTCAAACCAGACCACCAGAAAATCTTCCTCAAATCTTGGTACATTTTATTCGCTCCGGGATGAATACTTAAAATACTCCGGTGTCCTTCCTCCAAAATCATTCTTTTCAACTCCGCATCGTCAGGAATACAAATACGATCACGAAATCTCAAAACGCCAAACTTATCAACCTTGAAATCCTCATTCTCGTTCATCATCAAATCAACAAATTTCAAATCCAGCTTTTGTTTCTCACAAATCGACAACAAAAACTCATTCGTAACTTTCAACATACCAAGTCTCACACTCACCGATGTCACTTCGCAAACTAAACTCAAGTCTCTAAATGATTCCAAAAGTTCCCACTCTTTCGCCATCAATGCGGACATATGCAAAGACTTACGGCTCAATGCATCGGCTACCACATTAGCTTTACCAGGATGGTAATTCAAGCCAAAGTCGTAGTCTTTCAAGAATTCCAACCATCTCCGTTGCCTCATGTTCAACTCTTTCTGATCAAATAGATATTTCAAGCTTTTATGATCACTAAAGACTTCGAACCTCGCACCATAGAGATAGTGTCTCCAAATCTTTAACACAAAAACCACAGCAGCTAATTCAAGATCATGAGTAGGATAGTTTTTCTCATGAACTCTTAATTGCCTTGAAGCATAAGCTACAACTTTACCTTCCTCTAATCAAACGATCTGCATTCGAGGTCTGAGTTCCTGCTAGTGCAAACACTTTTCCTCCAGGTTGAGCCTGTCTTGGTTTCGTACATCTTGTACTAACATGACCAACTTCCCCACAATTATAACATGTAACTCCATTCTTCCTCCTACAATCAGCAGCCACATGACCTTTCAAACCACAACTAGCACACATATCCACATTATTCATTTTCCTCTTACATTCCGATATACGATGTCCTAAACCACCACAATTGTAACATTTCACAGCAGAATTCATTCCTCCACCACTAGACTTCCTATCAAAAGCAAACTTCTGTTTCCCTTTGTCAACAGGGGTAACATAAGGCCTACCTCTGAACTGCCCCTTTCCTTTCTTATCATTCAGATTCTTGTAATGAGTAGCACGTGCTTTGCTATCCTCATCAAAGATCCGACTCTTGTTCACCAACACTGAAAACTGTCTTATCTCCTGATAACCGATACCCTGCTTGATTTCTGGCCTCAAGCCATTCACAAACTTCAAACACTTCGACCTCTCTGAACCCGCTGTATTATAATTAGGACAGAACTTCACAAGTTCCTCAAACTTAGCAGCATAATCCGCAACAGAGGAATTATCCTGTTTCAGTTCAAGAAATTCAATTTCCTTCTTACCTCTCTCATCTTCCGGAAAATACTTTTCGAGAAAAGCATCTTTGAACACAGCCCACGTAACCACTATTTCATCCTCCTCAAACCTCTGAGAAGCATTTATCCACCAATCTTCAGCTTCCTTTTCCAGCACATGAGTACCAAACTGCACTTTCTGATCCTCGGAACACTTAATGAAACGGAAGATCTTCTCAATCTTCTTCAGCCAAATCTGTGCTCCCTCAGGATCATGAGTACCATTGAAGCTCGGTGGGTTATTCTTCTGAAACTTATCCATACTACGCGACTCCTCGTCCGCCGCAGCATTCGGTAAATTCTGCATCGCCTGCGCCATAGCTTGCATGGCCCCAGTCATAGCAGCATCACGTCTTCCAGCCATAATCTGAACGTTTCCAATGATAACAAATTATGGTTAAACAACAACTCGTCCAACGTAACTCGCCCAATATGCCAGACACAACAACCACAACTGACACAAACTGACACAAACAGCTCTGATACCACTTAATGTGACGCCCCCAATCTAATACCCCCAATTAGCATGCATTTAAAGCAGTTAAAAGAAAAATTCAAAAATTGATCAGAGTACATTTGAAAACACGGCATAGAAAGGAGACATCCCATCAACGTAACCAAAATATACACATAACATGCAACACCTGCCCATAATGATATGCAACTGTGGGGTAGCAATCATACAGAGGAAACTTCGTTCCTTACACCCACTTTTCAGAAATTAGAAATAAAACGGAAAATCTAAAATCTGATTAACATATACACATATAAACAGTTTGTCATACATCAAGTAGCATATGTACAACCAAAATATAATATATCATCAGATATACAAAACAATAGCACGCGGCCACCCAACTACCCGGAGTCACATATCAGAGCCGACCGACCAAAATAATGAAGATGCAAGGCTTCACAAAAAGAATACCTCCAGCAAACCTAATCTGCAACGCCTCATAGAGCGTTATAAAACAGCAGAAGGGTGAGAAAAACAACCATAATATAATTGCATAAAATTATATATATTAACACAAAAATACACAAGCAACACATTCTCACCACAAATGCTCAACAGTCGCATATAATATCACACGGTACAATTCTCACTTATCGTATACCACATCACATCAATCATTCACAATACAATCAAACACGTTCCAAGCACAATTACTCATGATTTATGCAATGCACATAGACCGACACAACGACTCTATGCACATGCCATGCGGTACCGACTTCAAATCTTGTAATTCATTAGTCCCCCAGGAACTCTTGGAATCATCGCTCGTTACATAGAGTAACTCCCCGTCGGGCCTACGATGTTCCCCGTCGCTATAAACCAATATTTCAGGGCGAACGACGTTTATGGATTGCTTTCTACCAGTATTTCAGGGCGCACAATCCGATTGCTTTCTACCAGTATTTCAGGGCGCACAATCAATTGGGATTAATCGCTTCTACCAATATTTCATGGCGTAAGACTATAAAACTGATTCATCTATGAATCTTCCCATGCAAGAATACATATCATGATACTTGACACATTAATGACTCATGCCAACATCAAATACTCATGCATCAACAATATTCATGTATTTCAAGTGCACACAAAGTAATGCACACAATTGCCCAAAATGGCCACAAACACCAATATACCACACTTAGCATTTTCTTGCCTCTCGGCCACAAATCGTCATCACAACAGCACATAAGGCATACACATCCAAAGCACAAACATATAACACAATACAAGTCAAATACGCACTATTAAAAACGACAAAAGTCGAGATTCGACACTATTCACATTTTCTGACCAAATTTAATCGGCTAACGATTCTCAAAACCTCATATTCACAAAGTACAGTTCGATACCTTTCCAACGACACCAAGAATGCAAAAATCGGATAATCGGAACCAAAGTTACGGACAAAACCGAAAACACATTTTGAAAAATCACATTTTTGACATTCTCCTGTCCATACGCGTATCACTCATGTCCATACGCGTACGGACAGAACCCATTTCCTTCACAAATTCCTCGTTCCAAAACCCATACGCGTATTGGCCCATGGCTCGCCCATGTTACGCGTAATGCCAAGATTCATACGCGTATTGGCCCAAAAACAAGCCAATGATACGCGTATCGCCTTGGCTCATACGCGTATGGACATGCCCCTTACGCGTATGGCCAGAGCATACCCAGAAAAATTCTGCAGAACAATTTCTGCGTTTTCCAACCCAACATCAACCAATTTCTTCACCTAAAACTCAGAAAAACAGCAATTTGAAGTGTAATAGCATACCACAAACATGTATGAACAATCAACAATGCATTCAACAAGACTTTTACCACAATCAAATTCATTTCTAATCAATTTTTACACAATCTAGGTTTTACTAATATTCTCCAAATCAATCCAAAAACAACAACAAAACACATACATAATCGTATACAATCATAGAATAATCGAGTTTCGCACCCTTACCCGATTAATCGATTCCTAGAAATTGTTCTTGATGATTTTTCCACTCTTTCTCCAATTTTCTCTCTTCTCCTCTTTTCTTCTCTTTTTCCTTCTTTCTTCTTTCTTTCTCTCTATTTTTCTTTCCCTTTTCTTTTCCATTTTCTTTTCTTTCTTACTAACTTAGTAAAAATATCTATGAAATGTCCAAAATACCCCCACACTCAAATATCCCGCAAATGTTCCCAAAACGCGATAAAATATAATCACGACGAAAAATAACATATTTTCGCATAAAAGTCGAGAATAAAATAAAATAATAATAAAATAATCCAAAAAGACTCAATAATATAAAATTGGCAAAACGGGGCGTTACAGAAAGCGGAGTTTCAACAACAAATGAGTACGACCGAAAGCGGACTCGAAAAGAAAGACCGACCGAAAGCGGAGTTTCAACAACAAACGAGTACGATCGAAAGCGGACTCGAAAAGGAAGACCGACCGAAAGCGGAGTTTCAACAACAAACGAGTACGTCCGAAAGCGGACTCGAAAAGAAAGACCGACCGAAAGTGGAGTTTCAACAACAAACGAGTACGACCGAAAGCGGACTCGAAAAGAAAGACCGACCGAAAGCGGAATTCAACAACAAACGAGTACGACCGAAAGCGGACTCGAAAAGAAAGACCGACCGAAAGCGAAGTTTCAACAACAAACGAGTAAGTCCGAAACCGGACTCGAAAAGAAAGACCGACCGAAAGCGGAGTTTCAACAACAAACGAGTACGACCGAAAGCAGACTCGAAAAGAAAGACCGGCCGAAAGCGGAGTTTCAACAACAAACGAGTACGACCGAAAGCGGACTCAAAAAGAAAGACCGACCGAAAGTGGAATTCCAAAGAAAGGATATTCCATATAGGATAACTCTACTGGGGATAACAAAATAACCAAAGAGTGTGAGGACGACAAAAGGCGAACTCGAAAAGAAAGACCCAGCCGAAGATGGACTTCCAAAGAAAGACTAAGCCAAAGATAGACCTTCAAACCCAAGATAGGTAGAATCCACAGACCCGCAAAGATGATTTCACTAGGAAAAAGAGAAATCTAAACAGACAACTCTGTAGGGGCGTATAGGCCTGAATAACAATAAGAAGGACGAATCCAATTGGTTGCGGTGTAATGTTAAACCACATCCCCCAAGTTATATCTCTTTCTGCTGGGGAAAGAATCTGGTAGAAGGTATCAAACCTGGCTTATTCTTCGAATGCATATGTTTGAATTTTTCTAAGGCGTAATGCTCCATACAAAATGGAAATGCTACGCATTTTGGCGGATGCCATGCAAAAATGCTTATGCAATGCAAAAGGAATGTCTCAGCAAAATAAATGTTGAAGACAAAGGCAGCTCCACCGGGGATGACAAACTACATTGTCCTCTGAGTCCAAGGACTCTGCTGAGAAGGATCACACTGAACAAATCCTTTTGCTCAACAACTTCTACTGGAGATGAAATGCCAAAAGAACATCCACTCTACTAGGGATTATACATAACTCTTTGAAAAGGAAACCAAGAGCTGCATCAGAAGAGTGCCAAATATCACTTGGACTTAAAACCTGTCGGGGATGTCAACCATCGCTGATCAAACCTGCTGCAAAGACTACCACCAAACTCTGCTTGGGGAGACAAATCACCAATTCTAGACCCGGTGGGGACACTATTGGACTTAACCCACGGCTGGGGAAATGACATCGCCCTTATCCTGTTGTTGCTGGTGAAAGCACGTTTCCTGACTGGCCGAGGGGAATAGACACCAATACTCTGCGGGGAATACAACATCTTTGTCTCGGGAATATGCTCCACAAATCTCCTGTGGTGACAAAACAACATCCATCCTAAAGCAATCCACATTAGATGCTGGCTGGGGAACAATCTTTTGTACTCTTACCAGGGAGAGTGACAGTCTGATAAGGATGATGAAACCTCAGCGCTAGGGAGAGTAACCCTGCTGGGGAGGAAAGTCAACAAAACCTGCCAAGGGATATCATTGAGCTTAACCCTCTGTTGGAGGAAAGATTTTACCCTACTGGGAATTAGAGCGTGTCGTTGCTGACGGAATTACACTTCCTGGCCTGCTGAGGAAAGTGAGTACTAGACTCTGTGGGGAAAATAAAGCCTTTCAAAGACATCCAACACATCTCCTGTTGGAGATACAACCACATTCACCTCGGAGCAATCCACTTTAAACTGCTTGCTGGGGAATAATCAACCAACCATGACTTCGGCTGGGGAACATAATCCTCTGTACTCTTGCTGGGGAGAGTAAGCTCTGCTGAGGAGGAAAGTCAACGAAACCTGCTGAGGGATATCATTGAGCTTAACCCGCTGTTGGAGGAAAGATTTTACCCTACTGGGGATTATAGCGTGTCGTTGCTGACGGAATTACACTTCCTGGCCTGCTGAGGAAAGTGAGTACCAGACTCTGTGGAGAAAATAAAGCCTTTCAAAGACATCCAACACATCTCCTGTTGGAGATACAACCACATTCACCTCGGAGCAATCCACTTTAAACTGCTTGCTGGGGAATAATCAACCAACCATGACTTCGGCTGGGGAACACAATCCTCTGTACTCTTGCTGGGGAGAGTAAGCTCTACTGAGGATGATGAACTTTCAGTGCTGGGGAGAGACTCTCTACTGGGGAAAACAAATTTGTTACCCAGCCTGACCTGTCTCCATGGTCATAAGCGGCCCTTTGAACTCTCCACTTGCCTCAGACCACCAGGTCTAAAGGAAGAAATCATCTCAAGAGGATTTTATAGAAGACCGGGCATTCACACTGCCCCAGGGTCTTCAAACTCTTGGAGAGATTTATTAGATCTCGACGCAACTGCCCCAGACTTCATAATCCATGCAGTAAATTACCTCGAAAGGATTTGTAATGACTTGAAAATACTCTGCCCCAGTATTCTGAACTTTGAAGAGGTGTTTTCAATTAACCGTCTTCAGGAGTGGACAACTTCTCACGCTCTAGAGGTGGCCTGCCCCAAGTCTTGAAGAAACTTTTCCCCTGACTGATCCTACAGAGATTTGTCAAATCGACCTGATTGCCCCATATTAAGCGCTTGTGGAGAGATTTATTGAATCTCGACATAATTGCCCCAGTTTGGCTGAACTTAGGGAGAGTTTTCAATGGGACTGCTCCAGATTGGCTGCATCTTACCACCATTTATCGGGAACCCACAGGTTGCGCACAGTCTCTTGGCCACATACCCCTTGACATGACTGTCCTTCGGAGTTTTCACCGTCTCAACTTGGCGTGATCGAGCTTCTCAACTGATGTTCATCATGTAAGCTTCTTTGATGTCAAACACATGCGAGCAAAAAACGTTTAATATGAGAATGACAATTCTAATGCAACACTTGTGTTAACCTTGAAGTTTTATTGAAAATGCGTCACCAAGCCTTGTGAACGAATCACTAGCTGAGATACGACATTGATTTTTTAATGGAAAACAATACGCACATGCAATACCAGCAAAAATCTTATTAGCCTAACCCATGGGAGTCAGGAATGCTATCTCGTTGAAGAACACCTTCGGAATAAACCCTGTTTCAATTAGGACTTTTGAGGGTTGTAATGTGTCATGGTTCACGGTTTTGGGAAAAAAGGATTTAAGGCTCAAAGTTTTGTTTGTATCCACCCATTCTTCGTGATATTCTCCAGTCCTACGTTCAGCTAATCGGACACAAGCGCTCATCTCTCAAAAGGTTTTACGGTCCTTGAGGAACCCATGCAATTGATGGTTTGACACCCGATGAGGTTTTGGAGCAACAGTCACCCCTTTTGTCTTTTGTTCCGCAGCCACACGACTTTGTTCTTATCAGGATTTTTCTTTGTAATCCTTTTGCTTTTCGCTTTTTCGTTCTTTCATTTCCCTGATTTTTGCTTGGACTGACTCTTTTGAGTTTTTTCGATTTTGAAGTCCAGCGGGATGCCTTAACTTTTGCCTAAGTCACTTGTTTTCAAGTTTTGACTTAGCGGGCTTTTTTTTTTGAACAAATCGTGTGACACTGGATTGTCTGACTTTTTTGAAAGGGTTATGACTGCCTTACTCCTTGATTGTTGATGGATAACCATTGTGGTTTCACATCTATTGGCCTCCTGATATGTGAGGAAAGAAAGGTAATTGATCCTCAGATGCACACTCCTTTTGAAATTTGAACGCTCGGTCAAACTAACTGACCCCTACCTTGCCCCTGGGTTAAGTATGAGGGTTTTTTTGTGCAAAAGAAACTCCTACTTCAAGGCTCAAAGGGGTTAACGAGGGTCTATCTCCCTTATATCTCCAGTGTTTAGGGATTTGAAACAATGCATGTACATCCTCAACAGGGTTTAGTCCAAAAGAACACAACCAAATATTTTTCTTTTTTCACCTCATCATCCTCCCTCAAGAGTTTAAGACAAGAAAGTTGGTATTGCAGTGCATATAAACATGATATGAGTGCGTAAAAGTAAAGTACTTCAAGAACAACACATTCATTGCATTAAAATCGTCATTCAAAACACAAATAAGTTTTTTACATGCAGACAGTGTTTAAACAAACAAATGAAAGCTACATATGAAAATGCAGTAAAGAATGCCGATGATTGCCATTGTTGAGGAGACTTGACTCCGTCTAGACTTAATGTTTCTGACGATGCTCTTACAATTTGGATGCTCATTCCAAAAAGGAGTCTTCAATTCAAGTACAGACCGTCAGGCGTGATCGTGATGACTTTTGAGTCGATTAAGTCTTGCACCTTGTGTTGCAGAGCTTTGCAATTTTCAATCAAATGGCTAGGTGCCCCTGAATAGAACTTGCATCTTGCACTTGCGTCCTAACCTGGTGGTACCTTTGTTGGACATGGTGTGAGAGTCCTTAATTGAACCAACTGATACTTGAGTAGATCAGGCAGTAACTGAGTGTATAGCATGGGAAGAACATCAAAATGTCTTTCAGGCTTCTTCTGCCTTTGTTGTCCCTTTCTAGAGCTGTTTTCTTGTTGACACTGATTCGAGCGCACAATCTTTTCAGGCACTTTTCTCTTCAGACTTGGTCGAGGCGTAGGCAGCATTTGCGGATGTGGGGATTCTAAGACCAAGGACTGCAAGATATACCCCTGACTTGATGTAACTCTAGGAGAGACAATAGGGATATCCACTTCTTTTTCAGCAGCTAGAGTAGGAATGAAACCACCATGAAAGCTTACGCCGCTCGGCGTGAATTCAATTTCCCTGGAATCGACCAGATCCTGTACGGCATGCTGAAAGGCCTTACAATTTTCCACATTATGCCCCGGTGCACCAGAGTGGAAGTCACAATGGACTCTTGTGTCATAACCCGGTGGGGAGTACCAGAGAGAGGAGCCAAAGTCCTTTTCTGTACCAGTTGCAACTGAAGGAGATGCTGGAATAGTTGAGAATATGGCACTGGTGGAGTCTCAAAATGCCTATTCTGCTTAGGCGTAAATTGCTGCTGGCATGAAGCACGATTTCGTTGCTGTTGAGATATAGCCGGGATGGTCACATTGGCAATCTGCTCACTCTTTGGGAGGGATCCCTTAAACAATGGAGGAGAGACAATTCTAGCCGCAGTTTCAGGCACGAGAGTATTATCTTTGCTTAGCACACCTCTCACGACCTCCATAACCAGACTCATCTGAGTTTTTAGTTGGTTGACTTCTTCCTTCAGCACTTTCTGGTCTTGAACCAAAGCTTGCATCCTCCCCATAAACTGCCCCATCTGAATCTTCATTTTGGTTATTTCTGCACGGAGTTGTTCCATGGCTATCCTCTGATTATCACAGGTCGAGTGGTGGTGGCAGGTCAAGCTGGCTGTCCTGAAGATAATACCAAGTCATAATGAAAAATCGGCTCCAGAACACCTGTTATGCATATGAGTATGAGAATGCAATGCAGAATGCCATGTTCGAATATTTCCAAGAAATCATTATGCTTTGATTCAAAAAAAATTTCCTTACACTAACCACAAGAAATAGATGGAAATGCTCAGTAGCAAGTCTCAAAGTTAATATCCCTTGGAAATACAAGAACATGTATGCAAAATGATGATGCATATGCAACAGACATGGGATCAGGGCTTCCATAAAGCTCTGTACTGTTGTGCTGCTGAATGGATAAGTTCAAAGGTCTGCTCTGAAGAGAATACCTGAATACCAGAATATCCGAATAACTAGAATACTAGAATAACCATCATATCGGCATAATCAGAATACCAGAATGCCAGGGTGCCGGAATAATCAGAATACCAGAATACCAAAATATCGGCATAATCAGAATCCCAGAATACCAGGCTGATAAGTTTGCACTGATAAGAGAACCAGAATACCAGGTAGGATGACAGTCAAGGTTACCTGCAAACCTGTAAACAACCCGCCCCTTTCACATGTGGGTACTAGAAAGGCGAAGATCCTCAATATCACAGACTCTCAGGTCGAGAAATGACGATACGTTCACCATTTCTGGTTTTGCATCATCATCAATCGAGGAGGCCTCAATTGATTCCCCTCAAAAAGGATATCCTATGGCAAGTTCCCAAGATTGGATCCTCGGATCGAGAATGTGTAATAGGTTTGCCATTTCTGGTCTGCCATTATCATAACTCGGGAGGAGTGTCGTTACTGAGTTCTCGGGAATGGTCACCAGAGTCGACAATTCCTCTAGAGAATATCTACTGGCCTGTATCGAGCATACAATAGCAGATAGCTCTGGATAGAACCCCGTCTAGCTGTAGCTCTCGTGAACACCCACAAGTGGCAAAACACCACGGGAGCGACACGCCTGCCCATGCTAATACCTATGTGTATGCTCAATCCTGTGTAATGGGCTTATCTCTCAAATCACCCATCCCGCCAAACAGAAAAAACCAGCACAGTCTATCATAATCCAGTATAATAATGAAATGAAAATGCAATAAATGCGGTAAAGACAGTAATACAGTAAAACAGCAAAATAGAGCACCACAGTAAACACCCAATGAAATAAAAATAGACGAGCGCTAGGATTGACTCGCTTAGGGAACAAGAGATTCTGGGTTCGATCCCCAGCAGAGTCGCCAGCTGTCCCTCCCAGGATTTTAATCCAAGCACAAACGCGAAAGTGGCGCGGAAACAGAGTTGCCAGCAATGTGTATTTATCCCAAGAGAGGGAAAGGAAACACTGCCTAAACCTGAGGGAAAGGAAAAGCATGGTCTCACGACCAAGAGAAACGGGTAAGGGAGTCGGTTACGCGAAGGGAAGGTATTAGCACCCCACGCGTCCATCGTACTCGATGGGATCCACTCTTGTTGTCTCGATCAAAGGGTGTCGTCGTCTGGAGCTCCACTGCTACTGGAAAGGAACAGGAATGGGAACAGAAAAGAATGGAGAAACGAAGAAGAAAAGAAAAAGAAGTGACTCGGTAAGACGTCCTCGGAGTCCTAGGCCTACGTATTCCCTCGGGAGCGGGAAACTCAGAGTCAACGTAGTTCGGACACGAGCTAGGGGGGAGGTTGCTCGCCAAGACATCGTCGTCTTGTGCCTACGTATCCTCAATCTAACCAGAAGGAGGAAATCAGAGCAATCGTAGTTCGACCTAACAAGGTCGGTGTTTTTTATGAGCGACATTAAGTTTGCGTCCGGCAGTTAGGGTCGGTGCCTGTTTCCGATGAGACGGAAGTAACGTGCCCTTTTCTGAAAATGAGGTTTGAAACTTAACGATCCCGAAGGATAAAAAGGTTTGAATTTGTTTTATGTGTTTTAGACAGAAGTGGATTGAAGTTAGTTCATAACTTGCATTGCACCCAAGTCTACAACATAGGAACAAATACGTCTCGTATCGTCCCCAACAGGACGTACACTAAGTACCCTAGAAGAATGAAGGGAAACCCCCCATACCTCACTTCCCATATATAAGGCTCATGCGCAATACACGTTTAACCTTTATTAAGTGTTTTTGAAAGGTTATGAGATGAGAAGAGAAGACTCAAGTTGAAAGAGAAAACACTAAGGGGAATTCTATCCTAACGTTGTCATGCAAAAGATGGCCCTAAAATTGAGTTTAGAAGGGGGAGGCTACCTATGTTAGCATGCATGGATTGCTATCTAATGTCTCTCAAACCCCCGACTTAATCGGAAATTAAGTGGAGCTGGAATCCCACGGGATCATGTCATCAGACAAGTAAACACAGGATGAATCATCACAAAATGAAATAAAACCAACTAAGGAGTGAACAGTGTTAGTTAAAAATAATATCACACAATCACAATAAGAAAGAGGGAGCTTTAGCCAAGGGGTCATATCAACCTAGGCAAACAAGCTAGGTGTGGGAAGTAGGGGTGCTCACCCAATGGTATCAAGAACCATGGAGAGCAGAGTAAGAAAGGGGAAGATGTGAATCAGATCACATAAGCATCAGCATTGGTCAATGCGAGCTATAGACAAGGCGTGGGGGTTTGATTACTAAACCCTCCTTCCACTGACAGAATCGATAACACGAGCAAGATATGTTCAAAGCTTCAATCATGTAATGAGAGCTAAGAACGACTCAACTAGAATAACGGGGGTCGATTGCGAACCCTACCTTCCGTCAATTGCCTTCTTGGAGGTCTTACAAAGGGAAATGGGGAAAGGGGTGCCTCTTTGGAGGTCTTTAGGCACAATATTAAACAAGCACAATCATGGCCTCACTTGAGGGCTTTCCATACAGTCCTACTTATCATGGCATCGACTATTCCTACTTCTCATGGCATTTGAAAGCATTAAAGAGAAGTGAAGAGATAAGAAGTCCTACCAAACGGATATGAATCTGTAGCAAAGCAACGAAAGCAAGTCACACAAGAACCTATAAACAAATAGCAAACCAAGTTAGAAACAAGTTTTTATTTACAAACTGAAATGGTCAAACAACCTTTGGAATGTCTCCTTTATGCACCTTACACATGTGAACCAAAGAAATTAGTAATAACAAGAGAGTGTATGTACAACATGAAAACCTAAGTCTAATGACTATGTACATTTGAGTCACATTAGTCAAAGTGAAATACCTAAAAGGATTATGAAATTACAAGTCAAGTTGCAACTATGCTACAAGACTAATCTACTTTGAAGTTAAAGGTAAACCAACAAAAGAAAGCCATTACAAGTTAGATGAATTGAATTAAAACGTGAAAATGGACCAAGGTCAGAAGTGAAACAACTTATACACATGCTTAAAACCAATCTTAAAGTGTCACAAAGTTTTGCATTAAACTCTCTTTCCAAAGTCAATTCATTCCATGAGCAAAATCACATTTAAACTTCTCATACAAGTATGTAAAATTGTCACTCAAGTAAGGCAAATGAAATGACATGGTAAGGCAATGTTAAAGCTCACACACCAGAGGAAAATAACCTATAAAATGTCCTAATTGAATCCCAAAAACAATCATGGACATGGCATACAAGTGGCATCAAAAGAAGTGGCCAAAGTGAAACACAAATTCAAGTTCACCAACACACAAAGTAGGCATCATTTAAGGCATGTGAAATGATCAAATGCAATAATCAAGCATGTATCAATTGTGCATAAAAATACACTTAATAATGTGCTAAAACTCATATTCAAAGTTGGCTCAAAGTGCCCTCATACAAGTCCTAAACATATCTTATCTCTATGCAAGCTTACACAAAATATGTTCACATTGGAAAATTTGTGAAGAATAGCAAATTGCCTTTGAAAATTATGGGTAATCAACCAAGTCATTCCAAGTCCAGTAGGTAATCACATGCAAAAGATAGTGTTCATATCATGCACCAAACATACTCAATCAATTACAAACATGGATCAATTATCAATGATGCTCTTACTAGACAAGGCACAAAGATGATGCTCAAAAGCAATTCAATATTCACGGCCAAGGTACCAATCAAACATCATTAGGTCATATAGTTAGAGGCCTAAATGCACAACAAAAATTAGCTCCAAATGGTCAAGGGAAGATCACATTCTAGAACTTGCATCACAAGATACACCATTAAGAATACATTCCTTTTCTAAACTTCGGAAAAATATCAAAACACACCAAACGTGAAATTAAAATTCACCAAAAATTAATTAAGACCCTCAAGAACTATCAAGAATTTTCTGACCATTTCTACTATTTTTAGAATTCAGATTTGATGCGTGTACCAAAATATAAACCAAAAAGAAACATGGAAAGAAAAAGGGGTGCACCCAAGTAAAAATTTAGTTTCAACCTCCCCTTGGGCCACAGTCAAGGGGTGTGCATAGCAATGGCAATTAGGCCCAAGAAACTCAAGGCCTGAGGGTGCATGGTGATCCTTCGTGGACTAGGGGTTAACCTGAGCCATCCGATCTATCTCTGGGGATCAATCAAAGGGACTGGACGCGTGGGTGCAAGGTAACAACCGTGGGGGAACACGCATGGTATAATGGAGGGAATCACTGGATGGTGACACGTGTCCACAGCTGGCGACACCTATCACCGCCGGAGAGGACCATCAGCACCACCTTATCTCTTCATTAATCAATCATGGTGGATAAAAATATAACACAATGCAATGCGAATTCATTTTCAATCACCCCTAACCTTCTCTCCTAACGCCTTATTTCTCTGTAAATTAATTCCAAGAACCCTAAACCCGCTGGCAAAGGCGGTGGCACGCGGTGGTCGCCGCCGTCCCTCTCCAGCCTAACACCTCCAAATACAAGAATTCCCTACATGAACCTCATACAAATTTTACCCTCGTTACGAATCCAGATCTCATTTTCACCAAAGCTCACTCAAATCACGGGATCGAAGCACAAACGAAGAGGAATCAGATGACACAAGGCAATATAAACCACGATGAACTTCTAAGTTCAAATCCACAGCTACGAGAGGGGATCAAAGTTTACGTGCCTACCGGAGACAAGTTCGGTGCCTCTTTGAATCTGCGATGATAAAAGAAAACCAGAGGTGAAATAATAGTGATTCTACTTCTTCTTTGCTCTGTTGCATTCAATTTGTCATAATCGTCATGTCTCGAATCTTTGAAATCATTCTTTGCCTCGCGTTCTTCTTCTTGTGTTGTTGAAATCGCGAATCAGATTGTGTGAAATTGATGCACGAGTTCTTGAATTTTATTGTCGATGCAGGTGCGAAAATTGCACGATTGAGATGTTGATTCACAGAGATTTTCGATGATTTGTTGATGCCCCGAATATTCCAAATTCTCGGTTGTTGCAGGTTCTGCTAAAGGAAGATGATGACGTTGAGGATTAAAGCTGGTGGGGAAGTGAAGAAGAATGCGGAGAGTTTGAATTGGTTACGAAATTGACGAAGAATTCGAAGTTAAAGCTTGATGAAATTGGATTATAGAAGAATTGGTTGAAAACTTCTGTCAGAAGCTCTGTTAGTTTTTGGTTAGGGAGTTATGGGATTTTGTTAGAGTCAGTTGGAGGTTAATAGAATTGTTAGAGGTTAGGATGATTCAAAAATCGGTTAGAGTTTCTCTGTTAGAATTTGGTTAATTCTGTTATCTCTTTTCTTTTCTGGTCTGTGATGATGTTGAATTGGAAATGCATTTCTATTACTATTTTTATGCTGTAATGAGATAGCGTGCTGCTATATACCTTCTTGTTTTGTATGTTGTTATAAACTCTCACTGCCGTATACTTTTTCCTGCTATGTGCTTGGTGTTGCTATTTTCTTGCTATTGTTATAATTTGTGATGAACGTACTTATTGATCTGAGCTGGAAATCCTTTTCTATCCGCGTACCTATCAATGAGCTATGTACTTTTTCCTTTTTTTTTATCCATGAACAAAACCAAGTTAGAAACTTCCCAAAGCCATCTGGTAGTGAGATTATTCCTGCGCCTTGCAATATTATTGTCCCATTTCAGAATACGCTGCTTATTGTCAGTTATGTAGGACTTTGGTTTAAAGATGAGATTGAGTTTTGCAATGGATATTGTGGACTTAAAAAGAGGGATTTGGGAATTGATATGTAGAATAATATGAATCAAGAATTAAAAAAGGATATGGGAAAATGGTTAAAAATGGATATAGAATTGAAACATGACAATGGATCTAAAAAATAGATATTGAACTTGAAGAAATTGATTTGGACTACATTGATATTGGACATTGGAAATTTATGGACAAATGAATTGAAAGGTGGATGTTAAGGCTTGAATGGGTATTGAATTGAAATAGTTTGGAAGAATGATGTTTTGAACAGTTAGAACTTGAATGATGCCATGAACATGTAATTTGGATTCCAAATGACCCCATCGAATGAACTTGAAATTGGATTGTACCTTGAACTTATCACTTGTAACTTGTATTCCAAGTAAACCATAAGCATGAGCTTTCCATCCTTACTTGACCCAAATCCTTGAACAAAGTCACCTCGTAAGAATTTTGATGAACTTTTATTAATCCTGAATCAATGCTCCATAAAAAATGAGACCCAACCAACTTGTGTTATAGCAACCAAGTCGCACAGAAAATAAGAAACCATGATCCCACGCCTCATGAGCCCAGTGCAAATGAATGAATGAGTTATGACCTAATGGATATGCAGATGAATGCGAAGCGTAATCCAGAAAAAGGTTGAGAAAAGTCAGGGCAAATTTTGGGGTGTTACACTTTGTTTCCAAGCAGGAACCGATCCTATTGGTGGGGATCTTTGGAGATTGAAGATGACTAAGTCATCAGTGAAGTTTCAGTACCGCATGCATGTTGCATCTCATGACTGGTGGTATTGCATCATGTTTGTTTTCCGTGATGACTTTTGGGTTGATTTTGACTTGTACCATTATGACAGAAAAATGTGAATTACTGTTGTGCTACAATTTATGATTATATGCTGTTATGAATTATATGCTATCAGGAATACATGCTGCTATGTTATTGTTGTTTCAATAGTTATAACTACTATATCTCTTACTTATATCTCTTATAATGATTACGATTTACTCACCCTGCCTGTTGAATGTTTCCCCTATCTGGGCAACGCGCAGGTGATCCGGAGTAGCTATAGACGCATTGGAGGTTTAGCTTCGGAGTCATTTATTTTTATTTTGGTGGATTAGAAGGTGTCTTGCTCTGATATATGTAACATCAGGGTTTGGGATCGTCTAATCGGAACAACTGAGTTATTTTCCTTCTGTTTGGTTATTATTGGAGATTTATGTATTGTTTCCATGAATTTTATTCAAATGCTGAATTTTCTTGGAGAATAATAATAATGAAATTTTTGAGAACCCGTGTTACGGAGCAGGAACATATTTATGATGTGATTTTATGAGATGAAATGTGACACCCTTTTTGTGAAGTTACTCTGATTATTTATTTAAATTATTGTGTGAAAATTCCGTGGGGTAGAAGGGTGTTACATTAGTGGTATCAGAGCCTGGTTGGTCTGTCCGGCTAGGTTGTTGAGTCTATAGTGTCTAACAGTAGAATTATTATGGAATTAATTCTAACCATTGTGACTGTTCTTATGTTGAACAGAACAATGTCTGGAAGGAATGATGTTGCACTTGCTGCTGCTCTGCAGGCTGTTGCTCAGGCCGTGCAACAACCCCGTGCTGGCGAGAATGATGGATCCCGCATGTTGGAGATGTTTCAGAGGATTAGCCGCCTACTTTTGAAGGTCGATACGATCCTGATGGAGCACAGGATTGGCTCAAAGAGATTGAGAGGATCTTTCGACTCATGGATTATTCTGAGGCACAGAAAGTGCATTTTGGGATGTATATGCTAGTGAAGGAAGCTGATGACTGGTGGGTCGAGACTCGTCATAGGTTGACGGCAGCAGGTGAGGCTATTACTTGGGCTGTGTTCTGCAGGGAATTTATGAGGAAATATTTTCCTGAGGATGTGCGCAGAAAGAAGGAAATCGAATTCCTAGAGCTGAAGCAATGGAATTCAACTGGCAAAGTATTATCCACATTACAATGAGACAACTGCTGAATTCTCGAAGTGCATCAAGTTCGAGAGTGGTTTGCGTCCAGAAATCAAACGGGCAATTGGGTATCAGAAGATTCGTAGGTTTGCAGACTTGGTGGATAGCTGTAGAATCTATGAGGAAGATAGCAAAGCTCATTCGACTCACTACAAGAGTTTGAGTGAGAAAAGAGGAAAGCAAAATCAAGATCGTAGGAAGCCTTACGATGCTGATAAGGGAAAGAAGAAAGCACATGAGGAGAAAAGAACAAGTGGGGGAGGAGCTCCCGCTTCTATCACATGCTACAGGTGTGGTGAACGAGGTCACCGTTCCAATGAATGTGAGAACAAGGTGCTGAGGTGCTACAATTGTGGCAAAACTAGTCATCGTGCTCCTGAATGCAAGAATGATGGTCCAACTTGTTTCAATTGTGGTGAACAGGGTCATATCAGTACCCTGTGTCAGAAGCCAAAGAAGGAGGTTGCTGGTAAGACCAATGGTAGAGTGTTTTCTCTGAGTGGGACAGAGAACTCCAAGAAGGACAACTTGATTCGAGGTACTTGTTTCATTAATGATGTTGAGTTAGTTGCTATTGTTAATACTGGTGCTACTCATTCGTTTATTTCTCTTGAGTGTGCTAATAGGTTGGGTTTGAAATTATATGATATGAATGGTAGTATGGTGATAGAGACGCTTGCTAATGGTTCTGTTACTACTACCCGTGTGTGTTTGAAATGGCCTCTGACCATTTATGGGAGAAGTTTCTGGATGGATTTGGTGTGCTTGCCCTTGCACCAAATTGATGTTATCCTTGGAATGAACTGGTTGGAATTCAACTACGTTCATATCAATTGTTATGCTAAGACGGTGGAGTTTCCTGCGTTTGGTGATAGCGGTGAGTTGATGTTTTTGTCTGCTAAGCAAGTGGGTGAACTTCTAGAAGATGAAGCCTTGATGTTCGCAATGTTTGCATCACTGCAAGTTGATCGTGATGTTACTACTGTTGAATTAGATGTTGTCCTTGAATTTTCTGATGTATTCCCAGATGACATAAGTGATTTGCCGCCAGAGCGTGAAGTAGAGTTTGCAGTGGATTTGATACCAGGCACAAGTCCGGTGTTGATGGCTCCATATCGGATGTCAGCTTCCGAGTTAAGTGAATTGAAGCCTGTCGGGGAGTGAAATAGAACTTGAAACCGTAAGCTCCCAAGCAGTGGGAGGAGCTGGGGCTCTGACCGCGTGCCTGTTGAAGAATGAGCCGGCGACTCATAGGCAGTGGCTTGGTTAAGGGAAATCACCGGAGCCGTAGCGAAAGCGAGTCTTCATAGGGCTATTGTCACTACTTATGGACCCGAACCTGGGTGATCTATCCATGACCAGGATGAAGCTTATGTGAAAGTAAGTGGAGGTCCGAACTGACTAGCAACTAGAAGAGTTATTAGAGAAGAAGTTTATTTGACCAAGCGTTTCTCCGTGGGGAGCTCTGGTATTGTTGGTTAAGAAGAAAGATGGTAGTATGAGATTGTGTATTGACTATAGACAACTGAATAAAGTAACTATCAAGAATAAGTATCCACTTCCGAGGATCGACGACTAGATGGATCATCTAGTGGGAGCTTGTGTATTCAACAAGATTGATTTGAGATCTGGTTATCATCAGATTCATGTTAAACCAGATGATATTCCAAAGACGGCTTTTAGGACGAGATATGGTCACTATGAATACACTGTAATGCCATTCGGTGTGTCCAATGCACCTGGTGTGTTCATGAAGTATATGAATCAAATTTTTCATGAGTATCTGGATAAGTTTGTGGTGGTTTTCATCGATGATATTTTGATAAACTCCAAATCAAAAGAAGAGCATGCAGAGCATTTGAAGATTGTGTTGCAAGTGTTAAGAGAGGAGAAGTTATATGCGAAATTGTCGAAATGTGAGTTCTGGTTGAAGAAAGTAAGTTTCCTTGGCCATGTAATTTCAAGTGGTGGAATTGTTGTGGATCCTGCGAAGATTGATGTTGTGTTGCAATGGGAGACTCCGAAATTCGCTACTGAAATCTGAAGTTTTCTCGGATTGGCAGGTTATTATCGCAAGTTATTGAAGGCTTTTCTAAGTTGGCTTTACCTTTAATGCAACTGACGCGGAAGGGTCAAGCATACGTGTGGGATGTGGCTTGTGAGGAGAGTTTTGTGGAATTAAAGAAGAAGTTGACGACCGCTCCAGTATTGATTTAACCTAATCCAAATGAGACCTTTGTGGTATATTACGATGCATCGAAGATGAGTCTTGGTGGAGTGCTAATGCATAATGGACAGGTTGTTGCTTATGCGTCGAGACAACTAAGAGTTCATGAAAGGAATTATCCTACACATGATCTAGAGTTGGCAGCTGTAGTGTTCGTACTGAAAATTTGGTGACACTATCTTTTTGGTTCGAGGTTCGAAGTGTTCAGTGATCATAAAAGCTTAAAGTACTTGTTTGATCAAAAGGAGTTGAATATGAGACAGAGAATTGAAGGATTATGATTTAGATTTGAATTACCATCCTGGAAAAGCAAATGTAGTGGCTGATGCGTTGAGTAGGAAGTCGCTGCATATGTCAATGCTTATGGTGCGTGAGTTGGAATTGATTGAGCAGTTTAGAGACATGAGTTTAGTGTGTGAAGCCAATTCTGATAGTGTAAAATTGGGAATGTTGAAGCTAACTAGTAGTATTCTTGAAGAAATCCGAGCAGGTCAGAAATCCGATTTGAAGCTGGTGGATCAGTTGACGTTGATTAACTAAGGTAATGGTGGGGAGTTCAAAATTGATGAGAATGGTGTGATAAGATTCGGAGATAGAGTGTGTATTTCGGATATTCCTGAACTTAAGAAGAGTATTCTTGAAGAAGGACATAGAAGTGGGTTGAGTATTCATCTCGGTGCTACGAAAATGTATCAAGACTTGAAGAAGTTGTTTTGGTGGCCTGGAATGAAAAAGGACGTTGCAGAATTTGTTTATGCTTGCTTGACTTGTCAGAAGTCAAAAATTGAACATCAGAAGCCTTCGGGTTTGATGCAACCGCTGAGCATCCCCGAATGGAAGTGGGATAGCATTTCGATGGATTTTGTGACGGGTTTGCCGAGGACTGCGAAGGGTAATGATTCTATTTGGGTAATAGTAGATAGGTTGACTAAGTCGGCTCATTTCTTGCCGATGAAGATTAATCATCCTATTAAGAGGTTGGCTGAGCTATATATCGAGGAGATTGTGAGATTGCATGGAATACCGTCGAGTATCGTGTCGGATAGAGATCCACGTTTTACGTCGAAATTTTGGAAAGGTTTACAAGATGCTTTGGGTACTAAGTTGAGGTTGAGTTCTGCTTATCATCCGCAGACAGATGGACAGACTGAGAGGACTATCCAATCTTTGGAAGATTTGTTGAGAGCTTGCGTGTTAGACCAAGGAGGAGCTTGGGACGACCATTTGCCTTTGATTGAATTTACTTACAACAATAGTTTTCACGCGAGTATCGGTATGGCGCCGTATGAGGCATTGTATGGGCGAAGGTGTAGGACACCGTTGTGTTGGTATGAGTCGGGCGAGAGTACTGTGCTCGGACCTGAAATTGTGCGAGAGACGACTGATAAGATTAAGATGATTCAAGAGAAAATGAAAGCTTCACAGAGCCATCAGAAGAGTTATCATGATAGGCGAAGAAAGGAACTAGAGTTTCAAGTGGGTGATCATGTATTTATGAGAGTTATGCCGATAACTGGTGTCGGTATAGCTTTGAAGTCGAGAAAACTTACACCGCGATTTATTGGTCCATATCAGATTTCAGAGAAGTCAGTGAAGTGGCGTATCAGATTACTTTACCACCGTCACTTGCGAATCTTCATGATGTGTTTCATGTGTCTCAATTGAGGAAATACATTCCAGATCCTTCGCATGTGATTCAAATGGATGACGTACAGGTGCGAGAAACTTAACTGTCGAAGCATCGCTAGTGCGAATCTAAGGTCGGGAAATGAAGCAATTGCGAGGCAAAGATATTGCCTTAGTGAAGGTACTGTGGTGTGGACTGTAACACCCCCCTTTTATACCCCGTACAAAAACGGAATGAAATAATCTCATAAAAAAAAACATCAGAGCAAAGATTAAATCACACAGATATAAACAGGGATGTCACATCAAATGTGAACTAAAAACAACCTGCTCAAAAGATATGCAACAACTGGATAGTTTTATAAACAATGGAACTTCGTTCCCAAAATATCAGTATTCGGATACAGAATTAAAACGGAACATCCATATCTGATGTCATATCCACAAGATAAGTTTTCATGTACAAATACATACAACCAGCTATACACATGCCAAAAGAAATATAAACAACGATCCCGACTACCCGTGTTACATATCAGAGCCACGGACCGACAAAAAGGAACGAAGACCTAATCTTCGCCAAAAGACTCCCAGCGTCTAATCTGCAATGCCATTACAGCATTAACCACAGCAGAAGGGTGAGAAACAGGATTAATATATAATTGCATAACATTATAAGACAATTAGCAAAACATGTATAATATTTCTCACCACACCAAATATCAAACTTGAAAATAACTACAGACATATTCAAGCAATTATTCATACACCAAGCACATAAACATAAACAACAGTACCACACATCTACACAAAGCACAACAATGTCATCATCCGAATTCAACACATAACAATTCACTTCCTATGACCAAACACCATTCGTATGCAATTCAATCACATATCCTAAACATATTCAAATGCATTTATCTCACGCACATATCAGTTCATCATATACATAAAAATGTAATTAAGCATATAATCATGCATATTCCATTAATTCCATAATTCCACAAAGCATACTTTTCCATATTCATTCATCAATGCAAATATACAAAAGATGATCAATGCATACCATAGAGACCGACTAACGACTCTATATAGATGCAAATGCGGTACCGACTCAATTGGTGATACATTAGTCCCCTAGGAACTCTTGGAATTCATCGCTTGTTACATAGAGTAACTCCCCGTCGGGCTAACGATGTTCCTCGTCGCTTCTACTTATAAATAAACACACGACGTTTATGGATTGCTTCCACCTATATGGATCAGGCACACAATCCGATCGCTTCCACTTATAAACAAGCACACGAACAGTTGTAACGTCGCTATCGTCCCATAGTGTGTAAGGCACACGAACGTACAACGGATTCATATAGAATCCTAATAGCAAGAGCGCATGTTATTATGCTTGACACATGCACGACTCATGCTAAATAAATGTTCATGCATATATAATAATCATGCATATCAATCACAAACAAAGTGATATATAACAATGCCAAACGGCCACAAACCATCAACAAAGTATTCCACAACAACCAATTATCATCAAAGAATCATCACACAAGTCATACAATCACTTACCAAAGCATAACCCACAATATTGAAAAATAACACAAAAGTCCATAATTCGTTTTCTCGGAAAAGTCGGCCAAAAATAATATTTTTCATCATCACTAAAAAGTACTCCTAAAGACCTTCTATTCGATATAAAGAACTCTTAAATCCGATAAACGACGAATAAGTTACGAATATTTCAAAATAACGCAAAACATAAACCGGACGCCCGACACTACGAAACGGTTCGTAAAAACTGTACCGATTGGGAAGGATTCAGACCCCAAACATATTTTTCTAAGAAAGAACATCTCATTAGCTTTCCAACGCTTCGAACGGGGGTTAAAACCGACTTACGGATCAAGAGATATGAATTTCCGAAAATCGCACGAAACCAGAATTTTCACACTAGCAGTCGTGTCCGTACGACTGCGTGAAAATACACCAGTTCTGGTTCAGCAGTGATTTTTGGGGCGTTTTCGCCCGAAACCCGACCGATTCAATTATTTTCTTCAAACAAAATACACGATAATCCTCCATAAATGTATACGGACGTATTAGAATCAAAAATTACGCGATTCCGCGACTTTTGAAAAACACTATTCCGGAACCTAAAAACGCCAAATTTTCAAATATCAACCGATTTTAACGAAACGAGTTTCTATAACGTCGGCCTCACTTCACTCGACTAAACTACGCAATCCGTTTCAAAATTCATCCGTGAAATCTGCCGATTATGCATAAAATCAACCTAAACTCAATTTTTCCAAAATCTCACAAAATCATCAACAAGTATCAAAATGATTATCACAATACAACAACTAATACACAACAATCACATATCCAGAGTTTCAATCCATTTCATCCGCTAAAACTATTTATTCGAACGATTATGTCATAAACACATATTACCACCTATATTCTCTACACATTGAAATCAACCAAGAACAAACACATATAATGAAACACAAGCATATACTAACCGAGTTTCTCCCCCTTACCCGTTAAGAAATCGTTTGATGAAGCTTGTTCTTGAAGAAATTGGTCTTGTTCTTCACTTTCTCTCTTTCCTCCTAAGCTTTCTCTTTTCTCTTTGTTTTTCTCTTCTTTCTTCTTACTAACTACTTTCTTTCTTTTTCTACTTATTTTATCTTTTCTTAACTTAATATATAATATAAACACTTTCTAACAAAATATCTAACTAATTAATATCTATTCTTACTAATCATTAAATAATACCATAAGTTATAAAATATTAATTATACCCGCTAATCCAATTTTACCCGTGAAATCTCACAAACGATAAAAAGTCAACATATACCAAAAATCACATATTCACATACCAACATCATAATTGAAGCCAATAACACTTAAATAACTCAAACGGAACAAAAGACTCACTAACAAAACATAAATTAGCACATATATACGAAACACTAAAAACGGGTCGTTACATGGACCAGTTGGGGACAGTTTGACTTGGGAACGCAGGGATCATATGAAAGAGTCCTACCCGTTCTTGTTTGCATCAGGTAATTTTCGAGGGCGAAAATTCTTTTAAGTGGGGAGAGTTGTAACGCCTCGAATTAATTAAAATATTTATTTAATTAATTTTTATTATAGAATTGTGTGAACATTATGATTTTGGATGGCTTTAATGAAAAGTTATAATCTAAGTGAAGTTAGAATTATTTTGAGAATTTTGGAACAATTTAGATTAATTAAATTAGATTTGTTTAATTAGAAAAATAGAGTAGAATTGGAGTTGGATGAGAGTAAGGGTATTTTAGTCAAATGTGGAGGTTTAGTGAGGGCAATAGAGGAAAATCATAAAAGAGACTTAAGGGTTTATACGGAGGAATAAGGGTTTGAAAATTTCACTGTTGCATTGCGTTTGGAAAAGAGGCAGAGAGAAGAGAGAAGCAGTTAGGCTTTGAGAATTTGCAGTGGAAGGATCGAAGAACACGAAGAGGATTCAAGGCTAAGGAATCATATCAGGTATGGGGAGTAAAATTGTGTTATTATAATTGATTTAAGTATTAGGTAATTGTCGAGTGATGGACGATTAATCGGTGATGAATTGTGATGAGGGTTATTGATGTTCCAAACATAAGGAATAGAGAAAGAAATTTAAAAAAAAAAAATTGTGGAAAGTGGCGCCAGCCACTCACTTTATATGTGGCGCCAGCCACAAGGTGTATAAAGGGTGGCGTAAGCCACCAAAAGGCATGGCAGGGGTGGCGCAAGCCACCATTTAAGTGGGTGGGGGGGGGGGGGGGGGGATTGTATTTTCAGTTTTTCTTCTAAAAATCGTAACTTTTGTTTTATGAATCCATTTTTGATGCCGTTTGAAGCTATGAAAAGGTAATGAAATAATCTATAACATGGTAAAATAAAATAAATCATATAGTGTAATCCTCCAATTGAAATTGATAGACTAAATGATGAGTGTCATGTGTTGATATACTAGTAGGTCGCATGTCTGTGAGAAATTGCAGGATTTTATCTAGCAGTGATTTAGTTGATATTGGTGATAATGAAATGATGATATTATGATGATTATGGTGATATTATGAGGTTAATATGTTATTGCAATGTGATGATATTTTGTGACAAAACTGATAGTAAGTGTGTAAACTGTGTGAAATTGGTGTGCTTATGACTGGAAATGAATTGTCTGGTATTGGCTATAATCACATGATGTTGTTTTGAGTATGATGAATGTGTGGGAAGTATGTGAAGTGAATATTATGATGAGGATGTAATGCTGATGCATTTTGACTAGCCGTGGTCGCATTTTAGGATTTTTCGCATCATGCATTCATAGCATATTTTTAGGACGAATTGTCCAGTGAAGTTGTAGGACTTATAGTACAGTGATGGACTTAATCCAATAGTGTGGATTAAATGCAATTTATGAAGTGCTCTGGTTCCAAGCGGGAACCGATCCTATTGGTGGGGATCTTTGGAGATTGAAGATGACTAAGTCATCAGTGAAGTTTCGGTACCGCATGCATGTTGCATCTCATGACTGGTGGTATTGCATCATGTTTGGGTTGATTTTGACTTGTGCCATTATGACAGAAAAATGTGAATTATTATTGTGCTACAATTTATGATTATATGCTGTTATGAATTATATGCTATCAGGAATACATGCTGTTATGTTATTGTTGTTTCAATAGTTATAACTACTATATCTCTTACTTATATCTTTTATAATGATTACGATTTACTCACCCTGCCTGTTGAATGTTTCCCCTATCTGGGCAACGCGCAGGTGATCCGGAGTAGCTATAGACGCATTGGAGGTTTAGCTTCGGAGTCATTTATTTTTATTTCGGTGGATTAGAAGGTGTCTTGCTCTGATATATGTAACATCGGGGTTTGGGATCGTCTGATCGGAACAACTATGTTATTTTCCTTCTGTTTGGTTATTATTGGAGATTTATGTATTGTTTCCATGAATTTTATTCAAATGCTGAATTTTCTTGGAGAATAATAATTATGAAATTTTTGAGAACCCGTGTTACGGAGCAGGAACATATTTATGATGTGATTTTATGAGATGAAATGTTACACCCTTTTTGTGAAGATACTCTGATTATTTATTTAAATTATTGTGTGAAAATCTCGTGGGGTAGAAGGGTGTTACAGAAACCAAATTCATGATGGCAATCCCCTAGGTGAAGTCAGGATGTTATATCCCAAGTAGATTACTCTATTCCCTTAGAGAAGTTTGAAGCTTTGAAGTAGGACTGTGTTTCCGCATGTGGCTTCCTATTCATCCCTAGTGATGTTTCCATCTTGCGAAGGTTGGCCGAGTATCCTTGTCAAGATGTTTATTTCATCTCCAATTTACTTCTCCTTGTTTGTTTTGTCAGCATAAGCATAAGCATGCCATACATACATTCATACAGATATACATGGCATATGAGCATGTTTGCGACCTTGACGTCTTTTGTTCGTTTACTTTGGATGTGTTTATCACCAAGTAACCTGGTTTGGCTCCTCTTTCTAGTAGAGTCGTCAACCTTAAGTAGAAAGTGCACATCCTTTCTAGTTCCCCACTGAGATTGATCCTCGTGGAAGATTGGTTGCTTTAGTTATTAGTTCCATTTTTGGATAAGATAAATCCCTAGTTGAGTTCATTCCTTAATGAGTAGAGTCTCGTTTGACTGTTTCTCTCTAGCTTGTTCCTAGATTAAACTTTGGTCTCTGGCAATTTTTTTTTAACCTCTTTAGGCTGCTGAACCTAGGATGAGTGTGCATTTATTTTGCATTTGCCTCCCAAGAAGAATCTATTTACAAATCCCCATTGAAGACAATGTCTTATTTTTTAGCAGTGTTGTTGTAACATCCTCTTGGAATTAATACTTACAACAAGTGGCAGTCTCTTTGAGAAGCTTGTTTTTCTATTTCAACGATAAGTGGCAATCTCTTTTGAGAAGCTTATTTATTCCTGGTGATTCGTCAACCCTTACAACGATAAATGGTAGTCTCTTTTGAGAAGCTTATCCTTTCTTGATGGTTCTCCAATCTAATTACAAAGGGCGTCTCCCTATGAAGTCCAGTTGTTGCTGGCATCAATCCGTTGGAAGCTAGTCTTGATACCTTTGCTTACGGTTTAAGTCCAATTATTTTGGCACATACAGAAGAGTTTAATTACCCTGTATCTTTCCTGACGTTTCCTGAAGATCCCATTTGATCTCTTCATTTTAAAGATTTTCCAGAGGCTTGGATGTTTATTCTTGTTTAAAAACTACAGTATTTGTTTGCATGATCTTATTTTTATAAGGGTCTTGTTTTATCTTTTGTTATAGAGTGTCACCTGGTCATGTTTGAACTCGTTGATCAATCACTCTGGATATTCCCCAGTGGAGACCATCTCTTTGGTTCTACCTCCAGTGAGGATCTTTTCTTCTAAGGTGTCAGCTGGTCATGTTTGAACCTGTTGATCAATCACTTTAGATGTCCGGTTTATTTTCTTTCCCCAGTGGAGACCGTCTTTCCGGTTCTACCTCCAGTGAGGATCTTTTCTTCTAAAGTGTCACTCGATCATGTCTGAACCTGTTGATCAATCAGTTTAGAGGTCCCCAGTTTGTTTCAGTTTCCCCAGTGTTTTGTCATCCTCAGTGAGTTGTTACCCATTTTTGTTAACTTCACCTTTCCTGCTTTCATTCTTGTCTGCATCTCGCATTTATCATTCCATCATAATTCATCATGTTAGAGTTCATTGCATGTTATCATTGTCCCATCATTCCATAGATAGTTCCTTTTGTCCATAGCATAGTATTTCATTGCATCTAAGGGCAAAGTTTCTGGTTTTCTATATTTAAATACCTTTCACCATGATTTCATGAGGATTGCCATCGCTCATGCCATCCAGTAAAGTTATTTAAATAGGGGTAACTGTTATACCCCAAACTTTACCCCTAGATTCAATCATCATTTGCATAACATTCTAGGTCAATCATTCATGCATAGCTAACCAATTATCAAGATATGTTTGCTTTTTGTTCACATGTGAATTAAGGTTTGCCCTAAGAGGCTCAAGGGGTTGATTAGTCAAGGTTTTGGATGGATCATAAATAAAAAAAGTTCTCATTCACTTAAGATACCTTCCTTTATCAAATATCAAAGACAAATTGGCTTCATTACAAGTTCTTCAAGATCCAAGTTCATCTGGCCATAAATTAGGGTTTTGTCAACCAAAGTCAGCTAGATCTTTGAATTTTGATTAAGGCATGACCTCAAGCCTTGGGACATGATTCAAGACATTAAAATACACCCTTGGAGCCCATCCATGGTGTTCAAATAGCCCAAGAGATTAAATTCATTGAGGATCAAGAAGTGAGGATTCATCTGATACACAAGCCATTCACTACAAAGTCAAACCTTTGACTTTAGGTTTTTTTTATCAAATATGAGCTTCTCAAGTCAATATTCATTGAAAATATGTTTGATGATGGAGTTTGATCAAGAAAAATCAAGAGAATTGAGGTTACTTGTAAAAAGGGCAACTTTGAAGAAAGTGCATTTTTTCTAAGTTATGAAAAAACCCTAATTTGGAGCCAACTTGCCAAAGCCATAACTCCCAATCCAAGCATCCATTTTTCTTGCTCCCAAGATCAATTTTAAGAGCTCTTTACATACTACAACTTTGTCATTGAGGATGAATTCCCAAAAAGTGCTTAGACTTCAAGTTATGAAGCCATGAAGTTGGTGTTTCATTCAAAATTGATTTTCAACACTTAGAAATTTTTTGAGACAAATCTGCCTTGTAAAAGTAACCAACTTGTGAGCCATTTTTCATCACGATCCATTTTGATTCAAGAAAAACTTAAAACATGAAAGTTGTAGATCATGTATTGGGCTTTCCAAAAAGTACAAGTACATTTTTTCCCATGCATGAGCTGAGAGTTTCAAAAATGGGATGCTAGGGTTCCAAACTTGAATTCAAGTCATCTTCATGATGAATTCTTCGAGAAAAACCATTTCAAACTTGTAAATCCCTTGATTTCGGGTCTGGTTACTTGCAAAGCCACCTCTAATCAGAATATTACACAAGTTCCTAAGGCATTGTCCAAGTGTTTAAGTATTTGTTCATGGGATTTCTCCATTTTGGGAAGAAAGTGAACACTTCCATTCTTGAAAAGCCACTTTAATCACAAAAGGTCAACTACTTGAGCTTCTACAATGTTTGTTCTGCACTCAAACCTTTTCTAAACTCAGAAGCAACATCCCAACCACCCTACACACTTGTACCTTTGCATTGGAACTCCATAATCTCATGAAACTCCTCATTCATTCTCAACCAAAACCATAACTTGACAACTCTTGTTTCTAATAAGCCTTTTCTCCCACTCTTTCCCTATAAATAGAGGGACCCCCCAAGCTTCTAAACACACAACATTCACACCTCAACACCCTCTAAACATCCCTCCCCAACAGAATTTGCAAAATACATTATTTTTGCAAGTTCTCAAACCAAACTCATTTCCCAAGTGCATTCTCCAAACAAAGACCACAAACCATATCTAAATACATCTTAGAGCTTGTTTAATCACTTGAACAAGCACTATTACAGGAAATACTTTTTACATCGGGCAAAAAGCACATTTTACATCGAATCTGGGTCCGATGTAAAGCCAAGCGATGTAGTAAATCAAAGACATTTTACATCAGGCAATAACCCGATGTGAAAAATACACCTACTACATCGGTTGACTGTTACGTATGATGTGAAATATGGGTTTAACTTTATTTTTTTAAATAGATGCACATTTAACATGGCTTACCTTTCTGGCCCGATGTAAAATGTTGGTTGTTACATCGGTTGCCTTTCTGGCCCGATGTAAAAAAGTTAAACAGTAGCAATTATGATTCTTCTCACAATATGGAAAGAAAAGCTATTTCACATGAATGCTTAGTGATGGGATCTACAGTATCCACCGCCAATCAAAACTACACATCCTCGAATCAAATTGTATAAAAACACATCAACACACAAATAAAATCAAGCCAACCTCACTCACCTAAAGAAAAAAAACCCTCGATCACAATTAATTATTAACTAATATTCAAAAGAAGTAAAAAAAACATTTCCAGATTAAGATTAACAAGAACAACATACTGAACTTCACTCATTCATATAAAACAAATAGTAACACAAAGAAAAAGTAAACCACACGAGTTCACAAATCACACTCACTAAATCAAATTTAATGGATTTTCATTGTTGACACTAGTTCCTTAACAATGATATAAATATGAGAAGAAAAAATATAAAACTCCATCCTAAATAAAAAATCCTGCTTATCTAGTTTATAATGGGTAATACATTTTCTAACTAACATGAAAACTCTATAAAGAATATGAATAACAACATGCATCCGAAACTGAAAGCTCCAACCAGAAAAATGTCAGACTTGAAAAGATTAGACATGAGCAGTGCCTTCAGTGAATTTGGGGTCCTCAAATTTGTAACTGCCATCAGGTGCAATTCCAAAACCTTTTGGATCAGCAAAGACATTTTCCAGAAGCTGTCTGCGGTATGGAACGGGACTCTCCTCTGCAAACTCGACAGCCTCCTCAATGACCCGTCAATCTTCTTCTCTATGTTTTTCAACTCCACTTCACTAGATAATTTGTTCTCGATAATATAATCTTCAATGCAGAGATGGGATCCCTACTAGAATATTGTGCCTTCTCAGCTGCCAAAGCAAAAGCAGATGGGTTGTTACCAACTTGGAAGACAAAAATAGAAGAAATGCAGTCAACAAAAATAGACAAATATAGACGAAATAGATGGGTTGTTACATTTTTCAACAATAATAGGTTTAAAGAGCACAAGTACAAGTTCAATCCTTTCAAGATGCAATATTTTCATTTTCAAATTTAGTTGGCATTTACTGTATAGAATTCTAATCGGCGACGAAAATAATTTATCTTACACTTGCCATCAAAATACAGTCGACATCAAAGAAAAGTGATCTTAAAATTTATTAAATTCCCGAAAGTCTAGGCGGTTAATGTATAATAAAGTGTAAACTATATGACAATAAATGTACACGGATTATGCAGGGAGACTGAAGGTAACTACCGAAACTGTAAAAGAGTATGTTCAAGATTAACAACACAGTCAAAGTAGACACTAAAAGGAAAGCATAATGTAAAGGCTTACCAGGGTCACGAAGCTCATCAGGATCAGCCAATGAATGTCCTCTAAATTTATAGGTCTCGCATTCTATCAGAGTTGGTACCTCTCCTCTCCTAGCTCTCCCAATTGCTTCCTTTGCCACTTCTCGTACCTTCAAAACATCCATCCCGTCAACATGAACCTCAGGCATTCCAAATTCTGGACCTTTTTTCCATATCTGAGAATCTGAAGTTTCCCTTAGATGTGACTTTCCAATAGCCCACAAATTGTTCTCCACCACAAATATAATAGCCAATTTCCATAAAGCTGCCATGTTTAGGCATTCATAGAATTGTCCATTATTACACGTTCCATCTCCAAAAAATGCCAATGTCACATAATCAGCATATGCCTGTTTCAATACCTCCCTTTTATACTTACTGGAAAATGCTGCTCCAGTGGCCATAGGAATTCCTTCCCTAATAAAAGCAAACCCACCAATCATATTATGTTCTTTTGAGAACATGTGCATAGATCCATCTTGACCACGACAGCATCCAGTGGCCTTACCAAAGAGCTCATTCATCACAGCACGCGCCAGAATCTAAACCATGAATCTAAACAAAAAGTCTACCTATATAAGAGAAAAACATTACGCAAACACAAACATGAACAACATTCAGTTAACACACTGAACGAATCAGAGATTGAGATTTAAAACATATCCATACAGATAGAGTAACAAACAATTGCGAAAATAACAAATAAAACAATACGAATTAGACACGAACAAATAAAAAGCCCTACAAATAATTGAATTTCAAAATATACTAAAAAATGAATCAAATCAAATCGAATCAATTCACCTTTGAGAGAAGAGTGCGAATTGGAGAGTTTGGAGGAGAAGAAATCGTCGGGGAGATTCATTTTACTGTCGCTCATCACCATGAAGTTTGAGATTGGTGGAATTGGGAAAGGGGTAGATCGGGAAAGGGAAGGAAAGGGATTTGATTGAGGAATGCAAAAAGAGGAAGCGAATGTGAAGATGAAAGTGCAATTGGAGATTCAAAGAGAGAGGGTATGGTTTGCAAAATTAAAGGGTATAAGATAGTGAAATTCCGGCACAGATATCAGATGTCCTATGCAGATGTTGAGACACTGATATCCAACACAATGAACAAGATAAAAATAAAATAGCAGTGCAGAAAGTAAATAACACAGTGATATGTTTACCCAGTTCGGTCTAACACACCTACTCTGGGGGCTACCAAGCCAGGGACGAAACCAATATACGATAGTATCAATTCACAGATCGTACAAACACCGAATAATCTGCTCACTTAATCACTACCCTTCCTATGACTTCTACCTAAGACTCACCTAGGTATGAGGCCCTCCTCAAATCCCTCTACAACCACAACCCATGATTGGTACCTTTCCACACAAGAAACAAACTGAAAGTCACTCTTTCAAAACACACAATTCTCAATACTTCACAGCTTATGAGAATTGACACACAAGAAACTCAGTGCTTAAAAGCTTATGAATAACTTGACAGAACTTACAACACAAAAAATAGTCCTTATACTGTTATCAGAATGATACCAGTTAGGCTCACAAAATACACTCGAAAACCCTAAAAACACAAGTAAGTTCCACACCTAAAACTAGGTTTACATCAGTCAATATATAACAATTAATCTGGACTGAATTGGGTTTCAAAAACGCAGCAAATAGACTGCTCACAAATCTGCAAAAATAACTCCAACAAAATAGGTCTTCAATCCAAAGTTTCCTATTATGTCTCTATAATTAGAAACAGCAGCAAATCCGAAAACCAACAAATAACCAGAATCCAAAAATGCTTTGGATGCCACATAGGATAACCAAATATTCACAGAATATTCAGTAACAATTCACACAACCAGAGTCTGCATTAAAACTGAAGTCACAACGCGATGTCCTATGAGCTGGCATGGAACATCTTCATTCGACATGTTGAAAGCAGCCACTTAGAACATTAAGATTCAACATCTTGCTGCTATAGTAGTTTTAGCAAAATAAATACCAACCTCAAAAGCACAGAAATAACAATCTCCCCCTTTGGCTTATTTTGGCTAAAACTACACACACACAAAAAAAACTTTCAAGGAAGCACAAACAGCAAAAAAATCCATATATCAGACAGCAGCGAAAACACCAACAGCACACAAAAAAATCCAGCATAGACAGCACTCCCCTTCAGCTGCATACAAACCCTCAGTACAGCAAACAACTCATCATAGCAGCCTGGCAAAACTCCCCCTCAACAGCAGCAACATTCCACATTCTCCCCCTCAACTACTGCAGCAACACAGGCACACAAGCACTTTCCATCCACACAAACATACTACTCCCCCTTTCTAGCCATAAATATGACAAAGGCAAGTAGAACAAGTTAAGGTAAAATAAACCAGAATAAAGTTCAGAGGAGATACAAAGAAAAACTATTCAGGTGTTTCAGACAAAAACAACAAAAGCAAAATAAAACTTCTGCAGAAATTAAGCCATTATTCTGCTGCAGCATCATCGTCAGATTCAGCAATGTCTTCACTTTCTCCATCAGCAACAACATCAGTATCAGTATCACCACTCCTAGATCCAGAGTCATCTGAACTCTGCTCACATTCTCTATCAGATTCTACAGACGCATCACCTTCAGCAGTTCCTTGGTCCTTACCAGTAGTCTCAGCAGAAGCATTCCTTTTCCCCATGAAGGTTTTGATTAGCTGTTCAAGTTTGGCCTTCCGATCAGTGTCTCTTCTAATGGATTCTTCCAATTCCTTGCAAGTTTCTTGCAGCTGAGCAAAGACTTCATCATCAAGATTAGCATGACTGGAAGTCTGTGAAGATGTCCCAACAATGTCTGAGACATGTGCACCACCCAGTAGCTTGTAATGAAGGGATATAGGAGGTTTTCTTTTGAGCGCAGTGTCACCCCTCAATACAAGATTAGGACACTATTCTAGAATAATATCACAAATCAAGGAAGGGAAACAGATAGGCATCTTGACCGCAGGTGAGCTAGCTTGTTTCAAAATCTGCTCAAAGATGTATGATCTAAAATCAAAGGAAATCTTCTTCCCTATAGCATATATGAATCTGCCAAGTGTAGAGGAAATGGTAGATGTGTGATTTGTAGGCACCCAATTTACCACAGCAATCCTGTGGAGGATGGCATATTTGACACTTAGTTTTCCAGACGACAACTTCTTTGCATTTGGCCAATGTCTCATACAACCACCTGTAATCTCTTTGCAAACAGTATTTTCTGTAACCTCTAACTCAGGTTGAGGTTCCTTGCTCCTGCCCAGATAGTTGTTGATAATTTCAGGTGAAAAGGTGACAGCTTCTCCTCTCACGGATACTTTTCTGAGATTGTTGTCCCTGTTCTCATCACACTCTTCAGATATATTCACCACAAATTCTTTGACTAGATTTCCATAGCAGGGTCCTAACTTGGACACTGTTCTCATCAATCCAGCCGCAACAATGAGCTCCATGATTTCTTTGTACTTTTCGAAGTCCTTCCCCAACTCTCTCTCCAGAGCAATTCTCCTTTGATCTACAATTTTCCATCTATCTGTATTTCTCATAGAACTTTCACTAGAAGCCTTCTTGCAGGTGGAGGTTTTCATACCAATGATGTCCTGGACATCTGTTTCAACTTCATAGTCAGATTCACTTTGATCAGTAATTTTTCTCTTCTTAGTGGGCACTACAACCTTGCTCCAATGTTTAGGGGGTCCTGCTTGAACTTTTCTTTCCCCTCCTTCAGATTTTCCATGCAGTTTTGAAGACTTGGAGCCTTCACTTATCATCATTTTTTCTCTTCTTCTCTTAATTTTTCTCAGCATTCCAGCAATAGGTTCCTCATCAGATGTGAGGTCATCAACATTAATAACATCATCAGTCCTTCTTACATCCGCTTTCTTCTTACTTCTTCTTTCACGATCCACATGCATGGGAATACCACCATCAGTCCTATCAGTAGGACTGCTATTGATATCTTCTGTCACGGATGTTGGAACACCAGACCCGACATCTGCCTTAATTCCACTCAGAATCATGGAAACAACCTTCCTAAGTTCCTTATCCTTTTTAACAGCATCATTATCAGTGGAATTCTTGTTTACATCTCGAGATTTAGAATCCTTCTTCTTCTCAACTAAGCCAGATTTAGACCCCTTTTCAGCCACGTTTTTCTTAGGGCTTACTTGGTCAGTATACAAACTAGTCATGGAGTGGACTTTCTTCCTGGTTGAGAAAGGTTTAGACTTCTTACCTGGAATGTTGACATTCGTTGTGTGAGAAGCTTCCTGTTTTCCTTTAAGGTCAGTCGGCATAACATTCAAATGAGCAATGTTGAGCACTAGGTCAGAGAGATTTATCATCTGCAGTGATTCTGCATCTCCAGCATTGATTCGTGGAGAACCAGTGTTATCAGGGGAGCCGTGCATGGATTCAGAGTTAGGATGTTGAGACATGTTTAATTGATCCCACGGTACAGTCTTGAGAATGTTAGGATAAAACCCTAAGACGCGTGAGCTTTGACGAGAGTGTGCAAGAGGAATTTGTGTAGAGTAAGTTTACTGAAAATATGGTGTGTTTGCCTGCCTATTTATACTTTTGAGGACTGGGCCCAGAGTAGAGCGGTATTCACAGAATTTGATTACCCGACTCACCTCAATTGCACATTTATCAAATTCTCCTTCTAAACTTACCTTGCTGGCATACTTACTAAGTTTAAGCTCATTATTACATTTCACCAAGCAAACATCATGAGTTGCTTTACAATTTATCAGCACCTGTTCTAACTTGACAGTCTTCCCAATATCTTTCTTAGTCTCCAAGCTTCTTTTAGTGTTCTCAGAACTCCACAGATAGCAATTATCTGACGCTCTCTTACCTCTCATTATAACCTTACCCTTCTTGTTTGTTATCTAACATTCAGAATTGTAAAGTTGACCTTGAGACCTTGATCACATAATTGACTTATGCTGATCAAGTTTGCATCTAGACCTTTAACAAGTAATACCTCCTCCAGATTGGGTTGTCCTGCACAGTCCAATTTTCCAACACCTATTACTCTCCCTTTTGATCCATTGCCAAAAGTCACGTACTTAACAGGATAAGACTTAACATCTGACAGACATCCCATGATACCAGTCATGTGCCTGGAACATCCACCGTCGAAATACCACTTTTCCCTTGCAAAGACACTGAAGGACTTATAAGCTATGTGTTCCTCTGCAATACTCTTAGGAGTCCACACTTTTGTTGCGCCAACCCACTCTTGTTTCCTACTAGGCTGTAAGCCAGTCTTGGGGTAGCCATATAATCTGTAGCAGAAGGGTTTTATATGGCCAAGCCTTCCACAATAGTGGCATTTCCATCTTTGATTCTTTCTTCTTGTGACATTCTTCTGATGTCTATGAGGATGTTGCAACATGTTATACGACATCTTTGATTCTTTCTCAGGTTGAGCAGGTGTCACTTCAGGCCATTTTCCCTTGTCCATCTCGCTGGAACTTTCAAACCTGAGACCCCTAACATCTCCAACATCTCTTCCTAACTTCAGAATCTCATCAAGCACATCAGAGCTGCTATTAAGCATTCTGACTGTCTTGATGACATTATCCAGTTTAGAGTTCAGAATAACCACTTCACCTTTTAGATTAGAGATAGTAGCCAAATGCTCTACCTTTTCAGCTTTTAGATGAGCAATGATTTTCTTTTGTTCTTCTTTCTGCTGACACACTTCTTCACTTTTAATACATAAGTTCTTATAGGAAGCAGCTAGCTCTTCAAAAGTAAGATCATCACTGACTGATTCTTCATCAGACTCACACATACCTGTTAATGCTGTGACCCTCTTTCCAGACTTCTCATCAGTTTCAGCTTCAGAATCGTCTTCTGACCATGAGACTGATAGCCCCTTCTTTTCCCTCTTGAGATATGTGGGGCACTCAGACTTTATATGCCCAAAACCTTCACACTCATGACACTGAGCTCCTCTCTCTTGGTTAGAATTACCTTCAGTACTGGTATTTCTCCTAGCATTCTGATTTTTACTGATGTCAGATGCCTTGTCCTTAACATTTGATCTTGACTTCCAATCCACCTTTTTGAGTACTTTGTTAAATTGTTTGCCTAGTAACACCAGATCTTCTGAGAGGCCTTCATTTCTGTCCAGATTACTTTCCCTTTCTGAATCACTTGCCTTTGACACAAAAGCTATACTCTTCTTCTTTTCAGTCTTTTCACTGATCCCCAATTCAAATGTTTGAAGTGAACCCACAAGTTCATCCACTTTCATTTTATCTATGTCCCGAGCTTCCTCAATAGCAGTCACTTTCATGTCAAACCTCTTAGGTAGAGATCTGAGGATTTTTCTGACCAGTTTGCTGTCAGACATCTTCTCACCTAGAGCACTTGAAGCATTAGCTATCTCAACAATGTTCATGTGAAAGTCATGAATGCTCTCATCTTCCTTCATCTTCAAATTTTCAAACCTGGTAGTGAGAATTTGAAGTTTTGACATCTTTACTTTAGAGGTCCCTTCATGAGCAGTCTTCAAGACCTGCCAAGCCTCTTTAGCAATGGTGCAGTGTTCAATCAACTTGAAGATATTCTTGTTAACACCATTAAACAATGCATTCATGGCTTTGGAATTCCCTACGGACCCTTTGTAATCTGCATCATCCTAGTCTTCCTCTTCCTTCACCACATCAGTAGGGGTACCTTTTTTATCTTTAACCTTAGGGGCTCCCATCCTTTTATAACAGCTTTCCATGCTTGATCATCCATGGATTTGATGAAAGCTATCATCCTTGGTTTCCAATAGTCATAATTGGAACCATCAAGCAGAGGTGGTTTGTTCAGAAATCCTCCATCCTTGTCCATTGTACCAGAAAGTACCTTCCCTGAATCTCACCCAGAACCAAATAAGGGTGCAAGCTCTTGATGCCAATTGAAATTCTGGCACAGATATCAGATGTCCTATGCAGATGTTGAGACACTGATATCCAACACAATGAACAAGATAAAAATAAAATAGCAGTGCAGAAAGTAAATAACACAGTGATATGTTTACCCAGTTCGGTCTAACACACCTACTTTGGGGGCTACCAAGCCAGGGACGAAACCAATATACGATAGTATTAATTCACAGATCATACAAACACCGAATAATCTGCTCACTTAATCACTACCCTTCCTATGACTTCTACCTAAGACTCACCTAGGTATGAGGCCCTCCTCAAATCCCTCTACAACCACAACCCGTGATTGGTACCTTTCCACTCAAGAAACAAACTGAAAGTCACTCTTTCAAAACACACAATTCTCAATACTTCACAGCTTATGAGAATTGACACACAAGAAACTCAATGCTTAAAAGCTTATGAGTAACTTGACAGAACTTACAACACAAAAATCAGTCCTTATACTGTTATCATAATGATACCAGTTAGGCTCACAAAATACACTCGAAAACCCTAAAAACACAAGTAAGTTCCACACCTAAAACTAGGTTTACATCAGTAAATATATAGCAATTAATCTGGACTGAATTGGGCTTCAAAAACGCAGCAAATAGACTGCTCACAAATCTGTAAAAATAACTCCAACAAAATAGGTCTTCAATCCAAAGTTTCCTATTATGTCTCCATAATTAGAAACAGCAGCAAATCCGAAAACCAACAAATAACCAGAATCCAAAAATGCTTTGGATGCCACATAGGATAACCAAATATTCACAGAATATTCAGTAACAATTCACACAACCAGAATCTGCATTAAAACTGAAGTCACAGCACGATGTCCTATGAGCTGGCATGGAACATCTTCATTCGACATAATGAAAGCAGCCACTTAGAACATTAAGATTCAACATCTTGCTGCTATAGTAGTTTTAGCAAAATAAATGCCAACCTCAAAAGCACAGAAATAACAGATAGATAGAAGAATAAAATTTAGGGGCCTTCTCAACGAGAGCTACAGGCTTAAGGGTTGGAGTTTTAGTGAGATTGGAGTTTTCACATCGTTGCAAAGAGACCCGATGTAAAGGGCCACTTTTTCACATCGGGTTCAAATCCAGGACCGATGTGAAATCCTTTATAACAAAACTTCATATTATTTACGAAACTGCCACCTTGTTATTTTTTCATTAGTGAACTTTTCACATTGGGTGCAAATCCAGGCCCGATGTGAAATCCTTTATAACAAAATTTCATATTATTTACGAAACTACCGCCGCGTTATTTTTCACATCAGTGAAAATAAATGTCTGATGTAAAATCCCTAAATCAAATATTTTTCACTTCATATTGTTATGAAATCTGATGTAAAATCCTTTGACAAATATTTTTCACATCATATATCTTGAAATCTGATGTAAAATCATTTAACCAAATGTCTTATTTTTAGCAGTGAAGTTCTGTATCCTCCTTTACACCATTCAACATTTTCACTTGTTCATATTGCAAGGAAACTCGTGTGTGATAATACCAACTGTTTCTGGCCAGAGTTATTGTTCAAACACTCTTCTTAAGGACCAAGGAGGCTTATAGGATCTCTCTTTTCTTCCTGGAACTCCATTGAAGAAGCATTGGACTTTCTCCAATAGGTACCACTTTTGCACCTTGAAACTTCTTATACATGCATCATCTTTGAACATTTATTGAAGTAAAAATATAGCCCATAATGTGTTTGTTATATGCTTGCTACTGTATGTGTTGAATCTTGTTCATGCATGAATATTTTATTGTTAGAAACCTAAAGTTTCAGTTCTGGTTTTCCCCTTAGCATGCTTTATACAGTGAGAGTTAGGTCTTAAAAATAAAACCATTGGATTCCTGGGATTTTTATAAGAAATTTCCTTTTTTTATATCATTTAATTTTGTTAAAAATTGAGTGAGTTATGGTAGGAGAAAGATTAAGAAAAAACCTTAAGTTTTAGGACTGGTTTTTGAATTGGTACGACTTGTATAGTGAGTTTTAGCTTGTGAGAATAATACCATTGGATTCCTGGATTTTTTCTAAGAAATTTCCTTTTTTATATCATTTAATTTTTTTAAAAATTGAGAGAGTTATGAGTGTTGGAAGATTGAGAAAAAAAGAGAAAAATGGTGGGGAAGAAAAAGAAAAATACGATGAAAAAGAGAGAGAGAGCGTATATGCATGGTGGAGAAGATGATGACGTGGAAAATTCCATTTTATCATGTAACTATCATATATTATTTTGTTGTTTGGGTTTAATACACAGATGTATTGGCAACCCCAGTGGTAACAACGTGCATATTCCTTGTTTCTCTTGTGCCAAGGCGTGAGTTTGAATCCTGGGAACCACCATTTTGCTATTTTTCCACAATTTTGATTCCTTGTGAATTTTGGAAGCATTTTCAAAATATACATGCTTGTTTTCCATCATATTTCACACGTGCATGTATAGCCTAGTAGTTTATTTTTAAAGCCGTAACCAGCTTGTCTTGGGCTCAAGTACTTACAAGACTACTTCCTATATTTTTATCACTTTTTTTTTATGTTTCTTCACATTTTCAAATACTCATAACTCTTTGATCCTTTAACCTTTTTGATCCATTATTTTTCCTATTTGCTCATGACATTGCCTATTTTATGATTGTATTTTAAAATTCCACAAAATAATTATTTTTCACACACTTTTGCATTGTTAAATTATACACCTTTTTTTAAGGTTTTTAGGTCCTTTAGTTGACTTCTTTGCCTTGTTCTTTGATTTCTCTTGGCCATGTTAACTTGTGTGAATGTAATATACCATGTTTGAACCTTGTGAAATGTTAATAACATGTCACTTTCAACATTGCCAAAATTTATGGTACTTAAATACATTATTTTCATGTATAAATGAACTTGTTTTCCATGTATGATTGTAAAGTTTTCTTCTTGACCATTCCCATGATATTTGTCAATTCTTTCATACATTATTGAACACATGCATGTATGTAAGCCCTTGTGCCTGTCCACCTTTGGCCGTGTGTTCATAAATTCCTATAACTTTAATGACATGTCTTTACATGATTCGTAATTGGTATTCTTACCAAGTTCAAATCCCCGTGAAGCTTAAACCTTTGAATATGATCGCCATGAACCTTACCAAGTACCTTTTGGTTGTTACCTATGTCTTGAGCCATGTTTCAACTTGTTTCCTTGATTAAAGTAATGTCTTGACTTGTTTTCATGATTGGTTTTGAATCTTATCCATGTTTAAGTATTGTTATGACTTATACATGTCTTGTATGAAATTTTGATTGATATCCATGTTTAAGTATTGTTATGACTTATACATGCTTTGTTTGAACTTGTATCTTTCTCCATGTTTAAGTATTATTATGACTTATCCATGTTTTGTTGAATCTTTGAATGATACCATGTTTAAGTAATGTCTTGACTTATTCATGCTTTGTTGAACTTTTGAACCTTTATCCATGTTTAAGTAGTGTTTTGACTTATACATGTCTTGTTTTAACTTTGAATTGTTATCCATGTTTAAGTAATGATTTGACTTATACATGTCTTGTTTGAACTTTGAATTGTTATCCATGTTTAAGTAATGTTTTGACTTATACATGTCTTGTTTGAACTTTGAATTTTATCTATGCTTAAGTAATGTTTTGACTTATCCATGTTTGTCTTGAAACCTTGAATGATACCATGTTTAAGTATTGTTATGACTTATCCATGTTTGTTTTGTTTTCATGATTAAGTGGTGTTAGTAAACCCTAATCCATGCTTATGTTAGTTATACACTTGAATCCATGTTTTCATGCATGTTTGTTTTGGTCTTGTTATAACCATGACTTGTATGATTCTTTGATTAACATCATGTTTAGATGATACCTTTGTCAGTTATAATTGATATCATGTTTAAATATCATCCTTGTTCATCTCATCCATATTCACTCATCTTGTTCATGTTTGCCTTGAACTTTATCAAGATACACCTAAGTGATGTTAGCTTATTAGCCTTCATCCTTATTTATTCTTTTTTGTTTCCAAATCCAAAGGAAAGGGTCTTTCATTGACTTTATGTCATAGGTAGCTTAGCCTTACCTCAACCTGTCCCTTTTGACCTTGTTAGAGTCACCAACTTTTCAACTTAGCCTTAGGATAGAGTTGTAGACTCTATGTAAGTGCTATTGTTATGAACACTTACCTTCCCTTTGGAACCTTGATCACTATCAAGTGTTCTTCACCCTTGTTTAGTTGAACTACGATTGCTCTGATTCCGTCCTTGTTAGAATACGTAGGCATAAGACCGTGAAGTCTTTGCGAGCATACTTAGTAAAACCTCTAGGCCTTTCCCCATAAAAAATTCCCAATCAATAGCAAACAAATAATAACATAACAGAAATACAACAAGGGGTTCCTATAGAGTAATGTAGATACTTAAGGTGCTAATACCTTCCCTTAGTATAACCAACCCCCGAACCTTAAATCTCTTAGCATTGTTGTTACATTGCGCAATTAGGGTTTTATTCGATCTTTTCCCTTTCCTTTGGATAAATTAAAGTTCGGTGGTGAACATTCAAAGTTTTGTGATTCAAGTTAACATAATAGCTTGGTATCTGATTCTCACTACAACACACAGAAACACATAGTATATTTTGACTCAATTTGCATGCATTTTAGTGTCAATTTTATATGATTTTATTGTGTTATGTGGGTTTTATCTGTGTATTTCAGGTACATGTTAATTGGGAGACTTGAGCGAGCAAAAACAATGAAAAATAGAAAAAAGGGGAGAAAATGGAGTTGACTGTAGGTTGACGCCCGTCAGCTTTCAGAAAAGAAGAAAAATGGAGAAGATACAGGTTGACGCCTGTCATCCCTCACCCAGGTCAACGCTGATGGGTGTCTTCTGTAAATTTCAAGTCTGTTATTGGATCTTCGCAATTAAATCTTGCTGCCATAATTTTTCCTGAATTTATTTCAAAGTTTTTCAATACCAGAATTTGGAGCGTTTTCTTATAATACGTATTTCCTTGCTTTGGCAATTCAAAGTTTTCATTAATGCTTTTATATTAAATACTATTTGCATGTGCTTACTTAGTTTATTATTATTAAATATGTCTAGCATGTTATATTCAATTTCCTGCAACTAATTTTATAGTGTCATCAATTTCCAGCAACTAATTCAACTAATTTCCAGCAACTAATTTCAGTACTAGAATTTGATGCTTGTTAGCCTTTAGAAAAGAAGAAAACTGGAGAAGATATAGGCGGACGCCCGTCAGGCCGCATCCAGGTCATCTATGACGCCCGTCATGATGTTGGAGTTCGAATTATCGCACCACTATGCTCAGAATCAATCTTTCCCCCACTTCCTTATTTTTATCCATCACTTCCACCCACTATGCAGCAGTTACTTTGTACAAATTTTAGCTATAAAAAGACCTTAGAGTTTAGTTTTTGATATCCAAGTTTTTAGAATTTATTTTAGGCAGAAAAGTTAGTTTGTAAAAAGTGCTTATTTGCTCACACTGAGTGAAAAGTGTACCTTAGAATTAAGTTCTGCAAATTTCCAGTCTGTTCTTGGATCGTCGCAATTAAATCTTGTTGCCATAATTTTTCCAAAATTTATTTCAAAGATTTTCCAGTACTAGAATTTGGAGCTTTTTCTTATAATATGTATTTCCCTACTTTGGCAATTCCAGGTTTTCGTTTATGCTTTTATATTAAATACTATTTGCATATTCCTACTTAGTTTATTATTATTAAATATGTCTAGCATGTTATATTCAATTCCAGCAACTATTTTTATATTGTCATCACCATGTCCGGCTAAAACTCGTCAAGCCTGGAATATGAGGACCATCGTTCCGACGGTACTTAAATTTAAGTCGTAATTTAATTGATTAAGTGAGATTTGTTTAAAGGCTGAATTTTTATTTATTTTAATTTAAATATTCACTAGAAAAGCAAAATTTTGAGTTACCGGTTCAAATTCTAAAGAACAGAACCTGTATCGGACTTAGAGTAAAAATTTTAAATTTAATTAATTGATATGCGAAAGCAACCTTTTCTTTAAATTGCAAAAATAATTATTTTCAAAAAGAGACTTTAAGGCCATAAACAGGCACACGAAAGCGGACGCTTATACACTTAAAATACGGTATTAGACGAGCGAAAGCCGATAATACCTTTAAACTTATTTTTCACTTTAAACAAATTTTTGATTAATTGAAAGTAATTGATTTTCAAAAATAGAAGTTTTTCACTTTGACACGCCGATCACGAGTAAGTGGCAATATAAATTTTAGGATGAAACTCATTTCGGCTGTGCGAAAGTGAACATTTTCTTTAAATTAATTCCTTTTTATGATAAATTACTATTCCAATTTAATTAATAATTAATACGACTTTGGCGAGCACTATTGGTCGATGTGAGCCGCATTCCATTCTCCATCTTTGATTGATTTATCTAGATTAGTTTATTTTAGATATTTTGCACCCTCAATTGTTATTGATAGCCTTAGATTTACATAGCAAAAATAGATAACAGTAGGTTGATATTCGATCTCTGTGGGTTCAACAATCTTTTATATTACTACGACATTTCCATGCACTTGCGGACATGATCAGGAGTCACACTGCAAACTGAAGGACAATGGTCCTAAATATGATGATGGTGTAACTATAAAGGGTGTTCATGCCAAGGTGATGTGGTACCTACCAAAAATTTAAAAGATACCATATGTTGCACAATTTTAGAAGTAAAAAATATAAAATTAAAAAACCCTAAAGTAAGTGTTATTCTTTGTGTCTTTCATATATGATTATAAATTATTTATATTAGTTGTAGTTATTGGTGCATGTTGTTGATATTAAGTTTTGATCTTGTTTTTATTGTTAAGATTGAAGTTTGAATGTTATTTTTGTTGAGATCAATGGTTTAAAGATTTAATGTTGTTGTTGTTGATTATCTAATTGGATTCAAATGTTGTTCAAGTAATAGGTGTTTAACGACATGTTACAAAAAATTTGGACGGTCGTTCAAGAATTCCCATTTTAGATTTTTATTTTCTTGGTTAATAATTTGTTTTAGTTTTGTTGTAAAAATATAAGGTGCGCGCAATTTTGGCTTTTCAATTGGTGTAAACAATGGATATTTTTGGTACAATGTTTCTGTTTTAGAAATGGGCAAAACATACATTGTTTCTGTATCAAAAATGGGCAAAATAGGTTTAGTAATAGATGTTAAAACGAAAATATAGAAAACAAAAAACTATGTTTTCCCCTCGGTTATAAGAAAAAGTGGGGTGCACCATCTAGCTCTAGAAATTATAAAAATGCAGTTGCTGGGGGTCGAACCCTTGACCAATCAGTCTTTCTCTTAAGTGGAACTTCCACCAAGGGAAAAATGGTGTATATTTCATGACGCCCTTCGTTACCTTGCATACGATATCGAGGCTAACCCCCTTTTTCTAACCGAGTTAAAATGTATTTTTCGTGGTGGTGCATATGACTAAATTTAATCCGAAAATGCATCTTCGCGTACCTTACAAAGATGTATTTCTAGATTCTGAACAAATGCAGAAATAAATCCAAAAATGAAACAGATGTCAAAACAAACAAAATTAACATCGATAATTATTACAACATACATTAAAAACTAAATATTACATATATAATTGTTAATTCAAATAAAAAAATACATTTAACCATCAAGTAAGACGTTTCAACATCTTCAAAATATCTTCAGTGGATCTCGCAATTTTCGCATCCAGTTCGATCAAACCATTTGTTTTGTAATGGTGAAAAGTACTCCACACTATCCGTAAATCTTCATTCGTCTTCAGCTCAAACTTGTTGAACTGAATACTTCCTTTGATGTCAATCGAGGGTGAACGATACTCGAGTTTGATAATTTTTCGATTGTCTAAGTATTATGGGAGATTCTCCAGCATGCATTTCAGATATACAAAAGAGTTGTAATCAGTGACCTTAAATTTAAGTGAGACATTCACGTTGTTGAAGTAGGCAAATGCGACATGCCCATATATGCTCATTATGGTGTAATGTGATTTTGTTAAAAATATGACATGAGAGACCCCTATTTATACAAGGTTTAGGCCAATATGGACCTTAGAAATTCAATCTTGTACCAGGGGATATTCTAGAGATGTACTTTCGAATACACCCTATTTCGTTGTGTAAATTTTTTGAAATTATGGTGAATCTGAAAATGCATTTCCAAATAAATCCCTGCTCGCTTTTTTAGACATTTGGAGTTTCCGAATTCACCCGATACATAACAAATTTCAAAAACAAGGGATGCTTTATAATATAAAATGGAGAAATATTTTGGTAAATGAATATATTTGACATCATTAACATTAAGACAAGATTAACAAAACATGTCTAACGACAAAAATTTGTTGAATAAAAACTAAAATAAATCAAAACATGTGTCACCGTCCAAATCTATATATATGGGTGGTCACGCCTTTGACTTTTGTTTATTTATTTCTCTTTCAATCTCGCCCAACTTGGTGAATTCTTGCATCATATCCAAAAAATGATTTAGCCAAGTTTCAGTTTCCCTTGTTGAATGATTTGCCCACTTCAGTGATGTCACTGGTGTCACACCTCAAAAAATGATAAGATATGACCTTCGTGATGGATGCGGAAAGACAGACAGAGTTGCCACTGAATTTTATTTATCCCAAAGAGGTAAAGGAAAATATCGATAAAACCTTTAGGGAAAGAACATGGTCACTGCAACCACATTCTGGGTTCGGGATTCGGTTACGTGAGGGGAAGGTGTTAGCACCCCCTCACGTCCGTTGTACTCAACGGGAACCTCTCAATTCGATTCGTGATAAAGTTAACTAAGATTGTTTATTTTCTTCTAAGGGAATAAAATGAAAGGGTAAGTTAAAATGATTCTATTTTCTAAGGGGAAATGGATATTTTTTATTAGGGTGCTAGCCAAGGATTGGGGCCCTTGTGCCTACGTATCTTCACTTGTAAGAAGTGAAGAATCAGAGCGTCCATAGTTCATTGGACTACGATGAAATTGGGAAGTTTGCTCACTAGGATCTCACAATCCTAGGCCTACATATTCTCAACATGTATCAGAAATCAGAGCACCCGTAGTTCGGACTACGGTGTATTGGTGTTTTTTTATGGATGATGTTAACGTTCGTATTCTAGCAGTTAGGTGTATTGCAGCTCGCTCGTGGAGTCTTATGCGTTACCTATTTACGGTAGAACGTAAATAACATGTCCTTTTAAGAAATAGTTTTGATCGCACAGAGGCGAGAAGTTGGTATAATGTGTTGATTGTTTATTTGGATGACGATTACTTGAATGCTTAAGAAAGGCTCCTCGGGCACAAATAATCGAGAGAGTGAATCGAAGACTCGACTCTCTCTCTTTTTCAACCTTAATTGTGAAATGGTTTTGATATAGGTAAAGTATTTTAAGCGGATGATGATTACTTGAAAGCTTAAGAAAGGCTTCTCGGGCCCAAGTAATCGGGAGAGTGAATCGAAGACTCGACTCTCTCTTTTTTTCATCTAAGTGATTGAGAAAATAGTTAGGATTTAGTTTATTATAAAAAGTTTGATATGAAGCGTATTATAAATCTTTTTAGAGATGACGATTATTCGGGTGTGAAGAAGACTCATCACACTTAAACAATCAAAGAGAGAACTCGAAGATACCAGTCTAACTCTCTTTTCATATTTTATTGAAAGAAAGTGTTTCATAGTTATTAAGTGTTTTAGTATGATTTGAAAAAGATGCTCGCTATGGATCGAGGTTTGGGTTCGCGTTTGAGACGATTAAGGGTTTAAACTAAATGGGATGGAGGACCTAATTGATTAGGGTAAGGTCGATGGAGACGCACGAGGTAGTCAACTTACAAGAGTTGGGGTTGGGCTTGATATATGGATCAAGTATGCTTTAGGGTTTTGGAATTCAATCATGCAAAGGCAAAATATAAATAAACAAGTAATAGAAAGTAATCAGATTTTAATCGTGCATACTAGCAAAGTGGACTAGTCTTCTAAACAACCAACTAGAAATAATTGATCGAATAGGTCTCACTGTAAGGAAGCCTGGGAGTAAGCTATAAATGTTGTATATGGTGATCAAAAGGTTGATGGCGATGCTTAAAAAGCAATCGACTTACAGGGTGAAAAATGGCTCGATGTTGAATCGAGAATTTATTTTTGAAAATGGTTTTTGGGTAAGTGAGAAACAAAGATGGAAATATCAAGGCATAAGCACAAAGTATGAGGATTAGTATAGTTAAGGCAACCGATTAAAGCTCACATATTAAATCATAAAAAAATGCAAGACCGCTATTAATTAAATTAAATATGGATACTTAACAAAATTAATTAATATTTTTAATTTATTAATATTAAGTAAATATATTTAATGAAAATTATAATGATAATATATTTCCTTTCATAATATATATGATAAAAAAAATAAATTGGAAAACAAATGAATTTATATGCAAAGACATGTGTTGGGCTTAGTTAGAAAGATGAGAATAAAATGGGTTGGGCCATAAACGGATGCCCCAAAAACCCTAATCACAACATTAGCTGCTCCAAACCAACAACAAGTGCCTTAATGAAGTCTAGGCACACTTATCCTCACCTGACCGAATTGAAAGGGAGAGAGAAAAGGGCGGTTGGCTTTCCCCAACAGCAGCCACGCGTGATCATTACTTAATGCATGCAAAAGGCTTTTATTAAAAAAAACAGTGTGTACACAAGACTGACCAAGCATTAACCTTACGTTGGGCCGTGGGAAAAAATCATGGGAATATCAATTAATTATTGTCATCTTAAATCAAAATAGGTTATACTCAATAAAAAAAGAATTAAAACCAAATAAAGAGGAAAACAATCAAAGCAAATACTCTCTCTTTCACCCGTCCTGCTCTCTCTCTAAACAACTCAAACCTAACCGAAAAAATCTACAATGGTGACAAACGAAGAACCAAAAGGCGGTGAGCATGAACCTCACAGCGGCGACACTGTGCTCAACCCAAAATCCTGTTTCGAGTCCCTTACCCTCATAAACGAACCTTCCTAACCCCAAATCTAATAGTGTAATCTCCAGAATACAAACACAAAACCCCCGAATCCAAAGTATGAAACAAAACACCCTAGATTTCCTAACCAAAATCAAATCAACAAAGTCAACCAAAACAAACAATTAAAGGAGGAATCTTCCTCGTTTCATCAAGGCAAATACATGAGTAATGCAACAAACGATAAGAGGAGATATCAAAATACCAAATCGGAGTTAATCCAACGATTACAATTCCGATGAACTCAGGTATGTAGCCTCCCTCAACTCTCTGTGCTTTTAACTCCCATCTCCTTCTTCACTTCTCTAAGTTCTCTTTGGTTGCTTGAGTAATGGTATTCGTTTAGGGTTTTTTCTTGTGTAGAAACTTAGAGTACTTGTTTTGTGAAATGAATCACTATATATATCCCAAAATATTAGGGTTAGCATACAATGCTTGCAACAATTCTGAAAATTATGGTCTGTTATGGTTTAGGTCTTGTCTGCTACGAATTGTCTTGGTCCTATTGTAGCGGAAAAAATCGTGAGTGTAAGCTATTGACTAACTTAACTCATAAAGCAAGAGTTGCCACCGCACTTTTATTTTATCCAAAAGGAAAGGAAAAAGAGCGAACAAGTTCTAAAATAGAACAAGTTAACAGAGACTGGGTAAGGGGGTTGGTTACGCAAAGGGAAGGTGTTAGCACCCAAAACGTCTATAGTACTCTATAGGAACCCTTTGAAATATCTACGCTTTTTGGTTTGAAAAGGTTTGTTTGAAATGAGATTGGGGAGGTGAGAAGAGAAATGTTTTTTAGTATCTTTGTTTGGAGAAACATGTCGCCTCATGCCTACGTACCCACAAAGTGCAATATAGGATCAAAACCCCGTACTTCGTGGTACAAAGAATGAAATTTGTTTGTTTTGGTTGATTTTAAACAGTAGAGACAAGTCGTCATTCCAAGCGAATAATTCCGCTATAAAAAATGAATCATGTCTAAACTTGTGAAAAAGTTAAAGGAAAAGTGCACAAGGGTACAAAGGAGGGTAAGTGAGTTTGGTGTTTTTTAAAGTCTTTTGAAAAAGGGGTCAACATGCTTATGTAGTTTAGCATTTATTAAGAAATGAAAAGAAAAGAGTAAAATCACCGGACAAAATCAAGGTTTGATTATGAAAGAGGTGAGAGTTTGAAAACAAGAAGGTTTTGAAAAAGGAAGAAGATTTTGAAAATTTAAGAATGGGGAGGAGATGAAGAGGCTATCCTAAAGCATAAATTAAAAGCTAAGGATAAGAAAGATCTAACCACAAATGTAGCTATCTTCGCCATAAACCAAGCAAAAGTACAAAACTCCAAAGTCTTCAAACCATAATTCCAAAGCAATGGGAGAAAGTCCAAGTTCTAAGTCCAAAGGTCCAAGAATAGCATTGGATGTCCAAGGTCTAGGTGCAAAACTCCATGTCCAATGCAAAGGATAGTAACCATTGTCCAAGATTAAGAGCAAAAGTTTTTTAGAGGTTTTGGCCATTATTAATGTTTTTTGGTCCAAGTGGACAAAGAGAAAAAGTCATAAGCATAAACATATGGTCCAAGTGGACAAAGTGAAAATGACGGAAGTATAAACAAGATATGATACGATATAATGACATAAAAATAAAGAGAGATAGGGAGCAAGAAGGAAATATAAAAGTAAGGTTAGAAGTTAGTGATTAGTTGTTAGAACAAATGATCAATAAGGATTGAATAATGCACTTAGGTCAAGGTTAATGAGAACTCATTAGAGGAATGATAAGACCAAAGCCTCCTAACAACAAGTCTTATAGGTATTGAGCCAAATAGCAAATAATCAACCATCCTTGGGCTTGCAAATATAAGTTTGGGCCACAAATAATCATTTTCCGATACGGGACACATGTAGCGCTATGCTAAGCAATCACCAAGTGACTTATATAGAAGTCACCCTACTCGAGGCCATTCAAAATGATCTTTGTGCTAATGCATGCTAGATGAGCGATATATAAATCGTCATCCGAAAGCAATACCGCACGAAAAGAAAAAAGGTAATGATCTAGTCTTGATCAAGAATTCAACAAAGAAATTCTAAGATCCTGAAGACTTTCATCGATCAAAATAAAAGAGAAATAGATAAAGAGAAAGCCAAATTAAACCACAAAATTATGTGATCTAAGGCTAAGAACAAAGGGAAGGGGTTAGGAATGAAGAAACTACCAAAACAGTCCTAAAAATAGGTGAAAAACACCATTCTGTTTCAGGGTAATCGATTACTATGATTAGGGTAATCAATTACCACTGCAAAAATAGCAAAAAACAACAAAAAATCAGCATCTCTAAAATTCAGAATTCCTTCAAAATTCAGCATGATCGAGGAATGGATTGTGCACGAGATTTCAATGTAAACAATAATAAATACACCAATTGAAACGTAATTTGCAAGATCTAAAGATCAAGCAACAAGAATTATTAAAGGATCACATTGTGGAAGATGAATCAAGAACAACAATGGTGGAAAATGAGATTACCACTCCAAATCTGTAAATTCCTTCAAATTGCTTCAAGATACCAACTCCAAAGCCTTGATCTACCAGAATTGATGAAGAAAACAAGTTTGGATGAAGGTTTAGCTCAAAGTTGAACAAAATTCAATGTGAAAACTTGTTAACTTTCAAAAGAAGAAAAGTGAGCTTTGAGTGAATTTTGTGGTTGAGGAGAGAATTTGCAAGGGGTTTCTTGGCTATCAAAAGCTTGTGAAATGAATGAAACGAGGGTCCTATTTAATGGACTTAGGCTTGGAAATTTTGGTGGTTTGGAATTTGGTTTGGAAATGAGAATTAGGCTTGGAATTTGAATTTGGAGGGAAATTAGCAAAAGAGTGGTGATTAGTGAAGGTGTATGGTGGGAATTAATTGTGATGAGGTAGGGGAATTTAAATGAGTTGGTCTAGAATATTCCGCATGTGATCATTTTTGAAAATTGGTGCCAAAATGCTGCAGAATTTGAATCTGCTAAATTTTCACAATTCTGCACGAGGGTAATTGATTACCCTGATCAGGGTAATCGATTACTTCAGGCAAAAAATGTGAAAAATGGCCTTTTGGTTGCACTGTTGTAGCTCTGACTCGATTTTTTGCTTGTCAAAGAAGGCATGGAAATAAACACATGAACCTTGGAGTCTCTTGAATAATAATCAATCAAAAACTTGAGAACTCTTGATCAGATGAATTTTTGAATTATGTGTAGTTCAACTTTGACTTTATCAGATGAAATTCATTCGAGCTGAGGGATTGTTGCCTGGTGTTTTGATCTGTTCTTCCCCTGAAAAATTAATAAAGGAGAAACAAAATATTTTTTGGATTTTGATTAGTGGTTAGTAAACATAAACAAATAAAGTAGTAAAGCGAAAAAGAAACATACAGATGCTAGGTGATCCCTGTAAGGCATAAACCTAAAGATGAGAGGAATAAGTGAACCAATGTGTGATCCCGTTTGTATGCAATGATGTGCAAATGATATGTGAATGATATATGGAATCTTAGGGTTCAAAAATTAGGTTCTTACAGCTGCCCCTATTTAAGTCTCTTCTATCGGGAGATATGAAGATACTTAAATACAAAACGCTATATTTTTTAGCTCTAAGATGCCACAAGAATGATATGAATGCAAAGGATAAGACACTCTGCAGGGAAACTTAAAACAAGGGATTTACGGTAAATTGAGTGAGATGGTGTGAAAAGCAACGTCGGGGAACACAAGCTATTTCTGGAGATCTGTCAAGGTGACAAGAAGTATCCATCAATAGTTGGAAAGGGAGGGACAAGACCCTAGAAAGACATGTAATGACATCCAAGAATGACATTGGATGGAAACTAACGAACGAGACAAAAGTATGCCAATGGATGTCCAAGAATGGCATTGGACAAACAACAAGAAAGTTTTTGGTAAAAACAACATCATCCAAGAATAGCATTGAATGGAGGTGAAAACACTCTATTGGGGATAAGATATCGAAGAATGGCATTGGATGAAAGGAACTACAACATTCAAGAATGGCATTGAATGGGGCAACAGTAAACATCAGACATATCCAAGAATAGCATTGGATGGAAACCAAACTTCCATTTGAAAAATTTCCCTAGGGACATCCAAGAATGGCATTGGATGACAAGGGTAAACATCAGAGGTATCCAAGAATAGCATTGGACTCGGATGAGGAAAATATCAAAGATATCCAAGAATAGCATTGAACAGAAGGAATCACAACATCCAAGAATGACATTGAATGAAGTGAGAAAAGTTTTGGAAAATACGTCAGAATTATCCAAGAATGGCATTGGATAAAGTGAGAAAGAGCTTTCAGGAATGGCACTGAAAGTAAAGGTAAATCACTACATTCAAGAACGACATTGAATGATAGTGAGATAGATATCCAGGAATGGCACTGAATGCAAAGGAGAAAACTCACCCAGGAATGGCGCTGAGTGAACAGATAAAGCTTTCAGGAATAACACTGAAAGATATTCAAGAAAAATCTGCTGGGGATTACAAAAGAGACAAGACTTTCAGGAATAGCACTGAGAGAAACAAGAAGAACAAGATATCCAGGAATGGCACTGGAGTGAGAGAAAATAAAGGTATCCAGGAATGGAATTAGAGATCAAAAGAGACAAACATCCAGGAATGGAACTGGAGTGAAAGAATGCAAAGATCCAGGAATAACACTCGAACTAAAGAAGACAAACATCTAACAACAACACTAGATGCACATGGAAGCGACAACATTCAGGAATAACACTAAATGAAAAGACAGGTAATCATTTTGGCAGGCGCCAAGTAAGCTGGACTTCGATCACAAGGTAAGATGTTGATAGCAACAGGACCTCGGGAAATACACATGGGCGTGAAACACACTTCGAGCTATGCGAATCTTTCTATGCATGAACTAAGAATGATTTATGTATGCAATGCAGATGATTGGGACAACTGAGACAAACTCTTTTGTGAGGGAAGAATGGAATTCTGATTCCTCAACACAGGGAACACTGCCCACTCTGCTTGGAGAGAAGATGTTGAACATATCTCTGTCACACTTATGAATTGTATCAGGCTAAAGGTCCTTTGAGGAAAGACATGAGGAGTTGCCCGGGTATTCTCGAAGAAGCTTGCCCCAAATTGATTGACTGATGAGGATAAACTGATCATGGCTTCAGCTTGACAGCTGTGGGGAAAAGATTGACCATGGCTTCAATTCTTGAGAAGAATGCTAAGGATAAATTGATCATGGCTTCAGCTTGACTATTGCTGTGGAAAATGAGTTGATCATGGCTTCAGTTCTTGAAATGAATATTAAGAAGGCTAAACTCAGTATGAGTCTTGAAAGAGATCTTATGGTTAACCAATTATGAGAATAACTTGCACTGAGCAATAAATCTTGAACTAATTCACAACCGAATATGGAAGTAATGTGCCCCTGATAGGATCACTGACCAAGTTTCTCAACTGTTTGAAATTTCTTGATGAGAAAAGTCTGTCTGTAAATAAAATATTCGTTCAAACATGGTAATTTTAATGCGAAGTTCATGCAATTTTGAAATCAAAAATCATTTTTGGAATGATATTACTGATGTATAGCAAATGAATTACTTGTAAAAAAACATGGCGGTTTAGACATTAAAAATGAAAGAGAAAGCAAAGGTATGAATGACATTAAAACAAATGATTGGCAACAAACTTAGGAGTCAATTTACACAACCTTGTTGTAATATGCTTTCAAAAGAAACTTGGCTTCAGTTAGGTCTTTTGAGGGTTGTAACGTGGTCTGGTTCACGACTTTCGAAACAAAGGATATAGGCTCAAAGTTTATTTGTTCCCAATCCATTATTTGTGGTGATCTTCAGTCTTATGCTTAGTTAATTCAAACTATGCATTCAGGTTCCAAGCGATTTTGGAATTGCAACACTGTTATGATGATGACTCAAGAGCCAAGGGATTTTTTTTTGAGATGGGAGTCACTTTTTCTTACAATATTTTGTTGTTTTTGACGAGGACCTCAGTTAACTCGTTTTGTCTTTGAGGATTTTGGTAACCTCTTTATTTTTCTTTTGTTATCCTTAACTTTTGCCTGAACTGTGTCATTTGAGTTTACAGTCAGCGGGATACCCCAATGTTTTCCTAAGTCTCCTTCATAAGTTTTGACTTAGCGAGGTTTTCTTTTGATTGATTTTTTCATACTTTTTTTTAAAGATAGTGACTGCCTGGCTTAATGATTATGGTGAACCATCATTGGCTTGTTATTTGAAAGACATCTTCGACACTTCTTTGATGTGTGCGAAGGAAAGCTTGTGATTGCAACCTTTATTGGAAGGTGTCATGAATGATTCTTTTGTGTTTAAATGCACAGTCAAATTAACTGAGAACTACCCATCCCCAGGTTAAAATTACGGGTTTTTTCGTACAGAAAGAAACTCCAACTTCTAGGCTTAAAGGGGTTGACAAGGGATTAACTTCCTTATTTCTCTAGTGTTTGGGAGTTGAAACAATGCATATACATCATCAGCCAAGTTTTAATTAAAAGCATACAATCCAGTAATTTTGGGTATTTCGTTTTCATCATCCTCCCTCCAATCTTTGTATAAATAAAAGCTTGATAAGGAAAGTAAACAAGAGATATATTTTTGTTTTGTGAAAAAGAAAGCATAAAGATGCACACAGTGTATGTAAATGAATCAAATCAAAACATTGCAATGCTCATTTCATTGAAATTACCATGAAAGTACAAATAAAGTTCGAAAGCAAACAGTCAATACTATCAAAGAAAAATGCAAGCAGAAAGAAACAAGTCCTAGTGACTAATCAGCAACAAGGATGAGCTGTCCTGTCTGAAACACTTGCTTTAGGAGATGATTTGTCTGAACTGACTCAAACTTCACTTGGCATACTCTGGCAAAGGATTGTTGACAACATTGGGATTCTCATCAAGAAAGGTGAGGATCTTGTCTCTGATCAGCTCTTGTACTCTAGCCTTCAATGCATAGCAACCTTCTAAGTTATGGACTACCCCACCTTGATGGAACTCACAATGAAGATCAACCCTATAGCTGGCTGAGAGAGGATTTGGAGGAGGAGGTAGAGCCCTCGTTGTAATCAAACCTTTCTGAACAAGACCTGGATACAGTTCAGTGTAAGACGTCGGGATAGGATCAAAGTTAACTCTATTGCGATTCTGATTTTGTCTAACAGCCCGACGAGGAGCTTGAACTGGTTGAGCATTGACAACTGAAGTAATTGCAGCTACATATTGTTGTTTCCTGCGACGAGGTTTCCCTTCAACTGAAATAGCATGGGTATCACCATCCTTCTTCTTTTGAAAGTTCCCAGCGGACTTTCTAGCACCATTAAAGGATTTAGCATTAGTAATCTTTCCTTTCTTGATGCCCTCTTCTAGTCTTTCTCCAATAGTGACTAGGTAAGCAAAACCAGATGATACACTGCCTATCATTTTTTCCCAAAAGAGTGGCTGAAAAGTGTCCATGAACAATCCAGTCAATACATTTTCTGCCAAGGGTGGCTTCACTTGAGCAGCTAGCTCTCTCCAACGCTAAGCGTACTCTTTAAAGGATTCTTTTTATTTCTGAGACATGTTTTGCAGTTGACGGCGATTAGGTGCCATGTCCAGATTGTACTTATACTGCTTTAAGAAAGCATCAACCAAGTCCTTCCAGCTTTGGATACGGTTCTTCTCAAGTCCTATATACCATTTTAGTGAAGCCCCACTCAAACTGTCTTGGAAACAGTGAATGAGCAGTTTGTCATTATTGGTATAGGAAGCCATCTTGCGGTAGTACATCACCAATTGGCTTCTGGGACAGGTGTGCCCCTTGTATTTCTCAAAATCAGGAGGTTTGAATTTGGTGGGCATAACCAAGTCTAAAACCAAGCACATGTCCATTGTGGAAGCACCAAAGACATCACTTCCTTCCACGACTCTTATCATTTTTTCCAGAGTTTGCCATTGCTCTTTGACTTCCTCAATGTATCCAGGTTCTCCCTGACTTTTGGATTATGGACCAGCAGCATGGTACACGAAAGGAGGATTCTCAGGAGTAGCCTGAGCAACAGAATACACAACAGGCTGAGGTTCAGTGAACAATGGAGCTGAAGATGCTGGTAGTACAGATGGGACAACCATTGAAGTAGTTGCAAAGGGTGGCGAGTAATTCAAAGGTAACCCAAATTCTAGCCAAGTAGAAGCTGGTTGTTGGATTAGTGGAGGGTTAACAGCAGCAGTTCAGATTTTAGAAATCACGGTCCTTTGAGGTGGTTCACCTCTAGCAATTAGAACTTGCATCATTTCTGTGAGCTTGGTCATGCTGGCCTTCAACTCATCAATTTCCATTTTGACTTCGGCATTGTGTTGTTCTTGATTTTCCATTCTCAATCTAACAGCAGCTCTAGTTTCGTAGTTGTGTTGAGGAAACATCTTGACGGTGAACATATAACTGAAGAAGGAAACAGTTGAAGTGAGCTTCTGTGAAAACTTGGAAGAATGCAGATGTATGCTCATGGATGCAAGAGTGCATGGATGCAACAACCACAAACAAGATCACTCAAAGCACACGGGTCAAGGGTCTGAGTCACGAGCATGGAGTCAAGGTTAAGAACCAAACCACAGTGGATGTACTAAGGTTATCAGCACTTGTAGAACAAGGTTCTAAAAAATGCCCAGAGTCATAGATCCATCTTTTGGATATTATCGGCTTAAACGACTACTCGTCAGCCAACAATATTCTCAAGAGAAACTCGTCTGAGTGTGGTATCACACAACAACTAATTCAAGTCTACACCTGAATAGCCACCGCACCACGTCCTAATAAAGCCAAGATGGGTTAAAGGGTTCTAAGGTCCTCAGCTTCTCAGGCACCCAGGTTGGAAAAAGTAATGCCATTCACGACTACTCGTATGACATCAGTAATTCCAAAGGGGCCTCCACTGAGCGGGGGATCTCAAGTCAGCTTAGTAAGGACTACTCCACGTAAGCTGAACAAGACTATACCACCCTCCTATCATAAGTTCTCTCAAGTCCGGGTATAGGACTTATCCCACCACACAGAGATCACCAAGCAGAACAACCAATAACATTCAAATCAAATAGATAAAGCGTAAATAAATCAAAGTATGCCAAACCCACTAAGAACCAAAGTCCCCAGCAGAGTCGCCACTTTTCTGTAGTGGCAAAAATCGTGAGTGTAAGCTATTGACTAACTTAACTCATAAAGCAAGAGTCGCCACCGCACTTTTATTTTATCCAAAAAGAAAGGAAAACGAGCAAACAAAACCTAAACAAGTTCTAAACAAGAACAAGTTAACAGAGACTGGGTAAGGGGGTTGGTTACGCAAAGGGAAGGTGTTAGCACCCAAAACGTCTATAGTAACCTATAGGAACCCTTTGAAATATCTACGCTTTTTGGTTTGAAAAGGTTTGTTTGAAATGAGATTGGGGGGGTGAAAAGAGAAATGTTTTTTAGTATTTTTGTTTAGAGAGACTTGTCGCCTCATGCCTACGTACCCACAAAATACAATCAATATAGGATCAAAACCTCGTAGTTCGTGGTACAAAGAATGAAATTTGTTTGTTTTGGTTGATTTTAAAAAGTAGAGACAAGTCGTCATTCCAAGCGAATAATTCCGCTATAAAAAATGAATCATGTCTAAACTTGTGAAAAAGTTAAAGGAAAAGTGCATAAGGGTACAAAAGAGGGTAAGTGAGTTTAGTGTTTTTTAAAGTCTTTTGAAAAATGGGTCAATATGTTTATGTAGTTCAACATTTATTAAGAAATGAAAAGGAAAGAGTAAAATCACTTGACAAAGTCAAGGTTTGATTATGAAAGAGGTGAGAGTTTGAAAACAAGAAGGTTTTGAAAAAGGGAGAAGATTTTGAAAATTTAAGAATGGGGAGGAGATGAAGAGGCTATCCTAAAGCATAAATTAAAAGCTAAGGATAAGAAAGATCTGACCACAAATGTAGCTATCTTCACCATAAACCAAGAAAAAGTACAAAACTCCAAAGTCTTCAAACCATAATTCTAAAGCAAAGGGAGAAAGTCCAAGTTATAAGTCCAAGGGTCCAAGAATAGCATTGGATGTCCAAGGTCTAGGTGCAAAACTCCATGTCCAATGCAAAGGATAGTAACCATAGTCCCAGATTAAGAGCACAAGTTTTATAGAGGTTTTGGTCTTTATTAATGTTTTTTGGTCCAAGTGGACAAAGAGAAAAAGGCATAAGCATAAACATATGGTCCAAGTGGACAAAGTGAAAATGACGGAAGTATAAACAAGATATGATACGATATAATGACATAAAAATAAACAGAGATAGGGAGCAAGAAGGAAATATAAAAGTAAGGTTAGAAGTTAGTGATTAGTTGGTAGAACAAATGATCAATAATGATTGAATAATGCACTTAGGTCAAGGTTAATGAGAACTCATTAGAGGATTGATAAGACCAAAGTCTCCTAACAACAAGTCTCATAGGTATTGAGCCAAAAGACATATAATCAACCATCCTTGGGCTTGCAAACCTAAGTTTGGGCCACGAATGATAATTTTTCGATACGGGACACATGTAGCGCTATGCTAAGCAATCGCTAAGTGACTTATATAGAAGTCACCCTACTCGAGGCCAATCAAAATGATCTTTGTGCTAATGCATGCTAGATGATTGATATGTAAATCGTCATCCGAAAGCAATACCGCACGAAAAGAAAAAAGGTAATGATCTAGTCTTGATCAAGAATTCAACAAAGAAATTCTAAGATCCTTGGGCTTGCAAACATAAGTTTGGGCCACGAATGATCATTTTCCGATATGGGATACATGTAGCGCTATGCTAAGCAATCGTAAAGTGACTTATATAGAAGTCAGCCTACTCGAGGCCAGTCAAAATGATCTTTGTGCTAATGCATGCTAGATGAGCGATATGTAAATCGTCATCCGAAAGCAATACCGCACGAAAAGAAAAAGGTAATGATCAAGTCTTGATCAAGAATTCAACAAAGAAATTCTAAGATCCATAGGACTTTCATCGATCCAAATAAAAGAGAAATAGATGAGGAGAAAGCCAAATTAAACCACAAAATTATGTGATCTAAGGCTAAGAACAAAGGGAAGGGGTTAGGAATGAAGAAACAACCAAAACAGTCCCAAAAATAGGTGAAAAACGCCATTCTGTCTCAGGGTAATCGATTACCATGATTAGGGTAATCGATTACCACTGCAAAAACAACAGAAAAACAGCAAAAAATTAGCATCTCTAAAATTCAACATTCCTTCAAAATTCAGCATGATCAAGGAATGGATTGTGCACGAAATTTCAATGTAAACAACAATAAATACACCAATTGAAACACAATTTGCAAGATCCAAAGATCAAACAACAAGAATTATTAAAGGATCACATTGTGGAAGATGAATCAAGAACAACAATGGTGGAAATGAGATTACCACTCCAAGTCTTAAAATTCCTTCAAATTGCTTCAAGATACAAACTCCAAAGTCTTGATCTACCAGAATTGATGAAGAAAACAAGTTTGGATGAAGGTTTAGCTCAAAGTTGAACAAGATTCAATATGAAAACTTGTTAACTTTCAAAAGAAGAAAAGTGAGCTTTGAGTAAATTTTGTGGTTGGGGAGAGAATTTGCAAGAGGTTTCTTGGCTATCAAAAGCTTGTGAAATGAATGAAATGAGGGTCCTATTTATAGGACTTAGGCTCGGAAATTTTGGTGGTTTGGAATTTGGTTTGGAAATGAGAATTTGGCTTGGAATTTGAATTTAGAGGGAAATTAGCAAAAGAGTGGGGATTAGTGAAGGTGTATGGTGGGAATTAATTGTGATGAGGTAGGGAAATTAAAATGAGGTGGTCTAGAATATTCCGCATGTGATCATTTTTGAAAGTTGGTGCCAAAATGCTGCAGAATTTGAATCTACTGAATTTTCACAATTCTGCACGAGGGTAATCGATTACCCTGATCATGGTAATCGATTACTTCAGGCAAAAAATGTGAAAAATGGCCTTTTGGTTGAACTGTTGTAGCTCTGACTCAATTTTTTTTTTTTGTCAAAGAAGGCATGGAAATAAACACATAAATCTTGGAGTCTCTTGAATAATAATCAATCAAAAACTTGAGAACTCTTGATCATATGAATTTTTGAATTATGTGCAGATCAACTTTGACTTTATCAGATGAAATTCTTTCGAGTTGAGGGACTGTTTCCTGGTGTTTTGATATGTTCTTCCCCTAAAAATTTAATAAAGGAGAAACAAAATATTTTTTGGATTTTGAATAGTGGTTAGTAAACATAAACAAATAAAGTAGTAAAGCGAAAAAAAACACACAGATGCTAGGTGATCACTGTAAGGCATAAAGCTAAAGATGAGAGGAATAAGGGAACCAATGTGTGATCTCGTTTGTATGCAATGATGTGCAAATGATATGTTGAATCTTAGGGGTCAAAAATTAGGGTCTTACAGCTGCCCCTATTTAAGTTTCTTCTATCGGGAGATATGAAGATACTTAAATACAAAAAGCTATATTTTTTAGCCCTAAGATGCCACAAGAATGATATGAATGCAAAGGATAAGACACTCTATGGGGAAACTTAAAACAAGGGATTTACGGTAAATTGAGTGAGATGACATGAAAAGACACGCTAGGGAACACAATCTATTTCTGGAGATCTGTCAAGGTGACAAGAAGTATCCATCAATAGTTGGAAATGGGGGACAAGACCCTGGAAAGACATGTAATGACATCCAAGTGTCATACCCCAAATTTTGACCATTAATATTTTCCATCATTGTGCAAATCATCATCACAAAATAGATGGACTATCTTGCCTCATCGGTCTCTCCAAGGATGGGTGAACACTTACTATAATCAGAATTAGGGTTTCAAGCCATCTCTGAGTGCTTAGACAAAGGATCAATCAAGGAATGACATGATCTTCAACTTGTATAACTCCTCAAACATCCACAATGGATCAAGAGGACTCCTACTTCAAGGATTAAGCACAAGGTTGCTCCCTTCAAGGTGGATCAAGCTTCAAGATCGCCAGTGTCACAAAATTAGGGTTTTGGTCGACCAGGGCCTCCAGATGGAAATTTTCATCTGGGCATGAGCCAATGATTCAAAACATATCCTAATATTCTCCATGGAACCTCATGGACCCAATCATCAAGTTAATTTAGCCTCAGGGGATGCATACATAAAAAATCAGGAATTAGGGTTTCTTGACCTAATTCACCCCTAGGTTAACTTTTGGGACAAATCATGAACCAAGACCTCAAGACATGATTTTAGGGTCTCTATTATACCATATTGATCCATTTGGAACAATGGATTGATCCAAGAAGCTTGAGCAAGAAGTTTCAATTTCATCTGAACCACAGTTAGGGTTTCGCGTGAAACGTCAATTGTAGCTTTGACTTTTGACCAGGACATGCTCCTAAACCCTAGGACATGATTCAATACACCCTATAACACCCATGGAACATGTCCATCAAGTTTGATTTAGGTCAAGGACATGATTTCATAAAGGATTGCACAGTTTGGAATTCATCTGACAAAAAGTCAACTGTGCACAAAAGTCAACTTTGACTTTTTGAGATTTTTCACAAAAATGGTTTTTTAACCCTAAAATGATGTTAATGTATGATTTGAATCATCATTCATCAAGGAAAATCAAAGAAAGTGGGATAACTTGTAAAAGGGGTAACCATAAAAACTTAGAAAATTTTCTATGAAATAAAGTGACAAAGGTACCAACTTTGGAGGATCATAACTCCTAAACTACAAAGCCATTTTTTTCCATCCAAAGCTTGATTTGTAGATCTAATTGCCCTCTACAAAAGCTTCATACTGACCTATGTCCAAATTCCTCATGGATTTTGAGTTATGGAGTGATCAAAATCAAGAAAAGTCACTTTGTTCCAACACTTAGTGAAAATTTCACTAAGTCAGAATTTGCCTTACTTTTTTCCAAATGTAGGGACATTTTTCACTTGGATCCAAAAGGCATCAAAACCAAATATGATCAAACAGTTGTTGTATCAAATAAGAGCTTTCCAAAATGGCCAAGAACATCACCAAATTCAACTTGAGCCATGAGATATGACATTGGCAAGTTGCCTTGCTGAAATCTACCAAGGCAAGGCAAAATTTTGTACTTTTGCTCGATTTTCCAAAATCAGCCAATTCCAAGCCTTGTCATCACTTTGGACACATCTGAGGATTGAATCTAAAGGGGACAATCACTGAGCCAAGCCTCCAAAGGCCTACAACACTTGCCTTTCTCAAAATCCACTTCTCACTCTCAAAAATGCCTTTCTTAGCAAGTCACTATCGGGTTTTTCATTAGAGAGCAATTCCACTCAAACCAATCACACACACACACCTCACATACATCATATGAGAGCTGATCAAACACTCAAACAACATCTGGAACACTGATTTCTCAGAATCACCAGTCAATTGCTCAAGGTTTTACCCAAGTTGCAGTTGAGATGCCATGAAGTGATCCAGCCAATTTCCATCAAGTCCAAGCATTCAAACACAATCCATAGGGTGTAGGGAGGCTGTTCAGATCATCACAACTCATCTGTAACACCTCCTACTCAGAAATCATTTTGAACTTGCTGTCACGACCTAGAGGTAAGCCTAAACTTGGTCATCTCTCAATCTATGCATATTTCCTCGCACAATACTTTTGCCAAATGTTCATAATCATACATGGAATGTTTCCCCTCAAGTAATTGCTTTGTTTGAATCGTGTATAAAAAATCCCAGCCTTCATGCAGAATTTAGGGTTCTTGAGGATTTATCGTGATTTCTTGTTTTATGCTTAATTTAAATGAAATTAATTGTCATAAACATGATCTTGAGGTGAAAACGAACAGATTGATATAAAGATTGCATGATATAATCAAGTATTCAGTGAGATTGGATAGAAAATGTAAATTTGGGCAAGGCAGAAAACGCGCGTGTTCTTGGCCCATGTTCTTGGCGCCATTTTCTCAAATTCAAATATTTGAATTTTGTGATTTTATTTAATTGATTCAAAAATTAATTTCTCTCTGAGTTTTAAGGATTTTGAGTTGATTCTTTTTTTTAATAATTCACAAAAATGTTAAAATATTTTATTTTTCCAAAAAATCCCAAAAATATTATTTATTTCATATAATTGATATTTTTGTAAAGAATTAATGTTTTAATTGTTTTTGACATTTAAAATATTTCTTCCTTGTTGATTTTGCAAATTTTAATGATTTCTAATCATTTTGTAGGGCAAAACTTGATTTATGAAGCATTAATCCAAGATCACAATTTGTTTTCCACATGTTAAACAATTTTGATCATTTTAATTGAATATTTTATTCAATTAAAACACATTTTGAAAACAAATTAGGGTTTTGATTAATTCAACCCTCATAAATCATTTTCAAAACCTTTTGGGCCTCTTGAGAGAGTGTAAGACCCAAAACCCCCTTGTACAAACCACTTTGGGCCTCACTTATTGTATAAGTCCCTCTGTACAAGGAAACGGCGCGATCGTCGCCTTTTTAAAAAAAAATCAACTAGGCCTCTCCTCGAGCTATAAGACCCATTCAAAACTTTTGGGCCTCTAATAGAGTGTAAGACCCAATCCCCTTTTAACCAAAAAGAACTTTGGGCCTCATATATTGTATAAGCCCCTTTGCGTTAAAAGAAAATCTCGGCGCGATTGCCATTTTAAACGAAAAATCTTTTGGGCCTACCCTCGCGTTATAAGCCCCACTCTTTTTCTTTAAACCTTTTGGGCCTCTTGAGAGAGTGTAAGACCCATCCCTTTGTACAGAAAACAATTTTTGGGCCTCAGTCACTTGTATAAGTCCCTCTGTACAAAAACAACAGTGCAATCACTGGTAAAACCCTGGGCCTCTCCTTGAGCTGTAAGCCCCAAATCTTTCTTTTCAAAGTACTTTCTCCTTTGATTTTGAAATATACTGTTGTTTTCAATCTTTCTTTGTTGAACAACTAACAAACAGCATGGAAGCTCTACAACCGAGTAAGTGTTTATCTGCTTTCATTTACCGCTTTCATATACATATAACTGTATTGTGGGGCTGTTTCACTGTAAGTCTTCTTTCATAAACTCATATCAACTGTGTAATAATAGTATAGATATTTAGAGTTTCCCCGGCAACTACGTCTAACATTAAGCCCGTTGATCACTCTTAAATAGTCAAAACTAGATCCCCATAGGATTACCAGACACATTCTTCCCTCCTCTTGGGGTCAAACAATATGGAGATGTGAAAGGCAGATTCTTTTTGAACCCTTTCTCAGACTGTCACTCGTAGAAGTTGTCAAAGAAACTCTACTCCCCAGAGATGATCTTTTCTCCTTGAATGGAATCTCATGAGTTTCTTCCAAATTCTCAAACTTTCCTGGCTTGATCTATTCTTTGTGAATAGCCTGTCTTGAACTTCTCGGGGTTTGGGGATCCACAGGCTTCTTAAAAGCAGTTGTCAAAGAAACTCTATCCCCCAGAGATGATCTTTTCTCCGTGAATGGCATCTCTTGAGTTTCTTCCAAATTCTCAAACTTTCCTGGCTTGATCTATTCTCTGTGAATAGCCTGTCTTGAATTTATCGGGGTTTGGGGACCCACATACTTCTTAAAAGCATCCCCGCCTCCTCTTGGGCGTTGTACAAGGACCCGTCGGCTTCTTAGAATTATTCACAGCCTCCTCTTAGGCTTCGTATAAATGATTTCTTCCTCCGAGAATGATAGCCTCCTCTTGGGCTTCGTACAAATTGTCCCTCGGCTTCTTAAAAGTTTCCAGCCTCCTCTTGGGCTTCGTACAAATTGTCCCGATGACCTCTTAAAGGTATACGAACAGAAATCAGTCATCTTAATAAAACAGTCTTTCCAAGAGTCTACTACTGTTTCTCAAAGCATAGCACAAAAGATGAAACTCTAGACTTGGACAATCTAAATTCCTTGAGTCTCAAAGACATTCTCAAGCACCCTTCAATAATAGGAAGGAACCCCGTAGACTCGGACAGTCTCAATACCCTTTGGATTTCCTAATTCCTCAGAGAAAAGGAAAATATCCCTGATCCTCAAATCAAAACCCTTGAGTACAACATTACTGATATAAGAACTTATTTTCTCTTTAAAACCAATATACTGGACCTATCACTCAACTGAAACAGCACCCTAGCCTCCTCTTGGGCTTTATACAATGATTCTCCTCAGCGGAGTCAAACTTTTTTAGCCTCTATCTCGGGCTTTGTACGATATACAAAAAGGTTCTTATTGAATCAACACTTAGCCTCCATCTCGGGCTTTATACGAGATACAAAAAAAGAGAGGACTCTCTTGTTAAGTCAACTCCCTTTTAGCCTCCATCTCGGGCTTCGTACGAGATACTAAAACACTCTCTTGTTGAGTATAAAAGACTCTCTTGTTGAGTCAATCACCTTTTAGCCTCCTTCTTGGGCTTTGTACAAGACACAAATCACTCCCTTGTTGAGTATAAAACAACCCTTTTAGCCTCTCTCTCGGGCTTTGTACGAGACACATAAAAAATACCCTCTTGTTGGGCCGATAGCCTTCTCTTAGGCTTTGTATAAGAAAACCACTGGTTGATCCAATCAACCTTTTAGCATCAAAGTTGTACCACGTTCACAGTACACAAACATCAATAACTCCTTCCCCTTCATCTAATCGCTGTAAGCGGCAAGCCTCTGGATCATCTACATCCATGCCACTGTCCCTCATTTAGCATGAGAAATTCCTAAGGAAAGATGGCATTGCTATAAACTGAGTTAAAGTCTTCTCCTTCAGGTTGGAAATCCCCTATAAAGGAAATTATGGCATTGCTAGGATTCGCACATCCCGGTTAAAGTAATTCTCCTTTATAAACAGTTGTGACAGACAAACCCCTCTTTAGAGATGACAAATTCTCTCTAAAGTCAAACCCTTTTAGCTTCACATCTTGGGCTTTGAACAAGATACAAACTACCATTAGCTTCACATCTTGGGCTTTGAACAAGATACAAGTCACTTTTCGCTTCACGTCTTGGGCTTTGAACAAGACACCAAACACCATTTCCTCCCATAGAATAGGAGGAACTACGATCGCTCTGATTTCCCTGTTTCGGAAAAACGGGAATACGTAGGCATAAGATTGAAAGAAAAATTTTAGCGAGCACACTAACCCAAAATCCCTCACCTTCCCATCTCAATCGAAAAGCATCAGTCCTAACCTCCCACCAATCGACCGGATACTATTTTTAACAAAATAACCTAAGAGAGACCCCTAATCTTTGTAGCATATGTAAATCAACAGTCATCTGTTCAAACTCAGTTTGCAAGCAGGGTTAATTGGAGAATCTATTTACCTTCCTTCATCAGCTTCAATAGGATAAAAAATGAATCGAGCTGTAGTACCCTAAAGCGATAAGTGCTTCGCAACCACGTCCAAAAATTCGCGCTACAGAAGAAATGGCGACTCTGCTGGGGACCAAGCAGAGGTCTTGTTCTCTTCACATCTCTTAGGTAGAAACCTTAAAAATTTCCATGAAAGGTGGCGCCCTCCGTGGGGCCTTTCTTTCTTTATTTCTTTTCTGGGGTGGGACTTTTTGTTGACTTCACTAGGATCTTAGGTCAAAACCTTTAAGTTGGGGAGGAACCACAGAATGGAGTCTCCGCCGAGGAGCCATTTTCTGTCAGGAACATAAGATTCATAGCTTTTAAAAAGTCTAGGACATTAGGACAAATATATATACTGCTTTCCTAATTGATATCTTTGTTTATTTTTCTGCTAATGGGAATGCGTGTGATGCCGCATGTGGAAAGATTGAGTATACACTTAAGATAAGTGATGGCGACGAGGTCGACCATCAACCTCAGTGGAGGCTTCCCAATGCAACTCATTCCCTCTCATAGGCAATGGGCCGATTGTGATGTCTGAGAAGTTGAGGAGCCAACCCTTTTGTAGTGCGGAAACTATCGGAAATAGTTGTCACTCGATACAACCCTCATTTGAGGCTGATGATCTATTCTCGGTGAATAGCATTTACTCTAAGATTTCATACCGCTCGCTGGCGATCCGCTTGCTATTTGTTATCCTAGGAGGAGCTGATGATTTTGAGTCCAAGTACAAAAAATACCCTAGTATAAACCTTTGGGGATGGGTAGAGCCTTGACTCCATGACAACAACCCTTTGACCCCATGTTTTTTCTATGTTTTTGTGTGCTGCATTCATGCATTCATTTAAAAAACATTAAAACATTATAAAAAAATTTCTCTTCTAGTCTCTCTGTCTTTTCAAAATAAACTAAGATTGTGATTGCAAATATCAGAGAAAAGGATTGCGCTAATGGATTTCGGTAGAAGGAGAACTCATAAGTATACCTTTATGATTCCAAAACTAGAGGATTTAAGAGGTTTGGCGAGGATGGTCACAAACCAAGAGGCTCTCAGAGCCAAGTATGGAGGTTTGCTATCTCTGCTAAGAGTCCATGTGATTGAGGGAATCATGGATGCGCTCATTCAGTTCTACGATCCGGTCTATCACTGTTTCACATTCCCGGATTACCAGCTAACACCAACGCTGGAGGAATATTCTCATCTGATTGATCTACACATTACCGATCAAGCTCCATTTTCTGGACTGGAAGAAATTCCAAATAATCAGACCATTGCAAGAGCAATTCATTTGGATGAGTCTGAGGTCAGGACTCACATGACCACTAAGGGTGGCATACAAGGTTTGACAGCCCAGTTCTTGACAAAGAAAGCCTTGTACTTCGCCAGTATTGGGAACGTGACTGCTTTTGAAAGCATCTTTGTTTTACTCACCTACGGGTTATTTTTGTTGCCCAACATTAATAACTTCGTCGATATCAACTCCATTAAGGTTTTTCTCATTCGAAACCCTGTGCCAACTTTGTTCGCAGATGCGTATCATTCTGTACACTTAGGGAATTTGTACAGCGGAGGGGAGATCACATGTTGTGTACCTCTGCTTTATAAATGATTTATCTCCCATTTGCCTAAGTCTGCTACTTTTTGGGATCACAAGAGTGCCTTACGTTGGTCGCAGAAAATCATGTCTCTCACCAACTCTGACATAGATTGGTGTAATAGGATTTATGATGGGATCAGGATCATTGACCGTTGTGGAAACTTCCCCAACGTACCCCTTATAGGAACTAAGGGAGGAATCAATTACCATTTAATTCTCGTTCGTCGTCAATTTGGATACCCGATGAGGCATGTCCCACGGAGTGCTCATCTGAAAGGTCTTTTCTTCAAGGAAGGAGAAAGTGATAGAGCACTAAAGACAGAAATAGTGCACGCTTGGAAACATGTTCATAAGAAAGGACGGGAGTCTCTAGGAAAACTAGACTGTGTCTCGGTGGAGCCTTATGTCCACTGGGTACAAACTAGAGCTCTCAAGCTAAAGATGCCTTATCCTCGTCACGGAGTTCTTCCACCGAGGGAGTCTGTCATGTACTTCATGAATGAGACTGAAAAGCTTCAGGTTACTCTCAACAAAGTTCAACGGGAGAAGAGGTCTTGGAAGAACAAGTACCGCACCCTCAACGTGGAGTGCATCAAAATCCAGCAACTACTGAAAGATAAGGACGCTCTGATTGAAATTTTGGAGTAACATGCTGTAGAGAATCAAGATGAGCAAAGGAATTTGCTCGCTCCTTTCACCTGGCAAAGGAATGACAACCCGACAACGGCCCAAGATCCCCGGTCAAAGAAAAGGAAGGTACCAGAATCAGCACCCGATTTCTCTTCAGAGAGGACTCGGGACCCATTAGCTTAGGTTTCTGTTTTTGCACCCTGTAATCTACTGTATTTCCATTTCTGTAATCCTTTGAATTCAATAAAAAGGGGTTTCCCCACTGTTTGATATTTGCAATCTAATTGTCGAAGTTTATTTTGATTAAACCAAAAAACAATTAATATAATCATTGCATTCATCATTCTCACATCGTGTATTCTTTTTACCTAAGAATCTCACGTTTGTGTCTCAGTTCTAGAGTCAAACTGTCTCATTCGTACAATACTCGGGCCAATCGTCAGAAAAAGATGGATGATCTTGAGGAAGAAAATAGAGAGTTGAATGAAGAGATCGACGCTCTGAGAAAGGATATGAGAAAGCTTCGTAACGACATGCAAGCTATGGCAGAAGCTCAGCTACAAAGGACTGTGATCTCAGAGATCACCTCAATGCCCATAGTGGAGAAGTATGATCCTAGGTATCAAATGCCGAAAGATCGTCCTTGGGGCATGCCTGTTAACTATATCCCGGAAGGAAATGTTCCGCCGATCACTGAAGATCAGGGAATCATAACAGAAGCCGCTGGGCCTGAAGGTTACAAACTTTGGGAAAGCGAAGATGCCAGGGGCATACTGAAGACTCCTGAAGGTTACAAACTTCGGGAAACGCCAAGATTCACTGTCGTAGTCACGGTACCACCCCCTGTGGTGCACACTGTCCCGGAAGGACAGATTCCACTGATACCTTCTGGTAAGAAGGAAACTATGTTCGATAGAATGGATGAATTCCAGGAACAGTTCCTGGAAATGCAGAAGGAACTGCAAGCCATCCGCGGTCAGGATTTATTTGGAAAGGACGCCGCAGACCTTTGTCTGGTCCCCAATGTGAAAGTTCCGCACAAATTTCAAGTGCCCGACTTTGAAAAATACAAGGGTAACTCTTGCCCTCAGAGCCATCTGGTGATGTACGCTCAGCGAATGTCAGCTCAGACGGAGAATCAGGACCTACTGATTCACTACTTTCAGGATAGTTTAACCGGTTCCGCACTCAAATGGTACATGGGTTTAAACCGTACTACGATTAGTACATTCAGAGATCTTGGTACTGCCTTCGTCCCACAATACAAATACAATTTGGACATGGCACCGGACAGAGATCAACTCGGATCAATGTCACAAAAGGACAAGGAAACCTTTAAGGAGTATGCTCAGAGATGGCGCGAAATTGCCGCTCAGATTTGTCCACCTCTTGAGGAAAAAGAGATGACAAAGATCTTCTTAAAGACCTTAAGCTCATCTTACTATGATAGAATGGTCGCCAGTGTGCCCAGTGATTTCACCGAGATGGTGGGCATGGGAGTTCGTCTTGAGGAAGCTGTCCGAGAAGGACGTTTGGTAAAAGACGCTGGATCATCAAGTAGTACAAAACGATACGGTAGTGCTCTCCCTAAGAAAAAAGAGCAAGATATTGGGAATATCTCTCTCGGAAAGCAAAGGCGACGTTACCAACCGGTAGCAGCTATAACTCCTGTTATCAGCCCTGCGCCTATTCCTACGTATCAACCTCAGGTTGCGCAAAGCCAACCTAATCAGCAAAGGACGCAACAGCCTCTTCAGCAGGCTCGTCCTCAATACAGCAACAACCGTACAACGCGGCCACCAAGTTTTGATCCTATACCCATGTTGTACGCAGAACTATTTCTGTTACTACTGACTAAGGGGCACATCCAGACTAAGTCTCCTCTTACAGTACCGGAAAATCTGCCTTTTTGGTTTAAGGTGGATCAGACGTGCCCTTACCATCAAGGAGGACCAGGGCATAACATAGAGAATTGTCTCAATTTCAAATCCGACGTGCAAAATCTTGTTAGAAGCGGGCTCTTATCTTTCAAAGATACGAATCCAAATGTTCTCACAAACCCGCTGCCTCAACATAAGAAAGCTGCAGTCAACTTGATTGAGCAAGAATTTAACAACGTTTATCAAATTCATAATGTACTTTTGTTAAGGACCAATCTGGTCAAGATGCATTGTAGACAGAGTGGGTACGGCCATGTGCCACCTCATAATTATCATCAATGTAATATCTGCTCTAAAAGTAATCAAGGATGTTCTGTGGTGCAAGCAGCTCTACAGGAATAGTTGGATCTCGGATGGATCCAAGAGCACCGAGTTCGTGGAGTTAACATGGTTTACACAAATTCACACGTCATTCAGAACCACGACATCTGTGCGATGAATGCCAACTTGGTGGCAATGCACTCAAGGCAAAGCCAGTATCATAATCTACCGCGGCACGATTACAGTTCTTATCTGACTTGCTTGGTAAACAAACAGGGATACTCTTTCATACAGGAGGCCCTCCAGCGTCAGATGGATCTTGGATGGATCCAAGACTACCATGATAGGAATCCTAAACAGATCAATATGGTTCAAATCTTCGACATTCGCTTAATGAATACCAACTTGGTAGAGTTGCATGCTGAGCAGGTCCGACTCGGATTCCTGATCTCACATAATTATCACAGCTGTAAAGCGGGTTGCGAAAACGATCAGGGATGTACCCTTGTCCAGGAGGCACTTCAGCACTTGTTAAATCATTGGTGGAGGCCAATCTACATGGATGAGGATACTCAGCAAATTAGTATCAATAACAGAAACCCCACTCGGCGTCAAAGTCAGGATGTCCGATTCGTGGAAGCTAACCTAGTGAGGTTACATTGTATTCAAAGTGGGCGTGGCCAGGTGCCACCACACAATTATGAACGTTGTGGAGTCTGTTCGGAAAGTAACCAAGGGTGCTACCTTGTGCGAGCAGCTCTCCAGGGGCAGGTGGATCATGGAGAGATCTGCCCATATCCAGGTTTCGGACCCATCAATTGGCCGCCGAACTACCTTGCCAATCAAATTGAGGACGTTGTCGTCATCTCTGATCATCAGAGGACCAGGAATGTTTTTGCCTTTATCCCTCTTCTTGACGAATCAAGAATTCCCAACCGGGAACGGATCGAGATCACTTATGATGGTCAGAAAAACCAAAAGGTTCCCATAGTCATCTATCTGCCGGGACCACTACCGTATGAATCAGCTAAGGCAATCCCTTACAAATACGGTGCAACAACAATTGAAAATGGAAAGGAAATTCCATTACCCTCCGTCGTGAATATTGCAGACATCAGTCATGTAATACAGAGTGGTAGAATCTTCGAGGGGTTGGAGAACCTATCAAAGAAAAGGAACCTCAGACAGAAGTTCCCAATCCACTAGTCGGTCAATCCAGTAATCCCGACCTTTCGAAAAATGATGATGAGATGCTGAAGCTCATCCAAAGGAGTGAATATAACATTGTCGATCAACTATTACAAACTCCTTCAAGGATCTCTGTGCTGTCACTTTTACTCAGTTCAGAAGCACATAGGGAGGCTCTACAGAAAGTCTTGGAGCAAGCCTTTGTGGAACAGGATGTAACAATCAGACAGTTCGATAGTATTGTCTCTAACATCACTTCTTGCAATAATTTGGGATTTAGTGATGAGGAATTACCAGAAGAAAGTCGCCGTCAAAACATGGCGCTCAATATTACAGTCAACTGCCAGGACGATGCTTTAGCTAGGGTACTGGTAGACACAGGGTCAGCCCTGAATGTTATGCCGAAGTCCACCTTAATGCAATTATCATTCAAAGGCCCCCGATGAGAACCTGCGAGGTCGTCGTCAAAGCATTCGGCGGATCCATAAAAATGGTTATCGGCGAAGTCGATCTTCCCATAACTATCGGTCCTCACACTTTCCAAGTCAATTTCCAGGTCATGGACATCCGGGCAATGTACAGTTATTTATTAGGAAGACCTTGGATACATCAGGCTGGGGCGGTCACTTCAACCCTCCACCAAAAGCTAAAGTTCATCCAGAATGGCCAACTCATCACAGTCTGTGGGGAACAGGCCTTGCTCGTCAGCAATTTATCGTCACCCACTTATGTGGAACCAGAAAGGATAATCGGAACCCAGTTCCAAGCGCTTTCGCTACACAAGGACGATCAATCCGGAGGAGGAACTTCGATTTCCTCATACAAAGATGCTATTAAAGCAGTCGAGAGTACCGATACGACAGGATGGGGACAGCTTGTCATTCCTACTAGCAATACAACAAAGAAGGGTCTTGGTTTTTCTGCAACCTGTACCCGGATAGCTGCTAACGATGAAAGTCTTCATCCCATTAAGAACTTCTTTCACAGTGGAGGTTTCCTTCACCCAGTGCCTCAGGCAATCCATGCTATCAATGAGGAGGATTCCTCCGATACGGGGAAGAATGGAAGTCCTATCGTAACGAGGGCGGTTATATGTCTCAGGAAGAGGTGCCTACACCATTTTGCTATCCCACACAGTGTCCGAGATTTATACCACGGTCAGATGTCGAAATGATATACGGAGGTTGTTATCCGAAAGGATGTCGTGCTCCACCAAATTCATTAGAGGAGGACACTCTGATGAAAGACAACTTTGACCACAATTACTATGGCTCGATGGACGGTCTGCCAATATGGCAGCCTTACCCAGGAGACTTGAGGCCAAAAAATCAGCCGAGTAATGAAACTCAGCTGAGCATCATTGAACAGAATACCTGTGTCCCCACCATATCATGGGATCAACACTCAGGTCATTCAGAAACTACTCACAATGACGATGAATTTGCAACGTTTGCAGGACTAGAATTCATTAACTATGCATTTCCCGAGGTCAACGTCATCGAGAGGGATGACCCCTCCAGTTCTAGAGAAGTGTGGGACACCTTGGGACAACCGAGTGGAAAATACGACTATATGGTCAAGTACACCGCTCCCGAAAGCTCTCGTATCAGGCTCGAAGATATCCAGCCAACTGGATGGGGAGATACAGCTGAGAGCACAAATGCTATGTAAAATGCAACAGAGGAATCCTCCTACGATAATTCTTCCTGGGAGACAGATTCCAATGATCCTGCTCCACCAGAAATCAGCGTTATTTTTTAAGACAAATCAAGGAAGGTGCCAGACTTTGTGATTCACCGAGGAGTTCATCGCCAATGGGTTGTTGTCGATGTTCCGAAGACTGTTCATAAGTCAAAGTAATTGTCGTCTTTAACCTTTCACCCTGCCCAGGTGAAACGGATGTTTTGATAGGGCTCGCTTTCTATAAATTTTCCCTCTTCGCTTCGCCCAAAGCGACAGAGTTTTGTTTTATAGGGATGCAGTTTCAAGAATCGACTTGTTCATTAATAAAATAACGTCGTTATGTAATTTTCGCATTTATTGTTGTTTTCTCTTTTCGCTTTTTCTCAGAAAATGGTAATCCTAAAAAACAATTCAATAACAAAAACAAGCAGTAATAAAAAAATATATACACTATACACACTTGCATTTTCTCTATCTCTTCTAAACACGAATCATCACGTCATTGCAGATTGCTTGTTTTAAACCCCGTTGAAACATACGATCCGATGCCTTCTCCCAACTTTGAGTTCCTGGTATTTGGGGCTGAAGAAGAAGTTGACAACAAAATTCCAGAAGAGATCTCCCGACTACTCAGACAAGAGGAAAGGTCTATTTAACCTCACAAAGAGCCGTTGGAAACGGTAAACTTGGGTTCAGAAAAAGAGAGAAAAGAAATCAGGATTGGGGCACTTCTCAGTCCAACTGCCAAAGAGAGTTTGATAAAGCTTCTCAAAGAATTCCCTGATGTATTCGCTTGGTCCTATCAGGATATGCCAGGGTTGGATACCAGCATCGTGGAACATCACTTACCGTTAAGATCGGAATGTCTGCCAATAAAGCAGAGGTTGAGACGCACTCACCCGGACATGGCCATCAAAATCAAAGAGGAGGTATAGAAACAGATTGATGCGGGTTTCCTCGCTACGTCAGAATATCCTCAATGGTTAGCCAATATCGTACCTGTTCCGAAAAAAGGGCAGAAAGGTCAGAATGTGTGTCGACTACAGGGATCTAAACAAGGCTAGTCCAAAGGACGACTTTCCTTTACCACATATTGACATGCTGGTTGACAGTACAACAAAGTTCAAAGTTTTCTCCTTCATGGATGGATTCTCGGGCTATACCAGATCAAAATGGCGCCGAAAGACATGGAGAAAACTTCATTCATCACCCCATGGGGTACCTTTTGTTACAAGGTAATGCCGTTCGGTTTGAAGAACGCCGGGGCAACCTATCAAAGGGCCATGACTACTCTATTTCATGACATGATACACAAAGAAATCGAAGTGTATGTCGATGATATGATTGCAAAATCTAAGACAGAAGAGGAGCATGTGACCCACTTGTCAAAACTATTTGAGCGGTTGAGAAAATACATACTCTGCTTGAATCCCAACAAGTGCACCTTCGGTGTCCGTTCAGGGAAACTCTTAGGGTTCATCGTCAGCCAGAAAGGAATTGAGGTTGATTCTGACAAGGTCAAGGCCATTCAAGAAATGCCTTCTCTGAAAACTGAAAAACAAGTCAGAGGATTCCTGGGACGTTTGAACTACATCTCCAGATTTATATTCCTCATGACTGCAACATGTGCGCAATTTTTTAATTACTCAAAAAGAACCAGGACTGCATTTGGACAGAAGATTGCCAAACCGCCTTCGACAGTATTAAGGAATATCTGTTGAATCCTCCGATTCTATCACCTCCAGTGGAAGGAAGACCACTGATCATCTACCTCACAGTCTTGGAAGACTCAATGGGGTGTGTACTTGGCCAACAAGACGAAACCAAATGGAAAGAGTTTACCATTTACTATCTAAGCAAGAAGTTCACCGACTGTGAAACTCGGTACACGATGCTCGAGAAAACTTGATACGCTTTGGCTTGGGCAGCCAAACGTCTTCGACAGTACATGATTAGTCACACTACTTGGTTGGTCTCCGAAATGGATCCAATCAAGTATGTATTTGAAAAACCTGCTCTCACGGGAAGGATTGCCCATTGGCAGATGTTGCTATCAGAATATGACATAGAGTACCATGCTCAAAAAGCCATTAAAGGAAGTATTAGCCGATCATTTGGCTCATCAACTGATTGACGATCAGGAATCAACCGGATTAGACTTCCCAAACGAAGATGTCATGTATCTAAAAATGAAAGACTGTGACGAACCGCTACCCAGTGAAGGGCAAGAACCAGGTTCCCAGTGGGGACTTATCTTTGATGGAGCAGTTAATCATTATGGAAATGGAATTGGGGCAATCATTGTTACTCCTCATGGTACCCACATTTCTTTCACCGCTCGACTTACGTTCAAATGTACAAACAACGAAGCCGAATACGAAGCTTGTATTATGGGTCTCGAAGAAGCGATTGATTTAAGGATCAAAAACTTGGACGTATATGGCGACTCAGCCTTGGTTATCAATCAGATAAAAGGAGATTGGAACACATACCAATCAGGATTGATTCCTTACAAAGATTACGCGAGAAGGTTGCTACCCTTCTTCAACAGAGTTAAGTTTCATCACATCCCTCGTGATGAGAATCACATGGCTGATGCATTAGCCACTCTCTCTTCCATGATTAGTGTAGGTCATTGGAATGACATACCTAAGATTGACGTAATGCGCCTTGAACGGCCCGCTTATATCTTCACGATTGAAGCAGTCATAGACGACAAACCTTGGTATCACGATATCAAATGCTTCATTCAAAAATAAGAGTACCCATCTGAGGCACTATGCAAGGACAGGAAAACCCTCAGAAGGATGGCAGGCAGCTTCTTCCTGAGTGGTGATACCCTCTATAAGAGGAATTTTGACTTGGTTTTGCTTCGATGCGTCGACAGACCAGAAGCAGACATGTTGATGAAAGAAATTCACAAAGGATCCTTTGGCACTCATGCCAACGGACACACAATGGCGAGAAAAATTCTGAGAGCAGGGTACTATTGGTTGACAATGGAATCCGACTGCTACAAGTACATGAGGAGGTGTCACAAGTGTCAGATGTACTCCGACAAAAAGAGGATAACGACACTATGCCACGGTCAGTTGTATCAACAGAGAATGAAGAGGGCGTTCGACAAAAAGGTCTGACCTTGCATCTTCAGGAAAGGAGACCTTGTGCTCAATAAGATACAATCATTTCTCACTGATTCTTGGGGCAAGTGGACTCTGAATTATGACGGCCCCTATGTGGTCACGAAAGCTTTCTCAGGCGGCACCTTGAGACTTGCAACCATGGACGAAGAGGAATTTGCCTACCCCATAAATGTTGATGTAGTCAAGAAATACTTCGCCTAAAAAAACGTCTCGGTGGTGTCGCTCCCAGGATTTTCATCCAGGTACAAACGCGAGAGTGGCGCGGAAAAACAGAGTCGCCAGCCGTGTAAATTTATCCCAAGAGAGAGAAAGGGAACACCACATAAACCTGAGGAAGAGGGAAAGGAATGGTCATCGCAACCATAACCTGGGTTCGGGAGTCGGTTACGCGAGGGGAAGGTGCTAGCACCCCACGCGTCCATCGTACTCGATGGGATCCACGCTTGTTGTCTATTCTAAGGGTGAGTTATCCTATCATCTATGGCTGTACTAAGATGGGAGAGGGGAAAAACAAAGACAGACTCGGTAGGACGTCGACGTCCTAGGCCTACGTACCCCCTTTGTGCAATGGGGAATTCAGAGTCAACGTAGTTCGGACCAAGTTCTTTTTGTGTTTTTTATGAGCGATGTTAAGTTCGCGCCCGGCAGTTAGGGTCGATGCCTGTTTGCGACTCAGACGGAAAGTAACGTGCCCTTTTTGAAAATAGCCTTTAGTTTGACAATCCCAAAGGACAAAAAGGTTTGAAGTTTGTTTGTATTTTTTAGGACAGAAGTGACTTGAGTTAGTTCATAAATTGCATTGCACCAAAGTCTAGGGCACAGGGGCGAATACTTAACGCATCGTCCCAAGACAGGACGCTCGCTAAGCACTCTAGAAAGATGAGAGGAAGCCCCTCATTTCTCATTCCCCACGCTTAAGGCTCGTGCGCAATACACTTTATACTTATTAAGTGTTTTCAAGAAGATTTGAGATGAGAAGAGAGAAGACACAAGGGATACTCTAAAGGGGAACTAAGAGTTCTAATGTTATCATGCATGGGTGACCTACGGTTAGTGAGGTTTGACGACAACCTAAACCTAAAGGAAAAAAGATGAGAGAAAGAAAGAATAAGGGTGAACACGGATACTTATCCATACCCTGCATAAAAGGTTAGTACCAAACGGACATAAATAATATCAAAGCAAATGAAAACCAAACAATGGCATATAATAGTGATAACAATCCAAACATGAATTAAGAAGTCAAATAAACAACCCCAAGACAATGGCACAAGTGCCTTTTCAAGCAAGGTAACCAGACGTCATCAGAAATAGGCATACAAGAAGATTTCACACAAAGAGCCATTAAACAAATAGTAAAACAACTTCTAAAATCACCAAATTAAATATCAAAGTTACTCAACCAGAAACAAACCAAATACCAAAAACTCCTGCAAAAAGTCAAGATGTTAGTCATTCAGACAATCATGCAAAGTTCAGATGAGGATCATGGTTCAATATGCAAAAGGAAAAGACTAAAATGCAATATGAAATAATTTTAAAAATGAAATAAAAATATTTTAATGCACTTCAGAATGTTATCTAACAAATACAAAAAGAACGGATTGAAAATGTTTTATGGATGCAGAGAAATAAAATAAACAAATTTAGGTATGCATGATATGAGTAATGCAAAAAGAAAATAAACTAAATAATTAATTTAGATGATAAAAATAAAATAAAAATAAAAAATAAAATTTGGAAAATTTTATAAAATGAAAAATATGTTTCATGAATTTTCTTGGGATTTTTAATGCAAGAATGTATTTTTAAAAATTAAAAATAAAATGTAATGAATTAAATAAAATAAATAAATTAAAATGCGCATGGGGGTGCAATGAGTAAGAAAAATGCATTGGAATTGTTAGTGGGCTGACAGGAGAGGGGTACGAATAGAAAAAGCCCAAGCATTAAGTCCATTAGCGAAATAAAAAAAAAAGGAGGTACACATGGACTTAGTCAACGTTCAGACTCCACTTGGGCCCTTGGATCAATCTAATGTCACACAATAAGTCAACCAAATCAATTATTATCCAAGTTCAAAGGTCATGATTTACACGCACACCACAACTAACGTGTACCCACGCACACACAAACCTTAAGAGCACCCTACACACCCCATGTGCCAAGCACGCGTATTTTTTATTCGTTGGCAGCCCACCATCCGTCTGATTCATCCAACGCACATGACGAAGTCAACTAAAGGAAAAGTAAATAAAAAGAAATAACATGATTGGGGGAACACGATAGCTACCCTGGGGTAATATACACAAGATCATAAAATAAAAATCAGAAAAAAAATAAAAAGGAAAAAATCTGGCAAGCTGATGGCCATTGGATCGTGACCATGGACGGTCACGATTTCGTCTTCCTCGCTCAACCCTTCACCGGCCGGACAACCACCAGTCGCCGGAACCCTAGTTCCGGCCGCCACCTGCAACTAAAAAACCACCCAAAAAATGCAAACCCATACACCATTCTGTCCAGAATTTCATGGGGATCTCAAATATCTAATCAAAATTTACAAATGATCAACACATAATGAAAAACGCACGAAATAAAATTAGGGTTCAAAACTTTAAACTCAAAAAACAACCAATATAAACGTCCATATTCAAAACAAAATACATCAGCATAACCAGTGGACATCACACATCAATATTCATGTCAAAAAGAAAAGTTCTAGGATCATCAAAAAACCCACCAACCTGAGATGGTGCAACCTGAATCCTTGATGTTGGCTGCGAATGGGGGATGGTTTGCACTTTATTGATCACCAGGAAGAAGTTTGTGGAAGAAGTTCTTGAAAAGACCTAATGGATTGAGAGATATGAATATGAGATGCTTTAGGGTTCAAGCTTGAATTCTCCACAAATATCACGTGAAATCTGACCTAACCAGTGCATGAATGAGTTTAAATACTCTAGGGTTTCTCACTAATAATGGTTTGGGCTTGGGCAATTCTTTGTTTAATGAGTTTTTGAATAATTCTAGAAAATTGAATTATGTTAAGTACACCCTCTTCCATGCATAGATATTCAAACATTTCATGATGGATCACTTAACTTCTAATTGCTAATCACACCCACATTGAAATTGGGCCTTGAAACATTTTGATTCATGAGTTTTTAATGACTTGGCAATTTTGAATAATGGAGAATAAGTGATAAATACACCATGGATTCACTTGATTCAAAGGCCTAAAATGATCCTTGAGGAGTGCCCTTTGATGTTAGCATGTGACATGAAGCAATGGAATTAATTATAGGTCACTATGCCAAAGTTTGTGAAAATGGAACCCTAAAAACCACTTTGCCTTCTTTTGATCATAAGTTGAGTTTCACAAATGATATGGAGACCCACTAGTACTTGTTGGAAAGAGGAGAAAAAGATATTCAACTTTCCTGTTGGGGAAAAATTCATTTGAAGCTTCCTTGATGATGAAAAGTCCAGTTGAATGTAGTGTAAGAACTTGCCCAAAAAGGAAACTTTCAAATTATAGGTCATTTCCATATTTAGTAACTTTTGCACCAACTCCTGATTCTTGATGAATGGCATGAAACTTTACTCTTGAAGACCATATGAGGATGTGAGACCTTGATAAACTTGGAGAAAACCTCAAAATTCCACAGTTGACTTCCCCTCTCACTGTTGACTTTTACCCAATTCACCTGATTTACAATCCATTGGCCAATTAAGTCTCTCCTGAACCAATCTGATGGACAACATCCCATCGCTAGATACTTAGGCACCCAAGGAATACCATAGAATCAAGTCTTGCCCAAAAAATAATAAATAACCTGACTTTATGGCAAACCCTAGTTTTGGTAACCTCAGTCTAGGAGGAAATAACACAGTCTCCAAATCCAAATTCCTCTGAATATGATGTGTATCCTCTCCAACAAAGATAAGATATGCCATTTAGTGATGATAAAAACCCAAGGAGCTTGTCCATTGGAGCAATAAACCCAAGAATCTCAAAACCCTAATTTCTGCACTGGTTAGGAGGAAGTGATCCACTTGAACTCTCTTACTTGACCCTTTGAAGAACATCTTCTCCTCTTGAACATGCCTCAGGCACCTTGACCCCATGCTAAGAACCAATGATATGCACACATGATAATGCAAAAATGAAATGAAACATAAGCCAGTTAGTAATAAAGTAAGGAGGGAAAATTTTGGGGTGCTACAGCTGCCCCTATTCAATCAACTTGGTCCTGAGGATATGATAGCGACGACTTTCAGACAATCGGGATACACGAAGATTGAATACCAAAGAACCCGGAAATTTGTAATAAACAAAGGAGGGACGACTCCACTGGGGAACAAGCAATAAATGTTGCATTGTCACAACACGTACGAGTGTTGGAAATCAATACAAACAATGTATTGAAATGTCTTGAAATAAACACTATCGGGTGTTATCTATGCTGAGAATAAACACTGACTGGTGTCAAGGAATCAAAGATATCAAGTACAGACGGGTAATGAGAAGATACACGGACGGGTGTAAAAAGGTTTCAATACGGACGGGTATCGAAAAGGTACACGGACGGGTGTAAAAAGGGTTTCAATACGGACGGGTATCGAAAAGATACACGGACGGGCGTAAAGGTTTCAATATGGACGAGTATTGAAAAGGTACACGGACAGGTGTAAAAAGGGTTTCAATACGGACGGGTATCGAAAAGATACACGGACGGGTGTAAAAAGGTTTCAATACGGACGGGTATCGAAAAGGTACACGGACGGGTATAAAAAGGGTTTCAATACGGACGGGTACCAAAAAGGTACACGGACGGGTATCGAAAAGGTACACGGATGGGTGTAAAAAGGGTTTCAATACGGACGGGAATCGAAAAGGTACACGGACGGGTGTAAAAATGGTTTCAATACGGACGGGTATCGGAAAGATACACGGACGGGTGTAAAGGTTTCAATACGGACGGGTATCGAAAAGGTACACGGACGGGTGTAAAAAGGGTTTCAATACGGACGGGTATCGAAAAGGTACACGGACGGGTATAAAAAGGGTTTCAATATGGACGGGTATCGAAAAGGTACACGGACGGGTGTAAAAAGGTCAATACGGACGGGTATCGAAAAGGTACACGGACGGGTGTAAAAAGGTTTCAATACGGACGGGTATCGAAAAGGTACACGGGCGGGTGTAAAAAGGTTTCAATACGGACAGGTATCAAAAAGGTACACGAACGGGTGTAAAAAGGTTTCAATATGGACGGGTATCGAAAAGGTACAGGAACGGGTGTAAAGAGGTTCAATACGGACGGGTATCGAAAAAATACACGGACGGGTGTCGAAAAGGGTGTAAAGCAACTTTTACCGGGGATTAATCTCACTGGGGAATGGATAAGTCTAAATAAAAGACTCTGCCGGGGAGCACAAATATGAGGAACGTATCCCTCCAAAATCTCCTGAGTTATGCCATCTCTGCTGAGAAAGAGAAATGGCAAAGAAAGTATCAAACCTGGCTTATGCTTCGAATGCAAATGTTTGAATTTTGCCGTAATGCTCCACACGAAGTGGAAATGCTACGCGTTTGAGGATGCAATGCAAGTGCTTATGATATGCAAAAGGGGTCCCTCCAGCAAAATAAATGTCGGAGAGAAAAGATTGATTCAGCTGGGGATGACAAAAATAAATTGTCCTCTGAATCCAGGAACTCTGCTGAGAAGGGTTATACTGATCAACTCTTCGGATCAACAACTTCTGCCAGGGATGAAATCCTGAAAGAACTACCGGGGACCCCACCTGTCTTTCACTGAAGGTAACATCCAAAACCTGAGATTTCTCCTCTGCTGGGGGAGTTGAGAATGAACGCCCATAACGGAACCGAAAGTCTGTTACTGAGGATTACTAATAGCCAATTGGGCTCAGAACCTGCTGGGGGATACCAGCCCATAATACCATCCTGCTTGGGGATACTGTTGATCTTGGCCTGCTGATGGGGGGAATGACTTTACTCCCACCTTGCTGGGGACTAGAATATGACATCATCGGCGAGAGCACGCTTCCTGACTGGATGGGGAAGGTGAACACCCTGATTCTGCGGGGAAATAACGTCTTGATCCGGAGAAAATACTTCCCAAGTCTTCTGTTGGGGAAGGTCTGCTCTGCTGAGGAAAGCGCAATCTCAATGCTGGGGAAAGCAATCTGCTGGGGAAATACAATCCTGTTGCCCTGCAGCCTGACTTGTCTTTATGGTCGTGAACGGTTCTTTAAACTTTTCACTTGCCCCGGACCACCAAGTCTAATGGAAGAAATCATCTCAAGAGGATTTTATAGAAGACCGGGCGTCCGCACAGCCCCGGGGTCTTCAAACTCTTGGAGATATTTATCATATCTCGACATAACTGCCCCAGTCTTCATTATCCATGAAGTACACTACCTTGGAAGGGATTGTAATGACTTGAAAATACTCTTCTTTAGTACCTTGAACCTTGAGGAGGTGTTTTCAATTAACCATTTTCAGGAGTGGGCAATCTCCCACGCTCTAGAGGTGGCCTGCCCCAATATAAGCTTTGAAGTGACTTTGCCCCTGATCTTAGAATGAATGCCCCAGAATAACTGAATTTCGGAGAGATTTCTCGAAGTGACTGCCCCCGATTGGCTACATCTTAACACGACTTACTGGGGAGAGCCCACTCTACACTGAGTTTCTTGGAAGCCTGCCCTTTGATAGGATTGTCCTTTAGAATTTCCGAGCATCCCAACTTGGCAGGATCAAGCTTCTTGATTGACTTTCACTGTGTAAGCTGCATTGATGCTTAGGCATATATATGCAAACAGAAAATGTTTATTATGAGAATGATAATTCTAATGCAACACTCATGTTAACCTTGAAGTTTTTATTGAAAATGCGTCGCCGAGCCTTGTGAATGAATCACTTGCTGGGATGCGACCTTGATTTTTGAATGGAAAAAACAATGCGCACATGCAATACCAACAAATCTTATTAGCACAACTCATAGGAGTCAGGAACGCCATCTGGTTGGAGTACGCTTTCGGACTGAACCCTGTTTCAATTAGGACTTTTAAGGGCTGTAACGTGGTTTGGTTCACGGTTTCAGAAAAAAGGATTTATGGCTCAAAATTTGCCGGTGCCCACCCACTCTTCGTGATGTTCTCCAATCCTATGTTCAGTTAATCTGACCCAAACGCTTATCTCTCAAGAGGTTTACGATGTTTAAGGAACCCATGCAACTAATGGTTTGACACCTAAGGGAGTTTTGGAATAACAGTCACCCCTTTTTGTCTGTAATCACACGAATTTGTTCTTATTGAGGATTTTCTTTTGTAATGTTTTTCACTTCTTTCTTTTGCTTTTTGATCCCTAATTTTTGCCTGGACTGACTCTCTTGATTTTTTTGATTTTGAAGTCCAGCGGGATGCCCTAACTTTTGCCTAAGTCACTTGTTTACAAGTTTCGACTTAGCGGGCTTTCCTTTTTATTCCCCTTTTTGAACAAAGTATGTGACACTGGTTGTCTTATTTGTGACTGCCTCTCTCCTCAGTTGTTGATGGATAACCATCATGGTTTCACATCTCTTGACCTCTTCACGGTGGGATAGAAAGTAATGGTTCCTCGGATGCACACTCTCCTTGAAATTTGAACGCTCGGTCAAACTAGCTGACGCCTACCCTGCCCCTGGGTTACGTATGAGGGTTTTTTTCCGTACGAAAGAAGCTCCTACTCTAAGGTTCAAAAGGGGTTAACGAAGGTTTATCTCCTTAGATCTCCAGTGTTTAGGGGTTTGAAACAATGCCTGTACATCCTCAACAGGGTTCTATCCTTGAACATACAACCAGAGATTTTGCGTTTTCGTCTCATCATCCCCCCTCAAGAGTTCTAAACAAGAAAATTAGTATTGCAGTGCATATAAACATTTAAGAGTGAACACGAATGGATTACTTCAAGGAAAACATGCTCATTGCATTAATATCCTCATAAAAAACAAACAAGTCTTACATGCATACGATGCTTTAACAAGAAATGAAAAAAACTACAAATGAAAATGCAATAAAGAAGCTGAAGGTTGCCATTGCTAAGGAAGCTTAATTCTGTCTGGACGTACTTGCAGACTGAGTGTTCATTTGAGAAAGGAGGCTTCCATTGATGTACATATCATCTTTAGTGAATACAATGATCTCTGAGTCTACCAGGTCTTGCACCTTGTGTCTGAATACATTACACTCATCAATTATGTGCCTAAACGTTCCCGAGTGGAACTCGCACCTAGCAGTCATGTCATAATCCGGAGGAATAGGGCACGGTACCGGCGCGGTACTCCTCGTTTGAATCAGAGAGTCCTTGAGCAGACGAGCAAACAGCTGACTATAAGGGATAGGAATAGGATCAAATATCCTCTTGGGCCCTCTTGGTCTCAGTTGCCCCTGCTGCTGATAACTTTGCTGTCGGTGCTGATTTGGACGCCCCACCTGCGCTTGCGCCTTCCTTTCCATACTTGGCTGAGGCACAGGCAAAGGTTGCTGACGTAGAGCTTTTGCAGCAAAAGGTTGTGGAGAAAGTCCATGGCATGAGGTGGATCCTGCAAAGAGGGGAGGAGCCTTCACTTCTTTTGCAACAATTGGGGTAACATCACCTTGTACATTCACGCCGCCCGACGTGAACTCAATTGCCCCTGCATCAATCAAATCCTGGACTCGGTGCTAAAAGGCCCTACATTTCTCCACGGTATGCCCTGGTGCCCCAGAATGGAAGTCACAATGGGCTCTTGCATCATAGCCTGGTGGAGGATTGCCGGTGAGAGGAGCCAAAGTCCTTTTCTGTACTAGTTGAAACTGAAGGAGATGCTGCAATAGTTGAGAATATGGCATAGGGAGCGGATGAAAAACTCTTTCAGACTTCTTCTATCCCTGTGTACACTTTTTGCCCTTGGGCTCTTGGGACCCAAGACCTAACCGCTGTTGGGAGAGTTCCGGAACTTCTGCTCGAGGTAATCCATGATTTAAATCAGATTCCAAAGAGATGGGAGGAGCAAGGATCTCTGTTGCAGAAGCGGGCACAGGACTGTCTTCCTTCTTCAACACTGTTTTCAAAATCTCCATGACCAAACTCATCTGAGTCTTCATCTGATTGATCTCCTCCCTCAGCATCCTCTGCTCCTGGAGCATGTCTTCCCCAAATTGCCTCATCTGAACCTTCAGTTCACTCAACTCAGCTTGAACTCGCTCCATGATCAACTCTTGAATGGCCTGAGGAGTTAAATCTGCAATTCTGAGATGGGAACAAGATAAGAATACCGGAGATAAACACCTGTCATGCAAAATGATTATGAATATGCAAATGCAAATGAACATGTTTGAATATTCGCAGGGCGATCCACCCCTTGATTCCAGTTTAACAACAAGATAGAACGGAACTTCGGCTCATATATTAAGAAAACCAGAGGAAAACCAAATGTCAACAATCACGAATCCAAGATAACAAATCTGAACACAAAAATCATAAAGGTCCCAACCAACAAGCCTGGTGGTGATCCAAATACAATAAAAGAGAATAGAAAACTAAGGCGTGTCATCAAAGTCCACAAGTGTCAATCCCCCCATCCGTTATGCTTTCTGCTCCAGTCTTGAACTTCCTTGAACAACTTTCTAGTGTCGGGATGCTTTGGTCTCTGAATTAACTCTTGAATGAGAACGTCTCTTCTATGTATGATCCCTTCCAAGTATCGGCAATACAACTCCCAAGCGTCTTCTCCAGAAACACCATCCATGCTAGGACCCTCATGTCTAGGTTTCTTCACTTCAGCTTGGACCCTCAGTTCCTCTATGGAGGCTATGGCTTCATTGAGTCGACCCTCGACTGCTTGTCTCTTGAATACCCCTGACAGGATCTCAGCGTCTTTTTTCTTGAGCGTCAACTTCAACTGATCAATCTGAGCTAGATAACCGTCTTCCTTTCTCTTATTCTCGGCCATTGTAGTTTCTCGGTGATCATCGAACCTGTGAATTTTCAACAAAGCCTTGTCTAATTCCTCCTTCTTAGACTCGAGAACCTTACTGATACCATCCAAAGCTTCTTTCATCTTTCGTCAGGATGCGACCATGTCAGCTAGCTCTTTTTCTGCCTTAGCAAGAAGCTCTGTCTTCAACTTGGTGGTATGAATAGCTTCACCCCGCTCATGTTTCAACTGATATATCTCTCTTAGTAGCTCTCTGTTTTCTTCTTGCAGCTTTTCCTTTTCAGCCCACAACTTGTTAAACTTCTCTATCTCGACTGTGGTAGGAGGATCAATCAGTAAAGGATACAAAGGTGGTTCCACTAGGAAGGGAAGAAGCTCCTCTTCTGCTCTCTTCTTAATCCACTCTTTATAGGAAGGAAAAGCCCGGCTATTACATTTCCCAAATGAAGTTTTACCCTTCTTGGTCACCTGTTTCCAAGCATTCACAATCTTCCTCATCATCTCTTGATCCTCAATACCATTGAAGAATAAGGACTCTCTGATATCTCTCTCTTCAGGTGGACCTCTCAAAGGATAACTAAACTACCTGATAACAAGGGAAGGATTATAGTTAATTCCGCCTTTTCTCCCTATCAAGGGTACATTAGGGAATTCTCCGCACTTGCAAATAATCCCCATTCCTAGCAAGTCATGATTGAACCAAACAATGTTGTCAGCAGTCAAGCCCATTAACCTCTTTGACCACTTCAGAGAATCTTTCGTATCAATAAAGGCACCAGTTTCAGGGAGATGGCTCAGAAACCAAGTAGATAAGAGCGGTGCACAACAACTCACAGTTTTTCCCCGCCTATTTTCGTTCTTGTAGTGAACTGAATGATACACATCACCTAGAAGGTAGGTATAGGATTCTTTGAAATAAAGATTCTGACAGCATGCATATCCACCAGATCAGGAACATTGGGAAACAGGACAATCCCATAGATGCACATAGCCAGAATAGCTTGGAAAGCAGTCCAATTCTTCTCTTTAACATGTATGCAAGCTTGATCAAAAAAGAACTTCAATAAGAAACCCTTAGCTCCTTGTTTTTCCTCAATATTACTGCTCAGAACGGATTCACCAATATGAAGAGCAATAGCCATTTCTTTTATCCCGGGGTGTTTTTCAGAAACGAATACTATGTCATGCCTGATGGGGATTCCCAAAATAAATGAGAACTCCTCCAACGTTGGGGCCAAGATGTAGTCTGGGAAAGTGAAGCAACGCAAAGACGGATCGTAAAACTGAAGAAGTGTATGAATGGCATCCTTCTCATACTTGGAGATATTATAAACAAACTTCAGAAGTTTCCCATACCCTCCACTAAACTCTGTACGAACTCCGGGACCAGCCATATTAATCAATTTGTGAATCAATGTCAAGGTCGGATCTAGGAACGAATAGGCAACAGTCTTCTTTCTCGGGACATCCATGCCAAGGTAACCTCAGAAAACCGGAATCAAGAGTAAGATGCAAGCCCTAAAAAATGTCAAACATGTTATAATGCAAGAAAAATGATATGCTCATGCACACATGGGGTCAAGGCAACACTGCTGGATGTGATGTTTTGTTAACTGAACGAGAACCACAACCCAGAAAACCAGAATTCTGAACCACTGAGATAACCAGGAACCCAAATAATCATACATTGATGAGAAGTCCAGAAAAACAGGGTAGGTTGAAGGTTTCGGTTACCTGCAAACCTGCAAACACCCATCCCCTCTCACGTGTGGGTACTAGGATGTTCAGTATCCCGGGCTCTCAGGTCGAGAAATGATGATACGTTCACCATTTCTGGTTTGGCATCATCATCAATCGAGGAGGCCTCAACTAATTCTCCAAAGCAGAAGGTCCTCAGCTTTGGCACTGAGGTTGAGAAACAATAGTACATTCATCCCTCGTGGTACAGTACTATCATCAATCGAGGAGTGCCTCCACTGATTCTCTTCAAAAGGTAGGGGCCATCCTATACGAGTTCCAAATTGGGCCCTCGGGTCCGAATGGGTTTGCCACAGGATGTGGTCTGCCACTGTCACCACTAAAGAGGGATGTTTCCACTAAGGTCCTCGATGATCGGTCACCAGAGTCGACAGCTCTCTAGATCAACACCCCCAACATGCGTAAGACACACACGTCAAAATGCGTCCCAAGATAGCCTCGTCTGGTTGTGAATTTCGTGAACACACAAACGTACCAAGCGGGCACGTAGGTCCCACTACTTTCCACTCTAGTCCTAGGGTATACTCAAGCCTGGGTATTGGGCTTATCTCTCAGAACCACCCAACCTGCAAAACAAAAATAGCCAGCACAACACAGCAGTATGACAGTAATAAAAATGCAATGCAATGCAGAAAAAGCTGTAAAAATAAAATACAACAAACACAACAAAGCAAACACAAAGACACCCAAATAGAACAAAGACAAGCAAGCGCTAGGACTGACTCGCTTAGGGATGGACCAGCATAGGTCAACCAAAATTCCCCAGCTGAGTCGCCAGCTGTCGCTCCCAGGATTGTCATCCAGGTACACACGCGAGAGTGGCGCAGAAAAACAGAGTCGCCAGCCGTGTAAATTTATCCCAAGAGAGGGAAAGGGAACACCGCATAAACCTGAGGAAGAGGGAAAGGAATGGTCATCGTAACCATAACCTGGGTTCAGGAATCGGTTACGCGAGGGGAAGGTGCTAGCACCCCACGCGTCCATCGTACTCGATGGGATCCACGCTTGTTGTCTATTCTAAGGGTGAGTTATCCTATCATCTATGGTTGTACTAAGACGGGAAAGGGGAAAAACAAAGACAGACTCGGTAGGACGTCGACGTCCTAGGCCTACGTACCCCCTTTGTGCAATGGGGAATTCAGAGTCAACGTAGTTCGGACCAAGTTCTTTTTGTGTTTTTTATGAGCGACGTTAAGTTCGCGCCCGGCAGTTAGGGTCGATGTCTGTTTGCGACTCAGACGGAAAGTAACGTGCCCTTTTTGAAAATAGCCTTTAGTTTGACAATCCCGAAGGACAAAAAGGTTTGAAGTTTGTTTGTATTTTTTAGGACAGAAGTGACTTGAGTTAGTTCATAAATTGCATTGCACCAAAGTCTAGGGAACAGGGGCGAATACTTAACGCATCGTCCCAAGACAGGACGCTTGCTAAGCACTCTATAAAGATGAGAGGAAGCCCCTCATTTCTCATTCCCCACGCTTAAGGCTCGTGCGCAATACACTTTATACTTATTAAGTGTTTTCAAGAAGATTTGAGATGAGAAGAGAGAAGACACAAGGGATACTATAAAGGGGAACTAAGAGCCCTAATGTTATCATGCATGGGTGACCTACGGTTAGTGAGGTTTGATGATAACCTAAACCTAAAGGAAAAAAGATGAGAGAAAGAAAGAATAAGGGTGAACACGGATACTTATCCATACCCTGCATAAAAGGTTAGTACCAAACGGACATAAATAATATCAAAGCAAATGAAAACCAAACAATGGCATATAATAGTGATAACAATCCAAACATGAATTAAGAAGTCAAATAAACAACCCCAAGACAATGGCACAAGTGCCTTTTCAAGCAAGGTAACCAGGCGTGATCAGAAATAGGCATACAAGAAGATTTCACACAAAGAGCCAATAAACAAATAGTAAAACAACTTCTAAAATCACCAAATTAAATATCAATGTTACTCAACAAGAAACAAACCAAATACCAAAAACTCCTGCAAAAAGTCAAGATGTTAGTCATTCAGAAAATCATGCAAAGTTCAGATGAGGATCATGGTTCAACATGCAAAAGGAAAAGACTAAAATGCAATATGAAATAATTTTTAAAATGAAAGAAAAATATTTTAATGCACTTCAGAATGTTATCTAACAAATTCAAAAAGAACGGATTGAAAATGTTTTATGGATGCAGAGAAATAAAATAAACAAATTTAGGTATGCATGATATGAGTAATGCAAAAAGAAAATAAACTAAATAATTAATTTAGATGATAAAAATAAAATAAAAATAAAAAATAAAATTTGGAAAATTTTATAAAATGACAAATATGTTTCATGAATTTTCTTGGGATTTTTTAATGCAAGAATGTATTTTTAAAAATTAAAAATGAAATGTAATGAATTAAATAAAATAAATAAATTAAAATGCGCATGGGGGTGCAATGAGTAAGAAAAATGCATTGGAATTGATAGTGGGCTGACAGGAGAGGGGTACGAATAGAAAAAGCCCAAGCATTAAGTCCATTAGCAAAATAAATAAAAAGGAGGTACGCATGGACTTAGTCAACGTTCAGACTCCACATGGGCCCTTGGATCAATCTAATGTCACACAATAAGTCAACCAAATCAATTATTATGCAAGATCAAAGGTCATGATTTACACGCACACCACAACTAACGTGTACCCACGCACACACAAACCTTAAGAGCACCCTACACACCTCATGTGCCAGGCACGCGTATTTTTTATTCGTTGGCAGCCCACCATCCGTCTGATTCATCCAACGCACATGATGAAGTCAACTAAAGGAAAAGTAAATAAAAAGAAATAACATGATTGGTGGAACACGGTAGCTACCCTGGGGTAATATACACAAGATCATAAAATAAAAATCAGAAAAAAAATAAAAAGGAAAAAACTTGGCAAGCTGATGGCCATTGGATCGTGACCATGGACGGTCACGATTTCGTCTTCCTCGCTCAACCCTTCACCAGCCGGACCACCACCAGTCACCGGAACCTTAGTTTCGGCCGCCACCTGCAACTAAAATACCACCCAAAAAATGCAAACCCATACACCATTCTGTCCAGAATTTCATGGGGATCTCAAATATCCAATCAAAATTTGCCAATGATCAACACATAATGAAAAACGCACGAAATAAAATTAGGGTTCAAAACTTTAAACTCATAAAACAACCAATATACACGTCCATATTAAAAAAAATATACATCAGCATAACCAGTGGACATCACACATCAATATTCATGTCAAAAAGAAAAGTTCTAGGATCATCAAAAAACCCACCAACCTGAGATGGTGCAACCTGAATCCTTGTTGTTGGCTGCGAATGGGGGATGGTTTGCACTCTATTGATCACCAGGAAGAAGTTTGTGGAAGAAGTTCTTGAAAAGACCTAATGGATTGAGAGATATAAATATGAGATGCTTTAGGGTTCAAGCTTGAATTCTCCACAAATATCACGTGAAATCTGACCTAACCAGTGCATGAATGAGTTTAAATACTTTAGGGTTTCTCACTGATAATGGTTTGGGCTTGGGCAATTCTTTGTTTAATGAGTTTTTGAATAATTCTAGAAAATTGAATTATGTTAAGTACACCCTCTTCCATGCATAGATATTCAAACATTTCATGATGGATCACTTAACTTCTAATTGCTAATCACACCCACATTGAAATTGGGCCTTGAAACATTTTGATTCATGAGTTTTTAATGACTTGGCAATTTTGAATAATGGAGAATAAGTGATAAATACACCATGGATTCACTTGATTCAAAGGCCTAAAATGATCCTTGAGGAGTGCCCTTTGATGTTAGCATGTGACATGAAGCAATGGAATTAATTATAGGTCACTATGCCAAAGTTTGTGAAAATGGAACCCTAAAAACCACTTTGCTTTCTTTTGATCATAAGTTGAGTTTCACAAATGATATGGAGACCCACTAGTACTTGTTGGAAAGAGGAGAAAAAGATCTTCAAATTTCCTATTGGGGAAAAATTCATTTGAAGCTTCCTTGATGATGAAAAGTCCAGTTGAATGTAGTGTAAGAACTTGCCCAAAAAGGAAACTTTCAAATTATAGGTCATTTCCATATTTAGTAACTTTTGCACCACCTCCTGATTCTTGATGAATGGCATGAAACTTGACTCTTGAAGACCATATGAGGTTGTGAGACCTTGAAAACCTTGGAGAAAACCTCAAAATTCCACAGTTGACTTCCCCTCTCACTGTTGACTTTTACCCAATTCACCTAATTTCCAATCCATTGGCCAATTAAGTCTCTCCTGAACCAAACTGATGGACAACCTCCCATCCCTAGATACTTAGGGACCCAAGAAATACCATAGAATCAAGTCTTACCCAAAAAATCAGAAATAAACTGACTTATAGCAAACCCTAGTTTTGGTACCCTCAGTCTAGGAGGAAATAGCACAATCTCCAAATCCAAATTCCTCTGAATATGATGTGTATCCTCTCCAACAAAGATAAGATATGCCATTTAGTGATGATAAAAACACAAGGAGCTTGCCCATTGGAGCAATAAACCCAAGAATCTCAAAACCCTAATTTCTGCACTGGTTAGGAGGAAGTGATCCACTTGAACTCTCTTGCTTGACCCTTTGAAGAACATCTTCTCCTCTTGAACATGCCTCAGGCACCTTGACCCCATGCTAAGAACCAATGATATGCACACATGATAATGCAAAAATGAAATGAAACATAAGCCAGTTAGTAATAAAGTAAGGAGGGCAAATTTTGGGGTGCTACAGGTGGATTGAAAACCCGAAAGGGAGGTTCAGGCAAAAGTTAGAGACAAAATAATAAAAAATCATCCTGGTCGATTGGAAACATCACAGTACAATCCAGGAAAAAGTTTGGGATAATGGCAAGTAACTATGTTCAACAGAGGCAAGTTCCTCAGCAGCAGTTACACCATCCATCGGAGGAAAACTCCAGTCAAGGTCATCTTCGACAAGAAGCTCAGGATGTTCCGAATTCAAAGTTGGTAGAAGGATAGTGGTCGTTATGTTTCAACGTAGCCTTTTTCTTTGTAAATTACCATTTTCTAACTTTGTAAATACTCTTTGGAATCACGCGTTTGGCTGATCTCCATCTTATTAATAAAATTTGAGCCCTTGTGCTTTTGTTTATAATTCTCATTTGTTTTAGCTTTACAGAACGACATTTTAATATGATCAACGATTCTTGAAATAAAACAAAAATGAATTTACTTGTCAAACTTTTTCTACTTTTAAAATAAAGATGACAATTTATTTTGACTGTTAAACATTAAAGGAACATCAACCGCTTCTCCAGAAGCAAGCGAACTTCAAAGTGCAGAATCAAAGTACTCCTTCTAACCCAGTACGACTGAATGAAGGGATCAACTGTGTCAGAGACCTTGTTTCATCTGACACGCCTCAGCCAAGTTCTTATCTCCTAAGCCCGACCAATATAGTTCCCCGCAAGGACTACTTCTCCTAAGCAAGGTAAAATTGCTACTTTTTGGACCAACGGTACTTCTTCGCCCCGCGATGGCCGAGTATCTAGTCATGTTCATCTTTTAGTTTGTATGTCGCGTCAGTTTTGTCAGCATATACATACGTACATCATGCATTATTGATTTGCATTCGTATTCATATTGCATCACTATCACTCTAGTCGGTCTTATGCCCCGGTGAGAAAAAGTCCTCTCAATCGAGTTGTCAGTTCTTTCCTCGTCAGGAAATGATGCGTCTGAACAATCTCTCTCCTCCAATTTATTTCTGGAATGAAGTTAGCTCCTCGACCACTTTGATAACTTGAACCTCTGAAAAACCAAAGAACTCTCAGTCGACATCACTCTTCGCCATTGAAGATGATATTCTTGCTTTCCCGGATTAAGGAAAATCCCGAGAGAAAGCCTCCTAATCAGAGATGGTACAACAGTTTTTCTCCAAAAAAAAAAACCACTGATGAAAAGGTCATCGGCACCTCAAATTGGATCCCATCATATGGCATTTCTCCGGGAAGATCCCAAGAAAAGTATGATGTAAGACCCCAAGCGAAGGCAGTCTTTCAGAAGACTCGTTTTCCCTAGTAGAAACAAATGGCGTCTCCAACAAAGAAGTTTGTACAACTCTACAACTCAGACGATTGGGTTCCCCAGCAAGTCTGACGTCAACTTTTTCCGTCAAATGACGTCTTCCTAGGAAAATTCGGCGAGAAGTTTGAGGAAAACCGCTACGAATAGCGTCCCTTGTCAATAAAGTTTATTGACAAAAGAAACTAAGACCAGTTCCTTGGTAGGAAACCAGGATCGAGGGGAAGTTTAAATCAGAAACTAAGACCAGTTCCTTGGTATGAAACCAGGATCGAGGGGAAGTTTAAATCAGAAATTGAGATCAGTTCCTTGGCTGGAAACCAGGATCGAGGGGAAGTTTACCTTTTCTAAGCATCATTGTTAGCAAAAGAAGATGAATGCTTAGGCTACCGTTCATAACTACCATCAAAATTTCAGCTATTCCGATATTTAATCCTCTTGCACCTCGAATGCCCGAATACCTTCGCCATTCACACCTTCGTGTCCAAGAAGATTAAATAGGGGCATCTGTCATACCCCAAATTTTGACCATTAAGATTTCCCATCATTGTGAAAATCATCATCACAATATGGATGGACTATCTTGCCTTATCAGTCTCCCCAAGGATGGGTGAACACTTACTATAATCAGAATTAGGGTTTCAAGCCCTCTCTGAGTGCTTATGCAAAGGATCAATCAAGGAATGACATGATCTTCAACTTGTCTAACTCCTCAAACATCCACAATGGATCAAGAGGACTCCCACTTCAAGGATTAAGCACAAGGTTGCTCCCTTCAAGGTGGATCAAGCTTCAAGATCGCCAGTGTCACCAAATTAGGGTTTTGGTCGACCAGGGCCTCCAGATGGAAATTTTCATCTGGGAATGAGCCAATGATTCAAAACATATCCTAATATACTCCATGGAACCTCATGGACCCAATCATCAAGTCAATTTGGCCTCAGGGGATGCATACATCAAAAATCAGGAATTAGGGTTTCTTGACCTAATTCACCCCTAGGTTGACTTTTGGGACAAATCATGAACCAAGAACTCAAGACATGATTTGAGGGTCTCTAATATACCATATTGATCCATTTGGAACAATGGATTGATCCAAGAAGCTTGAGCAACAAGTTTCAATTTCATCTGAACCACAGTTAGGGTTTCGCGGGAAAAGTCAACTGTAGCTTTGACTTTTGACCAGGACATGCTCCCAAACCCTAGGACATGATTCAATACACCCTATAACACCCATGGAACATGTCCATCAAGTTTGATTTAGGTTAAGGACATGATTTCATAAAGGATTACACAGTTCGGAATTCATCTGACAAAAAGTCAACTGTGCACAAAAGTCAACTTTGACTTTTTGAGATTTTTCATAAAAATGGTTTTTTAACCCTAAAATGATGTTAATGTATGATTTGAATCATCATTCATCAAGGAAAATCAAAGAAAGTGGGATAACTTGTAAAAGGGGTAACCATAAAAACTTAGAAAATTTTCTAAGTTATGAAATAAAGTGACAAAGGTACCAACTTTGGAGGATCATAACTCCTAAACCACAAAGCCATTTTTTTCCATCCAAAGCTTGATTTGTAGATCTCATTGCCCTCTACAAAAGCTTCATACTGACCTATGTCTAAATTCCTCATGGACTTTGAGTTATGGAGTGATCAAAATCAAGAAAAGTCACTTTGTTCCAACACTTAGTGAAAATTTCACTAAGTCAGAATTTGCCTTACTTTTTTCCAAATGTAGGGACATTTTTCACTTGGATCCAAAAGGCATCAAAACCAAATATGATCAAATAGTTTTTGTATCATATAAGAGCTTTCCAAAATGGCCAAGAACATCACCAAATTCAACTTGAGCCATGAGATATGACATTGGCAAGTTGCCTTGCTGAAATCTGCCAAGGCAAGGCAGAATTTTGTACTTTTGCTCGATTTGCCAAAATCAGCCAATTCCAAGCCTTGTCATCACTTTGGACACATCTGAGTATTGAATCTAAAGGGGACAATCACTGAGCCAAGCCTCCAAAGTCATTGGAATAAGAAATAGCATGCTAAACCTAGAATTGCCCAAAATAGGGACAAGACTCCAATTTTGGATTGGAGCATTCAATGGAAGCACCAAGGTGGCATGGACTGAGCCATTTGCAACTAAATTCAGTCAAGACTTATCCAAGACCAAGGGGACCAGCAGCATGTGCCCTAACCTCTAGTCAATGGCTAGAGGAGACTTGGATTTTCATTTGCCAACATTGGCCAACCCTACTCAGCAGTTGCCATTCACTATTCCTTGTAAAACAAACTTTCTCTACTATAAATAGAGCTCAATTGTGATCAGTTTAAGTACACCCAAAGGCCTACAACACTTTCCTTTCTCAAAATCCACTTCTCACTCTCAAAAATGCGTTTCTTAGCAAGTCACTATCGGGTTTTTCATTAGAGAGCAATTCCACTCAAACCAATCACACACACACCTCACATACATCATATGGGAGCTGATCAAACACTCAAACAACATCTGGAACACTGATTTCTCAGAATCACCAGTCAATTGCTCAAGGTTTTAACCAAGTTGCAGTTGAGATGCCATGAAGTGATCCAGCCAATTTCCATCAAGTCCAAGCATTCAAACACAATCCATAGGGTGTAGGGAGGCTGTTCAGATCATCACAACTCATCTGTAACACCTCCTACTCATAAATCATTTTGAACTTGCTGTCACGACCTAGAGGTAAGCCTAAACTTGGTCATCTCTCAATCTATGCATATTTCCTCGCACAATACTTTTGCCAAATGTTCATAATCATGCATGGAATGTTTCCCCTCAAGTAATTGCTTTGTTTGAATCGTGTATCAAAAATCCCAGCCTTCATGCAGAATTTAGGGTTCTTGAGGATTTATCGTGATTTCTTGATTTATGCTTAATTTAAATGAAATTAATTGTCATAAACATGATCGTGAGGTGAAAATGAACAGATTGATATGTGGATTGCATGATATAATCAAGTATTCAGTGAGATTGGATAAAAAATGCAAATCTGGGCAAGGTGGAAAACGCGCGTGTTCTTGGCCCATGTTCTTGGCGCCATTTTCTCAAATTCAAATATTTGAATTTTGTGATTTTATTTAATTGATTCAAAAATTAATTTCTCTCTGAGTTTTAATGATTTTGAGTTGATTATTTTTTTTAATAATTCACAAAAATGTTAAAATATTTTATTTTTCCAAAAAATCCCAAAAATATTATTTATTTCATATAATTGATATTTTTGTAAAGAATTAATGTTTTAATTATTTTTGACATTTAAAATATTTCTTCCTTATTGATTTTGCAAATTTTAATGATTTCTAATCATTTTGTAGGGCAAAACTTAATTTATGAAGCATTAATCCAAGATCACAATTTGTCTTCCACATGTTAAACAATTTTGATCATTTTAATTGAATATTTTATTCAATTAAAACACATTTTGAAAACAAATTAGGGTTTTGATTAATTCAACCCTCATAAATCATTTTCAAAACCTTTTGGGCCTCTTGAGAGAGTGTAAGACCCAAAACCCCCTTGTACAAACCACTTTGGGCCTCACTTATTGTATAAGTCCCTCTATACAAGGAAACTGCGTGATCGTCGCCTTGTTTAGAAAAAAATCAACTGGGTCTCTCCTCGAGCTATAAGACCCATTCAAAACTTTTGGGCCTCTAATAGAGTGTAAGACCCAATCCCCTTTTAACCAAAAACAACTTTGGGCCTCAGATATTGTATAAGCCCCTTTGCGTTAAAAGAAAATCTCGGCGCGATCGCCATTTTAAACAAAAAATCATCTGGGCCTACCCTCGTGTTATAAGCCCCACTCTTTTTCTTTAAACCTTTTGGGCCTCTTGAGAGAGTGTAAGACCCATCCCTTTATACAGAAAACAATTTTTGGGCATCAGTCACTTGTATAAGTCCCTCTGTACAAAAACAACAGTGCAATCACTGGTAAAACCCTGGGCCTCTCCTTGAGCTGTAAGCCCCAAATCTTTCTTTTCAAAGCACTTTCTCCTTTGATTTTGAAATATACAGTTGTTTTCAATCTTTCTTTGTTGAACAACTAACAAACAGCATGGAAGCTCTACAACCGAGTAAGTGTTTATCTGCTTTCATTTTCCACTTTCATATACATATAACTGTATTGTGGGGCTGTTTCACTGTAAGTCTTCTTTCATAAACTGATATCAACTGTGTAATAATAGTATAGATATTTAGAATTTCCCCGGCAACTACGTCTAGCATTAAGCCCGTTGATCACTCTTAAATAGTCAAAACTAGATCCCCATAGGATTACCAGACACAGTCTTCCCTCCTCTTGGGGTTAAACAATATGGAGATGTGAAAGGCAGATTCTTTTTGAACCCTTTCTTAGACTGTCACTCGTAGAAGTTGTCAAAGAAACTCTACTCCCCAGAGATGATCTTTTCTCCGTGAATGGCATCTCTTGAGTTTCTTCCAAATTCTCGAACTTTCCTGGCTTGATCTATTCTTTGTGAATAGCTTGTCTTGAACTTCTCGGGATTTGGGGACCCACAGGCTTCTTAAAAGCAGTTGTCAAAGAAACTCTATCCCCCAGAGATGATCTTTTCTCCGGGAATGGCATCTCTTGAGTTTCTTCTAAATTCTCGAACTTTCCTGGATTGATTTATTCTCTGTGAATAGCCTGTCTTGAATTTATCGAGGTTTGGGGACCCACAGGCTTCTTAAAAGCATCCCCGCCTCCTCTTGGGTGTTGTACAAGGACCCGTCGGCTTCTTAGAAGTATTCACAGCCTCCTCTTAGGCTTCGTATAAATGATTTCTTCCTCCGGGAATGATAGGCTCCTCTTGGGCTTCGTACAAATTGTCCCTCGGCTTCTTAAAAGTTTCCAGCCTCCTCTTGGGCTTTATACAAATTGTCCCGACGACCTCCTAAAGGTATAGGAACAGAAATCAGTCATCTTAAAAGAACAGTCTTTCCAAGAGTCTACTACCGTTTCTCAAAGCATAGCACAAAAGATGAAACTCTAGACTTGGACAGTCTAAATTCCTTGAGTCTCAAAGACATTCTCAAGCACCCTTCAATAATAGGAAGGAACCCCGTAGACTCGGACAATCTCAATACCCTTTGGATTTCCCAATTCCTCAGAGAAAAGGAAAATATCCCTGATCCTCGAATCAAAACCCTTGAGTACAGCATTACTCATATAAGAACTGATTTTCTCTTTAAAACCAATATCCTGGACCTATCACTCAACTGAAACAGCACCCTAGCCTCCTCTTGGGCTTTATACAATGATTCAACTCAGCAGAATCAAACTTTTTATCCTCCATCTCGGGCTTTGTACGAGATACAGAAAGGTTCTTATTGAGTCAACACTTTAGCCTCCATCTCAGGCTTTATACGAGATACAAAAAAAGAGAGGACTCTCTTGTTAAGTCAACTCCCTTTTAGCCTCCATCTCGGGCTTCGTATGAGATACTAAAACACTCTCTTGTTGAGTATAAAAGACTCTCTTGTTGAGTCAATCACCTTTTAGCCTCTGTCTTGGGCTTTGTACAAGACACAAATCACTCCCTTGTTGAGTATAAAACAACCATTTTAGCCTCTCTCTCGGGCTTTGTACGAGACACATAAAAAATACCCTCTTGTTGGGCCGATAGCCTTCTCTTAGGCTTTGTATAAGAAAACCACTGGTTGATCCAATCAACCTTTTAGCATCAAAGTTGTGCCTCGTTCACAATACACAAACATCAATAACTCCTTCCCCTTCATCTAATCGCTGTAAGCGGCAAGCCTCTGGATCATCTACATCTATGCCACTGTCCCTCCTTTAGCATGAGAAATTCCTAAGGAAAGATGGAATTGCTCTAAACTGAGTTACAGTCTTCTCCTTCAGGTTGGAAATCCCCTATAAAGTAAATTATGGCATTGCTAGGATTCGCACATCCCGGTTAAAGTAATTCTCCTTTATAAACAGTTGTGACGGACAAACCCCTCTTTAGAGATGACAAATTCTCTCTAAATTCAAACCCTTTTAGCTTCACATCTTGGGCTTTGAACAAGATACAAACTACCTTTAGCTTCACATCTTGGGCTTTGAAAAAGATACAAGTCACCTTTCGCTTCACGTCTTGGGCTTTGAACAAGACACCAAACACCATTTCCTCCCATAGAATAGGAGGAACTGCGATCGCTCTGATATCCCTATTTCGGAAAAACGGGAATACGTAGGCATAAGATTGAAAGAAAAATCTTAGCGAGCACACTAACCCAAAATTCCTCACCTTCCCATCTCAATCGAAAAGCATCAGTCCTAACCTCCCACCAATCGACCGGATACTATTTTTAACAAAATAACCTAAGAGAGACCCCTAATCTTTGTAGCATCTGTAAATCAACAGTCATCTGTTCAAACTCAGTTTGCAAGCAGGGTTAATTGGAGACATCTATTTCCCTTCCTTCATCAGCTTCAATAGGATAAAAAATGAATCGAGCTGTAGTACCCTAAAGCGATAAGTGATTCGCAACCACGTCCAAAAATTCGCGCTACACCAAGAATGGCTGTCATACCCCAAATTTTACCCTCAGATATCCTGATCGTTTGCATATCATTTTAAGTCGGTCTCTTTCTTGCATTTTCCAGTCAAACATATCTTTAATCATGCATTTTCTTCTTCTATGTCATTCTCGATTTTAATATTTATTATATTTATTTATATTTTATTTGTTATAGTTATCTTAGATGTATTTAGGATTTATTTAGTTTAATTTCAATTTAGTCTTATTTTAACTTAGTTTATATTTAATTTAGTTTTAATTTTTTTGTTTGTTTTTAATTAGTCTACTGTTGTTACAACGGTCCGTGATAATAATTCACAACGGGTCCATCTACAAAAGGTCATGACCAAATAAAATGACAAGAATCAATTCAAAATTGATTTGCTGCCAAAACCTACGATACTGCTACAAGACCCCAGATCCCTGCGCCTTTGACCATCACATTGGTACAACAATGACACTGCTGCTATGCTTCCAAGCCTACACTCCAAACATACCCAAAACCAAGTATAAACCTGTACCAGCTCTTCACCAAAGTGATCCTACTATTTGCTGCAACTATTTCACCCATAATGGAACAACATCCTTCCTCTCAACTACATTCCAATCCGTACCAAAGCCTGTTGTCCGCTACTACTGCTATACCCTGCATACAAGCAACAATGACATTACACTGCATCCAAAATAACATGACAAAAAATACAAGCTTAGGGAGCAAGATTTGAATTGATAAAAGGGAGAAGAGAACAGGAGACGGGGGAGGAAAACTGAAAAAAGAGAACAAAAAGTATCACCTCCCATAAAACTCTGCCTACCGACCTTTCACCACCAATACTCAACCTTTAACTCTCCACAAATCTCTTGTTCTTCATAAACTAAACACTGCTCCTCATTTTCTTCATCAGAGAAATAAACTTTCACAGCAACCTACAATTTTCATCACCTTAACTTCCAACCTAAACAACCTTGAACCAACTCAATTTCAGCAACAAGCCATGGCAACCTTCAAAACATAAACCCACATGAAGATCATTTCTCCACCGTGTTCGCAAAAACCTCTCATCACTCACAAAAAACCACAACGACAACAGCAACCAAATCCAACAACTTTGATGCCATAGAATCGTAACTTCAACTGCGACCTAAGCCTCCTCCACCTTCAACTTTCTCTCCGATCACCCTTTGCTTCCTTCCTACTCCCTCATTCGCATCACCTACAACCCATTCACATACAACCTACTTCCTTCTTCAACACCCATCCTTCAATCTTCAACTGTCCCACACTCCACCTTTATCAACGATTCAACAACTGAAAACCCAAATCAAAGTCCAACTAAACTAGTTTAAAGCTTGGATCCGAAACGAGAGAGAAAGGAGAAATCCGAGAGAGAGAGACGTTGAGGATAGGGACGGAGAGAAAAAAAAAGAGAAGTTAATGAAGAGAAGAGCGATCAGAGAATCATTTGAAGAAAAAAACGGGTTTTGAGAAGAGGGAGGATCGTGTTTTATGGATCTGTTTCTTTCCAGAATCCTACTTACCCTCACATGGTCGTTTCATGCCTGTCTTGCTCTAGGGTTTTCAAAACCCCTTTTCTTGTCAGCCGAATTGGGCCTAGGTCTGATCCGACTCGGCCAGTTTTCCTTTGTTCTTTCTAAACCCACACGTCTCCCTTTTTTTAACCGTGTGATGTTGTGGTGATGATGGGCTTGCCCAAATGATTCTATTCTATTCACACAACCTTGTATCTATGCCCACCACCATCATACAATAAACCCTCCCTGTTTTTCATTTTATTTTATTTTTATTATTATTATTATTATTTTTTCCTTGTTTTGATTTTCATAGTTTTTTTTTATAAATAAGGGAGAGAATTTATTTTGTATTATATAAGTTTTCTTTTGATTCACTAATCTTTTCATTTTCATTTCCATTTCAGTTTTATTTACGATTTTCCATTTCAATTTCTTTTTATTTTTGGGCCAATGATATTACAAAAATCATGGTTTGGTTGATTTATTTGAATCACTAAAAATCTTGATAAATATGAGGCCACTTTTTTATTTATTTTTGTTGGTCAATGAAAGTCTAATATTAGATTATCGATTTCCCGATTTAAATATTGATTAGGACGAGACCATTTCGATTTCATTTCCATTTCTATTTCATTAAACAATTTTTATTAACTCGGACGAATAAGAGCCGTCAAGATCTAGCATCTTAGCACAACTCTTTGAACAATTGACTTTCATCAAATGTTCATTGTCCGATAAATAACTTTAAGTCTCAACCTGGACAAATAAGAGCTGTCAAGATCTAGCATCTTGGCACAACTCTTCGAACAATTGATTTTCGTCAAGTGTTCATTATCCATCAAATATTTTCATTTCAACTTGGACGAGTAAGAGCCGTCAAGATCTAGCATCTTGGCACAACACTTCGAACAATTGATTTTCGTCAAGTGTTCATTGTCCATTGAATAACTTTCATATCAATTTGGACAAATAAGGACCGTTAAGACCTAGCATCTTGACATAACCCTTTTGAGCTTTTTTATCATCAAACGCTTATTGTCCTCAAAGCAATCTTAATCATAACTTGGATGGATAAGAGTCGTCAAGATCTAGCATCTTGGCACAAAACTCTTCGAACAATTGATTATCTTCAAGAGTTCATCGTCCATCAAATATTTTTCATTTTAACTTGGATGAATAAGAGTCGTCGATATCTAGCATCTTGGCACAAATCTTCGAACAATTGATTACCTTCAAGAGTTCATTGTCCATCAAATATTTTTCATTTCAACTTGGATGAATAAGAGCCGTCGAGGTCTAGCATCTTGGCGTAACTCTTGAATCATTGATTACTATCAATGTTCATTGTCCATTAAACATTTTTCATATCAATATCGAATGAAAATGATTGTTAGAGTCTAGCACTCTGACATAACCCTTTGAACATCTTTTTAAAACATATTCAAGCCACTTTTAAACCACTAGCTTTTCCAAGAGATAGCCATTAATCTCTTATGATTTTTAACCCTTCCTTTAACTTTCACAAGAGATAACCATTAATCTCTTCTCCTTCACCAACCTTTAACCCTTCATTCAAATCCTTTCATAAGAGATAGCCATTAATCTCTTCTCCTAAACAACCAATCTTCACAAGCTTTGCTTTCAAGCTTTTCACCTGTAGTTGCTAGAACTACGGATGCTCTGATTTCTCAAGTTCATCTTGAGAATACATAGGCATAGGATTGCGAGATCCTAGCGAGCCATCTTTTCTTTTTTCTACCTTTTCTTTTTTCCTTTACATCCAATGCCTTCTTGGATTCCACCTTTTCCTTTACATCCAATGCCTTCTTGGATTCCACCTTTCCATTTTTCATCGTAGCCAGAACTACGGACGCTCTGATTTCTCAAGTTCATCTTGAGAATACGTAGGCATAGGATTGCGAGATCCTAGCGAGCCACCTTTTATTTTTTCTACCTTTTCCTTTTTCCTTTACATCCAATGCCTTCTTGGATTCCACCTTTTCCTTTACATCCAATGCCTTCTTGGATTCCACCTTTCCATTTTTCATCATAGCCCCGAACTACGAAGGCTCTGAGTTCCTCATTGCACTATGAGGATACGTAGGCACGAGATTGCAAAGTCTTGTCGAGCACCCTAATAAAAAACCTCTTTAGGTTCCCTCTCTTTTAATAATAATCATTTCTCTCTCTCCTTTTCCCCACTCAATAAGTAGAAGATTAGAAACAAACCTTAAGCTAACATACATGCGACCCTGACTAAATGGTTCCCATTGAGTATAATAGACGTGAGGGGTGCTAATACCTTCCCCTTTCGTAACCGACTCCCGAACTCAGACATTGGTTGCGATGACCATATTCTTATCCTTTCTTTTAGGGGTTTTATTCGATATTTTCCCTTTCCCTCTATGGGAATAAATAAAGATCAGTGGCAACTATGTTAAGTCCATCCCGCGGGTGTCCGATTGCGCTTCGCAAGGTCGTTCTCATTTTTCGAGGTACGACAAATGGCGACTCTGCTGGGGAAACATCCCTAAGTGAGTCAAGCCTAGTTTAGTTAGGTTTTCGTATGTGTGTTTAGTTTTGTTTATTTCTTGTCCTTCTTTGATTATATGTTTATCTTTGCTTTGCGGCATTTATATATTCCTATATATATCATGTGTGGGCTTTGGGTATTTGATATCTTGAATAAAGCTCTACACCCGAGTTTTGGAAAAAGCAGAGAGAAAACATCGGTTTAGATTTGGTAGTTAGTAGTGTTAGAGTACGAGGGCAAGCTCCTTGTAGCAACTAACATGAAGACTCCTCTAGAGTGACCTATTTGTAGATCTCATTTTAAAACAGCTAGCATGTTGCATAACGCTGATTCATGAAGGGTCCATGACTCTAGGTCCCTCATTTAGAACCAGTGCTATTTTGGTGGTTGCATAATATTGGACTTCAAGAACATCTCCTTGCTCGAACCAATATGAAAACCCTGATCAGAATAGACCTTTTCGTCACTCTCGTTGTAAATTGGCTAGCCCGTTGCATAACGTTGATACGGTTAAGGTCCATGACTCTGAAACCTTGTCAAAAACCTAGAAACTATCCTGTGAGTGGGTTTATGGGTAGATAATCTAGAACTATCCTTTATAGGGAGACCTGCCTAATAGGATGTTCTGATTTACTGGATTGGCTGGAATTTTGGTAAAACAACAAGGTGTTCAATGCTGATGTCATGGTGTTGATGTTGCAGCATTGAGTCTTAGTACTGGGCTGTACTAAGTTGTGAAGGTTAACTATGTTTGATGTCATGGGCTTGATGTCATAACATTGCACTTAACACTGGGCTGTGTTAAGGTTGCTAGTTGCTGAAGTGGATGTCTGATGTCACATAGGTGATGTTGTAACATCAGACCTGCAGAACTGAAGCTAATGACAGCATGGGCTTGTTGTTATTAGGGTCGCGTATTAGCTGGAATTGTGGAGAGTGTTGACTCGTTGGATGAGAATATCTTGGGCTAGATATTTTCTGTTACATGGGAGATTTGATTGCAGGTTTGTTGGAGAATTAAAAGGTGGAAGATTTAAAAAGATTTTGGGGATAAAATCTGTTTTAAAAGATTCAGTTTTTAATTAACAAATCTGATCAAATATTGTGACAAATCCAATCCAAATTCAAGGAGCTATATAAAGCGCACAAGACCAAGGAAGAAGGTACAAAAAACAGATTGAAGATCAAGAGCTGGAGGCTTAGAGTCTAGGGTTTGTTTAGAGTACTTGTAATCACACTATTCTAGGTTTGAATAGGTGTTGAATTTTCTGTCCTCTCTAGAAGCTGTGAAGCAATAGAGAGTTGTTGATTGATCGAAGCTAGGAAGCAAGATCAAGGGATCTCAAAGAGGTTGTTCTTTAAGTGTTTTAGGGGATTGAGTAGTGTTCTCATATCTAAGTGGTTTCTTAGGTAGAAAGTCACTAGTAGAGTATAAGTTTAGGAGATTGTCAACTGGTGTGTTGAGTCTGTAAATTATATCTACAAGTAGTGAATTTCATCCCTGGCTTGGTAGCCCCCAGACGTAGGTAGTTAGACCGAACTGGGTGAACAATTCCTTGTGTTTTCCTGTTGCTTATTCTGTCCATTATTGCAGAGTGTGTTGTTGTAACATCGCACCTTAACATCACACGTCTGGTACCAGAATTTCAATTGGTATCAGAGCAGGCATCCTGTCTGGCTCTGGGTGAGATCTGGGGAAGATACTTTCTGGTGTGAAGATGGGCAAAGAGGTTGGAGGATTTATCAACAGACCCCCTATATTGGATGGCTCAAACTATGAGTATTGGAAGCCTAGAATGACTACTTTCTTAAAGTCATTGGACAGCAGAGCTTGGAAGGCTGTCATTAAAGAATGGAAAGCTCCTGTGGTGTTTGAAAAAGATGATGCTGGCAAAGATAAAGAGGGCACCTCAAAGCTGAAGCCGGAAGAAGAATGGACCAAGGAAGAAGATGAGCTTGCCCTTGAAAATTCCAAAGCTTTAAATGCAATCTTCAATGGAGTGGATAAGAATATTTTCAAGTTAATTAATACCTGTGAGGTTGCTAAGAAAGCATGGGATATTTTGAAGGCCACTCATGAAGGAACATCTAGAGTTAAGATGTCAAGACTCCAGCTTCTAACATCGAAGTTTGAGAGTCTGAAGATGAAGGAAGAGGAGACTATCCATGACTTCTATATGAGTGTGCTTGAGCTGGCTAATGCATCCAGTGCCCTTGGAGAAAAGATGTCAGAAGAAAAGCTTGTAAGGAAAATCCTGAGGTCTCTTCCTAAGAAGTACAAGATGAAGGTAACTGCCATTGAAGAATCACAAGTCATCAGCAAGATGAGGGTTGATGAGCTCATTGGATCTCTTCAAACTTTTGAGCTTGGTTTGAATGAGGAAGAACCTGAAAAGAAGCCCAAAAGTATAGCCTTGGTTTCCACTCCTGCAGAAGTTAAGAAAGTTACAGATGATGAGTCTCAGGAGGATCTGTCTCAAGCCATAGTTATGTTGGGAAGACAGTTCAACAAAGTGTTCAAGAGGATGAACAATAACTCCAGGCCTAATGTCAGGAACATCTCTTCTGACAACAGCAAGGCAAAAGAGAAGGATGAAGAGAAGACTGCCCAAGATAAAGGAGTTCAGTGCTTTGAATGTGAAGGGTATGGACATGTCAAGAAAGAGTGTCCCACATTCTTGAAGAAGCAGAAGAAGGGCATGACAGTTTCCTGGTCTGACTCTGATAGTGAAAGTGAAATTAAGTCAGCAAAGCATGTTACAGCTTTGACAGGAATTGTTGAACCTGATGATGATAGTGATGGAGAAGTCACTTATGATGAGCTAGCTTCAACCTACAAAGAGCTATGCTTAAAGAGTGTTGAACTATGTCAGGAGAGGAATCAGCAGAAGAAACAGATTGCTCAGCTAGAGAATGACAAAGCTGAATTGGAAAAAGAAGTCTTATGTGTCAAAGCTCATCTTAATCATATGACTAAATCTGTTAGAATGTTGAACAGTGGGACAGCCACTCTTGACAAGATACTACAGTCAGAAAAAGCTGCTGGAGACAAAGCTGGGATAGGTTATGTGGCTGAGGATAAGGGAACTTCAGAAGCAAGCACTTCAGGTTCAAAGAAGGAAGTGTCACAACCTTTGTCTCAACATCAGCCAAAGAAGCAGGATCCTACACCTAAGAAAGCTGATGTTTCACAACCTAAGAAGATTGAGAAGAAGACTGGTCCTAATCAGAAGAGAAAGCAGCCACAAGAAGCTAGTCAGTATATTCCCCCACAACACCACAAGAGCATGCAAGCTGCTCAGTTCAAACAGCACATGTCTTATCAGGTGTCTCAACATCAGGGGTATGGTTACACCAATGTTGTTCCTCATATCTATGGAAGAAGAAAGCCACACCATCATGGGAGACAATCCAGGAAACAGCATTCTCGGCCTCCTTATGGAAGAAGATACCAGCATAATAGAAGGCAGACCAGTTATGGTAGGAGGAGACCACATTATGGATGGCAGCCTAAGCAATCTCATCATGGCAGAAGATTCAGAGATGAAAGGGTGAGATGCTTTTATTGTGGAAGGTTTGGACATATGCAGTACTCTTGCTACAAGCTGCATGGATACCCTCAGCCTCAAAACAGATGGAGAGAGTACAGGCCCAAAGTTGTTAAACAATGGGTACCTAAGGAGAAGGTGAAGTGTCTATTGGCTCACACATCAGATGAACATTTTGCTATGGATGCATGGTACTTTGACAGTGGATGTTCAAAGCACATGACTGGATCTAAGAAGCATTTGGTAGAGTTCAATCCTTGCCATGCAAATGGTGTTATTTTTGGCAATGGTGAAAAAGGAGTAGTAGAAGGAGTTAGAAGAGTGAAGAATCATGATGGCCTTACTCTTGATAATGTGCTCCTTGTTCAAGGGTTGAGTGCTAATTTAATTAGCATAAGTCAACTTTGTGATGAAGGTTACAACGCAAGCTACACCAAAGATGAATGTGTGGTAGCTGATGAGCAGAATGAGGTAGTGATGAAGGGAGTAAGATCCAAAGATAATTGCTATCAGTGGATACCTCAAGTGGACAGCTTATCTAGTGATGATGCTATAACATCAGATGATGACATCAAGTGTGAAAGTATGGTGAAAAGTCAATCTAGGTTAATGACTTATGGTGCTGTTACTCCTAAGTTGGATGATGTGAGTAGTCAGTTATGTGAGCAAGATGAAGGAGTCAACAATGCTGATGGAAGGATCAAAAGCTGTGACCTTAAGAAGTGTTGGGAGCTGAATACTTGCAAGGCCAAGAAAGATGACAACCTGACTAATGACTCCTATAGTTCAGAAGAAAAATTCCACAAGTTGACAATCCCTAGGTTTGAAGATGCAGATGTTAGAGCTGATGATGAACTAATTGCAAAAGTGGTTCCTGGGGTTGCTAAACGACTGAAATCAAGAAAGAGGAAAGCTATTGAGTCACCTCCAAAGATGAGAACTGCTAAGCAGAAAATCTATGTGGATGGTACTACAAAATTCAGGAGTAAAGTGTTCATCTCTAGGAAGATCAGAGATAAGTCTGAGGATAATGTCCAGGATATCTCTCAAATGAAGGAAGCCGTTGTTGTTAGAACTTCTGAGAAAATTCAAAAGAGCATACTAGATAACATTCCTGTCCTGGAAAAAGAATTTGGTATAGATACTCTGGATATGGTTGAGTTTGCTAGGATATGGTTCAGAGAGGGTGTGGGAACTTATGGTATTCAGGTGTGTATGAATAAGTTGCTCTGACTGTGTTTTATTGGGAGCTTCTTGAAGGACTTCTTTGTGCAATGAGTCCTTTGAATGGTGATGAGAAGCTGATGTCCCAAAAGATGTTATAACGTCATGTTTGCTGGTGGTTATATCTGGAAGATGATTAAGATTGGACATGTGGAGTTGGATGCTCTAGCATTTTTGGTCAGAAGAGGTGGAGATTATGGTCATGTGTTTAGTAGCTTGTTCTGGAAAAGCATGACTACTGTCTTTGAAGACTTCACCAGTTTCAACAACTACTGGTGGATGTAAGGATGGAGGAATTGTGATCTCTTGAAGAGACTGGATCTCAGTAAAGCTTATAAGTAAACTGAGAATTTGTGGAGTTTGAGTAGAGCATATGTAATACCATGCTGTCAAGAGTATCCTTGGTGAAGGATGTCTTTGAAACTTAGTGCTTACATTATATCTAAGGAGCATCTACATAGTCATACGGGAGAATGATGAAGTAGAAGGTTTGCCTTGGATGGTGAAGATGAATTGTATGATAGCCTCTGGAGAAAGGGACAGTGGTACCAAAATGCATGTACTCAGAAAATGTGCCCAAATGTTCATCTTCATCTAGAGCAGTTGTTAATCATGACAGGGGGAGTACTTGTCTATGGATTTTGCAGCTAAGGTGCATTTCTTGTGAAGATTGGTTGCCTCTTATGAGGATATAATGTCAGATAGCATTAGGTTGTTGATTGGTGTTTTGGTGTGGCCTTGAATGGTTCTAGTCATATGAAGCAAATTGTTTGAATCTTGCGCGCACATGCTTATAAGGAGATGTTTGAAGACAAGATTGAATCATGGCCTTGAATAGATTGTACACTTGTCTTGGTGTGTGTTATTCTAAGTGTGAGGAGTTGACTTAGAGTTCAGTGGAAGACATTGTGTGTGTGCTTTAGATCTTGTGGATGATTGTGTGAAGCCTTCATAACTGGATGGATGAAGAATATGTCTGGATATTCAAAATGTGGATATTGCTGATAGAAGAAGTAGGGTTGTGGGCAGTTGGAGGTTCTGGGCTTGTGTGTAGCCAACTGCCAGGAGATAATTGTCTAATTATGGCTAAAAAGGGGGAGAGTTAATAAATGCCATAAAGAGAAGAGTAGTAAAAATAAAAGGTGTCTAGTTGAAAAGTGGAAAGTGTGCTGATGCTGTGGAGGGGGAGTATAGACAGCATAGTTATGGAGCTGCTAGTGAAGAATTCATAGCATTGAAGAGTGCAGAGTGCAGCAAAGCAGACATCAAGGGGGAGATGTGCTGCACATTGTGAGCTACTGAACAGCTGTGATGCTGGTTCAAGTTTTTGAGGGGGAGCACCAATTGGCTGTTGTCAATAATGAAGATGGCGCTACAGCAGATCAAGTAATGAAGACTATATGTTGATTGTCAAACTGCTGCAAGTTAAAGTTTCAAAATATTGAAGATATTCCGCTGCTGAAGTCTCTGAAGATGCAGAGATTGTTTTAGCCAAAATTAGCCAAAGGGGGAGATTGTAACTTCCTGGATTGGCTGGAATTTTGGTAAAACAACAAGGTGTTCAATGCTGATGTCATGGTGTTGATGTTGCAGCATTGAGTCTTAGTACTGGGTTGTACTAAGTTGTGAAGGTTAACTATGTTTGATGTCATGGGCTTGATGTCATAACATTGCACTTAACATTGGGTTGTGTTAAGGTTGCTAGTTGCTGAAGTGGATGTCTGATGTCACATAGGTGATGTTGTAACATCAGACCTGCAGAACTGAAGCTAATGACAGCATGGGCTTGTTGTTATTAGGGTCGCGTATTAGCTGGAATTGTGGAGAGTGTTGACTCGTTGGATGAGAATATCTTGGGCTAGATATTTTCTGTTACATGGGAGATTTGATTGCAAGTTTGTTGGAGAATTAAAAGGTGGAAGATTTAAAAAGATTTTGGGGATAAAATCTGTTTTAAAAGATTCAGTTTTTAATTAACAAATCTGATCAAATATTGTGACAAATCCAATCCAAATTCCAGGAGCTATATAAAGCACACAAGACCAAGGAAGAAGGTACAGAAAACAGATTGAAGATCAAGAGCTGGAGGCTTAGAGTCTAGGGTTTGTTTAGAGTACTTGTAATCACACTATTCTAGGTTTGAATAGCTGTTGAATTTTTTGTCCGCTCTAGAATTTGTGAAGCAATAGAGAGTTGTTGATTGATCGAAGCTAGGAAGCAAGATCAAGGGATCTCAAAGAGGTTGTTCTTTGAGTGTTTTAGGGGATTGAGTAGTGTTCTCATATCTAAGTGGTTTCTTAGGTAGAAAGTCACTAGTAGAGTATAAGTTTAGGAGATTGTCAACTGGTGTGTTGAGTCTGTAAATTATATCTACAAGTAGTGAATTTCATCCCTGGCTTGGTAGCCCCCAGACGTAGGTAGTTAGACCGAACTGGGTGAACAATTCCTTGTGTTTTCCTGTTGCTTATTCTGTCCATTATTGCAGAGTGTGTTGTTGTAACATCGCATCTTAACATCACACGTCTGGTACCAGAATTTCATAGATCTCATTTTAAAACAGCTTGCATGTTGCATAACGCTGATTCATGAAGGGTCCATGACTCTAGGTCCCTCATTTAGAACCAGTGCTATTTTGGTGGTTGCATAATATTGGACTTCAAGAACATCTCCTTGCTCCAACCAATATGAAAACCCTGATCAGAATAGACCTTTTCGTCACTCTCGTTCTAAATTGGCTAGCCCGTTGCATAACGTTGATACGGTTAAGGTCCATGACTCTGAAACCTTGTCAAAAACCTAGAAACTATCCTGTGAGTGGGTTTATGGGTAGATAATCTAGAACTATCCTTTATAGGGAGACCTGCCTAATAGGATGTTCTGATTTACTCGTGTTATCCCAGATCCTAATCACCCTACATTGCATTTTCTTTCTGCATCCTGTGTTGCATGACATTGCATATCATTTGCATCCTTTGCATGGTTCATTGCATACATCCAGTCGGTACAGTAACTCATCTCCACCTGTCTCAATCTTCCTGTGTCATCTGTCAGTCGTCAAGCTGATTCCTCAACACCGACACAGGACTAGAGCTAACATCAGATGCAGAATGTCAAGAACAATCCTCTGCCAGGGCAAGTGAAGCTTCAGTCGACTTCAACTCAGCTACTTCTTAAAGACATGACAACTCATCCTTGTAGTTGAATAGTCATTAGACCTTGTTTATTGTTGTTTGCATTTTCCTTATTTTATACTAGTTGTTTGCTTCCAAATTATGTTTGTACTTTCATGTTATAAATAAGCATTTGCAACTTTTTGATTCAATTCATTTGTGTTTGCTATTTACTTCTTAATGCTTTCTCATTCAAGAAAAATAAAAAAAAATTCTCTTGTCCACTTTCTTTTGATTATGCAAAGATTGGAGGGAGGATGATGAAAACAAAATACTCATAATTGTTGTTTGTATGGTTTCAAATCAAAACTTTGCTGACGATGTAAGGTGTTGTTTCAATCCCTGAACACTGGAGACATAAGGAAGATAATCCCTCGTCAACCCCTTTGAGCCTAGGAGTAGAAGTTTCTTTCTTTACAAAAACCTGCAATCTTAACCTTGGGATGGGTAGTTCTTAGTTAACTTGATTGTGCAAGAGTTTCATGCAAAATGCCTTTCAACAAAAGGTTGCATTCAAATTTTCCTTCGTTCACAGCAAGCAAGTGTCGAAGATGTCTTTCAAATCAAACGCCAATGATGGTTCACTGTGATCATTAAGCCAGACAGTCACAATGTTTCAACTCTTCCAAATTAAATGAATAAATGTAGTATAAGTTGTTCCCAAAGCGATGAATGAAGAAGGATCATCAAGAAATCCTTACTCAAAGAATGAGCCGAGTTCTCTTTCGAGGCAAAAGCTAAGAAAGATGCGAAGCTCATGACCTTACCTTATACAAAGAGAAGTAAGAACAAGCTTGTATGATAACCAAAAGTTGTAAGGAAGCAGTGACTGCCATCTCAAGAGTCCCTTAACTTCTGAACCATCATCATCACTATCATCAGTGCAATTCCTAACCTATGGGAACCTGAGTGCATAATCCAAGTTAACTGAGCATAGGACTGGAGATCATCACGAGGATTGGGTGGGCACAAACAAACTTTGAGCTTTTATCCTTTGTTTCATAAACCGTGAACCAGACCATGTTACAACCCTCAAAAGACCTAACTGAAGAAATGTTATTTTGAAAGCATACTACGGCAAGGTTGCGTAAACTAACTCCGAAAGATCTTTGCGAATCATTTGTTTTGGCATTACATCTTTTGCTTAAACTTTTCACTTTGGTGTCTTGAACCGCCGTGTTCTGACCAATGAATAATTTATTTTGCATCTTTCAAAAAATGATTTTGATTTCAAAAGTTGCATGAACTTTGCATTTACCATGATTGTACAAATACTTTTGTTTGCAAACTGGCTTTCCTCTCAAGGAATTTTCAAACAGTTAAGAAACTTGGTCAGTGATCCTATCAGGGGCAAGTTCTTTACATATCCTGTTGAAGAATCAGTTCAAGATTTGTTGTTCAGAGGCAAGTCCTTCTCAGAATTGGTTTATCCAGATCATCTTTCAAGACTCAGACTGGGGCAAGCTTTCCAAGAGCACCATGAAACAGTCATTTCAGAATCAATCAAGCTGAAGCAATGATCAGCTTATCTACAATAGCCGGTTTAGTCTGGGGCAGTTTACCTGAAGAATCACCAAGCAGCTCTTCATCCTTCCTACAAGGATTATCAATTTGGATACAGTTTACCAGTGTGGCAGAGATGTGCTCAGTGGTAGCATCTTTAGTCCCTAGGAAAAATGACAGTGATCTCCGTGTTGAGGAATCAGTCTTCCAGTCATGTCCTTCTCACCAAAAGAGTCGAGTTGTGTCGTCAGCATCTGCATCTGCATTTGATCATATATCATCTGCATAATTCATATGCATATCATGAGTGTTTCATCCTCATTTGCATTTCTCCCGAGGTTATGTCGTTATCCGCGTCTTACCTTGTGGTCAAAGTCCAACTTACTTGGCGCTGTCACACCCTCATTTTCACCCTAACCCTAGCCTTGCATATCATATCATCTATGCATTCCATTAGGTCCTAACTTGCATTCATCAGCCTTAATTTTCATTTCGCATCATTCGCATAGCATAACATGCCTTTCATCGTGCATACTGCTTAAAATGTCAATCGGGGTAGAATTCTCAGATTTACAGACGAATCAGTCAAATTGAAAGCCAGTCCCGACTAATTGCAAAATCGGACCAAACGTTGTATCTTTCAGAGTGTTCTATTCCACGCTGATAATTTTTGTGCAATCTTTCTTCAATTTCGGGAATTTCGATACCCAATTTTTTATTCGCTTTTATTCATTTTATTAGTATTTTTTTATTTAAAAAATCCTTTAATTAATTTAGAATTAACTTAGTTTTTTTTTAGTTAAAGTAATTTTAATTTAGTTTAGATAATTAGGATTTCATTTAACTTTATTTATATAATCATTTTCTTTTATTATTTTCATTATTTATTTAATTTAAAATTAATCTAGATTTAGTTTAGATAATTAGGATTTCATTTAACTTTATTTATATAATCATTTTCTTTTATTATTTTCATTATTTATTTAATTTAAAATTAATCTAAATTTGTTCTTATAATTAGGATTTTATTCACTTAATCATTTTCTTCTATTATTTTTGCTAATTAGATTCATTTAAGTTTATTTGATTTATTTCATCTTTCTTTCATAAGTCAATTTCACTTCCATATACTTTTTACATACATGCTACAATGCAATGTGCCCAAAGGTTCACACTCCTCCAACAATCCTCCACACTGCCACACCAGACAAACAGCTGCATAGGCCAAGACAAAAACCTCCAGTTCTGCATCATGAGCAACACGCTACAACAACAACACATACAACCTGCCACTTCCGTACAAATTCTGCACCAATATGTCCAAAACTCCAAAACCTCTGCAACATGATACCAAGCTGCAACATATAATAAGGGCCTGAGACCTGCAACAACCTGCACATGAAAATGACAAGGCATTCTGCGACCCAACAACAACACATTATCCCACAACCTGTACAACAAAAAAATTCGAAAAAATGACTTAAAAGAGAGGAGAGGAAGAGAACGAAAGAGGGGAGCTCACACGAGAAAATCGGTTTTTCTTTTCACGAACTCGACTCTCATTTGAAGAGATACCACAGCTCCTTTAAAAAGAACCAAAAAACTTTCTTCCATCACAAAGCTTTCAACCATCAAGAAAATCAAAACTACAACCTCCACAAATCCTCAACCAATCCCTCTCTTCACACCTCACTCAAAACCACCATGTCAACGAACCGAACTCACTTCATACACGACCATTGAAACAAACACAACAACCACTGTTAACAACTCTGGATTTTTCACCTCACCTCACCTCATCGATCAAAAGAGGAACCCTAAAAATGAAACCACTTTCTCTCTCGCCGCTAATCGTCATGGACCCCGAGTCAACTCAGTTGCAGCAATCTCAACTCGCCGCGATTCTCGGCGCCGATCCTTCGCCGTTCGAGAGCCTGATCTCGCAGCTGATGTCGCCTTCGAATGAGGAACGTTCTCAGGCCGAAGCTCTCTTTAACCTCTGCAAACAAACCGATCCCGATGGTCTCGTTTGGAAGCTAGGGCATCTTCTTCATTCTTCGCCTCACCAGGAGGCTCGTGCTATGTCTACTATTCTTCTCCAGAAGCAACACCATCGCCACCATGAGCGAGATTCAGAGCCGAGAGTGAGAGGGAGAACCACGAGAGAGAGAGAATCGGAGATGAAATTGTGAAGTTTGATTGAGTCGAGGCGGAGATCCGACGAGAGGAAGGTTGGGTTTTCCGTTCAACCGTGTGTTGTTTCATCATCATTCCTCTTCTCTCGTTTGACCATGCGCGATGATGATGATGTTCCTTCTGCTGTGGGAATTTCTGGTTTTGAAGCTGAAAACAGTAGTGTCAAGAACATGGAAATAGGTGATTCTGTAGATGAGAGGAAATTTTTTCTTTTTCTTCAGCGGCCGTGAGATTTCTAGGGTTTTCTCATACCCTTTTTAGGATTTCAACCGAGCTGGGTTTGGGTTTGAAGCCAAACCGACCCGCCTCCAAAACCAGGCGCCCTACCTGCTTGGGTCATTGGGCCTCCACCCTTTTGCTGTTTAAACCCTCAATTGGCCCATGTCGCCTCCATGTATTCTTTCTCACTCTTCTTTTTTTTTTTTTTTTTTTTTTAATAATTTTGTTAAATCTTTTAATAACTTTGTTAATTTGAATAATTTTGCTAACCTTTTGTTATTTATTTTGTAAAATAGTTTTGCTAATCATTTTGTAAGTATTTTTGTTAACAATTTTGTTAAATATTTTAGTAATAATTTTGTTATTTGTTTTTTGGTTAATCTTTGCGAATATCATTTTGTTAAAAACAAAGGAATTTCTTGTTAATATTTTTGTAAATATTTCATTAGATATTTCATTAATTATCTTTAAATTATTTTTTATTTCCTTAAATCTTTTTCAATTATATTTTGGTCATCATTCTATTTAGATCTTATTTATAGATTAATCTTTTCATTTCTATCTTATTTTCATTTTCGATTCCATTTTATTTCACTTTATTATCTTCTTCCATCTTCACTTTTTATTTTCATCTTCGATTTTCTTATTTTGGGCCAATGATATAACAAAAATCATGATTACTTGATTTCCTTCAATCGATTCAAAATCTTGATCAATATGAGGCCATTTTCTTTTCGATTTCATTTCTCATTTTCGTTCTCTTCTAAAAGTCAAAAAACCTTGGTCTAGTACCAAGTGCTCATTTTCAAAAGTTCTCTTTGTATTGAACTAAAAAGAGAGGATTGGGTGAAGGCCTCTTCCTCTTCGAGTATTAGGATTCTCACTTTAGAGTGTGTAGTCTCGATACTCGCCTTTCAATACGAAGACGTAATTATATTCACCACCCATTCTTTCAAAAACCTCTTCATTTCATCTTTTTAAGTCATAAAACCTTGGTCTCGTACCAAGTGCATTTTCAAAACTTTTCTCAATAAACTTAGATGGTCGTGGAGTGGTTAGGCGAAGGCCTTCTCCTATCCCGAGTGTTTGACATTACCTTTAGGGTTCACTGTCGTAAAGCACTTACCATCTAAAACCAAAAACACTTGTAATAAGAGAATATGTTCTCTTTGTAATGAACTAAAAAAGAGAGGATTGGGTGAAGGCCTCTTCCTCTTCGAGTATTAGGATGCTCACTTTAGAGTGTGTGGTCTCGATACTCGTCCTTCAATATGAAGACGTGACTATATTCGCCACACATCTTTCACAATAAATCTTTTGAGATAAAGAATTGGGTACTACCCGAAGGGGTTCCTATCCGAGGACTTATTTCGCCCCTTAAAATAAACTTTCAACAAATCAAATGTGACATCTTGCCTTGATGGCGAAAATCAACCTTTTCAAAAAGGACATGTTACGTCCGTTCTACCGCAAACAGGTAACGCATAAGACTCCACAAGCGAGCCGCAAAACACCTAACTGCTAGAACCCGCACGATAACATTCGTCCATAAAAAACACCAACAAGCAAATCGTAGGTCGAACAACGATTGCTCTGATTCTTCATTCTTGTCCGAATGTAAGATACGTAGGCACAAGATTGTAATGATCTTGGCGAGCCCCCTTCCATTTTCTTTACCCGTAGTCCTCCGAACTACGTTGACTCTGACTTTCCCATTGCACGAGGGAATACGTAGGCATAGGACAGCGAAGTCCTATCGAGTCCCCTCTTCTTCTCCTTGTCCTTTTCTTCTCCTTCTCCTTCTCCTTCTTCTCCTTTTTGTTTCCACTATTCTCTTCCATTTTATTTTCTTTCACATCCTTTGGTTCTCACCCTTCTCTCCCTCTTTAGAACACTCTTAAAAAGCAATTTCCTTAGCAAACATCCTTACACATAGACAAGCAAATGGTTCCCATCGAGTACGATGGATGTGAGGGGTGCTAACACCTTCCCCTCGCATAACGGGCTTCCGAACCCATAATTTGGTTGCGAGACCATCTTATCCTTCCTTCTTTGGGTTTTCTCGATGTTTTCCCTTCCCCTCATGGGATAAATAAAGTTCGATGGCGACTCTCCTGTTTTCTTCCTTTTCGCCTCCGGTCGACTATTTTTCGAGTAGCGACAGCTGGCGACTCTGCTGGGGACTGGTTCACCCTAAGAAGCCAAGCCTAGTTTGTTTATCATATGTGTATTTTTGTTTGCTTTATTATTGCTTTATTATCTTGTGTTTCTCTTATCTGTTGGGTATATTGGGGATGGTTTGTGAGGAGAAAGGCTTTCTACCCGAGCTTTTCGAGTATACACTAAGCTAGGAGGTGGTTGCTTACTGATTTGCGAGACTTAGGACTCGTCGAGTTGGTTTGACTTCCACCGATCAGATGAGGCCCCTTTGGGAGTGATTATGTCTTACGATCAGTCGTAATGGCGTCTTTGTTTCCGACCTAGGAGTCCGTGATTCTGAGGACTTTTAGAACCCTATTCCAAAGGTTACTAAGGCATAACTCTGTGCTCATCCTTTGAAGGGATTACCATCTTACGAATCGTCGTTATGATGGAAAACTTTTGAGGGTTAGTGCATGGGACCTTGTTTAAAAGCCCGTGGAGTGCCCTGTTGTAAATCAATAGATAACCTACCCGAGGTGAGGGATATCTTGTTTTATGGCCTGCAGAATCTGTGACCTTGATACCTGTGGCGTGAACCTCTGATCTTTGACCCCGTGTCTTATTGCATTCATAACATTGCATTTGCATCAGCATCTTTGCATCATTTTGCATATCATTCTCCAACCCAAAAACCGAGAAGCTCATTCAGTCCTTTGTCCATAACCTGCAGTTGATTTCTCGACACTCGCATTGAACCTGTGGTAGATGTGAAGCATTTGAAGCAAGTGTAGCATAGACGACTTGAAAGGCCAGTTAGACGAAGCAAATTGGAAGCTGAGGTAGCCATGTCAAAGAGCAACCGTCAGAATGTTGATCCCCCACCAGGTTTCACTGTGACAACTAATCCACTGTATGGTCTTCTGCCTGATGATGGTCCTCCACGATTAAATGTTCCTACTCGACCCCAAAGGATTCCATTGACTGACCCCATGAAGGAAAAGCTTCGTGCCATTGAGGAGAAACTCCAAGCTATGAAAGTGCATGATATGCCTGGGCTCGATGCTGCTGATATGTGCCTAGTGCCAGATTTGGTAATTCCTCCGAAATTCAAGGTACCCAACTTTGAGAAGTACACAGCCCTTAGTTGCCCGAAGCGCCATTTGGTGATGTTCTGCCGAAAAATGACCACATATACCTATGATGATAAGCTGATGATTCACTGTTTTCAAGACAGTTTGAGTGGGGCATCTTTAAGTTGGTACATGGATTTAGAAAGAAGCCATATCCAATCATGGAAGGACTTATCCAGCGCTTTTCTAAAGCGATATCAGTACAATCTAGACGTGGCTCCCAGTCGCATGCAGTTGCAAAGCCTATCTCAGAATGGCGATGAATCCTTCAAGGAATACGCACAACGATGGAGAGAATTAGCAACTAGGGTGCAACCACCGCTCTTGGACAGGGAATTGATTGACATGTTCATAAACAGTCTGCATGGCTCTTATCTTGAAAGAATGGTTGGCAGTACGCCATCAAGCTTCTCTGACCTTGTAATGGTAGGGGAACGCATTGAGAGCTACCTTAAGAGTGGACTAATCCAGGACGTCTCGAATAACCAAGCTGATGAGACTGAATCCTTCATTAACTCCCAAGAGGAAGAGGATGAAACCAATGTCGTCATAGCAAATGTTGAGTATTCTTATGGTGTACCAGCAAAATCTTTTGGTCCCTCATCTTCTCAGCAGTCATCATTTCCAGCGCCATGTTATCCTTATGGGCAACCAGTAATGCCTATAGCTTCGTCCCAGAAGCCGTGGATTGCTCCTCATGTAAATCAACGAGCCCATGGCTGAGGATATCAGAATCAGCGTCAGAGTCAGCATAGGCCTCGCAATAATCTAGAAAGAAGGAATGCTCCTCTTCATACAGTCCCTATGTCATACAGTCAACTTTTACCACGTCTGATTCAAAGCTCGCTAGTGGTTCCCAAGTCTCTCAAGCCGTTGCCAGAGCCATACCCTCCTGGGTACGATCCCGATGTGCAATGTGGACATCATGCTGGATCAATGGGGCATTCGACTGAAGATTGCAAAGCCTACCAAGCCAAAGTGCAACAACTGATTGACAAAGGTTACATATCCTTTCCAGAAGAAAGCCTCGTTGTGCACGTCAACCTCTCGTCTGTTTGAGTTCAAGGACTACAAGGGTCATCTCCTCGAGCCAGCGGGTCAGACAGAAGACATCCCCAGGATTGGCAATTTTTAGATCTTGTCATTTATTTGCATTTGTAGTTTCTTTTCTGTTAAGTGCTACTTGTTGTTAAACATTGTTGCTTACTAATGGTTTTGTTAATGTAATGAACGTGCTTTTTTGAACAAGTCCATTCGTATCCACTCATTTTTCTCATATATTGCAAAAAATCACAAAGATTTCCCACATTTCACTCCCTTTATCAGTTGTTGTCTTAGTAAAGATTTGAGGGAGGATGATGAAAACGAAATACCCATAATTGCTAATAGTATGCTTTCGGATAAAATCCCGCTGATGATGTACATGCATTGTTTCAAATCCCCTAAACACTGGAGAGATAAGGAGTTAGTCCCTAGTCAACCACTTTGAGCCTAGAAGTAGTAGTTTCCTTCGGATTTCCAAACCCTTACGCTTAACCTGGGGTATGGGTAGTGTTCAGTTATCCTGATTACACATTCGAATTTCAAGATGAAACCTTTTGTTATGGAGGTCATTCTTCAAAGACCAAAGACTTGGCAGTCACGACCCTCCAAAAAAAAAAGAAGAAGAAGATAGCCCGCTAAGTCCGCCACCCCAAAGGGAAAACTTAGGCAAAATTAGGGCAATCCCGATGGACTAAAAAAGTGAAGTCGGTCCATGCAAAAGTTAGGGATAAAAAATAAATGAAAACAAAAGAGGCCCTCAAATCCTCAGCAAAAACAAAACCTGATTCAGTGGCCACCAAAATGGATTAGAAAGGTCACTGACATCCACAAAAACAAAATAAGGTGACTGCCATTTCAAAAAAATATTGAATCTCCATCTTCACTCTTACATCGCTAAACTTTAAGATGTGTGTAGTATAATTGAATGTAGGACTGGAGTTCATCACGAAGAAAGGGTGGGTACAAATCAAAATTTGAGCCTAATGTCCTTTGTTTCAAATAACTGTGAACCAGACCACATTACAACCCTCGAAAGACCTAATTGAGGCGGGGTTTATTCTGAAAGCGTACTAAAGCAAGGTTGCGTAAACTGACTCCCCGCAGATTTACTAATCTTCATCATTGGTGTCATATTCTTGCTATATCTTTTGCACGCCAGTAAATCAACACTGCGTTTGGACTAATGGTCCATTCATCACACACTATCACATCATTCCAATAAGTGATTTCTTTCAAAACCTGCATGATCGTAGCATTAAAATTACCATTTTTAAATGAACAATTTTAACTGTAAGCAAGTACTTGACATCAAAAAGATTCCAACAAAGTGCAATCAGAGAGAAACTTGATCATTCGTTGGTGCTGGCTCGAATTAATACCTTCTCATAACCTTGTGAATCTGGAGCAGAACATTCAAGAGTGAGATGAGCAGAGAATCATCCCAAGACTCCAGCAGTCAAGGGTAGGCCACCTAGAGATTCTTGTGACTAAGGGCAAATCCCTCCAAGGCTCAATCAACACAAGTTAAGTCGCTTCAACGCTCATTCTGTGGCAAGTTCTTCAAGAGACTCAAGCAAAGGCTGGCCATTGCGGATTCAGACACTAGGGCAAATTATCTCAGACCATGTCATGGTATAGCCATCCCCAAAGCTTCCATTTGAGGAGGATTCATTCAAAAACCCTACAGACTGGGGCAGATGAATTGCAAAGGGGCAGATTCCCTCTACACCTTCAAGATTGGGCAAACAAACCCTGTTGGACTCTAGCTAATTGAGTTTGCAACAAGTGTCAAAGAGCCCTGGGGCAAAGTAGAGGCGCAACTAATGTGCATAAGTCAAGTCGCTATGCTCATACTGTCGTTTGCAAAGTCATCATGGCATCTCAGTTAGAAGTGAGATTCTCTTAGGAGCAAGTACAACTTCTGCAAAGGACCAGACTTGGAGCATCTAGAGTCTCCACATCTACTGTCCGATCATATTATCATCAAGTTTCGAGTGTCGGGAAGTTAAGTTCGTTCCCCATCCAACCCAAAGCCCAATCATACTTGGCACACCAACCAAAGCCCAACCATACTTGGCATCTCCCACCATAAGCCTGATCATACTTAGCACCCCTAACCAGATACAAAATCCACCTTGCTTGTACAACTTTAAAGTCCAGTTCTCGTCTGGCAAACCATAAAACCAGTTCCCGCCTGGAAAACCAAAACCAAACACCAGTTCTCGTCTGGTAAACAACCTCTATGCTAGTTCCCGTCTAGTCACCTTTTCTTTAGCCATCTTAAAAACCAGTTCTCGTCTGGCCAACCATAAAGTCAGCTCTCGTCTGACAATTTAACCTTTTACCACCAGTTCTCGCCTGGTAGTCTACCCCTTAAAGACCAGTTCTCGTCTGGTAACCCTTTTAAAAGCCATCTTCGATTGGTATCCCTCACCTTACCTATCTCCTTTTCCCCAGCAAGCATTTTAACCAAAGCCCAACCATGTTTGGCACGACCGTCACTTCAGACTCTCACCTCCTCATATCTCCAGAATTTTGCATACATTTTTGCATCATTTGCATGTTTGTTTAGCCAATTCTTGTAGAGGATAGGGGCATTCTTGTGGACCTTGTCTTCCCCATCACTTATTACTTCCAACTCATTCCGCGCCTTTCGCGTGAAGTCTTGTCCTTTCGCTTTCCTTTTGTAAGCGTTCTCGCTGCCTTAGCGCACGCGACCAAAATTTGTATTATGTATCTTCGATCAATTTGGACGCTTGATGCCTATGTGGCCAAGAACTGAATGGTCGCAACTCAGAGAGTGTCACCTCCGCCGTTGCGCCTATGAGGTCTATGATATTCTGATACCCTATGCAAGTTCCCTCTGCCTTTTGCACGAGGATGGTTATTACCCTTAACTTACCTTTTGAAAGTCTTTCATGAAGCATCTCCTCCTTGTCTTTTGCAATGATTTCAACTTACCTTTTGTAAGTCCTCCCATGCCTTTTGCACAAGCTTTTTTTCAACTTACCTTTCGTAAGTATCCTCTTTGCCTTTTGCAAGAGGAATCATCATTCTCCTAACCTTTTGTTCAGGAGTCCTCTCTACCTTTTGTAGAAGGAATGTTTTTCTCCAAACCTTTTGTTATGGAGTCCTTTCTGCCTTTTGCAGAAGGAAATACGATCGTCTTCTCCCAAGGGAGTCTCATCTACCTTTTGTAGAAAGAGTTCATCATTCTCCTAACCTTTTGTTCAGGAGTCCTCTCTGCCTTTTGCAGAAGGAACGTTTTTCTCCAAACCTTTTGTTGTGGAGTCCTCTCTACCTTTTGTAGAAGGAATTTTTCTCCTAACCTTTTGTTATGGAGTCCTTTCTGCCTTTTGTAGAAGGAAATACGATCGTCTTCTCCCAAGGGAGTCTCATCTACCTTTTGTAGAAAGAGTTATGTTATTTCTCCCAACCTTTTGTTCAGGAGTTCTCTCTGCCTTTTGCAGAAGGAACGTTTTTCTCCAAACCTTTTGTTGTGGAGTCCTCTCTACCTTTTGTAGAAGGAATGTTTTTCTCCTAACCTTTTGTTATGGAGTCCTTTCTGCCTTTTGCAGAAGGAAATACGATCGTTTTCTCCTAAGGGAGTCTCCTCTACTTGTTGTAGCAGGAATTTATTTTTTCTCCTAACCTTTCGTTCAGGGGTCCTCTTTGCCTTTTGCAAGAGGAGAACCAATTTCTATCCTTTATTCTTGAGTCCTCTTTACCATTCGTAGGAGGAATATCTCATATTTTATTTCTTGAGTCCGCTCTACCTTTCGTAGAAGGAATATCTCAACTTATTATATCTCACCAGGATACTGCAGGGATGCCCCCCTTTCAAGACTGGCAAAGCACTCATGATCATTCCGCATTACATCTCAAGCATATCATCATATCCCTCATAACCAATTACCTCTTCCCTGACAGATGCCTTTTTAAGCCATCCCACTTATTCATCTACTTTCCATTCTTTTTTGGTTGAAAATTCTGGGTATTCTTATATTTAATCCCCTTGTACCTTGACTGTAAGAAAGCCTCTGCCACTCTCACCTTCAAGTCCAAGAAGATTAAATAGGGGCATCTGTCACACCCTCATTTTCACCCTAACCCTAGCCTTGTATATCATATCATCTATGCATTCCATTAGGTCCTAACTTGCATTCATCAGCCTTAATTTTCATTTTGCATCATTCGCATAGCATAACATGCCTTTCATCGTGCATACTGCTTAAAATGTCAATCAGGGTAGAATTCTCGGATTTACAGACGAATCAGTCAAATTGAAAGCCAGTCCCGACTAATTGCAAAATCGGACCAAACGTTGTATCTTTCAGAGTGTTCTATTCCACGCTGATAATTTTTGTGCAATCTTTCTTCATTTTCGGGAATTTCGATACCCAATTTTTTATTCGCTTTTATTCATTTTATTAGTATTTTTTATTTAAAAAATCCTTTAATTAATTTAGAATTAACTTAGTTTTTTTTTAGTTAAAGTAATTTTAATTTAGTTTAGATAATTAGGATTTCATTTAACTTTATTTATATAATCATTTTCTTTTATTATTTTCATTATTTATTTAATTTAAAATTAATCTAGATTTAGTTTAGATAATTAGGATTTCATTTAACTTTATTTATATAATCATTTTCTTTTATTATTTTCATTATTTATTTAATTTAAAATTAATCTAAATTTTTTCTTATAATTAGGATTTTATTCACTTAATCATTTTCTTCTATTATTTTTGCTAATTAGATTCATTTAAGTTTATTTGATTTATTTCATCTTTCTTTCATAAGTCAATTTCACTTCCATATACTTTTTACATACATGCTACAATGCAATGTGCCCAAAGGTTCACACTCCTCCAACAAGCCTCCACACTGCCACACCAGACAAACAGCTGCATAGGCCAAGACAAAAACCTCCAATTCTGCATCATGAGCAACACGCTACAACAACAACACATACAGCCTGCCACTTCCGTACAAATTCTGCACCAATATGTCCAAAACTCCAAAACCTCTGCAACATGATACCAAGCTGCAACACACAATAAGGGCCTGAGACCTGCAACAACCTGCACATGAAAATGACAAGGCATTCTGCGACCCAACAACAACACATTATCCCATAACCTGTACAACAAAAAAATTCGAAAAAATGACTTAAAAGAGAGGAGAGGAAGAGAACGAAAGAGGGGAGCTCACACGAGAAAATCGGTTTTTCTTTTCACGAACTCGACTCTCATTTGAAGAGATACCACAGCTCCTTTAAAAAGAACCAAAAAACTTTCTTCCATCACAAAGCTTTCAACCATCAAGAAAATCAAAACTACAACCTCCACAAATCCTCAACCAATCCCTCTCTTCACACCTCACTCAAAACCACCATGTCAACGAACCGAACTCACTTCATACACGACCATTGAAACAAACACAACAACCACTGTTAACAACTCTGGATTTTTCACCTCACCTCACCTCATCGATCAAAAGAGGAATCCTAAAAACTAAACCACTTTCTCTCTCGCCGCCAATCGTTATGGACCCCGAGTCAACTCAGTTGCAGCAATCTCAACTCGCCGCAATTCTCGGCGCCGATCCTTCGCCGTTCGAGAGCCTGATCTCGCAGCTGATGTCGCCTTCGAATGAGGAACGTTCTCAGGCCGAAGCTCTCTTTAACCTCTGCAAACAAACCGATCCCGATGGTCTCGTTTTGAAGCTAGGGCATCTTCTTCATTCTTCGCCTCACCAGGAGGCTCGTGCTATGTCTGCTATTCTTCTCCGGAAGCAACACCATCGCCACCATGAGCGAGATTCAGAGCCGAGAGTGAGAGGGAGAACCGCGAGAGAGAGAGAATCGGAGATGAAATTGTGAAGTTTGATTGAGTCGAGGCAGAGATCCGACGAGAGGAAGGTTGGGTTTTCCGTTCAACCGTGTGTTGTTTCATCATCATTCCTCTTCTCTCGTTTGACCATGCGCGATGATGATGATGTTCCTTCTGCTGTGGGAATTTCTGGTTTTGAAGCTGAAAACAACAGTGTCAAGAACATGGAAATATGTGATTCTGTAGATGAGAGGAAATTTTTTCTTTTTCTTCAGCGGCCGTGAGATTTCTAGGGTTTTCTCATACCCTTTTTAGGATTTCAACCGAGCTGGGTTTGGGTTTGAAGCCAAACCGACCCGCCTCCAAAACCAGGCGCCCTACCTGCTTGGGTCATTGGGCCTCCACCCTTTTGCTGTTTAAACCCTCAATTGGCCCATGTCCCCTCCATGTATTCTTTCTCACTCTTCTTTTTTTTTTTTTTTTTTTTTAATAATTTTGTTAAATCTTTTAATAACTTTGTTAATTTGAATAATTTTGCTAACCTTTTGTTATTTATTTTGTAAAATAGTTTTGCTAATCATTTTGTAAGTATTTTTGTTAACAATTTTGTTAAATATTTTAGTAATAATTTTGTTATTTGTTTTTTGGTTAATCTTTGCGAATATCATTTTGTTAAAAACAAAGGAATTTCTTGTTAATATTTTTGTAAATATTTCATTAGATATTTCATTAATTATCTTTAAATTATTTTTTATTTCCTTAAATCTTTTTCAATTATATTTTGGTCATCATTCTATTTAGATCTTATTTATAGATTAATCTTTTCATTTCTATCTTATTTTCATTTTCGATTCCATTTTATTTCACTTTATTATCTTCTTCCATCTTCACTTTTTATTTTCATCTTCGATTTTCTTATTTTGGGCCAATGATATAACAAAAATCATGATTACTTGATTTCCTTCAATCGATTCAAAATCTTGATCAATATGAGGCCATTTTCTTTTCGATTTCATTTCTCATTTTCGTTCTCTTCTAAAAGTCAAAAAACCTTGGTCTAGTACCAAGTGCTCATTTTCAAAAGTTCTCTTTGTATTGAACTAAAAAGAGAGGATTGGGTGAAGGCCTCTTCCTCTTCGAGTATTAGGATTCTCACTTTAGAGTGTGTAGTCTCGATACTCGTCTTTCAATACGAAGACGTAATTATATTCACCACCCATTCTTTCAAAAACCTCTTCATTTCATCTTTTTAAGTCATAAAACCTTGGTCTCGTACCAAGTGCATTTTCAAAACTTTTCTCAATAAACTTAGATGGTCGTGGAGTGGTTAGGAGAAGGCCTTCTCCTATCCCGAGTGCTTGACATTACCTTTAGGGTTCACTGTCGTAAAGCACTTACCATCTAAAACCAAAAACACTTGTAATAAGAGAATATGTTCTCTTTGTATTGAACTAAAAAAGAGAGGATTGGGTGAAGGCCTCTTCCTCTTCGAGTATTAGGATGCTCACTTTAGAGTGTGTGGTCTCGATACTCGTCCTTCAATATGAAGACGTGACTATATTCGCCACACATCTTTCACAATAAATCTTTTGAGATAAAGAATTGGGTACTACCCGAAGAGGTTCCTATCCGAGGACTTATTTCGCCCCTTAAAATAAACTTTCAACAAATCAAATGTGACATCTTGCCTTGATGGCGAAAATCAACCTTTTCAAAAAGGACATGTTACGTCCGTTCTACCGCAAACAGGTAACGCATAAGACTCCACAAGCGAGCCGCAAAACACCTAACTGCTAGAACCCGCACGATAACATTCGTCCATAAAAAACACCAACCAACAAATCGTAGGTCGAACTACGATTGCTCTGATTCTTCATTCTTGTCCGAATGTAAGATACGTAGGCACAAGATTGTAATGATCTTGGCGAGCCCCCTTCCATTTTCTTTACCCGTAGTCCTCCGAACTACGTTGACTCTGACTTTCCCATTGCACGAGGGAATACGTAGGCATAGGACAGTGAAGTCCTATCGAGTCCCCTCTTCTTCTCCTTCTCCTTTTCTTCTCCTTCTCCTTCTCCTTCTTCTCCTTTTTGTTTCCACTATTCTCTTTCATTTTATTTTCTTTCACATCCTTTGGTTCTCACCCTTCTCTCCCTCTTTAACACACTCTTAAAAAGCAATTTCCTTAGCAAACATCCTTACACATAGACAAGCAAATGGTTCCCATCGAGTACGATGGATGTGAGGGGTGCTAACACCTTCCCCTCGCATAACCGGCTTCCGAACCCATAATTTGGTTGCGAGACCATCTTATCCTTCCTTCTTTGGGTTTTCTCGATGTTTTCCCTTCCCCTCATGGGATAAATAAAGTTCGATGGCGACTCTCCTGTTTTCTTCCTTTTCGCCTCCAGTCGACTATTTTTCGAGTAGCGACAGGCGCCTACCAAAACGTTGCCTGTACTTGCATTAAATGCCATTCTTGAATGTAGTATTTGTTCACTTGCATCTGATGCCTTCTCAAATATTATGAGTCTATCTTTCATTCAAAGCCATTATTGGATGTCTGGTTTTTTCACCATCTGACGCTTTTCCGAATGTGTCTCTCTTTTTGATGTTCTTCCAGATTGATTCTTTGTTCTGATGTTCTTCCAGAACCTATCTGATGTTTTTCAGATATTTTGCTTTATTAATTCTGATGCTTTTCCGGAACGACATTTCTTTTGCCATCTGATGCTCTTCCGGATGTGTCTCTCTTTCTGATGTTTTTCCAGATTGAATCTTTTGTTTTGATGTTCTTCCAGAACCTATCTGATGTTTTTCCAGATAGCCCTTTATTATTCTGATGCTTTTTCGGAATGGCATTGCCTTTTACCATCTGATGCTTTTCCGGATGTGTCTCTCTTTCTGATGTTTTTTCAGATTGAGCCTTTTGTTCTGATGTTTTTCCAGATATTTCGCTTTGTTATTCTGATGCTTTTCTAGAACGACATCGCTTTAGCTATCTGATGCTCTTTCGGATGTGCCTTTCTCTTTCTGATGTTCTTCCAGATTGAGTCTTTGTTATCTGATGTTTTCCCAGATATTTGCTTTGTTTATTCTGATGCATTTCCGAAATGACATTGATTTTACCATCTGATGCTCTTCCGGATGTGTCTCTCTTTCTGATATTCTTCCAGATTGAGTCCTTTGTTCTGATGTTCTTCCAGAACCTATCTGATGTTTTCCTAGATAGTCCTTTGTAATTATGATGCTTTTCCAGAATTTCATTTCTTTAACCATCTGATGTTTTTCCGGATGTGTCTCTCTTTCTGATGTTTTTCCAGATTGAGTCTTTTGTTATGATATTTTTCCAGATTGAGTCTTTTGTTCTGATGTTTTTCCAGAACTTATCTGATGTTTTTCCAGATATTTCGCTTTGTTATTCTGATGCTTTTCTGGAACGACATTGCTTTTACCATCTGATGCTCTTCCAGATATGTCTCTCTTTCTGATGTTCTTCCAGATTTAGTCCTTTGTTCTGATGTTCTTCCAGAACCTATCTGATGTTTTCCCAGATAGCCCTTTATGATTTTGATGCTTTTTCGGAATTACATTGCTTTTGCCATCTGATGCTCTTCCGGATGTGCCTTTCTCTTTCTGATTTTCTTCCAGATTGAGTCTTTTGTTTTGATGTTTTTCCAGAACCTATCTGATGTTTTTCCAAATATTTCGCTTTGTTTATTCTGAAGCTTATCCGGAATGACATTGTTTCTGCCATCTAATGCTATTTCGGATGTGCCTTTTTCTTTCTGATGTTTTTCCAAATTGAGTCTTTTGTTCTAATGTTTTTCCAGATATTTCGCTTTGTTATTCTGATGATTTTTCGAAATGACATTGCTTTTACCATCTGATGCTCTTTCGGATGTGTCTCTCTTTCTTGACGTTCTTCCAGATTGAGTCCTTTGTTCTGATGTTCTTCCAGAACCTATTTGATGTTTTCCCAGATAGCCCTTTGTGATTTTGATGCTTTTCCGGAATTACATTGCTTTTGCCATATGATGTTCTTCCGGATGTGCCTTTCTCTTTCTGATTTTCTTCCAGATTGAGTCTTTTGTTCTGATGTTTTTCCAGAACCTATCTGATGTTTTTCCAGATATTTCGCTTTGTTTATTCTAATGCTTTTCCGGAATGACATTGTTTCTGCCATCTGATATTATTCTGGATGTACCTTTCTCTTTATGATGTTTTTCCAGATTGAGTCTTTTGTTATAATGTTTTTCCAGAACTTATGTGACATTTTTCCAGATATTTCGCTTTGTTATTCTGATGCTTTTCCGGAACGACATTGCTTTTACCATCTGATGCTCTTCCGGATGTGTCTCTCTTTCTTATTTTTTTCCAGATTGAGTCTTTTGTTATGATGTTCTTCCAGAACTTATCTGATGTTTTTCCAGATATTTTGCTTTGTTATTCTGATGCTTTTCCGGGACGACATTGTTTTGACCATCTAATGCTCTTCCGGATGTGCCTTTCTCTTTCTGATGTTTTTCCAGATTGAGTATTTTTTATCTGATGTTTTTCTAGATATTTTCCTTGTTATTCTGTGCTTTTTCGGAATGACATTGCTTTTTGCCATCTGATGCTTTTCCGGATGTGTCCCTTTTTTTTATGTTCTTCCAGATTGAATCTTTTGCTCCTGATGTTTTTCCAGAGCTCTCTTTGTGTCTATCTGGTGCTCTTCCGGATATGACCTTGTTTATCTGATGTTCTCCTAGATATATTGTTGCTTATCTGATGCTCTTCCGGATATGTCTTCAAAAACTTTTTCCCGTACATTTAATGCTTTTCTAAATGTTTCTGATGAATTTTAAGAATCTTTATCTTCATCTATTGCTCTTCTAGATGTTTTCAATTTGTTTATGATTTTGGTTAACAGTTGCCGAATATTTTCAAATATGTTTAAATTCTCCATCCAATGCTTTTCTGGATGTGTGCTGGAGTTTATTCGATGCTTTTCCGAATATCTCTGATTTGTTTCCTGGAGTTTATTCTATGCTTTTCCAGATATCTCTGCTATATTTCCCAGAGTTCATTCAATGCTCTTCTGAATGTCTCTGTTGTCTGTTATTTTTCCAGAGTTTATTCAATGCTCTTCTGAATACCTCTGATGATTATTCGAATGTCTCATGTATTTCCCTGTTTTTCACCTCACCTCATTCAATGATCTTCTGAATATTGTGACTCTTTTCCATCCAGTTCGATTCATGATGACTTATGATTCCCCAGTGGAAACCTTCTTTTCGGTGCTGCTTCCATTGAGGATCTTGGGTTATCTTTTCTTCTAAAGTGTCAGCCGGTCACGCTTGAACCAGTTGCTCCATCACTTTAGTTTTCCCCCAGCTTTATTTCCGTTCCCCAGTGTTGTTATCATCCCCGGTGAGTGATTGCTTCTTGTGTGGACTTTGTCCCTGTCTGCTTTCGTTTTTGTCTGCCTTTTGCATTTATCATTCCGTCATTGTCATCATGCTAAAGTTCATAGCATGCCAGCATCTTGTTTTGTTTCTTTTGTCCATTTCATCGCATGTCAGTGCATCTGAGGACAAAATTTTCGGTTATCTATATTTAAATACCTTTCACCATGATTTCATGAAGATATATCATCACACATGTCATCCGGTGAAGATATTTAAATAGGGGCAACTGTCATACCCCAAATTTTACCCTCAGATATTCTGATCGTTTGCATATCATTTTAAGTCGGTCTCTTTTTTGCATTTTCCAGTCAAACATATCTTTAATCATGCATTTTCTTCTTCTATGTCATTCTCGATTTTAATATTTATTATATTTATTTATATTTTATTTGTTATAGTTATCTTAGATGTATTTAGGATTTATTTAGTTTAATTTCAATTTAGTCTTATTTTAACTTGGTTTATATTTAATTTAGTTTTAATTTTTTGTTTGTTTTCAATTAGTCTAATTTATTTCATTCCAAATTCTTTTCAAAAATATCATTCACAAAAATTCCAAGTCTTTGTTTTGTATTTAGTCTATTATTATTGTTACTATTGTTACAAAGGTCCATGAAAACAATTCACAACGGGTCCATCTACAAAAGGTCATGACCAAATAAAATGACAAGAATAAATTCAAAATTGATTTGCTGCCAAAACCTACGATACTGCTACAAGACCCTAGATCCCTGCGCCTTTGACCATCACATTGGTACAACAATGACACTACTGCTATGCTTCCAAGCCTACACTCCAAACAGACCCAAAACCATGTATAAACCTGTACCAGCTCTTCACCAAAGTGATCCTGCTATTTGATGCAACCATTTCACCTGTAATGGAACAACATCCTTCCTCTCAACTACATTCCAATCCGCACCAAAGCCTGTTGTCCGCTGCTACTGCTATACCCTGCATACAAGCAACAACGACATTACACTGCATCCAAAATAACAAGACAAAAAAATACAAGCTTAGGGAGCAAGATTTGGATTGATAAAAGGGAGAAGAGAACAGAAGACGGGGGAGGAAAACCGAAAAAAGAGAGAACAAAAAGTATCACCTCCCATAAAACTCTACCTACCGACCTTTCACCATCAATACTCAACCTTTAACTCTCCACAAATCTCTTGTTCTTCATAAACCAAACATTGTCCTCATTTTCTTCATCAGAGAAATAAACTTTCACAGCAACCTACAATTTTCATCACCTGTTAATTCATCACCTCAACTTCCAACCTGAACAACCTTGAACCAACTCAATTTCAGCAACAAGCCATGGCAACCTTCAAAACATAAACCCACATGAAGATCATTTCTCCACCGTGTTCGCAAAAACCTCCCATCACTAACAAAAAACCACAACGACAACAGCAACCAAATCCAACAACTTCGATGCCATAGAATCGGAACTTCAACCGCGACCTAAGCCTCCTCCACCTTCAACTTTCTCTTCGGTCACCCTTTGCTTCCTTCCTACTCCCTCATTCGCATCACCTATAACCCATTCACATACAACCTACTTCCTTCTTCAACACCCATCCTTCAATCTTCAACCGTCCCAGACTCCACCTTCATCAACGATTCAACAACTGAAAACCCAAATCAAAGTCCAGCTAAACTCGTTTAAAGCTTGGATCCGAAACGAGAGAGAAAGGAAAAATCCGAGAGAGAGACGTTGAGGATAGGGACGGAGAGAATAAAAAAAAAAGAGAAGTTAATGAAAGAGAAGTGCGATCAGAGAATCGTTTGAAGAAAAAAATGGGTTTTGAGAAGAGAGAGGATCATTTTTTATGGCTCTTTTTCTTTCCAGAATCCTACTTACCCTCACATGGCCGTTTCACGTCTATCTTGCTCTAGGGTTTTCAAAACCCCTTTTCTTGTCAGCTGAATTGGGCCTGGGTCTGATTCGACCCGGCCAGTTTTCCTTTGTTCTTTCTAAACCCTCACGCCTCCCTTTTTTTTAACCGTGTGATGTTGTGGTGATGATGAGTTTGCCCAAATGATTCTATTATATTCACACAACCTTGTATCTATGCCCACCACCATCATACAATAAACTCTCCCTGTTTTTCATTTTTTTTTATTTTATTTATTTATTTATTATTATTATTATTATTATTATTTTTTCCTTGTTTTGATTTTCATAGTTTCTTTTATAAAAAAGGGAGAGAATTTATTTTGTATTATATAAGTTTTCTTTTGATTAACTAATCTTTTCATTTTCATTTCCATTTCGGTTTTTTTTACGATTTTCCATTTCAATTTCTTTTTATTTTTGGGCCAATGATATTACAAAAATCATGGTTTGGTTGATTTATTTGAATCACTAAAAATCTTGATAAATATGAGGCCATTTTTTTATTTATTTTTGTTGGTCAATGAAAGTCTAATATTAGATTATCGATTTCCCGATTTAAATCTTGATTAGGACGAGACCATTTCGATTTCCATTTTATTAAACAATTTTTATTAACTCGGACGAATAAGAGCCGTCAAGATCTAGCATCTTGGCACAACTCTTTGAACCATTGACTTTCATCAAATGTTCGTTGTCCGATAAATAACTTTAAGTTTCAACTTGGATGAATAAGAGCCGTCAAGATCTAGCATCTTGACACAACTCTACGAATAATTGATTTTTGTCAAGTGTTCATTGTCCATCAAATATTTTCATTTCAACTTGGACGAGTAAGAGCCGTCAAGATCTAGCATCTTGGCACAACTCTTCGAACAATTGATTTTCGTCAAGTGTTCATTGTCCATTGAATAACTTTCATATCAATTTGGACAAATAAGGACCGTTAAGACCTAGCATCTTGACATAACCATTTTGAGTTTTTTTATCATCAAAAGCTTATTGTCCTCAAAGCAATCTTAATCATAACTTGGATGAATAAGAGCCGTCAAGATCTAGCATCTTGGCACAACTCTTCGAACAATTGATTATCTTCAAGTGTTCATCGTCCATCAAATATTTTTCATTTCAACTTGGATGAATAAGAGCCGTCGAGATCTAGCATCTTGGCACAACTCTTCAAACAATTGATTATCTTCAAGAGTTCATTGTCCATCAAATATTTTTCATTTCAACTTGGATGAATAAGAGCCGTCGAGGTCTAGCATCTTGGCGCAACTCTTGAATCATTGATTACTATCAATGGTCATTGTCCATTAAACATTTTTCATATCAATATCGAATGAAAAGGACTGTTAGAGTCTAGCACTCTGACATAACCCTTTGAACTATCTTCTTAAAACATATTCAAGCCACTTTTACACCACTAGCTTTTCCAAGAGATAGCCATTAATCTCTTGTGATTTTTAACCCTTCCTTTAACCATCACAAGAGATAACCATTAATCTCCTCTCCTTCACCAACCTTTAACCCTTCATTCAAATCCTTTCATAAGAGATAGCCATTAATCTCTTCTCCTAAACAACCAATCTTCATAAGCTTTGCTTTCAATCTTTTCACCTGTAGTTGCCAGAACTACGGACGCTCTGATTTCTCAAGTTCATCTTGAGAATACGTAGGCATATGATTGCGAGATCCTAGTGAGCCACCTTTTCTTTTTTCCACCTTTTCCTTTTTTCTTTACATCCAATGCCTTCTTGGATTCCACCTTTTCCTTTACATCCAATGCCTTCTTGGATTCCACCTTTCCATTTTTCATCGTAGCCAGAACTACGGACGCTCTGATTTCTCAAGTTCATCTTGAGAATACGTAGGCATAGGATTGCGAGATCCTAGCGAGCCACCTTTTTTTTTCTACCTTTTCCTTTTTCCTTTACATCCAATGCCTTCTTGGATTCCACCTTTTCCTTTACATCCAATGCCTTCTTGGATTCCACCTTTCCATTTTTCATCGTAGCCCCAAACTACGAAGGCTCTGAGTTCCTCATTGCACTATGAGGATACGTAGGCACGAGATTGCGAAGTCTTGTCGAGCACCCTAATAAAAAACCTCTTTAGGTTCCCTCTCTTTTAATAATAATCATTTCTCTCTCTCCCTTTCCCCACTCAATAACTAGAAGATTAGAAACAAACCTTAAGCTAACATACATGCGACCCTGACTAAATGGTTCCCGTTGAGTACACGGACGTGAGGGGTGCTAATACCTTCCCCTTGCGTAACCGACTCTCCGAACTCAGACATTGGTTACGATGACCATATTCTTATCCTTTCTTTTAGGGGTTTTATTCGATATTTTCCCTTTCCCTATATGAGAATAAATAAAGATCGGTGGCGACTCTGTTAAGTCCATCCCGCGGGCGTGCGATTGCGCTTTGCGACGTCGTTCTCATTTTTCGAGATACGACAATGGCATTGGATGGAAACTAAAGAACGATACAAAAGTATGCCAATGGATGTCCAAGAATGGAATTGGACAAACAACAAGAAAGTTTCTGGTAAAAACAACAACATCATCCAAGAATAACATTGAATGGAGGTGAAAAACACTCTATTGGGGATAAGATATCCAAGAATGGCATTGGATGAAAGGAACTACAACATTCAAGAATGGCATTGAATGGGGCAACAGTAAACATCAGACATATCCAAGAATAGCATTGGATGGAAACCAAACTTCCATTTGAAAAATTTCACTAGGGACATCCAAGAATGGCATTGGATGACAAAGTTAAACATTAGAGGTATTCAAGAATAGCATTGGACTCAATTGGGGAAAATATTAAAGTTATCCAATAATAGAATTGGACAGAAGGAATCACAACATCCAAGAATGGCATTGAATGAAGTGAGAAAAGTTCTGGAAAATACGTCAGAATTATCCAAGAATGGCATTGGATAAAGTGAGAAAGAGCTTTCAGGAATGACACTGAAAGTAAAGGTAAATCACTACATTCAAGAATGGCATTGAATGATAGTGAGAAAGATATCCAGGAATGACACTGAAAGATATCCAAGAAAAATCTACTGGGGATTACAAAAGAGACAAGACTACCAGGAATAACACTGAGAGAAACAAGAAGAACAAGATATCCAGGAATGGCACTGGAGTGAGAGAAAATAAAGGTATCCAGGAATGGCACTGGAGATCAAAAGAGACAAACATCTAGGAATGACACTGGAGTGAAAGAATGCAAAGATCCAGGAATAGCACTGGAACGAAAGAAGACAAACATCTAACAATAGCACTAGATGCACAGGGAAGCGACAACATTCAGGAATAACACTGAATGAAAAGACAGATAGTCGTTTTGGTAGGTGCCAAGTAAGTTGGACTTCGATCACAAGGTAAGATGTTGATAGCAACAGGACCTCGGGAAATGCACATGGGCGCGAAACACACTTCGAGCTATGCGAATCTTTCTATCCATGAACTACGAATGATTTATGTATGCAATGCAGATGATTGGGACAACTGAAGAAGACTCATCACACTTAAACAATCAAAGAGAGAACTCGAAGATACTAGTCCAACTCTCTTTTTATCTTTTATTGAAAGAAAGTGTTTCATAGTTATTAAGTATTTTAGTTTGATTTGAAAAAGATGCTCGCTATGGATTGAGGCTTGGGTTCGTGTTTAAGACAATTAAGGGTTTGAACTAAATGAGATAGAGGACCTAATTGATTAGGGTAAGGTCGATGGCGATGCACGAGGCAGTCGACTTACAAGAGTTGGGAATGGGCTTGATATATGGTTCAAGTATGCTTTAGGGTTTTGGAATTCAATCATGTAAAGGCAAAATATAAATAAACAAGTAAAAGAAAGTAATCGAATTTTAATCGTGCATACTAGCAAAGTGGAATAGTCTTCTAACCGACCAACTAGAAATAATTGATCGAATAGGTCTCACTGTAAGGAAGCCTAGGAGTAAGCTATAAATGTTGTGTATGATGATCAAAAGGTTGATGGCGATGCTTAAAAAGCAATCGACTTACAGGGGGGAAAATGACTCGATGTTGAATCGAGAATTTATTTTTGAAAATGGTTTTGGGTAAGTGAGAAACAAAGATGGAAATATCAAGGCATAAGCACAAAGTATGAGGAATAGTATAGTCAAGGAAACCGATTAAAGCTCACATATTAAATCATAAAAAAATGTATGACTGCTATTAATTAAAGTAAATATGGATACTTAAAAAAATTAATTATGATTTTTAATTAATTAATATTAAGTAAATATATTTAATGAAAATAATAATGATAATATATTTCCTTTCATAATATATATGATAAAAAAAAGAAATTGGAGAACAAATGAATTTATATGCAAAGACATGTGTTGGGCTTGGTTAGAAAGATGAGAATAAAACTGGTTGGGCCCTAAACGGATGCCCCAAAAACCCTAATCACAACATTAGCCGCTCCAAACCAACAACAAGTGCCTAAATAAAGTCTTGGCACACTTATCCTCACCTGACCGAATTGAAAGAGAGAGAGAGAGAGAGAGAGAGAGAGAGAGAGAGAGAGAGAGAGAGAGAAGGGCGGTTGGCTTTCCCCAGTAGCAGCCACGCGTGATCATCACTTAGGCTCTGTTTGGTAAAACTAGCTGGTAGCTGGTAGCTGGTAGCTGATAGCTGGTAGCTGGTAGCTGATAAGTTAATTTAACTGTTTGGTAAATTAGCTGTTACACTAGCTGATAATTACAAAATGACTTAAAAGGACATTTTTAATTAAGAAATTGGTGATTTCATTATCTTATTATATTATATTATTAAATTAATTTTTATTCGATAAAAGTAAATGCATTAATAACAACATGCAAAACAATTTTAATATATATGAAAAATTAAAGATATCATCAAAATATATAAATTTGTATAAAAGTTTTATGGACTTTGCTATTTAGTATGAATATATTGACAACAAAATTCAATGGAAAAAAAAACCAGCAAACCATATATAAAGCAAGGGTATTTCATAAAGCCATTTAAGAAGACATAAAAGTAAAAGTAATCGTAATAACTACGATTCTTGGTCTAATTAACTCATTCTTTCGTAAAATATAATTTTTTTTAATTCCTAATTTTATAATGAAATTTAATAAAATATGTGAAATAATAACATTGTAATTTTGAATTTAGTTATATTAATCTAAAAAAATAACAAAAATAAGTTAATTGTCTAATATTTTACAATAAAACTGTAATAATATTCTGAATTTTCTTCATCTTTGTTGATTTTATTGATTCTATTCCAATGTTTCACCAATTTAAGAATTATCAACACTATTTTTAAATTAATTATATAATTTATATTTAATAAATAAAATTAATATCTAAAATCTTCTATAACATTCTTCAAAATCTCCCTAAATTCAATATTTTAAAATCAATTTTTTAATAGTATATATATATATATATATATAGTTAAAATAATAAGAGTATAATTGGAATAAAAAGTCATAAGCTAAAAGCTACAAGCTTTAGAACTACTTCAAATAGCTTTTGAAAAAAAAGCTAAAAGCTAGTTAAAAAGCTAAAAGCTAAAAGCTAAAATGCATTACCAAATAGAACTTTTTAATCAAAATGAGCTGAAAAGCTAAAAACTACAAATTAAAAGCTCTTTTTATGGTCTTACGAAACAGACTCTTAATGCATGCAAAAGGATTTTATTGAAAAAAAAGTGTGTACACAAGACTGACCAGGCATTAACCTTACGTTGGGACGTGGGAAAAAATCATGGAAATATCAATTACTGTCATCTTAAATCAAGATAGGTTATACTCGATAAAAAAAGAATTGAAACCAAATAAAGAGGAAAACAATCAAAGCAGATACTCTCTCTTTCACTCGTCCTGCTCTCTCTCTCTAAACAACTCAAACCTAACCGGAAAAATCTACAGTGGTGATGAACGAAGAACCAAAAGGCATTGAGCATGAACCTCACGGCGGCGACATCGTGCTCAACCTGGAATCCTATTTTGATCCCCTTACCCTCCTAAATGGACCTTCCTAACCTGAAACCTAACAATGTAATCTCCAGAATACAAACACAAAACCCCCGAATCCAAAGTATGAAACAAAAAACCCTAGATTTCCCAAACAAAATCAAATCAACAAAGTCAACCAAAACAAATAATTAAAGGAGGAATCTTCCTCGTTTCATCAAGGCAAATACAGGAGTAATGCAACAAACGATAAGAGGAGAGAGCAAAATACCAAATCGGAGTTAATCCGACGATTACAATTTCGGTGAACTCAGGTATGTAGCCCCCTCAAATCTCTGAGCTTTTAACTCCCCTCTCATTCTTCACTTCTGAGTTCTCTTTGGTTGCTTGAGTAATGGTATCCGTTTAGGGTTTTTTCTTGTGTAGAAACTTAGGGTTCTTGTTCTGTGAAATGAAGCACTATATATACCCCAAAATATTAGGGTTAGTAGACAATGCTTACAACAATTCTGAAAAATTATGCTCTGCTATGGTTTAGGTCTTGTCTGCTATGAATTGTCTTGTTCCCATTTTCATGCTAGGGTAGTGTACCGTGAATTCTTGATGCTGTTCTGGTTTTGCCATTTTTGAAAATTCTGAGTTTGTGGTCGGCTCTATCTTGTACTGATATTATGATTTTGAATAAACTTGTGGGTGGGTGTGTGCTTAAAAAACTTGCACGAAAATGAATATGCTATGGAAATGCAATGGAAATTCTGAAATGATCTTATGATGTATTTGAATGATGATTATGTTAAGAATTGTTTAGTTTTGAACGAATTTGAAATGAATGTCTTTGATAATGTCAAAGTGAATATATCATTTATTATGAATGAGGATGAAATGTGAATGTGATATGCATCATGGTAGATTGAATTGAACTTGTTCTCATGATTTGGCACGGTTTTGTGTGACATGAACTTATGATTTAAAAATGTGAATTGCTTTTAGGTTGTGACTTTGAAATATGAATAATGAATTAAATCTTGATAGCATAATGAAATATGAATTGAATTTGGAATGAGTTTGAATGATGGCTTAGAAACATGAATTGTTTTTTGTTTGGTTCTTGAATGAACTTCTGTGAACAATAACTTGAATGGACATGATGGGTTGTCTTTGGTTCGAATTTGGATTGAAATATGACTATGATTTTGATTGTGAATTGTTTATGGATAGATTGAAAGTGATGTGGTGAATTGAAACACTTGCTTGAATGTGGCATGAATCTTGATAAATTGATATAGGAATTGAATTTTTTGATTTGATTGTGGTGATGAATGTGGATTGAATATGGGTGTTGAATTTGAATTGTGGAAATTGTTTTGGATTTTTTTGGCATGATGGATTATGACATGAACTTGATCTTGTTTATGATTTTGAGTTGGTTTTGTTTTGGATGATGAGAGTTAGGACATGAATTTGGACGTGTTATGCATGGATTGATTATCATGATTGAAATGGCTTTTTTTGAACTTGAAGTTTGTTGAATGGGTTAGATCATGATAGCTTGAGTTTGGAGTGAATTGCACTTGTATATTGTATCTTGATATCAATTTGGAATTGTTTTTTTTTTGTGTATGACTTTAAATGTGAATGACTTGCAATTGCAACTTTGAATTGGCAGGATGATGAAAGCTTGCTGCAAGGGGATTACAAAAGGTAGAGAGGAGCAAAGATCACTTTGTGAAGAGGTCAAGATCACCTTGGTGGCAAGTTTGGCAGCATCATAGCAGAATCAAGAAAGTTGTAGCTTTTAGGCTTAGTGTAGGAACAAGGCATGAAAATTTGATCTCTTAGGCATGCCCTTTAGGTTGTTGTAAAAGGTAGAGAGGAGCAAAGATCACTTTGTGAAGAGGTCAAGATCACCTTGGTGGCAAGTTTGGCAGCATCATAGCAGAATCAAGAAATTTGTAGCTTTTAGGCTTAGTGTAGGAACAAGGCATGAGAATTTAATCTCTTAGGCATACCCTTTAGGTTGTTGTAAGAAATTTGTAGGCTTTGAATCAAAATTTTGTAACTGCTTGCAATTCCTTTATAGTTGAAATTAATATTTTGAATTGGAACATTGCTGCTATTGAATGCACTTGTAGAATGACTTCAAAATTAATCACACAACTTGTAACTTTCCAAACTATGACTTGAAACAAAGTGTAACATGGTTTTGAAATTCTTGTCCATGGTTTGCCCTAATCCAATCACGGGCTAATAACTCATAGGGTTTGTAGCTTGACAACTCTTTTTAAACATGTTTGTCAATCACGACTTAGACTCCTTGGAATTGAGTTTGAATTGAATGTGGTTTTGGAGTATGACATTATCACTTGATTATTAAGAAGAAATCTTAGATGAACCTCTCAATCTTCATTCTAGCATCTTAAGCACATTGATTACCTTTTTAGGCATCCTAAACTTAACCCATTGGTCACTTGAATGAATTTTATTTAATCTTCAACTCAAACTCAAATAACCTTCATGATGAACAAATAAATAATGATGATGCCTTGCTACCTTACCTTGCACTTATAATTTAATCCACGAAAATAACTTGTCCTGACAAAGGCCTTCCGTCATGGATAATCTCACACCAATAACAATGCTTTTGAAGAGTTTTCTTTGAGAATGCTAAATTTTGAAGCATAGAGGGATACTTAGCATGATATCCCAAGGTGACCTGGTAACTTGGTGAACTTTTAACAAAGAGGATGTCTATGATGTCATGATCCAAAACCTTAATTCTCCCATTGAGTGAAATGATGGCCAAATGAATTATCTTTGAGAACAAACCCTTAAGCATCAGGTTACTCATATTGTCAAAATCTTGAACCCTAGTCATTTGATGGTTTTCCATGATGCTTGCATGCAAGATGGCCCATGACTAGAGGTTACCTATAGATGCAATCCCTCATTGCCTTGGCTTGATCAAGACTAGGTTTAACTTGCTCCTGGGGTGTGGATGGAGAAACAATTAAATCAATCCCAAATACTTGATTTGAAGCCACAAACTTCTCTCGAGACCTCTTCTGCACCACCTATGCTTGATATGCACAAAAATGTGATGATAATGATGAATACATGATATGTAAGGTTTAGGGTGAAAATGTGGGTGTGACAAGTAGTATAGGGCATCCCAGTTTCAAATAAACTTGAACAAAGTTTTGCATTTTAGAAAGTCACCAAATACACATAATACGATCATTTGGATTTTTAGGTGGGGTAGTATATGTTGCGGTGAGAATCGAATATCAAGCTATTGAATTAACTTGAATCACAAATCTTTGAAGTTCACCACCAAACTTTATTTTATCCAAGGGAAAGGGAAAAGATCGTATAAAACCCTAAGTTGCAATGTAACAACAATGCTAAGAGATTCTAAGGTTCGGGGGTTGGTTAAACCTAGGGAAGGTGTTAGCATCCTAAGTATCTATAGTACTCTATAGGAACCTCTTGAATATATTTGTGTTATTGTTTTCTATTTTCTTTGAAATGTCTTATCTTTGGGTTTTATTGGTGAGGGTAGGAACCTAAGGGTTTATTATTAAATATGCTCGCCAAAACTTCGCGGTCTTGTGCCAACATATCCTTACAAGGATTGAATCAGAGCATTTGTAGTTCACCTCACTAGGGATGAATGAACACTTGAAACTGGGATATATATAGATACGAATACACAAATGTACAAGCAAACAAACATATAAATAACACAAAGACAAACAAGATAGGCTTAACCCTCTTAGGGAGTATCCCCAGTGAAGTCGCCATTTTCTGTTGCGGTAAGAATCGGATAACAAGCGATGAATCACACATCTTTGAAATTCACCACCGAGCTTTGATTTATCCAAAGGAAAGGGTAAAGATCGAAAAAACCCTAATAAGAGATCTAAGGTTCGGGGGTTGGTTATACTAAGGGAAGGTATTAGCATCCTAAGTATCTGTAGTACTCTAAAGGAACCTCTTGTTTATGTTTGTGTTATATTAAAGTTTGCTTGTTAAGGGAAATGCGCTAAGGTAAAAAACTTAGGGGTATATAAACTAACTATGCTCGCCAAAACATCACATCTCGTGCCTACGTATCCTGACGGGAATGGAATCAGAGCATTCGTAGTTCCCCACAATGGGGTGAGGAACTCTTGACTGTGGTTAAGGTTCCCAGGTAAAGTAGGGTCTGAAAGCAAGACACGTACGTGGAGTACGACGTCTCCAAAGGATAAGTTAAAACAATGAAGAAGTGTTCATGGGAAAGAGTAGGGTCTAACAGCAAGACGCCTACGCGGAGTGCGGAGACTCCAAGCCTAAGGCTAGGTTAAAAGGGTAATGAGCTATCTATGACCTTTCCGTCAATAGAGAGACTTTCCTTTGGAATAAGGGAGATGAACTTATAAACAGGAGATAAGGGATTGAAATTAAATAAACAGTATGAATACGACAAAGGTAATATTTTCAAAGTTTTGAAATTGGAGACATGTTGAAGCTATGAAATAAAAGCTAAGACGTACAAATAACAGAATGATTTTATCCAAGGCTTAGGAACACATAAACACACCACAAAAAAAAATCTCAAAAGTCCTCGGGAAGCAGCTGATGGTTTTCCATGAAAAATCCAAGGACTAAATATAAAGTTAGTACATACTTTTGTTATTTTTGTTTTGGAATTTTTTTAGAAAGAAAATAAAATAAATATGAGAATTGAAAATAAAAACAAGAAAAGAACTACGCATATTTTTTTTGTTTTTTAGAAATCTTTAAAAAGAAAATAAAATTAAAAGGAACATGGAAATTGAAATTATGGAAAGAAAAAAAAAATAAAAAAAGCAATGTGGCAGGTGCCACTTAATGGTGGCGGGTGCCACCTTAACTCATTAAATAATAAATAATGGTGGCAGGTGCCACTTAATGGTGGTGGGTGCCACCTTAACTCATTAAATAATAAATAATGGTGGCAGGTGCCATGGTTTTTTCATGGCAACCTAGGGTGCCACCATTTCTTCACAAAAAGAGTGGCAGACGCCAGTTAGAATGTGGCAGGCGCCACATGTACCCTTTTCTCTTTTATATTTCTTTTTTTTTTTTCATTTTTTGTTTTGTTTTATTTTTAAATAACAACTATAAAATAAAATCACAATAAAATCATGCATAACATTTATTCAGAAATTAATTACTAACATGATAACAAAATATGATGATATGAAACAAATGATTACGACACTATAAAAATGAAATGAAACGGAAATGAAACAGATATGTGAATGTTACCTAGTGGAGACGGTCCACTGCCTCTTCACCGGTACGTATTCGGAAGAAAACCGGACGAACTTCTTTTTCCTCAAAGTGCCACAGCAAGGTTGGATTGTGGAAAGCTCGAACCGAAAAACTTTCGTAAGAATATTCAGAATAACGGTAACTGGGGGAGAAATATGAGGAGAGTATTCACTATTTTTCTGGGTGAATCTGGTGTCCTTGAAACTGAAGATGAAGGGTCCTATTTATAGGAGAAAGTGAGTTTGCAGCATTGTCGGTTTTACCCATTTTTTTTCAAATCTTCGCAAGTGGTTTGTTTGAAAAGTCTTGATTAATAAGAATAGTATCAGAGAGTAGGTTGTGCTGAAGAGACGTAATGCCATGCCTTTCTGAAAAGGTGTTCTTTTTATTCATGATGAACTAAAACCACTTGCATTATTTTAGTTAAAACAAAATATATAAAAAAGTTGTGGCAGGTGCCACCAAAACCCTATGGCAGGCGCCATGGGTGGGTAATGGAGGTGGTGGGCGCCACTTAAAGAAGGGCAGGCGCCACCTTGTTCATTTTCTTTTTTTTTCTTTTTTTTCTTTCATCTTTTTTCTTTCTTTTCTTTTTTTTCTTCTTTTTTTCTTTTTTTTTCAAATACAATCCAAAAGATGCCTTGTGCTCTCTCATACTCCAGATCAAGGATTGAACACGTGAATATTCCAATTTTGGTCCAATAACATCAAAGTCAGGAGCTCGACTTTTCGGTCAAAACCCTCATTTCTTTCAAGAATTCCAATGGATGATCTTTGAGGATTTTGCTTCTTCAATCTCTTCCAAGGTCCATGGGTGGCCTCTAGGGATGTCCAGAATCATGTAGAATCAAGTTCCAAAGCTTGAGAATATGTCCTGACCAAAACCAAAAGCAATGGTTGACTGTCTTTGAGAAAATCCTAGTTTGAGGCCTGGTGAATCCTGTGGCTCATGGCACTTGTAATAAGAACCGAACACACTTGATTTCTTGTTGAATAAAACCTCTTGAATGTAGGTGAGCTCAAATGGTTGCATTTGGAGCCACAGACCTTGAAACATGGGGGAGTCTGACTTATTGACTTTTGTTATTTTCCTGTGTAAACCTGGATTTCACAAAAGAAACAAACTGGCAAGATATTGTGGTTAGTTAACAATGCATGGATGAATGAACCCTAAATGTAACTGCAAAATGTTATGACATCTAAGGGGTAAAATTTGGGGTACAACAATTGCCCCTATTTAAATAGCTTTACCGGATGACACGAGGAATGAAAATCCTTGGGACATCAAGGTGAAAGGTATTTAAATATAGCAAGCCGGAATTTTTTCCCTTAGATGGAATGCAGATGCTAAGGACAAGAAACAGACATGCAAATGTTGACATGCCATGTGTAGCGAGCGATTTTGGATGCGGTTCTTAAGCGCTGGTCGCTCTCTGCGGTTTGAGCTTAAACTACAGGTCGATTCATTTTTTATCCTATTGAAGCTGATGAAGGAAGGGAAATAGATGTCTCCAATTAACCCTACTTTGCATACTGAGTTTAAACAGCGGTCTGTTAGGTTACGAATGCTATCAATGTGGGGGGGCCTTTGTACTGGTTATTTGTATTTTCGCCAATACTGTTTTCTTTCTTTTTACCTTGACAGAAGGTTTCTGGCGGGGAACAAGGATTAGGATGTTTAGGACGGATGCTTTTGAGTTACTGCTTTTTGATTGACGGAGATATGGGATTTTGGTTTTTTTGTTGATTGTGCTCGCTAAGATTTTTCTTTCAATCTTATGCCTACGTATTCTCGTTTACCGAAACAGGGAAATCAGAGTGTTCGTAGTTCCTCCTATTCTATGGGAGGAAATGGTTGTTTTGGTGTCTTGTTCAAAGCCCAAGATGTGAAGCGAAAGGTGATTTGTATCTTGATCAAAGCCCAAGATGTGAAGCTGAAGAGTTTATTTGTATCTTGTTCGAAGCCCAAGATATGAAGCTAAAAAGTCTCAACTTTAGAGAGAATTTGTCATCTCTAAAGAAGGGTTTGTCCGTCACAACTGTTGGGTGACTGGTTATAAAAGAGAATTACTTTAACCGGGATACGCGGATCCTAGCAATGCCATAATTTCCTTTATAGGGGATTTTAACCTGAAGGAGAAGACTTTAACTCAGTGTAGAGCAATGCCATCTTTCCTTAGGAATTTCTCATGCTAAAAGAGGGACAGTGGCATGGATGTAGATGATCCAGAGGCTTGCCGCTTACAGCGATTAGACGAAGGGGAAGGAGTTGTTGATGTTTGTGTACTGCGAACGAGGCACAGCTTTGATGCTAAAAGGTTGATTGGATCAACCAGTGGTTTTCTTATATAAAGCCTAAGAGGAGGCTAATATGTGTCTCGCACAAAGCCCGAGAAAGAGGCTAAAAGGTTTTGATTCAACGAGGGAATCTTTTGGTATCTCGTATAAAGCCCGAGATGGAGGCTATTTGACTCAACAAAAGAGTTTTTTTATATCTCGTACGAAGCCCGAGATGGAGGCTAAAGAGGTGATTGACTCAACGAGGGAGTCTCTTATGTGTCTCGTACAAAGCCCGAGAGAGAGGCTAAATGTTATTTGACTCCGCTGGGGAGGATCATTGTACAAAGCCCAAGAGGAAGCTAAGATGACTGTTTCAGTTGAGTGACAGGTCCAATATACTGATTTTGAAAGAGAAAATCAGTTCTTATATGAGCAACAATGTACTCATGCATTTGATTCAAGGATCCGGGTTATTCCTGTTCTTTAAGGAAGCGGGAAATCCGAAGGGTATTGAGACTGTCCGAGTCTACGGGTTTCCTTCCTATTTTTGAAGGGTGCTTGAGAATGTCTTTGAGACTCAAGGAGATTAAACTGTCCAAGTCTAGAGTTTCACCTTTTGTACTATGCTTTGAGAAACAGTAGTAGACTCTATGAAAGGACTGTGCTATGAAGATGACTAAGTTCTGTTCCTATACCTCTAGGAGGTCGTCGGGACAATTTGTATGAAGCCCAAGAGGAGGCTGGAAACTTTTAAGAAGCCGATCGGTCCTTGTACGATGCCCAAGAGGAGGCTATCATTCCCGGAGGAAGAGATCATTATACGAAGCCTAAGAGGAGGCTATGAATACTTCTAAGAAGCCGTAGGGTCCTTGTACTAAGCCCAAGAGGAGGCGGGGGTACTTTTAGGAAGCCTGTGGGTCCTTGTACGATGCCCAAGAGGAGGCCGATGCTTTTAAGAAGCCCGTGGGTCCCCAAACCTCGAGAAATTCAAGGCAAGCTATTCACAAGGAATAGATCAAGTCAGGAAAGTTCAGGAATTTGGAAGAAACTCAAAGATGCCATTCACGGAGAAGACATTCATCTTTGGGGAGTAGAGTTTCTTGACAATTCCTAATGAGGACAGCCGAAGAGAAGACTGTATCTGGTGATCCTATTGGGGATCTAGTTGTCTATTTCTACGAATAAACGAAACGGCGTCACCTAGTTCTAGACGTAGTTGCCGGGGAAACTCTAAATATCTATACTATTATTACACAGTTGATATGAGTTTATGAAAGAAGACTTACAGTGAAACAGCCCCACAATACAGTTTATATATATATATATATGAAAGCGGTAATCGAAAGCAATAACCACTTACTCGGTTGTAGAGCTTCCATGTTGTTTGGTTAGTTGTTCAACAAAGAAAGATTGAAAACAATAGTATATTCAAAATCAAAGGAGAAAGTGCTTTGAAAAAGAAAGAATGGGTCTTATAGCTCAAGGAGAGGCCCAGAGTTTTATCAGTGAGCGCACTGTTATTTGTACAGAGGGACTTATACAAGTGACTGAGGCCAAAAAATGTTTTCTGTACAAAGGGATGGGTCTTACACTCTTTCAAGAGGCCCAAAAAAGTTTAAAGAGAAAGAGTGGGGCTTATAACACGAGGGTAGGCTCAATTGATTTTCCGTTTAAAATGGCGATCGCGCCAAGGTTTTCTTTTAACGCAGAGGGACTTATACAATAAATGAGGCCCAAAAATTGTTTTGGTTAAAAGAGGATTGGGTCTTACACTCTAATAGAGGCCCAAAGTGTTTTGAATGGGTCTTATAGCTCAAGGAGAGGCCCAAGGTTATTTTTCAAAAGGTGATGATCGCCCCGTTTATTTGAAAGTGTACAGAGGGACTTATACAACGAATGAGGCCCAAAATATTTCTGTACAAGAGGGGGTTGGGTCTTACACTCTAATAGAGGCCCAAAAAAGTTTTAAGAAAAAGAAATGGGTCTTACTACTCGAGGGTAGGCCCAGGTTTATTTTAAAAAAGGCGACGATCGCGCCGTTTATTTTGAAAATGTACAGAGGGACTTATACAACGAATGAGGCCCAAAATATTTCTGTACATAAGGGGGTTGGGTCTTACACTCTAATAGAGGCCAAAGTGTTTTTGAAAATCAATTTTGAAAGTTGAATCAAGAAAAACCCTAATTTTAATCTTTAAAAATAAATATTTAAAGAAAATCAAACAAAATTCAAAATAAATTTGAATAATCCACTTATGATTTTGCTTAAGGTTTTAAAAAAATGAGGGATAATCACAAGGAATATTTAAACTCATTAGGTTTTGATTTTCAAAGTAAATATTCATTTTTAGAATGTTTAAAAGCAATTAAAAATGAATTTATTCACAAAAATACTAATTACATTAAATAAATAATATAAATCTAATTTTTTGGTGGAATAAAATATTTCAACATTTTTGTGAATTGTTGCAAAAAGAACCAATCAAAAATGATAAAAATTGAAGGAGTTGTTCATTTTTCAAATCATTAAAAATAATAATATGAAAAATAACAAAATGAAAAAGTGGTAAAAAGAAGTCTGGGGCGAGGGGGATTCGAACCCCAGACCTCTCGCTTGCCAATACTCACAAAACCAGCTGATGAACCGCTGTGGCGCAATTCCAATTCATTAATAACATGGCAAGTGAAAAATATATATCAAACTTGTTGGATTTTCTGAAGAATGGCGCCATGGCCATCTTCTTCCTCGAGCTCGTGCGTGAAGCACCATATCTCACTCATCTCTCAACCATTGGACATCATTCAAACACCAAACTCGTGCGTTTTTTCACAAGGAATAAGATGGCAATACCCAATTTTATTTATTTTCAGTGTGGAGTAAAATAATCATGATGAACACAGATGAACCCTAATTTGCAAAAGCAATCGTGCAGGCATGGTTATAAGGTCTATGATCCAATTTCTTGAGGCAAAATAATCAACACATGATGGCAAGCAAATGGCAAAAATATCATGCGAGGAAATATGCATGGATCATGGAGTTTGAGTTTGAAGCTCGACTTGATGCAAGCTGAAATGGAACTTTGTCCAGATGGTGTTCCAGTCGTGAATTGATGATCCCTACAGCTTCAATGGATGTTATGGAGTGTGTTGTAAGCTTTGGAACACTCTGAAACCTTCTGGATCAAGCTAGAGACCTCCACCTGCAAAATTGAAGCATAATGGCTTGGTTGAAGAGTGATTTTGAGCCTGGGGTGTTACAGTTGGTGTTTAAGTGTTTGGACACCTCAAATACATCATATGTGATGTGTTTGAGCAATTGGAATGGATTGATTGTGGCTGCAACTCAAAACCCGATAGTGGTTACTCCAAAACAAGAAAACTTGAGGTTTAAGAAAGAATGAGAGAAAGCAGTGTTGTAACTGGCTTTGGTGTGAGTTGAATGATCCATTGGGACCTCTATTTATAGGTGATCAACTTTTGTTTTGGAGGAATAGTGAATGGTTGCTGGATCAGATCACATTTGCATGGATTGGCTTGAAGGATTTCGTCTAAAGCAAGGCAAGCTAGCCATTCCCAAGAGCAGGGCTATGCCTTGACCAAAACCACATTCCTCAGATGTTTTTAATGTTGTTTAATCAGAGAAATTGACTGAGTAGGGTATCTACCTTGACAATGCACTATTCCACATTAATGCACTTTGAATTCAAGGCAAAATGTGCCAAAGTGGATGAACTTCAAGTTGGAAGATTCCTTGGCTTTTTGACTCAGATTTATCACTTGGATCAGATGCATTGTGATTGGTTTGAACACAGGTGGCATAGTGATCCTTGGTCTTTGGCTCAAAATCGTGTGTGGCAAGCAAACATGCAAACTGATTTTCTCAAAACAGCCTGCAGCAGCATGACTTTGGGCAAGGATTTTTCTTGGCTCAAGTTGAATCAATTCATGCTGTTGAGCTCTTTGAATTCTTGGCAACATGTGTAACAACATTGATGTTAACTTTGGACTTGATTTAGCTTGTAACTGTGTGAAAAAATCCCACAAGTTTTGGTGTTTCAACAAAATCTGTCTTGGACAGAATTTTTCTAAGTGTTGGAAAATGGTACATTTTCATGTTTTAAGCCACTTTGGCTCACTCATAACTCAAAATCCATAATGAATTGGAGTTAGGCCTAGTTGAAGTTTTTGTAGAGGGTAATGAGATCTACAAATCAAGCTTTGGATGGAAAAAAATGGCCTTGTGGTTTAGGAGTTATGGTCCTTCAAAGTTGGTACCTTTGTCACTTTATCTTTTAACTTTGAAAATTTTCTAAGTTTTTATGGTTACCCCTTTTACAAGTTATCCAACTTTTCTTGATTTTTCTTGATGAATGATGATTCAAATCATACATAAACATCATTTTAGGGTTAAAAATCCATTTTGGTGAAAAATCTCAAAAAGTCAAAGTTGACTTTTGTGCACAGTTGACTTTTTATCAGATGAATTCCAAACTGTGCAATTCTTCAGGAAATCATGTCCTTGACCTAAATAAAACTTGATGGACATGTTCCAAGGGTGTCATAGGGTGTATTGAGGTATGTCCTAGGGTTTAGGAGCATGTCTTGGTCAAAAGTCAAAGTTACAGTTGACTTTTCCCTTAAAACCCTAATTGTGGTGCAGATGAAATTGAGATTTGTTGCTCAAGCCTCTTGGCTTAATCCACTGTTCCAAATGGATAAATTTGGTTTATTAGAGACCCTCAAACCCTCTCTTGAGGTCTTGGCTCTTGATTTGTCCTAAAAGTCAACTTAGGGGTGAATTAGGTCAAGAAACCCTAATTCCTGATTTTTTATGTATGCATCCCCTGAGGTCAAATTGACTTGATGATTGGGTCCATGAGGTTCCATGGAGCATATTAGGTTATGTTTTGGATCATTGGCTTGTGCCCAAATTAAAATTTCCATCTGGAGGCCCTGGTCGATCAAAACCCTAATTTGGTGACACTGGCGATCTTGAGGCTTGATCCACCTAGAAGGGAGCAGCTTTGTGCTTAATCCTTAAAGTGGGAGTCCTTTTGATCCTTTGTGGATGTTTGAGAGGTTTAGACAAGTTGAAGATCATGTCATTCCTTGATTGATCCTTTGTCTAAGAGCTCTGAGAGGGCTTAAAACCCTAATTTTGATTGTAGTGAATGCTCAACAACCCTTGAGGCATTTGGTGAGGCATGATGGTTCATCCATATTGTGATGATGATTTGCACAATGATTGGAAATCTTAGTGGTCAAAATTTAGGGTATGACACCATGAGCTACTAGTATGATGATATGATGGTGCAAAGATGCAGACAAACAAAACACCAAAGATAAAGAGCTACAAGTGAGCTTTACTAGGGAAGGATGAAGGTAAATATCCATGAGGAAGACTTATTGGAGATACCGGCTGACCAACAAAAGAGACTCACTGGGGAGACGCTGAGGAATACCGGGGATAGAAGAAAATAAAACTGAGGGGAAATCTCACAGATCTTCACAGGAGATAGGAGCCAGAGAGGTGTTCTCCACTGGGGAAAGATCCAGGGAGATGGTCGACAGGTTTATAGGTGATCAGACGACACTGGGGAAATAGAAGACACTCTTACTAGGCATGAAACCAAAAAGAAGACATGATCTCCACTGGGGATCATTTTGAAATAAAAGGATAGACATCAAAAAAAAGATTTTCTGGGATTTTCTTATACTGAAGAGTTCAAACGGGATCTTCAAGAAAAGCCAGAAAAAGCCAGAGAAAGGCACATCCGGAAAAACATCAGATGGCAAAAGAAAACAGTCATCCAATAATGACTTTGAATGAAAGGTACAATCACAATATCTGAGAATGCATCAGATGAAAGTGAACAAAGATTCGATCTGGAAGATCATCAGAAAGAGGAAGGCACATCCAGAAAAACATCAGATGGTAAAAGCAATGTTGTTCCGGAAAAGAATCAGAATAACGAGGCGAAATATATGGGAAAACATCAGATAAGTTCTGGAAGAACATCAGAACAAAAGACTCAATCTGGAAAAACATCAGATAGAGACGCATCCAGAAAAGAATCAGATGATAAAAGCAATGTCATTCCGGAAAAGCATCAGAATAACGAAGCGAATATCTGGAAAAACATCAGATAAGTTCTGGAAGAACATCAGAACAAAAGACTCAGTCTGGAAAAACATCAGATAGAGAGACACATTCGGAAAAGCATCAGAATAACGAAGCGAAATATCTAGGAAAGCATCAGATAAGTTTTGGAAGAACATCAGAACAAAAGACTCAATCTGGAAAAAATCAGATAGAGAGATACATCCGGAAAAACGCCAGATGGTAAAAGCAATGTTGTTCCGGAAAAGCATCAGAATAACGAAGTGAAATATCTGGGAAAACATCAGATAAGTTCTAGAAGAACATCAGAACAAAAGACTCAATCTGGAAAAACATCAGATAGAGACGCATCCGGAAAAGCATCAGATGGTAAAAGCAATGAAATTCTGGAAAAGCATCAGAATTACAAAGGACTATCTGGAAAAAACATCAGATAAGTTCTGGAAGAACATCAGAACAAAATACTCAATCTGGAAAAACATCAGATAGAGAGACACATCCGAAAAAGCATCAGATGGTGAAAGCAATAAAATTCTGGAAAAGCATCAGAATTACAAAGGATTATCTGGAAAAACATCAGATAGGTTCTGGAAGAACATCAGAACAAAAGACTCAATCTGGAAAAACATCAGATAAGTTCTGGAAGAACATCAGAACAAAAGACTCAATCTGGAAAAACATTAGAAAGAGAGGCACATCCGAAAAAGCATCAAATGGTAAAAGCTATGAAATTCTGGAAAAGCATCAAAATTACAAAGGAAAATATCTGGAAAAACATCAGATAAGTTCTGGCAGAACATCATAACAAAAGACTCAATCTGGAAAAACATCAGATAGAGAGACATATCCGAAAGAGCATCAGATGGTGAAAGCAATGAAATTCTGGAAAAACATCAAATAAAGAGACACATCCGGAAAAACATCAGATGGTAAAAGCACTGAAATTCTGGAAAAGCATTAGAATTACAAAGGACTATCTGGAAAAACATCAGATAGGTTCTACAATGTCTGCTTGGTAGGTGCCAAGTGAGTTGGACTTTGACCACAAGGTAAGACGTGGATAACGACATGATCTCAAGAGAAATGTAAATGAGGATGAAACACTCATGACATGCATATGGTATAAATTATGCAGATGATATATGATCAAATACAGATGCAGATGCTGATAACACAACTCGACTCTTTTGGTGAGAAGACAAGACTGGGAGACTGATTCCTCAACACGGAGATCACTGTCATTTTGCTTGGGACTAGAGATGCTACTGCTGAACACATCATTACCACACTGGTAAATTGTATCAAGTAATGATCCTTATAGGAAGGATGGAAAGTTGCATGGGGATTCTTCAAATAAACTGCCCCAGATTAGCTGACTGTTGTAGATGAACTGATCATTGCTTCAGTTTGTCTGATTCTGTAATTGTCTGTTTTGCTGTACATGGGGAAAGCCTGCCCCAGTATGAGCCTTGAAAATTATTGTTTTACTGTACACTAGGAAAGCTTGCCCCAGTATGAGTCTTGAAAAGTCTTATGGAAAAACCAATTCTGAGAAGGACTTGCACTAAACAACAAATCTTGAACTGATTCTTCAACAGGATTTGAAAAGAACTTGCCCCTGATAGGATCACTGACCAAGTTTCTTAATTGTTTAAAAATTCCTTGAGAAGAAAGCCAATTTGCAAACAAAAGTATTTGTACAAACATGGTAAATGTAGAGTTTATGCAACTTTTGAAATCAATCATTTTTGAAAGATGCAAAGCACAATGAGTCATTGGTCTGAACACGGCAGTTCAAGACATTTAAAAGTGAAAGGTAAGGCACAAGTGCAGTGACCTGCAAAGATCTTTGGGAGTCAGTTTAAGCAACCTTGCTATAGTATGCTTTCAAAATAACCTTGCTTCAATTAGGTCTTTTGAGGGTTGTAAGGTGGTCTGGTTCACGGTTTATGAAACAAAGGATAAAAGCTCAAAGTTTATTTGTGCCCACTCAATCCTCGTGATGAACTTCGGTCCTAAGCTTAGTTAAAACATGATATACATTCGATTCCCATAGGCTAGGAGTTGATCTGATGATAGTAATGATGATGGTTCAGAAGTTAAAGGACTTTTGATGGCAGTCACTGCTTCTTACAACATTTTGTTATTTTTGATGAGGACCTCAGTCAACTCGTTTTGTCTTTGAGGATTTTGGTAACCTCTTGATTGATTTTTGTTATCCCTAACTTTTGCCTGAACTGTGTCATTTGAGCTTACAGCCAGCGGGATGCCCCCATTTTTTCCTAAGTCTCCTTCATAGGTTTTGACTTAGCGGGATTTTATTTTGATTTTTTTTCACTCTCTTCCTTTTTTAGTGACTGTCTGGCTTAAGGATTACAGTGAACCATCATTGGCGTTTGACTTGAAAGATATCTTCGACACTTGCTTGTTGTGTGCGAAGGAAAATTTATTAGTGCAACTTTTATATGACAGGTATTTTGTATGGACGCACAACCAAGTTAACTGAGAACTACCCTGCCCCAAGGTTGAGATTTAAGGGTTTTTGTAAGGAAAGAAAAACTCCTACTTCAAGGCTCGAAGGGGTTGACAAGGGATTATCTTCCTTATTTCTCCAGTGTTTGGGAATTGAAACAATGCCTTACATCATCAGTAAAGTTTTGATTTGAAAGCATACCACAATAATTATGAGTATAATGTATCATCATCCTCCCTCCAATCTTTGCATAATCAATTTTTTTTTGCAAAAGAAAGCATAGAGATGTAAATAACACACAAAATGAATTGAATCAAAAGTTTCAATGCTCATTTTATTAATCTTGAAAGTACAAACATAACTTGAAAGCAAATAGCTAATACAAATAAGGAAAATGCAAACAACAAGAAACATGGCATAGTGACTAATCAGTAACAAGAGTGAGCTGTCCTGTCTGAAACACTGGCTTGCTGAAGTCGATTGAAGCTTCACTTGGCGTGCCCTGGCAGAGGGTTGTTCTGGACATTGGGATTGTCACGAAAATTAAGAATTCCCATCTTAATTAAATCACGCACTCTAGCCTTTAGTGCATAGAAATTTTCCAAGTCGTCGCCTGCGGTACCTTCATGGAATGCACAGTGGAGATCAGATCTAAATCCAACAGGGAGAGGATTTGGAGGAGGTAAACTCCTTGTGGTAATCAAACCTTGATCAACCAAACCAAGATACAGTTCAATGTACTTCATTAGAATAGGATCAAAATGATTCCTATTACGGTACTGGTTTTGTCCTGCAGTTGGACGTTGGGAAGCTTGAGCTGGTTGTGGAGCAGTAACCACGGGAGTGACAGCAGCAACAGTAGGGTGAATAGCATACTGAGGTTGGGGACGAGGCCTTCTTACTTCAACCATTACAACGTTAGTCTGATCTTCCCTTTTCCTCTGAAAGTTCACATAGGATTTCTTCATAGCATTTGAGGATTCAGCAGCTTTTGACACTTTTCCTTTCTTAAGACCTTCCTCGAGTCTCTGACCGATAGTAACCAAATCAGTGAAATTGGAGGAAACACTTCCAATAATTTTCTCCCAATAGAACGGGGACAGGGTATCCATGAACATTCCAGTTAATTCCTTCTCGGCCAAAGGAGGTTCAACTTGGGAAGCCAACTCTCTCCAGCGTTGAGCATACTCCTTAAAAGATCCCTTCTCATGTTGAGTTATATTTTGCAGCTGGCGGCGATCAGGAGCCATGTCAAGGTTATACTTATACTATTCCATGAAGGCATTTGTGAGATCTTGGAAGCAGTGAATGAAGTTTTGCTCGAGATTCATATACCATTTGAGTGAAGCTCCACTCAGGCTGTCTTGGAAACAGTGGATAAGCAGCTTCTGATTTTTGGTATAAGCAGTCATTTTGCGAAGATACATGACCAGATGAGCCCTTGGGCAAGAGTGCCCCTTATATTTCACAAATTCTAGAGTTTTGAACTTAGGAGGCACAACAAGATCAGATTCTAAGCACATGTTGTCTGCATCCACATTAAAGAAGTCACTACCCTCAACGGCTTTAAGTAATTGTCTAAGGTCTGAAACTGCTCACAGACAACTTCAGGTTCAACAAAGTCTTCACAGTTTTCACCCTGAGCACTGGCAGCATTGTACTCAAAGAGGGGATTCTCAAAGGAAGCTCGAACATTCTGTGGAACGGCATGGTCTGTAGGTATGGGCTCGGCGAAAACAGGAGTTTGAAATACAGGCATAGCAGTCTGACCAGCCATAACAGTAGATACAATCGGTGGAGAATAGTTGTGTGGAAAACCAAACTCGAGCCAAGTTGAAGGTGGCATTTGAACCGGTGGAGGTTCAGCACTCGAAATTTCCTGGATGACAGTCTTTGGGGAGGCTCTCCTCTAGCAATCAAAACTTGAAGCATCTCAGTGAGCTTGGTCATACTTGACTTAAGGTCATCGATTTCCATTCGGACCTCAGCATTGTGTGCCTCTTGCTCTAATATCTTTCGTCTATAGTTAGCTCTAGTCCGGTATCGGTGTCGAGGAATTGGCTTAACGAATCACAGGTGACACTGGAAGATAGAGACCACTGGTGATGAGTTGTTGGACAAACAGACATATGCAATGAAACATGCAAAGATGCAAATGATATGCAATGCAATGCAAACAGGATACAAAACACATGCAACAGGATCAAGGGTTCGAGATCACAGTATGAAGTTTGAGTAAAGAACCAATCACAGGGTGTGTACTGTAACACCCCACTTTCCCAATGTAAAATAAAATACAAAATCTTAAAGATAAATCAGAGTTTTTCACCAAAAGTGGAATGTCACATTGAAATCCGACAAATAAACTCTTTTACTAAATGAAATAGCGGAAATCATTTTATTCATTCAACTCACGGCCATCTGCCAACAACTTATAAAAATATCCCACATTAAATCGTGGTTCACCAAAATACACCAAAATATGATACGTAACAAATGAAAGAAATAACAAATAACAAATGATTTAAAATCCCCAAATAGTTCCCGTGTTACGTATCAGAGCACTCCTATAGACTCGATCAGCAACACCAATATCCAAGCTACCTAAGTACCTGGATTATCTGTAATTCCGAAGAAGCACAGACACAACAACAACAAAGGGGTGAGAAATCACGTTCAAATATTATAGGTGAATAAATACATGATAAACAGGTAGTCACCATACACAACCATCATCAATTATCAAACACGGCCTACTGCCCAATGTCGTCAACAACATCAAATAATAATGCAATGCAACACAACACCATGCATGCGGTACCGACTCATTGGTTCATTCAATCGAACCCGGATAGATCACATACACCTCTACTTGGAAATGATATATCCCCACCATTCTCCATATAGGAGTACGGATGAATCGCATACGCTCCTCCTGAGCAACGATCCATCCCACCAACCACCATGAAATGCAATGACACCAAATGCATATAAAACACATGTATATTACCACATGGATACATGTTCACGATCCTCCTGATCACACCAAAATTAAACACCAAATGCTCAACACCATACAATTACGTCACACCACATAAATCAACTATTAATTAATCAATTAATTAATTTAAAATTATTAAACTGATTATTTTCATCACCAAATTATTATCCCTCAGCAACTGACTTCTACCCTCAACCTCTCAAACAGTTAGAAATCGAAACGGGTACGAAAACGGGAAAGAAATCTCCAAACAGCAAAATCCTGCACGCAGTCAGCCCATACGCGTACTGACCCAAGTCATACGCGTATGCTTCAATTCTCCGCTCATCCATACGCGTAAGGCTCCATCTGTTACGCGTATCTCTTCAAAGTGCCCAAGGCCATACGCGTACTGCCTTATGCCGTACGTGTACAAACTGAGACGTTTCCTCACTGAATTTCCCTATTCCAATGCCATACGTGTATTACTCTCTCTTCCACGTACTGCCTAGCTCCTTACACATATGGCCCCTTTTCCTTCACTCCCATACGCGTATGGCCTAGCCCCATACGCGTATGGCCAGATCTATTACGCATTTCACCAGAGACCTCCCTATTCTGCATTCTGCTACGATTTTCACATTTTTCCACTTCTAATCAGTCCTATAATCATTTCTACATTGATTTTAGGCCCTATTTTCCTTCTTTCACTTGCATCCTATGATTACTACATCAATTACAAGCCTAAAATCTTAAATCGTTTCCCCCTATCTGAATCAACAACAACAGATACGTTCATACAACAGCAACAACAGCAGAAAATATCATAATCATAGATCGATTCAAACACAACTTCATTATCAGATCAGATATATGCAACAATTCTCAACACAACATTTTTCATACAAATTCCTACGGGGTTAAGGACTCCCCACTACCCGATCATGAGATAAACACCAATATTAAACCCGTTTCTCCCGCTTACCTCGAATCTGATGAATTCCTGCGAAAATTGTTGAAGATTCCTTGCCCTAGTGCTCCCTTGTTCTTCCTCTCCTTAGCTCTTTTCTCTTTCTATCTCTAAAATTCTGATTCTCCTAACTTTTACCAATTTTCCACTAATTAGGCTCCAATTACCAAACTACCCTCACTAATCTCATTAATCCAATATTCACTTAATTATCTTAGGTCCTATTTACTAAATAGTCTAAATAATAATAATAATAGCCAAAACCATATTAATACTAATAGTAATAATAATAATTACGAAATATACTATTAAAATAATAATAATATTTCCATATTACTAATACCACCCTTTACGCACTCAAACACGCACCCAACCAAAGCCAACAATTGAAATAATACAGGACATCTAAATAATTAAAATGGGGTGTTACAACTCTCCCCCACTTAAATTATTTTCGTCCTCGAAAATTACCTGATGGAAATAATTCTGGATACGACTCTCGCATCCTGCTTTCCAATTCCCAGGTCACACTGCCTCCTACAGCACCTCCCCAAGCTACTCTCACCAGAGGTATCTCCTTCCCTCTGAGCTGTTTCATCTTACGATCCTCGATCCTCAACGGCATCGTCTCTACGGTAAGATTCTCCCTGATTTGAACTTCGTCTCTCTGAATCACATGAGACGGATCCGAAACATACTTCCGAAGTTGCGACACATGAAACACGTCATGCAAGTTCGAAAGCTCTGGTGGCAATGCCACTCTATAAGCAACTGCACCAACTCTCTGCAAGATTTGATATGGTCCAATAAACTTAGGATCCAACTTCTTGGATTTCAAAGCACGACCCACACCGGTCACTGGGTTAACTCTTAGGAATACGTTATCACCTTCACTGAATTCCAATTCCTTCCTCCGATTATCATGGTAACTTTTCTGTCTACTCTGAGATGCTTTCATCTTCTCACGGATCATCTGAATTATCTCAGTAGTCTGTTGTACAATTTCAGGTCCGAGCACCACATTCTCACCCGTTTCATACCAACACAAAGGCGTTTTACACCTCCTACCATACAAAGCTTCAAAAGGTGCCATTCCGATGCTAGAATGGTGACTGTTGTTATACGTGAACTCAATCAATGGCAAATGAGTATCCCACGCACCACCATTTTCCAACACACATGCTCTCAGCAAATCCTCCAACGACTGAATGGTCCTCTCTGACTGACCATCGGTCTGTGGATGATAAGCCGAGCTCAACTTCAACTTAGAACCCAAGGCTTCCTGCAGACTCCTCCAAAATTCTGAAGTAAACCTCGCATCTCTATCTGACACTATGCTCGACGGAACACCATGCAACTTCACAATTATCTTGATATAAATTTCTACCAGCTTCGACAATGGAAAACTGATGTTAATTGGTATAAAATGGGCGGACTTCGTAAGTCGATCCACCACTACCCAAATAGCATCAAAGCCTCTCGCCATATTCGGCAAACCAGTCACAAAATCCATAGCAATACTGTCCCATTTCCATTCCGGAATCTCTAACGGTTGCATCAATCCCGAAGGTTTCTGATGCTCCACTTTTGACTTCTGACATGTCAAACAAGCATAGATAAACTGAGCTATGTCCTTCTTCATACCGGACCACTAAAACAACTTCTTCAAGTCATGATACATCTTTGTAGCTCCCGGATGAATACTCAAGCTACTCCAATGACTCTCTTCTAATATTGCCTTTTTCAATTCCACATTATCCGGTACACAAATTCTGCCCCGGAATCTCGACACGCCAACATTATCCACTTTAAAGTCACTATCGGGATCATCTCCTTCTGTAGGCATCAAATCTACTAATTTCACATCCAGTTTCTGATTTTCCTTAATTACATCCAAAAAGTCATTATTCACTTTCAGCATACCCAATCTGACACATCCTGGCGTAGCCTCACAAACCATGCTCAAATCTCTGAACTGTTCAATCAATTCCATTTCCTTCACCATTAACGTAGACATATGGATTGTCTTCCGACTCAGAGCATCTGCTACAAAATTAGCCTTTCCCGGATGGTAACTCAAATTAAAGTCATAGTCCTTCAAGAATTCTAACCATCTTCTCTGCCTCATATTCAATTCCTTCTGATCGAACAAATATTTCAAACTCTTGTGGTCACTAAACACTTCAAATCTCGATCCATACAAATAATGCCTCCAAATCTTTAACACGAACACCACTGCAGCTAATTCAAGATCATGAGTAGGATAGTTCCTTTCATGCACCCTTAATTGCCTTGAAGCATAAGCCACTACCTTGCCACCTTGCATCAATACACCGCCTAATCCCATCTTAGGCGCATCACAATACACTACAAAAGAATCATTTGGACTTGGTAAAATCAACACTGGGGCTGTAGTCAACTTCTTCTTTAGTTCCTCAAAACTTTCCTCACAGGCAGCATCCCAGACAAAAGTTTGATTCTTTCTGGTTAATTGGGTCAACGACAATGCCAATTTAGAAAACCCTTCAATGAACCTTCTATGGTAGCCTGCCAAACCCAAAAAGCTTCTAATCTCCGTTGCGGTCTTCGGAGTTTCCCACTGAAGCACTGCACTTACTTTAGAGGGATCCACCGCTATGCCATCACCAGAAATAACATGACCCAAGAAACTCACAGTCTTCAACCAAAATTCACACTTCGAGAACTTTGCAAACAGTTTATTATCTTTCAACACTTGCAATGCAATTCTCAAGTGACCTGCATGCTCTTCGTCAGACTTAGAATAAATCAGTATATCATCAATAAACACCACGATAAACTGATCCAGATAAGAATGGAAAATACAATTCATACATTCCATAAATACACCTGGCGCATTAGACACTCCAAAAGGCATCACTGCATATTCGTAATGTCCGTAGCGAGTTCTGAAAGCAGTCTTCTGAATATCACCTTCCTTTACTCTAATCTGATGGTAACCCGACCTCAGATCAATTTTGCTGAACACACGAGCTCCTACCAACTGATCCATTAAGTCATCAATCCTAGGAAGTGGATACTTATTCTTAATGGTCACTTTATTCAACTGACGGTAATCAATGCACAGACGCATACTACCATCCTTCTTCTTCACCAACAACACTGGAGCTCCCCACGGCGACACAATTGGTCTGATAAACTTCTTATCGAGCAATTCCCCGACCTGAGATTTCAACTCTGCCAACTCTGATGCAGACATCCTGTACGGTGCCATGGAGATAGGTCTGGTATCCGGTACAAGATCAATAACAAATTCAACTTCCCCTGTCGGAGGCAATTCTGTGATGTCATCTGGAAACACTTCAGGAAATTCATTGACCACTGGAAATTCACTAACTGAAGTCTTGCTTTCCACAGATAATGAGGCAAATACTGCAAACAACTTTGCTTCATCTTCCAACAACGCCCTCAACTCCTTGCTAGATAGCGAATCTGCTAATGCTTCCTCTTCAGGAGTAAGAAACAGCAATGTCTTCCTGAAGCAATCAATATATACCCAGTTGAACTCCAACAGTTCATCCCCAAAATAACATCAAGATTACCGAGTGGCAAACAAATCAAGTCCACTCTGAAATCTCTACCAAACACGGTCAGTGGACACTTCAAACACACCAAAGAAGTAACCACGGAACCAATAGATGGAGTTTCAATCGTCATCCTCTGCTCTAGAGTAGACGGCACAATCCCTAATCTCTTCACACATTCAACAGAAATAAACGAGTGTGTTGCACCCGTGTCAATGATAGTGAAATTCTGGTGCATGTGCAGAATTCAGATGTCCTAGAATATGCCGTTCGACATCTGGTCTAACATGATCATAAATGGCAAGGTATAATCCAATAAACATGGTACTGAAAAGAAATAAGAGCAAGACACACAGAATTGTTAACCCAGTTCAGATCTAACTATCCTACATCTGGGGGCTACCAAGCCAGGGATGAAGTCCACTATTAGTAGTATCAATTCAAAGCTAAACAATCCGTTTACAACTTATCACTTAATCACTACCCAATGACCCTTCTACCTAGATCCTCTCTAGATATGAGAAACCCTTCTCACTCCCAATCATCGCAATGATGTCTAGCAGTCGACGATCCGCCACTGCATCAACAGCCCTTCACCTATACACTAGTTCAACAAGAACGACACATTTCCAAGACACAACTTAGAGTTGCTTAAAAGCTTCCTCCAAGAATAATACTCCTCTTACTTAATAGTTTCGAGGATGACACTAACAAACTGTCCAACTAACAGGTCGAGTGGTACAGGAACCAACCCTAATAATAGAACTTTACATCTTTGGTTGCGTTACTAAAACTAGGTTACAAAACATCTATATATATAACCTATTCCCAACTGGGTTTGGGCCTAGCAAATGAGCTGCTACAAATCAGCAGAAACTTCTGCTACATAATAGGACTTCAATCTTTAACTTCCTAAAATATCTCCATATTTAGAAAGTGAATATTTTCCACTTCTCAGTTTCAGACTTGAATCTTCAGACCTATAAATCAGCGTCTCATGATTGCATAATATTCCTGAAACTTCTGCATCTGTTAGGATATAACAGAATTCTACATTCTCTTCAATTCTGGTGCGATGTCGAATGAACCTGCATGGGACATCTCGACACGATATGTTGTTCCAGATGTTAACACTACTTCAGCTCAACATGTTCCAATGCACACTAGGACTTCTTGCTCAACCTGTTCTTCTTTAGCAAGATAAACAGAACTATCTAACATATTGTTGTTATTATTTGTTTTACAAAATTAATTCCAACCCTTAAAATTAAAGAACTAACAGATAGCAATCAAAGGAACATCATTAATAAGGCAAGTACCTTTGACGGAACGCTCCTCCTCAGTGGATTGGGCTCCCACCAAGGCAAACACCTTCCCACTAGTTTGAGACGCCTGAGACTTCTTTGGCTTCTCACAGTGAGTACTGATGTGACCCTTCTCTCCACAATTATAATAGGTAGGCATAGTGGCTCTGCAATCAGCTATAACATGACCTGCCTTGCCACACTTGAAGCACTTCTTCACCTCTTTCTGACAGTCGTTAGCACGGTGACCCGCGCCACCACATCTGAAGCACTTGAGAGTATCAACACCTGCTCCCTTTTCCTTTTGTTTCTTCCCCCCATCAGTTTTTTGTTTCCCCTTATCAGTTGGAGCACTGTAAGGAGTACCTCCAAACCTCTGCTTATTTTTCTTCTCATTCACAGCTTTGTAATGAGCAATTCTGGCCCTGTTGTCATTATCATAAATTCTGCTTCTGCTTACCAGCTTTGGATAGTTTCTTATCTTCTGACAAGCAATACCCAATTTGATCTCGGGACGCAGCCCGTTCTCAAACTTCAGACACTTCGATGTCATAGCTTCTTCAGTATTATAATGAGCACAATACTGAACCAGCTCTTCAAACTTAGCGGCATACTCAGCCACAGTCTTATCACCCTGCTTCAGCTCCAGAAACTCAACCTCTTTCGCACTACAAATTTCTTCCGGAAAATACTTTTCCAGAAACTCAGCTTGAAACACAGCCCAAGTAATCTCAGTACCTGTAGCTTCCAATCTCTGACGACTGTTGTCCCACTAAGCCTCAGCTTCCCCTTCTAGCATATGAGTACCAAACCGTACCTTCTGAGCATCACTGCATCCCATGGTCCTGAAGATTTTCTCCACAGCCTTCAGCCATTTCTGTGCAGCCTTTGGGTCCAAGATACCCCCCTCATATGTAGGCGGCTTGTTGCTCTGAAATTGTGCTAAGTCACAAAACTGAGCACCACCACCCTGGTTGGCATTCTCTACAGCTTGCGCCATGGCTTGCATAGCAGCAGCAAGAGCAGCATCATTCCTTCCTGCGATACTGGACAACAATCATCACAAGGTCAGAACACCAAAATAAACTCATATTCTAAGGATAGACTCTACTACACTGGCCGGACGGACCGACCTGCTCTGATACCAATTGTAACACCCCACTTTCCCAATGTAAAATAAAATACAAAATTTTAAAGATAAATCAGAGTTTTTCACCAAAAGTGGAATGTCACATTGAAATCCGACAAATAAACTCTTTTACTAAATGAAATAGCGGAAATCATTTTATTCATTCAACTCACGACCATCTGCCAACAACTTATAAAAATATCCCACATTAAATCGTGGTTCACCAAAATACACCAAAATATGATATGTAACAAATGAAAGAAATAACAAATAACAAATGATTTAAAATCCCCAAATAGTTCCCGTGTTACGTATCAGAGCACTCCTATAGACTCGATCAGCAACACCAATATCCAAGCTACCTAAGTACCTGGATTATCTGTACTTCGGAAGAAGCACAGACACAACAACAACAAAGGGGTGAGAAATCACGTTCAAATATTATAGGTGAATAAATACATGATAAACAGGTAGTCACCATACACAACCATCATCAATTATCAAACACGGCCTACTGCCCAATGTCGTCAACAACATCAAATAATAATGTAATGCAACACAACACCATGCATGCGGTACCGACTCATTGGTTCATTCAATCGAACCCGGATAGATCACATACACCTCTACTTGGAAATGATATATCCCCACCATTCTCCATATAGGAGTACGGATGAATGGCATACGCTCCTCCTGAGCAACGATCCATCCCACCAACCACCATGAAATGCAATGACACCAAATGCATATAAAACACATGTATATTACCACATGGATACATGTTCACGATCCTCCTGATCACACCAAAATTAAACACCAAATACTCAACACCATACAATTACGTCACACCACATAAATCAACTATTAATTAATCAATTAATTAATTTAAAATTATTAAACTGATTATTTTCATCACCAAATTATTATCCCTCAGCAACTGACTTCTACCCTCAACCTCTCAAACCGTTAGAAATCGAAACGGGTACGAGAACGGGAAAGAAATCTCCAAACAGCAAAATCCTGCACGCAGTCAGCCCATACGCGTACTGACCCAAGTCATACGCGTATGCTTCAATCTCCGCTCATCCATACGCGTAAGGCTCCATCTGTTACGCGTATCTCTTCAAAGTGCCCAAGGCCATACGTGTACTGCCTTATGTCGTACGCGTACGGACTGAGACGTTTCCTCACTGAATTTCCCTATCCCAATGCCATACGCGTATTACTCTCTCTTCCACGTACTGCCTAGCTCCTTACGCGTATGGCCACTTTTCCTTCACTCCCATACGCGTATGGCCTAGCCCCATACGCGTATGGCCAGATCTATTACGCATTTCACCAGAGACCTCCCTATTCTGCATTCTGCTACGATTTTCACATTTTTCCACTTCTAATCAGTCCTATAATCGTTTCTACATTGATTTTAGGCCCTATTTTCCTTCTTTCACTTGCATCCTATGATTACTACATCAATTACAAGCCTAAAATCTTAAATCGTTTCCCCCAATCTGAATCAACAACAACAAATATGTTCATACAACAGCAACAACAGCAGAAAATCTCATAATCATAGATCGATTCAAACACAACTTCATTATCAGATCAGATATATGCAACAATTCATCAACACAACATTTTTCATACAAATTCCTACGGGGTTAAGGACTCCCCACTACCCGATCATGAGATAAACACCAATATTAAACTCGTTTCTCCCCCTTACCTCGAATCTGATGAATTCCTGCGAAAAGTGGTGAAGATTCCTTGCCCTAGTGCTCCCTTGTTCTTCTCTCCTTAGCTCTTTTCTCTTTCTATCTCTAAAATTCGGATTCTCCTAACTTTTTCCAATTTTCCACTAATTAGGCTCCAATTACCAAACTACCCTCACTAATCTCATTAATCCAATATTCACTTAATTATCTTAGGTCCTATTTACTAAATAATCTAAATAATAATAATAATAGCCAAAACCATATTAATACTAATAGTAATAATAATAATTATGAAATATACTATTAAAATAATAATAATATTTCCATATTACTAATACCACCCTTTACGCACTCAAACACGCACCCAACTGTAATACCCCAAATTTTGACCACTAGAGTTTCCCATCATTGTGAAAATCATCATCACAATATGGATGAATCATCATGCCTCATTAGTCTCCCCAAAGATGGGTGAGCATCCACTACAATCAAAATTAGGGTTTCAAGCCCTCTCTGAGCTTTAGACAAAGGCTCAATCAAGAAATGGCTTGATCTTTAACTTGTCTAATCTCTTAAACATCCACAATGGATCAAAAAGGACTCCCACTTCAAGGATTAAGCACAAGGCTGCTCCCTTCTAGGTGGATCAAGCCTCAAGATCGACAGTGTCACCAAATTAGGGTTTTGGTCGACCAGGGCCTCCAGATGGAAATTTTCATCTGGGCACAAGGAAATGATCCAAAACATAACCTAATATACTTCATGGAACCTCATGAACCCGTGCATCAAGTCAATTTTGCCTCAGGGGATGCATTCATCAAAAATCAGGAATTAGGATTTCTTGACCTAATTCACCCCTAAGTTGACTTTTGGGACAAATCATGAGCCAAGACCTCAAGAGAGGATTTGAGGGTCTCTAATATACCATATTGATCCATTTGGAACAATGGATTGATCCAAGAAGCTTGAGCAACAAGTCTCAATTTCATCTGCACCACAATTAGGGTTTCGCGAGAAAAGTCAACTGTAACTTTGACTTTTGACCTAGACATGCTCCCAAACCCTAATACATGATTGAATATACCCTATGACACCCATGGAACATGTCCATCAAGTTTGATTTAGGTCAAGGACATGATTTCCTGAAGAATTGCACAGTTTGGAATTCATCTGATAAAAAGTCAACTGTGCACAAAAGTCAACTTTGACTTTTTGAGATTTTTCACCAAAATGGATTTTTAACCCTAAAATGATGTTAATGTATGATTTGAATCATCATTCATCTAGAAAAATCAAGAAAAGTGAGATAACTTGTAAAAGGGGTAACCATAAAACTTAGAAATTTTTCTAAGTTAAAAATAAAGTGGCAAGGGTACCAACTTTGAAGGACCATAACTCCTAAACCACAAGGCCATTTTTTCTCATCCAAAGATGGATTTGTAGCCCTCATTATCACCTACAAAAACTTCAACTACAAGTCATTCCAATTCATTAAGGATTTTGAGTTATGGAGTGATCAAAGTGGCTGAAAAGTGAAAATGTCACTTTTTCCAACACTTAGTGAAATTTTCACTAAGTCAGATTCTGCCTCACTTTTTGCCAAATGTAGGGGATTTTTCACTTGGAATCAAAAGAGATCAAAACCAAACTTGTTCAAACAGTTGTTGTATCATGTAAGAGCTTTCCAAAATGGCCAAGAACATTGCCAAATTCAACCTACACCATGAGATACAACATTGCCAAGTTGCCTTGCTGAAATCTGTCAAGGCAAGGCAGAATTTGCAACTTTGGTCGATTTGCCAAAATCAGCCCAATTCAATTGCTCCTATCCACTTGGACACCTCAGAGGATTGAATCTAAAGGGGACAATCACTGAGCCAAGCCTCCAAAGTCCATGGAACAAGAAATAGCATGTTGAACCTAGAATGGCCAAAATAGGGACAAGACTTCAAATTTGGAATGAGGCATTCAATGGAACCATCAAGGTGGCATGGACTGATCCATTCTCATCTGAAATCAGTCAAGACTTATCCAAGACCAAGGGAACCAAAGCTCTGTGCCCTAACCTCTAGTCAATGGCTAGAGGAGACTTGAAATTCCATTGGACAACATTGGCCAAACCTACTTACCAGCTGCCATGCACTATTCCTTGCAAAAAAATTTGCTCTACTATAAATAGAGCTCAATTGTGGTCAGTTTGAGTACACTAAAGCCATCTAACAGATGCTTTCCTCAAAATCTCTTCTTTCACTCCAATTTTGCCTTCTAAGGCAAGTCACTATCGGGTTTTGAGTTTGAGAGCAATTCCAATCAAACCAATCACTCACACACCTCACATACATCACATATGAGCTGATCAAACACTTAGATTACTTCTGAAACATCAATTTCACAAAATCACCAGCTGGTTGCTCAAGGTTTTAACCAAAGTGCAGCTGAGGTACCACAAAATGATCCAGCCAATTTCAATCAAGTCCAACCATCCAAACACAATCCATAGGGTGTAGGGAAGCTGTTCAGATCATCACAACTCATCTGTAACACCTCCAAATTAAAAATCACTTTGAACTTGCTGTCACGGCCTAGAGGTAAGCACATGCTTGGTCATCTCTCAATCTATGCATATTTCCTCGCATAATAATTTGGCCATATGTTCATAATCATGCATGGAATGTTTTCCCTCAATTAATTGCATTGTTTGAATCGTGTATCAAAAATCCTAGCCTTCATGCAAAAATTAGGGTTCTTGAGGTCTCTTCGTGATTTCTTGTTGTATGTTTAATTTAAATGAAATTAAAGTACATAGACATGATCGTGAGGTTGAGACGAGCATAATGATATGTGGATTGCATGATATGATTTCGTATTCATGGAGATTGGATAGAAAATGCAAATCTGAGAAACCAAGAACACGCGCGTGTTCTTCAGCTGTTCTTGGCGCCATTTTTCATATATTCAAATATTTGAATTTTGTGATTTTGTTTAGTTGATTCAAAAATTAATTTCTCTCTGAGTTTTAATGATTTTGAGTTGATTCTTTTTTTAATAATTCACAAAAATGTTAAAATATTTTATTTTCACAAAAAATCCCAAAAATATTATTTATTTCATATAATTGATATTTTTGTAAAGAATTAATATTTTGATTGTTTTTGGCATTTTAAATATTTTTTCTACATTGATTTTGCAACTTTTAATGCTTTCTAATTATTTTGTAGGTCAATACTTAATTTTTGAAGCATTAATCCAAGATCACAATTTGTTTTCCATGTGTTAAACAATTTTTGATCATTTTAATTGAATTTTTATTCAATTAAATACATTTTGAAAACAAATTAGGGTTTTGGATTAATTCAACCCTCATAAATCATTTTCAAAACACTTTGGGCCTCTTGAGAGAGTGTAAGACCCATCCCCCCTTGTACAAAGACTTTTTGGGCCTCACTCATTGTATAAGTCCCTCTGTACAAGTAAACGGCGCGATCGTCGCCCGTTTAAAATAAAAGAATCATCTGGGCCTCTCCTTGAGCTATAAGACCCATTCAAAACACTTTGGGCCTCTATTAGAGTGTAAGACCCAATCCCCCTTTTAACCAAAACATTTGGGCCTCACTTATTGTATAAGTCCCTCTGCGTTAAAAGAAAACCTCAGCGCGATCGCCATTTTTAAACGAAAAACCAACTGGGCCTACCATCGTGTTATAAGCCCCATTCTTTTTTCTTTTTGGGCCTCTTGAGAGAGTGTAAGACCCATCCCTTTGTACAGAAAACCATTTTTGGGCCCCCGTCACTTGTATAAGTCCCTCTGTACAAAGTCAAACAGTGCGCTCACTGATAAAACCCTGGGCCTCTCCTTGAGCTGTAAGCCCCAAATCTTTCTTTTTCAAAGCACTTTCTCCTTTGATTTTGAATATACTGTTGTTTTCAATCTTTCTTTGTTGAACAACTAACCAAACAGCATGGAAGCACTACAACCGAGTAAGTGTTTATCGCTTTCGTTTACTGCTTTCATATTATAAATTGTATTGTGGGGCTGCTCACTGTAAGTCTCCTTTCATAAACTCATATCTACTGTGTAATAATAGTATAGATATTTCGAGTTTCCCCGGCAACTACGTCTAGAACTAGGTGACGCCGTTTCATTTATTCATAGAAATAGACGCCTAGATCCCCAATAGGAGCACCAGATACAGTCTTTTCTTCGGCTGTCCTCCTTAGGAATCGTCAAGAAGCTCTACTCCCCAAGATGAATGTATTCTCCGTGAATGGCATCTTTGAGTTTCTTCCAAATTCTCAAACTTTCCTGACTTGATCTATTCCTTGTGGATAGCTTGCCTTGAATGTCTCGAGGTTTGGGTACCCACTACGGTCATAATCTTGGACCTTAACTAAGGAACCCTCTTTAAAAGCTAAAAGTCGCTGGATAGTAAATCTCGCACGTTTACCAGTGGTTTTCATCTTTAAAAGAGTTATCTCTCCTAATGGAAAGGAGATGATAGACCCACGGGCTTCTTAAAAGCACCGGCCTCCTCTTGGGCATTATTCAAGGACACTACGGCTTCTTAGAAGTATTCACAGCCTCCTCTTAGGATTCGTATAATGATCTCTTCCTTCGGGAATGATAGCCTCCTCTTGGGCTTCGTACAAGGACCCGTCGGCTTCTTAAAAGTTTCCAGCCTCCTCTGGGGCTTCGTACAAATTGTCCCGACGACCTCCTAGAGGTATAGGAACAGAACTTAGTCATCCTCATAGAACAGTCCTTTCATAGAGTCTACTACTGTTTCTCAAAGCATAGTACAAAAGATAAAACTCTAGACACGGACAGTCTAACCTCCTTGAGTCTCAAAGACATTCTCAAGCACCCTTCGTTAAATAGGAAGGAAACCCGCAGACTCGGACAGTCTCAACACCCTTTGGATTTCCAGTTTCCCCAAAAAAAAGGAAACAACCCCGATCCTCAGATCTAACCCATGAGTACAGTGTTGCTCATATAAGAACTGATTTTCTCTTTTAAAATCAGTATATTGGATTTGTCACTCAACTAAAACAGTTACAATAGCCTCCATCTCGGGCTTTGTACGAGATACCAAAATTCTCCCCAAGGGAGTCAAACAACGTTTAGCCTCTCTCTCGGGCTTTGTACGAGACACATAAGAGACTCCCTCGTTGAGTCAAACAATAGCCTCCATCTCGGGCTTCGTACGAGACACAGAGACTCTATCATCGGGTCAAAACCTTTTAGCCTCTCTCTCGGGCTTTGTACGGGACACAAAATAGCCTCCTCTTAGGCTTTGTATAATGATTTTCCTAGCGGAAATTAGCCTCCTCTTAGGCTTTGTATAAGAAAACCACTGGTTAATCCAATTAACCTTTTAGCATCAAAGTTGTACCTCGTTCACAGTACACAAACATCAATAACTCCTTTCCCTTCATCTAATCGCTGTAAGCGGCAAGCCTCTGGATCATCTATATCCACGCCAATGTCCCTCTTTTAGCATGAGAAATTCCTAAGGAAAGATGGCATTGCTCTACACTGAGTTAAAGTCTTCTCCTTCAGGTTAAAACCCTTTCTTCGGAAATTATGGCATTGCTCGGATCCGCGTATCCCAGTTAAAGTAATTCTCCTTCTCCCCTCTTTAGAGATGACAAATTCTCTCTAAAGCCGAGGTCTTTCAGCTTCACGTCTTGGGCTTTGAACAAGACACAAATAGACCTTTCAGCTTCACATCTTGGGCTTTGAACAAGATATAAATCACCTTTCGCTTCACGTCTTGGGCTTTGAACAAGACACCAAAACACCCATTTCCTCCCATAGAATAGGAGGAACTACGAACGCTCTGATTTCCCTGTTTCGGTAAACGGGAATACGTAGGCATAAGATCGAAAGAAAAGATCTTAGCGAGCACAATCAACAAAAAATCCAAATCCCATATCTCCATCAATCAAAAAGCAGTAATTCAAAAGCATCAGTCCTAACATCCTAATCCTCGTTCCCCGCCAGAAACCTTCTGCCTAGATAAAAAGAAAGAAAACCGTATTGGCGAAAATACAAATAACCAGTACAAAGGCCCCCCACATTGATAGCATCCGTAACCTAACAGACCGCTGTTTAAACTCAGTATGCAAGCAGGGTTAATTGGAGACGTCTATTTCCCTTCCTTATTCAGCTCACAATAGGATAAAAAATGAATCGACCTGTAGTCAAAGCTCAAACCGCAGAGAGCGACCAGCGCTTAAGAACCGCGTCCAAAATCGCTCGCTACAGAAAAGTGGCACCCACCGTGGGGCCTATCAAAGTTAGATCTAGGCACGGTCTACCTTTTCACCTCTTGTGTGAATACCACAGATTGGGGCTTCCGCCGGGGAACCCATTTCTGTCAGGAACTTAGGAATCATAGCTTTATAAGTCTAGGATGATTAGGACAAATATATATACTGCTTTTCCAAATTGCTATACGTGTTTATTTTTCTGCTACTGGGAATGCGTGTGATGCCGCATGTGGTGAGAATGAGTATACACTTAAGATAAGTGATGGCGACGGGTCGACCATCAACCTCAGTGGAGGCTGACCAACGCAACCCATTCACTCTTCTAGCCAATGGGCCGGTTGTTAAGTCTGAGAAGCTGAGGAGCCAAACCCTTTCGTAGTACGGAAACTATCGGAAATAGTTGTTACGCGATACTACCCTCATTTGAGGCTGGTGATCTATTCTCGGTGAATGGCACTTACTCTAAGATTGCTTTACAACTCGCTGGCGATCCGCTTGTTATCTTGCTTTCCTGGGAGGAGCTGATGATAATGAGTACAGGTACAAAAATCACCCTAGTATAAACCTTTGGGGATGGGTAGAGCCTTGACTTCATGACAACGACCCTTTGACCCCATGTTTTTTCTATGTTTTTGTGTGCTGCATTCATGCATCCATTTAATAAAACATTAAAACATCCAAAAAAATTTCTCTTCTAGTCTCTCTGTTTTTTCAAAATAAACTAAGACTGTGATTGCAAATATCAGAGAAAAAGATTGCATTGATGGATTTCGGTAGAAGGAGAACTCACCAGTATACCTTCAAGGTTCCAAAGCTAGCGGATTTGAGAAAGTTAGCAAGGATGATCGTTAACCCAGAGGCTTTCAGAGCCAAGTGTAATACCCCAAAATTTGCTCTCCCTCTTTGTCATCATAGCATGGCATTATCATATATCATATCATATCCATCTCATTAGCATTGCATTGCATTTAACATAGAAAAATGAAGCATAGCATCCTTCTTACCATCAGGGCATGTGATCAGGTGGAAGGTGGACAATCAAGGAATCATTCAAAGCACAAAAAGGTCAATCAAGTTTCCTCAAGGCAAGCCAAGAGGCCTTTCATGTCTCATACTATCTCAATGGAACATCCACAATCTCAAGAATGAGAGGATCAATGGGAGATTGAAGCACTACATCTTTCACTATGCAAGAGGTTCAAAAAAATGAAGGAAAACCCTCAAAAGAGATAGCTCATTGATCCAAAATCATCCTCAAATGGCATATATCATCATCTTTTAAGAGGATACATAACATACTCTGAGGAATTGGAAATTGAAGACTGCACATTTTTCTCCTAGGAGGTGGGCACCAAAACTAGGGTTTCTAATAAAATCAGGGAATTTTTGATTTTTTGGACCAAATTTGATGTCATGGTATTTCATATGTCCCTAAGTGTATGGAGGTGGAAAATTGCTTCTCAATTGGTTTTGGAAGTGGTTCAATTGGAAGAAAGATCAGAAATCAGGAAAATTGGGGCCAAGTCAAATAATCAGAGGAAAAAATCAACTCTTGACTTTTTGAGCCCAAAATCATGAAATTCATGTTACATATGTCCAATGTACAAAATTTGATCAAGAAACTCCAAAGGAATCATGAAAAAATCAAGATGTGGAGAGTTGCCATTTTTGGATGAAGAAGGGTTACTAAATAAGGCAAGTTTTGGCCATTTTACATCAGAGTTTGAACCAAGGCCATTCAAAATTGAAGCACCAAATGAAAATTCCACTCGGCCACAACAAAAGATCTTGTTTTAAGCTTCAAATCCATGTGTAGAACATCTCCATTGGATAAAAATTGAGTGAGATATGATTGATCAAAGTTAGAGGAAAGTAGGTCAAAAACCAGGTCATGACCAAGTCTTGCCAAGCTCATGCGCAGTCATTTTCTCAAACAAGTGGTGTGCCAAATGTTCACCCATGTTTCTCCAAGAGGGAAGCTCCAAATGAAAAACTTTTTAACATCAAAGTTGTTCCTTGTAATGTCATCTTCAATATTCATGTTGGACAAAATTCCATTTGATCAAGTTAGAAGGGAGATATAATGGTCTCAAGTTATGGTGATCTTGCTGAGATTCCATGCCAAGATGCCTTGCTAACCAACCTCATTGCCACGCCTTCCATCAGTTCCCAAACCTTTGTGTTGTGAGTCATTTTTCAACCTATTCCAAGTTTCATTTCCATCCAATTTTCATACCAAACATGCTCTATTACATCTCCTCTTCCAAATGACTCCAAAAACTCATCAATCCACCCATTGAGTAGGGAGAAAAACATCACCAAATCACCATATCTCCATTGTTCTCAGCTGCCATAAAAACCAGAAACAAAACCAATGTTATTAATGTTGTTGTTACAAGCTTGCCCGTGCATTGCTCACTCTCCCAACATTACTTCATTTAGCCAAACATACTTCCCATTTACCATACCACGTGCTACCCATGCTCATGAAAGGAAAGGAATGGAAACTTGTAGAACAAGTTTGTTTGCTACAGCACACATGAGTTAGCTCATTAATCTCCACCACAACTGTCATACGCCTCCTCCACCATATCACAACCATGGATAACTCGCCCTAACTAACTTGGCTCAGTTAGTTAGGGATGACTCACCTAAACCATGCTAACTCAGTTAACCTCACTCAGTTTAACCCTGGTTAACCCACACTATAAATGACAACCTCACTCACATTTCTTGGTGGCAATTTTCATTTTTCTCGTTTTCATCTCAAAGCTTTCACTACTTTCTCTCTGATTCTCTCACTTTTTCACCAACAATCTAAAAACTTCTTCTCAAAGTACACGATACTTCATCTTCATCATCATAAATGGCACATGATTGAAGGAGATTTCATCACGATTCTCAAGTTTGCTCCAAGTGTATTTCAGCATTGAATCTCTCTGCTCAAGATAACAAGTTACATCAGCATTTATTTTGCTTGATTTGGAGGCTCCAAGGTTGAAGAACAAGTGTAGTCTTTGGTTTTCTCAAGAATCTTCAAAAGCTACAAGTTCAGGTTCCAAACTCTCAAACTTTGCTCTGGCATTTTATGGTTTAATCTGTTGTTTTCATGCTGATATGAGCTTAATAGAAGCATTCCAGACTCCGGCTAGTTGATAGGCCTTCTAAAGGCGTAGTTGCAAAACTTAGGGCACAAGTTCATCTCCTCTGTTCTTGCTGTGTGTGCATGTTTTGTTGTGTTTATGAGCATATTCTTGATCTACATGAGCTTAGCTTCAATTTGGTATGTGGTTTGTGTGTTTTGGTGAACATGTGAGTGTTGCAGGTGGTGGTTCTCGCCGGAGAAGGTGACCGGAAGTCCCTCTCCGGCCGGTGATCTTGTTTAGGGTTTTATTTGCAGTTTGAACGTAGACCGTTGGATGTTCATCATCGTGTGGCTTGTGTGATGACAGCGCATAAAAATGTCACATGCGTGGCACATGTTTTATTTTAATCAGAGTGAACATTATGTGGTGTGGTACACTGTATGTTGTGTGGTCAATCACGCGCGTGTGTTGGATTTGGTTACTTTGACTTTCGTTTGACCTTGACTTGATCCAATGGCCATGAGCGAGTCAATTTTGTTGACTGAGAGTGTATGTTTGTTAGTGTGTTCTGCGCAGACTTGGACCTTGGACTAAACTGATATTCACACCCCCTTGCTTAAGGCCCAATGATTTTTGAACTCATTTTTACTAGGCATGCACCCCCATTCATTTTTGCATTGCATTTTATTTTTCCATTTTACTACACGTTTTCTTTTTAATTTTTAAAAATATCAAATAGCATCATAAAATTCCACAAAAATTCATGAGCATCAATAAAACATTTAGAAAATTTTTCATGATTTTATTTGCTGATTTTATGACCTTTTTACCCCTGATTCATAATTTTATTTGAATTTCTTTGATGTGCATTCTTAATATGGTACATGATTTTGTTTAATTTTGTTCTTGATCATTAAAAATTGTTTTGATGCTCTTCTTTTTGGATTGAGTCGTTATCATCTTGAGGTATGTTAAGTGTTTTTATTTGATTTTTTTTAGGTTAGTTTATGGCATGTTTGGTGTTCATTTTTGTGCTACTTTGTATGACATGTCTATTTGACCTAAGTGCATTGTTTGACATCATTTTGCCTTGGTTTCTTGCATGCTACTTTGATATGTGATTCATCTCTGATTTTTGAACTTCAATACCATGTTTTCATAATTTTCATGAGGCCATCTAATTTTTGTTTAATGCATTACCTTTGAAGCATAATAACATGTCATATCATCTCAATATTGGTGCATGTTTACATGACTTCTTTTGTACATAATGGCATGATCATTTGCATATTTGGTGAACCATTCACTTGACATTATAGGTCATTGGTACATATTATATGTCATCCTTGCATGTTGACTTTCATTTAAACCTTGTGCATCTTTAACATGTGGTGTTTGTACTTGTGTTTTCTTTTGAACTTCCATTTCAATTCTACTTCTTCTATCATTTCTTAAATGTCTTGATGTGCTTCATGAATACTTGTGAGAGGTTTGTGAATCATTTTTCATTTCATTTCAATTCTGATCCATGGATTACATTTTCCATTTATGCACATTTCTTCTTTTTCCCTTCATCTTTCATTCTCCCTTTTCTTATGGTGGCATGTTCTAATGCCATGGATGATGTTTGTTGCCTATCCACTTGGACTTGCATGATAATAACCATTTGTTTTCCATATGATGTACATTCTGGTTGTGGTTCTAGGATTTGATTTCTCATTTAATTCTTTTGAGTTTTATGATGCATTACATGTTCTTTTACTTCTTATACTTCTTATACATGTTTACTAACCATGTAGGGGCTTTGGTAAGTTTCAATTGAGTGTGGATAAGGAATCCACATTCAACTTCTATCCTTTCTCTTTTACAATTCCATTTTATGTTTTGTTAAGCATTTATGTGCTTTCTTTTAATAACTCATCACTTTCCCTTTGTGAATTACAATTCATCTTCTACTTTAGAAGTGAATTGTTTAATTCATTCTTTCTTTAGACTTTAGGTTGAAACCTCACAAACCTTAGGATCACTCCCTTAACTAATCAATTAGGATTGAGTCTTAGTCCATATAGATTTTTACCTTTATCCTCTCTTGAGTCTCTTTTCTCATCTCAAAGAAAATGCAAAATATCTAATAAAGGTAGGCATTTATTGCATTTAGGCTTTTCATATAAAGAAAAGGTTATAAGGGGTCTTCACTTATAATCTTAGAATGTATAGCATATAGCCCATCTTGGGTCAATGTGTTAAACATTTGATCTTATGTGAGGGACTTAAATGCAATACTTGTTGAAGGTACAAATAAAAAACACTTCTTCATTTCTTAATTAACAAAAACACTTAATAAACACAAGTATGCTAGTGTGTTTGAACCTTGACAATTGGAGCTAAGTGTGGAGGTCTTCTTCACTCTTAATGTGTTTTCTTACCCATTCCATCTTGGAATGTGAGAATGTACACATTCCAATGACTAAGATTTAAATACACTATCATATGCAAACAAATCCAAAACACTTCCTTCTAAAAGACAAAAAACAAACAATAACGTCTTTCCTTCGGGAATTCTTTTCTCACCTCATTCACTCTTAGCGTACGAACGCGCTTCTACTCGTTCTCTTGCAAGATGGTAACGCACTCGGACCAGCGAGCCTGCAACACCTGAGCTAGAACGTAAGCCGTTCTCTAAAAAAACACAAACAATCCATCCCTAGTGAGGGGAGCTACGTCGCTCTGATTCTCATGCTCCCGATGAGATACGTAGGCAGTGGGGTAGGGCCCATGCGAGCACTTCTTTTATTTTCCCTACATTTGTTTCTTGTTCCTTTTCCATTCTTTCTCCTTTCTTTCTTTCAGTTCTTTTCCAGTATCTTTTCCTACACCCTTTGATCGAGACAAGCAAGCGTGGATCCCATCGGGTACGATGGACGCGTGGGGGTGCTAATACCTTCCCTACGCGTAACCGACTCCCGAACCCAGTTCTCTTGGTCGTAAGACCATGCTTTTCCTTTCTCTCAGGTTTACGCGGTGTTTCCTTTCCCTCTCTTGGGATAAATACACATTGTTGGCGACTCTGTTTCGGTGCCACTTTCGCGTTTGTGCTTGGATGAAAATCCCGGGAGCGACAGCTGGCGACTCTGCTGGGGACAGGTTGACCTATTGCTGGTCCATCCTAAGCGAGTCAATCCTAACGCTTGTCTGTTTTTCTTTCATTGGGTGTTTATTGTTGTGCTGTATTTACCGTTTTACTGTATAGTTATTTACTGTATATTACTGTATATTACTGCATTTACTGCATTTTACCATTTTTATTCCATATGATATATTATGCTATGCTGGACTGTGCTGTTTTCTGTTTGGTGGGATGGGATTTCTGAGAGATAAGCCCATTACACAGGCTTGAGGATACACTTAGAATTAGAGTGGAGAGTAGTGGGACCTACGTGCCGTTTGGAGTGCGTTGGGTGTTCACGAAATTCACAGCTAGACGAGGCTATCTTGGGACACGTCGTGGCATGCGCATCTTGCGTATTCCAGGATGTAGATCTAGAGAGCTGTCACTCTAGTGACTGATCATGAGGACCTTAGTGGAAACATCCCTCTTTAGCGGTGACAATGGCAGACCACATTCTGTGGCAAACCCATTCGCACCCGAGGGCCCACTTTGGAACTTGCATAGGATGACTTTTATTTTCTAAGGGGAGTCAGTGGACGACCTCTTTGATTGGCATAGCATTGTATCCTACGGGCTGAATGTGCTATGGCTTCTCAAACCTCCGAAGCTGACAAGCCTTATTTTCTAAGAACTATATGTGAGTATGGGCGGGATGTTTACAGGTTTGCAGGAAACCCAGCCTCCTACCTACCTTACTTGTGATTCTATGATGATTTCAGACATTGTATCCTATGACAGTGATTTAAGTGTTCATCTCAGATATTGCCAGATTCAGTACAGAGACACAGTGCACACAGTTTAATACAGACACAGACACTTGATTACCTGATCACATGCCCTTTTGCATTGCATTATCATATCATAACAGTTATGTTTGTCATTTTCAGGTGCATAATACATTTCTGATTCCAATCCATGGGTTCAACAGAGATCGTTGCTGAGAGAAAGAACAATGTGTCTTACAAGTTTCCAGATCCTGTTTTGGATTCATTGCTCAAAGTTATAGATATGGCTGGTCCGGGTATTCTTGATAGGTTTCAGAAGAGCTACGGGAATTTGGTTGGGATGGTCCGTACAATCACCAAGTATGAACATGATGCTTTGCACACTCTGCTGCAGTTCTACGAGCCTTCGTTGAGATGCTTTATTTTTTCAGATTACATTTTGATGCCAACACTGGAAGAATTCTCATTTATTTTGGGAATTCCGATCACGCCGGCAATACCATTCTTCTCTGGTAGTTCTCCCAGCGTAAAAGAAATTGCTGCTGCGTTACAAATGGATCAGGCAGTGGTAAAGAGTGGTGTGAGCAGTAAAAATGGAGTTAGCGGATTTCATTTAGAATTTCTGTCTGGACAAGCCCAAGAGGCTGCAAGTGCTAAAAATTGGACGGTTTACAATTCCATTATGGCTCTCTGCATATATGGCCTAGTTTTCTTTCCCAATCAGCAAGACTTTGTGGATATGCAAGCAACGAGAGTTTTCGTCCTTAAAAATCCAGTCCCTACTTTGTTAGGAGATTTTTATCATTCCGTGCATTACAAGAATGAGAAAAGGAGGGGAGGATCTGTTAGTTGTTGTACTCCACTGCTGAGTCATTGGTTTTTCAAACATTTGCCTCAGACAGGTGCCTTTGTTGAAACCAAAGATGTGGCGAAATGGTCTAAACGATTGATGGGTTTAACTGCTGATAACATTGTATGGTTTGACCACCGGTTATTGAGAATAGAGCTTGTCACAAGATGCGGAAATTTTCCAAATGTGCCTTTGATTGGCCGAAAAGGAGGGATCAATTATAATCCAGTTTTGGCCATCCGACAGTTTGGGTATGCTTCCAGGGATCCTCCTACAGAGCAAGATGTGGAAGAATCTTTATTCTTTACAGGAACTAAAGATGCGAAGGTGGTAGAAGTAGTGAATGCTTGGAAAGATAAGCACAAAATTGGAAAAGCAGTTTTTGGAAAAGGAGATTGTAGATCTTATCCTGAATATGACAGGTGGATTGAGACGAAAGTAAAGGAATTGCTTTTACCCTTTTCAAGGGGACCTCTTTTATGTTCAATACAGCCAGAACAACCCACTATGGTGGCTATTGAAGAATGTGAGAAGTGGAAGAAAATGGTCAGAGAGTTGCAGATAGAGAATTCTGGAATGAGCAGATGTCTTCAGAAAGCTCTAGCTGACAACAAAGAGTTGGAAAAGAGAGCCTTGAAAGCGGAAAAAACCTTGGCTGACAAAGAGGAAGATTTTGATGACAGAGCTCGGTACTTTCGGAAACTTACTTTGGGAGCAGATGACACTAGTCAGGCTCACAAGATTACAAAACAGGCTTTAGCCCGAAGCAAGGATTCATTAGCTCAACTTCGTCAAGCTTGGGATGAAGTCAGAATTGAAAATGCCGAGTTAAAGGATCAGTCGAAGACTAAAGACGAGGAGCTTAAAAAGGCACATGAGCAGAGGAGAAAGTATCGGTAAAGTCTCGGTAAAAGTCAAGAACAATTAGAAGAAGCTAGAAGCCAGCTGAAGAATACCAAGAAAGAGCTTGAAGAAGCCATGATAGAAAGAGAGATACTCAAGACGCAAGCTGGCGTAAAGAGACACAAAGGAGTGCATGATGACGAAGCTCTTATGCTGCATATGGGTTCTTTAACTGAAGCTCTTGAGAAAAGGGATGTCTTGATCAAAGAAATGATTGAAAAGCCGAATCACCAGCGTACCCGTATACTTTTTGAGGAGATCAAATACTCAAGTGATAAGCTGAAGGATGTGGAATTGTCAGATTGATGTTCTTTTCCCTGTATTTTGTTGTTAATGGTTACCATCAGGCTTGTTGATGGATCCATTTTTTCCTTGTATTGCATTGGCGGATGAGCCTTTCTTAAATACTTGAATACTTTGTTGAATGAGTATGAGCAGTTTATTCAGAATTACTCTTTATCAGATATCTGTACACAAGCACATGACCACTACACGTCTCTTTATATCACGATTTCTGGTCTTCAGATTTCCGTGGTTTGGATTGGAATCAGGGTGTAAAGCACTTTGGAAATGATAAACATAACATTGCATGGCATTGCATATCATTATGCATTTATGTTACTTGCTTTTCAGGTACTCGTTGCAGGGTCTCTAACCTTTATTTGGTTTCAGGCAGTATAGCTGAGAATCATATTCACCGATATTCGACGCGAAGAAATCAAGTAAGAATCATGGATCAAGTGCAAAGTGATTTAGCTGAAATGAGGGCGCGTATGGACCAGTTCATGACCCTCATGACTGGCATGGCGCAAAATCAGGAGAGATTGAGACTTCTGATCGAGCGTCCAGACAATGGGCCTGAAGGTGATCAGCATGACAATTCACAGGGACATGGCATTCCTCCTCCCGGTGGCAACCCTCCTCCTGGTGGTAACAATCGGGGTAATGGAAATGGTAGGCATGCTGGTGTTACTCTTGAAGATACCCTGGAAGATCAATTTACTCTGCTGGATGCTGATGTGGGTAATCAAGGTGATCGAAGGTATGATGAGTTAGCAGAAAAGATCAGGGCCATAGAATGCAAGAACTCTATGGGTATTGATGTTACCAGCTTGGGGCTGGTCTCAGGAGTCAGAATTCCCCCTAAATTCAAGCCTCCTACTTTTGATAAGTATCACGGCAATGCGTGTCCCCAAACGCATCTTCAAGCTTACTTTGGGAAGATTTCAGCCCATACGGATGACGAGAAGCTATGGATGCACTATTTTCAGGACAGTCTGGCTGGGGCGTCCTTGACCTGGTATATGAAGTTGAATAGAGCTGCTGTGAAGAGTTGGAAAGATCTGGCAGAAGCGTTCTTGAAGCAATACCAGTGCAATATTGACATGGCGCCCAACCGCACCCAATTGCAGGGGTTGTCCCAGAATGCCAAGGAGAGTTTCAAAGAATATGCACAGAGGTGGAGGGAAATGGCTGCCCAGGTCCAACCTCCCTTGTCAGACAGAGAAATGACGGATATGTTTATGGGCACCTTGCAAGGGGCCTATCTTGATAGATTAGCTGCTTGTCCGTTAACTAGATTTGCTGATATCGTGATTGCGGGAGAAAGAATAGAAAGTCTGTTAAAGCTTGGAAAGATCCAGGATGTGAGTGGGGCTGGCTCTTCGGGGACGAAGAAACCGTTTGCTAGTAACCAGAAAAGAAGAGAAGGTGATACGAATGCTGTGTTTAGAGGACGAGGCAGAGGGCATTCTCAAGCTTATTATCAGGTAGATGCTGTAACAATCCCCACACCGTCTGTTCAGAAACAACAACCCCAACAACAAGTTCAGCAGCAACAGCAACAACCTTTTTTCCAGCAAAGGTCTAGGCAGAGGAATCGCAAGATGGATCCTCTCCCTATGACTTATGCCGCGCTGTTGCCCCGGCTACTCGAGTTAAAGTTGGTTGAACTCCGTACTATGAAAGCTCCGGTTGCTGGAAACCTGCCACCTAACTTCGATGCTAATGCTCGTTGTGAGTTCCACTCAGGTGCTCAGGGGCACTCCATTGAAAAATGCTGGGCTTTCCATCATAAAGTACAAGATTTGATTGATGCTAAAGCCATCAATTTCTCTCCCGCTCCTAATATTACTCAGCATCCCATGCCTGATCATGGTGCAGCAAATGTATATGCTATTGAAGATGGGAGGAGATTGAATCTGGTGACAGACATCCATCAAGTGAAAACTTCTTTGTTGGTTGTAAAAGATCGTTTATTGAAGGGACAGGTGTTCCCGGGCTGCAATCAAGATTGTTCTGAGTGTATGAATCAGGAGAATGGCTGTAATAAGTTGAAGGTGGGTTTACAGAATCTGATCGATGAAGGATGTCTACAGTTCGACAGAGTCGTGAAAGACACTGATGAGATATCAACCGTGACCATCTATTACACTCCCGCTGAGATTCAAATGTCGGTCAATGCAGTCCCCGTGGCGAGTGTTGCGCCAGAAAGGCCCAGTCCTGTCACTATCACGGTGCCAGGACCAATTCCGTTCACGTCTACGAAGGCTATCCCATGGCACTATGGGGCAGATGTATATTATGAAGGTAAAAAGCAGGAAGTTGAGTCGTCAGTCAGCCCAAATATTGATAACGTAGGGGGTGTGGGAGGCTTTACAAGGAGTGGAAGGTTGTTCGCTCCCCAAACCTTGAGAAGTGATAAAGAGGCAGAAGCCGCAGCAAAGGCTAAAGGTAAACAGGTGGTTGAAAATGCGCCTACACCTGAAGCAGAGACAAAGATTACTTTTGATAAGGAAATGGAAGAATTTATGAAGATAATCAAGAAAAGCGATTATAAGATTGTGGACCAACTGAATCAGACCCCTTCAAAGATTTCAATCTTGTCACTATTGATGTGCTCTGATGCGCATCGGCAGGCGTTGTTGAAAGTGTTGAAGAGTGCATACGTGCCACAAGAAATTACTGTTAATCAGCTCGAGGGCGTAATCTCCAATGTTAATGTTAGCCATGGCTTGGGCTTTACAAGTAGAGATTTGACTGTTGAAGGAAGAAACCATAATAAGGCTTTGCATATCACGATGGAGTGTAAGGGCGCAGTGTTATCTCATGTACTGGTAGACACTGGTTCATCACTCAATGTCTTGCCCAAGAAGGCATTAATGAAGCTGGAAGTTGATGGTTTGATCTTAAGGCCTAGTGAATTGGTGGTCAGAGCATTCGATGGAACTAGACGATCTGTGTTTGGTGAGGTGGAATTGCCCGTACAAATTGGACCACAGGTATTCAAATCCACGTTCCATGTAATGGACATACAACCTGCATATAGCTGCTTATTGGGGCGCCCTTGGATTCACGGAGCCGGGGCTGTTACTTCTACTCTACATCAAAAGCTAAAGTATGAGTTTGAAGGGCAGGTTGTGACGGTGTGTGGGGAAGAAGACATCTTTGTGAGCCACTTGTCCACGTTCAAGTACATTGAAATGGATGGGGAAATTCATGAGATGCTGTGCCAATCATTTGAAGCAGTCAATATTGACGATGCACCTGAGTCTTCTTCTATACCAATTGGGGCCGGTACCTCCATTTCATCTTACAAACAAGCTGTCGAAGTCGTCAGGGCAGGCAACGCCCAAGGTTGGGGCAGGTTGATAGAGACCCCAATGAAGGAAGACAAATTTGGTATTGGTTATCATCCCTCTACAACTTCAGATGCGGGGAGCAGGGGACCCATTACTTTCAATAGTGGGGGAATTATCTACACGGACCAGTCTTATGCAGCCACAGAGGATAGTGTTGACAGTAATTGTGACCTGGACAACTGGGTACGTTCTCATGCTCCGGGACAACAAGTGCAAAACTGGTCCGTTGAAGAAGTCATCCGGGTTACTCTTCAGACAGAGTAATTTTTCTTTGTTTTTTTCTAACCATGATGCATGTCAAAATCTTGCGCTCTGCCCAAGGCGTATAGATTCATTTGTAGGGCCACCATGGTTGCATTTGCAATGTTTAATCATTAATAAAGGACGTTTTGCAATCAAATTTTGTTCTCTGTCTTTCAGTTTTTATTTTTGCACAAAAATAAAATGGCAATGTTTCATTTTCTTTTGTTTTGCTTAAAAATAAAATTCTAAAATAAGGCATGAACCCGTTCATGCAGACTTGATCCTCCGGATACCACGGATAACGATTTTGATATGGCTATGTATGACTTTGACAATCCGATTTATCAAGCCGAAGAAGGGGATGAGAAAGATTGTGAACTCTCTGAAGAGCTGGCCAGATTGTTGAAACAAGAGGAAAGGGTCATCCAGCCTCATCAGGAGACTATAGAAATCATCAATATTGGTACCAAGGACGCCAAGAAAGAGATCAGGATTGGTGCCAGCTTGCAAGCAGATGTGAAGCAAACTTTGACTGAAATATTGCGCGAGTATGTTGACATCTTCGCCTGGTCGTATCAAGACATGCCGGGGTTGGATACGGATATTGTTGTGCACAGGCTGCCATTAAGAGAAGAATGTCCGCCAGTCAAGCAGAAACTTCGTCGGACTCACCCCGACATGGCTTTAAAGATTAAGGAAGAAGTCCAAAAGCAGTGGGATGTTGGGTTTCTTGCTGTGACTAAATATCCTCCGTGGGTAGCCAACATCGTGCCAGTACCGAAGAAAGATGGAAAAGTGAGAATGTGTGTGGATTATCGAGATCTTAATAAAGCTAGCCCGAAAGATGATTTTCCACTACCTCATATTGATGTGCTGGTCGATAATACAGCTCAATTTTCAGTGTTCTCCTTTATGGATGGGTTCTCCGGGTACAACCAGATCAAGATGGCACCTGAAGATATGGAGAAGACCACGTTCATTACTCCGTGGGGTACATATTGTTATAAAGTAATGCCTTTTGGGTTGAAAAACGCAGGGGCAACGTACCAGCGGGCGATGGTGACATTGTTTCATGACTTGATTCATAAGGAGATCGAATGTTATGTAGATGATATGATTGCCAAGTCGAGAACAGAAGAGGAACATCTGATTAACCTGAAAAAGCTGTTTGAAAGGTTGAGAAAGTTCCGTCTGAGATTAAATCCAAACAAGTGCACGTTTGGGGTGCGTTCTGGAAAGTTACTGGGTTTCATTGTGAGCGAAAGAGGAATCGAGGTTGATCCTGCCAAGGTGAAAGCAATACAAGAAATGCCTGAACCGAGAACAGAAAAAGAGGTTCGTGGTTTCTTGGGTATATTGAACTACATTGCAAGGTTCATATCTCACCTAACAGCCACGTGTGAGCCAATATTTAAATTGTTAAGGAAAGATCAAACGGTCAGGTGGAATGATGATTGCCAATTGGCATTCGATAAGATAAAAGAATACTTGCAGGAACCTCCGATTCTAATGCCTCCAGTTGAAGGGAGACCGCTGATAATGTATCTGACAGTGCTTGAAGGTTCCATGGGTTGTGTTCTCGGTCAACATGACGAGACAGGTAGGAAGGAGCATGCTATCTACTACCTGAGCAAAAAGTTCAATGATTGTGAGTCCCGATACTCCATGCTTGAAAAGACATGCTGTGCGCTGGCATGGGCCGCTAAGCGATTGAGGCAATATATGGTTAGGCACACAACCTTGTTGATTTCAAAAATGGATCCTATCAAGTACATTTTCGAGAAACCAGCATTGACAGGCAGAGTTGCACGGTGGCAAATGGTCTTGACAGAGTATGACATTCAGTACACTTCACAAAAGGCCATCAAAGGAAGTATCTTGTCCGATTATCTTGCGCAACAGCCGATTGATGATTACCAACCCATGAAATTTGACTTCCCTGATGAGGACATCATGTTTCTCAAAGCTAAAGACTGCGAGGAACCACTTCCAGAGGAGGGGCCAGACCCTGAATCCAAATGGAGTCTGATGTTTGATGGGGCTGTCAATATGAATGGGTGCGGAGTTGGAGCAGTTCTTATCACGCCGGAAGGTGTTCATATGCCTTTCACTGCACGAATAACTTTCGGATGCACCAACAATGAAGCAGAGTACGAAGCTTGTATAATGGGGATCGAGGAGGCGATTAATCTACGGATTAAGACCCTTGATATATTTGGTGATTCAGCTTTGGTAATCAATCAAGTGAAAGGGAGTTGGTACACGCACCAAGCAAATCTAATGCCGTATAGAGATTATACAAGGAGATTGCTGACATTTTTCACAACAGTAAAACTGTACCATATTCCTCGAGATGAGAATAGGTTCGCTGATGCCTTGGCCACTTTATCTTCCATGATCAAAGTGCAAGGATGGAACCATGTACCTAAGATTGAGGTATCTCGCCTTGACAGACCAGCATTTGTGTTTGCGGTCGATGCAGCGTCTGATGACAAGCCATGGTTTCATAACATTAAGTGTTTCTTGAAAAGTCAAGAGTACCCGCCCGGGGCATCGTCCAAAGACAGGAAGACGTTGAGAAGGTTAGCTGGTAGTTTCTTCTTGAACAAAGATGGCGTGCTGTATAAAAGAAATTTTGACACGGTCCTGCTTAGATGTGTGGATAGACATGAAGCAGACCTGTTGATGATTGAAGTGCACGAAGGCTCTTTCAGTACCCATGCCGGAGGGCATGCAATGGCTAAAAAGTTGTTAAGATCGGGATATTATTGGTTGACTATGGAGTCAGATTGTTGCAAATATGCCCGCAAATGCCATAAATGCCAGATCTATGCAGATAAGGTGCATGTGCCTCCAAATCCGTTGAGTATCATGTCGTCGCCTTGGCCGTTTGCCATGTGGGGCATTGATATGATCGGAAAGATTGAGCCTACAGCTTCCAATGGTCATCGTTTCATCTTGGTGGCAATTGATTACTTCACCAAATGGGTTGAAGCCGCATCCTATGCCAATGTTACAAAACAAGTGGTCGCTCGTTTCTTAAAACGGGATATCATTTGCCGATATGGAGTTCCCGAAAGAATCATTACTGATAATGGTTCTAATTTGAATAATAAGATGATGGCTGAGTTATGCCAGGACTTTAAAATCGAACATCACAATTCTTCTCCGTACCGCCCAAAGATGAATGGCGCGGTCGAAGTGGCCAACAAAAATATTAAGAAGATTGTACAGAAGATGGTTGTCACGTACAAAGATTGGCATGAGATGTTACCATTTGCTTTGCATGGGTATCGAACGTCGGTACGCACGTCCACTGGGGCAACCCCATTCTCACTCGTATATGGCATGGAGGCAGTGCTACCGGTTGAAGTAGAGATTCCGTCCCTCAGAGTCATGATGGATGTTAAGCTAGATGAGGCTGAATGGGTACGAGCCAGATTTGATCAGCTGAGCCTTATTGAGGAAAAGCGATTGGCAGCTGTATGTCATGGGCAATTATACCAGCGCAGAATGAAGCAGGCATTTGACCAAAAGGTGCGTCCTCGGGTTTACAAAGTCGGAGATGTGGTACTCAAAAGGATCCTTCCTCCCAATACAGATCACAGGGGCAAATGGACTCCTAACTATGAAGGTCCATTCGTGGTTAAAAAGGTCTTTTCGGGCGGAGCCTTATTGCTTACAACCATGGATGGCGAAGACTTTTCATCCCCTGTCAACTCGGACGTAGTCAAAAAATACTTCGCATGAATAGACCCGCTGGATAATAAAAATAAAAAAATCCAGGCAAAAAAGGGCATCCCGGCGAACCAAAAACAGAATAAGGTTCGGGCAAAAATTAGGGATATAATTGAAAAAAGATTTGTACACCCGGTAAGTTGAAAACCCGAAAGGGCAACTTAGGCAAAAAAGGGTATCCTGGTGGATCGAAAACCTGAAAGGGCGGTCCACGCAGAAGAGGGATTTAAGCGAATGACTACGGTCTGAGTTATCTGTACCCATTACCGTTTGAACAACTGACGTTCTGAAAGATAGGAATCGGTCTGATCAGTCCTCAGAAGGCAAGGTCGGGGAGTTTTGAAGACATACTGGTCATAACAGAATGGAAACTCAGTGGAAGTCCGTTTTCACATTGCCATTAGGATAGTTTCTTTTCTCAATTTTCAGCGATCACCTCTTTCCAGGGATTGCTTCCGGATGTAATTGCATATTCTGGGCTCTCAGTCAATAAATTGAATTTCAATAAAAAGCTTTCTATTTTTGTTTTATTGCTTTATTTGCAAAAACGTCCTAATTTTTGATAAAATATTGCATTTGAAAACATGGCGGCCTTGCAATAACATGCGCAGAAAAAACATTTGAAATTACTTTGAATGTTGAATACCCCCGGATGGTGGATTCTAGCGACGCAATATTCGGGGCATGTGGGCATATTCTTTTGTTGCAGGTAGCAGGTGCAGATGATTTTAAGCACAAGACCTGTAATAAATCACCCCACGCAAAAGACTGGGGCAATTACGGGTAAGGAGATCGGCGTTCATCGTTCGGTCGACGATTGTTCATAACGGGTCGATATCAGTGAATTAAGTTCAACTGGGTACCGTTGTATCTTATTAAGTCGATTCTCTCATACAGTACTTCCAACAGCTACAAGCTTTTCTGTGTCGATAACGGTCACAGGTTCCCCAAAAGAGTGGTCTCGTCGACACCGAAACTGATGGTCATTATCCCCAGCGAAGTCGCAGGAGTTTGAAGAGGCTAAATCTTCTGTAAAATACTCTTATGACATCCTCTTCGGGGACGAATTGTTGGTTTGTCCAAGCATGGGGCATGTTTGTTTCCCCAGCATGAAGTGTTGATCATCCCCAGTAGAGTTTGAGGACAGTTAGTCTTCTGTAAAATCCTCTCAAAAAGGCATTCCCCAACACGAGACGTTTTAAAGCAGTTTCCTCCAGCAGAGTTTGTTATAAACTCGTCATCCTTAACGGAATTGTCTAAAGGGAAGCTCGCCTAACATGGGGCATTGTGGCACTTATCCTAAGCTTGACAGTTTTGCTCTTCAGCAGACTACCATGGGTTCCCCAGCAGATCTTTAAGGACTCGTTCCCAACAAGTTGCAGTGGAATGTTATAACCAGGATTTGCATATCCCTGGAAAAGTAGACTTGATCCCCAGCAAGATCGTATCTCTGGTAATGGTATCCCCACAGAGTTCAGCAGTGAATGTTGTCAGTTATACTCCCCACCAGAGGCTTATTGATCAACATAATCTATTCCTCGGCAGAGTGATAGTACATTTTCTCCCCAGCCGAGTTATAAGGTTGATAATCCCTATAAAGGATCTTGGGTTGAATAAATCCCCAAGCAGAGTTTTAATGGCTCATTTCCCCAACAGGACGTCATTTAAAAATTCTCATCCCCAGCGGAGTTGCTGTGACCAGAATCCAGCCCCAAACAGATGGAATAATTCTTGGCAGAGTCATCATTCCCTCATATCTTAAAGTCCAATTTATTTTTGGCAAGCTTGACAATTCGAAGCAGACGGATTGTTCATCCATTCGCCAGCAGAGATATTATCCTTTTAGGAGTCTCCGAGATTAAATCATTGATTGTGGTTCCTCAGCAGAGTCGGCAGAGATGTCTGGCGCAGAGGCAGAGAGTAATTCAATTTTGAAATTCTAAAAGTCCAACAGTGGATTGGCAAAAGTCCGTCTTCGGGTGGCAAAAGTCCAACAGTGGATTGGCAAAAGTCCATCTAAGGGTGGCAAAGCAGCAAAAGTCCAACAGTGGATTGGCAAAAGTCCGTCTTCGGGTGGCAAAAGTCCAACAGTGGATTGGCAAAAGTCCGTCTTCGGGTGGCAAAAGTCCAACAGTGGATTGGCAAAAGTCCATCTTCGGGTGGCAAAAGTCCAACAGTGGATTGGCAAAAGTCCGTCTTCGGGTGGCAAAAGTCCAACAGTGGATTGGCGAAAGGTCCATCTAAGGGTGGCAAATTCTAAAAGTCCAACAGTGGATTGGCAAAAGTCCGTCTTCGGGTGGCACGAAGCTGCAAAGTCCACCAGTAGCGTGGCAAGCCAGTAGTCGTCTGGAGTTGCGTAAAAGACATTATTAAAGTCCACCAGTAGTGTGGCAAGCCAGTAGTCGTCTGGCGTCGTTCAAAAGAGGTTATCAAAGTCCACCAGTAGCGTGGCAAGCCAGTAGTCGACTGGAGTTGCATAAAAGACAATATTAAAGTCCACCAGCAGCGTGGCAAGCCAGTAGTCGTCTGGCGTCGTTCAAAAGACGTTATCAAAGTCCACCAGTAGTGTGGCAGGCCAGTAGTCGTCTGGAATTGCATAAAAGACATTGTTAAAGTGTATCAGTAATGCGGCGAGCCAGTAGATGTCTGGTGTCGTTCAAAAGACAGATTTCTCCGACAATGTTTCATGGAAGATTCAATCCAGCAGTGTCGGGGGGGGGGGGGTTTCCTCCTCATCATCCAGAGCAAATTTTTGGTTATATTTGGTATTCAATCGCTATATACCTTGAAAGTCCGAAAGCAATTGCTTTCAGGCATTCAGGTCTACAGCGCTTGAATAGGGGCAGCTGTAATACCCCAAAATTTGCTCTCCCTCTTTGTCATCATAGCATGGCATTATCATATATCATATCATATCCATCTCATTAGCATTGCATTGCATTTAACATAGAAAAATGAAGCATAGCATCCTTCTTACCATCAGGGCATGTGATCAGGTGGAAGGTGGACAATCAAGGAATCATTCAAAGCACAAAAAGGTCAATCAAGTTTCCTCAAGGCAAGCCAAGAGGCCTTTCATGTCTCATACTATCTCAATGGAACATCCACAATCTCAAGAATGAGAGGATCAATGGGAGATTGAAGCACTACATCTTTCACTATGCAAGAGGTTCAAAAAAATGAAGGAAAACCCTCAAAAGAGATAGCTCATTGATCCAAAATCATCCTCAAATGGCATATATCATCATCTTTTAAGAGGATACATAACATACTCTGAGGAATTGGAAATTGAAGACTGCACATTTTTCTCCTAGGAGGTGGGCACCAAAACTAGGGTTTCTAATAAAATCAGGGAATTTTTGATTTTTTGGACCAAATTTGATGTCATGGTATTTCATATGTCCCTAAGTGTATGGAGGTGGAAAATTGCTTCTCAATTGGTTTTGGAAGTGGTTCAATTGGAAGAAAGATCAGAAATCAGGAAAATTGGGGCCAAGTCAAATAATCAGAGGAAAAAGTCAACTCTTGACTTTTTGAGCCCAAAATCATGAAATTCATGTTACATATGTCCAATGTACAAAATTTGATCAAGAAACTCCAAAGGAATCATGAAAAAATCAAGATGTGGAGAGTTGCCATTTTTGGATGAAGAAGGGTTACTAAATAAGGCAAGTTTTGGCCATTTTACATCAGAGTTTGAACCAAGGTCATTCAAAATTGAAGCACCAAATGAAAATTCCACTCGGCCACAACAAAAGATCTTGTTTTAAGCTTCAAATCCATGTGTAGAACATCTCCATTGGATAAAAATTGAGTGAGATATGATTGATCAAAGTTAGAGGAAAGTAGGTCAAAAACCAGGTCATGACCAAGTCTTGCCAAGCTCGTGCGCAGTCATTTTCTCAAACAAGTGGTGTGCCAAATGTTCACCCATGTTTCTCCAAGAGGGAAGCTCCAAATGAAAAACTTTTTAACATCAAAGTTGTTCCTTGTAATGTCATCTTCAATATTCATGTTGGACAAAATTCCATTTGATCAAGTTAGGAGGGAGATATAATGGTCTCAAGTTATGGTGATCTTGCTGAGATTCCATGCCAAGATGCCTTGCTAACCAAACTCATTGCCACGCCTTCCATCAGTTCCCAAACCTTTGTGTTGTGAGTCATTTTTCAACCTATTCCAAGTTTCATTTCCATCCAATTTTCATTCCAAACATGCTCTATTACATCTCCTCTTCCAAATGACTCCAAAAACTCATCAATCCACCCATTGAGTAGGGAGAAAAACATCACCAAATCACCATATCTCCATTGTTCTCAGCTGCCATAAAAATCAGAAACAAAACCAATGTTATTAATGTTGTTGTTACAAGCTTGCCCGTGCATTGCTCACTCTCCCAACATTACTTCATTTAGCCAAACATACTTCCCATTTACCATACCACGTGCTACCCATGCTCATGAAAGGAAAGGAATGGAAACTTGTAGAACAAGTTTGTTTGCTACAGCACACATGAGTTAGCTCATTAATCTCCACCACAACTGTCATACGCCTCCTCCACCATATCACAGCCATGGATAACTCGCCCTAACTAACTTGGCTCAGTTAGTTAGGGATGACTCACCTAAACCATGCTAACTCAGTTAACCTCACTCAGTTTAACCCTGGTTAACCCACACTATAAATGACAACCTCACTCACATTTCTTGGTGGCAATTTTCATTTTTCTCGTTTTCATCTCAAAGCTTTCACTACTTTCTCTCTGATTCTCTCACTTTTTCACCAACAATCTAAAAACTTCTTCTCAAAGTACACGATACTTCATCTTCATCATCATAAATGGCACATGATTGAAGGAGATTTCATCATGATTCTCAAGTTTGCTCCAAGTGTATTTCAGCATTGAATCTCTCTGCTCAAGATAACAAGTTACATCAGCATTTATTTTGCTTGATTTGGAGGCTCCAAGGTTGAAGAACAAGTGTAGTCTTTGGTTTTCTCAAGAATCTTCAAAAGCTACAAGTTCAGGTTCCAAACTCTCAAACTTTGCTCTGGCATTTTATGGTTTAATCTGTTGTTTTCATGCTGATATGAGCTTAATAGAAGCATTCCAGACTCCGGCTAGTTGATAGGCCTTCTAAAGGCGTAGTTGCAAAACTTAGGGTACAAGTTCATCTCCTCTGTTCTTGCTGTGTGTGCATGTTTTGTTGTGTTTATGAGCATATTCTTGATCTACATGAGCTTATCTTCAATTTGGTATGCGATTTGTGTGTTTTGGTGAACATGTGAGTGTTCCAGGTGGTGGTTCTCGCCGGAGAAGGTGACCGGAAGTCCCTCTCCGGCCGGTGATCTTGTTTAGGGTTTTATTTGCAGTTTGAACGTAGACCGTTGGATGTTCATCATCGTGTGGCTTGTGTGATGACAGCGCATAAAAATGTCACATGCGTGGCACATGTTTTATTTTAATCAGAGTGAACATTATGTGGTGTGGTACACTGTATGTTGTGTGGTCAATCACGCGCGTGTGTTAGATCTGGTTACTTTGACTTTCGTTTGACCTTGACTTGATCCAATGGCCATGAGCGAGTCAATTTTGTTGACTGAGAGTGTATGTTTGTTAGTGTGTTCTGCGCAGACTTGGACCTTGGACTAAACTGATATTCACACCCCCCTTGCTTAAGGCCCAATGATTTTTGAACTCATTTTTACTAGGCATGCACCCCCATTCATTTTTGCATTGCATTTTATTTTTCCATTTTACTACACGTTTTATTTTTAATTTTTAAAAATATCAAATAGCATCATAAAATTCCATAAAAATTCATGAGCATCATTAAAACATTTAGAAAATTTTTCATGATTTTATTTGCTGATTTTATGACCTTTTTACCCCTGATTCATAATTTTCTTTGAATTTCTTTGATGTGCATTCTTAATATGGTACATGATTTTGTTTAATTTTGTTCTTGATCATTAAAAATTGTTTTGATGCTCTTCTTTTTGGATTGAGTCGTTATCATCTTGAGGTATGTTAAGTGTTTTTATTTGATTTTTTTTAGGTTAGTTTATGGCATGTTTGGTGTTCATTTTTGTGCTACTTTGTATGACATGTCTATTTGACCTAAGTGCATTGTTTGACATCATTTTTCCTTGGTTTCTTGCATGCTACTTTGATATGTGATTCATCTCTGATTTGTTAACTTCAATACCATGTTTTCATAATTTTCATGAGGCCATCTAATTTTTGTTTAATGCATTACCTTTGAAGCATAATAACATGTCATATCATCTCAATATTGGTGCATGTTTACATGACTTCTTTTGTACATAATGGCATGATCATTTGCATATTTGGTGAACCATTCACTTGACATTATAGGTCATTGGTACATATTATATGCCATCCTTGCATGTTGACTTTCATTTAAACCTTGTGCATCTTTAACATGTGGTGTTTGTACTTGTGTTTTCTTTTGAACTTCCATTTCAATTCTACTTCTTCTATCATTTCTTAAATGTCTTGATGTGCTTCATGAATACTTGTGAGAGGTTTGTGAATCATTTTTCATTTCATTTCAATTCTGATCCATGGATTACATTTTCCATTTATGCACATTTCTTCTTTTTCCCTTCATCTTTCATTCTCCCTTTTCTTATGGTGGCATGTTCTAATGCCATGGATGATGTTTGTTGCCTATCCACTTGGACTTGCATGATAATAACCATTTGTTTTCCATATGATGTACATTCTGGTTGTGGTTCTAGGATTTGATTTCTCATTTAATTCTTTTGAGTTTTATGATGCATTACATGTTCTTTTACTTCTTATACTTCTTATACATGTTTACTAACCATGTAGGGGCTTTGGTAAGTTTCAATTGAGTGTGGATAAGGAATCCACATTCAACTTCTATCCTTTCTCTTTTACAATTCCATTTTATGTTTTGTTAAGCATTTATGTGCTTTCTTTTAATAACTCATCACTTTCCCTTTGTGAATTACAATTCATCTTCTACTTTAGAAGTGAATTGTTTAATTCATTCTTTCTTTAGACTTTAGGTTGAAACCTCACAAACCTTAGGATCACTCCCTTAACTAATCAATTAGGATTGAGTCTTAGTCCATATAGATTTTTACCTTTATCCTCTCTTGAGTCTCTTTTCTCATCTCAAAGAAAATGCAAAATATCTAATAAAGGTAGGCATTTATTGCATTTAGGCTTTTCATATAAAGAAAAGGTTATAAGGGGTCTTCACTTATAATCTTAGAATGTATAGCATATAGCCCATCTTGGGTCAATGTGTTAAACATTTGATCTTATGTGAGGGACTTAAATGCAATACTTGTTGAAGGTACAAATAAAAAACACTTCTTCATTTCTTAATTAACAAAAACACTTAATAAACACAAGTATGCTAGTGTGTTTGAACCTTGACAATTGGAGCTAAGTGTGGAGGTCTTCTTCACTCTTAATGTGTTTTCTTACCCATTCCAACTTGGAATGTGAGAATGTACACATTCCAATGACTAAGATTTAAATACACTATCATATGCAAACAAATCCAAAACACTTCCTTCTAAAAGACAAAAAACAAACAATAACGTCTTTCCTTCGGGAATTCTTTTCTCACCTCATTCACTCTTAGCGTACGAACGCGCTTCTACTCGTTCTCTTGCAAGATGGTAACGCACTCGGACCAGCGAGCCTGCAACACCTAAGCTAGAACGTAAGCCGTTCTCTAAAAAAACACAAACAATCCATCCCTAGTGAGGGGAGCTACGTCGCTCTGATTCTCATGCTCCCGATGAGATACGTAGGCAGTGGGGTAGGGCCCATGCGAGCACTTCTTTTATTTTCCCTACATTTGTTTCTTGTTCCTTTTCCATTCTTTCTCCTTTCTTTCTTTCAGTTCTTTTCCAGTATCTTTTCCTACACCCTTTGATCGAGACAAGCAAGCGTGGATCCCATCGGGTACGATGGACGCGTGGGGGTGCTAATACCTTCCCTACGCGTAACCGACTCCCGAACCCAGTTCTCTTGGTCGTAAGACCATGCTTTTCCTTTCTCTCAGGTTTACGCGGTGTTTCCTTTCCCTCTCTTGGGATAAATACACATTGTTGGCGACTCTGTTTCGGTGCCACTTTCGCGTTTGTGCTTGGATGAAAATCCCGGGAGCGACACCAAGCATGGTGGTTTGCTACCACTGTTAAGAGTCCATGTGATTAAGGGGATCATGGACGCGCTCATTCAGTTCTACGATCCGGTTTATCATTGTTTCACATTCCCGGATTACCAGCTATCACCAACGCTGGAGGAGTATTCTCATCTGACTGATTTACATATCACTGATCGAGCGCCATTTTCTGGACTGGAAGAAATTCCAAAGAATCAGAATATTGCAATAGCAATTCATTTGGATGAGTCTGAGGTCAGGACTCACATGACTACTAAGGGTGGCATCCAAGGTTTGCTAGCCCAGTTCTTGACAAAGAAAGCTCTGTACTTTGCTAGTATAGGGAACATGACTGCTTTTGAAAGCACCTTTGTCTTGCTCACCTATGGGTTATTTTTGTTTCCTAACATCAATAACTTCGTCGATATCAACGTTATTAAGGTTTTTCTCATTGGAAACCCTGTGCCGACTTTGCTCGCAGATGCGTATCATTCTGTACACTTGGGAAATTTGTACAGCGGAGGGGAGATCACATGTTGTGTACCTTTTCTCTACAAATGGTTTATCTCTCACTTGCCCAAGTCTGCTGCTTTTTGGGATTGTAAGAGTGTCTTACGTTGGTCGCAGAAGATCATGTCTCTAACCAATTCCGATATAGATTGGTGTAATAGGATTTATGAGGGAATCAGAATCATTAACCGTTGTGGAAACTTCCCCAGCGTACCCCTCATAGGAACTAAGGGAGGAATCAACTATCATCCGACATTGGTTCTTCGTCAATTTGGATACCCGATGAGACACATCCCACTGGGTGTTCATCTGGAAGGTCTTTTCTTCAAAGAAGGAGAAAGTGACAGAGCACTAAAGATGGAAATAGTGCAAGCTTGGAAACATGTTCATAAGAAAGGATGAGAGTCTCTGGGAAAACCGGACTGTGTCTCGGTGGAGCCTTATCTCCATTGGGTACAAACTAGAGCTCTCAAGCTAAAGATGCCTTATCCTCGTTACGGAATTCTTCCGCCGAGGGAATCTGTCATGTACTTCATGACGGAAACTGAAAAGCTTCAGGTTACTCTCAACAAAGTTCAAAAGGAGAGAATATCTTGGAAGAACAAGTACCGCACCCTCGACGTAGAGTGTATCCAAATACAGCAATTACTGAAAGAGAAAGATGCTCTGATTGAAATTTTGGAGCAGCATGCTGTAGAGAATCAAGATGACCAAAGAAATTTGCTCGCTCCTTTCACCTGGCAAAGGAATGGCAACCCGACAACGGCCCAAGCGCCCCGGTCAAAGAAGAGGACTCGGGACCCATTAGTTTAGGTTTCTGTTTCTGCACTTTGTAATCTACTGTATTTCCATTTCTGTAATCCTTTGAATTCAATAAAAAGGGGTTTCCCCACTATTTGATATTTGCAATCTAATTGTCGAAGTTTATTTTGATTAAACTAAAAAACAACAATTAATATAATCATTGCATTCATCATTCTCACATCGCGTATTCTCCTTACCTACGAATCTCACGTTTGTGTCTCGATTCTAGAGTCAAACTGTCTCATTCGTATAATACTCGGGCCAATCGTCAAAAAAAGATGGATGATCTTGAGGAAGAAAACAGAGAGTTGAAAGAAGAGATCGACGCTCTGAGAGAGGATATGAGAAAGCTTCGTAACGACATGCAAGCCATGGCAGAAGCTCAGCTACAAAGAACTGTGATCTCAGAGATCACCTCAACACCCATCATAGAAAAGTATGATCCTAGGTATCAGATGCCGAGAGATCGTCCTTGGGGCATGCCTGTTAACTATATCCCGGAAGGATATGTTCCGCCGATCACTGAAGATCAGGGAATCACAACAGAAGCCGCTGGGCCTGAAGGTTACAAACTTCGGGAAAGCGAAGATGCCAGGGGCATACTCAAGACTCCTGAAGGTTACAAACTTCGGGAAACGCCAAGACTTACTGCCGTAGTCACGGTACCACCCCCTGTGGTGCACACTGTCCCGGAAAGACAGATTCCACAGACACCTTCTGGTAAGAAGGAAACTATGTTTGACAGAATGGATGAATTCCAGGAGCAGTTCTTGGAAATGCAGAAAGAGCTGCAGGCTATTCGCGGTCAGGTTCTATTTGGAAAGGACGCCGCAGACCTCTGCTTGGTCCCAAATGTGAAAGTCCCGCACAAGTTCCAAGTGCCCGACTTTGAAAAATACAAGGGTAACTCTTGCCCTCAGAGCCATCTGGTGATGTACGCTCGGCGGATGTCAGCTCAGACGGAGAATCAGGACCTGCTGATTCACTACTTCCAGGATAGTTTAACCGGTGCCGCACTCAAATGGTACATGGGTTTAAACCGTACTACGATCAGTACATTCAGAGATCTTGGTACTGCCTTCGTCCAACAATACAAGTACAATTTGGACATGGCACCCGACAGAGATCAACTCAGATCAATGTCACAAAAGGACAAGGAAACCTTTAAGGAGTATGCTCAAAGGTGGCGTGAAATTGCCGCTCAAATTTGTCCACCTCTTGAGGAAAAAGAGATGACAAAAATCTTCTTAAAGACCTTAAGCTCATTTTACTATGACCGAATGGTTGCCAGTGCGCCCAGTGATTTCACCGAGATGGTCGGCATGGGTGTACATCTTGAGGAAGCCGTCCGAGAAGGACGTTTGGTAAAAGACACTGGATCGACGAGCGGTACTAAAAAATATGGTAGTGCTCTCCCTAAGAAAAAAGAGCAAGATATTGGGAATATCTCTCTCGGAAAGCAAAGGCGACGTTATCAGCCGGTAGCAGCTGTAACTCCTGCTATCAGCCCTGCGCCTATTCCTATGTATCAACCTCAGGTTGCGCAGAGCCAGCCTGATCAGCAAAGGACACCACAGCCTCTTCAGCAGGCTCGTCCTCCATATAACAACAACCGTACAACACGGCCACCAGGATTTGATCCTATACCCATATCGTACGCTGAATTGTTTCCGTTACTACTGGCTAAGGGGCACATTCAGACTAAGTCTCCTCTTACAGTTCCGGAAAATCCACCTTTTTGGTTTAAAGCGGATCAAACATGCCCTTATCATTAAGGAGGTTCAGGGCATAACATTGAGACTTATCTTAATTTCAAATCTGACGTGCAAAAGCTTGTTAGGAGCGGGCTCTTATCTTTCAAAGATACGAATCCCAATGTTCTCACGAACCCGCTGCCTCAACATGAGAAAGCTGCAGTCAATCTGATTGAGAAAGAGACCAACGATGTCTATCAAATTCACGATGTACTCTTGTTAAAAACCAATCTGGTCAAGATGCATTGTAGACAGAGTGGATATGGCCATGTGCCACCTCATAATTATCACCAGTGTGATATCTGCTCTAAAAACAATCAAGGATGTTCGGTAGTGCAAGCAGCTCTACAGGAACAAATGGATCTTAGATGGATCCAAGAGCACCGAGTTCGTGGAGTTAACATGGTTTACACGAATTCCAACGTCATTCAAAACCACGACATCCGTGCGATGAATGTCAACTTGGTGGCGATGCACTCAAGGCAAAGCCGGTATCATAATCTGCCACGACACGATTACAGTTCCTGTCTGATTTGCTCGGGAAACAACAGGGATGCTCTTTCATACAAGAGGCCCTCCAGCGTCAGATGGATCTTGGATGGATCCAAGACTACCATGATAGGAACTCCTATCAAATCAACATGGTTCAGATCTTTGATATCCGCGTAATAAATACCAACCTGGTAGAGTTACATGCTGAGCAGGTCCGATTCGGATTCTTAATATCACATGACTATCAAAATTGTAAAGCGGGTTGCGAAAACGATCGAGGTTGTACCCTTGTCCATGAGGCACTTCAGCACTTGTTAAATCATTGGTGGATGCCAATCTACATGGACGAAGATGCTCAACAAATTAGTATCAATAACAGGAATCCTACTCGTCGTCAAAGTTAGGATGTCCGATCAATGGAAGGTAACCTAGTGAGGTTACATTGTATTCAAAGTGGGCGTGGCCAGGTGCCACCACACAACTATGACAGTTGTAACGTCTGTTTGGAAAGTAACCAAGGGTGTTACCTTGTGAGAGCAGCTCTTCAGGGTCAGGTCGATCATGGAGAAATTCGTCCATATCCGGGTTCTGGACCCATCAACTGGACGCCGAATTACCTTGCCGATCAAGTTGAGGATGTTGTCACCATCTCTGGTCGTCACCAGACCAGGGATGTTTTTGCCATCATCCCTTTATTTGATGAATCTAAAGTTCCCAACCGGGAACGGATCAAGGTTACTTATGATGGTCAGAAAAATCAGAAGGTTCCCATAGTCATCTATCTACCGGGGCCACTACCGTATAAATCAGCTAAGGCAATCCCTTACAAATACGGTGCAACAATAATCGAGAATGGAAAGGAAATTCCATTACCCTCCGTTGTGAACATTGCAGACATCAGTCGAGTAACACGGAGTGGTCGAATCTTCAACCGAGGGGTTGGAGAATCCAACAAAGAAAAGGAACTTCAGGCAGAAGTTCCTGATCCGCCAGTCGATCAATCTAGTAATTCCGACTTTTAAAAAGACAAAGATGAGATGCTAAAACTCATCCAAAGGAGTGAATATAACATTGTTGATCAACTGTTGCAGACTCCTTCAAAGATCTCAGTATTATCACTGTTACTCAGTTCAGAAGCACACATAGAGGCTCTACAGAAAGTCTTGGAGCAAGCCTTTGTGGAACAGGATGTAACAATTAGACAGTTCGATAGCATTGTCTCTAACATCACTTCCTGCAATAATTTGGGATTTAGTGATGAAGAATTACCTGAAGAGGGTCACCGTCATAACATGGCGCTCAACATTACAGTCAACTGCCAGGGCGATGCTTTAGCCAACGTACTGGTAGACACAGGGTCAGCCCTGAATGTTATGCCGAAGTCCACTTTGATGCAATTATCATTTAAGGGCCCTCCGATGAGAGTCAGCGAGGTCGTCGTCAAAGCATTCGACGGATCCAGAAAAACGGTTGTCGGCAAAGTTGATCTTCCCATAACTATTGGTCCTCACACTTTCCAAATCACTTTCCAGGTCATGGACAACTGGGCAACATACAGTTGTTTATTAGGAAGACCTTGGATACATCAGGCGGGAGCGGTTACTTCAACCCTCCACCAAAAGCTAAAGTTCATTCGGAACGATCAACTTGTCACGGTTTGTGGGGAACAAGCCTTGCTTGTAAGCAACTTATCATCATCTACTTGTGTGGAACCCGAGGAGGTTATTGGAACTCAGTTCCAAGCACTATCGGTGAGCAAGAACGATCAATCTGAAGGAGGAACCTCGATTTCCTCATACAATGATGCTATCAAAGCGGTCGAGAGTACCGATACGACAGGATGGGGACAACTTATCATTCCCACTGACAATAAAACAAAGAAGGGTCTTGGTTTTTCTGCAACCTGTACCCAGACAATTACCAACGATGAAAGTCTTCATCCCCTTCAAAACTTCTTCCACAGTGGAGGTTTTCTCCACCCAGTGTCTCAGATGGTTCATGCTATCAATGAGGAAGATCCCTCTGACACAGATGAAGAATGGAAGTCCTACCTTAACAAGGACGACTATATGTCTTAGGAAGAGGTGCCTATGCCTTTTTGCTTTCCTACAGAAAGTCCGAGATTTATACCAAGATCAGATGTCGAAATGATCTACGGAGATTGTGATCCGGAAGGATGCCGTGCTCCGCCAAATTCATTAGAGGAGGACACTCTGATGAAAGACAACTTTGACCACAATTACTATGGCCCGATGGATGGCCTGCCAATATGGCAGCCTTACCCAGGAAATTTGGGGCAAGAGAGTCAGCCGAACAATGAAAATCAGCTGACCGTCGTTAAACAAAATACCTGTGTCCCCACCATGTCATGGGATCAACACTCAGGTCATTCAGAAACTACTCAACATGAAGATGAATTTGCAACGTTTGCAGGACTTGAATTCATCAACTATGCTTTTCCCGAGGTTAACGTCATCGAGAGAAATGACTCCTCTAGTTCCACAGAAGTGTGGGACACCCTGGGACAACCAAGTGGAAAATACGACTTTATGGTCAAGTACACTGCTCCCGAAAGCTCTCATATCAAGCTCGAAGATATCCAGCCAACTGGATGGGGAGATACAGCTGAGAGCACCAATGCTATGCAAAATGCAACAGAGGAATCCTCCTACGACAATTCTGCTTGGGAGACAGATTCCAATGATCCTACTCCACCAGAAATCGGCGTTATTTCTGAAGACAAATCAAGGAAGGTGCCAGACTTTGTGATTCACCGAGGAGTCTGCCGCCAATGGGTTGTTGTCGATGTTCCGAAGGTCATTCGCTAGTAAAAGTAATTGCCATCTTTATGCCTTTCACCCTGCCCAGGTGAAACGGATGTTTTGATAGGGCCCGCTTTCTGTAAATTTCCCTCTTCGCCTTGCCCAAAGCGAGTGAGTTTTGTTTTATAGGGCTGTAGTTTCAAGAGTCGACTTGTTCATTAATAAAATAACGTCGTTCTGTAATTTCCGCATTAATTGTTGTTTTCTCTTTTTGCTTTTTCAGAAAATGGTAATCCTAAAAAACAATTCAAAAATAAAAACAAGCAGTAAAACAAAAACACTGCACACACTTGCATTTTCTCTATCTCTTCTAAACACGAATCATCACGTCATGCAGATTGCTTGTTTTAAACCCCATTAAAACATACGATCCGATGTCTTCTCCCAACTTTGAGTTCCCGGTATTCGAGGCTGAAGAAGAAGTTGACGACGAAATTCCAGAAGAGATCTCCCGACTACTCAGACAAGAGGAAATGTCCATTGAACCTCATAAAGAGCCGTTGGAAACGGTAAACTTGGGTTCAGAAAAAGAGAGAAAAGAAATCAGGATCGGAGCACTGCTCAGTCCAACTGCCAGAGAAGATCTGATAAAGCTTCTCAAAGAATTCCCCAATGTGTTTGCTTGGTCCTATCAGGATATGCCAGGGTTGGATACCAGCATCGTGGAACATCACTTACCGTTAAGATCGGAATGTCCGCCAGTAAAGCAAAGGTTGAGACGGACTCACCCGGACATGGCCATCAAAATCAAGGAGGAGGTACAGAAACAGATCGACGCGGGTTTCCTCGCTACATCTGAATATCCTCAATGGTTAGCCAACATCGTACCCGTTCCCAAAAAGGATGGAAAGGTTAGAATGTGTGTCAATTACAGAGATCTGAACAGGGCAAGTCCAAAGGACGACTTTCCTTTACCACACATTGACATGTTGGTTGACAGCACAACAAAGTTCAAAGTATTCTCCTTCATGGATGGATTCTCGGGCTATAACCGGATCAAAATGGCGCCGAAAGACATGGAGAAAACTTCGTTCATTACCCCATGGGGTACCTTTTGTTACAAGGTAATGTCGTTCGGTTTGAAGAACGTCGGGGCAACCTATCAAAGGGCCATGACTACTCTGTTTCATGACATGATACACGAGGAAATCGAAGTATATGTCGATGATATGATTGCAAAATCAAGAACAGAGGATGAGCACGTTGAACATCTGTCAAAACTATTCGAACGTCTAAGAAAATTCAAGCTCCGCTTGAATCCTAACAAGTGCACCTTCGGTGTCCGTTCAAGGAAACTACTAGGGTTCATCGTCAGCCAGAAAGGAATTGAAGTTGATCCTGACAAGGTCAAGGCCATTCAAGAAATGCCTTCTCCGAAAACTGAAAAACAAGTCAGAGGATTCCTGGAACGTTTGAACTACATCTCCAGATTCATATTCCTTATGACCGCGACGTGTGCGCCGATTTTCAAATTACTCAAAAAGAACCAGGATTGCGTTTGGTCAGAAGATTGCCAAACCGCCTTCGACAGTATCAAGGAATATCTGTTGAATCCTCCGATTCTATCACCTCCAGTGGAAGGGAGACCACTGATCATTTACCTCACAGTCCTAGAGGACTCAATGGGATGTGTACTTGGCCAACAAGACGAAACTAAACGGAAAGAGTCTGCCATTTACTATCTAAGCAAGAAGTTCACCGACTGCGAGACTCGGTACACAATGCTTGAGAAAACTTGTTGCACTTTGACTTGGCCAGCCAAACGTCTTCGCCAGTACATGATTCGTCATACTACTTGGTTGGTCTCCGAAATGGATCCAATTAAGTACGTTTTCGAAAAACCTGCTCTCACGGGAAGGATTGCCCGTTGGCAGATGTTACTATCAGAATATGACATAGAGTACCATGCTCAGAAAGTCGTTAAAGGAAGTATTTTAGTCGATCATTTGGCTCATCAACCGATTGACGATCAAGAATCAATCGGGTTTGACTTCCCAGACGAAGATGTCATGTATCTAAAGATGAAAGATTGCGATGAACCGCTACCCAGTGAAGGGCCAGAACCAGGTTCCCATTGGGGACTTATCTTTGACGAAGCAGTCAATCATTATGGAAACGGAATTGGGGCAATCATTGTTACCCCTCAGGGTTCCCACATTCCTTTCACTGCCAGACTTACGTTCAAGTGTACGAACAACGAGGCCGAATACGAAGCATGTATCATGGGTCTCGAAGAAGCGATTGATTTAAGGATCAAAAACTTGGACGTATATGGTGACTCAGCCTTGGTTATCAATCAGATAAAAAGAGATTGGAACACATACCAATCAGGATTGATTCCATACAAAGATTACACAAGAAGGTTGCTGCCTTTCTTTAACAAAGTTGAGTTTCACCATATCCCTCGTGAGGAGAATCACATGGCTGACGCATTAGCCACTCTCTCTTCCATGATTAGTGTAGGTCGATGGAATGACATACCTGAGATTGACATCATGCGCCTTGAACGACCCGCTTACATCTTCGCAATTGAAGCAGTCATAGATGACAGACCTTGGTATCACGATATCAAATGCTTCCTTTAGAAACAAGAGTACCCATCTGGGGCACTCAGAAAAGACAGGAAAACCCTCAGAAGATTGGCTGGAAACTTCTTCCTGAGCGGTGACACTCTTTATAAGAGAAATTTTGACATGGTTTTGCTCCGATGCGTCGACAGACCAGAAGCAGACATGCTCATGAAAGAAATTCATGAAGGATCCTTTGGCATTCATGCCAACGGACACACAATGGCGAGGAAAATCCTCAGGGCCGGGTATTATTTGTTGACCATGGAATCCGACTGCTACAAGTACATGAGGAGGTGTCACAAGTGTCAGATATACTCCGACAAAATTCATGTACCGCCATCACATCTCAAAGTTCTTTCTTCCCCGTGGCCATTTTCCATATGGGGAATCGATATGATTGGTATGATTGAGCCCAAGGCTTCAAACGGACATCGGTTCATCCTGGTAGCCATTGACTATTTCACCAAGTGGGTCGAACCAGCGTCATTCGCCAATGTAACCTGACAAGTGGTGGTCCGATTTATTAAAAACAATATCATCTGCCGTTATGGTGTTCCAAGCGAGATCATTACTGATAATGGATCTAACTTGAACAATAAGATGATGAAAGAGTTGTGTGCAGAATTCAAAATTGAACACCATAACTCATCTCCCTACCGACCCAAGATGAACGGAGCAGTAGAAGCGGCTAACAAGAACATCAAGAGGATTATTCAGAAGATGGTTGTAACCTACAAAGATTGGCACGAAATGCTACCCTTTGCCCTTCATGGTTATCGAACATCTGTCCGCACTTCAACAGGGGCAACCCCTTTCTCTCTAGTATATGGCATGGAGGCAGTGCTCCCCATAGAAGTAGAGATCCCATCAATCCGGGTATTGATGGAAGCTAAGCTCACCGAAGCTGAATGGTGTCAAAGTCGACACGATGAATTGAATCTGATCGAAGAAAAGCGAATCACGGCACTATGCCACGGTCAGTTGTATCGACAGAGAATGAAAAGGGCGTTCGACAAAAAGGTCTGACCTCGTATCTTCAGAAAAGGAGACCTTGTGCTCAAGAAGATACAATCATTTCTCACTGATTCTCGGGGCAAATGGACCCCAAATTATGATGGCCCCTATGTGGTCACGAAAGCTTTCTCAGGCGGCGCCTTGAGACTTGCAACCATGGACGGAGAGGAATTTGCCTACCCCACGAATGTTGATGTAGTCAAGAAATACTTCGCCTAAAACTAAAAAAAAAACGTCTCGGTGGATTGAAAACCCGAAAGGGCGGTCCAGGCAAAAGTTAGAGACATGAAAAAAAATCATCCCGATGGATTGGAAACATCAAAGTACAATCCAGGCAAAAATTAGGGATAATGGCAAGTAACTATGTTCAACAGAGGCAAGTCCCTCAGCAGCAGTTACAGCATCCATCGGAGGAAATCTCCAGTCAAAGGTCATCTTCGACGGAAGCTCGGGATGTCCCGAACTCAAAGTTGGTAGAAGGATAATGGTCGTTATGTTTCAACGTAGCCCTTTTCCCTGTAAATTACCATTTTCTAACTTTGTATATACTCTCTGGAATCACGCGTTTGGCTGATCTCCATCTTTTCAATAAAATTTGAGCCCTTGTGCTTTTGTTTGTAATTCTTTATTTGTTTTAGCTTTACAGAACGACGTTGTTTAAACTTAATCAGCGATTCTTGAAATAAAACAAAAATAAATTTACTTGTTAAACTTTTTCTGCTTTTAAATTAAAGATGGCATTTCTTTTGACTGTTGAACATCAGAAGAACATCGATCGCTTCTCCCGAAGTAAGCGAACTCCAAAGTGCAGAATCAAAGTACTCCTTCTAGACCAGTACTCCTGAGTGAAGGATCAATAATGTCAGAGACCATGTTTCGTCTGACATCCTCGGCCGAGTTCTCATCTCCTAAGCCTGATCAACATAGCTCCCAACGGGACTATCTCTCCTAAGCAAGGTGGAATTGCTATTTTGAATCAATGGTACTTCTTCGCCCCGCGATGGCCGAGTATCCAATTGTGTTCATCCATTAGTCTGTATGTCGCGTCTGTTTTGTCAGCATATACATACATACATCATGCATTATTGATTTGCATTCACATTTCATATTGCATCACTATCACTCTAGTCGGTCTTGTCCCCTAGTGGTAGAAGTCCTCTCAATCGAGTTGTCAGTTCTTGCCTCGTCAGGAAATACTGTGCCTGAACAACCTCGCTTCCAGTTTAATTCTGGAAAGAAGTTGGTCCTTGGCCACTTTGATAATTTGAACCTCTGAAAGATCAGAGAACCTTCAATAAACATCACTCTTCGCCATTGAAGATGATATCCTTGCTTTCCCGGATTAAGGAAAATCCACAGAGAAAGCCTCGTGATTAGAGATTCGGCAGCACGCCAGTTTTGCTCCGAAAAAAACCACTGATGAGAAGGTCATTGGCACCTCAAAATTGGATCCCATCATATGGCATTTCTCCGGGAGGATCCCGAGAAAAGTATGATGTAACCCCAAAAGGAAGCAGTTTCTCAAGGGACTCGTTTTCCCCAGTAGAATCGACAAATGGCGTCTCCAACAGAGAAGTTTGTGTACCTCTACAATTCAGACGAATGGGTTCCCCAGCAAGTCTGACATCAAAACTTTTTCCACTCAAATGGCATCTCCCCAGGAAAATTCGGCGAGAAGTTTGAAGGAAAACCGCTACTAACAGCGTTCCTTGTCAGTAAAGTTTATTGACAAAAGAAACTGAGACCAGTTCCTTGGTAGGAAACCAGGATCGAGGGGAAGTTTAAATCAACTAAGACCAGTTCCTTGGTAGAAAACCAGGATCGAGGGGAAGTTTAAATCAGAAACTAAGACCAGTTCCTTGGTAGGAAACCAAGAACGAGGGGAAGTTTATAAAAGAAACTAAGACCAGTTCCTTGGTAGGAAACCAAGAGCGAGGGGAAGTTGACAAGAGAAAACTGAGACCAGTTCCTTGGCTGAAGACCAGGATCGAGGGGAAGTTTACCTTTTCTAAACATCATTGCTTAGCTAAAGAAGATGAATGCGTAAGCTACCATTCATAACCACCATCAAAATTTCGGATATTCCGATATTTAATCCTCTTGCACCCCGAATGCTCGAATACTTTCGTCATTCACACCTTCGGGTCCAAGAAGATTAAATAGGGGCATCTGTAATACCCCAAATTTTGACCACTAGAGTTTCCCATCATTGTGAAAATCATCATCATAATATGGATGAATCATCATGCCTCATTAGTCTCCCCAAAGATGGGTGAGCATCCACTACAATCAAAATTAGGGTTTCAAGCCCTCTCTGAGCTTTAGACAAAGGCTCAATCAAGAAATGACTTGATCTTCAACTTGTCTAATCTCTTAAACATCCACAATGGATCAAAAAGGACTCCCACTTCAAGGATTAAGCACAAGGCTGCTCCCTTCTAGGTGGATCAAGCCTCAAGATCGACAGTGTCACCAAATTAGGGTTTTGGTCGACCAGGGCCTCCAGATGGAAATTTTCATCTGGGCACAAGGCAATGATCCAAAACATAACCTAATATACTTCATGGAACCTCATGAACCCATGCATCAAGTCAATTTTGCCTCAGGGGATGAATTCAACAAAAATCAGGAATTAGGGTTTCTTGACCTAATTCACCCCTAAGTTGACTTTTGGGACAAATCATGAGCCAAGACCTCAAGAGAGGATTTTAGGGTCTCTAATATACCATATTGATCCATTTGGAACAATGGATTGATCCAAGAAGCTTGAGCAACAAGTCTCAATTTCATCTGCACCACAATTAGGGTTTCGCGAGAAAAGTCAACTGTAACTTTGACTTTTGACCTAGACATGCTCCCAAACCCTAATACATGATTGAATATACCCTATGACACCCATGGAACATGTCCATCAAGTTTGATTTAGGTCAAGGACATGATTTCCTGAAGAATTGCACAGTTTGGAATTCATCTGATAAAAAGTCAACTGTGCACAAAAGTCAACTTTGACTTTTTGAGATTTTTCACCAAAATGGATTTTTAACCCTAAAATGATGTTAATGTATGATTTGAATCATCATTCATCAAGAAAAATCAAGAAAAGTGAGATAACTTGTAAAAGGGGTAACCATAAAACTTAGAAATTTTTCTAAGTTAAAAATAAAGTGGCAAGGGTACCAACTTTGAAGGACCATAACTCCTAAACCACAAGGCCATTTTTTCTCATCCAAAGATAGATTTGTAGCCCTCATTATCACCTACAAAAACTTCAACTACAAGTCATTCCAATTCATTAAGGATTTTGAGTTATGGAGTGATCAAAGTGGCTGAAAAGTGAAAATGTCACTTTTTCCAACACTTAGTGAAATTTTCACTAAGTCAGATTCTGCCTCACTTTTTGCCAAATGTAGGGGGATTTTTCACTTGGAATCAAAAGAGATCAAAACCAAACTTGTTCAAACAGTTGTTGTATCATGTAAGAGCTTTCCAAAATGGCCAAGAACATTGCCAAATTCAACCTACACCATGAGATACAACATTGCCAAGTTGCCTTGCTGAAATCTGTCAAGGCAAGGCAGAATTTGCAACTTTGGTCGATTTGCCAAAATCAGCCAAATTCAATTGCTCCTATCCACTTGGACACCTCAGAGGATTGAATCTAAAGGGGACAATCACTGAGCCAAGCCTCCAAAGTCCATGGAACAAGAAATAGCATGTTGAACCTAGAATGGCCAAAATAGGGACAAGACTTCAAATTTGGAATGAGGCATTCAATGGAACCATCAAGGTGGCATGGACTGAGCCATTCTCATCTGAAATCAGTCAAGACTTATCCAAGACCAAGGGAACCAAAGCTCTGTGCCCTAACCTCTAGTCAATGGCTAGAGGAGACTTGAAATTGCATTGGACAACATTGGCCAAACCTACTTACCAGCTGCCATGCACTATTCCTTGCAAAAGAAACTTGCTCTACTATAAATAGAGCTCAATTGTGGTCAGTTTGAGTACACCAAAGCCATCTAACAGATGCTTTCCTCAAAATCTCTTCTTTCACTCCAATTTTGCCTTCTAAGGCAAGTCACTATCGGGTTTTGAGTTTGAGAGCAATTCCAATCAAACCAATCACTCACACACCTCACATACATCACATATGAGTTGATCAAACACTTAGATTACTTCTGAAACATCAATTTCACAAAATCACCAGCTAGTTGCTCAAGGTTTTAACCAAAGTGCAGTTGAGGTACCACAAAATGATCCAGCCAATTTCAATCAAGTCCAACCATCCAAACACAATCCATAGGGTGTAGGGAAGCTGTTCAGATCATCACAACTCATCTGTAACACCTCCAAATCAAAAATCACTTTGAACTTGCTGTCACGGCCTAGAGGTAAGCACATGCTTGGCCATCTCTCAATCTATGCATATTTCCTCGCACAATAATTTGGCCATATGTTCATAATCATGCATGGAATGTTTTCCCTCAATTAATTGCATTGTTTGAATCGTGTATCAAAAATCCTAGCCTTCATGCAGAAATTAGGGTTCTTGAGGTCTCTTCGTGATTTCTTGTTGTATGTTTAATTTAAATGAAATTAAAGTACATAGACATGATCGTGAGGTTGAGACGAGCATAATGATATGTGGATTGCATGATATGATTTCGTATTCATGGAGATTGGATAGAAAATGAAAATCTGAGAAACCAAGAACACGCGCGTGTTCTTCAGCTGTTCTTGGCGCCATTTTTCATATATTCAAATATTTGAATTTTGTGATTTTGTTTAATTGATTCAAAAATTAATTTCTCTCTGAGTTTTAATGATTTTGAGTTGATTCTTTTTTTAATAATTCACAAAAATGTTAAAATATTTTATTTTCACATAAAATTCCAAAAATATTATTTATTTCATATAGGGTTAAATGGTATTTACCCCCCTGCCATATAGGCGTGTTTTGGTTTTCCCCCCCTGAAATTTTTTTTTTGTGAGTCCCCCCTTGTAAAATCAAGATTCTGTTTGCAGAACCCCATATCCCTTGTTTGGCTGACTGGGCATGGAGAATCTGCACACGTGGCTGCTGACTGGACTTATTTTTAATTTTTTTAATTTAAATTTTTTTAGTTTAGGTTTATTTAATTGTTTTTTTAGATTTTATATAATTTATAATTTTTTTATTTACTTAGATATTTCTTAAATTAATTTTTGTATTAATTTTATTTATTTAAATTATTAAAATATTTAATTTGGGCCTAAGCCCACTTTTATTTCAAGACACACATTACTATCTATTTTGGTCTCTTTTCATTTCAAATTGGTGTGTGTTTTTGATATATAAACACTACTAATATGTTTAATAGTTTCGATGTGGGACTTATTTGTTTCCAAACAACCACACGCTGCAATTACCCCACCCAAGCCAACAGATATTTCAAGCTTTCACTACACCAATCGACCCCACAAATAAGCCTATTTATTCAAGCTTTCACTACATCAAGCTTCCAAACACGGTTCATTTTCTGCATCAACACATGAACCTGCTGCACTCTCAATGTTTGTGTTTTTAAAGTTTCCTTTAGTATTATGCTAGTTCCAGTATGAACATAACTCACCCTGCGATTTACTAATCATTACAATCAGCATACATGAAGAACAAATGGAAAAGTTAGTGAACAGCAGCACAAGTTCCAAAACCATGGAAAGAGATTCTGAATTGTTAATGTTGTGTGTTTTAGAGGGGCAATACTATTTCACTATTTCATTTCCACCAATTAATTAATGAATGTAAGGCGCTGCACTTAATGTAGAGGGGCAATACTTCATTGAACCAATTCCTCACTATTACTATATATATCACGTGAATGAATTGAAAACTAAAAATGAATCATGGATTCTATGCCACAATCATCATACGTTGTCGTGCATAAAAGAAAAGAAAGTGGCACTCAAATTATACTACTTAGTTTAATATAGTTGTCTACTCTTTCTCCATCTCTAATAATTGTTACGCGCAACAGTAATAACATTGGTAATTAAGTGACCATTTCTCATTCTTGCGCATAATAGTTTTCACAAAGGCCGTTCATTTTGGAACTTATCTGCAATATCAACAAAAAATATAGCAGCACATAATCCTCAAACTTGGAAATTGCTGTACAAAATATATTCCTCCAATGTGCATAATGCAGTAGATTTGACAATCAAATATATTAATTGCTGAGTACAGGAAATAACATATTTGTTATCAACATTGGAAATGAATTGAATAGCATAAAGATTCATGGAATGATAAAGTCAAACCCCTCTACCAACCTTCCACACTGCAATCTTTGTTCATTACAAGGGTTAGTTAATTACAGGAACTTTTTCTTCATCTTCATTTCAAATTCTTGTTGCAGTTACAACATGATTTGTATTATAGTTGTGTTGTTTTATTGTTTCAAATTCTAGCCACTCATTTGTGAAATATTATAGTTGTGCAATCATAGCAAGATAAAATAATGGTAATGGACAACAATGGTTAATATCTACTGTGTGTTATGAAAGCAAGACAGATTCAATTTTGTACACACAGTTTGTGTTTGGTATCTCTGGTTTTTGTCCCACATCGGATAGTTATGCTATGAATTTAGTGTATATATTACTAACATGTACACTAGATTATAAATGATATATTACATGTGCCAAAAAGAATACTATTGGATTGTGTCTATTGGGCTTGGCCTTGGCCCAATTTAAATAATTTTTAAAATAAAAATTTGAAAAAAAAATATTATTTGGTAAATTTAAAATAATAATTAAAAAAAATATTAATACAAATAATTTAAGAAAATTATAAATTAAATAAAATCTTTAAAAAATTAAATAAACGCAAATTAAAAAAAATTAAATAAAAAAAATTAAAAAAATTAAAAATAAGTCCAGTCAGCAGATCAGTCAGCAGCCACGTGTGCAGATTCTCCATGCCCAGTCAGCCAAACAAGGGATAGGGGGTTCTGCAAACAGAATCTTGATTTTACAAGGGGGGAATCACAAAAAAAAATCTTCAGGGGGGGAAAACCAAAACACGCCTATATGGCAGGGGGTAAACACTATTTAACCCTTTCATATAATTGATATTTTTGTAAAGAATTAATATTTTGATTGTTTTTGGCATTTTAAATATTTTTTCTACATTGATTTTGCAACTTTTAATGCTTTCTAATTATTTTGTAGGTCAATACTTAATTTTTGAAACATTAATCCAAGATCACAATTTGTTTTCCATGTGTTAAACAATTTTTGATCATTTTAATTGAATTTTTATTCAATTAAATACATTTTGAAAACAAATTAGGGTTTTGGATTAATTCAACCCTAATAAATCATTTTCAAAACACTTTGGGCCTCTTGAGAGAGTGTAAGACCCATACCCCCTTGTACAAAGACTTTTTGGGCCTCACTCATTGTATAAGTCCCTCTGTACAAGTAAACGGTGCGATCGTCGCCCGTTTAAAATAAAAGAATCATCTGGGCCTCTCCTTGAGCTATAAGACCCATTCAAAACACTTTGGGCCTCTATTAGAATGTAAGACCCAATCCCCCTTTTAACCAAAACATTTGGGCCTCACTTATTATATAAGTCCCTCTGCGTTAAACGAAAACCTCGGCGCGATCGCCATTTTTAAACGAAAAACCAACTGGGCCTACCCTCGTGTTATAAGCCCCACTTTTTTTTCTTTTTGGGCCTCTTGAGAGAGTGTAAGACCCATCCCTTTGTACAGAAAACCATTTTTAGGCCCCAGTCACTTGTATAATTCCCTCTGTACAAAGTCAAACAATGCGCTCACTGATAAAACCCTGGGCCTCTCCTTGAGCTGTAAGCCCCAAATCTTTCTTTTTCAAAGCACTTTCTCCTTTGATTTTGAATATACTGTTGTTTTCAATCTTTCTTTGTTGAACAACTAACCAAACAGCATGGAAGCACTACAACCGAGTAAGTGTTTATCGCTTTCGTTTACTGCTTTCATATTATAAACTGTATTGTGGGGCTGCTCACTGTAAGTCTCCTTTCATAAACTCATATCTACTGTGTAAAAATAGTATAGATATTTCGAGTTTCCCCGGCAACTACGTCTAGAACTAGGTGACGCCGTTTCATTTATTCGTAGAAATAGACGCCTAGATCCCCAATAGGAGCACCAGATACAGTCTTCTCTTCGGCTGTCCTCCTTAGGAATCGTCAAGAAGCTCTACTCCCCAAGATGAATGTATTCTCCGTGAATGGCATCTTTGAGTTTCTTCCAAATTCTCGAACTTTCCTGACTTGATCTATTCCTTGTGGATAGCTTGCCTTGAATGTCTCGAGGTTTGGGTACCCACTACGGTCATAATCTTGGACCTTAACTAAGGAACCCTCTTTAAAAGCTAAAAGTCACTGGATAGTAAACCTCGCACGTTTACCAGTGGTTTTCATCTTTAAAAGAGTTATCTCTCCTAATGGAAAAGAGATGATAGACCCACGGGCTTCTTAAAAGCATCGGCCTCCTCTTGGGCATTATTCAAGGACACTACGGCTTCTTAGAAGTATTCACAGCCTCCTCTTAGGCTTTGTATAATGATCTCTTCCTTCGGGAATGATAGCCTCCTCTTGGGCTTCGTACAAGGACCCGTCGGCTTCTTAAAAGTTTCCAGCCTCCTCTGGGGCTTCGTACAAATTGTCCCGACGACCTCCTAGAGGTATAGGAACAGAACTTAGTCATCCTCATAGAACAGTCCTTTCATAGAGTCTACTACTGTTTCTCAAAGCATAGTACAAAAGATAAAACTCTAGACACGGACAGTCTAACCTCCTTGAGTCTCAAAGACATTCTCAAGCACCCTTCGTTAAATAGGAAGGAAACCCGCAGACTCGGACAGTCTCAACACCCTTTGGATTTCCAGTTTCCCAAAAAAAAAGGAAACAACCCCGATCCTCAGATCTAACCCATGAGTACAGTGTTGCTCATATAAGAACTGATTTTCTCTTTTAAAATCAGTATATTGGATCTGTCACTCAACTGAAACAGTTACAATAGCCTCCATCTCGGGCTTTGTACGAGATACCAAAATTCTCCCCAGGGGAGTCAAACAACGTTTAGCCTCTCTCTCGGGCTTTGTACGAGACACATAAGAGACTCCCTCGTTGAGTCAAACAATAGCCTCCATCTCGGGCTTCGTACGAGACACAGAGACTCTATCATCGGGTCAAAACCTTTTAGCCTCTCTCTCGGGCTTTGTACGAGACACAAAATAGCCTCCTCTTAGGCTTTGTATAATGATTTTCCTAGCGGAAATTAGCCTCCTCTTAGGCTTTGTATAAGAAAACCACTGGTTAATCCAATTAACCTTTTAGCATCAAAGTTGTACCTCGTTCACAGTACACAAACATCAACAACTCCTTTCCCTTCATCTAATCCCTGTAAGCGGCAAGCCTCTGGATCATCTATATCCACGCCAATGTCCCTCTTTTAGCATGAGAAATTCCTAAGGAAAGATGGCATTGCTCTACACTGAGTTAAAGTCTTCTCCTTCAGGTTAAAACCCTTTCTTCGGAAATTATGGCATTGCTCGGATCCGCGTATCCCAGTTAAAGTAATTCTCCTTCTCCCCTCTTTAGAGATGACAAATTCTCTCTAAAGCCGAGGTCTTTCAGCTTCACGTCTTGGGCTTTGAACAAGACACAAATAGACCTTTCAGCTTCACATCTTGGGCTTTGAACAAGATACAAATCACCTTTCGCTTCACATCTTGGGCTTTGAACAAGACACCAAAACACCCATTTCCTCCCATAGAATAGGAGGAACTACGAACGCTCTGATTTCCCTGTTTCGGTAAACGGGAATACGTAGGCATAAGATCGAAAGAAAAGATCTTAGCGAGCACAATCAACAAAAAACCCAAATCCCATATCTCCATCAATCAAAAAGCAGTAATTCAAAAGCATCAGTCCTAACATCCTAATCCTCGTTCCCCGCCAGAAACCTTCTGCCTAGATAAAAAGAAAGAAAACCGTATTGGCAAAAATACAAATAACCAGTACAAAGGCCCCCCACATTGATAGCATCCGTAACCTAACAGACCGCTGTTTAAACTCAGTATGCAAGCAGGGTTAATTGGAGACATCTATTTCCCTTCCTTATTCAGCTCATAATAGGATAAAAAATGAATCGACCTATAGTCAAAGCTCAAACCGCAGAGAGCGACCAGCGCTTAAGAACCGCGTCCAAAATCGCTCGCTACACCAACCAAAGCCAACAATTGAAATAATACTCTAAATAATTAAAATGGGGTGTTACATGTACTAGGGTTCTTGTATCTGTAAAACATGGTTCTAAGAAGTTCCCAGAGTCATCGTAAATCTTTCGGATATTATCGGCCTACGTGACTACTCACGCGGGTTAATAATATTCTCAAGATAAACTCTCCTGAGTGTAGTATCGCGTATCAACCATTTGGGACTACTCCCTCATAGCCATCGCACTACGACCTAAAAAGGCCAAGTGGGGTGAAGGTAACTACGGTCCTCAGTCTCAAGGGCACCCAAATCGGAAAGAGTGACATCAATGTGACTACTCACATCAGACATCAACAATCCCAAAGGGCCTCAACAGAGCATGGTCATCATATGCCATAAATTGCTAGGACTACTCCCAACAACCGACTATTGATTACACCACAATCCTATCATAAATGTATGCTCAAGTCCAGGTATAGGACATATCCTCACCACTCAAGGTAATAACCCTTCACAGAGAAAAACCCAAGCACAACAGGTATATATACAGATATGAATACACAAATGTACAAGCAAACAAACATATAAATAACACAAAGACAAACAAGATAGGCTTAGCCCTCTTAGGGAGTATCCCCAGTGAAGTCGCCATTTTCTGTTGCGGTGAGAATCAGATAACAAGCTATTAATTAACTTGAATCACACATCTTTGAAATTCACCACCGAGCTTTGATTTATCCAAAGGAAAGGGTAAAGATCGAAAAAACCCTAATAAGAGATCTAAGGTTTGGGGTTGGTTATACTAAGGGAAGGTATTAGCATCCTAAGTATCTGTGGTACTCTAAAGGAACCTCTTGTTTATGTTTGTGTTATATTAAAGTTTGCTTGTTAAGGGAAATGCGCTAAGGTAAAAAACCTAGGGGTATATACACTAAGTATGCTCGCCAAGACATCACATCTCGTGCCTACGTATCCTGACGGGAATGGAATAAGAGCATTCGTAGTTCCCCACAATGGGGTGAGGAACTCTTGACTGTGGTCAAGGTTCCTAGGGAAAGTAGGGTTTGAAAGCAAGACACCTACGTGGAGTGCGGCGTCTCCAATGGTTAAGTTAAAATAGCGAAGAAGTGTTCATGGGAAAGAGTAGGGTCTGACAGCAAGACGCCTACGCGGAGTGCGACGATTCCAAGCTTTAGGCTAGGTTAAAAGGGTAATAAGCTATCTATGACCTTTCCGTCAATAGAGAGACTTTCCTTTGGAATAAGGGAGATGAACTTATGAACATGAGTTAAGGGATTGAAATTAAATAAACAGTATGAATACGACAAAGGTAATATTTTCAAAGTTTTGAAATTGGAGACATGTTGAAGCTATGAAATAATAGCTAAGATGTACAAATAACATAATGATTTTATCCAAGGCTCAGGAACAGATAAACACACCACAGAAAAAAATCTCAAAAGTCCTCGGGAAGCAGCTGATGGTTTTCCATGAAAAATTCAAGGACTAAATATAAAGTTAGTGCATATTTTTGTTATTTTTGTTTTGGAATTTTTTTAGAAAGAAAATAAAATAAATATGAGAATTGAAAATAAAAACAAGAAAAGAACTACGCATATTTTTTTTGTTTTTTTAGAAATCTTTAAAATGAAAATAAAATTAAAAGGAACATGGAAATTGAAATTATGGAAAGAAAAAAATAAAAAAAGCAATGTGGCAGGTGCCACTTAATGGTGGCGGGTGCCACCTTAACTCATTAAATAATAAATAATGGTGGCAGGTGCCATGGTTTTTTCATGGCAACCTAGGGTGCCACCATTTCTTCACAAAAAGAGTGGCAGGCGCCACTTAGAATGTGGCAGGCGCTACATGTACCCTTTTCCCTTTTTATATTTCTTTTTTTTTCATTTTTTGTTTTGTTTTATTTTTAAATAACAACTATAAAATAAAATCACAATAAAATCATGCATAACATTTATTCAGAAATCAATTACTAACATGATAACAAAATATGATGATATGAAACAAATGATTACGACACCGTAAAAATGAAATGAAACGGAAATGAAACAGAGATGTGAATGTTACCTAGTGGAGATGGTCCACTGCCTCTTCACCGGTACGTATTCGGAAGAAAACCGGACGAACTTCTTTTTCCTCAAAGTTCCACAACAAGGTTGGACTGTGGAAAGCTCGAACCGAAAAACTTTTGTAACAATATTCAGAATAACGGTAACTGGGGGAGAAATATGAGGAGAGTATTCACTATTTTTTCTGGGTGAATCTGGTGTCCTTGAAACTGAAGATGAAGGGTCCTATTTATAGGAGAAAGTGAGTTTGCAGCATTGCCGGTTTTACCCTTTTTTTTCAAATCTTCGCAAGTGGTTGGTTTGAAAAGTCTTGATTAATCATAATAGCATCAGAGAATAAGTTGTGCTGAAGAGACGTAATGCCATGTCTTTCTGAAAAGGTGTTCTTTTTATTCATGATGAACTGAAACCACTTGCATTATTTTAGTTAAAACAAAATATATAAAAAAAGTTGTGACAGGTGCCACCAAAACCCTATGGCAGGCGCCATGGGTGGGTAATGGAGGCGATGGGTGCCACTTAAAGAAGTGGCAGGCGCCACCTTGTTCATTTTCTTTTTTTTCTTCTTTTTTTTCTTTCATCTTTTTTCTTTCTTTTCCTTTTTTCTTTCTTTTCTTTCTTTTCTTATTTTTTTCTTATTTTTTTCAAATATAATCCACAAGATGCCTTGTGCTCTCTCATACTCTATATCAAGGATTGAACACGTGAATATTCCAATTTTGGTCCAATAACATCAAAGTCAGGAGCTCAACTTTTCGGTCAAAACCCTCATTTCTTTCAGGAATTCCAATGGATGATCTTTGAGAATTTTGCTTCTTCAATCTCTTCCAAGGTCCATGGATGGCCTCTAGGGATGTCCAGAACCATGTAGAATCAAGTTCCAAAGCTTGGGAAAATGTCCTGACCAAAACCAAAAGTAATGGTTGTCTGTCGTTGAGAAAACTCTAGTTTGAGGCCTGGTGAATCCCGTGGTTCATGGCACTCGTAATAAGAACCGAACACACTTGATTTCTTGTTGAATAAAACCTCTTGAATGTAGGTGAGCTCAAATGGTTGCATTTGGAGCCACATACCTTGAAACATGGGAGAGTCTGGCTTATTGACTTTTGTTCTTTTCCTGTGTAAACCTGGATTTCACAAAAGAAACAAACTGGCAAGATATTGTGGTTAGTTAACAATGCATGGATGAATGAACCCTAAATGTAAGCAAAATGTTATGACATCTAAGGGGTAAAATTTGGGGTACAACAGGTTTATTATTAAATATGCTCGCCAAAACTTCGCGGTCTTGTGCCTATATATCCTTACAAGGATTGAATCAGAGCATTTGTAGTTCACCTCACTAGGGATGAATGAACACTTGATTATGATCAATCTTCCAAAAAAAGGGGGAGGTAAGTGTTGTAGCCTTAACACTTACACGACTTTCACAAAGTCAAAAGAGTTGTAAATTCTACCCTAAGTCTAAGTTGTAGGACTTAATGACTTCAACAAGGTCAAAGGGAAATTGGGTATTGCTAAACTACCTATGAAATTAAGTCAATGAAGTATTCTTTCCCTTGGATTTGGAAACAAAAGGCAAAAAATGAGGAAGAAAGCTAACAAGCTAACATCACTTGGGGAATAACTTGACAAAGTTAAAAGTAAGCATGAACAAATGGATGAGATGAACAAGGATGATATTCAAACATGATATCAATTATAAGTAACAAAGGTAACATTCAAACATGATGTTAATCAAGGAATTATATGAGGTATGACAAAGTTCAAATACACATGGTAACAACCAAAGAACAAAGGTAAATGTGACAACATCTAAAACAAGGACTTAACAAAGTTACAAAAGATCAAGGTAACACCATGAACACGTTCAAGACTTTAATGAAGTTACAAATAAAGATGGTGACAACCAAGGTAAACACATACAACAAGGATATTATAACACCTAAGCATACATGAGACATAGTTCTAACAAGTCTAAAACATCATGGATGTAAACAAGAATTCAAATCAATCATGGATAAAGCAATATCAACATGGTATCAAGGATGACAAGTTCAAGTACACAACTAGGGTAAGCATGGATTAGGGTTCACTAACAACACTTAATCATTAATACAAGACACACATGGACAAGTTGTAACAACACTTAATCATGAATATAATTTAAATATTTAAACATGGATAAGTCATCACAACACTTAAGCATGGATATGAATTACAAGTTTAAACAAGCATGGATATGAATATCAAACATGGATAAGATCAATCAACATGAATGGATCAAAATATGGTTCAAACATGACACATACAATCTAAGGAATCATATTGAGACATGGTTTAACATAAACACCACTTAATCATGAATACAATTTAAGATGTTCAAGGCAAACAAAGGTAACAACCAAGGCATACTTGAGAAAAGAAACATGTTCATAACAATAACATGTAGGTAGAGGATGCAAACACATAAAGGATGACATGTGAGCATATAGATGACAAGATATAGTTTAAACATCTCTTAATCATGAATACAAGTTAAGACATTACTTGAACATTTAATCATGAAAACAAGTTAGACATATTTAGGACAACTAGGTAACAACCAAACATACATGTTATGGGTTCAATCATGGTCTCAAACAAGATGGAAACATCACAAAGGTTTAGACATACAAGCATGTATACAAAATCATATTAAGACAAAAATCAAGTGTTTATGAACACATAATCATGGCATAATCCACACAAGAGCACATGTGCAAATCAACATTCAAATAAGACATGGAAGAAAGTCATGTCTCAAGGACAAAATGACCAAGTAAGGACTCATGGTATAGTCAAAGTTTCAACACACACTTAACATGTAAACATACACCAAAAATGTGTCAAACTCAAGTCAAAACAAAGGTACACAAGTTAGCAACATCACACAAGGTCTACACAAAGTATATGAGGTTCATACAAGTCATTGTGGACAAAGAAAATCAAAGGATAAACCAAAGTATTCAAAAGAAACTTTAAGAAACCCTAAAAAAGTCACCTACTTTGAACAAGTATAAGTGCAAGAAAAATAAATATTTTTGTGGATTTATTTTTATAAACAGAAAATAGACATTTTCATGAACAAGTGGCAAAAAGAAGGGGTCAAAAAGCCTTTGGGATCATCAAGTTATGAAACTTTTAAAATGTGAAGAAAAACAAAAAAATAAGTGTTAAAAAATAGGAAATGGTCTTGGGAGGATTTGAACCCACGTTGCTTGGCTTGCCACTCAAAACTAAGCCATCTGAGCTATGGCACGCATGTATTTGTGGAAACAGAATAATATATTTAAAAATAGCTTCAGGAATGAACATAAAACAAAAATAGCACAAAATGGCAAAAAGGGGGTTCAACATGGTTCGAACCCAGGTCATGAGGCAAGGAAACAAGGAAATGCAAAGGCGCGCTACCACTGGGGTGGTGATACATCCATTGTATCACCCACACCTAATTAAATATATACTAAGTCATGACCTAAATGCTGAACAAAACAAAACATCATCTTCTTCCTTCTGATCGTTCTCCCTCCATTTTCAAAATTTTCAAAAATATATCTTACGGAATACTACATGAAATGTTATGGAACAAAAATGAAACTTGTGTATTTTTTGACAAATAACACAATGATAATAATTAATTCCCTTAAAATTAACTATAACTTAAAAATCAACACTGAAACTTAAGAACCCTAAAATGGAAGTTTCAAACATACTGTCATATACATTGATGATAAACGACAATCAAATGAGGGTAAATAATGTAAACATCATAGCAAACAAGTTTGTAGTTCAATGTGGATCAAAATATAGCATGATTCAATGAGTTCCAGTTAAATGCAACTTACCTCTTGAAGCAAAATTCGAATTTCCACAAATGCTGTTACATAATTGATTTAATTATCTAGATAGCTTCCTTGAACCTCCTAAGACCTTTTCTGAATGCTTAGAATCAACTAGAATCACCTGGAACAAACTGTGCCTTCCTTCTTGCAAAATAAGAAAAATGAGATTTTGATTCTGGACCAAATGGAGTTACAGTCAAGAACTAAGGTTAGGGATATCTCAAGGCATGTTTGAGGATTGGTTTTCAATGATCAAAGTGTTTGAGTAGGGTCAGAATATGATTTTGGTGTGGAAGATGCAAAAAGTCAACAAAACTTGGTTTTGAAGGTTGACTTTATGTTTCTATAGGTTTTTGATGAAGGTGATGATTTGAACACATTTAGGGAGTGTTTTGTGATGTGTTTGAGCAATTGGTTTGGTGGTTTGGTGTTTGGAAATGCAAATGGGTGAGTTTATGCAAAATGAAGTTTTCTTGCACAAGAGATGATTGATTATGCAAGATGATGGAATGAGGCTTGTATGAGTGTTTTTCTGAGGTTTTTATTGTGTTTTTGAAGCATGAATCATGTCATTATTTATAGGGAAAGATTGAGAATCAAGGGTCTGCAGAATCACAAGTGTATGGAGTTTGGTTTGGTTGGAATTCAACTTGATGGTTCCATGAATTTTTTGAAGTTCCAATGCAAGTTACAAGATCTTCTAGAGTTATTGAGAGGTTCAGAGACCTTGCTTCTCAGTACAAAACTTTTGGAGTGCAGAGGAAACCATTACAATGCTCAAGAAGTTGACTTTGGTGATTAAAGTGCCTTTATCAAATTGGAAGTGTGACCTTTCTTCCAAAAATGGCAAAATCTCTTGAACAAAAGCTTAATCAACTAGATAATGCTTCATTATTTCGTGTAATCTTCTTATTATGGAAGTATTTAGAGATAATGTGGCCTAAAAAGTGGGATTACAAGGCATGGCTTGGAGATTTGATCAAGAACAAGTTATGGAAATGGCTTGAAATCCAACTTTGAGACACCAACTTCATCCCTTCGAATCTCTCAGCTCAAGAATGGTATCAATGAGTTCTTGTACTTTTTGAAAATCCCCAAACATGCTCTAAAACTTTCATGTTTTAAGAATTTCTTTATTCTCAATGGATCTTGGTTAAAACTGGCTCCCAAGTTTGGTGCTTTTTGGAAATTAAAACTGCCTTGAAATTTTTCTAAGTGTGGAACTTTTTTCACTCACCTGATGACTTCATAACTCAAAATCCTTTCACTTTTTGGAGATTAACCCTCATTGAAAAAGTTTTAGTATGGTTTAAGGGCTTAAATTTGATCTTTAGAACACAAAAAATGGTGGTCTAGATTGAAAGTTATGACCTTCCAAACTCGGCACCAAATTTAGGGTTTTTTTCAACACTTAGAAAAAAATCACTTTCTTCCCCTTTACCCCTTTTGCAAGTAACCTTCAAATTATTTATTTTTCATGATCAAACTCATTGATCAAACATTTTCCCATGTAATTTAGCTTGAAGACTTCAATTTTGACCAAAAATCTCAAAAGTCAAAGAGTTAACTTTGCAGTTAAAGGCTTGTGTATCAGATGAAATTGATTGTGTGATCTTCAATGATCTTGATCTCTTGAGTCTTTCAAACATCATGGATGGACTCCAAGGAAGTATCTTGGATCATGTCCCAAGGCTTGAGATCATGTCTTGATTAAAATTCAAAGGCACAATTAACTTTGTCTGATGAAACCCTAATTTGTGATCAGATGAAGTTGCGTCTTGATGAACTTGTAATGAGACCAATTTGTACTTAAGTTTTTGATGGAGAGAGGTATCTTGAGTGTATTCACCATTAGTAGGTTTATGATCAATCCAAGACATTGACTGATCAAATAAAGATCCTCTTGATTCTCTTGGTTCAAAACCCTAATTCATAGATGAAACAAAACAAAGAGCACTTTGCACATGGTTAGGTTAGCAATGCAATGCACGATGTTCCTAGAATGATGATGAAATCTAGGGTCAAAATTTGGGATATGACAGTATACAATGGAAAAAATGTTTCTGAGAAACCGTATCTTGTTAGATCAATAGACACTTTTTTATACGCACTCGTTATAAGATGACCCATTTCAGGGAAGCGCGTCTGTTTTTCCTCCGATATAGGTTCACTAATGTAAGGAACAAGAGATTCCTGAATTGCATCAAAATTTTCTTTTTTTTCCCGTATAGTTGTGTGTATGATTCTTTATGGCCCATCAAATATTTGACAAGTTTTTGGCGGACAAATGTATGATCAACCTCTCCTTTAACGAGCAAAGCAGAAACATCTCAAAAACCGCAGTTACCATCATCCTTAATATTGACGATTCATTCAATATATTTGTGCATAAAAATTGACATCTCGTCAATGAATTGGATTTTTTGGTAAAGGTGGTGAAGGAGGTGGTTTGCTAATACTAGCTCTTTTGAAAACATTTTTTTGATATTTTGCAAATGGAGAATCCGGAAAAAGTTTGTCAACATGTTTAAATTACGAAGGATAACATATCGTTGAATTGTCACTCGATGTTGGTTTGCCGTCTTAGGAGCACCTTTTGTTTTTACTAGTTGAGACGATGGTTTCAAATATGTAGTTTTTGGATAAGAAGTTTTCCTCATTTTCTCTTTGATGTGGAGTCTCATATTGTCATCGGATTTCAAAAATATCTCTTGTATCACTTCCCATTTGGTCAAGATAGAGATATTTGATTTACTGTACTTCATCACATCATCATCATCATCAAGTCTGAGCTTTTCCAGTGAGTACAAACCTCATTCATTTGTATTGGGCTATCATTTTTCACCGTGTTTGAAATTAGACAAGCACATGGGCGGCCATACGTTTTCCTAAGTGTGCAACCAAACTTTGAGATATTGGAACTTGCATTCTTAGCTCGTTTAGTTTCGTGAAAAATAAAATTCAATCTGTCATACCCCAAATTTGTCCTACCCTTCCATTCAAATCTTATGGCTTATGCATCTCATTTTCCTCAAGTACATACCTTCCATTAGGTCATCTAACATATCATGCATTCATTAATATCATGACTTGTTACTTGGATCAGAGGTCATGGAGAACTAGGGTTTCACATGGCAATTAGGGTTTCACATTTTTTGTAGGATTGTCTCTCAACTGAGGATGCAAAAGATCATGGATTAGGGTTTGTCCCTTGTACTTATGGTTATCAGATGGATCCTCAAAGTTTGGCTATGCAATCATTATGAGCATCATCTTCTGGTGTTCACCGTCATCACTTGATTGGGGTTTATTTCCCTAATCATATGACCTTCAAGGAGGTTTCTTGTGAATTTTATTCATCATATGAAGAATGATTTCATTGGTTGTTTGCATCGTAAGTCATGCTATTGGAGACCTTGGATAAAGGGTTTTGGCCAAGAATATCATGGTGCACCTTATAATTAGGGTTTCACTTGAACTTTATTCTTCAACCAAAAGGAGCTATTTGGTCATTGTGGTTGGCATCATACAATTATTCTTTGGTGTCTTCCATCAACTTTAATCATCTCTTAACCATGGCATGTCTATTTGTTTGATAATCCATTTGGGGTCTGGATTCATGGTGTATTCAAAGATTCATAGTGCATCTACAATTCGTAGTGCACATCTATCCAAATTTCATAAGTTCATAAGGCATTTCATGTTTCATTGATTCTTGATTCTTGTTTCATTAGGTACAATCACAAATTGCATAAGTTCATAGTACATGATTCAAATATGAAAACTTGGTGGGAAAGAGGTTATTCTAAATTCCAAATTTCTTTTCATTGAATTAAGAGAACCATAAGTACAAGTGTTCATTCAAATCATATCTACATCATCCCATACAAGAAATCACAAAAATTGGCAACTTTGACCAAAGGTTGACTTTGGTCAATAGTTGACCAAAGTCAATTCTAAACCCAAGCCCCATTTTCCTTCAATGATATGTCACTTCGTGTTTCCTTTGACTTCAAGGTTTCTCCATATGCCTTGACTTGTTCATTCCTTCATGATCCGCATCTTCAATTTGCCCAAACATAATCGGCTTGCAACAGAGCTGAATACATTTAGTTTGAATGAGCGAGTCAACCTACTAAAAAAAAAACTGTTTCTTTTGCTAGTCTCCGTTCAAAGGTGCATTCTACTGGAAACATAACAAGTTTCCAAAATATAGACTTCGCTGGCCAAGTTCCTGGTGCATATCCTGCAAATACAAAGTTGAATCACGTGTACAATAATCATCTTGATACAACTTTGAGGGAGCAAGGATGGACATATTGACTCTTTTAACTTCACCTGGAATTAATATTGCTATGTGTGCAGTGCTCTTTTCACTTTATTCTGTATTAAGGAAAAATCCCAGCAATGTTAATGTGTAATTTGGATGGAGACTAGAATCTCTTCGTTCACGACACTCTGGTTTCTGGCTGGAAATATTTTTTCCATCTCCTGGCAAGATAGTAAAAGCATGAGGTACATCCGAGAATGAGATATTGAATATTGGTGGCTGGGACGCCGTAATTTATGTAAGGATACTTGTGTTTAGTATTTGAGTTTTTCCATTACTGCCATCATTTGCACTGTTCTCATGTTATGGTAAAGAAATAATTCATAAGAACATACCTTTGGAGTCGCTGGAAGTTTTTACCTTTGAAAATGTCAAAACAAGTTCAAGATTGCTTTGGGCTCATTGTCTTGCATTATACAATACCACACTTGCAGCTTGCACTCTTCTTTACTTTGAATGCAAGAGCATACTAAGCTAAAACAACTTCAACAAGTCATAAATTTGGACTCAGTGAGGTCTCCGTATCCAACGCTTCAATGTCCAAACATCTAAACTCGAAAAGGATATAACAAGTGATACCTGTTTGAAACAATTGCTCGTGATATACTCTTGGAGAGGACAAACCGTATTTTTGAGGTCAATGAGGGCTGCAGACTTTCAGGCATAAATCTAATTTCAAATTATACAGAGAAGTCTAAGCTCACTATTATATAAATAAACTAGTAACTCATAACAAGAACTTGGAAAAAAAACATGTTTGTTAACATGGAAATTAGCTTGTAATGAACTAATTCTTCCTAGGAGTTCTCCCCGCTGATTCTCATAAGTTCTTTTAGAACCCTTATGTCGAGTCCTTGTAAGCGATCTCTTCTGATCTTTCCTCGATCGTAAACAAAATAAAGCAAGCAGCTGAGTGCAGAGGCCCAAACAGATTCCTCTTTTTCTTCAGTCTGAACAAGTAGAAGTGGTATCTCATATTTATCAATTACTGTATCATATTTATTCTGAGAACTTCCTTTTTTGCTTCCTTGCAGCATAATTTGAGTCTGGCTGTCATAGGAAGATTCTTGAGAATATTCTTCTTCAATTATGGAAGCTTCGTCAACAATCATAGGTTCTAGGAGATGAGAATGAACCCCTAGATTTACAATCAAATCGAAAGCCTGAATCCTGCAACCTGTTCCAGAAGAACTAAGAATCTCCTCAAGCATAGAAACAATGAGAAGAGCAGCTATAGCAGTAAACAGAGAACCACATTTTACTCATTCAAAAGAAGAAGTTCAAAACTAGTTCTATCCAAAAATCATAAAAAAGATCAAGCTACAATAGAAACTAACTTCTAAAACCACATTCTAACCAACTCCTCTAACAGAATTTCCCAAACTAACCTGATTTTTCATACTCTATAAATTGATGCTCTCATTCTTCATTAATTCTTCCTCAATTCTTTCTCTTGATTCTTCAATTTTCAATCTCTTCAACCTTCATTCTTCCTCTTCAATTCTCTTCCCCATAACTTCCTCTTCACACCTTAAAATTCCAATGGCATAACAAACTCTCTGGAAGTAATTTCCGCATCGCAACAAACCTCAAAATTTACCTTCTCTTGACATCAACTCAATCCTCACAGTTCACATCCATGCTTTAACAACTTCTTCAACCATTCATCAGAAACCTGCAATAATCCAATTCAGAAGCAAAATACTCACGCGGTTACGCACAACAACGATTCATAGCAACAATCCAGATTCAACGAAATTCAATAATCATCGCAACAACAATTCATGTCAAAGAAGCCGCAATGAGAAAAAGCGTGCAAATATAAGAGGAATCGAAGTAACGGCAAGCGTAAAAGATCGAGGGCCAGTTTGTTTTGGCTTTAAAATAATGGATTTTTTCTTTGTATTTTCAAAAATGGATTTTGTAAAACTGTTTTTCAAAATATTACAAGTTTTTTTATATTAATATTTTCTAAATTGCAAGACTAATTTTGACATCATACAACATAAACTCACATTATTGAAAATCAAAACATAGTCAAAATCGTAATTTTTGAAAAAAATTGTATCTCAAAAATGATTTTTATGAAAAATTATTTGAAATAGCTTCAAAATTAAGTGATTTTTTAAAATTTTGATATCCAAAATTTTTTTCGATAAAATGTAGATATATGTAAAATAAAATTTTAAAATAACTATTCAAACCAAATTCTCATTTGAAACTTTTATTAAAAGTTTTTTTGTAAATTTTTTTTTCACAAAATTTTGTTCCACTATAACAATTATTTAAAAAAAAATCCAAAACAAACGGCCCCGAGTCCATACCTGAATTCTGCTTCCAGGTAAACATTCGATCAAAGTTTTTTCTCGTTTCGATTTCCCTATGAATGGCATAAGATTAGGTTGCGTTTAATCTCGAGTTCTTGACGAGGAGTAAAGGACGTTGAAAGGTTGACGAAGAGATCCCGAGAGCGAAAATGATGAAGTGGATTAGGGATCTCCGCCGCTGCCGGCGTAGAGCCATGGCGTGGCGGAGACGATGGATAACGGTGATGCTTTGGAGAGAGTAGAAACAATGCTTTAGAGAGAAGTGAGTTTGTTTGAGTCTTGCTGTGTGTTGAAAGTCTCATAGCTTGTGTTTATTTTCCATGAGTTGGATTGGGCTTCTAAGTCAAACACCATAGAAAGGCTGTTCACACCCTTGTTTATTTAGCACACCTCGCTCTGTTCAATAACAAGGCCAGTGGGCCTTGAGTTTGGGCCCCTGCACCTGAATGACATATGCACACCTTAATCCTTAAATGCACCTCTCTCTTAGTGTTTCTTTGTTAATTTTTGGAGTAATTTTCTTGTTAAGTTTCTTTTAGAACTTTTGTTAAATTGTTAATTGATTTTTTGTTGAATTTTTTATTAGTTTACCCATTGTATTCTTGATGAATCCCTTGTCAAATTGTTGATTTATTTTTTGATGAATTTTTTATTAGTATTTTTTGTTGAATATGTGTAGAATTGCTTGTTGAATATATGTAGAATTGGTTGTTGAATATTTGTAGAATTGCTTAGTGAATTCTTGATCAATATCTTGTATAGTTTTGGTTAATTTTCTTGGAAATTTCTTGTTGAATTTTGGCTGAAGCGTTTTCTTTAATCTTGATTAAGTGAATGTAATGGACCTTAGGAATTAATAAAACTTAAAAAGAATCATGGACTTAAATTGATTGACCTTTGCATTGGAGTATTTTGGACATGGACCATAGGTTAGACCTTAGCATTGGAGTATTTTGGACATGGACCATAGGATATACCTTAGCATTTTGGAGGACTTTGGACTATGGACAAATTAATCTACATTAACACACTTTACATAATTCTAATTCATCATGCTTGATAGATTCTTTTTAGGTTTTAACATTGGTTTTTGTTTGATCTTGATTGGTATCTTTATCCATGAATTCCATGCGTCATTTTGATTACATCATCTTGAATCCATTATTAATGCATATTGCTAACTTTTTCTCTTATGTTGTGAGGTATTACTTTGAGGCATTGGATCATTTTTGGATGCTAATTCACCTTCCGATTATTGTGCTTTTATTCATTTTATTTCTAGCTCATATGTCATCCCCCCTTAGTGGGTTAATATGCTCCCCCATTCCATTAAAGTGTAATAGCTTAGGACTTTACATTACTTTAGTCTTTTATACTTGCATGTTTGCATGCTTGTATGATGAAAAAGATAAAAACAAAGCGCTTAGAAAACAATTTCAAAAACAAAGATAAAAATAAAAGCTTGATCCAACGTCAAGCCATTTTCAAACTAATTAACTCAATTGCTCATTTCACCTCCACCTTAGGGTTTCCCACACTTTCCCATCTCTCGTAAGTTGATAGCTTTGGCATCGCCATCAACCTTCATCAATTCCACATTCCATGCAATCGTCACATCACTATTTCTTATCACACCTATCACCTTTCAAAACAACCCTTACGTGGTCCAATGCCAAGTATTCTCAACTATTTTCTTAAACAAAATTCAAAACATAATAAGATACGATTAGCGTTGCGCGCCACGAGCCTTAAGTGGTGGAGAGGGGTGAGAATGGATCTTTCCTGCCCTCACTCTGAGTACTTTGACACAAGATGCTTGGCTTGGTAGTCTAAGGTGCTCATCTCTACCCATAGTCTTTAGTGCAATCTTAATCAAGAACAACTCTTCTTAAAAACCTAAAAACAAACTTCACCAATCAAATGTGATATCTTGCCTCGAGGGCGCAAATCAAAACCTTTTCATGAAAGGGCATGTTATTTCCATTCTATCACAACATAGGATAAAGCATAAGTCTCCTTACGTGCGAGCGGCAAAAGTTAGTACTAGGATGTGAACGTTAACATCGCCCACTAAAAACAATTGAAATTTGGGCACTGTACCACATGTTTAAACTGATGTCCTCACATTAGAACATAATGTCAAGACAGATAAATAAAATAAACCAGACTGAAAATAAAATACAGAAACATAAATAACACAGTCAATTGGTGACCCATTTCGGTGCAACATCACCTACATCTAAGGGCATCGAAGCCAGGAAGGAAATTCACTATGATAGCATTACTTCAAAGCTAAACTCGCCTGTTTACAACTTCTCGCCTAACACTACCTTGTGCAACTTCTACCTAGAAACCCTCTAGATATGAGACCCCCATATCACTTCCTAATCGATCACAGTCACAGTGACAATACCTCGAGAAGCCAAAAAGAAGAAGAACACTCTTCCAACTACAATACTTAGTTTTGCTTAAAAGCTTCAACCAAGAACAATACACTCTTCCTTACAAGCTTTAGAGTGGACAATTAAAAATACAAAATCAGTCTACCACAATGTATCAAAAGATACAAGGGTGACATACAATTAACACACAAGATACTCTCAAAACTTAACACTACAAAACCTCCCCTTATTTTACAAAAGTGAAATCAGTGAGATACATTAGGTTTAGTTCTTCTTTAAATACTCCCTAACAAGCCATGGGCTTCGAAATCTTCACTCAAATGTTCCTTGATCCATACGCTAAAGGCTGCACCAATTGTGCAGAAAATATGTCCTAAAATCTTGGAACAAAACACAAAATTTCCTAAATTGTCTCATTATCTAATTTTGGCAACTTGTGTACTGCTGGAGATACAAACACTTGTTCCAGATAAAATCTTCTTGACCTACGAAAATTACTGAGATATATCCAAAAGGAAAATCATCCAGAACTGATGTTTTGGTATAGCATGTTACAACATCTGTCAGAACATCTGCTCACAAGGTGAACTGAACAGCATGTCAGAACATCACACACAACATCCTGCTGTGTGTCGCAACTGCGAAAAACAACCGGCGAGAAACAGGAACAGAAGAGTCACCACCAAACGTTATTTATCCCAACGTAGGAAAAGTAAACGATCGAAGAAACCTGAAGAGGGAGAAGACATGGTCATCGCAACCATAGTCCGGGTTCGGGAGTCGGTTACGTGAGGGGAAGATATTAGTACCCCCACGCGTCCATCGTACTCGATGGGATCCACGCTTATTGTCTAATCAAAGGGTGATTTATCCTAAAGTCTACGGCTAAACGGAAACGGGAAAGGGGAAAACAAAAACGGACTCGCAAGGATTATCGTAGTCCTATGCCTACGTATCTTCGTGGACTAACGAAGAATCAGAGTTGACGTAGTTCGACGGACTACGCACTAAAGGGGGGAGGTTGCTCGTCGAGATATCGTATCTCGTGCCTACGTATCCTCAATCGGGCGAGAAAGAGGAATCAGAGCAAACGTAGTTCGACATACGAGTCGATGAGTGTTTTTTATGAGCGACGAGCTCTTTTCCTGAAAATGATTTGAAACCCAACAATCCCGAAGGATGAAAAAGTTTTGAACTTGGTTTGTGTTTTTTAGACAGAAGTGGATTGAAGTTAGTTTGAAACTCACATTGCACTAAAGTCTATGACATAGGAACGAATGCGTCGCAAATCGTCCCAAGACGGGGCGTTCGCTAAACACTATAGAAAAATGAAAGGAAACCCCTCATTCCTCATTTCCCATGTACTTAAGGCGCATGGCGCACAATGCTCGTTGCCTTTATTAAGTGTCTTAAATTTGTTAGGAGATCAGAAGAGAGGACTCAAAGGAAAAGAAAACACTACGGGAATTCTATCCTAATGTTATCATGTAAAGGTGGCCCTAAGGTCGAGGTAGAATGGAACTCTACCTAATGTTATCATACAAAGGATTGAACTAAAGTTAGGCCGAAGGGGAATAATATGCATACACAATATTAACATTATACAACGAATGAATCAAAACGTAAGAAGAAAAGTGCGTGAATTAAAATCATGACGCGAATACGCGAATCAAAACCATGTATGCGAAGATGTGCAAAGGCTACCACAAGAAATTAGATCGGATCTAAACATAATGATGTTAGATCGTCAAAAAATTAGCATAAATTAAAAAGACAAATTGCTACCGCGTAAGCGGTCATCGCAAACCGAATCAAGAAACAACAAGGTAATGAAAAATCACAAATTGCAAATCAGGACGCGAATCGGTAAGCGCAAAAAATGGATTCTCAATACACTAAACCGTCAGACGCGTGTAAAATCGGAATACAATGATAATTAATTAAAAAGAGTAAAATAAAAAGAACGCACATAAACCGATAAAATTACTCAATAGTTTGCTACACTTAACGTGATCATCGCAAGAGGAACCAAAAATGGTACAGAAAAAGTAAAACAAAAGAAATTTTAAAAGTGCTAATAAAAAAATCAAAAGTATTGCTAACGCAAAAAATGCGATCATCGCAACAGGATCCAAATCACGCGGCTCTAGATTTATAAAATAGAAACGAAAAGAAAAAGGAATTTTAGGCGTGATAAAAACTTAACAAAGTTGCTAACGCAAAATTGCGATCATCGCAACCGGATCAAACCGACACAAATGTCACGCATCGTGCACTCCAATATGCAAACAACGTATAGACCCGATTCGATCCAAACAATTTAAAAATAAGAAAAAATTATTAACAATATATATATATATATATATATATATATATATATATATATATATATATATAATAACACTTGTTAGTTTATAACAAGTAACAAATCGTTATAATAAAACGTTATGTTATATATATTAAACATATATTATATATATAAAAGACTTTAACGTTATGACATATATATTAAAGTGAGATTACTATCACATTATATATTTTAATATATATTAATGTTAGTTATGTAACACCAGCCTAACACAGAACGCATGTCAATACGTCTTCGTCGAAACCGCAAGTCTATGTTGATCAAAAAAATAGGAATGGCATGTTAGTAACTCATGTTAAAGTACACACTGAAATTAAAATTGAACAGTATCAACATATGCTAGTGTCTAAGCAATTAGTAGTAGCGGCAGCTTTAGCTGTAGCGTTGTTTGTGCGTCGTATAAACACTTGGCAATTGAAACAATGATATCAACAAAAATTCTACCCAGATCTAATTGAAATAATAGGTATATAATTGAGACGGCGCGACATATATATATATTATATGTTAGGAACTACCTGTATATTGTATGAGAACAAATACTGTCGGAATGTTGCCGCTTATGATCTATTTTTTCGGTCCCTCTTTTCAACAAAGTAACTTATGTATATATAGGGACTAAATTAGGGTTAACTTCAAATTGTCAATAAAGTCCCTAATGCCCATTTTAAAGCCCAAATTAAATAATTAATTAAAACTAAATAAAATAAACATTTAAAATAAAAATTAAAATTAAAATACTAATTATCCTATTTATTTACTATAAATATTTAGACAAAAAAATGTAAAAATAAACGGACCCCAAATAAATAAAAATCGAACACCCACATGCTCGAAAAAAAAAACTATTTTATGCTATGTAGATGATGCAGAGTGTAAATACAGTCAGATGAATGAAAATATTAAAAATGCCTGGAATAGGCTGTGAACTCTCAAAATACCCTGCTGGAAAAAGAATGATCTGGTACCAAATTACTAAGCAAAATAAATGATGGGGCACTCTAATGCTTGCTGCTTTAGAATAAGAGATGTCCTTAGCCACAAGGATACCGTGATCCCATGTCTCGAGAGCTCAATGCAATGCATGATTAATTGTTATGAACAAATGGAAATTCATAGCGAAAGCCAAATAAGGTTGCGAAAAGAGAGGGCAAATTTTGGGGTCTTACAGTTGCCCCTATTCAAACTTCTTGAATCCGAGGGTATGGAAGCAAAGGCTTCCAGACAGTCGAAATACACGGAGATTGAATACAACAATAACCGTACAAATTTAGATCCTTCGAAAGGAGAGACGACTCCATTGGGGGAACAAGTGATAAAAAGTGTAAGATCATAACACGGATGAGTGTCAGAGACCAATACGAACGAAGTATCAAAACATATTAAAACAAACACAGATGAATGTTGAATGTGCTGGGGATAAACACAGACGAGTGTCTAAAGGTTCAAACACGGACGGGTGCTGAAAGGACACAGACGGGTGTCAAAGGTCAATACGGACGGGTATTGAAATAAAAGTCCAAACACGGACGGGTGCTGAAAGGACACGGACGGGTGTCAAAGCTCAATACGGACGGGTATTAAAATAAAAGTCCAAACACGGACGGGTGTTGAAAGGACACAGACGGGTGTCAAAGGTCAATACGGATAGGTATCGAAATAAAAAGTTCAAACACGGACGGGTGCTGAAAGGACACGGACGGGTGTCAAAGGTCAATACGGACGGGTATTGAAATAAAAGTCCAAACACGGACGGGTGCTGAAGGACACAGACGGGATTCAAAGGTCAATACGGACGGGTACTGAAATAAAAGTCCAAACACGGACGGGCGCTGAAAGGACACGGACGGGTGTCAAAGGTCAATACGGACGGGTATCGAAATAAAAAGTCCAAACACGGACGGGTGCTGAAAGGACACGGACGGGTGTCTAAGATCAATACGGACGGGTATTAAAATAAAAAGTCCAAACAGTGACGGGTGCTGAAAGGACACGGGCGGGTGTCTAAGGTCAATACGAACGGGTATTGAAATAAAAAGTCCAAACATGGACGGGTGCTGAAAGGACACGGACGGGTGTCAAAGATCAATACGGACGGGTATTGAAATAAAAAGTCCACACACGGACGGGTGCTGAAAGGACACGGACGAGTGTCAAAGGTCAATACGGACGAGTATTGAAATAAAAATTCCAAACACAGACGGGTGCTGAAAGGACACGGACGGGTGTCAAAGGTCAATACGGACGTGTATTGAAATAAAAGTCCAAACACGGACGGGTGCTGAAAGGACACGGACGGGTGTCAAAGGTCAATATGGACGGGTATCGAACTAAAAAGTTCAAACACAGACGGGTGCTGAAAGGACACGGACAGGTGTCTAAGATTAATACAGACGGTATTGAAATAAAAATTCCAAACACGGACGGGTGCTGAAAGGACACGGACGAGTGTCTAAGATCAATACGGACGGGTGCTTAAAGGACACGGACGGGTGTCAAAGGTCAATACGGACAGGTATTGAAATAAAAACTCCAAACACGGACGGGTGCTGAAAGGACACGGACGGGTGTCAAAGGTCAATACGGACGGGTATTGAAGAAAAGTTCAAACACGGACGGGTGCTGAAAGGACACGAACGAGTGTCTAAGGTCAATACGGATGGGTATTAAAGAAAAAGCTCATAAGGCGACTTTACTGGGGATTGAAATGCTAAACCGGACACGGACGAGTGCTGGGAGAACACGGACGAGTGTTTAAAATCAATACGAATGAAGTATTGAGGAAATGAAAGAGAACACGGACGAGTGTTTAATGCTAACAACCTTGAGGGGATAACCCATAGGACCACCTGGACGAAGGGGTGAAAAGAAAAGTAATCACAGACTAACATTCCTGACAAGCAAACCTTGCAGGGGTATACGAAATAGTCTCTCCAAATGACCAAATCCACCGCTTGGGGAATAAAATTGGACGATATTTCCTGAGTTACTGTTCTTCCTATTGAGGAATCTCCTGGCAAAAGAGAACTCAAACCTGGCCTATGCTTCGAATGCATATGTTTGAATTTTTCTATGGTGTAATGCTCCATACGAAATGGAAATGCTACGCATTAGGGAGGATGCAATGTAAATTATGCTTATGCAATGCAAAAGAAGCGCTCCAGCAAAATAAATGCTGAAGACGAAGGCAACTCCACCGAGGATGACAAACCAAATGCTCTCCAAGAACAAAACCCTACTGAGGAAAACCATACTGAACGACTTTCCTGATCATAATTTCTGCTGAAGATGAAACCCAAAGAGAACTTCCCCTCTACTAGGGACTACAAATACCCATTGCTGGAGATAGAACCTAAAGATCTGCTACGAAAAAGGTGTCAATAACCATTGGACTTAAAACCTGCTGGGGATGTCAACCAATGTTGAACGAACTGTTGCGAGGATTACCACCAAACTCTGCTTGGGGATACCATTGAGCTTAACCTACTACTTGGGAAATAACTTTACCCTCACCCTGCTGGGGATTAGATCAAACTGTTGTCGACGAGACTATATTTCCTGCTCGACTGAGGAAAGTAGACACTAAGACTCTGTGGGGAAGATAATATCTTTGTCCGGGGAAGATATTCCACAAATCTCCCACTGGGGATACAACAACATCAACTCCTGAATGCTTGCCGGGGAGTAATAATCAAAACGCGACTCCGGCTGGAGAAACAATCCTCTGCACTCTGGCTTGGGAGAGTATGCTCTGCTGAGGATGATGAAATTTCAATGCTGGGGAGAGTAACTCTACTGAGGATAAACAATCTTGCTACCTTGCCTGACCTCTCTCTATGGTCATAAACGACCCTTTGAACTTTCCATTTTCTCCATACCACAGGGTCTAATGGAAGAAATCATCGCAAGAGGATTTTATAGAAGACCGGGCATTCACACTGTCCCAGGATCTTCAAACTCTTGGAGATATTTATTAGATCTCGACATAACTGCCCCAGACTGCATACTCTATGAAGTAACTTGCCTCGAAAGGATTTGTAACGACTTGAAATATTCTGCCCCGGTGTTTTGAACCTTGGAGAGGTGCTTTTAATTAACCGTCTTCAAGATTGGATAACTTCTCGTGATCTTGAGATGGCATGCCCCAATACGAGCCTTGAGGTGAATTTGCCTCTAACCGACTGGTCTTCGAGGGGTTTGCCGAATCTCAACGTGATTGTCCCCTTTTGGCTGCTTCAGGGAGAATTTTCAAAGTGACTGCTCCAGATTGGCTGCATCTTATCACCATTCACCGGGAACGCCTAGGCTCCGCACAGTCTCTTGGCCACATGCCCCTTGACACAACTGTCCTTCGGAATTTTCAAGCATCTCAACTTGGCAGGATCGAGCTTCTCGAGTGACGTTCATTGTGTAAACTTCCTTGATGCTTTAAGCACATGTATGCGAGTAGAAAATGTTCATTATGAGAATGGTAATTCTAATGCAACACATATATTAACCTTGAAGTTTTTTATTGAAAACGTGTCGCCAAGCCCCGTGAACGAATCACTAGCTGGGATGCCACATTGATTTTTGAATGGAAAACAATACGCACATGCAACCAACGAAAATTTTATTAGCATAACTCATAGGAGTCAAGAACGCTATCTCGTTGAAGAATGCCTTCAGAATAAACCCTGTTTCAATTAGGAATTTTGAGGGTTGTATCGTGGCTTGGTTCAAGGTTTTGAGAAAAAAAGATTTAAAGCTTAAAGTTTATCAGTGCCCACCCACTCTTCGTGATGTTCTCCAGTCCTACGTTCAGCTAATCTGACATAAATGCTCATCTCTCAAAAGGTTTTATGATCTTTAAGGAACCCATGCAATTGATGGTTTGAGACCCGATGAGGTTTTGGAGCAACAGTCACCCTTTTTGTCTTTTGTGTGTGTAGCCACACGACTTTGTTCTTATCGACGATTTCTCTTTGTAATCCTTTTAGCTTTTTGCTTTCTCATTCTTTTTCTTTTTGTTCCCTAATTTTTGCTTGGACTGACTCTTTTGAGTTTTCAATTTTGAAGTCCAGCAGGAAGCCTTAACTTTTTCCTAAGTCGCTTGTTTTCAAGTTTCGACTTAGCGGCTTTTTTTTTTTAATAAATCATGTGACACTTGTTTGTCTGACTTGTTTGAAAGGGTTGTGACTGCCTCACTCCTTGATCATTGATGGATAACCATTATGGTTTCACATCCTTTGACCTCTTGATGGTGTGGAATAGAAGGTAATGGATCCTCAAATGCACACTCCTTTCGAAATTTGAACGCTCGATCAAATTAACTGACATCTACCCTGCCCCTAGGTTAAATGTGAGGGTTTTTCGTACGAAAGAAACTCCTACTTCAAGCCTCAAAAGGGTTAACGAGGGTTTATCTCCCTTATATCTCCAATATTTAGGGATTTGAAACAATGTCTGTACATCCTCAACTGGGCTCTATCCAAAAACATACAACCAAAGATTTTTGCATTTTCAAATCATCATCCTCCCTCAAGAGTTTAAGGCAAGAATGTTGGTATTGCAGTGCATATAAACATGATACGAGTGCATAAAAGTAAAGTACTTCAAGAACAACACATTCATTGCATTAAAATCATCATTCAAAACACAAACAAGTTTTTTCATGCAAACACTGTACTAACAAACAATGAAAAAATTGCACATGAAAATGCAATAAAGAAGCCGAAGATTGCCATTTTTGAGGAGGCTTAACTCCGTCTGGACTTATTGCTTCTGATGACGCTCTTACAATCTGGTGCTTACTCTGACAAGGAGGCTTCAGCCCATGGGGGTACCATCTGGGGTGATGACCTTTGAGTCGATCAAATCTTGCACCTGGTGTTTGAACGCGTTACAGTTATCAATTGTATGCCCAAACGTTCCTGCGTGGAACTCGCACCTAGCATTCATGTCATAGTCCAGAGGAATAGGGTACGTCACTAGCGTGGTATTCCTCAGCTGAATCAGAGAGCTTTTGAGCAGGCAAGCAAGCAACTGACTATAAGGAATAGGAATAGGATCAAATATCCTCTCAGACCTTTTTGGTCTGAGTTGCCCCTGTTGATGGTAGTTCCGCTGCCGATGCTGATTCGAGCGCCCATTCTGCCCCTGTACCTTCCTTTCCATATTTGACTGAGGAACAAACAAGGGTTGCTGACGTAGAGCTTCTGAAGCATAAGGATGTGGAAGAGATCCATGACGTGAGGTGAATCCTACGGAAAAAGAAGGAGTCTCCACTTCCTTTGCAACAATTGGAGTAAAATCGCCTTGTTTACTAGTGCCTACTGACGTGAACTTGATTGCCCCTGAATCGATGAGCTCTTGGACCTTATGCTTGAACCTTGTACAATTTTCAACATTGTGACCAGGTGCACCAGAGTGAAATTCACACCTAGCATTGATATTGAAGCCCAAAGGAAACCTTGTTGGAGTTGGTCCTAAAGTGGTAAGCTCAACTAGTTTGAGCTCGAGTAAATAAGGAAACAGTTGCCCATACGGCATTGGAGGGGGATCAAATTTCTTCTTAGGCCCCTCTGGCCTAGGATCCTCTTGGGGAGCAGGAAGTGATTGCTGATGGGAAAGCACTGAAACCTCAGATTGTGGAGGGGACTCATGAGGCAACCCATGACCTAGAGAAGACTCCACAGATATGGGAGGAGTAAGGACTTCTGTTGCAGAAGCGAGCACATGATTGTTTTCCTTCTTTAACACTGTATTCAAAATTTCCATAACCAGGATCATCTGAGTCTTCATCTGATTGACTTCCTCTCTTAACAGTTTCTGACCTTGGGACATGGTCTGCATATCCTCCCTGAACTGCCTCATATGAATCTTCATTTCAGTCACTTCTGCACGGAGTTGTTCCATGGCTATCCTCTGATCATCACAGGTTGAGTGGTGGTGACAGATCGAGCCGACAATTCTGAAGATAATACCAAGTCATAATAAGAAATCCGCTCCGGAGCACCTGTTATGCATATGAGTATGAGAATGCAAATGCAAAATTCCATGTTCGAATATTTCCAAGGAACCATTTTGCTTTGATTCAAGTTTTTCACAGACGAACCACAAGAAATAGATGGAAATGCTCAACAGCTAGTCTCAAAGTTAAGATCCTTGGAAATACGAGAACATGTATGTCAGAATGCAAAATGATGATGCAGATGCACACATGGGATCAAAGGTGCCACATAAACTGGACAACTATTGCACTGAACTGATTGAATAAGTTCATAGGTCTGCTCTATAGAGAACACCAGAATACCAGAATATCCGAATAACCAGCATACCAGAATACTAGGCTGATAAGTTCACACAGTTAAGAAAACCAAAATACAGGGTAGGTTGGAGGTCAAAGTTCCTACAAACCTGTAAACACCCAGCCCCTCTCACATGTGGGTTCTAGAAAACTGAGGATCCTCAGCATCGGACTTCGATGTCGAGAAATGATGATACGGTCACCCTATGATAAGTTCTCAGCTTCGGGTCCTCAGATCAAGAAGTATAATGGGTTTGCCATTTCTGGTCTGCCATTATTACCTCTTGGGAGGAGTGCCTCAACTGAGTCCTCGGGGAATGGCAGCCAGAGTCGACAGCTCCCAAGGTTAACACCTCGAAATGCACAAGACGTACAAATTAGAACATCTCCCAAGAAAACCTCATCTGGGTGTGGGTTTCATGTAAACCAAACGTACCAAGATGCTACGTATGTCACACTACTTTCCACTCTAGTCCTATGTGTGTACTCAAGCCTGTGTATTGGGCTTATCTCTCATGAATCCAACCCACCCAACAGCACAACAGCAGCAGAGCAACATGATAACAGTAATCAAATGCAATAAATGCGGTAAAATACAGTAGTATACAACAAATAAAGCACAACAATAAACACCCACTGAAATAAACAGACAAGTGCTATGATTGACTCGCATAGGGAACCAGAGTCTCCAACAGAGTCGTCAGCTGTAGCAACTGCGAAAAACAACCGGCGAGAAACAGAAACAGAAGAGTCGCCACCGAATGTTATTTATCCCAACGTAGGGAAAGGAAACGATCGAAGAAACCTGAAGAGGGAGAAGACATGGTCATCGCAACCATAGTCCGGGTTTGGGAGTCGGTTACGCGAGGGGAAGGTATTAGCACCCCCACGCGTCCATCGTACTCGATGGGATCCACGCTTATTGTCTAATCAAAGGGTGAGTTATCCTAAAGTCTACGGCTAAATGGAAACGGGAAAGGGGAAAACAAAAACAGACTCGCAAGGATTATCGCAATCCTATGCTTACGTATCTTCGTGGACGAACGAAGAATCAGAGTCGACGTAGTTCGACGGACTACGCACTAAAGGGGGGAGGTTGCTCATCGAGATATCATATCTCGTGCCTACATATCCTCAATCGGACGAGAAAGAGGAATCAGAGCAAACGTAGTTCGACATACGAGTCAATGAGTGTTTTTTATGAGCGACGAGCTCTTTTCCTGAAAATGATTTAAAACCCAACAATCCCGAAGGATGAAAAAGTTTTGAACTTGGTTTGTGTTTTTTAGACAGAAGTGGATTGAAGTTAGTTTGAAACTCACATTGCACTAAAGTCTATGACATAGGAACGAATGCGTCGCAAATCGTCCCAAGACGGGGCGTCCGCTAAACACTCTAGAAAAATGAAAGGAAACCCCTCATTCCTCATTTCCCATGTACTTAAGGCTCATGGCGCACAATGCTCGTTGCCTTTATTAAGTGTCTTAAATTTGTTAGGAGATGAGAAGAGAGGACTCAAAGGAAAAGAAAACACTACGGTAATTCTATCCTAATGTTATCATGCAAAGGTAGCCCTAAGGTCGAGGTAGAATGGAACTCTACCTAATGTTATCATACAAAGGATTGAACTAAAGTTAGGCCGAAGGGGAATAATATGCATACACAATATTAACATTATACAACGAATGAATCAAAACGTAAATTGAGAAGAAGAGTGCGTGAATTAAAATCATGACGCGAATACACGAATCAAAACCATGTATGCGAAGACGTGCAAAGGCTACCACAAGAAATTAGATCGGATCTAAATATAATGATGTTAGATCGTCAAAAAATTAGCATAAATTAAAAAAGACAAATTGCTACCACGTAAGCGGTCATCGCAAACCGAATCAAGAAACAACAAGGTATTGAAAAATCACAAATTGCAAATCAGGATGCGAATCGGTAAGCGCAAAAAAATGGATTCTTAATACACTAAACCGTCGGACGCGTGTAAAATCGAAATACAATGATAATTAATTAAAAGGAGTAAAATAAAAAGAACGCACATAAATCGATAAAATTACTCAATAGCTTGCTACACTTAACGTGGTCATCGCAAGAGGGACCAAAAATGGTAAAGAAAAAGTAAAACAAAAGGAATTTTAAAAGTGCTAATAAAAAAAATCAAAATTATTGCTAACGCAAAAAATGCGATAATCGCAACAGGATCTAAATCGCGCGGATCTAGATTTATAAAATAGAAACGAAAAGAAAAAGGAATTTTAGGCGTGATAAAAACGTAACAAAGTTGCTAACGCAAAATTGCGATCATCGCAACCGGATCAAACCGACACAAATGTCACGCATCGTGCACTCCAATATGCAAACAACGTATAGACCCGATTCGATCCAAACAATTTAAAAATAAAAAAATTATTAACAAAATATATATATATATATATATATATATATATATATATATATATATATATATATATATATATATATATATATATATATATAATAACAATTGTCAGTTTATAACAAGTAACAAATCGTTATAATAAAATGTTATGTTATACTCCCTCCGTTTTTTTATAAGTCGTTTTTGACTTTTCACACATATTAAGAAATGTAATAATTGTAATATGGAAAAGAGAAATTGTGAATGATTTTACAAAATTATCTTTTATTAATGGTATTGGAAAGACAAATTTAATAATTGAAAGAAGAGAGAATAATAAATATTTAAGGGTATAAAAAGAAAAATAACATTAATGATTCATTGGTATTATAAAGTGACTTATATTGTGGTATAAATTTTTTTCCCAAAGCGACTTATAATACAAAACGGAGGTAGTATATATTAAACATATATTATATATAAAAGACTGTAACGCTATGACATATATATTAAAGTGAGATTACTATCACATTATATATTTTAATATATATTAATGTTAGTTATGTAACACCTGCATAAAACAGAACGCAAGTCAATACGTCTTCGTCGAAACCGCAAGTCTATGTTGATCAAAAAATAGGAATGACATGTTAGTAACTTATGTTAAAGTACACACTGAAATTAAAATGGAACAGTATCAGCATATGCTAGTGTCTAAGCAATTAGTAGTAGCGGTAACTTTAGCTGTAACGTTGTTTGTGCGTCGTATAAACACTTGGCAATTGAAACAATAATATCAACAAAAATTCTACCCAGATCTAATTGAAATAATAGGTATATAATTGAGACGGTGTGACATATATATATTATATGTTAGGAACTACCTATATATTGTATGAGAACAAATACCGCCGGAATGCTGCCGCCGCTTATGATCTATTTTTTCGGTCCCCCTTTCAACAATGTAACTTATGTATATATATAGGGACCAAATTAGGGTTAACTTCAAATTGTCAATAAAATCCTTAATGCCCATTTTAAAGTCCAAATTAAATAAATAATTAAAACTAAATAAAATAAGCATTTAAAATAAAAATAAAAATAAAAATACTAATTATCCTATTTATTTACTATAAATATTTAGACAAAAAAATGTAAAAATAAACGAACCCCAAATAAATAAAATTCGGACACCCACATGCTCGAAAAAAAAAACTATTTTATGCTATGTAGATGATGCAGAGTGGAAATACAGTCAGGTGTATGAAAACATTAAAAATGCCTGGAATAGGCTGTGATGGGGCACTATAATGCTTGCTTCTTTAGAATAAGAGACGTCCTTAGTCACAAGGATACCGTGATCCCATGTCTCGAGAGCTCAATGCAATGCATGATTAATTTTTATAAACAAATGGAAATTCATTGCGAAAGCCAGTTAAGGTTACGAAAAGAGAGGGAAAATTTTGAGGTGTTACACTGTGAACCATGTTTTTGCAAAATTGTTGCCAATCCTAAAACCATGGATCTAACAATCTCCCCCTTTGGCAAATTTTGGCTAAAACACCTTTTGCATAATAAATCTGGAGAGAGGAATAAAACTACAAGTACAACACAAGTTACATGTAAAACATATGAACTCTATACATGAGGAAGAAGATAACATGCATCTTCAGAATCATCCAAGTTACTCCCCCTAAAACACATAACTGATCCTTCTCACGGAGGAATAAATTTTCCTCTTAAGTGGAAGAAGAAACTTTTCTCGAAGAACTAGAAAACCAACTTTGAGCTTCAACTAAGGCACAAGAGGGAAAATCAAAATCTCTAGAGAAACCAACCTGAGATACTCAAATACACACAACAGATACTCAAGTACTCAAAATACTAGACACAAGACATAACAAACATGATGTTAGAACATCGGACAAGACATCCTGCACATACCACATCAGAAGGCAACAACATTAGACTACACTCACAAACCATTTTCTCCCCCTTTTTAGCCAAAAATTGACAGAAATAGAGTAAAAAGAAACTGACACAAAAATAATCAAGAAAAGACACAAAACTGACTCAAAACCAAACTAGACAAGACTAAATCTACTGAAGAAACAACAAAAAGAAAGAAAAACAAACTCATTCAAGGAGACAAAGACTAAGACGCAAAAACAAAAAAAAACACACCAGCCAAAGAAAAAGGAAACTCCCTAAAGAACCTTCATAGCATCAGCGTTTTGAAAGATTTGCGCATGTTGATACCTAGCTTGAGAAGATGGCGAGGTAGCAAGGCCTTTAAATATAAGGAGAGTTACCTAGATTGTAACGACCCTTGCTAATAACGACACTCTAGTTAATGAGAGCGTTTTTGAAAGAAAATAAAATCATCCTTAGTAACTGTGCACATATTCTATGTTCCTCTTTCTCTACTCCAAATTTTTTACCATGACAATTCCCATGTAATTGAAAAACTGCTATCCTTGAACACACACGCACCAAAAACACGTTTTTTAGGCCTTCTCAAAAAACAAAGATGACAAGTCAACCTGTCCTTATCAAGTTGACCAGAGAGAATCTCTTGACAATTCTGACTGAACCAGCGTGTCATGATACAATGTCTTGACATTCTGAATGAAATTTTAATCTTCTCTAGTTGAAGCACCAAACAACCTCATCAACACACTTAGTCCAAAAAAACACCATTTAATCTTGCTGATCCAACAGACGGGATGGATGCTCAAGAAGAACCAGCCCAAACGGATCAAAGCAGAAACATTATTCTGCACCAAATAAAGAACACAACTGAATTCCATGGCTAATGAATTCAGCAAGGCTCAGCTGAAAACCTGAACACAATGTCAAGACATCATGTCTGACATCTCACATCCAACAACATAATCTCCTTTGAAGCCCACAACCTTCTGTAGAAAAAATAAATTTTCCCAGACAACAGCCAACAGTGTTTCTTGGGACATTCCCAAGAATCATGACCAGTCCCAGAACATATATCAGAGGCACAAGTACAACAAAAACTCACATATCTAGAACCACAACCACACTGTCAAGGCAAAAGAGCACACCATAAGGCACAATGTCAAGACATCTTGCCTGACATTACAACCTCACCAGAGGTACAACAACACAGGCTGCATGAGAATATGCAAGCTTTGTACAGGCTGCAATAATGCAGCTACACATCAGACAGGTACACAGCTCCCCTTGTCACACATAATCAGAACTCTCCCTGAAGGGGAAAACCCAAACATCTTCATGCTCATACAAGCACCACAATAGCTTCACACCTACTTAAGAGACACCAGAGATCCCTTAACACTTCAGGTAGGCAAGATGTCATGCACATTTGGTTTGACATCATGCACCCAAATCACAACAGTAGAGGAATATTTTCTCAAGTTCCCTTCTTCACAACCTCCCTCAGAGGTACATGCAGCAGAAGAGGCCATAACCTCACAGATAGTCAGAGCACCACAGAGAAAATAATATTTGTCATACACACCATGAACTCCAATATAGCTCCCATGTATAATTTGCTTTCTTTTTTGGAGAGATAATCAATTGAGATGATGTTCCAACATCAATTCAGACATCAGTCTCAATTACAAGGATTGAACCATTTACTTGGTTCTGGAGTCAACACACATAGGAATTACTATCTACATAGTAATCCATACACATCCCATTGCAAGGGACACATGAGAATCACAATAGGTCACAGCAACAGCTGATCAAATTCCAAGGACAGATCATAGACACTTACAGCAACCAACACAACACAGAGAAAAAAACTCTTACACACCTCAAGAAGCTTCTACTCATAAGAACAATGTCCAGCAACTATCCTTATGTACCCAAAGAGGAGATTCCCTCTAACAGATACCATTTGAGCTGACCAAAAATAAATTTCTGACTGAGCATCATACCACAAACAGACTTTTCAGCATAAGTCTGCTTCTCCTCTGCCCTTCAATCCTCTATCCCTTAAGACTCTACCTTGTACAATCCACATTAACACCTTAAGATGAAGTACATTAGCATTTGCAAAGGCTAATGTTCCAACATGTGGTGACTATAAACACCTTGGACAATAAGCTTGAGCAAGTAGTTCCTTGGGGCACACATAAATAACAACTACTATTTGACACACCTTCCACCATAAGTGACCAAGCAGAATCCCTTACACAAGGACCATGATCCTGGGAAACCAACATCAGGACTGGAACATCCAGTTCTAAAACTCCTTTACTCCAGACAGGTGTCTGGAACACTCATACCAAACATCTTAGATGAGACTCCAAGAAGAGGATATGAAAGTAAAAAGGAATCATCAACTTTCTTGAGCTTTAGCCATTTCTTGATTCACAAAGGTTGAGGTGGACCTTAGAGACAACCAACCAGATACACATTGTAACACCCCCAATCTATACCCCCAATTAATTAAAGCGATAACAAATAATCAGAGTATAATTAAAACATTCACGGCATAGACTGAGGCGTCACATCAATTGAATACAAAATACAATAACCTGCTCATATAGATATGCAACAATCAGGTAGCATATACAGAGGAACTTAGTTCCTAACACCCATAATTCAGATACAGAATAAAAGCGGAAAATCTGCAACTGAATCTCATATATATATATATATATATATATGTATATATATAAATATATATATATATATAACATAAAAGTTTGTCTGTCATATACAGAATCATACATGTACAATCCAAAAGAACATATACATATACACATAATCATAAACGATCTCCCCGACTACCCGGTGCTACATATCAGAGCCGACCGAAAAAAGAATGAATACCTAAGCTTCACAAAAAGACCTCCAGCATCTAATCTGCAATGCCTCATAGAGCATTCAAAACAGCAGAAGGGTGAGAAACACAATCATAATATAATTGCATACAATTATATAATAACACTAAAATACACATGTAAAAATATTCTCACCACAACTTACACCAGAATTCGAATACAAAACAACACAATGCATATATCATATATCCATCACCAAGGTATATCAACCATGCACAATGCATTTATCACCAACATATATATATATATATATATATATATATATATATATATATATATATATATATATATATATCAACAACATCAATTACATTCACAATTCCACACAAAATCAATCCATTCATGATTTATGCAAATGCACAGAGACCGACACAACGACTCTATGCAATGGAATGTGGTACCGTTCCATCCATCATTCTCATCATTAGTTCACTCAGAAACTATTGGAATCATCGCTTGTTACTTAGTGTAACTCCCCGTCGGGCAAACGATGTTCCCTGTCGCTCACACCTCTTTGTATAAGGTACACGATGTTTATGGATCGCTTTAGGTCCTCTTTCTATAAGGCACCCGATCCAATCGCTTTAGGTCCTCTTTGTATAAGGCACACGATCGTCTATAATCATCGTTTTAGGTCCTCTTTGTATAAGGCACACAATGTTATAGCGGATCCCCTCAGGAATCATTTTGTCGCTCACACCCACTAGGGCACACGACATCACAAGAATGCATATCATGATGCTTGGCATACAATGACTCATGACATTCAAATGCACACATATACACATCCATCATCATTCATATACAATCACACACAACACAATGCATTTTCTTGCCCTTAGGCCACAATCCATCATCACAACATTTCATCACATGCATTTACATCATATAACAGCACACAAGTCATACGATATATATCAAAAGCATATTGCATGATAACACGTCAAATACACACAATTAAAACGGTAAAAGTCGACAAAACGACACATTTCCAAATTCCCGACATAATTAAATCGGCCAACAATCTCAAAACCATTTTTATAAGAAATTACTCTCAATAGCTTTCCAACGATACCAAGAATGTTCAAAACGGATAATCGGAACACAAGTTATGGAATTAAAAAGAAAAGGAATTGCGAAATGACAACATTCTGCACCCTCTCTGGTCATACGCGTATTGCCCTGAGCCATACGCGTAATGCCCAGCTCACTCGCCCATTTCATACGCGTATTGCCCAACTTGATACGCGTATGGGCAGAGACCAAATTCTCCCTAAACATCCCACTAAAAGCTCCATACGCGTAATGCCTCACACGTTACGCGTATTGCCTTGCCAAATACTCGTACCATTACGCATATCAGCAGATGGCCGAGAAAAATGCATTTCCATACGCATAATGCCCAAAATTCCCCTTGCCATATGTGTATTTCCCAAACCAATACGCGTATTGCCCTGCGTGTTACGCGTATGGGCAGAGAAACCCATAATTTTTCCTGAAGAATTCTTTTGCTACGGGTTCACCCAAATTCATCTCCAAATCTCACCAAAACACCAGAAAATTACCAATTGAATACACAACAACACCTATCTAACATGTCTCAGCAACTAGGAACATCAAAACATGATTCCAGACACAATTTGAATCAATTTCCAACAATTTCAACATATTATGGTTTTGGTTCTATATCCAATTTCAACCCAACAATCAACAAATACATACATACATAATCATACACAAGTATAAGATAATCGAGTGTCGCACCCTTACCTAATTAATCGTGTTTTCAAAAGTCGATTGATTAGATTTCTTTCTTTCCAAGTTTTTCTCTCTTTTCTTCTTTTCTTTCCCTTTTCCTTCTTCTCTTTTTCCTTCCTTTCTATTTTCTCTCTTTTTTTCTCTTTAAGTTCTAACTTAAGAAAATAAGTAAAATGACCAAAATACCCTACACTCAAATATCTCGCAAACGCTCTCAAAACGCGATAAAACATAACAACAATGAAAATAATATATTATCAAATAAAAGTCAAGAATAAAATAATATAATAATAAAAATAATTAAATCGACTCGATTAAATAAAACTAACAAAAACTGGGGCGTTACAACTCTCCCCCACTTAGAAATTTTCGTCCTCGAAAATATTACCTGAGACGAACAACTCCGGATACGACTCCCACATCCGACTCTCCAACTCCCAAGTCAAATTGCCCTCAGTAGCGCCTCCCCACGCTACTTTCACATGCGCAATATCTTTGCCTCTTAACCGCTTCAACTCGCTATCCAAAATCCTCACCGGTAATGCCTCAACCGTAAGGTTCTCCCTTACCTCTACCTCATCCATCAGAATCACATGCGACGGATCCGAAACATACTTTCGAAGCTGTGAAATATGGAACACATCATGCAAATTCGAAAGATTCAGCGGCAACGCCACCCGATAAGCCACAACACCCACTCTCGCGGATATCTAGTAAGGACCAATAAACCGAGAAGTAAGCTTCTTTGACTTCAATGCACGACCAACACCCGTCACCGGTGTCACTCTCAAAAATACATGATCGCCTTCTTGAAACTCAAGATCTTTCCTCCTTCGATCATGATAACTCTTCTGCCTACTCTAAGAAGCCTTCATTTTCTCACGAATAAGTTTCACCTTTTCCGTAGTCTGTTGCGCTAACTCCGCTCCAACCACCGAACTCTCACCAGATTCATGCCAACACAACGGTGTTCGATATCTCCTTCTATACAACGCTTCAAAAGGTGCCATTCCAATACTTGAATGGAAACTGTTGTTATACGTGAATTCCACCAAAGCAAGATAACTATCCCAAGCACCACCTTGCTCAAGAACACAGGCTCTCAGCAAATCTTCCAATGACTGAATAGTTCTCTCGGTCTGACCATCCGTCTGCGGATGATAAGCCGAACACAATCTCAACTTGGAACCTAACGCCTTTTGCAAACTTTCCCAAACTCTGGAAGTAAACCTCGGATCTCGATCTGAAACAATACTCAACGGAACACCATGCAATTTCACAATCACACTGATATATATCTCAGCCAACATCTCCAAATAAAAACTGATGTCAATCGGAATGAAATGCGCCGATTTAGTCAGCCTATCCACAACTACCCAAATGGCATTATGTCCCCTATGTGTATTCGGCAACCCTGTCACAAAATCCATAGAAATGTTGTCCCATTTCCACTCGGGAATATCCAATGGTTGCAACAATCCACTAGGCTTCTGATGTTCTACCTTAAACTTCCGACACGTCAAACACGCATAAACAAACTGAGCCACATCCCTCTTCAATCCAGACCACCAAAAGATCTTCTTCAAATCTTGATACATCTTATTAGCTCCCGGATGTATACTTAAACTACCCCAGCGTCCCTCCTCTAAAATCATCTTTTTCAAGTCCGAATCATCAGGAATACAAATCCTACCACGAAATCTCAAAACACCCTTATCATCCACTTTAAAGTCACCATTCACACCTTGATCTCCAACCGTCATCAAATCAACAAATTTCACATCCAGCTTCTGTTTCTTGCTAACGGTCAATAGAAAATCATTAGTAACCTTTAACATACCAAGCCTCACGCTATCAGATGTCAATTCACACACCAAACTCAAATTTCTAAATGCTTCCAAAAGTTCCCACTCTTTAACCATCAAAGCAGACATATGCAAAGATTTCCGGCTTAACGCATCGGCTACCACATTAGCTTTACCAGGATGGTAATTCATGCCAAAATCGTAGTCCTTCAAAAATTCCAACCATCTTCGTTGCCTCATATTCAACTCTTTCTGATCAAACAAGTATTTCAAACTTTTATGATCACTAAAGACTTCGAATCTTGCACCATAGAGATAATGCCTCCAAATTTTCAACACAAAAACCACTGCCGCTAATTCCAAATCATGAGTAGGGTAATTCTTCTCATGAATCCTCAATTGCCTCGAAGCATAAGCCATAACCTTACCTTCTTGCATCAACACCCCACCTAAACCAATCAAAGACGCATCGCAATACACCGCAAACGGTTCACTAGGATTCGGTAAGATCAAAATCGGAGCTGTAGTCAATCTTCTCTTCAACTCACTAAAACTTTCTTCACACTGAATATCCCAAATAAACGCTTTACCTTTACAAGTCAGTTGGGTCAATGGAAGTGCTAACTTAGAAAAACCTTCAATGAATCTTCGATAATAACCAGCTAAACCCAAAAAGCTTCTAATTTCAGTAACAGATCTAGGAGCCTCCCATTGTAGAACTGCATCTACTTTAGATGGATCCACAGCAATACCATTACCTGAAATTACGTGCCCAAGAAAACTTACTTCTGACAACCAGAACTCACACTTGGACAACTTGGCAAAAAGTCTCATCTCCTTCAAAATTTGCAACACAACACGCAAATGCTCCGCATGTTCCTCCCGGGACTTAGAATAAATCAAGATGTCATCAATAAACACAACAACAAATCGATCCAAATGCTCATGGAAAATACGGTTCATATACTCCATAAACACACCCGACGCATTGGAAACCCCGAACGGCATCATAGAATATTCGTAATGACCATATCATGTCCTAAAAGCCGTCTTCTGAATATCTTCCTCTTTCACTCTAATCTGATGATAACCTGACCTCAAATCAATCTTACTAAACACACACGCACCTACCAACTGGTCCATCATATCATCAATTCTCGGAAGAGGATACTTATTCTTAATCGTCACCTTATTCAGCTGGCGATAATCTATACACAATCGCATACTTCCATCTTTCTTCTTCACCAATAAAACTGGAGCACCCCAAGGCGATACACTCGGTCTCACAAACCTCTTTTCTAACAATTCATTCAACTGCTTCTTTAACTCAACCAACTCAAATGCTGACATACGATAAGGTGCCATAGATACAGGTCTAGTACCAGGAACTAGATCTATAGAAAACTTCACCTCTCTTTCTGGCGGCACCTCTGAAATATCCTCAGGAAACACCTCTGGAAATTCACACACAACAGGAAATACATCAATTGCAACTTGACTCTCCACAGTCAACGATGCAAATAACCCGAACAACTGAGCTTCATCCACCAAAAGTTTCTTCAACTCTTTGGTAGATAAGAAACTCAATTCCTCGTCTTCTTCAAGAGAAGGAAATCTTACCAGCTTATGATAACAATCAATATGAACCCGATTGAACTGCAACCAATTCATTCCCAGAACCACATCTAAACCCTCCAACGGCAAACACACCAAATCCATCTCAAAATCTTTACCATAAATGGTTAAAGGACAACTTAAACAAACCAAAGAAGTAGTTATCGACCCCATTGCTGGAGTATCAATAACCATCTCTCCACCCATCGAAGACAATAAAATATTCAAACGCTTCGCGCACTCAGACGAAATAAACGAATGAGTCGCTCCGGTATCAATAATAGCAACTAAAGGTGTACTATTAATAAAACAAGTACCTCTGATCAGACGGTCTGCACTAGTAGTCTGAGTCCCTGCCAATGCAAATACCTTCCCTCCAGCCTGAGCTTGCTTTGGTTTCGGACACTTCGTACTAATATAATAAGGTTCACCACAGTTGAAACACTTCACCACATTCTTCTTACAATCAGCTGCAACATGTCCTAAACCTCCACAAATGGAACACTTCCTCATATCCTTTCTATATTCAAACTGACGATGTCCTAAGTCACCACACCTATAACATCTCAGAGGATTAGACATGCCTCCTGTAACGACCCGATTTTAATTATCTCTATTTGTGGTGTTAATTATATTATTTTGTGGAGTATTTTACTTTAATTTGACAATGATTATGTTATTTGTGAAATTGGTGTTTTAATATGTTATGTTTTCATATTAAGCATTTTTACCGTTTTTGAGAGTTTGCAGGGAAAATTGGAATAGAGGGTATTTTAGACTTTTCACCTTAAATAGTATTCAATTAATGAGTTAATAGATATTTTGGGATATTTATGTTAAGTAAATATTTGTGTGTTTGTGAGAAAAGAAATAGAAGAGATAGAATTAGAAAGGAAAGAAAAAGAGAGAAAACTATATATAGAGAGAGATAGTAAGAGAAAGGGAAGGAAATAGGAGAGAAAGAAAAGGAGGAGAAGAGAAAGAGAAGGAAAAGAGGAATTTTCACCCGAATCGACTTCCGATCGTTTCTAAACTCGGGTAAGGGTGTGAAATATCATTATTCTAAATTTGTATACGATTATGTATGATTGTTTCCGACTGTTTTGGTTGTTTAGAGAAATATGAGTTTTAGGTTGAAAATGACATAATCGGTCGTAAACGATGTTTTCACGGATGGAATTCGAAATAAATTGCGTAGATTAGTCGAGTGAGGTGAGGCCGAGATTATAGAAACTCGTTTCGTTGAAATCGGTTGATATTTGAAGATTTCATGTTTTTTTGGGTTTTGGAAAATTTGAGACTTTGGTGAAAAATAGTGGAGCATAGCATCTTGTTTTTATGATCCCAATAGTTGCTATATGATGTATATAGGTTGTATAACAATTTGTTTCATGAGAAATGATGGATTTATGAGGTTTTTATGTTGATTTTCGTGGCTGGACAGTAGCATTTTCGTACAACAGTTTTTCTGGTTTTTCTTGACAGTATTTTCGCAACAGCAATTTTCTGGTTTTGACAGCATTTTGCAAAACTTCAAAAATCCATATCTTTTGATCCGTAAGTCGGTTTTGACCCCCGTTCGAAGCGTTGGAAAGCTAACGAGATGTTCTTTCTAGGAAAAATAGTTTTGAGGTCTGAACCTAGTCCAATTGGTACAGTTTTTTCGAATCGTTTCGTAGTGTCGGGCGTCCGGTTTATGTTTTTGCGTTATTTTGAAATATCCATAACTTATTCGTTGTTTATCCGATTTAAACGTTCTTTATATCGAATCGAAGGTGTTGAGGAGTACTTTTTGATGATGATGGAAAATATTATTTTTGGCCGACTTTTCCGACTATTTGTGAATAGTGATTTTGTAGAAAATGTTAAGTATGTTAATTGTGAATGGTATGAATGTGTTGTGGACAGGTTTGTGGAGTGAACCTTTGATCGAGGAATTCTTTGTGAATTGTGGATCTTTAGTGAATGTATGCATTGTTTGAATTAAGTGATAATGCATGTTAAATGTGAATATATGATGAGATGTTGTGATGATGGTTTGTGGCCTTAGGGCAAATAATTGCATTGATGTAAATTGAATTACAATGCATGAAAATGACTATGTGGATCACATTGTTGTATTTGAAGAATTGTATATGTTGTTATACAATTGATGTATGTGATATGTATGAGATAAATGAATGACTATAGTGTGAATACGTATGCATTTCAAGAGTGTCATGAGTCATGTTGTATGTGAAACATCATGATGTGCATTCTTGGGTTAAAGGGTTCTAAGATGAACCCATTGTAAGTCGTGAACCTAAGTGATAGGTGTGAGCGATAATTACAAACGATTGTGAACCTAGGTGATAGGTGTGAGCAATCGGATTGTGAACCTAGGTGATAGGTGTGAGCAATGGGTGAACGTCGTGAACCTAAGTGATAGGTGTGAGCGATGGTTCCAACAAGTTTTTCAATTGAACTTGGGTTGATGAGTCGGTACCGCATTGCATCTGCATAGAGTCGAGTGTCGGTCTCTATGATTTGCATTTGACATCATTGTATTTGTGCATTAATGGAATGAACATAAATGTATGTATTTATGTTGGATGATAAGCATTGTGATGAATATGCTTGGTTTGTATATATATATATATATATATATATATATATATATATATATATATATATATATATATGCCTTGCGATGTATATAGAATGAAATGTGATGATTTGCAGTAAGGATGTGATCGTTGTAATGATACATTGGTAAGTAAACAGGTATGAGGGTTTATGTTGAATAAATGGATATGTATTAGTGATACATGTATTTGAGCATGAATGGATATGCCTATGGGATTTTATGTGTTGATTACGGATTGTTATGCCTTGTAAATGACTTATGGTATATGTTTGATGTTATGTGTATAAATATATGCATAGTGATGAGTTGTGGTGAGAATGTGGTATATGTGTATTAGATGTTGAGATATATATAATTATATGCAACGTTATTATGATAATATTTCTCACCCTTCTGCTGTTTTATAATGCTCTATGAGGCATTGCAGATTAGGTATGCTGGTGGTCTTTGGTGAAGCGTGTCTTCACTTCCTTTTGGTCGTCTGGCTCTGATATGTAGCGTCGGGTAGCTAGGATGATTTTGAATTCCTTTTTGTGATGCATTGATTTATGTATCTGGTTGATGAATTATGTGTATAAACCCGATGTTTGATGTGATTCACTGGATGATGTATATATATGTTTGATGTTGCAATGTTTAGATTTTCCGCTTATATTCTAAATATTGATTGATATGTGGATGTAAGGACTGAGATCCTTTATTGCTGATAGTTACCCCCACTGTTGCATATCTATTTGAGCAGGTGTTGTATGTTTTAATTTCATATAAATTGTGGCATGCCTCTTTTATCCCATGTTATAATTATACTATGACGAAATTTTTAATATGTGCGTAAATGATTTAATTGATTATTTGGGGGTATAAAATGGGGGTGTTACACCTCCCCCACTTGGCCTTTTGTCATAATTACCCCTTTGCTTACCCTTGTCAACTGGTGACACATAAGGACCACCACGAAACGGTTGCTTCCCTTTCCTTTCGTTCACACTCTTATAGTGAGTAGAACGAGCTTTGCTATCCTCTTCAAAAATTCTACAACAACCCACCAAATCTTAAAACCTTCTAATCCTTTGATAACCGATTGCCTGCTTGATCTCAGGACGCAATCCGTTCTCAAACTTCACACATTTGGAAAACTCCGTAGTTGCTTCAGCATAATGTGGATAAAACTGAACAAGCTCCACAAACTTAGCAGTGTAATCAATAATAGACATGTTACCTTGTTTCAACTCCAAGAACTCTATTTCCTTCTTTCCCCTAACATCTTCAGGAAAATACTTCCTCAAAAACTCCCTGCTAAACAAAGTCCAAGTGACCTCTTCATCTCCAGCTTCCAACACATGACGCGTACTAACCCACCAATCATCAGCCTCCTCCTGCAACATGTGAGTACCCAGTCTCACCTTATTTTCCTCAGTACAGTCCCTCACTCAAAAGATTCTTTCAATCTCCTTAAGCCAAATCTGTGCACCATCAGGATCATGTCTCCCTTTGAAGACAAGCGGTTTGTTCTTCCTGAACTCATCATTCTCACCAGCATTAGGTGCACCCCGCACAACCTGAGCCATAGCTTGCATAGCAGCAGCAAGAGCAGCGCCATTCCTACCTGCCATATTCTGTTCATATCCAATAACAACAACTATGGTTAAACAAACAGCTCACCCAAACACAACGACCGACAAGGACTGACACGGACTAACACAAACTGACACGGACTGGCTCTGATACCACTTAATGTAACACCCCTAATCTATACCCCCAATTAATTAAAGCGATAACAAATAATCAGCGTATAATTAAAACATTCACGGCATAGACTGAGGCGTCACATCAATTGAATACAAAATACAATAACCTGCTCATATAGATATGCAACAATCAGGTAGCATATACAGAGGAACTTAGTTCCTAACACCCACAATTCAGATACAGAATAAAAGCGGAAAATCTGCAACTGAATCTCATATATATATATAACATAAAAGTTTGTCTGTCATATACATAATCATACATGTACAATCCAAAAGAACATATACATATACACATAATCATAAATGATCTCCCTGATTACCCGGTGCTACATATCAGAGCCGACCGACAAAAGAATGAAGACCTAAGCTTCACAAAAAGACCTCCAGCATCTAATCTGCAATGCCACATAGAGCATTCAAAACAGCAGAAGGGTGAGAAACACAATCATAATATAATTGCATACAATTATATAATAACACTAAAATACACATGTAAAAATATTCTCACCACAACTTACACCAGAATTCGAATACAAAACAACACAATGCCATCACCAAGGTATATCAACCATGCACAATGCATTTATCACCAACACACACACACACACACACACACACACACACACACACACATATATATATATATATATATATATATATATATATATATATATATATATATATATCAACAGCATCAATTACATTCACAATTCCACACAAAATCAATCCATTCATGATTTATGCAAATGCACAGAGACCGACACAACGACTCTATGCAATGTAATACGGTACCGTTCCATCCATCATTCTCATCATTAGTTCACTCAGGAACTATTGGAATCATTGCTTGTTACTTAGTGTAACTCCCCGTCGGGCAAACGATGTTCCCCGTCGCTCACACCTCTTTGTATAAGGCACACGACGTTTATGGATCGCTTTAGGTCCTCTTTGTATAAGGCACACGATCTGATCGCTTTAGGTCCTCTTTGTATAAGGCACGAGATCGTCTATAATCATCGCTTTAGGTCCTCTTTGTATAAGGCACACGATATTATAGCAGATCCCCTCGGGAATTGTTTCGTCGCTCACACCCACTAGGGCACACGACATCACAATAATGCATATCATGATGCTTGGCATACAATGACTCATGACATTCAAATGCACACATATACACATCCATCATCATGCATATACAATCACACACAACACAATGCATTTTCTTTCCCTTAGGCCACAAACCATCATCACAACATTTCATCACATGCACTTACATCATATAACAGCACACAAGTCATACAATATATATCAAAAGCATATTGCATGATAACACGTCAAATACACACAATTAAAACGGTAAAAGTCGACAAAACGACACATTTCCAAATTCCCTACATAATTAAATCGGCCAACAATCTCAAAATCATTTTTATAAGAAAGTACATCTCAATAGCTTTCCAACGATACCAAGAATGTTCAAAACGGATAATCGAAACACAAGTTATGGAATTAAAAAGAAAAGGAATCGCGAAATGGCAACATTCTGCACCCTCTCTGGTCATACGCGTATTGCCCTGATCCATACGCGTAATGCCCAGCTCACTCGCCCATTCCATACGCGTATTGCCCAACTTGATACGCGTATAGGCAGAGACCAAATTCTCCCTAAACATCCCACTAAAAGCTCCATACGCGTAATGCCTCACACGTTACGCGTATTGCCTTGCCAAATACGCGTACCATTACGCAAATCTGCAGATGACCGAGAAAAATGGATTTCCATACGCATAATTCCCAAAATTCCCCTTGCCATACACGTATTGCCCAAACCAATACGCAATTGCCCTGCGTGTTACGCGTATGGGCAGAGAATTCCAGAATTTTTCCTGCAGAATTTTTCTGCTACGGGTTCACCCAAATTCAACTCCAAATCTCACCAAAACACCTGAAAATTACCAATTGAATACACAACAACACCTATCTAACATGTCTCAGCAATTAGGAACATCAAAACATGATTTCAGACACAATTTGAATCAATTTCCAACAATTTCAACATATTATGGTTTTGGTTCTATATCCAATTTCAACCCAACAATCAACAAATACATACATACATAATCATACACAAGTATAAGATAATCGAGTTTCGCACCCTTACCCGATTAATCGTGTTTTCAAAAGTCGGTTGATTAGATTTCTTCCTTTCCAAGTTTTTCTCTCTTTTCTTCTTTTCTTTCCCTTTTCCTTCTTCTCTTTTTCCTTCCTTTCTATTTTCTCTCTTTTTTTCTCTTTAAGCTCTAACTTAAGAAAATAAGTAAAATGACCAAAATACCCTACACTCAAATATCTCGCAAACACTCTTAAAACGCGATAAAACATAACAACAATGAAAAAAATATATTATCAAATAAAAGTCAAGAATAAAATAATATAATAATAAAAATAATTAAATCGACTCGATTTAATAAAACTAACAAAAACTGGGGCGTTACACACATGCCTAATGAGACCAGCTTTTAACAAGACGAGACAACTCTAGTGCATACATTGCCCTTTGCATGAATATTCTGATGTTCAGCACAATGTTGAGACAATATGATCTGACATCATTGATACATCTTTTCTATTGAAGGGAGCTAATTCCTCTACACTTGAGTTCTCACTTGCTTGATATAGCCTAGAACACCCTATCCCTTTTAGGCTTCCAGACATCATCCCATCTTGAAGAACTCCTTCACCACAATAGAACAAGAGTTATATATTCTCATATACTTGATCAAGATATCAAGTTTGAGAAAAAAAACACTCCATCCTGTAGGATAAAAAAATAGTCTTTTCTTTGGAGACTAAGGATAAGAACAGTTACCTTGATGACAACCTTCTTTAAGCTCAATTCTCCAAGAAAAGCAGTCAGCTCATCCACACCAAAATCAGAGCCCACAACAGAAATTAACCTTTTAGGTGAGGTAGTCACAAGATAGACAAAAACATCATCAAGAACAATTAAATCCAGCTTTCCTAGAGCAGAAGGATCTTCAAGATGACAGGGTGAATGTTCTAGACATTTATCCTTGACTTTCAATCCACATGCACAAAACCTGGTTTACTTGACTCTCACAGTCCTTCAGCCTATTACAGGTCAAAGACTTCTACAAAGGTCATTCTCTTGTTCTTCAAAACAATATTGTCACATATATAGACAAATCAATAAAATATAGACCTAACAGATCCACCAGAGCAAATGGTGTCTTGATCTTCTTCTTCAACGGCAGAAAGATGCATGACAGGTTTATTGGATAGAGACCTCAGAATCCTGCTGACCAGATGTCCCTTCAAGAAAAGTCTTGAGAGGATCCCAAACACTTTTGGCCACCATCCATGTATTTAACAATCTGAACACATGCCTATCAACTCCATTGATACACCAATTCTAGAGAACAAGAGTCAACGCAAACTCTTCCACACAAGGAATACTCCAAACACACTCTTTGGTGAAAAAATTCCAAGATCAGCTGTCCTTCCAAAGATCATACAGTACCAGAAAAGTACCCCCTGAAGCTCACCTGAAACTGACTAGGGTGCCAGCTCTGATGCCAATTGAAATTTTGGCACTGTACAACATGTTTAAACTGATGTCCTCACATCAGAACATATTGTCAAGATAGATGTTACAACATCTGTTGTCTGACAGATAAATAAAATAAAACAGACTTAAAATAAAATGCAGAAACATAAATAACACAGTCAATTGGTAACCTAGTTTGGTGCAACATCACCTACATCTGGGGGCATCCAAGCCAGGAAGGAAATTCACTATGATATAATTAGTTCAAATCTAAACTCGCCCGTTTACAACTTCTCGCCAAATCACTACCTTGTGAAACTTCTACCTAGAAACCCTCTAGATATGAGATCCCCGTCTCACTTCCTAATCAGTCACAGTCACAGTGATAATACCTAGAGAAACCAAAAAGAAGAAGAACACTCTTCCAACTACAATACTTGTTTTTGCTTAAAAGCTTCAACCAAGAACAATACACTCTTACAAGCTTTAGAGTGGACAATTAACAATACAATATCAGTCTACCACAATGTATCAAAAGATACAAGGGTGATATACAATTAACACACAAGAGACTCTCAAAACCTAACACTACAAAACCTCCCCTTATTTTACAAAAGTGAAAGCCGTGAGATACATTATGTTTAGTTCTTCTTTAAATACTCCCTACAATCCATGGGCTTCGAAACCTTCGTCCAAATATTCCTTGATCCATCCGCTAAGGGCTGCACCAATTGTGCATAAAAGATCTCCTAAAATCTTGGAACAAAACATAAAGTTTCCTAAATTGTCTCATCATCCAATTTTGGCAACATGTGTATAGCTGGAGATATAAACACTTGTTCCATATAAAATCTTCTTGACCTACGAATATTACTGAGATATATCCAAAAGGAATATCAGAGGATCAAATCAAATCTGTCAAGATTTAAAAACATCCAGAACTGATGTTCTGGTACAGCATGTTACAACATCTGTCAGAACATTTGCTCACAAGGTGAACTTAACAGCATGTCAGAACATCACACACAACATCCTCCTGTGAACCATGTTTTAGCAAAATTGTTGCCAATCTTAAAACCATGGATCTAACAACAACAAACCCATAAATCATTTGGTACCACGAACTACGAAATCTCTATTCTTCATTTCACAATGGATATACGTAGGCACAAGGTTCCAAAACCAAGGCGAGCACACTAATTTAAAACCCCTTTTCCCCTTTATCAAGTAACCCTTAGATAAACGACACTCATTCGCGCTTAGACAACCTAGATGGTTCCCATTGAGTATAACGTATGTGAGGGGTGCTAATACCTTCCCATTGCATAACCGACTTCTGAACCCAAATTTGGTTGCGAGACCATTTTCTACACCTTTAAGGGGTTTTATTGATATTTTCCTTTTCTTCAGAATAAATAAAGTTCGGTGGCGACTCTGTGCATTTTTCGCGTAGCGACAGCTGGCGACTCTGCTGGAGATTTTTCCCTAAGTAAGTCAAGCCTAGTCTAGGATGTTTTCTTCGCATGTTTGGGTGTTTATCTTATTGCTTTTCTTGCCTTTATTTATTGCCTTTTTGCTTTAAATATTTGTATCTTATCTATTATGTTGCTCTTATGCTAAGGTATGGAATAGATACCTTTGGTTGCAAACCTTGAGGGAAAGACTCTATACCTGAGTCTAAAGTGAAAACATGAGATAGGAGAGGTTGACTAGTATGGGCCACCGAGAGGCTTCTCTCATAAGGGTCAATACGAGAACCTTGCTTGGAGTATATTCTAATGAGGATATTGACGACCGTCAAGCTTTTGGTGTAAGTGATCAACGTTTTCATTGGAATCCATAACTCTAGAGACCTTTGTAGAAACTTGAACCTTTGGCTTACTAGAGATGATGGTCGCGTAGTGCGGGGCCCCGAGGAGCTTTCCTCCCGAGGGTCGGTACGAAGATCTCATTGAGAATAGAAGTTCTTGATGGAGTTGTTGCCTGGCAATGACTGACATACGCAACAAATAGTCAAGGAAGTCCATGACTCTAAGACCCTTGTCTAGAACCCAATGTCGATGGTCATGTAGTATGGGTCCCCGAGAAGCTTTTCTCGTGAGGGTTGATACGAAGACCTTATCCAGAATAGATTCATATGATGGAGTTATCAACTGACATGCTTCTGCATGCGCCATGAACATTCATATGAGTCCATGACTTTGGGGTTCCCTTTAACTCTAGACCACACTTGGTGAGAACCCTAATTGGAAAGCAATTGGCCTTATCCTCAATCCGTACCTCAGACTTGTGAATGCCTGAAGCTCGGTCATTCATGCAAATTACCCAAGGACACGCCAAACCTCTGATCTGAGAACATGCGTAACATAACATTGCACGCATTTCCACTCAGGCCTTATTTTCATGCATTCATTCATTCACTCATAATAATAATTTGCATTCATACTTCAAAGCAGAAATTATTGGGGACCCTCTTTGCATAGTAGATATCTGGATCATCCAAGCTGACTTCCATACATACATATCGTACCAGAAACAACCAATAAAGACTCATGGATCAGCTAGGGCAAAACTAGACTACCCTCCATGCAGATATGGAGAATATGGGGGGCCAGAGTTAATCAACTTCTCGATACTCTCCACGCCGTCATCTGATCGCGACTTTACATGTTCGGTCGGATAGATACTGCAAGCATACAGGGTATCGCGTAGTTTTAAAAGATTGTCGAACCCACAGGGATTGATAGTCGAAAGGCAGTGTCCTAAAATTGCTGTGCAAGGCTAAAGCAGGAAGTTGTCACGGATAAAAGTGTTAAAGAAAAATAACTAAAATAAAAGGTTTTAGAACAAATAAGGAAACTGAGACCGTAGAATGATTTTCGGGGTTCTTAGGGACTCTATAGGCTCCGGGGCTGAAATGGATGCAGAAGTTGTTCTGAAGGAAATACCGATCTAAAGGCTTAAGCTCACACTCTCGCGCTATTGATCGAGCCACCCCTGATAACCCCAAGATTTTGCTCTCGCTCGCTCGGTAATTAAAAGGCGCTTTTTGAAAATGGGCAAGACCGAAAAGAATACCTAAAGCGCTCTCGTTGTGTTTAGGATCCAGTGTTTTGTGCCTACTATCTGACGTGTACCTCAAACTCTCGCTCTGTTGGACTCGTCTTAGTGCATTTCTCACTCTCGTGACGAAATGCTGTTAGGCAGCCTCTCGCTGTCGCGACTAGACTACTTGAAGTTAACTTAGACAACAAAACCAGAATTTTAAACATGCAAGACAGTGTTGGTAGTCCTACAGAGTCCCGTCGAGACAACGGTCCTCAAACTACGGGCTCATACGAATTTAGTTACACATTATCAAACATAATATTAAAACGTTAATGATACTGGTTTCTAAATCACACATACTATTTTGGTTCTGTTTTTAGAAAATTCTATTTTTAGGGTTTTTATTGAAATATTTGGTGTAATACATAAACAATAAGAATCAGTAATGCTGTAAATAAATAATGGAAACAATAAAGTAATAACCTGTAAAAAACTGCAATTAAATAAAGGAAATGAGTGTATTGATTCTGAAAGGATCCAAGTACAGCAGAACAATGAAAAGAAACAAAATAGCAACAAGCGTGATAATCACTCAGTGTGAGCAATTATCACTTTGGCAAAGTAATTTAACGTGGTTCTGGTTCGATTTCGGCAGCGCTTCCGCAGGGTGAAATTGGACAATTAATGAAGGTCTGGGAGGTCCTATATATAGGCAAAGGTTGGCTCCAAAAACGGTTGAAGAAGATTTGAAATTCAAAATGCGTGAAAACTGTTTCTGGAAATAAACTGCTCCTGCGATACATGGCGAACGCCATATGCCAATGGCGAACGCCATTTGGCTAAAGAAGGAAATCTGGCACTTTTGGGGCAATGGCGAACGCCATTTGGTTCCCCTTAGGGAATGGCGAATGCCATTCTTTTAGAGGAAGGCAGAAAGCTCCAGTTCTTCTCTTTTTCAACTCTTTTGCCAGGGTTCTTGTCCTTTTCTTCAATCAAGCTGATACTGGTCCTGAAAACACAAAGTAAAGGAAAACATAAGTACATGATACAAAATACAATAAAAACTCGATAAAAATACGACTAAACATGCACGAAATGAATCGAAATAACCTATACGAAATCGAGTCATCAAACTCCCCCACACTAAGACTTTTGCTTGTCCTCAAGCAAACTCCCAATGCGAATAAAAATAGGTAAGCACGGTATTTCGACTCGAGGCACACCGGAAATGATTAAGCACAAGGTTGCAAGGCTAAAGCAGACAGATAGGTACTGAATAGTGCAAACAAGAGTATCATAACGACACGACTCCACAAAAGCGGACAAAAAATTCCTTCCTATGCAATACCGGTTCAAATCATGATATCATACCTTGACCTAATAACTTCGTTCTTATTCACCTCTCTTTCATTCTCGCGCAATCACATTAAGCCCGTTATCCTTTTGCTTACATGGTAATCGTACCTGTTAGTGTGATCTCTTATTCAACAAAGATATATATATATATATATATATATATATATATATATATATATATATATATATATATATATATATATATATATTATATATATTATATTTTTTTTTGCTTTTTTTTTTTTGCTTATGAATTTCAAGATTCTGATCCTTCGGGTTAAATGATCGGGTGAGGACCACCTAACTTAGTGAGAACAGGTCTTTAATTCACATTTTCTATAAAAACACATCAATACAATTTGAGATCAACACATATTTGCATCGGTACGTCACTTAGTTCGCAAACTAGGATGGTGCTGACTGCTAAGATAAACTAATCAAGAGGCTACTTTTAAAGAAACTAAGAACAAGGTCTCGGCATAATATGTATTTAAACTAATATTGCATACTTAGGAACTCCAAGGCGCAAAAACGGTACTGATGTTAACAAAACTTTCCCAAGTCCGCCTACTTAGCCTAAATCTAAATATAACAACCTATACTAAGTGTGTCCTGCCCTTGAGTCGATTTTTTTTTTAGAATCGGGGAAATTACAGACTAAGCAAAAACATAAGGTAAATAACGACTTAAACGTGCATATGACTCAATAACGATACAAAAGAAACAAACTAGACTAGGAAAATGGGAAATAACATAAAGCAATAAATGAAAAGCGATAAATGACTCCTCCCCCACACTTAAATCGAACATTGTCCTCAATGTTTCAATTTAAGGTGAAAAGAAAGGAGCGATAAAACCTGGAATGAAAATCAGTGGCGGCGGGCACGGCCTCGGCGCTGATGGGAATCATCTCTGACATCTGGGTCCTCGTGTGGATAATGGGCTTGCATGCTACGCACAGCTCTGCGCAGACCTAGTACCTCGGAAGTAAGATCTCGAAGGCTAAGCTCGGTCCGGTTCATGAATTCCACTTGCCTGTTTTGAAACTCGTAGTACTCCTCTCTGTGCTGCTCATCTCGCTCTCTCTGCTGCCGGAGCTCGAACAAAATCTCATCAAGCGATCCTCGCATACCTGCAAAATCATCAGATAAAGGTGCAGTGTGTGGTGCAGTACTAGGACCGGGTGTGTCAGAAACACGGTGATAGGGACGAGTTTAAGCGGCAGCCCCATCCTCTTGTTCAGAAACAAGCAACCAATTAGTACGGACGCGCACATCAATACGATCGGGGGCTGGAAGAGAAAAACTACGGTGCTCACGGTCATGAATCAAGACGCAGTACTTGCCATCAAGTAATCCTTTGACAAGACGCGTGCTCTTCCAGAAATCTAGGTCGGCGAAAATACTGCCAAAGCACTCATCTGCATCCAAGATAATATCAAGATCAAGAGCCTCAACAATGGTGGTAATCATGCTGCCGATACAGATGGCTCCTCCGACTCTGTTAGAGACACTCACTAGGTGGGCAAGGAAGAAAGGCACGGGGTCTACAGGGGTTTGGTTTAGAGCACAATGAAGGAAGTATAGATCTTTTGAATTCACATTTCCTGTGTTCTTTCGACCAAAGATGGTAGAAGCAAGGATACGGTGAAGAACACAAATGGCGGGGTTTTGAATCGAGGTGGCTTTAAGGCCTTCCCAAGTGTCAGTGGTATTACCCATAATATTTTTCCAAAACTCAAAGGCACTGCCTTGCCACTCACTTTCCAGGGGTGCAATGGTTGCGGCTCCCGCAACGGGAACGGGGAAATCAAAAATCTCTCGAATTCTCTCAAAGGTCAGTGAAAAGTCTCGGTTGAGCAACCTAAAGTGTATGGTTCCGGAGGTGTGAGTGATGTCATGCACATAGCGAAGAGAACTAAGGAACTCATAGGTAGCTCTAACAGAAAGTGTTTTACTAAGAGTACAAAAATGAGTCATACCTAAGTTCCTCAGCATCCAAGCGACGCTTTGCATGAGACCTAAAGTACGAAGAGCTTCCGAGTCTGGATACCTCGTAGCTTCGACTTCTCTCTTAGATATGCGGTGGAAATCCTCACGCATGTTGATTCCTGTTTCTCCCTCCGGGAACACAATAACCATGTAGTTAAACTCTTGGTTTGCTGCCATTTTTGGTTAGAGAGAAAAGAAAGATACTTTGAGAAATGGGTTATGATAGGAAATGGGTTTTTGATGATGAGTGAATGGATGGTGATACGGGGTTTAAATAGAGGGGGAAATGGAATATGAGTGGTTAAGGAATTAATGAAAATGAGTGGGAAATGAAAGAAATGGTGAAAAGAAATTCAAAGGGCGGTCTATCCAAAAGACGCGCGCCTTCTGCCTTCTGCAGGTAAATGGCGAACGCCATTAGGCAATGGCGAACGCCATTTGCCATTTTTTATAATTATTTTTTTTTATTTTTTTTATTATAAAGAAAACTGAAAAAGGAAACATAATGCAATACTAATTGAAAAGGTAAAACTTACAGTACGGGAAAGGGAAAAACAATACAAGGAAATGCAAATTATCCTAAGAAAAACAGGGAAAAAGGTTGACAAAACTAGAATCATCCGCGAAGTCGTCCGACTAAAGAGTCGATGACATTGCGGAGTGAGAACACGATCTAGTAAAGGTGATCAAATTGCTCATTCACGACATCCACAAACTGAATGTGATCTACTCGAAGTGATGACATGTCAGTACGGAGATCATCTACTCCAACTTGCAGTGCGTAAATGGCATCGGGAATATCTATTGTGGTATGGTAAGTATCAGGTTCAGCAGTGGTAGAACTATTTGTGGCTTCCTGAGGTAGAGTGGTATCCATATGTTTATAAGGCTGAGGTGAATCTGGTGGAGTAAATGTTTTGTTCAACACATCCAAGTCATACAACCAGTTATCCATGTTGTACACACTTGTTCTCTCATGATTTGGCAAGGTGAAGGCATGGACAATAGCATTATCAATTAGTAACTCAAATTCCACCGGTCCTAAATTGGCTATGATTCCACGGTTAAAACAGAAGTTGATATCCATCGGGCGAATACCACCGAAAATGACAGAACGGTTCAGATGGTAGCGCAAGCCAATGGCGTCAGTGATCATAGTCACCAACCCTCCAATGATAATGGGGTGAAATGAGTCACGAACCAGCTTTAGAAAAGTAGCTAACATAAACGGGGCAGCATTGACCGGCCTTCCTTGTGAGGCACAAAGCATGATATAAAGCTCATCTCGGGATATAGCATAAACATTCTCTTCCTTCCCGAAAAGAGTGTGAGCAAGGATCTTATGGAAATACCTAATTCCAGGATTGTGAATACTCTCAGAGGACATGGCATTTAGGTCGGGATGGTAGTTACCTGTGATAGTACCCCAAAATTGTTCAAGGTCATAACCAGTAAAAGCATCTTCAGGGGTTTTAGTGACAGCATCAGGATCATTGGGAAAACCCAACAATTCAGCCATCTCATGGTGAGTGAAGCGGTATTTGTTTCCAAACAAATAAAAGGTAGCCAATCCACGGCCAAATCCATACCCTCGAGTTGGTTCATAGTATAGGGAACTTAGGAACTCCAAGGTCAAGTTATGGTAGGTGCTGAAATTTTTTGTTAAAGCAGAATTGGTCCAACCGAGCTGGTTAAAGAAGTAAACAACATTGTCCCTAATGCCAAGGGTAACCATAGCTGAGTCATCGGGATAAATCGACAGAGCAAAGTCTCTTTGAGAAAGAGCCTCAAAGCGACTCCTCTGAAGGTCATTTCTAAACACAACGGTGTGGTTTTCAAAAGTTTGCATGATGGATCTATCCTAAGGACTACGAACCTGAAAAATCAAGAAAGAAAATAATATATTGTTAGGGAAAATACACTACATGCAGGGGTTAGTGTTAATAATAGTCACAGCAAACATAATGCAAATGGTATGGTAATACGGTAACGAAAAACACAATTCATGAAGATATTAATTAACAAGCTAATACTAATAATAACAATACTAATAATGAAATGCAATCATGAACTAAAGTAATAACAACTATGCATGAGCAAACAAAAATAAATACTACTACTAAGATTTGTGATTTAAGCTCTCACTGAGCGCTCCGTTTAATGTCGGAAGCTCGACATTAGAAATAGGGAAGAATTTCAGTCGTCTGGAGGAGCGGGAAGCTCTTCCAACTTGCAAATAGAGTAGAATTCTTTGTTTTCCATCGAATGGTAATGCTTAAGTCTTTGTCCATTCACTATGAATGGTTCACATGAATTTCCTTCGATTTCGACTCCATCGCTGTTTAGAATCCTAGTAACTTTGAATGGTCCAGACCATCTAGAACGTAACTTTCCTGGGAAAAGTTTAAGTCGAGAGTTGAAAAGAAGAACTGTGTCCCCCTCTCGAAACTCTTTTCTTGCTATTCTTTTGTCATGCCACTTTTTGGTTCTTTCTTTGTAAATGCGGGCATTTTCATAGGCATCAAGTCTCAGTTCTTCAAGTTCATGGATGTCTAGAATCCTTTTCTCTCCAGCTGCCATGTAATTGGTGTTTAGGGTCTTTATGGCCCAATACGCCTTATGCTCAAGTTCTACGGGAAGATGACACGACTTTCCATAAACCAGTTTAAACGGGGTGGTTTCTATAGGAGTTTTGTAAGCAGTTCTATATGCCCAAAGAGCCTCGTGAAGTTTAATCGACCAATCTTTCCTAGATGTTGCAACGGTTTTCTCAAGTATCTATTTAATTTCTCTATTGGAAACTTCGACTTGTCCGCTGGTTTGAGGATGGTATGGTGTCGCTATTCGATGTCGGACCCCATATTTGAGCAATAATTTTTCAAATATGTTTGAAATAAAATGAGATCCTCCATCACTTATAACAACTCTCGGCACCCCAAATCTAGAAAAAATAGTATTTTTTAAACAACCTAATAACTACTCGTGCGTCATTGGTGGGAGAAGCTATCGCCTCGATCCATTTTGATACATAATCTACTGCGACGAGTATATACTTGTTTCCACAGGAGGAGGGAAAAGGGCCCATGAAATCAATACCCCACACGTCAAAAAATTCCACTTCTAGAATACCTTTTTGCGACATCTCATCGCGTCTAGAAATGTTACCTGTGCGTTGGCATCGGTCGCAGTTTAAGACATCGATATGGACGTCCTTCCAAAGGTTAGGCCAAAATAGCCCTGATTGCAGAATTCTTGCGCAAGTCTTAGAGGTGCTCGCATGCCCTTCGTACGGTGCGGCATGACAATGAGATATGACATCTTCTATTTCAGATTCAGGGACACATCGACGGAATATTCCATCGGCGCCTCTTCTAAAAAGTAAGGGCTCATCCCAATAGTAATTTTTTAGATCGTGAAAGAATTTCTTCTTTTGCTGGTAGGTTAAATCAGGTGGAAGTGCTCCTGCTGCTAGGTAGTTGACAAGATCAGCGTACCAAGGCAGTGAGGCTTCTACACGACATGAAACTTCATTGGGTTCTTGAAACTCCAAAGGGTCTTCTTGGTTCTCACTTTCATCTTCCATATGGGCTATAAACCTATCATACGGAGAATCATCGTTAATGGGAACTGGTTTCGGTTCTTGGTGTTCTATCCTAGAAAGGTGATCCGCTACTACATTTTTGACTCCTTTTTTATCCTTTATTTCCAAATCGAACTCTTGTAGAAGCAGGATCCATCTCAAAAGTCTAGGCTTAGCATCCTTCTTATTCAATATGTATCTAATTGCAGCGTGATCGGTGTAGACAACTATTTTTGCTCCTACCAAATAGGAACGAAATTTATCTAATGCAAAAACAACAGCTATAAGTTCTTTTTCTGTGGTTACATAGTTCAGCTGTGCGCTGTCCAAGGTTCTACTCGCATAGTAGATAGCATGAAGCTTTTTGTCCTTTCTTTGACCTAAAACAGAGCCAACGGCAAAATCACTAGCATCACACATTATTTCGAATGGTTTACTCCAATCTGGTGGCTGCATAATAGGTGCGGTAATTAAAGCATTCTTGAGTAGCTCAAAGGCTTTCAAACAATCTTCATTAAATATAAATTCAGCATCTTTCATTAGCAACCCGGTCAGTGGTTTAGTGATCTTAGAGAAGTCTTTAATGAATGGTCAGTAGAAACCGGCATGTCCAAGAAAACTGCGGATTTCTCTAATGGTTTTCGGAGGCTGAAGGTTTTTTATTATTTCTATTTTGGCTTTGTCTACTTCAATCCCTCTTTCGGATACAACATGTCCTAACACAATCCCTTCTCGAACCATGAAATGGAATTTTTCCCAATTCAGCACCAGATTGACTCTGACGCATCTCTCGAGAACCAATTCTAAGTTCGATAAACATCCCTCGAAACTTTGCCCACAAACAGAGAAATCGTCCATAAATACCTCCATTATATTATCTATAAAGTCGGCAAATACGGCCATCATACATCTTTGAAATGTTGCAGGTCATTGCATAGTCCAAACGGCATCCGCCTATATGCAAACATTCCATAAGGACAAGTGAATGTAGTCTTTTCTTGATCGTTGGGATGAATAGGAATTTAAAAGAATCCTGAGTATCCATCTAAATAGCAGAAATATGAATGTTTAGCCAGTCGCTCAAGCATTTGATCTATAAAGGGCAAAGGAAAATGATCTTTTCGAGTGGCTTTATTCAGTTTTCGGTAGTCTATGCACATCCTCCATCCAGTTTGAATACGTTTTGCTACAGATTCTCCTTTTTCATTACTGACAACCGTTACTCCTCCTTTCTTAGGTACAACATGTACTGGACTGACCCAGCTGCTATCTGATATCAGATATATGATACCAGCTTCTAAGAGTTTTTGTACTTCTTTCTTGACTGCATCGCCTATGATAGGGTTTATCCTTCTTTGATGTTCCCTATAAGTCTTACTATCATCTTCCAGCATAATGCGATGCATACAAATGGATGGGCTTATCCCCTTGAGGTCAGAAATATTATATCCCAGTGCAGTCGGATACTTCCTTAGAACATGGAGTAACTTCTCAGTTTCTATCTGTCCCAAGTCAGCGTTAACTATGGCTGGTTTTTCAAGCTTTGTATCTAAGAATTCGTACCTTAGATTTTTGGGTAGCGATTTTAATTCTATAGCAGGTTTTTGTTCATCGGACGATGGTTCGGGTGCTAATGCAAGACATTCTTTCGAATAGTCATCGACGAATGGTTCGTTACAATTATCATTTTCGAATAGAGGAGGTTCGGTGAATTCAGGTGATTTCACTTCCAATTCTTTTACGCATTCGTCAATGATATCTAGCAAACAACATGAGTCATTAATAGCTGGGGCTTTCAAGAATTGAGCTAAAATGAATTCGACTTTTTCTTCTCCTACTTCGAAAGTCAGCTTTCCTTTCTTAACATCAATTATAGCTCTGGCTGTTGCTAAAAATGGTCTTCTTAATATAATCGGGACATTGTAGTCCTCCTTTATGTCCATTATCACAAAATCAGTAAGAATGAAGAATTGACCAATTCGAACAGGGATGTTCTCCAGCATACCTATAGGATATTTGACAGAACGGTCCGCAAGTTGCAGAGACATTTTGGTTGGTCTCAATTCTCCTAATTCGAGTCTCTTGCACGTAGATAACGGCATCAAACTAACACTGGCCCCTAAATCACATAGACCGTTGTCTATAGCATACTTTCCTATTACACAGGGTACTGAGAAACTCCCTGGATCTTTAAGCTTAGGTGGCATGTTATTTTAAAGTATAGCGCTACACTCGGCAGTGAGCATAACCGTTTTGTTATCTTCGAGCTTTTTCTTGTTAGATAGAATTTCCTTGAGGAATTTCGCATATGAAGGCATTTGGGTTATGGCTTCCGTGAATGGTATAGTAACATTAAGTTGTTTCAGGAGTTCCACGAATTTCTTAAATTACCCTTCATTCTTGTTTTTGGATAATCTTTGCGGATAAGGTATAGGTAGTTTATATGGTGGTGGAGGCACATAAGGTGTTTCCTTCTCCATGACTTCGTTACTCTTATCATCCGCATCATTGGTTTTTCTTTCATCTTCCTTCTCAGTTCCTTTCTTTGGACTTTGATACATGGCCGGTTTTTTAAGTCTCGGGTTAATCGGTTCATCATATTCGGTTCCGCTTCGCAAAGTTACGACATTTGCTTGCCCTTTTGGGTTAGGTTGAGGTTGGCCAGGAAAATTTCCAGACGGGGCTGGTATTGTTGGCTGTTGTTGGGCTACTTGAGTAATCTGGGTTTCTAACATTTTGTTATGCATAGCCATTGCATCAAGTTTGCTAGTCATTTGCCTAATCAATTCGCTTGCATGAGCGTTTTGGTTCGCAAATTCCTTATTCTGCTGTATCTGGGCGTTCATGAAATTTTCCATCATAATCTCCAGATTTGACTTTCTAGGTGCTTGTGGAGCGGGTGGTCCTACCTTATGAAAACCAGGTGGTACAGTAGATGTCGAACTTGGTGGTTGCAAAGCATTATTGTTTTTGTAAGAGAAGTTCGGATGACTTCTCCAACCAGGATTATAAGTATTTGAGTATGGGTTTCCTTGGGTATAATTCACTTGGTCGGTGGAAACACCGGTTAACACCTGACATTCGGCGTTTGTATGTCCAGGGGTACCACATACTTCACAGTTAGGAGACACAGCAACCATGGTAGAGGCTGGTTGTGTTACGGCCAAAATTTCGATTTTTTGAGTTAATGCATCCATTTTAGCATGTATGCGGTCTATTGCACTAACTTCGTACATTCCGCCTTTCGAAGTTGGTTTCTCTGTAGAAGCACGTTCTCCTCCCCATTGGAAGTGATTTTGAGCCATGTTCTCTATGAGTTCAACGGCTTCCTCGTACGGTTTATCCATTAAAGCGCCACCAGCAGCAGCACTTAGGTTCATTTTCATGTTGTACAACAGACCATTATAGAAAGTATGGATTATCAGCCATTTTTCGAGTCCGTGATGTGGGCGAAGCCTCATTGTGTCTTTATACCTTTCCCACGCGTCAAAAAGAGATTCATTGTCTTTTTGTTTGAATCCGTTAATTTCTGCCCTTAGCATAGCTGTCTTACTTGGAGGAAAATAGCGGGTCAAAAAGACTCTTTTTAGATCATCCCATGAAGTAACAGAATTTGCAGGCAGAGACTGGAGCCAAGCTCTAGCTCTATCTCTTAAAGAAAACGGGAAAAGACGGAGTCTAATTGCTTCTTGGCTAACACCATTTGCTTTCACAGTGTCAGCATATTGCACGAAAACAGATAAATGTAAGTTAGGATCGTCCATAGGACTTCCTGAAAATTGGTTCTGCTGAACGGCTTGTAATAGTGAAGACTTCAACTCGAAATCGCGTCTTTCAATTTCTGGGGCAGCAATGCTGCTATGCGGTTCATCTTGCAATGGGACAGCGAAATCCTTGAGAGGACGGTTTTGCGGGTGTTGGGCCATGTTTTGTTCCGATTCGGTTTCGGTTTCGGAATCAGAATAAGAAACGATAGGATCTGGAAGGAGATATCTTAAGCCGTAATCGTTGATTCGGCCCCTCAACAAAATAAAGCGCTCGATTTCGGCAATCGGTTCCACTGGCTCTTCACTTTGTGAGCGAGTGCTGGGCATGCGATTGACAAATTAAAAATAAAGAAAAATTGCCTTAGTCGTTACTGTGCAACGAAAGAGACACAACAAGACTAATTCAATCCCCGGTAACGGCGCCAAAAACTTGATCGCGACTTTACGTGTTCGGTCGGATAGATACTGCAAGCATACAGGGTTTCGCGTAGTTTTAAAAGATTGTCGAACCCACGGGGATTGATAGTCGAAAGGCAGTGTCCTAAAATTGCGGTGCAAGGCTAAAGCAGGAAGTTGTCACGGATAAAAGTGATAAAGAAAAATAACTAAAATAAAAGGTTTTAGAACAAATAAGGAAACTGAGACCGTAGAATGATTTCCGGGGTACTTAGGGACTCTATAGGCTCCGGGGCTGAAATGGATGCAGAAGTTGTTCTGAAGGAAATACTGATCTAAAGGCTTAATCTCACACTCTCGCGCTATTGATTGAGCCACGCCTGATAACCCCAAGATTTTGCTCTCGCTCGCTCAGTAATTAAAAAGCGCTTTTTGAAAATGGGCAAGACCGAAAAGAATACCTAAAGCGCTCTCGCTGTGTTTAGGATCCAGTGTTTTGTGCCTACTATTTGACGTGTACCTCAAACTCTCGCTCTGTTGGACTCGTCTTAGTGCATTTCTCACTCTCGTGACGAAATGCTGCCAGGCAGCCTCTCGCTGTCGCGACTAGACTACTTGAAGTTAACTTAGACAACAAAACTATAATTTTAAACATGCAAGACAGCGTTGGTAGTCCTACAGAGTCCCGTCGAGACGACGGTCCTCAAAATACGGGCTCATACGAATTTAGTTACACATTATCAAACATAATATTAAAATGTTAATGATACTGGTTTCTAAATCACACATACTGTTTTGGTTCTGTTTTTAGAAAATTCTGTTTTTAGGGTTTTTATTGAAATATTTGGTGTAATACATAAATAATAAGAATCAGTAATGCTGTAAATAAATAATGGAAACAATAAAGTAATAACATGTAAAAAACTGCAATTAAATAAAGGAAATGAACTTATATTGATTCTGAAAGGATCCAAGTACAACAAAACAATGAAAAGAAACAAAATAGCAACAAGCGTGATAATCACTCAGTGTGAGCAATTATCACTTTGGCAAAGTAATTTAACGTGGTTCTGGTTTGATTTCGGCAGCGCTTCCGCAGGGTGAAATTGGACAATTAATGAAGACCTGGGAGGTCCTATATATAGGCAGAGGTTGGCTCCAAAAATGGTTGAAGAAGATTTGAAATTCAAAATGCGTGAAAACTGTTTCTGGAAATAAACCGCTCCCGCGATACATGGCGAACGCCATATGCCAATGGCGAACGCCATTTGGCTAAAGAAGGAAATCTGGCACTTTTGGGGCAATGGAGAACGCCATTTGGTTCCCCTTAGGGAATGGTGAACGCCATTCTTTTAGAGGAAGGCAGAAAGCTCCAGTTCTTCTCTTTTTCAACTCTTTTGTCAGGGTTCTTGTCCTTTTCTTCAATCAAGCTGATATTGGTCCTGAAAACACAAAGTAAAGGAAAACATAAGTACATGATACAAAACATGATATGAAATACGACTAAACATGCACGAAATGAATCGAAATAACCTATACAAAATCGAGTCATCATCATCCAAGGACAAGAAGAGCTAAGATTGAGCGTTGTTAAGCTTGCCGAGGCTACTCCTTCTACTTTTTCCAATTGCAACCCTCAACCTCAACCTACTGTTGTGATTACTGCCAACAAGGAGGTGGACGACCACGAAAATGTCATTGACCTTGATAGACCTCAGGGTATTCTCATGGATGATGTTGTTGAAACTATGAAAATGTATCATGCTATCGAAGAACGCCTCAAAGCTATGGAGGGTTCTAAGACCTCGAGATTCAGCGCTGCTGCTATGTGCCAAGTGCCAGGGCATTGTCATTCCCCCAAAGTTCAAAGTCCCAGACTTTTACAAATACAAAGAAACCACTTGCCCAAAGATCCATCTTCGTTCCTACTGCTGTAAGATGGCTGCAGATGCTGACAACGGGCCTCTGATCATGCACTTTTTCCAGGACAGCCTCACCGGGGCACCTTTGGAATGGTACATTCAGTTAGAGAGAATGCATGTCAACACTTGGGGAGAACTAGCTGATGTTTTTCTAAAGCATTACCAGTACAACACTGCCATGGCTCTTAGCCGTGCACAACTTCAGAATATGACTCAAAAATCTGAAGAATCCTTCAAGGAGTACACCCAGAGGTGGCGTGAACTAGCTGCAAGGGTCCAACCTCCTCTATTGGATCGTGAATTGGTAGATCTGTTTATGGGTACTCTGCAAGGCCCAAACCTTCAGTACATGCTTGGTAGCACTTCCACTTCTCTCTCTGACATGGTCATTGTTGGGGAGCGTTATAGCGGTAAAATTTGAGATTAAGCTATTGATTAACTTAATTCATAAAGCAAGAGTCGCCACCGCACTTTTATTTTTCCAAAGGAATGGGGAAAAGAACGAACAAAACCCACAAAAGTTTTACAACAAAACAAATAAAACAGAGAGACAAAGAGTAAGGGGATTGGTTATGCAATGGGAAAGTGTTAGCGCCCAAAACATCTATAGTACTCTATAGGAACCTCTTGAAAATCTATGTTTGGCTTAAAAGGTGTTGTTTGCAAAAGATTGAGCAGATGAGAAGAGAAATATTTTTTTAGGGTTTTTGGTGTTTGACAAGTTGTTATTGAGAAGGGCTCCAACTTGGATTGAAATCAACAAGTATGCCACTAACTCTCTCAAGTGGAAAAGAATCAACATTAAGCATCACTATGGGGATAGGAGAATTACATCTCAAATATGAAAATAAATCATGTCTAAACCTTAAGAAAAAAAGTTTAAAAGGAAAAATGCACAAAGGGAACAAAATAATTTGAATGGGTTATGTATTTTTTAAGTCTTATGAAAATGGCCTTGATATGATTAAGATGAATTAACACTTTATTCAAGAAAAAGAGTTTAAAAATCACTTGACAAAGTCAAGGTTTATTGAGAAAGTGGTTCAAGTTTGAAAACAAGAAGGTTTTGAAAAAGGGAGAGGATTTTGAAAATTTAAGAAGGCGGAGGAGATGAAGAGACTACCCTAATGCACAAAATAAAAGCTAAGGAAGGAAATATCTAACCAAGAGCAAGCCTCTGACATAAGTCAAGCCAAAACTCCCATCCTTTGGATTAAGCAACAAGAAACCAAATAAGCAGAGAAATAACCAAGCATCAGATAAAGAAGAACTTAAGGCAAGGCCAAAGATGAGGTAACAGAGCCAAGTCTTCCAAAAGTCAATCCAAAGTCAAGGTACCAGATGAATTACAAGGTCCTAAGTCACAACTCCAAAGCATAGGATCAAGAACCTAATTCTAAGTCCATAAGTCAAACATCCAAGCATGGGATAGTAACCAATAGTCTAATGGAAACATTAAGTCTTTTAGTGGTTTTACCTTTATTAATGTCTTAAGAAAAGAAAAAGAAAAAGAAAGGTCCAAGTGGACAAAGGGAAAAGGCATAAACATAAACAATAACAATATGATATGTAAATGATAACAATAAAGCAATATATATATATATATATATATATATATATATATATATATATATATATATATATATATATATATATATATATATATATATATATAAGGAGCAAGAAAGTAAATGACATAAAAATAAAGGTGCATAAAAGTAAATAGCATAAAGTAAAAGTTAGCACAATTATATGGTTAGTATGGATGTTAGAGTTAATAATCCAATTCGGGACAAATTTAGCGCTATGTTAAGAAATCGTAGCACAATCTATAAGGAGATCATACTATGGGAGGCCAGTCAATAACAATTTATGTACCATACGTATTAGAGATATGATAGAGACCATACTCCTAAAACATGTAGCACAAGTAAAAACCAAGGAGGGATCAAGCACTAAGGCAAGGAGATTGGTCCATTACATCAATTATTCCTTCATGAAACTTACGAAAAACTTATGCATCAATCCAAAGTACCTCCAATGATCAATGATAAATCAAATGGTAGATTTGAAATGATGAAAGTTCATCAAGCATCAATCCAAACATCATGAATAAGATGGACAACACATCATCCAATTGATCAAGAGAAAAGAAAAAGGAAAAGAAAGAGAATGGAAGATGAAGAGATGACCAAATTAAATCAAGACTCAAGATCATTTCATCATCAATTCCAATCACCTTTCTTGGTGGATTAAGGCACTAAACCTATCATCAACAAAAAACACCAAAAATGAATCAAATGATTCATTTAATGATAGATTCGTATTGATGAAGGTTCATCCAACCTCATCAACACCCAAAGTCCATTGAAATTGAGGAGAAACTCGATCAATAAGTTATGATCCAAGGCTCTAACCAGCAAACTAATCACAATACAATAAAATGCAAATAAAATTCATAAAATGAATTTTAAATGAATTTTAAAATCAAAATAAAAGAGAAAACGAGGAAGGAATCTCTAAACAACAAAACAAAGCTCAAGAAAATTACTTCAAGTCAGAATCAACACAAGAATCATATATGAAATTTTGGAGAATTTAAAAATGAACAAGAGTAATTTTAAACTAATTAAAATGCATGCAAAATGAAGAAAATAATGAAAAATAGAAAATGATGAAACAAAAATATGGAAAATAGCTCAGAAAATAGAAAATAATTTTATGAAAATATGAAGAAAAAAAATTAGAGTGAAAAATGTTAGTGGATCTATTTTTAATGAATTTTTGAAATTAAATGAGAAAAAAGAAAATATAGAAAATAAAATAAAAAGCTAGAAAATATCACAACCATAGATTTGATCAAAGGCTGAGAACAAAAACGTGCGTGGCCATCAGATCTCACTTAAAGCAGATCCAAAGGCTCATATCATGATGAACACGGTGGAGTTTAAGTAAAATAACGCATCTGATCCATTTTAAAAGAAAACAAACTCAAGCCACCATGGAGTTTCCCTGGTCATCTTCTTCGGTGAGTTGCTCACTGGATTTTAGCCAATGGTAAAACTAGATCATGAGACCAGTTCCATTGTGACCGTCTCATTGAAGCGAACTCAACCATGTGCATAATTTTCATTGATTGAAAGTGAGCAAGGAGAATTTCAAGTAAATGCAGTGAAACAAGAAAGCACGAAAAGAAAAATTAAATGATCAATATGAACAATCAACACAAGGTAAGTGAGGGGAAATAAACAGGAAGCATCATGCTACATTGTGGTAACTTGTTTGAGTGACAATGAAGCCTCAAACTACCTTGTCCAAAAGTGATCAGAAGAGCTTGCAAGGTGGATTTGGTCAACACAGTTCAAGGAGTCTTAGAGCTTGATTCTTGTTGCAGAAGCGTTAGAGAAGTATGATGGAGCTAATGGAATCAAGAAATAAGGTTGAAATAGCTCAGAAATTGAAAACAAAATCACAAATTTTCAAAGTGAAGTGTGAGCTCGAGCAGGGGTTCTGGGGGCTTTATAAGCTTGGTTTTCAGTACAAATGAGCCTTCTATTTATAGCTGAAGAGAATGGAACTCATACGCGTGAGAATTAGCTTGAATCCATGTAAAATCATGAGCAAGCAAAATGTGACAATCCTTGATCATGAAGTCATCCAAAACGCAGGCCATTCTATGCAATTTCAAGTCATTTTTGCTCCTTGTACATCACTTAACATCACCAGGTCTTAATCATGTGCACACATTGACTTAAAATTGAGCATTGGATGATTTTGCAAAACTGATCATGAACCATAACTCAGTTTCAGGTTGCCATGTTCATAGCTAGGCCAAACACAATCTACTCGTGTATTTCTTGATTTTCTTTGAGCCAAATGATCTATTCATGGAGTATAACACAATGAAAAAGGAACCAATCCAAAAAGGATGCTTAAGGTGAAAATGGCATGAGGTGAAAGTTGAGGTCGCGGCCAGGAAAATCAGGCCAGGCATTAGGTCAAACAGGTCATGACTTAGTTTTATGCACAAGTGGCCTTCAAGATTTGAGTTCCTTAGAGCATGAATTGATGTTTGACCTATAAAGCAAAGTTGCAGAGGACATCAAGAGGGATATTCGGAAAAAATAAGCGCCCATAAAAGTTGAATATTGAAGAAGTTATGATCTTTTGAAGTTAGGCATGTCAAGCTTGAACTTAGGCCAAAAATTTCTAAGTCCATAAGATGACCTATAATGTCTTCAAACTTTTAATGGTTTTCCAAGCAAAATTGCCACTTGACATGTGAAGAGAAGTTGGAGAGGATGTCAAGATGAGTATTTTTCCTAAAGAAGCATTAAAAAATGTTGAAGTATGAAGAAGTTGTAAAGTCTTGAACTTAGGCTTAAAATGTTGACTTTTTGGTCAAACTTCCTTGAACAAACTTGCAACCTTGGATATTTTCTTGCACTTCAAAGCACATTGATTATCATATGAACTTAAAATGATGTACCCTTTATTGTCCTTTGATGAAGCATGCCATGGCTTGATAAAAATTATTGATGAAGGCATGGAAATAAACACATGAACATTTGAAAATTCCTTGAGAAACAAGCCATCCAACTTGAAATGTCTATGATCAAAATAGAATTGAATGATGCTTGAAACCTTATGATTTGAGATGAGAGTTCATGCTTTGATGGATAGATTTTGAAAATCAATGGTTGACCATACTTTGACTTGAGGAATTCAACCTCTAGCCGAGGATACATTCATATGATGCTCTTGATTCCAAACCCTACCTTACAAAAGAAACAAAAGGGACAAGGCATATTTTTTTTTGTATTTTTGGTTAGAGGTTAGTAACATATAAAGCATATAAGTATATAAAAAGAAAGATACACAAAGAGGTGCTTGATGATCTCCACAAAGGCAAGCTTTAAGGTATGAAGATTAGAAGACAACCAAGTTTGTGATCTTGATGCATTGTGAAGATACAAATGAGGTGGGATCTTAGGGGTAAAAATTAGGGTATGACAAGTGTGTCGAAAAATGCATCAAAGCTAGAAAAATTCAAGGTGCCCCTAGCACTACCAACAACACTGGCAATAACAAGAAACCTCACTTTGCCTTTAAGAAGGAGGATGAGACTAAAAACGCTACTGTTGACAAATGGGAGTCCCCTGCCTATCCTCAAGTGTGACTTCCTTACTACCCAACACCCTTTGCTATTCCGAATCAATATGCTCCTCAGGTATATGCCGCTGGTGCAACTCCACAGCCTTAGGCAGTTCAGCATCCATTCGTGCCACAACAACAATATGTTCAGCCGCAACAGTATGTGCCTCCTCCACAGAACTACCAACAGCAAAATCAGCAAGCTCAAGGCCGAGAACGCCAGAATCAGCGCAGACATCAGAATAATCTAGAATGGAGGAATGCTCCTCTAGACCCAATTTCAGTGACATACAGTCAACTTTTGCCATATCTGATTCAGAACTCGCTGGTGGTTCCTAAAGCTCTAAAGACCCCGCCGCAACCATTCCCGCCCGAGTATGATCCCAATGTGCAATGTGGATATCATGCTGGGTCGGTTGGGTATTCAACTGAGAACTGCAACACTTTCAAAGCTAAAGTTCAACAGTTGATTAACCAGAAGTACTTGACTCTTCAAGGAGGGAACATGTGGGTGAATGGAAATACCTTGTCCAAGTAGGGGCCAAAACTGTGAATGCATCCCTTGGAACAGTCAGTCGAGCCCGAGACTGCCCTCTCAACATTGTCAATTATTCTGTCATTCATTCATTTTCATGTCTAATATATGTCTGTTAAGTGCAAATTCATTTGTAAAACATGTATGTTTTCAGTTGTTAACGATGATGAAATAAACGTGCATGTTTTGAATAAAACCATTCGTGTTCACTCATACTTTTTTTTCATTGATATCAAACACTTGTTTAAGCAAAGTCCAAGGGAGGATGATGAAATCGAAAGATACAAAACTTCTGGTTGTATGCTTTTGAATAAAATCCTGGTCATGATGTACATGCATTGTTTCAAATCCCCAAACACCGGAGATATAAGGAGGATAATCCCTCGTTAACCCCGTTGAGCCTAGAAGTAGAAGTTTCTTTCTAAAACAAAAAACCCTCAATCTTATCCTGGGGCAGGGTAGTCTCCAGTTAATTTGACCATGCGTTCAAAATTAAAAAAAGGGAAAAAAGAGGAGTGTCCCATTCGAGGATCAACCACATATCCCTCACAAGAGGTCATACCTCACCAATCCACAATGGTTATTCCTTACCATTAAAAGGAACGAGACAATCACAACCCTTACAAGCCAAACAAACAAGTGTCACACGATTTGTTCAAAAAAAAAAGAAATCTAAAAGAAAAGAAGAGAAAAGCCCGCTAAGTCAAAAGCTCGAAAGCAAGTGGCTTAGGCAAAAATTAGGGCATCCCGCTGGACTACAAACTCAAAAAATAGTCCAGGAAAAAATCAGGGAAAACAACAACAAAGAAAAAGAAAGGATTAAGAGAAAAATCCCCAACAAGAACAAATTGGTGTGACTACGAAGAAAAGGACAAAAGTGGGTGACTGTCACTCCAAAAAACCTCAGGGTTCCTTAACTATCACTTCTATCATTCAATAACCTTTTGAAAGATGAGCACTTGTGTCAGATTAGCTGAACGTAGAACTGGAGAACATCAAGGAGAATTGGTGGGTTAAAACAAAATTTTGAGCCATAAATCTTTTTTTCTCAAATCGTGAACCAGGCCACGTTACAACCTTCAAAAGACCTAATTGAAGCAAGGTTATTTCAAAAGCATACTTTAGTAAAATCGCGTCAAAACTGACTCCAAAACGATTTGCTTATCATTTGTGTCGATATCGATATGGCATCTGAACTAGTGATCCATTCACTATATGTCATCATTTCAGTGAACATGCTTGGATTTCAAAACTCACATAAGCATAACATTAGAATTATCATCCTGAAAACCAACATTTTACTTGTGAGTAAGAACTTAACATCAAGAGAGTTTCCACAATGGAATGGTGATCAAGCTAAAATGCAAATCGCCTGAGGACTCTGTTGAGCAAAGGGCAAGCCACTTCAAGCGATTACACCAAGGGGGAAAGCGCCTAAAAATTATGTTGAGCAGAATGAGCAGGCCACTTCAAGATTCTATCAATCTGGGACAATCACGTCGAGATTCGACAAATCTCTCCAATATCAGTTAGTCTGGAGCATTCCACCAAAGATCAGTCAGTCAGGGGAAGAATCACTTCAAGGCTTGTACTGGGGCAAGCCACCTCAAGAGCACAAGAAGTTATCCTCTCTAGAAGACGATTAATCAAAAGCACCTCTCAGAGGTTCAAAGTATGAGGGTTAGCTTATCTCAAGCTATCGTCGTATAAATGTCCCAAACTTCCCTCAAGGTAAACTTCTTCAGAATTCTCACAGACTGAGGCAAGACTGGTTGTAGAGGAGCATCTCTTCTCCATTCTTTTCAAGGCTACCTCAAGTAGGGTCTGTCAGGTATCGGCAAACGTAAAGTTCAAGACGAATGTAGGGGAATTCAGATCAAGTCACTTCTCCCAGCAAAACTACAAATCAATCTTCAGTGGCACATTTGAAGACCCGTTTCGACAACAATTCATAGACCCAATGATCATTGGGACTGCAAGCTTTCAAACACCAGTTCATATTGGTATCTTAAGATAACAAGAAAAGGGCTCCTCTGATGAGCCTGTTTCTTTCTCCCCCACCAGAGCCTAGAATCTGGCTTTCTGCATATAGTAATCATCATTACATTGCATCCTCAAATGTGTACAATATCCATTTGAAATGGATCATTACGCCATATACAATTCAAACATGCATACGAAGCATAAGCCAGATTTGGTACCTTACACGAAGAATCCAACAATAATGTAACTCTGAAGAGAAAATTACCCACACAAATTCCCAGCTGATATTACCCAACGAATTCCACAAAATCCAACTTCAGTCGACACCATTTCAAAACCCAATTCTTGTCTGGTAGTCAGTTCCCGTCTGACCAATCTTCGAAATCCAGTTCTCGTCTGGTAGTCAGTTCCCGTCTGACCAATCTTTAAAACCCAGTTCCCGCCTGTAGTCAGTTCCCGTCTGGCTTACCTTCTTCAAAACCCAGTTCCCGTATGGTAGTCAGTTCTCATCTGGCTTAGCTTCTTCAAAACCTAGTTCCCGTCTGGTAGTCAGTTCCCGTTTGACCAACTTAAAAAACCCAGTTCCCGTCTGGTAGTCAGTTCTCGTCTAACTAAAAATCTCAAAACCAAGTTCTCGTATGGTAGTCAGCTCCTGTCTGACCCATCTTCAAAACTCAGTTCCTGTCTAGTAGTCAGTTCCCGTCTGACCAAACATCTCAAAACTCAGTTCTCGTCTGGTAGTCAGTTCCCGTCTGGTAGTCAGTTCTCGTCTGACCAAACATCTCAAAACCCATTTCTTGTTCGGTAGTCAGTTCCCGTATAGCTTATCCATTACAAAATCCAGTTCCCATCTGGTAGTCAGTTCTCATATGGCCACTTTTTTTCAAAATCCAGTTCTCATCTAGTAGCCAGTTCCCGTCTGGTCAAACACTACAGAGTCCAATCCCTGTCTGGAGAACCCTTTCAAAGTCAAGTCCCCGTCTGGCAAACTCTTTCAGAATCTTGTTCGCGTCTGGTAGTCAGTTCCTGCTTGACAGTTTATTCGAAGTCTAGTTCTCGTCTTGCTAACTCTTTCAAAGTCTAGTTCTCATTTGGCAAAGCACTTCAAAACCCTGGTTCATCCAGAATCTCTTTATTATCTTAGGACTGATTCATTCCCCAACAGATATTTCAATCAATTCCCAGTAGATAGACCTACTAAAGGGCTTACCATCAAACACCCCAGTATATCCCACATGATATGTCACTGTGTTGTCAGCAATCTTACCTCTTTTTTCCTCAACCCCAAAGTTGATGTTTATCCAAAATTTTCTCAACCCTAGAGTTAGTGTCTACCTCCTTTTTCCTCAAACTCAGAGTTGATGTCGTACTATTATTTCCAAATACCCAGTTAATCAAGTTGACATTCCGGCCACTATCCTGATGTCATACAATTTACTTCTCCAACCGCAGTGCTGGCGACTAGCCTTTCAATTCTTATAGTGTTCACCGTTGTCTTTCGCACAAGAAGTGTTGCTCCCCTATCAGGTCATACTTGCCTTTTTCTAGGCATTTCGTTGCCTTTCGCACAAAGAAAAGTCAAAATCACCCTCAGTTATCAATCCTTTTGGGTCGTAGATCTGTCGATCTTACCCTATCTTTACCTTTTTACCCATGGTCGTGGATCATGCGTCGATCTTACCCTTGGCTTACCTTTTCCCCAGGGTTGTAGATCATACGTCAATCTTACCTTGTGTTTACCTTTGTTTCCCCTAGTAGAGTCACCTTCTCTTTAACTCTTCTTGGGTCGTAGATCCGTCGATATTACCTTTTGTTTGCCTTTCCTTGGGTCCTAGATCCGTTGATCTTACCCTCTGTTACTCTTTGCTTACCTTTTCTTGGGTCGCAGATCCGTTGATCTTACCTTCCTTTACCTTTGCCTTGGGTTGTAGATTGTACGTCGGTCAATCTTACCCTCTCTTTATCTTTCCCTGGGTCATAGATCCCTTGATCTTACCCTCTGTTACCCTCTCTTTACCTTTCTTTTGGGTCGTAGATTGTTCGTCAGTCAATCTTACCCTTTCTTTACCTTTTCTTGGGCCGTAGGTCGTACGTTGGTTAATCTTACACTCTCTTTATCTATCCTTTGGGTTGTAGATCGATTTTTTTTTGAAAAAAGAATATATATATATATATATATATATATATATATATATATATATATATATATATATATATATATATATATATATATATCCAAAAAACCTATGTACAAAGCCAAGCGACCCCTAGGGTCCAGCAACACTAAACCAAAACAAACTAAAAAAGAGAGACCAAGCTTTTACATAAGCAAATGAGCGACTTGCTTACGAAGCTTTGGCTTCAACCACATCCTATACACAATATTATCTGTAATTCTATCCACTATGTTTGTATGCTTATCATTCTTTTTTAAGACTATATCATTCCTATAATTCCAACACTCATAAATTGTCTCTGCAAACAATGTCTTCAGCACAACAGCCTTCCAGTTCTTGCTTTTACTAACTTTTGCTACCCACTTAATCTCCTCATTCCAGCCTTTAGGTTGATGCTCCATTTGCTGCCAATTTAGGATGTTCTTCTAAATTTCCTGCATAATATGACACTAAAAAAACAAGTGCTGCACAGACTCAGTTTCATTGTAGAAATTACATTTGGGATCAGCTAACATGTTGTGTTTAACTAGGCTTTCTTTAGTTGCAAGTATGTCCAAGCAGGCCAGCCACATGGTAAAGATGGCACGCGGTCTTGCAATATTGTCAAACATTACACTCTTCCACTGCACAACCGGGTCCTGCTTCTGTAACACCATATAGCACTTTCTCAGACTAAAACTCTCAGCCTACATCATGTCTTTTATATTCTGTTTTTTCACAACTTCCTCTCAAAGATCCATGATTTTCTTGAGAATCCAAGAACAATTAGTCTTAACACTCATTGTCCAAAGATCAACTCCTTTCATATAATATTCCTGCACCCATTTAATCTATAAGATATCCCTCTTTATGTTTAGATTCCAAAGCAGTTTGAGGGTACAAGCTTGATTCCACACCATCAAATCAATAACATTGAAACCACCTTGAGTTTTAGGTTGACAAACTTTCTGCCACGCCACTAGCGATTTCCTGCTCCCCTTATTCTGACCAGTCCACATAAATTCTCTACACATGGCTTGAACTTTCTTTATCACACCTTTAGGTAAAGGCATACATTGCATCCAAAAGTGAGCTGTACCAAAGATAGCACTATTAATCAGCTGCACTCTTCCTGCATAACTCAGCATATGCGCACTCCAATGATTGATTCTTTTCCTTATTTTCTCCACTAGACCCATGCACTGCTGGTTGCTCAGCCTCTTGGTAGATAAAGGCACTCCCAAATATCTGAAGGGAAGAGGACCTTCAGTAAAACCAGTTCTCTCCATAATTTTCTTTATACTGTCACTATCCATGCCTCCACAATAAAGTTTGCACTTGCTGGGATTCACATACAGACGTATAGATTGGGAGAATCTTTTAAACCTCTCCATCATTAGTTGGACAGACATATCATCACCCCTAGAAAACATCAATAAATCATCAGCAAAACAAATGTCAATAATTTTCACCTTTTCACATTTGCCATGGAAATTGAAGTTTGGTACTTCATTCAAGCCCTGCATTAATCTATGTAAGTATTCCATAATCACCACAAAAAGCAAGGGGGATATAGGGTCCCCTTGCCTAAGGCCCCTCCTAGCCTCCATTCTCCTGGTACATATCCCATTAACACTGAACTGATAGCTCACACTTGTAACACCTGCCATCACCCACTTTATGAATAACCTTGGCATACCCACCTCAGTTAGAATACTATGTAAGGCCCTCCAGTCAACTGAGTCATAGGCCTTTTGAATATCAAGTTGAACCATACATCTAGGCATACCTCCCTTTCTACTATATCCTTTGATAAGCTCATAAGCCAGAAGAACATGTTCATGAATTTTTTGCCCTGGTATAAAAGCTGCATGGTTTCTACTAATGATACTATTGAGGACCTTACTCATTCTAGTGGCCATGATCTTATATATAATTTTGTACACAGTGGTGCAACAAGATATTGGTCTGTACTCCCTTATATACTTTGCATCCTTGTGTTTAGGAATTAAAGTAAGAAGTGTGCCATTAAACCTTTTATCCAACTCTCCTTTATTGAAGAAATCCATCACAAACTCATAAACATCCTCCTTTACAATGCTCCAAGCATTCTTGAAAAATTTAGAGCCATAGCCATCCAATCCCGGTGCTTTGTTCTCCCCAATACTATTCAGAGCTTGATCAATTTCCTGCCTGCTAACATCTTTCACTAACATAGCCCTTTGTTCCATGGTTAATTGAGGCCCTCTCCTCATGGCTATAAGGTCAATGGCATCAATATCTTTATGAGCAATTCCCATCAGATTGCTATAGAAATAGATCACTTCAGTTTCAATCTCTTTTTGATTAGAAATAGGAGTATCATCCTCCCTGCACAACCTGTTTATCACATTTCTCTTCTGATTAGTTTTGAGAGTAGCATAAAAGTATTTGTTATTCCCATCTCCCAATTTTATCCAGTCCACCTTAGTCCTCTGCCTCAAGATTTTCTCCTCAGTTTCCCTCAAATACATCAACTTATTATGGCACTCTTTAGTTTTGTTGATCCCCTGAATATTCATTCTATCAACAACCTGATTTTTTTGAGCATCAATTAACTCCTTGCTAGCATCCTCAATCTGCTTTTTTATACCCATTAAAGGCCTACTCATATTCCTAACCACATTTTGAAGCCTCATAAGTTTGTTCCATAAAGCATTAGGGCTCCTATTAATCTTAGCATTCCAGCTCTGTATAACTGCTTCCTTATACCATGTCATTTCTGTTACACTATTTATGAATTGGAACCTCTTATGATACCTTCTCTTCTTCTCCTCACCCTTAACACAAATTAATGCATGATCTGATATGCCTGGCTCCATCACATGCACAGCCTTGTCAATGTTTTGCTGCAACCACTCTGTGTTACCTAACACTCTATCTATCTTAGAGTATATGGCACCATTAGTGTGTTTGTTGAACCATGTGAACTGATCTCCAACATAATCAACTTCATATAAACCTGTTGTCTTCATCATCTCTTTAAGATCTTTAAATTCCATCTCAGTTACATGTTTTCCACCAATTCTATCTTCAGTGGATAACACATTGTTAAAATCTCCCATAATGCTCCAAGGACCTTGCACATTACCACCAATCTCTTCGATGTCTTTCCATAACCTTTTCCTGTTGTCGCTCCCGGGATTTTCATCCTAGTACAAACGCGAAAGTGGCACCAAACAGAGTTGCCAGCAATGTGTATTTATCCCAAGAGAGGGAAAGGAAACACTGCATAAACCTGAAGGAAAGGATAGAGCATGGTCTTGCGACCAAGAGAACTGGGTTCGGGAGTCGGTTACGCGAGAGGAAGGTATTAGCACCCCCTCGCGTCCATCGTACCCGATGGGATCCACGCTTGCTTGTTTCGATCAAAGGGTGATAGAAAAGAATACTGGAAGAGGAACTAGAAAAGGAATGGAAAGAGAAAGAGAAACAAATGTAGGGAAAATAAAAGAAGTGCTCGCATGGGCCCTACCCCACTGCCTACGTATCTCATCGGGAACATGAGAATCGGAGCGACGTAGTTCCCCTCACCTAGGGAAAGATTGTTTGTGTTTTTTAGTGGAATACGTCAACGTTCGCGTCCTAGCAGTTTAGGTGTTGCAGCTCGCTGTATGGAGACTTAGGCGTTACCTGTTTGCGGTAGAACGGAAATGACGCATCCTTACGGAAGGATTGAAGGAGATGAGGAAAGAATTCCCGAAGGAAAGACGTTATTGTTTGTTTTTGTCTTTTAAGAGTTTTTTTCATTTGTTTGCATATGATAGTGTATCTGAATCTTAGTCATTGGAATGTGTACATTCTCACATTCCAAGATGGAATGGGTAAGAAAGCACACTAAGAGTGAAGAAGATCCCCACACTTAGTTCCAATTGTCAAGGTTCAAAAACATTAGCATACTTGTGTTTATTAAGTGTTTTTTGTTGATTATGAAATGAAGAAGTGTTTTTCTTTATTTATCTCTTCAACAAGTATTGCATTTAAGTCCCTCATACAAGATCAAATGTTTAGCACATTGACCCAAGATGGGCTATATGCTACACATTCTAAAATTACAAGAGAAGACCCCTTATAACCTTTTCTTTATATGAAAGGCCTAAATGCAATAAATGCCCACCTTTATTAGATATTTTGAATTTTCTTTGAGATGAGAAAAGAGACTCAAGAGAGGAGAAAAGGTAAAAATCTATATGAACTAAGACTCAATCCTAATTGATTAGTTAAGGGGAGTGATCCTAAAGGTTGGTGAGGTTTAGAACCTAACTCTAAAAGAAGAGAGAAGAGACTCAAAGTGTAAGAGAAAACAAGAGTTAGTTGTTAGTGTGCTCGCCAAGGATAGGGATCCTCGTGCCTACGTATCCTCATTAGGGAATGAGGAATCAGAGCATCCGTAGTTCGTGGTAACGACCACGGAAAGGAAACGGTCTCGATCGCATGGGTGCGAGAGAACAAAAGGGAAGGACACACAAAAAGTCTATGGGGAAACTCGGCCCTACAAGTCAGCATGCAATGATGGTCCTAAGGTCAGGATCAAGGGAAGTCTACCTAATGTTGTCAGGCATGGATTGCTATCCTAATGTCTCTCCTACCTCCGACTTAATAAAAAATTAAGTGGAGCGAGGAATCCTAAGGGATCATGTCATCAGACAAGTAAACACAGGATAAATCAATCACAAAATGAATTAAAAGTAACAAATGAGCAAACAATATCAGTCAGCAATAGTATCACACATCCAAAGGGAGAAAAGTGAAGCTTTAGCCAAGGGGTCATATCAACCGAGGCAAACAAGCTAGCTGTGGGAAGTAGGTACTCATCCAATGGTATCGAGACCCATGGAGAGCAGAGTAAGAAAGGGGAAGATGTGAGTCAGATCACATAAGCATCAGCATCGATCAATGCGAGCTATAGACAAGGTGTGGGGGTTGGTTATGAACCCTATCTTCCACTTGACCGACTCGATAACAAGAGTGGGTTATGTTCAAAGCTTCAATCATGTAATGAGAGCTAAGAACGACTCGACTAGAATAACGGGGGTCGATTGCAAACCCTAACTTCCGTCAATTGCCTTCTTGGAGGTCTTGCCAGGGGGGAATGGGAATGGGATGCCTCATAGAGGTCTTCAGGCACAATATTAAACAATCACAAACAGAGCCTCCTTTGAGGACTTTCATCATTGCCGGCCAAGTGGCACGGACTCCCAATCCTACTTCTCATGGCATAAAAAAGGAAAAACGCGGAATTAGTAAAAGAGAAGAGAAGTGATACCGAACGGATATCAATCCGTGGCAACACAAGCCAACTATAAGCAAACCAACAAGCTTCTAGTAACCTAGCATAAATGAACAAAGGTGTTAGAAAGTGGAACAGATCCGTGACAGGCATGAAACCAAATGCTCTTCAAAAAAACAATAAAACAAGGCCATGAGCCGTAAACAGCAGCAACAACAGCGCTCCAGCACCTGCATAGCTGTAAAACTAGCAACAAGTAAAAATAGCTTATAACAGCTACTATTTCCATAACAAGACAGGTGTGTATACAATCAGGCAGAATAGCAACATTTTACAGCACACTTTGTGCACAGCAGCTGTGTATACTACAACAACTTCTACATTTAAACCACTTATCAAATCAAATGAGAATCACTACAAAACAAACTAAAAAATTAGTCAAAATTCAAATGGAAATCGTCAAATAAGAAGTAAATGAAATCAATACTAAAATGTAAACAACACTTAGTAAAACTAACATGTAACGAGTATTAAGGATATTAACAAAGTTATCAAATTGAAACTATTAAAAAGGTTAGTCAAAGTTAGCATTAAAATCTAAGTATAGTCAATGTTAAAACAAAATCAAATCAAACTATGTCAATATCAATTAGTTCAAAGTTCTAATTCTAAAACTAGTTAGTGGACAATTAAGGCAAAAACAATTAGTGCAATTAGCAAGCAAAAGCTAAAATCGGTTATTGAGCAATTAAAGTAAACACAATTAGTAAGCTAGTGAACAAAACAACTTTTCAAAGACCATTAGCAAAAATCTAAATCTAATTACCAAAGTGAAGGTCTAAATTCAATATCTAAATCAAATTGAAATTGATTTCTAAACAAAAAGTTAATCGAAATTATGCTACAATTAGTCAACCGAATCAAAGTTAGAACTCAATTAGAGACAATATTAATTTCAAAACAAACATAATAGGAATTAATCTTCTAAGAACTAATCCTAAACTAAAATTAGAATCTAATTTAATTATCCTAAGCTAATATCTAAAAATGATCACAAGTTAATACCAAACTAGGGGAGTGCAGTAACTTGAGATGAGGTGTGAATAGAGATTCAATGGTGATTGGGGAGGTGCGAATCAGTTCTATGGCACCGGGCCTGAGATTTAAAATGAAAACGGGTTTAACCCATTCCCTGCAGAAATCATAAAGTGTTAAAACCCTAGAATACTCAGGTTATTCCACGTTCCATCTTCATCTTCTATGCGTCGTCACCTTCCTCAACCCTAACACGTCCTCTTTTACCGTCTCCTCCTTCACTCATCCTCACAAACCCTGTTCGATTCCGCCGCTGCTCTCATCTTCAACCTCCCTCATCCTCTTCTTCGTTTACACTCATGTGGAAGACGAGTTCGCCCTCAACTCCTTCCGATTTCGAACACCACGAGATGAAGATCAATTGAGACCTAAACCTATCTAATCCATAATCGCGCGCGAAATGCAAAATAAAAGGTGACTGACCTTCGAGGATGCTCTCTCCGGTGATTCTCACGGTGAAAATGATGAGCAACAACTTTGAAGATACTCAGGTACGTCCTCGAAGCGAATCATTCTTGCACCTCTTCTTCTTCTCCTTTTCTTGTACGAATGTGAATCATGATAATGAATTGTTATTGATGTCGAATTTCATAGCCAGATCCTAATGATGATGTGTAAAGTTGTCGTTGCGTTGTTCTTGAGTTTGTTATGCAGAATTGTGATGCTCCTTTTTTGTCGTTTGAATCCTCTTGCAGGTCTAAACAATGAAGATGATGAAGAGAAACTATTCCACTGTGAGCAGAATGAGGAAATCTATAATGAAGATTGAAGCTGGAGATTTGATGAAGTAGTTAACGGTTTCAAGCGGCGATGAACGAAATTCGCAACTGATGAAGAGTGTTGAAGGTTGATGATGATGCGAAAATTGAAGGTGAAACTATGGAGTTGTTGGAGATTTTCAGGATTGAATTTGGTGTCGCCTTGTTCTTGATTCAGTTTCAGGTTATTGACGTTGGAGAATTGATGAACAAGAAGATGGAGGATTCGGAGAGTGTGGAAAAAATGGAGATGGTGATGACGAGATTGAATATTTTTTCTGTCCTTTTCTGTTAGAGATTGATGTTAGGAAAATGTTAAGAGATTGGAGAGAATTGGTTAGGAACTCTGCTGCAGTCGACTTTTGCGGTTAGGATTCGGTTAGAAACTGTTAGAGAGGGATCTCTTAGAAGTTGGTTATGGTGGTTTTTGACAGTTGGTTCTGTTAGAAAGGATTAGGATTTCGATGTAACTAATTGAGTTATTAATTTCTGATATGAATTCTCCCTGTAATGAATTTTTTTTGTGAATTTTCTTGTTGTAATGTATCCTGATACGGATTTTCTTTTCAAATGAAATTCTCCCTCATTCACTTGTGTAATAGCTGCTAGAAATAATATAAACAAATGAACTGCTGATTTCCACTGCTGATGATGAATTCCGTATGAGCCACTCCAATTTTCATTTGCATCTTAGCTACCAGCACCCTGTGACTCATAATAACCGACCTCACCATAATGCCAATATAAACCACTTTTTCTGGATACCCACGATTCCCTTGTGAAATTCACAACCACCAAACCGGAGAGGTTCCACAAGTAGTTAACCAAAGAAGTAATACCCAACCTCTTCGAATAGAAGGTGTGCGAGTATACCTTGGCTGGTAACATAAAGTAGGCCACACTCTTGAAACTCACCTTGTGTGGGTATTCCATATTCAAAGTATTGGACAACTGTTTCTCCCTTTGCTACTTTTCATTTGAAATGATAAGAGCTCTCAGATCATAGTTTGTGTGTGCACATGAAACCGACTTTAATCACACACCCAAGTAAGTAACAAACCATACTTCATTAAATTCTCAATGATAAGTCAGTTACTCACTGCATTAAGGACTACTCCCATAGGAAGAATGCCTTGGCACACAAAAATCCATAACTTTATATTCCGCAATTCCATTCTCATAAGATCTTGCCTTGATGAGAGATGTTCTCATTACGAAAACAATTTCCTGAGGAAATCTTGAAGATAAAGCTGTGCTACGCAATGTAGAGAGAACACGACCACCAAGATATCCTTGACATGACAATCTTAATCCAATGAACCTCAATTGAGAAATGTCCGCAAGCTCAAACACGAGTAATAAAACCCTAATCATCCTTGAGTTGTACACTGAATGAAGAAACGACTTGAGTTGAGAAGGAATCAAACCCTGCTTCACACCCGTGACATCCTGACCCAATGCTTTCGGTGGATCCTCTGAATAGAACAACCTTGGAACTTGATGAGCCTCTGAATATGAAGATAATCAATGAACAGAGTTCAACCTTTTGCTTCACCTTGACCTGAAATAGGAACCGACTGAATCGCCACTGCCTAGGGAAAATCACTGATAGCAAGAAAGTATCCTTTGATCCCACGTCTTAAGAGCTCATGCAAATGAATGAATGAGTATGGCCTAATGAAAATGCAAATGATTGCGAAACAAAAGCCAGAAAAAGGTAGGGCAAATTTTGGGGTGCTACAGCTGCCCCTATTCAATCAACTTGGACCTGAAAGGATGATAGCGACGACTTTCAGACGTTCAAGGTACAAGGTGATTGAATACAAAAAGAACCGCAAAATTTGCACTCTGTAGAGAAACAATATAATTGGAGCCCAATCACACCTCGTCAAAGGAATTTGACGGAAAGACAACATACCCAGAGAACCACATCGTCAAAGGGGTTTGACGGAAAGAAGAATGAAACCCGACTGAAAGGACACATCGTCATAGGGATGACGACAAGAAGACTCAACTGAAGGAACACATTGCCATAGGGATGACACATTGTCATAAGGATGACATAAAGAAAATTCCACCGTAGGAACACATCGTCATGGGGATGACGGAAAGAAAATTCCACCGTAGGAACACATCGTCATGGGGATGACGGAAAGAAAGTCTGAATAAAGATAACACATCGTCATGGGGATGACGGAAAGAAAATTCCACCGTAGGAACACATCGTCATGGGGATGACGGAAAGAAAGTCTGAATAAAGATAACACATCGTCATGGGGATGACGGAAAGAAAATTCCACCGTAGGAACACTTCGTCATGGGGATGCCGGAAAGAAATCTGAACAAAGATAAAACACTGTCATAGGGATGACAGAAAGAAAATCATACGCAGAAACACATCATCAAAGGGTTGATGGAAAGAGGACTCGACCAAAGGAGACACATTGCCATAGAGATGACAGAAAGCATACCTGACTTAGGGATCACATTGTCATAGGGATGACAGAAAGAAAACCATACACAGAAACACATCATCAAAGGGGTTTGATGGAAAGACCTGACCGAAATGTCGTCATCAAGGGGTTGATGGACAAAAACTGGTCGAGGGTAAGATCGACGTATGATCTACGACCCAAAAGAAAGGTAACCGGCTGGGTTGATTGTAATGTCTGCTGGGGATATGTCACCATCTTGATTGTGAGCTGATTCGGGCTTTCGCGCAAGGTACCAAATCTGGCTTATGCTTCGCGTGCATATGTTGGAATTTTCTTTCTATGGCGTAATGCTCCATACAAAATGGAAATGCTACGTGATTTGAGGATGCACTGATCACTATATGCCAAATGCTGACGCATGCTCGGGCTACCGGGAAAAGAAGAGTGTGCCAAGTACGATTGGACTTTGCTGGCAAGGACAGGTGAAACCTGATGGTGATTGTTTTTTCAAAGGCGAAATCTTTCTGGGTACCAATAGGGATTGGATTTTGTATGAAGTGCCAATAGGGATTGGACTTTTGGTTTGAAGAAACGCCAATAGGGATAGGGTTTTAGGTTTTTGAAATATACCAGCAAAGTGGGCTGTGGATGGACGCCGAGCAAGGTTGGGCTACGGATTTCTGTTTGGTTTTACAAGGTTTCATACAATGCTATGCTAATGATATGCGATGATGCTTATGCGATGATGCTTATGCCATGATACTTATGATATGCAAAAGGACCACTCCAGCAAAATAAATGCTGAAGAGACGAGGCCAACTCCGCTGGGGGATAACAAACTGAATCGCCTTCAGTGTCATAACTGCTCGAGATCTCGACTAAACCTCCATTCTGCAGGAAAGCATGAATAACAACCGTCTGCTGGAGAAGCATCTCAGGACTCTGCTGATGACAACCTACCTTTGACTTGCTGGGGAAAGCTAACCACCACCAAAAAATATGATTGGGGGTAATGGTTGATGATGTCAGCCCTGCTAGGGAACAAGATCAGACTTACTTCTCTGTTGGAAATTTACCTTCTACCCTTACTCCGTTGGGGAGACGGAAGCAACTTTGCCGCAGACTGGGGAAGTACAGACCTAACACTCTTACAGGAATACGAACTCTTTCTGAAGAGCAACAAATTTCACCAACCTGGATAGGGGAGAGCAAATTCATGAACTCCTGCAGGGGAGAATAATCACAATCTCCATAATGCTCTGCCACGAGTGATGAAACTCCAGCTATCTCTGCTAGGGAGAGAGACTCTACTGGGGTCGTCACGTGTCAGCTATCAACATGAACCCTGCAGATGTGACATGACCAAAAGAGGTGTCCAGATGAAGCAGAAACCCATAAAGGAACCTGTGAATGGACATGTCTTCAGGATGTCTCATGAAGATTCGACGTAGATTGCCCCCTGACTTTTGATTAACCATCCTCCGGAGGGAATCACCTTTTGTGCTCTTGAGGTGGCCTACCCCAGTCTTGGAATGATTTGTGCCCCTGTCTGGCTGATCTGTGAAGGAGTACCTTTAACTGACCTTTGAGAGATTTGTTGAATCTCGACTTGATTGCCCCAGATCCTCAACATAGTTGCCCCAGATTAACTGAATCTTGGAATGGATCGCCCGTTTGGTATGACTTGCCCCGGCTCAACGGAGTACTCGGACACTTTGCACCTTAGATTAATCAATCTTTCCATTGTAGAGACTTTCCTGAGCGAGCACTTACTCGCAAGTAAAACTGTTCGTTTGGAAAAGATAATTTTGATGCAATGCATATGACAGTTTTGAAATCCAAGTTTGTTCACTGGAAAAATGTTATGACATGTGGTGAACGAATCACTGATTAGAATGTCACATCGATACCAACATGAATGGTAAGAAAATCCTTTTGGGAGTCAGAACTGACGCGATTTTAACCAAAGTATGCTTTCGGAACAACCCTGTTTCAATTAGGTCTTTTGAAGGTTGTAACGTGGCCTGGTTCGCGGTTTAAGAAAGAAAGGATATAAGGCTCAAAGTTTTGTTTTAACCCACCCATTCTCCTTGATGTTCTCCAGTCCTACGTTCAGCTTACTTGACACAAGCGCTCACCTTTCAAAAAGGTTGTGAATGGTATGAGGATGGTTAAGGAATCCACACGGTTTACAGAGTGACATTCACCCCTTTTGCCTTTGGTGTCTGTAGTCACACGAGTTGTTCTTTGCTTGAGGATTTTTCTTTTGTTTCCTCCTTTTGCTTTTCGCTTTTTCAGTCTTTTGTTTTTTATATCCCTGATTTTGCCTGGACTGATTTTTTTTTAATCTTTTGATTTTGAAGTCCAGCGGGATGCCCGAACTTTTGCCTAAGTCACTTGTTTTCAAGTTTTGACTTAGCGGGCTTTTTCTCTTTTTTTCTTTTGATTCTTTTTTTTGCTCTCTCTTTTTTTTTGAACAAATCGTGTGACACTGGTTTGTCTTGAATTGTAAAGGGTTGCGACCGTCTCACTCTTCGGTTGGTGAGGGATAACCGTGGATGTAATTGATCCTCGAATGGAACACTCCTTTTGAAATTTGAACGCACGGTCAAATTAGCTGACACCTACCCTGTCCCAGGTTAAGATTGAGGGTTTTTCATTTTCAGAAAGAAACTCCTACTACTAGGCTCAACGAGGTTTACAAGGGATTATCTTCCTTATGTCTTCGGTGTTTGGGGATTCGAAACAATGCCTGTACATCATCAACAGGGTTTTTGTTCAAAAGCATACAATTGGAAGTTTTGCGCCTTTCAATTTCGTCATCCTCCCTAGGATCCTTCTTAAACAAGCATATGATATCGATAAAAAGTATGAGTGAACACGACTGGATTTAATCAAAACATGCATATTCATTCCATTATCATTATCAATCGAAAACAACAAGTTTTACAAATGAGTTTGTACATTTTGACAGAAAAGAAACTACAAATGCAAAGAAATGACATGATCTAAATGGTCGCCAGCTTTGAGAAACTGGGCCTTCCAAGCTTGATTTGCAAATGCTAGCCATCTTCAGAATTGCTCATCAAAGTCAGTCTGATACTCATCTGCACAACTGCTCTTGGTGACTTCTTCCATAACCTGGATGCATGAACCCACCTGACTGGATGAAGGAGAGTCGTGGATCTGAATGCCCTGGGGCGTGAATGAGAACATGTTAGAGTCAAGCAGTGTCTGAATCTTACTCCTAAGCACCTTACAGTCTTCAGTTGAATGCCCCTGTGCCCCAGCATGATAGTCACAACGAGCGTTGACATCAAAACCTGGTGGGTACGGAAAAGGCACTGGCTTCAATTCCTTCGGCACTATCAATCCACCTCAGATCAAATCCGGCAACATCTGACTATACGACATTGGCAAATGAGTGAAATTCCTCTCTGGCTTCCTTGGCCTTTGTCGGACGTGCTGATGCGGCTGACGGCGATATGACCGTTGATTCTGAGGAGGTCCCTGATTTGCAGAAGAATATTGTCCTTGATATGAAGACCCATAAGATTGTTGACTCTGAACAATTGATATGTCTGAACACCGAGAATGAGGTGGTGAAGATTCCTGAATGGAACTATTTTCTTCCTCGAATTCTTCCTGAGAACTGACAACTGATTCATTTTCATTAGCTTGGAAGTTCGAGACGCCTTGGAGCTTTCCACACTTGATCAGGCTCTCGATACGTTCTCCCACCATTACCATGTCAGAAAATTTTGCTGCCCCATTGACAATCATCTTTTCCAAGTACGGCCCTTGCAAGGTATCTATGAACAAATCAACCAATTCTCTATCCGAAAGTGGCAGTTGAACATGAGCGGCTAACTCTCTCCATCTCTGAGCATACTCTCGGAATGATTCATTATCTGCTTGAGACAAATTTTGCAAACGCATCCGGTTGGGAGCCATGTCAAGATTATAATCGTACTGCTTCACAAAGGCGTTGGCTAGATCTGTCCATGATCGGATACTACCACTTTCTAACTGCATGTACCAATTCAGTGATGCCCCACTCAGACTGTCCTGAAAACAGTGAATCATGAGATTATCATTGTCGACATGCGAGGTCATTCTTCTGCAGAACATCACCAAATGTAGCCTCGGACAGCTATCTCCTTTGTATTGCTCAAACTTCGGCATCTTAAACTTTGGAGGCATTACCGGGCCAGGTACCAGACACATGCTCGAAGCATTCAAATCAAGAGTATCACGCCTCTCCAGGGCTTTAATTTTCTCGTCCAACACGCGGTATCTTTCGTCATAAACATATCGTGGATCCTTAGGGTTCATCTTCGGAACTACCCCTCAGACATCTGGCATAGAGAATGCAAAACTCTGATAATCAGCGGCATCAAGAGAAGACGAATGTCCATCTCGGACAAAAAGAGGTTCTTGCTCAACTTGATTCTCGACAGGGATCCGCACCGGCTGAGTTTGGGCAACATTGCTCGCCGGAGGTGGAATGACATTCTCATTTCTTTGAACATTGGCCTCTCCCCTAGTCATGGCTGCCATAGCTTCCACAAGTTGGTTCAACTGATGCTTCATCAATTCAACATCGGCCCTAGTCACAAACTGATTCTGTTCCCCTGAATTCATGATTCTTCCAGAAGCTGATTCAAGTCCAATACGAAAGTCGGGAAATCAAACTGCAGTTCAGACAAAGGATGGATGAGCTCTCTGATCTGGCCTGGAGAAGGGATATGCAAAATGATGCAAGATGCAAATGCAATGCAATAGTATGAATGCAATAAGACATGGGATCAAAGCTTCCAGATAGTCTGAATAATCAGTATATTGTGTTGATGACTGAAGGAGTTCATGAGTCTGTTCTGAAGAGAATACCGGAATAACCAGAATACTGGAATAATCAGAATACTAGAATGCCAGAATATCGGCATAATCAGAATACCAAAATGCCAGAATATCGGCATAATCAGGGTGCCGGAATAATCGGAATACCAGGATGGTCAGAGTAATCATGATGCCATAATACCAGGCTGATAAGTCCACACTGATAAGAGAACCAAAATACCAGGTAGGATGAAAGTCAAGGTTACCTGCAAACCTGTAAACAAACCCACCCCTCTCACATGTGGGTACTAGGATGTTCAGTATCCCGGGCTCTCAGATCAAGAAATGATGATACTTTCACCATTTCTGGTTTGGCATCATCATCAATCGAGGAGGCCTCAACTGATTCTCCAAAACGAAAGGTCCTCAGCTTCTGGCACTGAGGTCGAGAAGCAATAGTACATTCATCCCTCGGGGTACAGTACTATCGCCAATCGAGGAGTGCCTCCACTGATTCTCTTTCAAAAGGGATAACCTATAGCAAGTTCCTAGCATTGGGTCCTCAGATCGAGAATGTGCAATGGGTTTGCCACAGAATGTGGTCTGCCACTGTCACAACTCGGGAGGAGTGCCGCAACTGAGTCCTCGGGAATGGTCTCCAGAGTTGACAGTTCCTCAAGAGAATAACTACTGGCCTGCATAACATGCAGTAGCAGAAAGCTCCTGATAGAACCTCGTCTGGTTTTGGGTCTCATGAACAACAATACGTGGTCACCACCACGCAAGCGTCATGACTATCCACTCTAATACCTATGTGTGTACTCAAGCCTTGGTAGTGGGCTTATCTCTCAGAACATCCCGCCCGCCAAACAGAAAACAACAGCACAGTCCAGCACAATAATGATATGTAATGCAGTAAATGCGATAAATACAGTAAAGTACAGTAAAGCAGCAATACAATAAATAGCAATACAGTACAACAACAAAAAAAAAGTAAACACCCAATGAAAGAAAAACAGACAAGCGCTAGGATTGACTCGCTTAGGATGGACCAGCAATAGGTCAATCGTCCCCAGCAGAGTCGCCAGCTGTCGCTCCGGGGATTTTCATCCTAGTACAAACGCGAAAGTGGCACCAAACAGAGTCGCCAGCAATGTGTATTTATCCCAAGAGAGGGAAAGGAAACACTGCATAAACCTGAAGGAAAGGATAGAGCATGGTCTTGTGACCAAGAGAACTGGGTTCGGGAGTCGGTTACGCGAGAGGAAGGTATTAGCACCCCCTCGCGTCCATCGTACCCGATGGGATCCACGCTTGCTTGTTTCGATCAAAGGGTGATAGAAAAGAATACTGGAAGAGGAACTAGAAAAGGAATGGAAAGAGAAAGAGAAACAAATGTAGGGAAAATAAAAGAAGTGCTCGCATGGGCCCTACCCCACTGCCTACGTATCTCATTGGGAACATGAGAATCGGAGCGACGTAGTTCCCCTCACCTAGGGAAAGATTGTTTGTGTTTTTTAGTGGAATACGTCAACGTTCGCGTCCTAGCAGTTTAGGTGTTGCAGCTCACTGTATGGAGACTTAGGCGTTACCTGTTTGCGGTAGAACGGAAATGACGCATCCTTACGGAAGGATTGAAGGAGATGAGGAAAGAATTCCCGAAGGAAAGATGTTATTGTTTGTTTTTGTCTTTTAAGAGTTTTTTTCATTTGTTTGCATATGATAGTGTATCTGAATCTTAGTCATTGGAATGTGTACATTCTCACATTCCAAGATGGAATGGGTAAGAAAGCACACTAAGAGTGAAGAAGATCCCCACACTTAGTTCCAATTGTCAAGGTTCAAAAACATTAGCATACTTGTGTTTATTAAGTGTTTTTTGTTGATTATGAAATAAAGAAGTGTTTTTCTTTATTTATCTCTTCAACAAGTATTGCATTTAAGTCCCTCATACAAGATCAAATGTTTAGCACATTGACCCAAGATGGGCTATATGCTACACATTCTAAAATTACAAGAGAAGACCCCTTATAACCTTTTCTTTATATGAAAGGCCTAAATGCAATAAATGCCCACCTTTATTAGATATTTTGAATTTTCTTTGAGATGAGAAAAGAGACTCAAGAGAGGAGAAAAGGTAAAAATCTATATGAACTAAGACTCAATCCTAATTGATTAGTTAAGGGGAGTGATCCTAAAGGTTGGTGAGGTTTAGAACCTAACTCTAAAAGAAGAGAGAAGAGACTCAAAGTGTAAGAGAAAACGAGAGTTAGTTGTTAGTGTGCTCGCCAAGGATAGGGATCCTCGTGCCTACGTATCCTCATTAGGGAATGAGGAATCAGAGCATCCGTAGTTCGTGGTAACGACCACGGAAAGGAAACGGTCTCGATCGCATGGGTGCGAGAGAACAAAAGGGAAGGACACACAAAAAGTCTACGGGGAAACTCGGCCCTACAAGTCAGCATGCAATGATGGTCCTAAGGTCAGGATCAAGGGAAGTCTACCTAATGTTGTCAGGCATGGATTGCTATCCTAATGTCTCTCCTACCTCCGACTTAATAAAAAATTAAGTGGAGCGAGGAATCCTAAGGGATCATGTCATCAGACAAGTAAACACAGGATAAATCAATCACAAAATGAATTAAAAGTAACAAATGAGCAAACAATATCAGTCAGCAATAGTATCACACATCCAAAGGGAGAAAAGGGAAGCTTTAGCCAAGGGGTCATATCAACCGAGGCAAACAAGCTAGCTGTGGGAAGTAGGTACTCATCCAATGGTATCGAGACCCATGGAGAGCAGAGTAAGAAAGGGGAAGATGTGAGTCAGATCACATAAGCATCAGCATCGATCAATGCGAGCTATAGACAAGGTGTGGGGGTTGGTTGTGAACCCTATCTTCCACTTGACCGACTCGATAACAAGAGTGGGTTATGTTCAAAGCTTCAATCATGTAATGAGAGCTAAGAACGACTCGACTAGAATAACGAGGGTCGATTGCAAACCCTAACTTCCGTCAATTGCCTTCTTGGAGGTCTTGCCAGGGGGGAATGGGAATGGGATGCCTCATAGAGGTCTTCAGGCACAATATTAAATAATCACAAATAGAGCCTCATTTGAGGACTTCCATCATTGCCGGCCAAGTGGCACGGACTCCCAATCCTACTTCTCATGGCATAAAAAAGGAAAAACGCGGAATTAGTAAAAGAGAAGAGAAGTGATACCGAACGGATATCAATCCGTGGCAACACAAGCCAACTATAAGCAAACCAACAAGCTTCTAGTAACCTAGCATAAATGAACAAAGGTGTTAGAAAGTGGAACAGATCCGTGACAGGCATGAAACCAAATGCTCTTCAAAAAAACAATAAAACAAGGCCATGAGCCGTAAACAGCAGCAACAACAGCGCTCCAGCACCTGTATAGCTGTAAAACTAGCAACAAGTAAAAACAGCTTATAACAGCTACTATTTCCATAACAAGACAGGTGTGTATACAATCAGGCAGAATAGCAACATTTTACAGCACACTTTGTGCACAGCAGCTGTGTATACTACAACAACTTCTACATTTAAACCACTTATCAAATCAAATGAGAATCACTACAAAACAAACTAAAAAATTAGTCAAAATTCAAATGGAAATCGTCAAATAAGAAGTAAATGAAATCAATACTAAAATGTAAACAACACTTAGTAAAACTAACATGTAACGAGTATTAAGGATATTAACAAAGTTATCAAATTGAAACTATTAAAAAGGTTAGTCAAAGTTAGCATTAAAATCTAAGTATAGTCAATGTTAAAACAAAATCAAATCAAACTATGTCAATATCAATTAGTTCAAAGTTCTAATTCTAAAACTAGTTAGTGGACAATTAAGGCAAAAACAATTAGTGCAATTAGCAAGCAAAAGCTAAAATCGGTTATTGAGCAATTAAAGTAAACACAATTAGTAAGCTAGTGAACAAAACAACTATTCAAAGACCATTAGCAAAAATCTAAATCTAATTACCAAAGTTAAGGTCTAAATTCAATATCTAAATCAAATTGAAATTGATTTCTAAACAAAAAGTTAATCGAAATTATGCTACAATTAGTCAACCGAATCAAAGTTAGAAGTCAATTAGAGACAATATTAATTTCAAAACAAACATAATAGGAATTAATCTTCTAAGAACTAATCCTAAACTAAAATTAAAATCTAATTTAATTATCCTAAGCTAATATCTAAAAATGATCACAAGTTAATACCAAACCAGGGGAGTGCAGTAACTTGAGATGAGGTGTGAATAGAGATTCAATGGTGATTGGGGAGGTGCGAATCAGTTCTATGGCACCGGGCCTGAGATTTGAAATGAAAACGGGTTTAACCCATTCCCTGCAGAAATCATAAAGTGTTAAAACCCTAGAATACTCAGGTTATTCCACGTTCCATCTTCATCTTCTATGCGTCGTCACCTTCCTCAACCCTAACACGGCCTCTTTTACCGTCTCCTCCTTCACTCATCCTCACAAACCCTGTTCGATTCCGCCGCCGCTCTCATCTTCAACCTCCCTCATCCTCTTCTTCGTTTACACTCATGTGGAAGACGAGTTCGCCCTCAACTCCTTCCGATTTCGAACACCACGAGATGAAGATCAATTGAGACCTAAACCTATCTAATCCATAATCGCGCGCGAAATGCAAAATAAAAGGTGACTGACCTTCGAGGATGCTCTCTCCGGTGATTCTCACGGTGAAAATGATGAGCAACAACTTTGAAGATACTCAGGTACGTCCTCGAAGCGAATCATTCTTGCACCTCTTCTTCTTCTCCTTTTCTTGTGCGAATGTGAATCATGATAATGAATTGTTATTGATGTCGAATTTCATAGCCAGATCCTGATGATGATGTGTAAAGTTGTCGTTGCGTTGTTCTTGAGTTTGTTATGCAGAATTGTGATGCTCCTTTTTTGTCGTTTGAATCCTCTTGCAGGTCTAAACAATGAAGATGATGAAGAGAAACTATTCCACTGTGAGCAGAATGAGGAAATCTATAATGAAGATTGAAGCTGGAGATTTGATGAAGTAGTTAACGGTTTCAAGCGGCGATGAACGAAATTCGCAACTGATGAAGAGTGTTGAAGGTTGATGATGATGCGAAAATTGAAGGTGAAACTATGGAGTTGTTGGAGATTTTCAGGATTGAATTTGGTGTCGCCTTGTTCTTGATTCAGTTTCAGGTTATTGACGTTGGAGAATTGATGAACAAGAAGATGGAGGATTTGGAGAGTGTGGAAAAAATGGAGATGGTGATGACGAGATTGAATATTTTTTCTGTCCTTTTCTGTTAGAGATTGATGTTAGGAAAATGTTAAGAGATTGGAGAGAATTGGTTAGGAACTCTGCTGCAGTCGACTTTTGCGGTTAGGATTCGGTTAGAAACTGTTAGAGAGGGATCTCTTAGAAGTTGGTTATGGTGGTTTTTGACAGTTGGTTCTGTTAGAAAGGATTAGGATTTCGATGTAACTAATTGAGTTATTAATTTCTGATATGAATTCTCCCTGTAATGAAATTTTTTTGTGAATTTTCTTGTTGTAATATATCCTAATACGAATTTTCTTTTCAAATGAAATTCTCCCTCATTCACTTGTGTAATAGCTGCTAGAAATAATATAAACAAATGAACTGCTGATTTCCACTGCTGATGATGAATTCCATATGAGCCACTCCAATTTTCATTTGCATCTTAGCTACCAGCACCCTGTGACTCATAATAACCGACCTCACCATAATGCCAATATAAACCACTTTTTCTGGATACCCACGATTCCCTTGTGAAATTCACAACCACCAAACCGGAGAGGTTCCACAAGTAGTTAACCAAAGAAGTAATACCCAACCTCTTCGAATAAAAGGTGTGCGAGTATACCTTGGCTGGTAACATAAAGTAGGCCACACTCTTGAAACTCACCTTGTGTGGGTATTCCATATTCAAAGTATTGGACAACTGTTTCTCCCTTTGCTACTTTTCATTTGAAATGATAAGAGCTCTCAGATCATAGTTTGTGTGTGCACATGAAACCGACTTTAATCACACACCCAAGTAAGTAACAAACCATACTTCATTAAATTCTCAATGATAAGTCAGTTACTCACTGCATTAAGGACTACTCCCATAGGAAGAATGCCTTGGCACACAAAAATCCATAACTTTATATTCCGCAATTCCATTCTCATAAGATCTTGCCTTGATGAGAGATGTTCTCATTACGAAAACAATTTCCTGAGGAAATCTTGAAGATAAAGCTGTGCTACGCAATGTAGAGAGAACACGACCACCAAGATATCCTTGACATGACAATCTTAATCCAATGAACCTCAATTGAGAAATGTCCGCAAGCTCAAACACGAGTAATAAAACCCTAATCATCCTTGAGTTGTACACTGAATGAAGAAACGACTTGAGTTGAGAAGGAATCAAACCCTGCTTCACACCCGTGACATCCTGACCCGATGCTTTCGGTGGATCCTCTGAATAGAACAACCTTGGAACTTGATGAGCCTCTGAATATGAAGATAATCAATGAACAGAGTTCAACCATTTGCTTCACCTTGACCTGAAATAGGAACCGACTGAATCGCCACTGCCTAGGGAAAATCACTGATAGCAAGAAAGTATCCTTTGATCCCACGTCTTAAGAGCTCATGCAAAAGAATGAATGAGTATGGCCTAATGAAAATGCAAATGATTGCGAAACAAAAGCCAGAAAAAGGTAGGGCAAATTTTGGGGTGCTACACCTGTCAATCAATTTATTAGAGGCATAGATTGCAGTTAACCAGTTTATGAATTTTCCCTCCACTGTGTACACACCACAATGAATAAGTTGTTATGTACTAGTCACCTTTCTCACCTCAATTGTGTTACAATTCCAAAGGATCCAAATTCTTCCATTACTATGCTTACTATAGTTGTCAATACTACTCCATTGATTTCCAATAATTCTTTTATTTTTTTCAGCATGTTGCTGCTTAACTCTAGTTTCCAAAAGAATGGCTATTTTAGGGTTTAGTTTGGAGAGACGGGATCCAATCTCTCTACCCTTAGCAGCCCTGTTCAACCCCCTCACATTCCAAGAAACTATCATTTATCCACCAAAGGATTCCCTTTAGGGTCATTCCAAACACCTAAAGTGGAAAATCCATTGTGGCTAACATAAGAGCTTCTACTTCCTCCATTCATGGCTTTTTTTCCTTTGTCTCTAGTGCCTCAAACTTCAGTCCATTCACCATCCATCATAGTTTCCTCTTGGTTATTCTCAATAACAGGTTCCTCATGCTTATCACCTGCACTATCTTTAACATCTTCATGTTGCTTAAGGCTTAACTCCTCCAAATTCCTACTAGTTCCCTCTTTCATCTCTTCATTTCTCTGCTTTTGTTGCCATTTTCTCACTATAACTTTTCTCTCATTGTTACAATAGTGTCCTATCTTCTGGCACTTTTCATAAAATTGAGGCCTTCATTCATACTTTATCTTTTGTTATCTTTTTATTCCTTCATGATCCTTGATGGTAATCTCTTCACAAAGTTTTTGTGTCACATCCACTTCCACCAAAATCCGAGCATAAGTGATTCACAGTTTCTCCGCCGTGCATTCATCTGTAAACATAGGCTTCCCTATTGCACTTCCAATATTTCCTAAACTCTTTGCCCCCCAAAGGTGTAGGGGCAATTGTGGCAGCTTTATCCAGATTGGGAGCGCCCTCAGCATGTCCATTTCCAATGAGAAATCCGGCCTCCACTCCATGAGAACCATTGGTCTGTTGTGAAACGTGTATGGACCCTTCATCATCACTTTATCATGGTCCTTGCCAGATTTGAACTTCAGGATGAAGAAACCCTCATCGTTGTAATACATTTAAGGTAATCTGACAAAATTCCAAGCCTTAATCATATAATTCTTGACCGCATTCATACTAAGATTAGCACCAATTACATACATGATTATCGCCGTCTCCCAGTAGCGAACTTCCTCTTCTACATCTTCTTCCTCAATCTCTATTTCCACCTTTTCATCTACAATCTTTGGCGCGATGAATTCAATTTGCATCCCGTTCGTTGTATTTCGATTTTCCCGTATCACGTCAACCCAAAGCTTTGCCCCTACTTCATCCTCATTCTTCTTCTTTTTCTCATCATCGTTGTGCACAATTTCTGGGGATTTCACTAACCTTAAATCTGGTTCCTTCACAACCTTTCTCCCCTTTCGTTCACTTTCAGTTTCCCGTTCCGCTTCCTCCTCCTCCACTGTTTGCTTGCTCTCCGGTGATTGTAACGATGTCCCAGCCGTATGGTTCGTTTCCGGCGAATGAGTGACGTCATTTTTCTGTCGCCCCTCCCCCGTGTTCTCCCTATCTAGTTTTCGAATTTTCTTTTTGGGTTGTAGATCTATTGATCTTACCTCCTTTTACGTTTCTTTTGGGTCGTAGATTGCACGTCGGTCAATCTTACCCCCTCCTTACCTTCCTTTGGGTCGTAGATCCATTGATCTTACTCCATTTACCTTATTTTGGTTCGTAGATTGTACGCTGGTCAATCTTACCCCCTTCTTACCTTTTCCTGGGTCGTAGATCAGTTGATCTTACTCCCTTTACCTTTCTTTTGGGTCATAGATTGTACATCGGTCAATCATACTGTCATACCCCAAATTTGTCCTACCTTTTGATTTATATTGCATTACCCATAACATTTTCATCTGCATTAACATGTCCGTTTTATTTGAGAATCATTCATCTGCTCGCATATCATTTTATCTACTAAGTCCTTTTTGCATCTTTGTAGAAAATTAACCTTGTTATGCTAATTTCACTTTACACACATCGTTCTCATATCATTCTCATTTTAACAATCACTTAATTATTGGAATCACTCCATTTTGGTTTTATTAAACATTTTATCTTCATTTTTAATTTATATTTTTTAGAACTATGTCATTCTCATTTTTTAATGGAATTATTTATTTATCTTTCTCATTGTAGTAATCCCTCCATCATATCATTTGCATAAATATTTCATTTTCATTTAGAATAGCATCCATATTTACATATAACCTTTTCACAAGACATTGGAGTTAATTTGCAAGTCACTTCAGTGAAAAGAACACGACCCATTTAAATAGCTAGTTGGCCCAAATTCAAAATTTACCAATGAGGAACACGAATTGCATCAATTGAATCAGTGCATCAGTAGAAATTAAATCAATTAACAACAATAAAAATTCAAATTATTTTTTCATTGAAAATTAGAATGACATCCACTACACCAAGTTTGTTACAAGTTGGACCCATTCCATTTCCACTACACTAAGATCTTTGCACCATCCCACTATTTCAGCAGAAAAGATTCCCCAAATATCTTCATCCTGCGCACGATCTACATACACGAATTCCACACAACAAAACGCATAGTTGCAACCTACAGGGACGAAACAAAACGGTGCAGCATCAACATCAAATTCACAACCAATTTTTCTACAGAAAAATTCCATTTCAACCCTTGGATCCACTCTATAAATAAGCAGTTCCTCTCATTCATTTGGGGAAGCTTTGGACAACCATTATCACCCTGCAAAAATTGCAACAAACCTTCAAAGCTTCTTCACCTTCATCAATTCCTCACCTACACTTGCAAACAAAAAAACAAAATTACAAACTGTAAATAAATCCTTCTTCTGCCTTCACTCAACCTGCAACACATAAATAACAAAAACATTAAACCGAAATACACCAACACATCCAAACATCACGAACCAAACTGAGTCTCAATCTCAACATCACAACAACAACTCAAATTAGAGGAAGAGAGAAATACAAGCATCTTACTTGAAGGTGGGCTTTGATTCCGTTGAGACCACAGTGAATTCGTGATTCAATTTTCATTATTGTTGGTTTCGTACTTGAGTCGTAGTTGAGAGGTTGAACGAAGAAGAAATAGTAATGGAAGTTATGTGAGGTCTCGCATCTGCCGCGACCGCCGCCTCAAGGGCGTGCCGGTGCAGCAGAAAAGTATGGCTGATGCATTAATTTTTCAAAGAAGAAGAGGAATGTGTGACCTCTTGTTGTTGTTGAGTTTTTGTGTTTTGTTAAAGAAAAACATATTTACATATTTTCTCTTGGGCTAGGTCTATAGTCTTGGATCGACTTTACTTACACACACCTCCATTTCACATAACACCACCCTTTTTTCCCTCTCACACCGTGTCTTTGTTTTTAGGAAGGGATGAATGGGTCGTGAGGCCCATGATGACTCCTTCACATTTCTCACGTTGCACACCCTCTTAAGCTTTATGCACCTACCTCTTTTTCCCTATTTTCATTTTTGTTTTATTATTTTTCTTTTATTTCATTTACTATCCTTTTGACTTTATTCTTTATTTCTTTTGAAATATTTGTTTTATAATATTTTAAGTTGTTATTAACCTACTAATTTCATTTCCTTTTCGATTTCCGATTTTATTTTGGTCGATGAAGCCTTTAGAATCATAGATGTTGATTATCGACGTTGTTAACCTTCATTATTTCAAATATGTAGTGAATGGTCATCGAGATCATTATCTATACTTTGGGATCTTGATAGGTTACCTTCGATTAATCGACGAAAGTTTATGACTAAGACGAGACCGTTACCTTTTCTTTTTGTGTGGCACGATTCGTTGAGAACGATTTACATATCGTTTCTCCATCGTGTTTTAGCACAAACATCGTTGTTGAGCGGCCTCCTATAGCATGATCTTCGTCATAGATCGTGCTACGATTGCTTAACGCTAAAGTGGACCCGATTCAAAAGCAATTCATCCGAACAATTAACGATTAACAATTAACCACTAACTTTAATTTTCATTCAATATACTCTTGCTTTATTTTTCCGTCAATATATCACTGCCAGATTATTGTTCATATTGTCATATTGTTCATATCATCTTATTATCATCGTTCATATTTATATTATTGTCATATTATTCATATCTTGTTCATCTAACCCTTTTCTTATTCATATTATTCGAAAATACAAAAACATGATAAAACTATCGAAAACCTAAAATACTTTCATTTGGTGGACTTTCGGTTACTACTCTGAGACATGAAGTTTGGACCTTGTACAGAAACCCTAGCAAAGGAGATTTTGTCTGAACTCTTGTTCGTGGCTTAGTTTAGGACACTTCGCATACACACGGCTTCCTCTTGGGATACCTGACAATGATACCCTTTATTTTTCGCAATCCCGTGTACTTTACATGTACCTGGCTTCCTTTTCGATGTACGCACTTTACTCACTTTTTGATTGTGGTTTTGTTTACTAGGAGCACCCCTAGGGACTAGCATAGACTAAACCATTTTCAAACTAATTCTCGATTCGATGTCGAGCCATTTTCAAAACACCCTTATAATTTGATTGCTCTTTAGCATTCGCCATCAACCTAATGCACACACTCGCACCTTTCATCGTGGTTTCGTTACTAGGAGCACCCCTAGGGACTAGGATCAATTTACACCTTTTTCCATAAACCCTTGATTCAGCATCAAGTGGCATTTTCAAAATGAACTTTTAAGTCGAGTGCCTTTTTCCTCACAATCAACCTCTTTTCACAAACCAAGCGCAAACACAATCAAACCCTTGATCCAACATCAAGTGGATTTTCTCAATGAAACATAAAAACACATAACCACTATCGAAACTCTTTTCAAGGTGAAAGTGAGGGGGATGGAGTCTTCTATCATTTTCCTCAATTGTTTGGGTGCGAGTTCCCTTATTTGTGTGTGAACAATTGACACCTCTAAAAGACTTCTAACTCGACAAGATTCAAACCATTTTTACAAGCACTCATCGTTCATTAAAACATTTAATCTATATTTTGAGCACAATTTCTTAAAAGGTGAATAAGAGGGGTTTGGAGTCTTTGATTCCTCTCTTCGATTGTTTGGGTGTGAGTTCCCTTACTCATGTGTAAACATTTGTCACCTTTAAAACAAACCAACAAGTCATAGCTTCACCAACTACGAACACTCTGATTCTTCATTCTCGTTCGAATGAAGATACGTAGTCACAAGGGCCCTAATCCTTGACGAGCTACCTTTTTCTTTTTTTGCGTCTACCTTTTTTTTCTACTTTTTCCATCCAAACCTTTTCCAGTAGTCGAACTACGAGCGCTCTGATTCCTCATTCTCTTCCGAATAAGCATATGTAGGAACAAGGGCCCCAATCCTTGGCTAACAGCCTAATCTAAAACCACAATTTTTCTCTTAGCAATCGAATCCTTTTCCTTTACCTTTTTGCTTTACCTCGTTTAGAAGAAAACAAATAAGCCTTGATAACATTCTTCACAATTCGAAGTAAGAGGTTCCCGTTGAGTACAACGGACGCAGGGGGTGCTAATACCTTTCTCTTACGTAACCGACTCCCGAACCCAGAATATGGTTGCGACGACCATGTTCTTATCTCTTAAAGGTTTCCTCAATATTTTCCTTTCCCTCTTTTGGGATAAATAAAGTTCAGTGGCGACTCTGTCGAACCAATTTTTTCCGCGCCTTTTGCGCGAAGGTTTATTTTGATTTTTTGAGGTGCGACAGCTGGCGACTTTGCTGGGGATTTACATTGCTCTATGTAAGAGAGATTCAAGCCTATCTTAGTTCGAATTGTGATGCTCTTTAGCTTCGCTTATTTGTTTTCTTCTCGTTTATTCATTTATGTGCTTTCCTATCCTTATCTTTGTTGCTATTGCTTATTGTGGCACTGTTGGGCTTCTTTGATTTTGGGTACTTTGTGAGATGGATCTATACCCGAGTCTGAGTAAAACCCTAGGATTAGGATGGTAGTTGTGTAGTAGAGACTTGCATGTAATCTTCCGCGTGAGGATGATACAAAGACCCCGCTTGGAGTAGATTCCCTTGGAGATGTTATTATTTTGATGTTCCTTCATCACGATGATAATGTTTTCAAGCCTGAATCGTCGACTCCAAGGACCATTAACCCGTTTAATACACAATGGTTGGTAGTGTTAAATCCTTTTGGGTTAATAAGAAAGCCCCAATCAGATGAGATCCCTTGAACGTATTACTTCCTGACAGTAATATTTTCAACCTCGATCTATGACTCTGAGATACCTTCTTAGAACCCGTGTGTTGATGGTTGTGTAGTTGAAGCCTCCGAGGAGTCTTTCTCGTGGGGAAGATATGAAAACCTCACCTAGAAGAGATCATTTCAAGGATATCATCATCTGATGAGGCTTCATCATGTCTATAATGTCTTTGAAAGATATCCATGACTCTGGAAACCTACCTGTTTTAGAATCCACCTGTGGGGTTTCTTTGATCAGATACTTTAGTTGCTGACCGGTTCCTCCAACCAACCTTAGAACTGATTGAATTTGTGATCCTGGATCTTGCATCTTGCATTGCATCCATGCATGTCATTGCATGGCATTGCATCAGTTATGCATTTTGCATTTAATTTCAAAATCGGAAACTCATTTCACCTTCCTTCATCTCCAGTAAATCAAGCTGATTCCTTGACACCAGTACGTAACTCGAGCCAACACTAGACGAATGATGGAACAGATTCAACAAGAGCAAGTTGCCTTCAGAGAAGAGTTGGACTCTATCAAAGGCAAGATCGACCAGATTCTCGAAGCCATAACTATGGCCAAAAAGGAAGAAGAACTGCGTGAGGCCGCTGCCGCTAATAACAACGTTCCTGTGCAAGGATCTGCTTCGCACTCAAGGCACTATGTTCCTGTTCCCAATCCCATAATCTATGGATTGCCGATAAAATTCACTCCCGCAGTCGAAGGAGCTACTTCTCAACCATTTCCAACATCTCGAGTTACTGTTGGAGCTATTCCGCAAGCCCAACCTGTTGTTACTCAGATTCCCATTCCTTATGCTAAAGGAAATCTGCAAGATGAGTATGATGAGGTGCAAAATTATCATGTTGCTATCCCGATTACCAATCCTACTGCTACTCAGGATTCTGAAGCTATCAAAATGTGTCTTGATCTAGCTGAAAAACTCCGAGTCATGGAAGGGCATAACACAACCTCTTTTGAATGCCTTGGAGATGTGCTTGGTTCCAGATGTTGTCATGCATCCCAAGTTCAAGGTACTGGAATTCTCAAAGTATAAGGGTCTTAGTTGTCCCAGCACTCATCTGAAGATGTACTTCCGCAAAATGGCTTCCTATGCCAGAGACGAAAAGCTGATGATCCATTGCTTCCAAGACAACTTGTTTGGAGCATCCCTCGAATGGTATATTCAACTGGAGCATAGTAGTGTGTGCACTTGGGCTGAGTTAGCTGAAGCTTTTGTTAAGCAATACAAATACAACACTGACCTTGCTCCGAACCGTACTCAACTTCAGAGTATGGCTCAGAAGGACAATGAATCCTTTAAGGAGTACACACAATGCTGGAGAGAATCAGCTGCAAGAGTGCATCCACCGCTGGTTGACCGTGAATTGATTGACATCTTTATGGGCAATTTGCAAGGTCAATACTATGAAAACTGATCGGCAGTGTTTCTTCTGGATTCTCTGACTTGGTAATCGTTGGTGAGAGAATTGAAGGTCTGAAGAGCGGAAAGATCCAAGGAGGTTCTAGCAGTCAGTCTGGAGCCAAAATGTATTTCTATGGATACAAAAAGGAGGGTAAAACAAATGCCATCTCTTCTCAGAAAGGGCAAGCTCAACAACAAGGGCCTGCTTCGGTGCCTGTTCAAATCCCTTAGTTTCAATATTTGTATGTTGCTGCTGCGCAATACGCTCCAATGCCTTATCAACAAGTTGACCAAGCTCCAATGTCTCTGCAACATGCTCTTCAACAACAATCATACCATCAACAAGGGTATCAGTATCTGCCACAGAATCAAGAATAACTAGCCGCTTAGCAACACGCTTCGCAGCAGAGTCAGCCTAATCAACAAAGGGCGAGGAGGCCAGAGAGAAACTTTAATCATCTACCTATGACATATGCTCGGATCTTTTCTGAACTACTGAAGGATGGGGTAATCACCCTGAGAGATCTAGCTCTGCCAACTATCATTCCTCCAGATTATGATGCTAATGCTCACTACGAGTATCATAAGGGTGCGTCAGGGCACACGATTGAGGACTGCAGAGCCTTCAAACACAAATTTCAAGACCTGATTGATTCGAAGTTTCTCATATTCAATCGGAGGACTCCAAATGTTACGAACAACCCTATGCCACCACCAAGCTAGTTCCAGCATCAAGTCAAAGAAAGGAAGACCAATTTCCCTGAAGAAGGAAGTTATCATGCCATCCATCATTTGCATTATTGTATTTTGTCTTTGTTTGTTTAAGTGTTGTTTGATTAAAACATTGTCGTTTGTATTTGGCTTTATTAACGTAGTGATTGTGCATGTTCTGAATTAGTTATGTCGTATTCACTCATTTTTTTCATTTACTGCAAAGCACAGACACATATTTTTTCACTTCACTCTCTTTATCAAACAGTTGTTTTAGCAATGATTGGAGGGAGGATGATGAAAATGAAATACCCATAATTACAAACTGTATGCTTTCAGACAAAATCCTGCCGATGATGTACAGGCATTGTTTCAATTCCCCAAACACTAGAGAGACAAGGATTTAATCCATAGTTAACCACTTCAAGCCAAGAAGTAGAAGTTTCCTTCAAATTTACAAACCCTTACACTCAACCTGGGGCATGGGTAGAGTTCAGTTAACCTGATTCCGCACTCAAATCACAAAGAAAAATCCAAAAGACATGTCAGTTGTTCTTCAATAACCCAGGACTTGGCAGTCACAATCCTCCAACAAAATCAAACAAAAAAATCAAAAGCCTACTAAGTCGAACACCTCAAAAGGAGACTTAGGAAAAATCAAGGTTATCCCGATGGACTCGAAAAGCGAAATCAGTCCATGCAAAAGTTAGGGATCAAAAATAAAACCAAAAGAGGTCCTCAAATCCTCAGCAAAAATAAAATAAGATTCAGTGACCACCATGTCAAATCAAAAAGTCATTGACATCCATCAAAATAAAATAAGGTGACTGCCATTTCGAGCAAACCTTGAATCTTCATCCTTACACCGTCAACCCTTTTGGAAGACAAACGTGTGCAGAATTAACTGAACGTAGGACTGGAGTTCATCACAAAGAATGGGTCGGTACAAACCAAGTTTTGAGCCTGATATCCTTTGTTTCAATAGCCGTGGACCAGACCATGTTACAACCCTCAAAAGACCTAATTGAGGTGGGGTTTATTCTGAAAGCATAGTATTGCAAGGTTGCGTAAACTGACTCCCCACAGATTTTCTAATCTTCAACATTGGTGTCATTCTCCTTAATATATCTTTCACACACTAGCAAGATCAGTACAACGTCTAGACTAACGGTCCATTCGTCTCACATTATCACAACACTCCAATAAATGACTTTTTTTCAAAACTTGCATAAACATTGCATTAAGATTACCATTTGCGACCGAGCGATTCTAACTGCAAATCAGTGCTTGACATCAAAGACACTCCAACAAGGGTCAATCAAAGAGGAGCTTGAATTTTCAGTGTCGTCGACCCGAATCAAGGCTACCTCAAAACCCTCAATCTGGGGTAAATTCCTCAACAGCTCAATCAGGGGCAAGCCATCTCAAAGCGCATCAAAGTGTAGCTTCCAGAGAACAGATTGTTTCCAGAATTGGTTAATCAGGGGCAGACCATTGCCACATTTACACACTGCGGCAAATCATGTCATGGTAATTCCTAAGAGCTTCCGATCAAGGAGATTTCTTTCAAGAGTCTTATAGACTGGGGCAGGACCTGTTGTAGAAGGCAGATCCTCTCTGTATCTTCAAGTTAGGCAGGCATATCTCGCCAAACATTAGCAATCATCAAGTTCAGAGCAAAAGTACACTCTTCAAGAATTGATCACATCGCTACGCTCATTTTTAGGCTATCCTGACCATCATGTTCAGAGTCGTGGTTCTCTTAGAAGCAAACTCACGACTTATCATCAAGTAATCAAACTTGGGGCATCGAGAGCATCTTTGTCAGCTTCGATCATGACGTCTTCCAAGATCTGATGTCGAGGAAATCAACACCTTCCACCACCCAAAGTCAAATCCGCATTGGCAACTAGCCAAAAGTCCACCATGCTGGCACCTTCACAAAATATATCCAATCACCCGTCTACAATCATACACATCATACACATCATATGCGTCATATTTCAAGCATCATGTACATCATATGCATACTAAACCAAATCATACTTCCCCAGTACTTGCATCTCCGCGCGTCAGCATTTGAATTTGCATTTCCATTCGATATGGAATACCATTTACAAAATCGAACATTCATACATACATAAGTCAAGATCCAGGATCAATCTTGAGATTCCAAGACGATATTCAGCCCAGCCACGGGCATCTTCTTCAAGTCCGTGGGCGTTCCTCATGAAGTTGCTTCAACCTTTTGTTGATAAGACGAGATTCCAAGGCGATCCTCAGCTCATCCAGGGGCATCTTTTTCAAGTCCGTGGGCGTTCCTCATGGAGTTATTTCAACCTTTTGTTGATGAAGTTTTGATTCCAAGACGATCTTTAGCCCAAACAGGGGCATATTCTTCAAATTAGTGGCCGTTCCTCATGGAGTTATTTCAACCTTTTACTGATGAAGTTGTGATCTACAAGCAAGTCAGTGGGCGTTCCCCGTTGAGTTGTTCTCTTCAACCTTTTGTAGATGAAGTTGTCATCCCCAGCCCAGCCAGGGGCACTTTTTTTCAAGTCAGTGGGTGTTCCCTATTGAATTGGTTTTCGTCAACAAGAAGTTGCTATCCTCAAACTAGTTAGTTTTTTTTCCTCCAAACATCAACCTTTCTCTTGGGCGTTCTCCAATAAGTTGGTACCTTATTAACCTTTTGTTGGCGAGGATGGCGTTCTTCAGTGAAGTTTTCGCTTCAACCTTATGTTGATGTCTCCAAAGAAGCCTTACTCATCAATATCCAGCAAATTTGACCTTTTGTCAATCGCCTTACTATCATCCTTTTGGTTGTAGCCAAATCCTGTCAATTTAACCTAACCTTCATCCTTTCGGTGTTGGTGATTCTCCAAAATTGGGAAGTTCCTATCATCCTTTTGGTGGTAGCAACTTGTGTTGTTTGATCTTACAGTCACCCTTTTGGTGCTGGCGATCCGTGAATCTTTGGGTTGTGTATCATCCTTTTGGTGAATGACAACCTCTGATATCATTAAGTGCTTACTATTATCCTTTTGGTAATAACAAGTTTGGTTGACCTCATTTTCATCCTTTTGGTGAAGGGTCATTGGGTTGCATGTGTGCACTATCATTCTTTTGGTGATAAATCTGTCATCCTTTTGGTGTCATAAACCTATGTGTGTGTTTACTATCATCTTTTTGGTGATAGGTCCGTCATCCTTTAGGTGTCGGAGTCGTGTGTTTTCTATCATCCTTTTGGTGATAGGTCCGTCATCCTTTTGGTGTCGAATACCTCTATGCATGTGTTCTTTATCATCCTTTTGGTGATAGATCCGTCATCCTTTTAGTGTCGGAGTCGTGTGTTCTCTATCATCCTTTGGGTGATAGATCCATCATCCTTTTGGTGTCATAAATCTGTGTGTATGCTTACTATTATCCTTTTGGTAATAACAATTTTTGGCCTCACTTTCATCCTTTTGGTAAAGGGTCATTCCGTGTCTGTTATCTATCATCCTTTTGGTGATAGATCCATCATACTTTTGGTGTCAGAGTCGTCTGTGTATTCTCTATCATCCTTTTGGTGATAGATCCTTCATCCTTTTGGCGTCGGAGTCGTGAGTTTATTATCATCCTTTCGGTGATAGGTCTTTCATCCTTTTGGTGAAGGGTCAGTATATGTGCTTACTGTTATCCTTTTGGTAATAGCGAGTCGAGTTGTTTGTGTCTTCTATCATCATTTTAGTGATATATCCGTCATCCTTTTGGTGTTGGAGTCGTGTGTTTATTATCATCCTTTTGGTGATAGGTCCGTCATCCTTTTGGTGTCGGAGTCATCTATGTATTCTCTGTCATCCTTTTGGTGATAGAGCCGTCATCCTTTTGGTGCCGGAGTCGTAAGTTTATTATCATCCTTTCGGTGATAGGTCTTTCATCCTTTTGGTGAAGAGTCGTGTGTTTCTCTATCACCCTTTTGGTCATAGATCCGTCATCCTTTTGGTGTCAGAGATCCGAGTCTTGTGTTCACTATCATCCTTTTGGTGATAAATCCATTATCCTTTTGGTGTCAGAAATCCTATGTGTATGTTCTCTATCATCCTTTTGGTGATAGATCCGTCATCCTTTTGGTGCCGGTAATCCTTGGGTCATTGGTTTGTGTATCATCCTTTTGGTGAATGACAACTTTTGACACCTGTGTGTGCTCACTATTATCCTTTTGGTAATAACATGTTTTGACCCCACTTTCATCCTTTTGGTGAAGGGTCTCAGTGTGTGTTCTTATTGTTATCCTTTTGGTAATAGCAAGACAAGTCGTGTGAATTCACTATCATTCTTTTGGTGATAGGTCTGTCATCCTTTCAGTGTCAGAAATATTTCATCATCCTTTTGGTGATGATGACCATGGAAAGTTATTCAGTGTCCAATCGAGGGTCGACATTGATATACTATTCAATTCCCCAAGCATTTCTCTTCCTTTTTTAGACAAATTCAGGGTCTTCTTCATATCTAATTGACTTCTACCTCAAAAGCATGAACACTGCAATTGTTCATCCTCTCGGGTCCAAAGCAATTAGATAGGGACATCTGTCATACCCCAAATTTGTCCTACCTTTTGATTTGTATTGCATTCCCCATAACATTTTCATCTGCCTTAACATGCCCGTTTTATCTAAGAATCATTCATCTGCTTGCATATCATTTTATCTACTAAGTCCTTTTTGCATCTTTATAGAAAATTAACTTTGTTATGCTAATTTGACTTTATACACATCGTTCTCATATCATTCTCATTTTAACAATCACTTTATTATCAAAATCACTCCATTTTGGTTTTATTAAACATTTTATCTTCATTTTTAATTTATATTTTTTAGAACTATGTCATTCTCATTTTTTAATAGAATTTTTTTTCTTTCTCATTGTAGTAATCCCTCCATAATATCATTTGCATAGATATTTCATTTTCATATAGAATAGCTTCCATATTTACATATAACCTTTTCACAAGACATTGGAGTTAATTTGCAAGTCACTTTAGCCAAAAGAACCCGACCCATTGACATAGCTAGTTGGCCCAAAGTCAAAATTTACCAATGATGAACACACGTTGCATCAATTGAATCAGTGCATCAGTAGAAATTAAATCAATTAACAAAAATAAAAATTCAAATTAATTTTTCATTGAAAATTAGCAAGACATCCACTACACCAAGTTTGTTACAAGGTGGACCCATTCCATTTCCACTACACTAAGATCTTTGCATCATCCCGCTATTTCAGCAGAAAAGATTCCCCAAATATCTTCAGCCTGCGCACGATTTACATACACCAATTCCATGCAGCAAAATGCATAGCTGCGACCTACAGGGACGAAATGAAACGGTGCATCATCAGCATCAAATTCACAACCAATTTTTCTACGAAAAAATTCCATTTCAATCCTTGGATCCACTCTATAAATAAGCATTCCTCTCATTCATTTGGGGAAGCTTTGAACAACCACTATTACCCTGCAGAAATTGCAACAAACCTTCAAAGCTTCTTCACCTTCATAAATTTCTCGCCTACACTTGCAAACACAAAAACAAAATTACAAACCGTAAACAAATCCTTCTTCTGCTTTCACTCAACCCGCAACACATAAAAAACAAAACCATTAAACCGAAATACACCAACACATCCAAAAATCACGAACCAAACTGAGTCTCAATCTCAACATCACAACAACAACTCAAATTAGAGGAAGAGAGAAATACAAGCATCTTACTTGAAGGTGGGCTTTGATTCTGTTGAGGCCACAGTGATTTCGTGATTCCATTTTCATTATTGTTGGTTTCGCACTTGAGTCGTAGTTGAGAGGTTGAACGAAGAAGAAATAGTAATGGAAGAAGAAATAGTAATGGAAGTCATGTGAGGTCTTGCATCTGCCGCGACCGTTGCATTATGGCCGATGCATTAAGTTTTCAAAGAAGTAGAGGAATGTGTGACCTTTTGCTGTTGCTGAGTTTTTGTGTTTTGTTAAAGAAAAACATATTTAAATATTTTATCTTGGGCTAGGTCTATAGTCTTGGATCAACTTTACTTACACACACCTCCATATTACATAACACCACCCTATTTTCCCTCTCACACCGTGTCTTTGTTTTTGGGAAGGGACGAATGGGCCGTGATGCCCATGATGACTCCTTTACATTTCTCATGCTGCACACCCTCTTAAGCTTTATGCGCCTACCCCCGTCTCCCTATTTTCATTTTCATTTTTTTATTTTTCTTTTATTTCATTTACTATCCTTTTGATTTTCTTCTTTATTTCTTTTGAAATATTTGTTTTATAATATTTTAAGTTGTTATTGACCTATTATTTTCATTACTCTTCATTCCTTTTCGATTTCTGATTTTATTTTGGTCGATGAAGCCGTTAGAATCATAGATGTTGATTCTCGAAGTTGTTAACCTTTATTATTTCAAATCTGTAGTGAATGATCATCGAGATCATTTTCTATACTTTGGGATCGTGGTAGGTTACCTTCGATTAATCGATGAAAGTTTGTGAGTAAGACGGGACCGTTACCTTTTCTTTTCGTGTGGCATGATTCGTTGACAACGATTTACATATCGTTTCTCCATCGTGTTTTAGCACAAACATCGTTGTTCAGTGGCCTCCTACAACATGATCTTCGTCATAGATCGTGCTACGATTGATTAACGCTAAAGTGGACCTGATTCGAAAGCAATTCATCCGAACAATTAACGGTTAACAATTAACCATTAACTTTAATTTTCATTCAATATACTCTTAATTTATTTTTCCGTCAATATATCACTGCCATATTATTTTTCATATTATCATACTGTTCATATCATCTTATTATCATTGTTATATTATTCACATCTTGTTCATCTAACCCTTTTCTTATTCATATTATTCGAAAAATACAAAAACATGATAAAACTATCGAAACCCTAAAACACTTTCATTTGGTGGACTGTCGGTTACTACTCTGAGACATGAAGTTTGGACCTTGTACAGAAACCCTAGCAAAGGAGATTTTATCTGAACAATTATTCGTGGCTTAGTTTAGGACACCTCGCACACACACGGCTTCCTCTCGGGATACCTAATAATGATACCCTTTATTTCTCGCAATCCCGTGTACTTTACATGTACCACGCTCCCTTTTTGATGTACGCAGTTTACTCGCTTTTTGATTGTGGTTCTGTTTACTAGGAGGACCCCTAGGGACTAGCATAAACTAAACCATTTTCAAACTAATTCTCGATTCGACGTCAAGCCATTTTCAAAACACCCTTGTAAGTTGATTGCTCTATAGCTTTCGCCATCAACCTAATGCTCACACTCGCACCTTTCATCGTGGTTTCGTTACTAGGACCACCCCTAGGTACTAGGATCGATTCACACCTTTTTTCGTAAATCAACCTCTTTTTACAAACCAAGTGCAAACACAATCAAATCCTTGATCCAACATCAAGTAGATTTTCTCAATCATACTTTAAAACACATAATCACTATCAAGGTGAAAGGGATGGGGATGGAGACTTCTATCTTTTTCCTCAATTGTTTGGGTGCGAGTTCCCTTACTCGTGTGTGAACAATTAACACCTCTAAAAGACTTCTAACTCGATAAGATTCAAACCATTTTTGCAAGCACTCATCGTTCATTAAAACATTTAATCCATATTTTGAACACAATTTCTTAAAAGGTGAATATGAGGGATTTGGAGTCTTCGATTCCTCTCTTCGATTGTTTGGGTGTGAGTTCCCTTACTCGTGTGTAAACAATTGTCACTTTTAAAACAAACCAACAAGTCACAGTCTCATAAACTAAGAACGCTCTGATTCTTCATTCTCGTCCGAATGAAGATACGTAGGCACAAGGGCTCAAATCCTTGATGAGCTACCTTTTTCTTTTTTTGCGTCTACCTTTTCTTTTTTCACCTTTTCCATCCAAACCTTTTCCCCTAATCGAACTACGAGCGCTCTGATTCCTCATTCTCGTCCAAATGAGCATATGTAGGCACAAGGGCCCCATTCCTTGGCGAGCACCTGCAGCATCAATTTTTGTGACACGACCAAAACCGCATTTTATGCTACTTTATGATTTCTATATTTATCCTATGAAGCTTAAAAGGAAGGGGAAGATATCTTAAACAAACCCTGCGCACAAGTGTTTTCCTTACAAATGCGAAGAGATATGGAATCGGTGGTTGGTTATACAAAGGGAACCTATTAACACCCAGAGTATCTATACTAATCTATATGAACCTTTATTTTGATGTGTTTCTACTGTTTGAAATGCTTTTTAAGTCTATCTGTTGTTGATTGGGGAAAGCTTCTCCTTTGTGAAGGCTGGGGAAATGTTTTTTTTTGTTTTAGGGTTTTCTATTGTTTTTGGGAAGGTACTTGACCTAAGATTTTTGATTAGTGTGCTCGCTAAGATTTCGCAATCTTATGCCTACGTATTCCCGTAAAGAGATCTGGGGAAATCAGAGTTTATGGGACGAAATTGTTTGGTGTCTTGTTCAAAGCCCAAGATTGAAGCTAAAAGAGTGTTTGTGTCTTGTTCAAAGCCCAAGATTGAAGCTAAAGGAGTATTTATGTCTTTTTCAAAGCCCAAGATTGAAGCTAAAGGTTTGACTGAGAGAGAATTTTCCATCTCTAAAGGGAGATATCTCACTTATTCATCACAAACATTGAAGACTTGATTTATAAGGGAAGTTGCTTTAACTGGGATGTGTGGAATCCAGTAATGCCACATCTTCCTTTATATGAGAATTGAAATGCCATGAAGGAAGAAGCTTTAACTCAGTGTAGAGCAATGCCACTTTTCCTTTTTTTTGAATATTTGCATGCTAAGAGAGGGACATTGGCTTGGATGTGTAGAATCCAAAGGCTTGCCACTTATATCACTTAGATGAAAGAGAATTTTTAGCCATGATAAAGGAGGAACTCCAGCTTGGATTTTGAACCAACAAGTGTGCCACTTACAACAATTATCTGGAAAAAGGGGTTTTGATTGTTTGTTTTGATATGTGAGGCATAGAGGAAATGTCCTCCTACAGAGAGGACCCATGGCCTCATCTGTGGGGATGATGGATTTTGTGCCTTGATCAAAGCCCAAGGTTGAAGCTGAAAAAGTTGAGAACTGACTCCATTAGAGATATTTTATTTAAGTATCTTGTTTGAAGCCCAAGATGATGAAGCTGAAGAGTTTGAGTACTGACTCAACCGGGGGATGTTTTATTTGTCTTGTATAAAGTCCAAGATTGAGGCTGACTGGATAAATCATTATATGAAGCCTAAGAGGAGGCTGACTCTTGCTGAGGATTATTTGAATCCAGGAGAAGGTCTAGACTTATTTTGAGGAGTCAAAAAGGAAACTAACTCTTGCTGGGGAATTATAGAAGAGTTGAATTATCAGATGCCATGAGGCACTGATACTTTTGTTGAGGGTAACATGGTTTTGGCTGGGGATTTTGAAGATGGAAGCAAAACCTTGTTGAGGGTTAGGAGAGACTTTAAAAAGGATAAACTTGAATGCCTTAGAGGCTTTTACTCTCTTGGGGATTGGTACAGGGATAGAGGTGACTAGGATCTATCCTATGCTTTTAGGAAGCCTGAGGTTCCTTGTATGAAGCCCAAGAGGAGACTAGGAATGCTTCTAGGAAGTCTGTGAGTCCTTGTACTAAGCCCAAGAGGAAGCTAGGGATGCTTCTAGGAAGCCTGTGGGTCCGTGTACTAAGCCCAAGAGGAAGCTGGGGATTGAGACTTTCCAAGTCTAGGAAGAGTTCAAGAAAGGTTTCACCAGGAAATGATCCTTTCTTTGTTGAACATTTCTAAGGTTTGAAGAAATTCAAGAGAGGTTTCACCGGGAAATAATCCTCTATGGGGAAAATAATTTCTTTTATATGTTTCTAAGTTTTGACAGTCTTAAGAAAAGTTTCACTGGAAATAATGTTTTTCTTTGTTCCATATTGAATAAAGCCCAAGAGGAGGCAGATTGTATTGGGGGAAGTTTCCTATGAGGGAACTAGTTATTGAACTAAGTTGTATTAAAAGGGATCCTTACTATTCGACCTAAATCTAAACTGAGGATAACTTAACTGCTAAGGGAAACTTAAACAGATATGCACAAGTATATACAGATAAGTGAATTAACAGGTATATAAACAAGTATGCATTGAATTGAAAAGGCGTTGGGTCTTACATTCTGAAAAGAGACCCGGTGTATTGTGATTGACTATATGTTTTAAGATTGTTTGTATTGATGATGACTGTTTGATTAGGGTTTTGAGAAATTGAAGAAAGTTTTGAGAAAACTTTGAATTTGAATTTGAATTAAAAGGAAGTTGTTGTTATTTGAATGAATTGAAAAAAATGTTTGGGGCTTATAACTCAAAGAGAGGCCCAAGTGGTCTAAGAGCAGTTTCACCGGGAATAATGCTCTTCTTAGTACCAGTGTATTTGATTTGAATCTTCTTTTTTTATTATTTAAAAAGGGAAAAGGATGGGACTTACACTCTATTAAGAGGCCCAAGATAATGTATTTTGAATGAAAGAATGAAAGAATAGTATTGGGTCTTATACTCGGGGAGAGACCCAGTTGTTTTCAAGCAGTTTAAAACAAACAGATGATTTTGAAAACAGAGGTATGGGGCTTACAACCCAAGGAGAGGCCCATGGAGGTTGTTTATTGTTTAAAACAAAGTTTATGTATAAATGATTGGGGCTTATACTCAAGGAGAGACCCAAATGATTTATTTGAAAACAGTGATCGCACCGCGATACCGAAAGACGTTGTTAGTAGAGGCCCAAAATTTATTTATGTACATAGGGGGTTGGGTCTTACACTCTAATAAAGGCCCATGGTGTATTTGAAATGAAGTTTTGAAAGATTAAATCAAAAGGGAAACCCTAATTTTATTTTTTTTGAATTTTAAAAAGGAAAAAACAATTAAAAATGATGAAAAATATCAAATAAATTCAAAAAGCAAGTTATGAACCATGGTTAGGGTTTGGAAAATAAGGTTTTATTAACATGATGATTTAAAATTCATTTGGTTTTGAAAAATCAAGAAAACGAAATTATTTAAAATGTTTAAAACAAATTAAAATAAAATTCTTTAAAATATTTAAAAATATATCAAATAAAAATATTTTTTTGACTTTTTTTGTGGAATAAAATATTTAAATATGTGAAGGATTTATGTTTAAAAAATCACTTGAAAATGATTAAAATTGAGAGAGAAATTAATTTTGGAAGATAATTAACAAAATAATTAAAATATTCAAAAAATTCAAATATTTGAAAAAAGGCGCCAACGGCTCCTTCTTCTTCCTCGCGTCTCCCTCCATGGCCGTTTTGCAAGAGCTCACTTATCTCTCTTATTACGCAATGAAATCAAATGATGTAAACATGGATTTTGTTCGTTTTTTTAACCAGGAACATGATGGTGGCAATTAATTTCATTTCTTTTAAGTGTGGAGAGAGTTATCGCACATGAACACAGAAACCCTAGAATTTGCAAAAACTATCATGAAATTCTATACACGATTGGAACATAGCAATTGATTGAGGGGAAACACTCTATGAACTATCAGAAACATGTTGGTAACTTGAAAATAAATTTATGATGCATGGATCATAGAGTTTGAGAACTTGAGGCTTACCTGTGCAAGAGGAAATCAAACTTTAATGTAGAGGTGTTACAAATGCCAAGTGATGATCTGGATAGCTTCCTTGGACCTCAAGGAGTGTGTTGAGATGCTTGGAAGGGATTGAGAACCTCTGGATTGGTGGGCTCGAATCCAACTGCAGGTGGCTTGGGGTGAGACATGAACTTGATGAATCTAGTGTTACAGATGTTGTTCAAGGGTTTGGATCACTCATATATGATGTATGTGAGGTGTTAGGACCATTGGTTTGAGTTGAATTAATCCCTATTGAAAAATTCGAATCTCACGCCTCATGAACTTGAAAATTTGGAATGATGAGTGAAATGGTGGAAAACAAGTGTTGTTATGTTTTGGTGTGTTTTTAACAACCAGAAATGACCTCTATTTATAGTAGAGGAAGTTTTTTTGCAAGGAATAGTGAATGGGGGTGTCATACCCCAAATTTTGACCACTAAGATTTCCCATCATTGTGAAAATCATCATTACAATATGGGGGAACCATCATACTTCATCAGTCTCCCGAAAGATGGGTGAGCATCCACTACAATCAAAATTAGGGTTTCAGGCCCTCTCTGAGTGCTTAGACAAAGGATCAATCAAGAAATTACATGATCTTCAACTTGTATAACCTCTCAAACATCCACAATGGATCAAAAGGACTCCCACTTCAAGGATTAAGCACAAGGCTGCTCCCTTCTAGGTGGATCAGGTCTCAAGATCGACAGTATCACCAAATTAGGGTTTTGGTCGACCAGGGCCTCCAGATGGAAAGATTTCATCTGGACACAAGCCAAAGATCCAAAACACAACCTAATATACTCCATGGAACCTCATGGACCCAATCATCAAGTCAATTTTGCCTCAGGGGATGCATACATCAAAAATCAGAAATTAGGGTTTCTTGACCTAATTCACCCCTAAGTTGACTTTTAGGGAAAATCATGAGCCAAGACCTCAAGAGAGGGTTTGAGGGTCTCTAATGAACTATATTGATCCATTTGGAACAATGGATTAATCCAAGAAGCTTGAGCAATAAGTCTCAATTTCATCTGTACCACAATTAGGGTTTTAAGGAAAAAAGTCAACTGTAACTTTGACTTTTGACCAGGACATGCTCCCAAGCCCTAAGACATGCACCAATATACCCTATGACATCCATGGAACATGTCCATCAAGTTTGATTTAGGTCAAGGACATGATTTCTTGAGAAATTGCACAGTTTGGAATTCATCTGATAAAAAGTCAACTGTGCACAAAAGTCAACTTTGACTTTTTGAGATTTTTCACCAAAATAGATTTTTAACCCTAAAATGATGTTAATGTATGATTTGAATCATCATTCATCAAGAAAAATCAAGAAAAGTTGGATAACTTGTAAAAGGGGTAACTATAAAAACTTAGAAAATTTTCTAAGTTAAAAATAAAGTGACAAGGGTACCAACTTTGGAGGATCATAACTCCTAAACCACAAGGCCATTTTTTCCCATCCAAAGATGGATTTGTAGCCCTCATTACCCTCTACAAAAACTTCAACTTGACCTAAGTCCAATTCATTAAGGATTTTGAGTTATGGAGTGATCAAAATGGCTGAAAAGTGAAAATGTCACTTTTTCCAACACTTAGTGAAATTTTCACTAAGTCCAAATATGTCCTCACTTTTTGCCAAATGTAGGGGGATTTTTCACTTGGATTCAAAAGAGATCAAAACCAAACATGTTCAAACAGTTGTTGTATCATGTAAGGGCTTTCCAAAATGGCCAAGAACATTGCCAAATTCCATTTAAGTCATGAGATATGACATTGGCAAGTTGCCTTACTGAAATCTGTCAAAGGCAAGGCAGAATTTGCAATTTTGCTCGATTTACCAAAATCAGCCAAATTCAAATGCTCCTATCCACTTGGACACATCTGAGGATTGAATCTAAAGGGGACAATCACTGAGCCAAGCCTCCAAAGTCCATGGAACAAGAAATAACATGTTGAACCTAGAATGGCCAAAATAGGGACAAGACTTCGAATTTGGATTGAAGCATTTAATGGAAGCATCAAGGTGGCATGGACTGAGCCATTCTCATCTGAAATCAGTCAAGACTTATCCAAGACCAAGGGGACCAAAGCTCTGTGCCCTAACCTCTAGTCAATGGCTAGAGGAGACTTGGATTTTCATTTGCCAACATTGGCCAAACCTACTTAGCAGTTGCCATTCACTATTCCTTGCAAAAAAAACTTGCTCTACTATAAATAGAGCTTAATTGTGATCAGTTTGAGTACACCAAAGCCATCTAACATATGCTTTCCTCAAAATCTCTTTCTCTTGGCAAAAATGCCTTTCTTAGCAAGGGAGCTATCGGGTTTTGAGTTTGAGAGCTTTTCCAATCAAACCAATCACTCAAACACCTCACATACATCATATAGAAGTGATCTAAACACTCACATAACATCTGGAACATAGATTTCACAAAATCACCAGCCAATTGCTCAAGTTCTTGGCAGTTTTGCAGTTGAGGTACCATCTTCAACTCCAAACCATTTCAATCCATTCCAAGCACTCAGACACATCACTTGGTACCTAGGGAAGCTATCCACATCATTGGAACCTAGCTGTAACACCTCCAAAATAAATCACGATCACCAACTGCAAGTGGTAAGCATGAGCTCTTCTAACTCTATGATCCATGCAATTTTTGCTGCACAATAATTTGGCCATATGTTCATAATCATGCACAGAATGTTTCCCCTCAATTAATTGCATTGTTTGAATCGTGTATCAAAAATCCTAGCCTTCATGCAGAAATTAGGGTTCTTGAGGATTTTTCATGATTTCTTGTTATATGTTTAATTTAAATGAAATTAATGGACATAGACATGATCGTGAGGTTGAGACGAGCATAATGATATGTGGATTGCATGTTATAATCAAGTATTCAGTGAGATTGGAGAGAAAATGCAAATCTGGCCAAGCCCAGAACACGCGCGTGTTCTTGGTGTGTTCTTGGCGCCATTTTTGGAAATTTGAATATTTGAATTTTGTGATTTTATTTAATTGATTCAAAAATTAATTTCTCTCTGAGTTTTAATGATTTTGAGTTGATTCTTTTTTTAATAATTCAAAAAAATGTTAAAATATTTTATTTTATCAAAAAATCCCAAAAATATTATTTATTTCATATAATTGATATTTTTGCAAAGAATTAATGTTTTAATTGTTTTTGACATTTTAAATATTTTTTCCACGTTGATTTTGCAACTTTTAATGCTTTCTAATTATTTTGTAGGTCAATACTAAATTTTTGAAGCATTAATCCAAGATCACAATTTGTTTTTCACATGTTAAACAATTTTGATCATTTTTAATTGAATTTTTATTCAATTAAATGCATTTTTGAAAACAAATTAGGGTTTTTGGATTAATTCAACCCTCATAAATCATTTTCAAAACACTTTGGGCCTCTAATAGAGTGTAAGACCCAATCCTTTTTTTGACCAAATCATTTTTGGGCCTCAGTGTATTGTATAAGTTCCGATACCGTAAAAAACAAACGGCGCGATCGTCGCCTTTTCAAAATAACCCTTGGGCCTCTCCTTGAGCTATAAGACCCATTCAAAACTCTTGGGCCTCTAATAGAGTGTAAGACCCAACCCCCTTTTAACCAAAACCATTTTGGGCCTCACTTATTGTATAAGTCCCTCTGCGTTAAAAGAAAACCTCGGCGCGATCGCCATTTTTAAACGGAAAAATCAATTGGGCCTACCCTCGTGTTATAAGCCCCACTCTTTTTCTTTAAACCTTTTGGGCCTCTTGAAAGAGTGTAAGACCCATCCCTTTGTACAGAAAACCTTTTTGGGTCTCAGTCACTTGTATAAGTCTCTCTGTACAAATTCAACAGTGCGCTCACTGATAAAACCCTGGGCCTCTCCTTGAGCTGTAAGCCCCAAATCTTTCTTTTTCAAAGCACTTTCTCCTTTGATTTTGAATATACTGTTGTTTTCAATCTTTCTTTGTTGAATAACTAACCAAACAGCATGGAAGCTCTACAACCGAGTAAGTGTTTACACGCTTTCATTTACCGCTTTCATATACATATAACTGTATTGTGGGGTTGTTTCACTGTAAGTCTTCTTTCATAAACTCATATCGACTGTGTAATAATAGTATAGATATTTAGAGTTTCCCCGGCAACTACGTCTAGAACTAGGTGACACCGTTTCGTTTATTCGTAGAAAGAGACAACTAGATCCCCAATAGGATCACCAGATACAGTCTTCTCTTCGGTTGTCCTCATTAGGAATTGTCAAGAAGCTCTACTCCCCAAGATGAATGTATTCTCCGTGAATGGCATCTTTGAGTTTCTTCCAAATTCTCGAACTTTCCTGACTTGATCTATTCCTTGTGAATAGCTTGCCTTGAATTTCTCGGGGTTTGGGGACCCATCGGCTTCTTAAAAGCAATCGGCCTCCTCTTGGGCATCGTACAAGGACCCACAGGCTTCCTAAAAGCAACCCCGCCTCCTCTTGGGCTTAGTACAAGGACCCATCGGCTTCTTAGAAGTATTCACAGCCTCCTCTTAGGCTTCGTATAATGATCTCTTCCTCCGGGAATGATAGCCTCCTCTTGGGCTTCGTACAAGGACCTCTCGGCTTCTTAAAATCTTCCAGCCTCCTCTTGGGCTTCGTACAAATTGTCCCGATGACCTCCTAGAGGTATAGGAACAGAACTTAGTCATCTTCATAGAACAGTCCTTTCAAAGAGTCTACTACTGTTTCTCAAAGCATAGTACAAAGGTTAAAACTCTAGACTTGGACAATCTAACTTCCTTGAGTCTCAAAGACATTCTCAAGTGACCCCTTCGTTAAATAGGAAGGAAACCTGCAGACTCGGACAGTCTCAATACCCTTTGGATTTCCCGCTTCCTTAAAGAACAGGAATAACACGGATCCTTGAATCAAATCCCTGAGTACAATGTTACTCATATAAGAACTGATTTTCTCTTTCAAAATCAGTATACTGGACCTATCACTTAACTGAGACAACATTTAGCCTCTCTCTCGGGCTTTGTACGAGACACATAAGAGACTCCCTCGTTGAGTCAATCACCCTTTTCGCCTCCATCTTGGGCTTTATACGAGATACAAAAAGGTTCTTATTGAGCCAAACAAACAATAGCCTCCATCTCGGGCTTTATACGAGATACCAAAAGATTCCATCGTTGAGTCAAAACCTTTTAGCCTCTCTCTCGGGCTTTGTACGAGACACATAATAGCCTCCTCTTAGGCTTTGTATAAGAAAACCACTAGTTAATCCAATTAACCTTTTAGCATCAAAGCTGTGCCTCGTTCACAGTACACAAACATCAATAACTCCTTCCCCTTCATCTAATCGCTGTAAGCGGCAAGCCTCTGGATCATCTATATCCATGCCATTGTCCCTCTTTTAGCATGAGAAATTCCTAAGGAAATATAGCATTGCTCTACACTGAGTTAAAGTCTTCTCCTTCAGGTCAAAACCCCCTATAAAGGAAATTATGGCATTGCCGGATTCACACATCCCGGTTAAAGTAATTATCCTTTATAAAACAGTCGTAACAGACAAACCCTTCTTTAGAGATGACAAATTCTCTCTAAAGCAAAACCCTTTTAGCTTCACATCTTGGGCTTTGAACAAGATACAAACCACCTTCCGCTTCACGTATTGGGCTTTGAACAAGACACCAAAACAACCATTTCCTCCCATAGAATAGGAGGAACTACGAACGCTCTGATTTCCCTGTTTCGGTAAACGGGAATACGTAGGCATAAGATCGAAAGAAAAGATCTTAGCGAGCACACTAAACAAAAAACCAAATCCCATACTCCCCTGTATCTATCAAAAGCATCAGTACTAACATCCTAATCCTTGTTCCCCGCCAGAAACCTTCTGTCTAGATAAAAACCAGTATTGGCGAAAATACAAATAACCAGTACAAAGGCCCCCCACATTGATAGCATCCATAACCTAACAGACCGCTGTTTAAACTCAGTATGCAAAGCAGGGTTAATTGGAGACATCTATTTCCCTTCCTTCATCAGCTTTAATAGGATAAAAAATGAATCGACCTGTAGTTTGAAGCTCAACCGCAGAGAGCGACCAACGCTTAAGAACCGCGTCCAAAATCGCTCGCTACAGAAAAATGGCGCCCACCGTGGGGCCGGTTCAAAGTTAGATCTAGGCACGGTCTTTCTTTTCACCTCTTGTGTGAATACCACAGATTAGGGCTTCCGCCGGGGAACCCATTTTCTGTCAGGAACTTAGGATTCATAGCTTTAAAGATCTAGGATGTTTAGGACAAATATATATACTGCTTTTCCTAATTGCTATACGTGTTTATTTTTCTACTAATGGGAATGCGGGTGATGCCGTATGTGGAAAGATCGAGTATACACTTAAGATAAGTGATGGCGACGGGGTCGACCATCAACCTCAGTGGAGGCTGACCAATGCAACCCATTCTCTCACCTAGACAATGGGCTGATTATTAAGTCTGAGAAGCTGAGGAGCCAAACCCTTTCGTAGTGCGGAAACTATCGGAAATAGTTGTTACGCGATACTACCCTCATTTGAGGCTGGTGATCTATTCTCGGTGAATGGCACTTACTCTAAGATTGCACTGCAACTCGCTGGCGATCCGCTTGTTGTTTTGCTTTCCTGGGAGGAGCTGATGATAATGAGTACAGGTACAAAATATCACCCTAGTATAAACCTTTGGGGATGGGTAGAGCCTTGACTTCATGACAACGACCCTTTGACCCCATGTTTTTTCTATGTTTTTGTGTGCTGCATTCATGCATTCATTTAAAAAACATTAAAACATTCAAAAAATTTCTCTTCTAGTCTCTCTGTTTTTCAAATTAAACTAAGACTGTGATTGCAAATATCAGAGAAAAGGATTGCACTAATGGATTTCGGTAGAAGGAGAACCCATAGGTATACCTTCAAGGTTCCAAAGCTGGAGGATTTGAGAAGGTTAGTGGGGATGATCACTAACCGAGAGGCTTTCAGAGCCAAGTACGGAGGTTTGCTACCACTATTAAGAGGCCATGTGATTGAGGGAATCATGGATGCGCTCATTCAATTCTATGATCCGATTTATCACTGTTTCACATTCCCGGATTACCAGCTATCACCAACGCTGGAGGAGTACTCTCATCTGATTGATTTACACATTACAGATCGAGCTCCATTTTCTGGACTGGAAGAAATTCCAAAGAATCAGACCATTGCAAGAGCAATTCATTTGGACGAGTCTGAAGTTAGGACTCACCCGACTACTAAGGGTGACATCCATGGTTTGCCAGCCCACTTCTTGACAAAGAAGGCCCTGTATTTTTCCAGTATAGGAAACGTGACTGCTTTTGAAAGCATCTTTGTCTTGCTCACCTACGGATTATTTTTGTTGCCCAACATTAATAACTTCGTCGATATTAATGCCATTAAGGTTTTTCTCATTGGAAATCCTGTGCCGACTTTGCTCGCAAATGCATATCATTCTGTACACTTGGGAAATTTGTACAGCGGAGGGGAGATCACATGCTGTGTACCTCTGCTTTACAAATGGTTTATCTCTCACTTGCCCAAGTCTGCTGCTTTTTGGGATTGCAAGAGTGCCTTATGTTGGTCGCAGAAGATCATGTCTCTTACCAACTCTGATATAGATTGGTGTAATAGGATTTATGAGGGAATCAGGATCATTGACCGTTGTGGAAACTTCCCCAACGTACCCCTTATAGGAACTAAGGGAGGAATCAACTACCATCCGGTATTGGTTCGTCGTCAATTTGGATACCCGATGAGACACGTCCCATGAGGTGTTCATCTGGAAGGTCTTTTCTTCAAAGAAGGAGAAAACGATAGAGCACTAAAGATGGAAATAGTGCAAGCTTGGAAACAGGTTCATAAGAAAGGACGAGAGTCTCTAGGAAACTCGGACTATGTCTCGGTGGAGCCTTGTCTCCATTGGGTACAAACTAGAGCTCTCAAGCTAAAGATGCCTTATCCTCGTTACGGAATTCTTCCGCCGAGGGAATCTGTCATGTACTTCATGACGGAGACTGAAAAGCTTCAGGTTACTCTCAACAAAGTTCAACGGGAGAGGAGGTCTTGGAAGAACAAGTACCGCACCCTCGACGTAGAGTGCATCAAAATACAGCAATTACTGAAGGAAAAAGATGCTCTGATTGAAATTTTGGAGCAACATGTTGTAGATAATCAAGATGACCAAAGGAATTTGCTCACTCCTTTCACCTGGCAAAGGAATGACAACCCGACAACGGCCCAAGAGCCCCGGTCAAAGAAAAGGAAGATATCAGAATCAGCACCCGATTTCTCTTCAGAGAGGACTCGAGACCCATTAGCTTAGGTTTCTGTTTCTGCACTTTGTAATCTACTGTATTTCCATTTCTGTAATCCTTTGAATTTCAATAAAAAGGGGTTTCCCCACCGTTTGATATTTACAATCTAATTGTCGAAATTTATTTTAATTAAACCTTAAACAATTAATATAATCATTGCATTCATCATTCTCACATCGCGTATTCTTCTTACCTACGAATCTCACGTTTGTGTCTCGATTCTAGAGTCAAACTGTCTCATTCGTATAATACTCGGGCCAATCATCAAAAAAAGATGGATGATCTTGAGGAAGAAAACAGAGAGTTGAAAGAAGAGATCGACGCTCTGAGAGAAGATATGAGAAAGCTTCGTAACGAAATGCAAGCCATGACAGAAGCTCAGCTACAACGAACTGTGATCTCAGAGATCACCTCAACGCCCATAGTGGAGAAGTATGATCCTAGGTATCAGATACCGAAAGATCGTCCTTGGGGCATGCCTGTTAACTATATCCCGGGAGGATATGTTCCGCCGATCACTGAAGATCAGGGGATCACAACAGAATCCGCTGGGCCCGAAGGTTACAAACTTCGGGAAAGCGAAGATGCCAGGGGCATACTGAAGACTCCTGAAGGTTACAAACTTCGGGAGACGCAAAGACTCACTGCCGTAGTCACGGTCCCACCCCCTGTGGTGCACACTGTCCCAGAAGGACAGATTCCACAGACACCTTCTGGTAAGAAGGAAACTATGTTTGACAGAATGGAGGAATTCCAGTAACAGTTCTTGGAAATGCATTAGGAACTGCAAGCCATTCGCGGTCAGGATCTATTTGGAAAGGACGCCGCAGATCTCTGCTTGGTCCCAAATGTGAAAGTCCCGCACAAATTTCAAGTGCCCGACTTTGAAAAGTACAAGGGTAACTCTTGCCCTCAAAGCCATCTGGTGATGTACGCTCGGCGGATGTCAGCCCAGACAGAGAATCAGGACCTACTGATTCATTACTTCCAGGATAGTTTAACCGGTGCCGCATTAAAATGGTACATGGGTTTAAACCGTACTACGATTAGTACATTCAGAGATCTTGGTACTGCCTTCGTCCAACAATACAAATACAATTTGGACATGGCACCCGACAGAGATCAACTCAGATCGATGTCGTAAAAGGACAAGGAAACCTTTAAGGAGTATGCTCAAAGGTGGCATGAAATTGCCGCTCAAATTTGTCCACCTCTTAAGGAAAAAGAGATGACAAAGATCTTCTTAAAGACCTTAAGCTCATTTTACTATGACCGAATGGTTGCCAGTGCACCCAGTGATTTCACCGAGATGGTGGGCATGGGCGTACGTCTCGAGGAAGCTGTCCAAGAAGGACGTTTGGTAAAAGACACTGGATCGACGAGCGGTACTAAAAAATACGGTAGTGCTCTCCCTAAGAAAAAAGAGCAAGATATTGGGAATATCTCTCTCGGAAAGCAAAGACGACGTTATCAACCGGTAGCAGCAGTGACTCCTGCTATCAACCCTGCGTCTATTCCTACGTATCAACCTCAGGTTGCGCAGAGCCAACCTGACCAGCAAAGGACACAACAGCCTCTTCAGCAGGCTCTTCCTCCATATAACAACAACCATACAACACGACCATCAGGATTTGATCCTATACCCGTATCGTACGCAGAGCTGTTTCCGTTACTACTGGCTAAGGGGCACATTCAAACTAAATCTCCTCTTACAGTACCGAAAAATCCACCTTTTTGGTTTAAGGTGGATCAAACATGCCCTTATCACCAAGGAGGTTCAGGGCATAACATAGAGACTTGTCTCAATTTCAAGTCCGACGTGCAAAAACTTGTTAGGAGCGGGGTCTTATCCTTCAAGGATACGAATCCTAATGTTCTCACGAACCCGCTGCCTCAACATGAGAAGGCTGCAGTCAATTTGATAGAAGGGGAGACTAACGACGTCTATCAAATTCATGATATACTCTTGTTGAAGACCAATCTGGTCAAGATGCATTGTAGACAGAGTAGATATGGCCATGTGCCACCTCATAATTATCACCAGTGTGATATCTCCTCTATAGACAACCAGGGATGTTCTGTAGTGCAAGCAGCTCTACAGGAATAGATGGATCTCGGATGGATCCAAGAGCACCGAGTTCGTGAAGTTAACATGGTCTATACGAATTCAAACACCATTCAGAACCATAATATCTGTGCGATGAATGTCAACTTGGTGGCGACGCACTCAAGGCAAAGCCAGTATCATAATCTGCCACGACACGATTACAGTTCTTGTCTGACTTGCTCGGTAAACAAACAGGGATGCTCTTTCATACAGGAGGCCCTCCAGTGTCAGATGGATCTTGGATGGATCCAAGACTACCATGATAGGAACCCTTATCAGATCAACATGGTTCAGATCTTCGATATTCGCGTGATGAATGCCAACCTGGTAGAGTTACATGCTGAACAGGTCCGACTCGGATTCTTAATATCACATGACTATCAAAGCTGTAAAGCAGGTTGCGAAAATGATCGAGGTTGTACCCTTGTCCAGGAGGCACTTCAGCACTTGTTAAATCACTGGTGGATGCCAATTTATATGGATGAAGATACTCAGCAAATTAGTATCAATAATAGAAACCCCACTCGGCGTCAAAGTCAGGATGTCCGATCAGTGGAAGCTAACTTAGTAAGGTTACATTGTATTCAAAGTGGGCGTGGCCAGGTGCCACCACACTACTATGACAGTTGTAGCGTCTGTTCGGAAAGTAACCAAGGGTGTTACCTTGTGAGAGCAGCTCTTCAGGGTCAGGTCGATCATGGAGAAATTCGTCCATATCCGGGTTCTGGACCCATCGACTGGACGCTGAACTACCTTGCCGATCAAGTCGAGGATGTTGTCACAATCTCTGGTCATCACAGGACCAGGGGTGTTTTTGCCATCGTCCCTCTACTTGACAATTCTAAAGTTCCCAACCGGGAACGGATCGAGATTACTTATGATGGTCAGAAAAATCAGAAGGTTCCCGTAGTCATCTATCTACCGGGACCATTACTATATGAATCAACTAAGGCTATCCCTTACAAATATGGTGCAACGACCATTGAAAATGGAAAGGAAATTCCATTACCCTCCGTCGTGAATATTGCAGACATCAGTCGTGTAACACGGAGTGGTAGAATCTTCAACCGAGGAGTTGGAGAACCTAACAAGGAAAAGGAACTTCAGACGGAAACTCCTGATCCACCAGTCGGTCAATCCAGTAATCCTAACCTTTCGAAAAATGATGATGAGATGCTGAAGCTCATCCAAAGGAGTGAATACAACATTGTCGATCAACTGTTACAAACTCCTTCAAAGATCTCGGTATTATCACTGTTACTCAGTTCAGAAGCCCACAGGGAGGCTCTACAGAAAGTCTTGGAGCAAGCCTTTGTGGAACAGGATGTAACAATCAGACAGTTCGATAGTATTGTCTCTAACATCACTTCCTGCAATAATTTGGGATTTAGTGATGAGGAATTACCTGAAGAGGGTCGCCGTCATAACATGGCGCTCAATATCACAGTTAACTGCCAGGACGATGCTTTAGCCAGCGTACTGGTAGACACAGGATCAGCCTTGAATGTTATGCCGAAGTCCACTTTGATGCAATTATCATTCAAAGGCCCTCCGATGAGAATCAACGAGGTCGTCGTCAAAGCATTCGACGGATCCAGAAAAACAGTTATCGGCGAAGTTGATCTTCCCATAACTATCGGTTCTCACACTTTCCAAGTCACTTTCCAGGTCATGGACATCCGGGAAACGTACAGTTGTTTATTAGGAAGACCTTGGATACATCAGGCTGGGGCGGTTACTTCCACCCTCCACCAAAAGCTAAAGTTCGTCAAGAACGATCAACTTGTCACAGTTTGTGGGGAACAAGCCTTGCTTGTGAGTAACTTGTCATCATCTACTGGTATAGAACCCGAGGAGGTTATTGGGACGCAGTTCCAAGCACTGTCGGTGAGCAAGGACAATCAGTTCAGAGGAGGAACCTCGATTTCCTCATACAACGATGCTATTAAAGCGGTCGAGAGTGCCGATACAACCGGATGGGGACAGCTTGTCGTTCCTATTGACAATAAAACAAAGAAGGGTCTTGGTTTTTCTGCAACCTGTACCCCGACAGCTGCTAAAGATGAAAGTCTTCATCCCATTCTGAACTTCTTCCACAATGGGGGTTTCCTTCACCCAGTGTCTCAGACAGTTCATGCTATCAATGAGGAAGATCCCTCTGACACAGATGAAGAATGGAAGTCCTATCTGAATGAGGACGGTTACATGTCTCAGGAAGAGGTGCCTATGCCTTTTTGCTTTCCTACAGAAAGTCTGAGATTTATACCAAGGTCAGATGTCGAAATGATATACGGAGATTATGATCCATAAGGATGCCGTGCTCCGTCGAATTCATTAGAGGAAGACACTCTGGTGAAAGACAACTTTGACCACAATTACTATGGCCCAATGGATGGTCTGCCAATGTGGCAACTTTATCCAGGAGACTTGGGGCAAGAGAGTCAGCCGAACAATGAAAATCAACTGACCGTCGTTGAACAGAATACCTGTGTCCCCACCATGTCATGGGATCAACACTCAGGTCATTCAGAAACTACTCAACATGAAGATGAATTCGCAACGTTTACAGGACTTGAATTCATCAACTATACTTTTCCTAAGGTTAATGTCATCGAGAGAGATGACTCCTCCAGTTCCAAAGAAGTTTGGGACACTCTGGGAGAACCAAGTGGAAAATACGACTATATGGTCAAGTACACCGCTCCCAAAAGCTCTCATATCAGGCTCGAAGATATCCAGCCAACTGGATGGGAAGATACAGCTGAGAGCACAAATGCTATGCAAAATATAACCGAGGAATCCTCCTATGACAACTCTGCCTGGGAGACAGATTCCAATGATCATGCTCCACCAGAAATCAGCGTTATTTCTGAAGACAAATCAAGGAAGGTGCCAGACTTTGTGATTCACCGAGGAGTTCGCCGCCAATGGGTTGCCGTTGAGGTTCCGAAGATCGTTCATCAATCAAAGTAATTGCCATCTTTAACCTTTCACCCTGCCCAGGTGAAACAGATGTTTTGATAGGGCTCACTTTCTGTAAATTTTCCCTCTTCGCTTCGCCCAAAGCGACAGAGTTTTGTTTTATAGGGCTGTAGTTTCAAGGATCGACTTGTTCATTAATAAAATAACGTCGTTCTGTAATTTCCGCATTAATTGTTGTTTTCTCTTTTTGCTTTTTCAGAGAATGGTAATCCTAAAAAACAATTCAATCATAAAAACAAGTAGTAATAAAATAAATACACTGCACACACTTGCATTTTATCTATCTCTTCTAAACACGAATCGTCACGTCATGCAGATTGCTTGTTTTAAACCCCGTTGAAACATATGATCCGATGCCTTCTCCCAACTTTGAGTTCCCGGTATTCAAGGCTGAAGAAGAAAATGACAACGAAATTCCAGAAGAGATCTCCCGACTACTCAGACAAGAGGAAAGGTCCATTGAACCTCACAAAGAACCGTTGGAAATGGTAAACTTGGGTTCAGAGCAAGAGAGAAAGGAAATTAGGATTAAGGCACTACTCAGTCCAACTGCCAGAGAGAGTTTGATAAAGCTTCTCAAAGAATTCTCCGATGTATTCGCTTGGTTCTATCAGGATATGCCAGGGTTGGATACCAGCATCGTGGAACATCACTTACCATTAAGATTGGAATGTCCGTCTGTAAAGCAAAGGTTGAGACGCACTCACCCGGACATGGCCATTAAAATCAAAGAGGAGGTACAGAAACAGATTAACGCGGGTTTCCTCGCCACATCAGAATATTTTCAATGGTTAGCCAATATCGTACCCGTTCCGAAAAAGGACGGAAAGGTCAGAATGTGTGTCGATTACAGGGATCTGAACAAGGCAAGTCCAAAGGACGACTTTCCTTTACCACACATTGACATGCTGGTTGATAGTACAGCAAAGTTCAAAGTTTTTTCCTTCACGGATGGATTCTCAAGCTATAACCAGATTAAAATTGCGCCGAAAGACATGGAGAAAACTTCGTTCATTACCCCATGGGGTACCTTTTGTTACAAGGTAATGCCGTTCGGTTTGAAGAACGCCGGGGCAACCTATCAAAGGGCCATGACTACTCTGTTTCATGACATGATATATAAGGAAATCGAGGTATATGTCGATGATATGATTGCAAAATAAAAAACAGAGAGTGAGCACGTTGAACATCTGTCAAAATTGTTTGAACGTTTAAGAAAATTCAAGCTTCGCTTGAATCCCAACAAGTGCACCTTCGGTGTCCGTTCGGGGAAACAACTAGGGTTCATCATCAGCCAGAAAGGAATTGAGATTGATCCTGACAAGGTCAAGGCCATTCAAGAAATGCCTTCTCCGAAAATTGAAAAACAAGTCAGAGGATTCCTGGGACGATTGAACTACATCTCCAGATTCATATTCCTTATGACCGCGACATGCGCGCCGATCTTCAAATTACTCAAAAAGAACCAGGATTGCGTTTGGTCAGAAGACTGCCAAACTGCCTTCAACAGTATCAAGGAATATCTGTTGAATCCTCCGATTCTATCACCTCCAGTGGAAGGAAGACCGCTGATCATTTACCTCACAGTTCTAGAGGACTCAATGGGATGTGTACTTGGCCAACAAGACGAAACTAAACGGAAAGAGTCTGCCATTTACTATTTGAGCAAGAAATTCACCGACTGCGAAACTCGGTACACGATGCTAGAGAAAACTTGTTGTGCTTTGGCTTGGGCAGCCAAACGTCTTCGCCAATACATGATTCGTCATACTACTTGGTTAATCTCCGAAATGGATCCAATCAAGTATGTTTTCGAAAAACCTGCTCTTACGGGAAGAATTGCCCGTTGGCAGATGTTGTTATCAGAATATGACATAGAGAACCACGCTCAAAAAGCCGTTAAGGGAAGTATTTTAGCCGATCATTTGGCTCATCAAACGATTGACAATCAAGAATCAATCGGGTTCGACTTCCCAGACGAAGATGTCATGTATCTAAAAATGAAAGACTGCGATGAACCGCTACCCAGTGAAGGGCCAGAACTAGGTTCCCAATGGGGATTTATCTTTGACAAAGCAGTTAATCATTATGGAAACGGAATTGGGGCAATCATTGTTACCCCTCAGGGTACCCACATTCCTTTCACTGCCAGACTTACGTTCAAATGTACGAACAACGAGGCCGAATACGAAGCTTGTATTATGGGTCTCGAAGAAGCGATTGATTTAAGGATAAAAAACTTGGACGTATACGGTGACTCAGCCTTGGTTATGAATCAGATAAAAGGAGATTGGAACACATACCAATTAGGATTGATTCCTTACAAAGACTATGCAAGAAGGTTGTTACCTTTCTTTAACAGAATCGAGTTTCATCACATCCCTCGTGATGAGAATCACATGGCTGATGCCTTAGCCACTCTCTCTTCCATGATTAGCGTAGGTCAATGGAATGACCTACCTAAGATTGACATAATACGCCTTGAATGGCCCGCCTACGTCTTCACGATTGAAGCAGTCATAGACGATAGACCTTGGTATCACGATATCAAATGCTTCCTTCAGAAACAAGAGTACCCACCTGGGGCACTCAGAAAAGACAGAAAAACCCTCAGAAGATTGGCTGGAAACTTCTTCCTGAGCGGTGACACTCTCTATAAGAGAAATTTTGACATGGTCTTGCTCCGATGCGTCGACAGACCAGAAGCAGACATGCTTATGAAAGAAATTCATGAAGGGTCCTTTGGCACTCATGCCAACGGACACACAATGGTGAGAAAAATTCTGAGAGCAGGGTATTACTGGTTGACCATGGAATCCGACTGCTACAAGTACATGAGGAGGTGTCACAAGTGTCAGATATACTCCGACAAAATTCATGTACCGCCATCACATCTCAAAGTTCTTTCTTCCCCATGGCCTTTTTCCATATGGGGAATCGACATGATTGGCATGATTGAGCCCAAAGCTTCAAACGGACATCGGTTCATCCTAGTAGCCATTGACTACTTCACCAAGTGGGTCAAAGCAGCGCCGTTCGCTAATGTAACCCGACAAGTGGTGGTCCGATTTATCAAAAACAATATCATCTGCCGCTATGGTGTTCCAAGCGAGATCATTACTGATAATGGGTCTAACTTGAACAATAAGATAATGAAGGAGTTGTGCGCTGAGTTCAATATTGAACACCATAACTCATCTCCCTACTGACCCAATATGAACGGAGCGGTAGAAGCGGCTAACAAGAACATCAAGAAGATCGTTCAAAAGATGGTTGTAACCTACAAAGATTGGCATGAAATGCTACCCTTTGCTCTTCACGGTTATCGCACATCTGTCCGCACTTCAACAGGGGCAACCCCTTTCTCTCTAGTGTATGGCATGGAAGCAGTGCTCCCCATAGAAGTAGAGATCCCTTCAATCCGAGTATTGATGGAAGCAAAGCTCACCGAAGCTGAATGGTGTCAAAATCGACACGACGAATTCAACCTGATCGAAGAGAAACGAATAACGGCTCTATGCCACGGTCAGTTGTATCAGGAAAGGATGAAGAAGGCGTTTGACAATCGTTTCTCAAGAAGATACAATCGTTTCTCACTGACTCTCGGGGCAAATGGACCCCGAATTATGATGGCCCTTATGTGGTCACGAAAGCTTTCTCAGGCGGCGCCTTGAGACCTGCAACAATGGACGGAGAGGAATTTGCCTACCCCACAAACGTTGATGTAGTCAAGAAATACTTCGCCTAAACTAAAAAAAAAAAGAGAAAACGTCTTGATGGATTGAAAACCCGAAAGGGCAGTCCAGGAAAAAGTTAGAGACATGAAAAAAAATCATCCCGATGGATTAGAAACATCATAGTACAATCCAGGCAAAAATTAGGGATAATGGCAAGTAACTATGTTCAACCGAGGCGAATCCCTCGGCAGCAGTTACACCATAAATCGGAGGAAAACTCCAGTCAAGGTCATCTTCGACAGAAGCTCAGGATGTCCCGAATTCAAAGTTGGTAGAAGGATAGTGGTCATTATGTTTCAACGTAGCCCTTTTCCCTGTAAATTACCATTTTCAAACTTTGTATATACTCTTTGGAATCACGCGTTTGGCTGATCTCCATCTTATCAATAAAATTTGAGCCCTAGTGCTTTTGTTTGTAATTCTTATTTGTTTTAGCTTTACAGAACGACGTTGTTAACATGATTAACAATTCTTGAAATAAAACAAAAATGAATTTACTTGTTAAAACTTTTTCTGCTTTTAAAATAAAGTTGGCAATTTCTTTTGACTGTTGAACATCAAAAGAGCATCAACCGCTTCTCCAGAAGTAAGCGAACTTCAAAGTGCAGAATCAAAGTACTCCTGCTAACCCAGTACGCCTGAATGAAGGGATCAATTATGTCAGAGACCTTGTTTCATCTGACACCCCTCGGCCGAGTTCTTATCTTCTAAGCCCGATCAACGGTATTCCCAACAGGGACTATCTCTCCTAAGCAAGGTAGAATTGCTACTTCTGAACCAGCGGTACTTCTTCGCCCTGCGATGGCCGAGTATCCAGTCATGTTCATCTTTTAGTTTGTGTGTCGCGTCAGTTTTGTCAGCATATACATACATGCATCATGCACTATTGATTTGCATTCACATTTCATATTGCATCACTATCACTCTAGTCGGTCTTGTCCCCTAGTGATAGAAGTTCTCTCAATCGAGTCGTCAGTTCTTGCCTCGTCAGGAAACGCTGCGTTTGAACAACCTCACCTCCAGTTTATTTCTGGGAGGAAGTTGGCCCTTGACCACTTTGATAACTTGAACCTCTGAAAAGCCAGAGAAACTTTCAACGAATGTCACTCTTCGCCATTGAAGATGATATACTTGCCTTGCTTTCCCAGATTAAAGGAAAATCCACAGAGAAAGCCTCGCAATTGGAGCTTCGGCAATATGGTAGTTTTTCTCCGAAAAGACCGCTGATGAAAAGGTCATCGGCACCTCAAAATGGTTCCCATCATATGGCATTTCTTCCGGAAGATCCCGAGAAAAGTATGATGTAATCCCAAACGAAGGCAGTCTCTCAAGAGACTCGCTTTCCCCAGATAGAGTCGGCAAATGGAGTCTCCAACAGAGAAGTTTGTGCAACTCTACAACTCAGACGACTGGGTTTCCCCAGCAAGTCTGACATTAAAACTTTTTTCGTCAAATGGCATCTCCCCGGGAAAATTCGGCGAGAAGTTTGAGGAAAACCGCTACACATAGCGTTCCTTGTCAAGAAAGTTTATTGACAAAAGAAACTGAGACCAGTTCCTTGGTAGGAAACCAGGATCGAGGGGAAGTTTAAATTAGAAACTGAGACCAGTTCCTTGGTAGGAAACTAGGATCGAGGGGAAGTTTACATCAGAAACTAAGACCAGTTCCTTGGTAGGAAACCAGGATCGAGGGGAAGTTCATCTCATCAGAAACTAAGACCAGTTCCTTGGCAGAAGACCAGGATCGAGGGGAAGTTAACCTTTTCTAAGCATCATTGCTTAGCAAAAGAAGATGAATGTGCAAGCTGCCATTCATAGCCATCAAAATTTCGGGTATTCCGATATTTAATCCTCTTGCACCCCGAATGCCCGAATACCTTCGTCATTCACACCTTCGGGTCCAAGAAGATTAAATAGGGGCATCTGTCATACCCCAAATTTTGACCACTAAGATTTCCCATCATTGTGAAAATCATCATTACAATATGGGGGAACCATCATACTTCATCAGTCTCCCGAAAGATGGGTGAGCATCCACTACAATCAAAATTAGGGTTTCAGGCCCTCTCTGAGTGCTTAGACAAAGGATCAATCAAGAAATTACATGATCTTCAACTTTTCTAACCTCTCAAACATCCACAATGGATCAAAAGGACTCCCACTTCAAGGATTAAGCACAAGGCTGCTCCCTTCTAGGTGGATCAGGTCTCAAGATCGACAGTATCACCAAATTAGGGTTTTGGTCGACCAGGGCCTCCAGATGGAAAGATTTCATCTGGAAACAAGCCAAAGATCCAAAACACAACCTAATATACTCCATGGAACCTCATGGACCCAATCATCAAGTCAATTTTGCCTCAGGGGATGCATACATAAAAAATCAGGAATTAGGGTTTCTTGACCTAATTCACCCCTAAGTTGACTTTTAGGGCAAATCATGAGCCAAGACCTCAAGAGAGGGTTTGAGGATCTCTAATGAACTATATTGATCCATTTGGAACAATGGATTAATCCAAGAAGCTTGAGCAATAAGTCTCAATTTCATCTGTACCACAATTAGGGTTTTAAGGAAATAAGTCAACTGTAACTTTGACTTTTGACCAGGACATGCTCCCAAGCCCTAAGACATGCACCAATATACCCTATGACATCCATGGAACATGTCCATCAAGTTTAATTTAAGTAAAGGACATGCTTTCCTGAGAAATTGCACAGTTTGGAATTCATCTGATAAAAAGTCAACTGTGCACAAAAGTCAACTTTGACTTTTTGAGATTTTTCACCAAAATGGATTTTTAACCCTAAAATGATGTTAATGTATGATTTGAATCATCATTAATCAAGAAAAATCAAGAAAAGTTGGATAACTTGTAAAAGGGGTAACCATAAAAACTTAGAAAATTTTCTAAGTTAAAAATAAAGTGACAAGGGTACCAACTTTGGAGGATCATAACTCCTAAACCACAAGGCCATTTTTTCCCATCCAAAGATGGATTTGTAGCCCTCATTACCCTCTACAAAAACTTCAACTAGACCTAAGTCCAATTCATTAAGGATTTTGAGTTATGGAGTGATCAAAATGGCTGAAAAGTGAAAATGTCACTTTTTCCAACACTTAGTGAAATTTTCACTAAGTCCAAATTTGTCCTCACTTTTTGCCAAATGTAGGGGGATTTTTCACTTGGATTCAAAAGAGATCAAAACCAAACATGTTCAAACAGTTGTTGTATCATGTAAGGGCTTTCCAAAATGGCCAAGAACATTGCCAAATTCCATTTAAGTCATGAGATATGACATTGGCAAGTTGCCTTGCTGAACTCTGTCAAGGGCAAGGCAGAATTTGCAATTTTGCTCGATTTACCAAAATCAGCCAAATTCAAATGCTCCTATCCACTTGGACACATCTGAGGATTGAATCTAAAGGGGACAATCACTGAGCCAAGCCTCCAAAGTCCATGGAACAAGAAATAATACGTTGAACCTAGAATGGCCAAAATAGGGACAAGACTTCAAATTTGGATTGAAGCATTCAATGGAAGTATCAAGGTGGCATGGACTGAGCCATTCTCATCTGAAATCAGTCAAGACTTATCCAAGACCAAGGGGACCAAAGCTCTGTGCCCTAACCTCTAGTCAATGGCTAGAGGAGACTTGGATTTTCATTTGCCAACATTGGCCAAACCTACTTAGTAGTTGCCATTCACTATTCCTTGCAAAACAAACTTACTCTACTATAAATATAGCTCAATTGTGATCAGTTTGAGTACACCAAAGCCATCTAACAGATGCTTTCCTCAAAATCTCTTTCTCTTGGCAAAAATGCCTTTCTTAGCAAGGTAGCTATCGGGTTTTGAGTTTGAGAGCTTTTCCAATCAAACCAATCACTCACACACCTCACATACATCATATAGAAGTGATCCAAACACTCACATAACATCTGGAACACAGATTTCACAAAATCACCAGCCAATTGCTCAAGTTCTTGACAGTTTTGCAGTTGAGGTACCATCTTCAACTCCAAACCATTTCAATCCATTCCAAGCACTCAGACACATCACTTGGTACCTATGGAAGCTATCCACATCATTGGAACCTAGCTGTAACACCTCCAACACAAATCACAATCACCAGCTGCAAGTGGTAAGCATGAGCTCTTCTAACTCTATGATCCATGCAATTTTTGCTGCACAATAATTTGGCCATATGTTCATAATCATGCATGGAATGTTTCCCCTCAATTAATTGCATTGTTTGAATCGTGTATCAAAAATCCTAGCCTTCATGCAGAAATTAGGGTTCTTGAGGATTTTTCATGATTTCTTGTTATATGTTTAATTTAAATGAAATTAATGGACATATACATGATCGTGAGGTTGAGACGAGCATAATGATATGTGGATTGCATGTTATAATCAAGTATTCAGTGAGATTGGAGAGAAAATGCAAATCTGGCCAAGCCCAGAACACGCGCGTGTTCTTGGTGTGTTCTTGGCGCCATTTTTAGAAATTTGAATATTTGAATTTTGTGATTTTATTTAATTGATTCAAAAATTAATTTCTCTCTGAGTTTTAATGATTTTGAGTTGATTCTTTTTTTAATAATTCACAAAAATGTTAAAATATTTTATTTTATCAAAAAATCCCAAAAATATTATTTATTTCATATAATTGATATTTTTGTAAAGAATTAATGTTTTAATTGTTTTTGACATTTTAAATATTTTTTCCACATTGATTTTGCAACTTTTAATGCTTTCTAATTATTTTGTAGGTCAATACTAAATTTTTGAAGCATTAATCCAAGATCACAATTTGTTTTTCACATGTTAAACAATTTTGATCATTTTTAATTGAATTTTTATTCAATTAAATGCATTTTTTAAAACAAATTAGGGCTTTTGGATTAATTCAACCCTCATAAATCATTTTCAAAACACTTTGGGCCTCTAATAGAGTGTAAGACCCAATCCTTTTTTTGACCAAATCATTTTTGGGCCTCAGTGTATTGTATAAGTCCCGATACCGTCAAAAACAAACGGCGCGATCGTCGCCTTTTCAAAATAACCCTTGGGCCTCTCCTTGAGCTATAAGACCCATTCAAAACTTTTGGGCCTCTAATTGAGTGTAATACCCAACCCCCTTTTAACCAAAACCATTTTGGGCCTCACTTATTGTATAAGTCCCTCTGCGTTAAAAGAAAACCTCGGCGCGATCGCCATTTTTAAACGGAAAATTCAATTGGGCCTACCCTCGTGTTATAAGCCCCACTCTTTTTCTTTAAACCTTTTGGGCCTCTTGAAAGAGTGTAAGACCTATCCCTTTGTACAAAAAACCTTTTTGGGCCTCAGTCACTTGTATAAGTCCCTCTGTACAAATTCAACAGTGCGCTCACTGATAAAACCCTGGGCCTCTCCTTGAGCTGTAAGCCCCAAATCTTTCTTTTTCAAAGCACTTTCTCCTTTGATTTTGAATATACTATTGTTTTCAATCTTTCTTTGTTGAATAACTAACCAAACAGCATGGAAGCTCTACAACCGAGTAAGTGTTTACACGCTTTCATTTACCGCTTTCATATACATATAACTGTATTGTGGGGCTGTTTCACTGTAAGTCTTCTTTCATAAACTCATATCAACTGTGTAATAATAGTATAGATATTTAGAGTTTCCCCGACAACTATGTCTAGAACTAGGTGATGCCGTTTCGTTTATTCGTAGAAATAGACAACTAGATCCCCAATAGGATCACCAGATACAGTCTTCTCTTTGGCTGTCCTCATTAGGAATTGTCAAGAAGCTCTACTCCCCAAGATGAATGTATTCTCCGTGAATGGCATCTTTGAGTTTCTTCCAAATTCTCGAACTTTCCTGACTTGATCTATTCCTTGTGAATAGCTTGCCTTGAATTTCTCGGGGTTTAGGGACCCATCGGCTTCTTAAAAGCAATCGGCCTCCTCTTGGGCATCGTACAAGGACCCACAGGCTTCCTAAAAGAAACCCCACCTCCTCTTGGGCTTAGTACAAGGACCCATCGGCTTCTTAGAAGTATTCACAGCCTCCTCTTAGGTTTCGTATAATGATCTCTTCCTCCGGGAATGATAGCCTCTTCTTGGGCTTCGTACAAGGACCTCTCGGCTTCTTAAAAGCTTCCAGCCTCCTCTTGGGCTTCGTACAAATTGTCCCGACGACCTCCTAGAGGTATAGGAACAGAACTTAGTCATATTCATATAACAGTCCTTTCAAAGAGTCTACTACTATTTCTCAAAGCATAGTACAAAGGTTAAAACTCTAGACTTGGACAGTCTAACTTCCTTGAGTCTCAAAGACATTCTCAAGTGACCCCTTCGTTAAATAGGAAGGAAACCTGCAGACTCGGACAGTCTCAATGCCCTTTGGATTTCCCGATTCCTTAAAGAACAGGAATAACCCGGATCCTTGAATCAAATCCCTGAGTACAGTGTTGCTCATATAAGAACTGATTTTCTCTTTCAAAATCAGTATACTGGACCTGTCACTTAACTGAGACAACATTTAGCCTCTCTCTCTCGGGCTTTGTACGAGACACATAAGAGACTCCCTCGTTGAGTCAATCACCCTTTTCGCCTCCATCTCGGGCTTTATACGAGATACAAAAAGGTTCTTATTGAGCCAAACAAACAATAGCCTCAATCTCGGGCTTTATACGAGATACCAAAAGATTCCATCGTTGAGTCAAAACCTTCTAGCCTCTCTCTCGGGCTTTGTATGAGACACATAATAGCCTTCTCTTAGGCTTTGTATAAGAAAACCACTGGTTAATCCAATTAACCTTTTAGCATAAAAGTTGTGCCTCGTTCACAGTACACAACCATCAACAACTTCTTCCCTTTCATCTAATCGCTGTAAGCGGCAAGCCTCTGGATCATCTATATCCATGCCACTGTCCCTCTTTTAGCATGAGAAATTCCTAAGGAAAGATAGCATTGCTCTACACTGAGTTAAAGTCTTCTCCTTCAGGTTAAAACCCCCTATAAAGGAAATTATGGCATTGCCGGATTCACACATCCCGGTTAAAGTAATTATCCTTTATAAAACAGTCGTAACAGACAAACCCTTCTTTAGAGATGATAAATTCTCTCTAAAGCAAAACCCTTTTAGCTTCACATCTTGGGCTTTGAACAAGATACAAACCACCATTCGCTTCACGTCTTGGGCTTTGAACAAGACACCAAAACAACCATTTCCTCCCATAGAATAGGAGTGTCGCTCCCGAAAAGATTCGCATCCAACGGTACAAACGCGAGAGTGGCGCAAAAGAACACAGAGTCGCCAGCAAAGTGTATTTATCCCAAGAGAGGGAAAGGAAACACTGCGTAAACCTGAAAGGAGGGAAAAAACATGGTCTCACAACCAAGAGAACGGGTACGGGGGTCGGTTACGCGAAGGGAAGGTGTTAGCACCCAACACGTCCATCGTACTCGATGGGATCCACGCTTGTTGTCTGCATCAAAAGGGTGTCGTCATCTGGAGCTCCACTGCTACTGGATCGGCGAAGAAACGAGAACGGAAAGAACTGAGAAACGAAGAAGAAAAGAAAAAAGAAGTGACTCGATAGGACAGTATCGTTGTCCTAGGCCTACGTACTCCCTCAGTGCAATGGGAAAGTCAGAGTCAACGTAGTTCGGACGGGAACTGTGGGGGAAGGTTGCTCGCCAATACAATCGCTGTCTTATGCCTACGTATCCTCAATCGGACGAGAGAGAGGAATCAGAGCTGACGTAGTTCGTGGGTACGACCACGGGTAGGTAAGTGTTTTTTACGTGAGCGACGAGCTCTTTCCTGAAAAACAGAAGTTTGAAACCCAACAATCCCGGAGGATAAAAAGATTTGAATTGGTTTGGTGTTTTTTAGACAGAAGTGTTTTGAGTTAATTCGTAACTTACATTGCACCAAAGTCTACCATGCGGGAACGAGTGAGTCGCATGATCGCCCCCGAATGAGACGTATGCTAAACACCCTAGAAGAAGAGAGGAGACCCCTCGTTCTTCATTTCCTACACTTAAGGCTCGAGCGCAATATACGTTATATTTTATTAAGTGTGTTCAAGAAGTTCGAGATGAGAAGAGAAGCGACACAAAAGGAAACTCTACAGGGAAACTAAGAGTCCTAATGTTATCATGCATGGATGTCCTATGGTTAGTGAGGTTTAGGAGAGACGACTGCCTAACCTAATGCTAATCCTACTCCAAGCTTAATCGAAAATTAAGTTGGACTAGGTAGCTCTAAAGGGAGAGAATCCAAGACTTAAACAAGTCTTGCGACTCGAGGGATGAAAAGAGTGGAAGAGAAGGAGGAGAAAGAGAAGTGAAACATAAGTGGCCTAAGCTCACTTCAAACACAAGTATGAAAGTTAAAAGATAAAGGAAGAAAGTAAAATGTGGAAGCATATCCACACTCAAACAACTTACCATTTGCCCCTGAAAATGTTAGAAGTATTCACATATGACAAAATGAAACTCAAACAAGCATAAGGCAATACATAAACAAGTTCTAAGGTAAATCAAACATCAAGTTCAAAACCTAATAGTCCTACTGACCTCTAATATTAGACATGCACAATTAGTCAAAAAGAAAAGGGAGAAGTCAATCAAGTACCATTCAAGTCATTAAAGAAGGAGTGAGATGAAAAGAAGTGATCATGTAAAGCAACCAAGTCAAAATTTCACAAAGTAAACCAAGTCCAGAAGTGACACAATCCTAAATATGTGCCTAAACAAGATCTTCAAACATCATTCAAGTCATACAAACACTTTCACAATCAATTAAGAAGCAAAGAAGAAGAAGTGAAACATGATTCATTTTTGTGAAACAAGTGACTTAAGGTGCAAGGCAAATATCAAACATGCAAAGATGAGATCCAAATATCACAACCAGAAGTCAATTAACATGCTATCAATCCTCAAACAAGGCCTAAAATTGTGGCACAAGTGCCTTCATGATCAAGCAAACCAAACATGAAGCATATATTCACAAATTGGACAAGTTAAAGCTCATGCTTCAAAGAAATAACAAACATGCCTAAAAAATTATGTCATTCAGTATTCAAGCATCTCAAACATGTATAATTGACATATCAAATCCACAAGCAATGAATCAGAACCAAAGTCAATCAACAATTAGGTCAAAGCATCAATAGGATTTCATACATTCATGCTCAAAGCAACACATCAAAAGTCATCCAAAAAGGACCTAAAAATCACACCAAAAATCTCAAACATACTTCAACATGCTATGAACACAACCCAAAAAGAATCAGGATCAAATCATTTTCCAAATGAGAGAAATAAAAAATGCAACATGAAGTATGCAATATGAAGTGTAAATGAGACAAATTAATTTGGAAAATTAATATTTAATGCAAATTTAATGCAAAAATAATAAAATAAAATGTGAAAAATTAATTTTAATGATGATTATGCGTGATGAATTTTTTTGGAATTTTTTAGCACATGCAAGTATTTTTAACAATTAATTATGAAATGGTATGAAAATAGAAAATAAAAAGGAAATGAAATGAAGCCAGGGGTGCAAAAAGGAACCCAAACGCGTTCAAATGATCATGGGCTCAGAAACGAGGGGTGAAAACAGCAAAAAGGCCCAAGCGCTTTCAAACATTCAGAAACAACGAACGGCATAGATTGAGTCAAACAAAAAAAGTCTCCAGATCCACAGGCTCATGTTCTCAGTCAAATAAAGCAAAGTCAACAATCCAATGGTCCACATTCAAATTCGCTAATTAAATGAAATCAAACGGTCATGACTTAATCAGATCCATTAAACCCTAATCAATTTAATTAACATCACATAATCAAGATCCAACGCACGAGAATCAATCTGGAAAACTCAATCACGATCCAACGCATGAGATTTAATCTGGAAAATCATAAACCCTAATTAAACCCTAAACAACCGGAGAAGCGCGGGTCGTCTTCTCCGGCCACTCTCCGGCCATCAAACTTCAAACGGTAACCAAAATCAACAAACCATACATCAAAATGATCAGCAACTCACGTAGATCACAAATATATCACTCAAAATCATTTAGCATGCATATATTTCAAGAATCGAACGAAACAAGTTTGGATCTGAAAACTTCAGATCTAAATTCCAGCCATGATTCACGTTGAAAATCAATTCCAAACACATATATGAACTCAGCACATCAAGATGAACATTAAACACACAACAAAAATCAATTCTAGATCTATGAATTTCAAGTTCACCTGAGATTTGCAGAACTGGAAAATCACCAAGAAACTCCAAGATAAGCTGCAGATCAACTCCTTAAACCGTCTAATTGCAAAATAAATGCACTTAGACCTTCAAATTGGCCTGAATCCTTGAATCCGAGAGTTGAAAATCTGAACTCAACTGATAAATTCTTTGCTTAAACTTCAAAACAATGGTGGATTTCTCTTCCTTATGCTCCACTGATCACAAACCAACCAAAAAAAAATGGAAGATACTTGAAGAATTGGGAGAATCGAAGGAGAGAAACTTGAGAGCAAAACTTTGAAAAGTGGTGAAAATGAATGGTAGCTGCTGAGAAATTCGTGTGAGTTAGCTTATATAGTGTACCAATGCTACTGTTTAGGGTTTTAAACTTCAAGGACTTGAGAGCAATGAGTTTTGGGCTGTTTTGCAAATTTGCAAGTTTGTGCACATGAGGTATTTGGCTCGTGCATTCTTCATGAAAAGTGCATGACTGTTTTCCTTTTGATGCAAGGACCACCTTTGGATTGATCTTGGGGCTGGAGAGTAATTGAATTATGAATTCCAAGTGAACTTGCAAAATTGCATAATGATGAATTATGACTATGTAATCCACGGATTCATTCAATTCTTAGCTCAAAATGATGCTAAGTGATGTGCAATGGAGTGTGGTGAGGTGAACTGAACAATTAGAAGCCATATTGGTGAGTTAAAATGCATCTTGCAAGTTATGTCAAAATGGTATGCATGGTGGAACACCAAATGCCCTCTAACTTCAAATGCCCATAACTCTTGATCCAAAAATGATATGATCATGATCCACCCCTCTTTGGAAAGAGGAGAAAGAGATCTACAACTTTGGTGTTGGGCAAAAATTCGTTTGAAGCATTTTTGATCATGAAAAGTTTGGTTAAAGTTGGTTGAAAATATGCCAAAATAGTAACTTGAAATTACAAGTCACTTTCCCAAATTAGTAACTTTTTACCAAAGCTTGATTTTTGCAAATTGTGATCATGAAAGCCTTCCATAGACCAAATAAAGGTCTCTTGACTTGATTACCATGATGAGGACCTCTCAAAACCTTAGTTTGACTTTTCAGTTGGCCAGTTTGACTGATTACTTCATCTGTAAGCTACTGAATCATCTGAGGCCTTCCATGGTGAATTTTTGGCTCAAAATCCATCCTTAGACTTGTTTTGACATATGGAGAACCTTGGTGAAAGGTTTGAATCAACTCCTTGAGCTTAGGACCCTTAACCATAAAACCCTAGCTTTGGTCATCAATGTAAGGACACCAATCCTTGATATAACCACTTGGAGAATCCCTCATTGAAATACCCTTGGGCCACCATATAAGGATGTGAGAAGCTTATGGAGCTCATAAGAAGCTTTTTCCCTTGAGTTGAACCAAATACCTCGATCCCATGCTAAGAACCAAATGCTATGCATAATGCAAATGCAAGAAATGAAAAGAAACATAAGCCAGTTATCTAAAAACAACAAGGCAAATTTTGACGTGCTACAAGGAGGAACTACGAACGCTCTGATTTCCCTGTTTCGTTAAACGGGAATACGTAGGCATAAGATCGAAAGAAAAGATCTTAGCGAGCACACTAAACAAAAACCCAAATCCCATACTCCCATGTATCTATCAAAAGCATCAGTCCTAACATCCTAATCCTTGTTCCCCGCCAGAAACCTTCTGTCTAGATAAAAACCAGTATTGGCGAAAATACAAATAACCAGTACAAAGGCCCCCCACATTGATAGCATCCGTAACCTAACAGACCGCTGTTTAAACTCAGTATGCAAAACAGGGTTAATTGGAGACATCTATTTCCTTTCCTTCATCAGCTTTAATAGGATAAAAAATGAATCGACCTGTAGTTTAAAGCTCAACCGCAGAGAGCGACCAGCGCTTAAGAACCGCGTCCAAAATCGCTCGCTACAGGGGGCTGGATCATCCTTTTACCCAATGGACATGGCAAGGTGTTCCAAGTCTCTTCTAGCCATTGACTTGAGTTGAACTTGCAGGTTTTAGGTCTTTTGATTCTTGGATAAGGCTTGACTCTTTTGGACTGGTATGATTTGATTCATGCCACCTCAATGCACTACATCAATGCCAAGAAGTTTGATTCTTCTCTTAAGATTTAGAATCCCTCAGCAACAGTCCATCTCTCTTCAGGATTCCCCCAGCCTCCTCTTAGGCTTCATATAATGATTTCCCCAGCCAGCCTCAATCTTGGGCTTTGTACAAGACAAAAATAACACACCCCAATTGAGTCAATTTTATATACAAGTTATTCAAACTCTTCCGCTTCATCATCTTGGGCTTCAAACAAGATACACAAATAAAACATCCCTAGTAGAGTCAGTTTCAACTCCTCTTAACTTCAACCTTGGGCTTTGAACAAGGCACACAAAAATCAGCATTCCCTTAGATGAGACCATGAGCTCTCTCTATAGAAGACATTTTCTCTATACATCACATATCAAAATAAACAACCAAAAACCTCTTTCCAGATAACTGCTGTAAGTGGCAAGCCTCTGGATTCTATACATCCAAGCCAATGTCCCTCATTTATCATGGTTAAAACTTCTCTTTCATCTAACTACTATAAGTGGCAAGCCTCTGGATTCTACACATCCAAGCCAATGTCCTTCTTTTAGCATGAAAGATTCATAAAGGAAAAAGTGGCATTGCTCTACACTGAGTTAAAGCTTCTTCCTTCATGACATTTCTCTTATAAAGGAAATTATGGCATTGCTGGATTCCATACATCCCAGTTAAAGTAATTTCCCTTATAACCAATTACTCAACATATTTGTGATGAATAGGTGAGATATCTCCCTTTAGAGATGATAAATTCTCTCTCAGTCAACTTTTAGCTTCAATCTTGGGCTTTGAACAAGACACAAATACTCCGCTAGCTTCAATCTTGGGCTTTGAACAAGACACAAACAATTTTCCTCCCATAAAATAGGAGGAACTACGATTGCTCTGATTTCCTAAATCTCTTTACGGAAATACGTAGGCATAAGATTGCGAAGTCTTAGCGAGCACACAAATAAAAAATCTTAGGTCCAGTACCTTCCCAAAAACAATAGAAAACCCAAAAACAACAAAAACATTTCCTCAGTCCTCCCAAAGGAGAAAATTTCCCAATCAATAGCAGATAGACTTAAGAAAGCATTTCAAATAGTAGAAAATATATGCAAATAAAGGTTCCTATGGATAACTAGAGATACTCTAGGTATTAATAGCTTCCCTTTGTGCAACCAAACCCCGATCCCCGATCTCCTAGCATTTGTTAAAGAAAAAATTTACGTGCAGGGTTAGTTTAAGATATCTTCCCCTTCCTTTTAATCTTCATAGGATAAATACAGAAATCAAAAAGTAGCACCAAAATGCGGTAGGTGGTCGCGTCACCAAAAAACCGACGCTACAGAAAAATGGCGACTCTGCTGGGGAAGTTTAAGATTTCCTAAGAGGTTTAGGCCTTGTTTTGTATTTATTTTTTCTTCTATTTTACTTGCTTTCTCATTTTTATATCATATGTTTCCATATTATTTGCTATACTTGTTTAAACTACTGTTATCTGGGAATGCGATTAATACGCATGAGGAGAGTCCGAGAGAACATTAAGATAAGTGGTGGCATATTCAGGGAAGCTTATAGGGAGTGAGTCCCGACCAAGCTGACTTGAAAGACCGCCGAATCAGTGGAGGTACCCTTTGGAATTACTGATGTTGAGCGAGCAAGTCGTGAAAACATTACTTTTTCCGCTGGGCACCCTTGATACTGAGGTTTAGTTGACATTTAACCATTTGACCATTAGGTAGTGTGGTAACTATCTGGAGTAGTTGACATGCGATACTACACTCAAAAGAGATTCACCTTAGGGATATTACAACTCTCTTGAGTCAGTTAGTTTGTTGTTAATATTCTTAAGAGGGTTTAATGACTTTTGGAACCTCTGTTAGAACCCGTTCTATAGGTACAAAAATTGACCTTTAGTACACACCTTGGGGATGGGTAGATCCATGGCTCCATGCTTGTGATGATGAACCCCTAAACCCATGTTTTCAAATGTTTTTGTTTGCTGCATTCATGTATCCATGCATTTCATTCATTAAAAAACCGTTTAAACAAGAAAAAAAATCTTTTTCTAATAGAGCTAAAACAATAATTGCAAATATCAGAGGTTGCGTTATGGATTTCGATAGAAGGAAAACGCACAAGTACACTTTCAAAGTTCCAAAACTAGAAGACCTAAGGAAATTAGGTAGAATGATTACCAATCCCAAAGCCTTCAGAGCTAAGTGTCATACCCCAAATTTTGACCACTAAGATTCCCCATCATTGTGCAAATCATCATCACAAAATGGATGGACCATTATACCTAATTAGCCTCCCCAAAGATGAGTGAGCATCCACTACAATCAAACTTAGGGTTTCAAGCCCTCTCAGAGCTCTTAGACAAAGGATCAATCAAGAAATGATATGATCTTCAACTTGTCTAAACCTCTCAAATATCCACAATGGATCAAGAGGACTCCCACCTCAAAAATCAAGCACAAAGTTGCAACATTCCAAGTGGATTAAGCCTCAAGATCGCAAATGTCACCAAATTAGGGTTTTGGTCGACTGGGGCCTCCAGATGGGAATTTTCCTCTGGGCATGAGCCAAAGGCTTCAAATCACAACCTAATATGCTCCAAGGGACATCATGAATCCAATCATCAGGTCAATTTTGCCTCAGGGGATGCATTCATAAAAAATCAGGAATTAGGGTTTCTTGACCTAATTCACCCCTAAGTTGACTTTTGGGACAAAACATGAGCCAAGACATCAAGAGAGCATTTGAGGGTCTCTAAAACACTACATAGATCCATTTTCAACAATGGATTAATCCAAGAAGCTTGATCAATAAGTTTCAAATTCATCAGAACCACAATTAGGGTTTCGCGGGAAAAGTCAACTGTGCCTTTGACTTTTGACCCAGACATGCTCCCAAACCTTGGGACATGATTTAATACACCCTATAACACCTATGAAATTAATCCATCAAGTTTGATTTAGGTCATGGACTTGATTTCATAGAGGATCGCACAGTTTGGAGTTCATCTGACAAAAAGTCAACTGTGCACAAAAGTCAACTTCGACTTTTTGAGATTTTTCACAATTATGGTTCTTTGACCCTAAAATGATGTTAATATGTGAATGAGATCATCATTCATCAAGAAAAACCAAGGAAAGTGGGATAACTTGTAAAAGGGGTAACCATAAAAAACTTAGAAATTTTCTAAGTTATGGAACAAAGTGGCTAGGGTACCAACTTCCAAGGATCATAACTTGAGATCCAAGCAATCATTTGGGCCAATCCAAAGATGGATTTGTAGCTCTCATGGCATACTTTAAAAGTGTCAACTACACCTCATTCCAATTCCTCATAGATTTCAAGTTATGATTGGACCAAAATGCCAAAAACATGAAAATGCATCATTTTTCAACACTTAGACAAAATTCTGTCAAAGACAGATTTTGTTGAAAACACCAAAACTTGTGAGGTTTTTTCACATAGTTGGAGATGGAATCAATTCCAAAGGTAAAAATCAATGTTGTTGCATATGTTGCTAAGAATTCAAAGAGCTTATTAGCATGAATTGATTCAACTTGAGCCAAGAGAAATCCATGCCCAAAGTCATGCTGCTGCAACTGTTTTGGAAAAATCAGTTTGCACTTTTGCTTGCTTTACACGATTTCTGATTCAAGACCAATGATCCCTATGCTACATTCATCTAATCTGATCCTAATCCAAATGATCCAACTTGCAAAGCTGAGTCCAAAAGCCAAAGGATCTTCCAACTTGAGATCAATGCATTTTGGCATATTATGCCTTGAATTCAAGGGCATTAATGTGGAATAGTACACTTTCAAGATTCTCACTCTCCTCACTCAAGTTCTCTAATTAAACAACAATAAAAACATCTGAAGAATGTGGATTTGGTCAAGACATAGCCCTGCTCTTGGGAGGGGCTAGGTTGCCTTGCATGAGAAGAAATGCCACCAAGCCAAAGCCATTGAATCTGATCTGATCCAGCAGCCATTCACTATTCCTCCAAGACAAGAGTTGATCACCTATAAATAGAGCTCCTAATTGATCATTCAAATCACCCCAAAGCAACTTACAACATTGCTTTCTCTCATTCTCTCTTAAGTGCCAAATTTCTTTATTTTTGAGCAACCACCATTGGGTTTTAAGTTACAGCCTTAAGCGATCCATTCCAATTGCTTAAACACATCACATATGATGTATATGAGGTGTTCAAACACTTAAACCACCTCTCTGTAACACCTTTAGCTCAAAATCACCCTTCAACCAAGCCATTATGCCTCAATTCTACAGTTGGATTCCTCCAACTTGATCTAAAGATTTTCAAAGTGTTCCAAGGCTTGCAATCCACTAAACAACATCCATTGAAGCTGTAGGGATCATCAAATCACTTCTGAAACACCATCTGTGCAGAGTTCCATTTCAGCTTGCATCAAGGTAAGCTTCAAAACTCTCATAACATGATCCATGCATTTTTCCTCGCATGATACTTTTGCCAATTGCTTTTCATCATATGTTGAGTGTTTCCCCTCAATCAATTGTTGTTTATAATTTGTATATAGGATTTCCTTGAGTTCATGCCAGTTTTAGGGTTCTTCAGGTTTTACCTTGTTATGTTCTGATTCAATCCATTTCAACAAAATTGAATATTTCCATCATGATCCTGGTTAAAAAACGCATGAGTTTGGTGTTTGAATCATGTCAAATGGATGAGAGACGAGTGAGATAGGGTGCTTCATGCACGAGCTCGAGGAAGAAGATGGCCATGGCGCCATTCTTCAGGTTTTCCAACCAAGTTTGCCTTATGTTTTTCATTTGCCATGTATATAATGAATTGGCATTGCGCCCTAGTGGAAACACTAGTATGTTTGTGAGTATTGGCAAGCGAGAGGTATGGGGTTCGAATCCCCCTCGCCCCAGACCTCTTTTTTATCACTTTTTCCTTTTTTTATTTTTTCATATTATTTTATTAATGATTTGAAAAATTAATTTCTCACTCTATTTTTATCATTTTTGATTGGTTCTTTTTGCAAAAAATCACAAAAATGTTGAAATATTTTATTCCACAAAAAAATCAAATTTATATTATTTATTTAATATAATTGGTATTTTTATGAATAAATTCATTTTTAATTGTTTTTAAACATTTAAAAGTGAATATTTATTTTGAAAATCAAAACCAAATGAGTTCTAAATCATCTTGTGATTAAAACCTCATTTTTCAAACCTTAAACAAAAATCACAAGTGGTTTATTCAAACTTATTTGGTATTTTTATCATTTTTATTGATTTTCTTTAAATATTTACTTTTAAAGGAAAACAAAATTAGGGTTTTTATCTTAATCACCCTAAACAAATCATTTTCAAACACTCATGGGCCTCTAATAGAGTGTAAGACACAACCCCTTTTTGAAACCAAAATTATTTGGGCCTCATATGTTGTATAAGACCCACTGTGTTTTCAAAAACCTCGGCGCAATCACCGTTTTCAAACAAAAATCCTTGGGCCTCTCCTTGAGCTATAAGACCCATTTCTTTTCTTTAAAAGACTTCTTGGGCCTCTAATAGAGTGTAAGACCCAACCCCTTTGTAAATAATACCTTTGGGCCTCACACATTGTATAAGTCCCACTGTATTTTCAAAAACAACGGCGTGATCGTCGCCTTTTTTACAAAATCAAACAGGGCTTATCCTTGAGCTATAAGACCCATCTTTATTCATTTTCAAACTCTGTGGGCCTCTAATAGAGTGTAAGACCTAACCCCTTTGTAAATACACCACCTTTTGGGCCTCAGTCATTGTATAAGTCACACTGTATTTTCAAAAACAACGGCGTGATCGTCGCCTTTTTAACAAAATCAACTGGGCCTCTCTTCAAGCTATAAGTCCCAATTTATTTTCTTTAAATTTCTTTGGGCATCTAATAGAGCGTAAGACCTAACCCTTTTTTTAAACCAAAATAATTTGGGCCTCAGTGTATTGTATATGTCCCGATACCGTCAAAAAGTTCGGCACGATCGTCGCCTTTTTAACAAAAATCTTTGGGCCTCTCCTTGAGCTATAAGACCCATTTCTTTTCTTAAAAACACTTTGGGCCTCTAATAGAGTGTAAGACCTAATCCCCTTTTAACCAAAACCTTTTTGGGCCTCAGACATTATATAAGTCCCTCTGTGTTAAAAGAAAAACCTCGGCGCAATCGTCGTTGCCAAACAAATCACCCTGGGCCTTTCCTTGAGTTATAAGCCCCATCTCTTGTACAAAAATAAATCTCTGTGCCTCTAATAGAGTGTAAGACCCATCCCCTTGTACATAAAAACTTTTTGGGCCTCACATATTCTATAAGTCCCTCTGTACAGTTTACAAAACAATGGTGCAATCATCGTTAAAACTTGGGCCTCTCCTTGAGCTGTAAGCCCCAACAATCTTTTCAAAGCACTTTCTCCTTTGACTTTGAATTAAAATATATGTTGTCATCAAAACTTTCTTTAATTTCTTTGTTGAACAACTAACCAAACAACATGGAAGCTCTACAACGGGTAAGTGTTTATCCGCTTTCATTTACCGCTTTCATATATATAACTGTATTGTGGGGCTGTTTCACTGTAAGTCTTTTTTCACATCCTTTTATATACTTGTCACATATCCACTGTGTAATACTAGTATAGTTATTTAGAGTTTTCCCCGGCAACTACGTCTAGCACTAGGTAAAGCCATGTTGGTCACTCTTAAATACAAACAAAACTAGATCCCCCGTAGGATTCCAGATACAGTCTTCCCTTCTCTTGGGGTTAAACAATATGGAACAAAGAGAAATGCAGTATTCTCGGTGAACCTTTTCTAAGACTGTCACCCTTAGAAATTGTCAAAGAAACTCTAACTCCCCATAGATGATCTTTTCTTCGTGAATGGCATCTCTTGAGTTTCTTCCAAATTCTCGAACTTTCCTGGAATGATCTCTTCTCGGTGAATTGCATTTCTTGAACTTCTCTTGGTTTGGGGACCCACAGGCTTCCTAAAAGCATCTCCGCCTCCTCTTGGGCGTTGTACAAGGACCCTTCGGCTTCTTAGAAGTTCTCATGCCTTCTCTTGGGCTTAATACAAGGACCCTGACGACCTCTTAAAGGTATAAGACAGAACTTAGTCATCCTTTGCTAGAGAAGTCTTTCCAGCGTCAAAAACTCCAGCCATTTTAGGGCTGATCCTCATCCCTTAATGCCCGTGCCTCCTCTTGGGCATTGTACAAAAGATAAAACTCTAGACTTGGACAGTCTAAGACCCTTGAGCCTCAAAGACATTCTCAAGTTCCTTTCAAACATAGGAAGAAACCCCGGTCTCTCCCATGAGAGTTCCCCACACTTGGACCCGCTTCAGGATCTCCAGAATCCACAGTGGTAAGTTAGCCTCCTCTTGGGATTTGTACAAATGATTCTCCCTAGCAGAGCTAACCTTTTCAGACTCTCTTGTTGAGTCAATCACTTTTAGCCTCCGTCTTGGGCTTTGTACAAGACATATAAAAAACCCACTCTCTTGTTGAGTATAAAAGACTCTCTTGTTGAGTCAATCCCTTTTAGCCTCCGTCTTGGGCTTTGTATAAGACAGATAAAACACTATCTTGTTGACTATAAAAGACTCTCTTATTGAGTCAATATCCTTTTAGCCTCCATCTCGGGCTTCGTACGAGATAGAAAAACACTCACTTGTTGAGTCTAAAATACTCTCTTGTTGAGTCAACCTCCTTTTAGCCTCCATCTCGGGCTTCGTATGAGATAGAAAAACACTCTCTTGTTGAGTATAAAAGACTCTCTTGTTGAGTCAACCTCCTTTTAGCCTCCATCTCGGGCTTCGTACGAGATAGAAAAACACTCTTTTGTTGAGTATAAAAGACTCTCTTGTTGAGTCAACCTCCTTTTTATCCTCCATCTCGGGCTTCGTACGAGATAGAAAAACACTCTCTTGTTGAGTATAACAGACTCTCTTGTTGAGTCAATCTCCCTTTAGCCTCCGTCTTGGGCTTTGTACAAGACACATATAAAACACTCTCTTGTTGAGTATAAAAGACTCTCTTGTTGAGTCATTCTCCTTTTAGCCTCAATCTCGGGCTTCGTACGAGAGCACAAATCACTCTCTTGTTGAGTATAAAAGACTCTCTTATTGAGTCAATCAACCTTCAGACCCTCTTGTTGAGTTAATCACCTGTTCAAGACTCTCTTATTGAGTCAACCTTTTTTAGCCTCCGTCTTGGGCTTTATACAGGACAGATAAAAGTACTCTCTTGTTGAGTCAAACCCTTTCAGCCTCCATCTTGGGCTTTATACAAGATACATTCTCCCCAACGGAGTCAAAATCCCTTTTAGCCTCAATCTTGGACGTTGTACAAGACAGAAAGAACATTTTCCCCGGAAAAGCCAAACTTCTAAGCCTCCTCTTAGGCTTTGTATAAAGAAAACCCCGGTTGAGTCAATCAACCTTTTAGCATCAAATTTATTCTTTGCTCACAGCATACAAACCTCAACAATTCCTCTTTAGAGATGACAAATTCTCTCTCAGTCAAAACCCTTTAGCTTCACATCTTGGGCTTTGAACAAGATACAAACCACCTTTAGCTTCACATCTTGGGCTTTGAACAAGACACCAAAACACCTATTTCCTCCCATAGAATAGGAGGAACTACGATCGCTCTGATTTCCCTGTTTCGGGAATACGTATGCATAAGATTGCAAAATCTTAGCGAGCATACTAATCAAAAACCCAAAATCCCGTACCTTCAGACATCAATCGAAAAGCATCAGACCTAACATCTTACCAATAGCCTAAACACTATTTTTAAGTGAATAACCCTAAAGAAGAACCCCCTCTTGATAGCATCTGTAAACCAACAGTTTTGACTGTTTAATCTCAGTTTGCAAGTAGGGTTAATTGGAGACATCTATTTCCCTTCCTTAATCAGCTCAACATGATAAAAAATGAATCGAATTGTAGTTCCAAAGCGATAGTGATTCGAAACCACAAAAATCGCACTATAGAAAAGTGGCGGCCACAGTGGGAGTCATTCTTTCTTACAGTTTTAGGTAGAAACCTTGAACAAGTCATTTTCATTGTGGCCGCCACAAAAAAGTGGCGACCACAGTGGGAGACATTCTTTCTTGCATTCCCAAGGGATGAAACCTTAAGTTCTCGAAATGTCACAGAAATGGCGACTCTGCTGGGGATTCATTATCTGTATAGGATCATAAGACTAGAGGTCTAGGATGATTAAGACAAATATATATACTGCTTTTCCTAATTGATATCCGTGTTTATTTTTCTGCTAATGGGAATGCGTGTGATGCCACATGGGGAAAGATTGAGTATACACCTAAGATAGGGGATGGCATTATACGAGTAATCTTATGGGGAGTGAATCCCAATTAAGAGTCCCCGGTCGACCATCAAACTCAGTGGAGACTCCCTTTGTAGATACATTGCTTATACGACTTCGGTTGTTGAAAGTAGTGTGGTCGATTAGGTTATCTGAGAAGCTGAGGTTTTTAGTAGACTGAAACCATTTTGTAGTGCGGAAGCTATCGGGAATAGTTGTCACGCGATACTACCCTCATTTGAGATCACTCTAAGATACATCAGCTCGCTGGCGATCCGCTTGCTATTGTTATCCTAAGAGGGGTCAATGATTTTGCGGACAGGTACAAAAAATCACCAGTATAAACCTTTGGGGATGGGTATAGCCTTGACTTCATGACACCGACCCTTTGACCCCATGTTTTTTCTATGTTTTTGTATGCTGCATTCATACATTCATTTAAAAACATTAAAAAACAAAGAAAAATCTTCTCTTCTTGTCTCTCTTTTTCAAATTAAACTACGACAATGATTGCAAATGTCAAATAAAGAGATTGCGCTAATGGATTTCGGTAGAAGAAAAACTCACAAGTACACCTTCAAGGTTCCAAAACTAGAGGATTTAAGAGGTCTGGCGAGAATGATCACCAACCATGAGGCTTTCAGAGCTAAGTATGAAGGACTGCTGTCTCTATTAAGGGTCCATGTAATCAAAGGAATCCTGTCCACACTAATCCAGTTCTACAATCCGCTCTATCACTGTTTCACATTCCTGGATTAGCAGCTAGCACCAACACTGGAGGAGTACTCTCACCTGACTGATTTGCATATTACTGACCAAGCTCCCTTTTCTGGACTGGAAGAAATTCCAAAGATCAAACCATTGCGAAAGCAATCTATTTGGACGAGTCAGAGGTCAGGACTCACATGACCACTAAGGGGGGGGATCCAGGGTTTGCCAGCCCAATTCTTGACAAAGAAAGCTCTATACTTTGCTAGTATAGGGAACGTGGCCGCTTTCGAGAGCATCTTTATTTTGCTCACCTACGGGTTATTTTTGTTTCCCAACATCGATAACTTTGTAGATATCAATGCCATTAAGGTTTTTCTGATTGGAAACCCTGTACCGACCTTGCTCGCAGATGCTTATCATTCGGTACACTTAAGGAATTTGTATAGCAGAGGAATGATCACATGTTGTGTACCCCTGCTGTACAAATGGTTCACTTCCCACTTACCCAATTTTGCTGCATTTTGGGATCAAAAGAATACTTTACGTTGGTCGCAGAGAATCATGTCTGTTACCAACTCTGACATCGATTGGTACAATCGAATCTATGACGGGATCAGGATCGTTGACCGTTGTGGAAATTTCCCAAATGTACCCCTCATAGGAACTAAGGGAGGAATAAACTATCATCCAGTATTAGTTTGTCGTCAATTTTGATACCCGATGAGGCATGTCCCGCGTAATGCTCATCTGGAAGGTCTTTTCTTCAAGGAAGGAGAAAACGACAGGGCACTAAAGACGGAAATAGTGCGCGCCTGGAAACACGTTCATAGGAAAGAAAGAGAGTCTCTAGGAAAACCAGACTGTGTCTAGGTGGAGCCTTATCTCCATTGGGTACAAACTAGAGCTCTCAAGCTAAGGATGCCTTACCCTCGTCAGGAAGTTCTTCCATTAAGGGACTCTGTCCTTTATTTTATGTCTGAGACGGAAAAACTTCAGGTTACTCTTAACAGAGTTCAGCAGGAGAAGAGGTCTTGGAGGAACAAGTACCGTATTCTCAATGTAGAGTGCAAGAAAATACAGCAACTATTGAAAGATAAAGATGCTCTGATTAAGATTTTAGAGCAACATGCTATAGAAAATCAGGATGACCAAAGAAATTTGCTCACTCTTTTCACTTAGCAAAGGAATGACAACCCGGCAACGACCCAAGAGCCCCGGTCAAAGAAAAGGAAAGTACCAGAATCAGCACCTGAGCTTGCCTCAGAAAGGACTTAGGACCCATAAGTTTAGATTTCCTTTTACAACACTATGTAAATTAATGTATTTCCATTTCTGCAATCTTTGAATTCAATAAAACGGGGTTTCCCCACTGTTTGATATTTGCAATCCAATTGTCGAAGTTTACTTTGAATAACAAAAAAAACTGAATATAATCATTGCATATCATTCATCATTCTCACGTAACGCATTCTTCTTACCTACGAATCTCACGTTTGCGTCTCGATTCTAGAGTCAAACTGTCTCATTCGTACAATACTCAGGCCAATCGACAGAAAAAGATGGATGATCTCGAGGAAGAGAACAGAGAGTTGAGAGAAGAGATAGACACTCTGAAAGAGGATCTGAGAAAGCTTCATAACGACATGCAAGCTCTAGCAGAAGCTCAAATGCAACAACAAAGGACTGTGATCTCAGAGATCACATCAATGCCCATAGTGGAAAAGTATGTTCCTAGGTACAAAATGCCGAAAGATCGTCCCTGGGGCATGCCACTCAACTATATCCCAGAGGGATATATTCCGCCGATAACTGAAGATCCGGAAACTTTAGCAGGAGCCACTGGGCCTGAAGGTTACAAACTTCAAGAAAGCGAAGATGCCAGGGGCATGACAGCAACTCCTGAAGGTTACAAACTTTGGGAGGCACCGAGAGTCTCGGCCATAATGACTATACCACCACCCATGGTACACACTGTCCCAGAAGGACAGATTCCACAGATACCTTCTGGTGGAAACAAATGTATGTACGAAAAAATGAATGAGTTCCAGGAACAATTCCTGGAGATGCAGAAAGAACTGCAAGCCCTTCGCGGTCAGGATTTATTTGGAAAGGACGCCTCAGACCTTTGTTTGGTCCCCAATGTGAAAGTTCCGCACAAGTTCCAGGTACCCGATTTTGAAAAGTACAAAGGTAACTCTTGCCCTCAAAGCCACTTGGTGATGTACGCTCGGCGAATGTCTGCTTAGACAAAGAACCAGGAACTACTAATTCACTACTTTTAGGATAGTTTAACCAGTGCCGCACTCAAATGGTACATGGGTTTAAACAACACTAAGATCGGCACTTTCAGAGATCTTGGCGCTGCCTTTGTTCAACAATATAAGTATAACCTGGACATGGCACCAGATAGAGATCAACTCAGATCGATGTCACAGAAGAACAAGGAAACCTTTAAGGAGTACGCTCAGAGATGACATGAAATTGCCGCTCAGATTTGTCCACCTCTTGAGGAAAAAGAGATGACAAAGATCTTCTTGAAAACCTTAAGCTTATTTTACTACGACAGAATGGTTGCCAGTGCGCCCAGTGACTTCACCGAGATGGTGGGATGGGAGTTCGTCTTAAGGAAGCAGTCCGAGAAGGACGATTAGTTAAAGACGCTGGATCATCAAGTAATACAAAATGATACGGTAGTGCTCTCCCTAAGAAAAAAAGCAAGATATTAGGAATATTTCTCTTGGAAAGCAAAGGCGACGATACCAACCAGTAGCAGCCGTAACTCCTGCTATCAACCATGCGCTTGTTCCTACGTATCAACCTCAGGTTTCTCAGAGCCAACCGAATCAACAACAATATCAGCAAAGGACACAACAACCTCTTCAACAAGCTCGTCCTCCATATAACAACAATAGTACAACACGACCTCCAGGGTTTGACCCTATACCGGTGTTGTACGCAGAACTATTTCTGTTATTACTGGTCAAGGGACACGTCCAAACCAGGTCTCCTCTTACAGTACCGGAGAATCCGCCTTTTTGGTTTAAAGCGGATCCGACTTGCCCTTCCCACTAAGGAGGACCAGGGTATAACATAGAAAACTGTCTCAGTTTCAAATCCGATGTGCAAAAGCTTGTTAGGAGCGGGGTCTTATCTTTCAAAGATACGAATCCGAATGTTCTCACAAACCCGCTTCCTCAACACGAGAAAGCCGCAGTAAATTTGATAGAAGGAGAGTCTAACAACAGCTATCAAATTCATGATGTACTCTTATTGAGGGCCAACTTGGTCAAAATGCATTATAGACAGAGTGGATACGGCCATGTGCCACCTCATAATTATCACCAGTGTGATATCTGCTCTAAAAACAATCAAGGATGTTCTGTGGTGCAATCAGCTCTACAGGAACAATTGGATCTTGGATGCATCCAAGAGCATCGAGTTCGTGGAGTTAACATGACTTATACAAGTTCCAACATCATTCAGAACCACGACATACGTGCAATGAATGTCAACTTGGTGGAAATGCACTCAAGGCAAAGCCAGTACAGTAATCTGCCACGACATAACTATAATTCCTGTCTGACTTGCTCGATAAACAAACAGGGATGCTCTTTTGTACAAGAGGCCCTCCAGCGTCAGATGGATCTTGGATGGATTCAAGATTACCGCAATGGAAATCAGTATCAAGTAAATATGATTCAAATCTTCGATATTCGTTTGATGAATACCAGCATGGTGGAGTTACACGCCAGACAGGTCCAACTCAGTTTTCTCACTTCACATGATTATCTGAGCTGTAAAGTATGTTGTGAGAGTAACCAAGGGTGCACTCTCGTTCAAATAACTTTACAACACTTGTTAAACCACTGGTGGCTTCCGATCTATCTAGACGAAGACACGCAATAAATCAGTGTGACAAACGGGAACCCTACTAGGCATCAAAGTCAGGATGTCTGATCTATGGAAATAGACCTGGTAAGGTTACACTGCATTCAAAGTGGATGTGTCCAGGTGCCGCCACATAACTACGAGCGCTGTAGAGTTTGCTCAGAAGATAACCAAGGATGCTACCTCGTGTGAGCAGCCCTTCAAAGTCAGTTAGACCGCAAAGAGATCCAACAATATTCAGTTTTGGGGTCTATCAACTGGATGCCAGACTATTTCGCTAATCAGATTAAGGATGTTGTCATGATCTCTGATCGCAAAAGGACCAAAGATGTTTGTACCATCATCCCTCTACTTGACGAATCAAAAGTTCCTAACCAGGAACTGATTGAAGTTACTTACGACAGTCAGAAAAATTAGAAGGCTCCTGTAGTTATTTATCTATTGGGACCGCTACCGTATGAATCATCTAAGGCAATCCCTTACAAATACGGTACAACAACAGTTGAGAATGGAAAGGAAATTCCATTACCCTCCGTCGTGAATATTGCAGACATCAGTCGAGTAACACGGAGCGGTCGAATCTTCAACAGAGGAGTTGGAGAACCTAACAGAGAAAAGGAACTTCAGACAGAAGCTCCCAATCCACCAGTCGGTCCATCTAGTGATCCCGACCTTTCAAAGAATGACGATGAGATGCTGAAGCTCATCCAAAGGAGTGAATACAACATTGTTGATCAACTGTTACAAACTCCTTCAAAGATCTCTGTGTTATCTTTTTTACTCAGTTCCGAAGCCCACAGAGAGGCTCTACAGAAAGTCTTAGAACATGCCTTTGTGGAACAGGATGTGTCAATATGACAATTCAACAGTATCATCTCTAACATCACTTCCTGCAACAACTTGGGGCGTAGTGATGAGGAATTGCCAGAAGAAGGCAAAAGCCACAACATGGCGCTCAATATCACAGTCAACTGCCAGGACGATACTTTAGCAAGCGTACTGGTAGACACCGAATCGTCTCTCAACGTCATGCCGAAGTCCACTCTAATGCGACTATCATTCAAAGGATCTCCGATGAGAGGCAGTGAGGTCATCGTCAAAGCATTTGATGGATCCCGAAAAACAGTTATCGGCGAAGTCGACCTTCCCATAACTATCGGTCCTCACACTTTCCAAGTCACTTTCCAGGTCATGGACATCCGAGCAACATACAGTTGCTTATTAGGAAGACCTTGGATACACCAGGCTGGGGCAGTCACTTCGACACTTCACCTGAAGCTGAAGTTTGTCAAGTATGACCAACTTGTCACGGTCTATGGAGAACAAGCCTTGATCGTGAGTAACTTATCATCATCTACTTGTGTAGAACCAGAGGAGGTCATTGGAACTCAGTTCCAAGCACTTTCGGTGGGCAATGACAATCAATCAGAAAGAGGAACGTCGATTTCCTCGTACAAAGATGCTCTCGAGGTGATCAATAGTAACAATGCAAAGGGATGGGGACAACTTATCATTCCTATTGATAATAAAACAAAGAAGGGTCTTGGTTTTTCTATAACCTATACCTAGACTGCCGCTAACGGTGAAAGTCTTCATCCCATTCAGAACTTCTTCCATAGTGGAGGTTTCCTTCACCTAGTGTCTCAAGAAGTACATACAATCAACGAGGGAGATTCCTCCCACACATATGAGGAATGGAAGTCCTATCTTAACGAGGAAGGTTATATGTCTCAGGAAGTCCTATCTTAACGGGGAAGTCCCCACCATGTCATGGGATCAACACTCAGGTCATTGAGAAAATATCCAGCACGACGATGAATTTGCAAAATTTGCAGGACTAGAATTCATTAACTATGCTTTTCCAGAGGTCAACGTCATCGAGAGAGATGACTCCTCCAGTCCCAAAGAAGTGTGGGACACCTTGGGACAACCGAGTGGCAAATACGACTTCATGCTCAAGTACACTGCTCCCGAAAGCTCTCATATCAGGCTCGAAGACATCCGGCCAACTGGATGGGGGGATTTTCCTGAGAGCCCAAATACTATGCAAAATACAACTTAGGAATCCTCCTACGACAACTCTTCCTGGGAGACAGATTCCAATGATCCTGCTCTGCCAGAAATCAGCGTTATTTCTGAAGACAAATCAAGGAAGCTACTAGACTTTGTGATTCACCGAGGAGTTCGCCGCCAATGGGTTGCTGTCGATGTTCCGAAGATCGTTCATAAGTCAAAGTAATGGCCATCTTTGTTTTAACCTTTCACCCTGCCCAGGTGAAACAGATGTTTTGATATGGCTCACTTTCTGTAAATATCCCTCTTCGCTTCGTCCAAAGCGTCTGAGTTTTGTTTTATAGGGATGTAGTTTCAAGAATCGACAAAATCATAAATAAATAAACGTCGTTCTATAATTTTCGTATTAATTTCTATTTTCTCTTTTTCGTTTTTCAGAAAATGGTAATCCTTGAAAACAATTCAACTAATAAAAATAAGCAGTTTTCAGAAAATACACTGCACACCACTCTTGCATTTTCTCTATCTATTCTAAACAAAAATCATAACATCATGTAGATTTCTTATTTTAAACCCCGTTGAAACATACAATCCGATGCCTTCTCCCAACTTTGAATTCCTGGTATTTGGGGCTGAAGAAGAAGATGACGACGAAATTCCAGAAGAGATCTTCCGATTACTCAGACAAGAGGAAAGGTCCATTAAACCTCACAAAGAACCGTTGGAAACGGTCAACTTGGGCTCAGAGGAAGAGAGAAAAGAGGTCAAGATTGGGGCCCTACTCAGTCCAGCTGTCAAAGAAAGTTTGATAAAGCTTCTCAAAGAGTTTCCCGATGTATTCGCTTGGTCCTATCAGGATATGCCGGGGTTGGATACCCGCATCGTGGAACATCATATACCGTTAAGATCAGAGTATCCGCCACTAAAATAGAGGTTGAGACGAACTCATCCAGGCATGGCCATCAAAATCAAAGAGGAAGTACAGAAACAGATTGACGCGGGTTTCCTCGCTACATCAGAATATCCTCAATGGTTAGCCAACATAGTACCAGTTCTGAAAAAGGACGGAAAAGTCAGAATGTGTGTAGACTACAGGGATCTAAACAAGGCTGGTCCAAAGGATGACTTTCCTTTACCACACATTAACATGCTGGTAGACAGTACAACAAAGTTCAAAGTATTCTCCTTAATGGATGGATTCTCTGGCTATAATCAAATCAAAATAGCGCCGAAAGACATGAAGAAAACTTCGTTCATTACCCCATGGGGTACCTTTTGTTACAAGGTAATGTCGTTCGGGTTGAAGAATGTCGGGGCAACCTATCAAAGGGCCATGACTACTCTGTTCCACGACATGATACACAAGGAAATCGAGGTATATGTCGATGACATGATTGCCAAATCTAGAACAGAGGAGGAGCATGTGACCCACCTGTCAAAGCTATTTGAGCGATTGAAAAAGTATAAACTCTGCTTGAATCCCAATAAGTGCACCTTCGGTGTCCGTTTAGGGAAACTCTTAGGGTTCATCGTCAGCCAGAAAGGAATTGAGGTTGATCCTGACAAGGTCAAGGCCATTCAAGAAATTCCTTCTCCGAAAACTGAAAAACAAGTCAGGGGATTCCTGAGACGTTTAAACTACATTTCCAGATTTATATTCCTCATGACCGCGACATGTGTGCCGATTTTCAAATTACTAAAAAAGAATCAGGACTGCATTTGGACAGAAGATTGCCAAACCACCTTTGACAGTATCAAGGAATACCTGTTAAACCCACTGATTCTATCAGCTCCAGTGGAAGGAAGACCACTGATCATTTACTTAACAGTCTTGGAAGGCTCAATAGGTTGTGTACTTGGCCAACAGGACGAAACAAAAAGGAAAGAGTCTGCCATTTACTCTTTGAGCAAGAAGTTTACGGACTGTGAAACTCGGTATACTATGCTCGAGAAAACTTGCTGTGCTCTGGCTTGGGCAGCCAAACGTCTTCGCCAGTATATGATTCGTCACACTACTTGGTTAATCTCAGAAATGGATCCGATCAAGTACGTCTTTGAAAAACCTGCTCTCACGGGAAGGATTGTCCGTTGGCAGATGTTGTTATCAGAATACGACATCGAGTACCACGCTCAGAAAGCCATTAAGGGAACTGTTTTAGCCAATCATTTGGCTCATCAACCGATTGACGATCAGGAATCAGTCGGATTTGACTTCCCAGATAAAGATGTCATGTATCTAAAAATGAAAGATTGCGATGAACCACTACCCAGTGAAGGGCCAGAACCAGGTTCCAAATGGGGACTAATCTTTGACGGAGCTGTCAATCATTATGGAAACGGAATTGGGGCAATCATCATAACACCTCAGGGTACCCACAATCCTTTCATTGCTCGACTGACATTCAAGCGTACGGACAATGTGGCCGAATACGAAGCTTGTATCATGGGTCTCGAAGAAGTGATCGACTTAAGGATCAAAAACTTGGACGTATACGGTGACTCAGCCCTGGTTATCAATCAGATCAAAGGAGATTGGAACACATACCAATCAGGATTAATTCCTTACAAAGACTATGCGAGAAGGTTGTTACCATTCTTTAACAGAATCGAGTTTCATCATATCCCTCGTGAAGAGAATCACATGGCTGATGCACTAGCCACTCTCTCTTCCATGATTAGTGTAGGTCAATGGAACGACGTACCCAAGATTGACATAATGCGCCTTGAAAGGCCCGCCTACATCTTCACAATTGAAGTAGTCATAGATGACAAACCTTGGTATCATGATATCAAATGCTTCCAAGAATACCCTCCCGGGGCATCCAGAAAGGACCGAAAGACCCTCAGAAGACTAGCAGACAGCTTCTTTCTGAGCGGTGATACACTGTATAAGAGAAACTTTGACATGGTCTTGCTTCGATGCGTAGACAGACCAGACGCAGACATACTGATAAAAGAATTCACAAAGGATCCTTTGGCACTCATGCCAACAGACACACAATGGCGAGAAAAATTCTAAGAGCAGGGTACTACTGGTTGACCATGGAATCCGACTGCTACAAGTACATGAGGAAGTGTCACAAGTGTCAGATATACTCAGACAAGATTCATGTACCGCCAACGCATCTCAAAGTTCTTTCTTACCCATGGCCTTTTTCCATATGGGGAATCAACATGATTGGCATGATTGAACCCAAAGTTTCAAACGGACATCGGTTCATCCTGGTAGCCATTGATTACTTCACCAAGTGGGTCGAAGCAGCGTCAGACGCCAATGTAACCCGACAATTCGTGGTCCGTTTTATCAAAAACAATCTCATCTGCCGTTATGGTGTTCCAAGCCAGATCATTACCGATAATGGATCCAACTTGAACAATAAGATGATGAAAGAGTTGTGTGCTGAGTTCAGGATCGAACACCATAACTCATCTCCCTACCGACCCAAGATGAACGGAGCGGTAGAAGCGGCTAACAAGAACATCAAGAGGATCGTTCAAAAGATGGTTGTAACCTACAAAGACAGGCATGAGATGCTACCCTTTGCTCTTCACGGTTATCGTACATCTGTCTGCACTTCAATAGGGGTAACCCCTTTCTCTCTAGTATATGGCATGGAGGTAGTGCTCCCCATATAAGTAGAGATCCCATCAATCTGGGTATTGATGGAAGCTAAGCTAACAGAAGCTGAATGGTGTCAAAGTCGACACGATGAATTGAATCTGATCGAAGTGAAACGAATAACGGCTCTATGCCATGGTCAGTTGTATCAACAAAGGATGAAGAAGGCGTTTGACAAAAAGGTCCGACCTCGCGTCTTCAGGAAAGGATACCTCGTGCTCAAAAAGATACAATCATTCTTCACTGATGCCCGGGGAAAATGGACTCCGAATTATGACGGACCCTATGTGGTCAAGAAAGCTTTCTCAGGCGGCGCCTTGAGACTCGCAACCATGGACGGAGAGGAATTTTCCTACCCGGCAAATGTTGACGTAGTCAAGAAATACTTCGCCTAAATAAAATAATAAAAAAAACGTCTCGATGGATTGAAAACCTAAAAGGGTGGTCCAGGCAAAATTTAGAGACATAAGCAAAATCATCCCGGTGGATTGGAAACATCACAGTACAATCCAGGAAAAAAATTAGGGATAATGGCAAGTAACTATGTTCAACAAAGGGGCAAATCCCTCAGCAACAGTAATGCCGGTCAGAAAGACTCCAGTCAAGGTCATCTTCGACAGAAGCTCAGGATGTCCAGAATTCAAAGTTGGTAGAAGGATAATGATCGTTATGTTTCAATGTAGCCCTTTTCCCTTAAAATTACCATTTTCTAAACTTTGTAAATACTCCATGGAATCACGCATTTGGCTGATTTCCATCCTATCAATAAGATTTGAGCCCTAGTGCTTTTGTTTGCAATTCTCATTTGTTTTAGCTTTACAGAATGATGTTTTAATGTGATTAACTATTCTTGAAATAAAACAAAAATGAATTTACTTGCCAAAATTTTTCTGCTTTTCAAAATAAAGATGACAATTTCTTTTGGCTGTTAAAAATCGAAAGAACGGCGATCGCTTCTCCAGAAGTAATCGAGCATCAAAGTGCAGAATCAAAGTACTCCTTCTTAGCCAGTACACCTAAATGAAGGATTAACTGTGTTAGAGACCAGGTTTCGTCTGACACCCTCGGCAGAGTTCTCATCTCCTAAGCCCGACCAACGTAGCTCCCAACAGGGACTATCCCTCCTAAGCAAGGTAGAATTGCTATTTTCTGAACCAGCGATACATTTTATCTCCCGCTGTGGTCGAGTATCCAGTCGTGTACATCCACTAGTCTGTATGTCGCGTCAGTTTTGTCAGCATATACATACATACATCATGCATTATTGATTTACATTCATATTCATATTGCATCACTATCACTCTAGTCGGTCTTGTTCCCTAGTGATAAATGTATTTTCAACCGAGTTGTCAGTTCTTTCATTGTCGGGAAAGGTGGCGTATGTCCAACCGCTCCTCCAATTTGCTGCTGAATTGAAGTGGGTGCCTTGACCACTTTGATAACTTGAACCTCTGAAAGGCCAGAGAACCTTCAGCAAACGCCACTCTTCACCATTGAAGATGATGTCTTCGCTTTCCCGGATTAAAGAAAATCCCCAGAGAAAGCCTCTTAATCAGAGATTCGGCAATGCAACCGTTTTTCTCCGAAAAATTTCGCTGACGAAAAGGTCGTCAGTATCTCAAAATTGGATCACATCATATGGCATTTTTCCGAGAAGATCCCGAGAAAAGTATGATGTAATATCCCCAAGCAGAAAGCAGTTTCTCAAGAGACTCGTTTTCCCCCAGTAGAGTCAACGAATGGCATCTCCAATAGAGAAGTTTGTACACCTCTACAACTCAGACAGCTGGATTCCCCAGCAACTCTGACATCAAAATTTTTTCTATCAAATGGCATCTCCCCAGGAAAATTCGGCGAGAAGTTTGAGGAAAACAGCTACAAATAGCGTCCCTTGTCAAGGAAGTTTATTGACAAAAGAAACTAAGACCAATTCCTTGGTAGGAAACCAGGATCGAGGGGAGGTTTATTTCAGAAACTAAGACCAGTTCCTTGGTAGGAAACCACGATCGAGGGGAAGTTTATTTCAGCAACTAAGACCAGTTTCTTGGTAGAAAACCAGGATCGAGGGGAAGTTCATTTCAGAAACTAAGACCAGTTCCTCGGTAGGAAACCAGGATCGAGGGGAAGTTTACCTTTTCTAAGTATCATTGCTTAGCAAAAGAAGATGGATGAGCAAACTGCCATGCATAACCACCATCAAAATTTCGGGTATTCCGATATTTAATCCCCTTGCACCCCGAATGCCTGAATACCTTCGCCATCCACACCTTCGGGTACAAGAAGATTAAATAGGGGCATCTGTCATACCCAAATTTTGACCACTAAGATTCCCCATCATTGTGCAAATCATCATCACAATATGGATGGACCATTATACCTCATTAGTCACCCCAAATATGGGTGAGCATCCACTACAATCAAACTTAGGGTTTCAAGCCCTCTCAGAGCTCTTAGACAAAGGATCAATCAAGAAATGACATGATCTTCAACTTGTCTAAACCCCTCAAATATCCACAATGGATCAAGAGGACTCCCACCTCAAAAATCAAGCACAAAGTTACAACATTCCAAGTGGATTAAGCCTCAAGATCGCCAGTGTCACCAAATTAGGGTTTTGGTCGACTGGGGCCTCCAGATGGGAATTTTCCTCTGGGCATGAGCCAAAGGCTTCAAAGCATAACCTAATATGCTCTAAGGGACATCATGAACCCAATCATCAGGTCAATTTTGCCTCAGGGGATGCATTCATAAAAAATCAAGAATTAGGGCTTCTTGACCTAATTCACCCCTAAGTTGACTTTTGGGACAAAACATGAGCCAAGACCTCAAGAGAGGATTTTAGGGTCTCTAACACACTACATTGATCCATTTGCAACAATGGATTGATCCAAGAAGCTTTATCAACAAGTTTCAAATTCATCAGAACCACAATTAGGGTTTCACGGGAAAAGTTAACTGTGCCTTTGACTTTTGACCCAGGCATGCTCCCAAACCTTGGGACATGATTCAATACACCCTATAACACCTATGAAATCAATCCATCAAGTTTGATTTAGGTCAAGGACTTGATTTCATAGAGGATCGCACAGTTTGGAGTTCATTGACAAAAAGTCAACTGTGCACAAAAGTCAACTTTAACTTTTTGAGATTTTTCACAATTATGGTTCTTTGACCCTAAAATGATGTTAATATGTGATTGGGATCATCATTCATCAAGAAAAATCAGGGAAAGTGGGATAACTTGTAAAAGGGGTAACCATAAAAAACTTAGAAATTTTCTAAGTTATGGAACAAAGTGGCTATGGTACCAACTTCCAAGGATCATAACTTGAGAGACAAGCAACCATTTGGGCTGATCCAAAGATGGATTTGTAGCTCTCATGGCATACTTTAAAAGTGTCAACTACACCTCATTCCAATTCCTCATAGATTTCAAGTTATGATTGGACCAAAATGCCAAAAAATGAAAATACATCATTTTACAACACTAAGACAAAATTCTGTCCAAGACAGATTTTGTTGAAAACACCAAAACTTATGAGGTTTTTTCACATAGTTGGAAGTGGAATCAATTCCAAAGGTAAACATCAATGTTGTTGCATATGTTGCTAAGAATTCAAAGAGCTTATTAGCATGAATTGATTCAACTTGAGCCAAGAGAAATCCATGCCCAAAGTCATGCTGCTGCAATTGTTTTGGAAAAATCAGTTTGCACTTTTGCTTGCTTTACACGATTTCTGATTCAAGACCAATGATCCCTATGCTACAGTCACCTAATCTGATCCTAATCCAAATGATCCAACTTGCACATCTGAGTCCAAAAGCCAAAGGATCTTCCAACTTGAGATCAATGCCTTTTGGTATATTATGCCTTGAATTCAAGGGCATTAATGTGGAATAGTGCACTTTCAAGATTCTCACTCTCCTCAGTCAAGTTCTCTGATTAAACAACAATAAAAACATCTGAAGAATGTGGATTTGGTCAAGACATAGCCCTGCTCTTGGGAGGGGCTAGGTTGCCTTGCATGAGAAGAAATGCCACCAAACCAAAGCCATTAAATGTGATCTGATCCAGCAGCCATTCACTATTCCTCCAAGACAAGAGTTGATCACCTATAAATAGAGGTTCCAATTGATCATTCAAATCACCCCAAAGCAACTTATAGCATTGCTTTCTCTCATTCTCTCTTAAGTGCCAAATTTCTTTATTTTTGAGCAACCACCATCGGGCTTTGAGTTGCAGCCTTAATCAACCCTATCCAATTGCTCAAACACATCACATATGATGTATATGAGTTGTTCAAACACTTAAACCATCTCTGTAACACCTTTAGCTCAAAATCACCCTTCAACCAAGCCATTATGCCTCAATTCTGCAGTTGGATTCCTCCAACTTGATCCAAAATTTTTCAAAGTGTTCCAAGGCTTGCAATCCACTCAACAACATCCATTGAAGCTATAGGGATCATCAAATCACTTCTGAAACACCATCTGTGCAGAGTTTCATTTCAGCTTGCATCAAGGTAAGCTTTAAAACTCTCATAACATGATCCATGCATACTTCCTCGCATGATACTTTTGCCAATTACTTGTCATCATATGTTGAGTGTTTCCCCTCAATCAATTATTGTTTACAATTCGTATATAGGATTTCCTTGAGTTCATGCCAGTTTTAGGGTTCTTCAGGTTTTACCTTGTTATATTCTGATTCAATCCATTTCAACAAAATTGATATTGCCATCATGATCCTTGTTAAAAAACGGTGAGTTTGGTGTTTGAATCATGTCAAATGGATGAGAGACGAGTGAGATAGGGTGCTTCAAGTTTGCCTTATGTTTTTCATTTGCCATGTATATAATGAATTGGCATTGCGCCCTAGTGGAAACACTAGTATGTTTGTGAGTATTGGCAAGCGAGAGGTATGGGGTTCGAATCCCCCTCGCCCCAGACCTCTTTTTTATCACTTTTTCCTTTTTTTATTTTTTCATATTATTTTATTAATGATTTAAAAAATTAATTTCTCACTCTATTTTTATCATTTTTTATTGGTTCTTTTTGCAAAAAAACACAAAATGTTGAAATATTTTATTCCACAAAAAAATTAAATTTATATTATTTATTTAATATAATTGGCAATTTTGTGAATAAATTCATTTTTAATTGTTTTTAAACATTTAAAAGTGAATATTTATTTTGAAAATCAAAACCAAATGAGTTCTAAATCATCTTGTGATTAAAACCTCATTTTTCAAACCTTAAACAAAAATCACAAGTGGTTTATTCAAACTTATTTGGTATTTTTATCATTTTTATTGATTTTCTTTAAATATTTACTTTTAAAGGAAAACAAAATTAGGGTTTTGATCTTAATCACCCTAAACAAATCATTTTCAAACACTCATGGGCCTCTAATAGAGTGTAAGACCCAACCCCTTTTTGAAACCAAAATGATTTGGGCCTCAAATGTTGTGTAAGACCCACTGTGTTTTCAAAAATCTCGGCGCGGTCGCCGTTTTCAAACAAAAATCCTTGGGCCTCTCCTTGAGCTATAAGACCCATTTATTTTCTTTAAAAGAATTCTTGGGCCTCTAATAGAGTGTAAGACCCAACCCCATTGTAAATAATACCTTTGGGCCTCACACATTGTATAAGTCCCACTGTATTTTCAAAAACAACAACGCGATCGTCGCCTTTTTTACAAAATCAAACTGGGCTTCTCCTTGAGCTATAAGACCCATCTTTATTAATTTTCAAACTGTGGGCCTCTAATAGAGTGTAAGACCCAACCCCTTTGTAAATACACCACCTTTTGGGCCTCAGTCATTGTAGAAGTCCCACTGTATTTTCAAAAACAACGGCGCGACTGTCGCCTTTTTAACAAAATCAACTGGGCCTCTCTTCGAGCTATAAGTCCCAATTTCTTTTCTTTAAATTTCTTTGGGCCTCTAATAGAGTGTAAGACCCAACCCTTTTTTTAAACCAAGATAATTCGGGCATCAGTGTATTGTATAAGTCCCGATACCGTTAAAAAGTTCGGCACGATCGTCGCCTTTTTAACAAAAATCTTTGGGCCTCTCCTTGAGCTATAAGACCCATTTCTTTTCTTAAAAACACTTTGGGCCTCTAATAGAGTGTAAGACCCAATCCCCTTTTAACCAAAACCTTTTTGGGCCTCAGACATTATATAAGTCCCTCTGCGTTAAAAGAAAAACCTCGGCGCAATCGCCGTTGCCAAACAAATCACCCTGGGCCTCTCCTTGAGTTATAAGCCCCATCTCTTGTACAAAAATAAATCTCTGAGCCTCTAATAGAGTGTAAGACCCATCCCCTTGTACATAAAAACTTTTTGGGCCTCACATATTGTATAAGTCCCTCTGTACAGTTTACAAAACAACAGTGCAATCATCGTTAAAACCTGGGCCTCTCCTTGAGCTGTAAGCCCTAACAATCTTTTCAAAGCACTTTCTCCTTTGACTTTGAATTAAAATATATGTTGTCATCAAAACTTTCTTTAATCTCTTTGTTGAACAACTAACCAAACAACATGGAAGCTCTACAACGGGTAAGTGTTTATCCGCTTTCATTTACCGCTTTCATATATATAACTGTATTGTGGGGGTTGCTTCACTGTAAGTCTTCTTTCACATCCTTTTATATACTTGTCACATATCCACTGTGTAATACTAGTATAGTTATTTAGAGTTTTCCATGGCAACTACGTCTAGCACTAGGTAAAGCCATGTTGGTCACTCTTAAATACAAACAAAACTAGATCCGCCGTAGGATTCCAAATACAGTTTTCCCTTCTCTTGGGGTTAAACAATATGGAACAAAGAGAAAGACAGTATTCTCGGTGAACCTTTTTTAAGAGTGTCACCCTTAGAAATTGCCAAAGAAACTCTAACTCCCCAGAGATGATCTTTTCTCCGTGAATGGCATCTCTTGAGTTTCTTCCAAATTCTCGAACTTTCCTGGAATGATCTCTTCTCGGTGAATTGCATTTCTTGAACTTATCTTGGTTTGGGGACCCACAGGCTTCCTAAAAGCATCTCCGCCTCCTCTTGGGCGTTGTACAAGGACCCTTCGGCTTCTTAGAAGTTCTCATGCCTTCTCTTGGGCTTAATACAAGGACCCTGACGACCTCTTAAAGGTATAAGACATAACTTAGTCATCCTTTGTTAGAGCAGTATTTCCAGCGTCAAAAACTCCGGCTATTTTAGGGTTCATCCTCATCCCTTAATACCCGTGCCTCCTCTTGGGCATTGTACAAAAGATAAAACTCTAGACTTGGACAGTCTAAGACCCTTGATTCTTAAAGACATTCTCAAGTTCCTTTCAAACATAGGAAGAAACCCCGGTCTCTCCCATGAGAGTTCCCCACACTTGGACCCGCTTCAAGATCTCCAGAATCCACAACGTTAAGTTAGCCCCATCTTGGGCTTTGTACAAATGATTCTCCCTAGCAGAGCTAACCTTTTCAGACTCTCTTGTTGAGTCAATCACTTATAGCCTGCGTCTTGGGCTTTGTACAAGACATATAAAAAACCCACTCTCTTGTTGAGTATAAAAGACTCTCTTGTTGAGTCAATCCCTTTTAGCCTCCGTCTTGGGCTTTGTAAAAGTTGTACAAGATAGATAAAACACGCTCTTGTTGAGTATAAAAGACTCTCTTGTTGAGTCAATCTCCTTTTAGCCTCCATCTCGGGCTTCGTACGAGATAGAAAAACACTCTCTTGTTGAGTATAAAAGACTCTCTAGTTGAGTCAATCTCCTTTTAGCCTCCATCTCGGGCTTCGTATGAGATAGAAAAACACTCTCTTGTTGAGTATTAAAGACTCTCTTGTTGAGTCAACCTCCTTTTAGCCTCCATCTCGGGCTTCATACGAGATAGAGAAAAAATCTCTTGTTGAGTATAAAAGACTCTCTTGTTGAGTCAACCTCCTTTTTAGCCTCCATCTCGGACTTCGTACGAGATAGAAAAACACTCTCTTGTTGAGTATAACAGACTCTCTTGTTGAGTCAATCTCCCTTTAGGCTCCGTCTTGGGCTTTGTACAAGACACATATAAAACACTCACTTGTTGAGTATAAAAGACTCTCTTGTTGAGTCAATCTCCTTTCAGCCTCAATCTTGGGCTTCGTACGAGACCACAAATCACTCTCTTGTTGAGTATAAAAGACTCTCTTATTGAGTCAATCAACCTTCAGACCCTCTTGTTGAGTCAATCATCTGTTCAAGACTCTCTTGTTGAGTCAACCTTTTTTAGCCTTCGTCTTGGGCTTTATACAGGACAAATAAAAGTACTCTCTTGTTGAGTCAAACCCTTTTAGCCTCCATCTTGGGCTTTATACAAGATACATTCTCCCCAACGGAGTCAAAATCCCTTTTAGCCTCAATCTTGGGCGTTGTACAAGACAAAAAGAACATTTTCCCTGGAAAAACCAAACTTCTAAGCCTCCTCTTAGGCTTTGTATAAAGAAAACCCTGGTTGAGTCAATCAACCTTTTAGCATCAAATTTGTGCTTTGCTCACATCATACAAACCTCAATAATTCCTCTTTAGAGATGACAAATTCTCTCTCAGTAAAAACCCTTTAGCTTCACATCTTGGGCTTTGAACAAGATACAAACCACCTTTAGCTTCACGTCTTGGGCTTTGAACAAGACACCAAAACACCTATTTCCTCCCATAGAATAGGAGGAACTACGATCGCTCTGATTTTCCTGTTTCAGGAATACGTAGGCATAAGATTGCAAAATCTTAGCGAGCATACTAATCAAAAACCCAAAATCCCGTACCTTCAGACATCAATCGAAAAGCATAAGACCTAACATCTTACTAATAGCCTAGACACTGTTTTTAAGCGAATAACCCTAAAGAAGAACCCCCTCTTAATAGCATCTGTAAACCAACAGTTTTGATTGTTTAATCTCAGTTTACAAGCAGGGTTAATTGGAGACATCTATTTCCTTTCCTTAATCAGCTCAACAGGATAAAAAATGAATCGAACTGTAGTTCCAAAGCGACCACAAAAATCGCGCTACACTAAGCACGGAGGACTGTTGTCTCTTTTGAAGGTCAACATGGTGGAAGGAGTCTTGTCTACTTTGGTTCAGTTTTATGATCCAGTATACTACTGCTTCACATTTCTGGATTATCAGCTCACGCCAACATTGGAAGAATACTCTCATCTGGTTTATTTACCTATCACTAATCAAGAACCATTTTCCGGACTGGAAGAAATTCCAAAAGATCAAGCCATTGCAAGAGCTACCTCTCTGGAAAAGTCAGACATCAGAACCCATATGACTACCAAGGGAGGAATCCAGGGTTTACCAGCTGAATTCCTGATGGGTTTTTGGGAGGAATCCAAGAGCTACTCTACAAATGGTTCATTTCCCACTTACCCAAGTCCACTGCTTTTTGGGATTTCAAAAATGGTATACGATGGTCATAGAAGATTATGTCTCTCACCCATTCTGACATAGATTGGTACAACCGGGTCTATGATGGGATAAAAATCATTGACAAATGTGGAAGTTTTCCTAATGTACCCCTCATTGGTACTAAAGAAGGGATCAACTATAATCCAATTTTAGCTCGTCGTCAACTTGGATACCCAATGAAGAATGTACCACATAATATTCATCTGGAAGGTCTTTTCTTCAAGGAAGGAGAAAATGACAGGGCACTAAAGAAAGAAATCGCGCATGTCTGGCAACATGTTCATAGGAAAGGAAAAGAGTCCTTAGGAAGACCAAATTGCATCTCTAGAGCCTTATCTCCGATGGGTACAAACTAGAGCCATCAAATTGAGGATGCCTTACCCCTGTCAAGAAGTTTTTCCCTTAAAGGAATATGTCCTTTATTTCATGTCTGATGCGGAAAAACTTCAAATCGCTCTCAACAAAGTCCAACGCAAAAGGAACTCTTGGAAGAAAAAGTACCAGATTGTTAGCTTGGAGTGTACCAAGATTCAAGAGCTACTAAAGGAAAAGGATGCTCTGATTAAGATATTGGAGCAACATGCCATAGAAAGTCAAGAGGAGCGTAGAAGTATACTCTCTCCTTTCACTTGGCAAAGGATCATCGACCCGACAACGGTTGAAGGGTCCCGATCAAAAAAGAGAAAGATTCAGCAACCAGCATCTGAGCTTTCTTAAAAAAAACTCAGGATCCATAAGACTAGTTCTCCTTCTCTCACCTTGTAAAATACTGTACTTTTCCTTGTAAGATACTGCAATCTTTTGAATTCAATAAAAGGTTTCGACCACTGTATGATATTTACAACATGATTGTTAAAAGTTCTTTTGAAAAAAAAATCATCCTCATTCTTTGCATATCATTCATCATTCTCATATAACACATTTTTTTCATTGAGTCTCACACATGTGTCACGCTCTAGAGTCAAACTGTCTCATTTATACAATACTCGGGCCAATCGGCAAAAAAAAATGGACGATCTCAAAGAAGAAAATAGAGAGCTGAGAGAGGAAATCAACGCTCTGAAGGAGAGTTTGGAGAAACTCCATAACACAATTGAATCCCTGGCAGCAGCTCAAGATCAACAACCTCAAAGAACTGCAATCTCAGAGATTATGTCTACACCAGCATTTGAGACACCTGGCAGTCATCCTCAGTACAACATGCCTAAAGGTTTTCCCTGGGGCATGTCTTTCAATTTTATACCTGAAGGATATATACCTCCGGTCACTGGAGACCTATAAGCTATAGCAGGAACCTCCTGACCTGAAGGTTACAAACTTCAGGTAAATGAAGATGCAAGAGTTACGACAGAAGCTCCTGAAGGTTACAAACTTCAGGTCCCTGAAGCACCAAGAGTTACAACAGTGATGTCAATACCGTAACCTGTGATGCATACTACCCCTGAGGAACAAATTCGGCAAGCCACTTCTGGCAAGAATGAGGAAGTATACGAAAGGATGAATGAGTTCCAGGAACAGTTCTGGGAAATGCAGAAAGAACTGCATGCCATTCACGGACAAGACTTATTTGGAAAAGACTCCATCGACCTCTGTTTGGTCCTTAATGTAAAGATACCGCACAAATTCAAGGTGCCTGATTTTGAAAAATACAAAGGCAACTCTTGCCCTCAAAGTCACTTGGTAATGTATGCCCGGAAAAATGTCTACCCAGACAGAAAACCAACAGCTAATGATCCGTTACTTCCAAGACAGTATAACCGGTGTCGCACTCAAATGGACATGGGTTTAAACCGTACAAATATCAGCACTTTAAGAGATCTCGGGGCATCTTTGGTTCAGCAGTATAAGTATAATTTGGACATGGAACCAGATATGGACCAGCTCAGAGCAATGTCTCAAAAAGATAAAGAAGCCTTTAAGGAGTATGCTCAAAGATGGCGTGAAATCGCCGCCCAGATCTGCCCTCCTCTCGAGGAAAAGGAAATGAAGAAAATCTTCATGAAAACATTACTCTCGTTTTATTATGACCGAATGGTTGCCAGTGCACCTAGTGACTTCACTGAAATGGTGAACATGGTGGTACGCCTTGAGGAAGCAGTCCGAGAAGGACAATTGGTCAAAGATGCAGAGCCGTCCAGCAGTACTAAAAGATACGGGGGTTCTTTCCAAAAGAAGAAAGAGCAAGATATCAATAACATTTCCCTAGGTAAGCAAAGACGAAGGTATTAACCTCGGCAGGTAGCAGCGGTAACACCCGCTATCAACCCGACACCACCTCTGACATATCAACCTCATATGGCTCAGAGCCAGCCAAGTCAACAACAGTATCAATAAAGGCAGCAACAACCTCTTCAGCAAGCTCACCCGCAGCACAACAATAACAATCGTACTACGCAGCCCCCAGGGTTTGACCCTATACCAATGTTATGCGCATAATTATTTCCACTTCTGCTAGCTAAGGGGCAGGTTCAAACCAGGACTCCTCTTACAGTACCAGATAATCCACCTTTTTGGTTCAAAGCAGATCAATCTTGCCCTTACCATCAAGGAGGACCAGGACATAACATTGAGAATTGCCTCAACTTTAAATCTAATGTACAAAAGCTCATCAGAAACGAAGTTTTATCCTTCAAAGATACAAACCCAAATGTTCAAACAAACCCATTGGTAGAAAGAGAGCTAGGTAGTAGTTATCAAATTTGCGATGTACGCCTACTGGGAATGAACCTGGTAAAGATGCATTGCAGGCATGTATCACCCCAAAATTTGCCCTTTTTGTTTCTAATACTAACTGGCTTATGTTTCATTTCATTTTGCATTATCATTTGTGCACATCATTGATTCTTAGCATGGGATCAAGGTGTCTGAGTTAGCTCAAGAGGAAGAGATGTTTTACAGAGATTCAAGCAAGAGATCATGGGTATTGTCCAAGAGACCAAAAGAAGAGATGGTCTTAACATCACCATTACTCAAGCCACAAGGGATCCTTAGACCTCAGGGTATTTTGATGAGGCCATCACCTCATCATATGATCAAGCTTGGCAAGAGATTTCAAGTGAATCACAACCTCCTAGCTTGATTTCTCAAATTAGGGTTTTTGAGATTCTTGAGTCTAACCCTCCAATGGGCAAGATTTGAGTTTTTATCATCATCAATAACATATATCATCCTTGTTTGAGAAGATGCACATCATATTCAGAGGAATTTAGATTTGGAGTATGAGTCGATTCCTCCTAAACCAGGGGTGCCAAAATTAGGGTTTGACATAAAATCAGTTTATTTCTGATTTTTTGGGCAAGACTTGATTCCATGGTATTCCTCATGTCCCCAAGTGTCTAGGAATGGAGAATTGTCCATCAATTTGGTTCAGAAAGGTTTCAATTGTTCAAGAGATTCAAAATCGGGAGAATTGGGAACAAAGTCAACTGTGCAGTAAAAAAGTCAACTCCTGACTTTTTAAGGTCAACATCATGATTCTCAAGTCAAATATGATCCATGGGAGATATTTGATCAAGGAATACTCAAGGATTCATCAAAAGTCAAGAATTTGTGAAAGTTTCCATTTTTTTGGCAAAAATAGGGTTTTAGAACTTACTATTTTTGGCAAGTTTTCATGGTTTAGGGGTTACTTTCAAGGCAAAATTTCTTCATGATCCAAGCTCCATCTCAATTTTCCTCAAACATGAAAGTTATAGAGCTTGTTCCAAGCTTTCCAACCATATAAAGTTTATCCCATTTGGGTCATTTTTGAGAGATTTATGATATTTTAAAGATGGAGGTTTCAAGTTGGAAAATTGGAAAACTTAGATTTTTTTTTAAGTTACTTTTGACAGCTTGGTACATCAATGTTCATGGCCAATTTTGAATGATTTCCAAGCCTTAATTTGAGATACCTCAAACATGAAAAGTGTAGAGGGCAATCCCCTCTTTCCAAAGAATCCAGGTTTGTGTTATTTGGATCATGGTGGTGAAAGTTCTACATGTTCAAAGATGGTGTCACCAAGTTGTTAAAATGTGTTGATGACTTAGAATGGCTAAACATGTTCAATCAGTTTTGTGGACAACTTTTCAAAGCAATTTTTTATCATTATCCAAGTATTGTTTCAAGTCATAACCAACATGAAATTTGTTCATGGCATTTCCTACTTTCCAATGATCATATATTTGCATAATTTGGAGCTATGGTCACCGAGTTGTACGCATGAAAAGTGACGGTTGTCAAACTGTTTTCATTGGCATGTTAATATGACTTTTGAAGCATGATCATATGCATTTCGAAATCACACACATCATCACCACCTTTAGTTACCAAATATGTCTAAACATTCCACACATCCCATGCATACATCATGCATACTTTTGGCCAAAAGTGGAAATTGAAAAAATGGAATTAATACCTCATATTTGTACTCTCTCACGTGACAGATAATTCACACATCTCTCATGCTCCATTTTGGCTATTCCAAAGCAACAACAAACCACATTCCATAGCACTACCCGAGCCTACACCACACATGTGCTTCATTTTCAATTTCACTTCCAAACCACAATAACAAATTCCAATCCTCAGCCCAGTTCCATACCTCTTTCCAACCCTAAAGTACACCATATGTAAGCTGCTCAACTCTAAACCTGATTCATTCTTGGCCATTCTCAGATCTGAAACCATTAAATTCGCTCATGTTTCCTCAGCTTCGAATCTCTTCATTTCAGAGGGTTTTCTTTATTCTATTGTTGGATTTATACTTACTGAGAGTTGCTGAAGCATTTGTTGAAGTTTTCCTCAAGTTTCTGCAAGGGTTGAAGGTGCAGTAGACACTCTCTACTAGGTAAATTTCAGGCTCTGATTTCTCTCATTCTAGAAGTATGTTAGGCTCATATCATTGCATCTGAAGATCTACTCGTGTAGGCAGTGGCTAATGTGTGTTTACATGCTTGAATCATGAATTTTGGTTTTGTGCTTAACTTTTCAATTCACATTTCCATGAGTTTCTATAGCTATTTACATGAGTTATTGTTGTGTTTGAGATCTATGAGAAGTGTGCTTGAAGTATATGCCTTGCTTGTGTTGATTTGTGAACATTTCGGTTTAGATCTTGTTTTTATTTCTCTTCGATTCACTGTGTAAACATGCTTATTTTCAAAAATGGATGATGGATTTGTGATCTACTTAAAATCCTGAGCAAGATGGTGGTGGCCTGGTGAATTTCTTGGAGTTTGATGGTGGCTCCGGCGGCCGACTCGCCGGAGAAGACGACCGGAGTTAGGGCTCCGGCGTCTGAAGGTTGAGGATGGATGATGTGGCATTCGCGCCAATTTTTGAATTTGAATTGTGTGATCTATTTAAATCCTGGCCAATGATTCTTCCACGTCATTTAATGAATCTATGTGGCACTTATTTTTTGTTTGGTGCTGAGTTGATTTGGTTTGGGCTTAGCACGTGATTGATATTCCCACCACCTATTATTGAGCTCAAACGCGCACATAGCCTGATTTCCTTTGTATCAGGAATTACTGAGTGCGCCCCCTCCTTTTGTTAATTCTTTTTAGGGTTAATAGTCATTTACCCCCCTGCAATATAGGCGAGTTTTGATTTACCCTCCTTTAAAAAAAGTTTTTTAGATTACCCCCCTGAAATTTTAAAATTCTAAGTCTTTTGCCCCCAGATAGAAAAATTACCCCCTGTAAAATATATTTTTTTTATTTACCCCCCTGGTTTTTACACGCTTAGGGGGGTATCCCAAAATTTCAGGGGGGTAATCCAAAATTATTTTTTTAAAGGGGGGTTAATCAAAACTTGCCTATATTGTAGGGGGGGGGGGGGGGGGGTAAATAACTATTAACCCTTCTTTTTATTTTCTTTTTCTTATATTTTCTTATTTGATTTTTAGTTTATTATTTTCACACATGTTAAAAATTGACAACAATATATTACTGATCCATGAGTGTCTTGAATTATTTTCCATGATTTTTCTTTTATTTTTCCATTTATTTTTCTATTTTATTTTGAATTAATTTTGAGGATGCTTTTACATGTTTACCCTTGAGCTAGTGTTTTGTCCTTTGATGCCCTTGATTGCTTTCATGACCCAATTTTTTTACCATGCTTTAATATATCTTTGGTGAATGTTTAAGGATTGATTTGGTGTTGAGATGTTGAATTTTTGATCAATTATTGATTGATTTTAATTGGTCCTCGATGCATGCTCAATTAGCCTCTTATGTGTGATGTTTTGATCCAATTGATGTTGAAACTTTGTGATTCTTGTTGAGATCTTTCACGCATTCCCTCTTGATAGATATAACATGAGTTTGGAATTTTATTTGGATTTTTATGAGGCATGTTTGTATTTTTAGTTGATGCTTATTTGTGATTTGATTTTGGTTGAAACATGTTTGGATACTTGACCTAGTTTGGATCCTTTTGATTGCTTGTGTTTAAATGGTGCTTGAAATGATTGTTTGGTGTGATCATATACTGTCTTAGCTTATTTTTGGCTTTAGAATCATTCTCATTTGATCATTTTTCTATTTGTTGTTGATTTTCCAAATTGATAATGTTTTGACTTTGATCCTTTGGTGTTCTTGACCTAATCTTGTGAGGTGCTTTCTTGTATGATCTAATGAATGCTTGAGGAATTTTGTTTGATTGGAATGACATGTTTAAGGTTCTGATTATCTTGATTTTCTGTCCATTGTGTGATCATTTCTTACTTCTTGCCTCACTTGATCATGTGTTTCTTATATGGATGTTTTAAGTGAATATTTGCATAGTTGTGGTGCATGTTTTGAAAGAGATCCTTGTTGTTTCTTCTTGCTATCCATGAGTTGATGTTTGGATTTATATACATGTTAACCTTGCTGCCCATTTGCTTTTATGCCTTAATTTCACATTGTTTAATCATTTGAAGTGGTGTTGTGCATGAGTTAGTTGTTGCTAATTGTTTGGATGTTGATGAGATGCATACTTGATGCCCTTGAGATTATTTTCTAATGTTTGAATTAGTTGAACATGAGATGACTTAAGTTCTGACTTGGATTCATTTTCATATTACTTTGTTCATTTCATCTTTGTGTGATGTTTAATGGTGTTCAATTGTGTTTCTTATTCCAGTTTGCTTGCATCCTTTCTTGTTTGCTCCAACTTGCTTGCTTGAGCTTTCTTGTGTGGTATTTTGAAGCATGATTAATGATATGAATTGGATATGATATGCATGATGTGCTTGATGCCCTACCTTGTTTCTCATCTCTTATTTCATCTTCTTCTTCATCTTTCTCACTTCTTTCCTTCCCCTTTGGATCTTAAGACTTGTTCAAGTCTTGGATTCACTTTTGTATGCTCCCTCAGGGCTCCCTAGTCCAACTTAATCTTTGATTAAGCTTGGAGTAGGATAGACATTAGGATTCAAACCATGCATGATAACATTAGGTAGAATCTTCCCCCATTTACCTCAACCTTAGGACCATCTTTGCATGATAACATTAGGATAGACTTCCCGTAGTGTTTTCTTTTCCTTTGAGTCTTCTCTTCTCACCTCATAACAACTCTAAGACACTTAATAAGGACAACGTGCATTGCACACGAGCCTTAAGCATATGAAATGAAGAATGAGGGGCCTCCTTTCATTCTTCTAGGGTGTTGAGCATACGTCCCACTGGGGGCGACCATGCGAGACATTCGTTCCCGTGTCATAGACTTTGGTGCAATGTGAGTTTCAAACTAACTTCAACTCACTTCTGTCTAAAAAACACAAAACATATTCAAATATTCTTCATCCTTCGGGATTGTTAAGTTTCAAACCATTTTCAGAAAAGAGCATGTTACTTCCGTTCAGTCGCAAACAGGCATCGACCCTAACTACCGGACGCGAACCTAACGTCGCCCATAAAAAACACAAAGACCTTGTTAGGTCGAACTACGAATGCTCTAATTTCCTCCTTCTGGTTAGATTGAGGATACGTAGGCACAAGACGGTGATGTCTTGCCGAGCAATCTTCCCCCTTTAGTGCGTAGTCCGTCGAACTACGTTGACTCTGATTCTTCGTTCGTCCACGAAGATATGTAGGCATTGGATTGCGATGATCCTTGCGAGTTCATCTTTGCTTCCCCCTCCTCCATTTCTGTTTTACTGCAGACTTTAGGATAACTCACCCTTTGTTTAGACAACAAGCGTGGATCCCATCGAGTACGATGGACACGTGGGGGTGCTAATACCTTCCCCTCGCGTAACCGACTCCCGAACCCGGACTATGGTTGCGACGACCATGCCTTTCCCTTTCTTCTAGGTTTTCTTCCATCATTTCCTTTCCCTGCGTTGGGATAAATAATGTTCGGTGGTGACTCTTCTGTTCCTGTTTCTCTCCGGTTATTTTTCGCAGTTGCGACAAGGCAAAGCTGGTACGACCATGTACCATCTCATAATTATCACCAGTGTGATATTTGTTCTAAGAACAATCGAGGATGTGTTATCGTACAAGCAGCTCTTCAAGAGCAGATGGATTTAGGCTGGATTCAGGATCACATGATTCGTGAAGTAAATATGGCCCATTCACATCCAAACATTATTCAAAATCATGACATTCGTGCAATGAACGTCAATTTGGTGGCAATGCATTCAAGGCAGAGTCAGTACTACAATCTACCACTGCATGATTACAACGCTTGTCCGACCAGCTCAAAAGACAATAAGGGATGCTCTTTTGTACAAAAGGCTCTCCAGTGTCAGATGGATCTTGGATGGATCAAAGACTACCACATAAGGAGTGAACACTAAGTCAATATGCTTCAAATCTTCGATATTCGTTTAATGAATACTAGCTTGGTAGAATTGCATGCTAAGCAAGTCAGACTCTGTTTTCTGTCCTCGCATAATTATCCAGACTGCAGTGATTGCTCCAAAAATGATCAAGGTTGCGCACTTGTACAAAGAACGCTTCAACATCTGTTGAACCACTAGTGGCTCCCTCTCTATCAAGATGAAGACACGCAACAAGTTAGCATAACTAATGGAAATCCAAGCAGACACCAGAGTTGTGACGTCCTCTTACTGAAAACAGATTTGGTAAAGATGCACTGCATAAAAAGTGGGTACGGCCGGGTGCCACCTCATAATTATGAACGCTGTCGAGTATGTTTAAAAAATAACCAGGGATGCTACCTCATGCGGGTAGCTCTCCAGCATCAGGTAGACTAAAGGGAAACCCAGTTACACCTAAATTCTCAGTCAATCAACATGATACAAGATTGCCTCCTTGTCTAAAACAAGGTCCAAAAGCTAAGGGACAAAAGAATTATCACCGTCTCCAACAAAAGAGATCTTGTCAATCATGGAATTAACGAGGATGTTTTCACCATAATTCCTCTGCTCGATGAGTCAAAAATCACTCTTGACAGTAGAAAAGTTTCCAATGTTCCCAATCTGGAACCAATTGAGGTTACTTATGACGGTCAAAAGACCCAAAAGGCCCCTGTAGTCATCTACCTGCCAGGCTCGATACCATACAAGTTAGAAAAAGCAATCCCGTACAAGTACGACGGGACTACCATAGAAGATGGAAAAGAAATTCCACTGCCATCCATAGTCAACATTGCTGATATCAGTCGAGTCACCCGAAGTGGTCGAATATTCAACAGAGGAGTTGGAGAACCTGCAAAAGAAAAGGAACCTCAAGTTGAAGTTCCTAATCAACGAATTGGTCAATCCAGCAGGATGGAACCTGTAAAGGACAATGACAAAATGCTAAAACTCATCCAGAAAAGCGAGTACAACATTGTGGATCAATTGTTGCAAACTCCTCGGATCTCCGTTTTCTCCCTCCCGCTCAGTTCAGAAGCTCACAGAGAAGCTCTACAGAAAGTCTTAGAACAGGCCTTTATAGAACAAAATGTGACAGTGGATCAGTTCGACAACATTATTTCCAACATCACTTCCTGCAATAACTTGGGTTTCAGTGATGAAGAACTCCCGGAGGAAAGCAAAAATTATAATATGGCGCTCAATATCACAGTCAATTGCCAGGACGATGCTTTAGCTAGCGTACTGGTAGACACAGGTTCATCCTTGAAAGTGATGCCAATGTCAACTTTGGTGCGGCTATCTTTTCAAGGCACTCCGATGAGAGGTAGTGAGATCATCGTCAAAGCTTTTGACGGATCCAAGAAAACCGTTATCGGCAAAGTCGACCTTCTCATAACCATTGGTCCCCACACTTTCCAAATCACTTTCCAGGTCATGGACATCCGAGCAGCATACAATTGTTTATTAGGAAGACCTTGGATACATGAAGCAGGGGCAGTTACTTCGACACTTCACCAGAAGCTGAAGTTTGTCAAAAACGATAAATTGGTCACAGTATGCGGGGAACAAGCTTTAATCGTAAGCAACGTATCATCATTCTCTTATGTAGAACCAGAGGAGGTTGTTGGAACTCAATTTTAGGCGCTCTCAGTGAGCAATGAGAATCACCAAAACATAGGAACGTCAATTTCCTAGTACAAAGATGCTCTCGAAGTAATAGGAAGTAATGACATAAAAGGATGGGGGCAGGTTGTGATTTCTACCGATAACAAGACAAGAAAAGGTCTTGGTTTCTCTCCAACACGTACCCAGGCTACAAAGAAGGATGAAAGCTTTCGTCCCATTCAGGATTTCTTCCACAGTGGAGACTTCCTCCACCCGATTTCTCAAGAAGTCCACACAATCGAGGATAAAAACTCTTCTGATACAGATGAAGAGTGGAAATCATATTTCAACGATGGAGGATATATATATCTCAGGAAGACACATATATGCCATTCTGCTCTCCGAAGCAAAGTCCTAGATATATACCAAGATTAGACGTCAGAATGATCTACGGAAATTATGATCCCGAGGGATGTCGTGCTCCACCCAACTCCTTAGAGGAAGACACCCTCATGAAGGATAACTTTGACGTCAACTCATATGATCCCATGGATGACTTGCCCATTTGGAACCCTTACATAGAAGACTCGGGGCAAAAGAGTCAGCCAGATAATGCATACCAGCTAAGCGACTCCGAGAAAAATCCACCTGTTCTCCCAGAGTCATGGAATCCTTACCCAGAGCGTTCCGAAGACGTCCAACGCCACATTAATGAATTCTTAAGGATCACAGAACAAGAATTTATTAACTATGCATTCCCTGAGGTCAACGTCATTGAAGAAGATGACTCATCTATTCCCACCGAAACTTGGGAAACTTTGGGGAAGCCAAGCGGCAAGTACGACTTCCTAGTAAAGTACACTGCTCCTGAAAGCTATGCATCAGATATGAGGACATCCAGCCAACTGGATGGGGAGATCCTCTTGAGGACGAAAATACTGTTGAAGATGCGACAAAAGAATCCTCTTATAATAACTCTGCGTGGGAAGAAGATTCCAGTAATCCCACTCCGCCAGAAATTGGTGTCATCGCTGATGACAAACCAAGAAGAAAGATACCAGACTTTGTGATCCACAAAGGAGTTTGTCGCCATTGGGTTGTGTTCGATGTCCCGAATATCGTTCATAAATCGAAATAATTGCCTCATCTTTGTTTTAACCTTTCACTTTGCTCAGGGTGAAAAGGATGTTTTATAGGGTTTGCTTTTTTGTAAATGTTCCTCTTCGCTTCGCCCAGAGCGATAGAGTTTTGTTTTATAGGGTTGTGTTTCAAGAATCGACAAGTCATGAATAAATAATGTCATTATGAATTCCTGCATTTATTGCTATTTTCACTTTTCGATTTTTCAGAAAATGGTAATCCTAAAAAACAAAACAAAATAAAAACAAGCGTTTTCAAAAAAATATACACTGCACACACTTTTGCATCCTCTTTACCTTTTCTAAAAAGGAATCATCACATCATGCAGATTATTTGTTTTAAACCCCATTGAAACATACGATCCAATGCCTTCTCCCAACTTTGAGTTCCCGATATTTGATTCCGAAGAAGAAGAGAACGAAGAAATTCCAGAAGAGATCTCTCGACTACTCAGATATAAGGAACAATCCATTCAACCTTACAAAGAACCGTTGGAAACGGTCAATTTGGGTTCAGAAGAAGAGAGAAAAGAAATTAAAATTGGAGCACTGCTCAATCCAGCTGTCAAAGGAAACTTGATAAAACTACTCAAAGAATTTCCAGATGTGTTTGCTTAGTCCTACCAAGACATGCCAGGGTTGGATACCGACATCGTGGAACATCACTTACCACTGAAGCCAGAATGTCCTCCGATCAAACAAAAATTAAGAAGGACTCATTCGAATATGGCCATCAAAATAAAGGAAGAAGTGCATAAACAAATTGATGCAAGTTTTCTTGCCACCTCAGAATATCCTCAATGGTTGGCTAATATAGTGCCAATTCCCTAGAAAGACGAAAAAGTCAGAATGTGTGTAGACTACAGGGATTTAAACAAAGTGAGTCCGAAGGATGACTTCCCTTTACCACACATTGACATGCTGGTTGACAGCACCGCAAAATTCAAAGTATTCTCCTTGATGGATGGATTCTCGAGCTATAATCAAATCAAAATGGAACCAGAAGACATCGAGAAAACTTCATTTATCACCCATGGGGCACCTTTTGTTACAAAGTAATGTCGTTCGGTCTGAAGAACGCAGGAGCAACTTATCAAAGGGCTATGACAACTCTATTTCACGACATGATGCACAAGGAAATTGAAGTGTACGTCGATGACATGATTGCCAAATCTAAAACAGAAGAAGAACATGTGAAGAATTTGTCAAAATTATTCGAGCGTCTAAGAAAATACAAACTCTGCTTGAATCCCAACAAGTGTACATTCACTGTTCGTTCAGGAAAGCTCTTGGGATTCATCGTCAGCCAAAAAGGAATTGAAGTTGATCCCGACAAAGTCAAGGCCATTTAGGAAATGCCTTCACAAAAGATTGAAAAGCAAGTAAGAGGATTTTTGGGAGGTTTGAATTACATCTCGAGATTCATATCTCTCATGACCGCGACATGCGCGCCAATCTTCAAACTACTCAGAAAGAACCAAAGCTGTATATGGATGGAAGACTGCCAAAAGGCTTTCGAAAGCATCAAAGAATATCTTCTAAATCCACTGATTCTGTCTCCTCCAATGGAAGGAAAACCACTGATCATACACTTAACAATCTTGGAAGACTCCATGGGCTGTGTACTTGGCCAACAAGACGAAACAAAAAGAAAAGAATCTGCCATTTATTACTTAAGCAAGAAATTCACAGACTGTGAAACTCGATACACTATGCTCGAGAAAACTTGTTGCGCTCTAGCTTGGGCAGCTAAACGTCTTTGACAGTACATGATTCATCACACTACTTGGTTAATCTCTGAAATGGATCCAATCAAGTACGTCTTTGAAAAGCCTGCTTTAACAAGAAGGATTCCCGTTGACAGATGTTGTTATCAGAATACGACATTGAGTACCATGCTCAGAAAACCGTCAAAGGAAGTATTCTAGCTGATCATTTGGCTCATCAACCGATTGGCAATCATGAATTAATCTGATTTGACTTCCCAGACGAGGATGTCATGTACCTGAAAATGAAAGATTACGATGAACTGCTACCAAGCGAAGGGCCAGAGCCAGGATCCCAATGGGGATTAATATTCGATGGAGCTATCAAAACTTATGGAAACAGAATTGGGGCAATCATTGTTACACCTCAAGGTACCCATATTCCTTTCACCGCCAGGTTGGCATTCAAATGTACAAACAATGAGGCTGGATATGAAGCTTGCATCATGGGTCTCGAAGAAGCTATCGACTTAAGAATAAAGAACTTGGATGTGTACGGAGACTTAACCCTAGTTATAAATCAGGTCAAAGGGGAGTGGAACACATATCAACTAGGTTTGATTCCTTACAAGGACTACGCAAGAAGGTTGCTACCCTTCTTCAACAAGATTGATTTTCATCATATTACTCGTGAAGAAAACCACATGGCTGATGCACTGGCTACTCTCTCTTCCATGATTACTATAAATCATTGGAATGAAATACCCAAGATTGACATAATGCTCCTTGATAGGCCCGCTAATATATTTGCAGTTGAGGCAGTCATCAACGACAAACCATGGTATTATGATATCAAGTGCTTCCTTCAAAAACAAGAATACCCGCCCAGGGAATCAAGAAAAGATAGGAAGACTCTCAGAAGACTGGTTGGTAACTTCTTCCTGAACAATGATATACTCTACAAAAGAAACTTTGACATGATTTTGCTCAAATGCGTGGATAGACACGAAGCAGACATGTTAATGAAGGAGATTCACGAAGGATCTTTCGGCACTCATGCCAATGGATACACAATGGCAAGAAAAATTATGAGAGCAGGATATTATTGGCTGACAATGGAATCTGATTGCTACAAGTACATGAGGAAGTGTTATAAGTGTCAGATATACGCCGAAAAAATCCATGTACCACCAACGCATCTCAAAGTTCTTTCTTCTCCATGGCCTTTTTCTATATGGGGAATCGACATGATTGACATGATTGAACGCAAAGCCTCAAAGAGACATCAGTTCATCCTGGTAGCCATTGATTACTTCACCAAATGGGTTGAAGCAGCATCGTACACCAATGTGACTAGGCAAGTGGTGGTCTGATTTATCAAGAACAATCTCATCTTCCGTTATGGTGTTCCAAACTAGATCATTACGGATAATGGATCAAACCTGAACAACTAGATGATGAAAAAGTTGTGTACTGAGTTCAAGATTGAACACCATAACTCGTCTCCCTACTGGCCTAAGATGAATGGAGCGGTAGAAGCATCTAACAAGAACATTAAGAAAATCATTCAGAAGATGGTCGTAACCTACAAAGATTGGCATGAGATGCTACCCTTTGCTCTTCACAGTTATCGTACATTCGTCCGCACTTCAACAGGGGCAACCCCTTTCTCTCAAGTATATGGCATGGAAGTAGTGCTCCCCATAGAAGTAAAGATCCCATCAATGAGAGTATTGACGGAAGCCAAGTTAACAGAAGTTGAATGGTGCCAAAGCAGATACGATGAACTGAACCTAATCGAAGAAAAAAAATGGCAGCTTTATGCCATGGTCAATTATATCAGCAAAAAATGAAAAAAGCATTCGACAAAAAGGTCCAACCCTGTGTCTTTAGAGAAGGAGACCTCGTACTCAAAAAGGTATAATCATTTCTCACTGATCCTAGGGGCAAATGGACTCCAAATTACGATGGCCCCTATGTTATGAAGAAAGCCTTATCAGGCGGTGCCTTGAGACTCGCAACCATGGATGAGGAGGAGTTTACTTATCCCACAAACGTGGATGTAGTCAAGAAATACTTCATCTAAATAAAAAAAGTCTCGTTAGACTGAAAACCCGAAAGGGCGGTCCATGCAAAAATTAGAGACATAAATAAAAAAAATCCTCCCAATAGATTGAAAACCTGAGAGGGCAATCAAGGCAAAAGTTAGGGATTCATGGCAAGTAACTGCATCCGACAAGATTGGATCATCAAAAGTAACATCATCTGTCGAGAAATCCTCAATCAAAGTCACCTTCGACAAAGGCACAAGAATGTCCAGAATTCAAAGTTGGTAGAAGGATAGCGGTCTTTATGTTTCAATGTAGCCCTTTTCCTTTTAAATTACCATTTTCTAAACTTTGTAATGCTCCATGGGATCACGCGCTTGGCTGATTACCATTCTATCAATAAAATCCATAGTGCCTTTGTTTGCAATTCTCATTTATTCTGATTTGCAAAATGACATATTTATTTGATTAACATTCTTGAAACAAAAAATTTACTTTTTTTTTCAAATTTTCTTCCGCTTTTAAAACAAAGACGACAATTTTCTTTTTGGTTGATGAACACAAAAAGGAACATCAACAGTTTCTCCGACGGCAGTGAAACTCCAAAATACAGAATCGAAGTATTTCTTGTGATTAGCATATCCCGAATATAAGATCAAGTACTTCTGACAGAACATCCCATCTGTCATCCCCAGTAAGGTCTCTATCCACAGGAGTAAAGTGAGAAACAGGAATCCCTTCCTACAACAGGCTGGTATTTTTAGAGAACACCAATAAAGTCTTCACTCTCCCCAGGAGTCGCGTCTTGTTACTACCAAGAATAGGTAAATTTTAGCAACAGGTCCTTGTTCCCTCGACAAACCAATGGTACTCTTTATTTCCCGCAGTGGCAAAGTATCCACTTGTGTTCATCATTAGTCTGTATGCCGTGTCTGTTTTGTCAGCATAAGCATTCATTCATACATACATCATGCATATTTGATTTATAATACATAAGTTGCGCCATTCGCTCTGGTTGTGATGAATGTCCTATTTCCATTAGAGTCGTCAATCTTAGGCAGAAAAAATGCATTTTTTTTCTAAAATCCCCCACTGAGCTTGATCCTCGTGGAAGACTTTTCTTCAGTTTCCTTTCCACACTTGGATAGGGTAAAAATCCCAGTTTGAGTTCTTGCCTTATCGGGAAATGTCTTGATTAGACAATCTCTCTCCATTTTATTCTTGGATTGAAGTCGGTCCTTGACCATTTTGATAACTTGAACCTCTGAAAAGCAAGCAGACGTTTGGTTATACACCTTTGGAACTTCACTCTTCACCATTGAAGATGATATTTAGCTTTCCCGGATTAAGGAAAATCGCCAGTGCAAGCTCCTCAAAAAAGGACTCTTGGCAATATGGACATCACATTCCCAAAAAAAAATCTCAGCCAATCACCAAGTAAAAGGCAATCTATCAAGAGACTTATTTTTTCCCAGTAGGTTGACAAATGTCATCTCCCACAGAGAAATTTGCACACCTCTGCAGTTCAGATAAATGGCTCTCCCCAACAAGTCTGACATCAAATATTTTTCCATCAAATGGCATCTCCCCCAGTAAACCTTGGTGAGAAACTTGATGAAGACCCCCACAGATAGCATTCCTTGTCAAGAGAAGATTACGACAAGAAGAAACTAAGACCAGTTCCATGGCTGAAAACCAGGATAGAGGGGAAGTTTATTTTGAGAAGAAACTAAGACTAGTTCCATGGCTGAAGACCAGGATCGAGGGGACATTTATTTTAAGAAGAAACTAAGACCAGTTCCATGGCTGAAGACCAAGATCGAGGGGAAGTTTTACCCTTTTCTGAGATTACTTAGCAAAAGAAGATGGATCAGCAAAATTAGGAATTTGTTACCACTCACAACCACAATCAAAATTTTGGGTATTCTGATATTTAATCCTCCTGTACCTTGAATGTCCGAATATCTTCGCCATTCACACCTTCATGTCCAAGAAGATTAAATAGGGGCATCTGTCATACCCTAAATTTTGACCACAAGATTCCCCATCATTGTGCAAATCATCACCACAATATGGATGTACATTCATACCTCATCAATCTTCTCAAAGATTGTTGAGTGAATACTTTAGTCAAGGATTAGGGTTATCAAGCCCTCTCAAAACATTCAGGCAAATGATCAATCAAGAATTGACATAATCTTCAACTTTTCAAATCTCTCAAACATCCATGATGGATCAAGAGGACACCCACATCAAGAATCAAGCACAACATTGCATCATTGCAAGTTGATCAAGCCTCAAGATCATCAGTGTCACCAAATTAGGGTTTAGGTCGACCAAGGCCTCCAGAGAGAAATTTGCATCTGGGCATGAGCCAATACATTAATAAATGATTCAAGAAGCTCAAAAGAACCTCATGAGTCCATTCATAAGTTCAAATAACCTCAAGGGATGCATCTATAAAAAAATCAGGAATTAGGGTTTCTTGACCTAATTCACCCCTAAGTTAACTTTTGGAGCAAGGCATGAGCCAGGACCTCAAGACATGCTTTAAGGGCCTTAAATATATCATATTTATCCATTTAAAAGATTGGATTGATTCAAGGAACTTGATTCACAAGCAATGCAAGGATTCAAATTCATCTGGACCACAAATTAGGGTTTTTGATGAAAAGTCAATTGTGCCTTTGACTTTGAGTAAAACATGATCTTAAACCTTGGGACATGATTCAAGACACTCTAAAACACCTATCGAATCCACCCATTAGGTTCAATTTAGCCCAAGGACTTGATTTCATAAAGGATCACAAAGTTTGAAATTCATCTGATAAAAAGTCAATTGTGATCAAAACCAAGTTTGACTTTTGAGATTTTTTGACAAACATGGCCTCTTCAAGTTAAGAACAATGTTAACTTGTGATTTGGATCATAATCAATCAAGAAAAATCAATAAAAGTGAGGTTACTTGCAAAAAGGGAAACCTTGAGAAACATGAAATTTCACTAAGTTATGGAAAAAAAGTGATTTTTACCCAACTTTGCAAGACCATAACTTGTGATCCAAGCAACCATTTTCTCCCATCCAAAGCTCAAATGAAAGCTCTCATTACATACTACAATATTGTCAACTACACCACATTCCAAATCTTCATGGATTTTGAGTTATGGATGGAGCAAAATCACAAAAATTAAGAAATGGACATTTTTTGACACTTAGTGAAATTCTGCCAAGTTTCTCAGCTTGGGACACCAATGTTCAAAGGCACTTTTCATCATGATCCAAGATGAATCAAGACCAGATGTAAACATCAAAGTTGAAGTATGATATATGGGCCTTTCAAAAAGTACAAGAGCCTCCCATGGTTCAATTTGAGCTAGGAATTATGAATCTCACAAAATGGCAATTTTCACCTTGATTTGCCAAGGCAGAATTGTGTATTTCACACAATTTTGTCATTTTGATGACTTTGCAAACCTTGTCACTCTTCAAAATCATAAGGAATCTTATCAAAACCAACAAACTTTGAACCATAGTGCCTTGCAAGTCAAGACATCATCCCTTTTGGCATGTGGCATTCAAGTTTCAAATCCAAAAACTTAAAGTTTGTTATGAAGCATTTAAAGGATGCATAGAGGTGGCATGTATCAGTCCATAACCATCCAAATGAGTTAAGCTTAGTCCAAGAATCAGAAGACCATAGGCCTACAAGTTCAGATAAAGTCAATGGCTAAAGGAGACGTTGGACTCCTAGCCATATCCATTGGACCATAGGGTGATCCAACCCCCATTCATTATTCCTTGCAAAACAGTATTCCTCTACTATAAATAGAGGTCATTTGTGACTGATTTCAACACCCCAAAACATCACAACACATGTTTTCCACCATTTCCCTCTTGTGAACCAAAATTCCATTTTCAAAGAAGTGAGAATCGTGTTTTGAGATAGAGAGCAATTTAGCTCAAACCAACCATCCTAACACCTCACATACATCATATATGAGTGATCTAAACACTTAAACAACATCTGAAACCTCAGATTCATCAAGATCACATTCATCCCAAAGCCATCTGCAGTTGGAGTCGTGCCCACCAATCCAGAGGTTTTCAATCCATTCCAACCATCTCAACACACTACTTGAGGTTCAAGAAAGCTGTCCAGATCATGAAAACACTTCTGTAACACCTACAACTGAGGATTCGATTTCCTCTTGCAGAGGTAAGCCTGAACCTCTCAAACTCTATGATCCATGCATCATAAATGTGTTTTCAAGTTACAAACATGTTTCTGCACTTGTGTAGAGTGTTTCTCCTCAATTTATTACTTTGTATCTATCGTTTATGGAATTTTATAGAGTTCTTGCAAAAATTAGGGTTCATTTGTTCTTCACATGATTTCTCACTCCACACTTAAAAGAAATGCAATTAATTGGTATAATTGAAATCCTTGTTCAAAAACACACAACTTTCATGTTTGAATCGTGAAAAATCATTGTGTATTGAGTGAGATATGTGAGCTTTTGCAAATCGTCCATGGCGAGCACGAGCGAGGAAGAAGAAGGAGCCGTTGGCGCCCTTTTTCAAATTTTTTAATTTTTAAATATTTTTAATATTTTCAATTATTTTCAAAAATTCATATCTCTCTCATTTTTAATCTTTTTCGAGTGATTTTTTAAACATAAATCATTTATTCATTTTAATATTTTATTCCACAAAAAAATCAAAAAATATATTTTATATTTGATATATTTTTGAATTTTATAAAGAATTTCTTTTTATTTGTTTTAAACATTTTTAAATAAATTATTTCTCTTGATTTTTCAAAACCACTTGAATTTAAAATCATCTTGTGAATAAAAAATCTATTTTCAAACATTTATCAAAGTTCAAAACATGTTTATTAAATATATTTGGTATTTTACATCATTTTATTATTTAATTTTCTTTGAAAAATGTATTTTAATTAAAATTAGGGTTTTTCCTTGATTTTTAATTTCAAACTTTCTTTATTAACATTTTGGGCCTCTAATAGAGTGTAAGACCCAAACCCTTTTTGTAAATAAATAATCCTGGGCCTCTGTTATAGTATAAGTCCCGGTGCAATTTTCAAAATAACGACGCATTCATTATTTTCATCAGGGCCTCTACTTGAGTATAATCCCCACTTCTTTCTTTCAATAAACATTTTGGGCCTCTAATAGAGTGTAAGATCCAACACCCCTATGTACATAAATAATTTTGGGCCTCTGCTATAGTATAAGTCCCATAATGTCTTTTGGTATCGCAGTGCGATCACTGTTTTCAAAATAAGTCATCTGGGCATCTCCTTGAGTATAAGCCACAATCTTTTGTACATAACTTTTTTTACACAATAAACAACCTCCATGGGCCTCTCCTTGAGTTGTAAGCCCTATACCTCTGTTTTCAAAATCATCTGTCTGTTTTAAACTGGTACTAAGAGGAGCATTATTCCCGGTGAAACTGCTCTTAGACCACTTGGGCCTCTCTTTGAGTTATAAGTCCCAAAACATTTATTTCAATTCAGAATTCAAAGTTTTCTCAAAACTTTCTTCAATTTCTCAAAACCCTAATCAATCATACAATCATAATCATACAACCAGTAACAATACACTTTGGGCCTCCATCAGAATATAAGACCCAACATCTCTACAATTCAAATCACATCTGTTTATACACTTGTTCATATATTTATATATACTTGTGCATACCTGTTTAGAGTTTCCCGAGCAGTTAGGTCATCCTCAATTCATACTTAGGTCAAACATTGGGATACTCAAAACTTAGTTGAAACAACTAGTTCCCTCATAGGAAATTCCCTTAAATAGTCTGCTTTCTCTTAGGCTTTATTCAATATGGAACAGAGAAATCCATTATTCCTGGTGAAACTTTTCTCAAGACTGTCAAAACTTAGAAACTTATACAAAGGAATTCATTTCCCCAAAGAGGATTAATTCCCGGTGAAACCTCTTTTGAATTTCCTCAAACCCTAGAACTGTTCAACAAAGAAAGGATTATTCTCGGTGAAACCTTCCTTGAACTTTTCTTAGGTTTGGACCCACAGGCTTCTTAAAAGTCCCCCTAGCCTCCTCTTGGGCTTAATACAATGACCCACAGGCTTCTTAAAAGTTCCCCCTAGCCTCCTCTTGGGCTTAGTACAAGGACCCACAGGCTTCTTAAAAGCATAGGAAAGAATTTAGTCATCTCTACTAGTTCAATCCTCAAGAAAGTCAAAACCTTGGAATCTAAAGTCATTCAAGGTTTGATCTTCATCCCTAGAACCTTCTGCCTCCTCTTGGGCATCATACAAAGATCTCTCTCCAACCAGAGTCTACCTCTTCTTAAGAGACTTGGACAGCCTCAGCCTCCTCTTGGGTTCATACAAGCAAAAATTGGAAAGACTTATCCTCATAGTCTTCTCTTAGACTTCATACAAAGACCCTCAGGTTTCCTAAAGGAATAGGATAAATCCTGACCATCTTTACCAATACATCAATTCCCAGGAAATTTAAAACCTCTAAGGCATTCAAACTCATCTTTAAATCCCTTCTGATCCCCCAACAAGGCTTGACTTTCACCTTAAAATCCCCTGCCAGGGTCAGATCACAATCAACAAACCCCGAGGAGAATCAAAGCCTTTGTGGCAGTTGATAAATCAACTCTCTTCTATTCTCCATCAAGAGTTAAATCCCTTTCTGACTCCCCAAGCAGTTTGAACCTTCTCTTAAGATTTAGAATCCCTCAGCAAGAGTCCATCTCTCTTCAGGATTCCCTCAACCTCCTCTTAGGCTTCATATAATGATTTCCCCAGCCAGCCTCAATCTTGGACTTTGTACAAGACAAAAATAACACTCCCCAATTGAGTCAGTTTTATATACAAGTTATTCAAACTCTCCAGCTTCATCATCTTGGGCTTCAAACAAGATACACAAATAAAACATCCCTAGTAGTGTCAGTTTTCAACTCCTCTTAGCTTCAACCTTGGGCTTTGAACAAGGCACACAAAAATAAACATTCCCTCAGATGAGGCCATGAGTTCTCTCTATAGGAATACATTTTCTCTGTACATCACATATCAAAACAAACAACCAAAAACCTCTTTCCAGATAACCGATGTAAGTGGCAAGCCTCTGGATTCTACACATCCAAGCCAATGTCCTTCCTTTATCATGGTTAAAATTTCACTTTCATCTAACTGCTATAAGTGGCAAGCCTCTGGATTCTACATATCCAAGCCAATGACCTTCTCTTAACATGAAAGATTCATAAATGAAAAAGTGGCATTGCTCTACACTAAGTTAAAGCTTCTTCCTTTATGACATTTCTCTTATAAAGGAAATTATGGCATTGTTGGATTCCATACATCCCAGTTAAAGTAATTTCCCTTATAACCAATTACTCAACATACTTGTGATGAATAAGTGAGATATCTCCCTTTATAGATGACAAATTCTCTCTCAGTCAACTTTTAGCTTCAATCTTGGGCTTTGAACAAGACACAAATACTCTGCTACCTTCAATCTTGGGCTTTGAATAAGACACCAAACACTTTTCCTCCCATAGAATAGTAGGAACTACAATTGCTCTGATTTCCCAAATCTCTTTACGGGAATACGTAGGCATAAGATTGTGAAGTCTTACCGAGCACACAAATCAAAAATCTTAGGTCTAGTACCTTCCCAAAAACAATAGAAAACCCAAAAACAACAAAAACATTTCCTCAGTCCTCCCAAAGGAGAAACTTTCCCAATCAATAGCAGATAGATTTAAGAAAGCATTTCAAATATTAGAAAATACATGCAAATAAAGGTTCCTATGGATAACTAGAGATACTCTAGGTATTAATAGCTTCCCTTTGTGCAACCAAACCCCGATCCCAGATATCTTAGCATTTGTTAAAGAAAACACTTGCATGTAGGGTTAGTTTAAGATATCTTCCTATTCCTTTTAAGCTTCATAGGATAAATACAGAAATCAGGAAGTAGTACCAAAATTCGGTAGGTGGTCGCGTCACCAAAAAACTGACGCTACAATCAGACCACCACTTGTCTGGTCACATTGGTATACGATACTGCTTTGACCCATTTGGTGAAGTAATCAATGGCTACCAGGATGAACTGATGTCTGTTTGAAGCTCTGGGTTCAATCATGCCAATCATGTCGATTCCCCATATAAAAAAAGGCCATGGAGAAGAAAGAACTTTGAGATGCGTCGGTGGTACATGATTTTATCGGCGTATATCTGACACTTGTGACACTTCCTCATGTACTTGTAACTATTAGATTCCATTGTCATCCAATAGCATCCCGCTCTCAGAATTTTTCTTGCCATTGTATGCCCATTGGCATGAGTGCCAAAGGAGCCTTCATGAATCTCTTTCATTAGCAGGTTTGCTTCGTGTCTGTCCACGCATCTGAGTAAAACCATGTTGAAGTTTCTTTTGTAGAGCACATCATTGTTCAGGAAGAAGTTTCCATCTAGTCTTCTGAGAGTCTTCCTATCTTTTCTTGATGCCCAAGGTGGGTACTCTTGTCTTTGAAGGAAAAGCTTGATGTCGTGATACCAAGGCTTGTCGACGATGACGACTTCTATTGCAAATATGTAAGCGGGCCTATCACGGCGTATTATGTCAATCCTGGGTATGTTGTTCCATCGATTCACACTAATCATGGAGGATAAAGTAGCTAGTGCATTAGCCATGTGGTTTTCTTCACGAGGAATGTGATGAAAATCAATCTTGTTGAAGAAGGGTAAAAGCCTTCTTGCATAGTCTTTGTAAGGAATCAATCCAAGTTGACGTGTGTCCCACTTTCCTTTGACCTGATTTATAACCAGGGCTGAGTCTCAATACACATCTAAGTTCTTTATCCTTAAGTCAATAGCTTCTTCGAGACCCATGATGCAAGCTTCATATTCAGCCTCATTGTTTGTATATTTGAACGCCAATCTGGCAGTGAAAGGAATATGGGTACCCTGAGGTGTAACAATGATTGCCCCAATTCCATTTCCATAAGCTTTAACAGCTCTGTCGAATATTAATCCCCATTAGGATCCTGGCTATGGCCCTTCATTTGGTAGTGGTTCATCGCAGTCTTTCATTTTTAGATACATTACATCTTCATCCGGGAAGTCAAACTTGATAGATTCCGGATCGTCAATCGGTTGATGAGCCAGACGATCGGCTAAAACACTTCCTTTGATGGCTTTTTGATCATGGTACTCGATGCCGTATTCCGATAACAACATTTGCCAACGGGAAATCCTTCATGTTAAGGCAGGCTTTCCAAAGATGTACTTGATCGGGTCCATTTCATAAATTAACCAAGTAGTGTTACAAATCATGTACTGGCGAAGACGTTTAGCTGCCCAAGCTAGAGCGCAGCAAATTTTCTCAAGCATAGTGTATCGAGTTTCACAGTCCATGAACTTCTTGCTTAAGTAATAAATGGAAGATTCTTTTCTTTTTGTTTCGTCTTGTTAGCCAAGTACACAACCCATAGAGTCTTCCAAGACTGTTAAGTAAATGATTAGTGGTATTTCTTCCACTGAAAGGGACAGAATAAGTGGATTTAATAGATATTCTTTGATGTTGTCGAAAGCCTTTTGGAAGTCTTCTATCCATACACAACTTTGGTTCTTTCTGAGTAGTTTGAAGATTGGCGCACATGTCGCGGTCATGAAGAATATGAATCTTGAGATGTAATTCAGACGTCCCAAAAATCCTTTTACCCATTTTTCAGTCTTTGGAGCAGGCATTTCTTGAATGTCCTTGACTTTGTCGGGATCAACCTCAATTCCCTTTTGGCTGACGATGAATCCCAAGAGCTATCTTGAACGAACACCGAATGTGCACTTATTGGGATTCAAGCGGAGATTGTATTTTCTCAGACGCTGGAATAACTTTGAAAGGTGTTCCACATGTTCTTCTTCTGTTCTAGATTTGACAATCATGTCATCGATGTATACTTCAATTTCTTTGTGCATCATGTCGTGAAACAGAGTTGTCATAGCCCTTTGATAAGTTTCTCCTGCGTTCTTTAGACCGAACGACATTACTTTGTAGCGAAAGGTGCCCCATGGGATGATGAATGAAGTTTTTATCCATGTCTTCTGGCGCCATTCTGATTTGATTATAGCCCGAGAATCCATCCATGAAGGAGAATACTTTGAATTTTATTGTGCTGTCAACTAGCATATCAATGTGTGGTAGGGGAAAATCATCCTTTGGACTTGCTTTGTTTAAATCCCTGTAGTCCACACACATTCTGACTTTTTCGTCCTTCTTGGGAACTGGTACGATGTTGGCTAGCCATTGAGGATATTCTGAGGTGGCAAGAAAACCTGCGTCGATCTGTTTTTGCACTTCTTCCTTTATTTTGATGGCCATATCAGGGTGAGTCCTTCTCAATTTTTGTTTGACCGGAGGATATTCTGGTTTCAGTGGTAAGTGATGTTTCACGATGTTGCTATCCAACCCTGGCATGTCTTGGTAGGACCAAGCAAACACAATTGGAAATTATTTGAGCAGTTCTATCAAGTCTTCTTTGAAAGCTGAACTGAGTAGTGCTCCAATTTTGACTTCTTTTCTTTCTTCTTCTGAGCCCAAATTAACTGTTTCCAACATTCCTTTGTAAAGTTGAATGGATTTCTCCTCATTTTTTGAGTAATCGAGAGATCTCTTCTGGAATATCTTCGTCTTCTTCTTCTTCGGCTTCAAATACCGGGAACTCAAAGTTGGGAGAAGGCATTGGATCGTATGTTTCAATGGGGTTTAAAACAAGTAATATGCATAACGTGATGATTCCTTTTTAGAAAAGACAGAGAGAATGCAAAAGTGTGTGCAGTGTATTTTTTTTAATACGCTGGTTTTTATTTTGTTTTGTTTTTTTTAGGATTACCATTTTCCGGAAAAGCGAAAAGTGAAAATAGCAATAAATGCAGGAATTTAGAATGAAATTATTTATTTATGATTTATCGATTCTTGAAACACAACCCTATAAAACAAAACTCTTTCGCTCTGGGCGAAGCAAAGAGGGACATTTACAGACAAGTAAGCCCTATAAAACATCCTTTTCACCCGGGAAAAGTGAAAGGTCAAAACAAAGATGAGACAATTACTTTGATTTATGAACGATAATCGGGACATCGACCGCGATCCAATTGTGAAGAACTCCTCTGTGGATCACAAAGTCCTGTATTTTTCTTTTAGGATTGTCTTCAGTAATTACACTAATTTCTGGCAGAGTTGGATCACTAGAGTCTTCTTCTCATGCAGCGTTATCATAAGAGGACTCTTCTATTGTATCTTCAACAGTATTTTCATTTTCAATAAGATCTCCCCATCCAGTGGGCTGGATGTCTTCATATCTGATGCGAGAGCTTTTGTGAGCAGTGTACTTCACTAGAAAGTCGTACTTGCCGCTCGGCTGTCCCAAGGTATCCCAAGTTTCTGAGGGGATAGATGAGTCATCTTTTTCAATGACATTGACCTCAGGAAATGCAAAGTTGATAAACTCTTATCCTACGATTCTTGCAACTTCATCAACATGATGTTTGACATCTTCAGAATTTTCTAGGTAAGGTTCCCACGACTCTGGGAGAACAGGCGGATTTTTCTCAAGGTTATTCAACAGATATGCATTCTCTGGCTGACTCTTTTGCCTTGAGTCTTCCATGTAAGGTTTCCAAATGGGAAAATCATCCATAGGATCATATGAGTTATAATCGAAGTTGTCTTTCATCAAAGTATCTTCTTCCAATGAGTTGGGAGGAGCACGGCATCCCTCGGGATCATAATCTCCGTAGATCATTCTGACGACTGATCGAGGTATATATCTGGGAATTTGCTTCGGAGAGCAAAATGGCATGTATGTTTCTTCCTGAGATATATATCCTTCATCGTTGAAATAAGATTTCCACTCTTCATCTGTATCAGAAGAATTATTTTCCTTGTTGGTGTGGACTTCCTGAGAGATTGGGTGGAGGAAGCCTCCACTGTGGAAGAAATCATGTATGGGACAAAAGCTTTCATCCTTTTTTGTAGCCTTGGTAAATACTGGAGAAAAACCGAGACCTTTTCTTGTCTTGTTATCAACAGGGATCACAACTTTCCCCCATCCTTTTATGTCACTACTTCCCATTATCTGGAGAGTGCCTTTGTATGAGGAAATTGATGTTCCTTTTCCTTGATGATTCTCATTGCTCACGGAGAGTGCTTGAAATTGAGTTCCAATGACTTCTTCTGGCACTAAATATGAGAATTATGAGAGGTTGTGTAGAGTGCGGTTTTTGTCAATGACGCAACCACCTTACCGCAATGGATTGGGATTGCTACTTTCTGATTTCTATATTTATCCTATAAATCTAGAAAGGAAAGGGAAGATATCTAAAACTAACCTTGCACGCATATGTTTTCTTTAACAAATGCTAAGAGATTAGGGATCGGGGTCTGGTTATACAAAGGGAAGCTATTAACACCTAGTGTATCTATGGTAATCCATAGGAACCTTCTTTTGCATGTATTTCTATTAACTTTGAATGCTTTCTTGTGTTTATCTACTGTGGATTGGGAAAGTTTCTCCTTTGGGAGAGTTGAGAGAATGCTTTTGTTGTTTTGGGTTTTCTGTTATTTTTGGTAAGGTACTGGACCTAAAGTTTTTGATTTGTGTGCTCGCTAAGATTTCGGAATCTTATGCCTACATATTCCCGTAAAGAGATTTGGGAAATCAGAGCAATCGTAGTTCCTCCTATTTCTATGGGAGGAAAGATATTTGATGTCTTGTTCAAAGCCCAAGATTGAAGCTAACTGGGTATTTATATCTTGTTTAAAGCCCAAGATTAAAGCTAAAGGTTGACTGAGAGAGAATTTGTCATCTCTAAAGGGAGATATATCACCTATTCATCACAAAATGTTGAGGGGTTGATTATAAGGGATATTACTTTAACTGGGATGTGTGGAATCCAGCAATGCCATAATTTCCATTATAAGAGGGATGTCATGAAGGAAGAAAGCTTTAACTCCGTGTAGAGCAATGCCACTTTTTCCTTATGAATCTTTCATACTAAGAGAAGGACATTGGCTTGGATGTATAGAATCCAGAGGCTTGCCACTTACAGCTGTTAGATGAAAGATATGTTTGAACCAGGATAAGGGAAGGACACCAACTTAGATTTTGGATCAACAAGTGTGACACTTACAACAATTATCTAGAAAGGTTTTGATTGTTTGTTTTAGTATGTGATGTATAGAGGGAATATCCTCCTGCAGAGAGGACTCATGGTCTCATCTGAAGGTATGTTGATTTTTATGTGCCTTGATCAAAGCCCAAGGTTGAAGCTAAAGGAAACTGACTCCACTGGGGAGGGTTTTTTTCTATCTTGTACAAAGCCCAAGATTGAGGTTGACTGGGGAAATCATTATATGAAGCATGTCTAAATTGTAATGTGGGATTCCAAAGGGTTTTAACCTTGCTGGGAATTAGGGAAGAGTTGAAGTACCAGATGCCATGAGGCTCTGATTCTGTTAGGGATTTTTTGATGGTAAATTGACCCAGGTTGGGGAATTTTTAAGGTGAAAGTCAAACCTTGTTGGGTATCAGGGGAGTTTAAAGATGAGTTTGAAAACCTATGAGGTCTTCAATTTTGCTGGAGACTAGTGTACTGGTAAAATGATCAGGGTTTTTCATGTGTTTTTAAGGAAACTTAAGGGTCTTTGTATGAGATCTAAGAGGAGATGAGACTTTCCAAGTCTTATTTGAATGAAGCCCAAGAGGAGGTTGAGACTGTCTAAGTCTCCTAAGAAGTGGTAGATTCTAGTGAGAAATCTTTGTATGATACCCAAGAGGAGGTTGTAGGTTCTAGGGATGAAGATTAAACCTTAGAATGATGTGATGTACTTGGAAATTTGACTTTCCTGGGGATTGAACTAGTAATGATGACTAATTTCTATCCTATGCCTTTAGGAGGCCTGGGGGTCCTTGTACTAAGCCCAAGAGGAGGTTGGGGAACTTCTCAGAAGCCTGTGGGTCCTTGTACTAAGCCCAAGAGGAGGTTGGGGATGATTTTAAGAAGCCTGTGGGTCCAAGCCCAAGAAAGGTTTCATCGGGAATAATCCTTTCTTTGTTGAACAATTCTAAGGTTTGAAGAAATTCAAAAGAGGTTTCACCGGGAATTAATCCTTTATGGGGAAATGAATTTCTTGTATACATGTATATTTCTAAGTTTTGACAGTCTTGAGAAAAGTTTCACCGAGAATAATTCCTTTCTCTGTTCCATATTGAATAAGCCCAAGAGGAGGCAGACTGTATTGAGGGAAGTTTCCTATGAGGGAACTAATTTTGACTAAGTTGAAAGTAACTTATGGTTTGACCTAAGTGTAGACCTAACTGCTGGGGGAAACTCTAAACAAGCATGCACAAGTATATATACAGATAAGTGAACTGACAGATATATAAACAAATATGCATAAAAAAGGATGTTGGGACTTACATTCTGAGAGGAGGCCCAAGTGTATGGCAATCTGTTGTATTGACTACAACTGTATGATTAGGGTTTTAAGAAATTGAAGAAAGTTTTGAGAAAACTTTGAATTTGAATTTGAAAAAAAAGTAAGTTGTTAAAAAGAAAAGAATGCTTGGGGCTTATAACTCAAAGAGAGACCCAAGTGGTCTAAGAGCAATTTCACCGGGAATAATGCTCCTCTTAGTACACGTTTAAAACAGATGGATGATTTTGAAAATAGAGGTATGAGGCTTACAACTCAAGGAGAGGCCCATGGAAGTTGTTTATTGTTTAAAACAAAGTTTTGGAATAAAATATTGGGGATTATACTCAAGGAGAGGCCCAGATGACTTATTTGAAAACAATGATCGCACTACGATACGGAAAGACGTTTGTAGGACTTATACTACAGCAGAGGCCCAAAGTTGTTTTTGTACAAAGAGGGGTTGGGTCTTGCACTCTATTAGAGGCCCAAAAGTGTTTGTAAAAGAAGAAAAATGGGGCTTATACTCAAGGAGAGGCCCAGATGATTTATTTGAAAAGGCGACGACCGCGTCGCGGTTTGAAAACCAAGAGGGACTTATAAATGACTGAGGCCCAAATTTATTTATGTACAAGGAAGAATGAATCTTACACTCTAATAGAGGCCCAACCGATTATTTTTATATAAGAGTTGGGGCTTATAGCTCAAGGAGATGCCTAGATGAAAAACCGCGATCGCACCGTTTATTTTGAAAATCGTATCGGGACTTATACAATGATTGAGGCCAAAAATTATTGTTTTTACAAAGGGGATGGGTCTTACACTCTATTAGACGGTCAAAAGTGTTTCAAATGAAGTTTGAAAAAATCAAAATTAAGAAAAAAAAAACTAATTTTAATTTAAAAAATACAATTTTCAAATGAAATTAAATAAAAAATGATATAAAATATCAAATATATTCAAAAACAAGTTGTAAACTTTGAAAAAATGTTTTGAAAAATCATGTTTAATCACATGAAAACTTGGAATTCATTTGAATTTGAAAAATCAAGGTGGAAATTTCATTGAAAAATGTTTAAAAACAAATAAAATGAAATTATTTACAAAAATTCAAACTATATTAAATAAATAATATAAATTTGATTTTTTTGTAGAATAAAATATTTTAATATTTTTGTGAATTCTTAAAAAAAGAACCAATAAAAAATGATTAAAAATGAGAGAGAAATTAATTTTTGAAATCAATTAATAAAATATCAAAATATTCAAAAATTTGAAATTTTGAAAAAGGCGCCAAGAACACCTTGTGTGGTTCGCGCGAACTCTATTTTTGCAGATTTGCAAAACCTCACTATTCTCTCTAATTACTCAATGGTTTTGCACGATTCAAATATCAATCTCACTCGTTTTTGAACAAGGATTCCAATGGTACCAATAAATTGCATTTATATTAAGTGTGGAGTGAGAAATCAAGTGATGAACACATGAACCCTAATTTCTGCAAGAACACTATGAAATCCTATACCCTATAGCTACAAAGCAATTGATTGAGGGGAAACACTCTACATAAGTGAAGAAACATGTTTGTAACTTGAAAACACGTTTATTATGCATGGATCATTGAGTTTGAGAGTTCAGGCTTACCTCTTGCAAGAAAAAATCAAATTCTGATGTAGAGGTGTTACAGATGTTGTGTGATGATCTGAACAACTTCAATGGACCTAATGTAAGGTGTTTGGAAGCTTGGAATGGATTGAAAGCACCTGGATCTTGTTGTGGTACCTCAACTGCAAATAGGCCAAAAAGCTTGAGCAAATGGATGGTGACTTAGTGATTCTGGTGTTCCAGATGTGTTTTGAGGTTATGGATCACTTATACATGACATATGTGAGGTGTTAGGATGGTTAGTTTTAATGGAATTGCTCTCTATTTGAAGATTCGAATGTTACTTGCTAAAGAAGCATTTTCTGGTTTTTTGAGGGTGAAAGGAAGAAAAGCATGAGTTGTTATGCTTTGGTGTACTCAAACTGATCAGAAATAACCTCTATTTATAATAGAGCAACTTTGTTTTGGGAGCAATATTGATTGGAGGCTGGATCACTCCATTATCCATTGAACTTTGTCATGTAGCCAAAGTTTCCTCTAGCCATTGGCTTGGGTCAATCTTGCAGGCCTATGGTCTTCTGATGCTTGAGTTCATATTGACTCATTTGCAATGTTGTGGTCTGATACATGCCAGCTCCATGCACCCCTTAAATGCTTCATGACAAAATTGAAAGTTTTGGATTTTGAACTTTGAATGTCACATGCCTAAAGGATGAGGTTTTTGACTAGGTGGCCTTGTGATCAAATTCTTCATCATTCAAGTTGATTTTGAACAGAAATGAAATGATGCAAGTGTCCAAAATTGGCTCAAGAAATCGTTGGAACCAAGTTATGTCTTCATGCCTTTGTGTGGGCAGGGTGAAAAATGCCATTTTTGGAGGCTTATAACTCCTTGCTCAAGTTGAATCATGAGACGCTCTTGTACTTTTTCGAAAGCCCCTATAACATACTTCAACTTTGATGTTTAACTTTGGTCTTGATTCATCTTGGATCATAATGAAAAATGGCCTCAAAGTTGGTGAAAATCTAAAATAGATTCTGTCCAAAATTTCACTAAGTGTTGAAAAAGTGTCCATTTTCCATTTTTTTGTGATTTTGATCAATCCATAACTCAAAATCCATGAGGATTTGGAATCTGTTGTAGTTTAAAATCGTGAAGTATGTAATGAGAGCTTTCATTTGAGCTTTGACTGGAAGAAAAAGGTTGCTTGGATCACAAGTTATGGCTTGCAAAGTTATGTAGAAATCACTTTTTTTTCATGACTTAGTGAAAATTCAAGTTTCTTATGATTGCCCCTTTTGCAAGTAACCCCACTTTTCTTGATTTTTCTATATGGATGATGATCCAAATCATAAGTTAACATTGTTTTTGACTTAGGGAAGCCATGTTTGTCAAGAAATCCAAAAAGTCAAACTTGATTTTTGGGCACATTTGACTTTTTGTCAGATGATTTTCAAACTTTGTGATCCTCTATGAAATCAAGTTCTTGACCTAATTCAAACCTAATGGATGGATTCTATAGGTGTTTTAGAGTGTCTTGAATCATGTCCCAAGGTTTGGGATCATGTCTTGGTCCAAAGTCAAAGGTACAGTTGACTTTTCATCAGAAAACCCTAATTGGTCCAGATGAATTTGAATCCTTGTATTGCTTATGAACCAAGTTTTTTTGAATCAATCCAATCTTGTAAATGGATCAGTATGATGTATTGGAGGTCTTCAAAACACTTCTTGAGGTCTTGACTCATGCCTTGCTTCAAAAGTCAACTTAAGGGTGAATTAGGTCAAGAAACCTTAATTCCTGATTTTTTATGAATGCATCCCCTGAGGCTATTTTGAACTTGTGATTGGGTCCATGAGGCCCCTTTGAGCTTCTTGGATCATTTTTTGAAGTATTATCCCATGCTCAGATGAAGATTTCCCTCTGGAGGCCTTGGTCGACCAAAACCCTAATATGGTGACACTAATGATCTCGAGGCTTGATCAACTTGAAATGTTGTATTCTCATGCTTGATTCTTGATGTGGTAGACCTCTTGATCCTTCATGGATGTTTTAGAGGCTTGACAAGTTGAGGATCATGTCCATTCTTGATTGATCCTTTGTCTGAGTACTTTGAGAGGGCTCAAAACCCTAATTCTTGATTATAGTGAATGCTGAACAATCCCTGAGAGGATTGATGAGGTATGGAGGTACATCCATATTGTGGTGATGATTTGCACAATTATGGGACATCTTGTGGTCAAAATTTAGGGTATAAGAGATGCCCCTATTTAATCTTGTTGGGCCTGAAGGTATGAATGGCGAAGACGTTCGGACATTCAAGGTAAAAGAGGATTAAATATCAGAATACCCAAAATTTTGATGGTGGTAATGAATAACAATTATTTGCTCATCCATCTTCTTTTGCTAAGTGATGTTACTTAGAAAAGTGTAAAACTTCCCCTCGATCCTGGTCTTCTACCATGGAACTAGTCTCAGTTTCTTCTTGAAATAAACTTCCCCTCGATCCTAGTCTTCTGCCATGGAACTGGTCTCAGTATCTTTTTGTCGAGTTCTTCCCTTGATAAGGAATGCTATTTGTAGCGGTCTTCATCAAACTTCTCGCCGAGTTTTACTGGGGAGACACCATTTGATGGAAAAAGATTTGATGTCAGACTTGCTGGGGAGAACCATTTGTCTGAACTTCAGGGGTGTGCAAACTTCTCTGTGGGAGATGCCATTCGTCGACCTACTGGGGAAAACAAATCTCTTGAGAGATTTATTTTTGCTCGGTGATGTTACATCATACTTCCCTTCGAGACCTTTTTCGGAGACAAGCCATGTGATGTAATACAATTTTGAGGTGCTGATGACTTTATTGAAAGCAAAAAAATTTCGGGGAGAAACTGCCATATTACCAAAAGTCTTTTGGTGGAGAGGCTTTCTCTGGGATTTTTCCTTAATCCGGGAAAGCAAAATATTATCTTCAACGGTGAAGAGTAATGCTCCAAAGGTGCCTTTTCGAATGTCTTCTTGCCTTTTAGAGGTTCAAGTTATCAAAGAGGTTGAGGACCGATTTCAATCCAGGAATACACTAGAGAGAAATTGTTTAGACGATACATTTCCGTACGAGGAAAGAACTTAGATCAAAATTTTGTCCTATCTGACGTAGAAAGGAAGACTGACGACTCTATTGAAGGGATGACATTTATCACTTGGGGATGAGTATGACCAAAGTGATATTAATGCAATATGAACATGAATATGAATCAATTATGCATGATGTATGTATGTTTATGCTGACAAAATAGACACGACATACAGATTGACGATGAACACAACCGGATACTCGGCCACTCTGGGAGATGGGGGTATCATTGGAGATTTTGAAAGTTGTATTTTTTGTTTGGGAAAAGGGATTCCTATCTTCGTTTCTGTTTCCGGAGGTACAAACTTGCTAGAGATAGAAATCTATTCTTGCTTTTCAGAGGTGGACCCTACTGGGGAGAAAAACCAACAATTAGTTTTCAAGGGTAAGAACTCTGCCGGGGATGATAGATGGATCATTCCGTCCGAAATAGTTGATCCTTTATTTAGGGAGTACTTTGATTCTGCATTTTGAGTTTTGATCACTACCGGAGAAGAAGTCGATATTCCTTTTTGTGTTTATTAATAAAGAGGAAATGACCATATTTGTTTTAAAAGCAGGAATAAATTCGAAAGCAAAAGTAAAAATTCATTTTTTGTTTTAAGAATCGTTGATCATATTAAAATGTCACTTCGCAAAGCAGAATAACTGAGAATTGTAAATAAAAGGCACACGGACTCAAATTTTATTAATAGAATGGAAATCAGCTTAATGCGTGATTCTATGGAACATTACAAAGTTTAGAAAATGGTAATTTAAAGGAAAAGGGGCTACATTAAAACATAACGACCGATATCCTTCCTCCAACTTTGAATTCTGGACATTCTGAGCTTCTGTCGAAGGTGACCTTGACTGGAGTTTTCCTGACGGGTGACGTTACCGCTGGACATTCCGATCTTGTCGGGCGTAGTTACTTGCCACGAATACCTAATTTTTTCCTAGATTGCCCTTTTAGGTTTTCAATCTATCGGGATGATTATTGTTTATGTCTCTAATTTTTTCCTGGACCGCCCTTTCGTGTTTTCAATCCAACGAGACATTTTTTTTATTTAGGCGAAGTATTTCTTGACTACATCAACATTTTTGGGGTAGGTAAACTCTTCTCCATCCATGGTTGTGAGTATTAAAGCACCACATGAGAAGGCTTTCTTAACAACATAAGGGCCATCATAATTCGGTGTCCATTTGCCCTTGGAATCAGTGAGAAATGACTGTATCTTCTTGAGCATGAGGTCTCCTTCCCTGAAGACACGGGGTCAGACCTTTTTATCAAAGGCCTTCTTCATTCTTTGCTGATATAACTGACCATGGCATAAAGTCGTCATTCTCTTTTCTTCGATTAGGTTCAATTCATCGTATATGCTCTGACGACATTCGGCTTCTGTTAGATTGGCTTCCATCAAGACTCTCAGTGATGGGATCTATACTTCTATGGGGAGCACTGCTTCCATGCCATATACTAGAGAGGAAGAGGTTTCCCCTGTTGAAGTACGGACAGATGTGCGATAACTGTGAAGAGCAAATGGCTGCATCTCATGCTAATATTTGTAGGTTACTACCATCTTCTGAATGATTTTCTTGATATTCTTGTTAGCCACTTCTACTGCTCTATTTATTTTAGGCCGGTAGGGAGATGAGTTATGGTGTTCGATCTTGAACTCAGCACACAACTCTTTCATCATCTTGTTGTTCAAGTTGCATCCATTATCTGTAATGACCTGGCTTGGAACACCATAACGGCATATGAGATTGTTCTTGATAAATCGGACCACCACTTGTCGGGTTACATTGGTGTATGATACTGCTTTGACCCACTTGGTGAAGTAGTCAATGGCTACAAGGATGAACTGATGTCCGTTTGAAGCTTTGGGTTCAATCATGTCGATTCCCCATATAGAAAAAGGCCATGGAGAAGAAAGAACTTTGAGATGCGTTGGCGGTACATGGTTTTTGTCAGCGTATATCTGACACTTGTGACACCTCCTCATGTACTTGTAGCAATCGGATTCCATTGTCAGCCAATAATATCCTGCTCTCAGAATTTTTCTTGCCATTGTGTGTCCATTGGCATGAGTGCCAAAGGATCCTTCGTGAATCTCTTTTATCAACATGTTTGCCTCTTGTCTGTCTACGCATCTGAGCAAAACCATGTTGAAGTTTCTCTTGTAGAGTATATCATTATTCAGGAAGAAGTTACCAGCTAGTCTTCTGAGAGTCTTCCTGTCTTTTCTTGATGCCCCAGGCGGGTACTCTTGTCTTTGAAGGAAGCACTTGATATCATGATACCATGGTCTGTCGTCTATGACTGCTTCAATCGCGAAGATGTAAGCAGGCCTTTCAAGGCGCATTATGTCAATCCTGGGTACGTCGTTCCATCGACTCACACTAATCATGGAGGATAGAGTGGCTAATGCATCAGCCATGTGTTTTTCTTCACGAGGGATATGATGAAACTCGATTCTATTGAAGAATGGTAATAACCTTCTCGCGTAGTCTTTGTAAGGAATTAATCCTAATTGATATGTATTCCACTATCCTTTGATCTGATTTACAACTAGGGCCAGGTCTCCATACACATCCAAGTTCTTTATCCTTAAGTCGATAGCTTCTTCGAGACCCATGATACAAGCTTCGTATTCAGCCTCATTGTTTGTGCATTTGAACGTTAAGCTGGTAGTGAAAAGGATATGGGTACCCTGAGGTGTTACGATGATTGCCCCAATTCCGTTTCCATAAGCATTGACGGCTCCGTCGAATATTAGTCCCCATTGGGAACCTGGTTCTGGCCCTTCGCTGGGTAGCGGTTCATCGCAATCTTTCATTTTTAGGTACATGACATCTTCGTCTAGGAAGTCAAATTTGACTTATTCCTAATTGTCAATCGGTTGATGAGCCAAATGATCGGCTAAAATACTTCCTTTGACAGCTTTCTGAGCATGTTACTCGATGTCATATTCCGATAACAACATCTGCCAACGGGAAATCCTTCCAGTGAGAGCAGGCTTTTCAAAGACGTACTTGATCGGATCTATTTCAGATATTAACCAAGTGGTGTGACAAATCATGTACTGGCGAAGACGTTTGGCTGCCCAAGCCAGAGCGCAGAAAGTTTTCTCGAGCATAGTTGTTGCGGTGAAAATCGGATAACAAATTATTAATTAATTTGCATCATATTTCTTTTACAACTGACTTTGATTTATCCAAAGGAAAGGTTCAAGATCGTTAGAAAAACCTAAAGGGAAAGATCTAAGGTTCGGGGGTTGGTTACGCCTAGGGAAGGTATTAGCACCCTAAACGTCCGTAGTACTCTACGGGAGCCTCTTGTCAAATGTTATCTTATGTTTGCTAAAGGGTTCTATGCTAAAGGTTAGTTAGCGGGAGAAGTGATAAATTCATTATGATGAATACCACTAAGAGTTGAGGAACTCTCTCCTAATGCTAGTCGTAATTTCTATGGCTCTGATGAGGCCAAGAAATAAAGTTTCTTCCTAAGAGGTTACTTAGGTTAAGATAGGAGGTCATGACTTTAAGAGCCAACATATTTCACCTTCCTTTGGAATGGGGAAATAATAGTTATAAGATTCTAAGAGATAACAAGTTATGATTCAAGTATGAGGATATAAAAGACATGCACAAGATATGAGGTGAGTAAAATTAAGATGTCAATACATATGAGATATGATCAAGCAAGGTTAGAACCACACATTAGATAAACCTGTTAAACAAAGGTAGTGGCAAGATATGTAAAGAAAAATAACTTAAGAGGAACTTCCACTTTCAACAAGAATAAAGGTCATCAATAATAAGTATTTTCAACCATTTTTTTGTACCTAAAAAGTATATTTAATTAGGAAAACATAGCAAAAAAAAAGGAGGAAAAAGTATCAAAAATGAGAAAGTTATGGTATTTTGAAATTAAGGTATAAACTTGCAAAATAATTAAAAAAAGACAAGTGATTAAAATAAAGGGAAATGGCAACCATGGGGATTGAACCCAGGTTCTCACGTGTACAACCCAAGATCAACTCCACTAGACCAGCGCGCGCGTGTGGTTATAAAATGAAAGCACACATATATGTTAAAGAGGGCGAAAATGGAACAGAAAAAAAATATAAAATGAAAAAAAAAGGACCGGGCAGGGATCGAACCCAGGTCCTTTGGGCGAAATGGCAAGGCAAGGCATACATTCTGCCACTGGGGTGGCTGTTTCATCCGTTAATATAATTGTTCCAATAACCACATAATACAAACATGCGCGCATTATCCAAAAAAGAAAACAAAGCTGCCAAACTCAAAAACCAGTTGAAAACAGAAAACCAGAGCACATCATTCATCCTGCAGCAATCATCAATAACAGGGACAAGACTTGGATGATATTTTCAGCATCAGATAAATTAACAAACTGAAATGCTAGATAATGTAAAGATATTCAAACCAAACTCCAAACAAATCCTCATTTTTTGGTACACAAACAGATCCAAACATGAATTAAACAAGTGAAGCATAAAAGTTTAGCACACAATGGCATATTCACAGGTATTTATTAAAAGACAAGACTTGGGTGCAAATACTCATGTATACTAGGGATTGAAAAGCATGGCAAAGGAACAGGATGGCATATTTAAACATGAGACGGCATGGTTTCACTATCCAACAATAACAACATCCAAATGGAACCTGAGCGAGCATGAAAGCAGCAGCACAAAGCACAAGTAATTGATAGCACATGAGTAGCAAGCATACAATACCCAATTGGAAATCAATACAAGGATACGAATTAAAACGCAATACATGAAGGTTGTGGAAACTGATAGCAGCAGGGTGCTAGGGGAACTGTTGTGAAACGGCATTCATTAAGAAAATCAAACAGAAACAGCTAGCTGTTGGTGATCAAGGTGTTGTTTCAGGGCGGTGACTTTTAAAGGTTCAAGCATATATCATGTTTACAGGATGCTAATTGGGACATATTCAATAAACAAACAAATCCAAAATGGCATGGTAAGCAATATTCAACAAGCATACTTATTAAAGACACAAGGATATTCATATTAGGGAAACCAAAGAAACAGCAGGGCATGGTTATGATCATGAATCACATGTTGGCAAACAAATATCAGATTGGATGAGAATAGTCTTGGCAGCAGGCAAGTATAGACAAACAGATAGGATTCAAAAACAGACATAACAGGTATATTGGCAAAATTTGAATCAGGTTGACGTATATAGGATACACCAGTCATAAACACATAGTGCACACTGACTCAAAATAAATGGCAAGGCTAAAAAAAATGCATCCAGAATATGTATTGCAAATATGTGCACAAAGAGATGTGTCCATAAATGTATGAATGTGTCAATATATCCAAATGAATCTACAAACAAAATTAGTTTAGAAACAACATCAATAGTTACAAACATCTAAGCAGTTAGTTATTACCAAATGGCATCAAGTTGCTTCCCCCACAAGAAAATATGAAAGATATGCTCTTAGACCAGATGATTCGTTTCATGGAACTCACACATATGACTTGAACAGCTGGATAGCAAATAACTCAACCTAAATGTAAATCTCATGGCATTTGGAAAAAAATCCACAAAAGTTTGAACTCAAAAAGCAGAGGTCTAACATAAAAAAGGTGAACCAAACAAATCAGCAAGCTGAAAACAACACTTCAAAACTACAAATCAAACCAGCTACACACCTCAACAAACTACCAATTCATGTATCAACCTTAAGCACCAAGAACAACCTAGTTCAAAATACAAGCTCAGGATAGGTCAAGGTTGTATCACTTCAAGATATGGATAACCACATGGATCAGTTCAAAATAACATTCTTGTAACATATTTAAGTAAAGAAAAAGTTTCTTACTACAAGCAAAACTCAAAGAGCGAAACATCCTAAATCCAATATATGGAGAAGTTTCGATGCACAAAAGTGACTAAAGAGTAACAAGTAAATTGAGTTATTTTTAGTAAAGAAACAACAAGTTTTATTATTAACAAAACTTATAGTGATCTTGGAACCAAGACAACCTAAACAGCTCGACCATGAAGCTTAAAACTTAGGAGGATGCAAGTGTTTTGAAATCAGTAAGAATGAGCTATGTTTAAGAACGTGGTCATAATAACATCTAGGACAGAAAGTCCACACATATTTTATGCATACAACACATGTGTTATGACAGCAAGCAAATACAACCATGATGATAACATGTAATGGAAAATGGACAATGAGTAAACATACAGAAAATGGGAAGGAAATGTTACCAAGTGGAGTAATGTCCACTACGCCTTCCAATGAACTGAATGCCTTTCTTCTGAACTAACCAAAACCCTCCAAAGCAAGCCTTTCTAAGAACTCAGAATCTCTTTGAGTGTTTTTGTGAGGAAATCTTGATGATATTTTTGAGTGTTTTTGTGAATGGTTGTTGGTGAATTGCATTGAACCTCCATCCTCCATTTATAGGCAAGGGACTGGGTCAAGGTTATGGGTCGGGTCAGGTTAGAATTTTCATCCCAGTGGTAGTGGCTAGGGTTTCTTGTATCAACCAAACCATATAGTCGTTGCTCCTCTGATTTACCAGAGCCAATGAGGGTAGCATCTTCTTTCCTTTCCTTTCTATCAGCCTGTGTACACTCTAATTGGGAAATAAAAAACGACCTTACTCTGCTCTATTCGCAGGTGGTGCAGAAAATCGCACCAAAGGAAACCTCCATCCTTGTTTTTTCCAATTGAAATCTTATAGAACTCAAAGAGGTGACTTTAGGGCAAGATGAATTGGATGATATTGCCAAGATTTGTGTTGATTTGATGAATTCGAATTCGTAGAGATTGTCTTGAATTTAGGAGTGAGAAACGTTGAACACTTCGTTTTCCTTTTCTGCAAAATATGGAATAGTCGAGCAAGAGGGAAGAAGGGGAAAGCTCAGAGACACGTGCCTGTCTGCAATTGGCTCATCCTGGGCGTTGAAAAGTCAAAGCTCATAGAAACCATTCTGATTGGTTGATCGTTGAGTCATTGGCCAATCAAATTTTGGGAATATCCACAATTGTCCAATAAGACCATCACACGTATCCCACTAATAAACTCTAAGTTTCACTTAATTGAGGATTAATTAACCATTAAGTTGTAATTATTTAATTGGACAAAATAAGATAATTCCTCTTTTTTATGTAATTACATAATTAAATTGCAAATTAACATAAATGACTATTAAAATAAAAACAAATATTGAGGTGGAAAAATAAATTAAATGGGTAAATGATAAAATGATAGATAAATAAAAAGCAATGAATTAAAATGATAAATAAATAAATACAATTAAAAATGATAAATAAAAATGCTAGATAAAATTAAATGCTATATATAAAAAATGTTAAGAGCATGTTATATCAGACAGATAAAATGGGCTGAAATGAGCCATAGCAAAGATAAGGCCGATAAATCAAATAAACCTAGCACAGAAAGATGAGGGTAAAATTTGGGGTGCAACAATAGTGTATCGAGTTTCATAGTTCGTGAACTTCTTGCTTAAGTAATAAATGGCAGATTCTTTTCTTTTTGTCTCATCTTAATGGCAAAGCACACAACCCATAGAGTCCTCCAAGACTGTTAAGTAAATGATCAGTGGTCTCCCTTTCACTGGAGGAGACAGAATAGGTGGATTCAGCAGATATGCTTTGATGCTATCGAAAGCTTTTTGGCAATCTTCTGTCCATACACAGCTTTGGTTCTTTCTGAGTAGTTTAAAGATTGGCGCGCATGTCGCGGTCATGAGGGATATGAACCTTGAGATGTAATTCAGACGTCCCAAAAATCCTCTGACCTATTTTTCAGTCTTTGGAGAAGGCATTTCTTGAATGGCCTTAACTTTGTCGGGATCAACCTCAATTCATTTTTGGCTGACGATGAATCCTAAGAGTTTTCCTGAGCGAACACCGAATGTGCACTTATTAGGATTTAAGCGGAATTTGTATTTTCTCAGACGCTCAAATAACTTTGATAGGTGTTCCACATGCTCTTCTTCTATTTTAGATTTGGCAATCATGTCATCAACATACACTTCAATCTCTTTGTGCATCATGTCGTGAAACAGAGTTGTCATGACCCTTTGATAGGTTACCCATGCGTTCTTCAGACCGAACGACATTACCTTGTAACAAAAGGTGCCCCATGGGGTGATGAATTAAGTTTTCTTTATATCTTCTAGTGCCATTTTGATTTGATTATAGCCTGAGAATCCATCCATGAAGGAGAAGACCTTGAATTTTGCTGTGTTGTCTACCAGCATGTCAATGTGTGAGAGGGGGAAGTCATCCTTTAGACTTGCTTTGTTCAAATCCCTGTAGTCTACACCCATTCTGACTTTTCTGTCCTTCTTCAGAACTGGCACTATGTTTGCTAACCATTGAGGATATTCTGAGGTGGCAAGGAAACCTGCGTCAATTTGTTTCTGCACCTCCTCCTTAATTTTGACGGCCATATCTGGATGAGTCATTCTCAGTCTTTGTTTAACCAAAGGACATTCTGATTTTAGTGGTAAGTGATGTTCCATGATGTTGGTATCCAACCCTGGCATGTCTTGGTAGGACCAAGCAAACACATATGGAAATTCTTTGAGAATTTTTATTAAGCCTTCTCTAACAGTTGGACTGAGTAGTGCTGCAATCATAACCTCTTTTCTTTATTATTCTGAACCCAAATTGACCATTTCCAACGACTCTTTGTAAGGTTCAATGGACCTTACCTCTTACCTGAGTATTCGGGAGATCTCTTCTGGAATTTCTTCGTTCTCTTCTTCTTCAGCTTCAAATATCGGGAATTCAAAGTTGGGAGAAGGCATTGGATCATATGTTTCAATGGGGTTTAAAAAAAGTAATCTGCATGACGTGATGATTCTTTTTTTAGAAAAGACAGAGAGAATCCAAAAGTGTGTGCATTGCATTTTCTGAAAATGCTTGTTTTTATTTTGGGTTTTTTTAGGATTACCATTTTCTGAAAAAAAACGAAAAGTGAAAACAGCAATAAGTGCGGGAATTAAGAATGACATTATTTATTCATGATTTGTCGAGTCTTGAAACACAACCCTATAAAACAAAACTCTGTCGCTTTGGGGGAAGTGAAGAGGGATATTTACAGAAAAGCAAGCCCTATAAAACATCCATTTCACCTGGGCAAAGTGAAAGGTTAAAACAAAGATGTGGTAATTACTTCGACTTATGAACGACTTTCGGGACATTGATTGCAACCTAATGGCGATGAACTCTTCTGTGAATCACAAAGTCTGGTACTTTCCTTCTTGGTTTGTCTTCAGAAATGACACTGATTTCTGGTGGAGTAGGATCATTGGAGTCTTCCTCCCATGCAGAGTTATCATAAGTGGACTCTTCTGTCGCATCTTCCGTAATGCTTTCACTCTCAAGAGGATCTCCCCATCCAGTTGGTTGGATGTCCTTGTATCTGATGCGAGAGCTTTCGGGAGCGGTGTATTTGACTAGAAAGTCGTACTTGCCGCTTGGTTGTCCCAAGGTATCCCAGGTTTCTGTGGGCATAGATGAGCCATCCTCCTCAATGACGTTGACCACAGGAAATGCATAGTTAATGAATTCTTGTCCTGCAATCTTTGCAAACTCATCACCATGGTGTTGGACATTTTCGGAAGGTTCTGAGTAAGGATTCCATGACTTTGTGGGAACATGTGTATTCTTTTCAAGATTACTCAGCTGATAGGAATTGTACGGCTGACTTTTTTGCCCTGAGTCTTCCGTGTATGGCTTCCAGATAGGCAAGTCATCCAGGGGATCATAATAATCGTAGTCAAAGTTGTCCTTCAGCAGACTGTCTTCCTCTAATGAGTTGGGTGGAGCACGGCATCCTTCGGGATCACAATCTCCGTAGATCATTCTGACATCTGATCTTGGTATATATCTGTGACTTTGCTTTGGAGAGCAGAATGGCATGTACGTTTCTCCCTGAGATATATAACCTTCATCGTTAAGATAAGACTTTCACTCCTCGTCCGTATCAGAGGAGACGTTCCTATCGATGGTGTGGACTTAAGATACTGGGTGGAGAAAACCTCCACTGTGGAAGAAATCATGAATGGGACAAAAACTTTCATCCTTCTTTGTAGTCTGGGTACAGGTCGAAGAGAAACCAAGACCTTTTCTTGTCTTGTTATCAGTAGGAATTACAATCTGTCCCATCCTTTTATGTCACTACTCCCCATTACTTTGAGAGCGTCCTTGTATGAGGAAATCGATGTTCCCTTTTCTGGGTGATTCTCATTTCTCACCGAGAGTGCTTGAAATTGAGTTCCAATGACTTCCTATGGTTCTACACAGGAGAATGATGATAAGTTGCTCACGATTAAAGCTTGCTCTCCACATACCGTGACTAATTTGTCGTTCTTGACAGATTTCAACTTTTGGTGAAGTGTTGAAGTGACTACCCTGACTTCGTGTATCCAAGGTCTTCCTAATAAACAAATGTATGCTGCTCGGATGTCCATGACCTAGAAAGTGACTTGGAAAGTGTGAGGACCAATGGTTATGGGAAGATCGACTTCGTCGATAACTGTTTTTCTGGACCCGTCAAAGGCTTTGACGATGATCTCACTGCCTCTCATCGGAGTACCTTGAAAATATAGTTGAACCAAAGTTGACCTTGGCATGACATTTAAGGATGAACCTGTATCTACCAGTACACTGGCTAAAGCATCGTCCTGGCAATTGACTGTGATATTGAGGGCCATATTATAGTTCTTGCCTTCCTCTGGCAGTTCTTCATCCCTAAATCCCAAGTTGTTGCAGGAAGTGATGTTGGAGATGATGCTGTCAAATTGACCCACGGTCACATCTTGTTCAACAAAGGCCTGTTCCAAGACTCTCTGTAGGGCTTCTCTATGAGCTTCTGAACTAAGCAGGAGAGATAACACATAAATTCGAGATGGAGTTTGCAACAATTGATCCACAATGTTGTACTCGCTTTTCTGAATGAGCTTTAGTATTTCATCATTGTTCTTCACAGGTTCCACATTGACTTGTTGATTAGGAACTTCGACTTGAGGTTCCTTTTCTTTGATAGGCTCTCCAACTCCTCTATTGAAGATCCGACCGCTCCGGGTAACTCGACTGATGTCGGCAATGTTCACAACGGAGGGTATTGGAGTTTCTTTTCTATTTTCTATGGTCGTTGCACCGTACTTGTATGGGATAGCTTTTTATGACTTGTGCGGTATTGGACTTGGCAAGTAGACGACCACAGGGACTTTTTGGGCCTTTTGACCGTCGGAGGCAACCTTGATCAACTCTAAGTTTGGAATTTTTCTACTGTCAAGAGGGATTTTTGACTCCTTGAGCAGAGGAATTATGGTGCAAACATTCTTGATTATTCTATGATTTGAGATTATGACAGTGTTTTCGTTCGAACAGGGAGGTAATCTTGTATCATGTTGATTGATTCAGAATTCAACCATGGTTGAATCTCCTTTTGGTCTAACTGATGCTGGAGGGCTGCTCGTACGAGATAGCGTCCCTGGTTATTTTCCGAGCATATTCCACAATGTTCATAATTGTGAGGCGGTACCCGACCATATCCGCTTTGTACGCAGTGCATCCTTACTAGATCTGTTTCAAACAAGCGAACATCACAACTTTGGTGTCTACCCGGATTCCCGTCAGTCATGCTAACTTGTTGTGTGTCTTCATCCAAGTAGATCGGAAGCCACCAGTGGTCCAATAGATGTTGAAGAGTCCTTTGCACAAGCACACACCCTTGGTCATTTTCGGAGCAATCTCCACAGTCTTGATAATCGTGCGAGACCAGAAAACCAAGTCTGACCTGCTTGGCATGCAATTCCACTAGACTGATATTCATCAAGCGAATGTCAAAGATCTGAACCATGTTAACCCGATGATCATTCCTTTCATGGTAGTCTTGGATCCATCCAAGATCCATTTGACGTTGGAGGGCCTCTTGTACAAAAGAGCATCCATAGCTGTCTTTCGAGCATATTGGGCAAGTTCTGTAATCGTGCCGCAGAAAATTGTAATGTTGACTTTGTCTTGAATGCACCACTAAATTGACGTTCATTGCACAAATTTCATGGTTCTGAACAATATTGGGATGTGCATGGGCCATGTTTATTTCACGAATCCTGTGATCCTGAATCCAGCCCAAATCCATTTGTTCTTGCAGAGCTGTTTGTACTCTGGCACACCCTTGATTGTCCTTGGAGCAGATATCACACTGATGATAGTTGTGAGATGGTACATGGTCGTACCCGCTCTGTCTGCAATGCATCTTTACCAGGTTGTTTCCCAGTAAGCATATATTGTGAATTTGATAACTATTGTCAGGTTCTCCTTCTATCAAATTTACCGTAGTCTTCTCATGTTATGGTAATGGATTCGTCTGAACATTCGGATTAGTATCTTTGAAAGATAAAATCCCATTCTTGACGAGCTTCTGTACATCAAACTTGAAGCTGAGACAATTCTCAATGTTATGCCCCGATCCTCCTTGATGGTAAGGACAAGTTTGATCTGCTTTGAACCAAAATGGTGGATTTTCTAGTACTGTAAGAGGAGTCCTGGTTTGAACGTGCCCCTTGGCTAGTAGAAGTGGAAATAATTCTACGTACAACATCGGTATAGGGTCGAACCCTGATGGTCGTGTAGTACGATTGTTGTTATTGTACTGTGGGAGAGCCTGCTAAAGAAGTTGTTGCTGCCTTTGCTGATACTGTTGTTGATTTGGTTGGCTCTGAGCAACCTGAGGTTGATATGTCGGAGTTGGCGCTGGGTTGATAGAGGGAGTTACTGCTGCTACTGGTTGATATCTTCGCCTTTGCTTTCCTAGAGAGATATTACTAATATCTTGCTCTTTCTTCTTTTGGAAAGCACTACCGTATCTTTTGGTACTGCTAGATGGCTCTGCATCTTTGACCAATCGTCCTTCTCAGACTGCTTCTTCAAGGCGTACTCCCATGTTCACCATTTCAGTGAAGTCACTAGGTGCACGGGTGATCATTCGATTGTAATAAAATGAGCTTAATGTTTTCAGGAAGATCTTTGTCATTTCCTTTTTCTAGAGAGGAGGACAGATCTGGACGACGATTTCACGCCATCTCTGAGCATATTCTTTGAAGGTTTCTTTATCCTTTTGTGACATTGCTCTGAGATGGTCCCTATCTGGTGCCATGTCTAAGTTGTATTTATACTGCTGAACGAAGGCTGCCTCGAGATCTCTGAAAGTACTGATCTTGGTGCGGTTTAAACCCATGTACCATTTTAGAGCGACACCAGTTAAACTGTCTTGGAAGTAATGGATTAGTAGCTGTTGATTGTCTGTCTGGGTAGACATTTTCCGAGCGTACATTACCAAATGACTTTGAGGGCAAGAGTTGCCTTTGTATTTTTCAAAGTCAAGCACCTTGAATTTGTGTGGTATCTTTATGTTAGGGACCAGACAAAGGTCAGCAGCGTCTTTACCAAATAAGTCCTGACTGCGAATGGCATGTAGTTCCTTCTGCATTTCCAAGAATTGTTCCTGGAACTCATTCATCCTTTCATATACTTCTTCATTTCTGCCAGTAGCAGCTTGGGGAATCTGTTCTTCCAGGATAGTGTGTATCACTGGTTGCGGTATAGTCATTACGGCGGTAATTCTTGGTGCTTCGGTGACCTGAAGTTTGTAACCTTCAGGAGTTTTTGTCGTAACCCTTGCATCTTCATTTCCTTGAAGTTTGTAGCCTTCAGGTCTGGCGGTTCCTGCTACGACTTCTGGGTCTTCAGTGACTGATGGGATGTATCCTTCAGGTATAAAGTTGAGAGGCATGCCCCAGGGGAAACCTTTAGGCATGTTGTACTGAGGATGACTGCCAGGTGTCTCAAACATTGGTGTAGACGTAATCTCCGAGATCACAGTCCTTTGTTGTTATTGTTTCTGGGCTGTTTCCAAGGATTGCATGTCGTTGTGGAGTTTTTCCAAACTCTCCTTCAGAGCATTGATTTCTTCTCTCAGCTCTCTGTTTTCTTCCTCGATATCATCCATTTTCTTTTGTCGATTGGCCCGAGTATTGTACGAATGAGACAGTTTGACTCTAGAGTGCGACACATGTGTGAGACTCAAAGACAAAGATGTGTTATGTAAGAATGATGAATGATATGCAAAGAATGTTATATTTTTTATTTTTTGTTTTGAAAAAAACTTTTAACAATTATATTGCAAATATCACACAGCGGGGTAGACCCTTTTATTGAAATCGAAAGATTGCAGTATTTTACAAGGAAAAGCACAGTATTTTACAAAGTGTGAGAAAGAAAATTAGGCCTATGGATCCTGAGTTCTCTCTAAGGAGAGCCTAGATACTGGTTCCTGAACTTTTCTTTTCTTTGATTGGGCTCCTTCAGTCGTTGTCGGGTCGACGATCCTTTGCTAAGTGAAAGGAGTGAGCAAATTTCTTCGTTCCTCCTAGCTTTTTATAGCATGCTGCTCTAATATCTTAATCAGAGCATCATTTTCCTTTAGCAGTTCTTGAATCTTGGTACATTCCAAATTAAGAATCTGGTACTTGTTCTTCCAAGAGTTCCTCTCACGTTGGACTTTGTTGAGAGCGGCCTGAAGTTTTTCCGCATCAGACATGAAATAAAGGACATATTTCATTAAGGGAAAAACTTCTTGGCGAGGGTAAGGCATCCTCAGTTTGATGGCTCTAGTTTGTACCCAGTGGAGATAAGGCTCTGTAGAGATGTAGTTTGGCCTCCCAAGGGATTCTCTCCCTTTCCTGTGAATATGTTGCCAGGCATGCACTATTTCTTTCTTTAGTGCCCTGTCATTTTCTCCTTCCTTGAAGAAAAGACCTTCCAGATGAACATTATGTGGGATATTCTTCATCGGGTATCCAAGTTGACGGCGAGCTAAAATTAGATGATAATTGATTCCCCTTTTAGTACCAATGAGGGGGTACATTGGGGAAATTCCCACATTTGTCGATAATTTTTATCCCTTCGTAAATCTAATTGTACCAATCTATGTCTGAATTGGTAAGAGACATAATCCTCTACGACCATCGCAGATTACTCTTGTCATCCCAAAAAGCAGCAGACTTGGGCAGGTGGGAAATAAACCATTTGTAGAGTAATAGTACACAACAGGTGATCATCCCTCCGCTGTACAAATTCCTTAAGTGTACAGAATGATAAGTATCCGCGAGCAAGGTTGGGACCCGGGTTTCCAATTAGGAATATCTTAACAGCATTGGTGTCGACGAAGTTGTCAATGTTAGGAAAGAGGAATAACACATACATGAGCAAAAAAAAGACATTCTCGAAAGCAATTACATTTCCTACACTGGCAAAATATAGGTCTTTCTCCATCAGGAATTTAGCTGGTAAACCCTGGATTCCTCCTTTGGTGGTCATGTGAGTCCTGATTTCTGACTCATCCAAAGAGATTGCTCTTGCAATGGCTTGATCCTTTGGAATTTCTTCCAGTCCAGTGAATGGATCTTGATCAGTGATAGGTAAATCAATTAGGTGGGAGTACTCTTCTAATGTTGGTGTGAGCTGATAATCTGGAAATGTGAAGTAGTGGTAAACCGGATCATAGAACTAAACCAGTGTAGACAGGATTCCTTCAACCATGTTGACCTTCAAAAGAAATAACAGTCCTCCGTGCTTGGTTCTAAAAGCCTCGGGATTAGTAATCATTCTTCCCAATTTCCTTAAATCTTCTAGTTTTGGAACCTTGAAGGTGTACTTGTGCGTTTTTCTTCTTCTGAAATTCATAACGTAACCTCTGATATTTGCAATTATTGTTTCAGTTCTTTTAGAAAAAAGATTGTTTTCTTGTTTAAAAAAAGGTTTTTTAATGAATGCATGGATGCATGAATGCAGCAAACAAAAACACTTGAAAACATGGGTTTAGGGATTCATCGTCACAAGCATGGAGCCATGGATCTACCCATCCCCAAAGGTGTGTACTAATAGGTAAATTTTTGTACCTGTAGAACGGGTTCTAATAGAGGTTCCCAAAATCATTGACCTCTTTTACGGATATTAACAGCAAGCCGATTGACTCAGGAGAGCTGTAATATCCTAAGATGAATCTCCTTTGAGTGTAGTATCATGTATCAACTATTCCCGATAGTCACCGCACTACCTAATGGTTTAATGGTTAAATGTCTACTAATCCTCAGCTTCAAGGGTAACCCAATGGGATAAATCAATGCTTTCACGACATGATCGTTCAACATTGGTAAATCCACGTGGGCACCTCCACTGATTCGGTGGAATGCCAAGTTAACTTGGTCGGGATTCACTCCCTATAAGCCTTCCTCGATACGCCACCACTTATCTTAATGTTATCTCGGACTCACCACATGCGTATTAATCGCATTCCCAGGTAACAGTAATTTAAGCACGGGTATCAAATAATATGACAACAGATGATATATATAAAAAATGAGAAAGCAAGCAAATAAATAGAAAAATAAATACAAAGCAAGGCCTAGACCTCTTAGGAACTCTAATCCTAAACCCTCCCCGGCAGAGTTGCCATTTTTCTGTAGCATGCGGTTTTTGTCGGTGACGCGACCACCTTACCGCAATGGATTGGGATTGTTACTTTCTGATTTATGTATTTATCCTATGAAGCTAGAAAGGAAAGGGAAGATATCTAAAACTAACCTTGCATGCAGATGTTTTCTTTAACAAATGCTAAGAGATCGAGGATCGGGGTATGGTTATACAAAGGGAAGCTATTAACACCCAGTGTATCTATTGTAATCCATAGGAACCTTCTTTTGCATATATTTCTGTTAACTTTGAATGCTTTCTTGTGTTTATCTACTGTGGATTAGGAAAGTTTCTCCTTTGGGAGAGTTGAGAGAATGTTTTTGTTGTTTTGGGTTTTCTGTTGTTTTTGGTAAGGTACTTGACCTAAAGTTTTTGATTTGTGTGCTCGCTAAGATTTCACAATCTTATGCCTACGTATTCCCGTAAAGAGATTTGGAAAATCAGAGCAATCGTAGTTCCTCCTATTTCTATGGGAGGAAAGATATTTGATGTCTTGTTCAAAGCCCAAGATTGAAGCTAACTGGGTATTTATATCTTGTTTAAAGCCCAAGATTAAAGCTAAAGGTTGACTGAGAGAGAATTTGTCATCTCTAAAGGGAGATATATCACCTATTCATCACAAAATGTTGAGGGGTTGATTATAAGGGATATTACTTTAACTGGGATGTGTGGAATCCAGCAATGCCATAATTTCCTTTATAAGAGGGATGTCATGAAGGAAGAAAGCTTTAACTCAGTGTAGAGCAATGCCAATTTTTCCTTATGAATCTTTCATACTAAGAGAAGGACATTGGCTTGGATGTATAGAATCCAAAGGCTTTCCACTTACAGCTGTTAGATGAAAGATAAGTTTAAACCAGGATAAGGGAAGGACTCCAGCTTGGATTTTGAATCAACAAGTGTGCCACTTACAACAATTATCTGGAAAGGTTTTGATTGTTTGTTTTAATATGTGATGTATAGAGGGAATATCCTCCTGCAGATAGGACTCATGGTCTCATCTGAGGAGATATTGATTTTTATGTGCCTTGATCAAAGCCCAAGGTTGAAGCTTAAGGAAATTGACTCCACTGGGGAGGGTTTTTCTGTCTTGTACAAAGCCCAAGATTGAGGCTGACTGGGGAAATCATTATATGAAGCCTAAGAGGAGGCTGTCTCTTGCTGAGGATTTATGGAAATCCAGGAGCAGGTCCAAATTGTAATGGGGGAACCCAAAGGGTTTTACCCTTGCTGGGAATTAGGGAAGAGTTGAAGTAACAGATGCCATGAGGCTCTGATTCTGTTTGGGATTTGTTGAGGGTAAATTGACCCTGGTTGGGGAAATTTTAAGGTTAAAGTCAAACCTTGTTGGGTATCAGGGGAGTTTAAAGATGAGTTTGAAAACCTATGAGGTCTTCAATTCTGCTGGAGACTAGCGTACTCGTAAAATGATCAGGGTTTTTCCTGTGTTTTTAGGAAACTTGAGGGTCTCTTTATGAGATCTAAGAGGAGATGAGACTTTCCAAGTCTTATTTGAATGAAGCCCAAGAGGAGGTTGCGTGTTTGTAAAAGAAGAAAAATGGGGCTTATACTCAAGGAGGGGCCCAGATGATTTATTTGAAAAGGCGACGATCGCGTCGCAGTTTTGAAAACCAAGAGGGACTTATACAATGATTGAGGCCCAAAATTATTTATGTACAAGGAAGAATGAGTCTTACACTTTAATAGAGGCCCAAAAGATTATTTTTATACAAGAGTTGGGGCTTATAGCTCAAGGAGACGCCCAGATGAAAATAGTGATCGCACCGTTTATTTTGAAAATCGTATCGGGACTTATCTAATGACTGAGGCCCAAAATTATTTTATTTACAAAGGGGATGGGTCTTACACTCTATTAGAGGCCCAAAAGTGTTTCAAATAAAGTTTGAAAAAATCAAAATTAAGAAAAAAACTTAATTTTAATTTTAAAAATACAATTTTCAAAGGAAATTAAATAAAAAATGATGTAAAATATCAAATATATTCAAAAACAAGTTGTAAACTTTGAAAAATGTTTTGAAAAATCATGTTTAATCACATGAAAACTTGGAATTCATTTGAATTTGAAAAATCAAGGTGGAAATTTCATTGAAAAATGTTTTAAAACAAATAAAATTAAATTATTTACAAAAATTTAAGCTATATTAAATAAATAATATAAATTTGATTTTTTTTGTAGAATAAAATATTTTAATATTTTTGTGAATTCTTAACAAAAGAACCAATAAAAAATGATTAAAAATGATAGAGAAATTAATTTTTGAAATTAACTAATAAAATATCAAAATATTCAAAAATTTGAAAATTTGAAAAAGGCGCCAAGAACACCTTGTGTGGTTCGCGTGAACACTGTTCTTGCAGATTTGCAAAACCTCACTTTTCTATCTAATTACTCAATGGTTTTGCACGATTCAAATATCAATCTCACTCGTTTTTGAACAAGGATTCCAATGGTACCAATTAATTTCATTTATATTAAGTGTGGAGTGAGAAATCAAGTGATGGACACACGAGCCCTAATTTCTGTAAGAACACTATGAAACCCTATACACGATAGCTACAAAGCATGCCCAGATGAAGATTTCCCTCTGGAGGCCTTAGTCGACCAAAACCCTAATTTGGTGACACTGATGTTCTCGAGGCTTGATCAGCTTGAAATGTTGCATTCTCAGGCTTGATTCTTGATGTGGGAGACCTCTTGATCCTTCATGGATATTTGAGAGGCTTTACAAGTTGAGGATCGTGTCCATTCTTGATTGATCCTTTGTCTGAGTACTTTGAGAGGGCTGAAAACCCTAATTCTTGATTGTAGTGAATGCTCAACAATCCCTGAGAGGATTGATGAGGTATGGAGGTACATCCATATTGTGGTGATGTTTTACACAATGAAGGGAAGTCTTGTGGTTAAAATTTAGGGTATGACAGGTTGCTTACATTTAAAGCTTGTTCTCCGCATACTGTGGCCAACTTGTCGTTCTTGACAAACTTCAGCTTCTAGTGAAGTGTCGAAGTGACTGCCCCTGCTTCATGTATCCAAGGTCGTCCCAATAAACAGTTGTATTCCGCTCAGATGTCCATGACTTGGAAGGTGACTTGGAAAGTGTGGGGACTAATGGTTATGGGAAGGTCGACTTCACCGATAACTGTCTTCTTGGATCCGTCAAAAGCTTTGACAATGATCTCACTGCCTCTCATGGGAGTACCTTGAAAAGATAGCCGTACCAATGTTGACCTTGGCATGACATTCAAGGATGAACCTGTGTCTACCAGTATGCTGGCTAAAGCATCGTCCTGACAATTGACTATGATATTGAGTCCCATTTTATGATTCTTGCCTTCCTCTGGAAGTTCTTCATCATTGAAACCCAAATTGTTGCAGGAAGTGATTGTTGGAAATAATGTTGTCAAACTGACCCATTGTTACATCTTGTTCTACAAAGGCTTGTTCTATGACTTTCTGAAGAGCTTCTCTGTGTGCTTCTGAACTGAGCATGAGAGATAACACGGATATACGAGAAGGAGTTTGTAATAATTGATCCACAATGTTGTATTCACTTCTCTGGACGAGTTTTAACATTTCATCGTTATTCTTCACAGGCTCTGTGTTGTTTGATTGACCATCTTGTTGATTAGGAACTTGAGCTTGAGGTTCCTTTTCTTTTGCAGGTTCTCCAACTCCTCTGTTGAAGATTCGACCGCTTTGGGTGACCCGGCTGATATCAACAATGTTGACAACGGATGGTAGTGGAATTTCTTTTCCATCTTCTACTATGGTCGCACCATATTTGTACAGAATAGCTTTTTATGATTCGTAAGGCACCGGGCCTGGAAGGTAGATAACCACAGGGGTTATTTGGGTCTTTCGACTATCAAAAGTAACCTCAATTGGTTCTAGCTTGGGCTGTTGGAAATTTTTCCACTGTCGAAAGGGATTCCTTAGTGCTTTGGCTCGTTGAGCAGAGGGATTATGGTGAAAACATCCTCGTTAGCTCCATAATTAACAGGTTCTCTTTCATTGAAGACTGTGATGGTTCTTTTGTCCAACAACTATTGAATCTCACTCTGGACAATGAGGCAACCCTGTCGGCTTTTGCGACACTTTCTGCAAGTCGAATGATCGTCGTGATTCAGACCAAAATAATCGAGTCCGCACAAGCATTTGTGAAATTTGACTAATGACATTTCAATGTTTTTAATGTCATAAACTATGTGTCTCCCTGGGTAACCTTGCCCCTTGTTGATTGACATAGAATTTAGGTACAATTGGGTTTCTCCTTGGTCCACTTGATTCTGGAGAGCTGCTCACACGGTGTAGCACCCTTGACTGTTCTCTAAACATATTCGACAACGTTCATAATTGTGAGGTGCCACCTGGCCGTATCCACTCTGTATGCAGTGCATCTTTACCAAATTCGTTTCCAGTAAGCGGATGTCACAACTTTGGTGTCTGCCTGGATTTCCATTGGTTATGCTAACTTGATGTGTGTTTTCATCCTGGTAGACTGGGAACCATCAATGGTCCAACAGATGTTGAAGAGTTCTTTGTACAAGTGCACAACCTTGATTGTTTTCAGAGCAATCTTTGCGGTCCGGATAATTATGGGCTGACAGATAACCGAGCCTGACTTGCTTGGCATGCAATTCTACCAAGCTGGTATTCATTAAACGAATGTCGAAAATCTGAACTATATTGACTTGGTGGTTATTACCTCCATGGTAGTCTTGAATCCATCCTAGATCCATTTGACACTGAAGGGCTTCTTGTAGAAAAGAACATCCCTGGTTGTCTTTTGAGCAAATCGAGCAAGCGTTGTAGTCATGCAGTGGTAAATCATGGTATTGACTTTGTCTTGAGTGCATTGCCACTAGATTGACGTTCATTGCACGAATGTCGTGATTCTAAATAATGTCCGGATGTTGATAGGCCATATTTATTCCACGAATCCTGTGATCTTGGATCCAGCCTAGATCCATCTGTTCCTGAAGAGCTACTTGTACAATGATGCACCCTTGATTTTCCTCGGAACAAATGTCGCATTGATGATAGTTATGAGATGGCACATGGCCATACCCATTTTGCCTGCAATGCATTTTTACCAGGTTTGTTCCCAGTAGGCGTACATCGCGAATTTGATAATTGCTGTTGGATCCTTCATCTATCACATTTACTGAAGCTTTTTCATGTTGTGGCAACTAGTTCGTTTGAACATTTGGGTCCGTATCTTTGAAAGATAAAACTCCATTTTTGACGAGCTTTTGTACGTCAAATTTGAAGCTGAGGCAGTTCTCAATGTTATGCCCCGGTCCTCCTTGATGATAAGGGCAAGATTGATCAGCTTTGAACCAAAAGGGGGGATTGTCCTACACTGTGAGAGGAGTCCTGGTTTGAACGTGCCCCTTAGCCAGCAAGAGTGGAAACAGTTTCGCATATAACATTAGTATAGGGTCAAATTCCGGTGATCGTGGAAAACGATTGTTGTTATTGTATTGTGGGCGAGTCTGCTGAAGAGGTTGTTGCTGCCTTTGCTGATACGGTTGTTGATTTGGCTGCCCCTGACCAACCTGTGGTTGATATTCCAGGATCGGCGCAGGACTGACAACAGGAGATACTGTCGCTACCTGTCGAGGTTGATATCTTCGCCTTTGCTTACTCTGTAAGATATCACTGATATCCTGTTCTTTCTTCTTTTGGAAAGCACTCCCGTATCTCTTACTACTACTGGATGGTTCTGCGTCTTTAACTAATCGACCTTCTCGCACTGCTTCCTCAAGGCGTACCCCCATGTTTACCATCTCGGTAAAGTCACTAGGTGTTCTGGCGACCATTCGGTCATAATAAAATGAGCTCAATGTTTTCAAGAAGATTTTTGTCATTTCGTTCTCCTCAAGAGGAGGACCATTTTGGGCGGCGATTTCACGCCACCTTTGAGCGTACTCCTTGAAGGTTTCTTTATCCCTTTGGGACATAGCTCTGAGTTGATCTCTGTCAGGTGCCATATCCAAATTGTAGTTGTACTGCTGAACAAAGGCTGCCCCAAGATCTCTGAAGGTACTGATCTTGGTACGGTTTAAACCCATGGACCATTTGAGCACGACGTCAGTTAAACTGTCTTGAAAGTAATGGATTAGAAGTTGTTGGTTTTCTGTCTGAGTAGACATCTTTTAAGCGTACATTACCAAGTGACTTTTAGGGCAAGAGTTTCCTTTACATTTTTCAAAGTCGGGCACCTTAAATTTGTGCGGTATTTTGACGTTTGGGACCAAACAGAGGTCAGCAGCATCTTTACCAAGCCGGTCTTGTCTGCGAATGGCATGCAGTTCTTTCTACATTTCCAAGAACCGTTCTTGGAATTCATTCATTCTTTCGTATACTTCTTCATCCTTGCCAGGAGTGGCATGATGGATTTGTTCCTTTGGGATAATATGTATCACAGGTTGTGGTATAGACATTACTGCAATAACTCTCTGCGCTTCAGTGACCTAAAGTTTGTAACCTTCAGGCACAGGAGTCTCTGTCGTAGCCCTTGCATCTTCGTTCACCTGAAGTTTGTAACCTTCATGTCTAGTGGTTCCGGCTGTGGCTCCTAGGTCTTCAGTGACCGGTGGTATATATCCCTCAAGTATAAGATTGAAAGGCATGCCCCAGGGAAAACCTTTAGGTATTTGTACTGCGGAAGATTGACGGGTATCTCAAACACTGGTGCAGACACAATTTCTGAGATTGCGGTCTTTTGAGGTGGTTGATTGCTAACTCTTTACTTTGTATGATGCTTTTCTTTTGAATATTTTAGAGCAATGGTGTCACATGCAAGTATACATGCTTGGTAATGTAGCAAGTGATAAAGTAAAGGTCGAACCCACAGAGAAGTGTAAAGTATTTGAACTACTAATATTAGTTTTCTTTGTTTAAGAAAAGTATGAGCAAGGTAACATAAATATGAGAATAAAGAGCAAGAGCACACACAATTAACTAAAATAACTTAAAGTTAAAGAGGAGTTAAAATATCAGAGAGAGTAGTTGATGAGCTAAATCCATTAGTATAGTTGTTGTTTAAATGCTTTTATGAAGTGAAGTGTCGTGCCTCAAAAGGTCAGAACGTGATCTAGTGGTGTATCTCTACAACATCAAAAACATGTATAACTAGGGCAAGGGAACAAATCTCTAAGTCTAACTTGTAACCCTAAAATACGTCTGGTTTTAATTCTAAAAAATCTTTATGGTCTCAACTTCTTATCTCTAAGCAAGTTGAATTAAGTGAATATCTCTATCCTACTTTATTAACCACTTTTATTATGAAATCCACTTGTTTATTGGATCTCTCTCAACAACAAGCTTTTACTTTTTTCCTAGTTGATCACTCTAAGAACCAAGTTTATAACATAAAAACACATAACAAAATAAGACACTAGCCAACACATCATATTAACATAAAAACAACTTTTATACTAACTTCATTAGTCTCATCAAACAAAGGTTTAGCTCATAGTGAGCTGAGTACAAACTACTGGAATGAAATTAATAGGAAACATCATCTTACAGAGTGTAGTAAAGAAATGCAACCTAATAATAACTTGGAGATCTCTTGCGTTGGATAAACATCAATAGCTCTCTTCAGTCACGACAGTTCTCAGCAGAACGTACAGGTCTGGAGAAGAAAAGAATACTCTCTAATAATACTCTAACTCTTGAAAATGAAAATAACTTAAGAACTAAAAATAAACTATTGTGTGTGGAATCTCTCGTCTCTCTTTCTTCAATGCACAGGCTCTCTTTATATAGTGATGAGTGGAAGTGGCCGTTGCTTCTATCTTGGATCGTGGGTCTCTTGACAAAATTAAGGTTAGGCCCAAATCAAATCCTCATGTGGACCAGCTATCCCTCAACCCTTCCATTGCAAGCAATCTGGTACAGATGTTGGTGGGAGACAAATATGGTTTTTGCAGGCGGCTGTGGCAGGATGGTGGAGAAGAGCAGACGGATGGTGGTGTTGGTGTTGGGCGCTCTTTGCTGCGTGGCCCCCACTCTACAACCTTTTGTCCTCTAGCTTTCTTGATCTTATCCATTCCTTTTGCTCCAATGTTCTTCAAAATGCTGCCACGTGAGCCCTAGTCATCCTTTGCTTTTCATCACCAATCTCCAACTCTCTTGGTGAAATAGTTGATTAAATTATCAACTATTTTTCTCTTCAAATAGCTCCTCATCCTGCTCCAGAATCAGTCAACTGGGGTCATGCCTCTTCTCATCATCATCTAACTTCCTTTTAGAGGATAAACACAAAGAAAACGTAAAAGAAGCACTTAAAGTGCTTAAAGCTTAAATTATTCTAAAACACCCTAAACTCATGTTACATAAGTGAAATCATGAACTAGAAATGCCACATAAATTGGGTTAAAGTAACATACTAAAATAGTGTTATCACTCCCCCAAACTTGAATGATCACCTGTCCTTAGGTGATGTGACAGTGAAAGACATAGGAAAGTGAACTTAGTTCTCAACAGCTTCAGTCAGGTTTGTCAAGGGCCTGAGGCTTAAGAATTGGAAGGGTCAGGAAGCGGTACTGGTGCAAGTTGCTCAGCTTTGCAATTGGCCAAAGTTTTGTTAGCCCAAGGGAGAACTGACGTCTTCTGTCATGACCCTACTCCTCTAGGAAATAAGCCACAATTTTCTCTTTTTAATCCCCTCCCTGTGTACTTTCGCGAGTGGGGTCTCTTCTCTTTTGGCTTCACTTAAGGAATTCTGTCCTGATTCTCAAATGATATTTTTGACTAACACATTTGGGACCACACTTATCCACTTATTATTTTTGTTCTTTTTCTTCTCTTTGTTTTTTTTGGCAAAACGTTTCATGTCAGAATCTTCTCATATGAGTTCAACTGGATATTATGATGAAGACGCTTGTTGTTCCTCCAGTTTCAGGCACAAGAACTTTATTGGTGGTCTTTGCCACTTTTTTGCACACTTTTGTGTGTCTTTGTGTGGAGTGCGCCCCTTCTGTGATTGTCTCAACCATTATTTAAATCTTCATATCCTTTCCTTCGTGATTCCTAGGATTTCAACCCTTATCTTGATTTTCACAATTCGGTTATCTTTTGGAAAAAAGTTTTCTGGCTGGTTTAATAGACTAGTGCTATCGTGACAGAGAGCATCAGTCTCCTCTGTCAAACTCATTTGGTGAAATTCCTACACCTTTCTTTTCTTACACCTAACAGCTTCATTCCCCATTTTCATTCTTGAGCCCTGAAATTAAAAATTTAAGCTCCTGACTTAGTTGAATCCCAACATTCCCTAGTTCTTCCTTATTCTAAGTTATGATAAACGCAAATTTAACAACAGAATTATCACACAAAGTGTCACACACATATCATTAAAACAAACATAAAACAACAGGTCATCATGTTCTGGGAGCGTTACAACATCCCCACAAGAAAATTAAAAACATCTGGCTCAAAACATGGCCAACCAAACACAATATCCAAAACATTATCCATGAGTAGAAAATAGGACAACAGTCATAGACAGAAACGACAACAATAGAATGAAACAGTTGATTGCAGAGGGTTAGAATTGGTGAAAATAGGCTGAGTACTGATACCCTCCCCCCAAACTTAAAGTAAGGACAATGTCCTCACTGTTTATTGATGAGAGGTGGCAAGTCAATGCTCGCCTATTTCACCTTACCATTTAGGCCCTAAGTCTGGAGCTCTTTCTTGGTGCTTGCACAGTTTGCTTCTTTTTCTTCCTCTTCGTCTCATGCACTCCCAGGTCTTTCTTTTCAACGCCCTCTCCAGCTGTGCCAGCAGTAACCTCATTCCTAGCAGCTTTCATTGGACTTTTGGCCTTCTGTTGAGGCTGTTTTTCAATTTTCTCTCGTTGCTCCTCCGCAACAATGTTTTCCTTATTCATGGCAGGTTCTATGACAGGCAGGGGTTCTGGCTCAGCTCTGTTCTTTTCTGTCTCCTCACTATCCGCCTCCTCATCTTCTTTGGCAACTTCTTCTTTTTCTCTCTCCGTGAAGGAGTAATATTTCCTCACTTTTTCTACTTCCATGTCTTCATCTCCTCTTTCAGATTGCACCATCTCTTCCACAGTATCTCCCCTCTCTTCACTTCTTCCTTCATCCTCATTAGCGGTCTCCTTGTCCATTTTCAAATCCTCAGCATCCTTGTCTACTTCTGACAACATAGTTTCCAAGACTTCATCTTTTTCTGATCCTTCCTCCTCTTGATCTGATTTGTTCAAGTCAAATTTGTTGGCACTGGTTATAGGGCTAGCAGGTGGTGTCATGACTGGAGCTGTCTCCTTCTTTTTCCATTCAGCTTTAAGCTTCTTTTTCTTTGGGCTTCCCTCCATTTCTGGAGATGGAGACGAATATGCCTTCCTTAGTTTTTTCTTCTTTTTGACTTGGCTTTGGCTGGTTTCCACAGACACATCTTTGATGGTCTCTTCAACATCCTTCTTCTTTGACTCCTTGTCTTTCTTCTTCTTTTTAGCCTTCTCCTTTTTTGTAAGTTTCTTTTCCTCCCCTTCATCAGCAGCAACAACTGGTTCAACAGTCCCTAGAATATGATCTAGGAATTTTGGAGCCTCCAGCGCATTAGATGAGGCTTGCATGGCCCACATTTTTTCTAGCCATTGCGCCTTGGCCTTTTGGTAAGCAAAGCATGCTTGTTGATCTTTCTGCATCTGCCTTAAGATCTCCATTGCTGGGTCTTGCTCCTCTGTTCCATATGAGTTTTGACTTGTTGTAGCTGATCTCTTCCTTGATCCCTTGGACTTCATGAGGGTCATAATCAGTGTCTTATCCAATGGCTGTTGTGGGGAGCCAAAGTTGTCTGAGTCATACTCAGACACACCATGTCTCCGACACAAAGTTGTAATCAAGCAAGAGAAATAGAGCATCCCCTCTTTCTTTATGGAACAATCATGGATTTCCTGTACTATGATCTTCCCAACATTGATGGGTCTCAACCCAGTGATACAGTGTAGAAGTACCAGATTTGCCCTAGAAACCGTGTCATTATGAGCGGTTGGCTTGATAGAGTGCTTCAAGAACTGATACCATACTTTGACATCTGGCCTGAGATCCATTCTCTTAACTGCTTTATCCACCCATTTGGCACCCGGGACGCACAAAGATTCCAGATATGCATCATACTCGTCTTCTTGAGAACTTAGTACCATGTTTTGGTACTCATCCTCCACACCTGCCAGTTTGAAGTAGAAGTTGATATTTGACTCAGTATACACAACTTTTGTTCCTCTTATGATAACCTCCAATCGTTTGTGTCCTGGATCAGTGAGATTTGCATAAAACTCCTTGACTAAGCTAGCATTGTATACACCAGGCTGATTGCACAATTGTTCCCATTTCAACTTTGAGATTGTAGTGCCAATATCCCCTGGTAGACCCAGGTTTTCATCAGTACCATCCATTATGAAGCCACGCTCAGCAAAAATACTCATCTTGCTGAAGTTTTCCATGTAATGCCTGTGTGCTTCCACATTGACAAAAATCTCGTCTTCGTCCTGACTTGATATGTCAATGGTATGGGTGACATTCTTCTTTGCAGTTTCTTTGTAACGGCGACCAGTTAGTGGGTCTCATGCCATTTTTCTTGAGTGAAGGAGGAAAAAGGGTGTGAGAAATTTTTAGGGTTACGGAGAAGGTGATGAAATGAAAGATGAAGATATTTTTGTTTGAAGGTTTGTGTGTAGGTAAAAATGGGGGGAAGTTGGAAAGATGTTTGGGAAAAGTTTTTAGAAAATAATAAAATAAAACGTTTCTTGAAAGGTGGAGAGAGAAATTTTTCGTTTTTGTGCTTCGTAGGGCAAGGAGTGGAAGGGCTTAGGTCTGACAGCCGAAAAGATGCATTTTAGTGGGTTTGCATGTTTAGGTGGCTGAAGTGTCTGACGTGGTAGACCTGGCCATCATGACTCTGCTATCACACAAAGCCCAAGATGCTTACTCCCTATGATGCATTTCGTTTCTCTCTCTTCCTCCTTAAACACAACGTTTCATTTCTTTTCTGATTTTCCAAAAGAAAAATAATCAACGCCAACTCAGCATTAATATTAATCTCATTGGAATTAGAAATTTTTTTTGCTACCTTCAATCTTTTCCACTATTTCCACTCACTGTTCTTGTGTCTATTGCTGGCATGTCACGTCTTGTCATGAGCTGACGCCACTAGAACACATCGTGATCCTGTACAAAATAAAACAAAAGAAAAAATGCATAAAGTCGGGCTGCCTCCCAGTAGCGCTATTTTAAGGTCTTATCGCCTGACCAACACAAAAATCCATTAATCAATAAAATGGAGAGAATCCCTTGTGTTACTTGAGGACTCTCCAAGGTAAGCTTTGACCCTTTGGTCGTTAACCTTAAATTTCTCTCCATTTTCTCATTCAACAATTCCACATCACCATGGGGGTAAATCTCCTCTAAGATAAAGGGTCCAGAGCATCTTGATTTTAATTTTCCAGGGAATAGCTTCAGCCTTAAGTTAAAAAGTAAAACTTTTTGGCCTTTCACTAATTCCCTCTTCTGGCATTTCCTGTCGTGCCACCTTTTGGTCTTCTCTTTGTATAATTCAACATTCTCGTATGAGAACAACCTATGCTCATCTAACTCATTTAATTGGAGCATTCTAGCTTGGCCAGCATTTTGAATGTTAAAATTTAATTGCTTCACAACCCAAAATTCCTTATGCTCCAATTCAATGGGTAGATGACAAGCCTTCCCATAAACAAGTCTATATGGAGACATGTCTAAGGGGGTTTTATAGGCAGTCCTATACGCCCATAGTGCTTCATCCAAGTGTTTGGACCAATCCTTTCTTGTGGGGTTTACCACTTTTTCCAAAATTCTCTTGATTTCTCTATTGGACAACTCCACTTGTCCACTAGTTTGTGGATGGTAGGCTGTAGCAACCTTGTGCTTAATCCCATACTTTGCCATTAGGTTTTCAAAAAGTTTATTGCAAAAATGGGATCCACCATCACTGATGATAGCTCTAGGCGTGCCATGTCTTGTCAAGATGTTCTTGAGCAAGAACTTAGTCACAATCTTAGCATCATTGGATGGCGTTGCTACTGCCTCAATCCACTTGGACACGTAGTCAACAGCTACAAGAATATAAAGATTTCCAAAAGAGGAAGGGAATGGTCCCATGAAGTCAATGCCGCACACATCAAAAATTTCTACTTCAAGAATACTAGTGAGCGACATCTCTTATCTCATGGACACATTTCCAACCCTTTGACATCTATCACACCTTTTTGTAAATTCATGAGCGTCTTTAAAAATGGAAGGCCAGAAATAACCTTATTGCAGTACCTTTGCTGCAGTTCTGACTCCACCAAAGTGTCCACCATATGGGGCTTTGTGGCAGGCTGATAAGATCTGGCGTGCCTCCTCATAGTCAACACATCTCCTTAGTAACTGATCTGCATACTTCTTGTACAGGTAAGGCTCATCCCAGAAATAGTTCTTGACAGTGTGAAAGAACCTCTTTCTTTGTTGGAAGTTGAATTCTGGTGGCACGACTCTGCTGACTAAGTAATTAACAATGTTAGCGTACCAGGGAGTCATGCCATCAGTAACCACCAACAACTTTTCTTCCGAAAAACTTTCTTTAATCTCTCCACTGTTTTGAGATTGCACTTCTTCTGGTAGTCTTGAAAGATGATCAACAACTGAGTTTTCTATCCCTTTCTTGTCTTTTATCTCTAGGTCAAACTCTTGTAGGAGAAGCACCCATCGTATGAGTCGTGGCTTTGCATCTTTTTTGGCAATTAAATACTTGATTGCTGCATGATCTGTGTACACAATAACTTTGGTTCCTACCAAATAAGGTCTGAACTTATCAAAAGCAACCACTACTGCCAGCAGCTCCTTTTCCGTGGTTGTGTAGTTGATTTGTGCTTCTATCAAAGTCTTACTCGCATAGTAAATAGTGTGAAACACCTTGCTATTCCTTTGGCCTAACACAGCACCAATCGCAAAGTCACTGGCATCACACATTAACTCAAATGGTTTGGACCAATCTGAAGTTTTGACTACAGGTGCAGAAATAAGAGCCTTCTTCAAAAGATTGAAAGTTTAAGGCACTCTTCACTGAAGACAAAAGGCGTGTCATGTTGCAGCAGCTGGCATAGGGGTTTAGTTATTTTTGAAAAATCTTTTATAAACCTCCTATAAAATCTAGCATGCCCCAAGAAACTCCTAATGCCCTTGATGTTGACTGGTGGGGGTAATTTTTCAATTACCTCCACCTTTGCTTGATCTACCTCTAATCCTTCTCTTGAAATTCTATGACCAAGAACAATTCCTTCTTTTACCATAAAATGGCATTTCTCCCAATTACGGACTAAATTGTTCTCTTCACATCTGACCAGCACCATCTCCAGATTATTTAGACAATCATTGAATGACTCACCAAAAACTGAAAAATCATCCACGAATACTTCCATGGAATTCTCTATGATATCCGAGAAAATAGCCATCATGCAACGTTGGAAAGTGGCTGGTGCATTGCACAGCCCAAACGGAATCCTTCTGAAGGCGAAGGTGCCATAGTGGCACGTGAATGTGGTTTTTTCTTGATCTTCCGAAGCTATTGCTATTTGGTTGTAGCCCGAATATCCATCTAAGAAGCAATAATACTCCTTTCCAGCCAATCTATCCAGCATCTGATCAATGAAAGGCAAAGGAAAATGATCCTTCCTTGTTGCCTTGTTCAACTTCCTATAGTCCATGCAGATTCTCCAACCAGAAATTGTTCTAGTAGGAATGAGCTCATTCTTCTCATTGATTATCACTGTCATGCCTCCTTTCTTCGATACACATTGGATTGGACTTACCCACACACTATCAGAGATAGGGTAGATAATTCCTACGTCTAGCCACTTGATAATCTCCTTTTTTACAACCTCCTTCATGATAGGGTTCAGCCTTCGTTGACTCTCAATGATATTCTTAGCATTCTCTTCCAACAGAATTTTGTGCATGCAAATTGCTGGGCTGATTCCCTTGATGTAAAAAATCTGCCATGCAATTGCCTTCTTGTGTCTCTTCAGTAATGAAATAAGTTGCCCTTTTTGTTCCTCTTGCAGATATGTAGCAATGATAACTGGCAGCTTATGTCCTGCCTCCAGATATGCATACTGCAAGTGTTCCGGCAGTTGTTTAAGCTCCAATTCAGAGAGGGTTCTTCTATGGAAGGTAGCTGCTGTTTATGAGCAACAGTGGTGGATTCTATCACTTCCACATATTCTTCCTCTTGCTTTGGCATTGGACCATAGATGATTCCATCTTTTAGCCCTTCATCTTCCACTTTTCCCAACTCAATTTTTAACACATCATTAGCCTTTAGAAGGTTTTTATGAATTAAACCTTCCTAGCTAGATATCATAGAACACTCAGCCACCTCCTCTTCTGGGTATTGCAAGGCATTAAGTATGTTGAACACTACTTGCTGCCTGTTCACCCTCGTAGTGAGTTCTCCTCTTTCAACATCAATTAAGGTTCTACCCGTTGCTAGGAATGGCCTTCCCAACAAAATGGGTGTCTCCTCATCAGCTTCAAAATCCATAATGATAAAATCAGCAGGGAAGACAAACTTGTCAACCCTCACCAGCACATCTTCAATCTTCCCTTGTGGGTAGCAAATACTTCTATCTGCCAGCTGCAAGGTGATGGTTGTAGGCCTGACAACACTTATCCCCAGCTTCTTGAATATGGATAGGGGCATGAGATTAATGCTGGCCCCTAAATCACATAATGCCTTTCCACAAAAGGTACCTCCAATGGTGCATGGAATAGTGAAACTTCCAGGATCCTTCAACTTGGGAGGGATTTTGCCTTGAACTAATTGACTACACTCTTGCGTAAGTGCAACCGTAGAAAACTCCCCCACCCTTTTTCGCTTGGTAAGCACATCCTTCATGAACTTTGAATAATTTAGCATTTGTTGAATGGCTTCAATCAATGGTATATTGATGTGAAGCTTCTTCAAGATCTCCATGAACTTTGAAAATTGTTGCTCTTCTTTCGCCTTTTTATTCTTTGTGGAAAAGGGGGTGGTGGTCTTTCTTGCACAAACTTTTGCTTCTTGTTGGCTTCAGTGATGACTTCTTGATTTTATGGAGGAATGTAATCTTCAGTGAGTACATTATCTTTGTGCTTTTGCTGTTTGGATGAAGACGGTTCTCCATCATTGTCTTTTGCTCTAAGATTGTCGGGCTTAGACACATCAGTACTTGACTCTTTGCTCTTTGTAATGGTCTCTTCAATTTCCTTGCCACTCCTTCGCTTAAGAGCTTGACAAGTTTCAACATTCTTCACTCTAGCTTGTGTATTGGGAGTCTCCGTGGAGCTGGGAAGATTTCCCAAGTTTCTTGAACTTAGAGCCGTAGCAATTTGGCCCACTTGGTTCTCCAAGTTCTTGATACTTACTCCTTGTGCTTGAAATTGATTTTTTGCTTCTTGAATGAAGGAATTGAGAACATTTTCCAAATGGTTGTTTCCCTGGTTGACCCCAGCATAAGTAGGGTTAGAAAAACCAGGTGGAACTTGTGGTGTAGTTGCTTGCAGTTTAGGTTGACTTTGATTGTTACTCTAAGAAAAATTTGGATGGTTGCGCTATCCTGGGTTGTAAGTGTTGCTGTAAGGGTTGTTGTATTTGCTGTTGTTTTTGGGATTGCCAACATAGTTAACTAAAACAGGATTTGCAGAACATTCTTCAAATAGATGTGGTCTTCCACAGTATACACAGGCAACCTCAGAAGCGTCAGTAACCACCTTAACAGGGTCAGGCTTTGGCACTTCAGGGTTCATCAAATTCTTCATTATTTGGTGAATCAGAGCCACTTGGGCAGCAAGAGCTGCAGTCTCAGTGACTTCATGAACTCCAGCAGGTTTCTTTTAAGTTGAACTTGAAGTGGCCCTTGTGACTGGCCATTGATAAGTGTTGGCAGTAATGCTCTCAATCAACTTGTAACCATCATCATAGGATTTGGACAATAGAGCTCCACCACTGGATGCATCTAGCATATTCCTTGAGGATGGAACTAATCCATTATAAAAAGTCTCAAGTTGTATGCTGATGATGGGAATCCCATTATGTGGACATTGTCTCAGCAGCTCCTTAAATCTTTCCCATGCGTCAAACAACGTTTCATCATCTCCTTGCCTAAATGATGTGATTTCATTTCTCATTTTTGCATTTTTGGAAGGAGGAAAGTACTTGGCCAGAAACTTTTTTGCCAAGGCGTTCTATGTAGTAATGGAATTTGGTTCCAAAGAATTAAGCCAACTCTTGGCTCTATCCCTTAGAGAATATGGGAACAGCCTCAACCTAAAGGTATCCACTGACACGTCAAGGATTTTGAAGTTATCAGCCATATCCAAAAATTATTTTAAGTGCAAATGAGGATTTTCATGAGGAGAGCCTGAATATTGACCAGCAGCTTGTAACATTTGGAACATCATAGGCTTGAACTCAAACTGTGGTGCTGCGATGGCTGGCCTAGCAATGCCAGTATTCATAGCATTAGGATCAAATACAACATAGTCCCTGATGCTACGCGCTCGGTCATTGGCAATGCCAATAATGTATGGCTCTGCCATGGTTGCATTTTGTAATGACTCGTCTGAAGAAGACGATGAACTTTCTTTGTCTGTATCCTACTCGTACACTACTCCTTCAGGCTCAGCCACAGCTGAAGTTGAGGAATCTCTAGATGTTTGCTGAGCACGTAGAAATTTCCTTCGTGCTTTGAGAATTTTTTCAGGTTCAGGATATCCATTATAAACTGGTTGTAACGACCTGCGCATACAATAGCTTAAGCCTGTCGAGACACCAAATCACAGCAAACGTTAAAAGCTCATATACAATCTTAAACAAAAATAAATATAATTTTTTAAACTTTTTCACTTCCCCGACAACGGCGCCAAAAACTTGCTAACTCTTTACTTAGTATGATGCTTTTCTTTTGAATGTTTTAGAGCAATGGTGTCACATGCAAGTATACATGCTTGGTAATGTAGCAAGTGATAAAGTAAAGGTCGAACCCGCAGAGAAGTGTAAAGTATTTGAACTACTAATATTAGTTTTCTTTGTTTAAGAAAAGTATGAGCAAGGTAACAGAAATATGAGAATAAAGAGCAAGAGCACACACAATTAACTAAAATAACTTAAAGATAAAGAGGAGTTAAAATATCAGAGAGAGTAGTTGATGAGCTAAATCCATTAGTATACTTGTTGTTTAAATGCTTTTATGATGTGAAGTGTCGTGCCTCAAAAGGTCAGAATGTGATCTTATGGTGTATCTCTACAACATCAAAAACATGTATAACTAGGGCAAGGGAACAAATCTCTAAGTCTCACTTGTAACCCTAAAATACCTGGTTTTAATTCTGAAAAATCTTTATGGTATCAACTTCTTTTCTCTAAGCAAGTTAAATTAAGTGAATATCTCTATCCTACTTTATTAACCACTTTTGTTATGAAATCCACTTGTTTAATGGATCTCTCTCAACAGCAAGCTTTTACTTTTTTCCTAGTTGATCACTCTAAGAACCAAGTTTATAGCATAAAAACACATAACAAAATAAGACACTAGCCAACACATCATATTAACATAAAAACAACTTTTATACTAACTTCATTAGTCTCATCAAACAAAGGTTTAACTCATAGTGAGCTGAGTACAAACTACTGGAATGAAATTAATAGGAAACATCATCTTATAGAGTGTAGTAAAGAAATGCAACCTAATAATAACTTGGAGATCTCTTGCGTTGGATAAATAGTAACAGCTCTCTTCAGTCACGACAGTTCTCAGTAGAACATACAGGTCTGGAGAAGAAAAGAATACTCTCTAATAATACTCTAACTCTTGAAAATGAAAATAACTTAAGAACTGAAAATAAACTATTGTGTGTGGAATCTCTCGTCTCTCTTCCTTCAATGCACAAGCTCTCTTTATATAGTGATGAGTGGAAGTGGTTGTTGCTTCTATCTTGGACGTGGGTCTCTTGACAAATCCTCATATGGACCAGTTGTCCCTCAACCCTTCCGTTGCAAGCAATCTGGTATAGATGTTGGTGGGAGACAAATCTGCTTTTTGCAGGCGGCTGTGGCAGGATGGTGGAGCAGAGCAGACAGCTGGTGGTGTTGGTGTTGGGCGCTCTTTGCTGCGTGGTCCCCACTGTACTACCTTTTGTCCTCTAGCTTTCTTGATCTTATCCATTCCTTTTGCTCCAATGTTCTTCAAAATGCTGCCACGTGAGCCCTAGTCATCCTTAGCTTTTCATCACCAATCTCCAACTCTTTTAGTGAAATAGTTGATTAAATTATCAACTATTTTTCTCTCCAAATAGCTCCTCATTCTGCTCCAGAATCTGTCAACTGGGGTCATGCCTCTTCTCATCATCATCTAACTTCCTTTTAGAGCATAAACACAAAGAAAACGTAAAAGAAGCACTTAAAGTGCTTAAAGCTTAAATTATGCTAAAACACCCTAAACTCATACTACATAAGTGAAATCATGAACTAGAAATGCCACATAAATTGGGTTAAAGTAACATACTAAAATAGTGTTATCATTGATCTCGAGCTACTGCCAAGGATTCAATCATGTTGTTGAGTCTTTCCAGACTTTCCTTCAAAGTGTTGACTTCCTCTCTTAGCTCTCTATTTTCCTCCTCAAGATCGTCCATTTTCTTTTGCCGATTTGCCCGAGTTTTGTACGAATGAGTCAGTTTTACTCTAAAGTGCGACATATGTGTGAGACTCTATGACAAAGATGTAAGAATGATGAATGATATGCAAAAAATGAGAATGATCTTTTGTTTTGTTCTCAAAAGAGATTTTAACAATTATGTTGCAAATATCATACAGTGATGGAAACCTTTTATTGAATTCAAAGGATTACAGTATCTTACAGGGAAAAGTACATTATTTTACAAAGTGCAAGAAGGAAAACCAAGCTTATGATTCCCTAAGGGATCTCTGACGAATGTCCAAGTGCAGGCTACTGAATTTTTCTCTTCTTCGATCTGGTCTCCTCAACCGTTGTCCGGTCGACGATCCTTTTCCAGGTGAAAGGAGAGAGTAAACTTCTTCGTTCCTCTTGACTTTCTATAGCATGTTGCTCCAATATCTCAATTAGAGCATCCTTTTATTTCAACAACTCTTGGATCTAAGTGCATTCCAAGCTGAAAATCTGGTATTTGTTCTTCCAAGAGTTCTTCTCACGTTGGACATTGTTAAAGGCGACCTAAAGTTTTTCTGCGTCGGACATGAAATAGAGAACAAATTCCTTTAAGGGAAAAACTTCTTGACGAGGGTAAGGTATCTTCAATTTGATGGCTCTGGTTTGCACCCAACGGAGATAGGGCTTTGAAGAGATGCAGTTTGGCCTTCCTAAGGACTTTATTCCTTTCTTATGAACATGTTGTCAGGCACGCACAATTTCTTTCTTTAGTGCTCTGTCATTTTCTCCTTCCTTGAAGAAAAGAGCTTCCAGATGAATGTTATATGGTATGTCCTTCATCGGGTATCCGAGTTGACGACGAGCTAACATTGGATGATAATTGATCCCTCCTTTAGTACCAATGAGGGGCACATTGGGGAAACTTCCACATTTGTCAATGATTTTTATTCCATCATACATCTGATTGTACCAATCTATATCGGAATGAGTGAGATACATAATTTTCTATGACCATCACATGCCACTCTTGAGATCCCAAAAAGCAGCAGACTTGGGTAAGTAGGAAATGAACCATTTGTAGAGTAATGGCACACAACATGTAATCATCCCTCCATTGTACAAATTCGTTAAATGCACTGAATGATAAGCATCTGCGAGCAATGTTGGAACTGGATTCCTGATCGAGAATATCTTGAAAGCGTTGACATCGACGAAGTTATCAATGTTGGGAAAGAGGAATAACCCATAGATGAGCAAAACAAAGACATCCTCAAAAGCAGTTATGTTTCCTATGCAGGCAAAGTATAGGGCTTTCTCCATCAGAAATTTAACTGGTAAACCCTGGATTCCTCCCTTGGTGGTCATATGGTTTCTAATATCTGATTCTTCCAAAGAGGTAGATTTTGCAATGGTTTGATCTTTGGGAATTTCTTCCAGTCCAAAAAATGGATCTTGATTGGTGATAGGTAAATCAATAAGATGAGAGTACTCTTCCAATGTTGGTGTGAGCTGATAGTCGGGAAATGTAAAGCAGAGGTACACCAGATCATAGAACTGAACCAATGTAGATAGGACTCCTTCCACCATATTGATCTTCAAAAGAGACAACAGCCCTTCGTGCTTACCTCTGAAAGCTTCAGGATTAGTAATCAACCTTCCCAATTTCCTCAGGTCTTCCAATTTTGGGTTTTTGAAGGTGTACTTGTGTGTTTTTCTTCTACCGAAATCCATAGCACAACCTCTGATATTTGCAACGATTGTTTTAGTTCTTTTTTTTTGAAGAAGATTTTTCTTGTTAATTTTAGGAATAAATGAAATGCATGAATGCATGAATGCAGCAAACAAAAACATTTGAAAACATGAGTTTAAGGGTTTATCGTCACGAGCATGGAGCCATGGATCTACCCATCCCCGAGGTGTGTACTAGGGTCCAATTTTTGTACCTATAGAACGGGTTCTAATAGAGGTTCCCAAAATCACTGACCCCTCTTAAGAATATTACCAGCAAATCGACGGACTCATGAGAGCTGTAATATCCCAAGACGAATCTTATTCGAGTGTAGTATCGCGTATAAACTATTCCCGATAGTCACCGCACTACGTCTTAACATAGGTCAAGTGGTTAAATGTTTACTAATACTCAGTTTCAAGGGTGCCCAGTGGAAAAAGTAATGTTTTCACGACTTGCTCGTTTAACATCAGTAATTTCAAAAGGGTACCTCCACTGATTCGGTGGAATTTCAAGTTAGCTTGGTCGGGACTCACTCCCTATAAGCCTTCTTGAGTCTGCCACCTCTTATCTTAAAATGTGATCTCTGACTCACCACATGTGTATTAATCACATTCCCAGATAACGGTAATTTAAACAAGTATAGCAGATAAGCAGATAATACGACAACAAATGATATAAAAAAAAATGGGAAAGCAAATAAAACAGCAAAAATTAATGCAATGCAAGGCTTAACCCTCTTAGGGGATGGGAAACCTCCCCAGCAGAGTCGCCATTTTTCTGTAGCATCGGTTTTTGTGACGTGACCACAACCGCATTTAGTGCTACTTTCTGATTTCTATATTTATCCTATGAAACTTGAAAGGAAGGGGATGATATCTTAAACTAACCCTGCGCGCAAGTGTTTTCCCTACAAATGCGAACAGATCTGAAATCGGGGGTTAGTTATACAAAGGGAAGTTATTAACACTCAAAGTATCTATAGTAATCTATAGGAACCTTTATTTGCATGTGTTTCTACAGTTTGAAATGCTTTCTTAAGTCTATCTGTTTTTGATTGGGGAAAGTTTCTCCTTTGTGAAGGTTGAGGAAATGTTTTTTTTTGTTTTAGGGTTTTCTATTGTTTTTGGGAAGGTACTTGACCTAAGATTTTTGATTAGTGCGCTCGCTAAGATTTCACAATCTTATGCCTACGTATTCTCGTAAAGAGATATGGGGAAATCAGAGCGACCGTAGTTCCTCCTATTCTATGGGAGGAAATTATTTGGTGTCTTGTTCAAAGCCCAAGATTGAAGCTAAAAGAGTGTTTGTGTCTTGTTCAAAGCCCAAGATTGAAGCTAAAGGAGTATTGGTGTCTTGTTCAAAGCCCAAGATTGAAGCTAATGGTTTGACTGAGAGAGAATTTGCCATCTCTAAAGGGAGATATATCACTTATTCATCACAAACATTGAAGAATTGATTTATAAGGGAAGTTGCTTTAACTGGGATGTGTGGAATCCAACAATGCCACATCTTCCTTTATATGAGAATTGAAATGTCATGAAGGAAGAAGCTTTAACTCAGTGTAGAGCAATGCCACTTTTCCTTTTTTTGAATCTTTGATGCTAAGATAGGGACATTGGCTTAGATGTGTAGAATCCAGAGGCTTGCAACTTATATCATTTAGATGAAAGATAAATTTTAGCCATGATAAAGGAGGGACTCCAGCTTGGATTTTGAATCAACAAGTGTGCCACTTACAACAATTATCTGGAAAAAAGGGTTTTGATTGTTTGTTTTGATATGTGATGCATAGAGGAAATGTCCTCCTACAAAGAGGGCTCATGGTCTCATTTGTGGGGATGATGGATTTTGTGTCTTGATCAAAGCCCAAGGTTGAAGTTGAAAAATATGAGAACTGACTCCATTAGAGATATTTTATTTGAGTATCTTGTTTGAAGCCCAAGATAATGAAGCTGAAGAGTTTGAGTATTGACTTAACTAGGGGATGTTTTATTTGTCTTGTATAAAGCTCAAGATTGAGGCTGAATAGATAAATCATTATATGAAGCCTAAGAGGAGGCTGACTCTTGCTGAGGATTATTTGAATCCAGGAGAAGGTCTAGACTTATTTTGAGGAGTCAAAACTGTAAGTAGGAATGTACCTAAGAGGGGGGGTGAATTAGGTTCCTTAGAAAATTTTCTCGGTTTTTTGATGGAATTGATTTTTACTTTCCTAAAGTTACTAAGTGATGAAATGCGGTAAAGTGCGGAAAGTATATGACACGGCGATATATCCTGGTTCCCCTCACAGTCCAAGAGTACTCCAGTCCCCTTTCAACATGAAAGAGATTTTTAATAATGTTAGATCCAAAGACAAGACTATCCTAGCCTTTCTATACAGACTCTAACAAACACACCAAGAACAATCCTCTTGAATTTTCACTAATTTGAAATGAGAACAATCATCTCAAACTCAACCTCTTGTTTCCAACAATCCTGGACAACAAGGAATACAACAAACCAAGTAATCTTAATTCCAACAATCCAGGAAAATAAGATATGAATATAACAAGAGTTTTTAAGAATAATAAAATTTGTAGAACAATGATCACTTTGAGTGATGTATCAATATAATTGATCTTCCCTTCCAAACAAGCAACTTATAATGATAGAATATAGTGCTCAAGTGTTTGTAAATATGGTATGAATTTTTCTGGATTGATATGGAAATACATGCAGAAAAATTCCTTGTGAAAGCTCAAGAACACAAACACTTGTTTTGAAAATTGAATGATTATAATGATGTTAAATTGCAATGGAAGAGGTTGAATGTAATTTGAAATTTCATGTATTTATAAGTGCATAACACCTCTATGAAACATGGTAAAGTTATGCAAAAATATCATGAACAATTGTCAAGTTAAAAAAATGGTTTCATGAAAAGATGCATGAAAAGGTGTTAACAATTTTTTAATTTCAAAATTAAAATACTGCTTCAGTCCGGTGTAAATTAGGGCGGTTTTAGTGCTATTACGGCAGGTCAAAACGCCTTAATTTACCAAAAACTGAATGTTTGAAAAAATTGAAAAAAAAATGAAAAATTGTCTAAAATTTTGAACCAACCTTATGCAACATCTATTGATTTATCCAAGTCCATAGATTATATTTGAAAGTGATTTAACATGGTTCAAATATGAAAAATAAATTTTCAAATGTATCATGAAAAATATTTTGTTTTTTAAAGCTAGAAATAGTGATATATTTTCAACCAAATGAACCATGCATGCAAGTGAATTTTGGAGATTATTTTGAGCACTATTTTATAAATATATATTGCATGCTTATACCTCAATAAATAAAGATAAATGCAAGTTTTCATAATGTTGCATTCTTGATCCATAGCCATATTGCTTCATGATGCTTTTTCTCATCATTTGATAAATGCACATAGTAGTTGTCTTCATCAAAACATGATGTTGAAGAATATTAACTTCACATTCTCCCCCTTTTTGATGATGAAAACCATTGAAAATTGAGATGCTTGAATCTTTTAGAATGAATGAGAAATTCTTATGTGAATGCTCCCCCTATCTTTGATAACTCCCCCTTGATCAAAGCTCTCCCTTGATTCATAGAGAATTTGTATTATGTGAATGCTCCCCCTATCTTTGATAACTCCCCCTTGATCAAAGCTCTCCCTTGATTCATAGAGAATTTGCATCTTTTGGGTTACAAATGTTAGAGACAAGCATACACATACACATATATATCTTCTCCCCCTTTGTCATTAGCAAAAAGGATGGGAAAAGTTTTATAATACATAAATAATTTAATGAAAGTAAAAGCAATGTATACCAATTAGTTTCACCTCAAGAGTGACTTCATCAAACATTCATCTTTTGTGAACATGATGTTGAAGCCTTTGTCACAAAGTTGACTTGTACTTAGAAGATTATGCTTTAGTCTTTTAACATAAAGTATATCTTCAATGGATGTGAAAGTTAGTGCTTCAACTTTGTCAATGCCAATAATTCTTCCTTTAAGGTATTCCCCATATGTGAAATAACCCTTGGACTTTTGAACTAAACTTGAAAGTTAGTTTATGCCTCCCATCAAAAGCTTAGAACTACCACTTATCAACAAAGCATAGATTTGAAGTGGTCTTCAAGCAAACCTACAAAATAAATTAAGTTTTATTTGGTACCTAGTGTGCCTTGGGTCCTTCATAATTAGTTCATTTCTTAACCCACACATAATACCCACTTGCAACATAAAGTTTCTAATATAGCAAGCATTAGGTGTATGGCCAATAATACCACAATAAAAACAAGTAGGAACAAAATTGCTCTTATATCTAGGAACATAAGATTTCTTTTTCACAAATCTTTTATTTTTAGGATAAGGATGCACATTCCTAGGTTTGTTCACTTTCTCTTTGGAAGATTGGTCACTAGCCTTAACAAAAATAGTTTTACTAGAACTTGGTTTGGAAAAATTTGAATAACCAAGTCCATTTTTATCATTAGAATATCTTTGTTGACTAAGGACCGCTTCTAACCCAATTTGTCCTTTCTCATATCTTTCAATGACTCTTTTTAATTGAACAATTTGGAAAGAAAATGATTCACAATTTTTACATACCAACTCTTGTTTTTCTTCACTAATTTTCTTTTGCTTCTCATCTTTTGCTTTTTTTTTCCATAATATCAACTTTTTCTTCTAAAGATGTAATTTGTTTCTTTTGTGAAGATAATGTTTTATACAATACTTTGCATTCCTTTAAGAGTTCTTCAATAGCACCTAAAGCATCATTATCACAAGAAGATATTTCATTACTAGCCTCTTCTTCTTCTTCATCGGAATGGTGTGTTGCTATCAATGCAAGATTTACATGTTCTTCATCTAAAGATGAACTTATTTCATTGTCATTCCATGCTACATATGTTTTCTTTTCCTTTTTGTGATTCTTTCTTTTGAATTTATTCTTCTTTTGAAGTGTAGGGCATTCACTTTTAACATGTCCTCTTTCTCCACATTCAAAGTATTTAATCTTCCTTGTTGGTGCTTCCCCTTTAATGGTCTCCCTTTTTCTTTCTTAGAAACTTTTCAAACTTCTTGATAAGATCATCATTTTCATCACTATTGGACTCATCCTCTTGATTGCTGTCATAATTTTTTACTTTTGTCTTTAAGGAAACGTCTTTTGAATCTTTTACTTGTATTTCATGCTTCTCCAATCTTTCAAGTTCTAATTCATGCTCTTGAAGTTTTCCGAACAAGGAAGCGGATGTCATGGTAGAAAGACTTTTCTTTTCTGATATCGCCATGACCTTTGGTTGCCATTCCCTATTTAAAGATCTAAGGACTTTATGATTTAATTCATCGTTAGTAAAAGTCTTACCGAGTGCTTTCAAATGATTTTTCAAGTGCTCAAATCTTTTTTGCAAGTCGAGGATTGATTCTCGAGGCTGCAATCTGAACATCTCATATTCTTAACTTAATGTGTTCAATCTAGATCGTTTAACTTCAGCGGTTCCTTCATGAGTTTCCACCAAAGTGTCCCAAATTTCTTTCGCGGATTTACATTGTGAAATGCGGAAGAATTCATCTATACGTAATGCACTTTGTAATATGTTAATGGCTTTCTCTTCATCAAGCACTTTCTTTTTATCACCGTCAGTATAAGAACTTTTAATCTTTGGAGTTGCAACATTGTTTACTACACTCATTGGTTGATGTGGACCATTTTCATCAGTTTCCCATATTCCATCTCCTTGTGCTTCTAAGTGTGCTCTCATTCTGATTTTCCAAAAGTCAAAATATTCTCCAGAAAATAGAGGGGGCTTGTTGCTACTACCGCCATCTTTAAAAACTGGATTTGCGCTTGTGGAAGCCATACTGGATCTTGAAGGAACACGTTACCTATAACTTGCTCTAATACCAATTATAAGTAGGAATGTACCTAAGAGAGGGGGGGGGGGGTGAATTAGGGTCCTTAGAAAATTTTCTCGGTTTTCCGATGGAATTGATTTTTACTTTCCTAAAGTTACTAAGTGGTGAAATGCGGTAAAGTGCGGAAAGTAAATGACATGGCGATATATCCTGGTTCCCCTCACAGTCCGAGAGTACTCCAGTCCCCTTTCAACATGAAAGAGATTTTTAATAATGTTAGATTCTAAGACAAGACTATCCTAGCCTTTCTATACAGACTCTAACAAACACACCAAGAACAATCCTCCACTAAGTTGAAATGAGAACAATCCTCTCAAACTCAACCTCTTGTTTCCAACAATCTTGGGCAACAAGGAATACAACAAACCAAGTAATCTTAATTCCAACAATCCTGGAAAATAAGATATGAATATAACAAGAGTTTTTAAGAATAATGAACTTTGTAGAACAATTATCACTTTGAGTGATGTATCAATATAATTGATCTTCCCTGCCAAACAAGCAACTTATAATGATAGAATATAGTGCTCAAGTGTTTGTAAATATGGTATGAATTTTTCTGGATTGATATGGAAATACATGCAGAAAAATTCCTTGTGAAAGTTCAAGAACACAAACAATTATTTTGAAAATTGAATGATTATAATGATGTTAAATTGCAATGGAAGAGGTTGAATTTAATTTGAAATTTCATGTATTTATAAGTGCATAACACCTTTATGAAACATGGTAAAGTTATGCAAAAATATCATGAACAATTGTCAAGTTAAAAAGAAATGGTTTCATGAAAAGATGCATGAAAAGGTGTTAACAATTTTTTAATTTCAAAATTAAAATACTGCTTCAGTCCGGTGTAAATTAGGGTGGTTTTTAGTGCTGTTACGGCAGGTCAAAACGCCTTAATTCACCAAAAGCTGAATGTTTGAAAAAATTGAAAAAAATGAAAAATTGTCTAAATTTTTGAACCAACCTTATGCAACATCTATTGATTTATCCAAGTCAATAGATTATATTTGAAAGTAATTTAACATGGTTCAAATATGAAAAATAATTTTTCAAATGTATGATAAAAAATATTTTGTTTTTTAAAGCTAGAAATAGTGATATATTTTCAACCAAATGAACCATGCATGCAAGTGAATTTTGGAGATTATTTTGAGCACTATTTTATCAATATATATTGCATGCTTATACCTTAATAAATAATGATCAATGCAAGTCTTCGTAATGTTGCAATCTTGATACATAGTCATATTGCTTCATGATGCTTTTTCTCATCATTTGATAAATGTACATAGTAGTTGTCTTCATCAAAACATGATGTTGAAGAAGCTTGACTTCACAAAAAAAGGAAACTAACTCTTGTTGGGGAATTATAGAAGAGTTGAATTATCAGATGCCATGAGGCACTGATACTTTTGTTGAGGGTAACATGGTTTTGGCTGGGGATTTTGAAGATGGAAGCAAAACCTTGTTGAGGGTTAGGAGAGACTTTAAAAAGGATAAGCTTGAATGCCTTAGAGGATTTTACTCTCCTGAGGACTGGTATAGGGATAAAGGTGACTAGGATCTATCCTATGCTTTTAGGAAGCCTGAGGGTCCTTGTATGAAGCCCAAGAGGAGACTATAGATGCTTCTAGGAAGCTTATGGGTCCTTGTACTATGCCCAAGAGGAAGCTAGGGATGCTTCTAGGAAGCCTGTGGGTCCTTGTACTAAGCCCAAGAGGAAGCTGGGGATTGAGACTTTCTAAGTCTAGGAAGAGTTCAAGAAAGGTTTCACCAGGAAATGATCCTTTCTTTGTTGAACAGTTCTAAGGTTTGAAGAAATTCAAGAGAGGTTTCACTGGGAAATAATCCTCTCCGTGGAAAATAATTTCTTTTGTATGTTTCTAAGTTTTGACAGTCTTAAGAAAAGTTTCATCGGGAATAATACTTTTCTTTGTTCCATATTGAATAAAGCCCAAGAGGAGGCAGACTTTATTGGGGGAAGTTTCCTATGAGGGAACTAGTTATTGAACTATGTTGTATTAAAATGGATCCTTACTGTTTGACCTAAATCTAAACTGAGGATAACTTAAATGCTAAGCGAAACTTAAACAAATATGCACAAGTATATACAGATAAGTGAATTAAAAGGTATATAAACAAGTATGCATTGAATGTATGTTTCAAGATTGATTGTATTGGTGATGACTGTATGATTAGGGTCTTACACTCTGAAAAGAGGCCCAGTGTATTGTGATTGAGTGTATGTTTCAAGATTGATTGTATTGGTGATGACTGTATGATTAGGGTTTTGAGAAACTGAAGAAAGTTTAGAGAAAACTTTGAATTTGAATTTGAAATAAAAGAAAGTTATTGTTATTTGAATGAATTGAAAAGAATGTTTGGGGCTTATAACTCAAAGAGAGGCCCAAGTGGTCTAAGAACAGTTTCACCGGGAATAATGCTCCTCTTAGTACCAGTGTATTTGATTTGAATCTTCTTTTTTTATTATTAAAAAAGGGAAAAGGATGGGACTTACACTTTATTAAGAGACCCAAGATAATGTATTTTGAGTGAAAGAATGAAAGAATAATATTGGGTCTTATACTTGGGGAGAGGCCCAGTGGTTTTCAAGTAGTTTAAAATAGACAGATGATTTTGAAAACAGAGGTATAGGGCTTACAACTCAAGGAGAGACCCATGGAGGTTTTTTATTGTTTAAACAAAGTTTATGTATAAAAGATTGAGGCTTATACTCAAAGAGAGGCCCAGATGATTTATTTGAAAACAGTGATCGCACCGTGATACCGAAAGACGTTGTGGGACTTATACTATAGTAGAGGCGCAAAATTTATTTATGTACATAGGGTGGCTGGGTCTTACACTCTAATAGAGGCCCATGGTGTATTTGAAATGAAGTTTTGAAAGATTAAATCAAAAGGGAAACCCTAATTTTATTTTTTTGAATTTTTAAAAGGAAAAAACAATTAAAAATGATGAAAAATATCAAATAAATTCAAAAAGCAAGTTATGAACCATGGTTAGGGTTTGGAAAATAAGGTTTTATTCACATGATGATTTAAAATTCATTTGGTTTTGAAAAATCAAGAAAAATAAATTATTTAAAATGTTTAAAACAAATTAAAATAAAATTCTTCAAAATATTTAAAAGTATATCAAATACAAATATTTTTTGATTTTTTTGTGGAATAAAATATTTAAATATGTGACGGATTTATGTTTAAAAAATCACTTGAAAATGATTAAAATTGAGAGAGAAATTAATTTTTGAAGATAATTAACAAAATAATTAAAATATTCAAAAAATTCAAATATTTGAAAAAAGGCGCCAACAACTTCTTCTTCTTCCTTGCGTCTCCCTCCATGGCCGTTTGCAAGAGCTCACTTATCTCTCTTATTACGCTATGAAATCAAATGATATAAACATGGATTTTGTTCGTTTTTTAACAAGGAACATGATGGGGGCAATTAATTTCATTTCTTTTAAGTGTGGAGAGAGTTATCACGCATGAACATAGAAACCCTAGAATTTGCAAAAATTATCATGAAATTCTATACACAATTGGAACATATCAATTGATTGAGGGGAAACACTCTATGAACTATCAGAAACATGTTGGTAACTTGAAAATAAATTTATGATGCATGGATCATATAGTTTGAGGGCTTGAGGCTTGCATGTGCAAGAGGAAATCAAACTTTGATGTAGAGGTGTTACAGATGCCAAGTGATGATCTGGATAGCTTCCTTGGACCTCAAGGAGTGTGTTGAGATGCTTGGAAGGGATTGAGAACCTTTGGATTGGTGGGCTCGAATCCAACAGCAGGTGGCTTGGGGTGAGATATGAACTTGATGAATCTGGTGTTACAAATGTTGTTCAAGGGTTTGGGTCACTCATATACGATGTATGTGAGGTGTTAGGACCATTGGTTTGATTTGAATTGCTCCCTATTGCAAAATTCGATTCTCACACCTCATGAACTTGAAAATTTGGAATGATGAGTGAAATGGTGGAAAACAAGTGTTGTTATGTTTAGGTGTATTTTCATCAACCAGAAATGACCTCTATTTATAGTAAAGGAAGTTTGTTTTGTAAGGAATAGTGAATGGGGGCAGGATCATCCTTTTACCCAATGGACATGGCTAGGTGTTCCAAGTCTCTTCTAGCCATTGACTTGAGCTGAACTTGCAGGTTTTAGGTATTTTGATTCTTGGATAAGGCTTGACTCTTTTGGACTGGTATATCTGATTCATGCCACCTCAATGCACTACACCAATGCCAAATGACAAAGTTGGATTTTTGGATTTGCAAACTTAAAGATCACATGCCAAAGGATAGTGTTCTTGACTTATAGGTGCATATGATATGATTCCTCTGCAGATAGCAAATGCATTGTACCTTAGATGTTTGTCTTACATGGTGACAAGGCTTGTAAAGTCATCAAAATAACAAAATCGTGTGTTGTTGCTAAATCTGCCTTGGAAAAATCAGTTGTGTGATGCTAGGTTGTGAGGTCCATAACTCCTTGCTCAAGTTGAATTAATGGAAGTTCTTGTACTCTTTGGAAAGCTAGTACATCATACTTCAACTTTGATGTTTACATTTGGTCTTGATTCATCTTGGATCATAATGAAAAATACCTCCAAAGTTGGACAAAACATGAGACAGATTCTGCCTAAAATTTTCTAAGTGTCAAAGTTGTAACGCCCCGTTTTGCCAATTTTGTTTATTGAGTCGTTTTGATTATTTTATTATTATTTTATTTTATTTTCGACTTTTATGTGAAAATATGTTATTTTTCGTCGTGAATATATTTTATCGCATTTTGGGATCGTTTGCGAGAAATTTGAGTGTAGGGGTATTTTGGGCATTTGGGGTGTATTTTGATTAAGTTAGAATAAATAGAAAAAATAGAAAGAAAAAGAGAGAAAAGAAAAGTAGAGAAGAAGAAAAGAGAAGAGAAAGAAGAAAAGAGAGGAAAAACTTGTGAAGGAAGAAATCAATCTCCCGACTTTCTAGAACGCGAATTTATCGGGTAAGGGTGCGAAACTCGATTATACTATGATTGTGTATGATTATGTATGTTTTGTGTGGATGTTTTTGGTTGGTTTTCCATATGTTTTCGTTTATGCCGTATTTGACGAAATCGATAGAAACCAATGTTTTTACGGTCGAAAAGTCGTATAAATACATGTGTTGGTTGGTTATATGTATGTGAACTGCTGTGTAAAGTTTCATGAAGTTCGGTCATGTTTTGGTTAGTTTTCGTTATGTTTCCGTTGTTTTGTCCGTTTAGGTCGAATTGTAAGAAATCGATAGAAACCGATGTTTTCACGGTTAGAATTCGAAATAAATTACGTAGTTGTATCGATCAAGGTTAGGTCGTCGTATGTCGTGCTTTTTATTCGATTTGGCGATGTTTGAAAAATCTGGTTTTTGAAAGGTTGAAATTTAATCGAAAAATCGAACGTCGTAGAAATTTCGTTTATGTGTTCTAAATTGTTCTTATGTATTTGGTGGTTGTGCGTATATGTTTGTTTCGGTGAAAATGTTCGATTTAGTCGAGTTTCCGGGCATTTTGGAAAAGGGACAGCAAAGGTGCATTTTGAGAAAATCTGGTTTTTGAGGAAAAAACAGAGTATGAATCGATACATAACAGCTATGTATCGATACGAAATGGTTTATGTATCGATACATAACCCCTATGCATCAATACATACTGTGAAAATTGGGAAAAATAGCATTTTCACTACAGCATGTGTCGACACATGCGTGCTATGTATCGATACATGAGGTCTTTTTGTATCGATACATAAAGCCTATGTATCGATACATACTGTGCTGAACCATAAAATTCTGGTTTGTCGGGAAACTTCGGAAATTCATATCTCTTGAACCGTAAGTCGGTTTTGGTCCCCGTTCGAAGCGTTGGGAAGCTAACGAGATGTTCTTTCTAGGAAAAATAGTTTTGAGGTCTGAACCTAGTCCAATCGGTACAGTTTTTTCGAACCGTTTCGTAGTGTCGGGCGTACGGTTTATGTTTTTACGTTATTTTGAAATATTCATATCTTCTTCGTTGTTTATCCGATTTAAGTGTTCTTTATATAGATGTGAAGCTAAAAATATGTTCTATGAATTGGTGAAGAAATATATTATTTTTAGCCGACTTTTGGCCGACTTTACCGATTAATCGTGAATAGTTGTTTTTGATGAAATGTTGTGATGATGATTTGTGGCCGAAAGGCAAGAAAATGCTAAGTGTGATATTGGATGATATATGCATGATTGTTGATGTGTGTGAGCATGCAAGGTGAAAGTCATGAGTCGTTGTATGCCAAACATCATATTGTGCATTGTTGAAACGTCCTGAGTGACGATTTGATTCTTGAGGGAATCCACTATACCATCGTGTGCCTCAAAAATACGAGGCGTTGCCTGAGGACTTAAAGCGATATGTATAGACGATTGTGGGCTCCTTTGGAGACTTAAAGCAATCCTTAACGTCGTGTGCCTCGAAAAAATGAGGCGTTGCCTGAGGACTTAAAGCGACGGGTGAACATCGTAGGCCCGACGGGGAGTTACTTGAGATTCTCAGTAACGAGCGATGGTTCCAATAGTTCCTGAGTGAACTGATGATGAGACAAGAGATATTGGAAGTTGGTACCGCATGACATGTGCATAGAGTCGTTGTGTCTGTCTATGTGCATTGCATAAATCATGAGTCATTTGTGCATGAATTTGTGAATGTGATTTAATGAGATGGAATATGTGTGATTGTAGTGTGAATGATTGATGGGTAGTGGTATTTGACACTTGTGAATTGTACTGTGTGTTGTTATAATTGATCTGTGTGTTTTGGTGGTGAGAATACGTTATTGTGCATTTTTGGTGTTAATATATAATCTTATGCAATTATATTATGGTTGTTTTTCTCACCCTTCTGCTGTTTTATAACGCTCTATGAGGCGTTGCAGATTAGAGTTGCTGGAGGTATTCTTTTGTGAAGAGTTGCGTCTTCATTATTTTGGTCGGTCGGCTCTGATATGTGACTCCGGGTAGCATAGGGTGGCCGTGTGTGATTGTTTTGTTTATCTGATGATATATTTTGGCTGTACATGTATAACTTGATGTATGACGGGCAAGTTTATATGTATATATGTATATGTGTTATTCAGATTTTAGATCTTTCCGCTTTAATTCTAATTTCTGAAAAGTGGGTGTAAGGAACGAAGTTTCCTCTGTATGATTGTTACCCCACGTTGCATATCTAAATGAGCAGGTGTTGTATGTTAGTTGTTTGGTTACTTTGATGTGATTCTCCCTTTCTATGCCATGATAATTCAATTATACTCTGATCAATTTTCGAATTTTCTTTTACCGCCTTAATTGCGTGTTTTGGGGGTATAGATCGGGGGCGTCACAAAAGTCAAGATCTCATTAAACCCTAACTTTATGGCCTTATAACTCAAAATCTAAGCATTTTTTGGGGTACCTCAGTTTGAAAATCTTGTTGTATGTAAGATGAGCTATCATTTGAGCTTTGGATGGAAGAAAATGGTTGCTTATATCACAAGTTATAACCTTGAAAAGTTGTGTAAAAACCAATATTTTCCATAACTTAGTGAAATTTTCAATTTCTCAAGTTTACCCCTTTTACAAGTAACCTTGATTTCTTGATCAATATTTGTTCAAATGCAACAATGGACCATATTTTCTTGAATTATAGGTCATGATGAACATTTTTGGCTAAAAAGTCAAACTTTGACTCTTGGTCTCAGAGGGATTTTGTGTAGAGAAACCCTAATTCCTGAATTTTGACCATTGCATCCTCTGAGGCAATTTTAAGTTTATGAATGGACCCTTAGGGTTCTTGTGAGCTTCTTGAATCACATATTGAAGCATTTGTTCATGCCCAGATGAAAATTTCTCTCTGGAGGCCTTGGTTGACCAAAACCCTAATTTGGTGACACTAATGATCTTGAGGCCTGATCAACTTGAAATGTTGCATTCTTGTGTTAAATTCTTGATGTGAGAGACATCTTGATCTTCCATGGATGTTTGAGAGGCTTGGAAAGTTGAAGATCATGTCAATTCTTGATTGATCCTTTGCCTGGATGCTCTGAGAGGGCTCAAAAACCCTAATCCTTGGTTGAGGTAAATACTCAACAATCTTTGAAGGAATTGGTAGGGTATGAAATAACCCATATTATGGTGATGATTTGCAAAATGATGTGAACTCTTGTGGTCAAAATTTAGGGTATGACATCACCCTAATCTAAAACCACCATTTTTCTCTTAGCAATCAAATCCTTTTCCTTTACCTTTTCGCTTTACCTCGTTTAGAAGAAAACAAATAAGCTTTGCTAACATTCATCACAATTCGAACTAAGAGGTTCCCGTTGAGTACAACGGATGTAGGGTATGCTTATACCTTACTCTTACGTAACTGGCTCCTGAACCCAGAATATGGTTGCGATGACCGTGTTCTTATCTCTTAAAGGTTTTATCGATATTTTCCTTTCCCTCTTTTGGGATAAATAAAGTTCGGTGGCGACTCTGTCGAACTAATTACTTCCGCACCTTTTACGCGAGGGTCGTATTATCGTATTGTTTTGAGGTGTGACACTTACCCTCTCCTTACCTTTTCTTGGGTCGTAGATTATACGTCGGTCAATTTTACCTTCTCTTTGTTTTTTCCTTAGGTTATAGATCCGTTAATCTTACCTTTCCTCTATCTTACCTTTTGTTGATCTTACCTACCCTGTTATTCAACCGTGTTCCCATTCATTATCTCCATAACCATCACCCCCTCGAGAACCTTGTATTGGTACTGTTACCCCATTACAAGCTATCATTATTCAACCCCACCCGCTCATCACAAACCTTCTCACCAGAAAAACAAAAAAAAAGCATACCCGAGATATATCACCAATACATATACCTTCATTGTCGGACAAATTTTAGGTCATGATATTTAATTTTCTTCTACCTTGAATATACGAAAGGCTATCGCCAATCACACTTTCAGGTTTAATACAATTAAGGGTTAATACACATTTTAGCCCCTGCCATTTGGGGCGAATTCGAAAAAGGATCCTGTAAAAAAAACTTAGATCCCGTCCCTGCCATTCTTTCATTTTGGCCCCTCAGTGCACACATTCAGCAGAATCTGTGACGTGGCGCTATTTTATTGGCTTTTTTTTTTTTTTTTATTATTTTAATATGACGTGTCAGGTTCGTTGGATTTTTATATTTATTTTCTTTATATTTTTATTACACGCGTGGCTTTTTAATTATTATTTTATTCTTTGTATGTTAAAATGTTAAAAGATCAAAACTTAAAATTTTGTCTCCCATTACTGTTGAACCCATGACCTTTTGGTTACAAAGGGACACCTCTTCCACTAGGATAATATGTTTTCCTTGTATAGTTGTTTGCTTCAAATGTACATATTACAACATGTAATGAGTATGCAATATATTTATTTGTTTGCTTCAATTTAAATGGTATATTTATAACATATAAAATATTTAAATATTTAAAAAATATATTAAACTGAAATAAAAAATATAATTAAATATATATTAAACTAAAATAAAATAAAAAATATTAATAACATGTTAAATTGAATAAAATAATATTAATTTATATTAAACTGAAATTAAAAATATTAAACTGAAATAAAATATATATTTAAATATATTAAAGGAAAATAAAATAAAAAATTTTATTAACATGTTAAATTGAATAATATAATATAAATTTATATTAAACTGAAATTAAATATATTGAACTGAAATAAAATATATATTTAAATATATTAAACTGAAATAAAATAAAAAATATTATTAACATGTTAATTTTCAATTTCGTATTTTTATATATTTATGTATATATTTATAATTATTTAACGTTAAGATAATTAAAAACTGCTATTTTAATTTTAAAAAAATTATTTTCTGTTTATTATTAATTACTAATATTAAAACTACTATTTTAATTAAAAATATTTTTAGTTTTAGTTTATAATTAATTATTAATATTAAAAACTGCTATTTTAATTAAAAATATTTTTATTTTCAGTTTATTATTAATTACTAATATTAAAACTACTATTTTAATTAAAAATATTTTTATTTTCAGTCTATTATTAATTATTTATATTAAAAACTGCTATTTTAATTAAAAATATTTTTATTTTCAGTTTATTATTAATTACTAATATTTTTATTACATTTTTATTTTCAGTTTATTATTAAATATGTAAATTTATATTTACATTTTTACTATTATATAACAGTAATTTAAATTATATATTATAACATAAAAATATAATAAATCTGTAATATCAAAATGTTACATGTAATATATTTATTTTAACATTTCATATATTTAAATTAATGTAACATGCAATTTGAATATATAAACATGTAATATAAAAATAAATTATTAAAATATAATTTATATTAACATTTAATATTTAAAAACAAAACTAATTTAATATTTATACTAATTTATTTATTAAAAATAAATATTTAAATAAATATTTATATTAACGTTTGTATAATAAATATTTATATCAATGTTTAATATTTACTAAACATTAATGTTATATTAACATTTAAGATTTAAAAAATAAACTAAATTATTAAATGACCAAAATATTGTAACATATACATTTAAAGCAAACAAATAAACAACTAAGACATTCTAGCCTAGTGGAAAAGGACCCCATTCTAATCCATGAGGACATGGGTTCAATATTTTTGGAAGACCAATTTTTAAGTTTTCTATTTTAACATTTCAAAATGTAAATAATAAAATAATAATTAAAAAAGCCACGCATGTAATAAAAATAAAAAGAAAATAAATATAAAAATCCAACTAACCTGACATGTCATATTAAAATAATAAAAAAAAACCAACAAAGCAGCGCCACGTCACAAATTTTGCTGACTGTGTGCGCTGAGGGGCCAAAATGAAAGAATCTTCAAATGGCAGGGACGGAATCTAAGTTTTTTTACAGGGTCCTTTTTCGAATTCGCCCCAAATGGCAGGGACTAAAATGTGTATTAACCCTACAATTAAATAGAGGTCGTTGTCATACCCCAAATTTGTCCTACCTTTGCATTCAAATCTTTTGGCTTATGCATCTCATTTTCCTCATGTACATATCTTCCATTAGGTCATCTAACATATCATGCATTTATTAATATCATGACTTGTTACTTGGATCAGAGGTCATGCAGAACTAGGGTTTCACATGGCAATTAGGGTTTCAGCTCTTTTGCAGGATTGTCTCAACTAAGGATGCAAAAAATCATGGATTAAGGTTTGTCCCTTGTACTTATGGTTATGAGATGGATCCTTAAAGTTTGGCTATGCAATCATTAGGAGCATCATCTTCTGGTTCTCACCATCATCACTTGATTGGGGTTTATTTCCCTAATCATATGGCCTTCAAGGAGGTTCCTTGTGAAGTTTATTCATTAAATGAAGAATGATTTCATTGGTTGTTTGCATTGCAAGTCATGCTATTGGAGACCTGGGTTAAAGGGTTTTGGCCAAGAATATCATGGTGCACCTTATAATTAGGGTTTCACTTGGACTTTCTTCATCAGTCAAAAGGAGTTATTTGGTCATTGTGGTTGGCATCATACCATTTTTCTTTGGTGTCTTCCATCAAGTTTAATCATCTCTTAACTATGACATGTCTATTTGTTTGATAATCCATTTGGGGGTCTTGATTCACGGTGTATTCACAGATTCATAGTGCATCCATAATTTGTAGTACACATCTATCCAAATTTCATAAGTTCATAAGGCATTTCATATTTCATTGATTCTTGATTCTTGTTTCATTAGGTGCATTCATTGTTAGACGATGGCAATGATCTAGAAGGGGGTTGAATAGATCACTAATTTTTAAATAGAGTCGGCGCTTAAAAAATTGGTTTTAAAAACGTGTGGAAGCGGCCAAGGAAATAACTCGTCTCAACGAACCATTATCAAAAAAATCGGATATGCGACAAGCCAAATGGAAATTAATTTAATGAGAAAACGAATCAATAGTTAGAGAATTAATCAATACACGTAATGTCACTTTAGTTTATCCAATTTCCAATGACTTGTGAAATGTAAACTTAATTTGACAATATCACAAATAGTTTGTGTGCTATCAATTCATCGAACACTTGGTGTGCAAAACACCCAAGTTGAATTTCCTATGTAATGTTAGTGCATAATTTTTCACAATTACAATCCAAGTGATTGTAATGAGTTTTCAAAACAGAATTTCAATACTACACGACAGCAGAAATTTATCGAGCAATTGATATTACACAAACGTGAACAATACAAATTAAAGAGATAGAGAAAGAGAGAATAACACCAGATTTGTTTAGGCAATTCCCCTTTCATCCTCACTTCGGGTACGTCTGCCCCCAACTCTAAAAACTAGAATTGAGATATGTATTAATAAGTTGCAAAGTTTATACAAGAGAAGCAATAGTCACCACACACTCAAGCCTAATTGTTGAAGTTGATACTGTTCTAGCCAAAAATGGTTAGACAACCAAAAATGCTAACTCTCCTTCTCTTTGGACAAAGAGAGTTACGATGTCTATACTGCTGAGTATGTTGAGATGAATATCTAGGGATTTGAGGGCTATACAAGTGTTGTATACTGCCTCAAGATGAATGTATTTCTTAACCCTCATGCAGAAGCCCCATTATATAACCTTCTATTAATACAAGCCATTAAGAGAAGTCTTTTGGCCTTCTGGCGTTATGTGGCCATCATTGTCGTAACCTCCCTCCATAAATACAGGCTTTGAAGCTCTGGGTAATGTTTGTATTGATGCGTCGTCGCCGTTACAAAAGTTGGAGTGGCATTTGATGAGCTTGTGTTCGGCATCGGTGTCGGGTTGGTAGGGTGAGGTACCCGGCCTCGTGAGAACTCAACATGGTAGGAGTCGGGCTCCCTGATCGTCCCGGGTTGTGTATGAGGCTTGTCTAGCTCTCTTCATTGTACGATCTTTCCTGCTACTATAGTCTGGTCCATGCTCGCCCTTATCTGACTACTCGACTCGACATCAAATATATTTGGCATGTACATAAGCCCCTGAGTACTATATCTGCTCATAGGGATGTAGTACACGGTAGTGACATAAGCCCGGATATATTTGCTAGGTTCCGAGCTGTAGATCGGCCTTTCTTCTTACGTGTCAGAAATTTTCAAACGGTCATGTCTCTTAAACTTCCCTAGCATTATGATGACTTTAGTACCTCATGAGTGGCTAGTCTCTAGCCATTTTTTCGAACGTTGGGTTTTTATTAAAGTCATTCTTCTCTTTCCTTCACTCTTGCTTTCTTCTTTAAGCGAATCTGATCCCATCTTTAAGCGCTCCCTAATTCAGGTATTTTTTCCTTTCTCTCTTAATTTTCCTCATTTTTCTCTTTAACACAGAAATGGTAGTTCTTAGGGAATGTGATAACGAGGGTAAGGTTATTCATAAAAGTAACGATGAGAGAAAAAGACTATGGGAGGAAAATATGTAAGAGATGATGGACTCCGTAGGGGTAGAATAGTATAGGCGATCCAAGGATAAGTTTTATAACGAGATTCTCACTTATGAAAGTGAATTTGACTCTGACTCTTCAGGTTCAGTAGAAATTCTAATAGAAACTGTTGTTCCCTTTGATTCTGAGGTTATGATCCATAAGAATAGTACTGCTGACGACTTGGAAATTGCTACAATCTGCTCCCTGAGGGTCATGTCCTCCACTGGTTATGAGGATGATGTTATTTTGGAACCGTACGACCCAACGGAAAGAGGATGTATACTCTGGACAAAAGATGTCTCTGAAGACTTTTTCTACTTTTATCCTAGTATTATGGAAGATTTCAACATTCGTATCCCTTTTTCCGATTTTGAGGTGGACGTGTTGAAGAGCGTCAACACAGAACCTTCTCAACTCCGTCCCAACTGTTGGGGGTTTATAAAGGCCTTTGAGAGGGTTTGTGAGGTTTTAGATATTGTTCCTACTATAGGCTTATTCTTTTCCTTCTTTGAGGTTAAAGGATTTGATAACCGGAGTTGGGTTCAGATTAGTGGAATGCCCGACCGAAGTTTTCTTCAGGCCTATACCTCAAATTACAAGAATTATAAAGACCATTTTTTGAGAGTTCGCTGTGGACCGAGGTGTCCACAGGTGTTGTACGCCCTAGATGGGCATCCCCATTTCCCTCATTATTGGACCAAAGATCCGTTATCAATTACCGGTTTTAATTATGATAAATTGAACGATTTGGAGCTCCAGTCCCTGGCTATTCTTGATTCATTTCGTATGATGAGGATTAAGGAATTGTTGCCCCTAGATGATGACCGACTCCTTGTCTTCTTGGGCAATAGTTATTTTTTATTTCAACTATTCTTCGCCTGCCTTTTTATTCTAACCTTGTGCTGTTTGTTTATAGACAAGATGACTGGCCTGTCTGTAGCAGAGCAGAAGAAATTGATGCAAGCAACTCGGGAAGCCCGGAGATGAACTGAGGGTGCATCTGCATCTAAGTCTGACTTAGGTGGATTAGAAGTCCGGGCACCAAAATGGCTCAGGGGTACGAGCACAAAAGTCGCCCCGAGCAAAGCCGAGCCCCAGGGCGAGACTTCTCAAGCTGACCCGAAGAAGTTAAAGGTTCACATGAATGAGGATGCTCATCAAGCTCAAATAGAGATTATCTCCCTCATGAGAGGCTCAGGGGAGAATTTCGCGCCTGGGAAATTCAAGTTTTGGTCCAATGATTTTGACGGCTTCAGATACCTGTGTGACCATCTTAATGCTACCGAGGATGTTAACAAAGTTAAATCCATTGGTCATCAGAAAATCACTCAGAATCTTAGTTCTTATTTGATGAGGTGTGTTGTCCTCGCCGGTGGTTTGTTTGAATTATCTGATGACTCTGAGAAGCTTGAGTCAAAGTTTAAGGATGAAGTTGCTTAGCTGAAGGAATCTCAGTCTAAGAAACTTTCTAGCTTGGAGATAGATTTGGCTCACTCGAGAAAGAAAAAAGAGACTTTGGAGTTTGATCACCAATTAACTTTAGCCGAGCTTACTAACCAGTTGAAGGCATCTGAGACCGCTAATGCCGAGGTTACTAACCAGTTGAAGGCATCCGAGGCTGCTAATGTTGAGCTTTTATCATCCAACAACGACCTTAGAGAAGCTCTGAAGAAATCTCAGATAGATATTTTGTCTGCCGGTGATGAAGCTTTTGAGAGAGCTAAAGATCAAGTTCTCTGTCTCCATCCTGACCTGGATTTGTCGAAAATACATTACTTCAAAGTGGTGCAAGATGGCCGTCTTGTGGACCTTGGCGAGCTGGAGAAGGATAGCCAGGGGGTATCTCAAGGCCCGGTCAACGATGCTGACGGGAATGTGAACCCGACTCTAAATGATGTTGCCAATGATACTTCGACTGCTACTTAATCTTTTTTTTTTGTTTTAGTTAGTCATCCTTCTGGATACACTTTATATTTTTGCGAGGGAGTGTGGTGTTGTCCCCCCTCATGCTCATGACTCTTTTTCCTTCGGGCTTTGTAACATACAATGTTTTGACCCTTCTGAGGCTTTACTTTTATTGCTTACGTTATTTTTGTTTATCGGGTTTTATTTTTTTGCAAAATAATCCCGTACATATATCCAGCCCCTCGGGCACTAAGTTAGAATAACTTAAGGTGTCTAACTATAGATTTCTGGGTATTATTTTTGCTTCCGCCTTTGCTTGATTAGTAAGGGGCCTTTTAATTATCTTGTGTGTATAGTCTTCATACTTTCGAGAGTTCCGGACTTTTATAAGCACATGCGCCGATTATGGTATGTACCCGGGCATCTTAACAAGATTTGCATCTTTCTTGTTGTCAGTTTTCCCTTTATGATTCTTTACTTACAAGCCCCAAGTATCTTTCGATATGCTTTGAGTTTATATGTTTCATCATCTTTATATCAGATTGTTCGGCTTGTGTGCACGGAGCTATCAAACGTATTTTTTCGACCAGTGTACGTGGGGCGTTTATGGGCGGCCCATGTACACGGAACAAGTCAACTGTTTATAGGAGTTTATCAACCCGTTCATGGGCAACCTATGTACGCGGAGCAAGTCGACACGTTTATAGGAGTTTATCAACCCATTTCATGGGTGACCTATGTACGCGGAGCAAGTCGACACATTTTTAGGAGTTTATTTACCCGTTCATGGGCGACCTATGTACGCGGAGCAAGTCGAAATGTTTATAGGAGTTTATCAACCCGTTCATGGGCGATCTATGTACGCGGAGCAACTCGACACGTTTATAGGAGTTTATTAACCCGTTCATGGGCGACCTATTGTCATACCCCAAATTTTGACCACTAAGATTTCCCATCATTGTTAAAATCATCATTACAATATGGATGTACTTTCATGCCTCATCAATCTCCTCAGAGATGTTTGAGCATTCACCACAATCAAGGACTAGGGTTTCAAGCCCTCTCAGAGCACTTGGACAAAGGATCAATCAAGAAATGACATGATCTTCAAATTGTCTAGCCTCTCAAACACCTACAAAGGATCAAAAGGACTCCCACATCAAGAATCAAGCACAAGGTTGCAGCATTCCAAGTGGATCAAGCCTCGAGATCGCCAGTGTCACCAAATTAGGGTTTTGGTCGACTGAGGCCTCCAAATGGAAATTTTCCTCTGGGCATGAGCCATTGCTTCAAAACACAACTTAAGATACTCCAAGGGACCTCATGGACCCAATCATCAAGTCAATTTAACCTCGGGAGAAGCATTCATAAAAAAAAAGTTCAGGAATTAGGGTTTCTTGACCTAATTCACCCCTAAGTTGACTTTTGGGACAAAACATGAGCCAAGACCTCAAGACATGATTTGAGGGTCTCCAATACACTACATTGATCCATTTGCAACAATGGATTGATCCAAGAAGCTTGATCCACAAGTTTCAATTTCATCAGGACCACAATTAGGGTTTCGAAGAAAAGTCAACTGTACCTTTGACTTTTGACCCAGACATGCTCCCAAATCTTGGGACATGATTCAATACACCCTACAACACCTATAGAATATATCCATTAGGTTTGATTTAGGTCAAGGACTTGATTTCACAAAGGATCACACAGTTTGGATTTCATCCGATAAAAAGTCAACTGTGCACAAAATCAAGTTTGACTTTTTGGAATTTTTCACAATTATGGTTCATTGACCCTAAAACATTGTTAATATGTGATTTAAATCATCATTCATCAAGAAAAATCAAAGAAAATGAGTTAACTTGTAAAAGGGGTAACCATAAAAAACTTAGAATTTTTCTAAGTTATGGAACAAAGTGGCTAGAGTACCAACTTTGCAAGGCCATATCTCCCAAACCCTAAGGCCTTTTTCTCCCATTCAAAGCTCGGATTGAAGTTCATGTTACATACTTCAAATATGTTAACTAGACCTCATTCCAATTCATCATGGATTTTGAGTTATTGTTTGAGCAAAATCACAAAAAACATGAAAATGACATTTTTCCAACACTTAGTGAAATTTTCACTAAGTCCAAATCTGCCTTACTTTTCCCCAAATGTAGGGACATTTTTCACCTTGATCTAAGTCAAACCAGGTTTAGGGATGGACATCAAAGTTAAAGTATGTCATGAGGGCTTTCCAACAAGTACCAGATCATCTCCAAATTCCATTTGAGCAAGGAGATACAACCCTTGGAACATGGCATCCTGAACTGATTTTTACAAGGCAGAATTTGTGCACATTGGCTCGATTTGTCCAAATCTGATTAATCCAAGCCTTGTCATCAATTTGGACACATCTAAGGATAAAACAAGAATGGAATGATCTGATCCCCAAGCCTCCAAACTCCAAGAATCTACAATAGCCATGCCAAACCTAAAAAGGCTACAAAGATGCCAAGACTCCAATTTTGTTTCCAAGCATTCAATGGATGCACCAAGGTGGCATGAACTGAGCCTATTCCAACTAAATTTAGTCCAAGTTTATCTCTGAACCAAAGCTACAAAGCCTGTGCTCTAATCTCAAGTCAATGGCTAGAGGGGACTTGAGATTCCATTTGATCACAATTGGCCACAGACCTGTACCAGTTGCCATTCACTATTGCTTGCAAAACAAACTTGATCTACTATAAATAGAGCTCATTTGTGCTCAGTTTGAGTACACCAAAGCACCCAAATTGATGCTTTCCTCAAAATCTGACTTTTACTCTAATTTTGCCTTCTAACTCAAGTCACCATCGGGTTTTGAGTTTGGGAGCAATTCCAACCTAACCAATGGTTCACACACCTCACATATAACATATAGAAGTGATCCATAACACAAAATCACATATGGAACATAAGATTCTCAAAATCACCAGCCATCAGCACAAGCCTTTGATAGATTTGCAGTTGAGGTTCCAAATCAAGTTCCATCTCAATTCAATCCACTCCAAGCATTCAAACATACTCCATAGCACATAAGGAAGCTGTCCACATCATTGGAACCAAGTTGTAACACCTCCAACCTAGAACTCGATCACCAGCTGCAAGAGGTAAGCATGAACTTTTCAAACTCCATGATGCATGCATATTTTACTGCACAATAATTTTGTCATATGTTCCTAATCATGTATGGAGTAATAACCCTCAATCAATTGCCATGAATCAATAGTATGTGAGATTTCATTGTGTTCATGCAGAAATTAGGGTTCTTGAGATTTTCTTCTGATTTCTCACTCAATACTCAAAATAAATGTAATTAATCTATATGGTTGTGATCCTTGTTCAAAAGCGAACAAGATTGGTACTTGAATCGTGCAAAACCATTGAGAAATCATGGAGAAAAGTGAGAAAGCGCAAATCTGAAAAAAAAAAAACAGAGGGCGCGGGCAAGAACTTGGTGTTCTTGGCGCCATAATTCAAATTTTTGAATTTTAGTTATTTTTGTTAATTGATTCAAAAATTAATTTCTCTCTGAATATTTATGTTTTTGAATTGATTATTTTTCTCAAAATTCACTAAAATGTTTAAATATTTTATTTTGCAAAAAAATCCAATTTATATTATTTATTTAATATAGTTAGAATTTTTGTAATTAATTTCATTTTAATTGTTTTTAAACATTTTTTTAATGAAATTCCCACTTTGATCTTTCAAAACCAATTGAATTTCAAACTCTCATGTAATTAAACATGATTTTTCAAAATATTTTCCAAAGTGTACAACTTGTTTTTGAATATAATTGATATTTTATCATTTATTATTTAAATTACCTTTGAAAAATGACATTTTTATTTAAAATTAGGGTTCCCTCTTGATTTTAAATTTTTAGACACTTTTGGGCCTCCAATAGAGTGTAAGACCCAATCCCTTTTTGAAACCAAAATAACTTGGGCCTCAGTTATTGTATAAGACCCACTGTGATTTCAAAAATCTCGACGCGATCGCCGTTTTCAAAACATTTTCATCTGGGCCTCCCCTCGTGTTGTAAGTCCCATTTCTTTTCCTTTTTCAAATAATTTGGGCCTCTAATAGAGTGTAAGACCCAATCCTTTTTTAACCAAAACCATTTTTGGGCCTCAAACATTGTATATGTCCCACTACAATTTTCAAAAATCTCGGCGCGATCGCCAGTTCAAAATCAAATCACCTGGGCCTACCCTTGCGTTGTAAGTCCCATTTCTTTTCTCTTAAAAACACCTTTGGGCCTCTAATAGAGTGTAAGACCTAACCCTTGTTGCACTTGAATAATCTTTGGGCCTTAGTCATTGTATAAGTCCCACTGTGTTTTAGAAAATCTCAGCGCGATCACCATTTCAAAATAAAATAACTGGGCCTCCCCTCGTGTTGTAAGTCTCATCTTTCTTTTTCAAAACATTTTTGGGCCTCTCCTTGAGTTGTAAGACCCATCCCTTTATACAGAAATCCCTTTTTGGGCCTCAGTCGTTGTATAAGTCCCGATACGATCTTCAAAACAACAGTGCAATTACTATTAAACCCTGGGCCTCTTCTTAAGTATAAGCCCCAACAATCTTTTCAAAAACAACTTCCCTTTTGATTTAGGTTCAAATATACAGTTGTTATCAAAACTTTCTTTAATTTATTTGAACAACTAACAATACAGCATGGAAGCTTGCTCACCTGTAAGTTTTAGCAACTTTCATTTACTCGCTTTCATATGTATATAACTGTATTGTGGGAAGCTGCTCCTCTGTAAGTCTTCTTTCATATCCTTTTAGATACTTGTCATATATCAACTGTATATATACTAGTATAGTTATTTAGAGTTTTCCCCGGCAACTAGGTCTAGAACTAGGTAAAGCCAGTTGGTCACTCTTTAAATACAGTCAAAACTAGATCCCCATAGGATTTCCAGATACAGTCTTGCCTTCTCTTGGGCTTAAACAATATGGAATAAAGAGAAAGGCAGTATTGTTCGTGACCCTTTTCTCAGGCTGTCACTGTAACACCCCCTTTTTATACCCCCAAATAATCAAATAAATCATTTAGGCACGTATTGGAAATTTCATCAGAGTATAATTGTAAACACGGCATAAAAAGGTATGTCACATTATGCTTGAAATTAAAACATACAACACCTTCTCAACAAATGATATGCAACAGTGGGGTAACTCTCAACCAACGAAGGATCTCAGTCCTTATACCCACATCTCAATATTTAGAATAAAAGCGGAAACATCTAAAATATTGAATAACAACCACATATATACATCATCCAGTATGAATCACAAGCAACATCATGTTTATATACACAAATTCATCAGCAAGATACATATGCAAATGTATCACAAAAGATCAAAATGTCCTAGCTACCCGGTGCTACATATCAGAGCCAACCGACCAACAAGGAAAATGAAGACACGCTTCACAAAAAGACCGCCAGATACCTAATCTGCAATGCCTCGTAGAGCATTATAAAACAGCAGAAGGGTGAGAAATATTATCATAACAACAATGCATATAATTATATATCTCAACATAAAAATACACATATACCACATATTCTCACCATTCCATCATACCACATAAACATACATATTATGTTTACTATGTCACAATCATCACATCTCACTCAATATACATCGCAAGGCATATATATATATATATATATATATATATATATATATAACCAAGCATATTCCTCATAATGCTTATCATTCAACATAAACACACATATTCATGTTTATCCATCCATGCACACCTGCACAATTCTACTCATTCCACATCAACATATACATCATGCATAATTCACCAATCCAATCAAGACCCGACAATACCACGCATCACATAACTGGGAATGACAGCATAGTCATTCTACCCAAGACATACCTCACTAGGAACGACAACATAGTCATTCTACCCTAGTGCACCTCTCATTAGGAATGACAACATAGTCATTCTACCCCAATGAGCATCCCACTAGGAACGACAACATAGTCATTCTACCCCAGTGGACACGACAACTCAATTGTACATCACTAGGAACGACAACATAGTCATTCTACCCTAGTGTGTACCACACCAGGAACGACATCAACGTCATTCTACCCCAGTGCACACCTCATTAGGAATGACAACATAGTCATTCAACCCCAATGAGTATCCCACTAGGAACGACAACATAGTCATTCTACCCCAATGAGCATCCCACTAGGAACGACAACATAGTCATTCTACCCCAGTGGACATGATAACACAATTGTACATCACTAGGAACGACAACATAGTCATTCTACCCTAGTGTGTACCACACCAGGAACGACATCAACGTCATTCTACCCCAGTGCACACCTCATTAGGAATGACAACATAGTTATTCTACCCCAATGAGTATCCCACTAGGAACGACAACATAGTCATTCTACTCCAGTGGACACGACGACACACTCGCACTTCACTAGGAATGACATAAAGTCATTCTACCCTAATGAGTACAACAACAGCACTAGGAACAACATACAGTCATTCTACCCTAATGTGTTCGACCAAAACATTAATACCTCACTAGGAATGACATATAAGCCATTCTACCCCAATGAGTATTCTAACACAATTGGAATCCATTCCACACACCAAATATTACTATTGTAGCAATCCCATGATAATCAATACCTTACCATTCATCTTGCTGTGGATTTACGCCACAGAGGCAGCCATATCATACATTAAACATACACTCGAAACCACATACATTGATACTCAATCAAACAATGCACATACTTGCCATAAGGCCACAAACCATCGTCACAACATTTCATCATCACAATTACTTCCACAAGGGATTCACACCACAAAAGCTACCCACAACACATCATACAAGGCATACACATTAATATCAATGCCACATTGTATGTTACACAACCAATATACACATTTAAAGCGACAACAGTCGGTAAATGACACTATTCCCAAATTCTCGACTTTATTTAATCGGCTAACAATTTCAAAATTATCATCATAAGAAAGTACATTTCATAAGCTTTCCAACGATATAAAGAACGTCCCGATCCGAGTTACGGATCAAAAGTTATGCATTTTTAAAGAAAGAATTTATTGAGAAACAGCCAAATTCGCCTGGCCACTTCAGAATTCGCCTGACCAAACCTCTTTCGCCAGCACTTAGCCTGGCCAATCACCATTCGCCAGCACTTCACCTGGCGAATCACCATTCGCCAGCAGTTCGCCTGGCGAGCTAGTGGCGAGTCACCAAATTAGAAAAACCCCAAGAGTTATAGAAGCTACCCCATTTCTGTCATTCTAAATTCGCCTGGCGACTTACGATTTCGCCTGGCGAATCACCCTTCACCAGCACTTAGCCTGGCGAACGAGTGGCGAGTCCTAATCCGCCTGGCAAATTCCCAATTCGCCTGGCGAATCGCACCAGGATCAGAAAAATGCTGTTACGGGTTACACTATTCCAAAACCCCCAAAAACCTCATTTTTCATTCCAAATCAATTCCAACATCAAAACAATTACCAGCAATGATTCATAAACACATGGTAATCATATAACGCAAATTATATCGATTTCCGACCGTAAAAACATCGATTCCTAATCATTTTATCGCTTTCGACTTAAAACTCAAAAACCATGGAAAGGCAAGAAACATCCAAGCAAACACATACATAATCATACACATTGATGAGATAATAAGATTTCACACCCTTACCCGATTAAATCGACTCCGAAAGATTGATCTTGGTGATTTTCCACCCTTTTCTCCTTGTTCTTCTCTTCCCCATTCTTTCTCTTCTCTTTCTTCCCCATTCTCTTACTATCTCTCTCTATTTATACTTTTTCTCTCTTTTCTTTCCATTCTGTTTCTATCCTCTCAATTTCTTTCCTCGCAAACACAAACTATCTACTTAACATAAATATCTCATAATACCCTCTATTCTAATTTTCCCCGCAAACTCTCAAAACGGTAAAATCACATAATATGCAAACATAACATATTAACACATCATTTCACAAATGAAATCATTATTACTCAATTTAAATAAAAGACTCAACTCAAATAGGAATATTCGAAATTGGGGCGTTACAACTCTCCCCCACTTAGACATTTTCGTCCTCGAAAATAGGCTAAGTACAAGCAACCTCGGATACGACTCTCGCGTCCGACCAACCACTATCATGCCAACCAAAGGCACACCACGAATAACACAAACAACAAACCAGTACACTAACCACAACAACAACGACACGATGCAATGCCCATACAATGCACTTGACGACCAACTCACAACTCAAAGGATAACCAAGATACAAACACCCAGGTTCACTCTTGAACCGGAACACAACAAGATCGTTACCCACACCATAGGTAACACTCTTCTAATCTCCAAACATAGGAATTAGCTACTCGCACTCGAACCATCATAATGGAAACAAGGCAACAACCAGACAAGAACATAAGCTCCATGACACAACTTCGCCTCAACAACATCCACAAAACCAGAATACCTACATCCTTGTCTCACAATAACCAATACAACAATTCCACACTTCCGCTGCGCACTCCGATTACTCGCGACTAACAAAACCACCAATTCATATTCAACATTTGACTCTTCCTACTATTCACCAGAAAGTCATAGTTCACTGGTTATATACACAACCTCACACTATTCTGCAGTAGCTTACACACCGGACACAAGCCTCTGAATTGCTCAAACAATTCTAATTCTCTGACCATCCAAACATACATATGCAAAGGCCTTCAACTTAACTCATCCGGCACGACATTAATTCTTCTCAAAGAATAATCCAATTCAAATTTATAACTCGTTTTGGAATCCCAACCAACAATGTTGTCTCATACTTATTCCTCTCGACCAAGAAAACTCGTCTTTATCAACCAAAATCCACTCTTGACAACTTAACTTAAAGCTTCATCTCCTTTCAACACTTGCGCTCAATCTTCAACGCCCTACATGTTCTTCCTCTGATTTTATAATCGATCAAAATATCCTTAAAGGACACCACTACAAACTTATCCAAATAAGTACGAAGATATAATTCCCATACTCCACAACCATTCGCCGAACATACCAACTAAGTTGGATAAACACGTCTATTCCTTTCAACACAATTTCCGTCTGCTATCAACAAGAGATTAAGGGTGATCAGTTCCTCAATTTGTCAATAGACAGTCGACAATCATGATGGGGCATAAACCATCTTTACCAAGCCATAACAACATTCCTTGCATCTTGTGCACAAAACCACCTAAGGCACCAATCCTTACTTGACATAAACCTCGCCGCCGTATTCCCTTTGGAATCGGAAACCACACTGTCCAAACAACACTTACAATCGGTCAAACAACGGCACCCTGAGCCAACGCTCCTCACCCGAAGCCACTTGGAGAAGTACCAGCTTCTCCCCCACTTATAACATTCTCAGTCCTGAAGACAAAGGATTAGAAAAACCAGGAAGCACTGATAGTGTTCTACACACTTATCACGTACTAGGGAATAAACAACATCGACAATATACAACTGCCATGCCACACAGACTCAACAACTTGGCATTACCAATCTCTTGTCCAACAAGTCATAAACAAATTCAAACACTTTGCACACACATGAGAAATAAAAGAATAAGTCGCTCCCATATCCATAATAGCAATTAAAGGCGTACTATTAATAAAACATATACCTTTAATCAAACGATCCGTACTGGTAGGCTGGAATTCTGCCCATGCAACCTCTTTTCCTAAGTTTGCTTCGGTTTCTGACAATAAGGACTAATGTGGCCAGGTTCACCACATTTAAAACAAATAACCTCACGGTCCTTACAATCAGCCGTCACATGCCCCAATCTTCCACACTTTACACATTTCTTCACATCAGTTCTACACTCAAATGAACGATGACCAAGCCCACCACATTTGAAACACTTAACGGAACCGGAACCTCCTCCAGATCTCTTTTCAAAGTCTCCCTTATGCCCGCCCTCATCAACGGGTGTCACATAAGGTCCACTCCTAGCCTGCTGCTTACCTTTCCTCTCATTCACACTTTTGTAATACGTAGAACGAGCCTTGCTATCTTCCTTGAAGATTCTACAACATTCAGTCAAATCTGAGAATCTTCTAATCCTCTGGTATCCCACAGCTTGCTTAATCTCGGGACGCAAACCGTTCGCATACTTAACACATTTTGAGAACTCAGCTGTAATTGCAGCATAATGAGAATGAAATTGTACCAACTCAACAAACTTAGCAGTATAGTCCACCACTGACATACCACCTTGTTTTAATTCCAGGAATTCCATTTCTTTCTTCCCTTTCACACTTTCAGGGTAATACTTCAGCAAAAACTCGGTACGAAACAATTCCCAAGTTACCTCTTCATTCTCCACCTCAAGAATTTCACACATACCGACCCACCAATCGTCGGCTTCTTCCCTCAGCATGTGAGATCCAAGCCTCACCTTATTCTCCTCTGCACAGTCCATAACTCTGAAAATCCTTTCAATCTCTTTTAACTAGAGTTGAGCACCATCAGGATCAAATCTTCCTTTGAAAACCGGTGGTTGTTCTTCCTGAACTCTTCATTAGCACTCACATTCGGTGCACCCTGCACAGCCCTAGCCATTGCTTCCATAGCAGCAGCCATCGCATCATCGTTTCTACCAGCCATATTCTGATTACTTCCCATAGAACAACAAGGTTAAACAATAGTTCAACCAACAACAACAACAAGACAGACACAAACTGACTCAACACTGGCTCTGATACCACTTAATGTAACACCCCCTTTTTATACCCCCAAATAATCAAATAAATCATTTAGGCACGTATTGGAAATTTCATCAGAGTATAATTGTAAACACGGCATAAAAAGGTATGTCACATTATGCTTGAAATTAAAACATACAACACCTTCTCAACAAATGATATGCAACAGTGGGGTAACTCTCAACCAACGAAGGATCTCAGTCCTTATACCCACATCTCAATATTTAGAATAAAAGCGGAAACATCTAAAATATTGAATAACAACCACATATATACATCATCCAGTATGAATCACAAGCAACATCATGTTTATATACACAAATTCATCAGCAAGATACATATGCAAATGTATCACAAAAGATCAAAACGTCCTAGCTACCCGGTACTACATATCAGAGCCAACCGACCAACAAGGAAAATGAAGACACGCTTCACAAAAAGACCGCCAGATACCTAATCTGCAATGCCTCGTAGAGCATTATAAAACAGCAGAAGGGTGAGAAATATTATCATAACAACAATGCATATAATTATATATCTCAACATAAAAATACACATATACCACATATTCTCACCATTCCATCATACCACATAAACATACATATTATGTTTACTATGTCACAATCATCACATCTCACTCAATATACATCGCAAGGCATATATATATATATATATATATATATATATATATATATATAACCAAGCATATTCCTCATAATGCTTATCATTAAACATAAACACACATATTCATGTTTATCCATCCATGCACACCTGCACAATTCTACTCATTCCACATCAACATATACATCATGCATAATTCACCAATCCAATCAAGACCCGACAATACCACGCATCACATAACTGGGAATGACAGCATAGTCATTCTACCCAAGACATACCTCACTAGGAACGACAACATAGTCATTCTACCCTAGTGCACCTCTCATTAGGAATGACAACATAGTCATTCTACCCCAATGAGCATCCCACTAGGAACGACAACATAGTCATTCTACCCCAGTGGACACGACAACTCAATTGTACATCACTAGGAACGACAACATAGTCATTCTACCCTAGTGTGTACCACACCAGGAACGACATCAACGTCATTCTACCCCAGTGCACACCTCATTAGGAATGACAACATAGTCATTCTACCCCAATGAGTATCCCACTAGGAACGACAACATAGTCATTCTACCCCAATGAGCATCCCACTAGGAACGATAACATAGTCATTCTACCCCAGTGGACACGACAACTCAATTGTACATCACTAGGAACGACAACATAGTCATTCTACCCTAGTGTGTACCACACCAGGAACGACATCAACGTCATTCTACCCCAGTGCACACCTCATTAGGAATGACAACATAGTCATTCTACCCCAATGAGTATCCCACTAGGAATGACAACATAGTCATTCTACTCCAGTGGACACGACGACACACTCGCACTTCACTAGGAATGACATAAAGTCATTCTACCCTAATGAGTACAACAACAGCACTAGGAACAACATACAGTCATTCTACCCTAATGTGTTCGACCAAAACATTAATACCTCACTAGGAATGACATATAAGCCATTCTACCCCAATGAGTATTCTAACACAATTGGAATCCATTCCACACGCCAAATATTACTATTGTAGCAATCCCATGATAATCAATACCTTACCATTCATCTTGCTGTGGATTTACGCCACAGAGGCAGCCATATCATACATTAAACATACACTCGAAACCACATACATTGATACTCAATCAAACAATGCACATACTTGCCATAAGGCCACAAACCACCGTCACAACATTTCATCATCACAATTACTTCCACAAGGGATTCACACCACAAAAGCTACCCACAACACATCATACAAGGCATACACATTAATATCAATGCCACATTGTATGTTACACAACCAATATACACATTTAAAGCGACAACAGTCGGTAAATGACACTATTCCCAAATTATCGACATTATTTAATCGGCTAACAATTTCAAAATTATCATCATAAGAAAGTACATTTCATAAGCTTTCCAACGATATAAAGAACGTCCCGATCCGAGTTACGGATCAAAAGTTATGCATTTTTAAAGAAAGAATTTATTGAGAAACAGCCAAATTCGCCTGGCCACTTCAGAATTCGCCTGGCCAAACCTCTTTCGCCAGCACTTAGCCTGGCCAATCACCATTCGCCAGCACTTCGCCAGTACTTCGCCTGGCGAATCACCATTCGCCAGCAGTTCGCCTGGCGAGCTAGTGGCGAGTCACCAAATTAGAAAAACCCTAAGAGTTACAGAAGCTACCCCATTTCTGTCATTCTAAATTCGCCTGGCGACTTACGATTTCACCTGGCGAATCACCCTTCGCCAGCACTTAGCCTGGAGAATGAGTGGCGAGTCCTAATCCGCTGGCAAATTCCCAATTCGCCTGGCGAATCGCACCAGGATCAGAAAAATGCTGTTACGGGTTACACTATTCCAAAACCCCCAAAAACCTCATTTTTCATTCCAAATCAATTCCAACATCAAAACAATTACCAGCAATGATTCATAAACACATGGTAATCATATAACGCAAATTATATCGATTTTCGACCGTAAAAACATCGATTCCTAATCATTTTATCGCTTTCGACCTAAAACTCAAAAACCATGGAAAGGCAAGAAACATCCAAGCAAACACATACATAATCATACACATTGATGAGATAATAAGATTTCACACCCTTACCCGATTAAATCGACTCCGAAAGATTGATCTTGGTGATTTTCCACACTTTTCTCCTTGTTATTCTCTTCCCCTTTCTTTCTCTTCTCTTTCTTCCCCATTCTCTTACTATCTCTCTCTATTTATACTTTTTCTCTCTTTTCTTTCCATTATGTTTCTATCCTCTCTATTTCTTTCCTCGCAAACACAAACTATCTACTTAACATAAATATCTCATAATACCCTCTATTCTAATTTTCCCCGCAAACTCTCAAAACGGTAAAATCACATAATATGCAAACATAACATATTAACACATCATTTCACAAATGAAATCATTATTACTCAATTTAAATAAAAGACTCAACTCAAATAGGAATATTCGAAATCTGGGCGTTACAGTCACTATTAGAAATCGTCAAAGAAATTCTACTCCCCAGAGTTGATCTATTCTCGGTGAATAGCATCTCTTGAGTTTCATCAAACCTCCGAATTTTCACTAAATGATCTATTCTCGGTGAATAGCATTTCTTGAACTTTTCTTGGTTTCAGACCCACAGGCTTCCTAAAAGCATCCCCGCATTCTCTTGGGCTTTGTACAAGGACCCTCCAGCTTCCTAGAAGTTCTCAGGCCTTCTCTTGGGCTTAATACAAGGACCCTGAAGACCTCTTAAAGGTATAAGACAGAACTTAGTCATCCTTTGCTAGAGCAGTCTTTCCTGTGTCAAATCATATACCAATTTAGGGTTGATTCTCATCCCTTTAAAACACCCGCCTCCTCTTGGGCATCATACAAAAGATAAAACTCTTCCGCACCAGTAGACTTGGATAGTCTAAATCCCCTTGAGTCTCAAAGATATTCTCAAGTTCCCTACGAACGTGGGAGGAACCCTGATCATCTGATCAATTCCCGTCTGAGTTAAAACCCAGTCTCTCTCCTAAAAAATTCCCCAACTAGGGTCAATTTATCATCAGTACAACACTATCCCAAATCGGAACCTCAAGGTATCTGATATCTCAACTTTTCTGGAAACCATTAGCAAGAGTTGATTTCCCCATTTGGACCTGCCTAGGGATCTCAATAATCCTCAGCAGAAAGTTAGCCTCCTCTTAGGCTTTGTATAATGACCTTTCCTCAACACAGTTAGCCTCCTCTTGGGCTTTGTACAAATGATTTTCCCCAGCGGAGCTAACCTTTTCAAACTCTCTTGTTGAGTCAATCACTTTTCAGACTCTCTTGTTGAGTCAGTCAACTTTTCAGGCTCTCTTGTTGGGTCAATCAACTTTTCAGACTCTCTTGTTGAGTTGATCACCTTTTAGTACTCTCTTGTTGAGTCAACCCTTTTAGCCTCAATCTCGGGCTATGTACAAGACAGTCACTCTCTTGTTGAGTCAATCTTTTCCAGCCTCCTCGTAGGCCGGGTATAAAGATTTCCCCTAGCAGAAGTCAGATTCCTCTTAGGTATGATGATTTCTCCAGCTTGTTCAGCTACAATCTTGGGCTTCTTACATGACAGATAAAAGCACTCTCTTGTTGAGTCAAAACCTTTTTCGCCTCAATCTTGGGCTTTATACAAGACATAAATCTTCATCTCTTAAACTTGGGACATATATCTTCCCCAACTGAGTCATTTCCTCCCAGCTTTTGTTTAGGCTTTGCGAAATGATTTCCCAAGCAGAGTCAAACTCATTTCAACCTCAATCTTGGGCTTTGTATAAGACCCATAGAAATATCCTCACCAGAGTCAGTTAAATTTACCATTTCAGCCTCAATCTTGGGCTTTATACAAGACACATACAAACCTCCCCGGCGGAGTCAAAACCACTTTTTAGCCTCAATCTTGGGCTTTATACAAGACAGATAGAAAATTTTCCCCGGAAAAGTCAAACTTTTAGCCTCCTCTTAGGCTTTGTATAATGACATCCCCCAAAGAGTCAGTCTCTTTTTTGCCTCAATCTTGGGCTTTGTACGAGACATCTAAGCAGTCTCTTCTTGAGTCAATCATTTCCAGCCTCCTCTTAGGCTTTGTATAAGGACTTCTAAAATTCTGGTATCAGACGTGTGATGTTAAGGTGTGATGTCACAACAACACACTCTGCACAATGGACAGCAATAACAGTAAAATAACACCAAGAATTGTTGACCCAGTTAGGTTACAACCAACCTACTCTGGGGGCTACCAAGCCAGGGATGGAATTCACTACTTGTAGATATAATTTACAGACTCAACAACCCGTTGACAATCTCCTAAACTTATACTCTACTAATGACTTCCTACCTAAGAAACCACTTAGGTATGAGAACACCACTCAATCCCTTACAAACTCTCAAAGAGACCACTTTGAGTACCCTTGATCTTACTTCACAACTTCGATCAAGCAACCACTCTCTATTGCTTCACAACTTCTAGAGAGGACAGAAACTCAACACCTATTCAAACCCTAGAATAGTGTAAATACAAGCACTCTAAACAAACTCTAGACACTAAGCCTCCAGCTTCTGATCTTCTGAATGTTTTATGTACTTTTTCCTTTGGTCTTGTGCGCTTTATATAGCTCCTTGAATTGGTCTTGGACTTGCTACAATATCTCCCAGATTTGTTATTTAAAACTGAATATCTAAAACATATTTTCTCCTAAAATCTTTTTAAATCTTCAACCTTTTAAATCTCCTACAAATCTGCAACAGATCTCCTATGCAGCAGCAAATATCTATCCCAAGATATTCGCATCCAATGAGACAGCTTGCTCTCCACAATTCCAGCTAATACGCAACCCTAACAACATCATAACATGTTGTTGTTAATTCTGCAGATCTGATGTTACAACATCACCTGTGTGACATCAGACATCCAGCTTCAACAATTAATTACTTAACACAGCCCAGTGTTAAGACTTCAATGTTGCAACATCAGCACCTTGACATCAACATTGAATATACTTTGTTTTACCAAAATTCCAGCCAATCCAGGAACTAACAATCTCCCCCTTTGGCTAATTTTGGCTAAAACAATCTCTGCATCTTCAGAGACTTCAGTAGCGGAATAATCTTCAAAATTTGATACTCTCAATCAGCAGCAGTTTGACACTTTTCATAGTCTTCATCACTTGATCTGCTGCAGCACCATCTTCATTATTGACAATAGCCAATTGGTGCTCCCCCTCTAAAACATGAACCAGTATCACAGTCGTTCAGTAGCTCACAATGTGCAACACTTTTTCTCCCCCTTGATGTCTGCTTGGCTGCACTCTTCAAATGTCATGATATCTTCACTAGTTCAGTCAAAACTCCCCCTCTATAACTGCATTACCACTTTTCAACTAAACACCTTTTAGCAACATCAATTTATCTCCCCCTTAATATCTGCATCACATTAGCAGCATATCGCAATAATACTCTTGACTATCTTGGCTACTTTCTCCCCCTTTTTAGCCACAATTAGGCAAACTTCAGTTAGAAGCCCTATTAACTATAGTCAGTATACCCTAGCTCTCATTGTTAGCCTCTCAGTTAGTAAACAGGCAAAACAAATCATAGAAGGAAACTAAGAACATAACCAGTGCATAAAACAGCACAATATACAAATTACAAAACCAAGCACATTAAGTGCTAAAACAAAGACATAAAATAAAGCTAACCCTACTAAAATAGAAGGCAAACATTAAAAGCTTGAATCTTCTGAGCTGAGATCATCATTATCGTCTTCATCAACATCATCCTTCCTTGAGTTGACAGCTTCACCTTCCTTTGTTGCCAATCTCAGAGACATGACAAGTCTTTCAAATTTTTGTTTCCTTTCAGTACTAACTCTTATGACTTCATCTAACTCCTTGCAAGCCTCCTCTAGTTCAGTAATCAACCCAGTCTTGGCTGGTGACTGTTGTGATGTTGAAGCAGATGTCTTGACACTATAAGGAACATGTTTCAACTTGTGATGGAGTGACAAGGCAGGCTTCCTTTTGCAAGCAACATCAGAATGCTGTAGAATTCCAGGATGTTGAGACAAGACAATCCCACAAATGAGAGAGGGAAAAGCAATGGGCATCTTTATAGCATTTGTAGCAGCATACTTAATAGTATGATCATAGATGTAGAAGCCATAGTCAATTCTTTGCTTTGTCCCAAATGCATAAATTATCTTCCCCAATTCAACAGAAATTGTGGTCTTGTGACTAGTAGGAACCCAGTTGGCAATACCTATTCTGTGCAGAAAAGCATATTTGACACTCAACAAACTGGCTAACAGCTTTCCTTTTACGGGCCAAACATCTACCTGACCAGCAGTGATTTCTTTGCATATAACGTTGTTGGAGGCTTCTAATTCCCCATAATCTTCCTCATTTCTTCCTAAGTAGGCATTGATCATCTCAGGAGAGAACCAGACACACTTACCCCTGATGGTAACTCTTCTAAAAGTTCGGCTCTTGCTGTCATTTATCGATTCAGGTATATTAATTATGAATTCTCTGACCAGTCTATCATAGCAATTAGTCAACCCTGACACAGTCCTTATGAGACCAGCAAGCTTAATTAGGTCTATAATTTTAGTAGACTCTAAGTCTTTTGCTACTACCTCTCTTTCCAGAGCTATCTTTCTTAGGCTCACACAACTCCACAAGGATGCACTTCTGGCACTGTGAGATGAGATGTTATCAGGCACTTGATTTGTATCAGGGTTGATGTCTTGAGCATCACTCTAGAATCTGACTCTTCCCTGATTCTCCTCTTCTTGCCAGACCTGGCACTAAATGAAGTCCTTTTCTTATCCTTCCCTCTTCCAATTCTATCATCATCAGATGAGTCCTCAATCTCTATAACCTCAACCTGTTCCTTCCCTTTACCCCTGTGACTTTCATTCCTAGGGAACGATGTTCTAACATCCAAGCTGATATCAGTGTTATCAGGATCTTCACCTTCAGCTTCTTGACTCAGGGCCTGTCTTTGAAAATTTATGTCCTCACCTTGAGAGTCGACTTGTTCAGCAGGCATTTGCCTTAAAGTGACAAAAATCCCTTTCACCCGTATCCCTTTCTCAAGGATTTTGGTGGCAAGCTATTCCAAGTGCTTGTCTACATCAAACTTCTCCTCAACAGCTTGAGAGGATGATGACCTAGCTTCAGGTTTATTCACCGTGGTCGAGGGTTTAGGGTTACCTGACTCGGGAAGAGCACTAGAAATTAGTTCTTCGGAAGAAACCCTAGTTCGTACCTGCTCAGAGTTCTTGGAAGGGACAGACATTGTTCCTTTGTGACAGACTAGGTTTGGAGAAGAACTTTCTATTATGTTGAGATTTAGGGAGATGAAACGTTGCGATGAGAATGCTTTGGTAAGTCTTGATGTAGTATCAATATAGTAAGGCGCCTGATTTTGAATACTCTTTAAAGACCAATTACTAATTTTCTCCCTCCATACAGACTTTCCTTTTAAACAATTCACATCAGGACTCATTAACTCTGAGTGACCTTTCAGCATCCTGATGTCATAGTCTGATGTTATAACATCAACTTGAACATCATTAGTTGAATTTCCTTCAAGAGAAATCCACTGATAGCAGTTGTCTTTGGTTCTGGCACCCTTCATAACATTCTGATTATGCTCATCAAAACCCACACACTCATGCTTAGTGTAGTTTACCTTGTAACCTTCATCACACAACTGTCTTATGCTGATCAAATTTTCACTTAAGCCACTGACAAACAGAACATTGTCAAGTTCAGGTCTACCATTACCGTGCACTTTCCCAACTCCTGCAACAACACCTTTTCCTCTATTACCAAATATAACCTCATGAGAGGGACAATGACTGACTTCAACAAACATGGATCTACATCCAGACATGTGTTTGGAACACCCACTGTCAAAATACCATGTTCCTTCTTTAAACTCTCTGTCAGCCATGTGAGCCAATAAGCACTTCACCTTCTCCTTAGGTACCCATTGTTTAACAACTTTGGGCCTGTACTCTCTCCATCTATTTTGAGGTTGAGGGTATCCATGTAGCTTGTAGCAAGAGTACTGCATATGTCCAAACCTTCCACAATAATAACATCTCACCCTTTCATCTCTGAATCGTCTGCCATGATGAGATTGCTTATGCTGCCATCCATAATGTGGTCTTCTCCTACCATAACTGCCCTGCCATCTATTATGCTGGTATCTTCTCCCATAGGACGGCTGAGAATGTTGTTTCCTTGATTGTCTCCCATGATGGTGTGGCTTTCTTCTTCCATAGATATAAGGAACATCATGGGTGTATCCATATCCATAACCATACCAGTTGTCCTGATGTTGAGACACCTGATGAGACATGTGCTGTTTGAACTGAGTAGCTTGCATGCTTTCGTGGTATTGTGGGGGCATATACTGACTAGCTCCTTGTGGTTGCTTTCTTTCTTGATAGGGACCAGTCTTCTTCTCAATCTTCTTAGGTTGTGAAACATCATCTTTCTTAGGGGTAGGATCCTGCTTCTTTGGCTGATGTTGAGATGAAAGTTGTGACACTTCCTTCTTTGAACCTGAAGTGCTTCCTTCTGAAGTTCCCTTGTCCTCAGCCACATAACCTATCCCAGCTTTGTCTCCAACATCTTTTTTTGACTGAAGGATCTTGTCAAGTGTGTCTGTACCACAGCTCAGCATCCAGCAGACTTGGTCATTTGATCAAGGTGAGCTCTAACTAGCACCACTTCATTTTCCAGAGCTGTCTTTTCATTCTCTAGCTGAGCAATCTGTTGCTTGTGGCACTTATTTTCTTGACAAATCTCAGCACTTTTTAAACACATCTCTTGATAGGTAGATGCTAACTCCTCATAAGTTACTTCTCCATCACTAGAATCATCATCAGAAACCACAGCTCCTGTTAAAGCTCTCACATGCTTTGCTGACTCGCCTTCACTTTCACTATCAGAGTCAGACCAGGAAACTGTCATGCCCTTCTTCTGCTTTTTCAAGAAGGTGGGACATTCTTTCTTGACATGTCCATACCCTTCACACTCAAAGCACTGAACTCCTTTATCTTGGGTAGTTTTCTCTTCATCCTTCTTGCTGGTGTCAGAAGTCATGTTCTTGACATTAGGCCTGGAGTTATTATTCACTCTCTTGAATACTTTAGTGAACTGTCTTCCCAACATCACTATGGCTTGAGATAGATCCTCCTGTGATTCAGAACTCTTTCCTTTTTCTTCTGCATCGTTTGACACCGAGGCTATACTTTTTGGCTTCTTTTCTGGTTCTTCCTCATTCAACCCAAGCTCAAAAGTTTGAAGAGATCCGATGAGCTCATCTACTCTCATCTTACTGATGTCTTGTGATTCTTCAATGGCAGTAACCTTTATCTTATACTTCTTAGGTAGGGACCTCAGGATCTTCCTCACAAGCTTTTCATCTGACATCTTCTCTCCAAGAGCACTAGATGCATTGGCCAGCTCAAGAACACTCATGTGGAAATCATGAATAGTCTCATCTTCCTTCATCTTCAGGCTTTCAAATTTTGATGTTAAAATCTGAAATCTTGACATCTTGACTCTAGATGTTCCTTCATGAGTAGCCTGCAAGATATCCCATGCTTGCTTAGCAACTTCACATGTATTGATTAACCTGAAGATATTCTTATTCACTCCATTGAATATGGCATTTAGAGCTTTGGAATTTCCAAGGGCAAGCTCGTCTTCCTCCTTGGTCCACTCTTCTTCAGGCTTTGGCTTAGAGGTGCCTTCTTTATCTTTACCAGCATCATCCTTCTCACATATAACAGGTGCTTCCCACTCTTTAATAACAGCCTTCCAAGCCCTACTGTCCAAGGATTTTAAGAAGGTGGTCATCCTTGGCTTCCAATAGTCATAATTGGATCCATCCAAAATAGGGGGTTTGTTGACGAATCCTCCAACTTCTTTGTCCATCTTTACACCAGAAAGTACCTTCCCTAGATCTCACCCAGAGACAGACAGGATGCTTGCTCTGATACCAATTGAAATTCTGGTATCAGACGTGTAATGTTAAGGTGTGATGTCACAATAACACACTCTGCACAATGGACAACAATAACAGTAAAATAACACCAAGAATTATTGACCCAGTTCGGTTACAACCAACCTACTCTGGGGGCTACCAAGCCAGGGATGGAATTCACTACTTGTAGATATAATTTACAGACTCAACAACTCGTTGACAGTCTCCTAAACTTATACTCTACTAATGACTTCCTACCTAAGAAACCACTTAGGTATGAGAACACCACTCAATCCCTTACAAACTCTCAAAGAGGCCACTTTGAGTACCCTTGATCTTACTTCACAGCTTCGATCAAGCAACCACTCTCTATTGCTTCACGGTTTTTAGAGAGGACAGAAACTCAACACCTATTTAAACCCTAGAATAGTGTAAATACAAGCACTCTAAACAAACTCTAGACACTAAGCCTCCAGCTTCTGATCTTCTGAATGTTTTCTGTGCTATTTCCTTTGGTCTTGTGTGCTTTATATAGCTCCTTGAATTGGTCTTGGACTTGCTACAATATCTCCCAGATTTGTTATTTAAAACTGAATATCTAAAACAGATTTTCTCCTAAAATCTTTTTAAATCTTCAACCTTTTAAATCTCCTACAAATCTGCAACAGATCTCCTATGCAGCAGCAAATATCTATCCCAAGATATTCGCATCCAATGAGACAGCTTGCTCTCCACAATTCCAGCTAATACGCAACCCTAACAACATCATAACCTGCTGTTGTTAATTCTGCAGATCTGATGTTACAACATCACCTGTGTGACATCAGACATCCAGCTTCAGCAATTAATTACTTAACACAACCCAGTGTTAAGACTTCAATGTTGCAACATCAGCACCTTGACATCAACATTGAATATACTTTGTTTTACCAAAATTTCAGCCAATCCAGGAACTAACAACTTCCTTAGTGGAGTCAATCAACCTCTTAGCTTCAACCTTGGGCTTTGATCAAGGCACACAAAAATCAACAATCCCCTCAGAGGAAGTACAATCCCTCTTTAGAGACGACAAATTCCCTCTCAGTCAAACCTTTTAGCTTCAATCTTGGGCTTTAAACAAGACACAAATAAACCTTTTTAGCTTCAATCTTGGGCTTCGAACAAGACACCAAAACATCTTTTTCCTCCCTTAGAATAGGAGGAACTACGACTGCTCTGATTTCCCTGATTCATTTAAACGGGAATACGTAGGCATAAGATTCTGAAATCTTAGCGAGCACACTAAACAAAAACCTTAGGTCCAGTACCTTACCAAAAACATCGGGAATAACTCGAACATCAATAAAAACTCACTCACTCATATTTTCCAAGAAACTTTCCCAACCCATTAACGGATAAACACCATCAAGTACAAAGCGAAACCTAAAGCTAATATCCTGTGGATAACCACATATAGGATGGGTAATTGACAACTCCCTATTGTATAACCTGACCCCGGACCCCCAATCTCTTTAAAGCGTTTGTTCAGTTAAACATTCGCGTGCAAGGTTAGTTTTAGATAGCTTCCCTTTCCCTTCCAACTTCACGGGATAAATAAGAAATCAGAAAGTAGCACCCCCTCCTACCATTGAGGTGAGGAAAACCCAGCGATAAGGTGGTCGCGTCACCGACAAAAATCGCTCGCTACAGAAAAATGGCGACTCTGCTGGGGAGTCCTTAGAATGATCTTTGGGGCATCGTCCCCATTTTTCAACAGTAAAATGGCGACTCTGTCGGGGAGTCATTGTCTGTATAGGACTAGGATTATAGCTCTTAAGAGGTCTAGGATGTTAGTTTTAGGAATAAATATATATATATATATATATATATATATATATATATATATATATATATATATATCACTTTTCCTAATTGATATCCGTGTTTATTTTTCTGCTAATGGGATTGCGGGTGATGTCGCATCTGGAAAGTTTGAGTGACACCTAAGATAAGTTATGGCATTAGACGGGTAATCTTACAGGGATTGACTCCCAAATAAGAGGTCCCGATAGACCATCGAATCGGTGGAGAGACCCTTTGCGGATTCAATGCCTAAACGACTTCGGTTGTTGAAAGCAGATTATTGGATTGTGGTATTCTATGAAACTGAGGATTTAGTAGGCTGAGACCATGTTACTATTTTGTAGTGCGGAAGCTATCGGAAATAGTTGTCATGCGATACTACCCTCATTTGAGATTACTCTAAGACACTGCAGCTTGCTCGGGTGAACCAGCCTGTTGTTGTTATCCCAAGAGGGGTCAATGATTTTGAGGACAGGTACAAAAAATCACCAGTACAACCTTTGGGGATGGGTAGAGCCATGACATCATGACATCGAACTTTTGACCCCATGTTTTTTCTATGTTTTTGTGTGCTGCATTCATTTCATTAAAAAACTTTAAACAAAGAAAATTTTTCTCTTCTAGTTTCTCTTTTTCAAATTAAACTAAGACAATGATTGCAAATATCAGAGAGAAAAAGATTGCGTTATGGATTTCGGTAGAAGGAAGACTCACAAGTACACCTTCAAGGTTCCAAACCTAGAGGATTTGAGAGGGTTGGCAAGGATGATCACCAACCCTGATGCTTTCAGAGCTAACTATGGAGGACTGCTATCTCTGTTAAGGGTCCATGTAATTGAAGGAATCCTGGCTACACTAATCCAGTTCTACGATCCGGTCTATCACTGTTTTACATTCCCAGATTACCAACTTGCACCAACACTGGAGGAATACTCTCACCTGACTGATTTACCCATCACTGACCAAGTTGCCTTTTCTGGACTGGAAGAAATTCCAAAAGATCAAACCATTGCAAGAGCAATCTATTTGGATGAGTCAGAAATCAGGACTCACATGACCACTAAGGGTGGGATCCAAGGTTTACCAGCCAAGTTTTTGATAAAGAAGGCTCTGTACTTTGCTAGTATAGGGAACATGACTGCTTTCGAAAGCATCTTTGTTTTGCTCACCTACGGGTTATTTCTGTTTCCCAACATTGATGACTTCGTTGATATCAATGCCATTAAGATTTTTCTAATTAGAAACCTTGTACCGACCTTGCTCTCAGATGCTTATCATTCTGTACACTTAAGGAATTTGTACAGCGGAGGAATGATCACATGCTGTGTACCCCTGCTATACAAATGGTTCACTTTCCACTTACCCAAGTCTGCTACATTTTGGGATCATAAGAGTACTTTACATTAGTCACAGAGAATCATGTCTCTTACCAATTCCGACATCGATTGGTACAATCGAATCTATGACGGGATAAGAATCATTGACCGTTGTGGAAATTTCCCTAATGTACCCCTCATAGGAATTAAAGGAGGAATCAACTATCATCCAGTTTTGGTTCGTCGTCAATTTGGATACCCGATGAGACATGTCCCACGTAATGTTCATCTGGAAGTCTTTTCATCAAGGAAGGAGAAAATGACAGGGCACTAAAGACAGAAATAGTGCATGCCTAGAAACATGTTCACAAGAAAGGAAGAGAGCCTCTAGGAAAACTGGACTGTGTCTCTGTGGAACCTTATCGGCACTGGGTACAAACTAGAGCTCTCAAACTGAGGATACCTTACCCTCATCAAGAAGTTCTTCTGTTAAAGGAATATGTCCTTTATTTTATGTCAGATACGGAAAAACTCCAGGTCACCCTCAACAAAGTTCAACAGGAGAAGAAGTCTTGGAAGAACAAGTACCGCATTCTCAATGTAGAGTGTAACAAAATACAGCAACTGTTAAAAGAAAAAGATGCTCTGATCAAGATTTTAGAGCAACACGCTGTAGAAAATCAAGATGACCAAAGGAATTTTCTCGCTCCTTTCACTTGGCAAAGGAATGACAACCCGACAACGGCTTAAAAGCCCCGGCCAAAGAAAAGGAAAGCACCAGAACCTGCACCTGAGCCCTCCTCAGAGAGGACTCAGGATTCATAAGTTTAGATATTTCCTTTTACAACACTTTGTAAATTACTGTATTTCCATTTCCGCAATCTTTGAATTCAATAAAACGGGGTTTCCTCACTGTATGATATTTGCAATCCAATTGTTGAAGTTTCTTTTGATTAAACAAAAAAATTATTAATATGATCATTGCATTGCATTCATCATTCTCACATAACGCATTCTTCTTACCTACGAATCTCACGTTTGTGTCTCGATTCTAGAGTTAAACTGTCTCATTCGTACAATACTCGGGCCAGTCGACAAAAGAAGATGGATAATCTCGAGGAAGAGAACAGAGAGTTGAGAGAAGAACTCGACGCTCTAAAAGAAGATTTGAGGAAACTTCACAATGACATGCAAGCTCTGGCAGTAGCTCAGATACAACGGACTGTGATCTCGGAGATCACATCTACACCCATAGTGGAAAAGTATGATCCTCGGTATAACATGCCTAAAGATCGTCCCTGGGGCATGCCTATTAACTATATCCCGGAAGGATATATTCCTCCGATCACGGAAGATCCGGAAACCGCAGCAGGAGCCGCTGGGCCTGAAGGTTACAAACTTCGGGAAAGCGAAGATGCAAGGGGCATGACAGCAACTCCTGAAGGTTACAAACTTCGGGATAGGGAAGCACCAAGGGTCACTGTCATAGTAACTATACCACCACCCATGGTACACACTGTCCCGGCAGGGCAGATTCCACAGATACCGTCTGGGGGAAACAAAAGTATGTACGGAAGAATGAATGAGTTCCAGGAAGAATTCCTGGAGATGCAGAAGGAACTGCAAGCCATTCGCGGCCAGGATCTATTCAGAAAGGACGCCGCAGACCTTTGTTTGGCCCCCAATGTGAAAGTTCCGCACAAATTCAAAGTGCCCGAATTTGAAAAGTTCAAGGGTAACTCTTGCCCTCAAAGGCATTTGGTGATGTATGCTCAAAGGATGTCAACTTAGACAGAGAACCAACAGCTACTAATCCACTATTTCCAAGATAGTTTAACCGGTGCCGCACGCAAATGGTACACGGGTTTAAACCGCACTAAGATCATCACTTTCAGGGATCTTGGGGCTGCCTTCGTTCAACAATATAAGTACAACCTAGACATGGCACCGGACAGAGATCAACTCCGAGCCATGTCGCAGAAGGACAAAGAGACATTTAAGGAATACGCTCAGATATGGCGTGAAATTGCCGCCCAGATTTGTCCACCTCTTGAGGAAAAAGAGATGACAAAGATCTTCTTAAAAACCTTGAGCTCATTTTACTACGACAGAATGGTCGCCAGTGCGCCCAGCGAATTTACTGAGATGGTGGGCATGGGAGTTCGTCTTGAGGAAGCAGTCCAAGAAGGACGTCTGGTCAAATATGCTGGACCATCAAGCAGTACCAAAAGATACGGTAGTGCTCTCCCTAAGAAAAAAGAGCAGGATATTGGTAATATCTCTCTCAGAAAGCAAAGGCGATGGTACCAACCAGTAGCAGCTGTAACTTCTGCTATCAACCCTGCACCTATTCCTACATATCAACCTCAGGTTGCTCAGAGCCAACTGAATCAACAACAATATCAGCAAAGGACACAACAGCCTCTTCAGCATGCTCGTCCTCAGTACAACAACAACCGTAAAACGCGACCACCAGGGTTCGACCCTATACCAATGTTGTACACAAAACTGTTTCCACTACTACTGGTCAAGGGGTACGTCTAAACCAGGTCTCCTCTTACAGTACTGGAAAATCTGCCTTTTTGGTTCAAGGCGGATCAGACTTGCCCTTACCATCAAGGAGGACCAAGGCATAACATAGAAAATGGTCTCAGCTTCAAATTTGATATGCAAAAGCTTGTCAGGAGCGGGGTCTTATCCTTCAAGGATACAAATCCAAACGTTCAGACAAACCCGTTGCCTCAACACGAGAAGGCTACAGTAAATTTGATAGAAGAAGAGTCTAAGCACAACTATCAAATTCACGATGTACTCTTATTAGGAACCAACCTGGTCAAGATACATTGCAGACAAAGTGGATATGGGCATGTACCATCTCACAACTATCACCAGTGTGATATCTGCTCTAAAAACAATCAAGGATGTTCTGTGGTGCAATTAGCTCTACAGGAACAGATGGATCTCGGGTGGATCCAAGATCACAGAATTCATGAAGTCAACATGACTTATACGAATTCCAACATCATTCAGAACCACGACATCTGTGCGATAAATGTCAACTTAGTGGCAATGTACTCAAGGCAAAGCCAACATCATAATCTGCCACGACACGATTACGTTTCCTGTCTGATTTGCTCAGTAAACAATCAGGGATGCTTTTTTGTACAAGAGACCCTCCAACGTCAGATGGATCTTGGATGGATTCAGGATTACCGCGATAGAAGTCATTATCAAGTGAATGTGATTCAAATCTTTGATATTCGCTTGATGAATACCAGCTTGGTGGAATTACATGCTAAGTAAGTCCAACTCAGTTTTCTGACTTCGCATGAATATCAGAACTGTAAGATATGTCGTGAGAGTGACCAAGGATGTGCACTCGTTCAGAGGACACTGCAACACTTATTGAACCACTGGTGGCTTCCAATCTATCTAGATGAAGACACACAATAAGTTAGTATGATTAACGGGAACCCTACTAGGCATCAGAATCAGGATGTTCAATCAATGGAGACAGATCTAGTGAGGTTACACTGCATACAAAGCGGATGTGGTCGGGTGCCACCATACAACTATGAGCGCTGTAGAGTTTGCTCAGAGAATAATCAAAGATGCTACCTCGTGCGAGCAGCCCTTCAAGGTCAGTTAGACCACAAAGAGATTCAAACATGGTCAAGCTCTGGTTCAATGTCAGACTATCATCCTAATCAAGGCAAAGATGTTGTCTTAATCCCTAAACGAGAAGTGGCCAAAGATGTGTGCGCCATAATCCCTCTACTCCATGAATCAAGAATTCCTCTTGATGGTGGAAGGATTCTCAACCTTGAACCAATCGAGGCCAGCTACGATGGTCAGAAGAATCGAAAGGCTCCTGTATTTATCTATCTGCCAGGACCAGTACCGTACAAATCTGATAAAGCTATCCCTTACAAATATGGTGCAACAACAATTGAGAATGGACCAAGGATGTGCACTCGTTCAGAGGACACTGCAACACTTATTGAACCACTGGTGGCTTCCGATATATCTAGATGAAGACACACAATAAGTCAGTATGATTAACGGGAACCCTACTAGGCATTAGAATCAGGATGTTCAATCAATGGAGACAGATCTAGTGAGGTTACACTGCATACAAAGCGGATGTGGTCGGGTGCCACCATACAACTATGAGCGCTGTAGAGTTTGCTCAGAGAATAATCAAAGATGCTACCTCGTGCGAGCAGCCCTTCAAGGTCAGTTAGACCACAAAGAGATTCAACCATGGTCAAGCTCTAGTTCAATGTCAGACTATCATCCTAATCAAGGCAAAGATGTTGTCTTAATCCCTAAATGAGAAGTGGCCAAAGATGTGTGCGCCATAATCCCTCTACTCCATGAATCAAGAATTCCTCTTGATGGTGGAAGGATTCTCAACCTTGAACCAATCGAGGCCAGCTACGATGGTCAGAAGAATCGAAAGGCTCATGTAGTTATCTATCTGCCAGGACCAGTACCGTACAAATCTGATAAAGCTATCCCTTACAAATATGGTGCAACAACAATTGAGAATGGAAAGGAAACTCCATTACCCTCCATCGTGAATATTGCAGACATCAGTCAAGTAACACGGAGCGGTCGGATCTTCAACCGAGGAGTTGGAGAACCCAGCAAAGAAAAGAAACCCCAAACATAAGTTCCTGATCAACCAGTCGGTCAATCCATTGATCCCGACCTTTCAAAGAACAACGATGAGATGCTGAAGCTCATCCAGAAGAGCGAATACAACATTGTAGATCAACTGTTGCAAACTCCTTCAAAAATCTATGTGTTATCTCTTTTACTCAGTTCCGAATCTCACAGGGAAGCTCTACATAAAGTCTTAGAGCAGGCCTTTGTGGAACAAGATGTAACAATAAGACAATTCGACAGCATCATCTCCAACATCACTTCCTACAACAACTTGGGGTTCAGTGATGAAGAACTGCCAGAAGAGGGTCCAAATCATAATATGGCACTCAATATTACAGTCAACTGCCAGGATGATGCATTAGCCAGCGTACTGGTAGACACCGGATCAACTCTGAATGTTATGCCCAAGTCTACTCTGATGCGACTATCATTTAAAGGATCTTCGATGAGAGGCAGTGAGGTCATCGTCAAAGCATTTGACGGATCCTAAAAAACTGTTATCGGCGAAGTTGACCTTACCATAACTATTGGTCCTCACACTTTCCAAGTCATGGACATCCGGGCAACATACAGCTGTTTGTTAGGAAGACCTTGGATACACGAAGCTGGGGCAGTCACTTCAACACTTCACCAGAAGCTGAAGTTCGTCAAGAATGACCAACTAGTCACAGTCCGCGGAGAGCAAGCCTTGATCGTGAGCAACTTATCGTCGTCCACTTGTGTAGAACCGGAGTAGGTTGTAGGAACCTAGTTCCAAGCACTTTCGGTGAGTAATGACAACCAATCAGAAAAAGGAACATCGATTTCCTCATACAAAGATGCTCTCGAAGTGATCAAAAGTAACAATACAAAAGGATGGGGACAACTTGTCATTCCTACTGATAACAGAACAAAGAAGGGTCTTGGTTTTTCTTCAACCTGTACCCAGACTGCAATTAACAATGAAAGTCTTCATCCCATTCAGAACTTCTTCCATAGTGGAGGTTTCCTTCACCCAGTATCTCAAGAAGTACATACCATCAACGAGGGCGACCCCTCCGATACAGATGAAGAATGGAAGTCCTATCTTATCGAAGACGGTTATATGTCTCAGGGAGAGGTGCCTACGCCATTTTGTTATCCGACACAGAGTCTGAGATATATACCAAGGTCAGATGTCAAAATGATATACGGAGATTGTGATCCGGAAGGATGTCGTGCTCCACCAAACTCATTAGAGGAGGACACTCTGATGAAAGACAACTTTGACCACGACTATTATGGCCCAATGGATGGCCTGCCTATCTGGCAGCCGTACCCAGGAGACTCAGGGCGAAAGAGTCAGCCGAACGATGCATATCAACTGAGCATCATTGAAAAGAATACCTGCGTCCCCACCAAATCATGGGATCATTACTCAGGGCATTCAGAGGATACCCAGTACAACGATGAATTTGCAAAGATTGCAGGATAAGAGTTCCTTAACTATGCTTTTCCCGAGGTCAACATTATCGAGAGGGATGATTCCTCCAGTTCCAAAGACGTGTGGGACACCCTGGGACAACCAAGTGGCAAATACGACTTCATGGTCAAGTACACCGCTCCCGAAAGTTCTCGTATCAGGCTCGAAGACATCCAGCCAACTGGATGAGGAGATCCACCTGAGAGTGCAAACAATGTGCAATATATAACTAAAGAATCCTCCTACGCCAACTCTGCTTGGGAGACAGATTCCAACGATCCTGCCCTACCAAAAATCAGCGTTATTTCTGAAGAAAAATCAAGAAGGAAGGTGTCGGACTTTGTGATTCACCGGGGAGTTCGCCGCCAATGGGTCGCTGCCGATGTCCCGAAAATCGTCCATAAGTCTAAGTAATTGCCATCTTTATGTTAACCTTTCACCCTGCCCAGGTGAAATGGATGTTTTGATAGGGCTCACTTTCTATAAATGTACCTCTTCGCTTTTCCCAAAGCGACAGAGTTTTGTTTTATAGGGCTGTAGTTTCAAGAATCGACAAAATCATAAATAAAATAACCACGTTCTATAATTTCCGCATTTATTGCTATTTTCTCTTTTCGCTTTTTTGGAAAATGGTAATCCTAAAAACTCAAATAATAAAAACAAGCATTTTTCAGAAATTACATTGCACACACTCTTGCATTCTTTCTATCTCTTCTAAAACAAAATCATCACGTCATGCAGATTGCTTGTTTTAAACCCCATTGAAACATACGATCCAATGCCTTCTCCCAACTTTGAATTCCCGGTATTTGAGGCTGAAGAAGAAAATGACAAAGAAATTCCAGAGGAGATCTCCCGACTACTCGGACAAGAGGAATGGTCCATTAAACCTCACAAATAGCCGTTGGAAACAGTCAACTTGGGTTCAGAAGAAGAGAGAAAAGAAGTCAAGATTGGGGCACTGCTCAGTCCGACTGTCAAAGAAAGTTTGATAAAACTGCTCAAAGATTTTCCCGATGTATTCGCTTGGTCCTATCATGACATGCCAGGGTTGGACACCAGCATCATGGAACATCATTCACCGTTAAGATCAGAATGTCCGCCGGTAAAACAAAGGCTGAGATAGACTCACCCAGACATGGCCATCAAAATCAAAGAGGAATTACAGAAACAGATTGACGCGGGTTTCCTCGCCACATCAGAATATCCTCAATGGCTAGCCAACATAGTGCTAGTTCCAAAAAAGGACAGAAAAGTTAGAATGTGTGTAGACTATAGGGATCTGAACAAAGAAAGTCCAAAGGATGACTTTCCCTTTACCACACATTGACATGTTGGTAGACAGTACAGCAAAGTTCAAAGTCTTCTCCTTCATGGATGGATTCTTGGGCTATAATCAAATCAAAATGGCACTGGAAGACATGGAGAAAACTTCCTTCATCACCCCATGGGGCACTTTTTGTTACAAGGTAATGTCATTCAGTTTGAAGAACGCCGGGGCAACCTATCAAAGGGCCATGACAACTCTGTTCCACGACATGATACACAAAGAAATCGAAGTGTATGTTGATGATATGATTGCCAAATCTAAAACAAAAGAGGAGCATGTGACCCACCTGTCAAAGCTATTCGAACGGTTGAGAAAGTACAAACTCTGCTTGAATCCCAACAGTACACATTCAGTGTCCGTTCGGGGAAACTCTTAGGGTTCATCGTCAGCCAAAAAGGAATTGAGGCTGATCCTGGCAAGGTCAAGGCCATTCAAGAAATTCCTTCTCCAAAGACTGAAAAAAAGTCAGGGGGTTCTTGGGACGTTTAAATTACATTTCCAGATTTATATTCCTCATGACCGTGACATGCGCGCCAATCTTCAAATAACTCAAAAAGAATCAGGACTGCGTTTGGACATAAGAATGCCAAACCGCCTTCGACAGTATCAAAGAATACCTGTTGAATCCACCAATTCTATCACCTCCAGTAGAGGGAAGACCATTAATCATCTACGTAACAGTCTTGAAAGACTCAATGGGTTGTGTACTCGACCAACAAGGCGAAACCAAAAGGAAAGAGTCTGCCATCTACTATTTGTGCAAGAAATTCACCGACTGTGAGACTCAGTACACTATTACTTGAGAAAACCTATTGTGCTTTAGCTTGGGCAGCCAAACGTCTCCGCCAGTATATGATTTGTCACACTACTTGGTTAATCTCTGAAATGAATCCAATCAAGTACGTCTTCGAAAAGCGTGCTCTCACGGGAAGGATAGTTCGTTGGATGATGTTGTTATCGGAATACGACATGAGTACCATGCTCAAAAAGCCGTCAAAGGAAGTATTTTAGCCGATCATTTGGCTCATCAACTAATTGATGATCAAGAATCAGTCGGATTTGACTTCCCAGACGAAGATGTCATGTATCTAAAAATGAAAGATTGCGATGAACCGTTACCCAATGAAGGGCCAGAACCAGGTTCCCAATGGGGACTTATCTTTGAAGGAGCTGTCAATCATTATGGAAACAGGATTGTGGCAATCATTATAACACCTCAGGGTACCCACATTCCTTTCACCGCCCGACTGACATTCAAGTGTACAAACAACGAGGCCGAATACGAAGCTTGTATCATGGGTCTCGAAGAAGCGATCGACTTAAGGATCAAGAACTTGGATGTATATGGCGACTCAGCCCTAGTTATCAATCAGATCAAAGGATATTGAAACACATACCAATCAGGGTTGATTCCTTACAAAGATTATGCAAGAAGGATGTTACCCTTCTTCAACCGAGTCGAGTTTCATCATATCCCTCGTGAAGAGAATCACATGGCTGATGCATTAGGCACTCTCTCTTCCATGATTAGTGTAGGTTAATGGAACGACATACCTAAGATCGACATAATGTGCCTTGAGCGGTCCACTTACATCTTCGCGATTGAAGCAGCCATAGATGACAAACCCTGGTATCACAATATTAAATGCTTCCTTCAGAAACAAGAGTACCCACCTGGGGCATCCAGAAAAGACAGAAAGACCCTCAGAAGGCTAGCAGAAAGCTTCTTCCTGAGCGGTGATACACTCTATAAGAGAAACTTTGACATGGTCTTGCTCCGATGTGTAGACAGACCAGAAGCAAACATGCTGATAAAAGAAATTCATGAAGGATCCTTTGGTACTAATGCCAACGGACACACGATGGCAAGAAAAATTCTAAGAGCAGGGTACTATTGGTTGACAATGGAATCCGATTGCTACAAGTACACGAGGAGGTGTCATAAGTGTCAGATATACTCAGACAAGATCCATGTACTGCCAACGTATCTCAAAGTTCTCTCTTCCCCATGGCCTTTTTCCATATAGGGAATCGACATTGTTATTTCTGTGATTTTGTGGTTGGCATTTATTTTGCTAAAACTATTCTAGCAGCAAGATGTTGAAATAAGATGTTCTAATTTTCTGCATTCAACATGTCGAATAAAGATGTCCCAAACTGGCCCTTAGGACATCGCGTCTGATTTTGGTTTAAAAGGAAGATTCTGTTGCTGTTATTTGTTATTGAATATTCTGTGAATATTTAGTTATCCTATGTGGCATCCAAAGTATTTTTGGGTTGAGTTTTTGTGTTGGTTTTCAGATTCTCAGCGTTTTCTAATTATGGAGACATATTAGGAAACTTTAGATTGAAGACCTATTTTGTTGGAGTTTATTTTGCAGATTTGTGAGCAGTCTCTTTGCTGCGTTTTTGAAGCCCAATCCAGTCCAGATTTAATGCTATATATTGACTGGTGTAAACCTAGTTTAGTGTGGAACTTACGTTTGTTTTTGTTAGGGTTTTCAAGTGTTAATTGTGAGCCTAACTGGTATCATTTTGATAACAGTATAAGGACTGGTTTTTGTGTTGTAAGTTCTGTCAGTTACTCATAAGCTTTTAAGCATTGAGTTTCTTGTGTGTCAATTCTCATAAGCTTTGAAGTATTGAGAATTGTGTGTTTTAAAAGTGTGGCTTTCGTTCTGTTACTTGTGCTGAAAGAAACCAATCATGGGTTGTGATTGTAGAGGGATTTGAGGAGGGCCTCATACCTAGGTGAGTCTTAGGTAGAAGTCATAGGAAGGGTAGTGATTAAGTGACCAGATTATAACTGAGTGTGGTTGCTGTATGATCTGTGAATTAATACTATCGTATATTGATTTCGTCCCTGGCTTGGTAGCCCCCAGAGTAGGATTGTTGATCTGAACTGGGTAAACATATCACTGTGTTCTTTACTTTCTGCACTATTATTTTTATTGTTATCTTGTTCATTGTGTTGGATATCAGTGTATCAACATCTGTGTAGGACATCTGATATCTGTGCCAGAATTTCAATTGGCTTCAAGAGCTTGCACCCTTGTTTGGTTCTGGGTGAGATTCTGGGAAGGTACTTTCTGGTACAATGGACAAGGATGGAGGGTTTTTGAACAAACCACCTCTGCTTGATGGTTCCAACTATGACTATTGAAAACCAAGGATGATAGCATTCATCAAATCTATGGATGATCAAGCATGGAAAGCTGTTATCAAAGGATGGGAACCCCCAAAGGTTAAAGATGGAAAAGGTAATCCTACTGATGTGGTGAAGGAAGAGGAAGACTGGGATGATGCAGACTACAAAGGGTCCGTGGGAAATTCCAAAGCCATGAATGCTTTGTTTAATGGTGTTAATAAGAATATTTTCAGGTTAATTGAACATTGCACCATTGCAAAAGAGGCGTGGGAGGTCTTGAAGGTTGCTCATGAAGGGACTTCAAAGGTGAAGATGCCAAAACTTCAGCTTCTCACTACCAAGTTTGAGAGTTTGAAGATGAAGGAAGATGAGAGCATTCATGATTTTCACATGAACATTATTGAGATAGCTAATGCTTCAAGTGCCCCAGGTGAAAAGATGTCTGATAGCAAACTGGTCAGAAAAATCCTCAGATCTCTACCTAAGAGATTTGACATGAAAGTGACTGCTATAGAGGAAGCTCAGGACATAGATAAGATGAAAGTGGATGAACTTGTGGGATCTCTTCAAACATTTGAATTGGGGATCAGTGAAAAGTCTGAAAGAAGAAGAGCATAGCTTTTGTGTCAAATGCTGGTGATTCAGACGATGAAGGTGACCTGGTCAGAGATGAAGGGGTGTCTAAAGATCTGGTATTGCTTGGAAAACAATTTAACAAAGTATTGAAAAGGATTGACTGGAAGTCAAGAGCAAATGTTCAGAACAAGTCACTCGACATCAGTAAAAACCAGGATGGAGGCGGAAGGTCCAGAACTAAAGAAGACTCCAATCAAGGGAAGAGAGTTCAGTGTTTTGAATGTGAGGGATTTGGGCACATAAAAACTGAGTGTCCCACGTATCTCAAAAGGCAGAAGAAGGGCTTATCTGTGTCTTGGTCAGAAGGAGAGTCTGAGAGTGATCTTGAAGAAGAATCAACAAAATTGGTGACAGCTTTGACCGGAATATGTAAGGCTGATGGAGAAACGACTTGTGAGTCTGATTCTGACAAAGAATCTTATATTGGAGAACTCACTAAGCAAGAAGTCTTCACCGGGTTCTCAGAGTTGTGTATCAAGAATGAAGAGAGGTGCCAGATAATATTAGAACAGAAGGTTCTGATAGCTCAACTAGAAGCTGAGAAGGAAGAACATCTATCAATCATTGCTGATCTTAAAGAGGAGGTTGTATGGCAAAAGTCAAAACTTGACAATATGACCAAATCTATAAGAATGCTGAACAATGGTACCATGCAGCTGGATGAGATTCTTCAGACTGGGAAAAATGCTGGAAATGTACAAGGTCTTGGTTTTAACAATCAAGCAGAGAACTACAAGAAGCCTGTATTAAAGTTTGGACCTCAGAAAATAAAGCAAGAGGAGGAGATGTTAAATCACATGTTTCAATATCAGATGAAGCATCAAAAAAGAGTATGTAGTTCAAAGTATAAACCATGGAGATGTCATTACTGTGGAAAGATTGGTCACTTAAAGTCCTTTTGCTACAAGTTGCACGGTTATCCCAAAACTGCTCATCAACAAAATAAAGGACAAAGTTGGGCTAAAGTAAAGAAAAGATGGACTCCTAGAAATATGATGGCTGGTTTCATAGCACATACCTCTCTCAGAGCATCTACAAGGGAAGATTGGTACTTTGACAGTGGTTGTTCAAGACACATGACTGGTGTGAAGAAATTCTTGTCAGATATCAAGCCTCACTCCACCAATTATGTCACTTTTGGGGATGGATCAAAAGGTGAAATAAAAGGTGTTGGAAAGCTGAACTACACAGGACAACCAAATCTGGATCGTGTTCTATTTGTCAAAGGACTGACCGCAAATTTAATCAGTATAAGCCAACTGTGTGATATAGGACTCAAAGTAAATTTCACAAAATCTGAATGCCTAGTAACCAATGAGAATGATGAAGCTGTTATGAAGGTAACCAGGTCTAAGGATAACTGCTATCTGTGGAATCCTCAAGAATTGGAAAGTTTGTCTACTTGTTTGATGTCAAAGGAAGATGAAACCAAACTGTGGCATCAGAAATTGGGCCACTTACATTTGAAAGGGATGAAGAAAGTTATGTCAAGTGAAGTTGTTAGAGGTATTCCCAAGCTGAAGATTGATGAGGATAGAATATGTGGTGAATGTCAAGTTGGGAAGCAAACAAAGGTGTCACATAAAAGGCTTCAACATCTTACCACAACTTCTAGAGTTCTGGAACTGCTTCACATGGACTTAATGGGACCTATGCAGGTTGAAAGCCTTGGTGGGAAGAAGTATGCCTATGTTGTCGTTGATGATTACTCCAGATTCACCTGGATAAGATTTATCAGAGAAAAGTCTGAAGTATTTGCAGCCTTCAAAGAGTTGTGTCAAAGGATTCAACGGGAAAAGGATTGTGGTGTTGTTCGAATCAGAAGTGACCATGGGAAAGAATTCGAAAATAGCAGGTTTGAAGAGTTTTGTTTGTCTGAAGGAATCACTCATGAATTCTCATCACCAATCACTCCTCAGCAGAATGGTGTGGTGGAACGCAAGAATAGGACTATACAAGATGTGCAAGGGTAATGATTCATGCCAAAAAGCTTCCATATCATTTTTGGGTTGAAGCCACGAATACCGCTTGCTATATACACAATAGGGTGACTATCAGATCAGGTACTTCTGTTACTCTTTATGAGCTATGGAAAGGTAGAAAGCCAAATGTGAAGTATTTCCATGTGTTTGGGAGTAAGTGCTATATCTTGGCGGATCGTGAGCAGAGGCGAAAGATGGATCCTAAGAGTGAGGAAGGGATATTTTTGGGATACTCTACAAACAATAAAGCATATAGGGTATTTAATTCCAGAACTAAGATGATGATGGAATCCATAAATGTGGTTGTCGATGACTCTGGGAAAGACGAAGATGTCCCAGATGATGTTGGAGCATGCTTTCCCATGAACAATGAAATCTCACAAGACATTGAGTCCGTAGAAGATAATGCTCAAGAAACTGACACTAGACCTGAGAATGAAGAGGTAGAGGATGCTAACAGGGGACCCTCTATAAGGATTCAGAAGGATCACCCTAAGGAGTTGATTATTGGAAATCGGAATGAAGGTGTAAGAACCAAAACTAGGGAGGTTGTGTCAAATGCATGCTTTGTTTCAAAGCTTGAACCAAAGAATGTCAAGGAGGCATTGACAGATGAGTTCTGGATAAGTGCTATACAGGATGAGCTTTGTCAATTCAAGAGGAATGAAGTTTGGGAACTGGTACCACGACCAGCAGGAACAAATGTGATTGGAACAAAGTGGGTTTATAAGAATAAGTCTGATGAACAAGGAGTTGTTACCAGAAACAAAGCCAGATTAGTTGCTCAAGGATACACACAGATTGAAGGAGTAGACTTCGATGAGACATTTGCTCCTGTGGCTCGATTGGAATCCATCAGATTATTGCTAGGAGTGGCATGTTTGTTGAAATTCAAATTGTTTCAAATGGATGTCAAGAGTGCCTTTCTGAATGGCTATCTTAATGAGGAAGTTTATGTTGAGCAGCCTAAAGGGTTTGTGGAACCAAATTTTCCTGATCATGTTTTCAAGCTAAAGAAGACTTTGTATGGGTTGAAACAAGCTCCACGAGCTTGGTATGAGAAGCTGACTGAGTTCTTAGTGAACCATGGATACAGGAAGGGTGGTATTGATAAAACACTTTTTATCAAGGAGACGGATGGGAAACTAATGATTGCTCAGATTTATGTAGATGATATTGTGTTTGGTGGGATGTCGGATGATATGGTCCAACATTTTGTCAACCAAATGCAGTCTGAATTTGAAATGAGCTTGGTAGGTGAATTGACTTACTTTCTTGGATTACAAGTCAAGCAGATGGAAGATTCCATTTTTATTTGTCAGAGCAAATATGCGAGGAATATTATGAAGAAGTTTGGACTGGATAGTGCCAAGCATAAGAGAACTCCTGCTCCTACTCACTTGAAGTTATTCAAAGATGAAAAGGGAGTGAATGTTGAACAAAGTTTATACAGAAGCATGATTGGCAGTCTGTTGTATCTTACAGCAAGTAGGCCAGACATAACCTTTGTTGTTGGTGTATGTGCAACATACCAAGCAGAACCCAAGGTCAGTCACATCAATCAAGTTAAGAGAATTCTTAAGTATGTGAGTGGTACATGTGATTATGGGTTGTTGTACTCCCATGACTCAAGTTCCATTTTAGTAGGATACTGTGATGCTGATTGGGCTGGAAGTGCTGATGATAGGAAGAGTACCTCTGGAGGTTGTTTCTTTTTGGGAAATAATCTTATTCCATGGTTTAGTAAAAAGAAAAATTCTGTATCTCTTTCTACTGCTGAAGCTGAGTACATAGCAGCTGGAAGTAGTTGTGCTCAACTGGTGTGGATGAAGCAACTATTATCTGAGTATAATGTCACACAAGATGTCATGACATTATTTTGTGACAACCTGAGTGCTATTAATATTTCTAAAAATCCTATTCAACATAGCAGGACTAAGCACATTGAGATCAAGCATCACTTCATCAGAGAACTTGTGGAGGACAAAGTCATAACTCTTGAGCATGTGAGCACAGAAAATCAGCTTGCTGACATATTTTCCAAGGCTCTGGATGCAGTTCAATTTGAAAACCTGAGGAGTAGACTTGGGGTTTGCATTCATGATGAACTATAGCAATTAATGTTACTTCTGGCTGCCAGATTGAAAAGATTAAAGGTGGTTCTGGTAGTGCAGTGTGTGCAGGTGGTTATGAAGGGGAAGATGCTGCGGGTTGAGCATGACACTTGGTCATGTGATGTGGTGTGCATCTACTCTCTGATGCTGTTTATTCTGGTTTATGACTTGATCAGTTCTAAAAAATTAATAACTGTTCTACTTGCCTTTGTCATATTTCTGGCTAAAAAGGGGGAGTAGTGTGCTTGTACTGGTGCTGCAGCTGAGGGGGAGAATCTTGCTATGTTGTGTTGCTGCAGTTGAGGGGGAGTTTTTTTTTCCTGCTATGCTGTGATGTGTGTTGGTATTTCGCTGTTGTCTTTGATATGGATTTTTTTCTTGTGTTATCTTTGCAAGATTTGTGTGGTGTGTAGTTTTAGCCAAAATAAGCCAAAGGGGGAGATTGTTATTTCTGTGATTTTGTGGTTGGCATTTATTTTGTTAAAACTATTCTAGCATCAAGATGTTGAAACAAGATGTTCTAATTTTCTGCATTCAACATGTCGAATAAAGATGTCCCATACTGGCCCTTAGGACATCGCGTCTGATTTTGGTTTAAAAGGAAGATTATGTTGCTGTTATTTGTTACTGAATATTCTGTGAATATTTAGTTATCCTATGCGGCATCCAAAGTATTTTTGGGTTGAGTTTTTGTGTTGGTTTTCGGATTCTCAGCGTTTTCTAATTATGGAGACATATTAGGAAACTTTAGATTGAAGACCTATTTTGTTGGAGTTTATTTTGCAGATTTGTGAGCAGTCTCTTTGCTGCGTTTTTGAAGCCCAATCCAGTCCAGATTTAATGCTATATATTGACTGGTGTAAACCTAGTTTAGTGTGGAACTTACGTGTGTTTTTGTTAGGGTTTTCAAGTGTTAATTGTGAGCCTAACTAGTATCATTCTGATAACAGTATAAGGACTGGTTTGTGTTGTAAGTTCTGTCAGTTACTCATAAGCTTTTAAGCATTGAGTTTCTTGTGTGTCAATTCTCATAAGCTTTGAAGTATTGAGAATTGTGTGTTTTGAAAGTGTGGCTTTCGTTCTGTTACTTGTGTTGAAAGAAACCAATCACGGGTTGTGATTGTAGAGGGATTTGAGGAGGGCCTCATACCTAGGCGAGTCTTAGGTAGAAGTCATAGGAAGGGTAGTGATTAAGTGAGCAGATTATAACCGGGTGTGGTTACTATATGATCTGTGAATTGATACTATCGTATATTGATTTCGTCCCTGGCTTGGTAGCCCCCAGAGTAGGATTGTTGATCCGAACTGGGTAAACATATCACTGTGTTCTTTACTTTATGCACTATTATTTTTATTGTTATCTTGTTCATTGTGTTGGATATCAGTGTCTCAACATCTGTGTAGGACATCTGATATCTGTGCCAGAATTTCAGACATGATTGTCATGATCGAACCCAAGGCTTCGAACAGACATCGGTTTATCCTAGTAGCCATTAATTACTTCACCAAGTGGGTCAAAGTAGCGTCATACGCCAATGTAACTCGACAAGTGGTGGTCCGATCTATCAAAAACAATCTCATCTGCCGTTATGGTTTTCCAAGCCAGATCATTACTGATAATGGATCCAACTTGAATAACAAGATGATGAAGGAGTTATGTGCTGAGTTCAAGATCGAACACCATAACTCATCTCCATACCGACCCAAGATGAACGGAGCGGTAGAAGCGGCTAAGAAGAACATCAAGAAAATTGTTCAAAAGATGGTTGTAACCTATAAAAATTGGCACGAGATGCTACCCTTTGCTCTTCACGATTATCGCACATCTGTCCGCACTTCAACAGGGGCAACCCCTTTCTCTCTAGTATATGGCATGGAAGCAGTGCTCCCATAGAAGTAGAGATCCCATCAATCCGGGTATTGATGGAAGTTAAGCTAACAGAGGCTGAGTGGTGTCAAAGTCGGAACGACGAACTGAACCTGATCGAAGAAAAACGAATAAAGGAACTATGCCACAGTCAGTTGTATCAGCAAAGAATGAAGAAAGCATTTGACAAAAAGGTCTGACCCCGTGTCTTCAGGAAATGAGACCTTGTGCTCAAGAAGATACAATCACTTCTCACTGATTCCCGAGGCAAATGGACTCCGAATTATGATGGCCCCTATGTGGTCAAGAAAGCTTTCTCAGGCGGCCCCTTGAGACTCGCAACCATGTACGGAGAGGAATTTGCCTACCCCACAAATGTTGACGTAGTCAAGAAATACTTCGCCTAAATAAATAAAAAAAATTAAAAAAAAACGTCTCGGTGGATTGAAAACCCGAAAGGGCGGTCCAGGAAAAAATTAGAGACATAATCAAAAATCATCCCGATGGATTGGAAACCTCAAAGTACAATCCAAGTAAAAGTTAGGGATTCATGGCAAGTAACAACGTCCAACAAAGGGGCAAATCCCCCAGCAGCGGTCGTGCCATTCATCAGGAAAACTCCAGTCAAGGTCATCTTCGACAGAAGCTCAGGATGTCCAGAATTCCAAGTTGGTAGAAGGATAACGATCGTTATGTTTCAATGTAGCCCTTTTCCCTTAAATTACCATTTTCTAGCTTTGTAAATACTCTATGGAATCACGCGCTTGGCTGATTTCCATCCTATCAATAAAATTTGAGCCCTAGTGCTTTTGTTTGCAAATCTTATTTGTTTTAGCTTTACAGAATGATGTTTTTAATATGATCAACGATTCTTGAAATAAAACAAAAATGAATTTACTTGTCAAAATTTTTTTGCTTTTAAAATAAGGATGGCAATTCTTTTGACTGTTGAACATCGAAAAAACATCGATCGCTACTCCAAAAGCGATTAAGCTTCAAAGTGCAGAATCAAAGTAATCCTTCTAAACCAGTACGCCTGAATAAAGGATCAACTCTATCAGATGTGATTTTCCCATCTGATATCCCCGACCGAGTTCTTACCTCCTAAGCTCGACCAACGTTTTTTCCCTACAGGAATTATCTCTCCTAAGCAAAGAAGAATTGCTATTTTGGACCAGATGGTACTTCCTCGTTCCCCACAGTGGCCGAGTATCCAGTCGTGTTCATCCACTAATACGTATGTCATGTCAGTTTTGTCAGCATAAACATACATATATCATGCATTATTGATTTACATTCATATTCATATTGCATCACTATCACTCTAGTCGGTCTTATCCCCCTAGTGATAAAAATCCTCTCAATCGAGTTGTCAGTTCTTTCCTCGTCTGGCAATGTTGCGTCTGAACAATCTCTCCTCCAGTTTATTTCTGGATTAAAGCCGGTCCTCGACCACTTTGATAACTTGAACCTCTGAAAGGCAAGAAGACATTCGACAAATATCACTCTTCGCCATTGAAGATGATATCTTCGCTTTCCCGGATTAAGGAAAATCCCAGAGAAAGCCTCTTAATCAAAGATTCGGCAATACAACGTTTTTTCTCCAAAAGATTCGCTGACGAAGAGGCCATTAGCACCTCCAAATTGGATTACATCACATGGCATTTCCCTGAGAAGATCTCGAGGAAAAGTATGATGTAATATCCCCAAGCAAAAAATAGTCTTTCAAGAGACTCGTTTTCCCCAGTAGAGTCAACAAATGGCGTCTCCAACAGAGAAGTTTGTACACCTCTACAGCTCAGACAAACGGGTTTCCCCAGCAAGTCTGACATCAAAACCTTTTCCATCAAATGGTATCTACCCAGTAAACCCGGCGAGAAGTTTGATGAAAACCGCTACAAATAGCGCCCCTTATCAAGAAAGTTTATTGACAAAAGAAACTGAGACCAGTTCCTTGGCTGAAGACCGGGATCGAGGGGAAGTTTATATCAGAAACTAAGATCAGTTCCTTGGCTGAAGACCAGGATCGAGGGGAAGTTTATATCAGAAACTGAGACCAGTTCCTTGGCGGAAGACCAGGATCGAGGGGAAGTTTATGTCAGAAACTGAGACCAGTTTCGTGGCTAAAAACCAGGATCGAGGGGAAGTTCTTACCTTTTCTAAGCATCATTGCTTATCAAAAGAAGATGGATGAGGAAACTGCCATTCATAACCACCATCAAAATTTTGGGTATTCTGATATTTAATCCTCTTGCACCCCGAATGCCCGAATCCCTTCGCCATTCACACCTTCGGGTCCATGAAGATTAAATAGGGGAATCTGTCATACCCCAAATTTTGACCACTAAGATTTCCCGTCATTGTGCAAATCATCATCACAATATGGATGTACTTTCATGCCTCATCAATCTCCTCAGAGATGTTTGAGCATTCACCACAATCAAGGACTAGGGTTTCAAGCCCTCTCAGAGCACTTGGACAAAGGATCAATCAAGAAATGACATGATATTAAACTTGTCTAGCCTCTCAAACACCTACAAAGGATCAAAAGGACTCCCACATCAAGAATCAAGCACAAGGTTGCAGCATTCCAAGTGGATCAAGCTTCAAGATCGCCAGTGTCACCAAATTAGGGTTTTGGTCGACTGAGGCCTCCAGATGGAAATTTTCCTCTAGGCATGAGCCATTGCTTCAAAGAACAACTTAAGATACTCCAAGGGACCTCATGGACCCAATCATCAAGTCAATTTAACCTCGGGAGAAGTATTCATAAAAAAAAATCAGGAATTAGGGTTTCTTGACCAAATTCACCCCTAAGTTGACTTTTGGGACAAAACATGACCCAAGACCTCAAGACATGATTTGAGGGTCTCCAATACACTACATTGATCCATTTTCAATAATGGATTGATCCAAGAAGCTTGATCCACAAGTTTCAATTTCATCAGGACCACAATTAGGGTTTCGAGGAAAAAGTCAACTGTACCTTTGACTTTTGACCTAGACATGATCCCAAACCTTGGGACATGATTCAATACACCATACAACACCTATGTAATATATCCATTAGGTTTTATTTAGGTCAAGGATTTGATTTCACAAAGGATCGCACAGTTTGGATTTCATCCGATAAAAAGTCAACTGTGCACAAAATCAAGTTTGACTTTTTGGAATTTTTCACAATTATGGTCCATTGACCCTAAAACAATGTTAATATGTGATTTGAATCATAATTCATCAAGAAAATTCAAATAAAATGAGTTAACTTGTAAAAGGGGTAACCATAAAAAACTTAGAATTTTTCTAAGTTATGGAACAAAGTGGCTAGGGTACAAACTTTGCAAGGCAATATCTCCCAAACCCTAAGGCCTTTTTCTCCCATTCAAAGCTCAGATTGAAGTTCATGTTACATACTTCAAATATGTCAACTAGACCTCATTCCAATTCATCATGGATTTTGAGTTATTGTTTGAGCATAATCACAAAAAACATGAAAATGACATTTTTCCAACACTTAGTGAAATTTTCACTAAGTCCAAATCTGCCTTACTTTTACCCAAATGTAGCAACATTTTTCACCTTGATCTAAGTCAAACCAGGTCTAGGGTGGACATCAAAGTTAAAGTATGTCATGAGGGTTTTCCAACAAGTACCAGATCATCTCCAAATTCCATTTGAGCAAGGAGATACAACCCTTGGAACATGGCACCCTGAACTGATTTTTACAAGGCAGAATTTGTGCACATTGGCTCGATTTGTCCAAATTTGATTAATCCAAGCCTTGTCATCAATTTGGACACATCTGAGGATAAAACAAGAAGGGAATGATCTGATCCCCAAGCCTCCAAAGTCCAAGAATCTACAATAGCCATACCAAACCTAAAAAGGCTACAAAGATGCCAAGACTCTAATTTTGTTTCCAAGCATTCAATAGATGCACCAAGGTGGCATAAACTGAGCCTATTCCAACTGAATTCAGTCCAAGTTTATCTCTGAACCAAAGCTACAAAGCCTGTGCTCTAATCTCAAGTCAATGGCTAGAGGAGACTTGAGATTCCAATTGATCACAATTGGCCACAGACCTGTACCAGTTGCCATTCACTATTGCTTGCAAAGCAAACTTGCTCTACTATAAATAGAGCTCATTTATGCTCAGTTTGAGTACACCAAAGCACCCAAACCGATGCTTTCCTCAAAATCTCACTTTCACTCCAATTTTTCCTTCTAACTCAAGTCACCATCGGGTTTTGAGTTTGAGAGCAATTCCAACCCAACCAATGGTTCACACACCTCATATATAACATATAGAAGTGATCCATAACACAAAATCACACCTGGAACATCAGATTCTCAAAATCACCAGCCATCTGCACTAGCCTTTGACAGATTTGCAGTTGAGGTGCCAAATCAAGTTCAATCTCAATTCAATCCACTCCAAGTAGTCAGACACACTCCATAGCACCTAAGGAAGTTGTCCACATCATTGGAACCAAGTTGTAACACCTCCAACCTAGAAATCGATCACCAGCTACAAGAGGTAAGCATGAACTCTTCAAACTCCATGATGCATGCATATTTTACTGCACAATAATTTTGCCATATGTTCCTAATCATGTATGGAGTAATAACCCTCAATCAATTGCCATGAATCAATCGTGTGTGAGATTTCATTGTGTTCATGCAGAAATTAGGGTTCTTGAGATTTTCTTCTGATTTTTCACTCAATACTCAAAATAAGTGCAATTAATCTATATGGTTGTGATCCTTGTTCAAAAGCGGACAAGATTGGTACTTGAATCGTGCAAAACCATTGAGAAATCATGGAGAAAAGTGAGAAAACACAAATCTAAAAAAAACAGAGGGCACGGGCAAGAACTTGGTGTTCTTGGCGCCATAATTCAAATTTTTGAATTTTAGTTATTTTGGTTAAATGATTCAAAAATTAATTTCTCTCTGAATATTTATGTTTTTGAATTGATTCTTTTTCTCAAAATTCACTAAAATGTTTAAATATTTTATTTTGCAAAAATATCCAATTTATATTATTTATTTAATATAGTTAGAATTTTTGTAATTAATTTCATTTTAATTGTTTTTAAACATTTTTTTAATGAAATTCCCACTTTGATCTTTCAAAACCAATTGAATTTCAAACTCTCATGTAATTAAACATGATTTTTCAAAATATTTTCCAAAGTGTACAACTTGTTTTTGAATATAATTGATATTTTATCATTTATTATTTAAATTACCTTTGAAAAATGACATTTTTATTTAAAATTAGGGTTCCCTCTTGATTTTAAATTTTCAAACACTTTTAGGCCTCCAATAGAGTGTAAGACCCAATCCCACTGTGATTTCAAAAATCTCGCCGCGATCGCCGTTTTCAAAACATTTTCATCTGGGTCTCCCCTCGTGTTGTAAGTCCCATTTCTTTTCTTTTTTCAAATAATTTGGGCCTCTAATAGAGTGTAAGACCCAATCCCTTTTTAACAAATACCATTTTTGGGCCTCAAACATTGTATAAGTCCCACTACAATTTTCAAAAATCTCGGCGCGATCCCCGGTTCAAAATTAAATCACCTGGGTCTACCCTTGCGTTGTAAGTCCCATTTCTTTTCTTTTAAAAACACCTTTGGGCCTCTAATAGAGTGTAAGACCCAACCCTTGTTGCACAGGAATAATCTTTGGACCTCAGTCATTGTATAAGTGCCACTGTGTTTGAGAAAATCTCGGCGCGATCGCCATTTCAAAATAAAATCAACTGGGCCTCCCCTCGTGTTGTAAGTCCCATCTTTCTTTTTCAAAACACTTTTGGGCCTCTCCTTGAGTTGTAAGACCCATCCCTTTGTACAGAAAATCCTTTTTGGGCCTCGATCGTTGTATAAGGCCTGATACGATCTTCAAAACAACAGTGCGATCATTATTAAACCCTGGGCCTCTCCTTAAGTATAAGCCCCAACAATCTTTTCAAAAACAACTTCCCTTTTGATTTAGGTTCAAATATACAGTTGTTATCAAAACTTTCTTTAATTTCTTTGAACAACTAACAATACAGCATGGAAGCTTGCTCACCTGTAAGTTTTAATAGCTTTTATTTACTTGCTTTCATATGTATATAACTGTATTGTGGGAAGCTGCTCCTCTGTAAGTCTTCTTTCATATCCTTTTAGATACTTGTCATATATCAACTGTATATATACTATTATAGTTATTTAGAGTTTTCCCCGACAACTAGGTCTAGAACTAGGTAAAGCCAGTTGGTCACTCTTTAAATACAGTCAAAACTAGATCCCCATAGGATTTCCGGATACAGTCTTGCCTTCTCTTGGGCTTAAACAATAAGGAACGAAGAGAAAGGCAATATTCTTCGTGAACCTTTTCTCAGGCTGTCACTATTAGAAATCGTCAAAGAAATTCTACTCCCCAGAGTTGATCTATTCTCGGTGAATAGCATCTCTTGAGTTTCTTCAAACCTCTGAACTTTCACTAAATGAGCTATTCTCGGTGAATAGCATTTCTTGAACTTTTCTTGGTTTGGGACCCACAGGCTTCCTAAAAGCATCCCCGCCTCCTCTTGGGCTTTGTACAAGGACCCTCCGGCTTCCTAAAAGTTCTCATGCCTTCTCTTGGGCTTAATACAAGGACCCTGAAGACCTCTTAAAGGTATAAGACAGAACTTAGTCATCCTTTGCTAGAGCAGTCTTTCCAGTGTCAAACCACAGACCAATTTTGGGTTGATTCTCATCCTTTAAAAACACCCGCCTCCTCTTGGGCATCATACAAAAGATAAAACTCTTATGCACCAGTAGACTTGGACAGTCTAAATCCCCTTGAGTCTCAAAGACATTCTCAAGTTCCCTACGAACGTGGGAGGAACCCTGATCATCCGATCAATTCCTAGCTGAGTTAAAACCCAGTCTCTCTCCTAAAAAATTCCCCAACTAGGGTCAGTTTATCATCAGTACGACACTATCCCAAATCAGAACCTCAAGGTATCTGATATCTCAACTTTTCTGGAAACCATCAACAAGAGTTGATTTCCCCATTTGGACCTGCCTAGGGATCTCAATAATCCTCAGCAGAAAGTTAGCCTCCTCTTAGGCTTTGTATAATGACCTTTCCTCAACACAGTTAGCCTCCTCTTGGGCTTTGTACAAATGATTCACCCCAGCAGAGCTAACCTTTTCAGACTCTCTTGTTGAGTCAATCACTTTTCAGACTCTCTTGTTGAGCCAATCAACTTTTCAGAGTCTCTTATTGAGTCAAACAACTTTTCAGACTCTCTTGTTGAGTCGATCACCTTTTAGCACTCTCTTGTTGAGTCAACCCTTTTAGCCTCAATCTCGGGCTTTGTACAAGACAGTCACTCTCTTGTTGAGTCAATCTTTTCCAGCCTCCTCGTAGACCGGGTATAAAGATTTCCCCTAGCAGAAGTCAGATTCCTCTTAGGTATGATGATTTCTCTAGCTTGTTCAGCCACAATCCTGAGCTTCGTACAGGACAGATAAAAGCACTCTCTTGTTGAGTCAAAACCTTTTTCGCCTCAATCTTGGGCTTTATACAAGACATAAATCTTCATCTCTTAAACTTGGGACAGATATCTTCCCCAGTGGAGTCATTTCTTCCCAGCCTTCGTTTAGGCTTTGAGGAATGATTTCCCAAGCAGAGTCAAACTCATTTCAGCCTCAATCTTGGGCTTTGTACAAGACGCATAGAAATATCCTCACCAGAGTCAGTTAAATTTCTCATTTCATCCTCAATCTTGGGCTTTGTACATGACACATACAAACCTCCCCGGCAGAGTCAAAACCCTTTTTTAGCCTCAATCTTGGGCTTTATACAAGACAGATAGAACATTTTCCCCAGAAAATTCAAACTTTTAGCCTCCTCTTAGGCTTTGTATAATGATATCCCCGAAGAGTCAGTCACTTTTTTGCCTCAATTTTTGGCTTCGTACAAGACATCTAAGCACTCTCTTGTTGAGTCAATCATTTCCAGCCTCCTTTTAGGCTTTGTAAAAGGACTTCCTTAGTGGAGTCAATCAACCTCTTAGCTTCAAACTTGGGCTTTGATCAAGGCACACAAAAATCAACAGTCCCCTCAGAGGAAGTCCAATCCCTCTTTAGAGACGACAAATTCCTTCTCAGTCAAGTCTCTTAGCTTCAATCTTGGGCTTTAAACAAGACACAAATAAACCTTTTTAGCTTCAATCTTGGGCTTCGAACAAGACACCAAAACATCTTTTTCCTCCCTTAGAATAGGAGGAACTACGATTGATCTGATTTCCCTGTTTCATTTAAACGGGAATACGTAGGCATAAGATTGCGAAATCTTAGCAAGCACACTAAACAAAAACCTTAGGTCCAGTACCTTACCAAAAACATCGGGAATAACCCGAGCATCAATAAAAACTCACTCACTCATATTTGCCAAGAAACTTTCTCGACCCATTAACGGATAAACACCATCAAGTACAAAGCGAAACCTAAAGCTAATATCCTGTGGATAACCACATATAGGATGGGTAATTGATAACTCCCCATTGTATAACCTGACCCCAGACCCCCAATCTCTTTAAAGCGTTTGTTCAGTTAATTATTCGCGTGCAAGGTTAGTTTTAGATAGCTCCCCTTTCCCTTCCAGCTTCACGGGATAAATAAAAAATCAGAAAGTAGCACCCCCTCCTACCATTGCGGTGAGGGAAACCCAGCGATAAGGTGGTCGCGTCACCGACAAAAATGGCTCGCTACACCTATGTACGCGGAGCAAGTCGACACATTTATAGGAGTTTTTCGAGTTGAAACTCACCATTTCCAGCCGATTACCTATCAACAAGACAAGACAATTTTTTAAGTCCAGGTGCCTCGTCAAAAACCCTTGCCCTTGCAAAGGAAAAGAGTGCAAACCGGACCCTTTATTTATTATTGGATTACATAAGATTTAGTTGAAGTACAACCTAAGATTGGATACATTCCCTGTCCTAGGTATTTCTATTCCTTCTAATGTTTCTAACTTGCATGCTCCTTGATTGGAAGGATCTTCCCATCCAGTTGGCTGAACGTCCTCAAACCCAATGCGAGAGCTCTCAGCAGTGGTATACTTTACTAGGAAGTCAAATTTTCCGCTTGGTTGTCCCAAGGTATCCCAAGTCTCTAAGGGGTTGTCGTCCTTGCTGATACTGTCTTCAGGAGGTGAAAAGTTGATGGATTCTCATTTTGCCATCCCTACGACTTCATCGGGATGATTGTTAATGTACTCGGGACTATCTGAGTAGAGTTTCCATGCTTCTGAAGGAGAGGATGAATCCTTTTCCAGGCTATCTGGAAGATATGCGTTTTCGGGCTTGTTTTGATACCCTGGATTTTCCGTGTAAGGTTTCCCGGGAGAAAGGACTAGGTTGTCCTTAAATGCTTGCACGATCCCGTTCTTTTCTTCGGGGAATGATTTGACTTTGATGGGTGTATCACGGGTCGGTAGATGTTTGACCTGGATTTGTTTCGTTCCTTTGTTGTGCACCATGTTGACCAAGTGGACTTTGGGGGGACTCTTGGAATTTGCTTCTCTTGCTGGTTCTTTTCTTCTCATTTTTAAGCTATCCTTATAACACTCTCTCGCTAGCCCCTGGTCGTCTTTGACAATCCCAACCCGACCGTATCCAAGAGGAAATTTTATGGTCAAATATAGTGTTGAGAGCGAAGCCTTGAGGGCGTTGAATGATGGTCGGCCTATAATGATGTTATAGGGTGAAGCAATATTCATTACCAAGTACCTTACTTGGACAGTCTTTGCATTATCAATGTCGTCAAAGGTAGTCGGTAATACTAGATGTCCGAGCACCCGGACCTGCTCTCCTGAGAATCCTACTAGACCACTTTTGAATGGTAGCAACTTGGTTGCATCAAGCCCCATTACTTTGAATGCATTCCTGTACAATACGTCGGTTGAGCTTCCAGGGTCTACTAGTACCCTATTTACACTCTGATCTCATACCCGCACTTTGATAACCATAGGATCATTTTTGTGGGCTAGGACTCCTAGGGCGTCTCGCTCGGAGAATGTTACAACATCTAAGTTTCCTTATGGTTTTTCGAGGGGCCTTTGGTTTACATGCATAACTATTCTAGCATATCTCTGTCTAGCTGGACTTGTTCCTTCACCACCAACAAATCCTCCAGAAATGGTGTTTAGAGTGTGTTGGACTGCCTTCGTCTCATGACCCTCCTTGGCATCTGAACCCTTTTTCCGGGATGACTTTTCTGGTTCCTAATCACTTCGGGGATGACTTCTCTTGTTATTTAGTGGCCGAGAATCTTTCACATATGTCAATAAATGTCCCCTCTGGATTAGGGCTTCAATTTTCTTTTTCAGCCACTCACAGTCCTTGGTGTGATGTCCCCATACACGGTGGTAATTACACCAAGCTTCAGGCTGCCTTCCCATGATTGCGTTGGCTCTTTTGGGGCGTTGAGGCTTAGGTAACAGATTCATGTGGCCGATTTCTTTAAGGATGTCTCCCCTGCTTGTATTTAGTGGGGTGAGGTCCCTGTTTGGCTCGCATAGCTGTGTAGCGTGCGATTTTTTGTCGGTGACGCGACCACCTTATCGCCATTGGTTGGAATTGGGTGCTACTTTCTAATTTCTAATTTATCCTATGAAGCTGGAAAGGAAAGGGAAGTTATCTAAAACTAACCTTGCATGCAAATGTTTTCTTTATCAAATGCTTAAGAGATTGGGGGGTCCGGGGTCAGGTTATATAATGGGGAGTTGTTAATTACCCATCCTATATATGGTTATCCATAGATCGTTAGCAATTTTGTATTGTTTTCTACGTACTGGTGTTTATCTGTCATGGGTTGGGAAAGTTTCTCCTTTGGGAGTGTTTGAGAGAGAGTATTTTTTGATGTCGGGTTTTCTGATGTTTTTGGTAAGGTACTGACCTAAGGTTTTTGATTAGCGTGCTCGCTAAGATGTCGTAATCTTATGCCTACGTATACCCGTTAATGAAAACAGGGAAATCAGAGCAATCGTATTTCCTCCTATTCTATGGGAGGAACAAGATGTTTGGTGTCTTGTTCAAAGCCCAAGATTGAAGCTAAAGGTTATTTGTGTCTTGTTCAAAGCCCAAGATTGAAGCTAAAGGTTTGACTCAGAGAGAATTTGTCATCTCTAAAGGGAGATATCTCATTTGTTTATCACAGTTGTTAGGTGACTGATTATGAAGGGGAATTACTTTAACTGGGATATAAGAATCCAGCAATGCCATAATTTCCTTTATAAGGGATTTGTCCTGAGGAGAAAACTTTAACTCAGTGTTGAGCAATGCCATTTTTCCTTAGGAATCTTTCATGCTAAGAGAGGGACATTGGCTTGGATGTAAATAATCCAGAGGCTTGCCACTTACAGCAATTAGATGAAAGAAGGGGATTTACCAGGATAAGAGATGGACTACAGCTTGAATTTTTGAATCAACAAGTGTGCCACTTATAGCAGTTATCTGGGATTAAGGTTTGTTTTGATTCTCTGTTTTGATGTGTGATTGTACAGAGAAATATCTTCCTACAGAGAGTTTTTTATTTCCTCTGAGGGGATGTTGATTTTTGTGTGCCTTGATCAAAGCCCAAGGTTGAAGCTAAAAGGTTGACTCTATTTAGGGAGTTTTATTTCTGTCTTGTACAAAGCCCAAGATTGAGCCTGGAGAATACTGACTCTTTTGGGGAGATCATTATACAAAGCCTAAGAGGAGGCTGGAAGGAATTGATTCTTCTAGGGAAATATTTTGTCTGTCTTGTACAAAGCCCAAGATTGAGGCTAAAAGGGATTGACTCTACTGGTGAGAGGTTTTATCTGTCTTGTACAAAGCCCAAGATTGAGGCTGAAAGAGGATTGACTCCACTGGGGAGGTTCCATATGTGTCTTGTACAAAGCCCAAGATTGAGGCTAAAGGGGTTAACTGACTCAGCTGGAGGATTTTTATATGTGTCTTGTACAAAGCCCAAGATGGAGGCTAAAATGCTGAGGGGAGAATCATTAGACAAAGCCTAAGGGGAGGCTGGTTGGTGGAATTTCTTATATAAAGAATAAGAGGAGACTAGCTTCTGCTGAGGATTAGTGAGATCCAGAGATAGGTCCAAATTGGGGAATCGACTCTTGTTGGGGATTACAGAAGAGTTGAGATATCAGATGCCTTGAGGTTCTGATTAAGGATTTATTGATAGTGATTTGACCCTAGCTGGGGAAATTTTAAAGTGAGAGTTTAAAGATTGAGTTTTGAAACCTGTGGAGGTCTTAACTCTGTTGAAAATTGATGAAATGATCAGGGTTTATCCTGTGTTTTTAGGAAACTTGAGGGTTTCTGGAGATCCAAAAAGGAGGTGAGATTGTCCAAGTGCACTGGTATGAAGAGGTTAACTCTTAACTGGAGGATGATCTTTGTATGGTGCCCAAGAGGAGGCTAGTGTTTTAAGGGATGAGAATCAACCCTAAATTGGTCTGATGTTTTGACTCTTTGGAAGACTGCTCTAACAAAGGATGACTAAGTTCTTTCTTATACCTGTAGGAGGTCTTTTGGTCCTTGTACTAAGCCCAAGAGGAGACATGAGAACTTCTAAGAAGCCTAAGGGTCCTTGTATAAAGCCCAAGAGGAGGCTGGGGATGCTTTTAGGAAGCCTGTGGGTCCAAACCTAAGAAAAGTTCAAGAAAGGTTTCATCAGGAATAATCCTTTCTTAAGTGAACAGTTCTAGGGTTTGAAGAAATTCAAGAGAGGTTTCACCGGGAATTAATCCTCTTTGGGGGAAATGAATTTCTTAGAAAAATTTCTAGATAGTGACAGGCTTGAGAAAAGTTTCACCGGGAATAATGCCTTTCTCTGTTCCATATTGTATAAGCCCAAGAAGAGGCAAGACTGTATCTGGAATTTCTTATGGGGAACTAGTTTTGACTGTGTTGAAAGAGTGACCACTGGCTTGATCTAATCCTAGACCTAGTTGTCGGGGAAAACTCTAAGCAGATATACAGGCATATATATATGAAATATATAAACAAGTATGTTTGAAGAGTGTAGTAGGACTTACAAGTGAACAAGCTTCCAGCATTATAAACAAGTATATATAAACAAGTATGTAAAAGAAAGCTATTAGAACTTACAGGTGAGCAAGCTTCCATTGTCATTACTGTACGGTTAGTTATTCAAGAAATTTAAGACAGTTTTGATAACAACTATGAATTTGAATCTAAATCAAAAGGGAAAGTTGTTTTGAAAAGAAGATTGGGGCTTATACTCAAGGAGAGGACCAGAAATAACAGTGATCGCACCGTTGTTCTGAAAAATGTATCGGGACTTATACAATGACTGAGGCCCAAATTTATTGTATTTACAAAAGAGGTTGGGTCTTACACTCTATTAGAGGCCCAAAGTTTATTTTTATACAAGAGATGGGGGCTTACAACTCAAGGAGAGGCCCAAAAATAACAGTGATTGCACCGTTGTTTTGAAAACTGTATCGGGACTTATACAATGACTGAGGCCCAAAAATGGTTTATGTACAAAAGGATGGGTCTTACACTCTATCAGAGGCCCAAAGTGTTTAAAAGAAGAAGAAAAATGGGACTTACAACACAAGGGGAGGCCCAGATGATTTTGTTTTGAAAACGGCGATCGCGCAGAGATTTTTTAACGTACCGGGACTTATACAATGACTGAGGCCAAAAAAGATTTTTATTTACAAGGGATGTGTCTTACACTGTATTAGAGGCCCAAAGTGTATTTTAAGAAAAGAGAATGGGACTTATAACTCAGGGAGAGGCCCAATGAAAGACAGTGATTGCACCGTCGTTTTAAGAATCACAGAGGGACTTATACAATGATTGAGGCCCAAAAAAGATTTTTATTTACAAGAGGTGGGTCTTACACTCTATTATAGGCCCAAAGTGTGTATGTGAAGTTTGAAAAATCAAAATTTAGAGAAAACCCTAATTTTGAATTTAAAATATATAATTTTCAAAGGAAATTAAATAAAAAAATGATATAAAATACCAAATATATTCAAAAATAAGTTGTATACTTTGAAAAATCATGCTTAATCACATGAAAGCTTGAAATTCATTTGGTATGAAAAATCAAGGTGGGAATTTCATTTAAAAATGTTTTAAAAACAAATAAATGAAATTAATTACAAAAATTCTAACTATATTAAAAAAATAATATAAACTGGATTTTTTTTGTAAAATAAAATAATTTAACATTTTCATGAATTTTGAAAAGAAGAATCAATTCAAAAACATAAAAATTCAGAGAGAAATTAATTTTCAAATCAATTAAATAAAATAACAAAAATTCAAAAATTCAAATAATTTGAATTATGCCGCCAACGGTCAAGGGAAGAACACGCGTGACCCTGTTTTTAGCAGATTTGCGTTTTCTCACTTTTCTCTCTGATTACTCAATGGTTTTGCACGATTTAAACACCAATCTTGTTCGTTTTTAAACAAGGATCACAACCATATAGATTAATTGCATTTATATTAAGTATGGAGTGAGAAATCAGAAGATAACCTCAAGAACCCTAATTTCAGCATGAGCACAATGAAATTCCATACACGATTGATTCATGGCAATTGATTGAGGGTTATCACTCTATATACATGCAGGAACAAGATGGTAACTCAAAAATTCATTTATGATGCATGGAATATGAAGTTTGAAGGCTTTCGGCTTACCTCTTGCAGCTGGTGATCGAGCTTGATGATGGAGATGTTACAGATGTGTTCCAATGATCTGGACATCATCCTTAGGTGTCAAGGAACGTGTTTGAATGCTTGGAGTGGTTGGAAACTACTTGGTCTGACTAGCTCGAATCCTTCTACAGCAGGTTCTTGAACTTAAGCAAATGGGATACCACTTTGTGATTCTGATGTTCCAGATGTTGTTTATGTGTTTGAATCACTTACATATGATGTATGTGAGATGTTTGCATCATTGGTTTGGACAGAATTGTTCTCAAATGCAAAACCCGATAGTGACTTGCAAGAGAAGGTGTTTTTTGGAGTGAAAGAGATATTTTGAGTAAAGGTTCAGTTTGGGTGCATTGGTGTACTCAAACTGATCACAAATGAGCTCTATTTATAGTAGATCAAGTTTGTTTTGCAAGCAATAGTGAATGGCAACTGGTACAGGTCTATGGCCAATGGTTGCATAAAGGAATCCAAGTCTTCCATGATCATTGACTTGAGATTAGAGCACATGCATATGGTCTTCTGTTGCAGGGATAAGGCTTGACTCATTCAGTGATTAAAGACTCAGTCCATGCCACCTCAATGCACCTCTTGAATGCCTTGAAACAAAATTGGAGTTTTTGGATTTGGAACATTGTATTCCACATGCCAAAAGGGGTGGTGTCTTGACTTGCAAGGCTTAATGATCAGAGGTACTTGCTTGGATAAGATCCTTATATGTTTTCATAAGTGTGACAAGGCTTAATATTTCACAATTTGGCCAGCTCGAGCAAAAGTGCACAAAACTTCCTTGTACATGACAGTTGGAAAGTGCCATTTTGGAAGGATCATATCTCCTTGCTCAAATGGAGTTATGGAAAGCTCTTGTGCTTTTTAGAAAGCCCTAACATGATACAATCCATATGTGATCATAGTTTGTCTTGAAACTATTTGAATCCAACTTAAAAATCCTCATGAACATTGATGTTTAAGGCTGAAAACTCAGGCAGTTTTCACTAAGTGTTTAATCTTTGATTTTTTTGCCACTTTGATCCATCCATAACTAAAAATCTATGAATAATTGGAGTTTGAGGTAGTTGAATCTTTTTTAGAATGTAGGAAGACCTACAAATCAGGCTTTGGATCACTCAAAATGGCTGCTTGGATCAAAAGTTATGGTCCTTGGAAGTTGGCACTAAAACCATTCAAATTTAGTAACTTAGAAAAATTTTCAAATTTTCAAGATTACCCCTTTTACAAGTTATCATGATTTCTTGATCAATTCTTGTTCAAATGACATTATAAATCATATCTTATGAAAATATGAGTCATAAGGATCATTTTTGCCAAAAATCTCATGTTTTGACTTTTGGCTCCGAAGCGGTTCGTCGCGGAGAAACCCTAATTCCCGACTTTTGGATAATGCAATCTCTGAGGATGTTTTAACTTTGAAAAGAGACTCCTATGGTTATTTTGAACATATTGAGTCATATTTTGAAGCCTTGGCTCAATCCCCTATGAAAATTTCACTCTAGAGGCCTCAGTCGATGAAAACCCTAATTTGGTGACATCGGGTGTTTAGAGGCTCAAACCACTTGAAATGTGGCAACTTCTATGCTTGATCCTTGGTGTGGGATACCTCTTGATCCTTTATAGGTGTTTGAGAGGTTAGACATGTTGAAGATCATGTCATTTCTTGATTGATCTTTTGCCTAAGTGCTCTGAGAGGGCTCAAAACCCTAATTCTTGATTGTGGTGAATGCTCAACCATCTTTGAGGAGATTGATGAGCCATGAAGGTACTTCCATATTATGGTGATGATTCTCACAATGATGGGAAATCTTGATGGTCAAAATTTGGGGTATGACAGATGCCCCTATTTAATCTTCTTGGACCTGAAGGTGTGAATGGCGAGGGTATTCGGACATTCAGGGTGCAAGAGGATTAAATATCGGAATACTCGAAATTTTGACGGTGGTTATGAATGGCAGTTTGCTCATCCATCTTCTTTTGCTAAGCAATGATACTTAGAAAAGGGTAAAACTTCCCCTCGATCCTAGTCTTCAGCCACGGAACTGGTCTCAGTTTCTTTTGTAATAAACCTCTCCTCGATCCTGGTTTTTAGCCACGGAACTTGTCTCAGTTTCTTTTGTAATAAACCTCCTCTCGATCATGGTTTTTAGCCATGGAACTGGTCTCAATTTTCTTTTGAAATAAACTTCCCCTCGCTCCTGGTATTCATCCATGGAACTGGTCTCAGTTTTCTTTTGAAATAAACTTCCCCTCGATCCTGGTCTTCAGCCATGGAACTGATCTTAGTTTCTTCTTGTCGAGTTCCTCCTTCGACAAGGAACGTTATTTGTAGCGGTCTTCATCAAACTTCTCGCCGAGTTTTACTGGGGAGACGCCATTTGATGGAAGAAGATTTGATGTCAGGCTTGCTGGGGGTACCTATTTGTCTGAGCGATAGAGGTGTGCAAACTTCTCTGTTGGAGATGCCATTTGCTAATTCTACAGGGGAAAACGAATCTCTTGAGAGACTGCTTTTTGCTTGGGGATACTACAACATACTTTTCTTTGAGATCTTTTCGGAGAAATGCCATGTGATGTAATCCAATTTTGGGGTGCTGATGACTTCATTAACATCGACTATTTTGGGAGAAAAACTGATGTATTGCTGAGAGTCTTCGGTTGAGAGGCTTTCTCTGGGGATTTTCTTTAATCCGGGAAAGCGAGAAATATCATCTTCGATGGTGAAGAGTGATCTTCTAAAGGTGTTGGTCGAATGTCTTATTGACTTTCAGAGGTTCAAGTTATCAAAGTGGTCGAGGATCGTCTTCGATCCAGAAATAAACTGGGGAGAGATTGCTTAGATGATTCATTTCCTAACGAGGAAAGAACTTAAACCAGGATTTTGTCTTATCCGACGCAGAAAGGAAAACTGACAACTTGATTGACAAAAGGGTTTTATCACTTGGGAAATGAGTATGACCAGAGTGATAGTAATGCAATATGATTATGAATGTGAATCAATTATGCATGATGTATGTATGTTAATGCTGACAAAACTGACGCGACATACAAACTAGTGGATGAACACGACTGGATACTCGGCCACTGCGGGGGATGAAAAGTATCATTGGTTCAAGATAGCAATACTGCCTTGCTTAGGAGAGGTAGACCCTGTAGGAAAGAGAGAATCGTCGATCGGTCTTAAGAGGTACGAACTATGCCGGAAATTTCAGATGGGACATTGAATCTGAAACGGTTATTCCTTCATTTAGGTGTACTGGTTTAGAAAGAGTACTTTGATTCTGCACTCTGAGGTTCAATCACCTTCGGAAAAGCTATCGACGTTCTTTTTTATGTTCAAAGTCAAAAGGAATTGCCATCTTTATTTTAAAAGTAGAAAAATTTTGACAAGTAAATTCATTTTTGTTTTATTTCAAGAATTGTTGATCATGTTAAAATGTCATTATGTAAAGCTTAAAAAAATGAGAATTGTAATCAAAAGCACTAAGGCTCAAATTTTATTGATAGGATGGAAATCAGCCAAGCGCGTGATACCATAGAGTATTTACAAAGTTTAGAAAATGGTAATTTTAAGGGAAAGGGGCTACATTGAAACATGACGACCGTTATCCTTCTACCAACTTTGAATTCGGGACATCCTGAGCTTCTGTCGAAGATGACCTTGATTGGAAGTTTTTCGACGAGCAGTGTTACCGCTGGGGATTTAACCTTGTCAGACGTAGTTACTTGCCATGAATCCCTAACTTTTTCCTGGCTTGTCTTTTGAGATTTCCAATCCATCGAGATGATTTTTGCTTATGTCTCTAATTTTTGGTTGGATCGCCCTTTCGGGTTTTCAATCCACCGAGACGTTTTTTTTATTATTTAATTTTTATTTATTTAGGTGAAGTATTTCTTGACGTAACATTCGTGGGGTAGATAAACTCCTATCCATCCATGGTTGTGAGTCTTAAGGCGCCGCCTGAGAAGGCTTTCTTGACCACATAGGGGCCGTCATAGTTCGGAGTCCATTTGCCCCGGGAATCAGTGAGGAATGATTGTATCTTCTTGAGTAGTTTAAAGATTGGCGCGCATATCGCAGTCATAAGGGATATGAACCTTGAGATGTAATTCAAATGCCTAAAAAATCCTCTGACCTGTTTTTCAGTCTTTGGCAAAGGCATTTCTTGAATTGCCTTGACCTTGTCAGGATCAACCTCAATTCCTTTTTGGCTGACGATGAACCCTAAAATTTTTCCTGAGCGGACACCGAACGTGCATTTATTAGGATTCAAGCAGAGTTTGTATTTCCTCAAATGCTCAAATAACTTCGACAGGTGTGTCACATGCTCTTCTTCTGTTTTAGATTTGGCGATCATATCATCGACATACACTTCGATTTCTTTGTGCATCATGTCGTGAAACAGAGTAGTCATGGCCCTTTGATAGGTTGCCCCAGCGTTCTTCAAACCGAACGGCATTACCTTGTAACAAAAGGTGCCCCATGGGGTGATGAATGAAGTTTTCTCCATATCTTCCGGCGCCATTTTGATTTAATTATAGCCCGAGAATCCATCCATGAAGGAGAAGACTTTGAACTTTGTTGTACTATCTACCAGCATATCTATGTGTGGTAAGGGGAAGTCATCCTTTGGACTTGCTCTGTTCAGATCCCTGTAGTCCACACACATTCTGACTTTTCCGTCCTTTTTCGGAGTTGGCACTATGTAGGCCAACCATTGAGGATATTCTGAGATGGCAAGGAAACCTGGGTTGATCTATTTATGTACTTCCTCTTTAATCTTGATGGCCATATCCGGGTGAGTCTGTCTCAGCATTTGTTTCACCGAAGGACATTCTGTCTTTAGAGGTAAATGATGTTCCATGATGTTGGTATCCAACCCGGGCTTGTCCTGTTAGGACCAAGCAAATACATCGGGAAACTCTTTGAGAAGTTTTATCAAACTTTCTTTGATAGTCGGATTGAGCAGTGCCCCAATCTTAACTTCTTTCTTTTCTTCCTCTGATCCCAAATTGACCGTTTCCAACGGCTCTTTGTGAGTGTTAGTTCCTAACATTAGTTGTTGCAGGGTTGCAGTTTTGTGGTCCGATGTTAAACATGATGTCTTGACATCAGTTGACAGAACATCAGAAACCCATCTATTGTGTTTTTGTTTTGCAGGATGTTGGGTGAGATGTCCTGACATGGTTAATCAGACATCAGTACAGATATGGAGTATTACTGTCATGACAGTATGTCATAACATCTTGGTTCTGGAACAACAGTTGCTGCTGTTATGTGACAGATGTTGCAGGAGATGTCATGACATCTTAGTCTGGTATAGCAGGTGTTGCTGTTTTGCTGTCATGTGATGTTATATGTCTGATGTCTTGACATCAGTTATCAAAACATCAGAACATCAGGCTGTGATGTTTTAGGGTTGCGTGTGAAAGTTTGTTTTGAGAAGATCTGTTAGAGAGATTGTGTGTGAATATCTTGGAGAAGATATTTTCAGTTGCAATCAGATTTGAAGCAGATCTTGTTGGTATTTTAAGGGCTGAAAGATATGAAAAGATTTGAAGATAAAATCTGTTTTAGATTCAAATCATATCTGGTTTAATTTCATATCAAATCTGATATTTTCAAGGAGTTGATTTATTCTGAAGCAATCTTTTTCAGTTGTGTTGAAGATTAGTTTGTTGCTATTTTCATGCAAAAAGATATGGAGAATAATCAGATTTAATTATGAAGATTTGATTGAAGATTTGGTTGAAAATCTATTTAGTAGCAGAATCTTTTGCAGATTTGTAGCAGCTGTTATGCTGTGATTTGAAGCCCAAATCCAGTTGGGAAATAGGTTATAAATAGAAGCATTGTAACCTAGTTTTAGGAAGCCAGCCATCATGTAGATTAAAAGGGTTGTGTTGGTTGATGAACCACCCGGTTTGTGGGATGGTCATCGTGTTTATCTCGAAGCCTGTAGGTAAGAGATGTATTGTTCTTAGTCATGTGTGTCATGTCTAGGTATTTTCATGGAAGTGTGTCTTCTACTTTTCTGTGATTGAAGAGTTGTTGGAAATCAAGTTGTTGATGCAGTGGCTGAGATACTGACTGCTAGACATCATTGGTCTCTTATCTAGGGTGGACTTAGGTAGAAGGGTCATTAGGTAGTGATTAGATTAGGAGATTGTCAACTGGGATTGTTGAGTCTGTAATTTGATACTACTAATAGTGGACTTACTTCCTGGCTTGGTATGCCTCCAGATGTAAGTTTTAGACCGAACTGGGTGAACAATCCTTGTGTTATTTACTGTTGCTTATTGCCTTGTTCATATTAGCAGAGTGTGTTGTTGTGACATGTACTTAACATCACACATCTGATACAAGAATTTCAATTGGTATCAGAGCAGGCATCCTGTCTGTTTCTGGATGAGATCTAGGGAAGATACTTTCTAGTTCATGAGCAAGGAAGATAGTTTTGCTGAGTTATGGACTTGGTCAGTTCATATAGTTGTTTGTATGATCCCTTGAAGTGAAGGATGGACTATTCATAATAGAGTGTGTATTGGACCTGTCTGTTGTTATCAGGAGAACTGCTGTTGTGAGTTTGATTTGTTGGCACTTGGTTTATGGTGATGGTGTGAAAGGATTATTGAGTAGTGCATGAAGGTTGTTGAGGAGTTGTTGTGTGTTCCGCTGCATGGTATCTGATGTAACCCTGGTTGGTTCTTGTATCTCTGGTGGTGAGATTCTAGGAAGGTATTCTCTTGGAAAGACATTAGGGTTTGGTCTCCTCAGCAAGATATTCTATGATGTTGTAGTTTATGCAAGACAACTTCAACCGTTTGGTTAGAGATGCCAAAGACACTTGAGGATTATCTCATATCTTTGTTTTGGGAAAGAAGTGATCAAAAGGTGAATGGATCTTATTAAAGACTGTATGACATGGAAGTTTCAGAAGAAGAATTTATTTCAAATTAGGCATTGAAGACCAATCTGTCCAGAACATTGATTCCTTCTTTATCAATTTTCTGATGGTGAAAGAAGAGGGTGGAGCCAAAGCAAAAGAGTATCACTGTCAAATCTTTCATGCGGGAGTGAAGATCTTGATAAGTTATCTCTTAAGCTTAGTTTTGGTGACCTAATTAGGAGGATCTTCCTGGTAATGATAAGATACATGTTTCTGGAGGAAGTTTCATCAAGAAAGAAGCTAAGCTTAATATGTCAATGTCTCGACATCACGCTACACATCAGCAGTTTATGGTAAATGCTAAGTCAAAGACCTATTAGATTGTAGCTGTTTTGAAGGATCACTGAAGCTATGAAGTTGAACAATTTTTGAGATGCTGTTCACAATGTCATAGCATTTCAGTTGGAGCTGGTTGAAGAAAAGGTAGTTATCTTAATAGCAGAAGAGAAGGAAATGATCCTTGTTTAAACTAAAATGTTTGAGGACAATTTTATAGGGAAAATGCATCCAAGAGTTTGTGTGCAGTAGCAGTGTAAATCAGCCTGTGGTCAATTGGTGTTTGCATGAGGTCTTTCAGTTTTGTGGCTTGAAGGATTGGAAGTAGCAGATTGTCTATGGTATGGTTATGCAGAAGGATGGCAGTTATCACTCTTAAGTTAGACAAGAGGTCTGAACCTTGTGCTTATAAGAAGAAGCTTCTGGAAGAGTGTGTTATGCAAGTTACTGCAGTTTTGTTGGTCTGATCTTGAAAGTTGATCAGATGTTGATATGTTCTCGTGTGTTCCCTACAAGAGATATGTGTGGATTAATTTGGTTGTAGTCTCCAAAGCCATAGTAGATGTTTAGTGTGATGATTGCTGATGTCGGAACTGATGTTGAAACATCATTTCAGTTCTTTGCTCAGGGAGGAGTGAAAGGTCAAGACACTGACCTAACCTGGAATGCTTTTGTGGTGTGAATGGTTTGTCATGAAGAAGATTCAGAAGATGCTGGAATCTGAAGAAGGGTTAAACCACAGGGATTTAAGATCAATTGCTATTTGTGAAATTCACAAGTATTTAATTGATTATCCTTGAAAGACAAGATTAAGGATATGCTATCAATTGTTTTAACATCTTTTCATCAGAGGTTTGGAGAATCATGGGAGGGGTTCTACATTCGTTCACAAGTCGCCTAGGTGTTGACCTGGGATTATTGCTTAGCATCTGTTCCTAGAAAGTATTGTGAATGACTTGTCTAGATGGTGGTGTTGTTGAAGATGAAGATGGAAGACTATGAAGACATCATAATCTTGTTGGTTTCAGCTTGGATCAGTTTATTTCTGATCTAAGTGGTTTGGAGCATGGTGTTTGCTCTGGTTGTGAAGGTCGAGGATAAGTGGCAGTTATCTCTGGCTTTCTACTGACGGCTCTACTAAGGGAAGTGACTTTCTTTAGTATTGCTATGGGGTAGTCTTGGACTACTTATTTTCTGAAGATTCAGATGTGGTAGGTTTGAAGTCTTTGGAGTTTCTAAGTAGGATGGAGGTTGTCTACTCAAACTTGATTGTTGAATCAAGTCTATGAGAGCATGTAAATCTGTTTCTGCAAAGGGAGGAGGTTCTTCTGAGTGGCATAAGGTAGAGCTGAATTCAACAGTTGGATGACATAATGTTCTGACATCTAGCTTAACATCAGGAGTCTCAGCTGGTGATGTGGCACATCAGCTAATGATAGGGTGATCTATAGGAATGAACAATAGGATGCTTCAAAAAGACCGTTCTCATGGCAGTTTGCGGGAGCTATAGGAAGGAGAAGATGTTACATGACCATGGCTTAGGGAGTCTAAGTGTGTTTGCTTTTGAGCAAGTGGAACATGTGACTTGAAGTTTAAGTTTCCTTGGTGGATCAAGATATCTTTGTGAGAGTTCTGACAAACTTGAAAAAGGTCAAAATGTGGCATTTGGTTGTTTTCATATGAGGATTCATGAATGGGGTGATTAAACTGTGGCATTTGGTTGATCTCAGAAGTGGATTCAAAGAATCAAGATAATCAGAGTGTGGCAGCTGGTTATTATTGAGGATTGTCTTGGAACAAGTTACTTTTGGGCAGAAGGCTGATGAGTTGAAGACTCAAGGAGATTATTCTTCTTGAAGGTGGATGAGAGGTTAATTCTCTAGTTCTTTGGATTACTATGCAATAGTAAGTCCAGTTGGTGGAGCATATCAAGAATCATGGTGATGATATCTTGGTGTGTGGCAAATGTTCTAACTTGTGTTGGGACATTATCTGGTTGAATATCCTTGGTGAAGGATGATTTTTTTCTGGTTCTGAAGCTTGGTACATACATTATGCCTAAGGAGCGTCTACATAGTCATACGGGAGAATGATGAAGTAGAAGGTCTGCCTTGGATGGAGAATGTAGAGAAGACTGAAGTAGATCAGGTATTGATTGATTGGAAGTCTGAAGATGAAGAGTATGATAGGGAATGACTGCCTTTGGAGAAAGGGACAATGGTACCAAAATGCATGTGCTCAGCAAGTGTGCTCAAATGTTCATCTTCATCTAGAGCATTAGTTAACCATGACTGGAGGAGTACTTGTCTATGGATTTTGCTGCAAAGGTACATATATTGTGAAGATTGCATGCTGATCAAGATTGTGAAGATTGGTTGAATCTTATGAGGATATAATGTCAGATAACATGTTATGACATTAGGCTGTTGGATGACATGTTGGTGTGGACATGTATGGTTCTAGCCATATGAAGCTAATTGATTGCGCACATGCTTCTGAGGAGGAGTCTGAAGGACAGCTCTGTTTGTGTCTGGGAGAATTTATTTTTCTCTGCAGTTTTTAGAAGAGCTTTGTGAGGGTCCTTGTTGATGGGAGTTGTCACACTTGTCTTGGTGTGTATTATTAATCCAAAGTAAGAGGACTTTACTTAAAGTGTAGTGGAAGGCAGTGAGTGTGTGCTTCAGAACTTGTGGATGAGTGTGTAAAGCATTCCTGACTGGATGGATGAAGACTGAGTCTGGATTTTGAGTATGTTGGTTGGCAAATTCAGAGTTTGTCTAATTGTGTCTAAAAAGGGGGAGAGTTAGCCTATGTGTTGCCTAGGTGTCAGCTGTGGTTCTAGGCTTGAGGGGGAGTATGTTTCTTGGACAGCTGGTATGCTGGTTTTTGTTTTAAGGGGGAGCTTAACTGTGTGCAGTTTTTGGTTGTGTATGCTGATGCTGAAGTTTTTTTCGCTGCTGAATTTTCTGATATAGGCAGAGTTTGTTTTAGACAAAATTAGCCAAAGGGGGAGATTGTTAGTTCTTGTATTGGTTGGAATTTAGGTAAAACGATCTTGAACAATGTTGATGTCATATGCCTGATGTCATATGCCTGATGTCATAACATTGGTTCCTAACATTAGTTGTTGCAGGGTTGCAGTTTTGTGGTCTGATGATAAACATGATGTCTTGACATCAGTTGACAGAACATCAGAAACCCATCTGTTGTGTTTTTGTTTTGCAGGATGTTAGGTGAGATGTCCTGACATGGTTAATCAGACATCAGCACAGATATGGAGTATTACTGTCATGACAGTATGTCATAACATCTTGGTTCTGGCACAGCAGTTGCTGCGTTATGTGACAGATGTTGCAGGAGATGTCATGACATCTTAGTCTGGTATAGCAGGTGTTGTTGTTTTGCTGTCATGTGATGTTATATGTCTGATGTCTTGACATCAGTTATCAGAACATCAGAACATTAGGCTGTGATGTTTTAGGGCTGCGTGTGAAAGTTTGTTTTGAGAAGATCTGTTAGAGAGATTGTGTGCGAATATCTTGGAGAAGATATTTTCAGTTGCAATCAGATTTGAAGCAGATCCTGTTGGTGTTTTAAGGGCTGAAAGATATGAAAAGATTTGAAGATAAAATCTGTTTTAGATTAAAATCATATCTAGTTTAATTTCATATCAAATCTGATATTTTCAAGGAGTTGATTTATTCTGAAGTAATCTTTTTCAGTTGTGTTGAAGATTAGTTTGTTGCTATTTTCATGCAAAAAGATATGGAGAATAATTAGATTTAATTATGAAGATTTGATTGAAGATTTAATTGAAGATCTATTTAGTAGCAGAATCTTTTGCAGATTTGTAGCAACTGTTATGCTATGATTTGAAGCACAAATCCTGTTGGGAAATAGGTTATAAATAGAAGCATTGTAACCTAGTTTTAGGAAGCCAGCCATCATGTAGATTATAAGGGCTGTGTTGGTTGATGAACCACCCGGTTTGTGGGATGGTCATCGTGTTTATCTCGAAGCCTGTAGGTAAGAGATGTATTGTTCTTAGAGGAAGCTGTTAAGCAACTCTAAGTATTGTTCTTAGTCATGTGTGTCATGTCTAGGTATTGTCATGGAAGTGTGTCTTCTATTTTTCTGTGATTGAAGAGTTGTTGAAAATCAAGCTGTTGATGCAGTGGCTGAGATGTTGACTGCTAGACATCATTGCGATGATTGGAAGTGAGATGGAGTCTCTTATCTAGGGTGCACTTAGGTAGAAGGGTCATTGGGTAGTGATTAGATTAGGAGATTGTCAATTGGGATTGTTGAGTCTGTAATTTGATACTACTAATAGCGGACTTCCTTCCTGGCGTGGTATGCCCCCAGATGTAGGTTGTTAGACCGAACTGGGTGAACAATCCTTGTGTTATTTACTGTTGCTTATTTCCTTGTTCATATTAGCAGAGTGTGTTGTTGTGACATCGCACTTAACATCACACATCTGATACCAGAATTTCAGTGAGGTTCAATAGAACTTTCCTCTTACCTGAGTAGTCGGGAGATCTCCTCTGGAATTTCTGCGTCCTCTTCTTCTTCAGCCTCAAATACCGGGAATTCAAAGTTGGGAGAAGGCATTGGATCGTATGTTTCAATGGGGTTTAAAACAAGCAATCTGCATGACGTGATGATTCATTTTTTAGAAGAGATAGCGAGAATGCAAGAGTGTGTGCAGTGTATTTTCTGAAAAATGCTTGTTTTTTTATTTTTGGGCTGTTTTTAGGATTACCATTTTCTGAAAAAGCGAAAAGTGAAAACAGCGACAAATGCGGGAGTGATAGAACGACGTTTATTTATTTATGTTTTGTCGATTCTTGAAATACAGCCCTATAAAACAAAACTCTGTCGCTTTGGACGAAGCGAAGAGGGATATTTATAGAAAAGTGAGCCCTATAAAAACATCCGTTTCACCTGGGCAGGGTGAAAGGTTAAAACAAAGATGGCAATTACTTAGACTTATGGACAACTTTTGGGACATCGACAGCAACCCATTGGCGACGAACCCCTCAATGAATCACAAAGTCTGGTACCTTCTTTCTTAGTTTGTCCTCAGAAATGACGCTAATTTCTGGCAAAGTAGGATCATTGGAGTCTTCCTCCCAAGCAGAGTTGACATAAACGAATTCTTCTGTTGTATCTTCCTTAATGTTTTCACTCTCAGGAGGATCTCCCTATCTAGTTGGCTGGATGTCCTCGTATCTGATGCGAGAGCTTTCAGGAGCGGTGTACTTGACCAAGAAGTCGTACTTGCCACTCGGCTGTCCTAAGGTGTCCTATACTTCTGTGGGGATAGAGGAGTCATCCTTCTCAATGACGTTGACCTCAGGAAAAGCATAGTTGATGAACTCTTGTCCTGCAATCTTTGCAGATTCATCGTTGTGCTAGATATCTTTGGAATGTCCTAAGTAATGATCCCATGACTTGGTGGGGACGTGGGTATTCCTTTCAATATTACTCAGCTGATAGGCATTGTTTGGCTGACTCTTTTGCCCCAAGTCCTCTGGGAACGGTTTCCAGATAGGCAAGTCATTCAGGGGATCATAATAGTCCTGATCGAAGTTGTGTTTCATTAGATCATCTTCTAATGAGTTAGGTGGAGCACGGCATCCTTCAGGATCACAATCTCCATAAATCATTCGGACGTCTGATCTTGGTATATATCTCGGGTTCTGCTTTGGAAAACAGAATGGCATACACGCTTCTTCCTGAGACATATAACCGTTGTCGTTGAGATAAGATTTCCATTTCTTGTCCGTATCGGAGGAGTCACTCTTATTGATGGTGTGTACTTCTTGATACACTGGGTGGAGGAAGCCTCCACTGTGGAAGAAGTCCTGAATGGGATGAAAACTTTCATCTTTCTTAGCAATATGGGTACGGGTTGAAGAGAAACCAAGACCTTTCTTTGTCTTGTTATCAGTATGAATTACAAGTTGTCCCCATCCTTTTATGTCGTTACTCTTGATCACTTCGAGAGCGTCCTTGTATGAGGAAATCGACATCCCTCTTTCTGATTGATTCTCATTGCTCACCGAGAGTGCTTGGAACTGGGTTCCAACAACCTCCTTGGGTTCTACACAGGAGAATGATGACAAGTTGGTCACGATTAAGGCTTGCTCTCCACATACTGTGACTAACTTGTCATTCTTGACGAACTTCAGTTTTTGGTGAAGTGTCTAAGTGAGTGCCCCAGCTTCGTGTATCCAAGGTCTTCCTAATAAATAGTTGTATGCTGCCCGGATGTCCATGACCTGGAAAGCGACTTGGAAAGTGTGAGGACCGATGGTTATGGGAAGATTAACTTCGCCGATAACTATTTTTCTGGATCCGTCAAAGGCTTTGACGATGACCTCGCTGCCTCTCATCGAGGCTCCCTGAAATGATAGTCGCATCACAATTAATTTAGGAATAACATTCAAAGACGATCCTATGTCTACCAGTACCCTGGCTAGAGCATCGTCCTGGCAGTTGACTGTAATGTTAAGCGCCATATTATGATTTTTTCCTTCTTCCGACAGTTCTTCATCACTGAATTCTAAATTGTTACAGGAAGTGATGTTGGAAATGATGCTGCCAAACTGCCTTACCATCACATCTTACTCTACGAAAGCTTGCTCTAAGACTTTCTGCAGAGCTTCCCTGTGAGCTTCGGAACTAAGCAGGAGAGATAGCATAGAGATTCTAGATGGAGTTTGCAACAGTTGGTCTACAATGTTTTACTCGTTTTTCTGGATGAGCTTCAGCATCTCATCGTTGTTTTTTACCAGTTCTGAATTACTAGATTGACTGACTAGTAGATTGGGAACTTCTGTTTGAGGTTCCTTCTCTTTGGTGGGTTCTCCAACTCCTCTGTTGAAGATCCGGCCGCTCTGTGTTACTCGACTGATGTCGGCAATGTTTACGACGGAGGGTAATGGAGTTTCCTTTCCATTTTCGATAGTTGTTGCACCGTACTTGTAAGGGATAGCCTTTTTCGATTTGTACGGTATTGGTCCTGGCAGGTAGATAACCACAAGAGCTTTATGGCTTTTATGACCGTTATAGGTAACCTCAATCAATTCCTGGTTGGGAAATTTTCTACTATCAAGAGGAACTCTTGATTCATTGAGTAGAGGAATTACGGTGCAAACGTCTTTAGTCCTCCCATGATCGGAGATTATGACAACATCTTTGCTTTGTTTAGGGAGATAGTCTCGTATCACGTTGATCGACCCAGAACTTGAACATGGTCGAACCTCCTATGGGCCTAACTGATTTTGAAGAGCCGCTCGTACGAGGTAGCATCCTTGGTTGTTCTCTGAACAAACTCTACAGCGCTCATAGTTGTCGGGTGGCACCCGACCTCACCCGCTTTGTATGCAGTGTATCTTTACTAGATCTGTTTCCATTGAGCGGACATCTTGACTTTGATGCCTATCAGGATTCTCGTCAGTTATACTAATCTGTTGTGTAGCTTCATCCAAGTAGATTGGAAACCACCAGTGGTCCAACAAGTGTTGAAGTGTTCTTTGTACAAGCGCACACCCTTGATCGTCTTCGCAGCATTGTTTACAGTCTAAGTAATCATGTGAAGCCAGAAAACCGAGCCTGACTTGCTTAACATGCAATTCTACCAGACTGGTATTCATCAAGTATATGTCAAAAATTTGAACCATATTGACTTGATGGTTATTTCTCTCACGGTATTCTTGGATCCATCCGAGATCCATCTGACGTTGGAGGGCCTCTTGTACAAAAGAGCATCCCTGATTGCTTATTGAGCAGATCGGACATGTGTTGTAATCGTGCCACGACAGATTATGATATTGACTTTGCCTTGAGTGCATTGCCACTAAATTGACGTTCATCACAAGAATGTTGCGGTTCTGAACAATGTTGGGATGCGCATGGGCCATGTTGACTTCACGGATTCGGTGGTCCTGGATCCAGCCCAGATCCATCTATTCTTGTAGAGCTGGTCGCACTACGAAACACCCCTAATTATTCTTTGAGCAGATATCACACTGGTGATAATTGTGAGATGGTGCATGACCGTACCCGCTCTATCTGCAATGCATCCTGACCAAATTAGTTCCTAATAGGAGTACATCGTGAATTTGATAACTGCGGCTAAATTTTTCCTCTATTAAATTTACGGTTGTCTTCTCATGTTGTGGTAACGGGTTCGTCTGAACATTTTGATTAGTATCTTTGAAAGATAAGATCTCGTTCCTAACAAGCTTCTGTACATCAGACTTGAAGCTGAGACAGTTCTCAATGTTGTGCCCTGGTCCTCCTTGATGATAAGGGTAAGTTTGATCCGCTTTGAACCAAAAAGGTGGATTTTTCGGTACTGTAAGAGGAGACCTAGTTTGGACGTGCCCCTTAGCCAGTAAGAGTGGAAATATTTTTGCATACAACATCGATATAGGGTCAAACCCTGGTGGTCATGTCGTACTATTGTTGTTATTGTACTATGGACGAGCCTGCTGAAGAGGTTGTTGTGTCTTTTGCTGATACTGTTGTTGACTTGGTTGGCTCTAAGCAACCTGAGGTTGATAAGTCGGAGATGGCGCAGGGTTGATAGCGGGAGTTATTGCCGCTACTGGTTGATACCTTCGCCTTTGCTTTTCGAGAGAGATATTACTAATATCTTGCTCTTTTTTCTTTGGGAAAACACTACCGTATCTCTTAGTACTGCTAGATGGCTCTGCATCTTTGACCAATCGTGCTTCTCAGACTGCTTCTTCAAGTCGTACTCCCATGTTCACCATTTCAGTGAAGTCACTGGGTGCACTTACAACCATTCGGTCGTAATAGAATGAGCTTAAGGTTTTCAAAAAGATCTTGGTCATCCCTTTTTCCTCAAGAGGGGGACAGATCTGGACGGCAATTTCACGCCATCTCTGAGCATATTCTTTGAAAGTTTCTTTGTCCTTCTGTGACATTGCTCTAAGCTGATCCCTATCCGGTGCCATGTCTAAATTGTATTTATACTGCTGAACGAAAGTAGCGTCGAGATCTCTGAAAGTACTGATCTTGGTGCGGTTTAAACCCATGTACCATTTAAGTGCGGCACCGGTTAAACTGTCTTGGAAATAATGGATCAACAGCTGTTGATTTTCTGTCTGGGTAGACATTTATCGCGCGTACATCACCAAATGATTTTGAGGGCAAGAGTTGCCTTTGTATTTTTCAAAGTCAGGCACCTTGAATTTGTGCGAGATCTTTACATTAGGGACCAAATAGAGGTATGCGGTGTCCTTTCCGAATAAGTCTTGACCGCGAATGGCATGCAGTTCCTTCTGCATTTCCAAGAATTGTACCTGGAACTCATTCATTCTTTCATACATGTCTTTGTTTCCACCAGAAGTAACTTGTGGAATCTGTCCTTCCGGGACAGTATGTACCACTGGTTGTGGTATAGACATCACATCGGTGGTTCTTGACGCTTCAGGGTCCTGAAGTCTGTAACCTTCAGGAGTTGCTGTTATAAACCTTGCGTCTTCACTTTCCCGAAGTTTTTAACCTTCGGGTCCAGTGGTTCCTACTGTTGTTTCTTGGTCTTCAGTGACCGGCGGGATATATCCTTCAGGGACAAAATTGAGAGGCATACCCCAGGGGCGACATTTAGGCATGTTGTACCGAGGGTGATTCTCATGTGTTTCCTTTATGGGCGTAGATGTAATCTCTAAGATCACAGTCCTTTGTTGTTGTCTCTGAACTGCTGCCAGGGATTACATGTCAATGTGAAGTTTTTCCAAACTTTACTTTAGAGCGTTGACTTCTTCTCTCAGCTCTCTGTTCTCTTCCTCGAGATCGTCCATTTTCTTTTGTCGATTAGCCCGAGTATTGTACGAATGAGACAGCTTGACTCTAGAAGTGAGACTCGAAGATAAGAAAAACGCGTTATGTGAGAATGATGAATGATATGCAATGATATACATTTTTAGTTTTAGTCAAAAAGAACTTCAACAAATAGATTCCAAATATCATACAGTGGGGGATACCCCTTTTATTAAATTCGAAAGATTGCAGTATGTTACAAGGAAAAATACAGTATTTTACAAAGTGCTGTAAGGAAAATGGCTAAGCTTATGGATCCTGAGTCCTCTCTAAAGAGAGCTCAGATGCTGGTTCTGGTATTTTCCTTTTCTTTGACTGGGGCTCTTCAGCCGTTGTCGGGTTGTCAGTCCTTTGCCAGGTGAAAGGAGCGAGCAAATTTCTTCGGTCTTCTTGACTTTCTACAGCATGCTGCTCTAATGTCTTAATCAGAGCATCCTTATCCTTTAACATTTCCTGAATCTTAGTACACTCCACAATGAGGATTTGGTACTCTTTTTCCAAGAGCTCTTCTCACGTTGAACTTTGTTGAGAGCTACCTGGAGTTTTTCCGTATCAGACATGAAATAAAGGACAGATTCCTTTAACGGAAAAACTTCTTGGCAAGGGTAAGGCATCCTCAGTTTGAGGGCTTTAGTCTGCACCCAGTGGAGATAAGGCTCCGTGGAGGTACAATTTGGTCTTCCTAGAGGCTCTCTTCCTTTCTTGTGAATATGTTCCCAGGCATGCACTATTTCCTTCTTTAGTGCTCTGTCATTTTCCCCTTCTTTGAAGAAAAGACCTTCTAGATGAACATTATGCGGGATATTCTTCATCGGGTATCCGAGTTCACGGCGAACTAAAATTGGATGATAGTTAATTCCTCCTTTAGTTCCAATGAGGGGTACGTTAGGGAAATTTCCACATATGTTGATGATCTCTATCCCTTCGTAAATCCTATTATACCAATCTATGTCAGAGTTGGTAAGAGACATGATCCTCTGTGACCAACGTAGAGTACTCTTGTGATCCCAAAAAGCAGCAGACTTAGGTAAATGGAAAATGAACCATTTGTAGAATAAGGATACACAGCATGTGATCATTCCTCCGTTGTACAAATTCCTTAAATGTACAGAATGATAAGCATCTGCGAGTAAGGTTGGTACGGGGTTTCCAATCAGAAATATCTTAATAGCGTTGGTATCAACGAAGTTGTCAATGTTGGGAAAGAGGAATAACTCATATGTGAGTAGGACAAAGATATCTTCGAAAGCAGTTATGTTTCCTATACTGGCAAAGTATAGAGCTTTCTCTATCAAGAACTTAGCGGGTAAACCCTGGATTCCTCCTTTAGTGGTCATGTGAGTCCTAAATTCTGACTCGTCCAAAGAGATCGCTCTTATAATGGTTTGATCCTTTGGAATTTCATCCAGTCCAGAAAACGGAGCTTGATCAGTGATAGGAAAATCAATCAGATGAGAGTACTCCTTCAGTGTTGGTGCCAGTTGGTAATCCAGAAATGTAAAGCAGTGATAAACTAGATCGTAGAACTGGACTAGCATAGATAAGATTCCTTCAACTACATGGACCCTTAATAGAGACAACAGCCCTCCATGCTTAGCTCTAAAAGCATCAGGGTTGGTAATCATCCTTGCCAACCTCCTTAAATCTTCTAGTTTTGGAACCTTGAAGGTGTACTTATGCGTCTTTCGTCTACCGAAATCCATAAGGCAATCTCTCTGATATTTGCAATTATTGTTTTAGTTTATTTTGAAAAATGGAAGAAAATTTTTTTTCTTTGTTTAAGAGTTTTTTAGATGAATGCATGAATGCAGCACACAAAAACATTGAAAAAACATGGGTTCAAAGGTTCAACTTCACGAGCATGGAGTCATGGCTCTACCCATCCCCAAAGGTTGTACTATTTTGGTCAATTTTTGTACCTGTAGAACAGGTTCCAGGTTCCCAAAATCATTGACCCCTCCTAGGAATATCAACAGCAAGCTGGTTCACCCGAGCGAGTTGTAGCATCCTAGGATGAATATCATTTGAGTGTAGTATCGCGTATCACCTATTCTCGATAGTCACCGCACTACCAAATGGTCATAGGGTTAATATCTACTAAATCTTCAGGGTCACGGGTGCCGCACTGGGAAAACTCTGCTTTCACGACAATCGGTCGTTCAACAGTAAGTATCCACGAGGGCCCTCACCTGATTTGGTGGTCTACCAGGATCGCTTGTTTGGGATTCACTCCCTATAAGTCCACCCGTCTATGCCACCCCTTATCTTAGGGTTCTCTCAAACTTTCCACATGCGTATCAATCGCATTCCCATTGACAGAAATATAAACACGGATATCAAGTAGGAAAAGCAGTAAATATATATATATATATATATATATATATATATATATATATAGTTATAGTTATAGTATATGCTAAACAACCTAGACCTCTTAGGAATCCTAATCCTAGTTTGATTCCCCAGCAGAGTCGCCATTTTTCTGTTGGGAAAATGGTGATTAAGACATATAAGATTAAGACTCCTCGGCAGAGTCGCCATTTTTCTGTAGCGTGCGATATTTTGTCGGTAACGCGGCCACCTTATCGCCATTGGTTGGAATTGGGTGCTACTTTCTGATTTCTTATTTATCCTATGAAGCTGGAATGGAAAGGGGAGCTATCTAAAACTAACCTTGCACACAAATGTTTTCGTTAACAAATGCTTAAGAGATTGAGGGGTTCGGGGTCAGGTTATACAATGGGGAGTTGTCAATTACCCATCCTATATATGGTTATCCATAGATCGTTAGCAATTTAGTACAGTTTTCTACTTACTGGTGTTTATCTGTCGTGGGTTGGGAAAGTTTCTCCTTTGGGAGTGTTTGAGAGAGAGAGTATTTTTTAATGTCGAGTTTTCCGATGTTTTTGGTAAGGTACTGGGCCTAAGGTTTTTTATTAGCGTGCTCGCTAAGATTTCGCAATCTTAAGCCTACGTATTCCCGTTAAAGAAAATAGGGAAATCAGAGCAATCGTAGTTCCTCCTATTCTATGGGAGGAAAAAGATGTTTGGTGTCTTGTTCAAAGTCCAAGTTTGAAGCTAAAGGTTATTTGTGTCTTGTTCAAAGCCCAAGATTGAAGCTAAAGGTTTGACTCAGAGAGAATTTGTCATCTCTAAAGGGAGATATCTCATCTGTTTATTACAGTTGTTGGGTGACTGATTATAAAGGGGAATTACTTTAACTGGGATATAAGAATCCAGCAATGCCATAATTTCCTTTATAAGGGATTTGCCCTGAAGGAGAAAACTTTAACTCAGTGTTAAGCAATGACATTTTTCCTTAGGAATCTTTCATGCTAAGAGAGGGACATTGGCTTGGATGTAAATAATCCAGAGGCTTGCCACTTACAGCAATTAGATGAAAGAAGGGGATTTACCAGGATAAGAGATGGACTACAACTTGGATTTTTTAATCAACAAGTGTGCCACTTATAGCAGTTATCTGGGATTAAGGTTTGTTTTGATTGTCTGTTTTGATGTGTGATTGTACAGAGAAATGTCTTCCTACAGAGAGTTTTTGATTTCCTCTGAGGGGATGTTGATTTTTGTGTGCCTTGATCAAAGCCCAAGGTTGAAGCTAAAAGGTTGACTCTATTTAGGGAGTTTTATTTCTGTCTTGTACAAAGCCCAAGATTGAGCCTGGAGAATACTGACTCTTTTGGGGAGATCATTATACAAAGCCTAAGAGGAGGCTGGAAGGAATTGATTCTTCTAGGGAAATATTTTGTCTGTCTTGTACAAAGCCCAAGATTGAGGCTAAAAGAGATTGACTCTACTGGTGAGAGGTTTTATCTGTCTTGTACAAAGCCCAAGATTGAGGCTGAAAGAGGATTGACTCCACTGGGGAGGTTCCATATGTGTCTTGTACAAAGCCCAAGATTGAGGCTAAAGGGGTTAACTGACTCAGTTGGAGGATTTTTATAGGTGTCTTGTACAAAGCCCAATATGAAGGCTAAAATGCTGAGGGGAGAATCATTAGACAAAGCCTAAGAGGAGGCTGGTTGGGGGAATTTCTCATATAAATCCTAAGAGGAGGCTAGCTTCTGCTGAGGATTAGTGAGATCCAGAGATAGGTCTAAATTGGGGAATCAACTCTTGCTGGGGATTACAGAAGAGTTGAGATATCAGATGCCTTGAGGTTCTGATTGAGGATTTATTGATAGTGATTTGACCCTAGCTGGGGAAATTTTAAAGTGAGAGTTTAAAGATTGAGTTTTGAAACCTGTGGAGGTCTTAACTCTGTTGAAAATTGATGAAATGATCAGGCTTTATCCTGTATTTTTAGGAAACTTGAGGGTTTCTGGAGATCCAAAAAGGAGGTGAGATTGTCCAAGTAGACTGGTATGAAGAGGTTAACTCTTAACTGGAGGATGATATTTGTATGATGCCCAAGAGGAGGCTAGTGTTTTAAGGGATGAGAATCAACCCTAAATTGGTATGATGTTTTGACTCTTTGGAAGACTGCTCTAACAAAGGATGGCTAAGCTCTTTCCTATACCTGTAGAAGGTCTTTTGGTCCTTGTACTAAGCCCAAGAGGAGGCATGAGAACTTATAAGAAGCCTGAGGGTCCTTGTACAAAGCCCAAGAGGAGGCTGGGGATACTTTTAGGAAGCCTGTGGGTCCAAACCTAAGAAAAGTTCAACAAAGGTTTCACTGGGAATAATCCTTTCTTAAGTGAACAGTTCTAGGGTTTGAAGAAATTCAAGAGAGGTTTCACCGGGAATTAATCCTCTCTGGGGGAAATGAATTTCTTAGACAAATTTCTAGATAGTGACAGTCTTGAGAAAAGTTTCACCGGGAATAATGCATTTTTTGGTTCCATAATGTATAAGTCCAAGAGGAGGCAAGACTGTATCTGGAATTTCTTATGGGGAACTAGTTTTGACTGTGTTGAAAGAGTGACCACTGGTTTGATCTAATCCTAGACCTAGTTGCCAGGGAAAACTTTATGCTGATATACATGCATATATATATGAAATATATAAACAAGTATGTTTGAAGAGTGTAGTAGGACTTACAGGTGAGCAAGCTTCCAGCATTTTAAACAAGTATATATAAACAAGTATGTAAAAGAAAGTTGTTAGAACTTATAGGTGAGCAAGCTTCCATTGTCATAGCTGTATGGTTAGTTATTCAAGAAATTAAGATAGTTTTGACAACAACTATGAATTTGAATCTAAATCAAAAGGGAAAGTTGTTTTGAAAAGAAGATTGGGGCTTATACTAAAGGGGAGGCCCAAAAATAACAGTGATCGCACCGTTGTTCTGAAATATGTATCGGGACTTATACAATGACTGAGGCCTAAATTTATTGTATTTACAAAAGAGGTTGGGTCTTACACTCTATTAGAGGACCAAAGTTTATTTTTATACAAGAGATGGGGCTTACAACTCAAGGAGAGGCCCAAAAATAACAGTGATCGCACCGTTGTTTTGAAAACTGTATCGGGACTTATACAATGACTGAGGCCCAAAAATGGTTTATGTACAAAAGGATGGGTCTTACACTCTATCAGAGGCTTAAAGTGTTTGAAAAAAGAAGAAAAATGGGACTTACAACACAAGGGGAGGCCCAGATTATTTTGTTTTGAAAACGGTGATCGCGCCGAGATTTTTTAACGTACTGGGACTTATACAATGACTGAGGCCCAAAAAGATTTTTATTTACAAGGGATGGGTCTTACACTCTATTAGAGGCCCAAAGTGTATTTTAAGAAAATATAATGGGACTTATAACTCAGGGAGAGGCCCAATGAAAGACAGTGATCGCACCGTCGCTTTAAGAATTGCAGAGGGACTTAAACAATGACTGAGGCCCAAAAAAGGTTTTTAATTACAAGAGGTGGGTCTTACACTCTATTAGAGGCCCAAAGTGTGTATGTGAAGTTTGAAAAATCAAAATTTAGAGAAAACCCTAATTTTGAATTTAAAAGATATAATTTTCAAAGGAAATTAAATAAAAAAATAATATAAAATACCAAATATATTCAAAAACAAGTTTTATACTTTGAAAAATATTTTGAAAAATCATGTTTAATCACATGAAAGCTTGAAATTCATTTGGAATGAAAAATCAAGGTGGGAATTTCATTTAAAAATGTTTAAAAAACAAATAAATGAAATTAATTACAAAAATTCTAACTATATTAAAAAAAATAATATAAATTGGATTTTTTTTTGTAAAATAAAATAATTTAACATTTTCATGAATTTTGAAGAAAATAATCAATTCAAAAACATAAAAATTCATAGAGAAATTAATTTTTGAATCAATTAAATAATATAACAAAAATTCAAATAATTTGAATTATGGCGCCAACAGTCAAGGGAAGAACACGCGCGACCCTGTTTTTTGCAGATTTGTGTTTTCTCACTTTTCTCTCTGATTACTCAATGGTTTTTCCCGATTCAAACACCAATCTTGTTTGTTTTTTAACAAGGATCACAACCATATAGATTAATTGCATTTATATTAAGTATGGAGTGAGAAATTAGAAGATAACCTCAAGAACCCTAATTTCAGCATGAACACAATGAAACTCCATACACGATTGATTCATGGCAATTGATTGAGGGTTATCACTCTATATACATGCAGGAACAAGATGGTAACTCAAAATTTCATTTATGATGCATGGAATATGAAGTTTGAAGGCTTCAGGCTTACCTCTTGAAGCTGGTGATCGAGCTTGATAATGGAGATGTTACAGATGTGTTCCAATGATCTAGACAGCTTCCTTAGGTGTCAAGGAATGTGTTTGAATGCTTGGAGTGGTTAGAAACTTCTTGGTCTGACCAGCTCGAATCCTTCTGCAGCAGGTTCTTGAACTTTAGCAAATGGGATACCACTTTGTGATTCTGATGTTCCAGATGTTGTTTATGTGTTTAAATCACTTACATATGATGTATGTGAGGTGTTTGCATCATTGGTTTGGACATAATTGTTCTCAAATTCAAAACCCGATAGTGACTTGCAAGAGAAGGTGTTTTTTGGAGTGAAAGAGAGATTTTGAGTAAAGCATCAGTTTGGGTGCTTTGGTGTGCTCAAATTGATCACAAATGAGCTCTATTTATAGTAGAGCAAGTTTGTTTTGTAAGCAATAGTGAATGGCAACTGGTACAGGTATGTGGCCAATTGTTGCATAAAGGAATTCTAGTCTTCCATGATCATTAACTTGAGATTAGAGCACATGCCTATGGTCTTCTGTTGCAGGGATAAGGCTTGACTTATTCAGTGATTAAAGACTCAGTCTATGCCACCTCAATGCACCTCTTGAATGCCTTGAAACAAAATTGGAGTTTTTGGATTTGGAACATTGAATTCCACATGCCAAAAGGGGTGGTTTCTTGGCTTGCAAGGATTGTGGATCAGAGGTACTTGCTTGGATAAGATCCTTATATGTTTTCATAAGTGTGACAAGGCTTAAGGTTGCACAATTTGGCCAGCTAGAGCAAAAGTGCACAAAACTACCTTGTACATGACAGTTGGAAAGTGCCATTTTGGGAGGATCATATCTCCTTGCTCAAATGGAGTTATGGAAAGTTCTTGTGATTTTTAGAAATCCCTAACATGATACAATCTATATGTGATCATAGTTTGTCTTGAAACTATTTGAATCCAACTGAAAAATCCTCATGAATATTGATGTTCAAGGCTGAAAACTCAGGCAGTTTTCACTAAGTGTTTAATCTTTGATTTTTTGCCACTTTGATCCATCCATAACTAAAAATCTATGAAAAATTGGAGTTTGAGGTAGCTAAAGCTTTTGTAGAATGTAGGAAGACCTACAAATCAGGCTTTGGATCACCCAAAATGGTTGCTTGGATCAAAAGTTATGGTCCTTGGAAGTTGGCACCAAAACCATTCAAATTTAGTAACTTAGAAAATTTTTCAATTTTTCAAGATTACCCCTTTTACAAGTTATCATGATTTCTTGATCAATTCTTGTTCAAATGAAATTATAAATCATATCTTATGAAAATATGAGTCATAAGGATCATTTTTGCCAAAAAAAAAATCATGTTTTGACTTTTGGCTCCGAAGCGGTTCGTCGTGGAGAAACCCTAATTCCCGACTTTAGGAGAATGCAATCTCTGAGGATGTTTTAACTTTACAAAGGTACTCCTAGGGTTATTTTGAACATATTGAGTCATATTTTGAAGCCTTGGCTCAATCCCCTATGAAAATTTAATTCTAGAGGCCTCAGTCGATGAAAACCCTAACTTGGTGACATCGGGTGTTTAGAGGCTCAAACCACTTGAAATGTGGCAACTTCTGTGCTTGATCCTTGGTGTGGGAGACCTTTTTATCCTTTATGGGTGTTTGAGAGGTTAGAAAAGTTAAATATCGTGTCATTTCTTGATTGATCTTTTGCCTAAGTGCTCTGAGAGGGCTCAAAACCCTAATTCTTGATTGTGGTGAATGCTCAACCATCTTTGAGGAGATTGATGAGGCATGAAGGTAGATCCATATTGCGGTGAGGATTCTCACAATGATGGGAAATCTTGATGGTCAAAATTTGGGGTATGACAGGCCTTCTGTATGGTCTGGGAGCATGTCATTCGCGCGCAGCTCCCTGAGGATGCTCCTTCCTCCTGTTTGACACCTCTTCTTTGCTTTTTGTCTTTTCATTTTCGTCCCAGGCTCTCTTCTCCTTTGATGTAACATTCGACCCGGGTAGTGATCTCGTCCGTGTTGATAGCCGGCTTCTGAGCCAATGACTCATTGAATTGTACGGCTCGCAATCCGTGTTGAAAAGCCCCCACGAACAGCTCTTGATTCGGATGAGATACTTTGAGGGTTTCCTCATTGAACCAAGTCAAGTATTCACGTATTGGTTCCACCTGCTTCTGCCAAACATTGAACAATGCAGTCGTGTATACCTTCCTGCGTTTGCTTGCCGAGATGTGTTGTACTAACTTCTTAGTTAGGTCCTGGTAGCTTATTATAGAGAGTCTAGAAAGGCTCATATACCATCTTAAGGCTACATCCTTCAAGGTTTCGGCCATGAGTTTGCACTTCAGTGAGTCCAAAGGGGAAACTATGGCCATCTGATTGTTGATGGCAGTGACATGCTCCTAAGGATCTGTCTTCCTATCATAAGAAGCTAATGATGGTGCTTTGAAGTTTTCGGGTATGTGTTCGTCCCAGATCTCTTGAGAGAGAGGTTGAGGTTCGAGAACCTCCTTCTCACTATCAATGTGGGCTTGACTTTGCTGATGCAGCTCTTGTATACCATCTTGCAGTGTTTCATTTTGTTGTCTCATGGTTTCCATCATAGCTAGTAGTTGATCCATGTTTGGAGGATCTCCTTCAGAAGTCATGTCGTTCGTGAGGGGTGTGGCCTGGGAAAGTTTTACCTAGGCCCCACGGTGGGCGCCAAATGTTCTAGCCAAAAATGGTTAGACCACCAAAAGTGCTAACTCTCATTCTCTCTGGACAAATAGAGTTACGTTGTCTATACTGCTGAGTAAGTTGGGATGAATATCTGGGGATTTGAGGTTATACTAGTGTTGTATACTGCCTCAAGATGAATGTCTTGCTTAACCCTCATGCGGGAGCCCCATTATATAGCCTTCTATTAATACAAGTCATTAATAGAAGTCTTTTGTCCTTCTGGCGTTATGTGCCCATTATTGCCGTAACCTCCCTCCATGAATACATGCTTTGAAGCTCTGGGTAACGTCCGTATTGATACGCCGTCACCGTTACAAAAGTTAGAGTGGCATTTGATGAGCTTGTGTCCGGCATCGGTGCCGGGTTGGTGGGGTGAGGTACCCGACCTTGTGAGAACTCATCATGGTAGGAGTCGGGCTCCATGATCGGCCCGGGTTGTGTATGAGGCTTGCCTAAATCTCTTCTTTGTACGATATTTCCTGCTACTATAGTATGGTCCGTGCTCGCCCTTATCTGACTACTCGACTCGGAATAAAATATGTTTGGCATGTACGGATACTATTCCCTTCTCTCCCCCTTGATTCAAGTCGAATCAAGTGCTTTGAACATGTTGAACAAACCTCCGGTTATCGGTACTTGTCTGAACAAACCCACTGATCTTCAAACCTTTTGCTCAGATGATTTCTATCACATAACGTTCGAACCCAAATCTTTCTACACAATCCTCCGATTACCACTACTTGTTTGAACGAACCCACCGTTCTTCAAACCTTTCACTCGGCTGAATCTGTGAAGCAAAGATCTGTGCAAAATGTAGCGTGAATTTTTGCGTGGTTGCGAAGCACTATCGCTTTGGGGGTACTACAGTTCGATTCATTTTTTATCCTATTGAAGTTGATTAAGGAAGGGAAATAGATGTCTCCAATTAACCCTGCTTGCATACTGAGTTTAAACAGACGACTGTTGGTTTACAGATGCTATTAAGATTTTGGGTCTCTCTTAGGTTATTTTGTTAAGAACACAGTGTCTGGATTATTTGTGAGGTTTTTGGTAATGTGTTTAGATTTGATGCTTTTGGGTTGATTTGGTGGAGATACTGGATTTTGGGTTTTTTTATTAGTACGCTCGCTAAGATTTTTCAATCTTATGCCTACGTATTCCCGTTCAGGGAAATCAGAGCGATCGTAGTTCCTCCTATTCTAGGGGAGGAAAAAGGTTGTTTTGGTGTCTTGTTCAAAGTCCAAGACGTGAAGCTAAAAGGTGATTTGTATCTTATTCAAAGCCCAATATGTGAAGCTGGAGGGTTTTGGGTTGAGAGAGAATTTGTCATCTCTAAAGAGGAGTTGTTGATGTTTGTATGCTATGAGCAAGGCACAACTTTGATGCTAAAAGGTTGATTGACTCAACCGGGGTTTTCTTTATACAAAGCCTAAGAGGAGGCTATTGACCCAACAAGAGGGTGTTTTTATACGTCTCGTACAAAGCCCAAGACAGAGGCTAAAAGGGTTGTGACCCAACAAGAGGGTCTTTTATACTCAACAAGAGAGTGTTTTGCTGTCTCGTACGAAGCCCGAGATAGAGGCTGAAAGTGAATTGACTCAACAAGAGAGTCTTTTAAACTCAACAAGAGAGGGATTTGTATCTCGTACAAAGCCCGAGATGGAGGCTAAAAAGAGTTTGACTCTACAAGAGAGTCTTTTATACTCAACAAGAGAGTGATTTGAATCTCGTACAAAGCCCGAGATGGAGGCTAAAAAGAGTTTGACTCAACAAGAGAGTCTTTTATACTCAACAAGCGAGTGATTTGTATCTCGTACAAAGCCCAAGATGGAGGCTAAAAAGAGTTTGACTCAACAAGAGAGTCTTTTATACTCAACAAGAAAGTGTTTTCTATCTCATACGAAGCCCGAGATAGAGGCTAAAGGTTGACTCAACAAGAGAGTCTTTTATACTCAACAAGAGAGTGGTTTATATGTGCCTTGTATGAAGGCCAAGACGGAGGCTAAAGGTGTTTGACTCAACAAGAGAGTCTTTTATACTCAACAAGAGAGTGTTTTCTATCTCGTACGAAGCCGGAGATGGAGGCTAAAGGTTGACTCAACAAGAGAGTCTTTTATACTCAACAAGAGAGTCTGAAAAGGTTAACTCCACTGGGGAGAATCATTGTACAAGGCCCAAGAGGAGGCTGTGCTGGTGACTGTTTTAGTTTAGTGACAGGTCCAGTTGTTGGATAAAAGAGAAAACCAGTTCTTATAAAGATTAAAGGTATGTTTGGGATTGATCAGAGGATCAGGGTTATTTCCTATTCTTTAAGGAAATGGGAAATCCAAAGGGTATTGAGACTGTCCAAGTCTACTGGTGTTTTGAGAAATTGATTCTCGGATAAGTGAATGATCTTTGTATGATGCCCAAGAGAAGGCTGGTATGTTAAGGGATGAAGGTCAACCCATTGACTGGTCTGACACTTGACTCAGAAAGACAGCTCTAGCAAATTGATGACTAGGTTCTATTCCTATACCTGTAGAGGTCTCTGGTTCCTTGTATTAAGCCCAAGAGAAGGCATGAGAGCTTTTAAGAAGCCGAAGAGTCCTTGTACAATGCCCAAGAAGAGGCGGGGATGCTTTTAGGAAGCCTGTGGGTCCCAAACCAAGAGAAGTTCAAGAAATGCAATTCACCGAGAAGAGATCATTTCATGAAAGTTCGAGGTTTGAAGAAACTCAAGAGATGCCATTCACCGAGAAAAGATCATCTCTGGGGAGTAGAGTTTCTTTGACAATTTCTAAGAGTGACAGTCTGAGAAAAGGTTCACTGAGAATGCTGCCTTTCACGTCTCCATATTGTTTAACCCCAAGAGGAGGGAAGACTGTGTCTGGTAATCCTATGGGGATCTAGTTTTGTTTGTATTTAAGAGTGACCTACAGGGCTTTACCTAGTGCTAGACGTAGTTGTCGGGGAAAACTCTAAATAACTATACTAGTATTACACAGTTGATATTTGACAAGTATATAAAAGTTTGTGAAAGAAGACTTACAGTGAGCGGCCCCACAATATATATGTATATATATATATATATATGAAAGCGGATAAAGAAAGCGGGTAAACACTTACTCGGTTGTAGAGCTTCCATGTTGCTTTGTTATTTGTTCAACAAAGAAAGTTTTGATAACAATATTATATTCTAAATCAAAGGAGAAAGTAATTTGAAAAGATAGTTGGGGCTTACAGCTCAAGGAGAGGCCCAAGGTTTTATCAGTGGTTGCACTGTTGTTTTGAATTTGTACAGGGACTTATACAAGTGACTGAGGCCCAAAAAGGTTTTCTGTACAAAGGGATGGGTCTTACACTCTCCGAAGAGGCCCAAAGGTGTTTAAAGAAAAGGAATGGGGATTATAACACGAGGGTAGGCCCAGATGATTTTGTTTGAAAGATGACGATCGCGCCAATATTTCTTTAACGTACCGGGTCTTATACAATGCATCAAGGCCCAAACAGGTTTTATATACAAGGGATGGGTCTTACACTCTATCAGAGGCCCAATGATTTATTTTTGTACAAGTGGTGGGGCTTACAGCTCAAGGAGAGGCCCAAGGTTTATTTTGAATTGGCGATCGTGCCGAGGTTTTTTTCTTTTAACACAGAGGGACTTATACAATATGTGAGGCCCAAAAACGTTTTGGTTAAAAGGGGATTGGGTCTTACACTCTTTTAGAGGCCCAAAAATGATTAAAAGAAAATATGGGGCTTACAACCCAAGGAGAGGCCCATTGATTTTATTCAAAAAATGACGATCGCTCCGAGATTTCATTTGCGTATCAGGACTTATACAATTCACTGAGGCCCAAAAAGTTTTTATTTACAAGGGATTGGTCTTACACTCTCTCATGAGGCCCAAAAGTGTTTGAAAAAAGATTTGATGAGGGTTGAATTGATCAAAACCCTAATTTGTTTTCAAAATATATTTTAATTGAATAAAAGTTCAATTAAAATAATCAAATTTGTTAAACATGTGTGAAAAAACAAATTGTGATCTAGGATTAATGTTTGAAAAATCATGTTTATACCCACAATAATTGAAAATCAATTAAGTTTGGAAAATCATGGGAGAAAAAATATTTCAAATGTTAAAAACAAATAAAACATTAATTCTTTGCAAAAATATCAAATATATGAAATAAGTAATATTTTTGGGATTTTTTGGTAAAATAAAATATTTTAACATTTTTTTGAATTATTAAAAAAAATCAACTCAAAATCATTAAAACTCAGAGAGAAATTAATTTTTGAATCAATTAAATAAAATCCCAAAATTCAAATATTCTAATTTTGAAAAAGGGCGCCAAGAACAATGCAAGAACACGCGCCACCCTCTGTTTTTGCAAATTTGCATTTTCTATCCAATCTCACTGAATACTTGATTATATCATGCAATCTACATATCAATTTGCTCGTTTTCACCTCACGGTCATGTCTATGGTCTTTAATTTCATTTATTTTAAGCATGGAATAAGAAATCAAAAGCCCTAAAACTTGCATGAAGGTTCAGAAATTCCATACACGATTCAAACAAAGCAATTGATTGAGAGTAAACACTCTATGCATGATTATGAACATATGGCCAAATTATTGTGCAGCAAAAAATGCATGGATCATAGAGTTAGAAGAGCTCATGCTTACCTCTTGCAGCTGGTGATCGTGTTTTATGTTAGAGGTGTTACAGCTAGGTTCCAATGATGTGGATAGCTTCCCTAGGTGCCAAGTGATGTGACTGACTGCTTGGAATGGTTTGAAACAAGCTGAAACTGAAGATGGTATCTCAACTGCAACTTGGTTAAAACCTTGAGCAGCTAGCTGGTGATTCTGAGAAATCAGTGTTCCAGATGTTGTTTAAGTGTTTGGATCACACCTATATGATGTTTATGAGGTGTGTGTGTGTGTGTGATTGGTTTGGTTGGAATAGCTCTCAAACTCAAAACCCGATAGTGACTTGCCTTAGAAGGCAAAATTGGAAGTGAGAAGGTGATTTTGAGGAAAGCATCTGTTTGATGGCTTTGGTGTACTCAAACTGATCACAAATGAGCTCTATTTATAGTGGAGCAAGTTTTTTTTGCAAGCAATAGTGAATGACAACTGCTGCAGAGGTTTGGCCAATGTTGATCAATGAGAATCCAAGTCTCCTCTAGCCATTGACTAGAGGTTATGGCACAGGCTGCTGGTTCTCTTGGTCTTGGATATGTCTTGACTGAATTTAGTTGGAAATGGCTCAGTGCATGCCACCTTGGTGCATCCATTGAATGCTCCAAAACAAAATTGGAGTCTTGTCCCCTCTTTAGGGATTTCTAGGTTTGGCATGCTATTTTTAGTTCGAAGGACTTGAGAGGTTTATGGATCAGTGTTTGTCCCTCCTTGGTCTCCCCCTGAGGTGTTCAGATGGATAAGTGTGTTTGTCATTTGCACAAATTTGGTAAATCGAGCAAAATGCACAAATCTGCCTTGCTTTGGCAGTTTTCAGCAAGGCATATTGCCATTGTCCTATCTCATGGCTCAGGTGGAATTTGATGGTGTTCTTGGCCATTTTGGAAAGCCCTCGTATGATACAACAACTGTTTGATCATAGTTGGTTTTGATACCTTTTGGATCCAAGTGAAAATTGCCCCTATATTTGGAAAAAAGTGAAGGCAGATTCTGACTTAGTGAAAATTTCACTAAGTGTTGGAAAAAAGTGACATTTTCACTTTTTGTGATTTTGATCATTCCATAACTTAAAATCCATGAGGAATTGGAATGAGTTGTGTTTGAAGCTCTTGTAGAGGGCCATGAGAGCTATAAATCTAGCTTTGAATGGGGAAAAATGGTCTTGTGGTTTAGGAGTTATGATCCTCCAAAGTTGGTACCCTAGCCACTTTGTTCCATAACTTAGAAAATTTCTAAGTTTTTTATGGTTACCCCTTTTACAAATTATCCCACTTTTCTTGATTTTTCTTGATGAATGATGATTCCAATCACACATTAACATCATTTTAGGGTTAAAGAACCATAATTGTGAAAAATCTCAAAAAAGTCAAAGTTGACTTTTGTGCACTGTTGACTTTTTGTCAGATGAATTCCAAACTGTGCAATCCTCTATGAAATCAAGTCCTTGACCTAAATCAAACTTGATGGACATGTTCCATGGGTTTTATAGGGTGTATTGAATCATGTCCCAAGGTTTGGGAGCATGCCTGGGTCAAAAGTCAAAGGCACAGTTGACTTTTCCCGCAAAACCCTAATTGTGGTTCTGATGAAATTGAAACTTGTTGCTCAAGCTTCTTGGATTAATCCATTGTTGCAAATGGATCAATGTAGTGTATTAGAGACCCTCAAATCCTCTCTTGAGGTCTTGGCTCATGTTTTGTCCCAAAAGTCAACTTAGGGGTGAATTAGGTCAAGAAACCCTAATTCCTGATTTTTTTATGAATGCATCCCCTGAGGAAAAATTAACTTGGTGATTGGGTCCATGAGGTCCCTTAGAGTATTTTAAGTTGTGTTTTGAAGCATTGGCTCATGCCCAGAGGAAAATTTCCATCTGGAGGCCCTGGTCGACGAAACCCTAATTTGGTGACACTGGCGATCTTGAGGCTTGATCCACCTGGAATGCTGCAACATTGTGCTTGATTCTGGCTGTGGGAGTCCTCTTGATCTATTGTGGATGTTTGAGAGGCTAGACAAGTTGAAGATCATGTCATTCCTTGATTGATCCTTTGTCTAAGAATTCTGAGAGGGCCTGAATCCCTAATTTTGATTCTAGCGGATGCTCACCCATCCTTGGGGAGACTAATGAGGCATGATGGCCCATCCATATTGTGATGATGACTTGCCCAATGATGGGAAATCTTAGTGGTCAAAATTTGGGGTATGACAGATGCCCCTATTTAATCTTCTTGGACCCGAAGGTGTGAATGGCGAAGGTATTCGGGCATTCGGGGTGCAAACGGATTAAATATCGGAATACCTAAAATTTTGATGGTGGTTAGGAATGGTAGTTTACGCATCCTTCTTCTTTTGCTAAGCAATGATACTTAGAAAAGGTAAACTTCCCCTCGATCCTGGTCTTCAGCCAAGGAACTGGTCTCAGTTTTCTTTTTAAATAAACTTCCCCTCGATCCTGGTTTCCTACCAAGGAACTGGTCTAAGTTTCTGAAATAAACTTCCCCTCGATCCTGGTTTCCTACCAAGGAACTGGTCTAAGTTTCTGAAATGAACTTCCCCTCGATCCTGGTTTCCTACCAAGGAACTGGTCTAAGTTTCTGATGTAAACTTCCCCTCGATCCTGGTTTCCTACCAAGGAACTGGTCTAAGTTTCTGATGTAAATTCCCCTCGATCCTGGTTTCCTACCAAGGAACTGGTCTCAGTTTCTTTTGTCAATAAACTTTCTTGAAAAGGGACGCTGTTCATAGCGGTTTTCCCCAAACTTCTCGCCGAATTTTCTTTGGGAGATGCCATTTGATGGAAAAAGATTTGATGTCAGACTTGCTGGGGACCCCATCTGTCTGAGTTGTAGAGGTGTACAAACTTCTCTGTTGGAGACGCCATTTGTTGATTATACTGAGGTAAACGAGTCTTTTGAGAGACTGCTTCCAGCTTGGGGATATTACATCATACTTTCCTCAGAGATCTTCTCGGAGATATGCCATATGATGTGATCCAATTTTGAGGTGCTGATGACCTTTTCGTCAGCGGATTTTTCGGAGAAAAACTGCTGTATTGTCGAATTTCTGACTAAGAGGCTTTCTCTGGGGATTTTCCTTAATCTGGGAAAGCGAAGATATCATCTTCAATGGCGAAGAGTGATGTTTGTCGAAGGTTCTCTGGCTTCTCAGAGGTTCAAGTTATCAAAGTGGTCAAGGGCCAATTCTAATCCAGAAATAAACTGGAGGAGAGATATTTCAGACACAACATTTCCTGACGAGGAAAGAACTGACAACTCGATTGAGAGGACTATTATCACTAGGGGATAAGACCGACTAGAGTGATGGTGATACAATATTAATGTGAATGCAAATCAACAATGCATGATGTATGTATGTATATGCTGACAAAACTGACGCGACATACAGACTAGTAGATGAACACGACTAGATACTCAGCCACAATGGGAGATGAAAAGTATCACTGGTTCACGATAGCAATTCTGCCTTGCTTAGGAGAAATAGTCCCTGCGGGGAACAACCGATGGTCGGGCTTAGGAGCTGAGAACTCTGCCGGGGGTGTCAGATGACACATGGTCTCTGACACAGTTGATCCTTCATTTAGATGCACTGATTTAGAAGGAGTACTTTGATTCTGCACTTTGAAGTTCGATTGCTTCTGGAGCAACGATCGATGTTCTTTCGATGTTCAACATTCAAAAGAAATTGCCATCTTTATTTTAAAGCAGAAAAAATTTTAACGAGTAAATTCATTTTTGTTTCATTTCAAGAATCGTTAATCATGTTAAAAATGTTGTTCTGTAAAGCTAAAACAAATAAGAATTGCAAACAAAAGCACAAGGGCTCAAATTTTATTGATAGGATGGAAATCAGCCAAACGCGTGATTCCATAGAGTATTCACAAAGTTTAGAAAATGGTAATTTAAGGGAAAAGGGCTACATTGAAACATAACGACCATTATCCTTCTACCACCTTTGAATTCGGGGCATCCTGAGCTTCTGTCGAAGATATCCTTGACTGGAGTTTTTCTCGGATGGTGTAACTGCTGCGGAGCTGAACTGATCAGACGTAGTTACTTGCCATTATCCCTAATTTTTTCCTGGATTGTACTGTGATGTTTCCAATCCACCGAGATGATTTTTGATCATGTCCCTAATTTTAGCCTGGACCGCCCTTTCGGGTTTTCAATCCACCGAGACGTTTTTTTTTTAGTTTAGGAGAAGTAATTCTTGACTACATCAACATTTGTGGGGTAGGAAAATTCTTCTCCATCCATGGTTGCAAGTCTCAAGGCACCGCCTGAGAAATCTTTCTTGACCACATAGGGGCCGTCATAATTCGGAGTCCATTTTCCCCGAGAGTCAGTGAGAAATGATTGTATCTTCTTGAGCACAAGGTTTCATATCCTGAAGACGCGGGGTCGGACCTCTTTGTCGAACGCCTTTTTCATTCTTTGCTGATACAACTGACCGTGGCATAGTGCCGTTATTCGTTTTTCTTCGATCAGATTCAGTTCGTCGTGCCGACTTTGACACCATTCAGCTTTTGTTAGCTTAGCTTCCACCAATACCTGGATTGATGGGATCTCTACTTCTATGGGAAGTACTGCTTCCATGCCATATACTAGACAGAAAGGGGTTGCCCATGTTGAAGTGCGGACAGATGTGCGATAACCGTGAAGAGCAAAGGGTAGCATCTCGTGCCAGTCTTTATAGGTTATAACCATCTTTTGAACAATCTTCTTGATATTCTTGTTAGCTGCCTCTACCGCTCCGTTCATCTTGGGTCGGTAGGGAGATGAGTTATGGTGTTCGATCTTGAACTCAGCGCACAACTCTTTCATCATCTTATTGTTCAAGTTAGATCCATTATCGGTAATGATCTGGTTCGGAACACTATAACGACAGATGATATTGCTTTTGATGAATCGGACCACCACTTATCTGATTACATTAGCGTATGATGCTGCTTTGACCCACTTGATGAAGTAATCAATGGCTACGAGGATGAACCGATGTCCATTCGAAGCCTTGGGTTCGATCATGCCAATCATGTCGATTCCCCATATGGAAAAAGGCCATGGGGAAGAAAGAACTTTGAGATGTGTTGGCGGTACATGGAGTTTGTCGGAGTATATCTGACACTTATGACACTTCCTCATGTACTTGAAGCAGTCGGATTCCATGGTCAACCAGTAGTACCCTGCTCTTAGAATTTTTATCGCCATTGTGTGTCCATTGGCATGAGTGCCAAAGGATCCTTCGTGAATCTCTTTTATCAGCATGTCTGCTTCTGGTCTGTCTACACATCGGAGCAAGACCATGTCAAAGTTTCTCTTATAGAGAGTATTGCCGCTCAGGAAGAAGTTCCCTGCTAGCCTTCTGAGGGTTTTTCTGTCCTTCCTTAGTGCCCCAGGTGGGTACTCTTGTTTCTGAAGGAAGCATTTGATATCGTGGTACCAAGGTTTGTCGTCTATGACTACTTCAATCGTGAAGATATAAGCGGGCCGTTCTAGGCGCATTATGTCGATCTTCGGTAGGTCGTTCCATTGACCCGCGCTAATCATGGAAGAGAAGGTGGCTAATGCATCAGCCATTTGATTCTCCTCACGAGGGATATGATGAAACTCGATTCTATTGAAGAACGGTAACAACCTTCTCGCATAATCTTTGTAAGGAATCAGTCCTGATTGGTATGTGTTCCAATCTCCTTTGATCTGATTGATAACCAAGGCTATCCAAGCTCTTCATCCTTAAGTCGATCGCTTCTTCGAGACCCATGATACAATCTTCGTATTCAGCCTCGTTGTTCGTACACTTGAATGTAAGTCTGGCAGTGAAAGGAATGTGGGTACCCTGAGGTGTTATGATGATTGCCCCAATTCCGTTTCTATAATGATTGACAGCTCCGTCAAAGATAATTCCCCACTGGGAACCTGGTTCTGGCCCTTCACTGGGTAGTGGTTCATCGCAATCTTTCATTTATACATACATGACATCTTCATCTGGGAAGTCAAACCCAATTGATTCTTGATCGTCAATCAGTTGATGAGCCAAATGATCGACTAAAACACTTCCCTTAACAGCTTTTTGAGCGTGGTACTCGATCTCATATTCTGATAACAACATCTGCCAACTGGCAATCCTTCCCGTGAGAGCAGGTTTTTCAAAGACATACTTGATTGGATCCATTTCGAAGATTAACCAAGTAGTGTGATGAATCATATACTGGCGAAGACGTTTGGCTGCCCAAGCCAAAGCACAACAAGTTTTCTCAAGCATAGTGTATCGAGTCTTGAAGTCGGTGAACTTCTTGCTCAAATAGTAGATGGCAGACTCTTTTCTTTTGGTTTTGTCTTGTTGGCCAAGCACACAACCCATTGAGTCCTCTAGGACTGTTAAGTAGATGATCAGTGGTCTTCCTTCCACTGGGGGTGACAGGATAGGTGGATTCAACAAATATTCCTTGATACTGTCAAAGGCAGTTTGACAGTCTTCTGTCCAAACACGGTCCTGATTCTTTTTTAGTAATTTGAAGATTGGCGCACATGTCGCGGTTATGAGGAATATGAATCTGGAAATGTGGTTCATACGTCCCAGGAATCCTCTGACTTGTTTTCCAGTCTTTGGAGAAGGCATTTCTTGAATGGCCTTGACCTTGTCAGGATCAACCTCAATTCCTTTCTGGCTGACGATGAACCCTAAAAGTTTCCCTGAACGGACACTGAAGGTGCATTTGTTGGGATTCAAGCGGAGTTTATACTTCCTCAACTGCTCAAATAGTTTTGACAGGTGGGTCACATGCTCCTCTTCTGTTTTAGATTTGGCAATCATATCATCGACATATACCTCGATTTCTTTGTGTATCATGTCATGAAACAGAGTAGTCATGGCCCTTTAATAGGTTTCCCTGGCATTTTTCAAATTGAACGGCATTACCTTATAACAAAAGGTACCCCATGGGGTGATGAACGAAGTTTTCTCCATGTCTTTCGGCGCCATTTTTATCTGATTATAGCCCGAGAATCCATCCATGAAGGAGAAAATTTTGAACTTTGCTGCACTGTCAACCAGGATGTCAATGTGCGGTAAAGGAAAGTCGTCCTTTGGACTTGCCTTGTTTAGATCCCTGTAATCCACACACATTCTGACCTTCCCGTCCTTTTTTGGAACGGGTACGATGTTGGCTAACCATTGAGGATATTCTGATGTGGCGAGGAAACCCGCGTCAATCTGTTTCTGTACTTCCTCCTTGATTTTGATGGCCATGTTCGGGTGAGTCTGTCTCAACCTTTGATTTACTGGCGGGCATTCTGACCTTAACGGTAGATAATGTTCCACGATGCGGGTATTTAACCCTGGCATGTCCTGATAGGACCAAGCGAATACATCGGGAAACTCTTTGAGAAACTTTGTCAAACCTTCTTTGGAAGTTGGACTGAGCAGTGCCCCAATCCTGACCTCTTTTCTCTCTTTTTCTGAACCCAAGTTGACCGTTTCCAATGGCTCTTTGTGAGGTTTGATGGACGTTTCCTCTTGTCTGAGTAATCGGGAGATCTCTTTTGGAATTTCATCGTCAGCTTCTTCTTCAGCCCCAAATACCGGGAATTCAAAGTTGGGAGAAGGCATCAGATCGTATGTTTCAACAGGGTTTAAAACAAGCAATCTGCACGACGTGATGATTTGTGTTTTAGAAGAGATAGAGAGAAATGCAAGAGTGCGTGCAGTGTATTTTTTTTTGAAAAACTGCTTGTTTTTATTATTGAATTGTTTTTTAGGATTACCATTTTCTGAAAAAAATGAAAAGAGAAAACAGCAATTAATGCGGAAATTACATAACGAAGTTATTTTATTTATGAACAAGTCGATTCTTGAAACTACAGCCCTATAAAACAAAACTCTGTTGCTTTGGGCGAAGCGAAGAGGGATATTTACAGAAAGCGGGCCCTATAAAAACATCAGTTTCACCTGGGCAAGGTGAAAGGTTAAGATAAAGACGGCAATTACTTTGACTTATGAACGATCTTCGGAACATCCACAGCAACCCATTGGCGGTGAACTCCTCAGTGAATCACAAAGTATGGTACCTTCCTTGATTTGTCTTCAGAAATAACACTGATTTCTGGTGGAGCAGGATCATTGGAATCTGTCTCCCAGGCACAGTTATCGTAGGAGGATTCCTCGGTTGTATTTTGCATAGTATTTGTGCGCTCAGGTAAATCTCCCCATCCAGTTGGCTGGATGTCTTCGAGCCTGATACGAGAGCTTTCAGGAGCGGTGTACTTGACCAAGAAGTCGTATTTGCCACTCGGTTGTCCCAGGGTGTCCCATACTTCTTTGGAACTGGAGGAGTCATCTCTCTCGATGACGTTGACCTCAGGAAAGGCATAGTTGATGAATTCTAGTCCTGCAAACTTTGCAAATTCATCGTCACACTGGATATTTTCTGAATGACCTGAGTGTTGATCCCATGACATGGTGGGGACGCAGGTATTTTTTCCAATGACGCTCAGCTGATTTTCATTGATCGGTTGATTTTCTTGCCCCAAGTCTCCTGGGTACGGCTGCCAGATAGGCAGGCCATCCATTGGGCCATAATATTCGTGGTCAAAGTTGTCCTTCATCGGAGTGTCTTCCTCTAATGAATTTGGCGGAGCACGGCATCCTTCCGGCTCACAACCTCCGTATATCATTTCGACTTCGGACCTTGGTATAAATCTCAGACTCTATGTGAGATAGAAAAATGGCATAAGTGTTTCGTCCTGAGACATATAACAGTCCTCGTTAAGATATGACTTCCACTCTTCATCTGTGTCGGAGGGGTCACCCTTGTTGATGGTATGGACTTCTTGAGACACTGGGTGAAGGAAGCCCCCACTGTGGAAGAAGTTCTGAATGGGATAAAGACTTTCACCGGTAGCAGCTGTCTGGGTACAGGTTGCAGAAAAACCAAGACCCTTCTTTGTTTTATTATCAGTAGGAATGACAAGTTGTCCCTATCCTTTCGTATTGTTACTTTCAATTGCCTCGAGAGCATCTTTGTACAAGGAAATCGATGTTCCTTTTTCTGACTGAATTTCATTGCTCGCAGAAAGTGCATGGAACTGCGTTCCAACAACCTCCTCGAGTTCTATACAAGTAGATAATGACAGGTTACTCACGATCAAGGCTTGTTATCCACAGACTGTGACGAGTTGATCGTTCTTGACGAACTTCAGTTTCTGGTGCAGTGTCGAAGTGACTGCCCCAGCCTGGTGTATCCAAGGTCTCCCTAATAAACAGTTGTACGCTACCCGGATGTCCATGACCTGGAAATTAATTAGGAAAGTGTGAGGACCAATAGTTATGGTAAGGTCGACTTCGCCGATAACTGTTTTCTGAGATCCGTCAAAGGCTTTGACGATAACCTCACTACCCCTCATCGGGGATCCTTTGAATGATAGTCGCATTAAAGTGGACTTTGGCATGACATTGATGGCTGATCCTATGTCTACCAGTACGCTGGCTAAAGCATCGTCCTGGCAGTTGACTGTGATATTGAGCGCCATGTTGTGACTTTTGCCCTCCTCTGAAAAATCCTCATCACTGAATCCTAAGTTGTTGTAGGAAGTGATATTAGAGATGATGCTATCGAACTGTCGTATTGACACGTCCTGTTCCACAAATGCCTGCTCTAAGACTTTCTGTAGAGTCTCCCTGTGGGCTTCGGAACTGAGTAGAAGTGATAGCACAGAGATCTTTGAAGGAGTTTGTAACAGCTAATCAATAATGTTGTATTCACTCCTTTGGATGAGCTTCAGCATCTCATCATCGTTTTTCAAAAGGTCGGGATCACCAAATTGACCGACTGGTGGATTAGGAACTTCTGTTTGCGGTTCCTTTTCTTTGATGGGTTCTCCAACTCCTCTCTTGAAGATTCGACTGCTCCGTGTTACTCGACTGATGTCTGCAATATTCACGACGGAGGGTAATGGAATTTCCTTTCCATTCTCGATTATTGTTGCACCGTATTTGTAAGGGATTGCCTTAGCTGAATCATACGGTAGTGGTCCCGGCAGATAGACAACTACAGGAGCCTTCTTATTTTTCTGACTGTCGTAGGTAACTTCAATCAGTTCCTGGTTAAGAAATTTTGATTCGTCCAGTAGAGGGATAATGGTACAAACATCTTTCTTCTATTGATGATCAGATATTATGACAACGTCTTTGATTTGATCTGTGAAGTAGTCTGGCGTCCAGTTAATTGGCTCGGAACTCGGACATGGGTGAATCTCTTTACGATCCAACTGACCTTGAAGAGCTACTCGTACAAGATAGCATCCTTGGTTATTCTCCGAGCAGATTCTACAGCGTTCATAGTTGTGTAGTGGCACTTGGCCACACCCGTTTTGAATGCAGTACAACCTTACCAGGTCAGTTTCCATAGATCGGACATCCTGACTTTGACGTCGAGTAGGGTTTTCATTAAGCACACAATTTTTTTGCGTGTCTTCATCCATATATATCGGAAGCCACCAGTGGTTTAACAAGTGTTGTAAAGTTCTTTAAACGAGAGCGCACCCTTGGTTACTCTCACAACATCCTTTACAGCTTAGATAATCGAGAGAAGTGAGAAAACCGAGTTGGACTTGCCTGGCGTGTAACTCCACCAAGCTGGTATTCATCAAACGGATATCAAAGATTTGGATCATGTTGATCTGATAAGGATCTCTATCATGGTAGTCTTGGATCCACCCAAGATCCATCTGACACTGGAGGGCCTCTTGTACAAAAGAGCATCCCGGTTTGTTTACCGAGCAAGTCAGACAGGAATTGTAATCGTGTCGTGGCAGATTATGATACTGGCTTTGCCTTGAGTGCATCGCCACCAAGTTGACATTCATTGCACGGATGTCGTGGTTCTGAATGATGTTGGAATTCGTATAGGTCATGTTGACTCCACGAACTCGATGCTCTTGGATCCACCCGAGATCCAATTGTTCCTGTAGAGCTGATTGCACCACAGAATATCCCTGATTGTCTTTAGAATAGATATCACACTGGTGATAATTATGAGGTGGCACATGGTCATATTCACTCTGTCTACAATGCATCTTGACCAAATTGGCCCCTAATAAGAGTACATCATGAATTTGATAGATGTTGTTAGACTCTCCCTCTATCAAATTAACTGCGGCTTTCTCGTGTTGAGGCAACGGGTTTGTGAGAACATTAGGATTCGTATCTTTGAAAGATAAGACCCCGCTCCTGACAAGCTTTTGTACATCGGATTTGAAACTGAGACAGTTGCCTATGTTATTCCCTGGTCCTCCTTGATGGTAAGGGCAAGTCTGATCCGCCTTGAACCAAAAAGGCAGATTTTCTGGTACTGTAAGAGGAGACTTAGTTTGGACATGCCCCTTGACCAGTAATAATGGAAACAATTCTGCATACAACATGGGTATAGGATCGAACCCTGGTGGCCACGTTGTATGGTTATTGTTATATGGAGGACGAGCCTGCTGAAGAGGCTGTTGGGTCCTTTGCTGATATTGTTGTTGATTAGGTTGGCTCTGAGCAACCTGAGGTTGATAAGTAGGAATAGGCATAGGGTTGATAGCAGGAGTTACAGCTGCTACTGGTTGGTAACGTTGCCTTTGCTTTCCGAGAGAGATATTCCCAATATCTTTCTCTTTTTTCTTAGGGAGAGCACTACCGTATCGTTTTGTACTACTTGATGATCCTGCGTCTTTAACTAACCGTCCTTCTCGGACCGCCTCCTCAAGACGAACTCCCATGCCCACCATCTGGGTGAAGTCACTGGGCGCACTGGCAACCATCCTGTCGTAGTAGAATGAGCTCAAGGTCTTTAAGAAGATCTTTGTCATCTCTTTTTCCTCCAGAGGTGGAAAAATCTGAGCAGCAATCTCATGCCATCTCTGAGCGTATTCTTTAAAGGTTTCCTTGTCCTTTTGTGACATCGATCTCAGTTGGTCTCTGTCCGGTGCCATGTCCAAGTTATACTTATATTGTTGAACGAAAGCAGCGCCAAGATCTCTGAAAGTGTCGATCTTAGTGCGATTTAAACCCATGTACCATTTGAGCGCGGCACCGGTTAAACTATCCTGAAAGTAGTGAATTAGTAGCTTCTGGTTCTTTGTCTGAGCTGACATTCGCCTAGCGTACATCACCAAATGGCTCTGAGGGCAAGGGTTACCCTTGTACTTTTCAAAGTCGGGTACCTTGAATTTGTGTGGAACTTTCACATTGGAGACCAAACAAAGGTCTGCGGCGTCCTTTCCAAATGAATCCTGACCGCGAAGGGCTTACAGCTCTTTTTGCATTTCCAGGAACTGCTCCTAGAACTCATTCATTCTGTCGAATATGTTGTCGTTTCCACCAGAAGGTATATGTGGAATCTGTCCTTCTGGGACAGTGTATACCACGGTCGGTGGTATAGTCATTATGGCCGAGACTCTTGGTGCCTCCCGAAGTTTGTAACCTTCAGGAGTTGCTGTCATGCCCCTGGCATCTTCGCTTTCCCGAAGTTTATAACCTTCAGGCCCAGCAGTTCCTGTTGTGGTTCCCTGATCCTCAGCGATCGGCAGAACATATCCTTCCGGGATATAGTTGGGTGGCATGCCCCGGGGACGATCTTTCGGCATTTTATACCTAAGATCATACTTTTCCACTATGGGCGTTGAGGTGATCTCTGAGATCACAGTCCTTTGTTGCTGCATCCGAGCTTCTGCTAGAGCTTGCATGTCGTTGTGAAGCTTTCTCAGATCCTCTTTCAGAGTGTCAATCTATTCTCTTAACTCTCTGTTCTCTTCCTCGAGATCATCCATCTTTTTCTGACGATTAGCCCGAGTATTGTACGAATGAGACACTTTGACTCTAGAATCGAGACACAAACGTGAGATTCGTAGGTAAGAAGAATGCGTTGTGCGAGAATGATGAATGATTATGCAATGATTATATTAATTGTATGTTTTTGTTTATTCAAAGTAAACTTTGACAATTAGATTGTAAATATCAAACAGTGGGGAAGATCCCATTTTATTGAATTCAAAGGATTGCGGAAATGGAAATACAGTAATTTACATAGTGCTGAAACAGGAATCTAAACTAATGGATCCTGAGTCCTCTCTGAGGAGAGCTCAAGTGCTGGTTCTGGTACTTTACTTTTCTTTGACCGGGGCTCTTCAGCCGTTGTCGAGTTGTCATTCCTTTGCCAAGTGAAAGGAGCGAGCAAATTCCTTTGGTCATCCTGATTCTCCACAGCATGTTGCTCTAAAATCTCAATCAGAGCATCTTTTTCTCTTAATAGCTGCTGTATTTTCTTGCACTCCATATTGAGAGTACGGTACTTGTTCCTCCAAGACATCTTCTCTTGCTGAACTTTGCTGAGAGTAACCTGAGGTTTTTCCGTCTCAGACATAAAATAAAGGACATAGTTCCTTAATGGAAGAACTTCCTGACGAGGGTAAGGCATCCTCTGCTTGAGAGCCCTAGTTTGCACCCAGTGGAGATAAGGCTCCGCCGAGACACAGTCTGGTTTTCCTAGAGACTCTCTCCTTTTCCTGCGAACGTGTTTCCAAGCATGCACTATTACTGTCTTTAGTGCCCTGTCATTTTCTCCTTCCTTGAAGAAAATACTTTCCAGATGAGCATTGCGCGGGACATGCCTCATTGGGTTTCCAAATTGACGACGAACTAAAACTGGATGATAGTTAATTCCTCCCTTAGTTCCTATAAGGGGTACATTTGGGAAATTTCCACAACAGTCAATGATCCTGATCCCGTCGTAGATTCGATTGTACCAATCGATGTAAGAGTTGGTAAGAGACATGATTCTCTGCGACCAACGTAAAGTATTCTTTTGATCCCAAAGTGCAGCAGACTTGGGCAAATGGGAAGTGAACCATTTGTAAAGCAAGGATACACAGCACGTGATCATTCCTCTGCTGTATAAATTCCTTAAGTGTACCGAATGATACACATCTGCGAGCAAAGTCGCTACAAGGTTTCTAATTAGAAAAATCTTAATGGCATTGACATCTACAAAGTTATCAATGTTGGGAAACAAAAATAACCCGTAGGTGAGTAAGATGGAGATGCTCTCGAAAGCGGCCACGTTCCCTATACTAGCAAAGTATAGAGCTTTCTTTGTCAAGAACTGGGCTGACAAACCCTGGATTCCACCCTTAGTGGTCATGTGAGTCCTGACTTCTGACTCGTCTAAATAAATTGCTCTTGCAATGGTTTGATCCTTTGGAATTTCTTCCAGTCCAGAAAAGGGAGCTTGATCAGTGATATGCAGATCAATCAGGTGAGAGTACTGGATAGACCGGGAATGTGAAACAGTGATAGACCGGATCGTAGAACTGGTACATGGACCCTTAATAGAGACAGTAGTCCCCCATACTTAGCTCTGAAAGCCTCGTGGTTGGTGATCATTCTCTCCAAACCTCTCAAATCCTCTAGTTTTGGAACCTTTAAGGTGTACTTATGACTTTTCCTTCTACCGAAATCCCTTAGCGCAATCTCCTTTCTCTGACATTTGCAATCATTGTCTTAGTTTAATTTGAAAAAGAGAGACTAGAAGAGAAGATTTTTTTTTTGTTTTAATGTTTTTTAGATGAATGTATGAATGCAGCACACAAAAACATAGAAAAAACATGGGGTCAAAGGGTCGGTGTCATGAAGTCAATGCTCTACCCCCCCCCCCCCAAAGGTTTATACTGGTATTTTTTGTACCTGTCCGCAAAATCATTGACCCCTCTTGGGATGACAATAGCAAGCGGATCGCCAGCGAGCTGATGTATCCTAGAGTGATCTCAAATGAGGGTAGTATCATGTGACAACTATTTCCGATAGCTTCTGCACTACAAAATGGTTTCAGCCTACTAAAAACCTCAGCTTCTCAGATAACCCAGTCGACCACACTACTTTCAACAACCAAAGTCGTATAGGCAATGTATCTGCAAAGGGAGTCTCCACTGAGTTTGATGGTCGATCGGGGACTCTTAACTGGGATTCACTCCCCGCAAGATTACCCGCATTGCCATCACCTATCTTAGGTGTATACTCAATCTTTCCACATGTGGCATCACACGCATTCCTATTAGCAGAAAAATAAACACAGATATCAATTAGGAAAAGCAGTATATATATTTGTCTTAATCATCTTAGACCTCTAGTCTATGATCCTATACAGACAATGACTCCCCAGCAGAGTTGCCATTTCTGTGATATTTTGTGAACTCAAGGTTTTCTTCCTAAGAGATGGGAAGAGAACACGATCTCGCCCTCCTCAGTGAAGTCGCCATCTTTCTGTGGCGCGAATTTTTGCGTGGTTGCGAAGCACTATCGCTTTGGGGGTACTACAGTTCGATTGATTTTTTATCCTATTGAAGCTGATTAAGGAAGGGAAATAGATGTCTCCAATTAACCCTGCTTGCATACTGAGTTTAAATAGATAATTGTTGGTTAATAGATGCTATTAAGATTGTGGGTCTCTCTTAGGTTATTTTGTTAAGAACATAGTGTTTGGATTATTTGTGACGTTTTTGGTAATGTGTTTAGATTTGATGCATTTGGGTTGATTTGGTGGAGATACTAGATTTTGGGTATTTTGATTAGTACGCTCGCTAAGATTTTTCAATCTTATGCCTACGTATTCCCGTTCAGGGAAATCAGAGCAATCGTAGTTCCTCCTATTCTATGGGAGGAAAAATGTTATTTTGGTGTCTTGTTCAAAGCCTAAGACGTGAAGCTAAAAGGTGATTTGTATCTTGTTCAAAGCCCAAGATGTGAAGCTAAAGGGTTTTGGCTTGGGAGAGAATTTGTCATCTCTAAAGAGGACTTGTTGATGTTTGTATGCTATGAGCAAGGCACAGCTTTGATGCTAAAAGGTTGATTGACTCAATCGGGGTTTTCTTTATACAAAGCCTAAGAGGAGGCTATTGACCCAACAAGAAGGTGTTTTTATATGCCTCGTACAAAGCCCAAGACGGAGGCTAAAGGGGTTGTGACCCAACAAGAGGGTCTTTTATACTCAACAAGAGAGTGTTTTGTTGTCTCGTACGAAGCCTGAGATAGAGGCTAAAAGTGAATTGACTCAACAAGAGAGTCTTTTATACTCAACAAGAGAGTGATTTGTATCTCGTACAAAGCCCGAGATGGAGGCTAAAAAGTGTTTGACTCAACAAGAGAGTCTTTTATACTCAACAAGAGAGTGATTTGTATCTCGTACAAAGCCCGAGATGGAGGCTAAAAAGAGTTTGACTCAAAAAGAGAGTCTTTTATACTCAACAAGAGAGTGATTTGTATCTCGTACAAAGCTTGAGATGGAGGCTAAAAAGAGTTTGACTCAACAAGAGAGTCTTTTATACTCAACAAGAGAGTGTTTTCTATCTCGTACGAAGCCCGAGATGGAGGCTAAAGGTTGACTCAACAAGAGAGTCTTTTATACTCAACAAGAGAGTAGTTTATATGTGCCTTGTATGAAGCCCAAGACGGAGGCTAAAGGTGTTTGACTCAACAAGAGAGTCTTTTATAATCAACAAGAGAGTGTTTTCTATCTCGTACGAAGCCCAAGATGGAGGCTAAGGGTTGACTCAACAAGAGAGTCTTTTATACTCAACAAGAGAATCTGAAAAGGTTAACTCCACTGCGGAGAATCATTGTACAAGGCCCAAGAGGAGGCTGTGCTGGTGACTGTTTCAGTTTAGTGACAGGTCCAGTTGTTGGATAAAAGAGAAAATCAGTTATTATAAAGATTAAAGGTATGTTTGGGGTTGATCAGAGAATCAGGGTTATTTCTTGTTCTTTAAGGAAATGGGAAATCCAAAGGGTATTGAGACTGTCCAAGTCTACTGGTGTTTCGAGAAATCGATTCTCGGATAAGTGAATGATCTTTGTATGATGCCCAAGAGAAGGCTGGTATGTTAAGGGATGAAGGTCAACCCATTAACTGGTCTGACACTTGACTCAGAAAGACAGCTCTAGCAAATTGATGACTAGGTTCTGTTCCTATACCTGTAGAGGTCTCTGTGTCCTTGTACTAAGCCCAAGAGAAGGCATGGAGCATTTAAGAAGCCTGAGGGTCCTTGTACAATGCTCAAGAGGAGGCGGGGATACTTTTAGGAAGCCTGTGGGTCCCAAACCAAGAGAAGTTCAAGAAATGCAATTCACCGAGAAGAGATCATTTCATGAAAATTCGAGGTTTGAAGAAACTCAAGAGATGCCATTCACCGAGAAAAGATCATCTCTGGGGAGTAGAGTTTCTTTGACAATTTCTAAGAGTGACAGTCTGAGAAAGGGTTCACTGAGAATGCTGCCTTTCACGTCTCCATATTGTTTAACCCCAAGAGGAGGGAAGACTGTGTCTGGTAATCCTATGGGGATCTAGTTTTGTTTGTATTTAAGAGTGACCAACTGGCCTTTACCTAGTGCTAGACGTAGTTGCCGGGGAAAACTCTAAATAACTATACTAGTATTACACAGTTGATATTTGAGAAGTATGTAAAAGTTTGTGAAAGAAGACTTACAGTGAGCAGCCCCACAATATAGTTATATATATATATATATATATATATATATATATATATATATATATATATGAAAGCAAATAAAGAAAGCGGGTAAACACTTACTCGGTTGTAGAGCTTCCATGTTGTTTTGTTAGTTGTTCAACAAAGAAAGCTTTGATAACAATATTATATTCTAAATCAAAGGAGAAAGTTCTTTGAAAAGATTGTTGGGGCTTACAGCTCAAGGAGAGGCCCAAGATTTTGTCAGTGGTTGCACTGTTGTTTTGAATTTATACAGGGACTTATACAAGTGACTGAGGCCCAAAAAGGTTTTCTGTACAAAGGGATGGGTCTTACACTCTCCCAAGAGGCCCAAAGGTGTTTAAAGAAAAGGAATGGGGTTCATAACACGAGGGTAGGCCCAGATGATTTTGTTTGAAAGATGATGATCGCGCCAAGATTTCTTTAACGTACTAGGTCTTATACAATGCATCAAGGCCCAAAAAGGTTTTATCTACAAGGGATGGGTCTTACACTCTATCAGATGCCCAATGATTTATTTTTGTACAAGTGGTGGGGCTTACAGCTCAAGGAGAGGCCCAAGGTTTATCTTGAACTGGCGATCGTGCCGAGGTTTTTTCTTTTAACAAAGAGGGACTTATACAATATGTGAGGCCCAAAAAGGTTTTGGTTAAAATGGGATTGGGTCTTACTCTCTATTAGAGGCCCAAAAATGACTAAAAGAAAAGATGGGGCTTACAACTCAAGCAGAGGCCCAATTATTTTAGTCAAAAAATGACGATCGCGCCGAGATTTCATTTACGTATCGGGACTTATACAATGCACTGAGTCCCAAAAAGTTTTTATTTACAAGGGATGGGTCTTACACTCTCTCAAAATGCCCAAAAGTGTTTGAAAAAAGATTTGATGAGGGTTGAATTGATCAAAACCCTAATTTGTTTTCAAAATATATTTTAATTGAATAAAAATTCAATTAAAATAATCAAATTTGTTAAACATGTGTGAAAAAACAAATTGTGATCTTGGATTAATGTTTGAAAAATCATGTTTATACCCACAAAATAATTGAAAATCAATTAAGTTTGAAAAATCAAGGGAGAAAAAATATTTCAAATATTAAAAACAAATAAAACATTAATTCTTTGTAAAAATATCAAATATATGAAATATGTAATATTTTTGGGATTTTTTGGTGAAATAAAATATTTTAACATTTTTGTGAATTATTAAAAAAAAGAATCAACTCAAAATCATTAAAACTCATAGAAAAATTAATTTTTGAATCAATTAAATAAAATCACAAAATTCAAATATTCAAATTTTGAAAAAGGGCACCAAGAACAATGGCAAGAACACGCGCCACCCTCTGTTTCTGCAGATTTGCATTTTCTATCCAATCTCACTGAATACTTGATCATATCATGCAATCTACATATCAATTTGCTCGTTTTCACCTCACGATCATGTCTATGGTCTTTAATTTCATTTATTTTAAGCATGGAATAAGAAATCAAAGAGAAACCTCAAGAACCCTAAAACTTACATGAAGGTTCAGAAATTCCATACACAATTCAAACAAAATAATTGATTGAGGGTAAACACTCTATGCATGATTATGAACATATGGCCAAATTATTGTGCAGCAAAAAATGCATGGATCATAAAGTTAGAAGAGCTCATGCTTACCTCTTGCAGCTGGTGATCGTGTTTTATGTTAGAGGTGTTACAGCTAGGTTCCAGTGATGTGGATAGCTTCCCTAGGTGCCAAGTGATGTGCCTGAGTGCTTGGAATGGTTTGAAACAAGCTGGAACTGAAGATGGTATCTCAACTGCAACTTAGTTAAAACCTAGAGCAGCTAGCTGGTGATTCTGAGAAATCAATGTTCCAGATGTTGTTTAAGTGTTTGGATCACTCCTATATGATGTTTATGAGGTGTGTGTGTGTGTGTGTGATTGGTTTGGTTGGAATAGCTCTTAAACTCAAAACCCGATAGTGACTTGCCATAGAAGGCAAAATTGGAAGTGAGAAGGTGATTTTGAGGAAAGCATTTGTTTGATGGCTTTGGTGTACTCAAAATGGTCACAAATGAGCTCTATTTATAGTGGAGCAAGTTTGTTTTGCAAGCAATAGTGAATGGCAACTGCTGCAGAGGTTTGGCCAAATTTTGAGGGTTAAGCCCACCTTGCTTTTGCTTATGTTATTCATGCTTGTTTGCTATATTTGTACATATCCCTTGTATATATGCTTTGTTTGAGATCTCTTGTGGGCATGGTACTATTGAGTGGTGAGATAAGTCCTAACCCGGACTTGAGAGCACATATTATAGGATCGTGGTGTAATCAATAGTCGGTTGTTGGCAGTAGTAGCAACAATTTATGGCATATGATGACCACACTCAGATGAGGCCCTTTGGGATTGTTGATGTCTGATGTGAGCAGTCACATTGATATTACTTTTTCAAATGGGAACCAGGGATTCTGAGGACCGTAGTTACCTTCACCCCACTTGGCCTTTATAGCGTAGTGCGGTGACTATGAGGGAGCTAGTCCCGAGTAGTTGTCACGCGATACTACACTCAGACGAGTTTATCTTGAGAATATTGTTAACCCGTGTTAGTAGTCACATGGGCCGATAATATCCGAAGGATTTACGTAGACTCTGGGAACTTTTAGAACCATGTTCTACAGTTGGTAAACCCTAGTACACACCCTGTGGTTGGTGCTTTACCCAGACTCCATGCTGTGATCTCAAACTCGTGATCCTGTTGCATGTGTTTTTGCATCCTGTTTGCATCGCATTGCATATCATTCGCATCTTTGCATGATTCATTGCATGCGTATGTCTGTCCAGTTACTCATCTCTTGTTGTCTCTATCCTCCAGTATCATCTGTGAGTCGTCAAGCTGATTCCTCGACACCTATACCGGACTAGAGCTAACTACAGATGAAAGATGTCAGAGCAAGAGATACACAATGTTGAGGTCCGAATGGAGATCGATGACCTCAAATCAAGTATGACTAAACTCACTGAGATGCTTCAAGTTTTGCTTGCTAGAGGAGAGCCTCCCAAAAGGACAGTCATCCAGGAAGTTTCAAGTGCTGATCCTCCACCAGTTCAAGTGCCACCTTCAACTTAGCCAGAGTTTGGTTTGCCACACAACTACTCTCCACCGATTGCATCTACTGCTATGGTTGGTCAGAATGATATGCCTGTCTTTCAAGCTCCTGTTTTTACCGAGCCTCAACCTATAGTTCAGACTACTCGAACTCCCTTTGAGAATCCCCTCTATGAGTACAATGCTGCCAGTGCTCAAGGTGAGGACCATGAGGACTTTGTTGAACCCGAAGTTGTCCGAGAGCAGTTTCAAAGCATAGAAAGAAGACTCAAAGCCGTTGAGGGTACTGATTTCATTAATGTAGATGCAGACAACCTATGCTTAGTATCAGACATTGTCATACCCCCTAAGTTCACAACTCCAGATTTTGTGAAGTACAAGGGTCACTCTTGCCCAAGAGCTCATTTGGTCACGTATCTTCGCAGGATGACTGCTCATGCCAAGAATCAGAAGCTTGCTTATCCACTATTTTCAAGACAGCTTAAGTGGGGCATCACTCAAGTGGTACATGGGTCTTGAGCAAAACTCTATCCACAGCTTCCAAGACCTCACCAATGCCTTCATGAAGCAGTACAAGTATAACCTCGACATGGCTCCTGATCACCGTCAACTGCAAAACATGTCTCAGAATGATAAAGAGTCTTTCAAGGAGTATGCTCAGCGCTGGAGAGAGTTGGCTTCCTAGGTTGAACCTCCTTTGGCTGAGAAAGAGTTAATCGGAATGTTCATGGATACCTTGTCCCCATTCTATTGGGAGAAGATGGTTGGAAGTGTTTCCTCCAATTTCACTGACTTGGTTACTATCGGCCAAAGACTCGAGGAAGGTCTTAAGAAAGGAAAAGTGTCAAAGGTTGCTGAATCTTCTAATGCTATGAAGAAATCCTATGGGAACTTTCATAAAAAGAAGGAAGATCAGACTAATGCTATAATGGTTGAAGTGAGAAGGCCTCGTCCTCAACCTCAGTATGTTGTTCACCCTACTGTTGCTGCTGTTACTCCCGTGGTTGCTGCTCCACTACCAGCTCAAGCTCCCCAACGTCCGACTGCAGGACAGAGCCAGTATCGTAATAGGGGTCAATTTGATCCTATTCCTATGACTTACACTGAACTTTATCCTGGTTTGGTTGAACAAGGTTTGATTACCACAAGGCCTCTGCCTCCTCCAAATCCTCTTCCAGCCGGCTATAGGGCTGATCTTCATTGTGAATACCATCAAGGTGGTGCAGGCCATAACTTGGAAAGTTGCTTTGCATTAAAGGCTAGAGTACAAGAGCTGATGAGGAGCAAAATCCTCTCCTTTAAGGATAATCCCAATATTCAGAACAACCCTCTGCCAGGGCACGCCAAATGAAGCTTCAGACGACTTCAGCATGCTATCCTCCTAAAGCCAGTGTTTCAGACAGGACAGCTCATCCTTGTATTGATTAGTCACCAGGCCTTTGTTTCTTGTTGTTTTCATTTTCTTTATTTTGTAATAGTTGTTTGCTTTCAAGTTATGTTTGTACCTTCAAGTTTAATGAAATGAGCATTGCAATTTTTTATTCAATTCATTTATGTTTGCTATTTACTTCTTATTGCTTTCTCTTTCATGAAAAATAAAATAAAAAATTTTTTGCACTTTCTGTTGGTTGTACAAAGATTGGAGGGAGGATGATGAAAACGTTATACCCATAATTGTTGTCGTGGTATGCTTTCAAATCAAAACCTTGCTGATGATGTAAGGCATTGTTTCAATCCCCAAACACTGGAGAAATAAGGAAGATAATCCCTCGTCAACCCCTTTGGGCCTTGAAGTGTGGGTTTCTTTTCTTTACAAATAAAAACCCGCAATCTTAACCTGGGGCAGGGTAGTTCTCAGTTAACTTGATTGTGCATTCAAATACAAGAGTTTCATTCAAGATGCCTTTCAACAAAGTTCACAAATGTTCCTTCACACACAGCGGGCAAGTGTCGAAGATGTCTTTCAAGTCAAACACCGATGATGGTTCACCGTAATCCATAAGCCAGGCAGTCACTAAAAAAAAGAGAGAGAAGAAGAAAAAAAAGAAATAAAAGTTCATAGTACAACCAAAGGAGGAAATCTTTAATCCTGAAAGTCCTCAATGGCCAACAATTTTGTAAGGAAGTAGTGACCGCCATTTCAAAGTCTCTTAACTTCTGAACCATCATCATTACTATCATCAGTGTAATTCCTAACATATGGGAATTTGAGTACGGAGTCTGAGTTAACTGAGCATAGGACTGAAGTTCATCACGTAGATTGGGTGGGTCACAAATAAACTTTGAGCCTTTATCCTTTGTTTCTTAAACCGTGAACCAGGCCACGTTATAACCCTCAAAAGACCTAATTGAAGCAAGGTTATTTTGAAAGCATACTACAGCAAGGTTACGTAAACTGACTCCTAAAGATTTTTGCAGATCACTTGTTTTGGCATCACACCTTTTGCTCAAACTTTTCACTTTAATGTCTTGAACCACCGTGTTCTGACCAGTTCCCATGTACTTTGCACCTGTTTCAAAATGATTTTGATTTCAAAAGTTGCATGAACTTTACATTTACCATGTTTGTACAAATACTTTTGTTTGCAAACTAGCTTTCTTCTTAAGGAATTTTCAAACATTTGAGAAACTTGGTCGGTGATCCAATCAGGGGCAAGTTCCTTCCATATCCTGTGGAGAATCATTTCAAGATTTGTGGTTTAATGGCGGCTTCTTAGAATTGGTTTATACAGAAGATTTTGCCAGACTCAGACTGGGGCAAGCTTTCCCAGTGTACAGTAAAACAATCATCTTTCAAAACTCAGACTGGGGCAAGCTTTCCTTGTGTACAGTAAAACAATCATCTTTCAAGACTCAGACCGGGGCAAGCTTTCTAAGAGCACCGTGAAACAGTCAGTTACCGAGTCAGACAAGCTGAAGCAATGATCAGCTCATCTACAATAATCAGCTAATTTGGGGCAGTTAATTTGAAGAATCCCCAAACAGCTCTTCATCATTTCTACAAGGACCATCAATTGATATAGTTTACCAGTGTGGCAAATGGCGTGTTCAGCAGTAGCATCTCTAGTCCCTAAGCAGAATGGCAGTGATCTCCGTGTAGAGGAATCAGTCTTCTAGTCTTGTATTCCCAGAGAATCGAGCCATGTCGTCGACATCTTCATTCGCATTTGATCATATATCATCTGCATAATTTATACCATATGCATACCATGAGTGTTTCATCCTCATTTGCATTTCTCCCGAGGTCGTGTCGTTATCCACGTCTTACCTTACCAAAACGTTACCTATCCTTTTCATTCAGTGCCATTCCTGAATGTTGTCATTCTCTTGCGCATCTAATCTTGTTGATAGATGTTGGTCTTCTCTCATTCCAGTGTTATTCCTGGATCCTTATATTCTCTCACTCCAGTGTCGTTCCTGGATGCCTGTCTCTTATGATCTCCAGTGCCATTCTTGGATATCTTATTCCTCTTGTTTCTCCCAGTGCTATTCCTGGAAGTTTTGCCTACCTTCTGTAACCACAATCAAATTTGCTTGGATATCTTTTAGTGTTATTCTTGGAAGTTTTATCTGTTCATTCAGTGCCATTCCTGGATGTCTTTCTCAATATCATTCGATACCATTCCTGAATATAGTGACTTGCCCTTACTTTCAGTGCCATTCCTGAAGGTTCACCGTCATATAAAGCCATTATTAGATATTGTGATCTATACCTTTCATTCAAAGCCGTTATTGGATGTCTGGTTTCTTTACCATCTGATGCCTTTCCAGATGTATCTCTCTTTCTGATGTTTTTCAGATCGAGTCTCTGTTCACTTTATCTAAAGTCATTATTGGATATTGTGATTTATACCTTTCATTCAAAGCCATTATTGGATGATTAGTTTCCCTACCATCTGATGCCTATCCGGATGCGTCTCTCTTTCTGATGTTTTCAGATCGAGTATGTGTTCACTTTATCTAAAGCCATTATTGGATATTGTGATTTATACCTTTCATTCAAAGCCATTATTGGATGATTAGTTTCCCTACCATCTGGTGCCTATCCGGATGCGTCTCTCTTTCTGATGTTTTCAGATCGAGTCTGTGTTCACTTTATCTAAAGTCGTTATTAGATATTGTGATTTATACCTTTCATCCAAAGCCATTATTGGGTGACTGGTTCCATTGCATTCAGTGTCGTTCTTGAATGTAATCTTTGCTCACATTCATCTAAAGCTATTATTAGACCTTGTGAGTCTTATCTTTCATTCAAAGCCATTATTGGGTGACTGGTTCCATTGCATTCAGTGTCGTTCTTGAATGTAATCTTTGTTCACATTCATCTAAAGCTATTATTAGACCTTGTGAGTCTTATCTTTCATTCAAAGCCATTATTGGGTGACTGGTTCCATTGCATTCAGTGTCATTCCTGAATTTAATCTTTGTTCACATTCTTCTAAAGCTATTATTAGATATTGTAAGTCTTACCTTTCATTCAAAGACATTATTGGATGACTGGTTTCTTTTGCCATCTGATGTTTTTCCGGATGTGCCTTTCTCTGTCTTTTCTGGCTTTTCTTGAAGATCCCGTTTGAACTCTTCAGTATAAGAAGAACCCAGAAAATCTTTTGTTGTTGTCCATCCTTTTATTCTGTATTGATCCCCAGTGGAGATCATGTTTTCTTTCTGGTTCCATGCCCAGCAAAGAGTGTTTCTTTCATTTCCCCAGTGAGCCTTTCTTGTGGAGGCTAACCTTATCCTTCACCAGTATGCTCACCTGTGTTTGGCTGCTCTTCTTTGGTGCCCGGTTTTGTCTGCATTTTTGCATCTTGCTTGGCATCATATCATCATATTAGCAGCATTGCACGTCTTTGTATCTAAGGGAAAAATTTTCAGTTTGCTATATTTAAATACCTTTCACCCAGACGTCCCGAGGATCATCGTTCCTCGTGCCATTCGGTGAAGATATTTAAATACGGGCAACTGTTGTACCCCAAATTTTTCCCTTAGATCCATTGATCTTTTGGATATGACATTAGGTCAATCATGCTGCATAGCTAACCCGTTTTGCCAGGTTTTTGTTTATGTTTGTTTGTTTTTTTATCAGGTTTGTCTGGAGGAGATTCAAGAAGTAATTGATCAAGGTCTTTGGATGGAGCATTGAATCAAGCAAGTCTCTAAGAGATGCCTCCCTAACCCTAACCCCACCATGACCAAATTTCTACTCATTTTATCTACCCTCATTTCTACTCATTTTCTAAACCTATTTCATCAACCTTTTCATTTTATCAACTTTTGTCAATTTGTTCAATTTAATTTCCTTAAACCTCATTTAATCCTAATCATTTCCAAATCCATTATCATTTATTTTTCCTAATCACCTTTGTTTATGCAAGACCATTTAATTTTCCTAAGCCTATGTTCCATAATCCATCGTGACCAAAAAGAGGGAAAGGAAGGTGTTACATATTATCAGAATTATTTTCATTACCAAGTGGCCAATAGGAATCAAGAATGAATATGTTGACTTTTCAACCCAAGCATCAGCCAATAGGAAAGCACCAGATTGGAAAAGAAGGAATTCAACACTTTTGAAATCTATTCATTTGAAATCCATTTCCATTTAATCTTTGGCGCGAATCATGTTTTGAATTCTCCAAAGAGCATTTCCTATTTTGAGTTTCATCTTACTTGCTTCAGCAAAGGCATTTCTGAGACATTGCCATTTTCACTATTCACTCTGTTGCCACCTGCTCTTGCCTGAAACGATGCTTTGGTGATATCCCCATCATTACCTCTTTCAACACCTGCATGTATGACATCCAATAATGAGCATTTGAAATAATGCATAAGTTGGTGAAAATTTGCACTGCACCTCTGAAGATTTGTGCAGCATGAGGAGCGTACTTGAGTGGACCAACGGGAAGAAAGACGTTGCAAACCCTAGCCACTAAGCATTAGTTCTTTGGTTGATTTTAACCCGGCCCATCAAGCATCCTATATAAAGGGCTCGTCTACAGCTCTCAAAGGAACAACATCAATATTACAACAACACTTCTCACAAAGTTTTAAGAGTTTCTGGTGCACGAGCAAGAGAGAGGAAGGGTGGTTCCAACTTTCTGGTGCAAGCTCTAGAAGTTCATCACAAGGCGAGGAAACAGTGGACTTGCTCCACTAGGTATCACCTAACCTTTTCTTTTCTTATGCAATATGTTGATGATCATACACCATGCAGTTATCTTTTTTTTCTTCCATCACTGTCTAATTTTCATGGCCATTTTGCTTCATATCTGAATATCATGCTATCATATTTCTGTTTGATTATTGTATTGCTGTGAGTAATCATCATGTTGGTTTTCACTTTGAATGATTTAATCGTGTTCGGTTTCGCCTCTTTTTGTTCGTGTTCGTAAAATATTTAGAATGAATGAGGAACTTGGTGGCGCTCGCCACATTTGTTTTGGTGGCTCCCGCCACATGGTTTTATTAATTTAATAATGGTCACTCACCACTTTTTAATAATATAATACACCCACTCACCAAATAAAATAATATAAAAGGAAATGATCAAAACCATTGCGCCAGCCATGCTTCTTCATGGCGCTGGCCACCATCTTGGTTATGTGGCGCAAGCCACTTCCCTTTTAGGGGAAAGGTGGCGCCAGCCACCCTTTACTGTGGCACCCTTCTTTTTTTTTTGTTGTTTTTTTTTTAGCTGCTTTATTTCATTTCTTTTCTATGTTTTTTTTTAATAATTTCAAACAATATAAATTCTGCTTTCTTATTTCTTTCTTATTTCTTCCTTAAGCATGCTATGATTTATATGAACGTTGCCGCATGAACTGTATCATAAAATTCTTGTCTGCACTTTTTGCTTCTGTTTGCTATGCTACAAGATTCCAATGCTATTAAACGAGTTATTTTGGGAGCATGCTATTTAATTTGTGAAGTTATGGTTGAACGTTGTTTCTGGGCTTTATCATGAGAATGCTGGTTGTGCCTTTTTTATGCTTCTGTTTGCTATGCTATATGTTCCCAATGCTTTGTTTCTCAAACTGTTAGAATACATTTGCTGATGTGCTTGACATGATCAAGTGCTCACTGTAATACCCCAAAATTTGCCCTCTCATTTCTTCACATCATTTAGCATGTGCTTTCATCGCATTGCATTGCATTCAAGCATAGAAAAATAAAACATTAGCATTGCATTGCATATTGCATAAGGACATGTGATCAAGGCATCTTCCTTTGGTTTGAGATTTCCGTATTCAGAAGATTATCAGTGTGCATTCGAAGTGGTTATTTCTCAAGCGGTCAAGTTCTTGTGGGTGGAAGTCCTCAAATCAACAAACAGTGGGCCAGGTGAGATGTAGGTTCAGAAAGTCAGGGTTCTATGGATCAGAAATGCAAAGGATGTTTGATTCAGATGATTATTCAATGGTAGATGTGAATATTTTATCAGAGGCTTGTGAAAAGTTGGTGATGAGTTTTGAATTCATTTTCTATCCATGGTTCATATCCACTTCCATTTTTGTTACTCTTTTTTATAACCCATTTTATATTCATTTTGAACCACAACCTATTCATTGCACAACATGCGAGGTTTGCATCAATCAGAACAATATGCACTATACCGTGGGTATTGGTGATGCTCTATATTATTTTTGTATCCCATGCTATAATGGTGCTCGTACGAACAATGTACACATTGTTATTGATGAGAAGAAGAATGATAAGGAAACTAAGGAATAGCGGGTTCAACGTGATCAATGTGAAGCTTGACAACATCAAATATGTGCTTTGTTTAAGGGAAGCAGAAATAATGGTGAACAAACCGAATACACTGGCCCTAACTGTTACATTGAAGAGGTATAACGGGGTGAGCGCAAGCCATTATCCCAAAGTGTCGTTCGTGAATGGTATCTGGCCATGTTAAGAAAAGCAACCCTTAATGGTCTTGGTTCACCATATGCAATTATGTTCTCGCCAAATGCAATTAAGTCATCTTGGTTAGAACCTATGAATGTTTCAGCTTATCCATGCGGTGATGTTTCTCTTGGTTGTTCTTGTGGTGACTGTCCTTCATCTTCAGTATGCACTAATTCACCTTCGGCTACAACTCAAAAGAAGGGTCGTGCTCCTTGAAAGTGGAACTTTAACGATGAAACAAAGGAGGTCAAAAGGAATTACATAAAAATCTATAGCATCTTATTTCTTACAATGGAAAAAATGACAATAGCAATTCAAACTCACAGCATTTCTTACCACTTCAAAAACATGTAACAGAATCTCATTTTAACTATGACATTTTTGATAAAAGAAAAAAGCCAATAACTCCCTAACCGAATGTTCTAACTGCTCTAACCTCTCCTAATACAATTTCCTAACAAAATTTCCCAAATGAATCTGACTTGACAAACAGCGGCTCCCAATAACACCAATCACACACCAGAAAATTCAGAAAAAATTCCAATAACAGTCACAGTTACAAACCTTCAACAAAAACTAACTCAATTCTAACCAACCTCTGACAGATTTTCCCTAACATTTTTCTAACCAATTTTCTAACCCCAAAACTGTTTTTCTAACAGAATCGCTTAAGAGAAAAAAACCTCTTCATCCATCACCTTCAATCTCCTTCTCTGGATCTCTTCACCTCCATCTTCAATCTTCAACTCACAGAATCACAATTACCATTTTCAAACTCCTTGCTCTTAATCCATAGCAACATTGCAACTTTCCTTCAGCTTCCCGCCACGACGTCGCACATATTCATTAGCTTCACGTAACATCATCATCACCGATAAGCTCCAATGATCATCTTCTGTTTCTTCCAAAGACCTTCATCAATCTTCCTCAACGAATAACCTGCAAGAAAGCATCAGAACCGCAGAATCTTCATCATCTCTGCTTCAATTCTACACAAGAGTTCGTATCCAATACAACAACAACTTCCTCGCACATCATCATCTACTTCAGATCGCTTCAAAACTACGCACTGAGATTCACAACAAGAACGATCAACAATACTGAGAAGCGATCCATGAATCGCGAAGAAGAAGAGTGAGGAAGAGAATTGCACGAAGAAGAGCGGGATAGAGTAGAAGAAGCATTACCTGCGAAGTCGACGTTGATCCGGCATTGAGACTGAGCTATCGCGTTTGAATCGCTCACTACAAAGAGAAGTCAAATCGAACATAGCACAATTCGCGATAGTTTGAAGTAGCTTATTTCCGGAAGAGATTATTGAGGAAGCACGTTTGCAAGAGGTGATTATGGAGCTTGATTCAAGGTTGAGAGTGCGATTACAGGAAACGATTTCGGCGAAGGAGCAAATGATATGAAGAGGTGTTGAAAGCCATGGCGTGGAGGATGTGCGTGTGCGTTTGATGACTTTGAGAACGGAGCATCGAGATTGATCTTCGCCAAGTCGTGGCGGTCGCCGTCGTGAAAGGTACTTGCAACTCCACCTTCTAGTTCATATTCCGTCGTTAAGCTGTGTAGATTCCGCCGTGTTCGATTTCGGTGAGGGCCGATCCCGTGGTATCGTTGATCTTCTGAGAGAACCTGTTCCAGATTCGTAATCTCCGTGAGAAATAACCTAGGGTTCATATATGTACGACTCTGATTAGAGGTTTCTGAGAGACTATAGGTAAAACCAAGACCGGATCGTGAAAGAGGGAGTCACAAGGTTTGTGTTGACGCAAAATATGAAGGTTCTTGAACCTCCGCCACCGCCGGAGGCTATTCCGGACACGGCGGGCCTCTTTGGACTCAGACCAGGCAATAGAAGACATGGAGCACATGAGAAGGAAAGGGATGTACTATCTAAACTATGCTTGGCTTCGTTTGAACATGCTTAATGGGCCTCAAGTCTAGAGTTGTGATATTTGCACACGGCTTCTCCTTGTGGCACCCCCCTAGGATTCTAGGTTGAAGTCAACATGCCTGGTGCACGCCTAGGCCACATGCACCAAATGCTTCACTTACAGCACCCCCCATGGGTAACGTCAGTGTTCCTTCTCAATTTCTGTTTTTTAGAGATTAATTAGATTCTAATTAGGGTTAAGTTTTAGATTTAGGTTTAATTTTGATTTCCAATTTTGGAACCTTTAATTTGGATTAATTAGTTTTAATCTTTATCCTTAGACTTTGATTATCATTTTCTTTAGAATTAATATATATTTTAGAATCACATTCTTAGGATTAGTTTTTAAAATCGGTTTAGAACTAGTTCGTGACTTTAGAATTAGATTCTACAAACTAATCTTGACCTTAATTGACTTTTTACTTGGTTTAATAAGTAGATTAATTATAGTTTAATGGTGATTAATTTTTGTTTAGGAGTTTATTTCAATTTGGTTTAGGCTTTAACTTTGAATTGATATTGACTAACTAGATTAGATTTTGATACCGTTTCATAATTGATTTTGATAATGGTTTGACTAATTGTCTTTAGTTTAATCGCTCATTAATTGTTTTAGCCTAATTGTCCACTAACTAGTTTTAGAGTTAGAACTTGGAACTAATTGATATTAACGTAGTTTGATTTGATTTTGTTTTAACATTGACTAAACATAGGTTTTAGTGTTAATATCTTCTTAATAGTTTCATTTGGTAACTTTGTTAATAGTTATTAATATTTGTTACATGTTAGTTTTTGACTAAGAGTTGCTTACATTTTAGTATTGATTTCAATGACTTCTTATCGATATTTTCTTTTGATCTTAGTTGCTCACTTTGGTTATTTCCATTTGAACTTTGACTAATCTTTGAGTTTGTTTTGTAGTGTTTCTCACTTGACTTAGTTAATTGAATAAAGGTAGAAGCTGCTGTATACACAGCTGCTGTGCACAAAGGGTGCTGTAAAATTGTGAATATCCTGACTGGCTGCATATACACCCATTCTGTTCTGTAAATAGTAGCTGTTATAGACTGTTTTTACTTGTCGCTAGTTTTTACAGCTATGCAGGTGCTGGAGCGCTGTTGTTGCTGCTGTTTATGGCTTACGACTTTGTTTTATTGTTTTTTTAGGAGCATTTGGTTCGATGTCTTTCACGGATCCATTCCACTTTCTAACACCTTTGTTCATGTATGCTAGGTTACTAGAAGCTTGTCGGTTTGCTTATACTTTGCTTGCGTTGCTACGGATTGATATCCGTTCGGTATTATATCTCTTCTCTTTTACTAATTCCACGTTTTTTCCTTTTTTATGCCATGAGAAGTAGGATTGGGAGTCCGTGCCACTTGGCCGGCAATGATGAAAGTCCTCAAAGGAGGCTCTGCTTGTGATTGTTTAATATTGTGCCTGAAGACCTCTATGAGGCATCCCATTCCCATTCCCCCTGGTAAGACCTCCAAGGAGGCAATTGACGGAAGTTAGGGTTCGCAATCGACCCCCGTTATTCTTGTCCCAGGTCGTTCTTAGCTCTCATTACATGATTGAAGCTTTGGACATAACTCACTCTTGATATCGAGTCCGTCAAGTGGAAGAAGGGTTTAGCAATCAAACCCCCACGCCTTGTCTATAGCTCACATTGACCAATGCTGATGCTTATGTGATCTGACTCACATCTTCCCCTTTCTTATTCTGTTCTCCATGGCTCTTGATACCATTGGGCGAGTACGCTTACTTCCCACAGCTAGCTTGTTTGCCTCGATTGATATGACCCCTTGGCTAAAGCTCCCTCTTTCTTATTTTGACTGTGTGACATTACTGTTGACTGACACTGTTTACTCTGTTATTGCTTTTAATTCATTTTGTGATTGATTTATCCTGTGTTTACTTGTCTGATGACATGATCCCTTAGGATTCCTAGCTCCACTTAATTTGTGATTAAGTCGGAGGTAGGAGAGACATTAGGATAGCAATCCATGCATGACAACATTAGATAGCTTCCCTCCTGATCCCGGCCTTAGGACCATTGATGCATGTTAACTTGTAGGACCGAGTTTCCCCCTTAGACTGTATGTGTGTCTTTCCCCTTTGTTCTCTCGCACCCATGCGATCGAGATCCTGTTTCCTGTTCACCCATAGTACCGTGAACTACGGATGCTCTGATTCCTCTTTCTTTTCAGATTGTGGATACGTAGGCACGAGATGCGATATCTCAGCGAGCACACTAACAACTAACTTCCGTTTTCTCTTACACTTTGAGTCTCTTCTCTCTTCTTTTAGGATTAGAATCTTTAAACCTCACAAACCATTAGGATCACTCCTTTAATTAATCAATTAGGATTGAGTCTTAGTTCATATAGATTTTTACCTTTTCTCCTCTCTTGAGTCTCTCTTCTCATCTCAAAGAAAATTCAAAACATCTAATAAAGGTAGGCACTTATTGCATTTAGGCCTTTCATATAAAGAAAAGATTATAAGGGGTCTTCTCTTATAATCTTAGAATGTGTAGCATATAGCCCATCTTGGGTCAATGTGTTAAACATTTGATCTTGTATGAGGGACTTAAATGCAATACTTGTTGAAGGCACAAATAATAAAAAACACTTCTTCATTTCATAATCAACAAAACACTTAATAAACACAAGTATGCGAGTGTGTTTATACCTTGACAATTGGAACTAAGTGTGGGGGTCTTCTTCACCCTTAGTGTGCTTTCTTATTCATTCCATCTTGGAATGTGAGAATGTACACATTCCAATGACTAAGATTCAAATACACTATCATATGCAAACAAAAGGAAAAAACTCTTAAAAGACAAAAAAAACAAACAATAACGTCTTTCCTTCGGGAATTCTTTTCTCATCTCATTCACTCTTTCCTTAAGGATACGTCATTTCCGTTCTACCGCAAACAGGTAACGCCTAAGTCTCCCTACAGCGAGCCGCAACACCTAAACTGCTAGAACGCGAACGTTGATGTATTCCGCTAAAAAACACAAACAATCCATCCCTAGTGAGGCGAACTACGTCGCTCTGATTCTCATGCCCGATGAGATACGTAGGCAGTGGGGTAGGGCCCATGCTAGCACTTCTTTTATTTTCCCTACATTTGTTTCTCGTTCCTCTTCCATTCTTTCTCCTTTCTTTCTTTCAGTTCCTTTTCCAGTATTCTTTCCTTTACACCCTTTGATCGAGCAAGCAAGCGTGGATCCCATCGGGTACGATGGACGCGAGGGGGTGCTAATACCTTCCTCTCGCGTAACCGACTCCCTTACCCATTCTCTTGGTCGCAAGACCATGCTCTTTCCGTTCCTTCAGGTTTATGCGGTGTTTCCTTTCCCTCTCTTGGGATAAATACACATTGCTGGCGACTCTGTTTCGGTGCCACTTTCGCGTTTGTACTAGGATGAAAATCCCGGGAGCGACAGCTGGCGACTATGCTGGGGATTGATTGACCTATTGCTGGTTCATCCTAAGCGAGTCAATCCTAGCGCTTATTTGCTTTTCTTTCATTGGGTGTTTACTGTTGTGATATATTTACCGTTTTATTGTATGGTTACTTACTGCTTTACTGTACATTACTGTATTTATCGCATTTACTGCATTACATATCATTATTGTGCTGGACTGTGCTGTTGTTTTCTGTTTGGCGGGCGGGGTGTTCTGAGAGATAAGCTCACTACCCAGGCTTGAGTACACACATAGGTATTAGAGTGGATAGTCATGACGCTTGCGTGGTGGTGAACACGTATTGTTGTTCATGAAACCCACAACCAGACGAGGTTCTATCAGGAGCTTTCTGCTACTGCATGTTATGCAGGCCAGTAGTTATTCTCTTGAGGAACTGTCGACTCTGGTGACCATCCCCGAGGACTCAGTTGCGGCACTCCTCCCGAGTTGTGACAGTGGCAGACCACGTTCTGTGGTAAACCCATTGCACATTCTCGATCCGGGGACCCAATGCTGGGAACTCGCTGTAGGATATCCCTTTTGAAAGAGAATCAGTGGAGGCACTCCTCGATTGGCGATAGTACTGTACCCCGAGGGATGAATGTACTATGGCTTCTCGACCTCAGTGCCAGAAGCTGAGGACCTTTCGTTTTGGAGAATCAGTTGAGGCCTCCTCGATTGATGATGATGCCAAACCAGAAATGGTGAACGTATCATCATTTCTCGACCTGAGAGCCCGGGATACTGAACATCCTAGTACCCACATGTGAGAGGGGCGGGTTGTTTACAGGTTTGCAGGTAACCTTGACTTTCATCCTACCTGGTATTCTGGTTCTCTCATCAGTGTGGACTCATCAGCCTGGTATTATGGCATCATGATTATTCTGACCATCCCGATATTCTGATCAGGTCGGTGCTCTGATTATGCCGATATTCTGGCCTTCTGGTATTCCGATTATGCCGATATCCCGGCATCCCGGCATTCTGATTATTCGGATATTCCGGTATTCTGGTATTTTCTTCAGAGCAGACTTATGAGCTTATTCAACCGTCAGCACAACAGTTATCCAGATTATATGGAAGCTTTGATCCCATGTGTTCCGGAGCGGATTTCTCATTTTGACTTGGTATTCTCTGCCGGACGGCCAACATGACTTCTTCCAACTACTCGATTCACCACAATCAAGGTTCAGATATGGAACAACTCCGAGCGCAGGTGATTGAGATGAAGGCCCGGCTGGGGCACTTTATGGTGGACATTCAAGCGTTGTCCCGCGGTCAGAAACTGCTGAGAGAAGAAGTCAACCGGGTGAAGGCTCAGATGGGTCCGCTTACAAAAATCCAGAATGCGGTGTTAAGGAAACAAAGCAATCCTCATCCCTGGTGAGGGGAACTACGTCGCTCTGATTCTTCATTAGCCAATGGAGATACGTAGGCAGGAGATCGTGTGAGATCTTTGCGAGCAACCTTATCTATCAACCTTATTTATCAATTTCTTTCCTCCAGATATCTCTTGTCAGCTTCCAACTCCATCTCCCCAAGAGAGTCCTAGGGGCAGAGCATATGGACAAAGGCCAGAACAACTTGAGAAGAAGTTTGATCCCATTCCGATGCCGTACGCGCAACGGGTTTCCTTGTTTGCTCAAATTCAAACTGGTTGAGCTAGTCGCATCAGGATCATCTTCGACAAAGCTTCCTTTGGGGTTTCAATGCCAAATGCCAGGTATGACTACCATCCTGGGGTACCTGACCATTTAATCGACGATTGCAAGTCTTTCAGAGGTAAAGGTAAAGACAAGGTGCAAGACGTGATTGACTCAAAGGTTATCACACCAGATGGGTGGCCCATAAATTGAAATTTCTTCATCAGATTGAGCACCCAGTTTGCAAAAACATCTTCAGAATCAATAAGTCCAGACGGAGTCAAGCCTCCTCAACAAGGACAATCATTTAGCTTCTTTACCACATTTGCATATGTAGCTTTTATTTGTTTGTTTAAACATTGTTTGCATGCAAGAGCTTGTTTGTTTTTTGAATGGCAATCATAATACAATACGCATGTTTTTCCTGAAGTAATCCATTTGTATTCACTCATAAGTTTGTATATGTGCATTGCAATACCAACTGTCGTGCTTAAACTCTTGAGGGAGGATGATGATCGGAAAACATGATGATCGGAAAACGTAAAAATCTCTAATTGTGTGCTTTTGAATAAAAACCCTATTGAGGATGTACAGGCATTGTTTCAACTCCCCAAACACTGGAGATATAAGGGAGATAGACCCTCGTTAACCCCTTTGAGCCTTGAAGTAGGAGTTTCTTTCGTATGAAAAACCCTCACATTTAACCCAGGGGCAGGGTAGGTGTCAGTTAATTTGACCGAGCGTTCAAATTTCAAAAGGAGTGTGCATCTGAGGATCCATTACCTTCCATTCCACCGCCAAGAGGTCAAGAGATGTGAAACCACAATGGTTATCCATCAACAATCAAAGAGTGAGGCAGTCACGACCTTTCCAATCAAGTCAAGACAAGCCAGTGTCACACGATTTGTTCAAGAAAAAAGGAAAAAGAATAAAAAAATGAAAAAATGAAAAAAGCCCGCTAAGTTGAAACTTGAAAACAAGCAACTTAGGCAAAAGTTAGGGCATCCCGCTGGACTCTGAAATTAAAGATTCAAAAGAATCAGTCCAGGCAAAAATTAGGGATCAAAAAGCAAAAGAATGTGAAAGCGAAAAACAAAAGGATTACAAAAGAAAATCCTCGAGCAAGAACAAAGTCGTGTGACTACGAACAAAAGACAAAAGGGGTGACTGTCAATCCAAAGCCTCATTAGGTGTCAAACCATCAGTATCATGGTTTCCTTAAAGATCACAAAATCTTTTTGAGAGGAGAATGCTTGTGCAAATTAGCTGAATGTAGGACTGGAGAACATCACGAAGAGTGGGTGGGCACCAATAAACTTTGAGCCATAAACCATTTTTCTCAAAACCGTGAACCAGGCCACGATACAACCCTCAAAAGTCCTAATTGAAATAGGGTTATTTCAAAAGCATACTACCAAGAGATAGCGTTCCTGACTCCTATGAGTTGTGCTAAAAGATTTTTGTTGGTGTTGCATATGCATTGCATTCTTTCGTTAAAAAATTAATGTCGTATCCTAATCCATGATCCGCTCACAAAGGGTTTGCGACATCTTTTCAGTAAAACTTCAAGATTAACATGTGTGTTGCATTAGAATTTTCATTCTCAGACTAAAACATTTTCTGCTTGCATACACTTGTTTGACATCAAAAGAAGTTTACATATGGAAATGCAGTCCAGAAGCTTAATCTTGTCGAGTTGAGAATTCTGAGACTCCCAAAGGGCAACCACATCCAATGGTACTTCCTCAGGAAACTTTGTTGAGCAAGAGTGTTTCCAACAAGTTGTGCTAAGACGTAGTCGATCTGGGGCAATCACGTCGAACCATCTCATTAAGGTGTAGCCAATCTGGGGCAGTCACGTCAAGAAATCTCTCTGAAGTTCAGTTATTCTGGGGCATTCATACGAAGAATAGTTGATCAGGAGTAAAGTCACTTCGAAGCTCATATTGAGGCAGGCCACCTCCGGAGCATGAGAAATTATCCTATCCAGAAGGCAGTTGATCAGAGGTACTTCTTCAAGGTTCAAAATACTAAGGCAGAGTATTTCAAGTCACTACAAGTCCTCTCGGGGCAAATGCCTTCACAGATCATATAGTCTGGGGCAGTTACGTCGAGATCCGATGAATCTCTCCAAGAGTTTGAAGACCGTGGGGCAGTGTGAACGCCCAGTCTTCTGTAAAATCCTCTTGAGATGATTTCTTTCATTAGACCGTGTGGTCTGGAGCAAGTCAGGAAGGAACTGTTGTTCACTCTTGATAGTCAATAGGCAAGTGATCAGCAGAAACTTGGAGTACTAAGTCTCTTCCCCAGCAAGGAGCCTGAAGGTATCTTTTCCAGCAAGGTGTTGGAATTGACATTCTTCCCCAAGCAGAGAATCGTCCTCAAATCGAAAGGGTTTCTTTATGGAGATTCCTTATCCCCAGCCGTGTAGGTGGATTCCTCATTCTCAGCAGGATAAGACGATGGAATATTCTCAAGCAGTTTGAAGACGGTGAGAAGTCAGAGTATTCTCTTCCTCAACAGTCAGATTTGGCATTTCCCCGCAAGTTAAAGTTCAACGGTTATTGGCATTCTCAGCGGTTCAAAGTCCAATCTTTATTGGCATCTTCCCAGCAGAGTTCGCAATTCAGCTTGCAGTTCCTCGACAGGGTTGGCATCACCAGTGGTTATTGGTGGTACAGTTGGTTATCTCCCCACAGGAGATCAGATATTGGTGATCCCTTCCTCAGCGAAGTTGCTTGGTCTGTTCTGCGCATTCCCCGATGGAGTGTCCTCTCATTCTTGTATATAGTAATCATCATTGCATTGCATCCTCAAAACGCGTAGCATTTCCATTTCATGTGGAGCATTACGCCATAGAAAGAAAATTCAAACATGCATCGAAGCATTAGCCAGATTTGGTACCTTGTGCGAAAGCCCAGGTCAACCCTCAATCAAGGCAGTTTTCCCCAACTTCAGAGTTGACGCCAGTTTTCTCCAACCTCAGAGTTGAAGCCTTCTTTATACCAACTTCAAAGTGTCGTACATTCCTTCCCCAACCTCAGAGTTGTCGTATAGCCTTTCCCCAACTTCAAAGTTATTGTATACCTTTTCTCAACCTCAGAGTTGATGAACGTCCCTTTCTTCCCAAACCTCCTAGTTGACGCCTTTCGTCCCCGACCTCAGAGTAGACGTATTGTGGCATGTCTCCAATCTCAGCGTTGAGGTATATTCTTCTTCCGACCCCAGGGTGGAATTATGGTTTTTCTCAACCTCAGAGTTGATGTCTACCTTTTCCTCAACCTCAGTGTTATTGTTTACCTCAAATTTTCTCAGTCTCAGAGCTGATGTCTTTTTCCTCAACCTCAGAGTTGATGGTCTACCCTCTGATCCCCAGCGGAGTTGTTGACCCTCCCGAGCATGGGGCATTTTGAATTTCCCCAGCGAGAGATGTTGTCCCCAGTAGAGTTTGAGGATGTTTGGTCTTCTGTAAAATCCTCTCAAAAGGCATTCCCCAGCGAGGTCTAAAAAGATCAACAGAATCTTTTCTTCAGCAAGGTGTCAATATATGATATTACCCAGCAAGTGGTGTAATTCTCAACAATGCTCATTTACAATCCAAGGTCCAATTTATTTTTGGCAGGCGTACAGTTTGTTCATGTTATTCCAGCAGGTGGAGTGATCATTTGGTAATTTTAGGCTTCCAACGACAGTTTGGTAAGCACCAAAGTCCAACGACAGTTTGGCAAAGCTTCTAACGACAGTTTGGTAAGCACCAAAGTCCAACGACAGTTTGGCAAAGCTTCTAACGACAGTTTGGTAAGCACCAAAGTCCAACGACAGTTTGGCAAAGCTTCCAACGACGATTTGGTAAGTATGGAAATCCAACGACAGTTTGGTAAAGGCTGCAAAAGTCCACCTGAAGATGGCAAGTTTGAGATCCCAAACGCCGGTTTGGTAATCCTTGAAGTCCAACGACAGATTGGCAGAAATCCAACACGAATTGGTAAAAGTCCAACGACAGATTGGCAGAAATCCAACGACAGATTGGTAAAAGTCCAATGACAGATTGGCAGAGCAGCTAAAGTCCATCGACGGTATGGCAAGCCAGTAGTCGCCTGGCGTCGTTCAAAAAGACATTGTTGAAAGTCCATCGACAGTATGGCAAGCCAGTAGTCGCCTGGCGTTGTTCAAAAGACAGATCTCCCCGACAGCGTTTCATTGAAGATTCAATCCAGCAGTCTCGTTGGGTTTATATCCCTTTTCTTCTTCATTATCCAGAGCAATTTTTGGTTATATTTGGTATTCAATCCCTCCATACCTTGAAAGTCTGACAGCAATCGCTATCATCCATTCAGGTCTACAGTGATTGAATAGGGGCAGCTGTAATACCCCAAAATTTGCCCTCTCATTTCTTCACATCATTTAGCATGTGCTTTCATCGCATTGCATTGCATTCAAGCATAGAAAAATAAAACATTAGCATTGCATTGCATATTGCATAAGGACATGTGATCAAGGCATCTTCCTTTGGTTTGAGATTTCCGTATTCAGAAGATTATCAGTGTGCATTCGAAGTGGTTATTTCTCAAGCGGTCAAGTTGTTGTGGGTGGAAGTCCTCAAATCAACAAACAGTGGGCCAGGTGAGATGTAGGTTCAGAAAGTCAGGGTTCTATGGATCAGAAATGCAAAGGATGTTTGATTTAGATGATTGTTCAATGGTAGATGTGAATATGTTATCAGAGGCTTGTGAAAAGTTGGTGATGAGTTTTGAATTCATTTTCTATCCATGGTTCATATCCACTTCCATTTTTGTTACTCTTTTTTATAACCCATTTTATATTCATTTTGAACCACAACCTATTCATTGCACAACATGCGAGGTTTGCATCAATCGGAACAATATGCACTATACCGTGGGTATTGGTGATGCTCGATATTATTTTTGTATCCCATGCTATAATGGTGCTCGTACGAACAATGTACACATTGTTATTGATGAGAAGAAGAATGATAAGGAAACTAAGGAATAGCGGGTTCAATGTGATCAATGTGAAGCTTGACAACATCAAATATGTGCTTTGTTTAAGGGAAGCAGAAATGATGGTGAACAAACCGAATACACTGGCCCTAACTGTTACATTGAAGAGGTATAACGGGGTGAGCGCAAGCCATTATCCCAAAGTGTCGTTCGTGAATGGTATCTGGCCATGTTAAGAAAAGCAACCCTTAATGGTCTTGGTTCACCATATGCAATTATGTTCTCGCCAAATGCAATTAAGTCATCTTGGTTAGAACCTATGAATGTTTCAGCTTATCCATGCGGTGATGTTTCTCTTGGTTGTTCTTGTGCTGACTGTCCTTCATCTTCAGTATGCACTAATTCACCTTCGGCTACAACTCAAAAGAAGGGTCGTGCTCCTTGAAAGTGGAACTTTAACGATGAAACAAAGGAGGTCAAAAGGAATTACATAAAAATCTATAGCATCTTATTTCTTACAATGGAAAAAATGACAATAGCAATTCAAACTCACAGCATTTCTTACCACTTCAAAAACATGTAACAGAATCTCATTTTAACTATGACATTTTTTATAACAGAAAAAAGCCAATAACTCCCTAACCGAATGTTCTAACTGCTCTAACCTCTCCTAATACAATTTCCTAACAAAATTTCCCAAATGAATCTGACTTGACAAACAGCGGCTCCCAATAACACCAATCACACACCAGAAAATTCAGAAAAAAATTCCAATAACAATCACAGTTACAAACCTTCAACAAAAACTAACTCAATTCTAACCAACCTCTGACAGATTTTCCCTAACATTTTTCTAACCAATTTTCTAACCCCAAAACCGTTTTTCTAACAGAATCGCTTAAGAGAAAAAAACCTCTTCATCCATCACCTTCAATCTCCTTCTCTGGATCTCTTCACCTCCATCTTCAATCTTCAACTCACAGAATCACAATTACCATTTTCAAACTCCTTGCTCTTAATCCATAGCAACATCGCAACTTTCCTTCAGCTTCCCGCCACGACGCCGTACATATTCATTAGCTTCACGTAACATCATCATCACCGATAAGCTCCAATGATCATCTTCCGTTTCTTCCAAAGACCTTCATCAATCTTCCTCAACGAATAACCTGCAAGAAAGCATCAGAACCGCAGAATCTTCATCATCTCTGCTTCAATTCTACACAAGAGTTCGTATCCAATACAACAACAACTTCCTCGCACATCATCATCTACTTCAGATCACTTCAAAACTACGCACTGAGATTCACAACAAGAACGATCAACAATACTGAGAAGCGATCCAGGAATCGCGAAGAAGAAGAGTGAGGAAGAGAATTGCACGAAGAAGAGCGGGATAGAGTAGAAGAAGCATTACCTGCGAAGTCGACGTTGATCCGGCATTGAGACTGAGCTATCGCGTTTGAGTCGCTCACTACAAAGAGAAGTCAAATCGAACATAGCACAATTCGCGATAGTTTGAAGTAGCTTATTTCCGGAAGAGATTATTGAGGAAGCACGTTTGCAAGAGGTGATTATGGAGCTTGATTCAAGGTTGAGAGTGCGATTACAGGAAACGATTTCGGCGAAGGAGCAAATGATATGAAGAGGCGTTGAAAGCCATGGCGTGGAGGATGTGCGTGTGCGTTTGATGACTTTGAGAACGAAGCATCGAGATTGATCTTCGCCAAGTCGCGGTGGTCGCCGTCGTGAAAGGTACCTGCAACTCCACCTTCTAGTTCATATTCCGTCGTTAAGCTGTGTAGATTCCTCCGTGTTCGATTTCGGTGAGGGCCGATCCCGTGGTATCGTTGATCTTCTGAGAGAACCTGTTCCAGATTCGTAATCTCCATGAGAAATAACCTAGGGTTCATATCTGTACGACTCTGATTAGAGGTTTCTGAGAGACTATAGGTAAAACCAAGACCGGATCGTGAAAGAGGGAGTCACAAGGTTTGTGTTGACGCAAAATATGAAGGTTCTTGAACCTCCGCCACCGCCGGAGGCTATTCCGGACACGGCGGGCCTCTTTGGACTCAGACCAGGCAATAGAAGACATGGAGCACATGAGAAGGAAAGGGATGTACTATCTAAACTATGCTTGGCTTCGTTTGAACATGCTTAATGGGCCTCAAGTCTAGAGTTGTGATATTTGCACACGGCTTCTCCTTGTGGCACCCCCCTAGGATTCTAGGTTGAAGTCAACATGCCTGGTGCACGCCTAGGCCACATGCACCAAATGCTTCACTTACAGCACCCCCCATGGGTAACGTCAGTGTTCCTTCTCAATTTCTGTTTTTTAGAGATTAATTAGATTCTAATTAGGGTTAAGTTTTAGATTTAGGTTTAATTTTGATTTCGAATTTTGGAACCTTTAATTTGGATTAATTAGTTTTAATCTTTATCCTTAGACTTTGATTATCATTTTCTTTAGAATTAATATATATTTTAGAATCACATTCTTAGGATTAGTTTTTAAAATCGGTTTAGAACTAGTTCGTGACTTTAGAATTAGATTCTACAAACTAATCTTGACCTTAATTGACTTTTTACTTGGTTTAATAAGTAGATTAATTATAGTTTAATGGTGATTAATTTTCGTTTAGGAGTTTATTTCAATTTGGTTTAGGCTTTAACTTTGAATTGATATTGACTAACTAGATTAGATTTTGATACTGTTTCATAATTGATTTTGATAATGGTTTGACTAATTGTCTTTAGTTTAATCGCTCATTAATTGTTTTGGCCTAATTGTCCACTAACTAGTTTTAGAGTTAGAACTTGGAACTAATTGATATTAACGTAGTTTGATTTGATTTTGTTTTAACATTGACTAAACATAGGTTTTAGTGTTAATATCTTCTTAATAGTTTCATTTAGTAACTTTGTTAATAGTTATTAATATTTGTTACATGTTAGTTTTTGACTAAGAGTTGCTTACATTTTAGTATTGATTTCAATTACTTCTTATCGATATTTTCTTTTGATCTTAGTTGCTCACTTTGGTTATTTCCATTTGAACTTTGACTAATCTTTGAGTTTGTTTTGTAGTGTTTCTCACTTGACTTAGTTAATTGAATAAAGGTAGAAGCTGCTGTATACACAGCTGCTGTGCACAAAGGGTGCTGTAAAATTGTGAATATCCTGACTGGCTGCATATACACCCATTCTGTTCTGTAAATAGTAGCTGTTATAGACTGTTTTTACTTGTCGCTAGTTTTTACAGCTATGCAGGTGCTGGAGCGCTGTTGTTGCTGCTGTTTATGGCTTACGACTTTGTTTTATTATTTTTTTAGGAGCATTTGGTTCGATGTCTTTCACGGATCCATTCCACTTTCTAACACCTTTGTTCATGTATGCTAGGTTACTAGAAGCTTGTCGGTTTGCTTATACTTTGCTTGCGTTGCTACGGATTGATATCCGTTCGGTATTATATCTCTTCTCTTTTACTAATTCCACGTTTTTTCCTTTTTTATGCCATGAGAAGTAGGATTGGGAGTCCGTGCCACTTGGCCGGCAATGATGAAAGTCCTCAAAGGAGGCTCTGCTTGTGATTGTTTAATATTGTGCCTGAAGACCTCTATGAGGCATCCCATTCCCATTCCCCCTGGTAAGACCTCCAAGGAGGCAATTGACGGAAGTTAGGGTTCGCAATCGACCCCCGTTATTCTTGTCCCAGGTCGTTCTTAGCTCTCATTACATGATTGAAGCTTTGGACATAACTCACTCTTGATATCGAGTCCGTCAAGTGGAAGAAGGGTTTAGCAATCAAACCCCCACGCCTTGTCTATAGCTCACATTGACCAATGCTGATGCTTATGTGATCTGACTCACATCTTCCCCTTTCTTATTCTGCTCTCCATGGCTCTTGATACCATTAGGCGAGTACGCTTACTTCCTACAGCTAGCTTGTTTGCCTCGGTTGATATGACCCCTTGGCTAAAGCTCCCTCTTTCTTATTTTGACTGTGTGACATTACTGTTGACTGACACTGTTTACTCTGTTATTGCTTTTAATTCATTTTGTGATTGATTTATCCTGTGTTTACTTGTCTGATGACATGATCCCTTAGGATTCCTAGCTCCACTTAATTTGTGATTAAGTCGGAGGTAGGAGAGACATTAGGATAGCAATCCATGCATGACAACATTAGATAGCTTCCCTCCTGATCCCGACCTTAGGACCATTGATGCATGTTAACTTGTAGGACCGAGTTTCCCCCTTAGACTGTATGTGTGTCTTTCCCCTTTGTTCTCTCGCACCCATGCGATCGAGATCCTGTTTCCTGTTCACCCATAGTACCGTGAACTACGGATGCTCTGATTCCTCTTTCTTTTCAGATTGCGGATACGTAGGCACGAGATGCGATATCTCAGCGAGCACACTAACAACTAACTTCCGTTTTCTCTTACACTTTGAGTCTCTTATTTCTTCTTTTAGGATTAGAATCTTTAAACCTCACAAACCATTAGGATCACTCCTTTAATTAATCAATTAGGATTGAGTCTTAGTTCATATAGATTTTTACCTTTTCTCCTCTCTTGAGTCTCTCTTCTCATCTCAAAGAAAATTCAAAACATCTAATAAAGGTAGGCACTTATTGCATTTAGGCCTTTCATATAAAGAAAAGATTATAAGGGGTCTTCTCTTATAATCTTAGAATGTGTAGCATATAGCCCATCTTGGGTCAATGTGTTAAACATTTGATCTTGTATGAGGGACTTAAATGCAATACTTGTTGAAGGCACAAATAATAAAAAACACTTCTTCATTTCATAATCAACAAAACACTTAATAAACACAAGTATGCTAGTGTGTTTAAACCTTGACAATTGGAACTAAGTGTGGGGGTCTTCTTCACCCTTAGTGTGCTTTCTTATTCATTCCATCTTGGAATGTGAGAATGTACACATTCCAATGACTAAGATTCAGATACACTATCATATGCAAACAAAAGGAAAAAACTCTTAAAAGACAAAAAAAACAAACAATAACGTCTTTCCTTCGGGAATTCTTTTCTCATCTCATTCACTCTTTCCTTAAGGATACGTCATTTCCGTTCTACCGCAAACAGGTAACGCCTAAGTCTCCCTACAGCGAGCCGCAACACCTAAACTGCTAGAACGCGAACGTTGACGTATTCCGCTAAAAAACACAAACAATCCATCCCTAGTGAGGCGAACTACGTCGCTCTGATTCTCATGCCCGATGAGATACGTAGGCAGTGGGGTAGGGCCCATGCGAGCACTTCTTTTATTTTCCCTACATTTGTTTCTCGTTCCTCTTCCATTCTTTCTCCTTTCTTTCTTTCAGTTCCTTTTCCAGTATTCTTTCCTTTACACCCTTTGATCGAGCAAGCAAGCGTGGATCCCATCGGGTACGATGGACGCGAGGGGGTGCTAATACCTTCCTCTCGCGTAACCGACTCCCTTACCCATTCTCTTGGTCGCAAGACCATGCTCTTTCCGTTCCTTCAGGTTTATGCGGTGTTTCCTTTCCCTCTCTTGGGATAAATACACATTGCTGGCGACTCTCTTTCGGTGCCACTTTCGCGTTTGTACTAGGATGAAAATCCCGGGAGCGACACTCACTGTTTCTAAAATGTGTTACCGTTTTTTAACTATGTTGTGATTCATGAAACCCTTGCCATGAAAATGTGTTTGCTTTCTATTTGAAATCACATGAGTAGACTCTTTTGTTTCTGTTTGCTTTCCATGCTATTCCATGCTTGTGTAACTTCTGTTTATGAATTGATTCTTCTATGAATGCATTTGGTTTGTGAAGTTCTGTCTCTGACTTTATCATAACTCTTTCCATGCAAGTTTGTGTTGCTTTGCTACCTGTTAATGAACAACATGTTTTTCAAGTGCCTTATTTCCAATTGTGAATGCATTCTCTGCCTTATATGTTCACTGCATGACCACTTGCACTCACTGTCTGATATGTCTATACTTATGGTTAAATGCTTACCACTTGCTATGTCCACATTTATGTTCACTTCTGATCACTCACTCACTGTTTGCTATGTTCATTTTAAGTACGTTTCATGATTATTTGCTTACTGTTTTATTGAACTCTTACATATTACATATATTTCAACTCTTCTATAACTCTTATTTATAAGATGTTATTTCCCCCTTCCTTCCAAAGGAAAAGTTTTTCTATTGATTTCAAGATCATAGAAAGCTCATCACCCTCCTTTGACCCCATAGTCATAGGTAACCATTCATTACCCTTTTAAAACTAGCCTTCCTAAGAGATAGCCATTAATCTCTTATAACCTTTAAACCCTCCTTTAACCTACACAAGAGATAGCCATTAATCTCCTCTCATTCACCAACTTTTAAACTTTCACAATCTTTTCAAGAGATAGCCATTAATCTCTTTCTCCTAACCAATCCATCCTCATAAGCTTTGCTTTCAAGCTTTCCACCCTTTTACCCCATCAGGTGAACTACGGTTGCTCTGATTCTTTAGTCAGATACATAGGCACAAGATGCGACGTCTTGGAGAGCAAACTTAGTTTACATACTTAGGTCCTTAGTCTTAGTACAGATTTACCTTAGCAAGCAAACATAGAATAACGCAAACATTAAACAAGAGGTTCCCGTAGAGTACTACGGATGTTTAGGGTGCTAATACCTTCCCTAGGCGTAACCAACCCCCGAACCTTAGATCTCCCCCCTTTAGGTTTTTTAACAATCTTGAACCTTTCCTTTGGATAAATCAAAGTCGGTTGTAAAAGAAAATGATGCAAATTAATTAATAATTTGTTATCCGATTTTCACCGCAACAGAAATGGCGACTTCACTGGGGACAAATTTTGAGGGTTAAGTCCACCTTGCTTTTGCTTATGTTATTCATTCTTGTTTGCTATATTTGTACATATCCCTTGTATATATGCTTTGTTTGAGATCTCTTGTGGGCATGGTACTATTGAGTGGTGAGATAAGTCCTAACCCGGACTTGAGAGCACATATTATAGGATCATGGTGTAATCAATAGTCGGTTGTTGGCAGTAGTACCAACAATGTATGGCATATGATGACCACACTCAGATGAGGCCCTTTGGGATTGTTGATGTCTGATGTGAGCAGTCACATTGATATTACTTTTTCAAATGGGAGCCAGGGATTCTGAGGACCGTAGTTACCTTCACCCCACTTGGCCTTTATAGCGTAGTGCGGTGACTATGAGGGAGCCAGTCCTGAGTAGTTGTCACATTATACTACACTCAAACGAGTTTATCTTGAGAATATTGTTAACCCGTGTTAGTAGTCACATGGGCCGATAATATCCGAAGGATTTACGTAGACTCTGGGAACTTTTAGAACCATGTTCTACAGTTGGTAAACCCTAGTACACACCCTGTGGTTGGTGCTTTACCAAGACTCCATGTTGTGATCTCAAACCCGTGATCCTGTTGCATGTGTTTTTGCATCCTGTTTGCATCGCATTGCATATCATTCACATCTTTGCATGATTCATTGCATACGTCTGTCTGTCCAGTTACTCATCTCTTGTTGTCTCTATCCTCCAGTATCATCTGTGAGTCGTCAAGCTGATTCCTCGACACCGATACCGGACTAGAGCTAACTACAGACGAAAGATGTCAGAGCAAGAGATACACAATGTTGAGGTCCGAATAGAGATCGATGACCTCAAATCAAGTATGACTAAACTCACTGAGATGCTTCAAGTTTTGCTTGCTAGAGGAGAGCCTCCCCAAAGGACAGTCATCCAGGAAGTTTCAAGTGCTGATCCTCCACCAGTTCAAGTGCCACCTTCAACTTAGCCAGAGTTTGGTTTGCCACACAACTACTCTCCACCGATTGCATCTACTGCTATGGTTGGTCAAAATGCTATGCCTGTCTTTCAAGCTCCTGTTTTTACCGAGCCTTAACCTATAGTTCAGACTACTCGAACTCCCTTTGAGAATCCCCTCTATGAGTACAATGCTGCCAGTGCTCAAGGTGAGGACCATGAGGACTTTGTTGAACCCGAAGTTGTCCGAGAGCAGTTTCAAAGCATAGAAAGAAGACTCAAAGCCGTTGAGGGTACTGATTTCTTTAATGTAGATGCAGACAACCTGTGCTTAGTATCAGACATTGTCATACCCCTAAGTTCACAACTCCAGATTTTGTGAAGTACAAGGGTCACTCTTGCCCAAGAGCTCATTTGGTCATGTATCTTCACAGGATGACTGCTCATGCCAAGAATCAGAAGCTTACTTATCCACTATTTTCAAGACAGCTTAAGTGGGGCATCACTCAAGTGGTACATGGGTCTTGAGTAAAACTCTATCCACAGCTTCCAAGACCTCACCAATGCCTTCATAAAGCAGTACAAGTATAACCTCGACATGGCTCCTGATCGCCGTCAACTGCAAAACATGTCTCAGAATGATAAAGAGTCTTTCAAGGAGTATGCTCAGCGCTGGAGAGAGTTGGCTTCCCAGGTTGAACATCCTTTGGCTGAGAAAGAGTTAACCGGAATGTTCATGGATACCTTGTCCCCATTCTATTGGGAGAAGATGGTTGGAAGTGTTTCCTCCAATTTTACTGACTTGGTTACTATCGGCCAAAGACTCGAGAAAGGTCTTAAGAAAGGAAAAGTGTCAAAGGTTGCTGAATCTTCTAATTCTATGAAGAAATCCTACGGGAAATTTAATAAAAAGAAGGAAGATCAGACTAATGCTATAATGGTTGATGTGAGAAGGCCTCGTCCTCAACCTCAGTATGTTGTTCACCCTACTGTTGCTGCTGTTACTCCCGTGGTTGCTGCTCCACGACCAGCTCAAGCTCCCCAACGTCCGGCTGCAGGACAGAGCCAGTATCGTAATAGGGGTCAATTTGATCCTATTCCTATGATTTACAATGAACTTTATTCTGGTTTGGTTGAACAAGGTTTGATTACCACAAGGCCTCTGCCTCCTCCAAATCCTCTTCCAGCCGGCTATAGGGCTGATCTTCATTGTGAATACCATCAAGGTGGTGGAAGCCATAACTTGGAAAGTTGCTTTGCATTAAAGGTTAGAGTACAAGAGCTGATGAGGAGCAAAATCCTCTCCTTTAAGGATAATCCCAATGTTCATAACAACCCTCTGCCAGGGCACGCCAAATGAAGCTTCACACGACTTCAGCATGCTATCCTCCTAAAGCCAGTGTTTCAGACAGGACAGCTCATCCTTGTATTGATTAGTCATTAGGCCTTTGTTTCTTGTTGTTTGCATTTTCTTTATTTTGTAATAGCTGTTTGCTTTCAAGTTATGTTTGTACCTTCAAGTTTAATGAAATGAGCATTGCAATTTTTTATTCAATTCATTTGTGTTTGCTATTTACTTCTTATTGCTTTCTCTTTCATGAAAAATAAAATAATTTTTTTTTTCACTTTCTGTTGGTTGTGCAAAGATTGGAGGGAGGATGATGAAAACGTTATACCCATAATTATTGTCGTGGTATGCTTTCAAATCAAAACCTTGCTGACGATGTAAGGCATTGTTTCAATCCCCAAACACTGGAGAAATAAGGAAGATAATCCCTCGTCAACCCCTTTGGGCCTTGAAGTGTGGGTTTCTTTTCTTTACAAATAAAAACACGCAACTTAACCTGGGGCAGGGTAGTTCTCAGTTAACTTGATTGTGCATTCAAATACAAGAGTTTCATTCAAGATGCCTTTCAACAAAGTTCACAAATGTTCCTTCGCACATAGCGGGTAAGTGTCGAAGATGTCTTTCAAGTCAAACACCGATGATGGTTCACCGTAATCCATAAGCCAGGCAGTCACTAAAAAAAAAAAAAAAAAAAGAGAAGAAGAAAAAAAATAAGAAAGAAAAGTTCGTAGTACAACCAAAGGAGGAAATCTTTAATCCTGAAAGTCCTCAATGGCCAACAATTTTGTAAGGAAGTAGTGACCGCCATTTCAAAGTCTCTTAACTTCTGAACCATCATCATTACTATCATCAGTGCAATTCCTAACCTATGGGAATTTGAGTACGGAGTCTGAGTTAACTGAGCATAGGACTGAAGTTCATCACGTAGATTGGGTGGGTCACAAATAAACTTTGAGTCTTTATCCTTTGTTTCTTAAACCGTGAACCAGGCCACGTTATAACCCTCAAAAGACCTAATTGAAGCAAGGTAATTTTGAAAGCATACTACAGCAAGGTTGCGTAAACTAACTCCTAAAGATTTTTGCAGATCACTTGTTTTGGCATCACACCTTTTGCTCAAACTTTTCACTTTAATGTCTTGAACCACCATGTTCTGACCAGTATCCCATGTACTTTGTACCTGTTTCAAAATGATTTTGATTTCAAAAGTTGCATGAACTTTACATTTATCATGTTTGTACAAATACTTTTGTTTGCAAACTAGCTTTCTTCTTAAGGAATTTCCAATCATTTGAGAAACTTGGTCGGTGATCCAATCAGGGGCAAGTTCCTTCCATATCCTGTGGAGAATCAGTTCAAGATTTGTGGTTTAATGGCGGCTTCTTAGAATTGGTTTATACATAAGATTTTGCCAGACTCTGACTGGGGCAAGCTTTCCCAGTGTACAGTAAAATAATCATCTTTCAAAACTCAGACTGGGGCAAGCTTTCCCAGTGTACAGTAAAACAATCATCTTTCAAGACTCAGACAGGGGCAAGCTTTCTAAGAGCACCGTGAAACAGTCAGTTACCGAGTCAGACAAGCTGAAGCAATGATCAGCTCATCTATAATAATCAGCTAATCTGGGGCAGTTAATTTGAAGAATCCCCAAACAGCTCTTCATCATTTCTACATGGACCATCAATTGATACAGTTTACCAGTGTGGCAAATGGTGTGTTCAGCAGTAGAATCTCTAGTCCCTAAGCAGAATGGCAGTGATCTCCGTGTAGAGGAATCAGTCTTCTAGTCTTGTATTCCCAGAGAGTCGAGCCATGTCGTCGACATCTGCATTCGCATTTGATCATATATCATCTGCATAATTTATACCATATGCATACCATGAGTGTTTCATCCTCATTTGCATTTCTCCTGAGGTCGTGTCGTTATCCACGTCTTACCTTACCAAAATGTTACCTATCCTTTTCATTCAGTGCCATTCCTGAATGTTGTCATTCTCTTGCGCATCTAATCTTGTTGATAGATGTTGGTCTTCTCTCATTCCAGTGTTATTCCTGGATCCTTATATTCTCTCACTCCAGTGCCGTTCCTGGATGCCTATCTCTTATGATCTCCAGTGCCATTCCTGGATATCTTATTCCTCTTGTTTCTCCCAGGGCTATTCCTGGAAGTTTTGCCTACCTTCTGTAACCACAATCAAATTTTCTTGGATATCTTTTAGTGCTATTCTTGGAAGTTTTATCTGTTCATTCAGTGCCATTCCTGGATGTCTTTCTCACTATCATTCGATACCATTCCTGAATATAGTGACTTACCCTTACTTTCAGTGCCATTCCTGAAGGTTCACAGTCATCTAAAGCCATTATTAGATATTGTGATCTATACCTTTCATTCAAAGCCGTTATTGGATGTCTGGTTTCTTTACCATCTGATGCCTTTCCAGATGTGTCTCTCTTTCTGATGTTTTTCAGATCGAGTCTCTGTTCACTTTATCTAAAGCCATTATTGGATATTGTGATTTATACCTTTCATTCAAAGCCATATTGGATGATTAGTATCCCTACCATCTGATGCCTATCCGGATGCGTCTCTCTTTCTGATGTTTTCAGATCGAGTCTATGTTCACTTTATCTAAAGCCACTATTGGATATTGTGATTTATACCTTCATTCAAAGCCATTATTGGATGATTAGTTTCCCTACCATCTGATGCCTATCCGGATGTGTCTTTCTTTCTGATGTTTTCAGATCGAGTCTGTGTTCACTTTATCTAAAGCCGTTATTAGATATTGTGATTTATACCTTTCATCCAAAGCCATTATTGGGTGACTGGTTCCATTGCATTCAGTGTCGTTCTTGAATGTAATCTTTGTTCACATTCATCTAAAGCTATTATTAGACCTTGTGAGTCTTATCTTCCATTCAAAGCCATTATTGGGTGACTGGTTCCATTGCATTCAGTGTCGTTCTTGAATGTAATCTTTGTTCACATTCATCTAAAGCTATTATTAGACCTTGTGAGTCTTATCTTTCACTCAAAGCCATTATTGGGTGACTGGTTCCATTGCATTTATTGTCATTCCTGAATTTAATCTTTGTTCACATTCATCTAAATCTATTATTAGATATTATAAGTCTTACCTTTCATTCAAATACATTATTGGATGACTGGTTTCTTTTACCATCTGATGTTTTTCTGGATGTGCCTTTCTCTGTCTTTTCTGGCTTTTCTTGAAGATCCCGTTTGAACTCTTCAGTATAAGAAGAACCCAGAAAATCTTTTGTTGTTGTCCATCCTTTTATTCTGTATTGATCCCCAGTGGAGATCATGTTTTCTTTCTGGTTCCATGCCCAGCAAAGAGTGTTTCTTTCATTTCCCCAGTGAGCCTTTCTTGTGGAGGCTAACCTTATCCTTCACCAGTATGCTCACCTGTGTTTGGCTGCTCTTCTTTGGTGCCCGGTTTTGTCTGCATTTTGCATCTTGCTTGGCATCATATCATCATATTAGCAGCATTGCACGTCTTTGTATCTAAGGGAAAAATTTTTTGTTTGCTATATTTAAATACCTTTCACCCAGACGTCCCGAGGATCATCGTTCCTCGTGCCATTCGGTGAAGATATTTAAATACGGGCATCTGTTGTACCCCAAATTTTTCCCTTAGATCCATTGATCTTTTGCATATCACATTAGGTCAATCATGCTGCATAGCTAACCCGTTTTGCCAGGTTTTTGTTTGTGTTTGTTTTTTTATCAGGTTTGTCTGGAGGAGATTCAAGAAGTAATTGATCAAGGTCTTTGGATGGAGCATTGAATCAAGCAAGTCTCTAAGAGATGCCTCTCTAACCCTAACCCCACCATGACCAAATTTCTACTCATTTTATCTACCCTCATTTTCTAAACCTATTTCATCAACCTTTTCATTTTATCAACTTTTGTTCAATTTGTTCAATTTAATTTCCTTAAACCTCATTTAATCCTAATCATTTCCAAATCCATTATCATTTATTTTTCCTAATCACCTTTGTTTATGCAAGACCATTTAATTTTCCTAAGCCTATGTTCCATAATCCATCGTGACCAAAAAGAGGGAAAGGAAGGTGTTACATATTATCAGAATTATTTTCATTACCAAGTGGCCAATAGGAATCAAGAATGAATATGTTGACTTTTCAACCCAAGCATCAGCCAATAGGAAAGCACCAGATTGGAAAAGAAGGAATTCAACACTTTTGAAATCTATTCATTTGAAATCCATTTCCATTTAATCTTTGGCGCGAATCATGTTTTGAATTCTCCAAAGAGCATTGCCTATTTTGAGTTTCATCTTACTTGCTTCAGCAAAGGCATTTCTGAGACATTGTCATTTTCACTATTCACTCTGTTGCCACCTGCTCTTGCCTGAAACGATGCTTTGGTGCTATCCCCATCATTACCTCTTTCAACACCTGCATGTATGACATCCAATAAGGAGCATTTGAAATAATGCACGAGTTGGTGAAAATTTGTACTGCACCTCTGAAGATTTGTGCAGCATGAGGAGCGTACTTGAGTGGACCAACGGGAAGAAAGACGTTGCAAACCCTAGACACTAAGCATTAGTTCTTTGGTTGATTTTAACCCGGCCCATCAAGTAGCCTATATAAAGGGCTCGTCTACAGCTCTCAAAGGAACAACATCAATATTACAACAACACTTCTCACAAAGTTTTAAGAGTTTCTGGTGCACGAGCAAGAGAGAGGAAGAGTGGTTCCAACTTTCTGGTGCAAGCTCGAGAAGTTCATCACAAGGCGAGGAAACAGTGGACTTGCTCCACTAGGTATCACCTAACCTTTTCTTTTCTTATGAAATATGTTGATGATCATACACCATGCTGTTATCTTTTTTTTCTTCCATCACTGTCTAATTTTCATGGCCATTTTGCTTCATGTCTGAATATCATGCTATCATATTTCTGTTTGATTATTGTATTGCTGTGAGTAATCATCATGTTGGTTTTCACTTTGAATGATTTAATCGTGTTCGGTTTCGTCTCTTTTTGTTCGTGTTCGTAAAATATTTAGAATGAATGAGGAACTTGGTGGCGCTCGCCACATTTGTTTTGGTGGCTCCCGCCACATGGTTTTTTTAATTTAATAATGGTCACTCACCACTTTTTAATAATATAATACACCCACTCACCAAATAAAATAATATAAAAGGAAATGATCAAAACCATGGCGCCATCCATGCTTCTTCATGGCGTTGGCCACCATCTTGGTTATGTGGCGCAAGCCACTTCCCTTTTAGGGGAAAGGTGGCGCCAGCCACCCTTTACTATGGCACCCTTCTTTTTTTTTGTTGTTTTTTTTAGCTGCTTTATTTAATTTCTTTTCTATGTTTTTTTTTAATAATTTCAAACAATATAAATTATGCTTTCTTATTTCTTTCTTATTTCTTCCTTGAGCATGCTATGATTTATATGAACGTTGTCGCATGAACTGTATCATAAAATTCTTGTCTGCACTTTTTGCTTCTGTTTGCTATGCTACATGATTCCAATGCTGTTAAACGAGTTATTTTTGGAGCATGCTATTTAATTTGTGAAGTTTTGGTTGAACGTTGTTTCTGGGCTTTATCATGAGAATGCTGGTTGTGCCTTTTTTATGCTTCTGTTTGCTATGCTATATGTTCCCAATGCTTTGTTTCTCAAACTGTTAGAATACATTTGCTGCTGTGCTTGACATGATCATGTGCTCACTGTTTCTAAAATGTGTTACCGTTTTTTAACTATGTTGTGATTCATGAAACCCTTGCCATGAAAAAGTGTTTGCTTTCTGTTTGAAATCACATGAGTAGATTCTTTTGTTTCTGTTTGCTTTCCATGCTATGATTGCCATGCTTGTGTAACTGTTGTTTATGAATTGATTCTTCTATGAATGCATTTGGTTTGTGAAGTTCCGTCTCTGACTTTATCATAACTCTTTCCATGCAAGTTTGTGTTGCTTTGCTACCTGTTAATGAACAACATGTTTTTCAAGTGCCTTGTTTCTAATTGTGAATGAATTCTCTGCCTTATATGTTCACTGCATGACCACTTGCACTCACTGTCTTATATGTCTATACTTATGGTTAAATGCTTACCACTTGCTATGTCCACATTTATGTTCACTTCTGATCACTCACTCACTGTTTTCTATGTCCATTTTAAGTACATTTCATGATTATTTGCTTACTGTTTTATTGAACTCTTACATATTACATATATTTCAACTTTTCTATAACTCTTATTTATAAGATGTTATTTCCCCCCTTCCTTCCAAAGGAAAATTTTTTCTATTGATTTCAAGATCATAGAAAGCTCATCGCCCTCCTTTGACCCCATAGTCATAGGTAACCATTCATTACCCTTTTAAAACTAGCCTTCCTAAGAGATAGCCATTAATCTCTTATAACCTTTAAACCCTCCTTTAACCTACACAAGAGATAGCCATTAATCTCCTCTCATTCACCAACTTTTAAACTTTCACAATCTTTTCAAGAGATAGCCATTAATCTCTTTCTCCTAACCAATCCATCCTCATAAGCTTTGTTTTCAAGCTTTCCACCCTTTTACCCCATCAGGTGAACTACGGTTGCTCTGATTCTTTAGTCAGATACGTAGGCACAAGATGCGACGTCTTGGCGAGCAAACTTAGTGTACATACTTAGGTCCTTAGTCTTAGTACAGATTTACCTTAGCAAGCAAACATAGAATAACGCAAACATTAAACAAGAGGTTGCCGTAGAGTACTACGGGCGTTTAGGGTGCTAATACCTTCCCTAGGCGTAACCAACCCCCGAACCTTAGATCTCCCCCCTTTAGGTTTTTTAACGATCTTGAACCTTTCCTTTGGATAAATCAAAGTCGGTTGTAAAAGAAAATGATGCAAATTAATTAATAATTTGTTATCCGATTTTCACCGCAACACATCCATCAACACCAAATCATCATCACTTTCAAAACCACACAAACCAAATCTAAACATAATTAAAGAAAACCATAAACACCATCTATAACATAACTCTTCCTCATAACTTCTATTCTTTTCACCTCCCACAAACCACCATAACTTTTACTTCCTCCTTCCATACACACAACAACACACGGACTCAACAACAAACATAACCTCTTCTTCATTCTCCCAACCATTACTCAACTCCATCACAACCAATAACCAACTTCTCCCTTCCTTCTCACATTAACTTCCTCTCTTCTTAATCAGTCCGACCACACACCATGACCGCCACCACCAAGCTTGTGACAACCAAACCAACCAATACACAACACACAACTCCAACACCTACTTCTCCTTAAACAACACAACCAAACACACTAACATCATCATCAAATCGTTCAACTTCATCCTCTCACCCTCTCCGTCAAACCATCGCCACTAACTTCGAACCACCGCAAGCACAAACAACAACCTCTAAACAACTCCAACAACCTCCATAACCGTCGTCGGAGGTAGTATGCTCCTTTTGTTTCCGTCATGTTGGTGTTGCATGTTTTGTCTTTGTTTTTTTAAATGTGTGTTTGAAACATTGATGGTGATGAAGAGAGATTTGAGACATGAGGGTGTGAAAGAGGAAAAAAGTTCGAAATCTTCTTTTTTCTCCTCTGTTTGAAACATGTTGAGATGAGGGAGGAAGAGAGACTTGTTTTTCTTGTGTTCTAATTCCATTTCCATGTGTCAGGATTCATTTGGACTTGTTTTAAAAATTTTGAATTTTTCATTCTCCTTTGACCAAGTGGGGCGCCTTCTTATTTTATGTTCGCAACATATCATTTCCATTTTTTTCTTATTTATTAATTATGATTTATTTTATTTTATTGTTATGATTTTTTTCAAATTAAAGTTTAAATTAATTGTAATGTTCTTTAGGTCGTAATTTCATTATAACATCCTCTCTTTATTTACACCCTTGTTTTATGTTATTTTATTTTGATTTGATTAATTATAATCATTGACTTAATTGATTAACTGATTAGTTTAACTGATTAAAATATTTTAATTTATAAATAAAATATTCGATTAATTATTCTATCGGCCCGAGTGCATTGCGGATTCAGAGCTTAATTTTGGTTTTTGCTTCCAAACATGCTTAGACGCATAGATTTTGTTGACCAGCTTCTTATAGAGTGATTCCTACATGAATTCACTTTACGTTAGCTTAACATTGCGCTAAATTCATTAGTTTAATTGTCTGTTTATTTTACCTTTGAAGATGTTGTACATAATTTATCGAATTGTTGTTGTTTGGTTCTAGTGCATTTCAAAGTTCAAATTCAATTTAGCTTCTGAAAATCGCTTAAATGCATAGATTTGTTGACCGACTTCTTATAGAGTGATTCCTACATGAATTCACTTTAAGTTATCTTAGCATAGCTCTAAACTCTTTAGTTTAATTGTCAGTTTATTTTACCTTTGAAGATGTGGTACATAATTTATCGAGTTACTGTTGTTTGGTTCCAGTACATTGCGATTTCAAAGCTCAAATTCAATTTAGCTTCTGAAAATCGCTTAGACGCATAGATTTTGTTGATCGGCTTCTTGTAGAGTGATTCCTACATGAATTCACTTTAAGTTAGCTTAACATAGCGCTAAATTCATTAGTTTAATTGTCGGTTTATTTTACCTTTGAAGATGTTGCACAAAATTTATCGAATTACTGCTATTTGGTTTCAGTGTGTTGCGATTTCAAAGCTCAAATTCAATTTAGCTTCTGAAAAACCGCTTAGATGCATAGATTTTATTGAGCGGATTCTTATAGAGTGATTCCTACATGAATCCACTTTTAGTTAGCTTAACATAGCGCTAAATTCATTAGTTTAGACTCTGATTTATCTCTAATCTCTTGTCTTTCTATTGTGTATTTTTTACATGGAGCTCCTTGTCTGTCTAGAGTTGTTTGTTGAGCTTGTATTGTTAATCGCTTTATTATATCCACATTCGAGAAATTGTTTCCCCATTCCTGTAATGTGTAATAATTTTACCGCTTTAATTTATTTTGTTCTTATTGCGTTAATTGATAGTTAAACTCAAGATTAAATCAACCACTTTCAGAAAAGAACAAAAATATTGCTCGATCCAACGTCGAGCCTTTTTCCCAAATCAAATTCAAATTGAATTCAACGCGAGTGTTTGATCCAACGTCAGGCATCTCTCCCGATTAACCCAAACTCTTTTCATAATTAAACCCTTGATCCAAAATTAAGTCGTTCCTTGCAAAGCTTTTCGCAATAAAAATGGAAGAAAGGGATTAGGTTTATACTTTCTCTTTCTCGAATGTTTGAATACTGTTGTATAGCTCTATGCTCGACCACTCGTCTCCCATATTAAAATACAATAATTATCTGAATCAAGTTGGTTCTCCTATAGAAGAAAAAGGATTTATTGGCAATTGTCATACCCTAATTTTGTCCGGGCATTTTAAAACTTTTCAATTAACTGACTTTATTTTAATTTTGCATCATCTATACAGCATATCATGCATTTCATCTCGCATATTGCCTAAAATATCAGTCGGAATAATTTCTCGGATTTACAGACAGACTGGTCAAAATGAATTTCAGCGACGCATAAAATCAGTGAACTAAAAATTCAAAATCGAGCGCAAACCTCAATTATATTATTCTACTGTTTGGGTAGTTTAACCCGGCGTGTTCGTATTAATTTTTCGACCATTTTTCGTCGCATTTTGATCAGTTTGGGCATTTTAACGGGTCAAATTTATTTCGTACTAATCATTTTAGCGTACTCGGTTTATTTTTTTCGAGCACTTGGGCGTCCGATTTTTATTTATTTTGGGTCCGTTTATTTTTACTTTTTTTTCTAAATATTTAGAATACATAAATAGGATAATTTTAATTTTATTTTAAATATTTATTTTTATTTTAGATTTAACTAATATTGTTAAGAATCAATAAATAGGAATTAATATTTTATTTTAATTTTATTTTAAATATTTATTTTTATTTTAGATTTAACTAATATTATTTAGAATAAATAAATAGGTTTTTTAGTTTCTATCTTAATTTTATTAACTGAATTGTTTAAATTTTTTTAGTTTTAACATTATTTTATTTGGACCTCAAAATAGATATTAGGGACATTATTAAAAATTAAAAATTAACCCTAATTTGGTCTCTATATATACATAAGTTACATTGTTGAAAAGGGCACCAGAAAAAATAAAAATAGTTGTGCCGTTACCGTTGCTACATCATCAGGTAACTAGCATGCAATCTTATGCGGTTTCATGTATATATCCATATATGATTCTTACACAGAACTACAGTTTTGTTTTCATACCATGTTCTCAAGCTGATAAATAACCGTCATTGCGGTTTCGTGTATATATATATATATATATATATATATATATATATATATATATATATATATATTGTTACGGTTCTTATCCTACCTATATATCATATACTGATACTTAACATTTTGATATAACATGTTTCATAAGTTTTTTCAAGTACAGATTAACCTTTTGTTAACAAGTTTCGTTTTATATAATATATATAGTCTAACAAGTTTCGTTTTTATATAATATATATAATCTAACAGTTTTGTTTTTACATAATATATATATATATATATATATATATATATATATATATATATATATATATATATATACTGTTTTTTTATTATTTATTATTTATTTTATTACATTATCCATATCGAATTATGTTGATACACTGTCTGTATATATGTGCATGATGCGTGACCCTTATGTTTAGTTCGATCCGATTGCGATGATCGCATTTTTTGCGTTAGCAATATTACAGTTTCAAAACGTTTTAAAATTTCTTTTATTTTTGTGTCTTTTTGTTATTTTAGATCCGCACACTTTTATTCCCTATTGCGATGATCACGTTAAGTGTAGCAAGTTAATGGTCGATTTTCATCGGTTTTTATGCGGATCTATATTTGTTTATTATTGTATTTCGATTTTACACGCGTCCGACGGTCTAACGTATTGACAATTCATTTTTGCGCCTACCGAATCGCATCTCAATTTGCAACTTGTGGTTTTTTTTATGTTGTTTCTTGATCCAATTTGCCATGACCGCTTACGCAGTAGCAATTTGCTATTTCAATTTGTATTATTTTTTGAACGATCCGACGTCGTTATTTTAGATCGGATTCAATTTCTTGTGGTAGCCTTTACACATTTTCACATACATGACTTTGATTTGCGTTTGTGTCTTGATCTGTGCACTTCTCTTCTTTACTTTATTTTTTCCGATTCATTTGTTATGAATGTATGATGTTAATACAGTGTATGTATCTTATTTCCGTTCACGCCTAAATTGCTTTTAAAACTAATTCTCGATTCAATAATCGAGCCCCTTTTTAAACCCTGTAAGGCGATTGTTTTACGATCGCCATCAACCAAACCCAAAACAATCTTGATTCATACATCAAGCCATACCCAACTTGTAAGTCGACTGCTTTTAGCATCGCCATCAACCTCATGCTAATACTTTATCTCTTACTTTAATTACGGTTTCGTTTACTAGGAGCACCCTTAGGGACTAGGATTCGACCTAACTTTTCTCAAAACCCTTGATCCAACGTCAAGCGACTACTTCTCTCATAAGTCGGTTGCCTTTTACAATCGCCATCACGCAATTTTCGAACCTCGATCTTTTATCGGGTATTTTTTTTCTTAAGACTAAACACTTTTCTCAATCAAATTCCAAAGGAAATGTCCCGTTGTTGACTGCCATGTCACATATTAGCCTAACTTTAGGTCCCCCCCCCCCTTATATCCTAGTCTTAGGATCGGAGTTACCGCACTCTATACATGTGTTCTGCCATGGACACTCTCTACCTTTTATCCTAGCCTTAGGATCAGAGTTGTCGCACTCCATGCATATGTTCCGCCGTGAACACTTACTTCCCTTATAACTCAACTTCAACTTTAGAGTCGCCGTACTCTACGTAATGTCTTGCCAAAGACACTACTCCCCTTGGAACCTTGACCACAGTCAAGAGTTCCTCACCCTCGTTGAGGGGAACTACGAATGCTCTGATTCCATTCCCGTCAGGATACGTAGGTGTCATACCCTAATTTTTGACCATAAGATCCCACCATCTTTGTGCATCATCCTTGCATAGCTAACCAATTTATCAGACTTCGTTGGTATGTTTTCGTTTGTGAAATTAGGTTGTTGCAGAGGGTTCAAGGTCATGGAGGCTTTGTGTGTGCTCACTGTGATTTACAAGCTTTGGTATAAGGTTCTATGTCGTATTTCAAGTGGAGTTCGGGTCATGCTTCAAGGCATTCTCGAGTTATAGGGCATTTGCAAGTCTGCTCAAAGTTGGGATGGGACTGTTCTTCTCAAGAGTCGTTCTTGGGCCCTTCTAAAGAGGTTTTAAAGTGGGTGTTGGATCATCATTTCACAGACACTTGTAAGATACCTCAGGATTTCTCAGAGATTTCCCCAAGAAAGATTAGGATTTTCTGTCTATTGGTTTTGGACATGGTCATTTGAGGACTGATTATGGTTTTCGTTGCAAGTCACATTATAAGTGGTATTTTCAGAGATTCCTCAAGACATGGTGCTTATGTCCATCTAAAGGATTGTTTGAATTTTGCCAACGTGTTTCTTGTTGATCGTGGATTGAGATCTTATATGATTGATTTATGATTTAATTGAAGATTAAGGCCAACAGTTGTGGATTCGAGAATGTCTCGAGTGGCATCAAATTCTTAAGGCAAGGATGGAAGGTTTGGCATAATTGTCATGTTAAATTCTAAGAGTGTTAATTGTTGTCAAAACTCACGATAGTTACAAAGGCACCCTCTGATTTCATGATTCTTTGGTGTTTGCATCTGAAGATTATAAAGTCCAATTTCAAGAAGTGATCTTGTATAACATTTCAAGTTGGTATTCAAACGAGATTACACCATAAACTATTAAAAGTTTTGATGCGAAAGAGTTTTGGTTCGATAAAATTCCACTAAGTACAAGATCCTTATTTTTGACAAAATTCAAGGTTCAAAGTTCAATTTAAGTCATTCTTCCAAGTTTTCATGAAAATCCCAGTTTGAAAAAAAAAAGTTACAAGTTCAAGCCTTAAAGTTCAAGATTATTCATCACCATTCGAGTTTCCAAGTTACAAATGCAAGGAGATTGTGTGTTGATTTTCATCAAGTTTAATCCAAAATTCAAGATTTATATTGTTCATTACAAGACAACTCAAAGCAAGCTACAATCCAAAGGAACATAAATTGCAAATCCAAGGCATATGAAAAGACGCTACAGGCTCAAGCCAAATAGCCTTCGTGTGACAACCTTGACTCCATATGATACAAATATCCATCAAATCAATTGTTACAGAAAATGGTGTCACAAGCTTAGAATTAATAAAAAGGAGTGTGCATAGCGCCTTTATGAAAAGAATCGTGAATTAGAGAATACAAGCTGAAGATCTGCTCAAGTAAAGGTCTCATCCGATCCAAATGCCTGGATCCACTAGCCACTACTGATCCTGCTAAGGACATTCAATTCACGAAAATAAAGCAAATCGCGGATGACATTTTCCCTGCAAGCAAAAGGACCATTAAACATGTGTGTTCCTATAAAATCCTCATTAATCCACATTGAATAACAAGATGAAAATAGCAAAAAAGCATGGCCCTGTTTCTTTCCAAAATGAGTTCAGACACAATAAGCATATTCGAACCAAAAAGGAAGATTACCATCATTTCAAATTGAATCAAATCCTCAAGCATTAACTTGGCCAAAATGAAAACAGAAAGACTTGACGGTACAATTACGGAAACAAGTTAACAGCATTCATTCATGTATTTTTTCTGACCAAAACAGTTTCCAACACAATCTCATACATTGAATTTGGAATTAATTTTCCATGGCCTATAAAATACACACGTATTGGCAGTGAAGATGACAACAAAAACACACCAGAAAAATTCCAACACAGTCCCAAACATCACATTCACAGACCAAACTCACAGTTCTCACTAAGAGCAGAAACATCCACATACAGAAAAATCTCACACACCAGTTCACAGATACACACGCTGTTTAGGGAGGAATTGAGAAAAAAAACAACAAAGTTCACATTATCCCACACAGCTGAGAGATCGGAATTCACACACCACAATCACAAAGACAAGTTCAGAACAGGATATTATCACAAATCCACACATCACGAAACCAGAAGCAGAAAATCACAGAGAAATTCACATACACAGCATTCATCATCCAAATTCCACACGTTCAAATACCAAAAGGTCACAGAGAGTGCGCTGGGAAGAAATGTCGCTGCTGTGATCAGTTGGGCCGTTATTCTGAGCTGCCCTCCCCTCTCGTCCTAGAAGCAACTCGATGATTCATATCCGCGTCTGCAGCATCTCAACAGCACAACAGTAGTTGGAGTTCCCTCGACTTGCTACAATATCACCGTGTTTAAATCGGTTTCTCATTCACCGCCGAAGCTGCCGCGGTATCACAACAGCGACAAGTCTGAATTATCCAACCAAACAACTCAGTACTGAGCAGGAAGAAGGACGAAGAGAAACGAGAAAGGGAAGTACGATACCTGCGAGGCTGCGGACAATATTTCAAAGAGTTATCACGTCAGGTTTCCTCTCTCGGTACGTATCCTTCAATTTCTCCCTTATGTTTTTTCAGTATGCGGCATATCTAGAGATTCCCTATCCCAATTGCGCGTGACATGTTGAACCTAGGGCTTCCCAATCCTTAGTCAAGAGATCCGAAATTCTGAACCAAATATACAGATCGAATCATTAGCTTAATGGTGAATCATAACTCAATCGAATTTGAAATCTAAATGAAAATACAAACCAAGAATCCATGCGATTGCAACCACTTGTGTGAAACGCAGTTCTGCGGTTTACTCTTCCACTTCAATTTCACATTTCGCAAATTTCTTCGAAGAAACGTGGTTCGTCGTCATACCGTAGGTTGACCCTTCCCTTAATGAGGTGCATTGGATTATGTTGTTGGTTGTTACGTTTTGGTTGTGTGGAATCGAGAGACGAGAGAAAGAGATTGTGAGCCAGAGTGACGGTGAGGCGTCTAAGCGAAGGAGGAAGACGAGAGAGGTGATCGGCGAAGGAAGATGAGGCATGGTGGCGCGTTGTAGAGGCTGAGAGAGAGAGTTCGCGTGGAGAAGAAAAAGGAAAGGAGACGGTGAGAGAATAAGAGATTGAAGTCTGTTCCACCATGTTGTAGTTGTTAGTTGGACCCGACCCAGTTTTTCCGGCCCGACACCCTCTTCTCATGGGCTTCAAGGCCCGGTTTTAACTCTTGGGTTTGTTTCAAACCTTGGCTCTTGTTTTAGTTTCATTAATTAATTTTTTTTTCTATTACTAATTAGAATCCGTCTTAGTTATTTGCAATTAGAGTTTTTTTTATTTTAATACCTAGTTTTAGTTATATTTAAATACTTGGTTTCAACTAGATTTTAATTTTATTTAGTTCAATTAGAGTATTTATTAGTTTCCAATTTTTCTGGTTTAAACAATTTTTTCCTCTTTAAGCATTTCGTATTTGTTGTTTCTATTAATCTATTCCGTCACTTTAAATCTAACTCTTAATATTCTTGCTGCGTTTAAATTCTACTACTGATACCTATTCCCGTGCTCCCTTGTTAATTTTCATGACTACCTGTTAATTCCAAATGAAAGATTTTTCTCTGTTGACTACCATGTCACGATTTATTCTATCTTTATAACCTTCTCCATTTATTCAAACTTTTTTTTTTTTAAATAAACTCTCGATTCACGTCGAGCCATTTTTTTTTCCCTTGTAAGTCGATTGCTTTTTAAGCATCGCCATCAACCTTTAGATCATTTCCTTTAGCACATACCCTTAGCAAGCGAATAAAAAAATAACATAATAAAACGAGAGGTTCCCGTAGAGTACTACGGACGTTTAGGATGCTAATACCTTCCCTAGGCGTAACCAACCCCCGAACCTTAGATCTCCCCCTTTAGGTTTTTGACCTTGAACCTTTCCTTTGGATAAATCAAAGTCGGTGTCGAAATAAATGTGATCCTAGTTCATTAATAACTATGGTATCTAATTTTCACCGCGACAGTAGGCACGAGATGCGATGTCTTGGCGAGCATACTTAAATATTAACCCCTAGGTCTTTCCTTAGCATATACCCTTAGCAAGCGAGCAATAGATAACACAAATACTAACAAGAGGTTCATGTAGAGTACTACAGACGTTTAGGATGCTAATACCTTCCCTAGGTGTAACCAACCCCCGAACCTAGATTCTCTTAACTTAGGTTTTTTTATCTTTAACCTTTCCTTTGGATAAATCAAAGACCGGTGGTGAATTTAAAGATTTGCGATTCAAGTTAATATAATAGCTTGATATCTGATTCTCACCGCGACAACTATCGACCTTATCCTTCTCGATTATTTGGGTACTGTTGTAGAGATCCATGTGTGAATAACCATCTTTCATTAATGAACTTTGACCTAGTTCGTCACACATTTTCATAATAACTCTTGGATGAAAAATGAGTGATTGGGCTGAGGCGTCTTCCTTTCTGAGCATTTTAATAATGTTGTAAAGCTCCATGCTTGGATGCTTGTATCCACTTAAAAGCAACTTAATTAATCAAACTTGTTTTCCGCCCTTGCGTTACTTCGAAAACATTTTCAGAAATGAGTATGCTTTATCCATATTGATGTGAAACAAATAAAGGCTTCCTCCTCCAAGAGCGAGAAACAAGCAAAGGTTAAGTCACTCGATATGTTTAAAGGATCACTCCTTAAAAGAAATCAACACAGTAGTTCTTTATAAATAGTACTACGTAGCCTTGAGTTCTCCATAGCACTTGGAGATACGTAGGAGCGGAAATTTGAAATCTTGTAAGGCACATTAATGTTAAAAACCCTAAATCTTTCCTTTCTTTCTTTCTCTTTTCTCACTTGATAGGTAGAAAATCTCAAACTAATATCATGTTAGAACAAGATTTGTTCTTGATATTTTCTCTTTAGTTTTGATGATAACAAAAGTATTAAAAGTACAATGGTTTATTTAATGTGTGTTTTATTTATGCAGGTTCTTGTCCTCTACATAAATAATCAGAATCTGTTTACTTAAGATACACTTGGAGTTGCTTCATTGCTAGCTTCTGGTGGAAGAGTCTGAAGAACAATTTCTAGTGTGGTTTGACGAAGACTCTGAACTGAAGGCCTCATCATTCAGATGAGTTTCTACACTTGGTAATTGTATATCAGCATCCGGTACCATTCAGAGTTAGTGATAAAGTTGTGGACTATCCATACGACTGAAAGCGTGTTGTATTGTCGTATCAGCCTGTCAGCTCGAGTCTACAGAATTTCAAGGCTCAAGAAAAGCTGGTACATTCTATGGATGTCTAGTTTCTGGAAAGCCTATATATATGGCTGAAGATTCAAACCTGAATTTTCAACAAGGATTCTTCTGTTGAAGGAGTAACAAGATCAAGCAATTATCAACTACGTAATAGGCAGATTTTATGTTTTAGGTTGTAATTGTAAAAGCCTTAATATTTCTTAACCTTGTATATATTCAAGGAATCTTAAGTGCTTTAGGTCTTTGTTATGGTGATTTCCCGTACCTCTGATGCGTGCATCATGTACACCTTGTTCTCTATTCCGCTGAGCCTTCAGTGGTTTAGATTAAGTCTCCTGCTATGTGCTTGAGCAAACAAAATTCTTTTTCATCTAGTCTAATTAAGCAAAAAGAAAGTCTTAGCCATGTGCTCTAAGCAAAGATAAGTCTAAGCCAGAAGACACATGAGCAGATGGCTCAATTAGATGGTGTGAGCAAAGGAAGTCTTAGACATGAGCTCTAAGCAAAAGAAAGTTTCAACCAGAAGACAGATGAGCAGACGGCTTAGTCAGATGGTGTGAGCTAAGGAAGTCTTAAACATGTGCTCTAAGCAAGTGGAAGTCTTAACCAGATGAGCAGATGGCTCAGTCAGATGGTATGAGCAAAGGTTAAGTCTTAGGCATGCACACTAAGCAAGGAAAGTCTCAAACAGTTGGTCTGAGCAGCTGTAAAAGTCTTATACAGAAGCATAAGCGGTTGTAATCATGAAGTGGTTATAATGAAAAGCTCTTGTAAGGCAAGGGGACTGAACTACTCTCAATTAGGGGAGGAACCAGTATAAATCTTTTGTGTCTTCTGTTGTTATTTTATTTACTTCTGTTGTATCCGCTGCCAAATGAATTAACTCAGAATCTGAACACCAGTTCTGATTCTAAGACTCTGATCAAAAGCTAAATAATACAAAAATGTGAAACATAATTCAACCCCCTTTCTTGTGTACTTCTCACACCTTCATATCACACTAACACTCTTACACAAAACTAACTAAATGGGCCTTGTTGAGTACAGCGGGTGTGAGGGGTGTTAATACCTTCCCCTTGCATAACCGACTCCTGAACCCGATCTGGTTGCGATGACCAGTTTCTTTTTGTTTTTTGTGGATTTTATTGATATTTTCTCTTTCCCTCTTTGAGAATAAATAAAGTTCAGTGGCGACTCTGTTTTGTTTATATTTCGAGTGTTCCTTACGCTCGGGTAGTTGCCACGCTGTGACAGTTGGTGACTCTGCTGGGGAATAAATCCTAAGCGAGTCCACCCTAGTTTAGTAATATATATATATATATATATGTGTGTGTGTGTGTGTGTGTGTGTGTGTGTGTGTGTATATATATATATATATATATGTTGTATATTGTTGTATGGTATCGTTGGAACTTTCTGGATTATTGGCATATTGTGAGGAAAAGCTCTATACCTAAGCTATGAGAAAAATCTAAGCTAGGATGGTGGTTGTGTAGTATTGTCCTGCAAGACATTGGACTTGTTGGGTTGATGCGAGAACCCCGCTCAAATGAGATCCCTTGAAACTATTATTGTCTTACGATTATTTGTTATGGCAGTAATATTTTCAACTTTGATCCATGATTTTGAAGACCTTTTGTAGAAATTATGACTTCTCGGAAAGTGTACCGATAATTCACAGTAATAAAAATATCAAACCCATAAGGATTGTTCGAACAAAACAATAATTTGTGCAATATTAACTAAAAGCAGCGAAAAGGGGGGGTTTTGCAAGTTTCAATGCAAAAGGGTAAACTTAAGAGAAAACAAGGTCACGAAGGCGGTTAGGTTGTGTTTTAGAATCCCTTTATCCCCTCCCGTTGATGTACGATGCCTTGTATGAATTGTCTTATACTTATAAATTCACGGCGAACTAATAAAACTACTATAGCCAGTCCCCCACGAAATAACTCATTAACAACTACTAGAACCTTTCTATCCCTAGTCTATCAGCGTAAGCAGTGTTAGGCGGTGAATAGACTGTTACTTCTCTGTGCCACTACTCGAGATATCCTATCCCTATTCAATCGGCTTAAGTAGAATAATTGCCCTAGGTCTAATACATAGGCTACAAGTCAGGAATCCCTATGCATCTAACAACATATTAACAAAGTATCTCAAATAATATGCATTAAGCAAAAGAAACAAATGAATAAACTAATACGTGATAAGGTTCATACAAAGTGAAACCGCCATATAATGCCAACAAGGTTAAATAAAGTTCATCACACACAACCTAACCTAGATAATTTAGCTACTCGTGATAAAATTACAATACCAAGTGATAAAAGATGAATAGCATGTGAATTCTCTTAAAGGATTGGCCTTCAATGGCTTCCAATGCTCTCAAAATCACCTTTTGATGCTGTAAAATCATGCTCTCAGTGGAAGATTTTCGTAACCCTTGTAAAAGTGCATAAAATCCCCTTTTAAAGCTGTCATAACGCATCAGAAAAAGTTGCCATCGTGCGCACTCCAGAAGCATTGCGCACACAATGTTCCCTTTGCAACTTTATGACTTATGCAATAGCATGCGATGTTACGCGTGATTATTCCAGTAGTTGCGTCTTTTCACCAAAATTTCCACTAAGTGCCATTCTTTCATACTTGGCTCTTTTTCACTCATTCTTCATGCATTATTCGTCATTTTAGCTCCTCTTTTACTCGTTTTTCCTTGATTTTTCGACTGATTTTGTGTAATGAAGAACTGTCATCACAACCCCAAACTTGACAAGCAACCCATCTGCAACTACACATTTCAACAGAAAACAAGTCGCACCATAACAATTGAACATCACCATATTTTTATAGTTACCTGATCATTATTCCGGTTTCTAATTTCCATTCGAAAATTTTCAGAAAACGTCCTCAACCATGACTAGTACTCAACCAATCTCTCGGTCACTTAACTCACTCAATTGATAGGGTCAACACTCAATGAACATGCAAAATCAATTAAACTTAGCTTGATTACATTCAAATAGAGTAAATCATAGAAATTTCAACACACTCATTTAAAGGGCTTTTTCGGTTGTAACTTGGTTTATGTTAGGGTAGGATATATTTTAGGAAAGTAGGATTAAACCTTTGGAGTTAGGTTCTTAGTTCTCCCTCATTCATTACACCTTGTTAGTACTAGAGACTTGTGATCCTTCTTACAATATCATTTTTTTTCTTTTTGTCATTTATTCATCATATTGTTTTGAAGAGGTACTTTTTTCACTTCTTTTTCTCGACAATTTTTTTTAAATTATGGTTCAAATTCTCTAGTACCCCCACCCTAAACTTAAAGCGTTGCTCACTTCCAAGGGCAGCCCCAAACTTAATCTTTTTCATACACTTGAAGAACACAACTTCTACCTAACTCTAAAGAGAGGTTTGAATCAAAAGAATATTTCAAGTAATGTGTCTAATAGTTTAAGGCTACGTCACCGAAAGAAAGGCTCAGGCTTAAAGAGTTTAGCAAAGAATAGTCCTAATACTAAAGGGTGGTTTAAAAAGGCTCAGAGTTATAAAGAAAAAATTGCCTCAGTGTGTATTATTCAATCTTGATAACTTAATCGAAAATAAATCAAACCAGATAAAAGAATAATGCATGGATACCCTCTAAGAAAGAAAAAGTGAACAATGGAAGTATTTAGTCTCAAACCTTACCAGATGAGGTATTTGCAAGTTGAGTACAAGTTGGTCAATTCTTTTCTCTTCCATTACCTTCAAGTCCTCGATTGCTTTCCTTATGACCAAGTCACTTTCTTTTTGTTCTTTTCTTGGATCATTTGTTCAATGCTAAAGATAAACTTGTAAATCTGGAAAAAAAACAGCTACAAATAAGTCTATTAAGAACATAGGATTTTCGTCGTTAGGTTCTTCTTTTATAGCTAATTCTTCTTAGGGTTAGTTTTGAAATAAAAGAAAGTAAAATGCTGCAAAAAATAAACTGATTAAAAATTTATGGGTTGCCTCTCATCCAGTGCTTCTTTTACGTCACCAGCTTGATGCTTAATACTCAAAATATGTCGGTCGTAAGGGATACCCTCACGCCTTTGAAAACTCCTTTCCCCATTCCTTTGTCAACTCCGCCACCTTTTTCTCCCAATTCATAGCATGCCTCTAGATCCTCCAATATTGGTGTCTAATCATATGCATTAAACACCACCTTCTCCTTATTATAATTCAAAATCAATTTCCCGGTTTCCACGTCTATCTTTGCCTTTCTGGTTGCCAAGAATGGTCTTCCAAGAATCACAGAACCTTTAGACTCATTTATCATGTCAATCACCACAGAGTCTGTGGGGAAGGTAAAACCATTGACATGAACTAGCACATCTTGTACAATACCAAGCGGTTCAGTTTCATATAAATTTACCATAGTAAGCATCATGTCACTCGACTTGATCTCCCTTATATCCATCTCTTTGAATTTGCTCAGCGGCATGACGTTTATGCTTGATCCCAGGTCACATAAAGCATTCGGAATTTTTACCCCACTAATGGTGCATGCAATGTAGAACGCTCCTTGATCATTCATCGTTTGTGGCCTCTCCAAAAGTTCTGTCAGCTTAGCCCATTCTTGAAGCAACTTTTGTGTCCCTCCTTTTAGCAATACCTGCATAAACTTAGCAAACTTTGGGATTAATTCTAAAATTTCATGAAAAGAAATACTTCATGAAGTTGTTTCAACATCTTTTTGAATCTTTCAAACATCCCAACTTCATCTTTAGGTACCTGTTTCTTCTTAATAATAGGATGAGGAGGTTTCGTGTCACCGGGTAATGATGGGTTTGGTTCACTCAAAATTTTCTCCTTGGTTCCCTTCTCCGGAAAACTTTCAGCTATACCTTGCTCAAGTGCAACTTTCCCTTTTTCTTTGTTCTCTTGAGGTTCTTGCTCCTTTATTTCCTTTTTTTGAATTTTTCTAATCTCATCCTCCTTAGTCTCCATACCTACACCGGTCCTAACCACCTTGCATGTTTCTTTCTTAGGATTGTCTATGGTATTACCTGAAAAGCCTCCGCTCGAACTTGGGAAGGCTACGAGTTGTCTTGATAATTACCCAATTTGCGTCTCCAAATTTTTTATGGAGGCATCATGGTTTCATGGTCTCATGGTTCTTATTCACCTGCTTCAAGCTAAGTTGAGTTACTTTCATGAAATTTTCCAAGGTTTCTTCCAATCATGAAGGTTTCCTTTGGGAATTTTGAGCTTGGTGAGTTTGTTGCCCAGCTTGGCCTCCACTTTGATTTTGGTTATTGCTCCAATGGAAATTTGGACGATCTCTCCATCCCGGATTGTAGGTGTTGGAATAAGGATCGTTCCTTTGAAAATTAGCATATTGAACTTCTGCACTCAACCCGTCAGATGAGCACCTTCCATTCTCATGTCCTCCTCCACAAAAATCACACTTAAGTTCTTGTACCTGGCTTACGTTAGCGTTAGCTGCTTATTCAATAATTCAATTTGAACTAATAAAGCAGTTTGAGTGTCAACAGTTAATATACCTTTAGGTGTACCTACCATTTCAACCTTTATTGATCTTTCACTCTTGGTGCGGTATTCATTCATACACATCTTCTCAATTAGGTCCTAGACTTGGAGCTCGATCATTGGTATAGTTGTGCCTCCCGCAGAAGCATCCAGCAACATGCATGTCTGACTCTTGAGGCCTTTGATAAAACTTTGCATTTGCTTCATATTTTTTAGATTATGGTTGGGGCATCCGCGTAGCAATAATTTGAATCTCTCCCATGAGTCATATAAGGTTTCCGCATCACGTTGCTTAAAATTTAAAATTTGATCCCTTCTTTCAACAAACTGGGTAGTGGTAAAGAATCTTTCAGAACTTATCCTCCAACTCCTTCCATGTTCGAATGGTTCCATTTGGAAGGCATAGAAACCAATATTTAGCCCTTCCAATAAGCGAGAAACCAAACAACCACAACTTCACTTAGTCGTCCGTAACATTATCTGGCTTTCACATCAAAGTGGTTTCGTAGAAGCGTGCAAGATGAGCTCACAGATCTCTGATAGGATTCCCCTCAAACTGATTGTCTCTTAGACCTCAAAGAACAAGATTTTTAATATCAAAGTTAATAGGGTCTGTCGGTACAAACCCTCATGAAACTTGACCGTCGTCGGTCCTATTGTAGTAATCTCCCAAATTTGAGAGTTTTTGAGCAGCCATGTTATTCTCATCTTCCGAATCTGAAGAGAGTATTGGTGATTCTACTTCAAGTTGGTCTTCGTCAGCCAGAATTGGTTCTCTAGCTGCTTTTCTGAGGACACGTGGTGTTCTTTCAATTTTTGGATCGAATGGTAGTAATGTCGATCGTAAACTACGCATACACAAACAGAAAATACCTCAGTAGCAATATAATAAACAAGAAAATAAACAAAAGCAGATAGACAAAAATTAAACTAAAAATAAAATAAGAAAAATACTTTGCACAAAACGTTGTCCTGTTGCTATCAACAGTCCACGACAACAGCGCCAAAAACTTAAAGACTTATTGGCAAGTGTACCGATAATGTCCCAGTAATAAAAAGATCGAACTCACAAGGTCTGTGTACAAACAGAACAATAATTTGTGTAATATTAACTATAAGCAGTGAATAGGGTTTTTTTCAAATTTCAGTGCAAAAAGGTAAATTTAAGAGAAAACGAGGTCACGAAGGCGGTTAGGTTGTGTTTTAGAATCCTTTTATCCTCTCCTGTTGATGTATGATTCCTTGTATGAATTGTCTTATACTTATAATTTACGTCGAACTAACAAAACCGTTATAGCCAGTCCCCCACAAAATAACTCACTAACAACTACTAGAACCTTTCTATCCCTAGTCCGCCAGCGTAAGCAGTGTTAGGCGATGAATAGACCGTTAGTTCTCTGTGCCACTACTCGAGGTATCCTATCCCTATTCAACTGACTTAAGTAGAACAAGTGTTCTAGGTCCAATACATAGGCTACAGGTCAGGAATCCCTATGCATCTAACAACATATTAACAAAGTATCTCAAATAATACACATTAAACAAAAGAAGCAACTGAATAAAATAATAAGTGATATGGTTCATACAAAGTCAAACCGCCATATAATGCCAACAATGTTGAATAAAGTTCATCACACAATCTAACCTAGAGAATTTATCTACTAATGATAAAATTACAATACCAATTGATAAAAGATGAATAGCATGCGAATTCCCTTGAAGGATTGGCCTCCAATGGCTTCCAATGCTCTCAAAATCACCCTCTGATGCTGTAAAATCGTGCTCTCATTTCCAAATTTTGTAACCCTTGTAAAAGTGCAGAAAATCCCCTTTTAAAGCTATTAGAACGGGTCAGAACGCATCAGAAAAAGTCCAGAAAAAGCTTTCATCACGCATGATTATTCTAGTAGCTGCATGTTTTTTCACCTTTTTTCACCAAAATTTCCACTAAGTCTCATTCTTTCTTACTTGGCTCTTTTTCGCTCATTCTTAGGGCATTCTTCATCATTTTAGCTCCTCTTTTACTCGTTTTTCCTCAATTCTTCATGTGATTTTATATAATGACGGACCGTCATCAAGAACCCTGAATCAATGGCTTTTAGGACCAATGGTTGTGTAGTATCGGCCTACGAAACTTAAGACTTGCTGGGTTGATTCGAAGACCTTACTCAGAATATTTCCTCTTGAGGGTATTATTGTCTTACAATTAGTCTTTCTGACAATAATATAGTCAAATGGAATCCATGACTCTGAGAACCGTGTCTAGAACCGTGGAGTCGATGGTTGTGTAGTGTTGACATGCGAGACTTAGGACTCGAGTTTGATGCAGAGATCTCACCTATAGTGGATCCTCTTAAGGATATTATTGTCTTACGATTAGTCATTGTGGCGGTAATATTTTCAAGTAGAACCCATGACTTTGGGACCCTTTTAAACCTTAGAGCCTACCCTTGGGTGGATTTCCTACTCAAGGAACTTTTCTTCCATGAAGCGACTAATCAGAATGTTCCAACGAATACAAACCTAATTGTTCATACATAAACATAAGCATTTCATTATCATAACACTTTTAGCATGTGAATATTTTCAAGGAACCTAAAGACTTTGTTGTTGCAGGCATTCAGAAGACATGGGTGTCAATCAGAAAACTACTTATTCTTTCAAGTTCAGGGATCCAAAGCTAGGGTTGGCCTTCAACTTGACAAACATCCGAAGGAACGACTTTTGGAATGAGTATGGCAATTTATTGACTCTTTTGAACACTAAGGTGGACGTCTAGGCCATCTTCGGTTTAGTGAAATTCTATGACCCTCCTTTGAGATGCTTCACCTTTCAGAATTTCCAGCTAGCTCTAACTCTGGAAGAACTCGCGTACAAAACAGGCATTACTATCGAAGATGAGATCTCTTTCAATGGTCTAGTGGAATTTCCTAAGCACCAACTAATACCTTCTGCTCTACATCTAGAGAAGGCAGAAGTGATATCTAACCTTGGGCTAAAAGAAGATACATTGGGTTTTGTTAGTTTCTTGGATTGGCTGGAATTTTGGTAAAACAAAGGTTGTTCAATGTTTGATGTTATATGGGTGATGTCACAACATTGAGTCTTAACACTGGGCTGTGTTAAGTGTTTAAGTTGCTTAAGTTGGATGTCTGATGTCACAAGCGATGTTGTGACATTAGATCTGCAGAATTAATAACATCAGGTTTGTGATGTTGTTAGGGTTTGCGTGTTAGCTGGAATTGTGGAGAGATGTTAATCTCATTGGATGCGAATATCTTGGGATAGATATTCTCTGTTGCATAGGAGATCTGGTGCAGATTTGTAGGAGATTTAAAAGGTTGAAGATTTGAAAAGATTTTAGGAGAAAATCTGTTTTGAAGATTCAGTTTTAAATAACAAATCAAGTCAGATATTATAGCAGGTCCAAGTCCAATTCAGATAGCTATATAAAGCGCATCTGTAATAAAGGAAAAATAACGAAGAAAGTGAGCTAAAGACTGAGTGTCGTTTGTGTCTTCGTGTGTAATTTGTAAGCCATTCGAGTGTGAATTGGTATTGGGTTTTGAGTTGTTCTTGATCAAAGCTGTGAAGCAGAATCAAGTTGAGTTTTTCAAAGTGTGTGATCTTTGAAGTGTTTTAGGGATTGAGTAATGTTCTCATATCTAAGTGGTTTCTTAGGTAGAAAGTCACTAGTAGGAATTAAGATTAGGAGATTGTCAACTGGGTTGTTGAGTCTGTAATTTAATTCTACAAGTAGTGAATTTCATCCCTGGCTTGGTAGCCCCCAGACGTAGGTAGTTAGACCGAACTGGGTGAACAATTTTGTGTGTTATTCTGCTGTTTTATTTGTCCATTGTGCAGAGTGTGTTGTTGTAACATCACACGTCTCATACCAGAATTTCAATTGGTATCAGAGCAGGCATCCTGTCTGTCTCTGGGTGAGATCTAGGGAAGTTACTTTCTGGTGTAAAGATGGACAAAGAAGTTGGAGGATTTGTCAACAGACCCCCTATTTTGGATGGCTCGAATTATGATTATTGGAAGCCAAGGATGATCACGTTTTTGAAATCCTTGGATAACATGGCTTGGAAGGCTATAATTAAAGAATGGAAAGCACCTGTTGTGTTTGAAAAAGATTATGCTGGGAAAGATAAAGAAGGCACCTCAAAGCCGAAGCCTGAAGAAGAATGGACCAAGGAAGAAGATGAACTTGCCCTTGGTAACTCTAAAGCCCTAAATCCAATTTTCAATGGAGTGGATAAGAACATATTCAGGTTGATCAATACCTGTGAAGTTGCTAAGGAAGCGTGGGATATTTTGAAGGCTACACATGAAGGAACATCTAGAGTTAAGATGTCAAGACTTCAGATTCTAACATCAAAGTTTGAAAACCTGAAGATGAAGGAAGATGAGACTATCCATGACTTCCACATGAGTATTCTTGAGCTATCCAATGTATCCAGTGCTCTTGGTGAAAGGATGTTAGAAGAAAATCTTATACGGAAGATCCTTAGGTCCCTTCCTAAGAGGTACAAGATGAAGGTGACTGCTATTGAAGAAGCTCAAGATATCAGCAAAATGAGGGTTGATGAGCTTATTGGATCTCTTCAAACATTTGAACTAGGGTTAAGTGAAGAAGAACCTGAGAAGAAGTCCAAGAGTATAGCTTTAGTTTCTAGTTCTGAAGAAGCCAATAAAGAGAAAGTAGATGACTCTCAGGAGGAGCTGTCTCAGGCTATTGCCTTGCTGGGTAAACAGTTCAACAAAGTTATGAAGAGGATAAATAGGAGTTATAATCCCAATGTCAATAACATTACCTCTGACATCAACAGATCAGGAGAACAAGGGAAGAAGTCTAAAGATGAAGAAAAATCCAGTAATGACAAAGGGGTATAATGCTTTGAGTGTGAAGGGTATGGACATGTCAAGAAGGAATGTCCCACTTTTCTAAAGAAGCAGAAAGGGTTATCAGCTTCTTGGTCTGACAGTGAGAGTGAATCTGAAGAAAATTCAGCTAAACTTGCTAGAGCTATGGTTGGGGTTTATGAGCCAGATGATGAGGTCTCTTACGAAAAACTTGTTGTCACTTACAAGGATCTTTTCGTGATAAGTGAGCAAGTGTGTCTTGAAGGAGAAGAGCTGAAGAAAAACATAGTACAGTTGAAAGCTGAAAAGACTGAACTTGAAGCTGAAGTCAGTATGCTCAACTATAAGCTGGACTCTATGACCAAAACTATCAGAATGTTGAACAATGGCACTGATGCGTTAGACAACATTCTCAGTATTGGGAAGATGGCTGGAGACAAATGTGGTTTGGGATTCACCAGTGATACAGGTTCTATCACCCCAAAACCAGTGATGTTAAAACATCATGACAGAACTCCGTCTAAGAAGAAATACAGACGCTGGAGATGTCACCATTGTGGATGTTTCAGACACATTAAGGCTTATTGTTATAAGCTACATGGGTATCCACAGAAGGCTCATCAGACTGTTCCCAAACAGAACTGTTATAAAGGAAGGCAGGTTTCCAATCCTAAGAAGCAATGGGTCCCTAAAGTTAAGGTTACCAACTTGATAGCTCACACTTCCTTAAGGGTGTCTACCAAAGAAGACTGGTACTTTGACAGTGGGTGTTCAAGGCACATGACTAGAGTAAAGAATCTGTTGGTAGATGTGAAGCTTCAGTCTTCAGGCTATGTTACATTTGGTGATGGGTTCAAAGGAGAGATCAAGGGGATTGGTAAACTAAACTGTGCTGGTGCTCCCAGACTGGAGGATGTTCTTCTTGTTAAAGGACTAACAACAAATTTGATTAACATTAGTCAACTTTGTGATCAAGGATTCAAAGTAGACTTTACAAAGTCTGAATGTATTGTCAAAGATGATAAAGGAGAAGTCATTATGAAGGGAGCCAGGTCTAAGGACAATTGTTATCTTTGGGTGCCTCAAAACTCAAATTCTTCCACGTGTGTGCTTGCTAAAGAAGATGATGTCAAAATCTGGCATCAGAAGTTGGGACATCTTCACCTAAAGGGAATGAAGAGAATCATCTCCTCAGAAGCAGTCAGAGGAATTCCCAAACTTAGTATTGAGGAAGGAAAAGTGTGTGGAGACTGTAAAAAAGGGAAGCAGACAAAGATGTCTCATCCGAAGCTTCAACATGACTCCACCTCCAAGGTATTGGAACTACTTCGTATGGACTTGATGGGACCTATGCAGGTGGAAAGTCTGGGTGGAAAGAAATATGCATATGTAGTTGTGGATGACTATTCAAGGTACACCTGGGTGAGCTTCATCAAAGACAAATCAGAGGTGTTTGATGTTTTTAAAGATCTTTGTCAAAGACTCCAAAGAGAAAAGGAGAGTAAGGTTATCAGAATAAGGAGTGACCATGGAAGAGAGTTTGAGAATAGCAAGTTTGAAGAATTTTGCTCTGCTGAAGGTATAAGTCATGAGTTTTCATCGCCTATTACTCCTCAGCAAAATGGAGTAGTTGAGAGGAAGAACAGAACTATCCAAGAGTCTGCTAGAGCGATGATCCATGCCAAGAAACTTCCTTATCATTTCTGGGCTGAAGCCATGAACACTGCCTGCTACATTCACAACAGGGTTACCCTGAGAAGAGGCACTTCATCCACTCTGTATGAACTATGGAAGGGAAGAAAACCTAATGTTAAATACTTTCATGTTTTTGGAAGTATATGTTATATTCTGGCTGATAGAGAACAGAGAAGAAAATTGGATTCCAAAAGTGATGAAGGAATATTTTTGGGATACTCTACTAACAGCAGAGCATATAGGGTGTTCAACTCTAGAACCAAGGTGATGATGGAGTCAATCAATGTGGTGATTGATGACAGTGACAAGCAGGAAGATGATGATGTCCCAGATGTTGTTGAGACATCAGTTGGTGAAGTTGCACCAGAAGCTGAAGACAGAAGCCAAACTCCTAGTGTTGCTGCTGCTGAGCCTGAAGCTGAGCAACCTCATAAGGATCCCTCCATCAGAGTGCAGAAGGACCACCCAAAGGAGCTCATTATAGGAGATCCAAACTCTAGAGTAAGGACTAGGTCAAGAGATGTTATATCAAGTTCATGTTTTGTCTCCAAAATTGAGCCAAAGAATGTCAAGGAAGCATTGACTGATGAGTTTTGGATAAATGCTATGCATGAAGAGCTGGAGCAGTTCAAGAGGAATGAAGTATGGGAGCTTGTTCCTAGGCCTGATGGAGTTAATGTGATTGGCACCAAGTGGGTCTACAAGAATAAATTTGATGAACAAGGAGTGGTCACCAGAAACAAGGCCAGATTAGTTGCTCAGGGATATGCTCGGGTTGAAGGAATTGATTATGATGAAACCTTTGCTCCTGTAGTAAGACTGGAGTCTATCAGATTGCTCTTAGGCGTGGCTTGTAATTTCAAATTCAAGCTCTTTCAGATGGATGTTAAAAGTGCCTTCTTGAATGGTTACTTGAATGAAGAGGTGTATGTTGATCAACCTAAAGGATTTATTGATCCAACATTTCCTGACCATGTGTACAAACTAAGGAAAGCTCTATATGGTTTGAAGCAAGCACCGAGAGCTTGGTATGAAAGACTTACTGAATTCCTGGTTGTGAATGGCTACAGAAAAGGAGGGATTGACAAGACCTTGTTTGTTAAAGAGGAAGGAGGAAAACTGATGGTAGCTCAAATCTATGTTGATGACATAGTATTTGGTGGGATGTCGGATGCGATGGTGAAACATTTTGTGGAACAGATGCAGTCTGAATTTGAAATGAGTCTTGTTGGTGAGCTAAACTATTTTCTTGGCCTACAAGTTAGACAAATGGAAGACTCCATATTTATTTCGCAGAGCAAGTATGCAAAGAACATAGTGAAGAAGTTTGGCTTGGAGAATGCTAATCACAAGAGGACTCCTGCTCCTACTCATCTAAATTATCCAAGGATGAACATGGTGTCAGTGTGGATCAAAGTTTATATAGAAGCATGATTGGGAGTCTATTGTATCTCACAGCTAGCAGACCTGACATTGCTTTTGCTGTTGGGATTTGTGCCAGATATCAATCTGAACCGAAGGCCAGTCACTTGAATTAAGTGAAAAGGATCTTGAAATATGTTAATGGCACTAGTGACTATGGAATGCTGTATAGTCATGGTTCTGGGACTGAGTTAAGGGGATATTGTGATGCTGACTGGGCTGGGAGTGCTGATGATAGGAAAAGCACTTCAGGAGGCTGTTTCTTCCTAGGGAATAATCTGATTTCATGGTTTAGTAAAAAGCAAAATTGTGTGTCACTTTCCACTGCTGAAGCTGAGTACATAGCCGCGGGAAGTAGTTGCTCTGAACTTGTTTGGATGAAGCAGATGTTAATAGAATACAATGTCAAGCAGGATGTCATGACATTGTACTGTGATAATTTGAGTGCTATAAATATCTCTAAGAATCCTATTCAACATAGCATAACTAAGCATATTGATATTAGGCATCATTTTATAAGAGAATTGGTTGAGGACAAAGTTGTTACATTGGAGCATGTAGCTACAGAAAAACAGTTAGCTGATATCTTTACTAAGGCATTAGATGTAAACCAATTTGAAATTTTGAGAAGTAAATTGGGAATTTGCATTCATGAAGATTAATTGTGCTTGGTTGTCAAATTGTGGCTAAAAAGGGGGAGAAATAGCCAAGGAGTTGGAGTGGTCTAATATTCTGATATGTCTAATGCTTCTGTTGTTGGTTGTTGTTGCTAAGGATTAAAGTCAAGGAATAGAGTTGTTTGCTGGTGTTATAGTACAGAAGTGCAGATATTAAGGGGGAGCACCATTGGTGATTGTTGAAAATTGTAGCTGTTGAAGATGGTGCTGCAGCAGAGTTTTGTGAAGTATAGTCTTTGTGTATTGAAGATGCTGCTGCTTGGAGTTTTAAAATTATTGAAGTTTATTCCGCTGCTAATGTCTCTGAAGGTTCAGAGGTTGTTTTAGCCAAAATTAGCCAAAGGGGGGAGATTGTTAGTTTCTTGGATTGGCTAGAATTTTGGTAAAACAAAGGTTGTTCAATGTTTGATGTCATATGAGTGATGTCACAACATTGAGTCTTAACACTGGGCTGTGTTAAGTGTTTAAGTTGCTTAAGTTGGATGTCTGATGTCACAAGCGATGTTGTGACATTAGATCTGCAGAATTAATAACATCAGGTTTGTGATGTTGTTAGGGTTTGCGTGTTAGCTGGAATTGTGGAGAGCTGTTAATCTCATTGGATGCGAATATCTTGGGATAGATATTCTCTGTTGCATATGAGATCTGGTGCAGATTTGTAGGAGATTTAAAAGGTTGAAGATTTGAAAAGATTTTAGGAGAAAATCTATTTTGAAGATTCAGTTTTAAATAACAAATCAAGTCAGATATTGTACCAGGTCCAAGCCCAATTCAGATAGCTATATAAAGCGCATCTGTAATGAAGGAAAAATAACAAAGAAAGTGAGCTAAAGACTGAGTGTCGTTTGTGTTTTCGTGTGTAATTTGTAAGCCATTCGAGTGTGAATTAGTATTGTGTTTTGAGTTGTTCTTGATCAAAGCTATGAAGCAGAATCAAGTTGAGTTTTTCAAAGTGTGTGATCTTTGAAGTGTTTTAGGGATTGAGTAGTGTTCTCATATCTAAGTGGTTTCTTAGGTAGAAAGTCACTAGTAGGAATTAAGATTAGGAGATTGTCAACTGGGTTGTTGAGTCTGTAATTTAATTCTACAAGTAGTGAATTTCATCCCTGGCTTGGTAGCCCCCAGACGTAGGTAGTTAGACCGAACTGGGTGAACAATTTTGTGTGTTATTCTGCTGTTTTATTTGTCTATTGTGCAGAGTGTGTTGTTGTAACATCGCACTTAACATCACACGTCTGATACCAGAATTTCAGGTTTCTCTTAGAAGTTCTTGGTAGAAAAAGCTTCGGCCTTCAAAAGTAAAGAAGATTGGGTCGCCTTCAATGTTGTGCTAGCCTTGATAATATATGGGGTTTTCTTGTTCCAGAACATTAATGAGTTTGTTAACACGATCTCTATATGCATTTTCTTGCTCAATAATATGTTCCCATCTTGCTTGTAGATATTTACCACTACATCCATTGGAGAAATGAAAAGAAAGGGGGAATGGTTAAGTGTTATGCTCCTTTACAATATCGATGGTTCTTATCTCACTTACCGGAAGAAGGGCCTTTCATTCAAAATAAGGACAACCTCAAGTGGTCTCGCCGGATCATGTCTATTATTGATGCTTAGATCTCTTAATACTCCCACGGTTATGATGATGTTGAGATAAATGTCAGTTGTGGCAACTTCCCTATGTGGCACTCATAGGAACCTGAGGTTGCATCAATTATAATCATGCACTTACTATGCGGCAACTTGGGTTTCCTATGGAGGACAAACCCAAAGATGACTCATTGGAAGGTTTTAATATGGGCGAAGGAGTGAAAGATTTTGATCTTATAAATAAGATAATCCATGCCTAGGGTAAAGTCCATAGAAAAGGAAGGAAGGAACTGGGAAAGAAGAATTGTATAGCTAGAGAGCCATACACGAGATGGGTCCAGGCCAGAGCTGCTGAAGATAAGCTACCCTATCCTCATGAGCCTACCATGCGCACAAGTCTTCCAGAGTCTACTCACATCACTATGGAGGAAGCTAAAGAGCTTAAGGCCTTCATCCAAAGATTGGAGGAAGAAAATAAGGAGCTATAACTGAGCCTTCACCGAGCCACTGAAGAAAAGGATAATCAGAAGTGGGAACTCGGGCAGAAGAAAATGTTGCTCAAGGCAAATGAAGAAAAAGTTAATAAGGAAGAGTATAAAAGGAAAAGGTTCAAAGATGGTTTGGATCAAGTTTACCGTTGCCTGGATACTGTTAAAGACCAATTGAAGCGAACGAATAGGAACTGTAGAGAAAAGGAGCATTGGTGGAAGCTTGCTATAAAGGAAAATAAAAAGATAAGAGAAGCGCTCAAGGCTCAGATACAAGACCTCGGTATTTAACTCCATAACTTAGAAGAGAGAGTAGAGCGAGAATGTCGCCATAAAGAGAGGGCTCTGGCTACTTCTCGAGTTACACTCGAGAGGTGGGAAGAAAAGTGCAAAGAGGCAGAAAACGCCCAAGAGTGGGAACATCATTGGAAGGATAGATTTGACTCCTTGCAGAGGGAAGGCTTAGATTGGTTGAATGAAAGGGATCACGTGAATGAGAACTTGGATACCTACGAGGGAGCCATTTGCTTTCTGCACATAAAGAGGGATGATTACCGTGAAAAGTTCACCAGTTTGGTGGAGTTTTATAATTGGCTAACCAGTGACATGCCTTGGAAGCTAAGGGATGTGCTAGAAGACCTAGATAGAAACAATACCCACCCTTTAGTTGTCAGTTTTGTTTTGCTCAGTGAACACTTTTGTGTTATACTTTTAATTATTGCTGAAAGAATTTTGTACTTGATCCTTGTATCTTGCTTTGAATTGAATGAATGAGATTTTGGCTCCCTTGCACCAATCTTTGGTCTCATTCTTTTTCTGTTCTCATGATCTCTTTGAATGCTTATTAAATAAAAACAAATCTAAACGGTTCCCTGAAAATGAAAATGAACATAAACATAAAAATATTGTCACTTTCATATAAATCAAATATGCATCATGCATTTCATTTCTCAAATAAAAACTCATTTTCACTTCTCCTCGTCTCCAGTAAATCAAGTTGATTCCTCGACGTCGGTATGTTACACGCGTCAATACTAGGAGAGCAATGGATGAGATTCAACAAGAAAAAGTTGATATGCAAGGAGAAATTGACTTCATCAAAGGCAAAGTCGATCAAATTCTTGAGACAATGTTGAATCTGGATAAAAGGGAAGAGAAGTTTTGTAATGTCGTTACCGCAAAGAATGATGTTCCTGTCCAAGGGACTGCTTCGCATTTAAGACCTACAGTTCCTGTTCCTAATCATATGATGTATGGCCTGCCTCCAGACTTCACTCCTCCGTTTGAGGGAGCTACTCCACTAGAGTCTCCGAGGGAGTTACTCCGCAAGGACTGCCTGTTGTTAATCAGATCCTGATTCCTCACACTGACGAGGAGCTCCAAGATGAGTATGAAATGCAAAATTATCATGGTGATGCTCTAGTGGTTAATTCTGTTGCTACTCAGGATTCCAAAGCTATCTAAATGTGTCGTGTCTTAGTAAAAAAAATTGAGAGTCATGGAGGGGCATAACTCAACCAGTTTGAGTGCTTTAGAAATGTTTTTGGTACCAGATGTGGTTATTCCCCCTAAATTTAAAGCTCCAGAATTCAGGAAATACTAAGGCCTCAGTTGTCCTAATATCCATCTGAAGATGTACTGCCGAAAGATGGTTGTGTATGCCAAGGATGACAAACTCATGATTCATTATTTTCAGGACAGCTTGACAAGAGCATCTGCAGAATGGTCCATGCAATTGGAGCGCAGCAACATATGTACCTGGGCTAAGCTGGTTGATCCGTTTGCAAAGCAATACAAATACAACACTTACATGGCTATGAATCGTACTTAACTCCAGAGTATGGCTCAGAAGGATAGTGAGTCTTTTAAATAATACGGGCAGCGTTGGAGAGAATTGGCTGCAAGAGTGCATCTACCGCTCGTGGACCGTTAATTAATTTATATCTTCATGGGTACTTTACAGGGACAATACTATGAAAAACTAATCTGTAGTGTGTCGTCGGGTTTCTCAGACATGTTAATTGTTAGTGAAAGAGCAGAGGAAGGTTTAAAAAGTAGTAAAATTCAAGGAGGCTCCAACAGTCATGCTGGAATAAGGAAACCTTTCAATGGATTTAAGCGGAAGTAGGGCGATACCAGCGTTATCTCTTCTCAAAGGGGGAAAGCACCCCAAAGGGCGCTTGCTTCAATACCTTAGCTCCAGTACCCGTATGTAGCAGACGCATAATATCCTGCCATACCTTATCGACTAGTTGCTCCGGCTCCAGTTCTAGCTCAAATGCCTTAGCACCGGGCTTCGTAACCTCAATATTAACAACAGAACAATTAGCAATGCTCGGTCCAACAACAACGCCCGAATCAACAAAGGCCCTATCAACCATATAACGATGTGGATATCTCTCTTATCCCCATGACATATACTCAGTTGTTGCCTTATTTGAAGTAGAATGGAACGGTTGTGCCTAAGAGACTACTACTAATGTCAATGCCTTACAAGCCCTAGTATGACAAGAATGCTAGATGTGTCTTTCATGACAACTCAGAGGGTCATACGTTGGAGAATTGTCGTGTCTTCATGCTTAGAGTGCAAGAGTTGATAGATCAAAAAATGTTATCTTTTGCAGATGTTCCGAATGTAAGGAACACTCTTTTGCCTAGACATGGTGATCTGGGCATCAATGTTGTTGAAATTTTTACTGATAAAAGCTTGATAAAGGATGTGTTCAATTTGAAAACTCCCTTGACAGTAGTCCACGCTAGATTGGTGGAAGCAAAATTGATGAAAGAAGTGCATGTCAAATGTTTGATGTGTTCATCTGACCCAGACCAGTGTGTTGAATTCAAAGCTTGTCTTCAACGTTTGATGGATCAACGGGTTTGTCATGTCCTAATTTTTTACCCTAAGATTCTATTTTTCGTTTCGCATCGTCTGCATGGCATATCACGCATCTCATCTGTCATACCCCAAATTTGTCCTGCCTTTCTCAGTTTTCTCTCTGTAAGGTCATCCGACTTTTGGCCAAGATCTTCTGAGAATTAGGTCATAGGGTCTCATGTGTGTGCTTATCATGACTAACCAGCTTGTGTAGGTGCAGTGAGTTTGAGTGTAGATGGTACTAGTTCTCTCAGTCAAACATTTGAGGGCATGACCAATTGATCCTAACTTAAAATGGTCTTAGGGTTTCTACTTGATCAGGGTTCCACTTTTAGAGATCTTTCTTCATTCTTGGACCATTCGTGGATCAACACCTTGAAGATGCCTTGGATGGACTTTCTGGCTATATCTCGTTAAAATCAGGTTTTGGGCAAGAAAGGCTTGTTCTGACCAGAGATTTTCCGAAGATGCAAGGTTCGAGTCATGGTGCAAAAGATGAAGTTGTGGGTTCATTAAGTTGGAGGTCTTATTGCTTTCCCAATTACTTGTGCCGTAAACACAAGATGATTTGGATGTGGGATCAAGATACCTGCTCAAGTGTGATACAAGTTCAATATTTGCAAAGTAACCAAGTGGTGATTTGATAAATGGCATCAAGGTTTGGTTCATAATGTTTGGATTTCAAGTGGTTCGATTGGATTAGACCAAGAGATAAGCATGCTAATGTTAGGAAAGAAAATCCACGTCCAAGATTCAAGGTCACTAATGCACACTTTTCATAAAACCGAATGGTGAAATGTCAAAATTAAAAAAAAAAAATAGAGTTCAAAGTTGCAAAATTGAAAGTGTACAAGAATACTTTATGCAAGGAGGTAAAAGTTGGCATTAATTCCCAAATTCAAGTTTTAATCAAGTTGTGATTCAAACGGTCATATTCTTTGAATTCATGATTTCATACTTCACCATTGAAAATTCACAAGTTCATAAATCTAAGTTTCAAAATACAACTCAAGCTTTGAAAGGTTACAAGCTCCAAGTCAATTAAGAAAAATTCAAGAGTCAAAGGTTCTCAAAATGTTCAAGAATTCATGACAATACAAAAAAAGAACAATCCAATCACACGTCTAAGAAATGCCCAACCTTCTACACCTTCACGTTTGGAGTTACCCATGTTACACAATTCATAAGTATTTGAACCTTTCAATACCCATTTCAAAATCCACATTATGCTTGTCCAATTGGTCCAAATTCCAACAACATCACAAGAATGACAAATCTCCACTAATTAAAGTCAAGAATTTCATAACGGGCTACAAATTCAAATGAGCAAAGTGTGTTTGATACGGATTCTTGAAATTTCAAATGGTGCAAAATAATTACAAAGACCATAAATTTCATTTGAATTCTATCACAAAAAGATCATAATGGTGAAAAGACAATTATATGTTTAGGACAATGTTACAAAAAAAGGAACTCATGAACTCTAAGAATCCTCCAAGCATGCCAAGATGATAATTTCAATCTAAAGTCATGCTACAAACATTCAAAGTAGTTATTTACAAGTTACATCAATTTCCACACCATTTACAAGACAAATTCAATAAAAATGCCAAGCTTGATACAAGACTCATGGATTTCTTTTACAAAAAGTGCTTATCCAAATTGTTAATCCATCATTGAAAATAGCAGAGCGTATGCGATATTTTGGTCTGCCATATATTTGGAGATTCCGAAATTGTTGCTTGTTCAAATATCGTCAATGCTTGAATGTTACCTAAAAATATGAAATCCTGAAACCAGAGTTTTCACTCAAATGATCCAATAGAACTATGCAGGAAGAAGTCATTTGTGTGAAAGGATATATACCTGACAAAGGTGTTAACTTGATCCTTCAATGGCATTGTTTCAAGGAACAGCAGTGGCAATGATCAGAAGCTTTGAGAAGAAGATTCACATGAGTATGAATTGTGATGAAGCCCCTACAGAAACCGAGTCATACGATGACGCATCTCTTGTTCAGCCCATATCCTAGAATCACCGTGTAAGAGAAATGCCACATGAAAAGAGACAAATATGTCATGAAACACTTCCAAGACATTCTAAAAACATAATCAAGTAAAAGAAGAAAGTCATTCATCACATGATTTGAAAAAAGACAAGTTGTAAACATGTTGAAATAAAAAAGGAAGTTCATTGAATCAGGAACCATTACTATCAACTCAATTCTTTCCTAAGCAATCAAAAAAACTTGTCAATGGCAAGTTTCAGACATGTTCGGTTAAAAAAGGAAATCACATCGCAATTCATTTGCTTTCCACAAACACAATCAGACAAATTGCAATTGGAAACATCAATAGCATTCAATCCAGATTTTAATCCACAAGCCTATAAATTAGACACCTTTCACAAGAATCAGACACCGGAAAAAAAACAGTGTTCACGCAGACGAAAACATCAGTAGCATAAACACAATAGTAGAGTTTGAAAACCTCATTGCCGCAATACAATAACGTGTGCAGAAAGAACACAATAGCAGGGTTGCAAAACCGCATTGCCGCAATACACACATCAGTTCACACGAAAGGCAATAACAAGGCAGAACACGCATAGGAAAATTGAAGCATCAGTAATCATCACACCAACATATACCAACACCAAGGAAATAGACACAAAACAGATGCACAAGAAGAAGCAGCAGGCAAATTGAATTCGTACGCACGATGTCATCACAAACGGTGGCAGCATACACGCGGACGAAGACGAAAAGAAGTCGCAAGCGGAAACTAAAGGCGAAGGTTTGGAATCGAGCCTGTTTTTATTTCCAAGTAAGTGTTTGAATTCAATCCTATTCCATTGTAGTAGCTTAGGCTGCATTGATTTCGAATCCGTTGCGAAACCGAATCGACATCGAAATCACTCGATAGAGAGTTGTGATGAGTTGAATAGCAAGCGAGAGACTAGAAATTGGAGACGGAGTGTTCACTTGAGTCTTTGCTTGAGCGTGCGAAAAAAGAAGCTGTAGCGAAACGAGAAAGAGACGACGTGAAAGATGTGTGCGGCGGAGCTTTCCCTTGCCGGCCGCGATTCGCGTGCGTGAACGAGGGAGAAGGAGAGTATTGCTGGCGAGAGTGAGACGGGAGAGATGAGAGCCAGCCGTCGGCCCATGAGCTGCGATCGAGAGAGGGAGTATCGGAGTCGAGAGAGAACAGTGAAGAGTGAGGATACGAGAGAGGAAGTGAGTTGGAAAATAGGATTGACTTACTGATTGTTTTTTCTTATTCTTTCCTTTCCATATGTTGTTGCAAGTCGGGTGGGCTTTAGTTGCAAGCCGGATTGTTTTTTTTTTTCTTTCATTTTTTTTTTGTTAGTAACATGACATGAAGAATGGGCTCATTGCCCTAAGCCCATGAACTTTATTTAAAAAAAAAACATTTTAGTTTCATTTTTTTTTATTTGGTAATTTAGTTTATTTATTTATTTTAATAAGAATTTAATATTTAATTATTAGATGGTAATTAAATCTTTAATTTTGATTAACTAAATTTTTAATTGATTAATTGGAGTTCTTAAATTCTAATTGATTAATTAAATTTCTAGTTAATCTTAATTAAAATTTTAATTAATTTTGATGTTAACTGTGATTATTTATGTGTTAATCTTCTTGTGAAGTTGTGATGCCTGCTTTTGATGATTCTAATTAACATATTCCCTTAAGATATATTCCATTAAGTGATTAGATCTTATCTTGATCACTTAATGTTGAACTAGACATTAGGACCAATCCTTGGCATGATAACGTTAGGTTAAACTTTCCCCTTAATCTTATTTTAGATTCATAAAATTAGGTTAGTTCCCTTAGGATGTTAACTTAGACAACCTACAATTAGGTTCCCCTTTCTCCCATGAGAGAATTAGACGTGAGTCATCCCTAGTTGAGATGTAATTCTCCTACCCCATGACATAGTTGAGAATGATGTAGATTCTTTTCCACTTGAGAGAGGTATGTGGCATACTCGTCGATTCTATATCCAAGTTAGAGACCTTCTCTTAATGTGAAGCAAAGATCCATCTTCCATATATTTATGATGGTTTAAGTTGAGCATTCTCCTTAAGATGACAACTTGTCTCTTCTCTTAAAACCAACCAACAAACATTTCTTACCCTTAGTGAGGGGAACTACGAATGCTTTGATTCCATTCTCGTCAGGATACGTAGGCACGAGATGCGATGTCTTGGCGAGCATACTTAGGACTAACACCTTAGCTCTCTCCCCCTTTTCTTTTCACCCTTTAGCAGACAAAATAAAAAATAACATAATAAAACAAGAGGTTCCTGTAGAGTACTAAAGATACTTAGGATGCTAGCACCTTCCCTAGGTATAACCAACCCCCGAACCTTAGATTCTCTTTTGCTTTGTTTTTGCATTGCATACTTATGGATTTATTCGTTCTTTTTCCCTTCCTTGGATAAATTAAATATCGGTGGTGAATTAAGATTTGTGAGCCTAGTTAACTTAATAGATATGGTATCTGATTCTCACTGTGACAGAAATGGCGACTTCACTAGGGATTCTCAAATCCCATAAGAGGGTTACACCTAATTTGTTTTATACGTGTTATATTTGTATACTTGTATATTCGTATATATCTGTCTGCTTGGGTTTTTCCGTATACAGGGTTGTTACATACTGTTGTGAGATAAGTCCTAACCCAGACTTTTGTACACTTATGATAGGAAGGTGATACATTCAAGAAGGCTTATAGGGAGTTGATTCTCGACCAAGCTAACTTGAGAAATCACCACTAAGTTGAGGCCCTCTTGAGAGTAGTATTGTTCAACGAGTATTCGTGAAAGCATTACTACTTTCGACCTAGGAGCCTGTGACACTGAGGACCTTTAGTTACCCTTAACCCAACTTGGTCTTTTTAGGATGTAGTGCGATGGCTATGAGGGAGTAGTCCCAAAATAGTTGATACCCGATACTACACTCAAAAGAGGTTCTCTTGAGAATATTATTAACTACCGAGTATTTGGAATATTGATAATATCCGAAAGATAGACTGATGACTTTGGGAACTGTGTAGAACCCGTTGTACAGGTACAAATGAACCCATAGTACATACCTTTGGGATGGGTAGACCATTGCTCCATACTCGTGATCTTCAAACCTAGGCCCTTATTTGTTTGCATGTATATGTGAATATATGAATATATGAATATGTATGTGTGTGTCTATTCATTCATCCTTCCATGCATTCATGCACCTTTTTTCTAACCCTTTTTCAAGGAACTTAGAGTTATCTTGCAAACATCATAGGTTTTACCATGGATTTTGGAAGTTATACTCTATTTTATAATCCTTCAAATTTTTAATGGGATTTTCAGTTATCAAAATGTGTTATCCACTTTATGGTGTTTGTAACATAACCTTTGAGTTCCTTGAAATGCATTTTCATTTTGCCCAACATACATCATGTAGCATTGCATCATTTGCATACATTATTTCCCTAAATAACTCATTCGACCTTCTGTCCTTGTATCAATCAGCTGATTTCCTGGTATTTGTATCGAGCTTGAAGTAGTTATTGAAGGATAATGGAGAGGACAGAGAATGTGGATCTCGTGTCAGGCTTCAGAGTGATGACTAACCCGATGTTTGATCTTCCTCCTGATGACAATGCTTCACAAGTGGATGTCCCTACAGGATCTTAGCCTGTGCAAGATAACCCAGTTGTTAAAGTTGATGAAAGAAATTCCCGGTTTCTGAGGTATATGCCAAACCCTCAGAATGTCCACCCTGTGATAAAGGTGAACGATCCTAGAGTTGCAGAAATCGAGGAAGGAGTTCGTGATCTCGAGGAACAATTGGAGATGATGAAATGACTCAATGTATTTGGTCTTAAGGCTCATGACTTGTGTCTAGTTCCGGGCATGATTATTCCCCCAAAGTTTAAAATGTCTGTCTTTAAAGTATACAAGGGTGTTAGCTGTCTGAGATACCATTTAACGGTGTTCTGTCGAAAGATGGTCGCTTATATCGACGACGACATGCTGATGATTCACTGCTTTCAAGAATGTTTATGTGGGGCATCCTTGACGTGATATATGAAGCTAGAAAGGAACCATATTCAGTCTTGGAAAGACCTAGCTGACGCTTTTGTGAAGCAATACAATTAAAACATAGACATGGCTCCGGGCAGCGATCAATTAATGAGCATGAGTCAGAAGGACAACGAATCCTTCAGGGAGTATGCACATCGGTGGAAAGAGTTGGCAGCCCAAGTTCATCCACCACTCTAAGAGAAAGAGTTTGCCAAGATATTTCTAAGAACGCTGTCAGACTCTTATTATGTCAGGATGGTAGGCATTGTGCCATTAGAATTCTCTAAAATTGTGGAAGTCGGAGTAACCATTGAGGACGCATTCAAAAGTGGAAGAATCCAAGATGACTCAAATAGCTAAGCTAGTGAAGAGAAATCTGTTAGTGATTCCCAAGAGGAAAGAAATGTTGAAGTTGATGCAATTTTGGATTCTCCTCAGATCCTACAAGCTCCAATTCTGGTACCTTATCACCAATATCGGTATGCAGTGTATGTTCAGTGCCAGCAATCATTACCTCGTGGACTTCCGTATCAGCAACAAGGGTTGACTCCCCAAGATCAATGTCAGAATCGACAAGCTCAGAATCTAAATTATCAGAATCAGCAGAGACCTCCCAATGGTCTAGAAGGAGAGACTCGCCAGTTTGATCCAATCCCAATGACTTACAGTCAATTATGGTCTTGTTTTGCCTGAAACTCGGTGATGACACCCAGAAAGACCAGAGCCATGAAATCTCGCTCTCCTTGGTACAATCCAGATACCAGTTATGAGTTTCATGATGGAGCACTAGGGCATCTGATTGAAGAGTGCAAGGTTTTCCAGGAAAAGGTTCAAGGGATGATCGACGATGAGGTGTTGACCTTCAAGGGAGGAGGAAACCCATTTGTGAATGGAACGCCTTTATGCTGATGAATATGAAGACCCTAGAAAGTCCTTTCAAAGATGGTGAAATCAGGAGGAGATCTCATTCCCAAGATCATTAGGCTGTTTGTTTGTTTGCTTGTATTTATTGTTACTCTTTTGATTGTAAAAGCATGATTTGCATGTAAGAACTTGTTTGTTTTAAATGTTTAATGCAATGAATATGTTTGTCTTGAAGAAATCCATTCGTATTTACTCTTAAAATGGTTTTTTTTTGCTTTATAATGCCAATGCTACCCGATCTCTTGCTTATGCAGAGAATTAGATGGAGGATGACAAAATAAAAAATGCAAGATTTCTTGTCGTATGCTTTTGAGTAAAACTCTGTTGATGATGTAAGGCATTGTTTCAAATCCTCAAACACCGGAGATATAAGGGAGGTAGACCCTCGTTAACCCCTTTGAGCCTTGAAGTAGGAGTTTTCCTTTCCAAATAAAAAAACCCTCAATTTTAACCTGGGGCAGGGTAGTTTTCAGTTAAGCTGATCGAGCGCCCAAACTTTCAAAAGGAGAAGTGAACATTCGAGGACATCATACTTATCCCTCACACATTAGGAGGCTAGGAGTCAAATCCCTAATGATTATCCCTCAACTAGCTTAAGAGTGAGGCAGTCACCATCCTTTCAATAGGTCAAAAAACAACTTACAGTCACATGATTTGTTCATAAATAAAAAAGAAAAAGAAAAAGCCCGCTAAGTCAAAACCTATGAAGGAGATTTAAGCAAAATTGGGGCATCCCGCTGGACTTCAAATTCAAATCCAAAAGATTCTGTCCAAGCAAAAGTTAGGGAATAAAACAAAAACGCGAAAAAGCGAAAACAAAGGATTACACAAAAATCCTCAAAAAAGAACAAGTCGTGTGATCCTACACCAAAAGCAAAAAAAAGGTAAGTGCCTGTTGTGTCCAAAGCCTCAATGGTTTCTCAACATGTCAAACTCTCCTTGAGAGATGAGTGCTCGCATCGAGTTAGCTGAACATAGGATTGGAGAACATCACGAAGAAGGGGTGGGTACAAATAGACTTTGAGCCTTATATCCTTTGTTTCATAAACCATGAACCAAGCCACGTTAAGACCCTCAAAAGACCTAATTGAAGCAGGGTTTATTTTGAAAGCATACTCAATGAGATGACATTTCCTGACTCCTACGAGCTATGCTCAAAATTGGTGTTGGCTTTGTAAAAAGTTTAATGTCATATCCTAACTGGTGATTTAGTCACAAGTTATTGCGATATCTTTTTAAAAAAAAAAACTTCAAGACAAGCATGCGTGTTGCATTAGCAGTTTCAAAATTAACATTTTTTCTTTTTGCTAACATTGCTTGATACAATAAAAGCTTGCATATGAGCATCAGTGATGAGCTCAGTCTTTTGAGACTTGAAAATCTGATGAGTAAATGGAAAATCATTTCAAAAGGATGATCATATCCAGGGGCATGTTGCCTGAAGACTCTGCTGAACAGGGGCAAGTTGTTTCTCAGTTGTTGCTTTCACCGTCTGACCATCCCCAAAGGGGCAAGTTTGAAGTTTCAGCTATACAGAATGCAGTCAATCTGGGGCAGCTATGTCGAGATTCGATAAAAATATCTCCAAGAGTTTGAAGACATTGGAACATTTTGGAGGCCAAGTTTTCTTTAAAATCCTCTTGAGATCACTTTTTCTCATAGACCATGTACTCTAGGGCATTTGAGAATTGAAGATTATTTTATCCATTCACAACAACTGTTGTTCGAAATAGCGACTACCACACAGTTCTTCAATACAGAACATATTTTTCTCACAACATTCTTCACCCATGTCCCCAGTAAGTGGTCATGACAATTCCCCGGTGAATCTCCACTTCAAGCAGTTATGGCATGTTTGATGCAAGATTTCTCATGTTGGTGACATAAGAATTCTCAGAGAATTTCCTTGCCTTCAACCTTCCCAGTGAACTGGATGTTCACTTCACTCCTCAGTGGATTTCTCACAACTTCAATCTTCCCCGGCGAAGTGGATGTTTGTTTCATCCCCATGAAGTCTCACCTCTAAAATTTATAGTTGTTATGGCGATCCAAGCTTCCCCATTGAGATGGATATTTATTTTATCCCTTATGAGGCCTCAGCTCTGGTATCTCCGAAATTCTCATTCAGATTACTTCAGTTCGTCGTGGATATTTATTTTATTCCCCATGAAGTCTCTCCAATCCTGAGTCCGACCTTTCCCTAGTAGATCTTTCTCATCAGGAAGTCAAGTTCATCCTGACAATCCCCTAAGTGAAGTCATGATGTTATATCCCCAAGTGGAGTACTCTCTTTTCCCCAGAGAAGTTTGAAGCCTTGACGCAGGACTGTGGTCCTAGATGTGGTTTTCCATTCATCCCCAATGACGTTTCTATCTTGTGAAGTTTGGCTAAATATCTATGTCGAGATGTTTATTTCATCTCCAGTTTACTTCTCTTCGTTTGTTTTGTCAGCATAAGCATAACATAACATACATTCATTCATATAGATACATGGCATATGTGCATTTTGCATTTTATGATGTTTGTTTGTTCTTTCACTTTGGTCGTGTTTATCCCCAAGTGACTAGGTTTGTCTTCTCCCTCCAAGTAGAGTCGTCAGCCCTAAGCTGAAAGAGAACATCCTTTCTAATTCCCCATTGAATTCGATCCTCGTGGAAGATGGTTGATTTAGTTTTCTTTTCCATTTTCGAATAAAGATAAACCCCGGCTGAGTTCATTCCTCAATGGATAGAGTTCTGCTTGACCGTTCCTATTCAGTTATTTTCTAAATTGAACTTTGGTCCTTCATAATGATGATTTTGAATCTCTAGGTTGTTGAGTCTAGATTGAGTGTGGATTTATTTTGCACTTTATCCCCCCAAGAAAAATCCATTCGAAGATCACCATTGAAGACAAAATCTCTCCAGCAGTATTGTTACAACATTTTCTTGGAACTTATACCCAGACAACAAGTGGCAGCTCTTTATTTGAGCAGTTTGTTTTGTTCTCAGGTTTTCTGTTCGGATGACAAATGGCAGTCTCTTTACAAGACAGTTTGTCTATTCCCAGTGAATTTTCAAGATTACCAATTTGTCCTCCATCAAATGGCATCTCTCCGGAAATCCGTCAGAGAAGTTTGTTGAAGATTTTACAAGTGTTTCTCTTTATTTGAGAATTCCCGATACAAGGATTTTATTTGCTCCGATGCAATTTTCAAACTACAGCAATATTGCTCCTCAGTGATGTTCTCCCTAGTGAGTCCACTATTCAATTTGCTTCCATCAAATGGCATCTCTTCGAGAAGTTTGGTGAAGATTCAGATGATCTTTCCCTTTATTTGAGAAGACGTGTTTACAAATTAACCGGCTCGCATCTCCTTTAAAGACCCTCGGTGAAACTTCTCAATTTCCAATAAGTTATGGATTCCTGCTGAAGTCATAGATCTCCAGTTAAGTTCCAATCCCCTGTGAAGATACTCTCTCATAAGTATTCACCATTCCAGGAAGAAACTGAGACCAGTCCGTGGCTTATGACCCGAGACGATAAGAGGTTATTTTACCATTTTCAAGTGGAATACTTGATCAAAGAAGAAACTGAGACCAGTCCGTGGCTTATGACCTGAGACGAGGGGAGGTTTATTTTACCCTTTTCAAGTGGAATACTTGATTAAAGAAGAAACTGAAACCAGACCGTGGCTTATGACCCGAGACGAGGGGAGGTTTATTTTTCCCTTTTCAAGTGGAATACTTGATTAAAGAAGAAACTGAGACCCGTTCATGGAATACAACCTTGAAGCGTTGGGGAGGTTTATTTTACCTTTTTCTAAATGGATCATTTAGTTAAAAAAGAAGCTGGATCATATCCTGATCATGGAAGCTTATGTTGGTCAGATACCTTTGGCTTAGGCTACCATATGTTTGGTAGTAGGTAATCTTTCCTTCTGAGCCAAACACATGTTGCTTAGGCTATCATATGTTTGATAGTAGGTGGTCTTTTCTCTCGAGTTTATTACCTTTGGCTTAGGCTATCATATGTTTGATAGTAGGTAATACTCCTTTCTTTTGGTCAGATACCTTTGGCTTAGGCTACCATATGTTTGGTAGTAGGTAATCTTTCATTCTGAGTTAGACACTTGTTGCTTAGGCTATCATATGTTTGATAGTAGGTGGTCTTTTCTCTCAAGTTTATTACCTTTGGCTTAGGCTATCATATGTTTGATAGTAGGTAATACTCCTCTTTTGGTCAGATACCTTTGGCTTAGGCTACCATGCTTGGTAGTAGGTAATCTTTCCTTTCACTATGCCAAACAAGACATTAGACAACGCTTTTTTAGGCCTTAGACAGCGCTTAAAAGCGCTGCCTAAGGTAGCAATGTCGTAGGTAAAGACAGCGCTTTTTAATTATGAAAAAGCGCTCTCTAAAGTATACATTAGAGGGCGCTTATTCAAGAAAAGCGTTGTCTAATGTATGCCTATAATTTTATTTATCAATTTTTCTATATCTTTAGAGGGCGCTTTTTCAAGAAAAAGCGCTGTCCAAAGGCCCCCTTTAGACAGCGCTTTTTGAAGCGCTGTCTAATGTATGCCTATAATTTTAGTTATCAATTTTTCTATACCATTAGATGGCGCTTTTTAGGAAAAGCGCTTTCTAAAGGCCCCCTTTAGACAGCGCTTTTTAAAGCGCTATCTAATGTATACCTATAATTTTAATGAATTTTTTTCTATACCTTTAGAGAGCACTTTTTAGAAAAAAGCGCTTTCTTTTGTGAACTATAGGTAGCGCTTTTTCTAGAAAGTGTTGTCTTTTCTCTACGTATAATTTTAATGATTTTTTTTAAAATCCCATTTTAACCATTTTTTATGCAGAAACCTGTATAATTCAAGTCATTTCAATAAACCTGTATATTTCACATTTCCATTAACAATTTCTAGTATGGTTCATTAACCATTTCCACTAATCCCATAAATCACATAAACCATTTCCATTATAACTCAAGTCATTTACATTAACCATTCACAAAACTATACAATTACATTCCAAAATCACATAAATAACATAAATCACATAAACCCATAAATAACATAAATGATAACACGAAAACATATCGTATTTTTTACTTTGATTTATGTTAAAATCTTATTCCATTTCAGTCTAATCTCCGATTTTTCTGCGAATATTTAAGTGTTTTGCAGGTATTTCAGTTGCCAAGTCAAAAGTACGCAAAGTGTAGAAAAGAAGCCGAACGAAAAAAAAAAGAGCAAGAAAAGAGCAGAAAATAGAAGATTTCAAAATTTGCTGGTGTGACGACCGTCACACCTCCCTCACGGTCGTCATGGAGTTTAAAGTCATCACGCTCGTCACAGCCCATCACGTTCGTCATGGAAGCAAAAACAAAATTTAGACGTTAAGCTCAGACGTGGTCATGAAGACTCAGAAATTCAGTTTTCACGTTGCATTTTCTCCGAGAAATTCTAGGTCCCAAATGAAAATAACTGACAAAGGAGTGTGCCTACATTTTCTCCAACCGTGGCCATAGCTGAGGCTATATATATGAGAAGATTTCCAAGAGCCAGAGGTCTATTTTCTTTCCAAAGTTGTCGTATTGCTGCAGAATTGTTTACAGAATTTCATTCTTGTTTCACTTTGTTTCCTTTACCATTTTCCTTGTCGCTTATTACCGAACAAAGCAATAGTTTCTCACAGTGAGGAACTATTGCACATTAGTTTAAGTTTTTGTTTTCTGCCTTCATCATTTCGTTTTTACTTATTCAAGCAAAAGCCTACCGATCTGTGGAGGAATTGCTTAGACCGCATTTACCAGGTTTTTATCGTTTCAATTTATAGTAATTGTTTTTCTTTTATTATGTCTGAATTTAAGTTTAATTGTTTATTCGCATTCAAGTTCATTTTAATTAGTATGTAGAGCTAAACCGATTTTATCGGTATGTAATTGAGTAACCGGAATGGATTAGTTATTTCTAAGCTAAAATCATAAATCAACTTATTTTCTGGCTTTGATTTCTTAATTTAAAACCAACTTTTATTACGAAAGTAAAAAGGTAACAAAGGTTAAGGTCAAGACCACGAGAGTGTGAGATTTTACCCGGATAGCTGAAATCGAGCATTAGGTTTAAAAACAGCGAGAGCGCTTTAAAGTTAATTAGGACTTATTAGTTTCCAAAAATTATTTTTAACCTCATATGGGCTAGCGAGAGCAGACATATTGACTTAAAGGTATAGTCCAAAGCAATAACCACGAGAGTGTGAGGTGAGGGCTTTTAAACTGGTATTTTCTACAGAATTATAAAGTGATAAATTTTTATACGCTTAGGTTCAATGAAATCCATGATGGTATACTGAATTATATATCGATGTCCTAATCATAACTAGTTTATTCTTAAATTTTAATTTCCCTTTAATTTCCCTTTTTAAATCTAAAAACCATATCAGATTAGCCTTAGATTTACATAGTAACATTAGATAACGGTACGTTCGATTTTTAGTCTCTGTGGGATCAATAATCTTTTAAAACTACGCGATACGACTGTATACTTGCAGTTAGATTTATTTAGGCACACTAAATAGCGATTAATAAACCATTCACAAAACTATACCAACCCATAAAATAAACCATTCACAAAACTATACATTCACATAATCCCATAAATCACATAAATCACATAAATAACATAAACCATTCACAAAACTATACTATCCCATAAAATAAACCATTCACAAAACTATACATTCACATAATCCCATAATCCTATACCTTATATATATATAGGATTCTTTTTTCAAGAAGGTATTCACACAATTCCTCCTTAATTTCTTGCAATTTATCCTTCGTGTAATGAGAACACGCGTATTCATCAAAGTACTACATAACAAAACAAAATATGCATGATTTAGTTAAAAATAATAAATTATATGACATATCCGATAAATATTAAAATAAATCCTAAGTTATAAATCCATGCATACCGTAATAGGAATCTCTAATCTATCCATTTGAAGGATTTCTCTCATAAACCTCAAAATGAAATACCCGCAGTCTATGCCATTACGCTGACGAGGGCACTACACATAGACAAACAAATAAGAATTAATATATAGTTGTTTTGTGTTATCAAGTAGCATCACTAATAAGCAACATTGTGAAAATTAATATACCTCCACTTTGACCCATGTAACGTTGGTTGCTTTAGCCCGTGCTACTCGAGATTCTCTTTGTGCTCGGTATACGAGTATTGCTCTATAAAAGAAAAACGTAAATTTAGAACAATCTCATAGGAATAATTAAATATACAAATACACACGAATATTTCGAACAATCTCACTTACGTATCAACCACATCCTTCATATCCTGATAGGTTGACCAATCAGTATCCAATGAATTCAGATAATAGACCATTTCTCTTGTAGGATTAATGACAACCAACAACCAGTGTCCACTGTAAAATATAACAAAAGTTTAGATGGATAATTTCTATGCAAAAGATATAAATTAAAGATTAGAATGAAATTAGAATGAAAATCTTACCCGTTTCCAGTATTATACGGTAAAAGAAACAAACCTTCTGTCTTGCTGGCCATAAATCTCTCAGTTAAGTGGTCTCTTACTGAAAGTGCATTCAGTAAGAGACCACATTGGAATATGCTGACGGACAAGTGAACCAATGTATGAAGACAATATTGAACCGTTAGGCTCAATTAGTTGGTTCTCATCACTCCAATGTACATCAAACTTGATCCCTTTATCTCTAGCACGGATGATTGACTTCATAATAGTTATTCCACTTTTTATTTCACTTTCTACATTCGAAGGTTCATTCTGAGCTTCATTTTCATCATGTGTCTCGTGTGTGTCGTCATGGTCACTAGCCATTTGACCTCTAAGAAAGAAAAAAACAAAAATTAAATGACAAATATAAAAATTCATTCTCGTACTCTTTCGACAATCGACTTGAAGACATCCATTTCTTATCCATAGTTATACTAATTAAACTAAACAAAAACAAAAATAAAAAATATTTACCTATAGGGAAACAATCCGACTTTCACACTTTGATCACAAGTAACCCCTATATATAGCAAATTCAATAAGTTAGCAACTCCATCATATCAGTTCATTCAAAGCACTACTAATTACAGTGGCGAGAGAGAACAACTAAGTACCTTTAGAGATGTAAACAACTTCTAAACCCACATAGTGTCCAGATAGGTTAGAATTACCAAGATCCCCCTGTACACGTATCATAAAATGAAATATCATTAATTGACCAATTATGAGTCATAACTTGATAAGTGGCAACATGTAATCACAAACAAGCAACATACTTAAGAGCAAGCATACTTAAATAAGTAACCAAGCATACTTAAACAAGTAACCAAGCATTAGAGCAATTCATCCTAAACCTAACAAGATTCAAATCTAAGCAATACCTAAATAAGTAAACATGCATCAACTTAAACAAGTAACATTTATACGATAACCTAAATCTATCAAGAATCAAGTTTAAATCATACTTAAACAAGTAATCATCATATCACAAAGATAACCATCAAAGCAATTATTGAGCAAGATAAACATCTCATGCAAAGACAATTATCATACTTTCTTTGACCATGCAATACAATAACTATCATAACTCCACTTTCATGGCTCTATATATCATAACTCCATCAATACAATAACTATCAATATTACAATAACTATCATACTTTCTTTAATCTAGAATATAGAAACAACAACTAATGAAAATAGAAACAACATGTTCAATATTAGTCATTCTAAACATGTTAAAAAATAAGTCAGAAATAAGTCATTCTATGTACGGATCATTCTTCTAAAAAATAAGTCAGAAATGTATGTAAACATGTTCAAAACTTTATAACTATGGTCATTACCCATATCAACACTACACACAAATTTTTAAGGGCATATATTGGCAACACAAAAATAATGGCAGTGACGGAATAATACGACGACAAAATGGTAGTGACAAGAATGAAAACAGAAAAAAAATCGTACCTCTTCTTAAATGAAAACAAGAATGAAAACAAGAATGAAAACAGAATGAAAACAAGAATGAAAACAGAATGAAAATCGTACCTCTTCTTCATTTCGTCTTCTTCTTCACGAAAGCAATGGCGAATGAACAACCAAAATGACGGAAAAAAGTGAACGACGACAATGAACGACGGCAGTGGCGAATGAACGACGACAATGGCGAATGAACGACGGCAATGTCAATGGTTTTCAGCAGAGAAGAACGATAGCAAGGGTTTCAGTAGAGAAGAACGGTCGAGGGAAGAAAATGAAAAGAAGGGTCTGAAAATGATTAGAAATTATTTTATATTGTAATTCATAAATGACCTTAGAGGGCGCTTTTAAAAAGCGCTTTCTTAAGTTCTACCTATAAGAGCGCTTTCCTCAGAAAGCGCTTTCTAAGGTGGGGAGAATTTAAAACCTATAGCAGCGCTTTATGAAAGTGCTTTCTAAGGTTAACCTTTAGACAGCGCTTTTTTAAAGCGCTTTCTAAAGTAATACCTATAGCAGCGCTTTTCAAAAAGCGTTTTCTAAGGTGGCTTCCATTTTGGGCATTTAACAGCGCTTTTAGAAAGCGCTTTCTAAAGGCTGTCTTTTACAGCGCTTTTTTTAAGCAAAATTTTTTAAAGACTTATAGCAGCGCTTTGTCCAAAAAGCGCTGTCTTTGTTGCGCTGTCTTTGTCCAATTTTGGCGTAGTGTTTCAAGTTTATTACCTTTGGCTTAGGCTATCATATGTTTGATAGTCGGTAATATTTGTTTCCGTTGGTCAGATACCTTTGGCTTAGGCTACCATATGTTTGGTCGTAGGTAAACTTTCCTTCTGAGTCAGACAGTTGTTGCTTAGGCTATCATATGTTTGATAGTAGGTGGCCTTTTCTCTCGAGTTTGATACTTTTGGCTTAGGCTACCATGCTTGGTAGTAGGTAATCTTTCCTTTCAAGTTTATTACCTCTGCTTAGGCTATCATGCTTGGTAGTAGGTAATCTTTTCTTTCAAGTTTATTACTTCTACTTAGGCTATCATGTGTTTGATAGTATGTAATACACCGTATTTCTTGGTTAGATACCTTTGCCTAGGCTACCATGTGTTGGGTAGTAAGTTATCTTTCCTTTCAATTTTATTTCCTGTTGCTTAGGCTACTCTATCTCTGGTAGTAGGCAATACACACTTTTGTTCTATTTGGAGATACCATGTGTTTAAAACCATCTTCAGTAGTAGTCAATCGACTCCTCCCCGTGAAGTTGTCATATTTTCCCCAGTGGAGTTGCAACCTTTTCCTAGTATACACTTTTATCCTGTGGCATCTTTTCCGTCACAGATCCTTGTCTTGCATTCATTTCATATCATATCATATCATAAGCATTTTGTGGCATCTTAGGGCAAAAAATTGTGCATGTTTGTATTTAAGTCTCTCTTATCACGTCGAGACGAAGACTTCAATCTCCATATCTCCGGATAGAAGAAACTTAAATAGGGACATCTGTCATACCCTAATTTTTGACCCTAAGATTTTGTTTTTCGTTTTGCATCGTCTGCATGGCATATCACGCATCTCATATGTCATACCCCAAATATGTCCTACCTTTCTCAGTTTTCTCTCAGTAAGGTCAACCGGCCTTTGGTCATGATCTTCTGAGAATTAGGTCATAGGGTCTCATGTGTGTGCTTATCATGACTAACCAGCTTGTGCATGTGCAGTGAGTTTGAGTGTAGATGGTACTGGTTCTCTCAGTCAAACATTTCAGGGCATGACCAATTAATCCTAACTTAAAATGGTCCCTAGGGTTTCTAATTGATCAGGGTTCCACTTTTAGAGATCTTTCTTCATTCTTGGGCCATTCTTGGATCAACACCTTAACGATGCCTTGGATGGACTTTCTGGCTATATCTCGTTAAAATCAGGTTTTGGGAAAGAAAGGCTTGTTATGACTAGAGATTTGCCGAAAATGCAAGGTACGAGTCATGGTGCAAAAGATGAAGTTGTGGGTTCATTAAGTTAGAGGTCTTATTGCTTTCCCAATTACTTGTGCCTTAAACACAAGATGATTTAGATGTGGGATCAAGATACCCACTCAAGTGTGATTCAAGTTCAATATTTGCAAAGTAACTAAGTGGTGATTTGATAAATGGCATCAAGGTTTGGTTCATAATGTTTGGATTTCAAGTGGTTCGATTGGATTGGACCAAGAGATAAGCATGCTAATGTTAGGAAAGAAAATCCACGTCCAAGATTCAAGGTCACTAATGCACACTTTTCATAAAACCCAATGGTGAAATGTCAAAATTAAAAAAAAAAAAGATAGAGTTCAAAGTTGCAAAATTGAAAGTGTACAAGAATACTTTATGCAAGGAGGTAAAAGTTGGCATTAATTCCCAAATTCAAGTTTTAATCAAGTTGTGATTCAAACGGTCATATTCTTTGAATTCATGATTTCATACTTCACCATTGAAAATTCACAAGTTCATAAATCTAAGTTTCAAAATACAACTCAAGCTTTGAAAGGTTACAAGCTCCAAGTCAATTAAAAAAAATTCAAGAGTCAAAGGTTCTCAAAATGTTCAAGAATTCATGACAATACAAAAAAAGAACAATCCAATCACACGTCCAAGAAATGCCCAGCCTTCTACACCTTCGCATTTGGAGTTACTCATGTTACACAATTCATCAAGTCTTTGAACCTTTCAATACCCATTTCAAAATCCACATTATGCTTGTCCAATTGGTCCAAATTCCAACAAAATCACAAGAATGACAAATCTCCACTAATTAAAGTCAAGAATTTCATAACGGGCTACAAATTCAAATGAGCAAAGTGCGTTTGATACGGATTCTTGAAATTTCAAATGGTGCAAAATAATTACAAAGACCATAAATTTCATTTGAATACTATCACAAAAAGATCATAATGGTGCAAAGACAATTACATGTTTAGGACAATGTTAACAAAAAAAGGAACTCATGAACTCTAAGAATCCTCCAAGCATGCCAAGATCATAATTTCAATCTTAAGTCATGCTACAAACATTCAAAGTAGTTATTTACAAGTTACATCAATTTCCACACCATTTACAAGACAAATTCAATAAAAATGCCAAGCTTGATACAAGACTCATGGATTTCTTTTACAAAAAGTGCTTATCCAAATTGTTAATCCATCATTGAAAATAGCAGAGCGTATGTGATATTTTGGTCTGCCATATATTTGGAGATTCCGAAATTGCTGCTTGTTCAAATATCGCCAATGCTTGAATGTTACCTGAAAATATGAAATCCTGAAACTAGAGTTTTCACTCAAATGATCCAAGAGAACTATGTAGGAAGAAGTCATTTGTGTGAAAGGATATTTACCTGACAGAGGTGTTAACTTGATCCTTCAATGGCATTGTTTCAAGGAACAGCAGTGGCAATGATCAGAAGCTTTGAGAAGAAGATTCACATGAGTATGAATTGTGATGAAGCCCCTACAGAAACCGAGTCATACGATGACGCATCTCTTGTTCAACCCATATCCTAGAATCACACTGTAAGAGAAATGCCACATGAAAAGAGACAAATATGTCATGAAACACTTCCAAGACATTCTAAAAACATAATCAATTAAAAGAAGAAAGTCATTCATCACATGATTTGAAAAAAGACAAGTTGCAAACATGTTGAAATCAAAAAGGAAGTTCATTGAATCAGGAACCATTACTATCAACTCAATTCTTTCCTAAGCAATCCAAAACATGTCAATGGCAAGTTTCAGACATGTTCGGTTAAAAAAGGAAATCACACCGCAGTTCATTTGCTTTCCACAAACACAATCAGACAAATTGCAATTGGAAACATCAATAGCATTCAATCTATATTTTAATCCACAAGCCTGTAAATTAGACACATTTCACAAGAATCAGACACCGAAAAAACCAGTGTTCACGCAGACGAAAACATTAGTAGCATAAACACCATAGCAGAGTTTCAAAACCTCATTGACGCAATACAATAGCGTGCGCAGAAAGAACACAATAGCAGGGGTGCAAAACCGCATTGCCGCAATACACACATCAGTTCACACGAAAGGCAATAACAAGGCAGAACACGCATAGGAAAATTGAATCATCAGTAGTCATCACACCAACATATACCAACACCAAGGCAATAGACACAAAACAGATGCACAAGAAGAAGCAGCAGGCAAATTGAATTCGTACGCACGATATCATCACAAACGGTGGCAGCATACACGCGGACGAAGAAGAAAAGAAGTCGCAAGCAGAAACTAAAGGCGAAGGTTTGGAATCGAACCTGTTTTTATTTCCAAGTAAGTGTTTGTTTCAATCCTATTTCATTATAGTAGCTTAGGCTGCGTTGATTTCGAACCGTAGCGAAACCGAATTGACATCGAAATCACTCGATAGAGAGTTGTGATGAGTTGAATAGAAAGCGAGAGAGTAGAAATTGGAGACGGAGTGTTCACTCGAGTCTTTGCTTGAGCGTACGAAGAAAGAAGCTATAGCGAAACGAGAAAGAGGCGACGTGAAAAGATGTGTGCGGCAGAGCTTTCCCTTGCCAGCCGCGATTCGCGTACGTGAACCAGGGAGAAGGAGAGTATTGCTGGCTAGAGTGAGACGGAAGAGATGAGAGCCAGCCGTCGGTCCATGAGCTGCGATCGAGAGAGGGAGTATCGGAGTAGAGAGAGAACAGTGCAGAGTGAGGATACGAGAGAGGAAGTGAGTTGGAAAATAGGATTGACTTACTGATTATTTTTTCTTATTCTTTACTTTTCAGTTGCTAGAAAAATTTGAATAGAAACGAAATTAAATCCTTAGTGTTATAAACAACCAATAAAAAAGAAAAAAAATATTAAATTTATTTAAAATTTAATTTATTTTTAATTTGGATTCATGGGTGGTTCTGATTATATAGAAAAGAGAATATTATTTTTTTATTAATTTAAAAATTATGATTGGTTGTTTTTAAAACCAAGTGTTAGGTTTGTGTCTAAGTTTTTTCCTGTTGTAATTTTGTAATTTAGTTTTTATTTATTTATTTTAATAAGAATTTAATATTTAATTATTAGATGGTAATTAAATCTTTAATTTTGATTAACTAAAATTTTAATTGATTAATTGGAGGTCTTAAATTCTAATTTATTAATTAAATTTCTAGTTAATCTTAATTAAAATTTTAATTAATTTTGATGTTAACTGTGATTATTTATGTGCTGATCTTCTTGTGAAGTTGTGATGCTTGCTTTTGATGATTCTAATTCACATATTCCCCTAAGATATATTCCATTAAGTGATTAGATCTCATCTTGATCACTTAATGTTTAACTAGACATTAGGACCAATCCTTGGCATGATAACGTTAGGTTAGACTTTCCCCTTAATCTTATTTTAGATTCATAAAATTAGGTTAGTTCCCTTAGGATGTTATCTTAGACAACCTATAATTAGGGTCCCCTTTCTCCCATGAGAATATTAGACGTGAGTCATCCATAGTTGAGATGTAATTCTCCTACCCCATGACATAGTTGAGAAAGATGTAGATTCTTTTTCACTTGAGAGAGGTATGTGGCATACTCGTTGATTCTATATCCGAGTTAGAGCCCTTCTCTTAATGTGAAGCAAAAATCCATCTTCCATATGTTTGTGGTGGTTTAAATTGAGTATTCTCCTTAAGATGACAACTTGTCTCTTCTCCTAAAACCAACCAACAAACATTGTTTATCCTTAGTGAGGGGAACTACGAATGCTCTGATTTCATTCCCATCAGGATACGTAGGCACGAGATGCGATGTCTTGGCGAGCATACTTAGGACTGACACCTTAAGTCTTTCTCCCTTTTCTTTTCACCATTTAGCAGACAAAATAACAAATAACACAATAAAACAATAGGTTCCTGTAGAGTACTACAAATACTTAGGATGCTAGCACCTTCCCTAGGTATAACTAACCCCCGAACCTTATATTCTCTTTTTCTTTGTTTTTACATTGCATACTTATGGGTTTATTCGTTCTTTTTCCCTTCTCTTGGATAAATTAAAGATCGGTGGTGAATTTAGATTTATGAGTCTAGTTAACTCAATGGCTATGGTATCCGATTCCCACCGCGACAGGGTTGTTTAGTTTACCAGAACAAAGATTGATGAAGATGTTGTTGTGATTGTGCCTGTATTTGACCAAGAGAGACTCCCCAAATATTTGGTGATTTCTTACCAAATGGATACCAATACAGCACCAGTGAAGAAAATCGAGCCAATGGTTATTCGGTTTCCAACTCCATTCTCATTTGATAGTACTAAAATGATGCCTTGGAACTATGACGCTGTAATTTATGTAGGTGATAAACTAATGGTCTTGAAGGAGCCAATCATGACCAATATCGCTAGAGCCAGTGGGATAACACGAAGTGGAATGATTTTCTCTCCTGAGGTAATACAGAACAAAGCAAATGAAACAACAGTTGAAGCAACCAAGGGGAAGGAGGTAGCCCCTCCAGAAGCAGGAGAAAGTTCATCAAAGAAGGCAGTACTCGCAGAAGAATATAGGAAATTCTTAAAGATTATCAAAAAGAGTGACTACAAGGTCGTGGATCAATGTCACGACCGGCAAAACGACAGAGTCGCCATCATCCTTTATTCATTCCTAAGGAACATGGAAACAATGGTAAAACCTAATGGCTAAGGGTGAAACACTAAGTTCGGGAGTCGGTTAAGTGAGACGAAGGTACTATGCACCCCTCACCTTCATTGTACTCAATGAGATCCTCCTCTAAATTTAGGGCTAGTGTATGACTACGGATGTTTTCTTATTGTTTATATATTCATTTATTTACAAAATTAATTTGATATTTACAAAGAAAAGAACCTAAAAATGTTTTTTATAATTGTACTCGCTAGAGTTTACAACTCCATGCCTACGTATCCTCATATTAAATGAAAGATTAGAGTACCGTAGTTCTTCTCGAAAATGTTGATGTGCTGGTTGTTTTTATCCCTTGAAAAATTCTCACGCATCAGGGGCGGAGAAGTCTTTGATTTTGAAAAATGCCTCAACGCACAAGGGCAGAGGACTTACAGTTAAGGTGAGTGAAGTTGATTTTATCCCATTTTTTTAGTTGCAAAATATCTCATTTAATTTGATTATAAAAATAAGTTGATAATGATATAAAATCCCAAGTTTTATCCCTTGATCCCAAATCCTGATTGTATATCCCTTAAACCCTAAGAGTTTTATCCCAAAATTTATCTCATTTCTTATCCCAAAACTTATCCCATTTTTATCTCAAAGAATTATCCCATAATTATCCCTTATATTTTATCCCTTAATTGTTTGCATAAGCATAATATTTAATTTATTTAGGAATATAAATTAAATTATTAGTTAAACCTTTGTCCCAGATTGACCCATTTATAAAAAAAGGTTAATCCCTAATTTCAATATGCCTAACACTTAAATTAAATCCTTAGTTTTGTATTTTAATTTCATGTTCGTCATACTTATCTATATAATTATTTAATTATTTTTGTATTAATCTCATTATTATATTAATCCCTAAATATCATCCTAACTTATTTAAATTATAACCCTCATTATTAATTAACCCTAATTATCTTAACCCTAACAAATTATATATTTCATATTTTTTTATCTTTGTTATTTTAATTATTGTTTATTAAAAGATATTATAATATTTTTATCCTAAAGTGTATATATATATATTTCCTCATCGTGATATTTGAGAAAAAATTGAAGATTTTTTTTTTTTTTGCTTTACTTTTGTTTTTGTATTATCATAGTAATTTTTTTAATTAAAGAGATAGTGTTTTGGATTTGATTTAAAACAAATTTTGGTTATTAATTCAAACTTAATTTTAGTTATGTTTTAATTTCAGCTTTTTCTAGAAAGTTTAATTTGAATTTTATTTCGATTTTGTTTAAAGCGATTTAAATCTGGATTTTTGTTTTAAAACATACATATTTTTTATTATTACATGTTATTGGGTTAAAAAAAACAATTCAGGTAATAAAAGTTGATTTATTATTAATACAAATCGATTTACATTTTTTATTTTGGAAAATTTGTTTCATGTAATTTAATTGATAGGTTGTTAAAAAATTGATTATAAATGATTTTTAAAAATTGCTTTATAATATCAGTGTCAAAAATTTATGGTATTACTTTTTAAAAAAAGATTTATAATATTAGTTTTAAAAAAAGAGATTTATGATATTTGTTAAAAAGAATTGTTTAAATTTTCAAAACACATTTTCTATATGACTTTAGTAAACAAATTGATATGATGTTTTTTGTTAAATTAAGACTAATTTATAAAAATAAATAAAAATCAGTTTGAATGTGAATTAGAAAACAACTAGGTGATTATATATATTTTTGTAGTTTTTTTTAATAATAGGGTAAGGATTAAAAATTGAATATTAAAAAAACTAGGACCTAAATGGTATAATTAAGAACTAAAATAATCATTAATAGAGAAATACATAGCATAATCATCAATCATAAAAAAAATCAAAATTCATAATCATAAACCACCAACCTGTAGTGTCGGGAGCAATTTAAGTTGTTTACTCCTTCTTTCCCTTTCTTTCGTCATTTTTCTCCCTTCTCCTTTGATACAAATTTCTTTTTTTTCCTTTTTTTTGCTTGGAGGGATGTTGAAGGTTTAGGGTTTTAGTATTGTTCTTCTTCAGTAGTAAAGTGTGGATGAGAAAAAGTGTGAAAAACATGTTCTATTTATTTGTAAAAATTAGGTCAAAGAATTGAATGAAATTTGTCAGTTTAGGAAAATTTTCATTTGACCTGATTTTCATCTATTTCTTAGAGCCCAAGCTGATGAATCTGGATGAATTCTTGGCTTGGTGAGTTTAGATAAAAAGTATATTTTAAAAATAATATGATAAATAAAAATTTTGATTTTTTTGATTTTTTTTTTGTTTTTTTTTTTGAGATTTTATTCATTAAAACATGATTTTAATGAAAAAAAATAATATTTTAATATATGCATTAAATAAAATATGAAAATTAATAATTAAATAATAAAAAAAAATACTACTTTGGTGATTTTTTATGATTTAAAATAAAATAGAAAAAGTTAAAAGTAAAGAAAAAGGGAAAAAAAGCACTAAAAGTGAGGAAGGTGGCATTCGAACTCACAACCTCTCACACTCACAGCTCCTTACACATGCTATCTTACTAATTGTGTCATGCCATTTATTCGAAATAAAGTGGCACTAGAATGCATATGAAGCGTGTGCAAATTTTGGGGTACGACAACTGCCCCTATTTAATTAGCAAGGATTGAACAATCCTCAATGCTCTGTCAGTATCCCACTTTGATGTATCCCTGATAATATTTTGTTGATCCGCATACAATTTTGCTTATCACAGAAGTCAGACAGGATTCTGACGATCCTCTGATTCCGCTTTGATAAACCTTGGTAGAATCCCTGGTGAAACTAAAAAATTCTCAGTAAAATCTTGATAAAACCCCTGATACAACTTCTGATGGAATCCCTGGTGATAACACTTTGACAAAATCGTCTGACAAATCCCTGATGGAACCCCTTGTGGAAAATTCTGAGTAAACTCTCAATAAACCCTAATGAAACCCTGTTTGATGAAACTTCATATAGAACCCCTATATGAAACCCCTGATAAAACCCTTTTGATGAAATCCCTTGATGAAACCCCTTGATAGAAATCTGGTGAAACCCCTTGATTGAACCCCTTATTTGGATGAAAATCCCTTGATAGAACCCTTTGGATAAAATTCTGATAGAACACCTTGATAAAATCCTTTAATAAAACCCTGGTGATGGAACATATTCTGTGCTACTAAGTTGGGGATGTGAGAGGTGAGGACCTGTTCACTGGTTGATAAGGATGATTCAAGATGACCGACTACTGGATAAATTCCTTCAAAGACTCACAGTGAGTGAGTTTGCTGGGGAATTCATTTATTGAAAAGGTGTTTAATGGAAGTGTTACTTACTGGTAAATGCCAGTAAGCACTCTTATTTGGGCATTGTATTCGTATAGCTGGGGATTGGACCCCTAAGAGCGGTCATAAACCCTATGTATGCATGTTCATGTGTATGCATGTTTGCATGTTTTGAGTTAATGTATATTTTTATGCATGATGCATTATTTGGGCCGACGCCTCTTTTATAATATGTGCATGTAATGTATGACTTAGCGAGAACCGGTGTTTCCGTAACATTTCCACTCTCCGACCATTGAAACTTTGATAATGTTCATGGAATAGTCCCTGATGCTCTTTATATCTGGGGAATGTGCAACACGCTTTTGAAAATGAAGAAACTCTTGTGCTGGTTAAATTGTGACTGTTGATGTATAAACCCTGTGTCTTGCTTAGAATGTGATGCTGGAAGAATATGATCCTTTTAATGTTTCGAAATCAAAGTAAAATACGTTTTCCCTTAAAAGCTTTTAATTATGCCCAATGTTTCAATCCATAATTCAAAAATAATTGACACTTTGTAATCAAGTGAAAAATTGAAAAACAAAGAATTAGATTTGAAAAAAAAACAACTTTATTTATTGAGGCTTGGCCAGTAAATGGGCAATAGTACATAACAAAGCAATTCTCTTAAGGGGAGATTACCGAAAATTAAAAATGGCAATAAAAAAAATATTTATTCCTCTCTCTATTGAATTCAACACAAGACTAATATCCATTGTCTTCGAGGTCACGATACTTCGCTTCTGAAGATAATGCATGGATTGATTGCTAACATCTGAGTTCCTGTTGTAGTGTGGCTTAAGTGCTTACAGTCATATGCCTTTTGGATATCCCTAATTTTTGTCTGGAACACTCTTTTTGAGTCTTAGTCCACCAGGATTATATACTCTTTTTTTACTAAGTCGCCCTTTAGGGTTTTCTACATATCGGGTTTTATTATTTTTATATAAGTCCCTAATTTTTTCCTGGATTGCTCTCTCGAGTTTTCAATCCACCGGGACGCCCTAATTTTTGCCTAAGTCGCCCTTTCGGGTTTTCGACTTAGCGAGCTTTTTGACCTCTTTTTCTAGGCATAGTATTTTTTTGACTGTGTCGGAGTTCGCTAGTCGTGGTAACTCCGCTCCATCAATAGTTGTGAGAATCAGGGCTCCGCCCGAGAAGGCCCTCTTCACGATGTATGGCCCTTCATAGTTTGGGGTCCATTTGTCACGGGGATCTTTATGGATGGGTAGTATTTTCTTTAGCACTAAGTCTCCTTCTTCGAATAGACGGGGACGAACTTTCTTGTCGAATACTCTCTTGAGTCTCCACTGACATAATTGCATGTGACATACTGCAACCATGCACTTCTCTTCTATGAGGTTTAATTGATCGAATCTGGTTTGTACCCATTCTGCCTCATCCAGCTTGGTCTCCATTATGGCCCCAAGTGAAGGAATCTCTACTCCAATAGGGAGTACCGCTTCTGTATCATATACTAAAGAGGAAGGAGTTGCTCATGTCGACGTACGAACGGAGGTTCTATAGCCATGTAGTGCGAAATAGAGCATCTGGTGCCAATCCTTGTAAGTTTTCACCATTTTGTGGATAATCTTCTTGATATTCTTGTTGGCTACTTCTACGGCGCCGTTCATCTATGGTCGATAGGGTGACGAGTTATGGTGTTCAATTTTGAAATTTTCGCATAGCTCATCTATCACTTTGTTGTTTAGATTTAGCTCGTTATCCGTGATTATCTTATTGGGCACCCCGTAGCGACAAATTATCTTTTTCTTGATGAATTGTGCGATCACATGTCTAGTGACATTGGTGTAGGAAGCAGCTTTTACCCACTTGGTGAAGTAATCGATGGAAACTAGAATGAAACGGTTTCCATTCACAGCTTTCGGCTCGATCATCCTGATTATGTCTATAGCCCACATAGAGAAAGGCCACAGAGGAGTTAAGACGTTCAAGGGAGTTAGTGGCACATGAACTTTATCTGCATAGATCTGACACTTATGGCACTTCTTGACGTATTTGAAGCAATCAGACTCCATAGTCAACCAGTAATACCCTACTCTGAGAATCTTTTTAGCCATTGTATGTCCATTGGCGTGAGTGCCAAAGGACCCTTCATGAATTTCTTTGATAAGCATGTCCGCTTCGTATCCATCCAGACATCTGAGTAAGACCATGTCGTGATTTCTTTTATAAAGTACATCCCCATTAAGGAAGAATTGGGAGGCCAATCTTCTAATTGTTTTCTTATCCCCACTTAAGGCATTTGCATGATACTCTTACTTCTAGAGGAATTGTTTGATGTCATGGAACCATGGTTTATTATCCGCTTCCTCCTCTACTGCTACGCAATAAGCTAGCTCATATAGATGTTGAATTATTATAGTCGGTGTTTCATTGTACCACTTGACCTTGAATATAGATGCTAAAGTTACCAAAGCATCTAATAGTTAATTCTCTTCCCGATGAATATAGTGAAACGTGATCTCATCGAAGTAAGTGATCATTTTTCGGACGTGGTCTCGATACCGAATTAGCTTGGGATTATATGTCCCCCACTCTCCCTTGATTTGATTGATGATGAGAGCAAAATCTCTGTACACTTCTAAGATTATGATTCTTAGGTCAACGGCTTTGTCAATTCTTAGGATACACGCCTCATACTCCGCCATGTTATTATTACAGGTGAACCATAACCTAGCTGTGAATGGAATATGAAAACCCATTGGAGAAGTAATAACAACCCCGATCCCATTCCCTTCTACATTTGAGGCACCATCAAATATAAGCTTCCATCAAGATTCGGGTTCTGGTCCTTTGTCTGGGCCTGGTGCAAACCTTTATAACCATGATGTCTTCATCAGGGAAGTTAAACTGCATAGGTTGATAATCTTCCATTGGCTGATAAGCGAGATGGTCCACCAGTACACTCCCCGTGATAGCTTTTTGAGTGACATACTGGATGTCATATTCGATTAATAACATTTTTCGTCGGGCTATTCTCCCAGTTAGTGTCGACTTTTCAAATATGTATTTGATAGGATCCATTCTAGATATCAATAAAGTCGTGTGGCACACCATGTACTGTCTTAGGCGTCTAGCGGCCCATACAATAGCACAATGGGTCTCCTCTAAGAGTGAATATATGGATTCATGATCGGTGAATTTCTTGCTCAAGTAGTAGATTGCATGCTCTTTTCTCCCTGTTTCGTCGTGTTACCATAGTACACAGCCCATTGAGTTGTCAACTACCATTAAGTACATTATAAGTGGTCTTCTTGAAACTAGTGGTACCAATATAGGTGGCTCTCGTAAAAAATTCTTTGATTCAGTCGAATGCCTTGTGACAACTTTCATTCCACTCGATGGCTTAATCTTTTATGAGTAACTTGAAGATCGGCTCACAAGTAACTGTAAGGTGTGAGATGAACCTAGCGATGTAGTTCAATCTCCCCAGGAATCCATGAACTTCTTTTTCTGTTCTCGGAGCTGCCATATCTTGAATGGCTTTTACTTTGTCAAGATCGACTTATATTCCCCTCTGGATGACTATGAACCCTAATAATTTCCCAGATCTGACTCCAAAAGTGCACTTTGCTGGGTTTAGTCGTAGCTTGAACTTCCTTAGTCGATCAAACAGCTTTTGTAAGTTGACTATGTGATCTTCTTCAGTTTATGATTTGGCAATCATATCATCGACTTAAATCTCTATTCTTTATGCATCATATCAAGGAAGTGAGTCACCATCGCCCTTTGATAGGTTGCCCCAACGTTCTTCAATCCGAAAGGCATTACTTTGTAACAGAAAGTACCCCATTGAGTGATAAATATGATTTTCTCCATGTCTGAGGGAGCCATCTTGATCTAATTATAACCGGAGAACCCATCCATAAATGAGAAGACTGAAAACTAAGCAGTGTTGTCTACCAAAACATCAATGTGTGGTAGTGGAAAGTCGTCTTTAGGACTTGCTCTATTAAGATATCTGTAATCCACACACATTCTGACTTTCCCATTTTTCTTCGGTACCGACACAATATTGGCTACCCATTTTGGATATTTTATAACGGCTAAGAACCTTGCGTCGAATTACTTTCTAACCTCTTCCATGATTTTGAGAGTCATGTCGGGTCTAGTCCTTCTTAATTTCTGCTTGATCGGTGGGCATTCTGGCATGAGTGGTAGCTAGTGTTTAACGATATTTTTATATAGTTCGGGCATATCTTAGTATGACCAGGCGAACACCTCTACGTATTCACATATTAACCCAATCAGTCTTTTCTTTATGTCCTCATTTAGAGAAGCACTGACTTTAACCTCTTATTTGTCATCTTCAATTCTCAGATTGATCACATCCACTGGTTCCTGATGAAGTTGTATTACTTTGTCCTTATGCTTTAACAGTCTGGCTAACTCTTCAGGAATATCACAATCCTCCTCATCACCCTTTTCTGTTTGGTTAATCCTGAATTTGAAGTTGTAAGGGATTATAGCAGTGTCGTTTTCAATAGGTTCAGTTTTAAATCTGCACGAGGGAGATTTTCTTTTATTATTATGAAGTGATGGGAATGAGAGTATTGAAAAGTATTACCATTTTTTTGAAAAATAGGAAATGAAAGAAAAGGGATATTGATAAAAAACAAAATGCAATTTTGTTGATAAAATAAGTCATTGAAACAACCAGGGGGGGGGGGGGGGGGGGGTTACAAAGCTTGTCCATTTTCCTTGGGCAGAGAAAAGGACTTATTATTTTGAAAAGAAAATAGTAAATTAATTTGACACAGAAATCATCTTAGGAATCTCGATGGCCTTCCAATTGTTGAGAGTTGTATCTGGTGAGCAATGACACACCAAGTCGGGTATCCCTTTGTCTTCTTATTCAATTGTAGCGACTTGATCTTCATCTCTGAATCTAGCACTATGGAAAGTATCTTGGAGAGTAGCAAGCTTCTTTTTATGAGCCTTCTGAACCACTTCATTAGCCGGTTTGTAACCCAGCCCGAAACAATCCTTCTTCTCAGGTATTTCTAGAAACTTGCCCCAACCCCTTGTATCTCCGTTCTTGATTAGATATGTAACCTTTCCCCATGACAAGACTGATTTATCCTTCTGTAAAGTGACTGGCTTACGACTGTCCGCCATGACTTCCAGAGCTTGGAAGGGTATTTCAATAGTTTCCCAGTCCACCTCTATGTATCTGAACGACGAAAGATGACTGGTAAACATGTCTTCCTAACCCTCGAAAACTATTAATTTGTCCCTTGTTATAAACTTCAGGTTTTGGTGAAGTGTGGAAGTGACGGTGACTGCATCAGGGATCCAAGGTCGTCCCAGAAGAGAACTGTAGGAAGGGTTGATATCCATCACTTGTAAAGTAACCATGAAGGTATGTGGTCCCACCATTATTGGTATGTCGACTTCCCCAATTACCATTCTTTTCGAACCGTCGAAAACCCTAACAACCAATGAACTAATCTTCATAAAGGTTCTTACGGAGGTTAGCTTCATGAGGGTATTATTAGGCATGGCATTTAAAGTTGAGCCCATGTCCACTAGTACTCTTGAGATAATACTATCTTGGCATTTAATGGATATGTGCAAGGCTTTATTATGGGCTTGCCCTATAGGAGGCAATTCATCACTACTAAAACCCAGACAACTGCTTCCGGTGATATTAGCTACTACTCCATCAAACTGGTCCATTGTTATATCCTTGGTGACATGTGCCTCATTCAAGATCTTCAATACGGCATCCTTGTGATCGTCAGAACATAGTAACAGAGATAGCATGGAGATCTTGGAAGGTGTTTGGCTTAGCTGGTCTACCACCTTATGATCACTCTTTCTGATAAGCCTTAAGAATTATTCGGTGTCCTCTTGGGATACAGTATTTTTGGAGGTTCCTTCCTCTGAACTTGCGGTTTCTTTTCCTTTTGAACTCTTCGGGACATTCTTCTTTATTGATTGTTCAGAAGAGAACACTCTCCCGCTACGTGTCATTCCACCGATACCAGCTATGTTAGTAACTGATGGTGCTAGTACTATAGGCTTCTCTCCCACATATGTGGTAGTATTATAATTCCAGGGTACGGACTTAGTACTTTCATAAGGAAATGGTGTCGGAACATGGAAGACGATAAGGCCTTATGACTTTGCTCGCACTGGAATTTGAAACAGTATTGGAACCGGTATTTGAATCGGCATTCGGGAGGGCATTGAAACATGTATCTGGAATGGTGTCAGAGCATCCATTCTTTGGTAAGGAATTTTAAAAGGTACATGCCCTTAAGATTCTATAGCTGAAATATCATCCATCTTCCTTGAGTATCCAATTTGAACCAAGCCTTGGTCCATCATTTGTTGAAGACACCTTCTCATCTTTTCACACTTGTTAGGATTGATTAGACAAGCCTCACAATCAGTGCGCAACTTTTCGAACGCGTCGTAGCCAATAAATATTTCCCTTATCTTGGTCATAAAGATTTTTACTTGATCTACCCTTTTGATCAGGTGGTTATCTTATAACCCTTCAATTGCATTAACATTTGCCCCAGCATGCCCTAGTAATGGATTATCTCTCACATTTGGATTTTTCAGAGTGAAGGTGATAATCTTTTAATCGTGCAATTCTTGTACCTTGAATTTAAGGGCCAAACATTTCTCAGTGGTATGCCACGGGGAACCAGCATGAAATTCACATCTAGCATTGGCATCATATCCTCGATGAGGAGGTGTAGGATGGGGTGCTAGAGGTTTAATCTCCATCAATCCCTTTGAAATTAGATAAGGCATGATCTGAGTATATGACTTATGTATGGGGTCAAAGCCCTTCCATGGCCTCTTTTGATCCCTTCGAGAATACATGTTTTGTTGTTGTTGATTCTGCGGAGGTGGTGCCCCTTACTATTGGACTTAAGGCGTAGGGTGCGCCTGTGGTGGGTACTAATTAGGAGTAGCTGCAGCTACATATGGTTTGTAAGGTATCTGAGAATATCTATGAGTGGTGATAGGATTGGTCTCACCCTTCTTTGAATTATCACCTGAGTACCTCTTATTGTTGTGTTGACCAGATGAGGATGACTTCCCAATCTTCCCACTTTTCAAACCATATTCAATCTTTTCCCCAATTATTACCAGGTCAGCGAATCCAGTGGATACCGAACCAATCATCTTCTTATAATATGGGCCTTGTAGGGTACCCAAGAATATGTCAACCAGTTCGCTTTCCAATAATGGAGGTTGCACGCGAGAAGCTAGTTCCCTCCATCTTTGAGCGTACTCCTTGAAGGATTCATTACCCTTTTACGACATGTTTTGCACTTGCATACGGTTAGGAGCCATGTCCACATTATAATTGTACTACCTTAGGAAGGCATTAGCAAGGTCTTCTCAAGTCTTGACATGAATTCTCTCCAACTACATATACCAATCAAAGGATGCCCTACTTTTAGACTGTCTTGAAAGGTATGCATCATCGGCTTCTCATTTGAAGCGTATGCAGCCATCTTTCGAACAAAAATCCAGAGGTGAATTTTAGGACAAATGACGCCCTTGTATTTTTCAAAATCCGGTGCCTTAAATTTGGGAGGTATGACCACATTGGGTACCAAACACATTTCCGCAGCGTCAACTTAGAAAACATTGAATCCCTCAACAGCCCTTAGTCGCTCTTCCATTATTTTATATTTTTTATCAGCCTTTCGTCCCTCCACAGTGATAGTCGGCTTTTTTTCAGGGACGTTCTGTCTCGAATCTGTTGGTGTAAGCCCTAGAGGCCAATAGTTTTGGTACTTGTATCAAATTATTTATTAATAATAAAAGGCATTTCTTTATTATGTTTGTTTTTCCAAAGTGATAAAGTCCCTGGAATAGCTAGTTCGTTTAATGAAATATTAAGTGTCACTTAATCATGAGATTCCATTAAACATAAGGATATTATTCTTAAAGTATCCGTAGTCGAGCTTCAATCTGAAATGGGATAACCTTAAAGAATTAAGACTATTATGTAGATAGACTGATGATCACATCTTATGGATCATGGATAAGGAGTTATCAAGTCTTAACATAGGTATGAATATTAGGAGTAATATTTATACTGGATTGACCCACTATAAGAGTACTACATAGAATGTTATGCAAAGTGTCATAAGTTACTCTCATGGTGATAGTGGTGTATACCACCCTTCGACTTGAAGCCACTATGGACCCTAGATGTAGAGTTAAGTACTTTATTGCTGATCAAACATTGTCTGTAATTAGATTACTATAAAGACAGTTGATGGGTACTTCATAAAGCATGCTGAGGGACATAATTGTACACACAAACACTATCACAAAAGGTTTTGTCAGATCACATGACAATTTTGTGGCTTGGGTAGCAGTGATGTGTTGCTAGATACCGCTCACTGTTTATTATGTTAAATGCATAATTTAATATAATTACCAATGTCGCGAAATCCTACAGGGTCACACACATAGGACAGTTTGATAAGAAGGTTGAATAAATAAGGCACACTGTAAGGTACATTATACTTAAGTAAATATGTAACACCATAAGGTACGGTGCACTTAAGTGGAATACGGATTGTGGTAAGGTACCGCGTGCTTAAGTGATATACAGTACATCATAAGATATGGTGTGCGTGCACTTAAGTGGGTTTTTTAGCTTGCAGCCCATACAAGTGGTTCTATAAATATAACCCTTGTGCAGAAGCATAAACACTTGATGAAAATTCAGTTGTGAAACCCTAGAAGTATTTTCCTTTTCTCTATCTCTCACTCAAAGCCTTCAATCGTAGCAGCTAGCATTGAGACTGAAGGAAGTTATTCGTGTGGACTGAGTAGAGGCGTTGTTCATCGTACATCGCTCATGATCATTCCTTCGATTCAGAATCAAAGGTTTCATCGCCACAAGAGGTAACCATTCTATCACTGATCATGATCTTTCGTAAGGATCGTTAAAGGGAAATTTTAATTTCCGCTGCATTTTGAATCCCCGTCTGCGTAGTGTGATAATTCGCCAAAATTTAATTTGATTCATTTAATTAACAGGATTTAAATTAATAATAATAAAAGTGTGTTTATTATTTTTCTCTTGTGGTGATCAGTTATGGCCTTAGTTTTCCTTTATTTTGTTTTGGGATTTTAAAATACGACCTGCGTGTCGTGCCTCTTTTTTAATCTCTTGATGTAACTTCTTTTCTCATATCACTCCCTCGTAAGGAAAAAGTCAGTATTCTTTAATGTAATGTAATGTAATGTTATGAAGAAAAAGAAAGACTACAAGATCAAAGGAGGATAACCTTGGAGATCTTGCTTGGAGAAGTGTAGATCGTTATTAGGTTTAGCTTAGGTTCTCTCATTGGCTTGGGAGAACAATTGCACTAGGGGCCATAACTGTTTCATTTTGTATGTATGTTGATGCTTGTGTATGTATGTTGATGCATGTGAAAGACGATTTATATGATAAATAAGCCGGTGAGATCAAACTAATGAAAATTACCTCAAATTGAATATTAAGTTTATGCTTTCCAAGTTTTAGAACTCATCAAGACTAGTATCGAATAATGTAGGTTTCGCCTAACGCGAGGTGCATGTTCTATATTAGTAAGATGCGATAGGATAAATGTAATATCCAATTTTTAAAACAATGGGTCAAACTTAACTAAACAAAATATAATAAGATTATATACGTTTAGAAGCAAGAGTTGGGAATAATCCATGTGATGGATTAGAATAAGGAGTTATTCACCCATCTAAAATATTCGAGAATTGTATTGGATACAATTGGAAGGAATTCCTACCTAAATAGCTGAGTTTTGTGTAATCAGCCTAACACTGACTTAAAACAAAGTGAAATATGGATCTCAATCCACTAGAAAATCTTCCAACGGGATTTTCTGAATCAAATGGTGAGGGTCATTTGGTTTGAGTAAAATAGTGGGAGCATATTTAATTAAAGGCCTAATTGAATATGTTGTTTTAATGATACTTATATTTTTCCATTCTATATTGTAGATTACCATGACAACAAACACATCTAACAACATTTTACGATCAATCCTTGATAAGGAAAAATTGTCTAGGATAAATTTTCTGGATTGGCACCAAAATCGGAGGATTATCCTCAAACATGACAAAAAACTGTATGTCTTAGAGACACCTGTTCCTGAGGAGAAGCCTCCTAGTTCTGCTCCTAAGGCTGAAAGAGATGCTTATAAGAAGCATGTCGATAATGCTAATGAAACTGCTTGCCTTATGCTGGCTACCATGAATTCTGAATTGCAAAAGCAACATGAAAACATGGCAGCGTTCGATATGATCGAACACCTGAAGATGCTCTATTAAGAACAGGCAAGGCATGAGAGGTTTGAAGTTTCAAAAGCCCTTTTTCAAGCCAAGCTATCTGAGGGAGCCTCTGTAGGTCCCCATGTACTCAAGATGGTTAGGTATGTGGAGAACCTTGAAAGATTGGGATTTCCCCTAAAAAAGGAGCTTGCATCTGATTTGATCCTGCAATCGTTGCCGGAAAGCTTCAGTCAATTTATCCTTAATTTCAACATGAATGATATGGACAAAACTCTTCCTGAATTGCTATGCATGTTAAGAACTGCTGAGCAAAATTTAAAGTCAAAAGGGAAATCCATTCTGATGGTCAGTAATGGAAAGAAACAAAACAAAAGGCCCACCAAGCAGGGTGGTAAATGGAAAGGCATGGAAGTTGCCAAACCCAAACATATTACCCCTACTTTGAAGCCTAGTGAGGTATAGCAAAGGAGGGCACTTGCTTTTATTGCGGTAAGACCGGACACTGGAAGAGAAACTGCCTAAAGTACCTAGAAGATAAGAAGAATGGAGTGGAGACTTCGACTTCAGGTATTTTTGTTATAGAAATAAATTTATCTACTTCTGCATCATGGGTATTAGATACTGGATGTGGTTCTCACATTTGTATCAATGTGCAGGGGCTAAAAAGGAGTAGAGTTTTGGCAAAAGGTGAAGTTGACCTACGAGTTGGCAATGGGGCAAAGGTTGCTGCTTTAGCCGTAGGAACTTATGTATTGACTTTACCTAGTGGTTTAATAATTCAGTTAGAGAACTGTTACTATGTACCTGCAATTAGCAGGAATTTTATTTCCGTTTCTTGTTTGGACAAGTTTGGTTTTTCATTTATAATAAAGAACAATTGTTGCTCTATTTATTTGAATGATATATTTTATGCTACTGCACAAATGAACAATGGATTGTATGTCCTTGATCTTGAAATGCCAATTTATAACATTAATACTAAAAGGATGAAACCTAACGAGTTAAATCCAAATTACCTTTGGCATTGTCGCTTAGGCCATATAAATGAGAGACGCATCTCCAAACTCCATAAAGATGGACTATTGGACTCTTTTGATTACGAATCATATGATACATGTGTCATACCCCAAATTTCGACCACTAAGATTTCCCATCATTGTGAAAATCATCATCACAATATGGGTGTGTCATTATGCTTCATCAGTCTCCCCAAAGATGGGTGAGCATTCACTACTATCAAAATTAGGGTTTCAAGCCCTCTCAGAGTTCTTAGACAAAGGATCAATCAAGAAATGACATGATCTTCAACTTGTCTAACCTCTCAAACATCTACAATGGATCAAGAGGACTCCCACATCAAGGATTAAGCACAAGGTTACTCCCTTCTAGGTGGATCAAGCCTCAAGATCGCCAGTGTCACCAAATTAGGGTTTTGATCGACCAGGGCCTCCAGATGGAAAATTTCCTCTGGGCATGAGCCAAAGATCCAAAACGTAACCTAATATGCTCCATGGAACCCCATAAACCCAATCATCCAGTTAATTTTGCCTCAGGGGATGCATTCATAAAAAATTAGGAATTAGGGTTTCTTAACCTAATTCATCCCTAAGTTGACTTTTGGGACAAATCATGAACCAAGACCTCAAGAGAGGATTTGAGGATCTCCAATATGCCATATTGATCCATTTATAACAATGGATTGATCCAATAAGCTTGAGCAACAAGTTTCAATTTCATCTGAACCACAGTTAGGGTTTCGCGGGAAAAGTCAACTGTAACTTTGACTTTTGACCAGGACATGCTCCCAAGCCCTAAGACATGATTCAATACACTATATACCACCCATGGAATATGTCCATCAAGTTTGATTTAGGTCAAGGACACGATTTCCTGAAGAATTGCACAATTTGGAATTCATCTGACAAAAAGTCAACTGTGCACAAAAGTCAACTTTGACTTTTTGATATTTTTCACAAAAATGGATTTTTAACCCTAAAATGATGTTAATGTATGATTTGAATCATCATTCATCAAGAAAAATCAAAGAAAATGGGATAACTTGTAAAAAGGGTAACCATAAAAACTTAGAAAAATTTCTAAGTTATGAAATAAAGTGACAAGGGTACCAACTTTGGAGGATCATAACTCCTAAACTATAAAGCCATTTTTTTCCATCCAAAGCTTGATTTGTAGATCTCATTGCCCTTTACAAAAGCTTCATACTGACCTATGTCCAAATTCCTCATGGATTTTGAGTTATGGAGTGATCAAAATCAAGAAAAGTCACTTTGTTCCAACACTTAGTGAAAATTTCACTAAGTCAGATTTTGCCTTACTTTTTTCCAAATGTAGGGACATTTTTCACTTGGATCCAAAAAGTATCAAAACCAAATATGATTAAACAGTTGTTGTATCATATAAGAGCTTTCCAAAATGGCCAAGAACATCACCAAATTCAACTTGAGCCATGAGATATGACATTGGCAAGTTGCCTTGCTGAAATCTGCCAAGGCAAGGCAGAATTTTGCACTTTTGCTCGATTTGCCAAAATCAGCCAATTCCAAGCCTTGTCATCACTTTGGACACATCTGAGGATTGAATCTAAAGGGGACAATCACTGAGCCAAGCCTCCAAAGTCCTTGGAACAAAAAATAGCATGCTAAACCTAGAATTGCCCAAAATAGGGACAAGACTCCAATTTTGGATTGGATCATTCAATGGAAGCATCAAGGTGGCATGGACTAAGCTATTAGCAACTGAATTCAGTCAAGACTTATCCAAGACCAAGGGGACCAGCAGCCTGTGCCCTAACCTCTAGTCAATGGCTAGAGGAGACTTGGATTTTCATTTGCCAACATTGGCCAACCCTACTCAGCAGTTGCCATTCACTCTTCCTTGCAAAACAAACTTGCTCTACTATAAATAAAGCTCAATTGTGATTAGTTTAAGTACACCAAAGGCCTACAACACTTTCCTTTCTCAAAACCCACTTCTCACTCTCAAAAGTGCCTTTTTTAGCAAGTCACTATCGGGTTTTTCATTAGAGAGCAATTCCACTCAAACCAATCACACACACACCTCATATACATCATATGTGAGCTGATCAAACACTTAAATAGCATCTGGAACACTGATTTCTCAGAATCACCAGTCAATTGCTCAAGGTTTTAACCAAGTTGCAGTTGAGATACCATGAAGTGATCCAGCCAATTTCCATCAAGTCCAAGCATTCAAACACACTCCATAGGGTGTAAGGAAGCTGTTCAGATCATCATAACTCATCTGTAACACCTCCAACTCAGAAATCAATTTGCTCTTGCTGTCACGACCTAGAGGTAAGCCTAAACTTGGTCATCTCTCAATCTATGCATATTTCCTCGCACAATACTTTTGCCAAATGTTCATAATCATGCACGGAATGTTTCCCCTCAAGTAATTGCTTTGTTTGAATCGTGTATTAAAAATACCAGCCTTCATGCAGAATTTAGGGTTCTTGAGGATTTTTCGTGATTTCTTGTTTTATGCTTAATTTAAATGAAATTAATTGCCATAGACATGATCGTGAGGTTGAAACGAGTTGATTGGTATGCGGATTGCATGATATAATCAAGTATTCAGTGAGATTGGATAGAAAATGCAAATCTGGGCAAGGCAGAAAACGCGCGTGTTCTTGGTCCATGTTCTTGGCGCCATTTTCACAAATTCAAATATTTGAATTTTGTAATTTTATTTAACTGATTCAAAAATTAATTTCTCTCTGAGTTTTAATGATTTTGAGTTGATTCTTTTTTTAATAATTCACAAAAATGTTAAAATATTTTATTTTCCCAAAAAATCCCAAAAATATTATTTATTTCATATAATTGATATTTTTGCAAAGAATTAATATTTTAATTGTTTTTGACATTTTGAATATTTTTTCCACCTTGATTTTGCAACTTTTAATGACTTCTAATTATTTTGTAGGTCAATACTTAATTTTTGAAACATTAATCCAAGATCACAATTTGTTTTCCATATGTTAAACAATTTTGATCATTTTAATTGAATTTTTATTCAATTAAAATACATTTTGAAAACAAATTAGGGTTTTTGGATTAATTCAACCCTCATAAATCATTTTCAAACACTTTTGGGCCTCTAATAGAGTGTAAGACCCAACCCTTTGTAAATACAACCTATTTTGGGCCTCACTTATGGTATAAGTCCTGTTGTATTTCAAAAAGTTCGACGCGATCATCATCCATTTGAAAAACAAATCTTGGGCCTACCCTCGAGTAGTAAGACCCATTTCTTTTCTTTAAAACTCTTTGGGCCTCTTAATAGAGTGTAAGGCCCAAACCCCCTTGTACAAACCATTTTTGGGCCTCACTTATTGTATAAGTCCCTCTGTACAAGTGAACGGCGCGATCGTCGCCTTTTAAAAATCAATTGGGCCTCTCCCGAGCTATAAGACCCATTCAAAACTTTTGGGCCTCTAATAGAGTGTAAGAACCAATCCCCTTTTAACCAAAAACAACTTTGGGCCTCAGATATTGTATAAGCCCCTTCGCGTTAAAAGAAAATCTCGGCGCGATCGCCATTTTAAACGAAAAATCATCTGGGCCTACCCTCGTGTTATAAGCCCCACTCTTTTTTTTAAACCTTTTGGGCCTCTTGAGAGAGTGTAAGACCCATCCCTTTGTACAGAAAACATTTTTGGGCTCAGTCACTTGTATAAGTCCCTCTTTACAAATTCAAACAGTGCGCTCACTGATAAAACCCTGGGCCTCTCCTTGAGCTGTAAGCCCCAAATCTTTCTTTTTCAAAGCACTTTCTCCTTTGATTTTAAAATATACTGTTGTTTTCAATCTTTCTTTGTTGAACAACTAACCAAACAACATGGAAGCTCTACAACCGAGTAAGTGTTTATATGCTTTCATTTACCGCTTTCATATACATATAACTGTATTGTGGCGCTGTCTCGCTGTAAGTCTTTTTTCATAAACTCATATCAACTGTGTAATAATAGTATATATATTTAGAGTTTCCCCGGCAACTACGTCTAGCATTAAGCCCATTGATCACTCTTAAATAGTCAAAACTAGATCCCCATAGGATTACCAGACACAGTCTTCCCTCCTCTTGGGGTTAAACAATATGGAGATATGAAAGGCAGCATTCTCGGTGAACCCTTTCATAGACTGTCACTCGTAGAAGTTGTCAAAGAAACTCTATTCCCCAGAGATGATCTTTTCTCCGTGAATGGCATCTCTTGAGTTTTTTTCCAAATTCTCGAACTTTCCTAGCTTGATCTATTCCTCGTGAATAGACTGTCTTGAACTTCTCGGGGTTTGGGGACCCACAGGCTTCTTAAAAGCACTTGTCAAGAAACTCTACTCCCCAGAGATGATCTTTTCTCCGTGAATGGCATCTCTTGAGTTTCTTCCAAATTCTCGAACTTTCCTGGCTTGATCTATTCCTCGTGAATAGCCTGTCTTGAACTTCTCGGGGTTTGGGGACCCATCGGCTTCTTAAAAGCATCGGCCTCCTCTTGGGCATTGTTCAAGGACCCACAGGCTTCCTAAAAGCATCCCCGCCTCCTCTTGGGCTTAGTACAAGGACCCGTCGGCTTCTTAGAAGTATTCACATCCTCCTCTTAGGCTTCGTATAATGATTCTTCCTCCGGGAATGATAGCCTCCTCTTGGGCTTCATACAAGGACCTATCGGCTTCTTAAAAGTTTCCAGCCTCCTCTTGGGCTTCGTACAAATTGTCCCGACTAAAATTCGGGTACCAGATATGTGATGTTACGTGTGATGTCACAACAACACACTCTACAATGGACAATGTAAAACAACAAGAGAAACACACAGAATTGTTTACCCAGTTCAGTTCAACAACTTAATCTGGGGGCGACCAAGCCAGGGATGAACTTCACTACTTGTAGAATTAATTTACAGACTCAACAACCTCGTTGACAATCTCCTAAACTTAATTCCTACTAATGGACTTTCTACCTAAGAGCCCACTTAGGTATGAGAACACTACTCAATCCCTAAAACCTCTCAAAGATCAAACACTTTGAGAAACACCTTGATCCTGCTTCACAGCTTTGATCAAATTATAAAACTCTCTTGCTTCACAGCTCTAGAGAGGACAGATTACACTCATCAATTCACTCTTGAATAGTCAACACAATACTCGAACAAAGACAATGCTTAACCTCCAGTCAACGTTCTCTATCTTCTGTCTACTTTCTGTGTCGTCTTCCTTTGGTTGATGCGCTTTATATAGCCATCTGAATTGGGCTTGGATCACCTGCAATATCTGACCTGATTTGTTATTTAAAACTGAATCTTCAAAACATATTTTATCCCCAAAATCTTTTTAAATCTCAGTCTTTAAGCCTCCCTACAAATCTGCATCAAATCTCTATGCAACAGAGAATATCTATCCCAAGATATCCGCATCCAATGAGATTAATAGCTCTCCCAATATCCAGCTAAAACGCAAACCCTAACAACATGACTAAATATGATGTTATTAATTTTCTGCAGACCTGATGTCATGACATCGCATGTGACATCAGACTTCAAAACTTCAACAACTTAAATCCTTAACATAAACCAATGTTAAGACTCAATGTTAAGACATCACCCATGTGACATCAACACTGAACAACTTTGTTTTACCAAAATCTTAGCCAATCCAAGAACCAACAATCTCCCCCTTTGGCTAATTTTGGCTAAAACAATCTCTGCAACACCAGAGACTTCAGCAACGGAAAAAATTTGAACTTTTAAAACAAACTTCGCAGCAGCATTTCTTCATCACAGCTTCACAATGCTTTCAGCATGCTGCACACACTCCAAACACTAATCAGCAGCATAAGGCAAGCTCCCCCTCAATATCTACATCTTGCCATTGCAACACCTTGACTAACTCTTGGCTAACTCTCCCCCTTTTTAGCCACAATTGGACAAACCTCAACATGTAAGTCCTACTCACTACAGTTAGTCCTAAACAGGCTCTCATTGTCAGTCTAAAGTCAGCATGCAAGACAAGACAAATCATAGAACATAAAAACATAAATAGTGCATAAACAGGCATAATATTCAAATTACATAATAGGCACATCAAGTGCAGAAACAAAACAGCAAAAAAAAACTAAACTACTTTCTAGAAAAAGCAGCAAGGAAACTAGTCTTCATCAGAGCTGGCCCCATCTTCATCATCAGTGCTAGGACCACCTTCTTCAGAACCTGGTTCTTCAACATCATCATCACCTTGTTCCAAGGATTTGATCATCTGCTCAATTCTCAACTTTCTAGCAGTGCTAGTACTGATAACCACATTAAGATCCTTGCATGTTGTCTTCAATTCTTCAATCAACTCAGCTTTAGTCCTGGCCTTTTTCACACCAGAACTTGATGTTACAACAATGTCTGGAACATGATGTCCAGCAAACAACTTAGGATGCAAGGACAAGGCTGACTCCCTCTTGCAAGCTATATCTGAACTTGTTAAAGTTTCAGGATGTTGCTCCAAGATGATACCACAAACAAGGGATGGGAATGCTATAGGTAACTTGATAGCATTTGTTTCAGCATGTTTCACCACTTGCTCAAAGATGTAGCTTCCAAAGTCAAACTTGATCTTCTTCCCAACAGCATAGATAAACCTACCCAATCCAACAGCTATTGTTGTGTTGTGGTTTGTTGGCACCCAGTTGGCTGCTCCAATTCTGTGAAGAATGGCATACTTGATGCTAAGTTTACTAGCCTTCAACTTCTCTTTCAAAGGCCAAACCTTTACCTGACCAGCTGTAATCTCTTTACATATTTCATTATCAGTCATCTCAAGTTCACTATACTCTTCATCATCTCTTCCCAGATACTTGTTGATTGTACTTGGAGAGAAATTAATGCACTTTCCTCTCACATAGGCTTTCATGAAATCAATGCTCCTTTTATCAGCAATTTTTCCAGAAATGTTGACAACAAATTCTTTGACAAGACCCTCATAGCACTTAGGAAATTTGGTCACAGTCTTCACCAACCCAACCTCATTAATCAGCTCCATAATATCCTTCATCTCTAAAGCTTCTTTCCCAAGCTCCCTCTCTAGGGCTCATCTTCTCTGACATACAAATTTCCACATTGATGCACTGCTGGCATAATGAAAGGAAATGTTATCAACTGGTACTTCAGGGACTTTGTCAGAGATTCTCTTCAAAATTGTTCTTCTGACAGGTGTGATGTCATGAGCATCATCCTCAACATCAAAGTCAGAATCAGAATCTTCCCTGATCTTCCTCTTTTTGGAGGGTGTAGCAACCTTGCTCCAAGGTTTTGTAGGACCAACAACAGCAGTTTTCTTCTTGCCTTCAGAAGACTTCTTTGGAGAGGATTCAACAGTCTTTCCTTTCCTTGTCTTTAGTCTCTTAGCAATACTTGGAACAACTTTACCAATGACTTCATCATCAGATAAACCAACCACACTGATCACATCCTCATTCTTTTCTTCACCAGGAGTAGCTTCAACAGGTGATGTTCTAACATCCCCCTTAACATTAGCTTCCTTATGCACATCATCTTCTTCCACTCCCACTTCAGAATCTTCAATAACAGACATAGCAAGTCTATGAAGATTTGTAGCAACACTTTGCATGTCCTCCTTTTCCCTTTCAGCAGGCATTTTCCTAAGTGGTCTAGATATACCCTTTATAGGAAGCCCTTTCTCAAAGATCTTATCGACAATCTGACCTAAGCTTTTGTCAACATCTACGCTTTCTTCACCAGTTTGAGAAGTGGATGACCTAGGTGTTGTTTTATCACTAAATAGAACACTAGAGACAAGCTTCTTTGTTTAATTATCTCTAAAGATAGTCCCAACCCTTTTTGAAACAAGTTTAGAAGGTCTAGATTTATTTGACTCTGGGAGCATCATAGAGATGGGTTCTACATTCAACGCTTCTTCTGCAGTCCCCTCTTCTGTAGAAACCCTAGCTTTATCTCGTGGGGAACATTGTGAGGCAGATTTCTTTGATGGAGAAGACATCTGTTTTGACATGGTTCCCTTGAACCAGTATAGGTTCAGAGACAGAGGATTCTTCTTGTTGAAGGAGATGAACAGTCGGGAGATATGAGCTTTGATGAAACGTGATATTGCTACAATAGGGAATGATGGTCTAAGATATGACGCTTGATTTTATGTATCCCAATCAATGAGTTTCTCCCTCCAAATTAACTTTCCTTTTAAAAATTTAAAAGGATTCACATTAAGAGTAATTAACCCTAATTGACCTTTCAGCAGACTTTCACACTTGTTGTCACAATCTGATGTTACAACATCAACCTTAACATCACCAGATAAGCTGTCCACTTGAGGCACCCATTGATAGCAATTATCTCTGGATCTTATTCCCTTCATCACTACCTCATTCTGCTCATTTGTCACCACACACTCATCTTTGGTGTAACTGACCTTATATCCATCATCACAGAGCTGACTTATGCTAATCAGGTTAGCACTCAAACCTTTAGAAGCACATTGTCAAGTTCAGGTCCACCATGACACTTTACTTTTCCAACACCTTTCAAGAATAGGAAGAAAACCCGTAGACTCGGACATTCTCAATACCCTTTGGATTTCCCATTTCCTTAAAGAACATGAAATAACCCTGATCCTCGAATCAAAATCCCTGAGTGCAAACATTACTCATATAAGAACTGATTTTCTCTTTAAATCAGCATACTTGACCTGTCACTCAACTGAAACAGCACCATAGCCTCCTCTTGAACTTTGTACCATGATTCTCCCTAGCAGAGCTAACAATTTTAGCCTCCATCTCGGGCTTCGTACGAGATACCAAAGACTCTCTCTTGTTGAGTCAATCCCTTTTTCAGCCTCCATCTCGGGCTTTATACGAGATACCAAAAGACTCCCTCGTTGAGTCAAAACCTTTTAGCTTCTCTCTCGGGCTTTGTACGAGACACATAATAGCCTCCTCTTAGGCTTCATATAAGAAAACCACTAGTTGATCCAATCAACCTTTTAGCATCAAAGCTGTGTCGCGTTCACAGTACATAGACATCAAGAACTCCTTCCCCTTCATCTAATCACTGTAAGCGGCAAGCCTCTGGATCATCTACATCCATGCCACTGTCCCTCTTTTAGCATGAGAAATTCCTAAGGAAAGATGGCATTGCTCTACACTGAGTTAAAGTATTCTCCTTCAGGTCAAAAACCCTTATAAAGGAGATTATGGCATTGCTGGATTCACATATCCCAGTTAAAGTAATCCTCCTTTATAAACCAGTCACCCAACAGTTGTGACAAACAAACCTCTTTTGAGATGACAAATTCTCTCTGAAGTTGAAACCCTTCAGCTTCACATCTTGGGCTTTGAACAAGATACAAACCACCTTTAGCTTCACGTCTTGGGCTTTGAACAAGACACCAAAACACCATTTCCTCCCATAGAATAGGAGGAACTACGATCGCTCTGATTTCCCTGTTTCAGAAAAAATGGGAATATGTAGGCATAAGATTGAAAGAAAAATCTTAGCGAGCACACTAAACAAAAACCCAAAATCCCTTACTTTCATACATCCGTCCTAACATCTTAACCTCCCACCAATCGACCAAACACTATTTTTAACAAAATAAACCTAAAAGAGACCCCAAATCTTTGTAGTATCTGTAAACCAACAGTTTTAACTGTTTAACCTCAGTTTGCAAGCAGGGTTAATTTGAGACATCTATTTCCCTTCCTTCATCAGCTTCAATAGGATAAAAAATGAATCAAGCTGTAGATACCAAAGAGCGATAGTGCTTCGCAACCACGTCCAAAATCGCTCGCTACAACATGCAGATCTTGTTTAATTGGAAAGATGACAAAGTCCCCATTCACAGAAAAAAGTGAAAGGGCTAATGATCTTTTGGCCCTCATACATACTGATGTATGTGGACCACTGAACATACCAGCCAGAGGAGGTTTTCAATACTTCATCACATTTACCGATGATTTCAGTAGATATGGTTATGTCTATTTAATGAAACACAAATCTGAATCCTTGGAAAACTTCAAGGAGTTCAAGAATGAAGTACAAAATCAACTAGGTAAGAATATTAAAACTCTTTGATCAGATCGAGGCGGTGAATATTTAAGCCTAGAGTTTGATGACCATCTAAAAGAGTGTGGGATTCTATCTCAACTCACTCCTCCTGGAACACCATAATGGAATGGTGTATCCGAGAGAATAAATTGAACCTTGTTAGACATGGTCCGATCCGTGATGAGTCACGCCGATCTTCCAAACTCCTTTTGGGGACATGCACTACTGACAGCAGCTTACACACTTAACCATGTTCCATCCAAAAAGGTTAAAAAGACACCATATGAAATATAGAGTGGTAAAAAACCACACATGTCTTACATGAAGATTTGGGGTTGTGAAGTTTATGTGAAACGACAAATTTCAACTAAGCTTGAGCCCAAATCTGACAAATGCTTATTTGTGGGGTATCCTAAAGAAACAAGAGGGTGTTACTTCTACAATCCTTCTGAGGGCAAAGTGTTTGTCGTTCGAACTGGAATTTTCTTGGAAAGGGACTTTATTTCCAAAGGAATAAGTGGGAGGAAAGTAGATCTTGAAGAAATTCAAGAATCACAAAGCATTGATACACCTATGGAGGAATTGGAGCAGGAACCATAAGTAGTTGTGGAAGAGCAACCTGCTCAAGTAGAATAAGACCAACGTAGATCGAGCAGGATACGTCACCAACCAGAGAGATATGGATATCTCATAACTGATCAAGGTGATGTATTACTCATGGATCAAGATGAGCCTGTAACCTATCAAGAGGCCATAACTGGTCCTGAGTCTGAGAAGTGGATAGAAGCCATGAAATTTGAAATGGATTCCATGTACACAAACCAGGTTTAGACCTTGGTAGAGCCTCCTGTAGGAGTTAATCCTATAGGATGCAAGTGGGTCTTCAAAAAGAAGACTGACATGGATAGTAAGGTACATACCTATAAGGAAAGAATGGTTGCTAAAGGTTATAAACAAATTCATGGTGTAGACTATGATGAAACCTTTTCACCAGTTGCAATGCTTAAATCTGTTTGGATTTACTTGCTATTGCTGCATATCATGATTATGAAATATGGCAGATGGATGTCAAGACTGCTTTCCTTAATGGGAATCTTCTTGAGGATGTGTACATGACACAACCTGAAGGATTTGACATACCAGAAGAAGCCCAAAGGATATGCAAGTTACAACGATCAATCTATGGATTAAAGCAAGCTTCCAGAAGTTGGAATCTTCGTTTTGATGAAACTGTAAAACAATATGGATTCATAAAGAATGAAGATGAGCCTTGTGTCTACAAGAAGGTTAGTGGTAGCATGATCGTCTTCCTGGTATTATATGTAGATGACATATTAATCATTGGAAACAATGTCCCTACCTTGCAACAAGTAAAAACTTGGTTAGGGAAATGCTTTTCTATGAAGGAACTTGGTGAAGCAGCCTATATATTAGGAATCAAGATCTATAGAGATAGATCATAAAAACTGCTTGGCCTAAGTCAGAGTACATACATAGACAAAGTGCTGAGATGCTTTAATATGCATGATTCCAAGAAAGGATTCATACCTATGCAACATGGCATGTGTCTATCAAAAACACAATCTTCTTCAATTGAGGAAGAAAGGGATCACATGAATAAGATTCCATATGCATCTGCAATAGGATCTATCATGTATGCCATGTTATGTACTCGACCAGATGTCTCGTATGCTTTAAGTGCAACAAGTAAGTACCAATATGATCCCGGTGATGCTCATTGGGTACCTGTCAAGAATATCCTTAAGTACTTGAGAAGGGCTAAGGATTCATTCTTGATATATGGAGGTCAGGAAGAGCTCGCGGTAATTGGATACACCGATGCTAGCTTCCAGACAGATAAGGATGACTTTAAATCGCAATCTGGTTATGTGTTCTGCCTAAATGGAGGCGCTGTGAGTTGGAAAAGTTCAAAGCAAGAAATAGTTGCTGCTTCTACAACTGAGGCCGAGTATATTGTTGCCTCAAATGCAACAAATGAATTTGTTTGGATCAAAAAGTTTATTAGTGAACATGGCATATTCCCTAGCATTGTGGATCCCATTGATCTCTATTGTGATAACAATGGTACCATCGCACAAGCTAAGGAGCCTAGATCTCACCAACGATCCAAACACATACTTAGGGGTTATCATCTCATTCGAGAGATAATAGATCGGGAGATGTGAAGATATGCAGAGTACCTACACTTGACAACATTGCCGACCCACTAACAAAGCCTCTTGTGTAGCAGAAGCATGATGGCCATACTAGATCTATGGGTATTAGGGGTATGCCTGAATGGCTCTAGTGCTAGTGGGAGATTGTTGGTGTAAGCCCTAGAGGCCAATACTTTTGGTACTTGTATCATATTATTTATTAATAATAAAAGGAATTTCTTTATTATGTTTATTTTTCCAAAGTGATAAAGTCCCTAGAATATCTAGTTCATTTAATGAAATATTAAGTGTGACTCAATCATGAGATTCCATTAAACATAAGGACACTATTCTTAAAGTATCCGTAGTCGAGCTTTAATGTGAAATGGGATAACCTTAAAGCATTAAGACTATTATGTAGATAGACTGATGATCACATCTCATGGATCATGGATAAGGAGTTATCAAGTCTTAACATAGGTATGAATATTAGGAGTAATATTTATACTGGATTGACCCACTATGAGAGTACTACATAGAATGTTATGCAAAGTGTCGTAAGTTACTCTCATGGTGATAGTGGTGTATACCACCCTTCGACCTGAAACCACTATGGACCCTAGATGTAGAGTAAAGTACTTTATTGCTGATCAAACATTGTCCATAATTGGATGACTAAAGACAGTTGATGAGTACTTCATAAAGCATGCTGAGGGACATGAGTGACCTAGATGGAATTTGTCCATCCTGTATAACAGGATAAATGTCTAAGGGCCAATATTGAACTGAACAAGGATGACATGGTATATGCCTTGTGTTCAATATAGACATAAAAGCAACAGGGTAATTGTACACACAAGCACTATCACAAAAGGTTTTGTCAGATCACATGGGTCACAAAAGGATGACACGGTATATGCCTTGGGTAGCAGTGATGTGTTGCTAGATACCGCTCACTGTTTATTATGTTAAATGGATGATTTAATATAATTACCAACGTCGCGAAATCCTACAGGGTCACACACATAACGACAGTTTGATAAGAGGTAGAGTAAATAAGGCACACCGTAAGGTACGGTGTACTTAAGTAAATATGTAACACTGTAAGGTACAATGCACTTAAGTGGAATACAGATTATGGTAAGGTACCGCGTGCTTAAGTGATATACGGTGCATCATAAGATATGGTGTGCGTGCACTTAAGTGGGCTTTTTAGCTTGCAGCCCACACAAGTGGTTCTATAAATATAACCCTTGTGCAGAAGCATCAACACTTGATGAAAATTCAGTTGTGAAACCCTAGCCGTATTTTCCTTCTCTCTATCTCTCACTCAAAGCCTTCAATCGTAGCAGCTAGCACTGAGACTGAAGGAAGATGTTCGTGTGGACTGAGTAGAGGCGTTGTTCATTGTACATCGCTCGTGATCATTCCTTCGATTCAGAATCAAAGGTTTCATCGCCACAAGAGGTAACCATTCTATCACTGATCATGATCTTTTGTAAGTATCGCTAAAGGGAAATATTAATTTCCGCTGCATTTTGAATCACGATTTCCCTTCAGAATCTTCATCCTCATATTGGAAGTTCCAGTCTATATAGTTTTCACGGGGAACATGTATCTGTGTAGGACGTGATACCCCATTAGGAATAAGCGGAGGACGGGATACCCCAGTCTACTAGCTTTCTATTTGGCAGCCTCATCTTCCTCACGTTCAATATCTACGACAAATCCCAATAGAGGTTTATTGTCCCAGGACTGGGGGTAGGGGCGGGATCATTCCTTTTGTTTCTAGGCTCAGTCTCCCTAGCTGTCCAATTTTGGATGACGCGAGTTAGGTGGTCGGTGTTGTCCTTCATTTCTTCCACATTCCCTTTGACAACATCAACGTCTCCTCTGAGAGCAACTTGATTTTGTTCTAACTGCTCCATGGTCTTCTTTTGGTGAGCTCGAGTTCGAGGTTGGGAAGTTGGATTGTTACGTTTGATGATTCTGTGAAAACGTGAGAGAAGATGATTCTCGTTTATTCTATGTATGTTGATGTATGAATGTATGAATATGTATGCTATATGCTAAATAGTTTAATTTTTTCTTTTACTTAGGGGAATCCCTAAATTTATTGTTGTACGTTAAAAATATGACCACATTCAAAGAATAAACCCATACAAATTGCACAAATGAAAACAACTTTATTTATAAATCCAAGATAATATGTTCATACAGGGGATATCCCATGACGATAACAGTACAAAACCAATCTGAAATTAAAATAACTTTTTAAAATAGAAAATCATAAACTAAAGAGGTGCCTCCATAGCCTTCTTCAAATGGGTACTAAACTCTTTTAATAGAATCTCACACAACTTAATGAACTCGAAGACCTCTTGAGGGGTGTTGTCGAAGTTCATAATATTGTTAGCTCTCTTGTGCATCCAAGGAACATCCCTAACCATGTTGTTAGACTCTTCCAAATTTGAGTACTCCATTCTCCATGCTTCAGCCTTGTCGCCTTGTTCTTAAACTATAACTTGGGCAGCATCGACAAGATCCCTTAAGTATTGGACTTCTCCCTCTAAATGTAGGATACGAACTCTTAAATCTTCATCGTCTTGGTCTTGCAGGTATATTTGCTCTCTATGTCTCATTAGCTCTTTGTAGGTCCTCCTCCAGTTATTGGGTAACATTTGCTTAGCTTCTGCCTTAAGTTATTGTTGTCTAGCAAAAGCAACTTGGGACTCTGCAATTGATATTTCAAGCAAGAAGATTCGAGCTTCCAACACACCGTCCTTCTCTTGGTATTCCCATTTATCTAACTCCCATGATCTTTCCCATTTTTGACTTTCCTATTGGGCCTCCTTCAACTGCTTATCCAAATTCTTGTAGCTTACCCCAGCACTAAACAATCCTCCCAATGTTTTCTGCCTTTTACTTTTTTCAGTCTTAAGCTCCTCCCTACTCTCAAGAAGTCGCTTTTCCCTCTGCTCAAGATCGTACCTTACCAAATTCTTCTCATAGGCCGCGTCATAAAGATTGTGCTCTAAGCTTTCTTTAACTTGCTCAAGCTTGGTAACAGTTGCCTTGAGTATGTCGACCTCTTCAACTGAGTCTGGAACAGGATCAGGTATATCTGGCTGATAGTTTGGATCAATCACAAAAGGCAGCTTAACCAATTGAACTCTCTCCTTAACCCATTGGGTATAGGATTCTTCAGTTAAAATGTCCTTCCTTTTCAGCTTATTCTCCCTTACATGCACCTTCTCCGACGCATGAGTAATCCTTCTAAACAATTCTTTGTGCATGGTATCTCCACTTTGCAAGATGAATTCTTCTAGGTCTTCATCCCAAGGCTTCTCCCATATAGAGTGTCCTAGTTGTCTCATGAATAATATAGGGTTATAATTGATACACCCCTTAGACCCAATGAGGGATACATTGGGAAAATTCCCACAGTTGATGATCATGTCTGTAGCCTTTATCTTCTTTGGATACCAGAGAATGGATTCTCTCATAAGCTTTTGAGCCCAAGTGTGATTACCCTTGTAGAGATGTGAAGCAAACCATTGGTACAACAAAGGAACGCAGCAACGTAACGATCCCTTCTTCTTGTCATGGCAAATGGACAAAGTGTAATACACATCAGCTAACAGAGTGGGAGCTAGATCTACCCCTTGATTCTTCACATCCCAGAAGACGCTAATAGTAGCAGTATCGACAATGTCAACCATATTTGTAAAGAGGACTATCCCAAAAATTATGAAAGCCAAAACATCCACAAAAGACTCCCACCCTTCCCTACTAGCTAATTTATGAGCTTCCCCTTCCAAATAACCTCTTTTAAGCCCTTGAATATCCCTACCTTCCTTGTAGTGCAACAGTAGGTCTTTGGGAGATATCCCCAAAGTCATAGCCAATTCTTTAGGTTTCACCTTTTGCCCCATACCAATATAGGGTTCCTTTCTATCCTTTGGCAATTCTAAGTACAGTCCAAATTCTTCTAGCGTGGGAGCTAGTTGAAAGTCTTTGAAGAGGAAACAACATAGGGGTGAATCATAAAATTGTGTCAGCGCAGTTATGGCCTCTACCTTCACAGGGACTCCTAAGAGATCGAGAATCCTTCCATACTTAAGTGTGAATTTCCTTTGAACAAAATTAGGCATTAAGTCTTGGAAGACCTTAAGGCTTTGCACATCAGGCAGTTGTGCCTTAATGCGAAGGATTGTCCTTTTGTTTGAATCCATCTTCATAGTGTACCTACAACAAATTTTGAAATTCCCCATGAAATGAATACATGGAAAAAGGCTTGTTTTAATGCACAAGACATGATGAAATGAAAGTTTTTTTTTTGTGCTTTAAGGTTTGAGGTAAAGGTAATAAGCAAGTATGACCTAATTAAGGTAGGCTCCTTATGATAGGTCGGATCTACGTTTAGACTACCTAATCCTCTCACTTGTAGGACATAAAGTTTTTGTAGGACGGTAGCCTTAAAGTCATGGAATATACCTTTGTATTATCATGAGAAGAAGCAAGCCTTCCTACGGTAATCCTTCGGGATAAGCCTCATCTAAGCGGGACCTTAGTAACGACCCTTGCAGGTTGATAACATAAGGTCACCATGAGTTAAAAGGGTTCTAGAAGAGGTCCCTAGAGTCATGGACTAGATTCAAGGTTTCATCATAAAGTAGTGCTAGCTCACTCATGACAATCCCTTTGAATTGATCTACTCTAGGCAGAATCGTCATCAAATACCCCGCAGGATAAGAATCCACGGTGGCCAAGACAGGATGACCTCTGCTTAACTTATTTGATTTTCTCAAGTCTTGGTTTTAGCTTCACACAAGTAGATATCCCAGCCAAATGTCATGTGTAATAATAATAAAATAAAAAAATAAAAATAAAAAACAAATAAATAAACAAAAAGACAGCAATAAAAGAAAGCAAACACCCAAAGTACACAAGCAAAACCCTAAAACCCAAGGTTAGGATTGACTCTCTTAAGGGAAGTATAAGATTTCTCCAGCAGAGTCGCCAGTTGTTGTGGCCGGCAAAATGATAGAGTCACCATCATCCATTATTCGTTCCTAAGGAACATGGAAACAATGATAAAACCTAATGGCTAAGGGTGAGACACTAAGTTCGGGAGTTGGTTAAGTGAGAGGAAGGTATTATGCACCCTCACATCAATTGTACTCAATGGGATCCTCCTCTAAATCTAGGGTTAGTGTATGACTACGGATGTTTGCTTATTGTTTATATATTCATTTATTTACAAAATTAATTTGATATTTACAAAGAAAAGAATCTAAAAATGTTTTTTTATAATTGTATTCGCTAGAGTTTACAACTCTATGCCTATGCACCCTCATATTAAATGAAGGATTAGAGTACCGTAGTTCTTCTCGAAAATGTTGGTGTGTTGGTTGTTTTTATCCCTTGAAAATTTTTCACGCATCAGGGGCGGAGAAGTCTTTGATTTTGAATAATGCATCAATGCACAAGGGCAAAAGACTTACAGTTTAGGTGAGTGAAGTTGATTTTATCCCATTTATTTAATTGCAAAATATCTCATTTAATTTGATTATAAAAATAAGTTGATAATGATATAAAAACCCAAGTTTTATCCCTTGATCCAAAATCCTGATTGTATATCCCTTAAACCCTAAGGGTTTTATCCGAAAATTTATCCCATTTCTTATCCCAAAACTTATCCCATTTTTATCCCAAAAAATTATCCCATAATTATCCCTTATAATTTATCCCTTAATTATTTGCATAAGCGTAGTATTTAATTTATTTAAGAATATAAATTAAATGATTAGTTAAACTCTTATCCCTTATATTATTTATATTAACCCATTAAAAAAAAGGTTAATCCCTAATTTCAATACGCCTAACACTTAAATTAAATCCTTATTTTTGTATTTTAATTACTTGTTAATTATAATAATCTATGTAATTATTTAATTATTTTGTATTAATCCCATTATTATATTAATACCTAAATATTATCCTAACATACTTAAATTATAACCCTTATTATAAAATATTAATTAATCCTAACTATCTTAACCTTAACTAGTTATATATTTTGTATTTTTTATCTTTGTTATTTTAGTTATTGTTTTATATATATATATATATATATATATATATATATATTGTAGTTTTTTTTAATAATAGGGTAATGATTAAAAATTGAATATTTAAAAGACTAGGACCTAAATGGTATAAATAAGAACTAAAATAATTATTAACAGAGAAATACATAGCACAATCATCAATCACAAACGTGGACAATTTAAGCTCTGCCTCATTCTTTCCCTTTCTTTCGTCCTTTTTCTCCCTTCTCCTTTGATGCAAGTTCTTTTTTTTTTCTTTTTTTTTGCTTGGAGGGATGTTGAAGGTTTAGGATTTTTTTTTGCGTGGAGGGATGTTGAAGGTTTAGGGTTTTAGTGTTGTTGTTCTTCAGTGTGAAGAGCAACAAATTTGAGGGTATGATTGTAAGGTGTGGATGAGAAAAAGTGTGGAAAACATGTTATATTTATAGGTAAAAATTAGGTCAAAGAATTGAATGAAATTTGTCAGTTTATGAAGGTTTTCATTTGACCTGATTTTCATCTATTTTTTAGAGCCCAAGCTAATGAATCTGGATGGATTCATGGCTTGGTAAATTTAGTTAAAAAACTATATTTTAAAAATGATGAAAATAATATGATAAATAAAAATTTTTGTTTTTTTTTTGAGATTTTATTCGTAAAAACATGATTTTAATGAAAATATTAATATTTTAATATATACATTAAATAAAATACGAAAATTAATATTAAATAATAAAAAAAACATTTTTATGATTTTTTTTATGATTTAAAAATAAAATAAAAAAGTTAGAAGTATAGAAAAAAGAAAAAAAGTACTAAAAGCGAGGAAGGTGTGATTCGAACTCAAAACCTCTCACACTCACAACTCCTTGCACATGCCCTCTTAGCAATTGTGCCATGTCATTTCTTCGAAATAAAGTGGCACTAGAAAGCATATGAAACATGAGCAAAATTTGGGGTACGACAATCAGTGTTAATCAGTTTGACGACGTGGTTGTTCATCTTAGTGCTGGTAGTTTTTTGACGTTCACTGATGATGATTTGCCACCTAATGGGCAGGAACATAACATGGCTCTCCACATCTCCATTAAGTATGCATACTTTAACCTGGTGCAAGTACTGGTGGATACAGGTTCATCTTTGAACGTATTGCCGAAAAACTACTCTGACGCAGCTAAATGTTGAAGAGGTACAGATGAGGCCCAGTGCTCTTGTGGCGAAAGCTTTTGATGGGTCTAAGCAAACGGTTATTGGGGAATTGATCTCCCTATCCTGATTGGCCCACAAACTTTCCGTATTACCTTCCAGGTTATGGATATTAGGCTTGCCTACAACTGTCTTTTAGGTAGACCTTGGATCCATGCTGTCGGAGCTGTAACCTCGACACTCAACTAGAAGTTGAAGTTTATCACTTCTGGTAAGCTGGTTTCAATATCTGGGGAGGAAGATATTTTTGTCAGTCACATATCTTCATTCAGATACATTGAAGTAGATGAAGAAATTAAGGAAATCTCTCTCCAAGCTCTAGAAGCGGTGAACATGGTACATGTAGCGAGCGATTATTGTCGGTGACGCGACCACCTTATCGCTGGGGTTTTTCTCCTCGATGGAGAAAAGGGGGTGCTACTTTCTGATTTCTTATTTATCCCGTGAAGCTGGAAGGGAAAGGGAAGGTATCTAAAACTAACCTTGCATGCGAAATGTTTAACTGAACAAAATGCTTAAGAGAGATTGGGGAGCCCGGGGTCAGGTTATACAATGGATATTTGTCAATTATCCATCCTATATATGGTTATCCACAGGATGTTATCTTTTGGGTACCGCTTTGTAATTGATAGTGTTTATCTGCTTATGAGTTGGGAAAGTTTCTTGGGAAATATGAGTAAGTGAGTGAGTTTTTGTTGATGCTCGAGTTCTTTCCCGATTGTTTTTGGTAAGGTACTAGACCTAAGGGTTTTGATTGATATGAAGGTACTGGACCTAGAGTTTTGGTTTAGTATGCTCGCTAAGATATCTCAATCTTATGCCTACGTATTCCCGTTTAAACGAAACAGGGAAATCAGAGCAATCGTAGTTCCTCATATTCTAAGGGAGGAAAAATATGTTTTGGTGTCTTGTTCAAAGTCCAAGATTGAAGCTAAAAGGGTTTATTTGTATCTTGTTCAAAGCCCAAGATTGAAGCTAAAAGGTTTGACCGAGAGAGAATTTGTCATCTCTAGAGAGGGATTGTTGATTTTTGTGTGCCCTGGTCAAAGCACCAGTTTGATGATAAGAGATTGATTGACCCGGCTGGGGGATTTCTTTATACAAAGCCTAAGAGGAGGCGGGATAAGACCGACTCAACAAGAGAGTGTATATGTCTTGTACAAGGCCCAAGATTGAGGCAAAAAAGAGACTGACTCTTTGGGGATATCTTTATATGAAGCCTAAGAGGAGGCTGAAAAGAGTTTGACTCTGCTTATGAAGTCTCTCGAAGCCCAATGGAAGGCTGGGAGGAATTGACTCTGCCGGGGAAGATGTTTGTCCCAAGCTGAGGAGAAAGTTACGAAGATTTATGTCTTGTACAAAGCCCAAGATTAAGGCTAAAAGAGTTTGACTCAACAAGAGAGTGCTTTTACCTGTCCTGTATGAAGCCCAAGATTGAGGCTAAAGAGGGTTGACTCAACAAGAGAGTCTGACAGTTGATTGACTTAACAAGAGAGTCTGAAAGTTGCTTGACTCAACAAGAGAGTGATTTGTTGTCTCGTACAAAGCCCGAGACTGAGGCTAAAAGGAGATGGACTCAACAAGAGAGTCTGAAAAGGTTAGCTCTGCTGGGGAGAAACATTGTACAAAGCCCAAGAGGAGGCTGACTATGCTGAGGAAGGATCTTTATACAAAGCCTAAAAGGAGGCTATCTTACTGCTGGAGATAATTGAGATCCCTCGGCAGGTCCAAGGGTGGGGAACTCTCATGAGAGAGACCGGGTGTTTCTGCTGGAGATTAACCCAGGGTGATCGATGGGTTTCCTATGTTTGAAAGGAACTTGAGAATGTCTTTAAGACTCAAGGGGTTTAGACTGTCCAAGTCTACTAGTGTTGAAGAGTTTTATCTTTTGTAGGATGCCCAAAAGAGGGCAAGGGCCTTAAGGGATGAGAATCAACCCTAAAGTGGCCTGAGGTTTGACACTGCAAAGACTGCTCTAGCAAAGGATGACTAAGTTCTGTCTTATACCTTTAAGAGGTCGTTAGGGTCCTTGTATTAAGCCCAAGAGAAGGCATGAGAACTTCTAAGAAGCCGAAGGGTCCTTGTACAACGCCCAAGAGGAGGCGGGGATGCTTTTAGGAAACCTGTGGGTCCCCAAACCAAGAGAAGTTCAAGAAATACAATTCACAGAGAAGAGATCATTCCAGGAAAGTTCGAGGGTTTGGAAGAAACTCAAGAGATGCCATTCACGGAGAAAAGATCATCTCTGGGGAGTAGAGCTTCCATGTTGTATTGTTAGTTGTTCAGAGAAATTAAAGAAAGTTTTGAACAATATATATATTTGAACCTAAATCAAAATGGGATTGTTCTGAAAAATATTGTTGGGGCTTACAGCTCAAAGAGAGGCCCAGGGTTTGAACAGTAATTGTACTGTTGTTTTGAATATCGTGTCGGGACTTATACAACGGTTAAGGCCCAAAGAGGTTTATTTACAAAAGAGTTGGGTCTTACAACTCAAGGAGAGGCCCAATTGTTTTGCTTTTAAGAAAAAGAATGAGGCTTACAACTCAAGGAGATGCCCAAAATGATTTGTTTGAAAACGGCGATCGCGCCGAAGTTTTTGAAAACACAGGGGGTCTTATACAATGACTGAGGCCCAAATTATTTTGGTTTACAAAATGGGTTGGGTCTTACACTCTATTAGAGGCCCAAAAGTGTTTTGAAAAAGTTTGCTAGGGTGAAAATCAACAAAACCCTAATTTCATCATTTTTTAAAGTAATTATTCAAAGAAAATTAATTAAAATGATAAAGATACTAAATAAGTTTGAATAAACAACTTGTGTTTTTTGGTTAAGGTTTAAAAATAATATTTAACCACAAGATGAATTAAAACTCATTTGGTTTTGATTTTTCAAGGTGAATATTCATTTTTTAAAAGGTTTAAAAACAATAAAAATGAATTTATTTACAAAAATATCAACTATAGTAAATAATTAATATAAATCTGATTTTTTTGTGGAATAAAATATTTCAACATTTTTGTGATTTTTTGCAAAAAGAACCAATAAAAAATAATTAAAATTGAGAGTTATTAATTTTCCAAATCATTTAAAAATAATATGAAAAATAATGAAAAGTGGGAAAAATGATAAAAAAAGAGGATATGGGGCGAGGGGGATTCGAACCCCAGACCTCTTGGGTGCAGCGCGCGCCCTCTACCACTGGGGTGGTGATACATCCGTGTATCAAAACCACCCCATGAATACATGAGGCATGCCTTGTTTTTGGCCTGGCCAAGGCAAGGCAAGGCAAAGTTTTGGCCAAAAACGTGAAGCTTGTAACTTTCTCATTTCTCCATGGATTGGGACAAAATTTAGGTCTATCCTGTCTAGAATTTCACAAGGAATCCAATGGTGGTGATGGTTTTTCAGATGAGGCTCCTATTGAAAAACCCGATAGTGGTTTTGAAATAGGCCTATAATTGCATTTTCTATGCTACCTCTTGTTACAGGCATGAATTACATGATGAATTGGTTTAAACACAACATATTTAACATGTATGAGATGTGCGTGATCAGTGGACTTCAAAGCAATGCATATTTCAAAGAGTTCAAGTTGTGATGCTTACCTCTTTAGGAGCTTTTTGGGCAATCTGTCAAGTGCTTTGTTCCAGAAACAATTTGATGCTTTGGACACCCTCAAATGATCCCTTAGAAGCTTTTAGAATGGTTGGAATCAACTGGAATCCTCAGGAACAAGTTTGAGCTCTTTCTTGCAAAAGGGGCAAAAGTGGCCAATATGGCAACTCTCTCAAATGGTGTTCCAGATATGGGGAACCATTTGGGACAGTTCAAGAATGATATTTGGAGTGTGTTTGAGGTCTTATCTGATTTTGAAAGTGACTGAATCAAGACATGACTTGAAAAATGCAAAAAAGTCCAATTTTAAGGTTTTGAGAGGGGAGTTTGTGATTTTGGTGTTACATGTCATTTATGAGAGTTTGGACAGCTTAGATATGACATATTGGATGTGTTTGGATCATGAGATGTGGTGGAATTGCTCTCTAACTCAAAAACTCAGAGTTACCTTGCTAAAGAAGGCATTTTTACCTAGAGAAAGATATTTTGAGGAAAGCAAGTGTTGTAGTGCTTTGGTGTACTCAAACTGAGTGCAAATGAGCTCTATTTATAGTAGAGCAAGTTTGTTTTGCAAGCAATAGTGAATGGCAACTGCAGCAGCTCATTGTCCAATTGCATCACTTTGGAATCTTAAGTCTCCTCAAGCCATTGACTAGAGGTTAGAGCACAGGCCTATGGTTCTTTGGTTCAGAGCTTATCCTTGACTCATTCAGTTGGAAATGGCTCAGTTCATGCCACCTTGGTGCATCCATTGAATGCTTGGAAACAAAATTGGAGTCTTGGCCTCTTTTAGGCTTTTTAGGGTTTGGCATGCTACTTTGGGAATCTTGGACTTGGGAGGCAGATGGATCAGTGCTTGTCCCTTGGTTGTTCCCCCTTGAGGTGTGCAGATGGATAAGCATGCTTGGAATTGTACAATTTGAGAAAATCGTTCCTTTATGCACAAGTCTGCCTTGCCAAGACAGTTTGCAGCAAGGCATGTTGCAACTGTCATAAATCCTAGCTCAGGTGGAGTTTGATGAAGCTCTTGGCCATTTTGGAAAGCCCTTATGTGATACAACACTTGTGTGAACATAGTTTGTCTTGACACTTTTTGGATCCAAGTGAAAAATGCCCCCACATTTTGAAAAAAAGCAAGACAGATTCTGACTTAGTGAAAATTTCACTAAGTGTTGGAAAAAGTGACATTTCATGTTTTCAGCCATTTTGATCACTCCATAACTAAAAATCCATGAAGAATTGGAATGAGGTGTAGTTGACACTTTTGAAGTATGCCATGAGAGATACAAATCCATCTTTGGACCAGCCAAAATGGTTGCTTGGATCTCAAGTTATGATCCTTGGAAGTTGGTACCCTAGCCACTTTGTTCCATAACTTAGAAAAATTCTAAGTTTTTATGGTTACCCCTTTTACAAGTTATCCCACTTTCTTTGATTTTTCTTGATTAATGGTGATTCAAATCACACATTAACATCATTTTAGGGTCAAGGAACCATAATTGTGAAAAATCTCAAAAAGTCAAACTTGACTTTTGTGCACAGTTGACTTTTTATCAGATGAATTCCAAACTGTGCGATCCTCTATGAAATCAAGTCCTTGACCTAAATAAAACTTGATGGATATGTTCCATAGGTGTTGTAGGGTGTATTGAATCATGTCCCAGGGTTTGGGAGCATGTCTGGGTCAACAGTCAAAGGTACAATTGACTTTTCCCTCGAAACCCTAATTGTGATTATGATGAAATTGAAGCTTGTGAATCAAGCTTCTTGGATCAATTCAATGTTGCAAATGGATCAATGTGGTGTATGGGAGACCCTCAAATCATCTCTTGAGGTCTTGGCTCATGTTTTGTCCCAAAAGTCAACTTAGGGGTGAATTAGGTCAAGAAACCCTAATTCCTAATTTTTTGTGAATGTATCCCCTGAGGCAAAATTGACTTGATGATTGGGTTCATGAGGTCCCTTAGAGTATTTTAAGTTGTGCTTTGAAGCAATGGCTCATGCCCAGATGAAAATTTCCATCTGGAGGCCTTGGTCGTCCAAAACCCTAATTTGGTGACACTGGCGATCTCAAGGCTTGATCCACTAGGAATGTTACAACCTTGTGCTTGATTCTTGATATGGGAGTCCTCTTGATCCTTTATGGATGTTTGAGAGGTTAGACAAGTTGAAGATCATGTCATTTCTTGATTGATCCTTTGTATAAGTGCTCTGAGAGGGCGTGAAACCCTAATTCTTGATTGTAGTGGATGCTCACCCATCTTTGGGGAGACTAATGAGGTATGATGGTTCATCCATATTGTGATGATGATTTGCACAATTATGGAAAATCTTAGTGGTTAAAATTTGGGGTATGACAGTACAGACTAAGCCGAAGCCTGTGGAAGAACCCAAGATGACCATGTCCTCGTGGAAGAATGTGAAGGCAACTATTGAAGTTGGTTGTTCTGAAGGTTGGGGTACAATGATTGAATTGCCAGAGAATTAGGATAACTTTGGATTGGGATATCTGTCGTCTTTTGAGCAGACTAGAGATCAGAGGGCCGATTAAAGAAAAGATTCCTAGATTCAAGAAGTATTCTCTAAAGCTAGATTTTAAAGTGATGATCAAGTGAATGTTGTTGAAGATGAAGGCGAGGAAATGACCATGATGGTATTTTATGGACCTCCTGATGCTACTCTTACAAACTGGAAGGCAACAAATATTCCAAAGATTATTTCATGTTCAAAGTAATTTATTGTTTTAAAAAAAAAATACCTATGCCCTACCCAAGGCTTTTGGATAGCTTTGTAGGGCCCATTTTGTTTTAATGAATTACTTTATCATCAATACAAGTGCATTTGGAGATCTCTGTCTTTCATTTTTTCAATTTTTGCAAATAATAAGAACAAATAAAAATGACAATTTTCATCCCAAATCACTTTTCACTTTTCAAATTACTTCCTCTAAAAAAGAAAACATTTCCATGCAGATCATTAATAACTGAATCCATTGAAAACAACAATGCCATATCCCTATGACTTCGACCTTCCGATTAACCAAGTTGAAGAGGATGGTGAAGAAGAGTACGAACTCCCAGAAGAGTTAGCCAGGCTGTTAAAGCAAGAGGAAAATGTGATTCAGCCTCATCAAGAACCAGTAGATGTGATAAATTTGGGGGACTGAAGAGGATTGAAAGGAAGCCAAGGTCAGAGCCACCTTAGAGAAGAATGTAAAGGAATAGGTGGTTACGCTGCTACAGGAATATGTGGATGTGTTTTCTTGGTCATATCAAGATATGTCAAGACTCGACACCGAAATAGTTGTGCACAAGCTATCGTTAAAGCCGGAATGCCCACCAGTCAACCAGAAGTTGAGAAGAACTCGACCGGACCTAGCTGTCAAGATCAGAGAAGAGGTCAAGAAGTAGTTTGATGCTGGTTTTTTGGCTGTCGCGATGTATCCACAATGGATTGCCAATATTGTGCCAGTTTTGAAGAAACATGGCCAGGTGCAAATGTGTATGGATTACATAGATCTGAATAGAGCTAGTCCAAAAGACTATTTCCCTTTACCTCACATCAATGTATTGGTAGATAACACAACTCAAATATCTATATTTTCCTTCATGGATGGATTCTCTAGATACAATAAGATCAAAATGTCTCCTGAAGACATGGAGAAAACGACTTTCATCACACCATGGGGCACTTTATGTTGCAAGGTGATGCCTTTCGGCCTGAAAAATGTTGGGGCAGCATATCAAAAGGCCATGGTAACTCTCTTTCATGACATGATTCATAAGGAAATTGAATTTTATGTATATGACATGATTTCCAAGTCTCAGACTAAAGAATGGCATGTTATTCATTTGAAGAAGTTGTTTTCCAGATTGAGAAAGTACAAACTACGCCTGAATCCTGCTAAATTCACTTTTGGCGTAAAATTTGGAAAGTTACTAGGGTTAATTGCGAGTCAACGAGGTATAGAAGTTGATCCTGACATGGTCAAAGCTATTTGAAACATGCCAGCACCTCATACTGGAAAAAAAACTTGTGGTTTCTTGGACAGACTGAATTATATTGCCATATTCATCTCACATGTGAAACCGGAAAACTCAAATGATTTGGACAAACTTTGGTAAAACTCAATGCTAAAGAAGATGTTCCAACATGAAGACCAAAGTAAATAATTCTGCCAAAGATCACAAATGTCGAATGAGATGTCCCAGCAAGCGGACTCGACATCCTGGACTGTTATAACAGATTGATTTAAATGTTTTATATCTGTTGCAAGACTCAAGGAGCAATCGCAGGAGTGGATCAAGGACCAAAGATGGAAAGCCCAAGACAGAAGACTATATAAGAAGACTTAGTCCTAGGGTTTGTTGGTATGTACCTTGAATGTAACTTTTGTAACCTAGTTCTCTTGTGTAAAAACAAGGGTTTAGGGTTTTGAGAGTCGTTGTCTCTTAGGATTGTAAGTCTCCCTTTGTGTCCGTTTGATACACTGTGGAAGATATAGGCACTGTACAGATTCAGAAGCCTTTAGGTAATGAATCATGTATCATTCTTGGATGAAGCCTTGAAGCAAATCCAAGTTAGCTTGTTGGTCAAGTATACTTGACAGAATTCTGTATTGACAGGGATGGTGTAGATATCACGGTTTGTCTTTAGGGGAAGTGAGTAGTGATTCTCATATCAAAGAAGATGTCTTTGATAAAGATTTCATTGGGTAGTGATTAGGAGATAAAGTTGTAAATGGGGGAGTTTAGCTTTATGGTAATACTACAGATAGTGAAGTCTTCTTCCTGGATTGGTATCCCCCAGAGTAGGTGAATTGCACCGAACTGGGTTAGCAATTATTGTGTTCTTTTATCATTTTGCAGATTTACATATTCTGTTATTGTTCTTGATAAACACGTTGGAATAGATGTCGAAACATCTATCTTTATGCAGTTACTGATGTTTTGGAAATCAGTCTGCTGTTCTGGTTCTTGTTTAATAATTATACAGAACAATGTCTTGACATGTGTTAGGACATCTGCTATCTGCTATGCCAGAATTTCAATTGGTATCAGAGCAGGCATCCTGTCTGTTTCTAGATGAGATCTTTGGGAGATACTTTTTGGCGTTTAAGCAAGGAGGAGTTTTGGAGATCAGATCAATCAATTCAGACATACTCAATGGTATTAATGGATGAGATGGATGTTCTGGATCAAAGGTAACAACCCGGTGGTTGTTCATGTTGTTGAGGAGGTTCTACAACAACTGCAGGAGAAGTGGCTAGTTGTCTTGTTGGGGTGTCTTATAAGATGTTCCGACATCTTATTAGGGCAAGCTGAATTTGTTCCTTGGTGGTTCCGCTGCATATGTTTCTGATGGAAGAGCTCTGGAATTTATGGGGTTCTGGAGTTGTTACTGAAGACAGATGGTGGAAGATCTCAATCGTCGGCCTCTATATTTGAAGATATCTGCATCTTTTTATTCCAAAGTCGGGAGCGATGGAATGAAGAGAGTTGTTGGAATATGTCTGTTATGGTGACTTGGTACTTGGAAGCTTGGTTCCATTGTGCAGTTTGAAGTCAGTTGAAGAGAAGGGAAGTTGATATTAGGTTTATCAAGTTCTTGCTCTGGGAATTTGGTAAATTATTGATCGACTAAGGTGTTAAAGATAATTGAGAAGTCTCTCAATTCCACTCATAAAGGCATATCAGTCGTGCATCTGGAGTCTTCTAGTTATTTTTCTGACTAGAGGGTGTTTCTATGAAACATAAACCTGAAGAAAGTGGAGGTGATTTATTTTCACCATCCAAAACTACAAGGAAGGATTCATCTCTCTTAATCCTAAGAGTGGATCTAATCTGAATGGTGAACTGTTGAGGTAAATAGGGTTCGTTCAGAGAGAATCTTAGTTACTTGAGTCAAGGGTGGCAGCCTTGGTATCTCAACACTTTGTTTGTCAAAGAAGATACTTGCAAAAGAATGAATACTTGATAAGTGTTCATGGAGTGATCTGTTGGAGTATGACTTCAATAGTGAAGCAGGGTTTTTGAACAAGGATTTAAGATCAATTGCTATTTGTGATATTCACAAGTATTTAATTGATTATCCTTGTATGTGAAGTTCAAGATTGCTGATGTTCAACACGATGTTGGAACATCTCTTCATCTGGTTTGTGAAGAATCATGGGAGGAGTACTGCATAAGCTTTTGGATCTATTTCTCTTGGGTGTTGACCTAAGAATCTGCTTCAGTTTGGTGTGGCAAAAGCATCTGATCTCTGGAGAGTTTCCTGGCAAGAAGCTGGTCTAGATAATGGTGATGTGGAAGATGAAGAAGAAGACATCATAATCTTGATGAAAAATTCTTGGATTAGTTTATTTCCGATCTAGGAGTATTGGAGTGCAGCAGGTATGTTTTAGTTGTTACTAGAAGCATCTGATGTTTATCTGGAAAGTGTCCTGGCAAGAGACTTGCCCAGAATATGGTGCTGGCGATGGCACAACTTGGATCCATTTATTTCTGATCTAGGTACTTAGGAGCATGTGATCTTGCTTATCTTAGAGGTCAAGGTTAAGTGGCAGTTATCTCTGACTTTCTACAATCTGCTCTACTTAAGGAAAGTGGCATCCTTTGGTATAGCTATGGTGTAGTCTATGACTACGTTCTCTGAAGAATCAGACTTGGCACATTGAGTTCTTTGGAGTTGTGAAGCAGATATTCATCAAGGTGTGAGCTTGAATGGAATACCTGTGATAAGGTTAAGCAGGATGAAGGTTATCTACTCAAACTTGGTTGTTGAATCAAGTCTATGAGAGCATGGAACTCTTGTTCTGTTAAAGGGAGGAGGTTCTTCTAAGTGGCAGAAGGAGGAGCTGAATTCAGCAGCTGGATGTCCCATCAGAATGTTCTGACATCAAGCTTAACATTAGGATCTCATCTGATGATGTGGCACATCAGCTTAAGATAAGTTGATCTACAGAAGAATGGAAGTTATGGATGCTTCAAAAGGTCTATCTCATGCAGTTTGCAGGAGCTGTGGAAGGAGAAGATGTTACATGTCTAAGGGTTTGTGGATCCAAGATGGCTTGCTATGGAGAAAGTAGTTCATGTAACTTGAAGATTAGATTTCATTGGTGGATCAGTGTATTTTGTGGGAGTTATGAAGAAGGGTGAGATCAATTAAAAAGTGGCATTTGGTTGGTTTCATATTTAAATTCAAGAAGGATGAGGCAATCAAAAGTGGCATTTGGTAGTTCTCATATATGGATTCGAGAAATCAAGATAATTAAACTGTGACATTTGATTACTCTTGAGGAGTGTCTTGGAACAAATTACTCTTGGGAAGAAGGGTAGTTGGTTGAAGACTTAAGGAGGTATTGAGTCTTTTCTATCTTGGAGCTTGTGGCAAAAGTTATCAGTTTATGGAAGATTACCTTCTTTTGGTGGATGAGAGTTTATTTCTCTCTTTGATTATCTAGAGTTCTTGTTGATCAAGTTGGTGGCGCATTGTTGTTTGAAGATCTTCAGTTGGATTACTATGCAGATAGTAAGTCCAGTGGTGGAGCATATCTAGAACTATGTTGATTGGGGTCTATGATATGTGAAGGATGTCCTAACTGATGTTAGAACATCTTCTGGGTAAGTTATCCTTGGAGTAGGATTCTTAGTTCACATCTAGTCTAAGAGGTATTTATCTTATCGTACGGGAGAATGATGGGTAAAGGACTGTCTTGGAAGTCTGATGTGAATATGACATACTAGAGGTGGATCAGTTTGGTGCTTGTGGAGCAAATGAGCTGAGAAGTTCTGGAGCATGTGTACGATATCTGACATCGTTAAGAAGATAACAAACTAGGAGGTATGGTATCTCTTTGAGTAATGTGGAGCACTCCAGATCAATTGGATTTTATCTCAAGAAACATGGAGGTCTATACATGAGAATTCAAGAGGAATTCGTGTGGTGTATAGACGGGTTTAAGAAGAGAGGGATCAATGGCAATTTTGGTCTCAATCCAAGAGTTTGTTGATTTAGGATGGTGATTCTAATGTGACCTCACGGGAAGCATGATGGTGTTCATGTGTGATTGATTATTGTTTCTTGTCAGAAGGAGCAATAGTGTAAAGGATGAATGTGTTCAACAGGTGTGTTGAACAGAGGGTGCACTCTTGAAGACATGAAGATGCGTCTTGTGTTTTCCATTCATCAACATACGTGCTCATTGGAGGAGAACTGGTTATCTTAGATAAGGGGAGTTACTTCTAGATCTACGATATGATGCTGCAGGAGTGTAGTTCAGAATCAAGTCTTTTTGGGAGTCAAGCAAGCTGTGATTATTTTAAAGATGGGATGCCAAGAAGGATGTCTTGACATTATACTGTTGTTGCAGGTCGTGGGGGACTTGACAGTTCTAGGTGGATTCTTTCACTGTTGGTTAGCTGTGATTGATAAGACAACGTTGTAAAGCCCTGGTCAAATCAGAAGAGGAGCTTGTGAAGAATAGACAATGTATGATGTCAGGACATTATTTAGGACATGCTCTCTATTGGGTCATTATGGACGGTGTATCTTGGACAGTGGAAAAACATGCGCGTGCAAAACATGTTCTTCGGTATTTCCAAAATCTTTGGACGGTGTTCTATATAGAAGTAACAGTCAAAGCATTCTTGGCCGGTGCACACACGCTGTTGGAGAAGTCTCATTCGCTATTAATGTCCTTATTGATTTTCCCCTTGATTTGTTACTTCCTATGGAGACTGCTCGGGTATTTATAGGAAAGCCTTGGTCTCTGTTGTCAGAAGATGTGTGTGTTCTCATGGCATTATTCAGAATTCATCCTTGGTTGTGTCTGGATTTGCTTAGGACATTTTTTTGTCAATTTTTGGCCAAAAAGGGGGAGAAAGGTTCTAGTCTGCCTCTGCCTGCCTCAGTCTCTTTCTTTCTTAGGTCCTTCTTTTGTGTCTTGTGTCCTGAATTAATATATACACCTAGGAATTTCAGGAGTCTCCAATCTCTTGGGTGTGTGTGTGGGTGTGTACTTCTAGATACCTCACCAGTTCAGGGGGAGTCGCATCAGTATTCCAATCATAGCCGACACTCAGGGTAAAGAGATTGAAGGAACATCCTGGCTTTGTTGTACAAAAGGAGTTTTAGCCAAAATTTGCCAAAAGTGGGAGATTGAAAGCTCAAATGATTTGGACAAACTTTGGTAAAACTCAATGCTAAAGAAGATGTTCCAACATGAAGACCAAAGTAAATAATTCTGCTAAAGATCACAGATGTCAAATGAGATGTCCCAGCAAGCGGACTCGACATCCTGGACTGTTATAACAGATTGATTTAAATCTGTTTTATATCTATTGCAAGACTCAAGGAGCAATCGCAGGAGTGGAACAAGGACCAAAGATGGAAAGCCCAAGACAGAAGACTATATAAGAAGACTTAGTCTTAGGGTTTTTTGGTATGTACCTTGAATGTAACTTTTGTAACCTAGTTCTCTTGTGTAAAAACAAGGGTTTAGGGTTTTGAGAGTCGTTGGCTCTTAGGATTGTAAGTCTCCCTTTGTATCGGTTTGATACACTGTGGAAGACATATGTACTGTACAGATTCAGAAGCCTTTAGGTAATGAATCATGTATCGTTCTTGGATGAAGCCTTGAAGTAAGTCCAAGTTAGCTTGTTGGTCAAGTATGCTTGACAGAATTATGTATTGATAGGGACGGTGTAGATATCACGATTTGTGATTAGGGGAAGTGAGTAGTGATTCTCATATCAAAGAAGATGTCTTTGATAAAGATTTCATTGGCTAGTGATTAGGAGATAAAATTGTAAACGGGGGAGTTTAGCTTTATGGTAATACTACAGATAGTGAAGTCTTCTTCCTAGATTGGTATCCCCCAGAGTAGGTGAATTGCACCGAACTGGGTTAGCAATTGTTGTGTTCTTTTATCATTCTACAGATTTACATATTCTATTATTGTTCTTGATAAACATGTTGGAACAGATGTCGAAACATATTTTTTTCTGCAGTTACTGATGTTTTGGAAATCAGTCTGCTGTTATGCTTCTTGTTTAATAATTATGCAGAACAATGTCTTGACATGTGTTAGGACATCTGCTGTCTGCTATGCCAGAATTTTAACACCCACTTGTGAACCGATATTCAACCTATTAAGAAAAGATCAAGTTGTCAAGTGAAATAATGATTGCCAATGGGCATTTGATAGAGTCAAATAGTATCTGTAAGAGCCACCGATCTAGGTACCACCAGTGCCAACAAGACTTCTCATTATGTATCTGATAGTACTTAATGAATCCATGGGATGTGTACTGGGGCAGCATGATGAGACAGGTAGAAAAGAACATGTTATCTACTACTTGAGTAAAAAAATTACAGAATGTGAGATCAGGTACTTATTGCTAGAAAAAATTTTGTTGTGCACTAGCATGGGCCGCTGGTCGCCTAAGATAGTACATGATTTGCCATACAACGATGTTGATATCTAAAATGGATCCTATCAAGTACATCTTCAAGAAAAGTGCATTAACTGGAAGAATTTCACACTGGTAGGTGTTGTTGTCAGAATACGACATTCAATATGTAACCTAGAAGGCCATTAAGAGCAGTGTGTTACCAGAGTACCTTGCACACCAGCTGATGGAGAACTATCAATCAATGAGGCTCAACTTTCCAGATGAAGATGTCATGTACATAAGATATTATGAGATTCCAGGCCCAGATGAAGGACCCGAACAAGGATCGCGATGGACGTTTATGTTCGATGGTGCCTCAAATGCAATAGGTAATGGAATTGAAGATGTCATCACTTCTCCAACAGATCGTCATATTCCCTTCACAACAAGGTTATGTTTCAAATGCACTAACAATGTGGCAGAATATGAAATATGTATTCTGAAAATTTTACGCAGCTATTGATCTGAGAATCAAGATCTTGAAGTGTATGGAGAGTCGACACTCGTCATCTATCAAATAAAAGGAGATTGTGAGACCCGTCATTCCAATTTGATTCCATACCGATCCAAAATCATAAAGTTGATCCCCTACTTTGTGTCATACCCTAATTTTTTCCCCTAAGACCACCTATCATATCATTTGCATCTCATCAAGATCACAAGCATGGTATCCTCCTAACCCTCAACTTCTTTGGGGTTTCCTTTGTGGGAGATCACCAAGCACTATTTGTGTTTCTTTTTGCTTCTATTTCTTGTTTACATTCTAACCTTGATAACCCTATCCAAAATAAAAAAAACTACTACAAAATACGCCTTCTGTAACACTAATTCTACTACGGCTATGCATTCCACCATTGTAAAACCGCAAACTGGATGCGCCTGATTTTTTTAAAGTTATTTAATCATGATTGCTATAACTAACTATGGTGATAAAGTAATTGTTACAAGCTTCGAATCCTAGCAACTACATTTATTCCATTTTTCCTATTACAAAAAACGTGTGTCACTTATGTTCAGAAATAAATAAAAAATTGAACACTATTTAACCACGATTTTAGTCTATAACTGTTGTAATAATATCTACATTTCATTGCGGTTGTAAATATCAACTGTGATTAAAGTTTTTCCTGATAAATTTAAAACGAAACAGATTCGTTATTTCCTTCATAACATGCCCTAAGCTAACTAGTGAACCATCGAACCAGCAAACTAGAGACGACAGCAATAGCGATTGCAAAATCTTCATCTTCACAATCTTCGTTCATTTGAATCTTCATTCTTGATAATCTTCACTATCTCCATTCTTGGTCTCTTTGAAGTACGGTATGTTTCGTGTAAACTTCACTATCTTCCTCATCTTCCTAATTCTTGATAATCTTCACCATCTTCACTCTCTTGTTTGATTTTGAAGCTCATATGCTTTTTCCATATGCTTAAGATTTAGAGTTGTATTATTGTACTGAATATGCTTTTGTTGTTGGATTTTGTGGTATGTTTCTTGCAAAATTCATATGCTTTATCCATATGCTTAAGATTTAGAGTTGTATTATCGTACTGGATTTGCTTTAGGTTTAGATTTTGTTGTGCCATTCACAATATTGTTTTTATAATAAATTTCAGAATTTATTATGGATCGTAGTTGGATGAAAGCTGATGGATTAGATCCGATATATGAGAAAGGAGTTCTTGAATTCCTTGAATACGCTGATCAAAATCTTCTCGACAATAATGGTATATTTTATTGTCCTTGTGTTAACTGCGGGAATATAAATAAAGGTACGAAGGATGAGATATTCCATCACCTATGTTGTGATGGTATATGTCAAAATTATACAATATGGATGTGGCATGGTGAGGTGGAAAAAAATCGAAACCCTGCGTCACGAAGATGATGAAGATAAATATATGGATGACCGTCTAGAAGATATGTTTTATGATATTGGAGAATCTTCTTTTAAGAAAGCCCATATTTATGATATTTTATGTAGTAATAAGGATACCCCTTTATATAAGGGGTGCACAAGTTTTACACGATTGTCCGTGGTTTTAAAATTGTTTAATCTGAAAGCAAAAAATGGGTGGTCAGATAAAAGTTTCACGGAATTACTTAATTTGCTAAAACAAGTACTACCAGAAGATAACAATTTGCCTGATCGTTGTTCTGATGCCAAGAAGACTTTGTGTCCATTGGGTTTGGAGTATATCAAAATACATGCATGCCCTAATGACTGCATATTATACAGGAAAGAGTATGAAAATTTTGATCAATGTCTGAAATGTGGGGTGTCGCGTTACAAGCTGAAAGACAACAATGGTGATGACAATGACAATGACAATGTTAGTAGGAAGAGGCCTCCTGCTAAAGTGTTATGGTACTTGTGAATAATTTCAAGATTCAAGATACTTTTTTCTAATGCAGATGACGCAAAGAATATTAGATGGCATGCAGATGAAAGAAAGTGTGATGGAAACATACGCCATGTAGCTGATTCTTTGCAATGGAAGAAAAATGATTCGTTGTTTCCATATTTTGGCACTGAGCCAAGAAACCTTAGGCTTGGGCTTGCCATCAATGGAATGAACCCCTTTGGTAATATGAGTACTAACCATTCTTCGTGGTTTGTTCTTCTCACGATTTACAACCTATCTCCTTGGTTGTGCATGAAGCGTAAGTATATGTTGTTAAGTATGATGATTTCTGGACCAGGACAACTTGGAAATGACATAGATGTTTATCTAAGTCCATTAATTGAACATCTAAGACTTTTGTGGGAGGAAGGCGTTGAAGTTGATGATGCATATTCTGGTGAAAAGTTTAAGATGCGTGTAATGTTATTTTGCACAATCAATGACTTTCCTGTATATGGTAATTTGACTGGATATAGTGTCAAAGGACACAAAGCGTGCCCTATTTGTGAATGTGATACATGTTATCACCAACTTGAGTTTGGAAAAAATACTGTTTACCTTGGGCATCACAAATTTCTAAAACCCGGTCATTCATATCGTAGATTGCAGAAGGCTTTTAATGGAGAGTGGGAGTTTGATATCGCTCCTAAACCTTTAACCAAGGATGAAGTTTATGAATGACAGAAACACATTAATGTTGTCCTTAGAAAGAGAGAAAAATAAAAAGGGCAAGTTGTTGAGAAAAAATATGGAAAAAGAGGTATGTGTTCTTTAATCTTCCATATTGGTCAAGTCTCGATGTAAGACATTGTCTTGATGTGATGCATGTGGAGAAAAACGTGTGTGATAGTTTGATTGGAATACTTCTAAACATTCACGGCAAGACTAAAGATAGTAAGAAATCTCATCTCGATATGGAGGCGATGAGTATACGAAAACAATTGGCTTCAATAGAAAAAGGGAAAATAACTTATCTGCCTCCGGCTTTTTACACTTTATGTAAAAAGGAAAAGAAATTTTTTTTGCGAGTGTTTGCATGGTATCAAAGTTCTCTAAGGTTACTCATCAAACATCAAGAAACTTGTATCAATGAAAGATCTTAAGTTAATTAGTTTTAAATCTCATGATTGTCATGTCTTGATGCAACAACTTCTACTAATGGCTATCAGTGGCATCCTACCAAAAAATGTGAGAGTAATTATCACCAGATTGTGTTTTTTCTTCAATGCCATATGTAATAAAGTTCTTGATTTCAAAAAACTATATGAATTAGAACATGAAGCTGCCATAATCTTGTGTCAATTAGAGATGTATTTTCCTCCATCATTTTTGACATTATGGTTCACTTACTTGTTCATCTAGTTAGAGAAATCAGAATTTGTGGTCCAGTTTATTTAAGGTGGTTGTATCTAATAGAGCGATACATGAAGATATTTAAAGTATATACAAAGAATCATCACCGACCGAAAGATTCGATTGTTGAAAGGTACATCACAGAAGAAGCTATTGAGTTTTGTACAAACTATTTGTCTGAAGCAGAGTCTATAGGATTTCCAAAGTCTCATCATATTGACACTGAAGGTAGAGGTATTCAAGGTTTAAATGTTAAGTTAATAGCTCGGGATGTAGTTATTCAGGCACATTTCTATATATTGAATAATCTTGATGAAGTTCAACCTTACGTAGCTACTCACAAAATACTTTTGAAGAAAAGATATCCACGAATGAGTGACAAGTTGTTGTTGATTGAGCATAACAAGAAATTCCTAGATTGGTTTAATAAAAGGATACCAAAAGATCATAGTGCATCCGAGACAATAAAATGGTTGTCGTCCATGCCAAAATTTAATATGATAACTTGGACTGCATATGACATTGGTCATTATACCTTTTATACAAAATCAAAAGATGATCGTAGTACAATGCAAAATATTTGGGTTATGGTTGAGGCAGAATCCATGTATTTCTCTAGTTCGAAAGATAAGAATCCAATATTGGCATCTAGTGCGCTCTATGGTGTCATTGAGGAGGTTTGGGAGATTGATTATGTTATCTTCAGAGTGTCTTTATTTAAATGCAAGTTGGTTTCCAATAATATTAATGGTGTACAAACTGATGACTTAGGATTCACCCGGGTTGACCTTGGCAAGGCAAATTATATGACCGAACCATTCATCATGGCTTCACAAGCAAAACAAGTTTTCTATGTGACCGACCCTTCGGACACATCGGGGAAATGGTCAATCGTTCTCCAAGGAAAAGACATTCCTAATAGTGATGAAAGTTTTGATATTCCTTATATTCTTTCTTACACAACAAAAGTGCCTACCACTTATGATGAAGTTGATAGAGATGATGTGCATGCTATTCGTATCGATCATAATAAAGGCATATGGGAAAATTAACAAGTAATTAGTATTTTATTCTTTATTCATAATTTAATTAATGTAAGTTATTATTTCTAAGTATATTTACAAACAAGTATGACTATTTGAAATTGTAGGTGTTTAAAGTCAATACACCAAGAGACAAGACACCAAGAGACAAAGAAACAAAACACTATAAGATACAATTATGTGATGTTATATAAAGTTTGTAGGTTGTTTTGTGCCATTTTTCATTTGATGTAATACATGTATACAATATTTGGTTCTTAATCCAATGTATAGATTTGATCGATGTAATACAATACATTTCTTCACTATGATACAATTGTTGTTTCTGTTCTGATATGGTTCAAAAAAAATACAGGTTAAAAAATGGAAAAATTTCAAAATGCAGAAAAATTATTTAAAAAAAACATATTATTTAACTATGGTTGTAATATATAACCGTGGTTGTATAGTGAATGATGTCCATTATAATATATTACACCAAAAAATGCGCTGGTGAGAATCGAACCTGGGACCTTTATATATTACAACGGTTAGTTAGGGCAACCGTGATCATATATAGCACGCTTTCAGGTTTTCTACAAAGGTCTTAAGACCATGATTGTAAGTAGCGCATATACAACCACACCCTACGTAACAATGGCAGGTCAAGCGTGATGTTATCCTTTTTCCAACCGTTGTTGTACATATTTTCTATAGTAGTGAAATATGTATTGTTGCCTTTTCTTATTGTACAAGGTAGGAATTACAATCAATGGATTAAGCTTGGTTTCTAAATTAGGGTTTGGATTCTCAAAGTCGAGGTTTGGTCAACAAAGGGTTCACAAGAACTTTCATTTCAAGGCATGACCTATGATCTTAGGTCACAATCATGTCAAGCTTCATTCAACATCATTTGATCAAGAGAATTTCAAGTTTGGTGCATGATTTCAAAGTTGATTCAAGTATGGTTCATGTGTTTATTTCCATGCCATCTTCATCTAATTCTAAAGCAACCATAAAAGATTACTCAAGGTACAATCAAGATTCCTGCATTTGGTATTCAAGTGTTCATCATTAGACCTTTGGATGTAAGAAAATAGCAATAAGTCACAAGGTGGAACATGTTTGGTTGGACTAAAATCAAGTATGGCATGTCACTTGGTCCAAACACCATAACTTTCTCATTTCTCAACAATTTTGGAATATACTTTGAGCCAAATGTCACATTTGAACTCCTCTACAACTTTTCTTCAAGGGCCAAACATCAATTCAATCTCTAAGTCCATCAATTTTGGGATTTTCTCAGCTGCCCATGTGTGCACAAAAGTAGGCCCAAGACCTGGTCGATTTAATGCTTGACCTGGAATTTTAGGCCACGACCCCAACTTTGATTCAATGTTATTTTCAACTCAAACATCCTTTTGATGTGGTTCTTTTGCATTGAATTCTTTGCAATTAAGAGAACATTTGGAACAAACAAAATTCAAAAATGAACTAGTGAATTTCATTTGGCCTAGCTTCAAACATGGTACCTTGAGCGCTGCTTCTTAGTCAGTTTCAGGTCATGATTTTCATGCCAATTCTCAATTTGGGACCACCTGCACATGTGTGAACCTTTTGTACAACCAAAATGCATGCAAACAAGTGCTAAACAACCAGTTTTCATGATTGAATCACACATTTCACCCTTGCCCTCACACATATTGTAAATCAACAAATTTTAACTTAGTTTACACCTATTTCATATCCATTTCACATGTATGAGATTAGCAACACTTTCCCTATAAAAAGAGAGTTGATTTGCCTTCATTTTTAAGCTTTGGAGAGCCAAAAAACCTCTACTACACTTAAGCTTGAAACCACCAAAAACCAGTTAACCGTTTCATCAAACCAAGCTCGTTTTGCTTCAAATATTTGTCTAGAATCACTCACCATCCTCCTCTAAAGCTTACCGAAGCAGTGTCGTGGCTTGAAATTTCCTACAACATCCAACTCAAATCCACCATTGTTGACCTTCGAAGCTTCAACTGAAAAGGTAGCTACGAGTAACTTTTTTGAGCAAACAAGTTACCAGCATGTTCATCTTGATTCACTAATCAAAAGCCCTCACTTACCTGGAATTTATATTTTTTATTATTCATTTAATTTTACTTTGAAGAACTAGGGTTCTTCGTGTTCTTGAGCAAATTCTCCCTGCTCAGAGTCAATCAATGGCTCTGATGCAGAGAGACATGAATGATGAAGTGTTTAGAATCGAAATCCATGCTTCATTCATGCTAAAAACACGAGTTCATGGATCTGCAAAAATCAACTCAAGGTTGAAAAAGATGATTATTCGGGCGTGTTTTTTGAAAAAACTAGTCGTAGCGCCAGTTTTTCAAATATTTTTTATTTTATTATCTTTTTTCTTTTCTGATTTATTTTAAATAGCTTCTTTATTATTTTTTACTCCATTTTTTTCATAAATCATAAAAAATATTTTCCATCACATATATTTTTTTTCACAATTTTTAAAAATCATTTTGAATTTAATTGATATTTTCCTTTATTTTCTATTTAATTTTCATTTTGCATTTTAGTTTTAATCATTTTAAAACATTTTTCACTCCAACTTTTGAGATCCACTTATTTGCAATATTTTTTACTTCTCATAATTTTCTCAACCATTTATTTGATGTTTTGAGCCTTGTTTGAATTTTCCTTCTTATTTCCATTTTAATTCATTTTAAATCTCTTTTTATTTTGATTTTGTTCAAATTTTTGGAATATCTTGATGATTGCTTGGCTGAACATATTTTCAACATCTCAAGTCGTTGATTGATAATCCTTTGGTTGATTCAACCTTCTTTGGTACAAACATGTTAATGAATGATCATCTGATCATCTTTAGCACTTTGTATCAGAGATAGGTTATCCCTTGTTTGATCTTGCTTTGAGTCATTTGACTTGTTGATAGATGACCCCTATGTAATTGCTTGAGCCCTCATTGCATTCCTTCTATCATCTCTTCTTCTTTTCCTTTTGTTTGACTATTGTGTTACATTGTTTTAGGAGACTAACTTTGTGTTAGTTCTCTAACATGTTTGACACATAAATTGTTATTGACCGGCCTTAGATAGGTGTGAATTCTACATAAGTCTACTTATAATTGCTTAACATAGAGCTAAATTGTCCCGACTCGGTTGGATTCTCATTAATACTAACATTGACATATTAATTATGCTAACATCTAACCTTTATTGTTATACTATTTACTTTTATGTCATTTTAAATTCATAGCATTTTACATTCTTGCCTTTTATTTTTGCTCTTTACTTTATGCCTTTTATTGCTTTCTTATTTCAAAAGAACAAAAACATTATAAAATGGCTAGAACTCTAAAAAACTTTAATCTGATCTTATGGACTTTGTGTTACTATCCCTTGCTTAAGAAGTATTTTGGACCTTGGACATTAGGACTTGGTGTTTCCCTTTTCCTAGAATGGTATATGAGACTTTGTGATTCATCTGAGATATAGTGATTCCTCTGGATCCTCTAATCTTCAACTCAATACTTAGATGTTCTTTGTGGCTTTGTAACTTTGATATTCATATGTGCATGTGCTTGTTCATCTTGTGGCTCAACCCAAAGGGTAAGGAGTGCTTGTTTTAACCAATGCCAAATGCTTGCTCCATCTTGTGGTTAGTACACTTGCACACACAAAGGCTTTCTATTGGGCAACCTTACAATGAGACCATTTACTTTATGCTTTAGGATAGTCTCTTCATCTCCTTCCCACTTAAAATTTCAAAACTTCTCTGTATTTCAAAAACTTCTTGTTTTTAAATTTCACACCTCTTTCTCAATAAACCTTGACTTTGTTAAGTGATCCAGAAAATCTTTTTCTTAATAAATGCTAAAACACTTAAGCATATTCAAACACTTTTCAAAACTCTAAAAAAACAAACCTCGTCAAACTTCTTTTTGTGTCTTTGTGCACTTTTCTTTTAGAGCCTTTTTTCAAAAGACTAGATATTAGTATATTCTTGTAGTGATGCAAACCACTATACTTCTACAATATGCTGAGAAATGATTGACATTTTCCACTTGAATGTTGAGATATGCTTGTGAGAAAGTCCAAGTAAAAGTTCTTCATATCAAGATGATGCAAATGCTCATTTCAAGTTGAGTTTTCCACTTGAATACGACAAAATGTCTTTTCAATTAAAATCAAACAACAAATAACCCAACTTTTTCATAAACACAAATTTGCATGTGGTTCCTATAGAGTACCATGGATGTGAAGGGTGTTAATACCTTCCCCTTGCATAACCAACCCCCGTATCCAGATTCTCTCTTTTATTTTACTCTTGTGGCTTTTGTTCGACCTTTTTCCCATTCCCTTTGGAAATAATAAAGTTCGGTGGCGACTCTTGCTTTTCGAGTTAAGTTAATCAATATCTTAATCTCAATAATTTTCTCCCGCCGCGACAGCTGGCGACTCTGCTGGGGAGTAGTCCCTAAGAGGGTTAAGCCTAGCTTGTTTATCTGTGTTATATTACTGCTTTTGTTTGTTATTTTTGTTTTTGGGTGCTTGGTGATCTCTGTGTGGTAAGGTAAGTCCCCTACCTGAACTTGAGTGCACTTAAGCTATTATGGTGGTATAGTCATGTTGACCTTATGGGCGTTAAGCCTTGTTAGGATGGCATGAGAACCCCGCTCAAATGAGGCCCCTTTGGAGGTACTAATGTCCTGCGAGTAGTCATAATGGCATTATTATTTTTGACCTGGGAGTCTAGGATTCTGAGAGACCTTTAGAAAGCTTTTAACCCCTCATGGCCTTTTAGGATGTAGTGTGATGACCTTTCTGGCGTAGGCTTGGTATGGTTGATATGGAATACTACACTCAGACGAGGATCTCTTGAGAATATTATTGGTCTACGAGCAAGTCGTTAAACCGGTAATATTTGAAATATGGATTTATGACTCTAGGAACCTTTTTATAACCAGGTTATTGTTCGATATATCCAAAGATATAGAACATGCCTTGTGGGATGGTTGTTACCCTGTCCACCTGGCTCTATGCTCGTGACGTTGAACCTTTGAACCCACCATGTTTGTGATTGTTGCATAATCATGCATTCATGCATCCATAAACATCTCTTTTCACCTGGTTTTCAAGGAACTTAGGAACTTTATTTGCAAATATCGTAGGTAATTTGATCTTGAACTCTGGAAGGAGAAACACTCATCAGTTCCATTTCAAGCGTCCTGAATTGAAAGAGATCAAGAAGTTAGGATCTTTGGTGATTTGTCCTTCTGATTTCAAAGACCGGTGTGGAAGACCTCTGACTGTGTTGAATACTTATGTAGAAGACGGAGTTCAGAACACCGTGGTCCAGTTCTATGATTCAGCATATAGGTGTTTCACTTTCCCTGATTATCAGCTTGCACCTACTTTGGAGGAGTATTTTTATCACATAAGATTGCCTGTATCAGATCAGATACCATTCAGTGGTTTAGAGGATATTCCTAAGTCTCATGTCATTGGAGAGGTTGTGCGCCTAAGGAAAGGGGAGATTGATAATAATCTTGTGACTAAAGGAGGTATTCTTTGTCTACCTGCTAAGCTCTTGATGGGAAAGGCTTCTACTCTTGCTAGTGTGGGGAGTATGGTCGCTTTCGAAGCTGTTCTCGCTTTGCTTATCTATGGCATAGTTTTATTCCCTAATATTGACAATTTTGTGGACATCAATGTTATTTGTATCTTTGTGATTATGAATTTGGTTCCTACTTTGCTCACAGATACCTACTATTCTATCCATCACAGGACAGAGAAAAACGAAGGAATTGTTATGTATTGTGCACCTTTACTGTACAAGTTGTTTATTTCGCACTTGCTGCGGTCCAGCTTATTCAAGGATAACAAGAATTGTTTGAGGTGGTCTAATAGGATTATGTCTTTCACCAACACATATTTGACTTGGTATTCTAGAGTTTATAACGACGTGAAGCTTATTGACAGTTGTGGTGAATTCCCTAATGTACCTCTTCTTGGTACAAAAGGAAGTATCAACTACAATCTGATTTTGGCTCGACGTCAGCTTGGATATGCTATGAAGGATAAGCCAAAAAATATTCTTTTGGAAGCTTTATTCATTCAAGAAAGTGTTGATAACAAGGGTTTAAAGAAGAAGATCGTCCACGCCTAGCATAAGATTCATAGAAAAGGAAAGGATGAATTAGGAATGAAAGATTGTGTTGCTTTGGTGCCTTACACTCAGTGGGTGCAAGCCAGAGCTGCTAAGATCAAAATGCCTTATCCTCCTGAAGAACCTATATTCCCTAAAGTCATAGGATCCACTCTTACTCCAGTTGAAGATATGGAAGGACTCCAAGTTGCTTTAGCTCGGATGAAGCAGGAAAGAGATGCCTGGGAAAGCAAGTTTCATGTTTCAAATGCGAAAAAGTTAGAGTTGCAAAGGAAATTAAGAGAGAAATATGATATGCTTGAACATCGTGGAAAGAAGGGGAAGAGAGAGCAAGAAGCTAGGTCTGGCGCTTGGAAAGGTGTTGTTGACAAGATCTTGAAAGAAAAGGCTGAGATGAATACTTCTTTTGAAGCTCAGATTAGGAAGCTCAAGAGGAAGTTGTAGCATGGAGATGCATTTTCTTTAGTTGTGGTTCCCTCAGATCCTAGGCCTTAGTTTATGTCTTTTGTTTAGGATTGCTTTGAAATTATGTACTGAAGTTGTAATCCTTCCAGATATTTCAATGAAATAAAAGTTTGAATTTTTCTTTTTAATGTGCTATTACTTATGATGTTTGAAATAAGTTTATAATTCCTTAGTTCCTTGAAAACTTAAGAAATTTAACAATCATTTGCATATTCATTTCACGCATCATTTGCATCATTTGGTCTTGCTTTCTGCAAGTTTTTCAGAGTCTCATTCATTTTCCTTCATCTTCGTAGAAGACAAGCTGACACAATGATACAATACTCGGGCTAATTCAAGACGAAAGATGGAGACAATTGAGTAAGATCAAAGGGAACTTCGTAAGGAAGTGAATTCATTAAAGATAGTGGACATAAAAATGTGGTTCTGATCTTTTGGGAACTTTGGACCCAATTGATCAGAACCACATTTTTTAGTAGTTTTAGCTTAGAAACAACACATGGATTGAAATTCTGGCATAGCAGATAGCAGATGTCCTAACACATGTCAAGACATTGTTCTGCATAATTGTTAAACAAGGAACAAAACAGCAAACTGATATCCAGATGTTTCGACATTTGTTCTAACATGTTAATCAAAACTGAACTGTAAATTGCAGAATGATAAACAACACAGAATATGATGACCCAAATCGATGCAAATCACCTACATCTGGGGGATACCAATACATGAAGAAGAATCCACTATCAGTAGTATAGTTTTATGTAAACAACCTCAGGTTTACAGTAAACATCCACGTTTACCTATCACTGCCCAATGAAAACTTTATCGAAAAACTCCATCCTAGATAAGAGAAACTCATCTCACTCCCTAAATCACAATCTGTGCTTATCTAACAGATACAACAACTGTATCATCCTATTGAAAGTCACCCATTTCAATATAAAGTTCAGTCAAGCATCCTTGACTAACAAGTTAACTTGGATTTGCTTAAAAGCTTCATCGAAGAACAATACATGATTCATGAAATTCTGGCACAGATATCAGATGTCCTACACAGATGTTGAGACACTGATATCCAACACAATGAACAAGATAACAATAAAAATAACAGTGCAGAAAGTAAATAACACAGTGATATGTTTACCCAATTCGGATCAACAATCCTACTCTGGGGGCTACCAAGCCAGGGACGAAACCAATATACGATAGTATCAATTCACAGATCATACAAACACCGAATAATCTGCTGACTTAATCACTACCCTTCTTATGACTTCTACCTAAGACTCACCTAGGTATGAGGCCCTCCTCAAATCCCTCTACAACCACAACCCGTGATTGGTACCTTTCCACACAAGTAACAAACCGAAAGTCACACTTTCAAAACACACAATTCTCAATACTTCAAAGCTTATGAGAATTAACACACAAGAAACTCAATGCTTAAAAGCTTATGAGTAACTGACAGAACTTACAACACAAAAACCAGTCCTTATACTGTTATCATAATGATACCAGTTAGGCTCACAAAATACACTCGAAAACCCTAACAAAACACAAGTAAGTTCCACACCTAAAACTAGGTTTACATCAGTCAATATATAGCAATTAATCTGGACTGAATTGGGCTTAAAAAACGCAGCAAATAGACTACTCACAAATCTGCAAAATTAACTCCAACAAAATAGGTCTTCAATCCAAAGTTTCCTATTATGTATCCATAATTAGAAACAGCAGCAAATCCGAAAAACCAATAAATAACCACAATCCAAAAATGCTTTAGATGCCACATAGGATAACCAAATATTCAGTAAATATTTAGTAACAATTCATAGCAACAGAAATTGCTTTAAAACTGAATCCAAACGCGATGTCCTATGAGCAGGTATGGGACATCTTCATTCGACATGTTGAATGCAGCACATTAGAACTTCATGATTCAACATCTTGCTGCTATAATAGTTTTAGCAAAATAAATGCCAACCACAAAAGCACAGAAATAACAATCTCCCCCTTTGGCTTATTTTGGCTAAAACTACACACATACAAAAAAAATATCCATATCAGACGGCAGCGAAAAAACAACAACACACATCAAAAAAACATCCAGCATAGCAGCACTCCCCTTCAGCTGCATACAACACAGCAAACAACACATCATAGCAGCATATCAAAACTCCCCCTCAACAGCAGCAACATTCCACATTCTCCCCCTCAACTACTGCAGCAGCACAAGCACACAAGCACTCCTCACACAAACATCCCACACAAACATACTACTCCCCCTTTTTAGCCATAAATATGACAAAGGCAAGTAGAACAAGTTAAGATAAAAATAAACCAGAGTAAACTGCATCAGAGAGTAGATGCACACCACATCACATGCCCAAATGTCATGCACAAACTTCAGCATTTTCCCTTCATTCACACACTGCACTACCAGAACCTCCTTTAGTCTTTTCAATCTGGCAGCCAGAAGGAACATTGATTGCTATAGTTCTTCATGAATGCACACCCCAAGTCTGCTCCTCAGGTTTTCAAACTGAACTGCATCCAGGGCCTTGGTAAATATGTCAGCAAGCTGATTTTCTATGCTCACATGCTCAAGAGTTATGACTTTGTCCTCCATAAGTTCTTTGATGAAGTGATGCCTGATATCAATGTGCTTAGTCCTGCTATGTTGAATGGGATTTTTGGAAATATTAATAGCGCTCAAGTTGTCACAAAACAATGTCATGACATCTTGTGTGACATTATACTCAGATAACATCTGCTTCATCCATACCAGTTGAGCACAACTACTTCCAGCTGCTATGTACTCAGCTTCAGCAGTAGAAAGGGATACTGAATTTTGCTTCTTGCTAAACCATGAAATAAGATTATTTCCCAAAAAGAAACATCCTCCAGAGGTACTCTTCCTATCGTCAGCACTTCCAACCCAATCAGCATCACAATAACCTAATAAAATAGGACTTGAGTCATGGGAGTAAAGCAACCCATAATCACATGTACCACTCACATACTTTAGAATTCTCTTCACTTGATTGATGTGACTGACCTTGGGTTCTGCTTGATATCTTACACACACACCAACAGCAAAAGTTATGTCTGGCCTACTTGCTGTAAGATACAGCAGACTGCCAATCATACTTCTATACAAACTTTGTACAACATTCACTCCCTTTTCATCTTTGGATAACTTCAGGTGAGTAGGAGCAGGAGTCCTCTTATGCTTGGCATTATCCAATCCAAACTTCTTCACCATGTTCCTCGCATATTTGCTCTGACAAATAAAAATGGAATCTTCCATCTGCTTGACTTGTAATCCAAGGAAGTAGGTCAATTCACCTACCAAGCTCATCTCAAATTCAGACTGCATTTGGTTGACAAAATGTTGGACCATTTCATCCGACATCCCACCAAACACAATATCATCTACGTAAATCTGAGCAATCATTAGTTTCCCATCCTTCTCCTTGACAAAAAGTGTTTTATCAATACCACCCTTCCTGTACCCATGGTTGACTAAGAACTCAGTCAGCCTTTCATACCAAGCTGGTGGAGCTTGTTTCAGCCCATACAAAGCCTTCTTCAGCTTGTAAACATGATCAGGAAAATTTGGATCCACAAACCCTTTAGGCTGCTCAACATAGACTTCCTCGTTAAGATAGCCATTCAGAAAGGCACTCTTGACATCCATTTGAAACAATCTGAATTTCAACAAACATGCCACTCCTAGCAGTAATCTGATGGATTCCAATCGAGCCACAGACGCAAATGTTTCATCGAAGTCTACTCATTCAATCTGTGTGTATCCTTGAGCAACTAATCTGGCTTTGTTCCTGGTAACAACTCCTTGCTCATCAGACTTATTCTTATAAACCCATTTTGTTCCAATCACATTTGTTCCTGCTGGTCTTGGTACCAGTTCCCAGACTTCATTCCTCTTGAGTTGACAAAGTTCATCTTGCATAACACTTATCCAGAACTCATCTGTCAATGCTTCTTTGACATTCTTTGGTTCAATCTTTGAAACAAAGCATGCATTTGACACAGTCTCCCTCGTTCTGGTTCTTACACCTTCATTCAGATCTCCAATAATCAATTCCTTAGGGTAATCCTTCTGAATCCTTATAGAGGGTCCCCTGTTAGCATCCTCTACCTCTTCATTCTCAGGTCTAGTGTTGGTTTCTTGAGCACTATCTTCTACAGACTCAATGTCTTGGGAGATTTCATTGTTCATGGGCAGACATGCTCCAACATCATCTGGGACATCTTCGTCTTTGCCAGAGTCATCAACCACCACATTTATAGATTCCATCATCACCTTAGTTCTGGAATTAAATACCCTATATGCTTTACTGTTTCTAGAGTATCCCAAAAATATTCCTTCCTCACTCTTAGGATCCATCTTTCGCCTCTGCTCACGATCCGCTAAGATATAACACTTACTACCAAACACATGGAAATACTTCACATTTGGCTTTCTTCCTTTCCATAGCTCATAAAGAGTGACAGAAGTACCTGATCTGATAGTCACCCTATTATGTATATAGCAAGCAGTATTCATGGCTTCAACCCAAAAATGATATGGAAGCTTTTTGGCATGAATCATGACTCTTGCACACTCTTGTATAGTCCTGTTCTTGCGTTCCACCACACCATTCTGCTGAGGAGTGATCGGTGATGAGAATTCATGAGTGATTCCCTCAGATAAGCAGAACTCTTCAAACCTGCTATTTTCGAATTCTTTCCCATGGTCACTTCTGATTCGTACAACACCACAATCCTTTTCCCGTTGAATCCTTTGACACAACTCTTTAAAGGCTACAAATACTTCAGACTTATCTCTGATAAAACTTATCCAAGTGAACCTGGAGTAGTCATCTACGACAACATAGGCATACTTCTTCCTACCAAGACTTTCAACCTGCATAGGTCCCATTAAGTCCATGTGAAGAAGTTCCAGAACTCTAGAAGTTGTGGTAAGATGTTGAAGCCTCTTGTGTGACACCCTTGTTTGCTTCCCAACTTGACATTCACCACATATTTTATCCTCATCAATCTTCAGCTTGGGAATACCTCTAACAGCTTCACTTGACATAACTTTCTTCATCCCTTTCAGGTGTAAGTGACCCAATTTCTGATGCCACCATTTGGTTTCATCTTCCTTTGACATCAAACAAGTAGACAGACTTTCAGGTTCTTGAGGATTCCACAGATAGTAGTTATCCTTAGACCTGGTTCCCTTCATAACAACTTCATCTTTCTCATTGGTTACTAGACATTCAGATTTGGTGAAATTTACTTTGAGACCTACATCACACAGTTGGCTTATACTGATTAAATTTGCAGTCAGCCCTTTGACAAATAGAACGCGATCCAGATTTGGTTATCCTGTGTAGTCCAGCTTTCCAACCCCTTTTATTTCACCCTTTGATCCATCCCCAATTGTGACATAATTGGTGGAGTGAGGCCTGATATCCGACAAGAACTTCTTCACACCAGTCATGTGTCTTGAGCAACCACTGTCAAAGTACCAATCTTCTCTTGTAGATGCTCTAAGAGAGGTATGTGCTATGAGACCAGCCATCATTTGTCTAGGAATCCATCTTCTCTTCACTTTACCCTAACTCTGTCCTTTATTTTATTGTTGAGCAGTTTTGGGATAGCCGTGCAGCTTGTAGCAAAAGGACTTTAAGTGACCAATCTTTCCACAGTAATGGCATCTCCATGGTTTATACTTTGATCTACAAACTCTTTTTTGATGCTTCATCTGATGTTGAAACATGTGATTTGACATCCCCACTTCTTGCTTTATTTTCTGAGGAACAAACTTCAATACAGGCTTCTTGGAAGTTTCTGCTTGATTGTTAAAACCGAGGCCTTGCACATTTCCAGCTTCTTTCCCATTCTGAAGGATCTCATCCAGCTGCGTGGTACCATTGTTCAGCATTCTTATAGATTTGGTCATATTGTCAAGTTTTGACTTTTGTCATTCAACCTCCTCTTTCAGATCAGCAATGGTTAATAAGTGGTCTTCCTTCTCAGCTTCTAGTTGAGCTATCAGAATCTTCTGTACCAATATTATCTGGCACCTTTCTTCATTCTTGATACACAATTCTGAAAACCCTGTGAAGACTTCTTCCTTAGTGAGTTCTCCAACATAGGATTCTTTGTCAGAGTCAGACTCACAAGTAGTTTCTCCATCACCCTTACAGATCCCAGTCAAAGCTGTCACCAATTTTACTGATTCTTCTTCAAGATCACTCTCAGACTCTCCTTCTAACCAAGACACTGATAGGCCCTTCTTCTGCCTTCTGAGATACGTGGGACACTCAGTTTTTATGTGCCCATATCCCTCACATTCAAAGCACTGAACTCTCTTCCCTTGATTGGAGTCTTCTTCAATTCTGGATCTTCTACCTCCATCCTGGTCTTACTGATGTCGAGTGACTTGTTCTGAGCATTTGCTCTCGACTTCCAGTCAATCCTTTTCAACACTTTGTTAAATTGTTTTCCAAGCAATACCAGATCTTTAGACACCCCTTCATCTCTGACCAGGTCACCTTCATCTTCTGAGTCACCAGCATTTGACACAAAAGCTATGCTCTTCTTCTTTTCAGACTTTTCACTGATCCCTAATTCAAATGTTTGAAGAGATCCCACCAGTTCATCCACTTTCATCTTGTCTATATTCTGAGCTTCCTCTATAGCAGTCACTTTTATGTCAAATCTCTTAGGTAGAGATCTGAGGATCTTTCTGACCAGTTTGCTGTCAGACATCTTTTCACCTAGGGCACTAGAGGCATTAGCTATCTCAATAATGTTCATATGAAAATCATGAATGCTCTCATCCTCTTTCATCTTCAAACTCTCAAACTTGCTAGTGAGAAGTTGAAGTTTTGACATCTTCACCTTTGAAGTCCCTTCATGAGCAACCTTCAAGACCTCCAACGCTTCTTTAGCAATGGTGCAGTGTTCAATCAACCTGAAGATATTCTTGTTAACACCATTGAACAATGCATTCATGGCTTTGGAATTCCCTACGGACCCTTTGTAATCTGCATCATCCCAGTCTTCCTCTTCCTTCACCTCATTAGTAGGGGTACCTTTTTCATCTTTAACCTTAGGGGGCTCCCATCCTTTTATAACAGCTTTCCATGCTTGATCATCCATGGATTTGATGAATGCTATCATCCTTGGTTTCCAATAGTCATAGTTGGAACCATCAAGCAAAGGTGGTTTGTTCAGAAATCCTCCATGCTTGTCCATTGTACCAGAAAGTACCTTCCCTGAATCTCACCCAGAATCAAATAAGGGTGCAAGCTCTTGATGCCAATTGAAATTCTGGCACAGATATCAGATGTACTACACAGATGTTGAGACATTGATATCCAACACAATGAACAAGATAACAATAAAAATAACAGTGCAGAAAGTAAATAACACAATGATATGTTTACCCAGTTCGAATCAACAATCCTACTCTGGGGGCTACCAAGCCAGAGACGAAACCAATATATGATAGTATCAATTCACAGATCATACAAACACCGAATAATCTGCTCACTTAATCACTACCCTTCTTATGACTTCTACCTAAGACTCACCTAGGTATGAGGCCCTCCTCAAATCCCTCTACAACCAAAACCCGTGATTGGTACCTTTCCACACAAGTAACAAACCGAAAGTCACACTTTCAAAACACACAATTCTCAATACTTCAAAGCTTATGAGAATTGACACACAAGAAACTCAATGCTTAAAAGCTTATGAGTAACTGACAGAACTTACAACACAAAAACCAGTCCTTATACTGTTATCAGAATGATACCAGTTAGGCTCACAAAATACACTCGAAAACCCTAACAAAACACAAGTAAGTTCCACACCTAAAACTAGGTTTACATCAGTCAATATATAGCAATTAATCTGGACTGAATTGGGCTTAAAAAACGCAGCAAATAGACTGCTCACAAATCTGCAAAATTAACTCCAACAAAATAGGTCTTAAATCCAAAGTTTCCTATTATGTCTCCATAATTAGAAACAGCAGGAAATCCGAAAAACCAACAAATAACCACAATCCAAAAATGCTTTGGATGCCACATATGATAACCAAATATTCAGTAAATATTTAGTAACAATTCACAGCAACAGAAACTGCTTTAAAACTGAATCCAAACGCGATGTCCTATGAGCAGGTATGGGACATCTTCATTCGACATGTTGAATGTAGCACATTAGAACTTCATGATTCAACATCTTGCTGCTATAATAGTTTTAGCAAAATAAATGCCAACCACAAAAGCACAGAAATAACAATTCATTACCTACGGGTTTCTGAATCTGTACAAGTACCTATGTCTACCACAATGTATCAAATCGATACAGAGGGAGACTTACAAGAAAGCCTACGACTCTCAAAACCCTAAACCCTTCTTTTATACTTTTCTGCTTCCCTGGGCTTCGAATCTTCTATTTATTTCTTCCTTATCCATGTTCGGATTGCTCCTTAAATCTTGGGCCAGATTAGCAACAACCTGCTATATCAAGTCAGGATGTCGAGACAATTGTTAGGACATCATGTCTGATACGTCCTCTTTCACAAGACTTCTTCATGTTGGAACCTTGAGTTTGACATCTAGTTTTTAGCAAAAATTTGCTCAAATTTGCAGAGCCTTCAATCTCCTCCTTTTGACAATTTTTTTTTAAACTCCTTCGGTAGAAAAAGAAAGCCGGCATTTGGTGATATGATTGGAACACTTCTGAGACTCCTTCTTACCCCTGAAATTCCTAGTTGTCTATTGGTGTACATGAGGAAGAGTATGCACCACACTCCCCCTCAAACCTTTACTTGCCACGAAGGGATAAATATTCCTCTTAAGGGGCATAAGAGAACCCATAAGAAGATCCAGAAAGAGCTTAAGAAGAAACAGATGTATCACACGCAACACAGAGTCCATTGAGAATGTAACTCAGGTTACAAGACACAACCTGCTTCATAACTCAGATCACAAGGCACGAGGGAAGAACTTAAGGATGTCAAAACATCTCATCCAACACCCCTGCAAAACACAACTTGCAAGACTGAATATGTGTTGTAGAAACCAACACACAACTGAGATGAATCCATACCCCTTCTCCTCCTTTTTAGCCAAAAATTGGCAAAAGTAGCCAGCACAATTCCATACCCATATGGTACTAATCCAGACCTTAACAAAAGCCATGACGAACATACCCAGAATACTAACTTTGAAAATCAGCAGCAAACTCCACCTTTAAATACCCAAACAGATTTTTCATGAAAATTATGGTCCATAGAAGTTACCGCAGAGCAATTCACGTGGAGACATAAATTTGGGTAGTAAACATAAATGACTATGCACCATTCAGCTAAAGTTTGACTGTTTCAACTTTATGAGTTACCGTCCAAAGAATTCACTTGCATTAAGACACAAGCTTAACACGTCTACACTCTTTCCCATCCAAAACAGCCAATTAGGCTGTACCCATACTGTCCTGACCCATTTTCAGACTTTGTTTAGCATAGTTATCGTGCCTGTGTTTTGTCTATGTCATACCCCAAATTTTGACCACTAAGATTTCCCATCATTGTGAAAATCATCATCACAATATGGATGAACCATCATGCCTCACCAATCTCCTCAGAGATGTTTGAGCATTCACCACAATCAAGGACTAGGGTTTCAAGCCCTCTCAGAGCACTTGGACAAAGGATCAATCAAGAAATGACATGATCTTCAACTTGTCTAGCCTCTCAAACACCTACAAAGGATCAAGAGGACTCCCACATCAAGAATCAAGCACAAGGTTGCAGCATTCCAAGTGGATCAAGCCTCAAGATCGCCAGTGTCACCAAATTAGGGTTTTGGTCGACTGAGGCCTCCAGATGGAAATTTTCCTCTGGGCATGAGCCATTGCTTCAAAGCACAACTTAAGATACTCCAAGGGACCTCATGGACCCAATCATTAAGTCAATTTAACCTCAGGGGAAGCATTCATCAAAAAAATCAGGAATTAGGGTTTCTTGACCTAATTCACCCCTAAGTTGACTTTTGGGACAAAACATGAGCCAAGACCTCCAGACATGATTTGAAGTTCTAAAATACACTACATTGATCCATTTGCAACAATGGATTAATCCAATAAGCTTGATCCACAAGTTTCAATTTCATCAGGACCACAATTAGGGTTCGAGGGAAAAGTTAACTGTACCTTTGACTTTTGACCCAGACATGCTCCCAAACCTTGGGACATGATTCAATACACCCTACAACACCTATGGAATATATCCATTAGTTTTGATTTAGGTCAAGGAATTGATTTCACAAAGGATCGCACAGTTTGGATTTCATCCGATAAAAAGTCAACTGTGCACAAAATCAACTTTTTGAAAATTTTCACAATTATGGTTCATTGACCCTAAAACAATGTTAATATGTGATTTGAATCATCATTCATCAAGAAAAATCAAGAAAAGTGAGTTAACTTGTAAAAGGGGTAACCATAAAAAACTTAGAATTTTTCTAAGTTATGGAACAAAGTGGCTAGGGTACCAACTTCCAAGGACCATAACTTGAGATCCAAGCAACCATTTTGGATGGTCCAAAGCTGGATTTGTAGCTCTCATTACACTCTACAAAAGTGTCAACTAGACCTCATTCCAATTCATCATGGATTTTTAGTTATGGAGTGATCAAAATAGCAAAAAACATGAAAATGACACTTTTCCAACACTTAGTGAAAATCTGCCTAAGTTAGCAGCCTTGAACATCAATGTTCATGATGATTTTTCAATTGGATCCAAAAAATTTCAAGACAAACTATGATCACACATGTGTTGTATCATATGAGGGCTTCCCAATGAGCCCAAGAACATGAGAAAACTCCACCTGAGCTAGGAGTTATGACAGCTGCAACATGCCTTGCTGCAAACTGTCTTGGCAAGGAAGATTTGTGCATAAGGGCTCGATTTGATCAAATTATGCAACAAAAAGCATGGTAATCCATCTTCACACCTCAAGGGGGAGCAACCAAGGGACAAACAATGATCTTCCAGCCTCCCAAGTCCATGGATCTATGTTTAGGCATGACACTCCTAAATTCAAAGATGCTTCAAATATTTAATTTTGTTTCAAAGCATTTAACTAATGCATAGAGGTGGCATTCATCAAGACAATGTTATCCAAGTTCAGTCAAGACTTATCTTTGAACCAAAGAACTTTAGGCCTGTGCTCTAACCTCAAGTCAATGGCTGGAGGAGACTTGAGATTCCATTTGATCACAATTGGCCACAGACCTGTACCAGTTGCCATACACTATTACAGCCAAAACAAACTTGACACACTATAAATAGAGCTCATTTGTGCTCAGTTTGAGTACACCAAAGCACCCAAACTGATGTTTTCCTCAAAATCTCCTTTTTCACTCCAATTTTGCCTTCTAACTCAAGTCACCATCGAGTTTTGAGTTTGAGAGCAATTCCAACCAAACTAATCATACATACACCCACATATAACATATAGAAGTGATCCATAACACAAAATCACATCTGGAACATCAGGTTCTCAAAATCACCAGCCATCTGCACAAGCCTTTGACAGATTTGCAGTTGAGGTGCCAAATCCAGTTCCAGCTCAATTCAATCCACTCCAAGCATCCAGACACACTCCATAGCACCTAAGAAAGCTGTTCACATCATTGGAACCAAGTTGTAACACCTCCAACCTATAACTCGATCACCAGCTGCAAGAGGTAAGCCTAAACTTGGTCATCTCATGATTCATGCATATTTCCTCGCACAATAATTTTGCCATATATTCATAATCATGTATGGAGTGTTTCCCCTCAATTGATTGCTTTGTATGAATCATGTATGAAATTTCTTAGCCTTCATGCAGAATTTAGGATTCTTGAGGCTTCTCTTTGATTTCTCATTCCATACTTAAAATAAATGAAATTAAAGACCATAGACATGATCGTGAGTTGAAAACTTGGATTGTGTGATTTCATCAAGTATTCAGTGAGATTGATGAGAAAATGCAAATCAGACAAAAACAGAGCATGCGGGCAAGAACAAGGTGTTCTTGGCGCCCTTTTTCAAACTTTTGAATTTTTGAATTTTTATTATTTTATTTAATTGATTCAAAAATTAATTTCTCTCTGAATTTTAATGATTTTGAGTTGATTATTTTTTTCAAAAATCACAAAAATGTTAAAATATTTTATTTTACAAAAATTTCCCAAAAATATTATTTATTTCATATATTTGATATTTTTGCAAAGAATTAATTTTTATATTTTTTTAACATTTTAAAAATTTTCTTTCTCTTGATTTTCCAAACTTAAATGGTTTTCAATCATTTTGTGGATAAAAACATGATTTTTGAAACATTGACCCAAAATCACAACTCATTTCTCACATGTTTTCAATGATTTTATTAATTTTTAATCAAAATTAATTCCCTTTTTTTAACAAAATTAGGGTTTTGATTGATTTCACCCTCATCAATCTTTTTCAAACTCTCTGGGCCTCTTGATAGAGTGTAAGTCCCACCCCTTTGTAAATAAAACAATTTTGGACCTCACACATTGTATAAGTCCCTCTGTATATTTTCAAAAGTTCAGCGCGGTCGTCGCCTTTGTAACAAAATCAATTGGGCTTCTCCTTGAGCTATAAGACCCATATTTATTTATTTTCAAACACTTTAGGCCTCTAATAGAGTGTAAAACCCAATCCCTTTTACAAAAAACCTTTTTGGGCCTCAGTCGTTGTATAAGTCCCCAGGCGATATTCAAAACGACAGTGCGATCACTGTTAAAACTTGGGCCTCTCCTTGAGTATAAGCCCCACAATCTTTTCAAAAACAACTTCCCTTTGATTTTAGGTTCAAATATACAGTTATTATTAAAACTTTCTTTAATTTCTTTGAATACATCATGGAAGCTTGCTCACCTGTAAGTTTTAACAGCTTTCATTTATTCGCTTTCATATATATATATATAACTGTACTGTGGGAAGCTGCGCACGGTAAGTCTTCTTTCATATCCTTTTAAATACTTGTCATATATCAACTGTATATATACTAGTATAGCTATTTAGAGTTCTCCCCGGCAACTGGGTCTAGAACTAGGTAAAGCCATGTTGGTCACTCTTTAAATACAATCAAAACTAGACCCCCATAGGATTTCCAGATACAATCTTGCCTTCTCTTGGGCTTAAACAATATGGAGCAAAGAGAAAGGAAGTATTCTTCGTGAACCTTTTCTCAGGCTGTCACTATTAGAAATTGTCAAAGAAATTCTACTCCCCGGAGTTAATCTATTCTCGGTGAATAACATCTCTTGAGTTTCTTCAAACCTCAGAACTTTCACTAAATGATCTATTCTCGGTGAATAACATTTCTTGAACTTTTCTTGGTTTAGGACCCACAGGCTTCCTAAAAGCATCCCCGCCTCCTCTTGGGCTTTGTACAAGGACCCTCCAGCTTCCTAGAAGTTCTCATGCCTTCTCTTGGGCTTAATACAAGGACCCTGAAGATCTCTTAAAGGTATAAGACAGAACTTAGTCATCCTTTGCTAGAGCAGTCTTTCCAGTGTCAAAACATCAGACCAATTTAGGGTTGATTCTCATCCCTTAAAAACACCCGCCTTCTCTTGGGCATCATACAAAAGATAAAACTCTTCAACACCAGTAGACTTGGACAATCTAAATCCCCTTGAGTCTCAAAGACATTCTCAAGTTCCCTACGAACGTAGGAGGAACCCTGATCATCCAATCAATTCCCAGATGAGTTAAAACCCGTGGGTTCTAAAACCCAGTCTCTCTCCTAAAAATTCCCCAACTAGGGTCAGTTTATCACAAGTATAACACTATCCCAAATCAGAACCTCAAGGTATCTGATATCTCAACTCTTCTGTAAACCTCAGCAAGAATCGATTCTCCACTTGGACCTGCCTAGGGATCTCAATAATCCTGTAATACCCCTTATTTTATAAATGCTCTGGATAATATTAGTTGAGACCAGTTGAGATCCAGTGTGCTCTGAGTATTTATCTGATAAGATAATTAGAGCAACTGACGAACTCAGAGCTGATCAGATTAATATTATCTAACTCTAAGGTTTTATTACTTGGTGCTTTTGAGCTAATTTGGACATTTAGTAGTATTACTAACAAATGATATTTTCTATATCATTTCTTTTCCTCTCATTTCCAAAGTTAGAAACATCTGGAGCAAGAGAAAGTGAAAAGAAGGAAAGGATAGGAAAGGAAATGAAAAGAAGAAAAAATCCAAGAGCTCAAGATCATCAGCCATCATCTCATCTTCATCAATTCATCTCAGCTTCTTCATCATCATCCTCTAATCCAGGTGGGTTCTAGATAGAGACTTTAGTGTAGAATTTCTTGAGGTTTTAGAGTTAGGTTGGATTTTGAGAGAAATGAACATTTTTGCCAAATCAATGAAATCTAACGGATAATATGAGGTATAAATGGTATAGAATGATTGTTATACATGTATGATCATCTGTTTATACTTGATTGTGTGTTTGATTATGTTTTGGTTGAAATTGGTTTGGAGAATTTTCATGAAAAACCAGAAAATTCTGTTCTGCAGCTTGAGTAATCGATTACTCTGTAGAAAAATGAGAATCTGCGCAAGTTTTGATGGAGTAATCGATTACCAGAATAGGGTAACCAATTACGGAATGTGCCTCTAACTCTAAATTTGATTCTGGATGAACAGTAAAGCTTAAGTAATCGATTACTCACTTAGAGTAACCGATTACCACTGTAAGTTGCTGAAAAATACTTTTTTGAAAATTCATATCTTTTGACTCGGGTGTCCGATTTAAGCGTTCTTTATATCGATGTGAAGCTCTGAAAATACTCTATCTAGTGGAAGTGAAAAATACTAGTTTTGTTGTCGATTAAATAAATCGGAGGGAACCGGAATTGGTGTAACTTGTGATATGTGGAATTATAATTGAACTTTTTGGAAATTTAAAAGCTTCAAGAGGTGAGTTAGTGAGGAACCCTTAGTACCAATAGAATGACCTAGAGAATTGCGCAGTAATGCTTACATCGATGCTTGAAGAGTATCTCTGTTAAGTAAGTTGTTAGTGGAGGACCGTAATTCCTCCGATTTTGTAGTTATCCCTTAATAAATACTGTGACCCGTGTTGAAGAGCCCCTTGTGCGGGATGGCCGGGGAGAAGTATTTATTAAGTAAGTAACCGTGACCCGTGTTGAAGTGCTCCTTGTGTGGGCTGGCCGGGGAGAAGTACCATTTGTAGATAACCATGACCCGTGTTGAAGTGCTTCTTGTGTGGGCTGGCCGGGGAGAAGTTATCTATGTTAAGGATCCGTAACCCGTGTTGTAGTGCCTTGTATAGGCTGGCCGGGGAGAAGATTCCTTAACTAGTTGTCGTTTTGTGATTGTACGATTGTTTTTATAGTGTGAGATGTTGTGAAATCGAAGTCATTTCCTTTCCCTTGGACTTGAGTTAGGATTCGGTTAGAACCTTGTAAAGCCGAGAGAATCCATAAGATAGAGAACTCACTGAGATTTGATGTATCTCACCCCACTATTGTTGAATATTTCAGGTACTTCAGGTTCTGCAAAGGGTAAGGATAAGGCCGTGTGATTATCCTTACTTGTCTGATGGCGTAGCTTCCGTTGTGGGGCTTTTTTAAGATCGTTGTCGATCTAGTTCTTAGTATTTATCCTTGGAACATCTTGTATATATATTATGCCATAGTTTTTTTTTGTATTAGGTAATTTTGGGCATGTATATTTATAATGTGTTTACTAGGGACTTATTGGTATTTCAGTACCAAACGTGGAATTCATGTATAATATATGCTTTGATGTATGTATTTATATATGGGCATTACAAATGCTCAGAAGAAAGTTATCCTCCTCTTAGGATTTGTATAATGATCCTTCTTTCCCTCAGCAAAGTTAGCCTCCTCTTGGGCTTTATACAAATGATTCTCCCCAGCAGAGCTAACCTTTTCAGACTCTCTTGTGGAGTCAATCACTTTTCAGACTCTCTTGTTGAGTCCACAAACTTTTCAGACTCTCTTGTTGACTCAATCAACTTTTAGACTCTCTTGTTGAGTCAATCACCTTTTCAGACTCTCTTGTTGAGTCAGTCACCTTTCAGCACTCTCTTGTTGAGTCAACCTTTTTAGCCTCAATCTCGAGCTTTGTACGAGACAGATAAAAATACTCTCTTGTTGAGTCAATCTTTTTTGAGCCCCCTCGTAGGTTTGATGTAAAGATTTCCCCTAGCTAGAGCTAGCCTCCTCTCAAGTTGTGTAGAATAATTTCTCCAGCTTATTCAGCCACAATCCTGGGCTTCGTACAGGACAGATAAAAGCACTCTCTTGTTGAGTCAAAACCTTTTTCGCCTCAATCTTGGGCTTTGTACAATACATAAATCTTCAAAACCTGGGACACACATCTTCCCAGCGAAGTCACTTCCTCCTAGTCTTCTTTTAGGCTTTAAGGAATGATTTCCCAAGCAGAGTCAAACTCATTTCAGCCTTAATCTTGGGCTTTGTACAAGACATATAGAAATATCCTCACCAAAGTCTGCTAAATTTCCCATTTCAGCCTCAATCTTGGGCTTTGTACATACAAACCTCCCCGGCGGAGTCAAAATCCCTTTTTAGCCTCAATCTTGGGCTTTGTACAAGACAACTAGAACATTTTCCCTAGAAAAGTCAAAACTTATAGCCTCCTCTTAGGCTTTGTATAATGATATCCCCAAAGAGTCAGTCTCTTTTTTAGCCTCAATCTCTGGATTTGTACGAGACAGATAAGCACACTCTCTTGTTGAGCCGGTCTTATCTAGCCTCCTCTTAGGCTTTGCATAAAGACTTCCCCAGTGGGGTCAATCAACCTCTTAGCTTCAACCTTGGGCTTTGACCAAGGCACACAAAAATCAATAATCCCTCTTTAGAGATGACAAGTTCTCTCTTAGTCAAACCCTTTAGCTTCAATCTTGGGCTTTGAACAAGACACCGAAACATCTTTTTCCTCCCATAGAATAGAAGGAACTACGATTGCTCTGATTTCCCTATTTCATTTAAACGGGAATACGTAGGCATAAGATTGCGAAATCTTAGCGAGCATACCAAACAAAAACTCTAGGTCCAGTACCTTCACACACGTTAAAACTTAGGTCCAGTACCTTACCAAAAACATCGGGAAGAACCCAAACATCAACAAAAACTCACTCTCCCTGTCATGCTTTCCCAAGAAACTTTCCCAACCCATTAACAGATAGACACCATCAAGTACAAAGAGAAACCTAAAGCTAACATCCTGTGGATAACCATATATAGGATGGGTATTTGACAACTCCCCATTGTATAACCTGTCCCCGGACCCCCAATCTCTTTAAAAGCATTTATTCAGTTAAACAATCGTGTGCAAGGTTAGTTTTAGATAGCTTCCCTTTCCCTTCCAGCTTCATGGGATAAATAAGAAATCAAAAAGTAGTACCCACTCCTCCTCATTGCGGTGAGGAGGAAAACCAGCGATAAGGTGGTCGCGTCACCGACAAAAATCGTTCGCTACAGAAAATGGCGACTCTGCTGGGGAGTCATTTTGTTTGTATAGGACTATAGACTAGAATTCTTAAGAGGTCTAGGATGTTAGTTTTAGGAATGAATATATATATATATATATATATATATATATATATATATATATATATATATATATATATATATATCGCTTTTCCTAATTGATATCCGTGTTTATTTTTTTGCTAATTGGACTGTGGGTGATGCCGCATCTGGAAAGTTTGAGTGACACCTAAGATAAGTGATGGCATTAGACGGGTAATCTTGCAGGGAGTGACTCCCAAATAAGAGGTCCTGGTAGACCATCGAATCAGTGGAGAGACCCTTTGCAGATTCAATGCCTATACGACTTCGGTTGTTGAAAGCAGATTGTTCGATTGTGGTATTCTATGAAACTGAGGATTTAGTAGGTTAGGACCATGTTACTATTTTGTAGTACGGAAGCTATCGAAAATAGTTGTCACGCGATACTACCCTCATTTGAGAACCCTCTAAGATACTGCAGCTCGCTCGGGTGAACTAGCCTGCTGTTGTTATCCCAAGATGGGTCAATGATTTTGAGGACAGGTACAAAAAATCACTAGTACAACCTTTGGGGATGGGTAGAGCCATGACTTCATGACACCGAACCTTTGACCCCATGTTTTTTCTATGTTTTTGTGTGCTGCATTCATTTCATTAAAAAACTTTAAACAAAGAAAAATTTTCTCTTCTAGTCTCTCTTTTTCAAATTAAACTAAGACAATGATTGCAAATATCAGAGAAAAAGATTGTGTTATGGATTTCGGTAGGAGGAAGACTCACAAGTACACCTTCAAGGTTCCAAAACTAGAGGATTTGTGAGGGTTGGCAAGGATGATCACCAACCCTGATGCTTTCAGAGCTAAGTATGGAGGACTGGTGTCTCTGTTAAGGGTCCATGTAATTGAAGGAATCTTGGCTACGCTCATTCAGTTCTATGGTCCGGTCTATCACTGTATCACATTCCCGAATTACCAACTAGCACCAACACTAGAGGAGTACTCTCACCTGACTGATTTACCCATTACTGACCAAGCTCCCTTTTCTGGACTGGAAGAAATTCCAAAAGATCAAACCATTACAAGAGCAATCTATTTGGATGAGTTAGAAGTCAAGACTCACATGACCACTAAGGGTGGAATCCAAGGTTTACCAGCCCAGTTTTTGGTAAAGAAAGCTCTGTACTTTGCTAGTATAGGGAACGTGACTGCTTTCGAGAGCGTCTTTGTTTTGCTCACCTACGGGTTATTTCTGTTTCCCAACATTTGACGACTTCATTGACATCAATGCTATTAAGATTTTTCTGATTGGAAACCCTGTACCAACCTTGATTGCAGATGCTTATCACTCTGTACACTTAAGGAATTTGTAAAGCAGAGGAATGATCACATGCTGTGTACCCCTGCTATACAAATGGTTCACTTCCCATTTACCTAAGTCTGTTGCTTTCTGGGATCATAAGAGTACGCTACGTTGGTCACAGAGAATCATGTCTCTTACCAACTCTAACATCGATTGGTACAATCGGATCTATGACATGATAAAAATCATTAACCGTTGTGGAAGTTTCCCTAATGTACCTCTCATAGGAACTAAAGAAGGAATCAATTATCATCCCGTTTTAGTTCGTCATCAATTCGGATACCCGATGAGGCATATCCCGCAAAATGTTCATCTGGAAGGTCTTTTCTTCAAGGAAGTAGAAAATGACAGGGCACTAAAGATAGAAATAGTGCATGCCTAGAAACGTGTTCATAGGAAAGGAGGAGAGTCTCTAGAAAAACCGTATTGTGTCTCTGTGGAACCTTATCTCCACTGGGTACAAACTAGAGCTCTCAAACTGAGGATGCCTTACCCTCGTCAAGAAGTTCTCCCGTTAAAGGAATCTGTCCTTTATTTTATGTCAGATACAGAAAAACTTCAGGTTACTCTCAACAAAGTTCAACAGGAGAAGAAGTCTTGGAAGAACAAATACCGTATTCTCACTGTGGAGTGTAACAAAATACAATAACTGTTAAAAGAAAAAGACGCTCTGATTGAGATTTTAGAGCAACACGCTGTAGAAAATCAAGATGACCAAAGGAATTAGCTCGCTCCTTTCACTTGGCAAAGGAATGACAACCTGACAACGGCTCAAGAGCCCCGGTCAAAGAAAAGGAAAGTACCAAAACCAGCACCTGAGCCCTCCTTAGAGAGGACTCAGGATTCATAAGTTTAGGCATTTCCTTTTACAGCACTTTGTAAATTACTGTATTTCCATTTCCGCAATCTTTGAATTCAATAAAACGGGGTTTCCCCACTGTATGATATTTGCAATCCAATTGTTGAAGTTTCTTTTGATTAAACAAAAATAATTAATATAATCATTGCATATCATTCGTCATTCTCACATAACGCATTCTTCTTACCTATGAATCTCACGTTTGTGTCTCGATTCTAGAGTCAAACAGTCTCATTCGTACAATACTCGGGCCAGTCAACAAAAGAAAATGGATAATCTCGAGGAAGAGTACAGAGAGTTGAGAGAAGAACTCGAAGCTCTGAAAGAAGATTTAAGGAAACTTCACAATGACATGCAAGCTCTGGCAGCAGCTCAGATGCAACAACAAAGGACTGTGATCTCAGAGATCATATCAACACCCATAGTGGAAAAGTTTGATCCTCGGTATAACATGCCTAAAGATCGTCCCTGGGGCATGCCACTTAACTATATCCCGGAAGGATATATTCCTCCGATCACGGAAGATCCGGAAACTACAGCAGGAGCCACTGGGCTTGAAGGTTACAAACTTCGGGAAAGCGAAGATGCAAGGAGCATGATAGCAACTCCTGAAGGTTACAAACTACGGGAGAGGGAAGCACCAAGAGTCACTGCCGTAGTAACTATACCACCACCCGTGGTACACACTGTCCCGGAAGGACAGATTCCACAGATACCGTCTGGTGGAAACGAAAGTATGTACGACAGAATGAAGGAGTTCCAGGAACAATTCCTGGAGATGCAGAAGGAGCTGCAAGCTATTCGCGGCCAGGATCTATTCGGAAAGGATGCCGCAGACCTTTGTCTGGTCCCCAATGTGAAAGTTCCACACAAATTCAAAGTGCCCGAATTTGAAAAGTACAAGGGTAACTCTTGCCCTCAAAGCCATTTGGTGATGTATGCTCGGAGGATGTCAACTCAGACAGAGAACCAACTGCACTAATCCACTATTTCCAAGATAGTTTAACCGGTGCCGCACTCAAATGGTACATGGGTTTAAACCGCACTAAGATAATCACTTTCAGGGATCTTGGCGCTGCCTTCGTTCAGCAGTATAAGTATAACCTGGACATGGCACCGGACAGAGATCAACTCAGAGCCATGTCGCAAAAGGACAAGGAAACCTTCAAGGAATATGCTCAGAGATGGCGTGAAATTGCCGCCCAGATTTGTCCACCTCTTGAGGAAAAAGAGATGACAAAGATGTTCTTGAAAACCTTGAGCTTATTTTACTACGACATAATGGTTGCCAGTGCGCCCAGTGACTTCACTGAGATGGTGGGCATGGGAGTTCGTCTTGAGGAAGTAGTCCGAGAAGGACGTTTAGTTAAAGACGCTGGACCATCAAGCAGTACCAAAAGATACGGTAGTGCTTTCCCTAAGAAAAAAGAGCAAGATATCGGTAATATCTCTCTCGGAAAGCAAAGACGACGGTATCAACCAGTAGCAGCTGTAACTCCTGCTGTCAATCCTGCGCCTGTCTTAAGGTATCAACCTCCGGTTGCTCATAGCCAACCGAATCAACAACAATATCAGCAAAGGACATAACAGCCTCTTCAGCAGGCTCGTCCTCAATACAACAACAATCGTACAACGCGACCGCCAGGGTTCGACCCTATACCGATGTTGTATGCAGAACTGTTCCGTTACTACTGGTCAAGGGGCACATCCAAACCAGGTCTCCTCTTACAATACCGGAGAATCTGCCTTTTTGGTTCAAAGCGGATCAGACTTGCCCTTACCATCAAGGAGGACCAGGGAATAACATAGAAAACTATCTCAGCTTTAAATCTGATGTGCAGAAGCTTGTTAGGAGCGGGGTCTTATCCTTCAAGGATACAAATCCAAATGTTCAGACGAACCCGTTGCCTCAACATGAGAAAGCTGTAGTAAATTTGATAGAAGAAGATTCTAAGCACAACCATCAAATTCATGATGTACTCTCATTGGGAACCAACCTGGTCAAGATGCATTGTAAACAGAGCGGATACGGGCATGTACCATCTCACAACTATCACTGGTATGATATCTGCCCTAAAAACATTCAAGGATGTTCTGTGGTACAATCAGCTCTACAGGAACAGATGGATCTCGGGTGGATCCAAGATCAACGAATTCGTGAAGTCAACATGACTTATACGAATTCCAACATCATTCAGAACCACGGCATTCGTGCGATGAATGTCAACTTGGTGGCAATGCACTTAAGGCAAAGCCAACATCATAATCTGCCATGACACGCTTATGATTCCTGTCTGATTTGCTCAGTAAACAATCAGGGATTCTCTTTTGTACAAGAGGCCCTCTAGCATCAGATGGATCTTGGATGAATTCAGGATTACCGCGATAGAAGTCATTATCAAGTCAACATGATTCAAATCTTTGATATTCGTTTGATGAATACCAGTTTGGTGGAATTACACGCTACACAAGTCCAGCTCGGTTTTCTGACTTCACATAAGTATCAGAACTGTAGAGTATGTCGTGAGAGTGACCAAGGCTGTGCACTCGTTCAAAGGACGCTGTAACACTTGTTAAACCACTGGTGGCTTCCGATCTATCTAGATGAAGACACATAATAAATTAGCATGACTAACGGGAACCCTACTAGGCATCAAAATCAGGATGTCTGATCAATGGAAACAGATCTAGTAAGGTTACACTGCCTACAAAGTGGACGTGGCCGGGTGCCACCACACAACTATGAGCGTTGTAGAGTTTGCTCAAATAATAATCAAGGATGCTACCTCGTGCGAGCAGCCCTTCAAAGTCAGTTGGACCACAAAGAGATTCAACCATGGTCAAGCTTTGGTTCAATGTCAGACTATCATCCTAATCAAGGCAAAGATGTTGTCTTAATCCCTAAACGAGAAGTGGCCAAAGATGTGTGCACCATAATCCCTCTACTCCATGAATCGAGAGTTCCTCTCGATGGTGGAAGGATTCTCAACCTCGAACCAATTGAGGCCAGCTACGATGGTCAGAAGAATAAGAAGGCTCCTGTAGTTATCTCTCTACCGGGACCAGTACCGTACAAATTCGATAAAGCTATCCCTTACAAATACGTTGCAACAACAATTAAGAATGGAAAGGAAACTCCATTACCCTCCGTCGTGAATATTGCAGACATCAGTCGAGTGACACGGAGCAGTTATATCTTCAACCGAGGAGTTGGAGAACCCACCAGAGAAAAGGAACCTCAAACAGAAGGTCCGAATCAACCAGTCGGTCAATCTAGTAATCCTGACCTTTCAAAGAACAACTATGAGATGTTGAAGCTCATCCAGAAGAGTGAGTACAACATTGTTGATCAGCTGTTGTAAACTCCTTCAAAAATCTTTGTGCTATCTCTTTTACTCAGTTCCGAAACTCACAGGGAGGCTCTACAGAAAGTCCTAGAGTAGGCCTTTGTGGAACAAGATGCAACAATAAGACAATTCGACAGCATCGTCTCTAACATCACTTCCTGCAAAAACTTGGGGTTTAGTGATGAGGAACTACCGGAAGAAGGAAAAAGTCATAACATGGCACTCAATATTACAGTCAATTGCCAGGACGATGCTTTAGCCAGCGTACTGGTAGACACCGGATCGGCTCTGAATGTTATGCCAAAGTCCATCCTAATGCGACTATCCTTTAAAGGATCTCCGATGAGAGGCAGTGAGGTCATCGTCAAAGCATTTGACAGATCCCGAAAAACGGTTATCGACGAAGTCAGCCTTCCCATAACTATCGGTCCTCACACTTTCCAAGTAACTTTCCAGGTCATGGACATCTGGGAAGTATACAACTGTTTGTTAGGAAGACCTTGGATACACGAGGCTTGGGCAGTCACTTCAACCCTTCACCAAAAGCTTAAGTTTGTCAAGAACGAACAACTAGTCACAGTCTGTGGAGAGCAAGCCTTGATCGTGAGTAACTTATCGTTGTCCACTTGCGTAGAACCAGAGGAGGTTGTTGGAACCCAGTTCCAAGAACTTTCGGTGAGCAATAACAATCAATCAGAAAAAGGAACATCGATTTCCTCGTACAAAGATGCTCTCGAAGTGATCAAAAGTAACAATGCAAAAGGATGGGGACAGCTTGTCATTCCTACTGACAATAGGACGAAGAAAGGTCTTGGCTTTTCCTCAACCTGTACCCAGACTGCTACTAAAGATGAAAGTCTTCATCCCATTCAGAACTTCTTCCACAGTGGAGGTTTCCTTCACCCAGTGTCTCAAGAAGTACATACCATCAACGAGGGTGATTCCTCCGATACGGATGAAGAGTGGATGTCCTATCTTAACGAAGACGGTTATATGTCTCAGGGAGAGGTACCTACGCCATTTTGCTATCCCACACAGAGTCCGAGATATATACCGATGTCAGATGTCAAAACGGTATACGGAGATTGTGATCCGGAAGGATTCCGTGCTCCACCAAACTCATTAGAGGAGGACACTCTGATGAAAGATAACTTTGACCACGACTATTATGGCCTAATGGATGGCCTGCCTATCTGGAAGCCGTACCTAGGATACTTGGGGCAAAAGAGTCATCCGAACGATGCATATCAGCTGAGCATCATTGAAAAGAATACCTGTGTCCCCACAGAATCATGGGATCCTTACTCAGGGTATTCAGAAAATATCCAGCACGATGATGAATTTGTAAGAATTGCAGGACAAGAGTTCCCTAACTATGCCTTTCCCGAGGTCAACGTCATCGAGAGAGATGACTCCTCCAGTTCCAAAGAAGTGTGGGACACCCTGGGACAACCGAGTGGCAAATACGACTTCATGGTCAAGTACACTGCTCCTAAAAGCTCTTGCATCAGGCTCGAAGACATTCAGCCAACTGGATGGGGAGATCTACCTGAGAGTGCAAACACTGTGCAAGATACAGCTGAAGAATCCTCCTACGACAACTCTGCCTGGGAGACAGATTCCAACGATCCTGCTCCACCGGAAATCAGCATTATTTCTGAAGACAAATCAAGAAGGAAGGTACCAGACTTTGTGATTCACCGAGGATTTTTCCGCCAATGGTAATCCTAAAAAAAATAACTCAAATAATAAAAACAAGCAGTTTTTAGAAAATACACTACACACACTCTTGCATTCTCTCTAGCTCTTCTAAAACAAATTATCACGTCATGCAGATTGCTTGTTTTAAACCCCATTGAAACATGTGATCCAATTCCTTCTCCCAACTTTGAATTCACGGTATTTGAGACTGGAGAAGAAAATGAAGAAGAAATTCCAGTGGAGATCTCCCGACTACTTAGACAAGAGGAAAGGTCCATTAAACCTTACAAAGAGCCACTGGAAATGGTCAACTTGGGTTCAGAAGAAGAGAGAAAAGAAGTCAAGATTGGGGCGCTGCTCAGACTGACTGTCAAAGAAAGTTTGATAAAGATTCTCAAAGAGTTTCCCGATGTATTCGCTTGGTCCTATCAGGATATGCCAGGGTTAGATACCAGCATTGTGGAACATCACCTACCGTTAAGATCAGAATGTCCGCTGGTAAAGCAAAGGCTAAGACGGACTCATCTAGACATGGCCATCAAAATCAAAGAGGGAGTACAGAAACAGATTGATGCGAGTTTACTCGCCACATTAGAATATCCTCAATGGTTAGCCAACATAGTACCAGTTCCAAAAAAGGATGAAAAAAGTCAGAATGTGTGTAGACTACAGGGATTTGAACAAAGCCAGTCCAAAGGATGACTTTCCCTTACCACACATTGACATGCTGGTAGACAGTATTGCAAAATTCAAAGTCTTCTCCTTCATGGATGGATTCTCGGGCTATAATCAGATAAAAATGGCGCCTAAAGACATGGAGAAAACTTCATTCATCACCCCATGGGGCACCTTTTGCTATAAAGTAATGTCGTTCGGTTTGAAGAATGTCGGGGCAAATTATCAAAGGGCCATGACTACTCTGTTCCATGACATGATACACAAAGAAATAGAAGTATATGTCGATGATATGATTTCCAAATCTAAAACAGAGGAGGAGCATGTGACTCACCTGTCAAAGCTATTTGAGTGGTTGAGAAAGTACAAACTCCGCTTGAATCCCAACAAGTGCACATTCGGTGTTCGCTTAGGGAAACTTTTAGGGTTCATCGTCAGCCAGAAAGGAATTGAGGTTGATCCTGACAAGGTCAAGGCCATTCAAGAAATGGCTTCTCCAAAGACTGAAAAACAAGTCAGGGGATTCCTGGGACGTTTAAATTACATTTCAAGATTTATATTCCTCATGACCGCGACATGTGCGCCGATCTTCAAATTGCTCAAAAAGAATCAGGACCGCGTTTGGACAGAATGATGTCAAACCGCCTTCGACAGTATCAAGGAATACCTGTTGAACCCACCGATTATATCACCTCCAGTGGAAGGAAGACCACTGATCATCTACCTAGCAGTCTTGGAAGACTCAATGGGTTGTGTACTTGGACAACAAGACGAAACAAAAAGGAAAGAGTCTGCCATCTACTATTTGAGTAAGAAATTCACTGACTACGAGACTCGGTATACTATGCTCAAGAAAACTTGTTGTGCTTTGGCTTGGGCAGCCAAACGTCTTCGTCAGTATATGATTCGTCACACTACTTGGTTAATCTCTGAAATGGATCCAATCAAGTATGTCTTTGAAAAGCCTGCTCTCACGGGAAGGATTGCCCGTTGGCAGATGTTGTTATCAGAATACGACATCGAGTACCATGCTAAGAAAGCCGTCAAAGGAAGTATTTTAGCCGATTATTTGGCTCATCAACCGATTGACGATCAAGAATCAGTCGGATTTGGCTTCCCATACGAAGATGTTATGTATTTGAAAATGAAAGATTGCGATGAACCGCTACCCAGTGAAGGGCCAGAACCAGGTTCCCAATGGGGACTAATCTTTGACGGACCTATCAATCATTATGGAAACGGAATTAGGGAAATCATCATAACACCTCAGGGTACCCACATTCCTTTCACTGCCAGACTGACATTCAAGTGTACAAACAACGAGGCCGAATACGAAGCTTGTATCATGGGTCTCGAAGAAGCGATCGACTTAAGGATCAAGAACTTGGATGCATATGGTGACTCAGCCTTATTTATAAATCAGATCAAAGAAGATTGGAACACATACCAATCAGGATTGATTCCTTACAAATATTACGCAAGAAGGTTGTTACCATTCTTCAACAGAATCGAGTTTCATCATATCCCTCGTGAAGAGAATCACATGGTTGATGCATTAGCCACTCTCTCTTCCATGTTTAGTGTAGGTCAATGGAACGACATACCTAAGATTGATATAATGTGCCTTGAGCGGCCCGCTTACATCTTCACGATTGAAGCAGTCATAGACGATAAACCTTGGTATCATGACATCAAATGCTTCCTTCAGAAACAAGAATACCCACCTGGGGCATCCAGAAAAGACAGAAAGACCCTCAGGAGATTGGCAGGCAACTTCTTCTTGAGCGGTGATACACTCTATAAGAGAAACTTTGACATGGTCTTGCTCCGATGTGTAGACAAACCAGAAGAAAACACGCTGATAAAAGAAATTCACGAAGGATCCTTTGGCACTCATGCCAACGGACACACACGGCTAGAAAAATTATGAGAGCAGGGTACTATTGGTTGGCAATGGAATCACATTGCTACAAGTACATAAGGAGGTGTCACAAGTGTCAGATATACTTAGACAAAATCCATGTACCGCCAACACACCTCAAAGATCTCTCTTCCCCATGGCATTTTTCCATATGGGGAATCGACATGATTGGCATGATTGAACCCAAGGCTTCAAACAAACATCGGTTCATCCTGGTAGCCATTGACTACTTCACCAAGTGGGTCGAAGCAGAATTATACACCAATGTAACCCGACAAGTCGTGGTACGCTTTATCAAAAACAATCTCATCTTTCGATATGGTTTTCCAAGCCAGATCATTACTGACAATGGATCCAACTTGAACAACAAGATGATGAAGGAGTTGTGTGTTGAGTTCAAGATCGAACACCATAATTCATCTCCCTACCGACCTAAGATGAACGACGCGGTAGAAGCAGCTAACAAGAACATCAAGAAGATCGTTCAAAAGATGGTTGTAACCTATAAAGACTGGCACAAGATGCTACCCTTTGTCCTTCACGGTTATCGCACGTCTGTCCACACTTCAACAGGGGAAACCCCTTTCTCTCTAGTATATGGCATGGAGGCAGTGCTCCGCATAGAAGTAGAGATCCCATTAATCCAGGTATTGATAGAAGTCAAGTTAACAGAGGCTGAATGGTGTCAAAGTCGACACGACGAATTGAATCTGATAGAAGAAAAGCGAATAACGGCACTATGCCATGGTCAGTTGTATCAGTAAAGAATGAAGAAGGCGTTTGACAAAAGGGTCGGACCTCACGTCTTCAAAAAAGGAGACCTTGTGCTCAAGAAGATACAATCATTCCTTACTGATTCCCGGGGAAAATGGGCTCCGAATTATAACGGCCTCTATGTGGTCAAGAAAGCCTTCTTAGGCGGCGCCTTGAGACTCGCAACCATGGATGGAGAGGAATTTTCCTACACTACAAATGTTGACGTAGTCAAGAAATACTTCGCCTAAATAAAAATAAATAAATAAAAGGAAAAAAAACGTCTCGGTGGATTGAAACCCGAAAGGGCGATCCAGGCAAAAATTAGAGACTTGAACAAAAATCATCCCGGTGGATTGGAATTCTCAAAGTACAATCCAAGCAAAAGATAGGGATTCAGGGCAAGTAATTATGTCCAACAAAGGGGCAAATCCCTCAGCAGTAGTAATGCCACTCATCAGAAGAAACTCCAGTCAAGGTCATCTTCGACAGGAGCTCAGGATGTCCAGAATTCAAAGTTGGTAGAAGGATAGCGGTCGTTATGTTTCAATGTAGCCCTTTTCCCTTTAAATTACCATTTTCTAACTTTGTAAATACTCTATGGAATCACGCGCTTGGCTTATTTCCATCCTATCAATAAAATTTGAGCCTTAATGCTTTTGTTTGTAAATCTAATTTGTTTTAGCTTTATAGAACGACATTTTAATATGATCAATGATTCTTGAAATAAAACAAAAATGAATTTACTTGTCAAGTTTTTTCTGTTTTTAAAATAAAAATGGCAATTCTTTTGACTGTTGAACATCGAAAGAACATCGATCGCTTCTCCAAAGGTGATTGAACCTCAAAGTGCAGAATCAAAGTACTCCTTCTGAACCAGTACGCCTGAATGAAGGATCAACTGTATCAGATGTGATTTTCCCATCTGATATCCCCGGCAGAGTTCGTACCTCTTAAGACCGATTAAATAATTCTTTCTCTCCACAGGGACCGTCTCTCCTAAGCAAGGCTGAATTTCTATCTTGAACCAGTGATACTTTTCATCCCCGTGGTGGCCGAGTATCCAGTTGTGTCCATCCACTAGTTTGTATGTCGTGTCAGTTTTGTCAGCATAAACATACATACATCATGCATTATTGATTTACATTCATATTCATATTGCATCACTATCACTTCGGTTGGTCTTGTCCCCTAGTGATAAAAGTCCTCTCAATCGAGTTGTCAGTTTTTTCCTCGTCAGGAAATGTTGCATCTGAACAATCTCTCCTCCAGTTTATTTATGGATTGAAGCCGGTCCTTGATGTAGCGAGCGATTTTTGTCGGTGATGCGACCACCTTATTGCTGGGTTTTCCTCACTGCAATGAGGAGGAGTGGGTGCTACTTTTTGATTTCTTATTTATCCCATGAAGCTGGAAGGGAAAGGGAAGCTATCTAAAACTAACCTTGCACACGAATGTTTAACTGAACAAACACTTAAAAGAGATTGGGGGGTCCGGGGTCAGGTTATACAACGGGGAGTCATCAATTACCCATCCTATATGTGGTTATCCATAGGATATTCGCTTTAGGTTTCCCTTTGTACTTTATAGTGTTTATCTGTCAATGGGTTGGGAAAGTTTCTTGGGAAATATGAGCGAGTGAGTGAGTTTTTGTTGATGTTCGGGTTACTCCTGATGTTTTTGGTAAGGTAGTGGACCTAAGTTTTGATTGGTATAAAGGTACTGGACCTAGAGTTTTTGTTTAGTATGCTCGCTAAGATTTCGCAATCTTATGCCTACGTATTCCCGTTTAAACGAAACAGGGAAATTAGAGCAATCGTAGTTCCTCCTATTCTAAGGGAGGAAAAAGATGTTTTGGTGTCTAGTTCAAAGCCCAATATTGAAGCTAAAAGGTTTGATTGAGAGAGAACTTGTCATCTCTAAAAAGGGATTGTTGATTTTTGTGTGCCTTGATCAAAGCCCAAGGTTGAAGCTAAGAAGTTGATTGACTTCACTAGGGAAGTCCTTATACAAAGCTTAAGAGGAGGTTGGAAATGATCGACTTAACAAGAGAGTGTTTTTATATGTCTTGTACAAAGCCCAAGATTGAGGCAAAAAAGAGACTGACTCTTTGGGGATATCATTATACAAAGCCTAAGAGGAGGCTAAAAGCTTGACTTTTCCGGGGAAAATGTTCTATCTGTCTTGTACAAAGCCCAAGATTGAGGCTAAAAGGGATTTTGACTCCGCCGGGGAGATTTGTATGTATCTTGTACAAAGCCCAAGATTGAGGCTGAAATGGGTTTGAATCTTGCGGGAAAGTATTATCTGTCTTGTACAAAGCCCAAGATTGAGGCTAAAAAAGGTTTGACCCTGCTTGGGAAATCATTCCTAAAAGCCTAAAAGAAGGCTGGGAGGAAATGACTTTACTGGGGAAGATATATGTCTCAAGCTTAAGAGATGAAGATTTATGTCTTGTACAAAGCCCAAGATTGAGGCTAAAAGGGTTTGACTCAACAAGAGAGTGCTGAAATGTGATTAACTCAACAATAGAGTCTGAAAAAGTGATTGACTCAACAAGAGAGTCTGAAAAAGTGATTGACTCAACAAGAGAGTCTGAAAAAGTGATTGACTCAACAAGAGAGTTTGAAAAGGTGATTGACTCAACAAGAGAGTCTGAAAAAGTGATTGACTCAACAAGAGAGTCAGCTAGGGAGAATCATTGTATAAAGCCCAAGAGGAGGCTAGCTATGCTGAGGAAAAGTCATTATACAAAGCCTAAGAGGAGGCTAACTTTTGCCGGGGATAATTGAGATCCCGAGGCAGGTCTAAATGGGGGAATCAACTCTTGTTGTGGGTTACAGAAGAGTTGAGGTATCAGATACCTTGAGGTTTTGATTTAGGATAGTGTTATACTGATGATAAACATGACCCTGGTTGGGGATTTTCTCAGAAGAGTGACTGGGTTTCTGCTGGAGATTGATCCAGAGTGACCGCGGTTTCTTCCTATATTTGTAAGTAACTTGAGAATGTCTTTGAGACTCAAGGTTATTAGACTGTCCGAGTCTACCGGTGTGGTAGAGTTTTATCTTTTGTATGATGCCCAAGAGGAGGCAGGTGTTTTAAGGGATGAGAATCAACCCTAAAATTGATCTGAGGTTTGACACTGGAAAGACTGCTCTAGCAAAGGATGACTAAGTTATGTCTTATACCTTTAAGAGGTCGCCAGGGTTCTTATATTAAGCCCAAGAGAAGGCATGAGAACTTCTAGGAAGCCAGAGGGTCCTTGTACAAAGACCAAGAGGAGGCAAGGATGCTTTTAGGAAGCCTACGGGTCCCAAACAGAGAAAAGTTCAAGAAATGCTATTCACCGAGAATAGATCATTTAATGAAAGTCCGAAGGTTTGAAGAAACTCAAGAGATGCTATTCACCGAGAATAAATCAACTCTGGGGAGCAGAATTTCTTTGATAATTTCTAAAGTGACAGCCTGAGAAAAGGTTCACGAAGAATATTGTCTTTCTCTTTGTTCCATATATTTTAAGCCCAAGAGAAGGCAAGGTTGTATCTGGAAATCCTATGGGGGTCTAGTTTTGTCTGTATTTAAGGGTGACCAACATGGCTTTACTTGTTCTAGACCTAGTTGTCGGGGAAAACTCTAAATAACTATACTAGTATATATACAGTTGATATATGACAAGTATTTAAAAGGGTATGAAAGAAGACTAACTGTGCGCAGATTCCCACAATACAGTTATATATATGAAAGCGAGTAAATGAAAGTTGTTTAAAACTTACAGGCGAGCAAGCTTCCATGTTGTATGGTTAGTTATTCAAAGAAATTAAAGAAAGTTTTGATAACAACTGTATATTGAATCTAAATCAACAGGGGATTTGTTTTGAAAAGATTGTTGGGGCTTATACTCAAAGAGAGGCCCAGGGTTTAACCGTGAACGCACTGTTGTTTTTGAACATCGCATCGGGACTTATACAACGACTGAGGCCCAAAGAGGTTTTTGTACAACAAGGGTTGGGTCTTACACTCTAATAGAGGCCCAAGGAGTATTTAAAGAAAAGAAATGGGACTTACAACACGAGGGTAGGCCTAAATGATTTTGTTTTGAAAGGCGATGACCGTGCCTTGGTTATGAAAATACAGTGGGACTTATACAATGTCTGAGGCCCAAAAATAATTTTTTTTACAAATGGGTTGGGTCTTACACTCTCTCAAGAGGCCCAAATTATTTGAAAAAAGGAAAAGAAATGGGACTTACAACACGAGGGGAGGCCCAGATGAAAATGTTTGAAAACGGCGATCGCGCCGAGATATTTGAAATCACAGTGGGTCTTATACAATAACTGAGGCACAAAAAGGTTTTGGTTTCAAAAAGGGATTGGGTCTTACACTCTATTCGAGGCCCATGAGTGTTTGAAAATTAAAAATCAGGAAGAAACCCTAATTTTGGAATTAACATGGCATTTTTCAAAGGTAATTTAAATAATAAATGATAAAATATCAATTATATTCAAAAACTAGTTGTACACTTTGAAAAATATTTTGGAAAATCAAGTTTAATCTTATGAAAGCTTAAAATCCAATTCATTTTTAAATATCAAAGTGAGAATTCCATTTAAAAAAATGTTTAAAAACAATTAAAATGAAATTAATTACAAAAATTCTAATTATATTAAATAAATAATATAAATTGGATTTTTTTTGGAATAAAATATTTTAACATTTTTGTGATTTTTTACAAAAAGAACCAATAAAAAATAATTAAAAGTGAGAGAGAAATTAATTTTCCAAATCATTTAAAATAATATGACAAATATTAAAAAAAATGGAAAAGGGCTAAAAAAGGGGTTTGGGGCGAGGGGGATTTGAACCCCAGACCTCAAGGTTGCAGTGCACACCTTCTACCACTGGGGTGGTGATACATCCGTGTATCAAAGCCACCCTAGAAATACATAAGGCATGCCTTGTTTTAGGCCTAGGCAAGGCAAGGCAAGGCAAGGTTTTGGACCAAAAACGTAAAGGCCATAACTTTCTCATTTCTCCATGGATTGGGACAATATTTAGATCTATCCTGCCTAGAATTTCACAAGGAATCCAACGGTGGTCTTGTTTTTTTCAGATGAGGTCCCTATTGAAAAACCCGATAGTGTTTTTGAAATAGGCCTATAATTGCATTTTCTATACTAACACATGGTACAAGAAAGAATTACATGGCAAATTGGTTCAAACACAACATATATAACATGTATGAGATGTTTATGATCAGTGGACTTCAAAGCAATGCATATTTCAGAAAGTTCAAGTGATGATGCACTTACCTCTTGGAGCTTTTTGTGCAATCTACCAAGTTTCTTGTGCCAGAAGTAATTTGATGCTTTAGACACTCTCAATTGATCCCTTAGAAGCTTTTAGAATGGTCACCACCAGCTGGAATCCTTAGGAACAAGTTTGAGCTCTTTCTTGCAAAAAGGGCAAAATTGATCAATATGGCAACTCTCTCAAATGGTGTTCCAGATGTGGGGAACCATTTGGGATAGTTCAAGGATGATATTTGGAGTGTGTTTGCAGTTTTATCTGGTTTTGAAAGTGGCTGAATCAAGACATGGCTTGAAAAATGCAAAAAAGTCTAATTTTGAGGTTTTGAGAGGGGACTTTGTGATTTTAGTGTTACAGGTCACATGTTAGTGTTTGAACCGCTTAGATATGACATATTAGAGGTGTTTGGATCATGGTCTGTGATGGAAATGCTTCCTAACTCAAAAACTCAAAGGTACCTAGGCATTTTGGCCTAAAGAGAGAGATTTTGAGGAAAGCATCAGTTTGGTTGCTTTGGTGTACTCAAACTGAGCATAAATGAGCTCTATATATAGTTGAGCAACTTTGTTTTGCAAGTAATAGTGGATGGTCGCTGCAGCAGGCCTTTGGCCAATGTTATGCAAAAGGAATCTCAAGTCTCCTCTAGCCATTGACTTGAGATTAGAGCACAGGCTTTGTAGCTTAGGTTTAGAGATAAACTTGGACTGAATTCAGTTGGAATAGGCTCAGTTCATGCCACCTTGGTGCATTCATTGAATGCTTGGAAACAAAATTGAAGTCTTGGCATCTTTGTAGCCTTTTTAGGTTTGGCATGACTATTGTAGATTCTTGGACTTTGGAGGCTTGGAAATCAGATCATCCCCTTGGATTTGATCCTCAGATGTGTCCAAATTGATGACAAGGCTTGGATTGATCAGATTTGGACAAATCGAGCAAAATGCACAAAATCTGCCAAATCTGCCTTGTGAAAATCAGTCCATGATGCCATGTTTCAAGGGTTGTATCTCTTTGCTCAAATTGAATTTGGAGATGATATGGTACTTGTTGGAAAGCCCTCATGGCATACTTTAACTTTGATGTCCACCCCTAGACCTGGTTTGACTTGGATCAAGGTGAAAACTGCCCCTACATTTTGGAAAAAGTAAGGCAGATTTTGACTTAGTGAAAATTTCACTAAGTGTTGGAAAAATGTCATTTTCATGTTTTCAGCCATTTTGATCACTCCATAACTAAAAATCCATGAAGAATTGAAATGAGATGTAGTTGACACTTTTAAAGTATTCCATGAGAGCTACAAATCCATCTTTGGGCCATCCAAAATGGTTGCTTGGATCTCAAGTTATGGTCCTTGGAAGTTGGTACCCTAGCCACTTTGTTCCATAACTTAGAAAAATTTTAAGTTTTTTATGGTTACCCCTTTTACAAGTTAACTCACTTTCCTTGATTTTTCTTGATGAATGTTGATTCAAATCACATATTAACATTGCTTTAGGTTCAAGGAACCGTAATTGTGAAAAATTCCAAAAAGTCAAACTTGGTTTTGTGCATAGTTGACTTTTTATCGGATGAAATCCAAACTGTACGATCCTTTGTGAAATCAAGTCCTTGACCTAAATCAAACCTAATGGATATATTCCATAGGTGTTGTAGGGTGTATTGAATCATGTCCCAAGGTTTGGCAGCATGTCTGGGTCAAGAGTCAAAGGTACAGTTGACTTTTCCCTCGAAACCCTAATCGTGGTTCTGATGAAATTGAAACTTGTAGATCAAGCTTCTTGGATCAATCCATTGTTACAAATGGATCAATGTAGTGTATTGGAGACCCTCAAATCATGTCTAGAGGTCTTGGCTCATGTTTTGTCCCAAAAGTCAACTTAGGGGTGAATTAGGTCAATAAACCCTAATTCCTGATTTTTTTTATGAATGATTCCCCTGAGGTTAAATTGACTTGATGATTGGATCCATGAGGTCGCTTGGAGTATCTTAAGTTCTTCTTTGAAGCAATGGCTCATGCCCAGAGGAAAATTTCCATCTGGAGGCCTCAGTCGACCAAAACCCTAATTTGGTGACACTAGCGATCTTGAGGCTTGATCCATTTGGAATGCTGCAACCTTGTGCTTGATTCTTGATGTGGGAGTCCTCTTAATCTCTTATGGGTGTTTGAGAGGTTAGAAAAGTTGAAAATCATGTCATTTCTTGATTGATCCTTTGTCTAAATGCTCTAAGAGGGCTTGAAACCCTAATTCTTTGATTGTAAAGAATGCCTAATAATCCCTGAGGAGATTGATGAGGCATGAAAGTTCATCCATATTATGGTAAGGTTTTGCACAATGATGGGAAATCTTAGTGTTCAAAATTTGGGGTATGACAAATGCCCCTATTTAATCTTCTTGGACCCGAAGGGGTGAATGGCGAAGGTATTCGGGCATTCGGGGTACAAGAGGATTAAATATCGGAATACCCAAAATTTTGATGGTGGTTATGAATGGCAGCTTGCTCATTCATCTTCTTTTGCTAAGCAATGATGCTTTAGAAAAGGTGAAAACTTCCCCTCGATCCTGGTCTCCATCCAAGGAACTGGTCTCAGTTTCTGATATAAGCTTCCCCTTGATCCTGGTGTTTTTAGACACAGAACTGGTCTCAGTTTCTGAAATAAACTTCCCCTTGATCCTGGTCTTCAGCCAAGGAACTGGTCTCAGTTTCTAATATAAACCTCCCCTCGATCCTGGTCTTCAGCCAAGGAATTGGTCTCAGTTTCTTTTGTCATTAAACTTTCTTGACAAGGGACGCTGTTTGTAGCGGTTTTCCTCAAACTTCTCGCCGAATCTTCCTAGGGAGATGCCATTTGATGGAAAAGGATTTAATGTCAGACTTGCTGGGGAAACCCGTTTGTCTGAGCTGTAGAGGTGTACAAACTTCTCTGTTGGAGACACCATTCGCCGACTCTACTGGGGAAAACGAGTCTCTTGAGAGACTGTTTTCTGCTTGGGGATACTACATCATATTTTCCCTCGAGATCTTCTCGGAGAAATGCCATGTGATGCAATCCAATTTGGTGGTGCTGATGACTTTATTAACATTGACTCTCTTGGGGAGAAAAATCTACGTGTTGCTGAGAGTCTTCGGTTGAGAGGCTTTCTCTAGGGATTTTCCTTAATCCGGGAAAGCGAAAATGTTATCTTCAAAGGTGAAGAGTGATGTTTGTCGAATGCCTTCTTGTTCTTCAGAGGTTCAAGTTATCAAAGTGGTCGAGGACGGTCGAGGACCGTCTCCAATCTAGAAATAAACTGGGGAAGAGATTGCTTAGATGATTCACTTCCTGACGAGGACAGAACTGACAACTCGATTGAGAGGACTTTTATCACTAGGGGATAAGACCGACTAGAGTGATAGTGATGCTATATGAATATGAATGCAAATAAATAATGCATGATGTATGTATGTTTATGCTGATAAAACTGACACGACATACAGACTAGTGGATGAACACGACTGGATACTCGGTCACTGCGGAGAACGAAGAAACACAATTTGGTTCAAAATAGCAATTATGCCTTGCATTAGGAGAAAAAGTTCCTGTGGGGAACAACGTTGGTAGGGCTTAGGAGATAAGAACTCTGCCGAGGATGTCAGATGAAACACGGTTTCTGACACATTTGATCCTTTATTCAGGCGTACTGGTTTAGAAGGGGTACTTTGATTCTGCACTTTGAGGTTCAATTACTTCTGGAGAAGCGATCGATGTTCTTTCGATGTTTAACAGTCAAAATAATTGCCATCTTTATTTTAAAAGCAGAAAAAATTTGACAAGTAAATTCATTTTTGTTTTATTTCAAGAATCATTAATCATGTTAAAATGTCGTTATGTAAAGCTAAAACAAATAAGAATTGCAAACAAAAACATTGAGGCTCAAATTTTATTGATAGGATGGAAATCAGCCAAGCGCGTGATCCCATAGAGTATTTACAAAGTTAGAAAATGGTAATTTAAGGGAAAAGGGCTACATTAAAACATAACGACCGCTATCCTTCTACCAACTTTGAATTCTGGACATCCTGAGCTTCTGTCGAAGATGACCTTGACTGGAGTTTCTTCTGATAGATGGCGTTACTGCTGCTGGGTCTTTGCCCCTTTGCTGGACGTAGTTACTTGCCATGAATCCCTAACTTTTGCCTGGACTGTACTTTGAGATTTCCAATCTACCGGGATGATTTTTTTTTTCTTTTCGGGTTTTCAATCCACCGAGACGTTTTCCTTTCTTCTTTTTTTTATTTAGGCGAAGTATTTCTTGACTACGTCAACATTTGTGGGGTAGGGAAATTCCTCTCCATCTATGGTTGCGAGTCTCAAGGCGCCGCCTGAGAAATCTTTCTTGACCACATAGGGGCCATCATAATTCGGAGTCCATTTGCCCCGAGAATTAGTGAGAAATGATTGTATCCTTTTGAGCACAAGGTCTCCTTTTCTGAAGATGCAAGGTCGGACCTTTTTGTAGAACGCCTTCTTCATTTTTTGCTGATATAACTGACCATGGCATAGTGTCGTTATTCGCTTCTCTTCGATCAGATTCAGTTCGTCGTGTCGAATTTGACACCATTCAGTTTATGTTAGCTTAGCTTCCATCAATACCCGGATTGATGGAATCTCTACTTCTACGGGAAGGACTGCTTCCATGCCATATTCTAGAGAGAAAGGGGTTACCCCTGTAGAAGTGCGGACAGATGTGCGATAACCGTGAAGGGCATAGGGTAGCATCTTGTGCCAATCTTTGTAGGTTACGACCATCTTCTGAATAATCTTTTTGATGTTCTTGTTAGCTGCTTCTACCGCTCCGTTCATCTTGGGTCGGTAGGGAGATGAGTTATGGTGTTCGATTTTGAACTCAGCACACAACTCTTTCACCATCTTATTGTTCAAGTTTGATCCATTATCAGTAATGATCTGGCTTGGAACACCAAAACGGCAGATGAGATTGTTTTTGATAAATTGGACCACCACCTGTCGGGTTACATTGGTGTACGATGCTGCTTCGACCCACTTGGTGAAGTAGACAATGGCTACCAGGATGAACCGATGTCCGTTTGAAGCCTTGGGTTCGATCATGCCAATCATGTTGATTCCCCATATGGAAAAAGGTCGTTGGGAAGAAAGAACTTTGAGATGTGTTGGCGGTACATGGATTTTGTCTGAGTATTTTTGACACATGTGACATCTCCTCATGTACTTGTAGCAGTCGGATTCCATGGTCAACCAATAGTACCCTGCTCTTAGAATTATTCTCGCCATTGTGTGTCCGTCGGCATGAGTGCCAAAGGATTCTTCATGAATTTCTTTCATCAGCGTGTTGGCTTCTGGTCTGTCTACGCATCGGAGTAAGACCATGTCGAAGTTTCTCTTATAAAGTGTATCACCGCTCAGGAAGAAGTTGTCTGTCAGCCTTCTGAGGGTTTTTCTGTCTTTTCTGGATGCCCCAGGCGGGTACTCTTGTTTCTGAAGGAAGCATTTGATATCGTGATACCAAGGTTTGTTGTCTAGGACTACTTCAATCGCGAAGATGTAAGCGGGCCTTTCAAGCCGCATTACGTCAATCTTAGGTACGTCGTTCCATTGACCTACACTAATCATGGAGGAGAGAGTGGCTAGTGCATCAGCCATGTGATTCTCTTCACGAGGAATATGATGAAACTCGACTCGGTCGAAGAATGGTAACAACCTTCTCGCGTAGTCTTTGTAAGGAATCAGTCCTGATTAGTATGTGTTCCAATCCCCTTTGATATGATTGATAACCAGGGCTGAGTCGCCATATACATCCAAGTTCTTGATCCTTAAGTCGATCGTTTCTTCGAGACCCATGATACAAGCTTCATATTCGGCCTCGTTGTTTGTACACTTGAATGTCAGTCTGGCAATGAAAGGAATGTGGGTACCCCGAGGTGTTATGATGATAGCCCCAATTCTATTTCCATAATGATTAACAGCTCCGTCAAAGATTAGTCCCGATTGGGAACCTGGTTCTGGCCCTTCACTGGGTAGCGGTTCATCGCAATCTTTCATTTTTAGATACATGACATCTTCGTCTGGGAAGTCAAACCCAACTGATTCCTGATCGTCAATCGGTTGATGAGCCAAATAATCGGCTAAAATACTTCCTTTGACGGCTTTTTGAGCATGGTACTCGATGTCGTATTCCGATAACAACATCTGCCAACGGGCTATCCTTCCCGTAAAAGCAGGCTTTTCAAAGACGTACTTGATTGGATTCATCTCAGAGATTAACCAAGTAGTGTGACAAATCATATACTGGCGAGCATAGTGTACCGAGTTTCACAGTCGGTGAATTTCTTGCTCAAGTAGTAGATGGCCGATTCTTTTCTTTTTATTTCATCATGTTGGCCAAGTACACAACCCATTGAGTCTTCCAAGACCGTTAGGTAGATGATCAGTGGTCTTCCTTCCACTGGAGGTGATAGAATCGGTGGGTTCAACAGGTATTCCTTGATACTGTCGAAGGCAGTTTGGCAGTCTTCTGTCCAGACACATTCCTAATTCTTTTTGAGTAATTTGAAGATCGGCGCACATGTCGCGGTCATGAGGAATATAAATATTGAAATGTAATTTAAACATCCCAGGAATCCCCTGACTTGTTTTTCAGTCTTTGGAGAAGGCATTTCTTGAATGGCCTTGACTTTGTCAGGATCAACCTCAATTCCTTTCTGGCTGACGATGAACCCTAGCAGTTTTCCTGAACAAACACCGAATGTGCATTTGTTGGGATTCAAACAGAGTTTGTACTTTCTCAGATGCTCGAATAGCTTTGACAGGTGAGTCACATGCTCCTCCTCTGTCTTAGATTTGGAAATCATATCATCGACATATACTTCTATTTCTTTGTGTATCATGTCATGAAATAGAGTAGTCATGGCCCTTTGATAAGTTGCCCCGACATTTTTCAAACCGAATGGCATTACCTTGTAACAAAAGGTGCCCCATGGGGTGATGAATGAAGTTTTCTCCATGTCTTCCGGTGCCATTTTGATTTGATTATAGCCCGAGAATGCGTCCATGAAGGAGAAGACTTTGAACTTTGTTGTACTGTCTACCAACATGTCAATGTGCGACAAGGGAAAGTCATCCTTTGGGCTGGCTTTGTTCAAATCCCTGTAGTCTACACACATTCTGACCTTTCCGTCCTTTTTCGGAACTGGTACTATGTTGGCTAACCACTGAGGACATTCTGATATGGCGAGGAAACCCGCGGCAATCTGTTTCTGTACTTCCTCTTTGATTTTAATGGCCTTGTCTGGATGAGTCCGTCTTAGTCTTTGTTTTACTGGCGGACATTCTGATCTTAATGGTAGGTGATGTTCCACGATGCTGGTATCTAATCCTGGCATATCCTGATAGGACCAAGCAAATACATCGAGAAACCCTTTGAGAAGCTTTATCAAACTTTCTTTGACAGTTGGACTGAGCAGTGCCCCAATCTTGACTTCTTTTCTCTCTTCTTCTGAACCCAAGTTGACCATTTCCAACGGCTTTTTGTAAGGTTTAATGGACCTTTCCTCTTGTCTAAGTAGTCGGGAGATCTTTTCTGGAATTTCTTCGTCCTCTTCTTCTTTAGCCTCAAATACCGGGAATTCAAAGTTGAGAGAAGGCATTGGATTGTATGTTTCAATGGGGTTTAAAACAAGCAATTTGCATGACGTGATGATTTGTTTTTAGAAGAGATAGAGAGAATGCAAGAGTGTGTGGAGTGTAATTTTGTTTTGAAAAATGCTTGCTTTTATTATTTGAGTTGTTTTTTAGGATTACCATTTTCTGAAAAAGCGAAAAGAGAAAACAGCAATAAATGCGGAAATTACAGAACGACGTTATTTTATTTATGATCTTGTCGATTCTTGAAACTACAGCCCTATAAAACAAAACTCAGTCACTTTCGGCGAAGCGAAGAGAGACATTTACAGAAAGTGAGCCCTATCAAAACATCTGTTTCACCTGGGCAAGGTGAAAGGTTAAGATAAAGACGACAATTACTTAGACTTATGAACAACTTTCGAAACGTTGACAGCGACCCATTGGCGGCGAACTCCTCGATGAATCACAAAGTCTGGTACCTTCTTTCTTGGTTTATCCTCAGAAATGACGCTGATTTCTGGTGGAGCAGGATCGTTTGAATCTGTCTCCCAGGCAGAGTTGTCATAGGAGGATTCTTCAGTTGTATCTTGTACAGTTTTTGTACTCTCAGGGGTATCTTCCCATCCAATTGGCTGGATGTCTTCGAGCCTGATACGAGAGCTCTCAGGAGCGGTGTACTTGACTAAGAAGTCAAACTTGCCACTCGGTTGTCCTAAGGTGTCCCACACTGTTGCACCCCAAAATTTGCCCTGCTTACTCTTTTTACTAACTGACTTATGTTTCATTTCATTTTTTTGCATTATCCTGTATGCATATCATTAGCATGGGGTCAAGGTGCCTGAGGCAGTTTGAAAAGGTCTTATCTGGTCTACTACATCATCAGGGGTTCACAGGTGGCAAGGGATCTCAAGTGGACTACTCCCTCCTAACCAGTGCATGAATTAGGGTTTTGAGATTCTTGGGTTTATTGCTCCAATGGGCAGGCTCCTTGGGTTTTTATCATCATCAAATGGCATATCTTATCTTTGTTGGAGAGGGTACACATCATATTCAGAGGAATTTGGATTTGGAGACTGTGTTAATTCCTCCTAGACTGAGGGTACCAAAACTAGGGTTTGCTATAAAGTCAGTTTATTTCTGATTTTTTGGGAAAGACTTGATTCCATGGTATTCCTTGGGTCCCTAAGTATCTAAGAGTGGAAGATTGTCCATCAGTTTGATTCAGGAGAAGTTCAATTGGCCAACTGATTGAAAATTAGTTAATTTGGTCAAAAAATCAACTGTGGTCAACACAAGGTCAAACCTCAAGATTTTTGGTCAACATCAAGATTATGGGGTGAAATTCATCATTTGATCAAGGGTTGATCATGATTCATCAGGGAAACCTCAGAATCATCAAGAATCAGGAGTTACTAAATTATGGTTTTTTGTAGGAAAAGTCAACTATACTTTGACCAGGCCTAACTTCCACACACTTCATCAAAAATTCCTCAACCAAAGCCCATCTTGAAGGAAATTTAATTCCCTACAACTTTGTGTCTCACAAGCCAAGGCCAGAAATGCTTCATTTGGGAGATATGAGCCAAAACGTTATAGGACATTTTGAAAGTCAACAAAAGTCAACCTCCTTCAAAAGCTCATAACTTGAACATGGAAAATCAAATTGACATGGGACCAAAAGGGTTGAGTAGAGGACATATTGAGGTTTCCAAAAAGTATTAGTTTGCATTAAGGAGCTAAAAATTGACAGAGTTATGCTTAGTCAAAGTTGGGCAATTTTGAGGAGGTGCACAAAGCAAACTAGGCCTAAAGTCCAAATTCTTACAAATGGGCCATAAGTTTCTTAAACCAAACTCAAACATACATCCATGCACGACCCAAAGAGCATATATTTGGTTTTTCCTCATTTTATTTTATTTTTATTGGATTTATTTAGTTAAAATTCAATATTAAATGAAATAATTCAAAAATAATTAAACAATGGATTATTCAGGCCCAACTCATCATCAGAAGGATAACCCTAAGTATTTAAAACCTACTCATGCATTGGTTAGAGACAGAGAGAGACAGACAGAGGGAAGAGGCACGTGAAATTGGAGTTCTCAAGAAAACCCTAAAAAAGGATTTCTCACCGCAACTCACGATCCACAAGGAGTTTCTCCAGAATTCTTCCACACAACTTCTCTTGGATTTCACTACTTGATTCAACCGAATTCTGTTTACAACACTCACCAAAGCAAACCTCAGCTTTGTAGGTTGGTTAATTCTAGATCCAAATTCATTTTAGATTAATTTGAGCTTATGCGATGTAGATTCATTGGTTTCATGTGTTTTAATGCTTTTTGTTGATCATGAATGTTGATGATGATCGAATTTGCATGAGGTTTAAATGTGGTTTATGAGCTTAATTTTCGTGCATCGATGATTTTATGATGTTTGGGCTTGATCGGATAGGTGATTTTGCAGCTGGAAGTGATTTTTGAAAATCTGTTTTTGGTGTCACAGGTAGTAATCGATTAGCACATTTGTTGCTAACAGATTAGCAGTGTTAATTTTCACATTTTTCTGATTTTTTTTAACTGCTAATCGATTAGCACATTTGTTGCTAACAGATTAGCAGTGTTAATTTTCACGTTTTTCTGGTTTTTTTTAACTGCTAATCGATTAGCACATTTGTTGCTAACAGATTAGCAGTGTTAATTTTCACATTTTTCTGATTTTTTTTTAACTGCTAATCGATTAACACATTGTTGCTAACCGATTACCACTGTGCTGAATTGTGATTTTTGAGCGTTTTCAAGCATGTTTCGATATCGTTTCGTTCATAACCTTTATGGATTGATGTGATACATGTTTAAGGATTATTTTGATGTTGTTGTCCCTCACACATTTGCATGTACACGATTTCTCGACACGCAATCGTTACACTTGTATGTTTGAATTGCTCATGTTGCTTGAATGTTCTTGCACACACCACATACCACTTGAGCTTGATGCTTGATGATGTTTGTTCTTGCTGCTGAACCTAATTAAATACATATTTGCATGTTTGGTTTCATGATTTCATCGATTTTGTCCATTTGCATTAATGTGTAGGATTCATGTTTGGTTTCAATGACTTGCACCATGTTTTATTATATGCTTTTGATCATGATCCATTGAATTACATGATGTACTTGTTGTTTGCCATGCCGTACTTGTATTGTGCTCAAAATGCGATGCATGCTGTCCCACTTTCACATCTGAGTTCTTGCATAAGTGATGTTATATGTGCTGCTTATTTTGACATGCTTGCTGCCTGCACCCTTTTTACACCCATTTTCTCTCTGAATCATGTGCTGTTATAAGCTGTCTTGCTTACATGCTATTTATTACTGCTGAGTTTGTGTGTGTGTGCTGTTGTATGCTGCTGAGTTGGTGTTTTGCATCCTCTTTTGCTTTTTCTCTTCCCTTGAATCTCAAGACTTGTTTAAGTCTTGGGTTCCTTCCCCTTTAGAGCTACCTAGTCCAACTTAATTTCTGATTAAGCTTGGAGTAGGATTAGCATTAGGTCTTAGGTAGTTGTTTCTCTCCTAAACTTCATTAACCCTAGGATCTCCATGCATGATAACATTAGGACTATTAGTTTCCCTTTAAAGTTACCCTTGTGTCTTCTCTCTTCTCATCTCAGATTTCTTTAAAACACTCAATAATAATAAGGTGTATTGCGCACGAGCCTTAAGTATGGGGAATGAGAAATGAGGGGCTTCCTCTCATCTTTCTAGAGTGCTTAGCGAGCGTCCTGTCTTGGGACGATGCGTTAAGTATTCGCCCCTATGCCCTAGACTTTGGGTGCAATGCAACTTAGGAACTAACTTAAGCCACTTCTCTCCTAAAAAACACGAACCAACTTCAAACCTTTTTGTCCTTCGGGACCTTCAACTTAAAGGCTATTTTCAAAAAGGGCATGTTACTTTCCGTCTGAGTCGCAAACAGGCATCGACCCTAACTGCCGGACGCGAACCTAACGTCGCTCATAAAAAAAACACAAAAAGAACTTGGTCCGAACTACGTTGACTCTGAATTCCCCATTGCACAAAGGGGGTACGTAGGCCTAGGACGTCGACGTCCTACCGAGTCGGTCTTTGTCTTTCCTTCCCCGTCTTAGTACAGCCCTAGATGATAGTATAACTCACCCTTAGAATAGACAATAAGCGTGGATCCTATCGAGTACGATGGACGCGTGGGGTGCTAGCACCTTCCCCTCGCGTAACCGACTCCCGAACCCAGGTTATGGTTGCGATGACCATTCCTTTCCCTCTTCCTCAGGTTTATACGGTGTTCCCTTTCCCTCTCTTGGGATAAATTTACACGGCTGGCGACTCTGTTTTTCCGTGCCACTCTCGCGTTTGTACCTAGATGAAAATCCTGGGAGCGACACACACTTCTTTGGAACTGGAGGAGTCATCCCTTTCGATGACGTTGACCTCAGGAAAAGCGTAGTTAAGGAAATCTTGTCCTGCAATTTTTGCAAATTCATCGTCGTGCTGGATACTTTCTGAATGCCCCGAGTAATGATCCCATGATTTGGTGGGGACGCAGGTATTCTTTTCGATGATACTCAGCTGATATGCATCGTTGGACTGACTCCCTTGCCCCGAGTCTCCTGGGTACGGCTGCCAGATAGGCAGGCCATCCATTGTACCATAATAGTCGTGGTCAAAGTTATCTTTCATCGGAGTGTCCTTCTCTAATGAATTGGGTGGAGCACGGCATCCTTCCGGATCACAATCTCCGTATATCATCTTGACATCTGACCTTGGTATATATCTCAGACTCTGTGCGGGATAGCAAAATGGCGTAGGCACCTCTCCCTGAGACATATAACCGTCCTCGTTGAGATAGGACTTCCATTCTTCATCTGTATCTGAGGAGTCACCCTCGTTGATGGTATGTACTTCTTGAGACACTGGGTGGAGGAAACCTCCACTGTGGAAGAAGTTCTGGGTGGGATGAAGATTTTCATTGTTAATAGCAGCCTGGGTACAGTTGACAGAAAAACCAAGACCTTTCTTTGTTTTGTTATCAGTAGGAATGACGAGTTGTCCCCATCCTTTTGCATTATTACTTTTGATCACTTCGAGAGCATCCTTGTATGAGGAAATCGATGTTCCCTTTTTCTGATTGGTTGTCATTGCTCATCGAAAGTGCTTGGAACTGGGTTCTAACAACCTCCTCTGGTTCTACACAAGTGGATGACAATAAGTTTCTCACGATCAAGGCTTGCTTTCCGCAGACTGTGACTAGTTGGTCATTCTTTACGAACTTCAGCTTCTGGTGAAGTGTCGAAGTGACTGCCCCAGCCTCGTGTATCCAAGGTCTTCCTAACAAACAGTTGTATGCTTCCTGGATGTCCATGACCTGGAAATTGATTTGGAAAGTGTGAGGACCGATAGTTATGGGAAGGTCGACTTCGCCGATAACTGTTTTTCGGGATCCGTTAAATGCTTTGACGATGACCTCACTGCCTCTCATAGGAGATCCTTTGAATGATAGTCGCGTTAGTGTGAACTTTGGCATCACGTTTAGAGCTGACCCAGTGTCTACCAGTATGCTGGCTAAAGCATCGTCTTGGCAGTTGACTGTGATATTTAGTGCCATGTTATGATTCTGGCCCTCTTCCGGCAATTCCTCATCACTGAATCCCAAGTTGTTGCAGGAAGTGATGTTAGAGATGATACTGTCGAACTGTCTTATTGTTACATCTTGTTCCACAAAGGCTTGCTCTAAGACTTTCTGTAGAGCCTCCCTGTGAGCTTCGAAACTGAGTAAAAGAGATAACACTGAGATTTTTGAAGGAGTTTGCAACAGTTAATCAACAATGTTGTATTCACTCTTCTGGATGAGTTTCAGCATCTCATCGTTGTTCTTTGACAGGTCAGGATTACTGGATTGACCGACTGGTTGATTAGGAACTTCTGTTTGAGGTTCATTTTCTTTGCTGGGTTCTCCAACTCCTCAGTTAAAGATCTGACTGCTCCGTGTTACCCGACTGATATATGCGATATTCACGACGGAGGGTAATGGAGTTTCCTTTCCATTCTCAATTGTTGTTGCGCTGTATTTGTAAGGGATAGCCTTAGTTGATTCATATGGCAGAGGTCCCAGCAGATAGATAACTACAGGAGGCTTTTGATTTTTCTGACCATCGTCGTCGGCCTCAATTGGTTCGAGGTTGAGAATCCTTCCACTATCAATAGGAACTCTTGATTCATGGAGTAGAGGGATTATGGCGCATACATCTTTGGCCACTTCTCGTTTAGGGATTAAGACAACATCTTTGCCTTGATTAGGATGATAGTCCGGCATTAAACCAGAGCTCGACCATGGTTGAATTTCTTTGTGGTCCAGCTGACTTTGAAGGGCTGCTCGCACGAGGTAGCATCCTTGATTATCTTCTGAGAAAACTCTGCAACGCTCATAGTTGTGTGGTGGCACCCGGCCACGTCTGCTTTTATGCAGTGTAACCTCACTAGATCTGTCTCCATTGATCGAACATCCTGATTTTGATGCCTAGTAGGGTTCCCATTAATCATACTGACTTGTTGTGTGTCTTCATCAAGATAGATCGGAAGCCACCAGTGGTTCAACAAATGTTGTAGTGTCCTTTGAACGAGTGCACGTCCTTGGTTACTCTCACGACATCCCTTACAGTTCTCATAATCGTGAGAATTCAAAAAACTGAGCTGGACTTGCTTAGCGTGTAATTCCACCAAGCTGGTATTCATCAAGCAGATATCAAAGATTTGAATCATATTCACTTGATAATGACTTCTGTCGTGGTAATCCTGAATCCATCCAAGATCCATCTGAGGCTGGAGGGCCTCTTATATAAAAGAGCATCCCTAATTATTTACCGAGCAAATCAGACAAGAATCATAATCGTGCCATGGCAGATTATGATGTTAGCTTTGTCTTGAGTGCATTGCCACCAAGTTGACATTCATCGTACGAATGTCGTGGTTTTGAATGATGTTGGAATTTGTATAAGTCATGTTGATTTCAAGAATTTGGTGATCCTAGATCCATCCGAGATCCATATTTTCCTGTAGAGCTGATTGCACCACAGAACATCCTTGATCGTTTTTAGAGCAGACATCACACCAGTGATAGTTATGAGACAGTATGTGATCGTATCCACTTTGTCTGCAATGCATCCTGACCAGGTTGGTTCCCAATAAGAGTACATCGTGAATTTGATAGATGTGCTTAGACTCTTCTTCTATCAAATTTACCGTAGTTTTCTCGTGTTGAGGCAGCGGTTTCGTCTGAACATTTGGATTTGTATCCTTGAAGGATAGGACCCCACTCCTAACAAGCTTCTGCACATCGGATTTGAAGCTGAGACAGTTTTCTATGTTATGCCCCTGTCCCCCTTGATGGTAAGGGCAAGTTTGATCCGCTTTGAACCAAAAAGGCAGATTCTCGGGTACCGCAAGAGGAGCCTTGGTTTGGACGTGCCCCTTGACCAGTAAGAGTGGGAATAGTTCTGCGTACAACTTCGGTATAAGGTCAAACCCTGGTGGTCGTGTCGTACGATTGTTGTTGTGCGGAGGACGAGCCTGCTGAAGAGGCTGTTGTGTCCTTTGCTGATATTGTTGTTGATTCGGCTGGCTCTCAGCAACATGAGGTTGATACGTTGAGACAGGCGCAGGGTTGATAGTAGGAGTTACAACTGCTACTGGTTGGTACCGTCGCCTTTGCTTTCCAAGAGAGATATTACCTATATCTTGTTCTTTTTTCTTAGGGAGAGCACTACCGTATCTTTTGGTATTGCTTGATGATCCAGCATCTTTAACCAGACGTCCTTCTCGAACTGCTTCTTCAAGTCAAATTCCCATGTCTACCATCTCAGTGAAGTCACTGGGTGCACTGGCGACCATTCTGTTGTAGTAAAATGAGCTCAAGGTTTTCAAGAAGATTTTTGTCATCTCTTTTTCCTCAAGAGGTGGACAAATCTGAGCGGCAACTTCACGCCATCTCTGAGCATATTCCTTAAAGGTTTCCTTGTCTTTTTGCGACATGGCTCTGAGTTGATCTCTGTCTGGTGCCATGTCCAGGTTGTACTTGTATTGTTGAACAAAGGCAGCGCCAAGATCTCTGAAAGTGACAATCTTAGTGCGGTTTAATCCCATGTACCATTTGAGTTCGGCACCGGTTAAACTATCTTGGAAATAGTGGATCAGTAGTTGTTGGTTCTCTATCTGAGTTGACATCCTCCGAGCGTACATCACCAAATGACTTTGAGGGCAAGAGTTACCCTTGTAATTTTCAAATTTGAGCACCTTGAATTTGTGCGGAATTTTCACATTGGGGACCAAATAAAGGTCTGCGGCGTCCTTTCCAAATAGATCCCGACCGCAAATGGCTTGTAGTTCCTTCTGCATTTCCAAGTACTGTTCCTGGAATTCCCTCATTCTGTCGTCCATAATTTCGTTTCCACCAGTCGGTATCTGTGGAATTTGTCCTTCCGGGATAGTGTGTACCACGGGGGGTGGTATAGTCATTACGGTAGTGACTCTTGGTGCTTCTCTCTCCTGAAGTTTGTAACCTTCAGGAGTTGCTGTTATGCCCCTTGCATCTTCGCTTTCCCGAAGTTTGTAACCTTCAGGCCCAGCGGCTCCTGCTGCAGTTTTCGAATCTTCCGTGATCGGCGGAATATATCCTTCTGGGATATAGTTAAGTGGCATATCCCAGGGACGATCTTTAGGCATGTTATACCGAGGATCATACTTTTCTACTATGGGCGTCGATGTGATCTCTGAGATCACAGTTCTTTGCATCTGGGTTGCTGCCAGAGCTTGCATATCATTGTGAAGTTTCCTCGGATCTTCTTTCAGAGCGTCGAGTTCTTCTCTCAACTCTCTGTTCTCTTCCTCGAGATTATCCATTTTCTTTTGTCGATTGGCCTGAGTATTGTACGAATGAGACAGTTTGACTCTAGAATCGAGACACAAACGTGAGATTCGTAGGTAAGAAGAATGCGTTATGTGAGAATGATGAATGCAATGCAATGATTATATTAATAATTTTGTTTAATCAAAAGAAACTTCAACAATTAGATTGCAAATATCATACAGTGGGGAAACCCCGTTTTATTGAATTCAAAGATTGCGGAAAGGGAAATACAGTAATTTACAAAGTACTGTAAAAGGAAATGTTTAAACTTATGGATCCTGAGTCCTCTCTGAGGAGGGATCAGGTGTTGGTTATGGTATTTTCCTTTTCTTTGACCGGGGCTCTTGAGTCGTTGTCGGGTTGTCATTCCTTTGACAAGTGAAAGAAGCGAGCAAATTCCTTTGGTTCTCTTGATTCTCTACAGCATGTTGCTCTAAAATCTCGATCAGAGCATCTTTTTCTTTTAACAGTTGCTGTATTTTGTTACACTCCACATTGAGAATGCGATACTTGTTCTTCCAAGACTTCTTCTCCTATTGAACTTTATTGAGAGTAACCTGAAGCTTTTCCGTATCTGACATAAAATAAAGGAAATATTCCTTTAGCGGAAGAACTTCTTGACGAGGGTAAGGCATCCTCAGTTTGAGAGCTCTAGTTTGTACCCAGTGGAGATAAGGTTCCATAGAGACACAGTCTGGTTTTCCTAAAGACTCTCTTCCTTTCCTGTGAACATGTTTCCAGGCGTGCACTATTTCTGTCTTTAGTTCCCTGTCATTTTCTCCTTCCTTGAAGAAAAGACCTTCTAGATGAACATTACGCGGGACATGTCTCATCGGGTATCCAAATTGACGACGAACCAAAACTGGATGATAATTGATTCCTCCTTTAATTCCTATGAAGGGTACATTAGGAAAATTTCCACAACGGTCAATGATTCTTATCCCGTCATAGATCCGATTGTACCAGTCTATGTCTGAGTTGGTAAGAGACATGATTCTCTGCGACCAATGTAAAGTAATCTTATGATCCCAAAATACAGCAGACTTAGGCAAGTGGGAAGTGAACCATTTGTATAGCAGGGGTACACAGCATGTTATCATTCCTCCGCTATACAAATTCCTTAAGTGTACAGAATGATAAGCATCTGCGAGCAAGGTCGGTACGGGGTTTCCAATTAGAAAAATCTTAATAGCATTGATATCAACGAAGTCATCAATGTTGGGAAACAGAAATAACCCGTAGGTGAGCAAAACAGAGACGCTCTCGAAAGCAGTCATGTTCCCTATACTAGCAAAGTACAGAGCTTTCTTTATCAAAAACTTGGCTGGAAAACCTTGGATTCCACCTTTAGTGGTCATGTGAGTCCTAACTTCTGACTCGTCCAAATAAATTGCTCTTGCAATGGTTTGATCCTTTGGAATTTCTTCCAGTCCAGAAAAGGGAGCTTGGTCAGTGATGGGTAAATCAGTCAAGTGAGAGTACTTCTCCAGTGTTGGTGCTAGTTGATAGTCCGGGAATGTGAAACAGTGATACACCAGATCGTAGAACTGGATTAGTGTAGCCAGGATTCCTTCAATTACATGGACCCTTAATAGAGACAGCAGTCCTCCATACTTAGCTCTGAAAGCATCAGGGTTGGTGATCATCCTTGCCAACCCTCTCAAATCCTCTAGTTTTGGAACCTTGAAGGTGTACTTGTGAGTCTTCCTTCTACCGAAATCCATAACGCAATCTTTTTCTCTCTGATATTTGCAATCATTGTCTTAGTTTAATTTGAAAAAGAGAGACTAGAAGAGAAAAATTTTCTTTGTTTAAAGTTTTTTAATGAGATGAATGCATGAATGCAGCACACAAAAACATAGAAAAAACATGGGGTTAAAGGTTCGGTGTCATGAAGTCATGGCTTTACCCATCCCCAAAGGTTATACTGCTGATTTTTGTACCTGTCCTCAAAATCATTGACCCCTCTTGGGATAACACTAGCAGGCTGGTTCACCCGAGCGAGCTGCAGTATCTTAGAGTAATCTCAAATAAGGGTAGTATCGTGTGACAACTATTTCCGATAGCTTTTGCACTACAAAATAGTAACATGGTCTTAGCCTACTAAATCCTCAGTTTCATAGAATACCATAATCGAACATTCTACTTTCAACAACCGAAGTCGTATAGGCATTGAATCCGCAAAGGGTCTCTCCACTTATTCAATGGTCTACCAGGACCTCTTATTTGGGAGTCACTCACTGTAAGATTACCCGTCTAATGCCGTCACCTATCTTAGGTGTAACACAAACTTTCCAGATGCGGCATCACCAGCAGTCCCATTAGCAGAAAAATAAACACGGATATCAAGTAGGAAAAGTGATATATATTTATTGCTAAAACTAATATCCTAGACCTCTTAAGAGCTAAAATCCTAGTCCTATACAGACAATGACTCCCCAGAAGAGTCGCCATTTTAATGTAGCGAGCGATTTTTGTCGGTGACGCGACCATCTTTTCGCTGGGTTTTCCTCACCGCAATGAGGAGGAGTGGGTGCTACTTTCTGATTTCTTATTTATCCCATGAAGCTGGAAGGGAAAGGGAAGCTATCTAAAACTAACCTTGCACGTGAATGTTTAACTGAACAAAGGCTTAAAAGAGATTGGGGGTCCGGGGTCAGGTTATACAATGGGGAGTCGTCAATTACCCATCCTATATGTGGTTATCCACAGGATATTAGCTTTAGGTTTCGCTTTGTACTTGATAGTGTTTATCTGTCAATGGGTTGGGAAAGTTTCTTGGGAAATATGAGCGAGTGAGTGAGTTTTTGTTGATGTTCGGGTTACTCCTGATGTTTTTGGTAAGGTAGTGGACCTAAGTTTTGATTGGTATGAAGGTACTAGACCTAGAGTTTTTGTTTTGCATGCTCACTAAGATTTCCCAATCTTATGCCTACGTATTCCCGTTTAAACGAAATAGAGAAATCAGAGCAATCGTAGTTCCTCCTATTCTAAGGGAGGAAAAAGATGTTTTGGTGTCTTGTTCAAAGCCCAAGATTGAAGCTAAAAGGTTTGATTGAGAGAGAACTTGTCATCTCTAAAGAGGGATTGTTGATTTTTGTGTGCCTTGATTAAAGCCCAAGGTTGAAGCTAAGAGGTTGATTGACTTCACTAGGGAAGTCCTTATACAAAGCCTAAGAGGAGGCTGGAAATGACCGACTCAACAAGAGAGTGTTTTTATATGTCTTGTACAAAGCCCAAGATTGAGGCAAAAAAGAGACTGACTCTTTGGGGATATCATTATACAAAGCCTAAGAGGAGATTAAAAGCTTGACTTTTTCGGGGAAAATGTTCTATCTGTCTTGTACAAAGCCCAAGATTGAGGCTAAAAGGGATTTTGACTCCGCCAGGGAGATTTGTATGTGTCTTGTACAAAGCCCAAGATTGAGGCTGTAATGGGTTTGACTCTTGCGGGAAATTATTATCTGTCTTGTACAAAGCCCAAGATTGAGGCTAAAAAAGGTTTGACCCTACTTGGGAAATTATTCCTAAAAGCCTAAAAGAAGGCTGGGAGGAAATGACTTTACTGGGGAAGATATCTGTCTCAAGCTTAAGAGATGGAGATTTATGTCTAGTACAAAGCCCAAGATTAAGGCTAAAAGGGTTTAACTCAACAAGAGAGTGCTTTTATCTGTCCTGTACTATGCCCAGGATTGCGGTTGAACAAGCTGGAGAAATCATTCTACACAGCTTAAGAGGAGGCTAACTCCTGCTTAGGGGAAATCATTATACAAAGCCTAAGAGGAGGCTGAAAAAAGATTGACTCAACAAGAGAGTATTTTTATCTGTCTTGTACAAAGCCCAAGATGAAGGCTAAAAAGATTGACTCAACAAGAGAGTGCTGAAATGTGATTGACTCAACAAGGGAGTCTGAAAAAGTGATTGACTCAACAAGAGAGTCTGAAAAAGTGATTAACTCAAAAAGAGAGTTTGAAAAGGTGATTGACTCAACAAGAGAGTCTGAAAAGTGATTGACTCAACAAGAGTGTCTAAAAAGGTTAGCTCCGCTAGGGAGAATCATTGTACAAAGCCCAAGAGGAGGCTAGCTATGCTGAAGAAAAGTCATTATACAAATCCTAAGAGGAGGCTAACTTTTGTCGGGGATAATTGAGATCCCGAGGCAGGTCCAAATGGGGGAATCAACTCTTGTTGTGGGCTACAGAAGAGTTGAGGTATCAGATACCTTGAGGTTCTGATTTGGGATAGTATTATACTGATGATAAACATAACCCTGGTTGGGGATTTTCTCATGAGAGAGACTGGGTTTCTGCTGGAGATTAATCCAGAGTGACCGCGGTTTCTTCCTATATTTGTAAGTAACTTGTGAATGTCTTTGAGACTCAAGGTTATTAGACTGTCCGAGACTACCAGTGCGGCAGAGTTTTATCTTTTGTATGATGCCCAAGAGGAGGCAGGTGTTTTAAGGGATGAGAATCAACCCTAAAATTGGTCTGAGGTTTGACACTGGAAAGACTGCTCTAGCAAAGGATGACTAAGTTCTGTCTTATACCTTTAAGAGGTCATCAAGGTCTTTGTATTAAGCCCAAGAGAAGGCATGAGAACTTCAAGGAAGCCAGAGGGTCCTTGTACAAAGCCCAAGAGGAGGCGAGGATGCTTTTAGGAAGCCTGGGGGTCCCAAACCAAGAAAAGTTCAAGAAATGCTATTCACCGAGAATAGATCATTTAGTGAAAGTTCGAAGGTTTGAAGAAACTCAAGAGATGCTATTCACCGAGAATAGATCAACTTTGGGGAGCAGAATTTCTTTGACAATTTCTAAAGTGATAACCTGAGAAAAGGTTCACGAAGAATACTGCCTTTCTCTTTGTTCCATATTGTTTAAGCCCAAGAGAAGGAAAGTCTATATCTGGAAATCCTATGGGGATCTAATTTTGTCTGTATTTAAGAGTGACCAACATGGCTTTACTTAGTTCTAGACCTAAATGTCGAGGAAAACTCTAAATAACTATACTAGTATATATACAGTTGATATATGACAAGTATTTAAAAGGGTATGAAAGAAGACTAACCGTGCGCAGCTTCCCACAATACAGTTATATATATGAAAGCGAGTCAATGAAAGCTGTTTAAAACTTACAGGAAAACAAGCTTCCATGCTGTATGTTGGAGCTTATACTCAAAGAGAGGCCCAGGGTTTAACAGTGATCGCACCGTTGTTTTTGAACAACGCATCGGGACTTATACAACGACTGAGGCCCAAATAGGTTTTTGTACAACAAGGGTTGTGTCTTACACTCTAATAGAGGCCCAAGGAGTATTTAAAGAAAAGAAGTGGGACTTACAACACGAGGGTAGGCCCAAATGATTTTGTTTTGAAAGGCGATGACCGCGCCGTGGTTGTGAAAATACAGTGGGACTTATACAATGTCTGAGGCCCAAAAATTATTTATTTACAAAGGGGTTAGGTCTTACACTCTCTCAAGAGGCCCAAATTATTTGAAAAAAGGAAAAGAAATGGGACTTACAACACGAGGGGAGGCCCAGATGAAAATGTTTGAAAACGGCGATCGCGCCGAGATTTTTGAAATCACAGTGGGTCTTATACAATAACTGAGACCCAAAAAGGTTTTGGTTTCAAAAAGGGATTAGGTTTTACACTCTATTAGAGGCCCATGAGTGTTTGAAAATTAAAAATCGGGATGAAACCCTAATTTTGGAATTAACATGGCATTTTTCAAAGGTAATTTAAATAATAAATGATAAAATATCAATTATATTCAAAAACAAGTTGTACACTTTGGAAAATATTTTGGAAAATCAAGTTTAAGCATATGAAAGCTTAAAATCCAATTAATTATTAAATATCAAAGTGAGAATTCCATTTAAAAAAATGTTTAAAAACAATTAAAATGAAATTAATTACAAATATTCTAATTATATTAAATAAATAATATAAATTGGATTTTTTTGTGGAATAAAATATTTTAACATTTTTGTGACTTTTTGAAAAAAGAACCAATAAAAAATAATTAAAAGTGAGAGAGAAATTAATTTTCCAAATCATTTAAAATAATATGACAAATATTAAAAAAAAATGGAAAAAGGCTAAAAAAGGGGTCTGGGGCGAGGGGGATTCGAACCCCAGACCTCAAGGTTGCAGTGCACACCTTCTACCACTGGGGTGGTGATACATCCGTGTATCAAAGCCACCCTAGAATTACATAAGACATGCCTTGTTTTAGGCATGGGCAAGGCAAGGCAAGGCAAGGCAAGGTTTTGGACCAAAAACGTAAAGGCCATAACTTTCTCATTTCTCCATGGATTGGAATAATATTTAGGTTTATCCTGCCTAGAATTTCACAAGGAATCCAATGGTGGTCTTGTTTTTTCAGATGAGGTCCCTATTGAAAAACCCGATAGTGTTTTTGAAATAGGCCTATAATTGCATTTTCTATACTAACACATGGTACAAGCAAGAATTACATGGTAAATTGGTTCAAACACAACATATATAACATGTATGAGATGTTTATGATCAGTGGACTTCAAAGCAATGCATATTTCAGAAAGTTCAAGTGATGATGCACTTATCTCTTGGAACTTTTTGTGCAATCTGCCAAGTTTCTTGTGCCAAAAGTAATTTGATGCTTTAGACACTCTCAATTGATCCCTTAGAAGCTTTTAGAATGGTCACCACTAGCTGGAATCCTCAGGAACAAGTTTGAGCTCTTTCTTGCAAAAGGGGAAAAAGTGACCAATTTGGCAACTCTCTCAAATGGTGTTCCATATGTGGGGAACCATTTGGGACAGTTCAAGGATGATATTTGGAGTGTGTTTGAGGTTTTATCTAGTTTTGAAAGTGACTGAATCAAGACATGGCTTGAAAAATGCAAAAAAGTCCAATTTTGAGGTTTTGAGAGGGGACTTTGTGATTTTGGTGTTACAGGTCACATGTTAGTGTTTGAACAGCTTAGATTTGACATATTAGAGGTGTTTGGATCATGAGCTGTGATGGAAATGCTTCCTAACTCAAAAACTCAGAGGTACCTTGGAAAAGAAGGCATTTTGGCCTAAAGAGAGGGATTTTGAGGAAAGCATCAGTTTGTTTGCTTTGGTGTACTCAAACTGAGCACAAATGAGCTCTATTTATAGTAGATCAAGTTTGTTTTGCAAGCAATAGTGAATGGTGGCTGCAGCAGGCCTTTGGCCAAGTTATGCAAAAGGAATCTCAAGTATCCTCTAACCATTGACTTGAGATTAGAGCACAGGCTTTGTAGCCTTGGTTCAGAGATAAACTTGGATTGAATTTAGTTGGAATAGGCTCAGTTCATGCCACCTTGGTGTATACATTGAATGCTTGGAAACAAAATTGGAGTCTTGGCATCTTTGTTGCCTTTTTAGGTTTGGCATTGCTATTGTAGATTCTTGGACTTTGGAGGCTTGGAGATCAGATCATCCCCCTTGGATTTGATCCTCAGATGTGTCCAAATTGATGACAAGGCTTGGATTGATCAGATTTGGACAAATCAAGCAAAATGCACAAAATCTGCCAAATTTGCCTCGTGAAAATCAGTCCATGATGCCATGTTTCAAGGGTTGTATCTCCTTGCTCAAATTGAATTTGGAGATGATCTGGTACTTGTTGGAAAGCCCTCATGGCATACTTTAACTTTGATGTCCACCCCTAGACCTGGTTTGACTTGGATCAAGGTGAAAACTTCCCCTACATTTTGGAAAAAGTAAGGCAGATTTTGACTTAGTGAAAATTTCACCAAGTGTTGGAAAAATGCCATTTTCATGTTTTCAGCCATTTTTATCACTCCATAACTAAAAATCCATGAAGAATTGGAATGAGATGTAGTTGACACTTTTAAAGTATGCCATGAGAGCTACAAATCCATCTTTGGACCATCCAAAATGGTTGCTTGGATCTCAAGTTATGGTCCTTGGAAGTTGGTACCCTAGCCACTTTGTTCCATAACTTCAAAAAATTCTAAGTTTTTTATGGTTACCCCTTTTACAAGTTAACTCAATTTCTTTGATTTTTCTTGATGAATGATGATTCAAATCATATATTAACATTGCTTTAGGGTCAATGAACCATAATTGTGAAAATTTCCAAAAAGTCAAACTTGATTTTGTGCATAGTTGACTTTTTATCGGATGAAATCCAAACTGTGCGATCCTTTGTGAAATCAAGTCCTTGACCTAAATCAAACCTAATGGATATATTCCATAGGTGTTTTAGGGTGTGTTGAATCATGTCCCAAGGTTTGGGAGCATGTCCGGGTCAAGAGTCAAAGGCACAGTTGACTTTTCCCTCGAAACCCTAATCGTGGTTCTGATGAAATTGAAACTTGTAGATCAAGCTTCTTGGATCAATACATTATTGAAAATGGATCAATGTAGTGTATTAGAGACCCTCAAATCATGTCTTGAGGTCTTGGCTCATGTTTTGTCCCAAAAGTCAACTTAGGGGTGAATTAGGTCAAGAAACCCTAATTCCTGATTTTTGATGAATGCATCCCCTGAGGTTAAATTGACTTGATTATTGGGTCCATGAGGTCCCTTGGAGTACCTTGGGTTGTGCTTTGAAGCAATGGCTCATGTCCAGAGGAATATTTCCATCTGGAGGCCTCAATCGACCAAAACCCTAATTTGGTGACAGTGGCAATCTTGAGGCTTGATCCACTTAGAATGTTGCAACTTTGTGCTTGATTCTTGATGTGGGAGTCCTTTTGACCTCTTATGGGTGTTTGAGAGGTTAGACAAGTTGAAAATCATGTCAATTATTGATTGATCCTTTGTCTAAATGCTCTGAGAGGGCTTGAAACCCTAATTCTTTGATTGTAAAGAATGCCTAATAATTCCTGAGGAGATTGATGAGGCATGAAAGTTCATCCATATTGTGGTAAGGTTTTGCACAATGATGGGAAATAATAGTGGTCAAAATTTGGGGTATGACACTTGACCACTTTGATAACTTGAACCTCTGAAAGACAAGAAGACCTTCGACAAATATCACTCTTCGCCATTGAAGATGATATCTTCGCTTTCCCGAATTAAGGAAAATCCCCAGAGAAAGCCTCTTAATCAAAGATTCGGCAATACAGTAGTTCTTCTTCGGGAAATTCGCTGACAAAAAGGTCATCAGCACCTCCAAATTGGATTACATCACATGGTATTTCCCCGAGAAGATCTCAAGGAAAAGTATGATGTGATATCCCCAAGCAGAAAGCAGTCTCTCAAGAGACTCGTTTTCCCCAGTAGAGTCGACAAATGGCGTCTCCAATAGAGAAGTTTATGCACCTCTACAGCTCAGATAAACGGGTTTCCCCAGCAAGTCTGACATCAAAACATTTTCCCATCAAATGGCATCTCCCCAGGAAAATTCTGCGAGAAGTTTGAGGAAAACCGCTACAAACAGCGTCCCTTGTCAAGAAAGTTTATTGACAAAAGAAACTAAGACCAGTTCCTTGGTAGGAAACCAGGATCGAGGGGAAGTTTATATCATAAACTGAGACCAGTTCCTTGGTAGGAAACCAGGATCGAGGGGAAGTTTACATCAGAAACTGAGACCAGTTCCTTGGCAGAAGACCAGGATCGAGGGGAAGTTTATATCAAAAACTGAGACCAGTTCCATGGCTGAAAACCAGGATCGAGGGGAAGTTTTTACCTTTTCTAAGCATCATTGCTTTTCAAAAGAAGATGGATGAGGAAACCGCCATTCATAGCCACCATCAAAATTTCGGGTATTCCGATATTTAATCCTCTTGCACCCTGAATGCCCGAATACCTTCGCCATTCACACCTTCGGGTCCAAGAAAATTAATTAGGGGCATCTGTTATACCCCAAATTTTGACCACTAAGATTTCCCATCATTGTGCAAATCATCATCACAATATGGATGAACCATCATGCCTCACCAATCTCCTCAGAGATGTTTGCGCATTCACCACAATCAAGGACTAGGGTTTCAAGCCCTCTCAGAGCGCTTGGACAAAGGGTCAATCAAGAAATGACATGATCTTCAACTTGTATAGCCTCTCAAACACCTAAAAAGGATCAAGAGGACTCCCACATCAAGAATCAAGCACAAGGTTGCAGCATTCCAAGTGGATCAAGCCTCAAGATCGCCAGTGTCACCAAATTAGGGTTTTGGTCGACTGAGGCCTCCATATGGAAATTTTCCTCTGGGCATGAGCCATTGCTTCAAAGAACAAATTAAGATACTCCAAGGGACCTCAGGACCCAATCATCAAGTCAATTTAACCTTAAGGGAAGCATTCATCAAAAAAATCAGGAATTAGGGTTTGTTGACCTAATTCACCCCTAAGTTGACTTTTGGGACAAAACATGAGCCAAGACCTCCAGACATGATTTGAGGGTCTCCAATACACTACATTGATCCATTTGCAACAATGGATTGATCCAAGAAGCTTGATCCACAAGTTTCAATTTCATCAGGACCACAATTAGGGTTTCGAGGGAAAAGTCAATTGTACCTTAACTTTTGACCCAGACATGCTCCCAAACATTGGGACATGATTCAATACACCCTACAACACCTATGGAATATATCCATTAGGTTTGATTTAGGTCAAGGACTTGATTTCACAAAGGATCGCACAGTTTGGATTTCATCTGATAAAAAGTCAACTGTGCACAAAATCAAGTTTGACTTTTTGGAATTTTTCACAATTATGGTTCCTTGACCCTAAAACAATGTTAACATGTGATTTGAATCATCATTCATCAATAAAAATCAAGAAAAGTGAGTTAACTTGTAAAAGGGGTAACCATAAAAAACTTAGAATTTTTCTAAGTTATGGAACAAAGTGGCTAGGGTACCAACTTCCAAGGACCATAATTTGAGATCCAAGCAACCATTTTGGATGGTCCAAAGCTGGATTTGTAGCTCTCATTACACTCTACAAAAGTTTCAACTAGAACTCATTCCAATTCATCATGGATTTTTAGTTATGGAGTGATCAAAATGGCAAAAAAACATGAAAATGACACTTTTCCAACATTTAGTGAAAATCTGCCTAAGTTAGCAGCCTTGAACATCAATGTTCATGATGATTTTTCAATTGGATCCAAAAGGTTTCAAGACAAACTATGATCACACATGTGTTGTATCATATGAGGGCTTCCCAATGAGCCCAAGAACATGAGAAAACTCCACCTGAGCTAGGAGTTATGACAGCTGCAACATGCCTTGCAGCAAACTGTCTTGGCAAGGCAGATTTGTGCATAAGGGCTCAATTTGATCAAATTATGCAACAACAAGCATGGTTATCCATCTGCACACCTCAAGGGGGAACAACCAAGGGACAAACACTGATCTCCCAGCCTTCCAAGTCCATGGATCTATGATTAGGCATGACACTCCTAAATTCAAAGATGCTTCAAATATTCAATTTTGTTCCAAAGCATTTAACTGATGCATAGAGGTGGCATTCATCAAGACAATGTTATCCAAGTTCAGTCAAGACTTATCCTTGAACCAAAGAACCTTAGGCGTGTGCTCTAACCTCTAGTCAATGGCTAGAGGAGACTTGAGATTCCATTTGATCACAATTGGCCACAGACCTGTACCAGTTGCCATACATTATTGCAGCCAAAACAAACTTGACACACTACAAATAGAGCTCATTTGTGCTCAGTTTGAGTACACCAAAGCACCCAAACTGATGCTTTCCTCAAAATCTTCTCTTTCACTCCAATTTTGCCTTCTAACTCAAGTCACCATCGGGTTTTGAGAGCAATTGCAACCAAACCAATCATACACACACCTCACATATAACATATAGAAGTGATCCATAACACAAAATCAGGTTCTCAAAATCACCAGCCATCTGCACAAGCCTTTGACAGATTTGCAGTTGAGATGCCAAATTTAGTTCCAGCTCAATTCAATCCACTCCAAGCATCCAGACACACTCCATAACACCTAAGGAAGTTTTTCACGTCATTGGAACCAAGCTGTAACACCTCCAACCTAGAACTCGATCACCAGCTGCAAGAGGTAAGCCTAAACTTGGTCATCTTATGATTCATGCATATTTCCTCGCACAATAATTTTGCCATATGTTCATAATCATGTATGGAGTGTTTTCCCTGAATTGAATGCTTTGTATGAATCGTGTATGGAATTTCTTAGCCTTCATGCAGAATTTAAGGTTCTTGAGGTTTCTCTTTGATTTCTCATTCCATACTTAAAATAAATTAAATTAAAGACCATAGACATGATCGTGAGTTGAAAACGAGCAGATTGATAAGAAAATGCAAATCAGACAAAAACAGGGCACGCGGGCAAGAACAAGGTGTTCTTGGCGCCCTTTTTTAAACTTTTGAATTTTTGAATTTTTATTATTTTATTTAATTGATTCAAAAATTAATTTCTCTCTGAATTTTAATGATTTTGAGTTGATTCTTTTTTTCAAAAATCACAAAAATGTTAAAATATTTTATTTTACAAAAATTTCCCAAAAATATTATTTATTTCATATATTTGATATTTTTGCAAAGAATTAATTTTTATTTGTTTTTTAACATTTTAAAAATTTTCTTTCTCTTGATTTTCCAAACTTAAATGGTTTTCAATCATTTTGCGGATAAAAACATGATTTTTGAAACATTGACCCAAAATCACAACTCATTTCTCACATGTTTTCAATGATTTTATTAATTTTTAATCAAAATTAATTCCCTTTTTTAAACAAAATTAGGGTTTTGATTGATTTCACCCTCATCAATCTTTTTCAAACTCTTTGGGCCTCTTAATAGAGTGTAAGTCCCACCCCTTTGTAAATAAAACAATTTTGGGCCTCACACATTGTATAAGACCCTTTGTATATTTTCAAAAGTTTGGCGCGGTCGTCGCCTTTGTAACAAAATCAACTGGGCTTCTCCTTGAGCTATAAGCCCCATCTTTATTCATTTTTAAACTCTTTGGGCCTCTAATAGAGTGTAAGACCCAATCCCTTTTACAAAAAACCTTTTTGGGCCTCAGTCGTTGTATAAGTCCTGAGGCGATATTCAAAATGACGGTGCGGTCACTGTTAAAACTTGGGCCTCTCCTTGACTATAAGCCCCACAATCTTTTCAAAAACAACTTCCCTTTGATTTAGGTTCAAATATACAGTTATTATCAAAACTTTCTTCAATTTCTTTGAATACCTGTAAGTTTTAACAACTTTCATTTATTCGCTTTCATATATATAATTGTATTGTGGGAAGCTGCGCACGGTAAGTCTTCTTTCATATCCTTTTAAATACTTGTCATATATCAACTGTATATATACTAGTATAGCTATTTAGAGTTCTCCCCGGCAACTAGGTCTAGAACTAGGTAAAGCTATGTTGGTCACTCTTTAAATACAATCAAAACTAGATCCCCATAGGATTTCCAGATACAGTTTTGCCTTCTCGTGGGCTTAAACAATATGGAACAAAGAGAAAGGAAGTATTCTTCATGAACCTTTTCTCAGGCTATCACTATTAGAAATTGTCAAAGAAATTCTACTCCCTGGAGTTGATCTATTCTCGGTGAATAGCATCTCTTGAGTTTCTTCAAACCTCAGAACTTTCACTAAATGATCTATTCTCGGTGAATAGCATTTCTTGAACTTTTATTGGTTTGGGACCCACAGGCTTCCTAAAAGCATCCCCTCCTCCTCTTGGGCTTTGTACAAGGACCCTTCGGCTTCCTAGAAGTTCTCATGCCTTCTTTTGGGCCAAATACAAGGACCCTGAAGACCTCTTAAAGGTATAAGACAGAACTTAGTCATCCTTTGCTAGATCAGTCTTTCCAGTGTCAAAATATCAGACCAATTTAGGGTTGATTCTCATCCCTTAAAAACACTCGCCTTCTCTTGGGCATCATACAAAAGATAAAACTCTTCAACACCAGTAGACTTGGACAGTCTAAATCCCCTTGAGTCTCAAAGACATTCTCAAGTTCCCTACGAACGTAGGAGGAACCCTGATCATCCGATCAATTCCCAGCTAAGTTAAAACCCGTGGGTTCTAAAACCCAGTCTCTCTCCTAAAAATTCCCCAACTAGGGTCAGTTTATCACAAGTATAATACTATCCCAAATCAGAACCTCAAGGTATCTGATATCTTAACTCTTCTGAAACCTCAGCAAGAGTCGATTCCCCACTTGCACCTGCCTAGGGATCTCAATAATCCTCAGTAAAAAGTTAGCCTCCTCTTATTCTTTGTATAACGATCCTTCTTTCCCTCAGCAAAGTTAGCCTCCTCTTGGGCTTTATACAAATGATTCTCCTCAACAGAGCTAACCTTTTCAGATTCTCTTGTGGAGTCAATCACTTTTCAGACTCTCTTGTTGAGTCCACCAACTTTTCAGACTCTCTTGTTGAGTCAATCAACTTTTCAGACTCTCTTGTTGAGTCAATCACCTTTTCAGACTCTCTTGTTGAGTCATTCACCTTTCAGCACTCTCTTGTTGAGTCAACCTTTTTAGCCTTAATCTCGGGCTTTGTACGAGACAAATAAAAATACTCTCTTGTTGAGTCAATCTTTTTTTCAGCCCCCTCGTAGGTTTGATGTAAAGATGTCCCCTAGCTAGAGCTAGCCTCCTCTCAAGTTGTGTAGAATAATTTCTCCAGCTTGTTCAGTCACAATCCTGGGCTTCGTACAGGACAGCTAAAAGCACTCTCTTGTTTATTTAAAACCTTTTTTCGCCTCAATCTTGGGCTTTATACAAGACATAAATCTTCAAAACCTGGGACACACATCTTCCCCAGAGAAGTCACTTCCTCCCAGCCTTCTTTTAGGCTTTGTGGAATGATTTCCCAAGCAGAGTCAAACTTATTTCAGCCTCAATCTTGGGCTTTATACAAGACACATAGAAATATCCTCACCAGAGTCGGCTAAATTTCCCATTTCAGCCTCAATCTTGGGCTTTGTACATACAAACCTCCACAGCGGAGTCAAAATCCCTTTTTAGCCTCAATCTTGGGCTTTGTACAAGACAGATATAACATTTTCCCTAGAAAAGTCAAAACTTATAGCCTCCTCTTAGGCTTTGTATAATGATATCCTCAAAGAGTCAGTCTCTTTTTTAGCGTCAATCTCGGGCTTTATACGAGACAGATAAGCATACTCTCTTGTTGAGTCGGTCTTATCCAGCCTCCTCTTAGGCTTTGTATAAGGACTTCCCCAGTGTGGTCAATCAACCTCTTAGCTTCAACCTTGGGCTTTGACCAAGACACACAAAAATCAACAATCCCTCTTTAGAGATGACAAGTTCTCTCTTAGTCGAACCCTTTAGCTTCAATCTTGGGCTTTGAACAAGACACCAAAACATCTTTTTCCTCCCATAGAATTGGAGGAATTATGATTTCTCTGATTTCCCTATTTCATTTAAATGGGAATACGTAGGCATAAGATTGCGAATCTTAGCGAGCATACCAAACAAAAACTCTAGGTCCAGTGCCTTCACACATGTCAAAACTTAGGTCCAGTACCTTACCAAAAACATCGGGAAGAACCCGAACATCAACAAAAACTCACTCTCCCTGTCATACTTTCCCAAGAAACTTTCCCAACCCATTAACAGATAAACACCATCAAGTACAAAGCGAAACCTAAAGCTAACATCCTGTGGATAACCACATATAGGATGGGTAATTGATAACTCCCCATTGTATAACCTGATCCCGGACCCCCCAATCTCTTTAAAAGCGTTTATTCAGTTAAACAATCACGTGCAAGGTTAGTTTTAGATAGCTTCCCTTTCCCTTCCAGCTTCATGGGATAAATAAGAAATCAGAAAGTAGCACCCACTCCTCCTCATTGCGGTGAGGAGAAAAACCAGCGATAAGGTGGTCGTGTCACCCACAAAAATCGCTCGCTACAGTCTACAGGAGAATCCTTTCAGAAGACCAAGAGTAAATGACCAAGATGTTAAGACATTTCTTCAAACATATTCTAGTTAGCAGCAACAACTCTCAAGATACTTGTATTCCTCCTAATTCAATCCATTGACACCAATGACGAAATTAGAATAACCTGATAAGTTCACCCAGAACTTATATCAGAAGATCAATGTCACGACATCTCGTCTGACATATCATCCTCACAAGAGGGAATCTATCACAAACTGCTTGAAACCACAAACAATCTTGATAAGCAATCTGCACCACTGTAGCCATATATCCAGAACAGAAGGCTAACTCCCCCTGTTGTAGATAACCAATGCTCGTTTGCAAGAAGAACACCCTGAATGAATGGAAAACATAAGACGCATCTTCATGTCTTCAAGAGCTCACCCTCTGTTCAACCCACCTGCTGGACGTATTCATCTAATGCTTGACCCTCAAGAAATCCATGTACCACACTAGTATATTTATCAGATAGAAGTTCTCCCCCTATCTTTCTCAAATAATGCTTCTTCAGTAAGAAACACCCAAAATCACCACATGATATCCCATGACACTTTATGATCATACAGTGAGAGTACTAGGAACGCATCCTTGTACCACAACCAGTAAACTCTTGGATTGATACCAAAACACCATTGATCCCTCTCGTCCAGAAACCATCCATACACCACACGAATTCCTCCTGAATTCTCATGTATAGATTTCCTTGTTCCCTGAGATACAACCCAATTGAATCTGAATGCTTCACATTCCTTAAAGAGGCATACAGAGCCCCTTAGTTTTCTAGCTCACCCAAATGTTCTTCACACTTGAAGGACATCAAACACATGCTCCCGAAATTCTTAGCTTATTTGCTCCACAAGCACCCAACTGATCCACTTCTAGCATGCCACATTCACATCAGACTTCCAAGACAGTTCTTTACCCATCATTCTCCCGTATGACAAGATAAATACCTCTTAGACAAAATGTGAGTGTCAAGTTCCACACTTAGAACTTAGAATCCTACTCCAAGGATAACCAACCCAAAAGATGTTCTAACATCAGTTTGGACATCCTTCACATATCACTGACACCAACCAACATGGTTCTTGATATGCTCCACCACTGGACTTACTATCTGCATAGTACTCCAACTGAAGATCTTCAAACAGTACTGCGCCACCAGCTTGATCAACAAGAACTCCAGATAACCAAAGAGAGAAATAAACTCTCATCCACCAAAAAGAAGGTAATCTTCCATCATTACCTTAGAACTTCTACCACAAGCTCCAAGATAGAACTGAACCAGAACCTCCTTAAGTCTTCAACCAACTACCCTTCTACCCAAGATTAATTAGTTCCAAGCACCCTGCTTGAATGCATAATAAAGATCAACCAAATGCCACTATTTGGTTCATCTTAACTTTGCTTTAGAGTTTCAGACAATCTTCTGATCCACCAATGAAACCTAATCTTCAAGTTACATGATCTACTTACTCCATAGCAAGCCATCTTGGATCCACCAAGCCTTAGACATGTAACATCTTCTCCTTCCACAGCTCCCGCAAACTGTATGAGATATACCTTTTTGAAGCATTAATTTCATTTCTTTCTAAGAAGATCAACTTATCTTACGATGATGCGCCACAACATCAACTAAGACCCTGAAGTTTCTGCTTGATTTCATGACATCTGATCAGACATCCAGCTGAGGAATTTAGGCCTTCCTTCTGCCACTTAGAAGAACCTCCTCTCTATAACAAAACAAGAGTTCTATGTTCTCATAGACTTGATTCAACAACCAAGTTTGAGTAGAAAACCTCCATCCTGCTTAATCATATCACAGGTATTCAATTCAATCTCACACCTTGATGAATATCTGCTTCACAACTCCAGAGAACTCAAATGTACCAAGTCTAATTCTTCAGAAGAGAAGTAGTCTTAGACTACACCACATCTATACCAAAGAATGCCACTTTCCTTAAGTAGAGCAGTCTGTAGAAAGTCAGAGATAGCTGCCACTTAACCTTGACTTCCAAGATGAGCAAGATCACGTGCTCATATGTACCTAGATCGGAAATAAACTAACCCAAGTTGTGCCATCACCAGCACCATATTCTGGACAAGTCTCTTGCCGGGACACTTTCCAGATAAACGTCAGATGCTTCTAGTAACAACTGGAACACACCATTTGCACTCCAATACTCCTAGATCAGAAATAAACTGATCCAAGAACTATTCATAAATATTATGATGTCTTCTTCTTCATCTTCAACATCACCATTGTCTAGACCAGTTTCTTGACAGGAAAATCTCCAGAGATCAGATGCTTCTGCCACACCACACTGAAGCAGATTCGTAGGTCAACACCCAAGAGAAATAGATCCAAAAGCATATGCAGTACCTCTCCCATGATTCTGCACAAACCCAGATGAAGAGATGTTTCAACATCGTGTTGAACATCAGCAATCTTGAACTTCACATACAACGATAATCAATTAAATACTTGTGAATATCACAAATAGCAATTGATCTTAAATCCTTGTTCATTAACCCTGCTTCACTATTGAAGCCATACTCTAACAGATCACTCTATGAACACTTATCAAGTATTCAATCTTTGCAAGTATCTTCCTTGACAAACAAAGTGTTGAGATACCAAGGCTACCACCCTTGACTCAAGTAACTAGGATTCTCTCTGAACGAACCCTATTTACCTCAACAGTTCTAAAATCTCCATTCAGATTGGATTCATCCTTAGAATTAAGAAAGATGAATCCTTCCTTGCACTTTTGGACGGTGAAAATAAATCAAATGAGTGGTATGCCTTTATGAGTAACTAGAAGAGTAACTAGAAGAGTAACTAAAAGAGCAACTAGAAGACTCCAGATGCACGACTGATATGCCTTTATGAGTGGACTTGAGATAATTCTTTGACAACTTAGCCGATCAATAATTTATCAAATTCCTAGAGCAAGCACTTGATAAACCTAATCTCAATTCCCCTTCTCTTAAACTGACTTCAAACTGCACAATGGAACCAAGCTTCCAAGTACCAAGTCACCATAACAGACATCTACCAACAACTCTCTTTATTCCATCTCTCTCGACTTTGGAATAAAAGGATGCAAATATCTTCAAATATAGAGGCTACCGATTGAGATCTTCCACCATCTGTCTTCAGTAACAACTCAAGAATCCCATAAATACCAGAGTTCTTCCATCAGAAACATATGCAGCGGAACCACCAAGGAACAAATTCAACATGCCCTAATAAGATGTCTGAACATCTTATAAGACACCCCAACAAGAGAACTAGCCACTTCTCCTGCAGTTGTTGTAGAACCTCCTCAGAGACATGAACAACCATCAAGTTATTACCTTTGATCCAGAACATCCATCCCATCCATTGATACCCTTGAGTATATCTGAGTGAATGATCTGATCTCCAAAACTCCTCCTTTTTAAAATTCTAGAAAGTATCTCCCAAAGATCTCATCCAGAAACATACATGATGCCTGCTCTGATACCAATTGAAATTCTGGCATAGCAGACAGCAGATGTCCTAACACATGTCAAGACATTGTTCTACATAATTGTTAAACAAGGAAGAGAACAGCAAACTGATATCCAGAATATCAGTAACTGCAGAAACACAGATGTTTCAACATCTGTTACAACATGTTAATCAAAACTGAACTGTATATTACAGAATGATAAACAACACAGAATATGATGACCCAGTTTGGTGCAAATCACCTACATCTGGGGGATACCAATCCAGGAAGAAGAATCCACTATCAGTAGTATAGTTTTATGTAAACAACCTCAGGTTTACAAAGACTTTGTTGGATGCTACTTAGGGTGGTTCATTAATGTCCAAAATCGCTGAAGATGTGATTGCTATTATTGATAGGATATCACTCAATGATCATCAAGGAAATCACAATCGTGGCACACCTCAAAGAAAACCAGGGATGATCGAGTTAGGAACAAATGATGTTATTCTTGCTCAAAACAAATTACTCTCACAACAAGTGGAGTTGTTGACAAAGCAAATGTCAAAGCTTCCACAACAAATCAAAGAAATGTAAGAAGTTCCCAACCAAAATCAACTTGTAGCAAGTTGTGAGCTATGTAAAGAGGTCATCCTACCGGCTATTGTCCACCGGTCATTGAAGAAGCCAACTATGCAGGAAACCAAAATTAAGTCTTTCAACTATGGCCACCATATCAAAGCAATAATGATGGCTACCAACCGAGAGGTAATAGCCAAGGTTACCAACAAGGGTGGAGGCAAGAGTCGAGTTCTTCAAACAGTCAACCTTACCAACATTATAACTAACCACAAAAAAATCAAGGAGGAGCCTCTAAAATTGAGGAGACTTTCAACCAATTTATGCAAATGTCCATCTCCACTCAAAAAAGTACAGATGCAGAAATTCAGAATCTGGAGACGCAAGTTGGACAATTGTCCAAGCAACTGGCCGACCAACATAAAGAAACCTTTCCGGCCAACACTACAGTGAATCCAAAGGAGAATTACAAGGCCATCTTTATAAGGAGTGGAAGAACAATTGGTGGGGAAGTTGAAAAAAAATGTGGCAGTTGAAAAGGAGAATGAGATTATGGAGGAAGTTGAAAAAAGATGATGAAAAGAAGGTAGTTGAAAAGAATTATGTAGAGGAGAAGTTGAAAAAAAAGGAAAGGAGTGTGAGGGAGAAGTTCTACAAAAAAAGTTACCATACCTTCTTGCTCCTATGAAAAAAGAAAATGAAAAGCATTATGTGAGATTCTTGGATATATTCAATCGGTTGCAAGTAACCATTCCTTTTTCCGAAGCTCTCGAGCAAATGCCTAAGTATGCCAAATTCATGAAGGGCATACTTACGAAAAAAGAGGTAAATAGATAAGGACACCATTGAGCTCAATTCTAATTGTAGTGCTATTGTCTAAAGCATTCTCCCACAGAAAGAAAGAGATCCGGGAAGAGTAGTTCTACTTATAACTATAGGTAGTGAGTTCAAATGCAAAGCTTTGGTCGATATGGGAGCTAGTATAAATTTGATTCCTTTATCCGTTGTTAGAAGACTTCAAAACATGGAAATGAAGTCAACCAACATGACTTTACAACTTGCGGACAAATCTATGACTCGTCCTCAAGGAGTTGTTGAAGACGTGTTATTGAAAGTCGACAAATTTTTGTTTCCGGTTGATTTCGTAGTCATGGACATGGAAGAGGATGAGGATACACCTATAATCCTAGGAAGACCCTTCAAGAAGACCGCTAGGATGTTAATCGATGTTAATGAAGGTGTCATGAAGGTTAGGAAAAATGATGAGGAAGTGTGTTTCACACTTTTCAAAGGGGTGGTGTATTCGAACCAATTGGAGGAAAATTTTCAAGTGAAAATGATGATGCAAAGGTTTCATCGAAGAAAAAAGAGGAAGAAAGAGCCGACAATGAAATTGTGTTTAAAAAGAAGGATGAGAGGCCAAGGAGGCTTTGATGAAGTCATGTGGGACTTTTCTTTCTTAAGGAAAAGTGGACCAAGAACAGGTCATGATAACGGTTGAAGTCTTTGTTGTTGGAGTGTATTTCTCGGAAGCTAATCCACGAGCTTTTAATTTCGAGGTTTCAAACCTCTGGACCGTCGAGCTCAAACGACGTTAAACAAAGCGTTAGTTGGGAGGCACCTCAACGTTGTAAGTACTCTTTCAATTTTACTGCTTTGATAGTGTAATTTAGTTTAGAAAGTGTTATGGTAGGATGAGTTGAAAACAAAAAAAAATTCAAAAATCTGTCACATTTTCCTTGAGTTCTCTAGGAGAACCTGGGGCGAATGTTCGCTGGGAAGTTCGCAAAGCGAACTGAGCGAGACAGAGAAAATTACAATTTTTCTGCCACATCACTTAAGTGGAATTTTGGGTGGGCCAAAGAAGCGTAGGCCCAATACCCACTTTTCATATTTTGTGGGGTAAACCTTCTCCAATCCCCTTTTTTGTCTTCACTTTTCCCTCTTGTCTCTCTACTTCTCACAAAGCACACCACTCACAAGTTTCTCAAGTGTACCCGTACAAGTGAAGCAGTTCCAAACTTAATTGCAATTCCCATTCAATCCTCTCAGCATATTTTAGGTTTAAGTTTCTGTATCCATTCCCATGTTCTTGTTAGCAAACATGTTGTTAGGGTTAGTTTGATAAAATGATAGAGCTTGCTTCTAGGCTATGTGACTCTGTGTATGTTCTATATTGTTGATTTATATTGCTTTGCATGTAGGTTCTAAACATCAAAAAATTTGAGAGTTGAGTTTGTTTAGGTTAGGGTTGAATTGAAATAGAATGAAACCTTGTGAAATCTTAAACTTTTGCTTGAACAATTGTGTAGTTGGTGTTGTTACTTGATACTCATTGTGTGCCATGATTAGAAATGAGTGAATGTAGAAAATTGGCTCTGTAATTGATTTCCTCTCAAGAAGGAAGAATCTGCAATTTTGAAAATTTACAGGGTTCGCCTTGAGTTCGCAAAGCGAACCTGAAGCGAAAGTTCGCTAGGTCTCGCTAGGTGAACTTTTGGCGAATATGACAGAAACTTTAAAAATTTTGTTGTGCTGAGATTCTTGTTCTGATTCTTTGTGCTTTGCTTTCTCACTAATATATCTTGTGTTTGGCTTGCTGGTTTTGTTTGGGGAATGTACAAATGGCACCTCCTAAGGCAACTCCTTCTAAGAAAAGAAAGGTTGGGAGCTCATCCCGTCCGCAGTCAATCCAATATGATTCTGAAAGGTTCAAGGGAGCTAAGCAAACTGCTCGATATGTTGCTCTCGAGAAGAGGAGCATTTTTCCAGAGAAGAGGTTTAACCTTAATCCTCAAGGTTCCTATCGAGCGGTAGCGGGAATCCTATATTCCAAATAGTAGGACAGATTGATCACACCTTGTGACAGTTTTAACGTAGAGCTCGTAAGGGAGTTCTATGCTAATGCCCTTCCAGATGACGACGAGGTGTTTTCTTGGACCACTATGGGGTATGGGAGATAGGTGAAATTTGATCAGGATACCATTAATCATGTTTTAGGGAAACCTCTCACCTTGGGGGAAAATGAAATTGATGAGTATCACAGTACCTTAAGGCTGCATAGAGACGTAGAGGCCATCTCTAGTGCATTATTATTAGAGGGTAAATCAGTAGAATTGAACCCATCCGGGGTTCCTAGAAGATACCACAGGGAGGACATGCGACCGTTAGCTCAGCTGGTACGTCTCTTGGTGTTGACTAACATCAAGCCGAAGTCGCATACCTCCACTGTGCCCATTCCAGTTGCACACTTGGTTCACAGTATTTTGATTAACACTCAGATTGATGTGGCTTGGATCATAGCTGATGAGATGCGTGCGGTTGTTGAGAGTGGACATAGATCAGGGTCACGAAAAAATGCCCCTTGGTCTTTCCATGTCTTATCATGGTTTTATATGGGCATGCGAGGGTGGACGTACCCTCCCGTCGTCAGGTGACGATCACGGCTGCTATCGATGATAATTATGTGGATAAGTTTTACAGGCCGAAGGGAATGAGAGGAGGACATACCTCTAGTACTGGTGCTGATGCTGGTGCAGGTTCAGGAGCTGGTGATGCTTTTGGTTCTGGAGTTGCAGGCTCCCAGGGCTTTGACCCATTCCAGAGGGAGATCTGTAACTACAACTGGGATTGGATGGAGGCAACTCAGGGTGCCATGATTGATATTCATGATTCTATGCATGTTTTATAGCTGCAGTGCAGGGAGCCCTCTGTGGAGCATTCTATGATGACTAGGGAGCAGTTCCTAGCTCATGCTGCTTAGCCTGAGGTCAGGCTACATTTTGGAGAAGGGGCAGGTGTAGCTATTTATAAGGACGCTGAGGAGGCCGAAGATGATGATGAGATTGGTTCTGAGGTAGTTCTAATGAGGTTTATGGTTCTGGAGAGGAGGTTGATCTAGAGGAGGAAACCGAGTCTGATAAGGACTAGTTTGTTTTTGTTGTTGACATTTTGAGCATGATCTTAGGAGACTTCTTTTAGTTCTACAAAGTGAAGTTTTATGTTAGCTTAGATCATTGTTATTTATGTTTATGGTTATTGTATGTTTGTATGTACCACTTTTGGATTATGTTGTTGTTGTTTGTATGTACCACTTATGGTTATTTATGTTTTTGTTGTTTGTATGTACCACTTTTGGGTACTAGTACTTTTGTTGGTGTTTTTACACCATTAGCATTTTAATGTTATTTTCAGTTGAATTCTTCAGTTCACGAATGTTCAACTTTCGTTTTCTTTACTTTCGTTTTCTTTTATTACGTTATGTAAGAGTTGAATTCTTCAGTTTAGGAATGTTCAACTCCTGTAGTCTTTATTGTTGATATGCTTTCTTTGAATTTAATGTTTCCTTTTATGGTGTTGAAATGTGAGAACTTCTATATTGGTTGCTATTTGCTAAAAGTATCCAATTAAGATTCTCCCAAGTTTGGATGGTGATGATAGTATTTGATTATGTAAATGTTGGCAAGGTACATGGTTATCTCTTTCTAGGATGTTAGAATGTTTAAGAATTTCTTTTCTTTGTGCAAATGTAATCTTGTTTCATTTTTGAAACTTTGTTTGAATGATTGTATCACTTAGGTTCCAATAGCCACAAATTTGTGAGAAACCTCCATTGTTTACTAAATGCATAGGATGACTAATAAATCTTGTTGAATACATTTAATTCATGCTTAATCTTGTGATTATTTTGATTTTGTGGAAGCATTAGATATGATCAAGGCATTTGATGATAATGAGCACAACCATATCCAAAAGTAACTTACCCGTGAGTAGTGTGAATTTGCTAACCCTTTTGAGCTTAATAGTTAGATCCTAGTTTAGTGATGAACTTGGTATTTGTAAATAATTTGAAATATAGTTCATCATTGAATTCTATAGGATTCTAAAAAAAATCTTGAACCTTTGAAATTGTGTTTAATTGTCTTCCTTTCCTAAAAAGCAAGGAACATTCACTTGAGGTTTGGTTGAAACCAAGTTGGGGAGAGTGAAAAGAAAAGTGGTAGGTTACTCAAAAATTTAAAAAATTTCAAACAAGCATTGAAAAAGAAAATTGTGAATATGAATGGGGAAAAAGAAAAAAGAAAAAGCATGCTTGTTTGAATGAGAAAAAAATGAAATAATGTGCAAAAAGGTGTTGGAAGGGTGAGCATTAGAGAAAAGAAAGTGTTGGATGGAGTTGTAATGTGTACATAACCTTGTATAGTGAATGTTTCTTTTGCATTGGCAACTTTGAATCCATGGCCTTATAAATGTCCCTTTGTTGTGAACCTAACCAAGCTACAACCTTTAAAGACCTTAGTGATCTTCTTGCTTCCATAATTTTTTTGATGATTGTTTAGATGAATGTATTAATTGGTTTGTATTTGCATCATTTGTCAGGAGAGTGAAATTGCCTTGCCATTGCAAACGCGTTAATTTCTTCAATTCTTATTCGAAGAGGAGTGTTAGAGTGATTCGAGCATGAGAATTTAGTTGTTACTTGAAGCATTGCATGATATTTGTTTAAGAACTAAATTCTTTTGCATTGTTCGATTCTAGGAAGTTGTAAACATTGCTTGTGTTCATTTATTTGTTTATTTGAGCCATTAATCCATTTTTGGTTGAATTAAATGCTCGAGAAAATCCTCTTGTGTTAAATGAGTGGCATACTTTGCTTGAGGACAAGCAAAGATCTAGTTGGGGAGAGTTTTTTGAATGTCAAACTTGTTATAAATTGATCATTAATTATTGGCATTATTCAACTCTTTTGTGTTGTTTTGTTGGATTTACTCCATGATAGCATGCTATTCTTCAATATTGTGAAAATACCTTTGGTAGCTTGGATTTGTGTGCTATTGTGCAGAAATTAGGCATAAAAACATAAAAGTGCAAGACACAAGCAATTGGGCATGGAAGCCAAAGGAAGAGAAGGATTTCAGCATGTTCGTTGTACGAACATCCAGCGAGGAGTGCCAACGAATGTTCGTTGTGCAAACTCATGGCGAAGTCCCAGTGAACCATCTTAGAAAGAAGTCGATAGGAAAAGGGCAGTAAGTTCGCTGGGCGAACAAGCAGCGAATGTTCGCTTGGGTGAAGTGTCAGCCAAGAGCCAGCGAACCATCCCAGACTGAAGTCAGTAGCTAACGGACCCTGAGTTCATTGTCCGAACTTGTAGCGAGCTTTAGATGTTTCTCAGGGGCAGTTTAACTATTCAAAGGCACTTTAGGTGCCTAAAAAGGTGTTCACTGGGCGAAGAAACGGTTTGCAGTGCAAACGTGACAGATTCTAAAAGTACTATATAAGTACTTTACACTATTTTTGGGGATCATAACCCATTTTTACACACAAGAACTTCAATTTCTTAGATTTCTTCACCAAAAGGTGATATTTTGCAAATAGAAGCTGGATTCGCGTCCGAGTTCGATTCTTCGACGTGGATGCTCATTCATCTTCGTCCAAAACTTGTAAAGCAAGTTACCATGCTTATGGGTAGCTAATTTCCTTTGTATCAAAGGAAGAGGTAGTCTACCTTTTACTTGTATGTATTTCTTTTGATTGGCCTTGTATTTGAATAAGTGATGATTAATATATGATGAATATTTTTGTTCTTAATGATCCATTCTTATTTTGTAAAACTCTAGACATAGTTTTTGTAAAACTTGACCTAAAATATTCATCTATCGATTTATAGATTGGAGAAATTGGTTTATGGTCGATAGTTGCTTTGTGTTGAACTTAAAGCTTACTATATTGGTTGTTATATGGAGAAATCGTGTAGTGATAAATACAGTATTTCTCACGACGTCGCTCTCGACATAGACGGTGTTGAGAGAATGCGTGACGATATTAATCGGATCCTACTTCACATGCAAGATTGAAAGAATATGTATAAGTTAGGGTAGATGAAAACTACTTTTGATATACTTTGTTAACAACAATCTTTAGAATTTATAAGCTTTTCTACTAAAAACGTGACAAAATTATAAACAAAACTTTGAAACCCCTTATTCTTAAACGATAAACTGTTGAAAGGCAAGCATCAAAATATCTTCAATCCCAGTGGGGACGATAACAAAAACCCCCTTTTAACTACGATTCGAACAAAATGGCTCCGTTGCTGGGGAGTGTCATACCCCAAATTTTGACCACTAAGATCTCCCATCATTGTGCAAATCATCATCACAATATGGATGTACTTACATACCTCATCCATCTCCTCAGGGATTGTTGAGCATCCACTACAAGCAAAAATTAGGGTTTCAAGCCCTCTCAGAGCTCTTAGACAAAGGATCAATCAAGAATTGACATGATCTTCAACATGTCTAACCTCTCAAACATCCACAATGGATCAAGAGGACTCCCACATCAAGGAATTAAGCACTAGGCTGCAACTCTCTTTAGGCCAAAATGCCTTCTTTAGCAAGGTAACTCTAAGTTTTTGAGTTAGAGAGCATTTCCATCACAGATCATGACCCAAACACATCCCATATGTCATATCTAAGTTGTCCAAACTCACACAACTGACCTGTAATCCTTAAATCACAAAGTCACCTCTCAAAACCTCAAAATAGACCTTTTGTGCATTTTTCAAGCCATGTCTTGATTCAGTCACTTTCCAAACCAGATAAAACCTCAAACACACTCCAAATATCATCCTTGAACTGTCCCAAATGGTTTCCCCCATCTGGAACACCATTTGAGAGAGTTGCTATTTTGGCCATTTTTGCCCCTTTTGCAAGAAAGAGCTCAAACTTGTTCCTGAGGTTTCCAGCTGGTTTCAACCATCCTAAAAGCTTCTAAGAGATCATTTGAGGGTGTCCAAAGCATCAAATCATTTCTGGAACAAGGGGCTTGGCAGATTGCACAAAAAACTCCAAAAGCTCAAAAAGACGTAAGCATCATGACTTGAACTTTCCAAAATATGCATTGCTTTGAGGTCCACTGATCATGAACATCTTATACATGTTATATATGTTGTGTTTACACCAAATTTCCATGCAATTCTTGCCTGTATCATGAGATAGCACAGAAAATGCAAAATATGGCCTATTTCAAAACCACTATCGGATTTTGAGGAGGGAGTATGATCTAGAAAAAATACCACAACCATTGGATTCCTTGTGAAATTCTAGGCCAGATGCATATAAATTTTGTCCCCAACCATGGAGAAATGAGAAAGTTATGGACCTTCCTGTTTCTTGCCAAAACTTGCCTTGCCTTGACTTGGCCAGGCCTAGAAAACAAGGCAAGCCTTGTATATTTGTTGGTTTGTTTTAATCAACGGATGTATCACCACCCCAGTGGTAAGGCGCGCGCCCTATAACCTTGAGGTCATGGGTTCAAACCCCACCCATGCCATTTTGTGTTTTTTCACATTTTGCTATTTTTTCCAATATTTTCATGTTTTGTTAATTAATTGGAAAATTAATAACTCCTTCAATTTTAATTATTTTTTATTGGTTCTTTTTGCAAAAAAATCACAAAAATGTTAAAATATTTTATTCCATAAAAAAAATAGATTTATATTATTTATTTAATATAATTAGTATTTTTGTGAATAAATTCATTTTTAATTGTTTTTAAACATTTAAAAGTGAATATTTGCTTTGAAAATCAAAACCAAATGAGTTTTAATTCATCTTTTGATTAATCCTTCATTTTTCAAACCTTAAAAAAATCACAAGTGGTTTATTCAAACTTATTTGGTATTTTTATTATTTATATTTGATTTTCTTTAAATATTTACTTTTAAAGGAAAACAAAATTAGGGTTTCTTTGATTTTCACCCTCACAAATCATTTTCAAACACTCATGGGCCTCTAATAGAGTGTAAGACCCAATCCCGTTTTGAAACCAAAAATTTTGGGCCTCAGTCATTGTATAAGACCCACGGTGTTTTCAAAACCTCGGCGCGATCGTCGCCCTTTTCAAAATTAACCAGTGGGCTTCTGCTTGAGCTATAAGACCCATCTTTGTTCATTTTCAATCATTTTTGGGCCTCTTGAGAGAGTGTAAGACCCATCCCCTTTGTACAAAAAACCTTTCTTGGGCCTCAGTCACTTGTATAAGTCCCTGTACAAAACGACAGTGCGATCACTGATAAAACCCTGGGCCTCTCCTTGAGATGTAAGCCCCAATTTTCCTTTCAAAAGCACTTTCTCCTTTAATTTTATAACATACTGTTATTTGCAATTCCTTTTTTGAACAACTAACAATACAGCATGGAAGCTCTATAACCGAGTAAGTGTTTACCCGCTTTCATTTACCGCTTTCATATGTATATAACTATACTGTGGGGCTGTTTCACTGAAAGTCTTCTTTCATAAACTCATATCGACTGTGTAATAATAGTATAGATATTTAGAGTTTCCCTGACAACTACGTCTAGAACTAGACAAAGCCTCGTCTCCTTACATCTGGCGTTCTTCCGGATATTTCAACATAACCTAAACCATTTTATTTTACAACAATTTTAGATAACTAGATCTAGGAAATCTCCCCTTTTGAACAGTTCATATACAGAAGGCCAATGTTCCAAGTGAAACCCCTTTTGGAACTATTCATTAGCCTCCTCTTGGGCTTAGTGCAAGGACCCACAGGCTTCCTAAAAGCATCCCCGCCTCCTCTTGGGCGTTGTACAAGGACCCATCGGCTTCTTAGAAGTTTTCATAGCCTCCTCTTAGGCTTCGTATAATGATTCTTCCTACGGGAAGATAGCCTCCTCTTGGGCTTCTTACAAATTATCCCTCGGCTTCTTAAAAGTTTTTCTCGCCTCCTCTTGGGCTTCGTACAAATTGTCCCGACGTCCTCTTAAAGGTATAGGAACAGAAATTAGTCATCTTAATATAACAATCTTTCAAAGAGTCTAAATCTTTCTTTCGCCAATGTACTGCCTCTTAATTTCTCTTAAGCATAGTACAAAAGATAAAACCCGCAGACTTGGACAGTCTCAATACCCTTTGGATTTCCCAGGAGATAACCCTGATCCTCTGATCTAATCCATGAGTACAACATTACCATATAAGAACTGATTTTCTCTTTAATCCAACATATTGGACATGTCACTCAACTGAAACAGTCACCAGCACCATAGCCTCCTCTTGGGCTTTGTACAATGATCCTCCTCGGTGAGGCTAACCTTTTCCCACTCTCTTGTTGAGTATAAAAGACCCTCTTGTTGGGTCACAAACCTTTCAGCCTCCATCTCGGGCTTCGTACGAGATACAAAACACTCTCTTCTTGAGTATAAAAGACTCTCTTGTTGAGCCAAACACCTTCAGCCTCCATCTCGAGCTTCGTACGAGATACAAATCACTCTCTTGTTGAGTATAAAAGACTCTCTTGTTGAGTCAATCACCTTTAGCCTCCATCTCGGGCTTCGTACGAGATACAAAAGCACTCTCTTGTTGCTTATAAAAGACCCTCTTGTTGGGTCACAAACCTTTTAGCCTCCATCTCGGGCTTCATACGAGATACAAAGCACTCTCTTGTTGAGTATAAAAGACTCTCTTGTTGAGTCAAACCTTTAGCCTCCGTTTTGGGCTTCATATAAGACACATAAAAATACCCTCTTGTTAGGCCAATAGCCTCCTCTTAGGCTTTGTATAAGGAAAACCCCGGTTGAGTCAATCAACCTTTTAGCATCAAAGTTGTGCCTTGCTCACAACATACAAACATCAACCACTCCCCTTTAGAGATGACAAATTCTCTTTAAAGTCAAAACCCTTTCGCTTCATATCTTGGGCTTTAAACAAGATACAAATAAACTCTTTTGCTTCATATCTTGGGCTTTGAACAAGATACAAACAAATCACCTTCAGCTTCGCATCTTGGGCTTCAAACAAGATACAAATCACTTTTAGCTTCACGTCTTGGGCTTTGAACAAGACACCAAAACACCATTTCCTCCCATAGAATAGGAGGAACTACGATCTATCTGATTTCCCTATCCCGGGAATACGTAGGCATAAGATTGCAAAAGAATCTTAGCGAGCACACTAATCAAAAAAGCCAAAGTCCCCTACCTCCATCCAATCTGGTGCAGTGTCCTAACAAATTCCCCCATGAACAACCCCGGTATTTCGTTCTGGAAAAAAAAATAAGCAGAAAGAGGCCCCACTTCCACATAACATCTGTAACCGAACAGACCGCTGTTCAAACTCAGTGTGCAAGCAGGGTTAATTGGAGACTTCTATTTCCCTTCCTTCATCAGCTTCAATAGGATAAAAAATGAATCGACCTGTAGTACCCCAGAGCGGCAATGCTTAAGAACCACGTTTAAAATCGCTCGCTACAGAAAAATGGCGTCCACCGTGGGGCCCTCACTTCAAAAAAAATCTTGTCTCTCTTATCTCTCTGGTTGAAACTTTCTCTAAAAGACGAGTCCTTGGGTTCACAAAGTATCACTGAATGACGATTCCATCGGGGAATGTCATTATTGCTAGGATCGGCCCTCACTAGGATTTTAGGTCAAAACCTTTAAGTTGGGAAGGTACCACAGAATGGCGACTCCGTCGGGGAGCCATTTTCTCTGAGGATCATAGGATTCATAGCTCTTAAAAAGTCTATGACATTAGGATAAATATATATACTGCTTTTCCTAATTAATATCTGTGTTTATTTTTCTGATAATGGGAATGCGTGTGATGCCGCATGTGGAAAGATTGAGTATACACCTAGGAAAAACCTCTTTCAGTAGTGCGGAAGCTATCGGAAATAGTTGTCACGCGATACTACCCTCTTCTGAGATTCTTCGAAATACATCACCTAGCACGGTTCCCGACCCGCTGATGTTATCTCGACAAGAATCAATGATTTTGAGAGACAGGTACAAAAATCACTAGTATAAACCTTTGGGATGGGTAGAGCCTTGACTTCATGACACCGACCCTTTGCCCCCATGTTTTTTCTATGTTTTTGTGTGCTGCATTTATGCATTCATTTTAAAAACATTAAATAAAGAAAATTTTCTCTTCCAGTCTCTCCTTTTCAAATTAAACTAAGACAATGATTGCAAATGTTAGAGGAAAAAAAAAGATTGCACTCATGGATTTCGGTAGAAGGAAAACTCATAAGTATACCTTCAAGGTTCCAAAACTAAAGGATTTGAGAGGATTAGCAAGGATGATCACTAACCCTGACGCTTTCAGAGCCAAGTACAGAGGTTTGCTACCTCTGTTAAGGGTCTATGTAATTGAAGGAATCCCGGAGGCACTCATTCAGTTTTATGATCCGGTCTATCACTGTTTCACATTCCCGGATTACCAGCTCGCACCAACGCTGGAGGAGTATTCTCATCTGATTGATCTACCCATTACTGATCGAGCTCCCTTTTCTGGACCGAAAGAAATTCCAAAGGATCAAACCATTGCAAGAGCAATCTATTTAGATGAGTCAGAAGTCAAGACTCACATGACCACCAAAGGAGGAATCTCGGGTTTACGAGCCAAGTTTCTGGTAAAAAAAGGCTCTGTACTTTGCTAGTATAGGGAACGTGACTGCTTTTGAAAGCATCTTTGTTTTACTCACCTACGGGTTATTTCTGTTTCCCAACATTGATAACTTCGTCGATATCAACGCCATTAAGGTTTTTCTCATTGGAAACACCATACCAACTCTGCTCGCAGATGCGTATCATTCTGTACACTTAGGGAATTTGTACAGCAGAGGGGTGATCACATGCTGTGCACCCCTGCTATATAAATGGTTTATCTCCCATTTGCCTAGGTCTGCCGCTTTTTGGGATCATAAGAGTGCTTTACGTTGGTCGCATAAAATCATGTCTCTTACCAACTCTGACATAGATTGGTGCAACAGGATTTATGACGGGATCAGGATCATTGACCATTGTGGAAACTTCCCCAACATACCCCTCATAGGAACTAAGGGAGGAATCAATTACCATCCAGTTTTAGTTCGTCGTCAATTTGGATACCCGATGAGGCATGTCCCGCGTAATGCTCATCTGGAAGGTCTTTTCTTCAAAGAAGGAGAAAATGACAGGGCACTAAATATGGAAATAGTGCATGCTTCGAAACATGTTCATAAGAAAGGACGGGAGTCTCTAGGAAAATCGGACTGTGTCTCGGTGGAGCCTTATCTCCACTGGGTACAAACTAGAGCTCTCAAGCTAAAAATGCCTTATCCTCGTCACGAAGTTCTTCCACCAAGGGAGTCTATCATGTACTTCATGACTGAGACGGAAAAACTTCGAGTTACTCTCAACAAAGTTCAACAGGAGAGGAGGTCTTGGAAGAACAAGTACCGCATTCTCAATGTGGAGTGTACCAAAATACAGCAACTGCTGAAAGATAAGGATGCTCTAATTGAGATTTTGGAGCAACATGCTATAGAAAATCAGGATGACCAAAGGAATTTGCTCGCTCCTTTCACTTGGCAAAGGAATGACAACCCGATAACGGCTGAAGAGTGATAAGTGCAAATTGTAGTTATTTGTGTATATATGTTTTGTTGCACTTATCGTTGCTTTTTATTAAATATCATATGAATAAACCCTGTTTTGTTTATAAATGGGTATAGTTTACATTTTAGTGTATATATTGCGATTCGTGTAAATATCATTGAGTTTAATTGATTTTATCTCATTTTTGTAGGTATTTAAGCAGTGGGATTTTGCCATTGTTGTATAGAGCATTGAATAAGCTTTCCAACGCTTCGAACTGGGCGAAAAACGGAAATACGGTTCAAAAGTTATGAAGAAAATAAGCTTTAGATTTTCAAGCATGCTTAGAGTACGTTGAGCGCGCTCCAAGCCCACGGAAGGAGCAAATTCCAGCGAGTAGCGCGCTGACCACGCTCCAAGCCCGCTGAGCGTGCTCCAAGCCCGCTGAGCATGCTTTTAAGGCGGTTTAACTTTAAAAAGAGCGCGCGGAGCGCCCATAGCGCGTTGAGCGCGGTCTGCGATGATGACAGCAATAAATATGGGTAAAAAACACATTTTTAGGGATGGTTTTGGGTATTTTTTGCTCCCAACTCCATCAAACTTCATTTTTCTTGTAGATTAGCTTAGAAAACATCATTGGAGCTTGCATTTGGATGATCCGGAGTCGAATCTCTCGTCGATTGGTGTTGACAAACCAAGAAATGTTTGGTTCCTCTTCTCTCTTATCTTTGTAATTTCTTTTTGTTGGGTATTGTATAGTTACTATGAACATATGTATCTTTGTTGATCTTAACATTATATGAAATTTTCTTTACAAATCATTATCGATGTCTTCCTTGATCTTTTTGCATTTATGTTTGGATTTGTGTTGTGTTAGAGATAAACATCACAAATCTTGATTAGGGATGGATATCTATTGTCTAGATGCTAGAGATAGATTTAGATGATAATATTTTTGGTGTCGAAACTTAATGTCTTCCGTGTTTCGAGGCTTCGTGCGCGAGAGTGACGAAGAGAGTAATACGGTTGTCTCTCAGCTCAGTGTGCCAGAGATGGACACTGTTGTGAGTGATGCTGGATGATTTTGACGAGTATTGCAGGTGGAGTATAATTGGTCGGTAAATTTATGTTTGTGACGAGTGGACTATATGTATGCTTGATAAGTTCGTCTTGTTGAAGAATGAATTGTTTTTATGTTTTTATTTACTTTTCTGTTATTTACTTTAAAACCATTTAAACCCAAACTCATTAACAATTAAATTGTCGAATGGCAGTTCAGTAGCACCGATCTCTGTGGACACGATAAATTCCCGGAAAAATACTTCCAAATCTTTTTGCTTGCTTACCCTATTCCGCAACCAACAAAATGGCGTCGTTGCCGGGGATTGGTGTTTTTATTGAATCACATTGCGATAGTTTATTTGTTTTTGAGTTTTGTAGATATCGTATATATTGTCTATTTTCACTTGTTAATATTGATACTTGTATATGTTTACCATATTTGTGAATTTGACATGTTTTGCATAATTGTGAATATAGTGTATATATTTGCTTCTCTTCACGTTTGCTAAGTGTTTGGTTAGGTTTCGTCGTCAGTGAGCACTAACCGTGTAAAGAGGCAACTTGGAGAAGTGTGTATAAATAATAGGCATCGAGCTTACGACGTAAAACAAGCATGTTTTATCATTTTTTGTTCCTTTATTACTTTTTCATTATAGTGTAGGTAATGTGGTGAACATTCATTAAACAAGTTGTACTCGGATTATTCGTAAAATTCTCAAATCTTCACTTTACAACTTGTTTAATCCATTTTCACCCTGTCTTTCTGGACCAATTTTTGTATATGAGATTGTGTAGGTGTTAAGTGGAGGCCTACACCAGAACATTGTTGATGTACTGGTTTTTTCTGGTTCTGGTGTAGCGCGCTCAGCGCGCTCAGCGCGGTCTGCTGTGCCGAGCCAGTGAATTCTTTTAATTGTTCACTTGGTTCCCCCTTCTTCCCACTTCCACCAAGGCCTTATATATTAGTAATTATTAGTAATTTTTCTAATTCTTTTGTTGTTGTTTGGACTCAAATTTTTTCCCGATTGCTTGAAGTCGCATTCGGTGTTTGTCCATTTTTGATCATTTCAACTTGCGAATGCGTGGTAATGATAGTGTTTAAAGTTTTGTACACATTCAAGGTATGTGTTTATCGCTTTCTTGACTTTAGTATATTCATGATACTTGGGCTTTTTACAACTTTCATGCCATTTATTCTTTTATATACTTGTTCGTATGTGAATCACTTTAGTTCCTACCCTTTTTGTGAGGAAGCCTTCCATTGTTATATGCTTGGAGTACCGACAATTTTGTTTTACTGGATTTTATTATGTTGAATCTTTTGTTTGTATTGCTTATATGAATGCATGAAAAGGATCAAGGCATTTTTTCATTTTGAGCACAACCACCTTAGCCAAATAGTCAATTCACCTTGTGAGTGTGTGAGAATTTGTAACCCCTTTGAGCTTTTTGATCCATGTTTTTATTTGAACTTAAAGCTTGTCTATGAGTATTTAGTTCACTTATTTTTTATGGATTTTGTTTTTTTTTCTTGGACCTCAACTTTGTGTTGTTGTATGGATTTTTTTTCCTTGCCTTAGAAAGTAGGGAGTATTCACATGATGATGTGGTTGAATTCAAGTTGGGGAGAGAATGATTGTGTACTCAGTGGTTGGATTCTATGAGGATTGAAAAAGAAAAGAAAAAAGAAAAAAATGTGACAAAGAAAAGGAAATAAAAAAAAGGAGAAAAAGAAAATCTTTGAAAAAGGAAACAAAAAGAGTTCTAATAATTGTGCTAAATAAGTATTGTGTTTTGTGTAACACTTGGGATTTTGTATGAAGTTTGATTGAAATTTTGGTGTTTGAAACTTTGTGGGTTGATCACTCCCTTAGGTTTAGGCAAGTTTTTGTTTCAATTACCTTTAGAAATTGCCCCTTGTTTGTTTACCCGACCACATTACAACCTTGAAAAGTCCTTGTGATTCTTGCATTTGTATGTTCAATATGATTTTTGGAAGGATGCATAATTTAGTCTTTTGTTTGCAAGTTTGTTGTGTGAGTGAAAAATCCCTCATTTTATGTTTTTCATCTACCGATGATTGTTTTTGCTAGGTGTGATTCACATTTGAACTTGTGTTGTTTTAGGATGTTTGGCATGATTTTTGTATTTTGCATTTGTTTCATGACTATGTTATCGTTGTAGTTTAGTGGTAAGTATTTACTTTGTGTGTACCATTTTTGATTGAACCATTGCATTTGTTTTTGTTTGTAAAAACTTGTTGTTGCGTGATTTCTTGGATTTCACTTTTGTTCCTTTAGTTGTTGGCTTTGTTTGAGGACAAACAATTATGTAAGTTGGGGAGAGTTGATAAGTGCAAATTGTAGCTATTTGTGTATATATGTTTTGTTGCACTTATCATTGCTTTTTGTTAATTATCATATGAATAAACCCTGTTTTGTTTATAAATGGGTATAGTTTACATTTTAGTGTATATATTGCGATTCGTGTAAATATCATTGAGTTTAATTGATTTTATCTCATTTTTGTAGGTATTTAAGCAGTGGGATTTTGCCATTGTTGTATAGAGCATTGAATAAGCTTTCCAACGCTTCGAACCGGGCGAAAAACAGAATTACGGTTCAAAAGTTATGAAGAAAACAAGCTTTGGATTTTCAAGCATGAGCGCACTCCAAGCCCACGGAAGGAGCAAATTCCAGCGAGTAGCGCACTGAGCGCGATCCAAGCCCGTTGAGCGCGCTTTTAAGGCGGTTTAACTTTAAAAAAAGCGCACTGAGCGCGGTCTGCGATGATGACAGCAATAAATATGGGTAAAAAACACATTTTTAGGGATGGTTTTGGGTATTTTTTGCTCCCAACTCCATCAAACTTCATTTTTCTTGTATATTAGCTTAAAAAACATCATTGGAGCTTGCATTTGGATGATCCGGAGTCGAATCTCTTGTCGATTGGTGTTGATAAACCAATAAATGTTTGGTTCCTCTTCTCTCTTCTCTTTGTAATTTCTTTTTGTTGGGTATTGTATAGTTACTATGAACATATGTATCTTTGTTGATCTTAATATTATATGAAATTTGCTTTACAAATCATTATCGATGTCTTCCTTGATCTTTTTGCATTTATGTTTGGATTTGTGTTGTGTTAGAGATAAACATCACAAATCTTGATTAGGGATGGATATCTATTGTCTAGATGCTAGAGATAGATTTAGATGATAATCTTTTTGGTGTCGGAACTTAATGTCTTCCGTGTTTCGCGGCTTCGTGCGCGAGAGTGACGAAGAGAGTAATACGGTTGTCTCTCAGCTCAGTGTGCCAGAGATGGACACTGTTGTGAGTGATGCTGGATGATTTTGACGAGTATTGCAGGTGGAGTATAATTGCTCGGTAAATTTATGTTTGTGACGAGTGGATTATATGTATGATTGATAAGTTCGTCTTGTTGAAGAATGAATTGTTTTTATGTTTTTATTTACTTTTCTGTTATTTACTTTAAAACCATTTAAACCCAAACTCATTAACAATTAAATTGTCGAACGGCAGTTCAGTAGCACCGATCTCTGTGGACACGATAAATTCCCAGAAAAATACTTCCAAATCTTTTTGCTTGCTTGCCCTATTCCGCAACCAACAAAGAGCCCTGGTCAAAGAAAAGGAAAGTACCAGAATCAGCACCCGAGTTCTCCTCAGAGATGACTCGGGACCCCTTATCCTAGGTTTCTGTTTCTGCACCTTGTAATTTACTGTATTTCCATTTCCGCAATCCTTTGAATTTAATAAAACGGGGTTCCCCCCCCCCCCACTGTTTGATATTTGCAATCTAATTGTAGAAGTTTATTTTGATTAAACCAAAAAACAATTAATATAATCATTGCATTCATCATTCTCACGTAACATATTCTTCTTACCTACGAATCTCACATTTGTGTCTTAGTTCTAGAGTCAAACTGTCTCATTCGTACAATACTCGGGCCAATCGTCAGAAAAAGATGGATGATCTCGAGGAAGAAAACAGAGAGTTGAAAGAAGAGATCGACGCTCTGAGAGAGGATATGAGAAAGCTTCGTAACGAAATGCAAGCCATGGCAAAAGCTCAGCTACAAAGAACTGTGATCTCAGAGATCACCTCAACGCCCATAGTGGAGAAGTATGATCCTAGGTATCAAATGCCAAAAGATCGTCCCTGGGGCATGCCTGTTAACTATATCCCAGAAGGATATGTTCCGCCGATCACTGAAGATCAGGGAATCATAGCAGAAGCCGCTGGGCCCGAAGGTTACAAACTTCGGGAAAGCGAGGATGCCAGGGGAATAATGAGGACTCCTGAAGGTTACAAACTTTGGGAAACACCAAGATTCACTGCCGTAGTAACGGTACTACCCCCTATGGTGCACACTGTCCCGGAAGGACAGATTTCACAGATACCTTCTGGTAGAAAGGAAAGTATGTTCGACAGAATGGATGAATTCCAGGAGCAGTTCCTGGAAATACAGAAAGAACTACAAGCTATTTGCGGTCAGGATTTATTTGGAAAGGACGCCGCTGACCTTGCTTGGTCCACAATGTGAAAGTTCCGCACAAGTTTCAAGTGCCCGACTTTGAAAAGTACAAGGGTAAATCTTGCCCTCAAAGCCATTTGGTGATGTACGCTCGGCGAATGTCAGCTTAGACAGAGAACCAGGATCTACTGATTCACTACTTTCAGGATAGTTTAACCGGCGCCGCATTAAAATGGTACATGGGTTTGAACCGCGCTACGATCAGCACTTTCATAGATCTTGGCACTGCCTTCGTCCAACAATATAAATACAATCTGGACATGGCACCAGACAGAGATCAACTCAGATCAATGTCGCAAAAGGACAAGGAAACCTTTAAGTAATACGCTCAGAGATGGCGTGAAATTGCCGCTCAAATTTGTCCACCTCTTGAGGAAAAAGAGATGACAAAGATTTTCTTAAATACCTTGAGCTCATTTTACTACGACAGAATGGTTGCCAGTGCGCCCAGCGACTTCACCGAAATGGTCGGTATGGGAGTGCGTCTCGAGGAAGCCGTTCGAGAAGGACGTCTAGTCAAAGACACTGGGTCGACAAGCGGTACTAAAAAATACAGTAGTGCTCTCCCTAAGAAAAAAGAGCAAGATATTGGGAATATCTCTCTCGGAAAGCAAAGGCGACAGTACCAACCAGTAGCAGCTGTTTCTACGTATCAACCTCAGGTTGCTCAAAGCCAACCTAATCAACAGCAATTTCAGCAAAGGACACAACAGCCTCTTCAGCAGGCTCGTCCTTCATACAACAACAACCGTACAACGCGAACACCAGGGTTCGACCCTATACCGGTGTTGTACGCAGAACTATTTCTGTTACTGCTGGTCAAAGGGTACATCCAGACCAAGGCTCCTCTTATAGTACCGGAAAATCCGCCTTTTTGGTTTAAGGTGGATCAGACTTTCCCTTACCATCAAGGAGGACCAAGGCATAACAGAGAGAATTGTCTCAATTTCAAATCTGATGTGCAAAAGCTTGTTAAGAGCGGGGTCTTATCTTTCAAAGATACGAATCTGAATGTTCTCACAAACTCGTTGCCTCAACACGAGAAAGCTGCAGTCAATTTGATAGAGGGAGAGTCTAACAACAGCTATCAAATTCATGATGTACTCTTATTAAGGGCCAACTTGGTCAAGATGCATTGTAGACAGAGTGGATATGGCCATGTGCCACCTCATAATTATCACCAGTGTGATATCTGCTCTAAAAACAATCAAGGATGTTCTGTGGTGTAATCCGCTCTACAGGAACAGATGGATCTCGGATGGATCCAGGAGCATCGAGTTCGTGGAGTTAACATGACCTATATGAACTCCAACATCATTCAAATCCACGACATCAGTGCGATGAATGTCAACTTAGTGGCGATGCACTCCAGGCAAAGCCAGTATCATAATTTGCCGCGGCATGAGTACAATTCCTGTCTGACTTGCTCGGTAAACAAAAAGGGATGCTCTTTTGTACAAGAAGCCCTCCAGCGTCAGATGGATCTTGGATGGATCCAAGACTACCATGATAGGAATCATTATCAAATCAACATGATCCAGATCTTCGATATTCGCTTGATGAATACCAGCCTGGTGGAGTTACATGCTAAACAGGTCTGGCTCGGGTTCCTGGTATCACATGATTATCAGGGCTGCAAAGCAGGTTGCAAAAACGATCAAGGTTGTGCCCTTGTCCAGGAAACACTGCAGTACTTGTTGAACCACTGGTGGCTTCCAATCTATATGGATGAAGACACCCAGCAAATTAGTATCACTAACGGGAATCCTACTAGATATCAAAGTCAAGATGTTCGATCGATGGAAACAGACCTCGTAAGGTTACACTGTATTCAAAGCGGATGTGGCCAGGTGCCACTACACAACTATGAGCGGTGTGGAGTTTGCTCAGTGGATAATCAAGGATGCTACTTCGTGCGAGCGGCCCTTCAAAGTCAGTTGGACCGCAAAGAGATTCAACTGTGGTCAAGTTCTAGATCAGTCTACTATCTCGCTGATCAAATCGAGGACGTTGTCGTAATCTCTGATCATCAGAGGACTAGGGATGTTTGTGCCATCATCCCTCTACTTGACGAATCGAGAGTTCCCAACCAGGAACGGATCGAAATTACTTACGATGGTCAGAAAAATCAAAAGGTTCCCATAGTCATCTATCTACCGGGACCACTACCGTATGAATCAACTAAGGCTATCCCTTACAAATACGGTGCAACAACAATTGAGAATGGAAAGGAAACTCCGTTACCCTCCGTCGTGAATATTGCAGACATCAGTCGAGTAACACGGAGTGGTAGAATCTTCAACAGAGGAGTTGGAGAACCCAGCAAAGAGAAGAAACCTCAAACAAAAGTTCCTAATCCACCAGTCGGTCAATCCAGTAATCCCGACCTTTCAAAAACGATGATGAGATGCTAAGGCTCATCCAGAAGAGTGAATACAACATTGTTGATGAACTGTTACAAACTCCTTCAAAGATCTCTGTGCTATCACTTTTACTCAGTTTCGAAGCCCACAGAGAGGCTCTACAGAAAGTCTTACAGCAGGCCTTTGTGGAACAGGATGTGTCAATACGAAAATTCGATAGCATCGTCTCTAACATCACTTCCTGCAACAACTTAGGGTTCAGTGATGAGGATTTGCCAGAGGAGGGCAAGGGCCATAACATGGCGCTCAATATCACAGTCAACTTCCAGGACGATGCTTTAGCCAGCATACTGGTAGACACGGGATCGGCCATCAATGTTATGCCCAAGTCCACTTTAATGCGACTATCAATCAAAGGATCCCCGATGAGGGGCAGTGAGGTTATCGTCAAAGCATTTGACGGGTCTCGGAAAGCAGTTATTGGCGAAGTCGACCTTCCTATAACTATCGGTCCTCACACTTTCCTAATCACTTTCCAGGTCATGGACATCCGGGCAACATACAGTTTCTTATTAGGAAGACCTTGGATACATCAGGCTGGGGCGGTCACTTCGACCCTCCACCAAAAGCTAAAGTTCATCCAGAACGACTAACTCATCACAGTCTGTGGAGAACAAGCCTTGCTCGTGAGTAACCTATCATTATCACTTGTATAGAACCCGAGGAGGTTGTTGGGACTCAGTTCCAAGCACTTTCGGTGAGCAATGAGAATCACTCAGAGAAAGGAACCTCTATTTTCTCATACAAAGATGCCCTCGGGGCAATTGAAAGCTACAATACGAAAGGATGGGGATAACTTGTCATCCCTACTAATAATAAAACAAAGAAGGGTCTCGGTTTTTCTGCAAACTATACCCAGATTGCTGCTAACGATGAAAATTTTCATCCCATTCAGAACTTCTTCCACAGTGGAGGTTTCCTTCAACCAGTGACTCAAGAAGTGCATACCATCAATAAAGGTGATTTCTTCGATACGGAGAAATAATGGAAGTCCTATCTCAACGAGGATGGTTATACATCTCAGGACGAAACGCAGACTCCCTTTTGCTATCCCGCACAGAGTCCGAGATTTATACCAAGGTCAGACGTCGAAATGCTATACGGGGATTGTGATCCGGAAGGATGTCGTGCTCCTCCAAATTCATTAAAGGAAGACACTCTGATGAAAGACAACTTTGACCACAAATATTATGGCCCAATGGAGGGCCTGCCTATCTGGCAGCCGTATCCAGGAAATTTGGGGCACGAAAATTAGCCGAACAATGAAGATCAGCTAAGCCTCATTGAACAGAATACCTGCGTCCCCACCATGTCATGGGAACAATACTCATGTCATTCAAAAAATATCCAGCACGACGATGAATTCGCAAAACTTGCCGGACTAGAATTCATCAACTATGCTTTTCTCGAGGTCAACGTCATCGAAAGGGATGACTCTTCCAGTTCCAAAGAAGTGTGGGACACCCTGGGACAACCGAGTGGCAGGTACCACTTTATGGTCAAGTACACCGCTCTTGAAAGCTCTCGTATCAGGCTCGAAGACATCCAGCCAACTGGATAGGGAGGATACAGCTGAGAGCACAAATACTATGCAAAATATAACTGAGGAATCCTCCTACGACAACTCTGCCTGGGAGACAGATTCCAATGATCCAGCTCCACCGGAAATCAGTGTTATTTCTAAAGACAAATCAAGGAAGGTACCAGACTTTGTGATCCACCGAGGAGTTCGCCGCTAATGGGTTGTTGTCAATGTCCCGAAGATTGTTCATAAGTCAAAGTAATTGTCGTCTTTATCTTAACCTTTCACCCTGCCCAGGTGAAACGGATGTTTTGATAGGGCTCACTTTCTGTAATTATCCCTCTTCGCATTGCTCAAAGCGACAGAGTTTTGTTTTATAGGGCTGTAGTTTCAAGAATCGACTTGTTCATTAATAAAATAACGCCGTTCTGTAATTTCCGCATTAATTGCTGTTTTCTCTTTTTGCTTTTCTTAGAAAATGGTAATCCTAAAAAACAAATAACAAATAATAAAAATAAGCAATAAACAAAAAAATACACTGCACACACTTTTGCATCCTCTCTATCTCTTCTAAAAGACAATCATCACGTCATGCAGATTGCTTGTTTTAAACCCCGTTAAAACATACGATCCGATGCCTTCTCCCAACTTTAAGTTCCCGGTATTTGGGGCTGAAGAAGAAGTTGACGATGAAATTCCAGAAGAGATCTCCCGATTACTTAGACAGGAGGAAAGGTCCATTGAGCCTCACAAAGAGTTGCTAGAAATAGTCAACTTAGGATCGAAAGAAGAAAGAAAAGAAATCAGGATTGGGGCACTGCTCAGTTCAATTGTCAAAGAGAGCTTGACAAAGCTTCTCAGAGAATTCTCCGATGTGTTCGCTTGGTCCTATCAGGATATGCCAGGGTTGGATACCAGCATCGTGGAACATCATCTACCGTTGAGATCACAATGTCCGCCGATAAAACAAAGGTTGAGACGAACTCATCCAGACATGGCCATCAAAATCAAAGAGGAGGTACAAAAACAGATTGACGCATGTGTAATACCCCAAAATTTGCTCTCCCTCTTTGTCATCATAGCATGGCATTATCATTTATCATATCATATCCACCTCATTAACATTACATTGCATTTAACATAGAAAAATGAAGCATGGCATCCTTCTTACCATCAGGGCATGTGATCAGGTGGAAGGTGGACAATCAAGGGATCATTCAAAGCACAAAAAGGTCAAGCAAGTGCCCTCAAGGCAAGCCAAGAGGTCTTTCATGTCTCATACCATCTCAATTGATCATCCACAACCTCAAGGATAAGAGATACAATGGGAGATTGAAGCATTACATCTTTCACTATGCAAGAGGTTCAAAAAATGAAGGAAAACCCTCAAAAGAGATAGCTCATTGATCCAAAATCATCCTCAAATGGCATATATCATCATCCTTTAAGAGGATACATAACATACTCTGAGGAATTGGAAATTGAAGACTGCACATTTTTCTCCTAGGAGGTGGGCACCAAAACTAGGGTTTCTAATAAAATCAGGGAATTTTTGATTTTTTTGGACCAAATTTGATGTCATGGTATTTCATATGTCTCTAAGTGTATGGAGGTGGAAAATTGCTTCTCAATTGGTTTTGGAAGTGGTTCAATTGGAAGAAAGATCAGAAATCAGGAAAATTGGGGCCAAGTCAAATAATCAGAGGAAAAAGTCAACTCTTGACTTTTTGAGGCCAAATTCATGAAATTCATGTTATATGTGTCCAATGTGCAAAATTTGATCAAGAAACTCCAAAGGAATCATGAAAAAATCAAGATGTGGAAAGTTGCCATTTTTGGGTGAAGTAGGGTTACTAAAAATAGTAAGTTTTGGCCATTTTGCATCAGAGTTTGAACCAAGGCCATTTAAAATTGAAGCATCAAGTGGAAATTCCACTCGGCCACAACAAAAGACCTTCCTTTAAGCTTCAAATCCATGTGTAGAACATCTCCATTGGATAAAAATTGAGAGAGTTATGGATGATCAAAGTTGAGGGAAACTTGGGCAAAATGCAAGTCAGCTTGGGCAAGTTTCAGGTCACGCGCATGTCATTTCTACAAACACCTGGTGTGCCAAATGTCAAGCTCAATTTCTCCAAGAAGAAAGCTCCAAATGAAAAACTTTTCAACATAAAAAATGTTCCTTGTAGTGCCCTCTCCAATGTTCATGTTGGGCAAAATTTCGTCTGATCAAGTTATGATGGAGAAATAGTGGCCTCAAGTCATGGTGATTGTGCTGAAAACCCAGGTGCCAGGTCGACCGACCACATGCCACACCCTTATACCATTTCCCAATGTGGATGTTCTAAGTCATTTTTCAACCTGTTCCAAACCTCATTTCACTTCAATTTTCACATCAACATTGTGCTCCAATGTGTCCTCTTTCCAAAGACTCCAAAATCTCATCAAATTGTTCAATGGTTAGAAAGTATTTCACCTGCAAACAGCCCTATGTTGGCACTGATGCTTTGACAGCTTGGTGCACGATTTTGGTTCACACACACCACAAACACTTCATAACATCTGCTTTCCACATTAAACCAAGCATACTTGATACAAATATCATACACCAGCACGTGCCATGCATGAAAATGGAAAGGGCAAACTTATGAAGCAAGTTTCTGCCACAGCAGCTTTGTTGTTTTACCCTCACTTCCACCATAGCACACCATGAATCACCATCACCACATCATAGCCAACCTCACACGCCCCTAACTAACTTAACTCAGTTAGTTAGGGTGCACTCAGTTAACCAAGCATTGACTCACTTAACTGACTCACTAAACCATGGTTAACTCACATTATAAATAGAAATCTCACCTCACAATTTCATTTTTCAACTTCATTTTCACACATTCACTTCAGAAACACTCTCTTTTTCTCTCTCAAATCCACCATTGCCACTGATTCTCGAGCTCTACCTTGTTCATTTCACTTCAACACTCTCTCTGATTTTCTCTCAAGTTCTTCACAGTGCTACTTGTTTGGAGTTTGGTTTCAATCTCTCCTCCATTGAATCATCATCAGTTTTGCATCACAGCCTTTATTTGGCCAAGTGAAGATTGTAGAAGAAGCAAGACCTCTGGTTTTCTGAAGAACACTTCAAGAGCTCAAAACCTCAGGTACCAATCTCCACCATTATAGACCTAATGTGAAGGAATTTTTAGGTTCTTGCAGCTTCTTATAAGCTCAAGAACTGGTCTGGCTAGTTGATAGGCCTTTAGAGGCGTAGTGGAAATGTTAGGGCAAATCTTCCTTTGTTCGATTCTCTCATTTCATGGACTTTTTGTATGTTTTGTCACTGGAATCATGATGTGTGTTACTTCCTCTTCATTTTGACATATTGATTGTGAAATTCTGGAGAATTGGAGGTTGCAGACGGTGGTAGTTCGCCGGAGAGGGTGACCGGAGGTCCCTCTCCGGCCGGTGTTCTTGTGTTAGGGTTTTGTTCTCAGTTTGAACGTGGACCATTGGATGTTCACCATCGTGTGGCTTATGTGATGACAGCACATTAAAATTCATGTGCATGTCACGTGTGATTTTCTGAATTTATTTTTAAACATTGTGTGGTATGGTACATGGTAGTGTGTATGGACATTCAAGTGTGCGCGTTGATCTTAATTACTTTGACTATAGCTTGACTATGACTTGGTTTGACTGAATTCCATGATAGTTAGGGTGTTATGCGCACTTATTGGACCTAATCAGATTGCTACCCACACCCCCATGTTTTCAAGCCCAATTAATTTGAACTGCATGATTGCTATGTTCACACCTCCCCTTCCCTTTGCATTTCATTTTATTTTTTATTTTTCATACACGTTTGCTTTTCAATTTTTAGAAATATCAAATGACATTAGAAAATTCGACAAAAATTCATGGACATCATTAAAACATTTAGGAAATTTTTCATGATTTTATTTCTTGTTTTTATGACATTTTTGCCCCTGTTCTATAATATTCTTTGAATTTCAATTTGTGTGCATGCTTAGTGTGATGCATAAATTTGTCCATTTTTGTTCTCGATCATTAAAAATTGTTTTGATGCTCTTCTTTTTGAATTGAGTCATTAGAATCTTGAGGTATGTTAAGTGTTTTTTATTTGATTTTTTTGGTCATTTTGTGGCATGTTTGGTGTTCACTTTTGTGCTACTTTATATGATATGTCTATGTGACCTAAGTGCATTGTTTGACATCATTTTGCCTTGTTTCCTTGCATGCTACTTTGATATGTGACTCATCTCTGATTAGTGAACTTCAATACCATGTTTTCATAATTTTCATGAGGCCATTTGATTTTTGTTTGATGCATTTCATTTAAAGCATTATAACATGTCATATCATTGTAATCTTTTGTGCATGTTTACATGTTTTCTTTTGTACATAATGGCATGGTCATTTGCATATTTGGTGAACCATTCACTTGACATTATAGGTCATTGGTACATATTATATGTCATCCTTGCATGTTGACTTTCATTTAAACCTTGTGCACCTTTAACATGTTGTGTTTGCACTTTCCTTTGTTTGGAACTTCCATTTCAATCCTACTTCTTCTATCACTTCTTAAATGCCTTGATGTGCTTCATGAATACTTGTGAGAGTTTTGTGAATCATTTTTCATTTCATTTCAATTCTGATCCATGGATTACATGTTCCATTTATGCACATTTCTTCTTTTCTCTTTCATCTTTCATTCTTCCTTTTCTTATGATATCATGTTCTAATGTCATGGAGGATGTTTGTTGCCTATCCACTTGAGTTTGATTGATAATAACCATTGGTTTCCATATGATGTACATTCTGGTTGTGGCTCTAGGATTTGGTTTCTCATTTAATTCTTTTGAGTTTTATGGTGCATTACATGTTCTTTTACTTCTTATACTTCTTATACATGTTTACTAACCATGTAGGGGCTTTGGTAAGTTTCAATTGAGTGTGGATAAGGAATCCACATTCAACTTCTATCCTTTCTCTTTTACAATTCCATGTTATGTTTTGTTAAGCACTTATGTGCTTTCTTTTAATAACTCATCACTTTCCCTTTGTGAATTACGATTCATCTTCTACTTTAGAAGTGAATTGTTTAATTCATTCTTTCTTTAGACTTTAGGTTGAAACCTCACAAACCTTTAGGATCACTCCCTTTAATCTTCAATTAGGATTGAGTCTTAGTCCATATAGGTTTTACCTTTTCTCCTCTCTTGAGTCTCTCTTCTCATCTCTTAAAGAAAATTCAAAATATCTAATGAAGATAGGCATTTATTGCATTTAGGCCTTTCATATAAAGAAAAGATTATAAGGGGTCTTCTCTTATGATCTTAGAATGTGTAGCATATAGCCCTTCTTGGGTCAATGTGTTAAACATTTGATCTTGTATGAGGGACCTAAATGCAATACTTGTTGAAGGTACAAATAATAAAAAGCACTTCTTCATTTCTTAATCAACAAAAAACACTTAATAAACACAAGTATGCTAGTGTGTTTGAACCTTGACAATTGGAACTAAGTGTGGGGGTCTTCTTCACCCTTAGTGTGCTTTCTTACTCATTCCATCTTGGAATGTGAGAATGTACACATTCCAATGACTAAGATTCAGATACACTATCATATGCAAACAAATGAAAAAACTCTTAAAAGACAAAAACAAACAATAACGTCTTTCCTTCGGGAATTCTTTTCTCACCTCATTCACTCTTAGTGTACGAACGCGCTTCTACTCGTTCTCTTGCAAGATGGTAACGCACTCGGACCAGCGAGCCTGCAACACCTGAGCTAGAACGTAAGTCGTTCTCTAAAAAACACAAACAACTTTCCCTTAGGTGAGGGGAACTACGTCGCTCTGATTCTCATGTTCCCGATGAGATACGTAGGCAGTGGGGTAGGGCCCATTCGAGCACTTCTTTTATTTTCCCTACATTTGTTTCCCGTTCCTTTTCTTTTCTTTCTCCTTTCTTTCTTTCAGTTCCTTTTCCAGTATCCTTTCTTTACACCCTTTGATCGAAACGGCAAGCGTGGATCCCATCGGGTACGATGGACGCGTGGGGGTGCTAATACCTTCCCCGTGCGTAACCGACTCCCGAACCCAGTTCTCTTGGTCGTAAGACCATGCTTTTCCTTTCTCTCAGGTTTACGCGGTGTTTCCTTTCCCTCTCTTGGGATAAATACACATTGCTGGCGACTCTGTTTCGGTGCCACTTTCGCATTTGTACTTGGATGAAAATCCCGGGAGCGACAGCTGGCGACTCTGCTGGGGATCGAACCCAGAATCTCTGGTTTCCTTAGCGAGTCAATCCTAGCGCTTGTCTGCTTTTCTTTCATTGGGTGTTTACTGTTGTGCTATATTTACCGTTTTATTGTATGGTTACTTACTGCTTTACTGTACATTACTGTATTTATCGCATTTACTGCATTACATATCATTATTGTGCTAGACTGTGCTGTTGTTTTCTGTTTGGCGGGCGGGGTGTTCTGAGAGATGAGCTCACTACCAAGGCTTGAGTACACACGTAGGTATTAGAGTGGATAGTCATGACGCTTGCGTGGTGGTGACCACGTATTGTTGTTCATGAGACCCACAACCAGACGAGGTTCTATCAGGAGCTTTCTGCTACTGCATGTTACGCAGGCCAGTAGTTATTCTCTTGAGGAATTGTCGACTCTGGTGACCATTCCCGAGGACTCAGTTGCGGCACTCCTCCCGAGATGTGACTGTGGCAGACCACATTATGTGGCAAACCCATTGCACATTCTCGATCCGAGGACCCAATGCTGGGAACTCGCTATAGGTTATCCTTTTGAAAGAGAATCAGCGGAGGCACTCCTCGATTGGCGATAGTACTGTACCCTGAGGGATGAATGTACTATTGCTTCTCGACCTCAGTGCCAGAAGCTGAGGACCTTTTGTTTTGGAGAATCAGTTGAGGCCTCCTCGATTGATGATGATGCCAAACCAGAAATGGTGAACGTATCATCATTTCTCGACTTGAGAGCCCGGGATACTGAACATCCTAGTACCCACATGTGAGAAGGGCGGGTTGTTTACAGGTTTGCAGGTAACCATGACCTCCTACATACCCGATTTTCTATCATCATCGTACAAAAGGAAATTTCATCCTATTGTATTCAGATGGTTATTATCTATGGTTCTATATTAGTCTCAGAGCTACACTGACATCGTGCACGGTCCAGCACAGACACCTGATTACCTGATCACATTGCCCTTTGCATTGCATTATCATATCCTAACATGCATGTTTATTCATTTCCAGGTGCATATATTACCCTTGATTCCAGTCATCAGGTCCCTGCAAAGATGAACACTAAAGAGAGGAAGAATATCATCAGCTATAAGTTCCTTACGCCTACTTTGGGCCCTATTGTTATGCTGAAAGGAATGGCGAGTCCTGCAGTACGAGAAGCTTTTGAAGAGAAATATGGGTGGATTTTATCTATGGTCCATAATGTCAGTGATTATGAAGCCAGAGGTCTCCATACGTTGATGCAGTTCTATGATCCGCCTCTGAGGTGTTTTGTATTGCCAGACTATGTGTTGGTTCCTACCCTGGAGGAGTATTCCAACATGTTGGGGATTGCTATCAAGGAGGAGCCCCCTTTCTTTGGATCAGTGGGGGATCTTGACTTTGGAAAGGTGGCTGGTGCTCTTTATTTGAGCAAATCAGAGTTAGGCGACAATGTCTCCAACAAAGGAAAGATTCGTGGTTACAAGCTGGAATATCTGATTAGGAAGGCCCAGGAAGCAGCTAAAGGCGAGAATTGGCTTGTTTTTAATGCTTTGCTAGCCCTTTGTATATACGGCATAGTGTTGTTTCCCAACGAGCCGGATTTCATTGATACGGACGCTATACGAATATTCCTGATGAAGAACCCGGTGCCAACGCTACTGGGAGATCTTCACTACTCGTTGTACAACCGAAACGAAAAGAAAAGAGGAGGGATAATTCGTTGTTGTGCACCCTTGTTCTATAAGTGGTTTGCGGGCCGTTTACCATAATCAGGGGCTTTGTGGATTCCAAAGATTCTCTAGAGTGGAAACAGCGTTTAATGGGATTGGTGGCCAAGGACATCGTATGGGTAGATCATGGGCTGATTGGCAAGAATATTATCCACAGCTGTGGTAAGTTCCCTAATGTTCCACTGATAGGAAGAATGGGTGGGATTAACTACAATCCTTCTTTGGCCATCCGACAATTTGGGTATGCCCTGATAGGTCCGCCTATTAAGAGAGATGTGGAGGAGTCCCTCTATTTTCATACATCAGATGGTTGGGAAGCAGCACAGAAAGCTTCTGAAAGCTGGGGTAGCATATTGAAAAAGGGGAAAGTTACTCTAGGCAAGCCTAACAACCGGGTTTATCCAGCATATGAAGAGTGGGTGAAGAAAAGAGTTGAAGATTTTCTCTTGCCTTTTGGTAAGGCACCCCTTTTGTATCTGGAGAATGAGAAAGCAAGAAGCACTGCTATTGTGGAAGAAGTTGACAAGTTGCAAGCCTTGGTGAAAAAACTTCAAGGAGAGAATTCCGAGTTGAGTAGCCGTCTTCAGAATGCTCTACATGTCAACAAAGAGCTGGAGCGGAAAGCCCAAGATGCTGAACAAATCCTAACTGCAAAAGAGAAAGACTTTGCTGGAAGAGCCCAACATTTCCGAAAGATTAGTAAAGGTGCTGATGATGCTACTCAAGCCCACAAGCAAACCAAACAGGCGTTAGCACAGACCAAAGAAAAGTTAACAAAGTTTCAGCACGCTTGGGATGAAGTTAGGATAGAGAATGCTGAATTACAGGAACAGTTGCAGATTAAGGACGAAGAGCTTGAAAAGGCGCATGAGCAGAGGAGAAAGTATCGGGAAAGCCTCGGTAAGAGTCAAGAACAGCTAGAAGAAGCTAGAGGTGAGCTGAGGAATACCAAGAAAGAGTTTGAAGAAGTCATGATAGAAAGGGAGATACTCAAGACGCAAGCTGGCATAAAGAGACACAAAGGAGTGTGTGATGACGAGGCTCTGATGCTGCATATGGGTTCTTTAACTGAAGCTCTTGAGAAAAGGGATGTCTTGATCAAAGAAATGATTGAAAAGCCGAATCACCAGCGTACCCGTATACTTTTTGAGGAGATCAAATACTCAAGTGATAAGCTGAAGGATGTGGAATTGTCAGACTGATGTTCTTTTCCTTATATTTTGTTGTTAATGGTTACCATCAGGCTTGTTGATGGATCCATTTTTCCTTGTATTGCATTTGCGGTTGAACCTTTCTTAAATGTACTTGAATACTTTGTTGAATGAGTATGAGCAGTTTTATTCAGAATTATTCCTTATCAGATAGTTGCACACAAGCACATGACCACGACACGCCTCTTTATATCACGATTTCTGGTCTTCAGATTTCTGTGGTTGGATTGGAATCAGGGTATAAAAGCACCTCGGAAATGACAAACATGGCATTGCATGGCATTGCATATCATTTTGCATTTTTGTTACTTGCTTTTCAGGTACTCGTTGCAGGGTCTCTAACCTTTATTTGGTTTCAGGCAGTATAGCTGGGAATCATATTCACCGATATTCGACGCGAAGGAATCAAGTAAGAATCATGGATCAAGTACAAAGTGATTTGGCTGAAATGAGGGCGCGTATGGACCAGTTCATGACCCTCATGACTGGCATGGCGCAAAATCAGGAGAGATTGAGGCTTCTGGTCGAGCGTCCAGACAATGGGCCCGAAGGTGATCAGCATGACAATTCACAGGGACATGGCATCCCTCCTCCCGGTGGCAACCCTCCTCCTGGTGGTAACAATCGGGGTATTGGAAATGGTAGGCATGCTGGTGTTACTCTTGAAGATACTCTGGAAGACCAATTTACTCTACTAGATGCTGATGTGGGTAATCAAGGTGATCGAAGGTATGATGAGTTAGTAGAAAAGATCAGGGCCATAGAATGCAAGAACTCTATGGGTATTGATGTTACCAGCTTGGGGCTGGTCTCAGGAGTCAGAATTCCCCCTAAATTCAAACCTCCTACTTTTGATAAGTATCACGGCAATGCGTGTCCCCAAACGCATCTTCAAGCTTATTTTGGGAAGATTTCAGCCCATACGGATGACGAGAAGCTATGGATGCACTATTTTCAGGACAGTCTGGTTGGGGCGTCCTTGACCTGGTATATGAAGTTGAATAGAGCTGCTGTGAAGAGTTGGAAAGATCTGGCAGAGGCGTTCCTGAAGCAATACCAGTATAATATTGACATGGCGTCCAACCGCACCCAATTGCAGGGGTTGTCCCAGAATGCCAAGGAGAGTTTCAAAGAATATGCACAGAGGTGGAGGGAAATGGCTGCCCAGGTCCAACCTCCCTTGTCAGACAGAGAAATGGCGGATATGTTTATGGGCACCTTGCAAGGGGCCTATCTTGATAGATTAGCTGCTTGTCCGTCAACTGGATTTGCTGATATTGTGATTGCGGGAGAAAGAATAGAAAGTCTGTTAAAGCTCGGAAAGATCCAGGATGTGAGTGGGGCTGGCTCTTCGGGGACGAAGAAACCGTTTGCTAGTAACCAGAAAAGAAGAGAAGGTGATATGAATGTTGTGTTTAGAGGACGAGGCAGAGGGCGTTCTCAAGCTTATTATCAGGTAGATGCTGTAACAATCCCCACACCGTCTGTTCAGAAACAACAACCCCAACAACAAGTTCAACAGCAACAACCTTTTTTCCAGCAAAGGTCTAGGCAGAGGGATCGTAAGATGGATCCTCTCCCTATGACTTATGCCGCACTGTTGCCCCGGCTACTCGAGTTAAAGTTGGTAGAACTCCGTACTATGAAAGCTCCGGTTGCTGGAAACCTGCCACCTAACTTCGATGCTAATGCTCGTTGTGAGTTCCACTCAGGTGCTCAGGGGCACTCCATTGAAAAATGCTGGGCTTTCCATCATAAAGTACAAGATTTGATTGATGCTAAAGCCATCAATTTCTCTCCCGCTCCTAATATTACTCAGCATCCCATGCCTGATCATAGTGCAGCAAATGTGTACGCTATTGAAGGTGGGAGGAGATTGAATTTGGTGTTAGACGTTCATCAAGTGAAAACTTCTTTGTTGGTTGTAAAAGATCGTTTATTGAAGGGACAGGTGTTCCCGGGCTGTAATCAGGATTGTTCCGAGTGTATGAATCAGGAGAATGGCTGTAATAAGTTGAAGGTGGGTTTACAGAATCTGATCGATGAAGGATGTCTACAGTTCGACAGAGTCGTGAAAGACACTGATGAGATATCAACCGTGACCATCTATTACACTCCCGCTGAGATTCAAATGACGGTCAATGCAGTTCCCGTGGCGAGTGTTGCTCCAGAAAGACCCAGTCCTGTCACTATCACGGTGCCAGGACCAATTCCATTCACGTCTACGAAGGCTATCCCATGGCACTATGGGGCAGATGTATATTACGAAGGTAAAAAGCAGGAAGTTGAGTCGTCAGTCAGCCCAAATATTGATAACGTAGGGGGTGTAGGGGGCTTTACAAGGAGTGGAAGGTTGTTCGCTCCCCAAACCTTGAGAAGTGATAAAGAGGCCGAAGCCACAGCAAAGGCTAAAGGTAAACAGGTGGTTGAAAATGCGTCTACACCTGAAGCAGAGACAAAGATTACTTTTGATAAGGAAATGGAAGAATTTATGAAGATAATCAAGAAAAGCGATTATAAGATTGTGGACCAACTGAATCAGACCCCTTCAAAGATTTCAATCTTGTCACTATTGATGTGCTCTGATGCGCATCGGCATGCGTTGTTGAAAGTATTGAAGAGTGCATACGTGCCACAAGAAATTACTGTTAATCAGCTCGAGGGCGTAATCTCCAATGTTAATGTTAGCCATGGCTTGGGCTTTACAAGTAGAGATTTGACTGTTGAAGGAAGAAACCATAATAAGGCTTTGCATATCACGATGGAGTGTAAGGGCGCAGTGTTATCTCATGTACTGGTAGACACTGGTTCATCACTCAATGTCTTGCCCAAGAAGGCATTAATGAAGCTGGAAGTTGATGGTTTGATCTTAAGGCCTAGTGAGTTGGTGGTCAGAGCATTCGATGGAACTAGACGATCTGTGTTTGGTGAGGTGGAATTGCTTGTACAAATTGGACCACAGGTATTCAAATCCACGTTCCATGTAATGGACATACAACCTGCATATAGCTGCCTATTGGGACGCCCTTGGATTCACGGAGCCGGGGCTGTTACTTCTACTCTACACCAAAAGTTGAAGTATGAATTTGAAGGGCTGGTTGTGACGGTGTGCGGGGAAGAAGACATCTTTGTGAGTCACTTGTCCACGTTCAAGTACATTGAAATGGATGGGGAAATTCATGAGATGTTGTGCCAATCATTTGAAGCTGTCAATATTGACGATGCACCTGAGTATTCTTCTGTACCAGTTGGGGCTGGTACCTCCATTTCATCTTACAAACAAGCTGTCGAAGTCGTCAGGGCAGGCAACGCCCAAGGTTGGGGCAGGCTGATAGAGACCCCAATGAAGGAAGACAAATTTGGTATTGGTTATCATCCCTCTACAACTTCAGATGCGGGGAGCAGGGGACCCATTACTTTCAATAGTGGGGGAATTATCTACACGGACCAGTCTTGTGCGGCCACAGAGGATAGTGTTGACAGTGATTGTGACCTGGACAACTGGGTACGCCCTCATGCTCCGGGACAACAAGTGCAGAACTGGTTCGTTGAAGAAGTCATCCGGGTTACTCTTCAGACAGAGTAATTTTTCTTTGTTTTTTTCTAACCATAATGCATGTCAAAATCTTGCGCTCTGCCCAAGGCGTATAGATTCATTTGTAGGGCCACCATGGTTGCATTTGCAATGTTTAATCATTAATAAAGGACGTTTTGCAATCAAATTTTGTTCTCTGTCTTTCAGTTTTTATTTTTGCACAAAAAAATAAAATGGCAATGTTTCATTTTCTTTTGTTTTGCTTAAAAATAAATTCTAAAATAAGGCATGAACCCGTTCATGCAGACTTGATCCTCCGGATACCACTGATAACGATTTTGATATGACTATGTATGACTTTGACAATCCGATTTATCAAGCCGAAGAAGGGGATGAGAAAGATTGTGAACTCCCTGAAGAACTGGCCAGATTGTTGAAACAAGAGGAAAGGGTCATCCAGCCTCACCAGGAGACTGTAGAAATCATCAATATTGGTTCCAAGGATGCCAAGAAAGAGATCAGGATTGGTGCCAGCTTGCAAGAAGACGTGAAGAAAACTTTGACTGAAATGTTGCGCGAGTATGTTGACATCTTCGCCTGGTCGTATCAAGACATGCCGGGGTTGGATACGGATATTGTCGTGCACAGGCTGCCATTAAGAGAAGAATGTCCGCCAGTCAAGCAGAAACTTCGTCGGACTCACCCCGACATGGCTTTAAAGATTAAGGAGGAAGTCCAGAAGCAGTGGGATGCTGGTTTTCTTGCTGTGACAAAGTATCCTCCATGGGTAGCCAACATCGTGCCAGTACCGAAGAAAGATGGAAAAGTGAGAATGTGTGTGGATTATCGAGATCTTAATAAAGCTAGCCCGAAAGATGATTTTCCACTACCTCATATTGATGTGCTGGTCGATAATACAGCTCAATTTTCAGTGTTCTCCTTTATGGACGGGTTCTCCGGGTACAACCAGATCAAGATGGCACCTGAAGATATGGAGAAGACCACGTTCATTACTCCGTGGGGTACATATTGTTATAAAGTAATGCCTTTTGGGTTGAAAAACGCAGGGGTAACGTACCAGCGGGCGATGGTGACATTGTTTCATGACTTGATTCATAAGGAGATCGAATGTTATGTAGATGATATGATTGCCAAGTCGAGAACAGAAGAGGAACATCTGATTAACCTGAAAAAGCTGTTTGAAAGGTTGAGAAAGTTCCGTCTGAGATTAAATCCAAACAAGTGCACGTTTGGGGTGCGTTCTGGAAAGTTACTGGGTTTCATTGTGAGCGAAAGAGGAATCGAGGTTGATCCTGCCAAGGTGAAAGCAATACAAGAAATGCCGGAACCGAGAACAGAAAAAGAGGTTCGTGGTTTCTTGGGTAGATTGAACTACATTGCAAGGTTCATATCTCACCTAACAGCCACGTGTGAGCCAATATTTAAATTGTTAAGGAAAGATCAAACGGTCAGGTGGAATGACGATTGCCAATTGGCATTCGATAAGATAAAAGAATACTTGCAGGAACCTCCGATTCTAATGCCTCCAGTTGAAGGGAGACCGCTGATAATGTATATGACAGTGCTTGAAGGTTCCATGGCTTGTGTTCTCGGTCAACATGACGAGACAGGTAGGAAGGAGCATGCTATTTACTACCTGAGCAAAAAGTTCAATGATTGTGAGTCCCGATACTCAATGCTTGAAAAGACATGCTGTACGCTTGCATGGGCCGCTAAGCGATTGAGGCAATATATGGTTAGGCACACGACCTTGTTGATTTCAAAAATGGATCCTATCAAGTACATTTTCGAGAAACCAGCATTGACAGGCAGAGTTGCACGGTGGCAAATGGTCTTGACAGAGTATGACATTCAGTACACTTCACAAAAGGCCATCAAAGGAAGTATTCTGTCCGATTATCTTGCGCAACAGCCGATTGATGATTACCAACCCATGAAATTTGACTTCCCTGATGAGGATATCATGTTTCTCAAAGCTAAAGACTGCGAGGAACCACTCCCGGAGGAGGGGCCAGACCCTGAATCCAAATGGAGTATGATGTTTGATGGGGCTGTCAATATGAATGGGTGCGGAGTTGGAGCGGTTCTTATCACGCCGGAAGGTGTTCATATGCCTTTCACTGCCCGAATAACTTTCGGATGCACCAACAATGAAGCAGAGTACGAAGCTTGTATAATGGGGATCGAGGAGGCGATTAATCTACGGATTAAGACCCTTGATATATTTGGTGATTCAGCTTTGGTAATCAATCAAGTGAAAGGGAGTTGGTACACGCACCAAGCAAATCTAGTGCCGTATAGAGATTATACAAGGAGATTGCTGACATTTTTCACAACAGTGAAACTGTACCATATTCCTCGAGATGAGAATAGGTTCGCTGATGCCTTGGCCACTTTGTCTTCCATGATCAAAGTGCAAGGATGGAACCATGTACCTAAGATTGAGGTATCCCGCCTTGACAGACCAGCATTTGTGTTTGCGGTCGATGCAGCGTCTGATGACAAGCCATGGTTTTATAACATTAAGTGTTTCTTGAAAAGTCAAGAGTACCCGCCCGGGGCATCGTCCAAAGACAGGAAGACGTTGAGAAGGTTAGCTGGTAGTTTCTTCTTGAACAAAGATGGCGTGCTGTATAAAAGAAATTTTGACACGGTCCTGCTTAGATGTGTGGATAGACATGAAGCAGACTTGTTGATGGTTGAAGTGCACGAAGGCTCTTTCGGTACCCATGCCGGAGGACATGCAATGGCTAAAAAGTTGTTAAGATCGGGATATTATTGGTTGACTATGGAGTCAGATTGTTGCAAATATGCCCGCAAATGCCATAAATGCCAGATCTATGCAGACAAGGTGCATGTGCCTCCAAATCCGTTGAGTATCATGTCGTCGCCTTGGCCGTTTGCCATGTGGGGCATTGATATGATCGGAAAGATTGAGCCTACAGCTTCTAATGGTCATCGTTTCATCTTGGTGGCGATTGATTATTTCACCAAATGGGTTGAAGCTGCATCCTATGCCAATGTTACAAAACAAGTGGTAGCTCGTTTCTTAAAACGGGATATCATTTGCCGATATGGAGTTCCCGAAAGAATCATTACTGATAATGGTTCTAATTTGAATAATAAGATGATGGCTGAGTTATGCCGGGACTTCAAAATCGAACATCACAATTCTTCTCCGTACCGCCCAAAGATGAATGGCGCGGTCGAAGCGGCCAACAAAAATATCAAGAAGATTGTACAGAAGATGGTTGTCACGTACAAAGATTGGCATGAGATGTTACCATTTGCTTTGCATGGGTATCGAACGTCGGTACGCACGTCCACTGGGGCAACCCCATTCTCACTCGTATATGGTATGGAGGCAGTGCTACCGGTTGAAGTAGAGATTCCGTCCCTCAGAGTCATGATGGATGTTAAGCTAGATGAGGCTGAATGGGTACGAGCCAGATTTGATCAGCTGAGCCTTATTGAGGAAAAGCGATTGGCGGCTGTATGTCATGGGCAATTATACCAGCGCAGAATGAAGCAGGCATTTGACCAAAAGGTGCGTCCTCGGGTTTACAAAGTCGGAGATGTGGTACTCAAAAGGATCCTTCCTCCCAATACAGATCACAGGGGCAAATGGACTCCTAACTATGAAGGTCCATTCGTGGTTAAAAAGGTCTTTTCGGGCGGAGCTTTATTGCTTACCACCATGGATGGCGAAGACTTTTCATCCCCTGTCAACTCGGACGTAGTCAAAAAATACTTCGCATAAATAGACCCGCTGGATAATAAAAATAAAAGATCCAGGCAAAAAAGGGCATCCCGGCGAACCAAAAACAGAATAAGGTTCGGGCAAAAATTAGGGATATAATTGAAAAAGATTTGTACACCCGGTAAGTTGAAAACCCGAAAGGGCAACTTAGGCAAAAAAGGGTATCCTGGTGGATTGAAAACCTGAAAGGGCGGTCCACGCAAAAAAGGGATTTAAACGAATGGCTACAGTCTGAGTTATCTGTACCCATTACCGTTTGAACAACTGACATTCTGAAAGATAGGAATCGGTCTGATCATTCCTCAGAAGGCAAGGTCGGGGAGTTTTGAAGACATACTGGTCATAACAGGATGGAAACTCAGTGGAATTCCGTTTTCACATTGCCATTAGGATAGTTTCTTTTCTCAATTTTCAGCGATCACCTCTTTCCAGGGATTGCTTCCTGATGTAATTGCCTATTCTGGGCTCTCAGTCAATAAATTGAATTTCAATAAAAAGCCTCCTATTTTTGTTTTATTGCTTTGTTTGTAAAAACGTCCTAATTTTGATAAAACATTGCATTTGAAAACATGGCAGCCTTGCAATAACATGCGCAGAAAAAACATTTGAAATTACTTCGAATGTTGAATACTCCCGGATGGTGGATTCTAGCCACGCAATATTCGGGGCATGTGGGCATATTCTTTTGTTGCAGGTAGCAGGTGCAGATGATTTTAAGCACAAGACCAGTAATAAATCACCCCACGCAAAAGACTGGGGCAATTACGGGTAAGGAGATCGGCGTTCATCGTTCGGTCGACGATTGTTCATAACGGGTCGATATCAGTGAATTAAGTTCAACTGGGTACCGTTGCATCTTATTAAGTCGATTCTCTCATACAGTACTTCCAACAGCTACAAGCTTTTCTGTGTCGATGACGGTCGCAAATTCCCCAAGAGGGTGGTCTCGTTGATACCGAAGCTGATGGTCATTATCCCCAGCGAAGTCGCAGGAGTTGGAAGAGGCTAAATCTTCTGTAAAATCCTCTTATGACATCCTCTTCGGGGATAAATTGTTGGTTTGCCCAAGCATGGGGTATGTTTGTTTCCCCAGCATGAAGTGTTGATCATCCCCAGTAGAGTTTGAGGACAGCTAGTCTTCTGTAAAGTCCTCTCAAAAAGGCATTCCCCAACACGAGACGTTTTAAAGCAGTTTCCTCCAGCAGAGTTTGTTATAAACTCGTCATCCCTAACGGAATTGTCTAAAGGGAAGCTCGCCTAACATGGGGCATTGTGGTACTTATCCTAAGCTTGACAGTCATATTCTTCAGCAGACTACTGTGGATTTGCTTTGGGTTTCCCCAACAGATCTCTAAGGACTCCTTCCTAGCAAGTTGCAATGGAATGTTCTAATCAGGATTTGCATATCCCTGGCAGAGTAGCCCTGACCCCCAGCAAGATTGTGTCTCTGGTAATGGTATCCCCACAGAGGGCAGCATCGAATCTTGTCAGCAACTCCCAGCTGAGTTGTTGTTCTCCCCGCAGAGGTTTATCAGATCGACAGAATCTATTCCTCAACAAGGATGGTACAGCCTTTCCCCAGCCGGGTCAGAAGGTGGATAACCCCTACAAAGGGTCTTGGATTGGACAGATCCCCAAGCAGAGTTTTTATGACTTCTCTCCCCTAGAAAGACGCCATACAAAGAAATTCTCATCCCCAGCGGAATCGCTGTGACCAGAATTCATTCCCCCAACAGATGAAGTGATTCCTGGCAGATTTATTATTCTTCAAGTCCAATTTATTTTTGGCAAGCTTGACAATTCGAAGCAGACGGATTATTCATTCATTCTCCAGTGGAGAGGTTATCCTTTCAGGAGTCTCCAAAGTCAAATCATTGGTCTTTGCTCCTCAGCAGAGTCAGCAGAGATGTCTGACACAGACGCAGAGAGTAATACAATTTTGCAAATTCTAAAAGTCCAACAGTAGATTGGCGAAAGGTCCATCTTCGGGTGGCAAATTTTAAAAGTCCAACAGTGGATTGGCAAAAGTCCGTCTTCGGGTGGCAAAAGTCCAACAGTGGATTGGCAAAAGTCCGTCTTCGGGTGGCAAAGCAGCTAAAAGTCCAACAGTGGATTGGCGAAAGGTCCATCTAAGGGTGGCATATTCTAAAAGTCCAACAGTGGATTGGCGAAAGGTCCATCTAAGGGTGGCATATTCTAAAAGTCCAACAGTGGATTGGCAAAAGTCCATCTTCGGGTGGCAAAGCAGCTAAAAGTCCAACAGTGGATTGGCGAAAGGTCCATCTAAGGGTGGCATATTCTAAAAGTCCAACAGTGGATTGGCGAAAAGTCCGTCTTCGGGTGGCAAAAGTCCAACAGTGGATTGGCAAAAGTCCATCTTCGGGTGGCAAATTTTAAAAGTCCAACAGTGGATTGGCAAAAGTCCGTCTTCGGGTGGCAAAAGTCCAACAGTGGATTGGCGAAACGTCCATCTAAGGGTGGCATATTCTAAAAGTCCAACAGTGGATTGGCAAAAGTCCGTCTTCGGGTGGCAAAAGTCCAACAGTGGATTGGCAAAAGTCCATCTTCGGGTGGCACGAAGCTGCAAAGTCCACCAGTAGTGTGGCAGGCCAGTAGTCGTCTGGAGTTGCATAAAAGACATTATTAAAGTCCACCAGTAGTGTGGCAAGCCAGTAGTCGTCTGGCGTCGTTCAAAAAGACATTTCTAAAGTCCACCAGCAGTGTGGCAGGCCAGTAGTCGTCTGGAATTGCATAAAAGACATTGTTAAAGTTTACCAGTAATGCGGCGAGCCAGTAGACGTCTGGTGTCATTCAAAAGGCAGATTTCTCCGACAATGTTTCATTGAGGATTCAATCCAGCAATGTCGAGGGGTTTCTTTCTCACCATCCAGAGCAAATTTTTGGTTATATTTGGTATTCAATCACTATATACCTTGAAAGTCCGAAAGCAATTGCTTTCAGGCATTCAGGTCTACAGCGCTTGAATAGGGGCAGTTGTAATACCCCAAAATTTGCTCTCCCTCTTTGTCATCATAGCATGGCATTATCATTTATCATATCATATCCACCTCATTAACATTACATTGCATTTAACATAGAAAAATGAAGCATGGCATCCTTCTTACCATCAGGGCATGTGATCAGGTGGAAGGTGGACAATCAAGGGATCATTCAAAGCACAAAAAGGTCAAGCAAGTGCCCTCAAGGCAAGCCAAGAGGTCTTTCATGTCTCATACCATCTCAATTGATCATCCACAACCTCAAGGATAAGAGATACAATGGGAGATTGAAGCATTACATCTTTCACTATGCAAGAGGTTCAAAAAATGAAGGAAAACCCTCAAAAGAGATAGCTCATTGATCCAAAATCATCCTCAAATGGCATATATCATCATCCTTTAAGAGGATACATAACATACTCTGAGGAATTGGAAATTGAAGACTGCACATTTTTCTCCTAGGAGGTGGGCACCAAAACTAGGGTTTCTAATAAAATCAGGGAATTTTTGATTTTTTTGGACCAAATTTGATGTCATGGTATTTCATATGTCCCTAAGTGTATGGAGGTGGAAAATTGCTTCTCAATTGGTTTTGGAAGTGGTTCAATTGGAAGAAAGATCAGAAATCAGGAAAATTGGGGCCAAGTCAAATAATCAGAGGAAAAAGTCAACTCTTGACTTTTTGAGGCCAAATTCATGAAATTCATGTTATATGTGTCCAATGTGCAAAATTTGATCAAGAAACTCCAAAGGAATCATGAAAAAATCAAGATGTGGAAAGTTGCCATTTTTGGGTGAAGTAGGGTTACTAAAAATAGTAAGTTTTGGCCATTTTGCATCAGAGTTTGAACCAAGGCCATTTAAAATTGAAGCATCAAGTGGAAATTCCACTCGGCCACAACAAAAGACCTTCCTTTAAGCTTCAAATCCATGTGTAGAACATCTCCATTGGATAAAAATTGAGAGAGTTATGGATGATCAAAGTTGAGGGAAACTTGGGCAAAATGCAAGTCAGCTTGGGCAAGTTTCAGGTCACGCGCATGTCATTTCTACAAACACCTGGTGTGCCAAATGTCAAGCTCAATTTCTCCAAGAAGAAAGCTCCAAATGAAAAACTTTTCAACATAAAAAATGTTCCTTGTAGTGCCCTCTCCAATGTTCATGTTGGGAAAAATTTCGTCTGATCAAGTTATGATGGAGAAATAGTGGCCTCAAGTCATGGTGATTGTGCTGAAAACCCAGGTGCCAGGTCGACCGACCACATGCCACACCCTTATACCATTTCCCAATGTGGATGTTCTAAGTCATTTTTCAACCTGTTCCAAACCTCATTTCACTTCAATTTTCACATCAACATTGTGCTCCAATGTGTCCTCTTTCCAAAGACTCCAAAATCTCATCAAATTGTTCAATGGTTAGAAAGTATTTCACCTGCAAACAGCCCTATGTTGGCACTGATGCTTTGACAGCTTGGTGCACGATTTTGGTTCACACACACCACAAACACTTCATAACATCTGCTTTCCACATTAAACCAAGCATACTTGATACAAATATCATACACCAGCACGTGCCATGCATGAAAATGGAAAGGGCAAACTTATGAAGCAAGTTTCTGCCACAGCAGCTTTGTTGTTTTACCCTCACTTCCACCATAGCACACCATGAATCACCATCACCACATCATAGCCAACCTCACTCGCCCCTAACTAACTTAACTCAGTTAGTTAGGGTGCACTCAGTTAACCAAGCATTGACTCACTTAACTGACTCACTAAACCATGGTTAACTCACATTATAAATAGAAATCTCACCTCACAATTTCATTTTTCAACTTCATTTTCACACATTCACTTCAGAAACACTCTCTTTTTCTCTCTCAAATCCACCATTGCCACTGATTCTCGAGCTCTACCTTGTTCATTTCACTTCAACACTCTCTCTGATTTTCTCTCAAGTTCTTCACAGTGCTACTTGTTTGGAGTTTGGTTTCAATCTCTCCTCTATTGAATCATCATCAGTTTTGCATCACAGCCTTTATTTGGCCAAGTGAAGATTGTAGAAGAAGCAAGACCTCTAGTTTTCTGAAGAACACTTCAAGAGCTCAAAACCTCAGGTACCAATCTCCACCATTATAGACCTAATGTGAAGGAATTTTTAGGTTCTTGCAGCTTCTTATAAGCTCAAGAACTGGTCTGGCTAGTTGATAGGCCTTTAGAGGCGTAGTGGAAATGTTAGGGCAAATCTTCCTTTGTTCGATTCTCTCATTTCATGGACTTTTTGTATGTTTTGTCACTGGAATCATGATGTGTGTTACTTCCTCTTCATTTTGACATATTGATTGTGAAATTCTGGAGAATTGGAGGTTGCAGACGGTGGTAGTTCGCTGGAGAGGGTGACCGGAGGTCCCTCTCCGGCCGGTGTTCTTGTGTTAGGGTTTTGTTCTCAGTTTGAACGTGGACCATTGGATGTTCACCATCGTGTGGCTTATGTGATGACAGCACATTAAAATTCATGTGCATGTCACGTGTGATTTTTTGAATTTATTTTTAAACATTGTGTGGTATGGTACATGGTAGTGTGTATGGACATTCAAGTGTGCGCGTTGATCTTAATTACTTTGACTATAGCTTGACTATGACTTGATCCAACGGCTTGTATGGTTTTGACTTGGTTTGACTGAATTCCATGATAGTTAGGGTGTTATGCGCACTTATTGGACCTAATCAGATTGCTACCCACACCCCCATGTTTTCAAGCCCAATTAATTTGAACTGCATGATTGCTATGTTCACACCTCCCCTTCCCTTTGCATTTCATTTTATTTTTTATTTTTCATACACGTTTGCTTTTCAATTTTTAGAAATATCAAATGACATTAGAAAATTCGACAAAAATTCATGGACATCATTAAAACATTTAGGAAATTTTTCATGATTTTATTTCTTGTTTTTATGACATTTTTGCCCCTGTTCTATAATATTCTTTGAATTTCAATTTGTGTGCATGCTTAGTGTGATGCATAAATTTGTCCATTTTTGTTCTCGATCATTAAAAATTGTTTTGATGCTCTTCTTTTTGAATTGAGTCATTAGAATCTTGAGGTATGTTAAGTGTTTTTTATTTGATTTTTTTGGTCATTTTGTGGCATGTTTGGTGTTCACTTTTGTGCTACTTTATATGATATGTCTATGTGACCTAAGTGCATTGTTTGACATCATTTTGCCTTGTTTCCTTGCATGCTACTTTGATATGTGACTCATCTCTGATTAGTGAACTTCAATACCATGTTTTCATAATTTTCATGAGGCCATTTGATTTTTGTTTGATGCATTTCATTTAAAGCATTATAACATGTCATATCATTGTAATCTTTTGTGCATGTTTACATGTTTTCTTTTGTACATAATGGCATGGTCATTTGCATATTTGGTGAACCATTCACTTGACATTATAGGTCATTGGTACATATTATATGTCATCCTTGCATGTTGACTTTCATTTAAACCTTGTGCACCTTTAACATGTTGTGTTTGCACTTTCCTTTGTTTGGAACTTCCATTTCAATCCTACTTCTTCTATCACTTCTTAAATGCCTTGATGTGCTTCATGAATACTTGTGAGAGTTTTGTGAATCATTTTTCATTTCATTTCAATTCTGATCCATGGATTACATGTTCCATTTATGCACATTTCTTCTTTTCTCTTTCATCTTTCATTCTTCCTTTTCTTATGATATCATGTTCTAATGTCATGGAGGATGTTTGTTGCCTATCCACTTGAGTTTGATTGATAATAACCATTGGTTTCCATATGATGTACATTCTGGTTGTGGCTCTAGGATTTGGTTTCTCATTTAATTCTTTTGAGTTTTATGGTGCATTACATGTTCTTTTACTTCTTATACTTCTTATACATGTTTACTAACCATGTAGGGGCTTTGGTAAGTTTCAATTGAGTGTGGATAAGGAATCCACATTCAACTTCTATCCTTTCTCTTTTACAATTCCATGTTATGTTTTGTTAAGCACTTATGTGCTTTCTTTTAATAACTCATCACTTTCCCTTTGTGAATTACGATTCATCTTCTACTTTAGAAGTGAATTGTTTAATTCATTCTTTCTTTAGACTTTAGGTTGAAACCTCACAAACCTTTAGGATCACTCCCTTTAATCTTCAATTAGGATTGAGTCTTAGTCCATATAGGTTTTACCTTTTCTCCTCTCTTGAGTCTCTCTTCTCATCTCTTAAAGAAAATTCAAAATATCTAATGAAGATAGGCATTTATTGCATTTAGGCCTTTCATATAAAGAAAAGATTATAAGGGGTCTTCTCTTATGATCTTAGAATGTGTAGCATATAGCCCTTCTTGGGTCAATGTGTTAAACATTTGATCTTGTATGAGGGACCTAAATGCAATACTTGTTGAAGGTACAAATAATAAAAAGCACTTCTTCATTTCTTAATCAACAAAAAACACTTAATAAACACAAGTATGCTAGTGTGTTTGAACCTTGACAATTGGAACTAAGTGTGGGGGTCTTCTTCACCCTTAGTGTGCTTTCTTACTCATTCCATCTTGGAATGTGAGAATGTACACATTCCAATGACTAAGATTCAGATACACTATCATATGCAAACAAATGAAAAAACTCTTAAAAGACAAAAACAAACAATAACGTCTTTCCTTCGGGAATTCTTTTCTCACCTCATTCACTCTTAGTGTACGAACGCGCTTCTACTCGTTCTCTTGCAAGATGGTAACGCACTCGGACCAGCGAGCCTGCAACACCTGAGCTAGAACGTAAGCCGTTCTCTAAAAAACACAAACAACTTTCCCTTAGGTGAGGGGAACTACGTCGCTCTGATTCTCATGTTCCCGATGAGATACGTAGGCAGTGGGGTAGGGCCCATTCGAGCACTTCTTTTATTTTCCCTACATTTGTTTCCCGTTCCTTTTCTTTTCTTTCTCCTTTCTTTCTTTCAGTTCCTTTTCCAGTATCCTTTCTTTACACCCTTTGATCGAAAAGGCAAGCGTGGATCCCATCGGGTACGATGGACGCGTGGGGGTGCTAATACCTTCCCCGTGCGTAACCGACTCCCGAACCCAGTTCTCTTGGTCGTAAGACCATGCTTTTCCTTTCTCTCAGGTTTACGCGGTGTTTCCTTTCCCTCTCTTGGGATAAATACACATTGCTGGCGACTCTGTTTCGGTGCCACTTTCGTGTTTGTACTTGGATGAAAATCCCGGGAGCGACAGCATGTTTCCTCGCTACATCAGAATATCCTCAATGGTTAGCCAACATTGTACCCGTTCCGAAAAAGGACGGAAAGGTCAGAATGTGTGTCGACTACAGAGATCTAAACAAGGCTAGTCCAAAGGACGACTTTCTTTTGCCACACATTGACATGCTAGTAGACAGTACAGCAAAGTTCAAAGTTTTCTCCTTCATGGATGGATTCTCGGGCTATAACCAGATAAAAATGGCGCCGAAAGACATGGAGAAAACTTCATTTATTACCCCATGGGGTACCTTTTGTTATAAGGTAATGTCGTTCGGCTTGAAGAATGTCGGGGCAACCTATCAAAGGGCCATGACTACTCTGTTCCATGACATGATACACAAAGAAATCGAAGTGTATATCGATGACATGATTTCCAAATCTAAGACAGAAGAGGAGCATGTGACCCACCTGTCAAAACTATTCGAGCGGTTGAGAAAGTACAAACTCCGCTTGAATCCCAATAAGTGCACCTTCTGTGTCCGTTCAGGGAAGCTTTTAGGATTCATCGTTAGCCAGAAAGGAATTGAGGTTGATCCTGACAAGGTCAAGGCCATTCAAGAAATGCCTTCTCCGAAAACTGAAAAATAAGTCAGAGGATTCCTGGGACGTTTGAATTACATCTCCAGATTCATATTCCTCATGACCGCCACATGTGCGTCGATTTTCAAATTACTCAAAAAGAGTCAGGATTGCGTTTGGACAGAAGACTGTCAAACCACCTTCGACAGTATTAAGGAATATCTGTTGAACCCACCGATTATATCACCTCCAGTGGAAGGAAGACCACTGATCATCTATCTCACAGTCCTAGAGGACTCAATGGGTTGTGTACTTGGCCAACAAGACGAAACCAAAAGGAAAGAGTCTTCCATCTACTATTTAAGCAAGAAATTCACCGGCTGCGAGACTCGGTACACTATGCTTGAGAAAACTTGTTGCGCTTTGGCTTGGGCAGCCAAACGTCTTCGCCAGTACATGATTCGTCACACTACTTGGTTAGTCTCTGAAATGGATCCAATCAAGTATGTCTTTGAAAAGCCTGCCCTCACGGGAAGGATTGCCCGTTGGAAGATGTTGTTATCAGAATATGACATAGAGTACCACACTCAGAAAGCCGTTAAGGGGGGTATTTTAGCCGATCATTTGGCTCATCAACCGATTGACGATCAAGAATCAATCGGGTTTGACTTCCCAGACGAAGATGTCATGTATCTAAAAATGAAAGACTGCGATGAACCGCTACCCAGTGAAGGGCCAGAACCAGGTTTCCAATGGGGACTAATATTTGACGGAGCTGTCAACCATTATGGAAACGGAATTGGGGCAATCATTATAACACCTCAGGGTACCCATATTCCTTTCACTGCCAAACTTACGTTCAAGTGCACGAACAATGAGGCCGAATACGAAGCTTGTATCATGGGTCTCAAGAAGCGATCGACTTAAGGATTAAAAACTTGGACGTATATGGCGACTCAGCTCTGGTCATCAATCATATCAAAGGAGATTGGAACACATACCAATCAGGACTGATTCCTTACAAAGATTATGCAAGAAGGTTGTTGCCCTTCTTCGACGGAATCGAATTTCATCATATCCCTCGTGATGAGAATCACATGGCTGATGCCTTAGCCACTCTCTCCTCCATGATTAGCATAGGCCAATGGAATGACTTACCTAAGATCGACATAATGCGCCTTGAACGGCCCGCTTATATCTTCACGATTGAAGCAGTCATAGATGACAAACCTTGGTATCACGATAACAAATGCATCCTTCAAAGACAAGAATACCCACCTGGGACATCAATAAAAGACAGAAAAACCCTCAGAAGGCTGGCTGACAGTTTCTTTCTAAGCGGTGATACACTCTAAAAGAGAAACTTTGACATGGTCTTGCTCCGATGTGTAGACAGACCAGAGGCAAACATGTTAATGAAAGAGATTCACGAAGGATCCTTTGGCACTCATGCCAACGGACACACAATGGCGAGAAAAATTCTAAGAGCAGGGTACTACTGGTTGACCATGGAATTCGACTGCTACAAGTACTTGAGGAAGTGTCACAAGTGTCAGATATACTCAGACAAAATTCATGTACCGCCAACGCATCTCAAAGTTCTCTCTTCCCCTTGGCCTTTTTCCATATGGGGAATCGACATGATCGGCGTGATTGAGCCCAAGGCTTCAAACGGACATCGGTTCATTCTAGTAGCCATTGACTACTTCACCAAGTGGGTCGAAGCAGCGTCATACGCCAATGTAACCCGACAAGTGGTGGTCCAATTTATCAAAAACAATATCATTTTCCGTTATGGTGTTCCGGGCCAGATCATTACCGATAATGGATCCAACTTGAACAATAAGATGATGAAAGAGTTGTGCGCTGAGTTCAAGATCGAACACCATAACTCATCTCCCTACCGACCCAAGATGAACGGAGCGGTAGAAGCGGCTAACAAGAACATCAAGAAGATTGTTCAAAAGATGGTTGTAACCTACAAAGACTGGCACGAAATGCTACCCTTTTCTCTTCACGGTTATCGAACATCTGTCCGTACTTCAACAGGGGCAACCCCTTTCTCTCTAGTGTATGGCATGGAAGCAGTGCTCTCCATAGAAGTAGAAATCCCATCAATCTGGATATTGATGGAGGCTAAGCTAACAGAAGCTGAATGGTGTCAAAGTCGACACGATGAGCTGAATCTGATCGAAGAAAAGTGCATGACGGCACTATGCCACGGTCAGTTGTATCAACAAAGAATGAAGAAGGCATTTGACAAAAAGGTCCGACCTCGCGTCTTCAGAAAAGGAGACTTTGTGCTCAAGAAAATACAATCATTCCTCACTGATTCCCGGGGCAAATGGACTCCGAATTATGACGGCCCCTATGTGGTCAAGAAAGCTTTCTCAGGCGGCGCCTTGAGACTCGCAGCCATGGACGGAGAGGAATTGGCCTACCCCACAAATGTTGACGTAGTCAAGAAATACTTCGCCTAAACTAAAATTAAAAATAAAAAAAATGGCTCGGTGGGTTGAAAACCCGAAAGGGCGGTCCATGCAAAAATTAGAGACATAATCAAAAATCAACCCGGTGGATTGGAAACATCACAGTACAATCCAGGAAAAAATTAGGGATAATGGCAAGTAACTACGTCCAACAGGGGCAAATCCCCCAGTAGCAGTTATGTCATCCATAAGAAAACTCCCGTCAAGGTCATCTTCGACAGAAGCTCAGGATGTCCAGAATTCAAAGTTGGTAGAAGGATATTGGTCGTTATGTTTCGATGTAGCCCTTTTCCCTGTAAATTACCATTTTCTAACTTTGTATATACTCTATGAAATCACGCACTTGGCTGATTTCCATCCTATCAATAAAATTTGAGCCCTTTGCTTTTGTTTGTAATTCTCATTTGTTTTAGCTTTATAGGACGACGTTTTTAACATGATTAACGATTCTTGAAATAAAACAAAAATGAATTTACTTGTCAAACTTTTTCTGCTTTTAAAATAAAGATGGCAATTTCTTTCGATTGTTGAACATCGAAAGAACATCGATCGTTTCTCCAGAAGTAATCGAACCTCGAAGTGCATAATCAAAGTACTCCTTCTAAACCAGTGCACCTGAGTGAAGGATCAACTATGTCAGAGACCATGTTTCATCTGACACTCCTCGGCAGAGTTCTTACCTCCTAAGCCCGACCAACGTAGCTCCGCAGGAACTATTTCTCCTAAGCAAGGTAGAATTGCTATCGTGAACCAGTGATACTTTTCATCTCCCGTTGTGGCCGAGTATCCAGTCATGTCCATCTCTTAGTCTGTGTGTCGCGTCAGTCTTGTCAGGATATACACACATACATCATGCATTTATTTACGTTCATGTTCTTATTGCATAACTATCACTCTAGTCGGTCTTATCCCCTAGTGATAAAAGTCCTCTCAATCGAGTTGTCAGTTCTGTCCTTGTCAGGAAACGCTGCGTCCAAACAGTCCCTCTTCTAGTTTATTTCTGGATTGTAGCGGGCTTTCGACCACTTTGATAACTTGAACCTCTGAAGAACCAGAGAACTTTCAACAAACATCACTCTTCGCCATTGAAGATGATGTCTTCGCTTTCCCGGATTAAGGAAAATCCCCAGAGAAAGCCTCTTAATCAGAGATTCGGTAATGCAACCATTTTTCTCTGAAAAACCCACTGATGAAAAGGTCATCAGCACCTCAAAAGTGGAACACACCAAATGGCATTTCTCCGGGAAGATCTCGAGAAAAGTATGGTGTAATATCCCCAGTAGACTCATCAAATGGCATCTCCCCAGGAAAATTCAGCGAGAAGTTTGAGGAGAACCGCTACAAATAGCGTCCCTTGTCAATAAAGTTTATTGACAAAAGAAACTGAGACCAGTTTTTTGGTAGGAAACCAAGAACGAGGGGAAATTTATATCAGAAACTTAGACCACTTCCTTGGTAGGAAACCAGGATCGAGGGGAAGTTCATTACAGAAACTTAGACCAGTTTCTTGGTAGGAAACCAGGATCGAGGGGACGTTTATATCAGAAACTAAGACCAGTTCCTTGGCTGAAGACCAGGATCGAGGGGAAGTTTTTACCTTTTCTAAGCATCATTTCTTAGCAAAAAAAGAAGGATGCGTGAATTACCACTCTTAACCACCATCAAAATTTTGGGTATTCTGATATTTAATCCTCTTGCACCCTGAATGCCCGAATACCTTCGTCATTCGCACCTTCGGGTCCAAGAAGATTAGATAGGGCATCTGTCATACCCCAAATTTTGACCACTAAGATCTCCCATCATTGTGCAAATCTTCATCATAATATGGATGTACTTACATGCCTCATCCATCTCTTCAGGGATTGTTGAGCATCCACTACAAGCAAAAATTAGGGTTTCAAGCCCTCTCAGAGCTCTTAGACAAAGGATCAATCAAGAATTGACATGATCTTCAACTTGTATAACCTCTCAAACATCAACAATAGATCAAGAGGACTCCCACATCAAGGAATTAAGCACAAGGCTGCAACATTCTGAGTGGATCAAGCCTCAAGATCGCCAGTGTCACCAAACTAGGGTTTTGGGCGACCAGGGCCTCCAGTTGGGATTTTTCCTTAGGGCATGAGCCAATGCTTCAAAGAATAACCTAAAATACTCCATTGAACATCATGGACCCAATCATCAAGTCAATTTGGCTTTAGGGGATGCATTCATCAAAAAATCAGGAATTAGGGTTTCTTGACCTAATTCACCCCTAAGTTGACTTTTGGGACAAATCATGAGCCAAGACCTCAAGAGAGGATTTGAGGGTCTCCAATAAACTACATTGATCCATTTGCAATAATGAATTAATCCAAGAAGCTTGAGCAACAAGTTTCAATTTCATCTGAACCACAATTAGGGTTTCGCGAGAAAAGTCAACTGTGCCTTTGACTTTTGACCAAGACATGCTCCCAAACCCTAGGACATGATTCAATACACCCTATAACACCCATGGAACATGTCCATCAAGTTTGATTTAGGTCAAGGACATGATTTCATAAAGGATCGCACAGTTTGGAATTCATCTGACAAAAGTCAACTGTGCACAAAAGTCAAACTTTGACTTTTTGAGATTTTTCACAATCTTGGTTTTTTAACCCTAAAATGATGTTAATGTATGATTGGAATCATCATTCATCAAGAAAAATCAAGAAAATTGGGATAACTTGTAAAAGGGGTAACCATAAAAAACTTAGAAATTTTCTAAGTTATGGAACAAAGTGGCTAGGGTACCAACTTTGGAGGATCATAACTCCTAAACCACAAGGACATTTTCCCCATCCAAAGCTGGATTTGTAGCTCTCATGGCCCTCTACAAAAGCTTCAACTACACCTCATTCCAATTTCTCATGGATTTTAAGTTATGGAATGATCAAAATGGCTGAAAACATGAAATGCCACTTTTTCCAACACTTAGTGAAATTTTCACTAAGTCAGAATCTGCCTTCACTTTTTTCCAAATGTAGGAGGATTTTTCACTTGGATCCAAAAAGTATCAAAACCAATTATGATCAAATAGTTATTGTATCATATGAGAGTTTCCCAAAATGGCCAAGAACTCCATCAAATTCTACTTGAGCCATGAGATATGACCATGGCAATGTGCCTTGCTGAAAACTGCCAAGGCTAGGCAGAATTTTGCACTTTTGCTCGATTTGGAAAAATCAGATAATTCCAAGCCTTGTCATCACTTTGGACACATCTGAGGATCAAATCTAAAGGAAACAAACACTGATCCAAGCCTCCAAAGTCTTTGGAACAAGAAGTAGCATGCCAAACCTAGAAATCCCTAAAAGAGAGACAAGACTCCAATTTTGGATTGGAGCATTCAATGGAACCACCAAGGTGGCATGGACTGACATATTTGCAACTGAATTCAATCAATATTGATCCAATAACTAGGGAACCATAGCTCTGTGCCCTAACCTCTAGTCAATGGCTAGAGGAGACTTGGATTCTCATTGATCAACATTGGCCAAACCTCTGCTGCAGTTGCCATTCACTATTGATCCCAAAACAAATTTGCTCTACTATAAATATAGCTCATTTGTGCTCAGTTTGAGTACAGCAAAGCCATCAAACTGATGCTTTCCTCAAAATCCCTCTCTTTAGGCCAAAATGCCTTCTTTAGCAAGGTAACTCTGAGTTTTTGAGTTAGAGAGCATTTCCATCACAGCTCATGACCGAAACATCCCATATGTCATATCTAAGTTGTCCAAACTCACACAAGTGACCTGTAATCCTTAAATCACAAAGTCACCTCTCAAAACCTCAAAATAGACCTTTTGTGCATTTTTCAAGCCATGTCTTAATTCAGTCACTTTCCAAACCAGATAAAACCTCAAACACACTCCAAATATCATCCTTGAACTGTCCCAAATGGTTCCCCCCATCTGGAACACCATTTGAGAGAGTTGCTATTTTGGCCATTTTTGCCCCTTTTGCAAGAAAGAACTCAAACTTGTTCCTGAGGTTTCCAGCTGGTTCCAACCATCCTAAAAGCTTCTAAGAGATCATTTGAGGGTGTCCAAAACATCAAATCATTTCTGGAACAAGGGGCTTGGCAGATTGCACAAAAAACTCCAAAAGCTCAAAAAGAGGTAAGCATCATGACTTGAACTTTCCAAAATATGCATTGCTTTGAGGTCCACTGATCATGCACATCTTATACATGTTATATATGTTGTGTTTGCACCAAATTTCCATGCAATTCTTGCCTGTATCATGAGATAGCACAGAAAATGCAAAATATGGCCTATTTCAAAACCACTATTGGATTTTGAGGAGGGAGTATGATCTGGAAAAAATACCACCACCATTGGATTCCTTGTGAAATTCTAGGCCAGATGCATATAAATTTTGTCCCCAACCATGGAGAAATGAGAAAGTTATGGACCTTCCTGTTTCTTGCCAAAACTTGATTTGCCTTGCCTTGGCCAGGCCTAGAAAACAAGGCAAGCCTTGTATATTTGTTGGTTTGTTTTAATCAACGGATGTATCACCACCCCAGTGGTAAGGCGCGCGCCCTATAACCTTGAGGTCGTGGGTTCAAACCCCACCCATACCATTTTGTGTTTTTTCACATTTTGCTATTTTTTTCAATATTTTCATGTTTTGTTAATTAATTGGAAAATTAATAACTCCTTCAATTTTAATTATTTTTTATTGGTTCTTTTTGCAAAAAATCACAAAAATGTTAACATATTTTATTCCACAAAAAAATTAGATTTATATTATTTATTTAATATAATTAGTATTTTTGTGAATAAATTCATTTTTAATTGTTTTTAAACATTTAAAAGTGAATATTTACTTTGAAAATCAAAACCAAGTGAGTTTTAATTCATCTTGTGATTAATCCTTAATTTTTCAAACCTTAAACAAAAATCACAAGTGGTTTAGTCAAACTTATTTGGTATTTTTATCATTTTTATTTGATTTTCTTTAAATATTTACTTTTAAAGGAAAACAAAATTAGGGTTTCTTTGATTTTCACCCTCACAAATCATTTTCAAACACTCATGGGCCTCTAATAGAGTGTAAGACCCAATCCCCTTTTGAAACCAAAAACTTTTGGGCCTCAGTCATTGTATAAGACCCACGGTGTTTTCAAAACCTCGGCGCGATCGTCGCCCTTTTCAAAATTAACCAGTGGGCTTCTCATTGAGCTATAAGACCCATCTTTGTTCATTTTCAATCATTTATTGGCCTCTCGAGAGAGTGTAAGACCCATCCCCTTTGTACAGAAAACCTTTCTTGGGCCTCAGTCACTTGTATAAGTCCCTGTACAAAACGACAGTGCGATCACTGATAAAACCCTGGGCCTCTCCTTGAGATGTAAGCCCCAATTTTCCTTTCAAAAGCACTTTCTCCTTTAATTTTATAACATACTGTTATTTGCAATTCCTTTTTTGAACAACTAACAATACAGCATGGAAGCTCTACAACCGAGTAAGTGTTTACCCGCTTTCATTTACCGCTTTCATATGTATATAACTGTACTGTGGGGCTGTTTCACTGTAAGTCTTCTTTCATAAACTCATATCGACTGTGTAATAATAGTATAGATATTTAGAGTTTCCCCGGCAACTACGTCTAGAACTAGACAAAGCCTCGTCTCCTTACATCTGGCGTTCTTCCGGATATTTCAACATAACCTAAACCGTTTTCTTTTACAACAATTTTAGATAACTAGATCTAGGAAATCTCCCCTTTTGAACAGTTCATATACAGAAGGTCAATGTTCCAAGTGAAACCCCTTCTGGAACTGTTCATCAGCCTCCTCTTGGGCTTAGTGCAAGGACCCACAGGTTTCCTAAAAGCATCCCCGCCTCCTCTTGGGCGTTGTACAAGGACCCGTCGGCTTCTTAAAAGTTTTCACAGCCTCCTCTTAGGCTTCGTATAATGATTCTTCCTCCAGGAAGATAGCCTCATCTTGGGCTTCGTACAAATTGTCCCGACGACCTCTTAAAGGTATAGGAACAGAAATTAGTCATCTTAATATAACATTCTTTCAAAGAGTCTAAATCTTTCTATCGCCAATGTACTGCCTCTTAATTTCTCTTAAGCATAGTACAAAAGATAAAAACCTGCAGACTTGGACAGTCTCAATACCCTTTGGATTTCCTAGGAGATAACCCTGATCCTCTGATCTAATCCATGAGTACAACATTACCCATATAAGAACTGATTTTCTCTTTAATCCAACATATTGGACTTGTCACTCAACTGAAACAGTCACCAGCACCATAGCCTCCTCTTGGGCTTTGTACAATGATCCTCCTCGGTAGAGCTAACCTTTTCCCACTCTCTTGTTGAGTATAAAAGACCCTCTTGTTGGGTCACAAGCCTTTCAGCCTCCATCTCGGGCTTCGTACGAGATACAAAACACTCTCTTCTTGAGTATAAAAGACTCTCTTATTGAGTCAAACACCTTCAGCCTCCATCTCGAGCTTCGTACGAGATACAAATCACTCTCTTGTTGAGTATAAAAGACTCTCTTGTTGAGTCAATCACCTTTAGCCTCCATTTCGGGCTTCGTACGAGATACAAAAGCACTTTCTTGTTGAGTATAAAAGACCCTCTTGTTGGGTCACAAACTTTTTAGCCTCCATCTCGGGCTTCATACGAGATACAAAGCACTCTCTTGTTGAGTATAAAAGACTCTCTTGTTGAGTCAAACCTTTAGCCTCCGTTTTGGGCTTCATACAAGACACATAAAAATACCCTCTTGTTAGGCCAATAGCATCCTCTTAGGCTTTGTATAAGGAAAACCCCGGTTGAGTTAATCAACCTTTTAGCATCATAGTTGTGCCTTGCTCACAACATACAAACAAGATACAAATAGACTCTTTTGCTTCATATCTTGGGCTTTGAACAAGATACAAACAAATCACCTTCAGCTTCACATCTTGGGCTTCGAAAAAGATACAAATCACTTTTAGCTTCACGTCTTGGGCTTTGAACAAGACACCAAAACACCATTTCCTCCCATAGAATAGGAGGAACTACGATCGCTCTGATTTCCCTATCCCGGGAATACGTAGGCATAAGATTGCAAAAGAATCTTAGCGAGCACACTAATCAAAAAAGCCAAAGTCCCCTACCTCCATCCAATCTGGTGCAGTGTCCTAACAAATTCCCCCATGAACAACCCCAGTATTTCATTCTGGAAAAAAAATAAGCAGAGAGAGGTCCCACTTCCATATAGAATATGTAACCGAACAGACCGCAGTTCAAACTCAGTGTGCAAGCAGGGTTAATTGGAGACATCTATTTCCCTTCCTTCATCAGCTTCAATAGGATAAAAAATGAATCGACCTGTAGTACCCCAGAGCGATAGTACTTAAGAACCACGTCCAAAATCGCTCGCTACAGGGAGTTGGTGATGCTTCCAGTTCTGGAGTTGCAGGTTCAGGAGCTGGTGATACTTTCGGTTCCATTTTCTTCACCACTTCAATCGGAGCTGGTGATGCTTGGGCGAAGTGTCAGCAAAGAGCCGCTACCCGTCCTTACGGTGTAGCTGAGGATGTATTGGTGAAAGTTGATAATTTTTTGTTCCCCATCGACTTTGTGGTGATAGACATGGACGAAGATGCTGACGCTCCTTTGATTCTTGGAAGGCCTTTCATGAAAACAACAAGAATGGTGATTGATATGGATGATGGTATAATGAAAGTGCGATTACAAGATGAAGAAGTTTGCTTTAATCTCTTTTAAGCCTGGCGTAGTAGGAAACATTATGGCCTGTAATGTCTTGAGCTTCACTGATGAAGAGTTGCCGTCGGAGGGTAAGAAACACAATTATGCTTTGCATATATCTATAAGGTGTCGAGAGGACTCTTTGTGAAATGTCTTAGTAGATACAAGTTCTGCGCTCAATGTTATGCCAAAAGCAACTTTGTCTAAGTTGGCTTATCAAGGTGCTCCTAAGAGACACATTGGGGTTGTTATCAAAGCTTTTGATGGTTCCAAAAGGACAATAATTGGTGAAGTAGATCTCCTAATGATGATAGGTCCACAGATTTTCCAAGTCACTTTTCAGGTAATGGACATCTACCCGTCGTATAGTTGTTTATTAGGAAGACCATGGATACATGGTGTTGGGGCAGTAACGTCAACTCTTCATCAAAGACTCAAGTTTGTTAAAAATGGTAAGATGGTAGTTGTTTACGGTGAGCAGGCCTTGCTTGTCAGTCACCTTTCTTCTTTCCGATATATAGATGCAGATGAGGAAGCTGTTGGGACTCAGTTCCAAGCCCTTGATATATTCAATGATATTCAGAAGAATGCGGCATCTATCGCTTCATTGAAAGATGCACAGTAAGTTGTTAAGAGTGATCAATCAGAAGGTTAGGGACAGATTGTTGAGCTTCCCGAGAATAAGAACATAGTTGGTTTAGGGTTCTCACCTTAGGCAACTAGAAGAGCATTAAAGCACGAAGTTGTTATCAGACCTATCCAGGAGGTTTTCCACAGTGCTGGTTTTATTCACCCTGGAAATCAAGTTGTTGCTGCCATCGATGAAGATGATTCAGAATGGCCTCGATTTGTGACTCATGGAGAGACTAGTCAGAATTGGACTGTTGTGGAAGTTCCTAGTGTCGTTCAATTGTCAAAGTAATTTTTTTTCAAATAATTCCTTTTGCTCTGCCCAAGGTGAAAGTGACATTTGTTCGGGCACCTTTGTTTCAAATTTTAAGATCATTAATAAAAGACGTTTTTTTATCCAATGTGTTTTTCTTTTTTCATTTTTCTGGAAATGATAACTAAAAAACCTGTTAAAAACAATTTCATTTATTGCATATCACTTTCACATTTGTCTATTTTCTAAAATAAAGCATAAATCATGTGCAGATTAATAAGCAATAAACCCATTGAAAACAATGACCCTGCGCCCTCTACCAACTTTGAATTCCTTGTATTTGAAGCAGAAGAAGAGAGTGAGGAATATGGGGATATTCCAGAAGAAATTACTCGGTTTCTTGAGCATGAGGAAAAGACTATCCAGCCGTATAAAGAGCCTGTCGAACTGATCAATTTAGGTTTTAAAGAGAATAAGAGAGAGGTCAAGATTGGGGCACTACTTGGTGAAGATGTCAAGAAGAGGTTGGTAAGGTTGTTGAAAGAGTATGTTGATGTATTTGCTTGGTCATATCAAGATATGCCAGGATTGGATACTGATATTGTAGAGCATCGGGTGCCGCTTAAACCAGAATGTCCGCCAGTGAAGCAAAAGTTAAGAAGAAATTGTCCTAAGATGGTTGTCAAGATTAGAAAAGAAGTTCAGAAACAGATTGGTGTCAGTTTTCTTGTCACGTCTATTTATCCTCAATGGGTGGCCAATATTGTGTCAGTTCCAAAGAAAGACAGAAAAGTCAGAATGTGTGTAGATTACCGATATCTAAATAAAGCAAGTCCAAAAAATGATTTTCCTCTGCCACATATTGACATGTTGGTAGACAATATAGCTAAATTCAATGTTTTCTCCCTTATGGATGGCTTTTCCTGATATATTCAAATCAAGATGGCACCTGAGGATATGTAAAAAATCATGTTTATCACCCCTTGGGGAACATTCTGCTACAGAGTGATGCCCTTCGGCTTGAAGAACGTTGGTGCTACGTACCAGAGGGCTATGACTACCATATTCTATGATATGATGCACAAGGAAATCGAGGTATATGTTGATGATATGATCACCAAGTCTAAGACTGAAGAGGATTATGTAGAATATATCTTGAAGTTGTTCCAGCATTTGAGAAAGTACAGACTCCGCTTGAATCCCAACAAATGCACTTCCGGTGTTCCTTTCGATAAGTTTTTGGGTTTCATTGTCAACCAGAAAGGTATAGAGGTGGATCCAGACAAAGTCAGGGCTATTCGAGATATGCCTGTACCTAAAACAAAAAAGTAAGTCATAGGGTTCCATGGACGTTTGAATTATATCTCTAGATTCATCTCTCACATGACTTCCACTTGTGAGCCAATCTTCAAATTGCTACGTAAAGATCAAAGTATTGTGTAGAATGAAGATTGTCATAAGACCTTTGATAGTCTTAAAGATCACTTGCTTGAGCCTACTATTTTGATCCCGCCAGTGGAAGGGAAACCTCTAATTATGTATTTAACAGTCTTGGAAGGATCAATGGGTTGTGTCCTCGGACAACAAGACGAGACAGGTAGAAAAGAACATGCAATATATGTTGAACCATATTGTTGAACCTATTTTGCATATGAGGGAAAAATTTGAGTTTATTTGGTATTTAAACTATCTTTCACCATGATGATATGAAGGCAATAGTTATTCATATCCTCCAGTTAAAGATGTTTAAATAGGGGCGGCTGTCATACCCTAAATTTTACCCTGAGTTTTTCACTTGCATAGCATAATCAGTTCCTTTGATAATGAATTTCATCAAATCAAAAGCATTCATCGGGGTTTAGATGAAAAGTCATGAGTTATGGTGTTTTATCTGGTCTTGATGACATTCATTCAGTCATCTGTCAATTAAGAAGTCAAGAGGCTTGTCTTCTCAAATCTCAGTGCATCGTCCATTCCATTGCATCATGTTTTAGAGTTCTAGAGGGTAACATTCAAGAATATTGTTATCATCTGAATCTTTGTAGGGTTTTAATTGTAATTGAGAATTAGAAGCAAATGGTCCAAGAGTGGTTCCTATGCATCTGATTGTCTATTCATAACTTCTTGATCAGTAAATCAATGCATTCACGAGACATCTGCATCATTTACTCATCATAGCATGCATTTTGTCCCGCATAATGCTTAAAATATCAACTAGAATAAATTTTCGGATCTACAGATAGACCAGTTGAATCAATTTTCAAATGTAAGCAGAATTAGCGGGCAAAAAATTTAAAAATCGAGCTTGCAGACGTCGGTATTCTTAATCTATGGTTCGCGTAGTTTAACCTGGTGTGCTCATTTAATTGTTTTGACTACTTTTTCAGTCGCTTTTTGATCAGCCTAAGTCTTTTAACCGGTCATTTTTTATTTCAAAATTTGATCAAAACATGTATGTTTTCGAGAACTTTATTTTGAGTTGATTTATTTTAGTGCATTCAGTTTATTTTTTCGGGCATTTTTGCTCCCGGAATTTATTCATTTTTTATCTTTTTTTTTTAAGTCAAAGCATCTAGTAAAATTATTTAGAATTGATTTAATATTTAGTTTGCTTTTTTGTTGGTTGGTTTAATTTTATTCTAATTATTAAGTTGTTGTTCAAAAGACTTAAAAAAATCAAGAAAATAGGAAAATTAAAATAAAAGGGCTATTGAAAAAGGATTTTAAGCCCCCATTCAAAAGCAGACACGAGCACCCCACATGGCATACATGGGCTGGATTGTTGGAATTTCAATTGAAACATAAAGAAAGGGATTGATGATCCCTCAAAAAAGGAAGAAACGAAAAAGATCTGCAAAGATATTTATTTTTGGATTTCTCTCATTATTTTTTTCTCTCTCGGTCAACTGTCTCCTCACTATAAACAACTCCATAACAAATCACACTTTCTCTCATCATCTACACCAACAAACATATCAATCTCTCTTAACCACCCAATAAAACCTCTCTCTCTCTCTCTCTCTCTCTCTCTCACACTGATATATTTTGTTTCAGTAGAAAAAAACAACATCACAAAAAAGCCTCTAACCTTCAACTTTCATACACTTTCTCCAAATTACTAGCATCTCTAACATCACCATCAAAACTAGATTTCACATACATAAACCTTGCATCCATCAACACCAAATCATCATCACTTTCAAAACCACACAAACCAAATCTAAACACAATTAATAGCACCATAAACACTATCTGTAGCAGTAAAATTTGAGGTTAAACTATTGATTAACTTAACTCACAAAACAAGAGTCACCACCGCACTTTTATTTTATCCAAATGAAAGGAAAAAGAGCGAACAAAACCTAAAGAAGTTCTAAAACAAGAACAAATAAACAGAGACAGGGTAAGGGGGTTGGCTACGCAAAGGGAAGGTGTTAGCACCCAAAACGTCTATAGTACTCTATAGGAACCTCTTTGGAATATCTACGCTTTTTGGTTTAAAAATGGTTTGCTTGTAAAAGATTGGGGAGGTGAGAAAAAAAGTATATTTTTATAATTTTGTGTTTGACAAGACTTCCTGAGTCTCGTGCCTACGTACCCACAAAGTGAAATAGAGGATCAAAACCTCATAGTTCGTGGTAAAATTAACAAAATGTTTGTTTTGATTCATTTTAAATGAAAAGACAAGTTGTCATTTTAAGGAGAATACTACAAATAATCACCCACAAGTAATGATAACTTTGCATCACAAGGAGAAGGGCTCCAACTTGGATAAAATCAACAAGTATGCCACTAACTCTCACAAGTGGAAAAGAATTACCATTAATACTATGGGGATAGGTGAATTACATCTCAACTATGGAAATGACTCATGTCTAAACTTTATGAAAAGTTTTAAAAGAAAACGTGCACAAAGGCACAAAATGATTGAATGAGTTTTTGTATTTTTTAAGTCTTTTGAAAATATTTGAATATGCTTAAGATGTATTAGCATTTATTAAAAAAAATATTTTGAAAATGTACTTGACAAAGTCAAGATTTATTATGAAAAAGGTTCTAGTTTGAAAGAAGAAGATTTTAAAAAAGGGAGAAGATTTTGAAAATTTAAGAATGGGGAGGAGATGGAGAGACTATCATATTGCATAAAGTAAAAGCTAGGGACAAAGAAAGATCTAACCAAGAGAAGATAGTAAGCCCCATGACATAAGTCAAACAAGATTTCCCTCCTTTGGATTAAGCCTTAAGCAAGCCAACTAAGTAATAACAATCCAAGCATCAGATGAAATCATAATAACCAAGATGAGTCTTTAAGAGAATCCTTAAGTCACGGGTACCAGATGAATCCAAATGGGTCTTAAGATGTACTTCCAAGTCAAGATCAAGGTCTTAATTCTAAGTCCAAACTCAATATCAATGCATAGGGTAGTAACATCAAGTCCATGAAAGTAACCAAGTTTTTTAGGGGTTTTGGTATTTATTAATGTTTTAAGGGAAAGTCCAAATGGACAAAATAAAAAGATCATAAGCATAAACACAAGTCCAAGTGAACAAAGAAAAAAATAATATGATAATATGATATGAAATACTAAAGTAAAAGCATAAGGTAAATTGCAATAAGTAAAAAGCATAAAATAAATGACTTTAAAGTAAAGAAATAAAACAAAAAAAGTTAGTTAGTGATTAGAAAAGAATGGTCAATTTATCATTTTTTGGAGAACACTCAACTAGACATCCACAAGCATGAAAACATGGTCTTATGCATTACCAAGAGAAGGGCTCCAACTTGGATAAAATCAAAAAGTATGTCACTAGATCTCTTAGGTAATAAAATATCCAATCTATTTCACACAATACCATTGAAAATAGGAGTCTGACAATCTCACTTACAAAAATGACTTACTTTCCGATTCGGGACAAATTTAGCGCTATGTTAAGCAATCGTAGCATAAGATCATACTATGGGAGGCCGGTCAATAACAATATTTGTGCTAATACAAGCTAGAGAAATGACATGTAAATCATTCTCCTAAAGCTTGCCACACAAAAAGAAAAAGAGGAGTGAAACTTTGACTTAAAAATGTTGACTTTTTGGTCAAACCTTCTTGAACCAACTTGTATGCTTGAGATTTTCTTGCACTTAAAGGCACATGGATGATCATATGAACCCAAAATAAGATTTCCTTGAGTGTCCTTTGATTAAATTGATCAAGGCTTAAGATAACTTATTGAAGAAGGCATGGAAATAAACACATGAACCTTTGACTTTCTTGAGAAACAAGCTACACAACCTTGAGGTACTCTTGCCCAAAATGATATAGGATGATGCCTGAGAACATAGGCCTTGATATTATAAGCCATATCTTGAGAAATAAGTCCTTGAGATTCAATGGATGTTCACACTTTGACTTGAGGGATCAAAACCCTGGCTGAGGAACCAAGCATGATGCTCTTGATGAAATGCTCTACCTTACGCAATGAGCTTAAAAAAACAAGAAATATTTTTGCATTTTGATTAGTGGTTAGTTAAACAATAAGCATATAAATATCAAAATAAAATACACATAAAAAGGGTGATTGGTGATCCTGAAAGCAAAACCCCAAAGGATGAGAGGGAAAAACCAAATGTGTGATCTTGTTTGTGTAAAGATGCAAATGATAAGTGGGGTCTTAGGGTTAAAAATTAGGGTAAAACACCATCCATAACATAAATCCTTCTCATAATTTCCTTTCTTCTCACCTCCCGCAAACCACCAAAACTTTTACTTCATCTCCCCACACACACACAATAACACACGAACTCAACAACAAACACAACCTCTTCTTCATTCTCTAAACCACCACTCAACTTCATCACCACCAATAACCAACTTCTCCATTCCTTATCACCTTAACTTCCTCTCTCCACCACTAGTCCGGCCACGCACCATGACCGCCACCACCAAGCTGTAACAACCAAACCGACCCATACACAACACACAACTCCAACACCTTCTTCTCCTTAAACAACACAACCGAACACACTAACATCATCATCAAATCGTTCACCTTCATCCTCTCACCCTCTCCGTCAAACCACCGCCACCAACTCCGAACCACCGCAAGCAATAACAACAACCTCTAAACAACTCCAACAACCTCCATAACCGCCGCCAGAGGTAGTATGTTCCTTTTTTTCCGGCATGTTGGTGTTGTGTGTTTTTGTTTTTGTTTTTGTTTTTTTAATGTGTGTTTGAAACTTTGATGGCAATGAAGGCAGATTTGAGACATGAGGGAGTGAGAGAGGAGAAGAGTTTGAAATCTTCTTTTTCTCCTCTATTTGAAACACGTTGAGATGAGGGAGGAAGAGAGGTGTGTTTTTTTGTGTTCTAAACCCATTGCCACGTGTCAGGATTCATTTGGACTTGTTTTAAAAATTTTGAATTTTTCATTCTCCTTTGACCAAGTGGGGCGCCTCCTCATTTTATGTCGGCAGCATATCATTTCCATTTTTTCTTTTTTATTATTTGTGTTTTATTTTTATTTTTTATTTTTATTTTTTATTTTTATTTTTTATTTTGATTTTTTGCAAATTAAAGTTTAAATTAATTGCAAAGGGCTTTGGGCCCTAATTGCATTCTAACATCCTCTCTTTATTTACACTCTTGTTTTATGTTATTTTATTTTGATTTGATTAATTATAATTATTGATTTAATTATTATTTGATTAATTTAACTAATTTAAAAATTTTAATTAATAAATAGAATATTTGATTAATTATTCCATCGGCCTTAGTGCATTACGAATTCAGAGCATAATATTGGTTTATGCTTCTGAACACGCTTAGACACATAGATTTTGTTGACCGACTTCTTATAGAGAGATTTCTACATGAATTCACTTTAAGTTAGCTTAACATAGCACTAAATTCATTGTTTTAATTGTCGGTTTATTTTACCTTTGAAGATGTTGTACATAATTTATCTAATTGATGTTGTTTGGTTCCAGTGCGTTGCGATTTCAAATCTCAAATTCAATTTAGCTTCTGAAAATCGATTAGACGCATAGATTTTGTTGTTCGGCTTCTTATAGAGTGATTCCTACGTGAATTCACTTTAATTTAGCTTAACATAGCACTAAATTAATTAGTTGAATTGTCGGTTTATTTTATCTTTGAAGATGTTGTACATAATTTATCGAATTGTTGTTGTTTGGTTCCAGTGCGTTGCAATTTCAAAGCTCAAATTCAATTTAGCTTCTAAAAATCTCTTAGGCACATAGATTTTGTTGTCCTGCTTCTTATAGAGTGATTCCTACAGGAACTCACTTTAAGTTAACTTAACATAGTGTTAAATTCATTAGTTTAATTGTTGGTTTATTTTACCTTTGAAGATGTTGTACATAATTTATCGAATTGTTGCTGTTTGATTCTAGTGCGATGAGATTTCAAAGTTCAAAATCAATTTAGCTTCTAAAAACTGCTTAGACACATAAATTTTGTTGATCGGCTTCTTATAGAGTGATTCTTACATGAATCCAATTTAAGTTAGCTTAACATAGCGCTAAATTCATTAGTTTAGACTCCGATTTATCTATAATCACTTGTCTTGCTCTTGTGTATTTTTTACATGGAGTTCCTTATCTATTTACAGTTGTTTGTTGAGCTTGTATTGTTAATCTCTTAATTATATCCCCATTCGATAAATTGTATCTCCATTCTCGTAACGTGTGATAATTTTACCGCTTTCATTTATTTTGTTCTTATTGCGTTAGCTGATTGTTAAACTCAAGATTAAAATCAACCACTTTCAGAAAAGAAAAAAAATAGTGCTCGATCCAACGTCGAGCCTTTTTCCCAAATCAAATTCAAATTGAATTCAAAGCGAGCGCTTGATCCAATGTTAGGCATCTCTCCTGATTAATCCAAACTTTTTCACAATCAAACCATTGATCCAACATTAAGTAGTTCCTTGCAAAGCTTTTCGCAATAAAAATGGAAGAAAAATATTAGGTTTAGACTTTCTCTTTCTCGAATGTTTGGATACTGCTGTAAATCTCCATGCTCGAACATTCGTCTTCCATATTAAAATACAATAATTATTTGAATCAAGTTGGTTCTCCTATAGAAGAAAAAGGATCGATTTGGTATAGACCTTCTCCTTCCCAATTATTTGGGCACTGCTGTAGAGCTCTCTGTGTGAATAATCGTCTTTCGCTTATGAACTTTGACCTCGTTTGTCACACATTTTCATAATAACTCTTGGATGAAAAGAGAGTGATTGGGCTTAGGCCTCTTCCTTTCCAGGAATTTGAATACTGTTGTAGAGCTTCTGTTTGGATGCCTGTCTCCACTTAAAAGCAACTTAACCAATCAAACATATTTTCCACCCTTGCGCAACTTCGAAAACATTTTCAGAAACGAGTATGTTTTATCGATATCGATGTAAAACAAACAAAGGTTTACGCCTCCAAGAGAGAGTAGCAAGCAAAGACTTAGTCACTCGATATGTCTAAAGGATCACTCCTTAAAAGCAATCAACCCATTAGTTCTTTGTAAGTAGAACTACGTAGCTTGAGTTCTCCATAGCACCTGGAGATATGTAGGTGCGGGATTTTGATATCTTTTCAAGCATATGTTAAAAAAACCCTAAATATTTCCTTTCTTTCTTTCTCTTTTCTCACTCGATGGGTATAATATCGCAAACTAATATCACGCTAACACTCTTACACAAAACTAACTAAATGGTTCCCGTTGTGTACAACGGATGTAAGGGGTGCTAATACCTTCTCTTTTCATAACCGACTCTCGAACCCGATCTGGTTGCAATGACCAGTTTCTTTTTGTTTTTTGTGGGTTTATCGATATTTTCCCTTTCTCTCTTTGGGAATAAATAAAGTTTGGTGGCAACTCTGTTTTGTTTATATTCCGAGCGTTCCTCACGCTCGGTTATTTTTTGTGCCACGACAGATGAGTATGGAAAAACTTTATCAAAATGTTTAAAATATGAAGGAGACTGTGTCATTGAATTTTCATTTGGTGTAGGCTTTAGTTTCTTTGGAGCACCTTTTGTTTTCACCGATTGAGAGGGTGGTTTCGAGTCGGTGGTTTAGGGATAAGCAATCTACCTCGATTGTTCTTTAATGTGTAGTTTCATGTTGTCATCAGCTTTCAAAAACCTCTCTTGTATCACTTCCCATTCAGTCAAGATAGAGATATTCAATTTATCTTATTTCATGACACCATCATCATCGAACTGAAGCCTCTTCCAATGAGTGTAAACCTCATCCATTCTTATTGGGCTACCAAGTTTCACCTTTTTGGCAATAAGACAAGCACATAGGAGACCATATTTTTTCACAATTGTGCATCCACACTTTGCACTATCAGAACCTACATTATCAACTTGTTTAGCCTCGTGAAAACTATAATTCAAATCCGCACGAGATATGTTGCCGACCAACAGAGAATAAAGATTGTTGTCTTTAAATTTGTGTTCCAAAATTGTGAGGCTCCGACCAAATGATGTTTCTATCTCATTATGCTAGTTCTGAATCATTTTGCTCACGGAGTCCCAATCTCTACACAAATCGCCCTTACTATTTCCCAACCAATTCTTCAATGTAGCATGGGCAGACTCAACTCGGTTAGTTTTTGTATTTCCAAGGTGTCTAATTAATTAGTTCAAGCACAAACAATTTTCTCCTTCACATGGTCAATAATTGTGCTTTCAACATATTTCAACAAATCAGGATACTTTTCAAACACTTTCCTGAAATGCATAACGGAATCGGTATACAATTTTTTAGTGTAAGAATTTACTATACGATTCCATGCATCCATTATTTTTTACACAATCACACCCGCCTTCACCATTTTTCCATTTTCGGACTCTATCTATTTCGTCCCTACTGTGGGTTTAACCTGACTTCTCACTTTCTTTGTTATGTGATAGCTACAAAGTAATGCGTAAGAAGTAAGAAATACCTTTGCAATCGAATTCATCAAGGTGGTGTCGCGGTCGGTAACAATCACTTTTGACATCTCTTCTTGGTCCTTCAATAGTGTCTATGACACCTCTAAAACCCAAGTAACATTCTCCTCTTATTCACTCTCTAGAAATGCAAACCCAACAGATAAGGTCTTCTCAGTAGAGGTAACCCCAACCATCTCCAATAATGGAAGTCTATACTTGTTGGTCTTGTAGGTTGAATCAAGTATGAGCACATAATTGTTATCATGCAACAGTTTCAAGAGTTGTTTCATTTCAGTTTTATCCCCCTTCGGCGTCTTGTTAGTTTGGTACCAAATATTGCACACTTGCTTGATATTTGAGATATTTTCGGGTCTTTTCGTTTCAATGTCACAAAATTCCGGATAGGAGATCTATATTTCCCGCATCTTTTTGTTACCGCGACTTTCCGTTTCAGCTTCATTTCGTTCAAAATTCCATAGAGGAGATCTACATTTCCTGCGTCTTTCGCATGTCATTGTTACAAAAGCACATCTTTTATCCGAACCATTATCAGACCTTCTGATAACCACACCAAATTCCTGTTTGGAGGCCTCCAATAATGGTTACCAACATGTGATTGCGACATTCGAACTCTTACTCATTTTTAAATTGGTTGCCAACATTTACTGCCTTCACAACACCACCTTTGACATTCAGAGACATAACTTGTTTGGGAAAAGTATCGGGGTGCACCATATCTAATGAAAACAATTATCACAGAAGAGTAAATAAGTGTTATTGCTGAAAACAGAACTGGAAAATGAACACAGACATATACCGAAAATGCATCTCCATAAGAGTTCATACTCGTTCCGGAGATACATTTTCGGAATAAACGCTCGTTTTTTTCAGACAAAAAATAACATTAATGTGAGCACTGAAGCTTGAAATAAATTATCTTTACTTGTAATTCTAACTTTTTTCCTCCCTTTGATGTGATGAACCACAAGATGAAAGATTTTGAGTTAAAATATGGATTGAGAATGAAAGGGTTTTTGGTGAGGATTTGTAAAGAAAAACAAGTATGGATGCGTGATCATGTAACTGTGTCTTTTATCAGATTATTTTGGAGATGCATCTCCATAAATATCTGACATGCAAAGGTGACAGCAAATTTTAAAATTCCGCCCAAACTTCCGAAGATGCATCTCCGAAATTTCCACTAAGTTTATCAACTATGAATATATTTTTTGAAAAATTACGAAGATGCATCTCCAATATTACAAAAACCAAACTGATAGTACGTCACTCAGAATGATCTACATTGAGTGTGTATTGTGTGCGTTTGGAGATATATTTCTGAAAACTAAAGAGTTATTTTTGCATTGTGTGTGAGTAACATATAAAATGCATTAAAAAAATCTCAACAAATAACGCACCTGGTAGGACCAAAACCTATTTTCAAATTTTGCAAGAATTAAAATCAAGAAATTTTGTTGTAAACATCAATATAAACGGTACCACGTTAAGTATCCAAAGATTTTAATCTAACAGACAAGAAAACATATTTTCTCCTAAAATAGTTTAAGTTAACTTTGTGAATTGCACATATTAATTGGTTGAGTGTATTTGTTAAGAATTAGATTTTATTTGTTAATATACCCATTATGTAAATATGACTATTTAACAAGCAGTAACTAAAATATAATTAAATACATTAAAAGGTGTAGCTTAATAATGTACTCCTTAAAATAATATTTAAACGAATAAGTTGGTGTAAACTATAACCAGGGATGGATGTTGGGTTAATTTTCATAATCAATCTATAATTATATATAATTTATGTTTGTAAAATGGTTATTAAAACTAACAGTCATAATCAAATTTTAATTTTGTAAAATGATTATTAATATATTATATTCATAATCAATTTTATAATTAATTTTAATATAAATTTTTTAAAAATAATTATTTTTCAATATTTTTTATTTTTAAATAATCTATTTTTTCAATAAAAATACTTCCTCCGTTTCAAAATAACTATCGTTTTACGAGAAAGTTTTTGTTTCAAAATGCATGTCATTCTCACTTCTCAATATAGTAATAATTGTTATTTTTCTACTTGTCATATAATTATTATTCTATATACTATTTCTAGTACATTAAAGAGACTAATTTAATAAAAATGCAATATTTTATGACAATATCATTGCATTTCTTAATCTATGTGCAAAAACTTTAAACTGACAGTCATTTTAAAATAAAAGGAGTATATTTTTTCAAAATTAAAAAAAAAATTCAAAATTTCTTTGGCTTTTGAATAAAAAATTAAAATAAAAAAAAAATTCAGAAAAAAAAAAACATCTTTTCAAGATAAAAAAATTTTAAAAAAAACTTTTGAAAATTAATTTAAAATATTTTTGTAATTTTCAAAAAAATGAACTAATTTAATTTTTATTTTAAATATGAATGTCTAAATATTAACTTGATTAAAACGGTATTAATAACAGATTCAAAATATAAATTTGATTAAAACTATATTAATAATTAATTGATTTTTAATAATTGAATTTGAATGTAGATAAATAATTGATTAATTTGACCACCGCTAACTAAAACTAACAACTAATATAACTAATATAAGTATCTGCTAGAATATACCCGCTCATTTGTTATATATATCCACCATAAGATGTATATTGCCAAAATATTCCTTCTCTGATGGTTAGCGGGGGCATATATACTAACAAAAACATTACATTCATCATATTCTAACTGTGGACAATAAAAAATAATCAACAATTACTAAACATCAAGAAATATAACTTTCATGTTTTTGTACAACGCAGTGAAAGACCAAACACCTGTAGTCCATAAAAGGAAGGAACTGCAGGTACATTTAATAACACTGAATTTTATTGTGAATACACCTATCAGTACAAATTAAGCAATCACCCCCAAACAAGAGAAAAAATTGAACTAGCTCACTAGCTCTACAAATGGTATACAACCCAATGACGAGTAAAGGGAGAGGTGAAAAAGGAATTGCAATTTTCTGTAATTTTAACTAATTTTCCATGGTATATATGATGACCTCGACGGGCACTATTAAACAGACGCCAATATTAGGGTTTTGCAAACATTCCTTGTGTTAAAGAGGAAAAATCATAATCATTTGCTGTCTGTGTAGTGGTTGATGATACTGGAGTTACTGACTGAGGTTTACTCGCTACTGCCGCCGTCGCGCCATTAACTGGAGCAACTTGTGCCATCGTAAAAAAACTGCACCAAGTGGTAACAAGATAGCCACATTCAGATCAATGCCTATCAGTTATCTATGTTCTATACTGGAATTTAATGGGTTTTTAAATACACGGACTAGGGGCGTACCTAGAAGATGGATACTGAACTGAGCTCTCTGCTGGATGCGCGGAAGTCATGTTCATTGTCTGATCCAGAAGGAAGAAGATAAACAAATTGCAGAACAGATAAGAACAAATCATCAATCAATTAGATTAAAGCTCACATTCATTATTACCTGCATAAGTTTCTGCAGTTCTCCCTGACCACCCATGGGAATTACTCCTGGAATTGGGTAGCTTGCAGCTGGCCAACTTTGAATAGGTATATTGAGACCAGGTTGCTGTACATTAGCAGGATATTTGGCATCCCCATTAGCAGATTTAGCAGCAGCAGCAGCCGCCACCATTATAAGAGACTGTTGTTGTGCCAGCATAGCCAACTGCTGTTGATGCTTAGCAAATGGAGACACTATATTGTTCTGCATATATCCCATTTACCTTGTCAGGTAAATTCATATTGACATATCATAACAAAATAACCCATCTTTAGATAGAGATCAACAGCAAGACCAACAGCTAAATGCAACCATAATGTTCCATAGGACATGAAGGAAGTCAATAAATAAGACTAATTATATCAACTCATAAAAGGATCTCACAATCTTAAAAAGCATGCACTAACCGTTTCAAAGAGGCTCATAATATCATTTTTTATATCTTTTTGTGGTTTTTCAAGAGCAGAGCTTGGCGTTACTGAAGATGGGTCTATAAATATATCCTCAATTCCAAAGGCGGGCTGGGGTGTACTCTCAACCGATTTCCCCGTGTCCGTTTTCTCAGTTGTTGACGTCTCTGCAGCAGCTGCAACAAATATAGCAGACAAAATGATCATAAGAAGCTTCTCCAAATCCTCATCTATAATTCACCGATTATTCACCCAAACCCCTCTCTCATCCCTACCTGCACTTATGTCTCTTCCCTTTTCCATCTAAAAAACGTAGCATCACTTTACAGAACTCCCATCATTACACATAAAAATCTTTTATAAATCCCTTCATTAGATAGAACATTAACACAATCATATCACTTGATCTTCCACTAAGTTATAGATCATACGATTGAAGGTTTTGCATACCATAGAAATGCTATCCAATTCCTAATTTCATTACTAGACTAAAAAATTTAAACCAATTATAGACATTCTCCATTTTAAAATTTTATTCATTCTACCAATTTATATTAAAAAATTATTTGTTTTAATCCATTTTCTTCAGAGTATTCTCATATAATGACTTTCATGGATATTCATACTTGAAGTTATTAAGCTAAAAAAGCATGCTTATCATCCATAGCATCACAAACAAGATAATCGCCACATATAGAACCTATGAATGTCAGTTTAATTGATAGACATGCTTATTATCCATTTTGTTGCAATGACATCTTGTAAATTCTAAAAGATCTCAACACAGGAGTTAGAAAAACTTTTTTCTAGATATTGGGTTGCCAAAGATTAAAATGTAGATGATATACAACATACTGCTATCTTAGAGCCAACAAATAATTTTCCATTAGTAGGAATGTTCTCTAGGTTGTAATGTGTTACATAAACCTCTCATTCAAAGACATCACTATTCTATTAACATAATATTTTTTCCATAAGCTTCATACATTTATTCTAGCTCGTATTCTAATATTAGAGATCACTTGGACAAATATATTCTAGCCGCGCAACATGTGTATCAGCATTAAAAAAAAAAAACGTGTGGATGATCATCATCTAGTTGCATTTTATAAAATTATACCAACATACACTGAAAACCTGCCCAGTTGTTATCATCATCAGCAGTAGCATCAGCTGCATCAGAGCCCTTTTCATTTGGATCATCCATAGACAACATGTCAAAAAGGTCTGTTGCAAAATCAACTTTTGGAGGGGGATTATGAACTGTGCCAGTCGTCTGTGATGTTTCAGCTTGTACTTGTGGCACCGGAGGTTCCACTTTCTCAATATGCTGATTTTTAGCCACTGGAGCTACCTGTTTAGAAATTGATTATTTTTATACCTTTAGAAACTAAACACTGATATTTGCAAGCAAAAGAATTTCCTTTTGATAAGAAAAGATAAGACTTCAATTGCCCTGTATCAAAATTTATCATATAAGCTATTGAAAATGTATGTCAAGCTAAATTATCTTTTGTAGAAGATGTTAAAATCATCATTGACAATATTTTCCAAACATCCATCATCTTCAATAAGTACCTAAACCAATTGAGATCAGAGAGGAAATAATGGGGGAACTGTACTTCTAATTAATTTGTTCTTTACAAAGAGTTCTCAAATATATACATAAGAGAGGGGGGGGGGGGGGAATACTCTGAAAACCCGTATTGCCATCTATTCGAAAGACTTTCTTAGAAGTGAGAAGGGAAGAAGCTAGACAAAATGTTATTATAGGAAATTTGACCTCCTAATGTGAAGAAGAAAGGTGAGAGTTATGCACTTCAAGTTAATACTTCTGATCAAGAGCAATGTAATGGTACGGGATACGACATTTAAAAAAATCAAGCTACGGGTACGTTAAAATGAAATAAGAATTTTCTATAAAATGTATCAGTAGAAAACTAAATTGTTAGGTTCATAACAAAACACCACTATAAAAAATTGAAAAAACCAAAAATAATGTTAAGATAAAATAACAAAACAATTAAAACACATAAATTTACTATATTGATATTTGATAAAATCACAAATTTCATTCAAAACCGAATAATGAGAAAAAATGAAGTACCACGAGTGCGGTACGAGTACCTGGTACCGGTACTTCACCATTTTAGAAGTACCCATGCTTTAGAGGTGGGGGATACTCTGAAAACCCCTATTGCCATCTATTCGAAAGACTTTCTTAGAAGTGAGAAGGGAAGAAGCTAGACAAAATGTTATTATAGGAAATTTGACCTCCTAATGTAAAGGAGAAAGGTGAGAGTTATGCACTTCAAGTTAATACTTCTGATCAAGAGCAATGTAATGGTACGGGATACGACATTTAAAAAAATAAGCTACGGGTACGTTAAAATGAAATAAGAATTTTCTATAAAATGTATCAGTAGAAAACTAAATTGTTAGGTTCATAACAAAACACCACTATAAAAAATTGAAAAAACCAAAAATAATGTTAAGATAAAATAACAAAACAATTAAAACACATAAATTTACTATATTGATATTTGATAAAATCACAAATTTCATTCAAAACCGAATAATGAGAAAAAATGAAGTACCACGAGTGCGGTACGAGTACCTGGTACCAGTACTTCACCATTTCAGAAGTACCCATGCTTTAGAGGTTTTAAGGTATGCTTTCTTAGTGTCAACCCCAGCCATCTTGGATTGTTGATTATGGTACTATTGATCACATGAAAGGAAAGACTAGTTTATTTTCTTCATATAGTCCTTGTGCACATAATTTGAAAATTAAGATTGCAAATGGCTCACTTTCCGCCATGACAGAGAAAGTTTCGGTTGTTCTTTCTTCATTATTTACCCTTCAGATTGTCTTGCGTGTTCCTAACTTGTCGTATACGGATAATAAACTAGTCCAAGAAAAAAGTGCCAAGCCCATTTCTTGGATATTCATTGTGGGTTTTAAGATTTGACCTCGAAGAAGATGATTTTCAGTGCTAAGCAGAATGGAAGATTCTACAACCTTGAAGGTGGGCCTAGAACTAGACACCAATCCTGCCAAATAATTTCATTCTCTAAATCTTTTGTCATAAAAAGAGGATGATGTAATGTTGTGGCATTTAAGGTTAGACCATCAGAGGTTTAAATATCTAAGACATTTGTTTCCAAAATTATTTGTTGATCAAGATTTTTCTTCTTTTCAATGTGAGATTTGCAAATTTGTTAATACATCACTGAAAATTACTTTCCTATGCATACGTAAGAACCTTCAAAACCTATTTTTTGTTATTTATAGGGATGTTTGGGAGCCTAATAGGATAAGTTCTCTATCCAAAAAGACGTTTATCATTTTTCCTGATGATATATTAAAAGAATATTTTAAGGTATGACAAATTGTAAAAACAAAAAATTCTTTAAATTGGTGAAGACATAGTTTAATTCCCAATATTCAGGTTTTCAGATTGAAGATGAGGTACTGGAGCAAAGAACTACATGCTTCTATCTAAGCTCGAGTAACTGGCTTTTCTTGTAATAATAAAATTTGTAATAGCAACATATCTCTAGCAGGAAGTCGGAATTTAAGACATGCAAGAGACATAACACAAGGAACACGCGTGACAACATTAAGCATGTATTCCAACGTGTCACAAAGTTACCCAAGGTATTCATTCCTTCTTTCTAGATAAAAAAAATGTTATTATTTTACGATGTGCACAAATCCACAATTAAAACTTGGTTATTGGTAAGAATGGCACATAACCACTACTTATCAATTATGTTAATTAAGCCCCTAGAATCTAAAAAAAAAAAAAAAGTATTCAATAGTTATGTTTACTCATTATGTTATTTGTTATCAACTTATCATCATTGTAGTACATCTAACTATCAATCCTATTTTGTTCTTTTAGTAAAAACGTAAATATCCAAAACCACCCACCATGGTGCGATATGTGGTAGATACCTGGTTAATTATTTGGTCAGGCGTTTGATCCCATATTTGTATGTGTGGAAAAACGTATACTAACAGATATTAACCCCTTGAATTTATCTCAGTTACCTCAAAAGGCTAATCTCTGTATGTGGGGAGATACCTTGGTTTGCCAAAGAGTAATCCAAAATTGGGCATTTAGGACACGCATATACATATTGGGACAGTTTTCTTAAAAATAAAGGGGTAACTACCTGAAATTTAAGAATTGTATTTGTTACCCTAAGTTGATAAGGGAACTCTGTTTTGTTTTCCCTTCTAATATTACTTAGATGCAATGACTCATGGGTCTACTCTGACTGCAGAAGAGCGGAGTTTACAACTAAAATACCCACACAATTAACCACAAGAATATGAAAAATCAAGAGAGAAAGAGAGACCTGAACATGTCCTTTAGGAGGAGCAAGAATACTAATTCTAGTAGCAGGATTTGCATTAGATGGTTGGATTTTCCTCCTTTCCTCAAAAGTATTCTCTGCAACATAATTATGCCCAACTCTTTCAACAGGTTTTTGCCATTGTGAAGGACTTTTCTCTTCTAGCAGTCTAGAAGGTGATTTTGGCTTAGTGCCCCTTGCAACCCATCTCTTGTCTTCATACCTTTAAATATATGCAGTAATGAAAGCAAAGAGTCAGCTTCAGCAGGTGCACATAACAAGAAACATACATTTCAAACTGTACAAATATTAAATTAAATGAAACAGCATGGTTCAAGGTATCAACAAACATACTTTGCACGAATGAAGTTTTCAATACCAACTCTGTCATAATTTGGAGGTATGTCTGCTTCCCAATAACTATTTGCTTTCTCATTTCCCATAGCTTTTTAAAATAAAGCACAGAAATTCAAATAGAGTGAGAAGACTATATAACATATGTACACTAGCAAAACTCAAAAACCACAAGATCACGGCTATTTAGATTCATACATTGAATAAATGCAACCTGCTCTGGGAGCCAAGTGTCCAAAGTAGCTGAGCGAACCTGCAGAAAAACTATTAAGTAAGTATATAATAATAAAAACAGTGTGCTAGCAAGATAAAATTTAGAGCAGCCCTTAACATGAGGATATAATAATACCAAAATATCCAACAGAGAGGACCAAGGAGCAATTTTTCAGTAGTTCCACAGAAAATCAAGACACATCAATAACAAATTTTAATTGAAAATTTTGTGAACCAAGTAGACGATCATGCTAACAATCTTTAAATCAAAATTTGAAAAGAAAAAAAAGGCAGAATAACATTACATTGACAAACAGAGTCCCTACAACAGTGCTACATACTTCATACTTGTAACAACAAAAGCAAGAGGCAAAATACCAGTTAGAGAATATTAATGTTGCTCATTTGGAAACCATTTGTCAGTATTTAATCAAGAAGTGAAGTGACATGAGCATAAAAACAATACAGCATCTCAAAACAAAACATATAGTTTAGACTCTTAAATTAATATTCCGTGATACACAATTGGAGCAACATAGCCATAAAGCAAACAAAATACTCAATATAATTGAATCCACAAAGATTATATTTCTGTATGAGGCAACCATAGCACAAAAGTTTTCCCATGTGACTTGTTTTCTCATAGATTAAACTAAAACCTTTTTAAGCACCGGCATTATAAAAAATAAAAATAAAAAAAGCATACAGAACCCAACCACTTTTACCATACGAAGGAAATTATTACCTTTGAAATATGTACCCCAAGACTTCGATGTATTCCTGAACACTGCATGCAAATAAAGATGCCAAGATTGACACTAGCCCATCTTGGTCCTCTGCAAATCAAAATTTCCATACAAAAAAGAAAAAAAAATTAGAAAATAATCCTAAAAATGCTTAATGCAAAGATAATCCAATATTCTTGAGCCAAATAGTATATCTCTTTTCTTGGTTTCCTACTGTCCAGAGAATGCAGTTTAGCATTTGATTAATTTTGATTATGCCAGATACATACTTAGCTTTGCAGTCAGCACATTCCCTATTCTCCGGTAATTTAAGAAGTCCTTCTAGTATCTGCATGTAATAAGTAAATTAATAAAAAATAACATTTAACCAGAAGGAAAAAAAAGGAAAAGGGAGACGAAGTGTAACAAGTATCAAATGCAAGAACACTGAAAATAATTGAAAACAGTATGCTAAAAATTCAGGATCTTAAATAAATATATATAGCCAATGCATAAATTAAGATCTAACAAATGCAAATTGATCAAGATTCGAATAGTGTAAAATAAACCAAACATCCATATCCAAAATTATAACATTTTAGAAACAAATGAAATCCAGGTATTCAGTAAATAAATTATTTTTTTTCAAATCAAAGAAGATCTCTCAAATATCTTGTCCTTAGATCAACTTCTGTACGAATTTAGAAAGTTACAAGTTCAAATCAAAGAAGCTAATAATGATGGAAGAAATCACTTTTTACTGATGACATAAGAAATCATAACAAGTTCGATTTCTCGATAAACGAATCGGACAATGATTGAATCGAATCTGAACAATTAAACAGGATTGATCTGAAGAGAATGGTGTATTCAGGAACAAAATACGAAGGCATCATCACCGACATTAAATAACAAATCATTAGGAACGAGAACCTTTTTGTGCTTGGCGTTGAGCTCCTTAGAAACGTTGGCTTTCTCGTTCATGGTTACACGAATGCGATGAGCAATGAATCAACGAGAGATCGAGCGAGAGAGAGGAAGACGAAGGATATCGAAGATCAAATTGGTCTTTTAACGCAATTTCTCTCTCCTCTCTCTCTAGCTTGCGAATTTTGTTTAATGTTTATTATAATAAATGAAGGAATGGCAGCAAAACAAAAAGATTATTATGATATGCGCCTAATGTTTCTACGCCCTCGGTTCTTATTAAGGGTGACTTTTTAGTACGCCCTCGGTTCTTTTTAAAGGTGACTTTTTTGAAGAAGGAATTTTTGGTCCCCTTAATTTTAGCATTTTAAATAATTTGTTTTTCTATTACAAAATCAACTATTTTGATTCTTTAATTTTGATGATTTTTAGATTTTTATGGTTCTCTCCAATTTTGCATATGTATCACTGATGATTAAGATTAAAAAATTATTTTTAATGACTTGTCATCTTCATTAATGATGTGGCATAGCCATGGTGGCACCATGTCAACATTATTTCACTTTTTAAAATAATTATATTTAAAACTATTTTAAATTTTAGAATTGAATAATTAATTTTTTTCATATTTTTTCTGAATAAATTAATAACTACTTTATTTTAAATTTTCTTTGAAATAAGTAAACTAAAATTTTTCAAAGAAAATTTATGAACCCAATTATCAATATCAATCCAATGTTTGGGCCCAATTAACTATATCAGTAAGTTGTTATTTCAAATATGTTTGGCCTTTATAAACTTTAACATAAGTTGCAAATAAATGGATGTGGGACTTGAACTACAATATCAAATGCAGTTTTTCACTATGTTGCTTACACTACATCCTATTGCTTCATCTCTCTTGCTGAGAAGAAAAAGGAACTTGGTTCATGAGTCTTGTAAGTTAGTATATTGAAATCCAACACAATTACACAAGAATGAACACAAATCCTCACACATAGAAAGCATAATCATTTCCATAAAAATCAACATGAGGTAAAGCCAAAAACTTTAACTCATGAGTCTTGTTATTGCATGAAAGTTGAAAATTGGAGGTGTGTTGGCAAACTTCCAAGAAAAGTGATCCAATCCATTGAAGTGTCTGCTACTTGCTCCATCATCCACAGGAACCGCTGCAGAAACTTCTCTCAGCTCCTCTTCTGATAGTTTCACTAATAAAGCACCAAGGTTTTGATCCAGATTTTTTATCTTAAATGTTCCTGAGAATGAAAGAAGTACCTATTATTTTCAATAATTTAGAAGAATTTTCAGCCAGCAACTTTGGTACATCAGATGATGCTTTTAATATAAGAAATGCAAAACAATAATAATCGCCCCCAAGATGATTCTAATAATTTGATCAGTGCAAGACTCAATGATAAGATATATCTCAGAGTAGCAAGTATCAAAGATTTTTGCTATATACTATTAGGATATATTTTGTCATTAACTAGGAATAGGCACAATATCCTTGCCTTGTTAGAGTCTTACTTTTAAAGAAGAATTTAAACATCATCCATGTGAGAAAGCATATAAGAATGGTGGATAGGCCATGCTGGTATAGTGCAAAACATATATGTGGGTCTAAATCACATCATTTTGTTGTAAGAATCTTCCCCATATATAAACATTATTTGCATTGAAATTTGAAAGAACACCAATCTTAAAAAACATCACATGATGTTTTCTAGGAGCATATTCTGCAGTGCAGTTACATTAGCAACAACAACAGTAATTGTTTTGGCTTCAGTATTACATGTTTCACATAACAAGACCCTTTCAAAACCATGGCTTGATCTATCTCTTTACATTCAACAACCTCAAAACACAACAACCTCAAATACACATGATATTCCAGGTTCGTTTGCATTTGCTCACGGTGTTGCGGTTTTTAGTCAAAGAGATGAAAAAACAAGTGATGAAGGTTTGATTTATCATGTTAAACTTGAGCTTCAGTTCTAAAGGTGCAAGATCTTCACATTCTATTTACTGTAAAGTCATGCGTCGTTTTTTTCTTGAATAATATTAGTCTTTATATATGTCACATAAACTTACTTTATTGTCTTGTTGTGGGTTGAAAATATTATAAATGAGGCTTGGGCCAAAAGCTCATATTTAAATTCTTTTAGAATTTAAATTAATTAATATCAAAAAAATATAAAATTTCTAAATAATAAATAAATATAATTAAAATAAATAATTATTAATTAATTATTTAAAAAATATTTAAAATATTAAATTAGTTAAAAAATATTATTAAATATTGAAATATCCTAGTCATCATTGCCACCTAATTAAAAAATATTTTTTTACTCCAATCATCAATGCCACATATGCAAAATTGGAAGGGACTACAAAAGTCCAAAGGCCACCAAAATTAAGGGATCAAAATTGCAAGTTTTGTAATAGAGGGACCAATTGTTTAAAACGCTCAAACTAGAGGGCCCAAAAGTGTATTTAAGTCTTAGAAAAAATTTTGTTCATTTTTAAATGTGATTTCAAAATTTAATGTAGTATTAATTTTAATATTGTCAAAATTACTCCTAGTCATTTATTATAGAGTGAGAAAAAAGTTTAGAAAGTTAAGGTTTTTGTAGGGAAAAAAAGGTAATCATTGTTTAAAAAGTAACAACAATTATTAGTTGTTTTAGTATCCGTGATAAAAAAAAATGACACTTAATTGAAAACAATTGCATCAAAGTTATTCATTGGCCTCACTTATATAAAAATCTCTACCATTATCTTAATTGTTCTGTGGATGATAAAGTATTTCTTGTTACAGTGGAATTGAGTTTCCAATACAGAGGAGAGGGTATGCAAGATTATTATTCTAACGTATAAGTAAATAAGAGAATAAAAAGGGATGTGAGAGTGAGAACGAATTTGAATATTTGAGAATGATGTGTTTTCCCTCTTAAATAGATGGAACGGTTCTCAATAGAAAACATGGAGTGATGTGTGGATTGCGATCAACCGTCAGATTGATTTAGACGGTCAGCAACACTCTTTAAGGTGAAATTGCATACTTCAGATGAAATAGAGGTTTACATGTTTTACGTGGTTCACTACTTTCAATTTACCATTTGGTCTTTTATCTTGGGCCTTATGGGCGGCTCATAACAATTGCTTCATAAGCCCTTATCTCTGCTTTGTAAGGCGTGGGTTTTCCATACATGCTCTAGTTCGGTTCCTTGGGTTGGCAAGGTGAAAGCCTTTGATGGGACGTCATTGTCATTAGGAATTGACGTGTTTAATTTTTTTCTTATAATAGATAATGTTTCTCTAAGAATGATTGATGTGTGTCTCTATGATAGTTGGTGATGATATTTCCTCTTCTTTACAATACTCTAGTATTTTGAGCAAGGTTCAATGAAATTCTCAGTCATTGGTGGTGTGCCATGGATCGTATGATCCTTAGCGGATAGATACACATTAAATGCTTTTGAAGTAACATTTTATCATTTTTCTGCCATTAGCGACCAACATTATTTCTTATGAGTTATGATGGTCTAGTTTTTGGTTAAGCTCATATGTGATATTCGCTCATTGGCATTAGACATTCATAAGCAATCAGATTATTCTTCCTTAGAATAAAGCCAATGTTTTCTTCTTACTCTCGACTATTTTTTTTAGGTTTTTTGGATAGTGGGCTCTTAATACCTCTACTTCTCTTTCAAGATATATTTTTTGTTGTAGACATCATTTAATGTGAGTGTTTGTGTTCGAGCCTGCTTGATACCCTCACATTGCTCATACTAATCTCATTTTCATAGATTTTCTTGTTGATCTATGTGTTTACATGTATGACATCTGCAGCAACTCGTTTGATTTCACTGTTGACAACGCTCATTAAGAAAAGTCTTCATCATAAGTTTTGTTCAAGGTTTAGTGGTTTGGATGCTGACAAGGGAAGTTATCATCTGATGTGATCAAGTGGTGGTGCTTGAAGATTAAGTGGTGACGCTTGAAAACCAAGGTATCATCTTTTGTGAAAATCAACGTGTGCTCAATATATCAAATATTTGTTGTCATGATCAAGTTGTGGTGCTTGGAGATCAACATGTCAAAACCTATCTTTCAAGGACAACACCTTATGTGAAGCGACATTCAATGGAATAAGTGAAGATCTTTGATCAAGCAGTATGTCTGATGATGTTCTCTATCTTAAAGAGTTATCTTAAGCCTTATCAAAAAAAGATTCAAGGTTTTAGTAAAGTGCTAAAGTCAAAGATAATGTTGTAAGGAACTAGAAGCTTCAGAGTTGTGAAAGAGAGGAAATGTGAAAGCTCGATGAGTCTGTGTCGAGTGATCTATATCTGTAAAGGTATAAGTCTAGCTCTCAAATTTACTCAGGTAAATCACACACACACACTCAACTATTTGGAAAGTCTTTCTCTCTCTCTCTTTCTCTCTCTGAGATTTTACAATATATATCTTTATTTTATCCATTTTGTCTTAGTGCTTTTGAGAGTGAAATTTTATATCTGTGAGGTGTTTGAGTCTAGTGTAAGGGCAATATTGTAAAGTCTCAATGTGAGAAATTTTTTGTTTTGGTTGTGAACTAAACCAAGTGAAAAGCTCTTGTTTGGTTCTTTAGGTAAACTAGCTAAAACCTTTGTTTGGTTGAGGAGGTCTCCATGATTAACATTTTTATTTAGTTTGTGAGCTTAACGTTTGTATTGTGATAGAACGAATATAATATGTTCGTTTGTGGAAATTTTTTTATTGACGTTTTCCCTAAGGCAAAAAATAGAGTTTTATGTGTTAAGATTGTTTTTAGTCTGAAGACGAGTATTCAGACAATGAGCTCTACAGTAGTGTCCAAACACTCGGGGAAGGAGAAGATCTGCACCCAATCAATCCTTTTTCTTCTAAATTATTATAAAAATGTGTGACAAATTAAGTCAGGGTTCGTTAACAAAAGACGATTATTCGCACTTGGAGCTCTATAGTAGTGCCCAAATAATCGGAGAAAGAGAAGGTCTACACCCACTCAATCCTTTTTCTTCTATAGGAGAACCAACTTAATTCAATTGATTATCGTGTTTTAATACGCAAGACGAGGGTTTGAACATGGAGCTCTACAATCGTGTCCAAACACTCGGGGAGAGAGAAGGTTTACACCTAATCAAACTTTTTCATCCAACTTGTTGTAAAAAGCTTTTTGAATAATGAACAACTTGACGATGGATCAAGTGTTTTTTGTTCTTTTTGAAAATTGATCAATTTTAATCTTAAGTTAGGAAGTAACTAGGATAACAAAAACAACCAAAACGAAAGCAGTCAAAATAAGCAAACAATACAACACAAGGGTGGGGGATACATATTGCCAAATGGGGGATAATATAGCAAATAAAAGAAATTTGAATATAATGAGATTTGAGTACCATTAACTAAATAATCAAGCATCATAATTTAAATCGATCAAATCATTCAATTAAACTGACTAAAATCAATCATCACAATTAATTGCAAAAACATCAAAGTAGTCAAATAATCAAGTTAATCAAAATTAACCAACAAAATTAATTGATTAACCAAGCTCTAACTAATTAAGTAATTAGTAAAAAAATTATTTTTATGAAGAAAGTGAAGCCAAAAAGAATTAACTAAATATTCAACATCAAAGAACTAGCTCTTTTTTTATATTTTTTATAAAAATGTTTATTATAAGTTTTTTTAGTTTGTGTTTTAAGAATAATGATGCAAATAAAAGAATAAACTAGTGAAATGACCAAAAAATTAATAAAACAAACAAAAAATGAGATGCTAAGGGGTGTAAGCGCAGTGATAGAGGTATGGCCCAAAGAAACACTCAGGATAAAAAAATAATAAGCCCAAAGGCAGGATGGGTCAGTCACAAGGGAAATTGGGTTGGTTCAACCCAAACTGTACCCTGAGTATACAAGAATGAGAAAACCAATCTAAGCTTGTAAAAACCCTAATTCATTATTCTCTATCCTTTCCGCCGTCGAGCATTCTCCTCCTCTCTCTTCTAGCTTCGTACGACCCTTTCTCTCTTGATTTGTCATCTCCCTCTATTCGTTATCTCTCTCGGTTCACTCCATTTCAGAAAAATCAAGCTAACAAACTAACACAACGCTCATGCTTGGTTCACCCTCAGTTTTAATTTTAGTAGAAAAACATGAAGAACGAAGCATTCAAGTCTCGCTCTCTCGCTCATGCGACTTAAAGTTTTTGGTTTAAGCAACAATTAAACGCAAATAATAAAACCTAAAGCAAAAGTGAAAATATGGAGTCCTTACTAATCAGAACGAGGAATAAAAAATCTACAACTTTCAATAGATTTTGAAGTTTCCAACGACTTGATGAGTTTTCCGACAAATGTTATGCAATTTCTGGAAAAATAAAATTTATTATTTCTTGCTATTCCTCTACTTCTTTCTCCTTGCCTTCTTATACCTGCTTCTGGTTTTCTTGAGTGTGTTGTTGTTGTCATGCTAGAAATTTGTTGTGGTTTCTATTCAGTTTTTAGGTTTATTGAGTTTCAACTCAAGCATAATTAGAGTTTCAATTTGAAACTCTAATTGCTTCTAGATGAGCTATGAAGTGAGAGAGTTGTGGAGTAATTTTGGCAGAATTTTGATAGGTTTTTTTTGCTTGATGATGATGAGTGAAAATTGAGGGTTGAGTGATGCATGTCCTTTGGATTGTGATCCTCGTGAGAGGATTAGGAAAGGTCCAGATTGAATCTCCAAGTTAGTTAGAGATTATGTTAGTTCAAGGAGTTGACTGTGTTAGTTGGGAGTTAGGTTAGATTTTTTTTAGTTTTAACTGAAATTTGACTGTTAGACGTTAGGTTAATTGGTTAAAGTGAGTTGAATTTGTTGTGTGGTATTATTTTCTGCAACTTCTCACTCTGCGTTCTATGTTCATTTGCAGAATTTACCACATTGGCCTTTGATAATACATTAGATGAGATGGGAGGAAAAAGGTTGCCTTGTTAGAGGAAATTCCATACCATGAACATTAGGAGCACCAAAGGAATATTTTTAACAGGAATACCAGCAATATCCACTTGAGCTTATGGCAAATAGGAAATACCACCTTCTAGGTGGCTTAGTTGATGGCACACTTTGGTTGTGTTCAATCAATGGCGCACTTTGGTTTATGTAAGTAACAACTTCATCATTCCCTGGAGAAGTTTCAGTAATGTGAAAAGTACTATTATCATAGCCAATTATACTATAAGATCTTTCACTTGGACTGAAAGTATCAAAGCTCCCAAATGTCAGACCACTTTTAAAAGCCTCGGGCACTTGAAAATGGTTTAGGGAAAGTAACATGTTGCCTCAACTCAGTTGATTGCACATGAGCTTCTGAAGCTGAGACTTCTGTGACATTGTAATTATTAATTAATTTAAATATTTTTATTTAATATTGATTAATTAAATTATTAATTAATTTTATTAAATATTTATATTTAAGTTAAGTAATAATTCTTTGTCACCCGATTCTATGTGATGACTTGTCTATTTCCATGTTTTGGGTTTATTCTATATGATTTGGTCTTGATGTTTTTCTAGGATTAATCGGATTGTGGTCTCGCGATGCTTTGCCGCGTATCTTTGTCTGTTGATACCATGATGTTTTTCCATGTATCTTCTGTTGACTTTTGTTGTTTGATTACCATGATGTTTTTCCATGTGTATTCTATGACTTTTTTTCTGTTTAATATGTTACACGATGCTTTGTCGTGTGCCTTTGTTTTATCCACGATGTTTTGCCGTGTATTTTCTCTCTGTTTATTCACGATGCTTTGACGTGTACCTTTGTTTTATCCACGATGTTTTGCCGTGTATTTTCTCTCTGTTTATCCGCAATGCTTTGCCACGTGTCTCTGTTTATTTACTACGTGATGCTCTTCCGCGTACCTGTTATTTGTTACTCGCGATGCTTTACCACGTATCTTTACTGTTTACATGATGTTTTTTTGTGTATTCCTGTTGACTTTTCATTGTTTGTGTACATGATATTTTTCCATGTATCTGTTGCTTTCTTTTGATCCTTATTAACTTAATCCAAGGGAAGAGATTTTATGTTGACTTATGGTCATTGTGCATGTCTCTTGTTTATTTGTCTTTGTTGTTCATGGTTCTTAGAACCCTAACAACCCGTGGTTCTACGAACTACGGACGCTCTGATTTCTCAAGTTCCTCTTGATAATACATAGGCAAAAGGCCCAAATCCTTGGCGAGCAACCTTTTTTTTTCAACCTTTTTCTTTTTCACACTTTTTTCTTTTACACCCTTTTACATCGTAGTTCTGAACTACGATTGCTCTAACTTCCTGTTAAGGATATGTAGGCATAGGATTGCGAGATCCTAGCGAGCTACCTTTTTCTTTTTCCACCTTTTCTCTTTTATTTGCCCATCCTTACCTTTAGCAAACAATTTTAGCCAAAACACAAATATTTCAAGAGGTTCCTGTAGAGTACTGCAAATGCTTATGGTGCTAGTACATGAAGGTGTGAAAAACGCAAGAAAGGGGGGTTTGAATTGGTTTTTCAAAAATAATTGTTTCTTTTGAGTAACTTTCTTGTTAAAAACTTTTTCCCTTTTTCTAAAGAACAACGACTTAGTTAAACAAAAAGATATAAACACGTTATGTTTATACTAGTTCACTTAAGAATCTCTCAAGTTAGTCTAGTCCACCCGCCAAGGTGATTTTGCCTCTCTCAACGAGGTCTTAATCCACTATTCAACAAAATAGTACACTGCACGAGCTACACAGCTGGTGACTAACAATAAGCTCTAGAACCCACACATTCTAGACTTCTCAAGTAATCCAACCACACAGGTCTTGCTCAAGGCACAACCTCTAAGACACTCGTCCTAGACTTCTCAAGAGATCTAATCACTAAGACTCTCTTAAGGAATACAACTTTAAGTTCTAACACAATGAGTTTACAGAGAATTGCTTCTTATCAAGATGATAACATAAACAAGCTTTTAGACCAGAAATGACTTAAGAAAGAATGGAGTTAGAAAGTATTGTCGTTGTTCGCATATGTATATCTTTCTTCAAGTCTTTGAGCTTCCTTTTATAGCCGAGTGAAAAGAGCCGTTGAAATGAAATCATAATAGCTAAGTAGGCTTACGGCTTGGAAGCGTGAGGACAGGTACAAAATCTTCTGCATGCAGTGTGTCCTGTCTGTGTCAGATTGTCTTGTTTGTATTTCGCACAGTCTTCGAGAATTTTACGTTGTAATGTGGTACAGCTGTACAGTGTGGCAAATTTTCTTGGTTTCTCGACTTCAGAGTTTTTGTTTGTGAGCGTGAGTAGGAATGGAAAACATTGTATGGTTCTTGTGATTATCAAGTCTTCGAATCATCAGCTCCGCGCTTCCAGAATCTTCAGAACTTGTCTTTTGAGCCTTGTTTTCTAAATCCACTTTTTTTATATCCAGAGGCTTCTGATGTTAATTTGATGAAGCATGAGTGGAATCTTTATAGCAGAATATCTGATGCTTCAAGTCTTCCGTTGATTGAAGAAGTCCATTAGGAATCAGTCTTCAGAACTTCAGCACTTGGTCTTTAAGAGCGTTATCCTTTTCTGCTTTAAGTCTTCCGAATCTTCAGAGCCTGTCTTCGGAGTCTTCAGAACTTCTTGTTTGAAAATCGTGAGGCTTCAGCAATTTGACTTTGTTCCATCAGAACCCTTGTCTCATCTTCGAATTGAGTTCTGTTCTTCAAAGCATCTTACATTAAGCATTGCGCTAAATTACGGAAGCAGAACCTGTTTGCTAGGTTCTCACACATAACAACATTAGTTGCACAAAATTGTTCATACAAATATTCATTTGTTATCATCAAAACTTAGAGATAATATTGTAGAACCAAATCTTGTTCTCACAATCTCCCCCTTTTTGATGATGACAAAACTATATAATTTGATGACACAATTTTGATATATATAACACAGGGAAGATGAAAAGGTTTTTAGGATAGCTTATCCTTTTTATGAAGTGCTTCCCCTGAGTATTAGACTAAGGTTCTTGCTAGGGCTCCCCCTGACTTCATTAACCTTTTGAGTCTTTCTTCATCATCAGAACTCTGAGTTATCTGCACAGAAAAAATACAGAGAAACAATCTAATAGAATTGATGGATTTTATCTGTTAGCATGTAAGCAGCATTGTTTTTCAGAGAATGACTATAATCAAAATTATCACATTCATACTCTCCCCCTTTTTGTCATAAATAAAAAAGGATTAAAATAGTGATGTCCAAGGGTGAAAAACACAGAACTAAAGCTTAAAAGAAAAACAGAGGTTTATTTGTTATCAGAGGACAGTTTATCCCAGATTTTCTTCATCATGATATGAAGATTTTTATTGACAGTATCTTGCTTGTCAAACCTTTCTCTGAAGTTCTTCTGTTCTGTTCTGATTTCATCAACGGCGTCTCCCAGACGCTTGATAACAGGATCAGAGGTGGAAGCAATCATAGCACTTTCTTTTGCTCTTTCAGCCTCTGCAGCTTCTCGTGCCTTTCTAGCAGCTTGCTCTTCTGCTTCTTCAGCAGCTTTTTCTTCAGCTTCTTTCTGCTTAGCAGCTAAGAACTTGAGTACTCTGACTCTTGCTTAAGCTTCTGCTCTCTCCTTAGCTTTTGCTAATTCAGCAGTTATGGTTGTGTTTGAGAAACTTACAATTCTTGTAAGTTCCATGTCTAGCCATTTTTGAAAACTTTGACAGGCACTCTCAACTTTCATGAGCTTTGTGCTTGTACAAAGTTCCGTTCTTAACCTAGCAAACTTCTCAAGTGCTTTGTCATGAAATTGGCTTGTACATTCTTCAAAGGAAGTTAGAGGTGGAGTATTGTAGACAACCAGAGCGAGGTTGGATTTATCAGAGTTGGTTTCAGATGGTGGTTGCTGAGATAAGTTAATCTCAGTAGCAGCAGGTTCAGGTGGTTGTTGTTGATTGTTAGGAGAGGTGACTTCTAGATTGTCAGAGTTCATGAGGTTTTTAGGTAAGATAATTTCTAGAGACTCATAGGAGGTTCCTTCAGAACTAGATTCAGTAATGGGAGCTAGAGATTCAGAGATTTGGTTTGTTGGTTCTAGTTTATTTGGCTGAATTGTTGAGGTAGTTGTTGTTGAAACAATCAGGATTGGGGTAGTTATTGAAGGACTGTTGGTTGATTGATTAATGGTTGGTAAAGGAATGGAGAAAGATGGAGGTTTAAACCTTACTTGTGGATTGGAGGTAGAGGTGATTGATATAGATAGTGCAGAAACAAATGGATTTGCATCAACTTTATTGATTTTCTCAAGAAGAGGGGCTTCTTTTCTGGAGATTTCAGTTTCATCCTTTTTCTTCTTTTTATCCTCTGCATCCTCTTCAGCAAGCTTCCTCTTACTCCTGGTAATATGCTTTGACTGAGGGACAACTTCTTCAATTCTGGATTCTGCTTCTCTCATTATGGCAGTGTAAGAGGCTATTGCTGTTGGATTATCTTCTTTGCGGTATAATGGATAGTTTCCCACTGGATTCCTGATCTTTTTCACCGTGTCAGGAGAAATAGGTGTTGGTTTCACCTCTACATTTGCAATCATCTTCATATGTTTAAGATTTACAGCATTGAAAACTTCTCCAACTCTTTTAATTAGATATTCCGTGAAATTTGCTTCCTTGGTCAGATAATCCACTAATCTGCTTTCAACCAGGATGTCAGAGATCAGTCTTCCAAAGGGAATGTAGTTGGCAATCTTCTTTTCTAGTGAGGCCGTTGTTCTGGTTTTGCGCACCATATCCCTTAAATAGTAGAACAGAATGGAGGGAAGGCACATTTTCTCATGTTTGTGCAGGTAGTACAACATGTGTTTTTTATTTGCGTTGGCAAAATCTGTAGCACTCTTTGCCGGTCTTGGATTGATGCATCCAAGAATGATCTTGTGCCAGATCCTTAGGTTGTCACGCAAGTTTTTACTTTTGTAGTCCGTTGTTCCTGATTGACAACTCTTGAAGATAACTTTGCTGATGACTGACTCAGATTTCTCAGTTTTTCCGTACACCCTCTTTCCTTCCAAGAACTTCATTCCTAGTAATTCGGAGTTAGATCTTTCAGTGATGATGATTTTCTGCTCCAGAACAAAAGACACCACATGGAATTCGTCTGTATCTGCATGTCTCCAGAATTCTTTCACTAGATCATCAAAGCATGGACCTCTCGGTCTATCAAAGTAATTCTTTCACTCTTTAGCGCCCAATTGATCAATTAGGTTAAACCTATTATTAGAAAGGTTGTCGAAATCAACATCTAGCTCTTTCAGAACAGTTAGGTCATTTGCATGTGTCATACATGTCACAGAGCGAGTTCTCTGGGTGACATGGTTTGCATCAATTGAGGGAAGATTTAATGGATCTGAACCAACTGGTTCAGTCGTTGATAGAGTAGTAGTGGGTGTGATTAACGAGGATGGTAGTTCTTGGGAGATTTGAACAGTGTCTTGTTGATGAGTGTTCATCCTTACGGTGGTAAGAAGGAATGGGGATTGATCTTTGAGTTGATTTTGAGGGAGTGATAGATAGAGAGAGAATTAGATGAGAGTTGATTAACGTTTTAGGGTTTGTGGAAAAAAATTCTCGAGGGTTTAAAGGACAGATACACTCTTGAGGGGATAAGCTAATAAATGCGATAAAGTTGAGTCAATCTCTAGAGAAATGTTGTTCATTTAATTTGAATAGTTAAAGTGACTTAATTTTATTTAAATCACGTGCAAAAATAGTTTTCCAAAAAGTTACTTACCCCTAATTTGTAAGGTCTTTCTTGTAGTTATCATTTTCCTTGAGAGATAGTATTATACATACCATTAATGGGTAGGTAGTACTGTCTATTGGATGTTGAGGGATAGCGAAGGGTCATCGAATGGTAATATAAGGCAACATGTAAGGATACCTTAGCAATGCGAAGGGACTATCATCATTTTTCCATAGGGTCGTCGAGGGACAAGATCATTTTTTTGTAGGCAGCTCGAAGGGTCATCGAGGGACTATGATCTTTATATCGAAGGGACTATGATGATATTATTCGTAAGCGTCTTTTGCTAAAGTACCCCTACTTTCGAGGGACATGACCGTTTTAATCGTAAGGCAACAGAGAGAGGCTACCCTAGATGTGAATATGTGCAATGTGCGTTGATTCAATTATATTATTTTGAGTTATAGGTTATTCTAACGTTTGATTTTAGATCTTGCCATACATGCCTATTTATCTAGCAAATAAAATATAAGTGCGAAAAATAAATACCTACACTATTACATGGCTTATGGGCAGTTACATGATATAATCGTGCGAGAATGTAACATAGACTATTACAAGGCTTATGGACAGTTACATAATATAATCGTGCGAGAAATGTAAATTATACTATTACAAGGCTTATGAACAGTTACATAATATAATCGTACAAGAAATGTAAACTACACTATTACAATTTATGCACAAACCTATACATTTATTCTAAGAAAATAAATGATAAACGAAAAGCAATTACATATTAAAAATCAAGTTAAATGTCCTATATATCTAACTCAATGTTCGTTTTTTTTTTGAGAAATAATTTTAAAATAAATAAACCTAATTTCTAATTCATTTGTACAAAAATTAATTAATTATAAGCCTAAGTCTAAAAAATTAATTTTAATAAAAATAATCTATGCCTAAAAAATGATTACATAACCTAAACTATATTTTTTATTCTTTTAACGGTTTTATGATTTTTTTTATTGTTTTAATTTAATTGAAAATAAATAAATTAATTAATTGAAATATGATAAAAGAAAGGGATTAGAAAATGGTTAAAAGGAAATTGCATGGGGTGGGAATCTGACCTTCAGGATGAGTATTTAATCCTTGGTTTGGATTGAGAGTGATTGGAAATGGAGTTTTGAATTTTCACCTTTTTTTTTTTTTAAGAATTTCGTGATTTGGAAGCCTTCCTTTGTGAAGCCTCTTGCCCTTTTTCTCTTGTGTTTGAGCCTTGTATTTATAGGAGAAACATGGTAGACAATGAATCATTGAAGAGCTAGGATCAAGGAACATGTTTCCGACCATTTTAATTTTTTTGAAAACCATGTTTCCTTCACTCTCTCCCACGGTTTTATTTGGGTTTTGATGGCCTTGAATGACATGTTTTAATCTTCTAGAAACTCCATTAAAAGGATCCATGTGCCCACCATTATTTGATTTATTTTGTTTTATTTAATTTTGTTTATTTCTTTGAATAAAATCAAAATAAAATAAAATCAAAATCAAAATAATAACAAAGTGAACTTTGAGGTCCTTGAATATGTCATAAACATGATTCAACCTTAAAAGATAGGCCCATTGGTCCAAAAGCTCAAAAATGTTCAATGTAGGTTTCATGCGTTTCTCAAATTTTGCTCAACTTGCACCAATCGTAACTCTCTCCATTTTTGTCATATGAAGGTGATCTTGGGCTTTTTGGAACCCTCAAGATGTCCCCTACAACTTTCGTGTTGATCACTTTTTCATTTGAAGTCTTTATTTTTGTGTAAATTGCTTTGACGAAAAAAGTGTCTTTTTGTTGACTTTCAAAATGACCTGTAAAGTTTTGGTCCATATCTCTCAAACGAGGCATTTTTGACCTTAAGCTTAGAGAGACAAAGTTGTAGAGAATTGAATTTCCTTCAAAATGAGCTTTGGTTGAGGAATTTCTGATGAAGTATGTGAAAGTTGTGTGTGGTCAAAGTTCAGTTGACTTTTCCTTAAGAAAATCCTAATTTGGCAATTTTTTACTTTTGAGTAAATCTTGATTTTCTTGAGGAATCATGATCAACCCTTGATCAAATGATGAATGGGACTTCAAAATCTTGATGTTGGCAAGAAATGATGACGTTTGACTGTAAATTGGTCAAAGATGACTTTTGGTCCAATACAATCGACTGTTGATCATTTGTGCAATTGACTTAGCAAACTTGTGAAGCAAGGCTTGAGACTTGACATGAGGATACCCTAGAGCACATAGAGAACCATGAAGTCCATCTGAGGTATTGAGAGCTCAATTCCTTTTGAGAAAAATAAAACCCTAGTTGTAGGTTGATTATTTAGGAGGAGAGCTTGTATGGTCAATCCTTGAGTAGTCTTGAGCTTTTGAGACTCCTAGGAGTGTGAGGAAGCTTCTTGAATCAATTTGTCTCAAAGATGTGAGGGAAAATTTTGGGGTGCAACAATCCTAAACATCGTTTTTGGAGAACTGGTTAAGTTCTTCTTCCATATCCAGAACCCAGTCTTTGTCCATGAGAGCTTCTTCAATTGTGGCTGGTTCTATCAACGATACTAGTCCTACAAGTGTTTCTTCTGATGGTCTAAAGGCTGATATGGTCCTGATAGGAGCATCTTTATTACCCAGAATTAGTTCCTCAGGATGTGATGTGGACAGTCTTCTTCTTTGTTGAGATGGGGTATTTGGAGTTACTTCAGTGGTTTCTGGTGTAGGATCTTGCTGTTCTTTGACTTTCTCTACCTTTTCCTTAGATTTGGAGAATCTGATTTCTAAATCTGCAAGTTTCTCAACTAGCTCTGACTTTTCTGAGTCAGGCTTGTCATTGAATCTAACATGAATGGATTCCTCCACAATTCTTGATTCTGTGTTGTAAACTCTGTAGCCTTTCGAGTGTTCAGAGTATCCCAACAACAGACACTTCTGTGCTTTGGAATCAAATTTGCTAAGATTCTCTTTATTGTTAAGCATAAAACAGACACATCCAAATGGATGAAAATAAGAAATGTTGGGTAATTTATTCTTCCACAATTCATATGGAGTTTTATTCAAGATAGGTCTTATAGAGATTCTATTTTGAATATAGCATGCTGTGTTGATTGCTTCTGCCCAGAAATGTTTAGCTATGTCAGTTTCTTGGATCATGGTGCGAGCCATTTCTTGCAAAGTTCGATTCTTTCTTTCTACAACTCCGTTTTGTTGTGGAGTTCTAGGGCAAGAAAAATCGTGAGATATTCCATGTGAATCAAAAAGTTCCTCAAAGTTTTTATTTTCAAATTCTCCACCATGATCACTCCTCACTCTGACTATTTTACAATTTTTCTCATTTTGTACTTGAGTTCAGAAGGAAGCAAACACAGAATGTGATTCATCCTTGTGTTTTAAGAATTTTACCCATGTCCATCTGCTGTAGTCATCAATGATGACTAGTCCATATTTCTTACCATTGAGAGAAGCCATTTTTACAGGACCAAACAGATCAATGTGAAGAAGTTCCAACGGTCTGGAGGTGGAAACAATATTTTTAGCTTTGAAAGAGGTTTTTGAAAACTTTCTTTTCTGACATGCTTCACAAAGAGCGTCTGAAGAATATTTCAGATTTGGCAAGCCTCTAACAAGACCAAGCTTGTTAAGCTGAGAGATTCTTCTTAGACTGACATGGCCAAGACGTCTGTGCCAAACCCATTGCTCTTCATTTACAGAAAGAAAACATTTTACATTTTGATGTTTTAAATTAGATAACTTAATTTTGTAAGTGTTGTTTTTCCTCTTTCCGTTGAATAGGACAGATCCATCCTTCTGACTTACAGCTTTACAAGATGTTTGATTAAAAATGAGATCATAACCACTGTCGCTAAGTTGGCTTATTGACAACAGATTATGCATTAGACCTTCTACTAACAGAACATTTTTAATGGAAGGAAGATTACCATTTCCAACGGTTCCGGAGCCAATGATTCTTCCTTTCTGATTTCCTCCGAAACCGACAACGCCTCCAGGTTTAAGTTTCAGATCTTGGAACATAAGCCTTTCTCCCGTCATGTGTTGCGAGCACCCACTGTCCAGGTACCATGACTGGTGTTTCAATGGAGCTATTAAGGATATCTGCAACATAAATTATCTTGTTTTTAGGTACCCATTTTGTGGGTCCTTTCACATTAGTTTTTCTAAAGGTTCTGACCCCTTTAGATTTCCTTACGTTAGCAAAACGGTGTGGAGTTTGTGCATAGTATTTGTGTTTGGAGTACTTCTTCAGTGGATGTGTTCGCGTAATCCTAGAGTTTGAACCTTTTGGTTCTGAATGCTTAAGATTTGTACCAGAGAGAATAAACTGTTTGGACAGAGGTATTATTTTGATGTTTTTGGTTTCATCATATGGTTGAGATGGTCCTGAATATCCTAGACCTCTACTACCATTTCTACTGACTCCATAGATCAGTGAAGCCATTTTGTTTCTATCTACACTTTTGGCAAGAAAATTTTTAAATGCTTTATCATATTTGTCTTCTTTACTAGTGTTAGCTGAGTTTGAGACCATTTCTTCTTCTACCTTAGATAATTTACATTTTAGGACAGAATTTGAGTTTTCTAAGACAAATATTTTCTCATTTTGCTCAGAGATGATTTTCTTATTTTTAGTAAGATCTTCTGAAGAAACTATAAAACTCTTTTTCAGGATTTTGAATTTGCTTTGAAGCTTTTGATATCTTTTGATAAGTTCAGTTAATCCTAATTCAAGTTCAGAACGTGATAAGGAAGAAAGTACCTCTCTTTCATCGTCGGAGTCTGATAGTTCTTCCTCTGACGAGTTGCTTCTGGTTTCTGCCATGAATGCCATGTTGACCCGACTTTCATCAGCATCATCTTCAGATTCTGAGTCATCCCAGGTTGCCATGAGACCCTTTTTGGTTTTCCTAGGTCTTTCTTCTTTCTTGGCCTTTGGATAGTCATATTTGAGATGTCCAGGTTCTTTGCATTCAAAACACGTAACATCTTTTCCATAGTTTCTTCTTTGACCAGATGTAGATTCGAATCTTCTCCTTGGTCCTTTGAACTTGTTCCTTCTGTACTTCCAAAGTTGACTTATCTTCCTTGATATGAGTGATATATCGTCTTCTTCTTAATCTTCTTCAGATTCTTCCATCTCTTCTTCTTCCTGATACGCCTTCTTCTTTTTTGGCTTTGCTTTTAGTGCAATGGATTTGTTTTTCTTCTGAGGTTCATCTCCTTGAAGCTCTATTTCATGACTTCTTAAAGAACTGATAAGTTCTTCAAGACTGATATTATTCAAATCCTTTGCAACTTTCAATGCAGTCCACATTGGTCTCCATTTTGCTGGAAGACTTCTGATGATTTTCTTGACATGATCAGCAGTAGAATAGCCTTTATTTAGAACTCTGAGTCTGGCAACAAGCATTTGAAACCTTGAGAACATGGTTTCAACAAACTCATCTTCTTCCATTTTAAAGACTTTGTATTTCTGGATTAGCGCAAGAGCCTTTGTCTCCTTGACTTGAGCATTTCCTTCGTGAGTCATACGAAGAGAGTCAAAGATGGATTTTGCAGTTTCTTTGTTTGTGATTTTCTCATACTCGGTATAAGAAATTGCGTTCAACAGAATGGTTCTTGCTTTGTGATGATTTTTGTAGGTTTTCTTTTGAGCATCTGTAAACTCACTTCTTTCAATCTTTTTACCTACAGAATCTACTGGATGACTGTAGCCATCAAGTACTAGATCCCATAGATCTAGATCAAATGATAAGAAATAACTTTCAATTCTATCTTTCCAATAGTCAAACTTTTCACCATCAAAGATAGGAGGTTTTGCAGTGTAAGATTCTCTTTTAATGACATTTGTTTCAGCAGTTGTTGGTGGTGGTGTAGTCATTGTTTTTCACACTTGGATCAGTACTGAACACTGTTAAGTGCTTGATAAAAATTCAATCTTTTTATCACTTCAGAACCGGAGCTCTGATACCAATTGAAGGTGTGAAAAATGCAAGAAAGGGGGGTTTGAATTGGTTTTTCAAAAATAATTGTTTCTTTTGAGTAACTTTCTTGTTAAAAACTTTTTCCCTTTTTCTAAAGAACAACAGCTTAGTTAAATAAAAAGATATAAACACGTTATGTTTATACTAGTTCACTTGAGAATCTCTCAAGTTAGTCTAGTCCACCCGTCAAGGTGATTTTGCCTCTCTCAACGAGGTCTTAATCCACTATTCAACAAAATAGTACACTGCACGAGCTACACAGCTGGTGACTAACAATAACCTCTAGAACCCACACGTTCTAGACTTCTCAAGTAATCCAACCACACAGGTCTTACTCAAGGCACAACCTCTAAGACACTCGTCCTAGACTTCTCAAGAGATCTAATCACTAAGACTCTCTTAAGGAATACAACTTTAAGTTCTAACACAATGAGTTTACAGAGAATTGCTTCTTATCAAGCTGATAACGTAAACAAGCTTTTAGACCAGAAATGACTTAAGAAAGAATGGAGTTAGAAAGTATTGTCGTTGTTCGCATATGTATATATTTTGAAATTCTGGTACATGTGCAGAATTCAGATGTCCTAGAGCATGCCGTTCGACATCTGGTCTGACATGATCACTAAGGGCAAGGTATATTGCAAAAATCATGGTACTGAAAAGATAAGAGCAAGACACACAGAATTATTAACCCAGTTCGGTCTAACACACCTACTCTGGGGGCTACCAAGCCAGGGATGAAGTCCACTATTAGTAGTATCAATTCAAAGCTAAACTACCCGTTTACAGCTTATCACTTAATCACTACCCAATGACCCTTCTACCTAGATCCTCTCTAGATATGAGAAACCCTTCTCACTCCCAATCATCGCAATGATGTCTAGCAGTTGACAATCCGCCACTGCATCAACGACTCTTTACCTATACAATAATTCAGCAAGGAAGACACCCTTCCCAAGACACAACTTAGAGTTACTTAAAAGCTTCCTCCAAGAACAATACTCCTCTTACTTAACAGTTTCGAGGATCACACTAACAAACTGTCCAACTCACAGGTCGAGTGGTACAGGAACCAACCCTAATAATAGAACTTTTACATCTTTGGTTGCGTTACCAAACTAGGTTATAAAACATCTATATATAACCTATTCCCAACTGGATTTGGGCCTACAAAAACATAGCAAATGAGCTGCTACAAATCAGCAGAAACTTCTGCTACAAAATAGGACTTCAATCTTTAACTTCCTAAAATATCTCCATATTTAGAAAGTGTATATTTTCCCATATTCTTCTCAATTTCAGACTTGAATCTTCAGACCTATAAATCAGCGCCTCGTGATTGCATAATATTTCAGACTATTCTGCATCAGTTAAAATCTAATAGAATTAACGAACCACTTCAGTTCTGGCGCGATGTCGAATGGACCTGCATGGGACATCTTGATACGACATGTTGTTCCAGCTGTTAACACTACTTCAGCTCAACATGTTCCAATGCACACTAGGACTTCTTGCTCAACCTGTTCTTCTTTAGCTAGATAAACAAAACTATCTAACATATTGCTACTATTATTTGTTTTACAAAATTAATGCCAACCCTTAAAATTAAAGAACTAACATTCTCCCCCTTTGGCAAATTTTGACTAAAACAAATACATAAACATTACAACTCAGATTTCAGCAGCAATCACAATTCTATACTACTGTCAGTAGTCATCAGCAACTACTGAACCTACCAGTAACCATCAGTAGCTACTGTGAACATCAATCCTAGAGAGACATCTTCTAGGGAATATTTGAATGATGTTAGGACATCATGTCTGACAACTCTTTTGGCAACACATTTCTATGAGCTCCATAACATCACCTTCGAGCATCCCACCACAATCACTTCAGGCAGCACATCAGGAGGTAAGAAGTAGAAAGTCCCGAAGTTATGCACATGAGGAAGAAGATATCCAATACTCCCCCTCAAATCAGGAATCTGAGGAACATTCTTCTACACATTTCTTTTTCATTTCAAGAAGGATCCAGCTACATAGAAGGACCAATGGTGGCATAAGAGATCTGCCCACCTTGATTGATTAGTCACCCCTAGTCGACAGAAGCGCCAATTTGCCAACCTGGGTAACTCAGAACACAAGTCACAACTGTGTTCATAGCTCAGGACACAAGTCACAAAAACACTCCAACCACCAAGATGGTTATGACTTCCTTCTTGTCATTTTTGATGCACCTGTACTGCAGACTCCAAACACCATTTCTCAACATCTGTGCAAAACTCCCTTTCTCCCCCTTTTTAGCCAAAATTTGACAGAGGAGGCCATCACAAAACCAGACCCAGGAAATGCTCACCCACATACGAACAAAGGCCATTAGAGACAGGAAAGGAAAACACTCACAGTTCTGAAGAGGAGAAACGACTGCCCCCTATAAATAGCTGACCAGCAACTTAGGAATTAACGAGCCTTGAATATGTCAAGGTTCTTGGTCAAAGAAACGCTACTCCATTCAACATTCAATGCCTACCTTCCAAAAACTTCCTTGACTGCCTTAAATGTTTCTCAACTGAATTAAGCCAATAACGTTCCATGCATAGGTAGAGACACGTGTTTTGCCTTATCCTTATACCACCGTCCAGAGTAATTCCTTGTTTGGCTCAAGAAAAACATGTCCTGTACCATGTTCTGACATCTTATCAGACAATGTCTGCTTGCTCACAACATTATCAGCCCAAGACTCCACAGACCCTTATACAAACCCATCTTCTTATCTGATGGATACTGAGACGACTTCTCTCAATCCCTTCTAGATTCCTTCAAGGCAGCAAAGTAAAGATAAAGTCACCCAAAACCACCAAATCTGCTTTTTAGACCTCTTCTACACAACTATGATGTATCTCATCATGAAGTTTGACATCACACTGCACAAACTTGACCAGCGCACATGCTACACAGAAATCTGCACCCTTGCAGTAATAGACCATAGACAACAACCTTAACTCCCCCTGACATGAAAAACCTTATGCAGATGAACACTTGACACCAGATGATAGCACAATGATGTTGCCACATTCTCAATATCAAGAACTGCCACTTCTTGTATTTGTTGAGCATAATCTTACCAGGTTTATGCCGAGTCCAACATAAAAGCCCACTTGATTTGGAATTTCACACATATTCCATAACAAATGTCTTTAGATTACTTGCAACACAAGATACGGATTGCCACCACCTTTTACTTATATTAGAAGAACCTTCAGCCATTCTGATCAGATCACACCACTGACAACAACCTTCTGTCCTTACATTCACAAGCACCTAAGAAGTCTTCATCATGAAAGTAGTCATGTATTGCCAGAACAAACTACTTAACATCAAGATTAGAATCTGCCCATTCTAATCCACATTATGTCAGAACTGCCACTTCAGACAATAATGTTGCTTCTTCCAACTCCACAAGCACAGTCCCAGACCTTCATCCAGGATACACAACAACCAATGATGTTGTAACATTATGTAGGACATCAGCCTTGGATAAAAGATCACACCTTCTGCATTTTATTCAGGTAATCACACACACCTGATCACAACAGTGAGAAATACACTCTCACACAATTCAGAAATCTGAATTACATCCACACATCAGATAACTACCAAGCTCCCAACAAGGTCTTTACCATCAGTCACATACACATCTCCATCAGACTCATACCTAGCTCCCGACAAGGTATTTGTTATCCAAGAAAGATTCACAAACAGACAGCAGATGATGCTCACTTCTTCATTCACACACTTTTGATACAGTCAGCTGATAAGGCTACCTCATGTTGTCATCAACCACAACCACTCAGAAAGAGTAAATTCCTGAACCATAATGTCCAGACTGCAGACTTGCATAATTCTCTAGACAAATACTTAGTCTCCCGTCGAAGTATTTACCCTTATGCATAACATCAATAATAGACAAATACTAAGTCTCCCGTCAAAGTATTTACTATTTGTCAGAAAAAGATTACCTTCTCACACAAGGTATGACAATTTGTTTGTAATCTTCTGCATACGTCTGACAATTTCTGATTCATGACATATATTCACAAGTTACTTTAACTTGGATCAGTGGCTTGATCTTGGACTTCTTTCTGCGCAAAACAATCTTGGCTGAACAAGCAACCACCTGAATTGATGTTCCAACACATCTTCACAGAGTTTTTCTTAAGATATCGTCTATAGTAAGGCTCTAGCACACGTGGATCAACTATCAGTGGCTGATCAAGCTTCCAGGTCATATCTCATTCAGCAGCAGGAACAGCTCAAGAGTCTTCTCCTTAAATCACAGCATCTTGCCTGACTTTGAGATGTTGGATGTCACCAACATTCCACAACCAATTTGCCTCTTCTTAAACCATCAGCCAAACTCATCCAAGCGTACAGTCACCAACCAACCCCACCAGTTGATTCAACTCCACAATGCTTAACCCTTGAAGGTTCTCCACTACACCAGAATAAGAGTTCTATGCTCTCATAGACTTGATAAATGTCATCAAGTTTGAGTAAACAACCTCCATCCTGACTCAGAGAAACATTATCCAGACAGCTTGAGACAATAAATTCTTAATTCATCAGGTCAGAATCTGCCAAGAACACTTCAGAGAATCATACATTCTCCCTTTTAATAACAGCACCGACTGTGATTAGATTATATCAATCCTAGGCACACACAGTCAATACTTATCTAGCTTCACAAGATCATTCAGAACATGCTTCCAAATAATAGAAAAAAAACATGACCTTTTTTATCTTTGACCTTCATGTCCAAGAAGTCTGCTAGAGATAATACTTCTTGAATCTCAGGTTCTCCACTCCTGTAGCAAGGACCAGAAATAAACTGACCTCAGGAGTAACATGTTGATCACACCTTGACCAACTCACACAACTAAGATAAGTTCCAGGGCCAAAACCTTCTTAGACATACCACCCAGATGCCTCCTCTTCCAGATCAGGAGTAGGCTCCAAACTCATGTGATCAAACCACATTAGTTTAGCACCCAGAGCATCTGATATGCCATTCCTTTAGACACCAGAATTTTGCATAATTCTGACAAGATGTTCTAACACAAGATAGGACATCATTCCATGAAAAAACAAAGTCTGGAGATTAACCCTTTTAAGAAAAGAAGCAAAAGTAAATTACTTCTCACTATCTTCAGATCTCTTCCTTACAACTTCACTTATCAATGCCTTTATGAGTGGACTTGAACAATAATCTTCTAGTATCGTTGACAAAGTAAGTTGAAGTAGTCTTGCATATATCCCATCGACATGGTATATACACTTAGAGAAGCACAACCTTCTCAATTGCAAACGCAGCGGACCAAAACACAAACTCCTCAAGACCTTCAGGTGTCACATATCAGCCCTAGCATCATAATCCAGGTGACACCACAATACCACAGGTTTGAACATAAATCAAACCACAACACAACAGCTTTTCAACCACTCCTCCAAGCGTTCAGCACATGCCACTGCCTGTCACGAACAGTCCATCCTTCACTTCTAGGGACCATTCTCACACCTATATGAACTTCTCCAAGTTCAAACAACTTTTCAGTAGAAAGCTTCTACCTTGACCATGAACCAGAAAGTATCTTCCCTCAGATCTCATCCAGATACAGAACAGAATGACCTGCTCTGATACCAATTGAAATTCTGGTACATGTGCAGAATTCAGATGTCCTAGAACATGCCGTTCGACATCTGGTCTGACATGATCACTAAGGGCAAGGTATATTGCAAAAATCATGGTACTGAAAAGATAAGAGCAAGACACACAAAATTGTTAACCCAGTTCGGTCTAACACACCTACTCTGGGGGCTACCAAGCCAGGGATGAAGTCCACTATTAGTAGTATCAATTCAAAGCTAAACTACCCGTTTACAGCTTATCACTTAATTACTACCCAATGACCCTTCTACCTAGATCCTCTCTAGATATGAGAAACCCTTCTCACTCCTAATCATCGCAATGATGTCTAGCAGTTGACAATCCGCCACTACATCAACGGCTCTTTACCTATACAATAATTCAGCAAGGAAGACACCCTTCCCAAGACACAACTTAGAGTTACTTAAAAGCTTCCTCCAAGAACAATACTCCTCTTACTTAACAGTTTCGAGGATCACACTAACAAACTGTCCAACTCATAGGTCGAGTGGTACAGGAACCAACCCTAATAATAGAACTTTTACATCTTTGGTTGCGTTACCAAACTAGGTTATAAAACATCTATATATAACCTATTCCCAACTGGATTTGGGCCTACAAAAACATAGCAAATGAGCTGCTACAAATCAGCAGAAACTTTTGCTACAAAATAGGACTTCAATCTTTAACTTCCTAAAATATCTCCATATTTAGAAAGTGTATATTTTCCCATATTCTTCTCAATTTCAGACTTGAATCTTCAGACCTATAAATTAGCGCCTCGTGATTGCATAATATTCCAGACTATTCTGCATCAGTTAAAACCTAACAGAATTAACGAACCACTTCAGTTCTGGCGCGATGTCGAATGGACCTGCATGGGACATCTTGATACGACATGTTGTTCCAGCTGTTAACACTACTTCAGCTCAACATGTTCCAATGCACACTAGGACTTCTTACTCAACCTGTTCTTCTTTAGCCAGATAAACAAAACTATCTAACATATTGCTGCTATTATTTGTTTTACAAAATTAATGCCAACCCTTAAAATTAAAGAACTAACATATTTCTTCAAGTCTTTGAGCTTCCTTTTATAGACGAGTGAAAAGAGCCGTTGAAATGAAATCATGATAGCTAAGTAGGCTTACGGCTTGGAAGCGTGAGGACAGGTACAAAATCTTCTGGATGTCTGTGTCAGATTGTCTTGTTTGTATTTCGCATAGTCTTCGAGAATTTTAACGTTGTAATGTGGTACAGCTGTACAGTGTGGCAGATTTTCTTGGTTTCTCGACTTCAGAGTTTTTTTTGTGAGCGTGAGTAGGAATGGAAAACATTGTATGGTTCTTGTGATTATCAAGTCTTCGAATCATCAGCTCTGCGCTTCCAGAATCTTCAGAACTTGTCTTTTGAACCTTATTTTCTAAATCCACTTTCTTCATATCCAGAGGCTTCTGATGTTAATTTAATAAAGCATGAGTGGAATCTTTATAGCAGAATATTTGATGCTTCAAGTCTTCCGTTGATTGAAGAAGTCCATTAGGAATCAGTCTTCAGAGCTTCAACACTTGGTCTTTAAGAGCGTTATCCTTTTCTGCTTTAAGTCTTCCGAATCTTCAGAGCTTGTCTTCGGAGTCTTCAGAACTTCTTGTTTGAAAATCGTGAGGCTTCAGCAATTTGACTTTGTTCCATCAGAACCCTTGTCTCATCTTCAAATTGAGTTCTGTTCTTCGAAGCATCTTACATTAAGCATTGCACTAAATTACGGAAGCAGAACCTGTTTGCTAGGTTCTCACACATAACAACATTAGTTGCACAAAATTGTTCATACAAATATTCATCTGTTATCATCAAAACTTAGAGATAATATTGCAGAACCAAATCTTGTTCTCACAGTACCTTCCCTAAGTATAACCAACCCCCGTACCTTTGACCTCTCTTTGCTTAGCTTTAGGCCTTGCTTTTTGCTTTGCATTTTTTACTTATGGTTTTTGTTCGATCTTTTTTCCCTTCCCTTGGATAAAATAAAATTTCGGTGGTGATATCTTATTTTGCAAGCCAAGCTGATCCCATAGCTTTGGTATCCAATTTTCACCGTGACGAGCACCAAATGAATATTTTTAACAAGAATACCAGCAATATCCATTTGAGCTTATGACAAACAAGAAATGCCATCTTCTAGGTGGCTTAGTTGATGGCACACTTTGGTTGTGTTCAGTCAATGGCGCACTTTGGTTGCTGGAAGTAACAAATTCCTCATTTCTTGGAGAAGTTCCAGAAATGGATAAGTGCTATTATCACAACTAGTTACACTATAAGATATTTCACTTGGACCAAAAGTATCAAAGCTCCCAAATGCCAGACCACTTTTAAAAGCCTCGGGCACTTGGAAATGGTTTGGGGAAAGTAACATGTTGCCTTAACTCAGCTGATTGCACATGAGCTTCTAAAGCTGAGACTTATGTGGCATTGGTTGTCTTAGAAACATCTTGAGATGATTTCAAAGAGTTATTCAATGATAAAGGGAGTGAGAGTTGCAAGGGCTCAATAGGCTTCAGAGTAAAAAATTTCTTTAGCCTTGAATGGATTTGATAGTTCACATGACCCAATTAGTAACTGTTAGACAATAGGCTTCAATCTAGAGGGGGTGAATAGATCACAAATTTTAAAATATAACTTTTGGCAAAAAATTGTTTTCAAAAGTTTATGGCACAACAGAAACAACCTGAATCGAATCGTCTAACTGAACCTACTATCGAAGAGCTCAAATATGCATAATGTAAACCTATGGAATGATAATAAACACAAATTGTTCAACAACGATTAATTCACAGATCAATCAAATGCAAAGCTATTCATAAAGCTTATTTCCAATGAACACAAATTAATTAAAATACTCAAAGGTAATTTATCGAACACTTTGTGTGCGATCTATAATGATTTAAAATTTAATTTGTTTTATTGATGTTTAAAAGCCAATCACAACTAAAGTTATTATGATTATATCAACAATAACACTTTAAAAGATAATTGAAAAACAATTTCCGATCGAATTGATCAAACAACTATGAACTCAATAATTTGCAAGAACAACAATTTAAAGAAATAGAGAGATAGATAGATATATAGATAGATAGATAGATAGAGAGAGAGAGAGACACACACACACAAAGATTTGTTTAGGCAGTTCCCTAATCGGCCTCGTTATGGGTATGTTTGCCCTCAATCCAAAATCGAATTGAGATACTTGCAATTAACCTTATCTTTGCAAAAATGTTTATACAAGAGATGAATAACTCTAACCCGATAAACCCTATGGTTTGTTGTTGATTCTACCACCTCCAAACCCTTGATCAAGTCACCAACAATGCTGCTACAATCCACCTGTTCTTGATTACTTGCTTGCAAGACCTCCTCGTCTTTAAATTTTTTGCCCTAGCACGCACTTGTTGAACCTAAGATTCCTGAACATGATTCACCGTCTCACGATACTCCCTTGCAAGGAAACCACCTTGTCCTAGGGCCTTTACTCGGCCGAATCTGTGTTAGTGTGATCTTGTCCAAAACCTTAAAATCGCAATGATCTTAAAGGAAAACCCCAACTTAGTTTTCTTATTTGAAACACACAAAGATCCCAACCCAATATTCTCGATTACACCAACCTAATTGGACGTTATCAACCCTAATATAGATGGCCACCCAATCATAAAAATGATTATGTGTAGTTTGATTGTGTGTATGCATATAAGAAAGGTTGAAGATGATGGGAAAACTTTGTAATTTTGGTTTCGTTTAGGTTTTACACTAGTACCTTGCTAGAAAAAGGTGCATGTATGAGTGTGTGTGTGTGTGTGTGAGTGTGTGTGTGGAAATAGGCAAAAATAACACAAGAAAAATAAGATGCAAAACAAAATTTAAGTTTTTGAAAGCTACAGGTTGGCCTATAAAAGCAATAGGTCGGCCATTCAAGGTACTCAGGTCGACCTAAGTGAGGCAACCTATGGATAGAGCCTACAGGCTTTAATATTGATGCATGGAGGTCGGCTTGTACAAGCTATGTGTCGACCTATACTGAAGCAAAAGATTCTATAGGTCGACCTGAACTCATATGTGTCGGCCTATGCAAAAATTTTCACACATAAAACTTTGTTTTTGATGTATGAAGCATTCCTAGACATTTCCAATCATTCTCAAAACCATTTGTATGCATCCTAAGACAAAAATGATCAATGCACATCTAAACTTTGGTTGTTATTGCCCAATATACAAAAATGCTAACGTACTCTCCTAGTTTTAACATCATTCAAAACATGGGTAGATGGAAGAATGCACTCACATACTCCCCTTTTTTTATGATGGCAAAACTTGAATCATATAGACATTACGTTTTTTTTGGTACACTAAATAACTCCCCCTGAATATGTGCATTCACCTCCTCATAATCTTCTCCTCCTTTGTGTAATGCCCTGTATAATATATACCTAGAATAATACAATACAAGCATTTTATTTGGTACTGACACCATCATAAGTGCCTAATGGCGTAATTCACACACTTGACCATTTCTAAAACATAAACATAATCTATGGTACAAGATATGGAAACTAGCCAAAACAAAAATCTAAGATCAATATACAATATCCTTAATTGTATACAACAAATTACACAACGGAAAACTAAAGCTAAGCTTCTCTTTAAACATCCAAGCATAGCTCTACTTGTAAATGAAACCTGCAAACACTGCCTGAAAAGTAGCAACAATAATGGGGTGAAATATTAAATCTCAGTGAGTTCCCTATTTTATGGATTCTCTCGGCTTTACAGGGTTCTAGCCAATCCTAACTCAAGTCAAGGGGGAGGGAAATGACCTTGAGTTCACAATCTCACACTATATGGAAACATGTTCATGAGTTCACCAACTCAAAATATCACTAATCGATAACCTTACCAAGGCATCCCCTTTTCCCGTCCGCTTCTACGTCTAGAAGTCGACCCGAGTCATGGATCCTTGTAGTTACTTGACATACGAAATAGATTCGGAATTAAGGGACATGTTATCACCTTAATTCGTCACTTCACATGGCCCGTACACCGTCACAAGTCTCTTTACCATATAGGCATCATTCGTACTACACGCGGGAATTAAACCTGCCAAGTAATTGTGCACATGTTTCAGAGGAGCTAGAGGCCCATGAAATTGCAACTCAAGATAAATAGTTACGATTACGTGATCTCACACACAAATGTGATTGTATTCGACAATCACAAGGCCACATTCGCCTTAAGGCCTCTTTTGCCTTTTCTCATAATCACAATGGTTCACACATGTTCCATACTAGTGTTTCACTTTCTCCTAGACCAATACTCGTCACGGATGCACCTTTCTACATTGAATGCACGAGCATCGCCATCTAGGTTCTCTATCACAATCCTAGTCACAACCTAGAATTATACCATTTTGTTTTGGGGTAAAGTTTCCTCACTCTTCTTAATTTGTTTTAAGCATGCATATTCTCTCAATCATACTTAACAACAATTAGTTAGACATGGTATAACATAATTTGCATAATCGAAACATTTATCACAACATAACACATAAACATTATTTTCACTTAATTACATAGTTAACAAAATTCTTAGGTTCCCTCCGATTCATTTAATCAGGTATTGAAATCAACATTTCTCACTCTTATCCCGTAGGATATTTTCATAGCTTTCCATCGGCTATTATCATGCCTCGATCGGAGTTACGATCCAAAAGATATATATGGTTTTTTAAACATTTCACAAACATCACGTTTCTATATTTATCTTATCAATCCATGGCATATAGCCATGTTTCTACCTCACCATCTCATAGAGCATAGAATTAGCTTTCCAACGCTTCCGACTGGGCATCAAACGGAGTTACGAAACTCAAGTTACGCCCATTTCAATTTTCATTTTTCTGCCAATAACAGTGGTAATCGATTACCCACTTTGAGTAATCGGTTACTCGCTCAAAAACAGCTCAGAAACGTCATTTTTACACAGGTAATTAGTTACTCAAATAGGGTAATCGATTACTGTCATAACAGAGCCCTAAAAACACATTTTTCTCATCACAAAACTCAATGGAACTTCATAGAAACACATTGCAACATAATAGTGAGTATCATAGGTTATTCTTACACCTATCTCGACTATACTACGCATTTTATATCGCATTTCATCCGTTAGATTTCATTGATTTATCCGTTTAATCATTTTCTCTCAAATTTAACCTAAGTTCTAAACATATATTTCTAGAACTTAAAGTGTCTAACTAGAACCCACCTTAGCATTGAAGAGGAGGTTGAAGAAGATGATGAACAATGATCCAAGTTCTTCCTCTCTTCTTCTCTCTGTTTTCCTCTTTCTCTTCTTTCTCCCACTTTCTTCTTTTCTTCTTCATTACTAACTTTTTCTTTTCTTTCTCTTATAACATATATATATATATATATATATATATATATATATATATATATATATATATATATATATGTGTGTGTGTTTGTGTGTGTGTGTGTCTATATATATATATATATATATATATAGACACACACACACACACACACACACACACACACACACACATATATATATATATATATATATATATATATATATATATATATATATATATAGACACACACACACACACACACACATATATATATATATATATATATATATATATATATATATATATATATATAATATAATCCATCAGGGTAAAATATCTCCAATTGATATTTTGTCGTCTCAACCAAATCGATCAATTATTAGAGTCACCATAAAATTCTCTCTTGGACTAATAATTATTGATCTGTCTCTTTCATTAATAATTGGTCTCTTAAGAGTTCACCAGTTGCTCTATTGATCCCAATTGATAATACATAGAGCACTTAGAGAATTCCATTATTTCAATTGATCAGAGATAAAGCACATATGCACTCATCTGATCTCCAATTGAGCATTTAGATAATATGGGGTATTACACTTTGACAACATAAAAAAGAGACAAGTAATTCGTTAGAAGCATCACATAGATGCATAGTTCACATATATCTTATACTACACAGAGACAATTACAAAGAGTAAGTGGTGCACTCACATACATAACATATGTAAATAACACAAGCTTAATAAATAAACCAGCAATACTCATATTTATTGATTTTAATTAATCATAGTACAAGCACGACATCAATACATAAACCAAACAACATAACAACAAACCAAACCAAAATAAAAATGCATGGAGACATAAAATAAAAACTGGATGCATGACCAACAAGAAGTAAATCCTAAGACACACGACAGAAACGATCCATACTTTGCATATCATTGTCTTTCACAACCTCCAGGACTCACTCCACGAAACCAATCTTGACCATCGCTTCCAAACTGACGGTCTAAGAAGTTACACATTTCTTGATAGAATTGTGTATAATGATGGAGATCTTCATTCTGGGCATGAATCATGTGATTGACCCTTGTAATGGTTATAGCCGTATTCGCATCCATTTCCTCCTTCAAAGAAACTAATTTCTTTGTTACAAAAGATGTAAAATCTTCAAAGTTTGCATCTTAGATCTTTATGTGTTCTTGCATAGTGCGGAGCTGAACCATTTGAGCATCTTGTTTGATGAGCATATTTTGAAGAAGTGTTGTGATGGAAGATTGATCTTCATGAACATCATCATTCCTTTGACCAGCATCATGGTCTATTTCTTGCATAGGTTCATCGTCCCTAACATGTGGCTCAGTAGTGGAGTCTGTAAATTTTGTAGAACCATCAAAGTTGCACACCTTCTGTCCATGTTTGCCCAACCTGAGGTAATATGCTTGACGTTCCTCATCCCAAAAGTATCCCTTATTTGTTAAGGTACATTGGGAAAATTCTTGAATTGAACCAGGCGACATGAACAGCAAGTTTGGCACGACAATGTTTAAGAAATTGAGAATTTTGGAAATCATACACGTGTAGTAGAAGGATGCACCTTTATTACACTCCTTGATGGTGAACATTCGGTAGACTAAGTAATGTGACCAGTTGATATGAATCTTGTGCATAAGAATATACATAAAAGGGATTTATGCACTGTCTACTCTTGAGTACCCTCCTTTCTTTGGGCGCAAAATATGTGAAACTAACCATAAGAGAATCCTTGGAACCATCTTGAGTTGACTGACTGCTAGAGCCTCATGATAGTCCTTCAACCTAGGCACTTTGAGCATCTCATTCAAATGAGTATTCCGTTCGAAATCCTTATGAATATAGAAATTTGTTACCAACGTATCAGGCTCATCCTCAGCATCAGGATCACAAATAGAAATATCAAACAGTTTCTTCCATATATCATTAGTAACCTCTTAGACACTATTGTCAATTGTGAATTTGAAGGAAGATATGTTCCGTTCATGCAGTCTGGAGTAGAACACCCCGACAAGGTCTTCGTTGTAGTCTTGTGACAACTGCAGAAAGTAGTTTATTTGCTTGTGCTCGACAATTTTAACAACCTATGGAATCTCTAGGCATCCAACCACTGTTGGCTTCCACATGTGATGCTTCATGGCAAGACAACACTGATGCTTTTCTTCGAATTCTGTAACGCAATTGTCTGAAACCAGAGAGAACATAGTTTATGGAACGGTTGAAGATGCATCAGCCTTTCCCTTATCACTTTTGTTTTTCACAATTTTAGGTGTCATTGAAATGTGCTAACAGAAATTTGAGAGTGATATGATGTTTGGAGAATGAGGACAAATGAAGACAATTTATAGAAAACTAGGAATGCAGAAAATTAAAGGTTTTAGGAACATGGATAGATGAATGAATTAATGAGATAAGTTGAACAACAATACTGGAGAATTGAAGGACCTTGAAGGAGTTACAATGACTGATTGAAATTGAATGGAAATTGAAACAGTTTCATGAATCAACCATGAATGTTGGAAAATGAAGCATTCTGGCCAAATATGCATTAATTCGTCCATTCACTGTCATAGGCCGACCTAAGATACTACGCGTTGACACATACTGAAGCATAACCAATAATAATTTCAAAAAATTAAATTATGTGTCGACCTGAAATAACATGTGTCGACCTATACTGTAACTTTTCTGAAATATGTAAAATTAATTTTCATAGGTCGACCTATACGAAAGTGTGTTGACCTGAAGACTTCAAAACTTCAAAATTCTGACTCAAATGGACTTTTAGTGACCGTGAAAGACTTATAATGACTCAAGTTGACTCATGCACCCTAACTTGATAAGAGTCATATGCATATAATAGATTTGTATGGTTTGTTAGTTAGAATCATGCAATCATAAAAACTCAAGCACGAATTGGTTTAAGATAAAGATGAAACATGAAGACACTTATGTGTAGTTACTATATGCATGTAAAATGCAACACACAACAGTCACATTGAAATATTTGGATGTAAACACACATCACAAATATCATACACATAATTCATCATATACCTTTGAGAAATAAACAGGTAAAAGAAATACTTACTTACAAAACAAGAAAAAAGATTGAACGATATTACCTCACCGTACACATGACGGAGGATGCACCTGCATTCCACGAAGAACTTTTGAATGAAAGTTGAAATTAATGCAATACGTGCCACAAAACACAATCGAGACCAAAGTGCTCTTGCCACTTTTCTTCTTGTACAAGTATTTGAAAGTGTGACTAATAATGTATCCAAAAAAGGTGATTGACTTGATGATTATCCTTGATGTTGGACTCTGAATCTTGTTCAATCGTGATGATTATATTACTCCTCCTCATGTTTCATCATCTTAGGTTGATCACTCCAATTTGATGTACTTGAGTATGTCTTATTGAAGATAAACCTGCATTATTGAACATAATACCTTTCTGACACTTCTCAAATAGAACATTAGTAATCATTCACACACTATTACCACTTTAAAGAAAACACTAAGATTTAACCTAATTGGTAATGTAACACCCCGATTTTAGTAATTATTTATTTATATTACTTAATTGAGTGATTTGTGAATTATTTGATTTATGATTTATTTGATTTTCTTGATTTATTGAATTTATGTGAATTGTTTGATTTATATTTATTATTGGAAATTATATAAATTAATTGATTTATTTAATTTATTTGAATTAATTAATTTAATTGATTTAATTGAAATATATGATTCATTGGATTATTTGAAATAATGAATTTGTTTGGATTTATTTGAAATAATTAATTTATTTAATTACTTGATTTATTTGGATTATTTAAATTATGTAATTTATTTAATTGATTCTATTTGATAGAATTTTATAGATTTACTAGATATTGGTTGGGCTTAACGTGGTGTGTTAATATTAAGTGTGATGAGTTGGTTTAGACCCAACAACTTTAAGACTAGTTAGGGTTTAATGAATAGTGTAGAAGTTAGTAAGAAAGAGGAATTAGAAACAAAAGAGAAGAAGAAAAGAGAAGAGAAGAAAGAGTAGAAGAGAAGAAGAAGAGTGGAGAAGGAGAACTCAAAATCCAACTCAAGAAATTCTTCCCAAAACTAAGGTAAGAGTGGGGTTTTACTCATTATTGGGATTATTGGATGATAATTAGTGGGTAGAAATGGGTTTAGATTAAAATTCCCAAAATTTTCTATGAAATTGAAATTATTAGGTTTAATACTAATTTTTGAAAAATGTTAATTTTAGTGTGTTTAGAATTGATTTTTGATAATAGTATAGAGACCCATTTAATATTTAGAATACCCATTGGAAGTTGGAAAATTGAAACAATTATATTTGTTATTCACTGTAGCGAAATATCATGATAAAATGAAACGTGACTTTGTTTTCCTCTTATACTGTAGTGGCTTAGAAGTGGTTCCTAGTACATGTAGTTCTGCAGCGCATAGATTTTTATTACTAGGCGAGGAAGTAATGGATGTAAATGATAAACTTTGTAGATTTAATATTAAATTAGTATGAGAGATATTAAGAGGCAATTCATTTAAATAATTGGCAATAGGAGTAGTTCTTCCACATTTCCTATAGCGGAACGAATTGGTGAGGATAATTCCCTCATTAAATGCCTCGCCAATTCCAATATGTGTACAAGAGTGTAACTTTAATTAGGCATGTGATATTGGTTGTTTTCGCTTGCCCTGTAGCTCAATTATTGGACGGTAGGTGATTAATTTATTCATTCCTGTGCGTATGGAAAGAATAGGGATGGAGATACTTGCTCTCATAATTTTGCTATGCATGATTAATGACTGGTGAGCCATATATATACAGTAAGTATTATATTAATTGGAAATGAAAATCACCTTTTCCCAACATCATTCTATAGGCGCAGTAATGGTTACTAGTAGCATAAGGAAATGGCATTTAAGTGTGGTAGCTAATGGAAGGAACATATGTAATTGGTAATAAATAATAGGCAGTTCATGTGGCATACATATACATAATAATAAGTGGCTATGAGGCGTCTTGTGAAGTAGTCTCTTGTTAATTTTTTGGTGTCTGTCATTATTATTATTGGTCTGTTTTAGGGTGGGTGTTCTTGGAGGTTTTATTAGTCCAATTTTAGCATTAGCTGGTTCTGGTGTAAAGCTTAATCTGGTGAGATTTTTCATTTTGGTCTGCACCAGTTATTGTATTTGAAGCACTCCTGGTGCTGGTTTTCTTATTAATAAATTTGGCCATTTCAAAAAAAAAAGTGGCAAAACATGTGATATAGGCCATGATGTGGGAATTGTAGCAAGAATGATTCATTTCAAACACTGACTGTTGTAGCGTAGGATACTTGATAGTACCTTATGGTCAATTGAAAAAGGGATAGTATCAAAATTAGGACTTGTATTAATTAAATAATGGGATCATGTCTTGATGTTAGAATTCTTTTTTTAGTTTAATTATATATTTCATTTCATTAATATACATAATAATAATAATAATAATAATAATAATAATAATATCTCTTTACTTAATTAATGAGATCTATTTTTAATTATCATATGGATAATGAATTTAATTATTGATAATACTTTAATTATTCAATATTTAATCGGTAATTTGTGTTTCGTGAGTTGTGATTGGATCGAGTCAATCCTTGTGTATTATTTGTTGATGGCGGCGATGATGTTTAAAGCATGAGTACCTTGATTATGGAATTGTGTTTGTGTGCAATTGTGTGGTAATTCAAGTGTGATGAATTATTGATGATATGCTTGGATATTAAGATTAGGGAATGGTCTTAATTGCATATGGTTGTTGATTACATACGCATCATTTGTGTCAAGAGGCAATGCTTGCTAGTTCCGTGGGAGCTAGTTACTTGTCCCAAACCTAGAGAGGGGTTTGAAAGCTTAGGGGACGGGATTTTGTTTGTTATTGGTCTAGGGGACGGACCGGGTTTAAGTGTAAAAACCGAAAAATAATAACAAGTGTTGGTACCACATGGCATGAGTTGCATTGAGTCTGGCATCGAGTCACATTGCATATATGTTTATTATATGGAAGTATGTGTATGTATGTGACTTGTTGAATTGGTGAATTGTATGGTTACTTGAGTAATACTTTGTTGATAAAACTTTGAAGTGTGAGAATGATTATAATTATGTTTGTATGCCTTTAAATTAATTATTATCTTATGATTTCAATATTGATGTGAATTCTAACCCTTATGTTAGAATGATGTTTTATATGACATCGCTCAGGTACCGAGGAGTATAGTTGCTCGTAGCGCGAGGTAGCCGTTGGAGTAGCTGATTAGTTTCTTTATTTATGTTGGGTCGAGTCATGCTCTGATCATGTAATACTAGGATCGTTTCGGTTTATGTTTTAGAGATACATTACGTACTCTACTTTATGCTTTTATGTTTATTTCACTTGTATGAAGTTTGGCTTTCATGCCTAAGTATTGATTATGAATGTGATGAGCATGAGACTTCTTTATGTCAATTGTGAATAACTTGGAATCCACTGCTTCATGCTAATGTGATAGTATTTGAAAAGCATGAAATTATTTATGTATTAATGAGCATGACATGAATTGTATGATGTATTGAACAATATGTGTGACACCCTTTTTGTGAAAGGCACGATTATTTACTCTGATTTATTTATATATTTTCTGCGGGGTTTAGAAGGCTGTTACAGGTAACACAATCCACCTTGTTAGTCACATAAATCAAAACAATAAGGACATGTCAGTGTGTTGTGCCTTGATGCTCTACAAACGAGATCCAATACTCTCTTCATAGAATCAAGACATTTTTCCTGCATGATTAACAAATAGTGCTAGGTATCCAATCTTCATTGGGTCCTTGGGGATTAGTACAACTTTGGTTGCATCTAGGAATCCGTTGAAAGGCACCTTTAGGAGCAAAAAGTTTCCTAAATTTGTACTTTGCAATGGTGTGACCCTTTTTGCAACAATAGTGACAATACAAGTTAAGAAAAGATAATCTTTTGCTATTTGGTTCCTTTTTAATGTAATTATACCTTCTATAAGGATTATAAGATGGTAAGTCATATTTTAAAGTATCTATAGCAAAAACAACCTTAGGTCGCAAAGCCTTATCTAATTTAGCTTTAAGAGTCTTTGACTCCTTTTACCAAATATGACAAGCTTCACAACCAAACCACAAAGATTTAGGATCCTCATCTTGATCCTTTAGAATATCTAACATATATTTCCTTAGTGCTTCCATATTATTTTCATTTTATGAAATCTTAGCTTCTAAATGAGAAATAATTCTTTTATTTAAAGCTAATCTTTTAAAAGCATTTATGGCTTGTCTTTGTAGATTTTCAAAAGATTCTTGAAGTTGAGAAAAAACTAAATCATGAGAAGCTTGAAGTTTAGAGTGACTTACAACCTTTTTCTTTCATTTGTTTGCCATATAGCAAAACTTAGCCGATTCAACACTTGACGTAGAGCTATCATCACTTGATGAATCACTTTCACTCTCCCAAGCGGCATAAGCTCTTCTAGATTTTCTAGATGATTTGTGATGGCCTCTTTCCTTTTCTTTCTTGATTTTAGGACACTCCGGCTTAAAGTGACCGGGTTTACCATAGTAGTAACAAGTACTTCGAGACTTCCCTTTTTTATTCTCATCTTCTTTTAAGGAACTTGATAACCTTCTTGATTTATCATGGTATTTGTCGGGATATTTGTTACCATGTTTCAACATGTATTTATTGACCCTCTTTATAAACATTCCTATGTCTTCTTCGTCAGATTCATTGTCATCTTTAGATTTACAATACCTAAGCTTATCATTTGAGGAATGAGCTATAAGTCTTTAGAGCTATGGACTTCTTCCCTTCTTCTTTTTCTTTCCATTCTCCTTCTTCATTTTCTTTTCACATTCTTTTTCGTATTTAGCTAAGCAAGTGAGCTCTTACTCATGCTCTTCCAACTTACCAAACAAAGTCGTGAGATCAAGTGTCTTAAAATTATTTGCCACTTTGATAACGATTATCTTTGGTTGCCATTACCTAATTAAACATCTCAAAACTTTGTTAGTAGCAAGTTCATTGGAAACAGGATTACCCGGAGCACTTAATTGATTAATAAGATGTGTGAATCATTTTCACATATCTGCAATGGTTTCACCATGCTCAATACGAAACATTTCAAACTCTTGATTTAATGGGTTGATTCTAGCTTGTTTGACATCATTAGTACCCTCATGGGCAATCTCTAATGCGTCCCACATAGCCTTGGCGGTCTCACAATGAGAAACAGGATAAAACTCATCAACACCTAAAACAGATGTGAGAATATTTTTCGCTTTCCAATCATGTGACCATAATTTCCAATCATTAGCATCCCATTGTGCTTCCGATTTAAGTATGGTAACACCTTCATTTGTCATGGTTATTTCATTCGAACCATTTTGAGCGTCCCATATACCTTTGTCAACGGAGTTAACGTGAATACGCATAAGAGTTTTCCAATAGCCATAATTTTTGCCAGTGAAAATTGGTGCTCTATTGTATGCTCCCTTAGGTTCGGTAGCCATTCTTTTAAAAAGTAAATCTGAAGCACGAAATTAACCGATGCTCTTGATACCACTTGTTAGATGATAGACTTTGATCTAGAGGGGGTGAATAGATCACAAATTTAAAAACAAAACTTTTGGCAAAAATTGTTTTCAAAAGTTTATGGCACAACGAAAACAACCCGATTCGAATCGTCTAATCGAATCTACTATAAAAAAGCTCAGACTGTGGTTAACAGCTGTTGAATGTCTTTAAGTCTGTTTCCCTTCTTCATCCAATGCTTCTTCTGGATATGTTCCGTAGTTCATTCAATGTTTTACTGAATATCTCTGATGTTTGCTTGAATATCTCTAATGTTTGCTTGTGTTCCAGAGTTTATTCAATGTTTTCCTGAATATCTCTGATGTTTTCTTGAATGTCCCTGATGTTTTCCTAATATCTCGAATGTTTGCTTATGTTCCAGAGTTCATTCAATGTTTTTCTGAATGTCTCTGATGTTTTCCTGATATCTCTAATGTTTGCTTGTGTTCCAGAGTCCATTCAATGTTTTCTTGAATGCCTATGATGTTTTCCTGAATGTCTCTAATGTTTTCCTAAATGTCCCCGTTGTTTTTCTGATTATCTTTGATGTTTGCTTATGTTTCAAAGTTTCATTCAATGTTCTCCTGAATGTCTTTGATGGTTGATATTGTTTTTTTTCCAGGGTTTGTTCAATGCATTTCTGGAAAAAAAACCTCTGATGACTGTGACCCCTTCCCCAGTAAAATTGCTTTTGCTTTCTGGATGTTCTTGAGTATTCCAGAGTAAAGTTGAATGCTTTCTTGGCATTCTTTGTTGTATCCTCAGATTTGGTCTCGTTCCACATCTAATCTTTTTCTAGATGTTTTTGATATGTTTTCCAGAGTGTGATACTTTCTTCATCTAATGCCCTCCCGGATGTCTGTTTCTCTGTTTAGGGCTTGTCTCTCTCTTTCCAAATATTTCTGGATACTCTTTGTCACCTTGACGAATTTCCATAATATCTGTGTTCCTCAGCTGTGTTTCTTTGAGATCTGTTAATTTCCCCTCTGTGGTGTTCCCTTTGTTCTTTGCTTGGTTTTTTCCAGCAGTAGTTTGTCTCCTATGGTATCATTCCCCACTAAACTCAAAGTCTTGCATTCATATCATATCATAAGCATCTTTGTGGTATCTTGGGGCCAAAATTGCGCATGTCATATTTAAGTCTCTCAAATCTCGTCGAGATGAAAATTTCAATCTTCAAATCTCCGGATTGAAGAAACTTAAATAGGAGCATCTGTCATACCCTAATTTTTATCCCTAAGATCCCGTCTCTCTTTGTATCATATGCATAGCTTATCATGTCTTTCATCATGCATAATGCCCAAATTATCATACAGAATAAACTGTCAAATTTACTGACGAATTGGTCAAATTGAATGTCAACTGTGCGTAAAATCAGTGGATGAAAAGTTTCAAAATCGAGCTTGCAGACGTCAGTTATATTAATCTATGTCCCGCGTAGTTTAACCTGGCGTGCTGTTTTAATTTTTTGACTACTTTTCGATTGCATTTTGATCAGTCTGAGCTTTTTAACCGGGGAAAATTTATTTTGAAATTTGACTAAACGTTGTATTTTTCCGAGTCGTTTATTTCGCGTTGATCATTTTGGTGCATTCATTTTATTTTTTCAAGCACTTCGATATCAGGCTGTTTATTCCATTTTAAACTTTTTTATTTAATTTTTAGTTAAGTAATCCTTTTAATTTCATTTTAATTTAACTAGTAATTAGTTTATTTATTTATCACATTTCCTTTTTAAAATGATATAAAAATTTTGTTTTTATTTATTTTTTGGAAACACTTCTTCATTAAGTGTTGAAAAGTTGTTTTATTTTTTAGCTTCATTTTTGGTAACCTAGTATGTAGCATGGCATTGAAGCACAAACGGGGAGAATACTCACAAAACCTCTCTATCTCACATTGAATTCACTGAGGGACCCCCATTTCACATAACTCCCCAATGTCTCTCTCTTGGAAAGAAAGGATATAAACATTTCAGTTTGAAAGGAGGGTAAGAACTTCCAGGCATAAAAAAACTCTCTAATAAACAAACCTTGCAACTAACCTCTCATCTCACTCACTCCTTTTCCATTTCCAAAAATCCTCTTCTTACATTGCATTGTACTATTATGCGTTACTTCACCTTCCTTCCATAACCTCTTATTGTATAGTACTGAAACCACAATCTCCTCTTCTATTGCATACTCTCCCACACGGTTTTTGGATCTCCTTCTTTCTGCATATTCACAAAACTTCTCCTTCAACTCAAAACACTAAACTCCTCCCTCACCTGCACCTTTCAAAAACCATCTACCACTCTTCCCCACCTTTATATAATAAACTTACATCACACAGCTCCTTGTAACTCCTTGTTCACACCACACGGCCTTACCATTCATCTTCACCTTCCACCCCTCTCCTCCACCATGTGAAACATAGCCAACACATAGACTCCCTCCTTGTTCTATCACACGAAGACAATATTCCAACACCTCAAAACCTTACTCTCTTTCCATCATACCACAACCTCCCTCCGTCCAAGAATCCAACCATCATAACTTCTTCCATCCACTTTATTTCCTTTTTTCAGCAACTATATCCATTACCTTGTAAACCTTAAACAACACCACCTTTTAAATCACCATACACATACACTTGAAACTCCAACCACCGTTTACCCTCGTGTAACTATCACCTTCACACACATCAGCCACTGTTCATTTTCTTTACTTCCATTAACCTCATTAACTCTCCATAACCTGTGTCATACCCCAAATTTTGACCACTAAGATTCCCATCATTGTGTCAATCATCATCACAATATGGATGAACCATCATGCCTCATCAAATGCCTCCAGGGTTGTTGAGCATTCACTACAATCAAAATTAGGGTTTTAAGACCTCTCAGAGCCTTAGACAAAGGATCAATCAAGGAATGACATGATCTTCAACTTGTCTAGCCTCTAAAATATCCACAATGGATCAAGAGGACTCCCACTTCAAGGATTAAGCACAAGGCTGCTCCCTTCTAAGTGGATCAAGTCTCAAGATCGACAGTATCACCAAATTAGGGTTTTGGTCGACCAGGGCCTCCAGATGGAAATTTTTCATCTGGGCACAAGCCAATGATCCAAAACATAACCTAATATACTCCATGGAACCTCATGGACCCAACCATCAAGTCAATTTGACCTCAGGGGATGCATACATCAAAAATCTGGAATTAGGGTTTCTTGACCTAATTTACCCCTAAGTTGACTTTTGGGACAAATCATGAACTAAGACCTAAAGACATGATTTGGGGGGCTTTAATATACTATATTGATCCATTTGCAACAATGGATTAATCCAAGAAGCTTGAGCAACAAGTCTCAATTTCATCTGCACCACAATTAGGGTTTCGCGAGGAAAGTCAACTGTAACTTTGACTTTTGACCAGGACATGCTCCCAAACCCTAAGACGTGATTCAATATACCCTATGACACCCATGGAACATTTCCATCAAGTTTGATTTAGGTCAAGGACATGATTTCCTGAAGAATTGCATAGTTTGAAATTCATCTGATAAAAAGTCAACTGTGCACAAAAGTCAACTTTGACTTTTTGAGATTTTTCACCAAAATAGGTTTTTAACCCTAAAATGATGTTAATGTATGATTTGAATCATCATTCATCAAGAAAAATCAAAGAAAGTAGGATAACTTGTAAAAGGGGTAACCATAAAAACTTAGAAAAATTTATAAGTTATGGAAAAAGTGACACTAATGTGCCAACTTTGGAGGACCATAACTCCTAAACCACAAGGCCATTGTTCCCCATTCAAAGCTTGATTTGTAGATCACATTTCCCTCTACAAAAGCTTCATACTGACCTATGTCCAAATTCCTCATGGATTTTGAATTATGGAGTGATCAAAATCAAGAAAAGTCACTTTGTTCCAACACTTGGTGAAAATTTCACTAAGTCAGAATCTGCCTTTACTTTTTTCCAAATGTAGGGGGATTTTTCACTTGGATTCAAAAGAGATCAAAACCAAACATGTTCAAACAGTTGTTGTATCATGTAAGGGCTTTCCAAAATGGCCAAGAACATTACCAAATTCAATTGCAAGGCAGATTTTTGCACTTTTGGTCGATTTACCAAAATCAGCCAAATCCAAACACTCCTATCCACTTGGACACCTCTGAGGATTGAATCTAAAGGGGACAATCACTGAGCCAAGCCTCCAAAGTCTTTGGAACAAGAAATAGCATGTTGAACCTAGAATTGCCAAAATAGGGACAAGACTCCAATTTTGGATTGGAGCATTCAATGGAAGCATCAAGGTGGCATGTACTGAGCCATTCTCAACTGAATTCAGTCAAGACTTTTCCAAGACCAAGGGAACCAGCAGCCTGTGCCCTAACCTCTAGTCAATGGCTAGAGGAGCCTTGGATTTTCATTTGCGAACATTGGCCAAACCTACTCAGCAGTTACCATTCACTATTCCTTGCAAATCAAACTTGCTCTACTATAAATAGAGCTCAATTGTGATCAGTTTGAGTACACCAAAGCCATCAAACATATGCTTTCCTCAAAATCTCTTCTTTCACTCCAAGTTTGCCTTCTAAGGCAAGTCACTATCGGGTTTTGAGTTTGAGAGCTTTTCCAATCAAACCAATCACACACACACCTCATATACATCACATATGAGCTGATCAAACACTTAAACAACAACTGGAACACTGATTTCTTAGAATCACCAATCAATTGCTCAAGGTTTTAACCAAGTTGTAGTTGAGATGCCATGAAGTGATCCAGCCAGTTTCAATCAAGTCCAAGCATTCAAACACACTCCATAGGGTGTAGGGAAGCTGTTCAGATCATCACAACTCATCTGTAACACCTCCAACTCAGAAATCAATTTGCTCTTGCTGTCACGACCTAGAGGTAAGCCTAAACTTGGTCAACTCTCAATCCATGCAATTTTTACTGCACAATAATTTGGCCATATGTTCATAATCATGCATGGAATGTTTCCCCTCAATTAATTGCATTGTTTGAATCATGTATCAAAAATCCCAGCCTTCATGCAGAATCTAGGGTTCTTGAGGATTGTTCATGATTTCTTGTTTTATGTTTAATTTAAATGAAATTAATTGTCATAGACATGATCGTGAGGTTGAAACAAGTTGATTGGTATGTAGATTGCATGATATGATTAAATATTCAGTGAGATTGGATAGAAAATGCAAATCTGGGAAACTCAGAACACGCACGTGTTCTTGCCCTTGTTCTTGGCGCCATTTTCCAACATTTGAATATTTGAATTTTGTGATTTTTATTTAATTGATTCAAAAATTAATTTCTCTCTGAGTTTTAATGATTTTGAGTTGATTCTTTTTTTAATAATTCACAAAAATGTTGAAATATTTTATTTTCCCAAAAAATCCCAAAAATATTATTTATTTCATATAATTGACATTTTTGCAAAGAATTAATATTTTAATTGTTTTTGACATTTAAAATATTTTTTCCCTCTTGATTTTGTAAAGATTAATGACTTTTAATTATTTTGTAGGTTAATACTTGATTTTTGAAGCATTAATCCAAGATCATAATTTGTTTCCCACATGTTAAACAATTTTTGATCATTTTAATTGAATTTTTATTCAATTAAAATACATTTTGGAAATAAATTAGGGTTTTTGATTAATTCAACCCTCACAAATCATTTTCAAAAAAACTTCTGGGCCTCTATTAGAGTGTAAGACCCAACCCACTCGCACAGAAATTTTTGGGCCTCACTTATTGTATAAGTCCCTCTGTACATTTTTAAATTCGACACGATCGTCGCCAGTTTAAAAATAAACCATCTGGGCCTCTCCTTGAGCTATAAGACCCATTCAAAACCTTTAGGCCTCTAATAGAGTGTAAGACCCAACCCCCTTTTAACCAAAACAATTTTGGACCTCACTTATTGTATAAGTCCCTCTGCGTTAAAAGAAAACCTCGGCGCGATCGCCATTTTTAACGAAAAGTCATCTGGGCCTACCCTCGTGTTATAAGCCCCACTCTTTTCTTTAAAAACTTTTTGGGCCTCTTGAGAGAGTGTAAGACCCATCCCTTTGTACAGAAAACCTTTTTGGGCCTCAGTCACTTGTATAAGTCCTTCTGTACAAATTCAACAGTGCAATCACTGATAAAACCTTGGGCCTCTCCTTGAGCTGTAAGCCCCAAATCTTTCTTTTTCAAAGCACTTTCTCCTTTGATTTTGAATATACTGTTGTTTTCAATCTTTCTTTATTGAACAACTAATCAAACAACATGGAAGCTCTACAACCGAGTAAGTGTTTATATGCTTTCATTTACCGCTTTCATATACATATAACTGTATTGTGGGGCTGTTTTACTGTAAGTCTTCTTTCATAAACTCATATCAACTGTGTAATAATAGTATAGATATTTAGAGTTTCCCCGACAGCTACGTCTAGAACTAGGTAAAGCCGTTTCGTTTATTCGTAGAAATAGTCAAAACTAGATCCCCATAGGATTACCAGACACATTCTTCCCTCCTTTTGGGGTTAAACAATATGGAGACATGAAAGGCAGCATTCTCGGTGAACCCTTTCATAGACTGTCACCTTTAGAAGTTGTCAAAGAAACTCTACTCCCCAGAGATGATATCTTCTCCGTGAATCGCATCTCTTGAGTTTCTTCCAAATTCTCAAACTTTCCTGGCTTGATCTATTCTTTGTGAATAGCCTGTCTTGAACTTCTCGGGGTTTGGGGACCCACAGGCTTCTTAAAAGCACTTGTCAAGAAACTCTACTCCCCAGAGATGATCTTTTCTCCGTGAATGGCATCTTTGAGTTTCTTCCAAATTCTCGAACTTTCCTGGCTTGATCTATTCCTCGTGAATAGCCTATCTTGAACTTCTCTGGGTTTGGGGACCCATCGGCTTCTTAAAAGCATCGGCCTCCTCTTGGGCATTGTTCAAGGACCCACAGGCTTCCTAAAAGCATCCCCGCCTTCTCTTGGGCTTAGTACAAGGACCCGTCGACTTCTTAGAAGTATTCACAGCCTCCTCTTAGGCTTCGTATAATGATCTCTTCCTCCGGGAATGATAGCCTCCTCTTGGGCTTAGTACAAGGACCTCTCGGCTTCTTAAAAGCTTCCAGCCTCCTCTTGGGCTTCGTACAAATTGTCCCGATGACCTCCTTGAGGTATAGGAACAGAACCTAGTCATCTTCATAGAATAGTCCTTTCAAAGAGTCTACTACTGTTTCTCAGAGCATAGTACAAAAGATGAAACTCTAGACACGGACAGTCTAATATCCTTGAGTCTCAAAGACATTCTCAAGTGACCCCCTTCGTTGAATAGGAAGGAAACCTGTAGACTCGTACAGTCTCAATACCCTTTGGATTTCCCGTTTCCTCAAAGAAAAGGAAATATCCCAGAATCAAATGCTTGAGTACAGTGTTACTCATATAAGAACTAATTTTCTCTTTTAAATCAGTATACTGGATCTGTCACTCAACTGAAACAGTTACAATAGCCTCCTCTTGGGCTTTGTACAATGATTCGTCCCAGTGAAGCAAATGTTTAGCCTCTCTCTCGGGCTTTGTACAAGACACATAAGAGACTCTCTCGTTGAGTCAATCACCCTTTTCTCCTCCATCTCGGGCTTTATACGAGATACAAAAAGGTTCTCATTGAGCCAAACAAATTTTAGCCTCTCTCTCTCGGGCTTTGTACGAGATACAAAAACACTCTCTTGTTGAGTATAAAAGATCCTCTTGTAGGATTAACCCCTTTTAGCCTCTCTCTCGGGCTTCGTACGAGATACAAAAAACTCTCTTGTTGGGCCCATAGCCTCCTCTTAGGCTTTGTATAAGAAAACCACTGGTTGATCCAATCAACCTTTTAGCATCAAAGCTATGCCTCGTTCACAGTACACAAACATCAACAACTCCTTCCCCTTCATCTAATCGCTGTAAGCGGCAAGCCTCTGGATCATCTATATCCATGCCACTGTCCCTCTTTTAGCATGAGAAATTCCTAAGGAAAGATAGCATTGCTCTACACTGAGTTAAAGTCTTCTCTTTCAGGTTAAAACCCCCTATAAAGGAAATTATGGCATTGCCGGATTCACAAATCCCGGTTAAAGTATTTCTCCTTTATAAACAGTTGTGACATACAACCCCCTCTTTAGAGATGACAACTTCTCTCTAAAGTCAACACCCTTTCAGCTTCACATCTTGGGCTTTGAACAAGATACAAATCCCCTTTAGCTTCACGTCTTGGGCTTTGAACAAAACACCAAAATATCATTTCCTCCCATAGAATAGGAGGAACTACGAACGCTCTGATTTCCCTATTTCGGTAAACGGGAATACGTAGGCATAAGATTGAAAGAAAAATCTTAGCGAGCACACTAAACAAAAACTCAAAATCCCATACTTTCATATATCCGTCCTAACATCTTAACCTCCCACCAATTGACCAAACACCACTTTTAAAAAAATAAACCCAATAGAGACCCCGAATCTTTGTAGCATCTGTAAACCAACAATTTTGACTGTTTAACCTCAGTTTGCAAGCAGGGTTAATTTGAGACATCTATTTCCCTTCCTTCATCAGCTTTAATAGGATAAAAAATGAATCGAACTGTAGATACCAAATAGCGGTAGTGCTTCGCAACCACATCCAAAAATCGCTCGCTACAGAAAAAATGGCGACTTCACTGGGGACCTGGTGATTCTGCTGGGGAAGTGTCATTAGGATCTATCTCACCTTTGTAGCGAGATCTTGTTCTCTTCCCATCTATTAGGTGGAAACTTTAAAAGTGGCGCCCCGAAGGGCCGGTCTTTCTTTCTTTATGGGATAAGACTCTTTGTTGGCTTCACTAGGATCTTAGGTCAAAAAACCCTTTAAGTGGGGAAGGAACTACAGAATGGCGTTTCCGCCGGGGAACCATTTTCTGTCAGGAACTTAAGATTCTTAGCTTTTAAAATGTCTAGGACATTAGGACAAATATATATATTGCTTTTCCTAATTGATATCTGTGTTTATTTTTCTGCTAATGGGAATGCGTGTGATGCCGCATGTGGAAAGATTGAGTATACACTTAAGATAAGTGATGGCGACGAGGTCGACCATCAACCTCAGTGGAGGTTTCCCAATGCAACCCATTCCCTCTCATAGGCAATGGGCCGATTGTGACGTCTGAGAAGCTGAGGAGCCAACCTTTTGTAGTGCGGAAGCTATCGGAAATAGTTGTCACGCGATACTACCCTCATTTGAGGCTGATGATCTATTCTCGGTGAATAGTATTTACTCTAAGATTTCATACAGCTCGCTGGCGATCCACTTGCTGTTTGTTATCCTGGGAGGAGCTGATGATTTTGAGTACAGGTACAAAAATCACCCTAGTATAAACCTTTGGGGATGGGTAGAGCCTTGACTTTATGACAACGACCCTTTGACCCCATGTTTTTTCTATGTTTTTGTGTGCTGCATTCATGCATTCATTTAAAAAACATTAAAACATTAAAAAAATTCTTCTCTTCTAGTCTCTATGTTTTTCAAAATAAACTAAGACTGTGATTGCAAATATCAGAGAAAAGGATTACACTAATGGATTTCGGTAGAAGGAGAACTCATAAGTACACCTTCAGGATTCCAAAACTAGAGGATTTAAGAGGTTTGGCGAGGATGATCACAAACCAAGAGGCCTTCAGAGCCAAGTACGGAGGTCTGCTACCTCTGTTAAGGGTCCATGTGATTGAGGGAATCATGGACGCACTCGTTCAGTTCTACGATCCAGTTTATCACTGCTTCACATTCCCGGATTACCAGCTCGCACCAATGCTGGAGGAGTATTCTCATCTGATCGATTTACATATCACTGATCGAGCTCCATTTTCTGGACTAGAAGAAATTCCAAAGGATCAGACCATTGCAAGAGCAATTCATTTGGATGAGTCAGAAGTCAGGATTCACATGACTACCAAGGGTGGCATACAAGGTTTGCCAGCCCAGTTTCTGATAAAGAAAGCTTTGTACTTCGCTAGTATAGGGAACGGGACTGCTTTTAAAAGCATCTTTGTCTTACTCACCTATAGATTATTTTTGTTGCCCAACATTAATAACTTCGTCGATATCAACGCTATTAAGGTTTTTCTCATTGGAAACTCTGTGCCGACTTTGCTTGCAGATGCGTACCATTCTGTACACTTGGGGAATTTATACAGCGGAGGGGAGATCACATGCTGTGTACCTTTGCTTTACAAATGGTTTATCTCCCATTACCTAAGTCTGCTGCTTTCTGGGATCATAAGAGTGCCTTGCGCTGGTCGCAGAAGATCATGTCTCTCACCAACTCTGACATTGATTGGTGTAATAGGATTTATGATGGGATCAGGATCATTGACCGTTGTGGAAACTTCCCCAACGTACCCCTTATAGGAACTAAGGGAGGAATCAATTACCATCCAGTTCTCATTCGTCGTCAATTTGGATACCCGATGAGGCATGTCCCACGGAATGCTCATCTGGAAGGTCTTTTCTTCAAGGAAGGAGAAAGTGACAGGAAACACGTTCATAAGAAAGGACGAGAGTTTCTAGGAAAACCGGACTGTGTCTCGGTGGAGCCTTATCTCCACTGGGTACAAACTAGAGCTCTCAAGCTAAAGATGCCTTATCCTCGTTACAAAATTCTTCCACCGAGGGAATCTGTCATGTACTTCATGACGGAAACTGAAAAGCTTCAGGTTACTCTTAACAAAGTTCAAAGAGAGAGGAGGTATTGGAAGAACAAGTACCGCACCCTCAATGTAGAGTGTATCAAAATACAACAACTACTGAAAGATAAGGACGCTCTGATTGAGATTTTGGAGCAACATGCTGTAGAGAATCAGGATGACCAAAGGAAGATACCAGAATCAGCACCCGAGTTCTCTCGGGACCCCTTAGCTTAGGTTTCTGTTTCTGCACCTTGTAATCTAGTGTATTTCCATTTCTGTAATCCTTTGAATCAATAAAAAGGGGTTTCCCCACTGTTTGATATTTGCAATCTAATTGTCGAAGTTTATTTTAATTAAACCAAAAAACAATTAATATAATCATTGCATTCATCATTCTCACATTGCGTATTCTTCTTACCTACGAATCTCACGTTTGTGTCTCGATTCTAGAGTCAAACTGTCTCATTCGTATAATACTCGGGCCAATCGTCAGAAAAAGATGGATGATCTTGAGGAAGAAAACAGAGAGTTGAAAGAAGAGATCGACGCTCTGAGAGAGGATATGAGAAAGCTTCGTAACGACATGCAAGCCATGGCGGAAGCTCAGCTACAAAGGACTGTGATCTCGGAGATCACCTCAGCGCCCATAGTGGAGAAGTTTGATCCTAGGTATCAAATGCCGAAAGATTGTCCCTGGGGCATGCCTGCAAACTATATCCCAGAAGAATATGTTCCGCCGATCGTTGAAGATCAGGGAATCGCGACAGATGCCGCTGGTCCTTAAGGTTACAAACTTCGGGAAAGCGAAGATGCCAGAGGCATATTGAAGACTCCTGAAGGTTACAAACTTCGGGAAACGCCAAGACTCACTGCCGTAGTCACGGTACCACCCCCTGTGGTGCACACTGTCCCGGAAGGACAGATTCCACAGATACCTTCTAGTAAAAAGGAAACTATGTTTGACCGAATGGATGAATTCCAGGAACAATTCTTGGAAATGCAGAAGGAACTGCAAGCCATTCGCGGTCAGGATCTATTTGGAAAGGACGCCGCAGACCTCTGCTTGGTCCCCAATGTGAAAGTCCCGCACAAGTTCCAAGTGCCCGACTTTGAAAAGTACAAGGGTAACTCTTGCCCTCAGAGTCACTTAGTGATATACGCTCGGCGAATGTCAGCTCAGAATGAGAATCAGGACCTGCTGATTCACTACTTTCAGGATAGTTTAACCGATGCCGCATTAAAATGGTACATGGGTTTAAACCGTGCTACGATTAGCACATTCAGAGATCTTGGTACTGCCTTCGCCCAACAATACAAATACAATTTGGACATGGCACCGAACAGAGATCAACTCAAATTAATGTCACAAAAGGACAAGGAAACCTTTAAGGAGTACGCCCAGAGATGGCGTGAAATTGCCGCTCAAATTTGTCCACCTCTTGAGGAAAAAGAGATGACAAAGATCTTCTTAAAGACCTTAAGCTCATTTTACTATGACAGAATGGTTGCCAGTGCGCCCAGTGACTTCACCGAGATGGTGGGCATGGGAGTTCGTCTCGAGGAAGCCGTCTGAGAAGGACGTTTGGTAAGAGACGCTGGATCATCGAGTAGTACAAAATGATACGGTAGTGCTCTCCCTAAGAAAAAAGAGCAGGATATTGGGAATATCTCTCTCGGAAAGCAAAGGTGACATTATCAACCGATAGCAGCTGTAACTCCTGCTATCAACCCTGCGCCTATTCTTACGTATCAACCTCAGGTTGCGCAGAGCCAACCTAATCAGCAAAGGATACAACAACCTCTTCAGCAGGCTCATCCTCCATATAACAACAACCGTACAACACGACCATCAGGGTTTGATCCTATACCCATGTTGTACGCAGAACTATTTCTGTTACTACTGGCTAAGGGGCACATCCAGACTAAGTCTCCTCTTACAGTACCGGAAAATCTGCCTTTTTGGTTTAAGGTGGATCAAACATGCCCTTATCATCAAGGAGGATCAGGGCATAACATAGAGAACTGTCTCAATTTCAAATCTGACGTACAAAAGCTTGTTAGGAGCGGGCTCTTATCTTTCAAAGATACGAATCCCAATGTTCTCACGAACCCGCTGCCTCAACATGAGAAAGCTGCAGTCAACCTGATTGAGAGAGAGTCTAATAATGTCTATCTCACGATGTACTCTTATTGAGGACCAATATGGTCAAGATGCATTGTAGACAGAGTGGATATGGCCATGTGCCACCTCATAAGTATCATCAGTGTGATGTCTGCTCTAAAAGTAATCAAGGATGTTCTGTGGTGCAAGCAGCTCTACAGGAACAGATGGATCTCGGATGGATCCAAGAGCACCGAGTTCGTGGAGTTAACATGGTCTATATGAATTCCAACATCATTCAGAACCACGACATCCGTGCAATGAATGTCAACTTGGTGGCGATGCACTCAAGACAAAGTCAGTATCATAATCTGCCACGACACGATTACAGTTTCTGTCTGACTTGCTCGGTAAATAAACAGGGATGCTCTTTCATACAAGAGGCCCTCCAGCGTCAGATGGATCTTGGATGGATCCAAGACTACCATGATAGGAACCCTTGTCAGATCAACATGGTTCAGATCTTCGATATTCGCATGATGAATACCAACTTGGTAGAGTTACATGCTGAGCAGGTCCGACTCGGATTCCTGATATCACATAATTATCAAAGCTGTAAAGCAGGTTGCAAAAACGATCGAGGTTGTACCCTTGTCCAGGAGGCACTTCAGCACTTGTTAAATCACTGGTGGATGCCAATCTATATGGATGAAGATACTCAGTAGATTAGTATCAGTAACAGGAATCCTACTCGACGTCAAAGTCAGGATGTCCGATCCGTGGAAGCTAACCTAGTGAGGTTACATTGTATTCAAAGTAGGCGTGGCCAGGTGCCACCACACAACTATGATCGTTGTAGTGTCTGTTCGGAAAGTAACCAAGGGTGTTACCTTGTGAGAGCAGCTCTTCAGGGGCAGGTGGATCGTGGAGAGATCCGCCCATATCCAGGTTCCAGACCCATCAACTGGACGCCGAACTACCTTGCCAATCAAGTCGAGGATGTTGTCACAATCTCTGGTCGTCACCAGACCAGGGATGTTTTTGCCATCATCCCTCTACTTGACGAATCTAGAATTCCCAACCGGGAACGGATCGAGATTACTTATGATGGTCAGAAAAATCAGAAGGTTCCCATAGTCATCTATCTACCGGGACCACTACCGTATGAATCAACTAAGGCTATCCCTTACAAATACGGTGCAACGACAGTTGAAAATGGAAAGGAAATTCCATTACCCTCCGTCGTGAATATTGCAGACATCAGTAGTGTAACACGGAGCGGTCGAATCTTCAACCGAGGAGTTGGAGAACCTAACAAGGAAAAGAAACTTCAGACAGAAGCTCCCAATCCACCAGTCGGTCAATCCAGTAATCCCGACCTTTCGAAAAATAATGATGAGATGCTGAAGCTCATCCAAAGGAGTGAATATAACATTGTTGATCAGCTGTTACAGACTCCTTCAAAGATCTCGGTATTATCACTGTTACTCAGTTCAGAAGCCCACAGGGAGGCTCTGCAGAAAGTCTTGGAGCAAGCCTTTGTGGAACAGGATGTAACAATCAAACAGTTTGATAGCATTGTCTCTAACATCACTTCCTGCAATAATTTGGGATTTAGTGATGAGGAATTACCCGAAGAGGGTCGCCGTCATAACATGGCGCTCAACATTACAGTTAACTGCCAGGACGATGCTTTAGCCAGCGTACTGGTAGACACAGGGTCAGCCTTGAATGTTAAGCCGAAGTCCACTTTAATGCAATTATCATTCAAAGGCCCTCCGATGAGAATCAGCTAGGTCGTCGTCAAAGCGTTCGACGGATCCAGAAAAACAGTCATCGGCGAAGTTGACCTTCCCATAACTATCGGTTCTCACACTTTCCAAGTCACTTTCCAGGTCATGGACATCCGGGCAATATACAGTTTTTTATTAGGAAGACCTTGGATACATCAGGCTGGAGCGGTCACTTCGACCCTCCACCAAAAGCTAAAGTTCGTTCAGAACGATCAACTTGTCACCGTCTATGGAGAACAGGCCTTGCTCGTGAGTAACTTATCATTATCTACTTGTGTAGAACCCGAGGAGGTTATTGGGACACAGTTCCAAGCACTGTCGGTGGGCAAGGACAATCAATCCCAAGGAGGAACCTCAATTTCCTCATACAAAGATGCTATCAAAGCGGTCGAGAGTACCGATACAACCGGATGGGGACAACTTGTCATTCCTATTGACAATAAAACAAAGAAGGGTCTTGGTTTTTCTGCAACCTGTACCCAGACAGCTGCCAGCGATAGAAGTCTTTATCCCATTCAGAACTTCTTCTGCAGTGGAGGTTTTCTTCACCCAGTCCCTCAAGCAGTCCATGCTATCAATGAGGAGGATCCCTCTGACACAGAGGAAGAGTGGAAGTCCTATCTTAACAAGGACGGTTATATGTCTCAGGATGAAACGCAAACTCCTTTTTGCTTTCCTACAGAGAGTCCATATTTATACCCAGGTCAGACATCGAAATGATATACGGGGGTTGTGATTCGGAAGGATGCCGTGCTCCGTCAAATTCATTAGAGGAAGACACTCCGATGAAAGACAATTTTGATTACACCTACTATGGCCCAATGGATGGTCTGCCAATGTGGCAACCTTATCCAGGAGACTTGGGGCAAGAGAGTCAGCCGAACAATGAAAATCAGCTGACCGTCATTGAACAGAATACCTGTGTCCCCACCATGTCATGGGATCAACACTCAGGTCATTCAAAAACTACTCAACACGACGATGAATTTGCAACGTTTGCCGGACTAGAATTCATCAACTATGCTTTTCCCGAGGTCAACGTCATCGAGGGGGATGGCCCTTCCAGTTCTAGGAAATTATGGGACACCCTGGGATAACCAAGTGGAAAATTTGACTAAATGGTCAAGTACACCGCTCCCGAAAGCTCTCGTATCAGGCTCGAAGATATCCAGTCAACTGGATGGGGAGATACAGCTGAGAGCACAAATGCTATGCAAAATGCAACAAAGGAATTCTCCTACGACAACTTTGCCTGGGAGACAGATTCCAACAATCCTACTGCACCAGAAATCAGTGTTATTTCTGAAGACAAATCGAGGAAGGTGCCAGACTTTGTGATTCACCGAGGAGTTCGCCGCCAATGGGTTGCCGTCGAGGTTCCGAAGATCGTTCATCAGTCAAAGTAATTACCGTCTTTAACCTTTCACCCTGCCCAGGTGAAATGGATGTTTTGATAGGGTTCGCTTTCTGTAAATTTTCCCTCTTCGCTCCGCCCAAAGCGACAGAGTTTTGTTTTATAGGGCTGTAGTTTCAAGAATCGACTTGTTCATTAATAAAGTAACGTCGTTCTGTAATTTCCGCATTAATTGCTGTTTTCTTTTCGCTTTTTTCAGAAAATGGTAATCCTAAAAAACAATTAAAAATAAAAATAAGCAGTAAAATAAATACACTGTACACACTTGCATTTTCTCTATCTCTTCTAAACACGAATCATCACCGTCATGCAGATTGCTTGTTTTAAACCCAGTTGAAACATACGATCCGATGCCTTCTCCCAACTTTGAGTTCCCAGTATTTGGGGCTGAAGAAGAAAATGACGACGAAATTCCAGAAGAGATCTCTCGACTACTCAGATAGGAGGAAATGTCCATTGAACCTCACAAAGAGCCGTTGGAAACGATCAATGTGGGTTCGGAAAAAGAGAGAAAAGAAATCAGGATTGGGGCACTGCTCAGTCCAATTGCCAGAGAGGGTTTGATAAAGCTTCTCAGAGAATTTCCCGATGTATTCGCTTGGTCCTATCAGGACATGCCAGGGTTGAATACCAGCATCGTGGAACATCACTTACCGTTAAGATCGGAATGTCCGCCAGTAAAGCAAAGGTTGAGACGGACTCACCCGGACATGGCCATCAAAATCAAAGAGGAGGTACAGAAACAGATCGACGCAGGTTTCCTCTCTACATCTGAATATCCTCAATGGTTAGCCAACATCGTACCCGTTCCCAAAAAGGACGGAAAGGTCAGAATGTGTGTTGATTACAGGGATCTGAATAAGGCAAGTCCAAAGGACGACTTTCCTTTACCACACATTGACATGCTGGTAGACAGCACAACAAAGTTCAAAATTTTCTCCTTCATGGATGGATTCTCGGGCTATAACCAGATCAAAATGGCGCCGAAAGACATGTAGAAAACTTCGTTCATTACCCCATGGGGTACCTTTTGTTACAAGGTAATGCCGTTCAGTTTGAAGAAAGCCGGGGCAACCTATCAAAGGGCCATGACTACTCTGTTTCATGACATGATACACAAAGAGATAGAGGTATATGTCGATGACATGATTGCAAAATCTAAGACAGAAGAGGAGCATGTGACCCACCTGTCGAAACTATTCGAGCGTTTGAGGAAGTACAAACTCCGCTTGAATCCCAACAAGTGCACCTTCGGTGTCCGTTCGGGGAAACTCTTAGGGTTCATCGTCAGCCAGAAAGGAATTTAGGTTGATCCTGACAAGGTCAAGGCCATTCAAGAAATGCCTTCTCCGAAAACTGAAAAACAAGTCAGAGGATTCTTGGGACGTTTGAACTACATCTCCAGGTTCATATTCCTTATGACCGCCACGTGTGCGCCGATTTTCAAATTACTAAAAAAGAACCAGGATTGCGTTTGGTCAGAAGATTGCCAAACCGCCTTCGACAGTATTAAGGAATACCTGTTGAATCCGCCGATTCTATCACCTCCAGTGGAAGGAAGACCACTGATCATTTACCTCACAGTCCTAGAGGACTCAATGGGATGTGTACTTGGCCAACAAGACGAAACCAAAAGGAAAGAGCCTGCCATCTACTATCTGAGCAAGAAATTCACCGACTGCGAGACTTGGTACACGATGCTTGAGAAAACTTGTTGCGCTTTGGCTTGGGCAGCCAAACGTCTTCGCCAATACATGATTCGTCATACTACTTGGTTGGTTTCCGAGATGGATCCAATCAAGTATGTCTTCGAAAAGCCTGCTCTCATGGGAAGAATTGCCCGTTGACAGATGTTATTATCAGAATAAGACATAGAGTACCATGCTCAGAAAGCCGTTAAAGGAAGTATTTTAGTCGATCATTTGGCTCATCAATTGATTGACGATCAAGAATCAACCGGGTTTGACTTCCCAGACGAAGATGTCATGTATCTAAAAATCAAAGATTGCGATGAACCGTTACCCAGTGAAGGGCCAGAACCAGGTTCCCAATGGGGACTTATCTTTGACGGAGCAGTTAATCATTATGGAAACGGAATTGGGGCAATAATTGTTACCCCTCAGGGTACCCACATTCCTTTCACTGCCAGACTTACGTTCAAATGTACGAACAACGAGGCCGAATATGAAGCTTGTATTAAGGGTCTCGAAGAAGCGATTGATTTTAGGATAAAAAACTTGGACGTATACGACGATTCAGCCTTGGTTATCAATCAGATAAAAGGAGATTGGAACACATACCAATCAGGATTGATTCCTTACAAAGACTATGCAAGAAGGTTGTTACCCTTTAACAGAGTCGAGTTTCATCACGTCCCTCGTAGAGAGAATCACATGGCTGATGCCTTAGCCACTCTCTCTTCTATGATTAGTGTAGGTCAATGGAATGACCTGCCTAAGATCGACATAATGCGCCTTGAACGGCCCGCTTACGTCTTCATGATCGAAGCAGTCATAGACAACAAACCTTGGTATCACGATATCAAATGCTTCCTTCAGAAACAAGAGTACCCATCTGGGGCGTCTAGAAAGGACAGAAAAACCCTCAGAAGATTGGCTGGAAGCTTCTTCCTGAGCGGTAACACTCTTTATAAGAGGAATTTTGACTTGGTCTTGCTCCGATGTGTAGACAGACCAAAAGCAGACATGCTTATGAAAGAAATTCATGAAGGATCCTTTGGTACTCATGCCAACGGACACACAATGGCGAGAAAAATTCTGAGAGCAGGGTATTACTGGTTGACCATGGAATCCGACTGCTACAAGTACATGAGGAGGTGTCACAAGTGTCAGATATACTCCGACAAAATTCATGTACCGCCATCACATCTCAAAGTTCTTTCTTCCCCGTGGCCTTTTTCCATATGGGGAATCGACATGATTGGCTTGATCGAACCTAAGGCTTCAAACGGACATCGGTTTATCCAGGTAGCCATTGACTATTTCACCAAGTGGGTCGAAGCAACGTCGTACGCTAATGTAACCCGACAAGTGGTGGTCCGATTTATCAAAAACAATATCAACTGCCGTTATGGTGTTCCGAGCCAAATCATTACAGATAATGGATCTAACGTGAACAACAAGAGGATGAAAGAGTTGTGCGTTGAATTCAAGATCGAACACCATAACTCATCTCCCTACCGACCCAAGATGAACGGAGCGGTAGAAGCGGCTAACAAGAACATTAAGAGGATCGTTCAAAAGGTTGTTGTAACCTATAAAGATTGGCACGAGATGCTACCCTTTGCTCTTCACGGTTATCGAACATCTGTCCGCACTTCAACAGGGGCAACCCCTTTCTCTCTAGTATATGGCATGAAGGCAATTCTCCCCATAGAAGTAGAGATCCCATCAATCCGGGTATTGATGGAAGCTAAGCTTTCAGAAGCTGAATGGTGTCAAAGTCGACACGACGAATTAAACCTGATCGAAGAGAAGCGAATCATGGAACTATGCCATGGTCAGTTGTATCAGCAGAGAATGAAGAAGGCATTTGACAAAAAGACCCGACCTCGTGTCTTCAGAAAAGGAGACCTCATGCTCAAGAAGATACAATCGTTTCTCACTGACTCTCGGGGCAATTGGACCCCAAATTATGATGGCCTCTATGTGGTCACGAAAGCTTTCTCAGGCGGCGCCTTGAGACTTGCAACCATGGACGGAGAGGAATTTGCCTACCCCACGAATGTTGATGTAGTCAAGAAATACTTTGCCTAAAAAAAAAAAAACGTCTCGGTGGATTGAAAACCCGAAAGGGCGGTCCAGGCAAAAGTTAGAGACATGAAAAAAATCATCCCGATGGATTGGAAATCTCATAGTATAATCCGGGAAAAAATTAGGGATAATGGCAAGTAACTATGTTCAACAGAGACAAGTCCCTCAACAGCAGTTACATCATCCATCGGAGGAAAACTCCAGTCAAGGTCATCTTCGACAGAAGCTCAGGATGTCCCGAATTCAAAGTTGGTAGAAGGATAGTGGTCGTTATGTTTCAACGTATCCCTTTTCCCTGTAAATTACCATTTTCAAACTTTGTATATACTCTTTGGAATCACGCGTTTGGCTGATCTCCATCTTATCAATAAAATTTGAGCCCTTGTGCTTTTGTTTGTAGTTCTTATTTGTTTTAGCTTTACAGAATGGCGTTTTAACATGATTAGCGATTCTTGAAACAAAACAAAAATGAATTTACTTGTTAAAACTTTTTATGCTTTTAAATTAAAGATAGAATTGCTTCTGACTGTTGAACATCGGAAGAACGTCGATTGCGTCTCCAAAGGCGTTTGAATTTCAAAGTGCAGAATCAAAGTACTCCTTCTAACCCAGTACGCCTGAACAAAGGATCAACTATATGAGATGCGACTTTCCCATCTGATACCCTCGGCCGAGTTCTTATCTCCTAAGCCCGATCAACGGTATTCCCCGCAGGGACTATCTCTCCTAAGCAAGGTAGAATTGCTACTTTTGGACCAGTGATACTTTTCATCCCCTGCAGTGGCCGAGTATCCAGTCGTGTTCATCCACTAGTTTGTATGTCACATCAGTTTTGTCAGCATATACATACATACATACATCATGCATTTGATTTGCATTCACATTTCATATTGCATCACTATCACTCTAGTCGGTCTGGTCCCCTAGTGATAATAGTCTTCTCAATCGAGTTGTCAGTTCTCGCCTCGTCAGGAAATGCTGCGTTTGAACAATCTCGCCTCCAGTGTATCTCTGGATTAAAATCGGCACTTAACCACTTTGATAACTTGAACCTCTAAAAAGCCAGAGAAGCTTTATACAAATGTCATTCTTCGCCATCGAAGATGATATCCTTGCTTTCCCAGATTAAAGAAAAATCCCTAGAGAAAGCCTCCTAAGCAGGGATTCGGCAGTACAGCTGCCTTTCTCCGAAAGACCGCTGATGAAAAGGTCATCGACACCTCAAAATTGGAGCCCATCATATGGCATTTCTCCGGGAAGATCCCGAGAAAAGTATGATGTAAGACCCCAAGCGGAAGCAGTCTCTCAAGAGACTCATTTTCCCCAGATAGAGTCGACAAATGGCGTCTCCAACAGAGAAATTTGTGTACCTCTACAACTCAGACGAATGGGTTCCCCAGCAAGTCTGAAATCAAAACTTTTTCCACTCAAATGGCATCTCCCTAGGAAAATCCGGCGAGAAGTTTGAGGAAAACCGCTACGAATAGCATCCCTTGTCAAGAAAGTTTATTGACAAAAGAAACTAAAACCAGTTCCTTGGTAGGAAACCAGGATCGAGGGGAAGTTTATTTCAGAAACTAAGACCAGTTCCTTGGTAGGAAACCAGGATCGAGGGGAAGTTCACAAATCAGAAACTAAGACCAGTTCCTTGGTAGGAAACCAGGATCGAGGGGAAGTTGACAAAAGAAACTTAGACCAGTTCCTTGGTAGGAAACCAGGATCGAGGAGAGGTTTATTTCAAAAGAAAACTGAGACCAGTTCCTTGGTAGGAAACCAGGATCGAGGGGAAGTCTACTTTTTCTAAGCATCATTGCTTAGCAAAAGAAGATGAATACGCAAGCTGCCATTCATAGCCATCAAAATTTCGGGTATTCCAATATTTAATCCTCTTGCACCCCGAATGCCCGAATACCTTCGTCATTCACACCTTCGGGTCCAAGAAGATTAAATAGGGGCATCTGTCATACCCCAAATTTTGACCACTAAGATTCCCATCATTGTGTTAATCATCATCACAATATGGATGAACCATCATGCCTCATCAAATGCCTCAAGGGTTGTTGAGCATTCACTACAATCAAAATTAGGGTTTTAAGCTCTCTCAGAGCCTTAGACAAAGGATAAATTAAGGAATGACATGATCTTCAACTTGTCTAGCCTCTAAAATATCCACAATGGATCAAGAGGACTCCCACTTCAATGATTAAGCACAAGGCTGCTCCCTTCTAGGTGGATCAAGTCTCAAGATCGACAATATCACCAAATTAGGGTTTTGGTCGACCAGGGCCTCCAGATGGAAATTTTTCATCTGGGCACAAGCCAATGATCCAAAACATAACCTAATATACTCCATGGAACCTCATGGACCCAACCATCAAGTCAATTTGACCTCAGGGGATACATACATCAAAAATCAGGAATTAGGGTTTCTTGACCTAATTCACCCCTAAGTTGACTTTTGGGACAAATCATGAACTAAGACCTAAAAACATGATTTGGGGGACTTTAATATACTATATTGATCCATTTGCAACAATGGATTAATCCAAGAAGCTTGAGCAACAAGTCTCAATTTCATCTGCACCACAATTAGGGTTTTGCGAGGAAAGTCAACTGTAACTTTGACTTTTGACCAGGACATGCTCCCAAACCCTAAGACATGATTCAATATACCCTATGACACCCATGGAACATGTCCATCAAGTTTGATTTAGGTCAAGGACATGATTTCCTGAAGAATTGCACAGTTTGGAATTCATCTGATAAAAAGTCAACTGTGCACAAAAGTCAACTTTGACTTTTTGAGATTTTTCACCAAAATGGATTTTTAACCCTAAAATGATGTTAATGTATGATTTGAATCATCATTCATCAAGAAAAATCAAAGAAAGTGGGATAACTTGTAAAAGGGGGTAACCATAAAAACTTAGAAAAATTTCTAAGTTATGGAAAAAGTGACACTAATGTGCCAACTTTGGAGGACCATAACTCCTAAACCACAAGGACATTGTTCCCCATTCAAAGCTTGATTTGTAGATCACATTGCCCTTTACAAAAGCTTCATACTGACCTATGTCCAAATTCCTCATGGATTTTGAGTTATGGAGTGATCAAAATCAAGAAAAGTCACTTTGTTCCAACACTTGGTGAAAATTTCACTAAGTCAGAATCTGCCTTTACTTTTTTTCCAAATGTAGAGGGATTATTCACTTGGATTCAAAAGAGATCAAAACTAAACATGTTCAAACAGTTGTTGTATCATGTAAGGGCTTTCCAAAATGGCCAAGAACATTACCAAATTCAATTTGAGCTATGAGATATGACATTGGCAAGATGCCTTGTTGAAATCTGCCAAGGCAAGGCCGATTTTTGCACTTTTGGTCGATTTGCCAAAATCAGCCAAATCCAAACACTCCTATCCACTTAGACACCTCTGAGGATTGAATCTAAAGGGGACAATCACTGAGCCAAGCCTCCAAAGTCTTTGGAACAAAAAATAGCATGCTGAACCTAGAATTGCAAAATAGGGACAAGACTCCAATTTTGGATTGGAGCATTCAATGGAAGCATCAAGGTGGCATGGACTGAGCCATTCTCAACTGAATTCAGTCAAGACTTATCCAAGACCAAGGGAACCAGCAGCCTGTGCCCTAACCTCTAGTTAATGGCTAGAGGAGACTTGGATTTTCATTTGCCAACATTGGCCAAACCTACTCAGCAGTTGCCATTCACTATTCCTTGCAAAACAAACTTGCTCTACTATAAATAGAGCTCAATTGTGATCAGTTTGAGTACACCAAAGCCATCAAACATATGCTTTCCTCAAAATCTCTTCTTTCACTCCAAGTTTGCCTTCTAAGGCAAGTCACTATCGGGTTTTGAGTTTGAGAGCTTTTCCAATCAAACCAATCACACACACACCTCATATACATCACATATGAGCTGATCAAACACTTAAACAACAACTGGAACACTGATTTCTCAGAATCACCAGTCAATTGCTCAAGGTTTTAACCAAGTTGCAGTTGAGATACCATGAAGTGATCCAGCCAGTTTCAATCAAGTCCAAGCATTCAAACACACTCCATAGGGTGTAGGGAAGCTGTTCAGACCATCACAACTCACCTGTAACACCTCCAACTCAGAAATCAATTTGCTCTTGCTGTCACGACCTAGAGGTAAGCCTAAACTTGGTCATCTCTCAATCCATGCAATTTTTGCTGCACAATAATTTGGCCATATGTTCATAATCATGCATAGAATGTTTCCCCTCAATTAATTGCATTGTTTGAATCGTGTATCAAAAATCCCAGCCTTCATGCAGAATCTAGGGTTCTTGAGGATTGGTCATGATTTCTTGTTTTATGTTTAATTTAAATAAAATTAATTGTCATAGACATGATCGTGAGGTTGAAACGAGTTGATTGGTATGTGGATTGCATGATATGATTAAGTATTCAGTGAGATTGGATAGAAAATGCAAATCTGGGAAACTCAGAACACGCGCGTGTTCTTGCCCTTGTTCTTGGCGCCATTTTCCAACATTTGAATATTTGAATTTTGTGATTTTTATTTAATTGATTCAAAAATTAATTTCTCTCTGAGTTTTAATGATTTTGAGTTGATTCTTTTTTTAATAATTCACAAAAATGTTGAAATATTTTATTTTCCCAAAAAATCCCAAAAATATTATTTATTTCATATAATTGATATTTTTGCAAAGAATTAATATTTTAATTATTTTTGACATTTAAAATATTTTTTCCCTATTGATTTTGTAAAGATTAATGACTTCTAATTATTTTGTAGGTCAATACTTGATTTTTGAAGCATTAATCCAAGATCATAATTTGTTTCCCACATGTTAAACAATTTTTGATCATTTTAATTGAATTTTTATTCAATTAAAATACATTTTGGAAATAAATTAGGGTTTTTGATTAATTCAACCCTCACAAATCATTTTCAAAAAAACTTCTGGGCCTCTATTAGAGTGTAAGACCCAACCCACTTGCACAAAAATTTTTGGGCCTCACTTATTGTATAAGTCCCTCTGTACATTTTTAAATTCGGCACGATCGTCGCCAGTTTAAAAATAAACCATCTGGGCCTCTCCTTGAGCTATAAGACCCATTCAAAACTTTTGGGTCTCTAATAGAGTGTAAGACCCAACCCCCTTTTAACCAAAACAATTTTGGGCCTCACTTATTGTATAAGTCCCTCTGCGTTAAAAGAAAACCTCAGCGCGATCGCCATTTTTAACGAAGAGTCATCTGGGCCTACCCTCGTGTTATAAGCCCCACTCTTTTCTTTAAAAACTTTTTGGGCCTCTTGAGAGAGTGTAAGACCCATCCCTTTGTACAGAAAACCTTTTTGGGCCTCAGTCACTTGTATAAGTCCCTCTGTACAAATTCAACAGTGCAATCACTGATAAAACCTTGGGCCTCTCCTTGAGTTGTAAGCCCCAAATCTTTCTTTTTCAAAGCACTTTCTCCTTTGATTTTGAATATACTGTTGTTTTCAATCTTTCTTTATTGAACAACTAACCAAACAGCATGGAAGCTCTACAACCGAGTAAGTGTTTATATGTTTTCATTTACCGCTTTCATATACATATAACTGTATTGTGGGTCTGTTTCGCTGTAAGTCTTCTTTCATAAACTCATATCAACTGTGTAATAATAGTATAAATATTTAGAGTTTCCCCGGCAGCTACGTCTAGAACTAGGTAAAGCTGTTTCGTTTATTCGTAGAAATAGTCAAAACTAGATCCCCATAGGATTACCAGACACAACCTTCCCTCCTCTTGGGGTTAAACAATATGGAGACATGAAAGGCAGCATTCTCGGTGAACCCTTTCATAGACTGTCACCTTTAGAAGTTGTCAAAGAAACTCTATTCCCCAGAGATGATCTCTTCTCCGTGAATTGCATCTCTTGAGTTTCTTCCAAATTCTCAAACTTTCCTAGCTTGATCTATTCTTTGTGAATAGCCTGTCTTGAACTTCTCGGGGTTTGGGGACCCACAGGCTTCTTAAAAGCACTTGTCAAGAAACTCTACTCCCCAGAGATGATCTTTTCTCCGTGAATGACATCTTTGAGTTTCTTCCAAATTCTCGAAATTTCTTGGCTTGATCTATTCCTCGTGAATAGCCTGTCTTGAACTTCTCTGGGTTTGGGGACCCATCGGCTTCTTAAAAGCATCGGCTTCCTAAAGGCATCCTCGCCTCCTCTTGGGCTTAGTACAAGGACCCGTCGGCTTCTTAGACGTATTCACAACCTCCTCTTAGACTTCATATAATGATCTCTTCCTCCGGGAATGATAGCCTCCTCTTGGGCTTAGTACAAGGACCTCTCGGCTTCTTAAAAGCTTCCAGCCTCCTCTTGGGCTTCGTACAAATTGTCCCAACGACCTCCTAGAGGTATAGGAACAGAACCTAGTCATCTTCATAGAACAGTCATTTCAAAGAGTCTACTACTGTTTCTCAGAGCATAGTACAAAAGATGAAACTCTAGACACGGACAGTCTAATATCCTTGAGTCTCAAAGACATTCTCAAGTGACCCCCTTCGTTGAATAGGAAGGAAACCTGTAGACTCGGACAGTCTCAATACCCTTTGGATTTCCCGTTTCCGCAAAAAAAGGGAAATATCCCTGAATCAAATCCTTGAGTATAGTGTTACTCATATAAGAACCGATTTTCTCTTTAAAATCAGTATACTGGATCTGTCACTCAACTGAAACAGTTACAATAGCCTCCTCTTGGGCTTTATACAATGATTCTTCCCAGCGAAGCAAACGTTTAGCCTCTCTCTCGGGCTTTGTACGAGACACATAAGAGACTCCCTCGTTGAGTCAATCACCCTTTTCGCCTCCATCACGGGCTTTATACGAGATACAAAAAGGTTCTCATTGAGCCAAACAAATTTTAGCCTCTCTCTCGGGCTTTGTACGAGATACAAAAACACTCTCTTGTTGAGTATAAAAGATCCTCTTGTAGGATTAACCCCTTTTAGCCTCTCTCTCGGGCTTCGTACGAGATACAAAAAACTCTCTTGTTGGGCCCATAGCCTCCTCTTAGGCTTTGTATAAGAAAACCACTGGTTGATCCAATCAACCTTTTAGCATCAAAGCCGTGCCTCGTTCACAGTACACAAACATCAACAACTCCTTCCCCTTCATCTAATTGCTGTAAGCGGCAAACCTCTGGATCATCTACATCCATGCCACTGTCCCTCTTTTAGCATGAGAAATTCCTAAGGAAAGATAGCATTGCTCTACACTGAGTTAAAGTCTTCTCCTTCAGGTTAAAACCCCCTATAAAGGAAATTATGGCATTGTCGGATTCACAAATCCCGGTTAAAGTAATTCTCCTTTATAAACAGTTGTGACATACAACCCCCTCTTTAGAGATGACAACTTTTCTCTAAAGTCAACACCCTTTCAGCTTCACATCTTGGGCTTTGAACAAGATACAAATCCCCTTTAGCTTCACGTCTTGGGCTTTGAACAAGACACCAAAATACCATTTCCTCCCATTCCTACGAACGCTCTGATTTCCCTGTTTAGGTAAACGAGAATACGTAGGCATAAGATTGAAAGAAAAATCTTAGCTAGCACACTAAACAAAAACTTAAAATCCCATACTTTCATATATCCATCCTAACATCTTAACCTCCCACCAATTGACCAAACACCACTTTTAAAAAAATAAACCCAATAGAGACCCCGAATCTTTGTAGCATCTGTAAACCAACAGTTTCGACTGTTTAACCTCAGTTTGCAAGCAGGGTTAATTTGAGACATCTATTTCCCTTCCTTCATCAGCTTTAATAGGATAAAAAATGAATCGAACTATAGATACCAAAGAGCGGTAGTGCTTCGCAACCACATCCAAAAATCGCTCGCTACAACCTGCTACATCCTTATTGAAACATCTTCAAGACCACCGCAGAACACTAATCTCGCAAGAAAACAAGAAAAGTGTGAAACCGAGCGAGTGCAGAAAACAAGAACAAAAGCTTCACGTTAATCTTCCCTCTCTCAAATTGAAAACAACCGGAAATGCACCACCGTAGCACGGCACGACGACAATAACATTTGAATTTCTTATTGTATTATGTTTATTACTGTTCCGATGTGTGGTTTTGATGTGATCTTGTGATGTTGTTGTTGTTTCACGCTTTGCCTAGTTTTGATATTGTGTTGATTTTGCATCCTATAGCGCTCTATTGAGCTTGTTTTCGACCTCATATCCACCACGACGAAACATCATAAACTCCCCTGCATCTCCACCATGTAATGATGTATTTGTGTATTATTTGTGCGGTTTGTAGTGTTTGTGTTATGAATGTTAATGATTGATATGTCGTGTGTATGTGATTAGTTATGGCTTTAAGTTATATTGTTGTATGTTGCTGTAAATAGTTCATCGATGTGAGAAACTTAGGTGTGGTGTCTTGTACTCTGATGTTCAATTTTGTATGTTTAATGTTGATTTGCTATGCGGGGTAGTTGTAAGTGCAATGGTGTTGTGTGTACTTATGCATTGTGATTCTCATTTGTAATGTGTAGCGAGCGATTTTGGACGTGGTTGCGAAGCACTAACGCTTTGGTACTACAGTTCGATTCATTTTTTATCCTATTGAAGCTGATGAAGGAAGGGAAATAGATGTCTCCAATTAACCCTGCTTGCAAACTGAGTTTGAACAGATGACTGTTGGTTTACAGATGCTACAAAGATTGTGGGTCTCTCTTAGGTTATTTTGTTAAAATAGTGCTAGGGCGATTGGTGGGAGATTAAGACTGATGTTTTTGACATGTGAGGGTACGGGATTTGGGTTTTGGATTAGTGTGATCGCTAAGATTTTTCTTTCAATCTTATGCCTACGTATTCCCGTTTACCGAAACAGGGAAATCAGAGCGATCGTAGTTCCTCCTATTCTATGGGAGGAAATGGTGTTTTGGTGTCTTGTTCAAAGCCCAAGACGTGAAGCTAAAGGTGGTTTATATCTTGTTCAAAGCCCAAGATGTGAAGCTGAAGGGTCTATTTGTATCTTGTTCGAAGCCCAAGATGTGAAGCTAAAGGGTTTTGACTTTAGGGAGAATTTATCATCTCTAAAGAGGGGTCTGTCTGTTACAACTGTTGGGTGACTAATTACAAAGGAGAATTACTTTAACCGGGATATGTGAATCCGACAATGCCATAATTTCCTTTATACCTGAAGGAGAAGACTTTAACTCAGTGTAGAGCAATGCCATCTTTCCTTAAGAATTTCTCATGCTAAAAGAGGGACAGTGGCATGGATGTAAATGATCCAGAGGCTTGCCGCTTACAGCAATTAGATGAAGGGAAAGGAGTTGTTGATGTTTGTATACTGTGAATGAGGCACAACTTTTGACGCTAAAAGGTTGATTGGCTCAATCGGGATTTCCTTATACAAAGCCTAAGAGGAGGCTATTGGCCCAACAAGAGGGTGTTTTTGCGTGTCTCGTACGAAGCCCGAGAAAAAGGCTAAAAGGGTTGACTCGACAAGAGAGTGCTTTGGTATCTCGTATAAAGCCCGAGATAGAGGCTGTTTGACTCAACAAGAGAGTCTTTTATACTCAACAAGAGAGTGTTTTAGTATCTCGTACGAAGCCCGAGAGAGAGGCTAAAAGGGATTGACTCAACAAGAGAGTCTTAGTATCTCACACGAAGCCCGAGATGGAGGCTAAAGAGTTTGACTCAACAAGAGAGTCTTTTTGTATGTGTCTTGTACGAAGCCCAAGACGGAGGCTAAAGGTTGATTCAATAAGAGAGTCTTTTATACTCAACAATAGAGTGATTTGTATCTCGTACAAAGCCCGAGATGGAGGCTAAAGGGGTGACTCAACAAGAGAGTCTTTTATACTCAACAAGAGAGTGTTTTGTATCTCGTACAAAGCCCGAGATGGAGGATAAAGGTTTGGACTCAACAAGAGAGTCTGCAAAGGTTAACTCCACTGGGGAAAATCATTGTACAAAGCCCAAGAGTAGGCTAAGGTTACTATTTCAGTTGAGTGACAGGTCCAGTATGCTGATCAGTTCTTATATGAGTACTGTTTTCCCTCAGGGATTTGATTCGAGGATCAGGGTTATTTCCTATTCTTTAAGGAAATAGGAAATCCAAAGGGTATTGAGACTGTCCGAGTCTACGGGTTTCATCTCCTAGTTTTGAGAGGAACTTGAGAATGTCTTTGAGACTCAAGGGAATTAGACTGCCCAGGTCTAGAGTTTCATTTTTTGTACTATGTTTGAGAAACAGCAGTAGTAAGATCTAGACTTTTTGAAAGACTGTTCTATTAAGAAGCTGAGGGACAATTTATACGAAGCCCAAGAGGAGGCTGGAAACTTTTAAGAAGCTGAGGGACAATTTGTATGAAGCCCAAGAGGAGGCTATCATTCCCGGAGGAAGAAATCATTTATACGAAGCCTAAGAGGAGGCTGCGAATACTTCTAAGAAGCCGATGGGTCCTTGTACAACGCCCAAGAGGAGGCAGGGATGCTTTTAAGAAGCCTGTGGGTCCCCAAACCCTGAGAAATTTAAGACAGGTTATTCACAGAGAATAGATCAAGCCAGGAAAGTTCGAGAATTTGGAAGAAACTCAAGAGATGCCATTCACGGAGAAAAGATCATCTCTGGGGAGTAGAGTTTCTTTGAAGATTTCTAAAGGTGACAGTATGTGAAAGGGTTCACCGAGAATGCTGCCTTTCACGTCTCCATATTGTTTAACCCCAAGAGGAGGGAATACTGTATCTGGTAATCCTATGGGGATCTAGTTTTGTCTATTTTAAGAGTAATCAACGGGGCTTAGTACTAGACGTAGTTGCCGGGGAAACTCTAAATATCTATACTATTATTACACAGTCGGTATGAGTTTATGAAAGAAAACTTACAGTGAAACAGCCCCACAATACATTTATATGTATATGAAAGCGGTAAATGAAAGCATATAACCACTTACTCGGTTGTAGAGCTTCCATGCTGTTTGGTTAGTTGCTCAACAAAGAAAGATTGAAAACAACAGTATATTCAAAATCAAAGGAGAAATTATTTTGAAAAGGTGTTGGGGCTTACAACTCAAGGAGAGGCCCAAGGTTTTTATCAGTGATCGCACTGTCGTTTTGTACAGAGGGACTTATACCAGTGACTGAGGCGTAAGAAGGTTTTCTGTACAAAGGGGTGGGTCTTACACTCTCTCAAGAGGCCCAAAAGGTTTAAAGAAAAAGAGTGGGGCTTATAACATGAGGGTAGGCCCAGATGATTTTTCGTTTGAAATGGCGATCGCGCCGAGATTTTGAAAACGCAGTGGGTCTTATACAAGGACTGAGGCCCAAAATGGTTTGATTTTCAAAGGGGGTTGGGTCTTATACTCTAATAGAGGCCCAAAATATTTTTGAATGGGTCTTATAGCTCGAGGAGAGGCCCAAGGTTTGTTTTTCAACGGACGATGATCGCGTTGAACTTTTTGAAATACAACGGGACTTATACAATAAGTGAGGCCCAAAATAGGTTTGTATTTACAAAGGATTGGGCCTTACACTCTATTAGAGGCCCAAAAGATGTTTGAAATTGTTTGATGAGGGTTGAATTAATCAAAAACCCTAATTTGTTTCCAAAATGTATTTTAATTGAATAAAAAATTCAATTAAAATGGTCAAAATTGTTTAATATGTGGAAAAAAAATTGTGATCTTGGATTAATGTTTCAACAATCATGTTTTGACCTACAAAATGATTAGAAATCATAAAAATTTGTAAAATCAAGAAGGAAAAAATATATTAAATGTAAAAAACAATTAAAATATTAATTCTTGGAAAAAATATCAATTATATGAAATAAATAATATTTTTGGGATTTTTTGGTAAAATAAAATATTTTAACATTTTTGTGAATTATTAAAAAAAGAATCAACTCAAAATCATTAAAACTCAGAGAGAAATTAATTTTTGAATCAATTAAATAAAATCACAAAATTCAAATATTTGAATTTTTGAAAAAGGGCGCCAAGAACACCCATGAACACGCGCGTGTTCTGAGTTTTGCCCAGATTTGCATTTTCTCTCCAATCTTCATGAATACTTGATTATATCATGCAATCCACATATCAATCTACTCGTTTCAACCTCACGATCATGTCTATGGTCTTTAATTTCATTTATTTTTAACATGGAATAAGAAATCAAGACAAAACCTCAAGAACCCTAAAAATTGCATGAAGGATGAGAATTTTGATACACGATTCAAACAAAGCAATTAATTGAGGGGAAACATTCTATGCATGATTATGAACATTTGGCAAAAGTATTGTGCGAGGAAATATGCATAGATTAAGAGATGACCAAGTTTAGGCTTACTTGAAGGTCGTGACAGCAAGTGCAATGTGATTTTTGAGTTGGAGGTGTTACAGATGAGTTGTGATGATCTGAACAGCTTCCCTACACCCTATGGAGTGTGTTTGAATGCTTGGACTTGACTGGAAATGGCTGGATCACTTCATGGCATCTCAGCTGCAACTTGGTTAAAACCTTGAGCAACTGGCTGGTGATTCTAAGAAATCAGTGTTCCAGATGTTGTTTAAGTGTTTGGGTCACTTCTATATGATGTTTATGAGGTGTGTGTGTGATTGGTTTGATTGGAAAAGCTCTCAAACTCAAAACCCGATAGTGATTTGCCTTAGAAGGCAAATTTGGAGTGAAAGAAGAGATTTTGAGGAAAGCATCTGTTTGATGGCTTTGGTGTACTCAAATTGATCACAAATGAGCTCTATTTATAGTAGAGCAAGTTTGTTTTGCAAGGAATAGTGAATGACAACTGCAGCAGAGGTTTGGCCAATGTTGGCAAATGAAAATCCAAGTCTCCTCTAGCCATTGACTAGAGGTTAGAGCACAGAGCTTTGGTTCCCTACTTGTTGGAAGAATCTTGACTGAATTCAGTTGAAAATGTGTCAGTCCATACCACCTCTAAGCATCTATTAAATGCTTCAATCCAAAATTGGAGTCTTGTCCCTCTTTTAGGCAATTCTAGGTTTGGCATGCTACTTCTTGTTCCAAGGACTTTGGAGGCTTGGCTCAGTGATTGTCCCCTTTAGATTTGATCCTCAGATGTGTCTAAGATGATGACAAGGCTTGGAATTGGCTGATTTTGGAAAATCGACCAAAAATGCAAAATTCTGCCTTGCCTTGGCAGTTTTCAGCAAGGCATTTTGCCACTACCATAACTCTTAGCTCAAATTGAATTTGGTGATGTTCTTGGCCATTTTGGAAAGCCCTTATATGATACAACAACTGTTTGATCATATTTGGTTTTGATACTTTTTGGATCCAAGTGAAAAATGTCCCTACATTTGGAAAAAAGTGAAGGCAGATTCTGACTTAGTGAAAATTTCACTAAGTGTTGGAAAAAAGTGACATTTTCACTTTTTGTGATTTTGATCAATCCATAACTCAAAATCCATGAAGAATTGGAATGAGGTCTAGTTGAAGTTTTTGTAGAGGGCCATGAGATCTACAAATCAAGCTTTGGATGGGGAAAAATGGCTTTGTGGTTTAGGAGTTATGATCCTCCAAAGTTGGTACCCTTGCCACTTTGTTCATAACTTAGAAAATTTTCTAAGTTTTTATGGTTACCCCTTTTACAAGTTATCCCATTTTCTTTGATTTTTCTTGATGAATGATGATTCAAATTATACATTAACATCATTTTAGGGTTAAAAATCCATTTTTGTGAAAAATCTCAAAAAGTCAAAGTTGACTTTTGTGCACAGTTGACTTTTTATCCGATGAATTCCAAACTGTGCGATCCTTTAGGAAATCATGTCCTTGACCTAAATCAAACTTGATGGACATGTTCCATGGGTGTTATAGGGTATATTGAATCATGTCCTAGGATTTGGGAGCATGTCCTGGTCAAAAGTCAAAGCTACAGTTGACTTTTCTCGCGAAACCCTAACTGTGGTTCAGATGAAATTGAGACTTGTTGCTCAAGCTTCTTGGATTAATCCATTGTTGCAAATGGATCAATATAGTGTATTAGAGACCCTAAAATCCTCTCTTGAGGTCTTGGCTCATGATTTGTCCCAAAAGTCAACTTAGGGGTGAATTAGGTCAAGAAACCCTAATTCCTGATTTTTGATGTATGCATCCCCTGAGGCAAAATTGACTTGATAATTGGGTCCATGAGGTTTCATGGAGCATATTAGGACATGCTATGAAGTATTGGATCATGCCCAGAGGAAAATTTCTAACTGGAGGCCCTGGTCGACCAAAACCCTAATTTGGTGACACTGGCGATCTTGAGGCTTGATCCACCTAGAAGGGAGCATCCTGATGCTTAATCCTTAAAGTGGGAGTCCTCTTGATCCCTTGTGGATATTTGAGAGGCTAGACAAGTTGAAGATCATGTCATTCCTTGATTGATCCTTTGTCTAAGAACTCAGAGAGGGCTTGAAACCTAAATTTGATTGTAGTGGATGCTCACCCATCTTTGGGGAGACTGATGAGGTATGATGGTTCCTCCATATTGTGATGATGATTTTCTCACAATGATGGGAATCTTGGTGGTCAAAATTTGGGGTATGAGAGATGCCCCTATTTAATCTTTTTATACCCGAAGGTGTGAATGACGAAGGTGTTCGAGCATTCGGGGTGCAAGAGGATTAAATATCGGAATACCCAAAATTTTGATGGTGGTTATGAATGGTAGCTTACGTATTCATCTTCTTTTGCTAAGAAATGACGCTTAGAAAAGGTAAACTTCCCCTCGATCCTGGTTGTCTACCAAGGAACTGGTCTTAGTTGCTGAATTGAACTTCCCCTCGATCCTGGTTTTCTACCAAGGAACTGGTCTTAGTTTCTGAAATAAACTTCCCCTCGATCTTGGTTTCCTACCAAGGAACTGGTCTCAGTTTCTGAAATAAACTTCCCCTCGATCTTGGTTTCCTACCAAGGAACTGGTCTCAGTTTCTGAAATAAACTTCCCCTCGATCTTGGTTTCCTACCAAGGAACTGGTCTGAGTTTCTGAAATAAACTTCCCATCGATCTTGGTTTCCTACCAAGGAACTGGTCTCAGTTTCTTTTGTCAATAAACTTTATTGACAAGAGATGCTATTCGTAGCGGCTTTCCTCAAACTTCTCGCCGAATTTTCCTGGGGAGATGCCATTTGATGGGAAAAAGAATGATGTCAGACTAGCTGGGGAACCCAGTCATCTGAGCTGTAGAGGTGTACAAACTTCTCGGTTGGGGATGCCATTTGTTGACTCTATCTAGGGAAAGCGAGTTACTTGAGAGACTGCTTCCATTTGGGTATTGCATCATACTTTTCTCGGGATCTTCCCGGAGAAACGCCATATGATGTGATCCAATTTTGAGGTGCTGATGACCTTTTCATCAGCGGTTTTTTTTAGGAGAAAAACTGTTGTATTGCCGAATCTCTGCTTAAAAGGCTTCCTCTGGGGATTTTTCCTTAATCCGGGAAAGCGAAGATATCATCTTTAGTGGCGAAGAGTGACATTGGTTGAAGGTCCTCTGGTCTTTCAGAGGTTCAAGTTATCAAAGTGGTCAAGGGCCAATTCTGATCCAGAAATAAACTGGGGGAGAGAGATTGTTCAGACGCAACCTTTCCTGACTAGGAAAAAACTGAAAACTCGATTGAGGATACTTTTATCACTAGGGGACAAGGCCGACTAAAGTGATAGTGATGCAATATGAATGTGAATGCAAACTAATAATGCATGATGTATGTATGTATATGCTGACAAAACCGACACAACATACAGACTAAAAGATGAACATGACGGGATGCTCGGCCATCGCGGGGCGAAGAAGTACCGCTGGTTCAAGATAGCAATTCTGCCTTGCTTAGGAGAAATGGTCCCTGTTGGGAGTGAGTCTGGTCGGGCTTAGGAGATGGGAACTCGGCCGAGGGTATCAGATGGGAAAACCGTATCCGATACAGTTGATCCCTCATTTAGGCGTACTGGCTTAGAAGGAGTACTTTGATTCTGCACTTTTGAAGTTTAACCGCCTTCAGAGAAGCGATCAACTTTCTTTCGATGCTCAAAAGTCAAAATAAATTGCCATCTTTATCGTAAAAGCAGAAAAATTTTACAAGTAGATTCATTTTTTTTTATTTCATGAATCGTTAATCATATTGAAACGTCGTTTTGCAAAGCTAAAACAAATAAGAATTGCAAACAAAAGCACAAGGGCTCAAATTTTATTGATAGGATGGAAATTAGCCAAGCGCGTGATTCCATAGAGTATTTACAAAGTTAAAAAATGGTAATTTACAGGGAAAAGGACTACATTGAAACATGATGACCACTATCCTTCTACCAACTTTGAATTCGGGGCATCCTGAGCTTCTGTCAAAGACGACCCTGACTGGAGTTCTCTGATGGATGACGTAACTGCTGCTGAGGGATTTGCCCCTTTGTTGAACGTAGTTACTTGCCATTATCCCTAATTTTTGCCTGGATTGTACTTCGAGATTTCCAATCCATCGGGATGATTTTTTTGATTATGTCTCTAATTTTTCCTGGACCGCCCTTTCGGGTTTTCAATCCACCGAGACGTTTTTTTAGGCGAAGTATTTCTTGACAACATCAACATTCGTGGGGTATGCAAATTCCTCTCCGTCCATGGTTGCAAGTCTCAAGGCGCCGCTTGAGAAAGCTTTCTTGACCACATAGGGGTCGTCATAATTCGGAGTCCACTTGCCCCGAGAATCAGTGAGAAATGATTGTATCTTCTTGAACACGAGGTCTCCCTTCCTGAAGACGTGAGGTCGGACCTTTTTGTCAAACACCATCTTCATTCTTTGCTGATACAACTGACCGTGGCATAGTGCCATTATTCGCTTTTCCTCAATCAGATTTAGTTCATCGTGTCGACTTTGACACCATTCAGCTTCAGTAAGCTTAGCTTCCATCAATATCCGGATTGAAGGGATCTCTACTTCTATGGGAAGCACTGCTTCCATGCCATATACTAGAGAGAAAGGGGTTGCCCCTGTTGAAGTGCAGACAGATGTACGATAACCGTGAAGAGCAAAGGGTAGCATCTCATGCCAATCTTTGTAGGTTACAACCATCTTCTGAACGATCTTCTTGATGTTCTTGTTAGCCGCTTCTACCGCTCCATTCATCTTAGGTCGGTAGGGAGATGAGTTATGGTGTTCGATCTTGAACTCAGCGCATAACTCTTTCATCATCTTATTGTTTAAGTTGGATCCGTTATCGGTAATGATCTGGCCCGGAACACCATAACGACAGATGAGATTATTTTTGATAAAGCGGACCACCACTTATCGGGTTACATTAGCGTACGACGCTGCTTCAACCCACTTGGTGAAGTAATCAATGGGTACCAGGATGAACCGATGTCCATTCGAAGCCTTGGGCTCAATCATGCCAATTATGTCGATCCCCCATATGGAAAAAGGCCAAGGGGAAGAGAGAACTTTGAGATGCGTTGGCGATACATGAATTTTGTCGGGGTATAACTGACACTTGTGACACCTCCTCATGTACTTGTAGTAGTCGGATTCCATGGTCAACCAGTAGTACCCTGCTCTCAGAATTTTTCTCGCCATTGTGTGTCCGTTGGCATGAGTGCCAAAGGACCCTTTGTAACGCCCCGGTTTTGTTAGATTTATTTAATAGAGTAGATTTAATTGGTTTTGGTTTTATATTATTTTATTATTGACTTTTATTGGACAAAATGTTATTTTTCATCATTGTTTATGTTTTATCGCATTTTGAGGGCGTTTGCGAGATATTTGAGTTTGAGGGGTAAAATAGTCTTTTAGGGGTTTAGATATTTTATATAAATAGGAAGTGGAAAGAAAAAGAGAGAAAAGAAAGAAAAAGGAAAGAAAGAGAAGGGAAGGAAAGGAAGAGGAGAGAAAAGAGGAGAAAAGAGGAAATCAAAGATTCTCCGTTTCGAGCGCGAATAATCGGGTAAGGGTGAGAAGTTTCAATTATATCTTGCTTGTGTATGTATATGCGTTGTTTGTTGTAATTGTTTTGGTAGTTTCGCGACTTTTCTTATCGATTCAAATTAGGAGCAATTGATAGAAATCGATGTTTTCACGGATGAAATTCGATATAAACCGCGTAGAATACTCGTTGATTATGTCTAAACATGTTTTGGTTGTTCTGGTATGAATTAGAAGTGTTTGGGTGGTAAAAATGATGTATTTTGGTCCCATATGACCTAGGTTGACGCTGCTGCGAATTCTGGGTTTCGCAGGTTCGCCTAGCGAACCCCAGCGAAGGAACTGACGAATGTTCGCTAGAAGGTTCGCCTAGCGAACTTTATGTCTGTTTTCCACTGCCTTGTTCGCTAGGGTTCGCCTAGCGAATACTGGAGCGAACATGATATTTTCCAATTTTGTTTTCGTCGTAATTTTTAAACCGTAAGTCCGTTTTGGTCGCCGTTCGAAGCGTTGGAAAGCTAATGAAAAGCTCTTTCTTTTTAAAATGGTTTGGAGGGCAGTAGATGAATTATTTAAGTCGTGATTTTGAAAAATTGTTGGTTTGTCGGATTTTCACCGTCGTATTGGTGTGCGAATGATGTGTTATCATGCTATATGCTTTTAATATGTATCATATGGCTTGTGTGCTGGTATATTATGTGAATATATGTGATAAGTGTTGGTGATGATGGTTTGTGGTGTTATGGAGGAATAAATGTGTGTTTTGGGTTTTGATTTCAATGTGCGATAATGATGTGTTGTGAGTAGCATTTGATATGTAAATCCCTTGTGTGAGGAACTATGATGTTGTTGTGATTTGTGGTATGTGATATGATTATGGTATTTTATGACTTGTGATGAAGTGCATTGTTTATGTGAAATTTCAATGTATGTTGTGTGGTGGCATTTAGGGTTTGAAATGCATTGTTTGAATTGCTTTGCAATGCATGAATGTGATGATGTGGAAGCATGTGATAAGTTGTTGTAATTGTTGTGGTTGTGATTTGTGGCCGAAAGGCAAGAAAATGCCAAGTGTTGTATTTGATGATTTATGCATGATTATGAATGTGTGCATGGATGCAATGTGAGTGTCATGAGTCATTGTATGCCAAGCATCATAATGTGCATTGTGAAAACGTCCTGAGTGACGGTTTGATTCCTGAGGGAATATGCTATACCATCGTGGGCCTCGAAAATATGAGGCGATGCCTGAGGACTTAAAGCGATGGGTATAGACGATTGTGGGCTCCTTTGGAGACTTAAAGCAATCCTTAACGTCGTGGGCCTCGAAAATATGAGGTGATGCCTGAGGACTTAAAGCGACGGGTGAACATCGTAGGCCCGACGGGGAGTTACTTGAGATTCTCAGTAACGAGCGATGGTTCCAATAGTTCCTGAGTGGACTAATGACGTGACAAATGACGTGACAATGGAAGTCGGTACCGCATGGCATGTGCATAGAGTCGTTGTGTCGATCTATGTGCATTTGCATAAATCATGAATTAATTGTGCATGGAAATGTGATTGTGATTGATGAGATGAAATATGTGCAATTGAATTGAATGGTATATGTTTGATTGGAATATGTGATTATGTGTGAGAATTGTGAATGGATGCATTATGTGTGAAAAATCATGATTTGATTGATTATGTGTGGAAATTGTGCATTGATTTGTTATGTGTTGAGATTGTAATAGCATTGGTAATTTGATGTGCATATGTGATAAATGCTATGACTTGGTATGCCTTATGTGCAAATGTGTAATTATGTTGGTATAATTGTTATATGCTATGTGGTTGGATTGTTAGAATATGTTATACATCTATGGCTTGCTATATGTATTGGTATGTGACGTGTGGGGTGAGAATAACTGTGTATGTGATTTTATGTGTTTTTGCATATTATTATGCAATCTTGGTTTAGTTGTTATTTCTCACCCTTCTGCTGGAATATGCTTTTTATGGCATAGTGCAGATTGTCAGCTTTAGAGGCGTGGAGGCAAGTGGAAGAGTTAGATCTTCGTTTGCTTAGGTCTTGGTGTCTGCTCTGATACGTAGCACGGGAGTCGGGGAACGCTTTAAGTTAATTGTATATAATTGTTGAATATGTTTTGTATGACCTTTGTATGTATATTTTGATGTTCTAAAACGATTCATTTTGTAAAACAAGTCGGTTATGGATCTTTCTGCTTTATTCCATAATTGACATTCATTTTATATGGAAAAAGGTTCCCTATGGGGTTATCCTATTTTGTGCTATGTATCAAAATAATTGAGCAGGGTTTGTATTTTCTTTCTTTAAGTGTGACATCCCTGTTTCCTGTTGGAAAAATAAATTTTTAGTTACTCTGATTTATATTTGTATTATTTATTCGCGAGGGGAATTGGGGTGTTACATTAGTGGTATCAGAGCAGGTCGGTCCGTCCGGCCAAGTTGTTGAGTCAGTTGGTGTGACAGTTGAATACTGTCATTGTTGTCTGTCCCTTAGTACGTGATATGTGTGGGAGGCACTGTCAGTACTTTCTGGTTTTCTAATCCTTTGTTTTCAGGAGTTAGAATGAGATAAGTGGGGGAGAAGCTGGTACTTCTCCATGTTGCTTCAGGTGTGGAACGCTGGCTCAGTGTGTTGTGAATTGCAAGATTGTAAGTGTTGTTTGGACAGTGTTGTTCTCGGTTCCGGAGGGAATGTGGAGGTAAGGTTTATGTCAACTAAGGATTGGTACCTTAGGTAGTTTTGTGCGTGAGATGTAAGTAACGCTATTATAGTTTGGTAAAGATGGTTTATGCCCCATCATGATTGTCGGCTGTCTATTGACAAATTGAGGAACTGATCACCCTTAATCTCTTGTTGATAGCAGACGGGAATTATGTTGGATGGAATAGGCGTGTCTTTCCAGCTCGGATAGTGTGTGCCATGTATTGTGTAGAATTGAGAAAATGATTACGGATTGTTTTGATGAGTTGAGGAAGATTCTTATAGCTGAAGGTGAGACGGATTGGAGGTTTTGGTATGTTGGTCTAGTGGGAAGTCATTGAGGGAGAACGATTGGGTATTGTCAAAGGTGGTTCTCAGAGAGAAGAGTGTGAACTCGAATTTGACGAAGGTGAAGATTTGAGGTTTGGATCTGCTAAGTAAGTAGAAAACTCTTAGTAGGTGGGACTAAGATGTTGGTTTGGTCTGTGATGATAGTGTTCTGGAAATTGGCAGGAAGTCACAGTGTTGGGCCGTCAGTTGTGTATGGTTTTCAGATGTGTTATGGATGGAACATTAAGGTGTTGTCTTAGGGAGCTCCGGTTTGGTTAGTAACAAAAAGGAAGGATGGTTGAATGGAATAACAAGTATGATGTATATGATGGTATTGGTTTTGAGACTATGGAAAGCGAAACTTAGAGTTCTGGTGAGGTTTGGAGTCTTTGGAGTTTTAGAGCATTAATGGAAATTTTGAGAAAACCCTAGGTGTGAATGTACTATTTGAGAGTTCTTTAGGGATGGTTGTTGCTACACGTGGGGATTTATGGAATTTGGACTGTTAGGAGAAGAAATTGTGTATGGATTACTAGCAGTTGATTAAGGTAACAATTAAGAGTAAGTGTCCACTCTCGGGAATAGATGATTGGAATGGTTTGGTTGAGTTTGAGTGAAATCGCAATTGGATGGAATGTTTGATAAGAGTGGTGAATGGTGTGAGTTAAGGCTTTGATCGATTTGATGTGACTGGTTATGTTGTTATCATCGGAATAGGCTGTTAATTACTCGGTTAAGCTTGTGTGTGAGTAGCCAGTTACCCAGTGCAAGGTTTTGCAAAAGCTTTGAAGATTTATATCTTTTGGAGTTTGGTTAGACATTACAACGTGCAGTGATGTTGTTTGGTGTTAGTAATGCGTCGGTAATGTTTGTGGAGTAGAGGAATCGTATCTCCCATATTTATTTGGATAAGTTCGTAATGGCTTTGATTGAGGATATTGGGATGCGTCTTTGATGAGTTTAGTCAGTGTGTTAATGCAAGAGGGTAAAGTCGTGGCTTATGCTTTACGACAATTGAGGATTCATAAAAGGATCGATACTATTCAGGATTTGGAATTGGACGCGATTGTATTGTGTTGGAGAATCTGGAGGTATTATTTTAAGGGTTTTAGGTTCAAGGTGTTTGGATGGAGGAATGGACGGTTTTGGATGAGTAACAAGACTGTTGTAATTCTGAGTTTTCGCAGGTTCGCCTAGCGAACCATTCAGCGAAGGGTAGCGAAGGTTCGCTACGGGTATTCGCTTAGCGAAGGCGTGAGCGAAGGTTCGCTAGAGTGTTCGCCTAGCGAACTTGGTGTCTGTTTTTATCTAACAGTTGGTTCGCTGGAACATTCGCCTAGCGAAGGTGCTAGCGAATGCTCGCTAGAAGGTTCGCCCAGCGAACAGTGCCGTTTGTGTAATTTTGTTTTTTGCATAACTTTTGATTTGTAACTCGGAGTAAGGCACGGTCGGATGGTTGGAATTCCTGATTAGTTATGACTTTGGCTCGAATTATCCTATTGGTAAAGTTATGTCGTGCGTGATGAGTTAAGTCGAGAGTTTTACTTATGTCTGCTTTGATGGTTAAAGAGTGGGAACTTTTGGGAGAATTTAGAGATTTGGGTTGGTGTGTGAATTGACGTCTGATAGTGTGCAGTTGGATATATTAATAGTGAACAGTGATTTTTGGTGAATATGAGAGAGAGTTAGACTTTGGACGTGAGATTGGTAGTTTTGATGGTTACGAGTAATCAGAGTGCGCAGCGGAAGCGTGATATGGCACATTTCGTATATAAGTGTGGGACTGGTAAGAGTTCATAGGTTGAACATTGGGAACATGTAGGAGTGTTGAGACCATTGAACGCTTCTGGATGGAAGTCATATGTGAAAGGTTTAACTGTTATCTGTGGGCTGCTATGTAGTTGGGTGTTTTGGTTATATGTTCGATTGGTGAATTATAGCATTGTTGTAGTATGGTTGTGTGACAAGGATGTTGGTGTTCTGGTTTTGTTGATGTTGTGGAGACCTTGTGGTGTCGTGGAACTTTATGTTCTTGTTTGTGTTGTTGTCTCGTTTCCATTGTGTTGGTATCTTGGCTTTTCTTTGAATCGTGAGTTAGTCGTCAAGTGCATTGTATGGGCCTTGCATCTTGTCGTCGTTGTGGTGGTCGTCGTCGTGTCGTTGTTGTATCTGCTATTGGCAAGGTGGTTTGCCAGTTGTGTTATTCGTGGTGTGCCTTTTGTTGGCATGTTGGGTTGTTAGTCGGATGCGAGAGTCTTATCCGGAGTTGTTCGTATCGGTTAGATTTTCGAGGACGAAAATGTCTAAGTGGGGGAGAATTGTAACGCCCCGGTTTTGTTAGATTTATTTAATAGAGTAGATTTAATTGGTTTTGGTTTTATATTATTTTATTATTGACTTTTATTTGACAAAATGTTATTTTTCATCATTGTTTATGTTTTATCGCATTTTGAGGGCGTTTGAGAGATATTTGAGTTTGAGGGGTAAAATAGTCTTTTAGGGGTTTAGATATTTTATATAAATAGGAAGTGGAAAGAAAAAGAGAGAAAAGAAAGAAAAAGGAAAGAAAGAGAAGGGAAGGAAAGGAAGAGGAGAGAAAAGAGGAGAAAAGAGGAAATCAAAGATTCTCCGTTTCTAGCGCGAATAATCGGGTAAGGGTGAGAAGTTTCAATTATATCTTGCTTGTGTATGTATATGCGTTGTTTGTTGTAATTGTTTTGGTGGTTTCGCGACTTTTCTTATCGATTCAAATTAGGAGCAATTGATAGAAATCGATGTTTTCACGGATGAAATTCGATATAAACCGCGTAGAATACTCGTTGATTATGTCTAAACATGTTTTGGTTGTTCTGGTATGAATTAGAAGTGTTTGGGTGGTAAAAATGATGTATTTTGGTCCCATATGACCTAGGTTGACGCTGCTGCGAATTCTGGGTTTCGCAGGTTCGCCTAGCGAACCCCAGCGAAGGAACTGGCGAATGTTCGCTAGAAGGTTCGCCTAGCGAACTTTATGTCTGTTTTCCACTGCCTTGGTTCGCTAGGGTTCGCCTAGCGAATACTGGAGCGAACATGATATTTTCCAATTTTGTTTTCGTCGTAATTTTTAAACCGTAAGTCCGTTTTGGTCGCCGTTCGAAGCGTTGGAAAGCTAATGAAAAGCTCTTTCTTTTTAAAATAGTTTGGAGGGCAGTAGATGAATTATTTAAGTCGTGATTTTGAAAAAGTGTTGGTTTGTCGGATTTTCACCGTCGTATTGGTGTGCGAATGATGTGTTATCATGCTATATGCTTTTAATATGTATCATATGGCTTGTGTGCTGGTATATTATGTGAATATATGTGATAAGTGTTGGTGATGATGGTTTGTGGTGTTATGGAGGAATAAATGTGTGTTTTGGGTTTTGATTTCAATGTGCGATAATGATGTGTTGTGAGTAGCATTTGATATGTAAATCCCTTGTGTGAGGAACTATGATGTTGTTGTGATTTGTGGTATGTGATATGATTGTGGTATTTTATGGCTTGTGATGAAGTGCATTGTTTATGTGAAATTTCAATGTATGTTGTGTGGTGGCATTTAGGGTTTGAAATGCATTGTTTGAATTGCTTTGCAATGCATGAATGTGATGATGTGGAAGCATGTGATAAGTTGTTGTAATTGTTGTGGTTGTGATTTGTGGCCGAAAGGCAAGAAAATGCCAAGTGTTGTATTTGATGATTTATGCATGATTATGAATGTGTGCATGGATGCAATGTGAGTGTCATGAGTCATTGTATGCCAAGCATCATAATGTGCATTGTGAAAACGTCCTGAGTGACGGTTTGATTCCTGAGGGAATATGCTATACCATCGTGGGCCTCGAAAATATGAGGCGATGCCTGAGGACTTAAAGCGATGGGTATAGACGATTGTGGGCTCCTTTGGAGACTTAAAGCAATCCTTAACGTCGTGGGCCTCGAAAATATGAGGCGATGCCTGAGGACTTAAAGCGACGGGTGAACATCGTAGGCCCGACGGGGAGTTACTTGAGATTCTCAGTAACGAGCGATGGTTCTAATAGTTCCTGAGTGGACTAATGACGTGACAAATGACGTGACAAATGACGTGACAATGGAAGTCGGTACCGCATGGCATGTGCATAGAGTCGTTGTGTCGATCTATGTGCATTTGCATAAATCATGAATTAATTGTGCATGGAAATGTGATTGTGATTGATGAGATGAAATATGTGCAATTGAATTGAATGGTATATGTTTGATTGGAATATGTGATTATGTGTGAGAATTGTGAATGGATGCATTATGTGTGAAAAATCATGATTTGATTGATTATGTGTGGAAATTGTGCATTGATTTGTTATGTGTTGAGATTGTAATAGCATTGGTAATTTGATGTGCATATGTGATAAATGCTATGACTTGGTATGCCTTATGTGCAAATGTGTAATTATGTTGGTATAATTGTTATATGCTATGTGGTTGGATTGTTAGAATATGTTATACATCTATGGCTTGCTATATGTATTGGTATGTGACGTGTGAGGTGAGAATAACTGTGTATGTGATTTTATGTGTTTTTGCATATTATTATGCAATCTTGGTTTAGTTGTTATTTCTCACCCTTCTGCTGGAATATGCTTTTTATGGCATAGTGCAGATTGTCAGCTTTAGAGGCGTGGAGGCAAGTGGAAGAGTTAGATCTTCGTTTGCTTAGGTCTTGGTGTCTGCTCTGATACGTAGCACGGGAGTCGGGGAACGCTTTAAGTTAATTGTATATAATTATTGAATATGTTTTGTATGACCTTTGTATGTATATTTTGATGTTCTAAAACGATTCATTTTGTAAAACAAGTCGGTTATGGATCTTTCCGCTTTATTCCATAATTGACATTCATTTTATATGGAAAAAGGTTCCCTATGGGGTTATCCTATTTTGTGCTATGTATCAAAATAATTGAGCAGGGTTTGTATTTTCTTTCTTTAAGTGTGACATCCCTGTTTCCTGTTGGAAAAATAAATTTTTAGTTACTCTGATTTATATTTGTATTATTTATTCGCGAGGGGAATTGGGGTGTTACACCCTTCGTGAATTTCTTTCATCAGCATGTCTGCTTCTGGTCTGTCTACGCATCAGAGCAAGACCATATCAAAGTTCCACTTATAAAGTGTATCACCGCTCAAAAAAAAGCTGCCAGCCAGTCTTCTGAGGGTTTTTCTGTCCTTTCTGGATGCCCCATGTGGGCACTCTTGTTTCTGAAGGAAGCATTTGATATCGTGATACCAAGGTTTGTCGTCTATGACTGCTTCAATCGCGAAGATGTAAGCGGGCCGCTCAGGCGCATTATGTCGATCTTAGGCAGGTCGTTCCATTGACCAACACTAATCATGGAAGAGAGAGTGGCTAAAGCATCAGCCATGTGATTCTCCTCACGAGGGATGTGGTGAAACTCGACTCTGTTGAAGAAGGGTAACAACCTTCTTGCGTAATCTTTGTAAGGGATCAATCCTGATTGGTATGTGTTCCAATCTCCTTTGATCTGATTGATAACCAAAGCTGAGTCGCCATATACGTCTAAGTTCTTGATCCTTAAGTCGATCGCTTCTTCGAGACCCATAATACAAACTTCGTATTCGGCCTCGTTGTTTGTGCAGTTGAACGTAAGTCTGGCAGTGAAAGGAATGTGGGTACCCTGAGGTGTTATGATAATTGCCCCAATTCCGTTTCCGTAATGATTGACAGCTCCGTCAAAAATAAGTCCCCATTGGGAATCTGGTTCTGGCCCTTCACTGGGTATCGGTTCATTGAAGTCTTTTATTTTTAGATACATGACATCTTCATCTGGGAAGTCAAAACCGATTGATTCCTGATCGTCAATCGGTTGATGAGCCAAATGATCGGCTAAAATACTCCCTTTAACAGCTTTTTGAGCATGGTACTCTATGTCATATTCTGATAGCAACATCTGCCAACGGGCAATCCTTCCCGTAAGATCAGGCTTTTCGAAGACGTGCTTGATTGGATCCATTTCAGAGATTAACCAAGTAGTGTGACGAATCATGTACTGGCGCAGACGTTTGGCTGCCCAAGACAAAGCGCAACAAGTTTTCTCGAGCATCGTGTACCGAGTTTCACAGTCGGTGAATTTCTTGCTCAAATAGTAGATGGCAGACTCTTTCCTTTTGGTTTCCTCTTGTTGGCCAAGTACACAACCCATTGAGTCTTCCAAGACTGTGAGGTAGATGATCAGTGGTCTTCTTCCACTGGAGGTGATAGAATCGGTGGGTTCAACAGGTATTCCTTGATACTGTCGAAGGCGGTTTGACAGTCTTCTGTCCAAACGCAGTCCTGATTCTTTTTAAGTAATTTGAAAATCGGCACGCAGGTCGCGGTCATGAGGAATATGAACCTGGAAATGTAGTTTAAAGTCCCAAGAATCCCCTGACTTATTTTTCAGTCTTCGGAGAAGGCATTTCTTGAATTGCCTTGACCTTGTCAGGATTAACCTCAATTCCTTTTTGGCTGACGTTAAACCCTAAGAGTTTCCCTGAACGGACACCAAAGGTGCACTTGTTGGGATTCAAGCGGAGTTTGTACTTTCTCAATCGCTCGAATAGTTTTGAAAGATGGGTCACATGCTCATCTTCCGTCTTAGATTTTGCAATCATATCATCGACATATACCTCGATTTCTTTGTGTATCATGTCTTGAAACAGAGTAGTCATGGCCCTTTGATAGGTTGCCCCGACGTTCTTCAAACCGAACGACATTACCTTGTAACAGAAGGTACCCCAGGGGGTAATGAACGAACTTTTCTCCATGTCTTTCGGCGCCATTTTGATTTGGTTATAGCCCAAGAATCCATCCATGAAGGAGAAAACTTTGAACTTTGCTGTACTGTCTACCAGCATGTAAATGTATGGTAAGGGAAAGTCGTCCTTTGGACTAGCCTTGTTTAAATCTCTATAATCGACACACATTCTGACTTTTCCGTCCTTTTTCAGAACTGGTACGATGTTGGCTAACCATTGAGGATATTCTGATGTGGCGAGGAAACCCGCGTCAATCTATTTTTGTACCTCCTCTTTGATTTTGATGGCCATGTCCAGGTGAGTCCGTCTTAACCTTTGTTTTACTGGCGTACATTCCGATCTCAAAGGTAAATGGTGTTCCACGATGCTGGTATCCAACCCTGGCATGTCCTGATAGGACCAAGTGAATACATCGGGAAATTCTTTGAGAAGCTTTAACAAATTCTCTCTGGCAGTTGAACTGAGCAGTGCCCCAATCCTGATTTTTTTCTTCTCTTTTTCTGAACCTAAGTTTACCGTTTCCAACGGTTCTTTATGAGGTTCAATGGACCTTTCCTCTTGTCTAAGTAGTCGGGAGATCTCTTATGGAATTTCGTCGTCATTTTCTTCTTCAGCCCCAAATACCGGGAACTCAAAATTGGGAGAAGGCATCAGATCGTATGTTTCAACTGGGTTTAAAACAAGCAATCTGTAAGACGTGATAATTTGTGTTTAGAAGAGATAGAGAGAATGCAAGTGTGTGCAGTGTATTTCTTTTACTGCTTGTTTTTATTATTTGAGATATTTTTTAGGATTACCATTTTCTGAGAAAAGCAAAAAGAGAAAACAACAATAACTGCGGAAATTACAGAACGACGTTATTTTATTAATGAACAAGTCGATTCTTGAAACTACAGCCCTATAAAACAAAACTCTATCGCTTTGGGCGAAGCGAAGAGGGAAAATTTATAGAAAACGAGCCCTATCAAAACATCCATTTCACCTGGGCAGGGTGAAAGGTTAAAGATGGAAATTACTTTGACTTATGAACAATCTTCGGAACATCGACAACAACCCATTGGCGGCGAACTCCTCGGTGAATCACAAAGTCTGGTACTTTCCTTGATTTGTCTTCAGAAATGATGTTGATTTCTGGTGGAGCAGGATCATTGGAATATGTCTCCCAGGCAGAGTTGTCGTAGGAGGATCCCTCTGTTGCCTTTTGCATAGCATTGGTGCTCTCAAGTAGATCTCCCCATCCAGTTAGCTGGATGTCTTCGAGCCTGATACGAGAGCTTTCAGGAGCGGTGTACTTGACAAAGTAGTCGAACTTACCACTCGGTTGTCCCAAGGTGTCCCATACTTTTTTGGAATTGGAGGAGCCATCTCTCTCGATGACGTTGACCTCGAGAAAAGCATAGTTGATGAACTCTAATCCTGCGAACGTTGCGAATTCATCGTCGTGCTGGGTATTTTCAGGATACCCTGGGTGTTGATCCCATGACATGGTGGGGACACATGTATTCTGTTCAATGATGCTCAGCTAATTTTCATTGTTCGGTTGATTCTCTTGCCCCAAGTTTCCTGGATAAGGCTGCCACATTGGCAGACCATCCATCGGGCCATAGTAGTCGTGGTCAAAGTTGTCTTTCATCAGAGTGTCCTCCTCTAACGAATTTGGTGGAGCACGACATCCTTTCAGATCACCATCTCCATATATCATTCTGACATCTGACCTTGGTATAAATCTCGGACTCTGTGCGGGAAAGCAGAATGGAGTCTGCATTTCGTCCTGAGACATATAGCAGTCCTCGTTAAGACAGGACTCTCATTCTTCCTCCATATCAGAGGAATCATCTTTATTGATGGTATGCACCTCTTGAGGCACTGGGTGAAGGAAACCTCCACTGTGGAAGAAGTCTCGAATGGGATGAAGACTTTCATCGCTGGTAGCAGTTATTTGGGTATAGGTTGCAGAAAAACCAAGACCCTTCTTTGTTTTATTGTCAGTAGGAATGACTAGCTGTCCCTATCCTGTTGTATTGGTACTCTCGACCGCTTTGATAGCCTCTTTGTATGAGGAAATGGAAGTTCCCTCTTTGGATTGATTGTCCTTGCTCACCGAAAGCGCTTGGAACTAAGTCCCAACAACCTCTTCGGGTTCTACACAAGCAGATGATGATAAGTTACTCACGAGCAAGGCTTGTTCTCCACAGACTGTGACGAGTTGGCCGTTCTGGACGAACTTTAACTTTTGATGGAGGGTCGAGGTGACCGCCCCAGCCTGATGTATCCAAGGTCTTCCTAATAAACAACTGTACGTTTCCCGGATATCCATGACCTGGAAAGTGACTTGGAAAGTGTGAGGACCGATGGTTATGGGAAGATCGACTTCGCTAATGACCGTTTTTCTGGATCCATCAAATGCTTTGACGACGACCTCGCTGGTTCTCATCGGAGGGCCCTTGAATGATAATTGCATCAAAGTGGACTTTGGCGTAACATTCAGGGCTGACCATGTGTCTACCAGCACGCTGGCTAAAGCAACACCTTGGCAGCTGACCGTGATATTGAGCGCCATGTTATGACGACGACCTTCTTCAGGTAATTCCTCATTGTTAAATCCCAAATTATTGCAGGAAGTGATGTTAGAGACAATGTTATCGAACTGTCTGATTGTTACATCCGGTTCTACAAAGGCTTGCTCCAAGACTTTCTGTAGAGCCTCCCTGTGTGCTTCTGAACTGAGTAAAAGTGATAGCACATATATCTTTAAAGGACTTTGTAATAGCTGATCAACAATGTTGTATTCACTCCTTTGGATGAGCTTCAGTATCTCATCATTGTTTTTCGAAAGGTCGGGATTACTGAATTGACCGACCAGTGGATTGGGAACTTCTGTCTGAGGTTCCTTTTCTTTGCTGGACTCTCCAACTCCTCTGTTGAAGATTCTACCACTCCGTGTTACACGACTAATGTCTCCAATATTCACGACGGAGGGTAATGGAATTTCTTTTCCATTTTCAATTATCGTCATACCGTATTTGTAAGGGATTGCCCTAGTTGATTCATACGGTAGTGGTCCTGGTAGATAGATGACTATGGGATCCTTCTGATTTTTCTGACCATCATAAGTAATCTCGATCTGTTCTTGGTTGGGAACTCTCGATTCGTCAAGTAGAGGAATGATGGCACAAACATCCCTGTTCCTCTCATGATCAGAGATTACGACAACGTCCTCAATTTGATCAGCTAGGTAGCCCGACGCCCAGTTAATTGGTCCAGAACCCGGATATGGGCGAATCTCTCTACGATCCACCAGACCCTGAAAAGCTGCTCGCACAAGGTAACACCCTTGGTTATTTTCTGAACAGATTCTACAACGTTCGTAGTTGTGTGGTGGCACCTGGCCACGTCCGCTTTGAATGCAATATAACCTCACTAGGTTAGCTTCCACAGATCGGACATCCTGATTTTGACGCCGAGTAGGGTTCTTGTTATTGATACTAATTTACTGAGTATCTTCATCCATATAGATTAACATCCACAAGTGATTTAACAAGTGCTGAAGTGCCTCCTGGACAAGGGTACAACCTTGATCGTTTTCGCAACCCGCCTTATAGCTTTGGTAGTTATGTGAAATCAGGAACCCGAGTCAGACCTGCTCAGCATGTAACTCTACCAGGTTGGTATTCATTAAGAGAATATCAAAGATTTGAACCATGTTAATCTGATAGTGGTTCCTATCATGGTAGTCCTGGATCCACCCAAGATCCATCTGACACTGGAGGGCCTCCTGTACAAAAGAGCATCCATGTTTGTTTACCGAGCAAGTTAGACAGGAACTATAATTGTGCCGCGGCAGATTATGATACTGGCTTTGCCTAGAATACATCGCCACCAAGTTGACATTCATTGCACGGATGTCGTGGTTCTGAATGATGTTAGAATTCATGTAAACCATGTTAACTCCACGAATTCGGTGCTCTTGGATCCATCAGAGATCTATTTGTTCCTGTAGAGCTGATTGCACCACAGAACATCCCTGATTATTTTTAGAGCAGATATTACACCGGTGATAATTATGAGGTGGCACATGGCCATACCCGCTCTGTCTACAATGCATCTTGACCAGATTGGTCCTCAATAAGAGTACATCATGAATTTGATAGACGTTGTTAGACTCTCGCTCTATCAGGTTAACTGCAGCTTTCTCATGTTGAGACAGCGGGTTCGTGAGAACATTTGGATTTGTATCTTTGAAAGATAAGACCCCGCTCCTAACAAGTTTTTGTACGTCATATTTAAAGCTGAGACAGTTCTCTATGTTATACCCTGATCCTCCTTGATGGTAAGGACAAGTCTGGTCCACCTTAAACCAAAAAGGCAGATTTTCCGGTACTGCAAGAGGGGATTTAGTCTGGATGTGCCCCTTGGCTAGTAGTAACGGAAATAATTCTGCGTACGATACAGGTATATAATTAAATCCTGGCGGTCGCGTTATACGGTTGTTATTGTACGGAGGACGAGTCTGCTGAAGAGGCTGTTGTGTCCTTTGCTGAAATTGCTGTTGATTAGGTTGGCTCTGCGCAACCTGAGGTTGATACGTAGGCGCGGGATTGATAGTAGGAGTCACAGCTGCTACTGGTTGATAATGTCGCCTTTGTTTTCCGAGAGAAATATTCCCAATATCTTGCTCTTTTTTCTTAGGGAGAGCACTACTGTATCGTTTTGTACTACTTTATGATCCAGCGTCTTTTACTAGACGTCCTTCTCGAACAGCTTCCTCGAGACGTACCCCCATACCGACCATTTCGGTGAAGTCACTGGGCGCACTAGCAACCATTCTATCATAGTAAAATGAGCTTAAGGTTTTTAAGAAGATTTTTGTCATCTCTTTTTCCTCAAGAGGTGGACAAATCTGAGCGGCAATTTCACGCTATCTCTGAGCGTACTCCTTAAAGGTTTCCTTGTCCTTTTGTGACATTGATCTGAGTTTATCTCTGTCTGGTGCCATGTCCAGATTGTATTTATATTATTGGATGAAGGCAGTGCCAAGATCTTTGAATGTGCTGATCGTAGCACAGTTTAAACCCATGTACCATTTTAATGCGGCACCGGTTAAACTATCCTGAAAGTAATGAATCAGTAGGTCCTGATTCTCCGTATGAGCTGACATTCGCCGAGTGTACATCACCAAGTGAATCTGAGGGCAAGAATTACCCTTGTATTTTTCAAAGTCGGGCACTTGGAACTTGTGCGGAATTTTCACATTGGGGACCAGATAAAGGTCTGCGGTGTCCTTTCCAAATAAATCCTGACTGCGAATAGCTTGCAGTTCCTTCTGCATTTCCAGGAACTGTTCCTGGAACTCGTCCATCCTATCGAACATAGTTTCGTTTCCACCAGAAGCTATTTGCGGAATCTGTCCTTTCGGGACAGTGTGTACCATGGCTGGTGGTACCGTGACTATGGCCGTGAGTCTTGGCGTTTCTCGAAGTTTGTAACCTCCTGGAGTCCTTAGTATGCCTCTGGCATCTTCGCTTTCCCGAAGTTTGTAACCTTCAGGCCCAGCGGCTTCTGCTGAAGTTTCCGGATCTTCAGTGATCGGCGGAACATATCCTTTCGGGATATAGTTAACAGGCATGCCCCAGGGACGATCTTTCGGCATTTTGTACCTAGGATCATACTTCTCCACTATGGGCATTGAGGTGATCTCTGAGATCACAGTTCTTTGTAGCTGAGCTTCTGCCGTGGCTTGCATGTCGTTACGAAGCTTTCTCATATCCTCTCTCAGAGCGTCGATCTCTTCTTTCAACTCTCTGTTCTCTTCCTCAAGATCATCCATCTTTTTCTGACGATTGGCCCGAGTATTGTACGAATGAGACAGTTTGACTCTAGAATCGAGACACAAACGTGAGACTCGTAGGTAAGGAGAATACGTGATGTGAGAATGATGAATGCAATGATTATATTAATTATTTTTTTGTTTAATCAAAAATAAACTTCGACAATTAGATTGCAAATATCAAACAATGGGGAAACCCCGTTTTATTGAATTCAAAGGATTGCGGAAATAGAAATACAGTAGATTACAAGGTGCGGAAACAGAAACCTAACCTAAGGGGTCCCATGTCCTCTCTGAGGAGAAACCGGGTGCTGATTCTGGTACCTTTCTTTTCTTGGACCGGGGCTCTTGGGCCGTTGTCGGGTTGTCATTCCTTTACCAGGTGAAATGAGTGAGCAAATTCCTTTGGTCATCCCGATTTTCTACAGCATGCTGCTCCAAGATTTCAATCAGAGCATCTTTATCCTTCAGTAGTTGCTGTATTTTGATACACTCCACATTGAGAATGCAGTACTTATTCTTCCAAGACCTTCTCTCCCGCTGAACTTTATTGAGAGTAACCTGGAGTTTTTCCGTTTCAGTCATGAAGTACATGACAGACTCCCTTGGCGGAAGAACTCCGTGACGAGGATAAGGCATTTTTAGCTTGAGAGCTCTAGTTTGTACCCAGTGAAGGTAAGGCTCCACCGAGACACAATCCGGTTTTCCTAGAGACTCTCGTCCTTTCTTATGAACATGTTTCCAAGCGTGAACTATTTCCATTTTTAGTGCTCTGTCATTTTCCCCTTCTTTGAAGAAAAGACCTTCCAGATGAGCATTCTGCGGGACATGCCTCATTGAGTATCCAAATTGACGACGAACTAACACTGGATGGTAATTGATTCCTCCCTTAGTTCCTATGAGGGGTACGTTAGGGAAGTTTCCACAACGGTCGATGATCCTGATTCCCTCATAAATCCTATTGCACCAATCTATGTCAGAGTTGGTAAGAGACATGATTCTCTGCGACCAACGTAAAGTATTCTTATGATCCCAAAAAGCAGCAGACTTAGGCAAATGGGAGATAAACCATTTGTATAACAGAGGTACACAACATGTCATCTCCCCTCCGCTGTACAAATTCCCTAAGTGTACAGAATGATATGCATCTGCGACTAAAGTCGGCACAGGGTTTCCAATGAGAAAAACCTTAATGGAGTTGATATCGACGAAGTTATTGATGTTGGGAAACAAAAATAACCCGTAGGTGAGTAAAACAAAGATGCTTTCAAAAGCAGTCATGTTCCCTATACTAGCAAAGTACAGAGCCTTCTTTGTCAAGAACTGGGCTGACAAACCTTGTATGTCACCCTTAGTGGTCATGTGAGTCCTGACCTCTGACTCGTCCAAATAAATTGCTCTCGCAATGGTCTGATCCTTTGGAATTTCTTCCAGTCCAGAAAATGGAGCTCGATCAGTGATGTGTAAATCGAACAGATGAGAATATTCCTCCAGCGTTGGTGCTAGTTGATAATCCGGGAATGTGAAACAGTGATAAACCAGATCGTAAAACTGAACGAGTGCATCCATGATTCTTTCAATTACTTGGATCCTTAACAGAGGTAGCAGACCTCCGTACTTGGCTCTGAAAGCTTCAGGGTTAGTAACCATTCTCGCCAAACCTCTTAAATCCTCTAACTTTGGAACCCTGAAGGTATACATATGAGTTCCCCTTCTACCGAAATCCATGAGCGCAATCCTTTTCTCTGACATTTGCAATCATTGTCTTAGTTTAATTTGAAAAAAGGAGAGACTAGAAGAGAAGATTTTCTTTGATGTAATGTTTTTTAAATGAATGCATGAATGTAGCACACAAAAACATAGAAAAAACATGGGGTCAAAGGGTCGGTGTCATGGAGTCAAGCGTCTACCCGTCCCAAAGGTTTATACTAGTGATTTTTGTACATGTCTCTCAACATCATCAACTCTGTCGAGAAAAACACCAGCGGGCCTGGAACCGTGCTAGGTGATGTTTTTTCGAAGAGTCCTTAGAAGAGGGTGGTATCACGTGACAACCATTTCCAATAGCTTCCGCACCACTAAAGGGGTTTTTCCTAGGTGTATACTCAATCTTTCCACATGCGGCATCACACGCATTCCCATTAGCAGAAAAATAAACACATATATCAATTAGGAAAAGCAGTATATATATTCATCCTAATGTCCTAGACTTTTAAGAGCTATGAATCCTATGTTCCTGACAGAAAATGGCTCCCTGGCAGAGGCGCCACTCTGTGGTTCCTTCCCAATTTAAAGGTTTTGACCTAAGATCCTAGTGAAGTAAAAAAGGTCCTATCCTAGTGAAATCCCCAAAGAAAGAAAGAAAAGAAAAAAACCCTATGGTGGGCGCCACTTCTGTGACACTTTTTAAGGTTTCTACCTAAGAGATGGGAAGAGAACAAGATCCCGAGCTTCTCCAGTGAAGTCGCCATTTTTCTGTAGCGAGCGATTTTGGACGTGGTTGCGAAGCACTATCGCTTTGGTACTACAGTTTGATTCATTTTTTATCCTATTGAAGCTGATGAAGGAAGGGAAATAGATGTCTCCAATTAACCCTGCTTGCAAACTGAGTTTGAACAGATGACTGTTGGTTTACAGATGCTACAAAGATTGTGGGTCTCTCTTAGGTTATTTTGTTAAAATAGTGCTAGGGCGATTGGTGGGAGATTAAGATTGATGTTTATGACATGTGAGGGTACGGGATTTGGGTTTTGGATTAGTGTGCTCGCTAAGATTTTTTTTCACTCTTATGCCTACGTATTCCCGTTTACCGAAACTGGGAAATCAGAGCGATCGTAGTTCCTCTTATTCTATGGGAGGAAATGGTGTTTTGGTGTCTTGTTCAAAGCCCAAGACGTGAAGCTAAAGGTGGTTTATATCTTGTTCAAAGCCCAAGATGTGAAACTGAAGGGTCTATTTGTATCTTGTTCGAAGCCCAAGATGTGAAGCTAAAGGGTTTTGACTTTAGGGAGAATTTGTCATCTCTAAAGAGGGGTCTGTCTGTCACAACTGTTGGGTGACTGATTACAAAGGAGAATTACTTTAACCGGGATATGTGAATCCGGCAATGCCATAATTTCCTTCATAGGGGAATTCCAACTTGAAGGAGAAGACTTTAACTCAGTGTAGAGCAATGCCATCTTTCCTTAAGAATTTCTCATGCTAAAAGAGGGACAGTGGCATGGATGTTAATGATCCAGAGGCTTGCCGCTTACAGCAATTAGATGAAGGGAAAGGAGTTGTTGATGTTTGTATACTGTGAACGAGGCACAACTTTTGATGCTAAAAGGTTGATTGGCTCAACTGGGATTTCCTTATACAAAGCCTAAGAGGAGGCTATTGGCCCAACAAGAGGGTGTTTTTGTGTGTCTCGTACGAAGCCCGAGAAAAAGGCTAAAAGGGTTGACTCATCAAGAGAGTGCTTTGGTATCTCATATAAAGCCCGAGATAGAGGCTGTTTGACTCAACAAGAGAGTCTTTTATACTCAACAAGAGAGTGTTTTAGTATCTCGTACGAAGCCCGAGAGAGAGGCTAAAAGGGATTGACTCAACAAGAGAGTCTTTGTATCTTGCACGAAGCCCGAGATGGAGGCTAAAGAGTTTAACTCAACAAGAGAGTCTTTTTGTATGTGTCTTGTACGAAGCCCAAGACGGAGGCTAAAGGTTGACTCAACAAGAGAGTCTTTTATACTCAACAAGAGAGTGATTTGTATCTCGTACAAAGCCCGAGATGGAGGCTAAAGGGGTGACTCAACAAGAGAGTCTTTTATACTCAACAAGAGAGTGTTTTGTATCTCGTACAAAGCCCGAGATGGAGGCTAAAGGTTTGGACTCAACAAGAGAGTCTGCAAAGGTTAACTCCACTGGGGAGAATCATTGTACAAAGCCCAAGAGGAGGCTAGGGTTACTGTTTCAGTTGAGTGACAGGTCAAGTATGCGGATCAGTTCTTATATAAGTACTGTTTGCCCTCAGGGATTTGATTCGAGGATCAGGGTTATTTCCTATTCTTTAAGGAAATGGGAAATCCAAAGGGTATTGAGATTGTCCGAGTCTACGGGTTTCATCTCCTAGTTTTGAGAGGAACTTGAGAATGTCTTTGAGACTCAAGGGAATTAGACTGCCCAGGTCTAGAGTTTCATCTTTTGTACTATGTTTGAGAAACAAGAGTAGTAAGATCTAGACTTTTTGAAAGACTGTTCTATTAAGATGACTAATTTCTGTTCCTATACCTCTAAGAGGTCGTCGAGACAATTTGTACGAAGCCCAAGAGGAGGTTGGAAACTTTTAAGAAGCCGAGGGACAATTTGTACGAAGCCCAAGAGGAGACTATCATTCCCGGAGGAAGAAATCATTTATACGAAGCCTACGAGGAGGCTGTGAATACTTCTAAGAAGCCGATGGGTCCTTGTACAACACCCAAGAGGAGGCGGGGATGCTTTTAAGAAGCCTGTGGGTCCCCAAACCCCGAGAAATTTAAGACAGGCTACTCACAGAGAATAGATCAAGCCAGGAAAGTTCGAGAATTTGGAAGAAACTCAAGAGATGCCATTCATGGAGAAAAGATCATCTCTGGGGAGTAGAGTTTCTTTGACGATTTCTAAAGGTGACAGTCTGTGAAAGGGTTCATCGAGAATGCTGCCTTTCATGTCTCCATATTGTTTAACCCCAAGAGGAGGGAATACTGTGTCTGGTAATCCTACGGGGATCTAGTTTTGTTTATTTTAAGAGTAATCAACAGGGCTTAGTACTAGACGTAGTTGCCGGGGAAACTCTAAATATCTATACTATTATTACATAGTCGGTATGAGTTTATGAAAGAAGACTTACAGTGAAACAGCCCCACAATACAATTATATGTATATGAAAGCGGTAAATGAAAGCATATAACCACTTACTCGGTTGTAGAGCTTCCATGCTGTTTGGTTAGTTGTTCAACAAAGAAAGATTGAAAACAACAGTATATTCAAAATCAAAGGAGAAAGTATTTTGAAAAGGTGTTGGGGCTTACAGCTCAAGGAGAGGCCCAGGGTTTTTATCAGTGATCGCACTGTCGTTTTGTACAGAGGGACTTATACCAGTGACTGAGGCGTAAGAAGGTTTTCTGTACAAAGGGGTGGGTCTTACACTCTCTCAAGAGGCCCAAAAGGTTTAAAGAAAAAGAGTGGGGCTTATAACACGAGGGTAGGCCTAGATGATTTTTCGTTTGAAATGGCAATCGCACCGAGATTTTGAAAACGCAGTGGGTCTTATACAAAGACTGAGGCCCAAAATGGTTTGGTTTTCAAAGGGGGTTGGGTCTTACACTCTAATAGAGGCCCAAAAGATTTTTGAATGGGTCTTATAGCTCGAGGAGAGGCCAAAGGTTTGTTTTTCAACGGACGATGATCGCGTTGAACTTTTTGAAATACAACGGGACTTATACGATAAGTGAGGCCCAAAATAGGTTTGTATTTACAAAGGATTGGGTCTTACACTCTATTAGAGGCCCAAAAGATGTTTGAAATTGTTTGATGAGGGTTGAATTAATCAAAAACCCTAATTTGTTTCCAAAATGTATTTTAATTGAATAAAAAATTCAATTAAAATGGTCAAAATTATTTAATATGTGGAAAACAAATTGTGATCTTGGATTAATGTTTCAACAATCATGTTTTGACCTACAAAATGATTCGAAATCATAAAAATTTGTAAAATCAAGAAGGAAAAAATATTTTAAATGTCAAAAACAATTAAAATATTAATTCTTGGCAAAAATATCAATTATATGAAATAAATAATATTTTTGGGATTTTTTGGTAAAGTAAAATATTTTAACATTTTTGTGAATTATTAAAAAAAGAATCAACTCAAAATCATTAAACTCAGAGAGAAATTAATTTTTGAATCAATTAAATAAAATCACAAAATTCAAATATTTGAATTTTCAAAAAAGGGCGCCAAGAACACCCAAGAACACGCGCATGTTCTGAGTTTTGCCCAGATTTGCATTTTCTCTCCAATCTCACTGAATACTTGATTGTATCATGCAATCCACATATCAATCTGCTCGTTTCAACCTCACGATCATGTCTATGGTCTTTAATTTCATTTATTTTTAACATGGAATAAGAAATCAAGACAAAACCTCAAGAACCCTAAAAATTGCATGAAGGCTGAGAATTTTGATACACGATTCGAACAAAGCAATTAGTTGAGGGGAACATTCTATGCATGATTATGAACTTTTGGCAAAAGTATTGTGCGAGGAAATATGCATAGATTATGAGATGACCAAGTTTAGGCTTACTTGAAGGTCGTGACAGCAAGTGCAATGTGATTTTTGAGTTGGAGGTGTTACATATGAGTTGTGATGATCTGAACAGCTTCCCTAAACCCTATGGAGTGTGTTTGAATGCTTAGACTTGACTGGAAATGGCTGGATCACTTCATGGCATTTCAGTTGCAACTTGGTTAAAACCTTGAGCAACTGGCTGGTGATTCTGAGAAATCAGTGTTCCAGATGTTGTTTAAGTGTTTAAATCACTTCTATATGATATTTATGAGGTGCGTGTATGATTGGTTTGATTGGAAAATCTCTCAAACTCAAAACCCGATAGTGACTTGCCTTAGAAGGCAAAATTGGAGTGAAAGAAGAGATTTTGAGGAAAACATCTGTTTGATGGCTTTGGTGTACTTAAACTGATCACAAATGAGCTCTATTTATAGTAGAGCAAGTTTGTTTTGCAAGGAATAGTGAATGGCAACTGCAGCAGAGGTTTGGCCAATGTTGGCAAATGAAAATCCAAGTCTCCTCTAGCCATTGACTAGAGGTTAGAGCACAGAGCTTTGGTTCCCTACTTGTTGGAAGAATCTTGACTGAATTCAGTTGCAAATGTGTCAGTCCATGCCACCTCTAAGCGTCTATTAAATGCTTCAATCCAAAATTGGAGTCTTGTCCCTCTTTTAGGCAATTCTAGGTTTGGCATGCTACTTCTTGTTCCAAGGACTTTGGAGGCTTGGCTCAGTGATTGTCCCCTTTAGATTTGATCCTCAGATGTGTCCAAGATGATGACAAGGCTTGGAATTGGATGATTTTGGCAAATCGACCAAAAATGCAAAATACTGCCTTGCCTTGGCAGTTTTCAGCAAGGCATTTTACCACTACCATAACTCTTAGCTCAAATTGAATTTGGTGATGTTCTTGGCCATTTTGGAAAGCCCTTATATGATACAACAACTGTTTGATTATATTTAGTTTTGATACTTTTTGGATCCAAGTGAAAAGTGTCCCTACATTTGGAAAATAGTGAAGGCAGATTCTGACTTAGTGAAAATTTCACAAAGTGTTGGAAAAAAGTGACATTTTCACTTTTTGTGATTTTGATCAATCCATAACTCAAAATCCATGAAGAATTGGAATGAGGTCTAGTTGAAGTTTTTGTAGAGGGCCATGAGATCTACAAATCAAGCTTTGGATGGGGAAAAATGGCTTTGTGGTTTAGGAGTTATGATCCTCCAAAGTTGGTACCCTTGCCACTTTATTCATAACTTAGAAAATTTTCTAAGTTTTGATGGTTACCCCTTTTACAAGTTATCCCATTTTCTTTGATTTTTCTTAATGAATGATGATTCCAATCATACATTAACATCATTTTAGGGTTAAAAATCCATTTTTCTGAAAAATCTGAAAAAGTCAAAGTTGACTTTTGTGCACAGTTGACTTTTTATTCGATGAATTCCAAACCGTGCGATCCTTTAGGAAATCATGTCCTTGACCTAAATCAAACTTGATGGACATGTTCCATGGGTGTTATAGGGTATATTGAATCATGTCCTAGGGTTTGGGAGCATGTCCTGGTCAAAAGTCAAAGCTACAGTTGACTTTTCTCGCGAAACCCTAACCGTGGTTCAGATGAAATTGAGACTTGTTGCTCAAGCTTCTTGGATTAATCCATTGTTGCAAATGGATCAATATAGTGTATTAGAGACCCTAAAATCCTCTCTTGAGGTCTTGGCTCATGATTTGTCCCAAAAGTCAACTTAGGGGTGAATTAGGTCAAGAAACCCTAATTCCTGATTTTTGATGTATGCATCCCCTGAGGCAAAATTGACTTGATAATTGGGTCCATGAGGTTCCATGGAGCATATTAGGACATGCTTTGAAGTATTGGCTCATGCCCAGAGGAAAATTTCCAACTGGAGGCCCTGGTCGACCAAAACCCTAATTTGGTGACACTGGCGATCTTGAGGCTTGATCCGCCTAGAAAGGAGCATCCTGGTGCTTAATCCTTAAAGTGGGAGTACTCTTGATCCCTTGTGGATATTTGAGAGGCTAGACAAGTTGAAGATCATGTCATTCCTTGATTGATCCTTTGTCTAAGAACTCAGAGAGGGCTTGAAACCCTAAATTTGATTGTAGTGGATGCTCACCCATCTTTGGGGAGACTGATGAGGTATGATGGTTCCTCCATATTGTGATGATGATTTTCTAACAATGATGGGAATCTTGGTGGTCAAAATTTGGGCTATGACATAATGTCATTATAGTGTTTGGAAGTAATAGTTGGCTATGATATTGTTATGTAGTGCACTGTACTTTAAGTGTGTCACACTATATACATATGACGTAGTGTTGTATTGTGACGCTTGTAGTATAATTGTTGTAGGTGTCTCGCGTATTCGTGTGCTAGGCATTGCGGGGTGACCGTCAATTGTTGTTCATGCTTTTTTTAATATTATGATTGAACTTGTATGCCTTGGATTTTATCAACAAAAAAAACTTATATTTTTACTTATTTGTTTTAATTATTTCATTTTTAATTCACATATTCTAGAAAAGACCAAAGAAATCTTTGTTAATATGTATTCAATGTTTATTTTAATTAATTAATTAATTGTATTAAAAAATGCCAAAAATATGTTATAATTGTTAATTATTTTAAATATTTTTATTTAATATTAATTAATTAAATCATTGATTAATCTTATTAAATATTTATATTTCACTTGATTAATAATTCTCTCGTTGTCTGATTCTATTTTGCGTTTGGTGCTTCCATGCCCTAGCCTCGATTTCTTTGGTCGATTCTTATTGATGCTTTTCCTTAATGAATCTAAATTATGATGATGTTTCTTCTTGATGATTTTCCTTGAAGAATCTGAATTATGATGATGTTTCTTCTTGATGCTTTGGTTCATTACTTGTCATACTTTGGTGCTTGACGACTACATGATGTTTTTGTCATGTACTTGTTGATTCTATTTGTTGTTTGATCCTATCTTGATGCTTGATGATTACATGATGTTTTTTCCACGTGTCTATTGGTTTTGTTTGATGACTACATGATGTTTTGCCTTGTGTCTGTGGGTTTCATTTGATACTTGCACTTGCGACCTAATCTAAGGGAAAGGTAGTGTCTGTTGACTTATTGTCATGTGCATCTTCATTGTATGTTTGTTGTATTTTTTGCCTACTTTTGTCTTTCTTGTTACACTTGGTCCAAACCATAGTCTTGACTCATTTTCCCGATCTTTAGCAAACATTGTTAGCCAAAACACAAATATTTCAAGAGGTTCCTGTAGAGTACTACAGATGCTTAGGGTGTTAGTACCTTCCTTAAGTATAACCAAACCTCGTACCTTTGATCTCTCTTTTGCTTAGATTTTAGCCTTGCCTTTTGTTTTGCATGTTTATTATGGGTTTTGTTCGATCTTTCTCCATTCCCTTGGAAAAATAAAAGTTCGGTGGTGACATCTTATCTTTGCGAGTCAAGCTAATTGATAGCTTTGGTCTCCGATTCCTCATCGCGACATCATGGAACCATGGTTTTCCATCTAGTTTTGTATCCATTTATGAGAATAATGCATGCTTGTCAAAGCGTCTGATTGTTATGAACGGTTCATCATTAGCCCAAGTAACCTTGTACATGGACGATAACGTAGCCAGGGCGTCAGCCAGTTGATTCTCTTCCAAAACGTGAGCCCGATACAAAATCAATTTGGGATGACAGGTTTCCCATTCTCCTTTTACGTGATTAATGATGAGAGAAACGTCTTCATACACTTCTAGGATCTTGATTCTTAGATCAATGGCAACCTCTATACCCATGACGCATGCTTCGTACTTAGCTATATTGTTAGTGCATTCGAAACATAACCTTGTCATGAAGGGTAAGTGAGTATTCTTTGGAGACATTAATACTGCTCTAATTCTATGGCCTAAGGCATTTGAAGCACCATTGAACACAAGAGTCTAACGAGTCTCTGGTTCTGGCCCTTCGTATTCATCTGCTAGATCTATAATGTCTTCATCAGGAAATTCAAACGACATAGGTTAATAATCTTCCACTAGCTAATGAACGAGATGGTTTACTAGCACACTTCCTTTTTATAGCCTTTTGAGTGACATATTGGATGTCATACTCAGATAATAACATCTGCCATCAAGCTACTCTTCCAGTCACACCATGCTTTTCGAAAATATATTTGATGGGATCCATTTTGGATATTAATAGGGTGGTATGACACACTATATAGTGTCTTAGGTGTCGAGCGGCCTATACTATAACACAACAAGTTTTTTTTCCAATAACGAGTATTTGGTCTCACAATTAGTAAACTTTTTGCTCAGGTAATAGATGGCATGCTCTTTCCGCATGTTTCATCTTGTTGGCCCAACACACACCTATAGATTCATCGAGCACCGTTAGGTACATTATGAGTGACCTTCCTAGAACCGGTGTGTCATACCCCAAAATTTTACCACCAAGATTTCCCATCATTGTGAAAATCATTACCATAATATGGATGTACCTTCATGCCTCATCAATCTCCTCGAAGATGTTTGAGCATTCACTATAATCAAGACTTAGGGTTTCAAGCCCTCTTAGAGCACTTAGGAAAAGAATCAATCAAAAAATGACATGATCTTTAACTTGTATAACCTCTTAAACACCCATAAGGTATCAAGAGGACTCCCACATCAAGAATCAAGCACAAGGTTGCAACATTCCAAGTGGATCAAGCCTCAAGATCGACAATGTCACCAAATTAGGGTTTTTGTCGACCAAGGCCTCCAGATGAAAATTTTCCTCTGGGCATGAGCCAATGCTTCAAAACACAACCCAAGATACTCCAAGGGACCTCATGGACCCAATCATCAAGTCAATTTAGCCTCAGGGGATACATTCATAAAAAAAAAAATCAGGGATTAGGGTTTCTTGACCTAATTCACCCCTAAGTTGACTTTTGAGGCAAGGTATGAGCCAAGACCTCAAGACATGATTTGAAGGCCTCAAATACACCACATTGATCCATTTACAATAATGGATTGACCCAAGAAACTTGATTCACAAGTTTCAATTTCATCTGGACCTCAATTAGGGTTTTGAAAAAAAAATCAACCGTATCTTTGACTTTTGACCAAGACATGCTTCCAAACCTTGGGACATGATTCAATATACCCTAAAACACCTATGGAATCCATCCATTAGGTTTGACTTAGGTCAAGAACTTGACTGCATAAAGAATCACACAGTTTGGATTTCATCTGATAAAAAGTCAACTGTGCACAAAATCAAGTTTGACTTTTTGGAATTTTTCACAAATATGGTTCCCCTAAGTAAAAAATAATGTTAATGTATGGTATTGATCATCATTCATTAAGAAAAATCAAGAAAGTGAGGTTTCTGGCAAAAGGCGCAACCATGAGAAACCAAAATTTTTCTAAGTTATGGAACAGAAGTGATTTTGTACCAACTTGGCAAGGCCATAACTCCTAAACCACAAGGCATTTTTCTCCCATTCAAAGCTCAAATGAACGTCCATCTGACATACTTCAAATATGTCAACTACAAGATATTTCAAATTGTCGCAACTGCGAAAAAACAACCGACGGAAACAAGAACAGAAGAGTCGCCACCGAATGTTATTTATCCTGACGCAGGGAAAAGGAACGATCGAAGAAAACTTAGAGGAAGGGAGAAGACATCGTCATCGTAACCATAGTCCGGGTTTGGGAGTTGGTTACGCGAGGGGAAGGTATTAGCACCCCCACGCATCCATCGTACTCAATGGGATCCACACTTGTTGTCTAATCAATGGGTGAGTTATCTAAAGCCTACTGCTAAACGGAAACGAGACACGGAAAGGGGAAACAAAAATGGACTCATAAGGATTATCGCAATCCTATGCCTACTTACCTTCATGGACGAATGAAAAATCAGAGTCAACGTAGTTCGATGGACTACGCACTAAAGGGGGGAGGTTGCTCGCAAGACATCGCTGTCTTGTGCCTACGTACCCTCAATCGGACGAGAAAGAGGAAATCAGAGCAAACGTAGTTCGACCTACGAGGTCAAAAAGAGGGAAGTGTGCTCGCCAAGACATCGTCGTCTTGTGCCTACGTATCCTCAATCGGACGAGAAAGAGGAATAAGAGCAGTCGTAGTTCGACGTACGAGTCGATAAGTGTTTTTTATGTGAGCGACGAGCTCTTTTCTGAAAATGATTTGAAACCCAACAATCCCGAAGAATAAATAGATTTGAATTTGTTTTTGTGTTTTTTAGACAGAAGTGGATTAAAGTTAGTTTGAAACTCACATTGCACTAAAGTCTATGACATTGGAGCGAATGCGTCGCATGGTCGCCCTAATGTTATCATGCAAAATGGCTCTAAGGTCAAGATGAAAGGGAAGTCTACCTAATGTTAGCATACATGGAGTGAAAGCCTAATGTCTCTCCTACCTCAAGCTTAAATAGAAATTAAGTCGAGCTAGGAATCCTAAGGGATCATGTGAATAAGCACAAGTAAACATTAACTAATTCAATCACAGATATCAATAAAATCAAGACTTAAACAAGTCTCACGAAAAGAAAGAAAGCTCAAAGATGTACAAGTGTTCAATCATCAACATGTTGACACAACAGAGATACAAAGCACTTAATTACTAAACATGATGCGCAAACAGAGCCTTCTTTGAGGTAGGGCTTTAGATGTACTCAATATGCTTCTAACATGGATAAAACCCTAGAATGATACTTGAAAGAGAAATAACATTGAGATTCCGAGGGTACCTAACGGAGAAAGGTCTGTTGCCTCTTCGATGCGTACAAAAGCTAAAGAACACTTGTAGAAGCTTCAAATGATCAATCAAATCAACAATCAAGGTTAACAACCTCAAACGGGCAAGGCTCAAAGAGAAGGAAGAAGATTCCAAGGTGGAAGAGAATTAAGCCATCAAGAATCAGTCAAAGCGATATCAGGGAAGGAGCACGATTTGCATCAAAAGATCTTATCAGTCCAAACAAGGTTATGAAAATAAATCTAAGAGAAACATGAAGATCAACACAAGGTTAGTACTAAACAGACATTCTAAAAAAAAAGTAATCATAAATCTAAACCAAGAAATTAATCATAAGCTTTAATCAAAATTCTATTCTAATTAATACCAAAACTCAACATGACAAATTAATCATCAATTAACAAATTAACAATCTAAACAAATTTTTATTCAAGAATCAACAAAATTAATTAAGATCTAAAAATGTCTAATTAAAATCCACAAAGAAATTAATCAAAAATCACAATAATCTAAATGAAATTAACAATTAGTCAAAATTTTAAATCAAAGTTTATCAAAAATTAACAATTAACAAAAGTTATAAACAAGACTAATCAAAAATCTAATTACCAAAATCTAATTCAATTAGAAAAAGCCAACAAAACTAATTTTTAAGAAAAACTAGCAACAACTACAATGAAAATAAGGTGAAGCGGTAATTACAGGAGGGCGAATAGGATAAACCATGGTGTGAGAATCATGTGGGTTGAAAAGCCCATCATCTCCTTATGGAAGAGAACCAAGGGTGATGACAAATAAAAGGGAGGTGAGAAACAACATGGGTCGCACGACCCATTATCCTAACATTGCTGCCTGCTAAACCAAAGTTCCAAAACCACATCAAATCAGGGTGAAGACAGATTCAAAAACAACAAAGGAAAGCGATGTTATCTTCAAAATCTCAACGAAACAAACGTGCAAGAACCATCACTTCCGACCTGCAACGAGCGAATCAATTCATCTCCTTCTCACTTCTCGCGATAACGCTCGCTCTAACCTATTTCGTCTATCACCTGCGTGCTCGCATTCGATTCGATTTCAACTTCCGGTTTGATCCGCTTTGATTTCAAGTTTGTATCGGTTTTGCTCTCAGTTCCATTTTCTCTCTCTTCTTCTTCGTCTCTACCTTCCTTCATCTCAACCGTCACAGTCGCTCCATCTCTGTTAAGGTTTGTGTCCTTGTGACTCTTTCCATCTCAAACTCTCTCTTCCATATCTGTTCTGCTTTTTTTTGGGTGATTTGGGGGTCGCAATTTTGGTATGGGATTGGTTATGAAGTTTGCAGAAGATTTGTTTGGTTGAAGAAAGGTTGGAGGAGGTTTAAAGGGAGAGGAATTCTGTTGTTGTTGTTGCTACTGAGTGTGAGGGGAAAGTTTGGAAAATGTTCTTGTATGGTGTTGAGAAATAGTTGGAATTATGAAGCAACCAAGAGATGGAGAAGTGTTTTTGGCTCAAAGGCTTTTTTCTTCAAAAAAGTGAAGGATGCTGCTATTTACATAGTTGAGGTGCGACTTGTGAAATTACATGAAGTTGTAGGATCAAGTTTTGGTGTATGAGTACTGCTGCATTTTGTTTGTTGCAGGTACATGGCTGGGTGGGAGTTTTTGTGCTGGTTGGAAACGTGGTAGCAGGCGTGGTTCTGGCTGTGCACAGACTTTATCTGGTGTGCTATTGGAATGTTGCTGCGTATTTTTGCTTGCAGGTTGTATTTGGTGCAGAGCAGCAGAGGTGGGTTGTGGATTGTACAAGTTATGCCAAGTTTTGGTGGGGTCTCGTTGTGGCTTCAGCAGCTGCTAATTATTCAAGTTGTTGGAGGTATCACGCGCCTGGATAAGCTGCTCCAGCATGATTATTGATGCTGCAGATTTCTAATGAATTAATTAGAAAAAGTAAACACAAATAATAAATAATCAATAAAAAGATAAACTAAAAACTCTAATTAATTAAATAAATCAAAATTCTATGACTAAATAACTAAAATAAAATGACTAAATTAACAAAATTAGTTAATAGTAATAATATAATACTAAATATTAAAATAAAAATAAAAGATTAATTTAACTACAAATTAAAAAGAAATAAAGAAGATAATTAAAAACAAACTAAAAACTTAATTTTCTAAATAAATTATAATTAATTCTAAATCAACTAAGACTAAATAAGTAAAGATGAATAAAATCTGAACAAAAATGGCTTTGGATGCACACTGCATGAGAAAGTCTACTGATACCAATAACTTGGACTTGAAGCAAAATCTCTTGATAGTTTGACCAAGATTAGGTCGAACATCCATCTGATCCCGATTATGACTGAATAAATGACACTTGACTTGAAACTGAACACCTTAACCTGGAACCAATTCTCCTGACGCCTCTTGAGAAATCTTGAAGCAGATGGACAATGAGAACTCAAACCTCTGTCAAACTTAAATGGAAGTACCTCAGGGCAAATAGAAACCCTAATTCGGAAAAAATCCTGATCCCATGTCTTAGAAGACCAATGCAGTGTATGATTACGAACTATGACCTAATGAAGATGCGGATGAAAAAGAATCACAAGCCAGTTAGAGTTAGAAAAATAGAGGGCAATTTTTGGGGTGCTACAACTGCCCCTATTCAATCGACTTGGACCTGAAGGTGTGAGAGCAAAGGCTTTCAGACAATCTAGATACACGGAGATTGAATACCAAAATAACCACACAAATTTGCAACCTGCAAAGGGAGGGACGGCTCCGCCGGGGAACAAGTAATAAGCGGTATAAAAACCATAACACGGGCGGGTGTCGAAAGAACACGGACGGGTGCCAAAGATCAATACAGACGGATATCGAGAAAGGAGTAAAATACATACGGGAAAATGAGACTAATACAGATGAGTATCGAAAACCGTAAGGTGAACATGGACGGGTGTCAACTACGCTGGGGATAAACACGGACGAGTGTCGAAACATCAATACAGACGAGTACTAATAAGTAACCAAAATGAACACGGACGGGTGTCGAAAGAACACAGACGTGTGCCAAAGATCAATACGGACGAAGTATTGATGGAAAGGATTCAAACATGGACGGGTGCTGAAAGAACACAGACGGGTGCCTAAGGTCAATACGGACGGGTATTGAAGAAAAAGATTCAAACATGGATGGGTGCTGAAAGAAAACGGATGGGTGTCTAAAAGGTCAATATAGACGAGTACTGAAAGAAAAGGATCAAACACAGACGAGTGCTGAAAGAACACGGGCGAGTATCTAAAAGGTCAATACGGACAGGTATTGAAGAAAAGGTTCAAACACGGACGGGTGCTGAAAGAACACAAACGGGTGTCTCAAAGGTCAATATGGACGGGTATTGAAGAAAAAGATTCAAACACGGATGGGTGCTAAAAGAAAACGGACGGGTGTCTAAAAGGTCAATACGGACGAGTACTGAAAGAAAAGGATCAAACATAGACGAGTGCTGAAAGAACACGGACAGGTGTCTAAAAGGTCAATACGGACGGGTATTGAAGAAAAGGTTCAAACACGGACGGGTGCTGAAAGAACACGGACGGGTGTCTCAAAGGTCAATATGGACGGGTATTGAAGAAAAGGTTCAAACACGGACGGGTGCTGAAAGAAGAAGGACGGGTGTCTAGAAGGTCAATACAGACGGGTATTGAAAACAAAGGTTCAAACACGGACGGGTGCTGAAAGAACACGGACGGGTGTCTCAAAGGTCAATACAGACGGGTATTGAAGAAAAGGTTCAAACACGGACGGGTGCTGAAAGAACACGAACGGGTGTCTCAAAGGTCAATACGGACGGGTATTGAAAATAAAGTTTTAAACACGGACGGGTGCTGAAAGAACACGGACGGGTGTCTCAAAGGTCAATACGGACGGGTATTGAAGAAAAGGTTCAAACACGGACGGGTGCTGAAAGAACACGGACGGGTGTCTAAGGTCAATATGGACGGGTATTGAAGAAAAAGGTTCAAACACGGACGGGTGCTGAAAGAACACGGACGAGTGTCTAAGGTCAATACGAACGGGTATTGAAGAAAAAGGTTCAAACATGGACGGGTGCTGAAAGAACACGGACGGGTGTCTAAATGGTCAATACGGATGGGTATTGGAAAAAAGGGTTCAAACACGGACGGGAACTGAAAGAACACAGACGGGTGTCTAAAAGGTCAATACGGATGGGTTTTGGAAAAAAGGGTTCAAACACGGACGAGTGCTGAAAGAACACAGACGGATGTCTAAAAGGTCAATACGGACGGGTATTGGAAAAATGGGTTCAAACACGGACGGGTGTCTAAATCAATATGGCGACTTCACTGGGGATTGAAATGCTAAATCGAACACGGACGAGTGTCGAAAGAACACTGACGGATGTCTAAAAGGTCAATACAGACGGGTATTGAAGCAAAAGAGATCGAACACGGACGGGTGCCTAAAGTCAATACGGACGAAGTATTGATTAAATGAATCAAACAAGGACGGGTGTTGAAAGAAATCAATACGGACGTGTATTGAAGCAAAAGATATCGAACACGGACGGGTGTCGAAAGAACATGGACGAGTGTCTAAAGTCAATATGGACGAAGTACTGATTAAATGAATTAAACACGGACGGGTGTTTAAGGAATCAATACGGACGGGTATTGAAGCAAAAGAGATCGAACACGGACGGGTGTCGAAAGAACACGGACGAGTGTCTAAAGTTAATACGGTGAAGTATTGATTAAATGAATCAAACACGGACGGGTGTTGAAAGAACACGGACGGGTGTCTAACTAATGCTAACAACTCTGAAGGGATAAATCAAAAGACCTCCTGGACGAAGGGGTGAAAAGAACATAAACCACAGGCTACCAATTCTGACAGACAACTCTGCAGGGGAATACCAAATAGTTCTTTTGGACAACCAAATCCAATGCTTGGGGAATAGAGTTGAACGATATCTTCCGTATTACTATGCTTCCTGCTGGGGAAACGCCTGGTAAATGAGAACTCAAACCTGGCCTATGCTTCAAATGCATATGTTTGAATTTTTCTATGGCGTAATGCTCCATACGAAATGGAAATGCTACGCTTTTGGGAGGATGCAATGCAAATTATGCTTATGCTATGCAAAAGGAACACCTCAGCGAACTAAACGCTGAAAATGAAGGCAACTCCCCTGGGAAAGACAAACTAAATGTCTTTGAGGCATAAACCCTGCTGAGGAAAATCACACCGAACGACTTTCCTGATCACAATCTCTGCTGAAGATGAAACCCGAAGAGAACTTCCCCTCCGCTCGGGATTACAAATAACCCTTGTTGAAGATGGAACCCAAAACCTGATACTGAAAAGTGCCAATAACCACTGGACTTAGAATCTGCTTGGGATGTCAACCATTATTGAACAAACTGCTGCGAAGATTGACACCACACTCCGCTTGGGGAGAGAAGTCAATAATACCAACCTGCCGAGAATATCATTGAACTTAACCTGCTGTTGGAGAAAAGACTTTACCCTGCTGGGGATTAGAGCATATCGTTGCTGGTGAAAATACACTTCCTGACCTGCTGAGGGAAGTAGATACCAAGACTCTGTGAGGGGATATAAGATCTCTGCTAGGGAGAAATGTCCAACAATTTTCCTGTTGGAGATGTAATATTGTGCATCTTGGGGCAATCAACTTCTGAACGCTCGTTGGGGGAGCAATACACCAATCCGACTAGGAAAGCAATCCTATGAACTCTTGCTGGGGAGAGTATGCTCTGCTGAGGATGATGAATTTTCAATGCTAGGAAGAGAAACTCTAATAGGGAGAAAAGAAGTCAAACGAGCCTCATGTCGGGGAATGTGAAGATACGTGAGCCACTGGGAATGATTGTGCCAAATACAGTTGGGTTTCGGTTTAGGGGTGAGACCAGATTGATGGTGATTGGATTTTTAGGGACTTCATTCTTGGTTGCCAATGAGATTGGACTTTGAAGGTGAACGACCAGACGAGAACTGGTGACAAAAGATTAAGTTATCAGACGAGAACTGCCTTCTTGTTTTTGTATCAGACGGGAACTAATTTTGTGGTTTGCCATATGAGAACTGGACTTTGGAAAGGCGTTTACTAGATGGGAACTAGTTAAAAGAATGGGTGACCAGACGGGAGCTGGTATCTTGAGATGATTTAGGTTACAAGGTTCTGACAGATGACAGGATGTAGGATGGAACCCAATGATAGAGTGCAAGGATATGAAAATTCCCAACAATGGAAGAAAGGTCTTTGCAGCAAGGCTTCTTCAGAAGGCTAAGGTTATCTGATGAGGTGATGACATGATTCCCCGACACTCGTCTTGAACTCAATAGTTATAGATGAAATTGCTTGAGTAGCTCTGAAAGCAATGAGAAGTTTTCCCCAATATAGGTTAACTTGTCCCATTATGGTACTCGAAAAGGTTCACCTTAAAAGCTGCTTGCCATGAGATGATCTCGAGATGGCTTGCCCCAGATTCTGAGTCATGAAAGGATTCGTCCTTGATTAACCGACTCTTGGAACAGTTGGCTTTAACGTACCCTGAATGTAGCTTGCCCCTGAATGAGCATTGAAGCGACTTAACTTGCGCTGACTGAGTACTGGAGGGATTAGCCCTTAAATCCAAGAACCTCTAGATGACCTGCCCCTGATTGGTAGGGTCTCTTGATGGTTTACTTCTGATCAACCGGTTCTCGAATGATTTGCCCCATAATCAACTGATGCTTGAGGATTTGATTTAAACTAACTGGTTCCATACTCAATGGATGTCACTACCCCAGTTCCATAAGGGTACAAGGTACACTTGGTTCTGATCAACTTTGCCGAATGATCCAGTTTTGTTCAATTTCTCCCTGCTGGAATTTCCTCAATGTCGATTACTGTCCTGCAATTAAACCTGTTCATTCACAAATGGCAATTTTAATGTGATGCTCATGCAAGCTCTGAATCAATCATTATTAGAATGATGTGATAGTGTGTGGCGAACGAACTATTAGTCTAAACGCAGTGCTAATTTAACTAGTGAAAGATATGTCAAGAAAAAGATTAGCAAATCTTGTAGGAGTCAGTTTACGCAACCTCGCTGTAGTATGCCTTCAGAATAAACCCTGCCTCAATTAGGTCTTTTAAGGGTTGTATCGTGGCCTGGTTCGCGGTTATTGAAACAAAGGATAAAAGGCTCAAAGTTTGATTATTACCCACCCCTTCTTCGTGATGATCTCCAGTCCTACGCTCAGCTAACTTGGCGCAAGTTCTCACCTTTCTAAAGGTTATTGAATGGTAGGAGTGATGGTTAAGGAACCCACAAGGTTTTCGGAGTGACAATTACCCCTCTCGTCATTGGTGTTTGTAGTCACACGACTTGTTGCTGCTCGAGGATTTTTCTTTTGATCACCTTTTCGCTTTTTGCATTCTTTTATTCTCCCTAACTTTTTCCTGGATTGATTCTTTTTGAATTTTTTTGATTTTGAAGTCCGGCGGGATGCCCTAACTTTTGCCTAAGTCACTTGTTTTCAAGTTTCGACTTAGCGGGATTTCTCTTTTTTTTTTCTTTTTCTTTTGAACAAATCGTCTGACACTGGCTTGTCTGACTTGTTTGAAAGGGTTGTGACGACCTCACTCTTCGGTTGGTGAGGGATAACCATTGATGTAATCGATCCTCGAATATGACACTCCTTTTGAAATTTGAACGCTCGGTCAAATTAATTGACACCTACCCTGCCCCAGGTTAAGATTGAGGGTTTTTCATTTTCATAAAGAAAATCCTACTTCTAGGCTCAAAGGGGTTTACAAGGGATTATCTTCCTTATGTCTCCGGTGTTTGGGGAGTAGAAACAATGCCTGTACATCATCAGCAGGGTTTTGTTCAAAAGCATACAATCAGAAGTCTTGCGTCTTTGAATTTTGTCATCCTCCCTCGGATTTTGCTTAAACAAGCATATGATACCGATAAAAAGTATAAGTGAACACGAATGGATTTAGTCAAAGCATGCATATTCATTTCATTACCATCATCAATTAAAAACATATGAGTTTTACAAATGAATTTACACTTCAACAGAAAAGAAACTACAAATGCAAAGAAATGACATGATATATTGTTTGCCAGCTTCGGGAAACCGGGCTTTCCAATCTTGATTTGCTACTAAGCTAGCCATCTTCAGAATTGTTCATCGAAGTCAATCTGATAATCATCTGCACAACTACTCTCGATGTCTTCTTCCATAACATGGACTGATGAACCCACCTGACTGGATGAAGGAGAGTTGTTGATTTGAATACCCTGAGGCATGAACAAGAACATATTTGAGTCAAGAAGTGTCTGAACCTTACTCTTGAGTACTTTACAGTCTTCATTTGAATGCCCCTGTGCCCCAGCATGGTAGTCACAACGAGCATTAACGTCAAAACCTGGTGGGTACGGAAAAGGTACTGGGTTTAATCCCTTCGACACTGTTAATCCACCTTTGATTAAGTCTGGAAGTATCTGACTGTACGACATTGGCAACTGAGTGAAATGCCTCTCTGGCTTCTTAGCCTCTGCCGGGCGTGCTGACGCGGCTGGCGATGGTATAACCGTTGATTCTGAGGAGGTCCCTGATTCGGAGAAAGATATTATCCCTGTGGAAAAAATGGCATCTGATACAGAAACCCAGAAGATTGCCGACTCTGAATAGTTGAAATACCTAAATACTGAGGATGAGGTAGTGTAGACTCCCTGATGGAACTATTTTCTTTCTCCCGTCCTTCTTGAGAACTGACAACGAATTCACTTTCACTAGCTTGCATATTTGAGACGCCTTGGATTTTTCAGCTTCTCGTCTGACACACGATATCTTTCATCAAACTCAACAAATCGTGGGTTCTTAGTTTTCATCTTTGGAACTACCCCTTAGAAATCTGGCACAGAAAAGGAAAAACTTTGATAGTCTGCAGCATCAAGAGAAGATGAATGTCCATCTCGGACAATAAGACGTTATTGTATAGCAGGATTCTCAACAGGGATTCGCACAGGCTGCTTGAGCAACATTGTTCACGGGAGGTGGAATGACATTCTCAGTTCTCTGAATATTGGCCTCTCCCCTTGTCATGGCGGCCATAGCTTCCAGAAGTTGATCCAACTGATTCTTCATCAATTCAACATCGGCCTTAGTCACAACCTGATTCTGTTATTCTGAGTTCATGATTCTACCAAGATACTGATTCAAGTCCAATACGGAAGTTGGGAAATCAACTGTAGGTCGTGGACAAAGGATGGATGAGCTCACTGTTCCGGTCTGGAGAAGGAAATGCAAAATGATGCAAATGCAATGCAATGCAATGAATTCAACAGACATGGGATCAAAGCTTTAATTTATTGTGAATAAGTGATGTGCTGACGACTGGATAAGTTCAAAGGTCTGCTGTGAAGAGAATACCGGAATACCAGAATACCGGCATAATCAGAATACCAGAATACCAAAATATCGGCATAATCAGAATACCTGAATAATCAAAATGCTAGAATACCAAGCTAATAAGTCCACACTGATATGAAAACCAGAATACCAGAATAATCTGAATACCATAATACCAGGTTGATAAGTCCACACTGATAAGAAAACCAGAATACCAGGTAGGTTGAAAGTCAAGGTGTTCGCCAGCGCGAACAACCATTGGCCTTCCGTCGCAGGTTTACTCGTGGGATCGGCCACACGAATCCCAGAACAAGGAATTGGAAGCGTATGTTTATGTTGTATTTCAGTTTCTCGCTTTTTGGTGAAAGTTGTCACATTGGAGTGACCTTGGTAATGTGAAAGGTTTCAATGATCAACGGGTTTGGATGCAAAGTGGGAAAAATTAAAGGGAGGAAAGGCAAGACAAAAGAAAAAACAATAACTTAAATTAAATGCTGAAAATAAATTGCATTAAGTAAAATTAGACGCAATTGTACATTTTCGCGGGAGTGAACTAGTTTCTCTCTAAGCTTGGTACTTTGAGCGTTTTCCCTTTACAATGTGAAAAAATGCGATCTCTAAAAATGGAAAATACAATGCTTTATATAGGCCTAAAATGTAACTGTTTGTCTACCCAGATGTCCTTTAAAGCTGACACGTGGCACCCCACTTTCTTTTCAACTTCCCATATTCTTGGAACTTTTAAACTTTTCCCGCCCAAGCACTTATCCTTGGAGCTGGGATTGGCCCTTCGCCTCATTTTCCTCCGACACCGTGGTTTGTTGCCGTCTCTCCGACGCATCTCTCTAGCTGGTGTCGAATCGATACCTTGAGACGCCTTTTGGTGTCGACGCGTCATGGGACTTCTTATTTTCCACCTTTGGTCGAAATCCCTTGTCAACAAATTGCCCCCCCCCCCCCAAAAAGGCCAGTTTCGACTGAATCCTATGTCGATGGAGAAATCTGGCTTTTTGGTTTCTTGCGGGGTTTCAACGGCTTTTTCTTCGACACATCTGCACAACGTTTTGTCTTCTCTTAAGACACGTGGCAAGCGCCTTCTGACATGATGATGGCAATCTCATCCCACGTTTCCCAAGAAAAATGCCATGATGGCTAGTATCGTCTGAGTTATGGGCCTCGAAACCAACTCCCACTTACTCTCAGAAGTTAAAAAGGCTTGTGGTGATTTTTTGCCTTTTGCATGCGTCTTATAAATAGACTCTCTCATAAACACTTACCACTTTTCCATAACTTCTTCCTCAAAACCTGCTATTCGCTATGAGAACCAAGCTTTGATTTCTTCCTCCTAAATCGTTTGTTGCCTCAGAACACCCTTTGCATTTCTTTCCACCTAATGGCTTCATCAAACCTTGCTACCACCTCCATTCCTCAAATCACTGGTAATAATCTAGTCGCGTACATACTTTCTGAAGCAGAAACACGCTGTCCTCTTCCTCAGCCATCCTCCGTTGAAGAGACGGTGGTGGCCAACTGGTGCCGCCAAATGGTTATCCCCTTCGCGGTGGAGAACAAGATTTGTGGTTTCCATGGCCCCTTTCCAGACAACAAACCTAATCCACAAGAACTCCAGAAGTTCTTTCCTTGCTTCGACCAAACAATCCCACCTGCTTTCGAGAAAGGTGGCACCTTAGATCTTAAATACATGGCACCCAAATCTCGAGTTTTCAGATCCATGCCTACTCCAGGCAACAAAGACTACATTGCCTGGCTCGACAGAGTCGAGGGTTAGCGCAAAAGGCAATGGAAAGAATACGATATTTTCGACGCCATCCAACTCTCCAGAACTGCTCACAGGGTCAACCCTTGTTTGCTACTTGCGTCAATGTATTTTTGGGAAGGATCGACGAATACGTTTCACCTCCCTTGTGGTATGTTCATGCCAACACTTTTCGACGTGGCGGCCATCACTGGCCTTTCGCCTGTAGGCAAGACGTTCGATCCAACCCTGGAGACTGACAACGCCTTCGACTTCGAGTGTGCTAGCTTCCAAAACTATATTGAAGACCACCATGAAAAATGCTCTAAAGAAGTCTCTGATGAGGAGCATATTACCTTTCTGACCCTATGGCTGTCGTACTATATGTTTTGCCCTGGCTCCTTACAAATAGCCAAAAGTTTCATCAGTCTGGCCATTCAGATCCATGAAGGTCGACAAATATCTTTGGCCAAACTTCTGTTGGCCTCCCTCTACCATTCTCTTGGCCTATCGACTATGAGGCTGAAACTTCTCCACCAAACCACTAAGGCTTTAAACATCTCAGGGCCTATGTGGCTGTTGCAGCATTGGCTCAACGCCACTTTTGAGCATAAATTGGGATATCCAGCCTCTGCGACAATGGAGTGTCTAAACAAAGAACGCTCTGTCGAAGGACTGCGACTTGCCCTGATGACCACCCAAGAGGCTCCAAGACAGGCCCTCTTTACGAGGTATCTCAGTATGTTCGTGGAAACCACCTCTTTCGTCCCTGACATGGCACCATTTGTGGAGCGTAAGTTCAGTCCCGACTGGTTTAGAAACCCATTTCCTGGAGTCTCCCCTAAAGCTGCTGCGCAGTCAAACGCTATATGGCGGGCATTTCTTACTCCCACCATGATCTCTTTCCAAATCGAAACGGGAAACAATGGCTATGGTTTCATGAACTACCAGCCAAATTTAGTGGCCCAAAAATTTGGCATGAGCCAGATATTACCAAAGTCCTTAGTGAGGCATCCTGATGACATAGTACGGTCCGACCGACGCTTGACTCAAGTAGGTCATAGGGCTTGCATGAGGTTTTTTAGAGCCTCTCAACACCTGGAGCTGCCGGTATTTGCCTTCCAGCCTTCCTTTTTCACCACTCAAGAATTCGACGCTTGGTGGTCGGAGTATCAAGCCCAAACCTTCACTCCAAATCTTTTCTTAGAGAACGTGGTTGACGCTTTTGCCTCCATGGCTGATGGCATCCCTAAATCATCGACTGCGGCCCCTATCATAGATGTTGACCCTACAGAGATCCTTCTACAAAGGTAGATCCTGGACCTTTGATTTCGTTTTCCTGTAGGTCTGAACTAAATAGTTTCAGCTTTGTTTTCAGGGACGTAAACGAGAAACGGCTGCAGCGTCGACTTCCACTAGGCCTGCCAAAAAACCCAGGACCAACCCTTCACAGGTATATTTCATTTTCTTGTCCTGCGTCTTTGTCTTTTCTTTGTTCTGACATTATTTATGCACAGGCTTCTGAGAAAGTACCTTCTCCCGAAAGGACTGAGTCGAATGAGAGTACTTGCTCTCGAGTCTTCATCGCAGCTCCAACATCTCCTATATCCACCTCTTTGGTGAGGAAGAAAAAGGCTTTAACGCGGAGGACACCTTCAAAAACCGGCGTTTCGACGGTGGCCCCAGTCGTCCTAAGAAATCTCGAAGACGTTTTCGAGCCAATCCCTACTGTCACTCCTCCCAAGACAATAACTCACCCTGCGCAGGTATTTCTACTTTCACTTGTGTCCTAGACGACCTTGGGGCGACGAATCTCACTTGCATTCTGCTTTGTAGGAAAATGTGGTTATTTCGACCACTGTTGGTGATGGCGATTCTGAATCGGCCGCAGACGCCACTACTGCTGGCGTCGCTGTTACGCCAAGTCCTCAGAAAATTGATGAATTCCAGACACTCGTGCCAGAGGAAAACTTGGTGGAGAAGACGCCTCCTGCTTCAACTGACAACCTTGAGCATAATGATGTAGCTCCTGGGGCGATTATCAATCCTTCGCTTGCCGTCACCACTACTGAAGTCGGAGAGAACTTCCAACCCCTTGAACATAACCCAGCGAGGGCTTCACCTATTGTCGAGGAATCTCTTACTCCAGAGGTACTCTTAGCAGCTAAGGCAACAGATCCAGCAGCGACCTTGAAAGCGCTACACAAACTTTGCCAAGCAGCTGAAGAGATTCAGCCTACCAGTTCGACCACAATCCCGACTCTAGAAGTGGATGCTTCCTTTAATCTCAAACTTCAACAGTTGCGGTTCTATCTTTTTGAGGAACAGTTCCTGGCGGCTGTCGCCGAAGAAGCCGCCATAGCCAACGACGTCTTCAAACTTCTGGACGAACTTTCTGAATTCCAACTTCCTACCCCCATGGCCATGTACCTGATCGAGTTCGAAGCCTTCTTCACCTAGTTAGCCAAATATCTTTCCACGAGTTACCAAGCCGACGCTCAAATCCGACTTCGGAACAATGATATGAAACGTGAATGGTACCTTAGTTCAGTCTGTGAACAGAAGCTTGGAGATTTCCAAATCGAAAAATAGGAGCGCTCCGACAAGCATCAAGCCTTCGACCAGCAGATATCTGAATATCAAGCCCAGATAACAGAGTTGACAAAAAAGATTGCTGAGGTCGAACAACAAAAAGCCTCCTTAGACTCAGCTGAGCCTCTGCCCTCTCAAGAAACCATCGACCACGAGGTAGCTCAAGGACTTGTTCACGTCAAAGCGGCTATGAAGATCAAAGATTCTATTAGCCGCATGCAGAGACGAAAGGTTCTTCTTGAGAGCAAGATTGTTCATGAGAAAGCCCTCTTTGAGGACTTTAAGTCTAGATTTCCTGAGTTTCCTTAGCATGTGTGTTGAGCTGATGTAACAAATAATATTTTGTAAGCCATCTTTGGCCCTTCAGCCTATTTTGGCCTTAAATTAATGAGAACTATATTTTGATGTGAATCTCTTGTAGCATAGGTCTATATTTTTTCAAATATTTCCCATTCACTCTTAAGATTCGTTGGTCTGCTCCCAACTCTTACATTTCGTACGCGTTGTTACTAAACACTCGAGTCACCTGAAATGGTCCCTCCCAGTTGGGTGACTATTTTCCCATCATTCGATCTCGTCGATCCATGGGCAACACAACTTTCCAAACATAGTCATTTGCAGCAAAGGTTTTCTCATGGACCCTTTTGTTGTATGCCCTGGCGACTCGGGCCTTCTGGCGCAACAAAACATTCAAAGCTACCATTCTTTCCTCGTCCAAGTCCACGAGTTCGTCCAGCATCATTTCCCAATACTGTTCCGATGGAATATCGTATTGATGCTGCACCCTAACGGATTGCAGGCATACTTCTGCTGGTAACACGACGTCATGCCCAAAGGTTAAACGAAAGGGAGTCGACTTGGTCGACTCCTTAGGCGATGTCCGACAAGCCCACAACACTTGACTCAATGTCTTATGCCAATTTTTTGGCTTTTTCGCGACATGCTACTTGATTAGCACAATTATTACCTTGTTAGCCGCTTCGACTTGACCGTTCACCTGTGCATAGTACGACGTCGACGTAACTAACTTAAAACCTGTCTCTGCCGCGAACTCTTGCATTTTCTGACCCACAAACATGGAGCCTTGATCTGTCGTGATGGTCTCAGGTATCCCGAATCTATACAAGATATGATTCTGGATGAAATCTATCATGATTTCTTGATCCACATTTTCCAGAGGCACAACCTCTATCCACTTTGTGAAGTAGTCTATTCCTACGAGGATGAATCTTTGCTGCTTTGACGAAGCTGGCCGAATTTCTCCTATTACATCCAAAGCCCAACCTCAAAATGGCCATGGCTTGACTATAACGTGCAACTCACTGGCTGGTAAGGGCTGAATATTTGCGTGTCTCTGGCAATCCTGGTATCCTTTCGCGAACTCTATGCAATCCTTGAGCATGCTGGGCCAGTAGACACCCTGTCGGAACAAAAGCTATTTCATTTTGTGGCCAGCTTGGCGCGCCCCACAAGTCCCACTATGGACCTCAGAAATTGCCAAATAGGCATCAATATCCCCCAGGCATTTGAGTAATACCCCTTCTGGAGTTTTCATAAATAACTCATTGCCTATGCAGACATAGCTCATTGCTCAGTACTTAGTCTTTCTATCAATGCTGCCTGACGGGTTTTCCAAATACTCCATAATTGGTCTTCGCCAATCTGTTGGCGATACATTGTTGACAAACACCTCATACCAGTCTAGATCTTTGACCAAGCTCTTCGAGTCCTTGCACACTGACTCACTCGATGGTGACTGTAAGTTCGACACCATCTTCGCCCTAGTTTCGATAAAATCCCTGAGCTTACCCTCCGACACTTTGTAACCAGAGGTGATTTGTGCCAATTCATTAGCTTTATGGTTTTCTACCCCTGGAACATGCGAGATGTTGACAATTTTGAAATGCTCTAACAAACGCTTCGCCAACGAGAAGTAGCTCAAAAGATGTTCTTTCACGCACTTGTACTCCCTGGTGATTTGTTTAATTACCAATTCTGAGTCGCCTCTTATCTCGACCTCTTTGGCCCCCAAGTTTTTGAGCATCTTAAGACCAGTGATTAGGGCTTTGTACTCTGCCTCATTATTTGAGCATTTGCCATCAACTTTGCATTTAAAGGTAGTCGGGATACCTTGTGGGGATATTAGTAAGATCCCAACACCTGCCTCATTTTTATGGCTTGAACCATCAAAGTACAATTTCCATGGGGCGATGTCGATGCTATGTATCGACGTTTCGACTACAGCGTGGTCGACAATGAAGTCTGCCACTATTTGACCCTTCATCGCCCTCAAAGGGGTGTATGTCAAGGAGAACTCAGTTAACGCTAGTGCCCATTTCCCAATTCGACTATGCAAAATATATTTGGACAACGTATGCTTAATAACATCAAAATGCGACGAAACATAAACATTAACTGGTTTAATATATTGCTTTAATTTCATACATGAGAATTACAAGCATAGGCACATCTTTTCAATCATAGTGTACCTAGTTTCAGCATCTATCAATATCCTACTAAGGTAATAGATGAGTCTTTCGACGCCACCATCATCCTCTTGTGCTAACATACTGCCTATAGTCGTATCCGACGCTGCAATGTACAACTTCATGCTTTTATTTATACTAGGTGGTAATAGGATTGGAGGCTTTGTAAGGTATTCCTTAATTGCGTCGAAAGCCTCTTGTTGCTCCTATCCCCTAAGTCGACCTCCTCAAGCGGGTCCTGCGCTTGCATTTTCTGCAGCTCATGATTTGGGCCTTTTTCAAACCCTAAAGGCTCATCGTCGTTAATACCATCAAGCCTTTGATTCTCTAAAGCTTCTCCTTAGCCTCGTTGGCCATTTGCTTGTTTGTCATGGTTGGCTCCCTTAACTATTTGGAGAGTTTCGTCTTTTTCAAGTGCCGATATTTTTCTGTTTTCAGCCAAATAGGCCGAAATCTGAGTCAAGCTTTCTAACTCAGTAGTCATTTTCCCCAATTGTGGGCCACCCCGTTGATGGCATTTCCATTGGCTCCATGGCTTCGTCAGTAGCGTCCCAGATGAACCCATAGTCGGGGTCCAGGTTCAGGACGCGACCCGTGTCGATAGAGGTGTAGGAACCTGACCCGTCATCACAAGGAGCCACATTTGCTAAGTGTTGGTCAAAAGACTTCTTGTTACCCTTGGCTTCGTCGACTTTGTAGTAGCTTTGATCTGCCTCAATGTTTTCGACGATGCCATCCTTTTTCCAAATGGTCAATCTCTGGTGCATTGTCGACGACACTACCCTAATTCCATGGACCCACTCCCGTCCCAGCAACAGATTGAAATTTGCTTTTGACTTGATGACCATGAAAAGTGTCAGCCTGTTGGTTGTACCCACTGCCAAGTCCACTTAGACAACCCCCAGGATGTTACTGGTCTTGCCTTCATAGTTGGACAAAACCATGTTGTGCTGTCGGAGGTCAGCCTCCGTTTTTCCAATTCTCTTAAATAGATTGTGAGGCATCAGATTCACAGTTGCCCCAACATCGACAAACACCTAGTTAATAGACACCCCATCAATTTTCGCCTTTATGAATAACAGCTTCAAATGGTACATCATCCCAGTGCTAGGTTGTTCAAACATAGCCGTTTGTTCTTCAACCACACCACTGTTTATCCCATAATAACATAGCGGCTTGTCATCCGCATTTTCACCAGAGATGAAATCTTCTTCAGTCTCAGAGATTTCAGACACCACATCATACTCAGCTGGTAAGACCGACTCGATACCACAATTCAGCATGAAATCTTCGCCATAGGTGTCATCGTTGGTGTCGTCGTACATGTCTTCATCAAAATCTCCCTCAGGCGATGGATCATACTCGTCATCTGACTGAGGGGAATATTTTGGCTCCTCTTCGTCTGATTGGGGAGTATACTCTGGTTCTTTCTTGCTTTCCACGAGCGAAGTACATTTTGAACTCTGGGTCGACACAACTTCTCTCTCCCCTAATGCGTCCACGGTTACTGCCATGGTCTGGTTTGTCACTACTTTGTCTTTTTCTACCCATTTTCCTCTTGGGTATTGGTGCTTTTGTCCAGACGTTCCGACAGGCTTCATTCTTGAAGTTGCAGCTTCCCTCTCAGCCTTCTTACTGCGCTGATAGCGCCTCCACTGGGTCCTAGTCATAGGGTTTTTCCCTTGTAATTAGGGGACACCCTATATCCTACTGGTTCGACCTTTTTGTCGGCGACATTCACCTCTTTTTCCAAATCAAGAGCCTTCCACTTTGGTCTCTTGCTCCCTTTCTGGCTAACTGGTACCATCCATCTTTCCTGTGGGGTGTCTGATGGAGGCACAAAAGTTTTGGGCCTTTCCTCTTGGAACAACTTTCTGTACTCCTCATTTCGACGGGGAACCCCACTTTTGTCAAACACAAACCTTAGGACAGGTGGCTTACTCTATGGAAGCACTTCTTTCTTGCTTGCCTCATACCTCTCAGCAGATTTCTCATCGAACACAGCGTTGCACCTGGGGCATAACGCGGCCTTTGACCCGCTTATCCTGCACTTTTCCTGAAAATCATACAAACTTTCGCCAGCCTGGGGGTACACTGCTTCAAGTTTGTCCTCAACTTTCTTGTCGGAACCTTCAGTAGTTTCGACCATCATGCATTCTACCACTTCAGCCATTGGTAGCTTGTCGAGACCCTCAGTAGCTTCGACCATCATACATTCGTACACCTCTGAGTACAAAGCCTCTTCAACCTTCAGTGGGTTGGTGTCAACCTACATCTTTGGCTTCTTGCCAAATTGGAGTCGACCCTCCTTCAAAGCCTTCTGCACCAAATCCCTGAAAAGAACACATTGAGCTGTTTTATGACCAAGGAAATTATGAAACTTACAAAATCCCCTCTTTTTCGTTTATTCTAGAGGGGGATCTTTTAAACCAGGAGGAATAATTATTTGACCATCTTTAACCAGTAAATCAAATATTTCATCACATTTGGACACATCAAAAGTATAAGTTTTGGCGACGTATTTATCCGTTTTGCCAGTTTCGGCAGGATTTTTCCCGTTCGATGGTTTCAACAACTTGCAGGTGTAGGGAGGTCCTAGCTTAAGCTCATCCACGTGGATCTCACTTTCATCGACGAACTCTTCATCGTCGGACGAATACTCATCAGCTGCCACATAGGACACTTTTTCTTTTTTACGATATCTGTTAGACTGGGTTTTCTCAGCTTTTAGCCATTCGACCTGGCGAACCCGGTCAACCAATTGCGCCATATCCCTAAGATATTACGTGTCTAACTTCTTTCTGATCGAATAATCTAGCCCACCGGTGGCCATTTCGACTAATTCGTGCTCACGGACTTGAGTAAAGCACTGTGCTTTCAAAAGTCTAAACATATTCAAGTACTGGTCTACTGACTCTGTGGCCTTGCGCTTGACGCTTGCCAACTCTTTTAGACTTATTTTCGACTGTCCCATATAGAACTGTTCATGAAACAGTCTCTCCAATTGCGCCCATGTGTCTATGGACTAAGGGGGCAACGTGGTAAACTACGTAAATGCATTTTTAGTGAGGGAACTTGGGAAATATTTCATTTTCAAGTCCTCATTGTTCACTATGTCGCCTGCTTCGGTTTGATACCTAGCGACGTGTTCGACGGTGGACTCTTCCGTCTCCCCTGCGAACTTGGTAAATTTTGGCACTTTCCACCCCCTGGGTAATTCTGTTTGTAATACGAAGTCTGGTAAAGGGGACGTGTAGGTTGGCCATCGAAGGCCTGGGTTTGCCCCATTACGAACCATGATACGTTCAACCACGGCCTCTAAGTTGTGTTCCCCAGCCAAGGCGTCCTGTCGAACCTGTTGGATAACAAAATCCGGATCTTGGTTCCTATGGACAATCACGAAAGGCTTTTGGGCCCTCCGAGGAATCTCTTCGAACTCGCGAGGATGTTCAATCGTTTCGTCGAAGACTTTATCCTGACGAAGGGGCGTCTCCGGTTGAGGCGGTGGGGTCTGTCGACCCTGAGCCCTAGGAGCGCCTAAGAAGTCACTGATCCGTGTCATTTGAGTCGCCAGATGTTGGTAACTCTGTGTTGACTCTTGTATCAGTGGTCTCAATATTGTACCCATCTGTTGAGTCAACATGTGGACCATCCCATGATTACTCTCATCCATCTGTTGCCTCATGATAGCGACGGAACTAGAGGTAAAGGTCGGTATGGATTGAGAGAAAAGATTAAAACCTGGGGGTCGAACCATCTGGTTCGACATGTGTCCTGCCCCCTGATAGGGTGAAAACGCTAGGGACGAACTTTCCCCGAACGAATTGCTGCTAGAGTGCAAACTCGACATGAACTCCGTCGACATCCCATACGATCGGGGTATAGGCATGGTGATACTAGGCATATACTGCCCTGTAGTCCATACCATTGTTGATTTAGGGTCATTTCAATGCGGCATTGTGGTTGGTCCACTAGGGGTGGTTGAAACCGCTGATACGGTACCGGAGCCAACATCAGTTGTTTGTGTTCCACCGTACTTTCCGTCGGAGACGATTCGTCGTTCGGACGTGGTATTACCATCTTACCACTATGCAAAAACATATACTCAATTCACACGGGTCCCACTGGGCGTGCCAATTTGTTCGCCGGCGCGAACAATCGCTGGCCTTCCGTCGCAGGTTTACTCGCGGGATCGATCACACGAATCCCATAACAAGGAATTGGAAGCGTATGTTTATGTTGTATTTCAGTTTCTCGCTTTTTGGTGAAAGTTGTCACGTTGGAGTGACCTTGGTAACGTGAAAGGTTTCAACGATCAACGAGTTTGGATGCAAAGTGGGAAAAATTAAAGGGAGGAAAGGCAAGACAAAAGCAAAAACAATAACTTAAATTAAATGCTGAAAGTAAATTGGATTAAGTAAAATTGGACGCAATTGTACATTTTCGCGGGAGTGAACTCGTTTCTCTCTAAGCTTGGTACTTTGAGCGTTTTCCCTTTACAATGTGAAAAAATGCGACCTCTAAAAATGGAAAATACAATGCTTTATATAGGCCTAGAATGTAACTGTTTGTCTACCCAGATATCCTTTAAAGCTGACATGTGGCACCCCACTTTCTTTTCAACTTCCTATATTCTAGGAACTTTCAAACTTTTCCCGCCCAAGCACTTATCCTTGGAGTTGGGACTGGCCCTTCGCCTCATTTTCCTCCGACACCGTGGTTTGTTGCCGTCTCTCTGACGCATCTCTCTAGCTGGTGTCGAATCGATACCTTGAGACGCCTTTTGGTGTCGGCGCGTCATGGGACTTCTTATTTTCCACCTTTGGTCGAAATCCCTTGTCAACACAAGGTTGCCTGCAAACCTGTAAACATCCAGCCCCTCTCACATGTAGGTTCTAAAACCAAGGATCCTCAGCGTCACAGGCTTTTAGGTTGAGAAATGATGATACAGTCACCATTTCTGGTTTGGCATCATCATCAATCGAGGAGGCCTCAACTGATTCCCCTCAAAAAGATCATCCTATAATAAGTTCTCAGCTTCGGGTCCTAGGATCAAGAAGTATAACTGGTTTTCCATTTCTGGTCTGCCATTATTACCTCTTGGAAGAAGTGCCTCAACTGAGTTCTCAGGGAATGGTCGCCAGAGTCGACAGCTCTCTAGGTTACATTCCATCGTCTGCCCCAATGTGCAGGATAAAACATTACCAAAGAAAACCTCGTCTGGATGTGGAATTTTCGTGTATACTAAGTCTGGCCAAATGCCACACAAGTCACACTACTTTCCACTCTAATCCTAGGTGTATGCTCAAGCCTGGGTATTGGGCTTATCTCTCATGAATCCAACCCACCCAACAACACAACAGCAGCAGAGCAATATGATAACAATAAACAAATGCGATAAATGCGAAAACAGTAATATACAATAAATAATGCACAACAGTAAACACCCAATGAAATAAAATAGACAAGCGCTAGGATTGACTCGCATAGGGAACCAGAGTCCCCAGCAGAGTTGCCAACTGTCGCAACTGCGAAAAAACAACCGACCGAAATAAGAACAGAAGAGTCACCACTGAACGTTATTTATCCCGACGCAGGGAAAGGAAACAATCGAAGAAAACCTAGAGGAAGGGAGAAGACATGGTCATCGCAACCATAGTCCGGGTTCGGGAGTCGGTTACGCGAGGGGAAGGTATTAGGACCCCCACGCATCCATCGTACCCGATGGAATCCACGCTTGTTGTCTAATCAAAGGGTGAGTTATCTAAAGCCTACTGCTAAACGGAAACGAGACACGGAAAAGGGAAACAAAAACGGACTCGCAAGGATTATCGCAATCCTATGCCTACGTACCTTCATGGACGAACGAAGAATCAGATTCAATGTAGTTCGACGGACTACGCACTAAAGGGGGGAGGTTGCTCGCCAAGACATCGCTGTCTTGTGCCTACGTACCTTCAATCGGACGAGAAAAAGGAAATCAGAGAAAACGTAGTTCGACCTAAGAGGTCGAGAAGAGGGAATTATGCTCACCAAGACATCATCGTCTTGTGCCTACGTATCCTCAATCGGACGAGAAAGAGGAATCAGAGCAGTCGTAGTTCGACGTACGAGTCGATAAGTGTTTTTTATATGAGCGACGAGCTCTTTTCTGAAAATGATTTGAAACCCAACAATCCCGAAGGATAAAAAGATTTGAATTTGTTTTGGTGCTTTTAAGACAGAAGTGGATTAAAGTTAGTTTGAAACTCACATTGCACTAAAGTCTATGACATAGGAGCGAATGCGTCGCATGGTCGCCCCCAATGGGACGTATGCTAAACACTCTAGAAGAGTGAAGGGAGACCCCTCATTCTTCATTTCCTATGTACTTAAGGCTCATGGCGCACAATGCTCGTTGCATTTATTAAGTGTTTTAGACTTGTTATTGAGATGAGAGGAGAAGACTCAAAGTTGAAAAGAAAAGTACTAAGGGAATTCCATCCTAATGTTATCATGCAAAATTGCCCTAAGGTCAAGATGAAAGGGAAGTCTACCTAATGTTAGAATACACGGATTGAGAGCCTAATGTCTCTCCTACCTCAAGCTTAATTGAAAATTAAGTCGAGCTAGGAATCCTAAGGGATCATGTGAACAAGCACAAGTAAACGTTAACCAATTCAATCACAAATATCAATAAAATCAAGACTTAAACAAGTCTCATGAAAAGAAAGAAAGTTCAAAGATGTACAAGTGTTCAATAATAAACATGTTGACACAACAGAGATACAAAGTACTTAAGTACTAAACATGATGCGCAAACAGAGCCTACTTTGAGGTAGGGCTTCAGATGTACTCAATATGCTTCTAACATGGATAAAACCCTAGAATGATACTTGAAAGAGAAATAACATTGAGATTCCAAGGGTACCTAACGGAGAAAGGTCCGTTGCCTCTTCGATGCGTACAAAAGCTCAAGAAAACTTGTAGAAGCTTCAAATGATCAATCAAATCAACAATCAAGGTTAACAACCTCAAACGGGCAAGGCTCAAAGAGAAGGAAGAAGATTCCAAGGTGGAAGAGAATCAAGCCATCAAGAATCAGTCAAAGCGATATCAGGGAAGGAGCACGATTTGCATCAAAAGATCTTATCAGTCCAAACAAGGTTATGAAAATAAATCTAAGAGAAACATGAAGATCAACACAAGGTTAGTACTAAACACACATTCTAAAAAAAAAGTAATCATAAATCTAAACCAAGAAATTAATCATAAGCTTTAATCAAAATTCTATTCTAATTAATACCAAAACTCAACATGACAAATTAATCATCAATTAACAAATTAACAATCTAAACAAATTTCTATTCAAGAATCAACAAAATTAATTAAGATCTAAAAATGTCTAATTAAAATCCACAAAGAAATTAATCAAAAATCAAAATAATCTAAGTGAAATTAACAATTAGTCAAAATTTTAAATCAAAATTTGTCAAAAATTAACAATTAACAAAAGTTATAAACAAGACTAATAAAAAATCTAATTATCAAAATCTAATTCAAATAGCAAAAGCCAACAAAACTAATTTTTAAGAAAAACTAGCAACAACTACAATGAAAATAGGGTGAAACGGTAATTACAGGAGGGCGAATAGGATAAACCATGGTGTGAGAATCATGTGGGTTGAAAAGCCCATCATCTCCTTATGGAAGAGATCCAAGGGTAATGACAAATAAAAGGGAGGTGAGAAGCAACATGGGCCGCACGACCCATTATCCTAACATTGCTGCCTGCTAAACCAAAGTTCCAAAACCACAACAAATTAGGGTGAAGACAGATCCAAAAACAACAAAGGAAAGCGATGTGATCTTCAAAATCTCAACGAAACAAATGTGCGAGAACCATTACTTCTGATCTGCAACGAGCGAATCAATTCGTCTCCTTCTCACTTCTCGTGATAACGCTCGCTCTCACCCATTTCGTCTATCACCTGCTTGCTTTCATTCAATTCGATTTCAACTTCCGGTTTGATCCTCTCCGATTTCAAGTTTGTATCGGTTTTGCTCTCAGTTCCGTTTTCTCACTCTTCTTCTTCGTCTTGACCTTCCTTTGTCTCAACTGTCACAATCGCTCCATCTCTGTTAAGGTTTGTGTCCTTGTGACTGTTTCCATCTCAAACTCTCTCTTCCATCTCTGTTCCGCTTCTTTTTGGGTGATTTGGGGGTCGCGATTTTGGTATGGGATTGGTTATGAAGTTTGCTGAAGATTTGTTTGGTTGAAGAAAGGTTGGAGGAGGTTTAAAGGGAGAGAAATTCTGTTGTTGTTGTTACTGAGTGTGAGTGGAAAGTTTGGAAAATGTTCTTGTATGGTGTTGAGAAAGTAGTTGGAATTATGAAGCAACCAAGAGATGGAGAAGTGTTTTTGGCTCAAAGGCTTTTTTCTTCAAAAAAGTGAAGGATGCTGCTATTTACATAGTTGAGGTGCGGCTTGTGAAATTACATGAAGTTGTGGAATCAAGTTTTGGTGTATGAGTACTGCTGCGTTTTGTTTGTTGCAGGTACATGGCTGGGTGGGAGTTTTTGTGCTGGTTGGAAACGTGGTAGCAGGCGTGGTTCTGGCTGTACACAGGCTTTGTCTGGCGTGCTATTGGAACGCTGCTGCGTATTTTTGCTTGCAGGTTGTGTCTGGTGTAGAACAACAGAGGTGGGTTGTGGATTGTACAAGTTATGCCAAGTTTTGGCGGGGTCTCGTTGTGGCTTCAGCAGCTGCAAATTGTACAAGTTGTTGGAGGTATCACGCGCCTGGATAAGCTGCTCCAGCATGATTATTGATGCTGCAGATTTCTAATGAATTAATTAGAAAAAGTAACACAAATAATAAATAATCAATAAAAAGATAAACTAAAAACTCTAATTAATTAAATAAATCAAATTTCTATGATTAAATAACTAAAATAAAATGACTAAATTAATAAAATTAGTTAATAGTAATAATCTAATACTAAATATTAAAATAAAAATAAAAGATTAATTTAACTACAAATTAAAAAGAAATAAAGAAGATAATTAAAGAAAAACTAAAAACTTAATTTTCTAAACAAATTATAATTAATTCTAAATTAACTAAGACTAAATAAGTAAAGATGAATAAAATCTGAACAAAAATGACTTTGGATGCACACTGCATGAGAAAGTCTACTGATACCGATAACTTGCACTTGAAGCAAAATCTCTTGATAGTTTGACCAAGATTAGGTCGAACATCCATCTGATCCCGATTATGACTGAATAAACGACACTTGACTTGAAACTAAACACCTTAACCTGGAACCAATGCTCCTGACGCCTCTTGAGAAATCTTGAAGCAGAAGGACAATGAGAACTCAAACCTCTGTGAAACTTGAATGGAAGTACCTCAGGTCAAATAGAAACCCTAATTCGGAGAAACTCCTGATCCCATGTCTTAGAAGACCAATGCGGTGTATGATTACGAACTATGACCTAATGAAGATGCGGATGAAAAAGAAACACAAGCCAGTTAGAGTTAGAAAAATAGAGGGCAAATTTTGGGGTGCTACATAAATCCTCATGGATTTTGAGTTATGGATTGATCAAAATCACAAAAAACATGAAATTGACCACTTTTCCAACACTTAGTGAAATTTTCAATAAGTCAGAATCTGCCTTACTTTTTCCAAAATGTAGGGACATTTTTCACCTTGATCCAAGTTAAACCAGGTCCATTGGTGAACATCAAAGTTGAAGTATGCCATGAGGGCTTTCCAACAAGTACCAGATCATCTCCAAATACAATTTGAGTAGGGAGATACAACCCTTGGAACATGGCATCATGGACTGATTTTGTTCAAGGCAGATTATAGGACATTTGCTTGATTTGGCCAAATCATATAATTCTAAGCCTTGTCATCCATTTGGACACCTCAAGGGATAAAATCAAAGAGGAATAATCTAATCCACAAGCCTCCCAAGTCCAAGGAACTACATGTAGCCATTAGTGCCCTAAAAAGGCTAAAAAGCTCAAAGACTCCAATTTTGTTTCCAAGCATTCAATGGATGCATCAAGGTGGCATGGACTAAGACATTGCTAACTGAATGAGTCAAGAGTCCACTCTGAATCAAAGGACCATAGGCCTGTGTTCCTAACCTCAAGTCAATGGCTATAGGAGACTAAAGATGCCTTTATGCCATAATTGGCCAAGGGACTGTCCAAGTTGCCATTCACTATTGCTTGCAAAAAAAAGTTACTCTACTATAAATAAGCATCAATTGTGATCAGTTTGAGTACACCAAATCACTACAACACTTGCTTTCCTAAAAATATCTCTCATTAGGCCAAAATGCCTTCTTTTGCAAGTCATCTATATTTTTTGAGTTAGAGAGCAATTCCACCACAGATCATGATCCAAACACATCCAATGTATCATATATAAGCTGTTCAAACACTCACCCTTGATCCGAAACACCAAAATCAGAAAGTCAACCTCCAAAACCTCAAATTTTGACTTTTCTACATTTTTCAAGCCATGTCTTGATTCGGTCACTTACAAAACCAAACAAGGCCTCAAAGACACTCCAAATATCATCCTCAAACTGTCCCAATTGGTTTCCCTCATCTGGAACACCATTTGAGAGGGTTACCATTTTGGTCATTTTTGCCACTTTTGCAAGAAAGAGCTGTTGCGGTGAGAATTGGATACCATAGTTATTGATTAACTAGGATCACATTTCTTTAAATGTTCACCACCGACTTTGATTTATCCAAAGGAAATGTTCAAAAGCGAAAAAACCTAAGAGATCTAAGATTCGGGCGTTGGTTACGCCTAGGGAAGGTATTAGCATCCTAAACGTATGTAGTACTCTACAGGAACCTCTTGTTAATATTTTATGCTATCTATTACTCGCTTGCTAAAGGTGTTATACTAAAGGCTGAAACCCTAGGAGTTAGTATCTTAGTATACTCGGCAAGATATCGCATCTTGTGCCTACGTATCCCGAGGGGAACGGAATCAGAGTAATGCGTAGTTCTGAAAAGAGGAACTTCTTGACGGGGTCAAGGTTCCAAGGGAGAGTAATGTCTTGGGCAAGACATTACATAGAGTGCGGCGACTCTAAAGTTGTAAGTTGATTTAAGAGGGGTAGGATTGTAAATGTTTACGGTGAAACATTTACGTGGAGTGCGGCGACTCCGATCCTAAGGCTAAAATTCTAAGCGTCTATGGCGAGACGTGGAGTACGACGACTCCGAATCCTAAGGCCAAAGGTTCTAAAGTTAGTCCTATGACGTTTGAGTCAATATTAGGGTACCTTTCCTTTGGAATTAAAGGGACGACTAACTTAGATTAGTTTGTGCGCACTAGCAAAGTGGGCTAGTAATGTGTATGGTGACCCAAGGTTGAATGCGATGCCTAAAGGCAATCGACTTACATGGGTAGAAAACGAGCTCGACGTTGGATCGATGATTTTTAATGTTTTGAAAGGTTGGACAAAAAGCAATGCATACATAAATTAAGTACCAGTAAGCAAATAAAGGCATGGTAATAAGCAGAGACAAGATAAACATACAAGCATACTATTCACTCAGGCGCGTGAGAGGGATCCTAACGAACAGTTTAAAAAGAACAAAGTTTGATTATTTAAGGTTTATTATGCTTGGGAATTATGCTAAAGACTATTTTAAATTAAAATAAGGGGCAAGGATTTCTTAAAAAAAGGTTTTAATTCTTTTTAAAGTTATTTATTATTATAAGCAACAAGTTTTAATTCATTTATTTTAAAAGAAAAGGTCATATTTATTTGTATATAAAAGGAAATATTTATGTAGAAAAGGTTTTATTCTAATATATAAAAAGGGTGATTTTTTTTATTGTAAAGGTTGATTTTGGTATTATAAGGAAAAGTCTTGATTTTTATAAAAGGTTTATTTTCGTTAAAGAAAAAGTTCTGTTTAAATTAAAAGATGGTTATGTAAAAAGAATGATGTTTTAATATTTCAAAAGAGGAATAAAATAAATTAAAAAGGTAAGGGTGAAAACAGAGTAAGACGCAGGCAGGGGGTCCATCGTGAACCCCTGATCAGTCTTAGATCCTCGCCGTTGATTAAAATGAGTCAGCTGGTTGACTCGAATCAAGGCCCGGGAACGAGGATGCATGATAAGGAGGGTGATAGCTCACGCATGCGATCATAATGGAAGTAAACAAAGAAAGAGGGAGAAAACGACACTCAAGATCTCTCTTCTCTCGATATCCTATCGCCTTCTCTCTCATAGCTCTCTCCTCTCAACAATTAGGGTTTTGAAAACCCTAATCGCCGCGACTCTCATCTTATCCGATCAAACAATACAAAACCCTAACCCCACACAGCCCAATACCCCAACCACTATGAGTTTGATTACAAATTACAAAGATCAGAGCGATGGAAAGTAAAGAAGATGTCGGCGATTGAAGGCGAGGAAAGGTGGTTGCAACCTCAAGATCTCCTCTCAGATAAGTCTCCTTCTTTTCCGTGTGTATGTGTGTTGTTGTTCTGGAAATGTATATGTGGATGCCTACCTCGTCCTGTTGCTGCTTCGAATTATTAATGTTGTTGATTGCTTTACTGACTTTGTTTGTTGATTGAATTTAAGTGTTGATATCTTGATGTCACGGATCGTGTGCGTGGAGTTGTATATGGTTTTGATGAATCTCTGGTTTATTGATGATGAATGGTTGTGGTGAATGTGAGTTAATGAATTGGTGAGTGAAGTTGATGAAGGTTTGGTCGTGACTTTGATGAATTATGATGGTTATTCTTCTGATGGCTGATTTATAATGAAGGGTTATGTGACTTGGTTTGAATCTGGGTATGCATCTTTATGAATGGTCCCTGGTGCATGTTATGTGAATTTGTTTGTGAAGATTTTCTATGTTTTCTCTCATGAGCGTAGTTGTTCCAATTTATAGGCTTAGATGCTTGGAACTTTGATTTACAGAATTGAATGATGTTGATGGTTTCAAATCTTGACTTGTCTAATTGTGTTTGTGGCAAGCGGGCAAATTGATGTGGTATGATGTTGTTTCCTTTTCCATCCCAACATGTTCAAAACACACTTGATTTTCCTTCCTTTCTCGTGTAATCATATTGATTGTGCCTTGAGATTTCAAAAACCTTCCTTTCTCGTTTGATTTTGTCTTGGAGCTCTTTTGGAATTTTTTAGAACTATTTCAAATTTCGTTTGAATGTGATTCTAGGTTATTGAAGCTGTCTAATTTCCTGTTGAACTTGTTATGATTCTGTGGTTATGCTGAAGATTTCACATTGATGAGTTTCCATTTTTACATGAACATGTCAGGTCTTCTTTTGGAAACAAAAATGATGATGATGACGTCCTTGTACTGCTGCTTTTAGCATTTCAATATTTCAAAGTCAGCTACACATATTTATTCATAGCCCTCAACAGTTGCGTGATGACTTGGGACTGCTTTGAGGTCTGCTCTTGAACACAAGTTGATTTAATATTATTCCTCTTTATAGGAGCGCAGTGACAGAAACAAGCAAGGCTGCAATTTTCATGACCTTTGTTCTATATGAAGCTTAAATAAGCGAGGAGTTTATTGTAGAAAAACCTCTTTTTTTTCCAGGATATTGAACAACAGGGTTCTCTTTGAAGCAAAATAAATTCTGATAAACACAAGCTACAGTGGATGAGGTGTCCCATGACGTCATATACTTGGTCTTATGAGGGGAATAATTAATCACGTGAATTAGGATAACCAGCCTAGTCGTAATATTAAATGTCCCTGACATTGTTTTCCTTAAAAGACGCACCAAACTCAACCTGAGTATTATAGAATTGTTCTCTTTTGTAATGTACCTATACCATAGGCTTGTGATTGCTCTTATATTTAAGTGTATTTGTAACCTTGATATGTACACTTTTGAAGTATCATGATTTTGTAAAAAATAATCTTGTAACGTTTTGAATTCTATGGTAAATTCCAAATATTGGCCTTGTACTCTTTTGTATCTTGACTTTGATAAAACTCGGCCCTTTGAGTTTGTATTTTGGGGAGGAACTTGAATTATGATGAATCCTTTGAACACTTGAGAACTTTTGAACTTGAATTTTTTTCTTATACATGTGAAATCCTTGATATGAAAACTCATTAATTCATCTTTAAATGATAAATGAATTTGAACTCTTGAATTTTGAATTCTTAAGTTTTCTCTTTGATTGGTGGTGGTTCTAAGCTTATGAAAAACAATTCCAATTTTCTTTATACAAAATTTTATAACACTTAACAATCCACCGAGGGATCCTTCAATGTGTCGATAGAGCACCAAGGGCTTCTTCCCTTGTAGTATACGAAGCTATATTTCTCTTTCAAGACTTATGTCTTCATATTCTATGGCAGTACACATGGTAGTAGGAACTTTATTTTTTTTGTACTTTCTTGAACACCATTTTGAATTTTGGAAAGATGATTTAGATTTAAGTTTGGAATTTGTATTTTTTTGGCTCGTGATGAGTCTCGGTATTATTTTGCACACCTTGGCCAAGATAAGCGCCTAAGACACTTGATGCCTACTTGAACATGCTTGAGTCCGCGAATCCACTAGTCTTCCATACCACTTTTAGTAATTCTTGATCTTTGATCCAAACACAAACCCTTGAAGTAAACACAATCCATCTTGCATTGGCTTAATGAGCACATGCATATAGCCTCCAATGCTTTGAACCTTCTGCAGCAGCACCTGTATTCATAAACGAAGCAAACAGACAAAAAAACTAGATAAAGAGGTTAGTTATGCACGAATGATGACCTAAGATGTTATGCAGACGAATCAATGAATCTAAGGGAAAAATTTGGGGTACAACAGTTGCCCCTATTTAAATATCTTCACCGGATGACATGAACAATGAAGATCGTCAATAGGTCATGGTGAAAGATATTTAAATACAGATAACCGAAAATTTTGCCCTTAGATGCAATGATCATGCAATGCTATGGACAAACTAGACCTAATGACGACATGCTATGAACTCTAGAATGATGAAAATGATGGGATGGTAAAATGCAAGATGCAGACGAAAACAAACGCAAACACAGAGCGGAAGACGAACTCAATGAGCAACAAACTCACTGGGGACGACCAGACGCACCGGGGAAAAGAAACAACACTAGGGAAACCGAAGCGATGACTCAACAGGTTCAAGCGTGATCAGTTGTCGTCTAAGCAAAAAGCAAGATCCACATGGCGGTAGGATCGAAAGATGATCTCCAAAGGCTATATACAGGGAAAAAAATTCATCAAGTTTAAGAGTGACTTAGATGAAGTCCATTAGGAAAAGATCCTTAATGAAGGTCGATTCAGAAAGACTGTCTCCATTGGGGAACGAAAAGCTTCACAAACAAGTGGCTTTATCAAGATAACTGACTGCAAGATATACCGATTCACTGAAGAGTGACGTCGTCAAAGAGTCTGATGTGGAGACATACTTTACTGAAGATTGATAATGTCGAATATTCTGGAGAGATAAACTTCACTGGAGAGCAATACCGTTGAATATTCTGGAGAGATTCACATCACGCCGGAGAACGACGTTGTCGAAGAGTCTGGAGAGATATACAATGCTGAAGAGCAACGTCGTCGAAGAGTCTGGAGAGATATACATCGATGAAGAGCAGCACCGTTTAAGAGTCTGGAGAGATCCACTTCACTGGAGAGCAATACCGTCGAAGAGTCTGGAGAGTCCACTTTGCTGAAGAGCAACACCATTAGAGAGCCTGGAGAGATACACATCACTGAAGAGCAGCACTGTTGAAGAGTCTGGAGAGATCCACTTCACACTGGAGAGCAACCGTCGAAGAGTCTGACGAGGATATCTGACTGAAAATAGAAATAAGTTGTATCTGTAAGATGGTTGAATAATATTCCGGAGGTAGACTGCCACTTGTTGTTTGGCTTTAAATTCAAAGGAGACGTCGTTCCATCAACACTATTGGAGAACAGATTCTTCAAATAAGATCTATAAAAGATTAATCCGTGAGACGCAGTGCAAAATAAATGCACGCTCAAAAATAGGTTTGGAGAGCAAAAGTTAAAGGTGGTACCCCCAGGGACCAAAGTTCGATCTAGGACCAAGCTAGAAGGAAACGGTCAAACAAGACCCACCATTGAGAAATGAACTCGAATGGAAATTTATCTTATCCAAGCACGAAAAAAGATACCTGAAATAACCATCATCCACAAGGGTTGAACTCTGCGGGGAAACTTAGAATGTATAGCGCTTTCTGCCTAAGGCTGACGACTCTATTTGGAGAGATCGGACAAACCCAAACTTGGTGATAAACACAACAAAAGATAAAGATAAAGCGACAAAAAAAACAAACAAACAAAAGGCAAACATGAACGTATGCGATACATATGATGTCATACCATGCTTATGCTCATGCTGACAAAACAGACAAAAGAAAACTGGAGATGAAATAAGCATCTCGACAAGGAAGCCCGTCCATCCTCTGCACGAGGGATACATCTGCTAGGAGATGTATAGAAATCCAAAGGCGGAACTAATAGTTAAACATCAGAGTCCAAATTTCTCTGGGGAAATAGCAATATGTCGCTCTCGAGGATTTGCATCCATGGTACAAACGCAAAAGTGGCACTGAAAACAGAGTCGCCAACAATGTGTATTTATCCCAAGAGAGGGAAAGGAAACACTGCATAAACCTGAGGGAAGGAAAAGAGCATGGTCTCGCGACCAAGAGAAAGGGGTAAGGGAGTCGGTTACGCGAAGGGAAGGTGTTAGGACCCCACACGTCCATCGTACTCGATGGGATCCACGCTTGCTATCTCGATCAAAGGGTGTCGTCATCTGGAGCTCCACTGCTACTGGAAACGAGAAGGAACAGGAACGGAAAGAGCGAAGAAACGAAAAAGAAAAGAAAAAGAAGTGACTCGATAGGACATCGCCCGTCCTATGCCTACGTACTCCCTCATGCAATGGGAAAGTCAGAGTCAACGTAGTTCAGACACGAAATAAGGGGGGAGGTTGCTCGCCAAGACATCGTCATCTTGTGCCTACGTATCCTCTATCGGACGAGAAAGAGGAAATCAGAGCAGTCGTAGTTCGACCTAACGAGGTCGGTTAGTGTTTTTTATGAGCGACGTTAGATTTGCGTCTGGAAGTTAGGGTCGATGCCTGTTTGCGACGAGACGGAAGTAACGTGCCCTTTTCTGAAAATGATTTGAGATTAACGATCCCGAAGGATGAAAAAGGTTTGAGTTTATTTTTATGTTTTTTAGACAGAAGTGGATTGAAGTTAGTTCGTAACTTGTATTACACCGAAGTCTATGAGGTAGGAACGAATGTTTAGCAAATCGTTCCAAGATGGAACGTCCACCAAACACTCTAGAAAAATGAGAGGAAACCCCTAATTCCTCACTTCCCACATGCAAGGCTCATGCGCAATACACGTTAATTTTATTAAGTATTTTAGAAGTGTTATGAGATGAGAAGAGAAGAGGACTCAAAGGAAAAGAAAACACTAAGGGGAATTCTATCCTAATGTTTTCATGCAAAAGGTGGCCCTAAGGTTGAGTTTGAAAGGGAAACTTATACTTAAGTTAGCATGCAAAGGGAAGCCTAATGCTAATCCTACTCCAAGCTTAATCGAAAATTAAGTTGGACTAGGTAGCTCTAAGGGAGTGAATCCAAAACTTAAACAAGTCTTGAGATTCAAGGGAAGGAAAGAGTGAAAGAGACGAAGAAGGAAAGAAGAAAATGAGCAAAAACAGCAGCTACAACAGCGCATCTACAACAACACAGCAGTAAAAAGCAGCACACAAGCAAGACAACTTTCCACAGCTCACAATTCAGCACAAAGATAGGTGTAAAATGTCAACCAGCAGCACATACAACAGCATACATGCATATAGACGGAAGTAGAAATAGGGCAACACGTGATTCGCTTGAATACAACTCAAACATGGCAAAGCAAGCATGTATCAAGCATTACATTTCACAATTAATCATGATCACAATCACGTCGCACACCATGGTACATAATACTTGAATTCATCATGAAAGAATGCACATCATTTGATAATGGACAAGTCAAAACAAGCATGCATCTCATGAAGTTATGTGCAAGCAATCATGTTCAAACAAACAACTCCAGAAACATCAACAACAAGTCACAATCAACATGCTCAAGAAGTGTGTGCTATGTGTTTATTGCATCGGGAACGCAACATCGCAAACATGATCATAAACGATAAAAATCCAAGAGTCGCGTGTCGGAAAATTGTGCACATACAATGGTGTGAGGTGCAACAACATCAAAACAGTCATTAGATGAGTATCATATTAATCCTTGAAGATTAAAAGTGAAACGGGATCGAAACATGCTAAAAAATGCACAAAAAACACACTCTGCAGCAGTGTTAATCGATTAACCAATTGCAGTGCAATTGTGTTAATCGATTAACAGCTCTAATTACGCACATTTTGCACTGGTTAATCGATTAACCTAATTGCACTGCAATTGGTTAATCGATTAACACTGTAAAATCAGCACAAAATCAGTTTGAAAAACCACTTCCAACAGCAAAAGCACTTATCCAATCATCTCCAATGATCATGTAATCAACAATGCACGAAAATTAAGTTCAGAAACAACATTCAAACATCATTTAAATTCAATAATCATCAACATCCACAATCAAGATCAACTAAACGAATCAAAACACATCAAAATTCATGGATCTACATTGTATAAGTTACGATTAAGCTAAAATGAGTATGGATCTGAAATTAACCAACCTACAAAGTTGAGATTTGCTTTAGTAAGTGTTGTAAACAGAAATGGATGAATTCAAGTAGAGAAATCCAAGATCCACAAGCTTCTTGCACTCAAAAGTTGAAGATCCAAGCAAATAAGCAACAAAACTCCAAAATCACTTTCAATAATCACTTCTGAAAAATCAGAACTAGATCCAAACGAAAATCCAAGTTGAAAAGCTGAAATGTAGTGATGATGAGAGGCTTTAGCTCAAGAATTAACAAGTTCCAATGAAGAACTTGTTAATCTTTGAAAGAGAGCTTTGAGTGTGGTTGAAAAATGGAGGTTGAGAATGAAAAAGTGAGAGAGAATTGAGAGAATTCTGAAAATTAGGAGTGAAAATATGATCTATATTTTTTTGAGGTTTGGAATGAATTGGTTTAAATAACCCCTAGGTTAGGGTTTGGAGTGAGGTTAAGTGAGTGGAAATTGGGATGAAATGTGAATTAGGAAAGGAAATGTGGAATTGGAGTGGAAAGAATTTGAATTTTTGAATGGAAAATCAACTCTCTAGATCCTTCTACTGATGTGTAGAATTAAAATGGGTGATTAGAAATTGGATTAAAAAGAAACAGCTCTGAAAATGCAGCAATTGGGCAAAACTCACAATGGTTAATCGATTAACCTAATTGCACTGCAATTGGTTAATCGATTAACACATTCAAAATTTGAATTTTTGCGCCAAAAGGAGGGAAACTTGGATATTCGTCTGGTTCTACCCGTTCTGGACCACGATAGACCTCTGAAACTTGCCATTTGATATTACCACTGGAATATACTTGAAATATGCCGTGAAATGTTTTTTTGCGCTCAGATTAAACTGCTGATAACAACTGTCTGGTGCTGAATAACTGATCAAAAGTTGACTGCCGGAGTTTCTGATCATCCAGTCATTTAATGAGCAAAATAAATGCTAAAAAAGACTTGGAAAGCTATCTGGTTGGCTTTGAACACTATTAAAAATCATACTGAAACTGATGACACCGTGAGCTGCTGAAAGAATACCTTGATCCCATGCTCAAAAGAACTATGCAAATGCAGAAATGACAATGCAAATGAAATGAAGCATAAGCCAAAAAGGTTAGCAACACTAGGGAAAATTTTGAGGTGTTACACAATCCACTTGGGGATATAATATCATGACTTCACTTAGGGATCGTCAAGATGAATATGATTATCTGGATGAGAAAGATCCACTGGGAACGGATCAAACTCGTGTTCGTAGAGACTTTGATGGGGATAAAATAAATATCCTCTATAACTGAAATAAATTGAAGTGAAGTAGTAGATGCCACGGAAATAAAATAAATATCCGCTATAATTGAGATAATCCGAAATGAGAATGTAGTAGTAGATGCCATGGACGAGGCTTCATGGGGATAAAATAAATATCCGCTTCATTGGGGAAGCTTGAACCAATATTGTAATTGTAGACATCAGAGTAGACTTCAGTAGGGATGAAATAAACATCCAATATTGAGGAAGATTGAAATCCTGAGAAAACACGGAGGAGTGAAATAAACACTCACTTCATCGGGGAAAGTTGAGACCAAGGAGATTCATCGGGGATTCTTTGGTCTACCAAATGCTGAATTCTTGTACTGATCCCGTCATAATTGCTTGAAATAATGATTCACTAGGGAATCATCATGACTTCCTGCAGTAGGAACTTGCTGGGGAAATATCATACTGCTAGAAATTTTTTGGGAAAATAGGTGAAGGATGTTGCGAAGTCAATGTAGCTTTGACTTGCATGGTAGTCGCCATTTTCAAATAACAATTATTGAAGAAGTCTTCAATTCTCAACTATCCCGGATTGCAAGATTCTGAAAAGGAGTCATCTCAAAAGGATTTTACAGAAGACTCAGCATTCAAAATTAATCCAGTGTCTTCCAACTCTTGAGAGATTTGTAGAATCTCGACGTAACTGGCTCAGATTAACGGTATTCGGTATACTGAATCTTCAGAGTCTGCCCCTTGGGTAAGTCAATTTGTGGAGGTAACAAACTGAAAAAAACAAACTTGCCCCTGCTCGGGTCTTCAAGCAACATGCTCCTGATTAGATATTTTCTAAAATGAGAGGCCATCTTCAACACAGTTTTAATCAGGAATTGAACTTCTCGTAGCGGTTTGCAATAAGGCTTCTATGATATTAAGCAATATTAACTTGCAGAAGGTGTACATTCTAAAATTGCTAGTACAACGTCATGTTTGTTTTGAAGTTTTATCGAAGAAAAGCATATCACAAACTTGTGAGTGAATCACTAGTTAGGATATGACAATAGTTTTCCTTTTACAAAGCCAGTATGAATTTTGAGCGTGACTCATAGAAGTCAGGAACATTATCTCGTCTAGTATGCTTTTGAAATGAACTCTGCTTCAATAAGGTCTTTTGAGGTTTTTAATGGTTTGGTTCACAGTTTAGGAAGACAAAGGATACGAGAGTCAAAATTGTTTGTACCCGACCCTTTTGTGGAGTTATTTTGAAGGTTTAAGGGTCAACATTTATTTGTACCCACTCTAATTTTGATAGTTTGGAAGCTCGGTCGCTTGGGTTCGAGAGTTACCCTACCCCAGGTTAAAATGAGGTTTTTTTTCGAGGCATCAAAAGGGTTAACAAGCGGTTATCTTTGGTGTTTAAACAATGCCTTATATCCTTAGCAGGGTTTTCGTTCAAAAGCATACGACAGGAGATGTCATGTTTTATTTCGTCATCCTCCATCCATCAGTATTGGCATTATAAAATAGTAAACAATTTTAAAAATGAGCGAAGCGAATGGATTTCTTCGAAATAAACATTAAATTGCATTAACGTTCAAAATAACAAGTTCTTACATGTAAACATGTTTTAATAACCAAAGAAAAGCGATAACATGCAAATAAATAAACAACTGATACTTCCGGGAAAGATTTCCTCTTTATTTTCCATTTGAGCTAACTATCTTCAAAATCGACTTTCGAGATCGGTCTGAGGATCATTTTCATATCCACTCTCGGTATTTTCTTCCATAACCAAGGTTGATGAACCCGCGTGATTGGGTGAAGGAGTATTGATTTGAATGCCATGAGGCGTGAACGAGATCATCTTGGAGTCTAGCAGATTCTGAACCTTACTCGGAAGTACCTTACAGTCGTCAGTTGAATGCCCCGGTGCCCCAGCGTGATAGTCACATCAGGCGTTAGCGTCAAAACCTGGTGGGTATGGAAAAGGCACTGGCTTCAATTCCTTCGGCACTATAAGTCCACCTTTGATTAAATCTGGCAAGAACTGACTATATGGCATTGGTAGTGGAGTGAAATGTCTCAGCTTCCTTAATCTTCGTCTATCATGTTGACGCGGCTGACGGCGGTATAACTGTCGATACCGAGGAGGTATTGGATTTGGAGAAGAATATTGCCCCTGAAGAGATAATGGTGTCTGACGTAGAGACTCAAAAGAGCGCTGACTTCGAACATTTGAGTTAAAAGAGTGTCAAGAATGATATATTGGATACTCCTCGATGGAATTATTTTCTTCTTCCTGTTCTTCTTGAGAACTGACAATTGATTCACTCTCCATGGCTCGGATGTTTGAGGTACCTCGGATTTTTCCTTTCTTAAGACCAATCTCGATGCGCTCTCCGGCTATTACTACATCAGAGAAATTTGTCGTCACAATGCTAAACAGCTTCTCTTGGTATGGGCCTTGCAAAGTATCCACAAACCAGTCAACCAATTCTTTATCCAAGAGCGGCGGTTGAACGCGAGAAGCTACTTCTCTCCACCTCTGAGCATACTTTCTGAAGGATTCATTGTCTTTTTGAGATAGGTCTAGCAAATGCGGTCGACTAGGAGCCAAGTCAAGATTATAGTTATATTGCTCCACAAAAGCACTGGCAAGATCTGACCACGATTGGACGTTGCTACTCTCTAGCTGCATATACCAATTTAGTGATGCCCCACTCTGGCTGTCTTGGAAACAGTGGATCATAAGCTGTTCATTACGGACATACGATGTCATTCTTCTATAAAACATCACCAAATGCTGCTTTGGACAGCTGTCCCCTTTGTACTTTTCAAATTTTGGTGTTTTGAACTTTGGAGGCATTACAAGGTCGGGTACCAAACACATATTCAAGGAATTCAGATCACCAACGTCATGAACCTTAATGGCGTCAAGTCTTCTTTCCAAAGCACGACATTTTTCCAAAATCTCAACATTCCGTGGATCTTCAATTTTCATTTCAGGAATCACTTCTTGGGAATCTGGTTCTGAGGGTACAAAACTACGATATTCCATAGCATCAACAGAAGAGGAATATTTATCTTGGATGGTACTACGCTCTTGTATAACCTGGTTTTCAACAGGGATCGACACGGGTTGATCTTGGGTAACATTGTTCACAACAGTCCTTTGAGTATTACCATCTTTCATTGCCAAGGCCGTCATAGCTTCCACAAGTTGACTGAACTCAAGATCTACTCTGGTCGCAAACTAGTTCTGCTCTTCGGAGTTCATGATCTTTCAAAACTGGCTTCAGTTTCAGAGATTACTGTCGGGAAATCAACAGACGGGTCGTGAATAGATGATGGACGAGATCACAAGAACAAACAGAAGAAAAGGAAACAACGCAAAGATGCAAATGATATGCGAATGCAAGAACGATGTAACTATCAAGGAACTCAAATCCTATTTGTAGTCATTGAAGATAATAAAACATTTTATTAAAATTTTTCAACAGCCAGTACACCTCCAAAGTATTATTACATAAGCGAAATAACACAAAAGGAACTAGGAGTCTAAACTGCTGGATGATGCCCCTTATCTTCCACGGATTTCTTCCATCAGCCCGTCGATCTGGTGTTGCATCCGTGCTTTTTCCAGGGTAAGTTTCTCTATTTCAGCCTTCAACTTTGAAACTTCATCTAATTTGACCACAGGAGGCTTGGGACGAGGACAATGCATCCTCAGCATAAGAGCCTTTTCACGTGCCCAGGCTAAACACTCTTCAGTAACTGAACAATCAGGATCCATTGTTTCCGTCATTCCTTGTCGATTGATGCGACGCCAAGCAAACACAATTTTGGTCTTCAACCCAAGATCCTCTCCTTGATAGAGGAAAAGTCTTGTCAGGTTTTTTTTGGATCGGGTACTTATTTCATTGGGTGCCCCAATTGACGACGGGCGAGAACGTGATTGTAACTGGTACATCCCTTTGTACCAAGAAGAGGTACATTGGGAAAGTCTCCACAGCTATGAATTATGGGGATTCCTCCATACATCGGGTCATGCCAAATAATATCCGAATGAGTAAGAGCCATGAGCTTCACAGGCCATTCTAAACCATCTTTCACATCCCAGAAATCGGTAGACCTCTGTAGGTGCTAAATAAACCACCTATAGAGGATAGTGGTGCAGCAGATAATCCGACCTTCTCCCTTCAGAGCCTCTGAATGGATAGAGTGGAAGGAATCAGCTAATAATGTAGGCACTAGATTTTTGAGCATGAAAATCTTTATGGCGTGGATGTCAACAAAATCTTCAACATTGGGAAATAAGAATAAACCATAGGCTAGTAGCACAAATATGTGCTCGAACGCCCCAGTGTTCCCCACACTAGCAAAATGTCGAGCTTTCTCAAACAAGAATTGGGCAAGCAAACCGTCGATTCCTCCTCTGAACGTCATGTGAGTTTGGATCTCCAACAGCTTTATGCGGGTCACTCTTGCACCGTCTTCTTGGCTAGGCCTTCCCTCTCCACCGAAGAACGGAGGTGAGTGTTTGACAGGGATCCCCAATATAGCGGAGTACTCTTCCAATGTAGGCATCAGCTGGAAATCTTGGAAGGTGAAATAATGGTAGATCAGGTCGTTCAGTTGAACCAACGTCTCCAATGGACCAGCAGCTACTCGGATCTGCAACAGCGGAAGGATCTTTCCATACTTCACAGTGAGCGCCTCGGGATCTTTGATCTGACTTCCTAGTTCCCTTAGTTGCTCAACATCCAAAACCTTGAAGGTGTACGACAAAACTCCCTTCTTCCCGTAATCCATCGTACAATGCTTGCAAAACAACTCTAAGTTCCTTGATAGGGAGGGAAATGAAAATGCGAATGCTATGCAACAAGAATCATGGAAACTTAGCTATTTATAATCATTTAGGAATACCAAAAGGCTCGTTTTAATAATCATAAAAAAGCGGTTACAATCATCAGTACCGGAATACTAAAAATTGATTTATTACAAAAATTAATTATAAACCACGTCAGTACACCTTACAAAAGTCATAACGAAAAAGCTAAATAAAAGCTAATAACGATAGATCTAAGGAGACTCTTCCAACGTCTTCTTTGATTCCTTTGATTTCCTCTTCCATATGAGCTTCTTCCAGAATAAGCTTGTCGACTTCCAAAATGTTGATTGATGACTAGGATGGGATAAGACGTCTTGAGCTTTCCGTTTCTTGCAAGAAGTCACTTCTTCCCAAAAAATCCTTCTTTTATAGTTATCTTAGCTTGAGTATTAACTGAAGATAGGAAACAGACACATATCTTAATTTAGTAACTCCATCAACTGAGAATATTCTTTATGAGTTGACAATAGCTAGTAATCAGGAATAGTGATAGACTGTAGTAGAACGGAGATAATAACTTCCTATCTTGTCTTGAACCTTTCTTTATCTGTCAGCAAGGTCTCCAATCTCCTTAGATCGTCCAGGTTATGACTCTTGTCAGTGTACTTCAACGTTTTCTTTCTTTTTCAGAGTCTATGTATCCCTACGATGTTTACAAATGGAGCTAAGTTCCATGAATCTTTATGATATGATGCTTATGAATGCAGGGATGCAAACACACAAAGCACAAAGCACAGATAAGCAGACATGATCAAACAGACAAGCAAAAGTCCTAGGTTTGAGAGGTCACAGCGTGGAGTCAAGGTCTAACCATCCCAATAGGTGTGTACTATGGTTTCAAATTTACCTGCTGAACGGGTTCTACAAAGTTCCCAGAGTCTACGATCCATCTTTCGGATATTATCGACTTCCCAATTACTTGGTAGTCAACAATATTCTCAAGAGAACCTCGTCTGGGTGTAGTATCGCGTATCAACCATTTTGGAATTACTCCCTCATAGTCATCGTACTACATCCTAAAAGGCTAAGTTGGGTTAAAGGTAACTACGGTTCTCAATATCCCGGGCTCCTAGGTCGAAAGTAGTAATGTATTCACGATAGCTCGTTCAACAAATACCACCTTCGAGAGGGCCTCAATTGAGTGTGGAATCTCAAATCGACTTCTTTGGAATTACTTCCTCGAAATCTCCTCGATTATATCCACGATCCTATCTTATGTGTGCTCTCAAGTCCGGGTTAGGACTTATCTCACCACTCAAAGATAACCCTGCATACAGAAAAACCAAGCATAGCAAATATACATGTACAAATAAGCAAGCAATATAAGGACAAATAAGCAAATATATAACATGAATATTAAACAAGTTAGGCCTAACCCTCTAAACAATATGTCCCCAGTGAAGTCGCCATTTCTGTTGCGATGAGAATTAGATACCATAGTTATTGATTAACTAGGATCACACTTCTTTAAATATTCACCACTGACTTTGATTTATCCAAAGGAAAGGTTCAGAAGCAAAAAAACCTAAGAGATCTAAGGTTCGGGGGTTGGTTACGCCTAGGGAAGGTATTAGCATCCTAAACGTCTGTAGTACTCTACAGGAACCTCTTTTTAATATATTATGCTATCTATTACTCGCTTGCTAAAGGTGCTATACTAAAGGCTGAAACCCTAGGGGTTAGTATCTAAGTATACTCGGCAAGATATCGCATCTTGTGCCTACGTATCCCGAGGGGAACGGAATCAGAGTAATGCGTAGTTCTGAAAAAAGGAACTTCTTGGCGGTGTCAAGGTTCCAAGGGGGTAATGTCTTGGGCAAGACATTACATAGAGTGCGGCGACTCTAAAGTTGTAAGTTGGTTTAAGAGGGGTAGGATTGTAAATGTTTACGGTGAAACATTTACGTGGAGTGCGGCGACTCCGATCCTAAGGCTAAAATTCTAAGCGTCTACGGCGAGACATGGAGTACGGCGACTCTGAATCATAAGGCCAAAGGTTCTAAAGTTAGTCCTATGACGTTTGAGTCAATATTAGGGTACCTTTCCTTTGGAATTAAAGGGACGACTAACTTAGATTAGTTTGTGCGCACTAGCAAAGTGGGCTAGTAATGTGTATGGTGACCCAAGGTTGAATGCGATGCCTAAAGGCAATCGACTTACATGGGTAGAAAACGGGCTCGATGTTGGATCGAGGATTTGTAATGTTTTGAAAGGTTGGACAAAAAGCAATGCATACATAAATTAAGTACCAGTAAGCAAATAAAGGCATGGTAATAAGCAGAGACAAGATAAACATACAAGCATACTATTCACTCAGGCGCGTGAGAGGGATCCTAACGAACAGTTTAAAAAGAACAGAGTTTGATTATTTAAGGTTTATTATTCTTGGGAATTATGCTAAAGATTATTTTAAATTAAAAGAAGGGGCAAGGATTTCTTAAAAGAAGGTTTTAATTCTTTTTAAAGTTATTTATTATTATAAGCAACAAGTTTTAATTCATTTATTTTAAAAGAAATGTCATATTTATTTGTATATAAAAGGAAATATTTATGTAGAAAAGGTTTTAGTCTAATATATAAAAAGGGTGATTTTTTTATTGTAAAGGTTGATTTTAGTATTATAAGGAAAAGTTTTGATTTTTATAAAAGGTTTATTTTCGTTAAAAAAAAAGTTCTGTTTTTATTATTTAGAAAAGAGTTAAATTAAAAGATGGTTATGTAAAAAGAAAGATGTTTTAATATTTCAAAAGAGGAATAAAATAAATTAAAAAGGTAAAGAGGAAAACAGAGTAAGACGCAGGCAGGGGGTCCATCGTGAACCCCTGGTCAGTCTTTAATCCTCGCCGTTGATTAAAATGAGTCAGCTGGTTGACTCAAATCAAGGGCCGTGAACGAGGATGCATGATAAGGAGGGTGATAGCACACACATGCGATCATAAAGGAAGTAAAACAAAGAAAGAGGGAGAAAATGACACTCAAGATCTCTCTTCTCTCGATACCATCTCGCCTTCTCTCTCATAGCTCTTTCCTCTCAATAATTAGGGTTTTGAAAACCCTAATCGCCGCCGCTCTCATCTTCTCCGATCAAACAATACAAAACCCTAACCCCATATAGCCCAATACCCCAATCCACTATGAGTTTGATTACAAATTACAAAGATCAGAGTGATGGAAAGTAAAGAAGATGTCGGCGGTTGAAGGCGAGGAAAGGTGGTTGCAAACTCAAGATCTCCTCTCAGATAAGTCTCCTTTTTTTTCGTGTGTATGTGTATTGTTGTTATGGAAATGTGTATGTCCATGTCTACCTCGTCCTGTTGCTACTTCGAATTATTGATGTTGTTGATTGCTTTACTGACTTTGTTTGTTGATTGAATTTGAGTGTTGATATCTTGATGTCACGGATCGTGTGCGTGGCGTTGTATATGGTTTTGATGAATCTCTGGTTTATTGATGATGAATGGTTGTGGTGAATGTTTGTTAATGAATTGGTGAGTGAAGTTGATGAAGGTTTGGTCATGACTTTGATGAATTGTGATGGTTATTTTTCTGAATTGGGTTTGATGGCTGATTTATGATGAAGGGTTATGTGACTTGGTTTGAATCTGGGTATGCATCTTTGTGAACGGTCCCTTGTGCGTGTTATGTGAATTTGTTTGTGAAGATTTTCTGTGTTTTCTCTCATGAGCGTAGTTGTTCCAATTTATAGGCTTAGATGCTTGAAACTTTGATTTACAGAATTGAATGATGTTGATGGTTTCAAATCTTGACTTGTCTAATTGTGTTTGTGGCAAGCGGGAAAACTGATGTGGTATGATGTTGTTTCCTTTTCCATCCCAACATGTTCAAAACACACTTGATTTTCCTTCCTTTCTCGTGTAATCATATTGATTGTGCCTTGAGATTTCAAAAACCTTCCTTTCTCGTTTGATTTTGTCTTGGAGCTATTTTGGAATGTTTTGGAACTATTTCAAATTTCGTTTGAATGTGATTCTAGGTTATTGCAGCTGTCTGATTTCCTGTTGAACTTGTTATGATTCTGTGGTTATGCTGAAGATTTCACATTGATGAGTTTCCATTTTTACATGAACATGTCAGGTCTTCTTTTGGAAACAAAAATGATGATGATGACGTCCTTGTACTGCTGCTTTTAGCATTTCAATATTTCAAAGTCAGCTACACATATTTATTCATAGCCCTCAACAGTTGCGTGATGACTTGGGACTGCTTTGAGGTCTGCTCTTGAACACAAGTTGATTTAATATTATTCCTCTTTATAGGAGCGCAGTGATAGAAACAAGCAAGGCTGCAATTTTCATGACCTTTGTTCTATATGAAGCTTAAATAAGCAAGGAGTTTATTGTAGAAAAACCTCGTTTTTTATTAGGATATTGAACAGAAGGGTTCTCTTTGAAGCAAAATAAATTCTGAATAACACAAGCTACAGCGGATGGGGTGTCCTATGACGTCATATACTTGGTCTTATGAGCGGAATACTTAATCGCGTGAATTAGGATAACCAGCCTAGTCGTAATATTAAATGTCCCTGACATTTTTTTCCTTAAAAGACGCACCAAAGACAACCTGAGTATTATAGAATTGTTCTCTTCTGTAATGTACCTATATCATAGGCTTGTGATTGCTCTTATATTTAAGTGTATTTGTAACCTTGATATGTGCACTTTGGAAGTATCATGATTTTGTAAAAAAGAATCTTGTAACGTTTTGAATTCTATGGTAAATTACAAATATTGGCCTTGTACTCTTTTGTATCTTGACTTTGATAAAACTCGGCCCTTTGAGTTTGTATTTTGGGGAGGAGCTTGAATTATGATGAATCCTTTGAACACTTGAGAACTTTTGAACTTGAATTTTTTTCTTAGACATGTGAAATCCTTGATATGAAAACTCATGAATTCATCTTTAAATGATAAATGAATTTGAACTCTTGAATTTTGAATTCTTAAGTTTGCTCTTTGAATGGTGGTGGTGCTAAGCTTATGAAAAACAATTCCAATTCTCTTTATACAAAAAATTTTAACACTTAACAATCTGCCGAGGGATCCTTCAATGTGTCGATAGAGCACTAAGGGCTTCTTCCCTTGTAGTATACGAAGCTATATTTTCTTTTAAGACTTGTGTCTTCATATTCTATGGTAGTAGGAACTTTATTTTTTTGTACTTTCTTGAACACCATTTTGAATTTTGGAAAGATGATTTAGATTTAAGTTTGGAATTTGTATTTTTTTGGCTCGCGGTGAGTCTCGGTATTATTTTGCACACCTTGGCAAAGATAAGCGCCTAAGACACTTGATGCCTACTTGAACATGCTTGAGTCCGCGAATCCACTAGTCTTCCATACCACCTTTAGTAATTCTTGATCTTTGATCCAAACACAAACCCTTGAAGTAAACACAATCCATCTTGCATTGGCTTAATGAGCACACGCATATAGCCTCAAATGCTTTGAACCTTCTGCAACAGCACCTGTATTCATAAACGAAGCAAACCGACAAAAAAACTAGATAAAGAGGTTAGTTATACACGAATGATGACCTAAGATGTTATGCAGACAAATCAATGAATCTAAGGGAAAAATTTGGGGTACAACAAGAGCCAATACTTGTTCCCGAGGATTCCAGCTGATTTTGATCATCCTAAAAGCTTCTAAGGGATCAATCAAGAGTGTTCAATACATTGAATTACTTCTGGCACAAGGAACTTGACAGATAGCACAAGAAGCTTCAAGAGGTAAGTGCGTCACAACTTGAACTCTCTAAATCATGCATTGCTTTGAGGTCCATTGATCATGGACATTTCATACAAATCATATATGTTGTGTTTGAACTAATTTACCATGCTATTGTTGCCTGTATGATGAGATAGCATAGAACATGCAAATCTAGGCCTATTTTGAAATCACTATCGGATTTTAAAATAGAAACATTTTCTGAAAATTCCAAAGGCACCATTGGATTCCTCATGAAAGTCTAGGCAGGATACACCTAAATTTTGTCCAAATCCATGGAGAAATGTGGAAGTTAGAGCCTTCATGCAAGAGGCATAAAATCAGGCATTGCCTTGGGCAAGAGCCAGGCCATGACGCCTTGGCCAGGCTTAAAAACAAGGCACCCATATATATTCATGGGACGGTTTTGATACACGGATGTATCACCACCCCAGTGGTAGCGCGCATGTGTGTTTGGAGGGAAGGTCGTGGGTTCAACACCCACCCAGACCATTTTGCCATTTTCTCTATTTTTGCTATTTTTTCACATTTTCATGGTTTTTGTTAATTAATTCCAAAATTAATTTCTCTCTCAGTTTTTATTATTTTTTATTGATTATTTTTTTGAAAATTCACAAAAATGTTAAAATATTTTATTCTACAGAAATTTCACAAAAATATTATTTATTTCATATATTTTGTATTTTTGTAAAGAATTATGTTTTTATTTGTTTTTAAACATTTAAAAATACTTATTTTTCTTGATTTTGCAAAATCAAATGAGTTTCAAATCTTTCTATGAATGAAACATGATTTTTCAAACATTAAACCAAGATCAAAACTTGTTTTTTCACACATGTTTGGTAATTTTGATCATTTTAATTTAATTTTATTCAATTAAAATACTTTTCTTAAATCAAATTAGGGTTTTGATTATTTTCACCCTCACAAATCTTTTTCAAAACACTCATGGGTCTCTAATAGAGTGTAAAACCCAACCCCCTTTGTACATAAATAATTTTGGGCCTCAGTTATTGTATAAGTCCTAATACAGTTTTCAAAACCTCGGCGCGATCGCCATTTTTAAACAAATCATCTGGGCCTACCCTTGTGTTATAAGTCCTATTTCTTTTCTTTTTCAAACAATTTGCGCCTCTTGATAGAGTGTAAGTCCCATCCCTTTGTAAAAAAACCTAATTTGGGCCTCAGTCATTGTATAAGTCACGATTCAATTTTCAGATCAATGGTACGATCACTGTTTTTCATCTGGGCCTCTCCATGAGTATAAGCCCCAATCTTTTCAAAACAACTTTCCCTTTTGATTTAGGTTCAAATTCATGGTTGTTATCAAAACAACCATACAGCTGATACAATGGAAGCTTGCTCACCTGTAATTTTTAACAACTTTCTTTTACATAATTACACACATACACGCATATATATATATATATATATATATATATATATATATATATATATATATATATATATATATATATATATATATCAGAACCTTTATCAGAACCTCAAGGCATCTGATACCTCAACTCTTCTGTAAACCCTCAGCAAGAGTTGATTCCCCAACTTGGACCTGTCTCTGGATCTCAATAATCCTCAGCAGAAACTAGCCTCCTCTTAGGCTTTGTATAAAGATTTTTCCCCACTCTCTTGTTGAGTCAATCACCTTCCAGCACTCTCTTGTTGAGTCAATCACCTTTCAGCACTCTCTTGTTGAGTCAATCACTTAAAAGCACTCTCTTGTTGAGTTAATCTTCTTCCTTAAAACACTCTCTTGTTGAGTTAATCATTTTCAGCCTCCTTTTAGGCTTTGTATAATGATCATTCTTTTCCTCAGCAAAAGTCAGCCTCAATCTTGGGCTTTGTACAAGACTCCCACATAAACACTCTCTTGTTGAGTCAGTCAAATATCTTTTCGCCTCAATCTTGGGCTTTTTACAAGACATATAAAATCTCCCTAAGTAGAGTCAATCCTCCTTTTAGCCTCAATCTTGGGATTTGTACAAGATAAATCATATTCTCCAGCTGAGTCAGTCAACTTCTTCTAGCCTTAATCTTGGGCTTTGTACAAGACAGATAAAACCTCTCACCAGTAGAGTTAGTTTCCCCTTTTAGCCTCAATCTTGGGCTTTGTACAAGACACATACAAATATTCCCCAGTGGAGTCTAAAAATCCTTTTTTAGCCTCAATCTTGGGCTTTGTACAAGACAAACAAAATATTTCCCCAGAAAAGTTAAACTTTCAGCCTCCTTTTAGGCTTTGTATAATGATATCCCTAAAAGAGTCAATTCTCTTTTAGCCTCAATCTTGGGCTTTGTACAAGACAAATAAACACTCTCTTGTTGAGTTAGCCTTTTCCAGCCTCCTCTTAGGCTTTGTATAAGGACTTCCCCAGTGGAGTTAATCAATCTCTTAGCTTCAACCTTGGGCTTTGATCAAGGCACACAAAAACCAACATCCCCTCAGAGGAAATTAAAAACTCTCTGTAGGAAGATATTTCTTTGTACAATCACACATCAAAACAGACATTGAAAACAAACCTTAATCCCAGATAACTGCTGTAAGTGGCACACTTAATGATTCAAAAATCCAAACTGTAGTCCATCTCTTATCCTGGTAAATTCCTTCTTTCATCTAATTGTTGTAAGTGGCAAGCCTCAGGATTATTTATATCCACGCCACTGTCCCTCTCTTAGCATGAGAAATTCCTAAGGAAAAATGGCATTGCTCAACACTGAGTTAAAGTTTTCTCCTTCAAGACAAATCCCTCATAAAGGAAACTATGGCATTGCTGGATTCTCACATCCCAGTTAAAGTAATTCTCCTTTATGATCAGTCACCCAACATTTGTGATAAATAGACGAGATGTCTCCCTTTAGAGATGACAAATTCTCTTTCAGTCAAACTTTTAGCTTCAATCTTGGGCTTTGAACAAGACACAAATACTCATTTAGCTTCAATATTGGGCTTTGAACAAGACACCAAATATCTTTTCCTCCCATAGAATAGGAGGAACTACGATTGCTCTGATTTCACTGTTTATCTTTAACGGGAATACGTAGGCATAAGATTGTGAAATCTTAGCGAGCACACTAATAAAAAACTTTAGGTCCAACACCTTACCAAAAACATCAGAAAACCCGACATCAACAAAAACTCTCTCTCTCAACACTCCCAAAGGAGAAACTCTCCCAACCCACGACAAACAAACATCAATAAGTAGAAAGCAGTAAGGTAAATTGCTAACAACCTGTGGATAACCACATATAGGATGGGTAATTGACAACTCCCCATTATATAACCAGTCCCCGAACTCCCCGAATCTCATAAAGAATTTGTTCAGTTAAACATTTGTGTGCAAGGTTAGTTTTAGATATCTTCCCTTTCCTTTCCAGCTTCATAGGATAAATAAGAAATCAGAAAGTAGCACCCAATTCCTACCATTGCGGTGAGGAAAAACCAAATGCCGACAAGGTGGTCGCGTCACCGACAAAAATCGCACGCTACACGGTGGTATTAGGATTAATGAATCTTGCAAGTATTGTTTGATTTTATCAAATGCCCCTTAGCAATCGTCGTTTCACTCGATCACTTATTATTTTCTTAACAACTTGAATATCGGTTCACAGGTTACCAATAGATGTTGGGGTGGAATTAGGATGGGTCGAGCTAGACTTTGCCAAGCCTAAGCCTGGCCTGCCCAAAAAACTAAAGCCTAAGCCTGGCCTGTAGCATATCATAGGCTTTTTCTTAGGCCTGAGGCTGGCCTTTTTGAAGGTCTGGTTAGTCTGTCAGCCTACATAAAAGTCTATTTATTTTAGACATATGTAAATAAGCAATTCAAATAATGTTTAAATAGACTAACAAACTAAAAGACCAATGAGACTAAAAGTTTGTTTGCATTAACTTATTTTAACTAAAAATATATAGATTTTCAAAGGATGGGAAATATTTCTATGAGACAAGAGATGCCCCTTACTAACATTTTAGAAATTGAACTCTTTGATGTATGGGGTATAAATTTCATGGGACCTTTTCCCCAATCCTTTGAAAATCTATATATTTTGGTAGATGTGGATTATGTTTCCAAATGGATTGAGGCAGTGGCAACCCCCACTAATGATGCAAAGGTTGTGACCAAGTTTTTAGTCAAACATATATTTTCAAGGTATGGCACGCCAAGAGCCATCATTAGTGACGAGGGAACACATTTTTAAAAGACTTTTTGAATGTTTGTTGAGAAAATATGGGGTGAAACACAAGGTTGCCACAACCTACCATCCTCAAACTAGTGGGTAAACTGAATTTTCTAATTGGGAGATCAAAAGAATTTTAGAAAAAATGGTGAATGTTACAAGAAAAGATTGGTCCAGACATCTTGATGATGCTCTTTGAGCCTATAGATTTGCTTTTAAAACACCAATTTGAATGTCTCCCTATAGGCTTGTGTATGGAAAGGTATGTCACTTACCAATTGAATTGGAACATAAGGCTTTTTGGGATATGAAAAGATTAAATTTCAACTTGCCATCTATTGGGCAAGCAAGGATGTTGCAACTTAATGAGTTAGAAGAACACATATTATTTTCCTATGAGAATGTTGAATTATACAAGGAGAAAACCAAAAAATGGCACGACAGAATATGCCAGAAAAAGGAGTTAGTGGAAGGACATAAATTACTTTTGTTCAATTCCAGATTAAAACTATTTCCAGAAAAGTTGAAGTCAAGATGGTCAGGTCCCTTTAAACTTTTGAAAATCTATCCTTATAGGGCTGTGGATATCTTGAATGAACAAACTGGAAATGAGTTTAGGGTAAACGGACAGAGAGTAAAGGCTTACCATGGTGAACCCTCTAACAACACTAGGGTTACCATAAATTTTGATGACTAATTGTGTGATTTAGTCAGGCTATAAGACTTAAAAATAGCACTACTGGGAGGCATCCCAACTTAATGAAATTTTTGTTTATAAATTTTCTTTATTTTAGATGATTAGTGTAGCGGAAATAATTAAGGGAGGATCTGACCAGCTTTGTCACGACTGTGACAAGTCTTAAAAAGTGAGCTGAATGCAATTACATGAAAAGGGAAAAGAGAGTCTGATGGAAAATTTGAATTTGAATTTGTTTGGCCAAGAAAGGAAAGGGCGAAGAGAAAGATAATGGGTAGGTGTGCAGCAGACAATTACCTTGAGCAAAATGCATGATATACCTATGTCTGACGCAATCATGACACATCAGTATGAGCAGTTACTGCACAATGACTGAAGCAAGTTACTTAACGGTTACTTTTTGGGTTTCTCACATTTTAATCTAGCTGTTACCCTTCTTCCAACCCTTTAAATTGATTTTGATTTTCCTTTTGATCAAACCCATCTCTCTCTCTCTCTCTCACATACACACACACACTCAAAACCTCACCATGGAATACACTGGTAACATAATCAAGATGAGTGCTTGGAAAAATGCCAACCCCATGTGGAATATTTTGATTCTGAAGGTTATGAAGGGAGATTTTCATCAACGAAGATGTGAAGAAATTTTTTATTAAGAACTTCTCTTAAAAAAGTGCTCACTCTGAAAGGGGTTTTATCTTTAACCATGAAGATGAAGATTTAGGCATTCCAGAAGAGATCGGCCGTGTCATCACAGGGCACAAGTGGAAGAAATTCTACAAGCACCCAAAGGCTTACAATATGCAAGTGGTGAAGGAGTTTTACTCCAACCTCACCAGCAACAAGAGGTGCGAAGTGATCATGAGAGGAACAAAGGTGCATTATTCCAGACCCACCATAGCCATGGTGTATGGATTGTAAGAAGTAGAAGAATCTTACCAAAGTCTAGTGGAGAATGCGGACGAGCAAAACCTAGAAGTGATTAGGGATTCCCTGTGTGTGGAAGGTACTAAGTGGCACGTTGCCCAGAAGGTGGAAGATAAGACAATGATCAGGATGTAACTTAAGTAGGTGCCAAAGGTATGGTACTAGTTGTCACATCTGCGAAAATCAATCGGCGGAAAAGAACAGAAGAGTCACCACCGAACGTTATTTATCCCTACGCAGGGAAAGGAAACGATTGAAGAAAACCTCAACAAAGGGAAAGGAATGGTCGTCGCAACCATAGCCTGGGTTCCGGAGTCGGTTACGCGAGAGGAAGGTATTAGCACCCCCTCGCATCCATCGTACTCGATGGGATCCACGCTTGTTGTTATCGATCAAAGGGTGTAGGGTTATCTGAAGCTTGACTGCTAACTTAAAACGGGAAAAAACGCGAAACGGAGAAACAGGAAAAGGGAAGGTGCAAACCTAAAGAGGACTCGCAAGGATCATCGCAATCTTATACCTACGTATCTTCGTGGACGAACGAAGAATCAGAGTCGACGTAGTTCGACGGACTACAGACTAATGAGGGGAAGGTTGCTCGCCAAGACATCACCGTCTTGTGCCTACGTATCCTCAATCTAACGCGAAGGAGGAAGTCAGAGCAGTCGTAGTTCGACCTACGGGTCAGTTTTGTATTGTTTAGTGAAAGAGTCTTGATCGCACTAGGGCATGAGAAAAAGTTTGATTGATTGATTGGTTAACGTCTCGATCGTACGAGAGCGAGAGAAAAGGGAATTTAGTTGTTAGTGTGCTCGCCGAGATATCGCATCTCGTGCCTACGTATCCTCAATCTGACGCGAGAGAGGAATCAGAGAATCCGTAGTTCACGCTACTACGGGTGAACGGGAAACAGTTTCGATCGCATGGGTGCGAGAGATAAGATGAGACTCACGAAAGGTCTAAGGGGAAACTCTTCCCTACACGTCAGCATGCAATGATGGTCCTAAGGTCAGGATCAAGAGGGGAATTTAACTAATGTTGTCATGCATGGATTGCTATCCTAATGTCTCTCCTACCTCCGACTTAATCAAAAAATTAAGTGGAGCTAGGATTCCTAAGGGGATCATGTGAATAGACAAGTAAACATTATGTAACTCAATCCATAAATAAAAGGAACTAAAAGCAAACGAAAGAGTAAACAGTGTCAGTCAACAATAACATCAAGCAGTCAAAATAAGAAAGGGGGAGCTTTAGCCAAGGGGTCATATCAACCGAGGCAAACAAGCTAGTTGTGGGAAATAGGGGTACTCACCCAATGGTATCGAGAACCATGGAGAGCAGAGTAAGGAAGTGGAAGATGTGAATCAGATCACATAAGCATCAGCATCAGTCAATGCGAGCTATATACAAGGTGTGGGGGTCTGATTACAAAACCCTTTTCCACTTGACCGACTCGATAACAAGAGTAAGCTATGTTCAAAGCATCAACATGAAATGCGAGCTATGAACGACTTGGGACTAGAAATGACGGGAGTCGATTGCGGACTCTCATTCCGCCTAATGCCTTCTTTGAGGACTTTCCAGGAAATGGGGAACGGGACGCCTCTTTGAGGTCTTTGGCACAAAAGTAAACAATCACAAACAGAGCCTCCTTTGAGAACTTCCAGAATTGCCGGCCAAGTGACACGGACTCCCAATTCTACTTCTCATGGCATCAAAAGGAAAAAATGAGGAATTAGTAAAAGAGAAGAGAAGTAATACCGAACGGATAGCAATCCGTAGCAATGCAAGCAAATTATAACCAAACCGGCAAACTTCTAGTAATCTAGCATAAATGAGCAAAAGTGTCAAAAAACGGAACAGATCCGTGAAAGACATGGAACCAAATGATCTTCACCCTTCATGAATAAGAACAATAAAACAAGGCAATAAACCATAAACAACAGCAACAACAGCGCTCCAGCACCTGCATAGCTATAAAAACCAGCAATAAGCAAAAACAACCTATAACAGCTACTATTTCCAGAATAGAATAGGTGTATATGCAACCAGACAGAATAGTAACATTTTACAGCACACTTTGTTCACTACAGCAGTGTATGCTACAACAACTTCTACATTCATTCAATTAATTATTGCGCAAGAAGAAACGTACCTCAATGAGATTAAGCAATCATTGTCAATCGAATACACATCATCAAGATCAAGAAAGCATTAATAATATCTAAAGGTCAAGCAAAGATCAAATGTAATCAACAAACATTAAGATTTAAAATAAATAACGAGAATATTCATCACCTCAAGCTTAATCATACAAAGCCCCATGATATCCATCAAAATTAATCAAAAGGAATTAATTCGAGAAGACTCACCAAAGTAACTCCATGAGAGGCTATCCAAAAATTTATGAACACTTATTCAAAATTGGTTAACACCATTAGAATCGTCAAGAAACTAATCAAGATATTATTTGACAAAAACAATTTAACAAGGGAAATATCCACAACCATCAAAATGATTAAACAATTGCCAACATTAATCCCAAAAAACTAGTCACAAATAACAAGGACCTATCCAACGTCAAAAGTCAATTACAATCAAGATTAATTTCCAAAATCAATGTCAAATCCTAAAGTTATATTAATTTTAGAAACCTAATTCTAAAACTAGTATTAATATTCCGATTATCTAATTCTAAAAACTTAGAAACTAGTCTAATTAAACCTAATTAATCAAAATCATATTCTAATCCATAATTAGAACAAAATCCACAATTAGAAATAAAAATAAAGTTAACCGTGGGGTGCTGTGATGTGCTGGCAATTCTAGGCGTGTGGAAAAGAACATCAGGGAGGTGGCCAGCGAGTAAAACGAGTGTGGAAATGAATTAGAGACTTAGGGCCTAAGAGCCCAATCCGTTGCAACCCAGATGAAACTAGGTTAAACCTTTATCTTCATAACCCATCTCCCTCTTTCTCATCCTCCATTCTCCTTCCATGCGCCGTGCCGTCCACCGTCTTCACCCTACAATGATCGAAACATAAAACACCGTGCTGCACCATAATCTTCTCAAACAATCCTTTCCTTTCTAACTTGATTCAAACTCCCTCCGTCGGACTTCATTCTTCTCCAATCAATTTCAAATCCGCATTACAAAATTAGAAACAAGGGACGGAGCTGCTCGAGATTTGACCAAATTGAAGGGATCAATGGTTCAATGATCTTGGATTCATTGATACTGCAAAGGAACCGAAGAGTAACGCCGCGAATGGATTCGTTAGGGAAATGAAGATTGTTGTGGAGATTCTGACAAATGAGGATCATCTCAGGGAGAACTTTACCGCGCGGATCGGTTTCGTCAGTGATTTCAAGATACAGAAGGAGTTTCTGAACGGCGTGACCATCGCAAGTGAGAACCTAACGGATGATGGTGATGAAGAGCTGAGGGGCGGTTTCATCGTTGAGGAGAAGCATGATTGCTTTCTTGAATGCTTCGATCTTTGACGTGATGTCATTTCCTTCAAGAACTTCTTTGACCTCGGTTGCTAGTGCCGGTGTTGACGTCGTCAATTGTAGATTGAGGAAGGTTGATTGAAGAGGTTCAGTGAAGATCATGGATTGGAATTTGTTGCAGTTTCAACGATTTTCCAGTTATTGATTCTTGATGATTCCTTGATGATGCGTTAAAGATGAGGTGGAAAGGTTGGGATAAGCTTGTTACAAATCGAAGGTTCGTGATGAAGGTGCGTTGAATCATAGAAGAACAAAGGCGCGTTGAATTGGTGAAGAAAGATGGATATGCATAGTAATGGCGCAAATAAATAGGCTCGAAACATTCGCAGAATCACTGGTAATGCTTCGATCTCCCTTTTCCCTCAATTATCTTCTTCTCTAATCTTCAATCTTTCTTCTTCCGTGCGGTTTCTGGATTTGTGAAATAACGGTGAAATGTTGTTGTTCTCGATTTTGCAGAAATCACAGATGTGACGCATTGCAGAGCTCGTTTCAGTGATGCTCTATAAAGATTACAGGTGCAGTGTGAGATTGATGATGGTTTATTAGGGGAGTGAATTGGATATTGATGAAGGCGCTGATGAAGAATGATGGAGAGAAAGAGTAGAGGAAGATTGAAGGTGGGTGTTGAAGGTGAAGATTGTTGCCGGGAATTGAAGGTTGATTAAAGCGTGATGAATAATATAAGAGAGAGGGAGATTGAAGTCAGAAGAAGTTTTTTGTTAGAGTTTCTGAGATAGATTGGAGGTTAGGAATCGGTTAGAAGTTAGTTAGTTTTGTTATGGATTGTGTTGTACCCCAAATTTTACCCCATAGATGTCATATTTTCTTGCACCTACATTTAGACCTCAATCATGTATGCATTGTTAACTAAAAATTTCTTGTTGCAAGTTATTTCTCTTCATTGCGAAAGATAGGATTTACACAAAGACGGCAAGGTCTCCCTAAGACACCTTTTGGCCAAATGCAACCATTTGAATCTATATGCATCCAAGAAGACTTTTTCAGCAAGAAATCAAATGTTTCACCAAGACAAGTCAACCATTGCCTTTCATGTCAAGCAAAGTATGATCCCAAATCTTGAGAAACTATGCCATGTGATAACAAACATCCTTAGAATCCATTTTTGGGCCTTAAAGATTTTTTTTTCTCAAGTGCAAGAATTTTCCATGGAGATAAAAATTTATCAAGGTGTAACATATCAAAGTGGTGCCATGGGAGGATTTAATTTTGCAATGCCCTAAGTTTGTCCCCGTAACTTTTCTCTTTGGTCATGGACATATGGTTTGTCTCAAATTTCTTTTGGGCCCAAAATGTATCATTTGGATCAAAGGCTTTAAGGTAGTGAAAATTCAAAGTATTGCTCCCGTATGGATTAAGTAGCAAGGCCTTGTACATCTAAGTAGTCCATGTGCCATTTATTAGTTGGAAAATCTGGAGATGCTTTGCTTCAAAAATAAGATTCGTGGAGTCACTACATATTACCCTTCTAAGCTCACCCATTCCTGTTGAAGCCAAAAGGATACCGAGATACCATAGTGGATTAGTGAAATAAGGCGGCTCAGCACAAGAGGCCTGCATGCATGAGTAGAGAATCCGTATGTCAAAATTCAAATTATTACTCATTTTTGCTTTCTCTCTCATGGCATATTAAAAAGTGGTTTTGGAATAACCAATGAAAAATGAAAGTAGCAGACTGCACCACCACCTCCTCCACTGCACTTGTCCAGCGTGGTGATCTCCAAAGGATTGACCAAGATCAACGGTTGAGGAGATTGATACACAAACCCTAATTCTTTACTTAGCAGGCCATACAAACCCTAATTTTTTATCCCATGGACAAACAAACTATCCACTGTATTTCCAATACCCGGATCCACTTGCTTGGCCTATAAAAGGAGCTCATTTCCTCCTTGTTGAGGCACACCAGAAATTGCCAAGAATTTCTCTCTACCTCTCCCTCCCATAATCTTGCAAGTAACACTCCAAAGCTTGCAAGAAATTCACTATTTTTCATTTCCTCTGTAACACACAGAAACATCACAACAAACACTCCGAGAAAATACCAAAAAAAAAAACTCATCAAAACCTCTTCACTTTTCCATTCTTGTTAAGTTTTGCAAGTCACCCTCAAGTCTTGCAAGAACTTATCTCTTTTATTCATTCCCGTAAACACTCCAAATTTCTAACACCTTAACCACCAAAAGCTCTTGTTTCTTGCTGAGAGGCTGGTTCTGTAGCGGCTGAAAGAAGGAGGCTTATCCACCATCTCCAGAAACACTCGCCTGTGAAGAAGCAGTGGACGTTCTCCACTAGGTATTACTCTACCTCATTCTGTTTTCATTTCATGTTTGCACCATGTTGTTATTATAGTCATCATCTTGTTATTGTCTGAATCCATGACCATTCTGTTCCATATTGTTATGATGTTATGATCTTGTTATTATCTGATTATTGTTTATTTCTGTGAAAATAAGTCAGTGGCATGTTTAGTTTTGTTAATCGTAGTTGGTTTGTATTCGTTTTCATTTAGAAGGAAACTGAAAATAAATAAAAGAAATTTGTAGTGGCACTTGTCACGTTATAATATGGCGTCCGCCACTTTGTTTTTAAAAGAAAATATAACAGAATAATAGGTCCCATGCAAAGAAATATTAAAAAAAAACAACACGTAATAAAAAAAAACAAGAAAAGAAAATAGTATAATACACACAGGTGGCGCAAGCCACCTTCCTACTCACATACAGGTGGCGCAAGCCACCTTGCACACACTCACAAGGGGTGGCGCAAGCCACCTTCACCCACACACACAGGTGGCGCAAGCCACCTTGTTTCACAATAGGTGGCGCAAGCCACCCTTCATGTGGCCCCCGCCGCTTTTTCTTTTTTGTTTTATTATTTTGTTTTTATTTATTTATTTGTTTTTACTATTTGTTTTTTTATCTTATCTAAAAACAATGGAAATAAATATGACTAAACTTTTTAAATCCTTACTTTTTCTTGTAAATAAAATGAATCATTTTTCTTGAAAACGATTAGAGGATTTTTTTTTCTTAGGACCATTTTGTAAATTTGTGAAAGTTTGTTTAAGAATTATTCACTGACTTTGAACGAAACTGTATCACCAGAAAGTTTGTTTGTTTTTCTGGCTTCTGTTTGATTAAGTTACATGATTCCAAATGTATTTGTTTTCAAGCCATAAGAGTACCTTTTCTGCTGCACTTGGTGGATGCATGTGCCCACTGATTTTAAAAGAGTTTTGAAAATATTGCTGTGATTCCTGAAAGCATTGTTCTTGACTTTAACTAAACCCTACCACGCGAATATTGCTTGTTTTTGTTCTCTGTTGAAATCACATGACTTAAATCCATTTGTTTCTGGTGCTTTCCATGCCATGTTGGATATAATAATGTGACTTCTGATTCTGATTTGAGTTTTCCATGAAATATGCTTGATTTGTAAAGTTCTGTTCCTGACTTTAACAAAATCTTACTATGCAATGCTGATTGTTTTGCTTTGTGATGATAAGTTGCATATGCATGTGGTTTAAATTGTAAACGTTCTCTTTGCCATGCTTGTCACATTTATTTGACCACCTATCATTGCTGTTTACCATGTTCATATTTGGAATTCCATTTCACATATTAATTGCTGCTTACTGCTTAGAATTATTGAACTCATATGTTCAATCATATTGTAACTATTTGTAACTCTTATTTATAAGATGTTATTTCCCCCTTCCTTCCAAAGGAAAAGTTTTTCTATTGATTTCAAGATCATAGAAAGCTCATTGCTACCTTTGACCTCATAGTCAATAGGACCCCCTCTTGACCTCATAGTCATAGAGCCATTCATTCAACCTTGACCTCATAGTCATAGGTAGCTCTTGGCCTCATAGTCATTAGCAACATCTTCAACCCTTGACCTCATAGTCATAGGTAAGACCTTGGCCTCATTGCCATTTTTCAACCTTGACCTCATAGTCAAAGTCTCTTTATTGACCTCATAGTCATAGAAAGCTCATTACCCTCCTTTGACCTCATAGTCATAGGACCCCCTCTTGACCTCATAGTCATAGGGCTATCTTACCTTGACCTCATAGTCATAGGCAAAGCTTTGACCTCATAGTCATAGCCCCCCTCCCTTGGCCTCATAGCCATCTTCCAACATTGACCTCATAGTCATACAAAGTCTCTCTATTGACCTCATAGTCATAGATAGCTCATTATCACCTTGGCCTCATAGCCATCTAGCCTTTGACCTCATAGTCATTAGCGATATCTTTAACTTACCCTTAGCAAACAAACATAACATAACACAAGCTAAACAAGAGGTTCCTGTAGAGTACAACAGATATTAAGGGTGCTAATACCTTCCCTTAGTATAACCAACCCCCAAACCTTAGATCTCCCCCCTTTTAGGTTTTCTTCGATCTTGAACCTTTCCTTTGGATAAATCAAAGTCGGTTGTAAAAGAAAATAATGCAAGTTAATTAATAGCATGTTATCCGATTTTCACCGCAACAGATTGTAACTGACAGTTAGGAAATGTTAGAAAAATTCTGTTATGGTTTTATGAATTTTCTGGTGCGTATTTTTGTTTTCCTACTATGCTTATTTGAATACCATCTGCAGACATTATTTCCCATATATTGAAGTGGACTTACGTGAGTTAGATGTGGGGCATCCTGCATTAAAACTTCTTCACTCAAAAGTGAAGTTGTTCATAAAATTATGGGCCAAAGGGTTTCTGAACAACAACCAAAGAAGTCAACGTAACCACTTATTGCATCTTTGGTGGTTGCTATTGCTGCACCGAAGCATTTTTTAGCTCACATGTAACATTTGTAGTCACTTGGTAATGGGGTTTTCTGGCAATTGTTTATAACTATGTACATGGGCCTTTTGTCTTGTAATTTGAAGGACATATCATGAATTTGGTTTAAGAAGGTAAATGATAATGAAAGTTGTAGTGAATATGGACTTGAGATGTACACGAATCAATGAACATTGGTTTATGGTTTTGAAACTTAAACGGACTTAATGAGGAGTTTTGGATTATGAAATTTAAAAAATGGTTATTGGAAAATAATGGATAGTGAAATGGATATTGAAATTTGAATGTGAATATGGACATGGTTTGAAAACAGAAAATGGGCATATATGGAAAATGGATATGGTTTAGACAATGAGTTTAGAAATCGGGCTTTTGGATATAGCCGTGGAATTTGGATCTGAATTGGATATGAAATGGATAAATTGGTCTAAAATAGATTTGAATTTGATTCAATTGGATATTTGGTTTAATTTGGGTAAATAGTTAATGATTGAAATGGATATCGAAAGTGGGTTATGGTTTATGATATGGGGTGGATACGGATTTACGAACTTGTATCTTGAATTCCAAATATCTTAAAGCGCTTGCCCAATCCAAATTCAAACTCAAATACTCCATGAACTCCACCTAGAATCAACTTCAATCTCCTCCCTCATTAACTTGTATTATACGCAATGAATAATAAGCAACTGAGAGAATAATTCTGTCCTGACCACAATACAAATCCACAACTGGATCTCATGTCAAGATGCCTTTGCCATGAACCCTAACCACCATCTTCAATTAATGAACATCAACCAATTCACACAGAAGATAAGAAACCATGATCCCATGCCTCAGGAGCATAATGCAAATGAATGAATGAGTTATGAACTAATGGATATGCAGATGAAGGCAAAGTAAAAGCCAGTTATTGATGGTATAAATAGGAGGGCAAATTTTGGGGTGCAACAGCTACCCCTATTCAATCGACTTGGACCTGAAAGGTCGATAGCAACGACTTTCAGACATTCGAGGTACACGGAGATTGAATACCCAAAGAACCCGGAAATTTGCACTCTGTGGGAATAAAATACGGGTAGAAGACTAGACAAGTGTAAAACTCTACTGGGGATGAAAAGGTAGGTGAGATTGAAAAATCCGTTAAGGGTAGGATATGACAGAGACGGGCGTCAAAGGAAGAGGATGAACACGAATGAAAGATTCGGTTAACGACACTGGTGAGTATCGGAAGATGATACTTACGTGTATAAAGGAAATATGGACACTGACGAATGTTTATGTTGATGACACGAACGAGTATCGAAAGATGATACAGACGGGTATCAAAGAAAGAGGACAAACATGGACTAGTGATTCAGTTAACGACACAGACGAGTATCGAAAGACTTACACATATCGACGAAAGACGAACACGGACGAGTGTCAAGAAGAAGATTGAATATCAAAATAACCACCAAATCTGCGAGGGAGGGACGACTCCACTGGGAAACCAGTAACAAGAGATGTAAAATCATGAACACGGACGGGCGTTAAAATCAATACGGACGAAGTATTGAAATAGAACAAAAAAAATAAGGACGGGTGCTTAAATGTGCTGGGGATAAACACAGACGAGTGTTGAAAGAACACAGATGAGTGATGGAAAGCTTACCGTGAATATGGACTATGGGATCAACACAGACGAGTATTGATGAATCCTAAACAAACACGGACGAGTGTCTAAGACCAATACGGACATAGTATTGAGGAAATGAAATCGAACACAGACGGGTGTCGAAAGAGCACAGACAAGTGACCAAGAAAGAGCACAGACGAGTGGCTAAAAACCCAGATTCAATACGAATGAGTATTGACAAAACTAAAACAAACACGGACGAGTGTTGAAAGACCACGGCGAGTGTTGAAGAAAGTGAGATAAACAAGAACGAGTGTTTAAGATCAATCTGGATGAATATTGAGGAAAAGGGGGACCGACACGGACGAGTGTTGAAAGATCACAGACGAGTGTCTAAGGTCAATACAGACGAGGTATGGAGGAATGAAATCGAACACGGAAGGGTGTCGAAAGACCACTAACGAGTGATTGAGAATCCATAATCAATACGAAATAGTATTTATGAGACTGAAACAAACACGGATGAGTGTTGAAAGATCACGGACGAGTGTCTAAGAATTTTAGGGTAAATACAGATGAGTATTGATTAACCTGAAATAAACACGGACGAGTGTTGAAAGACCACGAACGAGTGTCTAAGACGTTCTAGGATCAATACAAACGAGTATTGATTAACCTGAAACAAACACGGACGAGTGTTGAAAGACCACGGACGAGTGTCTACACATTTTAGGATCAATACGAATAAGTATTGATTAACCTAAAACAAACACGGACGAGTGTTGAAATACCACGGACGAGTGTCTACACGTTCTAGGATCAATACGAGCGAGTATTGATTAACCTGAAACAAACACGGACGAGTGTTGAAAGACCACAGACGAGTGTCTACATGTTCTAGGATCAATACGAACAAGTATTGATTAACCTGAAACAAACACGGACGAGTGTTGAAAGACCACAGACGAGTGTCTACACGTCCTAGGATATATACGAAAGAGTATTGATTAACCTGAAACAAACACGGAGGAGTGTTGAAAGACCACGGACGAGTGTCTACACGTTCTAGGATCAATACGAACGAGTATTGGTTAACCTAAAACAAACACAGACGAGTGTTAAAAGACCACGGACGAGTGTCTACATGTTCTAGGATCAATACAAACAAGTATTGATTAACCTGAACAAACACGGAAGAGTGTTGAAAGACCACGGACGACTGTCTACACGTTCTAGGATCAATACGAACGAGTATTGATGAACCTGAAATAAACACGGACGAGTGTTAAAAGACCACGGACGAGTCCCTACACGTTCTAGGATCAATACGAACGAGTATTGATTAACCTGAACATACACGGACGAGTGTTGAAAGACCACAGATGAGTATCTACACGTTCGAGGATCAATACGAACGAGTATTGATTAACCTGAAACAAACACGGACGAGTGTTGAAAGACCACGGACGAGTGTCTGCACGTTCTAGGATCAATACGAACGAGTATTGATTAGCCTGAAACAAACACGGACGAGTGTTGAAAGACCACGAAGGAGTGTTTACATGTTCTAGGATCAATACGAACGAGTATTGATTAACCTGAAACAAACACGGATGAGTGTTGAAAGACCACAGATGAGTGTATATACGTTCTAGGATCAATACGAACGAGTATTTATTAGCCTGAAACAAACACGGACGAGTGTTGAAAGACCACAGATGAGTGTCTACACGTTCTAGGATCAATACGAACAAGTATTGATTAACCTGAAACAAACACGGACGAGTGTTGAAAGACCATGGACGAGTATCTACACGTTCTAGGATTAATACGAACGAGTATTGTTTAACCTGAAATAAACACGGACGAGTGAAGGAAGACCACGGACGAGTGTCTACATGTTCTAGGATCAATATGAACGAGTATTAATTAACCTGAAACAAACACGAACGAGTGTTGAAAGACCACGGACGAGTGTCTACACGTTCTCGGATCAATACGAACGAGTATTGATTAACCTGAAACAAACACGGACGAGTGTTGAAAGACCACGGACGAGTGTCTACACGTTCTAGGATCAGTACGAATGAGTATTGATTAACCTGAAACAAACACGGACGAGTGTTGAAAGACCCTGAACGAGTGTCTACACGTTCTAGGATCAATACGAACGAGAATTGATTAACCTGAAACAAACACGGACGAGTGTTGAAAGACCTCGGACGAGTGTCTACACGTTCTTGGATCAATACGAACGAGTATTGATTAACCTGAAATAAACACGGACGAGTGATGGAAGACCACGGACGAGTGTCTACATGTTCTAGGATCAATATGAATGAGTATTGATTAACCTGAAACAAACACGAATGAGTGTTGAAAGACCACGGACGAGTGTCTGTACGTTCTAGGATCAATACGAACGAGTATTGATTAACCTGAAACAAACACGGACAAGTGTTGAAAGACCGCGGATGAGTGTCTACGCGTTCTAGATTCAATACGAACGAGTATTTTTTAACCTGAAACAAGCACGGACGAGTGTTGAAAGATCACAGATGTGTGTCTACACATTCTAGGATCAATATGAACGAGTATTGATTAGCCTAAAACAAACACGGACGAGTGTTGAAAGACCACGGACGAGTGTCTACACGTTCTAGGATCAATACGAATGAGTATTGATTAACCTAAAACAAACACGGACGAGTGTTGAAAGACCACAGACGAGTGTCTACACGTTCTAGGATCAATACGAACGGGTATTGATTAACCTGAAATAAACACGGACGAGTCCTAAAAGACCACAGACGAGTGTCTACACGTTCTAGGATCAATACGAACGAGTATTGATTAACCTGAACAAACACGGATGAGTGTTGAAAGACCACAGACGAGTGTCTACACGTTCTAGGATCAATACGAACGAGTATTAATTAACCTGAAACAAACACGGACGAGTGTTAAAAGACCACAAATGAGTATCTACACGTTCTAGGAACAATACGAACGAGTATTGATTAACCTGAAACAAACACGGATGAGTGTTGAAAGACCGCGGACGAGTATCTACACGTTCTAGGATCAATACGAACGAGTATTGATTAACCTGAAATAAACACGGACGAGTGATGTAAGACCACGGACGAGTGTCTACATGTTCTAGGATCAATATGAACGAGTATTGATTAACCTGAAACAAACAGGAACGAGTGTTGAAAGACCACGGACGAGTGTTTACGCGTTCTTGGATCAATACGAACGAGTATTGATTAACTTGAAACAAACACGGACGAGTGTTGAAAGACCACGGATGAGTGTCTACACGTTCTAGGATCATACGAACGAGTATTGATTAACCTAAAACAAACACAGACGAGTGTTGAAAGACCATGGATGAGTGTCTACACGTTCAAGGATCAATACGAACTAGTATTGATTAACCTGAAACAAACACGGACGAGTGTTGAAAGACCACGAACGAGTGTCTACATGTTCTAGGATCAATACAAACGAGTATTGATTAACGTGAAACAAACACGGACGAGTGTTGAAAGACCACGGATGAGTGTCTACATGTTCTAGGATCAATATGAACGAGTATTGATTAACCTGAAACAAACACGGACGAGTGTTGAAAGACCACGGACGAGTGTCTACACATTCTAAGATCAATACGAACGAGTATTGATTAACCTGAAACAAACACGGACGAGTGTTGAAAGACCATGAACGAGTATTGATTAACCTGAAACAAACACAGACAAGTGTTGAAAGACCGCGGATGAGTGTCTACGCGTTCTAGATTCAATACGAACGAGTATTGTTTTACCTGAAACAAACACGGACGAGTGTTGAAAGATCACAGATGTGTGTCTACACATTCTAGGATCAATACGAACGAGTATTGATTAACCTGAAACAAACACGGACGAGTGTTGAAAGACCACAGACGAGTGTCTACATGTTCTAGGATCAATACGAACGAGTATTGATTAGCCTAAAACAAACACGGACGAGTGTTGAAAGACCACATATGAGTGTCTACACGTTCTAGGATCAATATGAATGAGTATTGATTAACCTGAAACAAACACGGACGAGTGTTGAAAGACCGCAGACGAGTATCTACACGTTCTAGGATCAATACGAACGAGTATTGATTAACCTGAAATAAACACGGAAGAGTGATGGAAGACCACGGACGAGTGTCTACATGTTCTAGGATCAATATGAACGAGTATTGAATAACCTGAAACAAACACAAATGAGTGTTGAAAGACCACGGACGAGTGTCTACACGTTCTAGGATCAATACGAACGAGTATTAATTAACCTGAAACAAACACGGACGAGTGTTGAAAGACCACGGACGAGTGTCTACACGTTCTAGGATCAATACGAACGAGTATTGATTAACCTAAAACAAACACAGACGAGTGTTGAAAGACCATGGATGAGTGTCTACACGTTCTAGGATCAATACGAACTAGTATTGATTAACCTGAAACAAACACGGACGAGTGTTGAAAGACCACGGACGAGTGTCTACACATTCTAAGATCAATACGAACTAGTATTGATTAACCTGAAACAAACACGGACGAGTGTTGAAAGACCACAGACGAGTGTCTACAAGTTCTAGGATCAATACGAACGAGTATTGATTAACCTGAAACAAACACGGACGAGTGTTGAAAGACCATGAACGTGTGTCTACACGTTCTAAGATCAATACGAACGAGTATTGATTAACCTGAAACAAACACGGACGAGTGTTGAAAGACCACGGACGAGTGTCTACACGTTCTAGGATCAATACGAACGAGTATTGATTAACCTGAAACAAACACGGACGAGTGTTGAAAGACCACGGACGAGTGTCTACACGTTCTAGAATCAATACGAACGAGTATTGATTAACCTGAAACAAACACAGACGAGTGTTGAAAGACCATGAACGAGTGTCTACACGTTCTTGGATCAATACGAACGAGTATTGATTAACCTGAAACAAACACGGACGAGTGTTGAAAGACCTCGGACGAGTGTCTACACGTTCTAGGATCAATACGAACGAGTATTGATTAAAATAAAACAAACACGGACGAGTGTTGAAAGACCACGGACGAGTGTCTACACATTCTAGGATCAATACGAATGAGTATTGATTAACCTAAAACAAACACGGACGAGTGTTGAAAGACCACAGACGAGTGTCTACACGTTCTAGGATCAATACGAACGGGTATTGATTAACCTGAAATAAACACGGACGAGTGCTAAAAGACCACGGACGAGTGTCTACACGTTCTAGGATCAATACGAACGAGTATTGATTAACCTGAACAAACATGGACGAGTGTTGAAAGACCATAGACGAGTGTCTACACGTTCTAGGATCAATACGAACGAGTATTAATTAACCTGAAACAAACACGGACGAGTGTTAAAAGACCACAGATGAGTGTCTACACGTTCTAGGATCAATACGAACGAGTATTGATTAACCTGAAACAAACACGGATGAGTGTTGAAAGACCGCGGACGAGTATCTACACGTTCTAGAATCAATACGAATGAGTATTGATTAACCTAAAATAAACACGGACGAGTGATGGAAGACCACGGACGAGTGTCTACATGTTCTAGGATCAATATGAACGAGTATTGATTAACCTGAAACAAACACGGACGAGTGTTGAAAGACCACGGATGAGTGTCTACACGTTCTAGGATCATACGAACGAGTATTGATTAATCTAAAACAAACACAGACGAGTGTTGAAAGACCATGGATGAGTGTCTACACGTTCTAGGATCAATACGAACTAGTATTGATTAACCTGAAACAAACACGGACGAGTGTTGAAAGACCACGGACGAGTGTCTACACGTTCTAGGATCAATACGAACGAGTATTGATAAACCAAAAACAAACACGAACGAGTGTTGAAAGACCACGAATGAGTGTCTACACGTTCTAGGATCAATACGAACGAGTATTGATTAACATGAAATAAACACGGACGAGTGTTGAAAGACCACAGACGAGTGTCTGTATGTTCTAGGATCAATACGAGCGAGTATTGATTAACCTGAAACAAACACAGACGAGTGTTGAAACACCAAGGATGAGTGTCTACACGTTCTAGGATCAATACGAATGAGTATTGATTAACCTGAAACAAACACAGACAAGTGTTGAAAGACCGCGGATGAGTGTCTACGCGTTCTAGATTCAATACGAACGAGTATTGTTTTACCTGAAACAAACACGGACGAGTGTTGAAAGATCACAGATGTGTGTCTACACATTCTAGGATCAATACGAACGAGTATTGATCAACCTGAAACAAACACGGACGAGTGTTGAAAGACCACAGACGAGTGTCTACATGTTCTAGGATCAATACGAACGAGTATTGATTAGCCTAAAACAAACACGGACGAGTGTTGAAAGACCACAGATGAGTGTCTACACGTTCTAGGATCAATATGAATGAGTATTGATTAACCTGAAACAAACACGGACGAGTGTTGAAAGACCGCAGACGAGTATCTACACGTTCTAGGATCAATACGAACGAGTATTGATTAACCTGAAATAAACACGGATGAGTGATGGAAGACCACGGACGAGTGTCTACATGTTCTAGGATCAATATGAACGAGTATTGATTAACCTGAAACAAACACAAATGAGTGTTGAAAGACCACGGACGAGTGTCTACACGTTCTAGGATCAATACGAACGAGTATTAATTAACCTGAAACAAACACGGACGAGTGTTGAAAGACCACGGACGAGTGTCTACACGTTCTAGGATCAATACGAACGAGTATTGATTAACCTAAAACAAACACAGACGAGTGTTGAAAGACCATGGATGAGTGTCTACACGTTCTAGGATCAATAAGAACTAGTATTGATTAACCTGAAACAAACACGGACGAGTGTTGAAAGACCACGGACGAGTGTCTACACATTCTAAGATCAATACGAACTAGTATTGATTAACCTGAAACAAACACGGACGAGTGTTAAAAGACCACAGACGAGTGTCTACAAGTTCTAGGATCAATACGAACGAGTATTGATTAACCTGAAACAAACACGGACGAGTGTTGAAAGACCATGAACGTGTGTCTACACGTTCTAAGATCAATACGAACGAGTATTGATTAACCTGAAACAAACACGGACGAGTGTTGAAAGACCACGGACGAGTGTCTACACGTTCTAGGATCAATACGAACGAGTATTGATTAACCTGAAACAAACACGGACGAGTGTTGAAAGACCACGGACGAGTGTCTACACGTTCTAGAATCAATACGAACGAGTATTGATTAACCTGAAACAAACACAGACGAGTGTTGAAAGACCATGAACGAGTGTCTACACGTTCTTGGATCAATACGAACGAGTATTGATTAACCTGAAACAAACACGGACGAGTGTTGAAAGACCTCGGACGAGTGTCTACACGTTCTAGGATCAATACGAACGAGTATTAATTAACCTGAAACAAACACGGACGAGTGTTAAAAGACCACAGATGAGTGTCTACACGTTCTAGGATCAATACGAACGAGTATTGATTAACCTGAAACAAACACGGATGAGTGTTGAAAGACCGCGGACGAGTATCTACACGTTCTAGAATCAATACGAATGAGTATTGATTAACCTAAAATAAACACGGACGAGTGATGGAAGACCACGGACGAGTGTCTACATGTTCTAGGATCAATATGAACGAGTATTGATTAACCTGAAACAAACACGGACGAGTGTTGAAAGACCACGGATGAGTGTCTACACGTTCTAGGATCATACGAACGAGTATTGATTAATCTAAAACAAACACAGACGAGTGTTGAAAGACCATGGATGAGTGTCTACACGTTCTAGGATCAATACGAACTAGTATTGATTAACCTGAAACAAACACGGACGAGTGTTGAAAGACCACGGACGAGTGTCTACACGTTCTGGGATCAATACGAACGAGTATTGATAAACCAAAAACAAACACGAACGAGTGTTGAAAGACCACGAATGAGTGTCTACACGTTCTAGGATCAATCCGAACGAGTATTGATTAACATGAAATAAACACGGACGAGTGTTGAAAGACCACAGACGAGTGTCTGTATGTTCTAGGATCAATACGAGCGAGTATTGATTAACCTGAAACAAACACAGACGAGTGTTGAAACACCAAGGATGAGTGTCTACACGTTCTAGGATCAATACGAATGAGTATTGATTAACCTGAAACAAACACAGACAAGTGTTGAAAGACCGCGGATGAGTGTCTACGCGTTCTAGATTCAATACGAACGAGTATTGTTTTACCTGAAACAAACACGGACGAGTGTTGAAAGATCACAGATGTGTGTCTACACATTCTAGGATCAATACGAACGAGTATTGATTAACCTGAAACAAACACGGACGAGTGTTGAAAGACCACAGACGAGTGTCTACATGTTCTAGGATCAATACGAACGAGTATTGATTAGCCTAAAACAAACACGGACGAGTGTTGAAAGACCACAGATGAGTGTCTACACGTTCTAGGATCAATATGAATGAGTATTGATTAACCTGAAACAAACACGGACGAGTGTTGAAAGACCGCAGATGAGTATCTACACGTTCTAGGATCAATACGAACGAGTATTGATTAACCTGAAATAAACACGGATGAGTGATGGAAGACCACGGACGAGTGTCTACATGTTCTAGGATCAATATGAACGAGTATTGATTAACCTGAAACAAACACAAATGAGTGTTGAAAGACCACGGACGAGTGTCTACACGGTCTAGGATCAATACGAACGAGTATTAATTAACCTGAAACAAACACGGACGAGTGTTTAAAGACCACGGACGAGTGTCTACACGTTCTAGGATCAATACGAACGAGTATTGATTAACCTAAAACAAACACAGACGAGTGTTGAAAGACCATGGATGAGTGTCTACACGTTCTAGGATCATTACGAACTAGTATTGATTAACCTGAAACAAACACGGACGAGTGTTGAAAGACCACGGACGAGTGTCTACACATTCTAAGATCAATACGAACTAGTATTGATTAACCTGAAACAAACACGGACGAGTGTTGAAAGACCACAGACGAGTGTCTACAAGTTCTAGGATCAATACGAACGAGTATTGATTAACCTGAAACAAACACGGACGAGTGTTGAAAGACCATGAACGTGTGTCTACACGTTCTAAGATCAATACGAACGAGTATTGATTAACCTGAAACAAACACGGACGAGTGTTGAAAGACCACGAACGAGTGTCTACACATTCTAGGATCAATACGAACGAGTATTGATTAACCTGAAACAAACACGGACGAGTGTTGAAAGACCACGGACGAGTGTCTACACGTTCTAGAATCAATACGAACGAGTATTGATTAACCTGAAACAAACACAGACGAGTGTTGAAAGACCATGAACGAGTGTCTACACGTTCTTGGATCAATACGAACGAGTATTGATTAACCTGAAACAAACACGGACGAGTGTTGATTAACCTGAAACAAACACGGACGAGTGTTGAAAGACCTCGGACGAGTGTCTACACGTTCTAGGATCAATACGAACGAGTATTGATTAAAATAAAACAAACACGGACGAGTGTTGAAAGACCACGGACGAGTGTCTACACGTTCTAGGATCAATACGAATGAGTATTGATTAACCTAAAACAAACACGGACGAGTGTTGAAAGACCACAGACGAGTGTCTACACGTTCTAGGATTAATACGAACGGGTATTGATTAACCTGAAATAAACACGGACGAGTGCTAAAAGACCACGGACGAGTGTCTACACGTTCTAGGATCAATACGAACGAGTATTGATTAACCTGAACAAACACGGACGAGTGTTGAAAGACCACAGACGAGGGTCTACACGTTCTAGGATCAATACGAACGAGTATTAATTAACCTGAAACAAACACGGACGAGTGTTAAAAGACCACAGATGAGTGTCTACACGTTCTAGGATCAATACGAACGAGTATTGATTAACCTGAAACAAACACGGATGAGTGTTGAAAGACCGCGGACGAGTATCTACACGTTCTAGAATCAATACGAATGAGTATTGATTAACCTAAAATAAACACGGACGAGTGATGGAAGACCACGGACGAGTGTCTACATGTTCTAGGATCAATATGAACGAGTATTGATTAACCTGAAACAAACACGGACGAGTGTTGAAAGACCACGGATGAGTGTCTACACGTTCTAGGATCATACGAACGAGTATTGATTAATCTAAAACAAACACAGACGAGTGTTGAAAGACTATGGATGAGTGTCTACACGTTCTAGGATCAATACGAACTAGTATTGATTAACCTGAAACAAACACGGACGAGTATTGAAAGACCACGGACGAGTGTCTACACGTTCTAGGATCAATACGAACGAGTATTGATAAACCAAAAACAAACACGAACGAGTGTTGAAAGACCACGAATGAGTGTCTACACGTTCTAGGATCAATACGAACGAGTATTGATTAACATGAAATAAACACGGACGAGTGTTGAAAGACCACAGACGAGTGTCTGTATGTTCTAGGATCAATACGAGCGAGTATTGATTAACCTGAAACAAACACAGACGAGTGTTGAAACACCAAGGATGAGTGTCTACACGTTCTAAGATCAATACGAATGAGTATTGATTAACCTGAAACAAACACAAATGAGTGTTGAAAGACCACGGACGAGTGTCTACACGTTCTAGGATCAATACGAACGAGTATTAATTAACCTGAAACAAACACAGATGAGTGTTAAAAGACCACGGACGAGTGTCTACACGTTCTAGGATCAATACGAACGAGTATTGATTAACCTGAAACAAACACGGACGAGTGTTGAAAGACCGCAGACGAGTATCTACACGTTCTAGGATCAATACGAACGAGTATTGATTAACCTGAAATAAACACGGATGAGTGATGGAAGACCACGGACGAGTGTCTACATGTTCTAGGATCAATATGAACGAGTATTGATTAACCTGAAACAAACACAAATGAGTGTTGAAAGACCACGGACGAGTGTCTACACGTTCTAGGATCAATACGAACGAGTATTAATTAACCTGAAACAAACACGGACGAGTGTTGAAAGACCACGGACGAGTGTCTACACGTTCTAGGATCAATACGAACGAGTATTGATTAACCTAAAACAAACACAGACGAGTGTTGAAAGACCATGGATGAGTGTCTACACGTTCTAGGATCAATACGAACTAGTATTGATTAACCTGAAACAAACACGGACGAGTGTTGAAAGACCACGGACGAGTGTCTACACATTCTAAGATCAATACGAACTAGTATTGATTAACCTGAAACAAACACGGACGAGTGTTGAAAGACCACAGACGAGTGTCTACAAGTTCTAGGATCAATACGAACGAGTATTGATTAACCTGAAACAAACACGGACGAGTGTTGAAAGACCATGAACGTGTGTCTACACGTTCTAAGATCAATACGAACGAGTATTGATTAACCTGAAACAAACACGGACGAGTGTTGAAAGACCACGGATGAGTGTCTACACGTTCTAGGATCAATACGAACGAGTATTGATTAACCTGAAACAAACACGGACGAGTGTTGAAAGACCACGGACGAGTGTCTACACGTTCTAGAATCAATACGAACGAGTATTGATTAACCTGAAACAAACACAGACGAGTGTTGAAAGACCATGAACGAGTGTCTACACGTTCTTGGATCAATACGAACGAGTATTGATTAACCTGAAACAAACACGGACGAGTGTTGAAAGACCTCGGACGAGTGTCTACACATTCTAGGATCAATACGAACGAGTATTGATTAAAATAAAACAAACACGGACGAGTGTTGAAAGACCACGGACGAGTGTCTACACGTTCTAGGATCAATACGAATGAGTATTGATTAACCTAAAACAAACACGGACGAGTGTTGAAAGACCACAGACGAGTGTCTACACGTTCTAGGATCAATACGAACGGGTATTGATTAACCTGAAATAAACACGGACGAGTGCTAAAAGACCACGGACGAGTGTCTACACGTTCTAGGATCAATACGAACGAGTATTGATTAACCTGAACAAACACGGACGAGTGTTGAAAGACCACAGACGAGGGTCTACACGTTCTAGGATCAATACGAACGAGTATTAATTAACCTGAAACAAACACGGACGAGTGTTAAAAGACCACAGAAGAGTGTCTACACGTTCTAGGATCAATACGAACGAGTATTGATTAACCTGAAACAAACACGGATGAGTGTTGAAAGACCGCGGACGAGTATCTACACGTTCTAGAATCAATACGAATGAGTATTGATTAACCTAAAATAAACACAGACGAGTGATGGAAGACCACGGACGAGTGTCTACATGTTCTAGGATCAATATGAACGAGTATTGATTAACCTGAAACAAACACGGACGAGTGTTGAAAGACCACGGATGAGTGTCTACACGTTCTAGGATCATACGAACGAGTATTGATTAATCTAAAACAAACACAGACGAGTGTTGAAAGACCATGGATGAGTGTCTACACGTTCTAGGATCAATACGAACTAGTATTGATTAACCTGAAACAAACACGGATGAGTGTTGAAAGACCGCGGACGAGTATCTACACGTTCTAGAATCAATACGAATGAGTATTGATTAACCTAAAATAAACACGGACGAGTGATGGAAGACCACGGACGAGTGTCTACATGTTCTAGGATCAATATGAACGAGTATTGATTAACCTGAAACAAACACGGACGAGTGTTGAAAGACCACGGATGAGTGTCTACACGTTCTAGGATCATACGAACGAGTATTGATTAATCTAAAACAAACACAGACGAGTGTTGAAAGACCATGGATGAGTGTCTACACGTTCTAGGATCAATACGAACAAGTATTGATTAACCTGAAACAAACACGGACGAGTGTTGAAAGACCACGGACGAGTGTCTACACGTTCTAGGATCAATACGAACGAGTATTGATAAACCAAAAACAAACACGAACGAGTGTTGAAAGACCACGAATGAGTGTCTACACGTTCTAGGATCAATACGAACGAGTATTGATTAACATGAAATAAACACGGACGAGTGTTGAAAGGACACAGACGAGTGTCTGTATGTTCTAGGATCAATACGAGCGAGTATTGATTAACCTGAAACAAACACAGACGAGTGTTGAAACACCAAGGATGAGTGTCTACACGTTCTAGGATCAATACGAATGAGTATTGATTAACCTGAAACAAACACAAATGAGTGTTGAAAGACCACGGACGAGTGTCTACACGTTCTAGGATCAATACGAACGAGTATTAATTAACCTGAAACAAACACGGATGAGTGTTAAAAGACCACGGACGAGTGTCTACACGTTCTAGGATCAATACGAACGAGTATTGATTAACCTGAAACAAACACGGACGAGTGTTGAAAGACCGCAGACGAGTATCTACACGTTCTAGGATCAATACGAACGAGTATTGATTAACCTGAAATAAACACGGATGAGTGATGGAAGACCACGGACGAGTGTCTACATGTTCTAGGATCAATATGAACGAGTATTGATTAACCTGAAACAAACACAAATGAGTGTTGAAAGACCACGGACGAGTGTCTACACGTTCTAGGATCAATACGAACGAGTATTAATTAACCTGAAACAAACACGGACGAGTGTTGAAAGACCACGGACGAGTGTCTACACGTTCTAGGATCAATACGAACGAGTATTGATTAACCTAAAACAAACACAGACGAGTGTTGAAAGACCATGGATGAGTGTCTACACGTTCTAGGATCAATACGAACTAGTATTGATTAACCTGAAACAAACACGGACGAGTGTTGAAAGACCACGGACGAGTGTCTACACATTCTAAGATCAATACGAACTAGTATTGATTAACCTGAAACAAACACGGACGAGTGTTGAAAGACCACAGACGAGTGTCTACAAGTTCTAGGATCAATACGAACGAGTATTGATTAACCTGAAACAAACACGGACGAGTGTTGAAAGACCATGAACGTGTGTCTACACGTTCTAAGATCAATACGAACGAGTATTGATTAACCTGAAACAAACACGAACGAGTGTTGAAAGACCACGGATGAGTGTCTACACGTTCTAGGATCAATACGAACGAGTATTGATTAACCTGAAACAAACACGGACGAGTGTTGAAAGACCACGGACGAGTGTCTACACGTTCTAGAATCAATACGAACGAGTATTGATTAACCTGAAACAAACACAGACGAGTGTTGAAAGACCATGAACGAGTGTCTACACGTTCTTGGATCAATACGAACGAGTATTGATTAACCTGAAACAAACACGGACGAGTGTTGAAAGACCTCGGACGAGTGTCTACACGTTCTAGGATCAATACGAACGAGTATTGATTAAAATAAAACAAACACGGACGAGTGTTGAAAGACCACGGACGAGTGTCTACACGTTCTAGGATCAATACGAATGAGTATTGATTAACCTATAACAAACACGGACGAGTGTTGAAAGACCACAGACGAGTGTCTACACGTTCTAGGATCAATACGAACGGGTATTGATTAACCTGAAATAAACACGGACGAGTGCTAAAAGACCACGGACGAGTGTCTACACGTTCTAGGATCAATACGAACGAGTATTGATTAACCTGAACAAGCACGGACGAGTGTTGAAAGACCACAGACGAGGGTCTACACGTTCTAGGATCAATACGAACGAGTATTAATTAACCTGAAACAAACACGGACGAGTGTTAAAAGACCACAGATGAGTGTCTACACGTTCTAGGATCAATACGAACGAGTATTGATTAACCTGAAACAAACACGGATGAGTGTTGAAAGACCGCGGACGAGTATCTACACGTTCTAGAATCAATACGAATGAGTATTGATTAACCTAAAATAAACACGGACGAGTGATGGAAGACCACGGACGAGTGTCTACATGTTCTAGGATCAATATGAACGAGTATTGATTAACCTGAAACAAACACGGACGAGTGTTGAAAGACCACGGATGAGTGTCTACACGTTCTAGGATTATACGAACGAGTATTGATTAATCTAAAACAAACACAGACGAGTGTTGAAAGACCATGGATGAGTGTCTACACGTTCTTGGATCAATACGAACTAGTATTGATTAACCTGAAACAAACACGGACGAGTGTTGAAAGACCACGGACGAGTGTCTACACGTTCTAGGATCAATACGAACGAGTATTGATAAACCAAAAACAAACACGAACGAGTGTTGAAAGACCACGAATGAGTGTCTACACGTTCTAGGATCAATACGAACGAGTATTGATTAACATGAAATAAACACGGACGAGTGTTGAAAGACCACAGACGAGTGTCTGTATGTTCTAGGATCAATACGAGCGAGTATTGATTAACCTGAAACAAACACAGACGAGTGTTGAAACACCAAGGATGAGTGTCTACACGTTCTAGGATCAATACGAATGAGTTTTGATTAACCTGAAACAAACACAGACAAGTGTTGAAAGACCGCGGATGAGTGTCTACGCGTTCTAGATTCAATACGAACGAGTATTGTTTTACCTGAAACAAACACGGACGAGTGTTGAAAGATCACAGATGTGTGTCTACACATTCTAGGTTCAATACGAACGAGTATTGATTAACCTGAAACAAACACGGACGAGTGTTGAAAGACCACAGACGAGTGTCTACATGTTCTAGGATCAATACGAACGAGTATTGATTAGCCTAAAACAAACACGGACGAGTGTTGAAAGACCACAGATGAGTGTCTACACGTTCTAGGATCAATATGAATGAGTATTGATTAACCTGAAACAAACACGGACGAGTGTTGAAAGACCGCAGACGAGTATCTACACGTTCTAGGATCAATACGAACGAGTATTGATTAACCTGAAATAAACACGGATGAGTGATGGAAGACCACGGACGAGTGTCTACATGTTCTAGGATCAATATGAACGAGTATTGATTAACCTGAAACAAACACAAATGAGTGTTGAAAGACCACGGACGAGTGTCTACACGTTCTAGGATCAATACGAACGAGTATTAATTAACCTGAAACAAACACGGACGAGTGTTGAAAGACCACGGACGAGTGTCTACACGTTCTAGGATCAATACGAACGAGTATTGATTAACCTAAAACAAACACAGACGAGTGTTGAAAGACCATGGATGAGTGTCTACACGTTCTAGGATCAATACGAACTAGTATTGATTAACCTGAAACAAACACGGACGAGTGTTGAAAGACCACAGACGAGTGTCTACAAGTTCTAGGATCAATACGAACGAGTATTGATTAACCTGAAACAAACACGGACGAGTGTTGAAAGACCATGAATGTGTGTCTACACGTTCTAAGATCAATACGAACGAGTATTGATTAACCTGAAACAAACACGGACGAGTGTTGAAAGACCACGGACGAGTGTCTACACGTTCTAGAATCAATACGAACGAGTATTGATTAACCTGAAACAAACACAGACGAGTGTTGAAAGACCATGAACGAGTGTCTACACGTTCTTGGATCAATACGAACGAGTATTGATTAACCTGAAACAAACACGGACGAGTGTTGAAAGACCTCGGACGAGTGTCTACACGTTCTAGGATCAATACGAACGAGTATTGATTAAAATAAAACAAACACGGACGAGTGTTGAAAGACCACGGACGAGTGTCTACACGTTCTAGGATCAATACGAATGACTATTGATTAACCTAAAACAAACACGGACGAGTGTTGAAAGACCACAGACGAGTGTCTACACGTTCTAGGATCAATACGAACGGGTATTGATTAACCTGAAATAAACACGGACGAGTGCTAAAAGACCACGGACGAGTGTCAACACGTTCTAGGATCAATACGAACGAGTATTGATTAACCTGAACAAACACGGACGAGTGTTGAAAGACCACAGACGAGTGTCTACACGTTCTAGGATCAATACGAACGAGTATTAATTAACTTGAAACAAACACGGACGAGTGTTAAAAGACCACAGATGAGTGTCTACACGTTCTAGGATCAATACGAACGAGTATTGATTAACCTGAAACAAACACGGATGAGTGTTGAAAGACCGCGGACGAGTATCTACACGTTCTAGAATCAATACGAATGAGTATTGATTAACCTAAAATAAACACGGACGAGTGATGGAAGACCACGGGCGAGTGTCTACATGTTCTAGGATCAATATGAACGAGTATTGATTAACCTGAAACAAACACGGACGAGTGTTGAAAGACCACGGATGAGTGTCTACACGTTCTAGGATCATACGAACGAGTATTGATTAATCTAAAACAAACACAGACGAGTGTTGAAAGACCATGGATGAGTTTCTACACGTTCTAGGATCAATACGAACTAGTATTGATTAACCTGAAACAAACACGGACGAGTGTTGAAAGACCACGGACGAGTGTCTACACGTTCTAGGATCAATACGAACGAGTATTGATAAACCAAAAACAAACACGAACGAGTGTTGAAAGACCACGAATGAGTGTCTACACGTTCTAGGATCAATACGAACGAGTATTGATTAACATGAAATAAACACGGACGAGTGTTGAAAGACCACAGACGAGTGTCTGTATGTTCTAGGATCAATACGAGCGAGTATTGATTAACCTGAAACAAACACAGACGAGTGTTGAAACACCAAGGATGAGTGTCTACACGTTCTAGGATCAATACGAATGAGTATTGATTAACCTGAAACAAACACAGACAAGTGTTGAAAGACCGCGGATGAGTGTCTACGCGTTCTAGATTCAATACGAACGAGTATTATTTTACCTGAAACAAACACGGACGAGTGTTGAAAGATCACAGATGTGTGTCTACACATTCTAGGATCAATACGAACGAGTATTGATTAACCTGAAACAAACACGGACGAGTGTTGAAAGACCACAGACGAGTGTCTACATGTTCTAGGATCAATACGAACGAGTATTGATTAGCCTAAAACAAACACGGACGAGTGTTGAAAGACCACAGATGAGTGTCTACACGTTCTAGGATCAATATGAATGAGTATTGATTAACCTGAAACAAACACGGACGAGTGTTGAAAGACCGCAGACGAGTATCTACACGTTCTAGGATCAATACGAACGAGTATTGATTAACCTGAAATAAACACGGATGAGTGATGGAAGACCACGGACGAGTGTCTACATGTTCTAGGATCAATATGAACGAGTATTGATTAACCTGAAACAAACACAAATGAGTGTTGAAAGACCACGGACGAGTGTCTACACGTTCTAGGATCAATACGAACGAGTATTAATTAACCTGAAACAAACACGGACGAGTGTTGAAAGACCACGGACGAGTGTCTACACGTTCTAGGATCAATACGAACGAGTATTGATTAACCTAAAACAAACACAGACGAGTGTTGAAAGACCATGGATGAGTGTCTACACGTTCTAGGATCAATACGAACTACTATTGATTAACCTGAAACAAACACGGACGAGTGTTGAAAGACCACGGACGAGTGTCTACACATTCTAAGATCAATACGAACTAGTATTGATTAACCTGAAACAAACACGGACGAGTGTTGAAAGACCACAGACGAGTGTCTACAAGTTCTAGGATCAATACGAACGAGTATTGATTAACCTGAAACAAACACGGACGAGTGTTGAAAGACCACGGACGAGTGTCTACACGTTCTAGAATCAATACGAACGAGTATTGATTAACCTGAAACAAACACAGACGAGTGTTGAAAGACCATGAACGAGTGTCTACACGTTCTTGGATCAATACGAACGAGTATTGATTAACCTGAAACAAACACGGACGAGTGTTGAAAGACCTCGGACGAGTGTCTACACGTTCTAGGATCAATACGAACGAGTATTGATTAACCTGAAACAAACACGGACGAGTGTTGAAAGACCACGGACGAGTGTCTACACGTTCTAGAATCAATACGAACGAGTATTGATTAACCTGAAACAAACACAGACGAGTGTTGAAAGACCATGAACGAGTGTCTACACGTTCTTGGATCAATACGAACGAGTATTGATTAACCTGAAACAAACACGGACGAGTGTTGAAAGACCTCGGACGAGTGTCTACACATTCTAGGATCAATACGAACGAGTATTGATTAAAATAAAACAAACACGGACGAGTGTTGAAAGACCACGGACGAGTGTCTACACGTTCTAGGATCAATACGAATGAGTATTGATTAACCTAAAACAAACACGGACGAGTGTTGAAAGACCACAGACGAGTGTCTACACGTTCTAGGATCAATACGAACGGGTATTGATTAACCTGAAATAAACACGGACGAGTGCTAAAAGACCACGGACGAGTGTCTACACGTTCTAGGATCAATACGAACGAGTATTGATTAACCTGAACAAACACGGACGAGTGTTGAAAGACCACAGACGAGGGTCTACACGTTCTAGGATCAATACGAACGAGTATTAATTAACCTGAAACAAACACGGACGAGTGTTAAAAGACCACAGAAGAGTGTCTACACGTTCTAGGATCAATACGAACGAGTATTGATTAACCTGAAACAAACACGGATGAGTGTTGAAAGACCGCGGACGAGTATCTACACGTTCTAGAATCAATACGAATGAGTATTGATTAACCTAAAATAAACACAGACGAGTGATGGAAGACCACGGACGAGTGTCTACATGTTCTAGGATCAATATGAACGAGTATTGATTAACCTGAAACAAACACGGACGAGTGTTGAAAGACCACGGATGAGTGTCTACACGTTCTAGGATCATACGAACGAGTATTGATTAATCTAAAACAAACACAGACGAGTGTTGAAAGACCATGGATGAGTGTCTACACGTTCTAGGATCAATACGAACTAGTATTGATTAACCTGAAACAAACACGGATGAGTGTTGAAAGACCGCGGACGAGTATCTACACGTTCTAGAATCAATACGAATGAGTATTGATTAACCTAAAATAAACACGGACGAGTGATGGAAGACCACGGACGAGTGTCTACATGTTCTAGGATCAATATGAACGAGTATTGATTAACCTGAAACAAACACGGACGAGTGTTGAAAGACCACGGATGAGTGTCTACACGTTCTAGGATCATACGAACGAGTATTGATTAATCTAAAACAAACACAGACGAGTGTTGAAAGACCATGGATGAGTGTCTACACGTTCTAGGATCAATACGAACTAGTATTGATTAACCTGAAACAAACACGGACGAGTGTTGAAAGACCACGGACGAGTGTCTACACGTTCTAGGATCAATACGAACGAGTATTGATAAACCAAAAACAAACACGAACGAGTGTTGAAAGACCACGAATGAGTGTCTACACGTTCTAGGATCAATACGAACGAGTATTGATTAACATGAAATAAACACGGACGAGTGTTGAAAGACCACAGACGAGTGTCTGTATGTTCTAGGATCAATACGAGCGAGTATTGATTAACCTGAAACAAACACAGACGAGTGTTGAAACACCAAGGATGAGTGTCTACACGTTCTAGGATCAATACGAATGAGTATTGATTAACCTGAAACAAACACAAATGAGTGTTGAAAGACCACGGACGAGTGTCTACACGTTCTAGGATCAATACGAACGAGTATTAATTAACCTGAAACAAACACGGATGAGTGTTAAAAGACCACGGACGAGTGTCTACACGTTCTAGGATCAATACGAACGAGTATTGATTAACCTGAAACAAACACGGACGAGTGTTGAAAGACCACGGATGAGTGTCTACACGTTCTAGGATCATACGAACGAGTATTGATTAATCTAAAACAAACACAGACGAGTGTTGAAAGACCATGGATGAGTGTCTACACGTTCTAGGATCAATACGAACTAGTATTGATTAACCTGAAACAAACACGGACGAGTGTTGAAAGACCACGGACGAGTGTCTACACGTTCTAGGATCAATACGAACGAGTATTGATAAACCAAAAACAAACACGAACGAGTGTTGAAAGACCACGAATGAGTGTCTACACGTTCTAGGATCAATACGAACGAGTATTGATTAACATGAAATAAACACGGACGAGTGTTGAAAGACCACAGACGAGTGTCTGTATGTTCTAGGATCAATACGAGCGAGTATTGATTAACCTGAAACAAACACAGACGAGTGTTGAAACACCAAGGATGAGTGTCTACACGTTCTAGGATCAATACGAATGAGTATTGATTAACCTGAAACAAACACAAATGAGTGTTGAAAGACCACGGACGAGTGTCTACACGTTCTAGGATCAATACGAACGAGTATTGATTAACCTGAACAAACACGGACGAGTGTTGAAAGACCACAGACGAGGGTCTACACGTTCTAGGATCAATACGAACGAGTATTAATTAACCTGAAACAAACACGGACGAGTGTTAAAAGACCACAGAAGAGTGTCTACACGTTCTAGGATCAATACGAACGAGTATTGATTAACCTGAAACAAACACGGATGAGTGTTGAAAGACCGCGGACGAGTATCTACACGTTCTAGAATCAATACGAATGAGTATTGATTAACCTAAAATAAACACAGACGAGTGATGGAAGACCACGGACGAGTGTCTACATGTTCTAGGATCAATATGAACGAGTATTGATTAACCTGAAACAAACACGGACGAGTGTTGAAAGACCACGGATGAGTGTCTACACGTTCTAGGATCATACGAACGAGTATTGATTAATCTAAAACAAACACAGACGAGTGTTGAAAGACCATGGATGAGTGTCTACACGTTCTAGGATCAATACGAACTAGTATTGATTAACCTGAAACAAACACGGATGAGTGTTGAAAGACCGCGGACGAGTATCTACACGTTCTAGAATCAATACGAATGAGTATTGATTAACCTAAAATAAACACGGACGAGTGATGGAAGACCACGGACGAGTGTCTACATGTTCTAGGATCAATATGAACGAGTATTGATTAACCTGAAACAAACACGGACGAGTGTTGAAAGACCACGGATGAGTGTCTACACGTTCTAGGATCATACGAACGAGTATTGATTAATCTAAAACAAACACAGAAGAGTGTTGAAAGACCATGGATGAGTGTCTACACGTTCTAGGATCAATACGAACTAGTATTGATTAACCTGAAACAAACACGGACGAGTGTTGAAAGACCACGGACGAGTGTCTACACGTTCTAGGATCAATACGAACGAGTATTGATAAACCAAAAACAAACACGAACGAGTGTTGAAAGACCACGAATGAGTGTCTACACGTTCTAGGATCAATACGAACGAGTATTGATTAACATGAAATAAACACGGACGAGTGTTGAAAGACCACAGACGAGTGTCTGTATGTTCTAGGATCAATACGAGCGAGTATTGATTAACCTGAAACAAACACAGACGAGTGTTGAAACACCAAGGATGAGTGTCTACACGTTCTAGGATCAATACGAATGAGTATTGATTAACCTGAAACAAACACAAATGGGTGTTGAAAGACCACGGACGAGTGTCTACACGTTCTAGGATCAATACGAACGAGTATTAATTAACCTAAAACAAACACGGATGAGTGTTAAAAGACCACGGACGAGTGTCTACACGTTCTAGGATCAATACGAACGAGTATTGATTAACCTGAAACAAACACGGACGAGTGTTGAAAGACCGCAGATGAGTATCTACACGTTCTAGGATCAATACGAACGAGTATTGATTAACCTGAAATAAACACGGATGAGTGATGGAAGACCACGGACGAGTGTCTACATGTTCTAGGATCAATATGAACGAGTATTGATTAACCTGAAACAAACACAAATGAGTGTTGAAAGACCACGGACGAGTGTCTACACGTTCTAGGATCAATACGAACGAGTATTAATTAACCTGAAACAAACACGGACGAGTGTTGAAAGACCACGGACGAGTGTCTACACGTTCTAGGATCAATACGAACGAGTATTGATTAACCTAAAACAAACACAGACGAGTGTTGAAAGACCATGGATGAGTGTCTACACGTTCTAGGATCAATACGAACTAGTATTGATTAACCTGAAACAAACACGGACGAGTGTTGAAAGACCACGGACGAGTGTCTACACATTCTAAGATCAATACGAACTAGTATTGATTAACCTGAAACAAACACGGACGAGTGTTGAAAGACCACAGACGAGTGTCTACAAGTTCTAGGATCAATACGAACGAGTATTGATTAACCTGAAACAAACACGGACGAGTGTTGAAAGACCATGAACGTGTGTCTACACGTTCTAAGATCAATACGAACGAGTATTGATTAACCTGAAACAAACACGAACGAGTGTTGAAAGACCACGGATGAGTGTCTACACGTTCTAGGATCAATACGAACGAGTATTGATTAACCTGAAACAAACACGGACGAGTGTTGAAAGACCACGGACGAGTGTCTACACGTTCTAGAATCAATACGAACGAGTATTGATTAACCTGAAACAAACACAGACGAGTGTTGAAAGACCATGAACGAGTGTCTACACGTTCTTGGATCAATACGAACGAGTATTGATTAACCTGAAACAAACACGGACGAGTGTTGAAAGACCTCGGACGAGTGTCTACACGTTCTAGGATCAATACGAACGAGTATTGATTAAAATAAAACAAACACGGACGAGTGTTGAAAGACCACGGACGAGTGTCTACACGTTCTAGGATCAATACGAATGAGTATTGATTAACCTAAAACAAACACGGACGAGTGTTGAAAGACCACAGACGAGTGTCTACACGTTCTAGGATCAATACGAACGGGTATTGATTAACATGAAATAAACACGGACGAGTGCTAAAAGACCACGGACGAGTGTCTACACGTTCTAGGATCAATACGAATGAGTATTGATTAACCTGAACAAACACGGACGAGTGTTGAAAGACCACAGACGAGGGTCTACACGTTCTAGGATCAATACGAACGAGTATTAATTAACCTGAAACAAACACGGACGAGTGTTAAAAGACCACAGATGAGTGTCTACACGTTCTAGGATCAATACGAACGAGTATTGATTAACCTGAAACAAACACGGATGAGTGTTGAAAGACCGCGGACGAGTATCTACACGTTCTAGAATCAATACGAATGAGTATTGATTAACCTAAAATAAACACGGACGAGTGATGGAAGACCACGGACGAGTGTCTACATGTTCTAGGATCAATATGAACGAGTATTGATTAACCTGAAACAAACACGGACGAGTGTTGAAAGACCACGGATGAGTGTCTACACGTTCTAGGATCATACGAACGAGTATTGATTAATCTAAAACAAACACAGACGAGTGTTGAAAGACCATGGATGAGTGTCTACACGTTCTAGGATCAATACGAACTAGTATTGATTAACCTGAAACAAACACGGACGAGTGTTGAAAGACCACGGACGAGTGTCTACACGTTCTAGGATCAATACGAACGAGTATTGATAAACCAAAAACAAACACGAACGAGTGTTGAAAGACCACGAATGAGTGTCTACACGTTCTAGGATCAATACGAACGAGTATTGATTAACATGAAATAAACACGGACGAGTGTTGAAAGACCACAGACGAGTGTCTGTATGTTCTAGGATCAATACGAGCGAGTATTGATTAACCTGAAACAAACACAGACGAGTGTTGAAACACCAAGGATGAGTGTCTACACGTTCTAGGATCAATACGAATGAGTTTTGATTAACCTGAAACAAACACAGAGAAGTGTTGAAAGACCGCGGATGAGTGTCTACGCGTTCTAGATTCAATACGAACGAGTATTGTTTTACCTGAAACAAACACGGACGAGTGTTGAAAGATCACAGATGTGTGTCTACACATTCTAGGTTCAATACGAACGAGTATTGATTAACCTGAAACAAACACGGACGAGTGTTGAAAGACCAAAGACGAGTGTCTACATGTTCTAGGATCAATACGAACGAGTATTGATTAGCCTAAAACAAACGCGGACGAGTGTTGAAAGACCACAGATGAGTGTCTACACGTTCTAGGATCAATATGAATGAGTATTGATTAACCTGAAACAAACACGGACGAGTGTTGAAAGACCGCAGACGAGTATCTACACGTTCTAGGATCAATACGAACGAGTATTGATTAACCTGAAATAAACACGGATGAGTGATGGAAGACCACGGACGAGTGTCTACATGTTCTAGGATCAATATGAACGAGTATTGATTAACCTGAAACAAACACAAATGAGTGTTGAAAGACCACGGACGAGTGTCTACACGTTCTAGGATCAATACGAACGAGTATTAATTAACCTGAAACAAACACGGACGAGTGTTGAAAGACCACGGACGAGTGTCTACACGTTCTAGGATCAATACGAACGAGTATTGATTAACCTAAAACAAACACAGACGAGTGTTGAAAGACCATGGATGAGTGTCTACACGTTCTAGGATCAATACGAACTAGTATTGATTAACCTGAAACAAACACGGACGAGTGTTGAAAGACCACAGACGAGTGTCTACAAGTTCTAGGATCAATACGAACGAGTATTGATTAACCTGAAACAAACACGGACGAGTGTTGAAAGACCATGAACGTGTGTCTACACGTTCTAAGATCAATACGAACGAGTATTGATTAACCTGAAACAAACACGGACGAGTGTTGAAAGACCACGGACGAGTGTCTACACGTTCTAGGATCAATACGAACGAGTATTGATTAACCTGAAACAAACACGGACGAGTGTTGAAAGACCACGGACGAGTGTCTACACGTTCTAGGATCAATACGAACGAGTATTGATTAACCTGAAACAAACACGGACGAGTGTTGAAAGACCACGGACGAGTGTCTACACGTTCTAGAATCAATACGAACGAGTATTGATTAACCTGAAACAAACACAGACGAGTGTTGAAAGACCATGAACGAGTGTCTACACGTTCTTGGATCAATACGAACGAGTATTGATTAACCTGAAACAAACACGGACGAGTGTTGAAAGACCTCGGACGAGTGTCTACACGTTCTAGGATCAATACGAACGAGTATTGATTAAAATAAAACAAACACGGACGAGTGTTGAAAGACCACGGACGAGTGTCTACACGTTCTAGGATCAATACGAACGGGTATTGATTAACCTGAAATAAACACGGACGAGTGCTAAAAGACCACGGACGAGTGTCTACACGTTCTAGGATCAATACGAACGAGTATTGATTAACCTGAACAAACACGGACGAGTGTTGAAAGACCACAGACGAGTGTCTACACGTTCTAGGATCAATACGAACGAGTATTAATTAACTTGAAACAAACACGGACGAGTGTTAAAAGACCACAGATGAGTGTCTACACGTTCTAGGATCAATACGAACGAGTATTGATTAACCTGAAACAAACACGGATGAGTGTTGAAAGACCGCGGACGAGTATCTACACGTTCTAGAATCAATACGAATGAGTATTGATTAACCTAAAATAAACACGGACGAGTGATGGAAGACCACGGACGAGTGTCTACATGTTCTAGGATCAATATGAACGAGTATTGATTAACCTGAAACAAACACGGACGAGTGTTGAAAGACCACGGATGAGTGTCTACACGTTCTAGGATCATACGAACGAGTATTGATTAATCTAAAACAAACACAGACGAGTGTTGAAAGACCATGGATGAGTTTCTACACGTTCTAGGATCAATACGAACTAGTATTGATTAACCTGAAACAAACACGGACGAGTGTTGAAAGACCACGGACGAGTGTCTACACGTTCTAGGATCAATACGAACGAGTATTGATAAACCAAAAACAAACACGAACGAGTGTTGAAAGACCACGAATGAGTGTCTACACGTTCTAGGATCAATACGAACGAGTATTGATTAACATGAAATAAACACGGACGAGTGTTGAAAGACCACAGACGAGTGTCTGTATGTTCTAGGATCAATACGAGCGAGTATTGATTAACCTGAAACAAACACAGACGAGTGTTGAAACACCAAGGATGAGTGTCTACACGTTCTAGGATCAATACGAATGAGTATTGATTAACCTGAAACAAACACAGACAAGTGTTGAAAGACCGCGGATGAGTGTCTACGCGTTCTAGATTCAATACGAACGAGTATTATTTTACCTGAAACAAACACGGACGAGTGTTGAAAGATCACAGATGTGTGTCTACACATTCTAGGATCAATACGAACGAGTATTGATTAAAATAAAACAAACACGGACGAGTGTTGAAAGACCACGGACGAGTGTCTACACGTTCTAGGATCAATACGAACGGGTATTGATTAACCTGAAATAAACACGGACGAGTGCTAAAAGACCACGGACGAGTGTCTACACGTTCTAGGATCAATACGAACGAGTATTGATTAACCTGAACAAACACGGACGAGTGTTGAAAGACCACAGACGAGTGTCTACACGTTCTAGGATCAATACGAACGAGTATTAATTAACTTGAAACAAACACGGACGAGTGTTAAAAGACCACAGATGAGTGTCTACACGTTCTAGGATCAATACGAACGAGTATTGATTAACCTGAAACAAACACGGATGAGTGTTGAAAGACCGCGAACGAGTATCTACACGTTCTAGAATCAATACGAATGAGTATTGATTAACCTAAAATAAACACGGACGAGTGATGGAAGACCACGGACGAGTGTCTACATGTTCTAGGATCAATATGAACGAGTATTGATTAACCTGAAACAAACACGGACGAGTGTTGAAAGACCACGGATGAGTGTCTACACGTTCTAGGATCATACGAACGAGTATTGATTAATCTAAAACAAACACAGACGAGTGTTGAAAGACCATGGATGAGTTTCTACACGTTCTAGGATCAATACGAACTAGTATTGATTAACCTGAAACAAACACGGACGAGTGTTGAAAGACCACGGACGAGTGTCTACACGTTCTAGGATCAATACGAACGAGTATTGATAAACCAAAAACAAACACGAACGAGTGTTGAAAGACCACGAATGAGTGTCTACACGTTCTAGGATCAATACGAACGAGTATTGATTAACATGAAATAAACACGGACGAGTGTTGAAAGACCACAGACGAGTGTCTGTATGTTCTAGGATCAATACGAGCGAGTATTGATTAACCTGAAACAAACACAGACGAGTGTTGAAACACCAAGGATGAGTGTCTACACGTTCTAGGATCAATACGAATGAGTATTGATTAACCTGAAACAAACACAGACAAGTGTTGAAAGACCGCGGATGAGTGTCTACGCGTTCTAGATTCAATACGAACGAGTATTATTTTACCTGAAACAAACACGGACGAGTGTTGAAAGATCACAGATGTGTGTCTACACATTCTAGGATCAATACGAACGAGTATTGATTAACCTGAAACAAACACGGACGAGTGTTGAAAGACCACAGACGAGTGTCTACATGTTCTAGGATCAATACGAACGAGTATTGATTAGCCTAAAACAAACACGGACGAGTGTTGAAAGACCACAGATGAGTGTCTACACGTTCTAGGATCAATATGAATGAGTATTGATTAACCTGAAACAAACACGGACGAGTGTTGAAAGACCGCAGACGAGTATCTACACGTTCTAGGATCAATACGAACGAGTATTGATTAACCTGAAATAAACACGGATGAGTGATGGAAGACCACAGACGAGTGTCTACATGTTCTAGGATCAATATGAACGAGTATTGATTAACCTGAAACAAACACAAATGAGTGTTGAAAGACCACGGACGAGTGTCTACACGTTCTAGGATCAATACGAACGAGTATTAATTAACCTGAAACAAACACGGACGAGTGTTGAAAGACCACGGACGAGTGTCTACACGTTCTAGGATCAATACGAACGAGTATTGATTAACCTAAAACAAACACAGACGAGTGTTGAAAGACCATGGATGAGTGTCTACACGTTCTAGGATCAATACGAACTACTATTGATTAACCTGAAACAAACACGGACGAGTGTTGAAAGACCACGGACGAGTGTCTACACATTCTAAGATCAATACGAACTAGTATTGATTAACCTGAAACAAACACGGACGAGTGTTGAAAGACCACAGACGAGTGTCTACAAGTTCTAGGATCAATACGAACGACTATTGATTAACCTGAAACAAACACGGACGAGTGTTGAAAGACCATGAACGTGTGTCTACACGTTCTAAGATCAATACGAACGAGTATTGATTAACCTGAAACAAACACGGACGAGTGTTGAAAGACCACGGACGAGTGTCTACACGTTCTAGGATCAATACGAAAGAGTATTGATTAACCTGAAACAAACACGGACGAGTGTTGAAAGACCACGGACGAGTGTCTACACGTTCTAGAATCAATACGAACGAGTATTGATTAACCTGAAACAAACACAGACGAGTGTTGAAAGACCATGAACGAGTGTCTACACGTTCTTGGATCAATACGAACGAGTATTGATTAACCTGAAACAAACACGGACGAGTGTTGAAAGACCTCGGACGAGTGTCTACACGTTCTAGGATCAATACGAACGAGTATTGATTAAAATAAAACAAACACGGACGAGTGTTGAAAGACCACGGACGAGTGTCTACACGTTCTAGGATCAATATGAATGAGTATTGATTAACCTAAAACAAACACGGACGAGTGTTGAAAGACCACGGACGAGTGTCTACACGTTCTAGAATCAATACGAATGAGTATTGATTAACCTAAAATAAACACGGACGAGTGATGGAAGACCACGGACGAGTGTCTACATGTTCTAGGATCAATATGAACGAGTATTGATTAACCTGAAACAAACAGGGACGAGTGTTGAAAGACCACGGATGAGTGTCTCCACGTTCTAGGATCATACGAACGAGTATTGATTAATCTAAAAGAAACACAGACGAGTGTTGAAAGAGCATGGATGAGTGTCTACACGTTCTAGGATCAATACGAACTAGTATTGATTAACCTGAAACAAACACGGACGAGTGTTGAAAGACCACTGACGAGTGTCTACATGTTCTAGGATCAATACAAACGAGTATTGATTAACCTGAAACAAACACGGACGAGTGTTGAAAGACCACGGATGAGCTTCTACATGTTCTAGGATCAATATGAACGAGTATTGATTAACCTGAAACAAACACGGACGAGTGTTGAAAGACCACGGACGAGTGTCTACACATTCTAAGATCAATACGAACGAGTATTGATTAACCTGAAACAAACACGGACGAGTGTTGAAAGACCATGAACGAGTGTCTACACGTTCTAGGATCAATACGAACGAGTATTGATTAACCTGAAACAAACACGGACGAGTGTTGAAAGACCACGGACGAGTGTCTACACGTTCTAGGATCAATACGAACGAGTATTGATTAACCAAAAACAAACACGAACGAGTGTTGAAAGACCACGAATGAGTGTCTACACGTTCTAGGATCAATACGAACGAGTATTGAATAACATGAAATAAACACGGACGAGTGTTGAAAGACCACGGACGAGTGTCTGTATGTTCTAGGATCAATACGAGCGAGTATTGATTAACCTGAAACAAACACAGACGAGTGTTGAAACACCAAGGATGAGTGTCTACACGTTCTAGGATCAATACGAACGAGTATTGATTAACCTGAAACAAACACAGACAAGTGTTGAAAGACCGCGGATGAGTGTCTACGCGTTCTAGATTCAATACGAACGAGTATTGTTTAACCTGAAACAAACCCGGACGAGTGTTGAAAGATCACAGATGTGTGTCTACACATTCTAGGATCAATACGAACGAGTATTGATTAACCTGAAACAAACACGGACGAGTGTTGAAAGACCACGGACGAGTGTCTACACGTTCTAGATTCAATACGAACGAGTATTGATTAACCTGAAACAAACACAGACGAGTGTTGAAAGACCATGAACGAGTGTCTACACGTTCTTGGATCAATACGAACGAGTATTGATTAACCTGAAACAAACACGGACGAGTGTTGAAAGACCTCGGACGAGTGTCTACACGTTCTAGGATCAATACGAACGAGTATTGATTAAAATAAAACAAACACGGACGAGTGTTGAAAGACCACGGACGAGTGTCTACACGTTCTAGGATCAATACGAATGAGTATTGATTAACCTAAAACAAACACGGACGAGTGTTGAAAGACCACGGACGAGTGTCTACACGTTCTAGAATCAATACGAATGAGTATTGATTAACCTAAAATAAACACGGACGAGTGATGGAAGACCACGGACGAGTGTCTACATGTTCTAGGATCAATATGAACGAGTATTGATTAACCTGAAACAAACAGGGACGAGTGTTGAAAGACCACGGATGAGTGTCTCCACGTTCTAGGATCATACGAACGAGTATTGATTAATCTAAAACAAACACAGACGAGTGTTGAAAGACCATGGATGAGTGTCTACACGTTCTAGGATCAATACGAACTAGTATTGATTAACCTGAAACAAACACGGACGAGTGTTGAAAGACCACAGACGAGTGTCTACATGTTCTAGGATCAATACAAACGAGTATTGATTAACCTGAAACAAACACGGACGAGTGTTGAAAGACCACGGATGAGCTTCTACATGTTCTAGGATCAATATGAACGAGTATTGATTAACCTGAAACAAACACGGACGAGTGTTGAAAGACCACGGACGAGTGTCTACACATTCTAAGATCAATACGAACGAGTATTGATTAACCTGAAATAAACACGGACGAGTGTTGAAAGACCATGAACGAGTGTCTACACGTTCTAGGATCAATACGAACGAGTATTGATTAACCTGAAACAAACACGGACGAGTGTTGAAAGACCACGGACGAGTGTCTACACGTTCTAGGATCAATACGAACGAGTATTGATTAACCAAAAACAAACACGAACGAGTGTTGAAAGACCACGAATGAGTGTCTACACGTTCTAGGATCAATACGAACGAGTATTGAATAACATGAAATAAACACGGACGAGTGTTGAAAGACCACGGACGAGTGTCTGTATGTTCTAGGATCAATACGAGCGAGTATTGATTAACCTGAAACAAACACAGACGAGTGTTGAAACACCAAGGATGAGTGTCTACACGTTCTAGGATCAATACGAACGAGTATTGATTAACCTGAAACAAACACAGACAAGTGTTGAAAGACCGCGGATGAGTGTCTACGCGTTCTAGATTCAATACGAACGAGTATTGTTTAACCTGAAATAAACACGGACGAGTGTTGAAAGATCACAGATGTGTGTCTACACATTCTAGGATCAATACGAACGAGTATTGATTAACCTGAAACAAACACGGACGAGTGTTGAAAGACCACAGACGAGTGTCTACATGTTCTAGGATCAATACGAACGAGTATTGATTAGCCTAAAACAAACACGGACGAGTGTTGAAAGACCACAGATGAGTGTCTACACGTTCTAGGATCAATATGAACGAGTATTGATTAACCTGAAACAAACACGGACGAGTGTTGAAAGACCGCAGACGAGTATCTACGCGTTCAAGGATCAATACGAACGAGTATTGATAAACCAAAAACAAACACGAACGAGTGTTCAAAGACCATGAATGAGTGTCTACACGTTCTAGGATCAATACGAACGAGTATTGATTAACATGAAATAAACACGGACGAGTGTTGAAAGACCACAGACGAGTGTCTGTATGTTCTAGGATCAATACGAGCGAGTATTGATTAACCTGAAACAAACACAGACGAGTGTTGAAACACCAAGGATGAGTGTCTACACATTCTAGGATCAATACGAATGAGTATTGATTAACCTGAAATAAACACAAACAAGTGTTGAAAGACCGCGGATGAGTGTCTACGCGTTCTAGATTCAATACGAACGAGTATTGTTTTACCTGAAACAAACACGGACGAGTGTTGAAAGATCACAGATGTGTGTCTACACATTCTAGGATCAATACGAACGAGTATTGATTAGCCTAAAACAAACACGGACGAGTGTTGAAAGACCACAGATGAGTGTCTACACGTTCTAGGATCAATATGAATGAGTATTGATTAACCTGAAACAAACACGGACGAGTGTTGAAAGACCGCAGACGAGTATCTACACGTTCTAGGATCAATACGAATGAGTATTGATTAACCTGAAATAAACACGGATGAGTGATGGAAGACCACGGACGAGTGTCTACATGTTCTAGGATCAATATGAACGAGTATTGATTAACCTGAAACAAACACAAATGAGTGTTGAAAGACCACGGACGAGTGTCTACACGTTCTAGGATCAATACGAACGAGTATTGATTAACCTGAAACAAACACGGACGAGTATTGAAAGACCACGGACGAGTGTCTACACGTTCTAGGATCAATACGAACGAGTATTGATTAACCTAAAACAAACACAGACGAGTGTTGAAAGACCATGGATGAGTGTCTACACGTTCTAGGATCAATACGAACTAGTATTGATTAACCTGAAACAAACACGGACGAGTGTTGAAAGACCACGGACGAGTGTCTACACATTCTAAGATCAATACGAACTAGTATTGATTAACGTGAAACAAACACGGACGAGTGTTGAAAGACCACAGACGAGTGTCTACAAGTTCTAGGATCAATACGAACGAGTATTGATTAACCTGAAACAAACACGGACGAGTGTTGAAAGACCATGAACGAGTGTCTACACGTTCTAAGATCAATACGAACGAGTATTGATTAACCTGAAACAAACACGGACGAGTGTTGAAAGACCACGGACGAGTGTCTACACGTTCTAGGATCAATACGAACGAGTATTGATTAACCTGAAACAAACACAGACGAGTGTTGAAAGACCACGGACGAGTGTCTACACGTTCTAGAATCAATACGAACGAGTATTGATTAACCTGAAACAAACACAGACGAGTGTTGAAAGACCATGAACGAGTGTCTACACGTTCTTGGATCAATACGAACGAGTATTAATTAACCTGAAACAAACACGGACGAGTGTTGAAAGACCTCGGACGAGTGTCTACACGTTCTAGGATCAATACGAACGAGTATTGATTAACCTAAAACAAACACGGACGAGTGTTGAAAGACCACGGACGAGTGTCTACACGTTCTAGGATCAATACGAATGAGTATTGATTAACCTAAAACAAACACGGACGAGTGTTGAAAGACCACAGACGAGTGTCTACACGTTCTAGGATCAATACGAACGGGTATTGATTAACCTGAAATAAACACGGACGAGTGCTAAAAGACCATGGACGAGTGTCTACACGTTCTAGGATCAATACGAACGAGTATTGATTAACCTGAACAAACACGGACGAGTGTTGAAAGACCACAGACGAGTGTCTACACGTTCTAGGATCAATACGAACGAGTATTAATTAACCTAAAACAAACACGGACGAGTGTTAAAAGACCACAGATGAATGTCTACACGTTCTAGGATTAATACGAACGAGTATTGATTAACCTGAAACAAACACGGATGAGTGTTGAAAGACCGCGGACGAGTATCTACACGTTCTAGGATCAATACGAATGAGTATTGATTAACCTAAAATAAACACGGACGAGTGATGGAAGACCACGGACGAGTGTCTACATGTTCTAGGATCAATATGAACGAGTATTGATTAACCTGAAACAAAAACGGACGAGTGTTGAAAGACCACGGATGAGTGTCTAAACGTTCTAGGATCATACGAACGAGTATTGATTAACCTAAAACAAACACAGACGAGTGTTGAAAGACCATGGATGAGTGTCTACACGTTCTAGGATCAATACGAACTAGTATTGATTAACTTGAAACAAACACGGACGAGTGTTGAAAGACCACGGACGAGTGTCTACATGTTCTAGGATCAATACAAACGAGTATTGATTAACCTGAAACAAACACGGACGAGTGTTGAAAGACCACGGATGAGCTTCTACATGTTCTAGGATCAATATGAACGAGTATTGATTAACCTGAAACAAACACGGACGAGTGTTGAAAGACCATGGACGAGTGTCTACACATTCTAAGATCAATACGAACGAGTATTGATTAACCTGAAACAAACACGGACGAGTGTTGAAAGACCAAGGACGAGTGTCTACACATTCTAAGATCAATACGAACTAGTATTGATTAACGTGAAACAAACACGGACGAGTGTTGAAAGACCACAGACGAGTGTCTACAAGTTCTAGGATCAATACGAACGAGTATTGATTAACCTGAAACAAACACGGACGAGTGTTGAAAGACCATGAACGAGTGTCTACACGTTCTAAGATCAATACGAACGAGTATTGATTAACCTGAAACAAACACGGACGAGTGTTGAAAGACCACAGACGAGTGTCTACACGTTCTAGGATCAATACGAACGAGTATTGATTAACCTGAAACAAACACGGACGAGTGTTGAAAGACCACGGACGAGTGTCTACACGTTCATGGATCAATATGAACGAGTATTGATTAACCTGAAATAAACACGGACGAGTGATGGAAGACCACGGACGAGTGTCTACATGTTCTAGGATCAATATGAACGAGTATTGATTAACCTGAAACAAACACGAATGAGTGTTGAAAGACCACGGACGAGTGTCTACACGTTCTAGGATCAATACGAACGAGTATTGATTAACCTGAAACAAACACGGACGAGTGTTGAAAGACCACGGACGAGTGTCTACACGTTCTAGGATCAATACGAACGAGTATTGATTAACCTAAAACAAATACAGACGAGTGTTGAAAGACCATGGATGAGTGTCTACACGTTCTAGGATCAATACGAACTAGTATTGATTAACCTGAAACAAACACGGACGAGTGTTGAAAGACCACGGACGAGTGTCTACACGTTCTAGGATCAATACGAACGAGTATTGATTAACCTAAAACAAATACAGACGAGTGTTGAAAGACCATGGATGAGTGTCTACACGTTCTAGGATCAATACGAACTAGTATTGATTAACCTGAAACAAACACGGACGAGTGTTGAAAGACCACGGACGAGTGTCTACACATTCTAAGATCAATACGAACGAGTATTGATTAACCTGAAACATACATGGACGAGTGTTGAAAGACCATGAACGAGTGTCTACACGTTCTAGGATCAATACGAACGAGTATTGATTAACCTGAAACAAACACGGACGGGTGTTGAAAGACCACGGCCGAGTGTCTACACGTTCTAGGATCAATACGAACGAGTATTGATTAACTAAAAACAAACACGAACGAGTGTTGAAAGACCACGAATGAGTGTCTACACGTTCTAGGATCAATACGAACGAGTATTGATTAACATGAAATAAACACGGACGAGTGTTGAAAGACCACGGACGAGTGTCTGTATGTTCTAGGACCAATACGAGCGAGTATTGATTAACCTGAAACAAACACAGACGAGTGTTGAAACACCAAGGATGAGTGTCTACACGTTCTAGGATCAATACGAACGAGTATTGATTAACCTGAAATAAACACAGACAAGTGTTGAAAGACCGCGGATGAGTGTCTACGCGTTCTAGATTCAATACGCATGAGTATTGTTTAAACTGAAACAAACACGGACGAGTGTTGAAAGATCACATATGTGTGTCTACACATTCTAGGATCAATACGAACGAGTATTGATTAACCTGAAACAAACACGGACGACTGTTGAAAGACCACAGACGAGTGTCTACATGTTCTAGGATCAATACGAACGAGTATTGATTAGCCTAAAACAAACACGGACGAGTGTTGAAAGACCACAGATGAGTGTCTACACGTTCTAGGATCAATATGAACGAGTATTGATTAACCTGAAACAAACACGGACGAGTGTTGAAAGACCGCAGACGAGTATCTACACGTTCAAGGATCAATATGAACGAGTATTGATTAACCTGAAATAAACACGGACGAGTGATGGAAGACCACGGACGAGTGTCTACATGTTCTAGGATCAATATGAACGAGTATTGATTAACCTGAAACAAACACGAATGAGTGTTGAAAGACCACGGACGAGTGTCTACACGTTCTAGGATCAATACGAACGAGTATTGATTAACCTGAAACAAACACGGACGAGTGTTGAAAGACCACAGACGAGTGTCTACACGTTCTAGGATCAATACGAACGAGTATTGATTAACCTAAAATAAACACAGACGAGTGTTGAAAGACCATGGATGAGTGTCTACACGTTCTAGGATCAATACAAACTAGTATTGATTAACCTGAAACAAACACGGACGAGTGTTGAAAGACCACGGACGAGTGTCTACACATTCAAAGATCAATACGAACTAGTATTGATTAACCTGAAACAAACACGGACGAGTGTTGAAAGACCACGGACGAGTGTCTACACATTCTAAGATCAATACGAACGAGTATTGATTAACCTGAAACATACATGGACGAGTGTTGAAAGACCATGAACGAGTGTCTACACGTTCTAGGATCAATACGAACGAGTATTGATTAACCTGAAACAAACACGGACGGGTGTTGAAAGACCATGGCCGAGAGTCTACACGTTCTAGGATCAATACGAACGAGTATTGATTAACTAAAAACAAACACGAACGAGTGTTGAAAGACCACGCATGAGTGTCTACACGTTTTAGGATCAATACGAACGAGTATTTATTAACATGAAATAAACACGGATGAGTGTTAAAAGACCACGGACGAGCGTCTGTATGTTTTAGGATCAATACGAGCGATTATTGATTAACCTGAAACAAACACAGATGAGTGTTGAAACACCAAGGATGAGTGTCTACACGTTCTAGGATCAATACGAACGAGTATAGATTAACCTGAAACAGACACAGACAAGTGTTGAAAGACCGCGGATGAGTGTCTACGCGTTCTAGATTCAATACGAACGAGTATTGTTTAACCTGAAACAAACACGGACGAGTGTTGAAAGATCACAGATGTGTGTCTACACATTCTAGGATCAATACGAACGAGTATTGATTAACCTGAAACAAACACGGACGAGTGTTGAAAGACCACAGACGAGTGTCTACATGTTCTAGGATCAATACGAACGAGTATTGATTAGCCTAAAACAAACACGGACGAGTGTTGAAAGACCACAGATGAGTGTCTACACGTTCTAGGATCAATATGAACGAGTATTGATTAACCTGAAACAAACACGGACGAGTGTTGAAAGACCGCGGACGAGTATCTACACGTTCTAGGATCAATACGAACGAGTATTGATTAACCTGAAATAAACACGGACGAGTGATGGAAGACCACGGACGAGTGTCTACATGTTCTAGGATCAATATGAACGAGTATTGATTAACCTGAAACAAACACGAATGAGTGTTGAAAGACCACGGACGAGTATCTACACGTTCTAGGATCAATACGAACGAGTATTGATTAACCTAAAACAAACACGGACGAGTGTTGAAAGACCACAGACGAGTGTCTATATGTTCTAGGATCAATACGAACGAGTATTGTTTAACCTGAAACAAACACGGACGAGTGTTGAAAGACCACGGATGAGTGTCTACACGTTCTAGGATCATACGAACGAGTATTGATTAATCTAAAACAAACACAGAAGAGTGTTGAAAGACCATGGATGAGTCTCTACACGTTCTAGGATCAATACGAACTAGTATTGATTAACCTGAAACAAACACGGACGAGTGTTGAAAGACCACGGACGAGTGTCTACATGTTCTAGGATCAATACAAACGAGTATTGATTAACCTGAAACAAACACGGACGAGTGTTGAAAGACCACGGATGAGCTTCTACATGTTCTAGGATCAATATGAACGAGTATTGATTAACCTGAAACAAACACGGACGAGTGTTGAAAGACCACGGACGAGTGTCTACACATTCTAAGATCAATACGAACGAGTATTGATTAACCTGAAACAAACACGGACGAGTGTTGAAAGACCATGAACGAGTGTCTACATGTTCTAGGATCAATACGAACGAGTATTGATTAACCTGAAACAAACACGGACGAGTGTTGAAAGACCACGGACGAGTGTCTACACGTTCTAGGATCAATACGAACGAGTATTGATTAACCAAAAACAAACACGAACGAGTGTTGAAAGACCACGAATGAGTGTCTACACGTTCTAGGATCAATACGAACGAGTATTGATTAACATGAAATAAACACGGACGAGTGTTGAAAGACCACGGACGAGTGTCTGTATGTTCTAGGATCAATACGAGCGAGTATTGATTAACCTGAAACAAACACAGACGAGTGTTGAAACACCAAGGATGAGTGTCTACACGTTCTAGGATCAATACGAACGAGTATTGATTAACCTGAAACAAACACAGACAAGTGTTGAAAGACCGCGGATGAGTGTCTACGCGTTCTAGATTCAATACGAACGAGTATTGTTTAACCTGAAACAAACACGGACGAGTTTTGAAAGATCACAGATGTGTGTCTACACATTCTAGGATCAATACGAACGAGTATTGATTAACCTGAAACAAACACGGACGAGTGTTGAAAGACCACAGACGAGTGTCTACATGTTCTAGGATCAATACGAACGAGTATTGATTAGCCTAAAACAAACACGGACGAGTGTTGAAAGACCACAGATGAGTGTCTACACGTTCTAGGATCTATATGAACGAGTATTGATTAACCTGAAACAAACACGGACGAGTGTTGAAAGACCGCGGACGAGTATCTACACGTTCAAGGATCAATACGAACGAGTATTGATAAACCAAAAACAAACACGAACGAGTGTTCAAAGACCACGAATGAGTGTCTACACGTTCTAGGATCAATACGAACGAGTATTGATTAACATGAAATAAACACGGACGAGTGTTGAAAGACCACAGACGAGTGTCTGTATGTTCTAGGATCAATACGAGCGAGTATTGATTAAGCTAAAACAAACACAGACGAGTGTTGAAACACCAAGGATGAGTGTCTACACGTTCTAGGATCAATACGAATGAGTATTGATTAACCTGAAATAAACACAGACAAGTGTTGAAAGACCGCGGATGAGTGTCTACGCGTTCTAGATTCAATACGAACGAGTATTGTTTTACCTGAAACAAACACGGACGAGTGTTGAAAGATCACAGATGTGTGTCTACACATTCTAGGATCAATACGAACGAGTATTGATTAACCTGAAACAAACACGGACGAGTGTTGAAAGACCACAGACGAGGGTCTACATGTTCTAGGATCAATACGAACGAGTATTGATTAGCCTAAAACAAACACGGACGAGTGTTGAAAGACCACAGATGAGTGTCTACACGTTCTAGGATCAATATGAATGAGTATTGATTAACCTGAAACAAACACGGACGAGTGTTGAAAGACCGCAGACGAGTATCTACACGTTCTAGGATCAATACGAACGAGTATTGATTAACCTGAAATAAACACGGATGAGTGATGGAAGACCACGGACGAGTGTCTACATGTTCTAGGATCAATATGAACGAGTATTGATTAACCTGAAACAAACACAAATGAGTGTTGAAAGACCACGGACGAGTATCTACACGTTCTAGGATCAATACGAACGAGTATTGATTAACTTGAAACAAACACGGACGAGTATTGAAAGACCACGGACGAGTGTCTACACGTTCTAGGATCAATACGAACGAGTATTGATTAACCTAAAACAAACACAGACGAGTGTTGAAAGACCATGGATGAGTGTCTACACGTTCTAGGATCAATACGAACTAGTATTGATTAACCTGAAACAAACACGGACGAGTGTTGAAAGACCACGGACGAGTGTCTACACATTCTAAGATCAATACGAACGAGTATTGATTAACCTGAAACAAACACGGACGAGTGTTGAAAGACCATGAACGAGTGTCTACACGTTCTAAGATCAATACAAACGAGTATTGATTAACCTGAAACAAACACGGACGAGTGTTGAAAGACCACGGACGAGTGTCTACACGTTCTAGGATCAATACGAACGAGTATTGATTAACCTGAAACAAACACGGACGAGTGTTGAAAGACCACGGACGAGTGTCTACACGTTCTAGAATCAATACGAACGAGTATTGATTAACCTGAAACAAACACAGACGAGGGTTGAAAGACCATGAACGAGTGTCTACACCTTCTTGGATCAATACGAACGAGTATTAATTAACCTGAAACAAACACGGACGAGTGTTGAAAGACCTCGGACGAGTGTCTACACGTTCTAGGATCAATACGAACGAGTATTGATTAACCTAAAACAAACACGGATGAGTGTTGAAAGACCACGGACGAGTGTCTACACGTTCTAGGATCAATACGAATGAGTATTGATTAACCTAAAACAAACACGGACGAGTGTTGAAAGACCACAGACGAGTGTCTACACGTTCTAGGATCAATACGAACGGGTATTGATTAACCTGAAATAAACACGGACGAGTGTCTACACGTTCTAGGATCAATACGAACGAGTATTGATTAACCTGAACAAACACGGACGAGTGTTGAAAGACCACAGACGAGTGTCTACACGTTCTAGGATCAATACGAACGAGTATTAATTAACCTGAAACAAACACGGACGAGTGTTAAAAGACCACAGATGAGTGTCTACACGTTCTAGGATCAATACGAACGAGTATTGATTAACCTGAAACAAACACGGATGAGTGTTGAAAGACCGCGGACGAGTATCTACACGTTCTAGGATCAATACGAATGAGTATTGATTAACCTAAAATAAACACGGACGAGTGATGGAAGAACACGGACGAGTGTCTACATGTTCTAGGATCAATATGAACGAGTATTGATTAACCTGAAACAAACACGGACGAGTGTTGAAAGACCACGGATGAGTGTCTACACGTTCTAGGATCATACGAACGAGTATTGATTAACCTAAAACAAACACAGACGAGTGTTGAAAGACCATGGATGAGTGTCTACACGTTCTAGGATCAATACGAACTAGTATTGATTAACCTGAAACAAACACGGACGAGTGTTGAAAGACCACGGACGAGTGTCTACATGTTCTAGGATCAATACAAACGAGTATTGATTAACCTGAAACAAACACGGACGAGTGTTGAAAGACCACGGATGAGCTTCTACATGTTCTAGGATCAATATGAACGAGTATTGATTAACCTGAAACAAACACGGACGAGTGTCTACACATTCTAAGATCAATACGAACGAGTATTGATTAACCTGAAACAAACACGGACGAGTGTTGAAAGACCATGAACGAGTGTCTACACGTTCTAGGATCAATACGAACGAGTATTGATTAACCTGAAACAAACACGGACGAGTGTTGAAAGACCACGGACGAGTGTCTACACGTTCTAGGATCAATACGAACGAGTATTGATTAACCAAAAACAAACACGAACGAGTGTTGAAAGACCACGAATGAGTGTCTACACGTTCTAGGATCAATACGAACGAGTATTGATTAACATGAAATAAACACGGACGAGTGTTGAAAGACCACAGACGAGTGTCTGTATGTTCTAGGATCAATACGAGCGAGTATTGATTAACCTGAAACAAACACAGACGAGTGTTGAAACACCAAGGATGAGTGTCTACACGTTCTAGGATCAATACGAACGAGTATTGATTAACCTGAAACAAACACAGACAAGTGTTGAAAGACCGCGGATGAGTGTCTACGCGTTCTAGATTCAATACGAACGAGTATTGTTTAACCTGAAACAAACACGGACGAGTGTTGAAAGATCACAGATGTGTGTCTACACATTCTAGGATCAATACGAACGAGTATTGATTAACCTGAAACAAACACGGACGAGTGTTGAAAGACCACAGACGAGTGTCTACATGTTCTAGGATCAATACGAACGAGTATTGATTAGCCTAAAACAAACACGGACGAGTGTTGAAAGACCACAGATGAGTGTCTACACATTCTACGATCAATATGAACGAGTATTGATTAACCTGAAACAAACACGGACGAGTGTTGAAAGACCGCGGACGAGTATCTACACCTTCAAGGATCAATATGAACGAGTATTGATTAACCTGAAATAAACACGGACGAGTGATGGAAGACCACAGATGAGTGTCTACATGTTCTAGGATCAATATGAACGAGTATTGATTAACCTGAAACAAACACGAATGAGTGTTGAAAGACCACGGACGAGTGTCTACACGTTCTAGGATCAATACGAACGAGTATTGATTAACCTGAAACAAACACGGACGAGTGTTGAAAGACCACGGACGAGTGTCTACACGTTCTAGGATCAATACGAACGAGTATTGATTAACCTAAAACAAACACAGACGAATGTTGAAAGACCACGGATGAGTGTCTACACGTTCTAGGATCAATACGAACTAGTATTGATTAACCTGAAACAAACACGGACGAGTGTTGAAAGACCACGGACGAGTGTCTACACATTCAAAGATCAATACGAACTAGTATTGATTAACCTGAAACAAACACGGACGAGTGTTGAAAGACCACGGACAAGTGTCTACACATTCTAAGATCAATACGAACGAGTATTGATTAACCTGAAACATACATGGACGAGTGTTGAAAGACCATGAACGAGTGTCTACACGTTCTAGGATCAATACGAACGAGTATTGATTAACCTGAAACAAACACGGACGGGTGTTGAAAGACCACGGCCGAGTGTCTACACGTTATAGGATCAATACGAACGAGTATTGATTAACTAAAAACAAACACGAACGAGTGTTGAAAGACCACGCATGAGTGTCTACACGTTCTAGGATCAATACGAACGAGTATTGATTAACATGAAATAAACACGGATGAGTGTTAAAAGACCACGGACGAGTGTCTGTATGTTTTAGGATCAATACGAGCGATTATTGATTAACCTGAAACAAACACAGATGAGTGTTGAAACACCAAGGATGAGTGTCTACACGTTCTAGGATCAATACGAACGAGTATTGATTAACCTGAAATAAACACAGACAAGTGTTGAAAGACCGCGGATGAGTGTCTACGCGTTCTAGATTCAATACGAACGAGTATTGTTTAACCTGAAACAAACACGGACGAGTGTTGAAAGATCACAGATGTGTGTCTACACATTCTAGGATCAATACGAACGAGTATTGATTAACCTGAAACAAACACGGACGAGTGTTGAAAGACCACAGACGAGTGTCTACATGTTCTAGGATCAATACGAACGAGTATTGATTAGCCTAAAACAAACACGGACGAGTGTTGAAAGACCACAGATGAGTGTCTACACGTTCTAGGATCAATATGAACGAGTATTGATTAACCTGAAACAAACACGGACGAGTGTTGAAAGACCGCGGACGAGTATCTACACGTTCTAGGATCAATACGAACGAGTATTGATTAACCTGAAATTAACACGGACGAGTGATGGAAGACCACGGACGAGTGTCTACATGTTCTAGGATCAATATGAACGAGTATTGATTAACCTGAAACAAACACGAATGAGTGTTGAAAGACCACGGACGAGTATCTACACGTTCTAGGATCAATACGAACGAGTATTGATTAACCTAAAACAAACACAGACGAATGTTGAAAGACCATGGATGAGTGTCTACACGTTCTAGGATCAATACGAACTAGTATTGATTAACCTGAAACAAACACGGACGAGTGTTGAAAGACCACGGACGAGTGTCTACACATTCAAAGATCAATACGAACTAGTATTGATTAACCTGAAACAAACACGGACGAGTGTTGAAAGACCGCGGACGAGTATCTACACGTTCTAGGATCAATACGAACGAGTATTGATTAACCTGAAATTAACACGGACGAGTGATGGAAGACCACGGACGAGTGTCTACATGTTCTAGGATCAATATGAACGAGTATTGATTAACCTGAAACAAACACGAATGAGTGTTGAAAGACCACGGACGAGTGTCTACACGTTCTAGGATCAATACGAACGAGTATTGATTAACCTAAAACAAACACAGACGAATGTTGAAAGACCATGGATGAGTGTCTACACGTTCTAGGATCAATACGAACTAGTATTGATTAACCTGAAACAAACACGGACGAGTGTTGAAAGACAACGGACGAGTGTCTACACATTCAAAGATCAATACGAACTAGTATTGATTAACCTGAAACAAACACGGACGAGTGTTGAAAGACCACGGACGAGTGTCTACACATTCTAAGATCAATACGAACGAGTATTGATTAACCTGAAACATACATGGACGAGTGTTGAAAGACCATGAACGAGTGTCTACACGTTCTAGGATCAATACGAACGAGTATTGATTAGCCTAAAACAAACACGGACGAGTGTTGAAAGACCACAGATGAGTGTCTACACATTCTACGATCAATATGAACGAGTATTGATTAACCTGAAACAAACACGGACGAGTGTTGAAAGACCGCGGACGAGTATCTACACGTTCAAGGATCAATATGAACGAGTATTGATTAACCTGAAATAAACACGGACGAGTGATGGAAGACCACGGACGAGTGTCTACATGTTCTAGGATCAATATGAACGAGTATTGATTAACCTGAAACAAACACGAATGAGTGTTGAAAGACCACGGATGAGTGTCTACACGTTCTAGGATCAATACGAACGAGTATTGATTAACCTGAAACAAACACGGACGAGTGTTGAAAGACCACGGACGAGTGTCTACACGTTCTAGGATCAATACGAACGAGTATTGATTAACCTAAAACAAACACAGACGAATGTTAAAAGACCATGGATGAGTGTCTACACGTTCTAGGATCAATACGAACTAGTATTGATTAACCTGAAACAAACACGGACGAGTGTTGAAAGACCACGGACGAGTGTCTACACATTCAAAGATCAATACGAACTAGTATTGATTAACCTGAAACAAACACGGACGAGTGTTGAAAGACCACGGACGAGTGTCTACACATTCTAAGATCAATACGAACGAGTATTGATTAACCTGAAACATACATGGACGAGTGTTGAAAGACCATGAACGAGTGTCTACACGTTCTAGGATCAATACGAACGAGTATTGATTAACCTGAAACAAATACGGACGGGTGTTGAAAGACCACAGCCGAGTGTCTACACGTTCTAGGATCAATACGAACGAGTATTGATTAACTAAAAACAAACATGAACGAGTGTTGAAAGACCACGTATGAGTGTCTACACGTTCTAGGATCAATACGAACGAGTATTGATTAACATGAAATAAACACGGATGAGTGTTAAAAGACCACGGACGAGTGTCTGTATGTTTTAGGATCAATACGAGCGATTATTGATTAACCTGAAACAAACACAGATGAGTGTTGAAACACCAAGGATGAGTGTCTACACGTTCTAGGATCAATACGAACGAGTATTGATTAACCTGAAACAAACACAGACAAGTGTTGAAAGACCGCGGATGAGTGTCTACGCGTTCGAGATTCAATACGAACGAGTATTGTTTAACCTGAAACAAACACGGACGAGTGTTGAAAGATCACAGATGTGTGTCTACACATTCTAGGATCAATACGAACGAGTATTGATTAACCTGAAACAAACACGGACGAGTGTTGAAAGACCACAGACGAGTGTCTACATGTTCTAGGATCAATACGAACGAGTATTGATTAGCCTAAAACAAACACGGACGAGTGTTGAAAGACCACAGATGAGTGTCTACACGTTCTAGGATCAATATGAACGAGTATTGATTAACCTGAAACAAACACGGATGAGTGTTGAAAGACCGCGGACGAGTATCTACACGTTCTAGGATCAATACGAACGAGTATTGATTAACCTGAAATTAACACGGACGAGTGATGGAAGACCACGGACGAGTATCTACATGTTCTAGGATCAATATGAACGAGTATTGATTAACCTGAAACAAACACGAATGAGTGTTGAAAGACCACGGACGAGTATCTACACGTTCTAGGATCAATACGAACGAGTATTGATTAACCTAAAACAAACACGGATGAGTGTTGAAAGACCACAGACGAGTGTCTATATGTTCTAGGATCAATACGAACGAGTATTGATTAACCTGAAACAAACACGGACGAGTGTTGAAAGACCATGGATGAGTGTCTACACGTTCAAGGATCATACGAACGAGTATTGATTAACCTAAAACAAACACAGACGAGTGTTGAAAGACTATGGATGAGTGTCTACACGTTCTAGGATCAATACGAACTAGTATTGATTAACCTGAAACAAACACGGACGAGTGTTGAAAGACCACGGACGAGTGTCTACATGTTCTAGGATCAATACAAACGAGTATTGATTAACCTGAAACAAACACGGACGAGTGTTGAAAGACCACGGATGAGCTTCTACGTGTTCTAGGATCAATATGAACGAGTATTGATTAACCTGAAACAAACACGGACGAGTGTTGAAAGACCACAGACGAGTGTCTACACATTCTAAGATCAATACGAACGAGTATTGATTAACCTGAAACAAACACGGACGAGTGTTGAAATACCATGAACGAGTGTCTACACGTTCTAGGATCAATACGAACGAGTATTGATTAACCTGAAACAAACACGGACGAGTGTTGAAAGACCACGGACGAGTGTCTACACGTTCTAGGATCAATACGAACGAGTATTGATTAACCAAAAACAAACACGAACGAGTGTTGAAAGACCACGAATGAGTGTCTACACGTTCTAGGATCAATACGAACGAGTATTGATTAACATGAAATAAACACGGACGAGTGTTGAAAGACCACGGACGAGTGTCTGTATGTTCTAGGATCAATACGAGCGAGTATTGATTAACCTGAAACAAACACAGACGAGTGTTGAAACACCAAGGATGAGTGTCTACACGTTCTAGGATCAATACGAACGAGTATTGATTAACCTGAAACAAACACAGACAAGTGTTGAAAGACCGCGGATGAGTGTCTACGCGTTCTAGATTCAATACGAACGTGTATTGTTTAACCTGAAACAAACACGGACGAGTGTTGAAAGATCACAGATGTGTGTCTACACATTCTAGGATCAATACGAATGATTATTGATTAACCTGAAACAAACACGGACGAGTGTTGAAAGACCACAGACGAGTGTCTACATGTTCTAGGATCAATACGAACGAGTATTGATTAGCCTAAAACAAACACGGACGAGTGTTGAAAGACCACAGATGAGTGTCTACACGTTCTAGGATCAATATGAACGAGTATTGATTAACCTGAAACAAACACGGACGAGTGTTGAAAGACCGCGGACGAGTATCTACACGTTCAAGGATCAATACGAATGAGTATTGATTAACCTGAAATAAACACAGACGAGTGATGGAAGACCACGGACGAGTGTCTACATGTTCTAGGATCAATATGAACGAGTATTGATTACCCTGAAACAAACACGAATGAGTGTTGAAAGACCACGGACGAGTGTCTACACGTTCTAGGATCAATACGAACGAGTATTGATTAACTTGAAACAAACACGGACGAGTGTTGAAAGACCACGGACGAGTGTCTACACGTTCTAGGATCAATACGAACGAGTATTGATTAACCTAAAACAAACACAGACGAGTGTTGAAAGACCATGGATGAGTGTCTACACGTTCTAGGATCAATATGAACGAGTATTGATTAACCTGAAACAAACACGGACGAGTGTTGAAAGACCGCGGACGAGTATCTACACGTTCTAGGATCAATACGAACGAGTATTGATTAACCTGAAATAATCACGGACGAGTGATGGAAGACCACGGACGAGTGTCTACATGTTTTAGGATCAATATGAACGAGTATTGATTAACCTGAATCAAACACGAATGAGTGTTGAAAGACCACGGACGAGTATCTACACGTTCTAGGATCAATACGAACGAGTATTGATTAACCTGAAACAAACACGGACGAGTGTTGAAAGACCACGGATGAGTGTCTACACGTTCAAGGATCATACGAACGAGTATTGATTAACCTAAAACAAACACAGACGAGTGTTGAAAGACCATGGATGAGTGTCTACACGTTCTAGAATCAATACGAACTAGTATTGATTAACCTGAAACAAACACGGACGAGTGTTGAAAGACCACGGACGAGTGTCTACATGTTCTAGGATCAATACAAACGAGTATTGATTAACCTGAAACAAACACGGATGAGTGTTGAAAGACCACGGATGAGCTTCTACGTGTTCTAGGATCAATATGAACGAGTATTGATTAACCTGAAACAAACACGGACGAGTGTTGAAAGACCACGGACGAGTGTCTACACATTCTAAGATCAATACGAACGAGTATTGATTAACCTGAAACAAACACGGACGAGTGATGAAAGACCACGGACGAGTGTCTACATGTTCTAGGATCAATATGAACGAGTATTGATTAACCTGAAACAAACACGAATGAGTGTTGAAAGACCACGGACGAGTGTCTACACGTTCTAGGATCAATACGAACGAGTATTGATTAACCTGAAACAAACACGGACGAGTGTTGAAAGACCACGGACGAGTGTCTACACGTTCTAGGATCAATACGAACGAGTATTGATTAACTAAAAACAAACACGAACGAGTGTTGAAAGACCACGCATGAGTGTCTACACATTCTAGGATCAATACGAACGAGTATTGATTAACATGAAATAAACACGGATGAGTGTTAAAAGACCACGGACGAGTGTCTGTATGTTCTAGGATCAATACGAGCGATTATTGATTAACCTGAAACAAACACAGATGAGTGTTGAAACACCAAGGATGAGTGTCTACACGTTCTAGGATCAATACGAACGAGTATTGATTAACCTGAAACAAACACGGACGAGTGTTGAAAGACCACGGATGAGTGTCTACACGTTCAAGGATCATACGAACGAGTATTGATTAACCTAAAACAAACACAGACGAGTGTTGAAAGACCATGGATGAGTGTCTACACGTTCTAGAATCAATACGAACTAGTATTGATTAACCTGAAACAAACACGGACGAGTGTTGAAAGACCACGGACGAGTGTCTACATGTTCTAGGATCAATACAAACGAGTATTGATTAACCTGAAACAAACACGGATGAGTGTTGAAAGACCACGGATGAGCTTCTACGTGTTCTAGGATCAATATGAACGAGTATTGATTAACCTGAAACAAACACGGACGAGTGTTGAAAGACCACGGACGAGTGTCTACACATTCTAAGATCAATACGAACGAGTATTGATTAACCTGAAACAAACACGGACGAGTGATGAAAGACCACGGACGAGTGTCTACATGTTCTAGGATCAATATGAACGAGTATTGATTAACCTGAAACAAACACGAATGAGTGTTGAAAGACCACGGACGAGTGTCTACACGTTCTAGGATCAATACGAACGAGTATTGATTAACCTGAAACAAACACGGACGAGTGTTGAAAGACCACGGACGAGTGTCTACACGTTCTAGGATCAATACGAACGAGTATTGATTAACTAAAAACAAACACGAACGAGTGTTGAAAGACCACGCATGAGTGTCTACACATTCTAGGATCAATACGAACGAGTATTGATTAACATGAAATAAACACGGATGAGTGTTAAAAGACCACGGACGAGTGTCTGTATGTTCTAGGATCAATACGAGCGATTATTGATTAACCTGAAACAAACACAGATGAGTGTTGAAACACCAAGGATGAGTGTCTACACGTTCTAGGATCAATACGAACGAGTATTGATTAACCTGAAACAAACACAGACAAGTGTTGAAAGACCGCGGATGAGTGTCTACGCGTTCTAGATTCAATACGAATGAGTATTGTTTAACCTGAAACAAACACGGACGAGTGTTGATAGATCACAGATGTGTGTCTACACATTCTAGGATCAATACGAACGAGTATTGATTAACCTGAAACAAACACGGACGAGTGTTGAAAGACCACAGACGAGTGTCTACATGTTCTAGGATCAATACGAACGAGTATTGATTAGCCTAAAACAAACACGGACGAGTGTTGAAATACCACAGATGAGTGTCTACACGTTCTAGGATCAATATGAACGAGTATTGATTAACCTGAAACAAACACGGACGAGTGTTGAAAGACTGCGGACGAGTATCTACACGTTCTAGGATCAATACGAACGAGTATTGATTAACCTGAAATAAACACGGACAAGTGATGGAAGACCACGGACGAGTGTCTACATGTTTTAGGATCAATATGAACGAGTATTGATTAACCTGAAAGAAACACGAATGAGTGTTGAAAGACCAAGGACGAGTATCTACACGTTCTAGGATCAATACGAACGAGTATTGATTAACCTAAAACAAACACGGACGAGTGTTGAAAGACCACAGACGAGTGTCTATACGTTCTAGGATCAATACGAACGAGTATTGATTAACCTGAAACAAACACGGACGAGTGTTGAAAGACCACGGATGAGTGTCTACACGTTCAAGGATCATACGAACGAGTATTGATTAACCTAAAACAAACACAGACGAGTGTTGAAAGACCATGGATGAGTGTCTACACATTCTAGAATCAATACGAACTAGTATTGATTAACCTGAAACAAACACGGACGAGTGTTGAAAGACCACGGACGAGTGTCTACATGTTCTAGGATCAATACAAACGAGTATTGATTAACCTGAAACAAACACGGACGAGTGTTGAAAGACCACGGATGAGCTTCTACGTGTTCTAGGATCAATATGAACGAGTATTGATTAACCTGAAACAAACACGAATGAGTGTTAAAAGACCACGGACGAGTGTCTACACGTTCTAGGATCAATACGAACGAGTATTAATTAACCTGAAACAAACACGGACGAGTGTTGAAAGACCACGGACGAGTGTCTACACGTTCTAGGATCAATACGAACGAGTATTGATTAACCTAAAATAAACACAGACGAGTGTTGAAAGACCATGGATGAGTGTCTACACGGTCTAGGATCAATACGAACTAGTATTGATTAACCTGAAACAAACACGGACTAGTGGTGAAAGACCACGGACGAGTGTCTACATGTTCTAGGATCAATACGAACGACTATTGATTAGCCTAAAACAAACACGGACGAGTGTTGAAAGACCACAGATGAGTGTCTACACGTTCTAGGATCAATACGAACGAGTATTGATTAACCTGAAACAAACACGGACGAGTGTTGAAAGACCATGAACGAGTGTCTACACGTTCTAGGATCAATACGAACGAGTATTGATTAACCTAAAACAAACACTGACGAGTGTTGAAAGACCATGGATGAGTGTCTACACGTTCTAGGATCAATACGAACTAGTATTGATTAACCTGAAACAAACACGGACGAGTGTTGAAAGACCACGGACGAGTGTCTACACATTCAAAGATCAATACGAACTAGTATTGATTAACCTGAAACAAACACGGACGAGTGTTGAAAGACCACGGACGAGTGTCTACACATTCTAAGATCAATACGAACGAGTATTGATTAACCTGAAACAAACATGGACGAGTGTTGAAAGACCATGAACGAGTGTCTACACGTTCTAGGATCAATACGAACGAGTATTGATTAACCTGAAACAAACACATACGTGTGTTGAAAGACCACGGCCGAGTGTCTACACGTTCTAGGATCAATACGAACGAGTATTGATTAACTAAAAACAAACACGAACGAGTGTTGAAAGACCACGCATGAGTGTCTACATGTTCTAGGATCAATACGAACGAGTATTGATTAACATGAAATAAACACGGATGAGTGTTAAAAGACCACGGACGAGTGTCTGTATGTTCTAGGATCAATACGAGCGATTATTGATTAACCTGAAACAAACACAGATGAGTGTTGAAACACCAAGGATGAGTGTCTACACGTTCTAGGATCAATACGAACGAGTATTGATTAACCTGAAACAAACACAGACAAGTGTTGAAAGACCGCGGATGAGTGTCTACGCGTTCTAGATTCAATACGAACGAGTATTGTTTAACCTGAAACAAACACGGACGAGTGTTGATAGATCACAGATGTGTGTCTACACATTCTAGGATCAATACGAACGAGTATTGATTAACCTGAAACAAACACGGACGAGTGTTGAAAGACCACAGACGAGTGTCTACATGTTCTAGGATCAATACGAACGAGTATTGATTAGCCTAAAACAAACACAGACGAGTGTTGAAAGACCGCGGACGAGTATCTACACGTTCAAGGATCAATATGAACGAGTATTGATTAACCTGAAATAAACACGGACGAGTGATGGAAGACCACGGACGAGTGTCTACATGTTCTAGGATCAATATGAACGAGTATTGATTAACCTGAAACAAACACGAATGAGTGTTGAAAGACCACGGACGAGTGTCTACACGTTCTAGGATCAATACGAACGAGTATTGATTAACCTGAAACAAACACGGACGAGTGTTGCAAGACCACGGACGAGTGTCTACACGTTCTAGGATCAATACGAACGAGTATTGATTAACCTAAAACAAACACGGACGAGTGTTGAAAGACCACAGACGAGTGTCTATACGTTCTAGGATCAATACGAACGAGTATTGATTAACCTGAAACAAACACGGACGAGTGTTGAAAGACCACGGATGAGTGTCTACACGTTCAAGGATCATACGAACGAGTATTGATTAACCTAAAACAAACACAGACGAGTGTTGAAAGACCATGGATGAGTTTCTACACGTTCTAGAATCAATACGAACTAGTATTGATTAACCTGAAACAAACACGGACGAGTGTTGAAAGACCACGGACGAGTGTCTACATGTTCTAGGATCAATACAAACGAGTATTGATTAACCTGAAACAAACACGGACGAGTGTTGAAAGACCACGGATGAGCTTCTACGTGTTCTAGGTTCAATATGAACGAGTATTGATTAACCTGAAACAAACACGGACGAGTGTTGAAAGACCACGGACGAGTGTCTACACATTCTAAGATCAATACGAACGAGTATTGATTAACCTGAAACAAACACGGACGAGTGATGAAAGACCATGGACGAGTGTCTACATGTTCTAGGATCAATATGAACGAGTATTGATTAACCTGAAACAAACACGGACGAGTGTTGAAAGACCGCGGACGAGTATCTACACGTTCAAGGATCAATACGAACGAGTATTGATTAACCTGAAATAAACACGGACGAGTGATGGAAGACCACGGACGAGTGTCTACATGTTCTAGGATAAATATGAACGAGTATAGATTAACCTAAAACAAACACGAATGAGTGTTGAAAGACCACGGACGAGTGTCTACACGTTCTAGGATCAATACGAATGAGTATTGATTAACTTAAAACAAACACGGACGAGTGTTGAAAGACCACGGACGAGTGTCTACACGTTCTAGGATCAATACGAACGAGTATTGATTAACCTAAAACAAACACAGACGAGTGTTGAAAGACCATGGATGAGTGTCTACACATTCTAGGATCAATACGAACTAGTATTGATTAACCTGAAACAAACACGGACGAGTGTTGAAAGACCACGGACGAGTGTCTACACATTCTAAGATCAATACGAACGAGTATTGATTAACCTGAAACAAACATGGACGAGTGTTGAAAGACCATGAACGAGTGTCTACACGTTCTAGGATCAATACGAACGAGTATTGATTAACCTGAAACAAACACGGACGGGTGTTGAAAGACCACGGCCGAGTGTCTAGACGTTCTAGGATCAATACGAACGAGTATTGATTAACTAAAAACAAACACGAACGAGTGTTGAAAGACCACGCATGAGTGTCTACACGTTCTAGGATCAATACGAACGAGTATTGATTAACATGAAATAAACACGGATGAGTGTTAAAAGACCACGGACGAGTGTCTGTATGTTCTAGGATCAATACGAGCGATTATTGATTAACCTGAAACAAACACATATGAGTGTTGAAACACCAAGGATGAGTGTCTACACGTTCTAGGATCAATACGAACGAGTATTGATTAACCTGAAACAAACACAGACAAGTGTTGAAAGACCGCGGATGAGTGTCTACGCATTCTAGATTCAATACGAACGAGTATTGTTTAACCTGAAACAAACACAGACGAGTGTTGATAGATCACAGATGTGTGTCTACACATTCTAGGATCAATACGAACGAGTATTGATTAACCTGAAACAAACACGGACGAGTGTTGAAAGACCACAGATGAGTGTCTACACGTTCTAGGATCAATACGAACGAGTATTGATTAACCTAAAACAAACACGGACGAGTGTTGAAAGACCACAGACGAGTGTCTATACGTTCTAGGATCAATACGAACGAGTATTGATTAACCTGAAACAAACACGGACAAGTGTTGAAAGACCACGGATGAGTGTCTACACGTTCAAGGATCATACGAACGAGTATTGATTAACCTAAAACAAACACAGACGAGTGTTGAAAGACCATGGATGAGTGTCTACACGTTCTAGAATCAATACGAACTCGTATTGATTAACCTGAAACAAACACGGACGAGTGTTGAAAGACCACGGACGAGTGTCTACATGTTCTAGGATCAATACAAACGAGTATTGATTAACCTGAAACAAACACGGACGAGTGTTGAAAGACCACGGATGAGCTTCTACGTGTTCTAGGATCAATATGAACGAGTATTGATTAACCTGAAACAAACACGGACGAGTGTTGAAAGACCACGGACGAGTGTCTACACATTCTAAGATCAATACGAACGAGTATTGATTAACCTAAAACAAACACGGACGAGTGATGAAAGACCACGGACGAGAGTCTACATGTTCTAGGATCAATATGAACGAGTATTGATTAACCTGAAACAAACACGAATGAGTGTTGAAAGACCACGGACGAGTGTCTACACGTTCTAAGATCAATACGAACGAGTATTGATTAACCTGAAACAAACACGGACGAGTGTTGAAAGACCACGGACGAGTGTCTACACGTTCTAGGATCAATACGAACGAGTATTGATTAACTAAAAACAAACACGAACGAGTGTTGAAAGACCACGCATGAGTGTCTACACGTTCTAGGATCAATACGAACGAGTATTGATTAACATGAAATAAACACGGATGAGTGTTAAAAGACCACGGACGAGTGTCTGTATGTTCTAGGATCAATACGAGCGATTATTGATTAACCTGAAACAAACACAGATGAGTGTTGAAACACCAAGGATGAGTGTCTACACGTTCTAGGATCAATACGAACGAGTATTGATTAACCTGAAACAAACACAGACAAGTGTTGAAAGACCGCGGATGAGTGTCTACGCGTTCTAGATTCAATACGAATGAGTATTGTTTAACCTGAAACAAACACGGACGAGTGTTGATAGATCACAGATGTGTGTCTACACATTCTAGGATCAATACGAACGAGTATTGATTAACCTGAAACAAACACGGACGAGTGTTGAAAGACCACAGACGAGTGTCTACATGTTCTAGGATCAATACGAACGAGTATTGATTAGCCTAAAACAAACACGGACGAGTGTTGAAATACCACAGATGAGTGTCTACACGTTCTAGGATCAATATGAACGAGTATTGATTAACCTGAAACAAACACGGACGAGTGTTGAAAGACCGCGGACGAGTATCTACACGTTCTAGGATCAATACGAACGAGTATTGATTAACCTGAAATAAACACGGACAAGTGATGGAAGACCACGGACGAGTGTCTACATGTTTTAGGATCAATATGAACGAGTATTGATTAACCTGAAACAAACACGAATGAGTGTTGAAAGACCAAGGACGAGTATCTACACGTTCTAGGATCAATACGAACGAGTATTGATTAACCTAAAACAAACACGGACGAGTGTTGAAAGACCACAGACGAGTGTCTATACGTTCTAGGATCAATAAGAACGAGTATTGATTAACCTGAAACAAACACGGACGAGTGTTGAAAGACCACGGATGAGTGTCTACACGTTCAAGGATCATACGAACGAGTATTGATTAACCTAAAACAAACACAGACGAGTGTTGAAAGACCATGGATGAGTGTCTACACATTCTAGAATCAATACGAACTAGTATTGATTAACCTGAAACAAACACGGACGAGAGTTGAAAGACCACGGACGAGTGTCTACATGTTCTATGATCAATACAAACGAGTATTGATTAACCTGAAACAAACACGGACGAGTGTTAAAAGACCACGGATGAGCTTCTACGTGTTCTAGGATCAATATGAACGAGTATTGATTAACCTGAAACAAACACGAATGAGTGTTGAAAGACCACGGACGAGTGTCTACACGTTCTAGGATCAATACGAACGAGTATTGATTAACCTGAAACAAACACGGACGAGTGTTGAAAGACCACGGACGAGTGTCTACACGTTCTAGGATCAATACGAACGAGTATTGATTAACCTAAAATAAACACAGACGAGTGTTGAAAGACCATGGATGAGTGTCTACACGTTCTAGGATCAATACGAACTAGTATTGATTAACCTGAAACAAACACGGACTAGTGGTGAAAGACCACGGACGAGTGTCTACATGTTCTAGGATCAATACGAACGAGTATTGATTAGCCTAAAACAAACACGGACGAGTGTTGAAAGACCACAGATGAGTGTCTACACGTTCTAGGATCAATATGAACGAGTATTGATTAACCTGAAACAAACACGGACGAGTGTTGAAAGACCGCGGACGAGTATCTACACGTTCAAGGATCAATATGAACGAGTATTGATTAACCTGAAATAAACACGGACGAGTGATGGAAGACCACGGACGAGTGTCTACATGTTCTAGGATCAATATGAACGAGTATTGATTAACCTGAAACAAACACGAATGAGTGTTGAAAGACCACGGACGAGTGTCTACACGTTCTAGGATCAATACGAACGAGTATTGATTAACCTGAAACAAACACGGACGAGTGTTGAAAGACCACGGACGAGTGTCTACACGTTCTAGGATCAATACGAACGAGTATTGATTAACCTAAAACAAACACAGACGAGTGTTGAAAGACCATGGATGAGTGTCTACACGTCCTAGGATCAATACGAACTAGTATTGATTAACCTGAAACAAACACGGACGAGTGTTGAAAGACCACGGACGAGTGTCTACACATTCAAAGATCAATACGAACTAGTATTGATTAACCTGAAACAAACACGGACGAGTGTTGAAAGACCACGGACGAGTGTCTACACATTCTAAGATCAATACGAACGAGTATTCATTAACCTGAAACAAACATGGACGAGTGTTGAAAGACCATGAACGAGTGTCTACACGTTCTAGGATCAATACGAACGAGTATTGATTAACCTGAAACAAACACATACGTGTGTTGAAAGACCACGGCCGAGTGTCTACACGTTCTAGGATCAATACGAACGAGTATTGATTAACTAAAAACAAACACGAACGAGTGTTGAAAGACCACGCATGAGTGTCTACACGTTCTAGGATCAATACGAACGAGTATTGATTAACATGAAATAAACACGGATGAGTGTTAAAAGACCACGGACGAGTGTCTGTATGTTCTAGGATCAATACGAGCGATTATTGATTAACCTGAAACAAACACAGATGAGTGTTGAAACACCAAGGATGAGTGTCTACACGTTCTAGGATCAATACGAACGAGTATTGATTAACCTGAAACAAACACAGACAAGTGTTGAAAGACCACGGATGAGTGTCTACGCGTTCTAGATTCAATACGAACGAGTATTGTTTAACCTGAAACAAACACGGACGAGTGTTGATAGATCACAGATGTGTGTCTACACATTCTAGGATCAATACGAACGAGTATTGATTAACCTGAAACAAACACGGACGAGTGTTGAAAGACCGCGGACGAGTATCTACACGTTCAAGGATCAATATGAACGAGTATTGATTAACCTGAAATAAACATGGACGAGTGATGGAAGACCACGGACGAGTGTCTACATGTTCTAGGATCAATATGAACGAGTATTGATTAACCTGAAACAAACACGAATGAGTGTTGAAAGACCACGGACGAGTGTCTACACGTTCTAGGATCAATACGAACGAGTATTGATTAACCTGAAACAAACACGGACGAGTGTTGAAAGACCACGGACGAGTGTCTACACGTTCTAGGATCAATACGAACGAGTATTGATTAACCTAAAACAAACACGGACGAGTGTTGAAAGACCACAGACGAGTGTCTATACGTTCTAGGATCAATACGTACGAGTATTGATTAACCTGAAACAAACACGGACGAGTGTTGAAAGACCACGGATGAGTGTCTACACGTTCAAGGATCATACGAACGAGTATTGATTAACCTAAAACAAACACAGACGAGTGTTGAAAGACCATGGATGAGTGTCTACACGTTCTAGAATCAATACGAACTAGTATTGATTAACCTGAAACAAACACGGACGAGTGTTGAAAGACCACGGACGAGTGTCTACATGTTCTAGGATCAATACAAATGAGTATTGATTAACCTGAAACAAACACGGACGAGTGTTGAAAGACCACGGATGAGCTTCTGCGTGTTCTAGGATCAATATGAACGAGTATTGATTAACCTGAAACAAACACGGACGAGTGTTGAAAGACCACGGACGAGTGTCTACACATTCTAAGATCAATACGAACGAGTATTGATTAACCTGAAACAAACACGGACGAGTGATGAAAGACCATGGACGAGTGTCTACATGTTCTAGGATCAATATGAACGAGTATTGATTAACCTGAAACAAACACGGACGAGTGTTGAAAGACCGCGGACGAGTATCTACACGTTCAAGGATCAATACGAACGAGTATTGATTAACCTGAAATAAACACGGACGAGTGATGGAAGACCACGGACGAGTGTCTACATGTTCTAGGATCAATATGAACGAGTATTGATTAACCTAAAACAAACACGAATGAGTGTTGAAAGACCACGGACGAGTGTCTACACGTTCTAGGATCAATACGAACGAGTATTGATTAACTTGAAACAAACACGGACGAGTGTTGAAAGACCACGGACGAGTGTCTACACGTTCTAGGATCAATACGAACGAGTATTGATTAACCTAAAACAAACACAGACGAGTGTTGAAAGACCATGGATGAGTGTCTACACGTTCTAGGATCAATACGAACTAGTATTGATTAACCTGAAACAAACACGGACGAGTGTTGAAAGACCACGGACGAGTGTCTACACATTCAAAGATCAATACGAACTAGTATTGATTAACCTGAAACAAACACGGACGAGTGTTGAAAGACCACGGACGAGTGTCTACACATTCTAAGATCAATACGAACGAGTATTGATTAACCTGAAACAAACATGGACGAGTGTTGAAAGACCATGAACGAGTGTCTACACGTTCTAGGATCAATACGAACGAGTATTGATTAACCTGAAACAAACACGGACGGGTGTTGAAAGACCACGGTCAAGTGTCTAGACGTTCTAGGATCAATACGAACGAGTATTGATTAACTAAAAACAAACACGAACGAGTGTTGAAAGACCACGCATGAGTGTCTACACGTTCTAGGATCAATACGAACGAGTATTGATTAACATGAAATAAACACGGATGAGTGTTAAAAGACCACGGACGAGTGTCTGTATGTTCTAGGATCAATACGAGCGATTATTGATTAACCTGAAACAAACACAGATGAGTGTTGAAACACCAAGGATGAGTGTCTACACGTTCTAGGATCAATACGAACGAGTATTGATTAACCTGAAACAAACACAGACAAGTGTTGAAAGACCGCGGATGAGTGTCTACGCGTTCTAGATTCAATACGAACGAGTATTGTTTAACCTGAAACAAACACGGACGAGTGTTGATAGATCACAGATGTGTGTCTACACATTCTAGGACCAATACGAACGAGTATTGATTAACCTGAAACAAACACGGACGAGTGTTGAAAGACCACAGATGAGTGTCTACATGTTCTAGGATCAATACGAACGAGTATTGATTAGCCTAAAACAAACACGGACGAGTGTTGAAAGACCACAGATGAGTGTCTACACGTTCTAGGATCAATATGAACGAGTATTGATTAACCTGAAACAAACACGGACGAGTGTTGAAAGACCGCGGACGAGTATCTACACGTTCTAGGATCAATACGAACGAGTATTGATTAACCTGAAATAAACACGGACGAGTGATGGAAGACCACGGACGAGTGTCTACATGTTTTAGGATCAATATGAACGAGTATTGATTAACTTGAAACAAACACGAATGAGTGTTGAAAGACCACGGACGAGTGTCTACACGTTCTAGGATCAATACGAACGAGTATTGATTAACCTGAAACAAACACGGACGAGTGTTGAAAGACCACGGACGAGTGTCTACACGTTCTAGGATCAATACGAACGAGTATTGATTAACCTAAAACAAACACAGACGAGTGTTGAAAGACCATGGATGAGTGTCTACACGTTCTAGGATCAATACGAACTAGTATTGATTAACCTGAAACAAACACGGACGAGTGTTGAAAGACCACGGACGAGTGTCTACACATTCAAAGATCAATACGAACTAGTATTGATTAACCTGAAACAAACACGGACGAGTGTTGAAAGACCACGGACGAGTGTCTACACATTCTAAGATCAATACGAACGAGTATTGATTAACCTAAAACAAACACGGACGAGTGATGAAAGACCACGGACGAGAGTCTACATGTTCTAGGATCAATATGAACGAGTATTGATTAACCTGAAACAAACACGAATGAGTGTTGAAAGACCACGGACGAGTGTCTACACGTTCTAGGATCAATACGAACGAGTATTGATTAACCTGAAACAAACACGGACGAGTGTTGAAAGACCACGGACGAGTGTCTACACGTTCTAGGATCAATACGAACGAGTATTGATTAACTAAAAACAAACACGAACGAGTGTTGAAAGACCACGCATGAGTGTCTACACGTTCTAGGATCAATACGAACGAGTATTGATTAACATGAAATAAACACGGATGAGTGTTAAAAGACCACGGACGAGTGTCTGTATGTTCTAGGATCAATACGAGCGATTATTGATTAACCTGAAACAAACACAGACGAGTGTTGAAAGACCATGGATGAGTGTCTACACATTCTAGAATCAATACGAACTAGTATTGATTAACCTGAAACAAACACGGACGAGAGTTGAAAGACCACGGACGAGTGTCTACATGTTCTATGATCAATACAAACGAGTATTGATTAACCTGAAACAAACACGGACGAGTGTTAAAAGACCACGGATGAGCTTCTACGTGTTCTAGGATCAATATGAACGAGTATTGATTAACCTGAAACAAACACGAATGAGTGTTGAAAGACCACGGACGAGTGTCTACACGTTCTAGGATCAATACGAACGAGTATTGATTAACCTGAAACAAACACGGACGAGTGTTGAAAGACCACGGACGAGTGTCTACACGTTCTAGGATCAATACGAACGAGTATTGATTAACCTAAAATAAACACAGACGAGTGTTGAAAGACCATGGATGAGTGTCTACACGTTCTAGGATCAATACGAACTAGTATTGATTAACCTGAAACAAACACGGACTAGTGGTGAAAGACCACGGACGAGTGTCTACATGTTCTAGGATCAATACGAACGAGTATTGATTAGCCTAAAACAAACACGGACGAGTGTTGAAAGACCACAGATGAGTGTCTACACGTTCTAGGATCAATATGAACGAGTATTGATTAACCTGAAACAAACACGGACGAGTGTTGAAAGACCGCGGACGAGTATCTACACGTTCAAGGATCAATATGAACGAGTATTGATTAACCTGAAATAAACATGGACGAGTGATGGAAGACCACGGACGAGTGTCTACATGTTCTAGGATCAATATGAACGAGTATTGATTAACCTGAAACAAACACGAATGAGTGTTGAAAGACCACGGACGAGTGTCTACACGTTCTAGGATCAATACGAACGAGTATTGATTAACCTGAAACAAACACGGACGAGTGTTGAAAGACCACGGACGAGTGTCTACACGTTCTAGGATCAATACGAACGAGTATTGATTAACCTAAAACAAACACAGACGAGTGTTGAAAGACCATGGATGAGTGTCTACACGTCCTAGGATCAATACGAACTAGTATTGATTAACCTGAAACAAACACGGACGAGTGTTGAAAGACCACGGACGAGTGTCTACACATTCAAAGATCAATACGAACTAGTATTGATTAACCTGAAACAAACACGGACGAGTGTTGAAAGACCACGGACGAGTGTCTACACATTCTAAGATCAATACGAACGAGTATTCATTAACCTGAAACAAACATGGACGAGTGTTGAAAGACCATGAACGAGTGTCTACACGTTCTAGGATCAATACGAACGAGTATTGATTAACCTGAAACAAACACATACGTGTGTTGAAAGACCACGGCCGAGTGTCTACACGTTCTAGGATCAATACGAACGAGTATTGATTAACTAAAAACAAACACGAACGAGTGTTGAAAGACCACGCATGAGTGTCTACACGTTCTAGGATCAATACGAACGAGTATTGATTAACATGAAATAAACACGGATGAGTGTTAAAAGACCACGGACGAGTGTCTGTATGTTCTAGGATCAATACGAGCGATTATTGATTAACCTGAAACAAACACAGATGAGTGTTGAAACACCAAGGATGAGTGTCTACACGTTCTAGGATCAATACGAACGAGTATTGATTAACCTGAAACAAACACAGACAAGTGTTGAAAGACCACGGATGAGTGTCTACGCGTTCTAGATTCAATACGAACGAGTATTGTTTAACCTGAAACAAACACGGACGAGTGTTGATAGATCACAGATGTGTGTCTACACATTCTAGGATCAATACGAACGAGTATTGATTAACCTGAAACAAACACGGACGAGTGTTGAAAGACCGCGGACGAGTATCTACACGTTCAAGGATCAATATGAACGAGTATTGATTAACCTGAAATAAACATGGACGAGTGATGGAAGACCACGGACGAGTGTCTACATGTTCTAGGATCAATATGAACGAGTATTGATTAACCTGAAACAAACACGAATGAGTGTTGAAAGACCACGGACGAGTGTCTACACGTTCTAGGATCAATACGAACGAGTATTGATTAACCTGAAACAAACACGGACGAGTGTTGAAAGACCACGAACGAGTGTCTACACGTTCTAGGATCAATACGAACGAGTATTGATTAACCTAAAACAAACACGGACGAGTGTTGAAAGACCACAGACGAGTGTCTATACGTTCTAGGATCAATACGTACGAGTATTGATTAACCTGAAACAAACACGGACGAGTGTTGAAAGACCACGGATGAGTGTCTACACGTTCAAGGATCATACGAACGAGTATTGATTAACCTAAAACAAACACAGACGAGTGTTGAAAGACCATGGATGAGTGTCTACACGTTCTAGAATCAATACGAACTAGTATTGATTAACCTGAAACAAACACGGACGAGTGTTGAAAGACCACGGACGAGTGTCTACATGTTCTAGGATCAATACAAATGAGTATTGATTAACCTGAAACAAACACGGACGAGTGTTGAAAGACCACGGATGAGCTTCTGCGTGTTCTAGGATCAATATGAACGAGTATTGATTAACCTGAAACAAACACGGACGAGTGTTGAAAGACCACGGACGAGTGTCTACACATTCTAAGATCAATACGAACGAGTATTGATTAACCTGAAACAAACACGGACGAGTGATGAAAGACCATGGACGAGTGTCTACATGTTCTAGGATCAATATGAACGAGTATTGATTAACCTGAAACAAACACGGACGAGTGTTGAAAGACCGCGGACGAGTATCTACACGTTCAAGGATCAATACGAACGAGTATTGATTAACCTGAAATAAACACGGACGAGTGATGGAAGACCACGGACGAGTGTCTACATGTTCTAGGATCAATATGAACGAGTATTGATTAACCTAAAACAAACACGAATGAGTGTTGAAAGACCACGGACGAGTGTCTACACGTTCTAGGATCAATACGAACGAGTATTGATTAACTTGAAACAAACACGGACGAGTGTTGAAAGACCACGGACGAGTGTCTACACGTTCTAGGATCAATACGAACGAGTATTGATTAACCTAAAACAAACACAGACGAGTGTTGAAAGACCATGGATGAGTGTCTACACGTTCTAGGATCAATACGAACTAGTATTGATTAACCTGAAACAAACACGGACGAGTGTTGAAAGACCACGGACGAGTGTCTACACATTCAAAGATCAATACGAACTAGTATTGATTAACCTGAAACAAACACGGACGAGTGTTGAAAGACCACGGACGAGTGTCTACACATTCTAAGATCAATACGAACGAGTATTGATTAACCTGAAACAAACATGGACGAGTGTTGAAAGACCATGAACGAGTGTCTACACGTTCTAGGATCAATACGAACGAGTATTGATTAACCTGAAACAAACACGGACGGGTGTTGAAAGACCACGGTCAAGTGTCTAGACGTTCTAGGATCAATACGAACGAGTATTGATTAACTAAAAACAAACACGAACGAGTGTTGAAAGACCACGCATGAGTGTCTACACGTTCTAGGATCAATACGAACGAGTATTGATTAACATGAAATAAACACGGATGAGTGTTAAAAGACCACGGACGAGTGTCTGTATGTTCTAGGATCAATACGAGCGATTATTGATTAACCTGAAACAAACACAGATGAGTGTTGAAACACCAAGGATGAGTGTCTACACGTTCTAGGATCAATACGAACGAGTATTGATTAACCTGAAACAAACACAGACAAGTGTTGAAAGACCGCGGATGAGTGTCTACGCGTTCTAGATTCAATACGAACGAGTATTGTTTAACCTGAAACAAACACGGACGAGTGTTGATAGATCACAGATGTGTGTCTACACATTCTAGGACCAATACGAACGAGTATTGATTAACCTGAAACAAACACGGACGAGTGTTGAAAGACCACAGATGAGTGTCTACATGTTCTAGGATCAATACGAACGAGTATTGATTAGCCTAAAACAAACACGGACGAGTGTTGAAAGACCACAGATGAGTGTCTACACGTTCTAGGATCAATATGAACGAGTATTGATTAACCTGAAACAAACACGGACGAGTGTTGAAAGACCGCGGACGAGTATCTACACGTTCTAGGATCAATACGAACGAGTATTGATTAACCTGAAATAAACACGGACGAGTGATGGAAGACCACGGACGAGTGTCTACATGTTTTAGGATCAATATGAACGAGTATTGATTAACTTGAAACAAACACGAATGAGTGTTGAAAGACCACGGACGAGTGTCTACACGTTCTAGGATCAATACGAACGAGTATTGATTAACCTGAAACAAACACGGACGAGTGTTGAAAGACCACGGACGAGTGTCTACACGTTCTAGGATCAATACGAACGAGTATTGATTAACCTAAAACAAACACAGACGAGTGTTGAAAGACCATGGATGAGTGTCTACACGTTCTAGGATCAATACGAACTAGTATTGATTAACCTGAAACAAACACGGACGAGTGTTGAAAGACCACGGACGAGTGTCTACACATTCAAAGATCAATACGAACTAGTATTGATTAACCTGAAACAAACACGGACGAGTGTTGAAAGACCACGGACGAGTGTCTACACATTCTAAGATCAATACGAACGAGTATTGATTAACCTAAAACAAACACGGACGAGTGATGAAAGACCACGGACGAGAGTCTACATGTTCTAGGATCAATATGAACGAGTATTGATTAACCTGAAACAAACACGAATGAGTGTTGAAAGACCACGGACGAGTGTCTACACGTTCTAGGATCAATACGAACGAGTATTGATTAACCTGAAACAAACACGGACGAGTGTTGAAAGACCACGGACGAGTGTCTACACGTTCTAGGATCAATACGAACGAGTATTGATTAACTAAAAACAAACACGAACGAGTGTTGAAAGACCACGCATGAGTGTCTACACGTTCTAGGATCAATACGAACGAGTATTGATTAACATGAAATAAACACGGATGAGTGTTAAAAGACCACGGACGAGTGTCTGTATGTTCTAGGATCAATACGAGCGATTATTGATTAACCTGAAACAAACACAGATGAGTGTTGAAACACCAAGGATGAGTGTCTACACGTTCTAGGATCAATACGAACGAGTATTGATTAACCTGAAACAAACACAGACAAGTGTTGAAAGACCGCGGATGAGTGTCTACGCGTTCTAGATTCAATACGAACGAGTATTGTTTAACCTGAAACAAACACGGACGAGTGTTGATAGATCACAGATGTGTGTCTACACATTCTAGGATCAATACGAACGAGTATTGATTAACCTGAAACAAACACGGACGAGTGTTGAAAGACCACAGACGAGTGTCTACATGTTCTAGGATCAATACGAACGAGTATTGATTAGCCTAAAACAAACACAGACGAGTGTTGAAAGACCGCGGACGAGTATCTACACGTTCAAGGATCAATATGAACGAGTATTGATTAACCTGAAATAAACACGGACGAGTGATGGAAGACCACGGACGAGTGTCTACATGTTCTAGGATCAATATGAACGAGTATTGATTAACCTGAAACAAACACGAATGAGTGTTGAAAGACCACGGACGAGTGTCTACACGTTCTAGGATCAATACGAACGAGTATTGATTAACCTGAAACAAACACGGACGAGTGTTGAAAGACCACGGACGAGTGTCTACACGTTCTAGGATCAATACGAACGAGTATTGATTAACCTAAAACAAACACGGACGAGTGTTGAAAGACCACAGACGAGTGTCTATACGTTCTAGGATCAGTACGAACGAGTATTGATTAACCTGAAACAAACACGGACGAGTGTTGAAAGACCACGGATGAGTGTCTACACGTTCAAGGATCATACGAACGAGTATTGATTAACCTAAAACAAACACAGACGAGTGTTGAAAGACCATGGATGAGTGTCTACACGTTCTAGAATCAATACGAACTAGTATTGATTAACCTGAAACAAACACGGACGAGTGTTGAAAGACCACGGACGAGTGTCTACATGTTCTAGGATCAATACAAACGAGTATTGATTAACCTGAAACAAACACGGACGAGTGTTGAAAGACCACGGATGAGCTTCTACGTGTTCTAGGATCAATATGAACGAGTATTAATTAACCTGAAACAAACACGGACGAGTGTTGAAAGACCACGGACGAGTGTCTACACATTCTAAGATCAATACGAACGAGTATTGATTAACCTGAAACAAACACGGACGAGTGATGAAAGACCATGGACGAGTGTCTACATGTTCTAGGATCAATATGAACGAGTATTGATTAACCTGAAACAAACACGGACGAGTGTTGAAAGACCGCGGACGAGTATCTACACGTTCAAGGATCAATACGAACGAGTATTGATTAACCTGAAATAAACACGGACGAGTGATGGAAGACCACGGACGAGTGTCTACATGTTCTAGGATCAATATGAACGAGTATTGATTAACCTAAAAGAAACACGAATGAGTGTTGAAAGACCACGGACGAGTGTCTACACGTTCTAGGATCAATACGAACGAGTATTGATTAACTTGAAACAAACACAGACGAGTGTTGAAAGACCACGGACGAGTGTCTACACGTTCTAGGATCAATACGAACGAGTATTGATTAACCTAAAACAAACACAGACGAGTGTTGAAAGACCATGGATGAGTGTTTACACGTTCTAGGATCAATACGAACTAGTATTGATTAACCTGAAACAAACACGGACGAGTGTTGAAAGACCACGGACGAGTGTCTACAAATTCAAAGATCAATACGAACTAGTATTGATTAACCAGAAACAAACACGGACGAGTGTTGAAAGACCACGGACGAGTGTCTACACATTCTAAGATCAATACGAACGAGTATTGATTAACCTGAAACAAACATGGACGAGTGTTGAAAGACCATGAACGAGTGTCTACACGTTCTAGGATCAATACGAACGAGTATTGATTAACCTGAAACAAACACGGACGGGTGTTGAAAGACCACGGCCGAGTGTCTAGACGTTCTAGGATCAATACGAACGAGTATTGATTAACTAAAAACAAACACGAACGAGTGTTGAAAGACCACGCATGAGTGTCTACACGTTCTAGGATCAATACGAACGAGTATTGATTAACCTGAAATAAACACGGATGAGTGTTAAAAGACCACGGACGAGTGTCTGTATGTTCTAGGATCAATACGAGCGATTATTGATTAACCTGAAACAAACACAGATGAGTGTTGAAACACCAAGGATGAGTGTCTACACGTTCTAGGATCAATACGAACGAGTATTGATTAACCTGAAACAAACACAGACAAGTGTTGAAAGACCGCGGATGAGTGTCTACGCGTTCTAGATTCAATACGAACGAGTATTGTTTAACCTGAAACAAACACGGACGAGTGTTGATAGATCACAGATGTGTGTCTACACATTCTAGGATCAATACGAACGAGTATTGATTAACCTGAAACAAACACGGACGAGTGTTGAAAGACCACAGATGAGTGTCTACATGTTCTAGGATCAATACGAACGAGTATTGATTAGCCTAAAACAAACACGGACGAGTGTTGAAAGACCACAGATGAGTGTCTACACGTTCTAGGATCAATATGAACGAGTATTGATTAACCTGAAACAAACACGGACGAGTGTTGAAAGACCGCGGACGAGTATCTACACGTTCTAGGATCAATACGAACGAGTATTGATTAACCTGAAACAAACACGGACGAGTGTTGAAAGACCACGGATGAGTGTCTACACGTTCAAGGATCATACGAACGAGTATTGATTAACCTAAAACAAACACAGACGAGTGTTGAAAGACCATGGATGAGTGTCTACACGTTCTAGAATCAATACGAACTAGTCTTGATTAACCTGAAACAAACACGGACGGGTGTTGAAAGACCACGGACGAGTGTCTACATGTTCTAGGATCAATACAAACGAGTATTGATTAACCTGAAACAAACACGGACGAGTGTTGAAAGACCACGGATGAGCTTCTACGTGTTCTAGGATCAATATGAACGAGTATTGATTAACCTGAAACAAACACGGACGAGTGTTGAAAGACCACGGACGAGTGTCTACACATTCTAAGATCAATACGAACGAGTATTGATTAACCTGAAACAAACACGGACGAGTGATGAAAGACCATGGACGAGTGTCTACATGTTCTAGGATCAATATGAACGAGTATTGATTAACCTAAAACAAACACGAATGAGTGTTGAAAGACCACGGACGAGTGTCTACACGTTCTAGGATCAATACGAACGAGTATTGATTAACTTGAAACAAACACGGACGAGTGTTGAAAGACCACGGACGAGTGTCTACACGTTCTAGGATCAATACGAACGAGTATTGATTAACCTAAAACAAACACAGACGAGTGTTGAAAGACCATGGATGAGTGTTTACACGTTCTAGGATCAATACGAACTAGTATTGATTAACCTGAAACAAACACGGACGAGTGTTGAAAGACCACGGACGAGTGTCTACACATTCCTAGATCAATACGAACTAGTATTGATTAACCTGAAACAAACACGGACGAGTGTTGAAAGACCACGGACGAGTGTCTACACATTCTAAGATCAATACGAACGAGTATTGATTAACCTGAAACAAACATGGACGAGTGTTGAAAGACCATGAACGAGTGTCTACACGTTCTAGGATCAATACGAACGAGTATTGATTAACCTGAAACAAACACGGACGGGTGTTGAAAGACCACGGCCGAGTGTCTAGACGTTCTAGGATCAATACGAAAGAGTATTGATTAACTAAAAACAAACACGAACGAGTGTTGAAAGACCACGCATGAGTGTCTACACGTTCTAGTATCAATACGAACGAGTATTGATTAACATGAAATAAACACGGATGAGTGTTAAAAGACCACGGACGAGTGTCTGTATGTTCTAGGATCAATACGAGCGATTATTAATTAACCAGAAACAAACACAGATGAGTGTTGAAACACCAAGGATGAGTGTCTACACGTTCTAGGATCAATACGAACGAGTATTGATTAACCTGAAACAAACACAGACAAGTGTTGAAAGACCACGGATGAGTGTCTACGCGTTCTAGATTCAATACGAACGAGTATTGTTTAACCTGAAACAAACACGGACGAGTGTTGATAGATCACAGATGTGTGTCTACACATTCTAGGATCAATACGAACGAGTATTGATTAACCTGAAACAAACACGGACGAGTGTTGAAAGACCACAGATGAGTGTCTACATGTTCTAGGATCAATACGAACGAGTATTGATTAGCCTAAAACAAACACGGACGAGTGTTGAAAGACCACAGATGAGTGTCTACACGTTCTAGGATCAATATGAACGAGTATTGATTAACCTGAAACAAACATGGACGAGTGTTGAAAGACCGCGGACGAGTATCTACACGTTCTAGGATCAATACGAACGAGTATTGATTAACCTGAAATAAACACGGACGAGTGATGGAAGACCACGGACGAGTGTCTACATGTTTTAGGATCATTATGAACGAGTATTGATTAACCTGAAACAAACACGAATGAGTGTTGAAAGACCACGGACGAGTATCTACACGTTCTAGGATCAATACGAACGAGTATTGATTAACCTAAAACAAACACGGACGAGTGTTGAAAGACCACAGACGAGTGTCTACACGTTCTAGGATCAATACGAACGAGTATTGATTAACCTGAAACAAACACGGACGAGTGTTGAAAGACCACGGATGAGTGTCTACACGTTCAAGGATCATACGAACGAGTATTGATTAACCTAAAACAAACACAGACGAGTGTTGAAAGACCATGGATGAGTGTCTACACGTTCTAGAATCAATACGAACTAGTCTTGATTAACCTGAAAAAAACACGGACGAGTGTTGAAAGACCACGGACGAGTGTCTACATGTTCTAGGATCACTACAAACGAGTATTGATTAACCTGAAACAAACACGGACGAGTGTTGAAAGACCACGGATGAGCTTCTACGTGTTCTAGGATCAATATGAACGAGTATTGATTAACCTGAAACAAACACGGACGAGTGTTGAAAGACCACGGACGAGTGTCTACACATTCTAAGATCAATACGAACGAGTATTGATTAACCTGAAACAAACACGGACGAGTGATGAAAGACCATGGACGAGTGTCTACATGTTCTAGGATCAATATGAACGAGTATTGATTAACCTGAAACAAACACGGACGAGTGTTGAAAGACCGCGGACGAGTATCTACACGTTCAAGGATCAATACGAACGAGTATTGATTAACCTGAAATAAACACGGACGAGTGATGGAAGACCACGGACGAGTGTCTACATGTTCTAGGATCAATATGAACGAGTATTGATTAACCTAAAACAAACACGAATGAGTGTTGAAAGACCACGGACGAGTGTCTACACGTTCTAGGATCAATACGAACGAGTATTGATTAACTTGAAACAAACACGGACGAGTGTTGAAAGACCACGGACGAGTGTCTACACGTTCTAGGATCAATACGAACGAGTATTGATTAACCTAAAACAAACACAGACGAGTGTTGAAAGACCATGGATGAGTGTTTACACGTTCTAGGATCAATACGAACTAGTATTGATTAACCTGAAACAAACACGGACGAGTGTTGAAAGACCACGGACGAGTGTCTACACATTCCTAGATCAATACGAACTAGTATTGATTAACCTGAAACAAACACGGACGAGTGTTGAAAGACCACGGACGAGTGTCTACACATTCTAAGATCAATACGAACGAGTATTGATTAACCTGAAACAAACATGGACGAGTGTTGAAAGACCATCAACGAGTGTCTACACGTTCTAGGATCAATACGAACGAGTATTGATTAACCTGAAACAAACACGGGCGGGTGTTGAAAGACCACGGCCGAGTGTCTAGACGTTCTAGGATCAATACGAAAGAGTATTGATTAACTAAAAACAAACACGAACGAGTGTTGAAAGACCACGCATGAGTGTCTACACGTTCTAGTATCAATACGAACGAGTATTGATTAACATGAAATAAACACGGATGAGTGTTAAAAGACCACGGACGAGTGTCTGTATGTTCTAGGATCAATACGAGCGATTATTAATTAACCAGAAACAAACACAGATGAGTGTTGAAACACCAAGGATGAGTGTCTACACGTTCTAGGATCAATACGAACGAGTATTGATTAACCTGAAACAAACACAGACAAGTGTTGAAAGACCACGGATGAGTGTCTACGCGTTCTAGATTCAATACGAACGAGTATTGTTTAACCTGAAACAAACACGGACGAGTGTTGATAGATCACAGATGTGTGTCTACACATTCTAGGATCAATACGAACGAGTATTGATTAACCTGAAACAAACACGGACGAGTGTTGAAAGACCACAGATGAGTGTCTACATGTTTTAGGATCAATACGAACGAGTATTGATTAGCCTAAAACAAACACGGACGAGTGTTGAAAGACCACAGATGAGTGTCTACACGTTCTAGGATCAATATGAACGAGTATTGATTAACCTGAAACAAACATGGACGAGTGTTGAAAGACCGCGGACGAGTATCTACACGTTCTAGGATCAATACGAACGAGTATTGATTAACCTGAAATAAACACGGACGAGTGATGGAAGACCACGGACGAGTGTCTACATGTTTTAGGATCATTATGAACGAATATTGATTAACCTGAAACAAACACGAATGAGTGTTGAAAGACCACGGACGAGTATCTACACGTTCTAGGATCAATACGAACGAGTATTGATTAACCTAAAACAAACACGGACGAGTGTTGAAAGACCACAGACGAGTGTCTATATGTTCTAGGATCAATACGAACGAGTATTGATTAACCTGAAACAAACACGGACGAGTGTTGAAAGACCACGGATGAGTGTCTACACGTTCAAGGATCATACGAACGAGTATTGATTAACCTAAAACAAACACAGACGAGTGTTGAAAGACCATGGATGAGTGTCTACATGTTCTAGAATCAATACGAACTAGTATTGATTAACCTGAAACAAACACGGACGAGTGTTGAAAGACCACGGACGAGTGTCTACATGTTCTAGGATCAATACAAACGAGTATTGATTAACCTGAAACAAACACGGACGAGTGTTGAAAGACCACGGATGAGCTTCTACGTGTTCTAGGATCAATATGAACGAGTATTGATTAACCTGAAACAAACACGGACGAGTGTTGAAAGACCACGGACGAGTGTCTACACATTCTAAGATCAATACGAACGAGTATTGATTAACCTGAAACAAACACGGACGAGTGATGAAAGACCATGAACGAGTGTCTACATGTTCTAGGATCAATATGAACGAGTATTGATTAACCTGAAACAAACACGGACGAGTGTTGAAAGACCGCGGACGAGTATCTACACGTTCAAGGATCAATACGAACGAGTATTGATTAACCTGAAATAAACACGGACGAGTGATGGAAGACCACGGACGAGTGTCTACATGTTCTAGGATCAATATGAACGAGTATTGATTAACCTAAAACAAACACGAATGAGTGTTGAAAGACCACGGACGAGTGTCTACACGTTCTAGGATCAATACGAACGAGTATTGATTAACTTGAAACAAACACGGACGAGTGTTGAAAGACCACGGACGAGTGTCTACACGTTCTAGGATCAATACGAACGAGTATTGATTAACCTAAAACAAACACAGACGAGTGTTGAAAGACCATGGATGAGTGTTTACACGTTCTAGGATCAATACGAACTAGTATTGATTAACCTGAAACAAACACGGACGAGTGTTGAAAGACCACGGACGAGTGTCTACACATTCCTAGATCAATACGAACTAGTATTGATTAACCTGAAACAAACACGGACGAGTGTTGAAAGACCACGGACGAGTGTCTACACATTCTAAGATCAATACGAACGAGTATTGATTAACCTGAAACAAACATGGACGAGTGTTGAAAGACCATGAACGAGTGTCTACACGTTCTAGGATCAATACGAACGAGTATTGATTAACCTGAAACAAACACGGACGGGTGTTGAAAGACCACGGCCGAGTGTCTAGACGTTCTAGGATCAATACGAAAGAGTATTGATTAACTAAAAACAAACACGAACGAGTGTTGAAAGACCACGCATGAGTGTCTACACGTTCTAGTATCAATACGAACGAGTATTGATTAACATGAAATAAACACGGATGAGTGTTAAAAGACCACGGACGAGTGTCTGTATGTTCTAGGATCAATACGAGCGATTATTAATTAACCAGAAACAAACACAGATGAGTGTTGAAACACCAAGGATGAGTGTCTACACGTTCTAGGATCATTACGAACGAGTATTGATTAACCTGAAACAAACACAGACAAGTGTTGAAAGACCACGGATGAGTGTCTACGCGTTCTAGATTCAATACGAACGAGTATTGTTTAACCTGAAACAAACACGGACGAGTGTTGATAGATCACAGATGTGTGTCTACACATTCTAGGATCAATACGAACGAGTATTGATTAACCTGAAACAAACACGGACGAGTGTTGAAAGACCACAGATGAGTGTCTACATGTTTTAGGATCAATACGAACGAGTATTGATTAGCCTAAAACAAACACGGACGAGTGTTGAAAGACCACAGATGAGTGTCTACACGTTCTAGGATCAATATGAACGAGTATTGATTAACCTGAAACAAACATGGACGAGTGTTGAAAGACCGCGAATGAGTATCTACACGTTCTAGGATCAATACGAACGAGTATTGATTAACCTGAAATAAACACGGACGAGTGATGGAAGACCACGGACGAGTGTCTACATGTTTTATGATCATTATGAACGAGTATTGATTAACCTGAAACAAACACGAATGAGTGTTGAAAGACCACGGACGAGTATCTACACGTTCTAGGATCAATACGAACGAGTATTGATTAACCTAAAACAAACACGGACGAGTGTTGAAAGACCACAGACGAGTGTCTATACGTTCTAGGATCAATACGAACGAGTATTGATTAACCTGAAACAAACACGGACGAGTGTTGAAAGACCACGGATGAGTGTCTACACGTTCAAGGATCATACGAACGAGTATTGATTAACCTAAAACAAACACAGACGAGTGTTGAAAGACCATGGATGAGTGTCTACACGTTCTAGAATCAATACGAACTAGTATTGATTAACCTGAAACAAACACGGACGAGTGTTGAAAGACCACGGACGAGTGTCTACATGTTCTAGGATCAATACAAACGAGTATTGATTAACCTGAAACAAACACGGACGAGTGTTGAAAGACCACGGATGAGCTTCTACGTGTTCTAGGATCAATATGAACGAGTATTGATTAACCTGAAACAAACACGGACGAGTGTTGAAAGACCACGGACGAGTGTCTACACATTCTAAGATCAATACGAACGAGTATTGATTAACCTGAAACAAACACGGACGAGTGATGAAAGACCATGAACGAGTGTCTACATGTTCTAGGATCAATATGAACGAGTATTGATTAACCTGAAACAAACACGGACGAGTGTTGAAAGACCGCGGACGAGTATCTACACGTTCAAGGATCAATACGAACGAGTATTGATTAACCTGAAATAAACACGGACGAGTGATGGAAGACCACGGACGAGTGTCTACATGTTCTAGGATCAATATGAACGAGTATTGATTAACCTAAAACAAACACGAATGAGTGTTGAAAGACCACGGACGAGTGTCTACACGTTCTAGGATCAATACGAACGAGTATTGATTAACTTGAAACAAACACGGACGAGTGTTGAAAGACCACGGACGAGTGTCTACACTTTCTAGGATCAATACGAACGAGTATTGATTAACCTAAAACAAACACAGACGAGTGTTGAAAGACCATGGATGAGTGTTTACACGTTCTAGGATCAATACGAACTAGTATTGATTAACCTGAAACAAACACGGACGAGTGTTGAAAGACCACGGACGAGTGTCTACACATTCCTAGATCAATACGAACTAGTATTGATTAACCTGAAACAAACACGGACGAGTGTTGAAAGACCACGGACGAGTGTCTACACATTCTAAGATCAATACGAACGAGTATTGATTAACCTGAAACAAACATGGACGAGTGTTGAAAGACCATGAACGAGTGTCTACACGTTCTAGGATCAATACGAACGAGTATTGATTAACCTGAAACAAACACGGACGGGTGTTGAAAGACCACGGCCGAGTGTCTAGACGTTCTAGGATCAATACGAAAGAGTATTGATTAACTAAAAACAAACACGAACGAGTGTTGAAAGACCACGCATGAGTGTCTACACGTTCTAGTATCAATACGAACGAGTATTGATTAACATGAAATAAACACGGATGAGTGTTAAAAGACCACGGACGAGTGTCTGTATGTTCTAGGATCAATACGAGCGATTATTAATTAACCAGAAACAAACACAGATGAGTGTTGAAACACCAAGGATGAGTGTCTACACGTTCTAGGATCATTACGAACGAGTATTGATTAACCTGAAACAAACACAGACAAGTGTTGAAAGACCACGGATGAGTGTCTACGCGTTCTAGATTCAATACGAACGAGTATTGTTTAACCTGAAACAAACACGGACGAGTGTTGATAGATCACAGATGTGTGTCTACACATTCTAGGATCAATACGAACGAGTATTGATTAACCTGAAACAAACACGGACGAGTGTTGAAAGACCACAGATGAGTGTCTACATGTTTTAGGATCAATACGAACGAGTATTGATTAGCCTAAAACAAACACGGACGAGTGTTGAAAGACCACAGATGAGTGTCTACACGTTCTAGGATCAATATGAACGAGTATTGATTAACCTGAAACAAACATGGACGAGTGTTGAAAGACCGCGAACGAGTATCTACACGTTCTAGGATCAATACGAACGAGTATTGATTAACCTGAAATAAACACGGACGAGTGATGGAAGACCACGGACGAGTGTCTACATGTTTTAGGATCATTAGGAACGAGTATTGATTAACCTGAAACAAACACGAATGAGTGTTGAAAGACCACGGACGAGTATCTACACGTTCTAGGATCAATACGAACGAGTATTGATTAACCTAAAACAAACACAGACGAGTGTTGAAAGACCATGGATGAGTGTCTACACGTTCTAGAATCAATACGAACTAGTATTGATTAACCTGAAACAAACACGGACGAGTGTTGAAAGACCACTGACGAGTGTCTACATGTTCTAGGATCAATACAAACGAGTATTGATTAACCTGAAACAAACACGGACGAGTGTTGAAAGACCACGGATGAGCTTCTACGTGTTCTAGGATCAATATGAACGAGTATTGATTAACCTGAAACAAACACGGACGAGTGTTGAAAGACCACGGACGAGTGTCTACACATTCTAAGATCAATACGAACGAGTATTGATTAACCTGAAACAAACACGGACGAGTGATGAAATACCACGGACGAGTGTCTACATGTTCTAGGATCAATATGAACGAGTATTGATTAACCTGAAACAAACACGAATGAGTGTTGAAAGACCACGGACGAGTGTCTACACGTTCTAGGATCAATACGAACGAGTATTGATTAACCTGAAACAAACACGGACGAGTGTTGAAAGACCACGGACGAATGTCTACACGTTCTAGGATCAATACGAACGAGTATTGATTAACCTAAAATAAACACAGACGAGTGTTGAAAGACCATGGATGAGTGTCTACACGTTCTAGGATCAATACGAACTAGTATTGATTAACCTGAAACAAACACGGACTAGTGGTGAAAGACCACGGACGAGTGTCTACACATTCTAAGATCAATACGAACGAGTATTGAATAACCTGAAACAAACACGGACGAGTGTTGAAAGACCATGAACGAGTGTCTACACGTTCTAGGATCAATACGAACGAGTATTGATTAACCTGAAACAAACACGGATGAGTGTTGAAAGACCACGGACGAGTGTCTACACGTTCTAGGATCAATACGAACGAGTATTGATTAACCTGAAACAAACACGGACGAGTGTTGAAAGACCACGGACGAGTGTCTACACGTTCTAGGATCAATACGAACGAGTATTGATTAACCTAAAACAAACACAGACGAGTGTTGAAAGACCATGGATGAGTGTCTACACGTTCTAGGATCAATACGAACTAGTATTGATTAACCTGAAACAAACACAGACGAGTGTTGAAAGACCACGGACGAGTGTCTACACATTCAAAGATCAATACGAACTAGTATTGATTAACCTGAAACAAACACGGACGAGTGTTGAAAGACCACGGACGAGTGTCTACACATTCTAAGATCAATACGAACGAGTATTGATTAACCTGAAACAAACATGGACGAGTGTTGAAAGACCATGAACGATTGTCTACACGTTCTAGGATCAATACGAACGAGTATTGATTAACCTGAAACAAACACGGACGGGTGTTGAAAGACCACGGCCGAGTGTCTACACGTTCTAGGATCAATACGAACGAGTATTGATTAACTAAAAACAAACACGAACGAGTGTTGAAAGACCACGCATGAGTGTCTACACGTTCTAGGATCAATACGAACGAGTATTGATTAACATGAAATAAACACGGATGAGTGTTAAAAGACCACGGACGAGTGTCTGTATGTTCTAGGATCAATACGAGCGATTATTGATTAACCTGAAACAAACACAGATGAGTGTTGAAACACCAAGGATGAGTGTCTACACGTTCTAGGATCAATACGAACTAGTATTGATTAACCTGAAACATACACGGACGAGTGTTAAAAGACCACGGACGAGTGTCTACATGTTCTAGGATCAATACAAACGAGTATTGATTAACCTGAAACAAACACGGACGAGTGTTGAAAGACCACGGATGAACTTCTACGTGTTCTAGGATCAATATGAACGAGTCTTGATTAACCTGAATCAAACACGGACGAGTGTTGAAAGACCACGGACGAGTGTCTACACATTCTAAGATCAATACGAACGAGTATTGATTAACCTGAAACAAACACGGACGAGTGTTGAAAGACCATGAATGAGTGTCTACACGTTCTAGGATCAATACGAACAAGTATTGATTAACCTGAAACAAACACGGACGAGTGTTGAAAGACCACGGATGAGTGTCTACACTTTCTAGGATCAATACGAACGAGTATTGATTAACCAAAAACAAACACGAACGAGTGTTGAAAGACCACGAATGAGTGTCTACACGTTCTAGGATCAATACGAACGAGTATTGATTAACATGAAATAAACACGGACGAGTGTTGATAGATCACAGATGTGTGTCTACACATTCTAGGATCAATACGAACGAGTATTGATTAACCTGAAACAAACACGGACGAGTGTTGAAAGACCACAGACGAGTGTCTACATGTTCTAGGATCAATACGAACGAGTATTGATTAGCCTAAAACAAACACAGACGAGTGTTGAAAGACCGCGGACGAGTATCTACACGTTCAAGGATCAATATGAACGAGTATTGATTAACCTAAAATAAACACGGACGAGTGATGGAAGACCACGGACGAGTGTCTACATGTTCTAGGATCAATATGAACGAGTATTGATTAACCTGAAACAAACACGAATGAGTGTTGAAAGACCACGGACGAGTGTCTACACGTTCTAGGATCAATACGAACGAGTATTGATTAACCTGAAACAAACACGGACGAGTGTTGAAAGACCACGGATGAGCTTCTACGTGTTCTAGGATCAATATGAACGAGTATTGATTAACCTGAAACAAACACGGACGAGTGTTGAAAGACCACGGACGAGTGTCTACACATTCTAAGATCAATACGAACGAGTATTGATTAACCTGAAACAAACACGGACGAGTGATGAAAGACCACGAACGAGTGTCTACATGTTCTAGGATCAATATGAACGAGTATTGATTAACCTGAAACAAACACGAATGAGTGTTGAAAGACCACGGACGAGTGTCTACACGTTCTAGGATCAATACGAACGAGTATTGATTAACCTGAAACAAACACGGACGAGTGTTGAAAGACCACGGACGAATGTCTACACGTTCTAGGATCAATACGAACGAGTATTGATTAACCTAAAATAAACACAGACGAGTGTTGAAAGACCATGGATGAGTGTCTACACGTTCTAGGATCAATACGAACTAGTATTGATTAACCTGAAACAAACACGGACTAGTGGTGAAAGACCACGGACGAGTGTCTACACATTCTAAGATCAATACGAACGAGTATTGATTAACCTGAAACAAACACGGACGAGTGTTGAAAGACCATGAACGAGTGTCTACACGTTCTAGGATCAATACGAACGAGTATTGATTAACCTGAAACAAACACGGATGAGTGTTGAAAGACCACGGACGAGTGTCTACACGTTCTAGGATCAATACGAACGAGTATTGATTAACCTGAAACAAACACGGACGAGTGTTGAAAGACCACGGACGAGTGTCTACACGTTCTAGGATCAATACGAACGAGTATTGATTAACCTAAAACAAACACAGACGAGTGTTGAAAGACCATGGATGAGTGTCTACACGTTCTAGGATCAATACGAACTAGTATTGATTAACCTGAAACAAACACAGACGAGTGTTGAAAGACCACGGACGAGTGTCTACACATTCAAAGATCAATACGAACTAGTATTAATTAACCTGAAACAAACACGGACGAGTGTTGAAAGACCACGGACGAGTGTCTACACATTCTAAGATCAATACGAACGAGTATTGATTAACCTGAAACAAACATGGACGAGTGTTGAAAGACCATGAACGATTGTCTACACGTTCTAGGATCAATACGAACGAGTATTGATTAACCTGAAACAAACACGGACGGGTGTTGAAAGACCACGGCCGAGTGTCTACACGTTCTAGGATCAATACGAACGAGTATTGATTAACTAAAAACAAACACGAACGAGTGTTGAAAGACCACGCATGAGTGTCTACACGTTCTAGGATCAATACGAACGAGTATTGATTAACATGAAATAAACACGGATGAGTGTTAAAAGACCACGGACGAGTGTCTGTATGTTCTAGGATCAATACGAGCGATTATTGATTAACCTGAAACAAACACAGATGAGTGTTGAAACACCAAGGATGAGTGTCTACACGTTCTAGGATCAATACGAACTAGTATTGATTAACCTGAAACATACACGGACGAGTGTTAAAAGACCACGGACGAGTGTCTACATGTTCTAGGATCAATACAAACGAGTATTGATTAACCTGAAACAAACACGGACGAGTGTTGAAAGACCACGGATGAACTTCTACGTGTTCTAGGATCAATATGAACGAGTATTGATTAACCTGAAACAAACACGGACGAGTGTTGAAAGACCACGGACGAGTGTCTACACATTCTAAGATCAATACGAACGAGTATTGATTAACCTGAAACAAACACGGACGAGTGTTGAAAGACCATGAACGAGTGTCTACACGTTCTAGGATCAATACGAACGAGTATTGATTAACCTGAAACAAACACGGACGAGTGTTGAAAGACCACGGATGAGTGTCTACACTTTCTAGGATCAATACGAACGAGTATTGATTAACCAAAAACAAACACGAACGAGTGTTGAAAGACCACGAATGAGTGTCTACACGTTCTAGGATCAATACGAACGAGTATTGATTAACATGAAATAAACACGGACGAGTGTTGATAGATCACAGATGTGTGTCTACACATTCTAGGATCAATACGAACGAGTATTGATTAACCTGAAACAAACACGGACGAGTGTTGAAAGACCACAGACGAGTGTCTACATGTTCTAGGATCAATACGAACGAGTATTGATTAGCCTAAAACAAACACAGACGAGTGTTGAAAGACCGCGGACGAGTATCTACACGTTCAAGGATCAATATGAACGAGTATTGATTAACCTAAAATAAACACGGACGAGTGATGGAAGACCACGGACGAGTGTCTACATGTTCTAGGATCAATATGAACGAGTATTGATTAACGTGAAACAAACACGAATGAGTGTTGAAAGACCACGGACGAGTGTCTACACGTTCTAGGATCAATACGAACGAGTATTGATTAACCTGAAACAAACACGGACGAGTGTTGAAAGACCACGGACGAGTGTCTACACGTTCTAGGATCAATACGAACGAGTATTGATTAACCTAAAACAAACACGGACGAGTGTTGAAAGACCACAGACGAGTGTCTATACGTTCTAGGATCAATACGAACGAGTATTGATTAACCTAAAACAAACACGGACGAGTGTTGAAAGACCACGGATGAGTGTCTACACGTTCAAGGATCATACGAACGAGTATTGATTAACCTAAAACAAACACAGACGAGTGTTGAAAGACCATGGATGAGTGTCTACACGTTCTAGAATCAATACGAACTAGTATTGATTAACCTGAAACAAACACGGACGAGTGTTGAAAGACCACGGACGAGTGTCTACATGTTCTAGGATCAATACAAACGAGTATTGATTAACCTGAAACAAACACGGACGAGTGTTGAAAGACCACGGACGAGTGTCTACACATTCTAAGATCAATACGAACGAGTATTGATTAACCTGAAACAAACACGGACGAGTGATGAAAGACCATGGACGAGTGTCTACATGTTCTAGGATCAATATGAACGAGTATTGATTAACCTGAAACAAACACGGACGAGTGTTGAAAGACCGCGGACGAGTATCTACACGTTCAAGGATCAATACGAACGAGTATTGATTAACCTGAAATAAACACGGACGAGTGATGGAAGACCACGGACGAGTGTCTACATGTTCTAGGATCAATATGAACGAGTATTGATTAACCTAAAACAAACACGAATGAGTGTTGAAAGACCACGGACGAGTGTCTACACGTTCTAGGATCAATACGAACGAGTATTGATTAACTTGAAACAAACACGGACGAGTGTTGAAAGACCACGGACGAGTGTCTACACGTTCTAGGATCAATACGAACGAGTATTGATTAACCTAAAACAAACACAGACGAGTGTTGAAAGACCATGGATGAGTGTCTACACGTTCTAGGATCAATACGAACTAGTATTGATTAACCTGAAACAAACACGGACGAGTGTTGAAAGACCACGGACGAGTGTCTACACATTCAAAGATCAATACAAACTAGTATTGATTAACCTGAAACAAACACGGACGAGTGTTGAAAGACCACGGACGAGTGTCTACACATTCTAAGATCAATACGAACGAGTATTGATTAACCTGAAACAAACATGGACGAGTGTTGAAAGACCATGAACGAGTGTCTACACGTTCTAGGATCAATACGAACGAGTATTGATTAACCTGAAACAAACACGGACGGGTGTTGAAAGACCACGGCCGAGTGTCTAGACGTTCTAGGATCAATACGAACGAGTATTGATTAACTAAAAACAAACACGAACGAGTGTTGAAAGACCACGCATGAGTGTCTACACGTTCTAGGATCAATACGAACGAGTATTGATTAACATGAAATAAACACGGATGAGTGTTAAAAGACCACGGACGAGTGTCTGTATGTTCTAGGATCAATACGAGCGATTATTGATTAACCTGAAACAAACACAGATGAGTGTTGAAACACCAAGGATGAGTGTCTACACGTTCTAGGATCAATACGAACGAGTATTGATTAACCTGAAACAAACACAGACAAGTGTTGAAAGACCGCGGATGAGTGTCTACGCGTTCTAGATTCAATACGAACGAGTATTGTTTAACCTGAAACAAACACGGACGAGTGTTGATAGATCACAGATGTGTGTCTACACATTCTAGGATCAATACGAACGAGTATTGATTAACCTGAAACAAACACGGACGAGTGTTGAAAGACCACAGATGAGTGTCTACATGTTCTAGGATCAATACGAACGAGTATTGATTAGCCTAAAACAAACACGGACGAGTGTTGAAAGACCACAGATGAGTGTCTACACGTTCTAGGATCAATATGAACGAGTATTGATTAACCTGAAACAAACACGGACGAGTGTTGAAAGACCGCGGACGAGTATCTACACGTTCTAGGATCAATACGAACGAGTATTGATTAACCTGAAAAAAACACGGACGAGTGATGGAAGACCACGGACGAGTGTCTACATGTTTTAGGATCAATATGAACGAGTATTGATTAACCTGAAACAAACACGAATGAGTGTTGAAAGACCACGGACGAGTATCTACACGTTCTAGGATCAATACGAACGAGTATTGATTAACCTAAAACAAACACGGACGAGTGTTGAAAGACCACAGACGAGTGTCTATACGTTCTAGGATCAATACGAACGAGTATTGATTAACTTGAAACAAACACGGACGAGTGTTGAAATACCACGGATGAGTGTCTACACGTTCAAGGATCATACGAACGAGTATTGATTAACCTAAAACAAACACAGACGAGTGTTGAAAGACCATGGATGAGTGTCTACACGTTCTAGAATCAATACGAACTAGTATTGATTAACCTGAAACAAACACGGACGAGTGTTGAAAGACCACGGACGAGTGTCTACATGTTCTAGGATCAATACAAACGAGTATTGATTAACCTGAAACAAACACGGACGAGTGTTGAAAGACCACGGATGAGCTTCTACGTGTTCTAGGATCAATATGAACGAGTATTGATTAACCTGAAACAAACACGGACGAGTGTTGAAAGACCACGGACGAGTGTCTACACATTCTAAGATCAATACGAACGAGTATTGATTAACCTGAAATAAACACGGACGAGTGATGAAAGACCACGGACGAGTGTCTACATGTTCTAGGATCAATATGAACGAGTATTGATTAACTTGAAACAAACACGAATGAGTGTTGAAAGACCACGGACGAGTGTCTACACGTTCTAGGATCAATACGAACGAGTATTGATTAACCTGAAACAAACACGGACGAGTGTTGAAAGACCACGGACGAGTGTCTACACGTTCTAGGATCAATACGAACGAGTATTGATTAACCTAAAATAAACACAGACAAGTGTTGAAAGACCATGGATGAGTGTCTACACGTTCTAGGATCAATACGAACTAGTATTGATTAACCTGAAACAAACACGGACTAGTGGTGAAAGACCACGGACGAGTGTCTACACATTCTAAGATCAATACGAAAGAGTATTGATTAACCTGAAACAAACACGGACGAGTGTTGAAAGACCATGAACGAGTGTCTACACGTTCTAGGATCAATACGAACGAGTATTGATTAACCTGAAACAAACACGGATGAGTGTTGAAAGACCAAGGACGAGTGTCTACACGTTCTAGGATCAATACGAACGAGTATTGATTAACCTGAAACAAACACGGACGAGTGTTGAAAGACCACGGACGAGTGTCTACACGTTCTAGGATCAATACGAACGAGTATTGATTAACCTAAAACAAACACAGACGAGTGTTGAAAGACCATGGATGAGTGTCTACACGTTCTAGGATCAATACGAACTAGTATTGATTAACCTGAAACAAACACAGACGAGTGTTGAAAGACCACGGACGAGTGTCTACACATTCAAAGATCAATACGAACTAGTATTGATTAACCTGAAACAAACACGGACGAGTGTTGAAAGACCACGGACGAGTGTCTACACATTCTAAGATCAATACGAACGAGTATTGATTAACCTGAAACAAACATGGACGAGTGTTGAAAGACCATGAACGATTGTCTACACGTTCTAGGATCAATACGAACGAGTATTGATTAACCTGAAACAAACACGGACGGGTGTTGAAAGACCACGGCCGAGTGTCTAGACGTTCTAGGATCAATACGAACGAGTATTGATTAACTAAAAACAAACACGAACGAGTGTTGAAAGACCACGCATGAGTGTCTACACGTTCTAGGATCAATACGAACGAGTATTGATTAACATGAAATAAACACGGATGAGTGTTAAAAGACCACGGACGAGTGTCTGTATGTTCTAGGATCAATACGAGCGATTATTGATTAACCTGAAACAAACACAGATGAGTGTTGAAACACCAAGGATGAGTGTCTACACGTTCTAGGATCAATACGAACGAGTATTGATTAACCTGAAACAAACACAGACAAGTGTTGAAAGACCGCGGATGAGTGTCTACGCGTTCTAGATTCAATACGAACGAGTATTGTTTAACCTGAAACAAACACGGACGAGTGTTGATAGATCACAGATGTGTGTCTACACATTCTAGGATCAATACGAACGAGTATTGATTAACCTGAAACAAACACGGACGAGTGTTGAAAGACCACAGATGAGTGTCTACATGTTCTAGGATCAATACGAACGAGTATTGATTAGCCTAAAACAAACACGGACGAGTGTTGAAAGACCACAGATGAGTGTCTACACGTTCTAGGATCAATATGAACGAGTATTGATTAACCTGAAACAAACACGGACGAGTGTTGAAAGACCGCGGACGAGTATCTACACGTTCTAGGATCAATACGAACGAGTATTGATTAACCTGAAAAAAACACGGACGAGTGATGGAAGACCACGGACGAGTGTCTACATGTTTTAGGATCAATATGAACGAGTATTGATTAACCTGAAACAAACACGAATGAGTGTTGAAAGACCACGGACGAGTATCTACACGTTCTAGGATCAATACGAACGAGTATTGATTAACCTAAAACAAACACGGACGAGTGTTGAAAGACCACAGACGAGTGTCTATACGTTCTAGGATCAATACGAACGAGTATTGATTAACTTGAAACAAACACGGACGAGTGTTGAAATACCACGGATGAGTGTCTACACGTTCAAGGATCATACGAACGAGTATTGATTAACCTAAAACAAACACAGACGAGTGTTGAAAGACCATGGATGAGTGTCTACACGTTCTAGAATCAATACGAACTAGTATTGATTAACCTGAAACAAACACGGACGAGTGTTGAAAGACCACGGACGAGTGTCTACATGTTCTAGGATCAATACAAACGAGTATTGATTAACCTGAAACAAACACGGACGAGTGTTGAAAGACCACGGATGAGCTTCTACGTGTTCTAGGATCAATATGAACGAGTATTGATTAACCTGAAACAAACACGGACGAGTGTTGAAAGACCACGGACGAGTGTCTACACATTCTAAGATCAATACGAACGAGTATTGATTAACCTGAAATAAACACGGACGAGTGATGAAAGACCACGGACGAGTGTCTACATGTTCTAGGATCAATATGAACGAGTATTGATTAACTTGAAACAAACACGAATGAGTGTTGAAAGACCACGGACGAGTGTCTACACGTTCTAGGATCAATACGAACGAGTATTGATTAACCTGAAACAAACACGGACGAGTGTTGAAAGACCACGGACGAGTGTCTACACGTTCTAGGATCAATACGAACGAGTATTGATTAACCTAAAATAAACACAGACAAGTGTTGAAAGACCATGGATGAGTGTCTACACGTTCTAGGATCAATACGAACTAGTATTGATTAACCTGAAACAAACACGGACTAGTGGTGAAAGACCACGGACGAGTGTCTACACATTCTAAGATCAATACGAAAGAGTATTGATTAACCTGAAACAAACACGGACGAGTGTTGAAAGACCATGAACGAGTGTCTACACGTTCTAGGATCAATACGAACGAGTATTGATTAACCTGAAACAAACACGGATGAGTGTTGAAAGACCAAGGACGAGTGTCTACACGTTCTAGGATCAATACGAACGAGTATTGATTAACCTGAAACAAACACGGACGAGTGTTGAAAGACCACGGACGAGTGTCTACACGTTCTAGGATCAATACGAACGAGTATTGATTAACCTAAAACAAACACAGACGAGTGTTGAAAGACCATGGATGAGTGTCTACACGTTCTAGGATCAATACGAACTAGTATTGATTAACCTGAAACAAACACAGACGAGTGTTGAAAGACCACGGACGAGTGTCTACACATTCAAAGATCAATACGAACTAGTATTGATTAACCTGAAACAAACACGGACGAGTGTTGAAAGACCACGGACGAGTGTCTACACATTCTAAGATCAATACGAACGAGTATTGATTAACCTGAAACAAACATGGACGAGTGTTGAAAGACCATGAACGATTGTCTACACGTTCTAGGATCAATACGAACGAGTATTGATTAACCTGAAACAAACACGGACGGGTGTTGAAAGACCACGGCCGAGTGTCTACACGTTCTAGGATCAATACGAACGAGTATTGATTAACTAAAAACAAACACGAACGAGTATTGAAAGACCACGCATGAGTGTCTACACGTTCTAGGGTCAATACGAACGAGTATTGATTAACATGAAATAAACACGGATGAGTGTTAAAAGACCACGGACGAGTGTCTGTATGTTCTAGGATCAATACGAGCGATTATTGATTAACCTGAAACAAACACAGATGAGTGTTGAAACACCAAGGATGAGTGTCTACACGTTCTAGGATCAATACGAACTAGTATTGATTAACCTGAAACATACACGGACGAGTGTTAAAAGACCACGGACGAGTGTCTACATGTTCTAGGATCAATACAAACGAGTATTGATTAACCTGAAACAAACACGGACGAGTGTTGAAAGACCACGGATGAACTTCTACGTGTTCTAGGATCAATATGAACGAGTATTGATTAACCTGAAACAAACACGGACGAGTGTTGAAAGACCACGGACGAGTGTCTACACATTCTAAGATCAATACGAACGAGTATTGATTAACCTGAAACAAACACGGACGAGTGTTGAAAGACCATGAACGAGTGTCTACACGTTCTAGGATCAATACGAACGAGTATTGATTAACCTGAAACAAACACGGACGAGTGTTGAAAGACCACGGATGAGTGTCTACACTTTCTAGGATCAATACGAACGAGTATTGATTAACCAAAAACAAACACGAACGAGTGTTGAAAGACCACTGACGAGTGTCTGTATGTTCTAGGATCAATACGAGCGAGTATTGATTAACCTGAAACAAACACAGACGAGTGTTGAAACACCAAGGATGAGTGTCTACACGTTCTAGGATCAATACGAACGAGTATTGATTAACCTAAAACAAACACAGACGAGTGTTGAAAGACCATGGATGAGTGTCTACACGTTCTAGGATCAATACGAACTAGTATTGATTAACCTGAAACAAACACGGACGAGTGTTGAAAGACCACGGACGAGTGTCTACACATTCAAAGATCAATACGAACTAGTATTGATTAACCTGAAACAAACACGGACGAGTGTTGAAAGACCACGGACGAGTGTCTACACATTCTAAGATCAATACGAACGAGTATTGATTAACCTGAAACAAACATGGACGAGTGTTGAAAGACCATGAACGAGTGTCTACACGTTCTAGGATCAATACGAACGAGTATTGATTAACCTGAAACAAAGACGAACGGGTGTTGAAAGACCACGGCCGAGTGTCTAGACGTTCTAGGATCAATACGAACGAGTATTGATTAACTAAAAACAAACACGAACGAGTGTTGAAAGACCACGCATGAGTGTCTACACGTTCTAGGATCAATACGAACGAGTATTGATTAACATGAAATAAACACGGATGAGTGTTAAAAGACCACGGACGAGTGTCTGTATGTTCTAGGATCAATACGAGCGATTATTGATTAACCTGAAACAAACACAGATGAGTGTTGAAACACCAAGCATGAGTGTCTACACGTTCTAGGATCAATACGAACGAGTATTGATTAACCTGAAACAAACACAGACAAGTGTTGAAAGACCGCGGATGAGTGTCTACGCGTTCTAGATTCAATACGAACGAGTATTGTTTAACCTGAAACAAACACGGACGAGTGTTGATAGATCATAGATGTGTGTCTACACATTCTAGGATCAATACGAACGAGTATTGATTAACCTGAAACAAACACGGACGAGTGTTGAAAGACCACAGACGAGTGTCTACATGTTCTAGGATCAATACGAACGAGTATTGATTAGCCTAAAACAAACACGGACGAGTGTTGAAAGACCACAGATGAGTGTCTACACGTTCTAGGATCAATATGAACGAGTATTGATTAACCTGAAACAAACACGGACGAGTGTTGAAAGACCGCGGACGAGTATCTACACGTTCTAGGATCAATACGAACGAGTATTGATTAACCTGAAATAAACACGGACGAGTGATGGAAGACCACGGACGAGTGTCTACATGTTTTAGGATCAATATGAACGAGTATTGATTAACCTGAAACAAACACGAATGAGTGTTGAAAGACCAAGGACGAGTATCTACACGTTCTAGGATCAATACGAACGAGTATTGATTAACCTAAAACAAACACGGACGAGTGTTGAAAGACCACAGACGAGTGTCTATACGTTCTAGGATCAATACGAACGAGTATTGATTAACCTGAAACAAACACGGACGAGTGTTGAAAGACCACGGATGAGTGTCTACACGTTCAAGGATCATACGAAAGAGTATTGATTAACCTAAAACAAACACAGACGAGTGTTGAAAGACCATGGATGAGTGTCTACACGTTCTAGAATCAATACAAACTAGTATTGATTAACCTGAAACAAACACGGACGAGTGTTGAAAGACCACGGACGAGTGTCTACATGTTCTAGGATCAATACAAACGAGTATTGATTAACCTGAAACAAACACGGACGAGTGTTGAAAGACCACGGATGAGCTTCTACGTGTTCTAGGATCAATATGAACGTGTATTGATTAACCTGAAACAAACACGGACGAGTGTTGAAAGACCACGGACGAGTGTCTACACATTCTAAGATCAATACGAACGAGTATTGATTAACCTGAAACAAACACGGACGAGTGATGAAAGACCACGGACGAGTGTCTACATGTTCTAGGATCAATATGAACGAGTATTGATTAACCTGAAACAAACACGAATGAGTGTTGAAAGACCACGGACGAGTGTCTACACGTTCTAGGATCAATACGAACGAGTATTGATTAACCTGAAACAAACACGGACGAGTGTTGAAAGACCACGGACGAGTGTCTACACGTTCTAGGATCAATACGAACGAGTATTGATTAACTAAAAACAAACACGAACGAGTGTTGAAAGACCACGCATGAGTGTCTACACGTTCTAGGATCAATACGAACGAGTATTGATTAACATGAAATAAACACGGATGAGTGTTAAAAGACCACGGACGAGTGTCTGTATGTTCTAGGATCAATACGAGCGATTATTGATTAACCTGAAACAAACACAGATGAGTGTTGAAACACCAAGGATGAGTGTCTACACGTTCTAGGATCAATACGAACTAGTATTGATTAACCTGAAACATTCACGGACGAGTGTTAAAAGACCACGGACGAGTGTCTACATGTTCTAGGATCAATACAAACGAGTATTGATTAACCTGAAACAAACACGGACGAGTATTGAAAGACCACGGATGAACTTCTATGTGTTCTAGGATCAATATGAACGAGTATTGATTAACCTGAAACAAACACGGACGAGTGTTGAAAGACCACGGACGAGTGTCTACACATTCTAAGATCAATACGAACGAGTATTGATTAACCTGAAACAAACACGGACGAGTGTTGAAAGACCATGAACGAGTGTCTACACGTTCTAGGATCAATACGAACGAGTATTGATTAACCTGAAACAAACACGGACGAGTGTTGAAAGACCACGGATGAGTGTCTACACTTTCTGGGATCAATACGAACGAGTATTGATTAACCAAAAACAAACACGAACGAGTGTTGAAAGACCACGAATGAGTGTCTACACGTTCTAGGATCAATACGAACGAGTATTGATTAACATGAAATAAACACGGACGAGTGTTGAAAGACCACGGACGAGTGTCTGTATGTTCTAGGATCAATACGAGCGAGTATTGATTAACCTGAAACAAACACAGACGAGTGTTGAAACACCAAGGATGAGTGTCTACACGTTCTAGGATCAATACGAACGAGTATTGATTAACCTGAAACAAACACAGACAAGTGTTGAAAGACCGCGGATGAGTGTCTACGCGTTCTAGATTCAATACGAACGAGTATTGTTTAACCTGAAATAAACACGGACGAGTGTTGAAAGATCACAGATGTGTGTCTACACATTCTAGGATCAATACGAACGAGTATTGATTAACCTGAAACAAACACGGACGAGTGTTGAAAGACCACAGACGAGTGTCTACATGTTCTAGGATCAATACGAACGAGTATTGATTAGCCTAAAACAAACACGGACGAGTGTTGAAAGACCACAGATGAGTGTCTACACGTTCTAGGATCAATATGAACGAGTATTGATTAACCTGAAACAAACACGGATGAGTGTTGAAAGACCGCGGACGAGTATCTACACGTTCTAGGATCAATACGAACGAGTATTGATTAACCTGAAATAAACACGGACGAGTGATGGAAGACCACGGACGAGTGTCTACATGTTCTAGGATCAATATGAACGAGTATTGATTAACCTGAAACAAACACGAATGAGTGTTGAAAGACCACGGACGAGTGTCTACACATTCTAGGATCAATACGAACGAGTATTGATTAACCTGAAACAAACACGGACGAGTGTTGAAAGACCACGGACGAGTGTCTACACGTTCTAGGATCAATACGAACGAGTATTGATTAACCTAAAACAAACACAGACGAGTGTTGAAAGACCATGGATGAGTGTCTACACGTTCTAGGATCAATACGAACTAGTATTGATTAACCTGAAACAAACACGGACGAGTGTTGAAAGACCACGGACGAGTGTCTACACATTCTAAGATCAATACGAACTAGTATTGATTAACCTGAAATAAACACGGACGAGTGTTGAAAGACCACGGACTAGTGTCTACACATTCTAAGATCAATACGAACGAGTATTGATTAACCTGAAACAAACATGGATGAGTGTTGAAAGACCATGAACGAGTGTCTACACGTTCTAGGATCAATACGAACGAGTATTGATTAACCTGAAACAAACACGGACGAGTGTTGAAAGACCACAGACGAGTGTCTACACGTTCTAGGATCAATACGAACGAGTATTGATTAACTAAAAACAAACACGAACGAGTGTTGAAAGACCACGCATGAGTGTCTACACGTTCTAGGATCAATACGAACGAGTATTGATTAACATGAAATAAACACGGACGAGTGTTAAAAGACCACGGACGAGTGTCTGTATGTTCTAGGATCAATACGAGCGATTATTGATTAACCTGAAAAAAACACAGGCGAGTGTTGAAACACCAAGGATGAGTGTCTACACGTTCTAGGATCGATACCAACAAGTATTGATTAACTTGAAACAAACACAGACAAGTGTTGAAAGACCGCGGTTGAGTGTCTACGCGTTCTAGATCAATACGAACGAGTATTGATTAGCCTAAAACAAACACGGACGAGTGTTGAAAGACCACAGATGAGTGTCTACACGTTCTAGGATCAATACGAACGAGTATTGATTAACCTGAAACAAACACGGACGAGTGTTGAAAGACCGCGGACGAGTATCTACACGTTCTAGGATCAATACGAACGAGTATTGATTAACCTGAAATAAACACGGACGAGTGATGGAAGACCACGGACGAGTGTCTACATGTTCTAGGATCAATATGAACGAGTATTGATTAACCTGAAACAAACACGAATGAGTGTTGAAAGACCACGGACGAGTGTCTACACGTTCTAGGATCAATACGAACGAGTATTGATTAACCTGAAACAAACACGGACGAGTGTTGAAAGACCACGGATGAGTGTCTACACGTTCTAAGATCAATACGAACGAGTATTGATTAACCTAAAACAAACACAGACGAGTGTTGAAAGACCATGGATGAGTGTGTACACGTTTTAGGATCAATACGAACTAGTATTGATTAACCTGAAACAAACACGGACGAGTGTTGAAAGACCACGGACGAGTGTCTACACATTCTAAGATCAATACGAACGAGTATTGATTAACCTGAAACAAACACGGACGAGTGTTGAAAGACCATGAACGAGTGTCTACACGTTCTAGGATCAATACGAACGAGTATTGATTAACCTGAAACAAACATGGACGAGTGTTGAAAGACCACGGACGAGTGTCTACACGTTCTAGGATCAATACGAACGAGTATTGATTAACCAAAAACAAACACGAACGAGTGTTGAAAGACCACGAATGAGTGTCTACACGTTCAAGGATCAATACGAACGAGTATTGATTAACCTGAAACAAACACAGACAAGTGTTGAAAGACCGCGGATGAGTGTCTACGCGTTCTAGATTCAATACGAACGAGTATTGTTTAACCTAAAACAAACACGGACGAGTGTTGAAAGATCACAGATGTGTGTCTACACATTCTAGGATCAATACGAACGAGTATTGATTAACCTGAAACAAACACGGACGAGTGTTGAAAGACCACAGACGAGTAGACACTCTTCCGTGTCTACATGTTCTAGGATCAATACTAACGAGTATTGATTAGACTAAAACAAACATGGACGAGTGTTGAAAGACCACAGATGAGTGTCTACACGTTCTAGGATCAATACGAACGAGTATTGATTAACCTGAAACAAACACGGACGAGTGTTAATAGACCGCGGACGACTATCTACACGTTCTAGGATCAATACGAACGAGTATTGATTAACCTGAAATAAACACAGACGAGTGATGGAAGACCACGGACTTGTGTCTATATGTTCTAGGATCAATATGAACGAGTATTGATTAACCTGAAACAAACACGAATGAGTGTTGAAAGACCACGGACGAGTGTCTACACGTTCTAGGATCAATACGAACGAGTATTTATTAACCTGAAACAAATACGGACGAGTGTTGAAAGACCACGGATGAGTGTCTACACGTTCTAGGATCAATATGAACTAGTATTGATTAACCTAAAACAAACACAGACGAGTGTTGAAAGACCATGGATGAGTGTCTACACGTTCTAGGATCAATACGAACTAGTATTGATTAACCTGAAACAAACACGGACGAGTGTTGAAAGACCACGGACGAGTGTCTACATGTTATAGGATCAATACAAACGAGTATTGATTAACCTGAAACAAACACGAACGAGTGTTGAAAGACCACGGACGAGTGTCTACATGTTCTAGGATCAATACGAACGAGTATTGATTAACCTGAAACAAACACGGATGAGTGTTGAAAGACCACAGATGAGTGTCTACACGTTATATGATCAATACGAACGAGTATTGATTAACCTGAAACAAACACGGACGAGTGTTGAAAGACCGCGGATGAGTATCTACACGTTCTAGGATCAATACGAATGAGTATTGATTAACCTGAAATAAACACGGACGAGTGATGGAAGACCACGGACGAGTGTCTACATGTTCTAGGATCAATGTGAATGAGTATTGATTAACCTGAAACAAACACGAACGAGTGTTGAAAGACCACGGACGAGTGTCTACACGTTCTACGATCAATACGAACGAGTATTGATTAACCTAAAACAAACACGGACGAGTGTTGAAAGGCCACGGATGAGTGTCTACACGTTCTAGGATCAATACGAACGAGTATTGATTAACCTAAAACAAACACAGACGAGTTTTGAAAGACCATGGATGACTGTCTACACGTTCTAGGATCAATACGAACTAGTATTGATTAACCTAAAACAAACACGGGCGAGTGTTGAAAGACCACGGACGAGTGTCTACATGTTCTAGGATCAATACGAACGGGTATTGATTACCCTGAAATAAACACGGACGAGTGTTGAAAGACCACGGATGAGTGTCTACACGTTCTAGGATCAATACGAACGAGTATTGATTAACCTGAAACAAACACGGACGAGTGTTGAAAGACCACGGATGAGTGTCTACAAGTTTTAGGATCAATACGAACGAGTATTGATTAACCTGAAACAAACACGGACGAGTGTTGAAAGACCACGGACGAGTGTCTACATGTTCTAGGATCAATATGAACGAGTATTGATTAACCTGAAACAAACACGGACGAGTGTTGAAAGACCACGGACGAGTGTTTACACATTCTAAGATCAATACGAACGAGTATTGATTAACCTGAAACAAACACGGATGAGTGTTGAAAGACCATGAATGAGTGTCTACACGTTTTAGGATCAATACGAACGGGTATTGATTAACCTGAAACAAACACGGACGAGTGTTGAAAGACCTCGGACGAGTGTCTACACGTTCTAGGATCAATACGAACGAGTATTGATTAACCTAAAACAAACACGGACGAGTGTTGAAAGACCACGAACGAGTGTCTACACGTTCTAGGATCAATACGAACGAGTATTGATTAACATGAAATAAACATGGACGAGTGTTGAACGACCACGGACGAGTGTCTGTACGTTCTAGGATCATTACGAACGAGTATTGATTAACCTGAAACAAACACGGACAAGTGTTGAAATACCGCGGATGAGTGTCTACGCGTTCTAGATTCAATACGAATGAGTATTGTTTAACCTGAATCAAACACGGACGAGTATTGAAAGATCACAGATGTGTGTCTACACATTTTAGGATCAATACGAACGAGTATTGATTAACCTGAAACCAACACGTACGAGTGTTGAAAGACCACAGACGAGTGTCTACATGTTCTAGGATCAATATGAACGAGTATTGATTATCCTAAAACAAACACGGACGAGTGTTGAAAGACCACGGACGAGTGTCTACACGTTCTAGGATCAATACGAATGAGTATTGATTAACCTAAAACAAACACGGACGAGTGTTGAAAGACCACAGACGAGTGTCTACACGTTCTAGGATCAATACGAACGGGTATTGATTAACCTGAAATAAACACGGACGAGTGCTAAAAGACCACGGACGAGTGTCTACACGTTCTAGGATCAATACGAATGAGTATTGATTAACCTGAACTAACACGAACGAGTGTTGAAAGACCACAGACGAGTGTCTACACGTTCTAGGATCAATACGAACGAGTATTGATTAACTTGAAACAAACACGGACGAGTGTTGAAAGACCACGGACGAGTGTCTACACGTTCTAGGATCAATACGAACGAGTATTGATTAACCTGAAACAAACACGGACGAGGGTTGAAAGACCACGGACGAGTGTCTACATGTTTTAGGATCAATATGAACGAGTATTGATTAACCTGAAACAAACACGGACGAGTGTTGAAAGACCACGGACGAGTGTCTACACATTCTAAGATCAATACGAACGAGTATTGATTAACCTGAAACAAACACGGACGAGTGTTGAAAGACCATGAATGAGTGTCTACACGTTTTAGGATCAATACGAACGGGTATTGATTAACCTGAAACAAACACGGACGAGTGTTGAAAGACCTCGGACGAGTGTCTACACGTTCTAGGATCAATACGAACGAGTATTGATTAACCTAAAACAAACACGGACGAGTGTTGAAAGACCACGAACGAGTGTCTACACGTTCTAGGATCAATACGAACGAGTATTGATTAACATGAAATAAACATGGACGAGTGTTGAACGACCACGGACGAGTGTCTGTACGTTCTAGGATCAATACGAACGAGTATTGATTAACCTGAAACAAACACGGACAAGTGTTGAAATACCGCGGATGAGTGTCTACGCGTTCTAGATTCAATACGAACGAGTATTGTTTAACCTGAATCAAACACGGACGAGTATTGAAAGATCACAGATGTGTGTCTACACATTTTAGGATCAATACGAACGAGTATTGATTAACCTGAAACCAACACGTACGAGTGTTGAAAGACCACAGACGAGTGTCTACATGTTCTAGGATCAATATGAACGAGTATTGATTATCCTAAAACAAACACGGACGAGTGTTGAAAGACCACGGACGAGTGTCTACACGTTCTAGGATCAATACGAATGAGTATTGATTAACCTAAAACAAACACGGACGAGTGTTGAAAGACCACAGACGAGTGTCTACACGTTCTAGGATCAATACGAACGGGTATTGATTAACCTGAAATAAACACGGACGAGTGCTAAAAGACCACGGACGAGTGTCTACACGTTCTAGGATCAATACGAATGAGTATTGATTAACCTGAACAAACACGAACGAGTGTTGAAAGACCACAGACGAGTGTCTACACGTTCTAGGATCAATACGAACGAGTATTGATTAACTTGAAACAAACACGGACGAGTGTTGAAAGACCACGGACGAGTGTCTACACGTTCTAGGATTAATACGAACGAGTATTGATTAACCTGAAACAAACACGGACGAGGGTTGAAAGACCACGGACGAGTGTCTACATGTTTTAGGATCAATATGAACGAGTATTGATTAACCTGAAACAAACACGGACGAGTGTTGAAAGACCACGGACGAGTGTCTACACATTCTAAGATCAATACGAACGAGTATTGATTAACCTGAAACAAACACGGACGAGTGTTGAAAGACCATGAATGAGTGTCTACACGTTTTAGGATCAATACGAACGGGTATTGATTAACCTGAAACAAACACGGACGAGTGTTGAAAGACCTCGGACGAGTGTCTACACGTTCTAGGATCAATACGAACGAGTATTGATTAACCTAAAACAAACACGGACGAGTGTTGAAAGACCACGAACGAGTGTCTACACGTTCTAGGATCAATACGAACGAGTATTGATTAACATGAAATAAACATGGACGAGTGTTGAACGACCACGGACGAGTGTCTGTACGTTCTAGGATCAATACGAACGAGTATTGATTAACCTGAAACAAACACGGACAAGTGTTGAAATACCGCGGATGAGTGTCTACGCGTTCTAGATTCAATACGAACGAGTATTGTTTAACCTGAATCAAACACGGACGAGTATTGAAAGATCACAGATGTGTGTCTACACATTTTAGGATCAATACGAACGAGTATTGATTAACCTGAAACCAACACGTACGAGTGTTGAAAGACCACAGACGAGTGTCTACATGTTCTAGGATCAATATGAACGAGTATTGATTATCCTAAAACAAACACGGACGAGTGTTGAAAGACCACGGACGAGTGTCTACACGTTCTAGGATCAATACGAATGAGTATTGATTAACCTAAAACAAACACGGACGAGTGTTGAAAGACCACAGACGAGTGTCTACACGTTCTAGGATCAATACGAACGGGTATTGATTAACCTGAAATAAACACGGACGAGTGCTAAAAGACCACGGACGAGTGTCTACACGTTCTAGGATCAATACGAATGAGTATTGATTAACCTGAACAAACACGAACGAGTGTTGAAAGACCACAGACGAGTGTCTACACGTTCTAGGATCAATACGAACGAGTATTGATTAACTTGAAACAAACACGGACGAGTGTTGAAAGACCACGGACGAGTGTCTACACGTTCTAGGATCAATACGAACGAGTATTGATTAACCTGAAACAAACACGGACGAGGGTTGAAAGACCACGGACGAGTGTCTACATGTTTTAGGATCAATATGAACGAGTATTGATTAACCTGAAACAAACACGGACGAGTGTTGAAAGACCACGGACGAGTGTCTACACATTCTAAGATCAATACGAACGAGTATTGATTAACCTGAAACAAACACGGACGAGTGTTGAAAGACCATGAATGAGTGTCTACACGTTTTAGGATCAATACGAACGGGTATTGATTAACCTGAAACAAACACGGACGAGTATTGAAAGACCTCGGACGAGTGTCTACACGTTCTAGGATCAATACGAACGAGTATTGATTAACCTAAAACAAACACGGACGAGTGTTGAAAGACCACGAACGAGTGTCTACACGTTCTAGGATCAATACGAACGAGTATTGATTAACATGAAATAAACATGGACGAGTGTTGAACGACCACGGACGAGTGTCTGTACGTTCTAGGATCAATACGAACGAGTATTGATTAACCTGAAACAAACACGGACAAGTGTTGAAATACCGCGGATGAGTGTCTACGCGTTCTAGATTCAATACGAACGAGTATTGTTTAACCTGAATCAAACACGGACGAGTATTGAAAGATCACAGATGTGTGTCTACACATTTTAGGATCAATACGAACGAGTATTGATTAACCTGAAACCAACACGTACGAGTGTTGAAAGACCACAGACGAGTGTCTACATGTTCTAGGATCAATATGAACGAGTATTGATTATCCTAAAACAAACACGGACGAGTGTTGAAAGACCACGGACGAGTGTCTACACGTTCTAGGATCAATACGAATGAGTATTGATTAACCTAAAACAAACACGGACGAGTGTTGAAAGACCACAGACGAGTGTCTACACGTTCTAGGATCAATACGAACGGGTATTGATTAACCTGAAATAAACACGGACGAGTGCTAAAAGACCACGGACGAGTGTCTACACGTTCTAGGATCAATACGAATGAGTATTGATTAACCTGAACAAACACGAACGAGTGTTGAAAGACCACAGACGAGTGTCTACACGTTCTAGGATCAATACGAACGAGTATTGATTAACTTGAAACAAACACGGACGAGTGTTGAAAGACCACGGACGAGTGTCTACACGTTCTAGGATCAATACGAACGAGTATTGATTAACCTGAAACAAACACGGACGAGGGTTGAAAGACCACGGACGAGTGTCTACATGTTTTAGGATCAATATGAACGAGTATTGATTAACCTGAAACAAACACGGACGAGTGTTGAAAGACCACGGACGAGTGTCTACACATTCTAAGATCAATACGAACGAGTATTGATTAACCTGAAACAAACACGGACGAGTGTTGAAAGACCATGAATGAGTGTCTACACGTTTTAGGATCAATACGAACGGGTATTGATTAACCTGAAACAAACACGGACGAGTGTTGAAAGACCTCGGACGAGTGTCTACACGTTCTAGGATCAATACGAACGAGTATTGATTAACCTAAAACAAACACGGACGAGTGTTGAAAGACCACGAACGAGTGTCTACACGTTCTAGGATCAATACGAACGAGTATTGATTAACATGAAATAAACATGGACGAGTGTTGAACGACCACGGACGAGTGTCTGTACGTTCTAGGATCAATACGAACGAGTATTGATTAACCTGAAACAAACACGGACAAGTGTTGAAATACCGCGGATGAGTGTCTACGCGTTCTAGATTCAATACGAACGAGTATTGTTTAACCTGAATCAAACACGGACGAGTATTGAAAGATCACAGATGTGTGTCTACACATTTTAGGATCAATACGAACGAGTATTGATTAACCTGAAACCAACACGTACGAGTGTTGAAAGACCACAGACGAGTGTCTACATGTTCTAGGATCAATATGAATGAGTATTGATTATCCTAAAACAAACACGGACGAGTGTTGAAAGACCACGGACGAGTGTCTACACGTTCTAGGATCAATACGAATGAGTATTGATTAACCTAAAACAAACACGGACGAGTGTTGAAAGACCACAGACGAGTGTCTACACGTTCTAGGATCAATACGAACGGGTATTGATTAACCTGAAATAAACACGGACGAGTGCTAAAAGACCACGGACGAGTGTCTACACGTTCTAGGATCAATACGAATGAGTATTGATTAACCTGAACAAACACGAACGAGTGTTGAAAGACCACAGACGAGTGTCTACACGTTCTAGGATCAATACGAACGAGTATTGATTAACTTGAAACAAACACGGACGAGTGTTGAAAGACCACGGACGAGTGTCTACACGTTCTAGGATCAATACGAACGAGTATTGATTAACCTGAAACAAACACGGACGAGGGTTGAAAGACCACGGACGAGTGTCTACATGTTTTAGGATCAATATGAACTAGTATTGATTAACCTGAAACAAACACGGACGAGTGTTGAAAGACCACGGACGAGTGTCTACACATTCTAAGATCAATACGAACGAGTATTGATTAACCTGAAACAAACACGGACGAGTGTTGAAAGACCATGAATGAGTGTCTACACGTTTTAGGATCAATACGAACGGGTATTGATTACCCTGAAACAAACACGGACGAGTGTTGAAAGACCTCGGACGAGTGTCTACACGTTCTAGGATCAATACGAACGAGTATTGATTAACCTAAAACAAACACGGACGAGTGTTGAAAGACCACGAACAAGTGTCTACACGTTCTAGGATCAATACGAACGAGTATTGATTAACATGAAATAAACATGGACGAGGGTTGAACGACCACGGACGAGTGTCTGTACGTTCTAGGATCAATACGAACGAGTATTGATTAACCTGAAACAAACACGGACAAGTGTTGAAATACCGCGGATGAGTGTCTACGCGTTCTAGATTCAATACGAACGAGTATTGTTTAACCTGAATCAAACACGGACGAGTATTGAAAGATCACAGATGTGTGTCTACACATTCTAGGATCAATACGAACGAGTTTTGATTAACCTGAAACAAACACGTACGAGTGTTGAAAGACCACAGACGAGTGTCTACATGTTCTAGGATCAATATGAACGAGTATTGATTAGCCTAAAACAAACACGGACGAGTGTTGAAAGACCACGGACGAGTGTCTACACGTTCTAGGATCAATACGAATGAGTATTGATTAACCTAAAACAAACACGGACGAGTGTTGAAAGACCACAGAGGAGTGTCTACACGTTCTAGAATCAATACGAACGGGTATTGATTAACCTGAAATAAACACGGACGAGTGCTAAAAGACCACGGACGTGTGTCTACATGTTCTAGGATCAATACGAATGAGTATTGATTAACCTGAATCAAACACGGACGAGTGTTGAAAGACCACAGACGAGTGTCTACACGTTCTAGGATCAATACGAACGAGTATTGATAAACCTGAAACAAACACGGACGAGTGTTGAAAGACCACAGATGAGTGTCTACACGTTCTAGGATCAATACGAACGAGTATTGATTAACCTGAAACAAACACGGACGAGTGTTGAAAAACCGCGGACGAGTATCTTCACATTCTAGGATCAATACGAACGAGTATTGATTTACCTGAAATAAACACGGACGAGTGATGGAAGACCACGGACGAGTGTCTACATGTTCTAGGATATATATGAACGAGTATTGATTAACCTGAAACAAACACGAACGAGTGTTGAAAGACCACAGACGAGTGTCTACACGTTCTAGGATCAGTACGAACGAGTATTGATTAACCTGAAACAAACACGGATCAGTGTTGAAAGACCACGGATGAGTGTCTACACGTTCTAGGATCATACGAACGAGTATTGATTAACCTAAAACAAACACAGACGAGTGTTGAAAGACCATGGATGAGTGTCTACACGTTCTAGGATCAATACGAACTAGTATTGATTAACCTGAAACAAACACGGACGAGTGTTGAAAGACCACAGACGAGTGTATACATGTTCTAGGATCAATATAAACGAGTATTGATTAACCTGAAACAAACACGGACGAGTGTTGAAAGACCACGGATGAGTGTCTACATGTTCTAGGATCAATATGAACGAGTATTGATTAATCTGAAACAAACACGGACGAGTGTTGAAAGACCACGGACGAGTGTCTACACATTCTAAGATCAATACGAACGAGTATTGATTAACCTGAAACAAACACGGACGAGTGTTGAAAGACCACGGACGAGTGTCTACACGTTTTAGGATCAATACGAACGAGTATTAATTAACCAAAAACAAACTGGAACGAGTGTTGAAAGACCACGAATGAGTGTCTACACGTTCTAGGATCAATACGAACGAGTATTGATTAGCATGAAATAAATACGGACGAGTGTTGAAAGACCACGGACGAGTGTCTGTATGTTCTAGGATCAATACGAGCGAGTATTGATTAACCTGAAACAAACACAGACGAGTGTTGAAACACCAAGGATGAGTGTCTACACGTTCTAGGATCAATACGAACGGGTATTGATTAACCTGAAACAAACACAGACAAGTGTTGAAAGACCGCGGATGAGTGTCTACGCGTTCTAGATTCAATACGAACGAGTATTGTTTAACCTGACAAAACACGGACGAGTGTTGAAAGATCACAGATGTGTGTCTACACATTCTAGGATCAATACGAACGAGTATTTATTAACTTGAAACAAACACGGACGAGTGTTAAAAGACCGCGGACGAGTATCTACACGTTCTAGGATCAATACGAACGAGTATTGATTAACCTGAAATAAACACGGACGAGTGATGGAAGACCACGGACGAGTGTCTACATGTTCTAGGATCAATATGAACGAGTATTGATTAACCTGAAACAAACACGAATGAGTGTTGAAAGACCACGGACGAGTGTCTACACGTTTTAGGATCAATACGAACGAGTATTGATTAACCTGAAATAAACACGGACGAGTGATGGAAGACCACGGACGAGTGTCTACATGTTCTAGGATCAATATGAACGAGTATTGATTAACCTGAAACAAACACGAATGAGTGTTGAAAGACCACGGACGAGTGTCCACACTTTCTAGGATCAATACGAACGAGTATTGATTAACCTAAAACAAACACGGACGAGTGTTGAAAGACCACGGATGAGTGTCTACACGTTCTAGGATCAATACGAACGAGTATTGATTAACCTAAAACAAACACAGACGAGTGTTGAAAGACCATGGATGAGTGTCTACACGTTCTAGGATCAATACGAACTAGTATTGATTAACCTGAAACAAACACGGACGAGTGTTGAAAGACCACGGACGAGTGTCTACATGTTCTAGGATCAATACAAACGAGTATTGATTAACCTGAAACAAACACGGACGATTGTTGAAAGACCACGGACGAGTGTCTACATGTTCTAGGATCAATACGAACGAGTATTGATAAACCTGAAACAAACACGGACGAGTGTTGAAAGACCACAGATGAGTGTCTACACGTTATATGATCAATACGAACGAGTATTGATTAACCTGAAACAAATACGAATGAGTGTTGAAAGACCGCGGACGAGTATATACACGTTCTAGGATCAATACGAACGAGTATTGATTAACCTGAAATAAACACGGACGAGTGATGGAAGACCACGGACGAGTGTCTACATGTTCTAGGATCAATATGAACGAGTATTGATTAACCTGAAACAAACACGAATGAGTGTTGAAAGACCACGGACGAGTGTCTACACGTTTTAGGATCAATACGAACGAGTATTGATTAACCTGAAATAAACACGGACGAGTGATGGAAGACCACGGACGAGTGTCTACATGTTCTAGGATCAATATGAACGAGTATTGATTAACCTGAAACAAACACGAATGAGTGTTGAAAGACCACGGACGAGTGTCCACACTTTCTAGGATCAATACGAACGAGTATTGATTAACCTAAAACAAACACGGACGAGTGTTGAAAGACCACGGATGAGTGTCTACACGTTCTAGGATCAATACGAACGAGTATTGATTAACCTAAAACAAACACAGACGAGTGTTGAAAGACCATGGATGAGTGTCTACACGTTCTATGATCAATACGAACTAGTATTGATTAACCTGAAACAAACACGGACGAGTGTTGAAAGACCACGGACGAGTGTCTACATGTTCTAGGATCAATACAAACGAGTATTGATTAACCTGAAACAAACACGGACGAGTGTTGAAAGACCACGGACGAGTGTCTACATGTTCTAGGATCAATACGAACGAGTACTGATAAACCTGAAACAAACACGGACGAGTGTAGAAAGACCACAGATGAGTGTCTACACGTTATATGATCAATACGAACGAGTATTGATTAACCTGAAACAAATACGAATGAGTGTTGAAAGACCGCGGACGAGTATATACACGTTCTAGGATCAATACGAACGAGTATTGATTAACCTGAAATAAACACGGACGAGTGATGGAAGACCACGGACGAGTGTCTACATGTTCTAGGATCAATATGAACGAGTATTGATTAACCTAAAACAAACACGAACGAGTGTTGAAAGATCACAGACGAGTGTCTACACGTTCTAGGATCAATACGAACGAGTATTGATTAACCTGAAACAAACACGGAAGAGTGTTGAATGACCACGGATGAGTGTCTACATGTTCTAGGATCAATACGAACGAGTATTGATTAACCTAAAACAAACACAGACGAGTGTTGAAAGACCATGGATGAGTGTCTACACGTTCTAGGATCAATACGAACTAGTATTGATTAACCTGAAACAAACACGGACGAGTGTTGAAAGACCACAGACGAGTGTCTACATGTTCTAGGATCAATACGAACGGGTATTGACTAACCTGAAATAAACACGGACGAGTGCTAAAAGACCAAGGACGAGTGTCTACACGTTCTAGGATCATTACGAACGAGTATTGATTAACCTGAACAAACACGGACGAGTGTTGAAAGACCACGGACAAGTGTCTGTATGTTCTAGGATCAATACGAGCGAGTATTGATTAACCTGAAACAAACACAGACGAGTGTTGAAACACCAAGGATGAGTGTCTACATGTTCTAGGATCAATACGAACGTGTATTGATTAACCTGAAACAAACACGAACGAGTGTTGAAAGACCACGGACGAGTGTCTACACGTTCTAGGATCAATACGAACGAGTATTGATTAACCTGAAACAAACACGGACGAGTGTCTACACGTTCTAGGATCAATATGAACGAGTATTGATTAACCAAAAACAAACACGAACGAGCGTTGAAAGACCACGAATGAGTGTCTACACGTTCTAGGATCAATACGAACGAGTATTGATTAACATGAAATAAACACGGACAAGTGTTGAAAGACCACGGATGAGTGTCTACACGTTCTAGGATCAATACGAACGAGTATTGATTAACCTAAAACAAACACAGACGAGTGTTGAAAGACCACGGATGAGTGTATACACGTTCTAGGATCAATACGAACTAGTATTGATTAACCTGAAACAAACACGGACGAGTGTTGAAAGACCACGGACGTGTGTCTACATGTTCTAGGATCAATACAAACGAGTATTGATTAACCTGAAACAAACACGGACGAGTGTTGAAAGACCACGGACGAGTGTCTACATGTTCTAGGATCAATACGAACGAGTATTGATAAACCTGAAACAAACACGGACGAGTGTTGAAAGACCACAGATGAGTGTCTACACGTTATATGATCTAATCGAACGAGTATTGATTAACCTGAAACAAACACGAACGAGTGTTGAAAGACCGCGGACGAGTATCTACACATTCTAGGATCAATACGAACGAGTATTGATTAACCTGAAATAAACACGGACGAGTGTTGAAAGACCACGGACGTGTGTCTACATGTTCTAGGATCAATACAAACGAGTATTGATTAACCAGAAACAAACACGGACGAGTGTTGAAAGACCACGGACGAGTGTCTACATGTTCTAGGATCAATACGAACGAGTATTGATAAACCTGAAACAAACACGGACGAGTGTTGAAAGACCACAGATGAGTGTCTACACGTTCTAGGATCAATACGAACGAGTATTGATTAACCTGTAACAAACACGGACGAGTGTTGAAAAACCGCGGACGAGTATCTTCACGTTCTAGGATCAATACGAACGAGTATTGATTTACCTGAAATAAACACGGACGAGTGATGGAAGACCACGGACGAGTGTCTACATGATCTAGGATATATATGAACGAGTATTGATTAACCTGAAACAAACACGAATGAGTGTTGAAAGACCACGGACGAGTGTCTACACGTTCTAGGATCAATACGAACGAGTATTGATTAACCTGAAACAAACACGGACGAGTGTTGAAAGACCACGGATGAGTGTCTACACGTTCTAGGATCAATACGAACGAGTATTGATTAACCTAAAACAAACACAGACGAGTGTTGAAAGACCATGGATGAGTGTCTACACGTTCTAGGATCAATACGAACTAGTATTGATTAACCTGAAACAAACACGGACGAGTGTTGAAAGACCACAGACGAGTGTCTACATGTTCTAGGATCAATACGAACGGGTATTGATTAACCTGAAATAAACACGGACGAGTGCTAAAAGACCAAGGATGAGTGTCTACACGTTCTAGGATCATTACGAACGAGTATTGATTAACCTGAACAAACACGGACGAGTGCTAAAAGACCACAGACGAGTGTCTACACGTTCTAGGATCAATACGAATGAGTATTGATTAACCAAAAACAAACACGAACAAGTGTTGAAAGACCACGAATGAGTGTCTACACGTTCTAGGATCAATACGAACGAGTATTGATTAACATGAAATAAACACGGACGAGTGTTGAAAGACCACAGACAAGTGTCTGTATGTTCTAGGATCAATACGAGCGAGTATTGATTAACCTGAAACAAACACAGACGCGTGTTGAAACACCAAGGATGAGTGTCTACACGTTCTAGGATCAATACGAACGTGTATTGATTAACCTGAAACAAACACGGACGAGTGTTGAAAGACCACGGACGAGTGTCTACACGTTCTATGATCAATACGAACGAGTATTGATTAACCTGAAACAAACACGGACGAGTGTTGAAAGACCACGGACGAGTGTCTACACGTTCTAGGATCAATACGAACGAGTATTGATTAACCAAAAACAAACACGAACGAGTGTTGAAAGACCACGAATGAGTGTCTACACGTTCTAGGATCAATACGAATGAGTATTGATTAACATGAAATAAACACGGACAAGTGTTGAAAGACCACGGATGAGTGTCTACACGTTCTAGGATCAATACGAACGAGTATTGATTAACCTAAAACAAACACAGACGAGTGTTGAAAGACCATGGATGAGTGTCTACACGTTCTAGGATCAATACGAACTAGTATTGATTAACCTGAAACAAACACGGACGAGTGTTGAAAGACCACGGACGAGTGTCTACATGTTCTAGGATCAATACGAACGAGTATTGATAAACCTGAAACAAACACGGACGAGTGTTGAAAGACCACAGATGAGTGTCTACACGTTATATGATCAAATCGAACGAGTATTGATTAACCTGAAACAAACACGAACGAGTGTTGAAAGACCGCGGACGAGTATCTACACGTTCTAGGATCAATACGAACTAGTATTGATTAACCTGAAACAAACACGGACGAGTGTTGAAAGACCACAGACGAGTGTCTACATGTTCTAGGATCAATACGAACGGGTATTGATTAACCTGAAATAAACACGGACGAGTGCTAAAAGACCAAGGATGAGTGTCTACACGTTCTAGGATCATTACGAACGAGTATTGATTAACCTGAACAAACACGGACGAGTGCTAAAAGACCACAGACGAGTGTCTACACGTTCTAGGATCAATACGAATGAGTATTGATTAACCAAAAACAAACACGAACAAGTGTTGAAAGACCACGAATGAGTGTCTACACGTTCTAGGATCAATACGAACGAGTATTGATTAACATGAAATAAACACGGACGAGTGTTGAAAGACCACAGACAAGTGTCTGTATGTTCTAGGATCAATACGAGCGAGTATTGATTAACCTGAAACAAACACAGACGCGTGTTGAAACACCAAGGATGAGTGTCTACACGTTCTAGGATCAATACGAACGTGTATTGATTAACCTGAAACAAACACGGACGAGTGTTGAAAGACCACGGACGAGTGTCTACACGTTCTATGATCAATACGAACGAGTATTGATTAACCTGAAACAAACACGGACGAGTGTTGAAAGACCACGGACGAGTGTCTACACGTTCTAGGATCAATACGAACGAGTATTGATTAACCAAAAACAAACACGAACGAGTGTTGAAAGACCACGAATGAGTGTCTACACGTTCTAGGATCAATACGAATGAGTATTGATTAACATGAAATAAACACGGACAAGTGTTGAAAGACCACGGATGAGTGTCTACACGTTCTAGGATCAATACGAACGAGTATTGATTAACCTAAAACAAACACAGACGAGTGTTGAAAGACCATGGATGAGTGTCTACACGTTCTAGGATCAATACGAACTAGTATTGATTAACCTGAAACAAACACGGACGAGTGTTGAAAGACCACGGACGAGTGTCTACATGTTCTAGGATCAATACGAACGAGTATTGATAAACCTGAAACAAACACGGACGAGTGTTGAAAGACCACAGATGAGTGTCTACACGTTATATGATCAAATCGAACGAGTATTGATTAACCTGAAACAAACACGAACGAGTGTTGAAAGACCGCGGACGAGTATCTACACGTTCTAGGATCAATACGAACGAGTATTGATTAACCTGAAATAAACACGGACGAGTGATGGAAGACCACAGACGAGTGTCTACATGTTCTAGGATCAATATGAACGAGTATTGATTAACCTGAAACAAACACGAACGAGTGTTGAAAGACCACAGACGAGTGTCCACACATTCTAGGATCAATACGAACGAGTATTGATTAACCTAAAACAAACACGGAAGAGTGTTGAATGACCACGGATGAGTGTCTACATGGTCTAGGATCAATACGAACGAGTATTGATTAACATGAAACAAACACGGACGAGTGTTGAAAGACCACGGACGAGTGTCTACACGTTCTAGGATCAATACGAACGAGTATTGATTAACCTGAAACAAACACGGACGAGTGTTGAAAGACCACGGACGAGTGTCTACACGATTTAGGATCAATACGAACGAGTATTGATCAACCAAAAACAAACACGAACGAGTGTTGAAAGACCACGAATGAGTGTCTACACGTTCTAGGATCAATACGAACGAGTATTGATTAGCATGAAATAAATACGGACGAGTGTTGAAAGACCACGGACGAGTGTCTGTATGTTCTAGGATCAATACGAGCGAGTATTGATTAACCTTAAACAAACACAGACGAGTGTTGAAACACCAAGGATGAGTGTCTACACGTTCTAGGATCAATACGAACGGGTATTGATTAAACTGAAACAAACACAGACAAGTGTTGAAAGACCGCGGATGAGTGTCTACGCGTTCTAGATTCAATACGAACGGGTATTGTTTAACCTGACAAAACACGGACGAGTGTTGAAAGATCACAGATGTGTGTCTACACATTCTAGGATCAATACGAACGAGTATTTATTAACCTGAAACAAACACGGACGAGTGTTAAAAGACCGCGGACGAGTATCTACACGTTCTAGGATCAATACGAACGAGTATTGATTAACCTGAAATAAACACGGACGAGTGATGGAAGACCACGGACGAGTGTCTACATGTTCTAGGATCAATATGAACGAGTATTGATTAACCTGAAACAAACACGAACGAGTGTTGAAAGACCACAGACGAGTGTCTACACGTTCTAGGATCAATACTAACGAGTATTGATTAACCTAAAACAAACACGGAAGAGTGTTGAATGACCACGGATGAGTGTCTACATGGTCTAGGATCAATACGAACGAGTATTGATTAACATGAAACAAACACGGACGAGTGTTGAAAGACAACGGACGAGTGTCTACACGTTCTAGGATCAATACGAACGAGTATTGATTAACCTGAAACAAACACGGACGAGTGTTGAAAGACCACGGACGAGTGTCTACACGTTTTAGGATCAATACGAACGAGTATTGATTAACCAAAAACAAACACGAACGAGTGTTGAAAGACCACGAATGAGTGTCTACACGTTCTAGGATCAATACGAACGAGTATTGATTAGCATGAAATAAATACGGACGAGTGTTGAAAGACCACGGACGAGTGTCTGTATGTTCTAGGATCAATACGAGCGAGTATTGATTAACCTGAAACAAACACAGACGAGTGTTGAAACACCAAGGATGAGTGTCTACACGTTCTAGGATCAATACGAACGTGTATTGATTAACCTGAAACAAACACGGACGAGTGTTGAAAGACCACGGACGAGTGTCTACACGTTCTAGGATCAATACGAACGAGTATTGATTAACCTGAAACAAACACGGACGAGTGTTGAAAGACCACGGACGAGTGTCTACACGTTCTAGGATCAATACGAACGAGTATTGATTAACCAAAAACAAACACGAACGAGTGTTGAAAGACCACGAATGAGTGTCTACACGTTCTAGGATCAATACGAACGAGTATTGATTAACATGAAATAAACACAGACGAGTGTTGAAAGACCATGGATGAGTGTCTACACGTTCTAGGATCTATACGAACTAGTATTGATTAACCTGAAACAAACACGGACGAGTGTTGAAAGACCACGGACGTGTGTCTACATGTTCTAGGATCAATACAAACGAGTATTGATTAACCTGAAACAAACACGGACGAGTGTTGAAAGACCACGGACGAGTGTCTACATGTTCTAGGATCAATACGAACGAGTATTGATAAACCTGAAACAAACACGGACGAGTGTTGAAAGACCACAGATGAGTGTGTACACGTTATATGATCAATACGAACGAGTATTGATTAACCTGAAACAAACACGAATGAGTGTTGAAAGACCGCGGACGAGTATCTACACGTTCTAGGATCAATACGAACGAGTATTGATTAACCTGAAATAAACACGGACGAGTGATGGAAGACCACGGACGAGTGTCTACATGTTCTAGGATCAATATGAACGAGTATTGATTAACCTAAAACAAACACGAACGAGTGTTGAAAGACCACAGACGAGTGTCTACACGTTCTAGGATCAATACGAACCAGTATTGATTAACCTGAAACAAACACGGAAAAGTGTTGAATGACCACGGATGAGTGTCTACATGTTCTAGGATCAATACGAACGAGTATTGATTAACCTAAAACAAACACAGACGAGTGTTGAAAGACCATGGATGAGTGTCTACACGTTCTAGGATCAATACGAACTAGTATTGATTAACCTGAAACAAACACGGACGAGTGTTGAAAGACCACAGACGAGTGTCTACATGTTCTAGGATCAATACAAACGGGTATTGATTAACCTGAAATAAACACGGACGAGTGCTAAAAGACCAAGGACGAGTGTCTACACGTTCTAGGATCATTACGAACGAGTATTGATTAACCTGAACAAACACGGACGAGTGCTAAAAGACCACAGACGAGTGTCTACACGTTCTAGGATCAATACGAACGAGTATTGATTAACCAAAAACAAACACGAACAAGTGTTGAAAGACCACGAATGAGTGTCTACACGTTCTAGGATCAATACGAACGAGTATTGATTAACATGAAATAAACACGGACGAGTGTTGAAAGACCACGGACGAGTGTCTGTATGTTCTAGGATCAATACGAGCGAGTATTGATTAACCTGAAACAAACACAGACGAGTGTTGAAACACCAAGGATGAGTGTCTACACGTTCTAGGATCAATACGAACGTGTATTGATTAACCTGAAACAAACACGGACGAGTGTTGAAAGACCACGGACGAGTGTCTACACGTTCTAGGATCAATACGAACGAGTATTGATTAACCTGAAACAAACACGGACGAGTGTTGAAAGACCACAGACGAGTGTCTACACGTTCTAGGATCAATACGAACGAGTATTGATTAACCAAAAACAAACACGAACGAGTGTTGAAAGACCACGAATGAGTGTCTACACGTTCTAGGATCAATACGAACGAGTATTGATTAACATGAAATAAACACGGACAAGTGTTGAAAGACCACGGATGAGTGTCTACACGTTCTAGGATCAATACGAACGAGTATTGATTAACCTAAAACAAACACAGACGAGTGTTGAAAGACCATGCATGAGTGTCTACACGTTCTAGGATCAATACGAACTAGTATTGATTAACCTGAAACAAACACGGACGAGTGTTGAAAGACCACGGACGTGTGTCTACATGTTCTAGGATCAATACAAACGAGTATTGATTAACCTGAAACAAACACGGACGAGTGTTGAAAGACCACGGACGAGTGTCTATATGTTCTAGGATCAATACGAACGAGTATTGATAAACCTGAAACAAACACGGACGAGTGTTGAAAGACCACAGATGAGTGTCTACACGTTATATGATCAATACGAACAAGTATTGATTAACCTGAAACAAACACGAACGAGTGTTGAAAGACCGCGGACGAGTATCTACACGTTCTAGGATCAATACGAACGAGTATTGATTAACCTGAAATAAACACGGACGAGTGATGGAAGACCACGGACGAGTGTCTACATGTTCTAGGATCAATATGAACGAGTATTGATTAGCCTGAAACAAACACGAACGAGTGTTGAAAGACCACAGACGAGTGTCTACACGTTCTAGGATCAATACGAACGAGTATTGATTAACCTAAAACAAACACGGAAGAGTGTTGAATGACCACGGATGAGTGTCTACATGGTCTAGGATCATTACGAACGAGTATTGATTAACATGAAACAAACACGGACGAGTGTTGAAAGACCACGGACGAGTGTCTACACGTTCTAGGATCAATACGAACGAGTATTGATTAACCTGAAACAAACACGGACGAGTGTTGAAAGACCACGGACGAGTGTCTACACGTTTTAGGATCAATACGAACGAGTATTGATTAACCAAAAACAAACACGAACGAGTGTTGAAAGACCACGAATGAGTGTCTACACGTTCTAGGATCAATACGAACGAGTATTGATTAGCATGAAATAAATACGGACGAGTGTTGAAAGACCACGGACGAGTGTCTGTATGTTCTAGGATCAATACGAGCGAGTATTGATTAACCTGAAACAAACACAGACGAGTGTTGAAACACCAAGGATGAGTGTCTACACGTTCTAGGATCAATACGAACGGGTATTGATTAACCTGAAACAAACACAGACAAGTGTTGAAAGACCGCGGATGAGTGTCTACGCGTTCTAGATTCAACACGAACGAGTATTGTTTAACCTGACAAAACACGGACGAGTGTTGAAAGATCACAGATGTGTGTCTACACATTCTAGGATCAATACGAACGAGTATTTATTAACCTGAAACAAACACGGACGAGTGTTAAAAGACCGCGGACGAGTATCTACACGTTCTAGGATCAATACGAACGAGTATTGATTAACCTGAAATAAACACGGACGAGTGATGGAAGACCACGGACGAGTGTCTACATGTTCTAGGATCAATATGAACGAGTATTGATTAACCTGAAACAAACACGAACGAGTGTTGAAAGACCACAGACGAGTGTCTACACGTTCTAGGATCAATACGAACGAGTATTGATTAACCTAAAACAAACACGGAAGAGTGTTGAATGACCACGGATGAGTGTCTACATGGTCTAGGATCAATACGAACGAGTATTGATTAACATGAAACAAACACGGACGAGTGTTGAAACACCACGGACGAGTGTCTACACGTTCTAGGATCAATACGAACGAGTATTGATTAACCTAAAACAAACACGGACGAGTGTTGAAAGACCACGGACGAGTGTCTACACGTTTTAGGATCAATACGAACGAGTATTGATTAACCAAAAACAAACACGAACGAGTGTTGAAAGACCACGAATGAGTGTCTACACGTTCTAGGATCAATACGAACGAGTATTGATTAGCATGAAATAAATACGGACGAGTGTTGAAAGACCACAGACGAGTGTCTGTATGTTCTAGGATCAATACGAGCGAGTATTGATTAACCTGAAACAAACACAGACGAGTGTTGAAACACCAAGGATGAGTGTCTACACGTTCTAGGATCAATACGAACGTGTATTGATTAACCTGAAACAAACACGGACGAGTGTTGAAAGACCACGGACGAGTGTCTACACGTTCTAGGATCAATACGAACGAGTATTGATTAACCTGAAACAAACACGGACGAGTGTTGAAAGACCACGGACGAGTGTCTACACGTTCTAGGATCAATACGAACGAGTATTGATTAACCAAAAACAAACACGAACGAGTGTTGAAAGACCACGAATGAGTGTCTACACGTTCTAGGATCAATACGAACGAGTATTGATTAACATGAAATAAACACAGACGAGTGTTGAAAGACCATGGATGAGTGTCTACACGTTCTAGGATCTATACGAACTAGTATTGATTAACCTGAAACAAACACGGACGAGTGTTGAAAGACCACGGACGTGTGTCTACATGTTCTAGGATCAATACAAACGAGTATTGATTAACCTGAAACAAACACGGACGAGTGTTGAAAGACCACGGACGAGTGTCTACATGTTCTAGGATCAATACGAACGAGTATTGATAAACCTGAAACAAACACGGACGAGTGTTGAAAGACCACAGATGAGTGTGTACACGTTATATGATCAATACGAACGAGTATTGATTAACCTGAAACAAACACGAATGAGTGTTGAAAGACCGCGGACGAGTATCTACACGTTCTAGGATCAATACGAACGAGTATTGATTAACCTGAAATAAACACGGACGAGTGATGGAAGACCACGGACGAGTGTCTACATGTTCTAGGATCAATATGAACGAGTATTGATTAACCTGAAACAAACACGAACGAGTGTTGAAAGACCACAGACGAGTGTCTACACGTTCTAGGATCAATACGAACGAGTATTGATTAACCTAAAACAAACACGGAAGAGTGTTGAATGACCACGGATGAGTGTCTACATGGTCTAGGATCAATACGAACGAGTATTGATTAACATGAAACAAACACGGACGAGTGTTGAAAGACCACGGACGAGTGTCTACACGTTCTAGGATCAATACGAACGAGTATTGATTAACCTAAAACAAACACGGACGAGTGTTGAAAGACCACGGACGAGTGTCTACACGTTTTAGGATCAATACGAACGAGTATTGATTAACCAAAAACAAACACGAACGAGTGTTGAAAGACCACGAATGAGTGTCTACACGTTCTAGGATCAATACGAACGAGTATTGATTAGCATGAAATAAATACGGACGAGTGTTGAAAGACCACGGACGAGTGTCTGTATGTTCTAGGATCAATACGAGCGAGTATTGATTAACCTGAAACAAACACAGACGAGTGTTGAAACACCAAGGATGAGTGTCTACACGTTCTAGGATCAATACGAACGTGTATTGATTAACCTGAAACAAACACGGACGAGTGTTGAAAGACCACGGACGAGTGTCTACACGTTCTAGGATCAATACGAACGAGTATTGATTAACCTGAAACAAACATGGACGAGTGTTGAAAGACCACGGACGAGTGTCTACACGTTCTAGGATCAATACGAACGAGTATTGATAAACCTGAAACAAACACGGACGAGTGTTGAAAGACCACAGATGAGTGTGTACACGTTATATGATCAATACGAACGAGTATTGATTAACCTGAAACAAACACGAATGAGTGTTGAAAGACCGCGGACGAGTATCTACACTTTCTAGGATCAATACGAACGAGTATTGATTAACCTGAAATAAACACGGACGAGTGATGGAAGACCACGGACGAGTGTCTACATGTTCTAGGATCAATATGAACGAGTATTGATTAACCTAAAACAAACACGAACGAGTGTTGAAAGACCACAGACGAGTGTCTACACGTTCTAGGATCAATACGAACCAGTATTGATTAACCTGAAACAAACACGGATAAGTGTTGAATGACCACGGATGAGTGTCTACATGTTCTAGGATCAATACGAACGAGTATTGATTAACCTAAAACAAACACAGACGAGTGTTAAAAGACCATGGATGAGTGTCTACACGTTCTAGGATCAATACGAACTAGTATTGATTAACCTGAAACAAACACGGACGAGTGTTGAAAGACCACAGACGAGTGTCTACATGTTCTAGGATCAATACAAACGGGTATTGATTAACCTGAAATAAACACGGACGAGTGCTAAAAGACCAAGGACGAGTGTCTACACGTTCTAGGATCATTACGAACGAGTATTGATTAACCTGAACAAACACGGACGAGTGCTAAAAGACCACAGACGAGTGTCTACACGTTCTAGGATCAATACGAACGAGTATTGATTAACCAAAAACAAACACGAACAAGTGTTGAAAGACCACGAATGAGTGTCTACACGTTCTAGGATCAATACGAACGAGTATTGATTAACATGAAATAAACACGGACGAGTGTTGAAAGACCACGGACGAGTGTCTGTATGTTCTAGGATCAATACGAGCGAGTATTGATTAACCTGAAACAAACACAGACGAGTGTTGAAACACCAAGGATGAGTGTCTACACGTTCTAGGATCAATACGAATGTGTATTGATTAACCTGAAACAAACACGGACGAGTGTTGAAAGACCACGGACGAGTGTCTACACGTTCTAGGATCAATACGAACGAGTATTGATTAACCTGAAACAAACACGGACGAGTGTTGAAAGACCACAGACGAGTGTCTACACGTTCTAGGATCAATACAAACGAGTATTGATTAACCAAAAACAAACACGAACGAGTGTTGAAAGACCACGAATGAGTGTCTACACGTTCTAGGATCAATACGAACGAGTATTGATTAACATGAAATAAACACAGACGAGTGTTGAAAGACCATGGATGAGTGTCTACACGTTCTAGGATCTATACGAACTAGTATTGATTAACCTGAAACAAACACGGACGAGTGTTGAAAGACCACGGACGTGTGTCTACATGTTCTAGGATCAATACAAACGAGTATTGATTAACCTGAAACAAACACGGACGAGTGTTGAAAGACCACGGACGAGTGTCTACATGTTCTAGGATCAATACGAACGAGTATTGATAAACCTGAAACAAACACGGACGAGTGTTTAAAGACCACAGATGAGTGTGTACACGTTATATGATCAATACGAACGAGTATTGATTAACCTGAAACAAACACGAATGAGTGTTGAAAGACCGCGGACGAGTATCTACACGTTCTAGGATCAATACGAACGAGTATTGATTAACCTGAAATAAACACGGACGAGTGATGGAAGACCACGGACGAGTGTCTACATGTTCTAGGATCAATATGAACGAGTATTGATTAGCCTGAAACAAACACGAACGAGTGTTGAAAGACCACAGACGAGTGTCTACACGTTCTAGGATCAATACGAACGAGTATTGATTAACCTAAAACAAACACGGAAGAGTGTTGAATGACCACGGATGAGTGTCTACATGGTCTAGGATCATTACGAACGAGTATTGATTAACATGAAACAAACACGGACGAGTGTTGAAAGACCACGGACGAGTGTCTACACGTTCTAGGATCAATACGAACGAGTATTGATTAACCTGAAACAAACACGGACGAGTGTTGAAAGACCACGGACGAGTGTCTACACGTTTTAGGATCAATACGAACGAGTATTGATTAACCAAAAACAAACACGAACGAGTGTTGAAAGACCACGAATGAGTGTCTACACGTTCTAGGATCAATACGAACGAGTATTGATTAGCATGAAATAAATACGGACGAGTGTTGAAAGACCACGGACGAGTGTCTGTATGTTCTAGGATCAATACGAGCGAGTATTGATTAACCTGAAACAAACACAGACGAGTGTTGAAACACCAAGGATGAGTGTCTACACGTTCTAGGATCAATACGAACGGGTATTGATTAACCTGAAACAAACACAGACAAGTGTTGAAAGACCGCGGATGAGTGTCTACGCGTTCTAGATTCAACACGAACGAGTATTGTTTAACCTGACAAAACACGGACGAGTGTTGAAAGATCACAGATGTGTGTCTACACATTCTAGGATCAATACGAACGAGTATTTATTAACCTGAAACAAACACGGACGAGTGTTAAAAGACCGCGGACGAGTATCTACACGTTCTAGGATCAATACGAACGAGTATTGATTAACCTGAAATAAACACGGACGAGTGATGGAAGACCACGGACGAGTGTCTACATGTTCTAGGATCAATATGAACGAGTATTGATTAACCTGAAACAAACACGAACGAGTGTTGAAAGACCACAGACGAGTGTCTACACGTTCTAGGATCAATACGAACGAGTATTGATTAACCTAAAACAAACACGGAAGAGTGTTGAATGACCACGGATGAGTGTCTACATGGTCTAGGATCAATACGAACGAGTATTGATTAACATGAAACAAACACGGACGAGTGTTGAAAGACCACGGACGAGTGTCTACACGTTCTAGGATCAATACGAACGAGTATTGATTAACCTAAAACAAACACGGACGAGTGTTGAAAGACTACGGACGAGTGTCTACACGTTTTAGGATCAATACGAACGAGTATTGATTAACCAAAAACAAACACGAACGAGTGTTGAAAGACCACGAAGGAGTGTCTACACGTTCTAGGATCAATACGAACGAGTATTGATTAGCATGAAATAAATACGGACGAGTGTTGAAAGACCACGGACGAGTGTCTGTATGTTCTAGGATCAATACGAGCGAGTATTGATTAACCTGAAACAAACACAGACGAGTGTTGAAACACCAAGGATGAGTGTCTACACGTTCTAGGATCAATACGAACGTGTATTGATTAACCTGAAACAAACACGGACGAGTGTTGAAAGACCACGGACGAGTGTCTACACGTTCTAGGATCAATACGAACGAGTATTGATTAACCTGAAACAAACACGGACGAGTGTTGAAAGACCACGGACGAGTGTCTACACGTTCTAGGATCAATACGAATGAGTATTGATTAACCAAAAACAAACACGAACGAGTGTTGAAAGACCACGAATGAGTGTCTACACGTTCTAGGATCAATACGAACGAGTATTGATTAACATGAAATAAACACAGACGAGTGTTGAAAGACCATGGATGAGTGTCTACACGTTCTAGGATCTATACGAACTAGTATTGATTAACCTGAAACAAACACGGACGAGTGTTGAAAGACCACGGACGAGTGTCTACATGTTCTAGGATCAATACGAACGAGTATTGATAAACCTGAAACAAACACGGACGAGTGTTGAAAGACCACAGATGAGTGTGTACACGTTATATGATCAATACGAACGAGTATTGATTAACCTGAAACAAACACGAATGAGTGTTGAAAGACCGCGGACGAGTATCTACACGTTCTAGGATCAATACGAACGAGTATTGATTAACCTGAAATAAACACGGACGAGTGATGGAAGACCACGGACGAGTGTCTACATGTTCTAGGATCAATATGAACGAGTATTGATTAACCTGAAACAAACACGAACGAGTGTTGAAAGACCACAGACGAGTGTCTACACGTTCTAGGATCAATACGAACGAGTATTGATTAACCTAAAACAAACACGGAAGAGTGTTGAATGACCACGGATGAGTGTCTACATGGTCTAGGATCAATACGAACGAGTATTGATTAACATGAAACAAACACGGACGAGTGTTGAAAGACCACGGATGAGTGTCTACACGTTCTAGGATCAATACGAACGAGTATTGATTAACCTAAAACAAACACGGACGAGTGTTGAAAGACCACGGACGAGTGTCTACACGTTTTAGGATCAATACGAACGAGTATTGATTAACCAAAAACAAACACGAACGAGTGTTGAAAGACCACGAATGAGTGTCTACACGTTCTAGGATCAATACGAACGAGTATTGATTAGCATGAAATAAATACGGACGAGTGTTGAAAGACCACGGACGAGTGTCTGTATGTTCTAGGATCAATACGAGCAAGTATTGATTAACCTGAAACAAACACAGACGAGTGTTGAAACACCAAGGATGAGTGTCTACACGTTCTAGGATCAATACGAACGTGTATTGATTAACCTGAAACAAACACGGACGAGTGTTGAATGACCACGGACGAGTGTCTACACGTTCTAGGATCAATACGAACGAGTATTGATTAACCTGAAACAAACATGGACGAGTGTTGAAAGACCACGGACGAGTGTCTACACGTTCTAGGATCAATACGAACGAGTATTGATTAACCAAAAACAAACACGAACGAGTGTTGAAAGACCACGAATGAGTGTCTACACGTTCTAGGATCAATACGAACGAGTATTGATTAACATGAAATAAACACAGACGAGTGTTGAAAGACCATGGATGAGTGTCTACACGTTCTAGGATCTATACGAACTAGTATTGATTAACCTGAAACAAACACGGACGAGTGTTGAAAGACCACGGACGTGTGTCTACATGTTCTAGGATCAATACAAACGAGTATTGATTAACCTGAAACAAACACGGACGAGTGTTGAAAGACCACGGACGAGTGTCTACATGTTCTAGGATCAATACGAACGAGTATTGATAAACCTGAAACAAACACGGACGAGTGTTGAAAGACCACAGATGAGTGTGTACACGTTATATGATCAATACGAACGAGTATTGATTAACCTGAAACAAACACGAATGAGTGTTGAAAGACCGCGGACGAGTATCTACACGTTCTAGGATCAATACGAACGAGTATTGATTAACCTGAAATAAACACGGACGAGTGATGGAAGACCACGGACGAGTGTCTACATGTTCTAGGATCAATATGAACGAGTATTGATTAACCTAAAACAAACACGAACGAGTGTTGAAAGACCACAGACGAGTGTCTACACGTTCTAGGATCAATACGAACCAGTATTGATTAACCTGAAACAAACACGGAAAAGTGTTGAATGACCACGGATGAGTGTCTACATGTTCTAGGATCAATACGAACGAGTATTGATTAACCTAAAACAAACACAGGCGAGTGTTGAAAGACCATGGATGAGTGTCTACACGTTCTAGGATCAATACGAACTAGTATTGATTAACCTGAAACAAACACGGACGAGTGTTGAAAGACCACAGACGAGTGTCTACATGTTCTAGGATCAATACAAACGGGTATTGATTAACCTGAAATAAACACGGACGAGTGCTGAAAGACCAAGGACGAGTGTCTACACGTTCTAGGATCATTACGAACGAGTATTGATTAACCTGAACAAACACGGACGAGTGCTAAAAGACCACAGACGAGTGTCTACACGTTCTAGGATCAATACGAACGAGTATTGATTAACCAAAAACAAACACGAACAAGTGTTGAAAGACCACGAATGAGTGTCTACACGTTCTAGGATCAATACGAACGAGTATTGATTAACATGAAATAAACACGGACGAGTGTTGAAAGACCACGGACGAGTGTCTGTATGTTCTAGGATCAATACGAGCGAGTATTGATTAACCTGAAACAAACACAGACGAGTGTTGAAACACCAAGGATGAGTGTCTACACGTTCTAGGATCAATACGAATGTGTATTGATTAACCTGAAACAAACACGGACGAGTGTTGAAAGACCACGGACGAGTGTCTACACGTTCTAGGATCAATACGAACGAGTATTGATTAACCTGAAACAAACACGGACGAGTGTTGAAAGACCACAGACGAGTGTCTACACGTTCTAGGATCAATACAAACGAGTATTGATTAACCAAAAACAAACACGAACGAGTGTTGAAAGACCACGAATGAGTGTCTACACGTTCTAGGATCAATACGAACGAGTATTGATTAACATGAAATAAACACGGACAAGTGTTGAAAGACCACGGATGAGTGTCTACACGTTCTAGGATCAATACGAACGAGTATTGATTAACCTAAAACAAACACAGACGAGTGTTGAAAGACCATGCATGAGTGTCTACACGTTCTAGGATCAATACGAACTAGTATTGATTAACCTGAAACAAACACGGACGAGTGTTAAAAGACCACGGACGTGTGTCTACATGTTCTAGGATTAATACAAACGAGTATTGATTAACCTGAAACAAACACAGACGAGTGTTGAAAGACCACGGACGAGTGTCTATATGTTCTAGGATCAATACGAACGAGTATTAATAAACCTGAAACAAACACGGACGAGTGTTGAAAGACCACAGATGAGTGTCTACACGTTATATGATCAATACGAACGAGTATTGATTAACCTGAAACAAACACGAACGAGTGTTGAAAGACCGCGGACGAGTATATACACGTTCTAGGATCAATACGAACGAGTATTGATTAACCTGAAATAAACACGGACGAGTGATGGAAGACCACGGACGAGTGTCTACATGTTCTAGGATCAATATGAACGAGTATTGATTAGCCTGAAACAAACACGAACGAGTGTTGAAAGACCACAGACGAGTGTCTACACGTTCTAGGATCAATACGAACGAGTATTGATTAACCTAAAACAAACATGGAAGAGTGTTGAATGACCACGGATGAGTGTCTACATGGTCTAGGATCATTACGAACGAGTATTGATTAACATGAAACAAACACGGACGAGTGTCTACACGTTCTAGGATCAATACGAACGAGTATTGATTAACCTGAAACAAACACGGACGAGTGTTGAAAGACCACGGACGAGTGTCTACACGTTTTAGGATCAATACGAACGAGTATTGATTAACCAAAAACAAACACGAACGAGTGTTGAAAGACCACGAATGAGTGTCTACACGTTCTAGGATCAATACGAACGAGTATTGATTAGCATGAAATAAATACGGACGAGTGTTGAAAGACCACGGACGAGTGTCTGTATGTTCTAGGATCAACACGAGCGAGTATTGATTAACCTGAAACAAACACAGACGAGTGTTGAAACACCAAGGATGAGTGTCTACACGTTCTAGGATCAATACGAACGGGTATTGATTAACCTGAAACAAACACAGACAAGTGTTGAAAGACCGCGGATGAGTGTCTACGCGTTCTAGATTCAACACGAACGAGTATTGTTTAACCTGACAAAACACGGACGAGTGTTGAAAGATCACAGATGTGTGTCTACACATTCTAGGATCAATACGAACGAGTATTTATTCACCTGAAACAAACACGGACGAGTGTTAAAAGACCGCGGACGAGTATCTACACGTTCTAGGATCAATACGAACGAGTATTGATTAACCTGAAATAAACACGGACGAGTGATGGAAGACCACGGACGAGTGTCTACATGTTCTAGGATCAATATGAACGAGTATTGATTAACCTGAAACAAACACGAACGAGTGTTGAAAGACCACAGACGAGTGTCTACACGTTCTAGGATCAATACGAACGAGTATTGATTAACCTAAAACAAACACGGAAGAGTGTTGAATGACCACGGATGAGTGTCTACATGGTCTAGGATCAATACGAACGAGTATTGATTAACATGAAACAAACACGGACGAGTGTTGAAAGACCACGAACGAGTGTCTACACGTTCTAGGATCAATACGAACGAGTATTGATTAACCTAAAACAAACACGGACGAGTGTTGAAAGACCACGGACGAGTGTCTACACGTTTTAGGATCAATACGAACGAGTATTGATTAACCAAAAACAAACACGAACGAGTGTTGAAAGACCACGAATGAGTGTCTACACGTTCTAGGATCAATACGAACGAGTATTGATTAGCATGAAATAAATACGGACGAGTGTTGAAAGACCACGGACGAGTGTCTGTATGTTCTAGGATCAATACGAGCGAGTATTGATTAACCTGAAACAAACACAGACGAGTGTTGAAACACCAAGGATGAGTGTCTACACGTTCTAGGATCAATACGAACGGGTATTGATTAACCTGAAACAAACACAGACAAGTGTTGAAAGACCGCGGATGAGTGTCTACGCGTTCTAGATTCAATACGAACGAGTATTGTTTAACCTGACAAAACACGGACGAGTGTTGAAAGATCACAGATGTGTGTCTACACATTCTAGGATCAATACGAACGAGTATTGATTAACCTAAAACAAACACGGACGAGTGTTAAAAGACCGCGGACGAGTATCTACACGTTCTAGGATCAATACGAACGAGTATTGATTAACCTGAAATAAACACGGACGAGTGATGGAAGACCACGGACGAGTGTCTACATGTTCTAGGATCAATATGAACGAGTATTGATTAACCTGAAACAAACACGAATGAGTGTTGAAAGACCACGGACGAGTGTCTACACGTTCTAGGATCAATACGAACGAGTATTGATTAACCTGAAATAAACACGGACGAGTGATGGAAGACCACGGACGAGTGTCTACATGTTCTAGGATCAATATGAACGAGTATTGATTAACCTGAAACAAACACGAATGAGTGTTGAAAGACCACGGACGAGTGTCTACACGTTCTAGGATCAATACGAACGAGTATTGATTAACCTAAAACAAACACGGACGAGTGTTGAAAGACCACGGATGAGTGTCTACACGTTCTAGGATCAATACGAACGAGTATTGATTAACCTAAAACAAACACAGACGAGTGTTGAAAGACCATGGATGAGTGTCTACACGTTCTAGGATCAATACAAACTAGTATTGATTAACCTGAAACAAACACGGACGAGAGTTGAAAGACCACGGACGAGTGTCTACATGTTCTAGGATCAATACAAACGAGTATTGATTAACCTGAAACAAACACGGACGAGTGTTGAAAGACCACGGACGAGTGTCTACACGTTCTAGGATCAATACGAACGAGTATTGATAAACCTGAAACAAACACGGACGAGTGTTGAGAGACCACAGATGAGTGTCTACACGTTATATGATCAATACGAACGAGTATTGATTAACCTGAAACAAACACGAATGAGTGTTGAAAGACCGCGGACGAGTATATACACGTTCTAGGATCAATACGAACGAGTATTGATTAACCTGAAATAAACACGGACGAGTGATGGAAGACCACGGACGAGTGTCTACATGTTCTAGGATCAATATGAACGAGTATTGATTAACCTAAAACAAACACGAACGAGTGTTGAAAGACCACAGACTAGTGTCTACACGTTCTAGGATCAATACGAACGAGTGTTGATTAACCTGAAACAAACACGGAAGAGTGTTGAATGACCACGGATGAGTGTCTACATGTTCTAGGATCAATACGAACGAGTATTGATTAACCTAAAACAAACACAGACGAGTGTTGAAAGACCATGGATGAGTGTCTACACGTTCTAGGATCAATACGAACTAGTATTGATTAACCTGAAAGAAACACGGACGAGTGTTGAAAGACCACAGACGAGTGTCTACATGTTCTAGGATCAATACGAACGGGTATTGATTAACCTGAAATAAACACGGACGAGTGCTAAAAGACCAAGGACGAGTGTCTACACGTTCTAGGATCATTACGAACGAGTATTGATTAACCTGAACAAACACGGACGAGTGCTAAAAGACCACAGACGAGTGTCTACACGTTCTAGGATCAATACGAACGAGTATTGATTAACCAAAAACAAACACGAACAAGTGTTGAAAGACCACGAATGAGTGTCTACACGTTCTAGGATCAATACGAACGAGTATTGATTAACATGAAATAAACACGGACGAGTGTTGAAAGACCACGGACGAGTGTCTGTATGTTCTAGGATCAATACGAGCGAGTATTGATTAACCTGAAACAAACACAGACGAGTGTTGAAACACCAAGGATGAGTGTCTACACGTTCTAGGATCAATACGAACGTGTATTGATTAACCTGAAACAAACACGGACGAGTGTTGAAAGACCACGGACGAGTGTCTACACGTTCTAGGATCAATACGAACGAGTATTGATTAACCTAAAACAAACATGGAAGAGTGTTGAATGACCACGGATGAGTGTCTACATGGTCTAGGATCATTACGAACGAGTATTGATTAACATGAAACAAACACGGACGAGTGTTGAAAGACCACGGACGAGTGTCTACACGTTCTAGGATCAATACGAACGAGTATTGATTAACCTGAAACAAACACGGACGAGTGTTGAAAGACCACGGACGAGTGTCTACACGTTTTAGGATCAATACGAACGAGTATTGATTAACCAAAAACAAACACGAACGAGTGTTGAAAGACCACGAATGAGTATCTACACGTTCTAGGATCAATACGAACGAGTATTGATTAGCATGAAATAAATACGGACGAGTGTTGAAAGACCACGGACGAGTGTCTGTATGTTCTAGGATCAATACGAGCGAGTATTGATTAACCTGAAACAAACACAGACGAGTGTTGAAACACCAAGGATGAGTGTCTACACGTTCTAGGATCAATACGAACGGGTATTGATTAACCTGAAACAAACACAGACAAGTGTTGAAAGACCGCGGATGAGTGTCTACGCGTTCTAGATTCAACACGAACGAGTATTGTTTAACCTGACAAAACACGGACGAGTGTTGAAAGATCACAGATGTGTGTCTACACATTCTAGGATCAATACGAACGAGTATTTATTCACCTGAAACAAACACGGACGAGTGTTAAAAGACCGCGGACGAGTATCTACACGTTCTAGGATCAATACGAACGAGTATTGATTAACCTGAAATAAACACGGACGAGTGATGGAAGACCACGGACGAGTGTCTACATGTTCTAGGATCAATATGAACGAGTATTGATTAACCTGAAACAAACACGAACGAGTGTTGAAAGACCACAGACGAGTGTCTACACGTTCTAGGATCAATACGAACGAGTATTGATTAACCTAAAACAAACACGGAAGAGTGTTGAATGACCACGGATGAGTGTCTACATGGTCTAGGATCAATACGAACGAGTATTGATTAACATGAAACAAACACGGACGAGTGTTGAAAGACCACGAACGAGTGTCTACACGTTCTAGGATCAATACGAACGAGTATTGATTAACCTAAAACAAACACGGACGAGTGTTGAAAGACCACGGACGAGTGTCTACACGTTTTAGGATCAATACGAACGAGTATTGATTAACCAAAAACAAACACGAACGAGTGTTGAAAGACCACGAATGAGTGTCTACACGTTCTAGGATCAATACGAACGAGTATTGATTAGCATGAAATAAATACGGACGAGTGTTGAAAGACCACGGACGAGTGTCTGTATGTTCTAGGATCAATACGAGCGAGTATTGATTAACCTGAAACAAACACAGACTAGTGTTGAAACACCAAGGATGAGTGTCTACACGTTCTAGGATCAATACGAACGGGTATTGATTAACCTGAAACAAACACAGACAAGTGTTGAAAGACCGCGGATGAGTGTCTACGCGTTCTAGATTCAATACGAACGAGTATTGTTTAACCTGACAAAACACGGACGAGTGTTGAAAGATCACAGATGTGTGTCTACACATTCTAGGATCAATACGAACGAGTATTGATTAACCTAAAACAAACACGGACGAGTGTTAAAAGACCGCGGACGAGTATCTACACGTTCTAGGATCAATACGAACGAGTATTGGTTAACCTGAAATAAACACGGACGAGTGATGGAAGACCACGGACGAGTGTCTACATGTTCTAGGATCAATATGAACGAGTATTGATTAACCTGAAACAAACACGAATGAGTGTTGAAAGACCACGGACGAGTGTCTACACGTTCTAGGATCAATACGAACGAGTATTGATTAACCTGAAATAAACACGGACGAGTGATGGAAGACCACGGACGAGTGTCTACATGTTCTAGGATCAATATGAACGAGTATTGATTAACCTGAAACAAACACGAATGAGTGTTGAAAGACCACGGACGAGTGTCTACACGTTCTAGGATCAATACGAACGAGTATTGATTAACCTAAAACAAACACGGACGAGTGTTGAAAGACCACGGATGAGTGTCTACACGTTCTAGGATCAATACGAACGAGTATTGATTAACCTAAAACAAACACAGACGAGTGTTGAAAGACCATGGATGAGTGTCTACACGTTCTAGGATCAATACAAACTAGTATTGATTAACCTGAAACAAACACGGACGAGAGTTGAAAGACCACGGACGAGTGTCTACATGTTCTAGGATCAATACAAACGAGTATTGATTAACCTGAAACAAACACGGACGAGTGTTGAAAGACCACGGACGAGTGTCTACATGTTCTAGGATCAATACGAACGAGTATTGATAAACCTGAAACAAACACGGACGAGTGTTGAGAGACCACAGATGAGTGTCTACACGTTATATGATCAATACGAACGAGTATTGATTAACCTGAAACAAACACGAATGAGTGTTGAAAGACCGCGGACGAGTATATACACGTTCTAGGATCAATACGAACGAGTATTGATTAACCTGAAATAAACACGGACGAGTGATGGAAGACCACGGACGAGTGTCTACATGTTCTAGGATCAATATGAACGAGTATTGATTAACCTAAAACAAACACGAACGAGTGTTGAAAGACCACAGACTAGTGTCTACACGTTCTAGGATCAATACGAACGAGTGTTGATTAACCTGAAACAAACACGGAAGAGTGTTGAATGACCACGGATGAGTGTCTACATGTTCTAGGATCAATACGAACGAGTATTGATTAACCTAAAACAAACACAGACAGGTGTTGAAAGACCATGGATGAGTGTCTACACGTTCTAGGATCAATACGAACTAGTATTGATTAACCTGAAAGAAACACGGACGAGTGTTGAAAGACCACAGACGAGTGTCTACATGTTCTAGGATCAATACGAACGGGTATTGATTAACCTGAAATAAACACGGACGAGTGCTAAAAGACCAAGGACGAGTGTCTACACGTTCTAGGATCATTACGAACGAGTATTGATTAACCTGAACAAACACGGACGAGTGCTAAAAGACCACAGACGAGTGTCTACACGTTCTAGGATCAATACGAGCGAGTATTGATTAACCTGAAATAAACACGGACGAGTGATGGAAGACCACGGACGAGTGTCTACATGTTCTAGGATCAATATGAACGAGTATTGATTAACCTAAAACAAACACGGACGAGTGTTAAAAGACCGCGGACGAGTATCTACACGTTCTAGGATCAATACGAACGAGTATTGATTAACCTGAAATAAACACGGACGAGTGATGGAAGACCACGGACGAGTGTCTACATGTTCTAGGATCAATATGAACGAGTATTGATTAACCTGAAACAAACACGAATGAGTGTTGAAAGACCACGGACGAGTGTCTACACGTTCTAGGATCAATACGAACGAGTATTGATTAACCTGAAATAAACACGGACGAGTGATGGAAGACCACGGACGAGTGTCTACATGTTCTAGGATCAATATGAACGAGTATTGATTAACCTGAAACAAACACGAATGAGTGTTGAAAGACCACGGACGAGTGTCTACACGTTCTAGGATCAATACGAACGAGTATTGATTAACCTAAAACAAACACGGACGAGTGTTGAAAGACCACGGATGAGTGTCTACACGTTCTAGGATCAATACGAACGAGTATTGATTAACCTAAAACAAACACAGACGAGTGTTGAAAGACCATGGATGAGTGTCTACACGTTCTAGGATCAATACAAACTAGTATTGATTAACCTGAAACAAACACGGACGAGAGTTGAAAGACCACGGACGAGTGTCTACATGTTCTAGGATCAATACAAACGAGTATTGATTAACCAGAAACAAACACGGACGAGTGTTGAAAGACCACGGACGAGTGTCTACATGTTCTAGGATCAATACGAACGAGTATTGATAAACCTGAAACAAACACGGACGAGTGTTGAGAGACCACAGATGAGTGTCTACACGTTATATGATCAATACGAACGAGTATTGATTAACCTGAAACAAACACGAATGAGTGTTGAAAGACCGCGGACGAGTATATACACGTTCTAGGATCAATACGAACGAGTATTGATTAACCTGAAATAAACACGGACGAGTGATGGAAGACCACGGACGAGTGTCTACATGTTCTAGGATCAATATGAACGAGTATTGATTAACCTAAAACAAACACGAACGAGTGTTGAAAGACCACAGACTAGTGTCTACACGTTCTAGGATCAATACGAACGAGTGTTGATTAACCTGAAACAAACACGGAAGAGTGTTGAATGACCACGGATGAGTGTCTACATGTTCTAGGATCAATACGAACGAGTATTGATTAACCTAAAACAAACACAGACAGGTGTTGAAAGACCATGGATGAGTGTCTACACGTTCTAGGATCAATACGAACTAGTATTGATTAACCTGAAAGAAACACGGACGAGTGTTGAAAGACCACAGACGAGTGTCTACATGTTCTAGGATCAATACGAACGGGTATTGATTAACCTGAAATAAACACGGACGAGTGCTAAAAGACCAAGGACGAGTGTCTACACGTTCTAGGATCATTACGAACGAGTATTGATTAACCTGAACAAACACGGACGAGTGCTAAAAGACCACAGACGAGTGTCTACACGTTCTAGGATCAATACGAACGAGTATTGATTAACCAAAAACAAACACGAACAAGTGTTGAAAGACCACGAATGAGTGTCTACACGTTCTAGGATCAATACGAACGAGTATTGATTAACATGAAATAAACACGGACGAGTGTTGAAAGACCACGGACGAGTGTCTGTATGTTCTAGGATCAATACGAGCGAGTATTGATTAACCTGAAACAAACACAGACGAGTGTTGAAACACCAAGGATGAGTGTCTACACGTTCTAGGATCAATACGAACGTGTATTGATTAACCTGAAACAAACACGGACGAGTGTTGAAAGACCACGGACGAGTGTCTACACGTTCTAGGATCAATACGAACGAGTATTGATTAACCTGAAACAAACACGGACGAGTGTTGAAAGACCACGGACGAGTGTCTACACGTTCTAGGATCAATACGAACGAGTATTGATTAACCAAAAACAAACACGAACGAGTGTTGAAAGACCACAATGAGTGTCTACACGTTCTAGGATCAATACGAATGAGTATTGATTAACATGAAATAAACACGGACGAGTGTTGAAAGACCACGGATGAGTGTCTACACGTTCTAGGATCAATACGAACGAGTATTGATTAACCTAAAACAAACACAGACGAGTGTTGAAAGACCATGGATGAGTGTCTACACATTCTAGGATCAATACGAACTAGTATTGATTAACCTGAAACAAACACGGACGAGTGATGGAAGACCACAGACGAGTGTCTACATGTTCTAGGATCAATATGAACGAGTATTGATTAACCTGAAACAAACACGAATGAGTGTTGAAAGACCAAGGACGAGTGTCTACACGTTCTAGGATCAATATGAACGAGTATTGATTAACCTAAAACAAACACGGACGAGTGTTGAAAGACCACGGATGAGTGTCTACACGTTCTAGGATCAATACGAACGAGTATTGATTAACCTAAAACAAACACAGACGAGTGTTGAAAGACCATGGATGAGTGTCTACACGTTCTAGGATCAATACAAACTAGTATTGATTAACCTGAAACAAACACGGACGAGAGTTGAAAGACCACGGACGAGTGTCTACATGTTCTAGGATCAATACAAACGAGTATTGATTAACCTGAAACAAACACGGACGAGTGTTGAAAGACCACGGACGAGTGTCTACATGTTCTAGGATCAATACGAACGAGTATTGATAAACCTGAAACAAACACGGACGAGTGTTGAGAGACCACAGATGAGTGTCTACACGTTATATGATCAATACGAACGAGTATTGATTAACCTGAAACAAACACGAATGAGTGTTGAAAGACCGCGGACGAGTATATACACGTTCTAGGATCAATACGAACGAGTATTGATTAACCTGAAATAAACACGGACGAGTGATGGAAGACCACAGACGAGTGTCTACATGTTCTAGGATCAATATGAACGAGTATTGATTAACCTAAAACTAACACGAACGAGTGTTGAAAGACCACAGACTAGTGTATACACGTTCTAGGATCAATACGAACGAGTGTTGATTAACCTGAAACAAACACGGAAGAGTGTTGAATGACCACGGATGAGTGTCTACATGTTCTAGGATCAATACGAACGATATTGATTAACCTAAAACAAACACAGACGAGTGTTGAAAGACCATGGATGAGTGTCTACATGTTCTAGGATCAATACGAACGAGTATTGATTAACCTAAAACAAACACAGACGAGTGTTGAAAGACCATGGATGAGTGTCTACACGTTCTAGGATCAATACGAACTAGTATTGATTAACCTGAAACAAACACGGACGAGTGTTGAAAGACCACAGACGAGTGTCTACATGTTCTAGGATCAATACAAACGGGTATTGATTAACCTGAAATAAACACGGACGAGTGCTAAAAGACCAAGGACGAGTGTCTACACGTTCTAGGATCATTACGAACGAGTATTGATTAACCTGAACAAACACGGACGAGTGCTAAAAGACCACAGACGAGTGTCTACACGTTCTAGGATCAATACGAACGAGTATTGATTAACCAAAAACAAACACGAACAAGTGTTGAAAGACCACGAATGAGTGTCTACACGTTCTAGGATCAATACGAACGAGTATTGATTAACATGAAATAAACACGGACGAGTGTTGAAAGACCACGGACGAGTGTCTGTATGTTCTAGGATCAATACGAGCGAGTATTGATTAACCTGAAACAAACACAGACGAGTGTTGAAACACCAAGGATGAGTGTCTACACGTTCTAGGATCAATACGAATGTGTATTGATTAACCTGAAACAAACACGGACGAGTGTTGAAAGACCACGGACGAGTGTCTACACGTTCTAGGATCAATACGAACGAGTATTGATTAACCTGAAACAAACACGGACGAGTGTTGAAAGACCACAGACGAGTGTCTACACGTTCTAGGATCAATACAAACGAGTATTGATTAACCAAAAACAAACACGAACGAGTGTTGAAAGACCACGAATGAGTGTCTACACGTTCTAGGATCAATACGAACGAGTATTGATTAACATGAAATAAACACAGACGAGTGTTGAAAGACCATGGATGAGTGTCTACACGTTCTAGGATCTATACGAACTAGTATTGATTAACCTGAAACAAACACGGACGAGTGTTGAAAGACCACGGACGTGTGTCTACATGTTCTAGGATCAATACAAACGAGTATTGATTAACCTGAAACAAACACGGACGAGTGTTGAAAGACCACGGACGAGTGTCTACATGTTCTAGGATCAATACGAACGAGTATTGATAAACCTGAAACAAACACGGACGAGTGTTGAAAGACCACAGATGAGTGTGTACACGTTATATGATCAATACGAACGAGTATTGATTAACCTGAAACAAACACGAATGAGTGTTGAAAGACCGCGGACGAGTATCTACACGTTCTAGGATCAATACGAACGAGTATTGATTAACCTGAAATAAACACGGACGAGTGATGGAAGACCACGGACGAGTGTCTACATGTTCTAGGATCAATATGAACGAGTATTGATTAGCCTGAAACAAACACGAACGAGTGTTGAAAGACCACAGACGAGTGTCTACACGTTCTAGGATCAATACGAACGAGTATTGATTAACCTAAAACAAACACGGAAGAGTGTTGAATGACCACGGATGAGTGTCTACATGGTCTAGGATCATTACGAACGAGTATTGATTAACATGAAACAAACACGGACGAGTGTTGAAAGACCACGGACGAGTGTCTACACGTTCTAGGATCAATACGAACGAGTATTGATTAACCTGAAACAAACACGGACGAGTGTTGAAAGACCACGGACGAGTGTCTACACGTTTTAGGATCAATACGAACGAGTATTGATTAACCAAAAACAAACACGAACGAGTGTTGAAAGACCACGAATGAGTGTCTACACGTTCTAGGATCAATACGAACGAGTATTGATTAGCAGGAAATAAATACGGACGAGTGTTGAAAGACCACGGACGAGTGTCTGTATGTTCTAGGATCAATACGAGCGAGTATTGATTAACCTGAAACAAACACAGACGAGTGTTGAAACACCAAGGATGAGTGTCTACACGTTCTAGGATCAATACGAACGGGTATTGATTAACCTGAAACAAACACAGACAAGTGTTGAAAGACCGCGGATGAGTGTCTACGCGTTCTAGATTCAACACGAACGAGTATTGTTTAACCTGACAAAACACGGACGAGTGTTGAAAGATCACAGATGTGTGTCTACACATTCTAGGATCAATACGAACGAGTATTTATTAACCTGAAACAAACACGGACGAGTGTTAAAAGACCGCGGACGAGTATCTACACGTTCTAGGATCAATACGAACGAGTATTGATTAACCTGAAATAAACACGGACGAGTGATGGAAGACCACGGACGAGTGTCTACATGTTCTAGGATCAATATGAACGAGTATTGATTAACCTGAAACAAACACGAACGAGTGTTGAAAGACCACAGACGAGTGTCTACACGTTCTAGGATCAATACGAACGAGTATTGATTAACCTAAAACAAACACGGAAGAGTGTTGAATGACCACGGATGAGTGTCTACATGGTCTAGGATCAATACGAACGAGTATTGATTAACATGAAACAAACACGGACGAGTGTTGAAAGACCACGGACGAGTGTCTACACGTTCTAGGATCAATACGAACGAGTATTGATTAACCTAAAACAAACACGGACGAGTGTTGAAAGACCACGGACGAGTGTCTACACGTTTTAGGATCAATACGAACGAGTATTGATTAACCAAAAACAAACACGAACGAGTGTTGAAAGACCACGAATGAGTGTCTACACGTTCTAGGATCAATACGAACGAGTATTGATTAGCATGAAATAAATACGGACGAGTGTTGAAAGACCACGGACGAGTGTCTGTATGTTCTAGGATCAATACGAGCGAGTATTGATTAACCTGAAACAAACACAGACGAGTGTTGAAACACCAAGGATGAGTGTCTACACGTTCTAGGATCAATACGAACGTGTATTGATTAACCTGAAACAAACACGGACGAGTGTTGAAAGACCACGGACGAGTGTCTACACGTTCTAGGATCAATACGAACGAGTATTGATTAACCTGAAACAAACACGGACGAGTGTTGAAAGACCACGGACGAGTGTCTACACGTTCTAGGATCAATACGAATGAGTATTGATTAACCAAAAACAAACACGAACGAGTGTTGAAAGACCACGAATGAGTGTCTACACGTTCTAGGATCAATACGAACGAGTATTGATTAACATGAAATAAACACAGACGAGTGTTGAAAGACCATGGATGAGTGTCTACACGTTCTAGGATCTATACGAACTAGTATTGATTAACCTGAAACAAACACGGACGAGTGTTGAAAGACCACGGACGTGTGTCTACATGTTCTAGGATCAATACAAACGAGTATTGATTAACCTGAAACAAACACGGACGAGTGTTGAAAGACCACGGACGAGTGTCTACATGTTCTAGGATCAATACGAACGAGTATTGATAAACCTGAAACAAACACGGACGAGTGTTGAAAGACCACAGATGAGTGTGTACACGTTATATGATCAATACGAACGAGTATTGATTAACCTGAAACAAACACGAATGAGTGTTGAAAGACCGCGGACGAGTATCTACACGTTCTAGGATCAATACGAACGAGTATTGATTAACCTGAAATAAACACGGACGAGTGATGGAAGACCACGGACGAGTGTCAACATGTTCTAGGATCAATATGAACGAGTATTGATTAACCTGAAACAAACACGAACGAGTGTTGAAAGACCACAGACGAGTGTCTACACGTTCTAGGATCAATACGAACGAGTATTGATTAACCTAAAACAAACACGGAAGAGTGTTGAATGACCACGGATGAGTGTCTACATGGTCTAGGATCAATACGAACGAGTATTGATTAACATGAAACAAACACGGACGAGTGTTGAAAGACCACGGACGAGTGTCTACACGTTCTAGGATCAATACGAACGAGTATTGATTAACCTAAAACAAACACGGACGAGTGTTGAAAGACCACGGACGAGTGTCTACACGTTTTAGGATCAATACGAACGAGTATTGATTAACCAAAAACAAACACGAACGAGTGTTGAAAGACCACGAATGAGTGTCTACACGTTCTAGGATCAATACGAACGAGTATTGATTAGCATGAAATAAATACGGACGAGTGTTGAAAGACCACGGACGAGTGTCTGTATGTTCTAGGATCAATACGAGCGAGTATTGATTAACCTGAAACAAACACAGACGAGTGTTGAAACACCAAGGATGAGTGTCTACACGTTCTAGGATCAATACGAACGTGTATTGATTAACCTGAAACAAACACGGACGAGTGTTGAAAGACCACGGACGAGTGTCTACACGTTCTAGGATCAATACGAACGAGTATTGATTAACCTGAAACAAACATGGACGAGTGTTGAAAGACCACGGACGAGTGTCTACACGTTCTAGGATCAATACGAACGAGTATTGATTAACCAAAAACAAACACGAACGAGTGTTGAAAGACCACGAATGAGTGTCTACACGTTCTAGGATCAATACGAACGAGTATTGATTAACATGAAATAAACACAGACGAGTGTTGAAAGACCATGGATGAGTGTCTACACGTTCTAGGATCTATACGAACTAGTATTGATTAACCTGAAACAAACACGGACGAGTGTTGAAAGACCACGGACGTGTGTCTACATGTTCTAGGATCAATACAAACGAGTATTGATTAACCTGAAACAAACACGGACGAGTGTTGAAAGACCACGGACGAGTGTCTACATGTTCTAGGATCAATACGAACGAGTATTGATAAACCTGAAACAAACACGGACGAGTGTTGAAAGACCACAGATGAGTGTGTACACGTTATATGATCAATACGAACGAGTATTGATTAACCTGAAACAAACACGAATGAGTGTTGAAAGACCGCGGACGAGTATCTACACGTTCTAGGATCAATACGAACGAGTATTGATTAACCTGAAATAAACACGGACGAGTGATGGAAGACCACGGACGAGTGTCTACATGTTCTAGGATCAATATGAACGAGTATTGATTAACCTAAAACAAACACGAACGAGTGTTGAAAGACCACAGACGAGTGTCTACACGTTCTAGGATCAATACGAACCAGTATTGATTAACCTGAAACAAACACGGAAAAGTGTTGAATGACCACGGATGAGTGTCTACATGTTCTAGGATCAATACGAACGAGTATTGATTAACCTAAAACAAACACAGGCGAGTGTTGAAAGACCATGGATGAGTGTCTACACGTTCTAGGATCAATACGAACTAGTATTGATTAACCTGAAACAAACACGGACGAGTGTTGAAAGACCACAGACGAGTGTCTACATGTTCTAGGATCAATACAAACGGGTATTGATTAACCTGAAATAAACACGGACGAGTGCTGAAAGACCAAGGATGAGTGTCTACACGTTCTAGGATCATTACGAACGAGTATTGATTAACCTGAACAAACACGGACGAGTGCTAAAAGACCACAGACGAGTGTCTACACGTTCTAGGATCAATACGAACGAGTATTGATTAACCAAAAACAAACACGAACAAGTGTTGAAAGACCACGAATGAGTGTCTACACGTTCTAGGATCAATACGAACGAGTATTGATTAACATGAAATAAACACGGACGAGTGTTGAAAGACCACGGACGAGTGTCTGTATGTTCTAGGATCAATACGAGCGAGTATTGATTAACCTGAAACAAACACAGACGAGTGTTGAAACACCAAGGATGAGTGTCTACACGTTCTAGGATCAATACGAATGTGTATTGATTAACCTGAAACAAACACGGACGAGTGTTGAAAGACCACGGACGAGTGTCTACACGTTCTAGGATCAATACGAACGAGTATTGATTAACCTGAAACAAACACGGACGAGTGTTGAAAGACCACAGACGAGTGTCTACACGTTCTAGGATCAATACAAACGAGTATTGATTAACCAAAAACAAACACGAACGAGTGTTGAAAGACCACGAATGAGTGTCTACACGTTCTAGGATCAATACGAACGAGTATTGATTAACATGAAATAAACACGGACAAGTGTTGAAAGACCACGGATGAGTGTCTACACGTTCTAGGATCAATACGAACGAGTATTGATTAACCTAAAACAAACACAGACGAGTGTTGAAAGACCATGCATGAGTGTCTACACGTTCTAGGATCAATACGAACTAGTATTGATTAACCTGAAACAAACACGGACGAGTGTTGAAAGACCACGGACGTGTGTCTACATGTTCTAGGATTAATACAAACGAGTATTGATTAACCTGAAACAAACACGGACGAGTGTTGAAAGACCACGGACGAGTGTCTATATGTTCTAGGATCAATACGAACGAGTATTGATAAACCTGAAACAAATACGGACGAGTGTTGAAAGACCACAGATGAGTGTCTACACGTTATATGATCAATACGAACGAGTATTGATTAACCTGAAACAAACACGAACGAGTGTTGAAAGACCGCGGACGAGTATATACACGTTCTAGGATCAATACGAACGAGTATTGATTAACCTGAAATAAACACGGACGAGTGATGGAAGACCACGGACGAGTGTCTACATGTTCTAGGATCAATATGAACGAGTATTGATTAGCCTGAAACAAACACGAACGAGTGTTGAAAGACCACAGACGAGTGTCTACACGTTCTAGGATCAATACGAACGAGTATTGATTAACCTAAAACAAACATGGAAGAGTGTTGAATGACCACGGATGAGTGTCTACATGGTCTAGGATCATTACGAACGAGTATTGATTAACATGAAACAAACACGGACGAGTGTTGAAAGACCACGGACGAGGGTCTACACGTTCTAGGATCAATACGAACGAGTATTGATTAACCTGAAACAAACACGGACGAGTGTTGAAAGACCACGGACGAGTGTCTACACGTTTTAGGATCAATACGAACGAGTATTGATTAACCAAAAACAAACACGAACGAGTGTTGAAAGACCACGAATGAGTGTCTACACGTTCTAGGATCAATACGAACGAGTATTGATTAGCATGAAATAAATACGGACGAGTGTTGAAAGACCACGGACGAGTGTCTGTATGTTCTAGGATCAATACGAGCGAGTATTGATTAACCTGAAACAAACACAGACGAGTGTTGAAACACCAAGGATGAGTGTCTACACGTTCTAGGATCAATACGAACGGGTATTGATTAACCTGAAACAAACACAGACAAGTGTTGAAAGACCGCGGATGAGTGTCTACGCGTTCTAGATTCAACACGAACGAGTATTGTTTAACCTGACAAAACACGGACGAGTGTTGAAAGATCACAGATGTGTGTCTACACATTCTAGGATCAATACGAACGAGTATTTATTCACCTGAAACAAACACGGACGAGTGTTAAAAGACCGCGGACGAGTATCTACACGTTCTAGGATCAATACGAACGAGTATTGATTAACCTGAAATAAACACGGACGAGTGATGGAAGACCACGGACGAGTGTCTACATGTTCTAGGATCAATATGAACGAGTATTGATTAACCTGAAACAAACACGAACGAGTGTTGAAAGACCACAGACGAGTGTCTACACGTTCTAGGATCAATACGAACGAGTATTGATTAACCTAAAACAAACACGGAAGAGTGTTGAATGACCACGGATGAGTGTCTACATGGTCTAGGATCAATACGAACGAGTATTGATTAACATGAAACAAACACGGACGAGTGTTGAAAGACCACGAACGAGTGTCTACACGTTCTAGGATCAATACGAACGAGTATTGATTAACGTAAAACAAACACGGACGAGTGTTGAAAGACCACGGACGAGTGTCTACACGTTTTAGGATCAATACGAACGAGTATTGATTAACCAAAAACAAACACGAACGAGTGTTGAAAGACCACGAATGAGTGTCTACACGTTCTAGGATCAATACGAACGAGTATTGATTAGCATGAAATAAATACGGACGAGTGTTGAAAGACCACGGACGAGTGTCTGTATGTTCTAGGATCAATACGAGCGAGTATTGATTAACCTGAAACAAACACAGACGAGTGTTGAAACACCAAGGATGAGTGTCTACACGTTCTAGGATCAATACGAACGGGTATTGATTAACCTGAAACAAACACAGACAAGTGTTGAAAGACCGCGGATGAGTGTCTACGCGTTCTAGATTCAATACGAACGAGTATTGTTTAACCTGACAAAACACGGACGAGTGTTGAAAGATCACAGATGTGTGTCTACACATTCTAGGATCAATACGAACGAGTATTGATTAACCTAAAACAAACACGGACGAGTGTTAAAAGACCGCGGACGAGTATCTACACGTTCTAGGATCAATACGAACGAGTATTGATTAACCTGAAATAAACACGGACGAGTGATGGAAGACCACGGACGAGTGTCTACATGTTCTAGGATCAATATGAACGAGTATTGATTAACCTGAAACAAACACGAATGAGTGTTGAAAGACCACGGACGAGTGTCTACACATTCTAGGATCAATACGAACGAGTATTGATTAACCTGAAATAAACACGGACGAGTGATGGAAGACCACGGACGAGTGTCTACATGTTCTAGGATCAATATGAACGAGTATTGATTAACCTGAAACAAACACGAATGAGTGTTGAAAGACCACGGACGAGTGTCTACACGTTCTAGGATCAATACGAACGAGTATTGATTAACCTAAAACAAACACGGACGAGTGTTGAAAGACCACGGATGAGTGTCTACACGTTCTAGGATCAATACGAACGAGTATTGATTAACCTAAAACAAACACAGACGAGTGTTGAAAGACCATGGATGAGTGTCTACACGTTCTAGGATCAATACGAACGAGTATTGATTAGCATGAAATAAATACGGACGAGTGTTGAAAGACCACGGACGAGTGTCTGTATGTTCTAGGATCAATACGAGCGAGTATTGATTAACCTGAAACAAACACAGACGAGTGTTGAAACACCAAGGATGAGTGTCTACACGTTCTAGGATCAATACGAACGGGTATTGATTAACCTGAAACAAACACAGACAAGTGTTGAAAGACCGCGGATGAGTGTCTACGCGTTCTAGATTCAATACGAACGAGTATTGTTTAACCTGACAAAACACGGACGAGTGTTGAAAGATCACAGATGTGTGTCTACACATTCTAGGATCAATACGAACGAGTATTGATTAACCTAAAACAAACACGGACGAGTGTTAAAAGACCGCGGACGAGTATCTACACGTTCTAGGATCAATACGAACGAGTATTGATTAACCTGAAATAAACACGGACGAGTGATGGAAGACCACGGACGAGTGTCTACATGTTCTAGGATCAATATGAACGAGTATTGATTAACCTGAAACAAACACGAATGAGTGTTGAAAGACCACGGACGAGTGTCTACACATTCTAGGATCAATACGAACGAGTATTGATTAACCTGAAATAAACACGGACGAGTGATGGAAGACCACGGACGAGTGTCTACATGTTCTAGGATCAATATGAACGAGTATTGATTAACCTGAAACAAACACGAATGAGTGTTGAAAGACCACGGACGAGTGTCTACACGTTCTAGGATCAATACGAACGAGTATTGATTAACCTAAAACAAACACGGACGAGTGTTGAAAGACCACGGATGAGTGTCTACACGTTCTAGGATCAATACGAACGAGTATTGATTAACCTAAAACAAACACAGACGAGTGTTGAAAGACCATGGATGAGTGTCTACACGTTCTAGGATCAATACAAACTAGTATTGATTAACCTGAAACAAACACGGACGAGAGTTGAAAGACCACGGACGAGTGTCTACATGTTCTAGGATCAATACAAACGAGTATTGATTAACCTGAAACAAACACGGACGAGTGTTGAAAGACCACGGACGAGTGTCTACATGTTCTAGGATCAATACGAACGAGTATTGATAAACCTGAAACAAACACGGACGAGTGTTGAGAGACCACAGATGAGTGTCTACACGTTATATGATCAATACGAACGAGTATTGATTAACCTGAAACAAACACGAATGAGTGTTGAAAGACCGCGGACGAGTATATACACGTTCTAGGATCAATACGAACGAGTATTGATTAACCTGAAATAAACACGGACGAGTGATGGAAGACCACGGACGAGTGTCTACATGTTCTAGGATCAATATGAACGAGTATTGATTAACCTAAAACAAACACGAACGAGTGTTGAAAGACCACAGACTAGTGTCTACACGTTCTAGGATCAATACGAACGAGTGTTGATTAACCTGAAACAAACACGGAAGAGTGTTGAATGACCACGGATGAGTGTCTACATGTTCTAGGATCAATACGAACGAGTATTGATTAACCTAAAACAAACACAGACGAGTGTTGAAAGACCATGGATGAGTGTCTACACGTTCTAGGATCAATACGAACTAGTATTGATTAACCTGAAAGAAACACGGACGAGTGATGGAAGACCACAGACGAGTGTCTACATGTTCTAGGATCAATATGAACGAGTATTGATTAACCTGAAACAAACACGAATGAGTGTTGAAAGACCACGGACGAGTGTCTACACGTTCTAGGATCAATATGAACGAGTATTGATTAACCTAAAACAAACACGGACGAGTGTTGAAAGACCACGGATGAGTGTCTACACGTTCTAGGATCAATACCAACGAGTATTGATTAACCTAAAACAAACACAGACGAGTGTTGAAAGACCATGGATGAGTGTCTACACGTTCTAGGATCAATACAAACTAGTATTGATTAACCTGAAACAAACACGGACGAGAGTTGAAAGACCACGGACGAGTGTCTACATGTTCTAGGATCAATACAAACGAGTATTGATTAACCTGAAACAAACACGGACGAGTGTTGAAAGACCACGGACGAGTGTCTACATGTTCTAGGATCAATACGAACGAGTATTGATAAACCTGAAACAAACACGGACGAGTGTTGAGAGACCACAGATGAGTGTCTACACGTTATATGATCAATACGAACGAGTATTGATTAACCTGAAACAAACACGAATGAGTGTTGAAAGACCGCGGACGAGTATATACACGTTCTAGGATCAATACGAACGAGTATTGATTAACCTGAAATAAACACGGACGAGTGATGGAAGACCACGGACGAGTGTCTACATGTTCTAGGATCAATATGAACGAGTATTGATTAACCTAAAACTAACACGAACGAGTGTTGAAAGACCACAGACTAGTGTATACACGTTCTAGGATCAATACGAACGAGTGTTGATTAACCTGAAACAAACACGGAAGAGTGTTGAATGACCACGGATGAGTGTCTACATGTTCTAGGATCAATACGAACGAGTATTGATTAACCTAAAACAAACACAGACGAGTGTTGAAAGACCATGGATGAGTGTCTACACGTTCTAGGATCAATACGAACTAGTATTGATTAACCTGAAAGAAACACGGACGAGTGTTGAAAGACCACAGACGAGTGTCTACATGTTCTAGGATCAATACGAACGGGTATTGATTAACCTGAAATAAACACGGACGAGTGCTAAAAGACCAAGGACGAGTGTCTACACGTTCTAGGATCATTACGAACGAGTATTGATTAACCTGAACAAACACGGACGAGTGCTAAAAGACCACAGACGAGTGTCTACACGTTCTAGGATCAATACGAACGAGTATTGATTAACCAAAAACAAACACGAACAAGTGTTGAAAGACCACGAATGAGTGTCTACACGTTCTAGGATCAATACGAACGAGTATTGATTAACATGAAATAAACACGGACGAGTGTTGAAAGACCACGGACGAGTGTCTGTATGTTCTAGGATCAATACGAGCGAGTATTGATTAACCTGAAACAAACACAGACGAGTGTTGAAACACCAAGGATGAGTGTCTACACGTTCTAGGATCAATACGAACGTGTATTGATTAACCTGAAACAAACACGGACGAGTGTTGAAAGACCACTGACGAGTGTCTACACGTTCTAGGATCAATACGAACGAGTATTGATTAACCTGAAGCAAACACGGACGAGTGTTGAAAGACCACAGACGAGTGTCTACACGTTCTAGGATCAATACGAACGAGTATTGATTAACCAAAAACAAACACGAACGAGTGTTGAAAGACCACAATGAGTGTCTACACGTTCTAGGATCAATACGAACGAGTATTGATTAACATGAAATAAACACGGACGAGTGTTGAAAGACCACGGATGAGTGTCTACATGTTCTAGGATCAATACGAACTAGTATTGATTAACCTGAAACAAACACGGACGAGTGTTGAAAGACCACGGACGTGTGTCTATGTAACGCCCCGATTTGTTTAATTGTATTTAATTATTTCAGTTATGTGAATTTTGTGATATGTGTGAATTTATTGTATTTTACCTGCTAATTGAGTTAATTAGTTAATTTCTCTGATAGGTAAAATATTTGCAATAAATTATAATTTCTTTTCAACTTTTATTTCCCGAAATATATTTTATCGCTGTTTAAGTTTTATCGCATTTTGAGAGCGTTTGGGAGATATTTGAGCTGAGGGGTAAAATGGTCATTTTGAGAGGTTAGATATTTTAGAAAAGTTAGATATTTTATATAAAAAGAGAAATAGAGAGAAAAGAGAGAGAAAGGAAAAGAAAAGAAAGAAAGTGGGAAGAAGAGAAAGAGAAGAGAAGGAAAAAGAGAGAAGAGGAAAAAGAGGAAAATCGAGGAAATCTCCGTTTCAAGCGCGAATAATCGGGTAAGGGTGAGAAGTTTCAATTATATCTTGTTTGTGTATGTATATGTGTTGTTTGTTGTGAATGTTTTGGTTGTTTTACAATGTTTTCTCTTTTGATAAATTGGGATCAAATCGATAGAAATCGATGTTTTCACGGATGAATTTCGAAATAAATTGCGTAGATTAGTCGTATGAGGTTAGGACGAGATTATAGAAACTCGTTTGGTTGAAATCGGTTGATATTGTGAGTTTTGACATTTTTGAGTTTTGAGATTTTGAGATTTTGGTGAAAAATAAAAGTCGTGGAATCGGGTTTTTCTTGATCCTAATATGTTGGTGTGTATTTATGTGATATTACCATGTATTTATTCGGAAGAAAGTAATTGAATCGGTCGGGTTTCGGGCGATTACGCGGCTGTACCAGAATGTAGCAGAATTTCTGGTTTTGTGCGCAGTCGTACGGACGCGTGCTGTAGGTGAAAAATTCTGTTTTGGAAAAACTTCGGAAATTCATATCTCTTGAACCGTAAGTCGGTTTTAACCCCCGTTCGAAGCGTTGGGAAGCTAACGAGATGTTTTTTCTAGGAAAAATAGTTTTGAGGTCTGAATCCTTCCCAATCGGTACAGTTTTTACGAACCGTTTCGTAGTGTCGGGCGTCCGGTTTATGTTTTGCGTTATTTGGAAATATTCGTAACTTATTCGTCGTTTATCGGATTTAAGAGTTCTTTATATCGAATCGAAGGTCTTTAGGAGTACTTTTTAGTGATGATGAAAAATATTATTTTTGGCCGACTTTTCCGAGAAAACGAATTATGGACTTTGGTGTTATTTTTCAATATTGTGGGTTATGCTTTGGTAAGTGATTGTATGACTTGTGTGATGATTCTTTGATGATAATTGGTTGTTGTGGAATACTTTGTTGATGGTTTGTGGCTTTATGACAATAATTGTGTTGATGTGAATATATATGATAAGTATTGGTGATGATGGTTTGTGGTGTTATGGAGGAATAAATGTGTGTTTTGAGTTTTGATTTCAATGTGCGATAATGATGTGTTGTGAGTAGCATTTGATATGTGAATTCCTTGTGGAAGTGATTGTGATTGCATAATTGTTGTGGTTTGTGGTTTGTAATGAAAATGCATGTGGTGACATGTTGTGAAATGAATATGCACGTGATATTGTTGTGATGATGATTTGTGACCTTATGGCAAGAAAATGCGATACGTGGTAATTGTTGATTTATGCATGATTATGGATGTGTATGTGGGTGCAATGTGAATGTCATGAGTAATTTGTATGCCAAGCATCATGATATGCATTGTTGTGACGTCCTGAGTGACGGAATGATTCCAGAGGGAATTTTCTATAACACCGTGTGCCTCGAAGATATGAGGCGTTGCCTGAGGACTGAAAGCGGTGGTTATAGACGATTGTGCGCCATGAAATACTGGTAGAAAGCAATCGGATTGTGCGCCCTGAAATAGTGGTAGAAAGCAATCCATAAACGTCGTTCGCCCTGAAATAGTGGTTTATAGCGACGGGGAACATCGTAGGCCCGACGGGGAGTTACTCTATGTAACGAGCGATGATTCCAAGAGTTCCTGGGGGACTAATGTATCACCAATTGAGTCGGTACCGCATTTGCATCTATATAGAGTCGTTGGTCGATCTCTATGGTATGCATTGATCATCTTTTGTATATTTGCATTGATGAATGATTATGGAAAAGTATGGTTTGTGGAAGTATGGAATTAATGGAATATGCATGATTATATGCTTGGTTTCGTATAGATATATACATTGTGATGTATATGAGTGAGTTGGGATGAATTGTGGTGTGAATTGTGAAGGGATGTGTTATGTGTGGAAAATCATGATTCGATTTATTATGTGTGATATATTATGTATTGGTGCCATGCTATATGTGTTAGTATGTGATGTATGCGGTGAGAAATATTACATATGTGAATTATCTGTGTTGTGGCATATTATTATGCAATCTTGTTATAGTTGTTATTTCTCACCCTTCTGCTGGAATATGCTTTTTATGGCATAGTGCAGATTGTCAGCTTTAGAGGCGTGGAGGATTTTGTGAAGATTAGTCCTCCGTTCCGTTGTCGGTCTTGGTGTCTGCTCTGATACGTAGCACGGGAGTCGGGGAACGTTTATTATATGTATATTTTTGTTGAATATATTAAATATTATTTTGTATTTATATTTTGATGTTCTAAAACCATTTATTTGTAAAACAAGTCGGTTATGGATCTTTCCGCTTTATTCCATAATTGACCATCCTTTTGTGAGGAAAAGTTTCTCTTTGTGTTATGTATCAAAAATGTTGAGCAGGGATTGTATTTTATTTCTTTAAATGTGGCATCCCTGTTTCTGTCGGAAAAATAAATTTTTAGTTACTCTGATTTTTATTATGTGTTATTTATTCGCGATGGGAATTGGGGTGTTACATAAGTGGTATCAAAGCAGGTCGGTCCGTCCGGCCAAGCTATTGAGTCAGTTGGTGTGACAGTTGAATACTGTCGTTGTTGTTTATCTCTTAGTACGTGATAGGTGTGTGGAACACTGTCAGTACTTTCTGGGTTTTCTAATCCTTTGTTTTCAGGATTGAGTTTGAGATAAGTGGGGGAGAAGTTGGTACTTCTCCATGTTGCTTCAGGTGTGGAGCGTTGGCTCAGTGTATTGTGAATTGCAAGATTGTAAGTGTTGTTTGGATAGTGTGGTTCCCGGTTCTAGAAGGGATGCGGTGGTAAGGTTTATGTCAACTAAGGATTTGTGCTTTAGGTAGTTTTGTGCACAGGATGCAAGAAATGCTATTATAGTTTGGTAAAGACGGTTTATGCCACATCATGATTGTCGGCTTCTATTGACAAATTGAGGAACTGATCACCCTTAATCTCTTGTTGATAGCAGACGGAAATTATGTTGGATGGAATAGACGTGTCTTTCCGGCTTTGATAGCGTGTGAAATGAGTGTTTGGAATTTAAGGAAACGATTACAGATTGTTTTGATGAGTCGATGAAGATGCTAATATCGGAAGATGAAATGGATTAGAGGTTTTGGTATGTTGGTCCAGTTGGGAAGTTTTGAGAGAGAATGATTGGGCATCGTTAATGGTTGTTCTCAGAGAGAAAAGTGTGAACTCAAATTGGACAAAGGTAAGGATTTCAGGTTTGGATCTGCTAAGTAAGCAGGAGAACTTTTAGGAAGTGAAACTAAGATGTTGTTATGTTTGTGATGATAGTTTTCTAGAAATTGGCAGGGAGGACACAGTGATGAGCTACCGGTTGTGCGTGATTTTAAGACGTATTCCCAGATGGAATATTGGATGTTAGCGTTAGAGGTACCCGGACTGATAGAGCAGTTGGAAGATTTACTGGAAAGGAGAATTGTGAGGCCAAGTGTGTCGTCTTGGAGAGCTTCAGTGTTGTTAGCAACAAAAAGGAAGGATGATTGACCGAAATAACAAGCATGATGTGTATAATGGTATTGAGACTATGGAAAGCCAAACTTAGAGTTCCGAAGAGGTTTGGAGTTTTTGGAATTTTAGAGCATTAATGGAAATTTTGAGAAAACCTTAAGTGTGGATGTATTATTTAAGAGTTCTTTTTGGTTGATTGTTGCTACATGTTGGGATTTATAGAGTTTGGATTGTTAAGAGGAGAAATTGTGTATGGATTACTAACAGCGGATAAGGTGACGATTGAGAATAAGTGTTCACTTTCGGGAATAGATAATTGGAATGGTTTGACTGAGTTTGAGTGAACTTGCAATTGTTTGGAATGTTTGATAAGAGTGGTGAATTGTGTGAGTTAAGACTTTGATCGATTTGATGTGACTGGTTATGTTGTTATCATCGGAATAGGCTGTTAATTACTCGGTTAAGCTTGTGTGTGAGGAGCCAGTTACCCAGTGCAAGGTTTTGCAAAAGCTTTAAGAATTTATATCTTTTGGAATTTGGTTGGACATTACGAAGTACGGTGATGTTGTTCGGTGATAGTAATGCGTCTGTAATGTTTGTGGAGTAGAGGAATCGTATCTTTCATATTTATTTGGATAAGTTCGTATTGGTTTTGATTGAGGATATTCGAATCTGTTATAAACTCAGAAGAAGAACCGGTAGAGTGTTTGAGATTTGAATCACAAGTGTTGGAAAGAGACGAAGTTTTATGCTAAGTTATTCAAGTGAGAATTTTGGTTGAAAAGGTTAGTTTTCTTGGATATGTTATTTCTGGTGATGGTATTTTTACGGATCCATCGGAAGTAGATGTAGTTCTTCATGAGAGGCTCCGAAGTTGGTTAAGGAGAGTAGAAACTTTTGGGCTCAGTTGGTTGTTACGGTAGGGTATGGAAGACTTTACTAAGTTTGTACTTCTGTTATTTCAGTTGGCTTGCAAAGGATGAGTCGTTTGTTTTGGATGTTCATTGTGAGGAAAGTTTCAGAAAGCTGAAGTAGAATTTGTCTACGGCTGCAGTTTTGAGTCTGTGTGATCCTGTTCAACCGTTTGTGAGGTATGAGGATGTGTTTTGATAAGTTTAGGCAGTGTGTTAGTGCAAGAAAGTAAATTTGTGGCTTATACTTTACGACCTTTGAGGATTCATAGAAGGATCTATACTATTCAGGATTTGGAATTGGTTGCGGTTGTATTGTGTTGGAAAATTTGGAGGTATTATTTTTATGGTTCTTGACTCGAAGTGTTTGGTAACCACAAGAGTTTAGAGTACTTGGTTGGTTTGAAGGAATAGAGTATGATACAATGAGGATGGCTAGAATTTGTGATGAGTTATGAATTTGGCTTGGATTATTCTTTGGGAAAAGCCGAGGTTGTGCCGGATGAGTTAAGTCGAAAGTTGTTATGCATGTCTGTTCGGATGGATGAGAATTATTTGAGCAAATCAGAGACTTGTGTCTGGTGTGTGAGAAAACATAGTCAAGTGTGAGGTTGGGTATATTAAAGGCGAACAATGATTTTTGGTGAATATGAAAAAGAGCTAGACTTTGGACGTGAAATTGATAGTTTTGATGGTTACGAGTAATCAGAGTGCGCATCGGAAGCCTGATGTGGCACATTTCGTTTATGCGTGTGTGACTTGATAGAGTTCAAAGGTTGAACAGTGGGAAACGGTAGGAATGATGAGACCATGGGATGTTCTATAATAGAAGTGATAAGTGGAAGGTTTCAATATTAATCAGGTACGAATATGTAGTCGGGTGTTTTGGTTATATGTTCGATTGGTGAATCGTAGCATTGTTGTAGTATGGTTGTGTGACAAGGATGTTGGTGTTCTGGTTTTGTTGATGTTGTTGAGACCTTGTGGTGTCGTGGAATTTTATGTTCTTGTTTGTGTTGTTGCCTCGTTTCCATGGTGATGGTTCGAGTGTGTGTAGCTAATTCCTATGATTGGGAATTGGGGGAGTGTTAACTAAGGTGCGGGTAACGATCCTGTTGTGTTTTGGGTTCAAGAGTGAACCTGTGAGTTGTGTTTTGTGTATTCTTTGGGTTGTGAGTTGGTCGTCAAGTGCATTGTATGGGCTTTGCATCTTGTCGTTGTTGTGTCGTTATTGTATTTGTGGTTAGCAAGGTGTTTGTCTGTGGTGTTATTCGTGGTGTGCCTTTGGTTGGCCTGTTAGTTTGTTAGTCGGATGCGAGAGTCGTGTCCGGAGTTGTTCGTCTCAGTATATTTTCGAGGACGAAAATGTCTAAGTGGGGGAGAGTTGTAACGCCCCGATTTGTTTAATTGTATTTAATTATTTCAGTTATGTGAATTTTGTGATATGTGTGAATTTATTGTATTTTACCTGCTAATTGAGTTAATTAGTTAATTTCTCTGATAGGTAAAATATTTGCAATAAATTATAATTTCTTTTCAACTTTTATTTCCCGAAATATATTTTATCGCTGTTTAAGTTTTATCGCATTTTGAGAGCGTTTGGGAGATATTTGAGCTGAGGGGTAAAATGGTCATTTTGAGAGGTTAGATATTTTAGAAAAGTTAGATATTTTATATAAAAAGAGAAATAGAGAGAAAAGAGAGAGAAAGGAAAAGAAAAGAAAGAAAGTGGGAAGAAGAGAAAGAGAAGAGAAGGAAAAAGAGAGAAGAGGAAAAAGAGGAAAATCGAGGAAATCTCCGTTTCAAGCGCGAATAATCGGGTAAGGGTGAGAAGTTTCAATTATATCTTGTTTGTGTATGTATATGTGTTGTTTGTTGTGAATGTTTTGGTTGTTTTACAATGTTTTCTCTTTTGATAAATTGGGATCAAATCGATAGAAATCGATGTTTTCACGGATGAATTTCGAAATAAATTGCGTAGATTAGTCGTATGAGGTTAGGACGAGATTATAGAAACTCGTTTGGTTGAAATCGGTTGATATTGTGAGTTTTGACATTTTTGAGTTTTGAGATTTTGAGATTTTGGTGAAAAATAAAAGTCGTGGAATCGGGTTTTTCTTGATCCTAATATGTTGGTGTGTATTTATGTGATATTACCATGTATTTATTCGGAAGAAAGTAATTGAATCGGTCGGGTTTCGGGCGATTACGCGGCTGTACCAGAATGTAGCAGAATTTCTGGTTTTGTGCGCAGTCGTACGGACGCGTGCTGTAGGTGAAAAATTCTGTTTTGGAAAAACTTCGGAAATTCATATCTCTTGAACCGTAAGTCGGTTTTAACCCCCGTTCGAAGCGTTGGGAAGCTAACGAGATGTTTTTTCTAGGAAAAATAGTTTTGAGGTCTGAATCCTTCCCAATCGGTACAGTTTTTACGAACCGTTTCGTAGTGTCGGGCGTCCGGTTTATGTTTTGCGTTATTTGGAAATATTCGTAACTTATTCGTCGTTTATCGGATTTAAGAGTTCTTTATATCGAATCGAAGGTCTTTAGGAGTACTTTTTAGTGATGATGAAAAATATTATTTTTGGCCGACTTTTCCGAGAAAACGAATTATGGACTTTGGTGTTATTTTTCAATATTGTGGGTTATGCTTTGGTAAGTGATTGTATGACTTGTGTGATGATTCTTTGATGATAATTGGTTGTTGTGGAATACTTTGTTGATGGTTTGTGGCTTTATGACAATAATTGTGTTGATGTGAATATATATGATAAGTATTGGTGATGATGGTTTGTGGTGTTATGGAGGAATAAATGTGTGTTTTGAGTTTTGATTTCAATGTGCGATAATGATGTGTTGTGAGTAGCATTTGATATGTGAATTCCTTGTGGAAGTGATTGTGATTGCATAATTGTTGTGGTTTGTGGTTTGTAATGAAAATGCATGTGGTGACATGTTGTGAAATGAATATGCACGTGATATTGTTGTGATGATGATTTGTGACCTTATGGCAAGAAAATGCGATACGTGGTAATTGTTGATTTATGCATGATTATGGATGTGTATGTGGGTGCAATGTGAATGTCATGAGTAATTTGTATGCCAAGCATCATGATATGCATTGTTGTGACGTCCTGAGTGACGGAATGATTCCAGAGGGAATTTTCTATAACACCGTGTGCCTCGAAGATATGAGGCGTTGCCTGAGGACTGAAAGCGGTGGTTATAGACGATTGTGCGCCATGAAATACTGGTAGAAAGCAATCGGATTGTGCGCCCTGAAATAGTGGTAGAAAGCAATCCATAAACGTCGTTCGCCCTGAAATAGTGGTTTATAGCGACGGGGAACATCGTAGGCCCGACGGGGAGTTACTCTATGTAACGAGCGATGATTCCAAGAGTTCCTGGGGGACTAATGTATCACCAATTGAGTCGGTACCGCATTTGCATCTATATAGAGTCGTTGGTCGATCTCTATGGTATGCATTGATCATCTTTTGTATATTTGCATTGATGAATGATTATGGAAAAGTATGGTTTGTGGAAGTATGGAATTAATGGAATATGCATGATTATATGCTTGGTTTCGTATAGATATATACATTGTGATGTATATGAGTGAGTTGGGATGAATTGTGGTGTGAATTGTGAAGGGATGTGTTATGTGTGGAAAATCATGATTCGATTTATTATGTGTGATATATTATGTATTGGTGCCATGCTATATGTGTTAGTATGTGATGTATGCGGTGAGAAATATTACATATGTGAATTATCTGTGTTGTGGCATATTATTATGCAATCTTGTTATAGTTGTTATTTCTCACCCTTCTGCTGGAATATGCTTTTTATGGCATAGTGCAGATTGTCAGCTTTAGAGGCGTGGAGGATTTTGTGAAGATTAGTCCTCCGTTCCGTTGTCGGTCTTGGTGTCTGCTCTGATACGTAGCACGGGAGTCGGGGAACGTTTATTATATGTATATTTTTGTTGAATATATTAAATATTATTTTGTATTTATATTTTGATGTTCTAAAACCATTTATTTGTAAAACAAGTCGGTTATGGATCTTTCCGCTTTATTCCATAATTGACCATCCTTTTGTGAGGAAAAGTTTCACTTTGTGTTATGTATCAAAAATGTTGAGCAGGGATTGTATTTTATTTCTTTAAATGTGGCATCCCTGTTTCTGTCGGAAAAATAAATTTTTAGTTACTCTGATTTTTATTATGTGTTATTTATTCGCGATGGGAATTGGGGTGTTACAGTCTACATGATCTAGGATCAATACAAACGAGTATTGATTAACCTGAAACAAACACGGACGAGTGTTGAAAGACCACGGACGAGTGTCTACATGTTCTAGGATCAATACGAACGAGTATTGATAAACCTGAAACAAACACGGACGAGTGTTGAAAGACCACAGATGAGTGTCTACACGTTATATGATCAATACGAACGAGTATTGATTAACCTGAAACAAACACGAACGAGTGTTGAAAGACCGCGGACGAGTATCTACACGTTCTAGGATCAATACGAACGAGTATTGATTAACCTGAAATAAACACGGACGAGTGATGGAAGACCACGGACGAGTGTCTACATGTTCTAGGATCAATATGAACGAGTATTGATTAACCTGAAACAAACACGAACGAGTGTTGAAAGACCACAGACGAGTGTCTACACATTCTAGGATCAATACGAACGAGTATTGATTAACCTAAAACAAACACGGAAGAGTGTTGAATGACCACGGATGAGTGTCTACATGGTCTAGGATCAATACGAACGAGTATTGATTAACCTAAAACAAACACAGACGAGTGTTGAAAGACCATGGATGAGTGTCTACACGTTCTAGGATCAATACGAACTAGTATTGATTAACCTGAAACAAACACGGACGAGTGTTGAAAGACCACGGACGAGTGTCTACATGTTCTAGGATCAATACGAACGGGTATTGATTAACCTGAAATATACACGAACGAGTGCTAAAAGACCAAGGACGAGTGTCTACACGTTCTACGATCATTACGAACGAGTATTGATTAACCTGATCAAACACGGACGAGTGCTGAAAGACCACAGACGAGTGTCTACACGTTCTAGGATCAATACGAACGAGTATTGATTAACCAAAAACAAACACGAACGAGTGTTGAAAGACCACGAATGAGTGTCTACACGTTCTAGGATCAATACGAACGAGTATTGATTAACATGAAATAAACACGGATGAGTGTTGAAAGACCACGGACGAGTGTCTACACGTTCTAGGATCAATACGAACGAGTATTGATTAACCTGAAACAAACACGGACGAGTGTTGAAAGACCACGGACGAGTGTCTACACATTCTAGGATCAATACGAACGAGTATTGATTAACCAAAAACAAACACGAACGAGTGTTGAAAGACCACGAATGAGTGTCTACACGTTCTAGGATCAATACGAACGAGTATTGATTAACATGAAATAAACACGGACGAGTGTTGAAAGACCACGAATGAGTGTCTACACGTTCTAGGATCAATACGAACGAGTATTGATTAACCTAAAACAAACACAGACGAGTGTTGAAAGACCATGGATGAGTGTCTACACGTTCTAGGATCAATACGAACTAGTATTGATTAACCTGAAACAAACACGGACGAGTGTTGAAAGACCACGGACGTGTGTCTACATGTTCTAGGATCAATACAAACGAGTATTAATCAACCTGAAACAAACACGGACGAGTGTTGAAAGACCATGGATAAGTGTCTACACGTTCTAGGATCAATACGAACTAGTATTGATTAACCTGAAACAAACACGGACGAGTGTTGAAAGACCACGGACGTGTGTCTACATGTTCTAGGATCAATACAAATGAGTATTGATTAACTTGAAACAAACACGGACGAGTGTTGAAAGACCATGGATGAGTGTCTACACGTTCTAGGATCAATACGAACTAGTATTGATTAACCTGAAAGAAACACGGACGAGTGTTGAAAGACCACAGACGAGTGTCTACATGTTCTAGGATCAATACGAACGGGTATTGATTAACCTGAAATAAACACGGACGAGTGCTAAAAGACCAAGGACGAGTGTCTACACGTTCTAGGATCATTACGAACGAGTATTGATTAACCTGAACAAACACGGACGAGTGCTAAAAGACCACAGACGAGTGTCTACACGTTCTAGGATCAATACGAACGAGTATTGATTAACCAAAAACAAACACGAACAAGTGTTGAAAGACCACGAATGAGTGTCTACACGTTCTAGGATCAATACGAACGAGTATTGATTAACATGAAATAAACACGGACGAGTGTTGAAAGACCACGGACGAGTGTCTGTATGTTCTAGGATCAATACGAGCGAGTATTGATTAACCTGAAACAAACACAGACGAGTGTTGAAACACCAAGGATGAGTGTCTACACGTTCTAGGATCAATACGAACGTGTATTGATTAACCTGAAACAAACACGGACGAGTGTTGAAAGACCACGGACGAGTGTCTACACGTTCTAGGATCAATACGAACGAGTATTGATTAACCTGAAGCAAACACGGACGAGTGTTGAAAGACCACGGACTTGTGTCTACACGTTCTAGGATCAATACGAACGAGTATTGATTAACCAAAAACAAACACGAACGAGTGTTGAAAGACCACAATGAGTGTCTACACGTTCTAGGATCAATACGAACGAGTATTGATTAACATGAAATAAACACGGACGAGTGTTGAAAGACCACGGATGAGTGTCTACACGTTCTAGGATCAATACGAAAGAGTATTAATTAACCTAAAACAAACACAGACGAGTGTTGAAAGACCATGGATGAGTGTCTACACGTTCTAGGATCAATACGAACTAGTATTGATTAACCTGAAACAAACACGGACGAGTGTTGAAAGACCACGGACGTGTGTCTACATGATCTAGGATCAATACAAACGAGTATTGATTAACCTGAAACAAACACGGACGAGTGTTGAAAGACCACGGACGAGTGTCTACATGTTCTAGGATCAATACGAACGAGTATTGATAAACCTGAAACAAACACGGACGAGTGTTGAAAGACCACAGATGAGTGTCTACACGTTATATGATCAATACGAACGAGTATTGATTAACCTGAAACAAACACGAACGAGTGTTGAAAGACCGCGGACGAGTATCTACACGTTCTAGGATCAATACGAACGAGTATTGATTAACCTGAAATAAACACGGACGAGTGATGGAAGACCACGGACGAGTGTCTACATGTTCTAGGATCAATATGAACGAGTATTGATTAACCTGAAACAAACACGAACGAGTGTTGAAAGACCACAGACGAGTGTCTACACTTCTAGGATCAATACGAACGAGTATTGATTAACCTAAAACAAACACGGAAGAGTGTTGAATGACCACGGATGAGTGTCTACATGGTCTAGGATCAATACGAACGAGTATTGATTAACCTAAAACAAACACAGACGAGTGTTGAAAGACCATGGATGAGTGTCTACACGTTCTAGGATCAATACGAACTAGTATTGATTAACCTGAAACAAACACGGACGAGTGTTGAAAGACCACGGACGAGTGTCTACATGTTCTAGGATCAATACGAACGGGTATTGATTAACCTGAAATATACACGAACGAGTGCTAAAAGACCAAGGACGAGTGTCTACACGTTCTACGATCATTACGAACGAGTATTGATTAACCTGATCAAACACGGACGAGTGCTGAAAGACCACAGACGAGTGTCTACACGTTCTAGGATCAATACGAACGAGTATTGATTAACCAAAAACAAACACGAACGAGTGTTGAAAGACCACGAATGAGTGTCTACACGTTCTAGGATCAATACGAACGAGTATTGATTAACATGAAATAAACACGGATGAGTGTTGAAAGACCACGGACGAGTGTCTACACGTTCTAGGATCAATACGAACGAGTATTGATTAACCTGAAACAAACACGGACGAGTGTTGAAAGACCACGGACGAGTGTCTACACATTCTAGGATCAATACGAACGAGTATTGATTAACCAAAAACAAACACGAACGAGTGTTGAAAGACCACGAATGAGTGTCTACACGTTCTAGGATCAATACGAACGAGTATTGATTAACATGAAATAAACACGGACGAGTGTTGAAAGACCACGAATGAGTGTCTACACGTTCTAGGATCAATACGAACGAGTATTGATTAACCTAAAACAAACACAGACGAGTGTTGAAAGACCATGGATGAGTGTCTACACGTTCTAGGATCAATACGAACTAGTATTGATTAACCTGAAAGAAACACGGACGAGTGTTGAAAGACCACAGACGTGTGTCTACATGTTCTAGGATCAATACAAACGAGTATTAATCAACCTGAAACAAACACGGACGAGTGTTGAAAGACCATGGATAAGTGTCTACACGTTCTAGGATCAATACGAACTAGTATTGATTAACCTGAAACAAACACGGACGAGTGTTGAAAGACCACGGACGTGTGTCTACATGTTCTAGGATCAATACAAATGAGTATTGATTAACTTGAAACAAACACGGACGAGTGTTGAAAGACCACGGACGAGTGTTTACATGTTCTAGGATCAATACGAACGAGTATTGATAAACCTGAAACAAACACGGACGAGTGTTGAAAGACCACAGATGAGTGTCTACACGTTATATGATCAATACGAACGAGTATTGATTAACCTGAAACAATCACGAACGAGTGTTGAAAGACCGCGGACGAGTATCTACACGTTCTAGAATCAATACGAACGAGTATTGATTAACCTGAAATAAACACGGACGAGTGATGGAAGACCACGGACGAGTGTCTACATGTTCTAGGATCAATATGAACGAGTATTGATTAACCTGAAACAAACACGAACGAGTGTTGAAAGACCACAGACGAGTGTCTACACGTTCTAGGATCAATATGAACGAGTATTGATTAACCTAAAACAAACACGGAAGAGTGTTGAATGACCACGGATGAATGTTTACATGGTCTAGGATCAATACGAACGAGTATTGATTAACCTAAAACAAACACAGACGAGTGTTGAAAGACCATGGATGAGTGTCTACACGTTCTAGGATCAATACGAACTAGTATTGATTAACCTGAAACAAACACGGACGAGTGTTGAAAGACCACAGACGAGTGTCTACATGTTCTAGGATCAATACGAACGGGTATTGATTAACCTGAAATAAACACGGATGAGTGCTAAAAGACCAAGGACGAGTGTCTACACGTTCTAGGATCATTACGAACGAGTATTGATTAACCTGAACAAACACGGACGAGTGCTAAAAGACCACAGACGAGTGTCTACACGTTCTAGGATCAATACGAACGAGTATTGATTAACCAAAAACAAACACGAACAAGTGTTGAAAGACCACGAATGAGTGTCTACACGTTTTAGGATCAATACGAACGAGTATTGATTAACATGAAATAAACACGGACGAGTGTTGAAAGACCACGGACGAGTGTCTGTATGTTCTAGGATCAATACGAGCGAGTATTGATTAACCTGAAACAAACACAGACAAGTGTTGAAACACCAAGGATGAGTGTCTACACGTTCTAGGATCAATACGAACGTGTATTGATTAACCTGAAATAAACACGGACGAGTGTTGAAAGACCACGGACGAGTGTCTACACGTTCTAGGATCAATACGAACGAGTATTGATTAACCTGAAACAAACCCGGACGAGTGTTGAAAGACCACGGACGAGTGTCTACACGTTCTAGGATCAATACGAACGAGTATTGATTAACCAAAAACAAACACGAACGAGTGTTGAAAGACCACGAATGAGTGTCTACACGTTCTAGGATCAATACGAACGAGTATTGATTAACATGAAATAAACACGGACGAGTGTTGAAAGACCACGGATGAGTGTCTACACGTTCTAGGATCAATACGAACGAGTATTGATTAACCTAAAACAAACACAGACGAGTGTTGAAAGACCATGGATGAGTGTCTACACGTTCTAGGATCAATACGAACTAGTATTGATTAACCTGAAACAAACACGGACGAGTGTTGAAAGACCACGGACGTGTGTCTACATGTTCTAGGATCAATACAAATGAGTATTGATTAACTTGAAACAAACACGGACGAGTGTTGAAAGACCACGGACGAGTGTCTACATGTTCTAGGATCAATACGAACGAGTATTGATTAACCTAAAACAAACACGGAAGAGTGTTGAATGACCAAGGATGAGTGTCTACACGTTATATGATCAATACGAACGAGTATTGATTAACCTGAAACAATCACTAACGAGTGTTGAAAGACCGCGGACGAGTATCTACACGCTCTAGGATCAATACGAACGAGTATTGATTAACCTGAAATAAACACGGACGAGTGATGGAAGACCACGGACGAGTGTCTACATGTTCTAGGATCAATATGAACGAGTATTGATTAACCTGAAACAAACACGAACGAGTGTTGAAAGACCACAGACGAGTGTCTACATGTTCTAGGATCAATACGAACGAGTATTGATTAACCTGAAACAAACACGGACGAGTGTTGAAAGACCACAGATGAGTGTCTACACGTTATTTGATCAATACGAACAAGTATTGATTAACCTGAAACAAACACGAACGAGTGTTGAAAGACCGCGGACGAGTATCTACACGTTCTAGGATCAATACGAACGAGTATTGATTAACCTGAAATAAACACGGACGAGTGATGGAAGACCACGGACGAGTGTCTACATGTTCTAGGATCAATATGAACGAGTATTGATTAACCTGAAACAAACACGAACGAGTGTTGAAAGACCACAGACGAGTGTCTACATGTTCTAGGATCAATACGAACGAGTATTGATTAACCTAAAACAAACACGGAAGAGTGTTGAATGACCAAGGATGAGTGTCTACATGGTCTAGGATCAATACGAACGAGTATTGATTAACCTAAAACAAACACAGACGAGTGTTGAAAGACCATGGACGAGTGTCTACACATTCTAGGATCAATACGAACGAGTATTGATTAACCAAAAACAAACACGAACGAGTGTTGAAAGACCACGAATGAGTGTCTACACGTTCTAGGATCAATACGAACGAGTATTGATTAACATGAAATAAACACGGACGAGTGTTGAAAGACCACGGACGAGTGTCTACACGTTCTAGGATCAATACGAACGAGTATTGATTAACCTGAAACAAACCCGGACGAGTGTTGAAAGACCACGGACGAGTGTCTACACGTTCTAGGATCAATACGAACGAGTATTGATTAACCAAAAACAAACACGAACGAGTGTTGAAAGACCACGAATGAGTGTCTACACGTTCTAGGATCAATACGAACGAGTATTGATTAACATGAAATAAACACGGACGAGTGTTGAAAGACCACGGATGAGTGTCTACACGTTCTAGGATCAATACGAACGAGTATTGATTAACCTAAAACAAACACAGACGAGTGTTGAAAGACCATGGATGAGTGTCTACACGTTCTAGGATCAATACGAACTAGTATTGATTAACCTGAAACAAACACGGACGAGTGTTGAAAGACCACGGACGTGTGTCTACATGTTCTAGGATCAATACAAATGAGTATTGATTAACTTGAAACAAACACGGACGAGTGTTGAAAGACCACGGACGAGTGTCTACATGTTCTAGGATCAATACGAACGAGTATTGATAAACCTGAAACAAACACGGGCGAGTGTTGAAAGACCACAGATGAGTGTCTACACGTTATATGATCAATACGAACGAGTATTGATTAACCTGAAACAATCACTAACGAGTGTTGAAAGACCGCGGACGAGTATCTACACGCTCTAGGATCAATACGAACGAGTATTGATTAACCTGAAATAAACACGGACGAGTGATGGAAGACCACGGACGAGTGTCTACATGTTCTAGGATCAATATGAACGAGTATTGATTAACCTGAAACAAACACGAACGAGTGTTGAAAGACCACAGACGAGTGTCTACACGTTCTAGGATCAATATGAACGAGTATTGATTAACCTAAAACAAACACGGAAGAGTGTTGAATGACCACGGATGAATGTTTACATGGTCTAGGATCAATACGAACGAGTATTGATTAACCTAAAACAAACACAGACGAGTGTTGAAAGACCATGGATGAGTGTCTACACGTTCTAGGATCAATACGAACTAGTATTGATTAACCTGAAACAAACACGGACGAGTGTTGAAAGACCACAGACGAGTGTCTACATGTTCTAGGATCAATACGAACGGGTATTGATTAACCTGAAATAAACACGGATGAGTGCTAAAAGACCAAGGACGAGTGTCTACACGTTCTAGGATCATTACGAACGAGTATTGATTAACCTGAACAAACACGGACGAGTGCTAAAAGACCACAGACGAGTGTCTACACGTTCTAGGATCAATACGAACGAGTATTGATTAACCAAAAACAAACACGAACAAGTGTTGAAAGACCACGAATGAGTGTCTACACGTTCTAGGATCAATACGAACGAGTATTGATTAACATGAAATAAACACAGACGAGTGTTGAAAGACCACGGACGAGTGTCTACACGTTCTAGGATCAATACGAACGAGTATTGATTAACCTGAAACAAACACGGACGAGTGTTGAAAGACCACGGACGAGTGTCTACACGTTCTAGGATCAATACGAACGAGTATTGATTAACCTGAAACAAACACGGACGAGTGTTGAAAGACCACAGATGAGTGTCTACACGTTATTTGATCAATACGAACAAGTATTGATTAACCTGAAACAAACACGAACGAGTGTTGAAAGACCGCGGACGAGTATCTACACGTTCTAGGATCAATACGAACGAGTATTGATTAACCTGAAATAAACACGGACGAGTGATGGAAGACCACGGACGAGTGTCTACATGTTCTAGGATCAATATGAACGAGTATTGATTAACCTGAAACAAACACGAACGAGTGTTGAAAGACCACAGACGAGTGTCTACATGTTCTAGGATCAATACGAACGAGTATTGATTAACCTAAAACAAACACGGAAGAGTGTTGAATGACCAAGGATGAGTGTCTACATGGTCTAGGATCAATACGAACGAGTATTGATTAACCTAAAACAAACACAGACGAGTGTTGAAAGACCATGGACGAGTGTCTACACATTCTAGGATCAATACGAACGAGTATTGATTAACCAAAAACAAACACGAACGAGTGTTGAAAGACCACGAATGAGTGTCTACACGTTCTAGGATCAATACGAACGAGTATTGATTAACATGAAATAAACACGGACGAGTGTTGAAAGACCACGAATGAGGGTCTACACGTTCTAGGATCAATACGAACGAGTATTGATTAACCTAAAACAAACACAGACGAGTGTTGAAAGACCATGGATGAGTGTCTACACGTTCTAGGATCAATACGAACTAGTATTGATTAACCTGAAACAAACACGGACGAGTGTTGAAAGACCACGGACGTGTGTCTACATGTTCTAGGATCAATACAAACGAGTATTAATCAACCTGAAACAAACACGGACGAGTGTTGAAAGACCATGGATAAGTGTCTACACGTTCTAGGATCAATACGAACTAGTATTGATTAACCTGAAACAAACACGGACGAGTGTTGAAAGACCACGGACGTGTGTCTACATGTTCTAGGATCAATACAAATGAGTATTGATTAACTTGAAACAAACACGGACGAGTGTTGAAAGACCACGGACGAGTGTTTACATGTTCTAGGATCAATACGAACGAGTATTGATAAACCTGAAACAAACACGGACGAGTGTTGAAAGACCACAGATGAGTGTCTACACGTTATATGATCAATACGAACGAGTATTGATTAACCTGAAACAATCACGAACGAGTGTTGAAAGACCGCGGACGAGTATATACACGTTCTAGGATCAATACGAACGAGTATTGATTAACCTGAAATAAACACGGACGAGTGATGGAAGACCACGGACGAGTGTCTACATGTTCTAGGATCAATATGAACGAGTATTGATTAACCTGAAACAAACACGAACGAGTGTTGAAAGACCACAGACGAGTGTCTACACGTTCTAGGATCAATATGAACGAGTATTGATTAACCTAAAACAAACACGGAAGAGTGTTGAATGACCACGGATGAATGTTTACATGGTCTAGGATCAATACGAACGAGTATTGATTAACCTAAAACAAACACAGACGAGTGTTGAAAGACCATGGATGAGTGTCTACACGTTCTAGGATCAATACGAACTAGTATTGATTAACCTGAAACAAACACGGACGAGTGTTGAAAGACCACAGACGAGTGTCTACATGTTCTAGGATCAATACGAACGGGTATTGATTAACCTGAAATAAACACGGATGAGTGCTAAAAGACCAAGGACGAGTGTCTACACGTTCTAGGATCATTACGAACGAGTATTGATTAACCTGAACAAACACGGACGAGTGCTAAAAGACCACAGACGAGTGTCTACACGTTCTAGGATCAATACGAACGAGTATTGATTAACCAAAAACAAACACGAACAAGTGTTGAAAGACCACGAATGAGTGTCTACACGTTTTAGGATCAATACGAACGAGTATTGATTAACATGAAATAAACACGGACGAGTGTTGAAAGACCACGGACGAGTGTCTGTATGTTCTAGGATCAATACGAGCGAGTATTGATTAACCTGAAACAAACACAGACAAGTGTTGAAACACCAAGGATGAGTGTCTACACGTTCTAGGATCAATACGAACGTGTATTGATTAACCTGAAATAAACACGGACGAGTGTTGAAAGACCACGGACGAGTGTCTACACGTTCTAGGATCAATACGAACGAGTATTGATTAACCTGAAACAAACCCGAACGAGTGTTGAAAGACCACGGACGAGTGTCTACACGTTCTAGGATCAATACGAACGAGTATTGATTAACCAAAAACAAACACGAACGAGTGTTGAAAGACCACGAATGAGTGTCTACACGTTCTAGGATCAATACGAACGAGTATTGATTAACATGAAATAAACACGGACGAGTGTTGAAAGACCACGGATGAGTGTCTACACGTTCTAGGATCAATACGAACGAGTATTGATTAACCTAAAACAAACACAGACGAGTGTTGAAAGACCATGGATGAGTGTCTACACGTTCTAGGATCAATACGAACTAGTATTGATTAACCTGAAACAAACACGGACGAGTGTTGAAAGACCACGGACGTGTGTCTACATGTTCTAGGATCAATACAAATGAGTATTGATTAACTTGAAACAAACACGGACGAGTGTTGAAAGACCACGGACGAGTGTCTACATGTTCTAGGATCAATACGAACGAGTATTGATAAACCTGAAACAAACACGGGCGAGTGTTGAAAGACCACAGATGAGTGTCTACACGTTATATGATCAATACGAACGAGTATTGATTAACCTGAAACAATCACTAACGAGTGTTGAAAGACCGCGGACGAGTATCTACACGCTCTAGGATCAATACGAACGAGTATTGATTAACCTGAAATAAACACGGACGAGTGATGGAAGACCACGGACGAGTGTCTACATGTTCTAGGATCAATATGAACGAGTATTGATTAACCTGAAACAAACACGAACGAGTGTTGAAAGACCACAGACGAGTGTCTACACGTTCTAGGATCAATACGAACGAGTATTGATTACCCTAAAACAAACTGGGAAGAGTGTTGAATGACCACGGATGAGTGTCTACCTGGTCTAAGATCAATACGAACAAGTATTGATTAACCTAAAACAAACACAGACGAGTGTTGAAAGACCATGGATGAGTGTCTACACGTTCTAGGATCAATACGAACTAGTATTGATTAACCTGAAACAAACACGGACGAGTGTTGAAAGACCACGGACGAGTGTCTACATGTTCTAGGATCAATACGAACGGGTATTGATTAACCTGAAATATACACGGACGAGTGCTAAAAGACCAAGGACGAGTGTCTACACGTTCTAGGATCATTACGAACGAGTATTGATTAACCTGAACAAACACGGACGAGTGCTGAAAGACCACAGACGAATGACTACACGTTCTAGGATCAATACGAACGAGTATTGATTAACCAAAAACAAACACGAACGAGTGTTGAAAGACCACGAATGAGTGTCTACACGTTCTAGGATCAATACGAACGAGTATTGATTAACATGAAATAAACACAGACGAGTGTTGAAAGACCACGAACGAGTGTCTACACGTTCTAGGATCAATACGAACGAGTATTGATTAACCTGAAACAAACACGGACGAGTGTTGAAAGACCACGGACGAGTGTCTACACGTTCTAGGATCAATACGAACGAGTATTGATTAACCTGAAACAAACACGGACGAGTGTTGAAAGACCACAGATGAGTGTCTACACGTTATTTGATCAATACGAACAAGTATTGATTAACCTGAAACAAACACGAACGAGTGTTGAAAGATCGCGGACGAGTATCTACACGTTCTAGGATCAATACGAACGAGTATTGATTAGCCTGAAATAAACACGGACGAGTGATGGAAGACCACGGACGAGTGTCTACATGTTCTAGGATCAATATGAACGAGTATTGATTAACCTGAAACAAACACGAACGAGTGTTGAAAGACCACAGACGAGTGTCTACATGTTCTAGGATCAATACGAACGAGTATTGATTAACCTAAAACAAACACGGAAGAGTGTTGAATGACCAAGGATGAGTGTCTACATGGTCTAGGATCAATACGAACGAGTATTGATTAACCTAAAACAAACACAGACGAGTGTTGAAAGACCATGGATGAGTGTCTACACGTTCTAGGATCAATACGAGCTAGTATTGATTAACCTGAAACAAACACGGACGAGTGTTGAAAGACCACGGACGAGTGTCTACATGGTCTAGGATCAATACGAACGAGTATTGATTAACCTGAAATATACACAGACGAGTGCTAAAAGACCAAGGACGAGTGTCTACACGTTCTAGGATCATTACGAACGAGTATTGATTAACCTGAACAAACATGGACGAGTGCTGAAAGACCACAGACGAGTGTCTACACGTTCTAGGATCAATACGAACGAGTATTGATTAACCAAAAACAAACACGAACGAGTGTTAAAAGACCACGAATGAGTGTCTACACGTTCTAGGATCAATACGAACGAGTATTGATTAACATGATATAAACACGGACGAGTGTTGAAAGACCACGGACGAGTGTCTACACGTTCTAGGATCAATACGAACGAGTATTGATTAACCTGAAACAAACACGGACGAGTGTTGAAAGACCACGGACGAGTGTCTACACGTTCTAGGATCAATACGAACGAGTATTTATTAACCTGAAACAAACACGGACGAGTGTTGAAAGACCACGGACGAGTGTCTACACGTTCTAGGATCAATACGAACGAGTATTGATTAACCAAAAACAAACACGAACGAGTGTTGAAAGACCACGAATGAGTGTCTACACGTTCTAGGATCAATACGAACGAGTATTGATTAACATGAAATAAACACGGACGAGTGTTGAAAGACCACGGATGAGTGTCTACACGTTCTAGGATCAATACGAACGAGTATTGATTAACCTAAAACAAACACAGACGAGTGTTGAAAGACCATCGATGAGGGTCTACACGTTCTAGGATCAATACGAACTAGTATTGATTAACCTGAAACAAACACGGACGAGTGTTGAAAGACCACGGACGTGTGTCTACATGTTCTAGGATCAATACAAACGAGTATTGATTAACCTGAAACAAACACGGACGAGTGTTGAAAGACCACTGACGAGTGTTTACATGTTCTAGGATCAATACGAACGAGTATTGATAAACCTGAAACAAACACGGACGAGTGTTGAAAGACCACAGATGAGTGTCTACACGTTATATGATCAATACGAACGAGTATTGATTAACCTGAAACAAACACGAACGAGTGTTGAAAGACTGCGGACGAGTATCTACACGTTCTAGGATCAATACGAACGAGTATTGATTAACCTGAAATAAACACGGACGAGTGATGGAAGACCACGGACGAGTGTCTACATGTTCTAGGATCAATATGAACGAGTATTGATTAACCTGAAACAAACACGGAAGAGTGTTGAATGACCATGGATGAGTGTTTACATGGTCTAGGATCAATACGAGCGAGTATTGATTAACCTGAAACAAACACAGACGAGTGTTGAAACACCAAGGATGAGTGTCTACACATTCTAGGATCAATACGAACGTGTATTGATTAACCTGAAATAAACACGGACGAGTGTTGAAAGACAACGGACGAGTGTCTACACGTTCTAGGATCAATACGAACGAGTATTGATTAACCTGAAACAAACACGGACGAGTGCTAAAAGACCAAGGACGAGTGTCTACACGTTCTTGGATCAATACGAACGAGTATTAGTTAACATGAAATAAACACGGACGATTGTTGAAAGACCACGGATGAGTGTCTACACGTTCTAGGATCAATACGAACGAGTATTGATTAACCTAAAATAAACACAGACGAGTGTTGAAAGACCATGGATGAGTGTCTACACGTTCTAGGATCAATACGAACTAGTATTGATTAACCCGAAACAAACACGGACGAGTGTTGAAAGACCACGGACGTGTGTCTACATGTTCTAGGATCAATACAAACGAGTATTGATTAACCTGAAACAAACACGGACGAGTGTTGAAAGACCACGGACGAGTGTCTACATGTTCTAGGATCAATACGAACGAGTATTGATAAACCTGAAACAAACACGGACGAGTGTTGAAAGACCACAGATGAGTGTCTACACGTTATATGATCAATACGAACGAGTATTGATTAACCTGAAACAAACACGAACGAGTGTTGAAAGACCGCGGACGAGTATCTACACGTTCTAGGATCAATACGAATGAGTATTGATTAACCTGAAATAAACACGGACGAGTGATGGAAGACCACGGACGAGTGTCTACATGTTCTAGGATCAATATGAACGAGTATTGATTAACCTGAAACAAACACAAACGAGTGTTGAAAGACCACAGACGAGTGTCTACACGTTCTAGGATCAATACGAACGAGTATTGATTAACCTAAAACAAACACGGAAGAGTGTTGAATGACCACGGATGAGTGTCTACATGGTCTAGGATCAATACGAACGAGTATTGATTAACATGAAACAAACACGGACGAGTGTTGAAAGACCACGGACGAGTGTCTACACGTTCTAGGATCAATACGAACGAGTATTGATTAACCAAAAACAAACACGAACGAGTGTTGAAAGACCACGAATGAGTGTCTACACGTTCTAGGATCAATACGAACGAGTATTGATTAACATGAAATAAACACAGACGAGTGTTGAAAGACCACGAACGAGTGTCTACACGTTCTAGGATCAATACGAACGAGTATTGATTAACCTGAAACAAACACGGACGAGTGTTGAAAGACCACGGACGAGTGTCTACACGTTCTAGGATCAATACGAACGAGTATTGATTAACCTGAAACAAACACGGACGAGTGTTGAAAGACCACAGATGAGTGTCTACACGTTATTTGATCAATACGAACAAGTATTGATTAACCTGAAACAAACACGAACGAGTGTTGAAAGACCGCGGACGAGTATCTACACGTTCTAGGATCAATACGAACGAGTATTGATTAACCTGAAATAAACACGGACGAGTGATGGAAGACCACGGACGAGTGTCTACATGTTCTAGGATCAATATGAACGAGTATTGATTAACCTGAAACAAACACGAACGAGTGTTGAAAGACCACAGACGAGTGTCTACATGTTCTAGGATCAATACGAACGAGTATTGATTAACCTAAAACAAACACGGAAGAGTGTTGAATGACCAAGGATGAGTGTCTACATGGTCTAGGATCAATACAAACGAGTATTGATTAACCTAAAACAAACACAGACGAGTGTTGAAAGACCATGGATGAGTGTCTACACGTTCTAGGATCAATACGAGCTAGTATTGATTAACCTGAAACAAACACGGACGAGTGTTGAAAGACCACGGACGAGTGTCTACATGTTCTAGGATCAATACGAACGGGTATTGATTAACCTGAAATATACACAGACGAGTGCTAAAAGACCAAGGACGAGTGTCTACACGTTCTAGGATCATTACGAACGAGTATTGATTAACCTGAACAAACACGGACGAGTGCTGAAAGACCACAGACGAGTGTCTACACGTTCTAGGATCAATACGAACGAGTATTGATTAACCAAAAACAAACACGAACGAGTGTTAAAAGACCACGAATGAGTGTCTACACGTTCTAGGATCAATACGAACGAGTATTGATTAACATGAAATAAACACGGACGAGTGTTGAAAGACCACGGACGAGTGTCTACACGTTCTAGGATCAATACGAACGAGTATTGATTAACCTGAAACAAACACGGACGAGTGTTGAAAGACCACGGACGAGTGTCTACACGTTCTAGGATCAATACGAACGAGTATTTGTTAACCTGAAACAAACACGGACGAGTGTTGAAAGACCACGGACGAGTGTCTACACGTTCTAGGATCAATACGAACGAGTATTGATTAACCAAAAACAAACACGAACGAGTGTTGAAAGACCACGAATGAGTGTCTACACGTTCTAGGATCAATACGAACGAGTATTGATTAACATGAAATAAACACGGACGAGTGTTGAAAGACCACGGATGAGTGTCTACACGTTCTAGGATCAATACGAACGAGTATTGATTAACCTAAAACAAACACAGACGAGTGTTGAAAGACCATCGATGAGTGTCTACACGTTCTAGGATCAATACGAACTAGTATTGATTAACCTGAAACAAACACGGACGAGTGTTGAAAGACCACGGACGAGTGTCTACACGTTCTAGGATCAATACGAACGAGTATTGATTAACCAAAAACAAACACGAACGAGTGTTGAAAGACCACGAATGAGTGTCTACACGTTCTAGGATCAATACGAACGAGTATTGATTAACATGAAATAAACACAGACGAGTGTTGAAAGACCACGAACGAGTGTCTACACGTTCTAGGATCAATACGAACCAGTATTGATTAACCTGAAACAAACACGGACGAGTGTTGAAAGACCACGGACGAGTGTCTACACGTTCTAGGATCAATACGAACGAGTATTGATTAACCTGAAACAAACACGGACGAGTGTTGAAAGACCACAGATGAGTGTCTACACGTTATTTGATCAATACGAACAAGTATTGATTAACCTGAAACAAACACGAACGAGTGTTGAAAGACCGCGGACGAGTATCTACACGTTCTAGGATCAATACGAACGAGTATTGATTAACCTGAAATAAACACGGACGAGTGATGGAAGACCACGGACGAGTGTCTACATGTTCTAGGATCAATATGAATGAGTATTGATTAACCTGAAACAAACACGAACGAGTGTTGAAAGACCACAGACGAGTGTCTACATGTTCTAGGATCAATACGAACGAGTATTGATTAACCTAAAACAAACACGGAAGAGTGTTGAATGACCAAGGATGAGTGTCTACATGGTCTAGGATCAATACGAACGAGTATTGATTAACCTAAAACAAACACAGACGAGTGTTGAAAGACCATGGATGAGTGTCTACACGTTCTAGGATCAATACGAGCTAGTATTGATTAACCTGAAACAAACACGGACGAGTGTTGAAAGACCACGGACGAGTGTCTACATGTTCTAGGATCAATACGAACGGGTATTGATTAACCTGAAATATACACAGACGAGTGCTAAAAGACCAAGGACGAGTGTCTACACGTTCTAGGATCATTACGAACGAGTATTGATTAACCTGAACAAACACGGACGAGTGCTGAAAGACCACAAACGAGTGTCTACACGTTCTAGGATCAATACGAACGAGTATTGATTAACCAAAAACAAACACGAACGAGTGTTAAAAGACCACGAATGAGTGTCTACACGTTCTAGGATCAATACGAACGAGTATTGATTAACATGAAATAAACACGGACGAGTGTTGAAAGACCACGGACGAGTGTCTACACGTTCTAGGATCAATACGAACGAGTATTGATTAACCTGAAACAAACACGGACGAGTGTTGAAAGACCACGGACGAGTGTCTACACGTTCTAGGATCAATACGAACGAGTATTTATTAACCTGAAACAAACACGGACGAGTGTTGAAAGACCACGGACGAGTGTCTACACGTTCTAGGATCAATACGAACGAGTATTGATTAACCAAAAACAAACACGAACGAGTGTTGAAAGACCACGAATGAGTGTCTACACGTTCTAGGATCAATACGAACGAGTATTGATTAACATGAAATAAACACGGACGAGTGTTGAAAGACCACGGATGAGTGTCTACACGTTCTAGGATCAATACGAACGAGTATTGATTAACCTAAAACAAAGACAGACGAGTGTTGAAAGACCATCGATGAGTGTCTACACGTTCTAGGATCAATACGAACTAGTATTGATTAACCTGAAACAAACACGGACGAGTGTTGAAAGACCACGGACGTGTGTCTACATGTTCTAGGATCAATACAAACGAGTATTGATTAACCTGAAACAAACACGGACGAGTGTTGAAAGACCACGGACGAGTGTCTACATGTTCTAGGATCAATACGAACGAGTATTGATAAACCTGAAACAAACACGGACGAGTGTTGAAAGACCACAGATGAGTGTCTACACGTTATATGATCAATACGAACGAGTATTGATTAACCTGAAACAAACACGAACGAGTGTTGAAAGACCGCGGACGAGTATCTACACGTTCTAGGATCAATACGAATGAGTATTGATTAACCTGAAATAAACACGGACGAGTGATGGAAGACCACGGACGAGTGTCTACATGTTCTAGGATCAATATGAACGAGTATTGATTAACCTGAAACAAACACAAACGAGTGTTGAAAGACCACAGACGAGTGTCTACACGTTCTAGGATCAATACGAACGAGTATTGATTAACCTAAAACAAACACGGAAGAGTGTTGAATGACCACGGATGAGTGTCTACATGGTCTAGGATCAATACGAACGAGTATTGATTAACATGAAACAAACACGGACGAGTGTTGAAAGACCACGGACGAGTGTCTACACGTTCTAGGATCAATACGAACGAGTATTGATTAACCAAAAACAAACACGAACGAGTGTTGAAAGACCACGAATGAGTGTCTACACGTTCTAGGATCAATACGAACGAGTATTGATTAACATGAAATAAACACAGACGAGTGTTGAAAGACCACGAACGAGTGTCTACACGTTCTAGGATCAATACGAACGAGTATTGATTAACCTGAAACAAACACGGACGAGTGTTGAAAGACCACGGACGAGTGTCTACACGTTCTAGGATCAATACGAACGAGTATTGATTAACCTGAAACAAACACGGACGAGTGTTGAAAGACCACAGATGAGTGTCTACACGTTATTTGATCAATACGAACAAGTATTGATTAACCTGAAACAAACACGAACGAGTGTTGAAAGACCGCGGACGAGTATCTACACGTTCTAGGATCAATACGAACGAGTATTGATTAACCTGAAATAAACACGGACGAGTGATGGAAGACCACGGACGAGTGTCTACATGTTCTAGGATCAATATGAACGAGTATTGATTAACCTGAAACAAACACGAACGAGTGTTGAAAGACCACAGACGAGTGTCTACATGTTCTAGGATCAATACGAACGAGTATTGATTAACCTAAAACAAACACGGAAGAGTGTTGAATGACCAAGGATGAGTGTCTACATGGTCTAGGATCAATACAAACGAGTATTGATTAACCTAAAACAAACACAGACGAGTGTTGAAAGACCATGGATGAGTGTCTACACGTTCTAGGATCAATACGAGCTAGTATTGATTAACCTGAAACAAACACGGACGAGTGTTGAAAGACCACGGACGAGTGTCTACATGTTCTAGGATCAATACGAACGGGTATTGATTAACCTGAAATATACACAGACGAGTGCTAAAAGACCAAGGACGAGTGTCTACACGTTCTAGGATCATTACGAACGAGTATTGATTAACCTGAACAAACACGGACGAGTGCTGAAAGACCACAGACGAGTGTCTACACGTTCTAGGATCAATACGAACGAGTATTGATTAACCAAAAACAAACACGAACGAGTGTTAAAAGACCACGAATGAGTGTCTACACGTTCTAGGATCAATACGAACGAGTATTGATTAACATGAAATAAACACGGACGAGTGTTGAAAGACCACGGACGAGTGTCTACACGTTCTAGGATCAATACGAACGAGTATTGATTAACCTGAAACAAACACGGACGAGTGTTGAAAGACCACGGACGAGTGTCTACACGTTCTAGGATCAATACGAACGAGTATTTGTTAACCTGAAACAAACACGGACGAGTGTTGAAAGACCACGGACGAGTGTCTACACGTTCTAGGATCAATACGAACGAGTATTGATTAACCAAAAACAAACACGAACGAGTGTTGAAAGACCACGAATGAGTGTCTACACGTTCTAGGATCAATACGAACGAGTATTGATTAACATGAAATAAACACGGACGAGTGTTGAAAGACCACGGATGAGTGTCTACACGTTCTAGGATCAATACGAACGAGTATTGATTAACCTAAAACAAACACAGACGAGTGTTGAAAGACCATCGATGAGTGTCTACACGTTCTAGGATCAATACGAACTAGTATTGATTAACCTGAAACAAACACGGACGAGTGTTGAAAGACCACGGACGAGTGTCTACACGTTCTAGGATCAATACGAACGAGTATTGATTAACCAAAAACAAACACGAACGAGTGTTGAAAGACCACGAATGAGTGTCTACACGTTCTAGGATCAATACGAACGAGTATTGATTAACATGAAATAAACACAGACGAGTGTTGAAAGACCACGAACGAGTGTCTACACGTTCTAGGATCAATACGAACCAGTATTGATTAACCTGAAACAAACACGGACGAGTGTTGAAAGACCACGGACGAGTGTCTACACGTTCTAGGATCAATACGAACGAGTATTGATTAACCTGAAACAAACACGGACGAGTGTTGAAAGACCACAGATGAGTGTCTACACGTTATTTGATCAATACGAACAAGTATTGATTAACCTGAAACAAACACGAACGAGTGTTGAAAGACCGCGGACGAGTATCTACACGTTCTAGGATCAATACGAACGAGTATTGATTAACCTGAAATAAACACGGACGAGTGATGGAAGACCACGGACGAGTGTCTACATGTTCTAGGATCAATATGAATGAGTATTGATTAACCTGAAACAAACACGAACGAGTGTTGAAAGACCACAGACGAGTGTCTACATGTTCTAGGATCAATACGAACGAGTATTGATTAACCTAAAACAAACACGGAAGAGTGTTGAATGACCAAGGATGAGTGTCTACATGGTCTAGGATCAATACGAACGAGTATTGATTAACCTAAAACAAACACAGACGAGTGTTGAAAGACCATGGATGAGTGTCTACACGTTCTAGGATCAATACGAGCTAGTATTGATTAACCTGAAACAAACACGGACGAGTGTTGAAAGACCACGGACGAGTGTCTACATGTTCTAGGATCAATACGAACGGGTATTGATTAACCTGAAATATACACAGACGAGTGCTAAAAGACCAAGGACGAGTGTCTACACGTTCTAGGATCATTACGAACGAGTATTGATTAACCTGAACAAACACGGACGAGTGCTGAAAGACCACAAACGAGTGTCTACACGTTCTAGGATCAATACGAACGAGTATTGATTAACCAAAAACAAACACGAACGAGTGTTAAAAGACCACGAATGAGTGTCTACACGTTCTAGGATCAATACGAACGAGTATTGATTAACATGAAATAAACACGGACGAGTGTTGAAAGACCACGGACGAGTGTCTACACGTTCTAGGATCAATACGAACGAGTATTGATTAACCTGAAACAAACACGGACGAGTGTTGAAAGACCACGGACGAGTGTCTACACGTTCTAGGATCAATACGAACGAGTATTTATTAACCTGAAACAAACACGGACGAGTGTTGAAAGACCACGGACGAGTGTCTACACGTTCTAGGATCAATACGAACGAGTATTGATTAACCAAAAACAAACACGAACGAGTGTTGAAAGACCACGAATGAGTGTCTACACGTTCTAGGATCAATACGAACGAGTATTGATTAACATGAAATAAACACGGACGAGTGTTGAAAGACCACGGATGAGTGTCTACACGTTCTAGGATCAATACGAACGAGTATTGATTAACCTAAAACAAAGACAGACGAGTGTTGAAAGACCATCGATGAGTGTCTACACGTTCTAGGATCAATACGAACTAGTATTGATTAACCTGAAACAAACACGGACGAGTGTTGAAAGACCACGGACGTGTGTCTACATGTTCTAGGATCAATACAAACGAGTATTGATTAACCTGAAACAAACACGGACGAGTGTTGAAAGACCACTGACGAGTGTTTACATGTTCTAGGATCAATACGAACGAGTATTGATAAACCTGAAACAAACACGGACGAGTGTTGAAAGACCACAGATGAGTGTCTACACGTTATATGATCAATACGAACGAGTATTGATTAACCTGAAACAAACACGAACGAGTGTTGAAAGACTGCGGACGAGTATCTACACGTTCTAGGATCAATACGAACGAGTATTGATTAACCTGAAATAAACACGGACGAGTGATGGAAGACCACGGACGAGTGTCTACATGTTCTAGGATCAATATGAACGAGTATTGATTAACCTGAAACAAACACGGAAGAGTGTTGAATGACCATGGATGAGTGTTTACATGGTCTAGGATCAATACGAGCGAGTATTGATTAACCTGAAACAAACACAGACGAGTGTTGAAACACCAAGGATGAGTGTCTACACATTCTAGGATCAATACGAACGTGTATTGATTAACCTGAAATAAACACGGACGAGTGTTGAAAGACAACGGACGAGTGTCTACACGTTCTAGGATCAATACGAACGAGTATTGATTAACCTGAAACAAACACGGACGAGTGCTAAAAGACCAAGGACGAGTGTCTACACGTTCTTGGATCAATACGAACGAGTATTAGTTAACATGAAATAAACACGGACGATTGTTGAAAGACCACGGATGAGTGTCTACACGTTCTAGGATCAATACGAACGAGTATTGATTAACCTAAAATAAACACAGACGAGTGTTGAAAGACCATGGATGAGTGTCTACACGTTCTAGGATCAATACGAACTAGTATTGATTAACCCGAAACAAACACGGACGAGTGTTGAAAGACCACGGACGTGTGTCTACATGTTCTAGGATCAATACAAACGAGTATTGATTAACCTGAAACAAACACGGACGAGTGTTGAAAGACCACGGACGAGTGTCTACATGTTCTAGGATCAATACGAACGAGTATTGATAAACCTGAAACAAACACGGACGAGTGTTGAAAGACCACAGATGAGTGTCTACACGTTATATGATCAATACGAACGAGTATTGATTAACCTGAAACAAACACGAACGAGTGTTGAAAGACCGCGGACGAGTATCTACACGTTCTAGGATCAATACGAATGAGTATTGATTAACCTGAAATAAACACGGACGAGTGATGGAAGACCACGGACGAGTGTCTACATGTTCTAGGATCAATATGAACGAGTATTGATTAACCTGAAACAAACACAAACGAGTGTTGAAAGACCACAGACGAGTGTCTACACGTTCTAGGATCAATACGAACGAGTATTGATTAACCTAAAACAAACACGGAAGAGTGTTGAATGACCACGGATGAGTGTCTACATGGTCTAGGATCAATACGAACGAGTATTGATTAACATGAAACAAACACGGACGAGTGTTGAAAGACCACGGACGAGTGTCTACATGTTCTAGGATCAATACGAACGAGTATTGATTAACCAAAAACAAACACGGACGAGTGTTGAAAGACCACGATTGAGTGTCTACACGTTCTAGGATCAATACGAACTAGAATTGATTAACCTGAAACAAACACGGACGAGTGTTGAAAGACCACAGACGAGTGTCTACATGTTCTAGGATCAATACGAACGGGTATTGATTAACCTGAAATATACACGGACGAGTGCTAAAAGACCAAGGACGAGTGTCTACACGTTCTAGGATCATTACGAACGAGTATTGATTAACCTGAACAAACACGGACGAGTGCTGAAAGAGCACAGACGAGTGTCTACACGTTCTAGGATCAATACGAACGAGTATTGATTAACCAAAAACAAACATGAACAAGTGTTGAAAGACCACGAATGAGTGTCTACACGTTCTAGGATCAATACGAACGAGTATTGATTAACATGAAATAAACACGGACGAGTGTTGAAAGACCACGGACGAGTGTCTGTATGTTCTAGGATCAATACGAGCGAGTATTGATTAAGCTGAAACAAACACAGACGAGTGTTGAAACACCAAGGATGAGTGTCTACACGTTCTAGGATCAATACGAACATGTATTGATTAACCTGAAACAAACACGGACGAGTGTTGAAAGACCACGGACGAGTGTCTACACGTTCTAGGATCAATACGAACGAGTATTGATTAACCTGAAACAAACACGGACGAGTGTTGAAAGACCACGGACGAGTGTCTACACGTTCTAGGATCAATACGAACGAGTATTGATTAACCAAAAACAAACACGAACGAGTGTTGAAAGACCACGAATGAGTGTCTACACGTTCTAGGATCAATACGAACGAGTATTGATTAACATGAAATAAACACGGACGAGTGTTGAAAGACCACAGATGAGTGTCTACACGTTCTAGGATCAATACGAACGAGTATTGATTAACCTGAAATAAACACGGACGAGTGATGGAAGACCACGGACGAGTGTCTACATGTTCTAGGATCAATATGAACGAGTATTGATTAACCTGAAACAAACACGAACGAGTGTTGAAAGACCACAGACGAGTGTCTACACGTTCTAGGATCAATACGAACGAGTATTGATTAACCTAAAACAAACACGGAAGAGTGTTGAATGACCACGGATGAGTGTCTACATGGTCTAGGATCAATACGAACGAGTATTGATTAACATGAAACAAACACGGACGAGTGTTGAAAGACCACGGACGAGTGTCTACACGTTCTAGGATCAATACGAACGAGTATTGATTAACCAAAAACAAACACGGACGAGTGTTGAAAGACCACGATTGAGTGTCTACACGTTCTAGGATCAATACGAACTAGAATTGATTAACCTGAAACAAACACGGACGAGTGTTGAAAGACCACAGACGAGTGTCTACATGTTCTAGGATCAATACGAACGGGTATTGATTAACCTGAAATATACACGGACGAGTGCTAAAAGACCAAGGACGAGTGTCTACACGTTTTAGGATCATTACGAACGAGTATTGATTAACCTGAACAAACACGGACGAGTGCTGAAAGAGCACAGACGAGTGTCTACACGTTCTAGCATCAATACGAACGAGTATTGATTAACCAAAAACAAACATGAACAAGTGTTGAAAGACCACGAATGAGTGTCTACACGTTCTAGGATCAATACGAACGAGTATTGATTAACATGAAATAAACACGGACGAGTGTTGAAAGACCACGGACGAGTGTCTGTATGTTCTAGGATCAATACGAGCGAGTATTGATTAAGCTGAAACAAACACAGACGAGTGTTGAAACACCAAGGATGAGTGTCTACACGTTCTAGGATCAATACGAACGTGTATTGATTAACCTGAAACAAACACGGACGAGTGTTGAAAGACCACGGACGAGTGTCTACACGTTCTAGGATCAATACGAACGAGTATTGATTAACCTGAAACAAACACGGACGAGTGTTGAAAGACCACGGACGAGTGTCTACACGTTCTAGGATCAATACGAACGAGTATTGATTAACCAAAAACAAACACGAACGAGTGTTGAAAGACAACGAATGAGTGTCTACACGTTCTAGGATCAATACGAACGAGTATTGATTAACATGAAATAAACACGGACGAGTGTTGAAAGACCACAGATGAGTGTCTACACGTTCTAGGATCAATACGAACGAGTATTGATTAACCTAAAACAAACACAGACGGGTGTTGAAAGACCATGGATGAGTGTCTACACGTTCTAGGATCAATACGAACTAGTATTGATTAACCTGAAACAAACACGGACGAGTGTTGAAAGACCACGGACGTGTGTCTACATGTTCTAGGATCAATACAAACGAGTATTGATTAACCTGAAACAAACACGGACGAGTGTTGAAAGACCACGGACGAGTGTCTACATGTTCTAGGATCAATACGAACGAGTATTGATAAACCTGAAACAAACACGGACGAGTGTTGAAAGACCACAGATGAGTGTCTACACGTTATATGATCAATACGAACGAGTATTGATTAACCTGAAACAAACACGAACGAGTGTTTAAAGACCGCGGACGAGTATCTACACGTTCTAGGATCAATACGAACGAGTATTGATTAACTTGAAATAAACACGGAAGAGTGATGGAAGACCACGGACGAGTGTCTACATGTTCTAGGATCAATATGAACGAGTATTGATTAACCTGAAACAAACACGAACGAGTGTTGAAAGACCACAGACGAGTGTCTACACGTTCTAGGATCAATACGAACGAGTATTGATTAACCTAAAACAAACACGGAAGAGTGTTGAATGACCACGGATGAGTGTCTACATGGTCTAGGATCAATACGAACGAGTATTGATTAACATGAAACAAACATGGACGAGTGTTGAAAGACCACGGACGAGTGTCTACACGTTCTAGGATCAATACGAACGAGTATTGATTAATCAAAAACAAACACGAACGAGTGTTGAAAGACCACGATTGAGTGTCTACACGTTCTAGGATCAATACGAACTAGTATTGATTAACCTGAAACAAACACGGACGAGTGTTGAAAGACCACGGACGAGTGTCTACATGTTCTTGGATAAATACGAACGGGTATTGATTAACCTGAAATATACACGGACGAGTGCTAAAATACAAAGGACGAGTGTCTACACGTTCTAGGATCATTACGAACGAGTATTGATTAACCTGAACAAACACGGACGAGTGCTGAAAGACCACAGACGAGTGTCTACACGTTCTAGGATCAATACGAACGAGTATTGATTAACCAAAACCAAACACGAACGAGTGTTGAAAGACCACGAATGAGTGTCTACACGTTCTAGGATCAATACGAACAAGTATTGATTAACATGAAATAAACACGGACGAGTGTTGAAAGACCACGGACGAGTGTCTACACGTTCTAGGATCAATACGAACGAGTATTGATTAATTGAAACAAACACGGACAAGTGTTGAAAGACCGCGGACGAGTGTCTACACGTTCTAGGATCAATACGAACGAGTATTGATTAACCTGAAACAAACACGGACGAGTGTTGAAAGACCACGGACGAGTGTCTACACGTTCTAGGATCAATATGAACGAGTATTGATTAACCAAAAACAAACACGAACGAGTGTTGAAAGACCACGATTGAGTGTCTACACGTTCTAGGATCAATACGAACGAGTATTGATTAACATGAAATAAACACGGACGAGTGTTGAAAGACCACGGATGAGTGTCTACACGTTCTAGGATCAATACGAACGAGTATTGATTAACCTAAAACAAACACAGACGAGTGTTGAAAGACCATGGATGAGTGTCTACACGTTCTAGGATCAATACGAACTAGTATTGATTAACCTGAAACAAACACGGACGAGTGTTGAAAGACCACGGACGTGTGTCTACATGTTCTAGGATCAATACAAACGAGTATTGATTAACCTGAAACAAACACGGACGAGTGTTGAAAGACCACGGACGAGTGTCTACACGTTCTAGGATCAATACGAACGAGTATTGATTAACCTAAAACAAACACGGAAGAGTGTTGAATGACCACGGATGAGTGTCTACATGGTCTAGGATCAATACGAACGAGTATTGATTAACATGAAACAAACATGGACGAGTGTTGAATGACCACGGACGAGTGTCTACACGTTCTAGGATCAATACGAACGAGTATTGATTAACCAAAAACAAACACGAACGAGTGTTGAAAGACCACGATTGAGTTTCTACACGTTCTAGGATCAATACGAACTAGTATTGATTAACCTGAAACAAACACGGACGAGTGTTGAAAGACCACGGACGAGTGTCTACATGTTCTAGGATAAATACGAACGGGTATTGATTAACCTGAAATATACACGGACGAGTGCTAAAATACCAAGGACGAGTGTCTACACGTTCTAGGATCATTACGAACAAGTATTGATTAACCTGAACAAACACGGACGAGTCCTGAAAGACCACAAACGAGTGTCTACACGTTCTAGGATCAATACGAACGAGTATTGATTAACCAAAAACAAACACGAACGAGTGTTGAAAGACCACGAATGAGTGTCTACACGTTCTAGGATCAATACGAACGAGTATTGATTAACATGAAATAAACACGGACGAGTGTTGAAAGACCACGGACGAGTGTCTACACGTTCTAGGATCAATACGAACGAGTATTGATTAATTGAAACAAACACGGACAAGTGTTGAAAGACCGCGGACGAGTGTCTACACGTTCTAGGATCAATACGAACGAGTATTGATTAACCTGAAACAAACACGGACGAGTGTTGAAAGACCACGAACGAGTGTCTACACGTTCTAGGATCAATACGAACGAGTATTGATTAACCAAAAACAAACACGAACGAGTGTTGAAAGACCACGATTGAGTGTCTACACGTTCTAGGATCAATACGAACTAGTATTGATTAACCTGAAACAAACACGGACGAGTGTTGAAAGACCACAGACGAGTGTCTACATGTTCTAGGATAAATACGAACGGGTATTGATTAACCTGAAATATACACGGACGAGTGCTAAAATACCAAGGACGAGTGTCTACACGTTCTAGGATCATTACGAACGAGTATTGATTAACCTGAACAAACACGGACGAGTGCTGAAAGACCACAGACGAGTGTCTACACGTTCTAGGATCAATACGAACGAGTATTGATTAACCAAAAACAAACACGAACGAGTGTTGAAAGACCACGATTGAGTGTCTACACGTTCTAGGATCAATACGAACGAGTATTGATTAACATGAAATAAACACGGACGAGTGTTAAAAGACCACGGATGAGTGTCTACACGTTCTAGGATCAATACGAACGAGTATTGATTAACCTAAAACAAACACAGACGAGTGTTGAAAGACCATGGATGAGTGTCTACACGTTCTAGGATCAATACGAACTAGTATTGATTAACCTGAAACAAACACGGACGAGTGTTGAAAGACCACGGACGTGTGTCTACATGTTCTAGGATCAATACAAACGAGTATTGATTAACCTGAAACAAACACGGACAAGTGTTGAAAGACCACGGACGAGTGTTTACATGTTCTAGGATCAAGACGAACGAGTATTGATAAACCTGAAACAAACACGGACGAGTGTTGAAAGACCACAGATGAGTGTCTACACGTTATATGATCAATACGAACGAGTATTGATTAACCTGAAACAAACACGAACGAGTGTTGAAAGACCGCGGACAAGTATCTACACGTTCTAGGATCAATACGAACGAGTATTGATTAACCTGAAATAAACACGGACGAGTGATGGAAGACCACGGACGAGTGTCTACATGTTCTAGGATCAATATGAACGAGTATTGATTAACCTGAAACAAACACGAACGAGTGTTGAAAGACCACATACGAGTGTCTACACGTTCTAGGATCAATATGAACGAGTATTGATTAACTTGAAACAAACACGGAAGAGTGTTGAATGACCACGGATGAGTGTCTACATGGTCTAGGATCAATACGAACGAGTATTGATTAACCTAAAACAAACACAGACGAGTGTTGAAAGACCATGGATGAGTGTCTACACGTTCTAGGATCAATACGAACTAGTATTGATTAACCTGAAACAAACACGGACGAGTGTTGAAAGACCACGGACGAGTGTCTACATGTTCTAGGATCAATACGAACGGGTATTGATTAACCTGAAATATACACGGACGAGTGCTAAAAGACCAAGGACGAGTGTCTACACGTTTTAGGATCATTACGAACGAGTATTGATTAACCTGAACAAACACGGACGAGTGCTGAAAGAGCACAGACGAGTGTCTACACGTTCTAGCATCAATACGAACGAGTATTGATTAACCAAAAACAAACATGAACAAGTGTTGAAAGACCACGAATGAGTGTCTACACGTTCTAGGATCAATACGAATGAGTATTGATTAACATGAAATAAACACGGACGAGTGTTGAAAGACCACGGACGAGTGTCTGTATGTTCTAGGATCAATACGAGCGAGTATTGATTAAGCTGAAACAAACACAGACGAGTGTTGAAACACCAAGGATGAGTGTCTACACGTTCTAGGATCAATACGAACGTGTATTGATTAACCTGAAACAAACACGGACGAGTGTTGAAAGACCACGGACGAGTGTCTACACGTTCTAGGATCAATACGAACGAGTATTGATTAACCTGAAACAAACACGGACGAGTGTTGAAAGACCACGGACGAGTGTCTACACGTTCTAGGATCAATACGAACGAGTATTGATTAACCAAAAACAAACACGAACGAGTGTTGAAAGACAACGAATGAGTGTCTACACGTTCTAGGATCAATACGAACGAGTATTGATTAACATGAAATAAACACGGACGAGTGTTGAAAGACCACAGATGAGTGTCTACACGTTCTAGGATCAATACGAACGAGTATTGATTAACCTAAAACAAACACAGACGGGTGTTGAAAGACCATGGATGAGTGTCTACACGTTCTAGGATCAATACGAACTAGTATTGATTAACCTGAAACAAACACGGACGAGTGTTGAAAGACCACGGACGTGTGTCTACATGTTCTAGGATCAATACAAACGAGTATTGATTAACCTGAAACAAACACGGACGAGTGTTGAAAGACCACGGACGAGTGTCTACATGTTCTAGGATCAATACGAACGAGTATTGATAAACCTGAAACAAACACGGACGAGTGTTGAAAGACCACAGATGAGTGTCTACACGTTATATGATCAATACGAACGAGTATTGATTAACCTGAAACAAACACGAACGAGTGTTTAAAGACCGCGGACGAGTATCTACACGTTCTAGGATCAATACGAACGAGTATTGATTAACTTGAAATAAACACGGAAGAGTGATGGAAGACCACGGACGAGTGTCTACATGTTCTAGGATCAATATGAACGAGTATTGATTAACCTGAAACAAACACGAACGAGTGTTGAAAGACCACGATTGAGTGTCTACACGTTCTAGGATCAATACGAACTAGTATTGATTAACCTGAAACAAACACGGACGAGTGTTGAAAGACCACGGATGAGTGTCTACATGTTCTTGGATAAATACGAACGGGTATTGATTAACCTGAAATATACACGGACGAGTGCTAAAATACAAAGGACGAGTGTCTACACGTTCTAGGATCATTACGAACGAGTATTGATTAACCTGAACAAACACGGACGAGTGCTGAAAGACCACAGACGAGTGTCTACACGTTCTAGGATCAATACGAACGAGTATTGATTAACCAAAACCAAACACGAACGAGTGTTGAAAGACCACGAATGAGTGTCTACACGTTCTAGGATCAATACGAACGAGTATTGATTAACATGAAATAAACACGGACGAGTGTTGAAAGACCACGGACGAGTGTCTACACGTTCTAGGATCAATACGAACGAGTATTGATTAATTGAAACAAACACGGACAAGTGTTGAAAGACCGCGGACGAGTGTCTACACGTTCTAGGATCAATACGAACGAGTATTGATTAACCTGAAACAAACACGGACGAGTGTTGAAAGACCACGGACGAGTGTCTACACGTTCTAGGATCAATATGAACGAGTATTGATTAACCAAAAACAAACACGAACGAGTGTTGAAAGACCACGATTGAGTGTCTACACGTTCTAGGATCAATACGAACGAGTATTGATTAACATGAAATAAACACGGACGAGTGTTGAAAGACCACGGATGAGTGTCTACACGTTCTAGGATCAATACGAACGAGTATTGATTAACCTAAAACAAACACAGACGAGTGTTGAAAGACCATGGATGAGTGTCTACACGTTCTAGGATCAATACGAACTAGTATTGATTAACCTGAAACAAACACGGACGAGTGTTGAAAGACCACGGACGTGTGTCTACATGTTCTAGGATCAATACAAACGAGTATTGATTAACCTGAAACAAACACGGACGAGTGTTGAAAGACCACGGACGAGTGTCTACACGTTCTAGGATCAATACGAACGAGTATTGATTAACCTAAAACAAACACGGAAGAGTGTTGAATGACCACGGATGAGTGTCTACATGGTCTAGGATCAATACGAACGAGTATTGATTAACATGAAACAAACATGGACGAGTGTTGAATGACCACGGACGAGTGTCTACACGTTCTAGGATCAATACGAACGAGTATTGATTAACCAAAAACAAACACGAACGAGTGTTGAAAGACCACGATTGAGTGTCTACACGTTCTAGGATCAATACGAACTAGTATTGATTAACCTGAAACAAACACGGACGAGTGTTGAAAGACCACGGACGAGTGTCTACATGTTCTAGGATAAATACGAACGGGTATTGATTAACCTGAAATATACACGGACGAGTGCTAAAATACCAAGGACGAGTGTCTACACGTTCTAGGATCATTACGAACGAGTATTGATTAACCTGACCAAACACGGACGAGTGCTGAAAGACCACAGACGAGTGTCTACACGTTCTAGGATCAATACGAACGAGTATTGATTAACCAAAAACAAACACGAACGAGTGTTGAAAGACCACGAATGAGTGTCTACACGTTCTAGGATCAATACGAACGAGTATTGATTAACATGAAATAAACACGGACGAGTGTTGAAAGACCACGGACGAGTGTCTACACGTTCTAGGATCAATACGAACGAGTATTGATTAATTGAAACAAACACGGACAAGTGTTGAAAGACCGCGGACGAGTGTCTACACGTTCTAGGATCAATACGAACGAGTATTGATTAACCTGAAACAAACACGGACGAGTGTTGAAAGACCACGGACGAGTGTCTACACGTTCTAGGATCAATACGAACGAGTATTGATTAACCAAAAACAAACACGAACGAGTGTTGAAAGACCACGATTGAGTGTCTACACGTTCTAGGATCAATACGAACTAGTATTGATTAACCTGAAACAAACACGGACGAGTGTTGAAAGACCACAGACGAGTGTCTACATGTTCTAGGATAAATACGAACGGGTATTGATTAACCTGAAATATACACGGACGAGTGCTAAAATACCAAGGACGAGTGTCTACACGTTCTAGGATCATTACGAACGAGTATTGATTAACCTGAACAAACACGGACGAGTGCTGAAAGACCACAGACGAGTGTCTACACGTTCTAGGATCAATACGAACGAGTATTGATTAACCAAAAACAAACACGAACGAGTGTTGAAAGACCACGAATGAGTGTCTACACGTTCTAGGATCAATACGAACGAGTATTGATTAACATGAAATAAACACGGACGAGTGTTGAAAGACCACGGACGAGTGTCTACACGTTCTAGGATCAATACGAACGAGTATTGATTAATTGAAACAAACACGGACAAGTGTTGAAAGACCGCGGACGAGTGTCTACACGTTCTAGGATCAATACGAACGAGTATTGATTAACCTGAAACAAACACGGACGAGTGTTGAAAGACCACGGACGAGTGTCTACACGTTCTAGGATCAATACGAACGAGTATTGATTAACCAAAAACAAACACGAACGAGTGTTGAAAGACCACGATTGAGTGTCTACACGTTCTAGGATCAATACGAACTAGTATTGATTAACCTGAAACAAACACGGACGAGGGTTGAAAGACCACAGACGAGTGTCTACATGTTCTAGGATAAATACGAACGGGTATTGATTAACCTGAAATATACACGGACGAGTGCTAAAATACCAAGGACGAGTGTCTACACGTTCTAGGATCATTACGAACGAGTATTGATTAACCTGAACAAACACGGACGAGTGCTGAAAGACCACAGACGAGTGTCTACACGTTCTAGGATCAATACGAACGAGTATTGATTAACCAAAAACAAACACGAACGAGTGTTGAAAGACCACGATTGAGTGTCTACACGTTCTAGGATCAATACGAACGAGTATTGATTAACATGAAATAAACACGGACGAGTGTTAAAAGACCACGGATGAGTGTCTACACGTTCTAGGATCAATACGAACGAGTATTGATTAACCTAAAACAAACACAGACGAGTGTTGAAAGACCATGGATGAGTGTCTACACGTTCTAGGATCAATACGAACTAGTATTGATTAACCTGAAACAAACACGGACGAGTGTTGAAAGACCACGGACGTGTGTCTACATGTTCTAGGATCAATACAAACGAGTATTGATTAACCTGAAACAAACACGGACGAGTGTTGAAAGACCACGGACGAGTGTTTACATGTTCTAGGATCAAGACGAACGAGTATTGATAAACCTGAAACAAACACGGACGAGTGTTGAAAGACCACAGATGAGTGTCTACACGTTATATGATCAATACGAACGAGTATTGATTAACCTGAAACAAACACGAACGAGTGTTGAAAGACCGCGGACAAGTATCTACACGTTCTAGGATCAATACGAACGAGTATTGATTAACCTGAAATAAACACGGACGAGTGATGGAAGACCACGGACGAGTGTCTACATGTTCTAGGATCAATATGAACGAGTATTGATTAACCTGAAACAAACACGAACGAGTGTTGAAAGACCACATACGAGTGTCTACACGTTCTAGGATCAATATGAACGAGTATTGATTAACTTGAAACAAACACGGAAGAGTGTTGAATGACCACGGATGAGTGTCTACATGGTCTAGGATCAATACGAACGAGTATTGATTAACCTAAAACAAACACAGACGAGTGTTGAAAGACCATGGATGAGTGTCTACACGTTCTAGGATCAATACGAACTAGTATTGATTAACCTGAAACAAACACGGACGAGTGTTGAAAGACCACGGACGAGTGTCTACATGTTCTAGGATCAATACGAACGGGTATTGATTAACCTGAAATAAACACGGACGAGTGCTAAAAGACCAAGGACGAGTGTCTACACGTTCTAGGATCATTACGAACGAGTATTGATTAACCTGAACAAACACGGACGAGTGCTGAAAGACCACAGACGAGTGTCTACACGTTCTTGGATCAATACGAACGAGTATTGATTAACCAAAAACAAACACGAATGAGTGTTGAAAGACCACGAATGAGTGTCTACACGTTCTAGGATCAATACGAACGAGTATTGATTAACATGAAATAAACACGGACGAGTGTTGAAAGACCACGGACGAGTGTCTGTATGTTCTAGGATCAATACGAGCGAGTATTGATTAACCTGAAACAAACACAGACGAGTGTTGAAACACCAAGGATGAGTGTCTACACATTCTAGGATCAATACGAACGAGTATTGATTAACCTGAAACAAACACGGACGAGTGTTGAAAGACCACGGACGAGTGTCTACACGTTCTAGGATCAATACGAACGAGTATTGATTATCCTGAAACAAACACGGACGAGTGTTGAAAGACCACGGACGAGTGTCTACATGTTCTAGGATCAATACGAACGAGTATTGATTAACCAAAAACAAACACGAACGAGTGTTGAAAGACCACGGACGAGTGTCTACACGTTCTAGGATCAATACGAACGAGTATTGATTAACCTGAAACAAACACGGATGAGTGTTGAAAGACCACGGACGAGTGTCTACACGTTCTAGGATCAATACGAACGAGTATTGATTAACCAAAAACAAACACGAACGAGTGTTAAAAGACCACGAATGAGTGTCTACACGTTCTAGGATCAATACGAATGAGTATTGATTAACATGAAATAAACACAGACGAGTGTTGAAAGACCACGGATGAGTGTCTACACGTTCTAGGATCAATACGAACGAGTATTGATTAACCTAAAACAAACACAGACGAGTGTTGAAAGACCATGGATGAGTGTCTACACTTTCTAGGATCAATACGAACGAGTATTGATTAACCTGAAACAAACACGGACGAGTGTTGAAAGACCACGGACGAGTGTCTACACGTTCTAGGATCAATACGAACGAGTATTGATTATCCTGAAACAAACACGGACGAGTGTTGAAAGACCACGGATGAGTGTCTACATGTTCTAGGATCAATACGAACGAGTATTGATTAACCAAAAACAAACACGAACGAGTGTTAAAAGACCACGAATGAGTGTATACACGTTCTAGGATCAATACGAACGAGTATTGATTAACATGAAATAAACACGGACGAGTCTTGAAAGACCACAGACGAGTGTCTACACGTTCTAGGATCAATACGAACGAGTATTGATTAACCTGAAACAAACACGGACGAGTGTTGAAAGACCACGGACGAGTGTCTACACGTTCTAGGATCAATACGAACAAGTATTGATTAACCAAAAAGAAACACGAACGAGTGTTGAAAGACCACGAATGAGTGTCTACACGTTCTAGGATCAATACGAACAAGTATTGATTAACCTGAAACAAACACGAACGAGTGTTGAAAGACCACAGACGAGTGTCTACACGTTCTAGGATCAATACGAACGAGTATTGATTAACCTGAAACAAACACGGAAGAGTGTTGAATGACCACGGATGAGTGTCTACATGTTCTAGGATCAATACGAACGAGTATTGATTAACCTAAAACTAACACAGACGAGTGTTGAAAGACCATGGATGAGTGTCTACCCGTTCTAGGATCAATACGAACTAGTATTGATTAACCTGAAACAAACACGGACGAGTGTTAAAAGACCACGGACGAGTGTCTACATGTTCTAGGATCAATACGAACGGGTATTGATTAACCTGAAATAAACACGGACGAGTGCTAAAAGACCAAGGACGAGTATCTACACGTTCTAGGATCATTACTAACGAGTATTGATTAACCTGAACAAACACGGACGAGTGCTGAAAGACCACAGACGAGTGTCTACACGTTCTAGGATCAATACGAACGAGTATTGATTAACATGAAATAAACACGGACGAGTGTTGAAAGACCACAGACGAGTGTCTGTATGTTCTAGGATCAATACGAGGGAGTATTGATTAACTTGAAACAAACACAGACGAGTGTTGAAACACCAAGGATGAGTGTCTACACGTTCTAGGATCAATACGAACGAGTATTGATTAACCTGAAACAAACACGGACGAGTGTTGAAAGACCACGGACGAGTGTCTACACGTTCTAGGATCAATACGAACGAGTATTGATTAACTTGAAACAAACACGGATGAGTGTTGAAAGACCACGGACGAGTGTCTACACGTTCTAGGATCAATACGAACGAGTATTGATTAACCAAAAACAAACACGAACGAGTGTTAAAAGACCACGAATGAGTGTCTACACGTTCTAGGATCAATACGAATGAGTATTGATTAACATGAAATAAACACAGACGAGTGTTGAAAGACCACGGATGAGTGTCTACACGTTCTAGGATCAATACGAACGAGTATTGATTAACCTAAAACAAACACAGACGAGTGTTGAAAGACCATGGATGAGTGTCTACACATTCTATGATCAATACGAACTAGTATTGATTAACCTGAAACAAACACGGACGAGTGTTGAAAGACCACGGACGAGTGTCTACATGTTCTAGGATCAATACAAACGAGTATTGATTAACCTGAAATAAACACGGACGAGTGCTGAAAGACCACAGACGAGTGTCTACACGTTCTAGGATCAATACGAACGAGTATTGATTAACATGAAATAAACACGGACGAGTGTTGAAAGACCACGGACGAGTGTCTGTATGTTCTAGGATCAATACGAGGGAGTATTGATTAACTTGAAACAAACACAGACGAGTGTTGAAACACCAAGGATGAGTGTCTACACGTTCTAGGATCAATACGAACGAGTATTGATTAACCTGAAACAAACACGGACGAGTGTTGAAAGACCACGGACGAGTGTCTACACGTTCTAGGATCAATACGAACGAGTATTGATTAACCTAAAACAAACACAGACGAGTGTTGAAAGACCATGGATGAGTGTCTACACATTCTATGATCAATACGAACTAGTATTGATTAACCTGAAACAAACACGGACGAGTGTTGAAAGACCACGGACGAGTGTCTACATGTTCTAGGATCAATACAAACGAGTATTGATTAACCTGAAATAAACACGGACGAGTGCTGAAAGACCACAGACGAGTGTCTACACGTTCTAGGATCAATACGAACGAGTATTGATTAACATGAAATAAACACGGACGAGTGTTGAAAGACCACGGACGAGTGTCTGTATGTTCTAGGATCAATACGAGGGAGTATTGATTAACTTGAAACAAACATAGACGAGTGTTGAAACACCAAGGATGAGTGTCTACACGTTCTAGGATCAATACGAACGAGTATTGATTAACCTGAAACAAACACGGACGAGTGTTGAAAGACCACGGACGAGTGTCTACACGTTCTAGGATCAATACGAACGAGTATTGATTAACCTGAAACAAACACGGATGAGTGTTGAAAGACCACGGACGAGTGTCTACACGTTCTAGGATCAATACGAACGAGTATTGATTAACCAAAAACAAACACGAACGAGTGTTAAAAGACCACGAATGAGTGTCTACACGTTCTAGGATCAATACGAATGAGTATTGATTAACATGAAATAAACACAGACGAGTGTTGAAAGACCACAGATGAGTGTCTACACGTTCTAGGATCAATACAAACGAGTATTGATTAACCTAAAACAAACACAGACGAGTGTTGAAAGACCATGGATGAGTGTCTACACTTTCTAGGATCAATACGAACGAGTATTGATTAACCTGAAACAAACACGGACGAGTGTTGAAAGACCACGGACGAGTGTCTACACGTTCTAGGATCAATACGAACGAGTATTGATTATCCTGAAACAAACACGGACGAGTGTTGAAAGACCACGGATGAGTGTCTACATGTTCTAGGATCAATACGAACGAGTATTGATTAACCAAAAACAAACACGAACGAGTGTTAAAAGACCACGAATGAGTGTCTACACGTTCTAGGATCAATACGAACGAGTATTGATTAACATGAAATAAACACGGACGAGTCTTGAAAGACCACAGACGAGTGTCTACACGTTCTAGGATCAATACGAACGAGTATTGATTAACCTGAAACAAACACGGACGAGTGTTGAAAGACCACGGACGAGTGTCTACACGTTCTAGGATCAATACGAACGAGTATTGATTATCCTGAAACAAACACGGACGAGTGTTGAAAGACCACGGATGAGTGTCTACATGTTCTAGGATCAATACGAACGAGTATTGATTAACCAAAAACAAACACGAACGAGTGTTAAAAGACCACGAATGAGTGTCTACACGTTCTAGGATCAATACGAACGAGTATTGATTAACATGAAATAAACACGGACGAGTCTTGAAAGACCACAGACGAGTGTCTACACGTTCTAGGATCAATACGAACGAGTATTGATTAACCTGAAACAAACACGGACGAGTGTTGAAAGACCACGGACGAGTGTCTACACGTTCTAGGATCAATACGAACGAGTATTGATTAACCAAAAACAAACACGAACGAGTGTTGAAAGACCACGAATGAGTGTCTACACGTTCTAGGATCAATACGAACAAGTATTGATTAACCTGAAACAAACACGAACGAGTGTTGAAAGACCACAGACGAGTGTCTACACGTTCTAGGATCAATACGAACGAGTATTGATTAACCTGAAACAAACACGGAAGAGTGTTGAATGACCACGGATGAGTGTCTACATGTTCTAGGATCAATACGAACGAGTATTGATTAACCTAAAACTAACACAGACGAGTGTTGAAAGACCATGGATGAGTGTCTACCCGTTCTAGGATCAATACGAACTAGTATTGATTAACCTGAAACAAACACGGACGAGTGTTAAAAGACCACGGACGAGTGTCTACATGTTCTAGGATCAATACGAACGGGTATTGATTAACCTGAAATAAACACGGAAGAGTGCTAAAAGACCAAGGACGAGTATCTACACGTTCTAGGATCATTACTAACGAGTATTGATTAACCTGAACAAACACGGACGAGTGCTGAAAGACCACAGACGAGTGTCTACACGTTCTAGGATCAATACGAACGAGTATTGATTAACATGAAATAAACACGGACGAGTGTTGAAAGACCACAGACGAGTGTCTGTATGTTCTAGGATCAATACGAGGGAGTATTGATTAACTTGAAACCAACACAGACGAGTGTTGAAACACCAAGGATGAGTGTCTACACGTTCTAGGATCAATACGAACGAGTATTGATTAACCTGAAACAAACACGGACGAGTGTTGAAAGACCACGGACGAGTGTCTACACGTTCTAGGATCAATACGAACGAGTATTGATTAACCTGAAACAAACACGGATGAGTGTTGAAAGACCACGGACGAGTGTCTACACGTTCTAGGATCAATACGAACGAGTATTGATTAACCAAAAACAAACACGAATGAGTGTTAAAAGACCACGAATGAGTGTCTACACGTTCTAGGATCAATACGAATGAGTATTGATTAACATGAAATAAACACAGACGAGTGTTGAAAGACCACGGATGAGTGTCTACACGTTCTAGGATCAATACGAACGAGTATTGATTAACCTAAAACAAACACAGACGAGTGTTGAAAGACCATGGATGAGTGTCTACACATTCTATGATCAATACGAACTAGTATTGATTAACCTGAAACAAACACGGACGAGTGTTGAAAGACCACGGACGAGTGTCTACATGTTCTAGGATCAATACAAACGAGTATTGATTAACCTGAAACAAACACGGACGAGTGTTGAAAGACCACGGACGAGTGTCTACATGTTCTAGGATCAATACGAACGAGTATTGATAAACCTGAAACAAACACGGACGAGTGTTAAAAGACCACAGATGAGTGTCTACACGTTATATGATCAATACGAACGAGTATTGATTAACCTGAAACAAACACGAACGAGTGTTGAAAGACCGCGGACGAGTATCTACACGTTCTAGGATCAATACGAACGAGTATTGATTAACCTGAAATTAACACGGACGAGTGATGGAAGACCACATACGAGTGTCTACATGTTCTAGGATCAATACGAACGAGTATTGATTAACCTGAAACAAACACGAACGAGTTTTGAAAGACCACAGACGAGTGTCTACACGTTCTAGGATCAATACGAACGAGTATTGATTAACCTGAAACAAACACGGAAGAGTGTTGAATGACCACGGATGAGTGTCTACATGTTCTAGGATCAATACGAACGAGTATTGATTAACCTGAAACAAACACGGACGAGTGTTAAAAGGCCACGGACGAGTGTCTACACGTTCTAGGATCAATACGAACGAGTATTGATTAACCAAAAACAAACACGAACGAGTGTTAAAAGACCACGAATGAGTGTCTACACGTTCTAGGATCGATACGAACGAGTATTGATTAACATGAAATAAACACGGACGAGTGTTGAAAGACCACGGATGAGTGTCTACATGTTCTAGGATCAATACGAACGTGTATTGATTAACCTAAAACAAACACAGACGAGTGTTGAAAGACCATGGATGAGTGTCTACACGTTCTAGGATCAATACGAACTAGTATTGATTAACCTGAAACAAACACGGACGAGTGTTGAAAGACCACGGACGAGTGTCTACATGTTCTAGGATCAATACAAATGAGTATTGATTAACCTGAAACAAACACGGACGAGTGTTGAAAGACCACGGACGAGTGTCTACATGTTCTAGGATCAATACGAACGCGTATTGATAAACCTGAAACAAACACGGACGAGTGTTGAAAGACCACAGATGAGTGTCTACACGTTATATGATCAATACGAACGAGTATTAATTAACCTGAAACAAACACGAACGAGTGTTGAAAGACCACGGACGAGTGTCTACATGTTCTAGGATCAATACGGACGGGTATTGATTAACCTGAAATAAACATGGACGAGTGCTAAAAGACCAAGGACGGGTGTCTACACGTTCTAGGATCATTACGAACGAGTATTGATTAACCTGAACAAACACGGACGAGTGCTGAAAGACCACAGACGAGTGTCTACACGTTCTAGGATCAATACGAACGAGTATTGATTAACCAAAAACAAACACGAACGAGTGTTGAAAGACCACGAATGAGTGTCTACACGTTCTAGGATCAATACGAACGAGTATTGATTAACATGAAATAAACACGGAAGAGTGTTGAATGACCACGGACGAGTGTCTGTATGTTCTAGGATCAATACGAGCGAGTATTGATTAACCTGAAACAAACACAGACAAGTGTTGAAACACCAAGGATGAGTGTCTACACGTTCTAGGATCAATACGAACGAGTATTGATTAACCTGAAACAAACACGGACGAGTGTTGAAAGACCACGGACGAGTGTCTACACGTTCTAGGATCAATACGAACGAGTATTGATTAACCTGAAACAAACACGGACGAGTGTTGAAAGACCACGGACGTGTGTCTACACGTTCTAGGATCAATACGAACGAGTATTGATGAACCAAAAACAAACACGAACGAGTGTTGAAAGACCACGAATGAGTGTCTACACGTTCTAGGATCAATACGAACGAGTATTGATTAACATGAAATAAACACGGACGAGTGTTGAAAGACCACGGACGAGTGTCTGTATGTTCTAGGATCAATACGAGCGAGTATTGATTAACCTGAAACAAACACAGACAAGTGTTGAAACACCAAGGATGAGTGTCTACACGTTCTAGGATCAATACGAACGAGTATTGATTAACCTGAAATAAACACAGACAAGTGTTGAAAGACCGCGGATGAGTGTCTACGCGTTCTAGATTCAATACGAACGAGTATTGTTTAACCTGAAACAAACACGGACGAGTGTTGAAAGATTACAGATGTGTGTCTACACCTTCTAGGATCAATACGAACGAGTATTGATTAACCTGAAACAAACACGGATGAGTTTTGAAAGACCACAGACGAGTGTCTACATGTTCTAGGATCAATACGAACGAGTATTGATTAGAGTAAAACAAACACGGACGAGCGTTGAAAGACCACAGATGAGTGTCTACACGATCTAGGATCAATACGAACGAGTATTGATTAACCTGAAACAAACACGGACGAGTGTTGAAAGACCGCGGACGAGTATCTACACGTTCTAGGATCAATACGAACGAGTATTGATTAACTTGAAATAAACACGGACGAGTGATGGAAGACCACGGACGAGTGTCTACATGTTCTAGGATCAATATGAACGAGTATTGATTAACCTGAAACAAACACGAATGAGTGTTGAAAGACCACGGACGAGTGTCTACACGTTCTAGGATCAATACGAACGAGTATTGATTAACCTGAAACAAACACGGACGAGTGTTGAAAGACCACGGACGAGTGTCTACACGTTCTAGGATCAATACGAACGAGTATTGATTAACCTGAAACAAACACGGACGAGTGTTGAAAGACCACGGACGAGTGTCTACACATTCTAAAATCAATACGAACGAGTATTGATTAACCTGAAACAAACACGGACGAGTGTTGAAAGACTATGAACGAGTGTCTACACGTTCTAGAATCAATACGAACGAGTATTGATTAACCTGAAACAAACACGGACGAGTGTTGAAAGACCATGGACGAGTGTCTACAAGTTCTAGGATCAATACGAACGAGTATTGATTAACCTGAAACAAACACGGACGAGTGTTGAAAGACCACGGATGAGTGTCTACACGTTCTAGGATCAATACGAACGAGTATTGATTAACCTGAAACAAACACGGACGAGGGTTGAAATACCACGGACGAGTGTCTACATGTTCTAGGATCAATATGAACGAGTATTGATTAACCTGAAACAAACACGGACGAGTGTTGAAAGACCACGGACGAGTTACTACACATTCTAAGATCAATACGAACGAGTATTGATTAACCTGAAACAAACACGGACGAGTGTTGAAAGACCATGAACGAGTGTGTACACGTTCTAGGATCAATACGAACGGGTATTGATTAACCTGAAACAAACACGGACGAGTGTTGAAAGACCTCGGACGAGTGTCTACACGTTCTAGGATCAATACGAACGAGTATTGATTAACCTAAAACAAACACGGACGAGTGTTGAAAGACCACGAACGAGTGTCTACACGTTCTAGGATCAATACGAACGAGTATTGATTAACATGAAATAAACACGGACGAGTGTTGAAAGACCACGGACGAGTGTCTGTATGTTCTAGGATCAATACGAGCGAGTATTGATTAACCTGAAACAAACACAGACAAGTGTTGAAACACCAAGGATGAGTGTCTACACTTTCTAGGGTCAATACGAACGAGTATTGATTAACCTGAAACAAACACAGACAAGTGTTGAAAGACCGCGGATGAGTGTCTACGCGTTCTAGATTCAATACGAACGAGTATTGTTTAACCTGAAACAAACACGGACGAGTGTTGAAAGATCACAGATGTGTGTCTACACATTCTAGGATCAATACGAACGAGTATTGATTAACCTGAAACAAACACGGATGAGTGTTGAAAGACCACAGACGAGTGTCTACATGTTCTAGGATCAATACGAACGAGTATTGATTAGCCTAAAACAAACACGGACGAGTGTTGAAAGACCACAGATGAGTGTCTACACGATCTAGGATCAATACGAACGAGTATTGATTAACCTGAAACAAACACGGACGAGTGTTGAAAGACCACGGACGAGTATCTACACGTTCTAGGATCAATACGAACGAGTATTGATTAACTTGAAATAAACACGGACGAGTGATGGAAGACCACGGACGAGTGTCTACATGTTCTAGGATCAATATGAACGAGTATTGATTAACCTGAAACAAACACGAATGAGTGTTGAAAGACCACGGACGAGTGTCTACACGTTCTAGGATCAATACGAACGAGTATTGATTAACCTGAAACAAACACGGACGAGTGTTGAAAGACCACGGACGAGTGTCTACACGTTCTAGGATCAATACGAACGAGTATTGATTAACCTGAAACAAACACGGACGAGTGTTGAAAGACCACGGACGAGTGTCTACACATTCTAAGATCAATACGAACGAGTATTGATTAACCTGAAACAAACACGGACGAGTGTTGAAAGACTATGAACGAGTGTCTACACGTTCTAGGATCAATACGAACGAGTATTGATTATCCTGAAACAAACATGGACGAGTGTTGAAAGACCATGGACGAGTGTCTACAAGTTCTAGGATCAATACGAACGAGTATTGATTAACCTGAAACAAACACGGACGAGTGTTGAAAGACCACGGACGTGTGTCTACACGTTCTAGGATCAATACGAACGAGTATTGATTAACCAAAAACAAACACGAACGAGTGTTGAAAGACCACGAATGAGTGTCTACACGTTCTAGGATCAATACGAACGAGTATTGATTAACATGAAATAAACACGGACGAGTGTTGAAAGACCACGGACGAGTGTCTGTATATTCTAGGATCAATACGTGCGAGTATTGATTAACCTAAAACAAACACAGACAAGTGTTGAAACACCAAGGATGAGTGTCTACACGTTCTAGTATCAATACGAACGAGTATTGATTAACCTGAAACAAACACAGACAAGTGTTGAAAGACCGCGGATGAGTGTCTACGCGTTCTAGATTCAATACGAACGAGTATTGTTTAACCTGAAACAAACACGGACGAGTGTTGAAAGATCACAGATGTGTGTCTACACCTTCTAGGATCAATACGAACGAGTATTGATTAACCTGAAACAAACACGGATGAGTTTTGAAAGACCACAGACGAGTGTCTACATGTTCTAGGATCAATACGAACGAGTATTGATTAGCCTAAAACAAACACGGACGAACGTTGAAAGACCACAGATGAGTGTCTACACGATCTAGGATCAATACGAACGAGTATTGATTAACCTGAAACAAACACGGACGAGTGTTGAAAGACCGCGGACGAGTATCTACACGTTCTAGGATCAATACGAACGAGTATTGATTAACTTGAAATAAACACGGACGAGTGATGGAAGACCACGGACGAGTGTCTACATGTTCTAGGATCAATATGAACGAGTATTGATTAACCTGAAACAAACACGAATGAGTGTTGAAAGACCACGGACGAGTGTCTACACGTTCTAGGATCAATACGAACGAGTATTGATTAACCTGAAACAAACACGGACGAGTGTTGAAAGACCACGGACGAGTGTCTACACGTTCTAGGATCAATACGAACGAGTATTGATTAACCTGAAACAAACACGGACGAGTGTTGAAAGACCACGGACGAGTGTCTACACATTCTAAAATCAATACGAACGAGTATTGATTAACCTGAAACAAACACGGACGAGTGTTGAAAGACTATGAACGAGTGTCTACACGTTCTAGGATCAATACGAACGAGTATTGATTAACCTGAAACAAACACGGACGAGTGTTGAAAGACCATGGACGAGTGTCTACAAGTTCTAGGATCAATACGAACGAGTATTGATTAACCTGAAACAAACACGGACGAGTGTTGAAAGACCACGGATGAGTGTCTACACGTTCTAGGATCAATACGAACGAGTATTGATTAACCTGAAACAAACACGGACGAGTGTTGAAAGACCACGGACGTGTGTCTACACGTTCTAGGATCAATACGAACGAGTATTGATTAACCAAAAACAAACACGAACGAGTGTTGAAAGACCACGAATGAGTGTCTACACGTTCTAGGATCAATACGAACGAGTATTGATTAACATGAAATAAACACGGACGAGTGTTGAAAGACCACGGACGAGTGTCTGTATATTCTAGGATCAATACGTGCGAGTATTGATTAACCTAAAACAAACACAGACAAGTGTTGAAACACCAAGGATGAGTGTCTACACGTTCTAGTATCAATACGAACGAGTATTGATTAACCTGAAACAAACACAGACAAGTGTTGAAAGACCGCGGATGAGTGTCTACGCGTTCTAGATTCAATACGAACGAGTATTGTTTAACCTGAAACAAACACGGACGAGTGTTGAAAGATCACAGATGTGTGTCTACACCTTCTAGGATCAATACGAACGAGTATTGATTAACCTGAAACAAACACGGATGAGTTTTGAAAGACCACAGACGAGTGTCTACATGTTCTAGGATCAATACGAACGAGTATTGATTAGCCTAAAACAAACACGGACGAGCGTTGAAAGACCACAGATGAGTGTCTACACGATCTAGGATCAATACGAACGAGTATTGATTAACCTGAAACAAACACGGACGAGGGTTGAAAGACCGCGGACGAGTATCTACACGTTCTAGGATCAATACGAACGAGTATTGATTAACTTGAAATAAACACGGACGAGTGATGGAAGACCACGGACGAGTGTCTACATGTTCTAGGATCAATATGAACGAGTATTGATTAACCTGAAACAAACACGAATGAGTGTTGAAAGACCACGGACGAGTGTCTACACGTTCTAGGATCAATACGAACGAGTATTGATTAACCTGAAACAAACACGGATGAGTTTTGAAAGACCACAGACGAGTGTCTACATGTTCTAGGATCAATACGAACGAGTATTGATTAGCCTAAAACAAACACGGACGAGTGTTGAAAGACCACGGACGAGTGTCTACACAATCTAAAATCAATACGAACGAGTATTGATTAACCTGAAACAGACACGGACGAGTGTTGAAAGACTATGAACGAGTGTCTACACGTTCTAGGATCAATACGAACGAGTATTGATTAACCTGAAACAAACACGGACGAGTGTTGAAAGACCATGGACGAGTGTCTACAAGTTCTAGGATCAATACGAACGAGTATTGATTAACCTGAAACAAACACGGACGAGTGTTGAAAGACCACGGATGAGTGTCTACACGTTCTAGGATCAATACGAACGAGTATTGATTAACCTGAAACAAACACGGACGAGGGTTGAAATACCACGGACGAGTGTCTACATGTTCTAGGATCAATATGAACGAGTATTGATTAACCTGAAACAAACACGGACGAGTGTTGAAAGACCACGGACGAGTTACTACACATTCTAAGATCAATACGAACGAGTATTGATTAACATGAAACAAACACGGACGAGTGTTGAAAGATCATGAACGAGTGTGTACACGTTCTAGGATCAATACGAACGGGTATTGATTAACCTGAAACAAACACGGACGAGTGTTGAAAGACCTCGGACGAGTGTCTACACGTTCTAGGATCAATACGAACGAGTATTGATTAACCTAAAACAAACACGGACGAGTGTTGAAAGACCACGAACGAGTGTCTACACGTTCTAGGATCAATACGAACGAGTATTGATAAACATGAAATAAACACGGACGAGTGTTGAAAGACCACGGACGAGTGTCTGTATGTTCTAGGATCAATACGAGCGAGTATTGATTAACCTGAAACAAACACAGACAAGTGTTGAAACACCAAGGATGAGTGTCTACACGTTCTAGGATCAATACGAACGAGTATTGATTAACCTGAAACAAACATAGACAAGTGTTGAAAGACCGCGGATGAGTGTCTACGCGTTCTAGATTCAATAAGAACGAGTATTGTTTAACCTGAAACAAACACGGACGAGTGTTGAAAGATCACAGATGTGTGTCTACACATTCTAGGATCAATACGAACGAGTATTAATTAACCTGAAACAAACACGGATGAGTGTTGAAAGACCACAGACGAGTGTCTACATGTTCTAGGATCAATACGAACGAGTATTGATTAGCCTAAAACAAACACGAACGAGTGTTGAAAGACCACAGATGAGTGTCTACACGATCTAGGATCAATACGAACGAGTATTGATTAACCTGAAACAAACACGGACGAGTGTTGAAAGACCGCGGATGAGTATCTACACGTTCTAGGATCAATACGAACGAGTATTGATTAACTTGAAATAAACACGGACGAGTGATGGAAGACCACGGACGAGTGTCTACATGTTCTAGGATCAATATGAACGAGTATTGATTAACCTGAAACAAACACGAATGAGTGTTGAAAGACCACGGACGAGTGTCTACACGTTCTAGGATCAATACGAACGAGTATTGATTAACCTGAAACAAACACGGACGAGTGTTGAAAGACCACGGACGAGTGTCTACACGTTCTAGGATCAATACGAACGAGTATTGATTAACCTGAAACAAACACGGACGAGTGTTGAAAGACCACGGACGAGTGTCTACACATTCTAAGATCAATACGAACGAGTATTGATTAACCTGAAACAAACACGGACGAGTGTTGAAAGACTATGAACGAGTGTCTACACGTTCTAGGATAAATACGAACGAGTATTGATTAACCTGAAACAAACACGGACGAGTGTTGAAAGACCATGGACGAGTGTCTACGAGTTCTAGGATCAATACGAACGAGTATTGATTAACCTGAAACAAACACGGACGAGTGTTAAAAGACCACGGATGAGTGTCTACACGTTCTAGGATCAATACGAACGAGTATTGAATATCCTGAAACAAACACGGACGAGGGTCTACATGTTCTAGGATCAATATGAACGAGTATTGATTAACCTGAAACAAACACGGACGAGTTACTACACATTCTAAGATCAATACGAACGAGTATTGATTAACCTGAAACAAACACGGACGAGTGTTGAAAGACCATGAACGAGTGTGTACACGTTCTAGGATCAATACGAACGGGTATTGATTAACCTGAAACAAACACGGACGAGTGTTGAAAGACCTCAGACGAGTGTCTACACGTTCTAGGATCAATACGAACGAGTATTGATTAACCTAAAACAAACACGGACGAGTGTTGAAAGACCACGAACGAGTGTCTACACGTTCTAGGATCAATACGAACGAGTATTGATTAACATGAAATAAACATGGACGAGTGTTGAAAGACCACGGACGAGTGTCTGTACGTTCTAGGATCAATACGAGCGAGTATTGATTAACTTGAAACAAACACAGACGAGTGTTGAAAGACCAAGGACGAGTGTCTACACGTTCTAGGATCAATACGAACGAGTATTGATTAACCTGAAACAAACACGGACAAGTGTTGAAAGACCGCGGATGAGTGTCTACGCGTTCTAGGATCAATACGAACTAGTATTGATTAACCTGAAACAAACACAGACAAGTGTTGAAAGACCGCGGATGAGTGTCTACGCGTTCTAGATTCAATACGAACGAGTATTGTTTAACCTGAAAAAAACACGGACGAGTGTTGAAAGATCACAGATGTGTGTCTACACATTCTAGGATCAATACGAACGAGTATTGATTAGCCTGAAACAAACACGGATGAGTATTGAAAGACCACAGACGAGTGTCTACATGTTCTAGGATCAATACGAACGAGTATTGATTAGCCTAAAACAAACACGGACGAGTGTTGAAAGACCACATATGAGTGTCTACACGATCTAGGATCAATACGAACGAGTATTGATTAACCTGAAACAAAAACGGACGAGTGTTGAAAGACCGCGGACGAGTATCTACACGTTCTAGGATCAATACGAACGAGTATTGATTAACTTGAAATAAACACGGACGAGTGATGGAAGACCACGGACGAGTGTCTACATGTTCTAGGATCAATATGAACGAGTATTGATTAACCTGAAACAAACACGAATGAGTGTTGAAAGACCACGGACGAGTGTCTACACGTTCTAGGATCAATACGAACGAGTATTGATTAACCTGAAACAAACACGGACGAGTGTTGAAAGACCACGGACGAGTGTCTACACGTTCTAGGATCAATACGAACGAGTATTGATTAACCTGAAACAAACACGGACGAGTGTTGAAAGACCACGGACGAGTGTCTACACATTCTAAGATCAATACGAATGAGTATTGATTAACCTGAAACAAACACGGACGAGTGTTGAAAGACCACGGACGAGTTACTACACATTCTATGATCAATACGAACGAGTATTGATTAGCCTAAAACAAACACGGACGAGTGTTAAAAGACCACAGATGAGTGTCTACACATTCTAGGATCAATACGAATGAGTATTGATTAACCTGAAACAAACACGGATGAGTGTTGAAAGACCGCGGACGAGTATCTACACGTTCTAGGATCAATACGAACGAGTATTGATTAACCTGAAATAAACACGGACGAGTGATGGAAGACCACAGACGAGTGTCTACATGTTCTAGGATTAATATGAACGAGTATTGATTAACCTGAAACAAACACGAACGAGTGTTGAAAGACCACAGACGAGTGTCTACACGTTCTAGGATCAATACGAACGAGTATTGATTAACCTGAAACAAACACGGACGAGTGTTGAAAGACCACGGATGAGTGTCTACACGTTCTAGGATCATACGAACGAGTATTGATTAAACTAAAACAAACACAGACGAGTGTTGAAAGACCATGGATGAGTGTCTATACGTTCTAGGATCAATACGAACTAGTATTGATTAACCTGAAACAAACACAGACGAGTGTTGAAAGACCACGGACGAGTTTCTACATGTTCTAGGATCAATACAAACGAGTATTGATTAACCTGAAATAAACACGGACGAGTGATGGAAGACCACGGACGAGTGTCTACATGTTCTAGGATCAATATGAACGAGTATTGATTAACCTGAAACAAACACGAATGAGTGTTGAAAGACCACGGACGAGTGTCTACACGTTCTAGGATCAATACGAACGAGTATTGATTAACCTGAAACAAACACGGACGAGTGTTGAAAGACCACGGACGAATGTCTACACATTCTAGGATCAATACGAACGAGTATTGATTAACCTGAAACAAACACGGACGAGTGTTGAAAGACCATGGACGAGTGTCTACAAGTTCTAGGATCAATACGAACGAGTATTGATTAACCTGAAACAAACACGGACGAGGGTTGAAAGACCACGGACGTGTGTCTACACGTTCTAGGATCAATACGAACGAGTATAGATTAACATGAAATAAACACGGACGAGTGTTGAAAGACCACGGACGAGTGTTTGTATGTTCTACGATCAATACGAGCGAGTATTGATTAACCTGAAACAAACACAGACGAGTGTTGAAACACCAAGGATGAGTGTCTACACGTTCTAGGATCAATACGAACGAGTATTGATTAACCTGAAACAAACACAGACAAGTGTTGAAAGACCGCGGATGAGTGTCTACGCGTTCTAGATTCAATACGAACGAGTATTGTTTAACCTGAAACAAACACGGACGAGTGTTGAAAGATCACAGATGTGTGTCTACACATTCTAGGATCAATACGAACGAGTATTGATTAACCTGAAACAAACACGGACGAGTGTTGAAAGACCACTGACGAATGTCAACATGTTCTAGGATCAATATGAACGAGTATTGATTAGCCTAAAACAAAAACGGACGAGTGTTGAAAGACCACGGACGAGTGTCTACACGTTCTAGGATCAATACGAATGAGTATTGATTAACCTAAAACAAACACGGACGAGTGTTGAAAGACCACAGACGAGTGTCTACACGTTCTAGGATCAATACGAACGGGTATTGATTAACCTGAAATAAACACAGACGAGTGCTAAAAGACCACGGACGAGTGTCTACACGTTTTAGGATCAATACGAACGAGTATTGATTAACCTGAACAAACACGGACGAGTGTTGAAAGACCACAGACGAGTGTCTACACGTTCAAGGATCAATTCGAACGAGTATTAATTAACCTGAAACAAACACAGACAAGTGTTGAAAGACCGCGGATGAGTGTCTACGCGTTCTAGATTCAATACGAACGAGTATTGTTTAACCTGAAACAAACACGGACGAGTGTTGAAAGATCACAGATGTGTGTCTACACATTCTAGGATCAATACGAACGAGTATTGATTAACCTGAAACAAACACGGATGAGTGTTGAAAGACCGCGGACGAGTATCTACATGTTCTAGGATCAATACGAACGAGTATTGATTAACCTGAAATAAACACGGACGAGTGATGGAAGACCACAGACGAGTGTCTACATGTTCTAGGATTAATATGAACGAGTATTGATTAACCTGAAACAAACACGAACGAGTGTTGAAAGACCACAGACGAGTGTCTACACGTTCTAGGGTCAATACGAACGAGTATTGATTAACCTGAAACAAACACGGACGAGTGTTGAAAGACCACGGATGAGTGTCTACACGTTCTAGGATCATACGAACGAGTATTGATTAACCTAAAACAAACACAGACGAGTGTTGAAAGACCATGGATGAGTGTGTACACGTTCTAGGATCTATACGAACTAGTATTGATTAACCTGAAACAAACACGGACGAGTGTTGAAAGACCACGGACGAGTTTCTACATGTTCTAGGATCAATACAAACGAGTATTGATTAACCTGAAATAAACACGGACGAGTGTTGAAAGACCACGGATGAGTGTCTACATGTTCTAGGATAAATATGAATGAGTATTGATTAACCTGAAACAAACACGGACGAGTGTTGAAAGACCACGGACGAGTGTCTACACATTCTAAGATCAATACGAACGAGTATTGATTAACCTGAAACAAACACGGACGAGTGTTGAAAGACCATGAACGAGTGTCTACACGTTCTAGGATCAATACGAACGAGTATTGATTAACCTGAAACAAACACGGACGAGTGTTGAAAGACCACGGACGAGCGTCTACACGTTCTAGGATCAATACGAACGAGTATTGATTAACCAAAAACAAACACGAACGAGTGTTGAAAGACCATGAATGAGTGTCTACACGTTCTAGGATCAATACGAACGAGTATAGATTAACATGAAATAAACACGGACGAGTGTTGAAAGACCACGGACGAGTGTCTGTATGTTCTACGATCAATACGAGCGAGTATTGATTAACCTGAAACAAACACAGACGAGTGTTGAAACACCAAGGATGAGTGTCTACACGTTCTAGGATCAATACGAACGAGTATTGATTAACCTGAAACAAACACAGACAAGTGTTGAAAGACCGCGGATGAGTGTCTACGCGTTCTAGATTCAATACGAACGAGTATTGTTTAACCTGAAACAAACACGGACGAGTGTTGAAAGATCACAGATGTGTGTCTACATATTCTAGGATCAATACGAACGAGTATTGATTAACCTGAAACAAACACGGACGAGTGTTGAAAGACCACAGACGAGTGTCTAGATGTTCTAGGATCAATACGAACGAGTATTGATTAGCCTAAAACAAACACGGACGAGTGTTGAAAGACCACAGATGAGTGTCTACACGATCTAGGATCAATACGAACGAGTATTGATTAACCTGAAATAAACACGGACGAGTGATGGAAGACCACAGACGAGTGTCTACATGTTCTAGGATTAATATGAACGAGTATTGATTAACCTGAAACAAACACGAACGAGTGTTGAAAGACCACAGACGAGTGTCTACACGTTCTAGGGTCAATACGAACGAGTATTGATTAACCTGAAACAAACACGGACGAGTGTTGAAAGACCACGGCTGAGTGTCTACACATTCTAGGATCATACGAACGAGTATTGATTAACCTAAAACAAACACAGACGAGTGTTGAAAGACCATGGATGAGTGTGTACACGTTCTAGGATCTATACGAACTAGTATTGATTAACCTGAAACAAACACGGACGAGTGTTGAAAGACCACGGACGAGTTTCTACATGTTCTAGGATCAATACAAACGAGTATTGATTAACCTGAAATAAACACGGACGAGTGTTGAAAGACCACGGATGAGTGTCTACATGTTCTAGGATAAATATGAATGAGTATTGATTAACCTGAAACAAACACGGACGAGTGTTGAAAGACCACGGACGAGTGTCTACACATTCTAAGATCAATACGAACGAGTATTGATTAACCTGAAACAAACACGGACGAGTGTTGAAAGACCATGAACGAGTGTCTACACGTTCTAGGATCAATACGAACGAGTATTGATTAACCTGAAACAAACACGGACGAGTGTTGAAAGACCACGGACGAGTGTCTACACGTTCTAGGATCAATACGAACGAGTATTGATTAACCAAAAACAAACACGAACGAGTGTTGAAAGACCATGAATGAGTGTCTACACATTCTAGGATCAATACGAACGAGTATAGATTAACACGAAATAAACACGGACGAGTGTTGAAAGACCACGGACGAGTGTCTGTATGTTCTACGATCAATACGAGCGAGTATTGATTAACCTGAAACAAACACAGACGAGTGTTGAAACACCAAGGATGAGTGTCTACACGTTCTAGGATCAATACGAACGAGTATTGATTAACCTGAAACAAACACAGACAAGTGTTGAAAGACCGCGGATGAGTGTCTACGCGCTCTAGATTCAATACGAACGAGTATTGTTTAACCTGAAACAAACACGGACGAGTGTTGAAAGATCACAGATGTGTGTCTACACATTCTAGGATCAATACGAACGAGTATTGATTAACCTGAAACAAAAACGGACGAGTGTTGAAAGACCACAGACGAGTGTCTACATGTTCTAGGATCAATACGAACGAGTATTGATTAGCCTAAAACAAACACGGACGAGTGTTGAAAGACCACAGATGAGTGTCTACACGTTCTAGGATCAATACGAACGAGTATTGATTAACCTGAAACAAACACGGACGAGTGTTGAAAAACCGCGGACGAGTATCTACACGTTCTAGGATCAATACGAACGAGTATTGATTTACCTGAAATAAACACGGACGAGTGATGGAAGACCACGGACGAGTGTCTACATGTTCTAGGATCAATATGAACGAGTATTGATTAACCTGAGACAAACACGAATGAGTGTTGAAATACCACGGACGAGTGTCTACACGTTCTAGGATCAATACGAACGAGTATTGATTAACCTGAAACAAACACGGACGAGTGTTGAAAGACCACGGATGAGTGTCTACACGTTCTAGGATCAATACGAATGAGTATTGATTAACCTAAAACAAACACAGACGAGTGTTGAAAGACCATGGATGAGTGTCTACACGTTCTAGGATCAATACGAACGAGTATTGATTAACATGAAATAAACACGGACGAGTGTTGAAAGACCACAGACGAGTGTCTGTATGTTCTAGGATCAATGCGAGCGAGTATTGATTAACCTGAAACAAACACAGACGAGTGTTGAAACACCAAGGATGAGTGTCTACACGTTCTAGGATCAATACGAACGAGTATTGATTAACCTGAAACAAACACGGATGAGTGTTGAAAGACCACGGACGAGTGTCTACACGTTCTAGGATCAATACGAACGAGTATTGATTAACCAAAAACAAACACGAACGAGATTTGAAAGACCACGAATGAGTGTCTACACGTTCTAGGATCAATACGAACGAGTATTGATTTACATGAAATAAACACGGACGAGTGTTGAAAGACCCCGGACGAGTGTCTGTATGTTCTAGGATCAATACGAGCGAGTATTGATTAACCTGAAACAAACACAGACAAGTGTTGAAACACCAAGGATGAGTGTCTACACGTTCTAGGATCAATACGAACGAGTATTAATTAACCTGAAACAAACACAGACAAGTGTTGAAAGACCGCAGATGAGTGTCTACGCGTTCTAGATTCAATACGAACGAGTATTGTTTAATCTGAAACAAACACGGACGAGTGTTGAAAGATCACAGATGTGTGTCTACATATTCTAGGATCAATACGAACGAGTATTGATTAACCTGAAACAAACACGGACGAGTGTTGAAAGACCACAGACGAGTGTCTACATGTTCTAGGATCAATACGAACGAGTATTGATTAGCCTAAAACAAACACGGACGAGTGTTGAAAGACCACAGATGAGTGTCTACACGTTCTAGGATCAATACGAACGGGTATTGATTAACCTGAAATAAACACGGACGAGTGCTAAAAGACCACGGACGAGTGTCTACACGTTCTAGGATCAATACGAACGAATATTGATTAACATGAAATAAACACGGACGAGTGTTGAAAGACCACGGACGAGTGTCTGTATGTTCTAGGATCAATACGAGCAGGTATTGATTAACCTGAAACAAACACAGACGAGTGTTGAAACACCAAGGATGAGTGTCTACACGTTCTAGGATCAATACGAACGAGTATTGATTAACCTGAAACAAACATGGACGAGTGTTGAAAGACCACGGACGAGTGTCTACACGTTCTAGGATCAATACCAACGAGTATTGTTTAACCAAAAACAAACACGAACGAGTGCTGAAAGACCACGAATGAGTGTCTACACGTTCTAGGATCAATACGAACGAGTATTAATTAACCTGAACAAACACGGACGAGTGGTGAAAGACCGCGGACGAGTGTCTACCCGTTCTAGGATCAATACGAACGGGTATTGATTAACCTGAACAAACACGGATGAGTGCTGAAAGACCACAGACGAGTGTCTACACGTTCTAGGATCAATACGAACGAGTATTGATTAACCTGAACAAACACGGACGAGTGTTGAAAGACCGCGGATGAGTGTCTACACGTTCTAGGATCAATTCGAACGAGTATTGATTAACCTGAACAAACACGGACGAGTGCTGAAAGACCACAGACGAGTGTCTACACGTTCTAGGATCAATACGAACGAGTATTGATTAACCTAAAACAAACACAGACGAGTGTTGAAAGACCATGGATGAGTGTCTACACGTTCTAGGATCAATACGAACGAGTATTGATTAACATGAAATAAACACGGACGAGTGTTGAAAGACCACGGACGAGTATCTACATGTTCTATGATCAATACAAACGAGTATTAATTAACATGAAACAAACACGGACGAGTGTTGAAAGACCACGAACGAGTGTCTACATGTTCTAGGATCAATACGAACGAGTATTGATTAACCTGAAACAAACACGGACGAGTGTTGAAAGACCACAGATGAGTGTCTACACGTTATATGATCAATACGAACGAGTATTGATTAGCCTGAAACAAACACGGACGAGTGTTGAAAGACCGCGGACGAGTATCTACACGTTCTAGGATCAATACGAACGAGTATTGGTTAACCTGAAATAAACACGGACGAGTGATGGAAGACCACGGACGAGTGTCTACATGTTCTAGGATCAATATGAATGAGTATTGATTAACCGGAAACAAACACGAACGAGTGTTGAAAGACCACAGACGAGTGTCTACACATTCTAGGATCAATACAAACGAGTATTGATTAACCTGAAACAAACACGGAAGAGTGTTGAATGACCACGGATGAGTGTCTACATGTTCTAGGATCAATACGAATGAGTATTGATTAACCTAAAACAAACACAGACGAGTGTTGAAAGACCATGGATGAGTGTCTACACGTTCTAGGATCAATACAAACTAGTATTGATTAACCTGAAACAAACACGGACGAGTGTTGAAAGACCACGGACGAGTGTCTACATGTTCTAGGATCAATACGAACGGGTATTGATTAACCTGAAATAAACACGGACGAGTACCAAAAGACCACGGACGAGTGTCTACACGTTCTAGGATCAATACGAACGAGTATTGATTAACCTGAACAAACACGGACGAGTGTTAAAAGACCACGGACGAGTGTCTACACGTTCTAGGATCAATACGAACGGGTATTGATTAACCTGAAATAAACATGGACGAGTGCTAAAAGACCACGGATGAGTGTCTACACGTTCTAGGATCAATACGAACGAGTATTGATTAACCTGAACAAACACGGACGAGTGCTGAAAGACCACAGACGAGTGTCTACACGTTCTAGGATCAATACGAACGAGTATTGATTAACCAAAAACAAACACGAACGAGTGTTGAAAGACCACGAATCAGTGTCTACACGTTCTAGGATCAATACGAACGAGTATTGATTAACATGAAATAAACACGGACGAGTGTTGAAAGACCACGGACGAGTGTCTGTATGTTCTAGGATCAATGCGAGCGAGTATTGATTAACCTAAAACAAACACAGACGAGTGTTGAAACACCAAGGATGAGTGTCTACACGTTCTAGGATCAATACGAACGAGTATTGATTAACCTGAAACAAACACGGACGAGTGTTGAAAGACCACGGACGAGTGTCTACACGTTCTAGGATCAATACGAACGAGTATTGATTAACCAAAAACAAACACGAACGAGTGTTGAAAGACCACGAATGAGTGTCTACACGTTCTAGGATCAATACGAACGAGTATTGATTAACATGAAATAAACACGGACGAGTGTTAAAAGACCACGGACGAGTGTCTGTATGTTCTAGGATCAATACGAGCGAGTATTGATTAACCTGAAACAAACACAGACAAGTGTTGAAACACCAAGGATGAGTGTCTACACGTTCTAGGATCAATACGAACGAGTATTGATTAACCTGAAACAAACACAGACAAGTGTTGAAAGACCGCAGATGAGTGTCTACGCGTTCTAGATTCAATACGAACGAGTATTGTTTAACCTGAAACAAACACGGACGAGTGTTGAAAGATCACAGATGTGTGTCTACACATTCTAGGATCAATACGAACGAGTATTGATTAACCTGAAACAAACACGGATGAGTGTTGAAAGACCACAGACGAGTGTCTACATGTTCTAGGATCAATACGAACGAGTATTGATTAGCCTAAAACAAACACGGACGAGTGTTAAAAGACCACAGATGAGTGTCTACACGTTCTAGGATCAATACGAACGAGTATTGATTGACCTGAAACAAACACAGACGAGTGTTGAAAGACCGCGGACGAGTATCTACACGTTCTAGGATCAATACGAACGAGTATTGGTTAACCTGAAATAAACACGGACGAGTGATGGAAGACCACGGACGAGTGTCTACATGTTCTAGGATCAATATGAACGAGTATTGATTAACCTGAAACAAACACGAATGAGTGTTGAAAGACCACGGACGAGTGTCTACACGTTCTAGGATCAATACGAACGAGTATTGATTAACCTGAAACAAACACGGACGAGTGTTGAAAGACCACGGATGAGTGTCTACACGTTCTAGGATCAATACGAACGAGTATTGATTAACCTAAAACAAACACAGACGAGTGTTGAAAGACCATGGATGAGTGTCTACACGTTCTAGGATCAATACGAACTAGTATTGATTAACCAGAAACAAACACGGACGAGTGTTAAAAGACCACGGACGAGTGTCTACATGTTCTAGGATCAATACAAACGAGTATTAATTAACCTGAAACAAACACGGACGAGTGTTGAAAGACCACGGACGAGTGTCTACATGTTCTAGGATCAATACGAACGAGTATTGATTAACCTGAAACAAACACGGACGAGTGTTGAAAGACCACAGATGAGTGTCTACACGTTATATCATCAATACGAACGAGTATTGATTAACCTGAAACAAACACGGACGAGTGTTGAAAGACCGCAGACATGTATCTACACGTTCTAGGATCAATACGAACGAGTATTGATTAACCTGAAATAAACACGGACGAGTGATGGAAGACCACAGACGAGTGTCTACATGTTCTAGGATCAATATGAACGAGTATTGATTAACCTGAAACAAACACGAATGAGTGTTGAAAGACCACGGACGAGTGTCTACACGTTCTAGGATCAATACGAACGAGTATTGATTAACTTGAAACAAACACGGACGAGTGTTGAAAGATCACGGATGAGTGTCTACACGTTCTAGGATCAATACGAACGAGTATTGATTAAACTAAAATAAACACAGACGAGTGTTGAAACACCATGGATGAGTGTCTACACGTTCTAGGATCAATACGAACTAGTATTGATTAACCTGAAACAAACACGGACGAGTGTTGAAAGACCACGGACGAGTGTCTACATGTTCTAGGATCAATACAAACGAGTATTGATTAACCTGAAACAAACACGGACGAGTGTTGAAACACCACGGACGAGTGTCTACATGTTTTAGGATCAATACGAACGAGTATTGATTAACCTGAAACAAACCCGGACGAGTGTTGAAAGACCACAGATGAGTGTCTACACGTTATATGATCAATACGAACGAGTACTGATTAACCTGAAATAAACACGGACGAGTGTTGAAAGACCGCGGACGAGTATCTACACGTTCTAGGATCAATACGAACGAGTATTGATTAACCTGAAATAAACACGGACAAGTGATGGAAGACCACAGACGAGTGTCTACATGTTCTAGGATCAATATGAATGAGTATTAATTAACCTGAAACAAACACGAACAAGTGTTGAAAGACCACAGACGAGTGTCTACACGTTCTAGGATCAATACGAACGAGTATTGATTAACCTAAAACAAACACAGACGAGTGTTGAAAGACCATGGATGAGTGTCTACACGTTCTAGGATCAATACGAACTAGTATTGATTAACCTGAAACAAACACGGACGAGTGTTGAAAGACCACGGACGAGTGTCTACATGTTCTAGGATCAATACGAACGGGTATTGATTAACCTGAAATAAACACGGACGAGTGCTAAAAGAACACGGACGAGTGTCTACACGTTCTAGGATCAATACGAACGAGTATTGATTAACCTGAACAAACACGGACGAGTGCTGAAAGACCACAGACGAGTGTCTACACGTTCTAGGATCAATACGAATGAGTATTGATTAACCTGAAATAAACACGGACGAGTGTTGAAAGACCACGGACGAGTATCTACACGTTCTAGGATCAATACGAACGAGTATTGATTAACCTGAAATAAACACGGACAAGTGATGGAAGACCACGGACGAGTGTCTACATGTTCTAGGATCAATATGAATGAGTATTAATTAACCTGAAACAAACACGAACAAGTGTTGAAAGACCTCAGACGAGTGTCTACACGTTCTAGGATCAATACGAACGAGTATTGATTAACCTAAAACAAACACAGACGAGTGTTGAAAGACCATGGATGAGTGTCTACACGTTCTAGGATCAATACGAACTAGTATTGATTAACCTGAAACAAACACGGACGAGTGTTGAAAGACCACGGACGAGTGTCTACATGTTCTAGGATCAATACCAACGAGTATTGATTAACCAAAAACAAACACGAACGAGTGCTGAAAGACCACGAATGAGTGTCTACACGTTCTAGGATCAATACGAACGAGTATTAATTAACCTGAACAAACACGGACGAGTGTTGAAAGATCGCGGACGAGTGTATACCCGTTCTAGGATCAATACGAACGGGTATTGATTAACCTGAACAAACACGGATGAGTGCTGAAAGACCACAGACGAGTGTCTACACGTTCTAGGATCAATACGAACGAGTATTGATTAACCTGAACAAACACGGACGAGTGTTGAAAGACCGCGGATGAGTGTCTACACATTCTAGGATCAATACGAACGAGTATTGATTAACCTGAACAAACACGGACGAGTGCTGAAAGACCACAGATGAGTGTCTACACGTTCTAGGATCAATACGAACGAGTATTGATTAACCTAAAACAAACACAGACGAGTGTTGAAAGACCATGGATGAGTGTCTACACGTTCTAGGATCAATACGAACGAGTATTGATTAACATGAAATAAACACGGACGAGTGTTGAAAGACCACGGACGAGTGTCTACATGTTCTATGATCAATACAAACGAGTATTAATTAACATGAAACAAACACGGACGAGTGTTGAAAGACCACGAACGAGTGTCTACATGTTCTAGGATCAATACGAACGAGTATTGATTAACCTGAAACAAACACGGACGAGTGTTGAAAGACCACAGATGAGTGTCTACACGTTATATGATCAATACGAACGAGTATTGATTAGCCTGAAACAAACACGGACGAGTGTTGAAAGACCGCGGACGAGTATCAACACGTTCTAGGATCAATACGAACGAGTATTGATTAACCTGAAATAAACACGGACGAGTGATGGAAGACCACGGACGAGTGTCTACATGTTCTAGGATCAATATGAATGAGTATTGATTAACCGGAAACAAACACGAACGAGTGTTGAAAGACCACAGACGAGTGTCTACACATTCTAGGATCAATACAAACGAGTATTGATTAACCTGAAACAAACACGGAAGAGTGTTGAATGACCACGGATGAGTGTCTACATGTTCTAGGATCAATACGAATGAGTATTGATTAACCTAAAACAAACACAAACGAGTGTTGAAAGACCATGGATGAGTGTCTACACGTTCTAGGATCAATACAAACTAGTATTGATTAACCTGAAACAAAAACGGACGAGTGTTGAAAGACCACGGACGAGTGTCTACATGTTCTAGGATCAATACGAACGGGTATTGATTAACCTGAAATAAACACGGACGAGTACCAAAAGACCACGGATGAGTGTCTACACGTTCTAGGATCAATACGAACGAGTATTGATTAACCTGAACAAACACGGACGAGTGTTAAAAGACCACGGACGAGTGTCTACACGTTCTAGGATCAATACGAACGGGTATTGATTAACCTGAAATAAACACGGACGAGTGCTAAAAGACCACGGATGAGTGTCTACACGTTCTAGGATCAATACGAACGAGTATTGATTAACCTGAACAAACACGGACGAGTGCTGAAAGACCATAGACGAGTGTCTACACGTTCTAGGATCAATACGAACGAGTATTGATTAACCAAAAACAAACACGAACGAGTGTTGAAAGACCACGAATCAGTGTCTACACGTTCTAGGATCAATACGAACGAGTATTGATTAACATGAAATAAACACGGACGAGTGTTGAAAGACCACGGACGAGTGTCTGTATGTTCTAGGATCAATGCGAGCGAGTATTGATTAACCTAAAACAAACACAGATGAGTGTTGAAACACCAAGGATGAGTGTCTACACGTTCTAGGATCAATACGAACGAGTATTGATTAACCTGAAACAAACACGGACGAGTGTTGAAAGACCACGGACGAGTGTCTACACGTTCTAGGATCAATACGAACGAGTATTGATTAACCAAAAACAAACACGAACGAGTGTTGAAAGACCACGAATGAGTGTCTACACGTTCTAGGATCAATACGAACGAGTATTGATTAACATGAAATAAACACGGACGAGTGTTAAAAGACCACGGACGAGTGTCTGTATGTTCTAGGATCAATACGAGCGAGTATTGATTAACCTGAAACAAACACAGACAAGTGTTGAAACACCAAGGATGAGTGTCTACACGTTCTAGGATCAATACGAACGAGTATTGATTAACCTGAAACAAACACAGACAAGTGTTGAAAGACCACAGATGAGTGTCTACGCGTTCTAGATTCAATACGAACGAGTATTGTTTAACCTGAAACAAACACGGACGAGTGTTGAAAGATCACAGATGTGTGTCTACACATTCTAGGATCAATACGAACGAGTATTGATTAACCTGAAACAAACACGGATGAGTGTTGAAAGACCACAGACGAGTGTCTACATGTTCTAGGATCAATACGAACGAGTATTGATTAGCCTAAAACAAACACGGACGAGTGTTAAAAGACCACAGATGAGTGTCTACACGTTCTAGGATCAATACGAACGAGTATTGATTAACCTGAAACAAACACAGACGAGTGTTGAAAGACCGCGGACGAGTATCTACACGTTCTAGGATCAATACGAACGAGTATTGGTTAACCTGAAATAAACACGGACGAGTGATGGAAGACCACGGACGAGTGTCTACATGTTCTAGGATCAATATGAATGAGTATTGATTAACCTGAAACAAACACGAATGAGTGTTGAAAGACCACGGACGAGTGTCTGCACGTTCTAGGATCAATACGAACGAGTATTGATTAACCTGAAACAAACACAGACGAGTGTTGAAAGACCACGGATGAGTGTCTACACGTTCTAGGATCAATACGAACGAGTATTGATTAACCTAAAACAAACACAGACGAGTGTTGAAAGACCATGGATGAGTGTCTACACGTTCTAGGATCAATACGAACTAGTATTGATTAACCTGAAACAAACACGGACGAGTGTTAAAAGACCACGGACGAGTGTCTACATGTTCTAGGATCAATACAAACGAGTATTAATTAACCTGAAACAAACACGGACGAGTGTTGAAAGACCCCGGACGAGTGTCTACATGTTCTAGGATCAATACGAACGAGTATTGATTAACCTGAAACAAACACGGACGAGTGTTGAAAGACCACAGATGAGTGTCTACACGTTATATGATCAATACGAACGAGTATTGATTAACCTGAAACAAACACGGACGAGTGTTGAAAGACCGCAGACAAGTATCTACACGTTCTAGGATCAATACGAACGAGTATTGATTAACCTGAAATAAACACGGACGAGTGATGGAAGACCACAGACGAGTGTCTACATGTTCTAGGATCAATATGAACAAGTATTGATTAACCTGAAACAAACACGAATGAGTGTTGAAAGACCACGGACGAGTGTCTACACGTTCTAGGATCAATACGAACGAGTATTGATTAACTTGAAACAAACACGGACGAGTGTTGAAAGATCACGGATGAGTGTCTACACGTTCTAGGATCAATACGAACGAGTATTGATTAAACTAAAATAAACACAGACGAGTGTTGAAAGACCATGGATGAGTGTCTACACGTTCTAGGATCAATACGAACTAGTATTGATTAACCTGAAACAAACACGGACGAGTGTTGAAAGACCACGGACGAGTGTCTACATGTTCTAGGATCAATACAAACGAGTATTGATTAACCTGAAACAAACACGGACGAGTGTTGAAACACCACGGACGAGTGTCTACATGTTTTAGGATCAATACGAACGAGTATTGATTAACCTGAAACAAACCCGGACGAGTGTTGAAAGACCACAGATGAGTGTCTACACGTTATATGATCAATACGAACGAGTACTGATTAACCTGAAATAAACACGGACGAGTGTTGAAAGACCGCGGACGAGTATCTACACGTTCTAGGATCAATACGAACGAGTATTGATTAACCTGAAATAAACACGGACAAGTGATGGAAGACCACGGACGAGTGTCTACATGTTCTAGGATCAATATGAATGAGTATTAATTAACCTGAAACAAACACGAACAAGTGTTGAAAGACCACAGACGAGTGTCTACACGTTCTAGGATCAATACGAACGAGTATTGATTAACCTAAAACAAACACAGACGAGTGTTGAAAGACCATGGATGAGTGTCTACACGTTCTAGGATCAATACGAACTAGTATTGATTAACCTGAAACAAACACGGACGAGTGTTGAAAGACCACGGACGAGTGTCTACATGTTCTAGGATCAATACGAACGGGTATTGATTAACCTGAAATAAACACGGACGAGTGCTAAAAGAACACGGACGAGTGTCTACACGTTCTAGGATCAATACGAACGAGTATTGATTAACCTGAACAAACACGGACGAGTGCTGAAAGACCACAGACGAGTGTCTACACGTTCTAGGATCAATACGAATGAGTATTGATTAACCTGAAATAAACACGGACGAGTGTTGAAAGACCGCGGACGAGTATCTACACGTTCTAGGATCAATACGAACGAGTATTGATTAACCTGAAATAAACACGGACAAGTGATGGAAGACCACGGACGAGTGTCTACATGTTCTAGGATCAATATGAATGAGTATTAATTAACCTGAAACAAACACGAACAAGTGTTGAAAGACCTCAGACGAGTGTCTACACGTTCTAGGATCAATACGAACGAGTATTGATTAACCTAAAACAAACACAGACGAGTGTTGAAAGACCATGGATGAGTGTCTACACGTTCTAGGATCAATACGAACTAGTATTGATTAACCTGAAACAAACACGGACGAGTGTTGAAAGACCACGGACGAGTGTCTACATGTTCTAGGATCAATACGAACGGGTATTGATTAACCTGAAATAAACACGGACGAGTGCTAAAAGAACACGGACGAGTGTCTACACGTTCTAGGATCAATACGAACGAGTATTGATTAACCTGAACAAACACGGACGAGTGCTGAAAGACCACAGACGAGTGTCTACACGTTCTAGATTCAATAAGAATGAGTATTGATTAATCTGAAACAAACACAGACGAGTGTTGAAAGACCACAGATGAGTGTCTACACGTTCTAGGATCAATACGAACGAGTATTGATTAACCTGAAATAAACACGGACGAGTGTTGAAAGACCGCGGACGAGTATCTACACGTTCTAGGATCATTACGAACGAGTATTGATTAACCTGAAATAAACACGGACGAGTGATGGAAGACCGCGGACGAGTATCTACACGTTCTAGGATCAATACAAACGAGTATTGATTAACCTGAAACAAACACGGACGAGTGTTGAAACACCACGGACGAGTGTCTACATGTTTTAGGATCAATACGAACGAGTATTGATTAACCTGAAACAAACCCGGACGAGTGTTGAAAGACCACAGATGAGTGTCTACACGTTATATGATCAATACGAACGAGTACTGATTAACCTGAAATAAACACGGACGAGTGTTGAAAGACCGCGGACGAGTATCTACACGTTCTAGGATCAATACGAACGAGTATTGATTAACCTGAAATAAACACGGACAAGTGATGGAAGACCACGGACGAGTGTCTACATGTTCTAGGATCAATATGAATGAGTATTAATTAACCTGAAACAAACACGAACAAGTGTTGAAAGACCACAGACGAGTGTCTACACGTTCTAGGATCAATACGAACGAGTATTGATTAACCTAAAACAAACACAGACGAGTGTTGAAAGACCATGGATGAGTGTCTACACGTTCTAGGATCAATACGAACTAGTATTGATTAACCTGAAACAAACACGGACGAGTGTTGAAAGACCACGGACGAGTGTCTACATGTTCTAGGATCAATACGAACGGGTATTGATTAACCTGAAATAAACACGGACGAGTGCTAAAAGAACACGGACGAGTGTCTACACGTTCTAGGATCAATACGAACGAGTATTGATTAACCTGAACAAACACGGACGAGTGCTGAAAGACCACAGACGAGTGTCTACACGTTCTAGGATCAATACGAATGAGTATTGATTAACCTGAAATAAACACGGACGAGTGTTGAAAGACCGCGGACGAGTATCTACACGTTCTAGGATCAATACGAACGAGTATTGATTAACCTGAAATAAACACGGACAAGTGATGGAAGACCACGGACGAGTGTCTACATGTTCTAGGATCAATATGAATGAGTATTAATTAACCTGAAACAAACACGAACAAGTGTTGAAAGACCTCAGACGAGTGTCTACACGTTCTAGGATCAATACGAACGAGTATTGATTAACCTAAAACAAACACAGACGAGTGTTGAAAGACCATGGATGAGTGTCTACACGTTCTAGGATCAATACGAACTAGTATTGATTAACCTGAAACAAACACGGACGAGTGTTGAAAGACCACGGACGAGTGTCTACATGTTCTAGGATCAATACGAACGGGTATTGATTAACCTGAAATAAACACGGACGAGTGCTAAAAGAACACGGACGAGTGTCTACACGTTCTAGGATCAATACGAACGAGTATTGATTAACCTGAACAAACACGGACGAGTGCTGAAAGACCACAGACGAGTGTCTACACGTTCTAGATTCAATAAGAATGAGTATTGATTAATCTGAAACAAACACAGACGAGTGTTGAAAGACCACAGATGAGTGTCTACACGTTCTAGGATCAATACGAACGAGTATTGATTAACCTGAAATAAACACGGACGAGTGTTGAAAGACCGCGGACGAGTATCTACACGTTCTAGGATCATTACGAACGAGTATTGATTAACCTGAAATAAACACGGACGAGTGATGGAAGACCGCGGACGAGTATCTACACGTTCTAGGATCAATACAAACGAGTATTGATTAACCTGAAACAAACACGGACGAGTGTTGAAACACCACGGACGAGTGTCTACATGTTTTAGGATCAATACGAACGAGTATTGATTAACCTGAAACAAACCCGGACGAGTGTTGAAAGACCACAGATGAGTGTCTACACGTTATATGATCAATACGAACGAGTACTGATTAACCTGAAATAAACACGGACGAGTGTTGAAAGACCGCGGACGAGTATCTACACGTTCTAGGATCAATACGAACGAGTATTGATTAACCTGAAATAAACACGGACAAGTGATGGAAGACCACGGACGAGTGTCTACATGTTCTAGGATCAATATGAATGAGTATTAATTAACCTGAAACAAACACGAACAAGTGTTGAAAGACCACAGACGAGTGTCTACACGTTCTAGGATCAATACGAACGAGTATTGATTAACCTAAAACAAACACAGACGAGTGTTGAAAGACCATGGATGAGTGTCTACACGTTCTAGGATCAATACGAACTAGTATTGATTAACCTGAAACAAACACGGACGAGTGTTGAAAGACCACGGACGAGTGTCTACATGTTCTAGGATCAATACGAACGGGTATTGATTAACCTGAAATAAACACGGACGAGTGCTAAAAGAACACGGACGAGTGTCTACACGTTCTAGGATCAATACGAACGAGTATTGATTAACCTGAACAAACACGGACGAGTGCTAAAAGACCACAGACGAGTGTCTACACGTTCTAGGATCAATACGAATGAGTATTGATTAACCTGAAATAAACACGGACGAGTGTTGAAAGACCGCGGACGAGTATCTACACGTTCTAGGATCAATACGAACGAGTATTGATTAACCTGAAATAAACACGGACAAGTGATGGAAGACCACGGACGAGTGTCTACATGTTCTAGGATCAATATGAATGAGTATTAATTAACCTGAAACAAACACGAACAAGTGTTGAAAGACCTCAGACGAGTGTCTACACGTTCTAGGATCAATACGAACGAGTATTGATTAACCTAAAACAAACACAGACGAGTGTTGAAAGACCATGGATGAGTGTCTACACGTTCTAGGATCAATACGAACTAGTATTGATTAACCTGAAACAAACACGGACGAGTGTTGAAAGACCACGGACGAGTGTCTACATGTTCTAGGATCAATACGAACGGGTATTGATTAACCTGAAATAAACACGGACGAGTGCTAAAAGAACACGGACGAGTGTCTACACGTTCTAGGATCAATACGAACGAGTATTGATTAACCTGAACAAACACGGACGAGTGCTGAAAGACCACAGACGAGTGTCTACACGTTCTAGGTTCAATAAGAATGAGTATTGATTAATCTGAAACAAACACAGACGAGTGTTGAAAGACCACAGATGAGTGTCTACACGTTCTAGGATCAATACGAACGAGTATTGATTAACCTGAAATAAACACGGACGAGTGTTGAAAGACCGCGGACGAGTATCTACACGTTCTAGGATCATTACGAACGAGTATTGATTAACCTGAAATAAACACGGACGAGTGATGGAAGACCACGGACGAGTGTCTACATGTTCTAGGATCAATACGAACGGGTATTGATTAACCTGAAATAAACACGGACGAGTGCTAAAAGAACACGGACGAGTGTCTACACGTTCTAGGATCAATACGAACGAGTATTGATTAACCTGAACAAACACGGACGAGTGCTGAAAGACCACAGACGAGTGTCTACACGTTCTAGGATCAATACGAATGAGTATTGATTAACCTGAAATAAACACGGACGAGTGTTGAAAGACCGCGGACGAGTATCTACACGTTCTAGGATCAATACGAACGAGTATTGATTAACCTGAAATAAACACGGACAAGTGATGGAAGACCACGGACGAGTGTCTACATGTTCTAGGATCAATATGAATGAGTATTAATTAACCTGAAACAAACACGAACAAGTGTTGAAAGACCTCAGACGAGTGTCTACACGTTCTAGGATCAATACGAACGAGTATTGATTAACCTAAAACAAACACAGACGAGTGTTGAAAGACCATGGATGAGTGTCTACACGTTCTAGGATCAATACGAACTAGTATTGATTAACCTGAAACAAACACGGACGAGTGTTGAAAGACCACGGACGAGTGTCTACATGTTCTAGGATCAATACGAACGGGTATTGATTAACCTGAAATAAACACGGACGAGTGCTAAAAGAACACGGACGAGTGTCTACACGTTCTAGGATCAATACGAACGAGTATTGATTAACCTGAACAAACACGGACGAGTGCTGAAAGACCACAGACGAGTGTCTACACGTTCTAGGTTCAATAAGAATGAGTATTGATTAATCTGAAACAAACACAGACGAGTGTTGAAAGACCACAGATGAGTGTCTACACGTTCTAGGATCAATACGAACGAGTATTGATTAACCTGAAATAAACACGGACGAGTGTTGAAAGACCGCGGACGAGTATCTACACGTTCTAGGATCATTACGAACGAGTATTGATTAACCTGAAATAAACACGGACGAGTGATGGAAGACCGCGGACGAGTATCTACACGTTCTAGGATCAATACAAACGAGTATTGATTAACCTGAAACAAACACGGACGAGTGTTGAAACACCACGGACGAGTGTCTACATGTTTTAGGATCAATACGAACGAGTATTGATTAACCTGAAACAAACCCGGACGAGTGTTGAAAGACCACAGATGAGTGTCTACACGTTATATGATCAATACGAACGAGTACTGATTAACCTGAAATAAACACGGACGAGTGTTGAAAGACCGCGGACGAGTATCTACACGTTCTAGGATCAATACGAACGAGTATTGATTAACCTGAAATAAACACGGACAAGTGATGGAAGACCACGGACGAGTGTCTACATGTTCTAGGATCAATATGAATGAGTATTAATTAACCTGAAACAAACACGAACAAGTGTTGAAAGACCACAGACGAGTGTCTACACGTTCTAGGATCAATACGAACGAGTATTGATTAACCTAAAACAAACACAGACGAGTGTTGAAAGACCATGGATGAGTGTCTACACGTTCTAGGATCAATACGAACTAGTATTGATTAACCTGAAACAAACACGGACGAGTGTTGAAAGACCACGGACGAGTGTCTACATGTTCTAGGATCAATACGAACGGGTATTGATTAACCTGAAATAAACACGGACGAGTGCTAAAAGAACACGGACGAGTGTCTACACGTTCTAGGATCAATACGAACGAGTATTGATTAACCTGAACAAACACGGACGAGTGCTGAAAGACCACAGACGAGTGTCTACACGTTCTAGGATCAATACGAATGAGTATTGATTAACCTGAAATAAACACGGACGAGTGTTGAAAGACCGCGGACGAGTATCTACACGTTCTAGGATCAATACGAACGAGTATTGATTAACCTGAAATAAACACGGACAAGTGATGGAAGACCACGGACGAGTGTCTACATGTTCTAGGATCAATATGAATGAGTATTAATTAACCTGAAACAAACACGAACAAGTGTTGAAAGACCTCAGACGAGTGTCTACACGTTCTAGGATCAATACGAACGAGTATTGATTAACCTAAAACAAACACAGACGAGTGTTGAAAGACCATGGATGAGTGTCTACACGTTCTAGGATCAATACGAACTAGTATTGATTAACCTGAAACAAACACGGACGAGTGTTGAAAGACCACGGACGAGTGTCTACATGTTCTAGGATCAATACGAACGGGTATTGATTAACCTGAAATAAACACGGACGAGTGCTAAAAGAACACGGACGAGTGTCTACACGTTCTAGGATCAATACGAACGAGTATTGATTAACCTGAACAAACACGGACGAGTGCTGAAAGACCACAGACGAGTGTCTACACGTTCTAGGTTCAATAAGAATGAGTATTGATTAATCTGAAACAAACACAGACGAGTGTTGAAAGACCACAGATGAGTGTCTACACGTTCTAGGATCAATACGAACGAGTATTGATTAACCTGAAATAAACACGGACGAGTGTTGAAAGACCGCGGACGAGTATCTACACGTTCTAGGATCATTACGAACGAGTATTGATTAACCTGAAATAAACACGGACGAGTGATGGAAGACCACGGACGAGTGTCTACATGTTCTAGGATCAATATGAATGAGTATTAATTAACCTGAAACAAACACGAACGAGTGTTGAAAGACCACAGACGAGTGTCTACATGTTCTAGGATCAATACGAACGAGTATTGATTAGCCTAAAACAAACACGGACGAGTGTTGAAAGACCACAGATGAGTGTCTACACGTTCTAAGATCAATACGAACGAGTATTGATTAACCTGAAATAAACACGGACGAGTGATGGAAGACCGCGGACGAGTATCTACACGTTCTAGGATCAATACAAACGAGTATTGATTAACCTGAAACAAACACGGACGAGTGTTGAAACACCACGGACGAGTGTCTACATGTTTTAGGATCAATACGAACGAGTATTGATTAACCTGAAACAAACCCGGACGAGTGTTGAAAGACCACAGATGAGTGTCTACACGTTATATGATCAATACGAACGAGTACTGATTAACCTGAAATAAACACGGACGAGTGTTGAAAGACCGCGGACGAGTATCTACACGTTCTAGGATCAATACGAACGAGTATTGATTAACCTGAAATAAACACGGACAAGTGATGGAAGACCACGGACGAGTGTCTACATGTTCTAGGATCAATATGAATGAGTATTAATTAACCTGAAACAAACACGAACAAGTGTTGAAAGACCACAGACGAGTGTCTACACGTTCTAGGATCAATACGAACGAGTATTGATTAACCTAAAACAAACACAGACGAGTGTTGAAAGACCATGGATGAGTGTCTACACGTTCTAGGATCAATACGAACTAGTATTGATTAACCTGAAACAAACACGGACGAGTGTTGAAAGACCACGGACGAGTGTCTACATGTTCTAGGATCAATACGAACGGGTATTGATTAACCTGAAATAAACACGGACGAGTGCTAAAAGAACACGGACGAGTGTCTACACGTTCTAGGATCAATACGAACGAGTATTGATTAACCTGAACAAACACGGACGAGTGCTGAAAGACCACAGACGAGTGTCTACACGTTCTAGGATCAATACGAATGAGTATTGATTAACCTGAAATAAACACGGACGAGTGTTGAAAGACCGCGGACGAGTATCTACACGTTCTAGGATCAATACGAACGAGTATTGATTAACCTGAAATAAACACGGACAAGTGATGGAAGACCACGGACGAGTGTCTACATGTTCTAGGATCAATATGAATGAGTATTAATTAACCTGAAACAAACACGAACAAGTGTTGAAAGACCTCAGACGAGTGTCTACACGTTCTAGGATCAATACGAACGAGTATTGATTAACCTAAAACAAACACAGACGAGTGTTGAAAGACCATGGATGAGTGTCTACACGTTCTAGGATCAATACGAACTAGTATTGATTAACCTGAAACAAACACGGACGAGTGTTGAAAGACCACGGACGAGTGTCTACATGTTCTAGGATCAATACGAACGGGTATTGATTAACCTGAAATAAACACGGACGAGTGCTAAAAGAACACGGACGAGTGTCTACACGTTCTAGGATCAATACGAACGAGTATTGATTAACCTGAACAAACACGGACGAGTGCTGAAAGACCACAGACGAGTGTCTACACGTTCTAGGTTCAATAAGAATGAGTATTGATTAATCTGAAACAAACACAGACGAGTGTTGAAAGACCACAGATGAGTGTCTACACGTTCTAGGATAAATACGAACGAGTATTGATTAACCTGAAATAAACACGGACGAGTGTTGAAAGACCGCGGACGAGTATCTACACGTTCTAGGATCATTACGAACGAGTATTGATTAACCTGAAATAAACACGGACGAGTGATGGAAGACCACGGACGAGTGTCTACATGTTCTAGGATCAATATGAATGAGTATTAATTAACCTGAAACAAACACGAACGAGTGTTGAAAGACCACAGACGAGTGTCTACATGTTCTAGGATCAATACGAACGAGTATTGATTAGCCTAAAACAAACACGGACGAGTGTTGAAAGACCACAGATGAGTGTCTACACGTTCTAAGATCAATACGAACGAGTATTGATTAACCTGAAACAAACACGGACGAGTGTTGAAAGACCGCGGACGAGTATCTACACGTTCTAGGATCAATACGAACGAGTATTGATTAACCTGAAATAAACACGGACGAGTGATGGAAGACCACGGACGAGTGTCTACATGTTCTAGGATCAATATGAACGAGTATTGATTAACCTGAAACAAACACGAATGAGTGTTGAAAGACCACGGACGAGTGTCTACACGTTCTAGGATCAATACGAACGAGTATTGATTAACCTGAAACAAACACGGACGAGTGTTGAAAGAGCACGGATGAGTGTCTACACGTTCTAGGATCAATACGAACGAGTATTGATTAACCTAAAACAAACACGGACGAGTGTTGAAAGACCATGGATGAGTGTCTACACGTTCTAGGATCAATACGAACTAGTATTGATTAACCTGAAACAAACACGGACGAGCGTTGAAAGACCACGGACGAGTGTCTACATGTTCTAGGATCAATACAAACGAGTATTGATTAACCTGAAACAAACACGGACGAGTGTTGAAAGACCACGGACGAGTGTCTAAATGTTCTAGGATCAATACGAACGAGTATTGATTAACCTGAAACAAACACGGACGAGTGTTGAAAGACCACAGATGAGTGTCTACACGTTATATGATCAATACGAACGAGTACTGATTAACCTGAAATAAACACGGACGAGTGTTGAAAGACCGCGGACGAGTATCTACACGTTATAGGATCAATACGAACGAGTATTGATTAACCTGAAATAAACACGGACAAGTGATGGAAGACCACGGACGAGTGTCTACATGTTCTAGGATCAATTTGAATGAGTATTAATTAACCTGAAACAAACACGAACGAGTGTTGAAAGACCACAGAGGAGGGTCTACACGTTCTAGGATCAATACGAACGAGTATTGATTAACCTGAAACAAACACGGAAGAGTGTTGAATGACCACGGATGAGTGTCTACATGTTCTAGGATCAATACGAACGAGTATTGATTAACCTAAAACAAACACAGACGAGTGTTGAAAGACCATGGATGAGTGTCTACACGTTCTAGGATCAATACGACCTAGTATTGATTAACCTGAAAGAAACACGGACGAGTGTTGAAAGAACACGGACGAGTGTCTACATGTTCTAGGATCAATATGAACGGGTATTGATTAACCTGAAATAAACACGGACGAGTGCTAAAAGACCACAGACGAGTGTCTACACGTTCTAGGATCAATACGAACGAGTATTGATTAACCTGAAATAAACACGGACGAGTGTTGAAAGACCGCGGACGAGTATCTACACGTTCTAGGATCATTACGAACGAGTATTGATTAACCTGAAATAAACACGGACGAGTGATGGAAGACCACGGACGAGTGTCTACATGTTCTAGGATCAATATGAATGAGTATTAATTAACCTGAAACAAACACGAACGAGTGTTGAAAGACCACAGACGAGTGTCTACATGTTCTAGGATCAATACGAACGAGTATTGATTAGCCTAAAACAAACACGGACGAGTGTTGAAAGACCACATATGAGTGTCTACACGTTCTAAGATCAATACGAACGAGTATTGATTAACCTGAAACAAACACGGACGAGTGTTGAAAGACCGCGGACGAGTATCTACACGTTCTAGGATCAATACGAACGAGTATTGATTAACCTGAAATAAACACGGACGAGTGATGGAAGACCACGGACGAGTGTCTACATGTTCTAGGATCAATATGAACGAGTATTGATTAACCTGAAACAAACACGAATGAGTGTTGAAAGACCACGGACGAGTGTCTACACGTTCTAGGATCAATACGAACGAGTATTGATTAACCTGAAACAAACACGGACGAGTGTTGAAAGAGCACGGATGAGTGTCTACACGTTCTAGGATCAATACGAACGAGTATTGATTAACCTAAAACAAACACAGACGAGTGTTGAAAGACCATGGATGAGTGTCTACACGTTCTAGGATCAATACGAACTAGTATTGATTAACCTGAAACAAACACGGACGAGCGTTGAAAGACCACGGACGAGTGTCTACATGTTCTAGGATCAATACAAACGAGTATTGATTAACCTGAAACAAACACGGACGAGTGTTGAAAGACCACGGACGAGTGTCTACATGTTCTAGGATCAATACGAACGAGTATTGATTAACCTGAAACAAACACGGACGAGTGTTGAAAGACCACAGATGAGTGTCTACACGTTATATGATCAATACGAACGAGTACTGATTAACCTGAAATAAACACGGACGAGTGTTGAAAGACCGCGGACGAGTATCTACACGTTATAGGATCAATACGAACGAGTATTGATTAACCTGAAATAAACACGGACAAGTGATGGAAGACCACGGACGAGTGTCTACATGTTCTAGGATCAATTTGAATGAGTATTAATTAACCTGAAACAAACACGAACGAGTGTTGAAAGACCACAGAGGAGGGTCTACACGTTCTAGGATCAATACGAACGAGTATTGATTAACCTGAAACAAACACGGAAGAGTGTTGAATGACCACGGATGAGTGTCTACATGTTCTAGGATCAATACGAACGAGTATTGATTAACCTAAAACAAACACAGACGAGTGTTGAAAGACCATGGATGAGTGTCTACACGTTCTAGGATCAATACGACCTAGTATTGATTAACCTGAAAGAAACACGGACGAGTGTTGAAAGAACACGGACGAGTGTCTACATGTTCTAGGATCAATATGAACGGGTATTGATTAACCTGAAATAAACACGGACGAGTGCTAAAAGACCACAGACGAGTGTCTACACATTCTAGGATCAATACGAACGAGTATTGATTAACCTAAACAAACACGGACGAGTGCTGAAAGACCACAGACGAGTGTCTACACGTTCTAGGATCAATACGAATGAGTATTGATTAATCTGAAACAAACACAGACGAGTGTTGAAAAACCACAGATGAGTGTCTACACGTTCTAGGATCAATACGAACGAGTATTGATTAACCTGAAACAAACACGGACGAGTGTTGAAAGACCGCGGACGAGTATCTACACGTTCTAGGATCATTACGAACGAGTATTGATTAACCTAAAATAAACACGGACGAGTGATGGAAGACCACGGACGAGTGTCTACATGTTCTAGGATCAATATGAACGAGTATTAATTAACCTGAAACAAACACGGATGAGTGTTGAAAGACCACGGATGAGTGTCTACATGTTCTAGGATCAATATGAACGAGTATTGATTAACCTGAAACAAACACGGACGAGTGTTGAAAGACCACGGACGAGTGTCTACACATTCTAAGATCAATACAAACGAGTATTTATTAACCTGAAACAAACACGGACGAGTGTTGAAAGACCATGAATGAGTGTCTACACATTCTAGGATCAATACGAATGAGTATTGATTAACCTGAAACAAACACGGACGAGTGTTGAAAGACCACGGACGAGTGTCTACACGTTCTAGGATCAATATGAACGAGTATTGATTAACCAAAAACAAATACGAACGAGTGTTGAAAGACCACGATTGAGTGTCTACACGTTCTAGGATCAATACGAACGAGTATTGATTAACATGAAATAAACACGGACGAGTGTTGAAAGACCACGGACGAGTGTCTGTATGTTCTAGGATTAATACGAGCGAGTATTGATTAACCTGAAACAAACACAGACGAGTGTTGAAACACCAAGGATGAGTGTCTACACATTCTAGGATCAATACGAACGAGTATTGATTAACCTGAAACAAACACAGACAAGTGTTGAAAGACTGCGGATGAGTGTCTACACGTTCTAGATTCAATACGAATGAGTATTGTTTAACCTGAAACAAACACGGACGAGTGTTGAAAGATCACAGATGTGTGTCTACACATTCTAGGATCAATACGGACGAGTATTGATTAACCTGAAACAAACACGGACGAGTGTTGAAAGACCACAAACGAGTGTCTACATGTTCTAGGATCAATACGAACGAGTATTGATTAGCCTAAAACAAACACGGACGAGTGTTGAAAGACCACAGATGAGTGTCTACACGTTCTAGGATCAATACGAACGAGTATTGATTAACCAGAAACAAACACGGACGAGTGTTGAAAGACCGCGGACGAGTATCTACACGTTCTAGCATCAATACGAACGAGTATTGATTAACCTGAAATAGACACGGACGAGTGATGGAAGACCACGGACGAGTGTCTACATGTTCTAGGATCAATACGAACTAGTATTGATTAACCTGAAGCAAACACGGACGAGTGCTGAAAGACCACAGACGAGTGTCTACATGTTCTAGGATCAATACGAACGAGTATTGTTTAACCTGAAACAAACACGGACGAGTGTTGAAAGATCACAGATGTGTGTCTACACATTCTAGGATCAATACGAACGAGTATTGATTAACCTGAAACAAACACGGACGAGTGTTGAAAGACCACAGACGAGTGTCTACATGTTCTAGGATCAATACGAACGAGTATTGATTAGCCTAAAACAAACACGGACGAGTGTTGAAAGACCACAGATGAGTGTCTACACGTTCTAGGATCAATACGAACGAGTATTAATTAACCTGAAACAAACACGGACGAGTGTTGAAATACCGCGGACGAGTATCTACACGTTCTAGGATCAATACGAACGAGTATTGATTAACCTGAAATAAACACGGACGAGTGATGGAAGACAATGGACGAGGGTCTACATGTTCTAGGATCAATATGAACGAGTGTTGATTAACCTAAAACAAACGCGAATGCGTGTTGAAAGACCACGGACGAGTGTCTACACGTTCAAGGATCAATACGAACGAGTATTGATTAACCTGAAATAAACACGGACAAGTGATGGAAGACCACGGACGAGTGTCTACATGTTCTAGGATCAATATGAATGAGTATTAATTAACCTGAAACAAACACGAACGAGTGTTGAAAGACCACAGACGACTGTCTACACGTTCTAGGATCAATACGAACGAGTATTGATTAACCTGAAACAAACACGGAAGAGTGTTGAAAGACCACGGACGAGTGTCTATATGTTCTAGGATCAATACGAGCGAGTATTGATTAACCTGAAACAAACACAGACGAGTGTTGAAACACCAAGGATGAGTGTCTACACATTCTAGGATCAATACGAACGAGTATTGATTAACCTGAAACAAACACAGACAAGTGTTGAAAGACCGCGGATGAGTGTCTACGCGTTCTAGATTCAATACGAACGAGTATTGTTTAACCTGAAACAAACACGGACGAGTGTTGAAAGATCACAGATGTGTGTCTACACATTCTAGGATCAATACGAACGAGTATTGATTGACCTGAAACAAACACGGACGAGTGTTGAAAGACCACAGACGAGTGTCTACATGTTCTAGGATCAATACGAACGAGTATTGATTAGCCTAAAACAAACACGGACGAGTGTTGAAAGACCACAGATGAGTGTCTACACGTTCTAGGATCAATACGAACGAGTATTGATTAACCTGAAACAAACACGGACGAGTGTTGAAAGACCGCGGACGAGTATCTATACGTTCTAGGATCAATACGAACGAGTATTGATTAACCTGAAATAAACACGGACGAGTGATGGAAGACCACGGAAGAGTGTATACATGTTCTAGGATCAATATGAACTAGTATTGATTAACCGGAAACAAACACGAATGAGTGTTGAAAGACCACGGACGAGTGTCTACACGTTCTAGGATCAATACGAACGAGTATTGATTAACCTGAAACAAACACGGACGAGTGTTGAAAGACCACGGGTGTGTGTCTACACGTTCTAGGATCAATATGAACGAGTATTGATTAACCTAAAACAAACACAGACGAGTGTTGAAAGACCATGGATGAGTGCTACACCTTCTAGGATCAATACGAACTAGTATTGTTTAACTTGAAGCAAACACGGACGAGTGCTGAAAGACCACAGACGAGTGTCTACATGTTCTAGGATCAATACGAACGAGTATTGTTTAACCTGAAACAAACACAGACGAGTGTTGAAAGATCACAGATGTGTGTCTACACATTTTAGGATCAATACGAACGAGTATTGATTAACCTGAAACAAACATGGACGAGTGTTGAAAGACCACAGACGAGTGTCTACATGTTCTAGGATCAATACGAACGAGTATTGATTAGCCTAAAACAAACACGGACGAGTGTTGAAAGACCACAGATGAGTGTCTACACATTCTAGGATCAATACGAACGAGTATTGATTAACCTGAAACAAACACGGACGAGTGTTGAAAGACCGCGGACGAGTATCTACACGTTCTAGGATCAATACGAACAAGTATTGATTAACCTGAAATAAACACGGACGAGTGATGGAAGACAACGGACGAGGGTCTACATGTTCTAGGATCAATATGAACGAGTGTTGATTAACCTGAAACAAACGCGAATGAGTGTTGAAAGACCACAGACGAGTGTCTACACGTTCTAGGATCAATACGAACGAGTATTGATTAACCTGAAATAAACACGGACAAGTGATGGAAGACCACGGACGAGTGTCTACATGTTCTAGGATCAATATGAATGAGAATTAATAAACCTGAAACAAACACGAACGAGTGTTGAAAGACCACAGACGAGTGTCTACACGTTCTAGCATCAATACAAACGAGTATTGATTAACCTGAAACAAACACGGAAGAGTGTTGAATGACCACGGATGAGTGTCTACATGTTCTAGGATCAATACGAACGAGTATTGATTAACCTAAAACAAACACAAACGAGTGTTGAAAGACCATGGATGAGTGTCTACACGTTCTAGGATCAATACTAACTAGTATTGATTAACCTGAAACAAACACGGACGAGTGTTGAAAGACCACGGACGAGTGTCTACATGTTCTAGGATCAATACGAACGGGTATTGATTAACCTGAAATAAACACGGACGAGTGCTAAAAGACCACGGACGAGTGTCTATACGTTCTAGGATCAATACGAACGAGTATTGATTAACCTGAACAAACACGGACGAGTGCTGAAAGACCACAGACGAGTGTCTACACGTTCTAGGATCAATACGAATAAGTATTGATTAATCTGAAACAAACACGGACGAGTGTTGAAAGACCACAGATGAGTGTCTACACGTTCTAGGATCAATACGAACGAGTATTGATTAACCTGAAACAAACACGGACGAGTGTTGAAAGACCGCGGACGAGTATCTACACGTTCTAGGATCATTACGAACGAGTATTGATTAACCTGAAATAAACACGGACGAGTGATGGAAGACCACGGACGAGTGTCTACATGTGCTAGGATCAATATGAACGAGTATTAATTAACCTGAAACAAACACGGACGAGTGTTGAAAGACCACGGATGAGTGTCTACATGTTCTAGGATCAATATGAACGAGTATTGATTAACCTGAAACAAACACGGACGAGTGTTGAAAGACCACGGACGAGTGTCTACACATTCTAAGATCAATACAAACGAGTATTTATTAACCTGAAACAAACACGGACGAGTGTTGAAAGACCATGAACGAGTGTCTACACGTTCTAGGATCAATACGAATGAGTATTGATTAACCTGAAACAAACACGGACGAGTGTTGAAAGACCACGGACGAGTGTCTACACGTTCTAGGATCAATACGAACGAGTATTAATTAACCAAAAACAAACACGAACAAGTGTTGAAAGACCACGAATGAGTGTCTACACGTTCTAGGATCAATACGAACGGGTATTGATTAACATGAAATGAACACGGACGAGTGTTGAAAGACCACGGACGAGTGTCTGTATGTTCTAGGATCAATACGAGCGAGTATTGATTAACCTGAAACAAACACAGACGAGTGTTGAAACACCAAGGATGAGTGTCTACACATTCTAGGATCAATACGAATGAGTATTGATTAACCTGAAACAAACACAGACGAGTGTTGAAACACCAAGGATGAGTGTCTACACATTCTAGGATCAATACGAACGAGTATTGATTAACCTGAAACAAACACAGACAAGTGTTGAAAGACCACGGATGAGTGTCTACGCGTTCTAGATTCAATACGAACGAGTATTGTTTAACCTGAAACAAACACGGACGAGTGTTGAAAGATCACAGATGTGTGTCTACACATTCTAGGATCAATACGAACGAGTATTGATTGACCTGAAACAAACACGGACGAGTGTTGAAAGACCACAGACGAGTGTCTACATGTTCTAGGATCAATACGAACGAGTATTGATTAGCCTAAAACAAACACGGACGAGTGTTGAAAGACCACAAATGAGTGTCTACACGTTCTAGGATCAATACGAACGAGTATTGATTAACCTGAAACAAACACGGACGAGTGTTGAAAGACCGCGGCCGAGTATCTACACGTTCTAGGATCAATACGAACGAGTATTGATTAACCTGGAATAAACACGGACGAGTGATGGAAGACCACGGAATAGTGTATACATGTTCTAGGATCAATATGAACGAGTATTGATTAACCGGAAACAAACACGAATGAGTGTTGAAAGACCACGGACGAGTGTCTACACGTTCTACGATCAATACGAACGAGTATTGATTAACCTGAAACAAACACGGACGAGTGTTGAAAGACCACGGATGTGTGTCTGCACGTTCTAGGATCAATACGAACGAGTATTGATTAACCTAAAACAAACACAGACGAGTGTTGAAAGACCATGGATGAGTGTCTACACGTTCTAGGATCAATACGAACTAGTATTGTTTAACTTGAAGCAAACACGGACGAGTGCTGAAAGACCACAGACGAGTGTCTACATGTTCTAGGATCAATACGAACGAGTATTGTTTAACCTGAAACAAACACAGACGAGTGTTGAAAGATCACAGATGTGTGTCTACACATTTTAGGATCAATACGAACGAGTATTGATTAACCTGAAACAAACACGGACGAGTGTTGAAAGACCACAGACGAGTGTCTACATGTTCTAGGATCAATACGAACGAGTATTGATTAGCCTAAAACAAACACGGACGAGTGTTGAAAGACCACAGATGAGTGTCTACACGTTCTAGGATCAATACGAACGAGTATTGATTAACCTGAAACAAACACGGACGAGTGTTGAAAGACCGCGGACGAGTATCTACACGTTCTAGGATCAATACGAACGAGTATTGATTAACCTGAAATAAACACGGACGAGTGATGGAAGACAACGGACGAGGGTCTACATGTTCTAGGATCAATAGGAACGAGTGTTGATTAACCTGAAACAAACGCGAATGAGTGTTGAAAGACCACAGACGAGTGTCTACACGTTCTAGGATCAATACGAACGAGTATTGATTAACCTGAAATAAACACGGACAAGTGATGGAAGACCACAGACGAGTGTCTACATGTTCTAGGATCAATATGAATGAGAATTAATAAACCTGAAACAAACACGAACGAGTGTTGAAAGACCACAGACGAGTGTCTACACGTTCTAGGATCAATACTAACGAGTATTGATTAACCTGAAACAAACACGGAAGAGTGTTGAATGACCACGGATGAGTGTCTACATGTTCTAGGATCAATACGAACGAGTATTGATTAACCTAAAACAAACACAGACGAGTGTTGAAAGACCATGGATGAGTGTCTACACGTTCTAGGATCAATACGAACTAGTATTGATTAACCTGAAACAAACACGGACGAGTGTTGAAAGACCACGGACGAGTGTCTACATGTTCTAGGATCAATACGAACGGGTATTGATTAACCTGAAATAAACACGGACGAGTGCTAAAAGACCACGGACGAGTGTCTATACGTTCTAGGATCAATACGAACGAGTATTGATTAACCTGAACAAACACGGACGAGTGCTGAAAGACCACAGACGAGTGTCTACACGTTCTAGGTTCAATACGAATGAGTATTGATTAATCTGAAACAAACACGAACGAGTGTTGAAAGACCACAGATGAGTGTCTACACGTTCTAGGATCAATACGAACGAGTATTGATTAACCTGAAACAAACACGGACGAGTGTTGAAAGACCGCGGACGAGTATCTACACGTTCTAGGATCATTACGAACGAGTATTGATTAACCTGAAATAAACACGGACGAGTGATGGAAGACCACGGACGAGTGTCTACATGTGCTAGGATCAATATGAACGAGTATTAATTAACCTGAAACAAACACGGACGAGTGTTGAAAGACCACATATGAGTGTCTACATGTTCTAGGATCAATATGAACGAGTATTGATTAACCTGAAACAAACACGGACGAGTGTTGAAAGACCACGGACGAGTGTCTACACATTCTAAGATCAATACAAACGAGTATTTATTAACCTGAAACAAACACGGATGAGTGTTGAAAGACCATGAACGAGTGTCTACATGTTCTAGGATCAATACGAATGATTATTGATTAACCTGAAACAAACACGGACGAGTGTTGAAAGACCACGGACGAGTGTCTACACGTTCTAGGATCAATACGAACGAGTATTAATTAACCAAAAACAAACACGAACAAGTGTTGAAAGACCATGAATGAGTGTCTACACGTTCTAGGATCACTACGAACGGGTATTGATTAACATGAAATAAACACGGACGAGTGTTGAAAGACCACGGACGAGTGTCTGTATGTTCTAGGATCAATACGAGCGAGTATTGATTAACCTGAAACAAACACAGACGAGTGTTGAAACACCAAGGATGAGTGTCTACACATTCTAGGATCAATACGAACGAGTATTGATTAACCTGAAACAAACACAGACAAGTGTTGAAAGACCGCGGATGAGTGTCTACGCGTTCTAGATTCAATACGAATGAGTATTGTTTAACCTGAAACAAACACGGACGAGTGTTGAAAGATCACAGATGTGTGTCTACACATTCTAGGATCAATATGAACGAGTATTGATTGACCTGAAACAAACACGGACGAGTGTTGAAAGACCACAGACGAGTGTCTACATGTTCTAGGATCAATACGAACGAGTATTGATTAGCCTAAAACAAACAGGGACGAGTGTTAAAAGACCACAGATGAGTGTCTACACATTCTAGGATCAATACGAATGAGTATTGATTAACCTGAAACAAACACAGACGAGTGTTGAAAGACCGCGGACGAGTATCTACACGTTCTAGGATCAATACGAACGAGTATTGATTAACCTGAAATAAACACGGACGAGTGATGGAAGACCACGGACGAGTGTATACATGTTCTAGGATCAATATGAACGAGTATTGATTAACCGAAAACAAACACGAATGAGTGCTGAAAGACCACGGACGAGTGTCTACACGTTCTAGGATCAATACGAACGAGTATTGATTAACCTGAAACAAACACGGACGAGTGTTGAAAGACCACGGATGTGTGTCTACACGTTCTAGGATCAATACGAACGAGTATTGATTAACCTAAAACAAACACAGACGAGTGTTGAAAGACCATGGATGAGTGTCTACACGTTCTAGGATCAATACGAACTAGTATTGATTAACCTGAAGCAAACACGGACGAGTGCTGAAAGACCACAGACGAGTGTCTACATGTTCTAGGATCAATACGAACGAGTATTGTTTAACCTGAAACAAACACGGACGAGTGTTGAAAGATCACAGATGTGTGTCTACACATTCTAGGATCAATACGAACGAGTATTGAATAACTTGAAACAAACACGGACGAGTGTTGAAAGACCACAGACGAGTGTCTACATGTTCTAGGATCAATACGAACGAGTATTGATTAGCCTAAAACAAACACGGACGAGTGTTGAAAGACCACAGATGAGTGTCTACACGTTATAGGATCAATACGAACGAGTATTGATTAACCTGAAACAAACACGGACGAGTGTTGAAAGACCGCGGACGAGTATCTACACGTTCTAGGATCAATACGAACGAGTATTGATTAACCTGGAATAAACACGGACGAGTGATGGAAGACCACGGAAGAGTGTATACATGTTCTAGGATCAATATGAACGAGTATTGATTAACCGGAAACAAACACGAATGAGTGTTGAAAGACCACGGACGAGTGTCTACACGTTCTACGATCAATACGAACGAGTATTGATTAACCTGAAACAAACACGGACGAGTGTTGAAAGACCACGGATGTGTGTCTACACGTTCTAGGATCAATACGAACGAGTATTGATTAACCTAAAACAAACACAGACGAGTGTTAAAAGACCATGGATGAGTGTCTACACGTTCTAGGATCAATACGAACTAGTATTGTTTAACTTGAAACAAACACGGACGAGTGCTGAAAGACCACAGACGAGTGTCTACACGTTCTAGGATCAATACGAACGAGTATTGATTAACCTGAAACAAACACGGACGAGTGTTAAAAGACCGCGGACGAGTATCTACACGTTCTATGATCATTACGAACGAGTATTGATTAACCTGAAATAAACATGGACGAGTGATGGAAGACCACGGACGAGTGTCTACATGTGCTAGGATCAATATGAACGAGTATTAATTAACCTGAAACAAACACGGACGAGTGTTGAAAGACCACGGATGAGTGTCTACATGTTCTAGGATCAATATGAACGAGTATTGATTAACCTGAAACAAACACGGACGAGTGTTGAAAGACCACGGACGAGTGTCTACACATTCTAAGATCAATACAAACGAGTATTTATTAACCTGAAACAAACACGGACGAGTGTTGAAAGACCATGAACGAGTGTCTACACGTTCTAGGATCAATACGAATGAGTATTGATTAACCTGAAACAAACACGGACGAGTGTTGAAAGACCACGGACGAGTGTCTACACGTTCTAGGATCAATACGAACGAGTATTAATTAACCAAAAACAAACACGAACAAGTGTTGAAAGACCACGAATGAGTGTCTACACGTTCTAGGATCAATACGAACGGGTATTGATTAACATGAAATAAACACGGACGAGTGTTGAAAGACCACGGACGAGTGTCTGTATGTTCTAGGATCAATACGAGCGAGTATTGATTAACCTGAAACAAACAAAGACGAGTGTTGAAACACCAAGGATGAGTGTCTACACATTCTAGGATCAATACGAATGAGTATTGATTAACCTGAAACAAACACAGACGAGTGTTGAAACACCAAGGATGAGTGTCTACACATTCTAGGATCAATACGAACGAGTATTGATTAACCTGAAACAAACACAGACAAGTGTTGAAAGACCGCGGATGAGTGTCTACGCGTTCTAGATTCAATACGAACGAGTATTGTTTAACCTGAAACAAACACGGACGAGTGTTGAAAGATCACAGATGTGTGTCTACACATTCTAGGATCAATACGAACGAGTATTGATTGACCTGAAACAAACACGGACGAGTGTTGAAAGACCACAGACGAGTGTCTACATGTTCTAGGATCAATACGAACGAGTATTGATTAGCCTAAAACAAACACGGACGAGTGTTGAAAGACCACAGATGAGTGTCTACACGTTCTAGGATCAATACGAACGAGTATTGATTAACCTGAATCAAACACGGACGAGTGTTGAAAGACCGCGGACAAGTATCTACACGTTCTAGGATCAATACGAACGAGTATTGATTAACCTGGAATAAACACGGACGAGTGATGGAAGACCACGGAAGAGTGTATACATGTTCTAGGATCAATATGAACGAGTATTGATTAATCGGAAACAAACACGAATGAGTGTTGAAAGACCACGGACGAGTGTCTACACGTTCTACGATCAATACGAACGAGTATTGATTAACCTGAAACAAACACGGACGAGTGTTGAAAGACCACGGATGTGTGTCTACACGTTCTAGGATCAATACGAACGAGTATTGATTAACCTAAAACAAACACAGACGAGTGTTGAAAGACCATGGATGAGTGTCTACACGTTCTAGGATCAATACGAACTAGTATTATTTAACTTGAAGCAAACACGGACGAGTGCTGAAAGACCACAGACGAGTGTCTACATGTTCTAGGATTAATACGAACGAGTATTGTTTAACCTGAAACAAACACAGACGAGTGTTGAAAGATCACAGATGTGTGTCTACACATTTTAGGATCAATACGAACGAGTATTGATTAACCTGAAACAAACACGGACGAGTGTTGAAAGACCACAGACGAGTGTCTACATGTTCTAGGATCAATACGAATGAGTATTGATTAGCCTAAAACAAACACGGACGAGTGTTGAAAGACCACAGATGAGTGTCTACACGTTCTAGGATCAATACGAACGAGTATTGATTAACCTGAAACAAACACGGACGAGTGTTGAAAGACCGCGGACGAGTATCTACACGTTCTAGGATCAATACGAACGAGTATTGATTAACCTGAAATAAACACGGACGAGTGATGGAAGACAACGGACGAGGGTCTACATGTTCTAGGATCAATATGAACGAGTGTTGATTAACCTGAAACAAACGCGAATGAGTGTTGAAAGACCACAGACGAGTGTCTACACGTTCTAGGATCAATACGAACGAGTATTGATTAACCTAAAATAAACACGGACAAGTGATGGAAGACCACGGACGAGTGTCTACATGTTCTAGGATCAATATGAATGAGAATTAATAAACCTGAAACAAACACGAACGAGTGTTGAAAGACCACAGACGAGTGTCTACACGTTCTAGGATCAATACTAACGAGTATTGATTAACCTGAAACAAACACGGAAGAGTGTTGAATGACCACGGATGAGTGTCTACATGTTCTAGGATCAATACGAACGAGTATTGATTAACCTAAAACAAACACAGACGAGTGTTGAAAGACCATGGATGAGTGTCTACACGTTCTAGGATCAATACGAACTAGTATTGATTAACCTGAAACAAACACGGACGAGTGTTGAAAGACCACGGACGAGTGTCTACATGTTTTAGGATCAATACGAACGGGTATTGATTAACCTGAAATAAACACGGACGAGTGCTAAAAGACCACGGACGAGTGTCTATACGTTCTAGGATCAATACGAACGAGTATTGATTAACCTGAACAAACACGGACGAGTGCTGAAAGACCACAGACGAGTGTCTACACGTTCTAGGTTCAATACGAATGAGTATTGATTAATCTGAAACAAACACAGACGAGTGTTGAAAGACCACAGATGAGTGTCTACACGTTCTAGGATCATTACGAACGAGTATTGATTAACCTGAAATAAACACGGACGAGTGATGGAAGACCACGGACGAGTGTCTACATGTGCTAGGATCAATATGAACGAGTATTAATTAACCTGAAACAAACACGGACGAGTGTTGAAAGACCACGGATGAGTGTCTACATGTTCTAGGATCAATATGAACGAGTATTGATTAACCTGAAACAAACACGGACGAGTGTTGAAAGACCACGGACGAGTGTCTACACATTCTAAGATCAATACAAACGAGTATTTATTAACCTGAAACAAACACGGACGAGTGTTGAAAGACCATGAACGAGTGTCTACACGTTCTAGGATCAATACGAATGAGTATTGATTAACCTGAAACAAACACGGACGAGTGTTGAAAGACCACGGACGAGTGTCTACACGTTCTAGGATCAATACGAACGAGTATTAATTAACCAAAAACAAACACGAACAAGTGTTGAAAGACCACGAATGAGTGTCTACACGTTCTAGGATCACTACGAACGGGTATTGATTAACATGAAATAAACACGGACGAGTGTTGAAAGACCACGGACGAGTGTCTGTATGTTCTAGGATCAATACGAGCGAGTATTGATTAACCTGAAACAAACACAGACGAGTGTTGAAACACCAAGGATGAGTGTCTACACATTCTAGGATCAATACGAACGAGTATTGATTAACCTGAAACAAACACAGACAAGTGTTGAAAGATCGCGGATGAGTGTCTACGCGTTCTAGATTCAATACGAACGAGTATTGTTTAACCTGAAACAAACACGGACGAGTGTTGAAAGATCACAGATGTGTGTCTACACATTCTAGGATCAATACGAACGAGTATTGATTGACCTGAAACAAACACGGACGAGTGTTGAAAGACCACAGATGAGTGTCTACACGTTCTAGGATCAATACGAATGAGTATTGATTAGCCTAAAACAAACACGGACGAGTGTTAAAAGACCACAGATGAGTGTCTACACATTCTAGGATCAATACGAATGAGTATTGATTAACCTGAAACAAACACGGACGAGTGTTGAAAGACCGCGGACGAGTATCTACACGTTCTAGGATCAATACGAACGAGTATTGATTAACCTAAAATAAACACGGACGAGTGATGGAAGACCACGGACGAGTGTATACATGTTCTAGGATCAATATGAACGAGTATTGATTAACCGAAAACAAACACGAATGAGTGTTGAAAGACCACGGACGAGTGTCTACACGTTCTAGGATCAATACGAACGAGTATTGATTAACCTGAAACAAACACGGACGAGTGTTGAAAGACCACGGATGTGTGTCTACACGTTCTAGGATCAATACGAACGAGTATTGATTAACCTAAAACAAACACAGACGAGTGTTGAAAGACCATGGATGAGTGTCTACACGTTTTAGGATCAATACGAACTAGTATTGATTAACCTGAAACAAACCCGGATGAGTGTTGAAAGACCACAGACGAGTGTCTACATGTTCTAGGATCAATACGAACGGGTATTGATTAACCTGAAATAAACACGGACGAGTGCTAAAAGACCACGGACGAGTGTCTATACGTTCTAGGATCAATACGAACGAGTATTGAATAACTTGAAACAAACACGTACGAGTGTTGAAAGACCACAGACGAGTGTCTACATGTTCTAGGATCAATACGAACGAGTATTGATTAGCCTAAAACAAACACGGACGAGTGTTGAAAGACCACAGATGAGTGTCTACACGTTCTAGGATTAATACGAACGAGTATTGATTAACCTGAAACAAACACGGACGAGTGTTGAAAGACCGCGGACGAGTATCTACACGTTCTAGGATCAATACGAACGAGTATTGATTAACCTGGAATAAACACGGACGAGTGACGGAAGACCACGGAAGAGTGTATACATGTTCTAGGATCAATATGAACGAGTATTGATTAACCGGAAACAAACACGAATGAGTGTTGAAAGACCACGGACGAGTGTCTACACGTTCTACGATCAATACGAACGAGTATTGATTAACCTGAAACAAACACGGACGAGTGTTGAAAGACCACGGATGTGTGTCTACACGTTCTAGGATCAATACGAACGAGTATTGATTAACCTAAAACAAACACAGACGAGTGTTGAAAGACCATGGATGAGTGTCTACACGTTCTAGGATCAATACGAACTAGTATTGTTTAACTTGAAGCAAACACGGACGAGTGCTGAAAGACCACAGACGAGTGTCTACATGTTCTAGGATCAATACGAACGAGTATTGTTTAACCTGAAACAAACACAGACGAGTGTTGAAAGATCACAGATGTGTGTCTACACATTTTAGGATCAATACGAACGAGTATTGATTAACCTGAAACAAACACGGACGAGTGTTGAAAGACCACAGACGAGTGTCTACATGTTCTAGGATCGATACGAACGAGTATTGATTAGCCTAAAACAAACACGGACGAGTGTTGAAAGACCACAGATGAGTGTCTACACGTTCTAGGATCAAAACGAACGAGTATTGATTAACCTGAATCAAACACGGACGAGTGTTGAAAGACCGCGGACGAGTATCTACACGTTCTAGGATCAATACGAACGAGTATTGATTAACCTGAAATAAACACGGACGAGTGATGAAAGACAACGGACGAGGGTCTACATGTTCTAGGATCAATATGAACGAGTGTTGATTAACCTGAAACAAACGCGAATGAGTGTTGAAAGACCACAGACGAGTGTCTACACGTTCTAGGATCAATACGAACGAGTATTGATTAACCTGAAATAAACACGGACAAGTGATGGAAGACCACGGACGAGTGTCTACATGTTCTAGGATCAATATGAATGAGAATTAATAAACCTGAAACAAACACGAACGAGTGTTGAAAGACCACAGACGAGTGTCTACACGTTCTAGGATCAATACTAACGAGTATTGATTAACCTGAAACAAACACGGACGAGTGTTGAAAGACCGCGGACGAGTATCTACACGTTCTAGGATCAATACGAACGAGTATTGATTAACCTGGAATAAACACGGACGAGTGATGGAAGACCACGGAAGAGTGTATACATGTTCTAGGATCAATATGAACGAGTATTGATTAACCGGAAACAAACACGAATGAGTGTTGAAAGACCACGGACGAGTGTCTACACGTTCTATGATCAATACGAACGAGTATTGATTAACCTGAAACAAACACGGACGAGTGTTGAAAGACCACGGATGTGTGTCTACACGTTCTAGGATCAATACGAACGAGTATTGATTAACCTAAAACAAACACAGACGAGTGTTGAAAGACCATGGATGAGTGTTTACACGTTCTAGGATCAATACGAACTAGTATTGATTAACCTGAAACAAACACGGACGAGTGTTGAAAGACCACGGACGAGTGTTTACATGTTCTAGGATCAATACGAACGGGTATTGATTAACCTGAAATAAACACGGACGAGTGCTAAAAGACCACGGACGAGTGTCTATACGTTCTAGGATCAATACGAACGAGTATTGATTAACCTGAACAAACACGGAAGAGTGCTGAAAGACCACAGACGAGTGTCTACACGTTCTAGGTTCAATACGAATGAGTATTGATTAATCTAAAACAAACACGGACGAGTGTTGAAATACCACAGATGAGTGTCTACACGTTCTAGGATCAATACGAACGAGTATTGATTAACCTGAAACAAACACGGACGAGTGTTGAAAGACCGCGGACGAGTATCTACACGTTCTAGGATCATTACGAACGAGTATTGATTAACCTGAAATAAACACGGACGAGTGATGGAAGACCACGGACGAGTGTCTACATGTGCTAGGATCAATATAAACGAGTATTAATTAACCTGAAACAAACACGGATGAGTGTTGAAAGAACACGGATGAGTGTCTACATGTTCTAGGATCAATATGAACGAGTATTGATTAACCTGAAACAAACACGGACGAGTGTTGAAAGACCACGGACGAGTGTCTCCACATTCTAAGATCAATACAAACGAGTATTTATTAACCTAAAACAAACACGGACGAGTGTTGAAAGACCATGAACGAGTGTCTACACGTTCTAGGATCAATACGAATGAGTATTGATTAACCTGAAACAAACACGGACGAGTGTTGAAAGACCACGGACGAGTGTCTACACGTTCTAGGATCAATACGAACGAGTATTAATTAACCAAAAACAAACACGAACAAGTGTTGAAAGACCACGAATGAGTGTCTACACATTCTAGGATCACTACGAACGGGTATTGATTAACATGAAATAAACACGGACGAGTGTTGAAAGACCACGGACGAGTGTCTGTATGTTCTAGGATCAATACGAGCGAGTATTTATTAACCTGAAACAAACACGGACGAGTGTTGAAAGACCGCGGACGAGTATCTACACGTTCTAGGATCATTACGAACGAGTATTGATTAACCTGAAATAAACACGGACGAGTGATGGAAGACCACGGACGAGTGTCTACATGTGCTAGGATCAATATGAACGAGTATTAATTAACCTGAAACAAACACGGACGAGTGTTGAAAGACCACGGATGAGTGTCTACATGTTCTAGGATCAATATGAACGAGTATTGATTAACCTGAAACAAACACGGACGAGTGTTGAAAGACCATGGACGAGTGTCTCCACATTCTAAGATCAATACAAATGAGTATTTATTAACCTGAAACAAACACGGACGAGTGTTGAAAGACCATGAACGAGTGTCTACACGTTCTAGGATCAATACGAATGAGTATTGATTAACCTGAAACAAACACGGACGAGTGTTGAAAGACCACAGACGAGTGTCTACACGTTCTAGGATCAATACGAACGAGTATTAATTAACCAAAAACAAACACGAACAAGTGTTGAAAGACCACGAATGAGTGTCTACACGTTCTAGGATCACTACGAACGGGTATTGATTAACATGAAATAAACACGGACGAGTGTTGAAAGACCACGGACGAGTGTCTGTATGTTCTAGGATCAATACGAGCGAGTATTGATTAACCTGAAACAAACACAGACGAGTGTTGAAACACCAAGGATGAGTGTCTACACATTCTAGGATCAATACGAACGAGTATTGATTAACCTGAAACAAACACAGACAAGTGTTGAAAGACCGCGGATGAGTGTCTACGCGTTCTAGATTCAATACGAACGAGTATTGTTTAACCTGAAATAAACACGGACGAGTGTTGAAAGATCACAGATGTGTGTCTACACATTCTAGGATCAATACGAACGAGTATTGATTGACCTGAAACAAACACGGACGAGTGTTGAAAGACCACAGACGAGTGTCTACATGTTCTAGGATCAATACGAACGAGTATTGATTAGCCTAAAACAAACACGGACGAGTGTTAAAAGACCACAGATGAGTGTCTACACATTCTAGGATCAATACGAATGAGTATTGATTAACTTTAAACAAACACGGACGAGTGTTGAAAGACCGCGGACGAGTATCTACACGTTCTAGGATCAATACGAACGAGTATTGATTAACCTGAAATAAACACGGACGAGTGATGGAAGACCACGGACGAGTGTATACATGTTCTAGGATCAATATGAACGAGTATTGATTAACCGAAAACAAACACGAATGAGTGTTGAAAGACCACGGACGAGTGTCTACACGTTCTAGGATCAATACGAACGAGTATTGATTAACCTGAAACAAACACGGACGAGTGTTGAAAGACCACGGATGTGTGTCTACATGTTCTAGGATCAATACGAACTAGTATTGATTAACCTGAAGCAAACACGGACGAGTGCTGAAAGACCACAGACGAGTGTCTACATGTTCTAGGATCAATACGAACGAGTATTGTTTAACCTGAAACAAACACGGACGAGTGTTGAAAGATCACAAATGTGTGTCTACACATTCTAGGATCAATACGAACGAGTATTGAATAACTTGAAACAAACACGGACGAGTGTTGAAAGACCACAGACGAGTGTCTACATGTTCTAGGATCAATACGAACGAGTATTGATTAGCCTAAAACAAACACGGACGAGTGTTGAAAGACCACAGATGAGTGTCTACACGTTCTAGGATCAATACGAACGAGCATTGATTAACCTGAAACAAACACGGACGAGTGTTGAAAGACCGCGGACGAGTATCTACACGTTCTAGGATCAATACGAACGAGTATTGATTAACCTGGAATAAACACGGACGAGTGATGGAAGACCACGGAAGAGTGTATACATGTTCTAGGATCAATATGAACGAGTATTGATTAACCGGAAACAAACACGAATGAGTGTTGAAAGACCACGGACGAGTGTCTACACGTTCTACGATCAATACGAACGAGTATTGATTAACCTGAAACAAACACGGACGAGTGTTGAAAGACCACGGATGTGTGTCTACACGTTCTAGGATCAATACGAACGAGTATTGATTAACCTAAAACAAACACAGACGAGTGTTGAAAGACCATGGATGAGTGTCTACACATTCTAGGATCAATACGAACTAGTATTGTTTAACTTGAAGCAAACACGGACGAGTGCTGAAAGACCACAGACGAGTGTCTACATGTTCTAGGATCAATACGAACGAGTATTGTTTAACCTGAAACAAACACAGACGAGTGTTGAAAGATCACAGATGTGTGTCTACACATTTTAGGATCAATACGAACGAGTATTGATTAACCTGAAACAAACACGGACGAGTGTTGAAAGACCACAGACGAGTGTCTACATGTTCTAGGATCAATACGAACGAGTATTGATTAGCCTAAAACAAACACGGACGAGTGTTGAAAGACCACAGATGAGTGTCTACACGTTCTAGGATCAATACGAACGAGCATTGATTAACCTGAAACAAACACGGACGAGTGTTGAAAGACCGCGGACGAGTATCTACACGTTCAAGGATCAATACGAACGAGTATTGATTAACCTGAAATAAACACGGACAAGTGATGGAAGACCACGGACGAGTGTCTACATGTTCTAGGATCAATATGAATGAGAATTAATAAACCTGAAACAAACACGAACGAGTGTTGAAAGACCACAGACGAGTGTCTACACGTTCTAGGATCAATACTAACGAGTATTGATTAACCTGAAACAAACACGGAAGAGTGTTGAATGACCACGGATGAGTGTCTACATGTTCTAGGATCAATACGAACGAGTATTGATTAACCTAAAACAAACACAGACGAGTGTTGAAAGACCATGGATGAGTGCCTACACGTTCTAGGATCAATACGAACTAGTATTGATTAACCTGAAACAAACACGGACGAGTGTTGAAAGACCACGGACTAGTGTCTACATGTTCTAGGATCAATACGAACGGGTATTGATTAACCTGAAATAAACACGGACGAGTGCTAAAAGACCACGGACGAGTGTCTATACGTTCTAGGATCAATACGAACGAGTATTGATTAACCTGAACAAACACGGACGAGTGCTGAAAGACCACAGACGAGTGTCTACACGTTCTAGGATCAATACGAATGAGTATTGATTAATCTGAAACAAACACGGACGAGTGTTGAAAGACCACAGATGAGTGTCTACACGTTCTAGGATCAATACGAACGAGTATTGATTAACCTGAAACAAACACGGACGAGTGTTGAAAGACTGCGGACGAGTATCTACACGTTCTAGGATCATTACGAATGAGTATTGATTAACCTGAAATAAACACGGACGAGTGATGGAAGACCACGGACGAGTGTCTACATGTGCTAGGATCAATATGAACGAGTATTAATTAACCTGAAACAAACACGGACGAGTGTTGAAAGACCACGGATGAGTGTCTACATGTTCTAGGATCAATATGAACGAGTATTGATTAACCTGAAACAAACACGGACGAGTGTTGAAAGACCACGGACGAGTGTCTACACATTCTAAGATCAATACAAACGAGTATTTATTAACCTGAAACAAACACGGACGAGTGTTGAAAGACCATGAACGAGTGTCTACACGTTCTAGGATCAATACGAATGAGTATTGATTAACCTGAAACAAACACGGACGAGTGTTGAAAGACCACGGACGAGTGTCTACACGTTCTAGGATCAATACGAACGAGTATTAATTAACCAAAAACAAACACGAACAAGTGTTGAAAGACCACGAATGAGTGTCTACACGTTCTAGGATCACTACGAACGGGTATTGATTAACATGAAATAAACACGGACGAGTGTTGAAAGACCACGGACGAGTGTCTGTATGTTCTAGGATCAATACGAGCGAGTATTGATTAACCTGAAACAAACACAGACGAGTGTTGAAACACCAAGGATGAGTGTCTACACATTCTAGGATCAATACGAACGAGTATTAATTAACCTGAAACAAACACAGACAAGTGTTGAAAGACCGCGTATGAGTGTCTACGCTTTCTAGATTTAATACGAACGAGTATTGTTTAACCTGAAACAAACACGGACGAGTGTTGAAAGATCACAGATGTGTGTCTACACATTCTAGGATCAATACGAACGAGTATTGATTGACCTGAAACAAACACGGACGAGTGTTGAAAGACCACAGACGAGTGTCTACATGTTCTAGGATCAATACGAACGAGTATTGATTAGCCTAAAACAAACACGGACGAGTGTTGAAAGACCACAGATGAGTGTCTACACATTCTAGGATCAATACAAATGAGTATTGATCAACCTGAAACAAACACGGACGAGTGTTGAAAGACCGCGGACGAGTATCTACACGTTCTAGGATCAATACGAACGAGTATTGATTAACCTGAAATAAACACGGACGAGTGATGGAAGACAACAGACGAGTGTATACATGTTCTAGGATCAATATGAACGAGTATTGATTAACCGGAAACAAACACGAATGAGTGTTGAAAGACCACGGACGAGTGTCTAGACGTTTTAGGATCAATACGAACGAGTATTGATTAACCTGAAACAAACACGGACGAGTGTTGAAAGACCACGGATGTGTGTCTACACGTTCTAGGATCAATACGAACGAGTATTGATTAACCTAAAACAAACACAGACGAGTGTTGAAAGACCATGGATGAGTGTCTACACGTTCTAGGATCAATACGAACTAGTATTGATTAACCTGAAGCAAACACGGACGAGTGCTGAAAGACCACAGACGAGTGTCTACATGTTCTAGGATCAATACGAACAAGTATTGTTTAACCTGAAACAAACACGGACGAGTGTTGAAAGATCACAGATGTGTGTCTACACATTCTAGGATCAATACGAACGAGTATTGAATAACTTGAAACAAACACGGACGAGTGTTGAAAGACCACAGACGAGTGTCTACATGTTCTAGGATCAATACGAACGAGTATTGATTAGCCTAAAACAAACACGGACGAGTGTTGAAAGACCACAGATGAGTGTCTACACGTTCTAGGATCAATACTAACGAGTATTGATTAACCTGAAACAAACACGGACGAGTGTTGAAAGACCGCGGACGAGTATCTACACGTTCTAGGATCAATACGAACGAGTATTGATTAACCTGAAATAAACACGGACGAGTGATGGAAGACAACGGACGAGGGTCTACATGTTCTAGGATCAATATGAACGAGTGTTAATTAACCTGAAACAAACGCGAATGAGTGTTGAAAGACCACAGATGAGTGTCTACACGTTCTAGGATCAATACGAACGAGTATTGATTAACCTGAAATAAACACGGACAAGTGATGGAAGACCACGGACGAGTGTCTACATGTTCTAGGATCAATATGAATGAGAATTAATAAACCTGAAACAAACACGAACGAGTGTTGAAAGACCACAGACGAGTGTCTACACGTTCTAGGATCAATACTAACGAGTATTGATTAACCTGAAACAAACACGGAAGAGTGTTGAATGACCACGGATGAGTGTCTACATGTTCTAGGATCAATACGAACGGGTATTGATTAACCTAAAACAAACACAGACGAGTGTTGAAAGACCATGGATGAGTGTCTACACGTTCTAGGATCAATACGAACTAGTATTGATTAACCTGAAACAAACACGGACGAGTGTTGAAAGACCACGGACTAGTGTCTACATGTTCTAGGATCAATACGAACGGGTATTGATTAACCTGAAATAAACACGGACGAGTGCTAAAAGACCACGGACGAGTGTCTATACGTTCTAGGATCAATACGAACGAGTATTGATTAACCTGAACAAACACGGATGAGTGCTGAAAGACCACAGACGAGTGTCTACACGTTCTAGGATCAATACGAATGAGTATTGATTAATCTGAAACAAACACGGACGAGTGTTGAAAGACCACAGATGAGTGTCTACACGTTCTAGGATCAATACGAACGAGTATTGATTAACCTGAAACAAACACGGACGAGTGTTGAAAGACCGCGGACGAGTATCTACACGTTCTAGGATCATTACGAACGAGTATTGATTAACCTGAAATAAACACGGACGAGTGATCGAAGACCACGGACGAGTGTCTACATGTGCTAGGATCAATATGAACGAGTATTAATTAACCTGAAACAAACACGGACGAGTGTTGAAAGACCACGGATGAGTGTCTACATCTTCTAGGATCAATATGAACGAGTATTGATTAACCTGAAACAAACACGGACGAGTGTTGAAAGACCACGGACGAGTGTCTACACATTCTAAGATCAATACAAACGAGTATTTATTAACCTGAAACAAACACGGACGAGTGTTGAAAGACCATGAACGAGTGTCTACACGTTCTAGGATCAATACGAATGAGTATTGATTAACCTGAAACAAACACGAACGAGTGTTGAAAGACCACGGACGAGTGTCTACACGTTCTAGGATCAATACGAACGAGTATTAATTAACCAAAAACAAACACGAACAAGTGTTGAAAGACCACGAATGAGTGTCTACACGTTCTAGGATCACTACGAACGGGTATTGATTAACATGAAATAAACACGGACGAGTGTTGAAAGACCACGGACGAGTGTCTGTATGTTCTAGGATCAATACGAGCGATTATTGATTAACCTGAAACAAACACAGACGAGTGTTGAAACACCAAGGATGAGTGTCTACACATTCTAGGATCAATACGAACGAGTATTAATTAACCTGAAACAAACACAGACAAGTGTTGAAAGACCGCGGATGAGTGTCTACGCTTTCTAGATTCAATACGAACGAGTATTGTTTAACCTGAAACAAACACGGACGAGTGTTGAAAGATCACAGATGTGTGTCTACACATTCTAGGATCAATACGAACGAGTATTGATTGACCTGAAACAAACACGGACGAGTGTTGAAAGACCACAGACGAGTGTCTACATGTTCTAGGATCAATACGAACGAGTATTGATTAGCCTAAAACAAACACGGACGAGTGTTGAAAGACCACAGATGAGTGTATACACATTCTAGGATCAATACGAATGAGTATTGATCAACCTGAAACAAACACGGACGAGTGTTGAAAGACCGCGGACGAGTATCTACACGTTCTAGGATCGATACGAACGAGTATTGATTAACCTGAAATAAACACGGACGAGTGATGGAAGACCACAGACGAGTGTATACATGTTCTAGGATCAATATGAACGAGTATTGATTAACCGGAAACAAACACGAATGAGTGTTGAAAGACCACGGACGAGTGTCTACACGTTCTAGGATCAATACGAACGAGTATTGATTAACCTGAAACAAACACGGACGAGTGTTGAAAGACCACGGATGTGTGTCTACACGTTCTAGGATCAATACGAACGAGTATTGATTAACCTAAAACAAACACAGACGAGTGTTGAAAGACCATGGATGAGTGTCTACACGTTCTAGGATCAATACGAACTAGTATTGATTAACCTGAAGCAAACACGGACGAGTGCTGAAAGACCACAGACGAGTGTCTACATGTTCTAGGATCAATACGAACAAGTATTGTTTAACCTGAAACAAACACGGACGAGTGTTGAAAGATCACAGATGTGTGTCTACACATTCTAGGATCAATACGAACGAGTATTGAATAACTTGAATTAAACACGGACGAGTGTTGAAAGACCACAGACGAGTGTCTACATGTTCTAGGATCAATACGAACGAGTATTAATTAGCCTAAAACAAACACGGACGAGTGTTGAAAGACCACAGATGAGTGTCTACACGTTCTAGGATCAATACTAACGAGTATTGATTAACCTGAAACAAACACGGACGAGTGTTGAAAGACCGCGGACGAGTATCTACACGTTCTAGGATCAATACGAACGAGTATTGATTAACCTGAAATAAACACGGACGAGTGATGGAAGACAACGGACGAGGGTCTACATGTTCTAGGATCAATATGAACGAGTGTTAATTAACCTGAAACAAACACGAATGAGTGTTGAAAGACCACAGACGAGTGTCTACACGTTCTAGGATCAATACGAACGAGTATTGATTAACCTGAAATAAACACGGACAAGTGATGGAAGACCACGGACGAGTGTCTACATGTTCTAGGATCAATATGAATGAGAATTAATAAACCTGAAACAAACACGAACGAGTGTTGAAAGACCACAGACGAGTGTCTACACGTTCTAGGATCAATACTAACGAGTATTGATTAACCTGAAACAAACACGGAAGAGTGTTGAATGACCACGGATGAGTGTCTACATGTTCTAGGATCAATACGAACGGGTATTGATTAACCTAAAACAAACACAGACGAGTGTTGAAAGACCATGGATGAGTGTCTACACGTTCTAGGATCAATACGAACTAGTATTGATTAACCTGAAACAAACACGGACGAGTGTTGAAAGACCACGGACGAGTGTCTACATGTTCTAGGATCAATACGAACGGGTATTGATTAACCTGAAATAAACACGGACGAGTGCTAAAAGACCACGGACGAGTGTCTATACGTTCTAGGATCAATACGAACGAGTATTGATTAACCTGAACAAACACGGACGAGTGCTGAAAGACCACAGACGAGTGTCTACACGTTCTAGGATCAATACGAATGAGTATTGATTAATCTGAAACAAACACGGACGAGTGTTGAAAGACCACAGATGAGTGTCTACACGTTCTAGGATCAATACGAACGAGTATTGATTAACCTGAAACAAACACGGACGAGTGTTGAAAGACCGCGGACGAGTATCTACACGTTCTAGGATCATTACGAACGAGTATTGATTAACCTGAAATAAACACGGACGAGTGATCGAAGACCACGGACGAGTGTCTACATGTGCTAGGATCAATATGAACGAGTATTAATTAACCTGAAACAAACACGGACGAGTGTTGAAAGACCACGGATGAGTGTCTACATCTTCTAGGATCAATATGAACGAGTATTGATTAACCTGAAACAAACACGGACGAGTGTTGAAAGACCACGGACGAGTGTCTACACATTCTAAGATCAATACAAACGAGTATTTATTAACCTGAAACAAACACGGACGAGTGTTGAAAGACCATGAACGAGTGTCTACACGTTCTAGGATCAATACGAATGAGTATTGATTAACCTGAAACAAACACGAACGAGTGTTGAAAGACCACGGACGAGTGTCTACACGTTCTAGGATCAATACGAACGAGTATTAATTAACCAAAAACAAACACGAACAAGTGTTGAAAGACCACGAATGAGTGTCTACACGTTCTAGGATCACTACGAACGGGTATTGATTAACATGAAATAAACACGGACGAGTGTTGAAAGACCACGGACGAGTGTCTGTATGTTCTAGGATCAATACGAGCGATTATTGATTAACCTGAAACAAACACAGACGAGTGTTGAAACACCAAGGATGAGTGTCTACACATTCTAGGATCAATACGAACGAGTATTAATTAACCTGAAACAAACACAGACAAGTGTTGAAAGACCGCGGATGAGTGTCTACGCTTTCTAGATTCAATACGAACGAGTATTGTTTAACCTGAAACAAACACGGACGAGTGTTGAAAGATCACAGATGTGTGTCTACACATTCTAGGATCAATACGAACGAGTATTGATTGACCTGAAACAAACACGGACGAGTGTTGAAAGACCACAGACGAGTGTCTACATGTTCTAGGATCAATACGAACGAGTATTGATTAGCCTAAAACAAACACGGACGAGTGTTGAAAGACCACAGATGAGTGTATACACATTCTAGGATCAATACGAATGAGTATTGATCAACCTGAAACAAACACGGACGAGTGTTGAAAGACCGCGGACGAGTATCTACACGTTCTAGGATCGATACGAACGAGTATTGATTAACCTGAAATAAACACGGACGAGTGATGGAAGACCACAGACGAGTGTATACATGTTCTAGGATCAATATGAACGAGTATTGATTAACCGGAAACAAACACGAATGAGTGTTGAAAGACCACGGACGAGTGTCTACACGTTCTAGGATCAATACGAACGAGTATTGATTAACCTGAAACAAACACGGACGAGTGTTGAAAGACCACGGATGTGTGTCTACACGTTCTAGGATCAATACGAACGAGTATTGATTAACCTAAAACAAACACAGACGAGTGTTGAAAGACCATGGATGAGTGTCTACACGTTCTAGGATCAATACGAACTAGTATTGATTAACCTGAAGCAAACACGGACGAGTGCTGAAAGACCACAGACGAGTGTCTACATGTTCTAGGATCAATACGAACAAGTATTGTTTAACCTGAAACAAACACGGACGAGTGTTGAAAGATCACAGATGTGTGTCTACACATTCTAGGATCAATACGAACGAGTATTGAATAACTTGAAACAAACACGGACGAGTGTTGAAAGACCACAGACGAGTGTCTACATGTTCTACGATCAATACGAACGAGTATTGATTAGCCTAAAACAAACACGGACGAGTGTTGAAAGACCACAGATGAGTGTCTACACGTTCTAGGATCAATACTAACGAGTATTGATTAACCTGAAACAAACACGGACGAGTGTTGAAAGACCGCGGACGAGTATCTACACGTTCTAGGATCAATACGAACGAGTATTGATTAACCTGAAATAAACACGGACGAGTGATGGAAGACAACGGACGAGGGTCTACATGTTCTAGGATCAATATGAACGAGTGTTAATTAACCTGAAACAAACGCGAATGAGTGTTGAAAGACCACAGACGAGTGTCTACACGTTCTAGGATCAATACGAACGAGTATTGATTAACCTGAAATAAACACGGACAAGTGATGGAAGACCACGGACGAGTGTCTACATGTTCTAGGATCAATATGAATGAGAATTAATAAACCTGAAACAAACACGAACGAGTGTTGAAAGACCACAGACGAGTGTCTACACGTTCTAGGATCAATACTAACGAGTATTGATTAACCTGAAACAAACACGGAAGAGTGTTGAATGACCACGGATGAGTGTCTACATGTTCTAGGATCAATACGAACGGGTATTGATTAACCTAAAACAAACACAGACGAGTGTTGAAAGACCATGGATGAGTGTCTACACGTTCTAGGATCAATACGAACTAGTATTGATTAACCTGAAACAAACACGGACGAGTGTTGAAAGACCACGGACTAGTGTCTACATGTTCTAGGATCAATACGAACGGGTATTGATTAACCTGAAATAAACACGGACGAGTGCTAAAAGACCACGGACGAGTGTCTATACGTTCTAGGATCAATACGAACGAGTATTGATTAACCTGAACAAACACGGACGAGTGCTGAAAGACCACAGACGAGTGTCTACACATTCTAGGATCAATACGAATGAGTATTGATTAATCTGAAACAAACACGGACGAGTGTTGAAAGACCACAGATGAGTGTCTACACGTTCTAGGATCAATACGAACGAGTATTGATTAACCTGAAACAAACACGGACGAGTGTTGAAAGACCGCGGACGAGTATCTACACGTTCTAGGATCATTACGAACGAGTATTGATTAACCTGAAATAAACACGGACGAGTGATGGAAGACCACGGACGAGTGTCTACATGTGCTAGGATCAATATGAACGAGTATTAATTAACCTGAAACAAACACGGACGAGTGTTGAAAGACCACGGATGAGTGTCTACATCTTCTAGGATCAATATGAACGAGTATTGATTAACCTGAAACAAACACGGACGAGTGTTGAAAGACCACGGACGAGTGTCTACACATTCTAAGATCAATACAAACGAGTATTTATTAACCTGAAACAAACACGGACTAGTGTTGAAAGACCATGAACGAGTGTCTACACGTTCTAGGATCAATACGAATGAGTATTGATTAACCTGAAACAAACACGGACGAGTGTTGAAAGACCACGGACGAGTGTCTACACGTTCTAGGATCAATACGAACGAGTATTAATTAACCAAAAACAAACACGAACAAGTGTTGAAAGACCACGAATGAGTGTCTACACGTTCTAGGATCACTACGAACGGGTATTGATTAACATGAAATAAACACGGACGAGTGTTGAAAGACCACGGACGAGTGTCTGTATGTTCTAGGATCAATACGAGCGAGTATTGATTAACCTGAAACAAACACAGACGAGTGTTGAAACACCAAGGATGAGTGTCTACACATTCTAGGATCAATACGAACGAGTATTAATTAACCTGAAACAAACACAGACAAGTGTTGAAAGACCGCGGATGAGTGTCTACGCTTTCTAGATTCAATATGAATGAGTATTGTTTAACCTGAAACAAACACGGACGAGTGTTGAAAGATCACAGATGTGTGTCTACACATTCTAGGATCAATACGAACGAGTATTGATTGACCTGAAACAAACACGGACGAGTGTTGAAAGACCACAGACGAGTGTCTACATGTTCTAGGATCAATACGAACGAGTATTGATTAGCCTAAAACAAACACGGACGAGTGTTGAAAGACCACAGATGAGTGTCTACACATTCTAGGATCAATACGAATGAGTATTGATCAACCTGAAACAAACACGGACGAGTGTTGAAAGACCGCGGACGAGTATCTACACGTTCTAGGATCGATACGAACGAGTATTGATTAACCTGAAATAAACACGGACGAGTGATGGAAGACCACAGACGAGTGTATACATGTTCTAGGATCAATATGAACGAGTATTGATTAACCGGAAACAAACACGAATGAGTGTTGAAAGACCACGGACGAGTGTCTACACGTTCTAGGATCAATACGAACGAGTATTGATTAACCTGAAACAAACACGGACGAGTGTTGAAAGACCACGGATGTGTGTCTACACGTTCTAGGATCAATACGAACGAGTATTGATTAACCTAAAACAAACACAGACGAGTGTTGAAAGACCATGGATGAGTGTCTACACGTTCTAGGATCAATACGAACTAGTATTGATTAACCTGAAGCAAACACGGACGAGTGCTGAAAGACCACAGACGAGTGTCTACATGTTCTAGGATCAATACGAACAAGTATTGTTTAACCTGAAACAAACACGGACGAGTGTTGAAAGATCACAGATGTGTGTCTACACATTCTAGGATCAATACGAACGAGTATTGAATAACTTGAAACAAACACGGACGAGTGTTGAAAGACCACAGACGAGTGTCTACATGTTCTAGGATCAATACGAACGAGTATTGATTAGCCTAAAACAAACACGGACGAGTGTTGAAAGACCAAAGATGAGTGTCTACACGTTCTAGGATCAATACGAACGAGTATTGATTAACCTGAAACAAACACGGACGAGTGTTGAAAGACCGCGGACGAGTATCTACACGTTCTAGGATCAATACGAACGAGTATTGATTAACCTGAAATAAACACGGACGAGTGATGGAAGACAACGGACGAGGGTCTACATGTTCTAGGATCAATATGAACGAGTGTTAATTAACCTGAAACAAACGCGAATGAGTGTTGAAAGACCACAGACGAGTGTCTACACGTTCTAGGATCAATACGAACGAGTATTGATTAACCTGAAATAAACACGGACAAGTGATGGAAGACCACGGACGAGTGTCTACATGTTCTAGGATCAATATGAATGAGAATTAATAAACCTGAAACAAACACGAACGAGTGTTGAAAGACCACAGACGAGTGTCTACACGTTCTAGGATCAATACTAACGAGTATTGATTAACCTGAAACAAACACGGAAGAGTGTTGAATGACCACGGATGAGTGTCTACATGTTCTAGGATCAATACGAACGAGTATTGATTAACCTAAAACAAACACAGACGAGTGTTGAAAGACCATGGACGAGTGTCTACACGTTCTAGGATCAATACGAACTAGTATTGATTAACCTGAAACAAACACGGACGAGTGTTGAATGACCACGGACGAGTGTCTACATGTTCTAGGATCAATACGAACGGGTATTGATTAACCTGAAATAAACACGGACGAGTGCTAAAAGACCACGGACGAGTGTCTATACGTTCTAGGATCAATACGAACGAGTATTGATTAACCAGGACAAACACGGACGAGTGCTGAAAGAACACAGACGAGTGTCTACACGTTCTAGGATCAATACGAATGAGTATTGATTAATCTGAAACAAACACGGACGAGTGTTGAAAGACCACAGATGAGTGTCTTCACGTTCTAGGATCATTACGAACGAGTATTGATTAACCTGAAATAAACACGGACGAGTGATGGAAGACCACGGACGAGTGTCTACATGTTCTAGGATCAAGATGAACGAGTATTAATTAACCTGAAACAAACACGGACGAGTGTTGAAAGACCACGGATGAGTGTCTACATGTTCTAGGATCAATATAAACGAGTATTGATTAACCTGAAACAAACACGGACGAGTGTTGAAAGACCACGGACGAGTGTCTACACGTTCTAGGATCAATACGAACGAGTATTAATTAACCAAAAACAAACACGAACGAGTGTTGAAAGACCACGAATGAGTGTCTACACGTTCTAGGATCAATACGAATGAGTATTGATTAACATGAAATAAACACGGACGAGTGTTGAAAGACCACGGACGAGTGTCTGTATGTTCTAGGATCAATACGAGCGAGTATTGATTAACCTGAAACAAACACAGACGAGTGTTGAAACACCAAGGATGAGTGTCTACACATTCTAGGATCAATACGAACGAGTATTGTTTAACCTGAAACAAACACGGACGAGTGTTGAAAGATCACAGATGTGTGTCTACACATTCTAGGATCAATACGAACGAGTATTGATTAACGTGAAACAAACACGGACGAGTGTTGAAAGACCACAGACGAGTGTCTACATGTTCTAGGATCAATACGAACGAGTATTGATTAGCCTAAAACAAACACAGACGAGTGTTGAAAGACCACAGATGAGTGTCTACACGTTCTAGGATCAATACGAACGAGTATTGATTAACCTGAAATAAACACGGACGAGTGATGGAAGACCACGGACGACTGTCTACATGTTCTAGGATCAATATGAACGAGTATTGATTAACCTGAAACAAACACGAATGAGTGTTGAAAGACCGCGGACGAGTATCTACACGTTCTAGGATCAATACGAACGAGTATTGATTAACCTGAAACAAACACGGACGAGTGTTGAAAGACCGCGGACGAGTATCTACACGTTCTAGGATCAATACGAACGAGTATTGATTAACCTGAAATAAACACGGACGAGTGATGGAAGACAACGGACGAGGGTCTACATGTTCTAGGATCAATATGAACGAGTGTTGATTAACCTGAAACAAACGCGAATGAGTGTTGAAAGACCACGGACGAGTGTCTACACGTTCTAGGATCAATACGAACGAGTATTGATTAACCTGAAATAAACACGGACAAGTGATGGAAGACCACGGACGAGTGTCTACATGTTCTAGGATCAATATGAATGAGTATTAATTAACCTGAAACAAACACGAACGAGTGTTGAAAGACCACAGACGAGTGTCTACACGTTCTAGGATCAATACGAACGAGTATTGATTAACCTGAAACAAACACGGAAGAGTGTTGAATGACCACGGATGAGTGTCTACATGTTCTAGGATCAATACGAACGAGTATTGATTAACCTAAAACAAACACAGACGAGTGTTGAAAGACCATGGATGAGTGTCTACACGTTCTAGGATCAATACGAACTAGTATTGATTAACCTGAAACAAACACGGACGAGTGTTGAAAGACCACGGACGAGTGTCTACATGTTCTAGGATCAATACGAACGGGTATTGTTAACCTGAAATAAACACGGACGAGTGCTAAAAGACCACGGACGAGTGTCTACACGTTCTAGGATCAATACGAACGAGTATTGATTAACCTGAACAAACACGGACGAGTGCTGAAAGACCACAGACGAGTGTCTACACGTTCTAGGATCAATACGAATGAGTATTGATTAATCTGAAACAAACACGGACGAGTGTTGAAAGACCACAAATGAGTGTCTACACGTTCTAGGATCAATACGAACGAGTATTGATTAACCTGAAATAAACACGGACGAGTGTTGAAAGACCGCGGACGAGTATCTACACGTTCTAGGATCAATACGAACGAGTATTGATTAACCTGAAACAAACACGGATGAGTGTTGAAAGACCGCGGACGAGTATCTACACGTTCTAGGATAAAAACGAACGAGTATTGATTAACCTGAAATAAACACGGACGAGTGATGGAAGACCACGGACGAGTGTCTACATGTTCTAGGATCAATATGAACGAGTATTGATTAACCTGAACCAAACACGAATGAGTGTTGAAAGACCGCGGACGAGTATCTACACGTTCTAGGATCAATACGAACGAGTATTGATTAACCTGAAACAAACACGGACGAGTGTTGAAAGACCGCGGACGAGTATCTACACGTTCTAGGATCAATACGAACGAGTATTGATTAACCTGAAATAAACACGGACGAGTGATGGAAGACAACGGATGAGGGTCTACATGTTCTAGGATCAATATGAACGAGTGTTGATTAACCTGAAACAAACGCGAATGAGTGTTGAAAGACCACGGACGAGTGTCTACACATTCTAGGATCAATACGACCGAGTATTGATTAACCTGAAATAAACACGGACAAGTGATGGAAGACCACGGACGAGTGTCTACATGTTCTAGGATCAATATGAATGAGTATTAATTAACCTGAAACAAACACGAACGAGTGTTGAAAGACCACAGACGAGTGTCTACACGTTCTAGGATCAATACGAACGAGTATTGATTAACCTGAAACAAACACGGAAGAGTGTTGAATGACCACGGATGAGTGTCTACATGTTCTAGGATCAATACGAACGAGTATTGATTAACCTAAAACAAACACAGACGAGTGTTGAAAGACCATGGATGAGTGTCTACACGTTCTAGGATCAATACGAACTAGTATTGATTAACCTGAAACAAACACGGACGAGTGTTGAAAGACCACGGACGAGTGTCTACATGTTCTAGGATCAATACGAACGGGTATTGATTAACCTGAAATAAACACGGACGAGTGCTAAAAGACCACGGACGAGTGTCTACACGTTCTAGGATCAATACGAACGAGTATTGATTAACCTGAACAAACACGGACAAGTGCTGAAAGACCACAGACGAGTGTCTACACGTTCTAGGATCAATACGAATGAGTATTGATTAATCTGAAACAAACACGGACGAGTGTTGAAAGATCACAAATGAGTGTCTACACGTTCTAGGATCAATACGAACGAGTATTGATTAACCTGAAATAAACACGGACGAGTGTTGAAAGACCGCGGATGAGTATCTACACGTTCTAGGATCAATACGAACGAGTGTTGATTAACCTGAAACAAACACGGACGAGTGTTGAAAGACCGCGGACGAGTATCTACACGTTCTAGGATCAATACGAACGAGTATTGATTAACCTGAAATAAACACGGACGAGTGATGGAAGACCACGGACGAGTGTCTACATGTTCTAGAATCAATATGAACGAGTATTGATTAACCTGAAACAAACACGAATGAGTGTTGAAAGACCGCGGACGAGTATCTACATGTTCTAGGATCAATACGAACGAGTATTGATTAACCTGAAACAAACACGGACGAGTGTTGAAAGACCGCGGACGAGTATCTACACGTTCTAGGATCAATACGAACGAGTATTGATTAACCTGAAATAAACACGGACGAGTGATGGAAGACAACGGACGAGGGTCTGCATGTTCTAGGATCAATATGAACGAGTGTTGATTAACCTGAAACAAACGCGAATGAGTGTTGAAAGACCACGGACGAGTGTCTACACATTCTAGGATCAATACGAACGAGTATTGATTAACCTGAAACAAACACGGAAGAGTGTTGAATGACCACGGATGAGTGTCTACATGTCCTAGGATCAATACGAACGAGTATTGATTAACCTAAAACAAACACAGACGAGTGTTGAAAGACCATGGATGAGTGTCTACACGTTCTAGGATCAATACAAACTAGTATTGATTAACTTGAAACAAACACGGAGGAGTGTTGAAAGACCACGGACGAGTGTCTACATGTTCTAGGAACAATACGAACGGGTTTTGATTAACCTGAAATAAACACGGACGAGTGCTAAAAGACCACGGACGAGTGTCTACACGTTCTAGGATCAATACAAACGAGTATTGATTAACCTGAACAAACACGGACGAGTGCTGAAAGACCACAGACGAGTGTCTACACGTTCTAGGATCAATACGAATGAGTATTGATTAATCTGAAACAAACACGGACGAGTGTTGAAAGACCACAAATGAGTGTCTACACGTTCTAGGATCAATACGAACGAGTATTGATTAACCTGAAATAAACACGGACGAGTGTTGAAAGACCGCGGACGAGTATCTACACGTTCTAGGATCAATACGAACGAGTATTGATTAACCTGAAACAAACATGGACGAGTGTTGAAAGACCGCGGACGAGTATCTACACGTTCTAGGATCAATACGAACGAGTATTGATTAACCTGAAATAAACACGGACGAGTGATGGAAGACCACGGACGAGTGTCTACATGTTCTAGAATCAATATGAACGAGTATTGATTAACCTGAAACAAACACGAATGAGTGTTGAAAGACCGCGGACGAGTATCTACATGTTCTAGGATCAATACGAACGAGTATTGATTAACCTGAAACAAACACGGACGAGTGTTGAAAGACCGCGGACGAGTATCTACACGTTCTAGGATCAATACGAACGAGTATTGATTAACCTGAAATAAACACGGACGAGTGATGGAAGACAACAGATGAGGGTCTACATGTTCTAGGATCAATATGAACGAGTGTTGATTAACCTGAAACAAACGCGAATGAGTGTTGAAAGACCACGGACGAGTGTCTACACGTTCTAGGATCAATACGAACGAGTATTGATTAACCTGAAATAAACACGGACAAGTGATGGAAGACCACGGACGAGTGTCTACATGTTCTAGGATCAATATGAATGAGTATTAATTAACCTGAAACAAACACGAACGAGTGTTGAAAGACCACAGACGAGTGTCTACACGTTCTAGGATCAATACGAACGAGTATTGATTAACCTGAAACAAACACGGAAGAGTGTTGAATGACCACGGATGAGTGTCTACATGTCCTAGGATCAATACGAACGAGTATTGATTAACCTAAAATAAACACAGACGAGTGTTGAAAGACCATGGATGAGTGTCTACACGTTCTAGGATCAATACAAACTAGTATTGATTAACTTGAAACAAACACGGACGAGTGTTGAAAGACCACGGACGAGTGTCTACATGTTCTAGGATCAATACGAACGGGTTTTGATTAACCTGAAATAAACACGGACGAGTGCTAAAAGACCACGGACGAGTGTCTACACGTTCTAGGATCAATACAAACGAGTATTGATTAACCTGAACAAACACGGACGAGTGCTGAAAGACCACAGACGAGTGTCTACACGTTCTAGGATCAATACGAATGAGTATTGATTAATCTGAAACAAACACGGACGAGTGTTGAAAGACCACAAATGAGTGTCTACACGTTCTAGGATCAATACGAACGAGTATTGATTAACCTGAAATAAACACGGACGAGTGTTGAAAGACCGCGGACGAGTATCTACACGTTCTAGGATCAATACGAACGAGTATTGATTAACCTGAAACAAACACGGACGAGTGTTGAAAGACCGCGGACGAGTATCTACACGTTCTAGGATTAATACGAACGAGTATTGATTAACCTGAAATAAACACGGACGAGTGATGGAAGACCACAGACGAGTGTCTACATGTTCTAGGATCAATATGAACGAGTATTGATTAACCTGAAACAAACACGAATGAGTGTTGAAAGACCGCGGACGAGTATCTACATGTTCTAGGATCAATACGAACGAGTATTGATTAACCTGAAACAAACACGGACGAGTGTTGAAAGACCGCGGACGAGTATCTACACGTTCTAGGACCAATACGAACGAGTATTGATTAACCTGAAATAAACACGGACGAGTGATGGAAGACAACGGACGAGGGTCTGCATGTTCTAGGATCAATATGAACGAGTGTTGATTAACCTGAAACAAACGCGAATGAGTGTTGAAAGACCACGGACGAGTGTCTACACATTCTAGGATCAATACGAACGAGTATTGATTAACCTGAAACAAACACGGAAGAGTGTTGAATGACCACGGATGAGTGTCTACATGTCCTAGGATCAATACGAACGAGTATTGATTAACCTAAAACAAACACAGACGAGTGTTGAAAGACCATGGATGAGTGTCTACACGTTCTAGGATCAATACAAACTAGTATTGATTAACTTGAAACAAACACGGAGGAGTGTTGAAAGACCACGGACGAGTGTCTACATGTTCTAGGAACAATACGAACGGGTTTTGATTAACCTGAAATAAACACGGACGAGTGCTAAAAGACCACGGACGAGTGTCTACACGTTCTAGGATCAATACAAACGAGTATTGATTAACCTGAACAAACACGGACGAGTGCTGAAAGACCACAGACGAGTGTCTACACGTTCTAGGATCAATACGAATGAGTATTGATTAATCTGAAACAAACACGGACGAGTGTTGAAAGACCACAAATGAGTGTCTACACGTTCTAGGATCAATACGAACGAGTATTGATTAACCTGAAATAAACACGGACGAGTGTTGAAAGACCGCGGACGAGTATCTACACGTTCTAGGATCAATACGAACGAGTATTGATTAACCTGAAACAAACATGGACGAGTGTTGAAAGACCGCGGACGAGTATCTACACGTTCTAGGATCAATACGAACGAGTATTGATTAACCTGAAATAAACACGGACGAGTGATGGAAGACCACGGACGAGTGTCTACATGTTCTAGAATCAATATGAACGAGTATTGATTAACCTGAAACAAACACGAATGAGTGTTGAAAGACCGCGGACGAGTATCTACATGTTCTAGGATCAATACGAACGAGTATTGATTAACCTGAAACAAACACGGACGAGTGTTGAAAGACCGCGGACGAGTATCTACACGTTCTAGGATCAATACGAACGAGTATTGATTAACCTGAAATAAACACGGACGAGTGATGGAAGACAACAGATGAGGGTCTACATGTTCTAGGATCAATATGAACGAGTGTTGATTAACCTGAAACAAACGCGAATGAGTGTTGAAAGACCACGGACGAGTGTCTACACGTTCTAGGATCAATACGAACGAGTATTGATTAACCTGAAATAAACACGGACAAGTGATGGAAGACCACGGACGAGTGTCTACATGTTCTAGGATCAATATGAATGAGTATTAATTAACCTGAAACAAACACGAACGAGTGTTGAAAGACCACAGACGAGTGTCTACACGTTCTAGGATCAATACGAACGAGTATTGATTAACCTGAAACAAACACGGAAGAGTGTTGAATGACCACGGATGAGTGTCTACATGTCCTAGGATCAATACGAACGAGTATTGATTAACCTAAAATAAACACAAACGAGTGTTGAAAGACCATGGATGAGTGTCTACACGTTCTAGGATCAATACAAACTAGTATTGATTAACTTGAAACAAACACGGACGAGTGTTGAAAGACCACGGACGAGTGTCTACATGTTCTAGGATCAATACGAACGGGTTTTGATTAACCTGAAATAAACACGGACGAGTGCTAAAAGACCACGGACGAGTGTCTACACGTTCTAGGATCAATACAAACGAGTATTGATTAACCTGAACAAACACGGACGAGTGCTGAAAGACCACAGACGAGTGTCTACACGTTCTAGGATCAATACGAATGAGTATTGATTAATCTGAAACAAACACGGACGAGTGTTGAAAGACCACAAATGAGTGTCTACACGTTCTAGGATCAATACGAACGAGTATTGATTAACCTGAAATAAACACGGACGAGTGTTGAAAGACCGCGGACGAGTATCTACACGTTCTAGGATCAATACGAACGAGTATTGATTAACCTGAAACAAACACGGACGAGTGTTGAAAGACCGCGGACGAGTATCTACACGTTCTAGGATTAATACGAACGAGTATTGATTAACCTGAAATAAACACGGACGAGTGATGGAAGACCACAGACGAGTGTCTACATGTTCTAGGATCAATATGAACGAGTATTGATTAACCTGAAACAAACACGAATGAGTGTTGAAAGACCGCGGACGAGTATCTACACATTCTAGGATCAATACGAACGAGTATTGATTAACCTGAAACAAACACGGACGAGTGTTGAAAGACCGCGGACGAGTATCTACACGTTCTAGGATCAATACGAACGAGTATTGATTAACCTGAAATAAACACGGACGAGTGATGGAAGACAACAGACGAGGGTCTACATGTTCTAGGATCAATATGAACGAGTGTTGATTAACCTGAAACAAACGCGAATGAGTGTTGAAAGACCACGGACGAGTGTCTACACGTTCTAGGATCAATACGAACGAGTATTGATTAACCTGAAATAAACACGGACAAGTGATGGAAGACCACGGACGAGTGTCTACATGTTCTAGGATCAATATGAATGAGTATTAATTAACCTGAAACAAACACGAACGAGTGTTCAAAGACCACAGACGAGTGTCTACACGTTCTAGGATCAATACGAACGAGTATTAATTAACCTGAAACAAACACGGAAGAGTGTTGAATGACCACGGATGAGTGTCTACATGTTCTAGGATCAATACGAACGAGTATTGATTAACCTAAAACAAACACAGACGAGTGTTGAAAGACCATGGATGAGTGTCTACACGTTCTAGGATCAATATGAACTAGTATTGATTAACCTGAAACAAACACGTACGAGTGTTGAAAGACCACGGACGAGTGTCTACATGTTCTAGGATCAATACGAACGGGTATTGATTAACCTGAAATAAACACGGACGAGTGTTGAAAGACCGCGGACGAGTGTCTACACGTTCTAGGATCAATACGAACGAGTATTGATTAACCAGAAACAAACACGGACGAGTGTTGAAAGACCGCGGACGAGTATCTACACGTTCTAGGATCAATACGAACTAGTATTGATTAACTTGAAATAAACACGGACGAGTGATGGCAGACAACGGACGAGGGTCTACATGTTCTAGGATCAATATGAACGAGTGTTGATTAACCTGAAATAAACACGGACGAGTGATGGAAGACAACGGACGAGGGTCTACATGTTCTAGGATCAATATGAACGAGTGTTGATTAACCTGAAACAAACGCGAATGAGTGTTGAAAGACCACGGACGAGTGTCTACACGTTCTAGGATCAATACGAACGAGTATTGATTAACCTGAAATAAACACGGACAAGTGATGGAAGACCACAGACGAGTGTCTACATGTTCTAGGATCAATATGAATGAGTATTAATTAACCTGAAACAAACACGAACGAGTGTTGAAAGACCACAGACGAGTGTCTACACGTTCTAGGATCAATACGAACGAGTATTGATTAACCTGAAACAAACACGGAAGAGTGTTGAATGACCACGGATGAGTGTCTACATGTTCTAGGATCAATACGAACGAGTATTGATTAACCTAAAACAAACACAGACGAGTGTTGAAAGACCATGAATGAGTGTCTACACGTTCTAGGATCAATTCGAACTAGTATTGATTAACCTGAAACAAACACGGACGAGTGTTGAAAGACCACGGACGAGTGTCTACATGTTCTAGGATCAATACGAACGAGTATTGATAAACCTGAAATAAACACGGACGAGTGTTGAAAGACCGCGGACGAGTATCTACACGTTCTAGGATCAATACGAAAGAGTATTGATTAACCTGAAACAAACACGGACGAGTGTTGAAAGACCGCGGACGAGTATCTACACGTTCTATGATCAATACGAACGAGTATTGATTAACCTGAAATAAACACGGACGAGTGATGGAAGACAACGGACGAGGGTCTACATGTTCTAGGATCAATATGAACGAGTGTTGATTAACCTGAAACAAACGCGAATGAGTGTTGAAAGACCACGGACGAGTGTCTACACGTTCTAGGATCAATACGAACGAGTATTGATTAACCTGAAATAAACACGGACAAGTGATGAAAGACCACGGACGAGTGTCTACATGTTCTAGGATCAATATGAAAGAGTATTAATTAACCTGAAACAAACACGAACGAGTGTTGAAAGACCACAGACGAGTGTCTACACGTTCTAGGATCAATACGAACGAGTATTGATTAACCTGAAACAAACACGGAAGAGTGTTGAATGACCACGGATGAGTGTCTACATGTTCTAGGATCAATACGAACGAGTATTGATTAACCTAAAACAAACACAGACGAGTGTTGAAAGACCATGGATGAGTGTCTACACGTTCTAGGATCAATACGAACGAGTATTGATTAACCTGAAATAAACACGGACGAGTGTTAAAAGACCGCGGACGAGTATCTACACGTTCTAGGATCAATACGAACGAGTATTGATTAACCTGAAACAAACACGGACGAGTAGTGAAAGACCGCGGACGAGTATCTACACGTTCTAGGATCAATACGAACGAGTATTGATTAACCTGAAACAAACACAGACGAGTGTTGAAAGACCCCGGACGAGTATCTACACGTTCTAGGATCAATACGAACGAGTATTGATTAACCTGAAATAAACACGGACGAGTGATGGAAGACAACGGACGAGGGTCTACATGTTCTAGGATCAATATGAACGAGTGTTGATTAACCTGAAACAAACGCGAATGAGTGTTGAAAGACCACGGACGAGTGTCTACACGTTCTAGGATCAATACGAACGAGTATTGATTAACCTGAAATAAACACGGACAAGTGATGGAAGACCACGGACGAGTGTCTACATGTTCTAGGATCAATATGAAAGAGTATTAATTAACCTGAAACAAACACGAACGAGTGTTGAAAGACCACAGACGAGTGTCCACACGTTCTAGGATCAATACGAACGAGTATTGATTAACCTGAAACAAACACGGAAGAGTGTTGAATGACCACGGATGAGTGTCTACATGTTCTAGGATCAATACGAACGAGTATTGATTAACCTAAAACAAACACAGACGAGTGTTGAAAGACCATGGATGAGTGTCTACACGTTCAAGGATCAATACGAACTAGTATTGATTAACCTGAAACAAACACGGACGAGTGTTGAAAGACCACGGACGAGTGTCTACATGTTCTAGGATCAATACGAACGAGTATTGATTAACCTGAAATAAACACGGACGAGTGATGGAAGACAACGGACGAGGGTCTACATGTTCTAGGATCAATATGAACGAGTGTTGATTAACCTGAAACAAACGCGAATGAGTGTTGAAAGACCACGGACGAGTGTCTACACGTTCTAGGATCAATACGAACGAGTATTGATTAACCTGAAATAAACACGGACAAGTGATGGAAGACCACGGACGAGTGTCTACATGTTCTAGGATCAATATGAATGAGTATTAATTAACCTAAAACAAACACGAACGAGTGTTGAAAGACCACAGACGAGTGTCTACACGTTCTAGGATCAATACGAACGAGTATTGATTAACCTGAAACAAACACGGATGAGTGTTGAAAGCCCACGGATGAGTGTCTACATGTTCTAGGATCAATACGAACGAGTATTGATTAACCTAAAACAAACACAGACGAGTGTTGAAAGACCATGGATGAGTGTCTACACGTTCTAGGATCAATTCGAACTAGTATTGATTAACCTGAAACAAACACGGACGAGTGTTGAAAGACCACGGACGAGTGTCTACATGTTCTAGGATCAATACGAACGAGTATTGATTAACCTGAAATAAACACGGACGAGTGTTGAAAGACCGCGGACGAGTATCTACACGTTCTAGGATCAATACGAACGAGTATTGATTAACCTGAAATAAACACGGACGAGTGATGGAAGACAACGGACGAGGGTCTACATGTTCTAGGATCAATATGAATGAGTGTTGATTAACCTGAAACAAACGTGAATGAGTGTTGAAAGACCACGGACGAGTGTCTACACGTTCTAGGATCAATACGAACGAGTATTGATAAACCTGAAATAAACACGGACAAGTTATGAAAGACCACGGACGAGTGTCTACATGTTCTAGGATCAATATGAAAGAGCATTAATTAACCTGAAACAAACACGAACGAGTGTTGAAAGACCACATACGAGTGTCTACACGTTCTAGGATCAATACGAACGAGTATTGATTAACCTGAAACAAACACGGAAGAGTGTTGAATGACCACAGATGAGTGTCTACATGTTCTAGGATCAATACGAACGAGTATTGATTAACCTAAAACAAACACAGACGAGTGTTGAAAGACCATGGATGAGTGTCTACACGTTCTAGGATCAATACGAACTAGTATTGATTAACCTGAAATAAACACGGACGAGTGTTGAAAGACGACGGACGAGTGTCTACATGTTCTAGGATCAATACGAACGGGTATTGATTAACCTAAAATAAACACGGACGAGTGTTGAAAGACTGCGGACGAGTGTCTACACGTTCTAGGATCAATACGAACGAGTATTGATTAACCTGAAACAAACACGGACGAGTGTTGAAAGACTGCGGACGAGTATCTACACGTTCTAGGATCAATACGAACTAGTATTGATTAACCTGAAATAAACACGGACGAGTGATGGAAGACAACGGACGAGGGTCTACATGTTCTAGGATCAATATGAACTAGTATTGATTAACCTGAAACAAACACGGACGAGTGTTGAAAGACCACGGACGAGTATCTACACGTTCTAGGATCAATACGAGCGAGTATTGATTAACCTGAAACATACGCGAATGAGTGTTGAAAGACCACGGACGATTGTCTACACGTTTAGGATCAATACGAACGAGTACTGATTAACCTGAAATAAACACGGACAAGTGATGGAAGACCACGGACGAGTGTCTACATGTTCAAGGATCAATATGAATGAGTATTAATTAACCTGAAACAAACACGAACGAGTGTTGAAAGACCACAGACGAGTGTCTACACGTTCTAGGATCAATACGAACGAGTATTGATTAACCTGAAACAAACACGGAAGAGTGTTGAATGACCACGGATGAGTGTCTACATGTTCTAGGATCAATACGAACGAGTATTGATTAACCTAAAACAAACACAGACGAGTGTTGAAAGACCATGGATGAGTGTCTACACGTTCTAGGATCAATACGAACTAGTATTGATTAACCTGAAACAAACACGGACGAGTGTTGAAAGACCACGGACGAGTGTCTACATGTTCTAGGATCAATACGAACGAGTATTGATTAACCTGAAATAAACACGGACGAGTGATGGAAGACAACGGACGAGGGTCTACATGTTCTAGGATCAATATGAACGAGTGTTGATTAACCTGAAACAAACGCGAATGAGTGTTAAAAGACCACGGACGAGTGTCTACACGTTCTAGGATCAATACGAACGAGTATTGATTAACCTGAAATAAACACGGACAAGTGATGGAAGACCACGGACGAGTGTCTACATGTTCTAGGATCAATATGAATGAGTATTAATTAACCTGAAACAAACACGAACGAGTGTTGAAAGACCACAGACGAGTGTCTACACGTTCTAGGATCAATACGAACGAGTATTGATTAACCTGAAACAAACACGGATGAGTGTTGAAAGACCACGGATGAGTGTCTACATGTTCTAGGATCAATACGAACGAGTATTGATTAACCTAAAACAAACACAGACGAGTGTTGAAAGACCATGGATGAGTGTCTACACGTTCTAGGATCAATTCGAACTAGTATTGATTAACCTGAAACAAACACGGACGAGTGTTGAAAGACCACTGACGAGTGTCTACATGTTCTAGGATCAATACGAACGAGTATTGATTAACCTGAAATAAATACGGACGAGTGTTGAAAGACCGCGGACGAGTATCTACACGTTCTAGGATCAATACGAATGAGTATTGATTAACCTGAAATAAACACGTACGAGTGATGGAAGACAACGGACGAGGGTCTACATGTTCTAGGATCAATATGAATGAGTGTTGATTAACCTGAAACAAACGCGAATGAGTGTTGAAAGACCACGGACGAGTGTCTACACGTTCTAGGATCAATACGAACGAGTATTGATTAACCTGAAATAAACACGGACAAGTGATGGAAGACCACAGACGAGTGTCTACATGTTCTAGGATAAAAATGAAAGAGTATTAATTAACCTGAAACAAACACGAACGAGTGTTGAAAGACCACAGACGAGTGTCCACACGTTCTAGGATCAATACGAATGAGTATTGATTAACCTGAAACAAACACGGAAGAGTGTTGAATGACCACGGATGAGTGTCTACATGTTCTAGGATCAATACGAACGAGTATTGATTAACCTAAAACAAACACAGACGAGTGTTGAAAGACCATGGATGAGTGTCTACACGTTCAAGGATTAATACGAACTAGTATTGATTAACCTGAAACAAACACGGACGAGTGTTGAAAGACCACGGACGAGTGTCTACATGTTCTAGGATCAATACGAACGAGTATTGATTAACCTGAAATAAACACGGACGAGTGATGGAAGACAACGGACGAGGGTCTACATGTTCTAGGATCAATATGAACGAGTGTTGATTAACCTGAAACAAATGCGAATGAGTGTTGAAAGACCACGGACGAGTGTCTACACGTTCTAGGATCAATACGAACGAGTATTGATTAACCTGAAATAAACACGGACAAGTGATGGAAGACCACGGACGAGTGTCTACATGTTCTAGGATCAATATGAATGAGTATTAATTAACCTGAAACAAACACGAACGAGTGTTGAAAGACCACAGACGAGTGTCTACACGTTCTAGGATCAATACGAACGAGTATTGATTAACCTGAAACAAACACGGATGAGTGTTGAAAGCCCACGGATGAGTGTCTACATGTTCTAGGATCAATACGAACGAGTATTGATTAACCTAAAACAAACACAGACGAGTGTTGAAAGACCATGGATGAGTGTCTACACGTTCTAGGATCAATTCGAACTAGTATTGATTAACCTGAAACAAACACGGACGAGTGTTGAAAGACCACGGACGAGTGTCTACATGTTCTAGGATCAATACGAACGAGTATTGATTAACCTGAAATAAACACGGACGAGTGTTGAAAGACCGCGGACGAGTATCTACACGTTCTAGGATCAATACGAACGAGTATTGATTAACCTGAAATAAACACGGACGAGTGATGGAAGACAACGGACGAGGGTCTACATGTTCTAGGATCAATATGAATGAGTGTTGATTAACCTGAAACAAACGCGAATGAGTGTTGAAAGACCACGGACGAGTGTCTACACGTTCTAGGATCAATACGAACGAGTATTGATTAACCTGAAATAAACACGGACAAGTGATGAAAGACCACGGACGAGTGTCTACATGTTCTAGGATCAATATGAAAGAGTATTAATTAACCTGAAACAAACACGAACGAGTGTTGAAAGACCACAGACGAGTGTCTACACGTTCTAGGATCAATACGAACGAGTATTGATTAACCTGAAACAAACACGGAAGAGTGTTGAATGACCACAGATGAGTGTCTACATGTTCTAGGATCAATACGAACGAGTATTGATTAACCTAAAACAAACACAGACGAGTGTTGAAAGACCATGGATGAGTGTCTACACGTTCTAGGATCAATACGAACTAGTATTGATTAACCTGAAATAAACACGGACGAGTGTTGAAAGACGATGGACGAGTGTCTACATGTTCTAGGATCAATACGAACGGGTATTGATTAACCTAAAATAAACACGGACGAGTGTTGAAAGACTGCGGACGAGTGTCTACACGTTCTAGGATCAATACGAACGAGTATTGATTAACCTGAAACAAACACGGACGAGTGTTGAAAGACTGCGGACGAGTATCTACACGTTCTAGGATCAATACGAACTAGTATTGATTAACCTGAAATAAACACGGACAAGTGATGGAAGACCACGGACGAGTGTCTACATGTTCTAGGATCAATATGAATGAGTATTAATTAACCTGAAACAAACACGGACGAGTGTTGAAAGACCACGGACGAGTGTCTACACGTTCTAGGATCAATACGAACGAGTATTGATTAACCTGAAACAAACACGGAAGAGTGTTGAATGACCACGGATGAGTGTCTACATGTTCTAGGATCAATACGAACGAGTATTGATTAACCTAAAACAAACACAGACGAGTGTTGAAAGACCATGGATGAGTGTCTACACGTTCTAGGATCAATACGAACTAGTATTGATTAACCTGAAACAAACACGGACGAGTGTTGAAAGACCACGGACGAGTGTCTACATGTTCTAGGATCAATACGAACGAGTATTGATTAACCTGAAATAAACACGGACGAGTGATGGAAGACAACGGACGAGGGTCTACATGTTCTAGGATCAATATGAACGAGTGTTGATTAACCTGAAACAAATGCGAATGAGTGTTAAAAGACCACGGACGAGTGTCTACACGTTCTAGGATCAATACGAACGAGTATTGATTAACCTGAAATAAACACGGACAAGTGATGGAAGACCACGGACGAGTGTCTACATGTTCTAGGATCAATATGAATGAGTATTAATTAACCTGAAACAAACACGAACGAGTGTTGAAAGACCACAGACGAGTGTCTACACGTTCTAGGATCAATACGAACGAGTATTGATTAACCTGAAACAAACACGGATGAGTGTTGAAAGACCACGGATGAGTGTCTACATGTTCTAGGATCAATACGAACGAGTATTGATTAACCTAAAACAAACACAGACGAGTGTTGAAAGACCATGGATGAGTGTCTACACGTTCTAGGATCAATTCGAACTAGTATTGATTAACCTGAAACAAACACGGACGAGTGTTGAAAGACCACTGACGAGTGTCTACATGTTCTAGGATCAATACGAACGAGTATTGATTAACCTGAAATAAACACGGACGAGTGTTGAAAGACCGCGGACGAGTATCTACACGTTCTAGGATCAATACGAATGAGTATTGATTAACCTGAAATAAACACGTACGAGTGATGGAAGACAACGGACGAGGGTCTACATGTTCTAGGATCAATATGAATGAGTGTTGATTAACCTGAAACAAACGCGAATGAGTGTTGAAAGACCACGGACGAGTGTCTACACGTTCTAGGATCAATACGAACGAGTATTGATTAACCTGAAATAAACACGGACAAGTGATGGAAGACCACAGACGAGTGTCTACATGTTCTAGGATCAATATGAAAGAGTATTAATTAACCTGAAACAAACACGAACGAGTGTTGAAAGACCACAGACGAGTGTCCACACGTTCTAGGATCAATACGAATGAGTATTGATTAACCTGAAACAAACACGGAAGAGTGTTGAATGACCACGGATGAGTGTCTACATGTTCTAGGATCAATACGAACTAGTATTGATTAACCTGAAATAAACACGGACGAGTGATGGAAGACAACGGACGAGGGTCTACATGTTCTAGGATCAATATGAACTAGTATTGATTAACCTGAAACAAACACGGACGAGTGTTGAAAGACCACGGACGAGTATCTACACGTTCTAGGATCAATACGAGCGAGTATTGATTAACCTGAAACAAACGCGAATGAGTGTTGAAAGACCACGGACGATTGTCTACACGTTTAGGATCAATACGAACGAGTACTGATTAACCTGAAATAAACACGGACAAGTGATGGAAGACCACGGACGAGTGTCTACATGTTCAAGGATCAATATGAATGAGTATTAATTAACCTGAAACAAACACGAACGAGTGTTGAAAGACCACAGACGAGTGTCTACACGTTCTAGGATCAATACGAACGAGTATTGATTAACCTGAAACAAACACGGAAGAGTGTTGAATGACCACGGATGAGTGTCTACATGTTCTAGGATCAATACGAACGAGTATTGATTAACCTAAAACAAACACAGACGAGTGTTGAAAGACCATGGATGAGTGTCTACACGTTCTAGGATCAATACGAACTAGTATTGATTAACCTGAAACAAACACGGACGAGTGTTGAAAGCCCACGGACGAGTGTCTACATGTTCTAGGATCAATACGAACGAGTATTGATTAACCTGAAACAAACACGGAAGAGTGTTGAATGACCACGGATGAGTGTCTACATGTTCTAGGATCAATACGAACGAGTATTGATTAACCTAAAACAAACACAGACGAGTGTTGAAAGACCATGGATGAGTGTCTACACGTTCTAGGATCAATACGAACTAGTATTGATTAACCTGAAACAAACACGGACGAGTGTTGAAAGACCACGGACGAGTATCTACACGTTCTAGGATCAATACGAACTAGTATTGATTAACCTGAAATAAACACGGACGAGTGATGGAAGACAACGGACGAGGGTTTACATGTTCTAGGATCAATATGAACTAGTATTGATTAACCTGAAACAAACACGGACGAGTGTTGAAAGACCACGGACGAGTATCTACACGTTCTAGGATCAATACGAGCGAGTATTGATTAACCTGAAACAAACGCGAATGAGTGTTGAAAGACCACGGACGATTGTCTACACGTTTAGGATCAATACGAACGAGTACTGATTAACCTGAAATAAACACGGACAAGTGATGGAAGACCACGGACGAGTGTCTACATGTTCAAGGATCAATATGAATGAGTATTAATTAACCTGAAACAAACACGAACGAGTGTTGAAAGACCACAGACGAGTGTCTACACGTTCTAGGATCAATACGAACGAGTATTGATTAACCTGAAACAAACACGGAAGAGTGTTGAATGACCACGGATGAGTGTCTACATGTTCTAGGATCAATACGAACGAGTATTGATTAACCTAAAACAAACACAGACGAGTGTTGAAAGACCATGGATGAGTGTCTACACGTTCTAGGATCAATACGAACTAGTATTGATTAACCTGAAACAAACACGGACGAGTGTTGAAAGACCACGGACGAGTGTCTACATGTTCTAGGATCAATACGAACGAGTATTGATTAACCTGAAATAAACACGGACGAGTGATGGAAGACAACGGACGAGGGTCTACATGTTCTAGGATCAATATGAACGAGTGTTGATTAACCTGAAACAAACGCGAATGAGTGTTAAAAGACCACGGACGAGTGTCTACACGTTCTAGGATCAATACGAACGAGTACTGATTAACCTGAAATAAACACGGACAAGTGATGGAAGACCACGGACGAGTGTCTACATGTTCAAGGATCAATATGAATGAGTATTAATTAACCTGAAACAAACACGAACGAGTGTTGAAAGACCACAGACGAGTGTCTACACGTTCTAGGATCAATACGAACGAGTATTGATTAACCTGAAACAAACACGGAAGAGTGTTGAATGACCACGGATGAGTGTCTACATGTTCTAGGATCAATACGAACGAGTATTGATTAACCTAAAACAAACACAGACGAGTGTTGAAAGACCATGGATGAGTGTCTACACGTTCTAGGATCAATACGAACTAGTATTGATTAACCTGAAACAAACACGGACGAGTGTTGAAAGACCACGGACGAGTGTCTACATGTTCTAGGATCAATACGAACGAGTATTGATTAACCTGAAATAAACACGGACGAGTGATGGAAGACAACGGACGAGGGTCTACATGTTCTAGGATCAATATGAACGAGTGTTGATTAACCTGAAACAAACGCGAATGAGTGTTAAAAGACCACGGACGAGTGTCTACACGTTCTAGGATCAATACGAACGAGTATTGATTAACCTGAAATAAACACGGACAAGTGATGGAAGACCACGGACGAGTGTCTACATGTTCTAGGATCAATATGAATGAGTATTAATTAACCTGAAACAAACACGAACGAGTGTTGAAAGACCACAGACGAGTGTCTACACGTTCTAGGATCAATACGAACGAGTATTGATTAACCTGAAACAAACACGGATGAGTGTTGAAAGACCACGGATGAGTGTCTACATGTTCTAGGATCAATACGAACGAGTATTGATTAACCTAAAACAAACACAGACGAGTGTTGAAAGACCATGGATGAGTGTCTACACGTTCTAGGATCAATTCGAACTAGTATTGATTAACCTGAAACAAACACGGACGAGTGTTGAAAGACCACTGACGAGTGTCTACATGTTCTAGGATCAATACGAACGAGTATTGATTAACCTGAAATAAACACGGACGAGTGTTGAAAGACCGCGGACGAGTATCTACACGTTCTAGGATCAATACGAATGAGTATTGATTAACCTGAAATAAACACGTACGAGTGATGGAAGACAACGGACGAGGGTCTACATGTTCTAGGATCAATATGAATGAGTGTTGATTAACCTGAAACAAACGCGAATGAGTGTTGAAAGACCACGGACGAGTGTCTACACGTTCTAGGATCAATACGAACGAGTATTGATTAACCTGAAATAAACACGGACAAGTGATGGAAGACCACAGACGAGTGTCTACATGTTCTAGGATCAATATGAAAGAGTATTAATTAACCTGAAACAAACACGAACGAGTGTTGAAAGACCACAGACGAGTGTCCACACGTTCTAGGATCAATACGAATGAGTATTGATTAACCTGAAACAAACACGGAAGAGTGTTGAATGACCACGGATGAGTGTCTACATGTTCTAGGATCAATACGAACGAGTATTGATTAACCTAAAACAAACACAGACGAGTGTTGAAAGACCATGGATGAGTGTCTACACGTTCAAGGATTAATACGAACTAGTATTGATTAACCTGAAACAAACACGGACGAGTGTTGAAAGACCACGGACGAGTGTCTACATGTTCTAGGATCAATACGAACGAGTATTGATTAACCTGAAATAAACACGGACGAGTGATGGAAGACAACGGACGAGGGTCTACATGTTCTAGGATCAATATGAACGAGTGTTGATTAACCTGAAACAAATGCGAATGAGTGTTGAAAGACCACGGACGAGTGTCTACACGTTCTAGGATCAATACGAACGAGTATTGATTAACCTGAAATAAACACGGACAAGTGATGGAAGACCACGGACGAGTGTCTACATGTTCTAGGATCAATATGAATGAGTATTAATTAACCTGAAACAAACACGAACGAGTGTTGAAAGACCACAGACGAGTGTCTACACGTTCTAGGATCAATACGAACGAGTATTGATTAACCTGAAACAAACACGGATGAGTGTTGAAAGCCCACGGATGAGTGTCTACATGTTCTAGGATCAATACGAACGAGTATTGATTAACCTAAAACAAACACAGACGAGTGTTGAAAGACCATGGATGAGTGTCTACACGTTCTAGGATCAATTCGAACTAGTATTGATTAACCTGAAACAAACACGGACGAGTGTTGAAAGACCACGGACGAGTGTCTACATGTTCTAGGATCAATACGAACGAGTATTGATTAACCTGAAATAAACACGGACGAGTGTTGAAAGACCGCGGACGAGTATCTACACGTTCTAGGATCAATACGAACGAGTATTGATTAACCTGAAATAAACACGGACGAGTGATGGAAGACAACGGACGAGGGTCTACATGTTCTAGGATCAATATGAATGAGTGTTGATTAACCTGAAACAAACGCGAATGAGTGTTGAAAGACCACGGACGAGTGTCTACACGTTCTAGGATCAATACGAACGAGTATTGATTAACCTGAAATAAACACGGACAAGTGATGAAAGACCACGGACGAGTGTCTACATGTTCTAGGATCAATATGAAAGAGTATTAATTAACCTGAAACAAACACGAACGAGTGTTGAAAGACCACAGACGAGTGTCTACACGTTCTAGGATCAATACGAACGAGTATTGATTAACCTGAAACAAACACGGAAGAGTGTTGAATGACCACAGATGAGTGTCTACATGTTCTAGGATCAATACGAACGAGTATTGATTAACCTAAAACAAACACAGACGAGTGTTGAAAGACCATGGATGAGTGTCTACACGTTCTAGGATCAATACGAACTAGTATTGATTAACCTGAAATAAACACGGACGAGTGTTGAAAGACGACGGACGAGTGTCTACATGTTCTAGGATCAATACGAACGGGTATTGATTAACCTAAAATAAACACGGACGAGTGTTGAAAGACTGCGGACGAGTGTCTACACGTTCTAGGATCAATACGAACGAGTATTGATTAACCTGAAACAAACACGGACGAGTGTTGAAAGACTGCGGACGAGTATCTACACGTTCTAGGATCAATACGAACTAGTATTGATTAACCTGAAATAAACACGGACGAGTGATGGAAGACAACGGACGAGGGTCTACATGTTCTAGGATCAATATGAACTAGTATTGATTAACCTGAAACAAACACGGACGAGTGTTGAAAGACCACGGACGAGTATCTACACGTTCTAGGATCAATACGAGCGAGTATTGATTAACCTGAAATAAACACGGACGAGTGATGGAAGACAACGGACGAGGGTCTACATGTTCTAGGATCAATATGAATGAGTGTTGATTAACCTGAAACAAACGCGAATGAGTGTTGAAAGACCACGGACGATTGTCTACACGTTTAGGATCAATACGAACGAGTACTGATTAACCTGAAATAAACACGGACAAGTGATGGAAGACCACGGACGAGTGTCTACATGTTCAAGGATCAATATGAATGAGTATTAATTAACCTGAAACAAACACGAACGAGTGTTGAAAGACCACAGACGAGTGTCTACACGTTCTAGGATCAATACGAACGAGTATTGATTAACCTGAAACAAACACGGAAGAGTGTTGAATGACCACGGATGAGTGTCTACATGTTCTAGGATCAATACGAACGAGTATTGATTAACCTAAAACAAACACAGACGAGTGTTGAAAGACCATGGATGAGTGTCTACACGTTCTAGGATCAATACGAACTAGTATTGATTAACCTGAAACAAACACGGACGAGTGTTGAAAGACCACGGACGAGTGTCTACATGTTCTAGGATCAATACGAACGAGTATTGATTAACCTGAAATAAACACGGACGAGTGATGGAAGACAACGGACGAGGGTCTACATGTTCTAGGATCAATATGAACGAGTGTTGATTAACCTGAAACAAACGCGAATGAGTGTTAAAAGACCACGGACGAGTGTCTACACGTTCTAGGATCAATACGAACGAGTATTGATTAACCTGAAATAAACACGGACAAGTGATGGAAGACCACGGACGAGTGTCTACATGTTCTAGGATCAATATGAATGAGTATTAATTAACCTGAAACAAACACGAACGAGTGTTGAAAGACCACAGACGAGTGTCTACACGTTCTAGGATCAATACGAACGAGTATTGATTAACCTGAAACAAACACGGATGAGTGTTGAAAGCCCACGGATGAGTGTCTACATGTTCTAGGATCAATACGAACGAGTATTGATTAACCTAAAACAAACACAGACGAGTGTTGAAAGACCATGGATGAGTGTCTACACGTTCTAGGATCAATTCGAACTAGTATTGATTAACCTGAAACAAACACGGACGAGTGTTGAAAGACCACGGACGAGTGTCTACATGTTCTAGGATCAATACGAACGAGTATTGATTAACCTGAAATAAACACGGACGAGTGTTGAAAGACCGCGGACGAGTATCTACACGTTCTAGGATCAATACGAACGAGTATTGATTAACCTGAAATAAACACGGACGAGTGATGGAAGACAACGGACGAGGGTCTACATGTTCTAGGATCAATATGAATGAGTGTTGATTAACCTGAAACAAACGCGAATGAGTGTTGAAAGACCACTGACGAGTGTCTACACGTTCTAGGATCAATACGAACGAGTATTGATTAACCTGAAATAAACACGGACAAGTGATGAAAGACCACGGACGAGTGTCTACATGTTCTAGGATCAATATGAAAGAGTATTAATTAACCTGAAACAAACACGAACGAGTGTTGAAAGACCACAGACGAGTGTCTACACGTTCTAGGATCAATACGAACGAGTATTGATTAACCTGAAACAAACACGGAAGAGTGTTGAATGACCACAGATGAGTGTCTACATGTTCTAGGATCAATACGAACGAGTATTGATTAACCTAAAACAAACACAGACGAGTGTTGAAAGACCATGGATGAGTGTCTACACGTTCTAGGATCAATACGAACTAGTATTGATTAACCTGAAACAAACACGGACGAGTGTTGAAAGACGACGGACGAGTGTCTACATGTTCTAGGATCAATACGAACGGGTATTGATTAACCTAAAATAAACACGGACGAGTGTTGAAAGACTGCGGACGAGTGTCTACACGTTCTAGGATCAATACGAACGAGTATTGATTAACCTGAAACAAACACGGACGAGTGTTGAAAGACTGCGGACGAGTATCTACACGTTCTAGGATCAATACGAACTAGTATTGATTAACCTGAAATAAACACGGACGAGTGATGGAAGACAACGGACGAGGGTCTACATGTTCTAGGATCAATATGAACTAGTATTGATTAACCTGAAACAAACACGGACGAGTGTTGAAAGACCACGGACGAGTGTCTACACGTTCTAGGATCAATACGAGCGAGTATTGATTAACCTGAAACAAACGCGAATGAGTGTTGAAAGACCACGGACGATTGTCTACACGTTCTAGGATCAATACGAACGAGTACTGATTAACCTGAAATAAACACGGACAAGTGATGGAAGACCACGGACGAGTGTCTACATGTTCTAGGATCAATATGAATGAGTATTAATTAACCTGAAACAAACACGAACGAGTGTTGAAAGACCACAGACGAGTGTCTACACGTTCTAGGATCAATACGAACGAGTATTGATTAACCTGAAACAAACACGGAAGAGTGTTGAATGACCACGGATGAGTGTCTACATGTTCTAGGATCAATACGAACGAGTATTGATTAACCTAAAACAAACACAGACGAGTGTTGAAAGACCATGGATGAGTGTCTACACGTTCTAGGATCAATACGAACGAGTATTGATTAACCTGAAATAAACACGGACGAGTGTTAAAAGACCGCGGACGAGTATCTACACGTTCTAGGATCAATACGAACGAGTATTGATTAACCTGAAACAAACACGGACGAGTAGTGAAAGACCGCGGACGAGTATCTACACGTTCTAGGATCAATACGAACGAGTATTGATTAACCTGAAACAAACACGGACGAGTGTTGAAAGACCGCGGACGAGTATCTACACGTTCTAGGATCAATACGAACGAGTATTGATTAACCTGAAATAAACACGGACGAGTGATGGAAGACAACGGACGAGGGTCTACATGTTCTAGGATCAATATGAACGAGTGTTGATTAACCTGAAACAAACGCGAATGAGTGTTGAAAGACCACGGACGAGTGTCTACACGTTCTAGGATCAATACGAACGAGTATTGATTAACCTGAAATAAACACGGACAAGTGATGGAAGACCACGGACGAGTGTCTACATGTTCTAGGATCAATATGAAAGAGTATTAATTAACCTGAAACAAACACGAACGAGTGTTGAAAGACCACAGACGAGTGTCCACACGTTCTAGGATCAATACGAACGAGTATTGATTAACCTGAAACAAACACGGAAGAGTGTTGAATGACCACAGATGAGTGTCTACATGTTCTAGGATCAATACGAACGAGTATTGATTAACCTAAAACAAACACAGACGAGTGTTGAAAGACCATGGATGAGTGTCTACACGTTCTAGGATCAATACGAACTAGTATTGATTAACCTGAAACAAACACGGACGAGTGTTGAAAGACCGCGGACGAGTATCTACACGTTCTAGGATCAATACGAATGAGTATTGATTAACCTGAAATAAACACGTACGAGTGATGGAAGACAACGGACGAGGGTCTACATGTTCTAGGATCAATATGAATGAGTGTTGATTAACCTGAAACAAACGCGAATGAGTGTTGGAAGACCACGGACGAGTGTCTACACGTTCTAGGATCAATACGAACGAGTATTGATTAACCTGAAATAAACACGGACAAGTGATGAAAGACCACGGACGAGTGTCTACATGTTCTAGGATCAATATGAAAGAGTATTAATTAACCTGAAACAAACACGAACGAGTGTTGAAAGACCACAGACGAGTGTCTACACGTTCTAGGATCAATACGAACGAGTATTGATTAACCTGAAACAAACACGGAAGAGTGTTGAATGACCACAGATGAGTGTCTACATGTTCTAGGATCAATACGAACGAGTATTGATTTACCTAAAACAAACACAGACGAGTGTTGAAAGACCATGGATGAGTGTCTACACGTTCTAGGATCAATACGAACTAGTATTGATTAACCTGAAACAAACACGGACGAGTGTTGAAAGACGACGGACGAGTGTCTACATGTTCTAGGATCAATACGAACGGGTATTGATTAACCTAAAATAAACACGGACGAGTGTTGAAAGACTGCGGACGAGTGTCTACACGTTCTAGGATCAATACGAACGAGTATTGATTAACCTGAAAAAAACACGGACGAGTGTTGAAAGACTGCGGACGAGTATCTACACGTTCTAGGATCAATACGAACTAGTATTGATTAACCTGGAATAAACACGGACGAGTGATGGAAGACAACGGACGAGGGTCTACATGTTCTAGGATCAATATGAACTAGTATTGATTAACCTGAAACAAACACGGACGAGTGTTGAAAGACCACGGACGAGTGTCTACACGTTCTAGGATCAATACGAGCGAGTATTGATTAACCTGAAACAAACGCGAATGAGTGTTGAAAGACCACGGACGATTGTCTACACATTCTAGGATCAATACGAACGAGTACTGATTAACCTGAAATAAACACGGACAAGTGATGGAAGACCACGGACGAGTGTCTACATGTTCTAGGATCAATATGAATGAGTATTAATTAACCTGAAACAAACACGAACGAGTGTTGAAAGACCACAGACGAGTGTCTACACATTCTAGGATCAATACGAACGAGTATTGATTAACCTGAAACAAACACGGAAGAGTGTTGAATGACCACGGATGAGTGTCTACATGTTCTAGGATCAATACGAACGAGTATTGATTAACCTAAAACAAACACAGACGAGTGTTGAAAGACCATGGATGAGTGTCTACACGTTCTAGGATCAATACGAACGAGTATTGATTAACCTGAAATAAACACGGACGAGTGTTAAAAGACCGCGGACGAGTATCTACACGTTCTAGGATCAATACGAACGAGTATTGATTAACCTGAAACAAACACGGATGAGTAGTGAAAGACCGCGGACGAGTATCTACACGTTCTAGGATCAATACGAACGAGTATTGATTAACCTGAAACAAACACGGACGAGTGTTGAAAGACCGCGGACGAGTATCTACACGTTCTAGGATCAATACGAACGAGTATTGATTAACCTGAAATAAACACGGACGAGTGATGGAAGACAACGGACGAGGGTCTACATGTTCTAGGATCAATATGAACGAGTGTTGATTAACCTGAAACAAACGCGAATGAGTGTTGAAAGACCACGGACGAGTGTCTACACGTTCTAGGATCAATACGAACGAGTATTGATTAACCTGAAATAAACACGGACAAGTGGTGGAAGACCACGGACGAGTGTCTACATGTTCTAGGATCAATATGAAAGAGTATTAATTAACCTGAAACAAACACGAACGAGTGTTGAAAGACCACAGACGAGTGTCCACACGTTCTAGGATCAATACGAACGAGTATTGATTAACCTGAAACAAACACGGAAGAGTGTTGAATGACCACAGATGAGTGTCTACATGTTCTAGGATCAATACGAACGAGTATTGATTAACCTAAAACAAACACAGACGAGTGTTGAAAGACCATGGATGAGTGTCTACACGTTCTAGGATCAATACGAACTAGTATTGATTAACCTGAAACAAACACGGACGAGTGTTGAAAGACCACGGACGAGTGTCTACATGTTCTAGGATCAATACGAACGAGTATTGATTAACCTGAAATAAACACGGACGAGTGATGGAAGACAACGGACGAGGGTCTACATGTTCTAGGATCAATATGAACGAGTGTTGATTAACCTGAAACAAACGCGAATGAGTGTTGAAAGACCACGGACGAGTGTCTACACGTTCTAGGATCAATACGAACGAGTATTGATTAACCTGAAATAAACACGGACAAGTGATGGAAGACCACGGACGAGTGTCTACATGTTCTAGGATCAATATGAATGAGTATTAATTAACCTGAAACAAACACGAACGAGTGTTGAAAGACCACAGACGAGTGTCTACACGTTCTAGGATCAATACGAACGAGTATTGATTAACCTGAAACAAACACGGACGAGTGTTGAAAGACCGCGGACGAGTATCTACACGTTCTAGGATCAATACGAACGAGTATTGATTAACCTGAAATAAACACGGACGAGTGATGGAAGACCACGGACGAGTGTCTACTTGTTCTAGGATCAATATGAACGAGTATTGATTAACCTGAAACAAACACGAATGAGTGTTGAAAGACCGCGGACGAGTATCTACACGTTCTAGGATCAATACGAACGAGTATTGATTAACTTGAAATAAACACGGACGAGTGATGGAAGACCACGTACGAGTGTCTACATGTTCTAGGATCAATATGAACGAGTATTGATTAACCTGAAACAAACACGAATGAGTGTTGAAAGACCGCGGACGAGTATCTACACGTTCTAGGATCAATACGAACGAGTATTGATTAACCTGAAACAAACACGGACGAGTGTTGAAAGACCGCGGACGAGTATCTACACGTTCTAGGATCAATACGAACGAGTATTGATTAACCTGAAATAAACACGGACGAGTGATGGAAGACAACGGACGAGGGTCTACATGTTCTAGGATCAATATGAACGAGTGTTGATTAACCTGAAACAAACGCGAATGAGTGTTGAAAGACCACGGACGAGTGTCTACACGTTCTAGGATCAATACGAACGAGTATTGATTAACCTGAAATAAACACGGACAAGTGATGGAAGACCACGGACGAGTGTCTACATGTTCTAGGATCAATATGAAAGAGTATTAATTAACCTGAAACAAACACGAACGAGTGTTGAAAGACCACAGACGAGTGTCCACACGTTCTAGGATCAATACGAACGAGTATTGATTAACCTGAAACAAACACGGAAGAGTGTTGAATGACCACAGATGAGTGTCTACATGTTCTAGGATCAATACGAACGAGTATTGATTAACCTAAAACAAACACAGACGAGTGTTGAAAGACCATGGATGAGTGTCTACACGTTCTAGGATCAATACGAACTAGTATTGATTAACCTGAAACAAACACGGACGAGTGTTGAAAGAACGCGGACGAGTATCTACACGTTCTAGGATCAATACGAATGAGTATTGATTAACCTGAAATAAACACGTACGAGTGATGGAAGACAACGGACGAGGGTCTACATGTTCTAGGATCAATATGAATGAGTGTTGATTAACCTGAAACAAACGCGAATGAGTGTTGGAAGACCACGGACGAGTGTCTACACGTTCTAGGATCAATACGAACGAGTATTGATTAACCTGAAATAAACACGGACAAGTGATGAAAGACCACGGACGAGTGTCTACATGTTCTAGGATCAATATGAAAGAGTATTAATTAACCTGAAACAAACACGAACGAGTGTTGAAAGACCACAGACGAGTGTCTACACGTTCTAGGATCAATACGAACGAGTATTGATTAACCTGAAACAAACACGGAAGAGTGTTGAATGACCACAGATGAGTGTCTACATGTTCTAGGATCAATACGAACGAGTATTGATTAACCTAAAACAAACACAGACGAGTGTTGAAAGACCATGGATGAGTGTCTACACGTTCTAGGATCAATACGAACTAGTATTGATTAACCTGAAACAAACACGGACGAGTGTTGAAAGACGACGGACGAGTGTCTACATGTTCTAGGATCAATACGAACGGGTATTGATTAACCTAAAATAAACACGGACGAGTGTTGAAAGACTGCGGACGAGTGTCTACACGTTCTAGGATCAATACGAACGAGTATTGATTAACCTGAAAAAAACACGGACGAGTGTTGAAAGACTGCGGACGAGTATCTACACGTTCTAGGATCAATACGAACTAGTATTGATTAACCTGAAATAAACACGGACGAGTGATGGAAGACAACGGACGAGGGTCTACATGTTCTAGGATCAATATGAACTAGTATTGATTAACCTGAAACAAACACGGACGAGTGTTGAAAGACCACGGACGAGTGTCTACACGTTCTAGGATCAATACGAGCGAGTATTGATTAACCTGAAACAAACGCGAATGAGTGTTGAAAGACCACGGACGATTGTCTACACATTCTAGGATCAATACGAACGAGTACTGATTAACCTGAAATAAACACGGACAAGTGATGGAAGACCACGGACGAGTGTCTACATGTTCTAGGATCAATATGAATGAGTATTAATTAACCTGAAACAAACACGAACGAGTGTTGAAAGACCACAGACGAGTGTCTACACATTCTAGGATCAATACGAACGAGTATTGATTAACCTGAAACAAACACGGAAGAGTGTTGAATGACCACGGATGAGTGTCTACATGTTCTAGGATCAATACGAACGAGTATTGATTAACCTAAAACAAACACAGACGAGTGTTGAAAGACCATGGATGAGTGTCTACACGTTCTAGGATCAATACGAACGAGTATTGATTAACCTGAAATAAACACGGACGAGTGTTAAAAGACCGCGGACGAGTATCTACACGTTCTAGGATCAATACGAACGAGTATTGATTAACCTGAAACAAACACGGATGAGTAGTGAAAGACCGCGGACGAGTATCTACACGTTCTAGGATCAATACGAACGAGTATTGATTAACCTGAAACAAACACGGACGAGTGTTGAAAGACCGCGGACGAGTATCTACACGTTCTAGGATCAATACGAACGAGTATTGATTAACCTGAAATAAACACGGACGAGTGATGGAAGACAACGGACGAGGGTCTACATGTTCTAGGATCAATATGAACGAGTGTTGATTAACCTGAAACAAACGCGAATGAGTGTTGAAAGACCACGGACGAGTGTCTACACGTTCTAGGATCAATACGAACGAGTATTGATTAACCTGAAATAAACACGGACAAGTGGTGGAAGACCACGGACGAGTGTCTACATGTTCTAGGATCAATATGAAAGAGTATTAATTAACCTGAAACAAACACGAACGAGTGTTGAAAGACCACAGACGAGTGTCCACACGTTCTAGGATCAATACGAACGAGTATTGATTAACCTGAAACAAACACGGAAGAGTGTTGAATGACCACAGATGAGTGTCTACATGTTCTAGGATCAATACGAACGAGTATTGATTAACCTAAAACAAACACAGACGAGTGTTGAAAGACCATGGATGAGTGTCTACACGTTCTAGGATCAATACGAACTAGTATTGATTAACCTGAAACAAACACGGACGAGTGTTGAAAGACCACGGACGAGTGTCTACATGTTCTAGGATCAATACGAACGAGTATTGATTAACCTGAAATAAACACGGACGAGTGATGGAAGACAACGGACGAGGGTCTACATGTTCTAGGATCAATATGAACGAGTGTTGATTAACCTGAAACAAACGCGAATGAGTGTTGAAAGACCACGGACGAGTGTCTACACGTTCTAGGATCAATACGAACGAGTATTGATTAACCTGAAATAAACACGGACAAGTGATGGAAGACCACGGACGAGTGTCTACATGTTCTAGGATCAATATGAATGAGTATTAATTAACCTGAATAAAACACGAACGAGTGTTGAAAGACCACAGACGAGTGTCTACACGTTCTAGGATCAATACGAACGAGTATTGATTAACCTGAAACAAACACGGACGAGTGTTGAAAGACCGCGGACGAGTATCTACACGTTCTAGGATCAATACGAACGAGTATTGATTAACCTGAAATAAACACGGACGAGTGATGGAAGACCACGGACGAGTGTCTACTTGTTCTAGGATCAATATGAACGAGTATTGATTAACCTGAAACAAACACGAATGAGTGTTGAAAGACCGCGGACGAGTATCTACACGTTCTAGGATCAATACGAACGAGTATTGATTAACTTGAAATAAACACGGACGAGTGATGGAAGACCACGTACGAGTGTCTACATGTTCTAGGATCAATATGAACGAGTATTGATTAACCTGAAACAAACACGAATGAGTGTTGAAAGACCGCGGACGAGTATCTACACGTTCTAGGATCAATACGAACGAGTATTGATTAACCTGAAACAAACACGGACGAGTGTTGAAAGACCGCGGACGAGTATCTACACGTTCTAGGATCAATACGAACGAGTATTGATTAACCTGAAATAAACACGGACGAGTGATGGAAGACAACGGACGAGGGTCTACATGTTCTAGGATCAATATGAACGAGTGTTGATTAACCTGAAACAAACGCGAATGAGTGTTGAAAGACCACGGACGAGTGTCTACACGTTCTAGGATCAATACGAACGAGTATTGATTAACCTGAAATAAACACGGACAAGTGATGGAAGACCACGGACGAGTGTCTACATGTTCTAGGATCAATATGAATGAGTATTAATTAACCTGAAACAAACACGAACGAGTGTTGAAAGACCACAGACGAGTGTCTACACGTTCTAGGATCTATACGAACGAGTATTGATTAACCTGAAACAAACACGGAAGAGTGTTGAATGACCACGGATGAGTGTCTACATGTTCTAGGATCAATACGAACGAGTATTGATTAACCTAAAACAAACACAGACGAGTGTTGAAAGACCATGGATGAGTGTCTACACGTTCTAGGATCAATACGAACTAGTATTGATTAACCTGAAACAAACACGGACGAGTGTTGAAAGACCACGGACGAGTGTCTACATGTTTTTGGATCAATACGAACGGATATTGATTAACCTGAAATAAACACGGACGAGTGCTAAAAGACCACGGACGAGTGTCTACACGTTCTAGGATCAATACGAACGAGTATTGATTAACCTGAACAAACACGGACGAGTGCTGAAAGACCACAGACGAGTGTCTACACGTTCTAGGATCAATACGAATGAGTATTATTTAATCTGAAACAAACACGGACGAGTGTTAAAAGACCACAAATGAGTGTCTACACGTTCTAGGATCAATACGAACGAGTATTGATTAACCTGAAATAAACACGGACGAGTGTTGAAAGACCATGGATGAGTGTCTACACGTTCTAGGATCAATACGAACTAGTATTGATTAACCTGAAACAAACACGGACGAGTGTTGAAAGACCACGGACGAGTGTCTACATGTTCTAGGATCAATACGAACGAGTATTGATTAACCTGAAATAAACACGGACGAGTGATGGAAGACAACGGAAGAGGGTCTACATGTTCTAGGATCAATGTGAACGAGTGTTGATTAACCTGAAACAAACCCGAATGAGTGTTGAAAGACCACGGCCGAGTGTCTACACGTTCTAGGATGAATACGAACGAGTATTGATTAACCTGAAATAAACACGGACAAGTGATGGAAGACCACGGACGAGTGTCTACACGTTCTAGGTAAAATATGAATGAGTATTAATTAACCTGAAACAAACACGAACGAGTGTTGAAAGACCGCGGACGAGTATCTACACGTTCTAGGATCAATACGAACGAGTATTGATTAACCTGAAATAAACACGGACGAGTGATGGAAGACCACGGACGAGTGTCTACTTGTTCTAGGATCAATATGAACGAGTATTGATTAACCTGAAACAAACACGAATGAGTGTTGAAAGACCGCGGACGAGTATCTACACGTTCTAGGATCAATACGAACGAGTATTGATTAACTTGAAATAAACACGGACGAGTGATGGAAGACCACGTACGAGTGTCTACATGTTCTAGGATCAATATGAACGAGTATTGATTAACCTGAAACAAACACGAATGAGTGTTGAAAGACCACAGACGAGTGTCTACACGTTCTAGGATCAATACGAACGAGTATTGATTAACCTGAAATAAACACGGACAAGTGATGGAAGACCACGGACGAGTGTCTACATGTTCTAGGATCAATATGAATGAGTATTAATTAACCTGAAACAAACACGAACGAGTGTTGAAAGACCGCGGACGAGTATCTACACGTTCTAGGATCAATACGAACGAGTATTGATTAACCTGAAATAAACACGGACGAGTGATGGAAGACAACGGACGAGGGTCTACATGTTCTAGGATCAATATGAACGAGTGTTGATTAACCTGAAACAAACGCGAATGAGTGTTGAAAGACCACGGACGAGTGTCTACACGTTCTAGGATCAATACGAACGAGTATTGATTAACCTGAAATAAACACGGACAAGTGATGGAAGACCACGGACGAGTGTCTACATGTTCTAGGATCAATATGAATGAGTATTAATTAACCTGAAACAAACACGAACGAGTGTTGAAAGACCACAGACGAGTGTCTACACGTTCTAGGATCTATACGAACGAGTATTGATTAACCTGAAACAAACACGGAAGAGTGTTGAATGACCACGGATGAGTGTCTACATGTTCTAGGATCAATACGAACGAGTATTGATTAACCTAAAACAAACACAGACGAGTGTTGAAAGACCATGGATGAGTGTCTACACGTTCTAGGATCAATACGAACTAGTATTGATTAACCTGAAACAAACACGGACGAGTGTTGAAAGACCACGGACGAGTGTCTACATGTTTTTGGATCAATACGAACGGATATTGATTAACCTGAAATAAACACGGACGAGTGCTAAAAGACCACGGACGAGTGTCTACACGTTCTAGGATCAATACGAACGAGTATTGATTAACCTGAACAAACACGGACGAGTGCTGAAAGACCACAGACGAGTGTCTACACGTTCTAGGATCAATACGAATGAGTATTATTTAATCTGAAACAAACACGGACGAGTGTTAAAAGACCACAAATGAGTGTCTACACGTTCTAGGATCAATACGAACGAGTATTGATTAACCTGAAATAAACACGGACGAGTGTTGAAAGACCATGGATGAGTGTCTACACGTTCTAGGATCAATACGAACTAGTATTGATTAACCTGAAACAAACACGGACGAGTGTTGAAAGACCACGGACGAGTGTCTACATGTTCTAGGATCAATACGAACGAGTATTGATTAACCTGAAATAAACACGGACGAGTGATGGAAGACAACGGAAGAGGGTCTACATGTTCTAGGATCAATGTGAACGAGTGTTGATTAACCTGAAACAAACCCGAATGAGTGTTGAAAGACCACGGCCGAGTGTCTACACGTTCTAGGATGAATACGAACGAGTATTGATTAACCTGAAATAAACACGGACAAGTGATGGAAGACCACGGACGAGTGTCTACACGTTCTAGGTAAAATATGAATGAGTATTAATTAACCTGAAACAAACACGAACGAGTGTTGAAAGACCGCGGACGAGTATCTACACGTTCTAGGATCAATACGAACGAGTATTGATTAACCTGAAATAAACACGGACGAGTGATGGAAGACCACGGACGAGTGTCTACTTGTTCTAGGATCAATATGAACGAGTATTGATTAACCTGAAACAAACACGAATGAGTGTTGAAAGACCGCGGACGAGTATCTACACGTTCTAGGATCAATACGAACGAGTATTGATTAACTTGAAATAAACACGGACGAGTGATGGAAGACCACGTACGAGTGTCTACATGTTCTAGGATCAATATGAACGAGTATTGATTAACCTGAAACAAACACGAATGAGTGTTGAAAGACCACAGACGAGTGTCTACACGTTCTAGGATCAATACGAACGAGTATTGATTAACCTGAAATAAACACGGACAAGTGATGGAAGACCACGGACGAGTGTCTACATGTTCTAGGATCAATATGAATGAGTATTAATTAACCTGAAACAAACACGAACGAGTGTTGAAAGACCACAGACGAGTGTCTACACGTTCTAGGATCAATACGAACGAGTATTGATTAACCTGAAACAAACACGGACGAGTGTTGAAAGACCGCGGACGAGTATCTACACGTTCTAGGATCAATACGAACGAGTATTGATTAACCTGAAATAAACACGGACGAGTGATGGAAGACCACGGACGAGTGTCTACTTGTTCTAGGATCAATATGAACGAGTATTGATTAACCTGAAACAAACACGAATGAGTGTTGAAAGACCGCGGACGAGTATCTACACGTTCTAGGATCAATACGAACGAGTATTGATTAACCTAAAACAAACACGGACGAGTAGTGAAAGACCGCGGACGAGTATCTACACGTTCTAGGATCAATACGAACGAGTATTGATTAACCTGAAACAAACACGGACGAGTGTTGAAAGACCGCGGACGAGTATCTACACGTTCTAGGATCAATACAAACGAGTATTGATTAACCTGAAATAAACACGGACGAGTGATGGAAGACAACGGACGAGGGTCTACATGTTCTAGGATCAATATGAACGAGTGTTGATTAACCTGAAACAAACGCGAATGAGTGTTGAAAGACCACGGACGAGTGTCTACACGTTCTAGGATCAATACGAACGAGTATTGATTAACCTGAAATAAACACGGACAAGTGATGGAAGACCACGGACGAGTGTCTACATGTTCTAGGATCAATATGAAAGAGTATTAATTAACCTGAAATAAACACGAACGAGTGTTGAAAGACCACAGACGAGTGTCCACACGTTCTAGGATCAATACGAACGAGTATTGATTAACCTGAAACAAACACGGAAGAGTGTTGAATGACCACAGATGAGTGTCTACATGTTCTAGGATCAATACGAACGAGTATTGATTAACCTAAAACAAACACAGACGAGTGTTGAAAGACCATGGATGAGTGTCTACACGTTCTAGGATCAATACGAACTAGTATTGATTAACCTGAAACAAACACGGACGAGTGTTGAAAGACCGCGGACGAGTATCTACACCTTCTAGGATCAATACGAATGAGTATTGATTAACCTGAAATAAACACGTACGAGTAATGGAAGACAACGGACGAGGGTCTACATGTTCTAGGATCAATATGAATGAGTGTTGATTAACCTGAAACAAACGCGAATGAGTGTTGGAAGACCACGGACGAGTGTCTACACGTTCTAGGATCAATACGAACGAGTATTGATTAACTTGAAATAAACACGGACAAGTGATGAAAGACCACGGACGAGTGTCTACATGTTCTAGGATCAATATGAAAGAGTATTAATTAACCTGAAACAAACACGAACGAGTGTTGAAAGACCACAGACGAGTGTCTACACGTTCTAGGATCAATACGAACGAGTATTGATTAACCTGAAACAAACACGGAAGAGTGTTGAATGACCACAGATGAGTGTCTACATGTTCTAGGATCAATACGAACGAGTATTGATTAACCTAAAACAAACACAGACGAGTGTTGAAAGACCATGGATGAGTGTCTACACGTTCTAGGATCAATACGAACTAGTATTGATTAACCTGAAACAAACACGGACGAGTGTTGAAAGACGACGGACGAGTGTCTACATGTTCTAGGATCAATACGAACGGGTATTGATTAACCTAAAATAAACACGGACGAGTGTTGAAAGACTGCGGACGAGTGTCTACACGTTCTAGGATCAATACGAACGAGTATTGATTAACCTGAAACAAACACGGACGAGTGTTGAAAGACTGCGGACGAGTATCTACACGTTCTAGGATCAATACGAACTAGTATTGATTAACCTGAAATAAACACGGACGAGTGATGGAAGACAACGGACGAGGGTCTACATGTTCTAGGATCAATATGAACTAGTATTGATTAACCTGAAACAAACACGGACGAGTGTTGAAAGACCACGGACGAGTGTCTACACGTTCTAGGATCAATACGAGCGAGTATTGATTAACCTGAAACAAACGCGAATGAGTGTTGAAAGACCACGGACGATTGTCTACACGTTCTAGGATCAATACGAACGAGTACTGATTAACCTGAAATAAACACGGACAAGTGATGGAAGACCACAGACGAGTGTCTACATGTTCTAGGATCAATATGAATGAGTATTAATTAACCTGAAACAAACACGAACGAGTGTTGAAAGACCACAGACGAGTGTCTACACGTTCTAGGATCAATACGAACGAGTATTGATTAACCTGAAACAAACACGGAAGAGTGTTGAATGACCACGGATGAGTGTCTACATGTTCTAGGATCAATACGAACGAGTATTGATTAACCTAAAACAAACACAGACGAGTGTTGAAAGACCATGGATGAGTGTCTACACGTTCTAGGATCAATACGAACGAGTATTGATTAACCTGAAATAAACACGGACGAGTGTTAAAAGACCGCGGACGAGTATCTACACGTTCTAGGATCAATACGAACGAGTATTGATTAACCTGAAACAAACACGGACGAGTAGTGAAAGACCGCGGACGAGTATCTACACGTTCTAGGATCAATACGAACGAGTATTGATTAACCTGAAACAAACACGGACGAGTGTTGAAAGACCGCGGACGAGTATCTACACGTTCTAGGATCAATACGAACTAGTATTGATTAACCTGAAACAAACACGGACGAGTGTTGAAAGACCACGGACGAGTGTCTACATGTTCTAGGATCAATACGAACGAGTATTGATTAACCTGAAATAAACACGGACGAGTGATGGAAGACAACGGACGAGGGTCTACATGTTCTAGGATCAATATGAAAGAGTATTAATTAACCTGAAACGAACACGAACGAGTGTTGAAAGACCCCAGACGAGTGTCCACACGTTCTAGGATCAATACGAACGAGTATTGATTAACCTGAAACAAACACGGAAGAGTGTTGAATGACCACAGATGAGTGTCTACATGTTCTAGGATCAATACGAACGAGTATTGATTAACCTAAAACAAACACAGACGAGTGTTGAAAGACCATGGATGAGTGTCTACACGTTCTAGGATCAATACGAACTAGTATTGATTAACCTGAAACAAACACGGACGAGTGTTGAAAGACCACGGACGAGTGTCTACATGTTCTAGGATCAATACGAACGAGTATTGATTAACCTGAAATAAACACGGACGAGTGATGGAAGACAACGACGAGGGTCTACATGTTCTAGGATCAATATGAACGAGTGTTGATTAACCTGAAACAAACGCGAATGAGTGTTGAAAGACCACGGACGAGTGTCTACACGTTCTAGGATCAATACGAACGAGTATTGATTAACCTGAAATAAACACGGACAAGTGATGGAAGACCACGGACGAGTGTCTACATGTTCTAGGATCAATATGAATGAGTATTAATTAACCTGAAACAAACACGAACGAGTGTTGAAAGACCACAGACGAGTGTCTACACGTTCTAGGATCAATACGAACGAGTATTGATTAACCTGAAACAAACACGGACGAGTGTTGAAGGACCGCGGACGAGTATCTACACGTTCTAGGATCAATACGAACGAGTATTGATTAACCTGAAATAAACACGGACGAGTGATGGAAGACCACGGACGAGTGTCTACTTGTTCTAGGATCAATATGAACGAGTATTGATTAACCTGAAACAAACACGAATGAGTGTTGAAAGACCGCAGACGAGTATCTACACGTTCTAGGATCAATACGAACGAGTATTGATTAACTTGAAATAAACACGGACGAGTGATGGAAGACCACGTACGAGTGTCTACATGTTCTAGGATCAATATGAACGAGTATTGATTAACCTGAAACAAACACGAATGAGTGTTGAAAGACCGCGGACGAGTATCTACACGTTCTAGGATCAATACGAACGAGTATTGATTAACCTGAAACAAACACGGACGAGTGTTGAAAGACCGCGGACGAGTATCTACACGTTCTAGGATCAATACGAACGAGTATTGATTAACCTGAAATAAACACGGACGAGTGATGGAAGACAACGGACGAGGGTCTACATGTTCTAGGATCAATATGAACGAGTGTTGATTAACCTGAAACAAACGCGAATGAGTGTTGAAAGACCACGGACGAGTGTCTACACGTTCTAGGATCAATACGAACGAGTATTGATTAACCTGAAATAAACACGGACAAGTGATGGAAGACCACGGACGAGTGTCTACATGTTCTAGGATCAATATGAATGAGTATTAATTAACCTGAAACAAACACGAACGAGTGTTGAAAGACCACAGACGAGTGTCTACACGTTCTAGGATCAATACGAACGAGTATTGATTAACCTGAAACAAACACGGAAGAGTGTTGAATGACCACGGATGAGTGTCTACATGTTCTAGGATCAATACGAACGAGTATTGATTAACCTAAAACAAACACAGACGAGTGTTGAAAGACCATGGATGAGTGTCTACACGTTCTAGGATCAATACGAACTAGTATTGATTAACCTGAAACAAACACGGACGAGTGTTGAAAGACCACGGACGAGTGTCTACATGTTTTAGGATCAATACGAACGGATATTGATTAACCTGAAATAAACACGGACGAGTGCTAAAAGACCACGGACGAGTGTCTACACGTTCTAGGATCAATACGAACGAGTATTGATTAACCAGAACAAACACGGACGAGTGCTGAAAGACCACAGACGAGTGTCTACACGTTCTAGGATCAATACGAATGAGTATTATTTAATCTGAAACAAACACGGACGAGTGTTAAAAGACCACAAATGAGTGTCTACACTTTCTAGGATCAATACGAACGAGTATTGATTAACCTGAAATAAACACGGACGAGTGTTGAAAGACCATGGATGAGTGTCTACACGTTCTAGGATCAATACGAACTAGTATTGATTAACCTGAAACAAACACGGACGAGTGTTGAAAGACCACGGACGAGTGTCTACATGTTCTAGGATCAATACGAACGAGTATTGATTAACCTGAAATAAACACGGACGAGTGATGGAAGACAACGGAAGAGGGTCTACATGTTCTAGGATCAATGTGAACGAGTGTTGATTAACCTGAAACAAACGCGAATGAGTGTTGAAAGACCACGGACGAGTGTCTACACGTTCTAGGATCAATACGAACGAGTATTGATTAACCTGAAATAAACACGGACAAGTGATGGAAGACCACGGACGAGTGTCTACACGTTCTAGGATCAATATGAATGAGTATTAATTAACCTGAAACAAACACGAACGAGTGTTGAAAGACCACAGACGAGTGTCTACACGTTCTAGGATCAATACGAACGAGTATTGATTAACCTGAAACAAACACGGACGAGTGTTGAAAGACCGCGGACGAGTATCTACACGTTCTAGGATCAATACGAACGAGAATTGATTAACCTGAAATAAACACGGACGAGTGATGGAAGACCACGGACGAGTGTCTACTTGTTCTAGGATCAATATGAACGAGTATTGATTAACCTGAAACAAACACGAATGAGTGTTGAAAGACCGCGGACGAGTATCTACACGTTCTAGGATCAATACGAACGAGTATTGATTAACTTGAAATAAACACGGACGAGTGATGGAAGACCACGTACGAGTGTTTACATGTTCTAGGATCAATACGAACGAGTATTGATTAACCTGAAACAAACACGAATGAGTGTTGAAAGACCGCGGACGAGTATCTACACGTTCTAGGATCAATACGAACGAGTATTGATTAACCTGAAACAAACACGGACGAGTGTTGAAAGACCGCGGACGAGTATCTACACGTTCTAGGATCAATACGAACGAGTATTGATTAACCTGAAATAAACACGGACGAGTGATGGAAGACAACGGACGAGGGTCTACATGTTCTAGGATCAATATGAACGAGTGTTGATTAACCTGAAACAAACGCGAATGAGTGTTGAAAGACCACGGACGAGTGTCTACACGTTCTAGGATCAATACGAACGAGTATTGATTAACCTGAAATAAACACGGACAAGTGATGGAAGACCACGGACGAGTGTCTACATGTTCTAGGATCAATATGAATGAGTATTAATTAACCTGAAACAAACACGAACGAGTGTTGAAAGACCACAGACGAGTGTCTACACGTTCTAGGATCAATACGAACGAGTATTGATTAACCTGAAACAAACACGGAAAAGTGTTGAATGACCACGGATGAGTGTCTACATGTTCTAGGATCAATACGAACGAGTATTGATTAACCTAAAACAAACACAGACGAGTGTTGAAAGACCATGGATGAGTGTCTACACGTTCTAGGATCAATACGAACTAGTATTGATTAACCTGAAACAAACACGGACGAGTGTTGAAAGACCACGGACGAGTGTCTACATGTTTTAGGATCAATACGAACGGATATTGATTAACCTGAAATAAACACGGACAAGTGCTAAAAGACCACGGACGAGTGTCTACACGTTCTAGGATCAATACGAACGAGTATTGATTAACCTGAACAAACACGGACGAGTGCTGAAAGACCACAGACAAGTGTCTACACGTTCTAGGATCAATACGAATGAGTATTATTTAATCTGAAACAAACACGGACGAGTGTTAAAAGACCACAAATGAGTGTCTACACGTTCTAGGATCAATACGAACGAGTATTGATTAACCTGAAATAAACACGGACGAGTGTTGAAAGACCGCGGATGAGTATCTACACGTTCTAGGATCAATACGAACGAGTATTGATTAACCTGAAACAAACACGGACGAGTGTTGAAAGACCGCGGACGAGTATCTACACGTTCTAGGATCAATACGAACGAGTATTGATTAACCTGAAATAAACACGGACGAGTGACGGAAGACAACGGACGAGGGTCTACATGTTCTAGGATCAATATGAACGAGTGTTGATTAACCTGAAACAAACGCGAATGAGTGTTGAAAGACCACGGACGAGTGTCTACACGTTCTAGGATCAATACGAACGAGTATTGATTAACCTGAAATAAACACGGACAAGTGATGGAAGACCACGGACGAGTGTCTACATGTTCTAGGATCAATATGAATGAGTATTAATTAACCTGAAACAAACACGAACGAGTGTTGAAAGACCACAGACGAGTGTCTACACGTTCTAGGATCAATACGAACGAGTATTGATTAACCTGAAACAAACACGGAAGAGTGTTGAATGACCACGGATGAGTGTCTACATGTTCTAGGATCAATACGAACGGGTATTGATTAACCTGAAATAAACACGGACGAGTGCTAAAAGACCACGGACGAGTGTCTACACGTTCTAGGATCAATACGAACGAGTATTGATTAACCTGAAACAAACACGGACGAGTGTTGAAAGACCACGGACGAGTGTCTACATGTTTTAGGATCAATACGAACGGATATTGATTAACCTGAAATAAACACGGACGAGTGCTAAAAGACCTTGGACGAGTGTCTACACGTTCTAGGATCAATACGAACGAGTATTGATTAACCTGAACAAACACGGACGAGTGCTGAAAGACCACAGACGAGTGTCTACACGTTCTAGGATCAATACGAATGAGTATTATTTAATCTGAAACAAACACGGACGAGTGTTAAAAGACCACAAATGAGTGTCTACACGTTCTAGGGTCAATACGAACGAGTATTGATTAACCTGAAATAAACACGGACGAGTGTTGAAAGACCGCGGATGAGTATCTACACGTTCTAGGATCAATACGAACGAGTATTGATTAACCTGAAACAAACACGGACGAGTGTTGAAAGACCGCGGACGAGTATCTACACGTTCTAGGATCAATACGAACGAGTATTGATTAACCTGAAATAAACACGGACGAGTGATGGAAGACAACGGACGAGGGTCTACATGTTCTAGGATCAATATGAACGAGTATTGATTAACCTGAAACAAACACGAATGAGTGTTGAAAGACCGCGGACGAGTATCTACACGTTCTAGGATCAATACGAACGAGTATTGATTAACTTGAAATAAACACGGACGAGTGATGGAAGACCACGTACGAGTGTCTACATGTTCTAGGATCAATACGAACGAGTATTGATTAACCTGAAACAAACACGAATGAGTGTTGAAAGACCGCGGACGAGTATCTACACGTTCTAGGATCAATACGAACGAGTATTGATTAACCTGAAACAAACACGGACGAGTGTTGAAAGACCGCGGACGAGTATCTACACGTTCTAGGATCAATACGAACGAGTATTGATTAACCTGAAATAAACACGGACGAGTGATGGAAGACAACGGACGAGGGTCTACATGTTCTAGGATCAATATGAACGAGTGTTGATTAACCTGAAACAAACGCGAATGAGTGTTGAAAGACCACGGACGAGTGTCTACACGTTCTAGGATCAATACGAACGAGTATTGATTAACCTGAAATAAACACGGACAAGTGATGGAAGACCACGGACGAGTGTCTACATGTTCTAGGATCAATATGAATGAGTATTAATTAACCTGAAACAAACACGAACGAGTGTTGAAAGACCACAGACGAGTGTCTACACGTTCTAGGATCAATACGAACGAGTATTGATTAACCTGAAACAAACACGGAAAAGTGTTGAATGACCACGGATGAGTGTCTACATGTTCTAGGATCAATACGAACGAGTATTGATTAACCTAAAACAAACACAGACGAGTGTTGAAAGACCATGGATGAGTGTCTACACGTTCTAGGATCAATACGAACTAGTATTGATTAACCTGAAACAAACACGGACGAGTGTTGAAAGACCACGGACGAGTGTCTACATGTTTTAGGATCAATACGAACGGATATTGATTAACCTGAAATAAACACGGACGAGTGCTAAAAGACCACGGACGAGTGTCTACACGTTCTAGGATCAATACGAACGAGTATTGATTAACCTGAACAAACACGGACGAGTGCTGAAAGACCACAGACGAGTGTCTACACGTTCTAGGATCAATACGAATGAGTATTATTTAATCTGAAACAAACACGGACGAGTGTTAAAAGACCACAAATGAGTGTCTACACGTTCTAGGATCAATACGAACGAGTATTGATTAACCTGAAATAAACACGGACGAGTGTTGAAAGACCGCGGATGAGTATCTACACGTTCTAGGATCAATACGAACGAGTATTGATTAACCTGAAACAAACACGGACGAGTGTTGAAAGACCGCGGACGAGTATCTACACGTTCTAGGATCAATACGAACGAGTATTGATTAACCTGAAATAAACACGGACGAGTGACGGAAGACAACGGACGAGGGTCTACATGTTCTAGGATCAATATGAACGAGTGTTGATTAACCTGAAACAAACGCGAATGAGTGTTGAAAGACCACGGACGAGTGTCTACACGTTCTAGGATCAATACGAACGAGTATTGATTAACCTGAAATAAACACGGACAAGTGATGGAAGACCACGGACGAGTGTCTACATGTTCTAGGATCAATATGAATGAGTATTAATTAACCTGAAACAAACACGAACGAGTGTTGAAAGACCACAGACGAGTGTCTACACGTTCTAGGATCAATACGAACGAGTATTGATTAACCTGAAACAAACACGGAAGAGTGTTGAATGACCACGGATGAGTGTCTACATGTTCTAGGATCAATACGAACGGGTATTGATTAACCTGAAATAAACACGGACGAGTGCTAAAAGACCACGGACGAGTGTCTACACGTTCTAGGATCAATACGAACGAGTATTGATTAACCTGAAACAAACACGGACGAGTGTTGAAAGACCACGGACGAGTGTCTACATGTTTTAGGATCAATACGAACGGATATTGATTAACCTGAAATAAACACGGACGAGTGCTAAAAGACCACGGACGAGTGTCTACACGTTCTAGGATCAATACGAACGAGTATTGATTAACCTGAACAAACACGGACGAGTGCTGAAAGACCACAGACGAGTGTCTACACGTTCTAGGATCAATACGAATGAGTATTATTTAATCTGAAACAAACACGGACGAGTGTTAAAAGACCACAAATGAGTGTCTACACGTTCTAGGATCAATACGAACGAGTATTGATTAACCTGAAATAAACACGGACGAGTGTTGAAAGACCGCGGATGAGTATCTACACGTTCTAGGATCAATACGAACGAGTATTGATTAACCTGAAACAAACACGGACGAGTGTTGAAAGACCGCGGACGAGTATCTACACGTTCTAGGATCAATACGAACGAGTATTGATTAACCTGAAATAAACACGGACGAGTGATGGAAGACAACGGACGAGGGTCTACATGTTCTAGGATCAATATGAACGAGTGTTGATTAACCTGAAACAAACGCGAATGAGTGTTGAAAGACCACGGACGAGTGTCTACACGTTCTAGGATCAATACGAACGAGTATTGATTAACCTGAAATAAACACGGACAAGTGATGGAAGACCACGGACGAGTGTCTACATGTTCTAGGATCAATATGAATGAGTATTAATTAACCTAAAACAAACACGAACGAGTGTTGAAAGACCACAGACGAGTGTCTACACGTTCTAGGATCAATACGAACGAGTATTGATTAACCTGAAACAAACACGGAAGAGTGTTGAATGACCACGGATGAGTGTCTACATGTTCTAGGATCAATACGAACGGGTATTGATTAACCTGAAATAAACACGGACGAGTGCTAAAAGACCACGGACGAGTGTCTACACGTTCTAGGATCAATACGAACGAGTATTGATTAACCTGAACAAACACGGACGAGTGCTGAAAGACCACAGACGAGTGTCTACACGTTCTAGGATCAATACGAATGAGTATTGATTAATCTGAAACAAAAACGGACGAGTGTTGAAAGACCACAAATGAGTGTCTACACGTTCTAGGATCAATACGAACGAGTATTGATTAACCTAAAATAAACACGGACGAGTGTTGAAAGACCGCGGACGAGTATCTACACGTTCTAGGATCAATACGAATGAGTATTGATTAACCTGAAATAAACACGGACGAGTGATGGAAGACCACGGACGAGTGTCTACATTATCTAGGATCAATATGAACGAGTATTGATTAACCTGAAACAAACACGAATGAGTGTTGAAAGACCGCGGACGAGTATCTACACGTTCTAGGATCAATACGAACGAGTATTGATTAACCTGAAACAAACAGGGACGAGTGTTGAAAGACCGCAGACGAGTATCTACACGTTCTAGGATCAATACGAACGAGTATTGATTAACCTGAAATAAACACGGACGAGTGATGGAAGACAACGGACGAGGGTCTACATGTTCTAGGATCAATATGAACGAGTGTTGATTAACCTGAAACAAATGCGAATGAGTGTTGAAAGACCACGGACGAGTGTCTACACGTTCTAGGATCAATACGAACGAGTATTGATTAACCTGAAATAAACACGGACAAGTGATGGAAGACCACGGACGAGTGTCTACATGTTCTAGGATCAATATGAATGAGTATTAATTAACTTGAAACAAACACGAACGAGTGTTGAAACACCACAGACGAGTGTCTACACGTTGTAGGATCAATACGAACGAGTATTGATTAACCTGAATCAAACACGGAAGAGTGTTGAATGACCACGGATGAGTGTCTACATGTTCTAGGATCAATACGAACGAGTATTGATTAACCTAAAACAAACACAGACGAGTGTTGAAAGACCATGGATGAGTGTCTACACGTTCTAGGATCAATACGAACTAGTATTGATTAACCTGAAACAAACACGGACGAGTGTTGAAAGACCACGGACGAGTGTCTACATGTTCTAGGATCAATACGAACGGGTATTGATTAACTTGAAATAAACACGGACGAGTGCTAAAAGACCATGGACGAGTGTCTACACGTTCTAGGATCAATACGAACGAGTATTGATTAACCTGAACAAACACGGACGAGTGCTGAAAGACCACAGACGAGTGTCTACACGTTCTAGGATCAATACGAATGAGTATTATTTAATCTGAAACAAACACGGACGAGTGTTAAAAGACCACAAATGAGTGTCTACACGTTCTAGGATCAATACGAACGAGTATTGATTAACCTGAAATAAACACGGACGAGTGTTGAAAGACCGCGGATGAGTATCTACACGTTCTAGGATCAATACGAACGAGTATTGATTAACCTGAAACAAACACGGACGAGTGTTGAAAGACCGCGGACGAGTATCTACACGTTCTAGGATCAATACGAACGAGTATTGATTAACCTGAAATAAACACGGACGAGTGACGGAAGACAACGGACGAGGGTCTACATGTTCTAGGATCAATATGAACGAGTGTTGATTAACCTGAAACAAACGCGAATGAGTGTTGAAAGACCACGGACGAGTGTCTACACGTTCTAGGATCAATACGAACGAGTATTGATTAACCTGAAATAAACACGGACAAGTGATGGAAGACCACGGACGAGTGTCTACATGTTCTAGGATCAATATGAATGAGTATTAATTAACCTGAAACAAACACGAACGAGTGTTGAAAGACCACAGACGAGTGTCTACACGTTCTAGGATCAATACGAACGAGTATTGATTAACCTGAAACAAACACGGAAGAGTGTTGAATGACCACGGATGAGTGTCTACATGTTCTAGGATCAATACGAACGGGTATTGATTAACCTGAAATAAACACGGACGAGTGCTAAAAGACCACGGACGAGTGTCTACACGTTCTAGGATCAATACGAACGAGTATTGATTAACCTGAAACAAACACGGACGAGTGTTGAAAGACCACGGACGAGTGTCTACATGTTTTAGGATCAATACGAACGGATATTGATTAACCTGAAATAAACACGGACGAGTGCTAAAAGACCACGGACGAGTGTCTACACGTTCTAGGATCAATACGAACGAGTATTGATTAACCTGAACAAACACGGACGAGTGCTGAAAGACCACAGACGAGTGTCTACACGTTCTAGGATCAATACGAATGAGTATTATTTAATCTGAAACAAACACGGACGAGTGTTAAAAGACCACAAATGAGTGTCTACACGTTCTAGGATCAATACGAACGAGTATTGATTAACCTGAAATAAACACGGACGAGTGTTGAAAGACCGCGGATGAGTATCTACACGTTCTAGGATCAATACGAACGAGTATTGATTAACCTGAAACAAACACGGACGAGTGTTGAAAGACCGCGGACGAGTATCTACACGTTCTAGGATCAATACGAACGAGTATTGATTAACCTGAAATAAACACGGACGAGTGATGGAAGACAACGGACGAGGGTCTACATGTTCTAGGATCAATATGAACGAGTGTTGATTAACCTGAAACAAACGCGAATGAGTGTTGAAAGACCACGGACGAGTGTCTACACGTTCTAGGATCAATACGAACGAGTATTGATTAACCTGAAATAAACACGGACAAGTGATGGAAGACCACGGACGAGTGTCTACATGTTCTAGGATCAATATGAATGAGTATTAATTAACCTAAAACAAACACGAACGAGTGTTGAAAGACCACAGACGAGTGTCTACACGTTCTAGGATCAATACGAACGAGTATTGATTAACCTGAAACAAACACGGAAGAGTGTTGAATGACCACGGATGAGTGTCTACATGTTCTAGGATCAATACGAACGGGTATTGATTAACCTGAAATAAACACGGACGAGTGCTAAAAGACCACGGACGAGTGTCTACACGTTCTAGGATCAATACGAACGAGTATTGATTAACCTGAACAAACACGGACGAGTGCTGAAAGACCACAGACGAGTGTCTACACGTTCTAGGATCAATACGAATGAGTATTGATTAATCTGAAACAAAAACGGACGAGTGTTGAAAGACCACAAATGAGTGTCTACACGTTCTAGGATCAATACGAACGAGTATTGATTAACCTAAAATAAACACGGACGAGTGTTGAAAGACCGCGGACGAGTATCTACACGTTCTAGGATCAATACGAATGAGTATTGATTAACCTGAAATAAACACGGACGAGTGATGGAAGACCACGGACGAGTGTCTACATTATCTAGGATCAATATGAACGAGTATTGATTAACCTGAAACAAACACGAATGAGTGTTGAAAGACCGCGGACGAGTATCTACACGTTCTAGGATCAATACGAACGAGTATTGATTAACCTGAAACAAACAGGGACGAGTGTTGAAAGACCGCAGACGAGTATCTACACGTTCTAGGATCAATACGAACGAGTATTGATTAACCTGAAATAAACACGGACGAGTGATGGAAGACAACGGACGAGGGTCTACATGTTCTAGGATCAATATGAACGAGTGTTGATTAACCTGAAACAAATGCGAATGAGTGTTGAAAGACCACGGACGAGTGTCTACACGTTCTAGGATCAATACGAACGAGTATTGATTAACCTGAAATAAACACGGACAAGTGATGGAAGACCACGGACGAGTGTCTACATGTTCTAGGATCAATATGAATGAGTATTAATTAACTTGAAACAAACACGAACGAGTGTTGAAACACCACAGACGAGTGTCTACACGTTGTAGGATCAATACGAACGAGTATTGATTAACCTGAATCAAACACGGAAGAGTGTTGAATGACCACGGATGAGTGTCTACATGTTCTAGGATCAATACGAACGAGTATTGATTAACCTAAAACAAACACAGACGAGTGTTGAAAGACCATGGATGAGTGTCTACACGTTCTAGGATCAATACGAACTAGTATTGATTAACCTGAAACAAACACGGACGAGTGTTGAAAGACCACGGACGAGTGTCTACATGTTCTAGGATCAATACGAACGGGTATTGATTAACTTGAAATAAACACGGACGAGTGCTAAAAGACCATGGACGAGTGTCTACACGTTCTAGGATCAATACGAACGAGTATTGATTAACCTGAACAAACACGGACGAGTGCTGAAAGACCACAGACGAGTGTCTACACGTTCTAGGATCAATACGAATGAGTATTTATTAATCTGAAACAAACACGGACGAGTGTTGAAAGACCACAAATGAGTGTCTACACGTTCTAGGATCAAAACGAACGAGTATTGATTAACCTGAAATAAACACGGACGAGTGTTGAAAGACCACGGACGAGTGTCTACATGTTCTAGGATCAATATGAATGAGTATTAATTAACCTGAAACAAACACGAACGAGTGTTGAAAGACCACAGACGAGTGTCTACACGTTCTAGGATCAATACGAACGAGTATTGATTAACCTGAAACAAACACGGAAGAGTGTTGAATGACCACGGATGAGTGTCTACATGTTCTAGGATCAATACGAACGGGTATTGATTAACCTGAAATAAACACGGACGAGTGCTAAAAGACCACGGACGAGTCTCTACACGTTCTAGGATCAATACGAACGAGTATTGATTAACCTGAAACAAACACGGACGAGTGTTGAAAGACCACGGACGAGTGTCTACATGTTCTAGGATCAATACGAACGGGTATTGATTAACTTGAAATAAACACGGACGAGTGCTAAAAGACCACGGACGAGTGTCTACACGTTCTAGGATCAATACGAACGAGTATTGATTAACCTGAACAAACACGGACGAGTGCTGAAAGACCACAGACGAGTGTCTACACGTTCTAGGATCAATACGAATGAGTATTTATTAATCTGAAACAAACACGGACGAGTGTTGAAAGACCACAAATGAGTGTCTACACGTTCTAGGATCAAAACGAACGAGTATTGATTAACCTGAAATAAACACGGACGAGTGTTGAAAGACCACGGACGAGTGTCTACATGTTCTAGGATCAATATGAATGAGTATTAATTAACCTGAAACAAACACGAACGAGTGTTGAAAGACCACAGACGAGTGTCTACACGTTCTAGGATCAATACGAACGAGTATTGATTAACCTGAAACAAACACGGAAGAGTGTTGAATGACCACGGATGAGTGTCTACATGTTCTAGGATCAATACGAACGGGTATTGATTAACCTGAAATAAACACGGACGAGTGCTAAAAGACCACGGACGAGTCTCTACACGTTCTAGGATCAATACGAACGAGTATTGATTAACCTGAAACAAACACGGACGAGTGTTGAAAGACCACGGACGAGTGTCTACATGTTTTAGGATCAATACGAACGGATATTGATTAACCTGAAATAAACACGGACGAGTGCTAAAAGACCACGGACGAGTGTCTACACGTTCTAGGATCAATACGAACGAGTATTGATTAACCTGAACAAACACGGACGAGTGCTGAAAGACCACAGACGAGTGTCTACACGTTCTAGGATCAATACGAATGAGTATTATTTAATCTGAAACAAACACGGACGAGTGTTAAAAGACCACAAATGAGTGTCTACACGTTCTAGGATCAATACGAACGAGTATTGATTAACCTGAAATAAACACGGACGAGTGTTGAAAGACCGCGGACGAGTATCTACACGTTCTAGGATCAATACGAACGAGTATTGATTAACCTGAAACAAACACGGACGAGTGTTGAAAGACCACGGACGAGTGTCTACATGTTCTAGGATCAATACGAACGGGTATTGATTAACTTGAAATAAACACGGACGAGTGCTAAAAGACCACGGACGAGTGTCTACACGTTCTAGGATCAATACGAACGAGTATTGATTAACCTGAACAAACACGGACGAGTGCTGAAAGACCACAGACGAGTGTCTACACGTTCTAGGATCAATACGAATGAGTATTTATTAATCTGAAACAAACACGGACGAGTGTTGAAAGACCACAAATGAGTGTCTACACGTTCTAGGATCAAAACGAACGAGTATTGATTAACCTGAAATAAACACGGACGAGTGTTGAAAGACCACGGACGAGTGTCTACATGTTCTAGGATCAATATGAATGAGTATTAATTAACCTGAAACAAACACGAACGAGTGTTGAAAGACCACAGACGAGTGTCTACACGTTCTAGGATCAATACGAACGAGTATTGATTAACCTGAAACAAACACGGAAGAGTGTTGAATGACCACGGATGAGTGTCTACATGTTCTAGGATCAATACGAACGGGTATTGATTAACCTGAAATAAACACGGACGAGTGCTAAAAGACCACGGACGAGTCTCTACACGTTCTAGGATCAATACGAACGAGTATTGATTAACCTGAAACAAACACGGACGAGTGTTGAAAGACCACGGACGAGTGTCTACATGTTTTAGGATCAATACGAACGGATATTGATTAACCTGAAATAAACACGGACGAGTGCTAAAAGACCACGGACGAGTGTCTACACGTTCTAGGATCAATACGAACGAGTATTGATTAACCTGAACAAACACGGACGAGTGCTGAAAGACCACAGACGAGTGTCTACACGTTCTAGGATCAATACGAATGAGTATTATTTAATCTGAAACAAACACGGACGAGTGTTAAAAGACCACAAATGAGTGTCTACACGTTCTAGGATCAATACGAACGAGTATTGATTAACCTGAAATAAACACGGACGAGTGTTGAAAGACCGCGGATGAGTATCTACACGTTCTAGGATCAATACGAACGAGTATTGATTAACCTGAAACAAACACGGACGAGTGTTGAAAGACCGCGGACGAGTATCTACACGTTCTAGGATCAATACGAACGAGTATTGATTAACCTGAAATAAACACGGACGAGTGATGGAAGACAACGGACGAGGGTCTACATGTTCTAGGATCAATATGAACGAGTGTTGATTAACCTGAAACAAACGCGAATGAGTGTTGAAAGACCACGGACGAGTGTCTACACGTTCTAGGATCAATACGAACGAGTATTGATTAACCTGAAATAAACACGGACAAGTGATGGAAGACCACGGACGAGTGTCTACATGTTCTAGGATCAATATGAATGAGTATTAATTAACCTGAAACAAACACGAATGAGTGTTGAAAGACCACAGACGAGTGTCTACACGTTCTAGGATCAATACGAACGAGTATTGATTAACCTGAAACAAACACGGAAGAGTGTTGAATGACCACGGATGAGTGTCTACATGTTCTAGGATCAATACGAACGGGTATTGATTAACCTGAAATAAACACGGACGAGTGCTAAAAGACCACGGACGAGTGTCTACACGTTCTAGGATCAATACGAACGAGTATTGATTAACCTGAACAAACACGGACGAGTGCTGAAAGACCACAGACGAGTGTCTACACGTTCTAGGATCAATACGAATGAGTATTGATTAATCTGAAACAAAAACGGACGAGTGTTGAAAGACCACAAATGAGTGTCTACACGTTCTAGGATCAATACGAACGAGTATTGATTAACCTGAAATAAACACGGACGAGTGTTGAAAGACCGCGGACGAGTATCTACACGTTCTAGGATCAATACGAACGAGTATTGATTAACCTGAAACAAACACGGACGAGTGTTGAAAGACCGCGGACGAGTATCTACTCGTTCTAGGATCAATACGAACGAGTATTGATTAACCTGAAATAAACACGGACGAGTGATGGAAGACCACGGACGAGTGTCTACATTATCTAGGATCAATATGAACGAGTATTGATTAACCTGAAACAAACACGAATGAGTGTTGAAAGACCGCGGACGAGTATCTACACGTTCTAGGATCAATACGAACGAGTATTGATTAACCTGAAACAAACAGGGACGAGTGTTGAAAGACCGCAGACGAGTATCTACACGTTCTAGGATCAATACGAACGAGTATTGATTAACCTGAAATAAACACGGACGAGTGATGGAAGACAACGGACGAGGGTCTACATGTTCTAGGATCAATATGAACGAGTGTTGATTAACCTGAAACAAACGCGAATGAGTGTTGAAAGACCACGGACGAGTGTCTACACGTTCTAGGATCAATACGAACGAGTATTGATTAACCTGAAATAAACACGGACAAGTGATGGAAGACCACGGACGAGTGTCTACATGTTCTAGGATCAATATGAATGAGTATTAATTAACCTGAAACAAACACGAACGAGTGTTGAAACACCACAGACGAGTGTCTACACGTTCTAGGATCAATACGAACGAGTATTGATTAACCTGAAACAAACACGGAAGAGTGTTGAATGACCACGGATGAGTGTCTACATGTTCTAGGATCAATACGAACGAGTATTGATTAACCTAAAACAAACACAGACGAGTGTTGAAAGACCATGGATGAGTGTCTACACGTTCTAGGATCAATACGAACTAGTATTGATTAACCTGAAACAAACACGGACGAGTGTTGAAAGACCACGGACGAGTGTCTACATGTTCTAGGATCAATACGAACGGGTATTGATTAACCTGAAATAAACACGGACGAGTGCTAAAAGACCATGGACGAGTGTCTACACGTTCTAGGATCAATACGAACGAGTATTGATTAACCTGAACAAACACGGACGAGTGCTGAAAGACCACAGACGAGTGTCTACACGTTCTAGGATCAATACGAATGAGTATTTATTAATCTGAAACAAACACGGACGAGTGTTGAAAGACCACAAATGAGTGTCTACACGTTCTAGGATCAATACGAACGAGTATTGATTAACCTGAAATAAACACGGACGAGTGTTGAAAGACCACGGACGAGTGTCTACATGTTCTAGGATCAATACGAACGAGTATTGATTAACCTGAAATAAACACGGACGAGTGATGGAAGACAACGGACGAGGGTCTACATGTTCTAGGATCAATGTGAACGAGTGTTGATTAACCTGAAACAAACGCGAATGAGTGTTGAAAGACCACGGACGAGTGTCTACACGTTCTAGGATCAATACGAACGAGTATTGATTAACCTGAAATAAACACGGACAAGTGATGGAAGACCACGGACGAGTGTCTACACGTTCTAGGATCAATATGAATGAGTATTAATTAACCTGAAACAAACACGAACGAGTGTTGAAAGACCACAGACGAGTGTCTACACGTTCTAGGATCAATACGAACGAGTATTGATTAACCTGAAACAAACACGGACGAGTGTTGAAAGACCGCGGACGAGTATCTACACGTTCTAGGATCAATACGAACGAGTATTGATTAACCTGAAATAAACACGGACGAGTGATGGAAGACCACAGACGAGTGTCTACTTGTTCTAGGATCAATATGAATGAGTATTAATTAACCTGAAACAAACACGAACGAGTGTTGAAAGACCACAGACGAGTGTCTACACGTTCTAGGATCAATACGAACGAGTATTGATTAACCTGAAACAAACAGGGACGAGTGTTGAAAGACCGCGGACGAGTATCTACACGTTCTAGGATCAATACGAACGAGTATTGATTAACCTGAAATAAACACGGACGAGTGATGGAAGACAACGGACGAGGGTCTACATGTTCTAGGATCAATATGAACGAGTGTTGATTAACCTGAAACAAACGCGAATGAGTGTTGAAAGACCACGGACGAGTGTCTACACGTTCTAGGATCAATACGAACGAGTATTGATTAACCTGAAATAAACACGGACAAGTGATGGAAGACCACGGACGAGTGTCTACACGTTCTAGGATCAATATGAATGAGTATTAATTAACCTGAAACAAACACGAACGAGTGTTGAAAGACCACAGACGAGTGTCTACACGTTCTAGGATCAATACGAACGAGTATTGATTAACCTGAAACAAACACGGACGAGTGTTGAAAGACCGCGGACGAGTATCTACACGTTCTAGGATCAATACGAACGAGTATTGATTAACCTGAAATAAACACGGACGAGTGATGGAAGACCACGGACGAGTGTCTACTTGTTCTAGGATCAATATGAATGAGTATTAATTAACCTGAAACAAACACGAACGAGTGTTGAAAGACCACAGACGAGTGTCTACACGTTCTAGGATCAATACGAACGAGTATTGATTAACATGAAACAAACAGGGACGAGTGTTGAAAGACCGCGGACGAGTATCTACACGTTCTAGGATCAATACGAACGAGTATTGATTAACCTGAAATAAACACGGACGAGTGATGGAAGACAACGGACGAGGGTCTACATGTTCTAGGATCAATATGAACGAGTGTTGATTAACCTGAAACAAACGCGAATGAGTGTTGAAAGACCACGGACGAGTGTCTACACGTTCTAGGATCAATACGAACGAGTATTGATTAACCTGAAATAAACACGGACAAGTGATGGAAGACCACGGACGAGTGTCTACATGTTCTAGGATCAATATGAATGAGTATTAATTAACCTGAAACAAACACGAACGAGTGTTGAAAGACCACAGACGAGTGTCTACACGTTCTAGGATCAATACGAACGAGTATTGATTAACCTGAAACAAACACGGAAGAGTGTTGAATGACCACGGATGAGTGTCTACATGTTCTAGGATCAATACGAACGGGTATTGATTAACCTGAAATAAACACGGACGAGTGCTAAAAGACCACGGACGAGTGTCTACACGTTCTAGGATCAATACGAACGAGTATTGATTAACCTGAACAAACACGGACGAGTGCTGAAAGACCACAGACGAGTGTCTACACGTTCTAGGATCAATACGAATGAGTATTGATTAATCTGAAACAAACACGGACGAGTGTTGAAAGACCACAAATGAGTGTCTACACGTTCTAGGATCAATACGAACGAGTATTGATTAACCTGAAATAAACACGGACGAGTGTTGAAAGACCGCGGACGAGTATCTACACGTTCTAGGATCAATACGAACTAGTATTGATTAACCTGAAACAAACACGGACGAGTGTTGAAAGACCACGGACGAGTGTCTACATGTTCTAGGATCAATACGAACGGGTATTGATTAACTTGAAATAAACACGGACGAGTGCTAAAAGACCATGGACGAGTGTCTACACGTTCTAGGATCAATACGAACGAGTATTGATTAACCTGAACAAACACGGACGAGTGCTGAAAGACCACAGACGAGTGTCTACACGTTCTAGGATCAATACGAATGAGTATTTATTAATCTGAAACAAACACGGACGAGTGTTGAAAGACCACAAATGAGTGTCTACACGTTCTAGGATCAATACGAACGAGTATTGATTAACATAAAACAAACACAGACGAGTGTTGAAAGACCATGGATGAGTGTCTACACGTTCTAGGATCAATACGAACTAGTATTGATTAACCTGAAACAAACACGGACGAGTGTTGAAAGACCACGGACGAGTGTCTACATGTTCTAGGATCAATACGAACGGGTATTGATTAACTTGAAATAAACACGGACGAGTGCTAAAAGACCATGGACGAGTGTCTACACGTTCTAGGATCAATACGAACGAGTATTGATTAACCTGAACAAACACGGACGAGTGCTGAAAGACCACAGACGAGTGTCTACACGTTCTAGGATCAATACGAATGAGTATTTATTAATCTGAAACAAACACGGACGAGTGTTGAAAGACCACAAATGAGTGTCTACACGTTCTAGGATCAATACGAACGAGTATTGATTAACCTGAAATAAACACGGACGAGTGTTGAAAGACCGCGGACGAGTATCTACACGTTCTAGGATCAATACGAACGAGTATTGATTAACCTGAAACAAACACGGACGAGTGTTGAAACACCGCGGACGAGTATCTACACGTTCTAGGATCAATACGAACGAGTATTGATTAACCTGAAATAAACACGGACGAGTGATGGAAGACCACGGACGAGTGTCTACATGTTCTAGGATCAATATGAACGAGTATTGATTAACCTGAAACAAACACGAATGAGTGTTGAAAGACCGCGGACGAGCATCTACACGTTCTAGGATCAATACGAACGAGTATTAATTAACCTGAAACAAACACGGACGAGTGTTGAAAGACCGCGGACGAGTATCTACACGTTCTAGGATCAATACGAACGAGTATTGATTAACCTGAAATAAACACGGACGAGTGATGGAAGACAACGGACGAGGGTCTACATGTTCTAGGATCAATATGAACGAGTGTTGATTAACCTGAAACAAACGCGAATGAGTGTTGAAAGACCACGGACGAGTGTCTACACGTTCTAGGATCAATACGAACGAGTATTGATTAACCTGAAATAAACACGGACAAGTGATGGAAGACCACGGACGAGTGTCTACATGTTCTAGGATCAATATGAATGAGTATTAATTAACCTGAAACAAACACGAACGAGTGTTGAAAGACCACAGACGAGTGTCTACACGTTCTAGGATCAATACGAACGAGTATTGATTAACCTGAAACAAACACGGAAAAGTGTTGAATGACCACGGATGAGTGTCTACATGTTCTAGGATCAATACGAACGAGTATTGATTAACCTGAAACAAACACGGAAGAGTGTTGAATGACCACGGATGAGTGTCTACATGTTCTAGGATCAATACGAACGGGTATTGATTAACCTGAAATAAACACGGACGAGTGCTAAAAGACCACGGACGAGTGTCTACACGTTCTAGGATCAATACGAACGAGTATTGATTAACCTGAACAAACACGGACGAGTGCTGAAAGACCACAGACGAGTGTCTACACGTTCTAGGATCAATACGAATGAGTATTGATTAATCTGAAACAAACACGGACGAGTGTTGAAAGACCACAAATGAGTGTCTACACGTTCTAGGATCAATACGAACGAGTATTGATTAACCTGAAATAAACACGGACGAGTGTTGAAAGACCGCGGACGAGTATCTACACGTTCTAGGATCAATACGAACTAGTATTGATTAACCTGAAACAAACACGGACGAGTGTTGAAAGACCACGGACGAGTGTCTACATGTTCTAGGATCAATACGAACGGGTATTGATTAACTTGAAATAAACACGGACGAGTGCTAAAAGACCATGGACGAGTGTCTACACGTTCTAGGATCAATACGAACGAGTATTGATTAACCTGAACAAACACGGACGAGTGCTGAAAGACCACAGACGAGTGTCTACACGTTCTAGGATCAATACGAATGAGTATTTATTAATTTGAAACAAACACGGACGAGTGTTGAAAGACCACAAATGAGTGTCTACACGTTCTAGGATCAATACGAACGAGTATTGATTAACATAAAACAAACACAGACGAGTGTTGAAAGACCATGGATGAGTGTCTACACGTTCTAGGATCAATACGAACTAGTATTGATTAACCTGAAACAAACACGGACGAGTGTTGAAACACCGCGGACGAGTATCTACACGTTCTAGGATCAATACGAACGAGTATTGATTAACCTGAAATAAACACGGACGAGTGATGGAAGACCACGGACGAGTGTCTACATGTTCTAGGATCAATATGAACGAGTATTGATTAACCTGAAACAAACACGAATGAGTGTTGAAAGACCGCGGACGAGCATCTACACGTTCTAGGATCAATACGAACGAGTATTGATTAACCTGAAACAAACACGGACGAGTGTTGAAAGACCGCGGACGAGTATCTACACGTTCTAGGATCAATACGAACGAGTATTGATTAACCTGAAATAAACACGGACGAGTGATGGAAGACAACGGACGAGGGTCTACATGTTCTAGGATCAATATGAACGAGTGTTGATTAACCTGAAACAAACGCGAATGAGTGTTGAAAGACCACGGACGAGTGTCTACACGTTCTAGGATCAATACGAACGAGTATTGATTAACCTGAAATAAACACGGACAAGTGATGGAAGACCACGGACGAGTGTCTACATGTTCTAGGATCAATATGAATGAGTATTAATTAACCTGAAACAAACACGAACGAGTGTTGAAGGACCACAGACGAGTGTCTACACGTTCTAGGATCAATACGAACGAGTATTGATTAACCTGAAACAAACACGGAAAAGTGTTGAATGACCACGGATGAGTGTCTACATGTTCTAGGATCAATACGAACGAGTATTGATTAACCTAAAACAAACACAGACGAGTGTTGAAAGACCATGGATGAGTGTCTACACGTTCTAGGATCAATACGAACTAGTATTGATTAACCTGAAACAAACACGGACGAGTGTTGAAAGACCACGGACGAGTGTCTACATGTTTTAGGATCAATACGAACGGATATTGATTATCCTGAAATAAACACGGACGAGTGCTAAAAGACCACGGACGAGTGTCTACACGTTCTAGGATCAATACGAACGAGTATTGATTAACCTGAACAAACACGGACGAGTGCTGAAAGACCACAGACGGGTGTCTACACGTTCTAGGATCAATACGAATGAGTATTATTTAATCTGAAACAAACACGGACGAGTGTTAAAAGACCACAAATGAGTGTCTACACGTTCTAGGATCAATACGAACGAGTATTGATTAACCTGAAACAAACACGGACGAGTGTTGAAAGACCGCGGACGAGTATCTACACGTTCTAGGATCAATACGAACGAGTATTGATTAACCTGAAATAAACACGGACGAGTGATGGAAGACAACGGACGAGGGTCTACATGTTCTAGGATCAATATGAACGAGTGTTGATTAACCTGAAACAAACGCGAATGAGTGTTGAAAGACCACGGACGAGTGTCTACACGTTCTAGGATCAATACGAACGAGTATTGATTAACCTGAAATAAACACGGACAAGTGATGGAAGACCACGGACGAGTGTCTACATGTTCTAGGATCAATATGAATGAGTATTAATTAACCTGAAACAAACACGAACGAGTGTTGAAAGACCACAGACGAGTGTCTACACGTTCTAGGATCAATACGAACGAGTATTGATTAACCTGAAACAAACACGGAAGAGTGTTGAATGACCACGGATGAGTGTCTACATGTTCTAGGATCAATACGAACGGGTATTGATTAACCTGAAATAAACACGGACGAGTGCTAAAAGACCACGGACGAGTGTCTACACGTTCTAGGATCAATACGAACGAGTATTGATTAACCTGAACAAACACGGACGAGTGCTGAAAGACCACAGACGAGTGTCTACACGTTCTAGGATCAATACGAATGAGTATTGATTAATCTGAAACAAACACGGACGAGTGTTGAAAGACCACAAATGAGTGTCTACACGTTCTAGGATCAATACGAACGAGTATTGATTAACCTGAAATAAACACGGACGAGTGTTGAAAGACCGCGGACGAGTATCTACACGTTCTAGGATCAATACGAACGAGTATTGATTAACCTGAAACAAACACGAACGAGTGTTGAAAGACCGCGGACGAGTATCTACACGTTCTAGGATCAATACGAACGAGTATTGATTAACCTGAAATAAACACGGACGAGTGATGGAAGACCACGGACGAGTGTCTACATTATCTAGGATCAATATGAACGAGTATTGATTAACCTGAAACAAACACGAATGAGTGTTGAAAGACCGCGGACGAGTATCTACACGTTCTAGGATCAATACGAACGAGTATTGATTAACCTGAAACAAACAGGGACGAGTGTTGAAAGACCGCGGACGAGTATCTACACGTTCTAGGATCAATACGAACGAGTATTGATTAACCTGAAATAAACACGGACGAGTGTTGAAAGACCGCGGACGAGTATCTACACGTTCTAGGATCAATACGAACGAGTATTGATTAACCTGAAACAAACACGGACGAGTGTTGAAACACCGCGGACGAGTATCTACACGTTCTAGGATCAATACGAACGAGTATTGATTAACCTGAAATAAACACGGACGAGTGATGGAAGACCACGGACGAGTGTCTACATGTTCTAGGATCAATATGAACGAGTATTGATTAACCTGAAACAAACACGAATGAGTGTTGAAAGACCGCGGACGAGCATCTACACGTTCTAGGATCAATACGAACGAGTATTGATTAACCTGAAACAAACACGGACGAGTGTTGAAAGACCGCGGACGAGTATCTACACGTTCTAGGATCAATACGAACGAGTATTGATTAACCTGAAATAAACACGGACGAGTGATGGAAGACAACGGACGAGGGTCTACATGTTCTAGGATCAATATGAACGAGTGTTGATTAACCTGAAACAAACGCGAATGAGTGTTGAAAGACCACGGACGAGTGTCTACACGTTCTAGGATCAATACGAACGAGTATTGATTAACCTGAAATAAACACGGACAAGTGATGGAAGACCACGGACGAGTGTCTACATGTTCTAGGATCAATATGAATGAGTATTAATTAACCTGAAACAAACACGAACGAGTGTTGAAAGACCACAGACGAGTGTCTACACGTTCTAGGATCAATACGAACGAGTATTGATTAACCTGAAACAAACACGGAAGAGTGTTGAATGACCACGGATGAGTGTCTACATGTTCTAGGATCAATACGAACGAGTATTGATTATCCTAAAACAAACACAGACGAGTGTTGAAAGACCATGGATGAGTGTCTACACATTCTAGGATCAATACGAACTAGTATTGATTAACCTGAAACAAACACGGACGAGTGTTGAAAGACCACGGACGAGTGTCTACATGTTCTAGGATCAATACGAACGGGTATTGATTAACCTGAAATAAACACGGACGAGTGCTAAAAGACCATGGACGAGTGTCTACACGTTCTAGGATCAATATGAACGAGTATTGATTAACCTGAACAAACACGGACGAGTGCTGAAAGACCACAGACAAGTGTCTACACGTTCTAGGATCAATACGAATGAGTATTGATTAATCTAAAACAAACACGGACAAGTGTTAAAAGACCACAAATGAGTGTCTACACGTTCTAGGATCAATACGAACGAGTATTGGTTAACCTGAAATAAACACGGACGAGTGTTGAAAGACCGCGGACGAGTATCTACACGTTCTAGGATCAATACGAACGAGTATTGATTAACCTGAAACAAACACGAATGAGTGTTGAAAGACCGCGGACGAGTATCTACACGTTCTAGGATCAATACGAACGAGTATTGATTAACCTGAAACAAACAGGGACGAGTGTTGAAAGACCGCGGACGAGTATCTACACGTTCTAGGATCAATACGAACGAGTATTGATTAACCTGAAATAAACACGGACGAGTGATGGAAGACAACGGACGAGGGTCTACATGTTCTAGGATCAATATGAACGAGTGTTGATTAACCTGAAACAAACGCGAATGAGTGTTGAAAGACCACGGATGAGTGTCTACACGTTCTAGGATCAATACGAACGAGTATTGATTAACCTGAAATAAACACGGACAAGTGATGGAAGACCACGGACGAGTGTCTACATGTTCTAGGATCAATATGAATGAGTATTAATTAACCTGAAACAAACACGAACGAGTGTTGAAACACCACAGACGAGTGTCTACACGTTCTAGGATCAATACGAACGAGTATTGATTAACCTGAAACAAACACGGAAGAGTGTTGAATGACCACGGATGAGTGTCTACATGTTCTAGGATCAATACGAACGAGTATTGATTATCCTAAAACAAACACAGACGAGTGTTGAAAGACCATGGATGAGTGTCTACACATTCTAGGATCAATACGAACTAGTATTGATTAACCTGAAACAAACACGGACGAATGTTGAAAGACCACAGACGAGTGTCTACACGTTCTAGGATCAATACGAACGAGTATTGATTAAAATGAAACAAACACGGAAGAGTGTTGAATGACCACAGATGAGTGTCTACATGTTCTAGGATCAATACGAACGGGTATTGATTAACCTGAAATAAACACGGACGAGTGCTAAAAGACCACGGACGAGTGTCTACACGTTCTAGGATCAATACGAACGAGTATTGATTAACCTGAACAAACACGGACGAGTGCTGAAAGACCACAGACGAGTGTCTACACGTTCTAGGATCAATACGAATGAGTATTGATTAATCTAAAACAAACACGGACGAGTGTTGAAAGACCACAAATGAGTGTCTACACGTTCTAGGATCAATACGAACGAGTATTGATTAACCTGAAATAAACACGGACGAGTGTTGAAAGACCGCGGACGAGTATCTACACGTTCTAGGATCAATATGAACGAGTATTGATTAACCTGAAACAAACACGGACGAGTGTTGAAAGACCGCGGACGAGTATCTACACGTTCTAGGATCAATACGAACGAGTATTGATTAACCTGAAATAAACACGGACGAGTGATGGAAGACCACAGACGAGTGTCTACATTATCTAGGATCAATATGAACGAGTATTGATTAACCTGAAACAAACACGAATGAGTGTTGAAAGACCGCGGACGAGTATCTACACGTTCTAGGATCAATACGAACGAGTATTGATTAACCTGAAACAAACAGGGACGAGTGTTGAAAGACCGCGGACGAGTATCTACACGTTCTAGGATCAATACGAACGAGTATTGATTAACCTGAAATAAACACGGACGAGTGATGGAAGACAACGGACGAGGGTCTACATGTTCTAGGATCAATATGAACGAGTGTTGATTAACCTGAAACAAACGCGAATGAGTGTTGAAAGACCACGGACTAGTGTCTACACGTTCTAGGATCAATACGAACGAGTATTGATTAACCTGAAATAAACACGGACAAGTGATGGAAGACCACGGACGAGTGTCTACATGTTCTAGGATCAATATGAATGAGTATTAATTAACCTGAAACAAACACGAACGAGTGTTGAAACACCACAGACGAGTGTCTACACGTTCTAGGATCAATACGAACGGGTATTGATTAACCTGAAATAAACACGGACGAGTGCTAAAAGACCACGGACGAGTGTCTACACGTTCTAGGATCAATACGAACGAGTATTGATTAACCTGAACAAACACGGACGAGTGCTGAAAGACCACAGACGAGTGTCTACACGTTCTAGGATCAATACGAATGAGTATTGATTAATCTGAAACAAACACGGACGAGTGTTGAAAGACCACAAATGAGTGTCTACACGTTCTAGGATCAATACGAACGAGTATTGATTAACCTGAAATAAACACGGACGAGTGTTGAAAGACCGCGGACGAGTATCTACACGTTCTAGGATCAATATGAACGAGTATTGATTAACCTGAAACAAACACGGACAAGTGTTGAAAGACCGCGGACGAGTATCTACACGTTCTAGGATCAATACGAACGAGTATTGATTAACCTGAAATAAACACGGACGAGTGATGGAAGACCACGGACGAGTGTCTACATTATCTAGGATCAATATGAACGAGTATTGATTAACCTGAAACAAACACGAATGAGTGTTGAAAGACCGCGGACGAGTATCTACACGTTCTAGGATCAATACGAACGAGTATTGATTAACCTGAAACAAACAGGGACGAGTGTTGAAAGACCGCGGACGAGTATCTACACGTTCTAGGATCAATACGAACGAGTATTGATTAACCTGAAATAAACACGGACGAGTGATGGAAGACAACGGACGAGGGTCTACATGTTCTAGGATCAATATGAACGAGTGTTGATTAACCTGAAACAAACGCGAATGAGTGTTGAAAGACCACGGACGAGTGTCTACACGTTCTAGAATCAATACGAACGAGTATTGATTAACCTGAAATAAACACGGACAAGTGATGGAAGACCACGGACGAGTGTCTACATGTTCTAGGATCAATATGAATGAGTATTAATTAACCTGAAACAAACACGAACGAGTGTTGAAACACCACAGACGAGTGTCTACACGTTCTAGGATCAATACGAACGAGTATTGATTAACCTGAAACAAACACGGAAGAGTGTTGAATGACCACAGATGAGTGTCTACATGTTCTAGGATCAATACGAACGAGTATTGATTAACCTAAAATAAACACAGACGAGTGTTGAAAGACCATGGATGAGTGTCTACACGTTCTAGGATCAATACGAACTAGTATTGATTAACCTGAAACAAACACGGACGAGTGTTGAAAGACCACGGACGAGTGTCTACATGTTCTAGGATCAATACGAACGGGTATTGATTAACCTTAAATAAACACGGACGAGTGCTAAAAGACCATGGACGAGTGTCTACACGTTCTAGGATCAATACGAACGAGTATTGATTAACCTGAACAAACACGGACGAGTGCTGAAAGACCACATACGAGTGTCTACACGTTCTAGGATCAATACGAATGAGTATTTATTAATCTGAAACAAACACGGACGAGTGTTGAAAGACCACAAATGAGTGTCTACACGTTCTAGGATCAATACGAACGAGTATTGATTAACCTGAAATAAACACGGACGAGTTTTGAAAGACCGCGGACGAGTATCTACACGTTCTAGGATCAATACGAACGAGTATTGATTAACCTGAAACAAACAGGGACGAGTGTTGAAACACCGCGGACGAGTATCTTCACGTTCTAGGATCAATACGAACGAGTATTGATTAACCTAAAATAACCACGGACGAGTGATGGAAGACCACGGACGAGTGTCTACATGTTCTAGGATCAATATGAACGAGTATTGATTAACCTGAAACAAACACGAATGAGTGTTGAAAGACCGCGGACGAGCATCTACACGTTCTAGGATCAATACGAACGAGTATTGATTAACCTGAACCAAACACGGACGGGTGTTGAAAGACCGCGGACGAGTATCTACACGTTCTAGGATCAATACGAACGAGTATTGATTAACCTGAAATAAACACGGACGAGTGATGGAAGACAACGGACGAGGGTCTACATGTTCTAGGATCAATATGAACGGGTGTTGATTAACCTGAAACAAACGCGAATGAGTGTTGAAAGACCACGGACGAGTGTCTACACGTTCTAGGATCAATACGAACGAGTATTGATTAACCTGAAATAAACACGGACAAGTGATGGAAGACCACGGACGAGTGTCTACATGTTCTAGGATCAATATGAATGAGTATTAATTAACCTGAAACAAACACGAACGAGTGTTGAAAGACCACAGACGAGTGTCTACACGTTCTAGGATCAATACGAACGAGTATTGATTAACCTGAAACAAACACGGAAGAGTGTTGAATGACCACGGATGAGTGTCTACATGTTCTAGGATCAATACGAACGAGTATTGATTATCCTAAAACAAACACAGACGAGTGTTGAAAGACCATGGATGAGTGTCTACACATTCTAGGATCAATACGAACTAGTATTGATTAACCTGAAACAAACACGGACGAGTGTTGAAAGACCACGGACGAGTGTCTACATGTTCTAGGATCAATACGAACGGGTATTGATTAACCTGAAATAAACAAGGACGAGTGCTAAAAGACCACGGACGAGTGTCTACACGTTCTAGGATCAATATGAACGAGTATTGATTAACCTGAACAAACACGGACGAGTGCTGAAAGACCACAGACGAGTTTCTACACGTTCTAGGATCAATACGAATTAGTATTGATTAATCTAAAACAAACACGGACAAGTGTTAAAAGACCACAAATGAGTGTCTACACGTTCTAGGATCAATACGAACGAGTATTGATTAACCTGAAATAAACACGGACGAGTGTTGAAAGACCGCGGACGAGTATCTACACGTTCTAGGATCAATACGAACGAGTATTGATTAACCTGAAACAAACACGGACGAGTGTTGAAAGACCGCGGACGAGTATCTACACGTTCTAGGATCAATACGAACGAGTATTGATTAACCTGAAATAAACACGGACGAGTGATGGAAGACCACGGACGAGTGTCTACATGTTCTAGGATCAATATGAACGAGTATTGATTAACCTGAAACAAACACGAATGAGTGTTGAAAGACCGCGGACGAGTATCTACACGTTCTAGGATCAATACGAACGAGTATTGATTAACCTGAAACAAACAGGGACGAGTGTTGAAAGACCGCGGACGAGTATCTACACGTTCTAGGATCAATACGAACGAGTATTGATTAACCTGAAATAAACACGGACGAGTGATGGAAGACAACGGACGAGGGTCTACATGTTCTAGGATCAATATGAACGAGTGTTGATTAACCTGAAACAAACGCGAATGAGTGTTGAAAGACCACGGACGAGTGTCTACACGTTCTAGGATCAATACGAACGAGTATTGATTAACCTGAAATAAACACGGACAAGTGATGGAAGACCACGGACGAGTGTCTACATGTTCTAGGATCAATATGAATGAGTATTAATTAACCTGAAACAAACACGAACGAGTGTTGAAACACCACAGACGAGTGTCTACACGTTCTAGGATCAATACGAACGAGTATTGATTAACCTGAAACAAACACGGAAGAGTGTTGAATGACCACGGATGAGTGTCTACATGTTCTAGGATCAATACGAACGAGTATTGATTAACCTAAAACAAACACAGACGAGTGTTGAAAGACCATGGATGAGTGTCTACACGTTCTAGGATCAATACGAACTAGTATTGATTAACCTGAAACAAACACGGACGAGTGTTGAAAGACCACGGACGAGTGTCTACATGTTCTAGGATCAATACGAACGGGTATTGATTAACCTGAAATAAACACGGACGAGTGCTAAAAGACCATGGACGAGTGTCTACACGTTCTAGGATCAATACGAACGAGTATTGATTAACCTGAACAAACACGGACGAGTCCTGAAAGACCACAGACGAGTGTCTACACGTCCTAGGATCAATACGAATGAGTATTTATTAATCTGAAACAAACACGGACGAGTGTTGAAAGACCACAAATGAGTGTCTACACGTTCTAGGATCAATACGAACGAGTATTGATTAACCTGAAATAAACACGGACGAGTGTTGAAAGACCGCGGACGAGTATCTACACGTTCTAGGATCAATACGAACGAGTATTGATTAACCTGAAACAAACACGGACGAGTGTTGAAACACCGCGGACGAGTATCTACACGTTCTAGGATCAATACGAACGAGTATTGATTAACCTGAAATAAACACGGACGAGTGATGGAAGACCACGGACGAGTGTCTACATGTTCTAGGATCAATATGAACGAGTATTGATTAACCTGAAACAAACACGAATGAGTGTTGAAAGACCGCGGACGAGCATCTACACGTTCTAGGATCAATACGAACGAGTATTGATTAACCTGAAACAAACACGGACGGGTGTTGAAAGACCGCGGACGAGTATCTACACGTTCTAGGATCAATACGAACGAGTATTGATTAACCTGAAATAAACACGGACGAGTGATGGAAGACAACGGACGAGGGTCTACATGTTCTAGGATCAATATGAACGGGTGTTGATTAACCTGAAACAAACGCGAATGAGTGTTGAAAGACCACGGACGAGTGTCTACACGTTCTAGGATCAATACGAACGAGTATTGATTAACCTGAAATAAACACGGACAAGTGATGGAAGACCACGGACGAGTGTCTACATGTTCTAGGATCAATATGAATGAGTATTAATTAACCTGAAACAAACACGAACGAGTGTTGAAAGACCACAGACGAGTGTCTACACGTTCTAGGATCAATACGAACGAGTATTGATTAACCTGAAACAAACACGGAAGAGTGTTGAATGACCACGGATGAGTGTCTACATGTTCTAGGATCAATACGAACGAGTATTGATTATCCTAAAACAAACACAGACGAGTGTTGAAAGACCATGGATGAGTGTCTACACATTCTAGGATCAATACGAACTAGTATTGATTAACCTGAAACAAACACGGACGAGTGTTGAAAGACCACGGACGAGTGTCTACATGTTCTAGGATCAATACGAACGGGTATTGATTAACCTGAAATAAACAAGGACGAGTGCTAAAAGACCACGGACGAGTGTCTACACGTTCTAGGATCAATATGAACGAGTATTGATTAACCTGAACAAACACGGACGAGTGCTGAAAGACCACAGACGAGTGTCTACACGTTCTAGGATCAATACGAATTAGTATTGATTAATCTAAAACAAACACGGACAAGTGTTAAAAGACCACAAATGAGTGTCTACACGTTCTAGGATCAATACGAACGAGTATTGATTAACCTGAAATAAACACGGACGAGTGTTGAAAGACCGCGGACGAGTATCTACACGTTCTAGGATCAATACGAACGAGTATTGATTAACCTGAAACAAACACGGACGAGTGTTGAAAGACCGCGGACGAGTATCTACACGTTCTAGGATCAATACGAACGAGTATTGATTAACCTGAAACAAACACGGAAGAGTGTTGAATGACCACGGATGAGTGTCTACATGTTCTAGGATCAATACGAACGAGTATTGATTATCCTAAAACAAACACAGACGAGTGTTGAAAGACCATGGATGAGTGTCTACACGTTCTAGGATCAATACGAACTAGTATTGATTAACCTGAAACAAACACGGACGAGTGTTGAAAGACCACGGACGAGTGTCTACATGTTCTAGGATCAATACGAACGAGTATTGATTAACCTGAACAAACACGGACGAGTGCTGAAAGACCACAGACGAGTGTCTACACGTTCTAGGATCAATACGAATGAGTATTTATTAATCTGAAACAAACACGGACGAGTGTTGAAAGACCACAAATGAGTGTCTACACGTTCTAGGATCAATACGAACGAGTATTGATTAACCTGAAATAAACACGGACGAGTGTTGAAAGACCGCGGACGAGTATCTACACGTTCTAGGATCAATACGAACGAGTATTGATTAACCTAAAACAAACAGGGACGAGTGTTGAAACACCGCGGACGAGTATCTACACGTTCTAGGATCAATACGAACGAGTATTGATTAACCTGAAATAAACACGGACGAGTGATGGAAGACCACGGACGAGTGTCTACATGTTCTAGGATCAATATGAACGAGTATTGATTAACCTGAAACAAACACGAATGAGTGTTGAAAGACCGCGGACGAGCATCTACACGTTCTAGGATCAATACGAACGAGTATTGATTAACCTGAAACAAACACGGACGAGTGTTGAAAGACCGCGGACGAGTATCTACACGTTCTAGGATCAATACGAACGAGTATTGATTAACCTGAAATAAACACGGACGAGTGATGGAAGACAACGGACGAGGGTCTACATGTTCTAGGATCAATATGAACGAGTGTTGATTAACCTGAAACGAACGCGAATGAGTGTTGAAAGACCACGGACGAGTGTCTACACGTTCTAGGATCAATACGAACGAGTATTGATTAACCTGAAATAAACACGGACAAGTGATGGAAGACCACGGACGAGTGTCTACATGTTCTAGGATCAATATGAATGAGTATTAATTAACCTGAAACAAACACGAACGAGTGTTGAAAGACCACAGACGAGTGTCTACACGTTCTAGGATCAATACGAACGAGTATTGATTAACCTGAAACAAACACGGAAGAGTGTTGAATGACCACGGATGAGTGTCTACATGTTTTAGGATCAATACGAACGAGTATTGATTATCCTAAAACAAACACAGACGAGTGTTGAAAGACCATGGATGAGTGTCTACACGTTCTAGGATCAATACGAACTAGTATTGATTAACCTGAAACAAACACGGACGAGTGTTGAAAGACCACGGACGAGTGTCTACATGTTCTAGGATCAATACGAACGGGTATTGATTAACCTGAAATAAACACGGACGAGTGCTAAAAGACCACAGACGAGTGTCTACACGTTCTAGGATCAATATGAACGAGTATTGATTAACCTGAACAAACACGGACGAGTGCTGAAAGACCATAGACGAGTGTCTACACGTTCTAGGATCAATACGAATGAGTATTGATTAATCTAAAACAAACACGGACGAGTGTTGAAAGACCACAAATGAGTGTCTACACGTTCTAGGATCAATACGAACGAGTATTGATTAACCTGAAATAAACACGGACGAGTGTTGAAAGACCGCGGACGAGTATCTACACGTTCTAGGATCAATACGAACGAGTATTGATTAACCTGAAACAAACAGGGACGAGTGTTGAAACACCGCGGACGAGTATCTACACGTTCTAGGATCAATACGAACGAGTATTGATTAACCTGAAATAAACACGGACGAGTGATGGAAGACCACGGACGAGTGTCTACAAGTTCTAGGATCAATATGAACGAGTATTGATTAACCTGAAACAAACACGAATGAGTGTTGAAAGACCGCGGACGAGCATCTACACGTTCTAGGATCAATACGAACGAGTATTGATTAACCTGAAACAAACACGGACGAGTGTTGAAAGACCGCGGACGAGTATCTACACGTTCTAGGATCAATACGAACGAGTATTGATTAACCTGAAATAAACACGGACGAGTAATGGAAGACAACGGACGAGGGTCTACATGTTCTAGGATCAATATGAACGAGTGTTGATTAACCTGAAACGAACTCGAATGAGTGTTGAAAGACCACAGACGAGTGTCTACACGTTCTAGGATCAATACGAACGAGTATTGATTAACCTGAAATAAACACGGACAAGTGATGGAAGACCACGGACGAGTGTCTACATGTTCTAGGATCAATATGAATGAGTATTAATTAACCTGAAACAAACACGAACGAGTGTTGAAAGACCACAGACGAGTGTCTACACGTTCTAGGATCAATACGAACGAGTATTGATTATCCTAAAACAAACACAGACGAGTGTTGAAAGACCATGGATGAGTGTCTACACGTTCTAGGATCAATACGAACTAGTATTGATTAACCTGAAACAAACACGGACGAGTGTTGAAAGACCACGGACGAGTGTCTACATGTTCTAGGATCAATACGAACGGGTATTGATTAACCTGAAATAAACACGGACGAGTGCTAAAAGACCACAGACGAGTGTCTACACGTTCTAGGATCAATATGAACGAGTATTGATTAACCTGAACAAACACGGACGAGTGCTGAAAGACCATAGACGAGTGTCTACACGTTCTAGGATCAATACGAATGAGTATTGATTAATCTAAAACAAACACGGACGAGTGTTGAAAGACCACAAATGAGTGTCTACACGTTCTAGGATCAATACGAACGAGTATTGATTAACCTGAAATAAACACGGACGAGTGTTGAAAGACCGCGGACGAGTATCTACACGTTCTAGGATCAATACGAACGAGTATTGATTAACCTGAAACAAACAGGGACGAGTGTTGAAACACCGCGGACGAGTATCTACACGTTCTAGGATCAATACGAACGAGTATTGATTAACCTGAAATAAACACGGACGAGTGATGGAAGACCACGGACGAGTGTCTACATGTTCTAGGATCAATATGAACGAGTATTGATTAACCTGAAACAAACACGAATGAGTGTTGAAAGACCGCGGACGAGCATCTACACGTTCTAGGATCAATACGAACGAGTATTGATTAACCTGAAACAAACACGGACGAGTGTTGAAAGACCGCGGACGAGTATCTACACGTTCTAGGATCAATACGAACGAGTATTGATTAACCTGAAATAAACACGGACGAGTAATGGAAGACAACGGACGAGGGTCTACATGTTCTAGGATCAATATGAACGAGTGTTGATTAACCTGAAACGAACGCGAATGAGTGTTGAAAGACCACAGACGAGTGTCTACACGTTCTAGGATCAATACGAACGAGTATTGATTAACCTGAAATAAACACGGACAAGTGATGGAAGACCACGGACGAGTGTCTACATGTTCTAGGATCAATATGAATGAGTATTAATTAACCTGAAACAAACACGAACGAGTGTTGAAAGACCACAGACGAGTGTCTACACGTTCTAGGATCAATACGAACGAGTATTGATTAACCTGAAACAAACACGGAAGAGTGTTGAATGACCACGGATGAGTGTCTACATGTTTTAGGATCAATACGAACGAGTATTGATTATCCTAAAACAAACACAGACGAGTGTTGAAAGACCATGGATGAGTGTCTACACGTTCTAGGATCAATACGAACTAGTATTGATTAACCTGAAACAAACACGGACGAGTGTTGAAAGACCACGGACGAGTGTCTACATGTTCTAGGATCAATACGAACGGGTATTGATTAACCTGAAATAAACACGGACGAGTGCTAAAAGACCACAGACGAGTGTCTACACGTTCTAGGATCAATATGAACGAGTATTGATTAACCTGAACAAACACGGACGAGTGCTGAAAGACCATAGACGAGTGTCTACACGTTCTAGGATCAATACGAATGAGTATTGATTAATCTAAAACAAACACGGACGAGTGTTGAAAGACCACAAATGAGTGTCTACACGTTCTAGGATCAATACGAACGAGTATTGATTAACCTGAAATAAACACGGACGAGTGTTGAAAGACCGCGGACGAGTATCTACACGTTCTAGGATCAATACGAACGAGTATTGATTAACCTGAAACAAACAGGGACGAGTGTTGAAACACCGCGGACGAGTATCTACACGTTCTAGGATCAATACGAACGAGTATTGATTAACCTGAAATAAACACGGACGAGTGATGGAAGACCACGGACGAGTGTCTACATGTTCTAGGATCAATATGAACGAGTATTGATTAACCTGAAACAAACACGAATGAGTGTTGAAAGACCGCGGACGAGCATCTACACGTTCTAGGATCAATACGAACGAGTATTGATTAACCTGAAACAAACACGGACGAGTGTTGAAAGACCGCGGACGAGTATCTACACGTTCTAGGATCAATACGAACGAGTATTGATTAACCTGAAATAAACACGGACGAGTAATGGAAGACAACAGACGAGGGTCTACATGTTCTAGGATCAATATGAACGAGTGTTGATTAACCTGAAACGAACGCGAATGAGTGTTGAAAGACCACAGACGAGTGTCTACACGTTCTAGGATCAATACGAACGAGTATTGATTAACCTGAAATAAACACGGACAAGTGATGGAAGACCACGGACGAGTGTCTACATGTTCTAGGATCAATATGAATGAGTATTAATTAACCTGAAACAAACACGAACGAGTGTTGAAAGACCACAGACGAGTGTCTACACGTTCTAGGATCAATACGAACGAGTATTGATTAACCTGAAACAAACACGGAAGAGTGTTGAATGACCACGGATGAGTGTCTACATGTTTTAGGATCAATACGAACGAGTATTGATTATCCTAAAACAAACACAGACGAGTGTTGAAAGACCATGGATGAGTGTCTACACGTTCTAGGATCAATACGAACTAGTATTGATTAACCTGAAACAAACACGGACGAGTGTTGAAAGACCACGGACGAGTGTCTACATGTTCTAGGATCAATACGAACGGGTATTGATTAACCTGAAATAAACACGGACGAGTGCTAAAAGACCACAGACGAGTGTCTACACGTTCTAGGATCAATATGAACGAGTATTGATTAACCTGAACAAACACGGACGAGTGCTGAAAGACCATAGACGAGTGTCTACACGTTCTAGGATCAATACGAATGAGTATTGATTAATCTAAAACAAACACGGACGAGTGTTGAAAGACCACAAATGAGTGTCTACACGTTCTAGGATCAATACGAACGAGTATTGATTAACCTGAAATAAACACGGACGAGTGTTGAAAGACCGCGGACGAGTATCTACACGTTCTAGGATCAATACGAACGAGTATTGATTAACCTGAAACAAACAGGGACGAGTGTTGAAACACCGCGGACGAGTATCTACACGTTCTAGGATCAATACGAACGAGTATTGATTAACCTGAAATAAACACGGACGAGTGATGGAAGACCACGGACGAGTGTCTACATGTTCTAGGATCAATATGAACGAGTATTGATTAACCTGAAACAAACACGAATGAGTGTTGAAAGACCGCGGACGAGCATCTACACGTTCTAGGATCAATACGAACGAGTATTGATTAACCTGAAATAAACACGGAAGAGTGTTGAAAGACCGCGGACGAGTATCTACACGTTCTAGGATCAATACGAACGAGTATTGATTAACCTGAAACAAACACGGACGAGTGTTGAAAGACCGCGGACGAGTATCTACACGTTCTAGGATCAATACGAACGAGTATTGATTAACCTGAAATAAACACGGACGAGTGATGGAAGACCACGGACGAGTGTCTACATGTTCTAGGATCAATACGAACGAGTATTGATTAACCTGAAATAAACACGGACGAGTGATGGAAGACAACGGACGAGGGTCTACATGTTCTAGGATCAATATGAACGAGTGTTGATTAACCTGAAACAAACGCGAATGAGTGTTGAAAGACCACGGACGAGTGTCTACACGTTCTAGGATCAATACGAACGAGTATTGATTAACCTGAAATAAACACGGACAAGTGATGGAAGACCAAGGACGAGTGTCTACATGTTCTAGGATCAATATGAATGAGTATTAATTAACCTGAAACAAACACGAACGAGTGTTGAAACACCACAGACGAGTGTCTACACGTTCTAGGATCAATACGAACGAGTATTGATTAACCTGAAACAAACACGGAAGAGTGTTGAATGACCACGGATGAGTGTCTACATGTTCTAGGATCAATACGAACGAGTATTGATTAACCTAAAACAAACACAGACGAGTGTTGAAAGACCATGGATGAGTGTCTACACGTTCTAGGATCAATACGAACTAGTATGGATTAACCTGAAACAAACACGGACGAGTGTTGAAAGACCACGGACGAGTGTCTACATGTTCTAGGATCAATACGAACGGGTATTGATTAACCTGAAATAAACACGGACGAGTGCTAAAAGACCATGGACGAGTGTCTACACGTTCTAGGATCAATATGAACGAGTATTGATTAACCTGAACAAACACGGACGAGTGCTGAAAGACCACAGACGAGTGTCTACACGTTCTAGGATCAATACGAATGAGTATTTATTAATCTGAAACAAACACGGACGAGTGTTGAAAGACCACAAATGAGTGTCTACACGTTCTAGGATCAATACGAACGAGTATTGATTAACCTGAAATAAACACGGACGAGTGTTGAAAGACCGCGGACGAGTATCTACACGTTCTAGGATCAATACGAACGAGTATTGATTAACCTGAAACAAACAGGGACGAGTGTTGAAACACCGCGGACGAGTATCTTCACGTTCTAGGATCAATACGAACGAGTATTGATTAACCTGAAATAAACACGGACGAGTGATGGAAGACCACGGACGAGTGTCTACATGTTCTAGGATCAATATGAACGAGTATTGATTAACCTGAAACAAACACGAATGAGTGTTGAAAGACCGCGGACGAGCATCTACACGTTCTAGGATCAATACGAACGAGTATTGATTAACCTGAAACAAACACGGACGGGTGTTGAAAGACCGCGGACGAGTATCTACACGTTCTAGGATCAATACGAACGAGTATTGATTAACCTGAAATAAACACGGACGAGTGATGGAAGACAACGGACGAGGGTCTACATGTTCTAGGATTAATATGAACGGGTGTTGATTAACCTGAAACAAACGCGAATGAGTGTTGAAAGACCACGGACGAGTGTCTACACGTTCTAGGATCAATACGAACGAGTATTGATTAACCTGAAATAAACACGGACAAGTGATGGAAGACCACGGACGAGTGTCTACATGTTCTAGGATCAATATGAATGAGTATTAATTAACCTGAAACAAACACGAACGAGTGTTGAAAGACCACAGACGAGTGTCTACACGTTCTAGGATCAATACGAACGAGTATTGATTAACCTGAAACAAACACGGAAGAGTGTTGAATGACCACGGATGAGTGTCTACATGTTCTAGGATCAATACGAACGAGTATTGATTATCCTAAAACAAACACAGACGAGTGTTGAAAGACCATGGATGAGTGTCTACACATTCTAGGATCAATACGAACTAGTATTGATTAACCTGAAACAAACACGGACGAGTGTTGAAAGACCACGGACGAGTGTCTACATGTTCTAGGATCAATACGAACGGGTATTGATTAACCTGAAATAAACACGGACGAGTGCTAAAAGACCACGGACGAGTGTCTACACGTTCTAGGATCAATATGAACGAGTATTGATTAACCTGAACAAACACGGACGAGTGCTGAAAGACCACAGACGAGTGTCTACACGTTCTAGGATCAATACGAATTAGTATTGATTAATCTAAAACAAACACGGACAAGTGTTAAAAGACCACAAATGAGTGTCTACACGTTCTAGGATCAATACGAACGAGTATTGATTAACCTGAAATAAACACGGACGTGTGTTGAAAGACCGCGGACGAGTATCTACACGTTCTAGGATCAATACGAACGAGTATTGATTTACCTGAAACAAACACGGACGAGTGTTGAAAGACCACGGACGAGTATCTACATGTTCTAGGATCAATACGAACGAGTATTGATTAACCTGAAATAAACACGGACGAGTGATGGAAGACCACGGACGAGTGTCTACATGTTCTAGGATCAATATGAACGAGTATTGATTAACCTGAAACAAACACGAATGAGTGTTGAAAGACCGCGGACGAGTATCTACACGTTCTAGGATCAATACGAACGAGTATTGATTAACCTGAAACAAACAGGGACGAGTGTTGAAAGACCGCGGACGAGTATCTACACGTTCTAGGATCAATACGAACGAGTATTGATTAACCTGAAATAAACACGGACGAGTGATGGAAGACAACGGACGAGGGTCTACATGTTCTAGGATCAATATAAACGAGTGTTGATTAACCTGAAACAAACGCGAATGAGTGTTGAAAGACCACGGACGAGTGTCTACACGTTATAGAATCAATACGAACGAGTATTGATTAACCTGAAATAAACACGGACAAGTGATGGAAGACCACGGACGAGTGTCTACATGTTCTAGGATCAATATGAATGAGTATTAATTAACCTGAAACAAACACGAACGAGTGTTGAAACACCACAGACGAGTGTCTACACGTTCTAGGATCAATACGAACGAGTATTGATTAACCTGAAACAAACACGGAAGAGTGTTGAATGACCACGGATGAGTGTCTACATGTTCTAGGATCAATACGAACGAGTATTGATTAACCTAAAATAAACACAGACGAGTGTTGAAAGACCATGGATGAGTGTCTACACGTTCTAGGATCAATACGAACTAGTATTGATTAACCTGAAACAAACACGGACGAGTGTTGAAAGACCACGGACGAGTGTCTACATGTTCTAGGATCAATACGAACGGGTATTGATTAACCTGAAATAAACACGGACGAGTGCTAAAAGACCACGGACGAGTGTCTACACGTTCTAGGATCAATACGAACGAGTATTGATTAACCTGAACAAACACGGACGAGTGCTGAAAGACCACAGACGAGTGTCTACACGTTCTAGGATCAATACGAATGAGTATTTACTAATCTGAAACAAACACGGACGAGTGTTGAAAGACCACAAATGAGTGTCTACACGTTCTAGGATCAATACGAACGAGTATTGATTAACCTGAAATAAACACGGACGAGTGTTGAAAGACCGCGGACGAGTATCTACACGTTCTAGGATCAATACGAACGAGTATTGATTAACCTGAAACAAACAGGGACGAGTGTTGAAACACCGCGGACGAGTATCTTCACGTTCTAGGATCAATACGAACGAGTATTGATTAACCTGAAATAAACACGGACGAGTGATGGAAGACCACGGACGAGTGTCTACATGTTCTAGGATCAATATGAACGAGTATTGATTAACCTGAAACAAACACGAATGAGTGTTGAAAGACCGCGGACGAGCATCTACACGTTCTAGGATCAATACGAACGAGTATTGATTAACCTGAAACAAACACGGACGGGTGTTGAAAGACCGCGGACGAGTATCTACACGTTCTAGGATCAATACGAACGAGTATTGATTAACCTGAAATAAACACGGACGAGTGATGGAAGACAACGGACGAGGGTCTACATGTTCTAGGATCAATATGAACGAGGGTTGATTAACCTGAAACAAACGCGAATGAGTGTTGAAAGACCACGGACGAGTGTCTACACGTTCTAGGATCAATACGAACGATTATTGATTAACCTGAAATAAACACGGACAAGTGATGGAAGACCACGGACGAGTGTCTACATGTTCTAGGATCAATATGAATGAGTATTAATTAACCTGAAACAAACACGAACGAGTGTTGAAAGACCACAGACGAGTGTCTACACGTTCTAGGATCAATACGAACGAGTATTGATTAACCTGAAACAAACACGGAAGAGTGTTGAATGACCACGGATGAGTGTCTACATGTTCTAGGATCAATACGAACGAGTATTGATTATCCTAAAACAAACACAGACGAGTGTTGAAAGACCATGGATGAGTGTCTACACGTTCTAGGATCAATACGAACTAGTATTGATTAACCTGAAACAAACACGGACGAGTGTTGAAAGACCACGGACGAGTGTCTACATGTTCTAGGATCAATACGAACGAGTATTGATTAACCTGAACAAACACGGACGAGTGCTGAAAGACCACAGACGAGTGTCTACACGTTCTAGGATCAATACGAATGAGTATTTATTAATCTGAAACAAACACGGACGAGTGTTGAAAGACCACAAATAAGTGTCTACACGTTCTAGGATCAATACGAACGAGTATTGATTAACCTGAAATAAACACGGACGAGTGTTGAAAGACCGCGGACGAGTATCTACACGTTCTAGGATCAATACGAACGAGTATTGATTAACCTGAAAGAAACAGGGACGAGTGTTGAAACACCGCGGACGAGTATCTACACGTTCTAGGATCAATACGAACGAGTATTGATTAACCTGAAATAAACACGGACGAGTGATGGAAGACCACGGACGAGTGTCTACATGTTCTAGGATCAATATGAACGAGTATTGATTAACCTGAAACAAACACGAATGAGTGTTGAAAGACCGCGGACGAGCATCTACACGTTCTAGGATCAATACGAACGAGTATTGATTAACCTGAAACAAACACGGACGAGTGTTGAAAGACCGCGGACGAGTATCTACACGTTCTAGGATCAATACGAACGAGTATTGATTAACCTGAAATAAACACGGACGAGTGATGGAAGACAACGGACGAGGGTCTACATGTTCTAGGATCAATATGAACGAGTGTTGATTAACCTGAAACGAACGCGAATGAGTGTTGAAAGACCACGGACGAGTGTCTACACGTTCTAGGATCAATACGAACGAGTATTGATTAACCTGAAATAAACACGGACAAGTGATGGAAGACCACGGACGAGTGTCTACATGTTCTAGGATCAATATGAATGAGTATTAATTAACCTGAAACAAACACGAACGAGTGTTGAAAGACCACAGACGAGTGTCTACACGTTCTAGGATCAATACGAACGAGTATTGATTAACCTGAAACAAACACGGAAGAGTGTTGAATGACCACGGATGAGTGTCTACATGTTTTAGGATCAATACGAACGAGTATTGATTATCCTAAAACAAACACAGACGAGTGTTGAAAGACCATGGATGAGTGTCTACACGTTCTAGGATCAATACGAACTAGTATTGATTAACCTGAAACAAACACGGACGAGTGTTGAAAGACCACGGACGAGTGTCTACATGTTCTAGGATCAATACGAACGGGTATTGATTAACCTGAAATAAACACGGACGAGTGCTAAAAGACCACAGACGAGTGTCTACACGTTCTAGGATCAATATGAACGAGTATTGATTAACCTGAACAAACACGGACGAGTGCTGAAAGACCATAGACGAGTGTCTACACGTTCTAGGATCAATACGAATGAGTATTGATTAATCTAAAACAAACACGGACGAGTGTTGAAAGACCACAAATGAGTGTCTACACGTTCTAGGATCAATACGAACGAGTATTGATTAACCTGAAATAAACACGGACGAGTGTTGAAAGACCGCGGACGAGTATCTACACGTTCTAGGATCAATACGAACGAGTATTGATTAACCTGAAACAAACAGGGACGAGTGTTGAAACACCGCGGACGAGTATCTACACGTTCTAGGATCAATACGAACGAGTATTGATTAACCTGAAATAAACACGGACGAGTGATGGAAGACCACGGACGAGTGTCTACATGTTCTAGGATCAATATGAACGAGTATTGATTAACCTGAAACAAACACGAATGAGTGTTGAAAGACCGCGGACGAGCATCTACACGTTCTAGGATCAATACGAACGAGTATTGATTAACCTGAAACAAACACGGACGAGTGTTGAAAGACCGCGGACGAGTATCTACACGTTCTAGGATCAATACGAACGAGTATTGATTAACCTGAAATAAACACGGACGAGTGATGGAAGACAACGGACGAGGGTCTACATGTTCTAGGATCAATATGAACGAGTGTTGATTAACCTGAAACGAACGCGAATGAGTGTTGAAAGACCACAGACGAGTGTCTACACGTTCTAGGATCAATACGAACGAGTATTGATTAACCTGAAATAAACACGGACAAGTGATGGAAGACCACGGACGAGTGTCTACATGTTCTAGGATCAATATGAATGAGTATTAATTAACCTGAAACAAACACGAACGAGTGTTGTAAGACCACAGACGAGTGTCTACACGTTCTAGGATCAATACGAACGAGTATTGATTAACCTGAAACAAACACGGAAGAGTGTTGAATGACCACGGATGAGTGTCTACATGTTTTAGGATCAATACGAACGAGTATTGATTATCCTAAAACAAACACAGACGAGTGTTGAAAGACCATGGATGAGTGTCTACACGTTCTAGGATCAATACGAACTAGTATTGATTAACCTGAAACAAACACGGACGAGTGTTGAAAGACCACGGACGAGTGTCTACATGTTCTAGGATCAATACGAACGGGTATTGATTAACCTGAAATAAACACGGACGAGTGCTAAAAGACCACAGACGAGTGTCTACACGTTCTAGGATCAATATGAACGAGTATTGATTAACCTGAACAAACACGGACGAGTGCTGAAAGACCATAGACGAGTGTCTACACGTTCTAGGATCAATACGAATGAGTATTGATTAATCTAAAACAAACACGGACGAGTGTTGAAAGACCACAAATGAGTGTCTTCACGTTCTAGGATCAATACGAACGAGTATTGATTAACCTGAAATAAACACGGACGAGTGATGGAAGACCACGGACGAGTGTCTACATGTTCTAGGATCAATATGAACGAGTATTGATTAACCTGAAACAAACACGAATGAGTGTTGAAAGACCGCGGACGAGCATCTACACGTTCTAGGATCAATACGAACGAGTATTGATTAACCTGAAACAAACACGGACGGGTGTTGAAAGACCGCGGACGAGTATCTACACGTTCTAGGATCAATACGAACGAGTATTGATTAACCTGAAATAAACACGGACGAGTGATGGAAGACAACGGACGAGGGTCTACATGTTCTAGGATCAATATGAACGGGTGTTGATTAACCTGAAACAAACGCGAATGAGTGTTGAAAGACCACGGACGAGTGTCTACACGTTCTAGGATCAATACGAACGAGTATTGATTAACCTGAAATAAACACGGACAAGTGATGGAAGACCACGGACGAGTGTCTACATGTTCTAGGATCAATATGAATGAGTATTAATTAACCTGAAACAAACACGAACGAGTGTTGAAAGACCACAGACGAGTGTCTACACGTTCTAGGATTAATACGAACGAGTATTGATTAACCTGAAACAAACACGGAAGAGTGTTGAATGACCACGGATGAGTGTCTACATGTTCTAGGATCAATACGAACGAGTATTGATTATCCTAAAACAAACACAGACGAGTGTTGAAAGACCATGGATGAGTGTCTACACATTCTAGGATCAATACGAACTAGTATTGATTAACCTGAAACAAACACGGACGAGTGTTGAAAGACCACGGACGAGTGTCTACATGTTCTAGGATCAATACGAACGGGTATTGATTAACCTGAAATAAACACGGACGAGTGCTAAAAGACCACGGACGAGTGTCTACACGTTCTAGGATCAATATGAACGAGTATTGATTAACCTGAACAAACACGGACGAGTGCTGAAAGACCACAGACGAGTGTCTACACGTTCTAGGATCAATACGAATTAGTATTGATTAATCTAAAACAAACACGGACAAGTGTTAAAAGACCACAAATGAGTGTCTACACGTTCTAGGATCAATACGAACGAGTATTGATTAACCTGAAATAAACACGGACGAGTGTTGAAAGACCGCGGACGAGTATCTACACGTTCTAGGATCAATACGAACGAGTATTGATTTACCTGAAACAAACACGGACGAGTGTTGAAAGACCACGGACGAGTATCTACACGTTCTAGGATCAATACGAACGAGTATTGATTAACCTGAAACAAACAGGGACGAGTGTTGAAACACCGCGGACGAGTATCTTCACGTTCTAGGATCAATACGAACGAGTATTGATTAACCTGAAATAAACACGGACGAGTGATGGAAGACCACGGACGAGTGTCTACATGTTCTAGGATCAATATGAACGAGTATTGATTAACCTGAAACAAACACGAATGAGTGTTGAAAGACCGCGGACGAGCATCTACACGTTCTAGGATCAATACGAACGAGTATTGATTAACCTGAAACAAACACGGACGGGTGTTGAAAGACCGCGGACGAGTATCTACACGTTCTAGGATCAATACGAACGAGTATTGATTAACCTGAAATAAACACGGACGAGTGATGGAAGACAACGGACGAGGGTCTACATGTTCTAGGATCAATATGAACGGGTGTTGATTAACCTGAAACAAACGCGAATGAGTGTTGAAAGACCACGGACGAGTGTCTACACGTTCTAGGATCAATACGAACGAGTATTGATTAACCTGAAATAAACACGGACAAGTGATGGAAGACCACGGACGAGGGTCTACATGTTCTAGGATCAATATGAATGAGTATTAATTAACCTGAAACAAACACGAACGAGTGTTGAAAGACCACAGACGAGTGTCTACACGTTCTAGGATCAATACGAACGAGTATTGATTAACCTGAAACAAACACGGAAGAGTGTTGAATGACCACGGATGAGTGTCTACATGTTCTAGGATCAATACGAACGAGTATTGATTATCCTAAAACAAACACAGACGAGTGTTGAAAGACCATGGATGAGTGTCTACACATTCTAGGATCAATACGAACTAGTATTGATTAACCTGAAACAAACATGGACGAGTGTTGAAAGACCACGGACGAGTGTCTACATGTTCTAGGATCAATACGAACGGGTATTGATTAACCTGAAATAAACACGGACGAGTGCTAAAAGACCACGGACGAGTGTCTACACGTTCTAGGATCAATATGAACGAGTATTGATTAACCTGAACAAACACGGACGAGTGCTGAAAGACCACAGACGAGTGTCTACACGTTCTAGGATCAATACGAATTAGTATTGATTAATCTAAAACAAACACGGACAAGTGTTAAAAGACCACAAATGAGTGTCTACACGTTCTAGGATCAATACGAACGAGTATTGATTAACCTGAAATAAACACGGACGAGTGTTGAAAGACCGCGGACGAGTATCTACACGTTCTAGGATCAATACGAACGAGTATTGACTAACCTGAAACAAACACGGACGAGTGTTGAAAGACCGCGGACGAGTATCTACACGTTCTAGGATCAATACGAACGAGTATTGATTAACCTGAAATAAACACGGACGAGTGATGGAAGACCACGGACGAGTGTCTACATGTTCTAGGATCAATATGAACGAGTATTGATTAACCTGAAACAAACACGAATGAGTGTTGAAAGACCGCGGACGAGTATCTACACGTTCTAGGATCAATACGAACGAGTATTGATTAACCTGAAACAAACAGGGACGAGTGTTGAAAGACCGCGGACGAGTATCTACACGTTCTAGGATCAATACGAACGAGTATTGATTAACCTGAAATAAACACGGACGAGTGATGGAAGACAACGGACGAGGGTCTACATGTTCTAGGATCAATATGAACGGGTGTTGATTAACCTGAAACAAACGCGAATGAGTGTTGAAAGACCACGGACGAGTGTCTACACGTTCTAGGATCAATACGAACGAGTATTGATTAACCTGAAATAAACACGGACAAGTGATGGAAGACCACGGACGAGTGTCTACATGTTCTAGGATCAATATGAATGAGTATTAATTAACCTGAAACAAACACGAACGAGTGTTGAAAGACCACAGACGAGTGTCTACACGTTCTAGGATCAATACGAACGAGTATTGATTAACCTGAAACAAACACGGAAGAGTGTTGAATGACCACGGATGAGTGTCTACATGTTCTAGGATCAATACGAACGAGTATTGATTATCCTAAAACAAACACAGACGAGTGTTGAAAGACCATGGATGAGTGTCTACACATTCTAGGATCAATACGAACTAGTATTGATTAACCTGAAACAAACACGGACGAGTGTTGAAAGACCACGGACGAGTGTCTACATGTTCTAGGATCAATACGAACGGGTATTGATTAACCTGAAATAAACACGGACGAGTGCTAAAAGACCACGGACGAGTGTCTACACGTTCTAGGATCAATATGAACGAGTATTGATTAACCTGAACAAACACGGACGAGTGCTGAAAGACCACAGACGAGTGTCTACACGTTCTAGGATCAATACGAATTAGTATTGATTAATCTAAAACAAACACGGACAAGTGTTAAAAGACCACAAATGAGTGTGTACACGTTCTAGGATCAATACGAACGAGTATTGATTAACCTGAAATAAACACGGAAGAGTGTTGAAAGACCGCGGACGAGTATCTACACGTTCTAGGATCAATACGAACGAGTATTGATTAACCTGAAACAAACACGGACGAGTGTTGAAAGACCGCGGACGAGTATCTACACGTTCTAGGATCAATACGAACGAGTATTGATTAACCTGAAATAAACACGGACGAGTGATGGAAGACCACGGACGAGTGTCTACATGTTCTAGGATCAATACGAACGAGTATTGATTAACCTGAAATAAACACGGACGAGTGATGGAAGACAACGGACGAGGGTCTACATGTTCTAGGATCAATATGAACGAGTGTTGATTAACCTGAAACAAACGCGAATGAGTGTTGAAAGACCACGGACGAGTGTCTACACGTTCTAGGATCAATACGAACGAGTATTGATTAACCTGAAATAAACACGGACAAGTGATGGAAGACCAAGGACGAGTGTCTACATGTTCTAGGATCAATATGAATGAGTATTAATTAACCTGAAACAAACACGAACGAGTGTTGAAACACCACAGACGAGTGTCTACACGTTCTAGGATCAATACGAACGAGTATTGATTAACCTGAAACAAACACGGAAGAGTGTTGAATGACCACGGATGAGTGTCTACATGTTCTAGGATCAATACGAACGAGTATTGATTAACCTAAAACAAACACAGACGAGTGTTGAAAGACCATGGATGAGTGTCTACACGTTCTAGGATCAATACGAACTAGTATGGATTAACCTGAAACAAACACGGACGAGTGTTGAAAGACCACGGACGAGTGTCTACATGTTCTAGGATCAATACGAACGGGTATTGATTAACCTGAAATAAACACGGACGAGTGCTAAAAGACCATGGACGAGTGTCTACACGTTCTAGGATCAATATGAACGAGTATTGATTAACCTGAACAAACACGGACGAGTGCTGAAAGACCACAGACGAGTGTCTACACGTTCTAGGATCAATACGAATGAGTATTTATTAATCTGAAACAAACACGGACGAGTGTTGAAAGACCACAAATGAGTGTCTACACGTTCTAGGATCAATACGAACGAGTATTGATTAACCTGAAATAAACACGGACGACTGTTGAAAGACCGCGGACGAGTATCTACACGTTCTAGGATCAATACGAACGAGTATTGATTAACCTGAAACAAACAGGGACGAGTGTTGAAACACCGCGGACGAGTATCTTCACGTTCTAGGATCAATACGAACGAGTATTGATTAACCTGAAATAAACACGGACGAGTGATGGAAGACCACGGACGAGTGTCTACATGTTCTAGGATCAATATGAACGAGTATTGATTAACCTGAAACAAACACGAATGAGTGTTGAAAGACCGCGGACGAGCATCTACACGTTCTAGGATCAATACGAACGAGAATTGATTAACCTGAAACAAACACAGACGGGTGTTGAAAGACCGCGGACGAGTATCTACACGTTCTAGGATCAATACGAACGAGTATTGATTAACCTGAAATAAACACGGACGAGTGATGGAAGACAACGGACGAGGGTCTACATGTTCTAGGATCAATATGAACGGGTGTTGATTAACCTGAAACAAACGCGAATGAGTGTTGAAAGACCACGGACGAGTGTCTACACGTTCTAGGATCAATACGAACGAGTATTGATTAACCTGAAATAAACACGGACAAGTGATGGAAGACCACGGACGAGTGTCTACATGTTCTAGGATCAATATGAATGAGTATTAATTAACCTGAAACAAACACGAACGAGTGTTGAAAGACCACAGACGAGTGTCTACACGTTCTAGGATCAATACGAACGAGTATTGATTAACCTGAAACAAACACGGAAGAGTGTTGAATGACCACGGATGAGTGTCTACATGTTCTAGGATCAATACGAACGAGTATTGATTATCCTAAAACAAACACAGACGAGTGTTGAAAGACCATGGATGAGTGTCTACACATTCTAGGATCAATACGAACTAGTATTGATTAACCTGAAACAAACACGGACGAGTGTTGAAAGACCACGGACGAGTGTCTACATGTTCTAGGATCAATACGAACGGGTATTGATTAACCTGAAATAAACACGGACGAGTGCTAAAAGACCACGGACGAGTGTCTACACGTTCTAGGATCAATATGAACGAGTATTGATTAACCTGAACAAACACGGACGAGTGCTGAAAGACCACAGACGAGTGTCTACACGTTCTAGGATCAATACGAATTAGTATTGATTAATCTAAAACAAACACGGACAAGTGTTAAAAGACCACAAATGAGTGTCTACACGTTCTAGGATCAATACGAACGAGTATTGATTAACCTGAAATAAACACGGACGAGTGTTGAAAGACCGCGGACGAGTATCTACACGTTCTAGGATCAATACGAACGAGTATTGATTTACCTGAAACAAACACGGACGAGTGTTGAAAGACCACGGACGAGTATCTACACGTTCTAGGATCAATACGAACGAGTATTGATTAACCTGAAATAAACACGGACGAGTGATGGAAGACCACGGACGAGTGTCTACATGTTCTAGGATCAATATGAACGAGTATTGATTAACCTGAAACAAACACGAATGAGTGTTGAAAGACCGCGGACGAGTATCTACACGTTCTAGGATCAATACGAACGAGTATTGATTAACCTGAAACAAACAGGGACGAGTGTTGAAAGACCGCGGACGAGTATCTACACGTTCTAGGATCAATACGAACGAGTATTGATTAACCTGAAATAAACACGGACGAGTGATGGAAGACAACGGACGAGGGTCTACATGTTCTAGGATCAATATAAACGAGTGTTGATTAACCTGAAACAAACGCGAATGAGTGTTGAAAGACCACGGACGAGTGTCTACACGTTCTAGAATCAATACGAACGAGTATTGATTAACCTGAAATAAACACGGACAAGTGATGGAAGACCACGGACGAGTGTCTACATGTTCTAGGATCAATATGAATGAGTATTAATTAACCTGAAACAAACACGAACGAGTGTTGAAACACCACAGACGAGTGTCTACACGTTCTAGGATCAATACGAACGAGTATTGATTAACTTGAAACAAACACGGAAGAGTGTTGAATGACCACGGATGAGTGTCTACATGTTCTAGGATCAATACGAACGAGTATTGATTAACCTAAAATAAACACATACGAGTGTTGAAAGACCATGGATGAGTGTCTACACGTTCTAGGATCAATACGAACTAGTATTGATTAACCTGAAACAAACACGGACGAGTGTTGAAAGACCACGGACGAGTGTCTACATGTTCTAGGATCAATACGAACGGGTATTGATTAACCTGAAATAAACACGGACGAGTGCTAAAAGACCATGGACGAGTGTCTACACGTTCTAGGATCAATACGAACGAGTATTGATTAACCTGAACAAACACGGACGAGTGCTGAAAGACCACAGACGAGTGTCTACACGTTCTAGGATCAATACGAATGAGTATTTATTAATCTGAAACAAACACGGACGAGTGTTGAAAGACCACAAATGAGTGTCTACACGTTCTAGGATCAATACGAACGAGTATTGATTAACCTGAAATAAACACGGACGAGTGTTGAAAGACCGCGGACGAGTATCTACACGTTCTAGGATCAATACGAACGAGTATTGATTAACCTGAAACAAACAGGGACGAGTGTTGAAACACCGCGGACGAGTATCTTCACGTTCTAGGATCAATACGAACGAGTATTGATTAACCTGAAATAAACACGGACGAGTGATGGAAGACCACGGACGAGTGTCTACATGTTCTAGGATCAATATGAACGAGTATTGATTAACCTGAAACAAACACGAATGAGTGTTGAAAGACCGCGGACGAGCATCTACACGTTCTAGGATCAATACGAACGAGAATTGATTAACCTGAAACAAACACAGACGGGTGTTGAAAGACCGCGGACGAGTATCTACACGTTCTAGGATCAATACGAACGAGTATTGATTAACCTGAAATAAACACGGACGAGTGATGGAAGACAACGGACGAGGGTCTACATGTTCTAGGATCAATATGAACGGGTGTTGATTAACCTGAAACAAACGCGAATGAGTGTTGAAAGACCACGGACGAGTGTCTACACGTTCTAGGATCAATACGAACGAGTATTGATTAACCTGAAATAAACACGGACAAGTGATGGAAGACCACGGACGAGTGTCTACATGTTCTAGGATCAATATGAATGAGTATTAATTAACCTGAAACAAACACGAACGAGTGTTGAAAGACCACAGACGAGTGTCTACACGTTCTAGGATCAATACGAACGAGTATTGATTAACCTGAAACAAACACGGAAGAGTGTTGAATGACCACGGATGAGTGTCTACATGTTCTAGGATCAATACGAACGAGTATTGATTATCCTAAAACAAACACAGACGAGTGTTGAAAGACCATGGATGAGTGTCTACACATTCTAGGATCAATACGAACTAGTATTGATTAACCTGAAACAAACACGGACGAGTGTTGAAAGACCACGGACGAGTGTCTACATGTTCTAGGATCAATACGAACGGGTATTGATTAACCTGAAATAAACACGAACGAGTGCTAAAAGACCACGGACGAGTGTCTACACGTTCTAGGATCAATATGAACGAGTATTGATTAACCTGAACAAACACGGACGAGTGCTGAAAGACCACAGACGAGTGTCTACACGTTCTAGGATCAATACGAATTAGTATTGATTAATCTAAAACAAACACGGACAAGTGTTAAAAGACCACAAATGAGTGTCTACACGTTCTAGGATCAATACGAACGAGTATTGATTAACCTGAAATAAACACGGACGAGTGTTGAAAGACCGCGGACGAGTATCTACACGTTCTAGGATCAATACGAACGAGTATTGATTTACCTGAAACAAACACGGACGAGTGTTGAAAGACCACGGACGAGTATCTACACGTTCTAGGATCAATACGAACGAGTATTGATTAACCTGAAATAAACACGGACGAGTGATGGAAGACCACGGACGAGTGTCTACATGTTCTAGGATCAATATGAACGAGTATTGATTAACCTGAAACAAACACGAATGAGTGTTGAAAGACCGCGGACGAGTATCTACACGTTCTAGGATCAATACGAACGAGTATTGATTAACCTGAAACAAACAGGGACGAGTGTTGAAAGACCGCGGACGAGTATCTACACGTTCTAGGATCAATACGAACGAGTATTGATTAACCTGAAATAAACACGGACGAGTGATGGAAGACAACGGACGAGGGTCTACATGTTCTAGGATCAATATAAACGAGTGTTGATTAACCTGAAACAAACGCGAATGAGTGTTGAAAGACCACGGACGAGTGTCTACACGTTCTAGAATCAATACGAACGAGTATTGATTAACCTGAAATAAACACGGACAAGTGATGGAAGACCACGGACGAGTGTCTACATGTTCTAGGATCAATATGAATGAGTATTAATTAACCTGAAACAAACACGAACGAGTGTTGAAACACCACAGACGAGTGTCTACACGTTCTAGGATCAATACGAACGAGTATTGATTAACCTGAAACAAACACGGAAGAGTGTTGAATGACCACGGATGAGTGTCTACATGTTCTAGGATCAATACGAACGAGTATTGATTAACCTAAAATAAACACATACGAGTGTTGAAAGACCATGGATGAGTGTCTACACGTTCTAGGATCAATACGAACTAGTATTGATTAACCTGAAACAAACACGGACGAGTGTTGAAAGACCACGGACGAGTGTCTACATGTTCTAGGATCAATACGAACGGGTATTGATTAACCTGAAATAAACACGGACGAGTGCTAAAAGACCATGGACGAGTGTCTACACGTTCTAGGATCAATACGAACGAGTATTGATTAACCTGAACAAACACGGACGAGTGCTGAAAGACCACAGACGAGTGTCTACACGTTCTAGGATCAATACGAATGAGTATTTATTAATCTGAAACAAACACGGACGAGTGTTGAAAGACCACAAATGAGTGTCTACACGTTCTAGGATCAATACGAACGAGTATTGATTAACCTGAAATAAACACGGACGAGTGTTGAAAGACCGCGGACGAGTATCTACACGTTCTAGGATCAATACGAACGAGTATTGATTAACCTGAAACAAACAGGGACGAGTGTTGAAACACCGCGGACGAGTATCTTCACGTTCTAGGATCAATACGAACGAGTATTGATTAACCTGAAATAAACACGGACGAGTGATGGAAGACCACGGACGAGTGTCTACATGTTCTAGGATCAATATGAACGAGTATTGATTAACCTGAAACAAACACGAATGAGTGTTGAAAGACCGCGGACGAGCATCTACACGTTCTAGGATCAATACGAACGAGTATTGATTAACCTGAAACAAACACGGACGGGTGTTGAAAGACCGCGGACGAGTATCTACACGTTCTAGGATCAATACGAACGAGTATTGATTAACCTGAAATAAACACGGACGAGTGATGGAAGACAACGGACGAGGGTCTACATGTTCTAGGATCAATATGAACGGGTGTTGATTAACCTGAAACAAACGCGAATGAGTGTTGAAAGACCACGGACGAGTGTCTACACGTTCTAGGATCAATACGAACGAGTATTGATTAACCTGAAATAAACACAGACAAGTGATGGAAGACCACGGACGAGGGTCTACATGTTCTAGGATCAATATGAATGAGTATTAATTAACCTGAAACAAACACGAACGAGTGTTGAAAGACCACAGACGAGTGTCTACACGTTCTAGGATCAATACGAACGAGTATTGATTAACCTGAAACAAACACGGAAGAGTGTTGAATGACCACGGATGAGTGTCTACATGTTCTAGGATCAATACAAACGAGTATTGATTATCCTAAAACAAACACAGACGAGTGTTGAAAGACCATGGATGAGTGTCTACACATTCTAGGATCAATACGAACTAGTATTGATTAACCTGAAACAAACATGGACGAGTGTTGAAAGACCACGGACGAGTGTCTACATGTTCTAGGATCAATACGAACGGGTATTGATTAACCTGAAATAAACACGGACGAGTGCTAAAAGACCACGGACGAGTGTCTACACGTTCTAGGATCAATATGAACGAGTATTGATTAACCTGAACAAACACGGACGAGTGCTGAAAGACCACAGACGAGTGTCTACACGTTCTAGGATCAATACGAATTAGTATTGATTAATCTAAAACAAACACGGACAAGTGTTAAAAGACCACAAATGAGTGTCTACACGTTCTAGGATCAATACGAACGAGTATTGATTAACCTGAAATAAACACGGACGAGTGTTGAAAGACCGCGGACGAGTATCTACACGTTCTAGGATCAATACGAACGAGTATTGATTAACCTGAAACAAACACGGACGAGTGTTGAAAGACCGCGGACGAGTATCTACACGTTCTAGGATCAATACGAACGAGTATTGATTAACCTGAAATAAACACGGACGAGTGATGGAAGACCACGGACGAGTGTCTACATGTTCTAGGATCAATATGAACGAGTATTGATTAACCTGAAACAAACACGAATGAGTGTTGAAAGACCGCGGACGAGTATCTACACGTTCTAGGATCAATACGAACGAGTATTGATTAACCTGAAACAAACAGGGACGAGTGTTGAAAGACCGCGGACGAGTATCTACACGTTCTAGGATCAATACGAACGAGTATTGATTAACCTGAAATAAACACGGACGAGTGATGGAAGACAACGGACGAGGGTCTACATGTTCTAGGATCAATATGAACGGGTGTTGATTAACCTGAAACAAACGCGAATGAGTGTTGAAAGACCACGGACGAGTGTCTACACGTTCTAGGATCAATACGAACGAGTATTGATTAACCTGAAATAAACACGGACAAGTGATGGAAGACCACGGACGAGTGTCTACATGTTCTAGGATCAATATGAATGAGTATTAATTAACCTGAAACAAACACGAACGAGTGTTGAAAGACCACAGACGAGTGTCTACACGTTCTAGGATCAATACGAACGAGTATTGATTAACCTGAAACAAACACGGAAGAGTGTTGAATGACCACGGATGAGTGTCTACATGTTCTAGGATCAATACGAACGAGTATTGATTATCCTAAAACAAACACAGACGAGTGTTGAAAGACCATGGATGAGTGTCTACACATTCTAGGATCAATACGAACTAGTATTGATTAACCTGAAACAAACACGGACGAGTGTTGAAAGACCACGGACGAGTGTCTACATGTTCTAGGATCAATACGAACGGGTATTGATTAACCTGAAATAAACACGGACGAGTGCTAAAAGACCACGGACGAGTGTCTACACGTTCTAGGATCAATATGAACGAGTATTGATTAACCTGAACAAACACGGACGAGTGCTGAAAGACCACAGACGAGTGTCTACACGTTCTAGGATCAATACGAATTAGTATTGATTAATCTAAAACAAACACGGACAAGTGTTAAAAGACCACAAATGAGTGTCTACACGTTCTAGGATCAATACGAACGAGTATTGATTAACCTGAAATAAACACGGACGAGTGTTGAAAGACCGCGGACGAGTATCTACACGTTCTAGGATCAATACGAACGAGTATTGATTAACCTGAAACAAACACGGACGAGTGTTGAAAGACCGCGGACGAGTATCTACACGTTCTAGGATCAATACGAACGAGTATTGATTAACCTGAAATAAACACGGACGAGTGATGGAAGACCACGGACGAGTGTCTACATGTTCTAGGATCAATATGAACGAGTATTGATTAACCTGAAACAAACACGAATGAGTGTTGAAAGACCGCGGACGAGTATCTACACGTTCTAGGATCAATACGAACGAGTATTGATTAACCTGAAACAAACAGGGACGAGTGTTGAAAGACCGCGGACGAGTATCTACACGTTCTAGGATCAATACGAACGAGTATTGATTAACCTGAAATAAACACGGACGAGTGATGGAAGACAACGGACGAGGGTCTACATGTTCTAGGATCAATATGAACGAGTGTTGATTAACCTGAAACAAACGCGAATGAGTGTTGAAAGACCACGGACGAGTGTCTACACGTTCTAGGATCAATACGAACGAGTATTGATTAACCTGAAATAAACACGGACAAGTGATGGAAGACCACGGACGAGTGTCTACATGTTCTAGGATCAATATGAATGAGTATTAATTAACCTGAAACAAACACGAACGAGTGTTGAAACACCACAGACGAGTGTCTACACGTTCTAGGATCAATACGAACGAGTATTGATTAACCTGAAACAAACACGGAAGAGTGTTGAATGACCACGGATGAGTGTCTACATGTTCTAGGATCAATACGAACGAGTATTGATTAACCTAAAACAAACACAGACGAGTGTTGAAAGACCATGGATGAGTGTCTACACGTTCTAGGATCAATACGAACTAGTATTGATTAACCTGAAACAAACACGGACGAGTGTTGAAAGACCACGGACGAGTGTCTACATGTTCTAGGATCAATACGAACGGGTATTGATTAACCTGAAATAAACACGGACGAGTGCTAAAAGACCATGGACGAGTGTCTACACGTTCTAGGATCAATACGAACGAGTATTGATTAACCTGAACAAACACGGACGAGTCCTGAAAGACCACAGACGAGTGTCTACACGTCCTAGGATCAATACGAATGAGTATTTATTAATCTGAAACAAACACGGACGAGTGTTGAAAGACCACAAATGAGTGTCTACACGTTCTAGGATCAATACGAACGAGTATTGATTAACCTGAAATAAACACGGACGAGTGTTGAAAGACCGCGGACGAGTATCTACACGTTCTAGGATCAATACGAACGAGTATTGATTAACCTGAAACAAACAGGGACGAGTGTTGAAACACCGCGGACGAGTATCTTCACGTTCTAGGATCAATACGAACGAGTATTGATTAACCTGAAATAAACACGGACGAGTGATGGAAGACCACGGACGAGTGTCTACATGTTCTAGGATCAATATGAACGAGTATTGATTAACCTGAAACAAACACGAATGAGTGTTGAAAGACCGCGGACGAGCATCTACACGTTCTAGGATCAATACGAACGAGTATTGATTAACCTGAAACAAACACGGACGGGTGTTGAAAGACCGCGGACGAGTATCTACACGTTCTAGGATCAATACGAACGAGTATTGATTAACCTGAAATAAACACGGACGAGTGATGGAAGACAACGGACGAGGGTCTACATGTTCTAGGATCAATATGAACGGGTGTTGATTAACCTGAAACAAACGCGAATGAGTGTTGAAAGACCACGGACGAGTGTCTACACGTTCTAGGATCAATACGAACGAGTATTGATTAACCTGAAATAAACACGGACAAGTGATGGAAGACCACGGACGAGTGTCTACATGTTCTAGGATCAATATGAATGAGTATTAATTAACCTGAAACAAACACGAACGAGTGTTGAAAGACCACAGACGAGTGTCTACACGTTCTAGGATCAATACGAACGAGTATTGATTAACCTGAAACAAACACGGAAGAGTGTTGAATGACCACGGATGAGTGTCTACATGTTCTAGGATCAATACGAACGAGTATTGATTATCCTAAAAAAACACAGACGAGTGTTGAAAGACCATGGATGAGTGTCTACACATTCTAGGATCAATACGAACTAGTATTGATTAACCTGAAACAAACACGGACGAGTGTTGAAAGACCACGGACGAGTGTCTACATGTTCTAGGATCAATACGAACGGGTATTGATTAACCTGAAATAAACACGGACGAGTGCTAAAAGACCACGGACGAGTGTCTACACGTTCTAGGATCAATATGAACGAGTATTGATTAACCTGAACAAACACGGACGAGTGCTGAAAGACCACAGACGAGTGTCTACACGTTCTAGGATCAATACGAATTAGTATTGATTAATCTAAAACAAACACGGACAAGTGTTAAAAGACCACAAATGAGTGTCTACACGTTCTAGGATCAATACGAACGAGTATTGATTAACCTGAAATAAACACGGACGAGTGTTGAAAGACCGCGGACGAGTATCTACACGTTCTAGGATCAATACGAACGAGTATTGATTAACCTGAAACAAACACGGACGAGTGTTGAAAGACCGCGGACGAGTATCTACACGTTCTAGGATCAATACGAACGAGTATTGATTAACCTGAAATAAACACGGACGAGTGATGGAAGACCACGGACGAGTGTCTACATGTTCTAGGATCAATATGAACGAGTATTGATTAACCTGAAACAAACACGAATGAGTGTTGAAAGACCGCGGACGAGTATCTACACGTTCTAGGATCAATACGAACGAGTATTGATTAACCTGAAATAAACAGGGACGAGTGTTGAAAGACCGCGGACGAGTATCTACACGTTCTAGGATCAATACGAACGAGTATTGATTAACCTGAAATAAACACGGACGAGTGATGGAAGACAACGGACGAGGGTCTACATGTTCTAGGATCAATATGAACGGGTGTTGATTAACCTGAAACAAACGCGAATGAGTGTTGAAAGACCACGGACGAGTGTCTACACGTTCTAGGATCAATACGAACGAGTATTGATTAACCTGAAATAAACACGGACAAGTGATGGAAGACCACGGACGAGTGTCTACATGTTCTAGGATCAATATGAATGAGTATTAATTAACCTGAAACAAACACGAACGAGTGTTGAAAGACCACAGACGAGTGTCTACACGTTCTAGGATCAATACGAACGAGTATTGATTAACCTGAAACAAACACGGAAGAGTGTTGAATGACCACGGATGAGTGTCTACATGTTCTAGGATCAATACGAACGAGTATTGATTATCCTAAAACAAACACAGACGAGTGTTGAAAGACCATGGATGAGTGTCTACACATTCTAGGATCAATACGAACTAGTATTGATTAACCTGAAACAAACACGGACGAGTGTTGAAAGACCACGGACGAGTGTCTACATGTTCTAGGATCAATACGAACGGGTATTGATTAACCTGAAATAAACACGGACGAGTGCTAAAAGACCACGGACGAGTGTCTACACGTTCTAGGATCAATATGAACGAGTATTGATTAACCTGAACAAACACGGACGAGTGCTGAAAGACCACAGACGAGTGTCTACACGTTCTAGGATCAATACGAATTAGTATTGATTAATCTAAAACAAACACGGACAAGTGTTAAAAGACCACAAATGAGTGTCTACACGTTCTAGGATCAATACGAACGAGTATTGATTAACCTGAAATAAACACGGACGAGTGTTGAAAGACCGCGGACGAGTATCTACACGTTCTAGGATCAATACGAACGAGTATTGATTAACCTGAAACAAACACGGACGAGTGTTGAAAGACCGCGGACGAGTATCTACACGTTCTAGGATCAATACGAACGAGTATTGATTAACCTGAAATAAACACGGACGAGTGATGGAAGACCACGGACGAGTGTCTACATGTTCTAGGATCAATATGAACGAGTATTGATTAACCTGAAACAAACACGAATGAGTGTTGAAAGACCGCGGACGAGTATCTACACGTTCTAGGATCAATACGAACGAGTATTGATTAACCTAAAACAAACAGGGACGAGTGTTGAAAGACCGCGGACGAGTATCTACACGTTCTAGGATCAATACGAACGAGTATTGATTAACCTGAAATAAACACGGACGAGTGATGGAAGACAACGGACGAGGGTCTACATGTTCTAGGATCAATATGAACGGGTGTTGATTAACCTGAAACAAACGCGAATGAGTGTTGAAAGACCACGGACGAGTGTCTACACGTTCTAGGATCAATACGAACGAGTATTGATTAACCTGAAATAAACACGGACAAGTGATGGAAGACCACGGACGAGTGTCTACATGTTCTAGGATCAATATGAATGAGTATTAATTAACCTGAAACAAACACGAACGAGTGTTGAAAGACCACAGACGAGTGTCTACACGTTCTAGGATCAATACGAACGAGTATTGATTAACCTGAAACAAACACGGAAGAGTGTTGAATGACCACGGATGAGTGTCTACATGTTCTAGGATCAATACGAACGAGTATTGATTATCCTAAAACAAACACAGACGAGTGTTGAAAGACCATGGATGAGTGTCTACACATTCTAGGATCAATACGAACTAGTATTGATTAACCTGAAACAAACACGGACGAGTGTTGAAAGACCACGGACGAGTGTCTACATGTTCTAGGATCAATACGAACGGGTATTGATTAACCTGAAATAAACACGGACGAGTGCTAAAAGACCACGGACGAGTGTCTACACGTTCTAGGATCAATACGAACGAGTATTGATTAACCTGAACAAACACGGATGAGTCCTGAAAGACCACAGACGAGTGTCTACACGTCCTAGGATCAATACGAATGAGTATTTATTAATCTGAAACAAACACGGACGAGTGTTGAAAGACCACAAATGAGTGTCTACACGTTCTAGGATCAATACGAACGAGTATTGATTAACCTGAAATAAACACGGACGAGTGTTGAAAGACCGCGGACGAGTATCTACACGTTCTAGGATCAATACGAACGAGTATTGATTAACCTGAAACAAACAGGGACGAGTGTTGAAACACCGCGGACGAGTATCTTCACGTTCTAGGATCAATACGAACGAGTATTGATTAACCTGAAATAAACACGGACGAGTGATGGAAGACCACGGACGAGTGTCTACATGTTCTAGGATCAATATGAACGAGTATTGATTAACCTGAAACAAACACGAATGAGTGTTGAAAGACCGCGGACGAGCATCTACACGTTCTAGGATCAATACGAACGAGTATTGATTAACCTGAAACAAACACGGACGGGTGTTGAAAGACCGCGGACGAGTATCTACACGTTCAAGGATCAATACGAACGAGTATTGATTAACCTGAAATAAACACGGACGAGTGATGGAAGACAACGGACGAGGGTCTACATGTTCTAGGATCAATATGAACGGGTGTTGATTAACCTGAAACAAACGCGAATCAGTGTTGAAAGACCACGGACGAGTGTCTACACGTTCTAGGATCAATACGAACGAGTATTGATTAACCTGAAATAAACACGGACAAGTGATGGAAGACCACGGACGAGTGTCTACATGTTCTAGGATCAATATGAATGAGTATTAATTAACCTGAAACAAACACGAACGAGTGTTGAAAGACCACAGACGAGTGTCTACACGTTCTAGGATCAATACGAACGAGTATTGATTAACCTGAAACAAACACGGAAGAGTGTTGAATGACCACGGATGAGTGTCTACATGTTCTAGGATCAATACGAACGAGTATTGATTATCCTAAAACAAACACAGACGAGTGTTGAAAGACCATGGATGAGTGTCTACACATTCTAGGATCAATACGAACTAGTATTGATTAACCTGAAACAAACACGGACGAGTGTTGAAAGACCACGGACGAGTGTCTACATGTTCTAGGATCAATACGAACGGGTATTGATTAACCTGAAATAAACACGGACGAGTGCTAAAAGACCACGGACGAGTGTCTACACGTTCTAGGATCAATATGAACGAGTATTGATTAACCTGAACAAACACGGACGAGTGCTGAAAGACCACAGACGAGTGTCTACACGTTCTAGGATCAATACGAATTAGTATTGATTAATCTAAAACAAACACGGACAAGTGTTAAAAGACCACAAATGAGTGTCTACACGTTCTAGGATCAATACGAACGAGTATTGATTAACCTAAAATAAACACGGACGAGTGTTGAAAGACCGCGGACGAGTATCTACACGTTCTAGGATCAATACGAACGAGTATTGATTAACCTGAAACAAACACGGACGAGTGTTGAAAGACCGCGGACGAGTATCTACACGTTCTAGGATCAATACGAACGAGTATTGATTAACCTGAAATAAACACGGACGAGTGATGGAAGACCACGGACGAGTGTCTACATGTTCTAGGATCAATATGAACGAGTATTGATTAACCTGAAACAAACACGAATGAGTGTTGAAAGACCGCGGACGAGCATCTACACGTTCTAGGATCAATACGAACGAGTATTGATTAACCTGAAACAAACAGGGACGAGTGTTGAAAGACCGCGGACGAGTATCTACACGTTCTAGGATCAATACGAACGAGTATTGATTAACCTGAAATAAACACGGACGAGTGATGGAAGACAACGGACGAGGGTCTACATGTTCTAGGATCAATATGAACGAGTGTTGATTAACCTGAAACAAACGCGAATGAGTGTTGAAAGACCACGGACGAGTGTCTACACGTTCTAGGATCAATACGAACGAGTATTGATTAACCTGAAATAAACACGGACAAGTGATGGAAGACCACGGACGAGTGTCTACATGTTCTAGGATCAATATGAATGAGTATTAATTAACCTGAAACAAACACGAACGAGTGTTGAAACACCACAGACGAGTGTCTACACGTTCTAGGATCAATACGAACGAGTATTGATTAACCTGAAACAAACACGGAAGAGTGTTGAATGACCACGGATGAGTGTCTACATGTTCTAGGATCAATACGAACGAGTATTGATTAACCTAAAACAAACACAGACGAGTGTTGAAAGACCATGGATGAGTGTCTACACGTTCTAGGATCAATACGAACTAGTATTGATTAACCTGAAACAAACACGGACGAGTGTTGAAAGACCACGGACGAGTGTCTACATGTTCTAGGATCAATACGAACGGGTATTGATTAACCTGAAATAAACACGGACGAGTGCTAAAAGACCATGGACGAGTGTCTACACGTTCTAGGATCAATACGAACGAGTATTGATTAACCTGAACAAACACGGACGAGTCCGGAAAGACCACAGACGAGTGTCTACACGTCCTAGGATCAATACGAATGAGTATTTATTAATCTGAAACAAACACGGACGAGTGTTGAAAGACCACAAATGAGTGTCTACACGTTCTAGGATCAATACGAACGAGTATTGATTAACCTGAAATAAACACGGACGAGTGTTGAAAGACCGCGGACGAGTATCTACACGTTCTAGGATCAATACGAACGAGTATTGATTAACCTGAAACAAACACGGACGAGTGTTGAAACACCGCGGACGAGTATCTACACGTTCTAGGATCAATACGAACGAGTATTGATTAACCTGAAATAAACACGGACGAGTGATGGAAGACCACGGACGAGTGTCTACATGTTCTAGGATCAATATGAACGAGTATTGATTAACCTGAAACAAACACGAATGAGTGTTGAAAGACCGCGGACGAGCATCTACACGTTCTAGGATCAATATGAACGAGTATTGATTAACCTGAAACAAACACGGACGAGTGTTGAAAGACCGCGGACGAGTATCTACACGTTCTAGGATCAATACGAACGAGTATTGATTAACCTGAAATAAACACGGACGAGTGATGGAAGACAACGGACGAGGGTCTACATGTTCTAGGATCAATATGAACGAGGGTTGATTAACCTGAAACAAACGCGAATGAGTGTTGAAAGACCACGGACGAGTGTCTACACGTTCTAGGATCAATACGAACGATTATTGATTAACCTGAAATAAACACGGACAAGTGATGGAAGACCACGGACGAGTGTCTACATGTTCTAGGATCAATATGAATGAGTATTAATTAACCTGAAACAAACACGAACGAGTGTTGAAACACCACAGACGAGTGTCTACACGTTCTAGGATCAATACGAACGAGTATTGATTAACCTGAAACAAACACGGAAGAGTGTTGAATGACCACGGATGAGTGTCTACATGTTCTAGGATCAATACGAACGAGTATTGATTAACCTAAAACAAACACAGACGAGTGTTGAAAGACCATGGATGAGTGTCTACACGTTCTAGGATCAATACGAACTAGTATTGATTAACCTGAAACAAACACGGACGAGTGTTGAAAGACCACGGACGAGTGTCTACATGTTCTAGGATCAATACGAACGGGTATTGATTAACCTGAAATAAACACGGACGAGTGCTAAAAGACCATGGACGAGTGTCTACACGTTCTAGGATCAATACGAACGAGTATTGATTAACCTGAACAAACACGGACGAGTCCTGAAAGACCACAGACGAGTGTCTACACGTCCTAGGATCAATACGAATGAGTATTTATTAATCTGAAACAAACACGGACGAGTGTTGAAAGACCACAAATGAGTGTCTACACGTTCTAGGATCAATACGAACGAGTATTGATTAACCTGAAATAAACACGGACGAGTGTTGAAAGACCGCGGACGAGTATCTACACGTTCTAGGATCAATACGAACGAGTATTGATTAACCTGAAACAAACACGGACGAGTGTTGAAACACCGCGGACGAGTATCTACACGTTCTAGGATCAATACGAACGAGTATTGATTAACCTGAAATAAACACGGACGAGTGATGGAAGACCACGGACGAGTGTCTACATGTTCTAGGATCAATATGAACGAGTATTGATTAACCTGAAACAAACACGAATGAGTGTTGAAAGACCGCGGACGAGCATCTACACGTTCTAGGATCAATATGAACGAGTATTGATTAACCTGAAACAAACACGGACGAGTGTTGAAAGACCGCGGACGAGTATCTACACGTTCTAGGATCAATACGAACGAGTATTGATTAACCTGAAATAAACACGGACGAGTGATGGAAGACAACGGACGAGGGTCTACATGTTCTAGGATCAATATGAACGAGGGTTGATTAACCTGAAACAAACGCGAATGAGTGTTGAAAGACCACGGACGAGTGTCTACACGTTCTAGGATCAATACGAACGATTATTGATTAACCTGAAATAAACACGGACAAGTGATGGAAGACCACGGACGAGTGTCTACATGTTCTAGGATCAATATGAATGAGTATTAATTAACCTGAAACAAACACGAACGAGTGTTGAAACACCACAGACGAGTGTCTACACGTTCTAGGATCAATACGAACGAGTATTGATTAACCTGAAACAAACACGGAAGAGTGTTGAATGACCACGGATGAGTGTCTACATGTTCTAGGATCAATACGAACGAGTATTGATTAACCTAAAACAAACACAGACGAGTGTTGAAAGACCATGGATGAGTGTCTACACGTTCTAGGATCAATACGAACTAGTATTGATTAACCTGAAACAAACACGGACGAGTGTTGAAAGACCACGGACGAGTGTCTACATGTTCTAGGATCAATACAAACGGGTATTGATTAACCTGAAATAAACACGGACGAGTGCTAAAAGACCATGGACGAGTGTCTACACGTTCTAGGATCAATACGAACGAGTATTGATTAACCTGAACAAACACGGACGAGTCCTGAAAGACCACAGACGAGTGTCTACACGTCCTAGGATCAATACGAATGAGTATTTATTAATCTGAAACAAACACGGACGAGTGTTGAAAGACCTCAAATGAGTGTCTACACGTTCTAGGATCAATACGAACGAGTACTGATTAACCTGAAATAAACACGGACGAGTGTTGAAAGACCGCGGACGAGTATCTACACGTTCTAGGATCAATACGAACGAGTATTGATTAACCTGAAACAAACACGGACGAGTGTTGAAACACCGCGGACGAGTATCTACACGTTCTAGGATCAATACGAACGAGTATTGATTAACCTGAAATAAACACGGACGAGTGATGGAAGACCACGGGCGAGTGTCTACATGTTCTAGGATCAATATGAACGAGTATTGATTAACCTGAAACAAACACGAATGAGTGTTGAAAGACCGCGGACGAGCATCTACACGTTCTAGGATCAATATGAACGAGTATTGATTAACCTGAAACAAACACGAATGAGTGTTGAAAGACCGCGGACGAGTATCTACACGTTCTAGGATCAATACGAACGAGTATTGATTAACCTGAAATAAACACGGACGAGTGATGGAAGACAACGGACGAGGGTCTACATGTTCTAGGATCAATATGAACGAGGGTTGATTAACCTGAAACAAACGCGAATGAGTGTTGAAAGACCACGGACGAGTGTCTACACGTTCTAGGATCAATACGAACGATTATTGATTAACCTGAAATAAACACGGACAAGTGATGGAAGACCACGGACGAGTGTCTACATGTTCTAGGATCAATATGAATGAGTATTAATTAACCTGAAACAAACACGAACGAGTGTTGAAACACCACAGACGAGTGTCTACACGTTCTAGGATCAATACGAACGAGTATTGATTAACCTGAAACAAACACAGAAGAGTGTTGAATGACCACGGATGAGTGTCTACATGTTCTAGGATCAATACGAACGAGTATTGATTAACCTAAAACAAACACAGACGAGTGTTGAAAGACCATGGATGAGTGTCTACACGTTCTAGGATCAATACGAACTAGTATTGATTAACCTGAAACAAACACGGACGAGTGTTGAAAGACCACGGACGAGTGTCTACATGTTCTAGGATCAATACGAACGGGTATTGATTAACCTGAAATAAACACGGACGAGTGCTAAAAGACCATGGACGAGTGTCTACACGTTCTAGGATCAATACGAACGAGTATTGATTAACCTGAACAAACACGGACGAGTCCTGAAAGACCACAGACGAGTGTCTACACGTCCTAGGATCAATACGAATGAGTATTTATTAATCTGAAACAAACACGGACGAGTGTTGAAAGACCACAAATGAGTGTCTACACGTTCTAGGATCAATACGAACGAGTATTGATTAACCTGAAATAAACACGGACGAGTGTTGAAAGACCGCGGACGAGTATCTACACGTTCTAGGATCAATACGAACGAGTATTGATTAACCTGAAACAAACACGGACGAGTGTTGAAACACCGCGGACGAGTATCTACACGTTCTAGGATCAATACGAACGAGTATTGATTAACCTGAAATAAACACGGACGAGTGATGGAAGACCACGGACGAGTGTCTACATGTTCTAGGATCAATATGAACGAGGGTTGATTAACCTGAAACAAACGCGAATGAGTGTTGAAAGACCACGGACGAGTGTCTACACGTTCTAGGATCAATACGAACGATTATTGATTAACCTGAAATAAACACGGACAAGTGATGGAAGACCACGGACGAGTGTCTACATGTTCTAGGATCAATATGAATGAGTATTAATTAACCTGAAACAAACACGAACGAGTGTTGAAAGACCACAGACGAGTGTCTACACGTTCTAGGATCAATACGAACGAGTATTGATTAACCTGAAACAAACACGGAAGAGTGTTGAATGACCACGGATGAGTGTCTACATGTTCTAGGATCAATACGAACGAGTATTGATTATCCTAAAACAAACACAGACGAGTGTTGAAAGACCATGGATGAGTGTCTACACGTTCTAGGATCAATACGAACTAGTATTGATTAACCTGAAACAAACACGGACGAGTGTTGAAAGACCACGGACGAGTGTCTACATGTTCTAGGATCAATACGAACGGGTATTGATTAACCTGAAATAAACACGGACGAGTGCTAAAAGACCATGGACGAGTGTCTACACGTTCTAGGATCAATACGCACGAGTATTGATTAACCTGAACAAACACGGACGAGTGCTGAAAGACCACAGACGAGTGTCTACACGTTCTAGGATCAATACGAATGAGTATTTATTAATCTGAAACAAACACGGACGAGTGTTGAAAGACCACAAATGAGTGTCTACACGTTCTAGGATCAATACGAACGAGTATTGATTAACCTGAAATAAACACGGACGAGTGTTGAAAGACCGCGGACGAGTATCTACACGTTCTAGGATCAATACGAACGAGTATTGATTAACCTGAAACAAACACGGACGAGTGTTGAAAGACCGCGGACGAGTATCTACACGTTCTAGGATCAATACGAACGAGTATTGATTAACCTGAAATAAACACGGACGAGTGATGGAAGACAACGGACGAGGGTCTACATGTTCTAGGATCAATATGAACGAGTGTTGATTAACCTGAAACGAACGCGAATGAGTGTTGAAAGACCACGGACGAGTGTCTACACGTTCTAGGATCAATACGAACGAGTATTGATTAACCTGAAATAAACACGGACAAGTGATGGAAGACCACGGACGAGTGTCTACATGTTCTAGGATCAATATGAATGAGTATTAATTAACCTGAAACAAACACGAACGAGTGTTGAAAGACCACAGACGAGTGTCTACACGTTCTAGGATCAATACGAACAAGTATTGATTAACCTGAAACAAACACGGAAGAGTGTTGAATGACCACGGATGAGTGTCTACATGTTTTAGGATCAATACGAACGAGTATTGATTATCCTAAAACAAACACAGACGAGTGTTGAAAGACCATGGATGAGTGTCTACACGTTCTAGGATCAATACGAACTAGTATTGATTAACCTGAAACAAACACGGACGAGTGTTGAAAGACCACGGACGAGTGTCTACATGTTCTAGGATCAATACGAACGGGTATTGATTAACCTGAAATAAACACGGACGAGTGCTAAAAGACCACAGACGAGTGTCTACACGTTCTAGGATCAATATGAACGAGTATTGATTAACCTGAACAAACACGGACGAGTGCTGAAAGACCATAGACGAGTGTCTACACGTTCTAGGATCAATACGAATTAGTATTGATTATTCTAAAACAAACACGGACGAGTGTTGAAAGACCACAAATGAGTGTCTACACGTTCTAGGATCTATACGAACGAGTATTGATTAACCTGAAATAAACACGGACGAGTGTTGAAAGACCGCGGACGAGTATCTACACGTTCTAGGATCAATACGAACGAGTATTGATTAACCTGAAACAAACAGGGACGAGTGTTGAAACACCGCGGACGAGTATCTACACGTTCTAGGATCAATACGAACGAGTATTGATTAACCTGAAATAAACACGGACGAGTGATGGAAGACCACGGACGAGTGTCTACATGTTCTAGGATCAATATGAACGAGTATTGATTAACCTGAAACAAACACGAATGCGTGTTGAAAGACCGCGGACGAGCATCTACACGTTTTAGGATCAATACGAACGAGTATTGATTAACCTGAAACAAACAGGGACGAGTGTTGAAACACCGCGGACGAGTATCTACACGTTCTAGGATCAATACGAACGAGTATTGATTAACCTGAAATAAACACGGACGAGTGATGGAAGACAACGGACGAGGGTCTACATGTTCTAGGATCAATATGAACGAGTGTTGATTAACCTGAAACGAACGCGAATGAGTGTTGAAAGACCACGGACGAGTGTCTACACGTTCTAGGATCAATACGAACGAGTATTGATTAACCTGAAATAAACACGGACAAGTGGTGGAAGACCACGGACGAGTGTCTACATGTTCTAGGATCAATATGAATGAGTATTAATTAACCTGAAACAAACACGAACGAGTCTTGAAAGACCACAGACGAGTGTCTACACGTTCTAGGATCAATACGAACGAGTATTGATTAACCTGAAACAAACACGGAAGAGTGTTGAATGACCACGGATGAGTGTCTACATGTTTTAGGATCAATACGAACGAGTATTGATTATCCTAAAACAAACACAGACGAGTGTTGAAAGACCATGGATGAGTGTCTACACGTTCTAGGATCAATACGAACTAGTATTGATTAACCTGAAACAAACACGGACGAGTGTTGAAAGACCACGGACGAGTGTCTACATGTTCTAGGATCAATACGAACGGGTATTGATTAACCTGAAATAAACACGGACGAGTGCTAAAAGACCACAGACGAGTGTCTACACGTTCTAGGATCAATATGAACGAGTATTGATTAACCTGAACAAACACGGACGAGTGCTGAAAGACCATAGACGAGTGTCTACACGTTCTAGGATCAATACGAATGAGTATTGATTAATCTAAAACAAACACGGACGAGTGTTGAAAGACCACAAATGAGTGTCTACACGTTCTAGGATCAATACGAACGAGTATTGATTAACCTGAAATAAACACGGAAGAGTGTTGAAAGACCGCGGACGAGTATCTACACGTTCTAGGATCAATACGAACGAGTATTGATTAACCTGAAACAAACACGGACGAGTGTTGAAAGACCGCGGACGAGTATCTACACGTTCTAGGATCAATACGAACGAGTATTGATTAACCTGAAATAAACACGGACGAGTGATGGAAGACCACGGACGAGTGTCTACATGTTCTAGGATCAATACGAACGAGTATTGATTAACCTGAAATAAACACGGACGAGTGATGGAAGACAACGGACGAGGGTCTACATGTTCTAGGATCAATATGAACGAGTGTTGATTAACCTGAAACAAACGCGAATGAGTGTTGAAAGACCACGGACGAGTGTCTACACGTTCTAGGATCAATACGAACGTGTATTGATTAACCTGAAATAAACACGGACAAGTGATGGAAGACCACGGGCGAGTGTCTACATGTTCTAGGATCAATATGAATGAGTATTAATTAACCTGAAACAAACACGAACGAGTGTTGAAACACCACAGACGAGTGTCTACACGTTCTAGGATCAATACGAACGAGTATTGATTAACCTGAAACAAACACGGAAGAGTGTTGAATGACCACGGATGAGTGTCTACATGTTTTAGGATCAATACGAACGAGTATTGATTATCCTAAAACAAACACAGACGAGTGTTAAAAGACCATGGATGAGTGTCTACACGTTCTAGGATCAATACGAACTAGTATTGATTAACCAGAAACAAACACGGACGAGTGTTGAAAGACCACGGACGAGTGTCTACATGTTCTAGGATCAATACGAACGGGTATTGATTAACCTGAAATAAACACGGACGAGTGCTAAAAGACCACAGACGAGTGTCTACACGTTCTAGGATCAATATGAACGAGTATTGATTAACCTGAACAAACACGGACGAGTGCTGAAAGACCATAGACGAGTGTCTACACGTTCTAGGATCAATACGAATGAGTATTGATTAATCTAAAACAAACACGGACGAGTGTTGAAAGACCACAAATGAGTGTCTACACGTTCTAGGATCAATACGAACGAGTATTGATTAACCTGAAATAAACACGGAAGAGTGTTGAAAGACCGCGGACGAGTATCTACACGTTCTAGGATCAATACGAACGAGTATTAATTAACCTGAAACAAACACGAATGAGTGTTGAAAGACCGCGGACGAGTATCTACACGTTCTAGGATCAATACGAACGAGTATTGATTAACCTGAAACAAACAGGGACGAGTGTTGAAAGACCGCGGACGAGTATCTACACGTTCTAGGATCAATACGAACGAGTATTGATTAACCTGAAATAAACACGGACGAGTGATGGAAGACAACGGACGAGGGTCTACATGTTCTAGGATCAATATGAACGAGTGTTGATTAACCTGAAACAAACGCGAATGAGTGTTGAAAGACCACGGACGAGTGTCTACACGTTCTAGGATCAATACGAACGAGTATTGATTAACCTGAAATAAACACGGACAAGTGATGGAAGACCACGGACGAGTGTCTACATGTTCTAGGATCAATATGAATGAGTATTAATTAACCTGAAACAAACACGAACGAGTGTTGAAACACCACAGACGAGTGTCTACACGTTCTAGGATCAATACGAACGAGTATTGATTAACCTGAAACAAACACGGAAGAGTGTTGAATGACCACGGATGAGTGTCTACATGTTCTAGGATCAATACGAACGAGTATTGATTTACCTAAAACAAACACAGACGAGTGTTGAAAGACCATGGATGAGTGTCTACACGTTCTAGGATCAATACGAACTAGTATTGATTAACCTGAAACAAACACGGACGAGTGTTGAAAGACCACGGACGAGTGTCTACATGTTCTAGGATCAATACGAACGGGTATTGATTAACCTGAAATAAACACGGACGAGTGCTAAAAGACCACAGACGAGTGTCTACACGTTCTAGGATCAATATGAACGAGTATTGATTAACCTGAACAAACACGGACGAGTGCTGAAAGACCATAGACGAGTGTCTACACGTTCTAGGATCAATACGAATTAGTATTGATTAATCTAAAACAAACACGGACGAGTGTTGAAAGACCACAAATGAGTGTCTACACGTTCTAGGATCAATACGAACGAGTATTGATTAACCTGAAATAAACACGGACGAGTGTTGAAAGACCGCGGACGAGTATCTACACGTTCTAGGATCAATACGAACGAGTATTGATTAACCTGAAACAAACAGGGACGAGTGTTGAAACACCGCGGACGAGTATCTACACGTTCTAGGATCAATACGAACGAGTATTGATTAACCTGAAATAAACACGGACGAGTGATGGAAGACCACGGACGAGTGTCTACATGTTCTAGGATCAATATGAACGAGTATTGATTAACCTGAAACAAACACGAATGCGTGTTGAAAGACCGCGGACGAGCATCTACACGTTCTAGGATCAATACGAACGAGTATTGATTAACCTGAAACAAACAGGGACGAGTGTTGAAACACCGCGGACGAGTATCTACACGTTCTAGGATCAATACGAACGAGTATTGATTAACCTGAAATAAACACGGACGAGTGATGGAAGACAACGGACGAGGGTCTACATGTTCTAGGATCAATATGAACGAGTGTTGATTAACCTGAAACGAACGCGAATGAGTGTTGAAAGACCACGGACGAGTGTCTACACGTTCTAGGATCAATACGAACGAGTATTGATTAACCTGAAATAAACACGGACAAGTGATGGAAGACCACGGACGAGTGTCTACATGTTCTAGGATCAATACGAACGAGTATTGATTAACCTGAAATAAACACGGACGAGTGATGGAAGACAACGGACGAGGGTCTACATGTTCTAGGATCAATATGAACGAGTGTTGATTAACCTGAAACAAACGCGAATGAGTGTTGAAAGACCACGGACGAGTGTCTACACGTTCTAGGATCAATACGAACGTGTATTGATTAACCTGAAATAAACACGGACAAGTGATGGAAGACCACGGACGAGTGTCTACATGTTCTAGGATCAATATGAATGAGTATTAATTAACCTGAAACAAACACGAACGAGTGTTGAAACACCACAGACGAGTGTCTACACGTTCTAGGATCAATACGAACGAGTATTGATTAACCTGAAACAAACACGGAAGAGTGTTGAATGACCACGGATGAGTGTCTACATGTTTTAGGATCAATACGAACGAGTATTGATTATCCTAAAACAAACACAGACGAGTGTTAAAAGACCATGGATGAGTGTCTACACGTTCTAGGATCAATACGAACTAGTATTGATTAACCAGAAACAAACACGGACGAGTGTTGAAAGACCACGGACGAGTGTCTACATGTTCTAGGATCAATACGAACGGGTATTGATTAACCTGAAATAAACACGGACGAGTGCTAAAAGACCACAGACGAGTGTCTACACGTTCTAGGATCAATATGAACGAGTATTGATTAACCTGAACAAACACGGACGAGTGCTGAAAGACCATAGACGAGTGTCTACACGTTCTAGGATCAATACGAATGAGTATTGATTAATCTAAAACAAACACGGACGAGTGTTGAAAGACCACAAATGAGTGTCTACACGTTCTAGGATCAATACGAACGAGTATTGATTAACCTGAAATAAACACGGAAGAGTGTTGAAAGACCGCGGACGAGTATCTACACGTTCTAGGATCAATACGAACGAGTATTGATTAACCTGAAACAAACACGGACGAGTGTTGAAAGACCGCGGACGAGTATCTACACGTTCTAGGATCAATACGAACGAGTATTGATTAACCTGAAATAAACACGGACGAGTGATGGAAGACCACGGACGAGTGTCTACATGTTCTAGGATCAATACGAACGAGTATTGATTAACCTGAAATAAACACGGACGAGTGATGGAAGACAACGGACGAGGGTCTACATGTTCTAGGATCAATATGAACGAGTGTTGATTAACCTGAAACAAACGCGAATGAGTGTTGAAAGACCACGGACGAGTGTCTACACGTTCTAGGATCAATACGAACGTGTATTGATTAACCTGAAATAAACACGGACAAGTGATGGAAGACCACGGACGAGTGTCTACATGTTCTAGGATCAATATGAATGAGTATTAATTAACCTGAAACAAACACGAACGAGTGTTGAAACACCACAGACGAGTGTCTACACGTTCTAGGATCAATACGAACGAGTATTGATTAACCTGAAACAAACACGGAAGAGTGTTGAATGACCACGGATGAGTGTCTACATGTTTTAGGATCAATACGAACGAGTATTGATTATCCTAAAACAAACACAGACGAGTGTTAAAAGACCATGGATGAGTGTCTACACGTTCTAGGATCAATACGAACTAGTATTGATTAACCAGAAACAAACACGGACGAGTGTTGAAAGACCACGGACGAGTGTCTACATGTTCTAGGATCAATACGAACGGGTATTGATTAACCTGAAATAAACACGGACGAGTGCTAAAAGACCACAGACGAGTGTCTACACGTTCTAGGATCAATATGAACGAGTATTGATTAACCTGAACAAACACGGACGAGTGCTGAAAGACCATAGACGAGTGTCTACACGTTCTAGGATCAATACGAATGAGTATTGATTAATCTAAAACAAACACGGACGAGTGTTGAAAGACCACAAATGAGTGTCTACACGTTCTAGGATCAATACGAACGAGTATTGATTAACCTGAAATAAACACGGAAGAGTGTTGAAAGACCGCGGACGAGTATCTACACGTTCTAGGATCAATACGAACGAGTATTAATTAACCTGAAACAAACACGAATGAGTGTTGAAAGACCGCGGACGAGTATCTACACGTTCTAGGATCAATACGAACGAGTATTGATTAACCTGAAACAAACAGGGACGAGTGTTGAAAGACCGCGGACGAGTATCTACACGTTCTAGGATCAATACGAACGAGTATTGATTAACCTGAAATAAACACGGACGAGTGATGGAAGACAACGGACGAGGGTCTACATGTTCTAGGATCAATATGAACGAGTGTTGATTAACCTGAAACAAACGCGAATGAGTGTTGAAAGACCACGGACGAGTGTCTACACGTTCTAGGATCAATACGAACGAGTATTGATTAACCTGAAATAAACACGGACAAGTGATGGAAGACCACGGACGAGTGTCTACATGTTCTAGGATCAATATGAATGAGTATTAATTAACCTGAAACAAACACGAACGAGTGTTGAAACACCACAGACGAGTGTCTACACGTTCTAGGATCAATACGAACGAGTATTGATTAACCTGAAACAAACACGGAAGAGTGTTGAATGACCACGGATGAGTGTCTACATGTTCTAGGATCAATACGAACGAGTATTGATTTACCTAAAACAAACACAGACGAGTGTTGAAAGACCATGGATGAGTGTCTACACGTTCTAGGATCAATACGAACTAGTATGGATTAACCTGAAACAAACACGGACGAGTGTTGAAAGACCACAGACGAGTGTCTACATGTTCTAGGATCAATACGAACGGGTATTGATTAACCTGAAATAAACACGGACGAGTGCTAAAAGACCATGGACGAGTGTCTACACGTTCTAGGATCAATATGAACGAGTATTGATTAACCTGAACAAACACGGACGAGTGCTGAAAGACCACAGACGAGTGTCTTCACGTTCTAGGATCAATACGAATGAGTATTGATTAATCTAAAACAAACACAGACGAGTGTTGAAAGACCACAAATGAGTGTCTACACGTTCTAGGATCAATACGAACGAGTATGATTAACCTGAAATAAACACGGACAAGTGATGGAAGACCACGGACGAGTGTCTACATGTTCTAGGATCAATATGAATGAGTATTAATTAACCTGAAAGAAACACGAACGAGTGTTGAAACACCACAGACGAGTGTCTACACGTTCTAGGATCAATACGAACGAGTATTGATTAACCTGAAACAAATACGGAAGAGTGTTGAATGACCACGGATGTGTGTCTACATGTTCTAGGATCAATACGAACGAGTATTGATTAACCTAAAACAAACACAGACGAGTGTTGAAAGACCATGGATGAGTGTCTACACGTTCTAGGATCAATACGAACTAGTATGGATTAACCTGAAACAAACACGGACGAGTGTTGAAAGACCACGGACGAGTGTCTACATGTTCTAGGATCAATACGAACGGGTATTGATTAACCTGAAATAAACACGGACGAGTGCTAAAAGACCATGGACGAGTGTCTACACGTTCTAGGATCAATACGAACGAGTATTGATTAACCTGAACAAACACGGACGAGTGCTGAAAGACCACAGACGAGTGTCTACACGTTCTAGGATCAATACGAATGAGTATTTATTAATCTGAAACAAACACGGACGAGTGTTGAAAGACCACAAATGAGTGTCTACACGTTCTAGGATCAATACGAACGAGTATTGATTAACCTGAAATAAACACGGACGAGTGTTGAAAGACCGCGGACTAGTATCTACACGTTCTAGGATCAATACGAACGAGTATTGATTAACCTGAAACAAACAGGGACGAGTGTTGAAAGACCGCGGACGAGTATCTACACGTTCTAGGATCAATACGAACGAGTATTGATTAACCTGAAATAAACACGGACGAGTGATGGAAGACAACGGACGAGGGTCTACATGTTCTAGGATCAATATGAACGAGTGTTGATTAACCTGAAACAAACGCGAATGAGTGTTGAAAGACCACGGACGAGTGTCTACACGTTCTAGGATCAATACGAACGAGTATTGATTAACCTGAAATAAACACGGACAAGTGATGGAAGACCACGGACGAGTGTCTACATGTTCTAGGATCAATATGAATGAGTATTAATTAACCTGAAACAAACACGAACGAGTGTTGAAACACCACAGACGAGTGTCTACACGTTCTAGGATCAATACGAACGAGTATTGATTAACCTGAAACAAACACGGAAGAGTGTTGAATGACCACGGATGAGTGTCTACATGTTCTAGGATCAATACGAACGAGTATTGATTTACCTAAAACAAACACAGACGAGTGTTGAAAGACCATGGATGAGTGTCTACACGTTCTAGGATCAATACGAACTAGTATGGATTAACCTGAAACAAACACGGACGAGTGTTGAAAGACCACGGACGAGTGTCTACATGTTCTAGGATCAATACGAACGGGTATTGATTAACCTGAAATAAACACGGACGAGTGCTAAAAGACCATGGACGAGTGTCTACACGTTCTAGGATCAATATGAACGAGTATTGATTAACCTGAACAAACACGGACGAGTGCTGAAAGACCACAGACGAGTGTCTTCACATTCTAGGATCAATACGAATGAGTATTGATTAATCTAAAACAAACACAGACGAGTGTTGAAAGACCACAAATGAGTGTCTACACGTTCTAGGATCAATACGAACGAGTATGATTAACCTGAAATAAACACGGACAAGTGATGGAAGACCACGGACGAGTGTCTACATGTTCTAGGATCAATATGAATGAGTATTAATTAACCTGAAAGAAACACGAACGAGTGTTGAAACACCACAGACGAGTGTCTACACGTTCTAGGATCAATACGAACGAGTATTGATTAACCTGAAACAAACACGGAAGAGTGTTGAATGACCACGGATGTGTGTCTACATGTTCTAGGATCAATACGAACGAGTATTGATTAACCTAAAACAAACACAGACGAGTGTTGAAAGACCATGGATGAGTGTCTACACGTTCTAGGATCAATACGAACTAGTATGGATTAACCTGAAACAAACACGGACGAGTGTTGAAAGACCACGGACGAGTGTCTACATGTTCTAGGATCAATACGAACGGGTATTGATTAACCTGAAATAAACACGGACGAGTGCTAAAAGACCATGGACGAGTGTCTACACGTTCTAGGATCAATACGAACGAGTATTGATTAACCTGAACAAACACGGACGAGTGCTGAAAGACCACAGACGAGTGTCTACACGTTCTAGGATCAATACGAATGAGTATTTATTAATCTGAAACAAACACGGACGAGTGTTGAAAGACCACAAATGAGTGTCTACACGTTCTAGGATCAATACGAACGAGTATTGATTAACCTGAAATAAACACGGACGAGTGTTGAAAGACCGCGGACGAGTATCTACACGTTCTAGGATCAATACGAACGAGTATTGATTAACCTGAAACAAACACGGACGAGTGTTGAAACACCGCGGACGAGTATCTACACGTTCTAGGATCAATACGAACGAGTATTGATTAACCTGAAATAAACACGGACGAGTGATGGAAGACCACGGACGAGTGTCTACATGTTCTAGGATCAATATGAACGAGTATTGATTAACCTGAAACAAACACGAATGAGTGTTGAAAGACCACGGACGAGTATCTACACGTTCTAGGATCAATACGAACGAGTATTGATTAACCTGAAACAAACACGGACGAGTGTTGAAAGACTGCGGACGAGTATCTACACGTTCTAGGATCAATACGAACGAGTATTGATTAACCTGAAATAAACACGGACGAGTGATGGAAGACCACGGACGAGTGTCTACATGTTCTAGGATCAATACGAACGAGTATTGATTAACCTGAAATAAACACGGACGAGTGATGGAAGACAACGGACGAGGGTCTACATATTCTAGGATCAATATGAACGAGTGTTGATTAACCTGAAACAAACGCGAATGAGTGTTGAAAGACCACGGACGAGTGTCTACACGTTCTAGGATCAATACGAACGAGTATTGATTAACCTGAAATAAACACGGACAAGTGATGGAAGACCACGGACGAGTGTCTACATGTTCTAGGATCAATATGAATGAGTATTAATTAACCTGAAACAAACACGAACGAGTGTTGAAACACCACAGACGAGTGTCTACACGTTCTAGGATCAATACGAACGAGTATTGATTAACCTGAAACAAACACGGAAGAGTGTTGAATGACCACGGATGAGTGTCTACATGTTTTAGGATCAATACGAACGAGTATTGATTATCCTAAAACAAACACAGACGAGTGTTAAAAGACCATGGATGAGTGTCTACACGTTCTAGGATCAATACGAACTAGTATTGATTAACCTGAAACAAACACGGACGAGTGTTGAAAGACCACGGACGAGTGTCTACATGTTCTAGGATCAATACGAACGGGTATTGATTAACCTGAAATAAACACGGACGAGTGCTAAAAGACCACAGACGAGTGTCTACACGTTCTAGGATCAATATGAACGAGTATTGATTAACCTGAACAAACACGGACGAGTGCTGAAAGACCATAGACGAGTGTCTACACGTTCTAGGATCAATACGAATGAGTATTGATTAATCTAAAACAAACACGGACGAGTGTTGAAAGACAACAAATGAGTGTCTACACGTTCTAGGATCAATACGAACGAGTATTGATTAACCTGAAATAAACACGGAAGAGTGTTGAAAGACCGCGGACGAGTATCTACACGTTCTAGGATCAATACGAACGAGTATTAATTAACCTGAAACAAACACGAATGAGTGTTGAAAGACCGCGGACGAGTATCTACACGTTCTAGGATCAATACGAACGAGTATTGATTAACCTGAAACAAACAGGGACGAGTGTTGAAAGACCGCGGACGAGTATCTACACGTTCTAGGATCAATACGAACGAGTATTGATTAACCTGAAATAAACACGGACGAGTGATGGAAGACAACGGACGAGGGTCTACATGTTCTAGGATCAATATGAACGAGTGTTGATTAACCTGAAACAAACGCGAATGAGTATTGAAAGACCACGGACGAGTGTCTACACGTTCTAGGATCAATACGAACGAGTATTGATTAACCTGAAATAAACACGGACAAGTGATGGAAGACCACGGACGAGTGTCTACATGTTCTAGGATCAATATGAATGAGTATTAATTAACCTGAAACAAACACGAACGAGTGTTGAAACACCACAGACGAGTGTCTACACGTTCTAGGATCAATACGAACGAGTATTGATTAACCTGAAACAAACACGGAAGAGTGTTGAATGACCACGGATGAGTGTCTACATGTTCTAGGATCAATACGAACGAGTATTGATTTACCTAAAACAAACACAGACGAGTGTTGAAAGACCATGGATGAGTGTCTACACGTTCTAGGATCAATACGAACTAGTATGGATTAACCTGAAACAAACACGGACGAGTGTTGAAAGACCACGGACGAGTGTCTACATGTTCTAGGATCAATACGAACGGGTATTGATTAACCTGAAATAAACACGGACGAGTGCTAAAAGACCATGGACGAGTGTCTACACGTTCTAGGATCAATATGAACGAGTATTGATTAACCTGAACAAACACGGACGAGTGCTGAAAGACCACAGACGAGTGTCTTCACGTTCTAGGATCAATACGAATGAGTATTGATTAATCTAAAACAAACACAGACGAGTGTTGAAAGACCACAAATGAGTGTCTACACGTTCTAGGATCAATACGAACGAGTATGATTAACCTGAAATAAACACGGACAAGTGATGGAAGACCACGGACGAGTGTCTACATGTTCTAGGATCAATATGAATGAGTATTAATTAACCTGAAAGAAACACGAACGAGTGTTGAAACACCACAGACGAGTGTCTACACGTTCTAGGATCAATACGAACGAGTATTGATTAACCTGAAACAAACACGGAAGAGTGTTGAATGACCACGGATGTGTGTCTACATGTTCTAGGATCAATACGAACGAGTATTGATTAACCTAAAACAAACACAGACGAGTGTTGAAAGACCATGGATGAGTGTCTACACGTTCTAGGATCAATACGAACTAGTATGGATTAACCTGAAACAAACACGGACGAGTGTTGAAAGACCACGGACGAGTGTCTACATGTTCTAGGATCAATACGAACGGGTATTGATTAACCTGAAATAAACACGGACGAGTGCTAAAAGACCATGGACGAGTGTCTACACGTTCTAGGATCAATACGAACGAGTATTGATTAACCTGAACAAACACGGACGAGTGCTGAAAGACCACAGACGAGTGTCTACACGTTCTAGGATCAATACGAATGAGTATTTATTAATCTGAAACAAACACGGACGAGTGTTGAAAGACCACAAATGAGTGTCTACACGTTCTAGGATCAATACGAACGAGTATTGATTAACCTGAAATAAACACGGACGAGTGTTGAAAGACCGCGGACGAGTATCTACACGTTCTAGGATCAATACGAACGAGTATTGATTAACCTGAAACAAACACGGACGAGTGTTGAAACACCGCGGACGAGTATCTACACGTTCTAGGATCAATACGAACGAGTATTGATTAACCTGAAATAAACACGGACGAGTGTCTACATGTTCTAGGATCAATATGAACGAGTATTGATTAACCTGAAACAAACACGAATGAGTGTTGAAAGACCACGGACGAGTATCTACACGTTCTAGGATCAATACGAACGAGTATTGATTAACCTGAAACAAACACGGACGAGTGTTGAAAGACTGCGGACGAGTATCTACACGTTCTAGGATCAATACGAACGAGTATTGATTAACCTGAAATAAACACGGACGAGTGATGGAAGACAACGGACGAGGGTCTACATGTTCTAGGATCAATATGAACGAGTGTTGATTAACCTGAAACAAATGCGAATGAGTGTTGAAAGACCACGGACGAGTGTCTACACGTTCTAGGATCAATACGAACGAGTATTGATTAACCTGAAATAAACACGGACAAGTGATAGAAGACCACGGACGAGTGTCTACATGTTCTAGGATCAATATGAATGAGTATTAATTAACCTGAAACAAACACGGACGAGTGTCTACAAGTTCTAGGATCAATACGAACGAGTATTGATTAACCTGAAACAAACACGGAAGAGTGTTGAATGACCACGGATGAGTGTCTACATGTTCTAGGATCAATACGAACGAGTATTGATTAACCTAAAACAAACACAGACGAGTGTTGAAAGACCATGGATGAGTGTCTACATGTTCTAGGATCAATACGAACTAGTATTGATTAACCTGAAACAAACACGGACGAGTGTTGAAAGACCACGGACGAGTGTCTACATGTTCTAGGATCAATATGAACGGGTATTGATTAACCTGAAATAAACACGGACGAGTGCTAAAAGACCACGGACGAGTGTCTACACGTTCTAGGATCAATACGAACGAGTATTGATTAACCTGAACAAACACGGACGAGTGCGGAAAGACCACAGACGAGTGTCTACACGTTCTAGGATCAATACGAATGAGTTTTGATTAATCTGAAACAAACACGGACGAGTGTTGAAAGACCAGAAATGAGTGTCTACACGTTCTAGGATCAATACGAACGAGTATTGATTAACCTGAAATAAACACGGACGAGTGTTGAAAGACCGCGGACGAGTATCTACACGTTCTAGGATCAATACGAACGAGTATTGATTAACCTGAAACAAACACAGACGAGTGTTGAAAGACCGCGGACGAGTATCTACACGTTCTAGGATCAATACGAACGAGTATTGATTAACCTGAAATAAACACGGACGAGTGATGGAAGACCACGGACGAGTGTCTACATGTTCTAGGATCAATATGAACGAGTATTGATTAACCTGAAACAAACATGAATGAGTGTTAAAAGACCACGGACGAGTGTCTACACGTTCTAGGATCAATACGAACGAGTATTGATTAACCTGAAACAAACACGGACGAGTGTTGAAAGACCACGGATGAGTGTCTACACATTCTAGGATCAATACAAACGAGTATTGATTAACCTAAAACAAACACAGACGAGTGTTGAAAGACCATGGATGAGTGTCTACACATTCTAGGATCAATACGAACTAGTATTGATTAACCTGAAACAAACACGGACGAGTGTTGAAAGACCACGGACGAGTGTCTACATGTTCTAGGATCAATACGAACTAGTATTGATTAACCTGAAACAAACACGGACGAGTGTTGAAAGACCACAGATGAGTGTCTACACGTTATATGATCAATACGAACGAGTATTGATTAACCTGAAACAAACACGGACGAGTGTTGAAAGACCGCGGACGAGTATCTACACGTTCTAGCTTCAATACGAACGAGTATTGATTAACCTGAAATAAACACGGACGAGTGATGGAAGACCACGGACGAGTGTCTACATGTTCTACGATTAATATGAACGAGTATTGATTAACCTGAAACAAACACGAACGAGTGTTGAAAGACCACGGACGAGTGTCTACACGTTCTAGGATCAATACGAACGAGTATTGATTAACTGAAACAAACACGAAAGAGTGTTGAATGACCATGGATGAGTGTCTACATGTTCTAGGATCAATACGAACGAGTATTAATTAACCTAAAACAAACACAGACGAGTGTTGAAAGACCATGTATGAGTGTCTACACGTTCTAGGATCAATACGAACTAGTATTGATTAACCTGAAACAAACACGGACGAGTGTTGAAAGACCACTGACGAGTGTCTACATGTTCTAGGATCAATACGAACGGGTATTGATTAACCTGAAATAAACATGGACGAGTGCTAAAAGACCACGAACGAGTGTCTACACGTTCTAGGATCAATACGAACGAGTATTGATTAACCTGAACAAACACGGACGAGTGCTGAAAGACCACAGACGAGTGTCTACATGTTCTAGGATCAATACGAATGAGTATTGATTAATCTGAAACAAACACGGACGAGTGTTGAAAGACCACAGATGAGTGTCTACACGTTCTAGGATTAATATGAACGAGTATTGATTAACCTGAAACAAACACGGATGAGTGTTGAAAGACCGCGGACGAGTATCTACACGTTCTAGGATCAATACGAACGAGTATTGATTAACCTGAAATAAACACGGACGAGTGATGGAAGACCACGGACGAGTGTCTACATGTTCTAGGATCAATATGAACGAGTATTGATTAACCTGAAACAAACACGAACGAGTGTTTAAAGACCACGGACGAGTGTCTACACGTTCTAGGATCAATACGAACGAGTATTGATTAACCTGAAACAAACACGGACGAGTGTTGAAAGACCACAGAAGAGTGGCTACACGTTCTAGGATCAATGCGAACGAGTATTGATTAACCTGAAACAAACACGGACGAGTGTTGAAAGACCACAGATGAGTGTCTACACGTTCTAGGATCAATACGAACGAGAATTGATTAACCTGAAACAAACACGGACGAGTGTTAAAAGACCACAGATGAGTGGCTACACGTTCTAGGATCAATACGAACGAGTATTGATTAACCTGAAACAAACACGGACGAGTGTTGAAAGGCCACAGATGAGTGTCTACACATTCTAGGATCAATACGAACGAGTATTGATTAACCTGAAACAAACACGGACGAGTGTTGAAAGACCACAGATGAGTGTCTACACGTTCTAGGATCAATACGAACGAGTATTGATTAACCTAAAACAAACACGGACGAGTGTTGAAAGACCACAGATGAGTGTCTACACATTCTAGGATCAATACGAGCGAGTATTGATTAACCAGAAACAAACACGGACGAGTGTTGAAAGACCACAGATGAGTGTCTACACGTTCTAGGATCAATACGAACGAGTATTGATTAACTTGAAACAAACACGGACGAGTGTTGAAAGACCACGGATGAGTGTCTACATGTTCTAGGATCAATATGAAAGAGTATTGATTAACCTAAAACAAACACGAACGAGTGTTGAAAGACCACGGACGAGTGTCTACACGTTATAGGATCAATACGAACGAGTATTGATTAACCTGAAACAAACACGGAAGAGTGTTGAATGACCACGGATGAGTGTCTACATGTTCTAGGATCAATACGAACGAGTATTGATTAACCTAAAACAAACACAGACGAGTGTTGAAAGACCATGGATGAGTGTCTACACGTTCTTGGATCAATACGAACTAGTTTTGATTAACCTGAAACAAACACGGACGAGTGTTGAAAGACCACGGACGAGTGTCTACATGTTCTAGGATCAATACGAACGGGTATTGATTAACCTAAAATAAACACGGACGAGTGCTAAAAGACCACGGACGAGTGTCTACACGTTCTAGGATCAATACGAACGAGTATTGATTAACCTGAACAAACATGGACGAGTGTTGAAGGACCACAGACGAGTGTCTACAAGTTCTAGGATCAATACGAATGAGTATTAATTAACCTGAAATAAACACGAACGAGTGTTGAAAGACCACAGATGAGTGTCTACACGTTCTAGGATCAATACGAACGAGTATTGATTAACCTGAAACAAACACGGACGAGTGTTGAAAGACCGCGGACGAGTATCTACACGTTCTAGGATCAATACGAACGAGTATTGATTAACCTGAAATAAACACGGACGAGTGATGGAAGACCACGGACGAGTGTCTACATGTTCTAGGATCAATATGAACAAGTATTGATTAACCTGAAACAAACACGAATGAGTGTTGAAAGACCACGGACGAGTGTCTACACGTTCTAGGATCAATACGAACGAGTATTGATTAACCTGAAACAAACACGGACGAGTGTTGAAAGACCACGGATCAGTGTCTACACGTTCTAGGATCAATACGAACGAGTATTGATTAACCTAAAACAAACACAGACGAGTGTTGAAAGACCATGGATGAGTGTCTACACGTTCTAGGATCAATACGAACTAGTATTGATTAACCTGAAACAAACACGGACGAGTGTTGAAAGACCACGGACGAGTGTCTACATGTTCTAGGATCAATACGAACGAGTATTGATTAACCTGAAACAAACACGGACGAGTGTTGAAAGACCACAGATGAGTGTCTACACGTTATATGATCAATACGAACGAGTATTGATTAACCTGAAACAAACACGGACGAGTGTTGAAAGACCGCGGACGAGTATCTACACGTTCTAGCTTCAATACGAACGAGTATTGATGAACCTGAAATAAACACGGACAAGTGATGGAAGACCACGGACGAGTGTCTACATGTTCTACGATCAATATGAACGAGTATTAATTAACCTGAAATAAACACGAACGAGTGTTGAAAGACCACGGACGAGTGTCTACACGTTCTAGGATCAATACGAACGAGTATTGATTAACCTGAAACAAACACGGAAGAGTGTTGAATGACCACGGATGAGTGTCTACATGTTCTAGGATCAATACGAACGAGTATTAATTAACCTAAAACAAACACAGACGAGTGTTGAAAGACCATGTATGAGTGTCTACACGTTCTAGGATCAATACGAACTAGTATTGATTAACCTGAAACAAACACGTACGAGTGTTGAAAGATCACGGACGAGTGTCTACATGTTCTAGGATCAATACGAACGGGTATTGATTAACCTGAAATAAACATGGACGAGTGCTAAAAGACCACGAACGAGTGTCTACACGTTCTAGGATCAATACGAACGAGTATTGATTAACCTGAACAAACACGGACGAGTGCTGAAAGACCACAGACGAGTGTCTACACGTTCTAGGATCAATACGAACGAGTATTGATTAACCTGAAACAAACACGGACGAGTGTAGAAAGACCGCGGACGAGTATCTACACGTTCTAGGATCAATACGAACGAGTATTGATTAACTTGAAATAAACACGGACGAGTGATGGAAGACCACGGACGAGTGTCTACATGTTCTAGGATCAATATGAATGAGTATTGATTAACCTAAAACAAACACGAACGAGTGTTGAAAGACCACGGACGAGTGTCTACACGTTCTAGGATCAATACGAACGAGTATTGATTAACCTGAAACAAACACGGAAGAGTGTTGAATGACCACGGATGAGTGTCTACATGTTCTAGGATCAATACGAACGAGTATTGATTAACCTAAAACAAACACAGACGAGTGTTGAAAGACCATGGATGAGTGTCTACACGTTCTAGGATCAATACGAACTAGTATTGATTAACCTGAAACAAACACGGACGAGTGTTGAAAGACCACAGACGAGTGTCTACATGTTCTAGGATCAATACAAACGAGTATTGATTAACCTGAAACAAACACGGACGAGTGTTGAAAAACCACGGACGAGTGATGGAAGACCACGGACGAGTGTCTACATGTTCTAGGATCAATATGAATGAGTATTGATTAACCTAAAACAAACACGAACGAGTGTTGAAAGACCACGGACGAGTGTCTACACGTTCTAGGATCAATACGAACGAGTATTGATTAACCTGAAACAAACACGGAAGAGTGTTGAATGACCACGGATGAGTGTCTACACGTTCTAGGATCAATACGAACGAGTATTGATTAACCTAAAACAAACACAGACGAGTGTTGAAAGACCATGGATGAGTGTCTACACGTTCTAGGATCAATACGAACGAGTATTGATTAACCTGAACAAACACGGACGAGTGCTGAAAGACCACAGACGAGTGTCTACGCGTTCTAGGATCAATACGAATGAGTATTGATTAACCTGAAACAAACACGGACGAGTGTTGAAAGACCACAAATGAGTGTCTACACGTTATATGATCAATACGAACGAGTATTGATTAACCTGAAACAAACACGGACGAGTGTTGAAAGACCGCGGACGAGTATCTACACGTTCTAGCTTCAATACGAACGAGTATTGATTAACCTGAAATAAACACGGACGAGTGATAGAAGACCACGGACGAGTGTCTACATGTTCTACGATCAATATGAACGAGTATTGATTAACCTGAAACAAACACGGACGAGTGTTGAAAGACCACAGATGAGTGTCTACACGTTCTAGGATCAATACGAACGAGTATTGATTAACCTGAAACAAACACGGACGAGTGTTGAAAGGCCACAGATGAGTGTCTACACATTCTAGGATCAATACAAACGAGTATTGATTAACCTAAATCAAACAGTGACGAGTGTTGAAACACCACAGATGAGTGTCTACACGTTCTAGGATCAATACGAACGAGTATTAATTAACCTGAAACAAACACGGACGAGTGTTAAAAGACCACAGATGAGTGTCTACACGTTCTAGGATCAATACGAACGAGTATTGATTAACCTGAAACAAACACAGACGAGTGTTGAAAGACCGCGGACGAGTATCTACACGTTCTAGGATCAATATGAACGAGTATTGATTAACTTGAAATAAACACGGACGAGTGATGGAAGACCACGGACGAGTGTCTACATGTTCTAGGATCAATATGAATGAGTATTGATTAACCTAAAACAAACACGAACGAGTGTTGAAAGAACACGGACGAGTGTCTACACGTTCTAGGATCAATACGAACGAGTATTGATTAACCTGAAACAAACACGGAAGAGTGTTGAATGTTCTAGGATCAATACAAACGAGTATTAATTAACCTAAATCAAACACTGACGAGTGTTGAAAGACCATGGATGAGTGTCTACACGTTCTTGGATCAATACGAACTAGTTTTGATTAACCTGAAACAAACACGGACGAGTGTTAAAAGACCACGGACGAGTGTCCACATGTTCTAGGATCAATACGAATGGGTATTGATTAACCTGAAATAAACACGGACGAGTGCTAAAAGACCACGGACAAGTGTCTACACGTTCTAGGATCAATACGAACGAGTATTGATTAACCTGAACAAACATGGACGAGTGTTGAAGGACCACAGACGAGTGTCTACAAGTTCTAGGATCAATACGAATGAGTATTGATTAACCTGAAACAAACACGAACGAGTGTTGAAAGACCACAGATGAGTGTCTACACGTTCTAGGATCAATACGAACGAGTATTGATTAACCTGAAACAAACACAGACGAGTGTTGAAAGACCGCGGACGAGTATCTACACGTTCTAGGATCAATATGAACGAGTATTGATTAACTTGAAATAAACACGGACGAGTGATGGAAGACCACGGACGAGTGTCTACATGTTCTAGGATCAATATGAATGAGTATTGATTAACCTAAAACAAACACGAACGAGTGTTGAAAGACCACGGACGAGTGTCTACACGTTCTAGGATCAATACGAACGAGTATTGATTAACCTGAAACAAACACGGGCGAGTGTTGAAAGACCACAGATGAGTGTCTACACGTTCTAGGATCAATACGAACGAGTATTGATTAACCTAAAACAAACACGGACGAGTGTTAAAAGACCACAGATGAGTGTCTACACGTTCTATGATCAATACGAACGAGTATTGATTAACCTGAAACAAACACGGACGAGTGTTGAAAGACCACAGATGAGTGTCTACACGTTCTTGGATCAATACGAACGAGTATTGATTAACTTGAAACAAACACGGACGAGTGTTGAAAGACCTCGGACGAGTATCTACACGTTCTAGGATCAATATGAACGAGTATTGATTAACCTGAAATAAACACGGACGAGTGATGGAAGACCACAGACGAGTGTCTACAGGTTCTAGGATCAATATGAACGAGTATTGATTAACATGAAACAAACACGAACGAGTGTTAAAAGACCACGGACGAGTGTCTACACGTTCTAGGATCAATACGAACGAGTATTGATTAACCTGAAACAAACACGGAAGAGTGTTGAATGACCACGGATGAGTGTCTACATGTTCTAGGATCAATACGAACGAGTATTGATTAACCTAAAACACACACAGACGAGTGTTGAAAGACCATGGATGGGTGTCTACACGTTCTAGGATCAATACGAACTAGTATTGATTAACCTGAAACAAACACGGACGAGTGTTGAAAGACCACGGATGAGTGTCTACATGTTCTAGGATCAATACGAACGGGTATTGATTAACCTGAAATAAACACGGACGAGTGCTAAAAGACCACAGACGAGTGTCTACACGTTCTAGGATCAATACGAACGAGTATTGATTAACCTGAACAAACACGGACGAGTGTTGAAAGACCACAGACGAGTGTCTACATGTTCTAGGATCAATACGAACGAGTATTGATTAACCTAAAACAAACACGGACGAGTGGTGAAAGACCACAGAGGAGTGTCTACAAGTTCTAGGATCAATACGAACGAGTATTGATTAACCTGAAACAAACACGGATGAGTGTTGAAAGACCACGGACGAGTGTCTACATGTTCTAGGATCAATACGAACGAGTATTGATTAACCTAAAACAAACACCGACGAGTGTTGAAAGACCATGGATGAGTGTCTACACGTTTTAGGATCAATACGAACTAGTATTGATTAACCTAAAACAAACACGGACGAGTGTTGAAAGACCACGAACGAGTGTCTACATGTTCTAGGATCAATACAAACGAGTATTGATTAACCTGAAACAAACACGGACGAGTGTCGAAAGACCACGGACGAGTGTCTACATGTTCTAGGATCAATATGAACGAGTATTGATTAACCTGAAACAAACACGGACGAGTGTTGAAAGACCACGGACGAGTGTCTACACGTTCTAGGATCAATACGAACGAGTATTGATTAACATGTAATAAACACGGACGAGTGTTGAAAGACCACGGACGAGTGTCTGTACGTTCTAGGATCAATACGAGCGAGTATTGATTAACCTGAAACAAACACAGACGAGTGTTGAAAGACCAAGGACGAGTGTCTACACGTTCTAGGATCAATACGAACGAGTATTGATTAACCTGAAACAAACACGAACAAGTGTTGAAAGACTGCGGATGAGTGTCTACGCGTTATGGATTCAATACGAACGAGTATTGTTTAACCTGAAACAAACACGGACGATTGTTGAAAGATCACAGATGTGTGTCTACACATTCTAGGATCAATACGAACGAGTATTGATTAACCTGAAACAAACACGGACGAGTGTAGAAAAACCACAAACGAGTGTCTACATGTTCTAGGATCAATACGAACGGGTATTGATTAACCTGAAATAAACACGGACGAGTGCTAAAAGGCCACGGACGAGTGTCTACACGTTCTAGGATCAATACGAACGAGTATTGATTAACCTGAACAAACACGGACGAGTGTTGAAAGACCACAGACGAGTGTCTACACGTTCTAGGATCAATACGAACGAGTATTGATTAACCTAAAACAAACACGGACGAGTGTTGAAAGACCACAGATGAGTGTCTACACGTTCTAGGATCAATACGAACGAGTATTGATTAACCTGAAACAAACACGGATGAGTGTTGAAAGACCACGGACGAGTGTCTACATGTTCTAGGATCAATACGAACGAGTATTGATTAACCTAAAACAAACACCGACGAGTGTTGAAAGACCATGGATGAGTGTCTACACGTTCTAGGATCAATACGAACTAGTATTGATTAACCTGAAACAAACACGGACGAGTGTTGAAAGACCACGGACGTGTGTCTACACGTTCTAGGATCAATACGAACGAGTATTGATTAACTAAAACCAAACACGGACGAGTGTTGAAAGACCACGAACGAGTGTCTACACGTTCTAGGATCAATACGAACGAGTATTGATTAACATGAAATAAACACGGACGAGTGTTGAAAGATCACGGACGAGTGTCTGTACGTTCTAGGATCAATACGAGCGAGTATTGATTAACCTGAAACAAACACAGACGAGTGTTGAAAGACCAAGGACGAGTGTCTACACGTTCTAGGATCAATACGAACGAGTATTGATTAACCTGAAACAAACAAGGACAAGTGTTGAAAGACTGCGGATGAGTGTCTACGCGTTATGGATTCAATACGAACGAGTATTGTTTAACCTGAAACAAACACGGACGATTGTTGAAAGATCACAGATGTGTGTCTACACATTCTAGGATAAATACGAACGAGTATTGATTAACCTGAAACAAACACGGACGAGTGTAGAAAAACCACAAACGAGTGTCTACATGTTCTAGGATCAATACGAACGAGTATTGATTAGCCTAAAACAAACACGGACGAGTGTTGAAAGACCACAGACGAGTGTCTACACATTCTAGGATCAATACGAATGAGTATTGATTAACCTAAAACAAACACTGACGAGTGTTGAAAGTCCACGAACGAGTGTCTACACGTTCTAGGATCAATACGAATGAGTATTGATTAACCTAAAACAAACACCGACGAGTGTTGAAACACCAAGGACGAGTGTCTACACGTTCTAGGATCAATACGAACGAGTATTGATTAACCTAAAACAAACACGGACAAGTGTTGAAAGACCACAGATAAGTGTCTATGCGTTCTAGGGTCAATACTAACGAGTATTGATTAACCTAAAACAAACACGGTCGAGTGTTGAATGACCACATACGAGTGTCTACATGTTCTAGGATCAATACGAACGAGTATTGATTAACCTAAAACAAACACAGACGAGTGTTGAAAGACCATGGATGAGTGTCTACACGTTCTAGGATCAATACGAACTAGTATTGATTAACCTGAAACAAACACTGACGAGTGTTGAAAGACCACGGACGAGTGTCTACATGTTCAAGGATCAATACGAACGGGTATTGATTAACCTGAAATAAACACGGACGAGTGCTAAAAGACCATGGACGAGTGTCTACACGTTCTAGGATCAATATGAACGAGTATTGATTAACCTGAACAAACACGGACGAGTGCTGAAAGACCACAGACGAGTGTCTACACGTTCTAGGATCAATACGAATTAGTATTGATTAATCTAAAACAAACACGGACAAGTGTTAAAAGACCACAAATGAGTGTCTACACGTTCTAGGATCAATACGAACGAGTATTGATTAACCTGAAACAAACACGGATGAGTGTTGAAAGACCACGGACGAGTGTCTACATGTTCTAGGATCAATACGAACGAGTATTGATTAACCTAAAACAAACACCGACGAGTGTTGAAAGACCATGGATGAGTGTCTACACGTTTTAGGATCAATACGAACTAGTATTGATTAACCTAAAACAAACACGGACGAGTGTTGAAAGACCACGAACGAGTGTCTACATGTTCTAGGATCAATACAAACGAGTATTGATTAACCTGAAACAAACACGGACGAGTGTCGAAAGACCACGGACGAGTGTCTACATGTTCTAGGATCAATATGAACGAGTATTGATTAACCTGAAACAAACACGGACGAGTGTTGAAAGACCACGGACGAGTGTCTACACGTTCTAGGATCAATACGAACGAGTATTGATTAACCTGAAACAAACACGGAAGAGTGTTGAATGACCACGGATGAGTGTCTACATGTTCTAGGATCAATACGAACGAGTATTGATTAACCTAAAACACACACAGACGAGTGTTGAAAGACCATGGATGGGTGTCTACACGTTCTAGGATCAATACGAACTAGTATTGATTAACCTGAAACAAACACGGACGAGTGTTGAAAGACCACGGATGAGTGTCTACATGTTCTAGGATCAATACGAACGGGTATTGATTAACCTGAAATAAACACGGACGAGTGCTAAAAGACCACAGACGAGTGTCTACACGTTCTAGGATCAATACGAACGAGTATTGATTAACCTGAACAAACACGGACGAGTGTTGAAAGACCACAGACGAGTGTCTACATGTTCTAGGATCAATACGAACGAGTATTGATTAACCTAAAACAAACACGGACGAGTGGTGAAAGACCACAGAGGAGTGTCTACAAGTTCTAGGATCAATACGAACGAGTATTGATTAACCTGAAACAAACACGGATGAGTGTTGAAAGACCACGGACGAGTGTCTACATGTTCTAGGATCAATACGAACGAGTATTGATTAACCTAAAACAAACACCGACGAGTGTTGAAAGACCATGGATGAGTGTCTACACGTTTTAGGATCAATACGAACTAGTATTGATTAACCTAAAACAAACACGGACGAGTGTTGAAAGACCACGAACGAGTGTCTACATGTTCTAGGATCAATACAAACGAGTATTGATTAACCTGAAACAAACACGGACGAGTGTCGAAAGACCACGGACGAGTGTCTACATGTTCTAGGATCAATATGAACGAGTATTGATTAACCTGAAACAAACACGGACGAGTGTTGAAAGACCACGGACGAGTGTCTACACGTTCTAGGATCAATACGAACGAGTATTGATTAACATGTAATAAACACGGACGAGTGTTGAAAGACCACGGACGAGTGTCTGTACGTTCTAGGATCAATACGAGCGAGTATTGATTAACCTGAAACAAACACAGACGAGTGTTGAAAGACCAAGGACGAGTGTCTACACGTTCTAGGATCAATACGAACGAGTATTGATTAACCTGAAACAAACACGAACAAGTGTTGAAAGACTGCGGATGAGTGTCTACGCGTTATGGATTCAATACGAACGAGTATTGTTTAACCTGAAACAAACACGGACGATTGTTGAAAGATCACAGATGTGTGTCTACACATTCTAGGATCAATACGAACGAGTATTGATTAACCTGAAACAAACACGGACGAGTGTAGAAAAACCACAAACGAGTGTCTACATGTTCTAGGATCAATACGAACGGGTATTGATTAACCTGAAATAAACACGGACGAGTGCTAAAAGGCCACGGACGAGTGTCTACACGTTCTAGGATCAATACGAACGAGTATTGATTAACCTGAACAAACACGGACGAGTGTTGAAAGACCACAGACGAGTGTCTACACGTTCTAGGATCAATACGAACGAGTATTGATTAACCTAAAACAAACACGGACGAGTGTTGAAAGACCACAGATGAGTGTCTACACGTTCTAGGATCAATACGAACGAGTATTGATTAACCTGAAACAAACACGGATGAGTGTTGAAAGACCACGGACGAGTGTCTACATGTTCTAGGATCAATACGAACGAGTATTGATTAACCTAAAACAAACACCGACGAGTGTTGAAAGACCATGGATGAGTGTCTACACGTTCTAGGATCAATACGAACTAGTATTGATTAACCTGAAACAAACACGGACGAGTGTTGAAAGACCACGGACGTGTGTCTACACGTTCTAGGATCAATACGAACGAGTATTGATTAACTAAAACCAAACACGGACGAGTGTTGAAAGACCACGAACGAGTGTCTACACGTTCTAGGATCAATACGAACGAGTATTGATTAACATGAAATAAACACGGACGAGTGTTGAAAGATCACGGACGAGTGTCTGTACGTTCTAGGATCAATACGAGCGAGTATTGATTAACCTGAAACAAACACAGACGAGTGTTGAAAGACCAAGGACGAGTGTCTACACGTTCTAGGATCAATACGAACGAGTATTGATTAACCTGAAACAAACAAGGACAAGTGTTGAAAGACTGCGGATGAGTGTCTACGCGTTATGGATTCAATACGAACGAGTATTGTTTAACCTGAAACAAACACGGACGATTGTTGAAAGATCACAGATGTGTGTCTACACATTCTAGGATAAATACGAACGAGTATTGATTAACCTGAAACAAACACGGACGAGTGTAGAAAAACCACAAACGAGTGTCTACATGTTCTAGGATCAATACGAACGAGTATTGATTAGCCTAAAACAAACACGGACGAGTGTTGAAAGACCACAGACGAGTGTCTACACATTCTAGGATCAATACGAATGAGTATTGATTAACCTAAAACAAACACTGACGAGTGTTGAAAGTCCACGAACGAGTGTCTACACGTTCTAGGATCAATACGAATGAGTATTGATTAACCTAAAACAAACACCGACGAGTGTTGAAACACCAAGGACGAGTGTCTACACGTTCTAGGATCAATACGAACGAGTATTGATTAACCTAAAACAAACACGGACAAGTGTTGAAAGACCACAGATAAGTGTCTATGCGTTCTAGGGTCAATACTAACGAGTATTGATTAACCTAAAACAAACACGGTCGAGTGTTGAATGACCACATACGAGTGTCTACATGTTCTAGGATCAATACGAACGAGTATTGATTAACCTAAAACAAACACAGACGAGTGTTGAAAGACCATGGATGAGTGTCTACACGTTCTAGGATCAATACGAACTAGTATTGATTAACCTGAAACAAACACTGACGAGTGTTGAAAGACCACGGACGAGTGTCTACATGTTCAAGGATCAATACGAACGGGTATTGATTAACCTGAAATAAACACGGACGAGTGCTAAAAGACCATGGACGAGTGTCTACACGTTCTAGGATCAATATGAACGAGTATTGATTAACCTGAACAAACACGGACGAGTGCTGAAAGACCACAGACGAGTGTCTACACGTTCTAGGATCAATACGAATTAGTATTGATTAATCTAAAACAAACACGGACAAGTGTTAAAAGACCACAAATGAGTGTCTACACGTTCTAGGATCAATACGAACGAGTATTGATTAACCTGAAACAAACACGGATGAGTGTTGAAAGACCACGGACGAGTGTCTACACGTTCTAGGATCAATACGAACGAGTATTGATTAACCTGAACAAACACGGACGAGTGTTGAATGACCACAGACGAGTGTCTACACGATCTAGGATCAATACGAATGAGTATTGATTAACCTGAAACAAACACAGACGAGTGTTAAAAGACCACAGATGAGTGTCTACACGTTCTAGGATCAATACGAACATGTATTGATTAACCTGAAACAAACACGGACGAGTGTTGAAAGACCGCGGACGAGTATCTACACGTTCTAGGATCAATACGAACGAGTATTGATTAACCTGAAATAAACACGGACGAGTGCTAAAAGGCCACGGACGAGTGTCTGCACGTTCTAGGATCAATACAAACGAGTATTGATTAACCTGAACAAACACGGACGAGTGTTGAAAGACCACAGACGAGTGTCTACACGTTCTAGGATCAATACGAACTAGTATTGATTAACCTAAAACAAACACGGACGAGTGTTGAAAGACCACAGATGAGTGTCTACACGTTCTAGGATCAATACGAACGAGTATTGATTAACCTGAAACAAACACGGATGAGTGTTGAAAGACCACGGACGAGTGTCTACATGTTCTAGGATCAATACGAACGAGTATTGATTAACCTAAAACAAACACCGACGAGTGTTGAAAGACCATGGATGAGTGTCTACACGTTCTAGGATCAATACGAACGAGTATTGATTAACCTGAAACAAACACGAACAAGTGTTGAAAGACTGCGGATGAGTGTCTACGCGTTATGGATTCAATACGAACGAGTATTGTTTAACCTGAAACAAACACGGACGATTGTTGAAAGATCACAGATGTGTGTCTACACATTCTAGGATCAATACGAACGAGTATTGATTAACCTGAAACAAACACGGACGAGTGTAGAAAAACCACAAACGAGTGTCTACATGTTCTAGGATCAATACGAACGGGTATTGATTAACCTGAAATAAACACGGACGAGTGCTAAAAGGCCACGGACGAGTGTCTACACGTTCTAGGATCAATACGAACGAGTATTGATTAACCTGAACAAACACGGACGAGTGTTGAAGGACCACAGACGAGTGTCTACACGTTCTAGGATCAATACGAACGAGTATTGATTAACCTAAAACAAACACGGACGAGTGTTGAAAGACCACAGATGAGTGTCTACACGTTCTAGGATCAATACGAACGAGTATTGATTAACCTGAAACAAATACGGATGAGTGTTGAAAGACCACGGACGAGTGTCTACATGTTCTAGGATCAATACGAACGAGTATTGATTAACCTAAAACAAACACCGACGAGTGTTGAAAGACCATGGATGAGTGTCTACACGTTCTGGGATCAATACGAACTAGTATTGATTAACCTGAAACAAACACGGACGAGTGTTGAAAAACCACGGACGAGTGTCTACATGTTCTAGGATCAATACAAACGAGTATTGATTAACCTGAAACAAACACGGACGAGTGTCGAAAGACCACGGACGAGTGTCTACATGTTCTAGGATCAATATGAACGAGTATTGATTAACCTGAAACAAACACGGACGAGTATTGAAAGACCAAGGACGAGTGTCTACACATTCTAAGATCAATACGAACCAGTATTGATTAACCTGAAACAAACACGGACGAGTGTTGAAAGACCATGAACGAGTGTCTACATGTTCTAAGATCAATACGAACGAGTATTGATTAATCTGAAACAAACACGGACGAGTGTTGAAAGACCACGGACGAGTGTCTACACGTTCTAGGATCAATACGAACGAGTATTGATTAACTAAAACCAAACACGGACGAGTGTTGAAAGACCACGAACGAGTGTCTACACGTTCTAGGATCAATACGAACGAGTATTGATTAACATGAAATAAACACGGACGAGTGTTGAAAGATCACGGACGAGTGTCTGTACATTCTAGGATCAATACGAGCGAGTATTGATTAACCTGAAACAAACACAGACGAGTGTTGAAAGACCAAGGACGAGTGTCTACACGTTCTAGGATCAATACGAACGAGTATTGATTAACCTGAAACAAACAAGGACAAGTGTTGAAAGACTGCGGATGAGTGTCTACGCGTTATGGATTCAATACGAACGAGTATTGTTTAACCTGAAACAAACACGGACGATTGTTGAAAGATCACAGATGTGTGTCTACACATTCTAGGATCAATACGAACGAGTATTGATTAACCTGAAACAAACACGGACGAGTGTAGAAAAACCACAAACGAGTGTCTACATGTTCTAGGATCAATACGAACGAGTATTGATTAGCCTAAAACAAACACGGACGTGTGTTGAAAGACCACAGACGAGTGTCTACACATTCTAGGATCAATACGAATGAGTATTGATTAACCTAAAACAAACACTGACGAGTGTTGAAAGTCCACGAACGAGTGTCTACACGTTCTAGGATCAATACGAATGAGTATTGATTAACCTAAAACAAACACCGACGAGTGTTGAAAGACCAAGGACGAGTGTCTACACGTTCTAGGATCAATACGAACGAGTATTGATTAACCTAAAACAAACACGGACAAGTGTTGAAAGACCACAGATAAGTGTCTATGCGTTCTAGGGTCAATACTAACGAGTATTGATTAACCTAAAACAAACACGGTCGAGTGTTGAAAGACCACATACGAGTGTCTACATGTTCTAGGATCAATACGAACGAGTATTGATTAACCTAAAACAAACACAGACGAGTGTTGAAAGACCATGGATGAGTGTCTACACGTTCTAGGATCAATACGAACTAGTATTGATTAACCTGAAACAAACACTGACGAGTGTTGAAAGACCACGGACGAGTGTCTACATGTTCAAGGATCAATACGAACGGGTATTGATTAACCTGAAATAAACACGGACGAGTGCTAAAAGACCACGGACGAGTGTCTACACGTTCTAGGATCAATACGAACGAGTATTGATTAACCTGAACAAACACGGACGAGTGTTGAATGACCACAGACGAGTGTCTACACGATCTAGGATCAATACGAATGAGTATTGATTAACCTGAAACAAACACAGACGAGTGTTAAAAGACCACAGATGAGTGTCTACACGTTCTAGGATCAATACGAACATGTATTGATTAACCTGAAACAAACACGGACGAGTGTTGAAAGACCGCGGACGAGTATCTACACGTTCTAGGATCAATACGAACGAGTATTGATTAACCTGAAATAAACACGGACGAGTGATGGAAGACCACGGACGAGTGTCTACATGATCTAGGATCAATATGAACGAGTATTGATTAACCTGAAACAAACACGGACGAGTGTTGAAAGACCACATATGAGTGTCTACACGTTCTAGGATCAATACGAACGAGTATTGATTAACCTGAAACAAACACGGACGAGTGTTGAAAGACCACAGATGAGTTTCTACACGTTCTAGGATCAATACGAACGAGTATTGATTAACCTGAAACAAACACTGATGAGTGTTGAAAGACCACGGATGAGTGTCTACACGTTCTAGGATCAATACGAACGAGTATTGATTAACCTAAAACAAACACCGACGAGTGTTGAAAGACCATGGATGAGTGTCTACACGTTCTAGGATCAATACGAAATAGTATTGATTAACCTGAAACAAAGACGGACGAGTGTTGAAAGACCACGGACGAGTGTATACATATTCTAGGATCAATACAAACGAGTATTGATTAACCTGAAACAAACACGGACGAGTGTTGAAAGACCACGGACGAGTGTCTACACATTCTAAGATCAATACGAACCAGTATTGATTAACCTGAAACAAACACGGACGAGTGTTGAAAGACCATGAACGAGTGTCTACACGATCTAAGATCAATACGAACGAGTATTGATTAACCTGAAACAAACACGGATGAGTGTTGAAAGACCACGGACGAGTGTCTACACGTTCTAGGATCAATACGAACGAGTATTGTTTAACTAAAAACAAACACGGACGAGTGTAGAAAAACCACAAACGAGTGTCTACATGTTCTAGGATCAATACGAACGGGTATTGATTAACCTGAAATAAACACGGACGAGTGCTAAAAGGCCACGGACGAGTGTCTACACGTTCTAGGATCAATACGAATCAGTATTGATTAACCTGAACAAACACGGACGAGTGTTGAAAGACCACAGACGAGTGTCTACACATTCTAGGATCAATACGAACGAGTATTGATTAACCTAAAACAGACACGGACGAGTGTTGAAAGACCACGGACGAGTGTCTACATGTTCTAGGATCAATACGAACGAGTATTGATTAACCTAAAACAAACACCGACGAGTGTTGAAAGACCATGGATGAGTGTCTACACGTTCTAGGATCAATACGAACTAGTATTGATTAACCTGAAACAAACACGGACGAGTGTTGAAAGACCACGGACGAGTGTCTACATGTTCTAGGATCAATACAAACGAGTATTGATTAACCTGAAACAAACACGGACGAGTGTCGAAAGACCACGGACGAGTGTCTACATGTTCTAGGATCAATATGAACGAGTATTGATTAACCTGAAACAAACACGGACGAGTATTGAAAGACCACGGACGAGTGTCTACACATTCTAAGATCAATACGAACCAATATTGATTAACCTGAAACAAACACGGACGAGTGTTGAAAGACCATGAACGAGTGTCTACATGTTCTAAGATCAATACGAACGAGTATTGATTAATCTGAAACAAACACGGACGAGTGTTGAAAGACCACGGACGAGTGTCTACACGTTCTAGGATCAATACGAACGAGTATTGATTAACTAAAACCAAACACGGACGAGTGTTGAAAGACCACGAACGAGTGTCTACACGTTCTAGGATCAATACGAACGAGTATTGATTAACATGAAATAAACACGGACGAGTGTTGAAAGACCACGGACGAGTGTCTGTACGTTCTAGGATCAATACGAGCGAGTATTGATTAACCTGAAACAAACACAGATGAGTGTTGAAAGACCAAGGACGAGTGTCTACACGTTCTAGGATCAATACGAACGAGTATTGATTAACCTGAAACAAACACGGACAAGTGTTGAAAGACTGCAGATGAGTGTCTACGCGTTATGGATTCAATACGAACGAGTATTGTTTAACCTGAAACAAACACGGACGATTGTTGAAAGATCACAGATGTGTGTCTACACATTCTAGGATCAATACGAACGAGTATTGATTAACCTGAAACAAACACGGACGAGTGTAGAAAAACCACAAACGAGTGTCTACATGTTCTAGGATCAATACGAACGGGTATTGATTAACCTGAAATAAACACGGACGAGTGCTAAAAGGCCACGGACGAGTGTCTACACGTTCTAGGATCAATACGAATGAGTATTGATTAACCTGAACAAACACGGACGAGTGTTGAAAGACCACAGACGAGTGTCTACACATTCTAGGATCAATACGAACGAGTATTGATTAACCTAAAACAGACACGGACGAGTGTTGAAAGACCACGGACGAGTGTCTACATGTTCTAGGATCAATACGAACGAGTATTGATTAACCTAAAACAAACACGGACGAGTGGTGAAAGACCACAGATGAGTGTCTACAAGTTCTAGGATCAATACGAACGAGTATTGATTAACCTGAAACAAACACGGATGAGTGTTGAAAGACCACGGACGAGTGTCTACATTTCTAGGATCAATACAAACGAGTATTGATTAACCTGAAACAAACACGGACGAGTGTCGAAAGACCACGGACGAGTGTCTACATGTTCTAGGATCAATATGAACGAGTATTGATTAACCTGAAACAAACACGGACGAGTGTTGAAAGACCACAGACGAGTGTCTACACGTTCTAGGATCAATACGAACGAGTATTGATTAACTAAAAACAAACACGGACGAGTGTTGAAAGACCACGAACGAGTGTCTACACGTTCTAGGATCAATACGAACGGGTATTGATTAACATGAAATAAACACGGACGAGTGTTGAAAGACCACGGACGAGTGTCTGTACGTTCTAGGATCAATACGAGCGATTATTGATTAACCTGAAACAAACACAGACGAGTGTTGAAAGACCAAGGACGAGTGTCTACACGTTCTAGGATCAATACGAACGAGTATTGATTAACCTGAAACAAACACGAACAAGTGTTGAAAGACTGCGGATGAGTGTCTACGCGTTATGGATTCAATACGAACGAGTATTGTTTAACCTGAAACAAACACGGACGATTGTTGAAAGATCACAGATGTGTGTCTACACATTCTAGGATCAATACGAACGAGTATTGATTAACCTGAAACAAACACGGACGAGTGTAGAAAAACCACAAACGAGTGTCTACATGTTCTAGGATCAATACGAACGGGTATTAATTAACCTGAAATAAACACGGACGAGTGCTAAAAGGCCACGGACGAGTGTCTACACGTTCTAGGATCAATACGAACGAGTATTGATTAACCTGAACAAACACGGACGAGTGTTGAAGGACCACAGACGAGTGTCTACACGTTCTAGGATCAATACGAACGAGTATTGATTAACCTAAAACAAACACGGACGAGTGTTGAAAGACCACAGATGAGTGTCTACACGTTCTAGGATCAATACGAACGAGTATTGATTAACCTAAAACAAACACGGATGAGTGTTGAAAGACCACGGACGAGTGTCTACATGTTCTAGGATCAATACGAACGAGTATTGATTAACCTAAAACAAACACCGACGAGTGTTGAAAGACCATGGATTAGTGTCTACACGTTCTGGGATCAATACGAACTAGTATTGATTAACCTGAAACAAACACGGACGAGTGTTGAAAAACCACGGACGAGTGTCTACATGTTCTAGGATCAATACAAACGAGTATTGATTAACCTGAAACAAACACGGACGAGTGTCGAAAGACCACGGACGAGTGTCTACATGTTCTAGGATCAATATGAACGAGTATTGATTAACCTGAAACAAACACGGACGAGTATTGAAAGACCACGGACGAGTGTCTACACATTCTAAGATCAATACGAACCAGTATTGATTAACCTGAAACAAACACGGACGAGTGTTGAAAGACCATGAACGAGTGTCTACATGTTCTAAGATCAATACGAACGAGTATTGATTAATCTGAAACAAACACGGACGAGTGTTGAAAGACCACGGACGAGTGTCTACACGTTCTAGGATCAATACGAACGAGTATTGATTAACTAAAACCAAACACGGACGAGTGTTGAAAGACCACGAACGAGTGTCTACACGTTCTAGGATCAATACGAACGAGTATTGATTAACATGAAATAAACACGGACGAGTGTTGAAAGATCACGGACGAGTGTCTGTACATTCTAGGATCAATACGAGCGAGTATTGATTAACCTGAAACAAACACAGACGAGTGTTGAAAGACCAAGGACGAGTGTCTACACGTTCTAGGATCAATACGAACGAGTATTGATTAACCTGAAACAAACAAGGACAAGTGTTGAAAGACTGCGGATGAGTGTCTACGCGTTATGGATTCAATACGAACGAGTATTGTTTAACCTGAAACAAACACGGACGATTGTTGAAAGATCACAGATGTGTGTCTACACATTCTAGGATCAATACGAACGAGTATTGATTAACCTGAAACAAACACGGACGAGTGTAGAAAAACCACAAACGAGTGTCTACATGTTCTAGGATCAATACGAACGAGTATTGATTAGCCTAAAACAAACACGGACGTGTGTTGAAAGACCACAGACGAGTGTCTACACATTCTAGGATCAATACGAATGAGTATTGATTAACCTAAAACAAACACTGACGAGTGTTGAAAGTCCACGAACGAGTGTCTACACGTTCTAGGATCAATACGAATGAGTATTGATTAACCTAAAACAAACACCGACGAGTGTTGAAAGACCAAGGACGAGTGTCTACACGTTCTAGGATCAATACGAACGAGTATTGATTAACCTAAAACAAACACGGACAAGTGTTGAAAGACCACAGATAAGTGTCTATGCGTTCTAGGGTCAATACTAACGAGTATTGATTAACCTAAAACAAACACGGTCGAGTGTTGAAAGACCACATACGAGTGCCTACATGTTCTAGGATCAATACGAACGAGTATTGATTAACCTAAAACAAACACAGACGAGTGTTGAAAGACCATGGATGAGTGTCTACACGTTCTAGGATCAATACGAACTAGTATTGATTAACCTGAAACAAACACTGACGAGTGTTGAAAGACCACGGACGAGTGTCTACATGTTCAAGGATCAATACGAACGGGTATTGATTAACCTGAAATAAACACGGACGAGTGCTAAAAGACCACGGACGAGTGTCTACACGTTCTAGGATCAATACGAACGAGTATTGATTAACCTGAACAAACACGGACGAGTGTTGAATGACCACAGACGAGTGTCTACACGATCTAGGATCAATACGAATGAGTATTGATTAACCTGAAACAAACACAGACGAGTGTTAAAAGACCACAGATGAGTGTCTACACGTTCTAGGATCAATACGAACATGTATTGATTAACCTGAAACAAACACGGACGAGTGTTGAAAGACCGCGGACGAGTATCTACACGTTCTAGGATCAATACGAACGAGTATTGATTAACCTGAAATAAACACGGACGAGTGATGGAATACCACGGACGAGTGTCTACATGATCTAGGATCAATATGAACGAGTATTGATTAACCTGAAACAAACACGGACGAGTGTTGAAAGACCACATATGAGTGTCTACACGTTCTAGGATCAATACGAACGAGTATTGATTAACCTGAAACAAACACGGACGAGTGTTGAAAGACCACAGATGAGTTTCTACACGTTCTAGGATCAATACGAACGAGTATTGATTAACCTGAAACAAACACTGATGAGTGTTGAAAGACCACGGATGAGTGTCTACACGTTCTAGGATCAATACGAACGAGTATTGATTAACCTAAAACAAACACCGACGAGTGTTGAAAGACCATGGATGAGTGTCTACACGTTCTAGGATCAATACGAAATAGTATTGATTAACCTGAAACAAAGACGGACGAGTGTTGAAAGACCACGGACGAGTGTCTACATGTTCTAGGATCAATACAAACGAGTATTGATTAACCAGAAACAAACACGGACGAGTGTTGAAAGACCACGGACGAGTGTCTACACATTCTAAGATCAATACGAACCAGTATTGATTAACCTGAAACAAACACGGACGAGTGTTGAAAGACCATGAACGAGTGTCTACACGATCTAAGATCAATACGAACGAGTATTGATTAACCTGAAACAAACACGGATGAGTGTTGAAAGACCACGGACGAGTGTCTACACGTTCTAGGATCAATACGAACGAGTATTGTTTAACTAAAAACAAACACGGACGAGTGTTGAAAGACCACGAACGAGTGTCTACACGTTCTAGGATCAATACGAACGAGTATTGATTAACATGAAATAAACACGGACGGGTATTGAAAGACCCCGGACGAGTGTCTGTACGTTCTAGGATCAATACGAGCGAGTATTGATTAACCTGAAACAAACACAGACGAGTGTTGAAAGACCAAGGACGAGTGTCTACACGTTCTAGGATCAATACGAACGAGTATTGATTAACCTGAAACAAACACGAACAAGTGTTGAAAGACTGCGGATGAGTGTCTACGCGTTGTGGATTCAATACGAACGAGTATTGTTTAACCTGAAACAAACACGGACGATTGTTGAAAGATCACAGATGTGTGTCTACACATTCTAGGATCAATACGAACGAGTATTGATTAACCTGAAACAAACACGGACGAGTGTAGAAAAACCACAAACGAGTGTCTACATGTTCTAGGATCAATACGAACGGGTATTGATTAACCTGAAATAAACACGGACTAGTGATGGAAGACCACGGACGAGTGTCTACATGATCTAGGATCAATATGAACGAGTATTGATTAACCTGAAACAAACACGGACGAGTGTTGAAAGACCACATATGAGTGTCTACACGTTCTAGGATCAATACGAACGAGTATTGATTAACCTGAAACAAACACGGACGAGTGTTGAAAGACCACAGATGAGTTTCTACACGTTCTAGGATCAATACGAACGAGTATTGATTAACCTGAAACAAACACGGACAAGTGTTGAAAGACCACAGATAAGTGTCTATGCGTTCTAGGGTCAATACTAACGAGTATTGATTAACCTAAAACAAACACGGTCGAGTGTTGAAAGACCACATACGAGTGTCTACATGTTCTAGGATCAATACGAACGAGTATTGATTAACCTAAAACAAACACAGACGAGTGTTGAAAGACCATGGATGAGTGTCTACACGTTCTAGGATCAATACGAACTAGTATTGATTAACCTGAAACAAACACTGACGAGTGTTGAAAGACCACGGACGAGTGTCTACATGTTCAAGGATCAATACGAACGGGTATTGATTAACCTGAAATAAACACGGACGAGTGCTAAAAGACCACGGACGAGTGTCTACACGTTCTAGGATCAATACGAACGAGTATTGATTAACCTGAACAAACACGGACGAGTGTTGAATGACCACAGACGAGTGTCTACATGATCTAGGATCAATACGAATGAGTATTGATTAACCTGAAACAAACACAGACGAGTGTTAAAAGACCACAGATGAGTGTCTACACGTTCTAGGATCAATACGAACATGTATTGATTAACCTGAAACAAACACGGACGAGTGTTGAAAGACCGCGGACGAGTATCTACACGTTCTAGGATCAATACGAACGAGTATTGATTAACCTGAAATAAACACGGACGAGTGATGGAAGACCACGGACGAGTGTCTACATGATCTAGGATCAATATGAACGAGTATTGATTAACCTGAAACAAACACGGACGAGTGTTGAAAGACCACATATGAGTGTCTACACGTTCTAGGATCAATACGAACGAGTATTGATTAACCTGAAACAAACACGGACGAGTGTTGAAAGACCACAGATGAGTTTCTACACGTTCTAGGATCAATACGAACGAGTATTGATTAACCTGAAACAAACACTGATGAGTGTTGAAAGACCACGGATGAGTGTCTACACGTTCTAGGATCAATACGAACGAGTATTGATTAACCTAAAACAAACACCGACGAGTGTTGAAAGACCATGGATGAGTGTCTACACGTTCTAGGATCAATACGAAATAGTATTGATTAACCTGAAACAAAGACGGACGAGTGTTGAAAGACCACGGACGAGTGTCTACATGTTCTAGGATCAATACAAACGAGTATTGATTAACCAGAAACAAACACGGACGAGTGTTGAAAGACCACGGACGAGTGTCTACACATTCTAAGATCAATACGAACCAGTATTGATTAACCTGAAACAAACACGGACGAGTGTTGAAAGACCATGAACGAGTGTCTACACGATCTAAGATCAATACGAACGAGTATTGATTAACCTGAAACAAACACGGATGAGTGTTGAAAGACCACGGACGAGTGTCTACACGTTCTAGGATCAATACGAACGAGTATTGTTTAACTAAAAACAAACACGGACGAGTGTTGAAAGACCACGAACGAGTGTCTACACGTTCTAGGATCAATACGAACGAGTATTGATTAACATGAAATAAACACGGACGAGTATTGAAAGACCCCGGACGAGTGTCTGTACGTTCTAGGATCAATACGAGCGAGTATTGATTAACCTGAAACAAACACAGACGAGTGTTGAAAGACCAAGGACGAGTGTCTACACGTTCTAGGATCAATACGAACGAGTATTGATTAACCTGAAACAAACACGAACAAGTGTTGAAAGACTGCGGATGAGTGTCTACGCGTTGTGGATTCAATACGAACGAGTATTGTTTAACCTGAAACAAACACGGACGATTGTTGAAAGATCACAGATGTGTGTCTACACATTCTAGGATCAATACGAACGAGTATTGATTAACCTGAAACAAACACGGACGAGTGTAGAAAAACCACAAACGAGTGTCTACATGTTCTAGGATCAATACGAACGGGTATTGATTAACCTGAAATAAACACGGACTAGTGATGGAAGACCACGGACGAGTGTCTACATGATCTAGGATCAATATGAACGAGTATTGATTAACCTGAAACAAACACGGACGAGTGTTGAAAGACCACATATGAGTGTCTACACGTTCTAGGATCAATACGAACGAGTATTGATTAACCTGAAACAAACACGGACGAGTGTTGAAAGACCACAGATGAGTTTCTACACGTTCTAGGATCAATACGAACGAGTATTGATTAACCTGAAACAAACACGGACAAGTGTTGAAAGACCACAGATAAGTGTCTATGCGTTCTAGGGTCAATACTAACGAGTATTGATTAACCTAAACAAACACGGTCGAGTGTTGAAAGACCACATACGAGTGTCTACATGTTCTAGGATCAATACGAACGAGTATTGATTAACCTAAAACAAACACAGACGAGTGTTGAAAGACCATGGATGAGTGTCTACACGTTCTAGGATCAATACGAACTAGTATTGATTAACCTGAAACAAACACTGACGAGTGTTGAAAGACCACGGACGAGTGTCTACATGTTCAAGGATCAATACGAACGGGTATTGATTAACCTGAAATAAACACGGACGAGTGCTAAAAGACCACGGACGAGTGTCTACACGTTCTAGGATCAATACGAACGAGTATTGATTAACCTGAACAAACACGGACGAGTGTTGAATGACCACAGACGAGTGTCTACATGATCTAGGATCAATACGAATGAGTATTGATTAACCTGAAACAAACACAGACGAGTGTTAAAAGACCACAGATGAGTGTCTACACGTTCTAGGATCAATACGAACATGTATTGATTAACCTGAAACAAACACGGACGAGTGTTGAAAGACCGCGGACGAGTATCTACACGTTCTAGGATCAATACGAACGAGTATTGATTAACCTGAAATAAACACGGACGAGTGATGGAAGACCACGGACGAGTGTCTACATGATCTAGGATCAATATGAACGAGTATTGATTAACCTGAAACAAACACGGACGAGTGTTGAAAGACCACATATGAGTGTCTACACGTTCTAGGATCAATACGAACGAGTATTGATTAACCTGAAACAAACACGGACGAGTGTTGAAAGACCACAGATGAGTTTCTACACGTTCTAGGATCAATACGAACGAGTATTGATTAACCTGAAACAAACACTGATGAGTGTTGAAAGACCACGGATGAGTGTCTACACGTTCTAGGATCAATACGAACGAGTATTGATTAACCTAAAACAAACACCGACGAGTGTTGAAAGACCATGGATGAGTGTCTACACGTTCTAGGATCAATACGAAATAGTATTGATTAACCTGAAACAAAGACGGACGAGTGTTGAAAGACCACGGACGAGTGTCTACATGTTCTAGGATCAATACAAACGAGTATTGATTAACCAGAAACAAACACGGACGAGTGTTGAAAGACCACGGACGAGTGTCTACACATTCTAAGATCAATACGAACCAGTATTGATTAACCTGAAACAAACACGGACGAGTGTTGAAAGACCATGAACGAGTGTCTACACGATCTAAGATCAATACGAACGAGTATTGATTAACCTGAAACAAACACGGATGAGTGTTGAAAGACCACGGACGAGTGTCTACACGTTCTAGGATCAATACGAACGAGTATTGTTTAACTAAAAACAAACACGGACGAGTGTTGAAAGACCACGAACGAGTGTCTACACGTTCTAGGATCAATACGAACGAGTATTGATTAACATGAAACAAACACGGACGAGTATTGAAAGACCCCGGACGAGTGTCTGTACGTTCTAGGATCAATACGAGCGAGTATTGATTAACCTGAAACAAACACAGACGAGTGTTGAAAGACCAAGGACGAGTGTCTACACGTTCTAGGATCAATACGAACGAGTATTGATTAACCTGAAACAAACACGAACAAGTGTTGAAAGACTGCGGATGAGTGTCTACGCGTTGTGGATTCAATACGAACGAGTATTGTTTAACCTGAAACAAACACGGACGATTGTTGAAAGATCACAGATGTGTGTCTACACATTCTAGGATCAATACGAACGAGTATTGATTAACCTGAAACAAACACGGACGAGTGTAGAAAAACCACAAACGAGTGTCTACATGTTCTAGGATCAATACGAACGGGTATTGATTAACCTGAAATAAACACGGACTAGTGATGGAAGACCACGGACGAGTGTCTACATGATCTAGGATCAATATGAACGAGTATTGATTAACCTGAAACAAACACGGACGAGTGTTGAAAGACCACATATGAGTGTCTACACGTTCTAGGATCAATACGAACGAGTATTGATTAACCTGAAACAAACACGGACGAGTGTTGAAAGACCACAGATGAGTTTCTACACGTTCTAGGATCAATACGAACGAGTATTGATTAACCTGAAACAAACACGGACAAGTGTTGAAAGACCACAGATAAGTGTCTATGCGTTCTAGGGTCAATACTAACGAGTATTGATTAACCTAAAACAAACACGGTCGAGTGTTGAAAGACCACATACGAGTGTCTACATGTTCTAGGATCAATACGAACGAGTATTGATTAACCTAAAACAAACACAGACGAGTGTTGAAAGACCATGGATGAGTGTCTACACGTTCTAGGATCAATACGAACTAGTATTGATTAACCTGAAACAAACACTGACGAGTGTTGAAAGACCACGGACGAGTGTCTACATGTTCAAGGATCAATACGAACGGGTATTGATTAACCTGAAATAAACACGGACGAGTGCTAAAAGACCACGGACGAGTGTCTACACGTTCTAGGATCAATACGAACGAGTATTGATTAACCTGAACAAACACGGACGAGTGTTGAATGACCACAGACGAGTGTCTACATGATCTAGGATCAATACGAATGAGTATTGATTAACCTGAAACAAACACAGACGAGTGTTAAAAGACCACAGATGAGTGTCTACACGTTCTAGGATCAATACGAACATGTATTGATTAACCTGAAACAAACACGGACGAGTGTTGAAAGACCGCGGACGAGTATCTACACGTTCTAGGATCAATACGAACGAGTATTGATTAACCTGAAATAAACACGGACGAGTGATGGAAGACCACGGACGAGTGTCTACATGATCTAGGATCAATATGAACGAGTATTGATTAACCTGAAACAAACACGGACGAGTGTTGAAAGACCACATATGAGTGTCTACACGTTCTAGGATCAATACGAACGAGTATTGATTAACCTGAAACAAACACGGACGAGTGTTGAAAGACCACAGATGAGTTTCTACACGTTCTAGGATCAATACGAACGAGTATTGATTAACCTGAAACAAACACTGATGAGTGTTGAAAGACCACGGATGAGTGTCTACACGTTCTAGGATCAATACGAACGAGTATTGATTAACCTAAAACAAACACCGACGAGTGTTGAAAGACCATGGATGAGTGTCTACACGTTCTAGGATCAATACGAAATAGTATTGATTAACCTGAAACAAAGACGGACGAGTGTTGAAAGACCACGGACGAGTGTCTACATGTTCTAGGATCAATACAAACGAGTATTGATTAACCAGAAACAAACACGGACGAGTGTTGAAAGACCACGGACGAGTGTCTACACATTCTAAGATCAATACGAACCAGTATTGATTAACCTGAAACAAACACGGACGAGTGTTGAAAGACCATGAACGAGTGTCTACACGATCTAAGATCAATACGAACGAGTATTGATTAACCTGAAACAAACACGGATGAGTGTTGAAAGACCACGGACGAGTGTCTACACGTTCTAGGATCAATACGAACGAGTATTGTTTAACTAAAAACAAACACGGACGAGTGTTGAAAGACCACGAACGAGTGTCTACACGTTCTAGGATCAATACGAACGAGTATTGATTAACATGAAATAAACACGGACGAGTATTGAAAGACCCCGGACGAGTGTCTGTACGTTCTAGGATCAATACGAGCGAGTATTGATTAACCTGAAACAAACACAGACGAGTGTTGAAAGACCAAGGACGAGTGTCTACACGTTCTAGGATCAATACGAACGAGTATTGATTAACCTGAAACAAACACGAACAAGTGTTGAAAGACTGCGGATGAGTGTCTACGCGTTGTGGATTCAATACGAACGAGTATTGTTTAACCTGAAACAAACACGGACGATTGTTGAAAGATCACAGATGTGTGTCTACACATTCTAGGATCAATACGAACGAGTATTGATTAACCTGAAACAAACACGGACGAGTGTAGAAAAACCACAAACGAGTGTCTACATGTTCTAGGATCAATACGAACGGGTATTGATTAACCTGAAATAAACACGGACTAGTGATGGAAGACCACGGACGAGTGTCTACATGATCTAGGATCAATATGAACGAGTATTGATTAACCTGAAACAAACACGGACGAGTGTTGAAAGACCACATATGAGTGTCTACACGTTCTAGGATCAATACGAACGAGTATTGATTAACCTGAAACAAACACGGACGAGTGTTGAAAGACCACAGATGAGTTTCTACACGTTCTAGGATCAATACGAACGAGTATTGATTAACCTGAAACAAACACTGATGAGTGTTGAAAGACCACGGATGAGTGTCTACACGTTCTAGGATCAATACGAACGAGTATTGATTAACCTAAAACAAACACCGACGAGTGTTGAAAGACCATGGATGAGTGTCTACACGTTCTAGGATCAATACGAAATAGTATTGATTAACCTGAAACAAAGACGGACGAGTGTTGAAAGACCACGGACGAGTGTCTACATGTTCTAGGATCAATACAAACGAGTATTGATTAACCTGAAACAAACACGGACGAGTGTTGAAAGACCACGGACGAGTGTCTACACATTCTAAGATCAATACGAACCAGTATTGATTAACCTGAAACAAACACGGACGAGTGTTGAAAGACCATGAACGAGTGTCTACACGATCTAAGATCAATACGAACGAGTATTGATTAACCTGAAACAAACACGGATGAGTGTTGAAAGACCACGGACGAGTGTCTACACGTTCTAGGATCAATACGAACGAGTATTGTTTAACTAAAAACAAACACGGACGAGTGTTGAAAGACCACGAACGAGTGTCTACACGTTCTAGGATCAATACAAACGAGTATTGATTAACATGAAATAAACACGGACGAGTGTTGAAAGACCCCGGACGAGTGTCTGTACGTTCTAGGATCAATACGAGCGAGTATTGATTAACCTGAAACAAACACAGACGAGTGTTGAAAGACCAAGGACGAGTGTCTACACGTTCTAGGATCAATACGAACGAGTATTGATTAACCTGAAACAAACACGAACAAGTGTTGAAAGACTGCGGATGAGTGTCTACGCGTTGTGGATTCAATACGAACGAGTATTGTTTAACCTGAAACAAACACGGACGATTGTTGAAAGATCACAGATGTGTGTCTACACATTCTAGGATCAATACGAACGAGTATTGATTAACCTGAAACAAACACGGACGAGTGTAGAAAAACCACAAACGAGTGTCTACATGTTCTAGGATCAATACGAACGGGTATTGATTAACCTGAAATAAACACGGACGAGTGCTAAAAGGCCACGGACGAGTGTCTACACGTTCTAGGATCAATACGAATGAGTATTGATTAACCTGAACAAACACGGACGAGTGTTGAAAGACCACAGACGAGTGTCTACACATTCTAGGATCAATACGAACGAGTATTGATTAACCTAAAACAGACACGGACGAGTGTTGAAAGACCACGGACGAGTGTCTACATGTTCTAGGATCAATACGAACGAGTATTGATTAACCTAAAACAAACACCGACGAGTGTTGAAAGACCATGGATGAGTGTCTACACGTTCTAGGATCAATACGAACTAGTATTGATTAACCTGAAACAAACACGGACGAGTGTTGAAAGACCACGGACGAGTGTCTACATGTTCTAGGATCAATACAAACGAGTATTGATTAACCTGAAACAAACACGGACGAGTGTCGAAAGACCACGGACGAGTGTCTACATGTTCTAGGATCAATATGAACGAGTATTGATTAACCTGAAACAAACACGGACGAGTATTGAAAGACCACGGACGAGTGTCTACACATTCTAAGATCAATACGAACCAGTATTGATTAACCTGAAACAAACACGGACGAGTGTTGAAAGACCATGAACGAGTGTCTACATGTTCTAAGATCAATACGAACGAGTATTGATTAATCTGAAACAAACACGGACGAGTGTTGAAAGACCACGGACGAGTGTCTACACGTTCTAGGATCAATACGAACGAGTATTGATTAACTAAAACCAAACACGGACGAGTGTTGAAAGACCACGAACGAGTGTCTACACGTTCTAGGATCAATACGAACGAGTATTGATTAACATGAAATAAACACGGACGAGTGTTGAAAGTCCACGGACGAGTGTCTGTACGTTCTAGGATCAATACGAGCGAGTATTGATTAACCTGAAACAAACACAGATGAGTGTTGAAAGACCAAGGACGAGTGTCTACACGTTCTAGGATCAATACGAACGAGTATTGATTAACCTAAAACAAACACGGACAAGTGTTGAAAGACTGCAGATGAGTGTCTACGCGTTATGGATTCAATACGAACGAGTATTGTTTAACCTGAAACAAACACGGACGATTGTTGAAAGATCACAGATGTGTGTCTACACATTCTAGGATCAATACGAACGAGTATTGATTAACCTGAAACAAACACGGACGAGTGTAGAAAAACCACAAACGAGTGTCTACATGTTCTAGGATCAATACGAACGGGTATTGATTAACCTGAAATAAACACGGACGAGTGCTAAAAGGCCACGGACGAGTGTCTACACGTTCTAGGATCAATACGAATGAGTATTGATTAACCTGAACAAACACGGACGAGTGTTGAAAGACCACAGACGAGTGTCTACACATTCTAGGATCAATACGAACGAGTATTGATTAACCTAAAACAGACACGGACGAGTGTTGAAAGACCACGGACGAGTGTCTACATGTTCTAGGATCAATACGAACGAGTATTGATTAACCTAAAACAAACACCGACGAGTGTTGAAAGACCATGGATGAGTGTCTACACGTTCTAGGATCAATACGAACTAGTATTGATTAACCTGAAACAAACACGGACGAGTGTTGAAAGACCACGGACGAGTGTCTACATGTTCTAGGATCAATACAAACGAGTATTGATTAACCTGAAACAAACACGGACGAGTGTCGAAAGACCACGGACGAGTGTCTACATGTTCTAGGATCAATATGAACGAGTATTGATTAACCTGAAACAAACACGGACGAGTATTGAAAGACCACGGACGAGTGTCTACACATTCTAAGATCAATACGAACCAGTATTGATTAACCTGAAACAAACACGGACGAGTGTTGAAAGACCATGAACGAGTGTCTACATGTTCTAAGATCAATACGAACGAGTATTGATTAATCTGAAACAAACACGGACGAGTGTTGAAAGACCACAGACGAGTGTCTACACGTTCTAGGATCAATACGAACGAGTATTGATTAACTAAAACCAAACATGGACGAGTGTTGAAAGACCACGAACGAGTGTCTACACGTTCTAGGATCAATACGAATGAGTATTGATTAACATGAAATAAACACGGACGAGTGTTGAAAGACCACGGACGAGTGTCTGTACGTTCTAGGATCAATACGAGCGAGTATTGATTAACCTGAAACAAACACAGATGAGTGTTGAAAGACCAAGGACGAGTGTCTACACGTTCTAGGATCAATACGAACGAGTATTGATTAACCTGAAACAAACACGGACAAGTGTTGAAAGACTGCAGATGAGTGTCTACGCGTTATGGATTCAATCCGAACGAGTATTGTTTAACCTGAAACAAACACGGACGATTGTTGAAAGATCACAGATGTGTGTCTACACATTCTAGGATCAATACGAACGAGTATTGATTAACCTGAAACAAACACGGACGAGTGTAGAAAAACCACAAACGAGTGTCTACATGTTCTAGGATCAATACGAACGAGTATTGATTAGCCTAAAACAAACACAGACGAGTGTTGAAAGACCACGGACGAGTGTCTACACATTCTAAGATCAATACGAATGAGTATTGATTAACCTAAAACAAACACTGACGAGTGTTGAAAGTCCACGAACGAGTGTCTACACGTTCTAGGATCAATACGAACGAGTATTGATTAACCTAAAACAAACACCGACGAGTGTTGAAAGACCAAGGACGAGTGTCTACACGTTCTAGGATCAATACGAACGAGTATTGATTAACCTGAAACAAACACGGACAAGTGTTGAAAGACCACAAATGAGTGTCTATGCGTTCTAGGGTCAATACTAACGAGTATTGATTAACCTAAAACAAACACGGTCGAGTGTTGAAAGACCACATACAAGTGTCTACATGTTCTAGGATCAATACGAACGAGTATTGATTAACCTAAAACAAACACAGACGAGTGTTGAAAGACCATGGATGAGTGTCTACACGTTCTAGGATCAATACGAACTAGTATTGATTAACCTGAAACAAACACTGACGAGTGTTGAAAGACCACGGACGAGTGTCTACATGTTCAAGGATCAATACGAACGGGTATTGATTAACCTGAAATAAACACGGACGAGTGCTAAAAGACCACGGACGAGTGTCTACACGTTCTAGGATCAATACGAACGAGTATTGATTAACCTGAACAAACACGGACGAGTGTTGAATGACCACAGACGAGAGTCTACACGATCTAGGATCAATACGAATGAGTATTGATTAACCTGAAACAAACACAGACGAGTGTTAAAAGACCACAGATGAGTGTCTACACGTTCTAGGATCAATACGAACATGTATTGATTAACCTGAAACAAACACGGACGAGTGTTGAAAGACCGCGGACGAGTATCTACACGTTCTAGGATCAATACGAACGAGTATTGATTAACCTGAAATAAACACGGACGAGTGATGGAAGTCCACGGACGAGTGTCTACATGATCTAGGATCAATATGAACGAGTATTGATTAACCTGAAACAAACACGGACGAGTGTTGAAAGACCACATATGAGTGTCTACACGTTCTAGGATCAATACGAACGAGTATTGATTAACCTGAAACAAACAGGACGAGTGTTGAAAGACCACAGATGAGTTTCTACATGTTCTAGGATCAATACGAACGAGTATTGATTAACCTGAAACAAACACGGATGAGTGTTGAAAGACCACGGATGAGTGTCTACACGTTCTAGGATCAATACGAACGAGTATTGATTAACCTAAAACAAACACCGACGAGTGTTGAAACACCATGGATGAGTGTCTACACGTTCTAGGATCAATACGAAATAGTATTGATTAACCTGAAACAAACACGGACGAGTGTTGAAAGACCACGGACGAGTGTCTACATGCTCTAGGATCAATACAAACGAGTATTGATTAACCTGAAACAAACACGGACGAGTGTTGAAAGACCACGAACGAGTGTCTACATATTCTAGGATCAATATGAACGAGTATTGATTAACCTGAAACAAACACGGACGAGTGTTGAAAGACCACGGACGAGTGTCTACACATTCTAAGATCAATACGAACCAGTATTGATTAACCTGAAACAAACACGGACGAGTGTTGAAAGACCATGAACGAGTGTCTACACGTTCTAAGATCAATACGAACGAGTATTGATTAACCTGAAACAAACACGGACGAGTGTTGAAAGCCATGGACGAGTGTCAACACGTTCTAGGATCAATACGAACGAGTATTGATTAACTTAAAACAAACACGGACGAGTGTTAAATGACCACGAACGAGTGTCTACACGTTCTAGGATCAATACGAACGAGTATTGATTAACATGAAATAAACACGGACGAGTGTTGAAAGACCACGGACGAGTGTCTGTACGTTCTAGGATCAATACGAGCGAGTATTGATTAACCTGAAACAAACAAAGACGAGTGTTGAAAGACCAAGGACGAGTGTCTACACGTTCTAGGATCAATACGAACGAGTATTGATTAACCTGAAACAAACACGGACAGGTGTCGAAAGACTGCGGATGAGTGTCTACGCGTTATGGATTCAATACGAACGAGTATTGTTTAACCTGAAACAAACACGGACGATTGTTGAAAGATCACAGATGTGTGTCTACACATTCTAGGATCAATACGAACGAGTATTGATTAACCTGAAACAAACACGGACGAGTGTAGAAAAACCACAGACGAGTGTCTACATGTTCTAGGATCAATACGAACGAGTATTGATTAGCCTAAAACAAACACGGACGAGTGTTGAAAGACCACGGACGAGTGTCTACACATTCTAAGATCAATACGAACCAGTATTGATTAACCTGAAACAAACACGGACGAGTGTTGAAAGACCATGAACGAGTGTCTACATGTTCTAAGATCAATCCGAACGAGTATTGATTAATCTGAAACAAACACGGACGAGTGTTGAAAGACCACGGACGAGTGTCTACACGTTCTAGGATCAATACGAACGAGTATTGATTAACTAAAACCAAACACGGACGAGTGTTGAAAGACCACGAACGAGTGTCTACACGTTCTAGGATCAATACGAACGAGTATTGATTTACATGAAATAAACACGGACGAGTGTTGAAAGACCACGGACGAGTGTCTGTACGTTCTAGGATCAATACGAGCGAGTATTGATTAACCTGAAACAAACACAGACGAGTGTTGAAAGACCAAGGACGCGTGTCTACACGTTCTAGGATCAATACGAACGAGTATTGATTAACCTGAAACAAACACGGACAAGGGTTGAAAGACTGCGGATGAGTGTCTACGCGTTATGGAATCAATACGAACGAGTATTGTTTAACCTTAAACAAACACGGACGATTGTTGAAAGATCACAGATGTGTGTCTACACATTCTAGGATCAATACGAACGAGTATTGATTAACCTGAAACAAACACGGACGAGTGTAGAAAAACCACAGACGAGTGTCTACATGTTCTAGGATCAATACGAACGAGTATTGATTAGCCTAAAACAAACACGGACGAGTGTTGAAAGACCACGGACGAGTGTCTACACATTCTAAGATCAATACGAACCAGTATTGATTAACCTGAAACAAACACGGACGAGTGTTGAAAGACCATGAACGAGTGTCTACATGTTCTAAGATCAATCCGAACGAGTATTGATTAATCTGAAACAAACACGGACGAGTGTTGAAAGACCACGGACGAGTGTCTACACGTTCTAGGATCAATACGAACGAGTATTGATTAACTAAAACCAAACACGGACGAGTGTTGAAAGACCACGAACGAGTGTCTACACGTTCTAGGATCAATACGAACAAGTATTGATTAACATGAAATAAACACGGACGAGTGTTGAAAGACCACGGACGAGTGTCTGTACGTTCTAGGATCAATACGAGCGAGTATTGATTAACCTGAAACAAACACAGACGAGTGTTGAAAGACCAAGGACGCGTGTCTACCCGTTCTAGGATCAATACGAACGAGTATTGATTAACCTGAAACAAACACGGACAAGTGTTGAAAGACTGCGGATGAGTGTCTACGCGTTATGGATTCAATACGAACGAGTATTGTTTAACCTTAAACAAACACGGACGATTGTTGAAAGATCACAGATGTGTGTCTACACATTCTAGGATCAATACGAACGAGTATTGATTAACCTGAAACAAACACGGACGAGTGTAGAAAAACCACAAACGAGTGTCTACATGTTCTAGGATCAATACGAACGAGTATTGATTAGCCTAAAACAAACACGGACGAGTGTTGAATGACCACGGACGAGTGTCTACACATTCTAGGATCAATACGAATAAGTATTGATTAACCTAAAACAAACACTGACGAGTGTTGAAAGTCCACGAACGAGTGTCTACACGTTCTAGGATCAATACGAACGAGTATTGATTAACCTAAAACAAACACCGACGAGTGTTGAAAGACCAAGGACGAGTGTCTACACGTTCTAGGATCAATACGAACGAGTATTGATTAACCTGAAACAAACACGGACAAGTGTTGAAAGACCACAGATGAGTGTCTATGCGTTCTAGGGTCAATACTAACGAGTATTGATTAACCTAAAACAAACACGGTCGAGTGTTGAAAGACCACATACGAGTGTCTACATGTTCTAGGATCAATACGAACGAGTATTGATTAACCTAAAACAAACACAGACGAGTGTTGAAAGACCATGGATGAGTGTCTACACGTTCTAGGATCAATACGAACTAGTATTGATTAACCTGAAACAAACACTGACGAGTGTTGAAAGACCACGGACGAGTGTCTACATGTTCAAGGATCAATACGAACGGGTATTGATTAACCTGAAATAAACACGGACGAGTGCTAAAAGACCACGGACGAGTGTCTACACGTTCTAGGATCAATACGAACGAGTATTGATTAACCTGAACAAACACGGACGAGTGTTGAATGACCACAGACGAGAGTCTACACGATCTAGGATCAATACGAATGAGTATTGATTAACCTGAAACAAACACAGACGAGTGTTAAAAGACCACAGATGAGTGTCTACACGTTCTAGGATCAATACGAACATGTATTGATTAACCTGAAACAAACACGGACGAGTGTTGAAAGACCGCGGACGAGTATCTACACGTTCTAGGATCAATACGAACGAGTATTGATTAACCTGAAATAAACACGGACGAGTGATGGAAGACCACGGACGAGTGTCTACATGATCTAGGATCAATATGAACGAGTATTGATTAACCTGAAACAAACACGGACGAGTGTTAAAAGACCACATACGAGTGTCTACACGTTCTAGGATCAATACGAACGAGTATTGATTAACCTGAAACAAACAGGACGAGTGTTGAAAGACCACAAATGAGTTTCTACACGATCTAGGATCAATACGAACGAGTATTGATTAACCTGAAACAAACACGGATGAGTGTTGAAAGACCACGGATGAGTGTCTACACGTTCTAGGATCAATACGAACGAGTATTGATTAACCTAAAACAAACACCGACGAGTGTTGAAAGACTATGGATGAGTGTCTACACGTTCTAGGATCAATACGAAATAGTATTGATTAACCTGAAACAAACACGGACGAGTGTTGAAAGACCACGGACGAGTGTCTACATGTTCTAGGATCAATACAAACGAGTATTGATTAACCTGAAACAAACACGGACGAGTGTTGAAAGACCACGAACGAGTGTGTACATATTCTAGGATCAATATGAACGAGTATTGATTAACTTGAAACAAACACGGACGAGTGTTGAAAGACCACGGACGAGTGTCTACACATTCTAAGATCAATACGAACCAGTATTGATTAACCTGAAACAAACACGGACGAGTGTTGAAAGACCATAAACGAGTGTCTACACGTTCTAAGATCAATACGAACGAGTATTGATTAACCTGAAACAAACACGGACGAGTGTTGAAAGCCACGGACGAGTGTCAACACGTTCTAGGATCAATACGAACGAGTATTGATTAACTTAAAACAAACACGGACGAGTGTTAAATGACCACGAACGAGTGTCTACACGTTCTAGGATCAATACGAACGAGTATTGATTAACATGAAATAAACACGGACGAGTGTTGAAAGACCACGGACGAGTGTCTGTACGTTCTAGGATCAATACGAGCGAGTATTGATTAACCTGAAACAAACACAGACGAGTGTTGAAAGACCAAGGACGAGTGTCTACACGTTCTAGGATCAATACGAACGAGTATTGATTAACCTGAAACAAACACGGACAGGTGTTGAAAGACTGCGGATGAGTGTCTACGCGTTATGGATTCAATACGAACGAGTATTGTTTAACCTGAAACAAACACGGACGATTGTTGAAAGATCACAGATGTGTGTCTACACATTCTAGGATCAATACGAATGAGTATTGATTAACCTGAAACAAACACGGACGAGTGTAGAAAAACCACAGACGAGTGTCTACATGTTCTAGGATCAATACGAACGAGTATTGATTAGCCTAAAACAAACACGGTCGAGTGTTGAAAGACCACGGACGAGTGTCTACACATTCTAAGATCAATACAAAATAGTATTGATTAACCTGAAACAAACACGGACGAGTGTTGAAAGACCATGAACGAGTGTCTACATGTTCTAAGATCAATCTGAACGAGTATTGATTAATCTGAAACAAACACGGACGAGTGTTGAAAGACCACGGACGAGTGTCTACACGTTCTAGGATCAATACGAACGAGTATTGATTAACTAAAACCAAACACGGACGAGTGTTGAAAGACCACGAACGAGTGTCTACACGTTCTAGGATCAATACGAACGAGTATTGATTAACATGAAATAAACACGGACGAGTGTTGAAAGACCACGGACGAGTGTCTGTACGTTCTAGGATCAATACGAGCGAGTATTGATTAACCTGAAACAAACACAGACGAGTGTTGAAAGACCAAGGACGCGTGTCTACACGTTCTAGGATCAATACGAACGAGTATTGATTAACCTGAAACAAACACGGACAAGTGTTGAAAGACTGCGGATGAGTGTCTACGCGTTATGGATTCAATACGAACGAGTATTGTTTAACCTTAAACAAACACGGACGATTGTTGAAAGATCACAGATGTGTGTCTACACATTCTAGGATCAATACGAACGAGTATTGATTAACCTGAAACAAACACGGACGAGTGTAGAAAAACCACAAACGAGTGTCTACATGTTCTAGGATCAATACGAACGAGTATTGATTAGCCTAAAACAAACACGGACGAGTGTTGAAATACCACGGACGAGTGTCTACACATTCTAGGATCAATACGAATGAGTATTGATTAACCTAAAACAAACACTGACGAGTGTTGAAAGTCCACGAACGAGTGTCTACACGTTTTAGGATCAATACGAACGAGTATTGATTAACCTGAAACAAACACGGACAAGTGTTGAAAGACCACAGATGAGTGTCTATGCGTTATAGGGTCAATACTAACGAGTATTCATTAACCTAAAACAAACACGGTCGAGTGTTGAAAGACCACATACGAGTGTCTACATGTTCTAGGATCAATACGAACGAGTATTGATTAACCTAAAACAAACACAGACGAGTGTTGAAAGACCATGGATGAGTGTCTACACGTTCTAGGATCATTACGAACTAGTATTGATTAACCTGAAACAAACACTGACGAGTGTTGAAAGACCACGGACGAGTGTCTACATGTTCAAGGATCAATACGAACGGGTATTGATTAACCTGAAATAAACACGGACGAGTGCTAAAATACCACGGACGAGTGTCTACACGTTCTAGGATCAATACGAACGAGTATTGATTAACCTGAACAAACACGGACGAGTGTTGAATGACCACAGACGAGTGTCTACACGATCTAGGATCAATACGAATGAGTATTGATTAACCCGAAACAAACACAGACGAGTGTTAAAAGACCACAGATGAGTGTCTACCGTTCTAGGATCAATACGAACATGTATTGATTAACCTGAAACAAACACGGACGAGTGTTGAAAGACCGCGGACGAGTATCTACACGTTCTAGGATCAATACGAACGAGTATTGATTAACCTGAAATAAACACGGACGAGTGATGGAAGACCACGGACGAGTGTCTACATGATCTAGGATAAATATCAACGAGTATTGATTAACCTGAAACAAACACGGACGAGTGTTGAAAGACCACATATGAGTGTCTACACGTTCTAGGATCAATATGAACGAGTATTGATTAACCTGAAACAAACACGGACGAGTGTTGAAAGACCACAGATGAGTTTCTACACGTTCTAGGATCAATACGAACGAGTATTGATTAACCTGAAACAAACACGGATGAGTGTTGAAAGACCACGGATGAGTGTCTACACGTTCTAGGATCAATACGAACGAGTATTGATTAACCTAAAACAAACACCGACGAGTGTTGAAACACCATGGATGAGTGTCTACACGTTCTAGGATCAATACGAAATAGTATTGATTAACCTGAAACAAACACGGACGAGTGTTGAAAGACCACGGACGAGTGTCTACATGTTCTAGGATCAATACAAATGAGTATTGATTAACATGAAACAAACACGGACGAGTGTTAAAAGACCACGAACGAGTGTCTACATATTCTAGGATCAATATGAACGAGTATTGATTAACCTGAAACAAACACGGACGAGTGTTGAAAGACCACGGACGAGTGTCTACACATTCTAAGATCAATACGAACCAGTATTGATTAACCTGAAACAAACACGGACGAGTGTTGAAAGACCATGAACGAGTGTCTACACGTTCTAAGATCAATACGAACGAGTATTGATTAACCTGAAACAAACACGGACGAGTGTTGAAAGACCACGGACGAGTGTCAACACGTTCTAGGATCAATACGAACGAGTATTGATTAACCTAAAATAAACACGGACGAGTGATGGAAGACCACGGACGAGTGTCTACATGATCTAGGATAAATATGAACGAGTATTGATTAACCTGAAACAAACACGGACGAGTGTTGAAAGACCACATATGAGTGTCTACACGTTCTAGGATCAATATGAACGAGTATTGATTAACCTGAAACAAACACGGACGAGTGTTGAAAGACCACAGATGAGTTTCTACACGTTCTAGGATCAATACGAACGAGTATTGATTAACCTGAAACAAACACGGATGAGTGTTGAAAGACCACGGATGAGTGTCTACACGTTCTAGGATCAATACGAACGAGTATTGATTAACCTAAAACAAACACCGACGAGTGTTGAAACACCATGGATGAGTGTCTACACGTTCTAGGATCAATACGAAATAGTATTGATTAACCTGAAACAAACACGGACGAGTGTTGAAAGACCACGGACGAGTGTCTACATGTTCTAGGATCAATACAAATGAGTATTAATTAACATGAAACAAACACGGACGAGTGTTAAAAGACCACGAACGAGTGTCTACATATTCTAGGATCAATATGAACGAGTATTGATTAACCTGAAACAAACACGGACGAGTGTTGAAAGACCACGGACGAGTGTCTACACATTCTAAGATCAATACGAACCAGTATTGATTAACCTGAAACAAACACGGACGAGTGTTGAAAGACCATGAACGAGTGTCTACACGTTCTAAGATCAATACGAACGAGTATTGATTAACCTGAAACAAACACGGACGAGTGTTGAAAGACCACGGACGAGTGTCAACACGTTCTAGGATCAATACAAACGAGTATTGATTAACTTAAAACAAACACGGACGAGTGTTAAATGACCACGAACGAGTGCCTACACGTTCTAGGATCAATACGAACGAGTATTGATTAACATGAAATAAACACGGACGAGTGTTGAAAGACCACGGACGAGTGTCTGTACGTTCTAGGATCAATACGAGCGAGTATTGATTAACCTGAAACAAACACAGACGAGTGTTGAAAGACCAAGGACGAGTGTCTACACGTTCTAGGATCAATACGAACAAGTATTGATTAACCTGAAACAAACACGGACAGGTGTTGAAAGACTGCGGATGAGTGTCTACGCGTTATGGATTCAATACGAACGAGTATTGTTTAACCTGAAACAAACACGGACGATTGTTGAAAGATCACAGATGTGTGTCTACACATTCTAGGATCAATACGAACGAGTATTGATTAACCTGAAACAAACACGGACGAGTGTAGAAAAACCACAGACGAGTGTCTACATGTTCTAGGATCAATACGAACGAGTATTGATTAGCCTAAAACAAACACGGACGAGTGTTGAAAGACCACGGACGAGTGTCTACACATTCTAGGATCAATACGAATGAGTATTGATTAACCTAAAACAAACACTGACGAGTGTTGAAAGTCCACGAACGAGTGTCTACACGTTCTAGGATCAATACGAGCGAGTATTGATTAACCTAAAACAAACACCGACGAGTGTTGAAAGTCCACGAACGAGTGTCTACACGTTCTAGGATCAATACGAACGAGTATTGATTAACCTAAAACAAACACCGACGAGTGTTGAAAGACCAAGGACGAGTGTCTACACGTTCTAGGATCAATACGAACGAGTATTGATTAACCTGAAACAAACACGGACAAGTGTTGAAAGACCACAGATGAGTGTCTATGCGTTATAGGGTCAATACTAATGAGTATTGATTAACCTAAAACAAACACGGTCGAGTGTTGAAAGACCCCATACGAGTGTCTACATGTTCTAGGATCAATACGAACGAGTATTGATTAACCTAAAACAAACACAGACGAGTGTTGAAAGACCATGGATGAGTGTCTACACGTTCTAGGATCATTACGAACTAGTATTGATTAACCTGAAACAAACACTGACGAGTGTTGAAAGACCACGGACGAGTGTCTACATGTTCAAGGATCAATACGAACGGGTATTGATTAACCTGAAATAAACACGGACGAGTGCTAAAATACCACAGACGAGTGTCTACACGTTCTAGGATCAATACGAACGATTATTGATTAACCTGAACAAACACGGACGAGTGTTGAATGACCACAGACGAGTGTCTACACGATCTAGGATCAATACGAATGAGTATTGATTAACCCAAAACAAACACAGACGAGTGTTAAAAGACCACAGATGAGTGTCTACACGTTCTAGGATCAATACGAACATGTATTGATTAACCTGAAACAAACACGGACGAGTGTTGAAAGACCGCAGACGAGTATCTACACGTTCTAGGATCAATACGAACGAGTATTGATTAACCTGAAATAAACACGGACGAGTGATGGAAGACCACGGACGAGTGTCTACATGATCTAGGATCAATATGAACGAGTATTGATTATCCTGAAACAAACACGGACGAGTGTTGAAAGACCACAGATGAGTTTCTACACGTTCTAGGATCAATACGAACGAGTATTGATTAACCTGAAACAAACACGGATGAGTGTTGAAAGACCACGGATGAGTGTCTACACGTTCTAGGATCAATACGAACGAGTATTGATTAACCTAAAACAAACACCGACGAGTGTTGAAACACCATGGATGAGTGTCTACACGTTCTAGGATCAATACGAAATAGTATTGATTAACCTGAAACAAACACGGACGAGTGTTGAAAGACCACGGACGAGTGTCTACATGTTCTAGGATCAATACAAACGAGTATTGATTAACCTGAAACAAACACGGACGAGTGTTGAAAGACCACGAACGAGTGTCTACATATTCTAGGATCAATATGAACGAGTATTGATTAACCTGAAACAAACACGGACGAGTGTTGAAAGACCACAGATGAGTGTCTACACATTCTAAGATCAATACGAACCAGTATTGATTAACCTGAAACAAACACGGACGAGTGTTGAAAGACCATGAACGAGTGTCTACACGTTCTAGGATCAATACGAACATGTATTTATTAACCTGAAACAAACACGGACGAGTGTTGAAAGACCGCGGACGAGTATCTACACGTTCTAGGATCAATACGAACGAGTATTGATTAACCTGAAATAAACACGGACGAGTGATGGAAGACCACGGACGAGTGTCTACATGATCTAGGCTCAATATGAACGAGTATTGATTAACCTGAAACAAACACGGACGAGTGTTGAAAGACCACATATGAGTGTCTACACGTTCTAGGATCAATATGAACGAGTATTGATTAACCTGAAACAAAGACGGACGAGTGTTGAAAGACCACAGATGAGTTTCTACACGTTCTAGGATCAATACGAACGAGTATTGATTAACCTGAAACAAACACGGATGAGTGTTGAAAGACCACGGATGAGTGTCTACACGTTCTAGGATCAATACGAACGAGTATTGATTAACCTAAAACAAACACCGACGAGTGTTGAAACACCATGGATGAGTGTCTACACGTTCTAGGATCAATACGAAATAGTATAGATTAACCTGAAACAAACACGGACGAGTGTTGAAAGACCACGGACGAGTGTCTACATGTTCTAGGATCAATACAAACGAGTATTGATTAACCTGAAACAAACACGGACGAGTGTTGAAAGACCACGAACGAGTGTCTACATATTCTAGGATCAATATGAACGAGTATTGATTAACCTAAAACAAACACGGACGAGTGTTGAAAGACCACGGACGAGTGTCTACACATTCTAAGATCAATACGAACCAGTATTGATTAACCTGAAACAAACACGGACGAGTGTTGAAAGACGATGAACGAGTGTCTACACGTTCTAAGATCAATACGAACGAGTATTGATTAACCTGAAACAAACACGGACGAGTGTTGAAAGACCACGGACGAGTGTCAACACGTTCTAGGATCAATACAAACGAGTATTGATTAACTTAAAACAAACACGGACGAGTGTTAAATGACCACGAACGAGTGCCTACACGTTCTAGGATCAATACGAATGAGTATTGATTAACATGAAATAAACACGGACGAGTGTTGAAAGACCACGGACGAGTGTCTGTACGTTCTAGGATCAATACGAGCGAGTATTGATTAACCTGAAACAAACACAAACGAGTGTTGAAAGACCAAGGACAAGTGTCTACACGTTCTAGGATCAATACGAACAAGTATTGATTAACCTGAAACAAACACGGACAGGTGTTGAAAGACTGCGGATGAGTGTCTACGCGTTATGGATTCAATACGAACGAGTATTGTTTAACCTGAAACAAACACGGACGATTGTTGAAAGATCACAGATGTGTGTCTACACATTCTAGGATCAATACGAACGAGTATTGATTAACCTGAAACAAACACGGACGAGTGTAGAAAAACCACAGACGAGTGTCTACATGTTCTAGGATCAATACGAACGAGTATTAATTAGCCTAAAACAAACACGGACGAGTGTTGAAAGACCACGGACGAGTGTCTACACATTCTAGGATTAATACGAATGAGTATTGATTAACCTAAAACAAACACGGACGAGTGTTGAAAGACCACGAACGAGTGTCTACACGTTCTAGAATCAATACGAGCGAGTATTGATTAACCTGAAACAAACACGGACGAGTGTTGAAAGACCAAGGACGAGTGTCTACACATTCTAGGATCAATACGAACGAGTATTGATTAACCTGAAAAAAACACGGACAAGTGTTGAAAGACCACATACGAGTGTCTACATGTTCTAGGATCAATACGATTGAGTATTGATTAGCCTGAAACAAACACGAACGAGTGTTGAAAGACCACGGACGAGTGTCTACACGTTCTAGGATCAATACGAACGAGTATTAATTAACTTAAAACAAACAGGACGAGTGTTGAAAGACCACGAACGAGTGTCTACACGTTCTAGGATCAATACGAACGAGTATTGATTAACCTGAACAAACAAGGACGAGTGTTGAAAAACCACAGACGAGTGTCTACACGTTTTAGGATCAATACGAACGAGTATTGATTAACCTCAAACAAACACGGACGAGTGTTGAAAGACCATAGACGAGTGTCTACACATTCTAGGATCAATACGAACGAGTATTGATTAACCTGAAACAAACACGGACGAGTGTTGAAAGACCACGGACGAGTGTTGAAAGACCACGGACGAGTGTCTACACGTTCTAGGATCAATACGAACGAGTATTGATTAACCTGAAACAAACACGGACGAGTGTTGAAAGACCACGGACGAGTGTCTACACGCTCTAGGATCAATACGAACGAGTATTGATTAACCTGAACAAACACGGACGAGTGTTGAAAAACCACAGACGAGTGTCTACACGTTCTAGGATCAATATGAACGAGTATTGATTAAGCTCAAACAAACACGGACGAGTGTTGAAAGACCATAGATGAGTGTCTACACGTTCTAGGATCAATACGAACGAGTATTGATTAACCTAAAACAAACACGGATGAGTGTTAAAAGACCACGGACGAGTGTCTACACGTTCTACGATCAATACGAATGAGTATTGATTAGCCTGAAATAAACACGGACGGGTGTTGAAAGACCACAGTAGAGTGTCTACACGTTCTAGGATCAATACAAACGGGTATTGATTAACCTAAAATAAACACGGATGAGTGTTGAAAGCCCATGGACGAGTGTCTATATGTTCTAGGATCAATACGAGCGAGTATTGATTAACCTGAAACAAACACGGACGAGTGTTGGAAGACCAAGGACGAGTATCTACACGTTCTAGGATCAATACGAACGAGTATTGATTAACCTGAAGCAAACACGGATGAGTGTTGAAAGACCATGAGCTAGTGTCTACACGTTCTAGGATCAATATGAACGAGTATTGATTAACCTGATATAAACACGGACGACTGTTGAAAGACCACGGACGAGTGTCTACACGTTCTAGGATCAATACGAGCGAGTATTGATTAACCTGAAACAAACACGGACGAGTGTTGAAAGACCATAGATGAGTGTCTACACGTTCTAGGATCAATACGAACGAGTATTGAATAACCTGAAACAAACACGGACGAGTGTTAAAAGACCACAGAGGAGTGTCTACACATTCTGGGATCAATACGAACGAGTATTGATTAGCCTGAAACAAACACGGACGAGTGTTGAAAGACCACGGACGAGTGTCTACACGTTCTAGGATCAATACGAACGAGTATTGATTAACTTAAAACAAACACGGACGAGTGTTGAAAGACCACGAATGAGTGTCTACACGTTCTAGGATCAATACGAACGAGTATTGATTAACATGAAATAAACACGGACGAGTGTTGAAAGACCACGGACGAGTGTCTGTACGTTCTAGGATCAATACGAGCGAGTATTGATTAACCTGAAACAAACACAGACGAGTGTTGAAAGACCAAGGACGAGTGTCTACACGTTCTAGGATCAATACGAACGAGTATTGATTAACCTGAAACAAACACGGACAAGTGTTGAAAGACTGCGGATGAGTGTCTACGCGTTATGGATTCAATACGAACGAGTATTATTTAACCTGAAACAAACACGGACGATTGTTGAAAGATCACAGATGTGTGTCTACACATTCTAGGATCAATACGAATGAGTATTGATTAACCTGAAACAAACACGGACGATTGTAGAAAAACCCCAGACGAGTGTCGACATGTTCTAGGATCAATACGAACGAGTATTGATTAGCCTAAAACAAACACGGACGAGTGTTGAAAGACCACGGACGAGTGTCTACACATTCTAGGATCAATACGAATGAGTATTGATTAACCTAAAACAAACACGGACGAGTGTTGAAAGACCACGAATGAGTGTCTACACGTTCTAGGATCAATACGAGCGAGTATTGATTAACCTGAAACAAACACGGACGAGTGTTGAAAGACTAAGGACGAGTGTCTACACGTTCTAGGATCAATACGAACGAGTATTGATTAACCTGAAAAAAACACGGACAAGTGTTGAAAGACCACATACGAGTGTCTATATGTTCTAGGATCAATACGATTGAGTATTGATTAGCCTGAAACAAACACGGACGAGTGTTGAAAGACCACGGACGAGTGTCTACACGTTCTAGGATCAATACGAATGAGTATCAATTAACTTAAAACAAACACGGACGAGTGTTGAAAGACCACGAACGAGTGTCTACACGTTCTAGGATCAATACGAACGAGTATTGATTAACCTGAACAAACACGGACGAGTGTTGAAAAACCACAGACGAGTGTCTACACGTTTTAGGATCAATACGAACGAGTATTGATTAACCTCAAACAAACACGGACGAGTGTTGAAAGACCATAGACGAGTGTCTACACGTTCTAGGATCAATACGAACGAGTATTGATTAACCTGAAACAAACACGGACGAGTGTTGAAAGACCACGGACGAGTGTCTACACGTTCTAGGATCAATACGAACGAGTATTGATTAACCTAAAACAAACACGGATGAGTGTTAAAAGACCACGGACGAGTGTCTACACGTTCTACGATCAATACGAATGAGTATTGATTAGCCTGAAATAAACACGGACGGGTGTTGAAAGACCACAGTAGAGTGTCTACACGTTCTAGGATCAATACAAACGGGTATTGATTAACCTAAAATAAACACGGATGAGTGTTGAAAGCCCATGGACAAGTGTCTATATGTTCTAGGATCAATACGAGCGAGTATTGATTAACCTGAAACAAACACGGACGAGTGTTGAAAGTCCACAGATGAGTGTCTATGCGTTATAGGGTCAATACTAATGAGTATTGATTAACCTAAAACAAACACGGTCGAGTGTTGAAAGACCCCATACGAGTGTCTACATGTTCTAGGATCAATACGAACGAGTATTGATTAACCTAAAACAAACACAGACGAGTGTTGAAAGACCATGGATGAGTGTCTACACGTTCTAGGATCATTACGAACTAGTATTGATTAACCTAAAACAAACACCGACGAGTGTTGAAAGTCCACGAACGAGTGTCTACACGTTCTAGGATCAATACGAACGAGTATTGATTAACCTAAAACAAACACCGACGAGTGTTGAAAGACCAAGGACGAGTGTCTACACGTTCTAGGATCAATACGAACGAGTATTGATTAACCTGAAACAAACACGGACAAGTGTTGAAAGACTGCGGATGAGTGTCTACGCGTTATGGATTCAATACGAACGAGTATTGTTTAACCTGAAACAAACACGGACGATTGTTGAAAGATCACAGATGTGTGTCTACACATTCTAGGATCAATACGAATGAGTATTGATTAACCTGAAACAAACACGGACGATTGTAGAAAAACCCCAGACGAGTGTCGACATGTTCTAGGATCAATACGAACGAGTATTGATTAGCCTAAAACAAACACGGACGAGTGTTGAAAGACCACGGACGAGTGTCTACACATTCTAGGATCAATACGAATGAGTATTGATTAACCTAAAACAAACACGGACGAGTGTTGAAAGACCACGAATGAGTGTCTACACGTTCTAGGATCAATACGAGCGAGTATTGATTAACCTGAAACAAACACGGACGAGTGTTGAAAGACTAAGGACGAGTGTCTACACGTTCTAGGATCAATACGAACGAGTATTGATTAACCTGAAAAAAACACGGACAAGTGTTGAAAGACCACATACGAGTGTCTATATGTTCTAGGATCAATACGATTGAGTATTGATTAGCCTGAAACAAACACGGACGAGTGTTGAAAGACCACGGACGAGTGTCTACACGTTCTAGGATCAATACGAATGAGTATCAATTAACTTAAAACAAACACGGACGAGTGTTGAAAGACCACGAACGAGTGTCTACACGTTCTAGGATCAATACGAACGAGTATTGATTAACCTATAACAAACACGGACGAGTGTTGAAAGACCACGGACGAGTGTCTACACTTTCTAGGATCAATACGAATGAGTATTGATTAACCTGAAACAAACACGGACGGGTGTTGAAAGAGCACAGACGAGTGTCTACACGTTCTAGGATCAATACGAACGAGTATTGATTAACCTGAAACAAACACGGACGAGTGTTGAAAGACCACGGACGAGTGTCTACACGTTCTAGGATCAATACGAACGAGTATTGATTAACCTAAAACAAACACGGATGAGTGTTAAAAGACCACGGACGAGTGTCTACACGTTCTACGATCAATACGAATGAGTATTGATTAGCCTGAAATAAACACGGACGGGTGTTGAAAGACCACAGTAGAGTGTCTACACGTTCTAGGATCAATACAAACGGGTATTGATTAACCTAAAATAAACACGGATGAGTGTTGAAAGCCCATGGACGAGTGTCTATATGTTCTAGGATCAATACGAGCGAGTATTGATTAACCTGAAACAAACACGGACGAGTGTTGAAAGTCCACAGATGAGTGTCTATGCGTTATAGGGTCAATACTAATGAGTATTGATTAACCTAAAACAAACACGGTCGAGTGTTGAAAGACCCCATACGAGTGTCTACATGTTCTAGGATCAATACGAACGAGTATTGATTAACCTAAAACAAACACAGACGAGTGTTGAAAGACCATGGATGAGTGTCTACACGTTCTAGGATCATTACGAACTAGTATTGATTAACCTAAAACAAACACCGACGAGTGTTGAAAGTCCACGAACGAGTGTCTACACGTTCTAGGATCAATACGAACGAGTATTGATTAACCTAAAACAAACACCGACGAGTGTTGAAAGACCAAGGACGAGTGTCTACACGTTCTAGGATCAATACGAACGAGTATTGATTAACCTGAAACAAACACGGACAAGTGTTGAAAGACCACAGATGAGTGTCTATGCGTTATAGGGTCAATACTAATGAGTATTGATTAACCTAAAACAAACACGGTCGAGTGTTGAAAGACCCCATACGAGTGTCTACATGTTCTAGGATCAATACGAACGAGTATTGATTAACCTAAAACAAACACAGACGAGTGTTGAAAGACCATGGATGAGTGTCTACACGTTCTAGGATCATTACGAACTAGTATTGATTAACCTGAAACAAACACTGACGAGTGTTGAAAGACCACGGACGAGTGTCTACATGTTCAAGGATCAATACGAACGGGTATTGATTAACCTGAAATAAACACGGACGAGTGCTAAAATACCACAGACGAGTGTCTACACGTTCTAGGATCAATACGAACGATTATTGATTAACCTGAACAAACACGGACGAGTGTTGAATGACCACAGACGAGTGTCTACACGATCTAGGATCAATACGAATGAGTATTGATTAACCCAAAACAAACACAGACGAGTGTTAAAAGACCACAGATGAGTGTCTACACGTTCTAGGATCAATACGAACATGTATTGATTAACCTGAAACAAACACGGACGAGTGTTGAAAGACCGCAGACGAGTATCTACACGTTCTAGGATCAATACGAACGAGTATTGATTAACCTGAAATAAACACGGACGAGTGATGGAAGACCACGGACGAGTGTCTACATGATCTAGGATCAATATGAACGAGTATTGATTATCCTGAAACAAACACGGACGAGTGTTGAAAGACCACAGATGAGTTTCTACACGTTCTAGGATCAATACGAACGAGTATTGATTAACCTGAAACAAACACGGATGAGTGTTGAAAGACCACGGATGAGTGTCTACACGTTCTAGGATCAATACGAACGAGTATTGATTAACCTAAAACAAACACCGACGAGTGTTGAAACACCATGGATGAGTGTCTACACGTTCTAGGATCAATACGAAATAGTATTGATTAACCTGAAACAAACACGGACGAGTGTTGAAAGACCACGGACGAGTGTCTACATGTTCTAGGATCAATACAAACGAGTATTGATTAACCTGAAACAAACACGGACGAGTGTTGAAAGACCACGAACGAGTGTCTACATATTCTAGGATCAATATGAACGAGTATTGATTAACCTGAAACAAACACGGACGAGTGTTGAAAGACCACAGATGAGTGTCTACACATTCTAAGATCAATACGAACCAGTATTGATTAACCTGAAACAAACACGGACGAGTGTTGAAAGACCATGAACGAGTGTCTACACGTTCTAGGATCAATACGAACATGTATTTATTAACCTGAAACAAACACGGACGAGTGTTGAAAGACCGCGGACGAGTATCTACACGTTCTAGGATCAATACGAACGAGTATTGATTAACCTGAAATAAACACGGACGAGTGATGGAAGACCACGGACGAGTGTCTACATGATCTAGGCTCAATATGAACGAGTATTGATTAACCTGAAACAAACACGGACGAGTGTTGAAAGACCACATATGAGTGTCTACACGTTCTAGGATCAATATGAACGAGTATTGATTAACCTGAAACAAAGACGGACGAATGTTGAAAGACCACAGATGAGTTTCTACACGTTCTAGGATCAATACGAACGAGTATTGATTAACCTGAAACAAACACGGATGAGTGTTGAAAGACCACGGATGAGTGTCTACACGTTCTAGGATCAATACGAACGAGTATTGATTAACCTAAAACAAACACCGACGAGTGTTGAAACACCATGGATGAGTGTCTACACGTTCTAGGATCAATACGAAATAGTATAGATTAACCTGAAACAAACACGGACGAGTGTTGAAAGACCACGGACGAGTGTCTACATGTTCTAGGATCAATACAAACGAGTATTGATTAACCTGAAACAAACACGGACGAGTGTTGAAAGACCACGAACGAGTGTCTACATATTCTAGGATCAATATGAACGAGTATTGATTAACCTAAAACAAACACGGACGAGTGTTGAAAGACCACGGACGAGTGTCTACACATTCTAAGATCAATACGAACCAGTATTGATTAACCTGAAACAAACACGGACGAGTGTTGAAAGACGATGAACGAGTGTCTACACGTTCTAAGATCAATACGAACGAGTATTGATTAACCTGAAACAAACACGGACGAGTGTTGAAAGACCACGGACGAGTGTCAACACGTTCTAGGATCAATACAAACGAGTATTGATTAACTTAAAACAAACACGGACGAGTGTTAAATGACCACGAACGAGTGCCTACACGTTCTAGGATCAATACGAATGAGTATTGATTAACATGAAATAAACACGGACGAGTGTTGAAAGACCATGGACGAGTGTCTGTACGTTCTAGGATCAATACGAGCGAGTATTGATTAACCTGAAACAAACACGGACAAGTGTTGAAAGACCACAGATGAGTGTCTATGCGTTATAGGGTCAATACTAATGAGTATTGATTAACCTAAAACAAACACGGTCGAGTGTTGAAAGACCCCATACGAGTGTCTACATGTTCTAGGATCAATACGAACGAGTATTGATTAACCTAAAACAAACACAGACGAGTGTTGAAAGACCATGGATGAGTGTCTACACGTTCTAGGATCATTACGAACTAGTATTGATTAACCTGAAACAAACACTGACGAGTGTTGAAAGACCACGGACGAGTGTCTACATGTTCAAGGATCAATACGAACGGGTATTGATTAACCTAAAATAAACACGGACGAGTGCTAAAATACCACAGACGAGTGTCTACACGTTCTAGGATCAATACGAACGATTATTGATTAACCTGAACAAACACGGACGAGTGTTGAATGACCACAGACGAGTGTCTACACGATCTAGGATCAATACGAATGAGTATTGATTAACCCAAAACAAACACAGACGAGTGTTAAAAGACCACAGATGAGTGTCTACACGTTCTAGGATCAATACGAACATGTATTGATTAACCTGAAACAAACACGGACGAGTGTTGAAAGACCGCAGACGAGTATCTACACGTTCTAGGATCAATACGAACGAGTATTGATTAACCTGAAATAAACACGGACGAGTGATGGAAGACCACGGACGAGTGTCTACATGATCTAGGATCAATATGAACGAGTATTGATTATCCTGAAACAAACACGGACGAGTGTTGAAAGACCACAGATGAGTTTCTACACGTTCTAGGATCAATACGAACGAGTATTGATTAACCTGAAACAAACACGGATGAGTGTTGAAAGACCACGGATGAGTGTCTACACGTTCTAGGATCAATACGAACGAGTATTGATTAACCTAAAACAAACACCGACGAGTGTTGAAACACCATGGATGAGTGTCTACACGTTCTAGGATCAATACGAAATAGTATTGATTAACCTGAAACAAACACGGACGAGTGTTGAAAGACCACGGACGAGTGTCTACATGTTCTAGGATCAATACAAACGAGTATTGATTAACCTGAAACAAACACGGACGAGTGTTGAAAGACCACGAACGAGTGTCTACATATTCTAGGATCAATATGAACGAGTATTGATTAACCTGAAACAAACACGGACGAGTGTTGAAAGACCACAGATGAGTGTCTACACATTCTAAGATCAATACGAACCAGTATTGATTAACCTGAAACAAACACGGACGAGTGTTGAAAGACCATGAACGAGTGTCTACACGTTCTAGGATCAATACGAACATGTATTTATTAACCTGAAACAAACACGGACGAGTGTTGAAAGACCGCGGACGAGTATCTACACGTTCTAGGATCAATACGAACGAGTATTGATTAACCTGAAATAAACACGGACGAGTGATGGAAGACCACGGACGAGTGTCTACATGATCTAGGCTCAATATGAACGAGTATTGATTAACCTGAAACAAACACGGACGAGTGTTGAAAGACCACATATGAGTGTCTACACGTTCTAGGATCAATATGAACGAGTATTGATTAACCTGAAACAAAGACGGACGAATGTTGAAAGACCACAGATGAGTTTCTACACGTTCTAGGATCAATACGAACGAGTATTGATTAACCTGAAACAAACACGGATGAGTGTTGAAAGACCACGGATGAGTGTCTACACGTTCTAGGATCAATACGAACGAGTATTGATTAACCTAAAACAAACACCGACGAGTGTTGAAACACCATGGATGAGTGTCTACACGTTCTAGGATCAATACGAAATAGTATAGATTAACCTGAAACAAACACGGACGAGTGTTGAAAGACCACGGACGAGTGTCTACATGTTCTAGGATCAATACAAACGAGTATTGATTAACCTGAAACAAACACGGACGAGTGTTGAAAGACCACGAACGAGTGTCTACATATTCTAGGATCAATATGAACGAGTATTGATTAACCTAAAACAAACACGGACGAGTGTTGAAAGACCACGGACGAGTGTCTACACATTCTAAGATCAATACGAACCAGTATTGATTAACCTGAAACAAACACGGACGAGTGTTGAAAGACGATGAACGAGTGTCTACACGTTCTAAGATCAATACGAACGAGTATTGATTAACCTGAAACAAACACGGACGAGTGTTGAAAGACCACGGACGAGTGTCAACACGTTCTAGGATCAATACAAACGAGTATTGATTAACTTAAAACAAACACGGACGAGTGTTAAATGACCACGAACGAGTGCCTACACGTTCTAGGATCAATACGAATGAGTATTGATTAACATGAAATAAACACGGACGAGTGTTGAAAGACCATGGACGAGTGTCTGTACGTTCTAGGATCAATACGAGCGAGTATTGATTAACCTGAAACAAACACGGACAAGTGTTGAAAGACCACAGATGAGTGTCTATGCGTTATAGGGTCAATACTAATGAGTATTGATTAACCTAAAACAAACACGGTCGAGTGTTGAAAGACCCCATACGAGTGTCTACATGTTCTAGGATCAATACGAACGAGTATTGATTAACCTAAAACAAACACAGACGAGTGTTGAAAGACCATGGATGAGTGTCTACACGTTCTAGGATCATTACGAACTAGTATTGATTAACCTGAAACAAACACTGACGAGTGTTGAAAGACCACGGACGAGTGTCTACATGTTCAAGGATCAATACGAACGGGTATTGATTAACCTGAAATAAACACGGACGAGTGCTAAAATACCACAGACGAGTGTCTACACGTTCTAGGATCAATACGAACGATTATTGATTAACCTGAACAAACACGGACGAGTGTTGAATGACCACAGACGAGTGTCTACACGATCTAGGATCAATACGAATGAGTATTGATTAACCCAAAACAAACACAGACGAGTGTTAAAAGACCACAGATGAGTGTCTACACGTTCTAGGATCAATACGAACATGTATTGATTAACCTGAAACAAACACGGACGAGTGTTGAAAGACCGCAGACGAGTATCTACACGTTCTAGGATCAATACGAACGAGTATTGATTAACCTGAAATAAACACGGACGAGTGATGGAAGACCACGGACGAGTGTCTACATGATCTAGGATCAATATGAACGAGTATTGATTATCCTGAAACAAACACGGACGAGTGTTGAAAGACCACAGATGAGTTTCTACACGTTCTAGGATCAATACGAACGAGTATTGATTAACCTGAAACAAACACGGATGAGTGTTGAAAGACCACGGATGAGTGTCTACACGTTCTAGGATCAATACGAACGAGTATTGATTAACCTAAAACAAACACCGACGAGTGTTGAAACACCATGGATGAGTGTCTACACGTTCTAGGATCAATACGAAATAGTATTGATTAACCTGAAACAAACACGGACGAGTGTTGAAAGACCACGGACGAGTGTCTACATGTTCTAGGATCAATACAAACGAGTATTGATTAACCTGAAACAAACACGGACGAGTGTTGAAAGACCACGAACGAGTGTCTACATTTTCTAGGATCAATATGAACGAGTATTGATTAACCTGAAACAAACACGGACGAGTGTTGAAAGACCACAGATGAGTGTCTACACATTCTAAGATCAATACGAACCAGTATTGATTAACCTGAAACAAACACGGACGAGTGTTGAAAGACCATGAACGAGTGTCTACACGTTCTAGGATCAATACGAACATGTATTTATTAACCTGAAACAAACACGGACGAGTGTTGAAAGACCGCGGACGAGTATCTACACGTTCTAGGATCAATACGAACGAGTATTGATTAACCTGAAATAAACACGGACGAGTGATGGAAGACCACGGACGAGTGTCTACATGATCTAGGCTCAATATGAACGAGTATTGATTAACCTGAAACAAACACGGACGAGTGTTGAAAGACCACATATGAGTGTCTACACGTTCTAGGATCAATATGAACGAGTATTGATTAACCTGAAACAAAGACGGACGAGTGTTGAAAGACCACAGATGAGTTTCTACACGTTCTAGGATCAATACGAACGAGTATTGATTAACCTGAAACAAACACGGATGAGTGTTGAAAGACCACGGATGAGTGTCTACACGTTCTAGGATCAATACGAACGAGTATTGATTAACCTAAAACAAACACCGACGAGTGTTGAAACACCATGGATGAGTGTCTACACGTTCTAGGATCAATACGAAATAGTATAGATTAACCTGAAACAAACACGGACGAGTGTTGAAAGACCACGGACGAGTGTCTACATGTTCTAGGATCAATACAAACGAGTATTGATTAACCTGAAACAAACACGGACGAGTGTTGAAAGACCACGAACGAGTGTCTACATATTCTAGGATCAATATGAACGAGTATTGATTAACCTAAAACAAACACGGACGAGTGTTGAAAGACCACGGACGAGTGTCTACACATTCTAAGATCAATACGAACCAGTATTGATTAACCTGAAACAAACACGGACGAGTGTTGAAAGACGATGAACGAGTGTCTACACGTTCTAAGATCAATACGAACGAGTATTGATTAACCTGAAACAAACACGGACGAGTGTTGAAAGACCACGGACGAGTGTCAACACGTTCTAGGATCAATACAAACGAGTATTGATTAACTTAAAACAAACACGGACGAGTGTTAAATGACCACGAACGAGTGCCTACACGTTCTAGGATCAATACGAATGAGTATTGATTAACATGAAATAAACACGGACGAGTGTTGAAAGACCATGGACGAGTGTCTGTACGTTCTAGGATCAATACGAGCGAGTATTGATTAACCTGAAACAAACACAAACGAGTGTTGAAAGACCAAGGACAAGTGTCTACACATTCTAGGATCAATACGAACAAGTATTGATTAACCTGAAACAAACACGGACAGGTGTTGAAAGACTGCGGATGAGTGTCTACGCGTTATGGATTCAATACGAACGAGTATTGTTTAACCTGAAACAAACACGGACGATTGTTGAAAGATCACAGATGTGTGTCTACACATTCTAGGATCAATACGAACGAGTATTGATTAACCTGAAACAAACACGGACGAGTGTAGAAAAACCACAGACGAGTGTCTACATGTTCTAGGATCAATACGAACGAGTATTAATTAGCCTAAAACAAACACGGACGAGTGTTGAAAGACCACGGACGAGTGTCTACACATTCTAGGATCAATACGAATGAGTATTGGTTAACCTAAAACAAACACGGACGAGTGTTGAAAGACCACGAACGAGTGTCTACACGTTCTAGAATCAATACGAGCGAGTATTGATTAACCTGAAACAAACACGGACGAGTGTTGAAAGACCAAGGACGAGTGTCTACACGTTCTAGGATCAATACGAACGAGTATTGATTAACCTGAAAAAAACACGGACAAGTGTTGAAAGACCACATACGAGTGTCTACATGTTCTAGGATCAATACGATTGAGTATTGATTAGCCTGAAACAAACACGAACGAGTGTTGAAAGACCACGGACGAGTGTCTACACGTTCTAGGATCAATACGAACGAGTATTAATTAACTTAAAACAAACAGGACGAGTGTTGAAAGACCACGAACGAGTGTCTACACGTTCTAGGATCAATACGAACGAGTATTGATTAACCTGAACAAACAAGGACGAGTGTTGAAAAACCACAGACGAGTGTCTACACGTTTTAGGATCAATACGAACGAGTATTGATTAACCTCAAACAAACACGGACGAGTGTTGAAAGACCATAGACGAGTGTCTACACATTCTAGGATCAATACGAACGAGTATTGATTAACCTGAAACAAACACGGACGAGTGTTGAAAGACCACGGACGAGTGTTGAAAGACCACGGACGAGTGTCTACACGTTCTAGGATCAATACGAACGAGTATTGATTAACCTGAAACAAACACGGACGAGTGTTGAAAGACCACGGACGAGTGTCTACACGTTCTAGGATCAATACGAACGAGTATTGATTAACCTGAACAAACACGGACGAGTGTTGAAAAACCACAGACGAGTGTCTACACGTTCTAGGATCAATATGAACGAGTATTGATTAAGCTCAAACAAACACGGACGAGTGTTGAAAGACCATAGATGAGTGTCTACACGTTCTAGGATCAATACGAACGAGTATTGATTAACCTAAAACAAACACGGATGAGTGTTAAAAGACCACGGACGAGTGTCTACACGTTCTACGATCAATACGAATGAGTATTGATTAGCCTGAAATAAACACGGACGGGTGTTGAAAGACCACAGTAGAGTGTCTACACGTTCTAGGATCAATACAAACGGGTATTGATTAACCTAAAATAAACACGGATGAGTGTTGAAAGCCCATGGACGAGTGTCTATATGTTCTAGGATCAATACGAGCGAGTATTGATTAACCTGAAACAAACACGGACGAGTGTTGGAAGACCAAGGACGAGTATCTACACGTTCTAGGATCAATACGAACGAGTATTGATTAACCTGAAGCAAACACGGATGAGTGTTGAAAGACCATGAGCTAGTGTCTACACGTTCTAGGATCAATATGAACGAGTATTGATTAACCTGATATAAACACGGACGACTGTTGAAAGACCACGGACGAGTGTCTACACGTTCTAGGATCAATACGAGCGAGTATTGATTAACCTGAAACAAACACGGACGAGTGTTGAAAGACCATAGATGAGTGTCTACACGTTCTAGGATCAATACGAACGAGTATTGAATAACCTGAAACAAACACGGACGAGTGTTAAAAGACCACAGAGGAGTGTCTACACATTCTGGGATCAATACGAACGAGTATTGATTAGCCTGAAACAAACACGGACGAGTGTTGAAAGACCACGGACGAGTGTCTACACGTTCTAGGATCAATACGAACGAGTATTGATTAACTTAAAACAAACACGGACGAGTGTTGAAAGACCACGAATGAGTGTCTACACGTTCTAGGATCAATACGAACGAGTATTGATTAACATGAAATAAACACGGACGAGTGTTGAAAGACCACGGACGAGTGTCTGTACGTTCTAGGATCAATACGAGCGAGTATTGATTAACCTGAAACAAACACAGACGAGTGTTGAAAGACCAAGGACGAGTGTCTACACGTTCTAGGATCAATACGAACGAGTATTGATTAACCTGAAACAAACACGGACAAGTGTTGAAAGACTGCGGATGAGTGTCTACGCGTTATGGATTCAATACGAACGAGTATTGTTTAACCTGAAACAAACACGGACGATTGTTGAAAGATCACAGATGTGTGTCTACACATTCTAGGATCAATACGAATGAGTATTGATTAACCTGAAACAAACACGGACGATTGTAGAAAAACCCCAGACGAGTGTCGACATGTTCTAGGATCAATACGAACGAGTATTGATTAGCCTAAAACAAACACGGACGAGTGTTGAAAGACCACGGACGAGTGTCTACACATTCTAGGATCAATACGAATGAGTATTGATTAACCTAAAACAAACACGGACGAGTGTTGAAAGACCACGAATGAGTGTCTACACGTTCTAGGATCAATACGAGCGAGTATTGATTAACCTGAAACAAACACGGACGAGTGTTGAAAGACTAAGGACGAGTGTCTACACGTTCTAGGATCAATACGAACGAGTATTGATTAACCTGAAAAAAACACGGACAAGTGTTGAAAGACCACATACGAGTGTCTATATGTTCTAGGATCAATACGATTGAGTATTGATTAGCCTGAAACAAACACGGACGAGTGTTGAAAGACCACGGACGAGTGTCTACACGTTCTAGGATCAATACGAATGAGTATCAATTAACTTAAAACAAACACGGACGAGTGTTGAAAGACCACGAACGAGTGTCTACACGTTCTAGGATCAATACGAACGAGTATTGATTAACCTGAACAAACACGGACGAGTGTTGAAAAACCACAGACGAGTGTCTACACGTTTTAGGATCAATACGAACGAGTATTGATTAACCTCAAACAAACACGGACGAGTGTTGAAAGACCATAGACGAGTGTCTACACATTCTAGGATCAATACGAACGAGTATTGATTAACCTGAAACAAACACGGACGAGTGTTGAAAGACCACGGACGAGTGTCTACACGTTCTAGGATCAATACGAACGAGTATTGATTAACCTAAAACAAACACGGATGAGTGTTAAAAGACCACGGACGAGTGTCTACACGTTCTACGATCAATACGAATGAGTATTGATTAGCCTGAAATAAACACGGACGGGTGTTGAAAGACCACAGTAGAGTGTCTACACGTTCTAGGATCAATACAAACGGGTATTGATTAACCTAAAATAAACACGGATGAGTGTTGAAAGCCCATGGACGAGTGTCTATATGTTCTAGGATCAATACGAGCGAGTATTGATTAACCTGAAACAAACACGGACGAGTGTTGGAAGACCAAGGACGAGTATCTACACGTTCTAGGATCAATACGAACGAGTATTGATTAACCTGAAGCAAACACGGATGAGTGTTGAAAGACCATGAGCTAGTGTCTACACGTTCTAGGATCAATATGAACGAGTATTGATTAACCTGATATAAACACGGACGACTGTTGAAAGACCACGGACGAGTGTCTACACGTTCTAGGATCAATACGAGCGAGTATTGATTAACCTGAAACAAACACGGACGAGTGTTGAATGACCACAGACGAGTGTCTACACGTTCTAGGATCAATACGAACGAGTATTGAATAACCTGAAACAAACACGGACGAGTGTTAAAAGACCACAGAGGAGTGTCTACACATTCTGGGATCAATACGAACGAGTATTGATTAGCCTGAAACAAACACGGACGAGTGTTGAAAGACCACGGACGAGTGTCTACACGTTCTAGGATCAATACGAACGAGTATTGATTAACTTAAAACAAACACGGACGAGTGTTGAAAGACCACGAATGAGTGTCTACACGTTCTAGGATCAATACGAACGAGTATTGATTAACATGAAATAAACACGGACGAGTGTTGAAAGACCACGGACGAGTGTCTGTACGTTCTAGGATCAATACGAGCGAGTATTGATTAACCTGAAACAAACACAGACGAGTGTTGAAAGACCAAGGACGAGTGTCTACACGTTCTAGGATCAATACGAACGAGTATTGATTAACCTGAAACAAACACGGACAAGTGTTGAAAGACTGCGGATGAGTGTCTACGCGTTATGGATTCAATACGAACGAGTATTGTTTAACCTGAAACAAACACGGACGATTGTTGAAAGATCACAGATGTGTGTCTACACATTCTAGGATCAATACGAATGAGTATTGATTAACCTGAAACAAACACGGACGATTGTAGAAAAACCCCAGACGAGTGTCGACATGTTCTAGGATCAATACGAACGAGTATTGATTAGCCTAAAACAAACACGGACGAGTGTTGAAAGACCACGGACGAGTGTCTACACATTCTAGGATCAATACGAATGAGTATTGATTAACCTAAAACAAACACGGACGAGTGTTGAAAGACCACGAATGAGTGTCTACACGTTCTAGGATCAATACGAGCGAGTATTGATTAACCTGAAACAAACACGGACGAGTGTTGAAAGACTAAGGACGAGTGTCTACACGTTCTAGGATCAATACGAACGAGTATTGATTAACCTGAAAAAAACACGGACAAGTGTTGAAAGACCACATACGAGTGTCTATATGTTCTAGGATCAATACGATTGAGTATTGATTAGCCTGAAACAAACACGGACGAGTGTTGAAAGACCACGGACGAGTGTCTACACGTTCTAGGATCAATACGAATGAGTATCAATTAACTTAAAACAAACACGGACGAGTGTTGAAAGACCACGAACGAGTGTCTACACGTTCTAGGATCAATACGAACGAGTATTGATTAACCTGAACAAACACGGACGAGTGTTGAAAAACCACAGACGAGTGTCTACACGTTTTAGGATCAATACGAACGAGTATTGATTAACCTCAAACAAACACGGACGAGTGTTGAAAGACCATAGACGAGTGTCTACACGTTCTAGGATCAATACGAACGAGTATTGATTAACCTGAAACAAACACGGACGAGTGTTGAAAGACCACGGACGAGTGTCTACACGTTCTAGGATCAATACGAACGAGTATTGATTAACCTGAAACAAACACGGACGAGTGTTGAAAGACCACGGACGAGTGTCTACACGTTCTAGGATCAATACGAACGAGTATTGATTAACCTGAACAAACACGGACGAGTGTTGAAAAACCACAGACGAGTGTCTACACGTTCTAGGATCAATATGAACGAGTATTGATTAACCTCAAACAAACACGGACGAGTGTTGAAAGACCATAGATGAGTGTCTACACGTTCTAGGATCAATACGAACGAGTATTGATTAACCTAAAACAAACACGGATGAGTGTTAAAAGACCACGGACGAGTGTCTACACGTTCTAGGATCAATACGAACGAGTATTGATTAACCTATAACAAACACGGACGAGTGTTGAAAGACCACGGACGAGTGTCTACACGTTCTACGATCAATACGAATGAGTATTGATTAGCCTGAAACAAACACGGACGGGTGTTGAAAGACCACAGACGAGTGTCTACACGTTCTAGGATCAATACGAACGGGTATTGATTAACCTAAAATAAACAAGGACGAGTGTTGGAAGACCAAGGACGAGTATCTACACGTTCTAGGATCAATACGAACGAGTATTGATTAACCTGAAGCAAACACGGATGAGTGTTGAAAGACCATGAGCGAGTGTCTACACGTTCTAGGATCAATACGAACGAGTATTGATTAACCTGATATAAACACGGACGAGTGTTGAAAGACCACGGAAGAGTGTCTACACGTTCTAGGATCAATACGAGCGAGTATTGATTAACCTGAAACAAACACGGACGAGTGTTGAAAGACCATAGATGAGTGTCTACACGTTCTAGGATCAATACGAACGAGTATTGAATAACCTGAAACAAACACGGACGAGTGTTAAAAGACCACAGACGAGTGTCTACACATTCTTGGATCAATACGAACGAGTATTGATTAGCCTGAAACAAACACGGACGAGTGTTGAAAGACCACGGACGAGTGTCTACACGTTATAGGATCAATAGGAACGAGTATTAATTAACCTGAAACAAACACGGACGAGTGTTGAAAGACCACGGACGAGTGTCTACACGTTCTAGGATCAATACGAACGAGTATTGATTAGACTGAACAAACACAGACGAGTGTTGAAAAACCACAGACGAGTGTCTACACGTTCTAGGATCAATACGAACGAGTATTGATTAACCTGAAACAAACACGGACAGGTGTTGAAAGACTGCGGATGAGTGTCTACGCGTTATGGATTCAATACGAACGAGTATTGTTTAACCTGAAACAAACACGGACGATTGTTGAAAGATCACAGATGTGTGTCTACACATTCTAGGATCAATACGAACGAGTATTGATTAACCTGAAACAAACACGGACGAGTGTAGAAAAACCACAGACGAGTGTCTACATGTTCTAGGATCAATACGAACGAGTATTGATTAGCCTAAAACAAACACGGACGAGTGTTGAAAGACCACGGACGAGTGTCTACACATTCTAGGATCAATACGAATGAGTATTGATTAACCTAAAACAAACACGGACGAGTGTTGAAAGACCACGAACGAGTGTCTACACGTTCTAGGATCAATACGAGCGAGTATTGATTAACCTGAAACAAACACGGACGAGTGTTGAAAGACCAAGGACGAGTGTCTACACGTTCTAGGATCAATACGAACGAGTATTGATTAACCTGAAAAAAACACGGACAAGTGTTGAAAGACCACATACGAGTGTCTACATGTTCTAGGATCAATACGATTGAGTATTGATTAGCCTGAAACAAACACGGACGAGTGTTGAAAGACCACGGACGAGTGTCTACACGTTCTAGGATCAATACGAACGAGTATTAATTAACTTAAAACAAACAGGACGAGTGTTGAAAGACCACGAACGAGTGTCTACACGTTCTAGGATCAATACGAACGAGTATTGATTAACCTGAACAAACACGGACGAGTGTTGAAAAACCACAGATGAGTGTCTACACGTTTTAGGATCAATACGAACGAGTATTGATTAACCTCAAACAAACACGGACGAGTGTTGAAAGACCATAGACGAGTGTCTACACATTCTAGGATCAATACGAACGAGTAATGATTAACCTGAAACAAACACGGACTAGTGTTGAAAGACCACAGACGAGTGTTGAAAGACCACGGACGAGTGTCTACACGTTCTAGGATCAATACGAACGAGTATTGGTTAACCTGAAACAAACACGGACGAGTGTTGAAAGACCACGGACGAGTGTCTACACGTTCTAGGATCAATACGAACGAGTATTGATTAACCTGAACAAACCCGGACGAGTGTTGAAAAACCACAGACGAGTGTCTACACGTTCTAGGATCAATATGAACGAGTATTGATTAACCTCAAACAAACACGGACGAGTGTTGAAAGACCATAGATGAGTGTCTACACGTTCTAGGATCAATACGAACGAGTATTGATTAACCTAAAACAAACACGGATGAGTGTTAAAAGACCACGGACGAGTGTCTACACGTTCTAGGATAATTACGAACGAGTATTGATTAACCTATAACAAACACGGACGAGTGTTGAAAGACCACGGACGAGTGTCTACACGTTCTACGATCAATACGAATGAGTATTGATTAGCCTGAAACAAACACGGACGGGTGTTGAAAGACCACAGTAGAGTGTCTACATGTTCTAGGATCAATACGAACGGGTATTGATTAACCTAAAATAAACACGGACGAGTGTTGAAAGCCCATGGACGAGTGTCTATACGTTCTAGGATCAATACGAGCGAGTATTGATTAACCTGAAACAAACACGGATGAGTGTTGGAAGACCAAGGACGAGTATCTACACATTCTAGGATCAATACGAACGAGTATTGATTAACCTGAAGCAAACACGGATGAGTGTTGAAAGACCATGAGCGAGTGTCTACACGTTCTAGGATCAATACGAACGAGTATTGATTAACCTGATATAAACACGGACGAGTGTTGAAAGACCACGGACGAGTGTCTACACGTTCTAGGATCAATACGAGCGAGTATTGATTAACCTGAAACAAACACGGACGAGTGTTGAAAGACCATAGATGAGTGTCTACACGTTCTAGGATCAATACGAACGAGTATTGAATAACCTGAAACAAACACGGACGAGTGTTAAAAGACCACAGAGGAGTGTCTACACATTCTGGGATCAATACGAACGAGTATTGATTAGCCTGACACAAACACGGACGAGTGTTGAAAGACCACGGAGGAGTGTCTACACGTTATAGGATCAATAGGAACGAGTATTGATTAACCTGAAACAAACACGGACGAGTGTTGAAAGACCACGGACGCGCGTCTACACGTTCTAGGATCAATACGAACGAGTATTGATTAACTTAAAACAAACACGGACGAGTGTTGAAAGACCACGAATGAGTGTCTACACGTTCTAGGATCAATACGAACGAGTATTGATTAACATGAAATAAACACGGACGAGTGTTGAAAGACCACGGACGAGTGTCTGTACGTTCTAGGATCAATACGAGCGAGTATTGATTAACCTGAAACAAACACAGACGAGTGTTGCAAGACCAAGGACGAGTGTCTACACGTTCTAGGATCAATACGAACGAGTATTGATTAACCTGAAACAAACACGGACAAGTGTTGAAAGACTGCGGATGAGTGTCTACGCGTTATGGATTCAATACGAACGAGTATTGTTTAACCTGAAACAAACACGGACGATTGTTGAAAGATCACAGATGTGTGTCTACACATTCTAGGATCAATACGAACGAGTATTGATTAACCTGAAACAAACACGGACGAGTGTAGAAAAACCACAGACGAGTGTCTACACATTCTAGGATCAATACGAACGAGTATTGATTAGCCTAAAACAAACACGGACGAGTGTTGAAAGACCACGGACGAGTGCCTACACATTCTAGGATCAATACGAATGAGTATTGATTAACCTAAAACAAACACGGACGAGTGTTGAAAGACCACGAATGAGTGTCTACACGTTCTAGGATCAATTCGAGCGAGTATTGATTAACCTGAAACAAACACGGACGAGTGTTGAAAGACTAAGGACGAGTGTCTACACGTTCTAGGATCAATACGAACGAGTATTGATTAACCTGAAAAAAACACGGACAAGTGTTGAAAGACCACATACGAGTGTCTACATGTTCTAGGATCAATACGATTGAGTATTGATTAGCCTGAAACAAACACGGACGAGTGTTGAAAGACCACGGACGAGTGTCTACACGTTCTAGGATCAATACGAATGAGTATCAATTAACTTAAAACAAACACGGACGAGTGTTGAAAGACCACGAACGAGTGTCTACACGTTCTAGGATCAATACGAACGAGTATTGATTAACCTGAACAAACACGGACGAGTGTTGAAAAACCACAGACGAGTGTCTACACGTTTTAGGATCAATACGAACGAGTATTGATTAACCTCAAACAAACACGGACGAGTGTTGAAAGACCATAGACGAGTGTCTACACGTTCTAGGATCAATACGAACGAGTATTGATTAACCTGAAACAAACACGGACGAGTGTTGAAAGACCACGGACGAGTGTCTACACGTTCTAGGATCAATACGAACGAGTATTGATTAACCTGAAACAAACACGGACGAGTGTTGAAAGACCACGGACGAGTGTCTACACGTTCTAGGATCAATACGAACGAGTATTGATTAACCTGAACAAACACGGACGAGTGTTGAAAAACCACAGACGAGTGTCTACACGTTTTAGGATCAATATGAACGAGTATTGATTAACCTCAAACAAACACGGACGAGTGTTGAAAGACCATAGATGAGTATCTACACGTTCTAGGATCAATACGAACGAGTATTGATTAACCTAAAACAAACACGGATGAGTGTTAAAAGACCACGGACGAGTGTCTACACGTTCTAGGATCAATACGAACGAGTATTGATTAACCTATAACAAACACGGACGAGTGTTGAAAGACCTCGGACGAGTGTCTACACGTTCTACGATCAATACGAATGAGTATTGATTAGCCTGAAACAAACACGGACGGGTGTTGAAAGACCACAGACGAGTGTCTACACGTTCTAGGATCAATACGAACGGGTATTGATTAACCTAAAATAAACACGGACGAGTGTTGGAAGACCAAGGACGAGTATCTACACGTTCTAGGATCAATACGAACGAGTATTGATTAACCTGAAGCAAACACGGATGAGTGTTGAAAGACCATGAGCGAGTGTCTACACGTTCTAGGATCAATACGAACGAGTATTGATTAACCTGATATAAACACGGACGAGTGTTGAAAGACCACGGACGAGTGTCTACACGTTCTAGGATCAATACGAGCGAGTATTGATTAACCTGAAACAAACACGGACGAGTGTTGAAAGACCATAGATGAGTGTCTACACGTTCTAGGATCAATACGAACGAGTATTGAATAACCTGAAACAAACACGGACGAGTGTTAAAAGACCACAGACGAGTGTCTACACATTCTTGGATCAATACGAACGAGTATTGATTAGCCTGAAACAAACACGGACGAGTGTTAAAAGACCACGGACGAGTGTCTACACGTTATAGGATCAATAGGAACGAGTATTAATTAACCTGAAACAAACACGGACGAGTGTTGAAAGACCACGGACGAGTGTCTACACGTTCTAGGATCAATACGAACGAGTATTGATTAACCTGAACAAACACAGACGAGTGTTGAAAAACCACAGACGAGTGTCTACACGTTCTAGGATCAATACGAACGAGTATTGATTAACCTGAAACAAACACGGACAGGTGTTGAAAGACTGCGGATGAGTGTCTACGCGTTATGGATTCAATACGAACGAGTATTGTTTAACCTGAAACAAACACGGACGATTGTTGAAAGATCACAGATGTGTGTCTACACATTCTAGGATCAATACGAACGAGTATTGATTAACCTGAAACAAACACGGACGAGTGTAGAAAAACCACAGACGAGTGTCTACATGTTCTAGGATCAATACGAACGAGTATTGATTAGCCTAAAACAAACACGGACGAGTGTTGAAAGACCACGGACGAGTGTCTACACATTCTAGGATCAATACGAATGAGTATTGATTAACCTAAAACAAACACGGACGAGTGTTGAAAGACCACGAACGAGTGTCTACACGTTCTAGGATCAATACGAGCGAGTATTGATTAACCTGAAACAAACACGGACGAGTGTTGAAAGACTAAGGACGAGTGTCTACACGTTCTAGGATCAATACGAACGAGTATTGATTAACCTGAAAAAAACACGGACAAGTGTTGAAAGACCACATACGAGTGTCTACATGTTCTAGGATCAATACGATTGAGTATTGATTAGCCTGAAACAAACACGGACGAGTGTTGAAAGACCACGGACGAGTGTCTACACGTTCTAGGATCAATACGAACGAGTATTGATTAACCTGAACAAACACGGACGAGTGTTGAAAAACCACAGACGAGTGTCTACACGTTTTAGGATCAATACGAACGAGTATTGATTAACCTCAAACAAACACGGACGAGTGTTGAAAGACCATAGACGAGTGTCTACACATTCTAGGATCAATACGAACGAGTAATGATTAACCTGAAACAAACACGGACTAGTGTTGAAAGACCACGGACGAGTGTTGAAAGACCACGGACGAGTGTCTACACGTTCTAGGATCAATACGAACGAGTATTGGTTAACCTGAAACAAACACGGACGAGTGTTGAAAGACCACGGACGAGTGTCTACACGTTCTAGGATCAATACGAACGAGTATTGATTAACCTGAACAAACACGGACGAGTGTTGAAAAACCATAGACGAGTGTCTACACGTTCTAGGATCAATATGAACGAGTATTGATTAACCTCAAACAAACACGGACGAGTGTTGAAAGACCATAGATGAGTGTCTACACGTTCTAGGATCAATACGAACGAGTATTGATTAACCTAAAACAAACACGGATGAGTGTTAAAAGACCACGGACGAGTGTCTACACGTTCTAGGATAATTACGATCGAGTATTGATTAACCTATAACAAACACGGACGAGTGTTGAAAGACCACGGATGAGTGTCTACACGTTCTACGATCAATACGAATGAGTATTGATTAGCCTGAAACAAACACGGACGGGTGTTGAAAGACCACAGTAGAGTGTCTACACGTTCTAGGATCAATACGAACGGGTATTGATTAACCTAAAATAAACACGGACGAGTGTTGAAAGCCCATGGACGAGTGTCTATACGTTCTAGGATCAATACGAGCGAGTATTGATTAACCTGAAACAAACACGGTGAGTGTTGGAAGACCAAGGACGAGTATCTACACGTTCTAGGATCAATACGAACGAGTATTGATTAACCTGAAGCGAACACGGATGAGTGTTGAAAGACCATGAGCGAGTGTCTACACGTTCTAGGATCAATACGAACGAGTATTGATTAACCTGATATAAACACGGACGAGTGTTGAAAGACCACGGACGAGTGTCTACACGTTCTAGGATCAATACGAGCGAGTATTGATTAACCTGAAACAAACACGGACGAGTGTTGAAAGACCATAGATGAGTGTCTACACGTTTTAGGATCAATACTAACGAGTATTGAATAACCTGAAACAAACACGGACGAGTGTTAAAAGACCACAGAGGAGTGTCTACACATTCTGGGATCAATACGAACGAGTATTGATTAGCCTGAAATAAACACGGACGAGTGTTGAAAGACCATGGACGAAGGTCTACACGTTATAGGATCAATAGGAACGAGTATTGATTAACCTGAAACAAACACGGACGAGTGTTGAAAGACCACGGACGAGCGTCTACACGTTCTAGGATCAATACGAACGAGTATTGATTAACTTAAAACAAACACGGACGAGTGTTGAAAGACCACGAATGAGTGTCTACACGTTCTAGGATCAATACGAACGAGTATTGATTAACATGAAATAAACACGGACGAGTGTTGAAAGACCACGGACGAGTGTCTGTACGTTCTAGGATCAATACGAGCGAGTATTGATTAACCTGAAACAAACACAGACGAGTGTTGAAAGACCAAGGACGAGTGTCTACACGTTCTAGGATCAATACGAACGAGTATTGATTAACCTGAAACAAACACGGACAAGTGTTGAAAGACTGCGGATGAGTGTCTACGCGTTATGGATTCAATACGAACGAGTATTGTTTAACCTGAAACAAACACGGACGATTGTTGAAAGATCACAGATGTGTGTCTACACATTCTAGGATCAATACGAACGAGTATTGATTAACCTGAAACAAACACGGACGAGTGTAGAAAAACCACAGACGAGTGTCTACATGTTCTAGGATCAATACGAACGAGTATTGATTAGCCTAAAACAAACACGGACGAGTGTTGAAAGACCACGGACGAGTGTCTACACATTCTAGGATCAATACGAATGAGTATTGATTAACCTAAAACAAACACGGACGAGTGTTGAAAGACCACGAACGAGTGTCTACACGTTCTAGGATCAATACGAGCGAGTATTGATTAACCTGAAACAAACACGGACGAGTGTTGAAAGACTAAGGACGAGTGTCTACACGTTCTAGGATCAATACGAACGAGTATTGATTAACCTGAAAAAAACACGTACAAGTGTTGAAAGACCACATACGAGTCTCTACATGTTCTAGGATCAATACGATTGAGTATTGATTAGCCTGAAACAAACACGGACGAGTGTTGAAAGACCACGGACGAGTGTCTACACGTTCTAGGATCAATACGAACGAGTATTAATTAACTTAAAACAAACACGGACGAGTGTTGAAAGACCACGAACGAGTGTCTACACGTTCTAGGATCAATACGAACGAGTATTGATTAACCTGAACAAACACGGACGAGTGTTGAAAAACCACAGACGTGTGTCTACACGTTTTAGGATCAATACGAACGAGTATTGATTAACCTCAAACAAACACGGACGAGTGTTGAAAGACCATAGACGAGTGTCTACACGTTCTAGGATCAATACGAACGAGTATTGATTAACCTGAAACAAACACGGACGAGTGTTGAAAGACCACGGACGAGTGTCTACACGTTCTAGGATCAATACGAACGAGTATTGATTAACCTGAAACAAACACGGACGAGTGTTGAAAGACCACGGACGAGTGTCTACACGTTCTAGGATCAATATGAACGAGTATTGATTAACCTGAACAAACACTGACGAGTGTTGAAAAACCACAGACGAGTGTCTACACGTTCTAGGATCAATATGAACGAGTATTGATTAACCTCAAACAAACACTGACGAGTGTTGAAAGACCATAGATGAGTGTCTACACGTTCTAGGATCAATACGAACGAGTATTGATTAACCTAAAACAAACACGGATGAGTGTTAAAAGACCACGGACGAGTGTCTACACGTTCTAGGATCAATACGAACGAGTATTGATTAACCTATAACAAACACGGACGAGTGTTGAAAGACCACGGACGAGTGTCTACACGTTCTACGATTAATACGAATGAGTATTGATTAGCCTGAAACAAACATGGACGGGTGTTGAAAGACCACAGACGAGTGTCTACACGTTCTAGGATCAATACGAACGGGTATTGATTAACCTAAAATAAACACGGACGAGTGTTGAAAGCCCATGGACGAGTGTCTATACGTTCTAGGATCAATACGAGCGAGTATTGATTAACCTGAAACAAACACGGACGAGTGTTGGAAGACCAAGGACGAGTATCTACACGTTCTAGGATCAATACGAACGAGTATTGATTAACCTGAAGCAAACACGGATGAGTGTTGAAAGACCATGAGCGAGTGTCTACACGTTCTAGGATCAATACGAACGAGTATTGATTAACCTGATATAAACACGGACGAGTGTTGAAAGACCACGGACGAGTGGCTACACGTTATAGGATCAATACGAGCGAGTATTGATTAACCTGAAACAAACACGGACGAGTGTTGAAAGACCATAGATGAGTGTCTACACGTTCTAGGATCAATACGAACGAGTACTGAATAACCTGAAACAAACACGGACGAGTGTTAAAAGACCACAGACGAGTGTCTACACATTCTTGGATCAATACGAACGAGTATTGATTAGCCTGAAACAAACACGGACGAGTGTTGAAAGACCACGGACGAGTGTCTACACGTTATAGGATCAATAGGAACGAGTATTGATTAACCTGAAACAAACACGGACGAGTGTTGAAAGACCACGGACGAGTGTCTACACGTTCTAGGATCAATACGAACGAGTATTGATTAACCTGAACAAACACAGACGAGTGTTGAAAAACCACAGACGAGTGTCTACACGTTCTAGGATCAATATGAACGGGTATTGATTAACCTCAAACAAACACGGACGAATGTTAAAAGACCATAGATGAGTGTCTACACGTTCTAGGATCAATACGAACGAGTATTGATTAACCTAAAACAAACACGGATGAGTGTTAAAAGACCACGAACGAGTGTCTACACGTTCTAGGATCAATACGAACGAGTATTGATTAACCTATAACAAACACGGACGAGTGTTGAAAGACCACGGACGAGTGTCTACACGTTCTACGATCAATACGAATGAGTATTGATTAGCCTGAAACAAACATGGACGGGTGTTGAAAGACCACAGACGAGTGTCTACACGTTCTAGGATCAATACGAACGGGTATTGATTAACCTAAAATAAACACGGACGAGTGTTGAAAGCCCATGGACGAGTGTCTATACGTTCTAGGATCAATACGAGCGAGTATTGATTAACCTGAAACAAACATGGACGAGTGTTGGAAGACCAAGGACGAGTATCTACACGTTCTAGGATCAATACGAACGAGTATTGATTAACCTGAAGCAAACACGGATGAGTGTTGAAAGACCATGAGCGAGTGTCTACACGTTCTAGGATCAATACGAACGAGTATTGATTAACCTGATATAAACACGGACGAGTGTTGAAAGACCACGGACGAGTGGCTACACGTTATAGGATCAATACGAGCGAGTATTGATTAACCTGAAACAAACACGGACGAGTGTTGAAAGACCATAGATGAGTGTCTACACGTTCTAGGATCAATACGAACGAGTATTGAATAACCTGAAACAAACACGGACGAGTGTTAAAAGACCACAGACGAGTGTCTACACATTCTTGGATCAATACGAACGAGTATTGATTAGCCTGAAACAAACACGGACGAGTGTTGAAAGACCACGGACGAGTGTCTACACGTTATAGGATCAATAGGAACGAGTATTGATTAACCTGAAACAAACACGGACGAGTGTTGAAAGACCACGGACGAGTGTCTACACGTTCTAGGATCAATACGAACGAGTATTGATTAACCTGAACAAACACAGACGAGTGTTGAAAAACCACAGACGAGTGTCTACACGTTCTAGGATCAATATGAACGGGTATTGATTAACCTCAAACAAACACGGACGAATGTTAAAAGACCATAGATGAGTGTCTACACGTTCTAGGATCAATACGAACGAGTATTGATTAACCTAAAACAAACACGGATGAGTGTTAAAAGACCACGGACGAGTGTCTACACGTTCTAGGATCAATACGAACGAGTATTGATTAACCTATAACAAACATGGACGAGTGTTGAAAGACCACGGACGAGTGTCTACACGTTCTACGATCAATACGAATGAGTATTGATTAGCCTGAAACAAACACGGACGGGTGTTGAAAGACCACAGACGAGTGTCTACACGTTCTAGGATCAATACGAACGGGTATTGATTAACCTAAAATAAACACGGACGAGTGTTGAAAGCCCATGGATGAGTGTCTATACGTTCTAGGATCAATACGAGCGAGTATTGATTAACCTGAAACAAACACGGACGAGTGTTGAAAGACCAAGGACAAGTATCTACACGTTCTAGGATCAATACGAACGAGTATTGATTAACCTGAAGCAAACACGGATGAGTGTTGAAAGACCATGAGCGAGTGTCTACACGTTCTAGGATCAATACGAACGAGTATTGATTAACCTGATATAAACACGGACGAGTGTTAAAAGACCACGGACGAGTGTCTACACGTTCTAGGATCAATACGAGCGAGTATTGATTAACCTGAAACAAACACGGACGAGTGTTGAAAGACCATAGATGAGTGTCTACACGTTCTAGGATCAATACGAACGAGTATTGAATAACCTGAAACAAACACGGACGAGTGTTAAAAGACCACAGACGAGTGTCTACACATTCTGGGATCAATACGAACAAGTATTAATTAGCCTGAAACAAACACGGACGAGTGTTGAAAGACCACGGACGAGTGTCTACACGTTATAGGATCAATCAGAACGAGTATTGATTAAAATGAAACAAACACGGACGAGTGTTGAAAGACCACGGACGAGTGTCTACACATTCTAAGATCAATATGAACGAGTATTGATTAACCTGAAACAAACACGGACGAGTGTTGAAAGACCACAGACGAGTGTCTACACGTTCTAGGATCAATACGAACGAGTATTGATTAACTTAAAACAAACACGGACGAGTGTTGAAAGACCACGAACGAGTGTCTACACGTTCTAGGATCAATACGAACGAGTATTGATTAACATGAAATAAACACGGACGAGTGTCTGTACGTTCTAGGATCAATACGAGCGAGTATTGATTAACCTGAAACAAACACAGACGAGTGTTGAAAGACCAAGGACGAGTGTCTACACGTTCTAGGATCAATACGAACGAGTATTGATTAACCTGAAACAAACACGGACAAGTGTTGAAAGACTGCGGATGAGTGTCTACGCGTTATGGATTCAATACGAACGAGTATTGTTTAACCTGAAACAAACACGGAAGATTGTTGAAAGATCACAGATGTGTGTCTACACATTCTAGGATCAATACGAACGAGTATTGATTAACCTGAAACAAACACGGACGAGTGTAGAAAAACCACAGACGAGTGTCTACATGTTCTAGGATCAATACGAACGAGTATTGATTAGCCTAAAACAAACACGGACGAGTGTTGAAAGACCACAGACGAGTGTCTACACATTCTAGGATCAATACGAATGAGTATTGATTAACCTAAAACAAACATGGACGGGTGTTGAAAGACCACAGACGAGTGTCTACACGTTCTAGGATCAATACGAACGGGTATTGATTAACCTAAAATAAACACGGACGAGTGTTGAAAGCCCATGGACGAGTGTCTATACGTTCTAGGATCAATACGAGCGAGTATTGATTAACCTGAAACAAACACGGACGAGTGTTGGAAGACCAAGGACGAGTATCTACACGTTCTAGGATCAATACGAATGAGTATTGATTAACCTGAAACAAACACGAATGAGTGTTGAAAGACCATGAGCGAGTGTCTACACGTTCTAGGATCAATACGAACGAGTATTGATTAACCTGATATAAACACAGACGAGTGTTGAAAGACCACGGACGAGTGTCTACACGTTCTAGGATCAATACGAGCGAGTATTGATTAACCTGAAACAAACACGGACGAGTGTTGAAAGACCATAGATGAGTGTCTACACGTTCTAGAATCAATACGAACGAGTATTGAATAACCTGAAACAAACACGGACGAGTGTTAAAAGGCCACAGACGAGTGTCTACACATTCTGGGATCAATACGAACGAGTATTGATTAGCCTGAAACAAACACGGACGAGTGTTGAAAGACCACGGACGAGTGTCTACACGTTATAGGATCAATACGAACGAGTATTGATTAACCTGAAACAAACACGGACGAGTGTTGAAAGACCACGGACGAGTGTTTACACGTTATAAGATCAATACGAACGAGTATTGATTAACCTGAAACAACCACGGACGAGTGTTGAAAGACCACGGACGAGTGTCTACACGTTCTAGGATCAATACAGACGAGTATTGATTAACTTAAAACAAACACGGGCGAGTGTTGAAAGACCACGAACGAGTGTCTACACGTTCTAGGATCAATACGAACGAGTATTGATTAACATGAAATAAACACGGACGAGTGTTGAAAGACCACGGACGAGTGTCTGTACGTTCTAGGATCAATATGAGCGAGTATTGATTAACCTGAAACAAACACAGACGAGTGTTGAAAGACCAAGGACGAGTGTCTACACGTTCTAGGATCAATACGAACGAGTATTGATTAACCTGAAACAAACACGGACAAGTGTTGAAAGACTGCGGATGAGTGTCTACGCGTTATGGATTCAATACGAACGAGTATTGTTTAACCTGAAACAAACACGGACGATTGTTGAAAGATCACAGATGTGTGTCTACACGTTCTAGGATCAATACGAACGAGTATTGATTAACCTGAAACAAACACGGACGAGTGTAGAAAAACCACAGACGAGTGTCTACATGTTCTAGGATCAATACGAACGAGTATTGATTAGCCTAAAACAAACACGGACGAGTGTTGAAAGACCACGGACGAGTGTCTACACATTCTAGGATCAATACGAATGAGTATTGATTAACCTAAAACAAACACGGACGAGTGTCTACACGTTCTAAGATCAATACGAACGAGTATTGATTAACCTGAAACAAACACGGACGAGTGTTGAAAGACCACGGACGAGTGTCTACATATTCTAAGATCAATACGAACCAGTATTGATTAACCTGAAACAAACACGGACGAGTGTTGAAAGACCATGAACGAGTGTCTACACGTTCTAAGATCAATACGAACGAGTATTGATTAACCTGAAACAAACACGGACGAGTGTTGAAAGACCATGAGCGAGTGTCTACACGTTCTAGGATCAATACGAACGAGTATTGATTAACCTGATATAAACACGGACGAGTGTTGAAAGACCACGGACGAGTGTCTACACGTTCTAGGATCAATACGAGCGAGTATTGATTAACCTGAAACAAACACGGACGAGTGTTGAAAGACCATAGATGAGTGTCTACACGTTCTAGGATCAATACGAACGAGTATTGAATAACCTGAAACAAACACGGACGAGTGTTAAAAGACCACAGACGAGTGTCTACACATTCTAGGATCAATACGAACGAGTATTGATTAGCCTGAAACAAACACGGACGAGTGTTGAAAGACCACGGACGAGTGTCTACACTGTAACACGGTGGTTTGAACTGACTTTTAAAATGTTGCGGTAAGCAAGAGTCGCCACCGACTTTTATTTTATCCAATAAAGAAAGGAATAAAAGAACAGGAAAGACCTTTTAAAAGATTTTGAGTTCGGGGGGTAAGTTATACAAAAGAAAGGTACGAGCACCTTTTGTATCCATGGTTATCCATGGGCTCTTAATTGCTTAGCTCACTTTATTTTGTTTGAAAAATGGTATAGTGTGTGATTAGAAAATATTTTCGTAAAGACTTTAACTTTGTAATGATCCTCGTATGGATTTATACAAAGTGTTTAGCTTTGAAAAATGTTTGCAAAGATGTGAGGTGTAAAGAGTGTTTTTTTTTTTGAAAAGGGTGAGCAAGCATTTAAGAGTTACTACCCTAAGTTTGTAAGGTGTTTCTTGTTATTTCTTTTCTTTAGGGGTAAGACTGTCCTTACTATTAGTGAGTAAGTAGTCTTTACCTTGGATGTTAAAGGGACGAGTGTAGGGTCATCGTATGGTCATAGAAGGCAACTTGTAGGGGTATCTTAGTAATTTGAAGGGACAATCATCATTTTTCCGTAGGGTCATCGAGGGACAAGATCGTTTATTCGTAGGCAACTCGAAGGGACTATGATCTTTTATTCGAAGGGACTTGATGATTTTTATTCGTAGGCAACCTTACTAAGATACCCCCACGTTCGAGGGACTTGACCAATTTAATCGAAAGGCAGCGAAGAGAGGTTACCCTAGAGGTGTAAGTGTGAAGAGTGTGTTGATTCAGTTATTTATCTTGAATTAGGATTATTCTATGTCAGGTTTTAAGTCTTGCCATGCAAACCTTAGTTACTAGCAGTTGAATATGTACCAAAATTAAAGTGCGGGAATTTAAACCTAAGCTATTACATCCCATGAGCAGTTACAATATTTAAAAAAAATGCGAGGAAATGTAAATCTACGCTATTACATCCTGTGGACAGTTACAATATTTAGGAAAATGCGAGGAATTAAAGTTCTAAATTATTACATAAATAAACAGAAAAAGAAATAATGTTGATGTTTTTTTTTTTGAAAAAAAAAGGATTTTAGGGTTAGTAAATAAAAGATTTTTAAGGTTAATGGTAATAAAAAATTAAATAATTAAGTACAAATTAATCCTAAAGTCTAATTAATTTTAATTAAAACTAATTCTAAATTAATGTCCTTTTGTACCCTTTTTTGCAAAGATTTTGAATAATAAAAATAATTAAAAGTCAAAACTTTAATTATTTACAAATTAATTAAGTTAATTAATAAAAATAAAAAAAAGAATAAAAAAGTTGATTAACTAATTAAAAAAAACTAAATTCTAATTTTTGTTAATTATATACAAATTAAGCTAATTAATTAAAAAACTTAGATGTCTAATTGATTTTAATTAAAAAAAAAAAACTAAAGTCTAAATTAATTATTGTTAAAAAAAAAAAACAAAAAAAAAAAATAAAAAAAAAATCGCCTGGCACTGTTCATCGTCTTCAACCTTTTTCCTGCGAATTCTGCTGCGAATTCTGCTGCGAATTTTGCTGCGAATTTCCTGCATTTTTGAAACACCATGAAAACACCAAATAAATTAATCAAAAGGCCATGGTTCGATTGGAAACAAGCCCCTGAATTCAATGGTGGCCTTATTTTTGTCTAAAAACGCATGTATAGTGGGATTCGAAGAACACCCTCTTTGTGCCCTAACAATGGCAAGTCTTGATTCCTGCACCAAAGCTTGTTAGTAGTTGATCAAAACCAATCTAAACATCATAATCAGTAAGAATATAAACATGAACAACATTTATAATGCATGAAAGACGAGATTTAAAAAGTGGAAAATACAAGAAATGGCCATGGCTTGATGTGCGCGTTTCACTTGCTTCTAACCTTCAAGAGTGATGGGGATTGGCTCCTGGGATTGTTTTGAGACGATTTGGATGTGAAAAAATCGTGAAAACTCGCTATGAAGTGTTTTTATGATTTTTTCTACTTTTGCCTCTTTTTGAAAAATATTTTTGGGTTGCTTCAAGTGATTTTTTCGTGTGTTTCAGGTTTGGATATGACCATGTATTTATAGGAGAGGAATTAGGTTGAAAAATTCCATGGGCTTGGATCAAAACTTGAATGATAATGAATGGTGTTTAAAACTTACCATTTTCTCCCATTTGGCCATCCAATCTTCCCTTAACAATCTTGCACGAAATTAAATCAGATAATATGCTCATAAACCTCAATATTTGATTCCCTAATCAACCACAAATCAAATCTCTTGATTTGATATATTTATTTTGATTTAAATTGAATTTAAAAGATTTAAATCCAATAAAATATGGAATAAATAATAAAAAATCAAAAAATGTGATCAAATGGTCGTGGACCATCTTAAAATGAAGTTTGGGTTGTCACAAAATGGGCCCTTTTGGCAAAAAGTGGAGTTTGGCCATTATTTGCTTTGTGCACCTCCTCAAAATTGTCCAACTTTGACAATGCATAACTTCCTCAATTTTTATCATTTGGATGAGTTCTTGGACTTTTTAGAAACCTCAAGATGTCCTATAATCACTCCTTTTGGTCCCATGTCAATTTGATCTCCCATGTTCAAGTTATGAGCTTTTGAAAAATGTTGACTTTTGTTGACTTTCAAAATGACCTATAATGTCTTGGCTCATATCTCCCGAATGAAGCATTTCTGGACTTGGCTTGTGAGACACAAAGTTGTAGGGAATTAAATTTCCTTCAAGATGCGCTTTGGTTGAGGAATTTTTGATGAAGTATGTGGAAGTTATGCCTGGTCAAAGTACAGTTGATTTTTCCTATAAAAACCCTAATTTAGTAACTCCCGATTCTTGATGATTCTGAGGTTTCCTTGATGAATCATGATCAACCCTTGATCAAATAATGAATTTCACCCCATAATCTTGATGTTGACCAAAAATCTTGAGGTTTGACTTTGTGTTGACCACAGTTGACCTTTTGACCAAGTTAACTGACTTTGACTGTCTGAGCATCTGACTGACCAAACTTGTAAGGAAAGTCTTGAAACTTGTTATGAGGATTCTTTGAAGTGTATGGGCCACCATGAAGTCCTTTTGAAGCTTTAGAAGTCCAATCTACTTTGAGAAGTACACGACCCTAGTTGGATTTATTGCTTAGGAGGAGGCTTTGTCTGATGAAACTTTTGAGTACTCTTGAGCCACTGAAGATCTTATGAATCACTAGGAGACCTCTTGAGGCATATTGTCTTGAATGTGTGAGGGCAAATTTTGGGGTACAACATACACGTTATAGGATCAATAGGAACGAGTATTGATTAACCTGAAACAAACACGGACGAGTGTTAAAAGACCACGGACGAGTGTCTACACGTTCTAAAATCAATACGAACGAGTATTGATAAACCTGACACAAACACGGACGAGTGTTGAAAGACCACAGACGAGTGTCTACACGTTCTAGGATCAATACGAACGAGTATTGATTAACTTAAAACAAACACGGACGAGTGTTGAAAGACCACGAACGAGTGTCTACACGTTCTAGGATAAATACGAACGAGTATTGATTAACATGAAATAAACACGGACGAGTGTTGAAAGACCACGGACGAGTGTCTGTACGTTCTAGGATCAATACGAGCGAGTATTGATTAACCTGAAACAAACACAGACGAGTGTTGAAAGACCAAGGACGCGTGTCTACACGTTCTAGGATCAATACGAATGAGTATTGATTAACCTGAAACAAACACGGACAAGTGTTGAAAGACTGCGGATGAGTGTCTACGCGTTATGGATTCAATACGAACGAGTATTGTTTAACCTGAAACAAACACGGACGATTGTTGAAAGATCACAGATGTGTGTCTACACATTCTAGGATCAATACGAACGAGTATTGATTAACCTGAAACAAACACGGACGAGTGTAGAAAAACCACAGACGAGTGTCTACATGTTCTAGGATCAATACGAACGAGTATTGATTAGACTAAAACAAACACGGACGAGTGTTGAAAGACCACGGACGAGTGTCTACACATTCTAGGATCAATACGAATGAGTATTGATTAACCTGAAACAAACATGGACGGGTGTTGAAAGAGCACAGACGAGTGTCTACACGTTCTAGGATCAATACGAACGGGTATTGATTAACCTAAAATAAACACGGACGAGTGTTGAAAGCCCATGGACGAGTGTCTATACGTTCTAGGATCAATACGAGCGAGTATTGATTAACCTGAAACAAACACGGACGAGTGTTGGAAGACCAAGGACGAGTATCTACACGTTCTAGGATCAATACGAACGAGTATTGTTTAACCTGAAACAAACACGAATGAGTGTTGAAAGACCATGAGCGAGTGTCTACACGTTCTAGGATCAATACGAACGAGTATTGATTAACCTGATATAAACACAGACGAGTGTTGAAAGGCCACGAACGAGTGTCTACACGTTCTAGGATCAATACGAGCGAGTATTGATTAACCTGAAACAAACACGGACAAGTGTTGAAAGACCATAGATGAGTGTCTACACGTTCTAGAATCAATACGAACGAGTATTGAATAACCTGAAACAAACACGGACGAGTGTTAAAAGACCACAGACGAGTGTCTACACATTCTGGGATCAATACGAACGAGTATTGATTAGCCTGAAACAAACACGGATGAGTGTTGAAAGACCACGGACGAGTGTCTACACGTTATAGGATCAATACGAACGAGTATTGATTAACCTGAAACAAACACGGACGAGTGTTGAAAGACCACGGACGAGTGTCTACACGTTATAAGATCAATACGAACGAGTATTGATTAACCTGAATTAAACACGGACGAGTGTTGAAAGACCACGGACGAGTGTCTACACGTTCTAGGATCAATACGAACGAGTATTGATTAACTTAAAACAAACACGGGCGAGTGTTGAAAGACCACGAACGAGTGTCTACACGTTCTAGGATCAATACGAACGAGTATTGATTAACATGAAATAAACACGGACGAGTGTTGAAAGACCACGGACGAGTGTCTGTACGTTCTAGGATCAATATGAGCGAGTATTGATTAACCTGAAACAAACACAGACGAGTGTTGAAAGACCAAGGACGAGTGTCTACACGTTCTAGGATCAATACGAACGAGTATTGATTAACCTGAAACAAACACGGACAAGTGTTGAAAGACTGCGGATGAGTGTCTACGCGTTATGGATTCAATACGAACGAGTATTGTTTAACCTGAAACAAACACGGACGATTGTTGAAAGATCACAGATGTGTGTCTACACATTCTAGGATCAATACGAACGAGTATTGATTAACCTGAAACAAACACGGACGAGTGTAGAAAAACCACAGACGAGTGTCTACATGTTCTAGGATCAATACGAACGAGTATTGATTAGCCTAAAACAAACACGGACGAGTGTTGAAAGACCACGGACGAGTGTCTACACATTCTAGGATCAATACGAATGAGTATTGATTAACCTAAAACAAACACGGACGAGTGTCTACACGTTCTAAGATCAATACGAACGAGTATTGATTAACCTGAAACAAACACGGACGAGTGTTGAAAGACCACGGACGAGTGTCTACATATTCTAAGATCAATACGAACCAGTATTGATTAACCTGAAACAAACACGGACGAGTGTTGAAAGACCATGAACGAGTGTCTACACGTTCTAAGATCAATACGAACGAGTATTGATTAACCTGAAATAAACACGGACGAGTGTTGAAAGACCACAGACGAGTGTCTACACGTTCTAGGATCAATACGAACGAGTATTGATTAACTTAAAACAAACACGGACGAGTGTTGAAAGACCACGAACGAGTGTCTACACGTTCTAGGATCAATACGAACGAGTATTGATTAACATGAAATAAACACAGACGAGTGTTGAAAGACCACGGACGAGTGTCTGTACGTTCTAGGATCAATACGAGCGAGTATTGATTAACCTGAAACAAACACAGACGAGTGTTGAAAGACCAAGGACGAGTGTCTACACGTTCTAGGATCAATACGAGCGAGTATTGATTAACCTGAAACAAACACAGACGAGTGTTGAAAGACCAAGGACGAGTGTCTACACGTTCTAGGATCAATACGAACGAGTATTGATTAACCTGAAACAAACACGGACAAGTGTTGAAAGACTGCGGATGAGTGTCTACGCATTATGGATTCAATACGAACGAGTATTGTTTAACCTGAAACAAACACGGACGATTGTTGAAAGATCACAGATGTGTGTCTACACATTCTAGGATCAATACGAACGAGTATTGATTAACCTGAAACAAACACGGACGAGTGTAGAAAAACCATAGACGAGTGTCTACATGTTCTAGGATCAATACGAACGAGTATTGATTAGCCTAAAACAAACACGGACGAGTGTTGAAAGACCACGGACGAGTGTCTACACATTCTAGGATCAATACGAATGAGTATTGATTAACCTGAAACAAACATGGACGGGTGTTGAAAGACCACAGACGAGTGTCTACACGATCTAGGATCAATACGAACGGGTATTGATTAACCTAAAATAAACACGGACGAGTGTTGAAAGCCCATGGACGAGTGTCTATACGTTCTAGGATCAATACGAGCGAGTATTGATTAACCTGAAACAAACATGGACGAGTGTAGAAAAACCACAGACGAGTGTCTACATGTTCTAGGATCAATACGAACGAGTATTGATTAGCCTAAAACAAACACGGACGAGTGTTAAAAGACCACGGACGAGTGTCTACACATTCTAGGATCAATACGAATGAGTATTGATTAACCTAAAACAAACATGGACGAGTGTCTACACGTTCTAAGATCAATACGAACGAGTATTGATTAACCTGAAACAAACACGGACGAGTGTTGAAAGACCACGGACGAGTGTCTACATATTCTAAGATCAATACGAACCAGTATTGATTAACCTGAAACAAACACGGACGAGTGTTGAAAGACCATGAACGAGTGTCTACACGTTCTAAGATCAATACGAACGAGTATTGATTAACTTAAAACAAACACGGACGAGTGTTGAAAGACCACGAACGAGTGTCTACACGTTCTAGGATCAATACGAACGAGTATTGATTAACATGAAATAAACACAGACGAGTGTTGAAAGACCACGGACGAGTGTCTGTACGTTCTAGGATCAATACGAGCGAGTATTGATTAACCTGAAACAAACACAGACGAGTGTTGAAAGACCAAGGACGAGTGTCTACACGTTCTAGGATCAATACGAGCGAGTATTGATTAACCTGAAACAAACACAGACGAGTGTTGAAAGACCAAGGACGAGTGTCTACACGTTCTAGGATCAATACGAACGAGTATTGATTAACCTGAAACAAACACGGACAAGTGTTGAAAGACTGCGGATGAGTGTCTACGCGTTATGGATTCAATACGAACGAGTATTGTTTAACCTGAAACAAACACAGACGATTGTTGAAAGATCACAGATGTGTGTCTACATATTCTAGGATCAATACGAACGAGTATTGATTAACTTAAAACAAACACGGACGAGTGTAGAAAAACCATAGACGAGTGTCTACATGTTCTAGGATCAATACGAACGAGTATTGATTAGCCTAAAACAAACACGGACGAGTGTTGAAAGACCACGGATGAGTGTCTACACATTCTAGGATCAATACGAATGAGTATTGATTAACCTGAAACAAACATGGACGGGTGTTGAAAGACCACAGACGAGTGTCTACACGATCTAGGATCAATACGAACGGGTATTGATTAACCTAAAATAAACACGGACGAGTGTTGAAAGCCCATGGACGAGTGTCTATACGTTCTAGGATCAATACGAGCGAGTATTGATTAACCTGAAACAAACACGGACGAGTGTTGGAAGACCAAGGACGAGTATCTACACGTTCTAGGATCAATACGAACGAGTATTGATTAACCTGAAACAAACACGAATGAGTGTTGAAAGACCATGAGCGAGTGTCTACACGTTCTAGGATCAATACGAACGAGTATTGATTAACCTGATATTAACACAGATGAGTGTTGAAAGACCACGGACGAGTGTCTACACGTTCTAGGATCAATACGAGCGAGTATTGATTAACCTGAAACAAACACGGACGAGTGTTGAAAGACCATAGATGAGTGTCTACACGTTCTAGAATCAATACGAACGAGTATTGAATAACCTGAAACAAACACGGACGAGTGTTAAAAGACCACAGACGAGTGTCTACACATTCTGGGATCAATACGAACGAGTATTGATTCGCCTGAAACAAACACGGACGAGTGTTGAAAGACCACGGACGAGTGTCTACACGTTATAGGATCAATACGAACGAGTATTGATTAACCTGAAACAAACACGGACGAGTGTTGAAAGACCACGGACGACTGTCTACACGTTATAAGATCAATACGAACGATTATTGATTAACCTGAAACAAACACGGACGAGTGTTGAAAGACCACGGACGAGTGTTTACACGTTCTAGGATCAATTCGATCGAGTATTGATTAATTTAAAACAAACACGGGCGAGTGTTGAAAGACCACGAACGAGTGTCTACACGTTCTAGGATCAATACGAACGAGTATTGATTAACATGAAATAAACACGGACGAGTGTTGAAAGACCACAGACGAGTGTCTGTACGTTCTAGGATCAATATGAGCGAGTATTGATTAACCTGAAACAAACACAGACGAGTGTTGAAAGACCAAGGACGAGTGTCTACACGTTCTAGGATCAATACGAACGAGTATTGATTAACCTGAAACAAACACGGACAAGTGTTGAAAGACTGCGGATGAGTGTCTACGCGTTATGGATTCAATACGAACGAGTATTGTTTAACCTGAAACAAACACGGACGATTGTTGAAAGATCACAGATGTGTGTCTACACATTCTAGGATCAATACGAACGAGTATTGATTAACCTGAAACAAACACGGACGAGTGTAGAAAAACCACAGACGAGTGTCTACATGTTCTAGGATCAATACGAACGAGTATTGATTAGCCTAAAACAAACACGGACGAGTGTTGAAAGACCACGGACGAGTGTCTACACATTCTAGGATCAATACGAATGAGTATTGATTAACCTAAAACAAACACGGACGAGTGTCTACACGTTCTAAGATCAATACGAACGAGTATTGATTAACCTGAAACAAACACGGACGAGTGTTGAAAGAACACGGACGAGTGTCTACATATTCTAAGATCAATACGAACCAGTATTGATTAAAATGAAACAAACACGGACGAGTGTTGAAAGACCATGAACGAGTGTCAACACGTTTTAAGATCAATACGAACGAGTATTGATTAACCTGAAACAAACACGGACGAGTGTTGACAGACCACAGACGAGTGTCTACACGTTCTAGGATTAATACGATCGAGTATTGATTAACTTAAAACAAACACGGGCGAGTGTTGAAAGACCACGAACGAGTGTCTACACGTTCTAGGATCAATACGAACGAGTATTGATTAACATGAAATAAACACGGACGAGTGTTGAAAGACCACAGACGAGTGTCTGTACGTTCTAGGATCAATATGAGCGAGTATTGATTAACCTGAAACAAACACAGACGAGTGTTGAAAGACCAAGGACGAGTGTCTACACGTTCTAGGATCAATACGAACGAGTATTGATTAACCTGAAACAAACACGGACAAGTGTTGAAAGACTGCGGATGAGTGTCTACGCGTTATGGATTCAATACGAACGAGTATTGTTTAACCTGAAACAAACACGGACGATTGTTGAAAGATCACAGATGTGTGTCTACACATTCTAGGATCAATACGAACGAGTATTGATTAACCTGAAACAAACACGGACGAGTGTAGAAAAACCACAGACGAGTGTCTACATGTTCTAGGATCAATACGAACGAGTATTGATTAGCCTAAAACAAACACGGACGAGTGTTGAAAGACCACGGACGAGTGTCTACACATTCTAGGATCAATACGAATGAGTATTGATTAACCTAAAACAAACACGGACGAGTGTCTACACGTTCTAAGATCAATACGAACGAGTATTGATTAACCTGAAACAAACACGGACGAGTGTTGAAAGACCACGGACGAGTGTCTACATATTCTAAGATCAATACGAACCAGTATTGATTAAAATGAAACAAACACGGACGAGTGTTGAAAGACCATGAACGAGTGTCAACACGTTCTAAGATCAATACGAACGAGTATTGATTAACCTGAAACAAACACGGACGAGTGTTGACAGACCACAGACGAGTGTCTACACGTTCTAGGATTAATACGAACGAGTATTGATTAACTTAAAACAAACACGGACGAGTGTTGAAAGACCACGAACGAGTGTCTACACGTTCTAGGATCAATACGAACGAGTATTGATTAACATGAAATAAGCACAGACGAGTGTTGAAAGACCACGGACGAGTGTCTGTACGTTCTAGGATCAATACGAGTGAGTATTGATTAACCTGAAACAAACACAGACGAGTGTTGAAAGACCAAGGACGAGTGTCTACACGTTCTAGGATCAATACGAACGAGTATTGATTAACCTGAAACAAACACGGACAAGTGTTGAAAGACTGCGGATGAGTGTCTACGCGTTATGGATTCAATACGAACGAGTATTGTTTAACCTGAGACAAACACGGACGATTGTTGAAATATCACAGATGTGTGTCTACACATTCTAGGATCAATACGAACGAGTATTGATTAACCTGAAACAAACACGGACGAGTGTAGAAAAACCACAGACGAGTGTCTACATCTTCTAGGATCAATACGAACGAGTATTGATTAGCCTAAAACAAACACGGACGAGTGTTGAAAGACTACGGACGAGTGTCTACACATTCTAGGATCAATACGAATGAGTATTGATTAACCTAAAACAAACACGGACGAGTGTTGAAAGACCACGAACGAGTGTCTACACGTTCTAGGATCAATACGAGCGAGTATTGAATAACCTGAAACAAACACGGACGAGTGTAGAAAAACCACAGACGAGTGTCTACATCTTCTAGGATCAATACAAACGAGTATTGATTAGCCTAAAACAAACACGGACGAGTGTTGAAAGACTACGGACGAGTGTCTACACATTCTAGGATCAATACGAATGAGTATTGATTAACCTAAAACAAACACGGACGAGTGTTGAAAGACCACGGACGAGTGTCTACACGTTATAGGATCAATACGAACGAGTATTCATTAACCTGAAACAAACACGGACGAGTGTTGAAAGACCACGGACGAGTGTCTACACATTCTAAGATCAATACGAACGAGTATTGATTAACCTGAAACAAGCACGGACGAGTGTTGAAAGACCACGGACGAGTGTCTACACGTTCTAGGATCAATACGAACGAGTATTGATTAACTTAAAACAAACACGGACGAGTGTTGAAAGACCACGAACGAGTGTCTACAGGTTCTAGGATCAATACGAACGAGTATTGATTAACATGAAATAAACACGGACGAGTGTTGAAAGACCACGGACGAGTGTCTATACGTTCTAGGATCAATATGAGCGAGTATTGATTAACCTGAAACAAACACAGACGAGTATTGAAAGACCAAGGACGGGTGTCTACACGTTCTAGGATCAATACGAACGAGTATTGATTAACCTGAAACAAGCACGGACAAGTGTTGAAAGACTGCGGATGAGTGTCTACGCGTTATGGATTCAATACGAACGAGTATTGTTTAACCTGAAACAAACACGGACGATTGTTGAAAGATCACAGATGTGTGTCTACACATTCTAGGATCAATACGAACGAGTATTGATTAACCTGAAACAAACACGGACGAGTGCAGAAAAACCACAGACGAGTGTCTACATGTTCTAGGATCAATACGAACTAGTATTGATTAGCCTAAAACAAACACGGACGAGTGTTGAAAGACCACGGACGAGTGTCTACACATTATAGGATCAATACGAATGAGTATTGATTAACCTGAAACAAACATGGACGGGTGTTGAAAGACCACAGACGAGTGTCTACACGTTCTAGGATCAATACGAACGGGTATTGATTAACCTAAAATAAACACGGACGAGTGTTGAAAGCCCATGGACGAGTGTCTATACGTTCTAGGATCAATACGAGCGAGTATTGATTAACCTGACACAAACACGGACGAGTGTTGGAAGACCAAGGACGAGTATCTACACGTTCTAGGATCAATACGAACGAGTATTGATTAACCTGAAACAAACACGAATGAGTGTTGAAAGACCATGAGCGAGTGTCTACACGTTCTAGGATCAATACGAACGAGTATTGATTAACCTGATATAAACACAGACGAGTGTTGAAAGACCACGGACGAGTGTCTACACGTTCTAGGATCAATACGAGCGAGTATTGATTAACCTGAAACAAACACGGACGAGTGTTGAAAGACCATAGATGAGTGTCTACACGTTCTAGAATCAATACGAACGAGTATTGAATAACCTGAAACAAACACGGACGAGTGTTGACAGACCACAGACGAGTGTCTACACGTTCTAGGATTAATACGAACGAGTATTGATTAACTTAAAACAAACACGGACGAGTGTTGAAAGACCACGAACGAGTGTCTACACGTTCTAGGATCAATACGAACGAGTATTGATTAACATGAAATAAACACAGACGAGTGTTGAAAGACCACGGACGAGTGTCTGTACGTTCTAGGATCAATACGAGTGAGTATTGATTAACCTGAAACAAACACAGACGAGTGTTGAAAGACCAAGGACGAGTGTCTACACGTTCTAGGATCAATACGAACGAGTATTGATTAACCTGAAACAAACACGGACAAGTGTTGAAAGACTGCGGATGAGTGTCTACGCGTTATGGATTCAATACGAACGAGTATTGTTTAACCTGAGACAAACACGGACGATTGTTGAAAGATCACAGATGTGTGTCTACACATTCTAGGATCAATACGAACGAGTATTGATTAACCTGAAACAAACACGGACGAGTGTAGAAAAACCACAGACGAGTGTCTACATCTTCTAGGATCAATACGAACGAGTATTGATTAGCCTAAAACAAACACGGACGAGTGTTGAAAGACTACGGACGAGTGTCTACACATTCTAGGATCAATACGAATGAGTATTGATTAACCTAAAACAAACACGGACGAGTGTTGAAAGACCACGAACGAGTGTCTACACGTTCTAGGATCAATACGAGCGAGTATTGAATAACCTGAAACAAACACGGACGAGTGTAGAAAAACCACAGACGAGTGTCTACATCTTCTAGGATCAATACAAACGAGTATTGATTAGCCTAAAACAAACACGGACGAGTGTTGAAAGACTACGGACGAGTGTCTACACATTCTAGGATCAATACGAATGAGTATTGATTAACCTAAAACAAACACGGACGAGTGTTGAAAGACCACGGACGAGTGTCTACACGTTATACGATCAATACGAACGAGTATTCATTAACCTGAAACTAACACGGACGAGTGTTGAAAGACCACGGACGAGTGTCTACACATTCTAAGATCAATACGAACGAGTATTGATTAACCTGAAACAAGCACGGACGAGTGTTGAAAGACCACGGACGAGTGTCTACACGTTCTAGGATCAATACGAACGAGTATTGATTAACTTAAAACAAACACAGACGAGTGTTGAAAGACCACGAACGAGTGTCTACAGGTTCTAGGATCAATACGAACGAGTATTGATTAACATGAAATAAACACGGACGAGTGTTGAAAGACCACGGACGAGTGTCTGTACGTTCTAGGATCAATATGAGCGAGTATTGATTAACCTGAAACAAACACAGACGAGTATTGAAAGACCAAGGACGGGTGTCTACACGTTCTAGGATCAATACGAACGAGTATTGATTAACCTGAAACAAGCACGGACAAGTGTTGAAAGACTGCGGATGAGTGTCTACGCGTTATGGATTCAATACGAACGAGTATTGTTTAACCTGAAACAAACACGGACGATTGTTGAAAGATCACAGATGTGTGTCTACACATTCTAGGATCAATACGAACGAGTATTGATTAACCTGAAACAAACACGGACGAGTGCAGAAAAACCACAGACGAGTGTCTACATGTTCTAGGATCAATACGAACTAGTATTGATTAGCCTAAAACAAACACGGACGAGTGTTGAAAGACCACGGACGAGTGTCTACACATTATAGGATCAATACGAATGAGTATTGATTAACCTGAAACAAACATGGACGGGTGTTGAAAGACCACAGACGAGTGTCTACACGTTCTAGGATCAATACGAACGGGTATTGATTAACCTAAAATAAACACGGACGAGTGTTGAAAGCCCATGGACGAGTGTCTATACGTTCTAGGATCAATACGAGCGAGTATTGATTAACCTGACACAAACACGGACGAGTGTTGGAAGACCAAGGACGAGTATCTACACGTTCTAGGATCAATACGAACGAGTATTGATTAACCTGAAACAAACACGAATGAGTGTTGAAAGACCATGAGCGAGTGTCTACACGTTCTAGGATCAATACGAACGAGTATTGATTAACCTGATATAAACACAGACGAGTGTTGAAAGACCACGGACGAGTGTCTACACGTTCTAGGATCAATACGAGCGAGTATTGATTAACCTGAAACAAACACGGACGAGTGTTGAAAGACCATAGATGAGTGTCTACACGTTCTAGAATCAATACGAACGAGTATTGAATAACCTGAAACAAACACAGACGAGTGTTAAAAGACCACAGACGAGTGTCTACACATTCTGGGATCAATACGAACGAGTATTGATTAGCCTGAAACAAACACGGACGAGTGTTGAAAGACCACGGACGAGTGTCTACACGTTATAGGATCAATACGAACGAGTATTGATTAACCTGAAACAAACACGGACGAGTGTTGAAAGACCACGGACGAGTGTCTACACGTTATAAGATCAATACGAACGATTATTGATTAACCTGAAACAAACACGGACGAGTGTTGAAAGACCACGGACTAGTGTCTACACGTTCTAGGATCAATACGAACGAGTATTGATTAACTTAAAACAAACACGGGCGAGTGTTGAAAGACCACGAACGAGTGTCTACACGTTCTAGGATCAATACGAACGAGTATTGATTAACATGAAATAAACACGGACGAGTGTTGAAAGACCACAGACGAGTGTTTGTACGTTCTAGGATCAATATGAGCGAGTATTGATTAACCTGAAAAAAACACAGACGAGTGTTGAAAGACCAAGGACGAGTGTCTACACGTTCTAGGATCAATACGAACGAGTATTGATTAACCTGAAACAAACACGGACAAGTGTTGAAAGACTGCGGATGAGTGTCTACGCGTTATGGATTTAATACGAACGAGTATTGTTTAACCTGAAACAAACACGGACGATTGTTGAAAGATCACAGATATGTGTCTACACATTCTAGGATCAATACGAACGAGTATTGATTAACCTGAAACAAACACGGACGAGTGTAGAAAAACCACAGACGAGTGTCTACATGTTCTAGGATCAATACGAACGAGTATTGATTAGCCTAAAACAAACACGGATGAGTGTTGAAAGACCACGGACGAGTGTCTACACATTCTAAGATCAATACGAACGAGTATTGATTAACCTGAAACAAACACGGACGAGTGTTGAAAGACCACGGACGAGTGTCTACACGTTCTAGTATCAATACGAACGAGTATTGATTAACTTAAAACAAACACGGACGAGTGTTGAAAGACCACGAACGAGTGTCTACAGGTTCTAGGATCAATACGAACGAGTATTGATTAACATGAAATAAACACGGACGAGTGTTGAAAGACCACGGACGAGTGTCTGTACGTTCTAGGATCAATACGAGCGAGTATTGATTAACCTGAAACAAACACAGACGAGTATTGAAAGACCAAGGACGGGTGTCTACACGTTCTAGGATCAATACGAACGAGTATTGATTAACCTGAAACAAACACGGACAAGTGTTGAATGACTGCGGATGAGTGTCTACGCGTTATGGATTCAATACGAACGAGTATTGTTTAACCTGAAACAAACACGGACGATTGTTGAAAGATCACAGATGTGTGTCTACACATTCTAGGATCAATACGAACGAGTATTGATTAACCTGAAACAAACACGGACGAGTGCAGAAAAACCACAGACGAGTGTCTATATGTTCTAGGATCAATACGAACTAGTATTGATTAGCCTAAAACAAACACGGACGAGTGTTGAAAGACCACGGACGAGTGTCTACACATTATAGGATCAATACGAATGAGTATTGATTAACCAGAAACAAACATGGACTGGTGTTGAAAGACCACAGACGAGTGTCTACACGTTCTAGGATCAATACGAACGGGTATTGATTAACCTAAAATAAACACGGACGAGTGTTGAAAGCCCATGGACGAGTGTCTATACGTTCTAGGATCAATACGAGCGAGTATTGATTAACCTGAAACAAACACGGACGAGTGTTGGAAGACCAAGGACGAGTATCTACACGTTCTAGGATCAATACGAACGAGTATTGATTAACCTGAAACAAACACGAATGAGTGTTGAAAGACCATGAGCGAGTGTCTACACGTTCTAGGATCAATACGAACGAGTATTGATTAACCTGATATAAACACAGACGAGTGTTGAAAGACCACGGACGAGTGTCTACACGTTCTAGGATCAATACGAGCGAGTATTGATTAACCTGAAACAAACACGGACGAGTGTTGAAAGACCATAGATGAGTGTCTACACGTTCTAGAATCAATACGAACGAGTATTGAATAACCTGAAACAAACACGGACGAGTGTTAAAAGACCACAGACGAGTGTTTACACATTCTGGGATCAATACGAACGAGTATTGATTAGCCTGAAACAAACACGGACGAGTGTCTACACGTTATAGGATCAATACGAACGAGTATTGATTAACCTGAAACAAACACGGACGAGTGTTGAAAGACCACGGACGAGTGTGTACACGTTATAAGATCAATACGAACGATTATTGATTAACCTGAAACAAACACGGACGAGTGTTGAAAGACCACGGACTAGTGTCTACACGTTCTAGGATCAATACGAACGAGTATTGATTAACTTAAAACAAACACGGGCGAGTGTTGAAAGACCACGAACGAGTGTCTACACGTTCTAGGATCAATACGAACGAGTATTGATTAACATGAAATAAACACGGACGAGTGTTGAAAGACCACAGACGAGTGTTTGTACGTTCTAGGATCAATATGAGCGAGTATTGATTAACCTGAAACAAACACAGACGAGTGTTGAAAGACCAAGGACGAGTGTCTACACGTTCTAGGATCAATACGAACGAGTATTGATTAACCTGAAACAAACACGGACAAGTGTTGAAAGACTGCGGATGAGTGTCTACGCGTTATGGATTCAATACGAACGAGTATTGTTTAACCTGAGACAAACACGGACGATTGTTGAAAGATCACAGATGTGTGTCTACACATTCTAGGATCAATACGAACGAGTATTGATTAACCTGAAACAAACACGGACGAGTGTGGAAAAACCACAGACGAGTGTCTACATCTTCTAGGATCAATACGAACGAGTATTGATTAGCCTAAAACAAACACGGACGAGTGTTGAAAGACCACGGACGAGTGTCTACACATTCTAGGATCAATACGAATGAGTATTGATTAACCTAAAACAAACACGGACGAGTGTTGAAAGACAACGGACGAGTGTATACACGTTCTAAGATCAATACGAACGAGTATTGATTAACCTGAAACAAACACGGACGAGTGTTGAAAGACCACGGACGAGTGTCTACATATTCTAAGATCAATACGAACCAGTATTGATTAACCTGAAACAAACACGGACGAGTGTTGAAAGACCATGAACGAGTGTCAACACGTTCTAAGATCAATACGAACGAGTATTGATTAACCTGAAACAAACACGGACGAGTGTTGACAGACCACAGACGAGTGTCTACACGTTCTAGGATCAATACGAACGATTATTGATTAACCTGAAACAAACACGGACGAGTGTTGAAAGACCACGGACTAGTGTCTACACGTTCTAGGATCAATACGAACGAGTATTGATTAACTTAAAACAAACACGGGCGAGTGTTGAAAGACCACGAACGAGTGTCTACACGTTCTAGGATCAATACGAACGAGTATTGATTAACATGAAATAAACACGGACGAGTGTTGAAAGACCACAGACGAGTGTTTGTACGTTCTAGGATCAATACGAGCGAGTATTGATTAACCTGAAACAAACACAGACGAGTGTTGAAAGACCAAGGACGAGTGTCTACACGTTTTAGGATCAATACGAACGAGTATTGATTAACCTGAAACAAACACGGACAAGTGTTGAAAGACTGCGGATGAGTGTCTACGTGTTATGGATTCAATACGAACGAGTATTGTTTAACCTGAGACAAACACGGACGATTGTTGAAAGATCACAGATGTGTGTCTACACATTCTAGGATCAATACGAACGAGTATTGATTAACCTGAAACAAACACGGACGAGTGTAGAAAAACCACAGACGAGTGTCTACATCTTCTAGGATCAATACGAACGAGTATTGATTAGCCTAAAACAAACACGGACGAGTGTTGAAAGACTACGGACGAGTGTCTACACATTCTAGGATCAATACGAATGAGTATTGATTAACCTAAAACAAACACGGACAAGTGTTGAAAGACCACGAACGAGTGTCTACACGTTCTAGGATCAATACGAGCGAGTATTGAATAACCTGAAACAAACACGAACGAGTGTAGAAAAACCACAGACGAGTGTCTACATCTTCTAGGATCAATACGAACGAGTATTGATTAGCCTAAAACAAACACGGACGAGTGTTGAAAGACTACGGACGAGTGTCTACACATTCTAGGATCAATACGAATGAGTATTGATTAACCTAAAACAAACACGGACGAGTGTTGAAAGACCACGGACGAGTGTCTACACGTTATAGGATCAATACGAACGAGTATTCATTAACCTGAAACAAACACGGACGAGTGTTGAAAGACCACGGACGAGTGTCTACACATTCTAAGATCAATACGAACGAGTATTGATTAACCTGAAACAAACACGGACGAGTGTTGAAAGACCACGGACGAGTGTCTACACGTTCTAGGATCAATACGAACGAGTATTGATTAACTTAAAACAAACACAGACGAGTGTTGAAAGACCACGAACGAGTGTCTACACGTTCTTGGATCAATACGAACGAGTATTGATTAACATGAAATAAACACGGACGAGTGTTGAAAGACCACAGACGAGTGTCTGTACGTTCTAGGATCAATACGAGCGAGTATTGATTAACCTGAAACAAACACAGACGAGTATTGAAAGACCAAGGACGGGTGTCTACACTTTCTAGGATCAATACGAACGAGTATTGATTAACCTGAAACAAACACGGACAAGTGGTGAAAGACTGCGGATGAGTGTCTACGCGTTATGGATTCAATACGAACGAGTATTGTTTAACCTGAAACAAACACGGACGATTGTTGAAAGATCACAGATGTGTGTCTACACATTCTAGGATCAATACGAACGAGTATTGATTAACCTGAAACAAACACGGACGAGTGCAGAAAAACCACAGACGAGTGTCTACATGTTCTAGGATCAATACGAACTAGTATTGATTAGCCTAAAACAAACACGAACGAGTGTTGAAAGACCACGGACGAGTGTCTACACATTATAGGATCAATACGAATGAGTATTGATTAACCTGAAACAAACATGGACGGGTGTTGAAAGACCACAGACGAGTGTCTACACGTTCTAGGATCAATACGAACGGGTATTGATTAACCTAAAATAAACACGGACGAGTGTTGAAAGCCCATGGACGAGTGTCTATACGTTCTAGGATCAATACGAGCGAGTATTGATTAACCTGAAACAAACACGGACGAGTGTTGGAAGACCAAGGACGAGTATCTACACGTTCTAGGATCAATACGAACGAGTATAGATTAACCTGAAACAAACACGGATGAGTGTTGAAAGACCATGAGCGAGTGTCTACACGTTCTAGGATCAATACGAACGAGTATAGATTAACTTGATATAAACACAGACGAGTGTTGAAAGACCACGGACGAGTGTCTACACGTTCTAGGATCAATACGAGCGAGTATTGATTAACCTGAAACAAACACGGACGAGTGTTGAAAGACCATAGATGAGTGTCTACACGTTCTAGGATCAATACGAACGAGTATTGAATAACCTGAAACAAACACGGACGAGTGTTAAAAGACCACAGACGAGTGTCTACACATTCTGGGATCAATACGAACGAGTATTTATTAGCCTGAAACAAACACGGACGAGTGTTGAAAGACCACGGACGAGTGTCTACACGTTATAGGATCAATACGAACGAGTATTGATTAACCTGAAACAAACACGGACGAGTATTGAAAGACCACGGACGAGTGTCTACACGTTCTAAGATCAATACGAACGAGTATTGATTAACCTAAAACAAACACGGACGAGTGTTGAAAGACCACGGATGAGTGTCTACACGTTCTAGGATCAATACGAACGAGTATTGATTAACTTAAAACAAACACAGACGAGTGTTGAAAGACCACGAACGAGTGTCTACACGTTCTAGGATCAATACGAACGAGTATTGATTAACATGAAATAAACACAGACGAGTGTTGAAAGACCACGGACGAGTGTCTGTACGTTCTAGGATCAATATGAGCGAGTATTGATTAACCTGAAACAAACACAGACGAGTGTTGAAAGACCAAGGACGAGTGTCTACACGTTCTAGGATCAATACGAACGAGTATTGATTAACCTGAAACAAACACGGACAAGTGTTGAAAGACTGCGGATGAATGTCTACGCGTTATGGATTCAATACGACCGAGTATTGTTTAACCTGAAACAAACACGGACGATTGTTGAAAGATCACAGATGTGTGTCTACACATTCTAGGATCAATACGAACGAGTATTGATTAACCTGAAACAAACACGGACGAGTGCAGAAAAACCACAAACGAGTGTCTACATGTTCTAGGATCAATACGAACTAGTATTGATTAGCCTAAAACAAACACGGACGAGTGTTGAAAGACCACGGACGAGTGTCTACACATTATAGGATCAATACGAATGAGTATTGATTAACCTGAAACAAACATGGACGGGTGTTGAAAGACCACAGACGAGTGTCTACACGTTCTAGGATCAATACGAACGGGTATTGATTAACCTAAAATAAACACGGACGAGTGTTGAAAGCCCATGGACGAGTGTATATACGTTCTAGGATCAATACGAGCGAGTATTGATTAACCTGAAACAAACACGGACGAGTGTTGGAAGACCAAGGACGAGTATCTACACGTTCTAGGATCAATACGAACGAGTATAGATTAACCTGAAACAAACACGGATGAGTGTTGAAAGACCATGAGCGAGTGTCTACACGTTCTAGGATCAATACGAACGAGTATTGATTAACTTGATATAAACACAGACGAGTGTTGAAAGACCACGGACGAGTGTCTACACGTTCTAGGATCAATACGAGCGAGTATTGATTAACCTGAAACAAACACGGACGAGTGTTGAAAGACCATAGATGAGTGTCTACACGTTCTAGGATCAATACGAACGAGTATTGAATAACCTGAAACAAACACGGACGAGTGTTAAAAGACCACAGACGAGTGTCTACACGTTCTAAGATCGATACGAACGAGTATTGATTAACCTAAAACAAACACGGACGAGTGTTGAAAGACCACGGAGGAGTGTCTACACGTTCTAGGATCAATACGAACGAGTATTGATTAACTTAAAACAAACACAGACGAGTGTTGAAAGACCACGAACGAGTGTCTACACGTTCTAGGATCAATACGAACGAGTATTGATTAACATGAAATAAACACAGACGAGTGTTGAAAGACCACGGACGAGTGTCTGTACGTTCTAGGATCAATATGAGCGAGTATTGATTAACCTGAAACAAACACAGACGAGTGTTGAAAGACCAAGGACGAGTGTCTACACGTTCTAGGATCAATACGAACGAGTATTGATTAACCTGAAACAAACACGGACAAGTGTTGAAAGACTGCGGATGAATGTCTACGCGTTATGGATTCAATACGAACGAGTATTGTTTAACCTGAAACAAACCCGGACGATTGTTGAAAGATCACAGATGTGTGTCTACACATTCTAGGATCAATACGAACGAGTATTGATTAACCTGAAACAAACACGGACGAGTGTAGAAAAACCACTGACGAGTGTCTACATGTTCTATGATCAATACGAACGAGTATTGATTAGCCTAAAACAAACACGGACGAGTGTTGAAAGACCACGGACGAGTGTCTACACATTCTAGGATCATTACGAATGAGTATTGATTAACCTGAAACAAACATGGACGGGTGTTGAAAGACCACAGACGAGTGTCTACACGTTCTAGGATCAATACGAACGGGTATTGATTAACCTAAAATAAACACGGACGAGTGTTGAAAGCCCATGGACGAGTGTCTATACGTTCTAGGATCAATACGAGCGAGTATTGATTAACCTGAAACAAACACGGACGAGTGTTGGAAGACCAAGGACGAGTATCTACACGTTCTAGGATCAATACGAACGAGTATTGATTAACCTGAAACAAACACGGATGAGTGTTGAAAGACCATGAGCGAGTGTCTACACGTTCTAGGATCAATATGAACTAGTATTGATTAACTTGATATAAAAACAGACGAGTGTTGAAAGACCACGGACGAGTGTCTACACATTCTAGGATCAATACGAGCGAGTATTGATTAACCTGAAACAAACACGGACGAGTGTTGAAAGACCATAGATGAGTGTCTACACGTTCTAGGATCAATACGAACGAGTATTGAATAACCTGAAACAAACACGGATGAGTGTTAAATGACCACAGACGAATGTCTACACATTCTGGGATCAATTTGAACGAGTATTGATTAGCCTGAAACAAACACGGACGAGTGTTGAAAGACCACGGACGAGTGTCTACACGTTATAGGATCAATACGAACGAGTATTGATTAACCTGAAACAAACACGGACGAGTGTTGAAAGACCACGGACGAGTGTCTACACGTTCTAAGATCAATACGAACGAGTATTGATTAACCTAAAACCAACACGGACGAGTGTTGAAAGATGACGGACGAGTGTCTACATGTTCTAGGATCAATACGAACGAGTATTGATTAACTTAAAAGAAACACAGACGAGTGTTGAAAGACCACGAACGAGTGTCTACACGTTCTAGGATCAATACGAACGAGTATTGATTAACTTGAAATAAACACAGACGAGTGTTGAAAGACCACGGACGAGTGTCTGTACGTTCTAGGATCAATACGAGCGAGTATTGATTAACCTGAAACAAACACAGACGAGTGTTGAAAGACCAAGGACGAGTGTCTGCACGTTCTAGGATCAATACGAACGAGTATTGATTAACCTGAAACAAACACGGACAAGTGTTGAAAGACTGCGGATGAGTGTCTACGCGTTATGGATTCAATACGAACGAGTATTGTTTAACCTGAAACAAACACGGACGATTGTTGAAAGATCACAGATGTGTGTCTACACATTCTAGGATCAATACGAACGAGTATTGATTAACCTGAAACAAACACGGACGAGTGTAGAAAAACCACAGACGAGTGTCTACATGTTCTATGATCAATACGAACGAGTATTGATTAGCCTAAAACAAACACGGACGAGTGTTGAAAGACCACGGACGAGTGTCTACACATTCTAGGATCAATACGAATGAGTATTGATTAACCTAAAACAAACACGGACGAGTGTTGAAAGACAACGGACGAGTGTCTACACGTTCTAAGATCAATACGAACGAGTATTGATTAACCTGAAACAAACACGGACGAGTGTTGAAAGACCACGGACGAGTGTCTATACGTTCTAGGATCAATACGAGCGAGTATTGATTAACCTGAAACAAACACGGACGAGTGTTGGAAGACCAAGGACGAGTATCTACACGTTCTAGGATCAATACGAACGAGTATTGATTAACCTGAAACAAACACGGATGAGTGTTGAAAGACCATGAGCGAGTGTCTACACGTTCTAGGATCAATATGAACTAGTATTGATTAACTTGATATAAAAACAGACGAGTGTTGAAAGACCACGGACGAGTGTCTACACATTCTAGGATCAATACGAGCGAGTATTGATTAACCTGAAACAAACACGGACGAGTGTTGAAAGACCATAGATGAGTGTCTACACGTTCTAGGATCAATACGAACGAGTATTGAATAACCTGAAACAAACACGGATGAGTGTTAAATGACCACAGACGAATGTCTACACATTCTGGGATCAATTTGAACGAGTATTGATTAGCCTGAAACAAACACGGACGAGTGTTGAAAGACCACGGACGAGTGTCTACACGTTATAGGATCAATACGAACGAGTATTGATTAACCTGAAACAAACACGGACGAGTGTTGAAAGACCACGGACGAGTGTCTACACGTTCTAAGATCAATACGAACGAGTATTGATTAACCTAAAACCAACACGGACGAGTGTTGAAAGATGACGGACGAGTGTCTACACGTTCTAGGATCAATACGAACGAGTATTGATTAACTTAAAAGAAACACAGACGAGTGTTGAAAGACCACGAACGAGTGTCTACACGTTCTAGGATCAATACGAACGAGTATTGATTAACTTGAAATAAACACAGACGAGTGTTGAAAGACCACGGACGAGTGTCTGTACGTTCTAGGATCAATACGAGCGAGTATTGATTAACCTGAAACAAACACAGACGAGTGTTGAAAGACCAAGGACGAGTGTCTGCACGTTCTAGGATCAATACGAACGAGTATTGATTAACCAGAAACAAACACGGACAAGTGTTGAAAGACTGCGGATGAGTGTCTACGCGTTATGGATTCAATACGAACGAGTATTGTTTAACCTGAAACAAACACGGACGATTGTTGAAAGATCACAGATGTGTGTCTACACATTCTAGGATCAATACGAACGAGTATTGATTAACCTGAAACAAACACGGACGAGTGTAGAAAAACAACAGACGAGTGTCTACATGTTCTATGATCAATACGAACGAGTATTGATTAGCCTAAAACAAACACGGACGAGTGTTGAAAGACCACGGACGAGTGTCTACACATTCTAGGATCAATACGAATGAGTATTGATTAACCTAAAACAAACACGGACGAGTGTTGAAAGACAACGGACGAGTGTCTACACGTTCTAAGATCAATACGAACGAGTATTGATTAACCTGAAACAAACACGGACGAGTGTTGAAAGACCACGGACGAGTGTCTACACATTCTAAGATCAATACGAACCAGTATTGATTAACCTGAAACAAACACGGATGAGTGTTGAAAGACCATGAACGAGTGTCTACACGTTCTAAGATCAATACGAACGAGTATTGATTAACCTGAAACAAACACGGACGAGTGTTGAAAGACCACAGACGAGTGTCTACACGTTCTAGGATCAATACGAACGAGTATTGATTAACTTAAAACAAACACGGACGAGTGTTGAAAGACCACGAACGAGTGTCTACACGTTCTAGGATCAATACGAACGAGTATTGATTAACATGAAATAAACACAGACGAGTGTTGAAAGACCACGGACGAGTATCTGTACGTTCTAGGATCAATACGAGCGAGTATTGATTAACCTGAAACAAACACAGACGAGTGTTGAAAGACCAAGGACGAGTGTCTACACGTTCTAGGATCAATACGAACGAGTATTGATTAACCTGAAACAAACACGGACAAGTGTTGAAAGACTGCGGATGAGTGTCTACGCGTTATGGATTCAATACGAACGAGTATTGTTTAACCTAAAACAAACACCGACGATTGTTGAAAGATCACAGATGTGTGTCTACACATTCTAGGATCAATACGAAAGAGTATTGATTAACCTGAAACAAACACGGACGAGTGTAAAAAAACCACAGACGAGTGTCTACATGTTCTAGGATCAATACGAACGAGTATTGATCAGCCTAAAACAAACACGCACGAGTGTTGAAAGACTACGGACGAGTGTCTACACATTCTAGGATCAATACGAATGAGTATTGATTAACCTAAAACAAACACGGACGAGTGTTGAAAGACCACGAACGAGTGTCTACACGTTCTAGGATCAATACGAGCGAGTATTGAATAACCTGAAACAAACACGGACGAGTCTTAAAAGACCACAGACGAGTGTCTACACATTCTGGGATCAATACGAACAAGTATTGATTAGCCTGAAACAAACACGGACGAGTGTTGAAAGACCACGGACGAGTGTCTACACGTTATAGGATCAATACGAACGAGTATTGATTAACCTGAAACAAACACGGACGAGTGTTGAAAGACCACGGACGAGTGTCTACACGTTCTAAGATCAATACGAACGAGTATTGATTAACCTGAAACAAACACGGACGAGTGTTGAAAGACCACGGACGAGTGTCTACACGTTCTAGGATCAATACAAACGAGTATTGATTAACTTAAAACAAACATGGACGAGTGTTGAAAGACCACGAACGAGTGTCTACACGTTCTAGGATCAATACGAACGAGTATTGATTAACATGAAATAAACACGGACGAGTGTTGAAAGACCACGGACGAGTGTCTGTACGTTCTAGGATCAATACGAGCGAGTATTGATTAACCTGAAACAAACACAGACGAGTGTTGAAAGACCAAGGACGAGTGTCTACACGTTCTAGGATCGATACGAACGAGTATTGATTAACCTGAAACAAACACGGACAAGTGTTGAAAGACTGCGGATGAGTGTCTACGCGTTATGGATTCAATACGAACCAGTATTGATTAGCCTAAAACAAACACGGACGAGTGTTGAAAGACCACGGACGAGTGTCTACACATTCTAGGATCAATACGAATGAGTATTGATTAACCTGAAACAAACATGGACGGGTGTTGAAAGACCACAGAGGAGTGTCTACACGTTCTAGGATCAATACGAACGGGTATTGATTAACCTAAAATAAACACGGACGAGTGTTGAAAGCCCATGGACGAGTGTCTACATGTTCTAGGATCAATACGAGCGAGTATTGATTAACCTGAAACAAACACGGACGAGTGTTGGAAAACCAAGGACGAGTATCTACACGTTCTAGGATCATTACGAACGAGTATTGATTAACCTGAAACAAACACGGATGAGTGTTGAAAGACCATGAGCGAGAGACTACACGTTCTAGGATCAATACGAACGAGTATTGATTAACCTGAAACAAACACGGACGAGTGTTGAAAGACCACAGACGAGTGTCTACACATTCTAAGATCAATACGAACCAGTATTGATTAACCTAAAACAAACACGGACGAGTGTTGAAAGACCATGAACGAGTGTCTACACGTTCTAAGATCAATACGAACGAGTATTGATTAACCTGAAACAAACACGGACGAGTGTTGAAAGACCACGGACGAGTGTCTACACGTTCTAGGATCAATACGAACGAGTATTGATTAACTTAAAACAAACACGGACGAGTGTTGAAAGACCACGAACGAGTGTCTACACGTTCTAGGATCAATACGAACGAGTATTGATTAACATGAAATAAACACGGACGAGTGTTGAAAGACCACGGACGAGTGTCTGTACGTTCTAGGATCAATACGAGCGAGTATTGATTAACCTGAAACAAACACAGACGAGTGTTGAAAGACCAAGGACGAGTGTCTACACGTTCTAGGATCGATACGAACGAGTATTGATTAACCTGAAACAAACACGGACAAGTGTTGAAAGACTGCGGATGAGTATCTACGCGTTATGGATTCAATACGAACGAGTATTGATTAGCCTAAAACAAACATGGACGAGTGTTGAAAGACCACGGACGAGTGTCTACACATTCTAGGATCAATACGAATGAGTATTGATTAACCTGAAACAAACATGGACGGGTGTTGAAAGACCACAGACGAGTGTCTACACATTCTAGGATCAATACGAACGGGTATTGATTAACCTAAAATAAACACGGACGAGTGTTGAAAGCCCATGGACGAGTGTCTACATGTTCTAGGATCAATACGAGCGAGTATTGATTAACCTGAAACAAACACGGACGAGTGTTGGAAAACCAAGGACGAGTATCTACACGTTCTAGGATCAATACGAACGAGTATTGATTAACCTGAAACAAACACGGATGAGTGTTGAAAGACCATGAGCGAGAGACTACACGTTCTAGGATCAATACGAACGAGTATTGATTAACCTGAAACAAACACGGACGAGTGTTGAAAGACCACAGACGAGTGTCTACACATTCTAAGATCAATACGAACCAGTATTGATTAACCTGAAACAAACACGGACGAGTGTTGAAAGACCATGAACGAGTGTCTACACGTTCTAAGATCAATACGAACGAGTATTGATTAACCTTAAACAAACACGGACGAGTGTTGAAAGACCACGGACGAGTGTCTACACGTTCTAGGATCAATACGAACGAGTATTGATTAACTTAAAACAAACACGGACGAGTGTTGAAAGACCAGGAACGAGTGTCTACACGTTCTAGGATCAATACGAACGAGTATTGATTAACATGAAATAAACACAGACGAGTGTTGAAAGACCACAGACGAGTATCTGTACGTTCTAGGATCAATACGAGCGAGTATTGATTAACCTAAAACAAACACAGACGAGTGTTGAAAGACCAAGGACGAGTGTCTACACGTTCTAGGATCAATACGAGCGAGTATTGATTAACCTGAAACAAACACGGACGAGTGTTGGAAAACCAAGGACGAGTATCTACACGTTCTAGGATCAATACGAACGAGTATTGATTAACCTGAAACAAACACGGATGAGTGTTGAAAGACCATGAGCGAGAGACTACACGTTCTAGGATCAATACGAACGAGTATTGATTAACCTGAAACAAACACGGACGAGTGTTGAAAGACCACAGACGAGTGTCTACACATTCTAAGATCAATACGAACCAGTATTGATTAACCTGAAACAAACACGGACGAGTGTTGAAAGACCATGAACGAGTGTCTACACGTTCTAAGATCAATACGAACGAGTATTGATTAACCTTAAACAAACACGGACGAGTGTTGAAAGACCACGGACGAGTGTCTACACGTTCTAGGATCAATACGAACGAGTATTGATTAACTTAAAACAAACACGGACGAGTGTTGAAAGACCACGGACGAGTGTCTACACGTTATAGGATCAATACGAACGAGTATTGATTAACCTGAAACAAACACGGACGAGTGTTGAAAGACCATAGATGAGTGTCTACACGTTCTAGGATCAATACGAACGAGTATTGAATAACCTGAAACAAACACGGATGAGTGTTAAATGACCACAGACGAATGTCTACACATTCTGGGATCAATTTGAACGAGTATTGATTAGCCTGAAACAAACACGGACGAGTGTTGAAAGACCACGGACGAGTGTCTACACGTTATAGGATCAATACGAACGAGTATTGATTAACCTGAAACAAACACGGACGAGTGTTGAAAGACCACGGACGAGTGTCTACACGTTCTAAGATCAATACGAACGAGTATTGATTAACCTAAAACCAACACGGACGAGTGTTGAAAGATGACGGACGAGTGTCTACATGTTCTAGGATCAATACGAACGAGTATTGATTAACTTAAAAGAAACACAGACGAGTGTTGAAAGACCACGAACGAGTGTCTACACGTTCTAGGATCAATACGAACGAGTATTGATTAACTTGAAATAAACACAGACGAGTGTTGAAAGACCACGGACGAGTGTCTGTACGTTCTAGGATCAATACGAGCGAGTATTGATTAACCTGAAACAAACACAGACGAGTGTTGAAAGACCAAGGACGAGTGTCTGCACGTTCTAGGATCAATACGAACGAGTATTGATTAACCTGAAACAAACACGGACAAGTGTTGAAAGACTGCGGATGAGTGTCTACGCGTTATGGATTCAATACGAACGAGTATTGTTTAACCTGAAACAAACACGGACGATTGTTGAAAGATCACAGATGTGTGTCTACACATTCTAGGATCAATACGAACGAGTATTGATTAACCTGAAACAAACACGGACGAGTGTAGAAAAACCACAGACGAGTGTCTACATGTTCTATGATCAATACGAACGAGTATTGATTAGCCTAAAACAAACACGGACGAGTGTTGAAAGACCACGGACGAGTGTCTACACATTCTAGGATCAATACGAATGAGTATTGATTAACCTAAAACAAACACGGACGAGTGTTGAAAGACAACGGACGAGTGTCTACACGTTCTAAGATCAATACGAACGAGTATTGATTAACCTGAAACAAACACGGACGAGTGTTGAAAGACCACGGACGAGTGTCTATACGTTCTAGGATCAATACGAGCGAGTATTGATTAACCTGAAACAAACACGGACGAGTGTTGGAAGACCAAGGACGAGTATCTACACGTTCTAGGATCAATACGAACGAGTATTGATTAACCTGAAACAAACACGGATGAGTGTTGAAAGACCATGAGCGAGTGTCTACACGTTCTAGGATCAATATGAACTAGTATTGATTAACTTGATATAAAAACAGACGAGTGTTGAAAGACCACGGACGAGTGTCTACACATTCTAGGATCAATACGAGCGAGTATTGATTAACCTGAAACAAACACGGACGAGTGTTGAAAGACCATAGATGAGTGTCTACACGTTCTAGGATCAATACGAACGAGTATTGAATAACCTGAAACAAACACGGATGAGTGTTAAATGACCACAGACGAATGTCTACACATTCTGGGATCAATTTGAACGAGTATTGATTAGCCTGAAACAAACACGGACGAGTGTTGAAAGACCACGGACGAGTGTCTACACGTTATAGGATCAATACGAACGAGTATTGATTAACCTGAAACAAACACGGACGAGTGTTGAAAGACCACGGACGAGTGTCTACACGTTCTAAGATCAATACGAACGAGTATTGATTAACCTAAAACCAACACGGACGAGTGTTGAAAGATGACGGACGAGTGTCTACACGTTCTAGGATCAATACGAATGAGTATTGATTAACTTAAAAGAAACACAGACGAGTGTTGAAAGACCACGAACGAGTGTCTACACGTTCTAGGATCAATACGAACGAGTATTGATTAACTTGAAATAAACACAGACGAGTGTTGAAAGACCACGGACGAGTGTCTGTACGTTCTAGGATCAATACGAGCGAGTATTGATTAACCTGAAACAAACACAGACGAGTGTTGAAAGACCAAGGACGAGTGTCTGCACGTTCTAGGATCAATACGAACGAGTATTGATTAACCAGAAACAAACACGGACAAGTGTTGAAAGACTGCGGATGAGTGTCTACGCGTTATGGATTCAATACGAACGAGTATTGTTTAACCTGAAACAAACACGGACGATTGTTGAAAGATCACAGATGTGTGTCTACACATTCTAGGATCAATACGAACGAGTATTGATTAACCTGAAACAAACACGGACGAGTGTAGAAAAACCACAGACGAGTGTCTACATGTTCTATGATCAATACGAACGAGTATTGATTAGCCTAAAACAAACACGGACGAGTGTTGAAAGACCACGGACGAGTGTCTACACATTCTAGGATCAATACGAATGAGTATTGATTAACCTAAAACAAACACGGACGAGTGTTGAAAGACAACGGACGAGTGTCTACACGTTCTAAGATCAATACGAACGAGTATTGATTAACCTGAAACAAACACGGACGAGTGTTGAAAGACCACGGACGAGTGTCTACACATTCTAAGATCAATACGAACCAGTATTGATTAACCTGAAACAAACACGGATGAGTGTTGAAAGACCATGAACGAGTGTCTACACGTTCTAAGATCAATACGAACGAGTATTGATTAACCTGAAACAAACACGGACGAGTGTTGAAAGACCACAGACGAGTGTCTACACGTTCTAGGATCAATACGAACGAGTATTGATTAACTTAAAACAAACACGGACGAGTGTTGAAAGACCACGAACGAGTGTCTACACGTTCTAGGATCAATACGAACGAGTATTGATTAACATGAAATAAACACAGACGAGTGTTGAAAGACCACGGACGAGTATCTGTACGTTCTAGGATCAATACGAGCGAGTATTGATTAACCTGAAACAAACACAGACGAGTGTTGAAAGACCAAGGACGAGTGTCTACACGTTCTAGGATCAATACGAACGAGTATTGATTAACCTGAAACAAACACGGACAAGTGTTGAAAGACTGCGGATGAGTGTCTACGCGTTATGGATTCAATACGAACGAGTATTGTTTAACCTAAAACAAACACCGACGATTGTTGAAAGATCACAGATGTGTGTCTACACATTCTAGGATCAATACGAAAGAGTATTGATTAACCTGAAACAAACACGGACGAGTGTAAAAAAACCACAGACGAGTGTCTACATGTTCTAGGATCAATACGAACGAGTATTGATCAGCCTAAAACAAACACGCACGAGTGTTGAAAGACTACGGACGAGTGTCTACACATTCTAGGATCAATACGAATGAGTATTGATTAACCTAAAACAAACACGGACGAGTGTTGAAAGACCACGAACGAGTGTCTACACGTTCTAGGATCAATACGAGCGAGTATTGAATAACCTGAAACAAACACGGACGAGTCTTAAAAGACCACAGACGAGTGTCTACACATTCTGGGATCAATACGAACAAGTATTGATTAGCCTGAAACAAACACGGACGAGTGTTGAAAGACCACGGACGAGTGTCTACACGTTATAGGATCAATACGAATGAGTATTGATTAACCAGAAACAAACACGGACGAGTGTTGAAAGACCACGGACGAGTGTCTACACGTTCTAAGATCAATACGAACGAGTATTGATTAACCTGAAACAAACACGGACGAGTGTTGAAAGACCACGGACGAGTGTCTACACGTTCTAGGATCAATACAAACGAGTATTGATTAACTTAAAACAAACATGGACGAGTGTTGAAAGACCACGAACGAGTGTCTACACGTTCTAGGATCAATACGAACGAGTATTGATTAACATGAAATAAACACGGACGAGTGTTGAAAGACCACGGACGAGTGTCTGTACGTTCTAGGATCAATACGAGCGAGTATTGATTAACCTGAAACAAACACAGACGAGTGTTGAAAGACCAAGGACGAGTGTCTACACGTTCTAGGATCGATACGAATGAGTATTGATTAACCTGAAACAAACACGGACAAGTGTTGAAAGACTGCGGATGAGTGTCTACGCGTTATGGATTCAATACGAACGAGTATTGATTAGCCTAAAACAAACACGGACGAGTGTTGAAAGACCACGGACGAGTGTCTACACATTCTAGGATCAATACGAATGAGTATTGATTAACCTGAAACAAACATGGACGGGTGTTGAAAGACCACAGAGGAGTGTCTACACGTTCTAGGATCAATACGAACGGGTATTGATTAACCTAAAATAAACACGGACGAGTGTTGAAAGCCCATGGACGAGTGTCTACATGTTCTAGGATCAATACGAGCGAGTATTGATTAACCTGAAACAAACACGGACGAGTGTTGGAAAACCAAGGACGAGTATCTACACGTTCTAGGATCATTACGAACGAGTATTGATTAACCTGAAACAAACACGGATGAGTGTTGAAAGACCATGAGCGAGAGACTACACGTTCTAGGATCAATACGAACGAGTATTGATTAACCTGAAACAAACACGGACGAGTGTTGAAAGACCACAGACGAGTGTCTACACATTCTAAGATCAATACGAACCAGTATTGATTAACCTAAAACAAACACGGACGAGTGTTGAAAGACCATGAACGAGTGTCTACACGTTCTAAGATCAATACGAACGAGTATTGATTAACCTGAAACAAACACGGACGAGTGTTGAAAGACCACGGACGAGTGTCTACACGTTCTAGGATCAATACGAACGAGTATTGATTAACTTAAAACAAACACGGACGAGTGTTGAAAGACCACGAACGAGTGTCTACACGTTCTAGGATCAATACGAACGAGTATTGATTAACATGAAATAAACACGGACGAGTGTTGAAAGACCACGGACGAGTGTCTGTACGTTCTAGGATCAATACGAGCGAGTATTGATTAACCTGAAACAAACACAGACGAGTGTTGAAAGACCAAGGACGAGTGTCTACACGTTCTAGGATCGATACGAACGAGTATTGATTAACCTGAAACAAACACGGACAAGTGTTGAAAGACTGCGGATGAGTATCTACGCGTTATGGATTCAATACGAACGAGTATTGATTAGCCTAAAACAAACATGGACGAGTGTTGAAAGACCACGGACGAGTGTCTACACATTCTAGGATCAATACGAATGAGTATTGATTAACCTGAAACAAACATGGACGGGTGTTGAAAGACCACAGACGAGTGTCTACACATTCTAGGATCAATACGAACGGGTATTGATTAACCTAAAATAAACACGGACGAGTGTTGAAAGCCCATGGACGAGTGTCTACATGTTCTAGGATCAATACGAGCGAGTATTGATTAACCTGAAACAAACACGGACGAGTGTTGGAAAACCAAGGACGAGTATCTACACGTTCTAGGATCAATACGAACGAGTATTGATTAACCTGAAACAAACACGGATGAGTGTTGAAAGACCATGAGCGAGAGACTACACGTTCTAGGATCAATACGAACGAGTATTGATTAACCTGAAACAAACACGGACGAGTGTTGAAAGACCACAGACGAGTGTCTACACATTCTAAGATCAATACGAACCAGTATTGATTAACCTGAAACAAACACGGACGAGTGTTGAAAGACCATGAACGAGTGTCTACACGTTCTAAGATCAATACGAACGAGTATTGATTAACCTTAAACAAACACGGACGAGTGTTGAAAGACCACGGACGAGTGTCTACACGTTCTAGGATCAATACGAACGAGTATTGATTAACTTAAAACAAACACGGACGAGTGTTGAAAGACCAGGAACGAGTGTCTACACGTTCTAGGATCAATACGAACGAGTATTGATTAACATGAAATAAACACAGACGAGTGTTGAAAGACCACAGACGAGTATCTGTACGTTCTAGGATCAATACGAGCGAGTATTGATTAACCTAAAACAAACACAGACGAGTGTTGAAAGACCAAGGACGAGTGTCTACACGTTCTAGGATCAATACGAGCGAGTATTGATTAACCTGAAACAAACACGGACGAGTGTTGGAAAACCAAGGACGAGTATCTACACGTTCTAGGATCAATACGAACGAGTATTGATTAACCTGAAACAAACACGGATGAGTGTTGAAAGACCATGAGCGAGAGACTACACGTTCTAGGATCAATACGAACGAGTATTGATTAACCTGAAACAAACACGGACGAGTGTTGAAAGACCACGGACGAGTGTCTACACATTCTAAGATCAATACGAACCAGTATTGATTAACCTGAAACAAACACGGACGAGTGTTGAAAGACCATGAACGAGTGTCTACACGTTCTAAGATCAATACGAACGAGTATTGATTAACCTGAAACAAACACGGACGAGTGTTGAAAGACCACGGACGAGTGTCTACACGTTCTAGGATCAATACGAACGAGTATTGAGTAACTTAAAACAAACACGGGCGTGTGTTGAAAGACCACGAATGAGTGTCTACACGTTCTAGGATCAATACGAACGAGTATTGATTAACATGAAATAAACACGGACGAGTTTTGAAAGACCACAGACGAGTGTCTGTACGTTCTAGGATCAATACGAGCGAGTATTGATTAACCTGAAACAAACACAGACGAGTGTTGAAAGACCAAGGATGACTGTGTCCACGTTCTAGGATCAATACGAACGAGTATTGATTAACCTGAAACAAACACGGACAAGTGTTGAAAGATTGCGGATGAGTGTCTACGCGTTATGGATTCAATACGAACGAGTATTGTTTAACCTGAAACAAACATGGACGATTGTTGAAAGATCACAGATGTGTGTCTACACATTCTAGGATCAATACGAACGAGTATTGATTAACCTGAAACAAACACGGACGAGTGTAGAAAAACCACAGACGAGTGTCTACATGTTCTAGGATCAATACGAACGAGTATTGATTAGCCTAAAACAAACACGGATGAGTGTTGAAAGACTACGGACGAGTGTCTACACATTTTATGATCAATACGAATGAGTATTGATTAACCTCAAACAAACACGGACGAGTGTTGAAAGACCACGAACGAGTGTCTACACGTTCTAGGATCAATACGAGTGAGTATTGAATAACCTGAAACAAACACGGACGAATGTTAAATGACCACAGACGAGTGTCTACACATTCTGGGATCAATACGAACGAGTATTGATTAGCCTGAAACAAACACGGACGAGTGTTGAAAGACCACGGACGAGTGTCTACACGTTATAGGATCAATACGAACAAGTATTGATTAACCTGAAACAAACACGGACGAGTGTTGAAAGACCACGGACGAGTGTCTACATGTTCTAAGATCAATACGAACGAGTATTGATTAACCTGAAACAAACACGGACGAGTGTTGAAAGACCACGGACGAGTGTCTACACGTTCTAGGATCAATACGAACGAGTATTGATTAACTTAAAACAAACACGGACGAGTGTTGAAAGACCACGAACGAGTGTCTACACGTTCTAGGATCAATACGAACGAGTATTGATTAACATGAAATAAACACGGACGAGTGTTGAAAGACCACGGACGAGTGTCTGTACGTTCTAGGATCAATACGAGCGAGTATTGATTAACCTGAAACAAACACAGACGAGTGTTGAAAGACCAAGGACGAGTGTCTACACGTTCTAGGATCAATACGAACGAGTATTTATTTGCCTGAAACAAACACGGACAAGTGTTGAAAGACTGCGGATGAGTGTCTACGCGTTATGGATTCAATACGAACGAGTATTGTTTAACCTTAAACAAACACGGACGATTGTTGAAAGATCACAGATGTGTGTCTACACATTCTAGGATCAATACGAACGAGTATTGATTAACCTGAAACAAACACGGACGAGTGTAGAAAAACCACAGACGAGTGTCTACATGTTCTAGGATCAATACGAACGAGTATTGATTAGCCTAAAACAAACACGGATGAGTGTTGAAAGACTACGGACGAGTGTCTACACATTCTATGATCAATACGAATGAGAATTGATTAACCTAAAACAAACACGGACGAGTGTTGAAAGACCACGAACGAGTGTCTACACGTTCTAGGATCAATACGAGCGAGTATTGAATAACCTGAAACAAACACGGACGAGTGTTAAAAGACCACAGACGAGTGTCTACACATTTTGGGATCAATACGAACGAGTATTGATTAGCCTGAAACAAACACGGACGAGTGTTGAAAGACCACGGACGAGTGTCTACACGTTATAGGATCAATACGAACGAGTATTGATTAACCTGAAACAAACATGGACAAGTGTTGAAAGACTGCGGATGAGTGTCTACGCGTTATGGATTCAATACGAATGAGTATTGATTAACCTGAAACAAACACGGACGATTGTTGAAAGATCACAGATGTGTGTCTACACATTCTAGGATCAATACGAACGAGTATTGATTAACCTGAAACAAACACGGACGAGTGTAGAAAAACCACAGACGAGTGTCTACATGTTCTAGGATCAATACGAACGAGTATTGATTAGCCTAAAACAAACACGGACGAGTGTTGAAAGACCACGGACGAGTGTCTACACATTCTAGGATTAATACGAATGAGTATTGATTAACCTGAAACAAACATGGACGGGTGTTGAAAGACCACAGACGAGTGTCTACACGTTCTAGGATCAATACGAACGGGTATTGATTAACCTAAAATAAACACGGACGAGTGTTGAAAGCATATGGACGAGTGTCTACATGTTCTAGGATCAATACGAGCGAGTATTGATTAACCTGAAACAAACACGGACGAGTGTTGGAAAACCAAGGACGAGTATCTACACGTTCTAGGATCAATACGAACGAGTATTGATTAACCTGAAACAAACACGGATGAGTGTTGAAAGACCATGAGCGAGAGACTACACGTTCTAGGATCAATACGAACGAGTATTGATTAACCTGAAACAAACACGGACGAGTGTTGAAAGACCACGGACGAGTGTCTACACATTCTAAGATCAATACGAACCAGTATTGATAAACCTGAAACAAACACGGACGAGTGTTGAAAGACCATGAACGAGTGTCTACACGTTCTAAGATCAATACGAACGATTATTGATTAACCTGAAACAAACACGGACGAGTGTTGAAAGACCACGGACGAGTGTCTACACGTTCTAGGATCAATACGAACGAGTATTGAGTAACTTAAAACAAACACGGGCGTGTGTTGAAAGACCACGAATGAGTGTTTACACGTTCTAGGATCAATACGAACGAGTATTGATTAACATGAAATAAACACGGACGAGTTTTGAAAGACCACAGACGAGTGTCTGTACGTTCTAGGATCAATACGAGCGAGTATTGATTAACCTGAAACAAACACAGACGAGTGTTGAAAGACCAAGGATGACTGTCTCCACGTTCTAGGATCAATACGAACGAGTATTGATTAACCTGAAACAAACACGGACAAGTGTTGAAAGACTGCGGATGAGTGTCTACGCGTTATGGATTCAATACGAACGAGTATTGTTTAACCTGAAACAAACACGGACGATTGTTTAAAGATCACAGATGTGTGTCTACACATTCTAGGATCAATACGAACGAGTATTGATTAACCTGAAACAAACACAGACGAGTGTAGAAAAACCACAGACGAGTGTCTACATGTTCTAGGATCAATACGAACGAGTATTGATTAGCCTAAAACAAACACGGATGAGTGTTGAAAGACTACGGACGAGTGTCTACACATTCTATGATCAATACGAATGAGTATTGATTAACCTAAAACAAACACGGACGAGTGTTGAAAGACCACGAACGAGTGTCTACACGTTCTAGGATCAATACGAGTGAGTATTGAATAACCTGAAACAAACACGGACGAGTGTTAAATGACCACAGACGAGTGTCTACACATTCTGGGATCAATACGAACGAGTATTGATTAGCCTGAAACAAACACGGACGAGTGTTGAAAGACCACGGACGAGTGTCTACACGTTATAGGATCAATACGAACAAGTATTGATTAACCTGAAACAAACACGGACGAGTGTTGAAAGACCACGGACGAGTGTCTACACGTTCTAAGATCAATACGAACGAGTATTGATTAACCTGAAACAAACACGGACGAGTGTTGAAAGACCACGGACGAGTGTCTACACGTTCTAGGATCAATACGAACGAGTATTGATTAACTTAAAACAAACACGGACGAGTGTTGAAAGACCACGAACGAGTGTCTACACGTTCTAGGATCAATACGAACGAGTATTGATTAACATGAAATAAACACGGACGAGTGTTGAAAGACCACGGACGAGTGTCTGTACGTTCTAGGATCAATACGAGCGAGTATTGATTAACCTGAAACAAACACAGACGAGTGTTGAAAGACCAAGGACGAGTGTCTACACGTTCTAGGATCAATACGAACGAGTATTGATTAACCTGAAACAAACACGGACAAGTGTTGAAAGACTGCGGATGAGTGTCTACGCGTTATGGATTCAATACGAACGAGTATTGTTTAACCTGAAACAAACACGGACGATTGTTGAAAGATCACAGATGTGTGTCTACACATTCTAGGATCAATACGAACGAGTATTGATTAACCTGAAACAAACACGGACGAGTGTAGAAAAACCACAGACGAGTGTCTACATGTTCTAAGATCAATACGAACGAGTATTGATTAGCCTAAAACAAACACGGACGAGTGTTGAAAGACCACGGACGAGTGTCTACACTTTCTAGGATCAATACGAATGAGTATTGATTAACCTGAAACAAACACGGATGAGTGTTGGAAGACCAAGGACGAGTGTCTACACGTTCTAGGATCAATACGAACGAGTATTGATTAACCTGAAACAAACACAGACGAGTGTAGAAAAACCACAGACGAGTGTCTACATGTTCTAGGATCAATACGAACGAGTATTGATTAGCCTAAAACAAACACGGACGAGTGTTGAAAGACTACGGACGAGTGTCTACACATTCTATGATCAATACGAATGAGTATTGATTAACCTGAAACAAACATGGACGGGTGTTGAAATACCACAGACGAGTGTCTACACGTTCTAGGATCAATACGAACGGGTATTGATTAACCTAAAATAAACACGGACGAGTGTTGAAAGCCCATGGACGAGTGTCTACACATTCTGGGATCAATACGAACGAGTATTGATTAGCCTGAAACAAACACGGACGAGTGTTGAAAGACCACGGACGAGTGTCTACACGTTATAGGATCAATACGAACGAGTATTGATTAACCTGAAACAAACACGGACAAGTGTTGAAAGACTGCGGATGAGTGTCTACGCGTTATGGATTCAATACGAACGAGTATTGTTTAACTTGAACGAAACACGGACGATTGTTGAATGATCACAGATGTGTGTCTACACATTCTAGGATCAATACGAACGAGTATTGATTAACCTGAAACAAACACGGACGAGTGTAGAAAAACCACAGACGAGTGTCTACATGTTCTAGGATCAATACGAACGAGTATTGATTAGCCTAAAACAAACACGGACGAGTGTTGAAAGACCACGGACGAGTGTCAACACATTCTAGGATTAATACGAATGAGTATTGATTAACCTGAAACAAACATGGACGGGTGTTGAAAGACCACAGACGAGTGTCTACACGTTCTAGGATCAATACGAACGGGTATTGATTAACCTAAAATAAACACGGACGAGTGTTGAAAGCATATGGACGAGTGTCTACATGTTCTAGGATCAATACGAGCGAGTATTGATTAACCTGAAACAAACACGGACGAGTGTTGGAAAACCAAGGACGAGTATCTACACGTTCTAGGATCAATACGAACGAGTATTGATTAACCTGAAACAAACACGGATGAGTGTTGAAAGACCATGAGCGAGAGACTACACGTTCTAGGATAAATACGAACGAGTATTGATTAACCTGAAACAAACACGGACGAGTGTTGAAAGACCACGGACGAGTGTCTACACATTCTAAGATCAATACAAACCAGTATTGATTAACCTGAAACAAACACGGACGAGTGTTGAAAGACCATGAACGAGTGTCTACACGTTCTAAGATCAATACGAACGATTATTGATTAACCTGAAACAAACACAGACGAGTGTTGAAAGACCACGGACGAGTGTCTACACGTTCTAGGATCAATACGAACGAGTATTGATTAACTTAAAACAAACACGGGCGTGTGTTGAAAGACCACGAATGAGTGTCTACACGTTCTAGGATCAATACGAACGAGTATTGATTAACATGAAATAAACACGGACGAGTTTTGAAAGACCACAGACGAGTGTCTGTACGTTCTAGGATCAATACGAACGAGTATTGATTAACCTGAAACAAACACAGACGAGTGTTGAAAGACCAAGGATGACTGTCTCCACGTTCTAGGATCAATACGAACGAGTACTGATTAACCTGAAACAAACACGGACAAGTGTTGAAAGACTGCGGATGAGTGTCTACGCATTATGGATTCAATACGAACGAGTATTGTTTAACCTGAAACAAACACGGACGATTGTTGAAAGATCACAGATGTGTGTCTACACATTCTAGGATCAATACGAACGAGTATTGATTAACCTGAAACAGACACGGACGAGTGTAGAAAAACCACAGACGAGTGTCTACATGTTCTAGGATCAATACGAACGAGTATTGATTAGCCTAAAACAAACACGGATGAGTGTTGAAAGACTACGGACGAGTGTCTACACATTCTATGATCAATACGAATGAGTATTGATTAACCTAAAACAAACACGGACGAGTGTTGAAAGACCACGAACGAGTGTCTACACGTTCTAGGATCAATACGAGCGAGTATTGAATAACCTGAAACAAACACGGACGAGTGTTAAATGACCACAGACGAGTGTCTACACATTCTGGGATCAATACGAACGAGTATTGATTAGCCTGAAACAAACACGGACGAGTGTTGAAAGACCACAGACGAGTGTCTACACGTTATAGGATCAATACGAACGAGTATTGATTAACCTGAAACAAACACGGACGAGTGTTGAAAGACCACGGACGAGTGTCTACACGTTCTAAGATCAATACGAACGAGTATTGATTAACCTGAAACAAACACGGACGAGTGTTGAAAGACCACGGACGAGTGTCTACACGTTCTAGGATCAATACGAACGAGTATTGATTAACTTAAAACAAACACGGACGAGTGTTGAAAGACCACGAACGAGTGTCTACACGTTCTAGGATCAATACGAACGAGTATTGATTAACATGAAATAAACACGGACGAGTGTTGAAAGACCACGGACGAGTGTCTGTACGTTCTAGGATCAATACGAGCGAGTATTGATTAACCTGAAACAAACACAGACGAGTGTTGAAAGACCAAGGACGAGTGTCTACACGTTCTAGGATCAATACGAACGAGTATTGATTAACCTGAAACAAACACGGACAAGTGTTGAAAGACCGCGGATGAGTGTCTACGCGTTATGGATTCAATACGAACGAGTATTGTTTAACCTGAAACAAACACGGACGATTGTTGAAAGATCACAGATGTGTGTCTACACATTCTAGGATCAATACGAACGAGTATTGATTAACCTGAAACAAACACGGACGAGTGTAGAAAAACCACAGACGAGTGTCTACATGTTCTAGGATCAATACGAACGAGTATTGATTAGCCTAAAACAAACACGGATGAGTGTTGAAAGACTACGGACGAGTGTCTACACATTCTATGATCAATACGAATGAGTATTGATTAACCTAAAACAAACACGGACGAGTGTTGAAAGACCACGAACGAGTGTCTACACGTTCTAGGATCAATACGAGCGAGTATTGAATAACCTGAAACAAACACGGACGAGTGTTAAATGACCACAGACGAGTGTCTACACATTCTGGGATCAATACGAACGAGTATTGATTAGCCTGAAACAAACACGGACGAGTGTTGAAAGACCACGGACGAGTGTCTACACGTTATAGGATCAATACGAACGAGTATTGATTAACCTGAAACAAACACGGACGAGTGTTGAAAGACCACGGACGAGTGTCTACACGTTCTAAGATCAATACGAACGAGTATTGATTAACCTGAAACAAACACGGACGAGTGTTGAAAGACCACGGACGAGTGTCTACACGTTCTAGGATCAATACGAACGAGTATTGATTAACTTAAAACAAACACGGACGAGTGTTGAAAGACCACGAACGAGTGTCTACACGTTCTAGGATCAATACGAACGAGTATTGATTAACATGAAATAAACACGGACGAGTGTTGAAAGACCACGGACGAGTGTCTGTACGTTCTAGGATCAATACGAGCGAGTATTGATTAACCTGAAACAAACACAGACGAGTGTTAAAAGACCAAGGACGAGTGTCTACACGTTCTAGGATCAATACGAACGAGTATTGATTAACCTGAAACAAACACGGACAAGTGTTGAAAGACCGCGGATTTGTGTCTACGCGTTATGGATTCAATACGAACGAGTATTGTTTAACCTGAAACAAACACGGACGATTGTTGAAAGATCACAGATGTGTGTCTACACATTCTAGGATCAATACGAACGAGTATTGATTAACCTGAAATAAACACGGACGAGTGTAGAAAAACCACAGACGAGTGTCTACATGTTCTAGGATCAATACGAACGAGTATTGATTAGCCTAAAACAAACACGGACGAGTGTTGAAAGACCACGGACGAGTGTCTACACTTTCTAGGATCAATACGAATGAGTATTGATTAACCTGAAACAAACATGGACGGGTGTTGAAAGACCACAGACGAGTGTCTACACGTTCTAGGATCAATACGAACGGGTATTGATTAACCTAAAATAAACACGGACGAGTGTTGAAAGCCCATGGACGAGTGTCTATACGTTCTAGGATCAATACGAATGAGTATTGATTAACCTGAAACAAACACGGACGAGTGTTGGAAGACCAAGGACGAGTGTCTACACGTTCTAGGATCAATACGAACGAGTATTGATTAACCTGAAACAAACACAGACGAGTGTAGAAAAACCACAGACGAGTGTCTACATGTTCTAGGATCAATACGAACGAGTATTGAGTAGCCTAAAACAAACACGGACGAGTGTTGAAAGACTACGGACGAGTGTCTACACATTCTATGATCAATACGAATGAGTATTGATTAACCTGAAACAAACATGGACGGGTGTTGAAAGACCACAGACGAGTGTCTACACGTTCTAGGATCAATACGAACGGGTATTGATTAACCTAAAATAAACACGGACGAGTGTTGAAAGCCCATGGACGAGTGTCTATACGTTCTAGGATCAATACGAGCGAGTATTGATTAACCTGAAACAAACACGGATGAGTGTTAGAAGACCAAGGACGAGTGTCTACACGTTCTAGGATCAATACGAACGAGTATTGATTAACCTGAAACAAACACAGACGAGTGTAGAAAAACCACAGACGAGTGTCTACATGTTCTAGGATCAATACGAACGAGTATTGATTAGCCTAAAACAAACACGGACGAGTGTTGAAAGACTACGGACGAGTGTCTACACATTCTAGGATCAATACGAATGAGTATTGATTAACCTAAAACAAACACGGACGAGTGTTGAAAGACCACGAACGAGTGTCTACACGTTCTAGGATTAATACGAGCGAGTATTGAATAACCTGAAACAAACACGGACGAGTGTTAAAAGACCACAGACGAGTGTCTACACATTCTGGGATCAATACGAACGAGTATTGATTAGCCTGAAACAAACACGGACGAGTGTTGAAAGACCACGGACGAGTGTCTACACGTTCTAAGATCAATACGAACGAGTATTGATTAACCTTAAACAAACACAGACGAGTGTTGAAAGACCACGGACGAGTGTCTACACGTTCTAGGATCAATACGAACGAGTATTGATTAACTTAAAACAAACACGGACGAGTGTTGAAAGACCACGAACGAGTGTCTACACGTTCTAGGACCAATACGAACGAGTATTGATTAACATGAAATAAACACGAACGAGTGTTGAAAGACCACGGACGAGTGTCTGTACGTTCTAGGATCAATACGAGCGAGTATTGATTAACCTGAAACAAACACAGACGAGTGTTGAAAGCCCAAGGACGAGTGTCTACACGTTCTAGGATCAATACGAACGAGTATTGATTAACCTGAAACAAACACGGACAAGTGTTGAAAGACCGCGGATGAGTGTCTACGCGTTATGGATTCAATACGAACGAGTATTGTTTAACCTGAAACAAACACGGACGATTGTTGAAAGATCACAGATGTGTGTCTACACTTTCTAGGATCAATACGAACGAGTATTGATTAACCTGAAATAAACACGGACGAGTGTAGAAAAACCACAGACGAGTGTCTACATGTTCTAGGATCAATACGAACGAGTATTGATTAGCCTAAAACAAACACGGACGAGTGTTGAAAGACCACGGACGAGTGTCTACACTTTCTAGGATCAATACGAATGAGTATTGATTAACCTGAAACAAACATGGACGGGTGTTGAAAGACCACAGACGAGTGTCTACACGTTCTAGGATCAATACGAACGGGTATTGATTAACCTAAAATAAACACGGACGAGTGTTGAAAGCCCATGGACGAGTGTCTATACGTTCTAGGATCAATACGAATGAGTATTGATTAACCTGAAACAAACACGGACGAGTGTTGGAAGACCAAGGACGAGTGTCTACACGTTCTAGGATCAATACGAACGAGTATTGATTAACCTGAAACAAACACAGACGAGTGTAGAAAAACCACAGACGAGTGTCTACATGTTCTAGGATCAATACGAACGAGTATTGAGTAGCCTAAAACAAACACGGACGAGTGTTGAAAGACAACGGACGAGTGTCTACACATTCTATGATCAATACGAATGAGTATTGATTAACCTGAAACAAACATGGACGGGTGTTGAAAGACCACAGACGAGTGTCTACACGTTCTAGGATCAATACGAACGGGTATTGATTAACCTAAAATAAACACGGACGAGTGTTGAAAGCCCATGGACGAGTGTCTATACGTTCTAGGATCAATACGAGCGAGTATTGATTAACCTGAAACAAACACGGATGAGTGTTAGAAGACCAAGGACGAGTGTCTACACGTTCTAGGATCAATACGAACGAGTATTGATTAACCTGAAACAAACACAGACGAGTGTAGAAAAACCACAGACGAGTGTCTACATGTTCTAGGATCAATACGAACGAGTATTGATTAGCCTAAAACAAACACGGACGAGTGTTGAAAGACTACGGACGAGTGTCTACACATTCTAGGATCAATACGAATGAGTATTGATTAACCTAAAACAAACACGGACGAGTGTTGAAAGACCACGAACGAGTGTCTACACGTTCTAGGATTAATACGAGCGAGTATTGAATAACCTGAAACAAACACGGACGAGTGTTAAAAGACCACAGACGAGTGTCTACACATTCTGGGATCAATACGAACGAGTATTGATTAGCCTGAAACAAACACGGACGAGTGTTGAAAGACCACGGACGAGTGTCTACACGTTCTAAGATCAATACGAACGAGTATTGATTAACCTTAAACAAACACAGACGAGTGTTGAAAGACCACGGACGAGTGTCTACACGTTCTAGGATCAATACGAACGAGTATTGATTAACTTAAAACAAACACGGACGAGTGTTGAAAGACCACGAACGAGTGTCTACACGTTCTAGGACCAATACGAACGAGTATTGATTAACATGAAATAAACACGAACGAGTGTTGAAAGACCACGGACGAGTGTCTGTACGTTCTAGGATCAATACGAGCGAGTATTGATTGACCTGAAACAAACACAGACGAGTGTTGAAAGCCCAAGGACGAGTGTCTACACGTTCTAGGATCAATACGAACGAGTATTGATTAACCTGAAACAAACACGGACAAGTGTTGAAAGACCGCGGATGAGTGTCTACGCGTTATGGATTCAATACGAACGAGTATTGTTTAACCTGAAACAAACACGGACGATTGTTGAAAGATCACAGATGTGTGTCTACACTTTCTAGGATCAATACGAACGAGTATTGATTAACCTGAAATAAACACGGACGAGTGTAGAAAAACCACAGACGAGTGTCTACATGTTCTAGGATCAATACGAACGAGTATTGATTAGCCTAAAACAAACACGGACGAGTGTTGAAAGACCACGGACGAGTGTCTACACTTTCTAGGATCAATACGAATGAGTATTGATTAACCTGAAACAAACATGGACGGGTGTTGAAAGACCACAGACGAGTGTCTACACGTTCTAGGATCAATACGAACGGGTATTGATTAACCTAAAATAAACACGGACGAGTGTTGAAAGCCCATGGACGAGTGTCTATACGTTCTAGGATCAATACGAATGAGTATTGATTAACCTGAAACAAACACGGACGAGTGTTGGAAGACCAAGGACGAGTGTCTACACGTTCTAGGATCAATACGAACGAGTATTGATTAACCTGAAACAAACACAGACGAGTGTAGAAAAACCACAGACGAGTGTCTACATGTTCTAGGATCAATACGAACGAGTATTGAGTAGCCTAAAACAAACACGGACGAGTGTTGAAAGACTACGGACGAGTGTCTACACATTCTATGATCAATACGAATGAGTATTGATTAACCTGAAACAAACATGGACGGGTGTTGAAAGACCACAGACGAGTGTCTACACGTTCTAGGATCAATACGAACGGGTATTGATTAACCTAAAATAAACACGGACGAGTGTTGAAAGCCCATGGACGAGTGTCTATACGTTCTAGGATCAATACGAGCGAGTATTGATTAACCTGAAACAAACACGGATGAGTGTTAGAAGACCAAGGACGAGTGTCTACACGTTCTAGGATCAATACGAACGAGTATTGATTAACCTGAAACAAACACAGACGAGTGTAGAAAAACCACAGACGAGTGTCTACATGTTCTAGGATCAATACGAACGAGTATTGATTAGCCTAAAACAAACACGGACGAGTGTTGAAAGACTACGGACGAGTGTCTACACATTCTAGGATCAATACGAATGAGTATTGATTAACCTAAAACAAACACGGACGAGTGTTGAAAGACCACGAACGAGTGTCTACACGTTCTAGGATTAATACGAGCGAGTATTGAATAACCTGAAACAAACACGGACGAGTGTTAAAAGACCACAGACGAGTGTCTACACATTCTGGGATCAATACGAACGAGTATTGATTAGCCTGAAACAAACACGGACGAGTGTTGAAAGACCACGGACGAGTGTCTACACGTTCTAAGATCAATACGAACGAGTATTGATTAACCTTAAACAAACACAGACGAGTGTTGAAAGACCACGGACGAGTGTCTACACGTTCTAGGATCAATACGAACGAGTATTGATTAACTTAAAACAAACACGGACGAGTGTTGAAAGACCACGAACGAGTGTCTACACGTTCTAGGACCAATACGAACGAGTATTGATTAACATGAAATAAACACGAACGAGTGTTGAAAGACCACGGACGAGTGTCTGTACGTTCTAGGATCAATACGAGCGAGTATTGATTAACCTGAAACAAACACAGACGAGTGTTGAAAGCCCAAGGACGAGTGTCTACACGTTCTAGGATCAATACGAACGAGTATTGATTAACCTGAAACAAACACGGACAAGTGTTGAAAGACTGCGGATGAGTGTCTACGCGTTATGGATTCAATACGAATGAGTATTGTTTAACCTGAAACAAACACGGACGATTGTTGAAAGATCACAGATGTGTGTCTATACTTTCTAGGATCAATACGAACGAGTATTGATTAACCTGAAACAAACACGGACGAGTGTAGAAAAACCACAGACGAGTGTCTACATGTTCTAGGATCAATACGAACGAGTATTGATTAGCCTAAAACAAACACGGACGAGTGTTGAAAGACCACGGACGAGTGTCTACACATTCTAGGATCAATACGAATGAGTATTGATTAACCTGAAACAAACATAGACGGGTGTTGAAAGACCACAGACGAGTGTCTACACGTTCTAGGATCAATACGAACGGGTATTGATCAACCTAAAACAAACACGGACGAGTGTTGTAAGCCCATGGACGAGTGTCTATACGTTCTAGGATCAATACGAGCGAGTATTGATTAACCTGAAACAAACACAGACGAGTGTTGGAAGAACAAGGATGAGTATCTACACGTTCTAGGATCAATACGAACGAGTATTGATTAACCTGAAACAAACACAGACGAGTGTTGAAAGACCAAGGATGACTGTCTCCACGTTCTAGGATCAATACGAACGAGTATTGATTAACCTGAAACAAACACGGACAAGTGTTGAAAGACTGCGGATGAGTGTCTACGCGTAATGGATTCAATACGAACGAGTATTGTTTAACCTGAAACAAACACGGACGAATGTTGAAAGATCACAGATGTGTGTCTACACATTCTAGGATCAATACGAACGAGTATTGATTAACCTGAAACAAACACGGACGAGTGTAGAAAAACCACAGACGAGTGTCTACATGTTCTAGGATCAATACGAACGAGTATTGATTAGCCTAAAGCAAACACGGATGAGTGTTGAAAGACTACGGACGAGTGTCTACACATTCTATGATCAATACGAATGAGTATTGATTAACCTAATACAAACACGGACGAGTGTTGAAAGACCACGAACGAGTGTCTACACGTTCTAGGATCAATACGAGCGAGTATTGAATAACCTGAAACAAACACGGACGAGTGTTAAATGACCACAGACGAGTGTCTACACATTCTGGGATCAATACGAACGAGTATTGATTAGCCTGAAACAAACACGGACGAGTGTTGAAAGACCACGGACGAGTGTCTACACGTTATAGGATCAATACGAACGAGTATTGATTAACCTGAAACAAACACGGACGAGTGTTGAAAGACCACGGACGAGTGTCTACACGTTCTAAGATCAATACGAATGAGTATTGATTAACCTGAAACAAACACGGACGAGTGTTGAAAGACCACGGACGAGTGTCTACACGTTCTAGGATCAATACGAACGAGTATTGATTAACTTAAAACAAACACGGACAAGTGTTGAAAGACCACGAACGAGTGTCTACACGTTCTAGGATCAATACGAACGAGTATTGATTAACATGAAATAAACACGGACCAGTGTTGAAAGACCACAGACGAGTGTCTGTACGTTCTAGGATCAATACGAGCGAGTATTAATTAACCTGAAACAAACACAGACGAGTGTTGAAAGACCAAGGACGAGTGTCTACACGTTCTAGGATCAATACGAACGAGTATTGATTAACCTGAAACAAACACGGACAAGTGTTGAAAGACTGCGGATGAGTGTCTACGCGTTATGGATTCAATACGAACGAGTATTGTTTAACCTGAAACAAACACGGACGATTGTTGAAAGATCACAGATGTGTGTCTACACATTCTAGGATCAATACGAACGAGTATTGATTAACCTGAAATAAACACGGACGAGTGTAGAAAAACCACAGACGAGTGTCTACATGTTCTAGGATCAATACGAACGAGTATTGATTAGCCTAAAACAAACACGGACGAGTGTTGAAAGACCACGGACGAGTGTCTACACTTTCTAGGATCAATACGAATGAGTATTGATTAACCTGAAACAAACATGGACGGGTGTTGAAAGACCACAGACGAGTGTCTACACGTTCTAGGATCAATACGAACGGGTATTGATTAACCTAAAATAAACACGGACGAGTGTTGAAAGCCCATGGACGAGTGTCTATACGTTCTAGGATCAATACGAGTGAGTATTGATTAACCTGAAACAAACACGGACGAGTGTTGGAAGACCAAGGACGAGTGTCTACACGTTCTAGGATCAATACGAACGAGTATTGATTAACCTGAAACAAACACAGACGAGTGTAGAAAAACCACAGACGAGTGTCTACATGTTCTAGGATCAATACGAACGAGTATTGATTAGCCTAAAACAAACACGGACGAGTGTTGAAAGACTACGGACGAGTGTCTACACATTCTATGATCAATACGAATGAGTATTGATTAACCTAAAACAAACACGGACGAGTGTTGAAAGACCACGAACGAGTGTCTACACGTTCTAGGATTAATACGAGCGAGTATTGAATAACCTGAAACAAACACGGACGAGTGTTAAAAGACCACAGACGAGTGTCTACACATTCTGGGATCAATACGAACGAGTATTGATTAGCCTGAAACAAACACGGACGAGTGTTGAAAGACCACGGACGAGTGTCTACACGTTCTAAGATCAATACGAACGAGTATTGATTAACCTTAAACAAACACAGACGAGTGTTGAAAGACCACGGACGAGTGTCTACACGTTCTAGGATCAATACGAACGAGTATTGATTAACTTAAAACAAACACGGACGAGTGTTGAAAGACCACGAACGAGTGTCTACACGTTCTAGGACCAATACGAACGAGTATTGATTAACATGAAATAAACACGAACGAGTGTTGAAAGACCACGGACGAGTGTCTGTACGTTCTAGGATCAATACGAGCGAGTATTGATTAACCTGAAACAAACACAGACGAGTGTTGAAAGCCCAAGGACGAGTGTCTACACGTTCTAGGATCAATACGAACGAGTATTGATTAACTTGAAACAAACACGGACAAGTGTTGAAAGACCACGGACGAGTGTCTACACGTTCTAAGATCAATACGAACGAGTATTGATTAACCTGAAACAAACACGGACGAGTGTTGAAAGACCACGGACGAGTGTCTACACGTTCTAGGATCAATACGAACGAGTATTGATTAACTTAAAACAAACACGGACGAGTGTTGAAAGACCACGAACGAGTGTCTACACGTTCTAGGATCAATACGAACGAGTATTGATTAACATGAAATAAACACGGACCAGTGTTAAAAGACCACAGACGAGTGTCTGTACGTTCTAGGATCAATACGAGCGAGTATTGATTAACCTGAAACAAACACAGACGAGTGTTGAAAGACCAAGGACGAGTGTCTACACGTTCTAGGATCAATACGAACGAGTATTGATTAACCTGAAACAAACATGGACAAGTGTTGAAAGACTGCGGATGAGTGTCTACGCGTTATGGATTCAATACGAACGAGTATTGTTTAACCTGAAACAAACACGGACGATTGTTGAAAGATCACAGATGTGTGTCTACACATTCTAGGATCAATACGAACGAGTATTGATTAACCTGAAATAAACACGGACGAGTGTAGAAAAACCACAGACGAGTGTCTACATGTTCTAGGATCAATACGAACGAGTATTGATTAGCCTAAAACAAACACGGACGAGTGTTGAAAGACCACGGACGAGTGTCTACACTTTCTAGGATCAATACGAATGAGTATTGATTAACCTGAAACAAACATGGACGGGTGTTGAAAGACCACAGACGAGTGTCTACACGTTCTAGGATCAATACGAACGGGTATTGATTAACCTAAAATAAACACGGACGAGTGTTGAAAGCCCATGGACGAGTGTCTATACGTTCTAGGATCAATACGAGTGAGTATTGATTAACCTGAAACAAACACGGACGAGTGTTGGAAGACCAAGGACGAGTGTCTACACGTTCTAGGATCAATACGAACGAGTATTGATTAACCTGAAACAAACACAGACGAGTGTAGAAAAACCACAGACGAGTGTCTACATGTTCTAGGATCAATACGAACGAGTATTGATTAGCCTAAAACAAACACGGACGAGTGTTGAAAGACTACGGACGAGTGTCTACACATTCTATGATCAATACGAATGAGTATTGATTAACCTGAAACAAACATGGACGGGTGTTGAAAGACCACAGACGAGTGTCTACACGTTCTAGGATCAATACGAACGGGTATTGATTAACCTAAAATAAACACGGACGAGTGTTGAAAGCCCATGGACGAGTGTCTATACGTTCTAGGATCAATACGAGCGAGTATTGATTAACCTGAAACAAACACAGACGAGTGTAGAAAAACCACAGACGAGTGTCTACATGTTCTAGGATCAATACGAACGAGTATTGATTAGCCTAAAACAAACACGGACGAGTGTTGAAAGACTACGGACGAGTGTCTACACATTCTATGATCAATACGAATGAGTATTGATTAACCTTAAACAAACACAGACGAGTGTTGAAAGACCACGGACGAGTGTCTACACGTTCTAGGATCAATACGAACGAGTATTGATTAACTTAAAACAAACACGGACGAGTGTTGAAAGACCACGAACGAGTGTCTACACGTTCTAGGACCAATACGAACGAGTATTGATTAACATGAAATAAACACGAACGAGTGTTGAAAGACCACGGACGAGTGTCTGTACGTTCTAGGATCAATACGAGCGAGTATTGATTAACCTGAAACAAACACAGACGAATGTTGAAAGCCCAAGGACGAGTGTCTACACGTTCTAGGATCAATACGAACGAGTATTGATTAACCTGAAACAAACACGGACAAGTGTTGAAAGACTGCGGATGAGTGTCTACGCGTTATGGATTCAATACGAACGAGTATTGTTTAACCTGAAACAAACACGGACGATTGTTGAAAGATCACAGATGTGTGTCTACACTTTCTAGGATCAATACGAACGAGTATTGATTAACCTGAAACAAACACGGACGAGTGTAGAAAAACCACAGACGAGTGTCTACATGTTCTAGGATCAATACGAACGAGTATTGATTAGCCTAAAACAAACACGGACGAGTGTTGAAAGACCACGGACGAGTGTCTACACATTCTAGGATCAATACGAATGAGTATTGATTAACCTGAAACAAACATGGACGGGTGTTGAAAGACCACAGACGAGTGTCTACACGTTCTAGGATCAATACGAACGGGTATTGATTAACCTAAAACAAACACGGACGAGTGTTGAAAGCCCATGGACGAGTGTCTATACGTTCTAGGATCAATACGAGCGAGTATTGATTAACCTGAAACAAACACAGACGAGTGTTGGAAGAACAAGGATGAGTATCTACACGTTCTAGGATCAATACGAACGAGTATTGATTAACCTGAAACAAACACGGATGAGTGTTGAAAGACCATGAGCGAGAGACTACACGTTCTAGGATCAATACGAACGAGTATTGATTAACCTGATATAAACACAGACGAGTGTTGAAAGACCACGGACGAGTGTCTACACGTTCTAGGATCAATACGAGCGAGTATTGATTAACCTAAAACAAACACGGGCGAGTGTTGAAAGACCATAGATGAGTGTCTACACGTTCTAGGATCAATACGAACGAGTATTGAATAACCTGAAACAAACACGGACGAGTGTTAAAAGACCACAGACGAGTGTCTACACATTCTGGGATCAATACGAACGAGTATTGATTAGCCTGAAACAAACACGGACGAGTGTTGAAAGACCACGGACGAGTGTCTACACGTTATAGGATCAATACGAACGAGTATTGATTGACCTGAAACAAACACGGACGAGTGTTGAAAGACCACGGACGAGTGTCTACACGTTCTAAGATCAATACAAACGAGTATTGATTAACCTGAAACAAACACGGACGAGTGTTGAAAGACCACGGACGAGTGTCTACACGTTATAGGATCAATACGAACGAGTATTGATTAACTTAAAACAAACACGGACGAGTGTTGAAAGACCACGAACGAGTGTCTACACGTTCTAGGATCAATACGAACGAGTATTGATTAACATGAAATAAACACGGACGAGTGTTGAAAGACCACGGACGAGTGTCTGTACGTTCTAGGATCAATACGAGCGAGTATTGATTAACCTGAAACAAACACAGACGAGTGTTGAAAGACCAAGGACGAGTGTCTACACGTTCTAGGATCAATACGAACGAGTATTGATTAACCTGAAACAAACACGGACGAGTGTAGAAAAACCACAGACGAGTGTCTACATGTTCTAGGATCAATACGAACGAGTATTGATTAGCCTAAAACAAACACGGACGAGTGTTGAAAGACCACGAACGAGTGTCTACACTTTCTAGGATCAATACGAATGAGTATTGATTAACCTGAAACAAACATGGACGGGTGTTGAAAGACCACAGACGAGTGTCTACACGTTCTAGGATCAATACGAACGGGTATTGATTAACCTAAAATAAACATGGACGAGTGTTGAAAGCCCATGGACGAGTGTCTATACGTTCTAGGATCAATACGAGCGAGTATTGATTAACCTGAAACAAACACGGACGAGTGTTGGAAGACCAAGGACGAGTGTCTAGACGTTCTAGGATCAATACGAACGAGTATTGATTAACCTGAAACAAACACAGACGAGTGTAGAGAAACCACAGACGAGTGTCAACATGTTCTAGGATCAATACGAACGAGTATTGATTAGCCTAAAACAAACACGGACGAGTGTTGAAAGACTACGAACGAGTGTCTACACATTCTATGATCAATACGAATGAGTATTGATTAACCTAAAACAAACACGGACAAGTGTTGAAAGACCACGAACGAGTGTCTACACGTTCTAGGATCAATACGAGCGAGTATTGAATAACCTGAAACAAACACGGACAAGTGTTAAAAGACCACAGACGAGTGTCTACACATTCTGGGATCAATACGAACGAGTATTGATTAGCCTGAAACAAACACGGACGAGTGTTGAAAGACCACGGACGAGTGTCTACACGTTCTAAGATCAATACGAACGAGTATTGATTAACCTGAAACAAACACGGACGAGTGTTGAAAGACCACGGACGAGTGTCTACACGTTCTAGGATCAATACGAACGAGTATTGATTATCTTAAAACAAACACGGACGAGTGTTGAAAGACCACGAACGAGTGTCTACACGTTCTAGGATCAATATGAACGAGTATTGATTAACATGAAATAAACACGGACGAGTGTTGAAAGACCACGGACGAGTGTCTGTACGTTCTAGGATCAATACGAGCGAGTATTGATTAACCTGAAACAAACACAGACGAGTGTTGAAAGACCAAGGACGAGTGTCTACACGTTCTAGGATCAATACGAACGAGTATTGATTAACCTGAAACAAACACGGACAAGTGTTGAAAGACTGCGGATGAGTGTCTACGCGTTATGGATTCAATACGAACGAGTATTGTTTAACCTGAAACAAACACGGACGATTGTTGAAAGATCACAGATGTGTGTCTACACTTTCTAGGATCAATACGAACGAGTATTGATTAACCTGAAACAAACACGGACGAGTGTAGAAAAACCACAGACGAGTGTCTACATGTTCTAGGATCAATACGAACGAGTATTGATTAGCCTAAAACAAACACGGACGAGTGTTGAAAGACCACGGACGAGTGTCTACACATTCTAGGATCAATACGAATGAGTATTGATTAACCTGAAACAAACATGGACGGGTGTTGAAAGACCACAGACGAGTGTCTACACGTTCTAGGATCAATACGAACGGTTATTGATTAACCTAAAATAAACACGGACGAGTGTTGAAAGCCCATGGACGAGTGTCTATACGTTCTAGGATCAATACGAGCGAGTATTGATTAACCTGAAACAAACACGGACGAGTGTTGGAAGACCAAGGACGAGTGTCTAGACGTTCTAGGATCAATACGAACAAGTATTGATTAACCTGAAACAAACACAGACGAGTGTCTACATGTTCTAGGATCAATACGAACGAGTATTGATTAGCCTAAAACAAACACGGACGAGTGTTGAAAGACTACGAACGAGTGTCTACACATTCTATGATCAATACGAATGAGTATTGATTAACCTAAAACAAACACGGACGAGTGTTGAAAGACCACGAACGAGTGTCTACACGTTCTAGGATCAATACGAGCGAGTATTGAATAACCTGAAACAAACACGGACGAGTGTTAAAAGACCACAGACGAGTGTCTACACATTCTGGGATCAATACGAACGAGTATTGATTAGCCTGAAACAAACACGGACGAGTGTTGAAAGACCACGGACGAGTGTCTACACGTTCTAAGATCAATACGAACGAGTATTGATTAACCTGAAACAAACACGGACGAGTGTTGAAAGACCATGGACGAGTGTCTACACGTTCTAGGATCAATACGAACGAGTATTGATTAACTTAAAACAAACACGGACGAGTGTTGAAAGACCACGAACGATTGTCTACACGTTCTAGGATCAATACGAACGAGTATTGATTAACATGAAATAAACACGGACGAGTGATGAAAGACCACGGACGAGTGTCTGTACGTTCTAGGATCAATACGAGCGAGTATTGATTAACCTGAAACAAACACAGACGAGTGTTGAAAGACCAAGGACGAGTGTCTACACGTTCTAGGATCAATACGAACGAGTATTGATTAACCTGAAACAAACACGGACAAGTGTTGAAAGACTGCGGATGAGTGTCTACGCGTTATGGATTCAATACGAACGAGTATTGTTTAACCTGAAACAAACACGGACGATTGTTGAAAGATCACAGATGTGTGTCTACACTTTCTAGGATCAATACGAACGAGTATTGATTAACCTGAAACAAACACGGACGAGTGTAGAAAAACCACAGACGAGTGTCTACATGTTCTAGGATCAATACGAACGAGTATTGATTAGCCTAAAACAAACACGGACGAGTGTTGAAAGACCACGGATGAGTGTCTACACATTCTAGGATCAATACGAATGAGTATTGATTAACCTGAAACAAACATGGACGGGTGTTGAAAGACCACAGACGAGTGTCTACACGTTCTAGGATCAATACGAACGGGTATTGATTAACCTAAAACAAACACGGACGAGTGTTGAAAGCCCATGGACGAGTGTCTATACGTTCTAGGATCAATACGAGCGAGTATTGATTAACCTGAAACAAACACAGACGAGTGTTGGAAGACCAAGGATGAGTATCTACACGTTCTAGGATCAATACGAATGAGTATTGATTAACCTGAAACAAACACGGATGAGTGTTGAAAGACCATGAGCGAGAGACTACACGTTCTAGGATCAATACGAACGAGTATTGATTAACCTAATATAAACACAGACGAGTGTTGAAAGACCACGGACGAGTGTCTACACGTTCTAGGATCAATACGAGCGAGTATTGATTAACCTAAAACAAACACGGACGAGTGTTGAAAGACCATAGATGAGTGTCTACACGGTCTAGGATCAATACGAACGAGTATTGAATAACCTGAAACAAACACGGACGAGTGTTAAAAGACCACAGACGAGTGTCTACACATTCCGGGATCAATACGAACGAGTATTGATTAGCCTGAAACAAACACGGACGAGTGTTGAAAGACCACGGACGAGTGTCTACACGTTATAGGATCAATACGAACGAGTATTGATTAACATGAAACAAACACGGACGAGTGTTGAAAGACCATGGACGAGTGTCTACACGTTCTAAGATCAATACGAACGAGTATTGATTAACCTGAAACCAACACGGACGAGTGTTGAAAGACCACGGACGAGTGTCTACACGTTATAGGATCAATACAAACGAGTATTGATTAACTTAAAACAAACACGGACGAGTGTTGAAAGACCACGAACGAGTGTCTACACGTTCTAGGATCAATACGAACGAGTATTGATTAACATGAAATAAACACGGACGAGTGTTTAAAGACCACGGACGAGTGTCTGTACGTTCTAGGATCAATACGAGCGAGTATTGATTAACCTGAAACAAACACAGACGAGTGTTGAAAGACCAAGGACGAGTGTCTACACGTTCTAGGATCAATACGAACGAGTATTGATTAACCTGAAACAAACACGGACAAGAGTTGAAAGACTGCGGATGAGTGTCTACGCGTTATGGATTCAATACGAACGAGTATTGTTTAACCTAAAACAAACACGGACGATTGATGAAAGATCACAGATGTGTGTCTACACATTCTAGGATCAATACGAACGAGTATTGATTAACCTGAAACAAACACGGACGAGTGTAGAAAAACCACAGACGAGTGTCTACATGTTCTAGGATCAATACGAACGAGTATTGATTAGCCTAAAACAAACACGGACGAGTGTTGAAAGACCACGGACGAGTGTCTACCCATTCTAGGATCAATACGAATGAGTATTGATTAACCTGAAACAAACATGGACGGGTGTTAAAAGACCACAGACGAGTGTCTACACGTTCTAGGATCAATACGAACGGGTATTGATTAACCTAAAATAAACACGGACGAGTGTTGAAAGCCCATGGACGAGTGTCTATACGTTCTAGGATCAATACGAGCGAGTATTGATTAACCTGAAACAAACACGGACGAGTGTTGGAAGACCAAGGACGAGTATCTACACGTTCTAGGATCAATACGAACGAGTATTGATTAACCTGAAACAAACACAGACGAGTGTCTACATGTTCTAGGATCAATACGAACGAGTATTGATTAGCCTAAAACAAACACGGACGAGTGTTGAAAGACTACGAACGAGTGTCTACACATTCTATGATCAATACGAATGAGTATTGATTAACCTAAAACAAACACGGACGAGTGTTGAAAGACCACGAACGAGTGTCTACACGTTCTAGGATCAATACGAGCGAGTATTGAATAACCTGAAACAAACACGAACGAGTGTTAAAAGACCACAGACGAGTGTCTACACATTCTGGGATCAATACGAACGAGTATTGATTAGCCTGAAACAAACACGGACGAGTGTTGAAAGACCACGGACGAGTGTCTACACGTTCTAAGATCAATACGAACGAGTATTGATTAACCTGAAACAAACACGGACGAGTGTTGAAAGACCATGGACGAGTGTCTACACGTTCTAGGATCAATACGAACGAGTATTGATTAACTTAAAACAAACACGGACGAGTGTTGAAAGACCACGAACGAGTGTCTACACGTTCTAGGATCAATATGAACGAGTATTGATTAACATGAAATAAACACGGACGAGTGTTGAAAGACCACGGACGAGTGTCTGTACGTTCTAGGATCAATACGAGCGAGTATTGATTAACCTGAAACAAACACAGACGAGTGTTGAAAGACCAAGGACGAGTGTCTACACGTTCTAGGATCAATACGAACGAGTATTGATTAACCTGAAACAAACACGGACAAGTGTTGAAAGACTGCGGATGAGTGTCTACGCGTTATGGATTCAATACGAACGAGTATTGTTTAACCTGAAACAAACACGGACGATTGTTGAAAGATCACAGATGTGTGTCTACACTTTCTAGGATCAATACGAACGAGTATTGATTAACCTGAAACAAACACGGACGAGTGTAGAAAAACCACAGACGAGTGTCTACATGTTCTAGGATCAATACGAACGAGTATTGATTAGCCTAAAACAAACACGGACGAGTGTTGAAAGACCACGGACGAGTGTCTACACATTCTAGGATCAATACGAATGAGTATTGATTAACCTGAAACAAACATGGACGGGTGTTGAAAGACCACAGACGAGTGTCTACACGTTCTAGGATCAATACGAACGGTTATTGATTAACCTAAAATAAACACGGACGAGTGTTGAAAGCCCATGGACGAGTGTCTATACGTTCTAGGATCAATACGAGCGAGTATTGATTAACCTGAAACAAACACGGACGAGTGTTGGAAGACCAAGGACGAGTGTCTAGACGTTCTAGGATCAATACGAACGAGTATTGATTAACCTGAAACAAACACAGACGAGTGTCTACATGTTCTAGGATCAATACGAACGAGTATTGATTAGCCTAAAACAAACACGGACGAGTGTTGAAAGACTACGAACGAGTGTCTACACATTCTATGATCAATACGAATGAGTATTGATTAACCTAAAACAAACACGGACGAGTGTTGAAAGACCACGAACGAGTGTCTACACGTTCTAGGATCAATACGAGCGAGTATTGAATAACCTGAAACAAACACGGACGAGTGTTAAAAGACCACAGACGAGTGTCTACACATTCTGGGATCAATACGAACGAGTATTGATTAGCCTGAAACAAACACGGACGAGTGTTGAAAGACCACGGACGAGTGTCTACACGTTCTAAGATCAATACGAACGAGTATTGATTAACCTGAAACAAACACGGACGAGTGTTGAAAGACCATGGACGAGTGTCTACACGTTCTAGGATCAATACGAACGAGTATTGATTAACTTAAAACAAACACGGACGAGTGTTGAAAGACCACGAACGATTGTCTACACGTTCTAGGATCAATACGAACGAGTATTGATTAACATGAAATAAACACGGACGAGTGATGAAAGACCACGGACGAGTGTCTGTACGTTCTAGGATCAATACGAGCGAGTATTGATTAACCTGAAACAAACACAGACGAGTGTTGAAAGACCAAGGACGAGTGTCTACACGTTCTAGGATCAATACGAACGAGTATTGATTAACCTGAAACAAACACGGACAAGTGTTGAAAGTCTGCGGATGAGTGTCTACGCGTTATGGATTCAATACGAACGAGTATTGTTTAACCTGAAACAAACACGGACGATTGTTGAAAGATCACAGATGTAGGTCTACACTTTCTAGGATCAATACGAACGAGTATTGATTAACCTGAAACAAACACGGACGAGTGTAGAAAAACCACAGACGAGTGTCTACATGTTCTAGGATCAATACGAACGAGTATTGATTAGCCTAAAACAAACACGGACGAGTGTTGAAAGACCACGGATGAGTGTCTACACATTCTAGGATCAATACGAATGAGTATTGATTAACCTGAAACAAACATGGACGGGTGTTGAAAGACCACAGACGAGTGTCTACACGTTCTAGGATCAATACGAACGGGTATTGATTAACCTAAAACAAACACGGACGAGTGTTGAAAGCCCATGGACGAGTGTCTATACGTTCTAGGATCAATACGAGCGAGTATTGATTAACCTGAAACAAACACAGACGAGTGTTGGAAGACCAAGGATGAGTATCTACACGTTCTAGGATCAATACGAATGAGTATTGATTAACCTGAAACAAACACGGATGAGTGTTGAAAGACCATGAGCGAGAGACTACACGTTCTAGGATCAATACGAACGAGTATTGATTAACCTAATATAAACACAGACGAGTGTTGAAAGACCACGGACGAGTGTCTACACGTTCTAGGATCAATACGAGCGAGTATTGATTAACCTAAAACAAACACGGACGAGTGTTGAAAGACCATAGATGAGTGTCTACACGGTCTAGGATCAATACGAACGAGTATTGAATAACCTGAAACAAACACGGACGAGTGTTAAAAGACCACAGACGAGTGTCTACACATTCCGGGATCAATACGAACGAGTATTGATTAGCCTGAAACAAACACGGACGAGTGTTGAAAGACCACGGACGAGTGTCTACACGTTATAGGATCAATACGAACGAGTATTGATTAACATGAAACAAACACGGACGAGTGTTGAAAGACCATGGACGAGTGTCTACACGTTCTAAGATCAATACGAACGAGTATTGATTAACCTGAAACCAACACGGACGAGTGTTGAAAGACCACGGACGAGTGTCTACACGTTATAGGATCAATACAAACGAGTATTGATTAACTTAAAACAAACACGGACGAGTGTTGAAAGACCACGAACGAGTGTCTACACGTTCTAGGATCAATACGAACGAGTATTGATTAACATGAAATAAACACGGACGAGTGTTGAAAGACCACGGACGAGTGTCTGTACGTTCTAGGATCAATACGAGCGAGTATTGATTAACCTGAAACAAACACAGACGAGTGTTGAAAGACCAAGGACGAGTGTCTACACGTTCTAGGATCAATACGAACGAGTATTGATTAACCTGAAACAAACACGGACAAGAGTTGAAAGACTGCGGATGAGTGTCTACGCGTTATGGATTCAATACGAACGAGTATTGTTTAACCTAAAACAAACACGGACGATTGATGAAAGATCACAGATGTGTGTCTACACATTCTAGGATCAATACGAACGAGTATTGATTAACCTGAAACAAACACGGACGAGTGTAGAAAAACCACAGACGAGTGTCTACATGTTCTAGGATCAATACGAACGAGTATTGATTAGCCTAAAACAAACACGGACGAGTGTTGAAAGACCACGGACGAGTGTCTACCCATTCTAGGATCAATACGAATGAGTATTGATTAACCTGAAACAAACATGGACGGGTGTTAAAAGACCACAGACGAGTGTCTACACGTTCTAGGATCAATACGAACGGGTATTGATTAACCTAAAATAAACACGGACGAGTGTTGAAAGCCCATGGACGAGTGTCTATACGTTCTAGGATCAATACGAGCGAGTATTGATTAACCTGAAACAAACACGGACGAGTGTTGGAAGACCAAGGACGAGTATCTACACGTTCTAGGATCAATACGAACGAGTATTGATTAACCTGAAACAAACACAGACGAGTGTCTACATGTTCTAGGATCAATACGAACGAGTATTGATTAGCCTAAAACAAACACGGACGAGTGTTGAAAGACTACGAACGAGTGTCTACACATTCTATGATCAATACGAATGAGTATTGATTAACCTAAAACAAACACGGACGAGTGTTGAAAGACCACGAACGAGTGTCTACACGTTCTAGGATCAATATGAGCGAGTATTGAATAACCTGAAACAAACACGAACGAGTGTTAAAAGACCACAGACGAGTGTCTACACATTCTGGGATCAATACGAACGAGTATTGATTAGCCTGAAACAAACACGGACGAGTGTTGAAAGACCACGGACGAGTGTCTACACGTTCTAAGATCAATACGAACGAGTATTGATTAACCTGAAACAAACACGGACGAGTGTTGAAAGACCATGGACGAGTGTCTACACGTTCTAGGATCAATACGAACGAGTATTGATTAACTTAAAACAAACACGGACGAGTGTTGAAAGACCACGAACGAGTGTCTACACGTTCTAGGATCAATACGAACGAGTATTGATTAACATGAAATAAACACGGACAAGTGTTGAAAGACCACGGACGAGTGTCTGTACGTTCTAGGATCAATACGAGCGAGTATTGATTAACCTGAAACAAACACAGACGAGTGTTGAAAGACCAAGGACGAGTGTCTACACGTTCTAGGATCAATACGAACGAGTATTGATTAACCTGAAACAAACACGGACAAGTGTTGAAAGACTGCGGATGAGTGTCTACGCGTTATGGATTCAATACGAACGAGTATTGTTTAACCTAAAACAAACACGGACGATTGATGAAAGATCACAGATGTGTGTCTACACATTCTAGGATCAATACGAACGAGTATTGATTAACCTGAAACAAACACGGACGAGTGTAGAAAAACCACAGACGAGTGTCTACATGTTCTAGGATCAATACGAACGAGTATTGATTAGCCTAAAACAAACACGGACGAGTGTTGAAAGACCACGGACGAGTGTCTACCCATTCTAGGATCAATACGAATGAGTATTGATTAACCTGAAACAAACATGGACGGGTGTTAAAAGACCACAGACGAGTGTCTACACGTTCTAGGATCAATACGAACGGGTATTGATTAACCTAAAATAAACACGGACGAGTGTTGAAAGCCCATGGACGAGTGTCTATACGTTCTAGGATCAATACGAGCGAGTATTGATTAACCTGAAACAAACACGGACGAGTGTTGGAAGACCAAGGACGAGTATCTACACGTTCTAGGATCAATACGAACGAGTATTGATTAACCTGAAACAAACACAGACGAGTGTCTACAAGTTCTAGGATCAATACGAACGAGTATTGATTAGCCTAAAACAAACACGGACGAGTGTTGAAAGACTACGAACGAGTGTCTACACATTCTATGATCAATACGAATGAGTATTGATTAACCTAAAACAAACACGGACGAGTGTTGAAAGACCACGAACGAGTGTCTACACGTTCTAGGATCAATACGAGCGAGTATTGAATAACCTGAAACAAACACGAACGAGTGTTAAAAGACCACAGACGAGTGTCTACACATTCTGGGATCAATACGAACGAGTATTGATTAGCCTGAAACAAACACGGACGAGTGTTGAAAGACCACGGACGAGTGTCTACACGTTCTAAGATCAATACGAACGAGTATTGATTAACCTGAAACAAACACGGACGAGTGTTGAAAGACCATGGACGAGTGTCTACACGTTCTAGGATCAATACGAACGAGTATTGATTAACTTAAAACAAACACGGACGAGTGTTGAAAGACCACGAACGAGTGTCTACACGTTCTAGGATCAATACGAACGAGTATTGATTAACATGAAATAAAAACGGACGAGTGATGAAAGACCACGGACGAGTGTCTGTACGTTCTAGGATCAATACGAGCGAGTATTGATTAACCTGAAACAAACACAGACGAGTGTTGAAAGACCAAGGACGAGTGTCTACACGTTCTAGGATCAATACGAACGAGTATTGATTAACCTGAAACAAACACGGACAAGTGTTGAAAGACTGCGGATGAGTGTCTACGCGTTATGGATTCAATACGAACGAGTATTGTTTAACCTGAAACAAACACGGACGATTGTTGAAAGATCACAGATGTGTGTCTACACTTTCTAGGATCAATACGAACGAGTATTGATTAACCTGAAACAAAGACGGACGAGTGTAGAAAAACCACAGACGAGTGTCTACATGTTCTAGGATCAATACGAACGAGTATTGATTAGCCTAAAACAAACACGGACGAGTGTTGAAAGACCACGGACGAGTGTCTACACATTCTAGGATCAATACGAATGAGTATTGATTAACCTGAAACAAACATGGACGGGTGTTGAAAGACCACAGACGAGTGTCTACACGTTCTAGGATCAATACGAACGGGTATTGATTAACCTAAAACAAACACGGACGAGTGTTGAAAGCCCATGGACGAGTGTCTATACGTTCTAGGATCAATACGAGCGAGTATTGATTAACCTGAAACAAACACAGACGAGTGTTGGAAGACCAAGGATGAGTATCTACACGTTCTAGGATCAATACGAACGAGTATTGATTAACCTGAAACAAACACGGATGAGTGTTGAAAGACCATGAGCGAGAGACTACACGTTCTAGGATCAATACGAACGAGTATTGATTAACCTAATATAAACACAGACGAGTGTTGAAAGACCACGGACGAGTGTCTACACGTTCTAGGATCAATACGAGCGAGTATTGATTAACCTAAAACAAACACGGACGAGTGTTGAAAGACCATAGATGAGTGTCTACACGGTCTAGGATCAATACGAACGAGTATTGAATAACCTGAAACAAACACGGACGAGTGTTAAAAGACCACAGACGAGTGTCTACACATTCCGGGATCAATACGAACGAGTATTGATTAGCCTGAAACAAACACGGACGAGTGTTGAAAGACCACGGACGAGTGTCTACACGTTATAGGATCAATACGAACGAGTATTGATTAACATGAAACAAACACGGACGAGTGTTGAAAGACCATGGACGAGTGTCTACACGTTCTAAGATCAATACGAACGAGTATTGATTAACCTGAAACCAACACGGACGAGTGTTGAAAGACCACGGACGAGTGTCTACACGTTATAGGATCAATACAAACGAGTATTGATTAACTTAAAACAAACACGGACGAGTGTTGAAAGACCACGAACGAGTGTCTACACGTTCTAGGATCAATACGAACGAGTATTGATTAACATGAAATAAACACGGACGAGTGTCTGTTCGTTCTAGGATCAATACGAGCGAGTATTGATTAACCTGAAACAAACACAGGCGAGTGTTGAAAGACCAAGGACGAGTGTCTACACGTTCTAGGATCAATACGAACGAGTATTGATTAACCTGAAACAAACACGGACAAGTGTTGAAAGACTGCGGATGAGTGTCTACGCGTTATGGATTCAATACGAACGAGTATTGTTTAACCTAAAACAAACACGGACGATTGATGAAAGATCACAGATGTGTGTCTACACATTCTAGGATCAATACGAACGAGTATTGATTAACCTGAAACAAACACGGACGAGTGTAGAAAAACCACAGACGAGTGTCTACATGTTCTAGGATCAATACGAACGAGTATTGATTAGCCTAAAACAAACACGGACGAGTGTTGAAAGACCACGGACGTGTGTCTACCCATTCTAGGATCAATACGAATGAGTATTGATTAACCTGAAACAAACATGGACGGGTGTTAAAAGACCACAGACGAGTGTCTACACGTTCTAGGATCAATACGAACGGGTATTGATTAACCTAAAATAAACACGGACGAGTGTTGAAAGCCCATGGACGAGTGTCTATACGTTCTAGGATCAATACGAGCGAGTATTGATTAACCTGAAACAAACACGGACGAGTGTTGGAAGACCAAGGACGAGTATCTACACGTTCTAGGATCAATACGAACGAGTATTGATTAACCTGAAACAAACACGGATGAGTGTTGAAAGACCATGAGCGAGAGACTACACGTTCTAGGATCAATACGAACGAGTATTGATTAACCTGATATAAACACAGACGAGTGTTGAAAGACCACGGACGAGTGTCTACACGTTCTAGGATCAATACGAGCGAGTATTGATTAACCTAAAACAAACACGGACGAGTGTTGAAAGACCATAGATGAGTGTCTACACGTTCTAGAATCAATACGAACGAGTATTGAATAACCTGAAACAAACACGGACGAGTGTTAAAAGACCACAGACGAGTGTCTACACATTCTGGGATCAATACGAACGAGTATTGATTAGCCTGAAACAAACACGGACGAGTGTTGAAAGACCACGGACGAGTGTCTACACGTTATAGGATTAATACGAACGAGTATTGATTAACCTGAAACAAACACGGACGAGTGTTGAAAGACCACGGACGAGTGTCTACACGTTCTAAGATCAATACGAACGAGTATTGATTAACCTGAAACAAACACGGACGAGTGTTGAAAGACCACGGACGAGTGTTTACACGTTCTAGGATCAATACGAACGAGTATTGATTAACTTAAAACAAACACGGATGAGTGTTGAAAGACCACGAACGAGTGTCTACACGTTCTAGGATCAATACGAACGAGTATTGATTAACATGAAATAAACACGGACGAGTGTTGAAAGACCACGGACGAGTGTCTGTACGTTCTAGGATCAATACGAGCGAGTATTGATTAACCTGAAACAAACACAGACGAGTGTTGAAAGACCAAGGATGAGTGTCTACATGTTCTAGGATCAATACGAACGAGTATTGATTAACCTGAAACAAACACGGATGAGTGTTGAAAGACCATGAGCGAGAGACTACACGTTCTAGGATCAATACGAACGAGTATTGATTAACCTAATATAAACACAGACGAGTGTTGAAAGACCACGGACGAGTGTCTACACGTTCTAGGATCAATACGAGCGAGTATTGATTAACCTAAAATAAACACGGACGAGTGTTGAAAGACCATAGATGAGTGTCTACACGGTCTAGGATCAATACGAACGAGTATTGAATAACCTGAAACAAACACGGACGAGTGTTAAAAGACCACAGACGAGTGTCTACACATTCTGGGATCAATACGAACGAGTATTGATTAGCCTGAAACAAACACGGACGAGTGTTGAAAGACCACGGACGAGTGTCTACACATTATAGGATCAATACGAACGAGTATTGATTAACCTGAAACAAACACGGACGAGTGTTGAAAGACCATGGACGAGTGTCTACACGTTCTAAGATCAATACGAACAAGTATTGATTAACCTGAAACAAACACGGACGAGTGTTGAAAGACCACGGACGAGTGTCTACACGTTATAGGATCAATACGAACGAGTATTGATTAACTTAAAACAAACACGGACGAGTGTTGAAAGACCACGAACGAGTGTCTACACGTTCTAGGATCAATACGAACGAGTATTGATTAACATGAAATAAACACGGACGAGTGTTGAAAGACCACGGACGAGTGTCTGTACGTTCTAGGATCAATACGAGCGAGTATTGATTAACCTGAAACAAACACAGACGAGTGTTGAAAGACCAAGGACGAGTGTCTACACGTTCTAGGATCATTACGAACGAGTATTGATTAACCTGAAACAAACACGGACAAGTGTTGAAAGACTGCGGATGAGTGTCTACGCGTTATGGATTCAATACGAACGAGTATTGTTTAACCTGAAACAAACACGGACGATTGTTGAAAGATCACAGATGTGTGTCTACACTTTCTAGGATCAATACGAACGAGTATTGATTAACCTGAAACAAACACGGACGAGTGTAGAAAAACCACAGACGAGTGTCTACATGTTCTAGGATCAATACGAACGAGTATTGATTAGCCTAAAACAAACACGGACGAGTGTTGAAAGACCACGGACGAGTGTCTACACATTCTAGGATCAATACGAATGAGTATTGATTAACCTGAAACAAACATGGACGGGTGTTAAAAGACCACAGACGAGTGTCTACACGTTCTAGGATCAATACGAACGGGTATTGATTAACCTAAAATAAACACGGACGAGTGTTGAAAGCCCATGGACGAGTGTCTATACATTCTAGGATCAATACGAGCGAGTATTGATTAACCTGAAACAAACACGGACGAGTGTTGGAAGACCAAGGACGAGTATCTACACGTTCTAGGATCAATACGAACGAGTATTGATTAACCTGAAATAAACACGGATGAGTGTCGAAAGACCATGAGCGAGAGACTACACGTTCTAGGATCAATACGAACGAGTATTGATTAACCTGATATAAACACAGACGAGTGTTGAAAGACCACGGACGAGTGTCTACACGTTCTAGGATCAATACGAGCGAGTATTGATTAACCTAAAACAAACACGGACGAGTGTTGAAAGACCATAGATGAGTGTCTACACGTTCTAGAATCAATACGAACGAGTATTGAATAACCTGAAACAAACACGGACGAGTGTTAAAAGACCACAGACGAGTGTCTACACGTTATAGGATTAATACGAACGAGTATTGATTAACCTGAAACAAACACGGACGAGTGTTGAAAGACCACGGACGAGTGTCTACACGTTCTAAGATCAATACGAACGAGTATTGATTAACCTGAAACAAACACGGACGAGTGTTGAAAGACCACGGACGAGTGTCTACACGTTATAGGATCAATACGAACGAGTATTGATTAACTTAAAACAAACACGGACGAGTGTTGAAAGACCACGAACGAGTGTCTACACGTTCTAGGATCAATACGAACGAGTATTGATTAACATGAAATAAACACGGACGAGTGTTGAAAGACCACGGACGAGTGTCTATACGTTCTAGGATCAATACGAGCGAGTATTGATTGACCTGAAACAAACACAGACGAGTGTTGAAAGACCAAGGACGAGTGTCTACACGTTCTAGGATCAATACGAACGAGTATTGATTAACCTGAAACAAACACGGACAAGTGTTGAAAGACTGCGGATGAGTGTCTACGCGTTATGGATTCAATACGAACGAGTATTGTTTAACCTGAAACAAACACGGACGATTGTTGAAAGATCACAGATGTGTGTCTACACATTCTAGGATCAATACGAACGAGTATTGATTAACCTGAAACAAACACGGACGAGTGTAGAAAAACCACAGACGAGTGTCTACATGTTCTAGGATCAATACGAACGAGTATTGATTAGCCTAAAACAAACACGGACGAGTGTTGAAAAACCACGGACGAGTGTCTACACATTCTAGGATCAATACGAATGAGTATTGATTAACCTGAAACAAACATGGACGGGTGTTAAAAGACCACAGACGAGTGTCTACACGTTCTAGGATCAATACGAACGGGTATTGATTAACTTAAAATAAACACGGACGAGTGTTGAAAGCCCATGGACGAGTGTCTATACGTTCTATCATCAATACGAGCGAGTATTGATTAACCTGAAACAAACACGGACGAGTGTTGGAAGACCAAGGACGAGTATCTACACGTTCTAGGATCAATACGAACGAGTATTGATTAACCTGAAACAAACACGGATGAGTGTTGAAAGACCATGAGCGAGAGACTACACGTTCTAGGATCAATACGAACGAGTATTGATTAACCTGATATAAACACAGACGAGTGTTGAAAGACCACGGACGAGTGTCTACACGTTCTAGGATCAATACGAGCGAGTATTGATTAACCTAAAACAAACACGGACGAGTGTTGAAAGACCATAGATGAGTGTCTACACGTTCTAGGATCAATACGAACGAGTATTGAATAACCTGAAACAAACACGGATGAGTGTTAAAAGACCACAGACGAGTGTCTACACATTCTGGGATCAATACGAACGAGTATTGATTAGCCTGAAACAAACACGGACGAGTGTTGAAAGACCACGGACGAGTGTCTACACGTTATAGGATCAATACGAACGAGTATTGATTGACCTGAAACAAACACGGACGAGTGTTGAAAGACCACGGACGAGTGTCTACACGTTCTAAGATCAATACGAACGAGTATTGATTAACCTGAAACAAACACGGACGAGTGTTGAAAGACCACGGACGAGTGTCTACACGTTATAGGATCAATACGAACGAGTATTGATTAACCTGAAACAAACACGGACAAGTGTTGAAAGACCACGGACGAGTGTCTACACGTTCTAGGATCAATACGAGCGAGTATTGATTAACCTAAAACAAACACGGACGAGTGTTGAAAGACCATAGATGAGTGTCTACACGTTCTAGGATCAATACGAACGAGTATTGAATAACCTGAAACAAACACGGACGAGTGTTAAAAGACCACGGACGAGTGTCTACACATTCTGGGATCAATACGAACGAGTATTGATTAGCCTGAAACAAACACGGACGAGTGTTGAAAGACCACGGACGAGTGTCTACACGTTATAGGATCAATACGAACGAGTATTGATTGACCTGAAACAAACACGGACGAGTGTTGAAAGACCACGGACGAGTGTCTACACGTTCTAAGATCAATACGAACGAGTATTGATTAACCTGAAACAAACACGGACGAGTGTTGAAAGACCACGGACGAGTGTCTACACGTTATAGGATCAATACGAACGAGTATTGATTAACTTAAAACAAACACGGACGAGTGTTGAAAGACCACGAACGAGTGTCTACACGTTCTAGGATCAATACGAACGAGTATTGATTAACATGAAATAAACACGGACGAGTGTTGAAAGACCACAGACGAGTGTCTGTACGTTCTAGGATCAATACGAGCGAGTATTGATTAACCTGAAACAAACACAGACGAGTGTTGAAAGACCAAGGACGAGTGTCTACACGTTCTAGGATCAATACGAACGAGTATTGATTAACCTGAAACAAACACGGACGAGTGTAGAAAAACCACAGACGAGTGTCTATATGTTCTAGGATCAATACGAACGAGTATTGATTAGCCTAAAACAAACACGGACGAGTGTTGAAAGACCACGGACGAGTGTCTACACTTTCTAGGATCAATACGAATGAGTATTGATTAACCTGAAACAAACATGGACGGGTGTTGAAAGACCACAGACGAGTGTCTACACGTTCTAGGATCAATACGAACGGGTATTGATTAACCTAAAATAAACACGGACGAGTGTTGAAAGCCCATGGACGAGTGTCTATACGTTCTAGGATCAATACGAGCGAGTATTGATTAACCTGAAACAAACACGGACGAGTGTTGGAAGACCAAGGACGAGTGTCTAGACATTCTAGGATCAATACGAACGAGTATTGATTAACCTGAAACAAACAGAGACGAGTGTAGAAAAACCACAGACGAGTGTCTACATGTTCTAGGATCAATACGAACGAGTATTGATTAGCCTAAAACAAACACGGACGAGTGTTGAAAGACTACGAACGAGTGTCTACACATTCTATGATCAATACGAATGAGTATTGATTAACCTAAAACAAACACGGACGAGTGTTGAATGACCACGAACGAGTGTCTACACGTTCTAGGATCAATACGAGCGAGTATTGAATAACCTGAAACAAACACGGACGAGTGTTAAAAGACCACAGACGAGTGTCTACACATTATGGGATCAATACGAACGAGTATTGATTAGCCTGAAACAAACACGGATGAGTGTTGAAAGACCACGGACGAGTGTCTACACGTTCTAAGTTCAATACGAACGAGTATTGATTAACCTGAAACAAACACGGACGAGTGTTGAAAGACCACGGACGAGTGTCTACACTTTCTAGGATCAATACGAACGAGTATTGATTAACTTAAAACAAACACGGACGAGTGTTGAAAGACCACGAACGAGTGTCTACACGTTCTAGGATCAATATGAACGAGTATTGATTAACATGAAATAAACACGGACGAGTGTTGAAAGACCACGGACGAGTGTCTGTACGTTCTAGGATCAATACGAGCGAGTATTGATTAACCTGAAACAAACACAGACAAGTGTTGAAAGACCAAGGACGAGTGTCTACACGTTCTAGGATCAATACGAACGAGTATTGATTAACCTGAAACAAACACGGACAAGTGTTGAAAGACTGCGGATGAGTGTCTACGCGTTATGGATTCAATACGAACGAGTATTGTTTAACCTGAAACAAACACGGACGATTGTTGAAAGATCACAGATGTGTGTCTACACTTTCTAGGATCAATACGAACGAGTATTGATTAACCTGAAACAAACACGGACGAGTGTAGAAAAACCACAGACGAGTGTCTACATGTTCTAGGATCAATACGAACGAGTATTGATTAGCCTAAAACAAACACGGACGAGTGTTGAAAGACCACGGACGAGTGTCTACACATTCTAGGATCAATACGAATGAGTATTGATTAACCTGAAACAAACATGGACGGGTGTTGAAAGACCACAGACGAGTGTCTACACGTTCTAGGATCAATACGAACGGGTATTGATTAACCTAAAACAAACACAGACGAGTGTCGAAAGCCCATGGACGAGTGTCTATACGTTCTAGGATCAATACGAGCGAGTATTGATTAACCTGAAACAAACACAGACGAGTGTTGGAAGACCAAGGATGAGTATCTACACGTTCTAGGATCAATACGAACGAGTATTGATTAACCTGAAACAAACACGGATGAGTGTTGAAAGACCATGAGCGAGAGACTACACATTCTAGGATCAATACGAACGAGTATTGATTAACCTAATATAAACACAGACGAGTGTTGAAAGACCACGGACGAGTGTCTACACGTTCTAGGATCAATACGAGCGAGTATTGATTAACCTAAAACAAACACGGACGAGTGTTGAAAGACCATAGATGAGTGGCTACACGGTCTAGGATCAATACGAACGAGTATTGAATAACCTGAAACAAACACGGACGAGTGTTAAAAGACCACAGACGAGTGTCTACACATTCTGGGATCAATACGAACGAGTATTGATTAGCCTGAAACAAACACGGACGAGTGTTGAAAGACCACGGACGAGTGTCTACACGTTATAGGATCAATACGAACGAGTATTGATTAACTTAAAACAAACACGGACGAGTGTTGAAAGACCACGAACGAGTGTCTACACGTTCTAGGATCAATACGAACGAGTATTGATTAACATGAAATAAACACGGACGAGTGTTGAAAGACCACGGACGAGTGTCTGTACGTTCTAGGATCAATACGAGCGAGTATTGATTAACCTGAAACAAACACAGACGAGTGTTGAAAGACCAAGGACGAGTGTCTACACGTTCTAGGATCAATACGAACGAGTATTGATTAACCTGAAACAAACACGGACAAGTGTTGAAAGACTGCGGATGAGTGTCTACGCGTTATGGATTCAATACGAACGAGTATTGTTTAACCTGAAACAAACACAGACGATTGTTGAAAGATCACAGATGTGTGTCTACACATTCTAGGATCAATACGAACGAGTATTGATTAACCTGAAACAAACACGGACGAGTGTAGAAAAACCACAGACGAGTGTCTACATGTTCTAGGATCAATACGAACGAGTATTGATTAGCCTAAAACAAACACGGACGAGTGTTGAAAGACCACGGACGAGTGTCTACACATTCTAGGATCAATACGAATGAGTATTGATTAACCTGAAACAAACATGGACGGGTGTTAAAAGACCACAGACGAGTGTCTACACGTTCTAGGATCAATACGAACGGGTATTGATTAACCTAAAATAAACACGGACGAGTGTTGAAAGCCCATGGACGAGTGTCTATACGTTCTAGGATCAATACGAGCGAGTATTGATTAACCTGAAACAAACACGGACGAGTGTTGGAAGACCAAGGACGAGTATCTACACGTTCTAGGATCAATACGAACGAGTATTGATTAACCTGAAACAAACACGGATGAGTGTTGAAAGACCATGAGCGAGAGACTACACGTTCTAGGATCAATACGAACGAGTATTGATTAACCTGATATAAACACAGACGAGTGTTGAAAGACCACGGACGAGTGTCTACACGTTCTAGGATCAATACGAGCGAGTATTGATTAACCTAAAACAAACACGGACGAGTGTTGAAAGACCATAGATGAGTGTCTACACGTTCTAGAATCAATACGAACGAGTATTGAATAACCTGAAACAAACACAGACGAGTGTTAAAAGACCACAGACGAGTGTCTACACATTCTGGGATCAATACGAACGAGTATTGATTAGCCTGAAACAAACACGGACGAGTGTTGAAAGACCACGGACGAGTGTCTACACATTTTAGGATTAATACGAACGAGTATTGATTAACCTTAAACAAACACGGACGAGTGTTGAAAGACCACGGACGAGTGTCTACACGTTCTAAGATCAATACGAACGAGTATTGATTAACCTGAAACAAACACGGACGAGTGTTGAAAGACCACGGATGAGTGTCTACACGTTCTAGGATCAATACGAACGAGTATTAATTAACTTAAAACAAACACGGACGAGTGTTGAAAGACCACGAACGAGTGTCTACACGTTCTAGGATCAATACGAACGAGTATTGATTAACATGAAATAAACACGGACGAGTGTTGAAAGACCACGGACGAGTGTCTGTACGTTCTAGGATCAATACGAGCGAGTATTGATTAACCTGAAACAAACACAGACGAGTGTTGAAAGACCAAGGACGAGTGTCTACACGTTCTAGGATCAATACGAACGAGTATTGATTAACCTGAAACAAACACGGACAAGTGTTGAAAGACTGCGGATGAGTGTCTACGCGTTATGGATTCAATACGAACGAGTATTGTTTAACCTGAAACAAACACGGACGATTGTTGAAAGATCACAGATGTGTGTCTACACTTTCTAGGATCAATACGAACGAGTATTGATTAACCTGAAACAAACACGGACGAGTGTAGAAAAACCACAGACGAGTGTCTACATGTTCTAGGATCAATACGAACGAGTATTGATTAGCCTAAAACAAACACGGACGAGTGTTGAAAGACCACGGACGAGTGTCTACACATTCTAGGATCAATACGAATGAGTATTGATTAACCTGAAACAAACATGGACGGGTGTTGAAAGACCACAGACGAGTGTCTACACGTTCTAGGATCAATACGAACGGGTATTGATTAACCTAAAACAAACACGGACGAGTGTCGAAAGCCCATGGACGAGTGTCTATACGTTCTAGGATCAATACGAGCGAGTATTGATTAACCTGAAACAAACACAGACGAGTGTTGGAAGACCAAGGATGAGTATCTACACGTTCTAGGATCAATACGAACGAGTATTGATTAACCTGAAACAAACACGGATGAGTGTTGAAAGACCATGAGCGAGAGACTACACATTCTAGGATCAATACGAACGAGTATTGATTAACCTAATATAAACACAGACGAGTGTTGAAAGACCACGGATGAGTGTCTACACGTTCTAGGATCAATACGAGCGAGTATTGATTAACCTAAAACAAACACGGACGAGTGTTGAAAGACCATAGATGAGTGGCTACACGGTCTAGGATCAATACGAACGAGTATTGAATAACCTGAAACAAACACGGACGAGTGTTAAAAGACCACAGACGAGTGTCTACACATTCTGGGATCAATACGAACGAGTATTGATTAGCCTGAAACAAACACGGACGAGTGTTGAAAGACCACGGACGAGTGTCTACACGTTATAGGATCAATACGAACGAGTATTGATTAACTTAAAACAAACACGGACGAGTGTTGAAAGACCACGAACGAGTGTCTACACGTTCTAGGATCAATACGAACGAGTATTGATTAACATGAAATAAACACGGACGAGTGTTGAAAGACCACGGACGAGTGTCTGTACGTTCTAGGATCAATACGAGCGAGTATTGATTAACCTGAAACAAACACAGACGAGTGTTGAAAGACCAAGGACGAGTGTCTACACGTTCTAGGATCAATACGAACGAGTATTGATTAACCTGAAACAAACACGGACAAGTGTTGAAAGACTGCGGATGAGTGTCTACGCGTTATGGATTCAATACGAACGAGTATTGTTTAACCTGAAACAAACACGGACGATTGTTGAAAGATCACAGATGTGTGTCTACACATTCTAGGATCAATACGAACGAGTATTGATTAACCTGAAACAAACACGGACGAGTGTAGAAAAACCACAGACGAGTGTCTACATGTTCTAGGATCAATACGAACGAGTATTGATTAGCCTAAAACAAACACGGACGAGTGTTGAAAGACCACGGACGAGTGTCTAGACATTCTAGGATCAATACGAATGAGTATTGATTAACCTGAAACAAACATGGACGGGTGTTAAAAGACCACAGACGAGTGTCTACACGTTCTAGGATCAATACGAACGGGTATTGATTAACCTAAAATAAACACGGACGAGTGTTGAAAGCCCATGGACGAGTGTCTATACGTTCTAGGATCAATACGAGCGAGTATTGATTAACCTGAAACAAACACGGACGAGTGTTGGAAGACCAAGGACGAGTATCTACACGTTCTAGGATCAATACGAACGAGTATTGATTAACCTGAAACAAACACGGATGAGTGTTGAAAGACCATGAGCGAGAGACTACACGTTCTAGGATCAATACGAACGAGTATTGATTAACCTGATATAAACACAGACGAGTGTTGAAAGACCACGGACGAGTGTCTACACGTTCTAGGATCAATACGAGCGAGTATTGATTAACCTAAAACAAACACGGACGAGTGTTGAAAGACCATAGATGAGTGTCTACACGTTCTAGAATCAATACGAACGAGTATTGAATAACCTGAAACAAACACAGACGAGTGTTAAAAGACCACAGACGAGTGTCTACACATTCTGGGATCAATACGAACGAGTATTGATTAGCCTGAAACAAACACGGACGAGTGTTGAAAGACCACGGACGAGTGTCTACACGTTATAGGATTAATACGAACGAGTATTGATTAACCTGAAACAAACACGGACGAGTGTTGAAAGACCACGGACGAGTGTCTACACGTTCTAAGATCAATACGAACGAGTATTGATTAACCTGAAACAAACACGGACGAGTGTTGAAAGACCACGGACGAGTGTCTACACGTTCTAGGATCAATACGAACGAGTATTGATTAACTTAAAACAAACACGGACGAGTGTTGAAAGACCACGAACGAGTGTCTACACGTTCTAGGATCAATACGAACGAGTATTGATTAACATGAAATAAACACGGACGAGTGTTGAAAGACAACGGACGAGTGTCTGTACGTTCTAGGATCAATACGAGCGAGTATTGATTAACCTGAAACAAACATAGACGAGTGTTGAAAGATCACAGATGTGTGTCTACACATTCTAGGATCAATACGAACGAGTATTGATTAACCTGAAACAAACACGGACGAGTGTAGAAAAACCACAGACGAGTGTCTACATGTTCTAGGATCAATACGAACGAGTATTGATTAGCCTAAAACAAACACGGACGAGTGTTGAAAGACCACGGACGAGTGTCTACACATTCTAGGATCAATACGAATGAGTATTGATTAACCTGAAACAAACATGGACGGGTGTTAAAAGACCACAGACGAGTGTCTACACGTTCTAGGATCAATACGAACGGGTATTGATTAACCTAAAATAAACATGGACGAGTGTTGAAAGCCCATGGACGAGTGTCTATACGTTCTAGGATCAATACGAGCGAGTATTGATTAACCTGAAACAAACACGGACGAGTGTTGGAAGACCAAGGACGAGTATCTACACGTTCTAGGATCAATACGAACGAGTATTGATTAACCTGAAACAAACACGGATGAGTGTTGAAAGACCATGAGCGAGAGACTACACGTTCTAGGATCAATACGAACGAGTATTGATTAACCTGATATAAACACAGACGAGTGTTGAAAGACCACGGACGAGTGTCTACACGTTCTAGGATCAATACGAGCGAGTATTGATTAACCTAAAACAAACACGGACGAGTGTTGAAAGACCATAGATGAGTGTCTACACGTTCTAGAATCAATACGAACGAGTATTGAATAACCTGAAACAAACACAGACGAGTGTTAAAAGACCACAGACGAGTGTCTACACATTCTGGGATCAATACGAACGAGTATTGATTAGCCTGAAACAAACACGGACGAGTGTTGAAAGACCACGGACGAGTGTCTACACATTCTAAGATCAATACGAACCAGTATTAATTAACCTGAAACAAACACGGACGAGTGTTGAAAGACCACGGACGAGTGTCTACACGTTCTAAGATCAATACGAACGAGTATTGATTAACCTGAAACAAACACGGACGAGTGTTGAAAGACCACTGACGAGTGTCTACACGTTCTAGGATCAATACGAACGAGTATTGATCAACTTAAAACAAACACGGACGAGTGTTGAAAGACCACGAACGAGTGTCTACACGTTCTAGGATCAATACGAACGAGTATTGATTAACATGAAATAAACACAGACGAGTGTTGAAAGACCACGGACGAGTGTCTGTACGTTCTAGGATCAATACGAGCGAGTATTGATTAACCTGAAACAAACACAGACGAGTGTTGAAAGACCAAGGACGAGTGTCTACACGTTCTAGGATCAATACGAACGAGTATTGATTAACCTGAAACAAACACGGACAAGTGTTGAAAGACTGCGGATGAGTGTCTACGCGTTATGGATTCAATACGAACGAGTATTGTTTAACCTGAAACAAACACGGACGATTGTTGAAAGATCACAGATGTGTGTCTACACATTCTAGGATCAATACGAACGAGTATTCATTAACCTGAAACAAACACGGACGAGTGTAGAAAAACCACAGACGAGTGTCTACATGTTCTAGGATCAATACGAACGAGTATTGATTAGCCTAAAAAAACACGGACGAGTGTTGAAAGACCACGGACGAGTGTCTACACATTCTAGGATCAATACGAATGAGTATTGATTAACCTGAAATAAACCGGGACGAGTGTCGAAAGCCCATGGACGAGTGTCTATACGTTCTAGGATCAATACGAACGAGTATTGATTAACCTGAAACAAACACGGACGAGTGTTGGAAGACCAAGGACGAGTATCTACACGTTCTAGGATCAATACGAACGAGTATTGATTAACCTGAAACAAACACGGATGAGTGTTGAAAGCCCATGAGCGAGTGTCTACACGTTCTAGGATCAATACGAACGAGTAATGATTAACCTGATATAAACAGAGGCGAATGTTGAAAGACCACGGACGAGTGTCTACACGTTCTAGGATCAATACGAGCGAGTATTGATTAACTTGAAACAAACACGGACGAGTGTTGAAAGACCTAGATAAGTGTCTACACGTTCTAGGATCAATACGAACGAGTATTGAATAACCTGAAACAAACACGGACGAGTGTTAAAAGACCACAGACGAGTGTCTACACATTCTGGGATCAATACGAACGAGTATTGATTAGCCTGAAACAAACACAGACGAGTGTTGAAAGACCACGGACGAGTGTCTACACGTTATAGGATCAATACGAACGAGTATTGATTAACCTGAAACAAACACGGACGAGTATTGAAAGACTGCAGATGAGTGTCTACGCGTTATGGATTCAATACAAACGAGTATTGTTTAACCTGAAACAAACACGGACGATTGTTGAAAGATCACAGATGTGTGTCTACACATTCTAGGATCAATATGAATGAGTATTGATTAACTTAAAACAAACACAGACGAGTGTAGAAAAACCACAGACGAGTGTCTACACATTCTAGGATCAATACGAACGAGTATTGATTAACATGAAATAAACACGGACGAGTGTTGAAAGACCACGAACGAGTGTCTACACATTCTAGGATCAATACGAATGAGTATTGATTAACCTAAAACAAACACGGACGAGTGTTGAAAGACAAAGGACGAGTGTGTACACGTTCTAAGATCAATACGAACGAGTATTGATTAACCGAAACAAACACGGACGAGTGTTGAAAGACCACGGACGAGTGTCTACACGTTCTAGGATCAATACAAGCGAGTATTGATTAACCTGAAACAAACACGGACGAGTGTTGAAAGACCACAGATGAGTGTCTACACGTTCTAGGATCAATACGAATGAGTATTGAATAACCTGAAACAAACACGGACGAGTGTTAAAAGACCACAGACGAGTGTCTACACGTTCTAGGATCAATACGAACGAGTATTGATTAACCTGAAACAAACACGGATGAGTGTTGAAAGACCATGAGCGAGTGTCTACACGTTCTAGGATCAATACAAACGAGTATTGATTAACCTGATATAAACACAGACGAGTGTTGAAAGACCACGGACGAGTGTCTACACGTTCTAGGATCAATACGAGCGAGTATTGATTAACCTGAAACAAACACGGACGAGTGTTGAAAGACCTAGATGAGTGTCTACACGTTCTAGGATCAATACGAACGAGTATTGAATAACCTGAAACAAACATGGACGAGTGTTAAAAGACCACAGACGAGTGTCTACACATTCTGGGATTAATACGAACGAGTATTGATTAGCCTGAAACAAACACGGACGAGTGTTGAAAGACCACGGACGAGTGTCTACACGTTATAGGATCAATACGAACGAGTATTGATTAACCTGAAACAAACACGGACGAGTGTTGAAAGACCACGGACGAGTGTCTACACGTTCTAGGATCAATACGAGCGAGTATTGATTAACCTGAAACAAACACGGACGAGTGTTGAAAGACCACAGATGAGTGTCTACACGTTCTAGGATCAATACGAACGAGTATTGAATAACCTGAAACAAACACGGACGAGTGTTAAAAGACCACAGACGAGTGTCTACACGTTCTAGGATCAATACGAACGAGTATTGATTAACCTGAAACAAACACGGATGAGTGTTGAAAGACCATGAGCGAGTGTCTACACGTTCTAGGATCAATACGAACGAGTATTGATTAACCTGATATAAACACAGACGAGTGTTGAAAGACCACGGACGAGTGTCTACACATTCAAGGATCAATACGAGCGAGTATTGATTAACCTAAAACAAACACGGACGAGTGTTGAAAGACCACAGATGAGTGTCTACACGTTCTAGGATCAATACGAACGAGTATTGAATAACCTGAAACAAACACGGACGAGTGTTAAAAGACCACGGACGAGTGTCTACATGTTCTAGGATCAATACGAACGAGTATTCATTAGCATAAAACAAACACGGACGAGTGTTGAAAGACCACGGACGAGTGTCTACACATTCTAGGATCAATACGAATGAGTATTGATTAACCTAAAACAAACACGTACGAGTGTTGAAAGACAACGGACGAGTGTCTACACGTTCTAAGATCAATACGAACGAGTATTGATTAACCTGAAACAAACACGGACGAGTGTTGAAAGACCACGGACGAGTGTCTACACATTCTAAGATCAATACGAACCAGTATTGATTAACCTGAAACAAACACGGACGAGTGTTGAAAGACCATGAACGAGTGTCTACACGTTCTAAGATCAATACGAACGAGTATTGATTAACCTGAAACAAACACGGACGAGTGTTGAAAGACCACGGACGAGTGTCTACACGTTCTAGGATCAATACGATTGAGTATTGATTAACTTAAAACAAACACGGACGAGTGTTGAAAGACCATGAACGAGTGTCTACATGTTCTAGGATCAATACGAACGAGTATTGATTAACATGAAATAAACACGGACGAGTGTTGAAAGACCACGGACGAGTGTCTGTACGTTCTAGGATCAATACGAGCGAGTATTGATTAACCTGAAACAAACACAGACGAGTGTTGAAAGACCAAGGATGAGTGTCTACACGTTCTAGGATCAATACGAATGAGTATGGATTAACCTGAAACAAACACGGACAAGTGTTGAAAGACTGCGGATGAGTGTCTACGCGTTATGGATTCAATACGAACGAGTATTGTTTAACCTGAAACAAACACGGACGATTGTTGAAAGATCACAGATGTGTGTCTACACATTCTAGGATCAATACGAACGAGTATTGATTAACCTGAAACAAACACGGACGAGTGTAGAAAAACCACAGACGTGTGTCTACATGTTCTAGGATCAATACGAACGAGTATTGATTAGCCTAAAACAAACACGGACGAGTGTTGAAAGACCACGGACGAGTGTCTACACATTCTAGGATCAATACGAATGAGTACTGATTAACCTGAAACAAACATGGACGGGTGTTGAAAGACCACAGACGAGTGTCTACACGTTCTAGGATCAATACGAACGGGTATTGATTAACCTAATATAAACAGGGACGAGTGTTGAAAGCCCATGGACGAGTATCTATACGTTCTAGGATCAATACGATCGAGTATTGATTAACCTGAAACAAACACGGACGAGTGTTGGAAGACCAAGGACGAGTATCTACACGTTCTAGGATCAATATGAACAAGTATTGATTAACCTGAAACAAACACTGATGAGTGTTGAAAGACCATGAGCGAGTGTCTACACGTTCTAGGATCAATACGAACGAGTATTGATTAACCTGATATAAACACAGACGAGTGTTGAAAGACCACGGACGAGTGTCTACACATTCTAGGATCAATACGAGCGAGTATTGATTAACCTGAAACAAACACGGACGAGTGTTGAAAGACCTAGATGAGTGTCTACACGTTCTAGGATCAATACGAACGAGTATTGAATAACCTGAAACAAACACGGACGAGTGTTAAAAGACCACAGACGAGTGTCTACACATTCTGGGATCAATACGAACGAGTATTGATTAGCTTGAAACAAACACGGACGAGTGTTGAAAGACCACGGACGAGTGTCTACACGTTATAGGATCAATACGAACGAGTATTGATTAACCTGAAACAAACACGGACGAGTGTTGAAAGACTGCGGATGAGTGTCTACGCGTTATGGATTCAATACGAACGAGTATTGTTTAACCTGAAACAAACACGAACGATTGTCGAAAGATCACAGATGTGTGTCTACACATTCTAGGATCAATACGAACGAGTATTGATTAACTTAAAACAAACACAGACGAGTGTAGAAAAACCACAGACGAGTGTCTACACGTTCTAGGATCAATACGAACGAGTATTGATTAACATGAAATAAACACGGACGAGTGTTGAAAGACCACGAACGAGTGTCTACACATTCTAGGATCAATACGAATGAGTATTGATTAACCTAAAACAAACACGGACGATTGTTGAAAGACAACGGACGAGTGTCTACACGTTCTAAGATCAATACGAACGAGTATTGATTAACCTGAAACAAACACGGACGAGTGTTGAAAGACCACGGACGAGTGTCTACACGTTCTAGGATCAATACGAGCGAGTATTGATTAACCTGAAACAAACACGGACGAGTGTTGAAAGACCACAGACGAGTGTCTATATGTTCTAGGATCAATATGATCGAGTATTGATTAACCTGAAACAAACACGAACGATTGTTGAAAGACCACGGACGAGTGTCTACACGTTCTAGGATCATTACGAACGAGTATTGATATACCTGAAACAAACACGGACGAGTGTTGAAAGACCACGGACGAGTGTCTACACGTTCTAGGATCAATACGAACGAGTATTGATTAACCTAAAACAAACACGGACGAGTGTTGAAAGACCTAGATGAGTGTCTACACATTCTAGGATCAATACGAATGAGTATTAAATAACCTGGAACAAACATGGACGAGTGTTAAAAGACCACAGACGAGTGTCTACACATTCTGGGATTAATACGAACGAGTATTGATTAGCCTGAAACAAACACGGACGAGTGTTGAAAGACCACGGACGAGTGTCTACACGTTATAGGATCAATACGAACGAGTATTGATTAACCTGAAACAAACACGGACGAGTGTTGAAAGACTGCGGATGAGTGTCTACGCGTTATGGATTCAATACGAACGAGTATTGTTTAACCTGAAACAAACACGGACGATTGTTGAAAGATCACAGATGTGTGTCTACACATTCTAGGATCAATACGAACGAGTATTGATTAACTTAAAACAAACACAGACGAGTGTAGAAAAACCACGGACGAGTGTCTACACGTTCTAGGATCAATACGAACGAGTATTGATTAACATGAAATAAACACGGACGAGTGTTGAAAGACCACGGACTAGTGTCTACACATTCTAGGATCAATACGAATGAGTATTGATTAACCTAAAACAAACACGGACGAGTGTTGAAAGACAACGGACGAGTGTCTACACGTTCTAAGATCAGTACGAACGAGTATTGATTAACCTGAAACAAACACGGACGAGTGTTGAAAGACCACGGACGAGTGTCTGCACGTTCTAGGATCAATACGAGCGAGTATTGATTAACCTGAAACAAACACGGACGAGTGTTGAAAGACCACAGATGAGTGTCTACACGTTCTAGGATCAATACGAACGAGTATTGAATAACCTGAAACAAACACGGACGAGTGTTAAAAGACCACAGACGAGTGTCTACACGTTCTAGGATCAATACGAACGAGTATTGATTAACCTGAAACAAACACGGATGAGTGTTGAAAGACCATGAGCGAGTGTCTACACGTTCTAGGATCAATACGAACGAGTATTGATTAACCTGATATAAACACAGACGAGTGTTGAAAGACCACGGACGAGTGTCTACACGTTCAAGGATCAATACGAGCGAGTATTGATTAACCTAAAACAAACACGGACGAGTGTTGAAAGACCACAGATGAGTGTCTACACATTCTAGGATCAATACGAACGAGTATTGAATAACCTGAAACAAACACGGACGAGTGTTAAAAGACCACAGACGAGTGTCTACATGTTCTAGGATCAATACGAACGAGTATTGATTAGCATAAAACAAACACGGACGAGTGTTGAAAGACCACGGACGAGTGTCTACACATTCTAGGATCAATACGAATGAGTATTGATTAACCTAAAACAAACACGGACGAGTGTTGAAAGACAACGGACGAGTGTCTACACGTTCTAAGATCAATACGAACGAGTATTGATTAACCTGAAACAAACACGGACGAGTGTTGAAAGACCACGGACGAGTGTCTACACATTCTAAGATCAATACGAACCAGTATTGATTAACCTGAAACAAACACGGACGAGTGTTGAAAGACCATGAACGCGTGTCTACACGTTCTAAGATCAATACAAACGAGTATTGATTAACCTGAAACAAACACGGACGAGTGTTGAAAGACCACGGACGAGTGTCTACACGTTCTAGGATCAATACGAACGAGTATTGATTAACTTAAAACAAACACGGACGAGTGTTGAAAGACCACGAACGAGTGTCTACATGTTCTAGGATCAATACGAACGAGTATTGATTAACATGAAATAAACACGGACGAGTGTTGAAAGACCACGGACGAGTGTCTGTACGTTCTAGGATCAATACGAGCGAGTATTGATTAACCTGAAACAAACACAGACGAGTGTTGAAAGACCAAGGACGAGTGTCTACACGTTCTAGGATCAATACGAATGAGTATTGATTAACCTGAAACAAACACGGACAAGTGTTGAAAGACTGCGGATGAGTGTCTACGCGTTATGGATTCAATACGAACGAGTATTGTTTAACCTGATACAAACACGGACGATTGTTGAAAGATCACAGATGTGTGTCTACACATTCTAGGATCAATACGAACGAGTATTGATTAACCTGAAACAAACACGGACGAGTGTAGAAAAACCACAGACGAGTGTCTACATGTTCTAGGATCAATACGAACGAGTATTGATTAGCCTAAAACAAACACTGACGAGTGTTGAAAGACTACGGACGAGTGTCTACACATTCTAGGATCAATACGAATGAGTATTGAATAACCTGAAACAAACATGGACGGGTGTTGAAAGACCACAGACGAGTGTCTACACGTTCTAGGATCAATACGAACGGGTATTGATTAACCTAATATAAACAAGGACGAGTGTTGAAAGCCCATGGACGAGTGTCTATACATTCTAGGATCAATACGATCGAGTATTGATTAACCTGAAACAAACACTGACGAGTGTTGGAAGACCAAGGACGAGAATCTACAAGTTCTAGGATCAATACGAACAAGTATTGATTAACCTGAAACAAACACGGATGAGTGTTGAAAGACCATGAGCGAGTGTCTACACGTTCTGGGATCAATACGAACGAGTATTGATTAACCTGATATAAACACAGACGAGTGTTGAAAGACCACGGACGAGTGTCTACACGTTCTAGGATCAATACGAGCGAGTATTGATTAACCTGAAACAAACACGGACGAGTGTTGAAACACCTAGATGAGTGTCTACACGTTCTAGGATCAATACGAACGAGTATTGAATAACCTGAAACAAACACGGACGAGTGTTAAAAGACCACAGACGAGTGTCTACACATTCTGGGATCAATACGAACGAGTATTGATTAGCTTGAAACAAACACGGACGAGTGTTGAAAGACCACGGACGAGTGTCTACACGTTATAGGATCAATACGAACGAGTATTGATTAACCTAAAACAAACACGGACGAGTGTTGAAAGACTGCGGATGAGTGTCTACGCGTTATGGATTCAATACGAACGAGTATTGTTTAACCTGAAACAAACACGGACGATTATTGAAAGATCACAGATGTGTGTCTACACATTCTAGGATCAATACGAACAAGTATTGATTAACTTAAAACAAACATAGACGAGTGTAGAAAAACCACAGACGAGTGTCTACACGTTCAAGGATCAATACGAACGAGTATTGATTAACATGAAATAAGCACGGACGACTGTTGAAAGACCACGGACGAGTGTCTACACATTCTAGGATCAATACGAATGAGTATTGATTAACCTAAAACAAACACGGACGAGTGTTGAAAGACAACGGACGAGTGTCTACACGTTCTAAGATCAATACGAACGAGTATTGATTAACCTGAAACAAACACGGACGAGTGTTGAAAGACTACGGACGAGTGTCTACACGTTCTAGGATCAAGACGAGCGAGTATTGATTAACCTGAAACAAACACGGACGAGTGTTAAAAGACCACAGACGAGTATCTACACGTTCTAGGATTAATACGAACGAGTATTGATTAACTTAAAACAAACACGGACGAGTGTTGAAAGACCACGAACGAGTGTCTACATGTTCTAGGATCAATACGAACGAGTATTGATTAACATGAAATAAACACGGACGAGTGTTGAAAGACCACGGACGAGTGTCTGTACGTTCTAGGATCAATACGAGCGAGTATTGATTAACCTGAAACAAACACAGACGAGTGTTGAAAGACCAAGGACGAGTGTCTACACGTTCTAGGATCAATACGAATGAGTATTGATTAACCTGAAACAAACACGGACAAGTGTTGAAAGACTGCGGATGAGTGTCTACGCGTTATGGATTCAATACGAACGAGTATTGTTTAACCTGATACAAACACGGACGATTGTTGAAAGATCACAGATGTGTGTCTACACATTCTAGGATCAATACGAACGAGTATTGATTAACCTGAAACAAACACGGACGAGTGTAGAAAAACCACAGACGAGTGTCTACATGTTCTAGGATCAATACGAACGAGTATTGATTAGCCTAAAACAAACACTGACGAGTGTTGAAAGACCACGGACGTGTGTCTACACATTCTAGGATCAATACGAATGAGTATTGATTAACCTGAAACAAACATGGACGGGTGTTGAAAGACCACAGACGAGTGTCTACACGTTCTAGGATCAATACGAACGGGTATTGATTAACCTAATATAAACAAGGACGAGTGTTGAAAGCCCATGGACGAGTGTCTATACATTCTAGGATCAATACGATCGAGTATTGATTAACCTGAAACAAACACTGACGAGTGTTGGAAGACCAAGGACGAGAATCTACACGTTCTAGGATCAATACGAACAAGTATTGATTAACCTGAAACAAACACGGATGAGTGTTGAAAGACCATGAGCGAGTGTCTACACGTTCTAGGATCAATACGAACGAGTATTGATTAACCTGATATAAACACAGACGAGTGTTGAAAGACCACGGACGAGTGTCTACACGTTCTAGGATCAATACGAGCGAGTATTGATTAACCTGAAACAAACACGGACGAGTGTTGAAACACCTAGATGAGTGTCTACACGTTCTAGGATCAATATGAACGAGTATTGAATAACCTGAAACAAACACGGACGAGTGTTAAAAGACCACAGACGAGTGTCTACACATTCTGGGATCAATACGAACGAGTATTGATTAGCTTGAAACAAACACGGACGAGTGTTGAAAGACCACGGACGAGTGTCTACACGTTATAGGATCAATACGAACGAGTATTGATTAACCTAAAACAAACACGGACGAGTGTTGAAAGACTGCGGATGAGTGTCTACGCGTTATGGATTCAATACGAACGAGTATTGTTTAACCTGAAACAAACACGGACGATTATTGAAAGATCACAGATGTGTGTCTACACATTCTAGGATCAATACGAACGAGTATTGATTAACTTAAAACAAACATAGACGAGTGTAGAAAAACCACAGACGAGTGTCTACACGTTCAAGGATCAATACGAACGAGTATTGATTAACATGAAATAAGCACGGACGACTGTTGAAAGACCACGGACGAGCGTCTACACATTCTAGGATCAATACGAATGAGTATTGATTAACCTAAAACAAACACGGACGAGTGTTGAAAGACAACGGACGAGTGTCTACACGTTCTAAGATCAATACGAACGAGTATTGATTAACCTGAAACAAACACGGACGAGTGTTGAAAGACTACGGACGAGTGTCTACACGTTCTAGGATCAAGACGAGCGAGTATTGATTAACCTGAAACAAACACGGACGAGTGTTAAAAGACCACAGACGAGTATCTACACGTTCTAGGATTAATACGAACGAGTATTGATTAACATGAAACAAACACGGATGAGTGTTGAAAGACCATGAGCGAGTGTCTACACGTTCTAGGATCAATACGAACGAGTATTGATTAACCTGAAACAAACACGGACGAGTGTTGAAAGACCTAGATGAGTGTCTACACGTTCTAGGATCAATACGAACGAGTATTGAATAACCTGAAACAAACATGGACGAGTGTTAAAAGACCACAGACGAGTGTCTACACATTCTGGGATTAATACGAACGAGTATTGATTAGCCTGAAACAAACACGGACGAGTGTTGAAAGACCACGGACGAGTGTCTACACGTTATAGGATCAATACGAACGAGTATTGATTAACCTGAAACAAACACGGACGAGTGTTGAAAGACTGCGGATGAGTGTCTACGCGTTATGGATTCAATACGAACGAGTATTGTTTAACCTGAAACAAACACGGACGATTGTTGAAAGATCACAGATGTGTGTCTACACATTCTAGGATCAATACGAACGAGTATTGATTAACTTAAAACAAACACAGACGAGTGTAGAAAAACCACTGACGAGTGTCTACATGTTCTAGGATCAATACGAACGAGTATTGATTAACATGAAATAAACACGGACGAGTGTTGAAAGACCACGGACGAGTGTCTACACATTCTAGGATCAATACGAATGAGTATTGATTAACCTAAAACAAACACGGACGAGTGTTGAAAGACAACGGACGAGTGTCTACACGTTCTAAGATCAATACGAACGAGTATTGATTAACCTGAAACAAACACGGACGAGTGTTGAAAGACCACGGACGAGTGTCTACACGTTCTAGGATCAATACGAGCGAGTATTGATTAACCTGAAACAAACACGGACGAGTGTTGAAAGACCACAGATGAGTGTCTACACGTTCTAGGATCAATACGAACGAGTATTGAATAACCTGAACCAAACACGGACGAGTGTTAAAAGACCACAGACGAGTGTCTACACGTTCTAGGATCAATACGAACGAGTATTGATTAACCTGAAACAAACACGGATGAGTGTTGAAAGACCATGAGCGAGTGTCTACACGTTCTAGGATCAATACGAACGAGTATTGATTAACCTGATATAAACACAGACGAGTGTTGAAAGACCACGGACGAGTGTCTACACGTTCAAGGATCAATACGAGCGGGTATTGATTAACCTAAAACAAACACGGACGAGTGTTGAAAGACCACAGATGAGTGTCCACACGTTCTAGGATCAATACGAACGAGTATTGAATAACCTGAAACAAACACGGACGAGTGTTAAAAGACCACAGACGAGTGTCTACATGTTCTACGATCAATACGAACGAGTATTGATTAGCATAAAACAAACACGGACGAGTGTTGAAAGACCACGGACGAGTGTCTACACATTCTAGGATCAATACGAATGAGTATTGATTAACCTAAAACAAACACGGACGGGTGTTGAAAGACAACGGACGAGTGTCTACACGTTCTAAGATCAATACGAACGAGTATTGATTAACCTGAAACAAACACGGACGAGTGTTGAAAGACCACGGACGAGTGTCTACACATTCTAAGATCAATACGAACCAGTATTGATTAACCTGAAACAAACACGGACGAGTGTTGAAAGACCATGAACGCGTGTCTACACGTTCTAAGATCAATACGAACGAGTATTGATTAACCTGAAACAAACACGGACGAGTGTTGAAAGACCACGGACGAGTGTCTACACGTTCTAGGATCAATACGAACGAGTATTGATTAACTTAAAACAAACACGGACGAGTGTTGAAAGACCACGAACGAGTGTCTACATGTTCTAGGATCAATACGAACGAGTATTGATTAACATGAAATAAACACGGACGAGTGTTGAAAGACCACGGACGAGTGTCTGTACATTCTAGGATCAATACGAGTGAGTATTGATTTACCTGAAACAAACACAGACGAGTGTTGAAAGACCAAGGACGAGTGTCTACACGTTCTAGGATCAATACGAATGAGTATTGATTAACCTGAAACAAACACGGACAAGTGTTGAAAGACTGCGGATGAGTGTCTACGCGTTATGGATTCAATACGAACGAGTATTGTTTAACCTGAAACAAACACGGACGATTGTTGAAAGATCACAGATGTGTGTCTACACATTCTAGGATCAATACGAACGAGTATTGATTAACCTGAAACAAACACGGACGAGTGTAGAAAAACCACAGACGAGTGTCTACATGTTCTAGGATCAATACGAACGAGTATTGATTAGCCTAAAACAAAGACGGACGAGTGTTGAAAGACCACGGACGAGTGTCTACACGTTCTAGGATCAATACGAACGGGTATTGATTAACCTAATATAAACAAGGACGAGTGTTGAAAGCCCATGGACGAGTGTGTATACATTCTAGGATCAATACGATCGAGTATTGATTAACCTGAAACAAACACGGACGAGTGTTGGAAGACCAAGGACGAGTATCTACACGTTCTAGGATCAACACGAACAAGTATTGATTAACCTGAAACAAACACGGATGAGTGTTGAAAGACCATGAGCGAGTGTCTACACGTTCTAGGATCAATACGAACGAGTATTGATTAACCTGATATAAACACAGACAAGTGTTGAAAGACCACGGACGAGTGTCTACACGTTCTAGGATCAATACGAATGAGTATTGATTAACCTGAAACAAACATGGACGGGTGTTGAAAGACCACAGACGAGTGTCTACACGTTCTAGGATCAATACGAACGGGTATTGATTAACCTAATATAAACAAGGACGAGTGTTGAAAGCCCATGGACGAGTGTGTATACGTTATAGGATCAATACGATCGAGTATTGATTAACCTGAAACAAACACGGACGAGTGTTGGAAGACCAAGGACGAGTATCTACACGTTCTAGGATCAACACGAACAAGTATTGATTAACCTGAAACAAACACGGATGAGTGTTGAAAGACCATGAGCGAGTGTCTACACGTTCTAGGATCAATACGAACGAGTATTGATTAACCTGATATAAACACAGACGAGTGTTGAAAGACCACGGACGAGTGTCTACACGTTCTAGGATCAATACGAGCGAGTATTGATTAACCTGAAACAAACACGGACGAGTGTTGAAAGACCTAGATGAGTGTCTACACGTTCTAGGATCAATACGAACGAGTATTGAATAACCTGAAACAAACACGGACGAGTGTTAAAAGACCACAGACGAGTGTCTACACATTCTGGGATCAATACGAACGAGTATTGATTAGTTTGAAACAAACACGGACGAGTGTTGAAAGACCACGGACGAGTGTCTACACTTTATAGGATCAATACGAACGAGTATTGATTAACCTAAAACAAACACGGACGAGTGTTGAAAGACTGCGGATGAGTGTCTTCGCGTTATGGATTCAATACGAACGAGTATTGTTTAACCTGAAACAAACACGGACGATTGTTGAAAGATCACAGATGTGTGTCTACACATTCTAGGATCAATACGAATGAGTATTGATTAACTTAAAACAAACACAGGCGAGTGTAGAAAAACCACAGACGAGTGTCTACACGTTCAAGGATCAATACGAACGAGTATTGATTAACATGAAATAAACACGGACGACTGTTGAAAGACCACGGACGAGTGTCTATACATTCTAGGATCAATACGAATGAGTATTGATTAACCTAAAACAAACACGGACGAGTGTTGAAAGACAACGGACGAGTGTCTACACGTTCTAAGATCAATACGAACGAGTATTGATTAACCTGAAACAAACACGGACGAGTGTTGAAAGACCACGGACGAGTGTCTACACGTTCTAGGATCAATACGAGCGAGTATTGATTAACCTGAAACAAACACGGACGAGTGTTAAAAGACCACAGACGAGTATCTACACGTTCTAGGATCAATACGAACGAGTATTGATTAACCTGAAACAAACACGGATGAGTGTTGAAAGACCATGAGCGAGTGTCTACACGTTCTAGGATCAATACGAACGAGTATTGATTAACTTGATATAAACACAGACGAGTGTTGAAAGACCACGGACGAGTGTCTACACGTTCTAGGATCAATACGAGCGAGTATTGATTAACCTGAAACAAACACGGATGAGTGTTGAAAGACCTAGATGAGTGTCTACACGTTCTAGGATCAATACGAACGAGTATTGAATAACCTGAAACAAACACGGACGAGTGTTAAAAGACCACAGACGAGTGTCTACACATTCTGGGATCAATACGAACGAGTATTGATTAGCTTGAAACAAACACGGACGAGTGTTGAAAGACCACGGATGAGTGTCTACACGTTATAGGATCAATACGAACGAGTATTGATTAACCTAAAACAAACACGGACGAGTGTTGAAAGACTGCGGATGAGTGTCTACGCGTTATGGATTCAATACGAACGAGTATTGTTTAACCTGAAACAAACACGGACGATTGTTGAAAGATCACAGATGTGTGTCTGCACATTTAGGATCAATACGAACGAGTATTGATTAACTTAAAACAAACACAGACGAGTGTTGAAAGACCACAGATGAGTGTCTACACGTTCTAGGATCAATACGAACGAGTATTGAATAACCTGAAACAAACACGGACGAGTGTCAAAAGACCACAGACGAGTGTCTACATGTTCTGGGATCAATACGAACGAGTATTGATTAGCATAAAACAAACACGGACGAGTGTTGAAAGACCACGGACGAGTGTCTACACATTCTAGGATCCATACGAATGAGTATTGATTAACCTAAAACAAACACGGACGGGTGTTGAAAGACAACGGACGAGTGTCTACACGTTCTAAGATCAATACGAACGAGTATTGATTAACCTGAAACAAACACGGACGAGTGTTGAAAGACCACGGACGAGTGTCTACACATTCTAAGATCAATACGAACCAGTATTGATTAACCTGAAACAAACACGGACGAGTGTTGAAAGACCATGAACGCGTGTCTACACGTTCTAAGATCAATACGAACGAGTATTGATTAACCTGAAACAAACACGGACGAGTGTTGAAAGACCACGGACGAGTGTCTACATGTTCTAGGATCAATAGGAACGAGTATTGATTAACTTAAAACAAACACGGACGAGTGTTGAAAGACCACGAACGAGTGTCTACATGTTCTAGGATCAATACGAACGAGTATTGATTAACATGAAATAAACACGGACGAGTGTTGAAAGACCACGGACGAGTGTCTGTACGTTCTAGGATCAATACGAGTGAGTATTGATTAACCTGAAACAAACACAGACGAGTGTTGAAAGACCAAGGACGAGTGTCTACACGTTCTAGGATCAATATGAATGAGTATTGATTAACCTGAAACAAACACGGACAAGTGTTGAAAGACTGCGGATGAGTGTCTACGCGTTATGGATTCAATACGAACGAGTATTGTTTAACCTGAAACAAACACGGACGATTGTTGAAAGATCACAGATGTGTGTCTACACATTCTAGGATCAATACGAACGAGTATTGATTAACCTGAAACAAACACGGACGAGTGTAGAAAAACCACAGACGAGTGTCTACATGTTCTAGGATCAATACGAACGAGTATTGATTAGCCTAAAACAAACACGGACGAGTGTTGAAAGACCACGGACGAGTGTCTACACATTCTAGGATCAATACGAATGAGTATTGATTAACCTGAAACAAACATGGACGGGTGTTGAAAGACCACAGACGAGTGTCTACACGTTCTAGGATCAATACGAACGGGTATTGATTAACCTAATATAAACAAGGACGAGTGTTGAAAGCCCATGGACGAGTGTGTATACGTTCTAGGATCAATACGATCGAGTATTGATTAACCTGAAACAAACACGGACGAGTGTTGGAAGACCAAGGACGAGTATCTACACGTTCTAGGATCAACACGAACAAGTATTGATTAACCTGAAACAAACACGGATGAGTGTTGAAAGACCATGAGCGAGTGTCTACACGTTCTAGGATCAATACGAACGAGTATTGATTAACCTGATATAAACACAGACGAGTGTTGAAAGACCACGGACGAGTGTCTACACGTTCTAGGATCAATACGAGCGAGTATTGATTAACCTGAAACAAACACGGACGAGTGTTAAAAGACCTAGATGAGTGTCTACACGTTCTAGGATCAATACGAACGAGTATTGAATAACCTGAAACAAACACGGACGAGTGTTAAAAGACCACAGACGAGTGTCTACACATTCTGGGATCAATACGAACGAGTATTGATTAGCTTGAAACAAACACGGACGAGTGTTGAAAGACCACGGACGAGTGTCTACACTTTATAGGATCAATACGAACGAGTATTGATTAACCTAAAACAAACACGGACGAGTGTTGAAAGACTGCGGATGAGTGTCTACGCGTTATGGATTCAATACGAACGAGTATTGTTTAACCTGAAACAAACACGGACGATTGTTGAAAGATCACAGAGGTGTGTCTACACATTCTAGGATCAATACGAATGAGTATTGATTAACTTAAAACAAACACAGGCGAGTGTAGAAAAACCACAGACGAGTGTCTACACGTTCAAGGATCAATACGAACGAGTATTGATTAACATGAAATAAACTCGGACGACTGTTGAAAGACCACGGACGAGTGTCTACACATTCTAGGATCAGTACGAATGAGTATTGATTAACCTAAAACAAACACGGACGAGTGTTGAAAGACAACGGACGAGTGTCTACACGTGCTAAGATCAATACGAACGAGTATTGATTAACCTGAAACAAACACGGACGAGTGTTGAAAGACCACGGACGAGTGTCTACACGTTCTAGGATCAATACGAGCGAGTATTGATTAACCTGAAACAAACACGGACGAGTGTTAAAACACCACAGACGAGTATCTACACGTTCTAGGATCAATACGAACGAGTATTGATTAACCTGAAACAAACACGGATGAGTGTTGAAAGACCATGAGCGAGTGTCTACACGTTCTAGGATCAATACGAACGAGTATTGATTAACCTGATATAAACACAGACGAGTGTTGAAAGACCACGGACGAGTGTCTACACGTTCTAGGATCAATACGAGCGAGTATTGATTAACCTGAAACAAACACGGATGAGTGTTGAAAGACCTAGATGAGTGTCTACACGTTCTAGGATCAATACGAACGAGTATTGAATAACCTGAAACAAACACGGACGAGTGTTAAAAGACCACAGACGAGTGTCTACACATTCTGGGATCAATACGAACGAGTATTGATTAGCTTGAAACAAACACGGACGAGTGTTGAAAGACCACGGATGAGTGTCTACACGTTATAGGATCAATACGAACGAGTATTGATTAACCTAAAACAAACACGGACGAATGTTGAAAGACTGCGGATGAGTGTCTACGCGTTATGGATTCAATACGAACGAGTATTGTTTAACCTGAAACAAACACGGACGATTGTTGAAAGATCACAGATGTGTGTCTACACATTCTAGGATCAATACGAACGAGTATTGATTAACTTAAAACAAACACAGACGAGTGTAGAAAAACCACAGACGAGTGTCTACACGTTCTAGGATCAATACGAACGAGTATTGATTAACATGAAATAAACACGGACGAGTGTTGAAAGACCACGGACGAGTGTCTACACATTCTAGGATCAATACGAATGAGTATTGATTAACCTAAAACAAACACGGACGAGTGTTGAAAGACAACGGACGAGTGTCTACACGTTCTAAGATCAATACGAACGAGTATTGATTAACCTGAAACAAACACGGACGAGTGTTGAAAGACCACGGACGAGTGTCTACACGTTCTAGGATCAATACGAGCGAGTATTGATTAACCTGAAACAAACACGAACGAGTGTTGAAAGACCACAGATGAGTGTCTACACGTTCTAGGATCAATACGAACGAGTATTGAATAACCTGAAACAAACACGGATGAGTGTTAAAAGACCACAGACGAGTGTCTACACGTTCTAGGATCAATACGAACGAGTATTGATTAACCTGAAACAAACACGGATGAGTGTTGAAAGACCATGAGCGAGTGTCTACACGTTCTAGGATCAATACGAACGAGTATTGATTAACCTGATATAAACACAGACGAGTGTTGAAAGACCACGGACGAGTGTCTACACGTTCTAGGATCAATACGAGCGAGTATTGATTAACCTAAAACAAACACGGACGAGTGTTGAAAGACCACAGATGAGTGTCTACACTTTCTAGGATCAATACGAACGAGTATTGAATAACCTGAAACAAACACGGACGAGTGTTAAAAGACCACAGACGAGTGTCTACATGTTCTAGGATCAATACGAACGAGTATTGATTAGCCTAAAACAAACACGGACGAGTGTTGAAAGACCACGGACGAGTGTCTACACATTCTAGGATCAATACGAATGAGTATTGATTAACCTAAAACAAACACGGACGAGTGTTGAAAGACAACGGACGAGTGTCTACACGTTCTAAGATCAATACGAACGAGTATTGATAAACCTGAAACAAACACGGACGAGTGTTGAAAGATCACGGACGAGTGTCTACACATTCTAAGATCAATACGAACCAGTATTGATTAACCTGAAACAAACACGGACGAGTGTTGAAAGACCATGAACGAGTGTCTACACGTTCATAGATCAATACGAACGAGTATTGATTAACCTGAAACAAACACGGACGAGTGTTGAAAGACCACTGACGAGTGTCTACACGTTCTAGGATCAATACGAACGAGTATTGATCAACTTAAAACAAACATGGACGAGTGTTGAAAGACCACGAACGAGTGTCTACACGTTCTAGGATCAATACGAACGAGTATTGATTAACATGAAATAAACACAGACGAGTGTTGAAAGACCACGGACGAGTGTCTGTACGTTCAAGGATCAATACGAGCGAGTATTGATTAACCTGAAACAAACACGGACAAGTGTTGAAAGACTGCGGATGAGTGTCTACGCGTTATGGATTCAATACGAACGAGTATTGTTTAACCTGAAACAAACACGGACGATTGTTGAAAGATCACAGATGTGTGTCTACATATTCTAGGATCAATACGAACGAGTATTGATTAACCTGAAACAAACACGGACGACTGTAGAAAAACCACAGACGAGTGTCTACATGTTCTAGGATCAATACGAACGAGTATTGATTAGCCTAAAACAAACACGGACGAGTGTTGAAAGACTACGGACGAGTGTCTACACATTCTAGGATCAATACGAATGAGTAATGATTAACCTAAAACAAACACGGACGATTGTTGAAAGACCACGAACGAGAGTCTACACGTTCTAGGATCAATACGAGCGAGTATTGATTAACCTGAAATAAACACGGACGAGTGTTGAAAGACAAAGGACGAGTGTCTACACATTCTAGGATCAATACGAACGAGTATTGATTAACCTCAAAAAACACGGACAAGTGTTGAAAGACCACAGACGAGTGTCTATGCGTTCTAGGGTTAATACGAACGAGTATTGATTAACCTAAAACAAACACGGTCGAGTGTTGAAAGACCACATACGAGTGTCTACATGTTCTAGGATCAATACGATTGAGTATTGATTAGCCTGAAACAAACACGGACGAGTGTTGAAAGACCACGGACGAGTGTCTACACGTTCTAGGATCAATACGAACGAGTAGTGATTAACTTAAAACAAACACGGACGAGTGTTGAAAGACCACGGACGAGTGTCTACACGTTCTAGGATCAATACGAATGAGTATTGATTAACCTGAACAAACACGGACGAGTGTTGAAAAACCACAGACGAGTGTCTACACGTTTTAGGATCAATACGAACGAGTATTGATTAACCTCAAACAAACACGGACGAGTGTTGAAAGACCATAGACGAGTGTCTATGCGTTCTAGGATCAATACGAACGAGTATTGATTAACCTGAAACAAACACGGACGAGTGTTGAAAGACCACGGACGAGTGTCTACACGTTCTAGGATCAATACGAACGAGTATTGATTAACCTGAAACAAACACGGACGAGTGTTGAAAGACCACGGACGAGTGTCTACACGTTCTAGGATCAATACGAACGAGTATTGATTAACCTGAACAAACACGGACGAGTGTTGAAAAACCACAGACGAGTGTCTACACATTCTAGGATCAATACGAATGAGTATTGATTAACCTAAAACAAACACGGACGAGTGTTGAAAGACCACGAACGAGTGTCTACACGTTCTAGGATCAATACGAGCGAGTATTGATTAACCTGAAATAAACACGGACGAGTGTTGAAAGACAAAGGACGAGTGTCTACACATTCTAGGATCAATACGAACGAGTATTGATTAACCTCAAAAAACACGGACAAGTGTTGAAAGACCACAGACGAGTGTCTATGCGTTCTAGGGTCAATACGAACGAGTATTGATTAACCTAAAACAAACACGGTCGAGTGTTGAAAGACCACATACGAGTGTCTACATGTTCTAGGATCAATACGATTGAGTATTGATTAGCCTGAAACAAACACGGACGAGTGTTGAAAGACCACGGACGAGTGTCTACACGTTCTAGGATCAATACGAACGAGTATTGATTAACTTAAAACAAACACGGACGAGTGTTGAAAGACCACGGACGAGTGTCTACACGTTCTAGGATCAATACGAATGAGTATTGATTAACCTGAACAAACACGGACGAGTGTTGAAAAACCACAGACGAGTGTGTACACGTTTTAGGATCAATACGAACGAGTATTGATTAACCTCAAACAAACACGGACGAGTGTTGAAAGACCATAGACGAGTGTCTATGCGTTCTAGGATCAATACGAACGAGTATTGATTAACCTGAAACAAACACGGACGAGTGTTGAAAGACCACGGACGAGTGTCTACACGTTCTAGGATCAATACGAACGAGTATTGATTAACCTAAAACAAACACGGACGAGTGTTGAAAGACCACGGACGAGTGTCTACACGTTCTAGGATCAATACGAACGAGTATTGATTAACCTGAACAAACACGGATGAGTGTTGAAAAACCACAGACGAGTGTCTACACGTTCTATGATCAATATGAACGAGTATTGATTAACCTCAAACAAACACGGACGAGTGTTGAAAGACCATAGATGAGTGTGTACACATTCTAGGATCAATACGAACGAGTATTGATTAACCTAAAACAAACACGGATGAGTGTTAAAAGACCACGGACGAGTGTCTACAGGTTCTAGGATCAATACGAACGAGTATTGATTAACCTATAACAAACACGGACGAGTGTTGAAAGACCACGGACGAGTGTCTACACTTTCTAGGATCAATACGAATGAGTATTGATTAACCTGAAACAAACACGGACGGGTGTTGAAAGAGCACAGACGAGTGTCTACACGTTCTAGGATCAATACGAACGGGTATTGATTAACCTAAAATAAACACGGACGAGTGTTGAAAGCCCATGGACGAGTGTCTATACGTTCTAGGATCAATACGAGCGAGTATTGATTAACCTAAAACAAACACGGACGAGTGTTGGAAGACCAAGGACGAGTATCTACACGTTCTAGGATCAATACGAACGAGTATTGATTAACCTGAAACAAACACGGATGAGTGTTGAAAGACCATGAGCGAGTGTCTACACGTTCTAGGATCAATACGAACGAGTATTGATTAACCTGATATAAACACGGACGAGTGTTGAAAGACCACGGACGAGTGTCTACATGTTCTAGGATCAATACGAGCGAGTATTGATTAACCTGAAACAAACACGGACGAGTGTTGAAAGACCATAGATGAGTGTCTACACGTTCTAGGATCAATACGAACGAGTATTGAATAACCTGAAACAAACACAGACGAGTGTTAAAAGACCACAGACGAGTGTCTACACATTCTGGGATCAATACGAACGAGTATTGATTAGCCTGAAACAAACACGGACGAGGGTTGAAAGACCACGGACGAGTGTCTACACGTTATAGGATCAATACGAACGAGTATTGATTAACCTGAAACAAACACGGACGAGTGTTGAAAGACCACGGACGAGTGTCTACACGTTCTAAGATCAATACGAACGAGTATTGATTAACCTGAAACAAACACGGACGAGTGTTGAAAGACCACGGACGAGTGCCTACACGTTCTAGGATCAATATGAACGAGTATTGATTAACTTAAAACAAACACGGACGAGTGTTGAAAGACCACGAACGAGTGTCTACACGTTCTAGGATCAATACGAATGAGTATTGATTAACATGAAATAAACACGGACGAGTGTTGAAAGACCACGGACGAGTGTCTGTACGTTCTAGGATCAATACGAGCGAGTATTGATTAACCTGAAACAAACATAGACGAGTGTTGAAAGACCAAGGACGAGTGTCTACACGTTCTAGGATCAATACGAACGAGTATTGATTAACCTGAAACAAACACGGACAAGTGTTGAAAGACTGCGGATGAGTGTCTACGCGTTATGGATTCAATACTAACGAGTATTGTTTAACCTGAAACAAACACGGACGATTGTTGAAAGATCACAGATGTGTGTCTACACATTCTAGGATCAATACGAACGAGTATTGATTAACCTGAAACAAACACGGACGAGTGTAGAAAAACCACAGACGAGTGTCTACATGTTCTAGGATCAATACGAACGAGTATTGATTAGCCTAAAACAAACACGGACGAGTGTTGAAAGACCACGGACGAGTGTCTACACATTCTAGGATCAATACGAATGAGTATTGATTAACCTAAAACAAACACGGACGAGTGTCTACACGTTCTAAGATCAATACGAACGAGTATTGATTAACCTGAAACAAACACGGACGAGTGTTGAAAGACCACGGACGAGTGTCTACACGTTCTAGGATCAATACGAACGAGTATTGATTAACCTATAACAAACACGGATCAGTGTTGAAAGACCACGGACGAGTGTCTACACGTTCTAGGATCAATACGAATGAGTATTGATTAACCTGAAACAAACACGGACGTGTGTTGAAAGACGACGGACGAGTGTCTACACGTTCTAAGATCAATACGAACGAGTATTGATTAACCTGAAACAAACACGGACGAGTGTTGAAAGACCACGGACGAGTGTCTACACGTTCTAGGATCAATACGAACGAGTATTGATTAACCTATAACAAACATGGACGAGTGTTGAAAGACCACGGACGAGTGTCTACACGTTCTAGGATTAATACGAATGAGTATTGATTAACCTGAAACAAACACGGACGGGTGTTGAAAGACCACAGACGAGTGTCTACACGTTCTAGGATCAATACGAACAGGTATTGATTAACCTAAAATAAACACGGACGAGTGTTGAAAGCCCATGGACGAGTGTCTATACGTTCTAGGATCAATATGAGCGAGTATTGATTAACCTGAATAAAACACGGACGAGTGTTGGAAGACCAAGGACGAGTATCTACACGATCTAAGATCAATACGAACGAGTATTGATTAACCTGAAACAAACACGGATGAGTGTTGAAAGACCATGAGCGAGTGTCTACACGTTCTAGGATCAATACGAACGAGTATTAATTAACCTGATATAAACACGAACGAGTGTTGAAAGACCACGGACGAGTGTCTACACGTTATAGGATCAATACAAACGAGTATTGATTAACCTGAAACAAACACGGACGAGTGTTGAAATACCACGGACGAGTGTCTACACGTTCTAAGATCAATACGAACGAGTATTGATTAACCTGAATCAAACACGGACGAGTGTTGAAAGACCACGGACGAGTGTCTACACGTTCTAGGATCAATACGAATGAGTATTGATTAACTTAAAACAAACACGGACGAGTGTTGAAAGACCACGAACGAGTGTCTACACGTTCTAGGATCAATACGAACGAGTATTGATTAACATGAAATAAACACGGACGAGTGTTGAAAGACCACGGACGAGTGTCTGTACGTTCTAGGATCAAGACGAGCGAGTATTGATAAACCTGAAACAAACACAGACGAGTGTTGAAAGACCAAGGACGAGTGTCTACACGTTCTAGGATCAATACGAACGAGTATTGATTAACCTGAAACAAACACGGATGAGTGTTGAAAGACCACGGACGAGTGTCTACACGTTCTAAGATCAATACGAACGAGTATTGATTAACCTGAAACAAACACGGACGAGTGTTGAAAGACCACGGACGAGTGTCTACATGTTCTAGGATCAATATGAACGAGTATTGATTAACTTAAAACAAACACGGACGAGTGTTGAAAGACCACGAACGAGTGTCTACACGTTCTAGGATCAATACGAATGAGTATTAATTAACATGAAATAAACACGGACGAGTGTTGAAAGACCACGGACGAGTGTCTGTACGTTCTAGGATCAATACGAGCGAGTATTGATTAACCTGAAACAAACATAGACGAGTGTTGAAAGACAAAGGACGAGTGTCTACACGTTCTAGGATCAATACGAACGAGTATTGAATAACCTGAAACAAACACGGACAAGTGTTGAAAGATTGCGGATGAGTGTCTACGCGTTATGGATTCAATACTCACGAGTATTGTTTAACCTGAAACAAACACGGACGATTGTTGAAAGATCACAGATGTGTGTCTACACATTCTAGGATCAATACGAACGAGTATTGATTAACCTGAAACAAACACGGACGAGTGTAGAAAAACCACAGACGAGTGTCTACATGTTCTAGGATCAATACGAACGAGTATTGATTAGCCTAAAACAAACACGGACGAGTGTTGAAAGACAACGGACGAGTGTCTACACATTCTAGGATCAATACGAATGAGTATTGATTAACCTAAAACAAACACGGACGAGTGTTGAAAGACCACGGACGAGTGTCTACACGTTCTAAGATCAATACGAACGAGTATTGATTAACCTAAAACAAACACGGACGAGTGTTGAAAGACCACGGACGAGTGTCTACACGTTCTAGGATCAATACGAACGAGTATTGATTAACCTATAACAAACACGGATCAGTGTTGAAAGACCACGGACGAGTGTCTACACGTTCTAGGATCAATACGAATGAGTATTGATTAACCTGAAACAAACACGGACGTGTGTTGAAAGACGACGGACGAGTGTCTACACGTTCTAAGATCAATACGAACGAGTATTGATTAACCTGAAACAAACACGGACGAGTGTTGAAAGACCACGGACGAGTGTCTACACGTTCTAGGATCAATACGAACGAGTATTGATTAACCTATAACAAACATGGACGAGTGTTGAAAGACCACGGACGAGTGTCTACACGTTCTAGGATTAATACGAATGAGTATTGATTAACCTGAAACAAACACGGACGGGTGTTGAAAGACCACAGACGAGTGTCTACACGTTCTAGGATCAATACGAACAGGTATTGATTAACCTAAAATAAACACGGACGAGTGTCTATACGTTCTAGGATCAATACGAGCGAGTATTGATTAACCTGAATAAAACACGGACGAGTGTTGGAAGACCAAGGACGAGTATCTACACGATCTAAGATCAATACGAACGAGTATTGATTAACCTGAAACAAACACGGATGAGTGTTGAAAGACCATGAGCGAGTGTCTACACGTTCTAGGATCAATACGAACGAGTATTAATTAACCTGATATAAACACGAACGAGTGTTGAAAGACCACGGACGAGTGTCTACACGTTATAGGATCAATACAAACGAGTATTGATTAACCTAAAACAAACACGGACGAGTGTTGAAATACCACGGACGAGTGTCTACACGTTCTAAGATCAATACGAACGAGTATTGATTAACCTGAATCTAACACGGACGAGTGTTGAAAGACCACGGACGAGTGTCTACACGTTCTAGGATCAATACGAATGAGTATTGATTAACTTAAAACAAACACGGACGAGTGTTGAAAGACCACGAACGAGTGTCTACACGTTCTAGGATCAATACGAACGAGTATTGATTAACATGAAATAAACACGGACGAGTGTTGAAAGACCACGGACGAGTGTCTGTACGTTCTAGGATCAATACGAGCGAGTATTGATAAACCTGAAACAAACACAGACGAGTGTTGAAAGACCAAGGACGAGTGTCTACACGTTCTAGGATCAATACGAACGAGTATTGATTAACCTGAAACAAACAAGGATGAGTGTTGAAAGACCACGGACGAGTGTCTACACGTTCTAAGATCAATACGAACGAGTATTGATTAACCTGAAACAAACACGGACGAGTGTTGAAAGACCACGGACGAGTGTCTACATGTTCTAGGATCAATATGAACGAGTATTGATTAACTTAAAACAAACACGGACGAGTGTTGAAAGACCACGAACGAGTGTCTACACGTTCTAGGATCAATACGAATGAGTATTGATTAACATGAAATAAACACGGACGAGTGTTGAAAGACCACGGACGAGTGTCTGTACGTTCTAGGATCAATACGAGCGAGTATTGATTAACCTGAAACAAACATAGACGAGTGTTGAAAGACAAAGGACGAGTGTCTACACGTTCTAGGATCAATACGAACGAGTATTGAATAACCTGAAACAAACACGGACAAGTGTTGAAAGACTGCGGATGAGTGTCTACGCGTTATGGATTCAATACTCACGAGTATTGTTTAACCTGAAACAAACACGGACGATTGTTGAAAGATCACAGATGTGTGTCTACACATTCTAGGATCAATACGAACGAGTATTGATTAACCTGAAACAAACACGGACGAGTGTAGAAAAACCACAGACGAGTGTCTACATGTTCTAGGATCAATACGAACGAGTATTGATTAGCCTAAAACAAACACGGACGAGTGTTGAAAGACAACGGACGAGTGTCTACACATTCTAGGATCAATACGAATGAGTATTGATTAACCTAAAACAAACACGGACGAGTGTTGAAAGACCACGGACGAGTGTCTACACGTTCTAAGATCAATACGAACGAGTATTGATTAACCTAAAACAAACACGGACGAGTGTTGAAAGACCACGGACGAGTGTCTACACGTTCTAGGATCAATACGAACGAGTATTGATTAACCTATAACAAACACGGATCAGTGTTGAAAGACCAAGGACGAGTGTCTACACGTTCTAGGATCAATACGAATGAGTATTGATTAACCTGAAACAAACACGGACGTGTGTTGAAAGACGACGGACGAGTGTCTACACGTTCTAAGATCAATACGAACGAGTATTGATTAACCTGAAACAAACACGGACGAGTGTTGAAAGACCACGGACGAGTGTCTACACGTTCTAGGATCAATACGAACGAGTATTGATTAACCTATAACAAACATGGACGAGTGTTGAAAGACCACGGACGAGTGTCTACACGTTCTAGGATTAATACGAATGAGTATTGATTAACCTGAAACAAACACGGACGGGTGTTGAAAGACCACAGACGAGTGTCTACACGTTCTAGGATCAATACGAACAGGTATTGATTAACCTAAAATAAACACGGACGAGTGTTGAAAGCCCATGGACGAGTGTCTATACGTTCTAGGATCAATATGAGCGAGTATTGATTAACCTGAATAAAACACGGACGAGTGTTGGAAGACCAAGGACGAGTATCTACACGATCTAAGATCAATACGAACGAGTATTGATTAACCTGAAACAAACACGGATGAGTGTTGAAAGACCATGAGCGAGTGTCTACACGTTCTAGGATCAATACGAACGAGTATTAATTAACCTGATATAAACACGAACGAGTGTTGAAAGACCACGGACGAGTGTCTACACGTTATAGGATCAATACAAACGAGTATTGATTAACCTGAAACAAACACGGACGAGTGTTGAAATACCACGGACGAGTGTCTACACGTTCTAAGATCAATACGAACGAGTATTGATTAACCTGAATCAAACACGGACGAGTGTTGAAAGACCACGGACGAGTGTCTACACGTTCTAGGATCAATACGAATGAGTATTGATTAACTTAAAACAAACACGGACGAGTGTTGAAAGACCACGAACGAGTGTCTACACGTTCTAGGATCAATACGAACGAGTATTGATTAACATGAAATAAACACGGACGAGTGTTGAAAGACCACGGACGAGTGTCTGTACGTTCTAGGATCAAGACGAGCGAGTATTGATAAACCTGAAACAAACACAGACGAGTGTTGAAAGACCAAGGACGAGTGTCTACACGTTCTAGGATCAATACGAACGAGTATTGATTAACCTGAAACAAACACGGATGAGTGTTGAAAGACCACGGACGAGTGTCTACACGTTCTAAGATCAATACGAACGAGTATTGATTAACCTGAAACAAACACGGACGAGTGTTGAAAGACCACGGACGAGTGTCTACATGTTCTAGGATCAATATGAACGAGTATTGATTAACTTAAAACAAACACGGACGAGTGTTGAAAGACCACGAACGAGTGTCTACACGTTCTAGGATCAATACGAATGAGTATTAATTAACATGAAATAAACACGGACGAGTGTTGAAAGACCACGGACGAGTGTCTGTACGTTCTAGGATCAATACGAGCGAGTATTGATTAACCTGAAACAAACATAGACGAGTGTTGAAAGACAAAGGACGAGTGTCTACACGTTCTAGGATCAATACGAACGAGTATTGAATAACCTGAAACAAACACGGACAAGTGTTGAAAGACTGCGGATGAGTGTCTACGCGTTATGGATTCAATACTCACGAGTATTGTTTAACCTGAAACAAACACGGACGATTGTTGAAAGATCACAGATGTGTGTCTACACATTCTAGGATCAATACGAACGAGTATTGATTAACCTGAAACAAACACGGACGAGTGTAGAAAAACCACAGACGAGTGTCTACATGTTCTAGGATCAATACGAACGAGTATTGATTAGCCTAAAACAAACACGGACGAGTGTTGAAAGACAACGGACGAGTGTCTACACATTCTAGGATCAATACGAATGAGTATTGATTAACCTAAAACAAACATGGACGAGTGTTGAAAGACCACGGACGAGTGTCTACACGTTCTAAGATCAATACGAACGAGTATTGATTAACCTAAAACAAACACGGACGAGTGTTGAAAGACCACGGACGAGTGTCTACACGTTCTAGGATCAATACGAACGAGTATTGATTAACCTATAACAAACACGGATCAGTGTTGAAAGACCACGGACGAGTGTCTACACGTTCTAGGATCAATACGAATGAGTATTGATTAACCTGAAACAAACACGGACGTGTGTTGAAAGACGACGGACGAGTGTCTACACGTTCTAAGATCAATACGAACGAGTATTGATTAACCTGAAACAAACACGGACGAGTGTTGAAAGACCACGGACGAGTGTCTACACGTTCTAGGATCAATACGAACGAGTATTGATTAACCTATAACAAACATGGACGAGTGTTGAAAGACCACGGACGAGTGTCTACACGTTCTAGGATTAATACGAATGAGTATTGATTAACCTGAAACAAACACGGACGGGTGTTGAAAGACCACAGACGAGTGTCTACACGTTCTAGGATCAATACGAACAGGTATTGATTAACCTAAAATAAACACGGACGAGTGTTGAAAGCCCATGGACGAGTGTCTATACGTTCTAGGATCAATACGAGCGAGTATTGATTAACCTGAATAAAACACGGACGAGTGTTGGAAGACCAAGGACGAGTATCTACACGATCTAAGATCAATACGAACGAGTATTGATTAACCTGAAACAAACACGGATGAGTGTTGAAAGACCATGAGCGAGTGTCTACACGTTCTAGGATCAATACGAACGAGTATTAATTAACCTGATATAAACACGAACGAGTGTTGAAAGACCACGGACGAGTGTCTACACGTTATAGGATCAATACAAACGAGTATTGATTAACCTAAAACAAACACGGACGAGTGTTGAAATACCACGGACGAGTGTCTACACGTTCTAAGATCAATACGAACGAGTATTGATTAACCTGAATCAAACACGGACGAGTGTTGAAAGACCACGGACGAGTGTCTACACGTTCTAGGATCAATACGAATGAGTATTGATTAACTTAAAACAAACACGGACGAGTGTTGAAAGACCACGAACGAGTGTCTACACGTTCTAGGATCAATACGAACGAGTATTGATTAACATGAAATAAACACGGACGAGTGTTGAAAGACCACGGACGAGTGTCTGTACGTTCTAGGATCAATACGAGCGAGTATTGATAAACCTGAAACAAACACAGACGAGTGTTGAAAGACCAAGGACGAGTGTCTACACGTTCTAGGATCAATACGAACGAGTATTGATTAACCTGAAACAAACAAGGATGAGTGTTGAAAGACCACGGACGAGTGTCTACACGTTCTAAGATCAATACGAACGAGTATTGATTAACCTGAAACAAACACGGACGAGTGTTGAAAGACCACGGACGAGTGTCTACATGTTCTAGGATCAATATGAACGAGTATTGATTAACTTAAAACAAACACGGACGAGTGTTGAAAGACCACGAACGAGTGTCTACACGTTCTAGGATCAATACGAATGAGTATTGATTAACATGAAATAAACACGGACGAGTGTTGAAAGACCACGGACGAGTGTCTGTACGTTCTAGGATCAATACGAGCGAGTATTGATTAACCTGAAACAAACATAGACGAGTGTTGAAAGACAAAGGACGAGTGTCTACACGTTCTAGGATCAATACGAACGAGTATTGAATAACCTGAAACAAACACGGACAAGTGTTGAAAGACTGCGGATGAGTGTCTACGCGTTATGGATTCAATACTCACGAGTATTGTTTAACCTGAAACAAACACGGACGATTGTTGAAAGATCACAGATGTGTGTCTACACATTCTAGGATCAATACGAACGAGTATTGATTAACCTGAAACAAACACGGACGAGTGTAGAAAAACCACAGACGAGTGTCTACATGTTCTAGGATCAATACGAACGAGTATTGATTAGCCTAAAACAAACACGGACGAGTGTTGAAAGACAACGGACGAGTGTCTACACATTCTAGGATCAATACGAATGAGTATTGATTAACCTAAAACAAACACGGACGAGTGTTGAAAGACCACGGACGAGTGTCTACACGTTCTAAGATCAATACGAACGAGTATTGATTAACCTAAAACAAACACGGACGAGTGTTGAAAGACCACGGACGAGTGTCTACACGTTCTAGGATCAATACGAACGAGTATTGATTAACCTATAACAAACACGGATCAGTGTTGAAAGACCACGGACGAGTGTCTACACGTTCTAGGATCAATACGAATGAGTATTGATTAACCTGAAACAAACACGGACGTGTGTTGAAAGACGACGGACGAGTGTCTACACGTTCTAAGATCAATACGAACGAGTATTGATTAACCTGAAACAAACACGGACGAGTGTTGAAAGACCACGGACGAGTGTCTACACGTTCTAGGATCAATACGAACGAGTATTGATTAACCTATAACAAACATGGACGAGTGTTGAAAGACCACGGACGAGTGTCTACACGTTCTAGGATTAATACGAATGAGTATTGATTAACCTGAAACAAACACGGACGGGTGTTGAAAGACCACAGACGAGTGTCTACACGTTCTAGGATCAATACGAACAGGTATTGATTAACCTAAAATAAACACGGACGAGTGTTGAAAGCCCATGGACGAGTGTCTATACGTTCTAGGATCAATACGAGCGAGTATTGATTAACCTGAATAAAACACGGACGAGTGTTGGAAGACCAAGGACGAGTATCTACACGATCTAAGATCAATACGAACGAGTATTGATTAACCTGAAACAAACACGGATGAGTGTTGAAAGACCATGAGCGAGTGTCTACACGTTCTAGGATCAATACGAACGAGTATTAATTAACCTGATATAAACACGAACGAGTGTTGAAAGACCACGGACGAGTGTCTACACGTTATAGGATCAATACAAACGAGTATTGATTAACCTAAAACAAACACGGACGAGTGTTGAAATACCACGGACGAGTGTCTACACGTTCTAAGATCAATACGAACGAGTATTGATTAACCTGAATCAAACACGGACGAGTGTTGAAAGACCACGGACGAGTGTCTACACGTTCTAGGATCAATACGAATGAGTATTGATTAACTTAAAACAAACACGGACGAGTGTTGAAAGACCACGAACGAGTGTCTACACGTTCTAGGATCAATACGAACGAGTATTGATTAACATGAAATAAACACGGACGAGTGTTGAAAGACCACGGACGAGTGTCTGTACGTTCTAGGATCAATACGAGCGAGTATTGATAAACCTGAAACAAACACAGACGAGTGTTGAAAGACCAAGGACGAGTGTCTACACGTTCTAGGATCAATACGAACGAGTATTGATTAACCTGAAACAAACACGGATGAGTGTTGAAAGACCACGGACGAGTGTCTACACGTTCTAAGATCAATACGAACGAGTATTGATTAACCTGAAACAAACACGGACGAGTGTTGAAAGACCACGGACGAGTGTCTACATGTTCTAGGATCAATATGAACGAGTATTGATTAACTTAAAACAAACACGGACGAGTGTTGAAAGACCACGAACGAGTGTCTACACGTTCTAGGATCAATACGAATGAGTATTGATTAACATGAAATAAACACGGACGAGTGTTGAAAGACCACGGACGAGTGTCTGTACGTTCTAGGATCAATACGAGCGAGTATTGATTAACCTGAAACAAACATAGACGAGTGTTGAAAGACAAAGGACGAGTGTCTACACGTTCTAGGATCAATACGAACGAGTATTGAATAACCTGAAACAAACACGGACAAGTGTTGAAAGACTGCGGATGAGTGTCTACGCGTTATGGATTCAATACTCACGAGTATTGTTTAACCTGAAACAAACACGGACGATTGTTGAAAGATCACAGATGTGTGTCTACACATTCTAGGATCAATACGAACGAGTATTGATTAACCTGAAACAAACACGGACGAGTGTAGAAAAACCACAGACGAGTGTCTACATGTTCTAGGATCAATACGAACGAGTATTGATTAGCCTAAAACAAACACGGACGAGTGTTGAAAGACCACGGACGAGTGTCTACACATTCTAGGATCAATACGAATGAGTATTGATTAACCTAAAACAAACACGGACGAGTGTTGAAAGACCACGGACGAGTGTCTACACGTTCTAAGATCAATACGAACGAGTATTGATTAACCTGAAACAAACACGGACGAGTGTTGAAAGACCACGGACGAGTGTCTACACGTTCTAGGATCAATACGAACGAGTATTGATTAACCTATAACAAACACGGATGAGTGTTGAAAGACCACGGACAAGTGTCTACACGTTCTAGGATCAATACGGATGAGTATTGATTAACCTGAAACAAACATGGACGTGTGTTGAAAGACGACGGACGAGTGTCTACACGTTCTAAGATCAATACGAACGAGTATTGATTAACCTGAAACAAACACGGACGATTGTTGAAAGACCACGGACGAGTGTCTACACGTTTTAGGATCAATACGAACGAGTATTGATTAACCTATAACAAACATGGACGAGTGTTGAAAGACCACGGACGAGTGTCTACACGTTCTAGGATCAATACAAATGAGTATTGATTAACCTGAAACAAACACGGACGGGTGTTGAAAGACCACAGACGAGTGTCTACACGTTCTAGGATCAATACGAACAGGTATTGATTAACCTAAAATAAACACGGACGAGTGTTGAAAGCCCATGGACGAGTATCTATACGTTCTAGGATCAATACGAGCGAGTATTGATTAACCTGAAACAAACACGGACGAGTGTTGGAAGACCAAGGACGAGTATCTACACGTTCTAAGATCAATACGAACGAGTATTGATTAACCTGAAACAAACACGGATGAGTGTTGAAAGACCATGAGCGAGTGTCTACACGTTCTAGGATCAATACGAACGGGTATTAATTAACCTGATATAAACACGAACGAGTGTTGAAAGACCACGGACGAGTGTCTACACGTTATAGGATCAATAGGAACGAGTATTGATTAACCTGAAACAAACACGGACGAGTGTTGAAATACCACGGACGAGTGTCTACACGTTCTAAGATCAATACGAACGAGTATTGATTAACCTGAATCAAACACGGACGAGTGTTGAAAGACCACGGACGAGTGTCTACACGTTCTAGGATCAATACGAATGAGTATTGATTCACTTAAAACAAACACGGACGAGTGTTGAAAGACCACGAACGAGTGTCTACACGTTCTAGGATCTATACGAACGAGTATTGATTAACATGAAATAAACACGGACGAGTGTCTGTACGTTCTAGGATCAATACGAGCGAGTATTGATAAAATTGAAACAAACACAGACGAGTGTTAAAAGACCAAGGACGAGTGTCTACACGTTCTAGGATCAATACGAACGAGTGTTGATTAACCTGAAACAAACACGGACAAGTGTTGAAAGATTGCGGATGAGTGTCTACGCGTTATGGATTCAATACGAACGAGTATTGTTTAACCTGAAACAAACACGGACGATTGTTGAAAGATCACAGATGTGTGTCTACACATTCTAGGATCAATACGAACGAGTATTGATTAACCTGAAACAAACACGGACGAGTGTAGAAAAACCACAGACGAGTGTCTACATGTTCTAGGATCAATACGAACGAGTATTGATTAGCCTAAAACAAACACGGACGAGTGTTGAAAGACCACGAACGAGTGTCTACACATTCTAGGATCAATACGAATGAGTATTGATTAACCTAAAACAAACACGGACGAGTGTTGAAAGACCACGGACGAGTGTCTACACGTTCTAAGATCAATACGAATGAGTATTGATTAACCTGAAATAAACACGGACGAGTGTTGAAAGACCACGGACGAGTGTCTACACGTTCTAGGATCAATACGAATGAGTATTGATTAACCTGAAACAAACACGGACGGGTGTTGAAAGACCACAGACGAGTGTCTACACATTCTAAGATCAATACGAACGAGTATTGATTAACCTGAAACAAACACGGACGAGTGTCGAAAGACCACGGACGAGTGTCTACACGTTCTAGGATCAATACGAACGAGTATTGATTAACTTAAAACAAACACGGACGAGTGTTGAAAGACCACGAACGAGTGTCTACACGTTCTAGGATCAATACGAACGAGGATTGATTAACATGAAATAAACACGGACGAGTGTTGAAAGACCTCGGACGAGTGTCTGTACGTTCTAGGATCAATACGAGCGAGTATTGATTAACCTGAAACAAACATAGACGAGTGTTGAAAGACCAAGGACGAGTGTCTACACGTTCTAGGATCAATACGAACGAGTATTGTTTAACCTGAAACAAACACGGACAAGTGTTGAAAGACTGCGGATGAGTGTCTACGCGTTATGGATTCAATACGAACGAGTATTGTTTAACCTGAAACAAACACGGATGATTGTTGAAAGATCACAGATGTGTGTCTACACATTCTAGGATCAATACGAACTAGTATTGATTAACCTGAAACAAACACGGCAGAGTGTAGAAAAACCACAGACGAGTGTCTACATGTTCTAGGATCAATACGAAGGAGTATTGATTAGCCTAAAACAAACACGGACGAGTGTTGAAAGACCACGAACGAGTGTCTACACATTCTAGGATCAATACGAATGAGTATTGATTAACCTAAAACAAACACGGACTAGTGTTGAAAGACCACGGACGAGTGTCTACACGTTCTAAGATCAATACGAACGAGTATTGATTAACCTGAAACAAACACGGACGAGTGTTGAAAGACCACGGACGAGTGTCTACACGTTCTAGGATCAATACGAACGAGTATTGATTAACTTAAAACAAACACGGACGAGTGTTGAAAGACCACGAACGAGTGTCTACACGTTCTAGGATCAATACGAACGAGTATTGATTAACATGAAATAAACACGGACGAGTGTTGAAAGACCTCGGACGAGTGTCTACACGTTATAGGATCAATACGAACGAGTATTGATTAACCTGAAACAAACACGGACGAGTGTTAAAATACCACGGACGAGTGTCTACACGTTCTAAGATCAATACGAACGAGTATTGATTAACCTGAATCAAACACGGACGAGTGTTGAAAGACCACGGACGAGTGTCTACACGTTCTAGGATCAGTACGAATGAGTATTGATTAACTTAAAACAAACACGGACGAGTGTTGAAAGACCACGAACGAGTGTCTTCACGTTCTAGGATCAATACGAATGAGTATTGATTAACATGAAATAAACACGGACGAGTGTTGAAAGACCACGGACGAGTGTCTGTACGTTCTAGGATCAATACGAGCGAGTATTGATAAACCTGAAACAAACACAGACGAGTGTTGAAAGACCAAGGACGAGTGTCTACACGTTCTAGGATCAATACGAATGAGTATTGATTAACCTGAAACAAACACGGACAAGTGTTGAAAGATTGCGGATGAGTGTCTACGCGTTATGGATTCAATACGAACGAGTATTGTTTAACCTGAAACAAACACGGACGGTTGTTGAAAGATCACAGATGTGTGTCTACACATTCTAGGATCAATACGAACGAGTATTGATTAACCTGAAACAAACACAGACGAGTGTAGAAAAACCACAGACGAGTGTCTACATGTTCTAGGATCAATACGAACGAGTATTGATTAGCCTAAAACAAACACGGACGAGTGTTGAAAGACCACGGACGAGTGTCTACACATTCTAGGATCAATACGAATGAGTATTGATTAACCTGAAACAAACACGGACGAGTGTTGAAAGACCACGGACGAGTGTCTACACGTTCTAAGATCAATATGAACGAGTATTGATTAACCTGAAACAAACACGGACGATTGTTGAAAGATCACAGATGTGTGTCTACACATTCTAGGATCAATACGAACGAGTATTGATTAACCTGAAACAAACACGGACGAGTGTAGAAAAACCACAGACGAGTGTCTACATGTTCTAGGATCAATACGAACGAGTATTGATTAGCCTAAAACAAACACGGACGAGTGTTGAAAGACCACGGACGAGTGTCTACACATTCTAGGATCAATACGAATGAGTATTGATTAACCTAAAACAAACACGGACGAGTGTTGAAAGACCACGGACGAGTGTCTACACGTTCTAAGATCAATACGAACGAGTATTGATTAACCTGAAACAAACACGGACGAGTGTTGAAAGACCACGGACGAGTGTCTACACGTTCTAGGATCAATACGAACGAGTATTGATTAACCTATAACAAACATGGACGAGTGTTGAAAGACCACGGACGAGTGTCTACACGTTCTAGGATCAATACAAATGAGTATTGATTAACCTGAAACAATCACGGACGGGTGTTGAAAGACCACAGACGAGTGTCTACACGTTCTAGGATCAATACGAACAGGTATTGATTAACCTAAAATAAACACGGACGAGTGTTGAAAGCCCATGGACGAGTGTCTATACGTTCTAGGATCAATACGAGCGAGTATTGATTAACCTGAAACAAACACGGACGAGTGTTGGAAGACCAAGGACGAGTATCTACACGTTCTAAGATCAATACGAACGAGTATTGATTAACCTGAAACAAACACGGATGAGTGTTGAAAGACCATGAGCGAGTGTCTACACGTTCTAGGATCAATACGAACGGGTATTAATTAACCTGATATAAACACGAACGAGTGTTGAAAGACCACGGACGAGTGTCTACACGTTATAGGATCAATAGGAACGAGTATTGATTAACCTGAAACAAACACGGACGAGTGTTGAAATACCACGGACGAGTGTCTACACGTTCTAAGATCAATACGAACGAGTATTGATTAACCTGAATCAAACACGGACGAGTGTTGAAAGACCACGGACGAGTGTCTACACGTTCTAGGATCAATACGAATGAGTATTGATTCACTTAAAACAAACACGGACGAGTGTTGAAAGACGACGAACGAGTGTCTACACGTTCTAGGATCTATACGAACGAGTATTGATTAACATGAAATAAACACGGACGAGTGTCTGTACGTTCTAGGATCAATACGAGCGAGTATTGATAAACCTGAAACAAACACAGACGAGTGTTGAAAGACCAAGGACGAGTGTCTACACGTTCTAGGATCAATACGAACGAGTGTTGATTAACCTGAAACAAACACGGACAAGTGTTGAAAGATTGCGGATGAGTGTCTACGCGTTATGGATTCAATACGAACGAGTATTGTTTAACCTGAAACAAACACGGACGATTGTTGAAAGATCACAGATGTGTGTCTACACATTCTAGGATCAATACGAACGAGTATTGATTAACCTGAAACAAACACGGACGAGTGTAGAAAAACCACAGACGAGTGTCTACATGTTCTAGGATCAATACGAACGAGTATTGATTAGCCTAAAACAAACACGGACGAGTGTTGAAAGACCACGAACGAGTGTCTACACATTCTAGGATCAATACGAATGAGTATTGATTAACCTAAAACAAACACGGACTAGTGTTGAAAGACCACGGACGAGTGTCTACACGTTCTAAGATCAATACGAACGAGTATTGATTAACCTGAAACAAACACGGACGAGTGTTGAAAGACCACGGACGAGTGTCTACACGTTCTAGGATCAATACGAACGAGTATTGATTAACTTAAAACAAACACGGACGAGTGTTGAAAGACCACGAACGAGTGTCTACACGTTCTAGGATCAATACGAACGAGTATTGATTAACATGAAATAAACACGGACGAGTGTTGAAAGACCTCGGACGAGTGTCTACACGTTATAGGATCAATACGAACGAGTATTGATTAACCTGAAACAAACACGGACGAGTGTTAAAATACCACGGACGAGTGTCTACACGTTCTAAGATCAATACGAACGGGTATTGATTAACCTGAATCAAACACGGACGAGTGTTGAAAGACCACGGACGAGTGTCTACACGTTCTAGGATCAGTACGAATGAGTATTGATTAACTTAAAACAAACACGGACGAGTGTTGAAAGACCACGAACGAGTGTCTACACGTTCTAGGATCAATACGAATGAGTATTGATTAACATGAAATAAACACGGACGAGTGTTGAAAGACCACGGACGAGTGTCTGTACGTTCTAGGATCAATACGAGCGAGTATTGATAAACCTGAAACAAACACAGACGAGTGTTGAAAGACCAAGGACGAGTGTCTACACGTTCTAGGATCAATACGAACGAGTATTGATTAACCTGAAACAAACACGGACAAGTGTTGAAAGATTGCGGATGAGTGTCTACGCGTTATGGATTCAATACGAACGAGTATTGTTTAACCTGAAACAAACACGGACGGTTGTTGAAAGATCACAGATGTGTGTCTACACATTCTAGGATCAATACGAACGAGTATTGATTAACCTGAAACAAACACGGACGAGTGTAGAAAAACCACAGACGAGTGTCTACATGTTCTAGGATCAATACGAACGAGTATTGATTAGCCTAAAACAAACACGGACGAGTGTTGAAAGACCACGGACGAGTGTCTACACATTCTAGGATCAATACGAATGAGTATTGATTAACCTGAAACAAACACGGACGAGTGTTGAAAGACCACGGACGAGTGTCTACACGTTCTAAGATCAATACGAACGAGTATTGATTAACCTGAAACAAACACGGACGATTGTTGAAAGATCACAGATGTGTGTCTACACATTCTAGGATCAATACGAACGAGTATTGATTAACCTGAAACAAACACGGACGAGTGTAGAAAAACCACAGACGAGTGTCTACATGTTCTAGGATCAATACGAACGAGTATTGATTAGCCTAAAACAAACACGGACGAGTGTTGAAAGACCACGGACGAGTGTCTACACGTTCTAAGATCAATACGAACGAGTATTGATTAACCTGAAACAAACACGGATGAGTGTTGAAAGACCATGAGCGAGTGTCTACACGTTCTAGGATCAATACGAACGGGTATTAATTAACCTGATATAAACACGAACGAGTGTTGAAAGACCACGGACGAGTGTCTACACATTATAGGATCAATAGGAACAAGTATTGATTAACCTGAAACAAACACGGACGAGTGTTGAAATACCACGGACGAGTGTCTACACGTTCTAAGATCAATACGAACGAGTATTGATTAACCTGAATCAAACACGGACGAGTGTTGAAAGACCACGGACGAGTGTCTACACGTTCTAGGATCAATACGAACGAGTATTGATTAACCTATAACAAACACGGATGAGTGTTGAAAGACCACGGACGAGTGTCTACACGTTCTAGGATCAATACGAATGAGTATTGATTAACCTGAAACAAACACGGACGTGTGTTGAAAGACGACGGACGAGTGTCTACACGTTCTAAGATCAATACGAACGAGTATTGATTAACCTGAAACAAACACGGACGATTGTTGAAAGACCACGGACGAGTGTCTACACGTTCTAGGATCAATACGAACGAGTATTGATTAACCTATAACAAACATGGACGAGTGTTGAAAGACCACGAACGAGTGTCTACACGTTCTAGGATCAATACAAATGAGTATTGATTAACCTGAAACAAACACGGACGGGTGTTGAAAGACCACAGACGAGTGTCTACACGTTCTAGGATCAATACGAACAGGTATTGATTAACCTAAAATAAACACGGACGAGTGTTGAAAGCCCATGGACGAGTGTCTATACGTTCTAGGATCAATACGAGCGAGTATTGATTAACCTGAAACAAACACGGACGAGTGTTGGAAGACCAAGGACGAGTATCTACACGTTCTAAGATCAATACGAACGAGTATTGATTAACCTGAAACAAACACGGATGAGTGTTGAAAGACCATGAGCGAGTGTCTACACGTTCTAGGATCAATACGAACGGGTATTAATTAACCTGATATAAACACGAACGAGTGTTGAAAGACCACGGACGAGTGTCTACACGTTATAGGATCAATAGGAACAAGTATTGATTAACCTGAAACAAACACGGACGAGTGTTGAAATACCACGGACGAGTGTCTACACGTTCTAAGATCAATACGAACGAGTATTGATTAACCTGAATCAAACACGGACGAGTGTTGAAAGACCACGGACGAGTGTCTACACGTTCTAGGATCAATACGAATGAGTATTGATTCACTTAAAACAAACACGGACGAGTGTTGAAAGACCACGAACGAGTGTCTACACGTTCTAGGATCTATACGAACGAGTATTGATTAACATGAAATAAACACGGACGAGTGTCTGTACGTTCTAGGATCAATACGAGCGAGTATTGATAAACCTGAAACAAACACAGACGAGTGTCTACACGTTCTAGGATCAATACGAACGAGTGTTGATTAACCTGAAACAAACACGGACAAGTGTTGAAAGATTGCGGATGAGTGTCTACGCGTTATGGATTCAATACGAACGAGTATTGTTTAACCTGAAACAAACACGGACGATTGTTGAAAGATCACAGATGTGTGTCTACACATTCTAGGATCAATACGAACGAGTATTGATTAACCTGAAACAAACACGGACGAGTGTAGAAAAACCACAGACGAGTGTCTACATGTTCTAGGATCAATACGAACGAGTATTGATTAGCCTAAAACAAACACGGACGAGTGTTGAAAGACCACGAACGAGTGTCTACACATTCTAGGATCAATACGAATGAGTATTGATTAACCTAAAACAAACACGGACTAGTGTTGAAAGACCACGGACGAGTGTCTACACGTTCTAAGATCAATACGAACGAGTATTGATTAACCTGAAACAAACACGGACGAGTGTTGAAAGACCACGGACGAGTGTCTACACGTTCTAGGATCAATACGAACGAGTATTGATTAACTTAAAACAAACACGGACGAGTGTTGAAAGACCACGAACGAGTGTCTACACGTTCTAGGATCAATACGAACGAGTATTGATTAACATGAAATAAACACGGACGAGTGTTGAAAGACCTCGGACGAGTGTCTACACGTTATAGGATCAATACGAACGAGTATTGATTAACCTGAAACAAACACGGACGAGTGTTAAAATACCACGGACGAGTGTCTACACGTTCTAAGATCAATACGAACGGGTATTGATTAACCTGAATCAAACACGGACGAGTGTTGAAAGACCACGGACGAGTGTCTACACGTTCTAGGATCAGTACGAATGAGTATTGATTAACTTAAAACAAACACGGACGAGTGTTGAAAGACCACGAACGAGTGTCTACACGTTCTAGGATCAATACGAATGAGTATTGATTAACATGAAATAAACACGGACGAGTGTTGAAAGACCACGGACGAGTGTCTGTACGTTCTAGGATCAATACGAGCGAGTATTGATAAACCTGAAACAAACACAGACGAGTGTTGAAAGACCAAGGACGAGTGTCTACACGTTCTAGGATCAATACGAACGAGTATTGATTAACCTGAAACAAACACGGACAAGTGTTGAAAGATTGCGGATGAGTGTCTACGCGTTATGGATTCAATACGAACGAGTATTGTTTAACCTGAAACAAACACGGACGGTTGTTGAAAGATCACAGATGTGTGTCTACACATTCTAGGATCAATACGAACGAGTATTGATTAACCTGAAAAAACACGGACGAGTGTAGAAAAACCACAGACGAGTGTCTACATGTTCTAGGATCAATACGAACGAGTATTGATTAGCCTAAAACAAACACGGACGAGTGTTGAAAGACCACGGACGAGTGTCTACACATTCTAGGATCAATACGAATGAGTATTGATTAACCTGAAACAAACACGGACGAGTGTTGAAAGACCACGGACGAGTGTCTACACGTTCTAAGATCAATACGAACGAGTATTGATTAACCTGAAACAAACACGGACGATTGTTGAAAGATCACAGATGTGTGTCTACACATTCTAGGATCAATACGAACGAGTATTGATTAACCTGAAACAAACACGGACGAGTGTAGAAAAACCACAGACGAGTGTCTACATGTTCTAGGATCAATACGAACGAGTATTGATTAGCCTAAAACAAACACGGACGAGTGTTGAAAGACCACGGACGAGTGTCTACACGTTCTAAGATCAATACGAACGAGTATTGATTAACCTGAAACAAACACGGACGAGTGTTGAAAGACCACGGACGAGTGTCTACACGTTCTAGGATCAATACGAACGAGTATTGATTAACCTATAACAAACACGGATGAGTGTTGAAAGACCACGGACGAGTGTCTACACGTTCTAGGATCAATACAAATGAGTATTGATTAACCTGAAACAAACACGGACGGGTGTTGAAAGACCACAGACGAGTGTCTACACGTTCTAGGATCAATACGAACAGGTATTGATTAACCTAAAATAAACACGGACGAGTGTTGAAAGCCCATGGACGAGTGTCTATACGTTCTAGGATCAATACGAGCGAGTATTGATTAACCTGAAACAAACACGGACGAGTGTTGGAAGACCAAGGACGAGTATCTACACGTTCTAAGATCAATACGAACGAGTATTGATTAACCTGAAACAAACACGGATGAGTGTTGAAAGACCATGAGCGAGTGTCTACACGTTCTAGGATCAATACGAACGGGTATTAATTAACCTGATATAAACACGAACGAGTGTTGAAAGACCACGGACGAGTGTCTACACATTATAGGATCAATAGGAACAAGTATTGATTAACCTGAAACAAACACGGACGAGTGTTGAAATACCACGGACGAGTGTCTACACGTTCTAAGATCAATACGAACGAGTATTGATTAACCTGAATCAAACACGGACGAGTGTTGAAAGACCACGGACGAGTGTCTACACGTTCTAGGATCAATACGAACGAGTATTGATTAACCTATAACAAACACGGATGAGTGTTGAAAGACCACGGACGAGTGTCTACACGTTCTAGGATCAATACGAATGAGTATTGATTAACCTGAAACAAACACGGACGTGTGTTGAAAGACGACGGACGAGTGTCTACACGTTCTAAGATCAATACGAACGAGTATTGATTAACCTGAAACAAACACGGACGATTGTTGAAAGACCACGGACGAGTGTCTACACGTTCTAGGATCAATACGAACGAGTATTGATTAACCTATAACAAACATGGACGAGTGTTGAAAGACCACGAACGAGTGTCTACACGTTCTAGGATCAATACAAATGAGTATTGATTAACCTGAAACAAACACGGACGGGTGTTGAAAGACCACAGACGAGTGTCTACACGTTCTAGGATCAATACGAACAGGTATTGATTAACCTAAAATAAACACGGACGAGTGTTGAAAGCCCATGGACGAGTGTCTATACGTTCTAGGATCAATACGAGCGAGTATTGATTAACCTGAAACAAACACGGACGAGTGTTGGAAGACCAAGGACGAGTATCTACACGTTCTAAGATCAATACGAACGAGTATTGATTAACCTGAAACAAACACGGATGAGTGTTGAAAGACCATGAGCGAGTGTCTACACGTTCTAGGATCAATACGAACGGGTATTAATTAACCTGATATAAACACGAACGAGTGTTGAAAGACCACGGACGAGTGTCTACACGTTATAGGATCAATAGGAACAAGTATTGATTAACCTGAAACAAACACGGACGAGTGTTGAAATACCACGGACGAGTGTCTACACGTTCTAAGATCAATACGAACGAGTATTGATTAACCTGAATCAAACACGGACGAGTGTTGAAAGACCACGGACGAGTGTCTACACGTTCTAGGATCAATACGAATGAGTATTGATTCACTTAAAACAAACACGGACGAGTGTTGAAAGACCACGAACGAGTGTCTACACGTTCTAGGATCTATACGAACGAGTATTGATTAACATGAAATAAACACGGACGAGTGTCTGTACGTTCTAGGATCAATACGAGCGAGTATTGATAAACCTGAAACAAACACAGACGAGTGTCTACACGTTCTAGGATCAATACGAACGAGTGTTGATTAACCTGAAACAAACACGGACAAGTGTTGAAAGATTGCGGATGAGTGTCTACGCGTTATGGATTCAATACGAACGAGTATTGTTTAACCTGAAACAAACACGGACGATTGTTGAAAGATCACAGATGTGTGTCTACACATTCTAGGATCAATACGAACGAGTATTGATTAACCTGAAACAAACACGGACGAGTGTAGAAAAACCACAGACGAGTGTCTACATGTTCTAGGATCAATACGAACGAGTATTGATTAGCCTAAAACAAACACGGACGAGTGTTGAAAGACCACGAACGAGTGTCTACACATTCTAGGATCAATACGAATGAGTATTGATTAACCTAAAACAAACACGGACGAGTGTTGAAAGACCACGGACGAGTGTCTACACGTTCTAAGATCAATACGAACGAGTATTGATTAACCTGAAACAAACACGGACGAGTGTTGAAAGACCACGGACGAGTGTCTACACGTTCTAGGATCAATACGAATGAGTATTGATTAACCTGAAACAAACACGGACGGGTGTTGAAAGACCACAGACGAGTGTCTACACATTCTAAGATCAATACGAACGAGTATTGATTAACCTGAAACAAACACGGACGAGTGTCGAAAGACCACGGATGAGTGTCTACACGTTCTAGGATCAATACGAACGAGTATTGATTAACTTAAAACAAACACGGACGAGTGTTGAAAGACCACGAACGAGTGTCTACACGTTCTAGGATCAATACGAACGAGGATTGATTAACATGAAATAAACACGGACGAGTGTTGAAAGACCTCGGACGAGTGTCTGTACGTTCTAGGATCAATACGAGCGAGTATTGATTAACCTGAAACAAACATAGACGAGTGTTGAAAGACCAAGGACGAGTGTCTACACGTTCTAGGATCAATACGAACGAGTATTGTTTAACCTGAAACAAACACGGACAAGTGTTGAAAGACTGCGGATGAGTGTCTACGCGTTATGGATTCAATACGAACGAGTATTGTTTAACCTGAAACAAACACGGATGATTGTTGAAAGATCACAGATGTGTGTCTACACATTCTAGGATCAATACGAACTAGTATTGATTAACCTGAAACAAACACGGCAGAGTGTAGAAAAACCACAGACGAGTGTCTACATGTTCTAGGATCAATACGAAGGAGTATTGATTAGCCTAAAACAAACACGGACGAGTGTTGAAAGACCACGAACGAGTGTCTACACATTCTAGGATCAATACGAATGAGTATTGATTAACCTAAGACAAACACGGACTAGTGTTGAAAGACCACGGACGAGTGTCTACACGTTCTAAGATCAATACGAACGAGTATTGATTAACCTGAAACAAACACGGACGAGTGTTGAAAGACCACGGACGAGTGTCTACACGTTCTAGGATCAATACGAACGAGTATTGATTAACTTAAAACAAACACGGACGAGTGTTGAAAGACCACGAACGAGTGTCTACACGTTCTAGGATCAATACGAACGAGTATTGATTAACATGAAATAAACACGGACGAGTGTTGAAAGACCTCGGACGAGTGTCTACACGTTATAGGATCAATACGAACGAGTATTGATTAACCTGAAACAAACACGGACGAGTGTTAAAATACCACGGACGAGTGTCTACACGTTCTAAGATCAATACGAACGAGTATTGATTTACCTGAATCAAACACGGACGAGTGTTGAAAGACCACGGACGAGTGTCTACACGTTCTAGGATCAGTACGAATGAGTATTGATTAACTTAAAACAAACACGGACGAGTGTTGAAAGACCACGAACGAGTGTCTACACGTTCTAGGATCAATACGAATGAGTATTGATTAACATGAAATAAACACGGACGAGTGTTGAAAGCCCACGGACGAGTGTCTGTACGTTCTAGGATCAATACGAGCGAGTATTGATAAACCTGAAACAAACACAGACGAGTGTTGAAAGACCAAGGACGAGTGTCTACACGTTCTAGGATCAATACGAACGAGTATTGATTAACCTGAAACAAACACGGACAAGTGTTGAAAGATTGCGGATGAGTGTCTACGCGTTATGGATTCAATACGAACGAGTATTGTTTAACCTGAAACAAACACGGACGATTGTTGAAAGATCACAGATGTGTGTCTACACATTCTAGGATCAATACGAACGAGTATTGATTAACCTGAAACAAACACGGACGAGTGTAGAAAAACCACAGACGAGTGTCTACATGTTCTAGGATCAATACGAACGAGTATTGATTAGCCTAAAACAAACACGGACGAGTGTTGAAAGACCACGAACGAGTGTCTACACATTCTAGGATCAATACGAATGAGTATTGATTAACTTAAAACAAACACGGACGAGTGTTGAAAGACCACGAACGAGTGTCTACACGTTCTAGGATCAATACGAACGAGTATTGATTAACATGAAATAAACACGGACGAGTGTTGAAAGACCACGGACGAGTGTCTACACGTTATAGGATCAATAGGAACAAGTATTGATTAACCTGAAACAAACACGGACGAGTGTTGAAATACCACGGACGAGTGTCTACACGTTCTAAGATCAATACGAACGAGTATTGATTAACCTGAATCAAACACGGACGAGTGTTGAAAGACCACGGACGAGTGTCTACACGTTCTAGGATCAATACGAATGAGTATTGATTCACTTAAAACAAACACGGACGAGTGTTGAAAGACCACGAACGAGTGTCTACACGTTCTAGGATCAATACGAACGAGTATTGATTAACATGAAATAAACACGGACGAGTGTTGAAAGACCTCGGACGAGTGTCTGTACGTTCTAGGATCAATACGAGCGAGTATTGATTAACCTGAAACAAACAGAGACGAGTGTTGAAAGACCAAGGACGAGTGTCTACACGTTCTAGGATCAATACGAACGAGTATTGATTAACCTGAAACAAACACGGACAAGTGTTGAAAGACTGCGGATGAGTGTCTACGCGTTATGGATTCAATACGAACGAGTATTGTTTAACCTGAAACAAACACGGATGATTGTTGAAAGATCACAGATGTGTGTCTACACATTCTAGGATCAATACGAACTAGTATTGATTAACCTGAAACAAACACGGCCGAGTGTAGAAAAACCACAGACGAGTGTCTACATGTTCTAGGATCAATACGAACGAGTATTGATTAGCCTAAAACAAACACGGACGAGTGTTGAAAGACCACGAACGAGTGTCTACACATTCTAGGATCAATACGAATGAGTATTGATTAACCTAAAACAAACACGGACGAGTGTTGAAAGACCACGGACGAGTGTCTACACGTTCTAAGATCAATACGAACGAGTATTGATTAACCTGAAACAAACACGGACGAGTGTTGAAAGACCACGGACGAGTGTCTACACGTTCTAGGATCAATACGAACGAGTATTGATTAACTTAAAACAAACATGGACGAGTGTTGAAAGACCACGAACGAGTGTCTACACATTCTAGGATCAATACGAATGAGTATTGATTAACCTAAAACAAACACGGACGAGTGTTGAAAGACCACGGACGAGTGTCTACACGTTCTAAGATCAATACGAACGAGTATTGATTAACCTGAAACAAACACGGACGAGTGTTGAAAGACCACAGACGAGTTTCTACACGTTCTAGGATCAATATGAACGAGTATTGATTAACCTATGACAAACACGGATGAGTGTTGAAAGACCACGGATGATTGTCTACACGTTCTAGGATCAATACGAATGAGTATTGATTAACCTGAAACAAACACGGACGAGTGTTGAAAGACCACGGACGAGTGTCTACACGTTCTAAGATCAATACGAACGAGTATTGATTAACCTGAAACAAACACGGACGAGTGTTGAAAGACCACGGACGAGTGTCTACACGTTCTAGGATCAATACGAACGAGTATTGATTAACCTATAACAAACACGGACGAGTGTTGAAAGACCACGGACGAGTGTCTACACGTTCTAGGATCAATACGAATGAGTATTGATTAACCTGAAACAAACACGGACGGGTGTTGAAAGACCACAGACGAGTGTCTACACGTTCTAGGATCAATACGAGCGAGTATTGATTAACCGGAAACAAACACGGACGAGTTTTGGAAGACCAAGGACGAGTATCTACACGTTCTAGGATCAATACGAACGAGTATTGATTAACCTGAAACAAACACAGATGAGTGTTGAAAGACCATGAGCGAGTGTCTAAATGTTCTAGGATCAATACGAACGAGTATTAATTAACCTGATATAAACACGGACGAGTGTTGAAAGACCACGGACGAGTGTCTACACGTTACAGGATCAATACGAACGAGTATTGATTAACCTGAAACAAACACGGACGAGTGTTGAAAGACCACAGACGAGTGTCTACACGTTCTAAGATCAATACGAACGAGTATTGATTAACCTGAATCAAACACGGACGAGTGTTGAAAGACCACGGACGAGTGTCTACACGTTCTAGGATCAATACGAATGAGTATTAATTAACTTAAAACAAACACGGACGAGTGTTGAAAGACCACGAACGAGTGTCTACACGTTCTAGGATCAATACGAACGAGTATTGATTAACATGAAATAAACACGGACAAGTGTTGAAAGACCACGGACGAGTGTCTGTACGTTCTAGGATCAATACGAGCGAGTATTGATTAACCTGAAACAAACACAGACGAGTGTTGAAAGACCAAGGACGAGTGTCTACACGTTCTAGGATCAATACGAACGAGTATTGATTAGCCTAAAACAAACACGGACGAGTGTTGAAAGACCACGGACGAGTGTCTACACATTCTAGGATCAATACGAATGAGTATTGATTAACCTAAAACAAACACGGACGAGTGTTGAAAGACCACGGACGAGTGTCTACACGTTCTAGGATCAATACGAACGAGTATTGATTAACCTATAACAAACACGGATGACTGTTGAAAGACCACGGACGATTGTCTACACGTTCTAGGATCAATACGAATGAGTATTGATTAACCTGAAACAAACACGGACTAGTGTTGAAAGACCACGGACGAGTGTCTACACGTTCTAAGATCAATACGAACGAGTATTGATTAACCTGAAACAAACACGGACGAGTGTTGAAAGACCACGAACGAGTGTCTACACGTTCTAGGATCAATACGAACGAGTATTGATTAACTTAAAACAAACACGGACGAGTGTTGAAAGACCACGAACGAGTGTCTACACGTTCTAGGATCAATACGAACGAGTATTGATTAACATGAAATAAACACGGACGAGTGTTGAAAGACCTCGGACGAGTGTCTACACGTTATAGGATCAATACGAACAAGTATTGATTAACCTGAAACAAACACGGACGAGTGTTGAAATACCACGGACGAGTGTCTACACGTTCTAAGATCAATACGAACGAGTATTGATTAACCTGAATCAAACACGGACGAGTGTTGAAAGACCACGGACGAGTGTCTACACGTTCTAGGATCAATACGAACGAGTATTGATTAACTTAAAACAAACACGGACGAGTGTTGAAAGACCACGAACGAGTGTCTACACGTTCTAGGATCAATACGAACGAGTATTGATTAACATGAAATAAACACGGACGAGTGTTGAAAGACCTCGGACGAGTGTCTACACGTTATAGGATCAATACGAACAAGTATTGATTAACCTGAAACAAACACGGACGAGTGTTGAAATACCACGGACGAGTGTCTACACGTTCTAAGATCAATACGAACGAGTATTGATTAACCTGAATCAAACACGGACGAGTGTTGAAAGACCACGGACGAGTGTCTACACGTTCTAGGATCAATACGAATGAGTATTGATTAACTTAAAACAAACATGGATGAGTGTTGAAAGACCACGAACGAGTGTCTACACGTTCTAGGATCAATACGAACGAGTATTGATTAACATGAAATAAACACGGACGAGTGTTGAAAGACCACGGACGAGTGTCTGTACGTTCTAGGATCAAAACGAGCGAGTATTGATAAACCTGAAACAAACACAGACGAGTGTTGAAAGACCAAGGACGAGTGTCTACACGTTCTAGGATCAATACGAACGAGTATTGATTAACCTGAAACAAACACGGACAAGTGTTGAAAGATTGCGGATGAGTGTCTACGCGTTATGGATTCAATACGAACGAGTATTGTTTAACCTGAAACAAACACGGACGATTGTTGAAAGATCACAGATGTGTGTCTACACATTCTAGGATCAATACGAACGAGTATTGATTAACCTGAAACAAACACGGACGAGTGTAGAAAAACCACATACGAGTGTCTACATGTTCTAGGATCAATACGAACGAGTATTGATTAGCCAAAAACAAACACGGACGAGTGTTGAAAGACCACGGACGAGTGTCTACACATTCTAGGATCAATACGAATGAGTATTGATTAACCTGAAACAAACACGGACGGGTGTTGAAAGACCACAGACGAGTGTCTACACGTTCTAAGATCAATACGAACGAGTATTGATTAACCTGAAACAAACACGGACGAGTGTCGAAAGACCACGGACGAGTGTCTACACGTTCTAGGATCAATACGAACGAGTATTGATTAACTTAAAACAAACACGGACGAGTGTTGAAAGACCGCGAACGATTGTCTACACGTTCTAGGATCAATACGAACGAGTATTGATTAAAATGAAATAAACACGGACGAGTGTTGAAAGACCTCGGACGAGTGTCTGTACGTTCTAGGATCAATACGAGCGAGTATTGATTAACCTGAAACAAACATAGACGAGTGTTGAAAGACCAAGGACGATTGTCTACACGTTCTAGGATCAATACGAACGAGTATTGATTAACCTGAAACAAACACGGACAAGTGTTGAAAGACTGCGGATGAGTGTCTACGCGTTATGGATTCAATACGAACGAGTATTGTTTAACCGGAAACAAACACGGATGATTGTTGAAAGATCACAGATGTGTGTCTACACATTCTAGGATCAATACGAACTAGTATTGATTAACCTGAAACAAACACGGCCGAGTGTAGAAAAACCACAGACGAGTGTCTACATGTTCTAGGATCAATACGAACGAGTATTGATTAGCCTAAAACAAACACGGACGAGTGTTGAAAGACCACGAACGAGTGTCTACACATTCTAGGATCAATACGAATGAGTATTGATTAACCTAAAACAAACACGGACGAGTGTTGAAAGACCACGGACGAGTGTCTACACGTTCTAAGATCAATACGAACGAGTATTAATTAACCTGAAACAAACACGGACGAGTGTTGAAAGACCACGGACGAGTTTCTACACGTTCTAGGATCAATACGAACGAGTATTGATTAACCTATGACAAACACGGATGAGTGTTGAAAGACCACGGATGATTGTCTACACGTTCTAGGATCAATACGAATGAGTATTGATTAACCTGAAACAAACACGGACGAGTGTTGAAAGACCACGGACGAGTGTCTACATGTTCTAAGATTAACACGAACGAGTATTGATTAACCTGAAACAAACACGGACGAGTGTTGAAAGACCACGGACGAGTGTCTACACGTTCTAGGATCAATACGAACGAGTATTGATTAACCTATAACAAACACGGACGAGTGTTGAAAGACCACGGACGAGTGTCTACACGTTCTAGGATCAATACGAATGAGTATTGATTAACCTGAAACAAACACGGATGGGTGTTGAAAGACCACAGACGAGTGTCTACACGTTCTAGGATCAATACGAACGGGTATTGATTAACCTAAAATAAACACGGACCAGTGTTGAAAGCCCATGGACGAGTGTCTATACGTTCTAGGATCAATACGAGGGAGTATTGATTAACCTGAAACAAACACGGACGAGTGTTGGAAGACCAAGGACGAGTATCTACACGTTCTAGGATCAATACGAACGAGTATTGATTAACCTGAAACAAACACAGATGAGTGTCGAAAGACCATGAGCGAGTGTCTAAACGTTCTAGGATCAATACGAACGAGTATTGATTAACCTATAACAAACACGGACGAGTGTTGAAAGACCACGGACGAGTGTCTACACGTTCTAGGATCAATACGAATGAGTATTGATTAACCTGAAACAAACACGGATGGGTGTTGAAAGACCACAGACGAGTGTCTACACGTTCTAGGATCAATACGAACGGGTATTGATTAACCTAAAATAAACACGGACCAGTGTTGAAAGCCCATGGACGAGTGTCTATACGTTCTAGGATCAATACAAGGGAGTATTGATTAACCTGAAACAAACACGGACGAGTGTTGGAAGACCAAGGACGAGTATCTACATGTTCTAGGATCAATACGAACGAGTATTGATTAACCTGAAACAAACACAGATGAGTGTTGAAAGACCATGAGCGAGTGTCTAAATGTTCTAGGATCAATACGAACGAGTATTAATTAACCTGATATAAACACGGACGAGTGTTGAAAGACCACGGACGAGTGTCTACACGTTATAGGATCAATACGAACGAGTATTGATTAACCTGAAACAAACACGGACGAGTGTTAAAAGACCACAGACGAGTGTCTACACGTTCTAAGATCAATACGAACGAGTATTGATTAACCTGAATCAAACACGGACGAGTGTTGAAAGACCACGGACGAGTGTCTACACGTTCTAGGATCAATACGAATGAGTATTGATTAACTTAAAACAAACACGGACGAGTGTTGAAAGACCACGAACGAGTGTCTACACGTTCTAGGATCAATACGAACGAGTATTGATTAACATGAAATAAACACGGACAAGTGTTGAAAGACCACGGACGAGTGTCTGTACGTTCTAGGATCAATACGAGCGAGTATTGATTAACCTGAAACAAACACAGACGAGTGTTGAAAGACCAAGGACGAGTGTCTACACGTTCTAGGATCAATACGAACGAGTATTGATTAGCCTAAAACAAACACGGACGAGTGTTGAAAGACCACGGACGAGTGTCTACACATTCTAGGATCAATACGAATGAGTATTGATTAACCTAAAACAAACACGGACGAGTGTTGAAAGACCACGGACGAGTGTCTACACGTTCTAGGATCAATACGAACGAGTATTGATTAACCTATAACAAACACGGATGAGTGTTGAAAGACCACGGACGATTGTCTACACGTTCTAGGATCAATACGAATGAGTATTGATTAACCTGAAACAAACACGGACTAGTGTTGAAAGACCACGGACGAGTGTCTACACGTTCTAAGATCAATACGAACGAGTATTGATTAACCTGAAACAAACACGGACGAGTGTTGAAAGACCACGGACGAGTGTCTACACATTCTAGGATCAATACGAATGAGTATTGATTAACCTGAAACAAACACGGACGGGTGTTGAGAGACCACAGACGAGTGTCTACACGTTCTAAGATCAATACGAACGAGTATTGATTAACCTGAAACAAACACGGACGAGTGTTGAAAGACAACGGACGAGTGTCTACACGTTCTAGGATCAATACGAACGAGTATTGATTAACTTAAAACAAACACGGACGAGTGTTGAAAGACCACGAACGAGTGTCTACACGTTCTAGGATCAATACGAACGAGTATTGATTAACATGAAATAAACACGGACGAGTGTTGAAAGACCTCGGACGAGTGTCTGTACGTTCTAGGATCAATACGAGCGAGTATTGATTAACCTGAAACAAACATAGACGAGTGTTGAAAGACCAAGGACGAGTGTCTACACGTTCTAGGATCAATACGAACGAGTATTGATTAACCTGAAACAAACACGGACAAGTGTTGAAAGACTGCGGATGAGTGTCTACGCGTTATGGATTCAATACGAACGAGTATTGTTTTACCTGAAACAAACACGGATGATTGTTGAAAGATCACAGATGTGTGTCTACACATTCTAGGATCAATACGAACTAGTATTGATTAACCTGAAACAAACACGGCCGAGTGTAGAAAAACCACAGACGAGTGTCTACATGTTCTAGGATCAATACGAACGAGTATTGATTAGCCTAAAACAAACACGGACGAGTGTTGAAAGACCACGAACGAGTGTCTACACATTCTAGGATCAATACGAATGAGTATTGATTAACCTAAAACAAACACGGACGAGTGTTGAAAGACCACGGACGAGTGTCTACACGTTCTAAGATCAATACGAACGAGTATTGATTAACCTGAAACAAACACGGACGAGTGTTGAAAGACCACGGACGAGTGTCTACACGTTCTAGGATCAATACGAACGAGTATTGATTAACCTATAACAAACACGGATGAGTGTTGAAAGACCACGGACGATTGTCTACACATTCTAGGATCAATACGAATGAGTATTGATTAACCTGAAACAAACACGGACGAGTGTTGAAAGACCACGGACGAGCGTCTACACGTTCTAAGATCAATACGAACGAGTATTGATTAACCTGAAACAAACACGGACGAGTGTTGAAAGACCACGGACGAGTGTCTACACGTTCTAGGATCAATACGAACGAGTATTGATTAACCTATAACAAACACGGACGAGTGTTGAAAGACCACGGACGAGTGTCTACACGTTCTAGGATCAATACGAACGAGTATTAATTAACCTGATATAAACACGGACGAGTGTTGAAAGACCACGGACGAGTGTCTACACGTTATAGGATCAATACGAACGAGTATTGATTAACCTGAAACAAACATAGACGAGTGTTGAAAGACCAAGGACGAGTGTCTACACGTTCTAGGATCAATACGAACGAGTATTGATTAGCCTAAAACAAACACGGACGAGTGTTGAAAGACCACGGACGAGTGTCTACACATTCTAGGATCAATACGAACGAGTATTGATTAACCTAAAACAAACACGGACGAGTGTTGAAAGACCACGGACGAGTGTCTGTACGTTCTAGGATCAATACGAGCGAGTATTGATTAACCTGAAACAAACATAGACAAGTGTTGAAAGACCAAGGACGAGTGTCTACACGTTCTAGGATCATTACGAACGAGTATTGATTAGCCTAAAACAAACACGGACGAGTGTTGAAAGACCACGGACGAGTGTCTACACATTCTAGGATCAATACGAATGAGTATTGATTAACCTAAAACAAACACGGATGAGTGTTGAAAGACCACGGACGAGTGTCTACACGTTCTAGGATCAATACGAACGAGTATTGATTAACCTATAACAAACACGGATGTGTGTTGAAAGACCACGGACTATTGTCTACACGTTCTAGGATCAATACGAATGAGTATTGATTAACCTGAAACAAACACGGACTAGTGTTGAAAGACCACGGACGAGTGTCTACACGTTCTAAGATCAATACGAACGAGTATTGATTAACCTGAAATAAACACGGACGAGTGTTGAAAGACCACGGACGAGTGTCTACACGTTCTAGGATCAATACGAACGAGTATTGATTAACCTATAACAAACACGGACGTGTGTTGAAAGACCACGGACGAGTGTCTACACGTTCTAGGATCAATACGAATGAGTATTGATTAACCTGAAACAAACACAGACGGGTGTTGAAAGACCACAGATGAGTGTCTACACGTTCTAGGATCAATACGAACGGGTATTGATTAACCTAAAATAAACACGGACGAGTGTTGAAAGCCCATGGACGAGTGTCTATACGTTCTAGGATCAATACGAGCGAGTATTGATTAACCTGAAACAAACACGGACGAGTGTTGGAAGACCAAGGACGAGTATCTACACGTTCTAGGATCAATACGAATGAGTATTGATTAACCTAAAATAAACACGGATGAGTGTTGAAAGACCATGAGCGAGTGTCTACACGTTCTAGGATCAATACGAACGAGTATTAATTAGCCTGATATAAACACGGACGAGTGTTGAAAGACCACGGACGAGTGTCTACACGTTATAGGATCAATACCAACGAGTATTGATTAACATGAAATAAACACGGACGAGTGTTGAAAGACCTCGGACGAGTGTCTGTACGTTCTAGGATCAATACGAGCGAGTATTGATTAACCTGAAACAAACATAGACGAGTGTTGAAAGACCAAGGATGAGTGTCTACACGTTCTAGGATCAATACGAACGAGTATTGATTAACCTGAAACAAACACGGACAAGTGTTGAAAGACTGCGGATGAGTGTCTACGCCGTTATGGATTCAATACGAACGAGTATTGTTTAACCTGAAACAAACACGGATGATTGTTGAAAGATCATAGATGTGTGTCTACACATTCTAGGATCAATACGAACTAGTATTGATTAACCTGAAACAAACACGGCCGAGTGTAGAAAAACCACAGACGACTGTCTACATGTTCTAGGATCAATACGAACGAGTATTGATTAGCCTAAAACAAACACGGACGAGTGTTGAAAGACCACGAACGAGTGTCTACACATTCTAGGATCAATACGAATGAGTATTGATTAACCTAAAACAAACACGGACGAGTGTTGAAAGACCACGGACGAGTGTCTACACGTTCTAAGATCAATACGAACGAGTATTGATTAACCTGAAACAAACACGAACGAGTGTTGAAAGACCACGGACGAGTGTCTACACGTTCTAGGATCAATACGAACGAGTATTGATTAACCTATAACAAACACGGATGAGTGTTGAAAGACCACGGACGATTGTCTACACGTTCTAGGATCAATACGAATGAGTATTGATTAACCTGAAACAAACACGGACGAGTGTTGAAAGACCACGGACGAGTGTCTACACATTCTAAGATCAATACGAACGAGTATTGATTAACCTGAAACAAACACGGACGAGTGTTGAAAGACCACGGACGAGTGTCTACACGTTCTAGGATCAATACGAGCGAGTATTGATTAACCTATAACAAACACGGACGAGTGTTGAAAGACCACGGACGAGTGTCTACAGGTTCTAGGATCAATACGAATGAGTATTGATTAACCTGAAACAAACACGGATGGGTGTTGAAAGACCACAGACGAGTGTCTACACGTTCTAGGATCAATACGAACGGGTATTGATTAACCTAAAATAAACAGGGACCAGTGTTGAAAGCCCATGGACGAGTGTCTATACGTTCTAGGATCAATACGAGGGAGTATTGATTAACCTGAAACAAACACGGACGAGTGTTGGAAGACCAAGGACGAGTATCTACACGTTCTAGGATCAATACGAACGAGTATTGATTAACCTGAAACAAACACAGATGAGTGTTGAAAGACCATGAGCGAGTGTCTAAACGTTCTAGGATCAATACGAACGTGTATTAATTAACCTGATATAAACACGGACGAGTGTTGAAAGACCACGGACGAGTGTCTACACGTTATAGGATCAATACGAACGAGTATTGATTAACCTGAAACAAACACGGACGAGTGTTAAAAGACCACAGACGAGTGTCTACACGTTCTAAGATCAATACGAACGAGAATTGATTAACCTGAATCAAACACGGACGAGTGTTGAAAGACCACGGACGAGTGTCTACACGTTCTAGGATCAATACGAATGAGTATTGATTAACTTAAAACAAACACGGACGAGTGTTGAAAGACCACGAACGAGTGTCTACACGTTCTAGGATCAATACGAACGAGTATTGATTAACATGAAATAAACACGGACAAGTGTTGAAAGACCACGGACGAGTGTCTGTACGTTCTAGGATCAATACGAGCGAGTATTGATTAACCTGAAACAAACACAGACGAGTGTTGAAAGACCAAGGACGAGTGTCTACACGTTCTAGGATCAATACGAACGAGTATTGATTAGCCTAAAACAAACACGGACGAGTGTTGAAAGACCACGGACGAGTGTCTACACATTCTAGGATCAATACGAATGAGTATTGATTAACCTAAAACAAACACGGACGAGTGTTGAAAGACCACGGACGAGTGTCTACACGTTCTAGGATCAATACGAACGAGTATTGATTAACCTATAACAAACACGGATGAGTGTTGAAAGACCACGGACGATTGTCTACACGTTCTAGGATCAATACGAATGAGTATTGATTAACCTGAAACAAACACGGACTAGTGTTGAAAGACCACGGACGAGTGTCTACACGTTCTAAGATCAATACGAACGAGTATTGATTAACCTGAAACAAACACGGACGAGTGTTGAAAGACCACGGACGAGTGTCTACACATTCTAGGATCAATACGAATGAGTATTGATTAACCTGAAACAAACACGGACGGGTGTTGAGAGACCACAGACGAGTGTCTACACGTTCTAAGATCAATACGAACGAGTATTGATTAACCTGAAACAAACACGGACGAGTGTTGAAAGACAACGGACGAGTGTCTACACGTTCTAGGATCAATACGAACGAGTATTGATTAACTTAAAACAAACACGGACGAGTGTTGAAAGACCACGAACGAGTGTCTACACGTTCTAGGATCAATACGAACGAGTATTGATTAACATGAAATAAACACGGACGAGTGTTGAAAGACCTCGGACGAGTGTCTGTACGTTCTAGGATCAATACGAGCGAGTATTGATTAACCTAAAACAAACATAGACGAGTGTTGAAAGACCAAGGACGAGTGTCTACACGTTCTAGGATCAATACGAACGAGTATTGATTAACCTGAAACAAACACGGACAAGTGTTGAAAGACTGCGGATGAGTGTCTACGCGTTATGGATTCAATACGAACGAGTATTGTTTTACCTGAAACAAACACGGATGATTGTTGAAAGATCACAGATGTGTGTCTACACATTCTAGGATCAATACGAACTAGTATTGATTAACCTGAAACAAACACGGCCGAGTGTAGAAAAACCACAGACGAGTGTCTACATGTTCTAGGATCAATACGAACGAGTATTGATTAGCCTAAAACAAACACGGACGAGTGTTGAAAGACCACGAACGAGTGTCTACACATTCTAGGATCAATACGAATGAGTATTGATTAACCTAAAACAAACACGGACGAGTGTTGAAAGACCACGGACGAGTGTCTACACGTTCTAAGATCAATACGAACGAGTATTGATTAACCTGAAACAAACACGGACGAGTGTTGAAAGACCACGGACGAGTGTCTACACGTTCTAGGATCAATACGAACGAGTATTGATTAACCTATAACAAACACGGATGAGTGTTGAAAGACCACGGACGATTGTCTACACGTTCTAGGATCAATACGAATGAGTATTGATTAACCTGAAACAAACACAGACGAGTGTTGAAAGACCACGGACGAGCGTCTACACGTTCTAAGATCAATACGAACGAGTATTGATTAACCTGAAACAAACACGGACGAGTGTTGAAAGACCACGGACGAGTGTCTACACGTTCTAGGATCAATACGAACGAGTATTGATTAACCTATAACAAACACGGACGAGTGTTGAAAGACCACGGACGAGTGTCTACACGTTCTAGGATCAATACGAACGAGTATTAATTAACCTGATATAAACACGGACGAGTGTTGAAAGACCACGGACGAGTGTCTACACGTTATAGGATCAATACGAACGAGTATTGATTAACCTGAAACAAACATAGACGAGTGTTGAAAGACCAAGGACGAGTGTCTACACGTTCTAGGATCAATACGAACGAGTATTGATTAGCCTAAAACAAACACGGACGAGTGTTGAAAGACCACGGACGAGTGTCTACACATTCTAGGATCAATACGAACGAGTATTGATTAACCTAAAACAAACACGGACGAGTGTTGAAAGACCACGGACGAGTGTCTGTACGTTCTAGGATCAATACGAGCGAGTATTGATTAACCTGAAACAAACATAGACAAGTGTTGAAAGACCAAGGACGAGTGTCTACACGTTCTAGGATCAATACGAACGAGTATTGATTAGCCTAAAACAAACACGGACGAGTGTTGAAAGACCACGGACGAGTGTCTACACATTCTAGGATCAATACGAATGAGTATTGATTAACCTAAAACAAACACGGATGAGTGTTGAAAGACCACGGACGAGTGTCTACACGTTCTAGGATCAATACGAACGAGTATTGATTAACCTATAACAAACACGGATGTGTGTTGAAAGACCACGGACTATTGTCTACACGTTCTAGGATCAATACGAATGAGTATTGATTAACCTGAAACAAACACGGACTAGTGTTGAAAGACCACGGACGAGTGTCTACACGTTCTAAGATCAATACGAACGAGTATTGATTAACCTGAAATAAACACGGACGAGTGTTGAAAGACCACGGACGAGTGTCTACACGTTCTAGGATCAATACGAACGAGTATTGATTAACCTATAACAAACACGGACGTGTGTTGAAAGACCACGGACGAGTGTCTACACGTTCTAGGATCAATACGAATGAGTATTGATTAACCTGAAACAAACACAGACGGGTGTTGAAAGACCACAGATGAGTGTCTACACGTTCTAGGATCAATACGAACGGGTATTGATTAACCTAAAATAAACACGGACGAGTGTTGAAAGCCCATGGACGAGTGTCTATACGTTCTAGGATCAATACGAGCGAGTATTGATTAACCTGAAACAAACACGGACGAGTGTTGGAAGACCAAGGACGAGTATCTACACGTTCTAGGATCAATACGAATGAGTATTGATTAACCTAAAATAAACACGGATGAGTGTTGAAAGACCATGAGCGAGTGTCTACACGTTCTAGGATCAATACGAACGAGTATTAATTAACCTGATATAAACACGGACGAGTGTTGAAAGACCACGGACGAGTGTCTACACGTTATAGGATCAATACCAACGAGTATTGATTAACATGAAATAAACACGGACGAGTGTTGAAAGACCTCGGACGAGTGTCTGTACGTTCTAGGATCAATACGAGCGAGTATTGATTAACCTGAAACAAACATAGACGAGTGTTGAAAGACCAAGGACGAGTGTCTACACGTTCTAGGATCAATACGAACGAGTATTGATTAACCTGAAACAAACACGGACAAGTGTTGAAAGACTGCGGATGAGTGTCTACGCGTTATGGATTCAATACGAATGAGTATTGTTTAACCTGAAACAAACACGGATGATTGTTGAAAGATCATAGATGTGTGTCTACACATTCTAGGATCAATACGAACTAGTATTGATTAACCTGAAACAAACACGGCCGAGTGTAGAAAAACCACAGACGAGTGTCTACATGTTCTAGGATCAATACGAACGAGTATTGATTAGCCTAAAACAAACACGGACGAGTGTTGAAAGACCACGAACGAGTGTCTACACATTCTAGGATCAATACGAATGAGTATTGATTAACCTAAAACAAACACGGACGAGTGTTGAAAGACCACGGACGAGTGTCTACACGTTCTAAGATCAATACGAACGAGTATTGATTAACCTGAAACAAACACGAACGAGTGTTGAAAGACCACGGACGAGTGTCTACACGTTCTAGGATCAATACGAACGAGTATTGATTAACCTATAACAAACACGGATGAGTGTTGAAAGACCACGGACGATTGTCTACACGTTCTAGGATCAATACGAATGAGTATTGATTAACCTGAAACAAACACGGACGAGTGTTGAAAGACCACGGACGAGTGTCTACACATTCTAAGATCAATACGAACGAGTATTGATTAACCTGAAACAAACACGGACGAGTGTTGAAAGACCACGGACGAGTGTCTACACGTTCTAGGATCAATACGAACGAGTATTGATTAACCTATAACAAACACGGACGAGTGTTGAAAGACCACGGACGAGTGTCTACACGTTCTAGGATCAATACGAATGAGTATTGATTAACCTGAAACAAACACGGACGGGTGTTGAAAGACCACAGACGAGTGTCTACACGTTCTAGGATCAATATGAACGGGTATTGATTAACCTAAAATAAACACGGACGAGTGTTAAAAGCCCATGGACGAGTGTCTATACGTTCTAGGATCAATACGAGCGAGTATTGATTAACCTGAAACAAACACGGACGAGTGTTGGAAGACCAAGGACGAGTATCTACACGTTCTAGGATCAATACGAACGAGTATTGATTAACCTAAAACAAACACAGATGAGTGTTGAAAGACCATGAGCGAGTGTCTACACGTTCTAGGATCAATACGAACGAGTATTAATTAACCTGATATAAACACGGAAGAGTGTTGTAAGACCACGGACGAGTGTCTACACGTTATAGGATCAATACGAACGAGTATTGATTAACCTGAAACAAACACGGACGAGTGTTGAAAGACCACAGACGAGTGTCTACACGTTCTAAGATCAATACGAACGAGTATTGATTAACCTGAATCAAACACGGACGAGTGTTGAAAGACCACGGACGAGTGTCTACACGTTCTAGGATCAATACGAATGAGTATTGATTAACTTAAAACAAACACGGACGAGTGTTGAAAGACCACGAACGAGTGTCTACACGTTCTAGGATCAATACGAACGAGTATTGATTAACATGAAATAAACACGGACGAGTGTTGAAAGACCACGGACGAGTGTCTGTACGTTCTAGGATCAATACAAGCGAGTATTGATTAACCTGAAACAAACACAGACGAGTGTTGAAAGACCAAGGACGAGTGTCTACACGTTCTAGGATCAATACGAACGAGTATTGATTAGCCTAAAACAAACACGGACGAGTGTTGAAAGACCACGGACGAGTGTCTACACATTCTAGGATCAATACGAATGAGTATTGATTAACCTAAAACAAACACGGACGAGTGTTGAAAGACCACGGACGAGTGTCTACACGTTCTAGGATCAATACGAACGAGTATTGATTAACCTATAACAAACACGGATGAGTGTTGAAAGACCACGGACGATTGTCTACACGTTCTAGGATCAATACGAATGAGTATTGATTAACCTGAAACAAACACGGACTAGTGTTAAAAGGCCACGGACGAGTGTCTACACGTTCTAAGATCAATACGAACGAGTATTGATTAACCTGAAATAAACACGGACGAGTGTTGAAAGACCACGGACGAGTGTCTACACGTGCATCGGATCAATACGAACGAGTATTGATTAACCTATAACAAACACGGACGAGTGTTGAAAGACCACGGACGAGTGTCTACACGTTCTAGGATCAAAACGAATGAGTATTGATTAACCTGAAACAAACACGGACGGGTGTTGAAAGACCACAGACGAGTGTCTACACGTTCTAGGATCAATACGAACGGGTATTGATTAACCTAAAATAAACACGAACGAGTGTTGAAAGCCCATGGACGGGTGTCTATACGTTCTAGGATCAATACGAGCGAGTATTGATTAACCTGAAACAAACACGGACGAGTGTTGGAAGACCAAGGACGAGTATCTACACGTTCTAGGATCAATACGAACGAGTATTGATTAACCTGAAACAAACACGGATGAGTGTTGAAAGACCATGAGCGAGTGTCTACACGTTCTAGGATCAATACGAACGGGTATTAATTAACCTGATATAAACACGGACGAGTGTTGAAAGACCACGGACGAGTGTCTACACGTTATAGGATCAATACGAACGAGTATTGATTAACATGAAATAAACACGGACGAGTGTTGAAAGACCTCGGACGAGTGTCTGTACGTTCTAGGATCAATACGAGCGAGTATTGATTAACCTGAAACAAACATAGACGAGTGTTGAAAGACCAAGGACGAGTGTCTACACGTTCTAGGATCAATACGAACGAGTATTGATTAACTTGAAACAAACACGGACAAGTGTTGAAAGACTGCGGATGAGTGTCTACGCGTTATGGATTCAATACGAACGAGTATTGTTTAACCTGAAACAATCACGGATGATTGTTGAAAGATCACAGTTGTGTGTCTACACATTCTAGGATCAATACGAACTAGTATTGATTAACCTGAAACAAACACGGCCGAGTGTAGAAAAACCACAGACGAGTGTCTACATGTTCTAGGAACAATACGAACGAGTATTGATTAGCCTAAAACAAACACGGACGAGTGTTGAAAGACCACGAACAAGTGTCTACACATTCTAGGATCAATACGAATGAGTATTGATTAACCTGAAACAAACACGGACGAGTGTTGAAAGACCACGGACGAGTGTCTACATGTTCTAGGATCAATACGAACGAGTATTGATTAACCTATAACAAACACGGACGAGTGTTGAAAGACGACGGACGAGTGTCTACACGTTCTAGGATCAATACGAATGAGTATTGATTAACCTGAAACAAACACGGACGGGTGTTGAAAGACCACAGACGAGTGTCTACACGTTCTAGGATCAATACGAGCGGGTATTGATTAACCTAAAATAAACACGGACGAGTGTTGAAAGCCCATGGACGAGTGTCTATACGTTCTAGGATCAATACGAGCGAGTATTGATTAACCTGAAACAAACACGGACGAGTGTTGGAAGACCAAGGACGAGTATCTACACGTTCTAGGATCAATACGAACGAGTATTGATTAACCTGAAACAAACACAGATGAGTGTTGAAAGACCATGAGCGAGTGTCTACACGTTCTAGGATCAATACGAACGAGTATTAATTAACCTGATATAATCACGGACGAGTGTTGAAAGACCACGGACGAGTGTCTACACGTTATAGGATCAATACGAACGAGTATTGATTAACCTGAAACAAACACGGACGAGTGTTGAAAGACCACAGACGAGTGTCTACACGTTCTAAGATCAATACGAACGAGTATTGATTAACCTAAATCAAACACGGATGAGTGTTGAAAGACCACGGACGAGTGTCTACACATTCTAGGATCAATACGAATGAGTATTGATTAACTTAAAACAAACACGAACGAGTGTTGAAAGACCACGAACGAGTGTCTACACGTTCTAGGATCAATACGAACGAGTATTGATTAACATGAAATAAACACGGACGAGTGTTGAAAGACCACGGACGAGTGTCTGTACGTTCTAGGATCAATACGAGCGAGTATTGATTAACCTGAAACAAACACAGACGAGTGTTGAAAGACCAAGGACGAGTGTCTACACGTTCTAGGATCAATACGAACGAGTATTGATTAGCCTAAAAGAAACACGGACGAGTGTTGAAAGACCACGGACGAGTGTCTACACATTCTAGGATCAATACGAATGAGTATTGATTAACCTAAAACAAACACGGACGAGTGTTGAAAGACCACGGACGAGTGTCTACACGTTCTAGGATCAATACGAACGAGTATTGATTAACCTATAACAAACACGGATGAGTGTTGAATGACCACGGACGATTGTCTACACGTTCTAGGATCAATACGAATGAGTATTGATTAACCTGAAATAAACACGGACTAGTGTTGAAAGACCACGGACGAGTGTCTACACGTTCTAAGATCAATACGAACGAGTATTGATTAACCTGAAACAAACACGGCCGAGTGTTGAAAGACCACGGACGAGTGTCTACACGTTCTAGGATCAATACGAACGAGTATTGATTAACCTATAACAAACACGGACGAGTGTTAAAAGACCACGGACGAGTGTCTACACGTTCTAGGATCAATACGAATGAGTATTGATTAACCTAAAACAAACACGGACGAGTGTTGAAAGACCACGGACGAGTGTCTACACGTTCTAGGATCAATACGAACGAGTATTGATTAACCTATAACAAACACGGATGAGTGTTGAATGACCACGGACGATTGTCTACACGTTCTAGGATCAATACGAATGAGTATTGATTAACCTGAAATAAACACGGACTAGTGTTGAAAGACCACGGACGAGTGTCTACACGTTCTAAGATCAATACGAACGAGTATTGATTAACCTGAAACAAACACGGCCGAGTGTTGAAAGACCACGGACGAGTATCTACACGTTCTAGGATCAATACGAACGAGTATTGATTAACCTATAACAAACACGGATGAGTGTTGAATGACCACGGACGAGTGTCTACACGTTCTAGGATCAATACGAACGGGTATTGATTAACCTAAAATAAACACGAACGAGTGTTGAAAGCCCATGGACGGGTGTCTATACGTTCTAGGATCAATACGAGCGAGTATTGATTAACCTGAAACAAACACGGACGAGTGTTGGAAGACCAAGGACGAGTATCTACACGTTCTAGGATCAATACGAACGAGTATTGATTAACCTGAAACAAACACGGATGAGTGTTGAAAGACCATGAGCGAGTGTCTACACGTTCTAGGATCAATACGAACGGGTATTAATTAACCTGATATAAACACGGACGAGTGTTGAAAGACCACGGACGAGTGTCTACACGTTATAGGATCAATACGAACGAGTATTGATTAACATGAAATAAACACGGACGAGTGTTGAAAGACCTCGGACGAGTGTCTGTACGTTCTAGGATCAATACGAGCGAGTATTGATTAACCTGAAACAAACATAGACGAGTGTTGAAAGACCAAGGACGAGTGTCTACACGTTCTAGGATCAATACGAACGAGTATTGATTAACTTGAAACAAACACGGACAAGTGTTGAAAGACTGCGGATGAGTGTCTACGCGTTATGGATTCAATACGAACGAGTATTGTTTAACCTGAAACAAACACGGATGATTGTTGAAAGATCACAGTTGTGTGTCTACACATTCTAGGATCAATACGAACTAGTATTGATTAACCTGAAACAAACACGGCCGAGTGTAGAAAAACCATAGACGAGTGTCTACATGTTCTAGGAACAATACGAACGAGTATTGATTAGCCTAAAACAAACACGGACGAGTGTTGAAAGACCACGAACAAGTGTCTACACATTCTAGGATCAATACGAATGAGTATTGATTAACCTGAAACAAACACGGACGAGTGTTGAAAGACCACGGACGAGTGTCTACATGTTCTAGGATCAATACGAACGAGTATTGATTAACCTATAACAAACACGGACGAGTGTTGAAAGACGACGGACGAGTGTCTACACGTTCTAGGATCAATACGAATGAGTATTGATTAACCTGAAACAAACACGGACGGGTGTTGAAAGACCACAGACGAGTGTCTACACATTCTAGGATCAATACGAGCGGGTATTGATTAACCTAAAATAAACACGGACGAGTGTTGAAAGCCCATGGACGAGTGTCTATACGTTCTAGGATCAATACGAGCGAGTATTGATTAACCTGAAACAAACACGGACGAGTGTTGGAAGACCAAGGACGAGTATCTACACGTTCTAGGATCAATACGAACGAGTATTGATTAACCTGAAACAAACACAGATGAGTGTTGAAAGACCATGAGCGAGTGTCTACACGTTCTAGGATCAATACGAACGAGTATTAATTAACCTGATATAATCACGGACGAGTGTTGAAAGACCACGGACGAGTGTCTACACGTTATAGGATCAATACGAACGAGTATTGATTAACCTGAAACAAACACGGACGAGTGTTGAAAGACCACAGACGAGTGTCTACACGTTCTAAGATCAATACGAACGAGTATTGATTAACCTAAATCAAACACGGATGAGTGTTGAAAGATCACGGACGAGTGTCTACACATTCTAGGATCAATACGAATGAGTATTGATTAACTTAAAACAAACACGAACGAGTGTTGAAAGACCACGAACGAGTGTCTACACGTTCTAGGATCAATACGAACGAGTATTGATTAACATGAAATAAACACGGACGAGTGTTGAAAGACCACGGACGAGTGTCTGTACGTTCTAGGATCAATACGAGCGAGTATTGATTAACCTGAAACAAACACAGATGAGTGTTGAAAGACCAAGGACGAGTGTCTACACGTTCTAGGATCAATACGAACGGGTATTGATTAACCTAAAATAAACACGAACGAGTGTTGAAAGCCCATGGACGGGTGTCTATACGTTCTAGGATCAATACGAGCGAGTATTGATTAACCTGAAACAAACACGGACGAGTGTTGGAAGACCAAGGACGAGTATCTACACGTTCTAGGATCAATACGAACGAGTATTGATTAACCTGAAACAAACACGGATGAGTGTTGAAAGACCATGAGCGAGTGTCTACACGTTCTAGGATCAATACGAACGGGTATTAATTAACCTGATATAAACACGGACGAGTGTTGAAAGACCACGGACGAGTGTCTACACGTTATAGGATCAATACGAACGAGTATTGATTAACATGAAATAAACACGGACGAGTGTTGAAAGACCTCGGACGAGTGTCTGTACGTTCTAGGATCAATACGAGCGAGTATTGATTAACCTGAAACAAACATAGACGAGTGTTGAAAGACCAAGGACGAGTGTCTACACGTTCTAGGATCAATACGAACGAGTATTGATTAACTTGAAACAAACACGGACAAGTGTTGAAAGACTGCGGATGAGTGTCTACGCGTTATGGATTCAATACGAACGAGTATTGTTTAACCTGAAACAAACACGGATGATTGTTGAAAGATCACAGTTGTGTGTCTACACATTCTAGGATCAATACGAACTAGTATTGATTAACCTGAAACAAACACGGCCGAGTGTAGAAAAACCACAGACGAGTGTCTACATGTTCTAGGAACAATACGAACGAGTATTGATTAGCCTAAAACAAACACGGACGAGTGTTGAAAGACCACGAACAAGTGTCTACACATTCTAGGATCAATACGAATGAGTATTGATTAACCTGAAACAAACACGGACGAGTGTTGAAAGACCACGGACGAGTGTCTACATGTTCTAGGATCAATACGAACGAGTATTGATTAACCTATAACAAACACGGACGAGTGTTGAAAGACGACGGACGAGTGTCTACACGTTCTAGGATCAATACGAATGTGTATTGATTAACCTGAAACAAACACGGACGGGTGTTGAAAGACCACAGACGAGTGTCTACACGTTCTAGGATCAATACGAGCGGGTATTGATTAACCTAAAATAAACACGGACGAGTGTTGAAAGCCCATGGACGAGTGTCTATACGTTCTAGGATCAATACGAGCGAGTATTGATTAACCTGAAACAAACACGGACGAGTGTTGGAAGACCAAGGACGAGTATCTACACGTTCTAGGATCAATACGAACGAGTATTGATTAACCTGAAACAAACACAGATGAGTGTTAAAAGACCATGAGCGAGTGTCTACACGTTCTAGGATCAATACGAACGAGTATTAATTAACCTGATATAATCACGGACGAGTGTTGAAAGACCACGGACGAGTGTCTACACGTTATAGGATCAATACGAACGAGTATTGATTAACCTGAAACAAACACGGACGAGTGTTGAAAGACCACAGACGAGTGTCTACACGTTCTAAGATCAATAGGAACGAGTATTGATTAACCTAAATCAAACACGGATGAGTGTTGAAAGACCACGGACGAGTGTCTACACATTCTAGGATCAATACGAATGAGTATTGATTAACTTAAAACAAACACGAACGAGTGTTGAAAGACCACGAACGAGTGTCTACACGTTCTAGGATCAATACGAACGAGTATTGATTAACATGAAATAAACACGGACGAGTGTTGAAAGACCACGGACGAGTGTCTGTACGTTCTAGGATCAATACGAGCGAGTATTGATTAACCTGAAACAAACACAGACGAGTGTTGAAAGACCAAGGACGAGTGTCTACACGTTCTAGGATCAATACGAACGAGTATTGATTAGCCTAAAAGAAACACGGACGAGTGTTGAAAGACCACGGACGAGTGTCTACACATTCTAGGATCAATACGAATGAGTATTGATTAACCTAAAACAAACACGGACGAGTGTTGAAAGACCACGGACGAGTGTCTACACGTTCTAGGATCAATACGAACGAGTATTGATTAACCTATAACAAACACGGATGAGTGTTGAATGACCACGGACGATTGTCTACACGTTCTAGGATCAATACGAATGAGTATTGATTAACCTGAAATAAACACGGACTAGTGTTGAAAGACCACGGACGAGTGTCTACACGTTCTAAGATCAATACGAACGAGTATTGATTAACCTGAAACAAACACGGCCGAGTGTTGAAAGACCACGGACGAGTGTCTACACGTTCTAGGATCAATACGAACGAGTATTGATTAACCTATAACAAACACGGACGAGTGTTAAAAGACCACGGACGAGTGTCTACACGTTCTAGGATCAATACGAATGAGTATTGATTAACCTAAAACAAACACGGACGAGTGTTGAAAGACCACGGACGAGTGTCTACACGTTCTAGGATCAATACGAACGAGTATTGATTAACCTATAACAAACACGGATGAGTGTTGAATGACCACGGACGATTGTCTACACGTTCTAGGATCAATACGAATGAGTATTGATTAACCTGAAATAAACACGGACTAGTGTTGAAAGACCACGGACGAGTGTCTACACGTTCTAAGATCAATACGAACGAGTATTGATTAACCTGAAACAAACACGGCCGAGTGTTGAAAGACCACGGACGAGTGTCTACACGTTCTAGGATCAATACGAACGAGTATTGATTAACCTATAACAAACACGGATGAGTGTTGAATGACCACGGACGAGTGTCTACACGTTCTAGGATCAATACGAACGGGTATTGATTAACCTAAAATAAACACGAACGAGTGTTGAAAGCCCACGGACGATTGTCTACACGTTCTAGGATCAATACGAGCGAGTATTGATTAACCTGAAACAAACACGGACGAGTGTTGGAAGACCAAGGACGAGTGTCTACACGTTCTAGGATCAATACGAACGAGTATTGATTAACCTGAAACAAACACGGCCGAGTGTTGAAAGACCACGGACGAGTGTCTACACGTTCTAGGATCAATACGAACGGGTATTAATTAACCTGATACAAACACGGACGAGTGTTGAAAGACCACGGACGAGTGTCTACACGTTATAGGATCAATACGAATGAGTATTGATTAACATGAAACAAACACGGACGAGTGTTGAAAGACCACGGACGAGTGTCTACACGTTCTAGGATCAATACGAACGAGTATTGATTAACCTATAACAAACACGGATGAGTGTTGAATGACCACGGACGATTGTCTACACGTTCTAGGATCAATACGAATGAGTATTGATTAACCTGAAATAAACACGGACTAGTGTTGAAAGACCACGGACGAGTGTCTACACGTTCTAAGATCAATACGAACGAGTATTGATTAACCTGAAACAAACACGGCCGAGTGTTGAAAGACCACGGACGAGTGTCTACACGTTCTAGGATCAATACGAACGAGTATTGATTAACCTATAACAAACACGGATGAGTGTTGAATGACCACGGACGAGTGTCTACACGTTCTAGGATCAATACGAACGGGTATTGATTAACCTAAAATAAACACGAACGAGTGTTGAAAGCCCATGGACGGGTGTCTATACGTTCTAGGATCAATACGAGCGAGTATTGATTAACCTGAAACAAACACGGACGAGTGTTGGAAGACCAAGGACGAGTATCTACACGTTCTAGGATCAATACGAACGAGTATTGATTAACCTGAAACAAACACGGATGAGTGTTGAAAGACCATGAGCGAGTGTCTACACGTTCTAGGATCAATACGAACGGGTATTAATTAACCTGATATAAACACGGACGAGTGTTGAAAGACCACGGACGAGTGTCTACACGTTATAGGATCAATACGAACGAGTATTGATTAACATGAAATAAACACGGACGAGTGTTGAAAGACCTCGGACGAGTGTCTGTACGTTCTAGGATCAATACGAGCGAGTATTGATTAACCTGAAACAAACATAGACGAGTGTTGAAAGACCAAGGACGAGTGTCTACACGTTCTAGGATCAATACGAACGAGTATTGATTAACTTGAAACAAACACGGACAAGTGTTGAAAGACTGCGGATGAGTGTCTACGCGTTATGGATTCAATACGAACGAGTATTGTTTAACCTGAAACAAACACGGATGATTGTTGAAAGATCACAGTTGTGTGTCTACACATTCTAGGATCAATACGAACTAGTATTGATTAACCTGAAACAAACACGGCCGAGTGTAGAAAAACCACAGACGAGTGTCTACATGTTCTAGGAACAATACGAACGAGTATTGATTAGCCTAAAACAAACACGGACGAGTGTTGAAAGACCACGAACAAGTGTCTACACATTCTAGGATCAATACGAATGAGTATTGATTAACCTGAAACAAACACGGACGAGTCTTGAAAGACCACGGACGAGTGTCTACATGTTCTAGGATCAATACGAACGAGTATTGATTAACCTATAACAAACACGGACGAGTGTTGAAAGACGACGGACGAGTGTCTACACGTTCTAGGATCAATACGAATGAGTATTGATTAACCTGAAACAAACACGGACGGGTGTTGAAAGACCACAGACGAGTGTCTACACATTCTAGGATCAATACGAGCGGGTATTGATTAACCTAAAATAAACACGGACGAGTGTTGAAAGCCCATGGACGAGTGTCTATACGTTTTAGGATCAATACGAGCGAGTATTGATTAACCTGAAACAAACACGGACGAGTGTTGGAAGACCAAGGACGAGTATCTACACGTTCTAGGATCAATACGAACGAGTATTGATTAACCTGAAACAAACACAGATGAGTGTTGAAAGACCATGAGCGAGTGTCTACACGTTCTAGGATCAATACGAACGAGTATTAATTAACCTGATATAATCACGGACGAGTGTTGAAAGACCACGGACGAGTGTCTACACGTTATAGGATCAATACGAACGAGTATTGATTAACCTGAAACAAACACGGACGAGTGTTGAAAGACCACAGACGAGTGTCTACACGTTCTAAGATCAATACGAACGAGTATTGATTAACCTAAATCAAACACGGATGAGTGTTGAAAGACCACGGACGAGTGTCTACACATTCTAGGATCAATACGAATGAGTATTGATTAACTTAAAACAAACACGAACGAGTGTTGAAAGACCACGAACGAGTGTCTACACGTTCTAGGATCAATACGAACGAGTATTGATTAACATGAAATAAACACGGACGAGTGTTGAAAGACCACGGACGAGTGTCTGTACGTTCTAGGATCAATACGAGCGAGTATTGATTAACCTGAAACAAACACAGATGAGTGTTGAAAGACCAAGGACGAGTGTCTACACGTTCTAGGATCAATACGAACGAGTATTGATTAGCCTAAAAGAAACACGGACGAGTGTTGAAAGACCACGGACGAGTGTCTACACATTCTAGGATCAATACGAATGAGTATTGATTAACCTAAAACAAACACGGACGAGTGTTGAAAGACCACGGACGAGTGTCTACACGTTCTAGGATCAATACGAACGAGTATTGATTAACCTATAACAAACACGGATGAGTGTTGAATGACCACGGACGATTGTCTACACGTTCTAGGATCAATACGAATGAGTATTGATTAACCTGAAATAAACACGGACTAGTGTTGAAAGACCACGGACGAGTGTCTACACGTTCTAAGATCAATACGAACGAGTATTGATTAACCTGAAACAAACACGGCCGAGTGTTGAAAGACCACGGACGAGTGTCTACACGTTCTAGGATCAATACGAACGAGTATTGATTAACCTATAACAAACACGGACGAGTGTTAAAAGACCACGGACGAGTGTCTACACGTTCTAGGATCAATACGAATGAGTATTGATTAACCTAAAACAAACACGGACGAGTGTTGAAAGACCACGGACGAGTGTCTACACGTTCTAAGATCAATACGAACGAGTATTGATTAACCTGAAACAAACCTGAACGAGTGTTGAAAGACCACGGACGAGTGTCTACACGTTCTAGGATCAATACGAACGAGTATTGATTAACCTATAACAAACACGGATGAGTGTTGAAAGACCACGGACGATTGTCTACACGTTCTAGGATCAATACGAATGAGTATTGATTAACCTGAAACAAACACGGACGAGTGTTGAAAGACCATGAGTGAGTGTCTACACGTTCTAGGATCAATACGAACGAGTATTAATTAACCTGATATAAACACGGACGAGTGTTGAAAGACCACGGACGAGTGTCTACACGTTATAGGATCAATACGAACGAGTATTGATTAACATGAAATAAACACGGACGAGTGTTGAAAGACCTCGGACGAGTGTCTGTACGTTCTAGGATCAATACGAGCGAGTATTGATTAACCTAAAACAAACATAGACGAGTGTTGAAAGACCAAGGACGAGTGTCTACACGTTCTAGGATTAATACGAACGAGTATTGATTAACATGAAACAAACACGGACAAGTGTTGAAAGACTGCGGATGAGTGTCTACGCGTTATGGATTCAATACGAACGAGTATTGTTTAACCTGAAACAAACACGGATGATTGTTGAAAGATCACAGATGTGTGTCTACACATTCTAGGATCAATACGAACTAGTATTGATTAACCTGAAACAAACACGGCCGAGTGTAGAAAAACCACAGACGAGTGTCTACATGTTCTAGGATCAATACGAACGAGTATTGATTAGCCTAAAACAAACACGGACGAGTGTTGAAAGACCACGAACGAGTGTCTACACATTCTAGGATCAATACGAATGAGTATTGATTAACCTAAAACAAACACGGATGAGTGTTGAAAGACCACGGACGAGTGTCTACACGTTCTAAGATCAATACGAATGAGTATTGATTAACCTGAAACAAACACGGACGAGTGTTGAAAGACCACGGACGAGTGTCTACACGTTCTAGGATCAATACGAACGAGTATTGATTAACCTATAACAAACACGGACGAGTGTTGAAAGACGACGGACGAGTGTCTACACGTTCTAGGATCAATACGAATGAGTATTGATTAACCTGAAACAAACACGGACGGGTGTTGAAAGACCACAGACGAGTGTCTACACGTTCTAGGATCAATACGAGCGGGTATTGATTAACCTAAAATAAACACGGACGAGTGTTGAAAGCCCATGGACGAGTGTCTATACGTTCTAGGATCAATACGAGCGAGTATTGATTAACCTGAAACAAACACGGACGAGTGTTGGAAGACCAAGGACGAGTATCTACACGTTCTAGGATCAATACGAACGAGTATTGATTAACCTGAAACAAACACAGATGAGTGTTGAAAGACCATGAGCGAGTGTCTACACGTTCTAGGATCAATACGAACGAGTATTAATTAACCTGATATAATCACGGACGAGTGTTGAAAGACCACGGACGAGTGTCTACACGTTATAGGATCAATACGAACGAGTATTGATTAACCTGAAACAAACACGGACGAGTGTTGAAAGACCACAGACGAGTGTCTACACGTTCTAAGATCAATACGAACGAGTATTGATTAACCTAAATCAAACACGGACGAGTGTTGAAAGACCACGGACGAGTGTCTACACATTCTAGGATCAATACGAATGAGTATTGATTAACTTAAAACAAACACGAACGAGTGTTGAAAGACCACGAACGAGTGTCTACACGTTCTAGGATCAATACGAACGAGTATTGATTAACATGAAATAAACACGGACGAGTGTTGAAAGACCACGGACGAGTGTCTGTACGTTCTAGGATCAATACGAGCGAGTATTGATTAACCTGAAACAAACACAGATGAGTGTTGAAAGACCAAGGACGAGTGTCTACACGTTCTAGGATCAATACGAACGAGTATTGATTAGCCTAAAAGAAACACGGACGAGTGTTGAAAGACCACGGACGAGTGTCTACACATTCTAGGATCAATACGAATGAGTATTGATTAACCTAAAACAAACACGGACGAGTGTTGAAAGACCACGGACGAGTGTCTACACGTTCTAGGATCAATACGAACGAGTATTGATTAACCTATAACAAACACGGATGAGTGTTGAATGACCACGGACGATTGTCTACACGTTCTAGGATCAATACGAATGAGTATTGATTAACCTGAAATAAACACGGACTAGTGTTGAAAGACCACGGACGAGTGTCTACACGTTCTAAGATCAATACGAACGAGTATTGATTAACCTGAAACAAACACGGCCGAGTGTTGAAAGACCACGGACGAGTGTCTACACGTTCTAGGATCAATACGAACGAGTATTGATTAACCTATAACAAACACGGACGAGTGTTAAAAGACCACGGACGAGTGTCTACACGTTCTAGGATCAATACGAATGAGTATTCATTAACCTAAAACAAACACGGACGAGTGTTGAAAGACCACGGACGAGTGTCTACACGTTCTAAGATCAATACGAACGAGTATTGATTAACCTGAAACAAACCTGAACGAGTGTTGAAAGACCACGGACGAGTGTCTACACGTTCTAGGATCAATACGAACGAGTATTGATTAACCTATAACAAACACGGATGAGTGTTGAAAGACCACGGACGATTGTCTACACGTTCTAGGATCAATACGAATGAGTATTGATTAACCTGAAACAAACACGGACGAGTGTTGAAAGACCATGAGTGAGTGTCTACACGTTCTAGGATCAATACGAACGAGTATTAATTAACCTGATATAAACACGGACGAGTGTTGAAAGACCACGGACGAGTGTCTACACGTTATAGGATCAATACGAACGAGTATTGATTAACATGAAATAAACACGGACGAGTGTTGAAAGACCTCGGACGAGTGTCTGTACGTTCTAGGATCAATACGAGCGAGTATTGATTAACCTGAAACAAACATAGACGAGTGTTGAAAGACCAAGGACGAGTGTCTACACGTTCTAGGATTAATACGAACGAGTATTGATTAACATGAAACAAACACGGACAAGTGTTGAAAGACTGCGTATGAGTGTCTACGCGTTATGGATTCAATACGAACGAGTATTGTTTAACCTGAAACAAACACGGATGATTGTTGAAAGATCACAGATGTGTGTCTACACATTCTAGGATCAATACGAACTAGTATTGATTAACCTGAAACAAACACGGCCGAGTGTAGAAAAACCACAGACGAGTGTCTACATGTTCTAGGATCAATACGAACGAGTATTGATTAGCCTAAAACAAACACGGACGAGTGTTGAAAGACCACGAACGAGTGTCTACACATTCTAGGATCAATACGAATGAGTATTGATTAACCTAAAACAAACACGGATGAGTGTTGAAAGACCACGGACGAGTGTCTACACGTTCTAAGATCAATACGAATGAGTATTGATTAACCTGAAACAAACACGGACGAGTGTTGAAAGACCACGGACGAGTGTCTACACGTTCTAGGATCAATACGAACGAGTATTGATTAACCTATAACAAACACGGACGAGTGTTGAAAGACGACGGACGAGTGTCTACACGTTCTAGGATCAATACGAATGAGTATTGATTAACCTGAAACAAACACGGACGGGTGTTGAAAGACCACAGACGAGTGTCTACACGTTCTAGGATCAATACGAGCGGGTATTGATTAACCTAAAATAAACACGGACGAGTGTTGAAAGCCCATGGACGAGTGTCTATACGTTCTAGGATCAATACGAGCGAGTATTGATTAACCTGAAACAAACACGGACGAGTGTTGGAAGACCAAGGACGAGTATCTACACGTTCTAGGATCAATACGAACGAGTATTGATTAACCTGAAACAAACACAGATGAGTGTTGAAAGACCATGAGCGAGTGTCTACACGTTCTAGGATCAATACGAACGAGTATTAATTAACCTGATATAATCACGGACGAGTGTTGAAAGACCACGGACGAGTGTCTACACGTTATAGGATCAATACGAACGAGTATTGATTAACCTGAAACAAACACGGACGAGTGTTGAAAGACCACAGACGAGTGTCTACACGTTCTAAGATCAATACGAACGAGTATTGATTAACCTAAATCAAACACGGACGAGTGTTGAAAGACCACGGACGAGTGTCTACACATTCTAGGATCAATACGAATGAGTATTGATTAACTTAAAACAAACACGAACGAGTGTTGAAAGACCACGAACGAGTGTCTACACGTTCTAGGATCAATACGAACGAGTATTGATTAACATGAAATAAACACGGACGAGTGTTGAAAGACCACGGATGAGTGTCTGTACGTTCTAGGATCAATACGAGCGAGTATTGATTAACCTGAAACAAACACAGACGAGTGTTGAAAGACCAAGGACGAGTGTCTACACGTTCTAGGATCAATACGAACGAGTATTGATTAGCCTAAAAGAAACACGGACGAGTGTTGAAAGACCACGGACGAGTGTCTACACATTCTAGGATCAATACGAATGAGTATTGATTAACCTAAAACAAACACGGACGAGTGTTGAAAGACCACGGACGAGTGTCTACACGTTCTAAGATCAATACGAACGAGTATTGATTAACCTGAAACAAACCTGAACGAGTGTTGAAAGACCACGGACGAGTGTCTACACGTTCTAGGATCAATACGAACGAGTATTGATTAACCTATAACAAACACGGATGAGTGTTGAAAGACCACGGACGATTGTCTACACGTTCTAGGATCAATACGAATGAGTATTGATTAACCTGAAACAAACACGGACGAGTGTTGAAAGACTATGAGTGAGTGTCTACACGTTCTAGGATCAATACGAACGAGTATTAATTAACCTGATATAAACACGGACGAGTGTTGAAAGACCACGGACGAGTGTCTACACGTTATAGGATCAATACGAACGAGTATTGATTAACATGAAATAAACACGGACGAGTGTTGAAAGACCTCGGACGAGTGTCTGTACGTTCTAGGATCAATACGAGCGAGTATTGATTAACCTGAAACAAACATAGACGAGTGTTGAAAGACCAAGGACGAGTGTCTACACGTTCTAGGATTAATACGAACGAGTATTGATTAACCTGAAACAAACACGGACAAGTGTTGAAAGACTGCGGATGAGTGTCTACGCGTTATGGATTCAATACGAACGAGTAGTGTTTAACCTGAAACAAACACGGATGATTGTTGAAAGATCACAGATGTGTGTCTACACATTCTAGGATCAATAAGAACTAGTATTGATTAACCTGAAACAAACACGGCCGAGTGTAGAAAAACCACAGACGAGTGTCTACATGTTCTAGGATCAATACGAACGAGTATTGATTAGCCTAAAACAAACACGGACGAGTGTTGAAAGACCACGAACGAGTGTCTACACATTCTAGGATCAATACGAATGAGTATTGATTAACCTAAAACAAACACGGACGAGTGTTGAAAGACCACGGACGAGTGTCTACACGTTCTAAGATCAATACGAACGAGTATTGATTAACCTGAAACAAACACGAACGAGTGTTGAAAGACCACGGACGAGTGTCTACACGTTCTAGGATCAATACGAACGAGTATTGATTAACCTATAACAAACACGGATGAGTGTTTAAAGACCACGGACGATTGTCTACACGTTCTAGGATCAATACGAATGAGTATTGATTAACCTGAAACAAACACGGACGAGTGTTGAAAGACCACGGACGAGTGTCTACACGTTCTAAGATCAATACGAACGAGTATTGATTAACCTGAAACAAACACGGACGAGTTTTGAAAGACCACGTACGAGTGTCTACACGTTCTAGGATCAATACGAACGAGTATTGATTAACCTATAACAAACACGGACGAGTGTTGAAAGACCACGGACGAGTGTCTACACGTTCTAGGATCAATACGAATGAGTATTGATTAACCTGAAACAAACACGGACGGGTGTTGAAAGACCACAGACGAGTGTCTACGCGTTCTAGGATCAATACGAATGAGTATTGATTAACCTGAAACAAACACGGACGAGTGTTGAAAGACCACGGACGAGTGTCTACGCGTTCTAGGATCAATACGAATGAGTATTGATTAACCTGAAACAAACACGGACGAGTGTTGAAAGACCACGGACGAGTGTCTACACGTTCTAAGATCAATACGAACGAGTATTGATTAACCTGAAACAAACACGGACGAGTTTTGAAAGACCACGTACGAGTGTCTACACGTTCTAGGATCAATACGAACGAGTATTGATTAACCTATAACAAACACGGACGAGTGTTGAAAGACCACGGACGAGTGTCTACACGTTCCAGGATCAATACGAATGAGTATTGATTAACCTGAAACAAACACGGACGGGTGTTGAAAGACCACAGACGAGTGTCTACACGTTCTAGGATCAATACGAACGGGTATTGATTAACCTAAAATAAACACGGACGAGTGTTGAAAGCCCATGGACGAGTGTCTATACGTTCTAGGATCAATACGAGCGAGTATTGATTAACCTGAAACAAACACGGACGAGTGTTGGAAGACCAAGGACGAGTATCTACACGTTCTAGGATCAATACGAACGAGTATTCATTAACCTGAAACAAACACAGATGAGTGTTAAAAGACCATGAGCGAGTGTCTACACGTTCTAGGATCAATACGAACGAGTATTAATTAACCTGATATAAACACGAACGAGTGTTGAAAGACCACAGACGAGTGTCTACACGTTCTAAGATCAATACGAACGAGTATTGATTAACCTGAATCAAACACGGACGAGTGTTGAAAGACCACGGACGAGTGTCTACACGTTCTAGGATCAATACGAATGAGTATTGATTAACTTAAAACAAACACGGACGAGTGTTGAAAGACCACGAACGAGTGTCTACACGTTCTAGGATCAATACGAACGAGTATTGATTAACATGAAATAAACACGGACGAGTGTTGAAAGACCACGGACGAGTGTCTACACGTTCTAGGATCAATACGAATGAGTATTGATTAACTTAAAACAAACACGGACGAGTGTTGAAAGACCACGAACGAGTGTCTACACGTTCTAGGATCAATACGAACGAGTATTGATTAACATGAAATAAACACGGACGAGTGTTGAAAGACCACGGACGAGTGTCTGTACGTTCTAGGATCAATACGAGCGAGTATTGATTAACCTGAAACAAACACAGACGAGTGTTGAAAGACCACGGACGAGTGTCTACACGTTCTAGGATCAATACGAATGAGTATTGATTAACCTGAAACAAACACAGACTAGTGTTGAAAGACCACGGACGAGTGTCTACACGTTCTAAGATCAATACGAACGAGTATTGATTAACCTGAAACAAACACGGACGAGTGTTGGAAGACCAAGGACGAGTATCTACACGTTCTAGGATCAATACGAACGAGTATTGATTAACCTGAAACAAACACGGATGAGTGTTGAAAGACCATGAGCGAGTGTCTACACGTTCTAGGATCAATACGAACGAGTATTAATTAACCTGATATAAACACGGACGAGTGTTGAAAGACCACGGACGAGTGTCTACACGTTATAGGATCAATACGAACGAGTATTGATTAACCTGAAACAAACACGGACGAGTGTTGAAAGACCACAGACGAGTGTCTACACGTTCTAAGATCAATACGAACGAGTATTGATTAACCTGAATCAAACACGGACGAGTGTTGAAAGACCACGGACGAGTGTCTACACGTTCTAGGATCAATACGTATGAGTATTGATTAACTTAAAACAAACACGGACGAGTGTTGAAAGACCACGAACGAGTGTCTACACGTTCTAGGATCAATACGAACGAGTATTGATTAACATGAATTAAACACGGACGAGTGTTGAAAGACCACGGACGAGTGTCTGTACGTTCTAGGATCAATACGAGCGAGTATTGATTAACCTGAAACAAATACAGACGAGTGTTGAAAGACCAAGGACGAGTGTCTACACGTTCTAGGATCAATACGAACGAGTATTGATTAGCCTAAAACAAACACGGACGAGTGTTGAAAGATCACTGACGAGTGTCTACACATTCTAGGATCAATACGAATGAGTATTGATTAACCTAAAACAAACACGGACGAGTGTTGAAAGACCATGGACGAGTGTCTACACGTTCTAAGATCAATACGAACGAGTATTGATTAACCTGAAACAAACACTGACGAGTTTTGAAAGACCACGTACGAGTGTCTACACGTTCTAGGATCAATACGAACGAGTATTGATTAACCTATAACAAACACGGACGAGTGTTGAAAGACCACGGACGAGTGTCTACACGTTCTAGGATCAATACGAATGAGTATTAATTAACCTGAAACAAACACGGACGGGTGTTGAAAGACCACAGACGAGTGTCTACACGTTCTAGGATCAATACGAACGGGTATTGATTAACCTAAAATAAACACGGACGAGTGTTGAAAGCCCATGGACGAGTGTCTATACGTTCTAGGATCAATACGAGCGAGTATTGATTAACCTGAAACAAACACGGACGAGTGTTGGAAGACCAAGGACGAGTATCTACACGTTCTAGGATCAATACGAACGAGTATTCATTAACCTGAAACAAACACAGATGAGTGTTAAAAGACCATGAGCGAGTGTCTACACGTTCTAGGATCAATACGAACGAGTATTAATTAACCTGATATAAACACAGACGAGTGTTGAAAGACCACAGACGAGTGTCTACACGTTCTAAGATCAATACGAACGAGTATTGATTAACCTGAATCAAACACGGACGAGTGTTGAAAGACCACAGACGAGTGTCTACACGTTCTAAGATCAATACGAACGAGTATTGATTAACCTGAATCAAACACGGACGAGTGTTGAAAGACCACGGACGAGTGTCTACACGTTCTAGGATCAATACGTATGAGTATTGATTAACTTAAAACAAACACGGACGAGTGTTGAAAGACCACGAACGAGTGTCTACACGTTCTAGGATCAATACGAACGAGTATTGATTAACATGAATTAAACACGGACGAGTGTTGAAAGACCACGGACGAGTGTCTGTACGTTCTAGGATCAATACGAGCGAGTATTGATTAACCTGAAACAAATACAGACGAGTGTTGAAAGACCAAGGACGAGTGTCTACACGTTCTAGGATCAATACGAACGAGTATTGATTAGCCTAAAACAAACACGGACGAGTGTTGAAAGATCACTGACGAGTGTCTACACATTCTAGGATCAATACGAATGAGTATTGATTAACCTAAAACAAACACGGACGAGTGTTGAAAGACCATGGACGAGTGTCTACACGTTCTAAGATCAATACGAACGAGTATTGATTAACCTGAAACAAACACTGACGAGTTTTGAAAGACCACGTACGAGTGTCTACACGTTCTAGGATCAATACGAACGAGTATTGATTAACCTATAACAAACACGGACGAGTGTTGAAAGACCACGGACGAGTGTCTACACGTTCTAGGATCAATACGAATGAGTATTAATTAACCTGAAACAAACACGGACGGGTGTTGAAAGACCACAGACGAGTGTCTACACGTTCTAGGATCAATACGAACGGGTATTGATTAACCTAAAATAAACACGGACGAGTGTTGAAAGCCCATGGACGAGTGTCTATACGTTCTAGGATCAATACGAGCGAGTATTGATTAACCTGAAACAAACACGGACGAGTGTTGGAAGACCAAGGACGAGTATCTACACGTTCTAGGATCAATACGAACGAGTATTCATTAACCTGAAACAAACACAGATGAGTGTTAAAAGACCATGAGCGAGTGTCTACACGTTCTAGGATCAATACGAACGAGTATTAATTAACCTGATATAAACACAGACGAGTGTTGAAAGACCACAGACGAGTGTCTACACGTTCTAAGATCAATACGAACGAGTATTGATTAACCTGAATCAAACACGGACGAGTGTTGAAAGACCACGGACGAGTGTCTACACGTTCTAGGATCAATACGAATGAGTATTGATTAACTTAAAACAAACACGGACGAGTGTTGAAAGACCACGAACGAGTGTCTACACGTTCTAGGATCAATACGAACGAGTATTGATTAACATGAAATAAACACGGACGAGTGTTGAAAGACCACGGACGAGTGTCTACACGTTCTAGGATCAATACGAATGAGTATTGATTAACTTAAAACAAACACGGACGAGTGTTGAAAGACCACGAACGAGTGTCTACACGTTCTAGGATCAATACGAACGAGTATTGATTAACATGAAATAAACACGGACGAGTGTTGAAAGACCACGGACGAGTGTCTGTACGTTCTAGGATCAATACGAGCGAGTATTGATTAACCTGAAACAAACACAGACGAGTGTTGAAAGACCACGGACGAGTGTCTACACGTTCTAGGATCAATACGAATGAGTATTGATTAACCTGAAACAAACACAGACTAGTGTTGAAAGACCACGGACGAGTGTCTACACGTTCTAAGATCAATACGAACGAGTATTGATTAACCTGAAACAAACACGGACGAGTGTTGGAAGACCAAGGACGAGTATCTACACGTTCTAGGATCAATACGAACGAGTATTGATTAACCTGAAACAAACACGGATGAGTGTTGAAAGACCATGAGCGAGTGTCTACACGTTCTAGGATCAATACGAACGAGTATTAATTAACCTGATATAAACACGGACGAGTGTTGAAAGACCACGGACGAGTGTCTACACGTTATAGGATCAATACGAACGAGTATTGATTAACCTGAAACAAACACGGACGAGTGTTGAAAGACCACAGACGAGTGTCTACACGTTCTAAGATCAATACGAACGAGTATTGATTAACCTGAATCAAACACGGACGAGTGTTGAAAGACCACGGACGAGTGTCTACACGTTCTAGGATCAATACGTATGAGTATTGATTAACTTAAAACAAACACGGACGAGTGTTGAAAGACCACGAACGAGTGTCTACACGTTCTAGGATCAATACGAACGAGTATTGATTAACATGAATTAAACACGGACGAGTGTTGAAAGACCACGGACGAGTGTCTGTACGTTCTAGGATCAATACGAGCGAGTATTGATTAACCTGAAACAAATACAGACGAGTGTTGAAAGACCAAGGACGAGTGTCTACACGTTCTAGGATCAATACGAACGAGTATTGATTAGCCTAAAACAAACACGGACGAGTGTTGAAAGATCACTGACGAGTGTCTACACATTCTAGGATCAATACGAATGAGTATTGATTAACCTAAAACAAACACGGACGAGTGTTGAAAGACCATGGACGAGTGTCTACACGTTCTAAGATCAATACGAACGAGTATTGATTAACCTGAAACAAACACTGACGAGTTTTGAAAGACCACGTACGAGTGTCTACACGTTCTAGGATCAATACGAACGAGTATTGATTAACCTATAACAAACACGGACGAGTGTTGAAAGACCACGGACGAGTGTCTACACGTTCTAGGATCAATACGAATGAGTATTAATTAACCTGAAACAAACACGGACGGGTGTTGAAAGACCACAGACGAGTGTCTACACGTTCTAGGATCAATACGAACGGGTATTGATTAACCTAAAATAAACACGGACGAGTGTTGAAAGCCCATGGACGAGTGTCTATACGTTCTAGGATCAATACGAGCGAGTATTGATTAACCTGAAACAAACACGGACGAGTGTTGGAAGACCAAGGACGAGTATCTACACGTTCTAGGATCAATACGAACGAGTATTCATTAACCTGAAACAAACACAGATGAGTGTTAAAAGACCATGAGCGAGTGTCTACACGTTCTAGGATCAATACGAACGAGTATTAATTAACCTGATATAAACACAGACGAGTGTTGAAAGACCACAGACGAGTGTCTACACGTTCTAAGATCAATACGAACGAGTATTGATTAACCTGAATCAAACACGGACGAGTGTTGAAAGACCACGGACGAGTGTCTACACGTTCTAGGATCAATACGAATGAGTATTGATTAACTTAAAACAAACACGGACGAGTGTTGAAAGACCACGAACGAGTGTCTACACGTTCTAGGATCAATACGAACGAGTATTGATTAACATGAAATAAACACGGACGAGTGTTGAAAGACCACGGACGAGTGTCTACACGTTCTAGGATCAATACGAATGAGTATTGATTAACTTAAAACAAACACGGACGAGTGTTGAAAGACCACGAACGAGTGTCTACACGTTCTAGGATCAATACGAACGAGTATTGATTAACATGAAATAAACACGGACGAGTGTTGAAAGACCACGGACGAGTGTCTGTACGTTCTAGGATCAATACGAGCGAGTATTGATTAACCTGAAACAAACACAGACGAGTGTTGAAAGACCACGGACGAGTGTCTACACGTTCTAGGATCAATACGAATGAGTATTGATTAACCTGAAACAAACACAGACTAGTGTTGAAAGACCACGGACGAGTGTCTACACGTTCTAAGATCAATACGAACGAGTATTGATTAACCTGAAACAAACACGGATGAGTGTTGAAAGGCCACGGACGAGTGTCTACACGTTCTAGGATCAATACGAACGAGTATTGATTAACCTATAACAAACACGGACGAGTGTTAAAAGACCACGGACGAGTGTCTACACGTTCTAGGATCAATACGAATGAGTATTGATTAACCTGAAACAAACACGGACGGGTGTTGAAAGACCACAGACGAGTGTCTACACGTTCTAGGATCAATACGAACGAGTATTGATTAACCTAAAATAAACACGGACGAGTGTTGAAAGCCCATGGACGAGTGTCTATACGTTCTAGGATCAATACGAGCGAGTATTGATTGACCTGAAACAAACACGGACGAGTGTTGGAAGACCAAGGACGAGTATCTACACGTTCTAGGATCAATACGAACGAGTATTGATTAACCTGAAACAAACACGGATGAGTGTTGAAAGACCATGAGTGAGTGTCTACACGTTCTAGGATCAATACGAACGAGTATTAATTAACCTGATATAAACACGGACGAGTGTTGAAAGACCACGGACGAGTGTCTACACGTTATAGGATCAATACGAACGAGTATTGATTAACATGAAATAAACACGGACGAGTGTTGAAAGACCTCGGACGAGTGTCTGTACGTTCTAGGATCAATACGAGCGAGTATTGATTAACCTGAAACAAACATAGACGAGTGTTGAAAGACCAAGGACGAGTGTCTACACGTTCTAGGATTAATACGAACGAGTATTGATTAACCTGAAACAAACACGGACAAGTGTTGAAAGACTGCGGATGAGTGTCTACGCGTTATGGATTCAATACGAACGAGTATTGTTTAACCTGAAACAAACACGGATGATTGTTGAAAGATCACAGATGTGTGTCTACACATTCTAGGATCAATACGAACTAGTATTGATTAACCTGAAACAAACACGGCCGAGTGTAGAAAAACCACAGACGAGTGTCTACATGTTCTAGGCTCAATACGAACGAGTATTGATTAGCCTAAAACAAACACGGACGAGTGTTGAAAGACCACGAACGAGTGTCTACACATTCTAGCATCAATACGAATGAGTATTGGTTAACCTAAAACAAACACAGACGAGTGTTGAAAGACCACGGACGAGTGTCTACACGTTCTAAGATCAATACGAACGAGTATTGATTAACCTGAAACAAACACGAACGAGTGTTGAAAGACCACGGACGAGTGTCTACACGTTCTAGGATCAATACGAACGAGTATTGATTAACCTATAACAAACACGGATGAGTGTTTAAAGACCACGGACGATTGTCTACACGTTCTAGGATCAATACGAATGAGTATTGATTAACCTGAAACAAACACGGACGAGTGTTGAAAGACCACGGACGAGTGTCTACACGTTCTCAGATCAATACGAACGAGTATTGATTAACCTGAAACAAACACGGACGAGTGTTGAAAGACCACGGACGAGTGTCTACACGTTCTAGGATCAATACGAACGAGTATTGATTAACCTATAACAAACACGGACGAGTGTTGAAAGACCACGGACGAGTGTCTACACGTTCTAGGATCAATACGAATGAGTATTGATTAACCTGAAACAAACACGGATGGGTATTGATTAACCTAAAATAAACACGGACGAGTGCTGAAAGCCCATGGACGAGTGTCTATACGTTCTAGGATCAATACGAGCGAGTATTGATTAACCTGAAACAAACACGGACGAGTGTTGGAAGACCAAGGACGAGTATCTACACGTTCTAGGATCAATACGAACGAGTATTGATTAACCTGAAACAAACACAGATGAGTGTTGAAAGACCATGAGCGAGTGTCTACACGTTCTAGGATCAATACGAACGAGTATTAATTAACCTGATATAAACACGGACGAGTGTTGAAAGACCACAGACGAGTGTCTACACGTTCTAAGATCAATACGAACGAGTATTGATTAACCTGAATCAAACACGGACGAGTGTTGAAAGACCACGGACGAGTGTCTACACGTTCTAGGATCAATACGAATGAGTATTAATTAACTTAAAACAAACACGGACGAGTGTTGAAAGACCACGAACGAGTGTCTACACGTTCTAGGATCAATACGAACGAGTATTGATTAACATGAAATAAACACGGACGAGTGTTGACAGAGCACGGACGAGTGTCTGTACGTTCTAGGATCAATACGAGCGAGTATTGATTAACCTGAAACAAACACAGACGAGTGTTGAAAGACCAAGGACGAGTGTCTACACGTTCTAGGATCAATACGAACGAGTATTGATTAGCCTAAAACAAACACGGACGAGTGTTGAAAGACCACGGACGAGTGTCTACACATTCTAGGATCAATACGAATGAGTATTGATTAACCTAAAACAAACACGGACGAGTGTTGAAAGACCACGGACGAGTGTCTACACGTTCTAGGATCAATACGAACGAGTATTGATTAACCTATAACAAACACGGATGAGTGTTGAAAGACCACGGACGATTGTCTACACGTTCTAGGATCAATACGAATGAGTATTGATTAACCTGAAACAAACTCGGACTAGTGTTGAAAGACCACGGACGAGTGTCTACACGTTCTAAGATCAATACGAACGAGTATTGATTAACCTGAAACAAACACGGACGAGTGTTGAAAGACCACGGACGAGTGTCTACACGTTCTAGGATCAATACGAACGAGTATTGATTAACCTATAACAAACACGGACGAGTGTTGAAAGACCACGGACGAGTGTCTACACGTTCTAGGATCAATACGAATGAGTATTGATTAACCTGAAACAAACACGGACGGGTGTTGAAAGACCACAGACGAGTGTCTACACGTTCTAGGATCAATACGAACGGGTATTGATTAACCTAAAATAAACACGGACGAGTGTTGAAAGCCCATGGACGAGTGTCTATACGTTCTAGGATCAATATGAGCGAGTATTGATTAACCTGAAACAAACACGGACGAGTGTTGGAAGACCAAGGACGAGTATCTACACGTTCTAGGATCAATACGAACGAGTATTGATTAACCTGAAACAAACACGGATGAGTGTTGAAAGACCATGAGCGAGTGTCTACACGTTCTAGGATCAATACGAACGAGTATTAATTAACCTGATATAAACACGGACGAGTGTTGAAAGACCACGGACGAGTGTCTACACGTTATAGGATCAATACGAACGAGTATTGATTAACCTGAAACAAACACGGACGAGTGTTGAAAGACCACAGACGAGTGTCTACACGTTCTAAGATCAATACGAACGAGTAGTGATTAACCTGAATCAAACACGGACGAGTGTTGAAAGACCACGGACGAGTGTCTACACGTTCTAGGATCAATACGAATGAGTATTGATTAACTTAAAACAAACACGGACGAGTGTTGAAAGACCACGAACGAGTGTCTACACGTTCTAGGATCAATACGAACGAGTATTGATTAACATGAAATAAACACGGACGAGTGTTGAAAGACCACGGACGAGTGTCTGTACGTTCTAGGATCAATACGAGCGAGTATTGATTAACCTGAAACAAATACAGACGAGTGTTGAAAGACCAAGGACGAGTGTCTACACGTTCTAGGATCAATACGAACGAGTATTGATTAGCCTAAAACAAACACGGACGAGTGTTGAAAGATCACTGACGAGTGTCTACACATTCTAGGATCAATACGAATGAGTATTGATTAACCTAAAACAAACACGGACGAGTGTTGAAAGACCATGGACGAGTGTCTACACGTTCTAAGATCAATACGAACGAGTATTGATTAACCTGAAACAAACACGGACGAGTGTTGAAAGACCACGAACGAGTGTCTACACATTCTAGGATCAATACGAACGAGTATTGATTAACCTGAAACAAACACGAACGAGTGTTGAAAGACCACGGACGAGTGTTTACACGTTCTAGGATCAATACGAACGAGTATTGATTAACCTATAACAAACACAGATGAGTGTTTAAAGACCACGGACGATTGTCTACACGTTCTAGGATCAATACGAATGAGTATTGATTAACCTGAAACAAACACGGACGAGTGTTGAAAGACCACGGACGAGTGTCTACACGTTCTAAGAACAATACGAACGAGTATTGATTAACCTGAAACAAACACGGACGAGTGTTGAAAGAGCACGGACGAGTGTCTACACGTTCTAGGATCAATACGAACGAGTATTGATTAACCTATAACAAACACGGACGAGTGTTGAAAGACCACGGACGAGTGTCTACACGTTCTAGGATCAATACGAATGAGTATTGATTAACCTGAAACAAACACGGACGGGTGTTGAAAGACCACAGACGAGTGTCTACACGTTCTAGGATCAATACGAACGGGTATTGATTAACCTAAAATAAACACGGACGAGTGTTGAAAGCCCATCGACGAGTGTCTCTACGTTCTAGGATCAATACGAGCGAGTATTGATTAACCTGAAACAAACACGGACAAGTGTTGGAAGACCAAGGACGAGTATCTACACGTTCTAGGATCAATACGAACGAGTATTGATTAACCTGAAACAAACACAGATGAGTGTTGAAAGACCATGAGCGAGTGTCTACACGTTCTAGGATCAATACGAACGAGTATTAATTAACCTGATATAAACACGGACGAGTGTTGAAAGACCACAGACGAGTGTCTACACGTTCTAAGATCAATACGAACGAGTATTGATTAACCTGAAACAAACACAGACGAGTGTTGAAAGACCAAGGACGAGTGTCTACATGTTCTAGGATCAATACGAACGAGTATTGATTAACCTGAATCAAACACGGACGAGTGTTGAAAGACCACAGACGAGTGTCTACACGTTCTAGGATCAATACGAACGAGTATTGATTAACTTAAAACAAACACGGACGAGTGTTGAAAGACCACGAACGAGTGTCTACACGTTCTAGGATCAATACGAACGAGTATTGATTAACATGAAATAAACACGGACGAGTGTTGAAAGACCACGGACGAGTGTCTGTACGTTCTAGGATCAATACGAGCGAGTATTGATTAACCTGAAACAAATACAGACGAGTGTTGAAAGACCAAGGACGAGTGTCTACACGTTCTAGGATCAATACGAACGAGTATTGATTAGCCTAAAACAAACACGGACGAGTGTTGAAAGACCACGGACGAGTGTCTACACGTTCTAGGATCAATACGAACGAGTATTGATTAACCTATAACAAACACGGATGAGTGTTGAAAGACCACGGACGATTGTCTACACGTTCTAGGATCAATACGAATGAGTATTGATTAACCTGAAACAAACACGGACTAGTGTTGAAAGACCACGGACGAGTGTCTACACGTTCTAAGATCAATACGAACGAGTATTGATTAACCTGAAACAAACACGGACGAGTGTTGAAAGACCACGGACGAGTGTCTACACGTTCTAGGATCAATACGAACGAGTATTGATTAACCTATAACAAACATGGACGAGTGTTGAAAGACCACGGACGAGTGTCTACACGTTCTAGGATCAATACGAATGAGTATTGATTAACCTGAAACAAACACGGACGGGTGTTGAAAGACCACAGACGAGTGTCTACACGTTCTAGGATCAATACGAACGGGTATTGATTAACCTAAAATAAACACGGACGAGTGTTGAAAGCCCATGGACGAGTGTCTATACGTTCTAGGATCAATACGAGCGAGTATTGATTAACCTGAAACAAACACGGACGAGTGTTGGAAGACCAAGGACGAGTATCTACACGTTCTAGGATCAATACGAATGAGTATTGATTAACCTGAAACAAACACGGATGAGTGTTGAAAGACCATGAGCGAGTGTCTACACGTTCTAGGATCAATACGAACGAGTATTAATTAACCTGATATAAACACGGACGAGTGTTGAAAGACCACGGACGAGTGTCTACACGTTATAGGATCAATACGAACGAGTATTGATTAACCTGAAACAAACACGGACAAGTGTTGAAAGACCACAGACGAGTGTCTACACGTTCTAAGATCAATACGAACGACAATTGATTAACCTGAATCAAACACGGACGAGTGTTGAAAGACCACGGACGAGTGTCTACACGTTCTAGGATCAATACGAATGAGTATTGATTAACTTAAAACAAACACGGATGAGTGTTGAAAGACCACGAACGAGTGTCTACACGTTCTAGGATCAATACGAACGAGTATTGATTAACATGAAATAAACACGGACGAGTGTTGAAAGACCACGGACGAGTGTCTGTACGTTCTAGGATCAATACGAGCGAGTATTGATTAACCTGAAACAAACACAGACGAGTGTTGAAAGACCAAGGACGAGTGTCTACACGTTCTAGGATCAATACGAACGAGTATTGATTAGCCTAAAACAAACACGGACGAGTGTTGAAAGACCACGGACGAGTGTCTACACATTCTAGGATCAATACGAATGAGTATTGATTAACCTAAAACAAACACGGACGAGTGTTGAAAGACCACGGACGAGTGTCTACACGTTCTAGGATCAATACGAACGAGTATTGATTAACCTATAACAAACACGGATGAGTGTTGAAAGACCACGGACGATTGTCTACACGTTCTAGGATCAATACGAATGAGTATTGATTAACCTGAAACAAACACGGACTAGTGTTGAAAGACCACGGACGAGTGTCTACACGTTCTAAGATCAATACGAACGAGTATTGATTAACCTGAAACAAACACGGACGAGTGTTGAAAGACCACGGACGAGTGTCTACACGTTCTAGGATCAATACGAACGTGTATTGATTAACCTATAACAAACACGGACGAGTGTTGAAAGACCACGGACGAGTGTCTACACGTTCTAGGATCAATACGAATGAGTATTGATTAACCTGAAACAAACACGGACGGGTGTTGAAAGACCACAGACGAGTGTCTACACGGTCTAGGATCAATACGAACGGGTATTGATTAACCTAAAATAAACACGGACGAGTGTTGAAAGCCCATGGACGAGTGTCTATACGTTCTAGGATCAATACGAGCGAGTATTGATTAACCTGAAACAAACATGGACGAGTGTTGGAAGACCAAGGACGAGTATCTACACGTTCTAGGATCAATACGAACGGGTATTGATTAACCTGAAACAAACACGGATGAGTGTTGAAAGATCATGAGCGAGTGTCTACACGTTCTAGGATCAATACGAACGAGTATCAATTAACCTGATATAAACACGGACGAGTGTTGAAAGACCACGGACGAGTGTCTACACGTTATAGGATCAATACGAACGAGTATTGATTAACCTGAAACAAACACGGACAAGTGTTGAAAGACCACAGACGAGTGTCTACACGTTCTAAGATCAATACGAACGAGTATTGATTAACCTGAATCAAACACGGACGAGTGTTGAAAGACCACGGACGAGTGTCTACACGTTCTAGGATCAATACGAATGAGTATTGATTAACTTAAAACAAACACGGATGAGTGTTGAAAGACCACGAACGAGTGTCTACACGTTCTAGGATCAATACGAACGAGTATTGATTAACATGAAATAAACACGGACGAGTGTTGAAAGACCACGGACGAGTGTCTGTACGTTCTAGGATCAATACGAGCGAGTATTGATTAACCTGAAACAAACACAGACGAGTGTTGAAAGACCAAGGACGAGTGTCTACACATTCTAGGATCAATACGAACGAGTATTGATTAGCCTAAAACAAACACGGACGAGTGTTGAAAGACCACGGACGAGTGTCTACACATTCTAGGATCAATACGAATGAGTATTGATTAACCTAAAACAAACACGGACGAGTGTTGAAAGACCACGGACGAGTGTCTACACGTTCTAGGATCAATACGAACGAGTATTGATTAACCTATAACAAACACGGATGAGTGTTGAAAGACCACGGACGATTGTCTACACGTTCTAGGATCAATACGAATGAGTATTGATTAACCTGAAACAAACACGGACTAGTGTTGAAAGACCACGGACGAGTGTCTACACGTTCTAAGATCAATACGAACGAGTATTGATTAACCTGAAACAAACACGGACGAGTGTTGAAAGACCACGGACGAGTGTCTACACGTTCTAGGATCAATACGAACGAGTATTGATTAACCTATAACAAACACGGACGAGTGTTGAAAGACCACGGACGAGTGTCTACACGTTCTAGGATCAATACGAATGAGTATTGATTAACCTGAAACAAACACGGACGGGTGTTGAAAGACCACAGACGAGTGTCTACACGTTCTAGGATCAATACGAACGGGTATTGATTAACCTAAAATAAACACGGACGAGTGTTGAAAGCCCATGGACGAGTGTCTATACGTTCTAGGATCAATACGAGCGAGTTTTGATTAACCTGAAACAAACATGGACGAGTGTTGGAAGACCAAGGACGAGTATCTACACGTTCTAGGATCAATACGAACGAGTATTGATTAACCTGAAACAAACACGGATGAGTGTTGAAAGACCATGAGCGAGTGTCTACACGTTCTAGGATCAATACGAACGAGTATTAATTAACCTGATATAAACACGGACGAGTGTCTACACGTTATAGGATCAATACGAACGAGTATTGATTAACCTGAAACAAACACGGACGAGTGTTGAAAGACCACAGACGAGTGTCTACACGTTCTAAGATCAATACGAACGAGTATTAATTAACCTGAATCAAACACGGACGAGTGTTGAAAGACCACGGACGAGTGTCTACACGTTCTAGGATCAATACGAATGAGTATTGATTAACTTAAAACAAACACGGACGAGTGTTGAAAGACCACGAACGAGTGTCTACACGTTCTAGGATCAATACGAACGAGTATTGATTAACATGAAATAAACACGGACGAGTGTTGAAAGACCACGGACGAGTGTCTGTACGTTCTAGGATCAATACGAGCGAGTATTGATTAACCTGAAACAAACACAGACGAGTGTTGAAAGACCAAGGACGAGTGTCTACACGTTCTAGGATCAATATGAATGAGTATTGATTAGCCTAAAACAAACACGGACGAGTGTTGAAAGACCACGGACGAGTGTCTACACATTCTAGGATCAATATGAATGAGTATTGATTAACCTAAAACAAACACGGACGAGTGTTGAAAGACCACGGACGAGTGTCTACACGTTCTAAGATCAATTCGAACGAGTATTGATTAACCTGAAACAAACACGGACGAGTATTGGAAGACCACGGACGAGTGTCTACACGTTCTAGGATCAATACGAACGAGTATTGATTAACCTATAACAAACACGGATGAGTGTTGAAAGACCACGGACGATTGTCTACACGTTCTAGGATCAATACGAATGAGTATTGATTAACCTGAAACAAACACGGACGAGTGTTGAAAGACCACGGACGAGTGTCTACACGTTCTAAGATCAATACGAACGAGTATTGATTAACCTGAAACAAACACGGACGAGTGTTGAAAGACCACGGACGAGTGTCAACACGTTCTAGGATCAATACGAACGAGTATTGATTAACCTATAACAAACACGGACGAGTGTTGAAAGACCACGGACGAGTGTCTACACGTTCTAGGATCAATACGAATGAGTATTGATTAACCTGAAACAAACACGGACGGGTGTTGAAAGACCACAGACGAGTGTCTACGCGTTCTAGGATCAATACGAACGGGTATTGATTAACCTAAAATAAACACGGACGAGTGTTGAAAGCCCATGGACGAGTGTCTATACGTTCTAGGATCAATACGAGCGAGTATTGATTAACGCGAAACAAACACGGACGAGTGTTGGAAGACCAAGGACGAGTATCTACACGTTCTAGGATCAATACGAACGAGTATTGATTAACCTGAAACAAACACAGATGAGTGTTGAAAGACCATGAGCGAGTGTCTACACGTTCTAGGATCAATACGAACGAGTATTAATTAACCTGATATAAACACGGACGAGTGTTGAAAAACCACGGACGAGTGTCTACGCGTTCTAGGATCAATACGAACGAGTATTAATTAACCTGATATAAACACGGACGAGTGTTGAAAGACCACGGACGAGTGTCTACATGTTATAGGATCAATACGAACGAGTATTGATTAACCTGAAACAAACACGGACGAGTGTTGAAAGACCACAGACGAGTGTCTACACGTTCTAAGATCAATACGAACGAGTATTAATTAACCTGAATCAAACACGGACGAGTGTTGAAAGACCACGGACGAGTGTCTACACGTTCTAGGATCAATACGAATGAGTATTGATTAACTTAAAACAAACACGGACGAGTGTTGAAAGACCACGAACGAGTGTCTACACGTTCTAGGATCAATACGAACGAGTATTGATTAACATGAAATAAACACGGACGAGTGTTGAAAGACCACGGACGAGTGTCTGTACGTTCTAGGATCAATACGAGCGAGTATTGATTAACCTGAAACAAACACAGACGAGTGTTGAAAGACCAAGGACGAGTGTCTACACGTTCTAGGATCAATACGAACGAGTATTGATTAGCCTAAAACAAACACGGACGAGTGTTGAAAGACCACGGACGAGTGTCTACACATTCTAGGATCAATATGAATGAGTATTGATTAACCTAAAACAAACACGGACGAGTGTTGAAAGACCACGGACAAGTGTCTACACGTTCTAAGATCAATACGAACGAGTATTGATTAACCTGAAACAAACACGGACGAGAGTTGAAAGACCACGGACGAGTGTCTACACGTTCTAGGATCAATACGAACGAGTATTGATTAACCTATAACAAACACGGATGAGTGTTGAAAGACCACGGACGATTGTCTACACGTTCTAGGATCAATACGAATGAGTATTGATTAACCTGAAACAAACACGCACGAGTGTTGAAAGACCACGGACGAGTGTCTACACGTTCTAAGATCAATACGAACGAGTATTGATTAACCTGAAACAAACACGGACGAGTGTTGAAAGACCACGGACGAGTGTCTACACGTTCTAGGATCAATACGAACGAGTATTGATTAACCTATAACAAACACGGACGAGTGTTGAAAGACCACGGACGAGTGTCTACACGTTCTAGGATCAATACGAATGAGTATTGATTAACCTGAAACAAACACGGACGGGTGTTGAAAGACCACAGACGAGTGTCTACGCGTTCTAGGATCAATACGAACGGGTATTAATTAACCTAAAATAAACACGGACGAGTGTTGAAAGCCCATGGACGAGTGTCTATACGTTCTAGGATCAATACGAGCGAGTATTGATTAACCTGAAACAAACTCGGACGAGTGTTGGAAGACCAAGGACGAGTATCTACACGTTCTAGGATCAATACGAACGAGTATTGATTAACCTGAAACAATCACGGATGAGTGTTAAAAGACCATGAGCGAGTGTCTACACGTTCTAGGATCAATACGAACGAGTATTAATTAACCTGATATAAACACGGACGAGTGTTGAAAGACCACGGACGAGTGTCTACACGTTATAGGATCAATACGAACGAGTATTGATTAACCTGAAACAAACACGGACGAGTGTTGAAAGACCACAGACGAGTGTCTACACGTTCTAAGATCAATACGAACGAGTATTGATTAACCTGAATCAAACACGGACGAGTGTTGAAAGACCACGGACGAGTGTCTACACGTTCTAGGATCAATACGAATGAGTATTGATTAACTTAAAACAAACACGGCCAAGTGTTGAAAGACCACGAACGAGTGTCTACACGTTCTAGGATCAATACGAACGAGTATTGATTAACATGAAATAAACACGGACGAGTGTTGAAACACCACGGAAGAGTGTCTGTACGTTCTAGGATCAATACGAGCGAGTATTGATTAACCTGAAACAAACACAGACGAGTGTTGAAAGACCAAGGACGAGTGTCTACACGTTCTAGGATCAATACGAACGAGTATTGATTAACCTGAAACAAACACGGACAGGTGTTGAAAGACTGCGGATGAGTGTCTACGCGTTATGGATTCAATACGAACGAGTATTGTTTAACCTGAAACAAACACGGACGATTGTTGAAAGATCACAGATGTGTGTCTACACATTCTAGGATCAATACGAACGAGTATTGATTAACCTGAAACAAACACGGACGAGTGTAGAAAAACCACAGACGAGTGTCTACATGTTCTAGGATCAATACGAACGAGTATTGATTAGCCTAAAACAAACACGGACGAGTGTTGAAAGACCACGAACGAGTGTCTACACATTCTAGGATCAATACGAATGAGTATTGATTAACCTGAAACAAACATGGACGGGTGTTGAAAGACCACAGACGAGTGTCTACACGTTCTAGGATCAATACGAACGGGTATTGATTAACCTAAAATAAACACGGACGAGTGTTGAAAGCCCATAGACGAGTGTCTATACGTTCTAGGATCAATACGAGCGAGTATTGATTAACCTGAAACAAACACAGACGAGAGTTGGAAGACCAAGGACGAGTATCTACACGTTCTAGGATTAATACGAACGAGTATTGATTAACCTGAAACAAACACGGATGAGTGTTGAAAGACCATGAGCGAGTGTCTACACGTTCTAGGATCAATACGAAAGAGTATTAATTAACCTGATATAAACACGGACGAGTGTTGAAAGACCACGGACGAGTGTCTACACGTTATAGGATCAATACGAACGAGTATTGATTAACCTATAACAAACACGGACGAGTGTTGAAAGACCACGGACGAGTGTCTACACGTTCTAGGATCAATACGAATGAGTATTGATTAACCTGAAACAAACATAGACGGGTGTTGAAAGACCACAGACGAGTGTCTACACGTTCTAGGATCAATACGAACGGGTATTGATTAACCTAAAATAAACACGGACGAGTGTTAAAATCCCATGGACGAGTGTCTATACGTTCTAGGATCAATACGAGCGAGTATTTATTAACCTGAAACAAACACGGACGAGTGTTGGAAGACCAAGGACGAGTATCTACACGTTCTAGGATCAATACGAACGAGTATTGATTAACCTGAAACAAACACGGATGAGTGTTGAAAGACCATGAGTGAGTGTCTACACGTTCTAGGATCAATACGAACGAGTATTAATTAACCTGATATAAACACGGACGAGTGTTGAAAGACCACGGACGAGTGTCTACACGTTATAGGATCAATACGAACGAGTATTGATTAACCTGAAACAAACACGGACGAGTGTTGAAAGACCACGGACGAGTGTCTACACATTCTAAGAACAATACGAACGAGTATTGATTAACCTGAAACAAACACGGACGAGTGTTGAAAGACCACGGATGAGTGTCTACACGTTCTAGGATCAATACGAACGAGTATTGATTAACCTATAACAAACACGGATGAGTGTTGAAAGACCACGGACGATTGTCTACACGTTCTAGGATCAATACGAATGAGTATTGATTAACCTGAAACAAACACGGACGAGTGTTGAAAGACCACGGACGAGTGTCTACACGTTCTAAGATCAATACGAACGAGTATTGATTAACCTGAAACAAACACGGACGAGTGTTGAAAGACCACGGACGAGTGTCTACACGTTCTAGGATCAATACGAACGAGTATTGATTAACCTATAACAAACACGGACGAGTGTTGAAAGACCATGGACGAGTGTCTACACGTTCTAGGATCAATACGAATGAGTATTGATTAACCTGAAACATACACGGACGGGTGTTGAAAGACCACAGACGAGTGTCTACGCGTTCTATGATCAATACGAACGGGTATTGATTAACCTAAAATAAACACGGACGAGTGTTAAAAGCCCATGGACGAGTGTCTATACGTTCTAGGATCAATACGAGCGAGTATTGATTAACCTGAAACAAACACGGACGAGTGTTGGAAGACCAAGGACGAGTATCTACACGTTCTAGGATCAATACGAACGAGTATTGATTAACCTGAAACAAACACGGATGAGTGTTGAAAGACCATGAGCGAGTGTCTACACGTTCTAGGATCAATACGAACGAGTATTAATTAACCTGATATAAACACGGACGAGTGTTGAAAGACCACGGACGAGTGTCTACACGTTATAGGATCAATACGAACGAGTATTGATTAACCTGAAACAAACACGGACGAGTGTTGAAAGACCACAGACGAGTGTCTACACGTTCTAAGATCAATACGAACGAGTATTGATTAACCTAAATCAAACACGGACGAGTGTTGAAAGACCACGGACGAGTGTCTACACGTTCTAGGATCAATACGAATGAGTATTGATTAACTTAAAACAAACACGGCCAAGTGTTGAAAGACCACGAACGAGTGTCTACACGTTCTAGGATCAATACGAACGAGTATTGATTAACATGAAATAAACACGGACGAGTGTTGAAAGACCACGGAAGAGTGTCTGTACGTTCTAGGATCAATACGAGCGAGTATTGATTAACCTGAAACAAGCACAGACGAGTGTTGAAAGACCAAGGACGAGTGTCTACACGTTCTAGGATCAATACGAACGAGTATTGATTAACCTGAAACAAACACGGACAGGTGTTGAAAGACTGCGGATGAGTGTCTACGCGTTATGGATTCAATACGAACGAGTATTGTTTAACCTGAAACAAACACGGACGATTGTTGAAAGATCACAGATGTGTGTCTACACATTCTAGGATCAATACGAACGAGTATTGATTAACCTGAAACAAACACGGACGAGTGTAGAAAAACCACAGACGAGTGTCTACATGTTCTAGGATCAATACGAACGAGTATTGATTAGCCTAAAACAAACACGGACGAGTGTTGAAAGACCACGAACGAGTGTCTACACATTCTAGGATCAATACGAATGAGTATTGATTAACCTGAAACAAACATGGACGGGTGTTGAAAGACCACAGACGAGTGTCTACACGTTCTAGGATCAATACGAACGAGTATTGATTAACCTAAAATAAACACGGACGAGTGTTGAAAGCCCATGGACGAGTGTCTATACGTTCTAGGATCAATACGAGCGAGTATTGATTAACCTGAAACAAACACAGACGAGTGTTGGAAGACCAAGGACGAGTATCTACACGTTCTAGGATTAATACGAACGAGTATTGATTAACCTGAAACAAACACGGATGAGTGTTGAAAGACCATGAGCGAGTGTCTACACGTTCTAGGATCAATACGAACGAGTATTAATTAACCTGATATAAACACGGACGAGTGTTGAAAGACCACGGACGAGTGTCTACACGTTATAGGATCAATACGAACGAGTATTGATTAACCTATAACAAACACGGACGAGTGTTGAAAGACCACGGACGAGTGTCTACACGTTCTAGGATCAATACGAATGAGTATTGATTAACCTGAAACAAACATAGACGGGTGTTGAAAGACCACAGACGAGTGTCTACACGTTCTAGGATCAATACGAACGGGTATTGATTAACCTAAAATAAACACGGACGAGTGTTGAAAGCCCATGGACGAGTGTCTATACGTTCTAGGATCAATACGAGCGAGTATTGATTAACCTGAAACAAACACGGACGAGTGTTGGAAGACCAAGGACGAGTATCTACACGTTCTAGGATCAATACGAACGAGTATTGATTAACCTGAAACAAACACGGATGAGTGTTGAAAGACCATGAGTGAGTGTCTACACGTTCTAGGATCAATACGAACGAGTATTAATTAACCTGATATAAACACGGACGAGTGTTGAAAGACCACGGACGAGTGTCTACACGTTATAGGATCAATACGAACGAGTATTGATTAACCTGAAACAAACACGGACGAGTGTTGAAAGACCACGGACGAGTGTCTACACGTTCTAAGATCAATACGAACGAGTATTGATTAACCTAAAATAAACACGGACGAGTGTTGAAAGCCCATGGACGAGTGTCTATACGTTCTAGGATCAATACGAGCGAGTATTGATTAACCTGAAACAAACACAGACGAGTGTTGGAAGACCAAGGACGAGTATCTACACGTTCTAGGATTAATACGAACGAGTATTGATTAACCTGAAACAAACACGGATGAGTGTTGAAAGACCATGAGCAAGTGTCTACACGTTCTAGGATCAATACGAACGAGTATTAATTAACCTGATATAAACACGGACGAGTGTTGAAAGACCACGGACGAGTGTCTACACGTTATAGGATCAATACGAACGAGTATTGATTAACCTGAAACAAACACGGACGAGTGTTGAAAGTCCACGGACGAGTGTCTACACATTCTAAGAACAATACGAACGAGTATTGATTAACCTGAAACAAACACGGACGAGTGTTGAAAGACCACGGATGAGTGTCTACACGTTCTAGGATCAATACGAACGAGTATTGATTAACCTATAACAAACACGGATGAGTGTTGAAAGACCACGGACGATTGTCTACACGTTCTAGGATCAATACGAATGAGTATTGATTAACCTGAAACAAACACGGACGAGTGTTGAAAGACCACGGACGAGTGTCTACACGTTCTAAGATCAATACGAACGAGTATTGATTAACCTGAAACAAACACGGACGAGTGTTGAAAGACCACGGACGAGTGTCTACACGTTCTAGGATCAATACGAACGAGTATTGATTAACCTATAACAAACACGGACGAGTGTTGAAAGACCATGGACGAGTGTCTACACGTTCTAGGATCAATACGAATGAGTATTGATTAACCTGAAACATACACGGACGGGTGTTGAAAGACCACAGACGAGTGTCTACGCGTTCTATGATCAATACGAACGGGTATTGATTAACCTAAAATAAACACGGACGAGTGTTAAAAGCCCATGGACGAGTGTCTATACGTTCTAGGATCAATACGAGCGAGTATTGATTAACCTGAAACAAACACGGACGAGTGTTGGAAGACCAAGGACGAGTATCTACACGTTCTAGGATCAATACGAACGAGTATTGATTAACCTGAAACAAACACGGATGAGTGTTGAAAGACCATGAGCGAGTGTCTACACGTTCTAGGATCAATACGAACGAGTATTAATTAACCTGATATAAACACGGACGAGTGTTGAAAGACCACGGACGAGTGTCTACACGTTATAGGATCAATACGAACGAGTATTGATTAACCTGAAACAAACACGGACGAGTGTTGAAAGACCACAGACGAGTGTCTACACGTTCTAAGATCAATACGAACGAGTATTGATTAACCTGAATCAAACACGGACGAGTGTTGAAAGACCACGGACGAGTGTCTACACGTTCTAGGATCAATACGAATGAGTATTGATTAACTTAAAACAAACACGGCCAAGTGTTGAAAGACCACGAACGAGTGTCTACACGTTCTAGGATCAATACGAACGAGTATTGATTAACATGAAATAAACACAGACGAGTGTTGAAAGACCACGGAAGAGTGTCTGTACGTTCTAGGATCAATACGAGCGAGTATTGATTAACCTGAAACAAGCACAGACGAGTGTTGAAAGACCAAGGACGAGTGTCTACACGTTCTAGGATCAATACGAACGAGTATTGATTAACCTGAAACAAACACGGACAGGTGTTGAAAGACTGCGGATGAGTGTCTACGCGTTATGGATTCAATACGAACGAGTATTGTTTAACCTGAAACAAACACGGACGATTGTTGAAAGATCACAGATGTGTGTCTACACATTCTAGGATCAATACGAACGAGTATTGATTAACCTGAAACAAACACGGACGAGTGTAGAAAAACCACAGACGAGTGTCTACATGTTCTAGGATCAATACGAACGAGTATTGATTAGCCTAAAACAAACACGGACGAGTGTTGAAAGACCACGAACGAGTGTCTACACATTCTAGGATCAATACGAATGAGTATTGATTAACCTGAAACAAACATGGACGGGTGTTGAAAGACCACAGACGAGTGTCTACACGTTCTAGGATCAATACGAACGAGTATTCATTAACCTAAAATAAACACGGACGAGTGTTGAAAGCCCATGGACGAGTGTCTATACGTTCTAGGATCAATACGAGCGAGTATTGATTAACCTGAAACAAACACAGACGAGTGTTGGAAGACCAAGGACGAGTATCTACACGTTCTAGGATTAATACGAACGAGTATTGATTAACCTGAAACAAACACGGATGAGTGTTGAAAGACCATGAGCGAGTGTCTACACGTTCTAGGATCAATACGAACGAGTATTAATTAACCTGATATAAACACGGACGAGTGTTGAAAGACCACGGACGAGTGTCTACACGTTATAGGATCAATACGAACGAGTATTGATTAACCTATAACAAACACGGACGAGTGTTGAAAGACCACGGACGAGTGTCTACGCGTTCTAGGATCAATACGAATGAGTATTGATTAACCTGAAACAAACATAGACGGGTGTTGAAAGACCACAGACGAGTGTCTACACGTTCTAGGATCAATACGAACGGGTATTGATTAACCTAAAATAAACACGGACGAGTGTTGAAAGCCCATGGACGAGTGTCTATACGTTCTAGGATCAATACGAGCGAGTATTGATTAACCTGAAACAAACACGGACGAGTGTTGGAAGACCAAGGACGAGTATCTACACGTTCTAGGATCAATACGAACGAGTATTGATTAACCTGAAACAAACACGGATGAGTGTTGAAAGACCATGAGTGAGTGTCTACACGTTCTAGGATCAATACGAACGAGTATTAATTAACCTGATATAAACACGGACGAGTGTTGAAAGACCACGGACGAGTGTCTACACGTTATAGGATCAATACGAACGAGTATTGATTAACCTGAAACAAACATGGACGAGTGTTGAAAGACCACGGACGAGTGTCTACACGTTCTAAGATCAATACGAACGAGTATTGATTAACCTGAATCAAACACGGACGAGTGTTGAAAGACCACGGATGAGTGTCTACACGTTCTTGGATCAATACGAATGAGTATTGATTAACTTAAAACAAACACGGACGAGTGTTGAAAGACCACGAACGAGTGTCTACACGTTCTAGGATCAATACGAACGAGTATTGATTAACATGAAATAAACACGGACGAGTGTTGAAAGACCACGGACGAGTGTCTGTACGTTCTAGGATCAATACGAGCGAGTATTGATTAACCTGAAACAAACACAGACGAGTGTTGAAAGACCAAGGACGAGTGTCTACACGTTCAAGGATCAATACGAACGAGTATTGATTAACCTGAAACAAACACGGACAAGTGTTGAAAGACTGCGGATGAGTGTCTACGCGTTATGGATTCAATACGAACGAGTATTGTTTAACCTTAAACAAACACGGACGTTTGTTGAAAGATCACAGATGTGTGTCTACACATTCTAGGATCAATACGAACGAGTATTGATTAACCTGAAACAAACACGGACGAGTGTAGAAAAACCACAGACGAGTGTCTACATGTTCTAGGATCAATACGAACGAGTATTGATTAGCCTAAACCAAACACGGACGAGTGTTGAAAGACCACGAACGAGTGTCGACACATTCTAGGATCAATACGAATTAGTATTGATTAACCTGAAACAAACACGGACGGGTGTTGAAAGACCATAGACGAGTGTCTACACGTTCTAGGATCAATACGAACGGGTATTGATTAACCTAAAATAAACACGGATGAGTGTTGAAAGCCCATGGACGAGTGTCTATACGTTCTAGGATCAATACGAGCGAGTATTGATTAACCTGAAACAAACACGGACGAGTGTTGGAAGACCAAGGACGAGTATCTACACGTTCTAGGATTAATACGAACGAGTATTGATTAACCTGAAACAAACACGGATGAGTGTTGAAAGACCATGAGCGAGTGTCTACACGTTCTAGGATCAATACGAACGAGTATTGATTAACCTGATATAAACACGGACGAGTGTTGAAAGACCACGGACGAGTGTCTACACGTTCTAGGATCAATACGAGCGAGTATTGATTAACCTGAAACAAACACGGACGAGTGTTGAAAGACCATAGATGAGTGTCTACACGTTCTAGGATCAATACGAACGAGTATTGAATAACCTGAAACAAACACGGACGAGTGTTAAAAGACCACAGACGAGTGTCTACACATTCTGGGATCAATACGAACGAGTATTGATTAGCCTGAAACAAACACGGACGAGTGTTGAAAGACCACGGACGAGTGTCTACACGTTATAGGATTAATACGAACGAGTATTGATTAACCTGAAACAAACACGGACGGGTGTTAAAAGACCACGCACGAGTGTCTACACGTTCTAAGATCAATACGAACGAGTATTGATTAACCTGAAACAAATACGGACGAGTGTTGAAAGACCACGGACGAGTGTCTACACGTTCTAGGATCAATACGAATGATTATTGATTAACTTAAAACAAACATAGACGAGTGTTGAAAGACCACGAACGAGTGTCTACATGTTCTAGGATCAATACGAACGAGTATTGATTAACATGAAATAAACACGGACGAGTGTTGAAAGACCACGGACGAGTGTCTGTACGTTCTAGGATCAATACGAGCGAGTATTGATTAACCTGAAACAAACACAGACGAGTGTTGAAAGACCAAGGACGAGTGTCTACACGTTATAGGATCAATACGAACGAGTATTGATTAACCTGAAACAAACACGGACAAGTGTTGAAAGACTGCGGATGAGTGTCTACGCGTTATGGATTCAATACGAACGAGTATTGTTTAACCTGAAACAAACACGGACGATTGTTGAAAGATCACAGATGTGTGTCTACACATTCTAGGATCAATACGAACGAGTATTGATTAACCTGAAACAAACACGGACGAGTGTTGAAAGACCATAGATGAGTGTCTACACGTTCTAGGATCAATACGAACGAGTATTGATTAACCTAAAATAAACACGGATGAGTGTTAAAAGACCACGGACGAGTGTCTACACGTTCTAGGATAAATACGAACGAGTATTGATTAACCTATAACAAACACGGACGAGTGTTGAAAGACCACGGACGAGTGTCTACACGTTCTAGGATCAATACGAATGAGTATGTATTAACCTGAAACAAACACGGACGGGTGTTGAAAGACCACAGACGAGTGTCTACACGTTCTAGGATCTATACGAACGCGTATTGATTAACCTAAAAGAAACACGGACGAGTGTTGAAAGCCCATGGAGAGTGTCTATACGTTTTAGGATCAATACGAGCGAGTATTGATTAACCTGAAACAAACACGGACGAGTGTTGGAAGACCAAGGACGAGTATCTACACGTTCTAGGATCAATACGAACGAGTATTGATTAACCTGAAACAAACACGGATGAGTGTTGAAAGACCATGAGCGAGTGTCTACACGTTCTAGGATCAATACGAACGAGTATTGATTAACCTGATATAAACACGGATGAGTGTTGAAAGACCACGGACGAGTGTCTACACGTTCTAGGATCAATACGAGCGAGTATTGATTAACCTGAAACAAACACGGATGAGTGTTGAAAGACCATAGATGAGTGTCTACACGTTCTAGGATCAATACGAACGAGTATTGAATAACCTGAAACAAACACGGACGAGTGTTAAAAGACCACAGACGAGTGTCTACACATTCTGGGATCAATACGAACGAGTATTGATTAGCCTGAAACAAACACGGACGAGTGTTGAAAGACCACGGACGAGTGTTTACACGTTATAGGATCAATACGAACGAGTATTGATTAACCTGAAACAAACACGGACGAGTGTTGAAAGACCACAGACGAGTGTCTACACGTTCTAAGATCAATACGAACGAGTATTGATTAACCTGAAACAAACACGGACGAGTGTTGAAAGACCACAGACGAGTGTCTACACGTTCTAAAACCTGAAGAGGAAGAAGACATGGTCATTGCAACCATAGTCCGGGTTCGGGAGTCGGTTACGTGAGGGGAATGTATTAGCACCCCACGCGTCCATTGTACTCGATGGGATCCATGCTTGTTGTCTAATCAAAGGGTGAGTCAAAAGTCAAAGCTAAACGGGAAGCGGAAAATGAAAAAGATAAAAAGAGACTCAATATGACATCGCCGTCCTAGGCCTATGTATTCCCTCGTGCAATGGGAAAGTCAGACTCAACGTAGTTCAGAAAACCACAGGGGGAGGTTGCTCGCCAAGACATCGCCGTCTTGTGCCTACGTATCCTCAATCAGACAAGAGAGAGGAAATCAGAGCAGTCGTAGTTCGACCTAACAAGGTCTTAGTGTTTTTTATGAGCGACTTCAAGTTCGCGTCCGGCAGTTAGGGTCGATGCCTGTTTCCGACTAAACGGAAAATAACGTGCTCTTTTCTGAAAAAAGATTTGAAACTTAACAATCCCGAAGGATAAAAAAGGTCTGAATTTGTTTGTGTTTTTAGACAGAAGTGGATTGAAGTTAGTTCGTAACTTGCATTGCACCCAAGTTTATAACATAGGAACGAATGCGTCGCATATCGTCCCCAATAGGACATACACTAAACACCCTAGAAGAACGAAGGGAGACCCCCATTCCTCACTTCCCACATACAAGGCTCGTGCGCAATACACGTTAACTTTATTAAGTGTCTTAGAATTGTTATGAGATGAGAAGAGAAGACTCAAGTCGAAAAGAAAAGACTAAGGGGAAATCTATCCTAATGTTGTCATGCAAAGTGGCCCTATGGTTGGGTTCAAATGGGAAACATCTACCTAAGTTAGCATGCTTGGATTGAGAGCCTAATGTCTATCCTACTCCGAGCTTAATCGGAAATTAAGTCGGACTAGGAGCCTTAAGGGAGAAAGCAAAAGCAAGGCAAAAACCAAAGCGATAAATCAAAACAGCGGCTACAACAGCGCTTCAGCACCTGCACAGTGGGAAATTCCAGCCAATACACCAAACAACATTCGACAGCTCAAGTTCAGCACAAAAAAGAGGTGTAAAAGGCAAGCAGCAGCACATACAACAACACATATGCACCGAGACAGCAGTGGAAAACAGGGCAGCATGCATCCAAAAATGATTCAAACATGGAATAACGAATAAGCATCAAGCATTACACATTCTTTCAATCAAACATGATTACAATAATACCACACACCATGGTAAACAATCTTGAAAACATCATGAGGTGATGCACAACATTAAGCACATGAACAAGCCAAACCAAGTATGCATCTCATGAAATTAAATGCAAGCAAGCATGCACAACACAACAACTCTAGCAACACCAGCAATAATCCACGACTAACATGCTCAAAGAGTGTGTGCAAGGTGTTCATCACGTCAAGAAAACAACAACACAATCATGAAAATTCATCAATAGAAATCAAAGATCGTGTGTCAAAGAATCGTGTTCATGCAAAGGTGTGAGGTAAAACAGCTCAAGAATAATCCACAAATCATCAACATATCAATCCATGAAGTTTTGACATGCAAGAGACCTCAAACAAGCAAGAAAATGCAAGAAAAACACACTCTGCTTCAGTGGTAATCGATTACTCACATAGGGTAATCGATTACTCTGTTGAAATTTGACTAAAAATGTGGAAATAAGGCAGAGTAATCGATTACCCTGTTTGAGTAATCGATTACTCAGTTGAAATTTGACTAAAAACGTGGAAATAAGGCAGAGTAATAGATTACCCTGTTTGAGTAATCGATTACCACTGAAACAGAGGCAAAAATTCAACTTTGAAAAGCACTTTTCAGTAGCAAATCACTTATCCAAACATCCAAATGATCATGTAATCAATAATGCACGAAAATTAAGTTCAAACACAGTATTCAAACATTATTTAAGTCCAATAATCATCAACATGAACAATCATATTCAAGCAAATGGATCAAATCACATGCAAAAACCAAGGATCTACATTGCATAAGCTAGAATTAAGCTAAATCAAGCATAGATCTAAGAAAAACCAACCTACAAAGCTGAGAATTGCTTTGGTAAATGTTGCAGACAGAATTTGATGAATCCAAGCAAGAAATCCCAAGATCTATGAGCTCCTTGCAAGCAAAAGCTGAAAATCCAAGCAATAAGCTACCAATACTCCAAAATCACTTCCAATAAGCACTTCTGAAATTCCAGATCTAGATCCAAACGAAAATCACCAATGAAAAGCAACAATGGAGTGATGATGAGAAGCTTTAGCTCAAGAATTAACAAGTTTCAATGAAGAACTTGTTATTCTCTATGAAAGAGCTTTGAGTGTGGTTGAAAATGGAGGTTGAGAGTGAAAAAGTGAGAGAGAATTGAGAGAATTCTGAAAATTGAGAGTGAAAAAATGATCAAGGTCCTGAGAGGTTTGGAGTTGATTAAATTAAATAACCCCTAGGTTAGGAGTTAAGTTTGGGTTTGGAGTGAGGTTTGGTGGGTGGAATTGGGGTGAAAAATGAATTAGGAAAGGAAATGAGGAATTGGAGTGGAAAGAATTTGAATTTTTGGGCGGAAAATGATGAAAATAGATCAGTTCTAGATCCTTCCCACATATGCACAAGCCAAGCACATGATCACAAATGCTCAAAAATTCTACAGTGCTGAAAATTGCCATATTTTTGCAATTTCACCCAGAGTAATCGGTTACTCACTTTGAGTAATCGATTACTCAGTTCAAAAATTCAAAATTTTGGCGCCAAAAGGAGGGAATGTTGCAGAATTTCCTGTTTTCACCTGTTCCGAGCCATGTTAGACCTCTGAAACCCGTCATTGGATATTACCACTGAAACACATTTGAAATATGCTGTGAACTTTGTTTCATGCTCGGAGTACTGCTTAAAATAATCGTCTGGTGCTGAATCGTTGATCAAAAAATGACTGCCAGAGCTTCTGATTATCAAATCATCTAATAAGCAAGATAAATGCTCAAAAAGACTTTGAAAGCTATCTGCTTGGCCCTAAACACTACTGGAATTTCTTCTGAACGAGATGAGCTGCTGAAGCGTGAGAAAATACCTTGATCCCATGCCCAAAAGAACCATGCAAATGCAGAAATGACAATGCAAAAATGAGATGAAACATAAGCCAGTTAGAATTAGAACACGAGGGAAAATTTTGGGGTGCTACATGGAGAAGTTGAAAGAAAGTGCTTGAAGCTGGTAAGGTGGCTACGGCGGCAGACGACGACGGCGGCGAGCTAAGTTCTCTGAAGAAGACGAAGAAGAAGAGAGAGAAACGAAAATGTGAAATGGCCAGACTCTCTCTCCTTTTATACAGTTGGGGAGCACGTGCAGAGGCACGCCCAACTAGGTCATAATGGCTACAGACTAGCCATCATTTCCTAGTTACTATAGCACAGGGCTCGAGGTACACGTGGCGCCCCAACGTTTCAGTTCTTCCTAACCGTTGGTCTCCCTATACGACGGGAAAACCAGACGCGGTCACGAGCCTTACGAACACCAGGGCCCACGGGCATCACGAGAGAACTCCCTCCATCATTAGACGACGACTCCGATACAGTTCCCTGGAACAACGGGCTATCCTTAAGTCATCACTCCCATGCTCGGGAGTAATGACTTGGGGGCTCCTGTTCTGGAGTGGACCAATGGCTAGGCATGGCCCAATCCACTTCTGCTCCCAGAACGGTCCAATTGCCTAAACCCCAATCCGCGAAGGGCAGAGTACGCTTTGCTGCCTGTCGCTCCCGAATGATTTGCATCCAACGGTACAAACGCGAAAGTGGCGCGGAAAACAGAGTCGCCAGCAATGTGTATTTATCCCAAGAGAGGGAAAGGAAACACTGCATAAACCTGAAAGGAGGGAAAGAACATGGTCTCACGACCAAGAGAAACGGGTACGGGAGTCGGTTATGCGAAGGGAAGATGTTAGCACCCAACACGTCCATCGTACTCGATGGGATCCACGCTTGTTGTCTACATCAAAGGGCGTCGTCGTCTGGAACTTCAGTGCTACTGGGCCGAAAAAAAAACGAGAACGGAAAGAAACGAAGAAACAAATGTAGGGAAAATAAAAGAAGTGCTCGCATGGGCCCTACCCCACTGCCTACGTATCTCATCGGGAGCGTGAGAATCAGAGTGACGTAGTTCCCCTCACTAGGGGTGGATTGTGTTTTTTAGGGAACGGCTTACGTTCTAGCTCAGGTGTTGCAGCTCGCTGTATGAAGACTTAGGCATTACCGTCTTGCGAGAGAACGAGAAGAAGCACATTCGTACGTTGAGAGTGAGTGAGATGAGAAAAGAATTCCCGAAGGAAAGACGTTAGTGTTTGTTTGAAGTTTTTTAGACAGGAGTGTTTTTTTAAGTTAGCTTGTACCTTGTATTGCACCAAAGTCTAGGGCACAGGGACGAATACTCAACGAATCGTCCCAAGACAGGACGCTCGCTAAGCACTCTAGAAAAATGAGAGGAAGCCCCTCATTTCTCATTCCCCAAGCTTAAGGCTCGTGCGCAATACACTTTATCTTTATTAAGTGTTTTAAAGAAGTTTTGAGATGAGAAGAGAGAAGACACAAAGGAAACTCTAAAGGGAAAACTAAGAGTCCTAATGTTATCATGCATGGATGTCCTATGGTTAGTGAGGCTTAGGAAGAACCACTACCTAAAACCTAATGCTAATCCTACTCCAAGCTTAATCAAAAATTAAGTTGGACTAGGTAGCTCTAAAGGGAGAGAATCCAAGACTTAAACAAGTCTTGAGATCCATGGGAGGAAAAGAGTGAGAGAGAAGAAGAAGAATGAGAAGGAAAAGATGAGATACAATAAATGGCAGCAAGCACATCATATCATAAATGTCCAACTCATATCATCAAACAAGTCTCAAAGATCAATGCAAAATAATTCAAGTAAGCATGCAAAGATAATCATGAAAGGATGCAAACATACTTGTATGAAATGCACAATTAAGCATACATGGACTTCATATCAAAATGAAATGAACAAAATAATATGAAGATGAGAGAAGGTCAGAACCAAGATCATATTATCATCAACAATTCACATATGCAAGAGAAGACCTAAACATGGAGCAATATGCACTAAAGAAAGTCCACAATAGTAAGCTCAAAGTTCCAACACTTAGGCAACACCAAACAAGATCCACAAAGTGCAAACTTAAGTCCCAAAGGACCTCAACCAGGGGTAGACATTATATCAAAAGCACATACAAAGAACCAGCAAGAAACTCAAGCAAATGGATATGGCAAATCAACTTGTGCAAAGAAGTGTCAAGACATAATCATGCATAATTCCCTTAAGCACAAATAATCAAACATGCATCAAATGACATTCAAAAATTGTGAAATCAGAACACAAATGACTTAAGTCAAATACTAATCACATGCCAAAAGATCTCACAAAAATTCACATGTTAAGTACCTCAAACAAATAGGCAAAGACCACATAGGAAACATGATTCAATATGCAAAAGAGAGGGACTAAAACGCAATATGAAAAAGTTTTAAAAATGAAACAAAAATGTTTTTATGCACTTCAATATGTCATCTAACAAATGCAAAAAGAATGAGATGCAGATCATGTATAGATGATGAGAAATAAATTCTACAAGTAGAAGTGTGCAAATGAAACAATCCACAAAGAAAAATTAAGCAATTAATTAATTCAGATGCCAAAAATAAAATAAAATAAGAAAATAAAATTTGGCAAAATTTTATAAAACTCAAAACAAGCTTCGTGAATTTTTTTATGATTTTTGGATGCACAAAAATGATTTTAAAAATAAAAATGCAAAATGAAACAATTAATAAAAATAAAAATAAAGAAATAAACTAGGAGGGTGTAGTCAGCAACACAAACACGTTGAAAGAATGAAAATGGGCTCAAGGGGGTGTGAGTATCAAGTCCAAACCACAAAGTCCAATAAGCGAAGTCAACAGGTTTACATGGAATTCAGTCAACTCAGAGGACTCACACACACCATAGGATCAATCTTACGCGCCACATCAAGTCAAACATATCACAAGGTAATCATGATCAATGGTTCAGATTCACAGGCCCACCACAATCAAGTAAACACGCACACACACAATCAGTCAAACCACAATACAAATCCCACGTGAGCAGCATGTGACTTTTTAATGTGTTGTCAAAACTTCATCCACACGATTCAATCAACGTACCACAATCAGTCAAACATTATAACAATTACGCATGATGAAAGCTATGACTAGAGGGTACATGATAACACCTATGGGTGAGCAACACACAAACATTAAAATAAAATCAACAAAATAGAAAACGTGGCAAGCTGATGACCGCTGGATCAAACACACGAACGAATGAGATTGCGTCTTCTCCACTTAAACCCTTCACCGGCCGGAGCAATAACCAGTCGCCGGAGCTAGGGCTCCGGTCACCCTCTCCGGTGAGCTGTAACCAAAACTTGTCCAGAAATTGCATACGAGTACATCATTTTGACTAGAAAATCATGAGGAACTCAAATATCAAATCCATTTTATCAAACAACAAACACACAATGCAAATCGAATGAAAACATTTTTAGATCTAAAACTTCAAACTCAAAATTCATCCATGATACACGTCCAAACTTCAAATAAAATAGATCAACATGCTCAGTGAAGTCCACAGATCATAATGCACACAATAAAACTGAGTTCTATGAGTATGAAAAATTCACCAACCTGAACCTTGTAGAACTTGAAATCCTCCAAGAAATCCCTCCAAAAACTGCAGATCTACTCCTTGGAACCTCTAGTTGCAAAATAAATGCAACTAAAGCTTGAAATCGTGCTAGATCTTGAGGTTTGAACTTGAATCCTCTTGAATGGAACTTGGTGAAATCCTCAGTATGAGCTCCAACCAATGATTGATTCTTGCTCTATTCTCTTCACTGATCAAGAATGTGAAGAGAAATCTCAAAGAAGCTCCAAGGAGAATGAGTTTCAAAGAGAGGAAGTGTGAGAGCAAAAAATCAAAACTGAGCAAATGAGAGTCTCTGACCTAGCTGTGAGGGTATGAGTAAGCTTATATACTCTTGATTATTCCACTGATTAGGATTAGCAAGTGATTAGAACCTTGGTTAATGAGATTTGGATGAAATTGCAAATTTGCATTTTGGGTTGCATCCACTAAACCACACGTGTAAAAGCCTTGTAATCAGCATGATTCACCTCCAATTTACTTATTGATCACCTCTGAATTGAATTTGGGCCTTGCAATGACTTGGTTCATAAGATTTGAATCAATTTGCAATTTTGCATAATGTGAAATAAGTGAGAAATAAGCCATGGAATGAATTGATTCAAAGGCCAAAAATGATCCTCTTGACTTGTATTTTGATTTTGTAATGAGACATGAAGCAATTGGGAACATTACAAGTCCTTTTGAGTAAAAATGCAAATGGTGGAAAATTTGACATATAAGAAATCCATGAAATACACCTTGCATTATTTTGACCATAACTAGAGTTCCACAAATGATATGGAGATGTTCTAGTACTTTTTGGAAATGGGAGAGAAAGATCTTCAACTTTCATGTTTGAGGAAAATTCATTTGAAGCTTCCTTGATGATGAAAATCCAAGTTGAATGTGATGGAAAATTTGCCAAAAATGGAAAATTCTCATTATAGGTCATTTTCCAAATTTAGTAACTTTTGCACAAACTCTTGATCCTTGATGAATGGCGTGAAACTTGACAATTAAAGACCATATGAGGATGTGAGACCTTGAAAACCATGAAAAGAACCTCAAAATTCCACAGTTAACTTTCTCCTTTACAATTGACTTTTGCTTACTTCACAAGCAATTGATCCACTGAAAATCCTCCATAATAAATCAATAACCAAACCCTCATCCATGAACACTTGTGAGCATATAGACCTCATAGCATCATGCTTGAACATACAAAGCCCTTCAAGAAGTCCTCTTGGTTCACAAACCCTAATTGGTCCTTCTGATCAGGAGGAAAAGATCCACTTGAAATCCTTTGCCATGCTTGACCTTAAGAAGATATGATGAACCCCATGAGTCACTTTGAAGCTTGAGACTTGAGAATATGGGCCAAGTACCTTGATCCCATGCTAAGAACCAATGCTATGCACAATGCAAAAATGCAAGAAATGAAAAGAAACATAAGCCAATTAGTATATAAACAAAAGGGCAAATTTTGGGGTGTTACACTGCCCTCCAACGGGGCAAGGATTACATCGCTCCCCCTGGTACTGCTGCCCGTCACGCACGGCTGCATTAATCCCAGGACAGCTATGGGCAGGTGCCCAAAACTACGCCTTTGCCCGACATAACGGCTAGTTTTGGGCACCCTGCCCGACATAACGGCTAGTTTTGGGCAGTTACCTATTCTTTGGGAAACGGTTATTTCGTCCCGAAAATAGGGACTGTTGGCCACACGCTGGGGGCATTATATAAATCCTCTCACTTGAAAGGGTCGGGTATCCAATATTCATCCTAAGAACATACTTTGTACTTGCCCCTTTTTCTCTGACCCTTTCTTACTTGAGCGTCGGAGTGCCTTACAGGTACACCCCATCCTCTCCTACCAACATCATCATCTGCCCTATGCGAAGGCCACAACGATCCAGTCTGATCAGCTCCGATCAAAAACGGTAGCCAAAAAAATCATATAATCTCACAAATTTATCACACTACTAATATATTCACATGTATTAGAAAGAAAACAATGTTGGATTACAGAGAAAACCGTATAGTAGACCCTAAAAATCAAGAATTAAAATATGGATCTCACATATTACTTAAACTTGCATAATAATAAATATTAAACAGACTTTCCATTTTTAATGTGTAGAATGAAATTGAGTAAAAAAGACTTTTAGAATAATTTTCTAAAAAGTAATCCTTCTTCCATCTATTGCAATTGTTATATAATTGAATACTTACTAAAGTGAAACCAAATATAAAAAAATAGTCTATTTTTGACCTTGTTTATCATCCTTGATATGTATTTTCGTTTGTATATATATCCTCCAAGAACCTTTCAATGAAAAAGTCGTATCTGCAATGAGTATTTAAGTAATTTGTAATGATCATCATTTTTCATCCATGATTATTCTCTTTTCTGTAACTTTCATGTTATATGAGTACGATGATTGACATGTAAATGAAAAAGGATGGAGAGGGGAGTTATTAACGGTAGGACATAAGGATAGGGGGCTAATAATAGTTAATTTGTAACTTCTATTGGCAGTTAATATTGATGTGGTTTTCTAGTAAATATATCATTTATTAAAAGGTAATTTTGAAAGAAAAATATGTCAGCCCATTTTCTCCTATCCCCTTTATATATAGGTATAAATTATAGATACTACATCAAGGTTGTAATGTTGTTGGTTAGATTGCATTTTGCTTTCCTCCTTTTTTGAATGAATGAGTTTGCTTATTAAAAAAATTACATAACATATAAGAATGTAAATATTTGTAAATATTGAGTGGGAATGTTTACACGTCTCAACTTCTATCTCTCCTCATTGTGGAGTTTCCCTGAAATAACACTCCATTTCTTCACTTGAAGCGTAAACCATACTGAATGATCAGATATGCCAGTCAATGCAAACCACTTTATTAAATTAAAAAAAGACATTGATGTTATGAAAAGACGGCACACAGGATAAAATAAAAACAGGCATTTTTTTGTGTGGAAATTTTGTGATATGCATTCTCATGTCCGTCTGCCCGCTTTATTTAACGTGCACACGCAATAAAATATATCTCTCTCCCTATCTCTCTCTCTCTTCTAAAATTCATTATTTTTTTGAAAAATATGAATTATTTTAAATTTGATAAAGTGAATTATTTTGGGAAATATGAACTATATCTAAAAGAAAGAAAAATATAGATATATAGAAAAAAAGATTTAATATATTTGGATGGAAAAAAAATTATATACCTAGTGTAGGTTCTATTACTCGTATAATAACTATTAAATGCATGATATCAGTCATTTTAAATGACAAAATTAAAAGTTCAAAAAAAAATTATGCAATTTATCCCTTTCATGTATGTCGTGTAAGAATTAAAAAAAAAACTTAAATTGAACACAAAAGAATAATACCTAATTGTTATGGATAAATTGTCTTTAAACAGAATCATAGCAAAAATTGAAGAAAAATTGCTAAACATTATTTAAAAAATTAAGGATGTAATTGAAAAAATCAACTATTGTTTTTTGAATTAATCCAATTTTTATTGATTAAAAAAAATCAACTATTGTCAAATTTATTTATTCTTATCACCAAAACAAATTTTAAATCCTATCATTAAAAATAACTCTAATTAATTAACATGCTAAAATAATGTGTAGAAAATCAAAAAAAAAAAAAATGGAAAATCGGAAGTCATACCATAGTAATGTCATCGATAACATTGCCTTATGCTGTTATGTTCTCCAATTATTATCCTATTGGAATAAACAAATTCTCTTGGGTTAGATAAAAAGAAGAAAATATTTATTTTCTTTTGTTCATCACATGTTATTTGTGTCTTTGTGATGAGTCTTTGTGTCTTAGTTTCTTTCTCATTTCCTCTGCTTCTCTTCCTTTTTAATTGGCTTAAATAATAAGGGAAAGTTAATTAATTTATAACCGTGGAGCAATTCTTTCCACACTGTTTGTATTTATTTTCATAATCGTGAAGCAGTTATTCCCATTTTTATTCTCAACTCCTTCTATTAGTTACCAATGCAAGGGAAGGGTATTTGTGGAAAAAGAAATAGTTACTTGAGGATATTTGTGTAAAACATTAAGGTCATTCTAAAATTTTCTATCATCTTTATATATAGTAACAGATTAGAATTGAATTAAACTTATTTAAAATTATAAATAATATAAATTTAAATGAAGATTACAATTAATAGAAAATTAAACTAAAACGTTTAGGGTAGTTTTTCTTTTCTTCTTACATTAGAATTTAATTAAACTTATTTAAATTTATAAATAATATAAATTTAAATGAAGAGTACAATTAATAGAAAATTAAACTAAAATGTTTAGGTATTTTTCTTTCTTTCTTACATGAGAGTTGAATTAAACTTATTTTTTATTGTTTAATATTGAATAATATATAAATGGCAAAATTACATCATGTCCTTTAAATTATATATTTTTTTAACAAATTAATCATTTTAGTTTTTAACAATTTGGTTGATTAAACTATCAAACGTGTATACTGTTATTCTTTTTTAACAAAATGATGATATTGATTGTGGATGCAATTATTTTGAGTGATATGAAAATGATAAAATGCACTCAGAAATACAACAATTATGTATTTCTAAATGTTCAAAATGAAAAAAAAAAAATCATCATAACAGACAAAATTGTTAAAAAAAACTTAAAAACCAGTCTCTTAAAAAAAACCTTAAAAAAGTCTTTAGTGTAATTTTGTCTATATAAATTAAACAGAAAACAAATGAGTACTTGAATCAACTATCTACCCATTACTTATAAGTTGATCAAACTTCCTAAATTGTCCTTCCCCCTAAAAACATTTACACTACTCCAACGACTTTTCTGTAACTAACAAATTCCACATAACCCTTTACTTGTTTTTCCTTACACGATGTCAAATGTCAATCAACCATTGACTACTTCAAATAAAAGTACTTCATCCTTCCCACCAAAACCCTTCTCTCTCTCTCCTGATTTCTCTCATTCTATCCTTTTTTCTCTCACTCTCCCATTTTCTCTCACTCTCAGTTTTCTTTCCTTTCCTCCACACACTCTAAATCTTCCCCGCCTCTTTCTCTGTTTTCCTCCACAAACCCTAGAGTTCTGAACACTCTCCCTTCCCTTACCTTATTTTCGTTTAATCCTCCATTCTCTTTTCATTGTAAGCAAGTCTGAACCCCCTCTTCCATTTTCTCTCTCTTTCTTCTCCCTCTTTCCCCCCTCAAACCCTAACACTACCACCGCTGCCCCCTTTTCTGCACTCTATCTACAACCACCACTACCTAAGAAAAGGTATCTTTAACTCATATGCACAATACACATTTTTGACGCGTCGAGGTGATGTCGGTGTTTGAGTTTATGCGTCGAAGCCGGTGTTGATGCAATTTGTGGTTGATTCACTGTTGTTGTTGTTGTTTTATATGGTTTAATCGCAAAGAGCAGAGAATGTTACCGTCGGGAAACTACTCAGGTACGGTGCTTTTGATTTTTCTACGCGTTGGTTTTGATTTAATTTATGGTGAAAATATATTTTGAATTTTCTTTTTCTTTTCCTTTTGATTTATGTTTGAGTGAGTGAATTTTCTGGATTTTGAGTGGTTTTCCTTATGTAATATATATATATATATATATATATATATATATATATATATATATATATATATATTGTAGTAATTTTGTGGATTGAGTTTATATTGTATCTGAACACGCATGCCACCTGTTTGATTAATTGCACCACTGATGTTTTGCCTCGAACTTCTTTATTTTCTGCGCAAAAGTTTTAGCATGGTGCACTGGTCAAACTGCTATGGATTTGTTGCAGAGATCTCCTGAGGAGTTTTGTGATCTTCCTGAGGTAATTAACCAATAACTTAAACTTGATGCCAGATGTTTGTTCAACATAAAAGTTGTGTTCTATGCACATAGCACATGTTTACCAATTTCTGAATAACATGCCTATTAAAAATATTTGTTGGCTTCATGGTAAAATTATTTTATTTCAGGAAGAACAATTGATGTATCCGTCGTCGTTAGAAAATGAAAAGTTTATGGTCGTATTGGTAAAGTGTAAGCAGGAAGACAACAGAGCTATCTTTCTCACAATCGTTTTATTGGAAGGTAATATATGTTTTCATTCCTAACTAAGTTTAAATAAACTGAGTATCTTTCCTATTTGCAGCAACAAACTGAGTATTTGCTTCAACTGCTTTTCATTTTCTTTCCTAACTGAGTTTTATTTACACAATTCTGTTTTGAATCTTTTATTGGTTTTGAGATTGAGAGTCGTTTGTCAAGAGAGTGACGTGATTATATTGTCTTGTGTGCGTGCTGGTCACGGGGTTGGTTTCGTTGCTGATATACGTCGGATGAATGTTGCTCTTACTCGCGCAAAAAGGGCCCTTTGGGTATAATGGATCTCTTTCTAATGTCATTATTATGTCTTTTTTACTAAATGTACAAAGCCACAATTTTTGCTTGATGATATTAATAGTTTGTTATCATTAACAGGTGATGGGAAACGCAAATGCACTGACACATTCTGAGGATTGGAAAGCGTTGATTGCTGATGCAAAATCCCGCAATTGCTACATGGACACAGAATCTCTGTATGCGCCTTTTTAGCAGTTGTGAAATCATTTGTCCGTTGAGGAACTGGTTGTGAATTACTACGAAGTGGATTTCGCCTTATTGTTCATGTAGTTTTCCTGATTGTTGTTTTGAATCATTGCCATTTTGTGCGCAGGTTGTACAAGTTGAGGTGCTACGCATATTTTGTATTTATGGTTCCCTTTCATACGTTGTACGGATAACTGAAGGTTTTTTGGGTGTTCGGTGAAATGGTAGCAGGGTGTATGACTTTCGCGCAGGTCTGTGTGAAGGCAACGTGCGGGTGTGCATTTTGTAGCTGGGGTCACTTGAATAACTTTGGGTTACTTTTATTGTTTTATTTTATGCAGGTGGTATGCTAAAAGGTTTTTACACCCTGACATTGTGTCAGCGTATGAATACATCTTTATATGGGATGAAGATCTTGGATTGTAACACTTCAATGGAGACAAGTATCTTCCTTTTTCTTATCTGTTCAGTTCTGTTCATATTTTACTTTGAATGTAACTTTTAGTTTACTTAACTGCATTTTATGTACCAGGTATATTAAATTGGTTGAAAAACATGGGTTGGAGATATCACAACCTGGACTAGGGGGTAATAGTGGATTCACGTGGGAGATGACAAAGAAGATGGATGATGGAGAAGTTCACAAGTATGCCTTTGACCTTCCTCTCTAATTTCAATCATTTTTCTATCAAGTTTCCCTTTGTCATGCTTTCAAATAATCTCTTAAACATCTTTATGTATCTATTGGTGAAAAGATATACAGAAGAGAGACCTGGCTGGTGTAATGATCAAGATTTGCCTCCTTGTGCCGCGTATGCTCTTTCTTCTTCCATGATGCAAAGTTGAATTGTAACTTATGACTTTGTCTACATACTTTATTTTCTTTCAGTTTACATAGTTACAATTCTTTCTGTTTTTTTAGATTTGTAGAAATCATGGCCCCCGTCTTTTCCCGAAAAGCTTGGCGCTGTGTCTGGCATATGATTCAGGTATGTTTTGATTTTCAAGACACATGTTGGTTGTTAGCCTGGCAATTTGTTTTTCTGTATCCAAAATTTTTAGTTGCCTGATGAACTTACAATCATATGCTCGTAGAATGATTTAGTGCATGGATGGGGATTAGATTTTGGTCTCAGAAGATGTGCACAGGTCAGTGGATTGTTCTGTTCTAAACATAGGTTAGTTTCTGGTCCCTTCAATACCTTACTTTTTGTTTATGTTTTTGGCAGCCAACACATGAAAAAAGTGGTGTGGTTGATGAACAATGGATTGTTCATCAAACAATTCCTACTCTTGGAGACCAGGTTAGTTATTATCCCTAACTTACAAGATATTTATTGCCACATATTTTGTCTGATATAAAATACTAAATTGATTGAGCTTTCAACCTGCAATTATTCATTAAAATTAATACTAAGATATATTTGTACAATTTTCAGGGAGAATCTGATCATGGAAAAGATAAATATGATGCGGTATGTTTATTTGACACGGAAACGATATTACTGTCACAATTATCTCTATCCATAACATTACTATATAAAATCTTTTTTCTGATGTACTACATGCGAAATTTGTGTGGTATAGTAACAAAGAGTTTGTGATTTTTGTCTGTAAATCAAGTCAAAACGAGATGCAAGAGTGAGTGGGCAGAATTTCAAACTCGCCTCACCAATGCTGATAAAGGGTATCTTAAAGGACTTAGGCGAAGTATGAGAAGTTAACATATACAGTTTCCAAATCTAATGTACATGTTTTACTTATATTGATAGAGTGCATACAAGTATATTTATCAAAGGAAAGAAAGTTACATCTTATGTGCATGGCTAATTGCCACAAACTGCTTGTCTTCTGCACTCTATTTTCAACCAAAACCAGCTCACAGTGAAGGGTTTTGGATAGGTAGTCTTGCATGTGATTCAAGATTAGAAAGTTTTGGTATCTAAATAGTGTTGGAATTAGTTATATACAACAAGACGGATTTTTTATATACTATATTACAGAAATTTATAGTCAAATAAGCATTCTATAAATATAAAAAACAATCATGAAATCTTGAATTGAATTGATATAAGTTTAAATGATGTACCAATGAAGAATGTCATACAAGTAATGAAAGTACCATGCTCTTACTTAAAAAAATGTGTCTGCATTTTGCAATGTAAAAATATGTCTATAATGAAGATAGTATGTCATAAAAAGGACAAAAGTTGTTTCCCTCACATTGAATTATTTACCAACCATTTTATGAAATTGATTAAGAGGTCAGACTTAAACTTACACGTACAGTGTTTGGTTCTTTAAATTAAATTAGTCAATTTGGTATTGCGATCAATATGCATTTTGGAACAATTCTATAGTACAAATTTTTTTTATCCTGTGTATTTGTTAAAATATTTTAAAATATTTATTCAAATTCTCACGGGTCACTACCATAACAAAACTTATTTATTTTTAAGTATTTTTTTTAAAATTTACATATCCATTTCTATATATTTCATATCATCGCACATGTATGTTGGATAATTATAATAGTCAAATAATTATATTTGAAATAAGATAATTACTCTTGATATTTTTTTTAATTCAAATTTTATCATTCATTATATATATATATATATATATATATATATATATATATATATATATATATATATATATATATATATATATATAAAGATGTATTAAAAAAGAGCCACAAACATTCAGATTTTTGATCGAATAATTTAAGATAGAAATTAACATACCCGTGCTGACGCACAAATCTTCTACTAATTATATCTAAAATAGTGGTGGGGTATGGGGGGAGAGAGGTGAGGAATATAGTTAATCGCGAGACAACGTCTCCAGAGTGAGTGTAAGCGAGCACTTCCCTTAACGAACCTCTCCCTACGGTTCATCATGGTTTCAGCACGTGCGGTGTGCATGTGTTTCATTTTAATCTGACGACAAGGGGGAAAACACAGGCCAAACACCCCCAACGATTAATTAACCTCTTCTTCTAAGAGAGGGATGGGTTTAGGGTTTGGTAATTCACATGCTTCACCGAACCACATACCCCAAGTAGCTTGAAAATCCTATGAATTATGTATATAAATATCAAAAGTAGTAACTAATGTTTCGATGTGGAACTTTCAATATGTCAACAAAATAGTTTATCTATCTTGAATAGTTTTTTTTTGGTGATTGCATAGTTTTCTACAGGTAACTAGTTTCTTTTAGTTGGTTCATGTCCTTAATCTGCAAGTTAAAACCTATTTCCACTGGCCTAGCATGTAAGAAGAAAGCAAGAGAAAATTTATCAAATTCAAATAGAAGGAAAATAATGCACGAGCTACGAATATGTCATCTCCAATTTTCATTTGCCCTGCAGTACTATGGCAAGAGAAGCAAGTCCAACTACTCATAAAAACTGAATTCAAGGTTTGCCATAGTTTCAGTTGATCTATTATTCACAGTTTATATCAACGCAATACCATAAAACGAATCATATACTTCTTATGATTGTAAGCAGATTAGTTCTGTCAAAACCTCAAAGTAATCCTTTACACAGGAGAAAAATTTATTACTACTAGGCTTTTCTCAACTGTCTATGTTTTTGTCATTGCCTTTACACATGATATATCCAATAGGATACCAAAGATTCTATAAGATTGTTCTGTTAGATGTACAAAGGATGAGAGAGTAAACCCTTGGATGATCAAAACAAGAGCTTCATCATGGGTGGTCAATCTCGAAGATATGGATGGTCAAAACAAGAGCTTCATCATGGGTGGTCAATCTCGAAGATATGGATGGTCAAGAGCTTCATAAGCTGAAATCCTGCCATTTGGGCACAAGCAAAGCATTTTCTGTCCAACACAACACCAGGCATAAATAAACTTTGAGTATCAATAAAAGAGTTAAGTAATTTAGGCACGTATTCGAAGAAACGTAAACAGTAGTGTACGAGGCAGTGAACTCACCGAAAGAAGATCAAGACCAGCAGGATCAAGGTTTGGCAACTCCAATGCTAGGTCCTACAAAATCCAATAGTTTCCATACATTGCTTATTTGCTGGCCTAAATTTATAAAATGAGATGGAATAAAAAATTGACCAAAACAGAACACGAATACCTTTGGCATGATTGAAGGATCAACAAGATGTTCAATAAAGGCGCATATAGAAGACACACCAGGCCAGGATTCTTCTGTTGGTGCACCGAGCAAACTTGATATATAAAATGTCCAATTCATTATTTCAGTTTGTTTCATATAAATGCAAAGAAATTACACAAATAATTATTGTAATTTGGTGAAATTACCAAAATATCTCAGTCAATATCTTTACTTCGTCTCCACCAACGAACAGAGGTTTGAGCTTAATCATCTCAGCAAATATGCAGCCCATTGACCAGATATCAACTGCAGTTGAGTAACGGGTAGAACCCATCAAAAGTTCAGGTGCTTTATAACAAGGAATGCCCATCTGAAAATTGAAAAACATTAATTTCAAATTCATGAAATAGTACTAGCATTTATTCATTAAATAAACTACACCATATAACTCAAATTCAAAGCTTATTATGATATTTAATTTTAAGATAGGAAAAAAAGAGTAAATTATTATATTACCTTGTTAGAGTAGGGTGAAAGAGGAGGTTCAAAAGTTTTGGCCACATCAAAGTCACATAGCTTGATCTGATCAATGTCTGGATAATCTCTGAATGAAACCAGAATATTATTAGGTTTGAGATCTCTGTGTAGAACTTTGTGAGAATGACAGTATGCCAATCCAGTAAGAGCTTGACGTAGAAAAGTCTGCAAGGAGAAGATGAAACCTGAATCAACATAGAAATCAGATATCTGTAACGAACATACTACAAAAATGGACTTACTTTCTCCCGGCCTCGAATGTCAAAAAGGAAGCAATTGGCAATGTATCTTCTAAGACTCATGTCAAAAAACTCAAAAACAAGAAACACATCATTCACAGTTTCCATCACTTTCAGCAAGCTGTGAGTGAATAACACCAATCATCATCATTTTTGAAAATTCATTAATGCATGATCAAAAAGAATGAATTCAAGAAATTTGAGGTGACCTGACAATATTCGGATGGGTTAACATCTTGAGGATAGAGACGTGACTCAAAATTTTGTATGGAACTCCATAGATTTTCTGGTTTTCCGGAATGTTCAAAATCTTGATAGCTACTACCTCATTGGTAGCAATATTGGTGCACTTGAACATGTTGCCGAACCTTGGACCTTCAGCGCAGATCAGTTCAAAATCTTTGTACAAGGGAGTTAGCACATTCGATTGATTTCTTGATAGATACGGTCTGCATCAAAATCAAACAGAGTTCAAGATTTTGCTTCCAAGAAAGTGAAGAAATAGTTAACAATAAAATGAAAATTGAAACCCTAGAATTCCAATTTAGATTGAAAGAAATTGAGGAATTTGTAAATACTTACATTCTTAGTTCCTCTATTTCCTGTATTTCCATTTCAGAGCAAGCGAGAGTGAGTGAGTGTGAGTGAGAGTGAGAGTGAGAGTGAGAGAAAGAGAGGGAGATTGTTTGTGGAAAGAGTTTGAATAGATTGGTAGTTAGTTAATGTGATTCGCATCACCCACCCACACACACACACATATATATATATATATATATATATATAAATGCTAACATACACTTAAAATTGGTGAGTCCAAACAAAAATACACTACATCTATTTTCTTTCTATTTTTTTTCTTCATTTTTTAATATGGGTCCCACCCAAAATCGATGGAGCCCACACAAAATTACACTAAGGTGTATATTGTTAATGTACACCTACATGGGTGTGCATTAGCATAACCCATATATATATATATATATATATATATATATAATTTTACATCGGTCTTTTTTTTTTTCTTTCTTTCCATTGAGATGATTACTCTCATGATGAAAGAAAGTCACGTCAATAATAACTATTTTGGTAGGAAAATTGTTATCCCTATATTGGAGTTTTAATTCTCTTTCTAAAAAATTGTTTTTTTCCTCCACTGAGTTAAATAATTTTTTATTTATAAATATCTAAAATTTTGTTTAATTGTTTTTACAAATTAAAAAGATACATACATACAAAACCTTACACAAGAGTTAAAAATGGTGATAAAAATCGGCGAAACTAAAACTTCCCAAAATATTTTACAAAACTAAAAAAATCAAAATTTAAATACTTACCAAATCAATAATTTATTTATTCCAATATTTATTTAGTTTAGAAATTTAATTTTCACCATATTTCATTAATACCTTTGTATTGTATATGTGGTATGTTTTTGACCGGTCAAAGACTAAAATGATCAATATTTTATTTTTCTATTCTCGAATCTCATAACCTTGATAATTAATAAATTATTAAAATATCCTACATTTTAAAAACCATCAAAAATTAAATATAATTAATAAATCACACAACAATATAATAAAATATCATATTTAAAATTTGGGTGTTACAACTGTCTCTCACTTAAGAGAATTTTTGTCCTCGAAAATTACTCGGAAAAAACAAATTCGGATATGATTCCTTCATCCGACTCTCTAGCTCCTAAGTCAGATTCTCATCAGCAAGTCCTCCCCATACAACATTCACTAAAGAAATCTCCTTCCCTTTGAGCTGTTTCGCTGCTCGATCCTCGATCCTTATGGACAATGCCTCAACAGTCAAATTCTATCTCACTTGCACATCGTCCATCTAGATTATATGCGACAGATCGGGAATGTACTTCCGAAGCTGAGACACATGGAAAACACCATGCAGGCTCGAAAGCGACGGTGGCATGGCCACCCTGCAAGCAACAACTTCAATCTTCTAGAAAATCTGATAGGGACCAATAAAACGAGGAGTAAGCTTCTTAGACTTCAGAGTCCTCCCAACACCGATCACATGTGTGACCCTCAAAAACACGTGATCGCCCCCTCGAAATTCAAGAGCCTTCCTGCGCTTATCGTGATAACTCTTCTTTTTACTCTGAGACGCCTTCATCTTCTCTTGGATCATCTTGGTTTTCTCTGTAGTCTGTTGCACAATCTCTGATCCAAGTACAACACTCTCTTCAGACTCATACCAACACAGAGGAGTCCTACACCTTCTCCCATACAACACTTTGAACATTGCCATTTCAATGCTCGAATGATAGATGTTATTATATGTAAACTCGATCAATGGCAAAAAAACCGTCCCAAGAACCTTCTTGCTCTAAGACACATGCTCTCAAAAGATCCTCTAAAGACTGAATATTCCTCTTAGCCTGACCATCGGTCTACGAATGATAAGCAGAACTCAACTTCAGCTTAGTACCCAAAACTTCCTGCAAGCTCTCCCAAAACCTGGAAGTGAATCACAAATCTCTATCCGACACAATACTTGATGGAATACCATGAAGCTTCACAATCACAACAATGTAAATCTCTGCCAGCTTCTACAATGGAAAATTGATCTTAATCTGAATGAAGTGTGTCGATTTAGTCAGCCTATCCACGATCACCCAAATCACATCAAACCCTCTAGGAGTATTCGAAAACCCAGTCACAAAATTCATCGATATACTATCCCACTTCCATTTGGGAATATCCAATGGTTGCATTAGTCGAGATAACTTCTGGTACTCAATCTTTGACTTCTGACAAGTCAGACATGAATAAACAAACTGAGCAATGTCCTTTTTCATTCCTGACCACCAAAATATTTTCTTGAGGTCTTGGTACATTTTTCTAGCCCTAGGATGAATACTCAAATCACTTCGGTGACTCTCCTCCAAAATAGCCTTCTTAAGTTCCGGCACATCAGGTACACAAACTCCATTCCAAAACTTTAGAATCCCATTCTCGTCAACTCTAAAATCCTCGTCTTCATTAACAGATGACAGACGATCAACCAAGGCTATGTCCAGCTTCTGACTCTCTCTGATCTCATCAAGAAAACCACTAGCCAGCTTGAACATGCCCAATTTTACATTATCCGTAGTCACCTCGCACACCAAACTCAAATCTCTGAATTATTTGATTAAGTCCAACTCTCTAACCATCAATGTTGCCACGTGCAAGGACTTCCGACTCAAAGCATCTGCTACAACATTGGCTTTACCAGGTTGGTAGTTGTTGAATGCCAAATATGACTTAATTTTTATCATCTTTCTTGGCATTTTTCAACTCTTTAATTGTATTTCAATTGAATTATTTCATGAAATTATGTGAATCTTCAATATAATTGCATACACCTTTGGATTTCTTGATTTGTTTGTTATTATGTAGGAATTAGGCTTGATTATTGAAAAAAGACACAAAGGAATGGAACAGAAGCTAAAGAAAATAAGAAAGTTCAATTTTTGTGAAGTTTTGTTGAAGCAAGCTCACTTAGCTGGTCCTCAGAGAGCTCGCTTAGCTTAATTTTCTGCGCCATTTTGAGTAGATGTCAGTAGCTAAATGAATTAAATCGCGCTTAGCCTGGTCATACCGCGCTTAGCGCGCTTCCTGAGATTTTGCTTTTGGGTTACTGACCATGCTAGGCACGCTCTGCATGGGCTTAGCGTAGTGTCACTTGGAGGCACTTATTGCCACTTGTATATAAAGCAACTTTGGAGATATTTTCACAACAACTTTCACTTTTTAGATTTAGAAAAGATATTTTAGGTCTAGAAGCTTAGAAATTACAAAAGGGGTAAAAATCAAAGCTTTGGAGCATCAATCTTCGATCTTTCGACTTTGATGTTATTAAAGCTTTCCTTCTTACTTGTTGATCAAGCTACCATGGTGATGGGTAGCTAAACTCATTTGTATCAAGAGTAGATGTAGTCTTCCTTGATGTTGTATGTATTTTCTTTATTCTTTTGTATGTGAACAAGTTGATGATTAATATATAGTGAATATCTTTGTTCTTTATGATACACCTTTGTTTTGAATCACTCTAGACATAGATTTTCCAAAACTTGACCTAAGATATTCATTTATTAATGAACAAACTCTAGACATAGATTTGTGAGTTGATATTTGCTTTGTATCAATCTTAAAAATTATTGTATTGGTTGTTAGCATAAGACATCATCTAGTGACGGATGCAATAATACTCATGAAACCGCTTTAGACATAAACAATATTGAGAGGGTACGTAATTATATTAATCGGAAACGAGTTTACATGCTTGATTAAGAGAATATATGCAAGTTAGGTTGATGAAATCTATTCTTGATATGTCTTGTTAAACAAACATCTTTCTAGAATTTACTCTTTTTTACTAAAATTTGTGACAACTTATGATACCAAACAAACAACTTTTGAAAACCCTACTTAAAACTCTTTGAACTATATAACGTCAAGTGATATCACTAAAATCCCTGTGGAGGCGATAAAATTATTACCCACCGATATACCTTTCAACAAAATGGCGCCGTTGTCGGGGACTGTTGATTGATATTGCAAGCATTGCAATAGTTTTTATTGTTTTAAGCTTTGTATTGTTATCTCTTACCTCAGTTAATATTCCTTCTTCTTGTTAATTTGCTTGGTTAAGTGTTTCAGATATTTGTTTATGCAAGGAAGTGTGCGTGCATACCAACTTCTATTTGATCCTGATATTGATAGAACTGCGTGGAAACTTAATAGCAAAACTAGAAGACCAAGGAAACTAGCTAAAAAAAGAAGGGAGGGTGAAGGAACTTCTTCAATTAATCCACCAACTACCCTCTTTGTTACGCCAATCATGGCAGAACCACCTCCACCTCCACCTTCTAGAGGTTTATGCACTAATAGTCCGCGACTCAATGCTCAATTTGCTCGCAATGCAAACAATGGAAGGAACGCATAGATGAAAACGGGAATTCTTCAACTCTTATATTCAAATCCCTTTACCGGGCTAGATCATGAAGAGCCATTCACTCATCTTATGGAATTCTATGAAATTGCATGAGCAACGGGAGCTTTGGAAGCAGAAGAGGAATCATTGTTCAAGAGGCTATTCCCTCACTCTTTGATAGGGAAAGCTAAGGAATGGTATCTTGACCAATCTACTCTTGTTATGACAGATTGGAATTTGTTGGAGGAGAAGTTTCTTGAAAGATTTTTTCCTCACAATAGATTCATGGAGGCTAAGACGACAATTTCCGTATTTGCTCAAGGTGGTAATGAATCTCTCAATAAAGCTTGGGAGAGGTTCAAATCTATGTTATGAAAATGTAAAGGCCACGGGTTTGATGATCTTACACGAGTGCATATATTCTAGAATGGACTCCAATCGGTTCACAAAACTCTTTTAGATGTTACCTCGGGTGGATCTTTAATGTCAAAAAGTGCGGAGGACGCAGTTGCCATCATTGATAGGATGGAATTCAATGACCATCAAGGTAAACATAACCGTGGTACACCTCAAAGGAAGTCGAGAGTGCTTGAATTGTGTACTAATGACGCTATTCTTGCGCAAACCAAGTTGCTTTCACAATAAGTGGAGTTGTTGACACAACAAATGTCAAAACTTCCACAACAAATCAAGGACATGCGCGAAGTTCCCAACAAAAATCAACAAGTTGCAAGTTGTGAATTATGCAAGGGAGACCATTCTACCAGGTATTGTCCTCCGACTGTAGAGGAAGCGAATTACATGGGAAACTAAAATCAAAATCAAGGCTATCAACCTAGACAACCTCTGTATCAACAAGTCAAGCGAAGTTACCATCCAAGAGGAAATAACCAAGGTTATCAGCTAGGATGGAGGCAAGATGTCGACACTTCAAATTGTCAAAATCAATATCAAAACTACACTCAACCTCCACAACCTCAAGGTGGAACATAAAAAATAGAAGACATACTCACTCAATTTATGCAAATGTCAATATCCAATCAAAAGAATACCAATGAGGCTATAAAGAATCTTGAGACACAAGTCAGGCAATTGTCTAAACAATTTGCCGACCAACACAAAGGGGCTTTTCCGGCGAATACTCAAGGGAATCCAAAAGAGCATTACAAAGCTATTCTTAATCGAAGTGGAAGAAAATTGATATGGGCATTAGTGAGGAAGTTGTGGGAGAGGAGGAAATAGTTGAAAAAGAAAAAGAAAAAGAGATTGATGAGAGTGAAGTAGAAAAAAATGTGGAGGGTGACTAAGTTAAAAAGGAGAAAAGAGAAAAGGAGGAAGTAGAAAGGAATTTGAGAGAAGAGAAAAAGAAAAAGAGCAGAAAGGAGAAGGAACAAGTGAGCAATATCCAAATTCAAAATCTACCTTATCCACATGGTCCGACCAAAAAGGATAATGCGAGGCATTATGCTCGGTTTTTGGATATTTTTAGTTAATTGCAAATCAACATTCCATTCTCCGAAGCATTATAGCAAATGCCTACTTATGCAAAATTCATGAAGAATATTCTCACAAAAAAAAGCGGTACATGGATCAAGAAACAATAATGGTTGATGCTAGTTGTAGTGCGATTATTCAACAGACTCTTCCGCGGAAAGAAAGTGATCCGGGAAGAGTTACCTTACCGGTGAAAATTGGAAATGTTTATCTTGGTAATGGGTTGATTGATTTGGTCTCTAGTATTAATTTGATACCATTATCTATTATGAAAAGGTTGGGACACGTGGAGTTGAAGGCAACAGGAATAACTTTGTAATTAGCCGATAAATCTACTACCCATCCTCACGGTGTAGCAGAAGATGTTATAGTGAAAGCTGATAAATTTGTGTTCCCTATCGACTTTGTGGTAATTGACATGGAGGAAGACGATGATGCTCCTTTGATTCTTGGTCGGCCTTTCATGAAGACCGCAAGAATGACCATAGATATGGATGATGGGCTCATGAAAGTAAAAGTGCAAGATGAAGACGTTTGCTTTAATCTATTCGAAGCCATCAAGCATTCTAAAGACAAGAGTGATTGTTTTCGACTTGATGCAACGAATGAGGTGATTGAAGAGGTAAAAAGTCAAGTGGATGTTTCTATCCTCTTGGAAAGGAATAAGCCCATCATATTGTATGCATAGGATATTAATGGAGGATGACTTAAAACCGGTAGCTCAACCTCAACGCCACTTGAATCCTACCATGAAAGAAGTGGTTAGGAAAGAGGTGGTGAATATGTTGGATGTCGGGATGATATATCCTATTTTCGATAGTCCTTGGGTTAGTCCGATGCAAGTGGTGTCAAAGAAAGATGGAATGACGGTCATTCAAAATGAGAAGAATGAGTTAATACCGACTAGAACCGTGACCGGGTGGAGGATGTGTATCGATTATCGTAGGCTAAATCAAGCTACGAGGAAAGATCACTTTCCTATACCTTTCATGGACCAAATGCTTGAAATATTATGCGGTCAAGAATTCTATTGTTTTCTAGATGGTTATTCGGGTTACAACCAATTCATTGTTAACTCAGAGGATCATGAGAAAATCACTTTTACATGCCCATTTAGAGTCTTTGCTTATCGAAGGATGCCCATTGGTTTGTGTAATGCACCGGCTACTTTTCAGCGGTGTATGCAAGCGATCTTCTCCGACTTGATTGAGAAGTCTATTGAAGTTTTTATGGATGGTTTTTTTTGTTTTTGGACCGTCATTTGATCTTTGTTTAAATAATTTGGATGTTGTGTTGGGAAGGTGTGTGGAAAAAAATTTGGTGCTTAATTGGGAGAAATGCATCTTCATGGTTACAGAGGGAATAGTGCTTGGCCACAAAGTTTCCTCAAGAGGCCTAGAAGTTGATCAAGCCAAAGCGGACATCATCGAGAAGTTGCCATCACCTTTGAACGTGGAAGGAATAAGAAGTTTTCTTGGTCATGCGGGATTCTATCGAAGGTTTATCAAAGACTTCGCCAAAAATTGCAAAGCCATTGAGCAACTTGCTCAACAAAGATAAGTCTTTCGAATTCGATAATTCTTACTTGATTGCTTTTAATTCTTTAAAAGAAAGTTTGACTACTGCACCCATAATCATCGCGCCCAATTGGAAACTAGATTTTAAACTAATGTGTGACACGAGTGATTATGTCTTTGGTACGATACTTGGTCAAAGAAGGACAAATTTTTTTCATGCTATACACTATGCAAGTAAAGTTTTGAACGAAGCTCAAATCAATTTAGCATGAGACATCATCTAGTGACGAATGTAATAATACGCACGAAACCGCTTTAGACATAAACGGTGTTGAGAGGGTATGTAATTATATTAATCGGAAACGAGTTTACATGCTTGATTAAGAGAATATATGCAGGTTAGGTTGATGAAATCTATTCTTGATATGTCTTGTTAAACAAACATCTTTATAGAATTTACTCTTTGCTACTAAAATTTGTGACAACTTATGATATTAAACAAACAACTATTGAAAACCCTACTTAAAACTCTTTGAACTATAGAACGGAAAGTGATATCACTACAATCCCTGTGGAGACGATAAAATTATTACCCACCGATATACCTTTCAACAGTAGTTCAAACTAAAGTCGTATTCCTTCAAAAATTCTAGCCACCTCCTCTGCTTCATATTCAACTCCTTCTAATCGAACAGATATTTCAAACTCTTGTGATCGCTGAATACTTCAAATCTAGAACCATACAAATATTTCCTTCATAACTTCAGTACGAAAACAACAACTTCAAACTCTAAATCGTGAGTAGGGTAATTCCTCTCAAGAACATTCAGTTGTCATGAAACATAAGCTATAACTTGCCAGTCTACATAAACACACCACATAATCCCATCTTGGATGCATCACAGTATACTACAAAAGGTTCCTTCGGATCTGGCATTATCAACACTGGCTTCATCATCAACTTCTTCAATTCTCGAAAATTCTCCTCACACAACATATCCCACACAAAGGCTTAACCCTTTTGAGTCAATTGAGTCAAAGGTAGGGCTAACTTTGAAAAGCCTTCGATAAATCTTCTATAGTAACTAACCAATCCTAAGAAACTTCTTATCTCGGTACCTGATTTTTGAACCTCCCACTGTAGCACTACATCTACTTTAGAAGTTTCCATCGCTATACGCCACTAGAAATGACATGACCGAGAAAACTTACTTCTCGCACCCGGAACTCAAATTTGGATAGCTTGCCATACATCTTCTTCTCCTTCAAAACCCGTAGTACAGTACGAAGATGTCTAGCAAGGTCTTAATATGATTTTGGGTACACTAGAATATCATCAATAAACACCCCTACGGACTGATCCAAATAGGGATTGTAAACACAAGTTCTTAACCTCGAAGATGTCTAGCAAGGTCTTAACCTCGACTTCAAGACGATCTTATTGAAAACACAAGTCCCACTAATTGACCCATAAGGTTATCGATCATAGGAAAATGATACTTATTCTTGATGGTGACCTTATTCAACTAACGATAGTCAACACACAATATCATACTATTATATTTCTTTTCACTAACAACACTAGAGCTCCCCAAGGCGATACATTTAGTCTGACAAATTTCTTCTCAAGGAGATCTTCTAACTGAATCTTCAGCCCAACCAACTCTGAAGTAGACATTTTGTATTATGCCATTGACACAAGTCTAGTACTAATTACTAAATATATGGAGAACTCAACTTCTCGCTCCGGCGGCAAGTCACAAATGTCCTCAGGAAACACATTAGGAAACTCACGCATCACAGGCATATCACTAGCCACAAAATAGCATTTCAGTCTCAAGGAAGCAAGCATCACGAGCACCTGATCATCCTTCTTTAATGACATATCAACTTAACCGAAGGACATGAAACTCGAATTCGTACTCTCTTCATGTTCAAGAAACAACATAGCCTCAACAACACCTGCCATTTTGAAATCGCGGCACGCTGAACCAATCCTCCATACCTGAAATGTTTCGGAGAAGCAGAAGCTTCCCCCCACTTGTTTTAATTCCGCTCTTGTTGGCAAGTGGTAAGAAAAACAAACGAGCACCAACAGTGTTTCACACACAAGTCGCGTACTAGGAAATAGATAAAAATAAAAAAACCCGACAGGACGGACCGAACTGCTTTTATACCACTATGTAACACCCTAATCCCTGACTCAATATTTAACAAGATAATTAACATGAAATACCACAGTTAGAGTGTCACACATGCTTCACTATAGCATAAAAACATCAAACACACAAAATAGTCATATGAAAATAAGTAGCAGAAATCAACAAGTTCGACATATATGTCTTAACAACAAAAAACTCCAACATAAATAAAGCATAACGCAAATAACGAATAACATCCCATCCCCAGTTCTACATATCAGAGCGACACCTCTAAGAATCAATGATAAAAGCTAAAAAGACATTGTTGCCATCCTCTAACTCCAGCGGCTACTACTGTACTTGATTATTTGTACTCTTGAAGAGCATAGATGCCACAACAACAAACAGGGGGTGAGAATACATCTAAAAAATGTTAACGGTGAAATTCAGCAAACATGATAGTAATAATGAGTTATAAAATATCTCTATCACACTCAAAACATAATTAAATAGATAACAATGCAAATGCAATACTAATGCCATCAACCCCTTCTAAAATGCATGTGGTACCAAGTCACTATAATTAGAGGTGTGTTACTGATTTTACCATGTCTCAGGTTCCTCTTTGAACCGTGTCCCTCTCTGGACGTGAGATCGCCATAGTTCCTCTCTGAACTAGGCCATCACTAGACCAAAGTTCTACCTATCTCCGAAATAAATTAATGCATGGTTATGAACAATACAAACATGCAACATCATTATCATCATAGAATCACAAAATCACTAACTCAAAATATCCTAAAAAAGGTTCCACTCTTGAACCTATAATTCACCATACACAGGCCATCACTGTAATCCCTCTGGATTAGTATACTCAAATTTCCAATAATGGCCATCACTGTAATCCCTCTAGATTAATATACTCAAAAATGTTTTTAAAATAATTTTAATCACTTATCATCAAAAGGTAAAGTTGTATTATTACCCAAAGTTCTCAACTCCCAAAATAATCAAGGAACTATAAATGTCTCAAACTCATAATACTCAAAATAAATTTCGAGTAACCCAAAGGTGTTGGGGGAGATTATTCACTAGGGAGCATTGAACATTGTGAGACTTTCCTTTCTAGAGCAACACCTTTGTGAGAGACACACCACATATTCACCCAAAAACTCAAGGTGATAGTGAGGCTAGCGGGAATATACCTGAGCGCATTGCACGCTCAATGATACAACAGAGTTGCTACAGAACTTTATTTATTCTAAAAGGAAAGGGAAAATATCGATAAAACCCAAGGGAAAGAAAAATGGGTAAGGGAGTCAGTTATGCGAGGGGAAGGTATTAATACCCTACGCATTTGTTGTACTCAGAGGGAACCATTCTGCTTGTTCTAGGCTCGGATGGGTGTTTTATCTATAGGTTACTCGCGAAAGAGGGAAGGTATTAACACCCCACGCATTCGTCGTACTCGGAGGGAACCATTCTGCTTGTTCTAGGCTTGGATGTGTGTTCTATCTATAGGTTACTCGCGAAAGAGGGAAGGAAAAGGGACAAAGAAAGTGCTCACAGAGAGTTGGGGCCCTCGTGCCTACGTATCCTCATAGTGCAATGAGGGATTCAGAGCTCCATAGTTCATGGAACTAAGGAAGGAAAGGAGAAAGTAGCCCGCTGTTAGCTGAGAGATTTCGACCAAACAAAGGGAATAAAGGAATGGTGAAACAGCCAAACAAGAGGGGCAACGCCAAGAGGAAGAATAGCGAGAAAGCTTAACTATTGGGTCGACACAGCTCAAGGTCGTGTCGGAAGAAGACGGGGATGCATCGTTGTCGGAGGATGTTAAGTGGTGGCTTATGAAACTGACGCAGGAGTAACACATCTTTGAGCGGGAAAATTTGAAAACTCTAAGAACATGGGAAGTTGGAAAGATAGTGGGGTGACACGTGTCACAACCAAGGCCAATCTGGGGAGATAAACAGTTATTTTTCAGCCTATATAAAGCAATAATTATTTCCATTTTAGGGGTCGCATTTGTAACATTGAAAAGGGAAAACACTCAAAGTACCAAGTGTTAAGAGAAACGAGTTTACTCCTGCAAAATGTATGATCGCGTCCACACTTGTTATTTTAATGCAACTTATATGCCTCAAGTTTAAATCATTTTGTCATTAACTTGCCTGTTTCTTTTCTTTTACTTTGCTTGTTTACCAATTCAAAACTCTTTTATCTGTCCAAGTTTCTTACAACTTCCTTAAACTAAAAACTGACATATCAACAACACGTATATTTTAGCCCATTGTTCTGGGATTCTGTGGCCGATACTGCGAGTAAACCTGCGATAGGAGGCCAGTGGTTATTTGCGTGAGAGCCGCGTGTGAACAAATTGGCACACCCGATGGGACACATTTGAGTTGAGTGTATGCATTTGTGCAGTGGTAAGATGGCGACACCACGTTCGAACGAAGAACCGTCTTTGACGGAAAGTACAGTTGTAACACAAACAACTGACGTTGGCTCTGGGACCGTGTCAGCGGTTTCAACCGCCCCTAGTGGGCCAACTGCGACATCACGTCGACACGACCCGAGGCCGATAATGGCAGGGACTACAAGGCAGCCTGTGCCTAGTGTCACAATGCCCATTCCTCGATCCTTTGGGATGCCGACATAGTTCATGTCGATTCTACATTCTAGTGGTTCGGTGTTTGGGGAAAGTCCATCCCCAGTTTTCTCACCATACCAAGGCCTAGGGCCTTTGGTAAACCAAGTCACCCGACCCCCAGGTTTTAGTCTGTTATCCCAATCAATACCCACATTCACGTCAAGTTCTGTTGTGGTCATGAGGCAGCAGATGGATGAGAGTAATCACGAGATGGTTCATATGTTGACTCAACAAATGGGCACCATATTGAGACCATTAATACAAGATTCGACACAGAGTTACCAACAATTAGTAACTCAGATGACACAAATAGGTGACTTCCTAGGCGCTCCTAGGGCACAGGGTCAACAGACTCCTCCGCCTCGACCGGAGACACCCATTCGTCAAGACGAGGTCTTCGACGAGACGATTGACCAACCCCACGAGTTTGAACAAGCCCCTAGAAGGGCCCAAAGGCCTCCTGTTGTGGTGGTTCATAGGAACCAAGATCTCAAATATGTGGTCAGACAAGTTTGACACGATGCTTTGGCTGGTGAACCAAACTTGGAAGCCATGGTCGAACACATCATGGTCCATAATGGGGAAAATTTAGGCCTTCGACGGCCAACGTACACGTCCCCATTACCAGATTTTATCTTACAGACAGAATTACCTAGGGGTTGGAAAGTGCCAAAGTTCACCAAGTTCGCCGCTGAGACTGAGGAATCCACCGTCGAACACGTCGCCAGGTATCAAACCGAAGCCGGTGACATATCAAATAATGAGGACTTGAAAATGAAGTATTTCCCAAGTTCCCTCACGAAGAACGCGTTTACATGGTTTCCCACGTTGCCCCCTCAGTCTGTCCACACCTGGGCACAATTAGAAAGATTGTTTCATGAACAGTTTTACATGGGACAATAAAAAATTAGATTGAAAGAATTGGCTAGTGTCAAACGGAAGGCCACGGAGTCGGTGGACCAATATCTTAACAAGTTTAGACTTTTGAAAGCACGAAGCTTTACTCAAGTCCCTGAACATGAGCTAGTCGAAATGGCAGCTGGCAGTTTAGACTATTCCATCAGGAAAAAGTGGACACGCAATATCTCAGGGATATGGCGCAGCTGGTTGACCGAGTTCGACAAGTCGAACGGTTGAAAGCTGAGAAAACTCAGACTAACAGATACCGTAAGAAAGAAAAGGTGTTGTATGTGGCTGCTGACGAATATTCTTCTGACAATGAAAAAATCGTCGACGAAAGCGAGGTCAACCTGGCTGAACTCAAGCCAGGGCCCCCGTACACATGCAAATTACTAAAACCATCAAACGGGAAAAATCCCTTCGAAACTGGAAAAACAAATAAATATGTTGCTAAAACTTATACGTTTGATGTTTCTAAATGTGACGAAATATTTGACTTGTTAGTTAAAGATGGTCAGATAATTGTTCCTCCTGGTTTAAAAGACCCCCCTTTAGAACAAAAGAAGAAAAGGGGATTTTGTAAATTTCATAATTTCCTTGGTCATAAAACAACTCAATGTGTTCTTTTCAGGGATTTGGTGAAAAAGGCTTTGAAGGAGGGCCGACATCAATTTGCCAAAAGGCCAAAGATACAGGTTGACACCGACCTGCTGAAGGTCGAAGAGGCTTTGTATTTGGAGATGTACGAGTGCATGATGGTTGAGGCTACTAAGGGTCTCAGCAAACAACCGACAACTGAATTTATGGAATGCATGATGGTCGAAGCCACTGACGGTTCCGACAAAAGAGCTGAGGAGGAACTCGAGGCAGTCTACCCTCAAGCTGGCGAATGCTTAGTAGATTTCCAAGAAAAATGCAGGGTAAGTGGGTCGAAGGCGGCGTTATGCCCTAGGTGTAATGCTATTTTTGATGAGAAAGCTGCTGAGAGATATGAGGCGGGCAAGAAAGAAATACCGCGAGAAGATAAGTCACCTGTCCCAAGGTTTGTATTCGACCGAGACGGTGCTCCTCGTCGAAACGAGGAATATAGGAAGTTGTTCTAAGAAGCACGACCCAAAACTTTTATGCCTCCGTCGGACACCCCACAGGAGAAGTGGATGGCACCAGTAAGCCAGAAAGGGAGCAAAAGACCTAAATGGAAGGTCTTGGACTTGGAAAAGGAAGCGAAAGTCTATGACAAAAGAGTCGAACCTAGGGGCTATGTGGTGTCCCCCAACTATAAAGGAAAAAACCCCATGACCAGGACTCATTGGAGACGCTATCAACGAAATAAGAAAGCTGAGAAAGAGGCTGCTACTTCACAGTTGAAGCCTGTCGGAACTTCTGGACAAACGCGATAACACCCAAGAGGAAGATGGATAGAAAAGGAAAAAGTTATGACAAATCAGACCATGGCAGTGACTGTGGAAGCCTCAGGAGAGAAGGGGGTAGTCTCGGACCAAAGCTCAAAATGTACTTCGGTGATTGAAAGCAAGAAAGAACCAGAATAGACTTCTCAGTCAGATGAGGAATAGCCAAAGTATTCTCCTCAGTCGGACGAAGAGTATACCCATTCACCAGATAGAGACCTCGACGAAGACATGTATGATGACACCAATGATGACACCTATGGTGAAAACTTCGTCTTGAACTGTGGTATCGTGTTGATACTGCCAGCTAAATACGATGTGGTGTCAGAAGTCTCTGAAGCGGAAGAGGACTTTGTACCAGATGAAAATGCGGAGGACAAACCACTATGTTATTATTTAATGAACAATGGTGTGGTCGAGGAACAAACAACCATGTTTGAGAGACCCAGTCCTGGGATGATGTACCATTTGAAGCCGTTATTCATAAAAGAGAAGGTTGACGGAGTGGCGATAAACAAGGTGTTTATGGATGGAGAGGCAACTGTCAATCTGATGCCTCACAACTTATTCAAAAAGATTAGAAAGACGGAGTCTAATCTCCGACAACACAACATGGTGTTATACAACTATGAAGGAAAGACCAACAACATCCTTGGAGTTGTCCAAGTGGATTTAGCAGTGGGTACGACCAATAGATAAACACTCTTCATGGTTATCAACTCAAAGGCGAATTTCAACTTGCTGTTGGGCCGGGAGTGGATTCATGGAATAGGGGCGGTGTCGTCGACACTACACCAGAGGGTAAGCATCTGGAGAAAAGATGGCATCGTCGAGAACATTGAGGTTGATCAAAGTTATTATAAGATCGATGAAGCTAAGGGCAGTAAGAAGTCTTTTGATCAGCATCTAGCAAATGTGGCTCCTTGTGATGACGGGTCGGGGTCTTATACCTCCATCGACACGGGTCACATCCTAAACTTAGATCCTGCTACAGGTTCATCTGGGATACTGCCGACAAGACCATGGAGCCTAATCCATCCACGGGGTGGCCAGTAGTCGATGAGAATGACTACTGAGTCAGAAAGCATTACTCAAATTTCGGCTTATCTGGCTGAAAACAAAAGAATGTCGGCATTAGAAGCAGAAGAACAATAGAAGATAGCTAGCAGAGCCGACTGTGATGCACAAGCAAATGGCCCACAAGGTCAGACAACATCTTTAGAAAGCCAGAGGATTGATTGTATCTATGACAATGAGCCTTTGCGGTTTGAGAAAGACCCAAATAGTGAGCTGTAAAGAATGCAAGTGTAGGACCCACTCGAAGAGGTTGACTTAGGAGATGGGGTTACCAAAAGACCTACCTATGTGAGCACCAAAGTTGGGTAAAAAATGAAGGCTAAGCTGATTGAGGTATTAAAGGAATACAAAGATTGCTTCGCCTGGGATTATGGTGAAATGCCTGGTCTGAGTCGAAGTGTGGTGGAGCATCGACTTCCAATTCATCCAGGTAAAAGGCTAGTAAAGTAGCAGCCTCGACGATTCTCTCTAGAGGTTACCTCGAAGATCAAGCAGGAGATTAAGAGACTGCTCAAAAGCCAGTTCATCAGAACTGCAAGGTACGTCGAATGGATAGCAAACATAGTGCCTGTTATCAAGAAGAATGGAACCCTTCGAGTCTGTATAGACTTTAGCGATCTAAACAACTCTACCCTAAAAGATGAATATTCGATGCATGTGCCAGAGATGCTTGTCGACTCAGCAGCAGGTTTCGAATATTTGAGCATGCTCGATGGCTATTCTGGCTATAATCAAATTCTCATAGCCGAAGAGGATGTTCCCAAAACTGCGTTTCGATGCCCTGGGGCTTTGGGAACATACGAATGGGTGGTGATGCCATTTGGTTTAAAAAATGCTGGGGCAACCTATCAAAGAGCTATGAATGCTATATTCCATGACTTTATTGAGAATTTTATGCAGGTGTATATTGATGACATTATGATAAAATCCTCATCGAAAGATGGTCACCTTGACCACCTTCGACGTTCGTTCGAGAGAATGAGAAAATATGGATTAAAAATGAATCCACTAAAGTGTGCCTTTGGTGTTCATGTAGTGGATTTCCTGGGATTCGTGGTCCACAAGAAAGGCATCGAGATAAACCAGAACAAGACGAAAGTGATCTTGGATCTCAAGCCTCCTTCGACAAAGAAGCAGCTCCAGTATTTGTTGGGGAAGATAAACTTCTTGAGAAGGTTCGTATCGAATCTAAGTGGCAAAACGAAGGTATTCTCGCCATTACACAAAGCCAAGAAAGAAAGTGAGTTCCATTGGGGACAGGAGCAGCAAGAGGCTTTCAATGATATCAAAGAATATCTTATAAGGTCTCCAATTCTATTGCCACCTAGTATGAATAAAAACATGAAGTTGTACATTGTAGCATCGGATACGACCATAGGAAGCATGTTAGCACAAGAGGATAGTAGTGGCGTCGTGTAACACCCCAAAAATTGCCTTGTTGTTTTTAGCTAATTGGCTTATGTTTCTTTTCATTTCTTGCATTTTGCATTGTGCATAACATTGGTTCTTAGCATGGGATCAAGGTACTTGGTCCATATTCTCAAGTCTCAAGCTTCAAGGTGGTTCATGGAGTTCATTATATCTTCATAAGATCAAGATTGGAAAAGGATTTCAAGTGATTCTTTCCCTCCTAATCAGGGGGACCAATTAGGGTTTTTAAGATCAAGAGGACTTCTTGGAAGGCTTGGTGTGTTCAAGCATGCTCATGTGTTGTTCTTTATGCTCACAAGTGTTCATGGATGAGGATTTGGTTATTAATTCATGATGAAGACTATTTAGTGGATCAGTTGTTTGTGAACTAAGCAAAAGTCAACTGTGAAGGAGAAAGTCAACTGTGGAATTTTGAGGTTCTTTTCATGGTTTTCAAGGTCTCACATCCTCATATGGCCTCCAATTTTCAAGATTTGTGCCAATCATCAAGAATCAAGAGTTTGTGCAAAAGTTACTAAATTTGGAAAGTGACCTATAATTGAAACTTTCCATTTTTGGCAATTTTTCCACCACATTCAACTTGACGTTTCATCATCAAGGAAGCTCCAAATGAATTTTCCTCCAACATGAAAGTTGAAGATCTTTCTCTCCCATTTCCAAAAAGTACTAGAACATTTCCATATCATTTGTGGAACTCTAGTTATGGCCAAAACGATGCAAGGTGTTTTTCATGGATTCCTTATAAGTCAAATTTTCCACCTTTTGCATTTTTGCACAAATGGACTTGTAATGTTCCCAATTGCTTCATGTCATATTATAATATTAAAATACAAGTCAAGAAGATCATTTGTGGCTTTTGAATCAATTCATGCCATGCCATATTTCTCATTATTCTCACAAAGTGCAAAAATGCCAAATTAATTCAAAGCTTGCAAACCAAGAAAGTGCAAGGCCCAAAATCAATCCAGAAGTGGTACAGGAGTAAATTGGAGGTGAATAATGCTGGTGGAAGGGATCTCTCACGTGTAAATTGGTGGTGGTGGTGTAAAATGCATTTTTGCAATTTCACCCAAATCTCATTAACAAGAGTTCTAATCACTTCCTAATCCTAATCAGTGAACTAATGAGGAGTATATATACTTACTCATGCTCTCACAGCTAGGGTAGAAGCTCTCATTTGCACACTTGTGGTTTTTTGCTCTCACACTTCCTCTCATTGAATCTTATTCTTCTTGGAGTTTCTCTGAGTTTTCTCTTCACATTCTTGATCAGTGAAGAGAATAAAGCACGAATCCACCGTTGTTTAAAGCTCATAATGAAGAATTCATCAAGTGCCATTCAAGAGGGATCATCTTCAAACTTCAAGATCTAGCCAGATTCAAGCCTCTATTTGCATTTATTTTGCAAATAGAGATCAAAAGGAGTTGATATGCAGCATTTGGAAGAATTTCTTGGTGTATTTCGTGTTCTTCAAGGTCCAGGTTGGTGATTTTTTCATACTCACAGAACTTGAATTTTTTATATGCAAAATGATCTATGATGTGCACTGATTATTCTGAGCTATTTTATTTGAAGTTTGGACGTGCGGTTTGTGCATAATGTTGATTTAAAGTTGTAGATCTAAACTTGTTTCTCTTTGATTTGCATTATTGGTTGGTTATTTGTTAAAAAGGATTGCATATTTGAGATCCTTGCATTTTTCTGGTCAAAATGGAGTACCTACTTGTAATTTCTGGAAAATTTCACGTTACAGCTCACCGGAGAGGGTGGCCGGAGCCCTAGCTCCGGCGGCTGCCGGAGAACCAGTCCGGCGAAGGAAATTCATGGAGAAGATGGAATCTGGCCGTTCATTTCCAGATCTGATGTTCACCATTCAGCCACGTGTTGGTTTTATTTCTGTTTTATTTTAATTGTTGCATGCGTGCCACCTTACGTTTACTACCGTGCGCCTGTTCATCACGTCCATTGATTATGCTTGGTTTTTGATCATACGGCTGGATTTTCGCCAACGAATTAATGAAATCACACGCACTGCACATGGCTGGTCCATGGTGGTACCGTGTGGTCATGTGTGCGTCTGACTACGTAGTTATCATGTGCCTGGGAAATCTGATCCGTTGTTTTTGATTACCTCTTGATATCATTGACTTGCAATCTATTATTGTGGCGCGTTGGATTTAATAGTTGGCTGGATTTAATTCTGAGTTTTGACCGAGGAACATGTGATCCGTTGACTGCACTTTGGGTTGATTTGTTTGGGCCTTTGCTTTTCGCCCCCCCCCCCCCCCCCCCCCCCCGGTCTGGGCCTCTATCATTTTTCCAACGTATTTTCTTTACTGATTACACCCCCTGCATCTTTCATTTTCTTTTGTTTTCTTTTTATTATTTGTTTTGTTTTTAATTTCTAAAATTACATTTATGCATCTAAAAATCATATAAAAAAATCATGAAACTTATTTTTAGTTTTATCAAATTTTTCTATATTTTATTTTCTCATTTTATTTTATTTTGTCATCTGTTTTAATTATTTGTTTTATTTTCTTTTCTTATTTGTTTCACTTGCACACACCAACTTGTGAAATTTCTTTCTCATCATCTATAATACATTTTTAATCCATTCTTTTTGCATCTGTTAGGTGACATATTAAATTACATAAAAACATTTTTTTTTTCATTTTTAAAACTTTTCCATATTGCATTTTGGTCCTTTTCTTTTGCATGTTGAATCATTGTTCTTATGTGATCTTTTCCCAATTGTTTGAGGTACTTGGTTTATGAATTTTGGTTTGATCTTTTTTCACATGTTACTTGACTGAGTTAACTTCTGTTTGGATATTTTTTGGGATTTTATTAATCCACTTTTCTATTTTTGGTTGAGTGTTGTTTGTGATGCAAGTTTGATTGAGGTATACTTTGGTACTTGAGCTAGTTTGAATGCATTTGCTTACTTGTGATGGAGTAATGCTTGAGATGTTTTTATGGTATGATCATGTTCTGTTTGAGATTACTTGTGGCTTTGGAATCATCTCTTTTCACTCTTTTTTCTATTTGTTCTTGATTTTACAAAGTGTTGTTGTTTTGGACTTGAATCTTGTGGCATGCTCAACCTAATCTTGTGATTGTTGCTTTGTGTGATCTCTCATGTATGAAACCTTTTGTTTGATTTGTATGACATGCTAGAGGTTCTGACCCTCTTGGTTTAAAGTGCTCTATGTGACATGTTCTCACTCTTTGCTTCACATGTTTTTTTGGTTTGCTTGCATGAGTAATAAGTGGGTGTCTTTCTTAATTTTGCTACATGTTTTGAATGTGTTGTTTGATGATTAATCTTGTATGACTTGAGTTTGATCTTGGCATGATGTTAATGTGTATGCTACTGCCCCTTGAGTTAATTGCTTGGTTTTCATCTCACTTTCTCTTCATGGTTTGAATTATGTGATGCATATCATCCCTTTTGCTTTGTAACTTCTTTGGTGCATCGTATTGCATAATGTGAACCTCTTTTGCATGTGTGAATTGTAGATGATGATATGATGTGAGTTCTGGTCTTGTTTCATTTTCATCTTGTCTCTTTCATTTCACTTTGATATGAGATCCATGTGTGTTCAATTGTGCACTTAATTCAAGTTTACTTGCATCCTTTCTTGTGTGCTTTCACTTGTGTACTTGAGATGTGTTTGTTTGATCTTTGAAGCATGTTTATGTTATGAGTTGGACATTTATGATATGATGTGCTTGCTGCCATTTATTGTATCTTATCTTCTCCTTCTCTTTCTTCTTCTTCTTTTTCACTTTTTTCATCCCTCGAGTCTCGAGACTTGTTTAAGTCTTGGACTCTCTCCCGTTAGAGCTACCTAGTCCAACTTAATTTTTGATTAAGATTGGAGTATGATTAGCATTAGGTTTTAGTTAGTCGTCCCTCCTAAACCTCACTAACCATAGGACATCCATGCATGATAACATTAGGACTCTTAGTTTCCCCTTTAGAGTTTCCTTTGTGTCGTCTCTCTTCTCATCTCAAAACTTTTTCAAGACACGTAATAAAAGTTAATGTGTATTGCGCTTGAGCCTTCTATGTGGGAAGTGGGGATTGAGGGGCTTCCTCTCATTCTTCTAGGATACCTAGTGTACGTCCTGTTGGGGACGATGCGCGAAGTATTCGTTCCTATATTCAAGACTTGGGTTCAATGCAAGTTGCGAAACAACTTAAAAGACACTTCTGTCTAAAAAACACCAAACAAATTCAAATCTTTTTATCCTTCGGGATTGTTGGGTTTCAAACTTCATTTTCAGAAAAGAGCTCGTCGCTCACGTAAAAAACACTTACCCATCCGTGGTCGTACCCACGAACTACGTCAGCTCTGATTCCTCTCTCTCGTCCGATTGAGGATACGTAGGCACAAGACAACGATTGTCTTGGCGAGCAACCTTCCCCTACAGTTCCCGTCCGAACTACGTTGACTCTGACTTTCCCATTGCACTGAGGGAGTACATAGGCCTAGGACAATGATACCGTCCTATCGAGTCACTTCTTTTTCTTTTCTTCTTCGTTTCTCCGTTCTTCCCGATCTCGTTTCTTCGCCGACCCAGTAGCAGTGGAGTTCCAGACGACGACACCCTTTGATGCAGACAACAAGCGTGGATTCCGTCGAGTACGATGGACGTGCTGGGTGCTAACACCTTCCCTTCGCGTAACCGACTCCCGTACCCGTTCTCTTGGTCGTGAGACCATGCTCTTTCCCTTCTTTCAGGTTTACGCAGTGTTTCCTTTCCCTCTCTTGGGATAAATACACTTTGCTGGTGACTCTGTGTCTTTTGTGCCACTCTCGCGTTTGTACCGTTGGATGCGAATCTTTCGGGAGCGACAGCTGGCGACTCTGCTGGGGACTCTGGTTGACCTACTGCTGGTCCTTCCCCTTTAGCGAGTCAATCCTAGCGCTTGTCTGTTTGTTTTTGTTGGCTGTTTCTATGATGCTTTGCTTTGTTGTATATTACTGTATTGTTGTTTACTGTATTTTTGCTTTACTGCTTTACTATTTTTACAGCTTTTATTGCATTTCATTTTATTATTGTCATACTGGATATACTGCGCTGTGCTGGCTGTTATTCTGTTTGGCGGGTTGGGATGTTCTGAGAGATGAGCCCAATACCTAGGCTCGAGCATACACCTAGGTTTTAGCGTGGGCAGGCGTGACGCTCCCGTGGTGTTGGCCACGTGCGGGTGATCACGATCCCTACAATCAGACGAGGTTCTATCCGGAGCTATCTGCTACTGTATGTTGATACAGGCCGGTAGTTATTCTCTGGAGGAATTGTCGACTCTGATGACCATTCCCGAGGACTCAGTTGCGGTACTCCTTCCGGGATGTGACAGTGGCAGCCCATTTTCTGTGGCAAACCCATTGCACACTCTCGATCCGAGGACCCAATGCTGGGAACTTGCCATAGGATCCTTCTTTTTGAAAGTGAATCAGCAGACGACCTCTTTGATTGGCGGTAGCATTGTATCCTTCGGGCTGAATGTGCTATTACTTCTCAAACCTCTGAAGCTAAGGATCTTTCGTTTTTGGAGAATCAGTTGTGGCCTCCTCGATTGGTGATGATGCCAAACCAGAAATGGTGAACGTATCATCATTTCTCGACCTGAGAGCCCGGGATACTGAACATCCTAGTACCCACATGTGAGAGGGGCCGGGTGTTTACAGGTTTGCAGGTAACCGTGACCTTCAACCTACCTGGATTTCCGTTGTTATCACTGTGGTTGTTGTTGTTCTGAGTTTGGTACAGAGCCTTGATTTGTTCAGTCAGCACAGTGCAGCCAGTTTATGTGGATACCTTGATCCCGTGCTCTGTATTGCATTCCATTTTTTTTCTGACATTCATGTTTGTGCATTTTCAGGTAATATCTAGTCTTTGATTCCAGTCAGAGGGCATTCTTAGGGATGGACACTAAGAGGGGTAAGAAGAATATCATCATCTACAAGTTTTCGAAGATCACTCTTGGTCCTTTCAACAGTCTGCAGAGTATAGCTGGCCCAGAAGTTTTGGGAGCCTTTGAAGAGAAGTATGGTTGGATACTGTCCCTGGTTCGGAGTCTCAGCGAATATGAATATAATGGGCTACACACCTTGATGCAGTTTTATGACCCTTCCTTGAGGTGCTTTGTGATGCCAGATTATGTGTTGGTTCCTACCCTGGAAGAGTATGCCAACATGTTGAGGATTCCTGTCAAAGAGAGTGTTCCTTTCTGTGGTTCCCAAGGAAATTGTGATTTCCAAGCAGTGGCTGAGGCTCTTTATTTGAGCAGATCTACCGTGGAGGCTGTCTTTTCTAAGAAGGGAAAATCCCGAGGGTATTACTTGGAGTACTTGGTAAAGAGGGCTCGAGAGGAAGCTAACACTACAAGAAAATTGGCAAGTTGCGACGGTTAATATTGGTAGATTACGGCGGTTTGAACCGCCGCAATTTACTGGTCGCGGCGTGTTTTCTTCTGTCGGGAAAACGTGTGTCGCCATGCTATATCGCGACGGTTCCTAAAACCGCCACTCCAACCGTCGTTCTATGTTGTGACGGGTAATGAACTGTCATAAATTGAAAATTGCAGCGGTTAAAACCGCCATAAATATTTGTTTTTGTAATCTAAAATTAAAAACCATAGGTATTTCTAAAGGAAAATCCGCAGGAAATGTAAAATCCGCGGGTAATTCTGCAGCTAATATATTTCTAAAATTAAAAAAAAATGAAATGAACTTTTATAACAACATTGATATTTATTAGTGAACTCTCATTTATTTTCTTGGCGTACTGATCTATCTCCTATTCATCCATAAAAAGCATTTCATTTAATATTTGTTCTTATATCAAACTGATTCTACTTTTTTTTTCTATCTCAAATTAATTCTTCTCTACGTTGAAAATAAAATGATAGAAAAATAATGTGTTTCTTAAGTTTGCATCCAAACAAATCTTTTTTTATTTTGCAAAAGCAAATCATAAAATTTCATTATTTTCAAACAATCAAGTGCTATTAGATCATATTATTTTCTTGTCATTGAATATTCAATGACCCTTTTCTACTATTGTTTAACAGGATTTGATTTTCACTGGCATTAGCTCATTCATTTGACAAATTCCTCTTATAACCCATGAATGATGTCGTTGCTGTTATATGAATCTTCAGATTCTGATGCCATTGCGGTTAATTGTTTCTTTTTCTTCTGAAAATTCCTAGATGTTCCTACAATCTGTAATTTACATTCACATCGATTAATCAATCAATTGACCAAAAGAAATCAAAATTGAATAGAATTAACATAAATTTGTTGAATAGTAGTTTTGATTTTTTGTAAATTAAGGATTAAAAGTCAATATTCAAATCCCAATATTCATGTTTGTTTAATGCTTTTGAAGAAATTAAGGGAAAAGATTAAACTGATGGTGCAAGAGTCTCGTGAGTCAAAGAGTACACATTATGAAAAAGTCAACTTAAGTCATTTTAACACACAAAGTTTTCTTTTAGCTTGAAAAGAAAGCTAATCAAAATCAAATTCCAATTTTTGAAAGTTGCATACTTATTACAAATCTTTGATGAGAATACATTAATCTCGAGCTATGAAGCTGACACAGACACCAGTGCTGAACAAGAATACCGGACACAATCCTCACAATGGCGCATATGGTACTTTGAAATTTGATTAATTGAATGCAAAGTAAAGTACCTTGCAACCGAGAGAGCAGAACCGAAAGGAATCGGAAAGACTACGCTCGCAAACTTCACAAGTGTTTGTGACACCTTTCCCCGGCCTTGGCTGAGGCCTTTCATTCAAGAAGACAACTCTTGCACTGTTGATAACGTAGGTTTGAACACCGGTGATGTCTAATACCTTCTGAATATCATTCACTCTAATCACATCATGGCAGGAAGATCTTCTAATCTGTTCAAAAACCACATACAAAAACACTTAGTACATTCAATGGACATAAACCATTTCATAAAATATAAGACATATATACATCTTTCAACTAATACTGCTAATTGTCAAATTATTCCATAAATTACCTATTTTTGGATAGGAAAACCATATATCATCTAGTTCCACTTCTCCATCATGATCACCACAATAATAGACATTCAATATAACTTCTTATCTTTAGATATAAAATATTTTTCAGAAACTTTATGAAACTGACCCCAGAGGACATTTATCTTCGAACATAGGCATGGACGAGGCACAATCCAATAGTTGAAATACCTTTCTGCTAGCACCAGCTGCTTTCATAACTATGGTATACAATCCTGACAAACCAAATATAGAAGATCCAACTACAAGGAAAAATAATATAATCAACATAAGTACAAAATCACAACTTGATAAGGTTTCTTTCACATGAAAAAGAGAAAGTTAGAAAGAGGAACATACCCGAGAGAGTATAAAGAATGAAAGATGTGAGATCGCCCGAGGACATGGCCCCTTTGATTGTCAAATTAGCTCCATATATAACAACGATTATAACTGAAAGTGTAGATGCTGAATTAATACCTCCAAAAAAGAGTCCAATAGCTTTCCGTATCACAGTAGATAAGATGTAAGGGCAAAAAACCTTAACTCGGGTCAAAATATAAATGACTAACTTACAGCATGTTTAAGTCCAAGTTTCAGACTCTCATTAACTTTCACGGAGTAACGTTCCACTTCATAATCTTCGTGAGCAAAAGATTTAACCGTTCTTATTGCACCAAAAGATTCCTAAGCATCACATACAAATTTAAACCTTTTAGCATGTCTTCTTCTATAAGAGTAAAGCAATGAGAACCTGCAAATTCTAAAGTCCCTTGAGAACCATACTAATTAACATCATAACTGACTAAGCAACATCTAATTAACATCTTGATTTTCTAATATATTTAATGCTTAGGAGAGAGTAAGAAGAAAATGAGATGTTACCTTGAGTGCCTTGTAGTATGAAAATCAAAGAATATTAACTCCACGACTCTAACTCCGTCATTAAATTATTAAGTACAGCATATCATCTAACTTGTAAATTTTCTTTAAATTTGTAAGTACATTACATATGCAAATTTGGTTGCTCTAACATAGAAATATAACAATAATACACAATATCATACCACTGAAGAAATTCAATAGCTCTGTATAGGCAAGACAATGTTGAGGCTCTATCGTAAGTAAACCTTTAATCAGGTCCCTTGAGGCGAAGTTGATAGTAGGAGATTCTGCAAGCCTTAAAGGATACCCTGCATCATTGAAGAGCATCGCTCGGTTCACAATACCTTTAAACAATGTTAAACCAAACAAGAGTTCATATAAGAATATACCAAATGTTAGCCAATCTGCAGCATTTTCATGTTCTTCCCCTTTAATAGAAAGTGATTTGGTAGCCTACCATATATGCATTTGCTTGACCTGCATTAGTTAACACAACATGTGTTTGACAAATTCCAAATATTAATTAACAGTACGCAATCAAGAAATAAATATTAACACAATATGTTGTAGCGTTGAAGATTTAGAAAAACATTGTACTAAATAGTTGCTCCAATTAGGAATAAAAAAAAAGAGAAAGGGTAAAGGCTAACTTGCATTGATTAAGGATTGACTTATATGATAAGGCACAATACAAATTTAATTGATAACTAGCATCTAACTACCTCATAAGTTATAGATATTAAGTATGGCCTAAAAATGATAGATATAGTCAATGCAGTGTGTAGTGATATTCAATCTTTCCCAGGATGGAATTAATGGACAAATTATAGATAAGTTGACTTGACATCGCAATTATAAAATCTCTCTAGAAAAACAGCAGGCCCATTACAAGTTCAGTGAATCATAGGATCTATAAAATCCATGTTTGCAATTCTAATTCCTTCAGAAAATTAACATTATCAATAAATACATTCATAAAGTAATAAATTAGGCAATTAATGAAATAAACAGTGTATGACATACATATTCTAACGGAATAGGAAGGTTTGAAAGCACACATACAAGGATCAGATTAAAAAACTCCATACCAATTTCCAACCATCAGGATCCAAGCAAACTATAAGTTTGGTGTTGATATTTGTTAAGGGCCAAGATTCACGAATAAGCTTCTCTATGTATAACTTAATTTCTCCTGCTATTGCATAAATGTATAACACTCAGCTAGAACGTATCATAAATAGAGAAAAGATGGACAAATGTTGTTGCATAATCGCAATAGCTTATGTTCCTAAAAGATCCGAACGCCTACCCGTCCTAAATAGTGATGAGGACAACTAAGAAATCGATTAATAAAAGCCCTCAGGGGTGAAATTAATCATTCTCACTTACAACTTTGATCTAAGACATCCTCCAAAAGGAAAAAATATAAGAAAAGTCAGTTTCCGCCAAACCCACCGCAAAACAAAGAGATAAGAGGAGTTTGATAATGTTTAATCATGAATTACATAACAGTTGACAAGTTGAAACTCTTCTCTTTCATGATAAAGATTGCAAATTGGATAGAAATCAACAAGGAATAGGAAAGAAAAACTTTGAAATTGGGCACAATGGCTTATTCTTAAAGTGTATGAAGAAAAAAATACAAGATGCTTTGGAAGGAACAAAAGTAGTTCAGGTTTACTTACCCCTGTAACTGAAACTAAAACTTCATCTAAATTCATGTGACTTACTCCTGAAACTGAAACTGAAACATCATCCCAAATTCATGTATTCCTAACTCTGCAATCAAATCAATTATTGTGTAAGTTATCCGATAAAAACAGTAACAATCACACCAACATGTTCTAACTTCATTTAATGCAAGAATCACTCCAAACAAAGGTAGAAAACTTGAAAGTACAAAGATAACAAAAATAAAATAACATAAGTGTAGAAAACAGGGTTTCAACATAAACTTCTATTTTCAATACAGCAGCACAACCCAACAATTTAAGACAAATGATACTTACCCTAAGGGAAGGAGAAGTTGTGGCTGGCTGAGAATAATCTGGCACAGTGGCTAGCGGTGGAGAAGAAGAAAACAATGAAAAGTACTTGAATCAAAATATGTTTGGTTTGTCAAAGAGTTTGAACAAAGGATAGCTTGAAAATGTCTTTCAACCTTCGTTTTCAACTGCGGCTACCGGAAAAAGGAGGAGGTGGTCGACGGCAAGGTTGCTTGATACAAACATATAACCGGTTCATCAGAGATGTGGAATGATGAGGAGTATGAATATGAATATGGTCATCTTTTTTCGATTTGGATTGTGGAGAGTGGAGATGGATGGGGAAGAAGGGGCGACGACCGGTTAGGGTTTGGGAGGGAGGAAACGAAGTTCTCTCTTTTTCTAAAGAATTTTTCTTCTCTCTCTTAGTCCATGTGTGAGTAAAAGATTATTAGAAAATCAAATATATTATATTTTATTTTATAAATATATTCATTGATTTGTGTTAAAAATTTTGAGGCACTTGGATTTAATTGTTGTAAATAAGAAATTAAGACGGTTTTTACACACGTGTCGTAAAATGGATAATTTTTTGTAGTAAACTGTCGTGACAACCGTCGCAATCCAGAAATAAGGACGGTTTTGTGATAACTGTCGCAAAAATTTTGCAACAGTTGACCCTAACTGTCGTGACAACCGTCGCAATCCAGGAATAAGGACGGTTTTGTGATAACTGTCGCAACTCAAGTGTCGTAAATCTCCTTTTTTCTTGTAGTGTAAGGAAAATAGGTGGAGGGCTTTCAATGTAATATTGGCTCTGTGTATATATGGCATTGTGTTATTCCCTAATGAATCTGATTTCGTTGATACGGATGCTATTCAGATATTTATAGCTCAAAATCTGGTACCGACTTTGTTAGGTGATCTCCACTATGCTCTATACAACAGGAATGAGAAAAGACGAGGTGGTGTGGTTTGTTGTTGCGCATCTCTTTTTTACAAGTGGTTTGCCAAACGTTTACCCCAATCTGGTGCTTTTGTGGATTCGAAGACTTCTTTAGAGTGGAGTAAGCGTCTGATGGGCTTAGCTGCTAAAGACATTCTCTGGGTGGATAAGGGTTTGTTGGGGACTGATATTTTGCATAGCTGTGGCAAGTATCCTAATGTACCTTTGATCGGAAGGAAATGAGGTATTAACTACAACCCGTCTTTGGCTATCAGGCTGTTTGCGTACGCCCTGAAGGATCCTCCAGCTGAAAAAGATTTAGAAGAATCCTTGTATTTTCATATGAATGATGGTGTGGCTATTGCACGAGAAGCCTCTGAAGCTTGGCTCAGCAGAAAAAAGATAGGTAAAACTATTTTAGGGAAACCCAATAATCAAGCGTTTGCTCCGTATGTTCAATGAGTGAAAAGGAGGGTAGAAGAGTTTTATTTGCCTTTTGACCGGGCGCCTCCCTTGTATCCAGAGATTGTGGAAGAAAGACTCACTGTGCCAATCGAAGAGTTTGACAAGCAACGTAAGTTGGTATCTGATCTGAGGGCGGAAAATTCTGATATGAGTAGTCAGCTGCAGAATGCTATACATGACAACTTGGGGTTGAAGTGGAAAGTTCAAGACATGACTGCACATCTAGAGAAAAAAGAGAAGGATTTCGCCGACAGGGCTCATCATTTCAAGAAGATCAGTATGGCTGCTGAAACGTCAGGCAAAGATAAAAGGAAAAACAAGAAGCTTTTGACTGAAGCAGAAGATAAGCTTGCCTGGTATCAGGATATGTGGGAGGAAGCCAAGATTGAGAATGAAGAACTGAAAGAAGAACTCCAGGAAGTGAAAGCGGGAAAAGACCATTACTTTGCCAAGTGGAAAGAAGCACAGAAGGAGATTGAAGAACTCAAGCTACAAGCCGAAGTCAAGAAATCAAAGCGCGAGGACAACAACGCTGAAGAGCAGATTGTCAAATTGACCCAAGAGATTGCAAAGAGGAACAAGTTGATCAAAGGGCTGATTAAGCAACCTGCACATCCTGACAATGTGGATCTTCTCGAAGAAGTTGAAGCTAGTTTGTTTGGGATTGATTTATAGTTGATTTTTGTTGTTTATCTTTTGGGATTACCATCAGGTTTGTTGATGGAATCACCTTTGATTATACTTGAATCTATTTGCAAGAACTATTTTGTTTTCAGTAATGGAATATTTGGTTTAATTATCTGTGCTCTGGCAGTTCTGGTTTTCAGAGAGTATTTGTTCTTGTGGTTTGATCTGGTGGCATCTCTGGGTTCGGATTTATTTTCCGATAGTGTGCCTAATCCCTCGCCCATTTTTTTATGGAATGGAATCAAAGCGGATATGCCCTGGAAATGTCCAGATATGTTTGTTTGCATTTGCATTTGCATAATCATACTCATCCTTTACATTGCAGGTTTTCTTGGGTTTCTCTGGTTTTCTTATGCTCTCTCTTTTTTCAGTCAGGATTGATCAACCAACTCATCGTTATTCTACTCGACTCAATCAAAGGAGAGTGATGGACAAAGTTCAGGCAGATATGGCAGCTATGCAAGCTCGCATCGATCAATTCATGGAGATGATGCAGGGTGTGGTGCAAAGTCAGAATGAATTCAGAACTCTGGTTCAGCCATTGGTGGCGCAGGTCGACGAAAATGGTATCTTACACGGTGGTCTTCTTAACCGTAATATCCCTCCGGGCGGAGTTGGTGCTGGTGGACAGGGTAGAATTCCTTTAGTGGTTGGAGAAGGAAGTACTATTCGAGCTATCCATGGCCCTCGTTTTGAGGATCAACAGGACGATGTGTTTTCAGTCAGAAGCTTGGACGCTGGTCTTCCTGTGGTCAGTGATGAAAGAATCCGTTTAATTGAGGCTCAATTGAAAGGGGTTGTGAAACAGGATGATTTGGGGATAGATTTGGACGACCTAGGGTTGGTTCCTGATATTGTCATTCCACACAAGATTCAGATTCCTACACTAGAAAAGTACAATGGTTCTACCTGCCCGAGAACTCATGTGAAGGCCTATACCAGGAAGATGGCTGCTCACGCTAAGGATGAAAAGTTAATGATGCACTTTTTCCAAGACAGCCTATTTGGCGCGTCTTTGGAATGGTACATGGGGCTAGAAAGTAGAGATGTTCGTACCTGGAGAGAGCTAGCTGCAGCTTTCATCAAGCATTATCAGTACAATACAGACATGGCTCCCAACAGAACTCAGCTGTTGAGCATGTCCCAGAAAAATGATGAGAGTTTCAAAGAATACGCGCAAAGGTGGAGTGAATTGGCGGCCAGGGTGCAGCCACCAATGCTAGAGAAAGAGATGCTGGATATGTTCATGGGCACACTGCCTAAGCACTACTACGAGAAGCTTTTGCCTTGTTCTCTAGGCAAGTTTGCAGATGTGATTGCTATTGGACAGAAGATAGAGGTCGGAATTAAGGCTGGAAAGGTTTCTAGTGGTGATGGATCGTCCTCTAGACATGGAAAGAAGCCGTTTGATAATTATAAGAAGAAAGGAGAGACCAATGCTGTATCATCCCACAGGGGAAAAGGGAAACAGCGCCAGAATAACAATTAACAGGTAGCATCAGTAACCATTCCAGCAACGTTACCTCCACCACAACAACAAAGGGGTAATGCTAATCAGAATAGGCAGCAGGGTCAGTATCAGAACAGACAAAGGAATGCAGAGAGGCATTTTGATCAACCCCCAATGTCGTATGCACAGTTGTTGCAACATTTGCTGCAGTTGCGTCTAGTTGAGCTTCGTACCTTGGCTCCACCAACAGGGGAACTCCCACGAGGCTACGATGCTAACGCACACTGCGACTTTCACTCAGGTGCTCCGGGGCACACTGTGGAGAAGTGTAGGGCATTTCAGCACAAGGTGCAGGACCTTGTGGACTCTAAAGCCATCAATTTCTCGAATGACAGACCCAATGTTGTTCAAAACCCAATGCCTAATCACAATGGGCCAAGGGTGAATGCTATAATTGAGGACTGTGAAACTTTGAATTTGATCATGGATGTGGAGGACCTGAAGACTCCGTTGGTTGTGGTTAAGAACATGTTATTGAAAGGTGACATCTATCCGGGTTGTGGTGAGAACTGCTCAGATTGTTTGACAAAGGTTAATGGTTGTGATTCGTTGAAGAGGGGTATTCAAAATCTGATTGATGAGGGCTGTTTACAGTTTGACAGAGGTAATCAGCAAGAAGAGGGTGTTAGTGAGAAGGTTGCTACTATCACCATCCCGTTCAAAACAATTACTATTTCTGGTCCAGCAAGGCCACCTCTAGTCATTATCACAAGGGCTGGACCCATTCCATACGAGAGTTCTAAGGCCATTCCGTGGAATTACGGTGCAGAGGTGTTTATCAATGGACAAAAGCAGGAATTAAAGAATACTTCACCAGTGAGTTCTAGTTCAGAGGTTAAAGTTGAGACTGATGCTATAACCAGAAGTGGTAGAGTGCTTACTCCTGTTAATGATCAACCCAGTACCTCTAGGCAAGATAGAGGAAAACAGGCGATGGATGGTTCTGTTCAGACTCCAGTGATTGTGGAATCTACAGTAAAGCCGTTTGGTGATGCTTTTTCTGAAAATGTTGAGGAGTTTATGAGGCTCATCTGAAAAAGTGATTATAAGATCGTGGACCAGTTACACCAGACCCCGTCCAAGATCTCTATCCTGTCTTTGTTATTGTGTTCTGAAGCTCACAGGAATGCTCTTCTGAAGGTATTGAATGCAGCCTACGTCCCTCAAGAGATTTCTGTTAACCAGCTGGAAGGGGTTGTAGCACACGTGAATGCGGGTAATGGTTTGGGTTTTACAGATCTTGACTTGACTTCTGCTGGCAGGAATCGTAACAACGCCCTACATATTTCGATTGAATGTCGTGGCTCGCTGATGTCACATGTTTTGGTTGATACTGGTTCATCGTTGAATGTATTGCCCAAGAAAGCGTTAATGAAGTTGGATACCAGGGGACCTATTTGTACACCAAGTGACTTGGTGGTGCGAGCTTTTGATGGCTCGAAGAGATCTGTTTTTGGCGAGATTGTGCTTCCAATCAAGGTTGGACCGAAAATCTTTAATGCAACCTTTTACATTATGGATATCCAGCCAGCGTATAGCTGTTTATTGGGTCGTCCTTGGATCCATGGGGCAGGCGCTGTAACCTCCACTTTGCATCAAAAGCTAAAGTATATGGTTGATGGTCACGTAGTGACAGTGTGCGGAGAAGAAGACATAATGATTAGTCAGTTATCAACCTTCAAATACGTGGAAGTGGATGGTGAAATCCACGAGACGTTGTGCCAGGGATTTGAGAAGGTGAAAGTTTCTGAAAAAGTTGTTCAGTCTGAAGCTATAGTGCAGCCTGCAGTGGCAAATCAGCCTGAGGTTTCCATGTCTTCGTTTAAAGACGCCAAAGCTGTGGTTGAAGCTGGTAGCTCACAGAGGTGGGGCCAGGTGGTTGAAGTCCAGAAAAAGAGGGATACTTATGGATTGGGATACAAGCCATCCAGGAGAGATGAGGATCCTCCCAAATTCTATGGCCCAGTTCGTTTCACCAGCGCTGGAGTTTTCTTCGACAGAGTTAATGCTATTGAAGAAGAAGGAGACAGTGATTGTGACATGGATAGCTGGATCCGTCCTTGCGCCCCAGGAGAAAGTCTGTGCAACTGGTCTTCCGAGAAAGTCATTCAAGTGATAGGCTTCGAGTAATTACTTTGTTTTCCTATTTTGTTAATCCTACGTTCTGCCCAAGACGTAGTGATTTTGTTTGTAGGGTTTTTAACTGTTGCATGTTTTGCCTTATCATCAATAAAGGACTTTTCACACTCAAATATTTTGATCTCTGTCTTTCTGTTTTTATTTTCTATGCATCAAAAACCCACATCAAAATGGCAATGTGTTTCTTTTGTTGCATCATAATAAAACATACCTCATCAATCATTGCAGGTCTTTTTGTTCAGATGACACCGATTATGACTCAGCTATAGCTCGGTATGACTTTGACAATCCAATCTATCAGGCTGAAGAAGAGACTGACGAAGATTGTGAACTGCCCGAAGAGTTGGCCAGACTGTTGAAGCAAGAGGAGAGGGTCATCCTACCTCATCATGAGGAAATTGAGATTGTGAATCTGGGAACCGAGGATGCCAGAAAAGAAGTAAGGATAGGGGCTACATTGGAAGACAGTGTCAAGGGAAGATTGATTGAAATGCTCCGTGAGTATGTGGACATCTTCGCCTGGTCTTACCAAGACATGCCCGGGCTGGATACTGATATTGTTATACACCGGCTACCACTTAAAGAAGGTTGTGCTCCGGTCAAGCAAAAGTTGAGAAGAACTAAACCGGAGATGTCTGTCAAAATTAAGGAAGAGGTTCAGAAACAGTTGGACGCCGGATTTCTTGCCGTAACAAATTATCCTCCATGGGTTGCTAACATCGTGCCTGTACCTAAGAAGGATGGGAAGGTTAGGATGTGTGTTGATTACAGGGATTTGAACAGAGCAAGCCCAAAGGATGATTTCCCGCTCCCTCACATTGATGTGTTAGTTGACAATACTGCTCAGTATTCTGTGTTTTCCTTCATGGATGGCTTCTCTGGGTATAACCAAATCAAGATGGCCCCAGAGGACATGGAGAAAACAACATTCATAACACCGTGGGGAACTTTCTACTACAAAGTGATGCCCTTCGGATTGAAAAATGCAGGGGCAACTTACCAGCGGGCGATGGTGACTCTCTTTCATGATATGATTCACAAAGAGATTGAAGTCTATGTTGATGACATGATTGCGAAGTCACAGACGGAAGAAGAACATTTGGTAAACCTTCAGAAGTTATTTGAAAGGTTAAGGAAATTCAGACTGAGGTTGAATCCAAACAAATGCACCTTTGGGGTGAGATCAGGAAAATTGCTGGGGTTTATTGTTAGTGAAAAAGGTATTGAGGTTGATCCTGCAAAGGTAAAAGCCATACAAGAAATGCATGTGCCGAAAACAGAAAAAGAGGTTCGTGGTTTCTTGGGGAGATTAAACTACATTGCTAGGTTCATCTCGCATCTCACAGCCACGTGTGAACCAATCTTCAAGTTGCTAAGAAAAGATCAAGCGGTCAGGTGGAATGAAAATTGTCAAAAGGCGTTTGAAAGGATTAAAGAATATCTGCAGGAACCTCCGGTACTTATGCCACCAGTGCCAGGAAGACCTTTGATTATGTACCCCACGGTTCTTGAGAATTCAATGGGTTGGGTGCTCGGTCAACAAGACGAGTCAGGTAAAAAAGAGCACGCCATCTATTACCTGAGTAAGAAGTTTACTGATTGCGAGTCAAGATACTCGATGCTGGAGAAAACATGTTGTGCACTCGCTTGGGCCGCTAAGCGTTTGAGGCAGTATATGTTAAACCATACAACCCTTTTGATTTCGAAGATGGATCCAATAAAGTATGTGTTTGAGAAGCAAGCACTTTCTGGTAGAATAGCCCGTTGGCAGATGATTCTGACAGAATATGATATTCAGTATGTTTCCCAAAAGGCCATTAAGGGAAGTGTGTTGTCAGAGTATCTTGCCGAGCAGCCAATTGCAGATTATCAACCGATGAAGTTTGAGTTTCCGGATGAGCACATCATGTATCTGAAGATGAAGGATTGTGAAGAACTTTTTCCTGATGAAGGACCTGAGATTGGGTCTCAGTGGAAGATGGTTTTTGATGGAGCCGTTAATTCATATGGTAACGGAATCGGGGCAATCATTACGACTCCACAGGGTTCTCATATACCCTTTACTGCCCGATTAGCGTTCATATGCACCAACAATGAGGCAGAGTATGAAGCATGCATCATGGGGTTAGAAGAAGCAATTGATTTGAGGATCAAGAACCTTGATGTTTATGGTGATTCTGCGTTGGTGGTTAATCAGATTACAGGTGAATGGGAGACTCGTCAAGTAAATCTTGTTCCATATAACAATTATGCCAGAAGATTGTTACCTTTCTTTGACAGAGTGGACTTCCATCACATTCCCCGGATAGAGAATCAGATGGCTGATGCTTTGGCTACGTTGTCATCAATGTATAAAGTGAATCTTTGGAATGAAGCTCCCTCAATCAGAATCATGCGCTTGGATAGACCTGCTTTTGTATTTGCAGTTGAAGGGGTATCAGATGGCAAGCCTTGGTATCATAACATCAAAGTCTTCTTGAAGAGTCAGGAATACCCAGCTGGGGCATCTTCCAAGGATAAAAAGACATTGAGGAGGTTATCAGGAAATTTCTTTTTGAACAAGGATGATGTGTTGTACAAGAGAAACTTTGACATGGTCTTGCTACGTTGTGTTGATGAACACGAGGCAAGCATGTTAATGGAAGAAGTTCACGAAGGTTCCTTCGGTACTCATGCCAATGGGCATGCTATGGCAAGAAAATTGTTGAGAGCGGGGTATTATTGGATGACTATGGAGTCTGACTGTTTTAAATACGCCCGAAAATGTCATAAATGCCAGATTTATGCTGACAAGGTGCACGTACCGCCTACTCCTCTGAATGTTTTGTCGTCACCTTGGCCTTTTGCTATGTGGGGCATTGACATGATTGGGAAGATTGTGCCGACTGCTTCGAATGGGCATCGTTTTATCTTGGTGGCTATTGATTATTTCACGAAGTGGGTGGAAGCAGCATTGTATGCCAACGTCACCAGACAAGTGGTAGCCCGGTTTATTAAGAAGGACATCATCTGCCGGTATGGAGTCCCAGAGATAATCATTACTGATAATGGTTCAAAATTGAATAACAAGATGATGAAGGAGCTATGCCAGAGCTTTAAAATCGAACATCACAATTCTTCTCCCTATCGTCCGAAGATGAATGGGGCTGTTGAAGCGGCTAATAAGAACATAAAGAAGATTGTGCAGAAGATGGTAGTGACATATAAAGACTGACATGAGATGTTGCCTTACGCTTTGCATGGATATCGTACTTCGGTACGCACATCAACTGGGGCAACTCCTTTCTCATTGGTGTATGGCATGGAAGCAGTCTTGCCATTAGAAGTTGAGATTCCTTCTTTGAGAATTCTGACAGATGTGAAGCTTGACGAAGCTGAGTGGGTGCGTTCCCGGCTGAATGAACTGAACCTCATTGAAGAGAAGAGACTGAAAGCCATTGCGCATGGCCGGTTGTATCAGAGTAGGATGAAGAAAGCCTTTGATCAGAAAGTGCGTCCTCGGTGTTTTCAAGCTGGTGAATTAGTTCTGAAAAGGATCATTCCTCCTCAAACAGATCACAGGGGCAAGTGGACTTTGAATTACGAAGGGCCATATGTAGTAAGATAGGTTTTCTCTGGTGGAGCCTTATTACTCTCAACTATGGATGGCGAAGATTTTACGTCCCATGTGAACGCGGATGTAGTCAAAAAATACTTTGCATAAAAGAGACCCGCTGAACATAAAAAAGAAGGTTCAGGCAAAAATGGGACATCCTGGCGAACCATAAAAAGAAAAGGTTCGGGCAAAAATTAGGGATAAAAGAAAAAGAAATAAACCCGCAAGGTTGAAAACCTGAAAAGGCAACTTTGGCAAAAATGGGTATCCCGGTGGATTGAAAACCCGAAAAGGGCGATCCAGGCAAAAGTTAGGGATTTAAAAGCAAAGACTACGATCCGCGTTCGATCTGTGATTACTGTTCGCACTTGGAAAATTCGGAGGAAAAGAACCAATCCAGTCAGTCGTCTTTAAAGGCCAAAGTATCTGCGGATAAACAAGTCATATGGGTTATAGCTGAGTCGAGTCATGGTGGATGTCTGTTCCCCACATTGCCGACATTTGTATTTTCTTTTGCTTTATGCGCAATTACCTCTTTTCAGGAATTGCTTCCAGATGTAAATGCCTATTTACAGGCCAATTCATTCAATAAAGTTTGCATTTCAGTCAAAGAGCTTATGTTTTCTGTTTTACCTATTTTGTTTGTGAAAATGTCTGATATTTTTGATAAAAACGTTACATACTAAAACGTTGAGCTTTATGGCACAGGTTGGAAAACAGTGGCAATTGCTTAGGCAACGGTCACTATGGTGATAATCAAAGTGATCATTCTTGCACGTAGACTTTTTGTTGGTTTTGCAGGATGACAGGTGTACCTCCCCAGTAGAGTAGAGCTCTCCCCAACTTTGAAGTCTGATCGTCCTCAGCAGTTTATTACTCTTCCCCATCAGAGTATCGAGGGTCGTCTTTCTCAACCAGAGTATAAAGGAGTAATTCCCTAAGCGGAGTCGTTAAGAATCGTCCTCCTTAGCAGGATATAAGAAGTTTTTCCCCGGCCAGAGTTGTGATTTGGCTCATCTTTCTTCAGCAAGTGGTGTCTCCCCACGGAGCATGAGGCAGTTGTTCTTTCCCCAACTAGTCAGGAAGCATGTGTTATCCCCTAGCAGGGTGGATGTTGACAATTACTTTCTCTCCCAAGCGAAGTCGTTGAGGATCGTCCTTATCGGCAGAGTACAGAGGATTGTATACCCAACCGAAGTCGTGTTTGGATTGGTATCCCCAGCAAGTACTCAGAAGATGCTTGCTTTAAGGTGGGTGTTGTTGTACATCCCGCAGGGAGTTTGTGGACGAAGATGTTATTATCCCCACAGGGTCCTGGTGCCTACTTTCCTCAGTTGGTCAGAAAGTATAGTCTTGGCGACAATGGTTTGATCTAATACCCAGCAGGGTGAGGGTAAAGTTACTTCCCTAGCAGCAGATTAAGCTCATTTCCCCAAGCAGAGTCTGGTGGTGAGTGGTATCCCCAGCAGGTCTTAAGGCCAATCATTTTTGGCAGGCGTTGAAGCCAGGTTCTGAAGTGTTTGGTCATTCCCAGCAGAGGAATTTCCATCTTCAGTATTCATCTCCCTCCCCAGCTGAGTGGGTATTCTCTCGGAGCTTCGTCCATCTCCAGCAGAGTTGTTGATCTTGATATTCCCTAACAGAGTGGATATTCTCTCGGAGTTTCGCCCATCTCCGGCAGAATTGGTGATTGTAATCTTCCCTAGCAGGGAGAAGTCTTCCTCAACAAGTTTTCCTTTGTTTCAGTGGCAATTTAGTTTGCCATCCCCAACGGAGTTGCTTCTGGTCTTCAGCATTTATTTTGCTGAGATGTCTCTTTTGCATTGCATAAGCATTTATTTGCATGGCATCCTCCCAAATGCGTAGCATTTCCACTTCGTGTGGAGCATTACGGCAAAATTCAAACATATGCATCTGAAGCATAAGCCAGGTTTGAGTTTTCCTTCGTCAGGAAAGCTGGATTTCAGGAAGATATCTTTACTCCACAGGCTTGGGTTAAGCAATATTTGACAGTTCCCCGACAGGGTGTTTTGCCAGGATTGTTTATCCTTGATTTTATTTGTACCCCTTCGTCCAGGTGGTCCTTTGGTTTATTCCCTTGAAATTTTTATCGTCAGACACTCGTCCGTGTTTCTTTCAGCACCCATCCGTGTTTGAACCTTTTAAGCCAATGCCCGTCCGTATTGACTTTTGACACCCGTCCGTGTTTGAACCTTTGATTTCAATACCCGTCCGTATTGACTTTTTGATGACACTCGTCTGTGTTGCCTTCCATTCCCCCAGCGAGTTTAATTCCCGATAAAGTTGCTTTACACCTTTTTCAGTACCCGTCCGTATTGAAACCTCTTACACCCGTCCGTGTACCTTTTCAGTACCCGTCCGTATTGAACTTCTGACACCCGTCCGTGTTGCATTTCAATCCCCAGAGAGGTCGCCTTTAATCTTTTTACACCCGTCCATGTACCTTTCCAATGCCCGTCCGTATTGACTTTTGACACCCGTCCGTGTTCTTTCAGCACCCGTCCGTGTTTGAACTTTTGTTTCAATGTCCGTCCGCATTGACATTCAGCACCCATCCGTGTTTGAGCTTTTGTTTCAATGCCCGTCCGCATTGACATTTTACACCCGTCCGTGTACCTTTTCAATACCCGTCCGTATTGACCTTTTAATGACACTCGTCTGTGTTCTTTCAGCACCCGTCCGTGTTTGAGCTTTTGTTTCAATGCCCGTCCGCATTGACATTTGGCACCCGTCCGTGTTTGAACTTTTGTTTCAATGCCCGTCTGCATTGACATTTGGCACCCGTCCGTGTTTGAACTTTTGTTTCAATGCCCGTCCGCATTGATATTTTACACCCGTCCGTGCATCTTCTCAATACCCGTCCGTATTTGATATCCTGGATTCCTTGACACCCGTCCGTGTTCATCCCCAGCATAGCTAACACCCGTTGGTGTTTATTTCAAGACTTTTCAATACATTTTTGGTTTCCAACACTCGTACGTGTTTTGACAGTGCAACATTTATTGCTTGTTCCCCAGCGGAGTCGTCCCTCCTTTGAGGATTGCAAATTTCAGGTTTCTTTTGGTATTCAATCTCCATGAATCCTTGGAACGCATGATAGCCGTCACTATCATACCTTCAGGATCAAGTTGATTGAATAGGGGCAGCTGTAACACCCCAAAATTTGTCTTGTTGTTTTTAGCTAATTGGCTTATGTTTCTTTTCATTTCTTGCATTTTGCATTGTGCATAGCATTGGTTCTTAGCATGGGATCAAGGTACTTGGTCCATATTCTCAAGTCTCAAGCTTCAAGGTGGTTCATGGAGTTCATTATATCTTCATAAGATCAAGATTGGCAAAGGATTTCAAGTGACTCTTTCCCTCATAATCAGGGGGACCAATTAGGGTTTTTAAGATCAAGAGGACTTCTTGGAAGGCTTGGTGTGTTTAAGCATGCTCATGTGGTGTTCTTTATGCTCACAAGTGTTCATGGATGAGGATTTGGTTATTAATTCATGATGAAGACTGTTCAGTGGATCAGTTGTTTGTGAACTAAGCAAAAGTCAACTGTGAAGGAGAAAGTCAACTGTGGAATTTTGAGGTTCTTTTCATGGTTTTCAAGGTCTCACATCCTAATATGGCCTCCAATTGTCAAGATTTGTGCCAATCATCAAGAATCAAGAGTTTGTGCAAAAGTTACTAAATTTGGAAAGTGACCTATAATTGAAACTTTCCATTTTTGGCAATTTTTCCACCACATTCAACTTAACTTTTCATCATCAAGGAAGCTCCAAATGAATTTTCCTCCAACATGAAAGTTGAAGATCTTTCTCTCCCATTTCTAAAAAATACTAGAACATTTCCATATCATTTGTGGAACTCTAGTTATGGCCAAAACGATGCAAGGTGTTTTTCATGGATTCCTTATAAGTCAAATTTTCCACCTTTTGTATTTTTGCACAAATGGACTTGTAATGTTCCCAATTGCTTCATGTCATATTATAATATCAAAATAAAAGTCAAGAAGATCATTTGTGGCCTTTGAATCAATTCATGCCATGCCATATTTCTCATTATTCTCACAAAGTGCAAAAATGCCAAATTAATTCAAAGCTTGCAAACCAAGAAAGTGCAAGGCCCAAAATCAATCCAGAAGTGGTACAGGAGTAAATTGGAGGTGAATAATGCTGGTGGAAGGGATTTCTCACGTGTAAATTGGTGGTGGTGGTGTAAAATGCATTTTTGCAATTTCACCCAAATCTCATTAACAAGAGTTCTAATCACTTCCTAATCCTAATCAGTGAACTAATGAGGAGTATATATGCTTACTCATGCTCTCACAGCTAGGGTAGAAGCTCTCATTTGCACACTTGTGGTTTTTTGCTCTCACACTTCCTCTCATTGAATCTCATTCTTCTTGGAGTTTCTCTGAGTTTTCTCTTCACATTCTTGATCAGTGAAGAGAATAGAGCACGAATCCACCGTTGTTTAAAGCTCATAATGAAGAATTCATCAAGTGCCATTCAAGAGGGATCATCTTCAAACTTCAAGATCTAGCCAGATTCAAGCCTCTATTTGCATTTATTTTGCAAATAGAGATCAAAAGGAGTTGATCTGCAGCATTTGGAAGGATTTCTTGGTGTATTTCGTGTTCTTCAAGGTCCAGGTTGGTGATTTTTTCATACTCACAGAACTTGAATTTTTGATATGCAAAATGATCTATGATGTGCACTGATTATTCTGAGCTATTTTATTTGAAGTTTGGACGTGCGGTTTGTGCATAATGTTGATTTAAAGTTGTAGATCTAAACTTGTTTCTCTTTGATTTGCATTATTGGTTGGTTACTTATTAAAATGGATTGCATATTTGAGATCCTTGCATTTTTCTGGTCAAAATGGAGTACCTACTTGTAATTTCTGGAAAATTTCACGTTACAGCTCACCGGAGAGGGTGGCCGGAGCCCTAGCTCCGGCGGCTGCCGGAGAACCAGTCCGGCGAAGGAAATTCATGGAGAAGATGGAATCTGGCCGTTCATTTCCAGATCTGACGTTCACCATTCAGCCACGTGTTGGTTTTATTTCTGTTTTATTTTAATTGTTGCGTGCGTGCCACCTTACGTTTACTACCGTGCGCCTGTTCATCACGTCCATTGATTATGCTTGGTTTTTGATCATACGGCTGGATTTTCGCCAACGAATTAATGAAATCACACGCACTGCACATGGCTGGTCCATGGTGGTACCTTGTGGTCATGTGTGCGTATGACTACGTAGTTATCATGTGCCTGGGAAATCTGATCCGTTGTTTTTTATTACCTCTTGATATCATTGACTTGCAATCTATTATTGTGGCGCGTTGGATTTAATAGTTGGCTGGATTTAATTATGAGTTTTGACCGAGGAACATGTGATCCGTTGACTGTACTTTGGGTTGATTTGTTTGGGCCTTTGCTTTTCGCCCCCCCCCCCCCCCCCCCCCCCCGTCTGGGCCTCTATCATTTTTCCAACGTATTTTCTCTACTGATTACACCCCCTGCATCTTTCATTTTCTTTTGTTTTCTTTTTATTATTTGTTTTGTTTTTAATTTCTAAAATTACATTTATGCATCTAAAAATCATATAAAAAAATCATGAAACTTATTTTTAGTTTTATCAAATTTTTCTATATTTTATTTTCTCATTTTATTTTATTTTCTCATCTGTTTTAATTATTTGTTTTATTTTCTTTTCTTATTTGTTTCACTTGCACACACCAACTTGTGAAATTTCTTTCTCATCATCTATAATACATTTTTAATCCATTCTTTTTGCATCTGTTAGGTGACATATTAAATTACATAAAAACATTTTTTTTTCATTTTTAAAACTTTTCCATATTGCATTTTGGTCCTTTTCTTTTGGATGTTGAATCATTGTTCTTATGTGATCTTTGCCCAATTGTTTGAGGTACTTGGTTTATGAATTTTGGTTTGATGTTTTTCACATGTTACTTGACTGAGTTAACTTCTGTTTGGATATTTTTTGGGATTTTATTAATCCACTTTTCTATTTTTGGTTGAGTGTTGTTTGTGATGCAAGTTTGATTGAGGTATACTTTGGTACTTGAGCTAGTTTGAATGCATTTGCTTACTTGTGATGGAGTAATGCTTGAGATGTTTTTATGGTATGATCATGTTCTGTTTGAGCTTACTTGTGGCTTTGGAATCATCTCTTTTCACTCTTTTTTCTATTTGTTCTTGATTTTACAATGTGTTGTTGTTTTGGACTTGAATCTTGTGGCATGCTCAACCTAATCTTGTGATTGTTGATTTGTGTGATCTCACTCATGTATGAAACCTTTTGTTTGATTTGTATGACATGCTAGAGGTTCTGACCCTCTTGGTTTAAAGTGCTCTATGTGACATGTTCTCACTCTTTGCTTCACATGTTTTTTTGGTTTGCTTGCATGAGTAATAAGTGGGTGTCTTTCTTAATTTTGCTACATGTTTTGAATGTGTTGTTTGATGATTAATCTTGTATGACTTGAGTTTGATCTTGGCATGATGTTAATGTGTATGCTACTGCCCCTTGAGTTCATTGCTTGGTTTTCATCTCACTTTCTCTTCATGGTTCGAATTATGTGATGCATATCATCCCTTTTGCTTTGTAACTTCTTTGGTGCATCGTATTGCATAATGTGAACCTCTTTTGCATGTGTGAATTGTAGATGATGATATGATGTGAGTTCTGGTCTTGTTTCATTTTCATCTTGTCTCTTTCATTTCACTTTGATATGAGATCCATGTGTGTTCAATTGTGCACTTAATTCAAGTTTACTTGCATCCTTTCTTGTGTGCTTTCACTTGTGTACTTGAGATGTGTTTGTTTTATCTTTGAAGCATGTTTATGTTATGAGTTGGACATTTATGATATGATGTGCTTGCTGCCATTTATTGTATCTTATCTTCTCCTTCTCTTTCTTCTTCTTCTCTTTCACTCTTTTCATCCCTCGAGTCTCGAGACTTGTTTAAGTCTTGGACTCTCTCCCGTTAGAGCTACCTAGTCCAACTTAATTTTTGATTAAGATTGGAGTAGGATTAGCATTAGGTTTTAGGTAGTCGTGCCTCCTAAACCTCACTAACCATAGGACATCCATGCATGATAACATTAGGACTCTTAGTTTCCCCTTTAGAGTTTCCTTTGTGTCGTCTCTCTTCTCATCTCAAAACTTTTTCAAGACCTGTAATAAAAGTTAACGTGTATTGCGCTTGAGCCTTCTATGTGGGAAGTGGGGATTGAGGGGCTTCCTCTCATTCTTATAGGATACATAGTGTACGTCCTGTTGGGGACGATGCGCGAAGTATTCGTTCCTATATTCAAGACTTGGGTTCAATGCAAGTTGCGAAACAACTTAAAAGACACTTCTGTCTAAAAAACACCAAACAAATTCAAATCTTTTTATCCTTCGGGATTGTTGGGTTTCAAACTTCAGTTTCAGAAAAGAGCTCGTCGCTCACGTAAAAAACACTTACCCATCCGTGGTCGTACCCACGAACTACGTCAGCTCTGATTCCTCTCTCTCGTCCAATTGAGGATACGTAGGCACAAGACAGTGATTGTCTTGACGAGCAACCTTCCCCCACAGTTCCCGTCCGAACTACGTTGACTCTGACTTTCCCATTGCACTGAGGGAGTACGTAGGCCTAGGACAACGATACCGTCCTATCGAGTCACTTCTTTTTCTTTTCTTCTTCGTTTCTCCGTTCTTCCCGTTCTCGTTTCTTCGCTGACCCAGTAGCAGTAGAGTTCCAGACGACGACACCCTTTGATGCAGACAACAAGCGTGGATCCCGTCGAGTACGATGGATGTGCTGGGTGCTAACACCTTCCCTTCGCGTAACCGACTCCTGTACCCGTTCTCTTGGTCGTGAAACCATGCTCTTTCCCTTCTTTCAGGTTTACGCAGTGTTTCCTTTCCCTCTCTTGGGATAAATACACTTTGCTGGCGACTCTGTGTCTTTTGCGCCACTCTCGCGTTTGTACCGTTGGATGCGAATCTTTCGGGAGCGACACGTCGAAAGACCCATTTATTACCTTAGTAGAATGTTAATAGATGCTGAAACTAGGTATACTATGATTGAAAAACTGTGCCTATGCCTGTACTTCTCATGTATGAAATTAAAGCAATATATTAAACAAGTTGATGTTTATGTTTCGTCGCATTTTGATGTTATTAAGCATATGTTGTCCAAGCCTATTTTGCATAGTCGAATTGGGAAATGGGCACTAGCATTGACTGAGTTTTCCCTGACATACGTTCCTCTAAGGGCTATGAAAGGTCAAATAGTGGCAGACTTTATCGTCGACCACACAGTAGTCGAACCATCGATATGTAGTATCGACATTGCCCTGTGGAAGTTATACTTTGATGGGTCGAGCCATAGAAATGGGGCAGGCATCAAAACTCTAATAGTATCCCCGCAGGGTATTCCAACTAGGTTCAAATGCAAGGTTGACGGGAAATGCTCCAATAACGAGGCAGAGCATGAAGCCTTAATCACTGGCCTCAAAATACTTAAGGATTTGGGTACCAAGGAAGTTGAAATAAGAGGAGATTCAGAACTAGTGATTAAATAAATCACGAAAGAATATAAGTGCATCAAAGAGCACCTTTTGATCTACTTGTCGATGGAGAAGCGCCTTTTGGAGCACTTTGAAGTTGTCAGCATTACGCACGTGCCCAAAATAGAAAACCAAGAGGCTAATGAGCTAGCACAGATTGCCTCCGGTTACAAAGTGTCAGAAGGAAAGCTGAAGGACTTCATTGAAACTAGGGAGAACATGATGTCGAACATACGCCCACCATCAGGCTGGTCAATCACAGTGGGGGCCAACACCTCGTCAGAAAGCTTGATCGAAGAGTTGGGAAGTTACGAGGTTTTTGCTATCAATAATCTGTCATCAACACATTGGAGAAGAACAATCATCGAGTGTCTGGAGAATCCGGTGGGAGGTGTCGATAGGAAGACTAAAAATAGAGCGCTGAGTTATGTACTGATGGGAAATGAATTGCTAAAAAAGACTCCGGAAGGAGTATTGCTTAAGTGTCTAGGGGACACAGATGCTTACTTGGCAATTTCTGAAGTTCATAGTGGGGCATGTGGAGCTCACCAAGCTGGCCACAAGATGAAATGGTTACTGTTTCGACAGGGCGTCTATTGGCCAAGCATGCTCAAAGATTGCATGGACTTCGCAAAGGGATGCCAGGACTGTCAGAAACATGCAAACGTTCAGCATGTACCAGCCAGCGAATTACACACCATCGTCAAACCGTTGCCCTTTCAAGGTTGGGCATTGGATGTCATAGGGGAAATTCGACCAGCCTCGTCGAAACAACAAAAATTCATCCTCATAGAGATAGACTATTTCAAAAAATGGATAAAGGTTGTGCCCCTAGTGAAAGTAGATCAAGAGGCTATGATTGAGTTCATCCAGAATCATATTTTGTATAGATTCGGGATACCCGAAACCATCACGACGGACCAAGGCTCCGTATTCGTTGGCCAAAAATGCAAGAGTTCGCAGCAGAAATGGACTTCAAGTTGGTTACGTCGACACCATATTATGCTCAGGAAAATGGTCAGGTCGAAGCAGCTAATAAAGTGTTAATTAAACTCATCAAAAAACACGTGGCCAAAAAACCAAAGAATTGGCACAAGACGTTGAACCAAATTTGGTGGGCTTGTCGAACATCCCCCAAAGAGTCAACAAACTCGACTCCGTTTTGTTTGGCTTTCGGGAACGACGCTGTGTTACCAGCAGAAATATGCATGCAATCAGTTAGAGCGCAACGACAGCATGAGATTCCATTGGAGCAATACTGGAATATGATGCTGGATGAAATCGTGGACCTAGACGAAGAAATAATGGCAGCGTTGAATGTGTTATTACGCCAGAAGGCACGAGTTTCCAGGGCATATAATAAGAAGGTCAGGAAGAAGACTTTCATAGTTAACGACTATGTGTGGAAGGCAGTGTTGCCTATGGATCGACGAGATTGAACGTTAGGAAAATGGTCGCCAAATTGGGAGGGACCATTCAAAGTGGTCCAAGGTTTCCGTAATAATGCATATGAGGTTCAAGAATTAGGAATGGACCAACGAGTCTTAAGGGTAAATGGGAAATATTTGAAAAAATATAAACCTATGCTACAAGAGATTCACATTAGAAAGTAACTTTCTCATTAATAAAAGCCAAAATAGGCTAAGAGGCCAAAATGGTTTACAAAATATCCAGATGAAGTTACAGTAATTCGACATGAAAACTAAGGAAAAGCGAGGAATCTAGACTTAAAATCTTCAAAAACAGTTTTCTCATGAACAACCTTGCTTTTGAGGAGAACTTTCCTTTTCTGCATTCGACCAATGGTATCTTTTATCTTGAGGGCCGCTTTGACGTGAGCAATTCCTTGGGCGATTTCTTGATCTATTATCTCTTGAGTAGGCAAGGGTTCGGTGGAATCCAAAGAGGCTTTTTGCTGTTCGACCTCAGCAATCTTTCTTGTAAGTTCTGCTATCTGAGCTTGGTAGTCAGATATTTGCTGATCGAAAGCATAATGTTTGTCGGAGCGTTCTTGCTTCTTAGCCTCGAAATCCCTAAGTTTCTTCTCACAAAGTGAGCTGAGATACCACTCGCGTTTCATCTCGTTGTTTTTTAGCCTGATTTGAGCGTCAGCTTGATTACACATGGAAAGGTCCTTGGCTAGTTGCGTGAAGAAGGCCTCAAACTCAATTAAGTACGTGGCCATGGGAGCAGAAAGTTGAAATTCGGCAAGTTCATCCAATATTTTGAACACATCACAAGCTACAGTGGACTCCTCTGCGACGGACGCCAAAAATTCATCCTCAAATAAGTATGTCTTCAATTGTTGGAGCTTGAGGGCGAAAGAAGCGTCTACTTCTGGGGTTGGTATGGCCGTCGGACTCGTGGGTTGGGCGTCCCCAGACTCTTGGTGAAGCTTGTACAATGCCTTCAAAGTCGTTGATGGATTTGTTTGTTTTGTCGCTAGGATCTCCTCTAGGGTAAGAACTTTGTCGACATTAGGCGTTGGCAGGGAGCAATCACTTTCAGTAGAAGCTTTAGGGTTCACATAAACTTCAGCAGTGGTAGCAACAATCGAAGGATTGTTATCATCACTAGGAGCTGCACCGTCCTGCCCAGCCTCAGTGGTGGTTTATTGAACCAGAGGCATTGTCTTCGCTAAGTCATCTTCGGGCGAAGTCACTTGGAACTCGTCGACGGTTTGAGGACTAAGCATAGTCGTTGTCTCAGGCGGAGTGACAGTGCTGCAGTGTTTTTCTCTTCAGCAGTAGTCGAAGGGGCCACAGTCTCCTGTAAAGGGAGTCCCGATAAGAAAGTGCCCAAGTACCAAATAAATTAATGAGAGCAAGAAGAACGAATACCTCAGCAGACGGTTTGGGAAGAGACACTTCATCCTCGACGGGCTCAAAGACTTCAGCGAGGTTTCTGGGAACAAAAGGCTTGACGGTTGAAACGACCGTCTTTGAAGGTGTATTCTTGATTGGGGCTCTCTTTTTCCTCACCAACGACGTAGCTGGAGGAGATGATGGAGCTTCAGTAGGAAAAATTCGGGATTGGGTACTTGTATTCGACCCGTCTCCATCAGGAGATGGTATCTTTTCAGAAGTCTGGCAAAACAACAGTCAGATAAACCGGCAAAAAAAAAGCAGATGCGAAGGAACACCGCGATGGGTTATACCTGTGGTTTCATAGTCTTTGGTTTCTTGGCAGGCTTAGTGGAGGTCGAGGCAGCAGCTGGTTCGCATTTTCGATCCTGGGAAAGAAACACCAGTGATTAGCTAGAGATAATTAGTGAAATGAATTTAGAGTCAGGAGTTACCTTCTGTGGTGGATCTTCTGTGGCACCGACTTCTTGAGCATCCTCAACAAGAACATCAATTGGCAGATTAGGAGCTTCGCCAGCAAGGGAAGCAGCAAAAGCGTCGACCACGTTTTCTAGGAAAAGGTCACTTGGGAAAATTTGAGCTTGGTACTCCGACCACCAAACGTCGAAGTCTTCAGTAGTGAAGAAGAAGGGTTTGAATGCACCGACAGGTAACTCGAGATGTTGTGTAGACCTGGAAAATTTCAGGAAAGCTTTATGACCTGCCAAGTTCAAGCATCGGCCAGACCGCACAATGTCGGCAAAATGTTTCACCAAGGATTTTGGTAGCATTTGGCTCAAGCCAAATTGACGGGCCACCAAGTTAGGCTGGTAGTTCATGAACCCATAACATGTGTTCCCCATCTCGATCCAAAAGGATAACATGGTGGGAGTTAGAAATGCCCTCCATATGGAATTCGATTGCGCTGCGGCTTTGGGGGAGACTCCAGGAAACAGATTCGTAAACCATGTCGGACCAAATTTGCGTTCCACAAAAGGTGCCATGCTGGGGACGAAGGAAGTGTTTTCCACGAACATATTGAGATACCTCATAAAAAGAGTTTTCTTGAGGGTTACTTGGGTGTTCATCAAGGCGAGTCGCATGCCCTCTACGGAACGCTCATTGTTCAAATGGTCCATTGTGGCAGAGGCGGGGTATCCCAAGTTATGCTCAAAAATGGCATTGAGCCAATGTTGCAATAGCCACATAGGCCCTGAGATATTTAAGGCCTTGGTAGTTTGATAAAGAATTTTTAACTGCATGGCTGAAAAATCAAGAGAATGATAAAGGGAGGCTAGTAGAAGCTTGCCCATAGATACCTATCGACCCTCGTGGATCTGGATTGCCAGGTTGATGTAACTTTTGGCTATCTGCAGAGAACCAGGGCATAACAAGTAGTAAGACAGCCACAACGTCAGGAAAGTGATGTGTTCTTCATCGGACACCTCTTTAGAGCATTTGTCGTGATGATCTTCGATGTAGTTCTGGAAACTAGCACGCTCGAAGTCGAAAGTGTTGTTTGTTTCCAGAGTCGGGTCGAACGTTTTGCCTAATGGCGAAAGGCCAGTGATGGTCGCCACATCAAAAAGAGTCGGTGTAAACATGCCACAGGGGAGGTGGAATATGTTGGTCGATCCTTCCCAGAAGTACATCGACGCCAGCAGTAGACAAGGGTTGACCCTGTGAACGTTTCTTGAAAGCTGGATGGCGTTGAAAATACCAGCCATCTTCCATTATGCCCGACGCTGGCCTTCGACTTTGTTGAGCCAAGCAATCTAGTCTTTATTTCCAGGTGTAGGCATGGATCTAAAGACTCTAGATTTGGGTGCCATAAATTTGAGGTCTAAAGTGCCACCTTTCTCGAAGGTTGGTGGGATAGTAGGCGCGAAACAGGGAAAAGACTCTTGAAGTTCTTGGTGACTTGGCTTTTTGTCCGGGTATGGTGTAGCGTGCGATTTTTGTCGGTGACGCGACCACCTTATCGCCATGGGTTTCTCCTCACCACAATGGTAGGAGTGGGGTGCTACTTTCTGATTTCTTATTTATCTTATGAAGTTGGAAAGGAAAGGGAAGATATCTAAAACTAACCTTGCATGTAAATGTTTAACTGAACAAATGCTTAAGAGATTGGGGGGTTTGTGGCCAGGTTATATAAAACTAACCACAATGTTGATCAGGAAGATAGTCGGGTGTCATGTTGATCGAACCATAACTTGAACATGGTCGAATCTCTTTCCGGTCTAACTGATTTTGAAGAGTCGCTCGCATGAGATAACATCCTTGGTTGTTCTCTGAACAAACTCTATAGCGCTCGTAGTTGTGAAGTGGCACCCAGCCACGCCCACTTTGTATGCAGTGCAACTTTACTAGATCTGTTTCCATTGAGCAGACATCCTGACTTTGATATCTAGTAGGATTCCCATTAGTCATACCGATCTGCTATGTAGCTTCCAAGTATATTGGAAGCCACCAGTGGTTTAACAAGTGTTGAAGTGTTCTTTGGACAAGTGCACACCCTTGGTCGTCTTCACGACATACTTTACACCTTTGATAATCATGTGAAGCCAGAAAACCTAGCCTGACTTGCTTATCGTGTAATTCTACCAGACTGGTATTCATCAAGCGAGTATCAAAAATCTGAATCATGTTGACTTGATGGTTATTTATATCACGGTAATCCTGGATCCATCCGAGATCCATCTGACGCTGGAGGGCCTCTTGTACAAAAGAGCATCCTCGATTGATTATTGAGCAGATAAGACAGGAATTGTAATTGTGCCGTGGCAGATCATGGTATTGACTCTGCCTTGAGTGAATCGCTACCAAGTTGATGTTCATTGCTAGAATGTGGTGGTTCTGAACAATGTTGGGGTTTGTGTGGGTCATATTGACTTCATGGATTCGATGATCTTGAATCCATCCGAGATCCATCTGTTCTTGTAAAGCCGATTACACTATGGAACACCCTTGATTTTTCTTTGAGCAGATATCACACTGGTGATAATTGTGAGATGGCACATGACCGTACCCGCTCTGTCTATAATGCATCCTGACCATATTGGTTCCTAATAGGAGTACATCGTGAATTTGATAACTGCGGATAACCTCTTCCTCTATCAAATTTACTGCAGTCTTTTTATGTTGAGGCAACGGGTTCGTATGAACATTTGGATTTGTATCTTTGAAAGATAGGACCCCGTTCCTGACAAGCTTCTGCACATCATATTTGAAGCTAAGACAATTTTCAATGTTGTGCCCCGATCCTCCTTGATGGTAAGGGCAAGTTTAATCCACTTTGAACCAAAAAGGCAGATTTTCTGGTATTGTGAGAGGAGACCTGGTTTGGACATGCCCCTTGACCAACAGTAATGGAAATAGTTATGCGTACAACATTGGTATAGGGCCAAACCCTAGGGGTCGTGTCGTACGATTGTTGCTGTTGTAATGGGGACGGGCCTGCTTAAGAGGCTGTTGTGTCCTTTGCTGATACTGTTGTTGATTTGGTTGACTCTGAGCAACCTGAGGTTGATACGTTGGAGCCAGCGCAGGGTTAATAGCGGGAGTTACCGCTGTTACTGGTTAATACCTTCGCCTTTGCTTTCCGAGAGAGATATTACTAATATCTTGCTCTTTTTTCTTTGGAAAAGTACTACCGTATCTTTTGGTATTGCTTGATGGTTCTGTATTTTTGACCAAACGGCCTTCTCAGACTGCCTCTTCAAGACGTACCCCCATGTTCACCATCTCAGTGAATTCGCTGGGCGCACTGGCGACCATTCGGTCGTAATTGAATGAGCTCAAGGTTTTCAAAAGATCTTTGTCATTTCTTTTTCCTCTAGAGGGGGACAGATCTGGGCGGTAATTTCACGCCATCTCTGAGCGTATTCCTTGAAAGTTTCCTTGTCCTTCTGCGACATTGCTCTGAGTTGATCTCTGTCCGGTGCCATGTCCAGGTTATACTTATACTGCTGAACGAAGGCTGCCCCAAGATCTTTGAAAGTAACAATCTTGGTGTGGTTTAAACCCATGTACCATTTGAGTGCGGCACCGGTTAAACTGTCCTGAAAATAATGATTCAGTAGCTGTTGATTTTCTGTCTGAGTTGACATCTTTCGAGCGTATATCACCAAATGACTTTGAGGGCAAGATTTCCCCTTGTATTTTTCAAAGTCAGGCACCTTGAATTTGTGCGGTATTTTCACATTAGGGACCAAACAGAGGTCTGCGGCGTCCTTTTCGAATAAATCCTGACCACGAATGGCATGTAATTTCTTCTGCATCTCCAGGAATTGCTCCTAGAATTCATTCATCCTTTCGTACACGTCTTTGTTTCCACTAGGAATTACTTGTGGAATCTGTCCTTCCGGGACAGTGTGTACCACTGATTGTGATATAGTCATTACGGCGGTGACTCTTGGTGCTTCCATGCCCCAAAGTTTGTAACCTTCAGGAGTTGCTATCATCACTCTTGCGTCTTCACTTTCCCAAAGTTTGTAACCTTCAGGCCTAGCGGTTCCTGCTGCAGTTTCTGGGTCTTCAGTGACCGGCGGGATATATCCTTCAGGGGCAAAGTTGACAGGCATGCCCCAGGGGCGATCTTTAGGCATGTTGTACCGAGGATCATATGTCTCCACTATGGGCGTAGATGTGATTTCTGAGATCACAATCCTTTGTTGTTGTCTCTGAGCTGTTGCCAGGGATTGCATGTCACTGTGAAGTTTTTCCAGATCTTCCTTCAGAGCATCGATTTCTTCTCTTAGCTCTCTGTTCTCTTCCTCGAGATCGTCCATTTTCTTTTGTCGATTGGCCTGAGTATTGTACGAATGAGACAGTTTGATTCTAGAATCGTGACACATATGTGAGATTCGAAGGTAAGGAGAAAGCGTTATATGAGAATGATGAATGATATGCAAAGTTATATATATTTATTGTTTTCAAAAAGAAACTTCAACAATTACATTGCAAATATCATACAGTAAAGGGTGGAGACCCTGTTTTTTTCAATTTGAAAGATTGCAGAAAGGGAAAATACAGTATTTTACAAAGTACTGTAAAAGGAAATGTCTAAGGTTATGGATCCTGAGTCCTCTGTGAAGAGATCTCTGATGCTGGTTCTGGTACTTTCCTTTTCTTTGACCGGGGGTCTTCAACCGTTGTCGGGTAGTCAGTCCTTTGCCAAGTGAAAGGAGCGAGCAGATTTCTTCGGTCTTCTTGACTTTCTACAACATGTTGCTCTAATATCTTAATCAGAGCATCCTTTTCTTTTAACAGTTGCTGAATTTTGGTACACTCCACATTGAGGATACGGTACTTGTTTTTCCAAGAGTTTTTCTCCCGTTGAACTTTGTTAAGAGCTACTTGGAGTTTTTCCGTGTCAGACATGAAATAAAGGACAGATTCCTTTAACGGAAAAACTTCTTGACGAGGGTAAGGCATCCTTAGCTTGAGAGCTCTAGTTTGCACCCAGTGGAGATAAGGTTCCACGGAGGTACAACTTGGTCTTCCTAGAGAATCTCTTCCTTTATTGTGAACATGTTGCCAGGCATGCACTATTTCTTTCTTTAGTGCCTCGTCATTTTCCCTTTCCTTGAAGAAAATACCTTCCAGATGAGCATTATGCGGGATATGCCTCATCGGGTATCCGAGTTGACGGCAAACTATAATTGGATGATAGTTGATTCCTCCTTTAGTTCCTATGAGGGGTACATTAGGGAAATTTCCACAACTGTCGATGATCTCTATTCCCTCATAAATCCTATCATGCCAATCTATGTCAGAGTTGGTAACAGACATGATCCTTTGTGACAAACGTAGAATACTCTTGTGATCCCAAAATGCAGCAGACTTGGGTAAATAAGAAATGAACCATTTGTAAAGCAAGGGTACACAGCATGTGATCATTCCTCTGTTGTGTAGATTCCTTAAGTGAACAAAATGATATGCATCTGCGAGCAAAGTTGGTACGGGGTTTCCAATTAGAAATATCTTAACAGCGTTGGTATCACCGAATTTATCTACGTTGGGAAAAAGGAACAACCTGTATGTGAGTAGGACAAAGATATCCTCGAAAGCAGTAATGTTCTCTATACTGGCGAAGTACAGGGCTTTCTCCACCAAAAACTTGGCTGGTAAACCTTGGATTCCTCCTTTGGTGGTCATGTGAGTCTTGACTTCTGACTCGTCCAAACAAATGGCTCTTGCGATGACCCGATCCTTTGGAATTTCTTCCAGTCCAGAAAAAGAAGCTTGATCAGTGATAGGTAGATCTATCAGATGAGAGTATTCTTCTAGCGTTGGTGCTAGTTAATAATCTGGGAATGTGAAGCAGTGATAAACCGGATCGTCGAACGGGATCAGTGTAGACAGGATTCCTTCAACTACATGGACCCTTAACAGAGACAACAACCCTCCTTACATAGCTCTGAAAGCATCAGGGTTGGTGATCATCCTTGCCAACCCCCTTAAATCCTCTAGTTTTGGAGACTTGAAGGTGTATTTATGCATCTTTCTTCTACCGAAATCCATAACGCAATCTTTCTCTCTGATATTTGCAATCATTGTTTCAGTTTAATTTGAAAAAAAGAAAGAGGAGAAAAGAAGATTTTTCTTTGTTTAAGAGTTTTTTAAATGAATGCATGAATGCAGCACACAAAAACATTGAAAAAACACGGGTTCAAGGATTCAACGTCACGAGCATGGAGTCATGGCTCTACCCATTCCCAAAGGTTATATTCTGGCAAATTTTTGTATCTGCAGAACGGATCCTAAGGTTTCCAAATTCATTGACCCCCTAGAGATAACAACAGTAAGCTGGTTCACCCGAGCAAGCTGTAGCATCTTAGGGTAATCTCATTTGAGTGTAGTATCGCGTATCAACTATTTTCGATAGTTACCACACTACCAAGTGGTCATAAAGTTAATGCCTACTAAATCGTCAGGTTCACAGGTGCCGCATTAGGAAAACTCTGCTTTCAACAATGATTGTGATCAGCAGGCTGAATCCTACGGGCCCTCTCCTAATTTGGTGGCCTACCAGGTTCGCTTATTCGGGATTCACTCCCTATAAGGCCCCCTGTCTATGCCACCCCTTATCTTAGGTTTCTCTCAAACTTTCCAGATGCGACATCACTCGCATTCCCATTAACAGAAAAATAAACACGGATATCAAGTAGGAAAAGTAGAGTCGCCATTTTCCTATAGCGTGCGATTTTTGTCGGTGACGCGACCACCTTACCACCATGGGTTTCTCCTTACTGCAATGGTAGGAGTGGGGTGCTACTTTCTGATTTCTTATTTATCCTATGAAGCTGGAAAGGAAATGGAAGATATCTAAAACTAACCTTGCATGCATATGTTTAACTGAACAAATGCTTAAGATATTGGGGGGTTCGGGGTCAGGTTATACAACGGGGAGTTGTCAATTACCCATCCTATATGTGGTTATCCACAGGTTGTTAGAAATTTTCTTACTGCTTTCTACTTACTGATGTTTATCTGTTGTGGGTTGGGAAAGTTTCTTTTTTGGGAGTGTTTGAGAGAGAGTTTTTGTTGATTTCGGGTTTTCCGAGTTTTTTTATGAGTGGAGGTACTGGACCTAGAGTTTTTGATTAGTGTGTGAAGGTACTGGACCTAGAGTTTTTGATTGGTATGCTCGATAAGATTTTGCAATCTTATGCCTATGTATTCCTGTTAAAGATAAACAGGGAAATCAGAGCAATAGTAGTTCCTCCTATTTCTATGGGAGGAAAGATGATGTTTTGGTGTCTTGTTCAAAGGCCAAGATTAAAGCTAAATGGTTGAGTATTTGTGTCTTGTTCCAAGCCCAAGATTGAAGCTAAAAGGTTTTGATTGGTAGAGAATTCGTCATCTCTAAAGGGAGACATCTCGTCTGTTTATCACAACTGTTGAGTGACTGATTATAAAGAAGAATTACTTTACCTAGGATATAAGAATCCAGCAATGCCATAATTTTCTTTATAAAGGATTTGTCCTGAAGGAGAAAACTTTAACTCAGTGTTGAGCAATGCCATTTTTCCTTAGGAGTCTTTCATGCTAAGAGAGGGGCAGTGGCGTGGATGTAAATAATCCAGAGGCTTTTGACTTACAGCAATTAGATGAGAGAGAATTTACCAGGGTAAAAGATGGACTACAACTTAGATATTTTTGAATCAACAAGTGTGCCACTTACAGCAGTTATCTGGATTTAGGTTTGTTTTGAATGTTTGTTTTGATGTGTGATACATAGAGAAATGTCTTCCTACAGAGAGATTTTGATATCCTCTGAGGGGATGTTTATTTTTGTATGTGCCTTGATCAAAGCCCAAGATTGAAGCTAAGAGATTGATTGACTCTATTGGGGAAGTCCTTATACAAAGCCTAAGAGGAGGCTAGAAAAGGGTGACTCAACGAGAGAGTGTTTATCTGTCTTGTACAAAGCCCAAGATTGAGGCTAAAAGAGAATTGACTCTTTTGGGGACATCATTATATAAAGCCTAAGAGGAGGCTAAAGGTTGACTTTTCTAGGGAAATATTTTTTCTATCTTGTACAAAGGCCAAGATTGAGGCTAAAATGAGACTGACTCAACAAGAGAGTGCTTAGGGAGATTTTATATGGTGTCTTGTACAAAGCCCAAGATTGAGGCTAAAAAAGAAACTGACTCTACTAGTGAGAGGTTTTATCTATCTTGTACAAAGCCCAAGATTGAGGCTAAAATGGGATTGACTCAGCTGGAGAGTATGATTTGTTTTGTACAAAGCCCAAGATTGAGGCTAACTCTACTAAGGAAAATATTATACAAAGCCTAAGAGGAGGCTGAAAAAGAGTATTAACTCTGCTTAGGGAGATTAACTCCCAAAGCCTAAAATAAGGCTGGGAGGAATTGACTCCGCTGGGAAGATATTTATCCAGAGCTTAAGAGAAGGTTAAGAAGATTTTGACCTTGCTGGAGAAAGTTTATATATGTCTTGTACAAAGCCCAAGATTGAGGCTAATAAAAAAGGAATGACTCAACAAGAGAGTGTTTATGGTGTCTTATACAAAGCCCAAGATTGAGGCTAAAAGAGATGATTAACTCAACAAGAGAGTGCCTTTAAAAAGGTGGTTCTACTGAGGAAAATCATTATACAAAGCCTAAGAGGAGGCTGGCTTCTGCTGAGGATTATTGAGATCCAGAGGCAAGTCCAAAGTAGGGAATCAACTCTTGCTGAGGATTTACAGAAGAGTTGAGGTATCAGATGCCTTGAGGTTCTGATAAAGGTTTATTGGTAGTGATTTGACCCTAGCTGGGGAAATTTGGAAGAAAGTTTGAGTTTTTGAACCTACAGAGGTTTTAACTCTACTGGAGATTGATTGAATGACCAGGATTTCTCCTATGTTTATAGGGAACTTGAGAATGTCTTTGAGATCCAAGAGGAGATTAGACTGTCCAAGTCTATTGGTATGGAAGAGTTTATCTTTGTATGATGCCCAAGAGGAGGCTGATGCTTTAAAGGATAAGAATCAACCCTTAAATTGGTCCGAGGGTTTGACTATTTGGAAAGACTGCTTTAACAAAGGATGACTAAGTTCTGCCCTATACCTTTAAGAGGTCTTCAAGGTCCTTGTATTAAGCCCAAGAGAAGGCATGAGAACTTTTAAGAAGCCGAAGGGTCCTTGTACAAAGCCCAAGAGGAGGCTGGGATGCTTTTAGGAAGCCTGTGGGTCCAAACTTAAGAAAAGTTTCACCGGGAATAATCTTTTCTTTAATGAACAGTTCTAGGGTTTGAAGAAATTCAAGAGAGGTTTCACCGGGAATTAATCCTCTCTGGGGAAAATGAATTTCTTTTGACAATTTCCTAATAGTGACAGTCTGAGAAAAGTTTCACCGAGAATAATGCCTTTCTCTTTGTTCCATATTGTATAAGCCCAAGAGGAGGCAAGACTATATCTGGAATTCCTATGGGGAACTAGTTTTGACTATGTTGAAAGAGTGACCACTGACTTTTATCTAGTTCTAGACCTAATTGTCGGGGAAAGCTCTCAGCAGATAATATACACGTATATATGTACAGATGAAATATATATTGTATGTAAAAAGAGGGTAGGAGGACTTCTAGCACAAACAAATATATATATATATATGTGCAAGTATGTAAAAGAAAGCTGTTTAAAACTTACAGGTGAGCAAGCTTCCATTGTAACAGCTGTATGGTTAGTTGTTCAAGAAATTAAAGAAAGTTTTGATAACAATTATGAATTTGAACCTAAATCAAAGGGGAAAGTTTGTTTGAAAAGATTGTTGGGGCTTATACTCAAGGAGAGGCTCAGATGAAAAACAGTAATCGTACCGTTGATCTGAAAATTGTATCGGGACTTATACAACGACTGAGGCCCAAACAGGTTTATGTACAACAAGGATTTGGTCATACACTCTATTAGAGGCCCAAAAGTTTATTTTTTTTACAAGAGATGAGGCTTACAACTCAAGGAGAGGCCCAGATGAAAAATAACGACCGCACCGTTATTTTAAAAACTGTATCGGGACTTATACAATGAATGAGGCCCAAAAAAGTTTTATTTACAAGGGATGGGTCTTATAACTCAAGGAGAGTCCCAGAGGTTTGAAAAAGAAAAGAAATGGGACTTACAACACAAGGGTAGGCCAAGATGATTTTGTTGGCGATCGCGCCGAGGTTTTGAAAACACAACGGGACTTATACAATAACTGAGGCCCAAAAAGGTTTACTGTACAAAAGAGTTGGGTCTTACACTCTATTAGAGGCCCAAAGTGTTTTGAAAAAGATTTGTGAGGGTGAAGATAATCAAAACCCTAATTTGATTTTAAAATGTATTTTAATTAAATAAAAATTCAATTAAAATGATCAAAATTATCAAACGTGTGTGAAAAAACAAGTTGTGATCTTGGATAAATGTTTGAAAAATTATGTTTCATTCATAGAATGATTTGGAAATCATTTTAATTTGCAAAAACAAGTTGTGATCTTGGATAAATGTTTTAAAAACAAATAAAACATAATTCTTTACAAAAATACTAAATATATAAAATAATTAATATTTTTGTGAAATTTTTATGGAATAAAATATTTTAACATTTTTGGGAATTTTCAAAAAAAGAACCAATAAAAAATAATTAAAATTGAGAGAGAAATTAATTTTGGAATTAATTAAACAAAAACCATAAAAAAAATGAAAAATAGCAAAATATGGCAAAATGATAAAATGGTCTGGGTGGGTGTTGAACCCACGACCTCAACAACAAACACACATACGTGCTACCACTGGGGTGGTGATACATCCGTGTATCAAAACCACCTCATTAATACATAAGGATACCAAGCTTCTAGGCCTGGCCAAGGCGCCATGGCCTGGCCCTTGCCCAAGGCAAGGCCTAGTTTTGGCAATTTGCATGAAGCCTCTAACTTTTTCATTTCTCCATGGATTGGGACAAAATTTAGGTGTATCCTGCCTTGAATTTCATGAGGAATCCAATGGTGCCCTTGGAATTTTCAGAAAATGTTTCTATTTTAAAATCCGATAGTGACTTCAAAATAGGCCAAATTTTACATGTTCTATGCTATCTCTTAGTACAGGCAATAATAGCATGATAAATTGGTTCAAACACAACACATATGATATGTATGAGAGGTCCATGATCAATGGACCTCAAAGCAATGCATGATTTAGAGAGTTCACGTTATGATGCACTTACCTCTTGGAGCTTCTTGTACTATCTGCCAAGTTCCTTATGCCAGAAGTAATTCAATGCTTTGAACACTCTTGATTGATCCCTTAGAAGCTTTTAGGATGATCAAAACCAGCTGGAATCCTCAGGAACAAGTATAGGCCTTTTCTTACAAAAGGGGCAAAAGTGACCAAGATAATAACTCTCTCAAATGGTGTTCCAGATGAGGGAAACCAATTGAGACAGTTTGAGGATAATATTTGGAGTGTGTTTGAGGCCTGGTTTGGTTTTGGAAGTGACTGAATCAAGACATGGCTTGAAAAATGCATAAAAGTCAAAATTTGAGGCTTTGGAGGCTGACTTTCTGATTTTGGTGTTTCAGATCACAAGTGAGTGTTTGAACTGCTTAGATATGACATATTGGATGTGTTTGGATCATGAGTTGTGGTGGAATTTCTCTCTAACTCAAAAACTCAGAGATGACTTGCAAAAGAAGGCATTTTGGCCTAAAGAGAGAGATTTTGAGGAAAGCATCAGTTGTAGTGCTTTGGTGTACTCAAACTGATCACAAATAAGCTCTATTTATAGTGTGTCATGTTTGTTTTGGTAGCAATAGTGTGTGGCAGCTGCAGCAGGTCTGTGGCCAATGGTGATCAAATGGAATCTCAAGCCTCCTCTAGCCATTGACTTGAGGTTAGAGCATAAACCTATGGTCTTTTGGTTTTTGCCTCAGTTCATGCCACTTTGATGCATCCATTGAATGCATTGAAACAAAATTAGGGTCTTGTCACTTTTTAGCCTTTTTAGGTTTGTTATGACTATATGTAGATTCTTGGACTTGGGAGGCTTAGGGATCAGATAATTCCCCTTTGATTTCATCCTCTGATGTGTCTAAATGGATGACAAGGCTTGGAGTTGTCCAAATTTGCCAAATCGAGCAAAATACCAAATTCTGCCTTGTTCATGACAGTTGGAAATGGTGATTTTGAGGGGATCATATCTCCCTGCTCAGGTTGAGTTATGGGAGGCTCTTGTACTTTTTAAAGGGCCCTCATATGATACAATCCATGTGTGATCATAGTTTGTCTTAAAACTATTTGGATCCCATTGAAAAATCCTCATGAATATTGGTGTTCAAAGTTGATAACTTAGGCAGATTTTCACTAATTGTTGAAAAAGTGTCATTTTCTTCATTTTTGTCAGTTTGATCACTCCATAACTTAAAATCTATGAAGAATTAGAGTCTGTGGCCAGCGGTTGTTCACGCGAGAGCTGCGTACGAACACTCGCCAAGATTTTGCAATCTTGTGCCTACATATCCTCATAGTGCAATGAGGAATTCAGAGCCTTCGTAGTTCAGAGCTAAGGAACAGAAGCAAGGAAGTGGTGTCAAAACCAAGAGACAGAAGAAGAGGTAAGAGCAATGGTGTTTTAACCGAGACTCGGTGGTTAACCCAAGAAAAGGAAAGTTGTCTTTACTGGGAAAAAGAAAGAAATTGGTCTTTTAACTGACAGACAGTGATTAACCAAGAAAAAGGGAAATGACTCCACTGGGGAGAGGAAAATTCAAAATTGGTTTTTTAACTGACAGGAAGTGATTAACCAAGAAAACTGGGTGTTTGAACCAAAAAGAGGTATTTAACCCACTAGGGATTCGGTATCTTAACTGACAGGCAGTGGTTAATCGAAGAAAAAATGAAATTGGTTTTTTAACTGACAGGCAGTGATTAACCAACAAAAATTGGGTGTTTTAACTAAAAGGTGATCAATCCAACATAAATCGGTGTTTTAACTGATAGACAGTGGTTAACCAAAGAAAGGGTGTTGAACCAAGAGAAAGTGTTAACCCAAAAAGGACTCGGTATCTTAACTGACGGGCAGTGGTTAACCGAAGAAAATGGAGTAGTTGATATTTTAACTGACAGGCAGTGGTTAACCAAGGAAAGAGTGTTGAATCAAGAGAAGGTTGACAACAAAAGGGAGAGAAAAGACTAGGGTAGGAATGAGTGACCAAGGATCAACTCAAGAGACACTGCGGTATGGGGATAAAGGTGACTATTCTAGGCTCAGGGTCATTCATCCCCTACCAAAAATAGTCAAAATGAGGGTAGGAATTCTCCATTCTCATTCCTTCTCTAGCACCCAAAGCGTAGTGCGGAACTGAGATTGACAGGATTAACGACGCAATTTGTACAATGCTCTAGCTTATTGCTCTGTTTTTCCGGCTCGAAACAAGATCAAGAAGAAGGGCTCTAAGGAGATCCTAAAGAAGGGAGCAGGGGCAATTAATCAATCAAAACAAATTTTTGATCAATTAATCAAAAGGGGAGAAAATGCCAATAATCTTTCAAGCTAGTTAAAAGATTGTCAAAGCAAATTTGGTAAATAATGTTGAACAAAATTAGATTTGCTCAAACAAGAACAAATGTGCATCAATTTGAAGTGCAAAACATTAACAAGAACAAGCTATCATGCATTTCTAAACCTTTTCATGTTAACACATATGCAAAAATTTGCAAAAAGTGCTTCACACATGTAGCAAAATTGCAAGATAATCAAGGAAAATCATGCAATTAATTAAGAAAAAATTATTACAAGTAGGTACTGACCAAAAACAATGGCATTGACATCAATATAAGCAAGCATGGGAAAGTATACAAAAGAAACATGCAAAACAGTCCCAAAACCGCATGAAATTGGAAAAAAAATGTCAGGTGTAACCGATTACCTGAAATGGTGTAACCGGTTATGTCACACCCTAATTTTTAACCCTAAGATTCCACCTCCTGTTACATCATCTTGCATCATTTTAGGTCAATCATCTCTGCATGACTAACCCATCTGTTTAGCTTTGTGTTGTTTGCTTTTGTTCATCTGTGGATTAGGGTTTACTCCAAAGAACCTCAAGGATTGGTCAGTCAAATTTTGAGAGCATCATTAACCAAGCAGGTTCTCACACTCCCAAGAGTCTCATCTCCATCAATTGAATATCACAAGATGGCCTCATATCAAGTTCTTCAAAGATCAAGTCCATCTGATCATGAAACTAGGGTCTTCAACCAAGGTCAACTGCAATCTTTGACTTTAGGGTCAAGACATGTGTCATACCCCAAATTTTGACCACTAAGATTCCCATCATTGTGCAAATCATCATCACAATATGGATGTACCTTTATGCCTCATCAGTCTCCTCAAGGAATTGTTGAGCATTCACTGCAATCATAATTAGGGTTTCAGGCCCTCTCAGAGTTCTTAGACAAAGGATCAATCAAGGAATGACATGATCTTCAACTTTTCTAACCTCTCATACATCTACAATGGATCAAGAGGACTCCCACTTCAAGGATTAAGCACAAGGCTGCTCCTTTCTAAGTGGATCAAGCCTCAAAATCAACAGTGTCACCAAATTAGGGTTTTGGCCGACCAGAGCCTCCAGATGGAAATTTTCCTCTGAGCATGAGCCAATGCTTCAAAGCATAACCTATGATGCTCCAAGGGACATCATAAACCCAATCATCAAGTCAATTTAGCCTCAGGGGATGCATTCATTAAAAATCAGGAATTAGGGTTTCTTCACCTAATTCACCCCTAAGTTGACTTTTGGGATAATTCATGAGCCAAGACCTCAAGAGAAGATTTAAGGGTCTCTAATGCACCACATTTATCCATTTGCAATAATGGATTGATCTAAGAAGCTTGAGCAACAAGTCTCAATTTTATCAGAGCCACAATTAGGGTTTCGAGAGAAAAGTCAATTGTAGCTTTGACTTTTGACCAGGACATGCACCCAAACCCTAGGACATTGATCAATATGCCCTATAACACCTATGAAATCAATCCATCAAGTTTGATTTAGGTCAAGGACATGATTTCCTAAAGGATTGCACAGTTTGGAATTCATCTGATAAAAAGTCAACTGTGCACAAAAGTCAACTTTGACTTTTTGAGATTTTTCATAAAAATGGTTTTTTAACCCTAAAATGATGTTAATGTATGATTGGAATCATCATTCATCAAGAAAAATCAAGAAAAGTGGGATAACTTGTAAAAGGGGTAACCATAAAAACTTAGAAAATTTTCTAAGTTATGAAATAAAGTGGCTAGGGTACCAACTTTGGAGGATCATAACTCCTAAACCACAAGGCCATTTTTTTCCCATCCAAAGCTTGATTTGTAGATCTAATTACCCTCTACAAAAGCTTAAAACTGACCTCACTCCAAATTCCCCATGGATTTTGAGTTATGGAATGATCAAAATCACAAAAAGTGAAAATGTCACTTTTTTCCAACACTTAGTGAAATTTTCACTAAGTCAGAATCTGCCTTCACTTTTTCCCAAATGTATGGGGATTTTTCACTTGGATCCAAAAGATATCAAAACCAAATATGATCAAACAGTTGTTGTATCATATGAGGGATTTCCAAAGTGACCAAGAACATCACCAAATTCCACTTGAGCCATGAGATATGACAAGGGCAATATGCCTTGCTGAAAACTGCCAAGGCTAGGCAGAATTTTGTATTTTGGCTCGATTTGGAAAAATCAGCTAATTCCAAGCCTTGTCATCATCTTGGACACATCTGAGGATCAAATCTAATGGGTACAAACACTTAGCCAAGCCTCCAAAGTTCTTGGAATAAAAAGTAGCATGTTAAACCTAAAAATCCCTAAAAGAGGGACAAGACTCCAATTTTGGATTGAAGCATTTAATGGATGCACCAAGGTGGCATGGACTGAGCTTCCTTCAACTGAATTCAATCAAGAATGATCCAACAACTATGGAACCACAACTATGTGCCTTAACCTCTTGTCAATGGCTAGAGGAGACTTGGATTCTAATTTGCCAACATTGGCCAAACCTCTGCTGCAGTTGCCATTCACTATTGATCCCAAAACAATCTTGCTCTACTATAAATAGAGCTCATTTGTGACCAGTTTGAGTAAACCAAAGCCATCAAATAGATGCTTTCCTCAAAATATATTCTTTCACTCCAATTTTGCCTTCTAAGGCAAGTCACTATCGGGTTTTGAGTTTGAGAGCTTTTCCAATCAAACGAATCACTCACACACCTCACAAACATCATATAGAAGTGATCCAAACACTTAAACAACATCTGGAACACTGATTTCACAAAATCACCAGCCAGTTGCTCAAGTTCTTGACAGATTTGTAGTTGGGGTACCATCTCAAGTTCCAGATCATTTCAATCCATTCCAAGCATCCAGACACACTCCATGGCACCTAGGAAAGCTATCCAGATCATTGGAACCTAGATGTAACACCTCTAACACAAAACATGAATACTAGCTGCAAGAGGTAAGTATGAGCTCTTCTAAATCTATGATCCATGCAATTTTTGCTGCATAATAATTTGGCCATATGTTCATAATCATGCATGGAATGTTTTCCCTCAATCAATTGCATTGTTTGAATTGTGTGTAGAATTTCTGAACCTTCATGCAGAAATTAGGGTTCTTGAGGTTTCTCTTTGATTTCTTATTCCATGTTAAAAATAAATGAAATTAAAGACCATAGACATGATCGTGAGGTTAAAACGAGTAGATTGATATGTAGATTGCATGATATAATCAAGTATTCTGTGAGATTGGATAGAAAATGCAAATCTGCAGAAACAGAGGGTGGCGCGTGTTCTTGCCCTTGTTCTTGGCGCCATTTTTTGAAAGTTTGAATATTTGAATTTTGTGATTTTATTTAATTGATTCAAAAATTAATTTCTCTTTGAGTTTTAATGATTTTGAGTTGATTCTTTTTTTAATAATTCACAAAAATGTTAAAATATTTTATTTTACCAAAAAATCCCAAAAATATTATTTATTTCATATAATTGATATTTTTGCAAAGAATTAATATTTTAATTGTTTTTGACATTTAAAATATTTTTTTCCTCCTGATTTTGTAAATTTTAATGACTTCTAATCATTTTGTAGGTCAAAACATGATTTTTGAAACATTAATCCAAGATCACAATTTGTTTTCCACATGTTAAACAATTTTTGATCATTTTAATTGAATTTATTATTCAATTAAAATGCATCTTGAAAACAAATTAGGGTTTTTGATTAATTCAACCCTCATCAAATTTTTTCAAACACTTTTGGGCCACTAATACAGTGTAAGACCCAATCCTTTGTAAAAACAAACCATCTGGGCCTCTCCTCGAGCTATAAGACCCATTCAAAATCTTTTCGGGCCTCTAATAGAGTGTAAGACCCATTCCCCTTTTAACCAAAATAATTTTGGGCCTTAGACATTGTATAAACCCCTATGTGTAAAAGAAAACCTCGGCACGATCGCCAGTAAACAAATCGTCTGGGTCTACTCTCGTGTTATAAGCCCCATCCTTTTTCCTTAAACACTTGGGCCTCTTGAAAGAGTGTAAGACCCATCCCTTTGTACAGAAAACCTTTCCTGGGCCTCAGTCACTTGTATAAGTCCCTGTACAAATTCAAAACCACAGTGCAATCACTGATAAAACCTTGGGCCTCTCCTTGAGCTGTAAGCCCCAACATCTTTTCAAAGTACTTTCTCATTTGATTTTGTATATAATATTGTTATCAAAGCTTTCTTTGTTGAACAACTAACAATACAACATGGAAGCTCTACAACCGAGTAAGTGTTTATATGCTTTCATTTACCGCTTTCATATACATATAACTGTATTGTGGGGCTGTTTCATTGTAAGTCTTCTTTCATAAACTCATATCAACTGTGTAATACTAGTATAGATATTTAGAGTTTCCCCGGCAACTACGTCTAGCACTAAGCCTTGTTGATCACTCTTAAATAGACTAAACTAGATCCCTATAGGATTACCAGATACAGTCTTCCCTCCTCTTGGGGTTAAACAATATGGAGATGTGAAAGGCAGATTCTTTTTGAACCCTTTCTCAGACTGTCACCTTTAAAAGTTGTCAAAGAAACTCTACTCCCCAGAGATGATCTTTTCTCCGTGAATGGCATCTCTTGAGTTTCTTCCAAATTCTTGAACTTACCTGGCTTAATCCATTCTCGTTGAATGGCATGTCTTGAACTTCTCAGGGTTTGGGGACCCACAGGCTTCCTAAAAGCATCCCCGCCTCCTCTTGGGCGTTGTACAAGGACCCAACGGCTTCTTCGAAGTATTCACAGCCTCCTCTTAGGCTTAGTATAAGGATTCTTCCTTCGGGAAGAGAGCCTCCTCTTGGGCTTTGTACAAATTGTCCCTCAGCTTCTTAAACATTTCCAGCCTCCTCTTGGGCTTCGTACAAATTGTCCTGGCGACCTTCTAAAGGTATAGGAACAGAAATTAGTCATCTTAATAAAACAATCTTTCAAAGAGTCTAGATCCTACCACTAGTGTTTCTCTAAGCATAAAACAAAAGATAAAACTCTAGACTTGGACAGTCTAATTTCCTTGAGTCTCGAAGGCATTCTCAAGTCCCTTTCAAAAATAGGGAAAACCCCCGCAGACTTGGACAGTCTCAACACCCCTCTGGATTTCCCATTTCCTTAAAAATAGGAAATAACCCTGATCCTATGATCAAATCCCAAAGCATAGCCTTACTTTTAATTAGTCTCTTTATAAGAACTGATTTTCTCTTTTAACCAACATACTGGACCTGTCACTCAACTGAAATAGCCATCCTTTAGCCTCCATCTCGGGCTTCGTACGAGATATAAAATCACTCTCTTGTTGAGTATAAAAGATCCTCTTGGGTCAAACAACCTTTAGCCTCTATCTCGGGCTTCGTACGAGATACCAAAAGACTCTCTTATTGAGTCAAAACCTCCTTTTGCCTCTATCTCAGGCTTCGTACGAGATACATAAACACTCTCTTGTTGAGTATAAAAGACTCTCTTGTGGGGTCAACCCTCTTCAGCCTCCGTCTTGGGCTTTGTACAAGACACAAATCACTCTCTTGTTGAGTATAAAACCTCTGGCCTCCGTCTTGGGCTTCGTACAAGACACACCAATAGACTCTCTTGTTGAGTCAAACCCATTTAGCCTCAATCTTGGGCTTTGTACAAGACAGAAAGAACATTTTCCCCGAAAAAGCCAACCTTTTAGCCTCCTCTTAGGCTTTGTCTAAGGAAAACCCCGGTAGAGACAATCAACCTTTTAGCATCAAAATCTGTGCCTCGCTCACAGTATAAAAACATCAACAAATCCTTTCCCTCTATCTAATTGCTGTAAGCGGCAAGCCTCTGGATTATTTACATCCACGCCACTGTCCTTCTTTTAGCATGAGAAATTCCTAAGGAAAGATGGCATTGCTCTAAACTGAGTTAAAGTCTTCCCCTCCAGGTTAAAAATCCCTTATAAAGGAAATTATGGCATTGCTGGATTCGCATATCCCAATTAAAGTAATTCTCCTTTATAATCAGTCACCCCTGATAAACAGACCACTTTAGAGATGACAAGTTCGCTCTAAAGTTAAAACCCTTTAGCTTCGTATCTTGGGCTTTGAACAAGATACAAATAGACTCTCCAGCTTCACATCTTGGGCTTTGAACAAGATACAAATCACTTTTAGCTTCACGTCTTGGGCTTTGAACAAGACACCAAAACACCATTTCCTCCCATAGAATAGGAGGAACTACGATCGCTCTGATTTCCCTGTTTCGGTAAACGGGAATACGTAGGCATAAGATTGAAAGAAAAATCTTAGCGAGCACACTAATCAAAAACCTAAAATCCCGTACCTTCACCCATCAACCGAAAAGCATCAGTCCTAACATCCTACCCATGAACAGTCCCAGTATTTTTCACTCTGAACAAAGTAAGAAGAAAGAGGCCCCATTACCATATAGCATCTGTAACCTAACAGACCGCTGTTTAAACTCTGTATGTAAGCAGGGTTAGTTGGAGACATCTATTTCCCTTCCTTCATCAGCTTCAATAGGATAAAAAATGAATCGACATGTAGTACCCCAAAAGAGCGACAATGCTTAAGAACCACGTCCAAAATCACTCGCTACAGAAAAGTGGCGCCCACCGTGGGGCTATCTCGTTCTTTCTTACAGTTTTAGGTAGAATCCTTGGACCAGTCATTTTCATGGCGGTGTCCACCACAGAAAAGTGGCGCCCACCGTGGGGCCGTTTTGTTTCTTTGGGATTTCACTGGGATAGGACTTTTTGTTGACTCCACTAGGATCTTAGGTCAAAAACCTTTAAAGTTGGGAAGGTACCACTGAATGGCGACTCCGCCGGGGAGCCATTTTTTGGCAGGAACATAAGATTCATAGCTTTTAAAAGTCTAGGACATTAGGACAAATATATATACTGCTTTTCCTAATTGATATCTGTGTTTATTTTTCTGCTAATGGGAATGCATGTGATGCCGCATATGGAAAAATTGAGTATACACCTAGGAAAAACCTCTTTTAGTGGTGCAGAAACTATTGGAAATGGTTGTCATGCGATACCACCCTCTTCTGATGATTCTTTGAAAAATTATCACCTAGCACGGTTCCCGGCCCGCTGGTGTTTTCTCAACAAGAATTGATGATTTTGAGAGACATGTACAAAAATCACTAGTAAACCTTTGGGATGGGTATAGCCTTGACCTCATGACAACGACCCCTTGACCCCATGTTTTTGTGTGCTGCATTCATGCATTCATTTTAAAAACATTAAATAAAGAAAAACCTTCTCTTCTAGTCTCTCTTTTTCAAATTAAACTAAGATAATGATTGCAAATGTCAGAGAAAAAGATTGCGCTCATGGATTTCGGTAGAAGGAGAACTCACAAGTATACCTTCAAGGTTCCAAAACTAGAGGATTTGAGAGGATTAGCAAGGATGATCACTAACCCTAACGCTTTCAGAGCCAAGTACGGAGGTCTGCTACCTCTGTTAAGGGTGCAAGTAATTGAAAGAATCATGGATGCACTTATTCAGTTTTACGATCCAGTTTATCACTGTTTCACATTCCCGGATTACCAGCTCGCACCAACGCTAGAGGAGTATTCTCATCTAACTGATTTACATATCACCGATCGAGCTCCATTTTCTGGACTGGAAGAAATTCCAAAGGATCAGACCATTGCAAGAGCAATTTATTTGGACGAGTCAGAAGTCAGGACTCACATTACCACTAAGGGTGGCATCTAAGGTATGCCAGCCCAATTCTTGATAAAGAAGGCCCTGTACTTTTCCAGTATAGGGAACGTGGCCGCTTTTGAAAGTATCTTTGTTTTGCTCACCTACGGGTTATTTTTGTTTCCCAACATCAATAACTTTGTAGATATCAATGCCATTAAGGTTTTTCTTATTAGAAACCCTGTGCCAACTCTGCTCGCAGATGCGTATCATTCTGTGCACTTAGGAAATTTGTACAGCAGAGCAATGATCACATGCTGTGTACCCTTGCTATACAAATGGTTTATTTCCCATTTGCCTAAGTCTGCCGATTTTTGGGATCATAAGAGTGCTTTACGTTGGTCACAGAAAATCATGTCCCTTACGAACTCTGACATAGATTGGTGCAATAGGATTTATGATGGGATCAGGTTCATTGACCGTTGTGGAAACTTCCCCAACGTACCCCTCATAGGAACTAAGGGAGGAATAAATTATAATCCAATTCTTGTTCGTCGTCAATTCGGATACCCGATGAGGCATGTCCCTTGTAATGCTCATCTGGAAGGTCTTTTCTTCAAAGAAGGAGAAAATGACAGAAACTAAAGATGGAAATAGTGCACGCTTGGAAACATGTTCATAAGAAAGGACGAGAGTCTCTAGGAAAACCAGACTGTGTCTCGGTGGAGCCTTATCTCCACTGGGTACAAACTAGAGCTTTCAAGCTAAAGATGCCTTATCCTCATCACGGAGTTCTTCCGCCATGGGAATCGGTCATGTACTTCATGACCGAAACGGAAAAACTTCAGGTTACTCTCAACAAAGTTCAACAGGAGAGGAGGTCTTGGAAGAACAAGTACCGCATTCTCAATGTGGAGTGTATCAAAATACAGCAACTGCTGAAAGATAAGGATGCTCTGATCGAGATTTTGGAGCAACATGCTGTGGATAATCAGGATGACCAAAGGAATTTGCTCACTCCTTTCACTGGGCAAAGGAATGACGACCTGAAAACGGCCCAAGAGCCCCAGTCCAAGAAAAGAAAAGTACCCGAATCAGCACCCGAGTTCTCCTCAGAGAGGACTCGGGACCCATTAGCTTAGGTTTCTGTTTCTGAATCTTGTAATTTACTGTATTTCCATTTCCGCAATCCTTTGAATTCAATAAAATGGGGTTTCCCCACTGATTGATATTTGCAATCTAATTGTCAAAGTTTATTTTGATTAAACCAAAAAACAATTAATATAATCATTGCATTCATCATTCTCGCGTAACGTATTCTTCTTACCTACGAATCTCACGTTTGTGTCTCGGTTCTAGAGTCAAACTGTCTCATTCGTACAACACTCTGGCCAATCGTCAGAAAAAGATGGATGATCTCGAGTAAGAGAACAGAGAGTTGAAAGAAGAGATCGACGCTCTGAGAGAGGATATGAGAAAGCTTCGTAAGGACATGCAAGCCATGGCAGAAGCTCAACTTCAAAGAACCGTGATCTCAGAGATCACATATATGCCTATAGTAGAGAAGTATGATCCTAGGTATCAAATGCCGAAAGATCGTCCCTGGGGCATGCCTGTCAACTATATCCTGGGAGGATATGTTCCGCCGATCACTGAAGATCAGGGAATCATAGCAGAAGCTGCTGGGCCTGAAGGTTACAAACTTCGGGAAAGCGAAGATGCCAGGGGCATACCAATAACTCCTGAAGGTTACACACTTCGGGAAGCGCCAAGATTCACTGCCATAGTAACGGTACCACCCCTTGTGGTGCACACTGTCCTGGAAGGATAGATTCCACAGATACCTTCTGGTAGAAAGGAAACTATGTTTGATAGAATGGACGAGTTCCAGGAACAGTTCTTGGAAATGCAGAAGAAGCTGCAGGCCATTCGCAGTCAGGATTTATTTGGAAAGGATGCCGCGGACCTTTGCTTGGTCCCCAACGTGAAAGTTCCGCACAAGTTCCAAGTGCCCGACTTTGAAAAGTACAAGGGTAACTCTTGCCCTCAAAGCCATTTGGTGACGTACGCTCGGTGAATGTCAGCTCAGACAGAGAATCAGGATTTACTGATTCACTACTTTCAGGATAGTTTAACCGGTGCCGCCTTAAAATGGTACATGGGTTTAAACCGTGCTACGATTAGCACTTTCAGAGATCTTGGCACTGCCTTCGTCCAACAATATAAGTACAATTTGGACATAGCACCAGACAGAGATAAACTCAGATCAATGTCGAAAAAGGACAAGGAAACCTTTAAGGAGTACGCTCAGAGATGGCGTGAAATTGCCGCTCAAATTTGTCCTCCTCTTGAAGAGAAAGAGATGAAAAAGATTTTCTTAAAGACCTTGAGCTTATTTTATTATGAGAGAATGGTTGCCAGTGCGCCCAGCGACTTCACCGAAATGGTCGGTATGGGAGTACGTCTCGAGGAAGCCGTCCGAGAAGGACATTTAGTAAAAGATGCTGGATCATCAAGTAGTGTAAAACGATACGGTAGTGCTCTCCCTAAGAAAAAAAAGCAAGATATTGGGAATATCTCTCTCGGAAAGCAAAGGCGACGTTATCAACCAGTAGCAGCTGTAACTCTTGCTATCAATCCTACGCCTATTCCTATGTATCAACCTCAAGTTGCATAGAGCCAACCTAATCAACAAAGGACTCAACAGCCTCTTCAGCAGGCTCGTCCTCCGTACAATAACCGTGCAACCCGGCCACCAGGATTTGATCCTATACCCGTGTCGTACGCAGAACTATTTTCTTTGTTACTATCCAAGGGGCATGTCCAGACTAAGTCTCCTCTTACAGTACCGAAAAATCCACCTTTCTGGTTTAAGGTGGATCAGACTTGCCCTTATCATCAAGGAGGATCAGGGTATAACATAGAGATCTGTCTCAGTTTTAAATCCGACGTGCAAAACCTTGTTAGGAGTGGGGTCTTATCTTTCAAAGATACGAATCCGAATGTTCTCACGAACCCGCTGCCTCAACACGAGAAAGCTGCAGTCAATTTGATAGAGGGAGAGTCTGACAACCTCTATCAAATTCACGATGTACTCTTATTGAAAACCAACTTGGTTAAGATGCATTGTAGAAAGAGTGGATATGGCCATGTGCCACCTCATAATTATCACCAGTGTGATATCTGCTCTAAAAACAATCAAGGATGTTCTATGGTGTAATCAGCTCTACAGGAACAAATGGATCTCGGATGGATCCAAGAGCACCGAGTTCGTGGAGTTAACATAGTTTACACGAATTCCAACGTCATTCAAAACCACGACATCCGTACGATGAATGTCAACTTGGTGGCGATACACTCAAGGCAAAGCCAGTATGATAATCAGCTGCGACATGAGTATAATTCCTGTCTGACTTGATCGGTGAACAAACAGGGATGCTCTTTTGTACAAGAGGCCCTCCAGCGTCAGATGGATCTTGGATGGATCCAGGACTACCATGATAGGAGTCATTATCAAACAACATGATTCAAATCTTTGATATTCGCTTGATGAATGTCAGCCTGGTAGAGTTACACGCTACGCAGGTCCAACTCGGTTTTCTCACTTCACATGATTATCAGAACTGCAAAGCGGGTTGCGAAAATGATCAAGGCTATGCCCTTGTCCAGGAAACACTTCAGCACCTGTTGAACCACTGGTGGCTTCCAATCTATATGGATGAAGACACCCAGCAAATTAGTATCACTAACAAAAATCCTACTAGATATCAAAGTCAGGATGTTTGGTCGATGGAAACGGACCTTGTCAGGTTACACTGTATTCAAAGCGGACGTGGTCAGGTACCACTACACAACTATGAGCGGTGTGGAGTTTGTTCAGTAAATAACCAAGGATGCTACCTCGTGCGAGCAGCCCTTCAAAGTCAGTTGGACCGCAAAGAGGTTCAACCATGTTCATGTTCTTGATCAGTCAACTATCTCGCTGATCAAATCGAGGATGTTTTCATAATCTCCGATCATCAGAGGGCTAGGGATGTTTGTGCCATCATCCCCCTACTTGATGAATTAAGATTTCCCAACTGGGAACGGATCGAAATTACGTACGATGGTCAGAAAAATCAGAAGGTTCCCATAGTCATCTATCTGCCGGGACCGCTACTGTATGAATCAACTAGGGCTATCCCTTACAAGTACGGTACAACCATAGTCGAGAACGGGAAGTAAATTTCGTTACCCTCCGTCGTGAATATTGCAGACATCAGTCGAGTAATACGGAGTGGTAGAATCTTCAACAGAGGAGTTGGAGAACCCAGTAAAGAAAAGGAACCTCAGACAGAAGTTCCCAATCCACCAGTCAGTCAATCCAGTAATCTAGACCTTTCGAAAAACGATGATGAGATGCTGAAGCTCATCCAAAGGAGTGAATACAACATTTTTGATCAACTGTTACAAACTCCTTCAAAGATTTCGGTATTATCACTTTTGCTCAGTTCAGAAGCGCACAGGGAGGCTCTACAGAAAGTCTTAGAGCAGGCCTTTGTGGAACAGGATGTAACAATCAGACAGTTCGATATCACAGTCAACTGCCAGGACGATGCTTTAGCCAGCGTACTGGTAGACACAGGGTCAGCCCTGAATGTTCTGGCGAAGTCCACTTTGATGCAATTATCATTCAAAGGCCCTCCGATGAGAACCAGCGAAGTTGTCGTCAAAGCATTTGACGGATCCAGAAAAGCAGTTATCGGCAAAGTCGACCTTCCCATAACTATTGGTCCTCACACTTTCCAAGTCACTTTCCAGGTCATGGACATCCGGGCAACATACAGTTGTTTATTAGGAAGACCTTGGATACATCAGGCTGGGGCGGTCACTTCAACCCTCCACCAAAAGTTAAAGTTTGTCCAAAACAACCAGCTCGTCACAGTTTATGGAGAACAGGCCTTGCTCGTAAGTAACTTATCATCATTTACTTGTGTAGAACCCGAGGAGGTTATTGGAACTCAGTTCCAAGCACTGTCGTTGAGCAAGGACAATCAATCCGAAGAGGGAACCTCGATTTACTCATACAAAGATGCTATCAAAGCGGTCGAGAGTACCAATACAACAGGATGGGGACAGCTAGTCATTCCTACTGACAATAAAACAAAGAAGGGTCTTGGTTTTTCTGCAACCTGTACCCAGACAGCTACTACCAACGATGAAAGTCTTCATCCCATTCAGAACTTCTTCCACAGTGGAGGTTTCCTTCAACCAGTGACTCAAGAAGTGCATACCATCAACGAGGAAGATCCCTCCGATACGGAGGAAGAATGAGAGTCCTATCTTAATGAGGACGGTTATACATCTCAGGAAGAGGTGCCTACGCCCTTTTGCTATCCCGCACAGAGTCCGAGATTTATACCCAGGTCAGACGTCGAAATGATATACGGAGATTGTGATCCGAAAGGATGTCGTGCTCCACCAAACTCATTAGAGGAGGACACTCTGATGAAGGATAACTTTGACCACAACTATTATGGCCCGATGGATGGCCGGCCAATGTGGCAGCCGTATCCAGGAGACTTGAGGCAAGGAAATCAGCCGAACAATGAAAATCAGCTGAGCATCATTGAACAGAATACTTGTGTCCCCATCATGTCATGGGATCATTATTCAGGACATTCAGAACATATCCAGTACGACGATGAATTTGCAACGTTTGCAAGACTTGAATTCATCAACTATGCTTTTCCAGAGGTCAAAGTCATTGAGAAGGATGACTCATCCAGTTCCAAAGAAGTGTGGGACACCTTGGGACAACCAAGTGGAAAATACGACTATATGGTTAAGTACACTACTCTCGAAAGCTATCGTATCAGGCTCAAAGACATCCAGCCAACTGGATGGGGAGATCTACCTGAGAGCACAAATGCTATGCAAAATGCATCAGAGGAATCCTCCTACGACAACTCTGCCTGGGAGACAGATTCCAATGATCCTGCTCCACCAGAAATCAGCGTTATTTCTGAAGACAAATCAAGGAAGGTACCTGACTTTGTGATTCACCGAGGAGTTCACCGCCAATGGGTTGTTGTCGATGTCCCGAAGATTGTTCATAAGTCAAAGTAATTGTCGTCTTTAACCTTTCACCCCGCCCAGGTGAAACAGATGTTTTGATAGGGCTCGCTTTCTGTAAATTGTCCCTCTTCGCTTCGCCCAAAGCGACAAAGTTTTGTTTTATAGGGATGTAGTTTCAAGAATCGACTTGTTCATTAATAAAATAACGTCGTTCTGTAACTTCCGCATTAATTGCTGTTTTCTCTTTTGCTTTTCTTAGCAAATGGTAATCCTAAAAGACAAAAAATAATAAAAACAAGCAGTTTCTCGAAAAGAAAATACACTGCACACACTCTTGCATTATCTCTATCTCTTCTAAAACGAATCATCATGTCATGCAGATTGCTTGTTTTAAACCCCGTTGAAACATACGATCCAATGCCTTCTCCCGACTTTGAGTTCCCGGTATTTGGGGCCGAAGAAGAAGTTAACGAGGAAATTCCAGAGGAGATCTCCCGACGACTTAGACAAGAGGAAAGGTCCATCGAACCTCACAAAGAGCCGTTGGAAACGGTCAACTTATTTTCAGAAAAATAGAGAAAAGAAATCAGGATTGGGGCACTGCTCAGTCCAATTGCCAAAGAGAGTTTAACAAAGCTTCTCAGAAAATTTTCCGATGTGTTTGCTTGGTCCTATCATGATATGCCAAGGTTGGATACCAGCTTCGTGGAACATCATCTACCGCTAAGGTCAGAATGTCCGCCAGTAAAGCAAAGGTTGAGACGGACTCACCCGGACATGGCCATCAAAATCAAAGAGGAGGTACAAAAACAAATTGACGTGGGTTTCCTCGCCACATCTGAATATCCTCAATCGTAAGCCAACATTGTACCTGTTCCCAAAAAGGACGGAAAGGTCAGAATGTGTGTCGACTACAGGGATTTGAACAAAGCAAGTCCAAAGGACGACTTTCCCTTACCACACATTGACATGCTGGTAGACAGTACAATAAAGCTCAAAGTTTTCTCCTTCATGGATGGATTCTCGGGCTATAACCAGATCAAAATGGCATCGAAAGACATGGAGAAAACTTCGTTCATTACCCCATGGGGTACCTTCTGTTACAAGGTAATGCCGTTCGGTTTGAAGAACGCCGGGGCAACCTATCAAAGGGCCATGACTACTCTGTTTCATGACATGATACACAAGGAAATCGAGGTATATGTCGATGATATGATTGCAAAATCTAAGATAGAAGAGGAGCATGTGACCCACCTGTCAAAACTATTCGAGCGTTTGAGAAAGTACAAACTCCACTTGAATCCCAACAAGTGCACCTTCGGTGTCCGTTCGGGAAAACTGTTAGGGTTCATCGTCAGCCAAAAAGGAATTGAGGTTGATCCTGACAAGGTCAAGGCCATTCAAGAAATGCCTTCTCCGAAAACTGAAAAACAAGTTAGATGATTCCTGGGACGTTTAAACTATATTTCCAGATTCATATTCCTCATGACCGCGACATGTGCGCCGATTTTCAAGTTACTCAAAAAGAACCAGGACTGCATTTGGACAGAAGATTGACAAACCGCCTTCGACAGTATTAAGGAATACCTGTTGAATCCACCGATTCTATCACCTCTAGTGGAAGAAAGACCACTGATCATCTACTTAACAGTCTTGGAAGACTCCATGGGTTGTGTGCTTGGTCAACAAGACGAAACAAAAAGGTAGGAGTCTGCCATCTATTATCTGAGCAAGAAGTTCACCGACTGTGAGACTCGGTACACTATTCTTGAGAAAACTTGCTGCACTTTGGCTTGGGAAGCCAAACGTCTTCGCCAGTACATGATTCGTCACACTACATGGTTGGTCTCCAAAATGAATCCTATCAAGCATGTTTTTGAAAAGCCTGCTCTCACGGGAAGGATCGCCCGTTGGCAGATGTTACTATCAGAATATGACATCGAATACCACGCTCAAAAAGCCGTTAAGGGAAGTGTTTTAGCCGATCATTTGGCTCATCAACCGATTGAAAATCAGGAATCAATCGGGTTTGACTTCCCAGACGAAGATGTCATGTATCTAAAAATGAAAGACTACGATGAACCGCTACCCAGTGAAGGGCCAGAACCAGGTTCCCAATGGGGACTAATCTTTGACGGAGCTGTCAATCATTACAAAAATGGAATTGGGGAAATTATCATAACACCTCAGGGTACCCACATTCCTTTCACCGCTAGACTTACGCTCAAATGTACAAATAACGAGGCCGAATACGAAGCTTGTATTATGGGTCTCGAGGAAGCAATTGATTTAAGGATAAAAAAATTGGACGTATATGGTGACTCAGCCCTGGTTATCAATCAGATTAAGGAGATTGGAACACATACCAATCAGGATTGATTCGTTACAAAGATTATGCAAGAAAGTTGCTACCTTTCTTCAACAGAATCGAGTTTCATCACATCCCTCGTAATGAGAATCACATGGCTGATGCATTAGCCACTCTCTCTTCCATGATTAGCGTAGGTCAATGGACTGACCTACCTAAGATCGACATGATGCGCTTTGAACGGCCCGCTTACGTCTTCGCGATTGAAGCAGTCATAGACGACAAACCTTGGTATCACGATATCAAATGCTTCCTTCAGAAACAAGAGTACCCACCTGGGGCACTAAGGAAGGACAGGAAAACCCTCAGAAGGCTGGCAGGCAGCTTCTTCCTGAGCGGTGATACTCTCTATAAGAGAAACTTTGACATGGTCTTGCTCCGATGCGTAGACAGACCAGAAGCAGACATGCTGATAAAAGAAATTCATGAAGGATCCTTGGGCACTCATGCCAATGGACATACAATGGCGAGAAAAATTCTGAGAGCAGGGTACTACTGGTTGACCATGGAATCCGACTGCTACAAGTACATGAGGAAGTGTCACAAGTGTCAGATATACTCAGACAAAATCCATGTACCGCCAACACATCTCAAAGTTCTCTCTTACCCATGGCCTTTTTCCATATGGGGAATCAACATGATTAGCTTGATTGAGCCCAAGGCTTCAAACGGACATCGGTTCATCCTAGTAGCCATTGATTACTTCACCAAGTGGGTCGAAGCAGTGTTATACGCTAAGGTAACCCGACAAGTGGTGGTCCGATTTATCAAAAACAATATCATTTGTCGTTATGGTGTTCCGAGCCAGATCATTACTGATAATGAATCTAACTTGAACAATAAGATGATGAAAGAGTTGTGCACAAAGTTCAAGATTGAACACCATAACTCATCTCCCTACCGACCAAAGATGAATGGAGCGGTAGAAGCGGCTAACAAGAACATCAAGAGGATTGTTCAGAAGATGGTTGTAACCTACAAAGACTGGCACGAGATGCTACCCTTTGCTCTTCACGGTTATCGCACATCTGTCCGCACTTCAACAGGGGCAACCCCTTTCTCTCTAGTATATGGCATGGAAGCAGTTCTCCCCATAGAAGTAGAGATCCCATCAATCCGAGCATTGATGGAAGCTAAGCTTACATAAGCTGAATGATGTCAAAGTCGACACGACGAACTAAATCTGATCGAAGAAAAGCGAATCACGGCACTATGCCACGGTCAGTTGTATCAGCAGAGAATGAAGAAGGCGTTTGACAAAAAGGTCCGACCTCGCGTCTTTAGGAAAACAGACCTCGTGCTCAAGAAGATACAATCATTTCTCACTGATTCCTGGGGCAAATGACCCCAAACTATGACGGCCCTTATGTGGTCAAGAAAGCTTTCTCAGGCGGTGCCCTGAGACTTGCAACCATGGACGGAGAGGAATTTGCCTACCCCACAAATGTTGATGTAGTCAAGAAATACTTCGTCTAAACTAAAAAAAAAATGTCTCGGTGGATTGAAAACCCGAAAGGGCGGTCCAGGCAAAAATTAGAGACATAATCAAAAATCATCCTGATGGATTGGAAATCTCAAAGTACAATCCAGGCAAAAGTTAGGGATAATGGCAAGTAACTACGTTCATCAGGGGCAAGTCCCTCAACAGCAGTTACACCATCAGGAAAAACTCCACACAAGGTCATCTTCGACAGAAGCTCAGGATGCCCCGAATTCAAAGTTGGTAGAAGGATAGTGGTCGTTATGTTTCAACGTAGCCCTTTTCCCTGTAAATTACCATTTTATAACTTTGTAAATACTCAGTGGAATCACGGGCTTCGCTGATTTCCATCCTATCAATAAAATTTGAGCCCTAGTGCTTTTGTTTGCAATTCTCATTTGTTTTAGCTTTACAGAATGACATTTTAATATGATTAACTATTCTTGAAATAAAACAAAAATGAATTTACTTGTAAAACTTTTTCTGCTTTTAAAATAAAAAGATGGCAATTTCTTTTGACTGTTGAACATCGAAAGAACATCAATTGCATCTCCAAAGGTGTTTGAGCCTCAAAGTGCAGAATCAAAGTGCTCATTCTAAACCAGTACGTCTGAACAAAGGATCAACTGTGTCAGAGACCTTGTTTCATCTGACACGCCTCGGCCGAGTTCTTATCTCCTAAGCCCAACCAACGTAGCTCCCCACGAGGACTACTTCTCCTAAGCAAGGCAGAATTGCTATCTTGAACCAGTGATATTTCTACATGCCCCGCTGTGGGCGAGTATCCAGTCATGTTCAACCGTTAGTTTGTATGTCGCGTCAGTTTTGTCAGCATATACATACATACATCATGCATTATTGATTTGCATTCACATTCATATTGCATCACTATCACTCCAGTCGGTATTGTCCCGTAGTGGTAGCAGTCTTCTTAATCGAGTTGTCAATTTCTTTCCTCGTCAGGAAATGTCGCGTCGAAATTATCTCTCTCCTCCAGTTTATTTCTGGATCAGAGTTGGCCCTTAACCACTTTGATAACTTGAACCTCTGAAAAACCAGAGAATCCTCAGACAAATGTCACTCTTCGCCATTGAAGATGATATCTTCGCTTTCCCGGATTAAGGAAAATCCTTAGAGAAAGTCTCACAATTAAAGACTTTTAGCAACACATTGATTTTTTCTCTCCAGAGAGTCAATGTCAACAAAGTCATCGGCACCTCAAAATTGGGGTACATCATATGGCATTTCTCTGAGAAGATCTCAAGAAAAGTATGGTGTAATGTTCCCCAAGTAGACAGCAGTCTCTCAAGAGACTCGCTCTCCCCAGTAGATTCGGCAAATGGCGTCTCCAACAGAGAAGTTTGTGCACCTCTACAACTCAGACGACTGGGTTCCCTAGCAACTCTGACATCAAAATTTTTCTATCAAATGGCATCTCCCTAGGAAAATTCGGCGAGAAGTTTGATGAAAACCGCTACGTTTATTGAAAAAAAAAACTGAGACCAGTTCCTTGGTAGGAAACCAAGAACGAGGGGAAGTTTATTTCAGCAACTGAGACCAGTTCCTTGGTAGGAAACCAAGAACGAGGGGAAGTTTATTTCAGAAACTGAGATCAGTTCCTTGGTAGGAAAACAAGAATGAGGGGAAGTTTATTTCAGAAACTAAGACCAGTTCCTTGGTAGGAAACCAGGATCAAGGGGAAGTTTATATCAGAAACTAAGACCAGTTCCTTGGTAGGAAACCAAGAACGAGGGGAAGTTTATTTCAGCAACTTAGACCAGTTCCTTGGTAGGAAACCAGGATCGAGGGGAAGTTTACCTTTTCTAAGCATCATTGCTTAGCAAAACAGAATGAATGCATAAGCTACCACTCATAACCACCATCAAAATTTCGGGTATTCCGATATTTAGTCCTCTTGCACCCCAAATGCCCGAATACCTTCGTCATTCACGCCTTCGGGTCCAAGAAGATTAAATAGGGGCATCTGTTATACCCCAAATTTTGACAACTAAGATTCCCATCATTGTGCAAATCATCATCACAATATGGATGTACCTTTATGCCTCATCAGTCTCCTCAAGGAATTATTGAGCATTCACTGCAATCATAATTAGGGTTTTAGGCCCTCTCAGAGTTCTTAGACAAAGGATCAATCAAGGAATGACATGATCTTCAACTTGTCTAACCTCTCAAACATCTACAATGGATCAAGAGGACTCCCACTTCAAGGATTAAGCACAAGGCTGCTCCTTTCTAAGTGGATCAAGCCTCAAAATCAACAGTGTCACCAAATTAGGGTTTTGGTCGACCAGGGCCTCCAGATGGAAATTTTACTCTGGGCATGAGCCAATGCTTCAAAGCATAACCTATGATGCTCCAAGGGACATCATAAACCCAATCATCAAGTCAATTTAGCCTCAGGGGACGCATTCATTAAAAATCAAGAATTAGGGTTTCTTGACCTAATTCACCCCTAAGTTTACTTTTGGGACAATTCATGAGCCAAGACCTCAAGAGAATATTTGAGGGTCTCTAATGCACCACATTGATCCATTTGCAAGAATGGATTCATCCAAGAAGCTTGAGCAACAAGTCTCATTTTCATCAGAGCCACAATTAGGGTTTCGAGAGAAAAGTCAATTGTAGCTTTGACTTTTGACCAGGACATGCTCCCAAACCCTAGGACATTGATCAATATGCCCTATAACACCAATGAAATCAATCCATCGAGTTTGATTTAGGTCAAGGATATGATTTCCTAAAGGATTGCACAGTTTGGAATTCATCTGATAAAAAGTCAACTGTGCACAAAAGTCAACTTTGACTTTTTGAGATTTTTCATAAAAATGGTTTTTTAACCCTAAAATGATGTTAATGTATGATTGGAATCATCATTCATCAAGCAAAATCAAGAAAAGTGGGATAACTTGTAAAAGGGGTAACCATAAAAACTTAGAAAATTTTCTAAGTTATGAAATAAAGTGGCTAGGGTACCAACTTTGGAGGATCATAACTCCTAAACCACAAGGCCATTTTTTCCCATCCTAAGCTTGATTTGTAGATCTCATTACCCTTTACAAAAGCTTAAAACTGACCTCCCTCCAAATTCCCTATGGATTTTGAGTTATGGAATGATCAAAATCACAAAAAGTGAAAATGTCACTTTTTTCCAACACTTAGTGAAATTTTCACTAAGTCAGAATCTGCCTTCACTTTTTCCCAAATGTATGGGGATTTTTCACTTGGATCCAAAAGATATCAAAACCAAATATGATCAAACAGTTGTTGTATCATATGAGGGATTTCCAAAGTGACCAAGAACATCACCAAATTCCACTTGAGCCATGAGATATGACAAGGGCAATATGCCTTGCTGAAAACTGCCAAGGCTAGGCAGAATTTTGCATTTTGGCTCGATTTGGCAAAATCAGCTAATTCCAAGCCTTGTCATCATCTTGGACACATCTGAGGATCAAATCTAAAGGGGACAAACACTGAGTCAAGCCTCCAAAGTCCTTGGAACAAAAAGTAGCATGCTAAACCTAAAAATCCCTAAAAGAGGGACAAGACTCCAATTTTGGATTGAAGCATTTAATGGATGCACCAAGGTGGCATGGACTGAGCTTCCTTCAATTGAATTCAGTCAAGAATGATCCAACAACTAGGGAACCACAGCTCTGTGCCCTAACCTCTAGTCAATGGCTAGAGGAGACTTGGATTCTCATTTGCCAACATTGGCCAAACTTCTGTTGCAGTTGCCATTCACTATTGATCCCAAAACAAACTTGCTCTACTATAAATAGAGCTAAATTGTGATCAGTTTGAGTACACCAAAGCCATCAAACAGATGCTTTCCTCAAAATATCTTCTTTCACTCCAATTTTGCCTTATAAGGCAAGTCACTATCGGGTTTTGAGTTTGAGAGCTTTTCCAATCAAACCAATCACTCACACACCTCACATACATCATATAGAAGTGATCCAAACACTTAAACAACATCTGGAACACTGGTTTCACAAAATCACCAGACAGTTGCTCAAGTTCTTGACAGATTTGCAGTTGGGGTACCATCTCAAGTTCCAGATCATTTCAATCAATTCCAAGCATCCAGACACACTCCATGGCACCTAGGGAAGCTATCCAGATCATTAGAACCTAGCTGTAACACCTATAACACAAAACACGATCACCAGCTGCAAGAGGTAAGCATGAGCTCTTCTAACTCTATGATCCATGCAATTTTTGCTGCACAATAATTTGGCCATATGTTCATAATCATGCATGAAATGTTTTCCCTCAATTAATTGCATTGTTTGAATCGTGTGTAGAATTTCTGAACCTTCATGCAGAAATTAGGGTTCTTGAGGTTTCTCTTTGATTTCTTATTCCATGTTAAAAATAAATGAAATTAAAGACCATAGACATGATCGTGAGGTTAAAACGAGTAGATTGATATGTAGATTGCATGATATAATCATGTATTCAGTGAGATTGGATAGAAAACGCAAATCTGCAGAAATAGAGGGTGGCGCGTGTTCTTGTCCTTGTTCTTGGCGCCAGTTTTTGAAAGTTTGAATATTTGAATTTTGTGATTTTATTTAATTGATTCAAAAATTAATTTCTCTCCGAGTTTTTATGATTTTGAGTTGATTCTTTTTTTAATAATTCAAAAAAATGTTAAAATATTTTATTTCACCAAAAAATCCCAAAAATATTATTTATTTCATATAATTGATATTTTTGCAAAGAATTAATATTTTAATTGTTTTTGATATTTAAAATATTTTTTCCTCTTGATTTTGTAAATTTTAATGACTTCTAATCATTTTGTAGGTCAAAACATGATTTTTGAAACATTAATCCAAGATCACAATTTGTTTTCCACATGTTAAACAATTTTTGATCATTTTAATTGAATTTATTATTCAATTAAAATGCATCTTGAAAACAAATTATGGTTTTTGATTAATTCAACCCACATCAAACTTTTTCACACTTTTGGGCCTCTAATAGAGTGTAAGACCCAATCCTTTGTAAAAACAAACCATCAGGGCCTCTCCTCGAGCTATAAGACTCATTCAAAATCTTTTCGGGCCTCTAATAGAGTGTAAGACCCAATCCCCTTTTAACCAAAACAATTTTGGGCCTCAGACATTGTATAAGTCCCTTTGTGTTAAAAGAAAACCTCGACACGATCGCCAGTAAACAAATCATCTGGGTCTACCCTTGTGTTATAAGCCCCATCCTTTTTCCTTAAACACTTGGGCCTCTTGAAAGAGTGTAAGACCCATCCCTTTGTACAGAAAATATTTCCTGGGCCTCAGTCACTTGTATAAGTCCCTGTACAAATTCAAAACCACAGTGCAATCACAGATAAAACTATGGGCCTTTCCTTGAGCTGTAAGCCCTAACATCTTTTCAAAGTACTTTCTCCTTTGATTTTGTATATAATATTTTTATCAAAGCTTTCTTTGTTGAACAACTAACAATACAACAAGGAAGCTCTACAACCGAGTAAGTGTTTATATGCTTTCATTTACCGCTTTCATATACATATAACTGTATTGTGGGGCTGTTTCACTGTAAGTCTTCTTTCATAAACTCATATCAACTGTGTAATACTAGTATAGATATTTAGAGTTTCCCCGGCAACTACGTCTAGCACTAAGCCCTGTTGATCACTCTTAAATAGACTAAACTAGACCCCCATAGGATTACCAGATACAATCTTCCCTCCTCTTGGGGTTAAACAATATGGAGATGTGAAAGGCAGATTCTTTTAGAACCCTTTCTCAGACTGTCACCTTTAAAAGTTGTCAAAGGAACTCTGCTCCCCAGAGATGATCTTTTCTCCGTGAATGGCATCTCTTGAGTTTCTTCCAAATTCTCGAACTTTCCTGGCTTGATCCATTCTCGGCGAACTGCATGTCTTGAACTTCCTGGGGTTTGGGGACCCACAGGCTTCCTAAAAGCATCCCCGCTCCTCTTGGGCGTTGTACAAGGACCCAACGGCTTCTTAGAAGTATTCACAGTCTCCTCTTAGGCTTCGTATAAGGATTCTTCCTTCGGGAAGAGAGCCTCCTCTTGGGCTTTGTACAAATTATCCCTCGGCTTCTTAAACGTTTCCAGCCTCCTCTTGGGCTTTGTACAGATTTTTCCGACGACCTCCTAAAGGTATAGGAACAGAAATTAGTCTTCTTAATAGAACACTCTTTCAAAGAGTCTAGATCCTACCACTACTCTTTCTCTAAGCATAGTACAAAAGATAAAACTCTTGACTTGGACAGTCTAATTTCCTTGAGTCTCGAAGGCATTCTCAAGTCCCTTTCAAAAATAGGGAAAACCCCCGCAGACTTGGACAGTCTCAACACCCCTCTGGATTTCCCATTTCCTTAAAGAACAGGAAATAACCCTGATCCTCTGATCAAATCCCAAAGCATAACCTTAACTTTAATCAGTCTCTTTATAAGAACTAATTTTCTCTTTTAACCAACATACTGGACCTGTCACTCAACTGAAACAGCCATCCTTTAGCCTCCACCTCGGGCTTCGTACGAGATACAAAATCACTCTCTTGTTGAGTATAAAAGATCCTCTTGGGTCAAACAACCTTTAGCCTCTATCTCGGGCTTCGTACGAGATACAAAAAGACTCTCTTGTTGAGTCAAAACCTCCTTTTGCCTCTATCTCAGGCTTCGTACGAGATACAAAAACACTCTCTTGTTGAGTATAAAAGACTCTCTTGTGGAGTCAACCCTCTTCAGCCTCTGTCTTGGGCTTTGTACAAGACACAAATCACTCTCTTGTTGAGTATAAAACCTCTGGCCTCCTTCTCGGGCTTCGTACAAGACACACCAACAGACTCTCTTGTTGAGGCAAACCCTTTTAGCCTCAATCTTGGGCTTTGTACAAGACAGAAATAAAATTTTCCCCGGAAAAGCCAACCTTTTAGTCTCCTCTTAGGCTTTGTCTAAGGAAAACCCCGGTTGACATAATCAACCTTTTAGCATCAAAATCTGTGCCTCGTTCATAGTATAAAAACATCAACAACTCCTTTCCCTCCATCTAATTGCTGTAAGCGGCAAGCCTCTGGATTATTTACATCCATGCCACTGTCCCTCTTTTAGCATGAGAAATTCCTAAGGAAAGATGGCATTGCTCTAAACTGAGTTAAAGTCTTCCCCTCCAGGTTAAAAATCCCCTATAAAGGAAATTATGGCATTGCTGGATTTGCATATCCCAGTTAAAGTAATTCTCCTTTATAATCAGTCACCCCTGACTAACAGAACACTTTAGAGATGACAAGTTCGCTCTAAAGTCAAAACCCTTTAGCTTCATATCTTGGGCTTTGAACAAGATATAAATAGAATCTTCAACTTCACATCTTGGGATTTGAACAAGATACAAATCACTTTTAGCTTCACGTCTTGGGCTTTGAACAAGACACCAAAAAACCATTTCCTCCCATAGAATAGGAGGTACTACTATCGCTCTTATTTCCCTGTTCCGGTAAACGGGAATACGTAGGCATAAGATTGAAAGAAAAATCTTAGCGAGCACACTAATCAAAAACCCAAAATCCCGTACCTTCACCCATCAACCGAAAAGCTTCAGTCCTAACATCCTACCCATGAACAGTCCCAGTATTTTTCACTCTGAACAAAGTAAGAAGAAAGAGGCCCCATTACCATATAGCATCCGTAACCTAACAGACCGCTGTTTAAACTCAGTATGCAAGCAGGGTTAGTTGGAGACATCTATTTCCCTTCCTTCATCAGCTTCAATAGGATAGAAAATGAATCGACCTGTAGTACCCCAAAAGAGCGACAGTGCTTAAGAACCACGTCCAAAATCGCTCGCTAAAACATGATATCAAGCCTTGGGAAATGATTCAAGACATGCAAATTTGCCCTTGGAGTCCATCAATGGTACTCAATTTGTTCAAGAGGTTGGTTTCATTGAAGATCAAGAGGCAAAGATTCATCTGATGAAAAGTCAATTATTCCTCCAAACCAGGGTTTGTCTTTTGGGAATCTTAGTCAATTAGGGCTCCCTCAAGTCATGAATAATAATAATATGTGGTTTGGGTCATAATCAATCAATAAAAATGAAGAAATTGGAGGTTACTTGCAAAAAAGGGCAACAAGGAGAAAGTTGAATTTTTTCTATGTTATGGATGATAAGTGATTTCAGGCCAACTTGCAAAGGTCATAACTCACAATCTACACATCCATTGAAGACCTCTTTCCATACTACAACTTTGTCAATGTGGGTGCATTCTTGTTAGTTCCTGGATTGGCTGGAATTTTGGTAAAACAAGGTATGTTCAATGTTGATGTCAAGGTGCTGATGTTTCAACATTGAAGTCTTAACACTGGGCTGTGTTAAGTATGTATTTGCTGAAGTTAGATGTCTGATGTCACATAGGTGATGTTGTGACATAAGATCTGCAGAATTAACAATAGCAGGCTGTGATGTTGTTAGGGTTTGCGTATTAGCTGGAATTGTGGAGAGCGAGCTGTCTCATTGGATGCGAATATCTTGGGATAGATATTTGCTGCTACATAGGAGATCTGGTGCAGATTTGTAGGAGATTTAAAAGGTTGAAGATTTAAAAAGATTTTAGGAGAAAATCTGTTTTAAATATTCAGTTTTAAATAACAAATCGGGGAGATATTGTAGCAAGTCCAAGACCAATTCAAGAAGCTATATAAAGCGCACAAGACCAAAGGAAAAAGTGACAGAAAACATTCAGAAGATCAGGAGCTGGAGGCTTAGTGTCTAGAGTTTGTTTAGAGTGCTTGTATTTACACTATTCTAGGGTTTGAATAGGTGTTGTGTTTCTGTCCTCTCTAGAAGCTGTGAAGCAATAGAGAGTGGTTGCTTGATCGAAGCTGTGAAGTAAGATCAAGGTTACTCAAAGTGGTTTCTTTGAGTGTTTGTAAGGGATTGAGTGGTGTTCTCATACCTAAGTGGTTTCTTAGGTAGGAAGTCATTAGTAGAGTATAAGTTTAGGAGATTGTCAACGGGTTGTTGAGTCTGTAAATTATATCTACAAGTAGTGAATTCCATCCCTGGCTTGGTAACCCCCAGAGTAGGTTGGTTGTAACCGAACTGGGTCAAAAATTCTTGGTGTTATTTTGCTGTTTTTGCTGTCCATTGTGCAGAGTGTGTTGTTGTGACATCGCACCTTAACATCACACGTCTGATACCAGAATTTCAATTGGTATCAGAGCAGGCATCCTGTCTGTCTCTGGGTGAGATCTAGGGAAGTTACTTTCTAGTGTAAAGATGGACAAAGAAGTTGAGGATTCGTCAACAGACCCCCTATTTTGGATGGATCCAATTATGACTATTGGAAGCAAGGATGACCACTTTCTTAAAATCCTTGGACAGTAGGACTTGGAAGGCTGTTATTAAAGAATGGAAAGCTCCTGTCATGTGTGAGAAGGATGATGCTGGCAAAGATAAAGAAGGCACCTCTAAGCCAAAGCCTGAAAAAGAGTGGACCAAGGAGGAAGATGAGCTTGCCCTTGGAAATTCCAAAGCTCTGAATGCCATCTTCAATAGAGTGGATAAGAATATCTTTAGGTTAATCAATACCTGTGAAGTTGCTAAGGAAGTGTGGGATATCTTGCAGGCTACACATGAAGGAACATCTAGAGTTAAGATGTCAAGACTTCAGCTGTTAACATCAAAATTTGAAAGCCTGAAGATGAAGGAAGATGAGACTATTCATGACTTCCACATGAGTCTTCTTGAGCTGGCCAATGCATCTAGTGCTCTTGGAGAGAAAATGTCTGAAGAAAAGCTTGTAAGGAAGATTCTTAGGTCCCTTCCTAAGAGGTACAAGATGAAGGTGACTGCTATTGAAGAAGCTCAAGACATCAGCAAGATGAGAGTAGATGAGCTCATTGGATCTCTTCAGACTTTTGAGCTTGGTTTAAATGAAGAAGAACCAGAAAAGAAGCCCAAGGGTATTGCTTTGGTCTCCACTCCTGCAGAAGATAAGGTAGTCAAAGATTCTCAGGAAGATTTGTCACAAGCCATCGCAATGCTGGGAAGGTAGTTCAACAAAGTGTTAAAAAGATGGAACAATAACTACAAGCCTAGTGTCAAGAACAGTTCTTCTGACATCAGCAAGCCAAAAGAGAAAGATGAAGAGAAGACTTCCCAGGATAGAAGTGTTCAGTGCTTTGAATGTGAAGGGTATGGACATGTCAAGAAAGAATGTCCCACATTCTTGAAGAAGCAGAAGAAGGGCATGTCAGTTTCCTGGTCTGAATCTGATAATGAAAGTGATGGTGAGTCAGCAAGGCATGCTAGAGCCTTAACAGGAACTGTTGTGTCTGATGATGATAGTGATGAAGAAATAACTTATGAGGAGCTAGCTTCTACTTATCGAGAGCTGTGTTTGAAAAGTGCTGAGATTTGTCAAGAAAACAAGTATCACAAGCAACAGATTGCTCAGCTTGAAAATGAAAAAGCTGATCGGGAAAACGAAGTTGTACTAGTTAAGTCCCAACTGGATCAGATGACAAAATTCGTTAGGATGATGAACAGTGGTACTGCTGATCTTGACAAGATTCTTCAGTCAGAGAAAGCTGCTGGAGATAAATCAGGCATAGGATATGTGGCCAGCACTTCAGGAACAAAAAGAGAGATGTCTCAACATCAACCTATGAAACAGGGTCCTACCCCAAAGAAGGTTGTTCAGCCCCAGAATGCTGAGAAGAAGAATGGTCCTCATCAGAGGAAGATGCAGCCTCAAGGAGCTAGTCACTATATCCCTCCCCAATATCACCAGAGTATGCAAGATGCCAGGTTCAAGCAGAACATGTCTCATCAGAGGTTTCAACATCAGGAAAACTGGTATGGTTATGGATACAACAATGCTGTGCCTTATTACTATGGAAGAAGGAAGCCTCATCACCATAGAAGACAGCCTAAGAGACAGCATCATCAGTACAGGAAAAGACAATTCAACTATGGAATAAGGAGACAACATTATGGGTGGCAGCCACAACATTATCAAAGTGGAAGAAGATTTAACCACTTTAGAAACGACAGAGTCAGATGCTTCTATTGTGGCAGGATTGGACATATGCAGTCCTCGTACTTCAAGCTTCACGGTTATCCTAATTCTGCTCCTCAACCCAAACAGCAAGAGGTAAGGCCTAAGGTGATGAAGCAATGGATACCTAAAGTTACCAGCTTGATAGCTCACACTTCCTTAAGAGTTACTACCAAAGATGACTGGTATTTTGACAGTGGGTGTTCAAGACACATGACTGGAGTCAAGAATCTGCTTGTGGATGTGAAACCTCAGTCTTTTGGCTATGTTACATTTGGTGATGGGATCAAAGGAGAGATAAAGGGGATTGGTAAACTAACCTGTGCTAGTACTCCCAGGCTGGAGAATGTTCTTCTTGTTAAAGGACTAACAGCTAATTTGATTAGTATTAGTCAACTTTGTGATCAAGGATTCAAAGTAGACTTCACAAAGTCTGAATGTATGGTGAAAGATGACAAAGGAGAAGTCATTATGAAGGGAGCCAGATCTAAGGACAATTGTTATCTTTGGGTGCCGCAAAACTCAAATTCCTCCACGTGTGTGCTTGCTAAAGAAGATGATGTCAAAATCTGGCATCAGAAGTTGGGACATCTTCACCTAAAGGGAATGAAGAGAATTATCTCCTCAGAAGTAGTCAGAGGGATTCCCAAACTTAGTATTGAGGAAGGAAAGGTGTGTGGAGACTGTAAAAAAGGAAAGCAGACAAAGATGTCTCATCCGAAGCTTCAACATGACACCACCTCCAAGGTATTGGAACTCCTTCATATGGATTTGATGGGACCTATGCAGGTTGAAAGTCTGGGTGGAAAGAAATATGCTTATGTAGTTGTGGATGACTACTCAAGATACACCTGGGTGAATTTCATCAAAGACAAATCTGAGGTGTTTGATGTCTTTAAAGAGCTTTGTCAAAAACTCCAAAGAGAAAAGGAGAGTAAGGTCATCAGAATAAGAAGTGATCATGGAAGAGAGTTTGAGAATAGCAAGTTTGAAGAATTTTGCTCGTCTGAAGGTATAAGTCATGAGTTTTCATCGCCTATCACCCCTCAGCAAAATGGAGTTGTTGAGAGGAAGAACAGAACTATACAAGAGTCGGCTAGAGCAATGATTCATGCCAAGAAACTACCCTATCACTTCTGGGCTGAAGCCATGAACACTGCCTGCTACATTCACAACAGGGTTACCCTAAGAAGAGGCACTTCATCCACTCTATATGAACTATGGAAGGGAAGAAAACCTACTGTTAAGTACTTCCATGTTTTTGGTAGTAGATGTTACATCCTGGCAGATAGAGAGTAGAGAAGGAAACTGGATTCCAAAAGTGATGAAGGAATATTTTTGGGGTACTCCATCAATAGCAGAGCATATAGAGTCTTCAACTCCAGGACCAAAGTAATGATAGAGTCAATCAATGTTGTGATTGATGATGAAGACAAGCAGGAAGTTGAGGATGTCATAGAAGATGTTGGAACATCAGATGAAGAAGTCTATGTAGATCAACCTAAAGGATTCACTGATCCAAACTTCCCCAATCATGTGTTCAAACTGAGGAAAGCGTTGTATGGCTTGAAACAAGCTCCAAGGGCCTGGTATGAGAGGTTGACAGAATTCTTAGTAGCAAATGGTTATAGAAAAGGAGGGATTGACAAAACTATGTTTGTCAAGGAAGAAGGCGGAAAATTAATGGTAGCCCAAATTTATGTGGATGACATTGTTTTTGGGGGGATGTCAGAGGCTATGGTGAAACAGTTTGTTCAACATATGCAATCAGAATTTGAAATGAGTTTGGTTGGAGAACTTAGCTACTTTCTTGGATTACAAGTCAGACAAATGGAGGATTCTATCTTTATTTCTCAAAGCAAATATCCTAAGAGCATAGTAAAGAAATTTGGCCTGGATAATGCCAATCACAAAAGGACACCTGCTCCCACCCATTTGAAGCTATCCAAGGATGAGAATGGAGTGAGTGTGGACCACAGCTTGTACAGAAGTATGATTGGGAGTCTACTGTATCTCACAGCAAGCAGACCTGACATTTCCTTTCCTGTTGGAGTGTGTGCCAGATATCAATCCGATCCTAAGGTGAGTCACTTGAATCAAGTGAAGAGGATTCTGAAATATGTGAATGACACAAGTGACTATGGGATGCTATATAGCCATGATTCTGGGACTGATTTAAGAGGATACTGTGATTCTGATTGGGCTGGAAGTGCAGATGATAGGAAAAGCACTTCAGGAGGCTGTTTCTTTCTAGGGAACAATCTGATTTCCTGGTTCAGCAAGAAGTAGAATTGTGTATCTCTCTCAACTGCTGAAGCGGAGTATATAGCAGCAAGAAGTAGTTGTTCTCAGCTAGTCTGGATGAAGCAGATGTTAAGTGAATACAATGTCAAACAAGATGTTCTGACACTATACTATGATAATCTGAGTGCCATTAATATATCTAAAAATCCTATACAGCATAGTAGGACAAAGCACATAGACATAAGGCATCACTTCATAAGGGATCTGGTTGAAGACAAAATTGTTACCTTGGAGCATGTAGCCACAGATAACCAGCTGGCTGACATATTCACTAAAGCCTTAGATGCAAACCAATTTGAAAAGTTAAGAAGCAAATTGGGAATCTGCATTTATGAAGACTAAATGTGCTAGAAAGGGGTTGTGGGCAGTTGGAGTTATTTTTGAAAATGTTTAGTCAACTGCCAGGTGAAGGTTGTTAAATTGTGGCTAAAAAGGGGGAGAAATAGCCAAGAGAGTCAAGAGTATCAAAGAATGCCAAATGTTGCTAGATGCTGCTGCTAAAAATAATAAAAGGTGTTTAGTTGAAAAGTGCTGATGCTGTTATTGAGGGGGAGTTTAGACTGAGCTAGTGAAGATATCATAGCATTTGAAGAGTGCAGCCAAGCAGACGTCAAAGGGGAGAAAAGTACTGCATATTGTGAACTACTGAACAGCTGTGATGCTGGTTCATATTTTTTAGGGGGAGCACCAATTGGCTGTTGTCAATAATGAAGATGGTGCTGCAGCAGATCAAGTGATGAAGCCTATGAAAATTGTCAAACTGCTACTGATGAAGAGTTCAAAATGATTGATTAAAGTTTTTCCGCTGCTGAAGTCTCTGAAGTTGCAGAGTGCAGAGATTGTTTTAGCCAAAATTAGCCAAAGGGGGAGATTGTTAGTTCCTGGATTGGCTGGAATTTTGGTAAAACAAGGTATGTTCAATGTTGATGTCAAGGTGCTGATGTTTCAACATTGAAGTCTTAACACTAGGCTGTGTTAAGTATGTATTTGCTGAAGTTAGATGTTTGATGTCACATAGGTGATGTTGTGACATCAGATCTGCAGAATTAACAACAGCAGGCTGTGATGTTGTTAGGGTTTGAGTATTAGCTGGAATTGTGGAGAGCGAGCTGTCTCATTGGATGCGAATATCTTGGGATAGATATTTGCTGCTGCATAGGAGATCTGGTGCAGATTTGTAGGAAATTTAAAAGGTTGAAGATTTAAAAAGATTTTAGGAGAAAATCTGTTTTAAATATTCAGTTTTAAATAACAAATCGGGGAGATATTGTAGCAAGTCCAAGACCAATTCAAGGAGCTATATAAAGCGCACAAGACCAAAGGAAAAAGTGACAGAAAACATTCAGAAGATCAGGAGCTGGAGGCTTAGTGTCTAGAGTTTATTTAGAGTGCTTGTATATACACTATTCTAGGGTTTGAATAGGTGTTGTGTTTCTGTCCTCTCTAGAAGTTGTGAAGCAATAGAGAGTGGTTGCTTGATCGAAGCTGTGAAGTAAGATCAAGGTTACTCAAAGTGGTCTCTTTGAGTGTTTGTAAGGGATTGAGTGGTGTTCTCATACCTAAGTGGTTTCTTAGGTAGGAAGTCATTAGTAGAGTATAAGTTTAGGAGATTGTCAACGGGTTGTTGAGTTTGTAAATTATATCTACAAGTAGTGAATTCCATCCCTGGCTTGGTAGCCCCCAGAGTAGGTTGGTCGTAACCGAACTAGGTCAACAATTCTTGGTGTTATTTTGCTATTTTTGCTGTCCATTGTGCAGAGTGTGTTGTTGTGACATCGCACCTTAACATCACACGTCTGATACCAGAATTTCAATTCTCAAAAAATGCATGGATTTCAAGTTATGAGGGCTCAAAGTTAAGAAAAACAAGATTTTGGCATTTGGTACTTAGAATTTTTCTAAGTATAGAATTTTAACTTGGAGGATGAGTTTTCAAAGCATTCTTTCTCATGGTTCTAGGCCCCAATTCATTTTCCTTTCCAGATGAAAGTTGTTGTATGTCATCTAAGCTTTCCATACATACCTAGAACTTCTCCATTGGATCAACGCAACTCAAGTTATGATGTCTTGATGTTAGAGTGATCATGATGTCCAATTTTATGAGGCTAACTCCAAGAACATTTTTCATGATTTTCCAAGATTCAAATCAACTTTCTTTCCTCATTATGTTTTTTCCTCTTGTTCCAAGCTTTCCATACATACCTAGAACTTACTCATTGGATGAAGCAATCTCAAGTTATGGTCTTACAAAGATGGTGTTCCAACGTTGCCAAAATCCATAATTTAGAAAAATTTTCTAAGTTATTCTTGACATATTGGTGGACATGTTTTCCACTCCATTTTTCTCATGGATCCAAGCATTTTTTCAAGGTGATTCAAACATGAAATTTGTTCCCTAAATTCCTAACTTTTCATTAATCCAAAGATCTAGCAATTTGGATCAAATTCCATAATATTATGATGGACCAAAGTGAGCTACATGGATGGAGAATCATGTATACCATATTGTGACACATTCATGCATATCATAAGTTTTCGTGCAACCCTCACTCCAATCCCATTTCATGCCCATGATACCTCATTCCTACCTCACCAAACATTGCCATAAGTGACTAAACCAAGTCTTGTACCATGTGCACATATTTTGAACATAATTGCCAAGAGAAGAAAAATACAAACCTCCCAAAAACTTTCACAACAAAGTGCTCCATCCACTCTCTTTCTTTGACAATTCTTGGCACACAAATAACAACCAAAAAAACCACCTCACCATACCAAGCAACTCGTACCATACCCTCACTCACTCACCATTTCATTTTTTCACAAATTTTGAACCTCAACATTAACCAAAGTAACACATGTTTTAACCATGCCTTGCCTTCATATTTAAGCTAAAAGATGAAACCCTAAATGAGAGAGCACCATATTTTAGCAACCAAGAGCCACAAACCCTCTCTCACTTTGAATTTCTTTCCTTCTTCGAATCCGCCTCTTCAAAGATTTTCCTCCATTTCCTTTGCTTGTATTAAGCTTATGAGGATCCCTAAGAGCTAAAGGAGGAGTTTAGAAGCTGGTCTACACGTGAAATCACCTCATACAAGTGCTCACCGTAGGTAATTTTTCCACTCTCTTTCCCATCCTCCTAGCATGTATTTCAACTTGTGATGTGTGTTATTGTGGACTTGAGGACATGAGGGACATGTTGGCACTCTTGTTATTTTAGTTTCATGAAGTTTCATTTTGTGACCTTGTTTTTCGTGGCCTGTTTTCATGGGTTTAGAGAGATTAGATGAAGAAACTAAGTCCATTTTTGAAACCAGCGTGAAAAATCGTGTGAGAATGACCTTTTGTTTTTTAGTTTTGATGCAATTTTTAGGGCAGCTCCGGCGAGGCCGCCAGATAAGATGACCAGAGCCCTAGCTCCAGCACCTGACCTGTCCCTCTGTTTGAATTGTTGACCAGCCTTGAGGGCGTCCACATGGTGCTTAGGTGGATGACACCTCACTTAAGTGAGCACGCATGTCATTTTTCTTTTGGTTTTTTCTGAAACTTATTTTAAATGGGTGTGGGCCTTACATATTTGATATCCACACCCCACCTTTCTGAGGTCCAAGCGCGTTTTAACACAAACCCAGTTCATTTCTAAATTTCTGATGCACCCCTCATTTCCTTTGCTTCCTTTTTTATCCTTTTTCTTTTTCTTTTCATTTTAATTTTGTTTTGATATTTTCTTCATTACAAAAATTTCCAAAAAATATATTTCAAATACATTGATGTCTTATTTATTTTGTCACGTTTTTATTTTATTTTTAAAAATTATATTTCTATTTTATTTTGATTATTTTAAAAAGAGTGTTTCCTAAAGTAATCTTAGATTAGGTTCTTGTGTTTTGATACCTTAAACACATTTGCTTAAGCCAATGTTTTGCAATGTTTGGATACATGATGTGATGATGTTTGGGTATGCTTGCTGGCCTTTGATTATGTTGTTTGGATTGACTTTCATTTGACTTTCGTGACCCTCGATTCATGCTCAACTAATTGGATACCCTATGCTTGTTGATTGATCTTGTGTGAGTATTTGTACATTTATTTTAGAAATATTTTCCACACATATTCTTAAGCATATGGCCATGAGTTAGAGCCTCTCATTTGAATTTATTTGGTCATTTCACAATTTTTCCTTGATGCCTTAAGTTAGGGTTGCTTTGAACATGATCTTGGTTTGTTTTGACCTAATCTTTTACACATGCTTCTTGTATGAATGCTTTGATGCTTGGTGTTTTTAGATGACTTGAAATACAATGTTTGAACTTCTGACTTCCCTAGTTTCAATGTTTTTTGCTTGATCGTTTGCCTGCGTTACTTGCTTTGTGTGTTTATTTCATTTTGGTGGATGACATTAAGTAATTCTTGCATGGTTCTTTGTTTATGTTTTGAGCATGATGCCCATTGAACTTTTCTTGATGACACGAGTCTTGCTTTGATTCAACATGTTTGAGTATGCTACTTCCCATCTTGATTTATGCTTTAACTTCAATGTTTAAGCCATATTGGACCTTGTTTTGTGTGAACTTGTTGTTTGTAAGTATGTGGCCATGTTTTTGATGATTGTTTGATGTCTTTGTGCTTATTTCTCAATCTTTGAAAGGTTTTGAATGTATGATTATGTAGCTACTGACCTCCTTTGGTTTCATCTTATTTCATCCCTTTGTGCTTTGTTGCTTTGATTGATAATGTTTGATTAGGGTTTCATGTCCTTATGTGCTTATGCATTCTTGTTTCTCATATGTGTTTGACATGATACTACTTGATCCATGATGTGATACTTTGTTTGACAAGTTGATTGGATGTTATATTACTTGTCTCACATGTTGATATTTATCATATATCTTTGGCTTTGACTTTTGATGTCCATCATCCATATTCTTCTGATGTTTTAGTTGCCTCTGTTATGAGTCCAAGGGAAGAACTTTTGGGTTGACTACACTGTCATGTGCATTGCATACCTTTTGCATTTCCCTATTCCTCTTCTCACTTCTTTGCTTGATCCTTATTCCCCTCTAGGTTGATCACCTTAGTGAAGGCACTTATTCCTTTCCTTTTAGACTAACACTTAGTCTTTATCCTTAGGCTAGTTTCTCTTAGGATGTCTTCAACTTTAGATAACCTACAATTAGGTTTCATTCTTCTCCCATGAGAGAATTAGACACGAGTCATCCCTAGTTGAGATGTAATTCTCTTACCCCATGACATAGTTGAGAAGGATGTTGATTTCTTTTCCACTTGAGAGAGGTATGTGGCATACTCATCGATTATATATCCGAATCAGAGCCCTTCTCTTAATGTGAAGTAAAGATCCGTCTTCCACATGTTTGTGGTGGTCTAAGTTGAGTATTCTCCTTAAAATGACAACTTGTCTCTTCTCCTAAAACCAACCAATAACCTTTCTTTACCCTTAGTGAGGGGAGCTATTAATGCTCTGATTCTTTTTAGTCAATATGCGATGTCTTTGCAAGCATACTTAGGAATAGTACCTTAGGTATTCCTTTTTCTTTACCCTTAGCAAACAATTAAAAAATAACACAATAAGACAAGAGGTTCCTATAGAGTACTATAGATACTTAGGAAGCTAGCACCTTCCCTAGGTATAACCAACCCCCAAACTTTAGATTCTCGTTTACTTTGTATTACATTGCATGTTTTGGGTTATTCGTTCTTTTTCCCTTCCCTTGGATAAATTAAAGATCGGGGGTGAATTATGATTTGTGATTCAAGTTAATTCAATAGCTTGATATCTGATTCTCACCACGACAGAAATGGCGACTTCACCGAGGATTTTTGAGTTTATGCTCCCCTAAGAGGGTTACACCTAACTTGTTTTTTATGTGCTATTTGTTGTATATCTGCATACTTGTGTATATCTGTATATTTGTTATTATCTGCTTGGGTTTTTCTATGTGCAGGGTTGTTACCTTGAGTGGTGAGATAAGTCCTAACCCGGACTTGAGTGCACTTATGATAGGATGGAGGGTATAGTCAAGGAAAATTCGAGGGAGTTTAATCCCAAAGGATTTTACTTGAGAACCCCCGCTTAGTTTAGGCCCTCTTGGGAGTAGTAGTGTTTAACTAGTCATCGTGAATGCACTATTACTTTCGACCTAGGAGTCTGTGATACTGAAGACCTTTAGATCACCTTTTTACCCCAATTTAGCCTTGTAAGGATGTAGTGCGATGACTACGAGGGTGTAAACCTAAAGTAGTTGATACGCGATACTACACTCAGACGAGACTCTCTTGAGAATATTATTGGTTCCTGAGTTAATTGGTGTGCCGATAATATCCGAAAGATGGGTTGTTGACTCTGGGCACTGTTTAGAACCCTGTTCTGCAGAGATGAAAAAACCTAGTACACACCTATGGGTTGGGTAGACCATTGCCTCCATGACTACGTTCCTCAAATCTAGGGTTTTTTTTGTCTATGTGCATATATGTGTATTTGTGAATACGTGTATACCCGTGTTTGTGCATACATACATCTCATTCATGCATCTTTTCTAACCCATTTCAAGGAACTTGAAGTTGTTTTGTAGAGTTTGTAATATGGATTTTGGGAGGAGAAGAACCCAAAAGTACACATTCAAGAGTCCAAAACTAGAGATCTTGAGGAAACTAGGAGGCCTTGTAGAAGACCCTTTGGGATTCAGAGACAGATATGGAAGACTTCTACCATTGTTGAAGGTTAACATGGTATATGGTTTGTTGGATATTCTGGTGCAGTTCTACGACCCTGTGTATCATTGTTTCACGTTTCCAGACTATCAGTTGCTGCCTACTTTGGAGGAATACTTAGCTTTGATGGAGTTCCATATCACTTCTCATCCACCATTCTCTGGGTTGGAAGACATACCAAGTGAGAAAGAGATTGCTGAAGCAACACTCCTGAAGTTGTCTGAGGTTCAAAACAACATGACCACCAAGGGAGGGCTCCCTGGCATGATTGCCAAGTTTTTAATAGAGAAGGCTCAACATCACGCTAACAAGAAGAATAAAAAAGCTTTTGAAGCTATTCTAGCTCTATTGATCTATGGATTGTTTCTGTTCCCGAACATTAATGGCTTTGTTGGTATGAATTTAATCAAAATATTTTTGCTCAATAATCCAGTCCACACTCTTTTTGCGGGTGCTTATCACTCAATTCATCTGAGGAACTTCCATGAAGGGAGCCTAATCACATGCTATGCTACACTCCTCTACAAGTGGTTAATTTCATGCTTGCGAGGTTAGTAACCTTTTGGGATATGAATGATGGCTTCATGTGGTCCAAGAAAATCATATCGCTCACTCATTCAGCCATTGAGTGGTATGATCCAATATATGGGGGAGTTGTCATGATCCATAGCTGTGGGGAGTTCCCTAACGTGCCTCTTCTTGGCACTAAAGGATGCATCAACTACAACCATGTCCTTTCTCGTCGTCAGCTTGGATACCCGATGAAGGAGAGACCCAATCCTATTTATTTGGTAGGACTTTTCCTTAAGGATGGAGAAAAAACTGAGCTCAAGGCTAAAATCGTGCACGCCTGGCGTCAATGAAGATGGCTGGTTTATACCTGAGTGAATTGCACACTCAAAGATAACACAGAGTCGCCACCAAACTTTATTTAGTCCCGAAGGACAGGGAAAATATCGATAAAACCCAAGGGGAAGAGAAACGGGAACGGGGGTCGGTTATGCGAAAGGAAGGTACCATCACCTAACGCATTCGTTGTACTCGACGGGAATCCTTTCGCTTGCTTATAGGCTTGGATGGATTATCTATCTAAAGGCTTCTAGCTAAAAGAAAAGGAGAGAGAAAAGAAGGGAGAAAGAAAGAAAAGAAAGTGCTCGCGGAGGATTGGGGCCCTCGTGCCTACGTACCCTCATAGTGCAATGAGGAAATCAGAGCGTCGTAGTTCATGGAACTAGGGGACAGAAAGGAAAAGAAGAAGGAAAGAAGGGTGGAAGTGTGCTCGCCAAGATCATCACGATCTCGTGCCTACGTATCATACATTCAAAAGAATGCAGAATCAGAGCTTCCATAATTCGGGGAACCAAACGGAAAACAAAACAAGAAAGAGATAGGTGGTGTCAAAAAACAAGAGTAAGAGTGAAAGAAAACTCTACTGGGGAAAAGCCGAACAGTAAGAGCGATTGCACAAGAAACTAGAAAAGGAATGGTGTCACAACAAGGAATGAAAGAAACTCCGCTGGGGATAACAAAGAGGATTGGTGTCGAAACCATGAAAGTAAGAGTAAAATGAATAGAAAGGACTCCACTGGGGAAGAAAATAAAGAACTGCTAGGGACAGAGGGTAAGCAACCCTATTGAGAAACAATATACCTTAAACACGTTTGCTTAAGCCAATGCTTTGCAATGTTTGGATACATGATGTGATGATGTTTGGGTATGCTTGATGGCCTTTGATTATGTTATTTGGATTGACTTTCATTTGACTTTCGTGACCCTCGATTCATGCTCAACTAATTGGATACCCTATGCTTGTTGATTGATTTTGTGTGAGTATTTGTACATTTCTTTTAGAAATATTTTCCACACATATTCTTAAGCATATGGCCATGAGGTAGAGCCTCTCATTTGAATTTATTTGGTCATTTCACCATTTTTCCTTGATGCCTTAAGTTAGGGTTGCTTTGAACATGATCTTGGTTTGTTTTGACCTAATCTTTTAGACATGCTTCTTGTATGAATGCTTTGATGCTTGGTGTTTTTAGATGACTTGAAATACCATGTTTGAACTTCTGACTTCCCTAGTTTCAATGTTTTTTGCTTGATCGTTTGCCTCCTTTACTTGCTTTGTGTGTTTATTTCATTTTGGTGGATGACATTAAGTAATGCTTGCATGGTTCTTTGTTTATGTTTTGAGCATGATGCCCATTGAACTTTTCTTGATGACACGAGTCTTGCTTTGATTCAACATGTTTGAGTATGCTACTTCCCATCTTGATTTATGCTTTAACTTCAATGTTTGAGCCATATTAGACCTTGTTTTGTGTGAACTTGTTGTTTGTAAGTATGTGGCCATGTTTTTGATGATTGTTTGATGTCTTTGTGCTTATTTCTCAATCTTTGAAAGGTTTTGAATGTATGATTATGTAGCTACTGACCTCCTTTGGTTTCATCTTATTTGATCCCTTTGTGCTTTGATGCTTTGATTGATAATGTTTGATTAGGGTTTCATGTCCTTATGTGCTTATGCATTCTTGTTTCTCATATGTGTTTGACATGATACTACTTGATCCATGATGTGATACTTTGTTTGGCAAGTTGATTGGATGTTATATTACTTGTCTTACATGTTGATATTTATCATATATCTTTGGCTTTGACTTTTGATGTCCATCATCCACATTCTTCTGATGTTTTAGTTGCCTCTGTTATGAGTCCAAGGGAAGAACTTTTGGGTTGACTACACTATCATGTGCATTGCATACCTTTTGCATTTCCCTATTCCTCTTCTCACTTCTTTGCTTGATCCTTATTCCCCTCTAGATTGATCACCATAGTGAAGGCACTTATTCCTTTCCTTTTAGACTAACACTTAGTCTTTATCCTTAGGCTAGTTTCTCTTAGGATGTCTTCAACTTTAGATAACCTACAATTAGGTTTCATTCTTCTCCCATGAGAGAATTAGACACGAGTCATCCCTAGTTGAGATGTAATTCTCCTACCCCATGACATAGTTGAGAAGGATGTTGATTTCTTTTCCACTTGAGAGAGGTATGTGGCATACTCATCGATTATATATCCGAATCAGAGCCCTTCTCTTAACGTGAAGTAAAGATTCGTCTTCCACATGTTTGTGGTGGTCTAAGTTGAGTATTCTCCTTAAGATGACAACTTGTCTCTTCTCCTAAAACCAACCAATAACCTTTCTTTACCCTTAGTGAGGGGAACTATGAATGCTCTGATTCTTTTTAGTCAATATGCAATGTCTTTGCAAGCATACTTAGGAATAGTACCTTAGGTATTCCTTTTTCTTTACCCTTAGCAAACAATTAAAAAATAACACAATAAGACAAGAGGTTCCTATAGAGTACTATAGATACTTAGGAAGCTAGCACCTTCCCTAGGTATAACCAACCCCCAAACCTTAGATTCTCGTTTACTTTGTATTACATTGCATGTTTTGGGTTATTCGTTCTTTTTCCCTTCCCTTGGATAAATTAAAGATCGGGGGTGAATTATGATTTGTGATTCAAGTTAATTCAATAGCTTGATATCTGATTCTCACCGCGACAGAAATGGCGACTTCACCGAGGATTTTTGAGTTTATGCTCCCCTAAGAGGGTTACACCTAACTTATTTTTTATGTGCTATTTGTTGTATATCTGCATACTTGTGTATATCTGTATATTTGTTATTATCTGCTTGGCTTTTTCTGTGTGCAGGGTTGTTACCTTGAGTGGTGAGATAAGTCCTAACCCGGACTTGAGTGCACTTATGATAGGATGGTGGGTATAGTCAAGGAAAATTCGAGGGAGTTTAATCCCAAAGGAGTTTACTTGAGAACCCCCGCTTAGTTGAGGCCCTCTTGGAAGTAGTAGTGTTTAATTAGTCATCGTGAATGCACTATTACTTTCGACCTAGGAGTCTGTGATACTGAAGACCTTTAGATCACCTTTTTACCCCAATTTAGCCTTGTTAGGATGTAGTGCGATGACTACGAGGGTGTAAACCTAAAGTAGTTGATACGCGATACTACACTCAGACGAGACTCTCTTGAGAATATTATTGGTTCCTGAGTTAATTGGTGTGCCGATAATATCCGAAAGATGGGTTGTTGACTCTGGGCACTGTTTAGAACCCTGTTCTGCAGAGATGAAAAAACCTAGTACACACCTATGGGTTGGGTAGACCATTGGCTCCATGACTACCTTCCTCAAATCTAGGGTTTTTTTGTCTATGTGCATATATGTGTATTTGTGAATACGTGTATACTCGTGTTTGTGCATACATACATCTCATTCATGCATCTTTTCTAACCCATTTCAAGGAACTTGAAGTTGTTTTGTAGAGTTTGTAATATGGATTTTGGGAGGAGAAGAACCCAAAAGTACACATTCAAGAGTCCAAAACTAGAGATCTTGAGGAAACTAGGAGGCCTTGTAGAAGACCCTTTGGGATTCAGAGACAGATATGGAAGACTTCTACCATTGTTGAAGGTTAACATGGTATATGGTTTGTTGGATATTCTGGTACAGTTCTACGACCCAGTGTATCATTGTTTCACGTTTCCATACTATCAGTTGCTGCCTATTTTGGAGGAATACTTAGCTTTGATGGAGTTCCATATCACTTCTCATCCACCATTCTCTGGGTTGGAAGACATACCAAGTGAGAAAGAGATTGCTGAAGCAACACTCCTGAAGTTGTCTGAGGTTCAAAACAACATGACCACCAAGGGAGGGCTCCCTGGCATGATTGCCAAGTTTTTGATAGAGAAGGCTCAACAACACGCTAACAAGAAGAATCAAAAAGCTTTTGAAGCTATTCTAGCTCTATTGATCTATGGATTGTTTATGTTCCCGAACATTAATGACTTTGTTGGTATGAATTTAATCAAAATATTCTTGCTCAATAATCCAGTCCACACTCTTTTTGCGGGTGCTTATCACTCAATTCATCTGAGGAACTTCCATGAAGGGGGCCTAATCACATGCTGTGCTACACTCCTCTACAAGTGGTTAATTTCATTCTTGGCGAGGTCAGTAACCTTTTGGGACATGAATGATGGCTTCATGTGGTCCAAGAAAATCATGTCGCTCACTCATTCAGCCATTGAGTGGTATGATCCAATATATGGGGGAGTTGTCATGATCCATAGCTGTGGGGAGTTCCCTAACGTGCCTCTTCTTGGCACTAAAGGATGCATCACCTACAACCATGTCCTTTCTCGTCGTCAACTTGGATACCCGATGAAGGAGAGACCCAATCCTATTTATTTGGTAGGACTTTTCCTTAAGGATGGAGAAAAAACCGAGCTCAAGGCTAAAATCGTGCACGCCTGGCGTCACTGAAGATGGCTGGTTTATACCTGAGTGAATTGCACACTCAAAGATAACACAGAGTCGCCACCAAACTTTATTTAGTCCCGAAGGACAGGGAAAATATCGATAAAACCCAAGGGGAAGAGAAACGGGAACGGGGGTCGGTTATGCGAAAGGAAGGTACCATCACCTAACGCATTCGTCGTACTCGACGGGAATCCTTTCGCTTGCTTATAGGCTTGGATGGGTTATCTATCTAAAGGCTTCTAGCTAAAAGAAAAGGAGAGAGAAAAGAAGGGAGAAAGAAAGAAAGAAAAGAAAGTGCTCGCGGAGGATTGGGGCCCTCGTGCCTACGTACCCTCATAGTGCAATGAGGAAATCAGAGCGTCGTAGTTCATGGAACTAGGGGACAGAAAGGAAAAGAAGAAGGAAAGAAGGGTGGAAGTGTGCTCGCCAAGATCATCACGATCTCGTGCCTACGTATTATACATTCAAAAGAATGCAGAATCAGAGCTTCCATAGTTCGGGGAACCAAATGGAAAACAAAACAAGAAAGAGATATGTGGTGTCAAAAACCAAGAGTAAGAGTGAAAGAAAGCTCTACTGGGGAAAAGCCGAACAGTAAGAGCGATTGCACAAGAAACTAGAAAAGGAATGGTGTCACAACAAGGAATGAAAGAAACTCCGCTGGGGATAACAAAGAGGATTGGTGTCGAAACCATGAAAGTAAGAGTAAAATGAATAGAAAGGACTCCACTGGGGAAGAAAATAAAGAACTGCTAGGGACAGAGGGTAAGCAACCCTATTGAGAAACAATATACCTTAAACACGTTTTCTTAAGCCAATGTTTTGCAATGTTTGGATACATGATGTGATGATGTTTGGGTATGCTTGCTGGCCTTTGATTATGTTATTTGGATTGACTTTCATTTGACTTTCGTGACCCTCGATTCATGCTCAACTAATTGGATACCCTATACTTGTTGATTGATCTTGTGTGAGTATTTGTACATTTATTTTAGAAATATTTTCCACACATATTCTTAAGCATATGGCCATGAGGTAGAGCCTCTCATTTGAATTTATTTGGTCATTTCACCATTTTTCCTTGATGCCTTAAGTTAGGGTTTGCTTTGAACATGATCTTGGTTTGTTTTGACCTAATCTTTTAGACATGCTTCTTGTATGAATGCTTTGATGCTTGGTGTTTTTAGATGACTTGAAATACCATGTTTGAACTTCTGACTTCCCTAGTTTCAATGTTTTTTGCTTGATCGTTTGCCTCCTTTACTTGCTTTGTGTGTTTATTTCATTTTGGTGGATGACATTAAGTAATGCTTGCATGGTTCTTTGTTTATGTTTTGAGCATGATGCCCATTGAACTTTTCTTGATGACACGAGTCTTGCTTTGATTCAACATGTTTGAGTATGCTACTTCCCATCTTGATTTATGCTTTAACTTCAATGTTTGAGCCATATTAGACCTTGTTTTGTGTGAACTTGTTGTTTGTAAGTATGTGGCCATGTTTTTGATGATTGTTTGATGTCTTTGTGCTTATTTCTCAATCTTTGAAAGGTTTTGAATGTATGATTATGTAGCTACTGACCTCCATTGGTTTCATCTTATTTGATCCCTTTGTGCTTTGATGCTTTGATTGATAATGTTTGATTAGGGTTTCATGTCCTTTTGTGCTTATGCATTCTTGTTTCTCATATGTGTTTGACATGATACTACTTGATCCATGATGTGATACTTTGTTTGACAAGTTGATTGGATGTTTTATTACTTGTCTCATATGTTGATATTTATCATATATCTTTGGCTTTGACTTTTGATGTCCATCATCCACATTCTTCTGATGTTTTAGTTGCCTCTGTTATGAGTCCAAGGGAAGAACTTTTGGGTTGACTACACTGTCATGTGCATTGCATACCTTTTGCATTTCCCTATTCCTCTTCTCACTTCTTTGCTTGATCCTTATTCCCCTCTAGGTTGATCACCTTAGTGAAGGCACTTATTCCTTTACTTTTAGACTAACACTTAGTCTTTATCCTTAGGCTAGTTTCTCTTAGGATGTCTTCAAATTTAGATAACCTACAATTAGGTTTCATTCTTCTCCCATGAGAGAATTAGACACGAGTCATCCCTAGTTGAGATGTAATTCTCCTACCCCATGACATAGTTGAGAAGGATGTTGATTTCTTTTCCACTTGAGACAGGTATGTGGCATACTCATCGATTATATATCCGAATCAGAGCCCTTCTCTTAACGTGAAGTAAAGATCTGTCTTCCACATGTTTGTGGTGGTCTAAGTTGAGTATTCTCCTTAAGATGACAACTTGTCTCTTCTCCTAAAACTAACCAATAACCTTTCTTTACCCTTAGTGAGGGGAACTATGAATGCTCTGATTCTTTTTAGTCAATATGCGATGTCTTTGCAAGCATACTTAGGAATAGTACCTTAGGTATTCCTTTTTCTTTACCCTTAGCAAACAATTAAAAAATAACACAATAAGACAAGAGGTTCCTATAGAGTACTATAGATACTTAGGAAGCTAGCACCTTCCCTAGGTATAACCAACTCCCAAACCTTAGATTCTCGTTTACTTTGTATTACATTGCATGTTTTGGGTTATTCGTTCTTTTTCCCTTCCCTTGGATAAATTAAAGATCGGGGGTGAATTATGATTTGTGATTCAAGTTAATTCAATAGCTTGATATCTGATTCTCACCGCGACAGAAATGGCGACATCACCAAGGATTTTTGAGTTTATGCTCCCCTAAGAGGGTTACACCTAACTTTTTTTTTATGTGCTATTTGTTGTATATCAGCATACTTGTGTATATCTGTATATTTGTTATTATCTGCTTGGGTTTTTCTGTGTGCAGGGTTGTTACCTTGAGTGGTGAGATAAGTCCTAACCCGGACTTGAGTGCACTTATGATAGGATGGTGGGTATAGTCAAGGAAAATTCGAGGGAGTTTAATCCCAAAGGAGTTTACTTGAGAACCCCCGCTCAGTTGTGGCCCTCTTGGGAGTCGTAGTGTTTAACTAGTCATCGTGAATGCACTATTACTTTCGACCTAGGAGTCTGTGATACTGAAGACCTTTAGATCACCTTTTTACCCCAATTTAGCCTTGTTAGGATGTAGTGCGATGACTACGAGGGTGTAAACCTAAAGTAGTTGATACGCGATACTACACTCAGACGAGACTCTCTTGAGAATATTATTGGTTCCTGAGTTAATTGGTGTGCCGATAATATCCGAAAGATGGGTTGTTGACTCTGGGCACTGTTTAGAACCCTGTTCTGCAGAGATGAAAAAACCTAGTACACACCTATGGGTTGGGTAGACCATTGGCTCCATGACTACGTTCCTCAAATCTAGGGTTTTTTTTGTCTATGTGCATATATGTGTATTTGTGAATACGTGTATACCCGTGTTTGTGCATACATACATCTCATTCATGCATCTTTTCTAACCCATTTCAAGGAACTTGAAGTTGTTTTATAGACTTTGTAATATGGATTTTGGGAGGAGAAGAACCCAAAAGTACACATTCAAGAGTCCAAAACTAGAGATCTTGAGGAAACTAGGAGGCCTTGTAGAAGACCCTTTGGGATTCAGAGACAGATATGGAAGACTTCTACTATTGTTGAAGGTTAACATGGTATATGGTTTGTTGGATATTCTGGTGCAATTCTACGACCCAGTGTATCATTGTTTCACGTTTCCAGACTATCAGTTGCTGCCTATTTTGGAGGAATACTTAACTTTGATGGAGTTCCATATCACTTCTCATCCACCATTCTTTGGGTTGGAAGACATACCAAGTGAGAAAGAGATTGCTGAAGCAACACTCCTGAAGTTGTCTGAGGTTTAAAACAACATGACCACCAAGGGAGGGCTCCCTGGCATGATTGCCAAGTTTTTGATAGAGAAGGCTCAACATCACGCTAACAAGAAGAATCAAAAAGCTTTTGAAGCTATTCTAGCTCTATTGATCTATGGATTGTTTCTGTTCCCGAACATTGATGACTTTGTTGGTATGAATTTAATCAAAATATTCTTGCTCAATAATCCAGTCCACACTCTTTTTGCGGGTGCTTATCACTCAATTCATCTGAGGAACTTCCATGAAGGGGGCCTAATCACATGCTGTGCTACACTCCTCTACAAGTGGTTAATTTCATGCTTGTCGAGGTCAGTAACCTTTTGGGACATGAATGATGGCTTCATGTGGTCCAAGAAAATCATGTCGCTCACTCATTCAGCCATTGAGTGGTATGATCCAATATATGGGGGAGTTGTCATGATCCATAATTGTGGGGAGTTCCCTAACGTGCCTCTTCTTGGCACTAAAGGATGCATCAGCTACAACCATGTCCTTTCTCTTCGTCAGCTTGGATACCCGATGAAGGAGAGACCCAATCCTATTTATTTGATAGGACTTTTCCTTAAGGATGGAGAAAAAACCGAGCTCAAGGCTAAAATCTTGCACGCCTGGCGTCATTGAAGATGGTTGGTTTATAGCTGAGTGAATTGCACACTCAAAGATAACACAGAGTCGCCACCAAACTTTATTTAGTCCCAAAGGACAGGGAAAATATCGATAAAACCCAAGGGGAAGAGAAACGGGAACGGGGGTCGGTTATGCGAAAGGAAGGTACCATCACCTAACGCATTCGTCGTACTCGACGGGAATCCTTTCGCTTGCTTATAGGCTTGGATGGGTTATCTATCTAAAGGCTTCTAGCTAAAAGAAAAGGAGAGAGAAAAGAAGGGAGAAAGAAAGAAAGAAAAGAAAGTGCTCGCGGAGGATTGGGGCCCTCGTGCCTACGTACCCTCATAGTGCAATGAGGAAATCAGAGCGTCGTAGTTCATGGAACTAGGGGACAGAAAGGAAAAGAAGAAGGAAAGAAGGGTGGAAGTGTGCTCGCCAAGATTATCAAGATCTCATGCCTACGTATCATACATTCAAAAGAATGCAGAATCTGAGCTTCCATAGTTCGGGGAACCAAACGGAAAACAAAACAAGAAAGAGATAGGTGGTGTCAAAAACCAAGAGTAAGAGTGAAAGAAAACTCTATTGGGGAAAAGCCGAACAGTAAGAGCGATTGCACAAGAAACTAGAAAAGGAATGGGGTCACAACAAGGAATGAAAGAAACTCCGCTGGGGATAACAAAGAGGATTGGTGTCGAAATCATGAAAGTAAGAGTAAAATGAATAGAAAGGACTCCACTGGGGAAGAAAATAAAGAACTGCTAGGGACAGAGGGTAAGCAACCCTATTGAGAAACAATATACCTTAAACACGTTTGCTTAAGCCAATGTTTTGCAATGTTTGGATACATGATGTGATGATGTTTGGGTATGCTTGATGGCCTTTGATTATGTTATTTGGATTGACTTTCATTTGACTTTCGTGACCCTCGATTCATGCTCAACTAATTGGATACCCTATGCTTGTTGATTGATTTTGTGTGAGTATTTGTACATTTCTTTTAGAAATATTTTCCACACATATTCTTAAGCATATGGCCATGAGGTAGAGCCTCTCATTTGAATTTATTTGGTCATTTCACCATTTTTCCTTGATGCCTTAAGTTAGGGTTGCTTTGAACATGATCTTGGTTTGTTTTGACCTAATCTTTTAGACATGCTTCTTGTATGAATGCTTTGATGCTTGGTGTTTTTAGATGACTTGAAATACCATGTTTGAACTTCTGACTTCCCTAGTTTCAATGTTTTTTGCTTGATCGTTTGCCTCCTTTACTTGCTTTGTGTGTTTATTTCATTTTGGTGGATGACATTAAGTAATGCTTGCATGGTTCTTTGTTTATGTTTTGAGCATGATGCCCATTGAACTTTTCTTGATGACACGAGTCTTGCTTTGATTCAACATGTTTGAGTATGCTACTTCCCATCTTGATTTATGCTTTAACTTCAATGTTTGAGCCATATTGGACCTTGTTTTGTGTGAACTTGTTGTTTGTAAGTATGTGGCCATGTTTTTTATGATTGTTTGATGTCTTTGTGCTTATTTCTCAATCTTTGAAAGGTTTTGAATGTATGATTATATAGCTACTGACCTCCTTTGGTTTCATCTTATTTGATCCCTTTGTGCTTTGATGCTTTGATTGATAATGTTTGATTAGGGTTTCATGTCCTTATGTGCTTATGCATTCTTGTTTCTCATATGTGTTTAACATGATACTACTTGATCCATGATGTGATACTTTGTTTGACAAGTTGATTGGATGTTATATTACTTGTCTCACATGTTGATATTTATCATATATCTTTGGCTTTGACTTTGATGTCCATCATCCACATTCTTCTGATGTTTTAGTTGCCTCTGTTATGAGTCCAAGGGAAGAACATTTGGGTTGACTACACTGTCATGTGCATTACATACCTTTTGCATTTCCCTATTCCTCTTCTCACTTCTTTGCTTGATCCTTATTCCCCTCTAGGTTGATCACCTTAGTGAAGGCACTTATTCCTTTCCTTTTAGACTAACACTTAGTCTTTATCCTTAGGCTAGTTTCTCTTAGGATGTCTTCAACTTTAGATAACCTACAATTAGGTTTCATTCTTCTCCCATGAGAGAATTAGACACGAGTCATCCCTAGTTGAGATGTAATTCTCCTACCCCATGACATAGTTGAGAAGGATGTTGATTTCTTTTCCACTTGAGAGAGGTATGTGGCATACTCATCGATTATATATTCGAATCAGAGCCCTTCTCTTAACGTGAAGTAAAGATCCGTCTTCCACATGTTTGTGGTGGTCTAAGTTGAGTATTCTCTTTAAGATGACAACTTGTCTCTTCTCCTAAAACCAACCAATAACCTTTCTTTACCCTTAGTGAGGGGAACTATGAATGCTCTGATTCTTTTTAGTCAATATGCGATGTCTTTGCAAGCATACTTAGGAATAGTACCTTAGATATTCCTTTTTCTTTACCCTTAGCAAACAATTAAAAAATAACACAATAAGACAAGAGGTTCCTATAGAGTACTATAGATACTTAGGAAGCTAGCACCTTCCCTAGGTATAACCAACTCCCAAACCTTAGATTCTCGTTTACTTTGTATTACATTGCATGTTTTGGGTTATTCGTTCTTTTTCCCTTCCCTTGGAAAAATTAAAGATCGGGGGTGAATTATGATTTGTGATTCAAGTTAATTCAATAGCTTGATATCTGATTATCACCGCGACAGAAATGGCGACTTCACCGAGGATTTTTGAGTTTATGCTCCCCTAAGAGGGTTACACCTAACTTGTTTTTTATGTGCTATTTGTTGTATATCTGCATACTTGTGTATATCTGTATATTTGTTATTATCTGCTTGGGTTTTTCTTTGTGCAGGGTTGTTACCTTGAGTGGTGAGATAAGTCCTAACCCGGACTTGAGTGCACTTATGATAGGATGGTGGGTATAGTCAAGGAAAATTCGAGGGAGTTTAATCCCAAAGGAGTTTACTTGAGAACCCCCGCTTAGTTGAGGCCCTCTTGGGAGTAGTAGTGTTTAACTAGTCATCGTGAATGCACTATTACTTTCGACCTAGGAGTCTGTGATACTGAAGACCTTTAGATCACCTTTTTACCCCAATTTAGCCTTGTTAGGATGTAGTGCGATGACTACGAGGGTGTAAACCTAAAGTAGTTGATACGCGATACTACACTCAGACGAGACTCTCTTGAGAATATTATTGGTTCCTGAGTTAATTGGTGTGCCGATAATATCCGAAAGATGGGTTGTTGACTCTGGGCACTGTTTAGAACCCTGTTCTGCAGAGATGAAAAAACCTAGTACACACCTATGGGTTGGGTAGACCATTGGCTCCATGACTACGTTCCTCAAATCTAGGGTTTTTTTTTGTCTATGTGCATATATGTGTATTTGTGAATACGTGTATACCCGTGTTTGTGCATACATACATCTCATTCATGCATCTTTTCTAACCCATTTCAAGGAACTTGAAGTTGTTTTGTAGACTTTGTAATATGGATTTTGGGAGGAGAAGAACCCAAAAGTACACATTCAAGAGTCCAAAACTAGAGATCTTGAGGAAACTAGGAGGCCTTGTAGAAGACCCTTTGGGATTCCGAGACAGATATGGAAGACTTCTACCATTGTTGAAGGTAAACATGGTATATGGTTTGTTGGATATTCTGGTGCAGTTCTACGACCCAGTGTATCATTGTTTCACGTTTCCAAACTATCAGTTGCTGCCTACTTTGGAGGAATACTTAGCTTTGATGGAGTTCCATATCACTTCTCATCCACCATTCTCTAGGTTGGAAGACATACCAAGTGAGAAAGAGATTGCTGAAGCAACACTCCTGAAGTTGTCTGAGGTTCAAAACAACATGACCACCAAGGGAGGGCTCCCTGGCATGATTGCCAAGTTTTTGATAGAGAAGGCTCAACATCACACTAACAAGAAGAATCAAAAAGCTTTTGAAGCTATTCTAGCTCTATTGATCTATGGATTGTTTCTGTTCCCGAACATTGATGACTTTGTTGGTATGAATTTAATCAAAATATTCTTGCTCAATAATCCAGTCCACACTCTTTTTGCGGGTGCTTATCACTCAATTCATCTGAGGAACTTCTATGAAGGGGGCCTAATCACATGCTGTGCTACACTCCTCTACAAGTGGTTAATTTCATGCTTGCCGAGGTCAGTAACCTTTTGGGACATGAATGATGGCTTCATGTGGTCCAAGAAAATCATGTCGCTCACTCATTCAGCCATTGAGTAGTATGATCCAATATATGGGGGAGTTGTCATGATCCATAGCTGTGGGGAGTTCCCTAACGTGCCTCTTCTTGGCACTAAAGGATGCATCAGCTACAACCATGTCCTTTCTCGTCGTCAGCTTGGATACCCGATGAAGGAGAGACCCAATCCTATTTATTTGGTAGGACTTTTCCTTAAGGATGGAGAAAAAACCGAGCTCAAGCCTAAAATCGTGCACGCCTGGCGTCACTGAAGATGGCTGGTTTATACCTGAGTGAATTGCACACTCAAAGATAACACAGAGTCGCCACCAAACTTTATTTAGTCCCGAAGGACAGGGAAAATATCGATAAAACCCAAGGGGAAGAGAAACGGGAACGGGGGTCGGTTATGCGAAAGGAAGGTACCATCACCTAACGCATTCGTCGTACTCGACGGGAATCCTTTCGCTTGCTTATAGGCTTGGATGGGTTATCTATCTAAAGGCTTCTAGCTAAAAGAAAAGGAGAGAGAAAAGAAGGGAGAAAGAAAGAAAAGAAAGTGCTCGCGGAGGATTGGGGCCCTCGTGCCTACGTACCCTCATAGTGCAATGAGGAAATCAGAGCGTCGTAGTTCATGGAATCAGGGGACAGAAAGGAAAAGAAGAAGGAAAGAAGGGTGGAAGTGTGCTCGCCAAGATCATCACGATCTCGTGCCTACGTATCATACATTCAAAAGAATGCAGAATCTGAACTTCTATAGTTCGGGGAACCAAACGGAAAACAAAACAAGAAAGAGATAGGTGGTGTCAAAAACCAAGAGTAAGAGTGAAAGAAAACTCTACTGGGGAAAAGCCGAACAGTAAGAGCGATTGCACAAGAAACTAGAAAAGGAATGGTGTCACAACAAGGAATGAAAGAAACTCCGCTGGGGATAACAAAGAGGATTGGTGTTGAAACCATGAAAGTAAGAGTAAAATGAATAGAAAGGACTCCACTGGGGAAGAAAATAAAGAACTGCTAGGGACAGAGGGTAAGCAACCCTATTGAGAAACAAAGGGATGGTGTCAAAACCAAGAGAAAAAGGAAACTCGGTATATTAACTGGCTGGCAGTGGTTAACCGAAGAAAGAAAGTAAGACTCTGGCGGGGAAAGGAAGTTGGTGTCAATAGACGGACTGTGATAAACCAAAAGAGAGAGTGCTGAACCAAGGGAAGGTGTTTGGCTCTGAGGGGACATCGGTATGTTAACTGATAAACAGTGGTTAACCAACGAAAGCAAGGATTGCAACTCTGTGGGGATAGAGAAGCATTGGTTTTAATAGAGAAAGCTGTGATTAACCAGAAGAACAGGTGTAGGACCAATCGAAGGTCGTAACCCAAAAGAGATGTTGGTATTGACTGAACAAACAACACTTGACCAACGAAGATGGGTATTGAACCAAAAGAGGTTGCTAACCACTGGGGGGTTCGGTTTTTAACAGAACGCTATGATTAACCGAGAATAATGAGTGAATAACCAAGAGGAGGTGATTAACTCAAAAGGGGTTCAGTATTTTAACAGACAGGTTATGGTTAACTGAAGAAACGGGTGATTTACCGAGAGAAGGTGATTAACCCAAGGAACTCAGTATGTTAACAGATGGATTGTGGTTAACTGGGAAAGTGTGCAAACATTGGTGTTTTAACTGACAAACAGTGATTAACCAAACAAAGGGAGAAGAACCAAAAGAAGGTTGCAAACTCCGCAGGGGATTCGGTCGCAACAGGAGTACTGTGTTTAACCGAAGAAAGAGAAAAGAGACTCTTCAGCGGGATCAAAAGACCATGATTGACTGTAAGAAAAGAATAGGGTATTGAAACAAAGAAAGATTTGCTAACCCAAAGAACAATGATCTTAACCAAGAAGGTGATTGATCAAAAGAGAGATCGAAAGAGATAGGAGTGATCAAGGATCGACCCGACTGGGGAAAGAAAGCACACTACCGCCTAGAGATAGAGATGTCTAAGCCAAGCACAAGATCATTCGCCCCCTACCTGAAGTAGTCAGAATGAGAGTAGGAATTCTCCCTTCTCATTCCTTCTCTAACAGACAGGGTGTAATGCAGAAGTTGAAACGGACGGCACAACAGCTCCAAGTTGTACAATGCTCCCGCGTGGTGAAATGGATAGCGTAACAACTTCAATTGTGCAATGCTCCAATGCAGGGCGTAGTGCGCAACTCCAACTCTGCGGGGGGATCGAGAGAGAAAGCTCTAAAGGAAGCCTAAAGAGAGGGAAAGGGAAGATCAACTAATCGAAACATGGTTTCGATCAATTAATTAAAGGGAAATGCTATGCTAACAATTTTCCAAAGAGGATGAAAAATCATTAAAGAGAAAGGTGTGAATGATTGATTATACAAAATTAAATTTGTTCAATCAAGAACAAACTTAATGCAGAGCCAGAAGTGGAATGCAAAACAATATCAGATGATAACTATTCTGCATTGCAACACATGCTAACAAGTGATCAAAGGGAATGCAAAATGTTCATGAACAAACATTGCCAAAATTGCAAGTAATCGATAAATGAAAAAGAGAGCATCGAAAGTTGACAAACATGCTTCAACCAGAAGTGAAATGACACTTAAAACATCCACAAATATCAAGCAATTTGATCCATGGAGGTTAAAGAAGGAAAGCATGGCAAACACACTTGAAAATGCAAAAAAATGGCCATTCTGCACAGTGGTAACCCGTTACTCACCACAGGGTAACCGGTTACTTGCTTGAAAACATGCGTTTTTAGTGAAAAATTACACTAAGTAACCGATTACTCACCACATGGTAACCGGTTACTTGCTTGAAAATTTGCATTTTTGGTGGAAAATTACACTGAGTAACCGGTTACTCATCACATGGTAACCAGTTACTTGCTTGAAAATTTGCATTTTTGGTGGAAAATTACACTGAGTAACTGATTACCCACCACACGGTAACTGGTTACCACTGTGACAGTGGCAAAAATAACAGAAAAAACAACTTTCCAAAAGTGATTTTCAACACTTAATCGCTTATACCAACCACCACATGCTAGGTCATGAATTTGTGCACAAAAATTACAGCATGTAAGCAATTCAAACACAAATTACAAGCATCAATCATGCAAATCAAAGATCGATCAAATGCACGACAAATCAAACCGAAAATGAATCGGAGTTACATCGTAAATGCGTGAAAACGATCGAAACAAAGAGTAGAGTGAGATCTACCAACCTACAAGGCTGAGATATGCCTTGGTAATTGTTGCACAGGATTATTGATGCAGAAAATCAAAGAAAACCAGAGGAATCTTCAATTTGGTGATGAAACCTATCGAAATCGAGCAAAATACAACGAAACTCCGAAATGCGAATTCGAACCGTTGAACGTTGCAGCAAATACTCAAGATTGATCCACAAGCTGAAATAACTCCAGAAATCCAAGTATAATAGCAAGAAGGATGAAGGCTGAGCTCAAGAAATAATCACTTTTGATGTAAAAGTGATTATCCTTTAACGTAGAAATTGAGCTTTGGTGAGATTTTGGAAGAGAATTGAGATGAAGATGAAGACGTAACAAAGAAAGATCAGAAAGAATGTGAGAGAATTGAGAGTGAAGAAAGTGTGAATTTGTGGAGTGTGGTCTCTTTTGTGAAAATGAGTGAAGCTTTGTTTATATAGAATTTTGGTTTGGAGTGTGAGAGGTTTGGAATTTGGTTTGGACTTAGCTTTGGGTGGTTTGGAACTAGGCTAGGAGTTAGTTGGGCTTCACTCACTGAGTTAAGGTGGTTAATTCAGTTAGTTAGAACCAACTCGGTAACAATCCCAATGTGAGCTTCAATATCCAAAGGTCCACATACTTGGAAACCAAGAAACATGGTGCACTTAATTTAAAGTGAAGCATTGGAATAAATGCCCTTGAAATGTCTTGAATAGCCTTGAAATTCTAGAGATATCTAGAATGTTCCACACACTACTAGAATCAAGTAGAATCAAAGACCAAAGAGAGTGCATGGTTGCTGTCCCAAAATTGCAGCAGGGACTGAAATTTTGCACTGAGTAACTGGTTACTCACCACAGGGTAACCGGTTACTTCAGTCAATTTTTATCCAAATTTCTTAGGAAATGAAACTGAAGTCCCGGTTTCGATTTTCCATCTCTTGTTTTGATGAATAAACATGAAAAACTTTATTTTGAGCTTGTTTTTATGATGTGATGATCTTGTGATGATGCAATTAATCGGGCTTGGAAAACCTAAATATTCTTGCAACAAAATCAAAGAGTAAAAATGTGAGATCGTATGCTAGCGATGCGAATGCGCGTGCTTATGCAAAAGGCAAAAGAGGGAGGTTAAATTTCGGGTTACGACAGTTGCCCCTATTTAATCCTCTTGTACCTGAATGTACGAATTGCACTAGCTTTTAGATGATTCGAGGTAAAAGGGGATTAAATAAAAGAGTAGCTCGAGAATTTGGCTGACGACGACAAAAGAAGGGTTTGGCTGAATATCTGTTGAGGGATGAATCAGGACAAAGGGAAGGGAGTATACTCGATGAACAAGCCATGTATGCGTTCTACATGATGCTTGATATCATGCAATGCAAAGGTGCGGGCTAAGGTAATGTGCGGTGAGTTAGGCAGAGATTGTAGCAAAACGATCTCAACATCCTCGATCGGGGAGAGAACCCACAGATGAAGACCAAACTTACTGGGGGAGAAGGCCCTCAAAGGGTGATAACACTTGCTGGGGAGACCCAAGAAAAATGGTGAAGATTCCGCTGGGGAAGAACTATCACCAACGATATTGCAAGGGATAAGAGAACCGGGCCAACCGTTTCCATCACGACTTCCTCGGCTTGGGGAAATGAAATCAGAAAACTCCGTTGCAAGGAATTCACAAGGTTCGGAGGATCTTCTCTACTTGGAGAAGACGAGGAACCAAATTGTAAAGCTGTGGATGCGCGACCCGTGCAGGGTAAAAGAACAAACCCGTCTCTTCTTAGGGTACATCATGACAACTTTGCTGGAGACATTATGGATCTGTTGGGGGAATGGAAAGTAATCAACCTTTCTGGAGAACCATAATGGCAATTGCCGGGGAACTGATGACTCTACTGAGGAACTGTTGAGGAAACAAGAACTTCTTCAAAGAACCACCACATTGCCGACCGAGCGTTAGGCTTTTCAATGGATATTACTGATTATCCTGCAGGAATTACCAGTAACACATGCAATGCATAATGTTTTCTCGATTGATTTAGCTTTTTATTGTTCTCAACATTTTATAGTATTATGTGATCACAAATAATTATTTATTTTGCAAAAAAAAAAATGAAAACACTTGAGATAACAAATGGTGCATTTTATTGAATGTAAAATTTTGTACGAAAGATGTGTACAAGGATGCAAAAATCCTTGATGAGGAAATTTGCAATAAAATTGAAAAACAAGTGTAAATGGAAAAGGGAAATCATGTTTTGCATTGATTACTACATTGGCCACCATCCACTGTAAGTATAGGTTCCAACGCCTTGCACCAGTTGATGATGACTTGACTGCTCTGTTACCGTCCGAGGTCTAACTACGACGAAAAGAGGCTCAAGGGTTCACAGTCAATGCCTCTATCCCTAATTTTTTCCTAGACATGTTTTCATTTTTTTTCGTCCACCGGGATACCCATTTTTGCCTAAGTCGCCCTTTCGGGTTTTCAACTTAGCGGGCTATTGTTGTTTTTTTCCATTGTCCCTAACTTTTGCATAGACATCTCTTTTTTTGGTCCATCAGGACGTCCATTTTTTCCTAGATTGTCCTTGCAGATGTCAATCTAGCGGACTCTTATCCATTTTTTTTAGGCATAATATTTTTTGACTGTATCAGAATTCACGGGCGATGGCAACTCCTCCCCATCCATGGTGGTGAGGATCAGGGCTCCGCCTGAGAAGGCCTTCTTGACAACAAAGGGTCCTTCGTAGTTGGGAGTCCATTTTCCTCGTGGATCCAAGTGAACAGGTGAATATCTCTTGAGCACGAGATTGCCTTCACAGAACGTTCGAGGGAGAACTTTCTTGTCAAAAGCCCGCTTGAGGCGTCTCTGATACAACTGACCATGACAAACGGCTGTAAGGCGCTTCTCTTCGATGAGATTCAGATGGTCGTATCTGGATTGAACCCATTCAGCATCATCAAGACCTACTTCCATAATGACTCTGAGCGAAGAAATTTCGAATTCAATGGGTAGAATTGCCTCCATACCATACACAAGCGAATACGGAGTTGCCCCAGTAGAAGTGCGGACTGAAGTTCGGTAGCCATGCAGTACAAAGGGAAGCATTTCATGCCAATCTTTGTAAGTTTTGACCATTTTCTGGACAATCCTCTTGATGTTTTTATTTGCTGCTTCAACGGCACCATTCATCTTGGGCCGATATGGTGAAGAGTTGTGGTGCTCGATCTTAAATTCTTGACACAACTCTTTCATCATATTGTTGTTCTGGTTGCTTGCATTGTCTATGATAATGTTGCTAGGAATGCCATAACGACAGATTATCTCTTTCTTGATAAATCTGGCAACCACTTGTCGTGTAACGTTTGCATAAGAAGCAGCTTCAACCCACTTGGTGAAGTAGTCGTTAGCAACCAGAATGAATCGATGACCGCTGGAAGCTTTCGGCTCGATCATTCCAATCATATCTATACCCCACATGGAGAATGGCCAAGGTAAAGTCAAAACATTCAATGGAGTTGGAGGCAAATGGATCTTGTCTCCGTAGATTTGGCACTTGTGACACCTTTTGGCAAAGTTATAACAATCTACCTCCATTGTTGTCCAGTAATACCCAGCCCGAAGGATCTTCTTGGCCATAGCAGGACCTTTAGCATGTACACCATCGCAACCCTCACGTGTGGACCTTATGATCGTGTTTGCTTCTTGTCTATCCACTCATCTGAGCAACACAGAATCATAATTCCTCTTGTACAGTATACCACCACTTAAGAAGAATTTGGCGCAAAGCCACCTAAAAGTTTTCTTATCAGTGATAGTAATACACTCGGGATATTCCTGTTTTTCCAGATATCTTTTAATGTCATAGAACCAAGGCTTGTCATCAAACTCATCCTTGATTGCTAAATAGTGTGCTGGTTCGTTGAAGTGATCAATGCGGATATGAGGAGCTTCATTCTTCCACTTGACCTTGAACATGGATGCTAGAGTGGCAAGTGCATCGGCTAGTTGATTTTCCTCCCTGGGGATATGATGAAAAGAAATCTCATCAAAGTAAGGAATCAACTTCGCAATGTGTTGTTGGTACGAAACTAGCTTGGAATCTCGAGTCACAAAATTCCCTCTGACTTGACCGACGACCAAGGCAGAATCTCCATAGACCTCAAGAATCTTGATTCTCATGTCAATAGCCACTTTAATACCATAGATACATGCTTCGTATTCAGCCATATTGTTGGTGCATGCAAAGCATAATCTGGTAGTGAAGGGAAGGTGAAAACCTGTCGGAGAGATGAGGATAGCACCGATTCCACGACCTCTAGAATTGGAGGCACCATCGAACACGAGCGTCCATCGCGCCCCTGGTTCGGGTCATATGTCAGGGTCTGGAGTCTCATAATCTCTGATAAACAGAACATCCTCATCGGGAAAGTCAAACTTCATTTGTTGATAACCCTCTACAGATTGATGAGCAAGGTAGTCAGACAAGACGCTCCCTTTTATTGCTTTATGTGTAACATGTTGGATATCATACTCGGTTAACAGCATCTGCCACCGAGCAATCCTTCTAGAGACAACAGGCTTTTCAAATATGTACTTTATCAGATCCATTTTGGATATCAGCAAAGTAGTATGGCAAATCATGTATTGTCGTAGGCGTCAAGCAGCCCAGACCAGAGCACATCAAGTTTTCTCTAAGAGTGAGTATCTGGTCTCACAATCAGTGAACTTCTTGCTCAGATAGTATATTGCATGTTCTTTTCTGCCAGTGTCGTCATGTTGACCCAATACACATCCCATTGATTCATCGAGAATGGTGAGATACATGATTAAAGGCCTACCAGGAACCGACGGTACTAAGATCGGTGGTTCTTGCAAGTATTGTTTTATTTTGTCAAATGCTTTCTGACAATCATTATTCCATTCAACCGATTGGTTTTTTCTTAGTGATTTGAACAATGGTTCACAGGTAGCCGTCAAATGGTAAATGAATCTTGAAATGTAATTGAGTCTGCACAGAAAGCCACGGACTACTTTTTCTGTTTTGGGAGGCGGCATGTTCTGAATTTCCCTAACCTTGTCGAGATCAACTTCAATGCCCTTCGCAGGATTCAACCGCAATCTAAACTTCTGGAGTTTGTCAAACAGTTTCTTCAGGTGAACCAGGTGATCATCTTCAGTTTTGGACTTGGCAATCATATCGTCCACGTAAACCTCAATCTCTTTATGGATCATATCGTGAAAGAGGGTTGTCATGGCATGTTGGTATGTTGCCCCCTGCATTCTTCAGACCAAATGGCATGACCTTGTAACAATATGTACCCCACGACGTGATGAAAGTAGTCTTCTCCATATCAGCTGGGGACATTTTGATCTGATTATACCCTGAAAACCTGTCCATGAACGAAAAGACAGAGAACTGCGCTGTGTTATCCACCAAGTCATCAATATGAGGCAAAGGAAAATCATCTTTTGGGCTTGCCTTGTTGAGATCTCAATAGTCCCCACACATTTTGACTTTACCATCTTTCTTGGGAATTGGGACAATGTTGGCAATCCATTCAGGATATTCGGAAGTGGCGAGGAACCCAGCGTCAAACTGCTTCTTTACCTCTTCTCTGATTTTGAGTGCCATGCCGGGTCTAGTCTTCCTGAGCTTATGCTTGACAGGAGGACATCCGGGCTTGAGTGGCAAGTGATGTTCAACGATGTTGGTATCCAACCCAGGAATATCTTGATAGGACCAGGCGAAGATATCAACATACTCTTTCAATAACTTGACCAACTCGGCGTGTATATGCTCTGCGAGGGATACGCCAACCTTGACTTCTTTTCTGACCTCATCAATACCAAGATTGACAACTTCCACTGGCTCTTTGTGTGGCTGAATCTCTCTATGCTCGTGCTCAAGGAGCCTTGCTAGTTCAGCCGGTAATTCACAATTTTCCTCACCATCTTCTCCGGCTTCATTAATTGGAATCCCAGAATTACAATGGATGTTTGCCATGTTGTTATCAATGCTTTTATTAGTTCTGCATGTTTATGAATATGTTTAGAATGAGCTATTTTGAAAAGTTAAAAATAAAAGAAACTTTTGCCATTTGTTTGTGAAAAGTAAAATAAAGAAAGAAAATAGAGCATGATTTTGAATGCAAACAACTTTTATTTACTGATCACATAATATTGCAAAAACGCGAGGCCCTTTACAAGCTATCCACTCGTCTCGAGTGAGGACGAGGGAATGAGAAAGCAAAATGCATTACATGTTATATGGGAAAACCATAGGAATCACGGTAGATGTCTAATTGTTGAGCATGAAACCCAGCAGACAATTACGCACAAAGCTAGAAGTCTGATTACTGGGACCAGCATCATCAAGAGCTGCCACGATGTCACCCTCCTGGAAACCCGCGCTATTGAACTTGATCAAATTGCATTGGTTCGACCTAAGTGATTTAGATTGTCGACCAGGACAGTAACCCAATCCAAAACGATTATGCTTCTCAACCACATCAATCACATGCCCCCAGCCTGACAAGGCACCTCTCTCGATGGTCTTTTTAGCACTCTTAGCAGAAGCTAAGGTCATTTGTGGTGATCTACTTTGACTAGTGGAAGCGAAGATGACATCTTCGAACTCGAGACACTGCAACGACACTTCAGTAATGCCTTCTTCGGTCTTGATGTATCGGAAAAATGATAACTCGTTCATAATCAGATCCTCTTCACCATATACGATGACCAGCTAATCTTCGAACATGAATTTCAACTTCTGATGTAAATTGGAGGTAACTGCCCCTGCGGCGTGGATCCACGGACGTCCCAATAGGCAACTGTACGCTGGATTGATATCCATCACCTGGAAGGTAATGGTGAACAAATGCTGCCCAATATTGATGTGTAAGTCCACTTCTCCAATGACCTGTCTTCGAGAACCGTCAAAGGCTCTGACAACTAATGCGCTCGGCCTCATCTCGCTTCCTTCAACCAGTAATTGACTCAATGTGCCTTTGGGCATCACATTGAGAGAAGAACCGCTATCTACTAAAACACGAGATAACAGGATGTCCGTGCATGTTACAGATATGTGTAGCACTTTATTGTGGGTATTTCCTTCAGGAGGCAATTATGATTCATTAAAACCCAAATACCGACTTGCAGTTATGTTGGCCACTACATCATCAAACTCGACGACGGATATATCTTACATAACATGGGCACTGTTCAAGACTTTCAACAAAGATGATCGGTGCGCAGGCGAACTCATGAGTAGGGACAAGATTGAGATCCTCGAGGGTGTTTGCCCCAGCTGATCCACAATCTTAAAGTCACTTTTCTTGATCAACTTAAGGAACTCTTGATCATCAAATGTTTCTTTTACCTTTGAAACATCCTCAGACGGGACAATCGACACTGGAATGGTAGCAGATGCCCCTTGTTGAACAACAGGGATTACAGATGTAGACGTTTCCTTGGGAGGAACAACAGTTGGAACTTGAACAGGCTTTGTAATGACCTTCAGAGTAAACACCCATCCACTACGAGTCATACCTCCAACGACTGTAATATTTATGATTTCAGACTCAGGAAACCTTATCTCTTGACCACTAGAAAACACAGTAGACCCATACCTCCAAGGTACCTGCTTAGAATTCTGATACAGAAACGACTTTGGCGGGTAAACAATGATGGGTTGCACCTTCTTCTGTTTAGGGGATTCAACTGGAACCTTCCTATAGACGATGGTGAACGGCTCGATAGTGTCATACCCCAAGTTTTGACCACTAAGATTTCCCATCATTGTGCAAATTATCATCACAATATGGATGTACCATCATGCCTCATCAGTATCCCTAAAGATGGGTGAACACTTACTACAGTCAAAATTAGGGTTTCAAGCCCTCTCTGAGTTCTTAGACAAAGGATCAATCAAGGAATGACATGATCTTCAACTTGTCTAACCTCTCAAACATCCACAAAGGATCAAGAGGACTCCCATTTCAAGGATTAAGCACAATGTTGCTCCCTTCTAGGTGGATCAAGCCTCAAGATCGCCAGTGTCACCAAATTAGGGTTTTGGTCGACCGGGGCCTCCACATGGAAAATTTCCTTTGGACATGGGCCAATGCTTTGAAGCATGACATAAAATACCCCATGGAACCTCATGGACCCAAGAATCAAGTCAATTTGACCTAAGGGATGCATTCATAAAAAATCAGGAATTAGGGTTTCTTGACCTAATTCACCCCTAAGTTGACTTTTGAGACAAATCATGGGCCAAGACCTCAAGACATGATTTGAGGGTCTCTAACATACTACATTGATCCATTTTCAACAATGGATTGATCCAAGAAGCTTGAGCAACAAGTCTCAATTTCATCAGAGCCACAATTAGGGTTTCGCGAGAAAAGTCAACTGTAGCTTTGACTTTTGACCAGGACATGCTCCCAAACCCTAGGACATGATTCAATACACCCTATAACACCTATGAAATCAATCCATTAAGTTTGATTTAGGTCAAGGACTTGATTTCATGGAGGATCGCACAGTTTGGAATTCATCTGAAAAAAAGTCAACTGTGCACAAAAGTCAACTTTGACTTTTTGAGATTTTTCACAAAAATGGTTTTTTAACCCTAAAATGATGTTAATGTATGATTTGAATGATCATTCATCAAGAAAAATCAAGAAAAGTTGGATAACTTGTAAAAAGGGTAACCATAAAAACTTAGAAAATTTTCTAAGTTATGAACAAAGTGGCAAGGGTACCAACTTTGGAGGATCATAACTCCTAAACCACAAGGCCATTTTTCCCCATCTAAAGCTAGATTTGTAGATCTCATTACCCTCTACACAAGCTTAGAACTGACCTCCTTCCAAATTCATTATGGATTTTGAGTTATGGAATGATCAAAATCACAAAAAGTGAAAATGTCACTTTTTTCCAACACTTAGTGAAATTTTCACTAAGTCAGAATCTGCCTTCACTTTTTTTCCAAATGGAGGGGGATTTTTCACTTAGATCCAAAGAGTATCAAAACCAAATATGATTAAACAATTGTTGTATCATATAAGGGCTTTCCAAAATGGCCAAGAACATCACCAAATTCCACTTGAGCCATGAGATATGACAATGGCAATATGCCTTGCTGAAAACTGGCAAGGCTAGGCAGAATTTTGCATTTTTGCTCGATTTGGCAAAATCAGATAATTCCAAGCCTTGTCATCACTTTGGACACATCTGAGGATCAAATCTAAAGGGGACAAACACTGAGCTAAGCCTCCAAAGTCCTTGGAACAAGAAGTAACATGCCAAACCTAGAAATCCCTAAAAGAGGGACAAGACTCCAATTTTGGATTGAAGCATTTAACGGATACACCAAGGTGGCATGGACTGAGCCATTTCCAACTGAATTCAATCAAGACTTATCCAAGACCAAGGGAACCACAGCCCTGTGCCCTAACCTCTAGTCAATGGCTAGAGGAGACTTGGATTCCAAAGTGCAACCATTGGCCTAACCTCTGCTGCAGTTGCCATTCACCATTGATTCCAAAACAAACTTGCTCTACTATAAATAGAGCTCATTTGTGCTCAGTTTGAAGACACCAAAGCCATCAAACAGATGCTTTCCTCAAAATCCTTCTCTTTAGGCCAAAATGCCTTCTTTAGCAAGGTAACCATGAGTTTTTGAGTTAGAGAGCATTTGCATCACAACTCATGATCCTAACACCTCATAAACATCATATGTAGGTGATCCAAACTCACACAAGTGACCTGTAATCCTTAAATCACAAAGTCACATCTCAAAACCTCAAAATAGGCTTTTTGTGCATTTTTCAAGCCATGTCTTGAATCAGTCACTTTCCAAACTAGATAAAACCTCAAACACACTCCAAATAACATCCTTGAACTATCCCAAATGGTTCCCCCCATCTGGAACACCATTTGAGAAAGTTGCTATTTTGGCCATTTTAACCCCTTTTGCAAGAAAGGGCCAGTTTGTGTTTTTGTAGGTTCCAGCTGATTCCACTCATCCTAAAAGCTTCTAAGGGATCATTTGAGAGTGTCCAAAGCATCAAACCATTTCTGGAACAAGAAGTGTGGCAGATTGCACAGAAAACTCCAAAGGCTCAAAAAGAGGTAAGCATCATGACTTGAACTTTCTAAAATATGCATTGCTTTGAAGTCCACTGATCATACACACCTCATACATGTTATATATGTTGTGTTTGAACCAATTCATCATGTAATTCATGCCTGTATCAAAGTGTAGCATAGAAAATGCAATTATAGGCCTTTTTCAAAACCACTATCGGATTTTGAGGAGGGAGTATGATCTGAAAAAAATACCACCACCATTGGATTCCTTGTGAAATTCTAGGCCAGATGCATATAAATTTTGTCCCCAACCATGTAGAAATGAGAAAGTTATGGACCTTCCCGTTTCTTGTCAAAAGTTGCCTTGCCTTGCCTTGGGCCAGGCCAAAAACAAGGCATGCCTTGTATATTTGTTGGTTGGTTTCAATCAACGGATGTATCACCACCCCAGTGGTAAGGCGCGCGCCCTATAACCTTGAGGTCATGGGTTCAAACCCCACCCATGCTATTTTGTGTTTTCTCACATTTTTGCTATTTTCCTCATATTTTCATGTTTTATTAATTAATTGAAAAATTAATAACTCCTTCAATTTTAATTATTTTTGATTGGTTCTTTTTGCAAAAAATAAAAAAATGTTAAAATATTTTATTCCACAAAAAAATTAAGTTTATATTAGTTATTTAATATAATTAGTATTTTTTGAATAAATTCCTTTTTTAATTGTTTTTAAACATTTAAAAGTGAATATTTACTTTGAAAATCAAAACCAAGTGAGTTTTAATTCATCTTGTGATTAAATCTCATTTTTCAAACTTAAAACCAAAATCAAAAGTTGTTTATTCTAACTTATTTGGCATTTTCATCATTTTTTATTAATTTTCAATGAATAATTATATTAAAAAATGATGAAATTAGGGTTTTGTTGATTTTCACCCTAACAAACTTTTTCAAACACTCATGGGCATCTATTAGAGTGTAAGACCCAACCCCCTTTGAAAACCTATTTTTAGGTCTCACTTATTGTATAAGACCCACTGTGTTTTCAAAAATCTCGGCGCAATCGCCATTTCAAACAAAAACAGTCTTGGGCCTCTCCTTGAGCTGTAAGCCCCACCACTTGTACAAAAATAAATCTTTGGGCCTCTAATAGAGTGTAATACCCAATCCTTTGTAAATACAAACCTATTTTTGGGCCTCACTTATTGTATAAGTCCCGTTGTATTTCAAAAAGTTCGACGCGATCATCGTCTGTTGAAAAACAAACCCTGGGCCTCTCCTCGAGCTATAAGACCCATTCAAAAATCTTTGGGCCTCTAATAGAGTGTAAGACCCAATCCCCTTTTAACCAAAACAATTTTGGGCCTCAGACATTGTATAAGTCCCTCTGCGTTAAAAGAAAACCTCGGCGCGATCGCCAATTCAAAAATACATCATCTGGGCCTACCCTCGTGTTATAAGCCCCATTCTTTTTCTTTAAACACTTGGGCCTCTTGAGAGAGTGTCAGACCCATCCCCTTGTACAGGAAACTTTTCTTAGGCCTCAGTCACTTGTATAAATCCCTTTGTACAAAACGACAGTGCGATCACTGATAAACCTTGGGCCTCTCCTTGAGATGTAAGCCCCAACATCTTTTCAAAGCACTTCCTCCTTTGATTTTGAATATACCGTTGTTTTCAATCTTTCTTTGTTGAACAACTAACCAAACAGCATGGAAGCTCTACAACCGAGTAAGTGTTTATATGCTTTCTTTACCCTCTTTCATATATATATAACTGTATTGTGGGGCTGTTTCACTATAAGTCTTCTTTCATAAACTCACATAAACTGTGTAATACTAGTATAGGTATTTAGAGTTTCCCCGGCAACTACGTTTAGCACTAGGTAAAAGCCCCGTTGGTCACTCTTAAAATACAGTCAAAACTAGATCTCCATAGGATTACCAGATACAGTCTTCCCTCCTCTTGGGGTTAAACAATATGGAGATGTGAAAGGCAGATTCTTTTTGAACCCTTTCTCAGACTGTCACCTTTAGAAGTTGTCAAAGAGACTCTACTCCCCAGAGATGATCTTTTCTCCATGAATGGCATCTCTTAAGTTTCTTCCAAATTCTCAGACTTTCCTGGCTTGATCTATTCTCTGTGAATAGCCTGTCTTAAACTTCTCGGGGTTTGGGGACCCACAGGCTTCCTAAAAGCATCCCCGCCTCCTCTTGGGCGTTGTACAAGGACCCGTCGGCTTCTTAGAAGTATTCACAGCCTCCTCTTAGGCTTCGTATAAGGGTTATTCCTTCGGGAAGAAAGCCTCCTCTTGGGCTTCATACAAATTGTCCCTCAGCTTCTTAAAAGCTTCCAGCCTCCTCTTGGGCTTTGTACAAATTGTCCCGACGACCTCCTAGAGGTATAGGAACAGAAATTAGTCATCTTAATAAAACAGTCTTTCAAAGAGTCTAGATCCTACTACTACTGTTTCTCTAAGCATAGTACAATAGATAAAACTCTAGACTTGGACAGTCTAACTTCCTTGAGTATCGAAGGCATTCTTAAGTCCTTTTCAACAATAGGGAAAACACTCGCAGACTTGGACAGTCTCAAAGCCCCTATGGATTTCCCATTTCCTTAAAGAACGGAAAATAACCTTGATCCTCTGATCAAATCCCAAAGCATAGCCTTACCTTTAATCAGTCTCTTTATAAGAACTGATTTTCTCTTTTAACCAACATACTGGACCTGTCACTCAACTGAAACAACCATCATTTAGCCTCCATCTCGGGCTTCGTACGAGATACAAAGATTCTCTTGTTGAGTCAATCCCTTTAGCCTCTATCTCGGGCTTCGTACGAGATACAAAGGCTCTCTTATTGAGTCACCACTTTCACCCTCCATCTCGGGCTTTGTACGAGATACAAAACACTCTCTTGTTGAGTATAAAAGACTCTCTTGTTTAGTCAACCTCCTTTCGCCCCCATCTCGGTCTTCGTACGAAATACAAAAACACCCTCTTGGTGGGCCGATAGCCTCCTCTTAGGCGTTGTATAAGAAAAACCCCGGTTAAGTCAATCAACCTTTTAGCATCAATCTATGCCTCGTTCACAGTATACAAACATCAACAACTCCTTTTCCCTTCGTCGAATTGCTGTAAGCGGCAAGCCTCTGGATTATTTACATCCATGCCACTGTCCCTCTTTTAGCATGAGAAATTCCTAAGGAAAGATAACATTGCTCTACACTGAGTTAAAGTCTTCTCCTTAAGGTTACAAATCCCCTATAAAGGAAATTATGGCATTTTCGGATTCACATATCCCGGTTAAAGTAATTCTCCTTTATAATCAGTCAACTAACAGTTGTGACAAACAAACCCTCTTTAGAGATGACAAATTATCTCTAATAGTCAAAATCCTTTAGCTTCACATCATGGGCTTCGAACAAGATACAAATAAACCCTTCAGCTTTACATCTTGGACTTTGAACAAGATACAAATCACTTTTAGCTTCACGTCTTGGGCTTTGAACAAGACACCAAAGCACCATTTCCTCCCATAGAATAGGAGGAACTACGATCGCTCTGATTTCCCTGTTTTGGTAAACGGGAATACGTAGGCATAAGGTTGAAAGAAAAATCTTAGCGAGCACACTGATCTAAAACCCAAATCCGGTACCTTCATACATCAATCGAAAAGCATCAGTCCTAGCGTCCTACCCATGAACATTCCCGGTGTTCCGTTCTAAACAAAGTAAGAAGAAAGAGGCCCCATTACCATATAACATCCATAACCTAACAGACCGCTGTTTAAACTCTGTATGCAAGCAGGGTTAATTGGAGACATCTATTTCCCTTCCTTAGTCAACTTAATAGGATAAAAAATGAATCGACCTGTAGTAAACCCAAAGAGCGACAGTGCTTAAGAACCACGTCCAAAATTGCTTGCTACAGATAGCAGTAACTTCCTCAACAGGTTTATACTTGGCAAACTTCACTTCGCCTCGGTTCATCGAAATCTGGACACAACCCTTCAGCTTTCGACACTGGTTGGGATTATCGTCACAAATTTGATACTTACCATGCATCCCTCTCAACAGCCCATGTTCATTCAAACTCTTGAAAATCACAGTCATCGGGGTCTTTACCTTGTCAACATCCATGATCAATTCAACCCTTGAATTATCTTCGATCATGTTAACTGCAGGTCCACCGTGATCCGGCAACGGATTATTCTGAATGTTAGGTCCTTCCTCAGCAAAAGTCAGAACCTTCTTATCAATGAGTTCCTGAACCTTGGTTTTGAAAACAAAGCAATCCTCTGTTGCATGTTCTATGTATCCAACATGATAAGCACAGGACGCATTTGGATTATGCTTCAGGCCAAATGGAGGAATTGCAAGAGCGATCTGTTTGGGAACAATTGCCCTTGGTGAACCAAGTAAGGAAACAAACCAGTGTATGACATCGGAATTCTGTCAAAATTCGGATGCTTACGGTTTCCTTGATTGTTTTTGTTCTGCCGGTTTTGATTCTGTTGACTTTTGTTGTTCTGTTGCTGATTCTGAGCATTCTGAACTGGTTGTTGCAGATAATACTTATATGGAGGTTGTTGATATTGTGCAGCATCAATGTACAGATATGGATAATATGGCATGGGTGCCATGGGAGCTTGATGTTGAGGAGAAACTTGAGATGTCACAGCGTTGGCTTCACCTTCCTTTTTCTTGGACTGACTGTGTTGAGATTTTCTAGTGGCCGGCTGCTGGGAAGCAGCTCCAGGAATCTTTCCAGTCTTCAAACCGTTTTCAATCCGTTCACCAATCGTTACAACATCAGCGAAGTTCGATGAGGAACTACCCACCATTTTCTCATAGTAGGATCCTTACAATGTACCCATAAAGACGTCAATCAACTTGATGTCAGAGAGAGCAGGACGCAAACGAGATTCTATCTCACGCCATCTTTGTGCATAATCCTTGAATGTTTCAGCTGAGCACTGAAACTGATTCTGCAACTGTAATCTAGTAGGTGCTAGATCAAGGTTGTATTTGTATTGTTTCATGAATGCTTCAGATAAATCCCTCCAACTACAGATTTTACTGTGCTCCAAGCCCATGTACCAATCCAATGAAGCACCAGACAAACTATCTTGAAAACAATGAACAAGTAATTCATCATTATCAATATAGGATGCCATCTTCCTGCAGTACATAGTGATGTGACTATGCAGGAAACTCAAACCTTTATACTTTGATAACTCGGGTATCTTGAATTTCTATGGCAACACAACATTTGTAACCAAACACAAGTCCTTGGCCTCCATTCCAAAAGCAGAAAAACCTTCAATAGCTCTGATACGATCTTCCAACAACTTGTAGTCAGCATGTCTACTCTGATTAGTGGGCCTGACAAGAATCTGAGGATTTGGCAACTAAGATGAGGCGGGAGCATTCACATGCGGAGTAGCAAACTGAGACGGATACACCAAACTCGGGTTAACCATCTGAACAACATTCTGACCCATCGGAACACCAAATGGGTAAATCGGAGGAGGTATCACAGCAGCTGAGGAAGATGCCCCAGGATAGAACATCCCAGGATGAACATTCTGAACAGTAGTTTGAGCAGCTTGAGATGAGACTGGAACCTAGAAAGGAGGACCCCTATACACATGCTCTTCTTCATCAGGAGTTTCAATATAAAATAATCTGGAAGTTTGATGAGTTTGAACCTGAAAATTCTCAGGATCATCATTCACCACTGGAGGCGGGACTGGAGTAGGCATACCCCATGGATATGCAGTAGCATTCCCATTAAGCATGGGCGTAATAAAAGGCTGATATGGTATGAAGGCACTACCATTATTTACAATCTGAGGAGTGTAATTCGGAGGCATGCCCCAAGGAAAACCAGCTGGCATCTTGTTCACACCGGATTGAGAATTTATCGGATGAACAACAGGCTGATTCACAGGCTCAACTGGCACGTCAACAATGGCAGAAGAAGGAACAACAACAGCAGGAGTAGCCGTAACAATAGGAGGAACAATCACAATAGGAGTGACAACAGTTGCATCAGTAGTGGTTGTAACAATAGTGGCAAAAGCAGCGGCGTCCCTCTGGGCATGAAGGAGTTCCATAATGACATCCATATTCATCTGGAACTGATCAATCCGACCTTGGAATTAAGCCAGAGTTTCCTTATAAGCGGCGTTCTCAGCTTCAAAGTCAGCCATGATTTTGGATTTGTTTGAGCGAGTAAAATACCGATGTCGAGTCGTCGTCTTGCTACAAGGAAGGCGGACAAGGATGAGAAACGGTTTTGGATGACTGGACGTGCATATGTGTGCAAATGAATGTATGATATGCATGCAAAAAATAAAATTTTAAATTCCTGGAATTCTTAAACTTATCTTTGTTGACAATAATCATAAAGCATACAAGTAAAGGTGCGACAGATAAAATTGGCAAGCAACTTTATTCATTCATTCAACAATAAAGGAAAGAAGTACAAGTCGAATACAAGTCAAATATCTGCCTTTTGGGCTACAACAAAATCTGCACGGATCCTATCAAATACCACCTTGCAAATAGACAAGAAGTGGAAAACATCCCAAGAAAACTGGTGTGGCAATACATCATCATATGCATCCCTCAACAACCCAGGTAGGTCCTCCAATGAATGCTCAGCAAATCTGGCTAGACGGCCATGCCTTTCACTCCAATATTGTGCATCCTTCATGAGTTTATGCAGCAAAGAATGGTTAGGTCCCTGAAGCATATCCTGAAGAGAGGCCTCTTTCTGATCCAGGAGGTTCTGCAGATGACGGCTTTGATGCTCCCAATGAGTGCTCTCTGTGTTGAGCTGACTAATCTGCTCTCGGCTCTGGTGTGCCTGATCCTGTAGCTTCTGAATCTCACAGAAGAATTTGTCTAGCTGGGCTTGACATTGAGAAAATCCCTTTGCTATCTGATTAGCATGGTCTTGCTCACTTTGCCACTTTGTCTTAAACTCTGATAACTTCCCTCGAAGCTCTTCAAGTTGCTTGTTGTAGCTCAACTCATCCTTGTTGGCTTGATACTAGATATCAGCGAGTTGTCTCTTCTTTGAAGCGAGTCCCTCGTAGGTGCTCTTCAAAGCATCAACCACCTTTCTACGCTTGTTCTGTTCAACCTCCACCTCTTTGAGCATGCGGTCATGCTTTTGACGGAGCTCAACCTGTAGGCTATCCTTCTCGGAAGTGACTCTATCAAGGTTGAGACGAAGGTCAACATTCTCCTTCTTCAACTTCTCAATAATCAGCTTGAGTTGGTCACCCTCAGATGGAGGAATAATGGCAAGTTCAGGAGGCTTGGCATTCATAGAAGGCTCGGGAGAAAATGGCAACAAGATCTCTTTGACGCGCTCTTTGACCCAAAGTGTGTAAGCATCCTTGGCTACGCAATTCTTTTTACCCAAATCGACTCTTCCTTCGAGATGAATCTGAGTCCAAGCGACACTAAACCTTTTCAACAAACCCATGTCATCAACCTCTTCATGAAAGATGAACTCCTCCACTACCTTAGGATCAGGCTTGGCAACCATAGGGTATCCCAACTGTCAGAAAGAAATTTTTGGATTGTAGTTAATTCCACCCTTTGTACCCAAGAGAGGCACATTGGAGAATTTCCCACAATGAAGAACGATTGGAATATCGTCGAAGACTCGAGAATACCAAGAAATGTCATCAATAGTAAGAGACATGATTCGTTGAGACCACTTAAGATTACCCTTATTCTCAACAAAGGGACCCTTCCATGGAAGGTGAGACATGAACCATCGGTACAACAAAGGAGCACAACATACAATGGTTCCCTCTTTCTTTTCATTCCTGGAATGAATAGAATGGTAGGTATAGCAAGAAGTGTCGGAACAGGGTTCTTGGACAAGAAGATACTGATGGCAGTCTGATCTACGAAATCCTCCATGTTCAGAAACAAGACAATCCCATATATCAGCAAGGCAAGAACGGCATTGAAAGCCTTCTAGTGTCCATCCTTAGCAAAAGAAGTGTCCTTGTCAACCAAGAACTTCGAAGCGAACCCTCGAATACCTTTCCCTTTGGTCTTTAGATTATCCTCCACATCCTTCTTACTAATGCAAAGCAAATCAGCAATAAGGGGAAACTTCGGAGAACCACTAGTGTAAACATAGGGAACCTGCTTCTTGATCCCAACCCCCAGAATATAAGCATACTCCTCGAGTGTAGGTGCTAGCTGATAATCCTGAAATGTGAAGCACCTATATGGCGGATCATAGAACTGAACCAGAGTATGAATGGCGGTGATGTTCACTTCAGTATTAAGGATGGTCAATAGATTACCATAAGTATCCCTGAAAATCCCTCTGTTATGCTCAACCACACGGGATGCTAGACCTCTCAGAATACCCAGCTTAGGCTCCACAAACTTGTAGCTGAAGATGCCTCGACAACCAGTACTCATCTCTATGATAATGTCAACAAAGAATAAGTCCTCGAAAACCTGAAAATGCACATGCAAAAATTAATTTACATGATGAAATGATATGCAACACAACAACAAGAAGCCAACACTGTCTGAACAATCAAGTCTGAACAATCTGGATATCTGCATATAATTGTGTGTTGTGCCATATAGTCTGATGTGTCGGTGCAAGAAATCTGGCGGGTGTGAGAGAACAAGGGTATGAAGTGGCTTGGTTTCCTGCAAAAACCCATCCCTCTCACAGGTGTGATCTAGACACACCGAGGTGGTCCCTAGAAAGGTCGCCTAAACCATAGGACTCAGAATGAAAATCCCCCGTCGCAGTGAATTCTCATAGGACGGAAGTATTCTCAAGCGAATCACGATTTGGGATGTGGCTCTCGTGATAACCCAACGCACAAAATGCAGACCTCATGACTATCCACGTTCTAGCCTATGTGTATACTAAGCCCGGTATTAGGACTTTTCTCTCCAATAATATCTACCCATCCCAACAACAGCATAAAATATAGTAGATATCTAGAATATGCAGCATATGAATATTCAAAGCAATAAAAAAATGCGGTAAATAAACATAAAGCTAAAGCATAAAGATAAAGCAAGTAAAGCGCGAAAGATAAACACCCAAGTAAGCAAGAAAACAAACAAAACTAGGCGAGATCCCAACCTGCGAGCGCAAGGACTCCCTAGCATAGTTGCTAGCTGAAGATGGCTGGTTTATACCTGAGTGAATCGCACACTCAAAGATAACACAGAGTCGCCACCGAACTTTATTTAGTCCCGAAGGACAGGGAAAATATTGATAAAACCCAAGGGGAAGAGAAACGGGAACGAGGGTCGGTTATGCGAAAGGAAGGTACCAGCACCTAACGCATCTATTGTACTCGACGGGAACCATTTTGCTTGCTTCTAGGCTTGGATGGGTTATCTATCTAAAGACTTCTATCTAAAAGAAAAGGAAAGAGAAGAGAAGGGAGAAAGAAAGAAAAAAAAGTGCTCGCGGAGGATTGGGGCCCTCGTGCCTACTGTCGCTCCCGGGATTTTCATCCAAGTACAAACGTGAAAGTGGCGCGAAAACAGAGTCGCCAGCAATGTGTATTTATCCCAAGAGAGGGAAAGAAAACACTGCATAAACCTGAGGGAAGGAAAAGACATGGTCTCGCGACCGAGAGAAACGGGTAAGGGAGTCGGTTACGCGAAGGGAAGGTATCAGCACCCCCACGCGTCCATCGTACTCGATGGGATCCACGCTTGTTGTCTCGATCAAAGGGTGTCGTCATCTGGAGCTCCACTGCTATTGGAAAGGAAAAGGAACAGGTACGAGAAGGAACAAGGAAACGGGGAAGAAAAGGAAAAGAAGTGACTTGGTAGGACGTCCTCGGAGTCCTAGGCCTACGTATTCCCTCGGGAGCAGGAAAGTCAGAGTCAACGTAGTTCGGACACGAACTAGGGGAAGAGGTTGCTTGCCAAGACATCGCCGTCTTGTACCTACATATCCTCAATCTAACCAGAAGGAGGAAATCAGAGCAGTCGTAGTTCGACTTAACGAGGTCGGTGTTTTTTATGAGCGACGTTAGGTTCGCGTCCGACAGTTAGGGTCGAGGCCTGTTTGCGACGAGACGGAAGTAACGTGCCCTTTTTTGAAAATATTTGGAAGCTTAGCGATCCCGAAGGATAAAAAGATTTAAGTTTATTTTTTTGTTTTTTAGACAGAAGTGGATTGAAGTTAGTTCATAACTTGCATTGCACCGAAGTCTATGATGTAGGAACGAATGCTTAGCAAATCGTTCCAAAACGGAACGTCCGCTAAACACTCTAGAAAAATGAGAGGAACCCCCTCATTCCTCACTTCCCACATGCGAGCTCATGCGCAATACACGTTAACTTTATTAAGTGTTTTTGAAGTGTTATGAGATGAGAAGAGATGACTCGAAGGAGAAGAAAACACTAAGGGGAAACTAAAGTTCCTAATGTTGTCATGTAAAGATGGCCCTATAGTTGAGTTTGAAAGGGGAAACATCTACCTAAGTTAGCATGCAAAGGGAAGCCTAATGTAAATCCTACTCCAAGCTTAATCAAAAATTAAGTTGGACTAGGTAGCTCTAAAGGAGTGAATCCAAGACTTAAACAAGTCTTGAGATTCAAGGGAAGAGAAAGAGTGAAAGAGATGAAGAAGAAAAGGCGAATAAAACAAACAAGCAGCAGCTACAACAGCGCTTCTGCACCTGCACAGTAGTTAAAGACAACACACAAGCAAGACAGATTTCAACAGCACGCATATTCAGCACAAAATAGGTGTAAAAGGCAGCAGGCAGCAATTGTGAACAATAGACAGCACATGAACAAACTTAGAACGGCAGCTGTAAAAATAGGGCAGTATGCATCCAAACAAGAGATGATTGCAAATGAACATGCATAGCGAGGCAAATCAAGCATAGAGGTTGCAAACATCAAGGATGAACAAGCATGATTATGTTAACCACTCAAGAACAAACACACTCAACATAATTGTATGATTTACACATTGGGCAAAACAAGTCATGCACAAGCAACCAAAGAGACAAACATCAATCATGCATCATGTGTCCAGCAAGTTGAGCATTAACCAAGAATGAACATGATTCGAATGTGTGTGCAACGTGTTCATCGTATCAAGAATGCAACAACGCAAACATGTTCGTAAACGATACAAATCCAAGAGTCGCGTGTCGGAAAATTGTGTTCATGCAATAGTGTGAGGTGCAACATCTCAAGAATGATCCACAAATCATCATCATATCAATCCATAAAGCTTAGACATGAAAAGGATCTCAAACAACCAAGAAAATGCAAGAAAATCAAGTTCTGCTTCAGTGGTAACCGGTTACAGCATAACTGCTAACCGGTTACACAGCTCAAAATTGCTCCAATTGCGCTGAAAATACACAGTGTAACCGGTTATAGCATAACTGCTAACCGGTTACTCTGAGACAGTAGTGAAAAAAATCAGTTTCAAAAGCAATCTTCAGCAGCAAATCACTTATGTAATCAGGTCCAATGATCATGTAATCAACAATGCACGAAAATTAAGTTCAAACACGGTATTCAAACATCATTTAGATCCAGTAATCATCAACATCCACAATCAAAATCAAACAAAATGATTAAAACGCAACAAAAATCATGGATCTACATTGTATAAGTTGCAATTAAGCTAAAATGAGTGTGGATCTAAGATTAACCAACCTACAAAGCTGAGATTTGCTTTGGTAAGTGTTGTAAACAAAATTTGATGAATCCAAGTAGAGAAATTCAAGATCCACAAGCTCCTTGCACTCAAAAGTTGAAAATCCAAGCAATAAGCAACAAAAACTCCAAAATCACTTTCAATAATCACTTCTGAAATTCCAGATCTAGATCCAAACGAAAATCACCAATGAATTGCAGCAATGAAGTGGTAATGAGTGGCTTTAGCTTAAGAATTAACAAGTTCCAATGAAAAACTTGTTAATCTCTATGGAAGAGCTTTGAGTGTGGTTGAAAATGGAGGTTGAGAGTGAAAATGTGAGAGAAGATTGAAAGAGAATTCTGAAAATTGAGAGTGAAAAATGATCAAGGTCCTTGTGAGGTTTGGAATGAATTGATTTAAATAACCCCTAGGTTAGGAGTTAAGTTTGGGTTTGGCGTGAGGTTTAGTGGGTGGAAATTGGGGTGAAAAATGGATTAGGAAAGGAAATGAGGAATTAGAGTGGAAAATGTTGGAAGGAATTTGAATTTTGGGTGGAAAATGATGAAAATATCAATTCTAGATCTTTCCCACATGTGCACATGCCAAGCACATGATCACAAATGATGCAAACTAAATTTTTCAAATTTTGCCCAGAGTAATCGGTTACAGCATATCTGCTAACCGGTTACTCAGTTCAAAAACTGTAGAAAGGCGTAGAAAAACCAAAGGGTAACCGGTTATCAGATACGCTGTAACCGGTTACACAGTGCAAATTTTGAATTTTGGTGCCTTTTGGAGGGAAACTTGGAAAAGGGACTTCTGACAGTTGTTTTGAAACCATTAAGCCTCTGAAACCAAAAACTTGGCATTGCTACCGAGTAACACTTGGAATGAAACACAAATTCTTGCTGACACCTCGGGATATCCTGCTGAATTAATAATGCCTGATGCCGAATAACTAATAAAAAACTGACTGCCAGGGTTTCTGATCATCAAATCATCTAATGAGCAAAATAAATGCTCAAAAAGACTTTGAAAGCTATCTGCTTTGCTCTGAACATTGTTGAAAATGATACAGGAATTGAAGACTCCGTGAGCTGCTGGAGAATACCTTGATCCCATGCCCTAAAGAACCATGCAAAATGCATAAATGACGATGCAAATGTAATGACACATAAGCCAGTTAGAGTTAGAAATACGAGGGAAAATTTTGAGGTGCTACACCTACGTACCCTTATAGTGCAATGAGGAAATCAGAGCGTCGTATTTCATGCAACCAGGGGACAGAAAGGAAAATAAGAAGGAAAGAAGGGTGGAAGTGTGCTCGCCAAGATCATCGCGATCTCGTGCCTACGTGTCATACATTCAAAAGAATGCAGAATCAGAGCTTCCGTAGTTCGGGGAACCAAACGGAAAACAAAATAAGAAAGAGATAGGTGGTGTCAAAAACCAAGAGTAAGAGTGAAAGAAAACTCTACTGGGGAAAATCCAAATAGTAAGAGTGATTGCACAAGAAACTAGAAAAGGAATGGTGTCACAACCAAGAACGAAAGAAACTCCGCTGGGGATAACAAAGAGGATTGGTGTCGAAACCAAGAAAGTAAGAGAAAAATGAATAGAAAGGACTCCGCTAGGGAATAAAATAAAGAACTGCTAGGGACAGAGGGTAAGCAACCCTACTGAGAAACAAACAAAGGGATGGTGTCAAAACCAAGAGAAAAAGGAAACTTGGTATATTAACTGGCTGGAAGTGGTTAACCGAAGAAAGAGAGTAAGACTCTGGCGGGGAAAGGAAGCTGGTGTAAATAGACGGACTGTGATAAACCAAAAGAGAGAGTGCTGAACCAAGGGAAGGTGTTTGGCTCTGAGGGGACATCGGTATGTTAACTGATAAACAGTGGTTAACCGAGGAAAGCAAGGATTACAACTCTGTGGGGGATAGAGAAGCATTGGTTTTAACAGAGAAGGGTGTGATTAACCAGAAGAACGGGTGTAGGACCGATCGAAGGTCGTAACCCAAAAGGGATATTGGTATTGACTAAACAAATAACACTTGACCAACGAAGAAGGGTATTAAACCAAAAGAGGTTGCTAACCGCTGGGGGGTTCGGTTTTTAACAGAACACTGTGATTAACCGAGAAGAATGAGTGATTAACCAAGAAGAGGTGATTAAATCAAAAGGGGTTCAGTATTTTAACAGATAGGTTGTGGTTAACTGAAGAAATAAGTGATTAACCGAGAGAAGGTGATTAACCCAAGGAACTCAGTATGTTAACAGACGGACTGTGGTTAACTGAGAAGGAGTGCAAACATTGGTGTTTTAATAGAAAAACAGTGATTAACCAAACAAAGGGAGAAGAACCAAAAGAAGGTTACGAACTCCGCAGGGGATTCGGTCGTAACAGAAGTACTGTGTTTAACTGAAGAAAGAGAAAAGATACTCTTCAGGGGGATTAAAAGACCATGATTGACCGCAAGAAAAGAATAGGGTATTGAAACAAAGAAATATTTGCTAACCCAAAGAACAATGATCTTAACCAAGAAGGTGATTAATCAAAAGAGAGACCGAAAGAGATAGGAGTGATCAAGGATCGACCCGACTGGGGAAAGAAAGCACACTACCGCCTGGAGATAGAGATGACTAATCCAAGCACAGGGTCATTCGTCCCCTACCTGAAGTAGTCAGAATGAGAGTAGGAATTCTCCCTTCTCATTCCTTCTCTAACACACAGGGTGTAATGCAGAAGTTGAAACGGACGACACAACAACTCCAAGTTGTACAGTGCTCCCGCATGGTGAAATGGACAACGTAACAGCTTCAATTGTACAGTGCTCCAATGCAGGGCGTAGTGCGCAACTCCAACTCCGCAGGGGGATCGAGAGAGAAAGCTCTAAAGGAAGCCTAAAGAGAGGGAAGGGGAAGATCAACTAATCGAAACATGGTTTCGATCAATTAATCAAAGGGAAATGCTATGCTAACAATTTTCCAAAGAGGATGAAAAACCATTAAAGCGAAAGGTGTGAATTATTGATTATACAAAATTAAATTTGTTCAATCAAGAATAAACTTAATACAGAGCCAAAAGTGCAATGTAAAATAGTATCAGATGATAACTATTATGTATTGCAACACATGCTAACAAGTGATCAAAGGGAATGCAAAATGTTCATGAACAAACATTGCCAAAATTGCAAGTAATCGATAAATGAAAAAGCGAGCATCGAAAGTTGACAAACATGCTTCAACCAGAAGTGAAATGACACTTAAAACATCCACAAATATCAAGCATTTTGATCCATGGAGGTTAAAGAAGAAAAGCATGGCAAACACACTTGAAAATGCAAGAAAATGGCCATTTTGCACAGTGGTACCCGGTTACTCACCACAGGGTAATCGGTTACTTGCTTGAAAACCTGCATTTTTTGTGAAAAATTACACTGAGTAACCGGTTACTCACCACATGGTAACCGGTTACTTGCTTGAAAATTTGCATTTTTGGTGGAAAATTACACTGAGTAACCGGTTACTAACCACATGGTAACCGGTTACTTGCGTGAAAATTTGCATTTTTGGTGGAAAATTACACTGAGTAATCGGTTACCCACCACACGGTAACCGGTTACCACTGTGACAGTGGCAAAAATAACAGAAAAAACAGCTTTCCAAAAGTGATTTTCAGCACTTAATCGCTTATACCAACCACCACATGCTAGGTCATGAATTTACGCACGAAAATTACAGCATGTAAGCAATTCAAACACAAATTACAAGCATCAATCATGGAGATCAAAGATCGATCAAATGCACGATAAATCAAACTGAAAATGAATCGGAGTTACATCGTAAATGCGCGAAAACGATCGAAACAAAGAGTAGAGTGAGATCTACCAACCTACAAGGCTGAGATATGCCTTGGTAATTGTTGCAAAGGATTCTTGATGCAGAAAATCAAAGAAAACCAGAGGAATCTTCAATTTGGTGATGAAACGTATCGAAATCGATCAAAATACGACGAAATTCCGAAACGCGAATTCGAACCGTTGAACATTGCAGCAAATACTCAAGATTGATCCACAAGCTGAAATAACTCTAGAAATCCAAATATAATAGCAAGAAGGATGAAGGTTGAGCTCAAGAAATAATCACTTTTGATGTAAAAATGATTATCCTTTAACGTAGAAATTGAGCTTTGGTGAGATTTTGGAAGAGAATTGAGATGAAGATGAAGATGTAACAAAGAAAGATCATAGAGAATGTGAGAGAATTGAGAGTGAAGAAAGTGTGAATTTGTGGAGTGTGGTCTCTTTTTTGAAAATGAGTGAAGCTTTGTTTATATAGACTTTTGGTTTGGAGTGTGAGAGGTTTGGAATTAGGTTTGGACTTAGTTTTGGGTGGTTTGGAACTAGGCTAGGAGTTAGTTGGGCTTGACTCACTGAGTCAAGGTGGTTAACTCGGTTAGTTAGAACAAACTCGTTAACAATCCCAATGTGGGCTTCAATATCCAAATGTCCACATACTTGGAAACCAAGGAACATGGTGGACTTAATTTAGAGTGAAGCATTGGAATAAATGCCCTTGAAATGTCTTGAATAGCCTTGAAATGTCTAGAGATGTCTAGAATGTTCCACACACTGCTAGAATCAAGTAGAATCAAAGACCAAAGAGAGTGCATGGCTGCTATCCCAAAATTGCAGCAAGGACTGAAATTTTGCACTGAGTAACCGGTTACTCACCGTAGGATAACCGGTTACTTCAGTCAATTTTTGCCCAAATTGCTTAGGAAATGAAACTGAAGTCCCGGTTTCAATTTTCCACCTCTTGTTTTGATGAATAAACATGGAAACCTTTATTTTGAGCTTGTTTTGATGATGTGATGATCTTGTGAGGATGTAATTAATCGGGCTTGGAAAACCTGAATATTCCTGCAACAAAATCAAAAAGAAAAAATGTGAGAGCATATACTAGCGATGCGAATGCGCGTGCTTATGCAAAAGCCAAAAGAGGGAGGTCAAATTCCGGGTTACGACAGTCACTTACACACGAAGGGAATGACTACCTTGGGAAATCCCGATTGCACTATTTCGAAATCATATCTTCTGTGGGTTCAAGAGAGGGCTCTGAAGCTAAAGATGCCATATGCTCTCCATGAGCCAATCTCTATGACTCCTAGAGATCCTACCCCCATCTTCATGATTGAGGAAGAGAAGTTGAAGATTTCCTTAGCTAAGTCCAAAAGGAAAAGAAAGGCTTGGAAGAATAAATATTTTGTGGTCAGCCGAGAAAATGAAGAGCTTCAGAGACTTCACCGTCAAAGGGAAGAAGAAGAATTTACAAGGATAAGGAAGGCACATGATGATTTATTTTTCTCTCGTGTATCTTCGGTACCAGCTGCTAGCTCTAGCATGCCTCTGACTTCTGTGGCATGGAAGCTTTATGTGCATAGGCTTATCGTGGAAAAGGCAAAGATGCAAGAAAAGATTGACGAGCTTACAAAGGGAGCACATGGAAAAGGAGGATCCTCTTGTCAGAGGGATTAGGCTCCTAGTTTCCTTATTATGTTGATTGTCTTGTATTTGATTCTCTTTGCATTTGGCTCTTAAATATGTAATGTTTGTTTTGTAAAACTTTCAAGTTCAATCAATGAAATGAGCTTTTATTTTGATTATTCAAAGTTATATTCTCCATGACTACAATGTTTGCAAATATAACTCTTGAGTTCCTTGAAATTCATCCTTGCATTGTGTTGCGGTGAGAATCAGATATCAAGCTACAAGTTAACTTGAATCACACATCTTTAAGATTCACCACCGGTCTTTGATTTATCCAAATGAAAGGGGAAATATCGGAAACCTTAATTGCGCTATGTAAAGACACAGCTAAGAGATCGGGGATCGGGGGTTGGTTATACTAAGGGAAGTATTAACACCCTAAGTATCTGTAGTACTCTACAGGAACCTCTTGTTTGTTTATGTTATGTTATGTTTTCTTGCTAAGAGATTTGTGTTAAGGGTAAGGTAAAGACCTATGGGTATGTACACTAAGTATGCTCACCAAGACGTCACATCTTGTGCCTACGTATCCTGACTAAAGAATCAGAGCATTCGTAGTTCACCTAAATAAGGGTGAGGAACCATTGACTATGGCCGAAGTTTCAAGGGGAATGAATTATGAGCTCATATAGAGTTTAAGAAACTCTCTAACTTTAAGTTATGATAGGGGGAAAGTGAATACTCAAGGTGATGAGTTCCACATAGAGTCCAAGAACTCTAACTTAATTCTAAGTTGTGATATAAATGGCTCTTAGGAGGCCAAGGATAAAGATGGTGACCACCTATGACTATGAGGTCAAGGGGATGATGGCTCTTAGGAGGCCAAGGAGGAATCCTATGACTATGAGGTCAAAGGTAGATGGTGACTCTTATGAGGCCAAGGTAATGAGCTATCTATGACTTTGAGGTCAATAGAGAGGCTTTCCTTTGGAAGGAAGGGAAGATAACATCTTATGATCAAGAGTTGAAAAGGATTGAAATCAAATGAACGATATGAGTTCAAGGATTCAAAGGGATGTACAACAATTAAGCATGATCAATCTCAAGAGTATGATTCAAACATCTATGTATGGCAAGAGATAGTGGGATGATTCATAGCAAACATAAACAAATGAGCACACATACATATGATAAAGATAGCATTTCAAGTTTGAAATCAAAGGCAAAATACCCAAGGTAGGAGACTTAGCACAAAAGTACAAACAAGACCCAAATGGAAAAAACCTTATCCAAGTCAAGGAAACCTTCTCAAACAACCCTCTCAACCCAAAGGAAATTCTCACAAAAATCTCAAGAAACAAGTATTTTTCAAAAGAAGTACAAAGTTAAATGTAAGGTTATGCATATTTTTGGAATTTTTAGAAATGAATATGAGAATAAAATAAAAATGAAGGATAAATTTATAGAAAATTAAATTGAGCATAAAAAGGTATTTATGAATTTTTTGGAGTTTTTTGGGTGTGAGAAAATATTTTAATAAAATAACATGGGAGAAATTAAAAAAAGAAAAAGAGAAAATAAAGGGGGGTGCAGTCTAGAAATTGAGGTGAACTAAAATTCCTTACTAGGCGCATGGGCCTGTGAATAGGGGGTGCCAGTAGTATTCTATACAAGGCCCAGCAGGAAAATGGGAAAAGAAAAAAAAAACACAAAGGGTGTCTGGGGCGAGGGGGATTCGAACCCCAGACCCCTTGGTTACAACGCGCAAGTCATACCACTGGGGTGGCTATACATCCATTGTATAAGCCACCCCTAATAACATTTGAATCATCAGGCGTTCAGAAAAGTGTTTTTTTAAATAAACCACATGAAAATAACGTAACGGAGCACTAGCAACCCAACCTCAATCGGTCAACAATTTTAAGTTGCTAACAGACAAAGAACTAAACCCACCACTCTCACACCTTCACGCATGCATCCTTCATGCACCATGCAACACAACCAACAAATAACATCTAGAAGCAGGAAAGGAAATGGTAGTGCATATCCAACTTATTCATCCAATATAAAGCTTGAATCTTCATAGAAAACCATGAAATAAAAACTCTTCATGCAGAACTCAAAACAAAGAACATCAACAAACTTCAAACATGACCAGATAATGGCATTAACAGTGGGAAAATCAATTTAGAACAAGTATATCCAGGAGTGAAACCATTTATCATGCCAATATGCTTATGCTAATCTAAACAAGTTTTTATGTTGTTCATCTTAAACTAACTCATAGCAAATAACCTGAGAACAACCTCAACTACTCAAACTCTTAGCATGAAGACAATGAACCTCGTGAGTCCCAACCATCAACACAGGCAGTGCAAAAAAAAAAGCATTACAAACTCACACACCTACATCTACAATACCATATGATCCAAGTGCACAACAACAACATGATAATAGCATGATCATGACATCTTAAGCATGGAGTTATGAGCTAAGGGAGAGTGATAATAACTACTTATCATGCCAACGAGCTCCAAACAACCTACATGTTGTTAACTTAGAATAAAATGGACATCTTGAGAGTAATTCAAACATGCAAGCTTTGGTATGAGGGCATGAACATAGGGTGTTCCAAATTATCAACAACATACAGTGCTAACAAATACATCACAGATCAACATTCAAATAATGACATGATAACGGTGCGGGAATTCAAGTGATTTACATGATCATAACATTTGAACCATGGAGTCAAAGAGTGTGAGGGTTACCTAGTGGAATAAGTCCACTGCACCTTCTTAATTTGAGAGCTTGAAATCCCAACAGAGCCAAACTTCTTCCTCCTTAAAACAGTCGTGCTTCAACTGTCCCAAAGCTCTCTCACTCGAGTGGTGTTTTTTCTCTGGAAATGGCAAGGGATATTCTAAGATATATATTGATGATTGTTAGTCTTGAACAAGTAAGAATGCCTCTCCTTTTATAGCCTGAGAAGTTTGGTCCGATTCCTAGAGATACAGTGGACAAATGCTTTGTCCATAGGAGAAACGATTAGGGTTTGTATGGACCTCCTTTCAGTCTTTGTACTTAGTCAACCTTGAAGAACACAATACTTCATTTGCTGAACAAAAGCATCATAGAATAGGGTACAGGTCTGTCATATTCAAAATCCATTATATGCCTCAAAAACTCCTTTTTGTTGTGTCATGAGAGAGAGGGTTAAAAGAGGTAATGGTTGGGATTGAGGATCATGGATCCATGCGCATCAAGCTGACAGTCTTTATGCTACACAATTTTATTTCACAAGTCCAATGTCATGTCCCAAAACACCTTTTGGTAAGTCATAAGAATGAGAGCTTAAAGAGGTAATGTTTGGGATTGCACATGGAGGGACAACACACCAAGTACAAGAGACTTGTGGCAAAAGATATTGTGAACTGATAAAAAGAAACCAGTGTGATGGTACTTGGCATTTGATTAGGATCTTTGGTTTAGATTGTAATCCAAAAATGAAACAAAGTCTGGGCCATGAAATATAAGTTATGCTAGGCACTTCAACATATGACAATTCCTTGTCCAATGAACCCAATGGAATGGTATTTGAAAATTGGCACGCAACAAAGGTTCTTTGATGTGAGGGAAATTTTGAATTTGAACTTGAAAACATGTAAGAGTTGGTGGTGAAATTTGATGTAGCAGCATATGAAAAATTAGCATTTCATGAGTGTATGGTAACAACTTCATCATGGCATTCATGGCACAATAACTTGACAGCCATTCCACCAATTATTGAGATTTTTTATCCTATGGGAAGTGGACATTTGATAGCTCAATTTTCATGTGGAAAGTGGTTTGAGATAAGGCTTGCAATAATGAGAAAAAGATTCATAGAGTCATGCACATGGGTTGTCCAAAAGAACTTAGAAAATTTCCTAAGTTACGGAAATTTCATCATGTGAAACACCTAACTTTAAAACATCATAACTTGAGTTTGGTTTATCCAAATGAGGAGTTATACACATGCTTGGAAAGCTTAAAGAACAAGGAACAACTTTCATGTCCAAATATTTTTGATTTGAGGTTTAGAACTATGAAAAATTGTGTTAAAGTTGGATGCAAATTAGGGTGAAAATGACCAAAATTTCACTAAGTCCCAAAGGCAACTTGTCTCCCAAGTCTCATAACTTAAGAATCATGCGTTTTTTGAAGAAATGTCCTCTAATACACTTTGAAGTTCATGGAAAGAGCTTCCATTTGAGCTTTGAGTCACTCAAATTGGATGTGTGGTTTGAAAGTTATGGCCTTCCCAATTTTGCACAAGAAGTGAATTTGCCTTCTTGCTTTTAAGCTAACTGGCTTATGTTTCTTTGCATTCCTTGCATTAGCATTTGTGCATGGCATTGGTTCTTAGCATGGGATCAAGGTACTTAGTTCATCTCAAAGGAGTCTCAAGCCTCAAAGTGGTTTGAGGAGTTCATCATATCTTCATAAGGTCAAGAATGGCAAAGGATTTCAAGTGAATCTTTCCCTCCTAACCAGAGGGACCAAATTAGGGTTTTGGTTTCAAAAGGGATTCTTGTTGAACTTTGTGGATTCAAGCATGCTCTCATGGGTTTCATATGCTTACAAGTAATCATGGAGGAAAGACTTGGTTAGTGTTTCATTGTGAAAGATGTTTAGTGTATTAGTTACTTGTGAAGTAAGCAAAAGTCAACAGTTCAAAAGGAAAGTCAACCATGGGTTTTCAAGGGTTCAAATCATGTTTCCCAAGTCCATGTACCTTTATTTGGTCAAGGAATAACATGGATGACATCATTCTTCAAGAATCAAGAGTTTGTGCAAAAGTTACTAAATTTGGAAAATGACCTATAATGAGAACTTTCCATTTTTGGCAGTTTTTCCACCACATTCAACTTGACTTTTCATCATCAAGGCAGCTTCAAATGAATTTTCCTCCAACATGAAAGTTGAAGATCTTTCTCTCCCATTTCCAAAAAGTACTAGTTTGCCTCCATATCATTTGTGAAACTCAAGTTATGATCAAAAGACTCAAGGTTGGTTTTTAAGATTTTCACATGGTTCCAATTTTCCACCTTTTGTATTTTTGTTCAAAATGACTTCTTGTAATGACCTCTAATGCTTCAAGTCACATTACAACATCCAAGTACACTCCATGAGGATCGTTTTTGACCCTTGAACCAAGTGGATACGTGCCATGTTTCTCACTTATTTCACAAATAAACAATTTGCAAATTGATCCAAATCTCATTGTCCAAGCAAGTGCAAGGCCCAAGTACAATTCATTTATGATCAGCAGAAGAAATGTGGGTGGATCATGCTTATTTTGTGGCCTTTGCACGTGTGGATTAGTGGTGGTATCACAAAGTGCAAATTTGCATAAACCATCCAAACTCATTAACCAAGGGATTAATCAAATTTTAATCATGATCAGAGGTCTAATGAGGTGTATATAAGCTAACTCACACGCACAAAGCTAGGTCATGCACCCTCATTTGCTCAAAATTCATTCTTCACTCCAAACTTTCTCTCATTCGAAACTCCTTTCTCCTAGGGTTTCAGTGAGATTTCTTCCCATATTTGTGATCAACACACTCCATAGAACAAGAATCATCCATCATTTGAAGCTCTGAGAAAGGTTTTCATCAAGTTGATTTCAAGAGGGTTCAAGTTCAAAATCTTAGATCTAGCCAGATTCAAGTCTTTATTTGCATTTATTTTGCAAATAGAGCTCAAAAGAGGAAGATCTGCAGCTTTTGGAAGGAGCTCTTGGTGTATTTCAAGCTCTATAGATCTCAGGTAAGCTTGCTTTTCATGGTCGTATAACTGGAATTTTAAGTGTGCATGATGATCTATGAAGTTCACTGATGATGCTGATCTATTTTGTTTTGAATTTGGACGTCTGGATTACCTGAATTTTGAGATTTAAGTTTTTGGATCTAAACTTATTGTCTTCGATTTGGTTTATTCGTGCATGATCTATTGATTTAAATCTGATATTTGAGATCCTCATGAAAAACTGAGTGGAACTGTACCCTTGTTGTTGATTTCTGGAAATTTTTATGTTGGATCTCCATTGAGGCTACCGGAGAAGACGACCGGAGCCCTAGCTCCGGCGTCTGGTTTATTTTCAGTTGATCTGAGGGTTTCAAGGTAGGAGATGAGATCTCCACCGTCCATGCTAAGATCCAATGGTTCTTGTCTCGCCACCTCATTAAGTGAATGCTTCTGATTGGATGTATTTTTGATATGTGTGTATGTTCATCCATGATAACTACCATGTGCACTTAATCTGGACCTTTTATCTTGCATGCTTTTTGATTCATTGACTTGATCTGATGCATTTGTTTGATCTGATGGATGATATATTGCCAGCACATTAAAAATGCCGCATGCCTCTCACGTGTTTTATTTTTAATTTCTGATGATTTGGTGTATGCGCGTGTATTGGTGTTATCATGTCCTTTCAATCCTGGCCTTTCATCATGTTTACTATTGATTGTGATGATTGATTGTAATGCGTTGGATTAATCTTGTGGTGTGTGTGAGTCAAGATGTTTGACTGGGTCCATTTCTTTTTTGTTTGGCTGCGCTGATTTTTGTTGTGGACTGGGCTGGGCTTTCTTTGCTTCTTGCACCACCCTTTATTTGATCCATTTGGTTTTATAATGTGTTTGGGCTACTATCTAAACCCCCATGTTTATTTCTTCCTTTTTATTTTATTTTAATTGTTGCATTTTGCTTTTTATTTTTTAAAAATAGTTTTATGCATCCAAAAATCCCAAAAAAAAATTCATGAAGCATATTTAGGGTTTTATAAAATTTTGTAAAATTTTATTTTTCATTTTTATTTTATTCTGTGCCTCTGATTTAATTGTTTAATTAATTTCTTTTTGGATTGTTTCATATATGCACACCCTGCCTTGTTGATTTTTGTTCTCATCATATATACATGATTTGCATCTCATTCTTTTTGTATTTGTTAGAGGACATGTTGAGGTCCTTAAAAATATTTTTCTCATATTTTTAAACTCTTTGCATATTGCATTTTAGTCCCTCTCCTTTGCATTTTGGTTTGTGGTTCCTATGTGATCTTTGCTCATTTGTTTGAGGTGCTTAACTTGTGAATTTTTGTGAGATCTTTTGACATGTTGTTAGCCTCTGACTTATTTCATTTGGGTTCTAACAATTTTTGAATGTCATTTGATATATGTTTTTTTATTTGTGCTTAAATGACTTATGCATGTTTATATCTTGACATCTCTTTACACAAGTTGACTTGCCATGCCTATTTGCTTGAGTTTCTTATTGATTCTTTGTATGTGCTTTTGGTATGATGTTTACCCCTGGTTGAGGTCCCTTGTGACCAAGTTTTGCCATTTGTGGATCATGTTTGAGTCATGTTTGGCATGTGTTAAGTAATGGGACTTTGAGTTTCCATTTGTGGATTACTTTGGTGCATGTCTTGAAGGTGTTGCTTGATAATTAACCTTGTATGACTTAAGTTTGGTTTGGTTTGATATTGATGCATATGCTACTGCCTCTTGAGCTCCTTACTTGGTTTTCATTTCACCTGAGCATAGTTGAATGCATTTGGTTTGAATTGTATGATGAATATCATTACCTTTCCTTTTGTGGACTTCTTTGGATCATAATGCTTCATGATATGATCTTCTTTTGCACATGAGAATTGTTGATGATAATATGATCTTGGTTCTGACTTGTTTTCATCTTCATCTTATCTTTCTCATTTCATCTTGATATGAAGTTCATGTATGCTTAATTGTGCATTTCATACAAGTATGCTTGCCTTTTTTCATGTTTATCTTTGCATGCTTACTTGAAGTGTTTTGCATTGATCTTTGAAACATTTTTGATGATTTGAGTTGGACATTTAGGATGTGATGTGCTTGCTGCCATTTATTATATCTCATCTTCTACTTCTCTTTCTCTTTCCTCTCTTTCACTCTCTTCCTCCCATGAATCTCAAGACTTGTTTAAGTCTTGGATTCTCTCCCTTTAGAGCTACCTAGTCCAACTTAATTTTTGATTAAGCTTGGAGTAGGATTAGCATTAGGTTTTAGGTAGTCATCTCTCCTAAGCCTCACTAACCATAGGTTACCCATGCATGACAACATTAGGACTCTTAGTTTCCCTTTAGAGTTTCCTTTGTGTCTTCTCTCTTCTCATCTCAAAACTTCTTGAAAACACTTAATAAAGATAAAGTGTATTGCGCACGAGCCTTAAGCGTGGGGAATGAGAAATGAGGGGCTTCCTCTCATCTTTCTAGAGTGCTTATTGGGCGTCCTGTCTTAGGACGATTCGTTAAGTATTCGCCCCTGTGCCCTAGACTTTGGTGCAATGCAAGTTATGAACTAACTTAAAAAGCACTTCTGTCTAAAAAACACAAAACAAATTCAAATCTTTTTATCCTTCGGGATTGTTGGGTTTCAAACTTCATTTTCAGAAAAGAGCTCGTCACATAAAAAACACTTACCCATTCGTGGTCGTACCCACGAACTACATCAGCTATGATTCCTCTCTCTCGTCCAATTGAGGATATGTAGGCACAAGACAACGATTGTCTTGGCGAGCAACCTTCCCTCATGGTTCCCATCCGAACTACATTGACTCTGACTTTCCCATTGCACTGAGGGAGTACGTAGGCCTAGGGCATCGAATATGTCCTACCGAGTCCGTCTTAGTCACCCCCATCCCCGTTTTCTTTTTGTTCAGCCATAGATAGTAGGACAGCTCACCCTCCGTTTAGACAACAAGCGTGGATCCCATCGAGTACGATGGATGCGTGGGGTGCTAACACCTTCCCCTCGCATAATCCACTCCCGAACCCGGACTATGGTTGCGATGACCATGTCTTTCCCACTTTCTCTTCAGGTTTATGCAGTGTTTCCTTTCCCTCTCTCAGGATAAATACACATTGCTGGCGACCCTGTGTTTTCTGCGCCACTCTCGCGTTTGTACCGTTGGATGCGAATCTTTCGGGAGCGGTAGCTGGCGACTCTGCTGGGGACTATGGTTGACCTCTTGCTGGTCCATCCCCTTTAGCGAGTCGATCCTAGCGCTTGTTTGTTTTTTTCGTTGGGTGTTTATTTGTTGTGCTTTATTATGTTGTATATTATTGTTTTACAGCTTTTATTGCATTGCATTTCATTCTATTACTGTCGAACTGGATATTGCTGTGCTGTGCTGGCTGGTTTCTGTTTGGCAGGTTGGGTTGTTCTGAGAGATAAGCCCAATACCCAGGCTTGAGTACACCCTAGGACTAGAGTGGAGAGTAGTGGGACCTACGTGCCATCTTGGTGCGTTTGTGTGTTCACGAAATTCACAACCAGATGAGGCTATCTTGGGACGCATTCTGACGTGTGTGTCTTGCGCATGTTAGGGTGTTGATCTAGAGAGCTGTCGACTCTGGTGACTGTTTCCCCGATACCTCAGTTGCGCCTCTCCTCCCGACCTGTGATAATGGCATACCAGAAATGGCAAACCCATTACACTTGTCGATCCGAGGACCTAATGCTGAGGGACTCGCATAGGATGACCTTATTTTTTAGGGGAATCAGTTGAGGCCTCCTCGATTGATGATGATGCCAAACCAGAAATGGTGAACGTATCATTATTTCTCGACCTCAGAGCCCGTGATATTGAGGATCCTCACCTTTCTAGAACCCTCATGTGAGATGGGATGGGTGTTTACAGGTTTGTAGGAAACCGAAACCTTCAACCTACTCGATTTTCTGGATTTCTCATCAGTGTTTGATTATCTGGGTTTCTGGTTATCTCAGTGGTTCGGTATTCTAGAATTCTGGTTTTCTGGGTTGTGGTTCTCGTTCATTTAACAGCACAGCACATCCAACAGTGATGCCTTAATCCCATGCTTGCATGTGCATATCATTTTTCTTGCATTCTAACATGTTTGACATTTTTCAGGGCTTGCATCTTACTCTTGATTCCGGTTTTCTGAGGTTGCCTTAACATGGATGTCCAGAGAAAGAAGACTGTTGCTTATTCGTTCCCAGACCCGACCTTGACGTTGATTCACAAGCTAATTAGTTTGGCTGGTCCCGGAGTTCGTACAGAGTTTGGTGGAGAGTATGGGAGACTTTTGAAGTTTGTCTACAGTATCTCCAAGTATGAGAAGGATGCCATTCATACACTTCTTCAGTTCTATGATCCGACTTTGCGTTGCTTCACTTTCCCAGACTATATCTTGGCTCAAAAATTGGAGGAGTTCTCATTTATTTTGGGAATCCCCATCAGGCATGACATAGTATTCTTTTCTGAAGAACGTCCCGGGATAAAAGAGATGGCCATTGCTCTTCATATTGGTGAATCTGTTCTGAGCAGTAATATTGTGGAGAAACAAGGAGCTAAGGATTTCTTATTGAAGTTCTTGTTTGATCAAGCTTGTATACATGTTAAGGAGAAGAATTGGACTGCTTTCCAAGCTATTCTGGCTATGTGCATCTATGGGACTGTCCTGTTTCCCAATGTTCCTGATATGGTGGATATGCATGCTGTCAGAATCTTTATTTCAAAGAATCCTGTACCTACCTTGCTAGGTGATGTGTATCACTCAGTCCACTACAAGAATGATAATAGGCGTGGAAGAACTGTGAGTTGCTGTGCACCACTCTTATCTTCTTGGTTTCTGAGTCATCTCCCCGAAGCTGGCGCTTTCGTTGACACGAGAGATCCTCTGAAGTGGTCAAAGAGGTTAATGGGCTTGACTGCTGACAACATTGTTTGGTTCAACCATGACTTGCTAGGGATGGAGATTATTTGCAAGTGCGGAGAATTCCCTAATGTACCCTTAATAGGGAGAAGAGGTGGAATTAATTGTAATCCTTCCCTTGTTATCAGGCAGTTTGGTTATCCTTTGAGAGGTCCACCTGAAGAGCGAGATATCAGAGAGTCCTTATTCTTCAATGGTACTGGAGACCAAGAGATGATAAGGAAGATTGTAAATGCTTGGAAGCAGGTGACCAAGAAGGGAAAAACTTCATTCGGGAAATGTAATAACTGGGCTTTTCCTCCCTATGAAGAGTGGATTAAGAAAAGAGTAGAAGAAGAGCTTCTTCCTTTCCCGGTGGAACCACCTTTGTATCCTTTGATGATCGAGGCTCCCACGACTGTTTATATTGAAAAGTATGATAAGTTATGGGCTGAGAAGGAGAAACTCCAAGAGGAGAATCGTGATCTGGGCAGAGCAGTTGGTCATTTGAAGCACGAAAAAGGTGAAGCTATCCATGTTGCCCGGTTGAAATCAGAACTTTTGGCTGTGAAGGAGAAAGAATTGTCTAAAGAAGCCACAGCCAGAGAGAAAGTGGCTCAAGCATTGAAAAGTGTTAGCAAGGTCCTTTCGTCCAAAAAGAAAGAGTTAGCTTATGATATGTCAAGAATTCACAAATTCCATGACCGTCGGAATACAGCAATTACTGCCAACAGGTTGAAAGAAGACAAGTATCTGGAACAGATCAAAGGTTTGAAGACAGAGCTTCGGAAAAAGGATAAGGAGATTTTATCAGGGATCTTTGAGAGGAGAGCAGTTGAGGAAAAGCTCAAGGAAACCATGGCAGATATGGAACAGCTGAAGATCCAAGCCGAAGTGAAAAGAGCCAGGAGCGAAGGTCCAAGTTCAGGTGGAGCTTCTGGAGAAGATGATTGGGAGTTACATAGTCGTTATTTAACAGGGATCTTGCACAGGAGGGATCTTCTGATTCAGGAGTTGATTCAGAGACCAGAGCATCCTAATACCAAGAAGCTTCTCAAGGAAGTGCAGAATTAGTGCAAAAAGGACAACGAATGGGGAATTCTAGCAAGGATGAGTCTTAATGACATGCCTTAGTCTCCTTGCTGTTGTTTTCTTTGTATTTCTGGGATCACCGCCAGGCTTGTTGGTCGGGATCTTTGTTTATGCTTATTCAGACTTGTGTTGTAACAGATGCTTATTCTCTTTATATGATCAGGAATTCAGTTCTCTTTTGTTGTTAAAATTGGAATCAAGGGATAAATCACCTTGATAATGTTCATACATGTTTGCATTTGTATTGCAGGTTATCTTGGTTTCTCTGGTTTTCTTATGCTCTCTCTTTTTTCAGTCGGGATTGATCAACCAACTCATTGGTATTTTACCAGGCTTAATCAAAGCAGAGTGATGGACAAAGTTTAAGCAGACATGGCAGCTATGCAAGCTCGCATCGATCAATTCATGGAGATGATGCAGGGTGTGGTGCAAAGTCAGAATGAATTCAGAACTCTGGTTCAGCCTTTGGTGTCATAGGTTGATGAGAATGGTATCTTACACGGTGGTCTTCTTAATCGTGTTATTCCTCCGGGCGGAGGTGGTGCTTGTGGACAGGGTGGGATTCCTTCAGTGGTTGGAGAAGGAAGTACTGTTTGAGCTATCCATGGCCATCGTATTGATGATCAGCAGGATGATGTTTTTTCAGTCAGAAGCTTAGACGCTGGTCTACCTGTGGTCAGTGATGAGAGGATCCGTTTAATTGAGGCGCAATTGAAAGGGGTTGTGAAACAGGATGATTTGGGAATAGATTTGGACGACCTAGGGTTGGTCCCTGATATTGTTATTCCACACAAGATTCAGATTCCTACACTGGAGAAGTATAATGGTTCTACCTGCCCGAGAACTCATGTAAAGGCTTATACCAGGAAGATGGCTGCCCATGCCAAGGATGAAAAGTTAATGATGCACTTTTTCCAAGACAGCCTGTCTGGCGCGTCTCTGGAATGGTACATGGCGCTGGAAAGTAGAGATGTTCGTACTTAGAGGGAGCTAGCTGCAGCTTTTATTAAGCATTACCAGTACAACACAGACATGGCTCCCAACAGAACTCAGTTGTTGAGCATGTCCCAGAAAAATGATGAAAGTTTCAAAGAATACGCGCAAAGGTGGCGTGAATTGGTGGCTAGGGTACAGCCACCAATGCTGGAAAAAGAGATGTTGGATATGTTTATGGACACACTGCCTAAGCATTATTATGAAAAGCTGCTGCCTTGTTCACTAGGCAAGTTTGCAGATGTGATTGCTATCGGATAGAAGGTAGAGGTTGGAATTAAGGCTGGAAAAGTTTCTAGTGGTGACGGATCGTCCTCCGGGCATGGAAAGAAGCCATTTGATAGTTATAAGAAAAAAGGAGAGGCCAACGCTGTATCATCTCATAGGGGAAAGGGAAATAGCGTCAGAGCAATAATCAACAATTAGCATCAGTAACTATCCCAGCAACGTTACCTCCACCACAGCAACAGAGGAATAATGCTAATCAGAATAGGCAGTAGGGCCAGTATCAGAATAGACAAAGGAATGCAGAGATACATTTTGATCAACCACCAATGTCATATGCACAGTTGTTGCAACATTTGCTGCAGTTCCGTCTAGTTGAGCTCCGTACCCTGGCTCCACCAACAGGGGAACTACCACGAGGCTACGATGCTAACGCACACTGTGATTTTCACTCTGGTGCTCCGGGGAATACTGTGGAGAAGTGTAGGGCGTTTCATCACAAGGTGCAAGACCTTGTAGACTCCAAGGCTATCAATTTCTCGAATGTTGGGCCCAATGTTATTCAAAACCCGATGCCTGACCACAATGGGCCGATGGTGAATGCGATAATTGAGGAAGGTGAAGCTTTGAATGTTGAAGACCTGAAGACTCCGCTGGCTGTGGTTAAAAACAGGTTATTGAAGGGTGGCGTCTATCCGGGTTGTGATGAGAACTGCTCAGATTGTTTGACAAAGGATAATGGTTGTGATTCGTTGAAGATGGGTATCCAGAATCTGATTGATGAGGGCTGTTTACAGTTTGATCGGTGTAATCAACAAGAATAGGTTGTTAGTGAGAAGGTTGCTACTATCACCATTCCGTTCAAAACGATTACTATTTCAGGTCCAGCAAGGCCACCTCCATTTATTATCACAAGGGCTGGACCCATTCCGTATGAAAGCACTAAGGCTATTCCTTGGAAATATGGCGCAGAGGTGTTTGTCAATAGACAAAAGCAGGAATTAATGAATACTTCACCAATGAGTGCTAGTCCTGAAGTTAAGGTTGAAGTTGATGCTATAACAAGAAGTGGTAGAGTATTTACTCCTGTTAATGATCAACCCAGTACTTCTAGGCAAGACAGGGGAAAACAGGCAATGGATGGTTCTGTTCAGACTCCGGTGGTTATTGATTCTACAGTAAAGCCGGTAGATGATGCTTTTTCTGAAAATGTAGAGGAGTTTATGAGACTTATCCGGAAAAGTGATTACAAGATCGTGGACCAGTTACATCAGACCCCGTCCAAGATCTCTATTCTGTCTTTGTTGTTATGCTCTGAAGCTCATAGGAATGCTCTTCTGAAATTTTTGAATGCAGCCTACGTTCCTCAAGAGATTTCTGTTAACCAGCTAGAACGGGTTGCAGCGCACGTGAATGCAGGTAATGGCTTAGGCTTTACAGATCTTGATTTGACTCCTACTGGGAGGAATCATAACAATGCCCTGCATATTTCGATTGAGTGCCGTGGCTCGCTGATGTCACATGTATTGGTTGATACTGGATCATCGTTGAATGTACTGCCAAAGAAAGCATTAATGAAGTTAGATACTAGGGGACTTATTTGTACACCAAGCGACTTGGTGGTGCAAGCTTTTGATGGCTCGAAGAGATCTATCTTTGGTGAGATTGTGCTTCCGATCAAGCTTGGACCGGAAGTCTTTGATGCAACATTTTATATAATGGATATTCAGCCAGCATATAGCTATTTGTTGGGTCGTCCTTGGATCCATGGTGCAGGCGCTGTAACCTCCACTTTGCATCAAAAGCTGAAATACATGGTAGATGGTCATGTAGTGACAGTGTGCAAAGAAGAAGACATAATGATTAGTCAGCTGTCAACCTTCAAATACGTGGAAGTGGATGGTGAAATTCATGAGACGTTGTGTCAGGGGTTTGAGAAGGTGAAGGTTTCTGAAGAGGTTGCCCAGTCTGAAGCTATATAGCAGCCTGCAGTGGCAGATCAACATGAGGTTTCTATGTCTTCCTTTAAAGACGCCAAAGCTGTGGTTGAAGCTGTAGCTCCACAGAGGTGGGGCCAAATGGTTGAAGTTCAGGAGAAGAGGGATACTTATGGATTAGGATACAAGCCATCCAGGAGAGACGGGGATCCTCCCAAATTCTATGGCCCAGTCTGTTTCTCTAGTGCCGGTGTTTTCTTCGACAGAGTTAATGCCATTGAGGAAGAAGGGGACAGTGATTGTGACATGGATAGCTGGATTCGCCCTTGCATCCCAAGAGAAAGTATGTGCAACTGGTCGGCTGAAAAAGTCATTCAAGTGACTGGCTTCGAGTAATTGCTTTGTTTTCCTATTATGTTAATCGAGTGTTCTGCCCAAGACGTAGTGATTTTATTTGTAGGGCTTTTAACTGTTGCATGTTTTGCTTTATCATCAATAAAGGACTTTTCACACGCAAATATTTTGATCTCTATTTTTTTGTTTTATTTTTATGCATTAAAAACCCCACATCAAAATGGCAATGTGTTTATTTTGTTGCATACATAATAAGACATACCTCATCAATCGTGCAGGTCTCTTTGTGCAGATGACACCGATCATGACTCAGCTATAGCTCGGTATGACTTTGACAATCCAATCTATCAGGCTGAAGAAGAGACTGACAAAGATTGTGAACTGCCCGAAGAGTTGGCCACATTGTTGAAGCAAGAGGAGAGAGTCATCCTACCTCATCAGGAGGAAATTGAGATTTTGAATCTGGGAACCGAGGACGCCAGAAAGGAAGGATAGGGGCTGCATTGGAAGACAGTGTCAAGGGAAGATTGATTGAAATGCTCCGTGAGTATGTGGACATCTTCGCCTGGTCTTACCAAGACATGCCTGGGCTCGATACTGATATTGTTGTACACCGGCTACCACTTAAAGAAGGTTGTGCTCCGGTCAAACAAAAGTTGAGAAGAACTAAACCGGAGATGTCTGTCAAAATCAAGGAAGAGGTTCAGAAACAGCTAGATGTCGGTTTTCTTGCCGTAACAAATTATCCTCCATGGGTTGCTAACATCGTGCCTGTACCTAAGAAGGATGGGAAGGTCAGGATGTGTGTTGATTACAGGGATTTGAACAGAGCAAGCCCAAAGGACGATTTCCCGCTCCCTCACATTGACGTGTTAGTTGACAATGCTGCTCAGTATTCTATGTTTTCCTTCATGGATGACTTCTCTGGGTATAACCAAATCAAGATGGCCTCAGAGGACATGGAGAAAACAACATTCATAACATTGTGGGGAACTTTTTGCTACAAAGTGATGCCCTTTGGATTGAAAAATGCAGGGGCAACCTATCAGCGGGCGATGGTGACTCTCTTTCATGATATGACTCACAAAGAGATTGAGGTCTATGTTGATGACATGATTGCGAAGTCACAGACGGAGGAAGAACATCTGGTGAATCTTCAGAAGTTATTTGAAAGGTTAAGAAAATTCAGACTGAGGTTGAATCCAAACAAATGCACCTTCGGGGTGAGATCAGGAAAATTGCTGGGGTTTATTGTTAGTGAAAAAGGTATCAAGGTTGATCCTGCGAAAGTAAAAGCCATACAAGAAATGCCTGTGCCGAAAACAGAAAAAGAGGTCCGTGGTTTCTTGGGGAGATTAAACTTCATTGCTAGGTTCATCTCGCACCTCACAGCCACGTGTGAACCAATCTTCAAGTTGCTAAGAAAAGATCAAGCGGTCAGGTGGAATGAAAATTTCCAAAAGGCGTTTAAAAAGATAAAAGAATACTTGCAGGAACCTCCGGTCCTTATGCCACCAGTGCCAGGACGACCTTTGATTATGTATCTCACGGTTCTTGAGAATTCAATGGGTTGTGTGCTCGGTCAACAAGATGAGTCAGGTAGAAAAGAGCACGCCATCTACTACTTGAGTAAAAAGTTTACTGATTGCGAGTCAAGGTACTCGATGCTGGAGAAAACATGTTGTGCACTCGCTTGGGCCACTAAGCGTTTGAGGCAGTATATGTTAAACCACACAACCCTCTTGATTTCGAAGATGGACCCGATCAAGTATGTGTTTGAGAAGCAAGCACTTTCTGGTAGAACAGCCCGTTGGTAGATGGTTTTGACAGAATACGATATTCAGTATGTTTCCCAAAAGGCCATTAAGGGAAGTGTTTTGTCAGAATATCTTGCCGAACAGCCAATTGAGGATTATCAACCGATGAAGTTTGAATTTCCGAATGAGCACATCATGTATCTGAAGATGAAGGATTGTGAAGAAAATTTGCCTGATGAAGGACCTGAGATTGGATCTCAGTGGAAAATGGTTTTTGATGGAGCTGTTAATTCATATGGTAACGGAATCGGGGCAATCATTACGACTCCACAGGGTTCTCATATACCCTTCACTGCCCGATTAGCGTTCATATGCACCAATAATGAGGCGGAGTATGAAGCATGCATCATGGGGTTAGAAGAAGCAATTGATTTGAGAATCAAGAACCTCGATGTTTATGGTGATTCTGCGTTGGTGGTTAATCAGATTACAGGTGAATGGGAGACTCGTCAAGCAAATCTTGTTCCGTATAACAACTATCCCAGAAGGTTGTTACCTTTCTTTGATAGAGTGGACTTCCATCACATTCCCAGGGTTGAGAATCAGATGGCTGATGCGTTGGCAACGTTATCATCAATGTATCAAGTGAATCGTTGGAATGAAACTCCTTCAATCAGAATCATGCGCTTGGACAGGTCTGCTTTTGTATTTGCAGTTGAAGGAGTATCAGATGGCAAGCCTTGGTATCATGACATCAAAGTCTTCTTGAAGAGTCAGGAATACCCAGTTGGGGCATCTGCCAAGGATAAAAAGACATTGAGGAGGTTATTAGGAAACTTCTTTTTGAACAAAGACGATGTGTTATACAAGAGAAACTTTGACATGGTCTTGCTACGTTGTGTTGATGAACACGAGTCAAGCTTGTTAATGGAAGAGGTTCACGAGGGTTCCTTTGGTACTCATGCCAATGGGCATGCTATGGCAAGAAAATTGTTGAGAGCGGGGTATTATTGGATGACTATGGAGTCTGATTATTTTAAATACGCCCGGAAATGTCAGAAATGCCAGATTTATGCTGATAAGGTACACGTACCGCCTACTCCTCTGAATATTTTGTCGTCACCTTGGCCTTTTGCCATGTGGGGCATTGACATGATTGGGAAGATCGAGCCGACTGCTTTGAATGGACATTGGTTTATCCTGGTGGCTATTGATTATTTCACAAAGTGGGTGGAAGCAGCATCGTATGCCAACGTCACCAGACAAGTGGTAGCCCGGTTTATTAAGAAGGACATCATCTGCCGGTATGGAGTCCCGGAGAGAATCATTACTGATAATGGTTCGAATTTGAACAATAAGATAATGAAGTAGCTATGCCAGAGCTTTAAGATCGAACATCACAATTCTTCTCCCTACTGCCCGAAGATGAATGAGGCTGTTGAAGCGGCTAATAAGAACATAAAGAAGATTGTACAGAAGATGGTGGTGACATACAAAGACTGGCATGAGATGTTGCCTTACGCTTTGTACGGATATCGTACTTCTGTACGCACATCAACTGGGGCAACTCCTTTCTCACTGGTATATGGTATGGAAGCAGTTCTGCCATTAGAAGTTGAGATTCCTTCTCTGAGAATTATGACAGATGTGAAGCTTGATGAAGCTGAGTGGGTGCGTTCCTGGCTGAATGAACTGAACCTCATTGAAGAGAAGAGATTGAAAGCCATTGCACATGGCCGGTTGTATCAGAGCAGGATGAAAAAAGAATTTGATCAGAAAGTGCGTCCTCGGTATTTTCAAACCAGTGAATTAGTTCTGAAAAGGATCACTCCTCCTCAAACATATCACAGGGGCAAGTGGACTCCAAATTACGAAGGGCCATATGTAGTAGGCCAGGTTTTCTCTGGTGGAGCCCTACTACTCTCAACTATGGATGGCAAAGATTTTACGTCCCCTGTGAACGCGGATGTAGTAAAAAAATACTTTGCATAAAAGAGACCCGCTGAACATAAAAAGAAGGTTCTGGCAAAAATGGGGCATCCTGGCGAACCATAAAAAGAAAAGGTTCAGGCAAAAATTAGGGATAAAAAGAAAAAAAGAAATAAACTCGTAAGGTTGAAAACCTGAAAAGGAAACTTTGGCAAAAATGGGTATCCCGGTGGATTGAAAACCCGAAAAGGGCGATCCAGGCAAAAGTTAGGGGTTTAAAAGCAAAGACTACGATCCGCGTTTGATCTGTGATCACTATTCACGCTTGGAAAATTCGAAGGAAAGGAATCAGTCCAGTCAGTCATCTTCAAAGGCCAAAGTATCTGCGGATAAACAAGTCATGTGGGTTATAGCTGTGTCGAGTCATGGTAGATGTCTGTTCCCCACATTGCCGACATTTGTATTTTCTTTTGCTTTTTACGCAATTACCTCTTTTCAGGAATTGCTTCCAAATGTAAATGCCTATTTACAGGCTGATCATTCAATAAAGTTTGCATTTCAATCAAGGAGCTTTTGTTTTTTGTTTTACCTGTTTTGTTTGTGAAAATGTCCGATGTTTTTGATAAACATTACATGCTAAATGTTGAGCTTTGTGAAACAAGTTGGAAAACAGTGGCAATTGCTTAGGCGACAGTCACTATAATGATAATCAAAGTAATCATTCTTGCACGTAGACCTTTTTGTTAGTTTTGCAGGATGACAGGTGTACCTCCCCAGTAGAGCTGCCCTCCCCAACTTTGAAGTCTGATCGTCCTCAGCAGTTTATTACTCTTCCCCATCAGAGTATTGAGGATCGTCTTCCTCAATGGAGTATAAAGAAGTAATTCCCTAAGCGGAGTCGTTAAGGATCGTCCCCTTCAGCAGGATATAAGAGGTTTTCCCCTAGCCAGAGTTGTGATTTGGCTCATCTTTCCTCAGCAGGTAGCCAGAAGTTGTCATTTTTACAGCCTCTCCTACAAGAGATTGATGGAGCATCTTCTTTGATCAAAGATGGTGTTTCCCCATAGGATATGGGGCTGTCGTTTTTTTCCTCAGCTAGTTAGGAAACAGTGTGTTCATCCCCTAGCAGAGTGGATGTTGACAACTACTTTTTTTCCAAGCAGATGTGTCGACGAGGATCGTCCCCCTCAGCAGGACATAAGAGGATCGTCCCCGTCAGCAGGACATAAGAGGATCGTCCCCCTCAGCAGGAGTACAGAGGATTGTATACCCAGCCGAAGTTGTGTTTGGATTATTATTCCCCAACAAGCGTTCAGAAGTTGATTGCTCTAAGGTGGATGTTGTTGTATCTCCAGCAGGAGATTCGTGGACAAAGATGTTATTATCCCCACAGAGTCCTGGTGTCTACCTTCCTCAGTTGGTCAGAAAGTATATTTTCACCGACAACGGCTTGATCTAATCCCCGGCAGGGTGAGGGTAAAGTTATTTCCCTAACAGCAGATTAAGCTCACCGACATCCCCAAGCAGAGTCTGGTGGTGATTGGTATCACCAGCAGGTCTTAAGTCCAATCTTTTTTTTGCAGGCGTTAAATCCAAGTTCTAAAGTATTTGGTGATCCCCGACGGTGGAGTTTCCATCTTCAGTATTTGTCTCCCTCCCCGGCTGAGTGGGTATTCTCTCGGAGTTTCATCCATCTCCAGCAGGGTTATTGATCTTGATATCCCCCAACAGAGTGGGTATTCTCTCGGAGTTTCACCCATCTCCAGTAGAATTGGTGATTGTGATCTTCCCTAGCAGGTTGAAGTTTTCCTCAGCATGTTCTTTGGTTTGATGACAATGTAGTTTGTCGTCCTCAGTGGAGCTACTTCTGTTCTCAGTGTTTATTTCGCTGGGATAGTCTTTTGCATTGCATAAGCATTTCTTACATGGCATCCTCCTAAACGCGTAGCATTTCCACTTTGTGTGGAGCATTACGGCAAAATTCAAACATATGCATCCGAAGCATAAGCCAGGTTTGAGTTTTCCTTCGTCAGGAAAGCCGGATTTCAGGAGAATTTCATTCGACCTTTACTCCACAAGTGGTGGGTTTAGTCATTCAAAGCAATCTTTGACATTCCCTTGCAGAGTTGTTTGCCAGGATCGTTAATCCATGATTTCATTTTTACCCCTTCGTCCAGGTGGTCCTTTGGTTTATCCCCTCAAGATTTTACCATCAGACGCTCGTCCGTGTTTCCTTCGGCACCCGTCCGTGTTTGAACCCTTTTGTTTCAATACTCGTCCGTATTGACCTTTTGATGACACCCGTCCGTGTTGCCTTCCATTCCCCAGCGAGATTAATCCCCGATAAAAGTTGCTTTACAGGCTTTTCGATACCCGTCCGTATTGAAACCTTTTTACACCCGTCCGTGTACCTTTTCGATACCCGTTCGTATTGAATCTCTTTACACCCGTCCGTGTACCTTTTCGATACCCGTCCGTATTGAACTTCTTTACCCGTCCGTGTCCGTGTACCTTTTCGATACCCGTCCGTATTGAAATCTTTTTACACCCGTCCGTGTACCTTTTCGATACCCGTCCGTATTGAACTCTTTTTACACCCATCCGTGTAACTTTTTGATACCCGTCTGTATTGAAACCTTTTTACACCCGTCCGTGTACCTTTTCGATACCCGTCTGTATTGAAATCTTTTTACACCCTTCCGTGTACCTTTTCGATACCCGTCCGTATTGAACTCTTTTTACACCCGTTCGTGTACCTTTTCGATACCCGTCCGTATTGAAACCTTTTTACACCCGTCCGTGTACCTTTTCGATACCCGTCCGTATTGAACTCTTTTTACACCCGTCCGTGTACCTTTTCGATACCCGTCCATAATGAACCCTTTTTACACCCGTCCGTGTACCTTTCCGATACCCGTCCGTATTGAAACCTTTTTACACCCGTCCGTGTATCTTTTCGATACCCGTCCGTATTGAACCCTTTTTTACACCCGTTCGTGTACCTTTTCGATACCCGTCCGTATTGAACCTTTTTACACCCGTCCGTGTATCTTTTCGATGCCCGTCCGTATCTGATATCCTCGATTCCTTGACACCTGTCAGTGTTTATTCCCAGCATAGCTAACACTCGTTTATGTTTATTTCAAGACTTTTCAATACATTGTTGGTATTGGTTTCCAACACTCGTCCGTGTTGTGACAGTGCAGCCTTTATTGGTTGTTCCTCAATGGAGTCGTCCCTCCTTTGAGGATTGCAAATTTCAGGTTTTTTTGGTATTCAATCTCCGTGAATCCTTTGAACGCATGACAGCCGTTGCTATCATACCTTTAGGACCAAGTTGATTGAATAGGGGCAGCTGTAACACCCCAAAATTTGCCTTCTTGCTTTTAAGCTAACTGGCTTATGTTTCTTTGCATTCCTTGCATTAGCATTTGTGCATGGCATTGGTTCTTAGCATAGGATCAAGGTACTTGGTTCATCTCAAAGGAGTCTCAAGCCTCAAGGTGGTTTGAGGAGTTCATCATATCTTCATAAGGTCAAGAATGGCAAAGGATTTCAAGTGAATCTTTCCCTCCTAACCAGAGGGACCAAATTAGGGTTTTGGTTTCAAAAGGGATTCTTGTTGAACTTTGTGGATTCAAGCATGCTCTCATGGGTTTCATATGCTTACAAGTACTCATGCAGGAAAGACTTGGCTAGTGTTTCATTGTTAAAGATGTTCAGTGGATCAGTTACTTGTGAAGTAAGCAAAAGTCAACACTTCAAAAAGAAAGTCAACCATGGGTTTTCAAGGGTTCAAATCATGTTTCCCCAAGTCCAGGTACCTTTATTTGGTCAAGGAATAGCATGGATGACATCATTCTTCAAGAATCAAGAGTTTGTGCAAAAGTTACTAAATTTGGAAAATGACCTATAATGAGAACTTTCCATTTTTGGCAGTTTTTCCACCACATTCAACTTGACTTTTCATCATCAAGGCAGCTTCAAATGAATTTTCCTCCAACATGAAAGTTGAAGATCTTTCTCTACCATTTCCAAAAAGTACTAGTTTGCCTCCATATCATTTGTGAAACTCAAGTTATGATCAAAAGACTCAAGGTTGGTTTTTAAGGTTTTCACATGGTTCCATTTTTCCACCTTTTGCTTTTTTATTCAAAATGACTTGTAATGACCTCTAATGCTTCAAGTCACATTACAAAATCCAAGTACACTCCATGAGGATCATTTTTTACCCTTGAACCAAGTGGATACGTGCCATGTTTCTCACTTATTTCACAAATAAACAATTTGCAAATTGATCCAAATCTCATTGTCCAAGCAAGTGCAAGGCCCAAGTACAATTCATTTGTGATCAGCAGAAGAAATGTGAGTGGATCATGCTTATTTTGTGGCCTTTGCACGTGTGGATTAGTGGTGGTATCACAAAGTGCAAATTTGCATAAACCATCCAAACTCATTAACCAAGGGATTAATCAAATTTTAATCATGATCAGAGGTCTAATGAGGTGTATATAAGCTAACTCACACGCACAAAGCTAGGTCATGCACCCTCATTTGCTCAGAATTCATTCTTCACTCCAAACTTTCTCTCCTTCGAAACTCCTTTCTCCTAGGGTTTCAGTGAGATTTCTTCCCATATTTGTGATCAGCACACTCCATAGAACAAGAATCATCCATCATTTGAAGCTCTGAGCAAGGTTTTCATAAAGTTGATTTCAAGAGGGTTCAAGTTCAAAATCTTAGATCTAGCCAGATTCAAGTCTCTATTTGCATTTATTTTGAAAATAGAGCTCAAAAGAGGAAGATCTGCAGCTTTTGGAAGGAGCTCTTGGTGTATTCGATTTGGTTTATTGATTTAAATCTGATATTTGAGATCCTCATGAAAAACTGAGTGGAACTGTACCCTTGTTGTTGATTTCTGGAAATTTTTATGTTGGATCTCCGTTGAGGCTACCGGAGAAGACGACCGGAGCCCTAGCTCCGGCGTCTGGTTTATTTTCAGTTGATCTGAGGGTTTCAAGGTAGGAGATGAGATCTCCACCGTCCATGCTCAGATCCAATGGTTCTTGTCTCGCCACCTCATTAAGTGAATGCTTCTGATTGGATGTATTTTTGATATGTGTGTGTGTTCATCCATGATAACTACCATGTGCACTTAATCTGGACCTTTTATCTTGCATGCTTTTTAATTCATTGACTTGATCTGATGCATTTGTTTGATCTGATGGATGATATGTTGCCAGCACATTAAAAATGCCGCATGCCTCTCACGTGTTTTATTTTTAATTTCTGATGATTTGGTGTATGCGCGTGTATTGGTGTTATCATGTCCTTTCAATCCTGGCCTTTCATCATGTTTACTATTGATTGTGATGATTGATTGTAATGCGTTGGATTAATCTTGTGGTGTGTGTGAGTCAAGATGTTTGACTGGGTCCATTTCTTTTTTGTTTGGCTGCGCTGATTTTTGTTGTGGACTGGGCTGGGCTTTCTTTGCTTCTTGCACCACCCTTTATTTGATCCATTTGGTTTTATAATGTGTTTGGGCTACTATCTAAACCCCCATGTTTATTTCTTCCTTTTTATTTTATTTTAATTGTTGCATTTTGCTTTTTATTTTTAAAAAATAGTTTTATGCATCCAAAAATCCCAAAAAAATTTCATGAAGCATATTTAGGGTTTTATAAAATTTTGTCAAATTTTATTTTTCATTTTTATTTTATTCTGTGCCTCTGATTTAATTGTTTAATTAATTTCTTTTTAGATTGTTTCATATATGCACACCCTGCCTTGTTGATTTGTGTTCTCATCATATATACATGATTTGCATCTCATTCTTTTTGCATTTGTTAGAGGACATGTTGAGGTCCTTAAAAATATTTTTCTCATATTTTTAAACTCTTTGCATATTGCATTTTAGTCCCTCTCCTTTGCATATTGGTTTGTGGTTCCTATGTGATCTTTGCTCATTTGTTTGAGGTGCTTAACTTGTGAATTTTTGTGAGATCTTTTGACATGTTGTTAGCCTCTGACTTATTTCATTTGGGTTCTAACATTTTTTGAATGTCATTTGATATATGTTTGTTTATTTGTGCTTAAATGACTTATGCATGTTTATATCTTGACATCTCTCTACACAAGTTAACTTGCCATGCCTGTTTGCTTGAGTTTCTTATTGATTCTTTGTATGTGCTTTTGATATGATGTTTACCCCTGGTTGAGGTCCCTTGTGACCAAGTTTTGCCATTTGTGGATCATGTTTGAATCATGTTTGGCATGTGTTAAGTAATTGGACTTTGAGTTTTCATTTGTGGATTACTTTGGTGCATGTCTTGAAGGTGTTGCTTGATAATTAACCTTGTATGACTTAAGTTTGGTTTGGTATGATATTGATGCATATGCTACTGCCTCTTGAGCTCCTTACTTGGTTTTCATTTCACATGAGCATAGTTGAATGCATTTGGTTTGAATTGTATGATGAATATCATTACCTTTCCTTTTGTGGACTTCTTTGGATCATAATGCTTCATGATATGATCTTCTTTTGCACATGAGAATTGTTGATGATAATATGATCTTGGTTCTGACTTGTTTTCATCTTTATCTTATCTTTCTCATTTCATCTTGATATGAAGTTCATGTATGCTTAATTGTGCATTTCATACAAGTATGCTTGCCTTTTTTCATGTTTATCTTTGCATGCTTACTTGAAGTGTTTTGCATTGATCTTTGAAACATTTTTGATGATTTGAGTTGGACATTTAGGATGTGATATGCTTGCTTCCATTTATTGTATCTCATCTTCTCCTTCTCTTTCTCTTTCCTCTCTTTCACTCTCTTCCTCCCATGAATCTCAAGACTTGTTTAAGTCTTGGATTCTCTCCCTTTAGAGCTACCTAGTCCAACTTAATTTTTGATTAAGCTTGGAGTAGGATTAGCATTAGGTTTTAGGTAGTTGTCTCTCCTAAGCCTCACTAACCATAGGTTACCCATGCATGACAACATTAGGACTCTTAGTTTCCCTATAGAGTTTCCTTTGTGTCTTCTCTCTTCTCATCTCAAAACTTCTTGAAAACACTTAATAAAGATAAAGTGTATTGCGCACGAGCCTTATGCGTGGGGACTGAGAAATGAGGGGCTTCCTCTCATCTTTCTAGAGTGCTTAGCGTGCGTCCTGTCTTGGGACGATTTGTTAAGTATTCGCCCCTGTGCCCTAGACTTTGGTGCAATGCAAGTTATGAACTAACTTAAAAAGCACTTCTGTCTAAAAAACACAAAACAAATTCAAATCTTTTTATCCTTCGGGATTTTTGGGTTTCAAACTTTATTTTCAAAAAAGAGCTCGTCACGTAAAAAACACTTACCCATTCGTGGTCGTACCCACGAACTACATCAGCTCTGATTACTCTCTCTCGTCCGATTGAGGATATGTAGGCACAAGACAGCGATTGTCTTGGCGAGCAACCTTCCCCCACAGTTCCCGTCCGAACTACGTTGACTCTAACTTTCCCATTGTACTGAGGGAGTACGTAGGCCTAGGGTATCGAATATGTCCTACCGAGTCCGTCTTTTTCACCCCCATCCCCGTTTTCTTTTTGTTCAGCCATAGATAGTAGGACAGCTCACCCTCCGTTTAGACAACAAGCGTGGATCTCATCGAGTACGATGGATGCGTGGGGTGCTAACACCTTCCCCTCGCATAAATGACTCCCGAACCCGGACTATGGTTGCGATTCACGGAGAAAAGATCATCTCTGGGGAGTTAGAGTTTCTTTGACAATGTCTAAGCGTGACAGTCTGAGAAAGGGTTCACCGAGAATGCTGCCTTTCACGTCTCCATATTGTTTAACCCCAAGAGGAGGGAAGACTGTATCTGGTAATCCTACAGGGGATCTAGTTTTGTCTATTTAAGAGTGATCAACAGGGCTTAGTGCTAGAAGTAGTTGCCGGGGAAACTCTAAATATCTATACTAGTATTACACACATGGATGATCTCTGATGATCTTGCTTCTTTAATCTATTTCAATGCTCATAGATGGCTCTAGGGATGTCTAGCATCATATGGAATCATGTCCCAAGGTTTGGGATCAAGTCTTGATCAACATCAAAGGCAATGGTTGTCTTGTCCAGACAAAACCGTAATTTGAGGCATAGTGAACTTGTGGCTCAAGGCACTTGTGATGGGAGCCAAACACACTTGACTTCTTGTTGAATAAGACTTCTTGGATGCATGTAAGTTCAAATGGTTGCATTCAGAGCCTTAGTTGTCTTTCTTGAACAGATGACTTTCTCTTACCAATCTCACCCAAACTGGTGAACACTTGTGATGATTGTATGGAGTCAAGGAGTATCTTAGGAGACGTTGAATCATGTGAGAGCTTGGCTTTCACACAAAAGAAATAAATTTGTAAGATGAAGTGGTTAGTTAACAACGCATAGATGATTGATCCCTACATGTAAGTGCAAGATGATATGACATCTAAGGAGTAAAATTTGGGGTACAACAGTTGCCCCTATTTGAATAGCTTTACCAGATGGCGCGAGGAATGGAAATCCTCGGGACATCAAGGTGAAAGATATTTAAATATAGCAAACCAAAAATTTTGCCCTTAGATGGAATGCGGGTGCTAAGGACAGACAACAAACCTGCAAATGCTGACATGCCATGAACTTCTAGTATGATGATATATGTCATGATAATGCAAAAATACAGACAAAATAAGACACCAAAGATAAAGAGCAAAAAACCATAGGTGTGCTTCAAAGGGGAAGGATGAAGGTTAGTATCCACAAGGAAGACTCACTAGGGATACAAGATGACCAACAAAAGAGACTCACTAGGGAGACTCCAAGGAAACACTGGGGATAGAAAAACAAAAGGAAAACCTTACAGGTCCTCACTAGAGATAGGAGCCAGAGAGGTATTCTCCACTGGGGAAAGATCTAGGGAGATAGACGACAGGTTCATAGGTGACCGGACGACTCTGGGGAAATAAAACACATTCTTACTGGGCATGAAACCAGAAAGAAGACATGATCTCCACTGGGGATCAATTAGAAATAAAAGGATAGACATCCAATGAAAGATTTTTTTGGGACTTCTTATACTGAAGAGTTCAAACGGGATCTTCAAGAAAAAGCCAGAAAAGACAGAGAAAACACAAGCTTTGCGTGCGTCAAATGACGAAAGATTATTGATAATGACTGAACCTCTGCTGGGAACAAAATTAAAATGCCAACAATGATTGGACTTGGGCATCAATATGAGTTAGATAGGATACCAATTTGAGGTGGTTTACCAGCAAAGACTGGACTTAAGACACCAATATGAGTTGGACCTAGATTAAGGTTCACGGTTGACCGAAGATTTTAGGTTCATAGATGACAAAGGTTCACAGTTGACCTGAAGTTTATGTTCATAGAGGACCAAGGTTCACGGTTGACCTGAAGTTTAGGTTCATAGCTAGCCTGAGGTTTTGGTTCATAGCTGACCAAAGTTCATAGTTGACCGGAGGTTTTAGGTTCATAGCTGACCTGAGGTTTTGGTTCATAGCTGACCAAGGAATAAGCGTTGCCAGCCATTACTGGACTTTAGGTTCATAGGGAACCTGAGTGATGTTTAGGTTCACAGTTGACCTGAAATTTTGGTTCATAGCTGACCAAGAAATAAACAAGGCCAGCAATTATTGGACTTTAGGTTCATAGGTGATCTAAAATTTAGGTTTATAGGTGACCAAGGTTCATAGTTGACCAGAGGTTTTGGTTTATAGCTGACCAAAAACAAACAATGCCAGCAATTATTGGACGTTAGGTTCATAGGTGACCTGAAAATTGTTGCCAGTGATTACTGGACTTTAGGTTCATAGATGTCTTGAGTTTAGGTTCATAGCTGACCTGGGGTTTTGGTTCATAGCTGACCAAAAACAAACAATGCCAACAATTACTGGACTTTAGGTTCATAGGTGACCAAGGTTCATAGTTGACCTGAGGTTTTGGTTCATAGCTGACCAAAAACAAACAATGCCAGCAATTACTGGACTTTAGGTTCATAGGTGACCTGAAATTTGTTGCTAGCGATTACTGGACTTTAGGTTCATAGATGACCTGAGTTAGGTTCATAGCTGACCTGGGGTTTTGGTTCATAGCTGACCAAAAACAAACAATGCCAGCAATTACTGGACTTTAGGTTCATAGGTGACCTGAAATTTAGGTTCATAGGTGACCAAGGATCATAGTTGACCTGAGGTTTTGGTTCATAGCTGACCAAAAACAAACAATGCCAGCAATTACTGGACTTTAGGTTCATAGGTGACCTGAAATTTGTTGCTAGCGATTACTGGACTTTAGGTTCATAGATGACCTGAGTTAGGTTCATAGCTGACCTGGGGTTTTGGTTCATAGCTGACCAAAAACAAACAATGCCAGCAATTACTGGACTTTAGGTTCATAGGTGACCTGAAATTTAGGTTCATAGGTGACCAAGGATCATAGTTGACCTGAGGTTTTGGTTCATAGCTGACCAAAAACAAACAATGC